>CM076282.1:0-4800000 GCA_038380795.1 Pyrocephalus nanus | reverse complement strand
ACCCACCGAGCCGATCCAACTTTTTCTGGGAGAGAAAAAAAAAAACAAAAAAACAAAAAAAAACCCACACACAGACAAACAAAAAAACCCAAAACACACACACACAAAACCCCCCCAAAACAAACCAGGAGTAACCAAAAGGGGGAAAGGAGAATTAAGTCAAGCCTTTCCTCCACCCAGGTTATCCTTGGCCAGGTAACAATTAAAGAGCAGCTCTTGGGAGCACAACTTGTGCAGGCACCGAGTCACCCAGTCAGGGACCTGCTCCAGGGATGTTCCAAGCGGGATCCCAGCCCCCTTCTCCGCCTTGGCCAAAACTCCGGGGGAAGGTCCGGGGGGAAATCCCCCGCCAGCCTCGGGCTCTGCGGCTCCCGGGGGTGGATTAGGGGGGGACAAACAGGGGGAAAAAACCCGATCCCGGGGAAACACGGTGATCCCGGGAAAACACCCCGATCCCGGCGGGGCTGTGCTCCGGGAGGAGGGGGGGGGGAGCAGCCGCGGTGCCCGGGAGGAGGAGGAGGAGGAGGAGGAGGAGGAAGGAGGAGGAAGAAGAGGAGGGCTCCAGGAAGGGCAGGCACGGAGGAAGCGGGGCCGGGAGGCGCAGCTGGTGAACAAAAGGAGGCCCCTCCACCGCCGCCGAGCAGCTGCTCTGAGCGGGGTCTGCCGGGCCCGCCGCCCCCCTCCCCGCTCCCGGCACAGCTTCATCCCCCCCCCCCATTTCCCCCCGGTCACCCCCCGGTCCCCACGCACCGGCCCCGGTCCCACGCGGCGGGGGCAGCTCGAACACACACGGACACACGCGCGGCTCCTTCCCCGCCTCCTCCTCCTCCTCCCCGCCCGGCCCCGCCGGAACCGGGAGCCCCGTGATTGATGGCAGCGCTTTAATAGCGTGGTCAGCGAGAACAGGCATCTGCAGCCGCCGAGGAGGAGGAGGAGGAGGAGGAGGAGGAGGAGGGAGGCGAAGCATCCCCCGGGGCGCTCGGCGCTCTCAGCCCGAGGCTGCTGCAGGAATATCAATGCCCCGGCCACCCCCGACCACAACACGGGGGGTGGGGAAAGGCAGATAAAAAACCAGGAGGGTGTGGGGGGATCCCAACACCTTCCCAGGTGGGTGAGTGGGTGGGTGGGGGATGCCTGGCCAGTGCCACGCTAGCAGACACTTGGCGCGGGGGGGGTTGTGTGGCAGCGCGTTCAATTAGTAAGCCATTTTGTTCAAAATCCTTTCCTACCATGTCTTCCTTCTCCCCCCTAACCCCCCCTCCCCGGTTAGAGACAGAAATTCATCAGCTCAGCAGAATGCCTTCCTTTTAATTGTGTTTAATTGGGGGGTTTTTCAATAATGAATATTTATCTTACTGCGTGTCTCCACGCAGACCTGTAACTCATCTCGGCCTCACAATGTCTCGCTCTGTTCTCCAACACCACAACCATGACCTTTCAGCTGCTAGTACCGACTTAATTTTAGAGCAAAGCTTTGCTATTTCCCTCGCAGAATAACATGCAGAACAAGTCATCTATGTAATCCATTACCTCAGGGCAACGTACACTTTATCCCTGCCGAGCAAATCCATTTCCTAGCCGTGCAGTAATATTTTACCTATAAAATAAATACAGGAGTACACCTTCCCAGAGCCGGCTTTACAAAGGCCAAGTTAAAAAAAAAAAATTAAAAATTTAGAAAAAAATAATAATAATAATCATTAAGGTTCACAGACCCAGTTAATTAGAGCGACACCCTCAAGTACTGCCTGCCAACTTAATCTTTCCAGATGCTGGTAATTATTTGTAGTTGTGTATTTTCCCCTCTGTTTATCCACACAGATTTCTCCCATGTTTCGTACCATAACCCAGGAGTCCTTCAGGAGACAAAGAAACCCAACTTTGACATTTATTCCGCACTTTCTAGAAATAAAACTCCCTAAAACCGCACGCCCAGCTGAAGGAGCTGATTAATTCTAATGCCTTTGTGCCACATCACAGGACTGCTCTGATCAATACAAATTGGAGATGGTGTATGGCACGAGCTCTGCTCCTGCAATATTCATTGTACAACAGCTCCTGAGCTGGAGCCTGTCTTTGCCAGACCTGGTTCAAAACCAGCTTTGTAACCAAGTAGCCGTGTGAGAGCTCCAAACCTGCCAGAGCTGAAATCCAATCCTCAAGTCAGCACAAAGAAACCACACTGCATTTATCCTCACTCTTCAATTTTCTAATCAAATGTGGCCCAACACCTGGCAAATCGTAGAAGGGAACTTGCTGCTCCAGTGTGTATTTAATCCGTGTTTACTCCTGATGACTTCCCAAAGAGCTTTCCAGCAGTAAGTTAATCCAGGCCAGGTTCCATCCTCTGAAAAATACCCTGCTTGATGGGACTTGTTCAAAACCACCTTATCCCTTGAGGGCAGATGACCCAGCCAGCTTGGACCACAAATCCTTAAAGTCGGTATAGATTGGAAAAACGCACTCAAATAATAATAACAATAATTTTAAAATGCATAGAATTGTTTGTATCCCAGCAGGATGAAAGTTGTTCAAGCAGTGCAGGGTACAGCATCCAGCAGGCTGAGCACAGCAACAGAGCTGGAGACTATTTCTGAATCTCAGACGCTGTCTTGCAAATCCAAGACAAACCAACTTCCGAATTCAGCGGCGTGGGAGATGGCAGTGAAATCATCTCAAGTCCCATCTGCTTGTACACAGCACATTGGAGATCCTTGAATGAACAGAACAGCCACAGCACTCAATCACCAACATCAGAGACAACTCAACTCTCACTAATTGGCTTTCCTATGAGATATGGAGATCTGCCCCCATTTCAGAGACCGAGAGAAAAAACATGCACAGAGTACAGCCTCAAGCTCCATTTTGCAACAGGGATTTCCTAGCTTGCCTTTTGGAAATGGATTATAAAAAAGATCTTTTCTTGGTCCTGAAATACACCTTGGCTAATCACAGCATTATAAACTTTACCAGAGTTTCTACTGATATCACTTCTGGAAGCTGGATGTCTGAAAAGGGGGGAGGAAATGTGAGTTACACATGCACAAAGCCCAACAAGACCATGCAAAATCTACCTTCACATGGGTCAGGCAAATCTACTGGAGAGAACGAGCCCCTGAGTGGAACAAGTGCCCCCAGACCTCACACAACACGTGGTTGTGCTCAGTCCAGTGTGCAACAGTTATCTGGTGTTACACAATGAAATAAAGCTCAATTCCACTGCCTGCAAAATCCAGCCCAGCTTTCCTGGCAGCCTCCATTTATCAAAACAAGCCTGTCATGTTGAGTACCATTAACAGATAATGAACTGAGACAAGGGATGCAGTTACAAGCAAAGCACTCCCGCATGCTACAGGCCCGAGCACACAGCCAAGGGAGCTGATATTTACTATAAACACCATAATTAAATAGAACACCTAGCTGAAGAAACATTAAGGTCGTGGCAATAAACAACAGAAGCTGGAAATCTGAAAAAAAAAAAAAAAAAAACCCAAAGAAAAAAAAAAAAAAAAAAAAAAAAGCTTTGACTTGCTGTCAGTAATTCCTGACATTGCTCAAAGGCGTGTACACATACACCCACCCCCCAGCACACCTTCCCTTCCTGCTGCTGAAATCTGGGAAGCACCTGCGAAGGTGGTTCCCCCCCAGTCCTGTAACACTTTGTCTCCTGTACCCAACGAGCGCTCCAGGCTCATGAAAGATTGAGAGCCGAGGAGTGACAGACAGAGCTCTCCTCAGAAGGGCTGGGAAAACGCGCGGCTCGTGCCCGACGCGAATAATTCATAACCCCGCGCCGCATTTCAGGAATATTAAACACGGGATGCAGGAATTTGGAGAATATTAAATAAAGATACGAGCCCTCCCAGCCAACAGGATCCATCCATCAAGCGGAGCTCCCCACCTCCTCTGACAGAATTAGCCATCAAGCACACATAAACATCTCACCCGCTCCCAGAACTGCTCCAGAGGAGCAATTTCGGGTCTCCCAGGTATCCATACACTTGAAACACAAACTAACCGTAAACGGGCTTAATGAGATTATACAGATTAAATGGGTACATTAACTTTTTTTCCTTTCAAGAGGAAGCCACGACAAAGAGGTCCCACAAACGCTTAAAAGCAGCTCCTTCCGGCTCTGAGTTCGCTCATCCAGTCAATTTTTCCAAAAGGCAGGTTCGAGTGCAACTGCCTGACTTGCACAAATTGAACACAAAGAAGCCTCAAAGTACTTTTAAGAACACATGGAGATGAGAACATGACAAGTGTTTTCTAAAAGCTCATACAACACAAGTTCCCAGCTCAGGCAAAGCGCTCAGTCTAACACGCCAGCCCCCTGCTAAGCTGAGCCTATTTTTAAAAGGGGATTTAACACCATCTTCAGAGCTCCTCGGAAATCAAGCTCTCCCCTCGGATTCAGCCTTGGATGGGGGGGGAAGAGGAAGGGAGTAGGCTGATGGAGAACAAGCTAACAGCTTCATATTGTCACCACAGTGGTTTTGTTGTGCGTCACTCAACTCCTCATCACAAGTTTCCCCTCTCCCTGTCAGCTCACACACACACATTGCTGGCCAAAACACCAGTGATTCCTCCAGAGGAAAAAAAAAAAAAAAAAAAGCCCCAAGCAGGGGCAGCTTAAACCGAAAATTAGCTGGAGAATTCCAGAGGCAAAGGGTCACCTGAAGATCTCCCAGCAGAGCAGAGGAAGCGCCGGCTGTGCTGCCAGCAGGAAAGGTCACCTCTGCCTGCTCGCAGCAGCAGCGCCCAATATTTGTTACCCTTCGCTGTTTGTTTTCAATTCCACATCAAAGCATCTGGGCCCTGTCTAAACACAAAACCTTTGGTCAGGTTAGAGGTGAGGTTCTATTCCTCTGTAAATAATGCGCTGTTTTACTGGTACAAACACAGCTGAGAGGAACTGATACTCGGCTCCTGACAAGACAGTTGCTGCTGTCGGCACACAAATGTCTTCAAATCTGCTCCGAGCAGGAGAGGTCCTGTCTGTGCTTGTAGATCTGTGAGCACACATGAAACACCCAACAGGAAACCTGCTCTGAGCTCCAGGCAGCCACTGCTCTAACTCAGCTCCACACTTACACCAGGGTGCTTTTCCAAGCTCCTGGAATGTAACCTGGGAGAGGAAACTCGGAGCAATGCCCTCATTGCCTCAACATAATCAAAAGGCCATTTGGTGCTGTAATCCCAGCCTAAGGAGGCTGTAAACTCTGCACACAGTTAAACATTCGTGGCTGCTTCCTCTCCCCCACGTTTATATACACAGCAGTTCTTAAAGACAGCATGGGAAGGGTTATTCGTTATTTTAATTTACAGCAGAACTGCTGAAATTTGGATGAACCATTTCCTCGCCTCTCTCCAATCTCCAAATGGAACCTGCACCCTTTACAGACCTTTAAGAGGTTTGGCTTTTTTTTTGTTGGGTTAGATTCTGGTTTGTTGGGGTTTGTAGGGTTTTTTGGTTGGGGTGAGGGTTCTCCCCTCCCCAAGCCTCTGGTTATGCAGCATCCAACCTGGAGCCTGCAAAAACCCAAATTACTGACACTGTCACACCTTTTACGGTTCAAGAACTCTGCCTCTTTTCCTGTACTTACCTGGTGTTCAGGTTTATGTTCCAGGTGACCTCTGCTCAAGCTGTAACTCCTCACAGGTCACTGTTAAAATCCAGCACCACATCAATACCCCGGGCAAGGAAAACCCTGCCAAGCACAGAAAAGTCTGAGGAACTTCAGTCTCTTTTGAACGACCCTGAGGCCCCAGAATTGCACACAACGACCTCCTGTAACTGTCACCAGCAACTGCCACCAACTGCCCCTTTGCCAGCCCTGCAAGGGATCACCTTTGTACCAAACTCCAACTGGGAACACAGACACAAACTCAAAAAATCCCCCAAATAAATAAATAAATATAAATATATATATATATCCCAAGGCCTGTGCTCTGGTGGCACTCAGTGCTGGTTAAAACAACAGCTTGTTATGAGGTTAAAAACACAAATTGGCTCAGATTCCCCCTCAAACATGTGAGGGAGTCAAAGAATTGGCTATTGGGCCAGACAGGGCAAGGCTCAGCTGAGGAATGGGGACAGGGAATTCAAGGATCCGAAGGGCTGCACAGCTCTGCTCTGGGTGTCTTTGGGAGGAATCTGGCGGGTTATTTTTGTGCAGCATCTTGGATGCACTTCTGTCACAGCAGGGATGAAAAAACAAGAGTGGCTCCCCCAGGGAGCTGTGAGGACTAAGGCAATTCACATGCTAACACGTGGGGGAAAAAAAAAAATAAAAGCAGGATTTTACAGGAAGGCTCAGCTTCGGAAGTGTTGGGGAAAACAAACAAACAGTAAAATACCAACCGACCAACCACAACCCAAAAAGAAACAGCTCAGCCCACTGGAGAGCTCCTCACACAAATAAATAAATGAGTGTTCACAGCTCCCTGTTCTCCCCCTCCAAATGCTGAGGTGTCTGTGCTCAACGAAAGGCCGAGGAAAAACACACCTGAGGCAGGAAAAGGACACGAGAAGGGTTAAAACTTCGAGAAGGGTTAAAACTTCGTGCTCTGAGAGAGCTGCACCTCAAAGAGGGCAAAATTCAGCCAGAAAGACAGGATGGGAAGAGAGAAGGGAGGGGGAAAAGAACACCAAAAAAAAAAAAAAAGATAAACAAGCTGAGGAATGCAGCAGATTTTAAAATAAAAGCTTTGATGTGCATAGGGATGAGTGTATAAAATCAGCTGGGATGTTGTGACCAAGGTAAGGGGAACAAGTGAATAAAGTGACTCAAAAGCAGGTACAGCCTCCCAGCTGGAAACCAAAACAAACCAGGCAAGGCACATTTAAGGAAAAAAAAGTTCATTTGCTCATCACAGAAATCACTTTTTTCCCCTGATATTTCCCTCCTGGTTTGAGAGACCAACAGTGAAATTCAAAAATGGTTTTGCAGAAAATCCCTGCCCTGGGAACCTCCAAATTACAGAATGGTAAACTGTAAGCCAAGAATATTAAAAAACAAAACCCAGTGTGTGTGTCTGCCAGATTTTGTGGTACTTAGGGCTAGACCTGTTCAGCAGCCTCTTGAATTCAACACAAAAGAATGCACAGAAGTTATTTTAGAAGGACAAAGAAAAAAAAATATTTGTCAAGAAGTCACATATCAAAGGGAAAATTTACATACTTGAAAATCTAATATATGCATTAAAAAGCAAACAGGAAGCTGTTTGTTCTCAGCTGTATATAAAAAAAAAACAAAGAAAATAAAACTGAATAGTTTCAATCTGTGTGGGAGGGGTAAAGCTCAAGAAAAGGAGGGAAGGAAGGACTGAGCAAAGGCATCTTTTTTCAGCTCCATCAAAGCAGCTGTAAAACAATGGAAGTTTGCCTGTTTAAACTGAAACTCTGGGAATGGAAAACTCGATACCCCCATCAGCGGCCTGTTTAAACTGTTATAACATAAAGCATGTTCGGATTCACAGCTGAAGGAAATGACTCCCAAATGCTTCCCTCGCAATCTTCCTTCCAGAGCCAGACAGAGCCTTTACCAAGAGGTTTTCTCCACACACAAATTGAACTAGCAGAGATGGGAAATTCCCACTGGATTTAGAGCCTTTTATTGGAATCACAGAGGGGGTGGGAATTGTGACTGCAAAAAACCCAGTAATCACTTGCACCTTCAAAGGCCTCTGAAAATTCAATAGGGTTTTGTTGGTTTTTTTTTTTTCACTAAGTGACAACAACCCCAGGATGTGACCATACCTATAATAATCTCTCCCTCCAGACAGGGAGATAAGCTCTAAAAACAGGAAGTTCCTGCTATAATCTTGAAGAAATGTTTAACAGCCTGAAACCACCCAACCCCAGTTCTGTTACACAGACAAGAAACTGAGCTACAGGTCAAGATACCCAGCGGATGGGACTAATTCACCCCTCCAGAATCCCCCAAAACATGGAATAATGTGAAGGTTCTTGGTTGATTCCTCTTCTTTTCACCCCCATAGATTCATAAGACTGAGCAACAGTGGGTTATTTAAAAAATGGACACTTTCCCACATTTCTTAAGAGCCTTAAAAAAAAAAAATAAACTAGGGTAAGAATTGCACCCAAGCACTGGGAGGTGTATCTGCCTTGGCCACGCTACAGCCACTCACTCAAATATAACTCTGACCCTTCTCAGAAAGGTCTCTTTGCACTTTGGAAGGCTTGATAAAGAGATCAAGTCAAAACTGCACTCAGAGCCTTAAATCACACCAATTATCTGAGCAGGTTGCTGGACTCTGCTTACTTGGCCTTGTTTTTATTTCAGGCAGACAGGGATTTGCTGGTGCACCACCGTTTCACACAGCAGTGAGTCTGCAGCCACCTACACAGAAACTTTTAGTCAACTAAAAGGAAGCAACAGATTTCTGATAGCTGTGATCAACCAGTTAACAGTCACAAAAGCCTGTCAGGGTGAGTTTCACAACGTTTCTCACGCTGCAGATGAGGAGGTGGCAACAGTTAAACGTGGCTTACACCAACTTATCCAACCCTCTCTCCAAAGAAATGGATCCTGCTGTATATTTTAACATAAATCACTGCTGCTTGTCCATACAATGCTCGTTTTCCTGTTGGTGTTTAACGTAAAGCAACATAAAATCACACCAAGGACTTGAAAATCCCACTCACGTGACTGTATCCTGACTCTGAACTTCCTTCCAAATTCTCCAGTAGGACACACACACTGGTTTTATCTACATTCATGTTGGTTTCACGTGTTATGCAGCTACAGGAACACGGAAATTTAGTGTTTTTAGGAAGGCTACACCTCCAACACAGCAGCTCTTCCCTTCCACTGTTCCTTCAGTGGCCTATTAAGAGAATTCAGCATAAAAGGCATCCCAGATCTTCCATTTAGTTGTCTCTTCTTGCAATCCACACAAAATAAGACAGAAGCACTTCAAATACGTAATCCCCATCAGAACTGAGCAGCCAAATAATTGCAGGGCATCACAGCCATAAGGATTTGTGAGAGGTATCCATGGAATTCCTTGAAAGCACCTGCAGAAAACTTGTAAAATATGAGAGCACCACTCTCTGCCATCCTAAATGGTGTCCCAGGCACTGTGTTACATCTCTGGTGAAGCAACTGCCTGCAGATGGCAAAGCAGGACCCGAAACACACCCAGCAAGGGACAATTCCACAAAACAAACATTCACGTCAGGAAGTCTTTGTACGTTCTACATTAAATTTACAGGAAGAGCAAACACTCCTGGACAGAAGGAACTCACGAGTTTTGGAGGATGTCAGGCAAGTTCCCAGTGCACCAGCAGACAGCCTGAAAGCCACTGCAGACACAGAGAAATCCTCCCTCAACAAAAAGGGCTCCAGAGCAAACCGTGCCCAGTTGGCAGCGAGGTGACAGGGTCCAGCTGCAGCATTGCCATCTAGTGTCAGCCTCCAAAAAACCACCAGAACACCGGAAAATCGAGGAAAGCCACGAAGCCCGTGAAGAGACCGGACTTGGCAGCAGAAAATTCTTCAGTTTTCCCCTCCTGTGCTGCCATCGGCCCAGCCGAGGGCACCGAGGGAAAACCCAGAGAGCACCAAGTCAGGCAGCGTCACAGGAGGCTCTTGCTGTGCTTGGCTCCCCCCTCTGCAGCTGATAAATCATCCCATCAACCAGCACCATGAGCTGACAAACAAACAACAGTGCACAAAGGGCTCAGAAACCCAGAAGGGCACAGGCAGGGCTGTGGGATTCACAGAGCAAACAAAGTGCACCCTCCCAGCTCTGGGTGCTGTTGTCTCATTCCTCCTGAACACCCTGTCTGGGTTCTGACAAGGTGACTTGACAGGAACTGCTGGATTTTCATGCTAATATTTTATCAGGAAAAAAGCACACATGTCACCTCATGAGTTCATTAACAATCCATTTTATTAAAGCTTGGCAGGCAAATTCCTCTCGAAGTAAAACCTGCTGCTTTTGTGGGGTTTTGTGTTTTTTTTTTTTTTTTTGGATCTGAACATGCCAGGGTGGCACACCAAGAGGTGAAAACATCATTTAAAGACTTTGTTTCAGTTTCACAGAATCATCACTGAGCAGTCACAGATCCACTTCATTCTCCATTCCCTTCAGTCACCGAGTTTCAGAAGGGAAAGGTTGAAATCACAACAGCACAGGGAAGTTCCCACTCAGGTGACCTCCCACAGCAAGAACTTGTGCTCTCCCCCCTAAACACCAGATAAAAACATCACATTGCACGTGTCTGGCTTCCAGGAGGATGCCAGTGGGTAGCACAGGTAAAAAATTTGGCAGGGAATGTCAGGAGTAAATAAAAAGGGGGGAAAAAAACACAAGTAGAAGTTTAGAGCAGAGGGGGAGCTGGAGAACTGTCTCCAAGCAAAGCCTGTGTTTCCAGGCTGGCCTGCAAAGCCCAACTGTTAACAGGGCTTTAACATCAGCAGTGATTTGAAGACAGCAACACCAAGTTTATTCCACAGACCCCTCCAAACAGAGACTGCTTATTCCACTCCCCAATTTACAGGGCTACCAGGCAGCAATTCCAACCCCACCACCACCATCTAACACTTCTCCCAAGGAACGGCCAACCAAACAATCCCCCTGGGACTTCCCAGGGAAATCTGCACTTTGGGGTCCCACCAAGCAGAGGTGCCACTGCTGTGTTTTAAATAAGCAGAGCTCACTGGACAAATGAGGTCAAGAACAAGCGAGACAATCGTGTTGGATCCAGCTCTTGGAATGAAAAGCCCGAGTTGCCTTTCATGGCTCCCACTACAAAGAAACCCATCATTAGGCCTCGTTTCTGTCAGCTCCTACAAAGGCTGGAGATAGAGACAAGAAGGGGTGGTTAAAAGGGAAGCCTTGGGAATCAAACAGCCCCCAAGAATATCACCACAGATCCCTGGCAGATTAAAACCTGTCCTCCCTTCCCTTCATTAGTCCAGCTGCAGGGAGGAAGAAATGCTTTGCTCATTAGTTCCAGAGCTGGGCTGGGGGGGTGTTTGGTTGGTTTGTGGGTTTGTTGTTGTTTTGGGGGTGTTTTTTTTTTAAATAACCTTTAAGACAGCTCTGTGTTGATTAAACCATTTTCATCCTTCAATGAGTTTGATTCCTATTAGTTCAGACTGCAGAGAAGACATTGATTTTTTTTCCACTCTAGTCGGGGATCAGGAGAAGTAACAGCTTTTGCAATTAAACAACTGCTCACCACGTTAAGCAGGAAAATATGTCCACAGCAATAATGTGCAGGCAAGCAGAGCACTCCCCAGCGCCAGCAAAAGCCAGCACACGTGCCTGTAATAACTTTAACCTTTAACTGGAGAAAAGGAGGGAAAACTCCGTGTCTTACAGACAGTTCACCTCATGTTAACTCTGCTGATAAGGAGCTGTAACGCTGAGAGAGGCTCAGAATTACAGACAACTCATCTCCCAGCTCGGAATTACTGTCATTATAGCACACAAATCAACACATTGGGCCCCGGCCTCCTAAAATAGAAATCACAGCCAGAAATGCTCTAGTAGGCTGCTGCTGCTGCTGCTTCTCCTTTTAAATTAAGCTTTTATACCAAACAAATCCATACAGTTCTTGCATTATGGCCTTTCCCGGGGTTGCGAAATAAATCAAATATTTTATTCCACAGCCCACAGCTATTTCCACATTTAAGAACTGGCATGGGAGACAAGTTTTAATCTCCATCAGGCTGAAACAATTACTATCCTCATAACCACTCAAGTCAAGAGGTAGAAATTACGAGATTTCTATTACCTGAGTGTATATTCAGGGGGAAAAAGTCACATTTTTCCAGAGTACAGTCAGTGAGACAAAAGAGGGGAGCACAATCACAGTCCCTAATTTTGCTTGTCCCAGAATAAGACTTTAAGGTGTGAAAGAAACGCAACAACATCCCTGCCAAAAACGCAGCAAAAAGATCTGAACAGACACAACACTCGCAGGTGTAAATATTCCCTGGCCAAAAACCTGAGCTACAGCTTTCCAACAGACCTTAAACAATTCCCCACACTCAGAGCAAAAAAAAAAAAAAATAAAATCAAAAAAATCCCTCCCCAGGACATTTGGGAAAGGGTGGCAAGGCTGTTTAAATGAAAGAAAAAGAAGGAAGTGTTACATGGACAGTTATAGCCAACAGGAAAACAAAAAAACAACAAAAAAAAAATCCCTGTGTGAAACCTCAGTGTGGAATTTGTACATTATTACATGTTTTACTATCAGTTATTCCCAGCTGCTAGAGAGGGGTATTAAAAAATCACAGCAGGTCAAGACACTGTTTCTTTCTCCATTAATATATTGAGGCAAAAATGCAGTAATTTACCTCTTGTCCAAGAAAGGCAGAAAATGCCATCTAATTTGAACCACTCATGCTTTTATTTATGCTCTGTAAAGGCCTCCAAAGACACTTCAAACATCCAAATTATTTAAGTCAGCAGGAAAACACGGGGAAGGATGTCAAACCTCTCGGGGCAGGGATCCCCCCCCGAGCTAAATAATTAAGCAGCAGCTTCCCCAGGAACTCTCCAGGCCAAAGCAATCCTGAGGTTCCCAACGCCTCGAGGAGGGCAGGAGGAAAGCAGGGAGGTCTTTATTGTTTTCCTTCAGCCCAACAACGTCATCCGTGCATGTTAAGGAGGGGAAGGAGGCGCTGCCTTGGTTCAGAGCACCCTCTAGAGCCAACTCCTCACCAGTGACATCACCCCCGTGTCCTCCTCCACTCACATCCACCCCACTGCTCTGCAGCAGCCCCCCAAAAACAGCAGGACGTGACACCCAAAAAAAAAAATGGTAACATGTCAGCAAACCCAGCAGCGTTTTTCTGACAGCAGGAGATTGAATGTATTTTCTGAATTTACATCCACAAATACCCGCCCTGATCTGTGCTGTCAGTGGGCTCCTAACAAAAGAAGACACAACCTCTGGGTAAAGTACAAAGCTATTAAAAAACTTTGCTACTTCTCTGTCACTGTGAAGAAGAACTAACCAGCTCATCTTGAATAAAGGCTAAGCTTTGTTTTCCAAGACTTCACGTGCACCTTTCACTGAAAACGAAGCTGCTGCCTCCCAGATTTTTCCTACCAGGCCAAGTATGGATTGCAGGAGCAAATCCTGGTCTCTTTTAACATCAGCCATCTCTAAGATCCCCTCCCAGTCCTAAGAACTCGAGTTTTTAATTATTATTTCTAAGAGAAAGATGTTAAGGCATGGAATTTCAGTTAATTAAAGACCCACTGAAGTTATCAAACTCCTATTAAAAGTCCTGTTTCAATCCCAAATGGGGGTTAGTTACTGCCACACGGAAACACATCCTTAAATTCTCACTCATTGATTGTAAACTCTTTGCTTAAAGCAGGTACATACAAAAGATGATAACACTGACACCAGAGAGAATCTAATCAGTGACTTCATCAATTCAATTATTAGGGTTTCACTTGTCTTCCCAAATCTGAGCCCTCAGGAGGAGAAATAAAAAACCCCAAAGAAAAAAACCAGACTGCAGAATTTCATGATATCATTCTGGTTTTGTTCTCTGAATCAAACAGGCTCTCAGGTGATGACTGAGGGGAGAACAAGTTACACGATGCCAGCGATTCCTGCTGAGCTCTGCAGGCAATTTCAGTCCCCAGAACAGGAGGGAGAGTTTTCCCTTCACCCCCATCACCCTCATCTCCACTCCCCAGCCCAAGGGCCTCACGTTCTAGGCCAGACAAGCCCCTAAACACGCAAGGTCAGGCTCTTGAGCTTCACCCCCACATCTCATCCTGCAGACCTGTCTTCTGTTTCACAAAATCTGTGATCATCCTTCTAATCTGCCTTGATGAGGACACTCATCCTTCATCTAAAGGGGATTCAGAGAGATCTCCTGAGGACCTTCCTTTGGACGCTGCAAGAACTCAAAGGGCCTTAAGAATTCGGGGCTGTCTCCAAACAACCATTTCCTTTAAAAGTAAATCACGGGAGAAAGGAGGAGTTGAAATAAAAGTGGGGGTTTTTTTATGTTTAAACAAGCTCAAGGTAAAGCCAGAGAGGCAGAAGAAAATGATTTGTCTCTTCAACACACTAAGGCACTGCCAGGAAAATAGAGATATGGAAAGGGAGGTCAGAAAGTTTTTGGCAATGAGAGCAGGTGGAAACACTATCCTGCAGAAAGGATGGAACACACTTCCATCACAAATTGTCATCCTTGGAGATGTTTGCTGCAAGAAGATCGCAGCTTTTAAGGTCTAAGTTAAGTGTCACAGACAGGCCAAGCATCTCCCAGAGCTCCTGCTCGCAGCTCTGCCCTCCTGCACATCCCAAAGTCTGCAGTTTTCCAACACTTGTTACAGCTCACAGTCACGGGAAGTTTTAACCTCCTGCCTTCTCCCAATGTTTATTAACACTGACAAATAATTAAGAGCAGGAGCTAAAAACAGCATCTATTTAAAGACAAATCTGAGCCTTTGACAACTACAAATCTTTACATCTCAATACAGATTCTTTCCTCGAAAGGGATCAATAGTCCAGCCCCTGTTTTAGCAGAGCCTGTTCTTTCTGTGAGCCCACTGCTGCTCTGATTCTGAAAATTAACAAACTGCTGGGCACATTAAAAGAAATATTCCCTGCAGCTCCTCCACAGATAAGCAACCTTGGTGGCTTTCCCACCTTTTGCCAAAGAGCATTTCCTCAGCCCTCATTTCCCTTTCACTTGACCAAAATAGCAGGCTTAAGGTAAGCCATTTACATTTGGGAAAACTCGTTATGCATTATTTGTAACGAGCTCCCCCCACCCCAAATTGAAAACCATCTCCAGAAACTCTGCCGTGCCTTCCAGCAGCAACATTTGTGCCTCCCACAGCTGAAGCCTGGGCATTTCCTCCCTCCCTCATATTAATGTGTTTATCCAGCCATAATTCCATTAGCATTATGTAACACAGACAATCTTCTTAGGCATTTTATCATTGTCTCACCCCCAACTAACCCCCTGCACACACGGACACTTTGCCTGCAGAGCCGTGATCTCCCAGCCTTTGCTGACACACGAGGAACTGTCTGATGCAGAATTAAACTGACACCTTCAATTCCTCGCCTGGATCCTCGGCCAAACCTCACAACACAACACAACCAACCTCTCTCTCTGGCCAAGGCATCTTTTCCTCCCACACACAGCACACCGACATCATCGTCGCTGTGCTCCTTCGAGTTAAAAAGGAAAAAGACTTTTAAAAATATATTTCATGTTTGTCAACTGCCTGCCTCTCCTTGCATGCTCAACACAGTAAATACTATTTGCAGTTATGTCTGTAATTTGACATTAATTCCTTAATCTTCTTAAGCCAAAGGCAAGCTTGTAGATCATTACGAGGTTACTTAGAAAAGCACAGCTCAAGTGTTACATGAAGGGTACATTTTATTAAGAACAGAAGCCAACTCCAGTTTTGTGTTTTGTCATTCACACACCTGCAAAATAAATCAATCTCCTTTGGAGAGCAGCAAAGAGATACACGATGAACTATTGCTGCTGTGTAATCCTCTTTGGGGGGGTGCAGTATCTGCTAACAAGATTGTGTGGCTTTCACATTGGATCAGCAGGACTGTGACCTTTCCTGACAGCTATTCCAATATTAATGCCAGACATGGCTAGGGCAGCCATCTCCCACATTCCTGCTCTCCCCAGCAGATCCCACCCGGATTAGCTGCCACTGCCTGTCACCACCTGTTTCTTGCATCAAAAACCCCCTGGATCAGGCCCAGCAAGGATTTGTGCAGCAGCTCACCACCCAAACCCCAGGATTCTCCAGGAAACCCCTTCCCTCAGCAGCCTCTGCTGTGCCAAACCTCCTTCAGGAGACAGAGCCAAGCAGGGCCTGTTTCAAAATATTGATAATTAAGTAAAAAACCAACCCCTCACCCCCCCAAGACAGAACTGGCACAGCCCAGGAACTGTTCCAGAATCCTCCCCACACTGTCCTTGCATTCTTACCCACAAATGCTGAAACCTGAGTTCCAAATCGAGGGGTTTAGTTAAGACAACAAAGACGAGATCAGAAAGAGCTTTTAAAACAATTACCTGGGCAGGGCCAGCTCCTGAACTGACTTGTGCTGAGACCCAGACACTGCTACAGGAAGGGATCTAAACCAGGACTGGAAGGAGGACGAGTGGAAAGACACACACCAGGCAAAATGCTTGGATTCAGCGTTCCCAAATGACATCCCACAAAGAGAACTCGCTGGCTGGCACTTGACAAGAGGTTTAAAATCCAATTTGCAGGCAACAGGCTAAAGCTGGGAGACTTAAAGTTACTTTTCTCAGGTTTAAATTTGGCAAGACATTTAAAACTGTGCTTAAGTTTCCAGAGGAAGCTTCATTCTGATGCAAATTCAGATGTTTCACTTGTTCTTACACTGGCCACTAAAACCAGTTTATGTGAAAAACAGGATGTGAAATAGCAGCTACCTCTACCAGGAAAAATATTTTTTGCAAGGTTTACAATCACAGTGCATTTTGTAATTAAATTGCTAATGTTGCAGAACCGAGTTTTGGTCAAATCTACATGTAATTACATTCATCAATTAGCCCGTAATTGAGTTTTGCTGGTTTTGATCCCTAAGTCTTTGCTGGGCATATTTGACAGCCTGACATTGCCTGGTTTTGGGTTCCTGGCCCAGGGTGATCAACCCCACACTGCAAAAAAGGCTGAATGGTTTTAAATATCAAACTGTTTTCAAATTAAGGTTTACCTGGAAATCAGAACATGATCTGCAGTGCACAAATGGATGGAAGGGCTGGTCACAGCTTAAGAGAAAAAGGATTCAAATGTTATTCTACAACATTCTAGTCTGAAAATACTTCTGAATGCAGAAGTGAGCTCCTTAAACTGTTCTTTCTGCCTCTGAAAGCTTCCCACTCAAATTACTGTAATTTCCTGGGGAGATAAACTACCAAAAACAAAGGAAATCCCATTTGGAAATTGTATTTGCAGTGTGTGCTCATCTGGTGGAAAAAATGACATTTCAGTACCTTTTCCTTCAAGACACCAATATAGGAACACCTCGCTTCAGGGTTTTGCCTAAAGATTCAAGACACAAACAGTTATAAAAACAAACTTGTAAAATAGGAGCTGAGTAGGAGACACTTTTTTTTTTGTCATCACAGAAAACTGGAAGCCAAAAGCAAACAGCCAGCCAGGCACTGATCATCAACCTCCTCACTGTAGGATGTAATTAAAGACAACTTTTATTTTCAGTATCGAGACACAGCTGAGTCTATGAAACGAGGAAATAGAACTTTGCCAGACCTCCCCATAACAAAAAACCAGAGGGTTTATTTCTCTGGGAAGTGTTTGGTTTCTAAAAATAAAGATGCAGAATATCCCACTACGAGTTTTCAGCCATTTCCCCAGAAGAGTCATCAGCACGCTGGTATTGCATGACTGCAAAGCCATAAACCATGTCAGGATTAGCACAGTTAAGTTTAAAAAAAAAAAAAAAAGGCAATTCCAAGGAGTTAGCAGAGTTTGGCACTGAATTACAACCAAAACCCTGATCTTTCCCTGAGTCCTCGTCGTTCCTAAAGATGCATTTCTCTCCAGCTCCACTGCAGGTGCAGGTTGGCTTCATGTGTGCCAAAAAGATCTTACTTTAAGCAAGTAGTAATACCTTTTTTGAGAGCAGGTACTTCTCAGCCACTGCAGCCTCAGCCTGCTGTGGAACAATTCCTGAACTGCTGGAACCCTTTAGAACCCATTCCCCAAGCAGAGAGCCTTAAAAGTGTCAGGGAGCAACCCTACACAGGGATATTTATACAGACTTCCTTCCCCAAACCAGTCACAATTACTCTTGAGACAGTAAATGACTCTGGCAAACACTTCACCCACAAAAACTCTGCTTTAAGTGATGAGCCAGCAGTAATTCCAACCGAGAAAAACTAATCCCCGCTCTGAGAACTACTTTTAATGAATTTCAGCTCTACGTGCCAATTCTGGTTAAGAACCCAATAACTTTGGTGTTGCAGCTGATTAGGATCCAATCAAGGTGGATTTGCTGCCATTTTACATTTCCTAGAACGTCCTAATAAGACCGAGTGTGATCCAACACCACCCAATGCGAGATTTATTTAAATTTTTTTTTCACCACCAGACACCACAGAAGAAAAAATCTGAATTATCACTTGAGGCAGCAAACAAGTCCCTACACCCTCAGCCCCGGCTGCAACCGAAGCTGCCAGGCACGTACAATCCTCTGCCTTTGCATATTTTTGGGGTTTGTCTCACAGCTTGTTAAGTTCTGCAAACAAAAGCGGTTTTGTGCCCTCGCCAGCAGATTACCACGTTTTGTTATCACGGGTGATTTTTTTTAAAAAGCATCGGCTGCACCTACACGAGTAAAGAGGCTCGAACTGCGAGTGCCCGTGGGCGACTGCGGGAGGATTTCCTTTGTAGCAGCAGCAGGAGTGTTTGGACAGAACGGCAGGATGGTGTTTTCATCTGCCATGACAGCTGGGGCTGTGCAGACACCAAACAGGCAGTAACTGCAGCAAGCGTTCCTTTTAATAAACTGCCACGGCACAAGCATGGGGGAAAAAAAAAAAAAAAAGAAAAAAAAAAATGATTGGAGCCGAGGACATATTGATGGGTACAAAATCCTCCAGGCATTATGCAGCTCACACAAGCTCGTGGATCAGTATTATTGCAGCAACCAGCAGCCGTCAGAGCCAATTACCCCAGGGAGGGAGGACGGGGCTGCTTCTGCCTCACCGGGGAGAGGGAAAACCTGTCATGGCCAATTAATGCCAGCGCTTTATCCCTGCCAGGATACACCTGAGCGGCCAACAATAAAGCCATTTTAGAGGGAGATGATCACAAAAAAAAAAAACAGGATGCAAAATGGCAACAACTGATTTAGAGGGGGGAAGGAAATATTTCATTTCCAGCCAAAGGCGGCGCGTTCTCCCCTCACGGGGCGGAACAAATTCTGAGGGGGAGACACACACGGGGTTTGTAGCTGGGGCTCCAGATGTAAACTGCTTTTTTGTTGGTTTTGTAATTTTTTTTTTCTTTTCCCCAATGCCCTGACAAAAGGCTGGTTTGTACAGAACTCCTCTTAGGTGCAAGCCAATCTAAATCTAAGTTTAAGGAATTAAATTTTATGTAGAAGGAAGCCAGACAGGGGGAAGGGGATGGGGGGGGGGAGGAGGAGAAAACACTGACACAATTTGGAGTTAAAGCCCACAGAACATCTTTTCTGTGCAACACCAGCCTTTGTTTCAATTGCCCAACTCAAGTGACACAAGGAAAAGGTTATCTCCAGGAAAAAAAAACTATAGAAATTTTAACATTCTCCCAATGCTTCAGAACCTGCTTTGTACTTATCTGCCTTCATCTTACAATATACTACCTGCATTGGAAAGTTAAACAGATTTCAGTTTAAGATCCCAAAGAAAACAATGATTCCCCCCCCCCCCAGCTGATATATAAAACTATGTCTGGTTTTATTCATGGCAATAAAAAGGGCACTGTGCAGAACTGCTGTGAAGGAACAGATCAGCTGCAGCCTTATCAGGGGAATGTGCTGTCGGGGAAATCCCTCTTCAAGCAGAACTGACCTCCCAGCAGAAGTTCTATCAGCCACCAAGGTGGGAATTTGGCACTCACAGATCATTTCCTCCCATTATTGGATTCCTAACTGCCAGCATCTCCTGCCCTCTCTGCCACAGGATGTATCACACCCCATTCCTCAGCACACCACAGCCAGAGTAAAGGAGGGCTGGTGATGACACCAACCACTGCTCTGCAAACGTGATTTCCACGAGTCTGAAACAAACAACAAACCACAGGTATTCAGGTTTTTCCCAAAGTATGGCCTTTTTAAGTACCAGCTCTAAGCCGAGTGATACTCCACTGTTTTGTGTAAAAGGGGAAGGAGAAAATGCCCAGATTTCAGCTGGGGGAGGCATCAGTGTTGCTGCTGAAAGGCACGGCACAATTTCTGGAGATGGGTTTAAATTCAGTGGAGCTCTTTTTCAAAAAAGAAAAAAAAAAAAAAAAACAGCAAAGAGAAAGCCCAAAGAAACAGCAAAAAAAGCACCAAAACTACACGTAGCACTTTAAAAGGTACCAACACAGGCCACGCACAGGAGTATTTGGGTCTGGCCTTCCCTGGCAGAAGGTTTAAAGAGTGCAAATAATGGGCATTTCAGAATCCAAGTATGAAAGGAATGGCTGCTGGGTGCCAAGCTGAGCACTGGATACTTGGCTTCCCCCCTCCCTCTCACATATCACATATGCAATATTCTTCAAAGGCTCGTTTTGTTCACCACTCAGACACTGTGCAAGTACAGCTGCAGAATAAGGCAGCATTTCAACACAAAAATACCCTCTCTGTGTAGAGTTTTGTGCACACTTTGATATATTTTTTAAAATAATCTGTCCTGCAGCTATTCAAAGGAGCTACACAGCTATCTGCCAATAAATTCCATCTTTATTCTTTCCTCTCCAAGTGCACGCCTTTGAATTTAATCTGACTGTACCACCATCACCCAGCATTATTTATGTGTGTGATGCTCAAAACATATTTAATCAAGGCAATATTACACACTGGAGCATCTGAGCTCCCTAGAGAACATTTTTGGTTTAGGTTTTTTAATACCTGTCAGGGACACCCCCACCCCTAAAAAAAAAAAAAAAATTAAAAAAAATTAAATAAAATCAGAAATATAGCAGATCTAACAGAATATTTCACAATGGAGTTGCACAGTCTATGCATTCAATCGCTCCATTTCCCAGAAGATTCATTACAGTTACATTAGAAAGTCAAATCAGGCAATTCTGCAGTCTGGTGAAAGCCAGCATATGAAAGCAGGTTAATACAAAAGAATTTCATTTTAAATAGAGGACATTTAGGACTTTTAAAAGCAACATTATGATAAAAATTTCAGGGTGTTTATTCTGGCTTCAGAGCACGCTTTTCAAGTCTTGTTTCAACGATGTAGCTGATTTTCTAAGGAAAGAGGGAGGGGATGTTAGATCTCCAAAGTTTGCCATCTTAATTACCCTCCTGCTACCACACACTGCTAAAAAAAAAAAAAAAAAATCACGTTGCAGGTGCCCTGCTGCTCTCAGCACCCAGGGTGCAGTTGGGACCAGTTCTTACTAAAAATCCCAAGTGCCTCAGTTCCCACCTGCACGGGCTGTGCCTCACTCACCACCAAAACCCTGGGGACTGCATTCCACACAGAGATGTTGTTAAAGCACCAGATCCAACCCCCACCTGAAGTTTTCTGCTTGCCTTCCAACACAGGTATTATATCTAATTATTGCCACTTACAACCCTGCCTCCGTCTCAGCCAGTGAAATGCAAACAGGGAATGTAATTGCTTACTAAACTCATAATGTAAGGCTCGACTGACAGGATGGGTGAAGAAAATTGTTCAAAGCAGTTTTAAGTTGAGAGAATAGGCTCAGCTGAATGAAGACAACTAATTTTAGAGCAATTCTTTACTATGAAGACACCCACAAACACACAAACCATACACACACACACACACAGAATGAAAAGCAACATCAAAATAAATAAAAAAAAACATACAACAGCCCAGAACACAGAGTGGTTGTCACAGCACCAGCTTTGGCAGCCTTAACAATGAACTTCGTGCCCCCCCTGCCTATGTTTAATTTAACACAAACCCCAAAAGCAGTCAAAACATCTGGGGTATTATTGATGGTTCCCGGGATAAACGAGATTGGCCATTTCCCAGGAGCTCACCAGACATCCCACTCCTACCCCGGCCCTGCCCAGCGAGGCTCCCTTCTGAATTTACATCTTTTTGGGAAAACACTCACAGAGTGCCCACTGAACTGACAGTTCTGACCCCCCTGTTGGGAAGCAATCAGCTTGCCCAGTTAATGCCTAACACTGACAATTGAAGCACCAGCGCCCACGTGATTTTTTTTTTTTTTTTACCCTCTGCTAAAACCAAATGCCACTGAAAGCCAAGATAATTTGACAGCAGTTTGTCCCATCTGAAGGGCAGATGGGCAATATGGACACAGGGTCGTGCCACTACAAAGCAGAGATGAGAACATGAACCCCCAGCCCTGGTGCAGCCACACCACAAGGCTCCACGCAGCCTTCACATGTCTGCATGAGCTAATGCCACCCATCAGGAATAAATACACTGCAGGCCAGCCCAGAACCCTTTAATTTCTCACATCCTGACTCAAGAGCTGTACGAAAAGTTATTAAAATTAATGCAAACTATCATAACTCTGTCTTTTTTATTACTGGTAATATTCCTGCTAAAATATTAGTCTCCTCGCCTGAACCAGAGTGTCTGTTTGAAAGTTGGCTTTGAAGATCAGAAACTCTTTAGCATAAAAAGTGAAACATGCAATCATGTTAATTTGACAAGGTACAAGGAGGGGGGAAAACAAATCACTTCAGCTTAGTATTTCTGAAACTCAGGCTATTCTTTCATTCAGAAGGAAGGAAAAAAATAGGCATTTTTCTTCCCTGGTTCTCACTGAAGGGACTGGAGTAAAGTAACAAAGGCTTTTGGTGCTCCAAGTGTTTTTAAAAACCAAAGAAAAAGGTATTAAACTTGGCAAGTGACCTAAGTAAACACCTCCCACCTTAAATAAAATTAGTGAGTTTGAATGAATTGCTGATGCTCAAACAACCCTGGCAATCCAGTGAGGACTCATCTCTCCTTGTTTGCATAACTACCACAGCTATAAATATATATATATATATGCACATATATACATATGTGAAGGAGGGAGTGGGAGCTTCAGCACATGTGTTGTATAAACAAGAAATTCCAGCTGGAATTTCTCACTCTTCCTTCGGAAGCTGAACTGGCCAAAACACCACACCGTGTAGTTATTTTGTCAAAGGCAAACCCTGCATCCACACATTCCCAGGTTTTCTAAAAAAAACAAACAAAAAAAAACCCCCACAACCCTAAGAGCCTCATGAGTTGGCACAAGTATCACCAGCTTTCCAACATCCAAGGACAGCTTCTGGTAACACTTTGTGCATGTGAGTGTTTTATTCCTGGATCATTTGTTACTCTCATTTGCTTCACACCAGGAAAAACAGGTTGGAAAGATTTAGAACAGCCCATTTCTCACTGCTCCCATGTAGCACTGAGTTCTTACCGGGTAATCCATGTTACCATTACTGTTCCCAAATATTTATGAACGCTTTTGCAGTCAATAATGGGCTCTTGATTGCAGAGTTGTAGAACAGCACATTCTGCAGTGCTGATCAGCACTTTGAGGATAACAGGCTTCTCAGAGTCATCCTGTGGGACAAACTAGATGCCAAAATTCAAGAATGAAAGGGATGCTGGTGTATAATCATATTTCTCTGAAGTTATCCTTGCAGGGGTATTCCCTTGGAAACCAGATGTTCCGCCTCTCTCCACACGCTCGGCTTTCCCCAGGACAGACATGCACGTTTTATATATTCCAGATATTCTACAGGTATGAAAATCAACTCACAACGAGTGTGAAGCCACCAAATAAATACACAAACAGCACTGTGTGACTGCTGTGCCTGCTGAGTCCCCAGTGCCTGCTCAAACACCGACTCAAGGCTGACAAAACGAGCCGTTTCCAGGAGTGGGACTAACCTCCTTTTCATAATTGCTCACTCAATTTTTAAAAGCCTGTTCCTCTCCCTTACAGTTACAGAATGATTTCCAAAGCATGAACCCATTAAACATTTGCCTCAGTCTGCCCTCCACAATAGCCTCGAGAGATAGAACTCTCATTTGTTTCCACACAGGCCCTATTGATTGTGCTGTCACGGAATATGACTGTTCTCTGCTCACACTGCTTTCCAGAACAGAGCATTCTGCACATTTATTGCCTCTCCTGCCTCACCCAGCAGTGGCTTCTCACACCCACCACCCTCCTCTGCCCCAGCACAGCGTGCAAATACACCCACTTCACACACGGGAGACTGGATGCAAAGATGGAAATCCGGGGAACACCAAAAAACTGTTTCATGCTGTTCCAGTCAGAACATCCAAGAGTCCTGGAGCCAGCTGGAGATGAACTACCTGTCTGACAGAAACCACCCACAGCATCATCATCACACGAGTGTTTATGGCCCTTCAGGAGAAACAAGGTCACGAGACTCATTGCTGGCAGCCCTGGAAAGGTGAGGGAGTCTCCAGGCACAGTCCTGGGCTGTCACTTGGGAAGCTGCCACGTTTTATTGGGACTGGGGAATATCGACTGCGCTCTGTGCCCGGAATGGCAATGATCTGATCCTTCAGGATGAGTCAGGCACAGCTCCTATTCCCCACGGGGCAGCAGCTGCTGTGGGGACAGAAGTTTAAGAGCAGCTGTTTAGGAAAGCCTAAACAGGCCCAGCACAACTGGGTAGAACTAAAAGTGTTCTTTGCTCGGGCTCCAGCAGCAAACATCAAACACTGGGACTGGCTACAGCCCCTGCAGATCCTTCAGGAAATGCTGTTTCCCAGGAAGCCACAACACCCCCAAAGGAAAGTAACAAAAATTAGCAGTTCTGTGAGCAACAAACACAAGCACCTTCTGAGAGACTCTGGAGTCTGATTAGAGGGTGAAGGGAGGTTGTTTTTAGGCACAATCACAACCAACTCTCTCCTTTTACCTCCAGATCCTTGTGAGGTGCCCCACGCGTTTTCCTTCCTTCAAAATCCTTTAAAAACAAACAAGCCACGCTCAGAGAAAACACAGCTGAGAGCATCAGTTTGTACAAACGAGCTCACCGTGACTCATTTGTTGTGCTCTCCCCCTCACACCTCTCAGATGTAACTCCCTGGTGCAGTTATCACATATGAAGGCAGGCTGATCACTCCAATACACCTGCTGCTGCTGAAAACCACTGACAAGATCAAAAACTGCCCTCTAATTCTCTTCACAGAATTAAAAAAAATGAAAAAAAATTTGAAAAAAATTGATTACCCTCCAAGAACAAAAGAATTTATAATTTTGGGTTCCCCAAATGCTTCCAGCACCACCACTGGTTTAAGTCTTATTCTCCATCATTATTTGAGTTAAATTTCAGGTTCTCCCCACCTGCTTTCCCCACTGCAAGATGAGGTACAACAAAACACAAGCACAGAGGGGAAATATTTTCAAAACAGAACCAACTTCCCCCAGCGCCCGACTGAACGTTGCCATCGAGTTACAATAAGCTAAAAGACACAGAGAATGAGGGATCTGTGTGGCTTGGAAACCTTGAACCTCTGACTATTCACTCAGTGATAAAGCTGCAAACACACACATACAAGGGAGCCAAACAATCCATCAGAAGGGCAAGCACAGCCTTTCAGTCATGTCATCTGAGCACGTCTTTGTTCAGCCTGAGGTTGACAACTTGAGCAGTCAAGTTTGCTATGGCACTAAAATAAATATATAAAGAAAGAAATAAAAAAAGCAAGGCAACACAATGTACAGAAATTGAAAACAAAAATAACTTCAGTTTGCTAATAGATGGCTCAGTGTGCACCAGTCCTGCAACATCTCCCACTGAATTCATCTCCACCACAATGAAGACTGAACAGAGACATCAGAATTTAGCAGACTGAGTATTTTACAGAGCTCACAGTTGAACCTAAAATCATTTTCAGTGATCCTCCAGCTCCAGTGGAACGCTGCACGGTGCCACCTTTAGCTCACTCAAAGGATTCTGCCAAGCATTGTGGAATTTCAGCTTCTCTGACAGTGAGGAAAGATCACTTAGTCAATGTGTGTCATAACCACAAGTTAGAGATGCTGAGATATCTGGGGATGGGCTAAACTAAATCCAAGAGCTCCAGGAAGCTGCTTAGTGTCAGGAGCCAGGAGTGACACAGGGAGAACTCTGCCTGACCCTGCTCCTGCTGTGAACAGACCTGCACACCCTGCCCTGGGAGCCGAGTGATCGCTGGAGGAGGCAGCTCATTGTCCTACTGAACTGCAGCATCTCCAGCTCGAGCAGAATATTCTGACAGCCCAATAAATCTCCTCTTAACCTCCCCTCACTCTCCTAATCCTCAGCAGCACAAGAACTCTTCCCCAGCACCCTGAACGCTTTCAGTGGTGTGCAACTCACGCTTGAGGGTGACATCTGGCTCCAACAAGCATCGGATTGTTGCGTGGTTTTCATACCAGCCCTTGTAATCCCTGCGTTCCTGACATCTGCCTTCCATTTGGGACCAAATTACACATTCATTTCCCACTTTAAGAGTTTCATTTCATACACTGTTTACTTGATCTTGGCTGCAGCCAAGGGACATCAGAGACCTTGTTACCAACATGAACAGGTTTCACCGGAGCTTAAAAAGTTTTCTTGTTCACCAACAGATTCGCGTATTTATAGAAGAAAACTGCCCGCACATTTTTCCCCCCTAAACTCTTTTAATAATTCACAAAAACTCGGTGAGAAGAAATAGAGAAACTTGCCCAGCTCTTCTACAAACACTTACAAACAACTGCAAGAGCTTTAGGAGTGTCTGGGAGGTGAGGGGGCAGAAAGAGGTATCAATATTTAATCCACTGCTAAAAGTGTAGCATCAAAGCTGCATCAGGGTGGCAGAACGTTGCAGCTGGTTCCACTTTCGTGTTCTTACATTAAGAAACCAGCTTTTCCTTTTGCATTATGTATTAAATAGTACATATTTTAGAATCTCAGAGAATCATCTCTAAGCCTTGCTAAGCCTTTCTAATTGAAAAAAACTGCATTTAGCATTTTACAGGCTAGACATGCACGAAATACTAAATTCAAGGACAGAGCTAATGGTAATTTTTTGATGGCCTCTTGTGATCTACACCCCCTTCCCAACCTCAGAACATCTGGAAAACAGAGGGATCAGTGTAATTCTTGTGCCTAACCTGAAAAGTGCTTGCATTCTTCATGTTTGAGCAAGGAAAGTTCAGGCTTTCCAGCCACACAAATCCCTTTCCATGAGACAATTGCCACCACGTGGTGAAGAGCTATCATGTCTACATTGCCTATCTGGGGGAACACTGAGAAACCAAGGAGTTTCAAAACCCAGTGATGCCTTTCTCACACGTCTGCCAGTGAAAGCCTGGTTTTTGCAGGTTGCTACAGGCAGGAATTGTGTTTTAACAGCACACTCAGAGTGGGCAGTGCTTTATAAGCTTTCAAATTAAACTCACACACTCGACAGCTGACCCCTAAAGGCCACCACGTCACATCAGCCAGGCACACATTCACAGGGAGCACGACAGGAGATAAACCGCACACGCTGTCAACAGGAAACATTTCTGGCAACCAAAGAGCAATTAACGTTAGAATTCTTAATCATCTCGACCATCTCCATGTCGGAGAGAAGTGCATTAGCACGTGGGAGAGTCAGGGGGAATGTCAGGCTGCACAGTCATCATCAGCTGGAGCAGCAGGATCAGCCCTTGGACTGTGCTGCTGGCAAAGCCTGTTGTGATGCACAGCTCCAAGTTCTGATGCACAGCTCCAGGTTCTGATGCACAGCTCCAGGTTCTGATGCACAGCTCCAGGTTCTGATGCACAGCTCCAGGTTCTGATGCACAGCTCCAGGTTCTGATGCACAGCTCCAGGTTCTGATGCACAGCTCCAGGTTCTGATGCACAGCTCCAGGTTCTGATGCACAGCTCCAGGTTCTGATGCACAGCTCCAGGTTCTGATGCACAGCTCCAAGTTCTGATGCACAGCTCCAATCTACTCCTGTCCCCCAGCCCACACAAACTCAAAGAACTACAAGGGAAGTCCTTGTTAAAAATGGGAGGGGGAAAAGTATTTGTCTTACGAGACACAGGGAGCTGAGTAGCTCAACAAGTTCCTGCAGCGTCACTGCCTGTGCTGGCAACTGATTTTACTCCATCCATGAACACGTTCCACACCCACGTCCATCCCACTGACCACCTTGTGAAATAACAGCTCACATTCCCACTGTGCATGACCAGCCCATGTAAGTTTGCCATACCATTCTCCTTCACTGGTTTGAAGTTGCTGCAGCTAAAAACACACCCAAGTGTAGCTGACAGTTCCACAACCTGCCTGGTATCCATTATTAAAGGCTAAGCAGATGTTTATTCACACTGTGACCTGCTGCTGGCTGTTTAGACCAGCCTAGAAAGGAGGCTGGTGGCTGCCCCTGCTCCGGGATGGATCCAGAGCAGGACAATGAGGGGCACTGAAGCACAGCAAAACTCCCTAATGGGTTTTGATAACAGCAGGGACACCCCCTCTACCCCCCCAGCTCCTTCATTACCGCTGTGACCCATTTCACTGCTCATTCCAAACACATTTGGATGCAGAAAAATCATCCTAAGCACTGTATTTAAACACATTATCTATGGAAGCACAGGATAACTTCAACACCTCTCCCATATTGATTAAATGACCGGCACAGCGAGGATTTACAAGGCCGCTATAACAGAAACCATCTTCTCTCTCCAGAATCTGCTCATCAGTCCTTTGTGCTCATTTGTGCCCTCCACGCTTTAAGTGGTTTTCCATTTTTTAATAAAAGACTTTTCTGGTCACACCATTAAAGAGTCTCATCAGCGCAGAAACACTGGGGGGAAAAAAAAAAAAAAAACAACAAGACCTATTCTTCCAGTCAGTGTTTCTAAACAACTAAACATCACATTAAAAAAATAAAGACTAAAAAAGACAATCACTCTGAAATACAGCCTGGTTTTGTCAGCTAGTGTAGATTTTAAAATTCAGATGCTTGCATTTTACTTGTCTGCCATTACTGGCAAATTAAAGCTATGAACAAATGCTGCGTAGGCAACAAATAATTCTACTAACATGCCAACAATCACTTTAATCTCTTCCACTTAACAACTCATGAACCTTTTATGAACATAATCTTCTAGAAGGTAGCTGGTAATACAAGATAATCCCAGGACAAGTTTAATTAAAAATACAAACTACATATAGCTCCATGCTCACCAACTCCTTCACGCTGGAAGAGCAAGAGTGGCTATTATTAATAGCTCTGTTAATCTGGCAAACTGAAGTGCATGGAACAGGCTAAAGAAGCCTCCAACAGACCATTTCCCACTGGAAAAAAACCCCAGTCCTCACAAATTCTAACTTGTTTTAAATAGCTGAGCTTAAAGCTTGCTTGCAGGGTTATGGATCCCACTCTTACAAAGAAAAATCCAGTCCAAAATTATTCATTGTTATGGGCTACAATGGCATTAATCAGAAATAAAATTTTAAAAAAAGCCCCTTTCCTTCAAGAAACATAGAATTTGAGTCAGTTGGCTGTCAGATGGAAGTCAACACAGATTTCATTTGACTGCCAAGAGCTTTATTTGACTGGACATAAAAGACATTTGCTATTTTTAACCCTACCTCGTGTAATCATTTCAGCAGAGCCCTGTAATTCAGACTGGGGAGCTTTTCTCACATTCAAAAGCTGATCAGGAGACGGGTCTTTACAGTTCTGTTTGAGGCTTGGCCCGTTTCCAACAAACACAGTTTGCACTCCCCCTAAATTCTCCTAAACCCAGCCAGAAACATTTTCAAGTGCCTGAAAGCCTCCAGAAAGGTTTTTCAGCTGGCCTGGACCAACTGCCTCATAGCAGTGGCAGGTAAGAACTTGTCCAGGCAGCTCCACACCGGCCACACAGCAGACACTCCAGAGGGTCTGGGTGTCTCCAACCCTTCACTACCCTGACTACCAATAATGAAGCCCAGAATTTTGCTCTGCCATGTGGTGCCAACTGTCCCAAACACAGGACTGGCACCTGCCCACGTCCCACACCTGAACCACTTTCTCACCTCCAACACCAGCTGTGTCATCCTGAGCTTCACAGTCGCTCCAAAGGAACTGTCTGTAAGGTAGATGAGTAAATCTGTCTCTAATGATCCCTAAAATAACTCTCCTGACACACACACACAGTGAAGTGATGTGGAGGTGAGCTGTGACATTCTTGTGGAGCAGCACAATTCCCCAAACCAGCAAGTTTTCCATGTTTTTTTTTTCTTTTGGATGAGCCCATGCCATGGTGAAAGGCTCTTTTCACACCAAGAAAATAGCAAGAAATCCCACGCTGGAGAAAGGGGGGGAAAAAAAAAAGTGCACAAGCAAGCAAAATTTAACCTTGTGATCTAACACAGATTCCTTCAAACAGGTTTCAGCTCTGACACTTCACTGAGAACTAAAGGAACAGCAAATATTTTTGCCTCCAACAAGAGAGCATCAAATTTGAGGCACAGCTGAATGAGTTACCACTACACAGAAATGTGGGTTTCCTCAAGCTCAGGATCATCAAAAAAAAAAAAGCCAGACTATACAAAGGCTTTGTCTTTTCAGGAATATCCTCAGCTAATCCTAACAGACAAATGTAATTCAGATGGATGCCCAGCTCCTGGAGGGATCAGGGACCGGTGCTGTTGCTCACAGGGAGTTCTTTCACGTTTGGAAAGCAGCTCTTTTAGATGTAACAGCATTTACAGCTCCCTCCTCTTAAACGATGTGATGCATTTTATTACCCAGGGCTACCCCCAAATGTCAGAATTTCTGCACACTCTTCATCTCTAAGCAGTTTCTCACTGATGTGAAGCTTCCAATTCAGTCCCCAGAGCACTCAAGGTTTGTTTTGATACCAGTGGCTTCAGAAAAAAAAAAAAAACACAAACAAAAAAACCCAACAACAAAAATCAACCCTAAAAATCGTACTGTGCTATAGAGACAACACTTCCAGCCCTCCCTGACAGCCAATTTATCTGCAGTCCAAATTCACAGCTAATCAAGTCACCAGAGCAAGCACAGCAGCCACGTGCCACGCTCGGCAAGTTCCTCCTGACAAACACTAAACATCTGCAGGCTCCTGAAAGCCCAGACATTTCTCCACAGCTGCAGAAGTCAAACTGTGCTATGGATGACTGGCCCCTGAAGTCCTATTTCTGCGAGCAGGAACTGATGACCTGAGAACTGTTCACATCAAGGAACTTAAGCAGCAGCAATCTCGAAGGAGTGTTTAAGTGCTGCTCCCAAATAGGTTCTGCCCACCAAAAAAAAAAAAACCAAAAAACAGCTAAATAAGAAATAAGAAATAGAAATACATAAGAGAAAATGTAGAAATAGAAATAAATAAGAACAACCTTCTGGCTTTCCTGAGCTTCCTAATGGGTGGCACCACCTCTGCCCACCTTGGGAGGCTCATTCAACATTTATAACTCCTCCTCTGTGCACTTGAAAGCAAAATCCCAATTCCATTCCCTTGAAGCAGGGAGAGGGAACATTACTCAGAATGAATTCCCAGTATTGATTGAGGACTGTTCCCTGGCTGAGCAAACAGTCAATTAGGGACACCAAACACAGGAACTTTCCACCAGTAATGCCCAAAACCACCCTGCTATCACACACCCCTCCTGCTGAAAGCACAAGTGAGCAAAAAGGGGCAAGAAGTTACACTTGGTTATTCCCACAAAGCTTATTTTAAAGGCAAACTTGATTTGGAACAAGAATTAGAGCATGAAACAGTTCTGAGAGCCAAGGAAAACAGCAAGCCAGAAATTGATTCTAAAAACTTCAAGGGGAAGGGAAAAAAAAATAAAAATCAATATAACTCAAATTTGACAGCGAGCAGAACAGGCATTTAAAAAACAATAAGAATAAATTTCCATTCAATACCAAAGAATTAGATATTTTCTCCAGCTGCTGGTACCAGAAGATCCTTAACTACTTTGCTATGGACAAGTAATACCAAATAGATGCTGCTGATACATCAAGACAAATAACAAATGCAAAGATCCAACATCAAGTTGCCAGCAGAATTAGCCTTTGAAGTAAGAGAAGGGCAATCTCGTCTTAAATGAAAAGGTACAATGAGAAAGGGATGATCTGCAGCCCCAGGGCCCAGAGCTCAGTGGTGCTGGGACGCAAATATACCATTATTTATATGTTTTGAGAGCATTAACCACCCATTTCATGATCACTGCAAAAGGAAATGTGTCATGTTTAACTGAGTTAAACACACATTTGCAGATTAGCAAAGTAAACAGATATAGAAAATTGGCACTTTCTTATTGCTCAACAACTATAAAACTTCCTGATAACGATGACAAAGTACCCTCACACCTGTCTCATCAGCAGAAAAAAAACACAACTGCAGTGAGTTATTCAGCTCAAGGTCAGGCAATACAGTTTTTTTTTTGGGGGGAGGAGGGTTAAAGTGTCTGAAGCACAACCCAAATACTGTGATACCAAAATGTAAATTCCCCTTAGGAATTAACAACGTGCAGTCTCTCCAGCCTCTCTTGCCGTGTGCTTGTAGCGTGACCCTCGATCATCTCCAGGAATTAAACACGTGACCTAATTACGATATCTTTGGGATTTAATGCAGGAAACATGCTTGGTTTCGAAGAGAACGTCACAAACAAGAGGCCTCACTGGTTAATAATCCCCTGTGTCCACCCAAGAACACCCAACTTGTGCATGAGGGCTCTGAGCAGTCCCAGCCAGGAGTGTCACCATCACCGTCACCACCACTCGGAGGACTCCACTCAACACACACAACAGTAATTACCTCCCACCTCTTGCTGAACTCGTACTTTGGGACAAAAGCTGTGGAAGGAGTTATTTGATGAATAATTAGTGCAGGGCAAGGGAACATTAATTGCAGCAGGGCTGCAGAGAGAGCAGTGAGGGAGCCACAGAACACGGGAGGAGCCGCTTTCATTCCTCACACATTCCAGCCGTGGAAAGAGAAGCATGCACTTACACAATAAACCCCAACAATAAAAGACTGGGGCCATTCAACACCAAGACAAGCAGGAAATAAGAATCAAATGACTTTTTCCAGCCAGAAGAATGAGCAGATATGCTGTTTACAGGCTGTTTTACAAAGCCGGCCCTGGAAGGTGAGCTGTGACAGTGGCTGAGGCTCAGAGGAAGAAATATATCCTCAAACACTCAGCTTAATCATCAAAAAAAGCAGAGCAGGTGGGATGTCAAAGCCTACAGGAGGGAAATGGGCATAATTATGAAAGAAATCTAAGCAGAGGTATAAAATAAACAGGTTACATTTGTACTGAGCTGCCAAAGGACACGTGAGATGTAACTGAGGGTGCCACTGATAAATCAAGCACCTCCCTAAGAACTGCTATAGTAAAAAAATAAAGAAATAAAGCTTAAGATTACCAGACTACCTGCACCACTATCCTTTCACCTACTGCCCTCCAGTATCTGCAAACTTTGATGAAGAATTCAAACAGCAACCAGAGCAGCTCAGAAGAGAACTTGGATTCTGCCTAAGCTTCCTCTCAAGGGCAAGGTTCCCCTGATTAACCAGATACAAGGGGCAAATCACAGCAGGATCTCAAAAAGGAAAATAAAATGAATTCTACTTCCCCAAAAACATGCCCATTTCCATTTTGCACCCAGTAACAGCAAATAAACCCGTGTGTGACATAACAATAACCCTACGGTTTAAGTCGTATTACAAATTCAATACATCAGAAATTAAATGCTCAGCCTAAATTAGCCTGAGGGTGAGCCAGTTTACCTCCTGGTGACTTCCTAGCCGGGCATTTGATTCACAGAAACCTTTAAGTGTACAGAGAAATAAGTTTGTTGAATCACTGAGTGAAGTTTCCCATCTTAAGGGTTCACATTAGAAGGCAAGTAACATAATTCAGTGGTTTAAGGAGCAGTCAGAGGCAGGTCTATTAAGTTTCATGAAAATGAATGACCTCAGAGACATAAATTAGATTTCCTGCATCTCGCTCCCAGTTTGTAAAAATGAGGATTAAGTGTTTCCAAGTCTCCTGCACCGACCTCATTAGAAGATCTTTAATGGAGACATCCCTTCTGAGACAAAAGGTACCACCCTGGCACAGCCAGGTACCAGAAGGACACACAACTGCTGGTCAGCTGGGTGTGTTTTGTTCACCTCAAGCACGAAACAACTGCTCTGCTGCTTAATTCAAAGCCAATCTCAAGGTCCTGATTGCCTGGACACGCTGATTTTTTTACTGGGTATTTTCTCAGGGAAATTCCGTGATGTGCAGCACTTTCTTCTTCCATATTCATGACACTTTTCATTTTAGCATGCATGAATGAAGACTCCTAAATCAAGGAAAAGATAAAGAGGCATTTTAGCATCAACACCATGTCTTCCAGTCCCTCGTGGATGTTGGCATCAGCAGACTACTGTCATATACACACTTGTTTAAGAAGATTCATAATCCTTAAACACATATATTTAATAGCTTTGATATTTAGCACAAAGCTGCTGATCCCCTAACATCCTGTAATACAGAGTTAATTACTAACTGAATTTGCCATTTTCCTCAAACCAGGGAATAAACTGGTTGCCAAAACAGCGAGCTTTGACAGGAACCATCAGAGTCTGGTTTAATTCTCTGTTCCACCACCCCAAAGCACTCAAGTCTAGATCCTGCTGCTTTATACAGCACCATGGGATTATTGTAGGTTTGAAACATGGTGCAGTCTCGCCATATATTTATATATATATATAAATCACTAACAATCCCCCCCTGGCCCTGGTAGATTCCCCCATCCCTTTCCCTACACACATTCACACTACGTGATTCCATGTGCAGAATTCCAGAGTTTAACCAACAATACCTGCCTAAGAATCTAAGATATAACACTTGCAAAGTATCTTGAGATCAAATAAGATCCATCATGTTTTAGTCCCCTAAAACAAATCAGGCAAACTTTAAATGAAGACCCATTTGTGCAATTTTTTAATTCCCACAAAATGATTTAGGCAAACTTTAGATGAAGATCCATTTGTGGGAGAATTGGTGTGAACACGCACAGAGAGGTTCATGGCAAACCAAACAAAAGCCTGTCTAAAAATACCACCTGTGATTTCTCACAAAGAAGAAATTCTGCTCCTTGATGTTTTGATTTGTTTTCAGTATAATACACAACAGGAATGTTTCCCTTTTATATATGTCTGCTCCCAGACCAGTTGACACTCACAGTGCTCCAAAAAGAAGGAATATCTGCAGGAAGATGGGCCAGGTGCCCAATAAGCTGCCTGTTCCACCCCAAACCCGCTGACCACACGGAAAGGACCATGAAGGAGACACTGCTCATCACACACAGAAATCTTTATTAGCACTGGATGACACCACTTCCTTTCTCCTCCTTTCACCCAGTTTCTCAGGGAAAACAAACTTCCCGAATTCACCTCAGTCCCCCCTTCCTCCCCCTCCCCAATTCCCTTCTCCTCTCATTCCATGCCAGTAACTTCTGGTGGGTAATGAACCTCCAACCAGCCACGTCCATCCCAGCAACAACCAGCATTCCTCAAAGTTTTGTGCAAGCCAGCAGATGGGGAGGAAAAAACTCCCTAATTAATTACATCCCCAGCAAGGCATGGCCAGACACAAACCAGCCTTTGGAGTTTTGCTTGGCAGCCACAGCCGTGTTATTTGTCCCCTCCACTGTTAGGAAAAATAGAGGGGGGAAAAAAGAAGATTTAACTGGCAACAGGGATGGAGGGGGCAAATTTCAGGACCTACAAGCTCTTGTCTTGCAGAAATACTAAAGGAGAAACTTCATTAGTCCTGCTGGTTATGAAAATAAATTTACACTACAGCCTTCCCTAGAGAAGATCAGGCAACATCCATCACCATAAAACAGAAATCCTGCTGCATATTTGGAACAGGCCAATGCTGACTCTCAGTCCCAGGGATTAAAAATACCATGCTAAGGGTTTTTTTCATTACAGATTAAATACATAGATTAACTAAGACTTCAAAATTAAGGAGCACTCATTTTCTTCCCCTTACCCTGAATCTTGTAACAGTGAACTAACCTCTCATTTGTGTTCTGTAGGAAGAACAAAAGACAATCAACACGTTCAAAGAATTGCCCATTTTTCAATAACTCAATCATCCAAATTTACTTTTTAATCTATCACATTTAGGCAATAGCTAAACTGATTGCATTTTCAGAGCCGCACTTGTGACAGAATTAACATGCCAAATAAATCCTTCATGTCTCCAACTCAGAGAAACACCATCAGCTCTGAGAGCTGCATTCCATGGGCACATTTCTAAGAATTCCACAGGAAAAGGTGATTATTATCCCCACTGGGCATAGAGAGGGAAGTGATGTTTGTATCCAAGCCAGTCTCACTTGTCTCTAGGTCAACCTACAGTTCCAAACTAACAAGGCATTTGCATCAAAAAAACACAAAAATAAACCCCAAAACAAACGCCACAGCACCTTTTGAAGCAGGAACAGCCAGTTAATATTTCCATCTGTGTGTGTTTTTCAGTCACTTCCAGCAATTCCTTGCCCCTGCAGACTTGTAAAAGCAGAGGGAGCCAGGGCAGCATTCATATCTTGTTTGCTCCTTTGTTCCCCCATCAGCCTCTCTGAAAGGAGCAGTTGGGCACAGCCACCAACATTAGCAAAGCTTGTGTAAAACGCTGCTGGCAAAGGCGCAGCCGGAGCACAATAAAGCCTTGTGGATCCCGCTCCCAGCACCTCCTATCGCTCCGAGGAGCGCTCGCATTTTCCCGCTGGAAAAGCCATTTCCTCCCGAGCGCAGCTGATCACACTCCACCCCGTGCCAGCCTCATACACCTCCCGGTTTCCACCACCCCCCAACTCTCCACATCAGTTCCCTGCAAAGCTTCGTTGCAGGCAGGATTTTTTTTTTAATTTTTTTTTTTTTTAAGAAAGCACATTAAATAAACAGGTCTCCAATCAATAGGGGTTTTGTTCTGTTATGGTTCAAAGGTAGGTTTCTCTTGAAATACACCGTATTTTAAGCCTATCGATTTGACTTTAAGCTCTGAGCTGAAATCACAGAGTATGCATCCCTTTAAGTCAAACAGGATGATTTGTTCGGGCCTCGTGCAACTGTAACAACTGCAATATTTAGCAAACCCAGAGTGAAAAATAGCTGAACATTAAAAATAGCCGGCCTAGCCAGGACACCATCCTAAAAAAACACACCAACCTGCACATTAGAAACCTAACGGTTGTTTCGAGCTTGCTTGGTTTTTTAAAATAGTTAACTCCAACCCCAACCACCCCTTTTTTAATTCATGTAGTCGCTCCCTCCTCTCATTTCAGGATCACATAATAACTAATTGTTTCCCAATTGCCACTGTTTCTCTAAACTAGCAATTAATCACAATCCGAGCAGTGTGCTCATAACACCAACACCAGCGAGTGTGATGTTCCTGGAGCTTACAGTGTCCTTAAATACGGCTCATAATGAAATCAAAGCTCCCCTCAGGCCACCTCAGTGTATGAGCAGCACTGCTGAGAGGACAGCACACCTTCTGCTGTGCCATTACACGGCCACTGACACAGCCCTGCTGAATTCTGTGTGCTCACTGCACACTTGCTTCCCTCCCACTCCCCAAAGTGAAATAACTCCTTTATGGGCCAAACACGGCCAGAACACAGGGATGCATTTTGTAGCTGTGACGGTAAATTTACAAAGGGGGTGTTATTAAAGCAGCAGTGTTATTAAACTGCAATGTCAGAAGGCCAGGTGTTTTTTTTTCCTCACCTAAGCTGCAATCTGCATTAACAATTATGGAATCACAGATCTGAAAGGGACACACAAGGATCATCCAGCCCAAACCCAGCTCCTGGCCCTGCACTGACAGCCCAACAAACCCACCCCCACTCCTGGAGCTCTGGGGCTGTGCCCACTGCCCAGGGCAGCCTGTTCAGTGCCCACCACCCTCTGGGGGAAGAACCTTCAACCTGACCCTGCCCTGGCACAGCTTCATAAATTCACAGCTTCAAAAACTGCCCACACCGTGTCTCAATGTTCATGAACATGGTTGGTTATTTGTCTTTTGCTGTGGCAGCACTGAATCCATACCCACAGCTCCCCGGGATGGACCCTGCATGCAAACAACTCCCACCCTAAGGAAAAACAACTCCCTGGATGCAAAGAAATCACTCTATTTTTTTTTAATCCAGCAACTTAATTACTGGTTAAGACCGATCTGTCTCTCCCAGTTCCATTCACCTCTTCTGCCCCAGGAATGCCTCCTGTTTTGAAGAGCTTTGTGCAGATGGAGAGTTATCCCTCCTTCTGTCACTCCACAGCACAAATTCACGGGGCACAGCAATCTCAGAGCCACAGAGAGGCAGCACAAGGATCTCACTGTACCTCTGTGAACTCACACCACAGCATTCCTGCAGACAATAGCCCACAGGGACATTAGCACTGACCACACCAAAGCCATGGGAGTGGGAGAAAAATACCCCCAAAAAAAAAGAGTTCTTAACCCAGAGGCAACCACCACATGTTATTCAGGTAAGGAAAATGAAGTCATTTACCCCAACGGCACACTGAAGTCAGCTGAAGAGTCAAAAACAAAACTGGGAGGCCTCATGATTAAACCAACACAGTCACTGTTTTTTATTTTCCACGGGATCCAGCACACTGGCAGCTCTTCCTCAACACCCACACGTTATCTTTTCACCCACTCCTGCAGACCTCGCTATCACCAGCCAGCTGAAGTCACCAGTGAGCTGACTGAGATTTCACCATACCCCAACAAGCCAACAACCCAAAATCTCAACCCCTTGTGCATCAGTCGCTCTTTCACAGCCCCAACACACCCCCCCCTCCCTCCCCAGTCCTGCAAGGACTCCAAGATCCTTGTGGGGCCACTCCAGCTCCACATACCCTACAATCCTACAACCGGCTTTGGCCTTTCTAAAGCAGCTGCTGGAAAAACAAAAGCCTTCAACACTCACCAGGAAAGGAAACCACGGACACACCAAAGCCAGCTCTGCACATTTCCTCTCGCTTTTGCCACCCCACTGCCCTCATCTGACCTATCCCCCCCTCCTTGGCAGCAGCATTCCCTGCACACACCTCCGGACCAAACAACCCACAGCCAACACACAAACCTTGAAGGGAGGGCAGCGATTCTTATTTCAGGCCGGCTGGGGTGGTTTGTGTTTTGTTTTGTTTGTTTTTTTTTTTTTTCCATTTGGGAGGGGGGGAGAAGGTGGAACACGAAAGAAAGTTGCGAGGGGTTCAATGGAGTGCACTTCCGAGTCTCACCTCATGTGCTCCCTCTCCACATCCACTCCCAGACACCGAGCGGAGGGAGGGGAGGAGGAGCACAGAACATACACAATGTTTTGGCGCCCTTTAGCTTCTAATTTACTATTTCCTTTTTTTTTTTTTTTTTTTCTCTTTTCCGAGGGACCAAAAAAAGGCCGTGCAGGGGAAGGAGGAAAAGGCAGAAAACGCTTCTCCATCCCGATCTTTCGCTCCTCCGAGGGGAAAAAAAAAAAAAAAGAGGCCGTTGTGAAGGCGAGAGCACGGTCCCAAACACAGCGGAGCGTTCCGAGAAGAACAATGAGCTCCCAGCCCGGGCATTGTGTGCATCCACCTCCTGCTCGTCCCTCCAGCCCTCGGCAACCACCGCACAGATCCCCCCAAAATCACCCGGCCCCCCAAATCAACCCCGCTGCACAATTTATGGGACGAACCGGGGGAGTAAAACCCAAGATGAGGCGTATTTACCAGAAAGGGCTTTTATTATTAGAGAAGCGCTTTCCACGCCTCTGAACCACCATGGATTTCTCAATTCTAAGGGAGCTGTGTACAAAAAAAAAAAAAAAAAACAAACAACACAACACCCAGAAAACCACAAAAACCCATCAAAAACGTTTGCCTGGCAATACCAGAACGACGGGAAAAAAAAAAAAAAAAAACAAAACAAAACCAACCCAAACGTTGTAGGTTGCACATTATTCAAAAACGTGGCATGTGCCTTTCACAACCAACAACTACTTCTTTTGACACAGCGTTCATTTTCAGCCGGTTAAAACCCACATTTAAAGAGCAGACACGCTGCCTAAATTAAATCACTCCTTCAGGTTTGTTCCCCCCCAAAAAAAAGGCATTTTTATTACACTCGAGCAGCGAGGACGAGTGGCTGAGGCTCCTCAGCTCAGCTGCACGAGCAAAATAAAATCTTTTATTTCCATAACTCGCCGAGGCAACCCAGGAGTAAAAAACAGACACCGAACAGCAGCACAAAAAACCTCCCGAGCCCCCCAAATCTTCCAAGAACGCCACTGCTTCGAGGAAAAACTCGGCATAAGGAGCCAGCCACCCAAAATAACCGTGAGCAGCCCGTGAAAATAAATCCAAGGGGCAAAGGCACCTCGACAATGAATCACATTGTTTTCTTCCCAGCAATTGCTCGAGCAGCCACTTGCAGCAAAGGAAGCCTCCAATGTTTTCTACCTCCTCCTACTTTTCCTGATTCTGGGCATCTTCTTTTCACGCTTCAGGAAGGAGAAAATGGGAACCAAACAAAACAAACACACCAAGGGGAAAAAAAAAAAAAAAAAAGGAAAGAAAGAAAAAAAAAAACCCCACCCCTTCCTATGCTACTGAAAATGTTGTGATTAAATCCATTTGCATAAAATCTTCGTTTCCCAATTCCGTACCCGCACACACGAAAACAAGTGTGTGTCTTTTGAACAGCTCACTGGATTTTTCTCTGAATCATATGTATGTTAGTCATATATCACGTTTATTTAGAAGGTTCACAAGTTGAAAACCTTTCTCCGAGAGCATTCTCTCTCTGCCGAGCATCAGGGGCAGGCACGACAAGGCAGCAATAAAGAAATAAACAAACAAACAAAAAAACCCCCGAAATACAATAAAGAAAATAAATAAATAAAATAAATAAATAAATAAAGAGGTAAAACACAGAAATAAAGGGGCGAAGCGAAGTCAAAATAAAGAAAAAAATGAAGACCTAACATAAATGAAGACATAAAGAAATAAAGAAATAAAATAAAGAAATAAAGCGAAGAAAAATAAAGAAATAAAATAAGGAAAAATAATTAAAAGAAATAAAATAAAGAAACGAAGAAATACCTTAAGAAATAAGGAATTAGGAAAAATAAATTAAAGAAATAAAGAGATAAAGAGATAAAATAAAGAAATAAAGAAATAAATAAAAAGCCAAACACACACACACACACAGAGTACCAAACACAGCCAGACCCAGCACCCAGAACTCCGACGAGGGACTTTCTCCCCCCTCCACACCCCCCCAAAACACACACACACCCCCCAATCCCCCCGAATTCCCGGCGGAGTTCCCTCTCCCAGCGCTCCCTCCCCTCGCCCCCCGCTCTCCCCACGGCTCCAGCCCCCGGATTCCCTGGATAACCGGGAAGGGCCTCGCGGCCGGGCACAACAAAACCCCCCGAGCCCCCCACCCACCTCTGCGGGCTCTACACCATCCGCGGCGGCTCCGGGGGCGCTGCCGGGACAAAGCGGCGGCGGCGGCGGCGAACAAGAAAGGGGGGGGGGACGGCGAGCGAGCGGCGCTCAGCAGCGGCAGCCCAGGGGCATCTTCCCGGGGAACAAGGAGGGGATGGAGGAGGAGGAGAAGGAGGAGGAGGAGCGGGAGGAGCGGCCGGTGCGGGCCCCCCGCGCCGCCCCCGCCCGGCCCTGCCCTCACGCACGGCACGCACGAGCCGGGCACGGCCGGCGCCGCCGCGCGCCCCGCAGTAACGCCGCACGCCATTGGAGGAGGCGCAGTGTGAGGGCGGGACGGGCCAATGGCGGCCACCGATGGAAACGGGTCGGGCGAGCGCGGCGAAGGCGGAGCGGGGCGCGGGCACAAAGGCGGCGGCGCCCGGACACGGGGGGTGTCCACCCTGCCCTGCCCGCGGCCCTCCCTTCCCCTTCTAACCCCCTTCCTCACCCTCGTTCTTATCCCCTTTCCCTTCCCCATCGCCCTTTTCTCTACCTCTTCTCCCCCATCCCCTTCTTCTCCATCCCTCCATCCCCTTTCCCCTCCTTCTCTCCCCCCATCCCCATCTTCCTCTTTGCCATCCCCCTTTTCCCCATCCCTTCTCCCCCTTCCCCTTCTTCCCCATCTTCCTCTTCCCCACCCTCTTCATCCCCCTTTCTATTCTTCCCCATTCCCTCCTTCTCCTTTTCCCTCTCCCTTCTCCTCCTCCTCATCCCCTTCTTCCTCTTCCCCATCCTCCTCTTCCTCACCCCTTTCCCTTTCTCCCCCCCGCAGTGGTTCAGGGAGCAGGTTTGATTACTCGATATCTCAGCCACCACAGGGGCTGTTTTTGGGGTGCCCCCCCTGCCACCCCCTGCTCCCAACACAGCCTGTCCCTGCCCTGGCACCGCAGATTTTGGGCGCAGAGTCACAAAATCCCAGAACCACTGAGGTTGGAAAAGACCCCAAAAGAACTCAGACCTCTCAGGCTCACGCTCCGTCTCAGTCCCACTGAGCTGCTGGTACTGGCCCTGCTCTGAATGTTAAGATTATTCACGAGTGCTTTGCTGGGTAAACAGCTGATGCTGCTTCTTGCTGCTCTGTGCAGCGAGGAAGTTGACACAGCAGCAGAATTCCAAATCACCGAGGGGCAATTAATAAAATACTTGGTCACTCAGGACGTTGCTGTTTGTTTTTTTTGTTTAAGCTCCTTCATCTCTGAGCTGTCGCGTATTTAGCAAAGATAACATGGAGGTAGCAGTGCTGAAAACAGGGCAGAGCTGTTATTTAACATTAACCTCACCCCTCCTGCACAGGCCAGCAAAATAAATCACAGGGAAGTGAAGGAAGTCACACGCTCTTCCCAGGGATCTGAGAATTTCCATGTGGAATTATATTTTCTTTCTGAAAAGGCCCTCGGGTATGTCAGGACAGATTTTGCCCTCAATTACACTGGTGTAACCCCAACTGTTTGCTGTCTCTGTAAACTGCCATCAGTGCTGGTTCTGGGCACATCACAGAGATAAGTTGGATGTTATTGCCTTCAGCAGGGGTAAGTGGGAGCTGCTCTCACTGGAGAGAAAGGCACACACAAGGAGATCTGAGCCCTGCACATCAGAGGAATTCAGTTCTTTGCCCTGAACACACAGGACAAATTTATCCCCAGCATAACTTCGGGACCATCACCACCAGAGGTTGAGGCACGGAGCTGATTGTGTTCTAATAACTAATTTAGATAAGCGTCTAAAAATGCACATCGGTCCAGTGTCTGACACAGCCATTTCGGAGGCTGCACTTAAGCTGTCCTTGATAGAGTGTGATTCCATCTCTCCTATTTTCTCTGCTAATTACAATTTCATGTTCCTTGGCCTCTGGATGGAAGTGTTAAAAACTGCAGGAGCTGCCACCACGGAGGGTTTGCCTTCAGCTTTCTCCGGGCTCTCCTCTCTGTGAGGGGAAGATTCTCCACAGCAGCTTCTCCTTCTTTCTCTTCCTCTCTCCTCTCCTACAAACCCAGTGATCACGCTACCACACAAGGATCACAAGTGTGTGCTCACAGCATTCTGATGTCATATTTGTTGTTAAACAGAGACTGGCATGGTTGGGGTGAATATTCTCAGATATACACACCCATCTATCCCATCCAGCTATCTATCTATCTATCCTAGTCCAGAGGAGGCCACCACATTGATCAGAGGGATGCAGCACCACTCCCACGAGGAGAGGCTGAGAGAGCTGGGATTGTTCAGCCCAGAAAAGAGAAGGCTCCAGGGTGACCTAATTGTGGACTTCCAGGGCCTGAAAGGAGCAGCAAGAAAGGTGGAGAGAGGCTGCTGGCAAAGGTCTGGAGGGACAGCACCAGGGGAATGGCTTCAGACTGCCAGAGGGGAGGGTTAGATGGAATAATGGGGAGAAATCCTCCCCTGGGAGGGTGATGAGGGCCTGGAACAGATTGCCCAGAGCAGCTGTGACTGCCTCATCCCTGGAAGTGTCCAAGGCCAGGTTGGAGCAACCTGAGACAGTGGAAGGTGTCCCTGCCCATGGCAAGGGTTAGAACTGGATGATCTTTAAGGTCCCTTCCAACCCAAACCATTTTGGGATTCTATGATTCAACTGTATAACAAACATCTGTTCACCCCCCAAAATTATCCCCAGCCAGTCCTAGCAGGCAAACCCACATCCTCATACCACAGGCAAGTGATCCAATTATAAGTTTGCTTCTCAGCCAGAGGATTGCTGCAGGAGCAGCACTTGAAGCTGCTTCTTTGTTTGGGTTGTCTTTTTTTTTTTTTTTTTTTTGGCAAAGACTCAGCTCTCCCTTTGGACGATAACAAATAAATAATAATAATAATAAAACCCACAGAGCTCGTCCCATCACCATCTTGTACCAGCTAAATCCACGAGGTTCAGTTCAACACAAGGCCAAGGAACACCCAAATGCTGCTGAGGGAGATCTTTGTTCTCCTGTCTGGTCACTGCAGGTTTTTGTGGTTCCCATCTGAGTGGAGAGAGATTGATGGTGGAATGACTGGGCATGTGAAATATCTGATGTACATATAGATTGGCTGCAGGACGGGCTGGCAGGGCTCTGTATGACATCCCTGCAATGTTTTCCTGTGTCTCTCTCTCTCCCCCAGAGCTCCCAGGAGGTATAAAAACTGCTGAGGCAGGGAAAGGCTAATTGGCCAAATCCACACAGACACTTAAATTCCAACGTGCCACATAAGGGATCCACACACAAAATGTTAATCCTCAGATTCCCCTTCCTTTTTCCCCTGGATATTCCTGACGTTGGCAACGTTTGTGGTGAGAATTCCGGCTCTGGAGCCCTGCTGCTCTCAGCTGGGAATGCTCCCCTCTTCCCAGCGCTGCTCCTGCCTCCCCTGCCTCTTTCCCACCTCCCACTCTCTCCCAGACCCCCTGCCCTGGGTTGTTCTGCCCCACTCTGGCCCTTTTGGGCCCCCCAGTTCCACAGTCCTGCTCTGCTGGTCACACACCCCACAGCCACCGAGGCAAAGGAGGCAGCAGGAACTCCAGACGTTCCCTAGGATTGTCACGATGGAAGTGGAAAAATCACACCCTTCCTTCACTACAGGGGGTGGGAAAACCCAAAGCACCTCTTAGGGAAAGGGGCACCGAGGGAAAAGCAAAACCACCAAACAGGGCATCAGAGGCAAGTGATTCCTGCCCCAAACCTTCCTGACATTCCCTCCCGCTGCACAGTTCCCTCCCAGCAGCTCAGAGACACCACACACTGACTGACCTGCTCACTCTTAGCCAGGGAGGTTCACTTTGTCAACAATTGACTCAATTCTGGCCTAAACTGCTTTTCCTTCCTAGTTTTGGATAACACCTCTTCTCTTTCTCCCCTCCCTTTGTTAAACCCCTGCATCCATCTGACCTGACATCCACACCTGCACGTGGTGCATTTAACTTCTTAAAATCATCTCTTTACAGATGTGTTCTTTTTTTTTTTTTTTTTTTTTAGTCCATTTGCCAACAGAATAAACCAAAAAATCTATGAGGGAAAGAAAAGAATCAAACGAGGAAACTACAAAAAAAAAAAAAAAAGAACACCAATACAGAGAATTCTGTGAACACCATTTCAACCCAACCTGTTAAAATAAAAGGAGCCTTCTTTTTTTTTTTTTTTTTTTTTTTATAAATTTCATTCTACGGTCATGAAATTAGAAACCAGTCCTTGCCCGTGACAGATGAGTCAGGTTGTAACCTCGGCAATGCAGTAAAAACTGAGCTCTAATGAAACAGGCAAATGTCAATACAGCGATTAGCTGGGGAGATAATATTCTGAGAGGCTTTTACAGATGACCTAACTCCACTCACCAAAAAGGATTATATTCTTTCCTTCTCTTTGTCATATCCAAATACCAGCCCTCTTAGCTGAAAACTGTTTGCTTTGGGGGGTTTTCTGCTTTGGTTTTTGTTTTGTTTTGTTTTCTGTAGAAATCTCAGGGATTTTTAAAATCTCATTTTCACAGATATCACCAGAGATTTTTTTTTTTTATTGTATTTTGGAAGCCTCGTGCCACTTGGAGCACAATGCTGTGGGTGTTTGTGAACTCCTCCTGGACACAGATGTCTCTGTTTAAAAACTGGCAACTGCACGGGTTGCAGTGAAAGCAAAAGTGATGTAAATGAGATTTAAATCGATTTGGGTATAATCACACCCATTCCAGGGCACAGCAAATTCCAGGGGCTGTCCAGAAGCAGCAGGTTATCCCCTAACCTGATGCAACTTCCTAGAGGCTGGAGAAACAAGATCCCAACCGAACTGACAAGTCAGAGGGTGCCTGTGCAGAGGAAGATGCTCCTGGTTATTTATCAGGGGGTGGGAACACACCCATGTGGAGACCAAGGCACACGTGTTCCCTTCTTTCAGATCCTTAAAAATCAGGCTCCCCAAATCCCCTTTGGATGCTTTTGCTCTGACCTAAAAAGTGTCTTGTCTGAGCCTTTGCTCGGTCTTTGTGTTTTGCAGGGAAGTTTTGAACACTCGGATCATGGAATTGTGAGCTTGGAAAAGCCCTCTGAGACCATCAAATCTGACCTGGCACTGCCAAATCCACCCCTCAGCCACGTCCCTGCTCACCTCCCAGACACCCAGGGCTTTTGGGGGGAGAAGCCCTAATTCCTACAGGACCATTCTCAGGCACTTCTCACACACAGCACAGACATTTCTGGGCTGAATATTTTCAATATTCTAAAACATCCCGGCAATCAACGCAAAAACGTTACGAATTACTTTCCTCATTATCTCTATTTAAAAAAAAAAAAAAAAGAAAAATTTAAAACCTTTTTATCTCTTAAAGGTTTTCCATTTCCCTGACTCAGACCGTTTCCTAGTGGGTTCTGCATAATGAATATTAGCAGAGGTTGGCTTACCACAGTGTCTGGCGAGACTCATTTATCAAAGCCCAGGATGTGAGCCATGCAAAGGGAGGAGGGGGGGAGGAAAAAAACCCCGACCCATTGAAAGTGAACAAAAAAATGTCAGCCCTAACAATCCTTCCTCTTTTTTTTTTTTTTTTTTTTTTTTGTGTACTTGGGCACGTTCCAGTGCGTGCAGGGAGAGGACAGAATGCCCATCTGCAGAGGATGAGACGTGTCTAACGAGAGCTCTGTGCACCTTGAAAGCCACCAGTGCTGAGGCTGCAAAGGGCTAATGAGTCTTTCCTCATGAGTGGGATTAATTGCATCACCCCTCGGTGCTGGGCTCTGTGTCCTGCCCGTGCCCAGGGGTGGTTCCAGGGGGAATTCCTTCTGGGATTCAAATCCCAGATAAAACCTGGCAAGTGGAGAGAACACAACGAAGTTGCTTTCAACCCCAAACAGATTTTGGGTTGTAAAGGCACAAAGGGACGGCGCTCCTTCGAGGCGGGATCCTGGAAAAAGGATCCTGGAAAAGGGATCCTGGAAAAGGGATCCAAGCACCTCTGGAGGATTTGGGGAGTGGTTTTGTTGTGTGTTGTGGTACCTTTTCACTGAGGAGCCTCAGCCTCCTGTCTGAGCATCAAGTGGAGATTGACACACAGACCCACACAGGCACGTTTAGATCCAACTCCACAGCCACACACACGAAATCCAGAGGTGCCTCAACCCCCTTCCCAACAGAAAATCAGTTTTCCATAAGGTCATACCCCACAGATGCTCACGGACAAGGCACAGCAGGGGTCTAACACAGCTCCAGGTGGGGGGGTTTCCCATTTAAGCGAAACCCTGGAATTCTGTACGGGGAGCTGCCAGCCAAAAGCTCGGCACGTGCACGGAGCTGGCTCATCTCTCCATTTCTTATGGTTAATACCAATATTGTTCATGATCCACTGATTATCAATTGACTGCTGGGAATAGAAGCGGATGTGAAAATCCAGCTGGGATGTGGCAGCACAGGCTGGAGAGCTGGGATGTGACAGCACAGGCTGGAGAGCTGGGATGTGACAGCACAGGCTGGAGAGCTGGGATGTGACAGCACAGGCTGGAGAGCTGGGATGTGGCAGCACAGGCTGGAGAGCTGGGATGTGGCAGCACAGGCTGGAGAGCTGGGATGTGACAGCACAGGCTGGAGAGCTGGGATGTGACAGCACAGGCTGGAGAGCTGGGATGTGACAGCACAGGCTGGAGAGCTGGGCTGCCTCCAGCACTCCAAAATGGGATTTGTGTTTGTGTTCTGCTACAGGCTCGGGAACAGCTCTGGAATCACGGGGTGGGTTCTTGCTAAATCAGAAAGGGGTTCCCACGTGCAGGTGGGAACCAGGAGGGGATTCAACACAGTTTGTGCTTCCACCACAGCAAGGAGACCACAAACACAGAGGGATCCACGGCACAGACACCTCTGTGCCTCTGATAGAAAGGCAGAGTCAGGGCAGGGCATGGAAAATCAGCCCAAAGAGCTGTTTGACAGCTCTGGGTCCCGAGGCCTCGTGTTTTCTGCTTGTTCAAAGGTCTGCTCCGATATTTTTGAGCCATCCTCTGCTGCTAACGTGGAACACCTCACCTGTGCACTTACAGCATTCCCACTATAAATCCACCGCTTCTCCTCCAGAACAGAGAGCAGTAAATGGATTTACAAGCTTCTCCTCTTGCCCTAAGTGACTGACTTCACTTGAGGCTGTTACAAATGGCCAAAGCATTCAAGGGAGGGGTGGGGAGAGAGAAAGGATTGATTCCAGAGTCGCGTTTTTGCCCTTCCCGCTCCGAACCCGCTCCTCCAGGAGGAGGAGGAGGAGGAGGAGGAGGAGGAGGAGGAGGAGTGTGGCTCCCACCTCCCCTCCCTGCTCTTCCCCCGGTGTTGCAACACCACAACCTTTGATGGCACATCTGAATGAATGAGCTTTTCTGAAGGGAGAGAAAAGAGAGTGACAGAAACGGGAACATTTCCATTTCAAGCACCATCTCTTTCTTCTCCCCAGCCCCCCATCCTTCTCTGCACTTGTTACCTTCAAAGCACTGAACAAAATCGAGGGATTTGGACTGGGAGGTGTCAGCCACCCCATGGGACAGGGGGAGACAAGAGAGCAACAGAGAAATGAAGCACAGACAAGGTCTGGGAATGGGCCTGGCCGGGGCTGGGAAGGCTCCCAACCCTCCAGCACCTCCATGGGCTCTCTCTCCTCTGGGGAGGCTCGTTCTGAACTCCAGCAGCTGGGCAGGAGGATTTTGGGGCTTGTTAAATAATAGAGATATCTGCCTGCCTTCCTAAAGCCGTGCACCTCTGCTCTTTAAGACAGGTTCAGACCTAGAAACATCTGCTCTTCGCATTTTGCTGGGCCAGGAGACTTTCAGGCTCCGAATTCAGCCGTTCCCACCGCCAGCGACTTTCCAGGGCGGCAGAAAAGCCACGATAGGCATCTTTCAATCAGTGTTTATTGCAGGAGATTAGAGAAGCAGCCGGGTGCTCCGGAGAATAAAGAACACAGGTTAGGGCTCATTTAAAGCCGTGCAGTAAAAAGGATCAGTCAGCGGAAAGGGAAGAGCAGCAGCTTTTGTGCCCAGCTTTTGTTTGCAGCCCTGCCTCAACCGGGAGACAAACCAGCAAATCACCCGGCGTGGGGGTGGGAGCAGCCCCTGGAACCTGCCCTCACAAAAGCCCCGCAGCTCCACTCCCGATTAGCAAGCAGGTCTTTTTGTCACCTCCCCTCCAAGGCCCTGGCTGGGGAGCTTTAACACTCAGCGTTTATTTGAGTTTGCACCTACGAGGCACAGGTGGCATCGGGCATTTGGTGCAAGAATCCCCAAGCCCACCTACCCCAAAAATTCCCCCCAGCAGCTCCCTCTGGAGCCCTTCAGCAGGGCCTCCTCTGGGCAGGGCTCACAGCAACACTTCCCCTGTGCTGGGTCACCCCAAAACCGAGGCAACCTCAGCAAAGAAGTGCCTTGTCTGGATGGGAGGGGTTTGGTTTCCTCCTCGAGGTTGTTTTCAAAGCTTTCTGAAGGGCTTTCCAAAGGAAACATCCCTTCAAAACGACCATTAGTGCAAATGTTTTCCTCTCACAACGCTACAACACGCAGGGTCCTGAAAAATCACATATTTTGAGCTGAAAACCAAATCTGTGAAGGGTTCCAGGGGGGCAGAAGGGATGCCCAGCCCTCCCTGCCAGCAGGGGTTTGGTCTGGCTGGGGTGAAGCACCCCAAGGGATCTGAAGGGAAACATCTCTGGCAGAGAAGGAGCCGCTGGTGCAGAGAAACCTTCCCTGGACAGCAGAGGATGGCGCTGCCTCGGGACCGTCCTGCCCCTTGCAAAGAGCCCACAAACTCCGCCGTGGGATTGCACCAGCCCCAGGTGCTCTCCCAGCTCGTTTTCCGAGGGAACTCGACACTCCCTGCCCGAGCACAGATCTCCCTCTCTCTCAGGTTACCGGGTGAGCCTCCCACACCCTGCTCCACCAGTCCGATTGGTGGCTGCTGACAGGCACCGTCAGCAAGGGGAGATGCTGAACCGGGGCTGAACCCGGGGGGACTGAGGAGCCCGGGGGGAGCAGGAGGAGGAGACAGCCCCGGGATGCTCCGAGAGGGTCACGGTGCCTGCATTGCAGACACTGCTGTCAGCAGGGTGTCATTTTCCCCGGGCTTTGTCCCGGGTTTTTATTTTTGCAGGACTAGGCTGTGCTGCTTCTCCCTGCTGTAACTTTAGCCTGTAAGTGGCACCGGGGATGATTGAACGTGTGTGTGTCTCCAGACAGAGCTGGGCCTGTGCATTGTGCTTTAAACACACACTTCAAGTGCAGCACAAGGAAATGAGCTGGGCCTTGGGATTATTTTCTTCCTTATGGGTTATTTTGGATCTCTAATTTTTATCCTCCGAGTTCTCCACCCAACCCTTTTTCTTTCCCCATTCCCTCAGTCCTCTTCTTTGGTTTTTTGGTGGGTTTTTTCCCCCCCTTCTTTTTTTCCCCCTTGACCATTCCCTAGCAGAATCGAGGGCTGCAGCAGGTTTGGCTTTATTTCCTCTTCTTCCTCCCCTTCTCTCCACCCTGAACTGTCAGTTTTTGTGGCTGGATCTATCCATGGAGCACAGAGTGTGTCAGATCTGACACCACTTTGTTCCCTCTTCAGGACTGAAAGGGGAGAGCACAACTGGGTGTCTCTCACTGTGGAAATGACCCAGCCTGGATCCCCCAGGACAGCCCAAGCACCATCCTGGTGACCCCAAAAATGAGCTGCAGGGAGAGGCCGCATTCCCAGGTGCTCAGGGCTCTGGCATTTCATTCCCACACCCACCCACAGCCCGTATCTACAAGGAAATCGTTTCACCCTGCCATACAAAGCAAAAGGTAATAAAAGCTTTCCGAGGGAGGGGTGGGACCGAGCTGGTGGCTGGCACAGCTCTTCCAATCCTGCTGGGAGAGGGAGTACGAGGCCAGAGCCCGAGATGCCGCTGCAGGGCAGGCAGGGCTGGCAGCCTGCCTGGCACAGATCCCCTCCCCAGCATCCACCTCCCTCCCTCGTGTCTCCTTGCAGCCTGCACAGCAGCAGGAAAGCCACATTTCCCCCCTTCCACCACGGAAAAAGGCAGCAGCTCCCCCCCCAAAAAATATAAAAATCATTTAGACCACTTTGGAACGACACAGAAATGAGGGAAGAAAGGTGAACAGGATAACCAAAGGATGGGAATTGTGCTACTGCCCCAGCCCCAGAGAGGGAAGGTCAGGAGTGATGTGCTCACTCCATACCAGGGGCCCACGTCTAGCAAGAAATGTTGAATCATTTGGTTTCCCAGGATTACAGAGGGATGGCAACATTCCTTTCTGTCCAGAAGGAACTCTCTGAGACAGGGCCTGTAGCAGCCCCAGAAACCACCATCAGGAAATTAATGCTCAGAGTAGGCTGTGCTTCAAAGCAGGAAAGCCACCTCTCCACACCCAGAAACAGAGCCAGAGGGTAATGAGAGATCTCTCCCATTCCAGTCCTTTGCATCACTCCATTATAAATCCTGTTACCTGAATAGCTCCCCAAAGCACCACCTGCCTCTCCCCTCTGCTCATCACTCATCCCTTCTCCCGCTTCCCACTCCAGCCCTGCTTTCAAGCCAGCCTGCTGCTCTCAGAGCAGCCTCCCAGCTCGTGTTTGCTAAGCTGATGCCTCCTCTGCTCCAAGGAGTGCCATCCCTGCAAATTATTGCAGTAATAAAGCCACTGGCTGTGCTACATTTGCTCTCTGTTATAAAGCACAGCCTTTCGAGTACAACTCCGTGGGGACAGCCCAGAAAGGTGAGGAGCTGAGCGGCGGGATTGGAGCCCTGATTAAGGAGCAGACACATCTCCCCCCCCCCCCCTCCCTCTCCAGCACTGCAGGTTCGGGTCTTGATTTTCAGCAATCAAATCTTGTTCCCTATTCACTCACACCCCCTCCCCTCCTCACTCCAAACACACACAGCGTTAGCAATCATTCACTTTTCTCTAACGCGCTTAAAATCCTTATCTCCAAAGCCCAGCCCCGCGTTCCGGCACTCACCCACTCCGCTCTCCTTTCTTCCTTTGCGAGGGGCTCCTTTCAACGCCGCAGCCTCATAAGGTAGAGCCTGAATCCTCTGCAGCTGGAAGCACCTCGCTGATCTGGCCCAAATACTCTGTGAGGTTTAACTTGAAAGCTTTACATAACTGGTTTGATGGGACAGGTGAGCGCAGCGTCTGACACCGCGGGATTGATTCACCGGCGGTTCAATAGCATCTGACTTCAGCTTCGGGCTTTCCAGCCCCAGCGCTGTCTCGACCCTGCCATTTTCCATGTGATTTCCTGGTTATTTTTAAGGCAGGGCACACCTGATAATTGACCTGTAAGCCGTTCCCTCCACCTTGCCCTGACGAGGTGCGAACGATAATGAATCAACGCCCGGCCTCCACCAGCACAAGTGGAAGGGCCTTTTGTCAGAGCTGGGACTAAACTATTCATCCCAACAGAGGAGGATTCCAGCTCCCTTTTCCCCCCCGGGTCGATGTAGCTGCACACAAATAGGGCAGCCCAGGTGCCAGGCCCTGCTCGTGTCACTCGGTTCATCACAGCCTTAGTGCCCTTCAGGGTTTTGTCAATCTATGGCAGCCACTGACCTGATTTCCCGGCTCTTTTTTTGCCTTCTGATGCTTATTAAAAGAAAATCACCGAGTGAAAACAAAGACCCGGGGGAAGGTGGGTTGAGCATTTGGACTTTTACTTCCTGAAGTGCCAGGTGAGACACAGCTCTGCTAAAAACCCTCCCAAAGCGTTCTGCACGAGCTACAAACCCCCCTCTTGGAGAGAGGAAAAAATCCCCCGATAGGATTTGTGTGTAATTAGCTGGTTTATTCATTTAGCAGGTCTCATTCAGAGATCAGCTAAGTGTGAAAAGTGCACCGGGCTTCAAACCTGCCACGGGCTGCGACCAGCCCAGCCCCAGGCCCTGGGAAAGGACAAAGGAGTGGGAGAGGAGCCTTTTTACCTGTGCTGAGCTGGGGCTGGAAAATTTGGTATTTAGAGCAAAGCTCTTCTTAAGAGGAGCCTGACAGAGATGAATCTCCTGAGGAGACACAGTTGCCAACTGCCCAAGGAAAGGATGTTTTCATTGCACTGCTCACAACCATCTCTGCTCTGGCTCCACTCCTCCCCTCTCCATCTGCCATGCCCTGCCCTCCCCATCTACAGGTTTGTTTAGGGACACAACACCCCACCCCTGCCCCTCAGCATTTCACAGCAGCTACTGAAATAAAATCTGGGGTTTTTTTCCCCCCAAACTCGAACCGACAACATTCTTTAAGTTTAAGGCAGATGACGACACGTTCCCCGCAGCATCGGCGGTTTTAACATTTTCCATCCTAGCGATTTCAGAGGCACAAAACCGACTCGTGACGCTGCCCCTGCAATGCCCGCAGCGCCCACCAGGGGGCAGCGCTGTGCTCCTCCCGGATAATGAACAGTCCAGCCACAGGGAACCCTTTCCTGGAACTGCAAGACCAGGAACAGTCATTAAGTGAAGCGGAAATTAATATTTTTATTACAAATCTGCCGTTATGGAAGAGGGAAAAAAAAAAAAAAAAAGGAAGGCAAGGAACAAGAACTGGCTTAGCCAACCCCTCCTCCCTCGGTTGTGTAGTAATTTGATTTTTCCTGGCTAGAAGGGGACTAAGGTCACAAGTCTGGTCCCCAGTTCTGGGGCTGCTGCTCTGGCAGTGACCACACAGAGCAACAGAACCACTGTGGGGACAGAAACACCAAACAGACTCTTGGTAAAGACCAGGAGAAAGGAATTCTTTCTCATCTCCCAGACCACTGACAGGCCACACGTTTTGCCATCTCCCCATGCCTGCCCTGCCCAGCCAAACCAAACCAGCAGAGCCACAGCCTGAGCAGAGCAAAAGTTTGGAAATAAAAGGATCAGCTCCTCAGCCTTTTGTTCACTCTGCTCTCACACTGCTGGAAATGCCCTCAAGTCTTTCCTTCTCCCCTGGGAAAAACAGTACCTGGACACTCAGAGTGAAAATCAAAGTGCAGCTCTGGGGTCAATCCCAAATTACACCTTTTATCAGTGCCATCAGCAAAGCCCAGGGGCCGAGGAGCAACTCTGTGCCACAGCTCACCCCCCAGGGCTGGTTTCAGGTCCCTTCCAACCCAAACCATTCCATAATTCCATGATGCAGAGGTGGAGATCCCTGCCCACCCCCCCATCTCCTCCAAATAACTCAAAACCACACGTTGCTGGGTTGTTTGATGCTTTTATTTACCACATGTAAAAACACTACTATCTCTGTCTGCAGGTACCTCTTGCTGCACTGCAAATCACACAGCTCCAAACATTGACAGGCAGAAAAAAGAACTAAAGTGTTGATGCCCAGAATCACAATGTCGGGGTCCCTGAGGGTGTTAAATACACAGAACCCCCTCAAGGACTGTTCTACAGAAGCAGCAGCAGAGCATTACAATTAACAGATCAGAGTTGGTGAAAACACTGGGTGAAGGGATCAACTAGGGGGGAAGAGGACCTGCAGACTGGTCTTTTCCTTCAGCTGCCCTTAACTTTCTAGTACAGGTAACTGTGATCTAAGTAAATGACTAGTGCTCGAAACCAGAACAGGGGTCGACTGATCCACACTTAGTTGACACGAGGGTTCCTGAAGTTCCTCCCAGCAAAGCGGGCCTTGCTGCCAAGCTCCTCCTCAATTCTGGGGGGAGGGAAGAAGCACTGGGGGTCAGCAGACAGCACAGAGCTCCTGCATCAGCACAGCCACTGCCCTTGCACTGAAACCTCCGACCTACCTGGTACTGAAGGCACCACCAGCGATAAACCAGTCCCCACCAGTGACAGACCTGCCCCATGGGGTCAGTGCCACCCACCTGGCACGACTCAACCCCAACAGTTTAAATGCTCTGCCCATGCAGAGAGAAGGACAACGTGTCCCATCCAGGAGCACAGGATGCTGTGTGTGACATTCCCCTCGGTGTGTCTGTTAAGGACCTCACCCATCCAGCTCAGCCCTTCAGCCCCCCCGACAAAGCCCCGGCCCAAAAGCACCTCTGCCAGGCTCACTGAATGTCCTTCAGCTGCAGGGTGGTTCTGAGAGGCAGAACACCAAGCTGTGCCCCCCCAGCATTCCTGGAGCATTGATTCTATGCCAGGCTCAGCCCTGTTCCCCTTCCCAAGGCTCACCTCAGCAGCTGGTTGTACTTGGCTAAACGCTCGGATCGGCAAGGGGCACCAGTTTTGATCTGGAAGGGAAATCAAAAAGTTAGTGAAGAACTAGAGCAGAAACCAGGCCAGAGATACCAACACAAAACTGTTCAGAGAAATAAGCATAATCATGTCATAATAATTTAGTGATAAGCTTTATTTGAGCATCAGGCTCAGTATCTAAACACTCAAACATGAGAGGTTTTGGGAGCAATAAAGATTGTTCATTTGCCATCAGCCTCAGGATCAGGAAATCCCAGTACACCCACCGGAGTTGAAAAAAAGCCAAACTGCAGCAGGTACAGACACCAACCTGGCCAGTGCAGAGACCCACTACCAGGTCAGCAATGAAGGTATCTTCTGTCTCTCCAGAGCGGTGACTCACCATCACACCCCAGCCATTGGACTGGGCGAGCTTGCAGCTGGAAGAGATAAAGACAGAGGTTCACACCGTGCCCACGTGCCCAGCAGCCTTTGCTCTGGCAGGACAGGACTGCCCTGTGGTGCAGGTCAGGATCACGCAACAAGGCAGTGATCAAGAGCTGCCTTCACACGTGCTCAGACCCTGGGAGGTTGTTCAATGTGCCCCTGTGACGTCAAGAGCACGAAGGGACAAGTTTACTTGCCAGTATCCTCTCTCAGTTAATAATTGTTCTCCCTTCACAGATGCCCAACCAGCAGATTTCTGTTCCCCTGGATCTGGGCTGGATGTTCACCTCCCTCAGTGAAAACAACCCCCATTTCCAGCCTGGCCAAGGGGGGAGAACTTACGCCTGCAGGGACTCTGTCACGGAGCCGATCTGGTTGACCTTGAGCAGGAGGCAGTTGCAGGCTTTCTCCTCCACAGCCTTGGCAATGCGCTTTGGATTGGTCACAGTCAGATCATCACCAACCACCTGGATGCCAGCACTGCCAGTGAACTTCTTCCAGGCAGCCCAGTCATCCTGGTCGAACGGGTCTTCAATGGACACCACTGCAGAGGGACAGGAGCAGCTTTCAGACAATGCCAGCCTGAATTGTTTGAATGCAGTGGTGCCAAAGTGCTGCAGCCAAGCACTACCCACTTCGAAGAACATTCCTAAGACCCCTAAGAGGCTGATCAAGGGAGGAGCTCTTGATCCCTCCTATAAGAGAGGCTGCACACCGGCTCTTTCCTTCAGCAATCAATCCTTACCCACCACCACTGGTGCTTCTTGTTAATGACGAACTCACCAGGGTAGCCCTTGACAAAGCCCTTGTACAGGTCAGCCAGCTGGTCAGGAGTGATGTATCTGCTGGGGTCATCAGGGGATTTGAAGTCCAGGTCATACTTCCCATCCCGGTAGAACTCTGAGGCAGCCACGTCCATGCCAATGACCACCTTGTCGGTGTATCCGGCCTTGGCGATCGCCGTCTTCAGCAGCTCCAGGGCTGGAACACAGAGGGGAGGGATCTCTCAGCTCCTGCCAAACATCTGAACCCAAAAGCTCCTCATTTCCCACCAGCAGCATCTTCACTTGGCAAAGAATCTCCATTACCCACTTTGGAAAGCCCAAAAGGCTGCACAGAAAAGGTTCTTAAACTCTCCCACTTCTGAACTGACTGGAACAAGATATTACTCTAATGCTGCTTTTAGCTTGTAATACCCCCGAGACATCATTATGGGATTCCTGATCTCTTCAGGCAGGACTACATGTCAGCCCAGAAAGCTTAATGCTAGGTGATACCACATCCCCCTCCAGCTTTATGCATGTGGGCAGGAAGCACTGGCTGCACTCTAATCCCTTTTAGCTCCATCCACATCAGGTGCTGCCTGTGGAAGTGGAGAGCATGCAAACCCTGACAGGCCAGGGGACCCCTCTTGGCATCTACCTGTTCTCCACTTGCCAGGCTATCTGCAGTAGAAAGCTTAGATCAAGTGTTTTCATTTCTTGTTGGTTTGGGGTTTCGTGGGCTTGGCTGGGTAGCCCAAATTCAAAAGCAGCTGCTGCCAGCAACAGAAGTTCCTGGGACTGTAATGCTCATTTCAGGTCATCCTCACTGATGTCTGTGAGGGTACAGAGCCAGCACAGCTGCATGTGACACTGGGACTCTGGAATGGCCCCATTCCTGGTGCTGCCTCAGTACCTTCAGTGTCAGAAAAGGCAGTGCAGTTCAGAAGTCACCCTGAACAATAACATAACTAACAGGTGTAAAGTAACAAGCAGCTTAAGAGTTCCAGTATTCTACTGCCTTATTAGCAGCTCCATTTCTTCTGTGAGAGGCAGAATAACAGCTCCTCTAGCAGTTTATGAAGGAACAGGTATTTCACTTCCCACAGACAAAGAGCCTCTCCCACAGATTCCTAAACAGAATTGTTTGGCCGTGGAAGCAGCAACTGCCTCAACTTCCCAGGCAAGCCTTTGTGCTCTCCCACACATGACCAGGCAGAGTACAAACTGTTTTCCTCCCCTGCCAGCAGAAAAACAACTCCAGTGATCTTTGACTACCGGTTCTGGGAGATCTGCAGTGCACAGATGTTTCCACATCACTTTTCAACTGGAAGGGCACAAGATTCCCCTAAGCTGCCACAGGAATGGAACTAATGAGGCACTGAAGTTAAAGCCACCCTGTCAAGATGCATAAGCTGATGTCCAAGGGAACATCTGACCAACATCAGTAGAGCAACTTGGAATGTTTGGCAGGGTAAGAAGCAGAGCCAAAAAACAGCAGCAAGTTCTACACCTTTGAACCTGCTGATCCTGCTTGTCATTGGTATTGGGGCAGGCATGGTCTTAATTCTCCAGCTATCAGTTACAGCTCTTGCTGCATTTAGCTCATTCCTACCTTCTTTGTTTTCCAGGATGTTGGGGGCAAAGCCACCCTCATCCCCCACGTTGGTGGCATCCTTGCCATACTTCTCCTTGATGACATTCTTGAGGTTGTGGTAGACCTCTGCCCCGATGCGCATGGCATCCTTGAAGCTGTCAGCACCCACGGGGAGGATCATGAACTCCTGCATGGCCAGCTTATTGCCAGCGTGGGAGCCACCATTGATCACGTTGAAAGCCTTGGAGCAGCCAAAAAAAAAAAAAAAGCCAAGTTAGAGTGTTTCAGGGTAAATTACTAACAGCATTTACTCTTTGTTGTGTAGAAAATGTGATGCAAGCCCACAAGGCACCTGCTCAGACCAAGGCTTGAGCCCCACCCAGAGACTTACAGGAACTGGGAGAATGACTTCAGGGTTTCCAGCGAGGTCAGCAATGTGACGGTACAAGGGGACACCCTTCTCAGCAGCACCAGCTTTGCACACAGCCAGAGATACACCCAAGATGGCATTGGCACCAAATTTGGCTGAAAGAGAAGGAATTGTTTATGGAAATGTCTTTATAAAGATACTCAGCCATGCCAGTTCCACGGTTTTAATTATGGCAGTGCACAGCACATGCCACACACTACCCATTTCTGATAAAGTATATCAGAATTCTATAAACCCTTCTTCACCTTTCCACCCCTCAGGGTAACACAAAGCCCACTTACATTTATTCTCAGTCCCATCCATTTCCAGCATCAGTTTGTCAATCTTTTCTTGCTCTACAACGTTGAGATTCTGCAGGGAGAAGCAAGCAAAAAACACTGTTTGACACCAAACACAGGATCACAAACTCTCACCTACCCCCCACTGCATCATCTACATCCCTGGCAGGCACCAAAACTTGCTCAAGGGCAACTGCCAACAGTTGAATAGACCAACTCTTGCCATTATCACACAGCAGAACCTCTGGCACTTACAGCAGACCAAGGCTGACAGGCAAGCTGGGTGTGCAGTCACTTTACACATTACCTCGTTTTGCACCATCCTCTGTAGGTAGGGCTTAGAGCCCACAAAGCACACGGGAATCTCACACAAGCAGACTTCTCTAGATCCATCAGATTCCCTTCCAAATTACCCAGCTTGGACGAAACCCAGCCTTTTCCTCATCATTCAGCTACTCTGAAGTATAAAGCACCCCACTGCAGCTCCCAGGTGCTTGTGTTCCTACACTGCACCACCAGGCTGCCAGAGATGGTTTGATTACGTATTAGATATGCATTCATTAAGTAAATTAAGTAAAACAATTGCTGTAGTCAGTTTGTTCACATGCACCCCAATCCACTAACACCCCCCACGTCACACAGTTCCTGCAACCACCCTGAGGGGTGGTCTGGCCACGCTGCCTGGCTTTGGGTGAGGTTAAGGAAAGGCAGATTGCTCCTACCTTGCTAACCAGTGCAGGTGCAATCGTTTTATTGACGTGCTCAACAGCTTTTGAGACACCTGGAAGGAACAAGCAGATCAGACACTGGTCAACCACACAGGTTATGCAGGTGTTAGTAGGGATCTCTCTCAGGAACATCACCTCATGCTACTCCAGCCCCAGTGCACCCTGAGCTCACAGGCACATCCAGAGAGGTGACCCTGACTGGGTGGGGGCTGCAGGAAGGACACGCTGTCCAGGAATGCCTGGGCAGGGTTAGGGTGCAAGGCCATGCACTGGAGGAGCTCATCCATTACCTGTGTGCACAGAGCTGTCCCCAGGAACTCGTTAACATACTTAACAGCTCGGGAGACACCTGACAGAAGCGAAACAGGACAGCAGAATCAAGGGGGAGAGGAAGACTCGCAGCCAACCCCCAGGCACGCCAGAGAAAGGACACACACAGGCAAACATCCATCAGTCAGCAACAGCCTGACACTGGGCAGTGGACTAGAAACAAAAGGGTCAAAGAGCAAAGGAAACTGCAAGGCTGTGTTTGGGCTTTCCACCCAGGTCTCCCTAGTTCTGCCAACAGCACTTTGGACCCAAACCTCAAGGGGCTGAACAGCAGCATTTAGAGAAGGTTTTAGGATGGGCTACTCAGAATCTGTGGAAAGGGGGAAAGAAAAAGGTTTCTCCAGAAGTTAGCTCTGCAGCAGCTCAGGCATTTCACTATCTGCTATGATTTTGTAACATTGCTAAAGCATCACCTCAGCACGTGTTTTACTGTGCAGTGTTTAAACCCCATGTTCAGAACAGAATGCTAATTAACTGCACCCTAAACCGCATTAATTGCTTTTCCAGATAGTCTAAGTCTGCAGATTTATATTACAGAAGGCCCACCAGTTATCTGCAACTCATCCTCTTTGCTGATTATTTTTTCACAACTGTTATCTCCCAGCTGACAAAGCCCTTCAGCTGCCACAGCCTGTTAACCACTGTCTAGTTACAGGCCATTAAGAACTGCCTGTAGGATCAGACTTAACAGGTCTAAGCACACACACATTTAGCACAGTGAGGTGAGTACACATTTGTTCTTCTCAAGAAAAAGTGCCCTGGGTAAACAGCGTAAGCTCTTCAGCTTTTTGGGATATTCAGTCATCCAGGAGTTTATTCTGTGTTTAAAGTATTAACAACCATGAATCTTCTAAGGCAAGGCTCAGCAAGTTAATTCAGTAGTTATCCACTCTAATTGCTCCTTCTTAATAGGCAAAAAAATATTTCAGCTTCCTTTCACCTGACTGGCAAAAGAGTCTGAAAATAATTCTCTCTTCCAGCCAAAAGTCAGGATGATTGCTTATACTTGGAAGGCATCACCAATGCTTTTAGAGCAGCAAGTTAGAAGAAAGGAGCCCTGACTGTCCAAGCTCTCAGAATGGTCATAAGAACTACAATTAGGATGTGTATTAGGGAATGACATCTTGTTTGCAGCTATTCATTCTCACCCATACTTGTTCCCCAGCCAGCCTGGTGACTGCTATGTTTAATTTCCTTTCAGAATACACAATAAGTCCCCAGACAAGTAAAATATTACATCATTAACACAGACCTAAGTAACCTGGCTACCTGTAATGACAGACAAAATTCAGAGTGGCTTTAGCTGTTGTGCACCCTGGAATGGAAGTATCCTCCAGGATCACCAGTGCAGAGCTGCACATGAGCTGTGGACAGCAGCTGGCATAAAACTGGTTCAGGATTTAACAGGCAGGGATCTCATGAGTCTACAGTGACAGAGCTGACAGATTTAAGGGGTCTTTGAGAATCTGGCCTATGGAAAGACCTTGTGAGTGGCTGCAGAATGGCCAAGCCTTTGGGAGCAGGCAGTGCAGATGCTCTCATGACACCCTGCCAGTGCACTCTGTCCTGACACACACACAGGGCAAGGGGAGCAGCACCACAAAGGACATTTGGGCACACTGCACTGAGACACTGGCACCTGCTTGGCCTGTCCAAGCTCCACAGACCCACCTGTGCAGGTACAGTGACCCTCCACATCATCCCCAGAGAACCAGCCCAACAGCCTCTGCTTTCCCTGTGCCTCAGCCCACAGCTGTCACCTCCCTGTGCATCTCCACTGGCCCTGCTCACTTCCCATGCCTTGCAGCACAGGAGTTCGGGAGTCCTCTGCTGCATCCAGCAGCAGCACATGCAGGGACACAGCCCCTGTTAACAGGGCTCTCTGGGGACCCAAACTCAGGTTTACCTTTGCCCAGGTAGCGTGTCTTGTCATTGTCACGAAGCTCCAGAGCTTCATAGATTCCAGTTGAGGCACCACTGGGAACAGCAGCTCTGAACAGACCTGTGCACAGCACAAAAATGAAAGGTCTTGGCATGTTCACACCCACAAGTGTTTAAGTTACAAAGCCATCCATTCCCTTTCCAAAAAGGCAGCTTTATTCACTGCATCTACTTTTGAGCTCAGTCTGGCAGGCAAGCTCTTAAATCCTAAGATATGGCATAAAAGGGACAATTAGGAGGTCTATTTTATTAATGTGAGTTCTGAGCTCTTCTGACAACAGCAGAGCCACCCAGACAGCCCATTCCTCCAGCCAAGGATGCTGAACTCGGAGCAAATCTACACACTGGAGTCTGTTCTGCCTGTGGTTCAAGATGCCAGCTTCAGCCTCCAGTCTTTCCCTTATCCCACTAAATCAAAGAGCTTAGTGGGGGCAGTCTCATTAAATGACTGCATTAATCCTTTGAGGCAGAAAGATCAGCTCTTTAGTCAGTGTATTACAACCATTGTGTTTGCTCATTCCACCAGAGAACGTTGGTATGGGTCTGCACAATGCCTTTGTCAGATCCTATCAGATGTGGGATGAACAACTCACAAACCACGGCAAAGTCCTACAATAATTAAAAATATAAGATGTTATATGCAAAGGCCCAATTAGACAAGTTCTTGAGTCATGCCAGAGCTCTTGCACAGAGAAGAAACCATTACCCAAAATTCAACTCTGCAGCAGAAGATTTTCATTCCAGCAAGTGACTGCCAGACAAGTGCAGTCAGACAATTTGGGGAGCACTGACCACCAGGACCATCAGCAGCTGCTCAAGGACAGGAACAAAGGTCTCAAGTTTGCAAGTGCTACCCCAGTTTATGCTTGGGCCAGGGAAGGAAGGCAGGTTTGGAACTGCACTGGCACAATTTAGACTGTAAGAAGCAGCACACTTCAAAAAAACCCTGCACTGTCCAGGCCAGGAACTTGAGCTCAGCTAACACATCCCAGGAGAATGAGGCAGAGGTTTTTCCTGCCAGGATTAACAAAGTTTTATTCATGGAGGAAAAAGTAAGCACAATTCCAAGGCTAGAATGGGATCTTTTGTTCTATCAGATAGAAGAAAGGAATAAACCCCTAGAGTTGAGGACTCACCTTTGTTGGTATAGAGGTCTACCTCAACAGTGGGGTTCCCACGGGAGTCAAAGATTTCACGGGCATGGATCTTGGTGATGGACATCTTTAATACCTGAAAAGAAAATTTTACTATTACTCATGGAATAGATTGAAAGTTTCCTTCTGATCATCTCCTTCCACCAGACCAGGTTGCTCCAAGCCACGTCCAACCTGGCCTTGGACACTTGCAGGGATGGGACAGCCACAGCTTCTCTGGGCAACCTGTGCCAGTGTCATCACCTTTATCATTGACAAAACCTCTTCCCTGTCTCCAAGGGAGAGTCTTTTTTGAGGTTTCTAAGTGACCTCATTGCAGTATCACAAGACCCTGCACAAAACAGTAGGAGCAAATGACGTGAATGCAAGCTCCAGGTAGGCAGCAAACTTGGGAGCTTCAGCAAGGAAGGAATCTCTAATTAACAATACCAGACATGCCTTTTTGGAGGCAGGTCACAGTGTCCTCACAGTTATAAAGTGGTAATTCCTCTGAAATATGGCATCTTTCTAATTCCCAGGAGTCCCCAAGACTCTGGGTGGCTCTGCACAGTCACCAGAGTTGGGGTGGCCATCACATTGCAGCCCAAGCTGCAGGTGAGCAGAACAGGCAGACCTCCTTCCCACACCCTTCCCACCACAACCTGCCAGTGCCACTCCCTGGCTCCTCAGGCTCCCCAGAGGCTGGCTGTGTGTGACCTTCAGCAGCTTCAATCGGCCACAGGCACAACCAGCACCACCCAACTCTCACCAGCCCTGCCCCAGTCCCTCTCCCACACAGCCCAGGGGTGCCAGGGACACAGAAACCCCCTCAGACCCCCTGCCCAGAGACCTCACAGGCCTTGCACCACTCTCAGAAGGCAGCAACTGCTGCAAGCATCAGCTTGACTTTTATATCCTGTACTGATACCTGCAGGCATGAGACCAGTTCAGAAACACCACACCACAGGAAAACTTTTTATACGTGGTAGGAGTTAAGAGTCAAATGTTGGGAAGAACATCTTCTAAACCCAGAAGCTTTGTTTTCAGAGAGAGCTCTCTCACCACATAAGAGCAGCCAGGCAATCCTAATACAGGAAATCTCTGCTACCAGTTAAGAGTTCTTTTTGATAAGAGTCTGAAGTGCAACAGCTCTTTAGTATGCACAGCAGCTGCTCAGAGCCAAACAGAGCCTGTGTCGAAATAGAAACAGTCACAGCTCCAATTAAGAGCTTGCATTAATAGTTACACTCTGTTGACTATTTACAGGAATAGTTCGTCCTTTTAACTTTTCCTCCTAAAAGGAAATCACCACAATCTCCTGAATACTTCCTTTTCCCCCTTCTCACTTTTACACACGTAGGAAAACTCTTATGTAAGCTTGGCTAGATTTTAAAACCCAAGTCATACACATGCCTGTAAGCCACTGACTGGCACCAAACTCAGCCCATCTGCAGAGAATAAAGCTCAGTCTCAGAAGCAGAACTATCTGGAATCTGCCTTTTTGGCAAGCCAGTGTGGGTGGCAACTCTGTTTACAGAAATGGTCATGAATCCACAGTTATTGCAAAGTTAAGAAAACACGACCTTAGCAATGCTGCTGCTTGTTCTGTGAGAGGAGGAACTTCACACACTCAGCTCTTCCTCCACGGCAAATTCCTCTCCTCTCAAGTTAGAAACTCAGGCAGCCATTTACTTTGTCTTCTTGGCTTTCAAGTGTCCCTTCCAGCTGTCCTGCCCTGCATGTTGTATAACCTCTAACATTTTCAAGTGCCTGTCTCGAGTCAGACCCACACACTGACACATGATATGACTAATCTAGGAAGCAACACAACTTACTTGGAGCTGACCTTCACGCTGCCACCACTGAGCTTCAACCAGTGAAAAATATCCAAGCTAGAAATAAATCCCTGCAACCCTCCAGTTATCAGTCCCCCCCACACCAACACTTATCTCTCTGCAGGTGCACTGAGCAATGGCTAACAGGAACACTGCCCATTCATCCAAAAAGGGCTCTGAGAGTTTGTTAGGCTGGCACTTTCATTTTCAAAACTGTGGCTTTGCCACAAACCTTTAGGTGTCTTATTCTTTGAAAGCACAGCCAGCTCACAGGAAGTCTTAGGACAATGCAAGGATTGTTTGTTGACCTCCACAAAGGAGGCACTTCAGGGAATACACATTCCAAGAGCTTCCACTGGGAATGTCTGCCAGGTCTGACATTACTGAGCATCCTTGACAAACAACCTCTCCAGAAGTCCCTCCCTTTCTTGCACAAAGAGCCCTTTCACAGCACCACTCCAGAAATCCTTCACACCTTTTTTCTTGCTCATTTTGCAAACTCCCTCAACTCCTGTGCTCAAGGAACAGTTCTCCCACTGAGCCATAGGGTAAAATTGAAGCTGTTCAGCTCCCCACAAGCTCAGCATTATCAATCCTGCCTCACACAACTCATCTAGAACACAGGGGTCAGCCTGAGCACAGGTTTAACTGTGGAAATGCTGACTGAAGGCAGGAGAGGTCACCAGCAGCCCTGTCTGCTCCAGACCTTTGTACTGAGCCATGGAATCAGCCAAACACGCAAATACCACAGTGGTATTTAACACACACATTGCCTTAAACCTTCTTCTGCAGCATAATCTGCTGACAAGGTCACTGTCTCCCTGCAGGGGAGAAGCCACACACACCAGCTTTGCTGCCTTCCCAGGAACACACGTGTCAGTACCTACTCAAGGCTAAGTCACAACCCACTGCCAGCTCTGCGTACTCACACCACTATCTCCTCAAGTCCAAGAAATCACCACTTATTGCCCATCTGATTCCGTGCTCTGCACGGGAAATGCAGTATTCTCACACCAAAGGGGACTACTCCAACTGAAAATTATTTCTAAAGATTTTATTTACAGCCAACTTTCTCATCAAAGATTGTCCTTGTGAATTATTTTGCAGCCACATGTCTGTGAAGTCAAGGCAGGGTTACAGCTGAGCACTGCAAGCATCTGAATGGAGATTTAAAAAGCAACACTAAAGTTCGGCCTTAGGAAGAACTACCCAAGTGTCTTATTACAGAAATGCCATTTACCAGCTTTGCCTGACATTTAAAGGTCCTGTGTGACCACAACCCTCATACCATTACCACCCATTAGAACTTTGAGCTCACTCTTATCAGATTCAGCACATCAAACCCACTGCTAAAGCACTCCTGAAAACTGGGCAAACGTGCACCTTTCCAACCCTCCTGGCTCTGCATTCCGAGGGGTTAAAATGCACCTCTATCTCTGCAACGTGATACAACGGGTTCTAACCAATGCCCGGCAGGGAGTAAATCACAGACATGTTGAACCACTTTCTCTCTCGGCGTTTAATAAGATGGAGGCCTGAACTTGCATCGCCTCAGCCCGTGTGGGTTTGGATGACAAACTTCAGTACTTCCTGCCAGGCTCAGACAGTCACAGCCCTACCCTGTGACTCAGCAGGCGAGTAACGGAACAGGAGCAAGCCCAGGATCCTCTCCGGCAGTCCCTGCACGAGGCAAGAGGGTTAGCACGCAATTCTTTCGTTCTTTCTCCACACCTCAGCATCCAGAGATGCACGTCCAGGTGCTGCTGCCTTGGGATAACCAGCACTGAACCACCCGCTAAGAGACCTCAGGCACGGATTGGAGCGCCGACAGCAAACGTTAAATATTTGAGATGGGCAGCTGAAGGACATCCACTGAAGAGGGGAAAAGTCCGAATCACCACAGGCAATCCGAGAGCGATTGTTAATGATTAAGAGGGAAAGGTTAAACTCTGCCTTTGAGGGCGCCTCGACCCATCATATCCCCCAAACTTTGGCCCAGCCTTGACCCACCGTATCCTCCCAAATTGTGTCCCCGCCTTGACTCATATGACCCATCATGTTCCCCCGATTTTGCCCGCGCCTCGACCCTCATATCCCGCTGATTCCACCCCCTAGTCCCGCACGTGGCCGGGGTTCAGGCCGCCCAGACCCCCGCAACGCCCACCGGTGCTGCACAAACCGCCCACATCGGCCTGCACCCCTCAGGGACCACCGCGCCTCGGCATGGCCCAGCCCCATCCCACAGGGGCGGCCGGGACTCCGCCGGTGCCCAGGGGGCTCTGAGGCCGGGCAGTGCGGGCGCACTCACCGCTGTTCCTGCCGCTCCGCAGCTCCGCCGCTCTCACCGCCCCGGCTCTGACTGAGGGCGAGCGGCCGCGCGCCCGCCCACCTATAGCCACCCTCGCGCGAGGGGCCCGCCCCCCGGCCGCTCCCATTGGCCGAGCCGGCCCCGCGCCGCGCCCCGATTGGCCGCCGGCGCCTCGCGCCAGAGGCGGGCTGGGGTGCGTGTGCTACGTGCCGCCGAGAGCCGGCCGGCGGCCGCGTGCACGGTGCGCGCGAGGAGGGGGCGGGGCCGGAGCGGCCCATGCGGGCGCGGGGGGGGGGGGGGAGAGGACGGGACCAAGTGAGGGAGGGGGGGAGCCGGGTCCGCTGTAGGGGCGATCGTGGAGTCGTGGGATGGGGTTGAGTTGGAAGGGACCTTAAAGATCATCCAGTTCCAAACCCCTTACATAAGCAGGGACACCTTCCACTGCAGCAGGTTGCTCCAACCTGGCCTTGGACACTTCCAGGGATGGGGCAGCCGCAGCTTCTCTGGGCAGCCTGTGCCAGGGAGGGCCTCATCACCCTTACAGCCAGGAATTCCTTCCCAAAATTCCATCTAGACCTCCTCTCCTTCAGTTCGAACCCATCCCCCTCTTCCTGTCACTAAATGCTCTAGTAACTCCTCTTGCCCCATCGTTGCCGTCAGTTCCCCTCAGGCACTGGAAGGCCACAATTAGGTCACTGCGAAGATTCTCTCCAGGCTGAACAATCCCAGTTTTCTCAGCCTTTCCTCACAATTGTGTCCATCTGGGGAGCTGGGTCCAGTTCTGGACTCCTCTGTACCAGAGCAGCTACTGGAGAGGGTCCAGTGGGGACCACAAAGATGGTTTGGGGGCTGGAGCATCTCTTTGACGAGGAGAGACCATGGGAGCTGGGAGAAAAGTCTGGAGAAGAGAATACTGAGGAGAGACATTATTAATGCATATAAATATCTCAAGGGCAGAGGATGGTGCCAGCGACAGGACAAGGAGCAAGGGCCATAAACTAAAACACAAGAAGTTTCACCTCAACACGAGGAAGAGCACGAGGGCAGCAGAGCTCTGGAACAGCTGCCCGGGGAAGGGTGTGGACTTTCCCTCCCTGGAGACATTCCAAATCCGCCTGGGCACATTCCTGTGTCACCTGCTCCAGGTGACCCTGCCTGGGAAGAGGGGTTGGGCTGGGTGATCTCCGGACGTCCCAATAATTCTGTGTGGGAATGGCAACTAAAGCCGGAATGAGGAAGGCTGGAAGTGCGTGTGTGTTTGTATTAGTTCTAGGAAAAGGTTAATCACAATAAATAGTTACTCTGATTTTTTAAGTGCTTAACCATCACACCCTGGGGTGGAGAGGGAGCATTTATGTTGATGGGTTATGACACCTCATATCGGTGTGCCAGCAGCAACAAAAAACTTTTCCCAGTGTTCTGCCCCGATCTGATTCCCCAAGGCACGTTTGAAAACTGTGTTGTTACAAAAAAAACCATAACAGAGCAGAACAGAGCTCAGAATCGGCCACAGAATTAAGGGCTTTGCCAAAATGGAGTGATTTTTGCTCCTGAAAAGCTCCAACCCCTCTGTGCATGCTGTAAAAACATGCAATTATTAATTGGTAGTCATTCAGTCTGCTGTGATATGGTGAGGTGTGAGCCATGGGCTGAGCTGGGAGCTCTGTGATCAGCAAACCCTCCATCCCTGGAAAGTAACAGCCATCAGTGGACTCAGCACTGACCTCATGTCCTGGTGTTTAATAAGAGCATGACCCTTCACATGAATTGTTCCTGCTGTGGCACTGCTGAGGGATTCCTGTTCCTTCCTTATTTACCCAAATCCCCCCACTCGCTGTTCCCTGGGACCACCTTGGCGAGGCCCTGCTCCATCTCCTGAATTTTGGAATGCTGCACTGTGGTGCTGGTGGGGGCCTGTGCCTCCCTCAACATCGAAAAACCCTCTTCAAACCTATTTTCATCAAGACTGGAGTTGGGGTCTAGGGGCTCAGGGGGTCAGACAGACCTCAGAGTGGGTTGAGATTGGATATTAGGAAGAAATTCTTCCCTGTGAGGGTGGAGAGGACCTGGCACAGGTTGCCCAGAGAAGCTGTGGCTGCCCCATCCCTGGAAGTGTCCAAGGAGCAATCTGGTGTATTGGAAGGTGTCCCTGGCCATGACAGGGAGCTGGAACAGGATGATCTTTAAGGTCCCTTCCAACCCAACCTATTCTGTGACTCGTTCCTGTGCCCAGTTCACCCCGAGTGCTCCGAACAGGGCACTCGGAGTCCCTGATATCACTGCTCACAGAGTCCCTGATATTTGTGCTCACTCCAGCCCTGCCTTGCTCTGCCAGCCTGTGACTGATATTTCTTCTGGGCACATTTTTCTTTCCTTCCTGAGAACATCCCCTCGGGGCAAGCTTTAAGTCTAATAAAAAAAAGCAAAGGCAATCTGCTGAACTGACCTCCTTCCATCAGCACCTCACGGTGCCACCAGTGCCCCACAGGCCCCCTCGTGTGACCCCCAGGCTGCCAGCAGGGAGAAACCCTGTGAAATCCAGGCTGCTTGGTGACAGGGTGATGTGTCCCCTGTGCCCACAGCAACGCTGTGTGCTGGGGTTTGTGCTTTTTTTTAAGCAGGTTCATGTGGGCTGCACAGCTGTGAACCAGGCTGAAATGCTGCTGGATTGCACACAGCTGAGATAAAACGATCTAGGCCAGGAAAAGGAATTAAACTGCCACTTAGGGGTGGATTAATTAATTAATTAAACTTGGGATCAAACTGTCACTTCGAGGTAGATGATTTTTTTGCACTGCCAGCCTCCCCAAAACTCCACTGCCTTATATCTGTGCCCCTTGTCAGTACTGATTTATCCTGCAGCCTTACCCTTCCTGGTGTAAGGGCATGAGAGGGGAACATTCCCTTCAAAAACATATTCCAGATGCTGGAAATCACAAAACTGGATTTTTGTGCTGGTTATCTGCTGAACTGGAGATGCTTCACCATCTTTGCACTCGGTAAAAGTCCCTTGATTGCCGTGCAGGAAAATCACGCCGAGGCGCCGAGTCTCCTAATGAGCTGAAGGAAATGGAGCACAAGAAAGCCTGAGGCAGAGGGAAATTAAACATCGTAGCAGCTGAGCAAAGGCTGATGCTGAAGTAAAAGAGGGTGCTCTTTGGGGATACAAGATGTATTAGGAAAGGTCATAATTAGCTCGGTGGCAGGCACAAGTAGGGTGTAAAGTGAACCCTCTGGCCTGGAGCACTGAGCCTCTTGCAGATCCTATTCCTGTCCAACCAAACCAAAGCTATGGGGGAGGACTGGCTGTAGAAGACCTTCCCTGTGAGGAAGAGTTTACAACTTGCCCCTTGTCTGGGTTCTCCTTTCCTTGTGACCACAAAAGCAGCACCCAGCGAGTTTCCTCCGTTGGCGTGCGAGCGATGAGCTGTGTGCTGAGAACCTGCATTCCCCCTCCCCAGCAGGCAGCACTCGGTCCTGGCCATGGACACCGTGCCAGGAGCTGTGTCTGCTCCACTGGGTGTGCCAGGAGCTGTGTCTGCTCCACTGGGTCGTGTGTCCATGAGGGAGGCACAGCTGGAGGCACACACTGGGACTGCAGTAGCTGGAGGCAGCGGTGGTCAGGCATCCATGATCAGAAGTCTGGCACTGTTCAGGTGTTGGTATAATATTTTTCTGGATCAGCAGATTTCGAGTTGCACTGTACCATACATATTAAAATGAAAGTCAGAGCTGATATGAAAAAAATGCCGCTGCTCAGTCGTGTATCCTGCCCGACTTTCCTTTTTCTCTTCCTTAAAAGAGCATTCCTAAGGCTATGAGGTATCTAGGAAGCATGAGTTCCTGTGGGAATCCAAGCTTGTCACCAGTTAATCAGACACTCAGGGCACTCTTTTAAAATATTTCTTTCCTGGTTTGGATGGGGGATGTATGGCTGATGGGGTGGACACTGGGAACAGAGAGTTTTGGGAAACATGACAGCCCATACGGGAACACCAACACAGCAGTGTGGCTGCTGATGGAGCAGATGGAGGAGAAACACTGACACGGGTCTGGCTTACAGGCATCCACCACCCAGAGATGGAGAACAACTCTCCTGATCAGAATCCCCTCTGCTGCAAGGCCTGGTCACTCCTTGTGCTTTACAGGTGAAACCCCAAGTGTGAGGGTGTAAGTTTTATGATGGCTCGAGACACGCTGGTGAGCACAGCAGCTGACTGGGCCAGGCTTTCCCTTCCCTGTTTAAAGCAGGTTGTGAGCTCTGCAGAGTGTGAAATCACCAGTTCAAGCAGCTGAGGATGCCAAGGAAGGGAGCAGAACCACCACAGGTCAGGACTTGTTTGCCTTAATGTGCCTTAATGTGCTTAATGCCCATCAGCACAGGGCGCATTCCAGGGCGTGAGCTTTTGTAGCACCTTGAAAGCACTTCCTGAATTCTCAGGGACTCCTCTCTCCCTCCCCAGTGCCTCACAGAACACCTGAAGGACATGTGTCTGTGCACCACCCTCACCTGCTCCATCCCACAAGTGCCAGCCTGCTGGGGTTTGGAGCGGGATCCTGCGGAAAAGCAGCCCTGCATCTCAGGGAACGAGGCTTCCCACGTCACCACAGCCGAGTGCAGATCTCCAGGGGAAAGCCATCGGATGCAGAACTCAGCACTCTGTCACTCAGATTTCTCCTCTTCACTGACTCAGCAGATCCTGGTATTTTAAGGAGCATCCATTGGAAAGGTAACGGCAGGGTCTGACTGATGCTGTTTCTGGGTGTCTGTTAAGTTGCTGAATGACTGTTTAAGGTGTTTTCTTCCAGGCATTCAAAACTTCCTCTGATTTTACATCCTTCTCTCTCGCTTCTCATCCCCCTTTTCTGTCATGCCTTTGTCCTCCAGCTCCTCTCTGCCATGAACCACCATGGGCTTTAGGCACATGAACAGTGAAATGGCTGCAGGTGACAGACCTGACGTCTTTGTTAATGCTTTTAATTTCCAGCACTTCTCTTAATTCTGCTCTCCTCTCTCAGGGTTTTAGAGATGGACTGGTTAGACCATGTTTGAGAAGTGACACTGTGGCACACTGTGGGCTGTGTGCAGCTAGGAATGTGTAGCATGGGTCAGTCATGCACCTCCACAAGTAAATAAGGGCACATTTTGAACATGTTTTATTTAAAATGGAACATTCATGCACAACAACCATGACAACAACAAAAGAAGAGCAGGTAAGATGGCTCAAAGAGGAAAAATATCTACTACTTTTTAACTACTGTCAATTCCAACCTGCACATACAGCTACTACATCTGTTTTCAGGACATGGGGAAGGGTTGTTTGGAAGGGAACCAATGCACAGATCCAGAGTGCTAATACCAGGGAGCACATTTCCCAGCAGCTGATGATCTGATATGGTGATTTGAAGTGAGACTGAAAGCTTCTAAACCAGCTGGATATTAATTTCCAGGAACTGTGAATCCAAAGGCCATCGCTGCTTGTTCCAGCCACGGTGATATCCTCTACAGAGGCCAGTGTGCAAGTCCTGCACTGCCTCTTACAGGGGTGTCTGAGGCTCCTTGCTGAGCAGGGCCCTCCCTTTCTTTGAGATATAATCTGCTATAAAGGGGAAAGTATGCTTGGAATTGATTAGCCATTAAGAAATTATATTTGGTATTTAGGTTTGGGGTTCTTTTTTAATGGAAACCTGAAAAAACACCCCGGTCTGATTAACCCAATAACAACTCATTTGTTTTCTTAACGAGTGCAAAATACTTATGTAAAGCACAGGAGTTATCAAGCAGGATTCTCTCGCCACAGAACAGGTACAACACAGACAGGAGGATTTAAATCTCCTTCATGTTGTCTTAAAAATCCACCTCATTCTCATGGGAATGATTTTTAGCTCCTGCCATCTTCCTCCTGTCCTGAGCTGGCAGAGTGCACTGGTGAGGAGCCACAGGAACAGATGTGGTAACACCCATCTGGGGTGCCCTGTTCCATGGGGGACACCCAGCTCCTCCTTTCCATGATTTGTTTTCTTGGTTTCTCTGTCTTCCAATTCACCTGCCACGACAGAGAATCACAGTGAACCGCTGGGATGTCCTGACAGTCACATTTCTTTGGGTCCACCATGGTATTTCTTAACCCAAATCCATGTTTGTGCTGCCTTCTCCGCCTTCCACATCCATCAGCAAAGTCCTCTGGCATGTTCAGAGAATCTCTGCAGAGGCTTTTTCCTCAGGCCAGGCCTCTAACAAAGGATCTCTTCCAAGCCAGCCCTGCTCCTGTGTCCCCTCACAGAGCTTTCCCCACTCCCTGACCACGGATTTTCCTGCTCTTGGGAAAAGGAGCACAACCCTTCCCTCGGGTGTGGCCTCCCCATCAGGGGAGTTGCACCTTTCTGATCCTTTATCTCTCAGCAGCTTCTCTTTGCACTGCTGGCTGAAGGTCCTGCACTCTGGTCCTACAGCAGGCTCTCCACCTCCCCAGAGGGCTGATTGCTGTGCTTTTGGAGAGCTGGGAGAGTGGCATCCCCCTCTCACGTGCACTTTTGGGATCACTTCACTGCTCTGCCCCGCTGAGCTGGGTAGGGGTTAACGAATTCGTGCTTATACAGCTCTTTGAAGATGAAAAGTGCCATGGCAGGGCTCTGTTATTGTTACCATGTATGAAGAGGTCTGTACAGGACCCAAACCTTATTGTGTTTGGCCACTGGATGTCACAGCTGCTCAACACACAATGCAGCTGAAAGCAGAAAGGAAAAGTGCTTACCCAGCAATGGGCAACAGCAATTTCCAGAGCCTTTACTCGTCCTGTGCACAGCGTTTGTTTGGCAGGGGGCTCGGGGGCTTCTGCTCTCTTTGGGCCCTGCTAATGTTGATTTTCAGAGAGACTGAGCAGCAACTGCACTTCCTGTGCCTGTCATTACACGGGGAGGTCAGGTGCAAAATGGGGAGGAGATGCAGGTATGTGTAAAACACCAACAGCACAGAGGCCAACAGGTATTTATTTGCACGTGCTGACAGGCTGCTTTTTCACTGAATTATTCCCTTTCCATCTCACCACCATCCAGTGCACAGCACAGAGCCCTGGAATGAGGGAATCATTTCCTCAAGGCCCCCTCTCTACAGCACTCCTTCAATCCCCACCTTCAGGCCACATTCCTGTGCTCCTCACTCTGAATGCAGAGATAAGTTTGACCTCCCCCTTCCTGATCCTCCCTTCACGATTTGTTTTTTTTTTTTTTTTTCAAAGTCTCTAGAGGAGATCCAGAACATGAAACCATTTTCAGCCAAGTCCATAGAGCAGCCCTTACAGAGACATCACAAGAGCTGGAATTACATTTCCTGGAAATGAAAACGAAGAGGGATTATTTGACCATGTTCTCTGCTTTTTACAGCATCACCTTGTCCTTTTCTCCACCTTGGGGAAAACAGGGAGTGAAAAGCTGCTCGTGCCCACGGAGCAGTGAGGTGAGAACCACCCCAGAAGTGATGTGAACATTAAAAAGGGCAAACTATTTTAAGATAATCCAAGGGTTATAGCTATAACTGAGAGTAATTGGCTGAAACTGAGCAAAAGGAAATTTTAGGTTGACGATGAACTGCAGGTGGATAATGCTGAGATCTGTTAGAGCGTGAAATGGAATCCGCAGAGGGAACCTCTCTGCTTCAAAATGGGCAAACCCTGCTTTTAGGAGCACTGGTGTAAATCTCTGGTGTCTGACTGCCTCAAAGCCCATTTCTACCACAAAGCTTCAGTAGAATCAGTAAGTGTGTCAGAATTTGGAGCAGTAGAAGGTAAGAAGGTGTCCCTGCCCATGGCAGAGGGTTGGACTAGATGATCTTTAAGGTCCCTTCCAAGCCTAACCATTCAGTGATTCTGTGCTTAAATTCAGTCAAACACATCAAAATATCATATAGGATGAAGGAGGTCCAAAGGGATTGTGTGAACTGGAGAAATGAATTCCAGCTCTTTTCTACCTCTGTGATCTCTGGAAGTACTTAAAAACCAGGGGTGGGGGGCAAAAGGAAGGGGGGGGAAAGCCCACGTGCAAAATTTCAAAGGAACGAGGGCAAGTTTTGGAAGGAAGATGTGAAAACATTACAGGAATCTCTGCACAAAAGAATCTCCTGTTTCAATCTGTCAGCTATTGCCAGCTTTACTCATGGGTCTGGGCCTGCCTGCACTGGCTGATTTGGGTCTTTCATAAAACTTGTGTCGGCTCTGGATACTTTCACTCATCCAGCACGACCTCAGCAGACAGACCTCTGTTTGAAGAGGCTTTAGACTCACTTAGGAAAACCCAGATAGCCTGACTGAAGGCAATCTGTCCATCTCACATCAAACAGCCCCGTGCCTGCTCAAATGTTTGCTGGGCTGGGGAGTGATGCAGCTATTACTGCAATTCCTGATGAAATTCCTGCTGATTCAGAGGGAGAGGAGTTAACCCTTTCAAGTTCTGGGTCAAAGGAGCGCTGAGGTTTTGAGCCAGCCACTTCAATGCCATCTCAAGGTTTTAATGTGTCTCCCAACACTCCGAATGTCAGACTTGAGCTGAGCTTTAAGGCCAGCGAGGAGAATAGCCTGGGAGAAGCAGGATTTAAAAGATGGCAAAGAGTCAGGGAAAACTGTAGAGATAAAAGTGAAGTGCATGGAAGCCAATGATGTGGGATAAAAGGCTTATTTCCTACTGTAGTCGAGGCGGGAGGGGGGAGGCTGAAGTCTGTGTGAAAGCAGTCTGCCTTTGGGAAGAAACAGTGCCAAGAATATCCATGGCTGAGATGCTCAGCTTGGGATTTTCTCACTGGCTAAATCTGGGTGCTGTCAGACCCACAGTCTTCACCTGTAAACCCCCAGTTTATCTCAAGCACGGTCCTGCTGTGCTGTCTGGAGTTCCTGAGCACTGTGTCCCTGCTTCTCCCTAGCAATTATTTTGGGGTAGCAAAAGAGCCTCATCCCAGCCAGGTTTAACTCCACACAGGCTAAAGAGGCTCCAAGAACCAACAGGCAGTGGCTGATGTGTGCAATACTTTATACAGGTGAAGGACTTCCATAATATTCAGCTTGTACTTAGAGGCTGAAGAGCAAAATACATTTGAAGAACTTCATTAAAATAGTTGCTCTGCCCTAATTCCGAAACAAATCCACGCTTTGTGCCCTTAGCAAATCCTCTCCCCAGGTTGTTGTGCCTTCATGGGATCATGGAATGGTTTGGGTTGGAAGGGACCTGAAGATCATCCAGTTCCAACCCCCTGCCATGAGCAGGGACACCTTCCACCAGCCCAGGTTTCTCAGGGTCCCATCCAACCTGGCCTTCCAAAGCAGGCACCGATTTGGGGGAAGCTACCTCGAGCTAACAGATGTGGTTTTAGGTTGTGCTGAGCACCCACAGCTCCTGCTGATGTCGAGTGAAATGGCACAAATGTTGCAAAAGCTCCATCAAAAATTAATTCGCTGTCACCTCCGGTCTCCTGGCACTGGTACGTTCCCGAATGGGCTTTGTTCCAAATCCTTTGTGTGGGCTGGGCTGGCTGATCAATAAAGCACAGGCAAGGGAAACAGCTTGTCACCATGTGCCATCCATTTCCACTCTCCTGGTGCACACAGGGAGCTGACAGGAGGGATGTTTTCGCTGCAGAGGTGACCTCCTGTGCTTGACTCTTCTTCGCACCCTCCTGTGCTGCTGTGTGGAATCCCGAAGTGCAAAGAGGTATAAACCCCCCCAAATTTCTCCCTCAGCTAATTTCAAAGCCTATTTACCCAACTGGATACACAAGGATTAAGAAGTGCATTGCAGGGCATGTTTGCTTAGTTTAGTCCTTACACAGTTCAGTGCAACTGTCAGAATAAATGACTTCTTCAGAGGAGAACAGGAAAAAAAAAACACATTTGGTTAATCAGCTCAATATTACAGCAGTTCCCAAACATTAAACATGCACTGCACAAACCATTAGACCAGGAAAGGCCTTTTCACATTAACAATTCACTTGCAAAGATGAATTAAAAAAACCTGCTTCTGTCCTTCAGCTCAGCCTAATCCTGGAAATCTGAGTTCCCGTGCAATCTGTAGCTCACCTGTGGCTTTTGCTGCTGAATTGCTCCTTGCTGGGGGATGGAAAGATGATTCCCTTGATCTTGAATTGTCTCTGGTGGCTGGTCCTGTGAGGGTGGTGAGGTGCTGGCCCAGTCTCACCACTCAGTCTCCCCTTTCTGGTTCTCTGAGGCTTCTCAGCCCTTTCTTTCTACTTCATCTCACAACTCTGCTGCCAGACTGGGCGAGTTGTCCACCCTGTGCAACCCCAGCTGCTGCTGCTGCTGCTGCCATCCCTGCTCCAGGCACTCCCTCACCCTCAAGCCTGGACAGCTACACGGGAGGGGTTTTTTTGCATGTTTTTTTGGGAGCTCTGTTTGGGTCACAGCATCTGGGGGAAGGCACCACATTTGAGCTCTCTCAGCCAGTGTAACGACCAGCAGCTGAGCAAACTGCAGCACCTCAGCACCCTACCTGCCCAAACTGCCACCCAAACTGCCACTCGGCTGTGTCTGAGCTCAGGATCCCTCTCAGTGTGACCCTCAGCCCCGGACTCACCTCACTGCTGCCGCCTCTGACTGACCAAAAATCACCTTGTTGCTCCTGAAAGTCCCTCTCCTCGCCCCTGAAAATAACAGCAGACCTTCCTGCGAGTGGCAGGGACGTTGTGAACACAAGTGCTGAGGTTGCACCGATCTCAGTTTGCCCTCCTGCCAAATGTTTGGTATCCCTGCCTGTCACCTGCCACCAACAGCAAAGCTGTGCTGACTTTGGGGGGGAAGCTGTGGCTCTTCTCAGTGCCAGGTGAAAATTCCATCCCTGTGAGATTTCTGCTTCCCTTTTGTTGTCAAGCCGTGGGTTTATGGGTTGAGGAGGGCGCTGCTGGGCAGGAAGGGCTGCTGGTGGTGAGACTCAAAAGTCTGATTTTCACAGGGGCTAAGGTCTGCAGGTTTGATTTCTAACAAGATTGCAAATGCTCCCTTAAATTCCTTCTGCCTCTGGGTGAGGAGGAAACAGTTGGCTGTCTCAGGACAGTGTTTGAGGTCTGTGCTGTTTTATTTTTTTGCTTACAAAGCACTGTTTTACCGATTCTTGCAACGAAGCTTTTCAACCTATTCATCAGGAATGAATGGACAGGAAAAGTGGTCAGACAGCGACTCGGATCAGCGTTGGCCATCGAGGGGGGGGAAACCTGTCCCGTTTGCAGGCACAGCTTAGTTAAGAGAGGCAATTAAGCTGACTGTCCAAATATATTATCTCTGTGGTACTGCTCGCTGTCATTGTTTTGGCTGGGTGAGGAGAAGGGCAGGGTGGGTGTTGGAGAGGCCAGGCCTGGAGGAAATGAGTATTTTTGCCTCTTGATGTTTTTTTTAAGCCCTCCCCACCTTGGATGTCCCTGCAGGTGCAGCAAGAAGACATGTGGCTCCGAGCTGCCTTCTTCCCCCTGCTCCTGCTGCCCCTGAGCTGCTCTCACCTGGTGCACTGGACTTACAAAGGTAAGGGGAAATGAGGCTGGATTGGGGTCGCTGCAGCTGAAGACGCTCCCTTCCCTTTTGTGCTGCAGGAGCAACACTCAGCTTGACTCTCCCTCAGCAAAAGATCACAGAGCAGCTAATTTATTCCACTTTATTGATGCCTCTGTGTCTTGAAAGTGATTCTCTTCAATGTCACCCCTTTTTGCTCCTTTGTGTGGTCAGGACACATTGTCAGGGTTTCAAACAATGGGGAAATCTTTACTTGTGTTCGAAGAAAAGCTGCCCTTTGGATGATCCTGGAAGGAAAAGCTTTAAGTACTGCCTGCTGCTTATTTTATTGTCACATGCCAGGCAGTACAGAGCACTAAGAAGTCCTTCTTTGGGTATTTATATTTTTTTCGTGAAATTTTATCACAATTGCGTTCGTTTCGGGGAGTTGATTGCAGGCCTCGCTGAAGTAAATGTTAATCCCTTTATGATCTTCGGTGGGCTGATAATCAAGCTAAAACAAAGGATATCTGTTGGATGAATTGCCCTATTGCAATTGCTCTTTCCCCAGTTAAAATCAGCAAATTGCTGCCACTTCCTGATCCTAAGAAGACTTTTCCTGCCTATTGCCCTGATCCTATTCACTCGCACTGGTTGAGAACCGACTTCCACACCTTCGGCAGTTGAGCCCCATTAAAATCCCCATTTCCACGTAAGCTGCTCCCCTTCTGATGGAGGCTCAGTCTCCCTTGCTGCAATGCAGGTTTCTCACTTTGCAGCACAGCCGTTCTGCAGACAGAATAATGTGCATTTTCACTCCGGGGAAGGCAAAGCAACCTTTCAGGGCTGCAGCTCCCGGTGTCACAATAATCAGATTGACGTTTCCTGCTGGCAAATGAGGGGAGTTCCCCCCAGTCCTCACCACGTCCCTGTAACCTCGCCTTGCTTCCCCTGCTGGCAGAAGGAGAGCTGGATGAAGAGCACTGGGGGAAGCACTTTCCAGACTGTGCTGGCAAGCACCAATCTCCAATTGACATCCAGAGGAAGAAAGTGAGGTACAACCCCCTGCTGCTGGAGCTGCAGCTCAATGGTTACGACGGGCCTTTGCAGGGGGAGTTCAAGATGACCAACAATGGTCACTCTGGTAAGGCTGGGGGTGGTGGTGTCAGGCTCATGGCAGTGCAGGGACACTTCTCATTTTAACTGATGCAAAGGCTATTCACAGACAATGCCCTATTTTTTATTTATTTTTTTTTCAAACTCACCTTACTTTGCCATCTCACTTGGTTCCCCTCCCCTAGTTTTGCTGTTTTGCCCAATCACCCAGGAAAGCTCTCCAGAAATACATATTTAAACAAGACAAATAACAGGCAGTTGGGTTTCTGCAAGGTATTTTCTCTGTCAGACCTGAAAAGGGGATAAAATGCAAACAGAGCATTCTAAATTGACCCTTTCTTTTAACGTGCTCCAAGACAACAGGACTACAGCAGTGTGTGGTATTTTGGGGCAGGCTGACTCCTCTCTGCATTAAAAAAATGCATCTTTTGGCCCTGTGCATTAGTAAGAAGTGACAGGAATGGAAACCTTTGCATCCCAGGTTCATTTAGATGTAGGTCACCCAAAGTACAACACAGAGGAATCCCTTCCTCACAGCCAGAGGATTGCTATCTTGGGTCTCAGCAAGGGAAAAGGAAGCACAGCACAGGTTAAAAGCCTGGCCTTTGGCCACACAGTTTCAGGGCAAGGCTTGTAATTTAGGAGATCCCAGATTCCCCTGCTGCAATCTGTAATTCACTGTCTAAATAATTCATCAGCTGGTACTGTTGGGATAATGCTTTTGGACTACAGATGAGCAACGGGAGGATTGGATTCTCCAATGGCTGCAGTGGGGAGAGAATTGAGTGGTGTTGGGAAGGTGATTGAAACATAAAACTCGTAGCTCTTTAATCCTGCACGACAGCCCTTTCTTCCCCTCTGTAACAGAGAGAGAGAAATGCAGTGTGAGAGAGGGGAGATGAAGTGATGAGACACAAAGTGCCTGTTTGTGGCCCACACAGACTCAGTTGTGTCAGCACTGCTGCCCTGCCCTGCCTATACATTAATTCTTGCAGGTTTAGCTTTTCTGCCCCCCCTTGTGTGTGTATTTGCCTGTTCCTTTGTTAACTTCCCAACAATGATTATCTGATGCGGGGCAGTTTCCCAAAGCAGGGAGACAAAACAGCTGTCCCCATTCACAGCTCCTGTGAGTCAGGCTGGGTTTTTCTACTGGCTTCAGTGACAGGGGACAGGGCAGCAGAATCTCTCAGGGAAAAACACTCAGCAGATCTGAAAGGGGCAGGAGATGGATTTCTCAGCAGGACTCTCCTTGCAGGCTCTCAGGAGCCAAACCCAAACATCTCACCTATATTCCCTTTTTTTTCCTTGGAAAGGAAGTAGTTAAATCTGTGCAGAGCCCAGCGAGAAGTGACTGTGCTGTGCAAGGGCTGATCATAAAAGCACCTTTATTAGTGCCTAATGACAGAGCCAGAGCTGCTTGGATGGAGGAAGAGTCTGCAGGCACAGCTGCTGCCCCTGGTGGGAGCTGTGTGGGGCACAAGCCTGAGCTCAGGAAGGATTTTAAGCACACCCAGCTTTAGGCTTAGCATTTTCTGTTCCACACTGGAATTGGTTCCCCAGCTGTGCCTGCTCATGACAGAGGGTGGTGCTGCAGGGAGCACCAGGCCCTGTCAGGGGATCTACAACAGTGGGGTGGCCTCATCCTCTAATCCTGGTGGGTTTTTTTTCCCAGTTCAGATCGATCTGCCACCCACCATGAACATCTCCAGGGGGCTCCCAGGCCTGTACACGGCTGTCCAGATGCACCTGCACTGGGGTGGGCTGGACCTGGAGACCAGTGGCTCTGAGCACACCATAGATGGGATGAGGTACTTTGCAGAGGTACGTGAGCATATTCATCACAGACCTGTTATTCACCCCACGTTCATCACAGACCTGTTAAATCAAAGGTCTCCTTGGCCACGCTGTGAGGCACAAGCAGCAGGAATTGGGATGGTGACCCTCCCTGCAGTCTGCCCTGGGCCCTCTAAAGCACCCAGGAAAGCCCCTCATCACTTGCTGCTGAATGAGCTTCTCTCTCCTGGCAGCTGCACATTGTCCATTACAACTCTGCTGACTACTCAAGCTTTGAGGAAGCCAAGGACAAACCCAACGGGCTGGCTGTGCTGGCCTTCCTCTATGAGGTAGGTGGGATGCCCAGCATTGTCCAGCCCATCAGATCTGCCATAGCATTTGTTCTCTTTATCCCCCAACTCATCAGTTAGTCCCCCCAGCTGATCAGCAGAGCGGGTCACAAAGCTTTTGATCAAGGTTTCTGTGCTGTGTTTAGGATGGGCACTTTGAGAACACCTACTACAGTGAGTTCATCTCCAAGCTGGGAAGAATCAGGTTTGCAGGTAAGACCTGGGAATGCCTTTCTCCATCCCTGACGTTCTCAGAGCCTGTCTGTAGGTGCTGGGTCTGGGGACAGACATTTTCCTGCTGCTTTGCTGGCAGTCCCATGGCTGAGCATCCTCAGCTGTGCCCAACTCCACACTATCCCTGCCCACAGCAGCAGGGTGGGGGGGGAAGGTGCTCAAGGCAGCAGTAAATCAACTCCTGGTAGGTCTGCAGCACCAAAGAGCAGCTCCCTGCAGTCTGTACACCCACTAATACTCTCTGCTTCCTGGGAGGACCAGCAGGTACTGGCAGAGCACTGGGGTGAAGGTGCCCACCACCCCCAGGACCCAGATACCTCCAAATGACAGACCTGGATCCACTGAAAGGGCCATTCCTTCCTCTCCATCTCCATCCCTTCTGCCAGAGGCCTCAAAAACCAGTGCTTTGAGCAGAGGGCTTTGCCAACCCCAGCTCTGACAGCGCTCCCACCTCTCTCTTCACTCCCCATTAGTTGCTAATGTTGCCTCTCTGCTCCCCTTTTGAGGTCAATCAACGAAGCTCAGCTCTCTGGATGTCCAAGCCATGCTGCCAGAAAACCTCTCACACTTCTACAGGTACCAGGGCTCCCTGACAACCCCACCCTGCTCTGAGAGTGTGATCTGGACCATCTTCCACTCTCCCATTGTCTTGTCACACACACAGGTAAGTGGTAGCTGTCACCAGGTGCTCTTTCCTCTGTGCTTCACCTTCCCTTTTCTGTCCTCCAGTGATTTTGGGAACAGCCTGACAGGTGAGATAATGTGGCACCTCTCATACAGAGCTTTTGGGATAGATTCCTAAGCAACTGGAATTACAGGTGGCTGTGATGACACCGTGGTGCCACATCACAGCCCGTCAGAATCAACAAGGCAAAAACTACTGTAAGAGAGTCCCCCCCAAAAAAACCCCAAAACAAAAGAGCCATTCATAACATTAATTACAGAATAACTGCCACATTTTTATACAGTATTTCAGGGTTTTTCCTTGCCTAGACTTACATTGCTTTTAAGTCAAAAAAGAAGCATCAGAAATATTTTCTTCTAGGAGAAGAGCGAGATAAAATCGAGATTCCAGCAGGGGAGGATCACTGTGCTCTCTTTGAAAGAGAAATACTCTTTCTGGCAGGGGGAAGGCTGGAAGGCACTTGTGAGAAAGCTACAGCACAGCAGCAAAAATCTCCATGCATGCATTACCATCAGGTGTTCAGAACTTCCCTCAGGCAAAATATCTTTATCATGAATTAGCTGATAAGAGCCCTCACATTCCATTCCTTTCCCTTGCTAATGCCCGGTTAGAGGCCCTGAGGATCCCTCTGGAACAGGAATCCTGAGCTGCAGGATTTTCCCTGCGCTTTTTTTAGGCACAACAGCCCCTTCCCACTGCCTTCCTAAAGATGCCTGTGTTCCTGCCAGATCAACCTGCTGGAGAACACCTTGCTGGACTGGGAGAACAGGACGCTTCGCAACGACTACCGGCACGGCCAGCCCCTCCACGGGAGGGTGGTGGAGTCCTCCTTCAGAGCCAGACCCCCCCAAGGTAAGGACTCAGCAGGCAGGACTTGGGCTCACCTGGGGAGGGGCAAAAAACCTGCGTGGAAAGGTGTTCAGCTGCGAGTTTAGGTGAGCTGGAGATCGGCTTTCCCGGGAGCAGCGGTGTCCCCGCGCGGGTGGAGATGTCTCCTCTCCCTGCCAACACACTTGGCCCCTGAAGGTGCAGTGGTGGCTGCAGGGTGCGTGCCAGCCTGTATTTTGACAGTTTTGGCTGTCACACACATGTCCAGGGTACCTGGTGATAGGTGGCACCACATAAGGGTCCTCAGCTCGGGTGTGTGAGCAGCCAGGCAGGCATCACAGACAGCAGAGATGCTGCATTTCAAAACAAAGGTTTTCCCCAGACTAGAAGATCTACCGTGTGTAGGTGTCCTGGCCTTCTGTAAATCCAGCTGTCTGATTGCTCTAGCACAATGCCATCCAGAGGAGTTCACCCTCAGGCTGGATCAAATCCAGGCACAGCTCCAAGACATGAGGACGGAGTTGCTGAATGGAGTGAGCCACACAGGTAAGAACACGCAGCTGTGGAGTCCAGCTTATCTTGGGAGAAGGAAGAGCCCATGCCCTGCTTACCTTGATGGCCTAAATCATTGACAGGTTGGGTACTGATACGTGCAGGCAGAATTTTGTCCCATATCTAGGCCTGCTAATGGAAATTCTTCAGTGAAAGCATTGTTGTGGCCAGCCCTGATCTAGATACTCCCACAGCAACTGCAGCTTTCTCCTGCAACGTGTGAGCACATTTTTTACAAGCAGTGAAATGTTTAAGCTCGCAGTTCCCCCAGGATGAATAATCATCACCTCTGTTTTATGCAGGATGAGAAAAAGAGAAAGAAGGAGGGAGCAAAAAGCAGTTTTCCCAAACAGCTGGGTGGGGGAGCTCAGTTTTTCATCGTTGCAAGCCCTTTCCCTGTTGGCACAACACACACCAGTAACTGTGGCTCAAGACAGCTCAGACTGTGGGTGCAATTCTTCAGGATTTGGGTTTATTTACAGGCACAGCAGGAAATGTAACCGGTGGCTTTTTGCTTCTTCCAGGTGTTAAACCCAGCGCTTTTCCAGCTTTCTACTTCCCCGTGGAGAACATTGAGAGCTTTGTGGATGTCCATCCCCTCCGTGCCATGTCCCTCCAAGCCTTCACCTTGTGCTTCTGGGCCAGATCCCAGCACTCCGGGAGCCAGACCGTCCTGTCCTACTCCACCCGGGAGAGGGACAACGAGCTGGTGGTGACCTTGGGCACAGAGGTGGGACTGTGGATAGGAGGCCATTCCATCAGCTTCCCCCTGCACCACGAGGCCCAGGACTGGCTGCACTACTGCCTGGTGTGGGCATCCCAGCCGGGCACTGCCAGCGTGTGGCTCAACGGAGCGGCCGGCAAGGCGGTGAGCGTCCAGAAGGGCTACGTGAGCCAGCCCGGAGGGATGCTGGTCCTCGGGAAAGACAGGGACACTCTCCTTGGGACGTTCTCCAACGGGTTTGCGGGGTGGATGGCTCAGGTGAACCTGTGGAGCCACGTTCTCAGCCCTGCCGAGGTCCGGGCGCTCGCGCTGTGCAAGCCGGGGGGGCCGAAGGGGGACATCATAGCCTGGGGACAAACCCCCATGGCCCTCCTCGGGGGGGTGGTTCTGGAGGCTGACACCAGCTGCCAGTGATTCCCAGCTGCTGGTTGGGTTTTTTTTTTAATTAAGGCATCAGAAGGATCTGAACTGCCTGCTGGGGAAACTGAGAAGAATCGGGATTATTGGCTTGTTTCTCCCTCTGCTTTGTGGTGGGCTCGCCATGTACCTGCTGCTGCTCCAGGGTGTCTGTCCAAGAGAGCAAAGCCTCCCTCAGTGGGATAGAGGCAAAGAACAGCAGAACTTGAGGCACAGTCCAGCACCTTGGGCTGTCACACCCCTCACAGGAATTTTAGATCCCCCTACCTCGATCCTTCGTGCCAAAGAGCTGCTCTCCTTGGTCAAAGGAGCCACTTTCTCAAATAAAATTTCTGTCCCATCCTTCACCCAAGTCTCACTTTCTCACCATCCTCCCTGCAAGTCTTTCTTTCTGTTTACCACCATCAACTCAGCTCCCTTCCCCTGCAGACACATCACGGGGGAAAAGGGATGTAAGAGCAGCTCCTGTGCAATCCTTGTGCCTTGGCCAGGGACAGCCCTTTGCCTTCTCTTCTGTGAGGGATGTAGAGACAGAACAGGAAAACAGTTTCTTTTCCAACACCTATATCACAAATCTGAGGGCAGGTATAAAACCAATTTTCTAAGGTTAAAGTCAACCATGTGAAGGGCTCTCCATCAACACCACCAAATCCACGCCAGGCTGTTCAGCAATTCTGCTTTTTTTCAAAACAGAGGGCAGCACCCTCAGATAACAACTTAACTTTAGTTTCCCCATGCTGGACCCTCAAACACACGAGTGACAGTTCCTCAGAGGAGTGTGGGGCACTCCTTGCACGTGCCTGACCCAAAGCCAGCCCCAGGCTGGCCTGTGTCTCCCGAGGTGTGTCAGCCAGGACATCAGGGACACTGGTTACCTGGTGACAGGAACTGAGTTGGCTGAGGACATTGTCCGTTCCTGGTGACAAGAGCTGGAGTTTGCAGCGTTAGGTTTGCACCTGGACTCGATCTTAAAGGTCCTTTCCAGCCTTAAGGATTCTATGATTCTCAGAGCAGTATAAAAAATGATGAATCAAGGGATTTGTTTTCCCGCTGAGCAGATGCTGAGGGATGTCCCTGCCAGGCCAGACACTGGGCTGGCTCACAGCTGGCTGCTGGAGCTCATCGTCCTCTCCACCAGCCCACCCGGGGCACTGCGGAAATCCTTCAGCTCCTCTTTGTTTTCCTGAATCTCCACTTTGTTCCTCTTGGCCATGATCCTGTTGATTTCCATGAAGGTTTTGTTCTTGGTCTCGGGCACGATGAAGAAGATGTAAAGCGCAGTGGCCAGGCAGATGGCACAGAAGATGAGGAAGCTGTAGGGCCCCAGGCCAGCCTAGGGCAAGGACAGGAGAGAGCAGGGATCAGGGAAACATTCCAGGTGAGCAGTTGCATGGCTTGGACATGGTGAACACCTCACTGGCCATAAAAAATGCAGCCATGGTGGTGTGCACGTATTGTGATCTGAACAACTCGAAGCTGGGGTGGATTCAGTCTTGTATCACCACCATGGACTTATTGGAAACACCACAGATTTGCTGGAAAAGGAGGGTGAATCAAGCTAATTCCAACTAAACCAAACTGAGCTCACCAGCTCCCTTTGCAGAGGCTGAAGTTTACAGGTCAGTGATAGGGATCAGTTTGAACTGGGGGGACCTAGAGATCAAAACTAAAATTGGCTTCCTGAGACACACACCTGCCCCCATCCCTCAGGGGAAGATAGATGGGGAATTTGCCATCTTTTTCACGCTCCTGAGGATGAGACATTCAGCTGGCAAAGTAACTGCTTTCTTTTAAAGCCTGTGCAGCAGACAGGGGTGATAAGAAAATGCTGATTGAACATCAGTTCCTTGCCCTTAACATATAATCCTACATGCAGGTACTGGGAACCAACAGGGGCATTTACAGCTTCTGGGATTAAACAGGGGTGAAGGGACTGATCTTGAGCTGAAGTTTTGCCCTGTTGTGGGGTTATATCTCACCTCCATGTAGAGGAACACAAGCCCCACGGTGAAGTTGCTCAGCCAGTGCACAGACCCTCCCACCATGAAGGCTGCAGGCCGGGACGACTGCAGGAACATCTCGGTGATCATGACAGAGGGAACCGGACCTGGAAGGCAGTTTGGACATTTGGAAATCCCAAGGGCAGTTCCTCCACTCTGAATTCTTAATTACAGTGTTTGGGGTTTTTTTGTGTGTGTGTGTTTTGTTTTTTTTTGTTTTGTTTTGTTTGTTGTTGTTGTTGTTGTTGTTGTTTGTTTGGGTTTTTTTTTTTTCATTTCAACCATTTGTTCAAATGTTCAAAACGTTCAAAAAAAGAAATGGTCCAACCATTTCAGTGGCAGGCAACAGTTTCTAACTACTGAGTGTTTAGGAGCAGACAATAAATCAAATCAGGATTAAATAAAAGAACAAAAACAAAGCCAACCAAACAAAAAACCAGGGCAATTAAATGGCTTGCACGGTGTGTGGCCACACAGAGATGAAATTCAGCGCCCATGGATGAGCTCCACAAAGGTTTTGGGCTGAAATGGAACATAACCCTTGGCTTCAGCCTGCCTGTGGAGCAGCCTGGACAGGCTGTGCATACTTACTGGGTCCCACAGCATGTCCAATGATGTAAACAATGACACAGGCTATGCTGAGGTAGGACATCCAGGACACGGTGGTCTGTGAAGGATTGAATCACAGGTTAGGTGTGGTTCCCACCTGAACACCCCCAACACATTCAAGGCTCTACTTGTAGTAAGATTTGAGGGTGTTCTAAAGTCAGTGTCGCCCTCCAATGCCAGGTATGTCCATAATTAGCCACAAAATCACGGCCTGGGGGTGATCCTTGCTGCTAACAAATGGATGCAACGGGCATTAAGAATGTGACACACTGGAAGCAGTATTCAGACAAGCAGGATCACAGCTTTTCAAGATGTACTTGAAAATATCCCCCTGGCCTGCTCCCTGGGAAGTCCAGAAATGCCTGGGGAGGATCACCCTGAGCCATCTGTACACACCTGGAGGTTGAGGGCCAAGGTTAACACGGCACAGGAAGCACAGCACAACGCGAAGCCGGCGAGGAGAAGGATCCTCCTCCCCAGGGATTCCACAATGAAAACCTGGAAGAGACAGGAGAGGGTGAGAGACCCAACACCTGGGGTGTCTTATTGCAGATGCCTTCAACCAAGGGACACCACAGGGCACCTACTGTGCAAAGCACCTCACACCACGTGCAGTAACATTCCAGTGGGAGGTTCCCCTGCCCAGGGCAGAGGGTTGGAATGAGGCTGACCTTTTAGGTCCCTTCCAACCCAAATCGTTCTGGGATTCTCTGGTTTGATGAATATAAATTAGACAGACACAGACAGGGGAGACAGGACAAGGCAGAGCTCAGAGAGCCCCAAGAGAAACTCACAGCAAGCAAAGTCATGACAACGTTGATGGCACCTATGGACACAGTGACGTACTGGATGCTGTTGCTGGGCACACCTGCTGACTCAAAGATCCTGTCGGCGTAGTAGAAGACCTGCAGCAAAACCACAGCTGTGTTTGGATGTGGCCAGGGGCAGAACATGGGAATCCCATTTTGGCTGCTTTACATCCCGTCACTGGTGCATTTATTTTATTTCTGGAGACGTTGTTGTTTGGATCCAGGCCCAAGCACTCCAAAAACATCCAAATTATCCTTAATAGGACAGCTTGACCCTGCATCTGTACATGACCCTGTACCTGTCTGTGCTGGATTTGGTACTGGCCAGGGTCAACCCATCACAACATGAGCCAGTGTCCTGGGTTTTATCTCCTGTGTCAGCACTGCCCCACATCATCAACTTCATCCATCCCTTCCTTTCTACCCCACTGCCTTTCCCACTTCCCACTCACCCCGTTAACCCCGGAGAGCTGCTGGCCCATCATCATGACAATGATGGAGATGAGCTGCCACCTCAAGCCTCTGAAGGTGCACAGGCTGAGCACAGAGAACTGCCCTTCTTCCTTTTCTGACTGGCCCTCTTGGAACATTTCTTCTATCTCGTCATCCACGTCATCCCAGCCTCTCAGCCTCTGCAAGGCTAGTTGGGAGAGGAAAGTGAGTTTTACAAGTGAGCTCTGCTGCTCCCAATCAAGACACAACAATAGGTAGCTCTGGGCAGCAGGGCTTCCACGGTGGGAAGCTGGAGATCCACACATGCAGAGAAAGGAGCAACGTTGCAAGAATTCCACCTCCACCACCAGCGAGGAATTTCCTGCTTTGCTGTCAGAGGTGTCCCCCTGTCAGATCCACCCCGTTCCATCTCCCCTTCCATCAAAAGGACGACACTGTACCTCGTCGTGCCTGCTCTTCATTGCCCTTTTGGAGCAGCAGGTACCTGGGACTCTCGGGGAAGAAGGGCAGCGTCAGGAGCTGGATCAGCGACGGGATCCCCGTGAGCCCCAGCAGCACGGGCCAGCCTGAGAGCAGGGGGACAACTGTGAGCAATCCCACCCCTTTGGAGCCCCCAGCGAAGTCCCCAGCCAGAGCCTCACCTTCAGCATTCCCCAGGATGCTGTTGAGGCCAAGGATCTGAGCTACGAGGATCCCGACGGTGATGAAGAGCTGTGGGACTATCCCAATGGCCCCTCTGAGATTCCGGGGGGACATTTCTCCAAGGAACATGGGAACCACGTTGGAAGCCAGGCCTGGCAGGGAGAGAGCAGTGTTAGATGTGCAGCTGCCTGGTGCCAGCACAATCACAACCTTCAGCAAGGTGCTGTTTTCCCATGGGGGGCAAAAGAGATTCATGATGTAGAGACTTCACACTCAAACCCTTCTGCTCCAGCTGAAGATTTAAGGTCACCTTCTGTTCAGTGAATAGGCTGTGCATGTTTTCCTCACTCTCAGGGGAAGAGGGGACAAAAAAACACGTGGCACTGGGTCACAGTACGTGGAGAGGTACAACACCCACCCCTGCCTCTGGTGCCCTCAGGGGCTCTGGCCCTGGAGTGCAACCTGCCCATCTCCTGGTGCTCTGGGTGTCGGGATTACAAACTGCTCAGCAGCAAAGCATTTGAGGAGTCAGAGGGTGAGCAGTAACCTGTCTTGCCCACAGAGCCAGCAGATGATTTGAGGGCTCTGTGTTCACCTTCCTAAAAGCAGCTTTCTCCCCAGCAGGCACTTCAGCACGAGACACACAGAGGAAAACCGTGTAAGGGAGGAACTTTCACCTCCTCCAAAACAAGAAAAGAAATCAAGCATCCAATCAAACCGGTGTGAGGGTGGAAGGGAACGACTCCGTGCTGGCCTTTAAAAACTCGCTGCTGAGAGAGCTTTGCTGGGCTGAGACGTGTTGCAGGTGGAGTGCTGGAACAGGGATTTCTAATCCAATCAGGGCACCGAGGGCAGGGGTTATTTTGAGGAACGTTGCCCGCCTACCCACGGTAACCCCAGCTCCCTGCCAGCTCCCTGCTCGCGCTGTAAACCCTGGCACGCAAAACCCAAACTCCCGGGCTCAAATGACCGTGTGAGGCTCCCATCTGACATTTCTAGAGGTCCTGGGCTTCGGGAGCTTGGGGTTACAGGGGTGACCAAGCTGCTATCTGAAAGCTAAAAGGCATGGAAACGAGTGTTGCCGGTGCTGGAGGGTGGCACTTGGATCCTCCTGGAGGGTGGCACTTGGATCCTCCCAGATTCCAAGGCAGCCTGGCTGGGCTCAGCAGCTTCCCTCCCCAGGAAAAACATCCAAGCTTGGCCAGGTCAAGCTAAGGACAAGTCAGGACACAGCCAGTCCAGATTCCCTTGTCGGTTATAAATAACTGGAAAGAGGGATCACACTGAACAGGTCCCTCAGCGTTTATTCTGAGCTCCAGTGCTAAGAGCAGCTGCCAGGTTCAGGTGAGTCAAAAGGCAAAATAAAACCACTGGAGGAGATAAACTGGAAAACGAGAAGCTGCCCGAGGAAAGCAACTTCATGTGTAACGTGCAGCAATTACAGCCACTGAGCTAAGGCAGGAAATTTATCTTTAGAGGATATCCCAACTCACTAATAAATCATGGAGCACGTGAGTCTCACCAGCCCAAAGCCAATTAATTGAGCCTAAATGCCCTTAGGACTCTTCCAGAGCTGGCTCTGCCCAGCCCTGCACAGGGTACCCAGAATTCCAGGGTTCTGTTTGTTCCCTGTTACTGCAGCTCTAAAAAAAGCCACTTACACCAGCAACACACTTATATCCTTGGCTTCCCACTATCTTTGCAGTAAATCCAGTGTCTCTGAGCTCTTTGTTTCTCCCTTTTAACAGCTCTTTTCTCCTGCAGGAAGAACAGTCAGTTCCAGGAGCGGATTATTGGATCTGGCACTGATTCCAACGACTTTGATGGGTTATTCTGATTATGTTAAAAAGGGGAAAAAAAAAAAAAAAGACTACCTGCTTTAAGTTATCTGGGGAAAGAGATTATCAGCAGCAGGTTTGCTGGCTGTGGGAGCTGCAGTGCCTAGCAGATGTTTATTGCAGAGGGGAGGTTCACCTGCAGGCACACATCTCCTCTGCACATCCTAAATTCCAGTCTCAGGGCCCTTATCTCCAGGAGATCTTTAGTACTTCTGCAACGTGCAGGTGACCAGTGCTAAAGCACAGCATTGCCAGGCAGATGCTAAAATGTGCTGCCTGTGAGAGCAGCTGCTGGGAGAATAAAACACCTTTACACAGCCGAGAAAACATTTATGGCTCTCCCTTTACCGTGCACTTACCAGCATATATTCCCATGATGAAACGGGAAAGGATGATTGCTTCAAAGGTTTTTGCTAGCTCTGAGGTTCCCATGAGGATTGCAGCAGAGATGGAGAAGAGGTTATTTATCAGCAAGGTGCCCTTTCTGCGAAGTAACAGAAAAGGAGACGTTCAGCTTGGGTTTTTAAGGCCCCAGGTGCAATGCTGTCCCAAACCCCAAAGACTCATCATCCCAAAGACTGATCCAAGAGAAAATGCCAATTGGCCCATTGTTCCTGCAGGGAATGGAGGCTTCCAGAAAGAACTGAAATTTCTCAGGAACTCTGAGCAGCAGGAGCTGCTGGGCCTGGTCTCAGCCCAGCACTTTGATCACTGCTCTCTGCCTGGCTCAGTGCCCAGCACACAGCCTGGCCCTGACCATCCTGAAACCATATAAATTCCTTCACCCTGGGGAGACACCACGTGTAGGTGAGCCCAGCAACTCATCCTCATCCCATCTGCTTTACTGCCAAAGGGTGTGTGTGGGAAATTCATCCTCCTGCTGGGCTGGGCAAGCTGGAGTGACCAGTGAGTCCAGTCTTATCTGAGCCCAGTAAATTATGGGTGAGATCCCAGACACGTACCTGCCACAGTTGTTGACCATGGGCCACACCAGCAGGGACCCAAAAAAGCCACCCAGGGGGAACATGGACACAGTAAGAGACCAGAGCAGTGTCTGGAAGCCACTGTTCATGGGCACCCCAGTCCTGTCCAGGTAGGTTTGGTTGTAAAAGTCTTGCATGTACTGGAATGAAACACAGAGCGCGTTGAGCACGGTAAGGACAGATTTTGTGCTGTAAAAGCCAATTAACAACAAATGCCAGAAAGCTTTAAATGAATGTCTTGATAAAGAAACCAGAATGGGTGAGTGGGAAAACAGAGACAAGAGAGGGGTGGAGAAGCCTGGACTGGATATCCCACTGCAAGTGATCCTGACTTGCAGGCTGTGCCTGGTTCCCAGAGAGGGGAATTTCTCACAGTTCATCCCTCCTGAGCTCAGAGCACAAGCACCTGCCCCCAAACCCCTGCAATGAACTTGTTCTGTTTGTCAACCTCCTCCTGAGTGGGTTTGCAAACCCTCTCCTGAGTCAGGGGCTGCTCCACAGACCAACCTACCGGGGCTGGAGAGTTGATCACAGACACGTTGTAGCCGTACTGGAAAGAAGATCCAAAGCCAGATATCAGAGCCACCAGGGCAAGGAGAATTGTCATTTTCTGCGGAGGGGAAAGAAATCAAACAAACCCCACCTTAGATGCAGGTCTGGTTCAGAGGCATTGATGACACTCAGTAAAAATAAAGAATTACCTTAAGTCTTGCTTTTCTACGTTTTTTTCCCTTAATTTAACTGCACATGAAAGCCCAATGGGTTGTTTTCATTATGACTCGTTTTTGTTCTGCTTGATTTGCACATAGTCATTACAGTAATTCACTCTGCTGGTATTGATGAATCACTTGAATGATTAAATTTTGGGTTTTTTTGGAAGCAAACATCCTTAAAATACCGCCCCACAGGGAACAAAGGTTGTAAGCAATTATTCTTTTTCCAACATGCTAATTGGGTAGGGAAATAACACAGGATGTTGGCACAGGAAAGCTTTAAAAAGAAGCGATTTTGCATCAAGTGGCAAAATCCCTTTCCTGGTAATTTTTTTCTGCTTCCCACATTTTGGGACCAAGCTTTTTATGGATCTAATTGATCGTCACTGAAGCCAATTAGAACTCATCCAAGTAGCTCAGTGAGGGCTTGGCTGTGGGGTACAGGAGCTGCACTTTGCAGTTAACCAGGAGAGCGAAACTGCCATCTGGAGAGGGATCAAACACCACATTTGTGGGTACAAACAACCTGCTTTTCACAACAGTTTAGCTGCTGTTCAGCCCTGGGCTGTGTTGACAGAGCTGGGTTGTTGGGTTTTTGTTGGGTTGGTTTTTATAGCTCACTAATGCATCTCCTTGCTGCCACGCCAATAAAGTCATTTTCCATTCAGATGCGTTTTCTGTCTCCATCTCCTCCAGCCTCAATGTCTGCAAGGTTTTATGTCCCAGCTCTCAGCTCGGGTCCCACATGAGGGACCTGTCACTTCCCCAGCTGAACATCTGCCCAAATACCTTCTGGTGCTTCTTTCTATTCCTCAGAATCTGCAGGAGCTCATCTAAGGCATTGCAGGAGATCAAAATTCACCTGGATCTCAGAGCAAGGATCACGAGGAAGCTGAGGCTTCCCGCTCTGTTTTCTAGGAGCAGACTGATGACATTCTCACACTGGTGATGAAAAGCAGCTGCCTTGCTCTCATTACCCAAATCCCAGAAGCTCAGAAGAGCCACTGGTGCTAATTACTCACATTCAGCCCTTTCAGGAAAACCTCTGGCACACAGGAAAGTTTTGTTGTGCACGACTCCACAAACACTGCTGTGAAAGGCAGCCCCCATCCAGAAAACTAAACCTGCAGCCTCAAACTGATGAGACAATAGGGGAAAAAAACTCACACACAGAAGGGGGAAGTCCCACACAAGTTACAGGCTGGGTGAGCTGCAGACAGAGAGAAAATCACAGCACTCAGTGCAACACTGCCCTGCAGACAGACACAAACAGGGCTCAAGAATGAACTTGTCTCTGCCCTGCCTGCGGATGTGTCAGCCCAAAAGATCTTCCCCTTTCTCTACAGGCACCCAGAGATTTCCAAGAGCTCGCTCTGTGTCTCTGTGGGAGGCTCAAGCTGGAAGCAGAGAGTCAACAATACTCACCCCCTTTGCGCCCTCACTGCGCTCAGAGCTCTCCTGTTCCCCTCCTTTCAGCTTCATGTTGGTGTTGGAATCCCACATGCAGCGTTTGCAGTGCAGGTCTGTGCAGCCCAAAGGGCCAAGGCAGGGGATGGAAACGCCCCCACGCAGAAAATCCCCCTCTGTGACTCTTCCAAACACATCCAATCAACGACAGGCTTTATCAGCTGGAGCAAGTCCCTGCAGCCTGACCATTCTTCGATTCCTTTCCCCTTGCTCGAGCCTGTCGCTGCTGGGTTGGGTTTCTGTCACCAGAACCTGTTTCAAACAGAGGTGCTGGCTGTTACAGGGCAAACAGGCTCATCTCCAGCGGGAAGGGGCGGATTTGTTGCCCAGGTTGCTAAATGAGCTGGTTCATAGACTTGGGAGAGGTGGATCTACAGCTCAGAGCTGCTGCCCCTTCCCCCCTCACAGCCCGTGGGCAGCTGTGGATGGCACAGCTGGAGAGGCTGCCCAGCAGCTGTGGAATTCAGGGAAAAACAGGGCATTCTGAGGGAGCAGCCCCAGCAACAGAGAGGGCGTTTGCCATATGGCACAGCCATACAAGTGAACCCCATTAACCCCTCTGCAGCCACAAATAGCCCCTGCTCCTTGTCCTACCTTGCTCAGGCTCTTCTGCAGTTCACAGGTCCATCCTCTCAGAGCCGTGGTCCTGACAGCGCAGAGATTTTCCACCAGCACTTTATGTTCCTTTCCCTCCACATGCAAAAGGAGCCCCACGTGCTGCTGGCTCGGCTTTAACCTCCTACCTTACGAGAGTGCTCTGAACAGTCCAGGGCCTGGTTAATGGTCGACTACAATTTATGGAGTTCAGCAGAGAAATGCAAAGTTCACGGATGGCCCCAGCAGCTGGACAGAAACCAAGCCTCCTGTTAATTGGTCCTCCAGCTGCCTTTAACAGGCAGCCTAAAAACCCACACCCTCTTGGGCAACAGCTCTTTTCCACGTGTCCTGCTTGTGTTCCTTAACTGGCTGTCTTGGGCAACAGCTCTTTTCCACGTGTCCTGCTCGTGTTCTTGAACTGCTGCAGCCTCCCTCCCTCCCTCCACGTGAAAAGGGACAGAGCCCTGCTACTTTTAGAGTAGAATTTATCTTCAACTGCCTTTGTTATCTACAAACAACCCTAAGGACACAGCTCTCTCAGATATCTGATGGTGGATCCCACCTTAAGAACACTCCTGTGTCACACCTGCTGAGGTTACAGCTCAGTCAGCAACTGATGGTGTTCTCACCCTCTCAGATCTTTAGCCAAGAGGGAAAATTCTGCCCGGGGAGTGGGAAAACTGAAAAAAAAAAAAAAAAAAAAAAAAGAAAAAAGAAAAAAGAAAAAAAAAGGTCAATTTTCCTTCATAGAATTGCTGTTCTTTACAGACAGCATCATTTTGCTGGGAGCTCTTGGCAAAATGACAACTGCTCTGACACTCAGTAATTATAAGGATGGAGAATTCTCTGTCGTGGTCTTTAAATTCCTTTCCTGAAGAAATAATGCAGAAATCAAAGAGTACACGTAGGTTTGCCATCGGAAATCCTACATCAGAGTAAATATGTGCTTATGGCAGCAGAACAGGTCGAAGATTTGCCAAACACAGCAGGAATCTGATCACATCCCTGAGGTAGTAATTGGCACTGGGATGACCTTGGAAGAGATTGATGAAGGGAGACAGGGTGGTGAATGACTTTCAAAGCAATTGCAGGGGTGTGACACCTTCGGCACTTGAGATCCTGTGGGACTTGGGCACAGGACAGAGGCGGGAAGAAGCAAAGAGCCCATTTTACAAGCATTTTAAAAGTGCATTTTCCATTTCAGCTTCTGCACAGCACTGGGCTCCTTCCATCTGCCCTTCATCCTTCATCTCAGAGAGTGTTTGCCTGAAGTCATTACCTCACCTCTGGATCTTCTCTTCTCAGCACTTGCCCACCACGTGGCAAGAGCTCCCAAGCACTTGTGCAGGGATTTGTTTACACTCACAGCCCAACTGTCTGTGCTAAAAGCTGGGTCCTATGAAACCCTGGTATCTTTGGGGGGTGAGGGAGAAATTAATTTAATTTTCAGGACATCAGATCTGCTGGAGAACTTCAATGATGAGCTCCAGGAAAGCGCTGGTTGGATTAGGAGCTGGCAGGCAGCCGTGCTGCAGTGTGCTCACTGCAATGCCTGCCCTGAGGGGGCTTGTTAGGAGACATCCCACACCAAGACAGTGACATCAGCAGCCTCTCCACCTGCATTTTGGGAAGGAATTGTGTGTTCAGTCAAGGCTCAGGTATCATATGCAGTCCTGAGCATAACCTGGGGCACTGAGCTACAGCTGGGGCCTCAAGCTGAAGCGATGATTTAAGAAAGAAATAAATGATTTGCCTGGAAATAAGTCATATGTGCAAACACTGCTTTATCAGCTGTATAAAAGGCTTCCAGTCAAGTGAGCAAGGGGCAGATATGGCAGTCTGATCCCCCAGGAATAGGAACTCTGCAGGGAACAGCAGCAGACATGGGGCTTCTGGAACCGAGAAGCAAATAAGACCCTATTTTCTCTTCACAAAGGCAATGCTGGGCAGGGTCCTGGTAAAGAAACAAAACTTTATTTTGTACAGGTCAGGGCAATATTTTAAACTCAGGCAAATGAGGAGCTGTAAATAAGGTAAAACAAACAAAACCCTGTCCCCTCCCCAGGTCTGATGCAACGCTCCCAAAACAGGAATAGTCTGCAGCCTTCAGCACAGGACCTCTGGAGCTCAGGGCACTGGCCAGGCACTGCTGGGAGGGCTGTCCTTGCTGGAGGCTCTGGGGAACACCCCTGAGCACCTGGATGGCTCCCAACCATCCAGCAGGAGGAATAAGCCATGCAGAGGAACCCTCCACCACCACCACCACCACCAAACAGACACGTTTGTTTGCACATTGTTGTCCGTGTTCCAGTGAAGAACAGGAGCCAGCCTGGAGCTCCCCAGGAAGATTCACACACTAGGACTGAAATCCATGCCCAGCACAGTCCCAATCAGCAGCTACTGAAGTTTTCCTGTCCTCTTGATATTTGCTCACCTCAGAACTCACCACACAGTTTGCCTCGTCAGACAGAAAAGCAAAACCCCGAACCGATTTTTAAGATTTACAGTGGAGGGTGAGGGGAAGAAGGGGAGAAAACCAGGAAACTGGAGTACAGTCAAACAGTCCCTTCCAGAGGATCCTGAGCAAAGTCGAAGACCGAAGCCTTTGGTGTTGGAGTGCAAGAAGGAGCGGGACCTTTTCCGTCTGCTCAGCCTCTCCAGCGGCGCCTTTCCCCGGGCTTTAGCTCCCTCTGTGGGACTCTGGGATGATCCCACACCTGCACAGAAGGAAGCACAGTTACAGCCCAGGACTGTCCCCCCACCCTGCAGCCTTTGCACAGGGCCTGGCCCAGCCTGTGCCAGGTTTGCCCCGAGCCAGGGGAAGAGGCTTTGCTGCAGCTCCAGCCCCAGGAATGTCACCTTGGAGCAGCTGGAACGGGTGTGATGGACCCATTCCTAAAGCCCAGCCTGGCACCACAACCTCAGCCACCTCCAGAAACACCTGAGCTGGAATTCTCCAGTGCATGCCTGGCAGGGGAGAGGTCAGAGCCATCTCCACAGGCACCTGAGGCACCTGCCCTGCACTCACACCTCATCCAGGGGCAGCCAGGCACTTCCACACCTCACCTCCCCTATCATCCCATCTCCCTTCGTATTTAGGCCACCCTCAGCTTCAGTGTTAGGACCCACAGGCATTTCTAAGAGGTCCTCTGTTGGCTGGTTTTTTTTTTCTCCCCTTGCTGACACGAGGATGTCAGAGATGTCACAGACTTTCCACTGTGGCCCCTCGCTGGTGTTTACAGCCCAGCGTGCTTCCCTGAAACCCCTGGAGCTGGAACCGTGTTCTGGTGAGCTGCACATTCCTTCAAAAGCATTTCTCAGAGCTCTGTAATGGAAAAAGGCAAACTGAGAACATGGAATGTGATTTGTTGATTTTTTTGTGTTGGGTTTTTGTGTGTGTGTTTTGCTTTGTTTTCCCTTAAGCCAATTCGGTGACAATTTTACTTTCTCTCTTCAGGGCTAGCTCCAAAAAACAGAACACAGCATAACATCAAGTCTCATAAAACTGAAAAATTACTATCCTGCCTTTCTACAAGAAGTTTAACACAGCTACTCTTTCCAGGCCTCACGGGACTAACACGAAGTTGAGCTACCCAGGTTGCTATTTAGGTTTTAGAAGCTTAAAAAAGCCTTTTGAAAGGAGAAAAAAAAAAACCACCAACCCTCTTGAAGTTATCTATGGCAAAGATAAGATGTTTCCACCTACCTCTCAAAGACACCAGGGATGTAAAGAGCACAGCCCTTCTGCATCCCCTTTAAATGGGCTCTGAGCTCTTGAGAGCTTCACCTCCTGTGTTTACACAGCCTGTGCAGCACAGGGCTTAAATATACTAATATAATAATAAAGGTAATGCCAAGGCTTCAGGAAATAACAGGACCTGCCTCTGCCTACAGTCCCCTAAGAGCTCTGGATCATGTAACTGTTGTGCTTGCTGTTAACGTGACTAAAATAAACTAATAGGAGCAGCTTGGGAAGAGCCAGGGGCCCGGAGGGGAGGGAGCCAGACAGCTGCCCTGCCTCCCCGCACAGCTCCTGGTCTGTTTGCAAAAACCTGGTGTACAAATCAAAAATGTCAACTGATTAAAAAGAAAGAGCCCTGTGTGGTTTTTTTGGGGGGCTGTGTGGTCTGGGAGGATAAGAAGGAGATGGATGCAGGAGAGGTCCAGCTCAGAGCCCTGCCATCCCCAACAGCCCCTTCCCTCCAGGATGCTCCTCTCCTGCCATCCCCACGGGCAGCTCCTGTCAGGCTCAGCCCTTTGGACTGAGTGTGACCTGCAGGGTGAGCACAACTGCAGGAGCACAGATGGTTCCATGCTCTCTCTGAAAAGGCAGTGCATCCCAGCTTACACAGCAATGCAAGGACCTCAGTGCCCCATCTTAAGAGCTTCTGTCAAAATTTTGCTCCTAGAGACTTTCTAGGCAAGCTTGGGTGAATCACTTCCCCTCCTTTTTTTCCCTTTCATGATGACTGGCAGCAGGGATTGCGTTCCCTCACGGACAAAACTCGGGGCACTGAACATCTGAACTGTGCAGTGCTGATGAAATGTGTGTGCACGTGGCACTCTGCATCAAAAAAGAGCCGCTCATTCCTCTTCTTCAGCTTTCACTGGTGTCCTCCTGTCTTTGAGGGTCAGACAGCCCTGCAGTTCCTCATTTTACAGGCTCCAGTAACAGCTGGAGTAACACCACCCCAGCTCAGGGGAAGGAGGGGTGGAGCAGCTCTGTAAATGGTTTAGGAGCTGCAAAGTCAGACAGGGAATCCCCCCAGCAGCAGCAGAAACCCCCCCTCTGCCAGCTGCCTGCTGATAGCTGTGCCCACCCCTCGGACCACGAAGCACAGGCAGGGCAGGAGGAAAGAATCCCACTGGGTTTTTTTACCATGAAAGGAGGACTCGACACCGAGGTGGAGGCAGCTCAGGTGCTGGAAAGCAGTGGCTTTGTCTGCTCAGGGCCTGGCACATCCCTGTGGGGTTCTGGGCGCTGCCAGGAGCGGTTTGATCTCTGCCAAGGCCACTCCAGCTCGTCATGTTTGCAGCAGCAGATGAAGGAAAGCAGCCGAGCCCGGACCACCCGAGTGCAGAGCACAAACATGATGCAGTTGGCACCTCCCTGGAACGTGTTCCCAATTCCCTGCAAGGGCAAGAAAGGAATGGACCAGTGCTGCTCCTCCAGGCACCCCCCTCCCCAGGAGAAGAGCAAACATCGTGTCAGACCAGCTGCGTGGCAGTCACCGACTTCACCTCAACGAGAAAAACAAATTCAGAAAAATAAAGCTTTTTTTTTTTTTTTTTCTTATTTCCAGGAAAAGCACCCCAAAAAGCAGAGCGGAGAGCTGCTGTGGGCTGGCACTGCTGCAGCCTGGTGTAGGGCAGGAGCAGGCTGAGCTCTCCTGAGGGGCAGACACCCAACATTCCTGGTCTGAGCTGCTCCTACAGCTGGCGCTGTCCATCCCTCCCCACTGCAGCTTTATTCTGCAGCCACTAGATGCTGCTGCAACAGCTACTGCTGGAACCACTGCCCTTGCTGGAATCATTGCTGGGGCTGAGCATCCCGGGCAGCACTTGCCAGCAGGGAGCAGGTGTTCTCACAGCACAGCATCCTCTGACATCAAGAGCACCAAAACCTCATCTCCCTCCCACATCCTCCTCCTGATGCGTTTCCCGATGAATACTCACATGCAGGACAACCAGCACTGAGTTCTGCACGGCAGGGGAGTTGCAGAGGGTCAGGATGAACCTCACGGTGCTCCAGATGCGGAGGAAGATGAAGATGACAGGGATGAGAACCAACTTCTTGTCCGCTATGGAAGTCCGGGGCTGGAATGCAGGTGCCCCTGAGAGGATGGGGCGGTACTCTGAGAGAGCTGCGTGCTTCCAGGGAGGGGCAGAGAGAGCAAACATCAACAAAAACCTACACACACTGCACATTCAGCTCCAGGGATTCTTTCCAGAGCAAGGTAAATCTTAACAGGGGCTCAGTTCTGAGCGGTGGCCGCACTCTGTGAGCACAAACGTTCCTGCTGAAGCCAGGGAGTGGCAAATGAGGGAGATCCAGCCCTTATCAGTCCCACTAAAGCTTTATACTTGCAAACATCATTTGGTGATTGAGACAGGTCATAAGAATATAAATAAAAACGTGGTGCTCCACAAAATAGTTTTTGCTTCAGCCAAAACACAGCCCAAGCCCTGCTCTGGTTGCCTATTGCTCTCTCTTGGAAGTGGGGGACTCCCTGCCAGTTCAGAAGCTCAGCAAGCAGCTCCAGGCCTGGCAAAGTCCCCAGGGATGAGGAGATGAGGGAGATGATGGAGCTCAGAGGGCTCCACAAGCTGGTCCAGACCCTCAGACCCCCATGTGAGAGCAGGGACTGCTGCCCGCCCTCAGCCCTGCTCCCAGGACGGGCTCAGGGCTGGAATGGGGAGGGAGAGCAGAGTTCCCAGGAATCCCTGGCAGAGCAGGAGCAGCAGCCCAGCCTTTTTTGGGGGGTCAGGTTTCCAGGAGGTCACACTTCTATCTTTGACAGCAGATGGGACACAGTGTCCTGTCGGGGTTATGTCAGGTGGTGCTGACAGGCACCAGCAAACCCTTCCCAACTCCCCTTTCTCAGGACACTTTGGGCTGCTTAAAACTACCCTGTTCTTCCAGCTCTGCCCTAACCAGGTTTGTGTTTATCCCTTCCTGCAACTGCCACAGCTGCACCACAAGTGCAATGGCAGCGTTTTCCCTTCCACGTGTGGCAGGGGATTTTTTTAACTCTAATACAACTTAGAGGAAAAAAAAAAAAAAGGAAACCCTGAATGCAGTTCCTTCTGCCACTCTCAATCTAGATGTCTCTGCTATGCAAATGCTGTCCCAGATGCTTTAATTCTCCGTGTTCACAAGGAACAGCAACAACTAAAGCTCTGAATTCCAAAACCCTAAATGTGCTAAACGTGGCCCAAAATCTGCAGAGCACGGCAGGGCAGGGCCACAGAGCGAGTCTGCAAGCCCAGCTGAACACAGCACAGTACTCACTGCTCTGCTGATGTGCTTCTTGATGAGGATGTAGAGCACTGGCAGGGTCACGTAGGCCAGGATCTCCCAAACCTTCCCCGTCAGCAGCATCCACAGGACACGATCCTCGGCATCCAGGTTGACCCAGCACCAGCCCACGGAAACGTTGGAGGCGTCGTAGCCAATCTTCTTCAGGGCAACAGCTGCCACCGTGATGCCAAGGGGGACACCCCAGCTGAGGAGGGAACACAGAGAGCAAGGTGAAGCCAAGAACAGCCTGGGTTTAGTCCCTCCCCACGCCTCAGCTCGGGGATTCTTCATCAGCCAGGATGCCAATACTCGTTCCAGACATCAGCACTCCTGTGTCAGGCTGAAGGGAAGTGGCTGACAGACAGGCAGTGAACTGATGTGGACTGCAAATCTCACATTCCCAAGGACCCACTATAGGGATTTGGATCCCCAGGCCTGAAGGGCAGATGTGTAATGATGTGCTTACAGTCTGAGCTGGCCTGCACAGCACACCCAGGGGGAACAGGAGACCTTCCCTCCTCCCCTTCTTCCCTGGATACAGGAGAGGCTGAGGATTTGCCAAGCCCAGGGGACTGTACAATGTGACTGTCCAGCTCAGCCACCTCCCTCAGGGCTTTCAGAACACAAGCAGCCAAATCCCACACTCTGATTCCAAAGTGGCACTTTGGACCAGCACACAAAGAAATCCACAGCTTTATTCCATCAGTGTTTTGGTTTGCTTTGCTTTTCAGTGGAGGTGTAGGCAATGTTTTGGGAGCAAAAGTATAATTTCTGAAGGACAAAGAGCAAGTTTCTTCCCGAGGCAAAGTACTGGCAGTAACAGCAGAAAGCTCAGAATGCCAAGAGGAGCCATACCCTCATAACTTGGAGCTGTGACTTTGGCTTCTCTCTTGACAGCAGAGGCAAATATAAGGAAGCATTTAGAAGAAAAACAACTGTGGTGACACACATGAATTGTCACTCAGCAGCTTGGGCTGCCCACAAGAAGCCACGAGGAAGAAGACAAAAAAATTCCACGAGCCCACAGAAACATCAAAATTACAGCATGGCTGAAACAGTGCCCTGCATCCAGCTGAGTGCATCACCTGCCCTCCCCACAGCCATCCTCAGGGAAAAACCCTGTGCAGCCTGAAGAGGGACAAGGGACATGCAATAGATGCCATAAATGCTTGAGAGTGCTCAGCCTGAGCTCCCAGAACAACCCCCCTGGGCCTCCCAGGTGCAGAGAAAACAAATCCATGCCTGTCCTGCTCTGACACCTTCTTTTGGTTCATGTTTGTCTTCCACTGACAGCCTGGAGCAGCTGCAGAGAGCATGGGAAGGGTCTTCCTCCCAAAAATGGGTTCCACAGGCACCAGACTATGCAGGCAAACAGCAGTTGCCTTGACCAGATTATCTGAAATTCCAGCTGAAGAATCAGAGATAATCCCATGATATTAGATTTCCGAAAATACCCCCTTTCCCACTCTTAAATAATGTCCGGGTTCACCTCCTCACAAAACAAACAAATGTGAATATAACACTGTAAAAAATGTCCAAGTCAACTCTTCAGCATGTTTAGGACATTTTGTTTCAATGTTCAGTTCAAGAACAGGCAGTGCTGATCCAAGCCAGCGCTGTTATTTAAGGACAGTGGTGCTGCAGGAAGCCCTCCCCGCGCTGTTATCAGAGCAGGCTTTCTAAAAACATCCCAAACGTCACCACCACCGTGACAGCTTCCACACAATTCACGCCTCGTTTTGGTAAGAGTGGTGATTTCTCTGAGAACAATTCCGTTTTTCAGCTCACTCGGAAGAACTGAGCACCAAGGTAGAGAATTCAAGAGAACTGGCATTTCCTTAGAGAAACCACGTTAAGGCACACAAGCACCCCGAAAAAGGAAGCAAATTAAGAAGCTAATTTGTCTTAAATAATCATCTCAACAGTGACCTGGAAGTGAATCAAGGTCGAGTTACTGTGAGTGGATGTAAAACAGCCCAAGTTCACACAGACACAGCCAGGGAAGCCACAGCAGGAAATAACAGACCCCTAGGAAAGAGACTGCCAAAAATCTTCAATATATAACTGGGAAAAGGGAAGAGTGTGGAAGAAATCTGCTGCACAGCAGGCAGTCGATTTTCACTGGAATAGCATGTTGGGATCACATGGATATTTACCACTAACACCAAGGACAAAGGATTAAAAGCTCCAAGTGAAGTCAGAGAGGATCCAGAAAGTAATCAGACGTTTCAGCGAACTTCAGCTCCACTTTAGGAAACTGGAAAGGAGAACTGAGACTGGTGATTTGGTCATTCTTAAGAACTCCTGAAGGGCAGATTCACGAGGGCTGCAAAATGCCAGTGCTTTTACACCCAGCTGGAGGAGTGGAGGAACTGAGGAACCAGCATTCATCACCCAAGGCCTATGCAGAGAGTGGATCCAAGATAACAGAGAGGCAGAAATGTTCCTCTGAGCCTCCAAGAGCAATTATGTAGGCTGGGCCTCTCAAAAGCACTTGGATCTAAATACAATCAGAGAGGAAGAGAAGGGGAAAATGACAATTCCTTGTACCTCTGTAGGAAGGCTGGAGATCCCATCTCTAAGGCAGACACGACACTTCTTATTCCCCTAATACAGCTCCTGGCAATGGATTAATTAGAAAAAAAATATACAAATATAACCCACTGTTATCCTTGCACATTAACACCAAAACAAGGCAAGGCAATGACCTCTAAACTTCACCACTCTTCAGCTCGACTTGTCTTGGTTTCCTTGTCCTCAGCATGTCTGGGTCAGGTTGTTTAATAACTACATTCTGATTTATGCTGCACAGTTGCTTTTTTTTCCCTCCCTAGAGGCTCTCACAGGAGGTGATATGCTGTCACCTGCCTGCACAGGTTAGACAACAAGCCATCCTGCCAGCAGGCCTGAGGGCAATTCCTTCTGGGGACAGCAATTTATCCTCTGTAGAGAAAGAAAAATCAGTCTCCTGCATCTCCCAGCCAACGTTCCAGGAAAAGAGCTCTGAGTACACCTTGCAAGCAGAACTCCAGAGCAAATCTGCCCTAATTTAAGCATGCATGAGACAGCCCAGCAAGGATTGAGATGAGCAGGACAGTATTTACATGAAAGGACCCCAAGTACTCCCTGGACATGCATGTACACGTACATATGAATGGTATAAATGTATATATAAACACATACACATTTATATACATATAAAAATACAAACAAGGCATATATATGCTTATAATGATTAAATGTTATTTAGTTATTAATGATGTAAGTAAAGCATGTATATGCTTGCATGCATTGCCTGATCATGAAATAAGAATACTTCAAAAGGTTGTCAGCAACTGCTGTCAAAAGCCAAGAAAAAAAACCAATCCCCAGGTGGGTTCTGTTTGTCTGGTCCACTCCTCACCCTGAGTTTGGATCAGCTGCTCTCACAGCAGAGCTGACATTACCCAGTCAGATGACACCTGATATTTAGAAATTCAGAACACGAGGCAGCCTGGTCCTTTGCACTCTGGATGCCAGACCTCACATTTTACAACTGCCTAACTATTTCCAAAGCTAAGTGTAATCTTCTTTTCAAAGCTCCTCTGAGCTGGACAAGTTTAAAACCCGCACAGAGGCTGCAGAAGAGGTGGATGTGTTACCACATGAAACCTGTTGGACAGGTTTGGTCCGGTGTGACATCCTCATTTCCCTACACAGACTGCCAGGTACTGACTTCCCAACATCTATTTAGTCAGCTCCACTCAGCTAAAGAATAAAGCCTCTGGTTTTATACCCAACATCAACAAAGCACTGGTCTTAACAAACCCCTTGTGAGCAGCTGCTTGTGAAGAATGGGAAACAGGCCTGACAGAACTCCCTCCTGCCCTGGATCCCTTCCAGAGGTGTCTTGGAATGACTCTGCATGATTCTGCTGGCAAACTACAAAGCAAGGAGGGGGAATAAAAAACCCTCAGGTTCTTGCCTAGGAAAAAAAAAAAAAAAAAAAAAAAAAAGTGGAAATTTAACTTTAAATCCTTAAGACATCACCCACCTTTGTCACTTTTTTTTCAGCCTAGACAGATCTCCCACACTTGCCTCCTGCAACTGATACACAAAAAGACATCAGTGCATCCATAGATAGAAGTGATTCTGATAGATTTTTAGGCTACCAGCACCACAGACTTCCAGTGAAACCCTAAAACACTGGAAAGGGCGAGGGGGAGCCACCTGCAAGCGTTGCATCCCGAATTTCACGTCGTGATTGAGTTCTCGGGCACCCATCAAAGTGTGGGGAAGGGAAGCAGGGTGACGTGTCAGGAGGGGATGGGCAGAGAGCAGGTCCTCACTTGTTTTCCTCTGGGTTTTCCTGAGCAGAAGCAGCTTCAAACACTGGCTGTGCACAGAGCAGGAGGCCTCGACAAAGCAGCACCTGATGACAGGTGCTTTGTGAGTGCTGTCCCTTTTGAACAGAGCAAGTGGTGCTGACCCAGCCCAAGGGCAGAAGATGGCTTTTTATTTTCGTTGTAAAGAACTGAAAATAAAGCTACAGATTTGCCCAGAGGCAGCTCAGTTTGAGCTGTGTCACAAAGCAGAGCAATCTTTTGGGGGTTTTACAGGTTTTTAAAGGGTGCAGAGATTACAATCAGCACTGTCTCGGTGACTCTGCCTGTTCCTTTGAGCACTTTGTAGCCACTGAGGCTGAGGGGCATCAAACCAGACGAGAAACAAACACAGGCAAAAGCCCCACAAGCAATTAGTAGGCAAGAAAATTACAAATAGGCCAGATTTGCCTCAACCCTTTGATGTCTCCTGATGGAACCAGCATGGCCATGAAGGAGTCAGGCTTCTGTTTTCTGTCCATTAAGCAACCTGTGGCTCTTTACTGGCACTCCAGCCTCTCCACAGCTCTCAGAGCTCTCTATTCACTTGAGATTAAATGACCTAAAAAGCTCCTCCACTGTCTCACTGCATCTTATTTCATCTTCACCACCACCAACCTGGTGTTTCCAGTCACCTCAGGCTTCCTCACACACAGACCCTGCTGTCAGGCAGCAATTAGAACAGGTAGGGCAGGAACTGAAACTCCTCCCTGATTCACACTCAGCCTTGAAGTCTTTCTGTGGCACATCCTTGCCTGGACTCGGCTCTAATTCCATCATCTCCCAGCTGATGCTGTTTGAAACTACAAGGTGACAAATACTTGACTAAGAAACCAAAGAAAATTTGGTGTTCGTCCCAATTACATTTTTTCCCCCCCGCTTTTAAACCAGTTCATTCCTCTTGTAATTTATTGCAAAAGCTTGGCAAGAAGGGAGGACTAAAGGATCACTGTTTTGCCCAGCGTGGACGTAGCACATGATTCCACAAGCTCCAAATTGCATAATGAAAGCTTTTACTAAACATGCTGTGGAAAATCGGCTCCCTAAATAACAGAAACCGAGACAGAAAGCTACACCGCGGTCTGGTTCGCCTTGCTTTCAATCAAACGTGCCAAAACAACCTCCGGAATGCTTTCCTAGCAGCCTCATCACTTGCAGACAGCATTCTCCTGTGGGTATTGAATTACAGCAACCTGCCCGGGGAAAGGGGAAGGATCCACACACGAGGGAAGTCAGGGACCCATGGAAACAGATCCCAAACACAGGAGTTTTGGCAGACAGGTATCGCAAACACAAGTTTTAGGGTATTATTTCCCAGATGTCAGGGCAGAAGCCAGGATTTTTAGAGTCGTTGTAACTCGCCAGAGATTTTTCTGTATGACCTTGATCAAAAAAAAAAAAAAAAAAAAATTTTAACTTTTTCCACGTCTCCAATTCTTCACTTGGGAAGGGGGAGTGAGGGGATGGAGAGGGGATGGAAGCAGCAGGGTTGGCTGGTTAAAAGGCAGCAAAACCGTGTTTAAAAGGAATTTGAGAAGGGGACACAGACGCTATCCTTAAGGGAGGTGCAGGTGATTCCAGCGGCCATCCAAGCGCTCCATCGCGGAGCAGAGCACGCAGCACGGAGCAGCGGGGGCTCCTGGCCACGGGGTGGGTGTCGGGGGGTCCCCACCTCCCAGGAGCAGCAGGCAGCACCCACCTCACGGCGTGGAAGCAGCACAGCAAGCCCGTGCCCGTGGGGGAGCCCCTGACGATGGTGAGGTAGAGGTAGAGGGCGATGGCCATGGTCCAGAAGAAGGAGCTGGTGTTGGCGAAGGTGGACAGGGCGCCCTGCAGGACGCAGTCCCAGGAGGTCCTGTCGAAGTCCTGCAGCACCCCGTAGAAGTAGGAGAGCGCCGAGAGCAGGTCGGCCAGCGACAGATAGAGCAGGAGCTGCCGCGGCCGCGTCCGCAGCTCCGGCCACAGCGCGTGGGAGCAGAGCAGGAGCGAGGAGCCCACGCAGGACAGGACACAGGACACGAGCACCACGGCCCGCTCCGAGCCCAGCAGCTCCGTCGGGGGCAGCGGGGCGGGCATCGCAGCGGTCCCGGCAGCGGCGGGGGATGGAGGAGCCGCGGCGGGACCGGAGCGCTCCGCGGGAGCGCCGGGACGGGACGGGATGGGATGGGGAGGGCAGGAACGGCAGGAGCCGGGGCTGGCTCGGTAGTGGCGGGGCCCGACCCGCCCCCGCCGTCATGTGAGCCCGGCCCGGCCCCCCCGCTCCCCCTCTGGATCCCGAGGGAATCCCCAGGGACCGGCCCCGGGAGCCGCGCAGGGCGCAGCGCTGCGAGCGGAGCGGCTGCGGCCCCGAGACGCAAAAAACACCTCTGTCCTTCAAACGGGAAAAACCCCGCCGCGACAGGACCCGTCAGAAATAAACGCCTGCTCTGCTGTCGTCTCCTCATTTTCACTGCTGACTCTGTACTTTTACTATCGGGACCTTCTTCCCCCCAGGACAGAGCACAGCTCGCCTGCCCCTTCTGAGCCACATGAATATGTACACCCGGGGCACACTGGAACACGTTCCCGTGCCCAGAAGAAAGGTTTATCAGACCAGCAACACACACCGCCGGTCCCTCACCCTCTCCAGGTGACACCAGCGTTACCTTCACCTCCCACATTCCAGCACTGATTCGCAGCATCCTGCAATCTGTGGAGCGGAAAAGCCTCAGGAGAGACACAACAGAGCGTTCATTCCCCGTGTTAAACGGATTTTACAGCTCTGTCGATAAGAGAGAGCTTTCCCCCACCCCGCCTCTCCTTCAAAGAACTCACAGGTTGAAAGCACGTCCTTGTTTGCCTGATCCTTCACCGGCTTCCACACAAGACAGCTCACACTTTACACCTTTGATGTAGATGTGCTCCATTTTCAAAGGGCGTTGCTGTTTCAGGTGTCTTGTTCTCCCGAACAGTTTAATCATTTCCCAGCCATGAAGGATCCCTGCTGAACTCAGGTTTTAGCAAGGTTTATTCGGACCTGTAGAACCAGGTTGTCCCCACCCAAGCTTCCCCCAGCACCCTGCAGCCACCTAACACACCCCAGACAACACACCTGATGGAAACACCGTAAGAAAAACCACAAATGTCCTTTCAGTTTTACATTTTCATCTTCCAAATTCAGAGAGAGAGTTCTCAACATTTTAAATAACTTCTTTTGACCCGGACACAATTTGACACTAATAGCTTTTCTGGAATATCATTATTCCAACCTTTCTTTAGCTACCATCCAACTCACCCCCAAAAAACCCACAAGACAAAGCTCTGTCAAGGCTGCACTCCCAGCTGCTGCTCTTACACATTTTTGTCTTCTTCCTCGTTGTTTGGTTTCCCCTTTCCCCACTTTTATAGCACAAGAGACTCCCCTAACTATCACAAACATCCAGACAAACCACAGCATCAAACACCCTGGGGCATTGGAGTGTTGCTTTTATTTTTGGGTGTTAATTAGGCCTTGCCAGACAGCGAAATCAAAATAAACCCAGAATTTGCATTTCCCTGACTGCGTGGCTGTAATTCAGATATTCCCTTCTCCCCACTTTAAAAAAAAAAAAAAAAAAAAGGCAGTTTGTCAGGTCATCATTTGTTGCAGAAACAAACAAATGTATCTTTGTCTTAGCAGTCAGAAATAGGATAAGGGCAGAGGATTTTCTGCTGGGTCTCCAAAATAGGAATATGGCAAGTTTACACACAGAAGTCACCACTCCAGAGCGGGGCACACACAAAGAGCTTGTGCTCTAAAACTGAGTAATAAAAGGCAAATAACTTCTGACTAAGGATTCCCACCACCTTTCATTTTCTTGGCATCTCCACAGCCAAGACATCCAGCACCTTCATGGCATTCCTGGCATTTTGAGGTTGTTACCTCCCAACTGCAGGGGAGCAGTGCAGCTGTCTCTGCCCAAAATACACATTCCTACCTTCACTCCCAAGGAATCTGCAGTTGTCCAGGGAACAGAAATATTTGGAAAGTGCCCAAAGATACATGTCAACTCAAAGGCAGCGTTGTCTGTAGCTCAGAAGTAAAAAAAAAAAAAAAAAAAAAAAAAAAAAAATATATATATATATATCTAAGCAAGTAGTTTGTCATAAAACAACAGACACAATGAAAAATCTCCTTTGAGAACTTCACTTTCAGATGCTTTTTAAGGCACAGGGAGATAAAGCAACGTGGTGTTTGGTGAAAAGACAAAAAAATCTTTTTTTTTCCTGACTTGAATTCCTCTCACCAACCATTAAAAGAGCTTTCTGACACACAGGCTACACTCTGCATCTTATACAGCACTGGCTGAGCTGTAGCTGCAGAAATTCACCTCCACTGGGAGACAAAGTACTGACATCATAACCTTTAAATTTTTAACTTTTTTTTTTTTTTTTTTTTTTTTTTTTTTTTTTTTTTTTTTTTAAATCTGGCTTCAACAAGAAGTTTTTGCTTTGCCCCTGCAGCTGGTAGGAAGCTGGGCTGAGACAGTTCTCCATTAACTGGGAACCTGGTCATATGCCTTAGGACTTTCAAGTGATTATCAGGAGCTGAGACCCCCCAGCAGCTCTGCAGACCCCAGACAAAGGCCTGCTTTACAGCACTGTGAAATCTGGATTTAGGGCCAGATCAGTGAGACAGCTTTTCATCAGAGATAAAGACACTCCAAAGAAAAAGCAAATGAGCATAGGAGTTCTGCTCTTGCTCTGTTTTACTCCCCTGATCTGCTCAAAGGCCAGCTCAGGGTCCACCAGGGAGAGGAGCCCGAGCTTCTCCTGAACCATCAAGACACCATTTCACATCCCAGCCCAGAGCACACACGTGTGAGGAAGAAAAGAGACTTTGCACCACTTAGAGCTGTTTGTTTCTGGTATTTCAGCCAAGGGAATCCGAGTTCCCTTCACCACAGTCCACTTTAAGGCCACAGATGGAATTAACACCCTCTGACTGCAAGTGCCAGCTCCCAGCACCCCCAGCAGCCTCTCCACCCACAAGAGGTCACTGCTGGTCCAGGCAGGAGTGTTTTCTCCCATCACCACTGTCCTGACCTAACAAGCAGATGAACCTTGGTCACCTTTTCCCACCCCTGCCCACAGCTTAGACAGCGATTTCAAGTAGGAGCCTGGAAAAATAAAGGTTGAGTCCAATTTCATTGCACACACAAACAAACAAACAAAAAAAGTAGATGAGTATTGAAATAACCAGAACTCTTTAATGCTTTAGTTTTCAAACCACCATGCAGCTAAATTCCAACCCAGGAAGCCAATAGAGCTGTTTCTTATACCCATCAGCTTCTCAGGGCCCAGTCTGGGAGCAATCAGACACTCAACTCCCACCCCCCTGAGAGGAATTAAATTCCAAATTAAATGCACCCTGCCCAACCTTCCCCTGCCACAGACCCCAGGCAGAACACCTGGCCAAGAGTTAAACCTGAGCCTCTGGAAAGAGAAACCTAACTCTGGAATTGTAAAACAATTAAAAAAAGTAAAAACCAACAAAAAGCCAGCCAACAGTTTTACCAGCACCTGAGCTCTTCACTTCCAGGGGAATGGGACCATTTTTTCTAAGGCATCACCTGATCCTTGGGTTCACTGCATCAGCTGAAAGGAAAGCCAGGGGAGCAGAGTTAAGAGAAGGCTTCTGAGAGAGGTGAAAATCCTCATGCTTGTCCTTTGTTGCTTTTTCTAGCATGTGACAAGAAAAAAAAACAAAACAAAAAACCTACATTTCTAGCAGTCCTGGCACAGATTAGGGACCTAATCCTTGACTTCATTAACCCCATCTGTTCCATTTTTGGACACAGCCAGCTTTTGATACAGCACTGCTGAAAGACATCAAGGGCTGCTCAAAAAATTCCAGTGAGCACTCAGATACTTCATAACAGGCTCTCATTACCTGCCCCCTTCAGACAACAACCCCCCTCACACAGATTTAGAAGGGTCAAGTGAAAAAAAAAAAAAACAAACAAAAAACCACAAGGAAATACATTCCCTACATGTCACTAAGAACACCAAGCAACAAGTCAGTCAAAAAGGTGCAGACATCACATCCAATCTCAACACCAACAGCTCCCACTCTCTTCCAGGGACCAGATGGGGTCACAAAACAAAAGCCAAAGTACCACCCAAGGTGCCCTCATGTCACTACAACAGCTGAAAATAAGTTTAACTAAGATTAGTTTTAGTTCATTCCAAGCCCTCTGGAATTGGCAAATGCTGGGTGAATTCCTACTTTACCTTGGTCATGCAAGACCAAACACCCTGACTTTCTCTACTGCTGCTGCTTGCAGGTTAATCCCCCCCTTCTCCTGCTTCCCACCCCTCTGCTGTCCAGCAGTAACAGGGCTGTACCCTCCAAGCTGCTTCCAGGGCCTGGCTACAAACTGTGCCATGTTAACTGCTGCTCCAGCCTGGCTCTTTGGGATTCCTCAGGGACTGAAACAATCCCCTTGAACCAGACCCACACAACACAACTGCTGTTGGAGTCACACATTTTCAACTCTTGGCAGGCTCAGCAGTGGGGACAGGAGAGTGGCCCCGAGGCAAACATGACCCTGTAAAAACCAGCTGGATCAGGATGACTTGGGATTTACTCCAGGCTTTCCTTTTCCACCCCCAGCAGACCCCAGAGCAGAGTGTTTGTACACAATTGCTGAAGCAGGACACCCTCGTCACCAGCTGCAGAGCACCATCCTGCATCCCTCCAGCAAGCAGAGCTGCTTAGTCATTTGAAACAGTTCCATTAGCATAAAAAACGTGTAGTCAGGCTGCAGAGATGGCACAAGAATTCAAGCCAGCAGCTCTCCAAAAAAAAAAAAAAATGGAGAAAAAAAAAAAAGGAGAAAAAAAAAAGGAGAAAAAAAAAGGAGAAAAAAAAGGAGAAAAAAAAAAGGAGAAAAAAAAAGGAGGAAAAAAAAGGAGGAAAAAAAAAGGAGGAAAAAAAAAGGAGGAAAAAAAAAGGAGGAAAAAAAAAGGAGGAAAAAAAAAGGAGGAAAAAAAAAAGGAGGAAAAAAAAAGGAGGAAAAAAAAGGAGGAAAAAAAAAGGAGGAAAAAAAAAGGAGGAAAAAAAAAAGGAGGAAAAAAAAGGAGGAAAAAAAAAGGAGGAAAAAAAAAGGAGGAAAAAAAAGGAGAAAAAAAAAGGAGAAAAAAAAGGAGAAAAAAAAGGAGAAAAAAAAGAGAAAAAAAATGGAGAAAAAAAGGAGAAAAAAAAAGGAGAAAAAAAAGGAGAAAAAAAAGGAGAAAAAAAAGGAGAAAAAAAGGAGAAAAAAAAGGAGAAAAAAAAGGAGAAAAAAAAGGAGGAAAAAAAGGAGAAAAAAAAAGGAGAAAAAAAAGGAGAAAAAAAAGGAGAAAAAAAAGGAGAAAAAAAAAGGAGGAAAAAAAGGAGAAAAAAAAAAAGGAGGAAAAAAAAAAGGAGGAAAAAAAAAAAACCAAAACCACCAGCAACAAGAATTTTTTTTGCAGGCAGAATGTAATTAGTTACAGTGCTGGAACGAAGCCAGTGACAATCAAGGAATTAAAGGATGCTCCAAGTGTTGTGATAGGTTTTAATTTCAAATTTAAATTAGGGGATTAACACGGGGTATTCCTTCATGCTGGGGCTGTGTGGAGAAAAATAAAGGTGTTGATATTGTGCATTCATGATGAAACAGGGCATGCCATGAACAAGCAAAAGACGTTGCATTTCAGAGCTGGTTGTGAGGCCACCCAGGTCACACCCAAGCGTGGAAAGGGCACTAGAAAGGAGATTTAGACGGAATACAAAGGGCCTGTCTCTGCAGTGAACTTCATGGCAACCCCTCAATGCTAATTTCCTACCACTGTCATTATTTATAGTAAAAATAATATAATGAATAGTCAGAAAATAGGCCCAATTGTAGGATTTCTGGGGTGCCATTTTTCCTGTAAATGGACCTGGAGGTGCACACTTTGCAGCAGAGAGAGCGGCCTCCAGCCTGTGGTTTTTAACATGGATGAGACAGGAATATAAAAGCTAATAATGAGAGCCCCAGGTAGGGAGTCAGGATGCAGATCAGCTTTCCCTGGCTGATCAGCTCAAAGCCTCACTCAAGTTATTCCACACAAGTTATTTGGAACAGGTGGAGAGCAAAGCAGCAAACAGGCAATTTTACTGGAGGGAAAGGGTGTAACACAGCTGTAGGAAACCTACAGTCCAAAATCCAAATATGCCCCCGAAAAGGGGTTTTAAAACACTTCTCATCCTTTGCCCAGCTCTGTGCAGGAAACTCAGAGAGCAGAACATCCTCTTATAACTTGGAATTCAAACCCACTGCCTTTATTAACACAGAGGAAGTTGCTCAGCAGTCACAAGGTGAGACAGGTTCAAGCCTCACGTGTTTGTCACCCCAACCACATTCCAGTCATTGCATCAGTCCCAATCAGCCAACACCCAGCTCAGACTCAAGTACAGGGCAGAGTCAAGCTGGGAAAGGGCACTAGAAATGGCATTTCCACATAATACACAGTGGCACTTTCTGCAGTGATCTTCACAGCAATCTACCAGGGACAACCCACCCTGCTTCTTCCCACAAAAATCCTGGAACTGATGGTCATAGTGAGAGGGACAGGGACAAGGCAAAAGCAGCTTGGTTGGTCCAAATGAAATAAATGTAAGCTCTTATCCTCTGTGTGATTACTGAAAAGTTAAACAAGATTTAGGCAAGGCCTTTCCTTTCTCTCAGTGCTGGGATGATTCTTCCTGCTCCCCCAACACCTCGTGCTGCATTCTGCAGCATTACCAAGCACAGCTGGCATTTGACACATTTGACACTCAGGAACAGGCACGGGAGAAGGACAAGGAAAGAAGAAAACTTGCAGTGTGCTCATCTTTGTCTCCTCTGACATCGAACATCCCGTGGCACTTCTCACACCAGCCTTCTGCTCCCTCAGCACCCCCAGCTCCAGCTCCACACAAAACACTTCCCAGCCTGGATCCCCATCCAGCTCGAGCCAGGGAGGTGAGGCAGGCCCAACAATGTGCAGCACTTCTAGGGCAGTATACTTGCTGATTGCTTCCTTGACTATTGCTCACAACAACCAGCTAAGACACTGCCAAAGAAACACTCACAGCTGGCATCAACACAAGGATGGCAGGTCGTTGGAAATCCTTCTCTGCTCGTCCACAGAGCCTGGGGACAAACAGAGAGTCAGTGAAGCAGCTGCAGCAGTACTGAAAAAAATCAGCTTTCAAGGGAGAGGAGGCTCAAACCCATAAAGTGACAGTTCCCCTGTCCCTTCCCCCCAGACCTTGGTCATGGCCTCTGAGAATTACAAATATTACCAAGATAAGCCCAGCTTACTTGCCTGCAATCCTTATTTATTGCAATGAGTTCCCACATTTCACACACCACCACTTCTTGGGCAGGAGAGTGGAACAAAACCCACCAAACATCTGGAAACAGTTTAAAGACACAAACTTGTTGAAGCTGTTGGTGGGTTCTCCTGACTGCACAGCTCTGTCTGGGGTCACACACGGGGGGGACAGAAAGACAACTCACTGGGAACACAAAGGCACCAACACTTACCTGTACTGAAACCATTGGACTTTCCTGTTTTACTCGTGGAACAGCCTGAGAGACACAACAAATGGTGCTATCTGGCATTCCTGCAATCCTCAGCTCCTGGAAACACATGGGCATGTGAGAAAACAGCCTCCAGGACAAAGCAGCTCCTTAACTCTTGCAGCACAGCCCCACAAGCAGGTTATTGCTCCAGGGCCTCTTGTGCAACCCTTGAGTATAAAGGTCCAACACTGCAGGACAAGGAGCTCACTAGCTCTCACCAGCCTCTAATTTCTTTCAGTGATTCGCTGGCAACACTAAATCTGTATATTCTGAGACTTCTGAACTTCTGTTTCCCCTCCTAATGCACCAGGTCACCAATTACAAACACCACAACCTGGTTTGTGTTTGGATACCAAGACAGAGAGAGCTGAGACTCCTGACTGCTCCTTGTTTTGCTCAGTGAAATGACACTTCCATCTTCCAACAGGTCACCAGAGCCCTGCCATCCCTGCACTGCCAGACTAAACTGTTGGGTTCATTGTGTGCACTAAGCCATGACAGATTTCAGTGGCTTCCACCACACAGGATGGCAGTGCAGGTGATGGGAAAAGCTCGTGCCCTCTGTGTAATATCAAAGGAGGCTGACAAAGGTGAAATGAAGAGCTGTAACTGCACATCAAACCAACCTGCACAGCTGAGAACAGTCACACCCACCAGGCATCCTGATGACAGAACAGGGGCTCCATTCCCAGGAGACAGCACCAGTCAATTAACAGACCACTTCTTGACTGTAACCTTTTCACCCTGAGGGAAAAAGCAAACAATTCCAAAACATCAAAATCAAGACTTGGCAACAGTACCCACCTCCCTGTCCTGCAAAGGTGCCCCACTCTGGAAGGAGCTGTTTAGTTTGAATAATGACCTGATCATCCCTCCAGCATTTCCCACCAGGATCAGAACAAACCAGACCATCTCAAAGACAATTAACAGGTCAGGGACAAGCACAGCTACAGGAGAGCAAAACACTCTGGTAGAGAAGAGGAAGATATCACTTCATCTTTCATCCTCCTCAGGGGGACACACAGGGCTGCAGAATTTGGGAACTGTAAAACTTTCCTTTGAGCCACTAAGAAATCAAGCACCACAGGGCCAGGAAAAGATGTTTTGGGGAACAACCTTCTATCTTTGGGTTAGTGTCCCCCAAAAGTTTTCAGACCAGTGCTGTATTACCCCACCTTCTACTGCAGCTCCTGCAATATGCTGAGTCATCCAGAGAATAATGAGCCTGCTTTTAATTTTGCAAATCATTTTAAGCTCCCCTCTGCTGCTTGCTACCTATTCCTAGTGCTTTAGGAGAGGAGTCAAATAATCCAGCTGAAACTGGACATTTCCCTCTTGATCTCCCTCTTGTTCAATCCTGAGGGAGAACACAGAGCACCAAAACCATCCTTGTACTCAAATCTCACAGGAAGAGCAGCCCCCAAAAAAACACATGCCCAGCACCCAAGCAGACCAGAGGGATTGCAGCAAGTCACATCAGAACTGTTCACCTGTCCAAAAAAACCTACTCCAGCCTTCAAGCTGCAAGGGACCAGCACCCTAAATGCAAATGTGCCAGTTGGATCTGATTCATCTGCTCCTGGACAGACAAAGATCTCAGTAAACCTGGACAGTATCTATTAAATTCAGCTTCCTATTATGAACCTCCAGGTAGGAGAGGAAGGGTCTTGCTTCTCCAGCTACAGTCAGTTTTCCTGACTTTCAGCCTTACAGACAGGCTTCCCCTTTTTAGGTAAGAATACATTTGATAAATTCTGATTGATTTGATAGAAATTTCACAATATGTGGGATCCTGAGTTTTGGGTTAGCGTCCCCAAAAGTTTTCAGGCTAGGGCTGTATTATCCCACCTTCTACTGCAACTCCTGCAATCTGCTGAGCCATCCAGAAAATGGTTCTGGGCTAATGACTCTTGGCAATGCTCATTAAGCACCGTTATTATCATATTTCTCCTACCACTTTCTCCCCCTCCAAATTCCCTCTAGCATCCCAAATTCCCCAAATACAGCACACAAGCTGCTTAAAAACTCCTGTTTGCCTTTTCCTAATTAATCACCCAGCAGAAAACTTTGCTTAGGAGATGAGTTGACAGGTCCCCAGACAGCAAAAAAAGGTTTACCAGTTCTTTGTGGTTCTGTGGTAGGAGCTGATCCCGCCTGGCAGCAGGACCTGAGGTCCATCTAAACCCCCAGGTGATCCCATCTTCCTGCTCCTTGGCCTCATACAGGACAGGGAAGGTGAGCAGAGGCTCCAGAGAGGTGCAGACACCTCCTCCAGACTCACAGCACACCCAGACAGTTCCTGCTCTCTGGACACAGCCAGGACTCCTCCCCACTCACACACACGGCCACCACTCCCACGGGCCAAGCTCAGCCTCGGGAGGAAACAGGACAACACCTTTGCACTGAGTCACAGGCTGCTGAAAAGGGAGCAGAACTGAGAAAAGCTCAGCCAGCACCAGCAGTTGTCTTGCTGTGTTTCACAGAGAGCAAAGATCCCGCAGGACAGGTGACAGAACAGCGAGGGAAACGGGTCCTGCGTGGCACCGGCCAGAGTTTGTACCTGTGGGACCTGCATTCCAAACCTGGCTGATTTCCACCTGGTCCCTCAGCTCAGAGGGCAATCTGGGCAACAAGCTGCCCTGTCTCATTGCAGGTGACAGGTGAAACAGCAGCAGCGGTTTTGTAGCCCCTGGGATGATATTGCTGATGGAAACCAGATCCGCCCCCAGCAGCCTCTTCCCACAAACTTCCCCACACTCTGAGAAGCTCAAAAGCTCTCAGATATAAGAGGGAACATCCAGGAAGGAGCTCAGGTTGTTGAATTACCCATGATCTGCTGTCACTCAAGCACCTACTCCAGGAAATACAGGTACAAAAGCCCCTAAAACATGGCACTGTCAAGGATGCTGTGAAGAAAACCCAGAGCAACAGTCTCCTCCCACCCCTTAAAAGGCATCATATTGAAAATCTGTCACCTCTCACCCAAGTGAATCCTCGTTTGGGATCTCACTGAGCCTGACTAATATCACTGGCTTAGGCAATATTAAATCCCCACATCAAAACAAGAGGATGCCATGGAATCAACACACACATCACCTACTGAATTTCTCCACATGCCCTGCTGGGAGGAACAACTCACACAGTACCCCAGACTTGGGTCTTCTCCCACAGCAGAGTTAAACAACTCATTCTTTGCCAGGTTCAGGGCAACTTCTTCCGTTCTTTTAGATCCCCTTTTTACATGCAGGCAAACAAAACAGCCTCTGCTTTCTGCACTCGAGGAAATTCCGCTCTTCCCTTTGCAGCAACAACGAGTAACAGAGCTTTCATTACCTTTTTCCACCCTGTTCTCCCAAATGAGAGCAGAGATGTCCAGCAGGAACATCCTAAACTTGGACTGCAGGCTCTTTACAGCAGCCCACAAAGCTGATGCACTGTTGTAGTTCACACATCAAACTTGTTGCATGTTGCCCCTTTCCCTTGCACAATTCCCTCCCCATGCCTTCTCTAACTGAAGTAAAACACACAGACTGAACCCAAAGGTTTAAACAGAAGCCAAAATGTTCTGTTAAACCTGCTCTGTGGGCATTTGTCAGATAACCCCAAACACCAGTTCTCCCCCTACAGCATCTAGAGAGGCTCTTTGAGGAATTGTCATTTTGGAGCTCGCACAGACAGCTCACAGCTCTACCATCAGCTGAGTAAGTGCCATTAATTTCTGTGTAGAATTGTCCCAGACAAAATTACTTCCCAGCAACGAGCTGTGCAGCGGAGCCTGGTGATGGCCCCATCCAAGGCTGCGGTGCTGCCAGAGCTGCTGGAAGCAGGGCTGCCCCTTTTCCCAGCCAGCTCCACTCTGCAGCAGCCAGTGCAAGCTGAGGACACCAGACTGAGGGATTCTGCTGACTCAGTACCTCGGGAGAGGCCTGGGCAGAGTCCAGGGCATTGCAGAGCTGGGAGGACCGAGCCACACGTCAGCCCGTGACTCATTAGCCCAGCAATGCGCAGGAATTACTCATCGATCATAAACCCAGCAGAGCTGCAAGGAGCTTCATCTCCACTCCAGCTCCTCAGGCCAAACAGACACCTGTGGGTTTACAGCTTGCATAAAGCTGGGAAAGACAACTTTATCCAACCTGAGAAGTTCCTGGCCTGGCCCCCCAGGTGAGTCTGCTGGGACAGGAGATGCTGCCAGGCTGATTCACAGCAGAGATTTTACGGTCACAGCAGTTCTGCCCTTTCTTCCTTGTTCATCTCAGGCTCCACCTCCATCAGGGCGTTGAAGGATCTTTATAGAACTTCCTTCAGGACATGCCTCTCTTTCTTTTCCAAGGCCAGACCCACTTATTTGTACATTTGTTACCGCTAAAGTGCATCTTCCTCCCCAGCCTGACATGGGCTGTACCTGCTCACACAACAGAAAAAGCTGCCATGCCCTGTAAGATGCATCCCATCAGTTAATCACGAGTGCACTCCCATTTACAGAAAGGCTCCAGAGAAAAGATTCAAACTCCATTTTCAGTAGTATAAAGTTTCTTTTACTCTAATTCATCTTACCAAAGCCTTCTCTTGTCCACTGGGTGCAGGATTCTTGCAGCTTCAGACAGGCCGGGCATAGGTTGGATGCCTTGGTCACTTCTCCTACAATACATTCAGATGAAAACAAAACAAAACAAAAATAATACATAAAACTGAAAGCTTGAATTCGAGCCCCACAGTTGCAATAAGCCCCTTCAGCTGAGCCTCTCTCTGGAAATAAAACAATGGCTCATGTGTTATTAACTTCTCTCCATTTGCATTAAGAGATGAGCTGTACCAGTCACTGGGAGATTACTGGTGTTTTACCTTCAGAGCACAGGGGAGCACAGAGTGCCCTACAAAATGGACTGATAAGTTTCATTGTATACTCAAAATATATACATATTTTTTTTTTGGTGCCTCAGTTTTCCGAAGCCACTTAAAATAGGTCAATTAACTTGCTCAGGGGACAAAACATAGTGTGAGGTGACAGGACAGAAGCGTGGCCACCAGAACTGCCTGTACTCAGCATCCTTGGGTTGGGTGCAGAGGGCAGTTAAGTGGAAGAGAAGGAAAAAAGGAGCCTCATTATGGGAGAACCCTTTGCCCTTCTTACCCTGTTTGGGATTCAGGCTGAGCAGGTCATTTCACAGAGCCCACAGTTCCACTGTGCCCAAGGCTTTGCTGCACTCACCAGGCCTGCAGCAGAGCCCTGGGTGCAACCCCATCCACACATTCTGCTGGAATGCAACTTTTCAGGGAATGGAAGAGCTGCAGAGTGACCAGTGTGCCCACTGGAGCTGTCAGTGGGACAGGGTTAAAGCCCAGTCTGAAATTCCTGCAGGTGTCTGCAAATGGAAAATTCAATCACAAACATAAAGTCCTGATGGAAAGGGAGCACCTCGAACATTCCTGGCTGCAAAACCATCAGTGGCAGATGCAAAAAGTGTTCACTAGAAGGGAACAGAATTCATCAGAACCAAATACTACATATTTACTTTCAGGTCCTAGGAGAAAAATAAATCCCTTAGTGTCTCTAGTCTACCAAACTAAACAAACAAAAAAGGCACCTCATAGCACTTGAAAATGATAAAGGAAATAACAATCAAGCAAATTCACCTCCAATATGGGGGAACTCCAAACCACTCTTGTGTATAGACAGCTAGTAAAATATCAAACAGACTGTACAGATGAGAGGCAGGTTGATTACATTTTATATCAGAGATATAAAGCACGTCTGTCTTCAAAATACAGGCAAAACCTTCATATCCATTCACCCCACCTGTGTGAGATGCACCTGAAAGGTGAGAGGGGAAATAACACCAAGCCCTGAGGCTGGACCTGTGCTGGTGTTGACAGCTCTGATGGGCTGGTATTTACCTCTCATCTGGAACAACTCCTCGTGTCTTTTCCAACTCTTACCCCAGGCAGCCCTAAGTCATGGAAAGGCCCCTCTCTTATGCGATGTCACAGTTACACAGATAATCCCACCGACATTTGCAGACACCTGAAACCTCCTGATAAGCAGGTGAGGATGCACAGGGCAGCCAGGGGTGCAGGTGAAGCCCAGCTCCACTCTGCCAGTGAACAGGGCAAACAAAGCCAAACACGGCACAGCAGAGCTTTCCTCCCCCATGGGAGCATTTGAACTGTATTATTTATCCCCTCCCTTACAAAGGCAACGTGGAGGCAACACGTGGAGCCAGGTAAGAGCCCTGGAAATAGGATGGAGAGGACGGTTTGTGCCAAGTGTAGCAGAAGAGGGGAAGAGCTGCCAGCTCTCTGCAAATAATTAAGCATCCAGCTTTGTGTTCCCCCTATGTAAACGCTTGACACGACAATGAATCACAGAGTGGCCAATTCCAACATCAGCTCAGGTGCCTTGTGTCTCCTGGATGTGGCAGCCAGACAAGTGGCTCCTCAGCATCACTGAACTGCTCCTGGATTCCAGCTGCTCTGGGGCATCCTCAGCTCTCCCCGTGCAGCTGCAGCACGTTCAGACAATGTGACCCACACAGCTGCTTTTTGGGGGCTTTCTGGGATCCCTCAAAAATGAGAAGTTCACCAGCATCCTAAAGTGCGTTTGTGAGTGAAGGGCTTGAAGGAAGGGGGGGGGGATTCAGAAGAGGAAAGGGGGGATAAAAAAGAAAAGGAAGCATTCTTTGCCCTGCATGACAGAGTGGAGAGGGCAGTTACTGTAACATTCCCCTACGTGATTTCAAGACCTCTAAAAACCTACCCAAGGTGTGCATCTGCACAGACCACCACCACCACCTTCCAGAGCTCCCCCCAGACACCCCCAGGCTCTGCAGGAAGCTGGCAGGGGGTGTAAGACAGGCAGGAGGGTAAATACACGCTGGGATGCACTTACCTGGGCACAGCCAGGCTCCCAAAGCCTCCAGGTCAGCCGGTCCTGCCGGGGGCTCGCAAAGAGGGCTCCAAAGCAGCTGCTGATGGCAGCGGCAGATCCTCTCTGATCCACTCCGATCCCTGGGATCGCAAAGACAAAGGCAGGCTCAGGCCTGAACAAGCCCAGACAAGCCCAAATAAAGCCTCTTCCTGAGCCTGCCCGGTCAGAGGCAAAGCCAGCCCCTCCGGGTGTCACAGCGAGGTACCTCCTGCAGCCCGGGGACAGCCCAGCACACATCGGGCCACGACACAGGACCCGATTCCTGCCGCTGCAACATCACTGATCCCAGGGAAGCTGAAATTCGGGAGCGCTGCAACTTCAGCACTGGACCCACTGCACTGAAAGAGCCCACCCAGGAGGGATGCACGATTCCTCCAGGATCCTTCCTGGCAAAAGGAACGTAACCCACGACTTGGCGATCCCATCAGAGGCTTCAGCGAGTGGAAAAAAAAAAAAAGGGAGGTGGGAGCCCAGAGCCAACAGAGCAGCGAGGACAGCAGAGCCCCAGGGGTGCAGGACCCGGGCGTGGAATGCACGCCCCAAACTCACCCCACGGGCTTTGGGGGATTTCCTCCTGCAGCTCGAGGACACCCATCTTCCATATCCGACCCCCTCTCCTCCCCCCAACACTTACCGTGATAAATATCAGGTTGAACGAGGTGCCCTCGCCTCCCTCCTCGTCCTCCAGAGAAGCACTTAGTGTGCACACAGCTAATTAATAACGAGCTCTTCAGAGGCAGAGCTGCAGCAGCCTCCTCCCCACACACAATGCAGATATTTCCCCCCCTGTGTCAGTGAGTGGTCACATTTACTTTTCCTAAGGAAGCTGCAAGGGCCAGATTGAGATTTCAGCACAGCACAAGACTTAGGGGGTGACTCCACGATTGCCTCCAGGTGGCCTTTGCTTCCCACCCATCACCTGAAGTTGCAGCTGGGGGAAGAAAAGGGGCTCAGGATTTGTAGTGTGATAGGGGTGAGTGGGATATGCAACAGCTCCAAAGTATTATTTAAAACAAACAAACAAATAATGCATTTCTACAAACTTCTTTTGAAAATAAACAGCCTTATACACAGACTGCCCTAAGCTTGAACTACAAGGGGGAAGAGTCCTTCATTCCCTTCATCCCATATGGGAAGGATGAAGAGCAGAGTCCTCCTGGAAAGGAGTGTGAGCTGCTGAACAGTGTTAGCAGCAACAGGCAGCTAAAAGGGCCAATTCTGCACTTGTTCATGCAATTCACCAGGGCTCTCCTACTGCAAACTGAGGTTTCCACCTTCCTCGCACTTCTAAACTGACAGCTCCCACATAAAACAGTAAAAACCAGAAAACCCCACTTCTGAGCAGCCTTTCTGTTCCGTGTGGGACAGCAGAGAAGCCTCTGCAGCCCAGAAAAATCCCATCATTTCCCCTCCCAGCACCCTTCACAACTCCCACCCTTTAATGTAAACCTTAACAGAGTTTAACACCAAGTTACCAATAAACCTACCAAGGGGAAAAGAGTGTTCCCAAATAACGTGGAGGGAAACAGCAGTTTCAGTGTTTCCTTTAAAGTTCCCAACTCCTCCTCATCCATTCCAACTTTGTCCCCTCCATGGTACCACAATGGAGGTAGATTCATGTACACTCATGAAAACTGCCAGTCACAAGTCACTAATATATGACCTCTCTCCCCTCAAAACCCATCATTTTAATATATAAATGACAAAGTTCTTGATAAACAGGAGGAGAAAAAAAAATAAAATCAAATCAGGCTTTCCCCAAATTACATGTTTCCAGACCTCCTCTGTAAGGGCAGATAAGACTTTGCATCTGTGCACCTGGAACGAGCAGAGGATCCAGGTTTCTCAATTACAGCAAAGTGGCCTGTTAGGAATGAACAGAAATATTGTCTGTACAACACCATTTCCCGTGTTCATGGTTGTATTTATGACATAAATGGCTTGGTGCCTACTCAACAGGCACTTGGTGTGGTGAGAGGCTGAAGCACAGCCCGAGGTCTTCACACAAACCTGACAAACCTCAGTAACCTGTTCTGCCTCTTCCACTGCAGAAACACCTCGGGTGGCACCCAAGTTGGGCAACTTCAGCAGCGAGCGAGTGTGGAAGGAATCCAAGTGCAGGGCCACGTGTTTGAAGGAGCTCCCAGGGCTGAGCTGGGAGCAGTGCCACGCTCCAGCAGGGCTGCATTCACTGGCTGTGTGTGCAGGCTCAGAGCCTGTGTTAACAGGAGTTAGCACCACAAACACCAGCTCACACTGAGGGAGTATTTGCCTCGATCAGCAGCCACAGTGGAAGAGCACAGGGGCACATTTCACCTACTGACTCATCTTGAAACAACACCACCGGTGTCTAAGCCTGTCATTGCTCCACTCCTGCAGCTGGTGCTTTGCTGGAGCCTTTACTTGCAGCAACGAGGTGGACAAGGGCTGGTGACTAAGACAGGATAACCAGCTGGAACTTGAACATCAGCACAGGAAAAGTTCTCAGGCTGTTAGAGGAACACAGGCTGTCATGAACTCAGTGATTTGAAAACTCAAATGCAGGTCCTGCTCTCCCCTGCAGAAATCTTCTCCCTCCCCTGCCCTCTGGCTGCAGACAGACATGCCTGTACAGGCACACTTTGTAAAGGCTAATTACAGCTAATGAGATGGGCACAGAGTGTCTTCAGCTGCATAGGTGTAAGCACAGAGCAGGAGCAGTGAGCTCCAACACCACTGGTAAATGCTTTCCCCAAACACCCTGTGGGTAGAACAGCCTGGGAGCGTTTCCCCTTTTTGCAGGAACAGGGAACAGAAGCAGAGCAAGCAGCATGAGGAACTGAACTAATTCAAGCACAGAGCAAGGGGTGATGTTCCAGACAGCTGAGCATGTTCCCAGTGACGACTGAAACATCTGACTGCTCAAACTCAAGTGCCTCATTCACTCTGATAGCCTGGTCTTGCTCAGGCATGTACCAGTTTCAAGAGGAGGATTTTTGTTTCCCTAGGCTGCAACAGCCCAAAGTTGAGGCACTTTGCAGAAGAGGAGTCGAGTATGTCAGTGTAAAAACCTGCCCTGTAGTCTTGGGAGGGGGAGAAAAAATGCCACTGAGGACACAGCAGCACATGACTGCTCTAGGAAGCAGACACCCCTTCCAGCAGCTGATCAGCTCCTCCTGGACTGCATCATCCCTCCCCAGGGTCACAGTCACAGGAGCAGGGCCTGGATGGCACAGGGATTTTACCTCTTAGTTGGTGGAACAAATGGACAGCAGCAAGCTGGAGACCCAGCTCAGATCAGGAAAGGCAAAAGGACAAAAGAGAGATTTTTTCGGACAGAGGTCGTCCGAGCAAAGAGTCCCAAGGAACTGAAGTCATTCAAGTCTGCTCCCTCAGGCTGAGTTAGGGCCAGCTCCAGTCCACCAAGTTCATCCATCAGCATTTCCACCACTTTCTGAGCATTTCCAACAGGACTGGACTTATCTCCCTTGGAAAAGCAAGACCTCCATTAATCTCTTGCGTGGTTTAAGAGGAGCAGATGCTTCCCAGTTCACTCATTCAACTGATCTACCCAAAGGCACACACCAAGCCTCAGCCCTTGCTCTGTCAGGAATGCAGCAGGGGACTGAACTAAGAATAGCACCTGAGGTGAAGGACAGAGCTTGCTGGTAGGATTAGCTGGGGCAATTACAGGTAGCAGTTCCCTGCTACTCAAGGGCTTTATAGCTGAGCAGCAAGAGAAATTAATCTTTACTTGGCGAGGTGTTGGGGGGTTTTGTTTGCTCGTTTTCAGTGACACCGGGGCTGGAAGAGCACAGAGCAGCTGAGGTTGGTGTGCTGCTGCCTCCCTCTGCTGGGAGCCAGGCAGAGGGGACACCTTGTCCTGGGAAAGAGGTGGCCTGTCCTCCTCTAACCCAGTGGGGACATCCCCCAGGGGCCTCTGCAGGCACCCAGGGTGAGAGGAGTGCAGCAGGCAGGAGGGGTACAGATGGGAGAGTCTCCTTCAGAGCCATCTGGGAGAAGCCCATCACATTTTCCCCTGCTGGTCCACAGGTGGAGGACTAGTTCGTAGTGAATCAGAGTAAGAAAACTGGGCTTTTTGCTGGCAGCTGTTTCCTCACCCACCCCCAGCAGACTGCAGGTATTTTTATTTCCTTGCATGCTTCACATCTGCAGAACAAACAGAGTTTTCAGCAAGAACAGGGGGTCAAGTTGAGTTCCTCACAGGCAGAGGTGCTCAGGGAGGGCAGCCTGTGCAGCAGCATCTGCCTCTGCACCCGGGGACAGTGCAAGGCCAGCAGAAAACTGACAGCTCTGTTCACCTGCCCACACTTCCTCCACTGCCACTGCAACACCTTGATTCCTCCTGAAATGACAGCCAGGGAAAGAAATACTTGTCCTAATCCATCCTTCTCCAAACTCCCTGCCCGTTCCTGCCTAGTGAAAGGCAGCTTTGAGCCCACTGAGGGGGCACTGCACAGAGGAATTCCATCAGGAACAGAACTGCAGGGATTCAAAGCTTTGCAAAACACACAATGTGGAGATCTCCACATCTCCCCCAGCAGCTGCTGCAGCTCTTTGGGACATGAGGAGAACATGGCAAGAAATGCCACCTTTAAATCCACCTGCAACAGCACAAAAGTGCCAGTGCCATGTTCAGTTCAAGTGGCTGGTTTAGATATTGGGTCACACAAGTTTAGACAACAAAACACACCAACATCACCACTAACGTGCTCCAAGTGAGGAGCTTTGTTACCAGAAACACCCCTCACGTGTAAATTTGAGTCACTTTCTTAAAACAGAGCCTGGAAATAAACATCAGCTGAACATGGATACTATGGATGCTACCTACCAGCAGAAATACAGTCATTGCAAGTATTCAATTTGTGTGATATAGAGGAACTGCCAGAACAGAAACAATTGACCCCTGTGAGCTTTTTCTGCATCCAAGGTCTGCTGCAGACTTTACTTCTCCCATGCTAAACTCTCAGTTCACTGCCACCAGAAGAAATTGCATATCAAGTAATACAAGCAAGTGTCCCCTCTTCTCTAACTCAGTATTTTGATTGCAGTATAAAGATTTAAGATAACAGGTTAATTTTGAGACCCCAAGTTAAAAAGCCTTACCGCGCTCTTGCAACTCCTTCCACAGCAAGGGGGCCAAACCCAGCCCTGGCGAGCGGGTTGTGCTGCCAAGAGATCCAGCTTGGAAGCGGCGTAGCAGGATGCCCACCTTTCTGAGCACTCCTCTGAGTCCCTGGCAGGCTGTGGCCAGCAGTCCTGCCCCTAGCCCATGGGTCAGCAGGGTCTTCTTCCACTCCTTTTTGCCGCTGTGGGTGTTATTGCCCCGAGAGGGGCAGAACCCATCCCCTGACAGGGCGGCCTGCAGCTTGCAGTCTTCCTCTGCAGCAACAGCATAGTTGTGGGGGGCCCCCAAAGGGCTATTGCCAATTGAAGAGCTCCAATCCCCAGTGGGTAAAGATGCACGAGGTGCCCCGTGTCTCCCTGTCCGCCCCGTGGCACAGCCTGGGCACCCTGCGCATGCTGCAACACGGAGCCACCTGCACTGCATCAGCAGTAGCCATCCCTTTGGCCTCCAACTTCCTCCCCCATCAGCACTGCTGCTACATAATGCGCTACATCTGTCACTTCAGTCCCCAGAACACCAACAGCCTCCCGGCCGAGGCCACTGCGGAGCGGGCGCTGCAGTGGTGGCTCCTCACCCGAGCTCGTTCCTGTTCCTCCTCCTGGAGCCTCGGTGCTCCCTCATCCTGGTGGCACCTGAACGGCTACAACAAGCCCCCAGGGACGTGGCTGCACCCTGGTTGCAGCTGAAGGGCATCCAGGGAAAGGACACCGCATTCCTGTCACAGACACAAGGCAGTGGACTTGGCCAACTCTCCGGGAGTGACTGCGGGGGACGCAGCCCAGCTCAGGGTTTGGCTGCCACGGCGCTTGCAGCAGCATCTTTGAGTCCTGTGCGTCCATCGTCCCCCCCCCTCCCCTTCCCCTGCAATGTCCTTCTTTGCTGAAGAGTTTTCAGACAGGGCTTTTGCTGCAGTGCATCAAAGAGCGGGTGACTTGCCAGCAGACCACAAAGCATGCCCTCCTCTCCCCCTCCATCCCGGGGAACAGGAGCTGATACTCAGTAATCAGACACGGAGGGACTGCCCAGCCTGCCCACAGAGCTGAGCCTTCAAGGAGGAGCAGGTCTGGTTTGCACCACCCCTTCTTTCAACTCTTCTGGGAGTACACAAGGATCCTGCTCCAGTTTACCCTCGGTGTGCCACCACCAAACCCCTCTGTGTGCCACCACCAAACCCCTCTGTGTGCCACCACCAAACCCCTCTGTGTGCCACCACCAAACCCCTCTGCGTGCCACCACCAAACCCCTCTGCGTGCCACCACCAAACCCCTCTGTGTGCCACCACCAAACCCCTCTGCCTGCCACCACCAAAGCCCTCTGCCTGCCACCACCAAAGCCTGCTGCCTGCCACCACCAAAGCCCTCTGCCTGCCACCACCAAAGCCTGCTGCCTGCCACCACCAAAGCCTGCTGCCTGCCACCACCACCACACTCACAGAACTTCTCTGCAGAGCATTTTTGCCTCTACCCTGAGGCACGTGGATTTACCAGCTCCATGGGCAAGGCAGGCTTGGAGCTTGGAATATTTCCTGGTGTTCAGCCCAAGGTCTCTCTCCTCAGGACTGTAGCCCAGTGTTCTAACTGACACAGTTTTCCACAGTCCAGGTTAGCTCCAAACCAGCCTTCAGTGACCAGTTTCTCCTGCCCTTCTCTTCAAGGCCCTTTCCTTCAGGCCCCTCTCTGCCCAGAGCACGTCAAGGGCTGCTCTCTGAAGCACAGCAGCACTGTCAGGCACTTCTGCAGACAAGGGACACAGGTGAAGTCACATGTCCTGCCACTGCCAGTGCCCCTGCATTAGCACAATGCCTTCTGTCCAAAAAAAAATGTATGTTCTGGGCTCTATGTAAAGGCACTTTTGGGTATCCCCTGGGAGACTGCAGATGAGGAAGCATTTCAGAGCCTGGGAGCTCCACAGGAACCAAACCATAGCACGTGAGCTGTGACCTCGACCAGCAACCTTCTCCCCTGCTCTGTCCAGCCTGACAGTGACCTTGGCAGCTGAAAATGGCTCTCCACATCATTTCCCTTCGTTTAATCAAATGCTACCTAATCACCCAAGTCTCTTTTTTTGCAGTACAGGACTGGCAGAGGACTTAAGACTAATGCTCAGTTACAACACACCAATATTTTAAAGCTAAAAATGTCACCAACAACTCAAGGTCAACAGCTAGTTCAAGGCCATCTCCACACTTTTCTTGCAGGTAATAGTCTCTTGTCTCTGAGCTTTCTGGGGCAGGGACCTTTTTTTGTTTCCACAGGATGCAACACAACTTGTGCTGCTGACCCAAGTGAAAGGCATCTTCCATAAGCACCACCCTCACTGAATTTTGTTCTTTAAGGCAAGAGCAGAGTAATTCCTATTCCTCACAAGCAGGCTCTTAAAACGGGGTGAGTTTGCCCTCTGTTTACAAACGTACAAAGTTACTTCGCCGCAGAATTTTGACGCAAATTAAAGCTCATTTAGTTTTTGCCAAACTGTAGCTCTCCACTCAGCAGCAGGGACTCTCCCCTCTCAAAAGGTCAGTTGTCTGAGAAGCAGGGCAAAGGCACAAGGGCAGCAGGATGGCATTCCTGCTGCAGCTCAGCTCTCCCCAGCGTAATTAGAAATTCTGAAGGCTGAGCTGGAAAAATTACACCTTAAGGACATTGATGGGGCAGGAGAAAAAAAAACCCAAACCTTTGAGAATCCCAGCACATGGGAATTCTTGTGTTCACGTGTCAGACAGGGATGGGCAGGAAGCAATTTACAGCAGCTGGTGAGACTTTTTAATACATTGATGCATCACATCACACAAGGGGAGCAACAATCCCCCCACCCCTCCTCGCCCTCCTGATCCCTCTGATCCCGCAGTGGAAAAGCCAACTGGAAGAACCTGCAGGGCTTTTGCAAGAAGCAGCCTCTCTCCTTGCCCCAGCCTAAATGTTTCAGGTCTGCAGGAAAGTGGGCAAACCTGCCTTCCACGATTCAGGAAGGCAAAGCACATCTTCCCAATTCCCCACAGGAACAGGCGTTACCAGTGACCCTCCTGTGGGGTGCAGCAGCGATTTGTAAATTCCACTTTGTACCACAGACCCTTCCTCTCATCACTTCTGCATTTCTTGCCTCGTAACCCCAGCCCTCTGGGAAGAAAGAAACTTGGAGCTTGTGGGTTTGCTGCAGTGCTCGTCACTACCCCCAGGGCCTGTCGTAAATTGAGAGGGGGGGGAAAGAAGCAGCACATCTTGGCTGGAAAATAAGCTGCATCCCTCCAGCCAAGCAGCTGCTGCTGCACTGCACTGCATTTGCCTCAGCAGCACCAGAGGCAAGAGTTAAAACTAACTGTAGACACAGCCAGGTTTTTATTCTGCCTTCTGCAGTGGGGCAGCAGGCACAGGAGCCGTGACCTTCCCAGATGGACGTGCTGCCACTTGACCCAATCTTCCTTAAGCATTTCCATACCAGCCACTGCAAACAGAAACTGAAAAGTCAAGTAGCAACAAGCAAACCACTATTTTAATTCCCAGTCCTTAAACTCACAGCGAAGCAGGCTCATCTGAGGCTCTGGTAGCAGTGCTGGCTGTGACCACAGAGAATTTCATGTGGCATCTCTCTGTGCCAGCTCATGAGCCCCAAGAGCAGGCACCAGGAACAAACCTTCTTACATTTTATAAAGCCAGCACTTCCTCAAGACACCTTACTCTTATTAAAATAGACAACTTAAGCATGAAGAAATACCCCAGGCAGCCCCAAAATGCTAAAACTCACTCTAAAAAATCAGCAAGGCAGCCAGGCAAAGATCACTGCTTTCCAGCTCAGAGACTGGCACTAAAGGAAGAAATCAGCTGAAATATGGCTTTTCATCAGGCACAGCCAAGTTGAGATGTCAGAGGCACTGAATCTCTGCACTCAGGCTTTCCAGTACCTGCCTTATGTTATATTCACACTGTCTGGATATTTATCATGTTGGGTTGCTGTAGGCACAGCACAGAAGTTTAAGGTGGCACTGGAGGTGCAATGAATTCCTGTTAAGATTTAATGTGCACTCAAGATGCCTTCCCAGGTGTGCAAAGCAAGGACTGCTGGGGCAGCAGAGGATGCAAGAGGACAAATAGCATAAGGTACATCCTCAACAACTCTGGTGTTATTTTGGCTCTTGGGACTCTTCCTCCCACTGCTCAGCACCGAAGGGCTCTTTGCCACTATTGTCCTTACAGTGACACGAATCTGTCACCTGACAGACTCCCAGCACGATGACACTTCAATGCAGGGACCATCTGAAACACCAAGTCTTGGATTTGCCTCAATCATTCTTATTTTCTCTGCCTGTTGGGCACTCACCATGCCAGGTTTTCAAGGAGACGTGAGGAAAACCCTTCCAGGAGGCTCCCGTGCCCACTTCTGGAGAGCAGAACTCCCGGGACTGAGGCTGCTCCCCTGCAGTTCCCCAGGGCTTCCACCACTTGTGCCACCCTTGGTGAGTCTGTTCTGCTCAATTTTACAGCAGTTGGCAGAGACCAATATTCTCTTACACTGATTATCCTTCCACAATGCCCATCTGTTGGAACACCCTGTCACGTTCATTATCCCTTGGTGATTTACATCCAGTTACTTTCATTTTGTTCCTATTCTACCTGTGAAGATTTGTTCTTCACAAAATGCCACAAACTCACTACATTTGCACTTTACAAATGAATTTGAGTCTCTTTGCTCACTAATATGATGATGCAAAGGGACAGAAGTAACATATCATGAGTGGGCTACATTAAATCATACAAAATTCAAGCTTTCACCCTTACATTTGTGACACCCTTCGTGCCTTCTGACTTGGGGCCAGAGATATCTCTGATGGGAGACATGAAAGTTTGATTGAATTTAAAGGAGGACTGGGAGCTGAGGGTGCCCAGGGCTTGCCTCTGCCATCAGCTGGCACCGGTGTGACCTTGAGAGATCACACTTCAGCCCCAGCTCCTCCGAGAGGAGGATGACACTCACCTTTCCTACAGATCTGACTGACTTTTCTTAGTCCTTGTGCAATTACAAAAAAACCTCTCCCACCACAATTACAGATCTAATCAATGTAAACATGCACCACTACTCTCAAATAAAGCCACAGACACAAGTAATTGCCTCGGCCTCGGCGGGGACAAGAACACCCTGCCTGCTGTCAAGAGACATCACTAAAAAAGGGAAAGGCAAATATTTAGTCATTTCAGATGCTGCAAATGTCATCCAGCATCAACTCCACAGCAGCAGCCAGGATCTAACTTGGTATGTGCTGTAACAACTGACTGCTGAGTAGCTTTCCCCCCCCTACCCCCAGACACATAAGATGAAATCCATATCTGCAGGGATTTCAGCACAGCTGACTTCACTGCTATTTCAACAGAATTGATAATTGCTCAAACTGCATTTTTCCCCTTGCCCCATTCATTCACACAGTTCCCAAGGCTCTGGAATTGAAAATGAAGCTACGTTTCAATTAATAGAGATCATTTTTATGCTAGGAAAATGCAAGCTGCTAACAGGCATTTACGTCCAAGTGAAATTTTTTTACTTTATAGTTTAATAAAAACTCCCAACTAATCAGTCCCTGTGCCATTAACAAATCAGACTGCACACGTCTCCAGAAAATGCAAGTTAAACTTCTGCAGTGAGAGGCTGTGCTGGCACATTCCCATGCAAATTCAACTTTTGAAGACTGTGGAAAGGTACTAAAGCTTGGAGGTCGGGAGAACACTTTTCTCAGGTTCATCAAACACACTTTCTGAGCTCAGTTCAGCAGGTACAAGGACACGGTCTGTTGGGAGAAGGGTGCTGAAGCTGAGGTGGGAGTCTGGACATTTCAGGAAACATCATCTTTTTTATATATTTTTTTTTTTTTTTTTTGACTGCCTGCTTAGAAATCAGAGGTAAAAGCAAGTCAGTCGGGGCTGCAAAACCCCTGATTCCATCTGGCAGCTCCGGACGAGCACGGAAAAGGGGGAATCCCTGGCTCAGGCTGCTGCTTTGCAGATCACTTGAAGGAGAAAAGCTCTGGCACTGCTGCACTCTTAAAGCTGCAGTGCCCAATTCCTCCTTCGCCCTCCCCTCTCCTGCCACACAACCCCCCGCGCTCGTGGGGCTGCGGGTGGGAGGATGACAGGCAGTGAGAGTGGGGAGACGAGCTGAGAAGTGTCAGGGAAAGGGGGAAGGAGGGGAGATGCAGGAAGTTTGCGTGCCTGGAGTGCTGCAGCAGCAGCGCGTCCTGCTGCACCTCCTGCAAAGCTCCGCAGCCCAGCACAGGGCTCGGACTGCAGCACAACTGCACCAGCATCCAGGCAGGGAAAAGCCAGCACCAGCCTGGAAAAGCACCAGCGGCAACGCCAAACCGGAGCTCCCGACCAGGCGTTTTAGCGGGTCTAGTTCTGGCTTGTTTTTTTTTGTTTGTTTGTTTGGGTTTTTTTTAAATTTTATTTCGATTGTTGACTTGTTTTAAAATAAGCAGGATAAAAAAAATACTTCACTAATTCAGCCTCCCTCACACTGGTCCCAAGGGGAATTCAAAAGGCAGAAAGGAAACGAAGTGGATGAAGTTTAATTAGCAAGCACACGGCAGAAGTTGCACTTTTTCATCTTTTATCCATCATAAAAGACAACCCCGCAGGAGGGAGGACTGCAGCCTCTTTAAAATGCCTCCCTTCCTCAAAGAGCACGCAAAGGGAAGAGCTTCCATTAAACCAGGTTAGGAAATCCTCCCTCCCTCCCGAGTTCTCTCCTCTTACCCCAAATCCGCTCTGAGGAGCTCTGCCGTCTCAGGGATGGAGCGATGTCTGGAGCAGCGAAAGTTGCAGACGGCTCCTCTGCGAGGGAGGCAGGACCTGGCACAAGTCGTGTCAGACGGGTCCTCGCACTGAAGTGATGCCGGGAGAGCCCGGAGCTGTTCAGACAGGCAAGGGGGAAAAAAAAAAAAAACCAAACGGGGGAGGGGGAGTTAAAAAGTCTTAAATCCCTGACACTGCAAGAACCCTGATCCTATAGGATTGGGTCTGAAAAGCCGGCACTCGCTCCCCTGCGCAGCCGGATTTCCCGGCAAGGTGGAGACTGAGCTCTTTGATTGTCTGCTGGGTTTTCTCACCTGGTGATGCCGCTCTGGCAAGAGCAAGAATGAAAAGCAAAGTCAGACAATCTGCAGGAGCCTCTCAAATGTTCTCTGCTCCCACCTGAGCTGGTCTAAATTTGGGGAGCAGGCTGGGACTTATTCGGGAGTCAGCAGCGGCTCTTCCAGCAAACAGGAGCTGGAGAGATGCAGGGAATGCACTCTTTTAACTTTGATAGTGAGGACAGGGGGTGACAAAAGGAACAGGGAAAAATCTCATTCTCCACAGTGTTGCTAACAGCACGCTTAACCACATCAAGAATTCAGACAGAAGCTGGAAGTATAAATAATAAATTTGAAAAAAAAGAAGACAAACAAGCCAAACAAAAAGCTCACATATCCCCCAGACATTTGACAGGTCCATTTTTTTTTTTCCCTGATACACAGAACAGCATAAAGCCTGATACAAAGACCTGTCTTTAATTTCAGCAAATCTGTGTTGTTTTAAACCTCAGGCCTCAAAAAGCTTTTTGCCCTGTGCACATTTGATTTCTGCCTCTTCTCAGTTTGACAAAAAGCACAATTTATCCCCAGCTCTTCCATGGATTCAGCCACTGGAAGGCTACAGCAAGTGATGCTGCACAGACCCCTCTATTTTGTGGTAGATTCAGCCCATTTTCATGACAGACAACAGGCACTGGTGCATTTTCCTTCTGTCTCATGGAAGTGGGAATCAGCACCATGGAACAAGTGTCCAGAGAAGAGACTTTACACCCCAGAACCACCGGTTATCAGTGATTTCTGGCCCTGATATTCTGGTCTTCAGTGAGACTGAGGAAGGGGAAACCACTTTAAGCTCAAGGTTATTGAAGGACATCTGCAGGGGCACACAGCATTTAAAACACTTGGACAGGAGCTCTACAACAAGCTGGCTCTGGAACCAACAGTTGCAAAGCTTTGAAACATGTTAATTTTTCATCCACACCCTTCAATGCACCACAGCAAAATGCCAAGTGTACCTCAGGGTCAATCTAAATTTATCACTGCCTTTTGGTACCACCCTTGAAAGCTTTCAGATAATGCTGATTGTCTGCATGTGAGAGAGCCCTGGTGCTGCCTGGGAAGCCTTTTCTTCCCTTTCACCTTCACTGCTTTTCCATTTGGAGATTAGTTTTTTTGACTGGACCACTTGCACCTGCCCATCAGTTGCAAAACCCAAAATGCACCAGGATACTTGTTCTCTGCCTGGTGAGATGGAGATGATCTTCATCCAGCACTCCAGCCATCACCACCCACCCTGCAGAGGTCTGGCCTTAGGATTCAGGGGTCTGGGTCACCTTTTACTTCTCTCTACCTGTTGCTCAACAATCCTGGTTTTGCACCACCACACAGGAGCACAGAGAGACAAAACTGGGTTCTCAGCATTGCATTTATAGTTACTTGTGCCTTCCCACTGTGCTGCTGCATGGCAGGATATTCTCAGCCCACCACCCCTGCAAGCCTTTCAGTGACACCTGAAAGTGGGCTGAAAGCAGCAGCAAGAGACTCCCCCGAACGTCAAAATATTTCAGTGAAATCAGGAGCATATCTTTGCCAAGGCTTGGGAAACACTGATTTACTGAAGCGTTTCACAACATCTCAGGGCCACTCACTCCTTAAACCAGAAACACGTAGTTAATCTGCGTTAGGCAAGCAGAGGAAAAGCACCCCTGGAGTGCTGGGGAGCTCCAGAGCACAGCCTGTGTGCAGGATGCCAAGGAATGCACCGAACAACACGTACCATCCCAAACTCTGCACCAATTCCCTGCTGCACCACAGTCCATTTATAGTAACATGGTTATGCATTTTGGTGCATTTCCCTCTGTTATAGCAGAACAAAGATGCTCCCGTGCAGGATTTGGGGTTTAAGCTTTGTCAGTCAGTCCAAGCTCAAGATAACACAGAGATGGGAGCAGAGGGGTAATCTTTTCAGCTTTGCCTCCTCATTCAGCCCTCAGATGCTCAGAGAAAACCTTTGACTTTCCTCAGCTGCATTGATGTTCTGGAGTGCAGCAGCTTTCTGCCATGGAGTTCAACACAGCTCTCCTGCAGTTATTACACCAGCAGATACTGCCTAGACCACTGTTTATATTAGAACATCAAAGGGGTTGGTAGATGCCAGTTTTACTTTTATTAGAGTTTTCAAAACTTTTTGGATAGAAGAAATAACCCGACTGCCATTCTTAAACCTGCATTCCTCAATGAAAATTCAATGCAAAAGTGGACAACTGGCATCCAGGGTTGCACTGTCCCCTCAGAAGGATAAAAACCTTGGACTGAGGGTGTGGAAGCCAAAGAAAGAGCTGAGACATTTCTAGACTAGGAAGCCTCCAGGTATTTGAAGGTTTTTTTCCTCACAAGTTTACTACTTATATACAACTAATTTTTTGTTGTTGTTTGGTTCATTTAGTTGGGTTTTATTAAACTAGGGCAATATATCCAATATTAATTAGTCAGGAAACTGATTACCAGCACAACAATGCCCATTAAAATCAGAAGTTCAGTGTGTCAATCTTCATCAATCAATATTTATCTAAGATACGATAACTATTCAACTCCCATCAAGCACATTTTGGGGGAACTTCAAGTAACTCAATGATGGCAGTACCCCCTACATGCCTGTCTTCTGTCCACCTTTTACATCACAACCCAAGACAAGTAACTTCTGCCAAAAGCTGCCAGAGCCAGCCAGGCAGCAACACGAGTTACCCACCTTGAGCTGCTTTCTGAGGTGAATCCACAGATTGTGAGCCAGACCCAAAGCTGCTGAAGCTCTGAATCAGTCTGGACCACACTGCAAGCAGTTCATCTTTGGCTCCCTAAAGCTGAGCAAAGCCGCTTGGCTTCCTCTGCCCCCATGTCAAGAGGAAGACAATACTTCCCAAATGTACAATGTACAATGAAGAAACTGTGCATTTAGCCTATAACCTCTGTTTTCATCTTCATCTAGCTCAAAACTGAAAAGAAGACAGAAAGCAGCTTGTCCCAGTGCAGGAATACCTGGGGAAGATGCCAGCACTTTAATCTGCTGATGCAGCCGATGAGAGCATCACTTCCTTAGAACAAAAGGCACAGCTCTGATCAGCTCTGCTTCATTCAGGCAGAGCACTTGGTGAAGATCAGCTCTCCTCCTCCTCCTCCCACCCAGAGGCTCCTTTCCCCTTGTCCCTGCTTTTCTGGAGCCTTTGGGTGGCAGAGCTGCATCCCCACTGCAGCAGAGCAGGGAAGGGCTCACCTGGGCCTGCTGACAGGATTTCACTGCGGGAATTAAATCCTGTTTTAGTCCCATGACTGGGACAGCAGCAGAGAGGTAATGCAATCAGCCACTAATGCCATGCACTCGAGCTTCCCAGCAAGGCAGCTGGGTTAAGACACTTCCCCTCCCCTCTCCACCTGCACACCTGAGAGGCATTCCCTGCACACGATTTCTGCAGCCTGAAAGCTGCAGTTCAGAAAGCAAAAGTCAATAAACAACAGGAACAAAAGCTCTTAAGAGGCAGTATTACTCTAATACTCCCTCACCTTGGAGTGTCTCAGCTGTACTTTGATGCTAAGCTCTTTAAGAGCCGAGCTGTCCGGGCAGAGCAGCAGAGCAGTGGGGTCTTGGGAACATCACTACACAGGGCTCTCTTGGGATCAGCTTTCCAGCCTTTAAACAGCGTGCCTGGAGGCACAGAGGTGGAATTGTCTGATGCCAAGCAGGCCTAAATATTTAAATCCCAACTTCTTAAACTGGAGTGGAGATTTCTCCCTGTTCAGGCCCATTCAAGGCTGAGCACCCTCAAGCATGAACCAACTTCAAGCACAACTGCAGCTCCAGAACTCAACAGGCAGGTAAGTCATTGACTTGCCCCAACAGCCATAACAGAGCCCCTCTTTCTTGTTCTTTCTTGTTCTCCCCCATCCCAGTTTAAGAACTGCTGTTAGGACTTTTACAGCCTGGTTTTCAAGAAGCCACAGGACAGTAATTGTATTTTCTAGGAACCCCCAGCTGCTGCACAGCTGTTCTTTCTTGCTTCTCAGCAGAACTGCACAGCCTTGTTCAAAGCCACGTGACCTTGATAACCTAGAACTTGAGAGCTTTCCTGGAAGCTTTTCCCCCCCTCCAGCACAGCCACTGACTGAGCTCCACCAGCTCTGCAGCAGCAGGACCAAACAGGGCCCTCAGCTCCTGAAACCACACACGAGAAGCAAGGAACAATGAGGCACCCACAGAAATTCCTCAGTCACTTACAGCCACATCATTGGCAGCAGATGCCTTTGCAGAGGCTGATAAATTTGGCAGATATCAGGCAATTTTTCTCTAAGATGACTTCACCAAAAGCTTGCCCTGCTGAAGCACACTTCACCTCCTCAGAGAACTACAAACCCCATCCTGCCCCAGTTTCACCTCTCCACACCTTGGTCTAGCCTGCAACTGCAACACCAAAGGGCAACAAAGTCCAGCTACATCAAGCTCACCTTTTACATTGTTTTCCCCACTCCTAGATAAAGAACCACTTCCTATGGAGCAGCTTCCAGCTCCTATGCCAAGACACAGCCTTTATCCAGGGTTTATAGAGTCTCTCCATGGATAAGCTGCTTCCTTTTAGCTTAATGCTTCCTCCCCTGAAACACCATCTTTAAACACCACCCACAACAGCTCTTTTTCCTGTAGAGCTTTTATTTGCTTGTAGAACATCTCTCTCCTTAATGCCCCTTTCCCTTGTTAACTACCTTTTATTCCTTTATTGGCATCACATGTCTCATCTGTCACACTGGTCCTTTTTCCCTTAAAGGCACATGCAACTGAGGAAGTCTGGAAGAGGCTCTGCCAAAAGCACGTTCTGATCCAAACCATCATCCTGATAAAATCTTAGTTGCCCCAAATTATGAGATGTTAGAGCTCCTTAATGAAACAGCTGAGGTATTTTTAACACAGTCAAAAAACCTATTTTATCTCCTGACCTTCAGCTCAGAAATAGCTGCACTATATTTTTTTTTTCCAGTCTTCCAAAAAATGACTGCATAAAATGAAACCCCCTCCTTTACAATTTCAGCCTGAGTGTTTGAAATTTGGCATCATACAACCTAGCTGAAAACATGGTGCGTCAACAGAAGATGTTAAACAACTGCTGCTAGTCCCAAGTTTGAAATCTATCTCTGATAATAACAGGCTCAAGTGACCAAGGCCTCAGCTGTTCATCTCATTCCACGTGCCAGAAAGATGCAGCAGGGAGACCTGCACTTTATGATTTCCGCTAAAGTAGGTGGCAAACCCCCTTTTTTTCTGCCAGAACAGAACGCAGATTGCAGAAGGGGGACTCCCATGCACCTCAGCTCACAGGCTGCTCTACCCAAACAGAGCCAGCTTAACTGCTGAGAGCTCAGCAAGCTTTGCCATCAGGGTGCTAAGGGGTTAAACACAGGGCTGTGGGATGTGGCACTGCTTCCCCCTGAGCTCCTTGCTAAATGTACTGTGTGGTCACATCACACAGAGCGGGCAAGAGCTGGGTTGTTTGTCCAGCTGGCTCTTTCAGATGAGTTATTTACCCCCTCAGCAAGTCTAATTTGCTAAATTCCACCATTTGTGATGTACCCTGCGCTGGGTTTCAGGACTGGAGCCTCACCCAGCCCGGAGCTGCATTAGCAACATGGGTGGAATCACAAAGCACTGTGCAGTGTGAGGCAGGGCACACTGCAGTCTCCCTCCTCCCAAATTCGGATCCACATCCTTGCAGGCAAGCCTGGGTGCTGGCACTGTGTCACTCTGACACCTTTGTAACCCTTACAGGGTCTCTGTGAGAGCAGGCTGGGGGAACAACCTCCAGAGCAGAAATTATACAGTAAATACGATTCAAAGTTGTACCACAGAATCATAGGATGGTTTGGGTTGGAAGGGACCTTAAAGATCACCTTGTTCCTTTGACCAGATTGCTCAAAATATCTATCTATAGATCACAAATACAATGCAAGGCTTGCCTTATATATAATTTCATTTCTGGGTTACCAGCCTGAGCAGCAAGGTACCCCAGTTCTGTGCTCAGTTCTGCCAGTGTGACTCCCTTTCCCCACCTGTAAAACAGTGGTGGTGAAGTGTCTCTACTTGTGTAAAATAATTGGAGACCTTTGAGTGAGAAAGACAACAGGGATGGTGTGCAGTCTTGCCCTGTAATGTAATGCCATATATTATGGGATGCAGTTATAGCTGTTTAACAGTCTAAGTCTGCTTCACAACTCCCTGTCGTTGCCATACACGTTTGCAAAGACATTTTTTTTCCCCTTTGCTTCTCTTCTTTCTGCCTCCCATCACTCCACCTGCCTCCCCAAAACTTGATGTGTCTAAGAGCAGTGTCAGGCTGAACTGAACTGCACACCAGGGGGGTCACAAGGTACCTCTGTTGTTTAGAAAACACAGGACCATGTGTGGTGAGGAGGGGGGTGTGCTGGGGTCAGTCATTTCAGGACACCAAGCAGTGCAAGGTCTGTAGACAAAAATACCTATATGTGTGTGTGTGTGTGTGTGTGTGTGTGTATATATAAATAATATATATATATATATATATAAAATTAACCAATGCAGCTGGGGAAAAGAGATACTTTTTATTTTAGAATGAATCATATAATTAAGAATGGCTTGGGTTGGAAGTTCATCTTCCAACGCCCTGCCATGAGCAGGGACACCTTCCACTAGACCAGGTTGCTCAATTCCCCATCCAACCTGCCCTTGAACCAAAACTCCTGCCAAACCCCCTGCCTTTGGTCAAGGCTTTGGTCCGACGGTGCAGAGAGAACATCTCCATCAGAACGGGCAATACAAGCGAACGCACCACACCCCCACCCACAGGGACACGCCTGACGCAACCCCCAGGCGTGGAAAGGCTGCGATCCGCAGTGCCCGAGCGCGGTCTCAGGGGGGACTGGTCGAGGGTGGTCGCGTCCCACCCGAGCTGGGGCAGCGCCCCCAAACTCCCCCCCCCCGGACGCTGCGATTTTTTCCCCCCTCTCACGCGGCACCGCGCGGCGAGACCCGACGCCAACCACAAGACTGTGCGCCGGGTGGGCGGGGCGCGTGGCGGGCGGGGCGCTGTGTGTCGGGCCCGCCGGCGCGGCGCGGGTGGGAGGGAGGTGAGCGGGGCCGGGCCGGGGGTCGGGGGGGCGCGGGGGGCGGGCCGGGGGTGGGACCCCCGGCTGGGACGGGCTGGTCTCGGCGCTCAGCGCTGCCCTGCGACACCGGGCAGCGGCCTCGTCGCGTTCCGGCACCGCGTGGGCGGCCGGGGAGCCGCGCATGGCCGCGGGACGGAGGGAGGGATACAGGGATGGAGGGATGCGGGGATGGAGGGATGCGGGGATGGAGCGATGCGGGGATGCTCCCGGTCCCCGCCGACCCCCGTCCCGTCCCCGGCATTCCCCGGCGGGCGGGGAAGCGGCGGGCAGAGGTGTTTGCGGGACCCCCGGTCTGTCCCCGCCCCGCGTGGGCACCGCACCTTCTGCCCCCGCACCCACGGCACCCACCCGCGTCCCCACCGCGCTCAGCCCGTCTCGGCTCGCCCCTGGCCCGGTGTGTCCCGGTGTGTCCCGGTGTGTCCCAGGGAAGCTCCGGCGGGAGGTGCGGGGGGATGTGACACGCACCTGTCACAGGTGAGCTCATCCCTCGGGTCCCGGGGCGTTTTTGTCACCGTAACCCTGTCCTGCTTTTCCAGCGCTCCGGACGCTGAGCTGCGGTCCCGGTGCTGGGATCGGGGCACCTGGAGTGGGGCTGTGCCTGAACCAGAAGGGCCAAACGCTAATTCGTGCATCTCCCAGCTTGCTTTTAATGTGAGTCTCCACTATTAACCTCTGACCTTCCCAGGAGCTGATGGTGAGGCCATTCCTGCTCTAATGTTGGAATATATAGAAGGCCAGTATGGTTTTCCTGATTCTCAAAGTATCCCCATCACTCTTTCCTTCATGTGTTACCTCTGCATGGCCTCCATTTATCATAGAACCAACTTCCCTGGGCCAGAAAGGACCCAAAAGCATCATCAAAGTCCAGCTCTTTTGGCTGTGCATCTGTTAATTATTTTTCAGTGGGGTTGCAACAGTAACAAAGCATCTTTTTCTCTTTTTTTTTTTTTTTTTTTCTGTGTAAGATCTGAACCGAGCTCCTGTCAAAGTGGAGGGAATGCACAGTCTCACTGCTGGGTTAAGCTCCTACATGTTTTATGTGGATAAGGCCCAGGAGCCTTTTCCTGAGGCCTGACTGAGCAGCTTTGTTCTGGCCGGCGGGGGGAGATTTTCTGAGTACTATTTTTTAACGGGAACAGTGGTGATTAGCTGATATGAAAGCAGCAAGCAAACATTGCTGGGTTTACTGTGCTTTTTCTGGGCAATGTAGCTCAATATTTTGCAATTGGGAGTGTTGTGAAACTGGCTTTCGGTTGGCTTGGAAGGGCATGTGACTGAATCTGCCAGGAACTTGGCTAATTCACTCCTTCCTTCTGGAAAAGCCTGACCCACCCAAACCTCTCCCACTCCACGGTGGGACCTGCTGAGGTCTCGTGCAGCATCTCAGCCTGCCAAGGTGCAGTGGGCAGCGTGTCACGTGTCCCTGATTCCTGGAACAAAGGTTGCTCAAACAAGTGCAAATATTGCCCCAGTGCCCTGAGAAACGTTGCCCATCTGAATTGGAACCCCACAGCAGGGAAAGGAAAACCAAGTAGTTAGTTATGCTGCAGGCAAAACCTTAGGAGCCACATTTCTGCCCCTCTGCAGCTGCCAGCGGTGTTTGCTGGATTCCTCAAGTGAGTACAAGGGGCTTAAGGAGCACAGGGAGAAGGGGGGGAGGGAGAGGAGGCAGCACAAGGCTGGGGAGAGCTGAGACGAGTTAAATTTACAGCCCCCAGCGTAGCTTGTTGGAGCTCTCTGGAGGAGAGCAGTGGGTACTGGGCTGTGTCCTGAGGGACTGATGTGCCTGTAGGGATCACTGAGGCATTTTTCTTGCACAGTGGCAGAGCAGGGTGGGCTGCAGTTGCCAGATAAAGTGATGCTCAGCTGCCCTGTCTCCGTGCAGGAAACAGGGAAGGGAAAGCCAAAGGAATTTCTATGCAAACTGATCTTTGAAAGGGAAACCAGGGGGCCCAGAAGGCACAGCACTGCTCAAGAGCTGTCCTGCTGTCCTAGGAGGGCTCACTGAGGTGCCCCCTTCCCACTGCCACAGGGTTGTGGTGTTGGGACTGTTCCCTCTGAGAGCTGGACTGGAGGATTGTTCCCAGCGAGGCTCACTGGGGTCAGTTGGGAACCTGTGGGAGCAGGAATTGCCACACGTGCCCGTTTTTTGCCAGCTCACAAACAGCATGCAGAAGGTTTGGCCCAGCCATTGTGGGTGGGCTGAGAGCTGGGGAGTACTGGGATGCTGCTGGCTCGGGCACAATTCATTTTTTTCTCTGCTGTAATCGGGTCTTCCCTCCCATTTACCAGAAAGGGAGCAACGTGCCTTATCTCTGCTGCTCGCCCAGCCACTGATCAGAGACTCTGCCCCACAGCAGTCCCTGCAGGAGGGAGATCTGCACTGGGAGAAGACACATTTCCAGTTTCCCTTTGCCACTGTGGTCTCCAAAGCTCCTGTGTTACAGGTGAGTCTGCTGGGCAGAGAAACACAAGGGTTATACAGACCAGTTCAAGCTGCAGATAGGGAGAGATGTTCAGATGTCCCTTGTTATTATTTAGTTATCCTTTAGCTAATCCTTTAGCTAATTTAGATCCTTTGGCTGCTTTAGATCCTGTGTTGGTTTAGTGATGAAATAGGGGATTTTCTGCGAGCTTTCCACAGGGAAAAGCAGTGAAGAGCTCAGACATCTGTGCTTCTAATGTTTCTTTTCTCTTAATAGCAGCTTTATTTTAAATAAGTAAGAGTGAGCAAAGGGGCTTTTTTGGTCTGGGATTCCAGCTGTGCCTGTCTGCAGGGGTTTGAATGGGCCCCGAGTGGAGAAGGTGCTGACCTGCTCTTCAGTGATGGGAGGCTGAAGGAGGCAGAACACAAACCCCCCGTTCTCCCCTGGCCACATACACTGGCTGACACGAGGCACCATCTGGACTGGCTCATGTCTAAACACAATTTAAGGACTAATCTTCTTCCCCTGTGTTGTTTTATCACCTCAGCAGCTCCTTAGAGCCCAGTTCAGCTCTGTTCACAAGAGTGCTGGTGCACAGGAGTCATTAAACAGTGCCCTGAAGAGCAGCCTGTGCACTGGGACTGCCAGTGGTTGTGTTTGCCTCTGGGCTGCTCTCACAATATTGACATGAAGCCATGCCAAGGCAGCACAGCACTATTGGAGCAAAGTCCCAAACAGGAGGCTCTTGAAAGCAGGACTCAGTGTGCAGGCACGTGTGTTCCTTTGTAGCCAGCTCTGAAATTTGTGTCAAAATGGGCTCCATTTTCACAGTCTGAAGGCACTGACACCTCTGCATTAACTCAGCTGTGGGAACAGGGCACATGCTACCCAAAGACCTCGGCCACACCCTGCCTTCCCCTTCTTGCTGTGCATAAGGAGGCTGCAGGCCCTTCCAGAACCCAAATCATGGAGGGCAGGAGAGATTTTTGGGTGGAGGGTGCAGGCACAAATCCCTGGCTCTTCAGCCAGGCACCTTGCTTTGTGCTTTGCAGTGTTATAACATGGATTGAGATGTTTTCCTTTCTGTCCTTGTCTCCTAGTGATTCTGGGTCTGCCCCTTCTCTCCCAAGATGCTGGGAAGGCTCCTGTGGACAGTGTTGCTCGTGGGAGCCTTGCAGTCCCTGGCTGAGGCATCCCAGGGCCACATCTCCGTGGTCCTGCTGGGAGCCACGGGTGATTTGGCCAAGAAGTATTTGTGGCAGGGCCTGTTCCAGCTCTACATGGACCAGGTGAGCAGCAGCCACAGCTTCACGTTCCACGGGGCCGCGCTGACAGCCCTGGAGCCGGGGCAGACGCTGATGTTTGATGTGCTGAAGAAGCTGTCCTGCCCCCCGGACGAGGCTCCCAACAGGTGTGCTGTGCTCAAGGACCAGTTCCTGAAGCTGAGCCAGTACCACCAGCTGAGCACTGCCGAAAACTACACTGCCCTGAGCAGGGAGATCGAGGCCCTGCTGCGCCAGGAGGGGCTGAAGGAGGCCGGGAGGATCTTCTACTTCTCGGTGCCACCGTTCGCCTACACGGAGATCGCCCGCCACATCAACAGCAGCTGCAGACCCCCCCCAGGGGCCTGGCTGAGGGTGGTGCTGGAGAAACCCTTTGGCCACGACCTGCAGTCGGCCCAGGAGTTGGCTGCAGAGCTGGCGGGCTTCTTCAGGGAGGAGGAGATGTACCGGGTGGACCACTACCTTGGCAAACAGGTGAGCAGCTGGCAGGACACAGCCCCCTGCCCGGCTGGGAGAGTGCTGGGTGTCAGTTCTGCACCTAATGAGGGTGTTGTTCCCCTCTCAAAGTCAGGCAGAGCCTCTCAGTGTGATCCAAAGCCTCCTGGAATCCTGTACTGCTCCTCTCCTGTCCTGTGCTGCTGTCCGTCCTCTTAGAGAGTAGAGGAGACATTCAGACCAAAGCAGGGCTTTCTCCTGCTGGAGTGATGAGGGTCCCTTCTCCAGAGGGAGGCCAGGGTGTTGGGTTGGACTCTGTGTGGGCCTGGAGTAGAGGTGCAGAGTTTATCTGGTCTTCTCACCAAGGTCAGGGCTTTGATTTCGCTGAGTAGCCTCTCACACTTCTCCCATCTCATTACTCACAAGCCTCTCTGCTTAGCCCTGCCTTCTGGAAGCAGTTTTTGATTTGATATGATAAGGAGCTGATGGGATGTTGGTTTTATGGCATGCTTAGGAGAAGGTTTCTTCCTGCCCTGTGCTCCACTCCGGTCTGCTGCAGGGACAGCTCAGGATGTGGAGCTGCGTTGTCCCAGAGGGAATGTGTCCAAGGACATGCCATCCTTGTTTCACAGGAATGTGATGTCACATTTTGAGAGGAGCCTGTTCCAGCTGTGGCACTGTGGGCAGTTTTTCCTGCATGTGCAGCTGCAAAGAGAGCATTTCCACTAAGAGGGAGGATTTCTTTGGTTTTGTTTTTTCAGATTTTTTTTTTTTGGTTGAGGTTTTTTTTGTGTCCCAAAAAGAGCAGATGGCTTCAGTGGTGTAAGCATCTGAACTGATGTATTTAAGCGCTTTGGAAGTGCACATTAGTCCCAGGATGGTCTGACTCAGCCCTTTGTCCCTTGACAGATGTAAACTGAGTGCCTTGCAGTTTGTAGTTCAGCCTTTTTTCACAAGAAACCTGAAAATGCTTCAGAAAGACCTTTAATGTCTGCTCTGGACAGTCACTGGCAGCCCCACTGAGCATCCCTGCAGGCTCTCTTGATGGTTTTCTCTTCTCTGACCCACTCTGCTCTCTGCTGTGCTGCCTGTCTGCTGGCACATCCCAGTGCTGGATGGGGCAGAGATGTTGTGCCAGAGATCTTGTGGGAGCCTGGTGAGTTTTTATGGGATCTTTGCCTTTTTCCCTTCACAGGCTGTAGCCCATATCCTGCCTTTTCGGGATCAGAACCGACAGTTCCTGGACCCGATTTGGAACCGGCATCACGTGGAAAGAGTGGAGATTGTCCTGAAGGAGACTGTGGATGCTAAAGGTTGGTGAGGAGAGCGTGCAGAGTGTGCAGGGTGAATGAATGAGAGGGAGAACTGGCAGGTTCATTAATTATGTGAAAGTGGCCCTTGAGGTAGTGCTGGTACAGAGATAAAAAACGCACGGTATGTTGCTCTCTGGAAACAGAGAGGGACTGTCCTACACTCCCTGTGTCCTACACTTCCAGGTAGTGTTGCTGCTTCCAAGAAAAGACTCCAATTGCAGTTTGTGTGGGAGCAGGGGCAGAATCCCCCACCTTTTTGTGCTGCAGAGCTCTGGGGACATCGCACCCAGCTTCCCATCCCGATTCTTGGTAAAAGGCACTAGATTTGCAATTGATGCAATCTAAGGCCACTTCAGTTCAGTGCAGCAATACTCTGGTTGTTGTAACAACAATAACCCTTTTGTATTCCTGTCCTGTTAGCTACCAAGCTCACCCTGAGTGTACCTTTGTGCTGTTCCTTGGAAGGTGCTCTGGCATCTCTTGCCTGGACGTTGCTCATCTCGGACGAGTGTCAGTCCAGGTGCCCGGGTCACTCTGTGTTTTATCTGCCTGTTTCTGTCCCTTCCTCTCTGTAGTAAGAAAGAACACTGCAGAGGGACAAAGAATCCAAGCCCAGAGCTGCTAGCATGGGTCTCCTGCTGAAGGACACGGCTGCATTCCCTCCCTGCAGTGCTGCAGCAGCCGCTCTGCAGTGCTCAGCACAAAGCTCCCCGGGCTGGACTGCCACCCGCAGCACTTTGGGCACGTCAGGTGCCCTCAGTTCTGCAACATCAGGGCTGCTTCTCCAACTCACTTTACCTGCTCCCTCCCTGCCTCCCTCCCTCCTCGCTCTCTCAGCCACCACAAACCAGTTAAAACAGTTTTATCCAACCTGGAGCCGTCTCTGGTTTGGCAGCCCAGCTCTCAGCCGGGCCTGCTCCTGGGAGAGGGATGCACTGCAGGGAAATAAAGGGGCAAGTGTTGTCTCTGCACTGCCCCATCTACACCCGGTGCCCTCCCTGCTCTGAACAACTTTGTAATTTTTCATTTGACGTCTTTTTTTTCCCCTGTTCAGCTTCAGCTGGCAGCCTGGCTGCCAGCAAGCCTGCAGCATTGATTCAACTAATGAATGTGCCTTTGGATTAGAGCAGAGGAGATAAATGTATCAATCAATAGGGGAAGCCTGTGGGTGATGCAGTCTGCAGCCTGCTGCTGCTGCTGGCTTACACAAAGGCATCTGCTTGAGTCTCTTCAGAAGTGCAGTGTCCTTCTCCCCCTGCTCCCACCTGCAGGGGAAGCCAGGCAGGGAAATGGGAAGCAGGGTTTTGTGCATGAAATTTTGTCTCCCAAGGGCATGGCTCAGCCAGAGCCTTCTGAGGACAGGAAAACCAGGGGAAAAGGGGCAGTGGAGAGCAGTGCTCATTGCCAGGGTGCAGCTGCAGCTGCTCTGGGGAGCTGGTGTGTAGCCTTAGAGCTGTTGGGGTCCCTGCTCTCACCCCACTTTCCAGCCACTCTGACAAAGCTTTTGTGTGGAACTGTCTGTTGTGTGGAGTGTCAGACCCAGAGCTGTGGCTGCAGAGCTGCCTTCTGCTCTGTGCACTTGGGACTGTCAGGCAGAGCGTGACTTCTCCTGGGTTTAGGCTCTGTAAGCACCCAAAAAGTGTGTGTGTTTGGTGTGTTTGGCTCTGGGGAGGACAAGCAGTCCCATGGGAACCTTTTATCTTTATTTAGTGTAGAATCGTAGAATGATTTGGGTTGAAAGGAACCTTTGAAGACCATCTAGTCCAACCCCCTTGCCACAAGCAGGGACATCTTTCACTAGAACAGGTTGCTCAAAGCTGAAACACGTCCATTGATGGGACATCCACAACTTCTCTGAGCTTGATGGCTTCAAGTTAATTGCTGGGCTGGGAGAAGAGGTGCAAACCAGTCAGGGCTTGTTCTCTTTGCTCTTGGCACACACACTGCACGTGCAGAGGACAAAGCTGCAAGAAACCCACATCAATTTAAAAGCATCTTCCCTCCTCCCTCTCCTCAGGCCGCACCAGCTTCTACGAGCAGTACGGGGTCATCCGGGACGTGCTGCAGAACCACCTCACAGAGGCCCTGATGTTCCTGATCATGGAGCTCCCAGCCAACGTGAGCAGGGCAGAAGAGGTTTTGCAGCACAAGCTGCAGAGCTTCCAGTCCCTGTGGGGCCTGGAGAAGAACAGTGCCGTGCTGGGCCAGTACCAGGCGTACGCCAGCCAGGTCCAGGAGGAGCTGCAGCAGGCACAGGACTACGTCAGCACAACACCGACCTTTGCAGGTGAGAGTCTGGGCTGGGGCCTGGAGAGGGGAGGAGTCTGGAGCTGAGGAGAGCAGGAGGTGTGAGTCCTTGTGTGGTGATACCAGCTCCATGACTCTGGACCTCACTGCTGACACGGGGATGTCTCCAGGCATGACTGGGAGCTGGAAGAAGACAATGCTGTTGTTGTGTCAGTTAGCTAGTGATCCAGTGAATGGGAAGCATAAGAGCTAAGTCTCATTATTCTAAGATTTCTGCATTATTTTTGAAAGTGGCCTGCAAACTCCTTTGCCTTTTTATGAAGTCAAGTTGCTCTCTGCAGCTGAGGGGTGAAGCTCTGCCGTCCTCTGTGGTGAGTGAACCACGAGGCCACCTCTATCCATGCTTTGTCTTCTGAACATTAAAGATTCTGTCTGAATGATGTTCATGTTCAGAAAACTGGTTTCCCACAAGATTAAAGGAGGCTAAACAAGTGGGATACCTGGGAGGAAGCACAGCAGGGTAACTGGAGAGCAGTTAGGCAATGAAGTCAGGAAAGAGTTGAATGTGGAGCAAGAGACACGGTGGCTGCCAAGATTTCTGGGACCTGAGGAAGCAGAATAATGGGTAGGTGATAGAGATCTCCCCAAAACTGTTTGCTGTTCAGGTTTGATTGGTAGCTGAGCTCCCTGTCATTTCAGGTGTGCTGATCCGCAGTGACAGCCTGCGGTGGGAAGGGGTCCCGTTCCTCCTCACCTCTGGGAAGGCTCTGGATGAACGGGTAGGTTATGCCCGTGTTCTCTTCAAGAACAGGGCCTACTGCACTCAGAGTGAGACTCTGAGGGATGCAGGGCACAGCCAGTGCAAAGCCAAGCAGATCATCTTCTACTTCGGGCACGGGGCCCTCAACACCCCTGCGGTGCTCGTGAGCAGGAACCTTTTCCGGCCCGTCATGCCCAAAGACAGTTGGAAAGAAGCCGTGGTTCAGTCAGACCTGCACGTTTTTGGACAACCACTGTCTGATTACTACGTGTACAGCCCCGTGAAGGAGAGAGATGCGTATTCCGTCCTCATCTCCAACATCTACCACGGCAGGAAGGATTTCTTCATCACCACGGAGAACCTGCTGGCCTCCTGGGGCTTCTGGACACCGCTGCTGGACAGCATCTCCCGCCAGCCCCTGCGCCTCTACCCCGGGGGCGTGGAGAACCAGCACCTCCTCGACTTCGAGATGGTGAGTGGGGGACTGGCGTTTGCCCTGGCAGAGCCAGAGGAGCTGCTGAACCCCCACAGGCAGATGCCAAGCGATTACAAGGCAATGCAGTCCAAGTACCGGCAGAGTCCCCTGATCTCGGCGTGGTCCGAGGACCTGATTTCCCGGCTGGCGTCCGACATGGAGGAGGCAGCGGTCAGGAGCGTGGCACGCTCGGGCCAGTTCCACCTGGCCCTCTCGGGGGGCTCAAGCCCGGTGGTCCTGTTCCAGCGGCTGGCGAGGCACCACTTCGCCTTCCCCTGGAAGCACACCCACATCTGGCTGGTGGATGAGCGCTGCGTGCCCCTCACCGACAGCGAGTCCAACTTCTTCGGCCTGCACAGCCACCTCCTGCAGAGCGTCAGGGTGCCCTACTTCAACATCCACCCCATGCCCGTGCACCTGAACCGGCGGCTCTGCGTGGAGGAGGACAGGGGCACGGAGCTGTACGCCGAGGACATCGTGGCCCTGGTGGCCAACGCCAGCTTCGACCTGGTGCTGCTGGGGGTGGGCACCGACGGCCACACGGCCTCGCTCTTCCCCCGCGCCGAGAGCGGCCTGGAAGGGGCTCCCACTGTGGTGCTGACTGAGAGCCCCGTCAAACCTCACCAGAGGATGAGCTTTAGCCTACCCCTCATCAACAAGGCCAGGCAGGTGTTTGTCCTGGTTCTGGGGAAGGGGAAGCACAACATCACCACCCTGCTGAGCAGGGTGGGCCACGAGCCGAGGAAGTGGCCGATCTCGGGCGTCAGCCCCAGCTCTGGCCAGCTGGTCTGGTATGTGGATTATGACGCTCTGCTTGGGTGATGCCTTCACGGTGTCCCTCCTCCCTTGTCTGCGTGGCCTTTACAGCCTGGATTTTCCTACACAATGTCCATGTTTTTGTGTTGCCAGTGGCAGCTTCGTCTCTCACAGGCTCCTCAGAGCTGCTGGGAAATCCGTGGCCTGCAGCACTTCTGACATTTGAGCCTGAAGGGAGCTGGGCTCCCTGTTCAGAGCTCAGCAGGAGCCAGTGCAGCATTTTTGGCTCTGCCAGGGATTCTGACTGTGACTTTGGACAAATTACCTCACCCTGAAGTGCCTCGGTTTTCCTGTCAGGCCTTTTTGCTTATTGGTGTTTAACTACCTCGCAGGCACTACGGGAGACTTGTTATATTAACTATCTGCCAATTTTTAAAAAAATTTCATGGAGTTCTCAGGCTAAGAGACAACAATAACGTGTTCATCCTGTGCCCTGCTCAGTCTGGCTGGGCCAGAGTCCTTGTCTCAGTGAAATGAGGGTTGTGTGCACATGGATCTGTGCAGCCCATCCTGGTGTCAGCCAGGCTCTGACTGTGCTCTCCTGGGAGCACAATTGGCTTTTGTGCTGTGTGACCCCCAAATCCTGACACTGATTTGTGAGCTCACTGCAGTCCTGAGCCTTTGCAACCTGCCCAGCAGCAGAGGCTGAGTTGAGAAGCAGTAATTTGCTGCTTTCATTAAGTGGATGGCTGATACACGGGGGATGGGGAAGGAAGACAAACTGCTTTCCAGGCTGTTAAAATAATGGGGACAGGGTGAGGAATATGGCAGCTCACAGAGCTGTTGTTTGCCAGCAGTGCAATAATTACTGAGGGAAAAGCTTGGTGTTCAGAGGAATTGCTGGGTTTAACTAGCAGAAAAATGTTTTCTTTAGCTGTCTTTGCCTCATTCTCTGAAATGAACTTTTCTCTGTCCCCAGAATCAAAGCTTGAAGCGTCATTCTGTGGCTCCTAAAATTTCTGTGGGAGGCAGCTTTACAAACTCCCAACATATCCATCATTACAGCACACACTGAGGTAGATCCACTGTTTGCAGATGGTGGTTGTGCTGGTGTTTGAACTCGGGGATGGTGACTTATAAGGGAGGGAATTTTCTCTGTACACATCCCTCAGGCACACGGAACCAGCAGAGTGCACCTCTGACACCACTGCATGAAGGGGCTGCAGAAATGTGGAGTTCTGCTCACAGGGAGGGTTGGAGACATCCAGTCCTACCCAGACACCCCACTCTGCCCTTCCTGACCTTCTAATTTTCACCTTCCCAGAATGCTGCCACGCACAAGGGGTGTCCTGTGCTTCCATGGTATCCCCAAATGCTCTGTGTTCTTTTCCAGTGGGTTATTTACCTTTGGATTAGTGCCTTAACTGGTTTGACAGCTGGGATGGCTGGTTATCCTTCTTTTGTGGGTGTCCCTGCCTGTGTCCTGGTTACAGGCAGGATTAACCACCAGCACAAACACCAGAGGGGGAAAATAAACCCCAGGGGAGCAGAGGAGAACAGGGAGCAGGAGGAAGGTGAGCTCTGCAGGACTTGCTTTTCCAGTGGAGTCAGGAATAAGAGCTTATGTCCAGGAGTTCATTGGAATAACCCTCTTTGTAGAGGAGTGGTAGCAAACAGTGGTTCCAAAATATGCCACAGTGGCTGGAACAGCTGTGCAGAGGAACAGGGTTTGGGTCTGGTACATCCACGAGTTCCAACATCAATTTTTTTTAATTTTTAAACAAAAAAGATCCATTAACTTCATTCCAGGTCTTTTGTGTTTGGTATAAGGGAACAAGTTTTAATGAAAAATTGACCTATATGAGAGTAACTATATTGTTATAATGACAGAATTTATGGCTGTGTTGCAGGTGACTGTGGCATTGGTGTTTTCCTATTTTTGCACACTTTCTTTTTAATATCTGGCTGGCACCTTTTGAAATAAATGCTGAGAGGTTTATTTGCACTTCTAAGTAAGCACATTTTTTTTTCCTGTGGAGCCTCTCTTCTTTCCAGCTGAAAATAGGGTTTATTTGTGAAGTCTCTATCTGGTGGGTCATCCCAAAATTAATCCCAGATTTTATTAAAATCCACTGAAAGCTTCCACATGTTCCCGTCAGTGAACATAGCTGTTTGGGTTGCTTGGGTGGTGGGGTTAGAACTGCGTTTTCTTTTTACACAGATAATTCCTTTTAAACTCTTTAATAATTAGCATTTGCCAAATGAAAAAAAACACAAGTATTTTTGAATGTACAAAATTTATGACTGGAAAGAGAGAGACTGTGGATGGGGAGAAGGGTTAAATGAGCAACAAATCTGATGAGGAGGAATGGTAGAAATCCACTGGGCTCTAGGCCAAGGAAGCAGAGCTATTTTTATTTTGTGAAAGCTATTAATAGGAGGTGTGCACCTTCTTGAGAGCTTGTATTAACCTTTCTTTGCAAAAGCAGCTCCGTGGAGTAATTTCTTACAGTCTGTTTCTCCTCTATGTGATTATTGATATCAATTTTAATAATTTTTTACATGTCAAGCACATTCCTAGAATTCAATGGTATGATTGTTTGTATGTTTTACAGAAAACTAACACTGGAAATAATTCATTTTTCACTTCAACTTTTTTTATAAATCAAGTTGTAAAATCTTTTTCCCCAATGAGCGAAGTTGTGATTCCTTTCTTGTTGTTTAATGAATAAAAGAGAATTATATTTATAAAATAAATAAATAGTTTTTAATGAGAAGTGTCTTTTAATTTCTTCCAAAGATGGGTGATCATTCTGGGGTTTTTTCTGTCCTCTTGGTGAGTGAAGGTTTAGGGTTTTAGCTGTACAAAGTGAACAGTGCAGCTGGTATTGAATCTCCACTCTGACTCCGGGGTTTTTTTGGTGTCTCACCCAAACAAGGCCAGGACTTTGCGAAACAGAGGAACAGCCAAAGCCCTTTTAAGGTGAGAAGATGGGATCACCCGATGCTGGGCAGGGTCCTGAAATGGCCAGGCCTGGGGGAAGTCTCCCCTGCTGCACATTCATTCCCAGTGTTGCATTTCCATGGATACCGTCACCACGGGACGGAGCTGCTGAACGACACAGAGTTTACTGAGCTGCCTTTGGAACTCTGCTCTGGGAAGATCAGCTCAAGTTCAAGCACAAGCTGTGCCCTGGCTCTGGCTGGGAGGGCACTGTGGACAGCCCCAGAGCAGAGTCCTGGCCTCCAGCACAGCTGATGCCCAAATGCTCCTGTCCAGACCCAGCCACCTCCTCACTGCGAGGAAAAATCTCACCTGACACCTCCTGTTCCGCTGGAGGAACGGGCTCAGTGTGCCTGGGAAAGGGGAGAGGAGGAGGAGCACAGCAAATTCATCCCAGTGCCCCAGGGGAAGGCTTCCTTTTCCTGGCAAGAGGAGGATGGGAGGATTTCAATCAGATGGCTTCCTGCTGCGGTCTTGCTGATTCACAACTGCTCCTTTCCCCTGCATGCAGCTGGAAGGGCACTGTCACTCACACACTTGGGGGTTTTGGGGGGATTCAAGCAGAGCATTGTTCTAGTACCACAGATGTGGATCTTTTTTCAGTGTCCCAATCCTCTCCAGTGCTCCCTTGGGCGTCCAGGGACATCACTATGACATGTTTATGGTACTTGCTGATGCTGTTGGTAATGCTGAATTCTCTGAGATACCAATTCATTTGAAGATGGCTCTGCAAGTGAGGACATTTAACAGTTAAATGCAACATTTAACATAGGGCTGGGGCAGTATTTTCCTCTCTGGATTTTTCCTATTAACATCAGAAGTGTTTTAATTCTGGTTTAGAGAGAGTTTTGTTCCAGTTTACATTGCACATCACTGAAGAGAGAGACTCCAGCTAGAACAGGGTCAGTGAATCCTCCCCAAACACAGGGAGCAGAGGCAGTGGTGAGAAAAGCAGCAAAATTTTCCGTGTCTTAATGCTTTTTTAAAAACAAATCTTTTGGTGCTGGGCTCGACTTCCCCTTTGGCCACAGCTCAGGGCAATCCTTAGTAGGATCTGTGCTCTGGATTCATTGCCTGCCTTAGCAGGGATGTGGTTTCTTGCCTTCCTCTCCCGAGACAAGGTGATGAAAATGTGGCCATGTCCTAAAAACGGGCAGGAAAGGAGACAGAGAGGAGAGAGTGAGGAAGAGTTTCAGGAGCCTGGGAGATCCTGAGCCAGGCTGCCTTGTGAGATGCCTGTGGGTTGTGTGGATGGATCCGGCTCATTCCAGCTGCTCCCCCTGCAGAGAGCTGGCATGAGGTCGTGTAGCAATGCAGCACCGGGTTACCCTGCAAGCACCACTGCAGTCCGTGCCAGGCCGGTGCCCTCGGGCTGCTCCCTGCGGCGGGACGTGCTGGCTCCCCTTCCCTCCGGCGGATCGCTCCGTGGAGAGGAATTTCCCGCAGAAACTATGTCCTGGTGGTGCTCCGAGCAGACATCGCCTCATTTTTTCCTTGCACAGGGCTCCCTTTCCTTAGGCATCTCCTTATCCCCGGAACAATCCGGGTTCTGTGTGACTGATGTCGCTGAAGCGAGACCTGTGCATGGACACAGGCTGGTTGGGCAGGATCCTTTCTGCGGATCCCAGGCTGTTTACAACAGGATTCTGGCTTTTTTTTTTCTTTTTTTTTTTTAAAGGTTTTGCTTTTCTTTAGGTGGGTAAGAAGGGGAGTTGGCACAGTGTTCTGTGTGCTTGGAGAGAGGAAGACAGAGAGGCCGTGAGGTGGGAGGGGGCAATGGAATGGGAGCTCAAATGTCAGCCTCATCCAAGTCTGGAGCTGCAGCCAGGACCAAGTTTTGGCTATTTCCCCTCATGAAGAGGGGAAACCTGGGGTCAGGTGTTGGGGAGAAGGGCAGCTTGAATTCAGGGAGAGGGAGGAAATGGGAGGAAGAGACCAAATACTCTGTGTCTGTCTAAGGTGTGCATATCCCATTTGGGAGTGTGCTTGTGGGATTGACCTGATTGATGTTAAACAGCTTAATTTGGGAAAAACAAAAGGTCTGCAGCAAAGGGGAGGAGAAAAAGCCAAGGGTGACTGGGATTCAGCTGACTGTCTGGATCCTGCAGCATCCCACAGCTTTCCAGGGAGGCAGTTTGCTAGTGGCACAGCACCACGCTGTGTGCCCTGGGGTAGGATTGCTTAGGGGTGGGAGGAGTCAGGACACCTTCGTGGTGTTCCCAGCACCATGGGAATCGCTGGATCGTGCTTAGAGCAGAGCCGAAGGGGCAGGACTCTGCCACTGACTCACTGCGACTGAGTCACCTTCTTGCCTGGGTTACCCTCTCCTCTCACACGCAGCAACAGTAAATCCGCTACCTCGTGGGGATGTGAAAGGTTTGGAAGAGGCTGGAGAAAGGCTGCTGGAGAGCTTTATCCTACATCACCCCTGCGGTGTGTATCGAGTCATGTTCATCAAACAATACCCGCCAAAGCACTTGCTGGGAACAGCAGCAGTCGAAATCTTTCCTGCTCTTACTGCTGTTATCAGCTGGAAGCAGAGGCTGCCTGGCACCTCCTCTGCCAACAGCTGTGTTTGACACGACCAGACTGTCTGACAAAGCAGCCACCCCCACGCTGCAGTGCGTGACTCGCAGGGGACATCGCTGCGGATGATTTTCCTCGGCTCCTCTCTGGAAGCTCTTTAGGTGTCTGTCAGCAAAGAGGTGCTCTGGAGACAGGTCTGCCAGCAGCAGAGGGTGCTGCTTCCTCATGCTGCAGGAGCTGCTGGGAACCGCTTTTCCCAGCCCTGTCCTGCAAAAGGAGCGTTTTCCAGAGGCACAGACCAGCTCGGCTGGGCCTCTGACACCGACTCCTCTGCTTGGCCCTTGAGCCACACAGAGTGCAGGGCTGAGCACGGATCTCCTGGGGCACAGCGAGCTCTCTGGCCAGCCTGCTCTCCCAGGAGCTCCTCCACGGCTGCTTTTCCTGTATTATCCTGGTTGCTACCATTTTCAGTTCGTGGCTATCCATCAAAAAGGCAAGGAACTGATTATTCTGCTTCCCCACTCCCAATGGCTTCTCATGCTCAGGCTGTGACCATGTCCTTAGCTCCCCACATACAGTGCAGTTGACACAAGGAGTGTTGGGAGGGTTGCTCCAAAAAGAACTGGAAGTGGAGTATCTTCTACATGTGAGTGCTTCAGGCATCTATTTCCCATTCATCAGGACATCTTCCCATTCAGCACCCTGTGCTGAAGTGGAAAGGCAAAGGAGCAGTGACATCACAGCAAGCCTCTGCTTTCCAGGTGAATGGAAAGCAGAATATCTGGGTTCCTTTTTTATTTTGGTTTGTGTTTGTTTGGGGTTTTGTTTGTTTGGTTTTGGAAAAATAGTTTAATTTCATTCAATAGCCTCATTTGCTTGTGTTGCAGCGTGCAAAGTGTTGTGTTGACATCTCAATTCACGAGACTAAAAGGAAGATGACTACTTTTTCTTTTTCCTGCAAAGTGTCCCTGGGATTTGCCTCTTTTCCCTCCTCTGTCCCACCCTCTTTTATTCCTTTTTCCACCACATTTAGCCATCTTCCAGCTGAGGAGGGTTTGTTGATTGTCCTCTAAGCAGGCTTGGCAGGATTTCTACCTCGTGAGAGGCTGCTGTTTTCACAGCCTGTCTCTGTGTTCTGCAGCACACTGGGTTACTTTGGCTTTGTAGCTGCACATTACAGACGCTCATTGTTCACTATCTGTTGCATTGTCTCCCTTAATTCCCACAGGCAGAGCCTGCATGCAGCACGTACATGTTTCCGGGCAGAGTGTTTGCTCTCTCTCTCTCTCTCTCTCTCTCTCTCTCTCTCTCTCTCTCCTCCTCTCCCCAGGGCACAGAAAGCTGTGTGCTTTCTGCCTGCCTGTCTTTAGACACCCCCTCCAAACACAAAGCAATAGGATCCCCTTTATTGCCCCAGCCTACCCGACTCCTGCTGCAAGGTCAGGCATAAAGCACATCTACAAAGGCTGTACCAGCCTGAGAGTCTGTGCTGGGAGCCCCAAGGATTTAGATGCTTAACTTCAGACAGTCAAAAGGGACCCATTTTCCAGAATGTGGATGCTCGTCCACTTCCAGATCCCAGAGCTAATCTGCAGTGCTGAATGCTGACCACAAGAAAGCAGGCATGCCAAGTAATTCCTCTTCCCACCTTCCTTTTAATAATCTTAGCATAAATTCACAAGGATGGGAGCTGGAAAAGTCTCTGCTAATCCAGGCTCCATCCCCAGTTAGCACTCCAAAAAGGCTTAGAGGGATTCCATTGCAGGCCATAAACACTGTCCCGTGTCAGCCACCCCCCTCTGCCACTGTTTGTGCTGTTGTTTGAGACACAGACAACATTCAAAGCAAGTGATTGAAGATTAGCAAATCCCACTTCTTAAGGAAGCAAGAAAGTCAAATATTAGGGAAATAAAAGGAGACAAGATTCCGTAGGAGCTGTGATCTCATCTGGCGAGAAGCCACCACAAAGCTGAAAAGTTCTGCTTCAGCACTTGTCATGTCTGGTTTCCTCCAGCCTCCCTGCTGCTCTTACACCTCCTCCACCCCACTTCTCCCTCTTGCTGTAAGGAACAGGAATCTCTTTTTGAGCAGGAAACCCTTGCTCACCTGGAACTAGCACACAGGAAAGTGCAAGACTGTGAGCAGCAAACTCCCATCTGTTAATGGGTACGTGCTGCAAGGTGCCCAGGGAGAGGGAACAGGTCCCAGTGCCGAGCAGGGCAGGGAGGCAGGTAACAGGAGTCAGCACAGCAGCTGAATTCACAGGCAGACCCCCTCCTGTACAGTTCTCAGACATCACTCACAGCTTTCTTGGACTCAGCAGTGACACGTCTCTGCTGCTGCAGAAGGTGCTCGTGCTGTGCTGAGCCTGTGGAGGCCAAGGAGAACCTGCTTTTGAGCCTCCATGAGTGAGATCTTGGGCTTCCCTCAGCATTCTGGCTCTGGCCACTGTCACTCCTCTGAGTCAGAGCAGATGGGCAGGCAAAGGTCTCAGGGTGAGAGAAAATTTCCCCATCCGCATCTCTAGACATCAAGAGCTACTGTCAGTCACCTAATTAACCACTGCCTCCTCTCTGCCTTTCCACCCTATGAATCCACTCCAGCCTTTGCCCCACTCCCACCAGTCGGGTCTCACATTACAGCCCACCTTGACAATCACGAAACAAAGCACTTAAAGGAGGTGCACTTCAGTGAGTGTGGTAGATTGATTTACTGTAAAGGAGAATCCGGTCCACAGAGCAGGAGTTCTGAGCAGTGCAGAAGTCTCCCTGGACACCACCTCAGTTTGTCTGGCTCTCCAGCTCATGGATGCCTGGAACATTCCTCTAACAGCTTTGGGATTGGCAGAAAAGACTGGAGTGGGTCTTTTAAGCAGTGGAGATCAACTGGAAGAACTCCCTACTCTCCACAAAGTGGGGTCACACAACAAGCTGCAAGGGTGCTGACAGAAAACACTGGAGCTGTTCTGCAGAGCCAGGATCCTTCCTCAGCTGCCTCAGGGCAGTGTTTGCAGGGTCTCTGGGTGAGCGTGGGCCCCCAAGGTTTGGCTAAGAGCTGTCCAAGAACTGAACAGTATTCTGCAGGAAAAAAAGGGGGAGATTTTTCATTCCTGAAGAACTGCTGAAATTAGCGAGGACTTAAATAGGGGCGGGTCCAGCCCAAAGCAAGGTAGTTTTGAAAAAGCTACCCAGATATGTACCTATTTAACATAAACCCACCTATTTCTGTCTTGCAGGGCGTGAAAGAACATATTTGTGCTGTATCTACAATCTCCCTGGTGTTTCTGGTCAGCTGGAGCAATACATTTAATCTGATGTGAATGTGTTTTTTTAATGAACCACAATGGCTGGCATAGAGCAACTAATCCCCAGGGACACCAAAATATGCTCCACAAATTCGTGCCTCGGTCCTGCAGAGATGCAGATGCCCATATGGACAACTTCCTATGCATGCACTGCCCCGTGGAGTTCAGCAGAATTTTTCCCCCTGCATTGGTTGAACTCCTCTCCAGGGATTTTTTTTGGCCTGGAAGGCGTGAGGAAAAGAGGAGTATTCAGCTATCCCACCTTGGCACTCACATTTCTGCTGACTTGTGAGAGCTCAGTGGGTTCAGCACTGACTTGCTGTATGTCACCGAATGCCCTGCTGTGACCACCTCACTGCAGAAATAACCCAGCAGTGGTTATTACGGTCCCCTGGGGACCACACAGCTTCATTTCATCCCCTGTGCAGCTGCAGGATTTATTTTTTATCTTGTAGGAACTGGTGTAACTAAGCTGTAAACCAGTGCATGGCCCATGAAACGTGTCAGACAGTCTGTTGAGCTCTCAGCAGAGAACACCTCCTTCTGCCAGCTTCCCCAGAGATCCTGCACACGTCTGCACCCAGGAACTGCCTTCCTCACTGCTCACCTCCCCACTCCCTGAGAGCAGCACGGCCAGGAGAAAATGTCTGAGCATCCTGTTTAATTAAAATGTAGGTAAGGAGAAGGCACTTGTGTATTTATGGCAGAACTTTGTTGGAATTAAGCCCCTGTGCTGGAAATGGAGTTCAGCCGAGACAAAAGCAAGGTCCTCCTGAAGTAGAGGCATAAAAATGAGGACAATTAATTAACCCTGCCCTTTCTAAACATGTGCCCAAGACCATCAGTGATGAGAAATGTCAAGGCCCAGTGTTAATGTCTGACCCCAAAATACAATAACTCCAGCAGCATGCGGGGGCATTCATTCCACACTGACTCAGATGGCAAGCTGCCACCTCCTGAATCATTCATACCACTTCCTGCAGCTCCTAGGTGGTCCTTGGAGGTATCCCCGTGCAATATGGATTGCTGGATTTATGACAGCCCACTGGTTTACAGCTCCAAGCAGTAACGCTACAAACAACCCTTTTGTCTGGAAACACTGAAAAATTAATCCCCTCAAAGACACACACTGTTGTGTTTAATTAGTCCAAAGAGTTGCTTTTTGGGGGGGGGGGGGGGGGAAGTCTGAAATGACCAGAACGGTACTTCCCTGGTTACTTTTGGCAAATAAATGGAGTCTTAAATAAAAAGCAATACAAATAAATAAATACTAACTAACTAATAATAATAAAAGATCACATACATACTAAATAATAAAAATATCACATAAATACTAAAAATAAAATAAAAACATAACATCACGTAAATAAACACTAAATAATAAAATGAAATAATAATAAAACCACATAAATATGAAACATTAAAATAATAAAAATAATAATATCATATAAACACTAAATATTAACATAATTAAAACAATAAATTAAAACATAATTAAAATAATAAAAATAATAAATAATAAAAATAATAAATAATAAAAATAATAAATAATAAAATAATAAATCAAATTAACATAAATAATGTTATTTTCAGCTGAGTAAAGACTAATAAAATAAAATAATATAAAATAATAAGTAGATAATTAGAAAAATTAAAGTCTATAAAAAATAAATAACAAACATTTCAAGTCTACACAAATAAATAAATAATTAAATAAGAAGCATGAAAATCCCCGGAGCGATCGCAACAAACGCGGCAACAACCGTGCCGAGGATGCGACCCATCACCGAGCGGCCGCGGGAGACCCGCAGCGCCCGACGCTCGCCGCTGTTTTTCAGCCGCTCCTGGAGCGAGCGCGGCAGCAGCGACCCAAACGCGCCCAGATTTTCCCCCCTAGAACCGGTGCCGGGCACCGCCGGGCACCGCGATGCTCGCCCCCCCTTCCCGCGGCCCCGCCCGCCGCCCGCCCCCATCGCGGCGCTGCCCGGGCGGAGCGGCCGCGCCCCGGGCCGGGCCGGGGGCGGAGCGGGGCCGCGCCGGGCGCTATTTGGGCCATGTGACGGCCCGGCCCCGCTTGCCGCGCCTGGCGCCGGGAGGAGCGGGCGCTGCGGCTCGGCCTCCCCGCCGCGCCGGGGGCAGCGAGCGGCGGGGCCGCTGCCATGGTCCGCGGGGCAGCCCGGGCACGGTAGGAGCCGGCAGGGCCGGGCAGGGCGGGTGCTGCCGCGGTGGCTCCGCGGCCTCTCCGTGCGGGGTCTCTCTGCCCGCGATGGGTGCCGGGCTGGGGCGAGGCCGGGCGGGAGCGGGGCTGCTCCATCCCGGGCAGCTCGGGGGTCCCGGGGCGCTGGGGATAACGGGGAGCTCCGGCGCTTGGGGTGGCGGGGATGCCGCGGGCTGGCTGGGTGGGTGGCTGCCAGAGCCCGGCTGGCGTGGCCCGTGCGCGGGTTTGGAAAGCAAACACTGATAATGTCGGTTCAGATGTCTCCGAGCCGTTAAGGAAGCGGGGTTGTTTGTTCAGTGTCTGTGGTTACGGCGGTGGTCTCTGGAGCGCACCTTACAAGGGCTGATTAATGTGTCTCTTTTCTCGCTGTATAAACCTGTGCTAGTACAGCGGGGACTTATATAACCCTGTATCTGAAGGACCCAGACTGTTGTTATGAGAAGAGGTCGGTCTTGCCGTGGCCTCCTGCTGAAGTGTGCCATGTGTTCTCCTTATCCCTTGCTTGAAGTGGGCAGCCGGGGTGGCTGATGGCTGGTGCTGGCCGTGCCGGATTTAAAAGCTATAAATCGTCCGAGCCACGGCACAAGATAAGGAAGTTTACAAAATGACTGTAAAAATAGGAGTTACTACCTTGGTGAAAGATCAGCTCTCTTTTTCTCGGATAGCAATGTAGGATAAATCTGTGAGCCTTTTTTCCCTGGAGTAATCTCTTCTTTTCCCACCCCTCTAACATCTTTCTGTGCCAGTGGCTTGCAGTAAAAGAGACCTGGCTGTAAGAAGGATGGGTCCAGCCTACAAGGATGGATATTTCTGTTCTGAGTTGATAAGGGAACTAACTACTGGGAATGTGATGGAGCTGTGCTACTGTTTACAAAGTGAATGGTGATGCTGAAAAGCACTGAAGCGGAGGAGCTTTTTCCCTGACCAACCAGAGGGAACTGCTCTGTCTCCTCCCTGCTCTGTCACTGTGCCTGGCCACTGGATCTCTCGTGGCTCTCAGTAGTTGTGATGATGGATGCATAAAGCAGCAATTTACTCTTCTCCCCCCTTAAAGGCAAGGAATGAACTCCAGCAGTGTATTCCTCAGGGGGGCATCAGGTTGTTGCAGTACATCAGCAGAAGGCTTTTGCAGCCTCTCTCCTCTGCTTTAGAGGTTACTGAAGTGCACTATAATGTGGTTTGGAGCTTGTTTGTAAACTTGTGTTGGATACTTCTGAGACTCGGGCTTGTGTTCCAGGAACTGGCTAGCTGATACGTGCTGCATTTGTGTGGAGTCACTTCAGTGCTGCTGGATGTGGAGACTCTGCTCTGCTTGTTGCTCTCCTGTGTCTGGGTTGGTTCGTTGTTTTTTTTTCCCCTGGCCCCTATTTCCTTTCCTCAGAAAAAGTGAAAGCAGTCTGCAAGGATTGCTTGTCTTGTCAAGTCTGTCTTGTGAGGGCTAATTAAGAATTCATTAAGTTACTGGAATTAAAAATCTGTAGCTGGTGAGCCAGTCATGACACTGTGCCAGGGTTTGTGACTGAGTGTAGACCGTGCTGACAGATAATGTTCCAAGTCACAATGTATTTTTTGAAGAACATAAGATGTGGAAGGGAGTATGTGCTGTGCCTGTCTGAGGTTTGTCTCTCAGTCACATTTTGTGGTGTCACTGAATGCACTGGATTTGGCACCTGAAAGATTCGAAGAGGCCAATGCAAGTGATGCTTATAATTTTGGGCTTCAGTGTACATGTACTGACTGAGTCTGGAGTCTCTGAGGGCTTGTGTTGACAAGGAGTGAGGATTAACTGGTGTTGGCAGGGAGTATCAATGAGATGATCTCAGCTGGGCTGTGCTTATCTTCATGTCCTGGGGAAGGAGACTTGTACATGTATTAACTAGTAGAGTAGTGTTGCACTATAGCAGTGGAGAAACAGCTGGCCAGACCTGCATGACTTAGCCTAACAAGCTGTGTTTTGGTATGAATTCCCCAAACCTGGTGTGTGTGGCTGGCTGTGGAGGTGCTGCCCTGCTCCTTTTTATTTACAGGTGTGTGTGATGTATCTTGTACCCACAGCTTAACTCGCCAAGTCACAAGTCAGACACTGGCTGCTTTCAGACAAAGCCATGTGATGCCTGCAGAATGAAAGTGAGTAAGTGTCTGTTACCAAACTGCAGTCACTGGGTTGCTTTGCTGGTGGCCACTGCAGAATGGGCTCATGTCAAGGTGTTGACTCACTTCCAGTTATTACACTGCTCTGGGCAACAGAAAAAAAATGTTCCCTTGAGTTGCTCCATGTGAGTAACTGTTACAGCTGCCACTGTTTCTATCAATAATTGCTGGAGGGAAGAGCACAATTGTCCTTAGCAAAGAGGGGGCATGTGCTACAGGTGATGGCCAAACACTCTCTGCTGAGTGTGAGAAAATATAGCTTAAAAATACTACTAACCAAGCACATGGTGGGGAGAATGTGCCACTGTTAACTGTGTTTTCCCAGAGACATACAAAGTATCAATTCCCTGTTAACTCTGTTGTGCTCTGCCATCAAAGGTAATGCTTTGGAAACTCCTGGGATAAAGTAAATTGGCCTGTTGCATTGGTCAAAAAACTCTCCTCCAGACTAAGGAGTGTTTTTATATGGCAAAAGTGAAAGTCCTCATTCTGGGTGCTAATTGGGTATGGGAACTGCTTTCCTTTGTAGCTGTGGGGTGGGACAAGCTGCCTCAACTCTGTAGCTTTTAAGGGAAGGAAATCCAGCAGACTGTCCCTGGTAGAATAGATTTGGTGTGAGCTGGATCTGTGTTGAGGTTCACCTCCAGAGTGTAAAGGCAGTGAGTAAGGAACTGCCTGAGCAGTCAGCTGAACCGTGAATAGTGTCCTAGTCTGGAGCTGAAATTGAGGAAAACTTAAACTATCCCAGTCCCAGGGACTGTGCAGGAGTCCCTTCTCTAGAAACAGCACAGAGGGAAGGACAATTTCTTTGCATTTCAGTTGTACACTTGAGTTCTGGACCTGGACCAGTGGGATGAGCAGATGCAAGTGCTGGAGGATGAGATGGGTGCTTGGTGCTGTCTCATGAGTGCTGGGGACAGTTCTTTGTCTTGTGGTGTCATGCCTGGGATTGGCTTTACGGTCCAGAGCTCTCCAGGCCAGCTGGTGCTTGTGACAATGTGACAGTGCTGTGTGTGCCCCAGGGAGCGTGGTTTGGGTGGATGGGTGTAGGGCCACAGGCCAGGGACAGCTGTGGGCTAATCCTTTCTAGACATCTGACTTGATGGGTGGCCTTGCTTCTATCACTCGACCCTGCACTAGGGTTTTCAACCAGGGAGAAAATAAAGCTAATGCTGCCCTTGTCTGATTGGGATGGGTGCTAATACCAGTTTTATTTCGAGGCCTCTACCACGTGGCTCGTTCTGGCAGTGGGGTGGAAAAGGTGGGAAGTGTCTTTATCTGTCCACAATGTGGAAGTGCCATGGGGGGCTTGGCATGGCATCAGCTATCTAGTGTTTCAGTCCTGTGGCAAATGTCTTGTCATCCTCCCTTCTGGTTTTGTGTTGTACTTAAGCAGCACTGAAGATCAGTTTCAAAGGTTTTTGGATTAGCATCTCTTTCTGATCTTAACAGAGAAACAGCCACCTGCCTTTGCCTTCCCTTTTTTTTTTCCTGAAGCATCTTGCCCACTGACATTTCCTTGTCTTATGGCTCTGCTGTTTTTTTTTTTTTCCTCTTCCAGAACATGTAAAGACAGAGTCAAAGCTGAAACAGTGCTGCTACTGTATAATAGTGAGGCTTTTAACCTGCAAAGCTTTCCCTGGAAGGAGGAAGCTTTTTAAGGGGAGGAGGAAGAAGTACGGGGCTTTCTCTTTGGGAAGAAAGCTTTTTGCTTGTAAAAAAACCCCCAACAAAATAACAACCACCACCACTATCTGCCTGATTTCAAAGTGAGGGCGACAACTTTTGACTTGGGAGCTTTTGGGGCAGAAGGTGGTGATGTCTGAATGGCGTTACCGAACATGGGCTTTTTCTTTTAGCCTGGGAGGGGAATTTGATGAAGCTGGTAAGTCGGAGCAGCTGTGTAGATGTTAGTTTGAAACTGCTTTCTTTGGAGAGCTGGTATGTTATCAAGTCAGGAATCTGTCCTGAGGAGATCCCAGATGGGGCCTTGACACCATAAATGTACAAAGGCACTCGGTTGCACAAAAACTGCAGAAACAACTTAGTTCTAAAGAACGTGAGCCACGGATGGTAAACAGCCAAGAAAAGCAAGTAAGGGGTAAGGCCAAGCCGTTCTTGACATGAGAAGGCTACATTGGTCTCAGATGTTTAGGAATTCTTAATTTAAACTTCTGCAGACTTCCCCGTGGATAAATTCTGGTTTGAAAGGCCTCTTGTAAATTAAGCTCTACTTAATGTAGAGATGTGAAAAATGCCTGGATTCCAACTGCAGTGTTTGGAGGTTTGAAGTGAGCCCTGGAGTTTGCCAAAGTGCAGTTCTTGCCTAGACACCCTAATTCATTGTCACGTGGTGCCTCGGGATCCCTGGGTCTGTAATGCAGCCTGGTGAGCTGTGCTGCAGGGAAAGCAGCATTGCTCCTCACTGAGAAGAGAATAATGACTCTCAGTGCTTCCAAACAGTAGCCTTTGGTCCTTGCTGTGGAGGAGCTGGGACACTGGGTACGAGGGATGGATGGGGTTGTGCTGTGTTGCCAGCAGTTCTACATGGAGATTATTTCTTTTGATATGCAGTCTCCTCATGCTATTTTAAGGCTAAACAAGTCATGTTATTGAATGTGGAGAAAGAGGGAGGGATTGCTTTGTCCCATACTAATCCCAGGGCATCAGGGACTTGAAGTTTCAAGAGGTGCCCATGGAAAGAAATACCTAAAACTTTGTGGACCAGCTGCTAAGGGGTAAGCTGAACTGGGAGAATTAGTGACTGTGTCCTAGTTCCTGTAAACTGTTGAACAGCTGCAGAAGAAACCTGTTGACCCTTGTGCTGAGAAGAGGTTTTTGAGCCTCTGTGAATCCAGAAAGTACCTGGCTTGGTGCCTGTGGGCAGGAAATGTAGTTGCTTGGACTTTGTGTTCTGGGGTTGTGTGATAGGCAGGAGCTGCTGCGGGCTGTGCTGTCACCCTGCAGCCTCGCTGTCGAGGTTCTGCACTGCTGCCTTCAGCACTTGGCTTCCTTGCCTGATGGCCCACACAGTTTTTCACAGTCAGTGCTCTGGGGTTCTCCACGTGGCGTGTTGGGCACTTCCAGCTGGAACACACCAGAGCTGGGGGTGGGAGGGAGCTAGGGAATCAAACTGATGAACGTGTTTCATCTTCTGTGAGCCGGGGCACTGCTTTCCTGCCTCTTACCTCACAGTGTTCTTGGAGTGCTGTGTGTCCCTCTTGCAGCAAGGATCAGACAGGCCAGTTGTAAGTGGTTTCAGCCTCAGACTCGACTCTGGTGTTGATTCAGGCCCATGCATCTCTTAGATCTTGCTAGCACAGCTTAGTTTGCAGCCTGAGAGGGGAAGGGCAGAAGGGCTGCACACATGGCCCTGATTCCAGCAGGATATTGCTGGAAGGTTAGGTATGTGGCACGAGGGCTTGCCAACGTACAGCTGCTGTGCAGAAGTTAAAAAAGGGGCAGCTAATCTGCTCTGAAGTGGCTGAGAGCTTGGGTAATGGTGAAAATGCAGGGAGTGAAGGCAGAGCAGCACTGGAACGTGCTGCTGGTTTTCCAGCTTGTGGGTTTGACCTGCTGTATGGTGGGATGGGGAGAAGAAGAAAGGGCTGTGTGTGTGTCTTGGGTTTATTAATGTGTCTGTTTCAGTGGCTGAGGTTCATCCTGGAACTTGGATATTGCAGTTCCTTCTTAATGGTTGCCTTAGTTAATTGACCTTGAGATGATCTACTCAAGGACCAACAAGCTGCTAAATGGTTTAACTTTTTTTAACTCTGTGTTTGCAAGAACTGAGAGCTTTCCTGGAGGGTTCACTCTCCATGTTCCCCAGCTGCATCTTTCCTGTTCCACTGAGGTGTTTCTGATCCTCTGGGTATGTCAAGTGGCAGTAGGATGGGAGATTGTTGAAGGGCGGGTCACATGTGCCCACAGTGCCCACGCAGGTCCAAATCTGCACTTCTGCCGTGAATAACAATAACGTTAAATCCCAGGCTTTATTTGGGTAATCCCATAAAGCCTGGTGTGAGTGTGGACACCGAACTGGATTTGCAAGAGGCACAGCTTTGTGTGTCAACACCCCGAGTGGGAGGGGACACCTGATGAGATTTGCCTGGAAGGAGCAATCGCCCACATCTTCAGCCAGGCTGTGGTTGTGCAAGTGCCCTCCTGCTTGCTCCAGAGCAGGGCTGTGTGACTGGGGAACCCTGCCAAGTGTGCTGTGTCACTCCAGGGTGGCAGAGGTGCCCAGATGTTTGCCTGCAAGGAGCTCCAGTAAATCTGCTGCTTCGCTGAAAAGAGAATCCTTGCTGCCAGGTGTACTCAAACACCAACTTGGAGTATGTATTTTTTCCTGTAAGGACTTTCTGCTGTCCATATTTTCTCCAGAAAGGAATTTGCCTCATGAGGTGCCTTCAGTCTTTGTCCCTTGATGTAGGGAAGGGGTTGCAAGTGCATGTGGCAGCACATCATCAGTGGGGGTAAGCAGAACTTCCCTGGACTGTGCATTGCCCCTGGGCCATGTGCAGCATCCCCTGACTAAGCTCAGTAGGCAGGAGCAGGTTTGGGCTTTGGGCCAGAGGTGTGGCAAGGCCTCTGATGTGCATCGAGGAACATCCAAGAGCGAAGTGAGACACGTGGCTGATCCCCAGCTGGGCTGTGTTTTGTGGGATAAATGCAGCAACACTTGGGTGTTAAAATGGAGAAGGAGGATGGCTGTTAACGGTTTTGCAGGTTTTGGAAAGAAACAAGAGAGGAATGGCTCTCAGACCTTGAAGTGGAAGAGATTTCTTGATGCAGGTAAGGCCTTGGTTGGTGCTGGGAAGCAGTGTGCTGTAGAGTAGGACTGCTGGCAAATCCCCTGTGTATTTAAGATAGGAGAATGGTTTTTGAGCTTATGGTCATTAAGGTGGAGGGGAAGGATGGGGTAATGTAACCAGTACTTGTTCAGTGGCATGTGCTCTTATGTTGTTTGGATTAGGCTGTCTTCAAACTTTCCAACGATGCCAACCAATCCTCAGTCTAGGCTGTTTTTGAAAGAATCCTTGGCCTCATGGGAATCTCCATTTCAAGGTGCCAAACAGCACAGCAGAAGGCATGTCAGTGATTTTACTGCTGAGGAGGCTTTTATGCCAACACAAGGTTCAGTGTACTCTTAAATCTTGTTTTGGCTTACCTGAGACACCCACAGAACAAGTTTGTCACAGAAATGGTGTCTGACCCGGGGCTGTGGTGTCAAAGAGGTGTCAGTCCTGTCCTTGGCACAAAGCAGGCAGAGCAGATGGCCCAGCAGGTGGCAGGGTGGCAGCAATGACAAAGTGTGCTTACAAGTCTAGAAGAGCTGGACAGTCCAATTAATACTTGCCTAGATGCATTTATTTGGGGTGAATAGCTCCATAGCCAGCATTTTCAAGTCTAGGAGTTGGGATTATCTGTAGGGTGGTTTCATTTTATGCTTTCATTGAATATTAGTAGTGTAGTGGATTGATTGTAAATGGATTGATCGAAATAAAACTGCAAGGTAAGTTTATTCTGGTGGGAGGGTTTTTAGGGGGAGGAAAACACTGTTGGATGTGGTGGCTTTGTTTGATGTCCCAGGCATTAGATATTCTGGGCAGTTTACATCTCTTCCATGTTTGGGAGGTTGTGGTGCACTCAGTGGTGGGTGGCAGTGGCTTTCTCATTACTCTCAAACTGATGTTTGCACACAGCAAGCCTTGGCAAAGCCATCCAGCCTTCTCAGAAGGAGTAAAGACTTCAGCAGAAGCCAAAAAAGAGTTGCACATAGTTGGACTGAGACTGCCCAGCCCTAGAAAAGTCAGAAGCCCAGATACTGAGGACAGCAGCTAACATAACTGGCTTATAGCTCTACAATTCTTGATAACTGAACTCTGAAAACGCAAGGCAGCTCCTCTTTTCTGCTTGTTCCTAAGTGCACTGGGTGCATTTTGCTTAAGAGCAGATCTTTTGACTGTTTCTGCAAGGCTTCCTCATCTCTATTTTTTTTTTTTAAAGCTCTATTAATGTGTTTCAAACTTGGTTTCCTAATTGGAAACTTTCCATTGATGTCATGGGAGCTTTCTGCGGCCCACCTCAAATATCTCGGTTCACCAGGAATTAAGTGACTGTACAAATGTTTATGTTAAACACTTATTTAGAAGGTATGTTGACTTATGAGGACCTCTGATGGCTGTGGTATGTTGGGAGGATGGCTTGGCTGTACAGTTTTTGTCTTGCCTTTGAACTCTCAAAGCCCTGGCAGCTGTTTAATGCCGAGATAAGGACTCAGGCTTGCTCACAGCTCCTGAACGTGTTCCATCACTGACTGTTGCACTGTTTCTTGTCTCTTACATTGGAGAGCTTTTTGAATGGGTAACCTTCATGGAAAGGACCCAGATGGCAGAGTCTGGAATAGTCACATCAGAGGGCCGTTGGCTTAATTAGAGGTGTGGAATTTTGTTGTTCTAGAGAGGAAACCCACAGTTTAGTCTGCTGAGGAGCCCTAGGGAGGGAAGGAAGAACATGGAAGTTCTTCAGACTCTGCTTACTCAGGCTTCTGTGGCAGTGTCAGGGCATTTGGAAGGTGGAAACAGGAGGAATAAAAACCACCCTAGCATTCCCTGTCACCACCAGATAGACCTCAGACACTGAGTAGAGGCTGTTTCTTTCCTTCCCTGCAGGGCATTGTGCTCTGAGCTTCATATTGGCACGTGGGAGGTGAGGGAGCCACTTTAAATATCACTTTATTTCCAGAGTTCCAGCTAATGAAACTGCTGCTTAGGAATGAATTTCTGAGTGTCCCACTACGACTAAGGGGCAAATTTCACCCCTTGCCACTTGAACCAGCAGTGAAGCTACTGTGAACGACGCTGTAGTGCATGTCTTGGTCATGTTTTTTTGGCAAAAACATTTGTTCTGTATTACCACAACTGCTATTTCCAGGAAAAAGTTGCTCTGGGATATCTGGCTACCTCACAGTGCAGATGTCCTCTGAAGGCAGCATGTGCATTCTTGCAGCCACAGTTTGTATAATGTGTTTTTTATCCACTTCATTTTGGTGCTTTCCAGTCTGATTTGTCTCGTTGTGCTTTTACAGGGATAAAATTGCAGGCAGGCTAGAAAGGCTTTCTCAAAACTGCTGTTATGTGAAGCCTTTTGCTGGATGATGTCAGGAGCCAGCCAAAGCTTTTGGTCACCCTGCCTGTCTCAAACCACCACAAGCAATTTCCAGGGACCCTTTCAGGTAATGGGGAAAGCAAAACATTGCATCATGCTGGGACTGTACCCAGCTGCTGGATTCGTGGAGATGTGCGGTGCCTCTTCCTAATTATGGTGTGTCCTGGGTCAATTATATTTAAACACACAGTCCAACCATATCATTAAACTTTTTTTGGCTAATGACAAGTCAGAAATCCAGTGAAGCATCATCCCAGCATGCTCTGCTCTGGGGAGTTACTGAGTGTGTTCCAGTAAAGCTGGCAGCGTGAGATGTCTCTTGTGCAATCCGTCTGCCAGGAATATCCCCTTAGTTCAGCACTTTGGGAGCTGCTGTTGCGATGATGCCTCGTTGCTGGTGTGTGTTACTGGACGTGGAGGGCTCTCCTTGCTGAGCACACTGGTGGAGTGGTTTGCTGAATGTTGACAAATGTCTCGGCACTAGTCTGTTCCAGTGTTTATCCAGCTCTTTCTTTGGGTTTTTGCTTCATATACCCAGTGTTTGAGTTGCACAGCTCCTGGCAGCTGCCTCAGGAATGAGAGGTGAGCACATCTTTCTAGAGACTGGCGATGGGCTGGGTCAGGCAGAGTGCACTGTGTTGGCTTCTTGTTCCTTGATAGTTTCAAGCAGTTTAAAAGGTTACATAAAGTGGCTTTCTCTACCTGCTGTGCAGTGGAAGGATGGGAATCCTTCGCAATCCCCATCAGAAATTACAATTCTGACTTGATTCTCTGCAAAGAACAGACTGTACCAGGCAGGCAAGAAAGGTCAGTGCTGTTTTCCATTCTCTACTGACTGGATTGCAAAGCCATTTTGTGCCCAGATATTCTGGAGGTGTTCTGCCATGGTGTGACTGCTTCCTTTTTTGCCAAGGGAGATCCATAGGAAATGGCTTTTCCTATGGAGACTTGAAGGGAGGAAAGAAGAAATTGGAAGCTAAAGGGGGGATATTGTGGAATTAAACGAGCCAAGGTGCTCGATGACCCTGGTATAGCAAGCTTGGATTTGTCTGAACACTTCACCTCAACTGGCTGCTGCTAAAATTGGAGAACAGAAATTGCATCTCCTGTCTGTGTTGTTGGATTTGGAAAGGGTTTTTCCATAGCTTTTGTTATGTTTAAGGGTGGTTGTTGTTCCCGGATTAAACTTGAATAGAAAACATAAGGCTGCTGCCAGCTTTCTGTCACAGACACCTTTTATCTTGCATTCATCTCTTCCAAGCAGATGCTGCTTTCATTTCTTCTACTTTTTGCTACAAGAGTGATTAGCAGCCCTTTGATGCAGGGGAAGAAACTGTATTTCAAAGCAAAGCTCCTCCTTAACTCTGATAACAAAACTGTTGTTTTTATCTGGAAGGTAATTCTGTGTTCCTTTGAAGCAAACCTGAGGGCTGGGAGCTCCTGAACCCTTCTTGCTCTGAGTGAAGGTGCAGATCCTTCCCTGGGGACTCAGTGACTGTGCTGTTTGGGTGGGAGGTGTGGGTGAAGCTGAGCTGCTGGTGGTGAGGATGTTCCTGGGGCAGAGGGTGACAGACGCTGGTGCACAGTGTTTCTGCAGGTGGCTGTGAGCTGCAGCGAGTGGCTGACGGTGTCAAAAGTGCCAACCACACAGCCCAAGGTGGGGCACAGCAGGAGGAAGGAGCTGAGGGGAACGGGAGCCTGCAGACACTGCGCTGTGGTGGTGATGCAATCTGTATCCTCCAGCCAGGCAGAATTGTTTTTCCCAATCCACCCTGCCCTCCCAAGCCTTCCTGCCTTCAAAGACTTTGTGCTGAGCGTGAGGTTCATGTCAGCATCCAGCTTTTGGCTTTCATCTTCTCCTCTTGAAGAGATAAGCCCTGTTCCTGTGAGGTGCAATACTTCCGAAAGGGTGGTGTGGGGATTGTTTCCCAGGGGGATGTTGAAGTGTGTCTGTCCTCATAAGGAGAACAGCTGGTTGATAAGACTGAGCCACAGCATTGCTCATGTGGCAGGTGACTTTGAGGAATGAAGCATTCCTAAGCTTAGGCCGTGGCTGGCTTGGCTGGTGGTCGGGGCATGGAAGAGAAGATGTTGTCAGCATTTAGCATGTTACAAGAACTATGTCATGCAGCTGAGGCACGTTGGATGTGCAGATCATGGGTCCAAGATCTCATTTGAGAGTAAGGGCTGAGGAAAATACCTACTGAAACTACCAGGCTCAGTGAGGGAGACCGTGCAAGGCTGCTCTGCACATGGGCAGGTGCTGGAGGCTCTGAAGAGTCTGGCTTGCAGGTAAGGAAGCTTAAACTCGACTTCAAGAACCTGTCACAATTGTGTGATGAGCTCCTGCTTTGGATGCATGTACAGGGGTGTTGACTTTTGTAAACATCCTTTTGTTAAGTGAACAGAATGGTTTTCTAAACAGTGTGGGGAAAAAAATCACTTCCTCAGTGACTCAGCTGTCTCCTCTTGTGAGGTTTTTGTCCTCAGTGGTGACACCCTCAGTCTCCAAAGACTTCAGGACAGGAAAGACCTGAATCTGTAGTTTAGGCTGTGGAAGATCTACTGGGTCTTCATACACAGTCCTGTTTTTCCAACACCTAAGAAGCCCAGGATGAAGAGATCTGGGTCAATATTGTAGAGGAGCGCTGAGTTTTTTCCATGTGGCAAGGTAAGACAAAAGGGCACGTGAACTGGATGTGTTTGTGTTGCTTAGAGTAAATCATTGTGCAGGATGAAGGCACTAACAGCTGGTACAAAGGGACTGAACTGCATTCCCTTGTCTAGGATTTATTTGACCTGAGCATTAACACAAAACTCAACCTGAAACTGGAATGACTGGAACAGGGAAGAAGATGTGTAACCGTAAGTATAAGGAGGAGTCGTGTCACTGTGGAGCTTGCCAAGCTTTGGAACAGGCTGCCCACAGTCTGTTTTTGAAGGTTTACAAGAGTAAACTGGAGAGCTAGAAAACAAAATTTGCCTTGGGCCATCCTGCCCAAGGCCTTAGCAGCCATGCTGTCCACCTTCCTGACTCACTGCTTGACATTCAGCAAGACAAGGTATAAAACTACAGTTCTTGCACTGCAGACCTTCTAGGCTGGGCACCTGATTTGACTGTTGGGTGTCAGCCCCTCTTTAAAGAGGGACATGACTGTTGTGATAGCTCACAGGAGCACAACTAACTTTATCTCTTGACCTGCTGGTGAAAGGGTGGAGGGAAATGTACTGCACAGGCTGAGGCAGCTGCTGGTGATAAGGGGCTGCACACCCAGTGTTTGGGCTGGTAGAAGGATAGAGCTTGAGGGGAAAGTTGTGCTTGTTATACTGCCTTTTTTTTCTGCTTGAAGCTCTGCAGGGATTGGGTTGTGCTGTAGCACTGGTTATGTGAAGGAAAACAGCAGCTATGCAGAGCTCTTTGGCTGCATTCAGCCCCGGGGTTATGGAATGAATTTTCTCAAGTCTCGTGATTCCACTGTCGTAGTGTCTGATCAGGTGGAAAAGACTCAGTCAGGAAGCTCATTAGCTCCTGCCTGAGGGACTTGCTTGTTTCCTCCCTGAAAAATAGCAGCAGGCATGCCTGGCTGGATGGGAATCTCTCTGCATCCATCCTCCTGTCTGTGTGGTGGGATGGCTGTGACAGGAGAGGTCAACACAGTGACTAAACACAGACTGTAAGAGGGAGGATGAAAGGGATGGACTTGGATGGAGCACGATGGTTGAAAGCGAGGAAGAGGATGCCAGCTGAGTTGCTGGGGATGCAAATGTAAATAAACTGTAAAAGTGGAGGAGAAAGAAAAAAAATCTAACTTTTGCTTCCTTAAATGTCAGGGACAAGGTGGGTTTTTGTGAGGAGGAACTGAGTAGTGTTCTGCTGGGCATCAAGGATGCTGGGGCTTGGAATTTCCTCCTCAGGAGCAGGCAGTTTGTGGGCATCTTGTTGTTCACCTTGCTCTCTTGCTCTCCCCAAGGATGAGAAGTGTGCAGCACTCTGATCTTCTGCTCTGCAGAGTGTCTTCTCCTGCCCTCTGTGGTAGGTTGGTAGTGGTATTGCTGCCCATCTCCGGAGGGAAAATGCAGACCCAGGGAAGGGATGTGCCCAAGCTTGCCAGGCTGAGTGGCAGTGAAGCAGGGATGGAGCACAACTTCACTTCTGCACCACGAGGCCCTCATTTTGGTGAATGTGCTGCCCTGTCCTCTGACTCAGAACAGCATCCAATCTGTGGTCCTGTAAATGCTCTGCTTGGAGGGAGCAGAGGCTCTGTTGCAATTGGGCCAGGAATTATCTGTTTCTAGTACATGGCCCAGATTTCAATTACGCTTTTTCCAGAGTGATGAGCAGCACCAGACACACTTGCACAACTTCCCCTCTGGCAGAGATGTATTTGATGTAGATACATGTGCTGAAGCTGCAGACACAATAAACGTATTTGAGGGTAACAGGCTGAGTAATCTGGTGCTTGGCAGCTGCTCTGTTGTGGGGATTTTTGCTTTACTGTTAGCAGTGTTTGTGACATCTTTAAATGAAAAGAGGAAGGAGACAGTAGCTGAGCAGCCTTAATATTAAAATAGCTCAAACTACAAGTGGTTTTCCTGACAGAAGGAATCCTGCTGAATTCAGTGTGTCTCCTGACAGAGTATACTGTGTTGCTTTGAGGAGCAGGGATTGATATCCTCACAATCTGCTGTGTGCTTTTTATTTCCAAGGCACCTGTTTGAGAAAATGCTGCTCTGCAGGTCTATAATACCCAAATCAGTGATTTGAGTACAGTAAGGGCTCAATTCACGTTCTCATGGTACTTGGTTTGTGCTGGGTGACTTTTTCCAGCTCTTACTGGGCTCCCTGTGTTCTTGGAGGTGTTGTGATTGCCTCACTGTGCCCACTGGAAGCAGCAGAACAGCTATCCTGGAAACTAAAGCAGCACTTGCAGCAGTTGGGATGCCATGGTTTTACTCTTCAGCTGAAATGGAGGCTGACCTGCCACGAGGGGGGAGAAGACAGCACAGGAGGCAGCTGGAAAGTCTCTTTGCTCTGCCCTGCTGTCAACTAGGAAGGAGACAGAAGGGGAGTTTTGGTAGGTGACTGCTGAGAACATGGATTTCTTCTAATGCAGCTGCTGCCAGCATGAAACCACAGTGATTCATGGACTGTTTTTTAGGGGAAAGCAGTGCTTTATTACCAAACCCTTTGTCCTGATGGCTTGTGGTGTTGGCCAATCTCGCAGCCGTAGCCAAAAAAGTGCTTTTGATACGGGAGTGGAAACTCTGGGCAGAGGTAGAAATGTCAGACTTTGTTCTTTCCACCCACTGCTCCCCTCCCCATCTGCTGATTATCAGACAAAACTAATGAATCCGGAATGAGGGGTGGACAGTGGGCAGTGTAGGCTGCAAATTAATAAGCAGGGAAATAATGAAAAGCAGGGAGTTCTTGTGCAAGAGAGTGGCTTGTTACGGATTATGTGAGGTTCTTTAATGCAAATAGTTCTGAACATAAACACTATTTAAAATTTATGGTGGCTTAATTGCAGAGGAAATGCCTTTCTAAATGCAGCCTATCAAATGGCTCCAGTGCTGGAGGGAAGGAGGGAAAAACCTCAGGCAAGCATGGCAGCTTTGGCCAGGTCTTTTGAGTGCTGCTTGGTTATAAAACTGGGGGGGTTTGTATCTGTAATGTAATTGTAATTTGTAATCTGCCAAGCGGAGATTTCCCCCTCACGGGGTCGTGAGGCTTCCTCTGGAAGCAGTGCTTGTTTACATGCAGAGTCCTGATAAAATATGGAAAAATCAGTTGAAGGTGGTTGGACAGGTACAAAGGTGTAAGAAAAGGGAACCTCTGGACATGTGGAGAAAAGGCTGCACGTGACCCTTCTCCTTGCTCCTTAAGTGGCTTATTTCCTGTGGCAGTTAATCTGCAGACAGATCCTAGAGGCATCTCTTGAGTGCATGTAATGAAATTGGAACTGTGAAAAAACTGTGCCTTTTGCAGGTGACCTTTGCAGTTGGTCTATCTGCGCTGGCCTAACTTTTTTTTTTTCTCCTTGGGATAAGCTCCCCCAAGACACCAGAGCTCTTTTCTTCTGATGGCAAAGACTGCGCTGAAGCAACCTGGGAGCAGCCTTTCATAGTTGTATCAGCCTTCATTTCAGTACAAACAAACTGCATCCCCCAAAAATGGATCCTTGACATAAGCAGTGAGGAAAAGCATCACCTGTCTGATGGATCTAGTCTGGAAATGGTACCAGGAGCTAAAAAAATGCCTCTGCCAAATTTGACCAGGGAGATGAAACCTGGTATGAGGGAAGTACATCTTACCTGGTCTACAGGATATTTGATCTGGTGCTGCTGTGTTCCCTAAATGGGTGTGTGCTGCAGCCTGCAGAGAACCTGCCATGCTGGTGGAACGTGTAGCTGGAGTGGTAGAGCCTCAGAGCTGCCCAAACCAGTGCCTCAGCTGTAAATAGCTTGTCCTCCAGAATGGCTGTGCTGTGGTGGTGTGCTCAGCACTCTGAGTGGGGATAGGGCTCTACATAATGGCACAGAAATTGCCATGACTTACTGGTGTTTCTCCAGGCTCTGCAGTGGCTGGTGTGTGCCCCTGCTGACACATCTCCCTGGACCTTCTCCCAGGAAGGGAACAATGTGGATCTTTCTCTTCCTGCAGCACCGTGTACAGGTGTTGTCTCAGCTCAGACCTGACTGCCAAACCACAGCTGTTCTGCCCTTTCCTCCCAAAGAATCTGTCTGGAGTTCAGATCTGTGGCACAAAGCTGACCTTGACACATCTGATGAGCAGCAGCAGCAGTGTGTCCCCACTGTAACCTGTCCACAGCTTTGGCACTGGAAACGAGGGATGTCTGCAATTCACTGTGTGTCTGGTAACTTGGGATCCCCAGGTAAATGGTTACCCTGACAGGTGACCTGACTGACACCTGAGCATGTGACAATCAGCCTTCTGGCACCAGGTGTGATTTGGATGCTGAATTCTACCTGGAACCCCAGTTCATCAAGTCAACCTTCTAGGTAACAGCTGCCTGTAAATGCTTGCTGGAATACAGAGTTTAAAGTTGCTTCTGGAAAACAGCACTTCACCAGTTGGCCACAAGCAGATATTCCAGACCAGCAGGAAGTTGGAGAGGAGCAAAGGGGAGAGGTGTAGGGAAGGTCAGTGCTGCAGCTGCAGATGTGGGACATGGGAAGGGACTCTGGCTCAGTTTCTCAGTGCTGAGATGCAGAGCTGTCAGTTCAATGTGGGATGGTAAACTCAGGGTCCTGTCCTGCCTGATGGGGGGGGAAAGCTTTAGTTGCTGGATTTCTGGCCAGTCCATCAGCTCCTATTCAGTGTGGGTACTTTACCATGGCTTTACCACTTCTAGTGCTGTGTAATGCTGCTGCTCACTCTGCACTACAGGTGTTGGTGTGCCTGCATGGGAGGGTTCTGCAGTGTTAAGGATGTGTGTTCAGGGTGAATTTCTGTTGTACAAGCACAGCAAATTGCTTAATTCCTCTTAACATCTGTGTGTTCCACTACCAGTAAATGAAGCGTTTCTAGCCAGTCTCATTGTCCTGACTTGCTTTGTGAAGGCCACAGACCATGAGTAAGTGTGGAAAGGAAGTGGACACACCAGACAGGATAAGAAGCAACTGCTGGTAATGCAGTAGTAATTGTTTAACCTGCCCAGCTTCCTAGTGCTGCTGTCCTCAGAATACCCAGGACAAAGCGTCCTCAAGGTAGTGCTGGAAAAGGTACAAAAGAACTGCTCTGGAGTACTTGGGCTAAGTGGGTTGACCATAGGGAGCTCAACTAACAGTGCTTCATGCCAAGAACAGAATGGCTGCAGGCAAATGGCTGCAATCTGCCTCTGAGAAGCTATTTTAAAGAGCCTTGGTTTGTGCCTGGTCTCTAACACGCTGCTGACATTCATGAGCTGCCTTACACGGAGCTGTAAAGAGCTTACTGACCTTTACAACATCCCCTGAACTTCCTCCGTGAGGAAAACCAGCCCTGAGTTGGCTTTTTTTTTTTTTTTTCATTGAAAGGGGTGCCTTAGTTTCTCTGAACCAAAATTGCCATTTATAATTATCCTTCAGTAGAAGATCTCAGGCAGGAACTTGGGGAACTCCTTTTGGCTGGGTTGCTTCCATCATTGCAGGTACTTTGCATAGTAACCTCTCCTGGTTTTTAGTGGTGTTTTCTGCTAGATTATGCAGCACTGCAGTTAGCAGGAATTGCCTGGGTAGGTGGACAGGTGGAAATTCGCTGAAGTTGGTTTTTAGTAAGTGGCTTAGTTGAGGATGGGTCACGGTTGTTACTTCAGGTTTTAGTTGACTCAGATGTGCTCCTGTGAGTAACTTGAGTGTTTTGCTTTGGAGAACCAGACACTGGAGAAATGGTGTAAAAGGGCATCTTGCCTTCAGCATGGCAAAAATAGCTAGAGAACTTCAGCAGAAACTGTCTGAATCATCCCAAGGAGAGGAAGGATGGAGAGCTGTGTTCACACAGACAAGCTGATTCTCAGTGGTTGCAAGTCCTAGCAGTGCTGAATGATGACATGCTCTTGGCTTCCTCGGGCAGAAGCCTTTTCTGGTGTGTCTAGGGGTGGACTGGCTGCCTCATGTATGGCAGAGCAGAGCCCTTGGTGCCTGCTCAGTAGGTGAATGAGGCTGTTTGCTCAGCAAGGTGGTTGTTAGCTTTGTAATCCGGGCAAGTCGAGCATTGCCAAACCAAAGTGACTTGTTCTCCCCATCCCTGCCACATCTCGAGCAGTGTAACTTGTCAGGGGCCTCTTACTCTGCTGCAGGATTTTCCTGTGTGCTGTTTGCTGGGGCATGGGCCACCTTTTCTTCATTCTTGCTCGCCCAACCTGCGGTGACCTCGGTTTCACTTTCCTGCAGAGGCCACACAGCCCTGCCAGCACCTCAACCTGCCCAGCCCAACTGCTCCTGCTCCTCAGGAGGTGGGGCTGAGCAAGTTGCCCCTGTGGCAACTTTCTCCACGCAGGGCAAGGCAGCAGTGAGGCTGCCAAAGCCAGTGCTGTGCAGCAAGGGTTGCCTGCCCAGTCCTGATCTCAGCAAACTTGCAACACTCAAAGGCGCTCGAACCGTGTTGTTGGGGCAGTTGTTCCTGTCATCTGTCCTGTGACTGCTTGGGCTCTGCCAACTCAGCACTGGAAAACTTCTTCAGCAGCATAGGTGAGCTTTTTTTTTTCCTGAGGTTTAATCAGTGTTTAATTGGGTGGGAAGGGTGTTGAAGCCAGAAGGCTGGTGAAGTGATTGCATCAGCACTGGAAGGGGGTGTCACAGCCCTCCTGGGTCTGGGTTCTGCAGTGGGCAGAAATGCACAGTTGCAAGTAGGCTGCTATGTTTGTGGTGCCAAAAACGAACAGCAAGCAGGGAAAATGGAGTGTCCTGGTTCTTTGGGGCTAAAGTTTGAATGCTGTCAGAGGCATGTGAGTCTTCATCCCTATTTACACTGGTTGTGTTGTAACATTGCAGATGCATCTTGGCTTCTGTGAGACAAAAGGTCTGCATGATCGAGGGATCTGTTCTCAGCCCCATCCAGGGAGGAAGGGGAAATCCCTTTCTTTCTAAGGAAGGGTCTTTGTGGACTCTTTCTGGCATACTATTTGTGCACATGTCTACCTTCTGGTCAGCAAACCAGGAGCAGTGTGGTGTGTTGGCTTGCAGGATGAACATTCAACCCCAAAAAATGAACCAGATTTACTTCATGCTTTTCTAGTAAAATCATAGGAAGATGAGCAAAACCACAGTGGGTTTTTTTTTTTTGGTCTAATTTGTTATTACTGTCTGGGATCCTTTAGTTCAACTCCTAAAGCTGTAAGCAAGTAAATCACCATGGGTAGAATATCTTTTCTCCTGAGGTGTGTTCCATGCTGGAAATCTTTAGGGTAGGGCTCTGATTCATTGCCTGTAGAGCACCCAGAGCCTGTTAGGTGTTTAAAGGTCTGGCCTCTTATCTGTAGAAGTACACTTAATTAATATTATGTGGAGGAAATAAAGCCACAGTAAACTGACTTGACTAAATAGACTTAAAGTAAGACTGGATCAGAAATCAAGGAGCTTGAGACCCTTCAAGTGTTCTTGTTATTGATGCTCCAGACAGGTGTCTGTAGGTGCTGAGCTTCAGAGCAAGGGAGGAGCCATGAGGAGCCTTGGGTTTTCTGAGCTGAAAAGAGAAGTTGGACACCAGCTCTGCTCTGTCATATAGAATATTTTCCTCGAAGACTTGTGTTCTCCCTATCCAACAGCAGGGACTTTGCCTTGCATTGAGATGTCTTTCTGTCTCCTGCCTTGATCTATTTTCAGCAAGCAGTTGTTTTGAAATCTGGCATATCTTTCTTGTATGGCAAATTGCCTGCTTGCTCTGAGCAGCGAGAACGAGGGGAGGTCTAATTCTCACTGAAAACAGCAGGGAATGCTTTTCTCTGAGACACTCTTATAATTTCATTCCAAAGCTTTTAAGCCCAGAAGGTTAACAATAGAGCTGAAAAAAAGCATGGGAGCAGAACTGAGCATCATGGGGGGATGAGCTTGTGTTTTGTGAAGCAGAGCAGAGTTGCTGCAAGCCTGAGCTGTTGATAAGAGAGATAAAAGCACTTTCAGTGTTTAGATTTGTACTTAAACCTGTAACAGTTCAAAGGTTTTGAAGCAGCCCATTCCCTCGCATATCTTCTCATTTATGGCTGGCTGTGTCTCATATCGAGCTGCCCAGGGCATTAATCCATTAATTTAAGAGGATAAGCTCTTCTGCATCTCTCCTGCTGCAGGAAAGTGCCTGTATTGTCTTGTGCATGAAGAGGCTTTTCCTTTTAAAAAATTAGGGTGTAATTGTGCTTCCTGACTGCAGGGCAAGGTGCCACCCTGCAGTTCCAGACCAGGCTAGTGCCAGGAGCAGCAGCAGAGCCAGCTGTGAGCAGGAGTTACTGCCTTGCCCTAATAAGGAGCCATGTTGCACTTAAATCTTGGCATATGGTGCTCGGTGTCTGACCTGCTCTCACTCCAATCAACCCCTTTGTTCCAACCCTTTTCCTTTCTTTCCTCCTTTCCCTTTATTCTGGCCATTGTCTTTCATCTGGTGTTAACAGCCTGCTTGGGAAAGAGTCGTAACTAATGGAAGTGATGAGTGGTGCTGGTGTGCAGAAAAGCTGCTTCCCCTGCAGAGCCAAGCAGGCAGTGGAGGGTGTCCTGTCCCCTGGGCTTCAGAAGTCCCTGCTGTCTTTCACTGGAGTGATTCCCTTTCTGGTGCATCGGCCTTGAGAGAAATATGATGAAGCTTATGTTGGCAAAAGGCAAAAAGTCACGCTGAACGAGGCATTGTTTTGCTAATGAAGAGCACAGTTGTGTGCTCTTGCTTCTCTGGAGTGTTTTGTGCTCCGAAGAGCTCTGCACCAAGTACTCCTGCAGTCTGGCAGTCTGCTTTGTTTTGGTTCTTGCTTCCTATGCCGTGTTCTCACATGTACTGCACAGGAAGTCTCTGCCTCTCCTCCTTCTGCCAATGTTTTGTTCCTTTATCCTAATCAAAATTCCAGCAGCTGAATTTGCCTGTGGACTTCCATGTGTACTTTAGCCAGTCCCTTGTTGGGACAGCCTTTGCCCTTATGCCACAGGCCTGGGGAATGCCAGGTGGTTCAGCTGGTGCTTTCTGTAGAGCAAAACCACGACACATCCAGGCACCTCCAGCCCTCTGTTGATTTTGCTGTTACTTGCTTATCTTCAGCTGTTGACCAGCTGGCTCAGGATTTGTTTTGATGTTGGGGATGGTATTTATTTAAGTTGCAGGATGTCTTGGTTATCTTAGCAGCTGATAACATGATTGGACCCTGTTTAAATGGCATCTTCTCTCGGTCAGTGCCAAACATCTGAGGTTCCTGGATAGTCTGAAATAGCTGTTCTGCAGCCTGTGTGTTGGGGGGTGACTTTTAAAGAACCTCAGGCCTTTTCCTCTTCCATCCTTGAAAAAAAAGGCAGGAAGAAAAGGAGAAATCTTGTCTCTTGTTACTTAGGAATTGAGATTTAGCTCACTGTTCCAATGGCATGCCTTGGATTAGTGGTAAAAACCTGTAGGGAAGCTGCTGAATTGAACATACATGAGCCTCCCCTGTCACCTTCTAGCTGAAGCCTTGCTGCTGATGTCCAGTAATCTTATTTTTAAACCAGATCTGATTCATGCTCTTATTTTCTATGCCAGATGAGGTCCTTGGTTGTGAGTAAGTGTTGTGACTGTAGCTGGCAGGAGTGCTGCATGATTGCCTCACTTCAGGAAATGTTAAAATAACACTTTTTTTTCTTAGAAAGCTCGTTTGCTCCCCTCCCACTTCTAATTCTCCTAATAGCTGCCCCCAGTTTGGCAGCTGCCTTACAGAGGGTTGTTTGTGTTGCTGAGTGAGAGCAGAGACACTTCAGTGGATGCAGTGCTGGAGGAGAGGTACACAAAGTGAGCGAGTATCTCTAGCCAAGCTGGCTTAAACGTTTTAGAGGATTCTCTGAAATCTGGAAGGAAAACTGCTAAACTGTGAGAAGAATCTTGCTCCTCCCCCTGGACTCTGCGACTGAAGCGGGAGATTTTTTTTTCCCTCTTGGAGAGGAGCAGCTGCCCCAACCAAAGCTGCCCATTTGAGACAAACCACACAGCAGGTTTATCTGCTCCCTGAATGCAGTGCCTCAGTGGAGCTGAGAGCACCAGGAGCTGCTGGAATGAGTGTCCCCCAAGGACGGACTCTGCAGGTTTTGTCTGCTGTTTCGGATTGCAGTCAGGCCTCCAAGGTACTCGGCAAAGCTTCAGTGGGGTTGAAGAGATTTGTCTCCTCATCCCTCAGTGGGGTTGAAGAGAGTTGTCTCCTCATCCCCGTGTCAGTGGCTGCTCTGTGCTGTGCCAGGCTATCCGTGGAACCCTTCCTTGCTGGTGGAAAGGCAGGACAGGGTGTTGGGATAAACAGATGAGTGCTGTGCTCTGTAAATGTGGCACGCAAGGCTGCATGTGCTAATGTTTAACTTGTCTCCTGTTTTTCTTTCCACCCGTTAGGCAATCCTGAGCGGTGCACATCTTGACAGAGTCTCCTAGCAACCTTTTCTGCGGGGCTGAATGACAGCAGAAGCTGCCAGGTGAACCCGATGAGCCTGTAAAGAGGTGAGACCAGGACACACCATGGGTCAGAAGGTCACAGGTGGGATAAAGACTGTGGATATGAGGGACCCTGTGTACAGGCCGCTGAAACAGGAGCTCCAGGGACTCGACTACAGCAAACCCACGCGGCTGGACTTGCTGCTGGACATGCCTCCCGTGTCCTACGAGGTGCAGCTGCTGCACTCGTGGAACAACGACGACCGCTCGCTGAACGTGTTCGTGAAGGAGGACGACAAGCTCATATTTCACCGGCATCCGGTGGCCCAGAGCACGGACGCCATCAGGGGCAAGGTGGGGTACACGCGGGGGCTGCACGTGTGGCAGATCACGTGGGCCATGCGGCAGCGGGGCACCCACGCCGTGGTGGGGGTGGCCACGGCCGACGCCCCCCTGCACTCGGTGGGCTACACGACCCTGGTGGGGAACAACCACGAGTCGTGGGGCTGGGACCTGGGCCGCAACAGACTCTACCACGACGGCAAGAACCAGCCCAGCAAAACCTACCCCGCCTTCCTGGAGCCGGACGAGACTTTCATCGTGCCCGACTCCTTCCTGGTGGTCCTGGACATGGATGATGGGACGCTGAGCTTCATTGTCGATGGGCAGTACATGGGGGTGGCGTTTCGAGGACTCAAAGGGAAGAAGCTCTACCCGGTGGTGAGCGCAGTGTGGGGACACTGTGAGATACGGATGTGCTACTTGAATGGACTCGACCGTGAGTATCGCTCCTGTGTTTGTTCTGGCTGCACGAATCTGCTGCTTGCTGCTTCAGTGCAGGCTCACTGGGACAGCCTGGGGAGGGGCTTCATCCTTCTGGGGAGGTGAGGACTTCATGTCAGCAGGAGGGTTGCTGGATACAGCTCTGAATCCTTGGTGGCTCACCCAGACAGTTTGGCTGTACCCCTGTACCCAGGCACTGCAGGGTTTGAGTGGGAGAGCGTGGTGGGGGAAGGTGCTGCCAGTTGTCTGACTAGAGGTGGCAAACCTTTCTATATTTCAACCAAAGCACCAGCAAATGTTCTTGTGACAGTTGCATTATTTGCAGTGTAATCCTGGTGTCTCTAGAGAAAATGGTCTGAGACAGTCCCCTTCCTTAAATGGATAATGAAGGGACTCTTAAAATCCCTTTCAGGCAAGAATGGGAAAATCTGTCCCTAGCTAAGAAAATGGGAATTTCTCATGTTTCAAAAAAGTAGCTCACTTCTCTGCTTCTTTCAGAGCAGGGTGTGCTCATTTCTAGCAGGGGGCTGGATATTGTAGTCAGCCCAGCTTGCATGCCAGGCCTTTTACTAACAGGCACATCAATCTCTAGCTAAGCTTAGTAATAAATTTGGCTGTCCAAATGTGCTAAAGTCTGTTATCTCTCCTAGTCAGAAGCTCCCATGGGGCCAGACTGTGACTCAGTCCTCTGGGTAGGGTGGAGGAGAGAGGTGAAGGAAGTGGATTAAAATCTGGATTTATGCTGCTGGTGAAATAAATTTGGCAGAATTGATACGAAGAACAGTGTTTCCCCTACATTCCAGAACAGTGTCTGCCCAAAGGATGTAGCATGTTGGGCTCCTTTACTTGTGCTCAAGAGGTGTCCTAATGCTGGGCCAGCACTGGCAAACCCCTGGCACTGCTGGCATGAGATACAACAGGGCTGCTACCAGGCACCAGAAAAACTGAGCTGTCAAAATAAACAGGAAAACCCTGCAAAGGGATGGCAGCAAAATCCACAAGTGCTTTGAGAAATACATTGCATCTCATCAAGAACAAATAGAGAGCTCTTGGCAGAGCATTTTCTTACCAAAAAAAAGAAGCCCAGACCGTCCTGCCCCAACAGTTTACAGAATGGCAGCAGCTCCAGGAACCAGGTTTTGCTGAAGGGCCAAAGCCAAAACCTGCAGCTCCCCTCAAAGCCAGCAAGGCTGTGGAATTGCTGGAGCAGAGCTGCACTTAGCAAGGAAATGGCCACCTCCAGGATTGGATGGGTTGTAAATGTGCTCTCAGCATAGGAGTGAATTGTGGGCGCAGGGCCAGGAATGACGGGATGCTATTTTGGCACTGATAGAAAGAAGGTGTCTGGCTCTAACCACTTCTGAGCATTCAATAGCAACACTGTCCAGTGATTGTAGTGCCTGTGAATGGAAGGAGGTCAGATATGTGTGTGCTTTCTCTTTGGGTCTCCCGTCAGACTGGGTTATCAGCACAAACTAGATGAGGATAAAGTTCTTGTTCTCAATCTCTGTGGAAGATCCTCTCCTTTTAAGGCCCTTAAACTGAAATGTATTTGTGATGTTAATGCCTGTAGGCTTTGAAGGTCAGGCTCCTCGTCCCTGGGGATGCTGGCTGGACAATGCCCCTGTCCCAGCTATCTCCACACAGAGCAGGCGGAATTGGGACAGACTTTGAATGCAGCGTGTTTGTACCCCAGTGGTTTAAGAATAGGCTGCTTTGGGAAGTGCCAGAGGAGAGCTGCCAGGAATAGGCCTCCCTGGCAGTGCCACAGAGGTGCAGTCTGGCTGCAGGGACCTGTCCCTGTGGAAGAGGCAGCGTGGATCCTGAAGTGGGGTAGGAGCAGGGCTTGCAGCCAGGTCCTCCCTGTGACACAGAACACGTGTGGTAAATGGTGGGGCTTTGGGAAGCAGCAGCGCTGCCCTGACACATCCATGTGCTCCCCACCCAGCTGTCAGTGCAGCAGAGGTGTGCATATAAGGACATGATTATGAGTAACTAATGATCAGGAGTAACTAATGCACAACTGATAGGAAAAAAAAAAAAACATTTCACTGCAGCTTCCCCTGGAAGGAGGTAATAGCTTGGGATCCACAGCAGGGACAGAGAAGAGGAAAATAGAGCATTGGTTCAGCTCTGACTGTTAACATGAGGAGGAGACAGATCAGTTCAAGCCTTGTGTTTCCTGACTTTGTTACCAAGTCTCTCCTCAGCTAACAAACTCTCCCTCTCACAAAGGATAAAAGCCAAAACTTGGATAAAGATTGCTTTTCCCCCTTCTCATTGGAAGTGTTTTCTGCATGGAGCAGTGTGGCTGTTTATTTTTACCAAAGTAGAATCAGGAGTGATCTGATCAGACACCTTTCTGTTTGAGATTTTCAGTGTTACCTTTGAACCTGGGAGGAAGGTACTTGTAGCCGCCTTATTGATGGAATGAATTCTGGTTAAAAAAAAAATGCAGTCAGATGACCATGCTCAGAGAATGTAAGCTTTCTCTGTCCCTCATCTGTTCCAAAAGCTGTATGAACAGTGAGATTAATTTTGCATACAGCAGTAGAAGCTAAAGCTGTTGGTATCTGTCAAAGCTCCTGACAACTGCAGCTTCTCAGCCAAACTCATTCCACGCCTGTGGGTGCTTTTAGGTCTGTGTTCAGCCCAAGAGGTCTGTAAAGGAAGGGTGCAGGCAGAGCCCCCGGGCTGTTAGAAGAACATCCAGTTCTCTGCTTTGAGATGTCTTTTGTGTTTTCTCTTGGGGGAGGAGAAACCCCTTAGGCTGGAGCAGCATGCTGGGTAAAGGTGAGCTTTGACAGACTCAGCAGCAGGAGCTGTGAGTAACTAATGTGAATCTTCCCCTCTGTGCAGCTGTGATGTGTTTGTTAGCTCTGGCTTTGACCTTAGTCCCCTCTAAGTTGTGAATGACTCCTCAACAGCAAAGGGCCCCATGTGCCATTCCTGAAAAACTTGTATTATCTTGTTCAGTGCTTTAAGTACAGGATGCAAAAAAAGATAGCCAAGGGCTTGTATCCTTCCCAGGTTTGTGACACAGGAGGGAATCCTCTAGTGGAAAATGTCACAATACAAGTGGTGACACGAAGCTTTGACAGATGGCTTTGTTTTTCATGGGAACTATGTGATACAAATGAAGGGGGCTGACAGCTGTTATCTTATATATGAGACAAATCATGGTGCCTTCTGGGTGCCCAGACCACGTGGTGCTCTCAGGCTGCTGCAGCCTTTTCCTTCAGCGACTCTTACAAAAGATTTTTGGGTACTGCAGTAAGAGGGGTAACTTCCTTTTGGGGATTCTGGTGGGTTTTTTTGTTCACACCTGTATGGCTTAAATAACGTCCACAAACGTCGTGCTCTGCCGGTGTGTTTGAGTTGAAGTTGCTGATATTGTGGATTCTGAAGGGTTTGGGTCCTGCAGACATGCCAGGCATTCACTCTTCTTGCTCAGTCTCCTCTGGGGGGTTTTTAGAACCAGCAAACTGGACGTGCGTCTCGCAGGTTGAGATGCTGATGTCTCGGCTTCTCTCTCCCCAGCTGAACCACTGCCTTTGATGGACTTGTGTCGGCGAGCTGTGAGGCTTGCTCTGGGCAAGGAGAGACTGACTGAGATCCCCACACTGCCCCTGCCAGCCTCCCTCAAGAGTTACCTGCTCTACCAATGACCTTCGTGTCTGAGGACAGAGAGCTGGAACCAAGGCAACGCGTCGGAGCTGACCCGCCGAGCAACGGGCTCTCCACCCTCGTGTCATCGCTACTGTTGGGACTCCTCGGCCAAAGTATTCCTGCCACTGCTTAAGCCTCCCTGTGCCCTTACTGGACAAGCTCCCAAGTAATCCTTGTTTCACAGCTGAGTGTTTTGTTCTTTGGAAGTCACTTGCCCCAGCACACTTACAGAAGCTCTGTGCTTCCCTGCTTCTCCTGAGGAAAGCTGTGCTTTGTCCTTTGGCTTCAAGGGCCTAGGAGGGAAATGATTTGTCTGTACCAGCTAAAGGGAAGGACGTGATCTGGGGGAAAGGGAAGGCATTAGGAGTGGAAATTTTAAGACTGGGTCCTAAGAATGGAAAGGCACGAGATGGCCAGCAGAGTTGGAAAGAGCCTGGAATACCAAGAGGAATTAATTGCTGAGTTTTTAAAAACCAAAAAAAAAAAAAAAAAATAGGTACAACCCCAAGCCTTGAAACACCAAAACTAAAACCCTTCCACTAGGCCACTTAATTTGGAGAAGGAGGTTGTGTTGCTGATGTCTGTATCTCTGCTGGGACTTGTCACCGTGTGCTGTTTCCCAGATCGCGAGTTCCGTGTTCTTGTTTATCACCGTTGCTTTCTCCTGCTCCATTCTCTGCTCTGCCTCTTCTCAGTGGCTTTGACTCAGTGGATTGGCACAGACTCACTGGGTCTGATTTCTAACCTGTCCCATGGTAAGGCTTTAGAGGAACAGACTGATGTGCTTCTCTAATGGCTCTGCCAGGGAATTCTCAGATAAGCTGCTTAAATTCATCCAAACCAGGCTTTGTTCTGTCCTAGACCATTGGCATAATCTCCACTTAACTATGCAGCAGGAATAGTTCTCTCTGTTCCTTGCTTGGGGGTGGGAAGTTGTCCCAGAGAAGGTGGTTCCAGTGTGGGCTGCAGAAGAACCATCAGCAGATGAGAAATCCAGGAGGGGATTGCTGCAGAATGTCACTTGTGAGACCTTGACAGAGGCCAGTGGGGTGATCTCCAGGCACAGCAAGAACAAACTGAACCTCTCCAGAGCTGGGGGGCAGGAGAGAACTGCAATAAACAGGACTAGCAATTCAGGCAAAATCAGCACATCCCAAATAGATCCTCACCTCAGTAGCCAAGTAAAGAGGATGACACTCAAGAGCTGCTCTCTTGACCTCTCCACAGGTTACTATGCTGCCTTTCTGGGGTTATTTTGCACATTTCTTTGTCTTGAAAAAATGTTTGTGTGGTTGGATTTTTTTTTTTTGTTTTGCTCTTGAGTTATTCCTTCAGTTCTGTGTAGGTACAAATGAGTTTAGTTGTTGAAAATGTTAATATATATATTTGTGGTGTATGTATAAGAACATGTTTTAAACAGCTGCTGTAGGGTACCTTTTTTAAAATAAACTACTTGCATAGTATATTTTTTAAAGCACAGAATTGGTGCCAAGACTGGGTGGGGTGTGATGTGCCCCTTTTTTATTCTAATATTATATGATTTGTGGTTTTTTTCAATGTAGGGGTTTGTACTAGTTTCTGTTGCAGGGTGGGACACAGGAAAATTCAGTGTGTGTGTGTGTGGAGCCCTACTTGGTTGCCTTCAACTCGAACCAGTGTCTTCCAGAACTCCAGGGAAGTAGCTGTGTTCTCCCTAATGCTCTTTGTGCTCCCACATTTCCCTCTCTTCTCACTTCACCAGGACGTTACTTTGTACAGTTTTAAATTCTGGCTATTTTATGACTGTAGATAATACTCAGTAACCTAATAAACTTTATTAAATATTACTTGGTGGTGGTTTTTATTCAGATTTCTTTATATTTGGTTTCTACATGAGCAGTGAGCTTATTGCCAGGAAGCCTGCCCAGGCAGGCAAAGCAAGGGCTCTTGTGGCCTTGTCTCTGCTTGGAAGGAAAACAATTGAAAGGCATCTAAAAGGTGGGTACAGATGGAGGGCAAGGTGCATTGGTACAGGATGGTAAGGTGTGGGAACCTGAGATTTGTGTGCAGTTACCACTGTTGCCTAAAAGATGGAGTTTAATAAAGTCTGTGATGGGACAGCAGCCTTGGGTTCCTGATTTAACTTGGTTTACAGCTGATTTATTACACCATACTCCTTTTTCTATTCAGTATAAAATAGATTCAATAGAGTTTCCCTCCTACATTACAGCAAATGATTTTTCTTTTTTCAGAAAAGAAGTTCATAAGCAAATCACTGACTTCCTACTGTCATTTTTCTTAGGGGGGTGGTAGCTAGAAGAAAACAACGTAAAATGGTGAGGGCTGGAGGGATCCCTGGCCAGAAGAACAGCACAGTTAATTCCAGAAGGTGCTGTGGAAGGTTAAGCTGAGTGCTGGGAGTCATTCCTGTGTGCTTGAAAAATGGCTGATGGATTTCAGTGTGTTCTGGGAAACTTCCCCTGGTCATGAACTTGATTTAGCTCATGTTACTTGCTATTGCTTTTCACTCACTCCCTACCCACTGCTATAAGTTGCTCTGTTTTCATGTGTTTTGGGATCTGTTTGCATGAGAGACTTCACTCCTGGGCCGTGAGGAGAGATGGATTATTTTGTTTGTGGAATACAACCTGTTTGCTTGCTGGTTGTGCCTTCAGCCTCCTCCACCTGCAGCCTGTGCAATGCAGAGATGCCCTCCAGTTGTGTCAGCAGTGAGGTTGCTGCAGGTGGTGGAGGACTTCAGTGAAACACTTCTTTTCTGCCTGTGTCTGACCAAAGACCAGCTTCCCTTTTACCTTGAATGGAAGGCTGCCTGTGTGTCACTGGGAATGTGGCTGGAGGGGTGCTGGGACAGCAACAGGCTGGGAGGGTGCAGAAGGTGGGGCGGGTGCAGAAAAACGGAGAAATTAGTTCATGCTCAGCTCCAGACACCCAAACAGGCTTGTGTTCCAGCTGCATGGAATATTTGAAACAAATGACCTGCTCAGGGCTGGGAGTCTGCAGTGTTTATGTACAGTGCCATGGCAACAGTGGAGGAAGTCATGAGATGGGGATTGGACCTGATGGAATCAACAAATGATATCACAGATTAGCAAGTCCTAATAAATCAGTGGCTCTCTGCTCCCCTGCTATTTAGTGCCTGTGTCCAAGCACTGGCACTGTGGCAGGAAGATCTCTGCCTTTTTGAGGAGCAGTAAAAACTGCAAGCCCTGCTCGTATCGGGACTGCCTTGAAAAGCAGCCCTGTTCCACTGGCCAGCATCTCGTCCTCCTGCTGCTGCTGACTCATCACGTTTACGCACATGGAACCATTCCTACATTTTATAGGAGGCTTCTGGCCTTGACAGTTTGCCTGCTGCTGCCTTGCCTGTGCTGGAGCAGTGCTGTGACAGTTCTGCACAAGAACCCTGGGGCTCTAGACAAGCAGGGGAGTAGCTTTTGGTTCTTCCTGGAGGTCGAGTCTAGAAAAGTGTGCAAGAGGGGAAGTGTTCAGTGGAGGAGTTGATAAGCAAGCAGGTCGTGCTCCTTTGATAAAGGGAAGCCTGTACAGGGTGCAGGTGACACCTCTGCGATAGCCAATATTCCTACTGTGGATCTTCAGCAAAGCTGTGCTAATGTCAGGACAGAAAAACTTGGAGGGAGGGAGAGGACAGTTGCCAATTCTCCCCTTTATCTGCAGAACGGAGAAATTATTTCTGAGCTCAACCAAGTTCCCTGCTGGAGCCCAGCTGCCAGTCTGTACCTGCCACGTCCTTTGCCAGAACCAAGGCAGTTTTCCTTTTCCCTGTGCCTGAGATGTGCCAACTCAAAAGGATGTGCGTCATGCTTTTAAGAACTTATTTTGGCAGTCACACCTTCTCTCCTGCATCAGGTAAGACAATTATGAGAAACATTTCCTAGCCCGCTGCCCCTTTTCTCTGCACATGCTTCCTATGCAGAGCTAATGCTGTTGATCTCCTGCCAAAGACTAAGTTGTATCTAACTGGAGGAGGAAATACATAGCGATTTATTTATATAAGTTTATTAAAATTAAAAACTTAACCCAAAGCACAGCCTTTCTTGGCTTACAAAGCAGTGCTGAGGGGGAACAAAACTCATTCAGCGCTCGCACAAAACACACTGGAGCACCGATCCTGCCTTTTGCACATGTTTTGGTTCGAAACTATTGCAGGCTTGTCTGCCCTTCAGACAGAAAACTATTTGAAGCAGCTGCCAGATGTTTTGTCTGCCCTGTGTGTTACAGTTTGCTTGCTGCTGAGCAATGCTCTTCCCATTGGGTGCTCGAGCTGCCCTCGGGAATTCTGCTCCTGTGGCACCTCCGTGCTGGTTTCAACCCCTTCGCCCTGGTCACGTTCACACAGGGCAGGCACAAATCTGAGTGTTTTACTGCCTGACTCGGTGTCTGCTGTGCAATCTGCTGGCCTCGTCTGGGACCTTCTCTGGGACTAGCACAGACCAGCCACATTCCTCTGCTCACATGTTGCCACAGTGTATAAAAGTTAAGGTGATTTACAGTCTCTTATAAAAGCACTCGGGGCCTGAATTTAGGCCCTGCTGAACAGCCTTACCCTGAACACCCCCAGTTCAGGGCCTGGGCAGCCTCGATGACTGGCTGGAACTCAGAGCTGAGCTATAAATCTTTTTCCCCCCTGTAAATTCTCAAACACACTGAAGTGGGGCAAAGACCTTTGTGTTTTTTGCAGAACTGTGATAAATTTGACTCAGTCAGAAGATGTACCTGCTCAGCAGAGATACCTTGAGAATTCCTGTGTGTTTGCCTGGCCCTTTTATGTTGTTTGTGTAAAATACGTGTTGTTTGTGTAATATACACATTATTTGTGTAAGATACACATTGTTTGTGTGAAATGTCTCAGCGGGGAGCAGTCCCCTAGGCCATCATCTTTAGAATAAGCACAGGCCCTTGGCTTTCCGTGCTTCTGCACCCACTCGTAGTCCTGCAAAACCTCATCTGTACATCTTAGGGCAGAGTCCTGGTTAAAAGGGGGTTGAACCTGCCGATTTTCGCTTTGCTCAGGCCTCCATCTTTTAGTAATCAGAGGGCTCGTGCCCACACTTTTTGGGCACACATCGCATTTGCCCCTAACACCATGAATGACTGTTGTGCAGTCAGCAGCTTCTGGCCCAGGGTGTGCAACGGTGACATTAGGCCAAGCAATAGGTGCTATTTCTGGATACCCTTCTCCATAGCACCTTGGTTTTCCTGGGGAGCCCCATAAATGCCTGTTCTTACCAGAGTCTGTCATTGTTCCCTCTCACAACCTCTTGTTAAGCCATTAACTATTATTTAGGAGCGCCTAAACAAAGTGTTACTATCTAAAACCCACATAAGCAAACAGGCTCTCCAACTGATTATTATGGAGGTTACATGGGCAGGCAAGAAACACCTGCCTGAGCTGCAGTCTCATAGGACACAGGTGTTGATATATTTTTTTTTTTTCCTTTTATGAAAAAATACTGAGGGTTTCCCTCAGTGGAAATGGGTCTGAACTCTTTGTTCTCTCACTTTTCCCAAAACAGGACCTTTGGGAGTGCAGAACTTTCTCATAGGCTGCAGGTAAAAATGCCATCTACTGAACCAGTAACTTAATTTCCTGCAACAGGCTGGATGTTTTCTTTGGAAGAGGACCACCTAATATTGATAAGGTCTGTTCCCACTTAATCTGAGGTCCAACAGAGAGGCTTGAGAAGTAACAGCTGTTAGTCCTAAATATGATCTGTATTTTTCAAACTGTCTAGACACCTGGGTGGGTTGCACACACATTACCAGCAAAGCTAGTTAATCATGTCAAACGTTTTCTTTCTCTAAAGGTTTGTTTTGTTTAATGAGCTATATGGAAACCCAGGGGAAGACGGTGAATCAAGCAGACAAGTGAGGAAATTTGATCACTAAGGCTGACACTTGGACATTTTTCATTCTGACCTGGGATAGACAATGCATTTCAGGAGTTCAGGAGTTATTGGCTGTGGTGTTTGATAACACCACTGACACAGTAAACCCTTAAAGCAGTGAGCTGGGGGGATGTTTCACATGTGCTCTCTGTGAAATGCCGTTAAATGAAAACTGACTGAAACTGTGCTGCACAAGAGGAAGTTACAGCAGTGAAAATCACATTTACAGAATGCCAGAAATTTAAATTTACAATTGATTTTGTAAAGCAAAGCCTAGGAGAAGGAGCATTCAGAGTCCTTATGCTGCATCCTACTTGGATAAATACAAATGTTTTCAATTAATGTTCTTAGGGATGCCAGCTACCTATTCCAAAGTAAAGTGCTGCACGATAAGATCCTTTTTATTGGGAAGGAAAGAAGGTGATTCTTCATATGCAGTCTGACAGTTTTATTTGCATTTTGAAAAATAGTCAGAAAAACCTGAAGTTTAAAGGGGTGAGAGACATTTCTGGACAGGAACCCACCCTGAGAAGCTGCATCCTGGAGTTCAGACACCCTCGAGGTGGACGTGCAGATCCACAGGCACGTGGATCCTGGAGGGTGCCTGACATTTACAGTAGAGATTTGTGGCACACAAGAGCTGTGTTTTCTTGTGTTTGTGTTTGCTGACTATGTTTTGAGCTTCATGATCAAGATCAGCCGTGGCCTTCAATAGAATAAAGCTGTTCTCCTCTTTCAGGTTGGCTGGCAATGGCACTGCTCACAAGAACTTTTCAGTAAGCACAAGGCGTGTGTCTTTCTCTACAAACAGCAAATGCAAATAGAACAATATTATGGTGGAACAGGTGGAATGTTTGCAACATAAACAAGCATAAGAATCCCAAGACAAGCTATGATGCATTTCCCAGGAAGTTTAACCTGGAGTTTAGAAGAACTGAGCACCAGCATGAAATGCTGTCTCCCCAGATGGGTGTTAAAATAGTGTTTTCAGGAAGGCAGGAACACTGAAAGAGCAGATCCAGCTTTGGAAGAAGCCAGGGTGCAAAAAGATTGTTGGTCAGGAAAAGCCTTTGACATGTAAATCTTTTACCAGATGCATTTGGCAAAGGTTCAAAATCGTGATTGGGAAGACAAAGAGGGGGAAGAGATTGAGCCTGGGGGCTGGTTGAGTGTTCTGATCGTGGGCTGAGCTGTTTGGCTGGTTGATAAAGCTCTGTAGGTACAAGCTGGCAACTGAGGCTGAACCTGCAGTCTTGCTGCCTCTCTGAAATGACAGGGCTGGGTCCCTGAGCAACACTTAGGGTGATTTGCTTTGGTTGTTTTCCCAGTGGTCAGCGGCTCCAAATGGTGCTGGAAGCAGTGTGAGAGAAGCAGCTCGCTGCAGACTGCGCTCAGTTCCGAAATTCTCCCAGATGCCTTTCTTGCCAAATTCTCTTGGAAAGAGATTGTGTAATCAAACGGGGTTGCATGTAAAAACACACTTGTGTACGTCCAGGCGTGCAGGGTATTGCCAAAGTGGACAGACTGTCCTGCCTGTGCCTGCCAGAAAAGTTGTGTTTTGTCCAGCGGAAAGGAAAACATCCTTTTCTCTTTGCACTTTGGAATTTGTCTTTTCAGACTCTGATCTCATCAGCAGAGGCTTCATACTATGACAAGTTTGGCCATCTTGGGTCAGGACCACAGTCCAGCAAATTGAGGCTTGTACCAGTAGCCAAAACTCAGCTGTTCTCCCCAGAAAGTGGCCTTCTTGGTAACACAGAAAATGCTTCAAAGATTGCAGGGAACATCCAAGAAATAAAGGAAGCTGATTTGAGCACTGATTTGTAATATACAATCTTTTGTGCTAGTTGTTCTTTGAAGACAGCATCTGCCTCTAAACAAAGGACACAAGGAGGAGTATTTCCTACCTAACGTGTTTAATAGCTGAATGTTGTTGGAACACAGGAAGTCTGCACCATGCTGGGTGTGAACTCTGTATCACAGAAATCAGGCACATGCTCTAGGTGTGCTACCAACAGGCATCTTTCTTTCCAGGCTGTCCCACGTAGCTGGAAAGGCTGATTTTTAAAGAGCCCAGCAGCTGATTAGAGTGACATTTTTCCTGTGTGTTGCTTTAAACCCTGATCCTAATTCAACATTCATCTTTTATTTCCCTCTTTCCTGTTGCACTCGCTCAAGGGGTGGGAGCAGATGGAGCCCAGAAGTGTGTTCTGATCTTTTCCTGTTTAACTCCATATCTGGGAACCCCCTAAAGTCTGTTAGCTGGCAGTGTGAGGGGCTGCACACAGCCACTCCCGAGTGTGCTGGGCACTGCCTTGGTGGCAGTGGAAGGGCAGCCCAAAGGGCTCCTGCTCTCTGCCTTCCTGCTTTTTAGTTTTTGCTGCAGATAGAAGCACAAAGATTGTCAGATGTCAATGTCAACACGGCATTTTGCTCCATCTATGGCATTCAGAGTCTCTCTGTGTGAAAATACAGCAGCTCCCAGTTCCAAGGACATCCTTGGAAGGATAAGAGCTGCCCCTCTCCGGTCCCACTTTTCAGTCGGGTGACCAGTTTGTTTGGAAACTTCTTTGCTGTGGGTGGTGGATGGGGATGTGTTTAAAGCAACCAGACAAAGGTGGGAGGAGAGGAAGCAAAAGGAAACACTCTCCTGAAGCCAAATTGTTTTGGGGCGCTGCTGGGAGGGGGAAGTTGTTTAGTTTTGTTTTCTGAAAAAACGCCCTTAGAGCCAAGACAAACAAAGATGCTGCTCTAGATCTTGTTACCTTTGGTCTCCTTGGGCCCCATGTCAATTCCCAGATTATTTTTATGAACTGTTTAATCCAGGGCTTTTATTTCCCCTGTAAATAAACGGTATTTTAGATTCCAGGGCAGCTTCAGATGCTAATACCAGCTGTCTAGACAAAGAGTGGCCCACGAACATGATCGTAAATAAAAATAGTCTTGAGGCTTTGGTTTGGGTGTTTTTGTTTTTTTTTTTTTTTCTTTTTTCTTCCTTCTGTTGTCCAACTTGCAGAGGGAGACTGGCAGGATGGGCTGGCCCTGTGAAGGCAGGCACTGCACAGTTCTCACCTCCTTTGCCATCTCCTGCAGGAGATTGAGCTGGCTGGGGCCGTGCCAGGGGATGCTTCGTGCCTCAGAAATGTAAATATTTCTAGATAAGGAGCTGGGGGATGGAGCTCACATTTACGTAGTGCATCTCCTAGGTTTCACAAGAGCAGCACTGCAAATGTTTTTGTGCCTCCCATGGCTTTCACTGTACGGATCTTCAGCTGGATTTTCCTGCAGGAAGGAGAACTTTCTTGCAGCTTCTGTTCTGTCTCAGAGCTGTGCAGAACCGTTGTGCAGCACTGCCCTTTGTAACGATGCTCCCTCTGACATCAAGACTTGTCCTGTTAAATTTCATTTCCTGACTTTATTAAAGAAAGCATTAATACTCACTTAAAGCATGTACTGATCTCTTCCTAATGGCAGAGCTGATGCCAAAGTGCACCGTGGGCTGAAGAAACAGATCATTTATTCCTGCAGCACTGCTGTTAATCCCATTCTTTCACATGGTCCTAAGGATGCTGTGTCACAGATGGATGGGGATATTCGTATTCCTGGCCCACTTTTAGGTGCTTGACCTACCTTTTTCTTGCCAAAATCCACAGGCAAGGAAAAGAGGAGTGAAAGGAGAGGTCTTTAAAACTGGTGATGCACCAGCAGAGTGGCCTGATGGCCTGTCCTGCACTTGCTGCCTGTCAGGGCCCCAGGCAGCACTTCTTTTCCAGGGACCTGATTAGATCTCCCCAAAAGGCCCCTTCAAGAAGGAACAGCCGAGCAGAAACCATTTGAAAGGAACATTTATCATTGTCCTTACACCCAGTGATGACTCATATGGCCTTTGCTAAACTGTGTAGAAGGAATGGAATTTATTGCTTGACTCTGGAAGACAGGGCTGGGATCCAGAGGGGCATCCGCTCGGAAACTGCTGCGCTCTGAGGCAGACAAGATACTTGTGCGTGGAACACATTCCCTTCCGATTTCAAATAGGGCTTTTATAAAAAGCAGATGAGCAAGGCTGCGTTGAGGGGCCAGCACGCTCACACTGACAAGGGATGAATGGCACACAGCAGTGCCTGGAGATCAGAACAATGAGGGCTCGCCTTACAATTTTAATGCAGTTGTGATTAGGAATGGATTTGTGCTAAATCCCGTTGATGTCAGTGGCAAAGCTCGATTTCGTGCTTGCCTTCCTTTAGCCTCGACTCAGGAACTTTCTAAATTCAGGTTTTAGCACCTGCTCCAATTTAAACACTCACAGAAGTGACCTCAGTAAAGAAGAGTTGACTTATCTTTGCCTGTTGTTACCCCCAGTTCAAAGCTGGTGTCCCTGAAGGGAGACTGTTGCAGGAAAAAAAAGAAGGCAAATCACAGAGCTTAAAAAGTTCTCGGTGGGTTGCTTTTCTCCTGTCAAATAAAGGGGCAGATACCCACTACTGAGAAATAAAGGTTAACAGTTTCATGATCCCTTTCAAACACTGGAAGAACCACGCTCACTCAATCATATTGAACATGGATCTTACTTTAAAAGAGGGGAAATTATACAGTTTGATGGATTCTGACCAAAAAAAGAAATTCAAGACTTTCATTTGGTGGGAAATGTCAACATTTCAACATTTTTCCAATACTGTCATTCTTAAGAAATCCCCAAATTCCTGCTCCCAATCAGCCTTTCTGGCCAGCAGCATTAGACACAACGCCAAAACCCAGCAGAAAGGGTGTCTTTTAATAGTGTACACACATCATGTTTATAAAACCTGCACTTTGTTTTTAATTGACTCTTCCAGAGGATGTACAACTTCCTCAGCATTTCATTTCCATAGGTTCTCCAAAGGCTTGGGGTATTCCAGGCTGGATATGAGCCAAAGCAACCATAAATCAACCATGGCGAGAAGTTACCTTCTCCTCACTGTTGCTTCCCCACGACAGCATTTTGGGGAGCGTAATGTTTTCATTTTCTTTGCACCACTGGCCTCTGCAGGGTCCTTTCTTTGGTGCTACAGCCTCAAGGAATTTTTAACATGACCACTCTGTGCAAAAGGTTTATGTACTCCATGTGCACCTCTGGAGCCTGCTCTGGGAAGTGGTGCTGTGATACAAGGCCAGCGATGGACACAACAGGGAACTCTGTTTTAGCATCATTTTGCTAGGCTACAGTTAGGATGCAAAATCCAGGACTAGAGCTTTGTTCTGAACAGAAATGTGTTAAAGATAAGCCCTGGAATATGTGTGAGAAAATCCAGAAGGGACTTTTTTCCTTGGAGTTGAGACAAGGAAATTATTTGGACTTCTTTTCTGACATACAAAGGCCTGGAAGGTTGGGGTGGTGTTTTTTTTTTTTTTCATTCTTCTAGGAAATAGTCTGTCCTTTTTAGCCTTTCCAGAAGGTGACAGCAGGTAGTAGAAAAACTATGAAGGTCAGGAAGACAGCAGCATTTCTATGGGCTGGTATGGTTTCTAAACCTGGTATGTATTACTACAGGGCAGTGTCTGGCTGGTGAACCCACAGAGCAGATATATATAGGCCAGGAAAACACACACAAGTAATGAAATATAAGTGACCTACCATGGGATGTGGTGCTTCTGCCAAAACAGTGTCTGTCTCAGGGCTGCCTGGTGCACAATTCTGCCACAGAGTCCTCCAGTTCAATCCAGGGCAGGTCTTCCTCCTCCAGACATCAGCTTGGATCTGCTGCTTTTCCTCTAGGCAGGTGAGGTAAGACCAGCCAGGAAGCTGGTGCCATCAGTGTCACCTCACAAATGTTCCCATTTTGCTCAAGCAGAGGAATGGTGAAGGGAAGGAGAATGAGCAGATGGATTTTCCGGGTAACACCTGGTGAAAGAGGGACGACAGAGTCTCACTGAGAACAATGGGTTTGTTTTGAGCTGCTTGTCAGGAACTGACCTCTTTGCCCTCTCATCCTCTAAGCATGGGATCCTCAGGGTTCTTGTTTTCTCTCTGCTCTCTCACCCTCAGATAAGGTTTTCCTCTCAGTGCAGTGACACATGCAGTGTCCATCAGGTCTCCTTGACATAAATGCCTCCAGGCTATATCCTTGCTGGTGTCTCATGGGCATTGAAAGAGTGTGAGAGTGGATTCCAGCTGCAGAGGTCAGGTTATAGTAATCCCTCTCCTAAACTGCAGACAGCCCAAGGCTTTTGGCAGATACGGTGGCTATGTCAGGGTGGACGTCTTTAACTCCCTTTTGCCCCACCACCTGAGCACTTCGTGTGGGAGAGGCACATTGGGAGATCAGTTATCATTTGGGCTGCAAGGAGAGGAGGAGCGGTGCTTGCTTGAGTTCTGACGAAGGAAAATGCAAGTGCAAACCTGGCGGGGAGGATACAGCTGCATCCTCCGGAGTGTACGGCTGCAGCGGATACGGCCCTCCCTGTCAGGGATCTGCTGCTGCTCTACCGGCTGCTTGCTCCGGAAGCCATGGCCATGATACACCCACTAGGAATGAGCATTGCTCACAGCCTCTGTAATCAAAATATAATCTGAACCCACAGTTACAGCCTGTCCCCTACTCAGAGCCCTTTTTTAAGCCAAAGCAATGAAGTGTGGGTAGATGGGGAAGCAAGCCAAGGACGGGCCTCGGGCTCTGCTCTTCAGGCTGGCCTCAAAACTTCACAGATGGGTCCTGGTATTGTGTTGATCCTGGTGGCATCCATGGCAAGTCTGCCCCCAGCCACAGCATGTTATACCATCCTAGGTCCCACGGACCAAGCTGGCCTGTCACTGTCACACTGTGTGGGTTCTGTACAGCCTTGCTGTGCTGCTGCTGGACCTCATTGCCTTCAGGCTGTCGTGGCACCCCGTTTCCTCAGTCCCCACTGGCACAGAGGCCACTGCCACATCAGCAGGACATTGTTCCCTGTGCCGGGGATCACACCTCTGCTGCTCCTCTCACAGGATGAAGCCAGGACGTGCTGCTGTGGGTGGTGCTGGGCGGCCATGGTGGCCGCCATGTCATTGTCAGGATGCTGCCAAGGGTTGTCAGCGTCGCTTCTTCAGACAGTTGGCACAGCCTGATCCTGGGTCCTGGCATGGGGAGCAGTCCCAGACCAGTCCCAGAGCAGTCCCAGAGCTATCCTGTCATTGTCAATGTGGCACTCGCCTCCCCACACTTTACGTGATCTGAGCAGGTCGGCAGCTCCTTCCTGCCCTCATGGCCGCCTTGGCTCTGCTCATCTCTGCCAGCCTCTCCAAAGGAGTGAGATATTCCCCTGTGCCATGAGCTGCCCAGATGGGCAGCATCCTCCCCCTGACACAACTTTCTGCTGCTACAGCCATGAGTGGTGCCTGCTTACACAGCCCTCTGAGGGAGCCAGGTTGAGAGGGACGGGACTGAGGGAGCCAGGACTGTCCCTGCTCTGTCAGCCATGGCTCTGAGGGCTGAGGGAGCCAGGGCTGAGGGGCACAAGGCTGAGGGAGTTGGGGCTGAGAGCGACAGGGCTGAGGGAGCCAGGACTGTCCCTGCTCTGTCAGCCATGGCTCTGAGGGCTGAGGGAGCCAGAGCCTGGCCTGCAGCTGGGGTACCCTCTACAGACAGGGCAGAAATGGGCAAGCAAGTCCCTGCAGTCCCCCCACCATCCACAGCGAAGGAGACAGAAAAGAAAAAACAGGTGTGTGCTTTTAGCCATAAGGTGAAATAGCTGCAGGAGCAGGTTCACGATGGCTCACTCAGAAAGAAGCAGTAAGTGCAGCCTGGTAGGTCTGAGAGAAACCCTCTGGCTTCTCCTAGTGATGGAGGTGTCATGAAGGTAAAGTGCAATGGAGCTGGGGAAGGGGCTGGAGCACCAGGAGAGGCTGAGGGAGCTGGAGAGGCTCAGCTTGGAGAAAAGGAAGCTCAGGGTAGATCTTCTTGCTCTCTGCAACTCCCTGACAGGAGCGGGGAGCTGTGGTGGCACTGGGCTCTGCTCCCAGGGAACAAGGGACAGGACCAGGGGAAGCAGCCTCAAGTTGCACCAGGGGAGATTTAAGTTGTATATTAGGAAAAATATCTTCACCAAAAGGGCTGTCAAACCCTGGAACAGGCTGCCCTGGGAAGCGATGCAGTCACCATCCCTGGAGGGATTTAAAAGACGTGTGAATGTGGCACTTGGGGGACATGGTTTAGTGGTGGACTTGACAGTGCTGGGTTACTGGTTTGACTCAGTGATCTTAGAGGTCTTTTCCAACGCAAATGATTCTGTGTGAGGGCAGGCAAGACATGCCCATGGTCTGTGCTGCTTGTAATGCCTGGATGGAGGCCACGTGAATCATCTGCCTCCTCCCAAGCAACTCCTCCCTGCACTCACTCTGCCTGGAGCAGCTGCCCATGGCCCCCTGCCCCAGGGACTGGCCCATCATCAGGACTGGCACGAGGGAGTGAGGGCAGCCACAACCCAGGCTGCAAGTTCAGCATGTGCTTGCCAAACCTTGGCTTCCTCAGCCAGTCACAGAATTGATGGGACATTTCATGCACGTGCTGCCCGCACTCATGGGAGGTCCTGGGCGGGGGTAGTGGGAGGAGGTATGGATAAAACTGCATAGCAAATTTGGAATATCGGTAAATTTGGAATAGGGCATTCACACACAAAGGAAAATATTTGTAGTGAAGTTCCTTAGGTAGGTTTTGAGGGTCTTTGTTGCGAAGAGACAACATCAGTCTAAGCACCTGCCCCACAGTATGTTCATCCTGATGTACAGCTAAAAAAGAATATAAAGACACTACAAAAATGAAAATAAACGAGAAAAATCATCACAGTGTCTGTAATAGCAGAGATTGGCTTCTCATTCTCTCTGCAGAAAAACAACTCTGCAAGTGCCAACAGCAGCTGAGGTCTCCTGGTGCTTCTCAGGAGCTGCCTGTGAGCAGTTCTCACCATGGAGGCAGGAGAACGAGGTACACCTGACTCTGGGCACCACTGAGAGGAAGTGACTTTAGCCTTCAAATGTGCTTACTAGTTAAGACCTGCCAGCAAAGCTTCTGCGTGGAAATTCTGCCTGGAAAGGAGTCAGGAAGGTACTGTTCAAATTTTATGGTAACTGAAATCACAAAAAGGGGACAAAGAAAGGAAAGGGGCTTTTAATTTTTTTTTTCTGGTTTACTATTTTTTATTATTTTAAAACTTGGTTCTAATTAGGTGATGCAAATTCTTCGGATGAACTCTGGGTCTGAGGGGGAATATAAGGTTTTATGGAGCCCGGCGTGAGGTTGTGTGTTTTGTACCTTGTCTCCTAGCAGCAAAAACCACATGGATGTGAGAGGCTGTTTTATGATCCGCCAGGGCTGTTGTTGGACAGGCTACAGTGAGCAGAGTTATTCCAACCACGTTGGATTGCTGATCCTTCCCTCTTTCTTGCTTGCTTTTTTTTTTTTTTCCCCCTTTCCCTTAATTTTTTTCTTCTCTCTTTTCCTTTTTTTTTTTTTATATTTATTTTTTTTTCTTTTCCCCTCTTCACCAGGCAAGTGTGAGAGGGGTGGATGCTTTTACCATCCTTGTGCCAGAACTCTCTCGCTGGACTTGGCGTCAACACTCTTCTCATCTCCCTTGCAAGCCCTTTTCCCTTGCTGGCTAGGATTTCACCAGGCATTTCTAAAGAGGCACTGAACTATGTTGGTTACTCTTTCAATTGCTCATCTCTTTAGTGTTTCCAAGAAAAAAAACCCCAACCCAAAAAAACAACAACTCTGTGCTCACGCTGCGCAGCAACTTCCGTCAGCGGATTTCGGAGCAGCTTGGCAAACATTAATGAGCTCGGGCTCACAATGCCCCTGTGTAGGAGGGAAGGGCTGTCATCTCTATTTCACAGCTGGGGAAACTGAGGTGTGGGGAAGCTCAAAGATTTCGCCAGGGCACAGTGTCTCAGTTCTACCCTGACCTGGGCTGACTTCTTGGTGCTTTGACCTCCCCAGGTTGATTCTGGCCTGGCCTCCCCCCCTGCTCCTCTATATTCTGACTGCAATTCTTCCTGTCAGTCAGTCTGGTGGCTCTGCAAGCTGTGGTTACAGAAATAACACCCTGCCATCTTCCCTGTGTTATCCCCCTCCCAGTCATTCCTGGGAAGAGCTATTCACTGAACCACATGACTGTTTCTTTTTCTCCTTAGAAAAGCACTTGTAACCACTGCTCCCAGAGAGAGGCAACTTCAGGTCTGCATCAGAGCATCACAATGGCCCTGTTATATCCGTGTTACACATTGCTTTCCTTATACTGCCTTTTGTCTCTTATTTTCTGCTTGTGAGGCCCATGCAGCAGAACTAAACTTTGACAGACAGTCTTGCATTGAGCACTAGTTCTGGTAGAGCCATTCAGTGCAAGGGCAGTATAGAATTGTTCCCCTTGGCTTTGGAAATACCACCTGTGCAATGTTTTCAGCTCACCTGAAGCTCAGTCCAAAGAAAACTGAAAGAACTGTTGGTGTTTACACGAGTTTTCGGTCCTAATCCAAACCACACACTGAAAGATTTCAACACTTTTCAGCAAGAATCTTCCCTGCCCTTCCCCTCTATTCACAGGGCTTCACACCAACATTAATTCCCAGCTTCTTCAGTGTTCTGCAAAACAGAGAAGAAAAATGCCAACAGAGGAAATGCAATTGCAGTGCAACTTCCTCTCCATGGGATGATTTTGGGCTGTTCTATCAGCTGCCACCCACAGTTCTGCATAAGACTGAAATCATGAGTCATGACATGGACCAAGAAGTGGAATTGTGATTAAAGACAGCACTGGCTCCAGACAGAGATGCAGGCACACAGCACAAGTCCTGGTCATGAATTAAGAGCTGATAACACCACATATGAAATGTGGGTGTCCTTCAAAAATCCATGCATGGCCCAGAAGAGCAGCAATGAATTGCACTGGTTAAAGAGAGGGTAATTTTCCTAACTTTTTCCACTTGTTTTAGCCTGGATTTAGGCCCTTTGACTGACTGTCTGCATGAACAATTATGGGTCCATTGCAAATGAGTCAAAAAAAGAGGAAGAGGTTCCTAAGTCATGAAGTTTTGGCAGGTTTCATTGAAATCACACCTGGGCAAGGGCAGAGATCCTCTTGGTGTCAGTCTCTACTAGATACACTTACCTTGTGAGTTCAGTTCCCAAGAATTCAGATTTTACCTCCAGTACAGGAGAGCTACACCTTATTAGGCATGAGGGGTTCCTCCCACAACCATGCAGACACAAGTAAAGGAATAAATCAGATGGATCACAGCATCCTTGTAGTCTACCTTGTATTCTTCCCTCAAACATCTGTTACAGACCACTGTCAAAGCAAGATAATTGCTAGAAAAATGGTCTGACTCAGTGTGGTGTTCTTCATGAATCCTGGAGCAGGAAAAAAATTAGCTTTGCGCCTTTCCTGCCCTTCAGAGGGGGAAACTCTGCATTGTCCCTGTCTTGCTGTAAGTGGAAACAGGCTGCTCATGGAAAGAAAGTCTGTTCTGAGATGAAAACATCTGGCTCAGCTCAGTCTTATCCAGCCCAGGCTGGGATTTGCACCAGTTGTTATCTGAATCTTCTGAGCGCTTGTTTCTGTTCTGCCAAGCCTAGCACCAAGCTTTTATTCATTCTAGGATGTTATTCCCAGTGTGTCCATCCAGGCACCAAGCTTTTATTCATACTGGGATGTTATTCATGTGTGCACATCCAGGCAGGGCTGGGGAGGACGTGGTTGATTACAGTGACAGCTCTGTCTCACCATCAGTAAGGTCAAGGCCAAACTGCAGCATATCAATCTGAAGCCCATGTCAGTCCTGGATACAAAGGATTTGAAGGAGAGGATGCCTGTCTTTAGACTGAGCTTTTGTCTTGGCTCCTTAGATGACTCTGGGCCAGGCAAAATGTTTTAATCTGTACATGTCCTGATATTAGGGGTCAGCTCTGCCCCAGGCAGATGGGACTGAAAAGTGATGATGCTACTTGCATCCAGTGGCTCCTTGGATTACCCTTTGCTTCCTAGTGGCATGGAATTGGCCAGGATTTATTTTCCACTGACAGAGGAAATGTCTGTGATGATTTCTTTCCCTGTACAGCCAGTTTGGTATGTGTGAGACAAGTCAGGTCACAAGTCAGGCAGAGTAGGATGTTTGCAAAAGACACAGACCCCAAAGAATTTGTCTGCTTTGCTTGTGACTGTGAAGGGTACATGATTCAACATGTTACAGGCCTGTGACCCAAGGCACTGTCTGGGGAGATTTTGAATGCAATGCTGCTCTCATTCAGTCTGGTATAAAGCTGATGGTTCCTTCCTGGCAATTACAGAAATACAACTGGCTCTTTTTTGGTATGAATAAATCCCCAGAGAAGTGAGCTGAATGATGGGGAGAATCAGCACAGCTCAAATCCCTGCATTTGCTCCTTTCTGCCAGGTTAAGATTGCTGGATGTACAAATGATTCCTGCACAGAGCTGGTGGCCAAATGCCACCCAAGCTAAGCATCAGAGACAGAAAAAATCAGCTTTGCTTAGAAAGAGAAGGACAAGCATGGAAAATCCCCCTAATTATTGTGACTCGCAGCCAAAACCACTTGAAAGCAGAATAGTTCATGCTCGTTAAGAAGACTTCGTAGGTTGAAAATGTCGTGTTTAATTAGCAAATCATTTTCTTAAGGTCACACAAAGTGGTAAAAGGTACAACATGCAGCCACAGCAAGGGCTATGTGTCAAGGCTGCTGGAAGGAAGCTGAATGTGCAGGAACCTCATTGGAGATGTGATGCCTTGGGAGCCCTGTTATTTCTTATCCACTGGTCTGATTTAAAGTACTGGCAGAAATTAGTGTGATGATTGACACTGGCTTCAGTAATCTCTTCTGCTCACCCATCCCCAGGTCTAAGAGAGGGCACATGAGGTGTGATGTGTGAGCAAATTGTGCCTTGGAGCTGAGCACACATTGTCCATCAGGAATAGCCTGGCCATGTGCACCAGGCAGAGTGTCTGAGCCCGCTCTCCAAGCCAAGGGGCTGCCCGAAATCTGTGCTTTGCCAGAGGAAGGTATTTCTGACGGGAATGGATCCAGCTGCAGGGTATGTCTGTCTGTCTGCTGACATCAATGGTTTGCTATCACAGATGGAATTGATCCAGTCCCTCAGTCTGCTTCATCTGAGCATTTCTAAAGTAATTTATCCCAACAGTTGGATTCACTCTTCGCTCTGCTCTCCCCTTTTCGTTTTGTTCTCCCTTGTGTCTCTTCCCTGCTCCATACTCTTCCTCCCTGTGCAGATCCCTGGCTCTGCCCCCTTCCTTCTCCCCCCACGTGTGGAGGGGATGACATCCTCCTGCAGGCACCTCGAAGGGCTGTGTCTGCACTGGGAGCAGAGCAGCTTCCTGAGGGAGAGGGGCCAGACAGCACAGCCGTTCCCTCCTCCTGCTCTGGCTCTGCTTCAGAGGGCCGGGGCAGACAGCCCTGCTCGAGCCCTGCTGCCCACACGGCTCTGTGGAGAAGCAGGGAACGGGCTGGAACTAATCAGGATTACACCACAATTAAATAAAAGACAGAGAGAGAGTGCCTTGTGTGAGGGAAAGAATGGCCACGAGGTCCCTGAGGCCCTGATCTGCACAGAGAAACACTGCCATAATATCAGAGGGCTCTTTATCCCCAGGCATTGCACGTGTTTTCACTAGGACTGTTAATGCTGCCCTCTGTATATGTCAAGCAGAAAAAAAATTGAGTTTTCTACGTGCAGGGTAAGAACTAGTATGGTTTTTCAGGGCCTTGTTAATATTTTAGATAAATTGTTTATGTCCTGCTTCTAGTTCCACTTTACTGCAGGCTTCCCAAACTGTTCTGGATTACTTGCTGTGCTCTGATCTCAGGAGACCTGTGAGCAGTTGTTAGCCATGTGTATACTGCTGGCCCATCTTACACACTCCACCTATTCAGTAGTGGCCAAAATATGCCCTTGCAGCTGGTCTGCCTCACTTTGTGTGCTCTGGCTGCTTACAATTTATTTTCTGTAGTAGAGACAATTGTATTTATTTTCTTGTTTGGTTCATATGCAGCTAGTCACAAGCAAGCAATGTGAAAAAACATGATTTGGTGTAATGGTATTTACTAAATATACACATTTCATGCCTGACTCTATACATCCTGCTAGTTTCTGGAGTGTTCCCTAACACAGGATGACAGGCCAATAAAAAGCTTCCCAGCTTTTAAAAAAATACCTCCTCATTGCTCTAAGCCACAACAGAGCACAGGCACTCATATTCTCTTTCATTGAAACATAGTTCTTTCATTCACCTGCATCACAAAAGGGACTGGGAACGTTTGTGTCGAGTGAAACAAGACAGAAAAGAGGCTGCTGTGCAGGGTGTGGGGAATTATTTGAGTTTCTCTTCTGCCAGAAATATTTCATTCGGGTAGAAAGCAGAATATCACTTCTGTGCAAAAGCTATTGGCCATCTGTACAGGCAAAGCCCAGAAGGCACCTTTCTTTCTGTTATATAAACGTCTTTAAATCCTCCCCATGCCTCAGAGTAAAGGGCTGAAGGGAGCAACGTTTTTTCTGACATATTTCTTTTAAAACCAATCCAAAGAACACTTTTTTTAAAAAAAAAAATTAATAATGCCATGCTTACACATCTTATATTTTCTGGGAGGGACACCTTTCCTGAATGCCAGCCACCTGAGCCCAGCAGGAACACGAGCTCTGGCTTTGAGATGACCCTCGGGGTCTGAGAGCTGTCTGCTGTCAGGTGCTGCTGCAGATGAGCAGCCACAGAGCCGGGGGAGTTTCCAGCAGAGGCAGTTTCAGTCTCTCACATCTGAGCTCCAGACAGACCTAACCACAACCACAGGCCATGGCAACTGTGGCAGCGGCGGAGAGGAAGCAGGGAACATCTGGCCTTTGACTTCCTTTAAAGAGATTTGGGGTTAGGTTGTTCTCTTCCCCCCTCCCCTGCTGGCTCTCAGGGCTGCTCTGTAGGACTCAGAGACAGAAACCACACACCTCGTGGTGCCAGACCAGACAGACACCGGGGTCAGCCCAACCTCTGCTGTGCCTTCTTGAGGCCTGAAAAAGGGAGGGCTGCCTTCTGACACCACCATCTTTACACAGCCTTTCTCCTTCTCTCCATTCATGGAGGCAATTTCTGTGCAGTTTCCATCTCCCACTGCTCCCCAAGTTGAACAAATCCTCACCTGAGGACACAAACCCAGCTCCATTCACAAGATACATCTTGGGCAATCAGGGATTTTCTGGGCAGGATGTCACCTAGCCACATAAGTCTCTTTGTCTGCATTTTGTTTGTTTGTTTGTTTGTTTTTCTTCCTGGCTGATGAAGCTGTGGTTTGTTTATTTTTTTTCCTCCCTTTTATTCTAAGGAAAAGTGTTGGAAGCACAGGATCCTTTAGAAAGAATGAAGTGTAGCAAACACATTAGGAAGAGGGATCAGCAGAGACTGAATTAGGCAAGCCCACTAGAAGTGATATTTAACTTTCCCAGCAGTGCTCAGGAGCAGAACCCTTAGGATGCCTGGATCCCTGCCTCCTGCAGAAGCAGGGAAACTGAGGCAGGAATCACTGAATTGACTCATTGAATGGCAATCAAAAGGCCAGTGTAGAGTTAGGAGTTGAGCCACAATGTCTTGAATTCCACTCCAGAGCTCTCTCCCCTGGGACATGGTGCTCCTGGGTTTGGGTGTTGCCTGCTTTCTGTGTTACTCTGTCTGCACAGGAAACAGTTTGCTTGAGACGTGAATAAACGTGAATAGGGCTCAGAGTTGATTTTTTTTTTCACCCTGTTTTCTTTTTAATGGACAGTCTCCCAAAATAAATGTTCCCTTGAGTCAGTTCAAGTTCTGCTAGGAAGAGTTTCCACAGAGTAAAGACCTTTACCATTGCTAGTGGACAAATGGGTGAGTCAAAATTTAAAAAAAAAAAAACAAACTAGCCCATGATCATATAACTTGCTATATTAGGAATTTGTGTAATTGAGTCTTCTGCTCGGTAACTTCTGAGAATAGCTAGTGTAGATACTTCAGGGAAAAACAACCCTGCCCTCCCTTTCACCTGCCCCTGGGTGTCTATAAAAGACAATTGTGTAACATTCATTTCTCTGTAATCTCAACTGTCTCTTTGGGACCAACAGTGTTACCCTTCCAGCCTTTTCACTGCTACCTAAAAATGGCCTAACTTTAATTTTGGCTTCCCAGCTGAGGTTCCCACGGCCTGCAACAAAGGGCTCCTTGACACATGTGCAGCACTGCCCTTTCCCCAGTGCCTTCCCTGGTGCTCCTGCTATGTTTTTTCCCCAGGCTTGGGCAGTTTGTCCTGAGCCACTCAGTGCTGTGACTTTCCATCCCTTGTGTGCTTCTCTCTGCTCTGATTCACTGACATGACCTGACTGTAGCTTCTTCGTTGCTTAACTTACACTAATTATTGTCACAAGGGCAACACTGGTTGTGTCAGAATGCACCTTCCAAAGCGTGGTGTCAGGCCAGGAGAGGATCCCAAAGAACAATGTCATCATTAAAGTGAGTGCCTGTGTGTCACTCTCTCCATGCCGTGCTGAAGAAAGGAAAGGGAATGGGAATTGGAGAGGAAAACTGTTTGGAGAGACAGGAGTTAATACCTCAGACACCTCTAGGAAGGGAGGAGAGTGTGAGACAGACAAAGGGTGGGAAATGCAGTTTCCTGATGGGAGAACTTTGGCTGACACATTTGCAGTGAGTAACACAGCCCCAGTGACCCCTGTCTGATAGCTATTTATAACTGCTATTTATAACAATGATTCCCTTATCACGAGGCCATGGTTGGTGTCTGCACATCAAGCAGGGGGAGAAATCAAGTCAGAAGTGATGTTTTTGCAAAGAGAATAAGCAGATTGCCAGGAGCGCTCTTCTCTGTGAGTGAGGCCGTGGTCCAACACGTAATCAGAATTAGAGAAAGGTCTCCTGAGCTACCCACACACTGTGTAGATCAAAGGAATAAAATACAAGGTGTCAGTGGCTCTTTACCAAAGCACCCAGATCCATGACACTACAGCCCTTTTGGGAGGCATTCCCTAACTAGGCTGGGAGCAGCACTTGAGGTGAAAAAGTAGCCAGCAAGTGTCTCATTGGGACATTGCTGCTCTGTTGTGTGAAGTTCACAAGAGCTGCCTAAACAGACAGATTGCCCACGGTGTGGAAAGGTATTTTTGCTTTACAGTGTCATTTACTGTCTGTTTATCTATGGCATCAGATAACTGGCATGGAAAATGGGAAATGTGCAAAGCTTAGATGTAAAATTCATAAAAAACCCCATAATTATGAGACAAAAGGTAGTTCTGTAAAACAGAATTAGTTTTTGCTTGTGCATCTACGGATTTCTCAGCAATCTTTAACAATAGAAAGCGTGTTGGATGGAGTTTCTTTGTATCATTTCCTTCCTTCCCAATCCTAAGAATCCTCTAGCAATCTTATCATGCTGCTGAAGTTGTGCTGCATCACACAATTCCATATCAGCCTGACATACTGTGACCATGATGTTCCTCCTTGTTCCCGAGTTTCTGTAGTTTGTAGGAAGTCCTTGGCTGTGAAACAAGTGGAAAGCACTCAGACCTGCAAACTACTGCATATCCCCAGAGGTGCCACTTTCCTGGTAGCTATTTACACCTGCACAGATGCAGATCCCTTTGTAGCAGTGGAGTTGTGTGAAAGGCCATAGTAAAAGACAGTGGAGTTGCTGGAATCCCACTGAGATTACAGTCTAGTTTCACAGGTAATGACTAATAGCAGTGCTCTAAAGAAAGACCAGAGCAAGGCCTGTAATTTAACATGCTAATGTTCCTAATGGCTCCCTGAGTATGACTACCTGCTTCCTACCTTTGTCAATCTGTAGCCTTTGTTCTGTGTGACAAATGTACTGATAGCAGTGATTGATGCTGAGTCTTCCCTGGCCCAGCTGTCAGGACTGTAGCAGAGGTGAGGAATCTGTTACCTGGCAGACATGGTGTGAAATGCAGTGGGAATCTCAACATCCAATATTGTCAGGAAAAAATTGAAGCTTGCATTGAGAATCTTTTTGGCCTTTCTTTTTCCTTTCTTTTGACATTTTTATTGCTGTGCTCTGCTAGTAATTAAACGGTGATGCTAAGAAACTAATGTTTTTACATTAAATAACTTCAAATAGGAATAGCACTTGGCCTGATATTAAAGATCCAGCAAGGGACTGAAGGAAGGCAAGAACCCAGTCAAACTTTGCCAGCCCAGAGTGGGTGAGAGATGGCTGCAAACCCACCAGGCTTTCTCACTCCCAGGACCAGGCCAGTGCATTTCAGCCTGTTCTGTCCCAGTCCTTGAGCATCTGCTGCCCTGGATTTTACCATTCAGCCAAGTGGCAGTGCTTGTGTGGCAAGAGAATGACTCAAAAACGCCTGGGAAGCTGAGGTGAGGGTGATGGCATCACTGGGCGTCACTACAGCAGCCCCCATAAGCTCATTGAAAGATAAATCTTAACAACAAGACAGAATACAGTGATACAGATCTCCAGCAGTAAGCCTGGGGAGGTGTGGAGGCTTTGGGAAGGGCTGAAGGAAAAATATGCCTGGACACACCCAGGATCTGGCTCTGATGCTCTTAGGCAAGCCTGGGCCTTTGGATGTAGAGGGCACCTCTCACCTGAGCTCAGGGATTGGTGCCAGGGAGGGGTGGCCCTGAAGGCAGGACGGCTTTTTATTCTCCAGGTATGGTGAGAGGACTTCAAACAGCCCAGAGAGAGCTGGTTGTGTCACTGCCATCCCTGGCAGGGAGTAAGGGGAGCCCAAGCACAGCTGCAGAGCCAGCTGAGTGGAGGCTGCACAGCCCAGCACGGAGCTCCGGGAAATCTCCCTGATCTTGGCATCAAGGCCTGGCTGCAGCTGCAAGGACTGTCCCCCATCCATCTCCCCACACAAAGGGGCCGCATATTTTTGTCGGTCCTATCATCTCTAAAGCCTTGAAGCCAGCTGCTCTCCTGCTGCTGAGGGGGTGGGAAGGAGCAGTGGGGACGCTCAGTCCTTGCAGATTCCAGTTCTGATTACGTTTCTCTGCTCACCAGGAAGGGCTGGGAGCAGCTCACACCAGCCATGGCCACTGCATGTGCAGGCTTCCTCAGCTCGGCTCACTGTGCTGCCACTTCTTTCTGTGTCTCCATCCAGTTCAAGTGCCTGGGCTGACATCATTTCCCACAGATCAGATGGGCACGAGTGAGGGGAGAGGCCTTGATGACAAATCTTAGCGCTGATTGCTGGCAATGAGGCCTCCCACCAGGAGGCTTCCAAGATCTGCAAACCACCAGCCTGTGTAGTCTGTCCCTTTCCCTCCACAGACTGGATTCACTTTATAAAAAAGGCAGCAGATACCTGAAAGCAGAGGGCCCTGGCATCCATGACTCCTTAAAAACCTGCTAGGGGAAAGGAACGTTTTCCCTGTGAAAGCACTGGAGGATTCAACTCCTTGACCTTTCTCTGACTTCTAGGATGAGCTAACATGTGGGCAGTGTACTTTCTGCTGGGATAATCCATCCTGAGTGACAGTGACACCTCTGTGTCCAGGGTGGAGGTTTGTAGGTCAGATGTTTGCCCGGTGCGTGGGATTCCCTGGAGAAAGTCCCGTGCTGCTGCAGGCTGTTATTAAAGCCAATTATGGCTGTAAAAATTTCTTTCCGGGTGGAAGGTTGAGGTGTTTCATGACATGCAAGTCACACAAAGGACACAGGTGGGTATTCATTGCCACAGGAGTCCAACCTCACTCTTCCCCCCCATCCTCACCTGCAGAACCGGTTCTCCCCTCCCAGAGGCAGTAACCTAAAACCCTGTGTAGCAAGATGGAGAGAGGAGAGGGAAGAGCAGTCATGTCCAGCCCTTGATGCGACACTCCTTTCCCCCAAGGGCTGAAGGAAGATTTGACATGGAAACTTCCTTCATCCTGTTATCAGCCACTTGATCCCATGGCTTTGCTGGGCTGTCCCAGGGGTGTCCGTGTTTCAGAGGTCTGGGATCATTGACAGCCACCAGGCACGACTGAGCCACGCTGATAAACCTACCAGAGAGCCACTGCCTGCTGAGAAGCACAAGCAGTTAAAACCCCTGCCTGATTCCTGTATCAGTGCCAAGATGGAATCAAAATCATCTTGTGAGCCTACTCTAGGGGGGCAGTTCCCACAGGGAAACCAGAGAGATGGCTGAAAGCTCAGGCTCCCAGGCCAAAAATTGTGCTTGCATCCCCTTTCAGCCCAAGAGATCAAAGAGATCCATAGAGATATTAACCCTCCACTAAATCAGTTTTATCCATAAAGAGGCCAATATTCCGGAACAAATCATTCTGTAACTCTTCTGTTTTCTCAACTAGATCTTTATCTGACCCTGTCAGCTCAGGGCAGTGTCACCCAAACATTGCTTAACAGTGGACTGCACCTATGTTGCATAAAACTGAATTAATTGCAAGGAGCTGCAGAGGTTGTATATCCAGTAATGCCTTACTCCCTCACACCTGAGCAGCTGCAGGCTCACTGCACTCATGTTCTCTTGTATTCAAGAGGTGGTACAGATGCTGATTTGTGTTACTGCCACGAATTAGTCAATTCTTAGACCTGTGAGCGAGTTGCTGCCACTCAATCGTGCCAAGCTGTCAGTAGAGTTTCACTGTGAATTTTGCCTGCTGAATATGGATGTTTCTGCTGTTGTGACAGAACTGAAATTTGCCTACATCTCAGGCAATGGCTGAGCTGTTCAGCTGCTCTTCACGATCTTCATCTCATGGAGCAAACAGGTAAAATCAAATTTATTCTTGAGTACTGAAAATTCCCAGTGAGATGTGCTCGGTGGAGCTCAGGTGTGGGATTAGACAGTGATCTTGACTGATGTTGTGTCCCATTCTGAAAACCTCCACTCCCACTGATGGGGCAGCTTCTTCCTATCTCCAGTAAGTTGTGATTTCTGCCCTCAGGGCTGTGGTACCTACGCTGAGCACTTTGGTGTATAAATAACATTGCGCCTCATCATTTTTGAATGTTGTTTATACCCCACTGCTGCCACGTCATGTGCCAGGGTTATAAATACGCTACTGCGTCTAGACTGTATCTAAACTTGGCATTGGGCACCCGAATTCATGAGAGCAGTGGTTTCATCTATTAGCACAAAGGGGGTGCCCCAAAGTGTTTGATCAGGGGTCCAGAGGGGGCTTGGCAAGAGACTGCTCTCCTCCTGCCATGCCAGAGCAGCGCTGGCCCCGCTTTCCAAGGGGGCCTTGGAAACTCTGCCTCCCCTGCTCCAGAGCTGCTGGGCACCCAGCCCACAGGAAATACCTGACCTTATCCTTTCCTGATGTGCTTCAATGCACCATTGAGTGCAAGAGGTCCGAAACATCACAGGCTCACCTTCAGCAGCCCAGACAGATCCAAGCTGAGGCTGGGCTGGGGCTGGCACAGATACCAAAAGGGTGGCAAATGGCTGCAAGACTGAGCTGGGAGGGAAGAATAAATAATCATGAGCTGCTTGTTGAAGCCATGGTGATAGAGCTGCAGCAGGAACCTCTGCTAGTAAATACAGAGTCACAAGCAAAGCTGATGTATTTTCCCATGCAACATGAGAGTAATAATACGTATTTTGACTAAGGACAGTGAACCACTTCAGGCCAGATTGTCTGTGTCTATGTAAGGGAGACTGTGTGAACTCCTTCCCACTCCTGGGTTTTGTTTGGAGGCTGAGAACACTCTTGGCATATCGTGGGGCTGTTCCACGATGGACAAATGACAGGACCGAGGATCACATCTCACACTGGAGCACTGGCTGTAAATACATTTTGGGCCAACACTGGTGAATTCTCACTGGACTGTGACCTTAGTCAGCAGCATGTGAGAGCCTCCTTGAGTCCTTATGCTGCCTTATTGCTGCACAGCATTGCTCCTCTCTGACAAAGGCCACAGCATTCCCTGAAGGAATGGGGAATTGGGACAGACTTTCTGTGGCTTGACTGCGAATGTGGAACATCTCGCTGTGGTTGTGGCGTGCGGGCAGGCAGGGCTGCAAACTGCAGGGAGCACAGAGCTGCCAGTCAGTCCCTGAGGAGTCCCTGATGATTTGTGGGATGCAGCTAACTTCTGCAGGCCTTGGAAAGGTAAACCTGTGGTCACTGTTCACCGAGCAGCAACACTGCCAGAACTGTGTCTTGGCTTGGCAGATGAGCTCATTTGATACAAAGGCTGTAGAAGAGGAACACCAGGCTTGAGACTGACCCCTTTTTCCCAGATGACATTCCCTGTGACTTCAGTGAGTGAGCTGCCTGAATTATTAATCCCGTATTAGCAGCATGGGATTGCTGAGCCCCTGCCACAGCCTTCATTCCAGCTGCTTAACCCCTTGCAGGGCCCGAAAGGCTCCGTGTGTTGAGTTCCTGTGCTCAGCCCAGGCTGTGGCTCAGGAGGACAGAGTGTGTACTGCAGGATTATCTGTGTGGCTGTGGGTACTTCCAGTGTGTGTCAGAGCACGTCCTTTCTCAGAGGGTCATTCCCAGGGCCTGCCTTTGCAGGTAGGGGGGAGGTTGCAGAGGGGGTGGTGTGAGCTGGGCTGCCTTTGCCTCTTGGCTACGCACGTGTTTGGAGAAACTGGAGGGTGTGAGGAGTGTGGGGAGAGGGATGCTGTGGATTTTGTGTCAGGCACTGTGTGCTGAATGAGGTGCCTGCCCAGGAATATGGCTGGGGATGTTTCTCCTCCAAGCTCTCCAGTATTCTGGGATGTCCTGGGGAAGCTGCAAAGCTCATTTCCTCAGCGCCTGGCACTCAGTCTGCTCCCCAGCTCTCCAGCAGCCATGTGAAGCTGCAGGGAGGCCACGAGGTGAGGCGTGTTTGAGCTGTTACCTGGGCAACAGCTAAACACTGACTTCAGATAATAATTGTAAAATAACTTAACATCAGGGTGATGAGGCAGGGGGAGAGGGGGGGCTGCCACTGCCCGTGGCCCCAGGGAGCCCCATAAAATCCTCATGAAACGCTCCTTGTGCAAGCCAAATTGGCTGAAGCCCAACCTGTGCTCAGAGTTCTTGACAAACTGTACCCAGGCAGAGGCTGTGGTGTCCTGGTCCTTTCAGGTGGCCTCCTGCACCATCACATCCAGTCACCTGCTACTGCCTGCCACCCCTCTGTGTTGCCTTTGGCTCTGACCAGGCTCTGGATGACTCCATGAAACACATCCAAGGGGAAAGATTTACACAGAGACTGCTTCTCCAGGATCCTTGAGGCAGCACCTCTTGGCACACTCCTCAGAGTCTCTGAGCAGCAATCTGGGTCTCTTGCACCAAAGAAATTGCTGGACTTTAGTCAATGGGAGATCAGTTTTGTGGTTCATCTTTGAAAATAACAGCAAAAGAAAAAGAGAGGGAGAGCACTAGGGCAGGTTACAACCAACCAAGGGGTTTTGCACAGTGTATAAAGCACGACATGAACTTGTACCTGAGCACTCAGGCACTCTGCATCATGTCCATGTGACAGTGCAGGACTTAGTAATTGTTTGCTGCTCCCAGATTTACTGGAAAATGCCTTGAGCGGGGCAGGCTGTGTAACAGAGTCACTGCAAATGACGAGCACTGTTGTGTCTCAGTGGTGAAGCTGGCCCTGGTGAGGACTGGCTTCCAGACAGATGGAGCTGCAGCATTAGGTAGTCATGGGAGGGATGGGACTGGATTTGACAAGCAGCATGAGGTCACTTTTTCAGTCCCCTTTGGGTGGGATATATCAACAGGCTGCCGTTTGCCTTGAATGCAGTGACTAATTTATTTTTTTTTACATCTGCTTGTGCTGCCTCCCCTTCTCTCTTAACCCATTCTCATCCTTGGCCTTTCCTCATTGTTTCAGTCAGAGATGACAAAGAAGTGTGAACTACATCAAATAATGGCATTTGCCAAGGACTCACCTGTTTCTCACAGTAGCCAACACACAATAAGCTCACACACTGGCACAACCTACAGCCACTTACCAACTCTCACAGGCATCTCTACACATCCATAAAATAGAAATAACTTTACTTCTTTTACCTGCCTTATCCCCTCAGACTGTGAACCATGTAGGTCTTGATAATGGGATTAAAACTGCAATGGAATCCTGAGGATTAGACAAAAAGGCATCCCAACTGCAGTGGCACTCAGGGCACATTTCAGCACAGCTTCTGGAAGAGCTGGTGAACCAACAAGACTGAAGTGCCCACAGCACAAAGACATCACCTGGCCCCAGGTTTCATTTCCCATAAGCCTCAATAAATGGCACAGTAACACAAGGGGTGGGCTGGCCACTGACCACAGGCATCCTGTAGGTAGATTTATGTTGGGACTGCAGAGAGCCTGGATCTGTCCTGCTCTGCCTCTCCTGCATGTGGTTAAGAAAAGAGCAAGAGAAGGAGAAAGGAAATTAACACAACAGAGAACTTGACATAAAAGTGTTTTATATCATCTCCTATAAAACAACCCATAAATCCCTGCCCTCCTGCTCCACCCCTCACATGTTTTTCATTTTGCTGGCTGGCTGAAAGGCAGAGAAGTGGAGGGTACAAAGCACATATTCTTGGTGGGAGAGGCTCCCCCATCCCCTCCACGCTTCCTGCTCACACCTTGTCCCTGTGCCTACAGCACGGCACTCTCTTCTCCTGAGGAATCCCAGCATGGAGGAATTCAGCATCTGTCTGCCATCTGCATGGCTCTCATTCCTCCCACTTGGGAGGAATCTCTGCCCCTCCACCAGCACCCTCTGCCCAGTGCAGGGAAAGGCACTGGTTTGGGCAGAACTTCTCAGCCACCACAGTAAACCCCCAGGTAAATGAACACACAGAATGCCAAAGTTCCTTCAGTCACTGGGACACATTTCAGGAGATAGCACATTGCAGACTGGTCCTCAGCATCAGGAGGAAGGGAGGGCAAGGGCTGAGCTTTGAAAGGTCCCTGGGTCCAGATTTGGTCCCAAAAGAAACTCCGAGATGTTTCAAGGCATTGCAGGTCTTTCTGGAGTTCGTGGGGAAAGCGGGTGAGGAGCTTTCTGGAAGGATCTGGTGATTGGCAGTGTCACATTTATAGGAAAAGAGGCAGGGCCCATAAAGCTGCAACAATAGGACACACAGTCCTTGAGGGTTTATTGCTGCATTGCAAAGAGCCATGTTGGCTCACTGTTCCTGTATCCAGATTGTAACGTTGCAGAGCATATTAAACTAGAAATTCCCATCCACTAAATAAAAAACAAACCCAAGAAAAAAATATGTTCAAATTGTAGCAATTTCTGCTTTTGTTCCCATAAAACTTAATCCAAATCTTGGGCTGTTAGACCAAATCTTTTTAAAGCCATGCTGGACAGGAGATTAACTGAGATAAATCTGAAGGTCACCCAGAGCTTTCATGTTGTAGTTAGAGGGATAATTTCAGGGGGTCTGTGCACAGACTTCATGGCAGAATCAGCATGTCAGGGATGAGGTAAAGAAAGCAGTCCTGGAATAACCCAAAGAACCTTGTACAGTAAGACACGGAAAATGCTTGGTTACAACCTTGTTACTTAATTCTGGAGTGAGGACAGCAAAGATCAAGACACAGGAAAGGTTGGAAGGGATTGTTTAAAGCTCAGCTAATGATAATAAAAAAGCACATGTGGAAGGTAATAAAACTGATGGGATGGGCAGCCATTTTACTGAGCACTTTGTGCTGATGTTAGCGAATAAAACAGCAGAGCATTTGTAACTGAGCCTGTCTCCTGTGCATTCCACCCTCACTTAGATTATTTAATTCCTCTTTAAAGAAACCCACTCCGTGTTTTTAAGGAAAAGATTAAATCAAGTGATGACGTGCAAATCCAGGGAGGCGAGAGGGACTGTTGAGATGAAGGATATTTCATTGCATTCTTGCAGGTATTCTGTTAGTTAAACTGCAGAGAAGCACAAACACAGGACATGAAGATATTCAGAGCACTGTCACACTGAAAATTTTCCTCACCGTGTTCCTGCTGTAATTCCAGTCGGGGGATGACAAGAGCATGTAGGTGGTGCAGGTTGTCACCAAGATTTTAGGGTTTAAGATGGAAACAACTCTAATTCTGCTGTGTAACAACACTCTGTGTAACAATACTCAGACTGGCCTGTTGCCCTAGGAGGGTGGAAACCACCAAACTGGACCCTGCACCTTTTAAGCTCCCCACCCAGCCCACTCCCCATTCACGAGATGTTTGATCCCTGAGCTCACTCCTGAATGGGGTCCAGGTAGCTCCTCCGAGCTTCAGCTGCTCGTCCTGGAGCCCTGGATCCCAGACTCTCTTCCCATATGTTTCCCATTAGTCCCAGCCTTGCCTGCAGGGAAGGCTATGAGGATGGAGGGAAGTGGGTTCACAGAGAGGGATGCTGGTACTTTTTTCCATTGATCCCCTTTTCATTCTCCAGAAATCAGGATTCTTTCTGCCTGTATTTGTCTCTATACCCTATATTTGGCTATTTAGGCTACATTTCCAGTGAACTGCCAAGGTTGGAACAGCTCTGCTCACTCACTGCACTTCAGTAGTGCTGGCTCTTGGGAAAAGGTTCTCATGGGCTCCTGATATTCCCCACAGACCTCTGGGAGCCTCGTGTATCCCTCAGAGGGAAAGCTGTTGAGGTGTCTCAGCACTTTGCTGAGGCTCATCCTTGCCCACAGTGTGAAGCCACCAGTATTTTCTGATGTTTCCAGCAGAACCAGAGCTGGCCTTCCCATGGCCAGTGGGGGTGTCTCTCTGAGCCAGCAGCAATCCAGGCTGTCCACAGACCAGCTCTGAACAGCCTCCCAACAACCAAGGGCTCTCAGGGCTCTCAGTCACTCCCTCCCACTGATTACACCTCCTGTTCTACTAGAGAGAAAAAACCTGAATTCTTGGCCTCGGTGGCATCCTCTTACCTCAAGCCTCTGAATCCAGTTCCATGTTAGTGTGGAGAAAAAGTCTTTTGCAGGTTATAATTGTACCCAGTTTCCCATCCCCTGGGATGCCCATGTTGTTCCTGTGCTGACAGGCTGCTGCCCCTGTGGTGGCTCAGCCTGCAGGAGCAGAATGACCAAGCAGCTGCTCCTTGGTGTCTTGGCCCTGAATGGTGGAACTAAACCTATTTTAGCCATGACAACATGTTCAGAATCAGAGGCCAAGTCGTGTAACAACCCAGGCCCTCCATCCAGAGCATCCAAGCACAGCTGACTGAGGGAGCACATGTTGTGACAGACAACTGCTGACCTTTGGGCAAGGCAGTCCCTGCCCTGGCCCCATCCCTACTTGATCATTTTGTGTCCACTGTCTTTGTGCTTCAGCTTTCCACATGGAAAACAGGAGGAATCAATAATCCCTCAGTGCAGAATGAGACAGATAGAAGGAATTCAAATGATGCAGGTGCATTTTACGGCCTTTAGGATGCCTATCAAATCACTTGAAATGCTCTCAACAAAATCTTGCTGACAGAATAGCCACGTGATGTGTCTCTTCATCACGTTCTTGGATACCACACAGTCTTCACTGTGACTTTGGATAGATATCCTTTTGGACACACACTTCTCCCAGGGATGCTCCCAAAATCTGAGCAATGGCCTCAGCCATTCCTAGGGCAGATGAGTGCTATTGGGATGTTCATCACTCCCAGAGAGATTCCTTTGATGTTGTTCCTGGCAGGGATGCACTTTGGAAAGACTATCAGCCTCCCACTGACATGCACTCAAGCAGGCTTCTAGATTCCTTTCACCAGGTGCCTTGGCTGCTCTAAGTTCGAGCCTTCAGTGTTTTCAGGAAAGAAACATAATTCCTCGTTCTCCTGCTTGACTGTGTTGCTGTTTTTAATTTGATGCCCGAAAATAGCGGGGTTGCAGGCACCTATCTGTGGTGTTGGACTGTTTCACCAATATTTCACCCATCTGAGGATTTGAGACACATCTGTTACAGGGATGTCAGACCCAGCTCCAGCTGCATTCAGAGGAAAAAGAGTGACTGATTTCAGTGGGAGCTGGATTGGGACCTAAAACAGGGAGTGCAGTGGTGCTGCAATGTCTTTCATCTCCAAGATGCTGGGTAAGATCCAGACTAGGCTGGTAATGGTTGGGAAGCTGCCAGCTGCTAATGATGTGGAACAAGCTGGTGAGTCCTTGCTCCACTTTGTAGGAAGCCACCAGACAAAACAAGTCCCAGGAATAGTCGACTCAACCCTTTCCTGGTTGGGTTCATTCTGTGCTGGCAAGAGAGTAATTTAGGAACTTCCCCTGATGTGGCTCCTGTGGTGTCTGATCTGTGCAGGCCACAACGCTCCTGTGCACATTTATCCTCGTGAAATTCCCTAGAAACACTCAACATGCTGTAACAGCAGTGTCTGGAGCAGTGTTTTCCCAGCTCTGGCCCACTCTCCCGGTGCTTTGATAGGGCCACAGCACGACCACAAAACCTGTGTTTCTGATTCCCCTGCCTGTACCACATCCCCTGGACCGAATACCTGCACCCTGCAGTGCTCCCTCCTCCGGATCACAGAGCTGAAGGGCACCCTGTGGCAGAGGAGCAGGCACATTGTGGTGTGTGGTACCCCCCGAGCTCAAATCCGAGGGATGGCTGAAGCAAGGAAGGGATTGATTCTCCGACAATATCCCACTGGGCATGTGAAGCAGCCTGGGGGATTGGACACTCAATGTTTTCCCAGTTTGAGATCACTACCAGGAAATGATGATGGGGAAGGAGAAGCACTCCAGAGCAGCACATCTGTACAGCTGTTGAGGTGAACAGGTACAGGCAAACACACCTCCTCATTCCACCTGGAGGGGGAAAATGAAAATCAAGGTGATGGTGGCCAGGAAGCAGATAGGAATTTTGCTGTCTGGATCAAGCAAGTGAGGTGCCCAAACAGTACCAATGGCTCTGTGTCCCAGGGCTTCAGAAAAAGTCGTCAGTGCCTGAGCTTTTTAGAACTGATGTGTTTGGTGAAGAGGAGCAGGAGCCACAAGACAGAATATCTTCAAAGTGCCCAGAGTGGGTGATAGGCATGTACAGGCAAAACTGGAGGTGCAGGCAGAGACTGCTCAGGAGCTGTTCAAGATCAAACCTTACACTCCTAATCCCTCACTGCTCCGAGGTGACTCTGCTCCTAACATTGCTCTTGCAGTGCTCTCTGCTGGGGAATGAGAGGTAAAGGCAGGCAGGGCTGCGAGTATCCTGCAGCCTGGAAGGCAGACAACCCCACAGGCTAAGGAACAGGATGCAAATGTAGCTTAGGCATCGCTCCAGTGAGTGTGTCCAGCACCTTCTGGCTCATCCCTGCAAACCAGGATGCGCCCATGCTCCAGGAATGAGTTTCCAGCAGATGCAGCAGCAGGTGGCACAAATGTCTGGAGCCAGTGACCTGTTGCTGTTCTGTCGGGGTGACAGAAGGACAAACAGGCTTCTCGTGCAGCCTGGAGCACACTCAGGCTGCCCAGCCCGGACACCCGGCTGGGATCCGTGTCACAGACTCCTTAATGAGCTCGGCAGGACAATTAGATTGGTGTCTTTGCTCCCTCTGCGCTGCCGGCCAGGGTGTGTGAGGCAAACGGTAAATTCCACCAGGATAACTGCTCGCCTAGGAAATTAGGGAACCAAACACTGTTGATCACCTGGGCAAGTCCTGCTAAGCTCGGATTCGGAAGAGCACTTTTGGCACTTTATAAATGTAATTTTTAGATGGGCGCCCACCTTTCTGCGCTGCTCGGGTGCTCCCACCAGAGGGCGCAGCGAACACACCCACTCACAGGTACAGGTGAGAAACCAGGTGGAAAGGAACGCTTTTAACCAAAATATTGGCTAAAAATATATGGTGTTATGTTACTGCAGAGTCTTCCTCGTTAATTAGCATTTTTTTAGGGGCAGTGCTCTCCATGAAAAGCCTGGAGCTACTTTACTGTCATTGCATAAACTCTCAATAGCTTGGAACTTGTTCCTGTATACTCTTAGTGGGGATGAATTGGGATATGTGGTTTCACACCCTACAGCATTTACAGAACTAAGCAGAAAAGTGTTTACAGGTAGTCTTGGTAGTTTGGACAGTTTCTCTTGCCTGAGGAGCCTACATTAGCTGCTGCATTGTATTAAATTTAAATTTAATTTCACTGAAATCTAGGAACATTTCAATTGCTATGCTGGGCTGTAGGTGGGATGACTGAGGAGGCAGCTCTGTCAGTTCTGCTGCCCACAGTCAGACACCTCCTAAACTGCTTCCCTGTGAATTAGGAGAGCTCAAGTACCAAACTTCAGTGGCTGCTGCATCTCTGGCAGCACAAAGGGGCATAAAGTGAGTGCTGATGCTTTTGTAGGAGTTGAGTATTTAAAGATGTCACTCTAGACCTAGTAAATCTCACACAGGGCAGACAGAGACATCCTGGGTTGCAGTCTGCCCTTGTGGCTATTTTCTACTGCTGCCCATCTCTGCTTCTGTATGGGCCACAGGCTGCAGAGTGTACACTGCACTGAAGTTATAAACAGCATAAACTTTGCTGCCCTTCACCTGTCCTGCCTCAGCCTGCAAACAGAGAACGTGGAAATCAGGCCTTACAGCTTTTACTGTAACATGACCTGCCATCCCAGCCAGTGAACCGACTCCCGGGGCTGTGTTTAAGAGAACACAGCTCTGGACACATCCTTCCCCGGGTGTCAGATCACAGGCAGCCCTCCTGGAAACCCTTGGCCGGAGGGTTTTCTGGGAAGCTGTTTGATGAGTGGCTGTCTTGAGCTACGCCTCCCACACACCCCCTGCTTGGGCTGGCACCCAAGACGTGGCCGTGGCTCCCTCCTCTACCAGGCAGCTGCTCCTGCTCCCACCCAGCCCTTTGGCCCGGCAGAAAATCCCACTGCCCTGGCACCAAGGGGCAGCAGCAGGACCTTCTTCACTGGGCACAGTTTAAGGGCAGGGACAGAGCAAAGGAACAGCAACAGAATGAAGCAAACCGAGGGAAGGGACACCCACCCCACGTGCACATTCTGGAGGTCCATATGCTCCAGTTGCTGAAGCTGATTTTCCCCTCATCCTTCGTGCTGAGAAGGCACAGCTGCTTTTCTCCTTGACCACCTGCCTTTGTGCCTTTGTATGTGTAAATGAGACCATTTGGCCCAGTTTTCCCCGTGAATCCTTACACATTTGCAGTGTCCATCAGTGCCACCGTCCTGCTGAGCTGGAAGCCTCAGCAAAGAGGCCCTCACAGCCAGGTTGTGTCGATGGTATCAGGTGCCACAGATGTGTTGCTCAATGTTTACACCTACTTGGAAGTTTCTGTCGTTGTGATAAGGTCAGAGGGTTTTTTTGGCTGGTGAGAGGCACTATAAACAAGGTGGGCCTCCAAAGATCATATGGTGGTTGAATCAATCCCTTGAGCAAACAGAGGAGATGTGTTAATACAGTCATCTGTGTTCTGATAACCCACAATGGTTACCCGCTCCCTTCTGAGCCATCTCCTCTCCAGATTTTATTATTCTTTCATTCATTTGTACATCTATATCCGAGGCAGGTGTGCCCCGAAAAATGTGGGGCAGAGCAAACCATAGGACCATCAGGGCTGGAAGAGACCTTTAAGATCATCAAGCCCAACCATCACCAACGTAACCGCTGACCCTCTAAATTCCCATCACCCAGCGCCAGACCCAGACACCCCCAGGGCTGGTGACTCCGCCGCCTTCCAATGCGTGACGTCACGGCGAGGCGGGATGGAATGCGATGACGTCAACACTCTGTGGGCGGTGCCTCCGTCGGTGACGTCACGCGCGGCCTGCCCCCGGCCCCGCCCCCCGGCCGCCGGGCGTCACGTGCGCGCGCGCGGCCCGTTCGCCGCCCGCAGCTCCCGGCGGGGCCCGAGCGCGGCCCGGCCCGGCCCGGCGGCACCGCCCTCACCGCCCGCCTTCACCACCACCCTTCACCACCTCCCTTCACCATCCTCACCGCCGCGGCCATGGCGGGCGGCCCGCAGGAGAACACGCTGCTGCACCTCTTCGCCGGCGGGTGAGTGCGGGCCCCGCCGGGAAGGGGGGACGCGCCGGCCCCGCCGCGGCTCCCCCGTGAGGGGCGGGTGGGGACACTCTGTTACCCCCCCCCCCCCCAGTGCCCCGCCGTGAGGGACCCCCCCGTGCCCGCCGCCGTCTGGAAGGAGCCGCGCCGCCCAGAAATAGCCGATCCATCCTCGGCGCCCCGGGCAGGGAGGGCAGGGAGGGCTCCCGGGGCCGCCCGAGGTCACGCTGGCAGCGACACTCGCGGTGTGTGAGTGCCGGCAGAGCGCTGGGGAACAGAGCGCTGTAAATGCCGCCCTGCCGTGCGGGGTCACCCCAAAAGCGCTGCCCGCACGGGGGGCTGCGGGAGGGAGGTGTTGGCTCGGCGCTTCCATGGTCTCTGTGGGCGTTCCATGGAGCCCCTGACTGCCTGGTCCTCATCACACTGAAAAGCAAATGCTCCAGAAAGGGAAAAGCAGTGGGGGGAAGGAGGGTTCGAGAAGGGCCTGGTGCTTGTGTGCAAATGGCCTGGCATTCCAGGCCACTGCTTGCATCGAGGACCTGGAAACGTACTGCTTTTTGTTGTGTTGAAGTAACAGCCCTAGCCCACAAACCAGCAGCCAAAATCCCTTCCAAAAAGCCCTGTTAGTTAACTTGCGACAGTTGTTTTAACAGTAATCCAGTAAGAAAATTTTATGGTGTAAACTAACTTATAATCATCTGTTGTGCCGATTAAGTGCACTTTTGCCCTTGTCAGAAATATTTTATTTTAAGTTTCTAGCAGCTTAAATTATCTAAGTAATAGAATATTCTGTAGTGCTTGTCAGCTGACAATAGTTAGGAAACCCAGCATGAAATCTGTTGTCAGTTTAAATCTGTTTAATACCACACCGTTGTTTTTTCTGTTGCTAAACAGGAGATTTCAGTCTCCTCTGATGTGTCCTTGGAGCAGTAGGTTCATTTAATATAATATTAAACCCAACAAAGCTAAGTTTTCTAGAGACACTTCCTCTGGCTTGAATACTTTGTGCTAAGTCCTCTCCTCCCCTGCCTCCCCCACTTGCATCAGAGCAGTACCTGGAACCTGGCACAGAAGCTGGACCTGGATGTACACGTGGAACTTCTTTGGGTGCTAACAACATCTATCCAGAGCTCCTGGTGTCCTCATGTAACTCATCAGACTATAAATAAATAGGAATTTTAAATTCATCAATGGTTTAATCTGGTACTGGGTGATCAGCATCTTCCTTAGTGTTTTATTGGACTCTTCTCTAGGGATCCCAGTAAACACTTTCTGCAGCAGGCCCAGGAAGGCACGAGGTCCAGTCTGCTTTTGAGAGAGCTCACAGGGAGAATCCAGCAGGGAATATCCCCCTGACCACTCTGGTGGGATAAGATTGATCTGGCCCTGAAGCAGCAAGGAAGATGCAGCACAGGGGACAGAGATGCCCTTTTAGGGTAAATGGGCCTTTAAAGGTTCAGACCTGTTGTTGGTTCTGCATATCTTGTTATTTAAAGGGATGAGGGGAAGTGTGCCATCATTTCTGTGATGGGAAAATGAGACAGCAGATTTAGGATTCTCCAGCACCAGCCAAGGCTGAGGTGTCTGGCCCCACACTTGCCATGCAGTTTATTGCAGAGCTCTCCCAGTTTCAAGCCCTGAATTCCCATATTCTCTTTGTGTATGCACATTTATTCTATTATCTGCTTTTCAAGTGAGAAATGCACTTTTGGGGGCTGACTGGATAGAACAAGAAATGGACCATCAAACTGCTGCCTGAGGTGTTAAAGTGCCTTTCCTTACCTGTAAGAAATGTTGTGGGAAATAGGTGATGTGTTTACAGGGGTGCTGGGCCAGCCCACTGACAGGCAAGCTGGAATTTATCTAATCAAATTAGATAAAACCTCTCTGCCATGCCTGCCTTGAGCACTTTGCTTTTTAATAGTAGTAATGGTAGAGAATGTCTGCTCAATAAAGTCTGATTAAAGGAGCTCAGCTGTGATGTTTTGCTGCATCTCTTACATCCCAAAGGAATTTTAGAAAGAATTAGTGTGCTAGTGCTTGAGTAGCAGACTGTTGAGGTCTTTCCTCAGTCCTTCATATACCTTTACCTTTGCACTTCATTTCACAGAACCCTGTTACAGTAAATGGATTGTACAAATGTGACACAAAGCTGCTTGCAGAACCAGGACCTTGGGTAAAATTACCCAGACAGCCAAAGAAAATGCTGGAAGTTCAGAATATTTTATAGGAAGTGAAGATTTTATAAGATGCCAACCTTTGTTCACTTGTAAGGTGTTTTCTGCAGATAAAGCGAGAGCAGCCCTTTCACTTGAAATAATTTTGATAGAGACATTTTTGGCACTAGGATGGCTTTCTGGGAAGGTGAGGGTGGGGAGTGGTTGCAGATTAAAATGTAATGCCCTATCTTTATGTGTGCACAAACCAGGCCAGCCTCAGATAATCTTGGTGGCCAGAACAGAAGTGTTCAGTGCTTCAGAGCCTGGGAGTGATGAAACGCACTTGAATGTTGCAAAGTGCTCTGCAGTTGCTGAAAGAGATGGTTTCCTATTAACCAGGCCATTCAAGGCAAACAGACTCATTGGCCCCTTTACTTTTCTGTTCGTTCCTTTTAAGGCTGCCAGTGGTAACAGCAAACCAAAGGGTCTTGGAGTTCTGATGGGAACACGGCTCTGAGGGCTGGGAAGGTTTCAGAAGCAGCAGGGACAATGATGCCCGAGTTGCACAACAGATACAAGCCTGTTTACAAGTCTGGGTTCCTGTTTCCCTGCTCAAGTCAGGGCAGTTGTTGCTTGTTTTTGTTTAGGAAAAGCTGCTGCAGCAACTCCATGTTGTCTTTCCAGCTGCAGCAATGCTGTTTACTACAGGCATTTCCTAAGAAGTGGTTCTTGGAGGCTGCAGTGCCCTTCCCAGAACTGGCAAAGAGCAAAACCTGGGCAGAAACTTCTGATCCCGAGTTCCTGTAGGCACTGTGTGATGTGTGTTCTGAGCAGCTTGGGGCAGGCTGGGGGCAGTGTTTGAATGAAGCCATGGTTGGGACTTGTTTTCTGTCTTGGAACTGAAGCCTAATTCCACAACCCCCTTGAGGCTCTGAAAAGCAGCCTTAGATACCAAAGCTTGCTTAAGGCACCTGTAAAAGTGTTGGAAGCCTCATCTGGGAAGGTGGGTGACAGTGGCACAGTGGCATCTGTCTCCCTGGGCACAGGTGGAGTGTCTCAGCCAGAGCCAAGAGGTGTTTGATGCTCAAGGTAACATCATCAGCTGGAAATTTATTGAATGGCCAGTATCTTAAAATTCATTAGGAACAATCTGCGTTGCTGTGATGCTCAGTTTCCTGTGGCATCTGAGAATGCAGCAGATTGTTTTCTTTGCAGTATTGACAGTGCAGTAATGAAATCTCAAAGACAGAACCTGCTCTGCTGTTTCTGCACGTCATGTTAGGCCATGTGGCGTGGTTTGGAAAACCAGAAGAACTTCATATACTCCCACAGCACAGTGTGTCAGGCTGGTTACAAGCTGTGATTTCTCTAACCAGGCAGCTCCATCATCATTGCCTGTGATCTGGGTGAAGTCAGGGGTACTCCACTGAAAGATCTTTGGTTTGCAGGGCTCCCTTTAACATTCAGCATTGTCTTGTTATTTGCATTGAGAATATTGCTCAGTGATTAAACCTAGGACTGATGAAGTAAGTCTTACTCCTAATTAAGATTCTTGGCATCTCTGTCAATTGTTCTGGTGGGTGCTGAGGGTTTATTTCAAGTGCAAGTCATGGGTACATCGGGGGTGGACTTTGTCAAGACAGAAAGCTGGCAGCAAGGGAGAAATGGGAGTTGGAGTTTGAGATGTGAACATTCAGTGTGTGTTTTAAAGTGTTCTCTTTTGTGGAAGTAAAGGATTTTTCTGCAGCTGTTAATATAGAATACATTACATTTCTCCATGTGTCACCATGTTTGACCTGTTGAAAATACTCTGCCATAGTGCTTTGTTTCTAGGGAAGTTTCTATCTTTTCACTAAGGACAGATTTAGGCCCTGTTTTGGGCTTTTTGCAAGAGGCTGGTGCAGTAAACACTGCTTAACATCTCTGGAACTATTGTTCTGCACTGATGTATTCAAAAAATCCCTGACTCACAGCAGTATGAAGACTTGGAGGCTTTGCCTTGATTGCAGTATAAGATTTTCCCAAATCAAGTTTATCTTCCTGCATAGCCCTGAGCCTTTCGGGGTCTGTGGCTGTTGATGTAGCTGAAGATGTTCCTCCTTTCCTCCCAGAGTCAGGCATTTGGAACACCCCAGGAATACAAAGTGTTTCTCTTGTGCACAGTGTGTTGTTTTCCAGGCATGTTCCCAGGGACTGGAGCAACACCAGGGAGTGATGTGTAGAGTTCCCATGCAGAGGAGAATAATCTCATCTGAAAAAACTGTCCTTACTTGAACTATCAGCAGTATATTTATATTTGGGACATATCAGGGTGTGTGCACCCTGATGACATTTTGAGAATTGCTCCGTTAGATAATGTGGGAGTTTTTTTCTTAAATGTCACACAACATAAACTCTGAGCTGTTAAAACTGGTCTTGCAAATACTCACTCATTGTGCTGAGTATCAGAGGATTACGTGTGCATCGCCAGAAGTACTTAAATATTAAAGGCTGCATAAATTAACTGGATTATCAGGCTAAAAGGATGAAAGGCAAGGAGTGGGGTAGGAAGGCAAGAAGACAGCTGATGCAGGAGGGAATATGCCAGAGAGGCTAAAAAATTGTATGGCAAGATGTCACTAGACTGAGCAGGTGGTGGTTCAGGAAAGAGCAAATAGAGTTTCAGTGCTCTGAATTTATGAATTGTTACTGACAAAGTATTGTTTTAATGTTGGTAAATGTGAAATAGATGAGGACTGAAGACAGGGTGCACAGTAGTGGAGCATGGGTAGAGAAATGAATTGGGAATTAAGGCAATCAAATTCTCTTCATCGAGTTCCTACAGACTTACAGTTGCCCTGAGTAGGTTGATTAGTTGGGTGTTAATTGTGCATATTTGTGTCTGTATTGGATGTACATCTTGGGGAAGGAATCAAGGGGGATCCTTAAAACACTTTCTGCTCCGAGTTAGGTGTGGAACAGGAAAGGTTTTGCTGGAGAGGCCGTTCCTGACCGCCCTTTTCCCCCTGAGCTCTAATTTCAGACAAGTGTGAGCAGCGTGAGGCTCATCTGACAAAACAAGAACGCTGAACTGGAGGCTCTTTGTTGACACACAGAGACCTCGGCTCGGAGCCCTGGGTCAGTACACAAAATAATCAGACCTGATAAGGTCTGTGAGCACAGTCATTTGTGAGCCAAATGACACAGTTTCAGCTGCTGTGGACCCACTTCCATCAATGACTCCGTGACTTCAGTCAGCACTCAAAGCACAGATGCTTCAAAGAGAGAAGGCAAAGCTCTTTCTGGTGGTGTGTGTCACTGTGGATGTGTGGCTTGTCCCAAGTTTAGGTTTTTATCCCTTTCAGCAGGGAAGAGGAAGGAGCAAGGACTTAGAGAAGAAACTCATTGAGCAGTGCTGTTCAATCACATCCTCGGTCTCCATGAAAACTGTTTTGCTGGATGCCTTTAACATCTGAAAAGCACAGTTTGGGGTCATTCTCGGACAGAATCTTGCAGAACATGAAAGCTGTGGTGGGGAAGTTGTGTTCCCTGGCCATGAGGTCTGGGGTGTCCTTTTGAACCCTTAAAGACCTTCATTTCTGTGGTTGTACAGCCAGGGTGGTCAGGCTGTCAAAAACTTCGAGGGCTTGGCAAAGAATGGTTTCTGTCGATGCAAGACATGCCGTTTCAACCAGCAAAATTAAGCTGTGCTGGATAAAGCCTTTATAAACTGGTTTGTATCTACAGCTGGGATCTTTTAGCCATTCTTTTATTGCCTTTTTTCTCGTGTTTAAAAAAGATTCTCCTACTAAAGTAGCTCATGTCTAGAAGGGGCTTTAGGAAATAAGCAGTAGTACCTTCATTAATGTCCTTCTACAGATCTCTGTTCCCAAATGAGTGCAGGCAATGCTCTTTAGCAAGCAGTGGGGCTCTTTATACACAAGAAAAAGGGTTGATTATTTTTTTAAATTCATCTCCCTTTCATGGAAAACTACTTAAATTAAAATTTCACATGAACATCAAAGAGAGTAAAGTTGTTGACTCTTGGTGTTTTGTGAGGAAAGTTGTAAATATAGGTTTTGGAAGGAGTCACGTGCTTTGACACTTGTGTAAACAAAGAAAATATTTCCTGATCAGTTCAGTGTAGTAAATGCCTTTAGAAAAGAAAAAACCTGAAATATTTAGTGAAGTCTTCCTTAATCCCGGTGTGTTTGAGTAATAAATGTAGATATAGTACCTTTTAGCCAGCCTCAGCATTAGGTTTAATTGTGAAGTTGGCCAGAAGGGACATTCAATTAAAACAGAGGAACAGCAGCAGAGAGAGAAATGGGTTTGACCAGTCCAGTCCCTCTCCAGATCACTGATTAAAATGAAAATTAGGACTCATACACTTTATATTCTTGGCCAAGTGTTCTTTTCATGGGGCTCAGCCTGACTGTATTAAGATGAATATATGCCTATTACAGGATCATGTGTGTATAATATTTTATTTCTGTCCTTCTGTTATCAGAGTGGGGTGGGCTGTTCCTTAGTAGCCTTTCTGCCCTGTTATTCTGTTTTCCCACCCTCCCTCTCATCCTTGCAGCTTCCTTCCCTCTGTACAACCCCCTCCAAAAAAGTTGACATCCATTCTTTTATTTAAGAGTGCCTAACTTAGTGTAGTTTTTATATTTACTCCTCTGTAATCACAAGTACCGAAGTGATGAAGAATGATATTGTTGTGTTTTCGGTCTGTAGTGTCCTAATCCCCAGTGGCTCGTTCTCATCTGCCAACTTCCTGCTTCCCATAAGAAAATCCATCCAAGGGCACGTCTGTTTTAGGACAACAACCTCTGCAACGTGGATGCCTCTGAAGTTTTCACAGGCAGAATTCCAAGTCGTGGTAGAACATGGGACCAGTCCCGTGGTCAGTCAGGGATTTTGTGTCAGTGCTGGGAATCACCTTGGTGTTTACCAATCTCATCGCTACACATGGTCATTCCACCAGTTTCTCCCACTTTCTCCCTTCCCCCAGGCCATGGGAACAGTTTTCTCTTGCCTCCTGCCAAAATCACCCTGTTTCCTAATGACCTGTCCACAGCTTGGAACCAACTGGAGAAGACAAGTCTGCAGGTTTTATTTACACGCCGCGTTGTGATTTGGTGTTTTCAACCTCTGTCTTCTGTTCCAATTGTGTTTTGCAGATGTGGGGGAACAGTCGGTGCCATCTTTACGTGTCCCCTAGAGGTAATAAAGACAAGGCTTCAATCTTCCAAGCTGGCCTTCCGGACTGTCTACTACCCACAGGTGCAGCTGGGGACCATCAGCGGTGAAGGGATGGTCAGGCCAACATCTGTGTCACCTGGGCTCTTCAGTGTCCTCAAGTGAGTGCTGCTGCTCCTCTCATTCAGTGTTCCTTGACTCCAGGGATCCGAGTTTTCCCTTCCTCTGTGCAAACACAGAATGCAGATTTTGCTCCAGACTTGCACTGGAAGGATTCGTGTCAGTAAGGCTTCTGCCTTCAGCAGCAGAAAGAGAAATTATTCTTTTAAGAACACAGATGTATTCAGGACTCCTGAGTGCTCCTTTGAACTTCCACAGGAATTTGTTTCCAGTGCTTAGAAACTTTCCAAATTGAATAAGTGCCTGCAGGGTTATTTTTAAATTGTCCCCTCACATTTAGGCTTTTTGGTAGTTGTGTTTCCCTGGGGATCAATACACAGGACACACTGGAAGGTCTTAATGTATCTTAGTTTGTGGGAACTATCACAGAAAACTATTCTAGAAGAAAGGACTTTTTTCTCTTTTGCAACACTGACAAGTGTCATCTTTGTCACTTTTTTGCAGTAATCATGTTTGCTGTGTCCTTTGAGCATTGCACACATAATCCTTACTAACTGAGGGCAGTTCCTGGGAAAGGATTAAAGGACTGCATAAGTCACATATGCTCTTTTCCTGCAGCCATTCCCAATTTGTTTTGAGGAACTTGTAGAGATACTTGTTGCTATTGCTGCCCATTTACCTTACCCTTAGTGCTGCAGGTCTGCTCCTGCTCTGTCCTTGAAGCTGGCACTGCTTTGAACCAGGTGACCCCCAGAATTCTGTGTTTCCATACATTTTAAGATGTTGCAGTACTTCTGTGTGGATGATCTAAAACTGGAACTTATGGCAGTGAGGGAGAACACTTTTTGCAAAAGCACTCCCTAAAATATAATATCCAGTGGGGGTCTTGGAGGCTTTTACCTTCTCAGATGTAGCTGACAATGAGCTCTCCTCTGCTATTGGAAGTTGTCTCTGCTGGTTACTGATCTTTCAGCTGCTGGAAAGGTTCCACCAGCGCTCTGACATCCAAATCCCTGCCCCTGTGTTTAATACCAAAGCACCAACATGTGGGTCAGTCCTCCTGCAAAAGGGTTGAGGTTTTCAGGCTCCCTGGGCACCCCAGGGTGATGCAGAGAGGTCCTGTTGAGATCAGGTAGCAGGAATGCCAAGGAAAATACCGAGTGGCAGTGCAAGTTGAACCATTTTATGTAAGGCCAGCAGGCCTGGCAGGCTGCCTGGGGAGAAGCTGCACAGTTATATAACAGTGGAGTGCTAATTCAAATTCTCTGCAGAGCTCTCTGCCTGGGAGTCATTCTGGCACTTGAGTTTCTGTATTGTAAACAGCCTGCTTTCCCCTGCCAAACATTTCTTTGTCTGCTCAGAGGTGAGTCTAGAGCAGTTCGTGACTGGATGCGTGAGGCACTGCCAGTTGCCTTTGATTTTCATTTCCTTTCCCTTGCTGCCTTTTCACCTTGCAGCACTGGACTTCAGGCAGCTGTAACTAAAGGAGGTGAAAACTTTAAGGCACAAGGTTCTTAATTCATCCTCTGGGCTTGTCTTTTCCTGGGACTGTCTCATTTTTTAGGGGGAGAGGAAATGGTTTAAAATTGGGTCAACATTTTAATATATTTATTAAGCTCGTTAAATACAGTGAATGTGATCTTGATTTCATTTCACTTCAGGAATTGCTTATCTGTATGTATTGCCAAGTTTTCAAGCTGATTACTTTAGAGGATTGAGAAGTAAGAGCAAAATATTTCTGCTGCCATCCCCTTGCAGGCAGCATCTATGCAGAGCAGATAATGCTGTTGATCAACCTAAGAAAATAAAAATATATGAAAAAAGAAGTGAAGTTCAGTCTCTTGCTTTTACTCTTCCAGTCCTTTCTCAATCCTGATCATGCATTCATTGCCAGACTGAGCATGACTTGGGCCTCCAGGTCTGGGAAGATTAAATGGCTGTGGAAGCAGCAACATTAGAGCCCTACCTGTAAAATTGCTCTGTAAGAGTTAAAGGTGTTAAGTATGAAAGCCCCTTTAGTGCTGTAAATAGAAAGAAAACAGGTACCCAGGGAGGCAGGTTAAGCCTGCTGCTGATAGAAGTTCATTCCAGAAGGACAGGCTGTTTTTGTCTAATCCATTTAAGATTCTGATGAGTTAGCCCAGCTGGAATCTGCAGTCGTGACTGTTAAGTGACAAAGAACAAGTAGTTGGTGGATCTGTCTCCTTGGAGACACTCAGCCCTGGAGTTTATTCGGAAAGTTCAACTCTGCTGCAGAAAAAAAGTGCTTCAGAAGCTCATGTATCTCCTCCTGTCTAATGAGCTCGGGTTTGAAGTCTGTGGGGAACACTCTCAACAGTGCTAATGACCTAGAGAGCAAATTGTGAAAACTGGTGGTTCCAGGGAGTGCAGAGGGCTACCCATGGAGCCTGGAATTATCTGGATTTTCTTGCATTGATTTCACATGGGGAGTGCAGTTCAGAGAGCTGCTGTCTACAGGCTGTGCTCTCACACAGCTTGTGGGTGGCTGCCATGTCTCACCTTTGTGTCCTCACTGGGTCATGGGGAAAGGGAAAAGCATTTATTTTTTCATGTCTCTGCACAGGAGCCAAACTCCTGAATTGCTTTGGTACAGAGAATGCCAAAAATACCCTTTGTTCATCAAGACTCAGCTATCACTGGATTCTCCAGGAAACTTTAAATCAACTCCTGACAGCTTTCAGTGAATGGAAATTATAAGCTGGTGCCATATGACACCCATTTGCCTGTAGTACACTGAATTTTATGGTCCAGTGGCTTTCATTCTCAACTGTGTAATTCTACTAATTTTGAAGTCTATCATGTAGCTTAAAATCTTAACAGCTTCACAGCTGTCAAACCCACTGCTTTTATACAGTTCTTTTGACTCTGCCTGACAGAACAAGAAATGTAACTTTTAACCTAAATACTGTCTTCCCCCTACCCCCATTTGTTTTTATTTTAAGGTCCATTCTGGAAAAAGAAGGACCAAGGTCACTCTTCCGAGGGCTGGGTCCAAACTTGGTTGGAGTTGCACCATCAAGGTAAATAGTTAAACTATTGCTAAAAGTAACATTGAAGGTGCCAACACAAATGTTACCAGTGCATTTGTGATTCAAAATAGTGGGCCTTGAAGCTATCCCATCTGCAAAGTGAGATTTTTGGAGTATGTACACCAAGAAATACTAGTAGAAATCTGGTTTACGCTTGTTTAACACTGTAAGGTGCAGAGTAAATACAGCACTTAAATTCCAGGTCATTGCAAGAGCCACTCGTGTGCTTGAGAAAGCGAGAGAAAATAGTGCAGAAAAGTCTGTAGGACTAATAATTGCATTATTCTAATATACCACTTCTCTTGAATACATAACAGTGCCTAGCAGTGAGTGGGAGCTGGGGGCAGGGGGCAGGGGAACCTCTCTGCTCCTTGACTGCCTGAATTCTTCTCCAATGAAAAACTGCAGCTGAGGGGGAAGGAGTCCCTTTGCTGCCACACAACCCCAGAAGGGAATGTGTGTCCCTCATTTAACAGCAACAGCAAGAGCAGCTGCAAGGTTTGCTTGCATTTGGAAGTCTTACAGGCACCTAAAGGGTTTCTGTGTGTGCCTGTGGCTGTCCTGTTCTTGGCAGGGCTGGGGATCTTTCTGTCTAGGAAATGTTAAAACTCATTAGCCATTTGAAAATTGGCGGATGTTTTTGTGCCTCAAACTGAACCAGTTAAAATGGAGCTCGAGGAGTGGGGAACTCCCTGCCTGGCCTCTTGCCTAGTAGGTGGGATGTTCCCCTCTGGAAGCAGGGAGTCCTGTTTCTGTGCAGGTAACCTCTGCAGCAGGGTTCTGAATCCCATCCATGCTTAACTCACTCGTGCTGTCTTTTGTGTTCCTGCACATTCATCCATAAGATTGCAGTAAGGTACTTGATGGGAATTCTCAAACTGTAGCCCCCATTATTCATCTTTTTCTAGCAGTTCCCTTCGAGGAGCTGTGAGCTGAGCTTACTTGATCCAGGTAGCTTCTTACTTAGATTGTTGCAGATCAGCTGAGCTTCCTCCATTCCTGTGCATTTTGTAGGGATTTGAGGTGCATAAAACTTTTATTTCAGTCCAGGCTTGAATGTTTAAAGCATGAAGTGCTGCACAAATTTATGGAAAACATGGGCTCCAGGTGGGAAAGTGATAGTCCCAAGTTTCCAAAGAGTGTACAATGCCAGAGCTGGTGCAGGTTTCAGATCTAACTGGCTTTGTCTGCAAGACAATCTTGCCTCCCATAGTAAAACATTTTTACCCTGTGGGTGTCAAGTCAAATAAGGGCATTGCAGTGCAAGGGAAAAGAACCCCGAAGCCAAACAAAACCTCCTGTGTGCTTGTAGATGGAAGTGGTCACGTGGAGGCCTCTTTGGAGAGAGGTTTGGTTTCCAGGGGTGGGGAGAAGAACAGTAATTGTCTCATTTGACACTGTATTACACTGCTTTTCTTTCTTTTTTTTTTTTTTTTCCCCACAGAGCTGTCTACTTTGGATGCTACTCCAAAGCCAAAGAGCAATTCAACAGCATGTTTGTGCCCAACAGCAACATTGTGCATGTCTGTTCTGCAGGTTCTGCAGGTTTGTGTTTTCAATTCCCCTTCCCCGTGGTCTGCAGCAGTACCTGTGTCCAGCCCTCAGCAGGCTGGTGGCTGAGGCAGTGGCTCTGAAATGCACCTTAATTCTTTATTTATTCCAAGCTGTTGTTGCTACAAGACTCCTTCTAGCCCTGTAAATGGTTCGGAAAGGAAAAGAATGGATCCTAAGGTGGGGATGGGCTGTCTGTCTGTGCAGGACCTGGGCTAGCACACCAGTCCTGGCTGCCACCTCTGGGTGACTGTGGTGCATAAACAAGTACAAAGGCCAGTGTGTGGCATGTTCTGAAAATGTACACTTAGTCTGAGGTGGTGAATGCCAGAAAACAGCAGTTTGCAAGCTCCTAAACTGACCTGGTCTGTGGAGGAACTGTTTTTTGGTCTGTTCAACCCTGAAATATTTCTAGATTGCTGTTAACTAATTTGGGATGTTTTTCCAGCTGCAGTGCTCTGGTGATGCCTCTGAAGGCCTGAAAAAAATTATTAGTGCACACCAGCAAACTTCTGATACTGTTTTAGCCGAATTGTTTCAGGATGTTGTATTTTTCCTACCGGGCTGGGGAAAATAGTTTATTCCTGTAGGAAAAATACTGCAGAAGAGCTCTGCTAGTTCAATCATCAGTCACCAGAGTGGTCACTAAAAATAGCTGTTCCCAAACGAAGCCCTTAATTAGGGGTGGCTTCTGTTAATGAGCGGCTCAAGGGCACCACCTACAGCCCTGGGGAACACAAGTTCAGTACAGGAGTGTGTTCCCACGGGTTTCTTTGGAGCTGGAATTCCAAACCCAGTCAGTAAGGCAGGTGTGTTGTCTGCAGCAGCCTTTAGGAACGTGACATTTGTGTTAAAATAGGTGCAAAAAGGAAGGATCCACTGGTTGATCCCTCCTGAAGTTTAACATGAGATTGTAAGCTGTGAACTGGGGGGGGCTTTAGACACCTCTGGCCAGAGCTGGTGACTAGAACTGCCTCACTGCACAGGGGATAAAGGTTATGACAATCCAGCAGCCTGGATTCAGCTCTACTTTTGGTTTTCTTTTCTTTTCTCCAGCCTTTATCACAAATTCCCTGATGAATCCTATATGGATGGTGAAAACGAGAATGCAGCTGGAACGGAAGTAAGTCACTGACTGAGGGAGATTGGATGCCACTGCTTGGCTAAGGGAGCCTCTGGAAAACTGAACTTCCATGTTTTTGCTCATGGATCTTTGTACTTCGATAGATCTTGCCCAGTTGTTTCCCTGACTCCCAATTCCACCTTTTGAGCCACCATATTTCTGTCTGGTCAGACTAAAAGTTCTGGTTCTGTGTGTCCTGTGTCAGTTGGATGCACAGATCCTGCTGAGAAGGATGTGGAAGTTGCCTTGAGTGCTGTTTGGTTCAGTCTCTGGTTTCACTGTAAATCTTTAGTTGAGCACAGCATTATTTTTCTCCTGTGTACAGAATCCTCTGTAATTCAGGGGCCATGTTGAAGATAAATGTAATAAGGACTGAAATGCTTTGATACAGCAATAACAGAGGCTGTGGAAAGGTCACTTGTACTGAATCCAGGTCGTCCAGGTGTGTGTTACTGCAGCAGGCCAAGGGTGCTGATGCTCATGTATCTGCAAACAGAAGGATGATGAGTTTAAATTGTAAAGAAGCCACAACAGTGCAGTTTCATCAAACACCCTGCAGGCAGTAAGAATCTGCTGCAGTGGTTTAATGTTCTTTTGCCTCCTTCAGCATTGTGTTGCTGTGAACCACAGCTCCTGAAGACAGGGAGGGAATTTTGACAGCAGTGTCTTTTAGCTGAGTGATTCACAGTCACTGATGGATATCGGAGCAATAAGGGACTCTGCTAATAATGGGACTGCTTAGAATGGAAATTCCCTCCTGCAAGGACACGTTAGGTCAGATAAGAAGGATCTTATACGGCACGACAACTTTATAAATAATTTATAAGACTTAATTCCAGCACTTCACAGGGTGGCACCTTTGAACTGAGTGCTGCCTCTTAAAATGAAGGATCATTCCTCACCCAGCAGACCTCTGTCTCTTGGCCTGCTGAAGATGGCTTTGAATGGAATCAGCAGTTTAACACAAAGCAGTGTCTCTTCAGTGCTGATTGTCTTTTAAAGCATGGGTGTGAAGTGTGACAGACTGGATAGAACTTGAGTGAAAGAATTACTCTGAGTATGTATTAGTGAAGTAGCAAAGCCAAGTGTGCACTCTCAGCATGACAGCCCTGCTGTGTGCAGCTTTCCTAGGAGAATTTGGGAGTAAAACTTAACAGACAATGATTTCTGTAGTTATAAAAACTGTTGAAAGCCATAAGGGTGGGGTTTTTTTAAATATTAATCCTTTTTCTTGGCTCATAATATGCTCTGTTCTGTTGTTTGGTTTTTTTTTCAGAGTCAGGGGCTCCAAACCAATGAATGCTTTGCAGTGTGCTAGATATGTGTACCAGACAGAAGGTATCCGTGGCTTTTACAGGGGCCTGACTGCCTCCTATGCAGGAATTTCTGAGACCATCATCTGCTTTGCTATTTATGAAAGTTTAAAAAAGCACTTAAAGGAAGTCCAACCACCCCCTTCTAACGGGACTGAGAGGAGCTCGACGAACTTCTTTGGACTGATGTTTGCTGCTGCTGTTTCCAAGGGCTGTGCCTCTTGTATTGCTTATCCACACGGTATGTCAACCCTTCCATCTGGGAGAACTGGAGAGCAGCTGTTGCCTGTAATCCAAGACAAATGAGGGGGGTTAGGGATGAAAACTCCTAGTTTTTGAATGGCCAGCTGCACGTTACTGTGCACTGGCATTTTCAGTACTGGTCCCACCATTCCTAGGGGGAGACACGTAGTTGGTGCTTGGGACTTGCTGGTTTAAAAACAACCCAAATAACACCAAAGTGCCTAATGTTTCTGTTTTCACTAGTAGCCTCATGTAGCTAAGTCCCCACAGCCCTTGGGATCCTGTGGTCAAGTTGTGGGCAAGAAACACTTGTGGGCTGAGCAGTGTTGTTCTTTTTGGACAGATGTGAACGGTACCGTGGTCGTACAGAAAGAGCAATATTGATTATGTAGCATCAGTAAAGCATTTAGATCTGTAGTAGCTTCAGTGAGCAAACAATTCATTTATTCCACATGAAGAACTCTTTAACTTTTCCTCTTGCCTGAAGGGCAGTGTGTCCAGGATTCCATGGCTGGATGTACTGGCAGGCAGTTGGTACAGGAAGATTTTCCTGTCCCTGGGGTTTGCATACAAGACCTTTCCTTTAAGAAACAGTGGCATGTTTCTTAAAATGAAGGATCATTCCCCACACAGCAGACCTGTTGGCCTGCTGAAGATGGCTTTGAGTGGAATCAGCAGTTTAACACAAAGCAGTGTCTCTTCAGTGCTGATTGTCTTTTAAAGCATGGGTGTGAACTGTGACAGACTGGATAGAACTTGAGTGAAAGAATTACTCTGAGTATGTATTAGTGAAGTAGCAAAGCCAAGTGTGCACTCTCAGCTTTCCTAGGAGAATTTGGGAGTCCCACTAAGCAGAGAACCATCTCTGTAGTTCCAAAGGCTGCTGGAAGCCGTGAGGGTGGGAGGGTTGCTCTGTTAACACCAGGCCCTGTTTCCCTGCTCTGCAGAGGTCATACGGACACGGCTGCGGGAGGAAGGCACCAAGTACAAGGCTTTCATCCAGACAGCTCGGCTGGTGGCACGGGAGGAAGGTTACCTGGCCTTCTACAGAGGACTCTTTGCCCAGCTCATCCGGCAGATCCCAAACACAGCCATTGTGTTGTCCACCTACGAGTTAATCGTGTATCTCTTAGAAGACCACGCAAAGTAGCAGAGCCAAGACTCCAGTAACAGACTGAAGACCAATTCCTCACTGAACAAGTAGTCCTTTAAGAGACTGGTACAGGTGGCAATGCTGGTGGGAGAACTACAAGTCTGTGACCACCTGTGGATATTTCCTTTTGGATTCATGCTTTCTGAAAGGTTTCAAGTCATTAACGTTAATAGTTAATTATAATTTTTTTTAACTTGATGATAATTAAAATGCTACTAAATTAAATGACACTATTTAATTTAAGTATATGTTTGTCCTTTTCCTTAAGCACAGCCATATGTGGTCAAGGAATGTACCTCATACTATCAAGTGATCTCTTGGACTGATGTTCATTAAAACTGTATTAAAACAGGAGAACTGGTTTGGACATTTGAAACTCTGTCTTCTTACCACTGGGGTCATGTTGCTTTTTAGCACTGTAATGCCCTAAATGCCCAAATAGGTTTGAGAGTAGTTCTGGTTTATTCAAGGTGCATCATTCGTTGCTGTGTGAACACCCTTGAGTGTTCAAGTAGGACAGTCTTGTTTCTCTGTTTTGATGGTGTGAACCATGCACACCAGAATCTCTTAGAATAAGTCACTTGCAATGCGATCCTGGGAGGCTTTTCATAAAAATGTAATTACTGTTCTGTACCCCTGTGCATTTGGGATACATGGTTATGTTACTGGGTATAAACGGCTCTATCAGAACTTGGCTTTTAGACCTTGTTTTAGTGCAGGCCTGAGAGCATAAGGACAGTCAGGGATTGTGGCCTGGCTGCCCTGTGGGAATCCCGTGAGATGGAGTGACTTGGTCAGGTATCCTGACCTCAGCCTTTTACTGCAGTGGGGCTTTTTTGGGCTGTGTTTGCCTTATACTTCAATGCCAGGGGTCTAGAGAGTGGAAGAGAGGATGAGCTATGTTCTAAACACTATAAACTATAACTGCAGTTCTGGATTCTGCTTTACAATATGATACTCAGGAAGAAGTCCCTCTTGACTTGGTGTCTTTGTAGAGCAAGGCTTCTGATAGGAATGAGATACTGGGTTAATCTTGTGGACACATCATTGCAGGTTAACACCACAAAAAATCCCCAGTCTATGTAAATAGTTCCTTCATGTTATTACTTGATTTCTTGCTGAAGGCAGTAAGGATTCATCAGCTTAGTGCAGCCTTCTGAAGAGTTCTCACATTTCATATAGCTGTGATGCCTGTCTTCCCCTTCACAAACACAGTATCTTAGGGGTTTTCTTAACAGTTCTCATGATACAATTCCTGCCTTTCACTTCAAAATCAAATATCCTGCATACCTGAGATTAGCTCTTTCCTGAAAAATAGAATAGGGTTTCAATTTTAATAACCTTCACAACTTGCAGCAGTACCTTGTAATTCAATTGTGGTTTATGAATTATTACTATTATTATTTTAGAACTCCACTGTGTAGATTTGTGTTTTGCTTTGGCCATACTATTCTCTTCACTGGTGTCATTTGCCTTGGCAGCTGAGACAAAGCCTGCAGCATTTGAGCCCATCTTCAGCCTTCCCTGGTGACCTGAACAATGAGCTCCTCGTGATCTGAGCAGCAGTTGAGTTCTTGAGCATAAACAAGTGTTCATGGACATCTTTGACTTCAGGGACCACTCACAGCAGAGCTGGTGTTGTGCAGGCTTGGAAGGAGCATGGGAAGCATTAAGAAACAGCCTGGTAGTGAGCAGGGCTGTCTTTGATCAGGTAAAGTTTCCAGGCTGGTGTTTTGCTGCAGAAATAGAATGGGCTGATAACTGGATTCAGATCCCGTTCGTTCCCAGCAGACCCCGGCTGATGACTGGTGCTTGAGGTCACGTTTGACATCAGTGTGATGTAGGAGCTTACTGCAAAGAGAGCAGAATGTGTGTATACCTCATTGTGAGGCAAAAATAACTGATTTCTGTTATGTCTTACTGAACAAAACAGATCACGTTCCTCCTGAGCTAAAATAGGAAACAGTTGAGTAAAAATTGACACGGGGTTTTTTTATGGAGACGATGAGCAGCAAAAGCTTCGCTCTCTTTATAGGAGGCAAAACTGTCAAACAGTGCTGATGCTATTTTTGTGAACTGGGACACTTGTGCTGCTACTCTGAAACATTTTCTGAGATTTGCTTTCCTAAATTAGCATTCCTCTGTACTTACAGTGCTCTAGCTCACTTCTAAAACGTTAGTCAAATGTGTAGACTGCTGATGTCTTCTGAGAATGAGGGGAGGGAACTCCGACCCTTTGGAGGAGTCTGGGCCTTGGTAAGAGAGGAAGCAAGAGAAAGTGAACAGTTTTTTGTTCTGCCTAAATCTGGTGGAAAATCAGGAATTCTGCAGGATTTCTGTTCCTGTTCTTTAAGCTTTGTTACCAATCCTGACAGAATTAGTCTTAATTTGATAGGGGGTTAATAAGCTATATTGGGAACTAATAGAGTTTCTGAGTTAGTATAATTAAATCCTTTTTCCTTCCTCTCTCTAATAGAATTTTTAAAATTCACTGGCCCTTGATTCCTTAAACCCTATAAAGACTTACCATTTTTAGGTGATGCTCTGTGAGCAATCCCACTGATGTCACTGAGTATGGAATAAGCCTATTACCAGAGGAAAGAATTTGAAGTAGCTTTTACCAAAACGATACCTGAATTTAAAAATAACCAACCCTTCCTTGCTTGTGAAAGTCAAACTAAAAGCATTTTTCACTCTTCATTCCTCTTCTCCAGCTTCCACAGAAAGTCATTTTCATGGAAGGTAGGTAAAGGCTTCATTAATAGATCCTTTGTAGTTTAATGATCAGGTGATGAAATGACAGTCCTATCTGAAGTCACCACTATGATCCCATTAACTTTACCTGGACTGAACCTGTTCCTATTCATGCATTAACAGTGAAACTGAAATTACAAACACACTGTTGCTGCAATACCATGAGCTGCTCACGTTGGTTAATTTAGTTTTGGAAGCATTTTTGAGGCATTTGAAGATTTGTCAAGTCCTTATGCTGTAAGACTTAATGCCTCCCTTTTGGGTATCTGTGTTTGTCTTGATATCCCTCAAAATACTTGCATTTGCTGAGAATTGGGATCCACGCTTGTGTTGTGATTGTGCCCCTCACTGTGATTTAGAGCGGTTTTGCACAAGTTCCTCATTAGCTCCTTTGAGGAGGAAACTTTTAAACAATGCATGTCTGGCTGGACCGGTGCTACAGAGAGTTGATAGGAAGGGAGGGACCTCTGTAGAAAACATCAACCAGCTCTCCAGAAGTCCTAGAGGACCTCGAAGGTCTCCATGTGCCAAATAACTGGGTGGGTTGTTCCTCCTATCCCCTATCATTTGGTCTCATAAAACAATCCTTAAGTGACTGTGCTAAACAGTGGAAGAGAGATGGGAAAATTACGTCCCTTTTACATTTGTCAAGATGAAATATTCACTGTTACTCCACGGAATTCATCACTGTGGTTAAATATATGGAGAGGGAAATGGAACAGTGAAGAGAGCCCAACCATAGTTAAGACAAGCTTAAAAGCACAGCTTACTTCCAGTACAAATATTTGTGAAGAGCTTTTCCATTTGTGCCTTTTTAAAAACATGGTGTTTGAAGCCTTTTTCCCCCTTTGGAGCTGGGACCTGTGAAGGGCCTTGAGAAGGTGTGGGAGGAGGGGACTGAGGGGAGCCCTCACTGCAGTTACAGCTCCCTTGTGAGGGGAAACAGAGGGGCAGGTGGTGATCTCTGTGGGGATCTCAGTGCCAGGACCCAGGGAACGGCTGGAGCTGTGTCAGGGCAGGTTCAGGTTGGATCTCAGGAAAAAGTTCTGCCCCCAGAGGGTGGTTGGCACTGAACAGGCTCCCCAGAGCAGTGTCACAGCCCCAAGGCTGCCAGAGCTCCAGGAGCGTTTGGATAACGCTCTGAGGGACAGGGTGGGATTGCTGGGGTGCCTGTGCAGGCCCAGGGGTCGGACTGGATGATCCTTGTGCGTCCCTTGCAGCTCAGGATATTCTGTGACTGTGTGAACGACTCCGGGCAGCGCGGCCGCCCTTCCCGGGGACGCCCGGCCTGTCCCTCTCTAGCACAGAGAAAGCGCCGCGTCTAAATTTAGTTCAAGCCAACAACTCCCCCTCCCGAACCCTCCGCGCCTCCCGAGCGCGGCGGGCGCGGGGCCAGGCACGGCGGGGGCCAGGCACGACCTCCCCTCGCCGCCAGCCCCCGCACGGGGCCGGGGCAGCGCCGGGGGGCCCGCGGGGCCGCCCCCGCCGCCACGATCTCGGCCTTTTTTCGGCGGCGCTGACTCACGGCGGCCCCGCCGCACGACTCCGGCCTTTCCGTGAGTCACGCACCGCCCCCGCCGCCGAGCGAGGGGCGGGACGGGGGGGCGGCCGCGCCGCGTACAAAGCAGCGCCGCCGCCGCCGGGTCGGGGCCGGGGCCGGCATGGAGGGAGCCGGGCTGGGCGCCACCGTGTGCGCCGCGGCCGCGGGGCTGCTGCTCTACCGCTTCGCGCGGAGGTACGGCCGGCAGGGAGGGAGGAGGAGGAAGGAGGGAATGAAGGGAGGGACATGGCGGGATGTGCGGCCCGCGGCGGCGGGAAGGCGCCACGCGGGGCCCGGTGGGTGTGGGGACACGGCGGGTGTGTGTGGGGACACCGCGGGTGCGCCCGGCGAGAGTCCGGGTCTGTCCCCGAGGAGAACGCTCGGGGAAAGGCCCCTCGCGTTGTCAGGGTGTGGGTGAATGGCTGGATCTGTTCTTGCCGTGTCCCCCCGGAATGGCTTTTGTGTGTGCCGGGCTGAGCATCCCGGAGGCGCCGCGGGGGGAGCGGTGAGGACGCGGGTCGCTGCCCTCACACCGCGGGGGACACGGGCTCCTAGGGGTGGGGGGCTCCCCCGGGTTTTTTCTGATGTGCTTGAGGCAGGGAAAGGGAAGATCCTGCTTGCCGTGGTGGTCGATGAGGGCTGAAGGCAGGATTGCAGGACTGTAAAATAACAGTGCTCTTAGCACGGTGCTAGAACGCGGGGGGGATTCCATAGAAGTCAAAATGATTGATTAGGGAGCAGAATTCTTTGGTTCCTTGTTTTCTTGTTCCTGACTTTAGAATGCATTCAGATTAGTGGGAAAGCAGGCTTGAAAAGCATCAGGAGAGATGTGAGGATGCAGGGACAGAGGTTCTCAGGGGTCAGGGGTCTCCCCCTTTTTTTTTCTGACGTGTTTGAGGCAGGGAAAGATAAAATCCTGCTTTCCGTGCTGGTTGATGAAGGCTGAAGGCAGGATTTCATGGGGAACAGGGCTGCAAAATCACACCGCTCAGCATGGTTCTAGAACTCGGGGGGATTCCATAGAAGTCAAAATTCTTGATTGTGGAGCAAAATTCTTTGGTTACTTGTTTTCTTGATTGCACAGGACGCTCCTGACTTTAGGACAAATTCAGACCAGTTGGAAAGCAGGCTTGAAAAGCATCAGGAGGCATGTCAGGATACAGATCTCATAAAAGGAGCAAAGCTTTAATTTGACAGATTCTAATCTAGCCTAGCGTGACAGGAGTGCAGGGATGTATGGAATATGAGGCACTTTAGTCTTTATAGCTACAGACAGCAGTCTGCTCATCTGCTGAGTGCTTCTCTCGGAGAAAAGGCAGCCCCAAGGGCTCCCTGTGTTAAGCTTCACTTCAAGTTTACACTTAGCACTAGAAGCATATTTCTGCATCAACAACATGATGCTTAAGGTTTGCTCTAAAGCCGTTGCTGTTCGTGTAACCATATAAATGATCAGTGGTACATTAACCCATATACAAGACTTGGCATTTCTATGACATATTTAGGGTAGCCAAGAAATCCTGGTGGCCTGAAGCAATCCCAGTGAAGCAGGCAGCGTTTCTTTGACCCAGTTGAGGCTAACATGCCTTTTGAGGGAGGAGATTGGATTTGTTTTGCTCAAGTTCATCAAAAGGTCTCTGGAATGGAAAGCATTTCTTCCCTGAAGACTGCTGGTAAATTCTTTCAGGAGGTGACCTTGATAATTCTTTGGGGGTACGTGTTTGTATTTCTTGGTAATGTTATGATACTACCTGATTTCTTACTCTGCCTCAGAAATTAATCTTCCATAGTCATCAAGAAGGACAGCTTTATCAGATACGGTGTCAAACACAGATATGGTGCTACCTTTGCTTTTTGAATCAAGGAAATAAAAGATTTGATGTCCAGATATGTACAGGAACTCCTTAGTCCGTGTGAGTTTGGGCCAGATAGAAAAACTCTGGGATGTTTGGTGGTCTTTCTTTGAGATCACAGCCTGGCTGGCTGTTTGTCAGTTGGGGTGCTGAGTTCAGCCCAGCAGCTGTAGCAGCATTTCCTTGGGAAGCTTCTCATGGGTACTGCAGTGGCAAAAAGAGGCACCTTTCCTGGAGCATCCTGTGCTGTGGCCAGTGTTCTCCAGAGTGTTCAAAGCTGCTGAAGCTGCAGTTTCACAGTTCTGACAGCCCTTGAGGGGGACAAGCCCAGAGACTGTGGGTCTGTGTCCCTGCCTAGGTCCACTGGGCATCTTATTCCCTCTTAAGAGGACACTTAGGAGGCTTTTGTGAGAGGAGAGATGCATTGTAACCTATGACACTGTACTAGAAATCTGATCTTCTGGCTAAATCTTCAACCCTGTCCACAACTGCTGCTTGTGAGCAAATGTGTGACAGCATTTGCCTGCTGGAATTTAGATGGATGTGTTTTTCTTGTATTGGAAAATGGGGGGTCTGCACTGACAGACCCCTTTATTGGCAGGTGATGGACATGGGCACAACCTGGAAATACCCAGGAGCTTCCCTGATGGTGAGCTGGGCTGTGCCATGGCTTGGGCTGTGCCTGGGGCTGATCTGTGCAAATCAGCTCCTCTTCCCAGTGTGTCTTCCCTTCAGATTTGCTGGCATAGCCATTTGTATAATTGCTTTGTAATCCAGTTGTGCCAGAATGAAGATTGCTGCTTTAAGTACTTTTTATGGAGAATTGGGTTTTAATTCTAATCCTTGGGAGAGGATGAGGATAACCCCCCAAAGAACTGCACATCCATCGGTGGTTTCTTTTAAATATGGAAAACCAAACATCTTCATCTTCTGACCTAGTAGTAAAAGGGGGGGGGGGAGAGAAAATAGATGTAAATATTTATAAATATTTATATATTAAATATATTAGTATTTATACATCCAGTTTATTATTATCAGCACTTATCAGTTATCAGACTGTTTTTCTGGCAATCCATTAAAAGCGTGGCCTTGAATATGTGTATAAGTGAGGAATAGTGAAGAGTGCTGGGAGCTGGAAGGAACCTGAGGTCCTCTTACGTTACATGACAGACACAAAGTAGTTGCTAAACAGTGTCTGTCAACGGGACCTGCAGAGCTGCAACCTGACTTTTGTGAGCAAAATGAAGGCCTCTCACAAAGGAACATTCTGTGTTATCTGAGCGCTGTCAGACATTTAGGTGTTGATCCCCTAAGTGAGTTTACAGCAGGTATTTTCCCCTTGCTGTTGTCTTAAGCAAATATCTTCATACCTGCAGAATAACTTATCTGGGAATTTTGTCGAGCTTGTTTATGTGTGCAGGTTCCACACGGAGTTGGCTCAGCAGGTGAGCTGGGAGTGGAATCTCCCTGTGCTGTCGGTAATTCAGTCACCTCTTGCTGCTGAGGTTCTGTCCCAGTGAAGCTGGTTCGAGTTAGTCCAGTGGTACAGTGTAAACTCCTTGGGGATGATTTGCCTGGTGTTTTGCAAGGCACTGAGCACATTGTAAGTGCTCAGTTTTGCATTGTCTGTCTCGGCCCGGGGTGTGACTCCAGAAGCAGTGTGTGCTGTAGCTTATTGCCTTCAGCTGCTTCCTGAATTCACTCAAGGTAAATATAGCTCCAAACTCATTAAATCTGTATTTGAGAGCCTTTCTAAATGCAGTACTTGTTTTTTGCTTTTTAAGTCCTACCCAATTACTAGAAAACTTGTACCCCACCTACATGTTCTTGCTTAAAATGACCTTTTTCCCCCCTTGTTCTTCTTTCTGCATCCAGCAGAGTGGGAACCTGGGATTTTTTGCACCTATTTCTATGGCAACAGATCATAGGTTCACAAAAGGAAAGATTATTGCCTCTTATCCTAAATAATCCAGGACTTAGCCATTTCTTTTGCATGCATTGTGAGAATGAAGTGCTGCTGTTTAATCTTTGGCAGCACTTCCTCAGCCTCAAGAGGAGAAGGGGAATCCTGTTTGGAAAAAGGTGGGAAGGTCTGGAGCCTGCTGAGGATTTGGTCTCTTATATTAGCAAGTTCTTGGATAGGGTTTGGCATTGATTTTTTTTTTTTTTTTAATGGAAATTAGTGCTTCCACCTCCTCTGTCCTGTCATGGGGGTGGAGAGGGGCTGAAGTGTGGTGTGTCTTATTTCCATGGGTGCCAGAGGATTGTGAGCAGCGTCATGGAGATGGGACTATGGCACAGTACCTGGGACCTGTGCAATAATCTCCCTCAGTGGGTGGAGTTCAGGCTGTGCTTGCTGTGAAGTCTGTGCTCAAGGAGCACTAGGGTTTGTATTTTGGTGGTCAAAGAACCCTGCATGTTATGCTTGCACAGCTTTTACCCCCCTGGGATAGTGAGATGAAACCAGTGCCAGCAGGTGTTGCTGTCCATCCTTCACGTGGCTGTTTTGACAAGTGGTTTCCTTGGCATTTGGGCAGTGGGAGCTCATGGATAACTCAGACTATCGACCTAGATTTGTCTGCTTTAAACTCTTTTTTCTTTTTTTTTTTTTTTTTTGCCTCCTAGTTTCAGCAGCGGTATTTTTAACTCGCATCAGTTACTGTTTTGAGCCCCCTTGGCAGTGAAGAAAGTTGAGCAGGGAATATTCATTTTAGGAGGGGTGTGGGTGTTTGCATCTATTTTTGGGATGAGAATCTGTCACCCAAGTAGCTCCAGCCATTTTCTTTCAGCATCTGGCAGGGAATCCTCAATGCACTGTGGAGTTTCAGTGCTTCATTGCGAGCTCCATCTCACTGTTAGCACCTAAACAGGAAGGGCAGGCATTGCCTGAGAGTTGGATGTTCTATGAACCAAGTTTCAAGGCAGGGTCTGTGGAAATGGGAGGGAGGAAGAATGTTAATTGTGGCCATCCAGCTACAGAGGTGATGGCTGAGAGAGAGGGGAAGACCCAGCTGCCCCGTTTGTTGCAGGGTGCCAGACAGCACTTCTGCAGTTTTCAGAAGCTGTTTTGCTGTGGAATTTTGCAGCAGCAGAGACCATTTCCTAGAGGAGGAAGAAGAGAAGTTACTCTCAATTTGGGAGCATTTGGACTCCTGTTAGTTGCTTCCCAGACCCTCCATGAGCCCCCCTGCAGTGGAGCCACACAGATTAATGACTCGGTGGAGCTGGACTGGTGGCAGCTGGGTCCATCTGTCTGCATAGCTGCCATAGCCAGGCCCTGAGCAGCTGCCCTGCCTTGGAAGTGGGACTGGAACTGGTTCTGATAAGCCCAGACAGCTGGGCTGTGCTGCCCTGACCTGCCAGAGAGCTCCTCGTGGGGATTGTCCCGAGTTCCGAGACAAACACAGACCTTCTTTAGCAGGCAGGCCCGGGGCTCGGGCCACTGCAGTTCTTTGCTCAAACATCTGTCACAACCTGTGGTGTTGGGGGTCATGTCACAGCTGTTTGTCTGTATTGGCTGTTGTTTTAACAGGATTGCTTTGGAAAACAAGGTGCTTATGGATCAAGGTCATTAGTCTTTATCCCTTCCGTAGGGGTTGTTTCCTCAGTTCTTTACGTATCTAAAGCTGTGAAGAAACAGCTGTTTACAGTGCCTGAGCCTTGGGATAATGTGATAACCCTTGCCCTTGAAAAGTTTTCTATCAAAACACATAACCATGTAACCATGAGCCCGTTTCCTGGGTTTCTGAGCACCACCATAGGAAGCCCTTGTGGATCGTGACTTCCTTTTCCTGGAATTCTATGTGCTAAACATCAACTCTACAGCACCCTTCTCATATAAATAACACTGCTGGTTATGGAGAGGATTTGCACCCCCAAATGTGTCCCTTAAAAATGTTAATTCAGCAAGTTCATGGTAGCAGTACAGAATTTATTTCTACTTTGACAACCCACCTTTTCATTGCCAAAGTGAATGATACTCATTAAGCACACGGAATGGGAAGGCTGATCGTTTTTCCAGCCCCACTTGCATTTCCCTGTTTAAAAGCCATTGCTTTCCTGTCCACCAGCTCAGTGTCGGTGCCTGACACGTTTCCTCTCCCAGCAGGAAGAAGCCCACGCACGTGACGGTGAACTGCTGGTTCTGCAACCAGGACACGGTGGTGCCCTACGGGAATCGCAACTGCTGGGATTGCCCCAACTGCGAGCAGTACAATGGCTTCCAGGAGGTGCAGTATTATTATCCTCTGGTTCTGTATTCTGGTAAATAACAAAGCTATCTCACCACCAGCTGCTTGCAGTAGGTGTGTGGAGCAGTGGAGGTGGGCAGAAGATTTGAAGGGCTTTGTCTCTTTTCTTGCGTATCTATTTTGTTACATTAAGTGAATGCATGGAATTAAAGCTCCTGGCAGAGCTTAGGGAATCTTATTGCCAACCCAGCTTTGATTTTATGACCTAATGTTTGCTTCCCCCTCCTGCTTTTTTTTTGTCAGAATGGAGACTACAACAAGCCCATCCCTGCCCAGTACATGGAGCACCTGAACCACGTTGTGTCGGGCGGCACCACTTTCTGTGATCCCACCAAACCACAGCAGTGGGTGAGCAGCCAAATTCTGCTCTGCAAGAAGTGCAACAACCATCAAACCATGAAAATCAAACAGCTGGCTTCATTCTCACCGAGGGAGGAGGTGAGTGTTTGACCAAGGCATTCCCGTGCACGGCTCTGCTGTTTCTGCTTGATTTAATTCCATCCTGCAGCCTTGAGAGCAGGAGAGAGAGCAATTTCTCTGTACTGTGGAATGATGCTCCAATAGTCTTTGGAAGCATCATGTGGCACTCCATGCAGAGAAGGTTACTGATTAGTGCTGCAAATTTACCTAATTCTACTCCAAAGCCAGAATGTAATGCCCTGTTTTTGATGAGGGCCCGAGTCGAAGCTGGAGCCCAAAACATTGCTGAGATCAGCTCCAGTGCTTCCCATGGCCGAGCTTGCAGGATTTGGCAGGCACAGCTGCCCACTGGATATCTTGAAGCCTGAACAGATTTTGTTTTTCCTGGGGCCCTGCCTGTGCTTCTCTGCATTATTAGTGCAGTGGGAGAGGAATCCTGTGCAGCCACATAATTTCCCTGATTGGGCATCTGTGCCCAGGAGGGCAAAGGGATTTTACAGTTACAGCAACAGGATTTCCTGCTGAGCAACTTCTTGGCTTTCCCATTACTTAATATGCATGGAAGATGGGATAATGGAGTTTCTCCTTCACAGTTTTATGCCTCCCCAATGTTTTACACAGAGAATTTAGTGCTGCACTTCTTAGCTTTCAACCATTGTCAAGCCTTGGGGTTAGACTGTGCTGTAGTGGGACGTGTTCATCCTCTGGTTTTGCCTAATCCAGTCTGCTTTGTGTAATTGTAATGAGTTTGATCAGGGTGACTCCCAGAGAATTAAATTTGATCATGCTTAATGAGAGTAGCTTCAGCTGGTGCCCTTTTCTCAGCTTTATTTCTAGTCCCTGCCTCTTGCCAGACCTATCCAGTTGCTCAAAGCACTGCCGGCCTCTGGCCCCTTTTTTAGGCATTCAGTGACCTGCAGTGTCCGTGCCAGCTGAGAAACATGGGACTGTGTTATCCAGCATGGTTGGATAAGTGTGCAGCAGTGGCCTCTTGCAGCATTGCTGGCCTGTTCCAGTGAGGGATGAGCCTGCTGCTCCTGGTCTCTGCCATGGGATTCCTTCTTGGTTGCAAAAGATGGAGCCTCTGGAACTGCTGGAGCAAACCCTTGGGCATCTCAATGCACCTTCCTGCTTCCAGAGACGCTGCATGCTTTCAGCTGACACTTTGGGTACAAGGATCTTGGAGTTAGAAGAGCCCTAGAAGCTTCTGTGATAAGTGATGTGTCCACTGTGGTGACACTGAAAAATGTTCCTACTGATGGTTTTTACCCATGTTATTAATGATTTGTGGAGCTCATCTCACTAAGGCCTCCAAACAGGGACAGCCCTTAAGTTTGGGGCTGATTTTTGAAAGGAGCTTGTCTCTTTCTCCAGCACAGTGGAGCAACAGGTATTTTGTGTCCCCTCACTTGAGGAGGGGAAGAGCGGTTTTAGTTTCTTGTCTCACCTCCTGTGTTGAGTTCATAAAGTCTCAACAAAGACAGCAAAATAGGGCCACATAATTCAACATCCTGAAGTTGGGCCACAGCAGCCTTCTCCAAGGCTTTTTTTTTTGGTCATTTTTGGGACATGGAGGCTGGGTCAGCCGTGTGTGAAGCTGATTGTATGCCTGGCCTCCAGCTTGGTTCCAGGGGCCTGTTCCCCTGGAGACCGGAGTCACGCTTTGTCCGCCTGTCAGGAGCAAACACGATAACCGCTGAGGGCCCTGCGGTTCTCACCCACATTTCCTCTCCTGCTCTCTCACCAGGGCAAGTATGATGAGGAGATAGAGGTGTACAAGCACCACCTGGAGCAGACCTACAAGCTGTGCCGCCCGTGCCAGGCTGCTGTGGAGTATTACATCAAACACCAGAACCGGCAGCTCCGCGCGCTGCTGCTCAGCCACCACTTCAAGCGCCGCGAGACGGACAAGGCCTACGCCCAGGTGAGGGGACACGTGTAGAGAACTGGATGCCATCGCTGCTGGGAAAGGCAGGCAGCAGCCTTTGGGGCTCCCCAGACCTGGGAGCTGCTTGTAAACCAGCAGTTTAGAAGAGTACAGGGTAGTTGGCACGGATGCTCCTGAGGTTGGTTTGAGGTTTTGCTCCTGCTGGTGCCATTCAGGGCAGTTGCCAGAAGGCAAGTCTAATGTAATAATAACAGCGTGGAAGGGAAATTATGGGACAGGCAGAGAAGGGGAGGTAGGGAAGGCAGTTTAGGAGTACAGTGCAGGAAACTATGGAGTACCAGGGGAAAAAAATCAAAAAAGAACGATGGGAAGTGAATTATGACATTCTCCCTGCCTGACCTTGGCTTCTGCTCATGGCTCTGCAGTTGCTCCTTGCTGGTCTACAACATCCCATGTGGTATCAGCCCAGAACAGAGACTTGGACCTGAGCCAAACAGTCCAGTAAACCATACAGTCTGGAAGTGTTTCATAAAGCACCGTTTCAAAACCCTTGCTGCAGTTCCTTCAGCTTCTGACAAGGTGTTTCTCCCTTCCTCTGCAGAATCTATGTTCGTCCTCCTCCTCTGCTTCCATAACCACACCAGCTCAGGTGATCCTCCTGCGGTTCCTGGCCTTCCTCAGCTGTGCATTCCTGGTTCTGATGGCCTTGTACGGGTCAGGCAACCCCTTCTCCCTCAGCACAGCAGTCCCTGCTCCCGTCCCCTCTGGCCCAGCGCCCTTCTGGAACAGGACTGGCTCAGGCTCCCGTGCAGACGTGGGCAATGACACCTCGGTGAGGGTGGCAGGATGGAGGGAGCTGCTCCAGCTGCTCCCGGAGCACGTGGTGGAGAACCTGAGCGCCGTGTGGGCTTACGGGAAAAATCACCAGATGGCCGTGGCTGTGCTGGGGCTGTTCACCTGCCTGCTGGCCATGTTCCTGGCTGGGAGGATCAGGTGGGTGTGCACTTGGCTCCTGGTTCACTTCAAAGAAAACTGTGTTGCATTGGAGTCCCTTGTTCCTGTGTTGACTCTGTGATCCAGGGATAAACATCTGCCAGAATGGTATATGTAGTACTGGGTGGCACAGCTCTTTGCCAGCAGGCTGGGTGGAGACAGCAGAGCTTGCTTTGGATCTGTGCCTTGGTTCATTCAATTTAAGCTTGAATTAATGTGAATGAAAAGTTCCCCGTGCAGCTCTGGGAGGAAATGGAGCTGATCTACTCTGGTGCTCACTCACAGCAGTGGGCAGGGCTGCACCTAATCAGAGGCAGTACATAACCTGCTCAGTCCATGTACCCTGCCCTCCTTTTCCCCACCTTCCCTCTGCTTCCTCAGCACCGAGGGAGCTCGCTGGTGTTCAAACTCATTTGGGTTTTTTTTCGTTGCAGACTCCGGAGAATCGACGCGTTCGCCTCCGTGCTGTGGTTCGTGGTGATGAGCCTGCACGTAGCAGAGAGGTACCTGAAGATGGAAACCCCCAGCTGGCTGGACACGGCCAAGTTTGGCACCACGTCCCTGTGCTGCCTGGTGGGATTCACCGCGGCCGTGGCCACGCGGAAGTCGACGGGCCAGCGGAGATACCGGCCCCGAAGGTCAGAGCCAGAGCAGTGACCCTGGGGGAAGGAGCAAAAAAAGCCTTGTGAACTCTTTGCGACTGGTGCTTCTCTCTCCTCTTTTTATTTTCCCTTCCTCTGTTTCCTTTTTTTCTTTTTTTTTTTTTTTTTAAATTAGATAAGCAGTGAAGATCTCTTCTTCCTTTTTTTATATATATATATATATTTTATATTTTTTTCCCATTCTTGCTTACCACTGTGCTAGCTGCTTGGAGCACTTCCACTGCTAGCCATGGAAGCTACTCCTGCTGCCTCCATTCTCCCTTCCTCCTGCATCCTACGTCAGCAGTGCAAATATCCAGCTTCCCCAAAGCCAGTTCTTCCAGCAGCTGCCTCACAAACTGCTCCGTGAATGCAGCCTCCTCCCCATTCTGCTCCTCCAGCCAAAGAGATTCTGGCTCCTCCTGTCCTCCCAGTTCTTCTCACTGCCTCTCCATCCTTAGCCACTCCCAGAGGAACCCTCTGCCTTGATCCACCATGGGGCCCAGGCCACCTTCACTTTTCTAATGGTGCTGGTCATTTTAACTTGGAACTGATGGGAACTTGCCTCTGGATTTGGAGTCCTCGTACCGTGTGCTGTGGTGACGTGGCCAGGCATGCGAGGAGGGCACCACACCTAGCCCATCACCTGGTTCTTCTTGCCTTCCACTGTGTAGCATCACTTACCTGCATGTCCTCTAGCTCTGCCCTTCTCCTGGCTCCTGTTTTAAATGGAGAAGTGTCCTTAAGCGCTGTTTGTTGACTGGAACTCCAATAATTTATTCAAAAGGGTGCTTTACAAGGTCATTGTAGCTCAGGGTGTCTTGATTTAATACCTGAAAGTATTCAGCTGACTGAGGCTAAATTTTCAGATCTACCAGTGGCTGTTGCTTTCAGTGCCAGTTTTCTTTGGGTTTGTTACCCACCCACCCCCACCCCCCTGAGGAACATCTGTGTACAAGCACAACTGGATAAAAATGCACGTGTTCCTTCACTCCTGTAGCCTTAGAAAAAATATGGGACTACCAACCTCATGGTCAGCTTTTATTGTTCATCAATGTTTATTGCTGAGAACACAGATAGGAAGGATGTGCTATAGGAAGGGGTGGGAGCTCTGCTGTGGGACTGCATGGCAACAGAGATGGATTTTGGGAGTTAACTTGGAAGGGTTCTCTTTTGAAGTCTGGCACTGGTGCTAATGCTGCTGAAAAAAAGGGGTCTGGAAATGGTGATTTGGAGCTGAGTGCCTGGCAGTCCTCTGCTGAAAGCTGGGATGGCTGGGTGTTGCTGTGTGGGGAGGGAGGAAGGAGCTTCCAGCTGCCTGGGTTTTTATGGGATTGGCTTGTTGGGGCCTCTTAGGATCAGCAGACTGAATATCCTGCACTGTTGTTTGCAAGGCACTCTGCTGAGTTTCTCTGATGGATTTGGGTCTTCCAAGAGGGAATAGCACTGCTGCAGATCTGCTCTTTTCTTCTGTTCCAAACAGCACAGTGGAACTTGCCACACTAATGGTCTGGTATAAATTAACTGGGTGTTGTGATCTTCCAGTGTGTGTAAACTCTAAAATAATCAGAGTGGAGCTCTCACTGTGAAGTATCTGCAGCTCCTTCTGAAACCTTCAGACACTCCTGGGTGCTGCAGATGCTGGGGAAATCAGAGAGGCTTTTTTTTTAAAGGAAACAAAATAGCTTCTCTTAGTTACTGTTCTTCCAACCTGTGATCCTTGTGAAAGCACAGAGGTGACACTGTGAGGTTCTTTAACAATAAGCCAAGCTGAGTGTGCCATGGGAAGGTGCAGCTCCTGGCTGAAGGACTGTGTGCCTGTAACTTAACAAGGGAAGGGGCCACACAAACCTGCTTCCCTTCTGGGCTCTCCTTTGGAATGTTTTTCCAGTGCCTTCAGATAAATATCCACCTCCAGGCTCACAGAACACCTCTCTCCATTCTGGTGCTTGTGAATGATCCTGCTCTTAGGGTTGTTTACTTATTATTTACACTCAAAAGGAACCCAGCATCTGCAAAGTCTGGTTCCATCTTCCACCTTCCCATCACTTATCAATCCTGACCCAAAACGCTCGTCTTCCAGCTCACAGTCACAGGTTGCTTCTTATTCCAGCCTCAGACTTTCAAAATGATGATAATAACAACCATTTTGTCCTGTTTTCTAGGGGCACTTGGTTGAATTTAGAGAATTGTTTCAAAGCAAATACTGCAGGAAGCCACGTGACAAAGCAGAGTGAAAAGCCAGCAGAAGTGTGCTGGGTCAGGCTTTCACAATCCCTCTGGTGCCTCTTTCCTACCCTCCTTTAGGAGATTTGATAGGAAACATTCCTTAAAAATGCAGTCCTTTCTTCTCTTTACCTTGTGGAGCAGGGAGCAGTGTTAAGACAGAAAGTAATAAGCTCGTGAAAGGATGGGAAGTGGCAGAGGATAAAAGCCCTAAAAAAATCCAACACCACTGTTCTGCAGCCCATCTGCTGTTCAAAGTGAGGTGGTGGACAAAGCCACCTGACGAGATGGGCAGGGGCACCAAACCCAGTGCCAGCTCTGCCACTCTCTGAAAAAGCTGCACAGAAAACCCTGAGCTATCGTGGCCATTAAGTGAAATAAGACAACCAGACTTCTTTTTTTCTTCCTCCCTTTTTTCCACTTCAGGACTTGAAATTTTTCCTTCCTAAAGTCAAATGTAGGAAATTAATGATGTTTCTGTTTAGCTGTGATTGTCTTCTGCCCTCACTGCACAGTTTGGATTGGAAGTTGCTCTTGCTGCTCCCCTGTGAGGTTTGTCCCAGTGATGGGAGAACTCTCATGTTTGAAGGATGTGTTGAGATTGCTGGCAGGAGGAGGAGGGGTGTGAGCAGCTGACAGACTGTGGGCAATGTCATACCTGATTTCTATCAGCAAATTTTCTTGCCCAGTAGCAAGGAATCTCTCAGTGGCAGCTTCTAAAGGTGCTTGGCAGCCTCTTGGGATGTTTTGCTTTCAGGAGCAGAAAGTCAAGGCTGTGTTAAGCTTCTCTGTGTCCTGTTTCACATGTTCTCCTGTCTCCTGTTTTCCTCCCATCTCTTTAGGAGCACTTTGGGGTTTTTTTTCTTTCAATTTAAACTTGCCCCACCTTTGAACCCCTGCTATATAACAATCTCTGTTATCTTGTTTGACTATTCCTGTTCTTTTCTCTTATTCTCTTGTCTTTTTCCCTGTGCAGTGCTGGGATGGGATGGGGAGGATGCAACTAAATATTGGGAACAGGCAGTTGGTAGAACTGTGGGAAGGAGTGGGATTTACACTGTGAAGCCTGAATAACCCTGTTAGGGAGTATTTTAGCTCTGTTTGCACAGCAAGTGCAGACCTACACTGAGTTTAAAATCTTTTAATCTGGGAGATTTGTTAACTGCGGTTGAACACAAGCAAGAAATCCATTTGTCTTCGCTTTATGCAGATTAATACAAGTGAAGTATATTTACAAGTTGCACTACTTTATATGTCAGAACATCAGAAAGCTGCTTTGTTTTGTGGCCAAGCTGTACAGCTGATCTCTGTGGTGCTTTGTTCATGATTTGTTGAAGAACTTCTGGACTTGTAATTGGAAAAATTTCATAACACATACTGAAGTGGGGTGCAATTTTAATGCCAAAGAAGCTTTTGTCTGTACTCAGGTGTCAGCTTATTTTCCCCCCTTCTTTGTGCCTCAGCATGTCTGTGCTGCTGCTTCTCAAAGCAACAGAAAACCTCAGAGCCTCAAAACCAAACTTGCAGCAGTTGAATGTTTGGTCTTTTAGAGACTCTGATGCTGACAGTCTCCTCTCTTTCTGCTTCTCTCACGTGCTTGGTCTCTCATGCTCTTGCTGATTGTAGAGGAAGATGGGTCTTTTAGCGGAAAGGGAAGAAAGGAGGGGAAGGGTGGGATTTTCTAGAGATGTTCTGATTTATAAACTGTAGCAGTCAGTCTGTACCAGCTGTGTGTCAGACAACGAGGCCTGTAGAAGATCAGTTGTAAGTTTGCAGTATTTTACTGTGTACTGTTCCTGGGGTGAAAAAAAAGTAGGTAAATCACCACTGCCTTTCCTGAGACTGTTCCTGTCACCCCTGATTTAATGCCAAATAGACTGTTCTAGACACTGCCACGCTGTGGGTTCTGTATGGAAGGTGCTCTGCATTTTTCCCCTGATGTTCAGTGAGGACACAGCTCAGCAGTTGGATATATCACCTGACTGCATGATTGCTTCCCCCACAGTGGATCCAGCAGAAGGAAATGTGTTCTTCCAGCTCAGGTATTTCAGTGCAGGTCCATCCCCTGAGCACAGCCCGTGCAGCTGAGGTGCTATTTTGTGTGACACACACACAGGGGGACACATTTCCTTCTGCTGGGTGGGACAAAACTAACAAAGGGCTGGTAGCTAATCAACACAGCTGGTACAAAAGCATCCAGGACCACTTGATCAGTGCTTTGAGCTCCTTGTTTTCCCTTAGCTGGACTCTTTCTTTCAGGCCAGAGAGGAACACTGTGGTAACCTGTGGTTGTCAGATGCAGCTCTGGAGCCTGAGGGTTCTCCCAGCCAGGCAGGCCAGAGCATGCAAACATCTTAACAGTATTAGAGGGTTTTAGCCCAAAAGCCCCTAATTCAAGGTGCTGTTTTTTCACACTGTGCCCACGTGCTGGTGCCTGGGCCAGAAGATGGTACAGCAGAATGGAGCTGAGGTTTGTGTGTCACTTGAAATCAGATCTGCTCCATCCCCAAGTGCCTGACTCTGGCTCTCAGTGGTCGTGGCTGATCTGCCAACTCAAAATCTTGTACCCTGCCCAGCAGAGCCAGATTTATAAAGGGGCTGATGTGGGTTCTTTAAGTGCCTTTCCCTGGACAAGATCTGTGACAACACTGTGTTGTTTTGCAGCATGGGACAGCAGTGCCTGTGTGCCTGCCAGGCCGGTGCTTCTGTCCCTCATCTGCCCCCAGTGAGGGTGACAGGGCATAAGAGGACACTTGGGCTGCACTCTTAAATTCCTGAGCAGCTCTGCAGACTCTAAGGGGGTTGAGGGAGGACCCAGAACCAGCAGCCAAGTCAGCACCTCTGCTGCTGCTGCTGCTGCTTCTGAAGCCCTCACTGACATCAGTGCATGCAAACTGACGCCTTTGTGGCCATTTACCCTTCGAAATACACTATATTTATATCTCATTTCTTCTGTTCTATGAACTCCTCCTGTCCTGCACCCGTGCTGTGCATGCCCCAGCGAGCTGAGCTGGGGTGTGGCAAAGGGTGAGGACATGAGGGGAGGATAAAAACGGTGTGGTGGCATTTCATTTTGGCTTGATGAATATTCTTCAAGTACTCTGAAATTATGTGAAGCTAATAATCATGCTTAGATACTATAGGAACTATGTATTGGTGTAATGTGGACAAAGTATTTATACTCTTATAAAAATTAATATAACTAATAGCCGGATGGTTGCTCCAGACTGACTCCACTCCTGAAATCAGAGAGCTGTGGTGTGTGGCTTTGCTTTGGTTTTCAAAGAGATGCTTTTGAAAATGTGTGCTGTCACATATAACCTGCCAGGTTGTCACCTGTGAGTACCCTTGGGGCCGCTCTGAGCCGTGGCAGATGCTTTCCTGTGGGAGGGACAGTACTCAGTCCTGAAGTCATCCCCTGTAAAGCCTCAGCTGGGACCAAAGCTGTTGAGTGCACAGACAGGAACAGGTTCCCTGGACGTTTTTGTCATGCCAGCAAGTCTGGATTTGTGTAGACACAGGACCTTTGTGCCACCCATAGGAGAGAGGGCAAAATTGATGGCAAATATCTGTGCTCTAGAAGGTGTTAGTGCAGGACCTGGCAGCTGGAGTGTTTTCAGCTCCAGTTCAACCCTCCTTTTTCATCCAAAGCAGGACAACATACAGGAGAGAACTCTTATTCTTGACAGCTAAAATTTCGAGCTCTCTAAGTCACATATCAAAATATTAATGTGTCCGAGACCTGTGCCCTTTTTAATCATCATTCTCCCTTCTCCCTGTGCCTGTTTTTTATTCATAGATTGCTCTTTACTCCTGATTCTTGACTGTAGGCACAGGCTGTGGCCCTGCCTGATGAGATGGAGCAGAGCAGTGCCTAGTCAGGGCACAGCAATGTGGGGTAACAGGGAGCTGTTCTGCACCCACAGTGCTGGGAAAAGGCTGCAGTTGTACCTGGAGAACTGACAGCTCAGTTGGGATGGGACATTAAGTCCAGAGGGAACATTTTTATCCCCTGATTGCCCCAGGCAGGTGAACCCAGGCACACACCACGAGCTGCCTGCCCGTGGCTGCATCTTCCCTTCCTCCTTCATGGACTGAATTCCCTGACACAGGAGTGGGTCCGTCCAGCCCTGCATTCTGACCTGCCCCATGCCCTGCCATGTCTCTCTCTGTCCCAGGGTGCAGCATCTCTGGTTAAAATGTGAATTAAAAAGGCACACACGCAGGTGGTGTCTTTGGATAAGAGGGAGGTGTTGGGACAGAGGAGGGGAGGCTCTGCTGGCAGGAGGTGTCTCTTCAGGACCGTGTACAGTCCCAGACTGTGTAATACTCTTATTTAACCTTCTATTTATTTATTTTTAAAGTATCTGTGTAGCAAAGTTGTGCCCAACTGTCTAGTAACGCTGTGATCATTGTAAACACTAATTAAGATGCCCAATTTTTGATGTTCACGATATCAAGTTCTGAAATAAACGGCTTCCGGGCCCGGACTATTTCCACAAACTGTCTGACTCCAGAGCCTTTTTGTTACTTTTTTTCACTGTTACCAGACCCATTATTATCACATTCACAAATGGCTTGGAGCAAAGACACAGCTGTAGAGTGCTCCATTCCAAGGCTGTGATGTGGTTGCTTCCTGCCTTATGACCCTCTTGATCTCCTCACCTTTTTTCATCTGCTGCTGAAGGAAGTTTTAGTTCAGCTGCCCATTCTCAGGCACGAAGCACATTTCCATGGCAGCTTTTAGCAGCATCCAGCCCTCTTGACATGGCAGTGGCAAACACTCAAGGAGGAGAGTGCAGGGAAAGGGAACAGGATTTTGCACACTTTGCAGGGATTTGTTCAGAACAGATCAATATTTAAGCCAGTCTTTGGTCACCATTCAATCCTAAGGCATCGATATGCTATGCTTAAAATTCTTCAGCTCCTCTTTGCTCACCAGAAAAACTCCTTTTCTGGATGGTGCAAGGGAAATGACTCCTCATCTGCCCTGAGGATCTGACTGCACTAACTTGGTGAGATGAGAAGTGGGGCTGTTGAGCAGCAGAGCCGTTGGAAGACTGATCCAAAACTCTTACAGTCCCAGGATTGTGAGAGAGAGAGATTGTGGTTATGGGTGGTAAATGACTGTAATATCTTCCAGCCCATTGAATGAAAAACTGCTGCAGCAAGGAGCTGTGTAACCTTGGGTCCTTGAGCCCAGAGATACAGAAGGTGCAAAGTTAGGACAAAAGAGCTGCATTGTTCAAGGGGATGCTCTGATTTGGCCCTTCCCAGCCATGGCCCAGTGAGTGGTAGGTATCACTCTTTCTCCCATGATTCATGTCATAGTCCTGAGCTGCACTTCCAACTCCCTTTCCCACTCCTTTTCCCTTACAAAGCTGAGGTGGGCACGTACATCTGTGTGTGTGTGTGTGTGTGTGGTGGGCACATGTGGGTGTGTGAGTGCGCTAAAGGGAAGCACAACACCCTTCCCAGGTCCTGGAACCTGAAGAGGTTGGGCAGTTTCTGCTGCAGGACTAAGGAGTCCCTTGCTGCTGTTAGATCCAAGTCCTGCTCACAAGATGTTGTTCAGCCTGATTGAGCCGGTCAGGATTGTTATGTCTGCCTCGTAGGAGCAGATAAGTGGTTTTATAAGATACTTGAAATTGTAATCTTAGCTCTAGACCTCTTCTTCTGGACGTGTTAGCACAGCATGATATTGCTGCACCAGCTCTTTAATCTCTGAGACAGAATGGAAGGTGCATAAATCACCTCACAGCACAAGGCTGAGATCTTCCTTCATGCTCTGATTTATTCCTGCCTTTCCTCTAACAGAAGAAAAGCCACGTTGCTGCTCTCATCTGTTTCCATCCGAAGTGAGATTAATCCTCCAAATATTTCAGATTAATTGTATCTCCATTTAAAAATATATGTTAGTTCTTCATCATGATTTCTCTGGCAATTGTATGACCCATTTCTAACAAACCAAAAATCTTGCAGGAGATCATTCAGAGATCTGGTTCCTGTGCTAGACTTTCTTTCATGTATTTTTATTCATTGTTAAAAGTAGTACAAAATTGCCATACTTTCAACACTGCAACCTTTGTGGGATGCTCGTTTGGATGGTTTGAGGACACAAGTGAGACTCCAAAGCTGACTCCTCATTTCTGAGGTGATATAGTCAACTAAACTGTACACATAGACTAAGATCAGCACATGATTGCAAGGAGGAATAGAAAGCAGGTAAAAATAGGAGTAAGCTCTTAACAGATTGTTCAGCTCAGGTTGATTTTTAAATTTTAAACCGCTGCAAAGCTGGGATGAAATCAGGGTCAGAAATTAATTGTGTATTTTATTTACATGTAGCAATGGAGTGTGAGATACTGTGGTAGTACCAGCAGTGAAAACAATTAAAATAAAAAGTCCTCTCGTGGTTATTTTACCATAGAAGTCAGTTTATGTCTCTAGCACTCAAAAATCAATAACTGGTCCAGGTATGTTTTGTCTGTTCTCTCTCCTCTTGTGCTCTCAGGCTGCTCGCTCTCTGTTCTGCAGCTCCACTCTTTTCACTTGGAAAAAACCCATTGAAAACAACTCACAGACCTCGAAATACAATTGCCATTATTATTTCCAATTTAAATTCTTTCCAGGCACTGTAATAGAGATTGGTTTTTAAGCACTGGAAGCCAGACACTTCCTGGAGTGTGTGCTGCAGGGGCACAGCTCCCTGCAGTGGCTGTGCTTGGACATACTTAGGGCTAATTATGACATGCAAGAAATTCAGTGTAGTGGTTTAGGCCTCAGTTTAGGATTTTCCCAACTGTAAAATGAGGGTGGTGAGCCTTTAGTACGTCACAGAAGTATAAATCCTTTTCTCTCTATTGACATCAGAGGTAAGATGTTGATTCTGCTTTCTAAGGACAAAAAAGTAATACATAACTACTTGCTTCCCACAGCCATAACATCTCTAAGCATGCAGTTGGCACGTGCACACAGCAGATATAAGATGTGCTCTGTGGTTGATCCCGTGTTTACCTGGACTTTGTAAAGCATTTTGCTGGTCTCTAGTTAATTTTTTCATCCAAGGAGAGATCCAAGTTACTGTGCCTATTTGCACCTGAGTCCCTAAACTGTTCCACCATCTTTTCCACCCTGTGCTGTGGGACAGGTCGGTGCACAATAAAGTCAGACTGAGCAGTTCTTCCTTTCCCAGTTCCAAAGTGTGGGAACATTCCTGTGAACTCTTCAGCATTGTGCATCTTGCACTCCTGCACTGCAAAGTCAGTCCAAAGCTGGTAACAAAACAAGTGTTCATGCAAGAACAACTGAGGGAGGCAGTGACTGGCACTTGTCCTTGCTAAATGTGTGTCATGTGTGTCCTTTGCAGGTACCTCTCTGGGGATTCCGTGACTCTCTTTCCCAACGGCACTGGGACAGCCTTCCCTTCACCTGCCACGTCTCTCTTTGTCCCAACACCACCCAGTCTCCTCCACCTGACAAACCAGCAGCTCTTCAGGTCCCCACGCAGAACTTCTTCATCCTCCCTCCCTGGACGTCTCAACAGGGCCCTGTCACTGGGGACCATCCCCTCCTTGGCCAGGGCAGGTGAGTGGGCAGGAAACTGTCCCAGTGGGAAAGGCAGTGGAGCGGTGCAGTCAGGAGGAAATGGGCTGTGAGGCATCCACACCTTACAGGCCTGTTTAGGGATGGCTGCTCCTGGGGCACAGAGGAGCCTCCAGCATTAGGAATTTGGGTTTTGGCATGAAGAAGTTGCACACTGTGCCATTGCCAACCTTCACAACCAAACTGTGTTCATGTTTGTCGTCTACTCCTGTGCAACAGTAGATAAATCATTATAAGCCAGTTCTGCAGTGCCAGAGTCCACTGGCAAATGCACTGCTTCAGATCTTTTGGGGAGGGATGTCTAATTTAGAGCCTGGACAAATCTGTTCTGCTGCAGCTGGGAAAAGCTGGATTATTCTGCTGCTGGCATAGAGCCGACCCAGGAAAACAGGGACATTTTTCCTGCCTGCATTTCCCCATCTGTCCCCTCGTGAGATGATGCAGTTGCATTTCTGAAGGACAGACCTCCAGCAGCTGAGCCAGCTGGGTTCAAATTGTTTCATTTTTGCTTTTAGATTCTGGCTACTTGTTCAGTGGAAGTCGACCAGCCTCCCAGTCCTCCCACTCCAAGGAATCTCCCACATCAGGTACTGCACTGGGCCTGCCAGAGCAATCGTCTGCAGGATTTGCAGGGAGTGGGTTGAAACACGTGGTTGAATTCTTTCCTCCCTGCTCACATCCCAGTGAAAATGTCAGCTTTGCTGTTAGAAATGCTGCAGGGAGAGCCCCAGCTGAGAGTGGGATTGCATTAAAATCAGGTGCTGGATGTGCTGGATATCCTTCTCCCCAGAGAGCTCACAGTGAGACAAAACAAGGAGATCTTCCCTGCTTGGAGCTGAGTTGAGCCTGCTTTGATAGGAGACTTTAATTGTTCCTAGGGCAGCTCTTTGGTTGCACTTACCCAGCCCCAGGAACTGCTAATTTGGCTGCCCTGGCTGCTCTGCCCTTTTGCTCCCATGTCCCCATGACCTGTCTGATGCCCTTCTGACCCAGATGGATCCCTTGGCTGTTTGTGCTGCTAGAAATGCGGTCACAGCCTGGGCCAGGTGTGCCAAACCTCCTCACATCCCCCTGCACCTTCCCCCCAGCCTCTGAAGGACATGCCAGACAATCCATTTACCTGCAAAGTGTGTAATGCAGGCTCCTGGATGGACACAAGGGAGCAAAGAGAAAGCTCACCAGGCTCCTGATAACCCGATTCCTGAGTCCTTCCTGAGTGTACTGGAGTGCCTGTGGAATTTCACAGGATGCTCTGAGTTGGAAGGAACCCACAAGGATCAGAAAGTCCAGCTTTTAAGTGAATGGCCCATACAAGGATCAAACCCACAACCTTGGTGTCATTAGCACCATGCTCTGAGCTCATCTCAGATTTCTCCACGTTTTTCAGTGTGGGAACTCAGACAAAGGATTTCAGTACAAGATAACATGTGGCATTTGCAACTCCCGTTCCTTTCTCTGGTAGAACTGTTAAACCAAACTGTGCCTGTTGTATTTGGGTGATAATCTCACAGTTTCCTCTCTGGGGGTGTCTCATTTCAGAGCACTTCTCCCTGCTGTCTGGCAGCTGTGCTCCCTCCCGCATCCCCTCCCCAGCACCATCCGTGGCCGGATCGGTGACTTCCAGCTCGGGATCCCTGCGGTTCCGCCGGCCCCTCATCAGCCCTGCCCGCCTGAACCTCAAAGGACAGAAGCTGCTGCTGTTCCCATCCCAGAATGAGGCCCTGCTCACCCCCACCAGCTCAGAGGAGCACACCCACTCAGACAGCAACATCTTCACCCCTGAGCTGTCGAGCTTCCCGAGGAAGAGCCTCAGCGAGCGCGGAATGCCCGGTACACTGGCAGCCTGGGAGGGCTCTGGGAGGAAGGAGCTGGCTTGCAAGCACAGCCCTGCAACATCTAGGCCACAGTTAGATGGGAAAGCTTCAAGGGAAACCCACGTGGTGGTGGTGGTGGTAGGCTACCAAAGCTCCCTTAAGAATCCACTGGGCTGAGGAGCCTCTTGGCTGCCCAAACAGATGTCCTTTTCTCCCTGGTGGTGTCCCAGGAATGCTGCTGCCACCACCTTTACCCTGGCTTGGAGAGCTCCTTTAGCCATGGGTTGAGGTGCTGCTTTTGGCTTCCACTGGTGCCTTTTTAAATTTTCCTATCCTTTCTCCTTGCAGATATGAGATCTGCTATGGAAGGAGGGAGCATTTGCAGTGATAATTCCATCAAAAAGGAGGATCACTCATCACACTCCTCTACCTGTGTGGTAGACACAACTACCAAAGGGGAGGATTTGCCAGGCTGGAGGGGTAAGTGCAAGTCATGTAAGTGTTTCATGCATGTGTGAGCATTTCTGTGAGGGTAACTGAGATCTTCCCTGTGCTGCAGTGACCTGACCTGGAGATCAGATAAATAAGTAGTAGCAAAATGGAACTTGTGCCTGCTATTCTAAGACCTTAACAAGGCTGTTCCTGTTCTTTGGCCTGTCTGAAGAACACTGGCAGTGCTAAACTGAGACAGAGGACAAGGGGTGGGGTGCAGGTGTCAAGAGCAGCAGTGAGATTGAAAATAGAGCCAAAGAGAGCAGAGGAGTCTCTCCTGACAGGAAAAGTGCTTCAGTAACTGCTGGTCAAAGAGAGAGAAGCATTACAGCCTGTGTTCACTGTTCCCATCAGTTCTTTAATGCCTCTTTCTGCCATTCCCTTTCTTCCCCTGTGTGTTCCCCTCCTCCAAGGTCACTTTGGTACCTCTGCTCTGCGGGGCCTGCTGGCCGTGAGCCTGACCCTCAATGCTGTGTTCACCTCAGCCTACGTCTACAGGAGCCTGCGCTGATTTGTGCCAACACTCCCTTTCCTTCTGGGTCCACCTGGTCCTGAGGAGACAACAAGAATCCAACCATGGCTTCATGTCTGATGGCCATGCCACTGGTGCATGCTGGTTTTTAAAGAACTGCTGTACACTCGACACTCATGACAAGGATCCTGGGTAGCTGCTGCCATCACTTCCAGGTAGAACACACCCCAGGCTTGCCCCTGGAGGTGGCAGGCAGAACTCCCACAAAGCTCCAGTTCAAAGCAGGAGGCCTGTTAAACGGCCCACACACTTTTATTTCAGAACAACTGACCCGAGACACAAGCCTGAAAATGCGTGAGCTACATTTTTAGGAACTTATCCCAGCTCTTCTTTCTGACATATTGACCTCGTGCTGATGGTGCTGGTAAAATGAGGAGAATTAGAGCAAATGAGCTGAAGAAGAGGGATGGCTTAGTAGCTGGTGCTGGCCTTTGGCTACTGTAGCAGCATCCCCAGCCTCTGCTCGCTGGTTCCTCTTCTCTCTTCCCTTTGGCACTCTCCTCTAAACTATCAGTGAATTTTCTTTAGTTGCCTTAAGCTTGTCTAAGCACGTGGGTGACCTTGGCTGCTCTGTCATGTTCTTGCATCTTAGATGTCCATGTGCTTCCACCTGGACCTGGCCCTGAGGCCACTTTGACCAGCTCCCCTTCTGGTCGTGCTGGTTCTCAGCACCTGCTGTCTGCCCATCCCTGCACCACACTGTGCTGCACAGCCCCACACAGACATCCTGGGGGGGCTGCAGCAGATCCAGGATGTGCTTTGCTTTACCCAGGAGGCGTTAATTCTCTTCCAGTGAAATCTGGAAGAAGAAAGGGTCCCTCTATGATTTGCACCCCAGTCAAGGGGCTCCAGGTCCCAGCTCTGCTGGGGTTTTCACTGGAGCAGTGAATGGCAGAGCTTGTTCTTGCTGTAAATCGCACAAACCTTTTCTGTCAGAGCTGGGTGAGGGGCTGTCTGATTGTACACATCTATCCACAAACCTGATGCCTCACTCTGGTGTTGGGATTTGCTGAGTGACTGTTTCAGATATTTCTTAGTTAAGTGCCCAGGTGCTTTTTGGGAAAAATGCCAAACCTGTACAGTTCAGCCTTCTGGATAGATTCTCCATTTCTAACCCAGGGGGAGTAGCCCTTGATTTCTAAAAGCAGTTTATCATTTGGCTTTTCTGCTTTTTCTGCTTTTGGATGAGTCTTCAGCACTGCTTTGAATTCAGGGGCCGTTTAGAATATTGTGCTGAAGACTCGAAATCATTTAGTGCATCCTAAGGAAAAAAAAAAAACCAAAACAAAAGTCTTGATGTTTTGATTTCTAAATACCAAGTGCAAAGAGAAGATTTACCAGTGTGTCAAGAATACCTGGTGAAAAGAGAGCTGACTGGCATTAGCTGTGTATTTCCTGAAGCAGGACTTGCTCTATTAAGAGTTTTTCTATTGTCTCTTCCTTTGGAATCCTTTACCTCATATTTCTCTCCCCCACCCCACTGTCCTGTGTTTGCATCTTGAATTAGTGTTGGGCTTACCGTGTCTTTCCCTCCCTTTCAGTTTGCTGCCGTTCCCTCTCTCGTGCTCTTGCATGTGCAGAGAACAAAGTGTATCAGTGCTGACCACTCTGCTCTGAACCTGGAATTCACACCTCCCTTTCACCTCATTTTTTTTCTTTTAATCAAGTCCCCACCACAGCCTCTCTTAGTACATCACTGGGGTGATAGCCAGGCTCTAATCAGCATGCATATGACAGCTTCAGTGGGGCTTTCCTGCTGCTGATTCAAGCACTGAAAAACTGAAGTCTCTCTTTGTCTTTTCCCCCTCTCCCTTCGTAGTTTCAGCAGCCTCACTGCCAGCTGCTGCTCCCACCCTCCCTCTAGGGCAGTCTGCTCCTCCTGCTCTGCGTGGCACGGCAGAGGACAGACCTCACCCACTCGTGCTGATGTGAGAGGCCGAGGAGATGCCACTCCTGACTCTGCATCTCTCCCAGCCCCCTCAGGGAGCTGCTGAAGGGCTTGCAGGGCAGCACCTCCCACACAAAGGCCTAGAGCCAGCACAGACCCGCAGCAGGGAGATGTGCTGTGGGTTGATGATTGATTCTATTGTAACTTGCATGAATTGTTCCTTGTAGCCAAACTGGACCCATAACCTTGCTGTAAAGAGATTTTTTGCCCCCTTTTATAGACTTCTGCAGGCTCACCTGAGCATGTGTATAGGCAAGATGCTAGCAGACCGACTTCCAAGCTTCTATTTGAACCTCTGCTGCTGGGGTTTCGTGGTGTCCCGGTGCAGTGTGTGACATCCCACTCACGGATCCTTGTCCTGCCTGAGGGGCCTCCTGCACAGAGACAAGCTGCCAGAAAATACTGAAAAGTGGCTTTGCTTGTCTCTGTCACACCCCCAGATGCGCACTGTGACTCCCCGTATGCAAACGTCCCACCTTGGCCTCCCAGCCCGCGCTGGGCTTTGCCATCACACCCACCTGGATCCAAGTTGCTCTCGGTCTCGACCAGACTGCAATAGAAACTTTCTCCTCCCTTCCAGCAACCAAGGAGCTGCAGCGTCTCAGCACGCCTCTCTTCCCACCCCTGCTCCGGAACAGGAACGCTCTGACCCGTCCCTGCACGGATGGGCTGAAACCGTTCCTGGAGGGGGGTTTGGTGACCTTGCCCAAAGCAATATAAAGACTTTGGATTTTTATTGCTGAAGAGGGAAGACAACCAAGTTTTTCATTCTGGTGCTAGAACACTCTCCAGTGGTGCTCTCACAGTTGTGAAGCCTTTGCTTGAAGAATCCACGAGTGTGTGAGTGCGAGTGTGTGTGTGTGTGTGTGTGCAGGTGTATAAAAACATTTGGAGGGTTTCTTCATTTCAAAAGACCTGAGCCCGCGTTTTGTCTTTATATTGTTGGCCTTAATCTAGCTCGTAGATACTGTGTCTATCTTGCTGCTCTTTTCTATACGAAGCTGGTTTGGAGGAAACAAAAGTTGATCTGGTCCCCCTGTAAAAGTCTTCGTGACTGGTGGTGTTGATCTTCCTACAGCGTTGGTCAGGGGGGAGATTTTATTTTTCTAATCTTTTTCCTACTGCAAAAATTGTTGGGGTGGAATGGAAAAGATCTTTACAAAATGGTCTGATAAAGATGTGAGCATTACTTAATAATACCAACATTTAATAATCAGGTGGAGTATAAATGAGCTCTATTTCCAGGCCTTTTCCATTTCCTACCTTTCACTGGAAATGCCCAGGTACTTTTTCTTTGGATATGAGCTTGTTAGGCATGTTCTGAGACCTTGCAGATACTGTAGATGATTTTGCTGTTCCGACTTAGAAAAGAATTTGGATTTTAGAGTTTGGTTCCAGTTCCACAGTCTGGGTAGTTTGGCAGATGTGACAAATATTATGCACATATCTATTTGATGGGATAGAGGGGATTGGTAGAATGAGTTGTTTATCTTTTTACATAAAATTTTAGACATTAAATTGGTCACTCTGGGGGGTGGGGGGGAAAGAACTGGCACGTGTAGGCCAGATTCACTGAATTTTAGGCTGTTCAAGCAACAGATTTGGCCTGTGAATGTTGGATTCCCACTCCATTTTTTTGGGTGATGGGAACATCTGTAAAACACTGCTGAACTGGCTGGGTTCCTTAAAACGGGGCAGCTGGAATGAAGGGCTCCTGTTGCCTGTGGATGCTGCTAAATCTTTTCTTCCAAGCACCATTCCTGGAAATAACGATGGTCTTAACCTCTCTCACAGACATTTGTTAAAAGGCTAGAAAGGGCCAATTTGGCCAGCTTTTTTTTTTTTTTTTTTCTTTTCTGCATCCAGAAATTATCATTTGTGTCCTGTGGTGGGAGTAAGGTACAGAGTACTTTTGGACTGAATGGGTATCTAGAGAGGGTGAGGACAATTTCAAGTCCTAAACCTTATTTCCTGTGAAAGAAAGACTGTATGTTATGTCTGTATCCTTCTTTGGGGAGCTCTATCACTGTACAGTTTAGTTAAACGTGCTCCAAGGAAGGGGAAGCTGTTCCTCAGAGGTTTTTAGTTCATGCTTTGTGTTTAAAGAAGAATATTTTTCTTTAAAAAATAAAAATGGGTAAGTTTTCACCTCAGTGTGTATGGTCCGGTTATATGCACACCGTACTTTTGTGTTCGTCTGGCACTTAAAGGAATTTTTCTTTTGGTCTATGAGAGTGTTTTGTGCATTATTGTATAGTCTTAAATGTATGTTTTTATTCTGTAATAGAAGTTAAGAGACAGGTGGTATAAGCTTTGGACATAGTCTTTCTGAACACAGGCTTCAAAGGCTGTAATTTTCCTCCATTTATACTTCTATGAATCAGGTTTTTTAAAATGGGCTGCTAATTTGTCTTTAAATACCTGGAGAAGTTCTGTATATTGCTATGCAGGAGGGAATGCACTTCTCAAGCACTTTTCCCCCTGTTCTTTCAGTGTGAAAGACCTCTTTCGTTCTGCAGCCTGGTTTTATATTCATCCGTGCTCTTGTGTTTAACTGCTTTTGCATTACAGAGGGCAAAAAAACCATTGTGGCCATACTGCTGAGTCTTTGCTGCATCAGAGTTCATTTCTGCTGTTGGCAGATTTGTTACAACCAACAGGGGTGTTTCATTCTTAGCTATTCAAATATTTCCATCCAGCCCGGTGCAAGTTTTCTGTTCAAAAACCTGTGCAGTATTTTTAAAATAGGAGCCACCACTGAGGAGCTACTGTTGGTAGTTTTGTACATTGGAACAGCAGCCTGATAGTCATCCATTCTTTTCCTTCTGTTTCTTAGCTCTGTACAACTTTTGGAAAAGAAGGACTGATTCCTTCCAAAAACCCTTCCAGATTTTTTTTTTTTAATTGGGGGCGCTTTTGTGGGTTTTTTTAATTAATTAAGGGTGATCAAGGAAGTAGTTTTTAAAAGAGGGTGTATTTTAATTAAATGACTGGCATGAGCCCACTAATAATTCTGTACTTAGGGACGTGTTCTGAAGGGTTTAGTGACTTGCAGGGATGCAGCACCAGTGGAATCCAGGTTGCTGAAGCAGAGTTTTGCTCCTCCATCCTCCTCCCGGTGCCTGCAGGGACTCCCGAGCGGCCCTTCCCGAGGGGAGTGTTGGCACCTCTAAGTAGCGGGTGTGCAGCCGGGCACCTGAACCCGCCGGAACGATAAGAAGTGATGGCTTTGGCCGGTTTTAGTGCAGGGATTTTTACCCCCACCCCCCACCCCAAAGTCTGAGCTTTGCCGGGGCTGCCTTTGCCCGGGGCCGCCCCCTGTCGCTTGCTTTGTCGCGCTCCTCAGTATTTGGGTTTGCGGAGCCACCGCGCCGTCCTGACCCTGCCGCGACCCCGAACTGGCCAGACCGGGCCGGGCCGGGCCGAGGAGTGGGAGGGGAGAGGGGGGGGGAGAGAGGATTTTAGGAGGGGAGAGCGCGGGGCCGGAGCGCAGTGGGGCCATGGGCGAGGCGGACAGCACCGACTCTCCGATGTCGGACACCGAGCCGGCAAGGTCGGGCACCGACCCGGGCGAGCCGCAGAAGCCTCCCTACTCCTACGTGGCGCTGATCACCATGGCCATCCGCTCCAGCCCCGAGCAGCGGCTCCCCCTGAGCGGCATCTACGCCTTCATCGCCGAGCGCTTCCCCTACTACCGCGGCGGCTCCCCGGGCTGGCAGAACAGCGTCCGCCACAACCTCAGCCTCAACCCCTGCTTCCGACGCCTGCCCCGCCGCGGCTGCCGAGGCGGCGACTGGGCTCTGGATCCCGCTTTCCGTGACATGTTCCCGGAGGGAGATTACCGCCGACGCCGCCGCCGCCCTCGCCTCCCGACCGCATCTCCTCCTCCTCCGCCGCCACCGCCGCCACCATCACCGCCACCACCATCACCGCCACCACCGACACCGCCGCCACCACCGCCACCACCGCCGCCCGCAGAGCCTTGGTCACCGCCGCCCGCCCCGCTGCCCGCTGAGCCCTGGTCACCGCCGCCTGCCCCGCCGTACCCTCTGCCCCCAGAGCCCTGGTCACCGCCGGCGCCCCCGGCCCCTCCAGGGTGCTCGCACGGGCCCTGGGCAGCGCTGACCCTGCCCTGCGGGTGCCTGTGCCCAGAGATGCCCGGCTGGGCTCCCCCCGGGTATCCGGGGCCGCCGCAGGGCTACCCCGCCTGGCCGCGGGATGCGGGGATGCCCTGCGAGCCGGGCGCCGGGATGTCGCCTTCCTTCAGGTGAACCCTCGGCCGGGCTCGGGGTGCTGCTGCATCGCCGCTGGATCCCCGAGAAAGTGATCGAACCCGCTGGGTTCCTGAGAAAGCGATTTCAAACCTCCCGGGAAGCGCCGGAGGAAGAGCGGCGTGAAAAGTGCCCCTCTGCGGTGACTTGAGATGCGCCTCTTGTCCCGCTCCTCTGTGCCCCGAGGAGGATGAGTTGCTCTTCTCTACTGCACATCGGTTTGGATTTGGGGAAGGGGGGATTATGGTTTTGTTGTTCGAATCTTCAGGCAGGGTAGGAATTAGGGGTTTTGATGTTTGAACCTTCAGGCAGGCTGAGAGGGAGCTGCGGAACCCGGGCGACCTCTGAAAGTACACGAGGAGGAGTCACGCACGTGCCACTCCTCGGTTCATGCAGGGAAGTTATTTTTTTCAAGTGTCCTTATTTTATTTTGAAGCTTTTCTTTCAAGGTTTATGGAAAAGCAATATATATGTTGTGGGTTTGTTTTTTTTTTTTTTTTTTTGGGGGGGGGTCTTTTACCAACAAACCCCAAAGGTATTTGGGTTAATACTGGAAATCTTGTGGGTTTGTATTTGAAGTGAATTTATGTGAGATTTTTTCATACAAGTTGTTTTATATTGTTGCTGGTTATGTATGTTTGCATACGTTCATTGTTAACGAGTTTCTTATAAATTACTATGTAATCCTGTTTTCCCTTTGGATTTCAGAGGGAGTAGTTTTTATGCTTTTCTCTCAAAAGAAAGGTTCAGAAATAAAAAATGTTTCCAATAAGAACCACGTTTTAAGGGAGAGAAGGATTCAAATACTGTTATGTGAAGAGCAGCACTTATGGTATGTTATATTAATAAGTATTTTCTAAGAGTTGTGGTTTCAAAAAGTACTTTAACTATTTTGATGTTTTTCTTAAAAGTAGGTACAATTGAAATCCAGTTTTATAGTTATTTTATATTTTTTTACAGTTATGAAGTGATTCTGAATGTCATCTTTAAATTCTGCCAATGTGATATAAACAGTGAAATACTGTTAGATTTAGCTTTATGGTTGTTTTTACAGGGTGTTAACACATTAAAGATGCTGCAGTTCTGTCACATTTCAAGTTGTTTTTTCATCTCATTTTTCATGTAGCTCCTGATATCTTTAAACACCAAACCATTTGCTATACTTTGAAGAACGCTATTTGGACTCTGATTCTAAAATCGATTCAGTGCCCAAAGGGGAATGCAGGTACATAAGGATTGCTGTATTTTGAAGCTCTTGGTAAGTGTGTGTAACTGAAACAAATTCTTCTGGGGTTTTTGTTAGAAATAAGGTATGGTTCTGTTCTCCTTGCCAAAGTTGTTAAGTGCCTGCAGTTTAGAGCATATGTGAACAATTCATAGATGTAAAATACAGCCGCTGAATTTTGGGTATCGAGTTTGACCTCTGCACTCCCATTAATTCCACAGTGCACACAATTAGGGTTTCTGAAAGTCTGACTCTCTTTATGTGCCTCCCACTGGTGATTTTATCTGGATTTTCTGATTTTCCATGGCCCAGGTAGAGGTCCGGTACATGCAGTCTCCTTAGAATGTTGGCAGTGAGTCCCGTGCAGGCTGAAACCTGTTCCCGGGATGGGGTTTTTGAGAAGGATTCTCTGTGTGTTCTGGGTGGGATTTGGTGTGGAAAACCCTCTTTTTAAGGCAAGCAGCGGCTATGCCCGTGCCTGAAGGGCCAGTACATCATTTTTCTGTGCCCTCCCCTCGGCCCATCCCCACAGCTGCATCTGCTCTGTGCTGATGAGGGCCAGGAGCTCCTCCACAGCCCCGGCGGGTCCCGCTCAGCCGCGCTGGGGCCGGGAGGGGCTCCTGCCCCGGGACCCGCACTCGCCTCACCCCGGGGGCTGTTGTACCCCTCAGTGCCCGGCCCAGGGATGGCTCCTGGGGTGAGGCTGCCCGTGGGCTCGGCATTCAGCTGGCAGCGATGGGCTGGGGTAAGTGATGGCCCCTTCTTTTCTTCCATTTGGGGACGCGGTGTGAGGGGAGCTCTGCCTCCCTGCTGAGGGCGCTGCCCGGGGTGGGCTCCAAACGCAACGGCAGGTCTGCTTCTGTGCTCCCCTTAAGTAAAGATCACTCCTGCCGTGATTATTCCTCTCGAAAATAAGGGGTTTTAGAGAGAATTTTATAACCTGGTTGTTTAGGGGCAGTGGGCTGTGTGCCCCCTGGCTCGTGAGGCACTCGGGCACCATTGGCTTTTGTAGGTGCGGACTGAGGAATTTCTCGTCCCTTTCTGTTTTGTCTGTGCCGGGGTAGCAGCGATGCAGCCCAGACAGGCAGAACAAATAAGTAAAAAGAAAGTGATTTTCACATATTTGAAGCCATTTGCGGCAACTTGCCACTAAACGAGCGCTTTGCAGTCTGTTGTCTGGCTCCTCGTGTAATCCTACAGGTAGCAAGACAGACATTTGGTACTCAAAAGTGGACTTAATTGCTGGGAGGTTGTGGCTTCTTTTTTTTTTTTTTTTTTTCCTATTGTTATTTCGCGTTTTAACTTTTGGGTGACTGTGGCTCTTGTGCCTGGGGCATCCATTCTCACACGGAGATGCCGAGCCCAATGGAAATCATTATCGAAGTCTGGCTCAAGGTTTTCAAAACTAACGAGTGAATAATTTGGGTCCTGGAAGCAAGATTTTTGAATATCAGGCATTTAAAAGTCTTTCTATTTGGGATTCTGCAGTTGCACTTAAATTTTGGAAGAGCTGAGTTATTGCTTATCCCTTGCCTTCGATAATTTAGTAGATGGAAGTTCTTTTTTTCATATTGGAGATCCTGCAAAGGCTGTCTTATCCTTCATCTGCCTGTGTGAGATTCAGTAAATGAATGAACTTCCCAATTAACTCTGGCTTTTAAAAGTGTTGGGCAGGAAGGTATTTGAGGCTGGGGTATTTCTGTTGGGTTATATTATATATTATAGATGCAGGAATTTTACGTGGGCCCAGCTCTTGATTTTCATCTCTCAAAAAGACATACAGGTGTGATAGGCTTTTGAGGATACCTGCAAAAGTCAAGAGCTTTGTCTGCTTTCTCCAGTGCGTTCTTGTGTCATGTTGGCCCTCCGTTACTTTTAGCAGCCTGTTTAATTGGTAAAGAGTGATTTATTTGCCAGCACTTTATGGGTTTCACAGATTTTCCCTTTGTGATTGCCACTAGATGGGGCGTTTGTGCCAGCGTCCCAAAGTAAGGATCGGTGCTCGAGTCCAAAGCGGGTGTTTAGTGAAAGCCCGGCATCTCCTCCACCCCCTCTGGAGAACGAGACAATAAATACATGTGGGAGCAACGTCAGAGAGAGATTCTAAAACTCTGCACGTGGAGATGGGAACGTCCCAGTGCCACTTTCACCTGCAGTGAAAGGTGTGTGTTCACCTCCTGCTCCCCCCCTCCCAGCAGTGCCCCCGTCATACCGGGCTTGGATAATTTTTCTTAGGGTGACGAGGTCCATGGGCAGGTCCAAATAGATGCAGGTGGAGTTCATGGTATTCCTTATAAAACTAGTAGGGATGCAGGCGACTGAGCTGCTTGTGGGTCAAGTATTTGGATCACAGACCGCTTTGTGAGGAGCCTTGCTCTTCCTCCTCTTATGCTCCTTATTGCACCTGCTTTGTCCTTTTTTTGGGAGCAGATTTGGATAAAGAGCCACAGCCCCAGTAGCAAATGGTTCTCTCTTACATGGACGCCCTGACGTGGATGCCACAAAAGAGTTAATCGTCTCTTTTAGCTGTCTGCATTCTCCAGAGGCTCCTTCAATTGTCAGCGGGGATGGGCCCTTCCAAAGATCTATTCAGAGCACTTAGACAAAGGCCCTGCTCTGTATCTCACCACTTGTAGGAGCCTCTCTTTCTTCACTATTTAAAAAGACAAAAAGCCCCAAGAGCCCGGGAAGACTGGCTACCTCTGCCAGCACAGGGAGGTGCTGGGAATCCCCCTCAGCCTCATGCAGGCACCTCAAACTCCCCCCCAGTCCCTGTCTTGCCTCTGTGGCTGGAACAGAAAGCTGCTGCATGGGCTGCACTTAGACCAGGGGATGGCTCCTGGTTTGCTTGCCCTTCCTGGCAGCTCAGCAGGACTGGAGCCTCCCCTGTGCTCTGCATCCCTCCAGCAGCTGAGGCTCTTACGGGTAAGCTTCTCTCTTGGGCTTGTGGCTGCATTTAGAAAATCTGACCTCTGCTTATTTTTCTTCAAGTTATAGCCTTAGGTCAACATTCTTATAGGTTTTATAAATAAACCTCAGCCCAGCACATCCCTCTGTGAGCAGTGCAGAGGCTTCGGGTATGGCTGAGGAAATACAGCGTTCCCCTTTCCCACCAGCAGATATCAGAATGGTTAATTCTTTTCCATTGTTTGGCCTCGAGCCTGTCTTCACTCCTTTCCCTCTGGTTTTAGCATTTAAAAATGGGTTTATGCGTTACTAATAGTGGAAGAGGAGGCCAATTTATCTGTGCTTGGTACTGTGCACGGGGAGGTGCTGATATTTTAACATGTTAATGCCCATAACTGATGCTGAGCTGTGGCTAGCTGGGGGATGTTGGAGGTCATTTTGTGCCTTCACAAAATGGTTGTACATGCTTGTCCCACCTGCGTTCACTTTGAATTTTGAGTGCTGGTCTCCAGAAGCACTGGCCAAGCCACCTTTGGTGTTGGGCTTCTTCCTGGCTTTCAGCATCACCAGGAGTCCCAAGGTGTTGTTTCCTTTCCTCTTGTGTTACCCAGGTAGCTGGTCATGCTTATGAGCAGAGACAAAGCTGGGAGTGCTTCCCACGAACTGGAAGTGGGGTATTTGTGTGTTTGTCGGCAGTTTGCTTGGCCTTTCTGTCCCCTACTCGTGTTTTTGCCCCTAACTGTTGTTTCCTCATGTCCACCCTTTTAATCTCTCGGCCTTATGCTGGAGACTGAAGAGATGAGGGTGTGAGCAAGGAAGACTCCTGCAAAACGGAGGTGTTGGTGTCAGGATTTGCCAGCAGAGGGTGAGTTGGGAGAGCTGTGAATGCAGAGAGCTGCAGCCAAGATGATCCGCTGTCCTTCTTCAATAGATTGAAACACGGAATCCTTACCCTTTAAACAGGTTATACGGGCATAAAACAGTACAAGGAGCTGTTTGATTGCAGCAGACCACAGACAGAGCTCAAACAGCTCTGTGGAACGGTCCTCAGCAGATATTTGAAGCTGCAAATCTGAATTTTGGAGGACAGAGGAGTTACCTGCTTTTCCATGGAGCGTAAAATGGATGCAGAGCTGCCTGTGGAGCAGTGTCTGTTCAACCTGTTCCTTTTATTCCATGGCCCTGGGACCCCTCTGCCCCCCTCCAAGACCATCAGAGCCCAGTGAGATGTTCCCCTTCACACTGCTGGGTTTCCCCTCCCTCCGTGGCTCTCCGGCCACGCGACTCCGTAACCAGTTTCCCGTCAAGAGCAAGTAGAGCATTTCTCATCGAGAATGCGGCCTGTGGTGAGGGGGTGGGAAGGGAAGAGGGGGTGGGGTGAGTGCTGGGGGAGCTGTTGCTGGTGCAGTTTCATGCCTCAATCTGTATTCTCTCTCTTCTCTGCATGGCTTCCTGTTTTTTCACACCACTGCTCTTAGAAACAACAAGCTGCAAGCAGAGGGGAGGACAGGGGTGGAGGTTGGTAGGCTGGAAGAAACCTCTGGAAACACCTGCTAAAGGTCCTGGAAAATGCACTGCAGGGTTTATGTTTTCCTCCAGGTGGGATCCTGTCATTGTGTCCCACAGAAGTGGCTCTCCAAGGAGGAGATGCTGTGTGTGTATGTGAGGTGTGCCCCTCATAAATGCACTGCTCAGTGCTGTGCAGCACAACTATCCATGAATTTTCCTCCTGGTCAGTTGTCCTCACCCTGCTCTTGACTGGACAAGACTAGAACGTGTCCTGTGCTTAGGAATCCTGTGACAGTCAGCCAGACGTTCTCAGTGCCAGAACGATGCTGGATGTTGAACCACCAGTGCTGATTCCTGCAGAATCTGGGGTTTGTGCCTCAAAATTCACCAGGCAGTGTAAGTTTGGTCGGGGGGTGAAATGAGGAAGGCTCTGGTTTGGGGTGCAGCAGTGAGGAGCTGCCCCACCTTCCCACTGGCAGCCTGCACAGAGGCTGGAGGACAGTCAACTGCTCAGGGAAGTGGTTCCCAAACTGAGAGCCAGGCAGCAATTTTTAACTGAAAATTAGCAAAGAACTGAAAATTCTCACGAGCTGTGACTTCTGTTTTTCAGAGACCCAACAGCATTCATAAAAACCCAAAGAAGTTGCAGTAGGAACTCTGCTGTTGGTGTAATTCCTGTATTTACTGCCTTGATTTCTCCCCTCTGTTTTGGGAGGGGGCAAAGGGCCTGTTTGACCATCAGTCAGAGGCGAAATGTGAAGAAAGCTATTTTAAATCTGTAATTCATCTTTGCAGGTGAATAACTTGAGGGGTTGAGGGAACTGCTCCACAGTACAGACCTGTGTCTGTGCTCCTGTTCCACGCCATGTGCTTTAGAGAGGCACCACGAGCCCTGTGCTCTCCTCAGTGTGACTATTGCAGAAGGGAAGATTAATTTTAACCTGAAATCACTGCGTTGCTCCTTTGTCTGCCAGTGGGTCAAAGATAAATTCTCCAGAAGCAACAATTTTTGAGGGACGGAGCTACAGGGCCGCAGACACTTTGGTTCAAGGCATGAGACAACTGGGTGTTTCTGAGATGCTATTTTTGTTGGTGACATCAGAGCTTTGGTTTGCTGGCACGTTGCTAAGTGACTTCAAAAGCTGCTCCTCTGGATAATAGTTGCTGAGTCCAGAGAAAGGTAAATAGGGGATTAGGCTGCAGAGTCTTGTTCTGGCCCTGGTCCCTCTCCCCAGGAGATGGGTGGGCAGCCAAGGGAGCACAGCTGCTGGAGGAGTTCCTGGCTTGCCAGACAGTGCTGTGGGAAGGAGATGAAAAATGGGAAAGATTGCATCAATTATTGAGCCTTGTAAAAATAATTAGCAAGGCAACAGCAGGCAAATGGGCCGGGAGGAGAAGAAAAAAACAGCTGCCAAAGCACGGGAAAGACAGGACTTCACTGGGGATGGGAAAGGAAGGGCATTGGGGTAAGATGCCCCTTCACTAAGGGCTGGGGAAGAGATGAAAAATGATGTCTGAGCTGTGCAGGCAGAGCAGGGCAGGGAGGGAAGAGACATCCTCTCACTCAAGCTGCTTCCACCGAAGGCTCCTGCAGATTAAGTGCTATTTTTGTGGCTTTTCAACAGTTACCAGTGGTGCCAGATGTGAGCAGTGGCACAGGGAGAGGAGCACAGCTGGTGCAGGTGTCTGTGGAATAAGGGGTGCTCGGCTTTCCCATATTTGAGTTGGTACCAGGGCTGTAAAGGGGTTGGGCAGAACTTAATCCAGGCTCCAAAGTGACAGGAATAGATTTCCATTAGGATTCCTTTTTTTTCTCCTTCATTCTACAGTTCCTTCCAGAGCCACCAGCAGGCACATGAATGATTTTTGCAGTGTAATGCTGTGGTCTCTGATCTGTGGGCAGAGCTGTCTGCTGTGATACAAGGATACAATTAATAAGATTTAACAGCGAGTCTCTGCTGTGTGCTGGATGTCACTTGGTCAGTGGTGATTTCATGGTGACACTCATGTCATCCAGATTAATTCCCAGAGTTGTTATCCTTCCTGTTTTGGATTCCCATGACAAATCTTCCAGGCACCTCTGCTTAGAATTCAGCAGGTGCTCCCTCCTTGCCCTGCAAGCCCTCACTGAGATATTTTCCTGCATTACCTAAGCAGGTCTTTTGGTTTTGGTAAATCTGTGATGCACACAGATAGCATGAAACTACAACTGTCTTGTATGTTAAAGGAAACAGCCTGTCACTTGGCTGTCCTCAGTCCTCCCACCAGAATTTTGTTCTTCAGTGAGGGCAACCAGCCAAAAAAAAAAAAAAAAAAAAAAAAGGGGAGGGAAAAGCAGTGCTGGGAGAAGCCCCTTTAACACAGAGTGTTTGCAATCTGTAGATCTGCTCCTTCCCTTGGGGAGAGACAACTACACATATGTAGTAGAGGGCGATTCGCTCAGCCATGATAAGATCGAACAGATAGTCTTCATTGAGGTAAATAAACAAGTATCAGCATAAATTTAATACTAGAGCTCAGTTGCCTCTCTGTAATGGAAAGTTTCAGGGAAACTTTGGGGGAATTTGCACACATACAATCAGAGCTGCTGACTCCTCGTTCAGAGCAGAGAAAAATATTGTTTTCTGAATCAGTTGTGCTGTTGGTTGGGGGGTTTTTTATGGCCTCTTCCTCTATTTCTTTTTTTAATGACATAAGAGAAGCAGTGTGACTGGTTTTAATTTTCTGCTATCAGACTGGTCCTGAGGGAATATGTGGGGAGAATTGCTGGACAACTCAGCCTCAGTGTCTTCTCCTGATGCTGTCAGTGTGCAGGAAGGGCACTTTCCCCGGGCCCAGATGCTGGGAGAACTGTCTGCAGGGCTCATTCAGCGTGTGCTAATTCACATGTGGGCAGGACATGTGTTTGCCCGTGCCAGCCTGGAGCTACAAAGTCTCCAAAGCACCGCCAAGGTAGCAGGCACAGCCATCTGTGAGCAAGCTGAGCATCAGGAAGCTGATCAAAAATTAATTGCCCCTTGGATGGTCACTGCTGTCTAAAGTGGCTGAAGGGCACTGAAGGGACTTGGCTCTGTCAGCAATCCTGAGCAAGTTTGTTGGGTGTTCTCATCTTCACTTTTTTCGCAACTGAGCAGGATTTCACGTGCTGGGGGATTTTTTTTTGTCGTTTGTAAGTTGAGTAGATGTTTGGCTGCCTTCCCTCCTTTGGTCAGCTGGAAACCCATAAAAGAGGTTCAGGAAGAGGAGTAGGGAAAAATGCTCTGATGCTGTGGATTGAGCAATTCCCAGTGCCTGGGACAGATCTGTTACCACTGAACATGCTGGGGTGTCCCTTATCAGAGATGAGGCAAGACAAAGGTTCAGTAAAGACAGGAGCCATGGGGGGATCAGGTGGTAAATGAGATCAGATGCCTGTGCTTCCATTCTGCCAAGAGGAGGGATACACATTTCAAATCTCTGTAGGCTTTTGCTGGTCCTGATTCAGCAGTAAAGAAAAATGGGGTGTGGGTTTTGAGGGGTTGGTTGGGTTGGGTTGTTTTGCCGTTTGCTACTCTGAGGGAGTTACCCCAGGGTAAAAGTTTGCTCTGTGGATGTTCATGTGACCAAGGGGCAAAACTCTCTGGTGTTTCAGGAACAGACAGTAGTGCTGGTGTCCATTCCCCACTGCTGCCTGTGACTTCCCATCCCAGGGAACACACAGGGTAAGCACAGCAATCAATAAAGCTTTGAAGGAAGAGAAGAATGGTAAATAAATAATGTGCTGGAGAAACAGTCAGGGCACGACCCGTCAGCAGGGAATGGGCTGTAAGTGGGTGCTGTAATGGCAGTAAAAGCACATATGGCATCACCAGGAGCTCTGTGCTTTGAGAGGGCACTCGTCTGGCTCCAGGGAGGGAGCCAAGAGACAAGTGTGACAGGCTGGGAAGTGGCCCAGGAAGAGAAATGTTTCTGCGAAAGGAGAAGTCCAGGAGGAGAGGGAGGGTGCATGTTTAGAGTCCAAGGGCTTGTGGATTTCCTTTGCTTTTGACACCGAAGGAATCACTTGTAGTCAAAAGGTGGGGTTTGCTGATGGAGAGGAATGTCTTTAAAGGCCCCTTTCCTTTGCAAACTTTTCTTTAGAGGGCTGAGAGAGTATCTTGGTTCCCGAGGGGGCCGAAGGATGGGTGGATGGTGTGTGGTCATTTCATTCTCGGTCACACACAGCAGTGGGGCTTGGCAGCATTACAGTGCTGTACAAACAGCACAGACCTGTGCAGCTGGTGCTTATGGGAGCAGAGATTTCACTGCATTATTCCATTAAATTTCCAACCCTGATTCTGAAAGCATCACCTTGGCAAAGCTGTGCTCAATCCATCTCCTTCCTGATGGGGGTGTGCCCCTGGTTTGATGCTGTCAGCATCCAAGCATCGTTCCTCCTGCAGCCCCTTTGTCTGTCACCGTGCTCTCCTCACCCCGTTGTTTTGTCAATTTATCCAGCAGACTTTGCTCTGCATCTCTACCCCTGGCCTTTAGGAGGAGAAAAAATTGAAATATCTGGCTCCTGACTGCAGATAATTTACATCAGTCACTCCAAAAACACCCAACAGAAAGTGGGTAGGAGGAAGGAAATGAGAGGCTGAGTTTTTTTTCCTGTTGAAGGTAGCAAGGAAATAAAATAGGAAATCCAGTGCAAGGTTATCATCTCGCTGAGCCTTCCCAGCACCACAGGCTGCAGGTGCTTTATGGCTGCTTTTTGTTGATGGTTGATTCCTCTCACTGTCAGGGTAAGGCTGAACTTGAGGTCTCTGTGATGGTGCAGAGCAGCTCTGAGCAGAGATCACTTAGAAAAGGGGCATCCAGGCTGTCTGGATAATACCAGAATTCTTCCTGTCTGGGAGAGAAGGGGAGTGAGTTGCAGCGAGCTCGACATGCTAATACAGACAGTGGCTATTGAGGACATGGTGGAAATAAAGTTGTACCAAATTCAATCTAAAATCCTTACAATTTTCCACCCGAGCGAGCCCCTGTGTGGGCAAAGGTGTGTAAGCTCTGTAATTTGTGTTAGATCACAGCCAGCCTGGAAAAACGGAGAAGTCACTGAGGTGAAGCCTCGTTACTCAGGGATGTAAAATGTACAGGTACTGAAGAGAGGCTGCAGACTCTTCTGGAAAGCAATTAAGACTGCACATGGAAACTGCCACCATTCACTTGATTTAATAATTGACTTAATATTGGGTTTTGTTTATGAATATGGATGGTTTATTATCTGTTTAGGAGTACATGATGTACTTAATGTGCTAGACTCAGCTAAAGTATCAATTCAATGAGTGGGACTTTTTTTTTTTCCCTTTAATTTTAAAGTGTTCAGGTATTTTCCTTGGAATAAGCAGTGTGCTCTTTCATGCTGTCCCCTCTCTCTCTGGCTTTAGCAGACTCATTTTTAAAGACTTTGCTGTTTGTGATATTTTGTCTTTTCTCTTTTTTGTGGGGATAGCAGAAAATCCAACAACAAAGACAAGGGTGGGTGAAAAAAAAATGCTGATCTCTTAAATGATCCAACACCAAATATTCCTGTGAGAGGGAAAGCAAGGCAGGGAGTTTGCAGCATGGCTGGTGTCGGGGAAAGGGGCAGGGTGAGACCTGCACACGGAGCTGCTGCCACATTTTAAATGATGCTGCTACAATAATAAACAACAGAGCTTTTTGTGTGATGTTTTGAGGGACACTCACCCTTGGGGTTCTTTACACAGATAATCCTGCCCAGTGCAGTTTCCCAGTCCTGGTTCTGTTTAGGCTGGCTGGACCGGTCACTTCTGTGAAATACATCTTCCCTCCTTCGTAAATGTTTTGAAAGACGTAATGAAAACAAACATTATCTATTTCTGGACCAAAATTTGAGTACAAAAATTTTGCACTTTCCTGCTGCCCAAAAGAGTTTGTTTTTCCTTCGACACTGTTCCCAGGGTAAAAGAAGTTTTACCTCCAGCTATGTAAATGAGCCTTCATCAATATGTCTCAGGTGGAAATTCCCCTGTTTGCAAATGGAAATTTTCCTCTGGTGACAGTAAAAAAATAATTTTCTCTCAGCCAAAGCCATCTCTCATTTCAGAAAAAAAAATTAAAAAAAAAATTCCTTTCACATTCCTTTTCTCCTTGTTCTCGCTGGTGACTCATGCAGTGGCCTTTGCTCCTCATTTCTGACTCTTAAGTGATTTTTCAGGTGGCTGCTAAAAAAAAATTCTTGAAGCATTTGTCACTGGCACCCTCCTCGTTTGGTTACACGATACATATATTCTGATTTTCATGCAGAGAGTGTATTTGTTTGGGTTCTGAATGTTGCTTAGTTTGGAGGACACATTTTAAACGCCAAATAAAGCTAAACAAAAACCACTGAAATATAACAAACTCGTGAGTTTGTGCAAAATATTTAGCACAGGCAGGCACCTGCATCTGTCCTGTGTGCAGCCAGCCACCCACACAAGAGTCTGCAAGATCCGGTCTTACTGGAAACAATTAATAAAGACCCCCAAAATTCCCAAACTGGATAAAGGGCTTTCATTTCAGTGCTCTGACTTTATCACTGAGGTTTGGTTTTATGGGTTTTTTTTGAGAACCCAATGCTCGTGTGAACTTGAACCGAAGTGTGGGAAGACTTGGGTGCTGCTTTTCTTCTGGCAGCAAAGAAGAGGATCCAGAATCCCCTCAGAGTAATTTCAAGATTCATCAGGGTGGTTTAGTTAAACAGGCAGTTACAATTCATAATGGAAATTTGTGGGTTTGTAGATCACTCAGATCAAGTTGTTTGTCCCTCCTGAAGAACTGAGAGTCAGAAAAGGGATGGAGCTTCTGACCAGCTGTGTCTGACATTTTTTGGCTTTGCATCAAAAAAAACATCTTCAACAGAAGTGAGTTTTTGAGCAGCGTTCCTTGTGTGGGGGGAAATGCTCTGTGTGTGTTTGCAGTGACGTTCTGACACGATAACAAAGTGATATTTTGTGTGCACACTTTACTGATGCTCTGAACTCGAGCAGCACCGCCAGCTGAAGGCCTCAGATGCCTTGTACAAACAGCAAAGCTTCACAAAAACGCCCTGTGGAACACAAAGTGATGCTGTCTATGTTCTGCACTCAGGGAAACCTGGTGCAGGAAAATCCACAGCATCAGCATGGTGTGAGGAGCAGACCATGAACACCTTGGTCCTGGTCCCGGTCCTTGAAAGCCTTGGGCTTTCTCAGCAGGGTGTGTAATTTTGCTGGGGATTTTTGCTGGTGTTGGTTTGTATTTGTGGGGTTTTTTTCCCCAAAAAAACGTTCTGTCCTACATTTTTGCATCAGTAACTCACCCTGCATCCTCAGCTTAGCTGTAGCCTCAGGTATCTTGCAGAACTGGGTCAGTAGCCTCTCCTCCCATCTCACATTGAACTAACACCTTCCACTGTTCTCTGGGATGATGTGCTGCTTGCAACACCAGCACTAAACAGAACGTGCTTTCTTCCTTAACACAATAATCTGGCCTGGGCAGAGGTTCTAACTTAGAAATTCTGATGAAGAAATGACCAAGGAGGTTCATTTTGATAATTCTGTAGCAGAGCTGCCTCCAGGGATTTTTCTCCTGTACTAGTCCTGTGGTGTTGCTGATGATCAAGATGGGAATCTCAGCTGCTCACTGCAGCTAACCTGGGTCAGTTCTTGGTACATTTTTCCTCTGCAGACATTTATGGGGAAGTCGTGGAGGAATGCACTGTTCTCCAGTCTGCAGTATCCTTCATTTGAATGCGTAGTCACACAAAGAAAACAGTATTTTTATCTGGGCAAGGACACCAAATTAGGCCACTCTGGCCTTCAGCAAGAGAGCAGAGTATCTTTTGTCATTATTCTCCCTTCTCTCTGTCATTTTGGCTTGCCACTGTTTCACAGGCTTTTTGAACAGGCTGCTCAGATCCTTAAATCCCACCTCCTAATAATTCACCAACAGCTCAACTCGGGGAAAGACTTTGCTTAATGACATTTTTATCTGAACGCGTGTCCATCAAAGGGAAAAAACATGCTGAGGCTTTGTCGTGGTTTTAGCCTCTGCAATCTCTCTTGTGGCAACATCAACAAGCAAACTGTGGCCTTGTTCTTGAAAGGAAAACAACTCCTGTTATAACCACCGTGCCCTCAGTTGGCCCAAAGTCTGAGCTTTGAAATAACTGTCACGTTTGTCTTCTGAGAAATGTCCTCCTGACAAGGTTGCTTGGGCAGAGATGAGGAATAGAGGGAAACAGACTCTGCTTGGGGTTGGTTAAGGATGTTTGTGCTTGTGATGCTTCGGGGTTTGTTCCCCTAAATATCCTCACCTGGTGTTCATCCCCTGCCTTGTCCTTAGCCTTGTGGAGCCAGAGGCACACAGAGTTTACAGTGCATGCTATTGAAGTGTTTTCAGCAGTACAAATGAAAGTGTGTGAGTTCTGAATATATCAGCAACATTTACTATTTATTATTTATTGTTAGTAGTGCTGTGTTCCTATAAAACAGGAATTTATGTCAAATTAGGTTGGTGCTGTCGCATCACTGCTAGATCAGAGCTCGGTTTCCCCGGGATGAGTGTTTGCTTTGATAATCCTCCTGGCAAGCTGAGCAGTTTGTATGTGTTATCTCTAATGTCCCACCACGCTGCTGACTCCTCTAGGAACAGTCATATGGGGCTTGACATTAAAATTGTGGCTTCATATCAGAATTTCCCCAATAAAGGTTTGGGATCTGCAGTTGGTTTAGATTAGTCAACGTTTTCCTCGGAGCATTAGCACTGATTTTCAAAGTGATGAACATCAAGTCCTCCCCTCACCTTTTACCTTCTGTCCTACATGAATAAGTATTAATACAGCAGTATTAAGTTGTTTGTGAAGTTCCCTGGAATTTGTAAGGCTGTGGCAGCTCTGACTATTTGAAGTGAAGAACTGGAAAGCTGAAAACATGAAAATGAATGTGTGCAGAAGTTGGTATGAGGTGCCATTAAGACTTAGTGCAGTTTATCCTAATATTCCTCCTGTCCCTTCAGTGTGCACATTGCTGTGTGCCCCAAATATATATATATTTATATATATATATGTGTGTGTGTGTTTAAAGAAATCCCAAGAGCCTGCAGCAGTGTGGTGTTACGCTCCAGCACAGAGACCTTTTGTGTAGCATGCAAAAAGAAACTGATAGTCAAATCTTGAAGCAGTTTGGTTTGACCAGGAGCTTTTCTCAGCCAAGGATGTGTCCTGTGGCTGCTCTCACACAGGTGAGCTCTCTGCTCCCCGCTGACAGCCGGCCTGGATCAGCGCTGCACCCTTCCTATGTGGCTGTCATCCTATTTCAGATCTCGTTGCCAAAAAAAAAAAACCAACAAACAACCAAACCAAAAAAACAACAAACCCAACCCCTCCTCTGCCTTTTGAATAAGAGCAGGTTCCCAGCCGTGCTGGAGCGGCGTGGCAGAGCTGCAGCCAGGCGCGGTTTCCCGCTGCTGAGTCGCGTTAACCACATGGAGCAAAGAGCCCCCACTCTCCTAGACCCGCTGGGGCTTCCTGTTTGCCTTGTGGCACAGAGAAATGCAGCCAGTTCAGTGCCTTGGTTTGTTTGTTGTTTACCCCCTGCCCCAGAAAGGGGAGGATGAGAGAGGTGACTTGTAGCCCCGTGTGTGGAAGCGGTGAACGCAGCTTCGGAAAGTGTTACCATTCATGAAATTTGCCAACATCTCTGCGTTCCTGACGTGAATGGCCTGGGACCCAGGAGGGAGGGCAGGGTGTTTGTCTCTCCAGGTGCTCCCCTGGCAGTTGGAAGTGTTCTTGCTGGGTGTTCCTGTAAACACCAAGGTGTTGTGGTTACATTAGTTGTCGTCATCCTCTTCTTTCTCCCACTGTTGTTCCTCTAAGAGCTGACCAGCTGTCTCATCTAGATTGGGGATATCGGTTACATTTCTTGCTGGTGTGACAGTGGTGAATCCTAGGCTGGGGTCTGCATCTTCCCCAGGCAGGACATGGCATCCCCCTGACTCAGCAGGAGCAGGGAATCGTGTTTCTGGCAAACTCACCAGATGAAGTGCCATGGAGCACATGGCACTGTGTGCCGAGAGAACCCGAGAGCTGCACGCACAAAACCAACCTTGCAGAGTTTTAGGAACAGCTCTGGGTAAATTGAAACCAGACTGGCATGCAGCAGAGATGGTTTTTGTGAACTGGCATGCCTTGCACATCCCTCACACTGGGTGCATTTGGAATAATGTCACGTGGATGCCACTTGCCCTTCTCACCAGTGTTCTCTTCACACGCCTTAGCACTGTTTGGTTCTCAGTAACACGAGGAAGAACAACTAACTACCCTTCCCTTCTGTTCTTCCTGGAGGTCTTGGATCTTCAGTCTATCAGGTTGCAAGCTATTTTTCTGACTTTCAGGTCCTTTTTCCCCTTCCTGACAGTTTCTGATGTCCAGCTTCTCACAGGCCAGGTGGGCAAATGCCCTGTCAGTGTTCAGTACGGTCCCACATGTGCAACTTGGAGATGGTGAATAGAAAAGCTGTTGAAAAGGGAAAAAAAAAATTGCAGAACAGAAACCAGAATTCCTGTAAACAGTCTGTTAAAAATATCTTCAACACATGTCAGGGCTGATGATTTAAAATAGACAATTTCTGAGCGTTAAAAGGTCACATGGAGACACGATAGTAGATTCAAATGGAGTTGAAGAACAAATGTTTCAGCAGTCACATTTTGTACTGATGGCAAGATATCTGTGTTGCCAACTAGAAATGTTCAGGGAAAAAAATGAGTCAGAATGCAAGAATAATGAGCTTTTCTTGGATGATAACATGGAAAAAAAAAAAAAAAAAGAATTTATACCTTAATCATGTGCCTCCAGCAGCAGAAGCTTTAGGAAAAATAGTGATTCCGGGAGTCATAAAATTGCAGGACTAGTCAGGGTGACACAGTAGCACCAACCACGTCCTCTACCAGGATTGTTTGTTTCCGTGGGTGGCAGTTGAAATAATTACAATCACAAATCCACATTCACAATCTTTTCTCGTTTGTGACCCAAAGTACGGTGGGCGCTTCAGAGGAGACGTGTGAAGAAAGAGAGATTTTTTTTTTTTTTTTCAAATGAACAAATGGTCTTTGGGTATCTAATTGCTGCTGAAAAATTAATGAGACAGAGAGGAACGATTGTCTTTGAACACTAGAAACAAACATTTCATATCCCCATCTGCTGCTGCTTTGGAACCACTGATTTCCAGTGCCAAGCAGGGAGAGCTGCTCTGTGTGAAGGGTGCTCGCGGCCCTGAGGGTGTGTGAAGAGTTCTGAGCCTTGGGGCACCTTGGGGTGCTGCTCTGGTGGGATGGGCCCTTCCACTGAGGGTTGGTGCCTGGGTGGGTTTCCTCTGCGGCCAAGGGACCTGTACAACAGGTTGGAGGGAGAAAAAAAATGGGTGGGTAACCCTTTACATCCTTGGCATCCAGCATGTAAAGGAGTGCTTGTTCCCACTCCCATTATTACAGGTGCTAGTGGAACACCAGCAGGTACCCCTACCTCGGAGCCAGGGGTACCTTGCCTATCTTGGAGATGTTTGTGCTCATCCTCAAATCCAATTGATTCTCCTTTGGGATTTGGGGTCTTCCCCATCCTTATTGCCCAACACTTTTTCGGATGAAGGAAGAACAGTTGCACGGCTGAGCTTGTCAAAGGAGGGCTTTTCCGGGGAAGCAGTGAATCCCAAACCGTTTTACATCTGCCGTGTGAGTAGCTTTACCCGCACACGCGTGTCGAGGACCTGCCCTGGTTGCCGCACGGCCCCGCAGCCGCTCTCCGTGACAGCCAGTGCGGTTCGGGGACGCGGCGCTGCGGCAGGAGGGTGGCAGCCATGTCACGCTCCGGACACTGTCGCCGCTTGGCTGCCAGGCTCGGTGCCTCCCTCCGGCCCCCTCCGGCCCCCCGCGCTGCCCTTCCCGCGGGGGAGCGGCTCGCAGGGCGCTGAGCGCTGCGGGGCTCTGAGGCTGCGGTACCCGGGCCGGGCTCACCCCGCGCCAGCGCATCCCCGGAGCGCAGCGGGGCCAGCGCGGCCCCTGCACGGCCCTGCGGGGGTTCCGGGGAGCTCAGGGGGGAAAAGAGGGGGCCGGGGCGGACCCGGTGGGCGGCCCTTTCGCAGCCGGTGCCCGACGCCCCTTTGCAGGCGGTGCCGGGGCGGTGCCGGCGGCGGGGCCGGGCCGGGAGCGCGGGAGCGCCCGGGAGCCCCCGGGGACCCCCCGGGCACGGCGGGCACCAGCGCAGGTGAGCGCCGAGGTGGGGGCGAGGGGAGCGGGGATGGGAGCGGAGCTGCTCTGCCCGCGGCCGCGGAGGGCTCCGGGTGCCGGGGTGGGGGGCTCCGCCGGGCCGGCTGCGGCAAATCCCGGCTCTGCCCGGGCTCCTTTAGCCAACAGCGCTGTTCTTCAGGGGGAAAAAAAAAGCGCTTCTGCTTTATGGAAAGCGGGGCTTTCAGAAGCCGGCGAGCTGCGGGCGGTGCGCGGGTTTGAGCTGCTCGAGGGGTCGCCCTTGGTGCCGTGTCCCCCCCCACCCGAGGAGCGGCCGTGGCGGTGGCAGATTGCTCGGTGTCGCGATGGATGGACGGATGGTTGTTTTGGCCACCCCACGGGGAGGTGGTGAGCTCTTGTCCCTCTGGGGTGTCTGCCGGGCCTTTGCCGGTGAGGTTTGGGCACATGGCACCTTGTCGCCACAGCTGTCACTCCCGGGTTTGGGGAGTGGCAACATCTGGTCGTCCAGACCTTCCCTGATGCAGGAGCTGTGCTGCCTGGTTCAGCTGCTCCCCAGCCGTGTGCTTTTCTGCTGTGGGTTGGACTGTGTTTTTGGCAGGGCATGAGGAAGTCTCTTAAGAGCTCTCTGGAGAGTCTCTTAACACCCAAACACAGTGTGCTGTACGTGCCTGAGATGGGAACCTGAAAGGAAAGAAAGTTGAATGTCATGATGGAGGTCATTAGAAATGCATGACTTATTTTTTGTTTTCATCAACAAGAAGCACTCGGGGGGGGCTCTGGCGTTGTCCACTCATGGGAGCCGTTGAAAAAGCCTAATTTCAGCAACCTCTTCAGCTGGAAGATTTCATTTTTCACAACTTCCTCCAACTCCCAGACTCTGCCCACGTGAGCAGTAATGGCAAGAGTGCAAGGATGCCACAAACACTTTGCCAGCATTTAAGGGTTACAACATCCTTCATGAGTTATGGGTTGTACTTGTGCATGTGAGAAAGCTGAAACACGGAGGAGTTTGTTGTTTGAACTTGTGCATCAAACAGTTGTCAGGGTTGGAAATGGAACTTTACACGTTGTTGGTTTTTAAGCTCTTGCTTTAACCACTAAATATACTGTTTCCTACTAGATAGTTCCTCAGGCAATACTGTGAACTTGCCTAAAAGTTGGTTGGAAGTTTCCACCAGAGCAGGTTTCTTGAGTCTCCCAACAGCTGCTTTTCTCACTCCCTGGTGTTCCTCAGCCTCTCTCTGGTGATACTGGTTTTAGTCCCAGGATGAGGTGTGGCTTTACATCTCCTCTTCCCTTAAGCTGCTTTATCTGAGCTCCTGTTTCCCTCCCTCTGGTTGGATCTGAGGTTCTGCTGAGCGTGGACAAGGGCATGCTGCTCTGAGGCTTTTCCTGGAGCTGGGAGCCCCGGGAACTGCAGCCTGTTGTTATCATCACGTGTCCATTCTGCTTTCCTATCTCTCCTGCAGTGACAACCCCTTCCATCATCAGCCCTGCACACAAACAAGGTTAGCTCCAGTTCAGATCACATTAGTGTACTTCTGCTTCCCATTACTTTTCCCCATGAGCCTGTTTTGTGGGAGAGTGTGTGTGTGTCTAAGGCAGGCATTGAGTAATATAACAGCTCAAAGTAAAGAAGCCTTTATTTCATAAAGGGAAGGGCACAAGCCAAGGCATTCTTTGGATCCAGTGGTTGTTTAAAGCTTGATCTTTGTAGCTTCCACATGGCCAGAGCACTTTCATGGAAGGTGGGAAAACCCATGGCTCTCCATGACATCTTGATGCACAGAAGGTGCTGACTTTTGGGACTTAAGTGCTGTTTTTTATCAGCCCTTCTGGTAGGGAAGAGGATGCTCTGTAGTGTCTCAGAGGCCTGAAGTGCTAGTGGGGGATGTTGTCATCCCTTGCCCAGGTATCCTGGGTAGAGTCCATGATACATCTACATCAGTCTATTTGTTGATGTAAGTAAAAGTGATTAATCAGGGGCTTAGAAATCTAACAAAAGGCATCATCAAACACAACTATGTGTCTGCCATGTAGAGCTGGATGAACAATGAACTGCTGCTGAAAGAATGAATGAATCAGTGCAGGGGATTGTGTGGCAGGATATGAGAGATCGATGCACAAACAGAAGCTGATAATCTGAAAAAAAACACCTTTATTTGATTTTTATATTTGACAGAGGTCGAAGTTGTATAACAGTAAGCCAAGTAAAGGAGATTAGAACATTTTAACTAGGATTGTGACCTCAACCAGAAAATCAAGACCAAGCTTAAAAAACCCTTTCAGACCTCACAGGAAGCTCAGGGTCGGTTCAGACCTGCCGAGTGCATCGACTGTGTGGCAAAGCCACGTCAAACGCGTGTGCACATCAGAATTCCCGTGGCCTCCTCCCCCCAGATACAGCAGCTTCCTGCTGTATCCCACACAACACATCACCTGCTCGCTTCTTACAAACTCAAGAGGTGTTTTGGTAGTCCTGGGGTTTAGTAATTGTGCAATTTGCTTGTGGGTGTCAGAGTTTCCGCGTCTGCCTGTGCAGCCTCGCAGGGGTTTGGGCAGCGCTGCTGCCTCTGTGATCTTGCCAGCCACTGCTGGTTGTGTGTTGTAAACACCAGAGCTGTGTGGTTGACAAACTTCATAAGGGGAAATTGGTGTTAGAGTGTTTTGTGTTGGCTGCTGGCTCCTTAAATACCGGCTGGGTGGTTTCAGATGTGTCTGCTGTTACGTTCTGCATAAATTTACTTCTGTGTGTAAATATTCCTCAGGTGTGTTCCCTCCTATTACTGATGTCATGCCTGTATTTTCTACATGAAATTTAGTAAAATTGGGGGTTTATTTCTGCCCTAGCAGACTGGTCATGGACTAGTCCCATGTGCACATCAGCTCTGCCTCAGCCAGCTCTTCTCTATGATACACATTTATTACCTTCACACTACTTACTGCAAGGGGAAACCTTAAGGAGGGCAAAGCAGCCTGTAGCTTTCCTGCAGAACAGTGAATAATGAACTGAGACAAAGGGGGGAAAAAAAAAAAAAAAAAGGAATTTTGTCTCATAATTATTTTCCTCCACCTCTTTTTCTGCCCAGTGATGAAGAGGACTGGGCGTTGTGTGATGGGTTTGTTGCACATGGGACTCCAAGGAAGTGATTAGTACCAGTGGGTGCCTCTTCCCTGATTGCTCCCCCTGGGAAATGACTCCACACCTCAGAATTAATGAGGGATTATGGAGCAATTGCCCACTACTGGGAGTCTTTGCTGCTTGCTGAGCTGGTCTGAGCCAGAGGCAGGGGTCAGTATGGAACGGCTCCACCTGCATTTCATCCCCAGTTTCCTGGCAAAGTCTGTCTTGCACAGTTTTTAACTTTTCCCTTACAAAAATGTTCCATGGAACAGAAACACCTGTGAAAAGGGGAGTGCACTCGAATTGTCCTGGAACTGTGGGGAACAACTTGGGGGTTGGACTCACGGGAATCTTTTGCAGGACATGTGCTCGGTGCTTCGGGGCTTGTGCTGGGTGACAGGGAGCACTTCCCTTCCTCTGACACGGTCTGACAGGTCCAGAGAGACGCTGTGCCTGCAGCTGGAGAGCTGCTTGAGGGCTCCTTTATCAGCAGCCTGAGAGCAGCAGCTGTGAGAGCCCCACGGCTGGGTGGGCACAGCCCACGGGGACCATCAGCCTGTCCCACAGCAGGGCCCTCCCCTGGCCCTGTGCCTGCTGGTGCCTCTCGTTGTCACAGCCACTTCCCATCCTTGGGCTTCCTTCTGGTGGGAAAGGCAGCACTGCACCTGCCCTGCACCCCAAACCCAGTGTCTGAGGGCTGTGGGAGATGTGGCTGGTGGGGGAGGAAGATCTGTCGTAGGAAGAGGTGGGTGGGGGAATGTGGAAGTTTTCTAGCAAGAAGATGTTTTGGGGTTTATTGCAGCAGGAAGAGGGAGAAGTGGGGGTGTCTTACCAAAGACTGTGGGTGGTTGCAGCCCAGTGTTGATAAACAGGGGTCTTTGATAACCTGTGTGCCTGGGGAGGTTGGTTCTGTGGGTTTACATCCCTCCAAAACACAAACTTCTGTCTCACCCTGGCTCGCCCTGGCTCTGAGAGATACACAAGTTGTACAGGAAACCAATTGGTCAAGTGTGGGTTGATTAACTTGAACCTCAGGCTACCAGAACCCTACCACAGGATGGGATTTCTAAAAATAATCTGTCTGTCCACCAGGATGAAAGTCTGAGGTGACGTTGGGGCTTTAAAAATCGTCAGTTAAAATGGAGAATGCTTTGGTTTTTTTAAAGGCTGCTGCAGTGAAAGACAGAGTATATCTCAAAAACAACCCTGGCAAAAAGCAGTGATGCTGCTATTCATAAATGGCAAAATGACCCAGAGAAAAGGGAGCTGCAGTTACTTTTTCTCAGGAGGTTGAGATAGTGCAAACAAGGTTACAGCCTGGGGAATTCTGTTCCGTTCCCCAAGGCAAAAGGGCAGGTGGAAGAGAGGTGGTGCAGGAGTACCAATCTATGCAGAGCTTGCCTCATGCACTAATTGTCACACTGGCTCAGATCTGAGGTTCAACAAAAAGAGAATTCTGAATGGAGCAGTAGGAAGGGGAGAGGCTTGGTAAAGGATGTGTTAGAGATGGTGAAATTCCAGAGTTATACTCCAGGATGTGGAAAAACCCTTCTACATCCCCCTAAATCAGTGAGCTGGGAAAGACAAGGTCTTGAGCTTGAACTTGACGTTGACATTGTAGTGTTCTTAGCTTGGACAGGCTTGTACCCAGTGACAGGTAGAAATCCTCAACAGAAGGAAGCAGTTCAGCCACCACTGTGTCTTCTGCCTCTGCTGGTCAGTCGAGCTGTGGTGGTTTGCTGATTTAGGCTGAGGCAGCAGACACACCAGAAACGTGCTGGTTTTATTGTTAATGAGCAGAAAACAAGGCCAGCTTGTTTTGCTTTATTCAAACTTTAAACCTTGCCTCCTCCCCCTCTGTGTCCCCTCCCTCCCCAGGCACACTGGGGGTGGTTTTTGCGGTCTCTCTATCCGGTGGCTGTGTGACACAGCCTGAGCACTGAGGAAGCAGGACAGATAAAACACAGCTCATGTTTCTGGGAATCCTGACCTCAGTGCTGACAGGGAAGTGGTGTGCTCTCCCAGGACCTGGCAGATAAGATGCTGGGCTCCTTGGCGTGCTGAGGCCCAGGGCTGGCTCAGGAGGAGCTGCCCCACAGTTTGGGGGACCCGAATCTCCAGCAGCACATTGCTCAGCCTCTTCCAGGGTTTCCACACTGACAGCTGCAAAGCCGTGTTTTAAATTGGGAACGAGCAAATTTTGTGCTGGTTTTGTGGGCTGAGGATGAGGGACACAGAAGTGGCCAGGGCAGGAGGCTGAAGCCTTGGCTATGGAGCACCTTCCAGGTTGTACCACTGGGATGTTCCTCTGCTGACCTGCTGGAAAAACTCTGGTAAGTGAGAGGGAATTGAGGTGAGCTGGTTTCTCTGCTGAGGTATTTGAGAGAATTAGTTAGAGCCACTTCCCTGTCTCTTGCTGGGAGCCAATGCCACCAGTCCCACTCTCCCCCAGCACGTGGTGTCCCACGTTCTGCTGCTCGTCATCTGTGCAGGAAACTGGAGTTTTATTGCTGAAGTGTTTTACTTGTGGGCAAATGGGATGGAGTGTGAGGGTGTCTCTGACTCTAGTTACGTGTCTTTGAGAGGGGAAATGCCCCACTGGCTTCTGGTGATTGCCTTTTGTTTCATCCTGTGTTTGAAAGCAGCAGCTTGTACCTGAGAGCCTTCAGATTCTTGTTCTCCTCTTTGCATTCCTTGGGTGTACTGAGAATGAATTGTAGAGCCCTGCCAAGGGAAAGGCTGCAGATAGAATTAACAAACTTATTTTGGTTGCCTCAGCCATAAATTTAATTTTTCTGTGCTTGCAGAGGGGGGATATCCAGCAGAATAATATTGGTTTGTGTGTATAAAAATGCACATGCATACTTGGAGCCAGCAACAACTCTCTTTCTCCCTCTTGCAGGCTGGAACTGAGCTCTGGAAAAACAAAGTGGAGCTTGGAGCATGTGGCCTGAGGATTGCCTTACACAGCCAGGGGTAGGGACTTACTGTTTCTCTTGGCTGCTTGGCCATAGATGAGCTATTGGGACAAGTGCCTTTGTTCCCAAGTGAAGATAATGCTTTTGTTTCATTCTCAAATGCAGATGTGGATGTTAATCCCAGTCTAGAAGGGATTAAGGGAGGGTTGCATTGAGATAGAAGCAAATGCAGTAGTTATATGTGGCTTAAAGACACCGGATTGGGAAGTTGACTGAAGTCCATGTTTTCCTGAGCTGTAAGGCTGTGCTGATCTTCCTTTCTTTGGGTTATTTTTCACTTTAACTTTCAACAGAGCCCAGCACAGAACTGAGCAGATAATGTGTGGTCAACAGCAACACGGTATTTTCCCTCTTCTGGCAGGTGGTAGCTAAGCAGTGAGCAGGATGCCCCCAGGCATTTACTGCCCTACGGAATTTTGGTCCAAGGGGGAAAACCAGAACATCCAGGTGGACTTTCTGCTGCCCACAGGAATATACTTAAACCTCTGTGTGCCCTGCAATGCCAGCTTGGGCACCATCAAGCAGGTAACAGCCTTGTTGCAGCTGCTAGGGGACAGGTTTGTGTCACAGCCAGGGGCCCATCTGCTCCAGAGGTTTGTCTATAGCAGGCACTTGGGATGAGAGTAAAACATGGGATATGAACAGTCAGGTGGGAGTACTGTCCCCTGGGAGAGGAGGATCTTTGGGAACTGGGTAGTGTTGACAGGACGTGAGAAAAGCTCTTGGCTCTTGTCACAGATTTCATGTTACTGGGGGCAGGTTACTTAACCCAGTTTTGCTTCCAGTGTGAGTAACTCCTCTGTTTCACAGGCCACAGATCTGTGGGGATCAGGTGGGGTCATTTAAATACTCAGGCTGAGGGATTTATGCTGCCAGATACAAACAGCAAGCACGAGAAAAGGAAATCAGTTAAAGGCACTTGCAAATAATCCCACCCAGCAGCTCAGCACGAGCTGGAGTCACCAGTGGGTGAGAAGCAGCCTGGGACTGCGGGTGCAGGAGTGCTGGGAGGAGGCTGGGCTGGGCACTGCCCTTCCTGAGGGGTGTATCCTGGGAGAGCGAGGGCGTTGGGTGACAACAGAGGTTGGAAAAGACCCGTGGAGGGGAAGCTGCAGCTGTGGCAGCGCAGGGAGGGCTCACTGTGCCGCTGTCCTGCCCAGGTGGTGTGGAAGCACGCCCAGTATGAGCCCCTGTACCACATGCTCAGTGACCCCGAGGCCTATGTGTTCACCTGCATCAACCAGACGGCGGAGCAGCAGGAGCTGGAGGACGAGCAGCGGCGCCTCTGCGACATCCAGCCCTTCCTGCCCGTGCTGCGCCTCGTGGCTCGCGAAGGGGACCGGGTCAAGAAGGTCATCAACTCCCAAATCAGCCTGCTCATTGGGAAAGGTGGGTTCCCCCATGGTCACTCGGGCTGTAGGTGGGGCTGCTCCTGCCCCAGCCTCCCTGGGGTAATGCTGGAGCCCTGCTCGTGCAGGAGGTGCAATCAGCAGGTTTGATCTCCTGTGGGTCCAGTGAGGGAACAGTGGGTGTGCAGGCCCAAGCAGGGGGATCCCCCCTGCTGGCAGAGGGCTGGGATAGTTGAGTCAATAGCAAATCATAAATAAATGACTGCTGCTAGCTTGGCTGACTCTTCTCCTCTTGGCCACGTATTAAGCACATGTTCAGGAAGGCTCTTTCACAGACACTTGAGTAGAGGGCTCATTTCCCCCTTGGCTGCAGATGCTCATTTTGCCTTTCTCCCTTGCTCTCCACTCAGGTTTGCACGAGTTCGACTCCGTTCAGGATCCAGAGGTGAACGATTTCCGCACCAAAATGTGCCAGTTCTGTGAGGAGAGAGCAGCAAAGAGGCAGCAGCTCAGCTGGGCAGCCTGGATGGAGTACAACTTCCCCCTGCAGCTGGAGCCCATGGCCAAGGGCTTTGGGACTGGCTCTCTACAAACCCCCACCAAGAACATTTTCGTCAACGTCAAGTTCCAGTCAGGAGGGGTAAAGCACAACCTGTTCTGTGCTGGTGTTTGGTGGTCTGTGCTTCCCCTTGGGGACCCTTTGGGCGTTTGGAGACAGAGTAATGTGTGTGGACAGTGTTTCCATGTGTTCATCTTCATTCTCCAGATTCCTCTGCCTGTGGAGATGGTTGGGAGGGAGACTCTGAGCCTCCAACCAAGGGAGCTGTTCCCTTTCCTGAACGTGCCTTGGGTTTACTGGTTATCTGGTAGCTGAGGTTGCTGCATGTTTAATGGGGTGGAAACCTTTTGGTTTTGGGTAGGAGAGGAGCACAAAATGATTCACACGCCTTTCCTTTGGAAGCTCACGAGCCTGCTCAGCTCATGCTCCGCACACTCTGCTTGCAGGCACCAGGCTGTGCTGCCTCTGGGCCCCTGTTTATCACCTGCTGCTCCTGGTTAATGTTAATGTTATTATATGCTATATTATATATTATATGCTATTATTATATATTATATGCTCCTGGTTAATGCTATTTTTGCATGTTGTGCCCGGGCACGGAGCAGGAGCCACCCCCAGGGGAGAAGAGCCTTCCAGAGCAGTGTGTGTGACCCTTCCACCCTGTGCCTTGCTGGTGGATGTGTGTGTGTGTGTGTGCCCTTTCAGCCCTTTGCTGGTGCCTGACAGCCTGTGCTGTGTTGTTGGGATTGCAGGAGAGCTTCACTTTCCAGATCTCCCCGAAGGAGTTCCCGGTCACGCTGATGAGCTATGCCATCAAGAAGCAGGCCACTGTGTTCCGCCACGAGACGCTGCAGAAGCCAGAGGATTACACCCTGCAGGTGAACGGGAAGTGGGAATATCTCTATGGGAACTACCCCCTGTACCAGTTCCAGGTGAGCCTCTTGTCTTGCTTTATCAAAGAGTCTGTTCCCACGTGGCCTGGTCTTGCTGGGGGCGTGGACTGAGATATGTTAGCAAGGAGATAATGCTGTTTACAGGAGTGCAGCACATCAGTGACAGGAGCTGGGTGGTGTTTAGGGCAAGGGGTGCTTCTAGCAACTTAACAGATCCCTATGTTTTTGGGGGCCAGTGATCTTAGCCTGTCTCTGGGTGCCAAGTGCTGTGTAAATACATTTATAGACTGTGGTTCTGGAAGTATTTGCTTGCTTTAATGGTGGGCTGGGGCTTCTCTTCCCGAAAGTCAAGCAAGTGATCGTGTGTTGTCCTGGCAGGGCAAACTCCTCTTGGGAGTGCTGAACCCTTCTCAGTGTTCTCCCTTAATGCAGCCGTTTGAGTGCACTGATGAAATGCCAGCTGTGAAAGGCACTTCATATTCTCAGTTCTGGCAACACGAGCCCAGTGAGTCGCAGGCTTGCAAAGCAGGAGGAGATAGATTAGGACTGAAATTTGAGCGTTGCTGTGTCCTCCCCTGGCTCCTTCAGCCAGCTGTGATTCGTGTGATGGCTCTGACCCACCTGCCTGTGTCTCTGCAGTACATCCGCAGCTGCCTGCACCGAGGGCTGACCCCCCACCTGACCATGGTCCACTGCTCTGCCATCATTGCCATGAGGGATGAGCAGACCAACTGCATTGCCAGCCCCCCAAAGATGGCTCCCAAGCCCCCCCCGCTCCCCAAGAAGAAGGTAAGAGGGGACAGTGGCCCGTGGGGTCCCCTCAGCTCGCCTGGTTGTCCCAGGCTTTGTGCCCTTTCCTGTGGGAGCAAAAATCACGTGATGGGAGCTGAGTTCTGGTGCTGGCTTGAGAGGTCTTTGTTCCATTTATTTCTCATCAGAATCCTTTTCTCCTTCCAGCCAAACTATGGTTCTCTCTGGTCCTTAGAGCAGCCTTTCTACATCGAGCTGGTGCAAGGCAGCAAGGTCAATGCAGATGAGAGAATGAAGGTGGGTACTGACTCACTCTGGGGTTTTGTACTCGGGCTTTTCCAGCCACCTCTGTCTTGTCTGTGTGGTGAGGGCAGCAGGGGCTGATCCTGTGATCTCACCTGATCCTCTGCGGGGCCTCATCCAGCCTTTGGGCAGGTTCTGAACTGCAGCACAACAGCAAGGGGAAGGGAACTGGCCAGGCAGAAGCCCAGCCTTAGAAACACTGCCCTGCCAAAGCAAGCAGAGCTGCTGCCCTGTGCTGATGGCGTTTTGCAGTGGCGTGGAGGGACAGGGAAGCTGCAAAGAGCAGAGGAGGGGAAGTGCAGCTCTGAGAAGGGAGTGATGGGAGGGGTGGTGGCTGGCAAAGTGAAGGCAGAAAGCAGGATGCAGCAGAGCCCTGGGATATGCAGGGATATGAAGGGGGAGCAGGGGAATGGCTGCCTTTTGGGAAAGGAAGCAAGCAGGGCAGGAATATATCACATTATGCAATATGCAAGCCTGTATAAAGTAAGAAGATAACAGTGCCCTTCCTGAAGCTGAGTAAAGATAAAGGCTAAAGAACTGAATGTCTCAGTGATTTGGGACAGAGGCAGGAGCAGGACATCCTGTTCAGGGCAGTGGGTGCCCAGGTCCATTCCTTGTGTGTCCTCAGCAAACAAGGCTGTGGGTTCACCGTGTTCTCTTATTCCTCCTTCCCTCAGCTGGTGGTGCAAGCAGGGCTGTTCCACGGCAATGAGATGCTGTGCAAGACAGTGTCCAGCTCAGAAGTGAATGTGTGCTCAGAGCCTGTGTGGAAGCAGAGGCTGGACTTCGACATCAACATCTGCGACCTCCCCCGCATGGCCCGGCTCTGCTTTGCCCTCTACGCCGTCATCGAGAAGGCCAAGAAGGCCCGTTCCACCAAGAAGAAGTCCAAGAAAGCTGTAAGTAGAGCCAGTGTGGGGCTGGGCCAGGCTTACCAGGGCTGGAGGGCACAGGACACCACTCTGAACCAAGAGCCCTCCGCTTTCAGGAGACTTTCTATTAATAAAAGAGCTTACAGAGTAACGGCCAACTTCTCCAGCAGGAAGGGGAAGCTGAGGAGTGGCTGCCTGTTGGGAGGGTTGTTTAATGTCATTTCTTCTCTAGAAAGGCCATTAAGAAACATGCCCAGCATCTGACTGCACTTAAAGAGGAATCGCTGGTGTTGGTGTCTCTGTTTCACTGCTCTGCAACTTCCTTGTTTTATGGTTGAGGTTAAACCATCATCTGTGTTGCATTTTCTTTCTAATAAGGTCTTTCCTGCAAATCCCCTGCGGAGCAAATTAGCAGCTAGGAAAGGGGATACACTGAGGAATGTAAACACTGGTTATGGCAAAGCTTGAGGTGAGGTAAAAAGGGCAGGTTCTTCAAGGTTACTGTGGTTCAGCTGTAGCAGACTGAGGATGGAAAGTGTTAAATCACTTTGGAAGCTCTTGATTTGAGCTTCTTAACTGGAGATGTAGGGATATTCCTCACTTACCTCTGTTCCAAAACTTCTAGCCCATTAATGGTTCAATAATGAGATCCAAGTGCAGCCTGTAATTGAATTCCAGGTTTCCCAGCGTTGTAACTTAAACTCACTGCCTCGAGCTCTTTGCAGGTGAGAGTTTCCTTTATGGGCAGCAAATGCATTTGTTCCTCTGCAAATTATTGTTTCTGTGGCCATGAAAACACTGTTACCATGCCTTAGAGGGAGGGTTAGCACTGCCATCCTTCCTAGAGTGCAGAGAAATGAGGGGCTGACAACTGTGATCACAGAAGATGCTGCAGTTCTGCTCCCTCCCTTTCACTGCTGGGAGGTTCACTGGGTGACATCAGTGGGATTCTCAGGCTTACTGTGCAGTCATGTCTGGGAGCAGCAGACAGCTCATGAATCCTGCTGGTGGGGACCGATTTCTGGGCTGGAAACTTCAGACTGGAAACGTTTTGAGGCCAGGACCAGGATCAACCTTTTTATTGTTGTTTTTTTGTTATTTTAGAATAGCACAATCCCAGCTCTTGCTGGAGGCTTTTGTTGGACAGAAGAACTGATTCATCCACAGGCTGGATGTTTGTGGCCACACTGGAATAATATTCAGTTTTGAAGCAGTCAGAAGGAAATCTTGCTATTCTGATTGGCAAGACAAACCCAGTCTGGTTAGCTGAGTTGTTAAAAGGATCTTAACGAGGTGGATGCATTCTGGGGAGATTTCAGTTTAAAATCACATTTACTAGAGCTGAGCTCTGCACAAAAGGATTTTTCCATACAATGAGCTGCAGCTGTGAGTGAGGTGCCCAGAAATCATTTCAAATGATTGGTAAGAGCAGGTTACAGTCAGAGTGCACCCTGATTTTTATTTTGTTTTGGTTTTTGGATTATTAATCCTTTTCCTTACTCAGAGTTAATGCCGCGCGTGTTGTTTTCTCTGCCGGACTGAGCAGAGCTGATAGGTGGGACTAAGTCATTTACCACCACAAAAACAGGCATGTTTTCAGCCTGACTGGATGAGTCACAGGGTTAATGTCACCCAGAGGGTTGGCTTTCAGTGTTTCTCTAAATCATGCAGGAGATGTCTGTCTCTAGAATGCTGAATCCTTGTTTTGCTGGGCTTTACCCGCCAGGAATCTTGCCTGGTGTCTTGGCAGGCTCCGAGCTGTGGTTTGCTGTCACTTACTCTGTTAGAAAAAGTTATTGCTGGTGTTGTGTTTGGCTTTTCCCTGTGATCTGGAAGCTGATGTCTCAAATGGGATTTTGCTGGAGATACTCAGTGTAATCAAATCAGCTCCAGGGTCTGTGAGAGGCCGCTGGGAAGTGATTCATTTTATCACATTAGAGGGAAGTGGGGGCTCTGTTACCTCCACCAAGTCTGTGGTGGCCTTTGGGGTAAGCCTGCTGCGCTCTCCAGAAGGCCCCAGTGGAATGAGACGTGTCACTGTGGTTCCCTTCACACACGAGGCCCTCTGTGGGTGGGTCTCAGCAGAGTTTTTTGCCACGTAACCCCCTTTTCCCGTTGGTTTCTGCGCTCGAGCCTCGGTGTGTTCTGAGCTCCGAGCGCTGCTGTGGCTGGGGCTGCTCTATGAGGTAAAGTGTTCCATTTGGGGGACCTGCCTGCAGGAAAGCTTAGATCACTCGTGGAGTATGTGTCTGGGCTGCTCTGGGGGAGGGAGCTGAGCAGGGAGATGGTTCTTTGTCTTGGCCCTGTCCCAGTCCCGTCACTCACTGGAGTCTCCCCCCTCCAAAACGAGCCTGGCTTGGGCTCCTGGCTTTTATTTTGGGGGTGTGGTGGGGGATTGGCAGCATAAAGTTTGATTTCTATAGATAGTGTTCGTTCTTGCTCAAAGGAGCCAAGCCTTTTTTCCCCTATTATCAGCTATTTCTAGCAGTCTTCGCCCAGTTTTCTGCAGTCATGTGAACTCTGTGTTCCCTGTTTCAACACTGAGGCTGAAGCACACTCCCCTCACACTGTAGGAAGCACATCACAGCTCCTTCAAATATTGAGTGTAGAGTAGCAAGGTCTCACTGGAAACTTAGAGGTTCTTCACCTATGAAAAATATCAAGTGATGAAGATTTAACCATATTGGGGGGGGGGGGGATTGGTGCCATTCAGCACTACACAAAAGACCCCAGGTTTTGGCAAACACCTCAATGTGATGCCATCTTGTACTTTTAGAGAACTTAAAAGTTAGGCAGACAGGATGGCTCCCTGGTGTAATTCTCTACAGCAACTCTTTGGTAGGGGGTGCCCACACACTCTTGAATGGGAAGTTTCCTGCCTGTAGCAATTTGCAGACTTGGAAAAGACTGTATAACTTTGGGTTCCTGGATGCTGTGAGGCCTTTGCATGGGGACATCTCACTCCCTTGTTAGTTCTCCTCTTTCCTTCACCCCCTTCAGCAGTTGCAGCCCCCAAATGAGCTGCTGTCTGTGCCCTGCAGGACTGTCCCATCGCCTGGGTCAACGTCATGCTCTTTGACTACAAGGACCAGCTGAAAACCGGGGAGTGCTGCCTGCACATGTGGTCCTCCTTCCCAGGTATGTCAGGAGATGGAGCTCCTGCCTCGTTTGGCATCTCCACTCTCCTCCACAAGGACAGGGATGCCCCAGGTCCTGCCTCGCTGTGCAGCTCAGAGCAGCAGACCCTGCCTGGTCACTGCTCTGTGTTGTGATGGCATCCAGAGGTGAAGGCCTTGTGCTTGGCATTGCACAAGTGACATAAGAGGTGGCTGCTGACCTAAAGGTGTCACGTACACCTCGCCTGGGAGAGGTCAGGGGGATGCAGGAGCTGCTCAGGGCCAGGCAGTGCGGGGTGGCAGAGCTGGGGGAGGGCAGTGCTCTGCTTTCTGCACCAGAGCTTCACCTTTGGCTCCGGGGGGTTTGTGTGCTTTGCTTTTCAGACGAGAAAGGGGAACTTCTGAACCCCATGGGCACGGTGCAATGCAACCCCAACACTGAGAGTGCAGCAGCCTTGGTCATCTGCTTCCCCAGCGTGGCAGCTCATCCCGTGTATTACCCGTCCTTCGAGCAGGTGGGACACTTGGCACGGTTTTTTGGGAGGCACAGGAATTCCCTGGCTGTGCTGGGGTGGCAGCATCCAGTGTCACTGCCCCTTGGGCAGCTGTCAGCAGGGCCTGGGCACAAGCAGACTCGATAAATGGATATTCTTAACTGAAAGTGTGACTTTGTGAATAGTTTTCCGAGCTGTGAATGACTGAGGTGAAGTTGCTCTTATAAGACAAGCACTTGTTTCAAAAAAGGGTTTAACTGAGCTGTCTTTAAACTGCAAGGCAGTGTTGGGCTTTGTAGGGAGGAAGAGGAATAAAAGGGGAAATGAGTGCCTGACCTCTAACACAGCACAAATCCCTGAAGTGATGGTGAGCTAAAATCACTGAGCAGCTTTCCTCAGACTCTTTATTTGTGTCCCAGCTGCTGGAGCTGGGGAGGAATGGAGAACCACCCCGAGCTGCACCAGAAGATCCTGAGGAGGTGAGTCTTGTGACATCAGTTTTTCAGCTACATGCAAACCTGGTTTCATGGATCAAGTCAGACATTTCCACCTTACCCAAACCAGCTTTTTCCACCAAACTGGGCCATGCCCCAAGTCCCACAGGGTCTCTCTGAGCTGAGCAAGCCCTCTGGGTTGAGACTGAGCCCTGTGTGTGCTCTTTCCCGTGGTTCCCACGAGCAGAAGCTGCAGCTGAGGGAGATCCTGGAGCGCAGGAGCCACACGGAGCTGTACGAGCACGAGAAGGACCTGGTGTGGAAGATGAGGTACGACATCCGTGACCAGTACCCACAGGCCTTGGCGAAGCTGCTCATCATCACCAAGTGGAACAAGCACGAGGACGTTGCCCAGGTGAGGAGGTCGGGGCTGGCAGCCAGGACTCCCTGTTTGATCCATCTCTCAGTGCCTGCACTCCTGGGTGGTGCTTGGGAGCCCAGCTCAGCTGGGGATGGTTCACAGGGCCCCAAAGGGAGCTGTTCTGTTCCCACCTGAGGTTTGGCTCTGTTGGGCTGTCCCAGATTTATTACTAACCAACAAGGTCTTAAATATTCCTTCAAGAAACTGGAGGCAAGGGGGAAAAAAAATCAGTTTAATTCGTTGGAAAAATAGGATGTGGATCAAATATTCTTAACTGACAGAGAGACCAGCACAAGGCACCTCAGGGTTTGACCTGGTATTTGCAAACTTGCTGTGAGGCATCTATAAATAGTGACCCACCACAAGGAGCTGCTCTTCCATCAGCAGAACTTCAGATTTATATCCATTGTCATAAAACCCTTGTTCCCTTTTCTTTTTTTTTTTTTTTTTTTTTTTTAATTGCCATTACAGATGATTTCCCTGCTCCAGACCTGGCCAGAGCTGCCTGTCCTGAATGCCTTGGAGCTGCTGGATTTCAGCTTTCCCGACCGTTATGTTGGTTCCTTTGCTATCAACTCATTGAAGAAGCTGACGTAAGTGTGATCCCCAGGGGAGAGAGCCCCTTTCTATTCCTGGCCAGGGCTGCTGAGGGGGACTGTGAACAAGCCTGACAGCCTTGTCTCTGCAGCAGAGATGAGATTGTCTCTCATCTTTCCCTTCTGTCACCAGAGATCATGACGTGTTCCAATACCTGCTGCAGCTTGTCCAGGTGCTCAAGTACGAATCCTACTTAGACTGTGAATTAACCAAGTTCCTGCTGGACAGGGCCTTATCCAACCGCAAGATTGGCCACTTCCTCTTCTGGCACCTGAGGTGAGGAAAATGTTTTAGGCCTTTTCTCAGTAATGGAGTGAAAGCAGCACTTACTGGTTTCCATTTACTGGTTTCCTCGTGGCTCTGTGAAGTGGGACAGCAGGCCTGGCTGGATGCAGAGCTGACCCTTGGCTTGTATTTCCCACCTAAGCTTTGATGGGATTTCCTTGCTGTGGTTCCCCAAACCCAAAAACTGCTGTTTTTTACCTTGGGCAACTGAATAAGAATTAGTTTCACAGATTTCACAGTTTTTCTGAGTACGAAGGGACCCACCAGGATCATCGAGTCCTGCTCTCCAGGAGGGGACAGTACAGCTTTTTGTTCATTTATTTTTGTCTTTTGTGGTCGTTGTAGTTGGTGGAGTTTGGCTTAGGTTCTGTTTGCAGAATTTTTGTCAATATGTGTATATGCACACAAGCCTGTGAGCTGGAATTTCCTCTGGCCACCCGTGGCCACCTGCCAGCCCTGAGCCACAAGCCCAGAACTGCTGTTGCTCCCCAAGTGCTGTTCTCCCAGGAGTGGTTAATGATTCAATCATACAAAAAATGTCTCACCACCCCAAGCAGTGGTTTTCCTCCATCACCTTCTGGGGTTGGGGGGGGGGGGGGGCATGTATTTCTTCTTTTTTTCCTTTCCCATTACACAGAAAGAATCAGCAGCCACTATTCTGCACCCTCCTGGTGTGGGTATGAATGGGAGGATGAGTCAGTCCTGCAGTGAGTCAGCACTGCTGTAACCTCCCTTCTCCCCAGGTCAGAAATGCACGTTCCCGCTGTTTCCCTGAGGTTTGGGCTGATCCTGGAAGCTTATTGCAGAGGCAGCACCCACCACATGAAAGTTTTGATGAAACAGGTAAGAATTGCTTTTAGCCATGAGGTTGACTTCCCTCTTGCTTGGAGCTGGTTCTCAGCTCTTGGCTTTTCCAACTTAACGTTATCAGCAACACAGAAAAAGCCTCAGAACTGCTGTGTTGGTTTTGGCATATCCTGTTGGGAGCCTGGAGATCCCCATCACGTGTGAGTTCCCTCATCTCTTACTCACCCACACCCCCCCCAGTCACACTGTGTGTCCAGAATGGTTTGAAATCTCCAAGAGCAGTGCTGTTATTACATAAAGTGGCTGAGTTACCATTTAGTGGGAGTTGGTCACAACTGGCTGATTCAGAGCAGTCATTGCCTTCCAGTGCATTTGTGCTCAGCAGAGTATCCACAGTTAATTATGGATCTCCCTCAAGCAGAAAGGACTAAGTTTGTATTGTTGCAATGTGTGAAATTGCTACAAGTTGAAAAGAAATTAAGAGATGCAACCAAAGTTTCCTTTCACGGGAGATTTTAATTTTTTTTTTTAAACTTCCTCCAGGAATTTCCTGTTCATTAACCCTGTTCCACCTCTCCTTTTTTCTTTTTTTTTTTTTTTTCAGGGAGAAGCACTCAACAAGATGAAAGCTCTGAATGACTTTGTCAAAGTGAGTTCTCAGAAGGCCACCAAGCCCCAAACCAAGGAGATGATGCACGTGTGCATGAAGCAGGAAACGTACCGGGAAGCACTTTCCCACCTCCAGTCCCCCCTGAACCCCAACATTATCCTCGCTGAAGTCTGGTAAGGAAGAGAACTGCACCTCTTCATTTGTGCTTTGTTACAGCCAGGTTTCAGGTTATCCCAAGGTTCTTTCCTCATGGAAGTCCCCACCCCACCAGTGTCTGTAGGTGCTGTTGAACTGGCAGCTCAGATGGCTGCTTTTTTAATAGATAGAAACTCTGATGGCAATGTCTTTATCTCCTCCAGTGTGGATCAGTGCACCTTCATGGACTCCAAAATGAAACCTTTGTGGATTGTGTTTAACAATGAAGAGACAGGAGGAGGTGGAGTGGGCATTATTTTTAAAAATGGAGATGGTGAGTCTTTATTATGGCTCTGAAAACATATCCTTAATCTCAAGTATTTACTGTCGTGAGGGGGCCTAAATATGGACAATTGTGGAAATGAAAACCTTCAATGTTTTCAGGGTTTTAGCAGTAATCTGGAGGGATAACAAGCTCTCCTCTGTATTTCACCTGCAGGCCTCTTTCCTGTAGATTTTAGTGCAGTGGGCAAAGTGGAGTAGCCTGTACCTCCCTTAGTAAAATCATGGCAGTTAAAGTGTCTGGTGGGGTGGTTTCACGCTGTTCCTGCACCAGCAAACACTGCTCTGTGCTGATGTTCTTTCTGAGCTGGACCAGCAAGTGACAGACGTGGCAAAGGCCCCTCCAACAGCACTGGAGGGGGACACTGGGAGGTGCTGATGCCCCTTTTTCCCTTGTAATGCTGCACAGATCTGCGTCAGGACATGCTGACCCTGCAGATGATCCAGCTGATGGACATCCTGTGGAAGCAGGAGGGCCTGGACCTGAGGTGAGTAGTGTGCACACAGTTGTCCTACTGCAGTGATAAATCATGGCTGGTGGGGCTGTTTTTCTCTGCAAGCTCATTTTGCCCCCAGCAGGTCTGTGTGGTGTTGTGTGAGCAGATGGGCAGGTCCTGTGGCACCTGCAGAACTGCAGAGGAGAGATGGAGGAGACCTGGCAGCCAAGGGAAAGCTTTGAAAGTCAACAACACCACCCAGTTCTGGGCAGGATTTCAGTGGAAGGGTTTCTTTCATCTCTGCAGGATGACCCCTTATGGCTGCCTCTCCACAGGAGACAAGACTGGGCTGATTGAGGTGGTCATGCACTCGGACACCATCGCCAACATCCAGCTGAACAAGAGCAACATGGTGGCCACGGCCGCTTTCAACAAGGACGCGCTGCTGAACTGGCTCAAGTCCAAGAACCCGGGGTGAGTGGGCTCCCCTTTCCTCATCTCCCCTCAGTTATGCACCTTTCCAAGCTGTCCCACAGTGTCTGTGGCTGCTTCCCTGCCCTCTTTGTCTTTGGGATCCGTGGAGATCGAGAATTGAGTTAGTTTAGTTGAGACTGAATAATTTTCGCTGAGATTGTGGCCACAACCTTGTTCAGACCCCTTTAATTACAGGCAGTTATTGCAGCTCATTTCTGTCCAGCAGGGATGGGAGTCCTGCCTCGGGAGAACACTGTGGGAATCCAGATGTGATTCCCTTCCTTTCCGTAATTTGCAGGGGGGAAGCTCTGAAAGCAGCTTTCTAGTGGTCAAGTACTGGAGTCCAAACTGAAATGATTTCCCTCTCTCCTATTGCCCTCTGCAGGGATGCCTTGGACCAAGCCATCGAGGAGTTCACCCTGTCCTGTGCTGGGTACTGTGTGGCCACCTACGTGCTGGGGATTGGGGACCGGCACAGTGACAACATCATGATCCGAGAGACAGGACAGGTACAGGCACTGCTGGGGGGCTGGGACAGGGGACAGGGCCATCCCAGATCAGCTAAAATAGATACTGTTCTAAAAACATTTTTTTCTTCTTTATTTTCAGCTGTTCCATATTGATTTTGGTCACTTTTTGGGGAACTTCAAGACTAAATTTGGTATAAATAGAGAGCGAGTTCCTTTCATCTTAACCTACGACTTTGTGCACGTCATCCAGCAAGGAAAAACTAACAACAATGAGAAGTTTGAAAGGTCAGTGGTGGGAGTGAAAAACTGACTTCAGCTTTTTACTCACTGCATTATTAGGATTTATTTCCAGCAATATGTAGCCTGTAAACATGAAAGTAAATAAATTATCTACCTGTTGGAGGAGGTGACAGAGCTTGTTATCATCAGTAGAGACAGCAGGGTTCAGACTAATGTGCAGTTTTGCTTTATAAACTGGCAGAGTTTGGGGTGTTCACTGCTGTGCCCTCACTCTTTCAGGTTCAGGGGTTACTGTGAGAGAGCCTACATGATCCTGCGGCGCCACGGGCTCCTCTTCCTGCACCTCTTTGCACTGATGAAAGCTGCTGGTCTGCCAGAGCTCAGCTGCTCCAAAGACATCCAGTACCTAAAGGTGAGAGAGGCAGAGCCCAGGCATGGGGAAAACTCAACACCTGATCCTGTGGCTCAGGGAGGAGGAGGAGTTGGTGGGAAGGGTGTACTGGAAGCAGAAAGCAGGAGTAGGTGCAGGACATCAGAAATGGCAGGTGCTGGTGCTCAGGAAATCACTTGAGGTTCTTCATGCTGAGGGCAGCAGGTAGCTTGTAGGCCCAGTTTACAGGGAAGGAGACAAAGGCCTGTGGTTGTGAATCATTTCCTGCTCCCAGTTTGCCTCTGAAGTGATAACCACACATCCCTGGCCAGCTGCAAGACAGCACCTTGGTGACACCCTGCACCAGCAGAAGAGTGGAATGGAAGGATTTATCAGGGAAAAACCTCATGCAACCACAGTCACCACCAAAAAACATTAATGGCTGTTCCTTTCCTGCTCTGTGCTCCTTCCAGTGGGGTAACACCTTAATGAGTAAACATCTCACCAGTTGAGCTGCTAATTGTTCAGCTGTGCTTTCAGCCAGGCTGCACTGATTTGTTCTTCTCACCTCCAGGACTCCCTGGCTCTTGGGAAAACCGATGAGGAGGCACTGAAGCACTTCAGGCTCAAGTTTAATGAAGCCCTTCGAGAGAGCTGGAAAACCAAAGTGAACTGGCTGGCACACAACGTATCCAAAGACAACAGGCAGTAGAGCAGCAGCACCTGCACAGCCAGGGACTGCCCACCTGCACTGGGCCCAGCAAGTCAGACAGGCTGGGAAGGAAAGACTGGTGGGAGCTGCAGTGTTTGAAGATCCCCCACCTGCATTCCCAGAGATCAGACAGTGATCAGACAGTGCTCCTCGACTGAAAAACTGCTGGCCTGTCCTCAGCCACCCCCCCGTGGCTGCTGCAGAGCTGTGGGGGACAAGGGAGAGACGTGAGGCAATAAAATGACTGCGTACAATGGAAGGTAGGTAGAGGTGCTGTACCCTTAAGAACTCATTAAGCTTCAAATACATCTTCTGATGGAAGAGTTGAGGCAGTTGTAACATCCTTCCTGTGTGCTAATGTCTGTATTTATATTTTCTTGAGAATTTAGCTGAACAGAGACTTCCTCCCCCACCCCCATCCCTGTAACCCACCTTGCAGGTCACCACCGTTCCAGCTCAGAGGCATTAACTGCAGCACTGCCCACTGTCAGTGTCCACCAAGGGGGGGTCAGTTTAAAGAGCACTGGAGCTGTCTTGGATAAATAGTTTTATTCTGCATTGTGACAGGGTAAAGATATCCACACTGTCATCCTGCTCTCTCTCTGCTCCAGAGGCCAAAGAGTTTTCAAACTGAGCTGGAACTCAGCTGTTGCTGGACAAAACTGATGCCACAACAGCAGGTTCAGTGGCCACTGGACCAGGTAGGTTCTTGGCTTTCCAAAGTCAGGCTTTAGTTGAGCCTCAAGCAATTCCTGCATCTATTTTGGTTTTAAGCCTGAAAACAGGAAGATTGCATTTTCCGAACTGGCATGGAATGTGCCTCCTGCTGGGGTACATCAGAGCTGGTTTGCCCCCTGGTCTCCCCATACCCTGTGTGTGCAGGGCAGTGCCCCCACCCCTCCACAGCCCCTGGGATCCAACACTCAGCTCCAGAGGCAGCTGGCACGGATGGCACCGCTCTGTGCCCGAGCTGCTGGGCCGGACTGCCCTCCTGGGCAGGGAGTGCCACAGGAGTGGGTTCAACACTGAAACACAGCAAGTTTCTTCTTACAAAGGTACTCCCTGTTCTTTTCCCCCCTCCCAGCCAGGGTACAGACCCTGCCCTGCTCTGAGAGCTGCTGGCAAGGGCTGGGGGGCTGAGCTGTGCCGGTGCCTGAAGTGGGACACGGTGTCCCCTCCAGTCTCCTCCCCACGGCCTCCTCAGTCTCCTTCCCTCTCCCCCAAGGTGCTGGGATCACTCCCATGTTCTGTTTGTGTCATAGCTCTGGCTCCAGGTCACAGCCCCACCAGGAGCAGCTCTGGGTGCTGGTGGTGCCCAAGGACAGGGAGCAGGAGCCACTGCTGGGGACAGGAGAGTGGGCAGGACCTGCTTCCCGTGACAGTTCCTTGGGTCCTTCCTTCCACTTCCCCACCTTTTCCACACATCAGGTTCCTGTGGAGGTACCACCATTCCTGCCTCTTCAGGAACAGCAGAGTTTAATTCTCCAGACACCCCCAAAGTTGAATCCTGCATTTGTTTGCCTTTAATTAGGTTCAACAATTTTTATGCCCTGTAAAGTGTTTTTTTTTTTAAACTCTTTACTTTTCTCATGTAGATAAACACAGAGGCAATTGCAGATCCTGGTTCTCAGGTAACAACAGGTACAGGTGTTGTCAAGTGATGGACTAGGCTCTCATAGATTTAGCTTTCAAATCTGCTTTAAAATTCCCACAGAAGCAGCAAGTTCAGGAGACTGAACTGGCCTGTTCAATAAATCCTCCCTTCAATGATCCTAATTTGATTTGATTTTTGCACCCAGCACATGGGTGCAACTCATTCCTCACTTTAAGCTCTGTTCAATACTTTAAAATCAGATACCCCAGTACTTTAAAATTTAAAAAAAAGCTGCCCTAGAATGGCTGTCAAATCCGTCAGCTGGTGAAGAACAAAGTTAACACTGCTTTATAAAACAGTAACTTCTTCTGTCAGTAAGTAGAAATGAATAGTAAGTAATGCCAGGTTTGGTCAGTGAGGGGAAGATGAAACACCTGGAATAAACCCTTCTCTACCTTTATATCCAAACAGGCACTGGCAGTGTTACAGTTTCTAATCTAAATTGTGCTTTAAAGTACTTACTGTTTCTTTTCATAGAAGATGTTGAGCTGTGAGGTCTGTTCTGGTTTGTAGCCATTCACACAAACCAAGCTCCCTCTCGAGTACCTGTTGGTTAAAGCAGCAGTTCTGGCATAGAAAACACCTGATTTTAATTTTATAGAACCCTTTTCCAACACCTTTCCAATGATCCTGGGTGTGACTGAAGCAGCACTGAAGCTCTCACACTTGTTTTGGTACCAGAAGGAAATTCAGATCTCTTTGCAGGCTGATCAGGCAGCGAGAACAAATCCTGTGTCTCTGCTTCATTTCAGAGAATAAACACTGCTGTTTCTTTCCTTTTTAAATTAATTTACAGAGCAAAAAGTGTGCCAAAAAAAAATAAAAAAAATAAAAATCCCAGGCCCCAGGCAGGGTGAGATGCACTGAACCCCTGATCAGGTTTGTTGGTTCCTGGGGAAGACACTACAGTCCTGCACCTGGAATAACAATTGTCCTGCACTGCCACAGCCTGCTCTGAGGTACCTGCATTCCAGGCTCCCAGCACCAACCTCAGGCCCTCATCCCAGAGTTCTCCAGCAGTGGCTCCTGTCCCCTGTCCTTCAGTGTGAGAAGTGCAATAAAACAGAGGTGTCTCAGTGTCAGCTGCAGGAACTGAGCAATTCCCGAGGGTTTCCCCACCCAGCCCAGTTATTCCAGAGGTTCCTCAATCTGCAAACCTGACTTACCTACAAGAACTAAAACTGCAGAGAGTCAGCACAGGGACCTTTCCTCCTTGGGCACTCCTGGAAGAGCATCTTTGTTGAAGCTCTGGGGGTCCAGCAAAGAGCCTTTGACTCCAAATCCACAAAGCAGCAGCTCACCTGATGATTCTCAGCCAGTGAATTGTACTGAAGATTCAAACTTCAATCACTTTCAAAAAATACTCCATTTCACCATAAAAAAGTGGCTTCTCAGTTTATAAATATGCTCAGAATGATAGACCTATTTCTATTTATTTAGAGGTGTTTCTGTAATTTTTTTTTTTTTAAACTCACCCTGTACAAACTGATTGTGCTTATTCTGTTGCCTTGGGAAAAAAAAATATTTTTTTAAGCCAAACTGTGGTTCTGCGAGAAGAGAATGTTTACATGTTTAACTTTTCAGTTGCTTTAGGTACATGTTTTGTAAGTAAAAAAAATAAAAAATATTGAGCAATTGTCCACAGATCTTTCTGTGCTTGAGATCAACAAAAACAAAGACTCCTCCCCCATAAGAGGCAAATTAACACTCAGCTGATGTAACTTCTGATTTCTACTTTGTTCCACTCGGGAAGAAATAAATGCAAACGACCTTTAGAACCAGAAATTTATTGTAGCTTATAGACTTTCCAAACTGACCTGTTACCAATATACACATCTGAAAAGTTATAACCCACAGTGGCTACAAACTGTGTCACAACCCCTCAGGATTACCATTTAGCCATGATCAGTTTTGGTCTAAAATACAGCAGCTACAGCAACAGTATATGGAAGGATAAGTCTTCTACACATTAACACAGGACAACTGTCAGACATAAGTTAAAAGTTTCCCAGTTTACTTAAAACTAGCAGTTAATTACCACATAAGTAGTCAAAACCATTTTCCCCTTTTAGAAATCTAAAATTTTACATTAAAAAAAAAAAAAAAAAAAAAAAAAAAAGAAAAACCAACCCCAAAGCCCCAAAACAACCCCAAAGGAACGGTAAGCTCTGGTGTGGGTTCTCCTCCCTGCTTCCAGGTCCATCTCCCGTTGTAAAGGCACTCCACAGTCAGGGTTCCCTTGGATCAACCCCACCCCAGGTCCTGTCATACCGTGAGGTGACAGCAGGTCTGCTCTGAGAAGCAAACTGTACAAACACCTGGACCAACCCTTCTCTTTTCTCTCTTTCTGTTCGTCAGGACCCTTTGTGCCCCACCCTTGGGCTCCTCTGTGCCCCTGTCCCCGCTGTGGGTGACACGGGTGGGCTCTGCACCCACTGGGGCTTGGCTTACCGTGCTGAGGAGGGAATGCAGTCCCAGGCTCCTGTGACAAGCAAAACAAGTTACTCTTTCATCCACCTCCATAGAAATCAAGCAGAAATTCATTATTCCAGACTCTGTATAAGACCAAACAAAGTTCACCAAGCCCTGCCTGACAGAAAAACCAGCGCTCCCCAGGCCGGGGCAGCAGCACCTTCGTACCTTCCAGCTTTTGTCCTTTGCAGTCCCCAAGTCAGAACCGGGATTGGGAACGATCCCAATCAGCTCCACTTGGAGTAAGAGCAACATGATTCCCAAGGTTTTCTGGTTGGGTGATTTATGCTACAGTTTTTCACCAGCAGGAAAACACAATTGCTAAGTGTAAACAAAGGCTTAAAACACCGACAGTCCGAGTTACTGTACAAGGGGCTGCAGGGGAGGAGCAGGAGTGCTCAGTGGGATCAGCTACACCCCAAACCCTCCCACTGCCAAATCAGAAAGAAATGAACAACCAAAAAAAAAAACCCCAAGATGCCTATTTATATAGACTGGGAGCCAAGGTGCACAGGTACCCAGGGCTCAGGCTTTCCAGCTTCGTCACAATCCACCACTTACAAACACCCACCCTGTAAGTACAAACAGCCCAGCACTGCACTAACAGGCAGCCTCCCTGGCATTACCAGGAGCTGTGGCAACAACCCCACAGCCCCCATGGATCCTGCCCACCATCCATGTAGTGTTTTTTTTCCCCCCAATAACTTAAAAGCCCTTATGCCGAGACTTCGTTGGAGAGGGAAAAAGAAAAATTAAAAATAAAGAATAAAAATAAAAATGAAACCCGAACAACTGTATTGCACAGGGGCAGCTGAACCTCTGCAGAGGCTCCTAAAGCCTTTACAATTTCTCCCAGGTTTATGATCCCTCTGCAAAATAAAGGGGGTTAAAGAAAAGGAAGGAATTGGAGGAGAGCGGGGCATGAGCGCACATCGAGTCAAGGCCAAGGACAGAGTTACTGAACATCTACACTAAGAACTGTGCCCGTGCTCCTGCTGCAGTAGGATGAGACTTGTAATAGTTCATGCTGCATGATTTTTCACTTTAGCATGTTTGAAACCCCAATTCCCTGTTTTTCACTACCACAAATGACGTAATTACATAATTCCAAGATATTTACAAAATATTAAAAAGTCTTGTTAATCTTCTACATATTAACCTCATTCTGCCACTTTACACATGCACTAATTTGGGGGGAGGGGGAGGAAAATTAAAAGAAATCAACAGGTTGAAATGAGCAGCTTTACCCTTTGTCAGCAAGCAACCTTTGCATCTTTTTAGAAAGAGGAAAAAAAAAGGAACAAAGCCAAGTTTTGTTTCACTGAGCAAAAAAAGACAGTTCAGAAATTCATGTGCAATGGCTACAGAGCTGTAGAGTCACTTAGCTGAGATGACATGAAGAAGGAAAAAAAAAAAAGTGCAAGGTGGTTCCTCACAGAGCTTAAAAAAAAAAAAAAATCCAGTCACTGAGGGATGGCTGAAGGAAAAGGTGCTAAACTACAACCCTAAACATCAGGGGCTGACAGAACACAAACACGGCAGGTGGGGGGGTCAATCTACTGGCCAGAATGGATTTGTGTTGTTTGGAACACCGTGAATCCTCGGTACCAATGGAGTGTGTGACAGTGGAGTCTTCTGGAGCGGGAGCAGAAAGACAAAGGGAACAGCGGGAATCAATAGCTGAGGGTGGAGTCATCCCATTCCAGCTGTTGCTGTCTGTTAACATTCTGTTGGTCCTCCTCCTGCTCTCCCTCCTCCTCCTCACTGCTTTCAGACTCTGCACTGGTGATGTCATCTTCTTCTCCATCTTCACTCTCTTCTTCCTCCTCCTCCTCTTCCTCTTCACTGCTGTGTTGGTCCTCATAAGTCTGTTAAAACAGAAGTTAACTGTCATTACCCCACTGGCCAAAATTCTTCTCATTCTTATTCTTTATTCCCTGGATTGGCAAAGGGCTGTTGCAGATTCCCTGCCGGTTTTAAAAGCTCAGCAGGAATTCAGCAACCAGAGAAGACAAAGGCAGGAGCACTGTGAGACTCTGCTGTCAACCCTGGCCCCCCACACAAACTGATGCTCAGGGGTGATCCAGTCCTGCAGATTCTGCTGGAGAAGGATCTTTAGTAGGACACATTAAGAAGGATTATAAACATGGGTGTTTTGGTGATAAATTCCTGCCAGTTTGGACCAAAACAGGCTGGTTAGGGCAGCACGTGCTGGACACTGGCCTGCAAAATTCCATCCTGCATCATGAAGCTCCTGCAGGATCCCAAACATAACTGCTCTTGGCATTTGGCACATTCATCCGAAATTCCCGGTCTCTGCTCTGTGCTCAGGGGTTGGTTCTGCTCTGTTCCTCTGCCCGTGGACAATCCCACCCCTTCCAGCTGGAAAAGGGCATTTCTGGTTCAGTGCTGAGCCCCAGCCCCACAGGGTTTTACCTCCATGGGGTTCACAGTGATGGTCAAAGCAGAGTCATCCCAATCCATCTCGTTTTCCTTCCCGGTGTCCTGGTCACGCATCGTTCTCTGATGTGCAGCTCGGATTCTGAACACTCCCAGGATGATCATGAACACCAGGAAACTCACACAGACAACAATCACCACGGTGGCTGTGCTGGGAACAACTGCAAGGAGAAGAGAAAAGGGGTTCCTTACATGGCAGTGCCAACAGTCCCTTCCCATCACCTGCACTGCACAAATCCTCACGTACCTACAGAGGCACCTGGGCTACCCTTGGTCCCTTAAATATAATTACATCAATCTGAAGGACTGAAAACACAAGGAAAGCAGATTCCACCGCTCAGACTCCTCTCTAAATTGCCTATTTTTCTTCCTCTCACATCCTACACTCTTGCCAAATTAATGTAATTAAAACAGAAAGGGCAGATCCCATGAGTCATCAAGGGAATATCACTGCAGTTCTTTCCTCGTGCCATTCAGAAACTGTCCCAGTTCCTCACAGCCCTTTATCAAAGGCCTTTATCAAGTCCCTCCCATTTTCCAACACACACACCAACAGAAAGCTCTTCTGCTGGCAGGAAAGGAACCCTGGATCTCCGGGAATCCACTCCTCCCTGCCTGGGCAGGAGCAGAACAGGCCCAAGGAGCTGCCTGGACTATCAGTCCAATACACTGCTTTTATTTTACCACCAGAATACAACCAGCTCAGCGTGAGAGAATCCTGACCTGAAAAGGGATGGGGGTTGGCCAAGTTGTGGCCAGAGAGATCCACAAAGGAGTGATGCACGGGGTGGACGAACTGGGGCTGGGCAGCGATGTGGTTGGCGTGTTCCACCGGGCTGGCCGTGTGGATGACGTTCACCTGGGGACAGGGACACAGGGTTAAACTCCACACACCAACACATTAGTTCTGAAGAGACACAAGTCAAAGAGAAGGAAATTGAAACAACAACAACAAAAAAATCTCTATTTGCCAGGGCAGGCATCCAATCCTCCCTCCCCACACAGCAATGGCTCCTCTCAGGGGACAGCCGTCCCATATTTTCCATTTCTTGTCACAAAACCCTTTGGATTCACAGCTCTCAAATCTGTTTTAGTCTGGCAAGCTGGTGTAGGGACACCAATATTTCAGAATAGAAGAGATAAAGCCAGTTTATTACCAAATTTGGTAGCCAGCCACTTTAACTCTGAAATAAGAGTGTATACAAAGATATCTAACCCATTAATTACCTTTCCTTCATTCCCACCTCTTATCCTCCTGTATATTTCCAGCTAATAACAGCAAAGAGAAAAATTCCTTACTACAGTCAAAGTGGCAAGAAAAACTATTCTTTCAAGTTTAACCCCCACTTAGCAGAGCTGACTTTTAGGCACAAGTGGAAGCTCATCACAAATATTTCACCAGCAGAGCTAAACGTGCCCCTCCTGTGGTGGAACAGGCACAGGGAATTCCATCTGTGGAATCCCAGAGGTCACACACAAAGCTCTCTACAAGCACCACTCCCACTCCATTTGCTAAATGTGTTCTCTACTCAACCTTTTCACCTTCATGAGCCACAATATTTCTTCTACAAAACCTCTGTTTACACCACCTTGTTTACAGCTGGAATGCAGGACTAAGAACATGCTTATATATAAAACACAACCCCAAATGCTCACATTTATTAATATGTATTTACAGGACAAAAATCTAAACTGGTAACTGATCTATCAGCTGAGGCCACAACCTCCATCCTCTAAAGCCCCTCAGAGTGCCCAGCCTGGCTCACAAACCTCCACTTTGAACTCGTTGCTGACGTAGCGCCCGTTGAGCTCCGAACAGACCAACTTGAACTTTCTGTCAAACAGAGACACCGTGTGCCAGTTCCTGTAGCGGATCAAGTGCAAAACTTCTTCATAATTAGCCATGGTATCAACCCCTGGGGAGGAAAAACACACAGGGGAAACAGTTATTTACAGAAGATTTCAATACAGCACCACACACTGGACAGGTATCACGGCCTTTCTTTAGGAAAAGTTTTTCTGGCTGATGGATTTTCAGTGGGGAGGAAAAAAAAGAACCACCACTGAAATCCTGTGGATGGATTTTGTGATAACATCTTAGACCCAGTTAGTCTCTGAAGGGATTTGGGGAGCCTCTCTTTAGAATGTTGTAACATATTCTGAACATAAACCACAAAGGAATGATGCTCCCAGGCACTGGATTGTCTGTGCAAGGAACAAGCCTTTTTTTGGGGCAAAGTGTAACTCCACAGTCCAGATATCACCTGCAATTTGGGACAGGAGGAAAGGACATAAAGATGATGTTCTAGAATGATGTGTTCTCTAGAATCACAGCTTTCCACCAAAATAGTTGTGTCAGGGATTCTAAAACTGGCCCAAATTTGAAATTCTAAAAGAAAATGAAGTATTTGGAGTCGGGTGTTAGAAACCCCCTCTCCAGAACACTGTTCCCTTTCTGGGGCCCCCAGAGCCTGCCCACGAGCCCCCACCTGTGATGATCATGCCCAGGTTGGAACTGCTCATCTCGATTCCCTTCTGCTGTAACCGTGTCATGTCAATCTCCAGGCTCTCCTGCTCCTGGTTCAGCTCCTCCCCCAGCACTGTCACCTCACACGTGTCCAGGTTGTGCATGATCTCCTCGGACACCAAAGACTCTTGCACTGAAAAGCAGAGGAAAAGCCAATTCCACACAGGGGAAGGAGACAGGAGCCCAGGAGCTACAGAAGTGTCACATGCAAACTCTTCTCTCAGGGTGAAAATTAAAATCTGGGCCTGAGGAGAGCAAGTATTTGTGAAATAATGATTAAAAAAATGAAACACAAAACTCAAACAAGGGATATTTACATAAGGATAATGGCCTGGGCTTACTATCATTTCTAGTAAGTTTTTGTTAGCCCAGAGAAGATCTACACTTTATTTCCCCTACTAGATTCTGTACTAAAGAGATATAATATAAAATACCTTATATATATATATATAATATTATAAATATATTATAAAGACAATATATTACAAATAGAACTTAATAAAATATTATAAATAGAATTGTATTAAAAGAATAGAAAAGAATCCTGCAAGGGGCTCAGTGAGTGAGGTGGGGGTGGGCAGGGTGTCACCTGTAGGATCCTCATCTCCATCCCCCTCCGGCTCCACCTCCCGGGTGATGGTGCTGATGATGCGAAGCTCAGGGAAGAGGGAAACGCCCTCCGAGCTCTCGAACTCAGAGGCAGAGCGGGCAAAGTGGTTGATGCCACTCAGGCTGATTTTGGGCTCCTCTGGCTGCAGGACCATGACATAGCCCTCCACAGAGGGGATGGAGACACAGGCCTCTTCATTGAAACACCTGCGAGACACAAGCAGTGCAGGTCACCTGGGAGGGAGCCACAATTGCACACAGCAACTGCTTTATCAATCTTTGAAAAGCTGTCTCACACAAATTCAGCAGCTGCCCTGGAAAGCAGGAACTCCCCACCAAGGGAGCAATCTGACAATTAATTTTTACTTACAGTTACCATTTGGCCCCGTTTCTACGCTCTGACTCACAGCCACAGCCAGCACCTCTAATGAGGGCAGCGAGTGGCAATGCATTCCTGTCTCACTCCTTTACTCCACTGCCAGGAGGAAAACAGTGCTGGGGTAGAAAACATCTGCTGGATTCACCCCTGAGATGGTCACACACACCAAGGCTCCTTTGTTTACCCAGCTGAGACACCAGGACACCATTCCAGGCCCCAGCACTGCCAGGGATGGGTTATTTCAGCAGCAGGACATACTTGACCACGCTGGTGATTTTCAGCCTCCGAATGCCAGGGGTCGGAAACTGGCGGGAGTTCAGGTAGGAGATGTGCTGCATGGCCTTGTCAACCCTCTCGATGTCATCCCCTTCTATGGTCAGGGTTGACTGGCTGGGGTTCATGTGGATCTGAAACAACAGGAGGAAACCATAAGAGAACACCCACCATGGTCTGGCAAATCCAGCTGGAGCTCAGCACTGCTCAGCCTGGTAAATGCAGGATAATTAAATCCGTATTCAAAGCAGAAAGGTCATTATTTACTGGCCTCGTGCACACAGTTTAACCTCCCTATTCACTGCCTCATTCCAGTGGAATATATTTAGTGTTTCATTCCTTAAGAAAAATTCTAGGCACTTAACATAGTTCTGGGTTCTGATAATATGGGAGAGAGGCAGCTGATTAAGGGAGAAATTTTGTTCTGTTCACACAACCCTGCTGCTAAAAAAGCCAGGCAAGTTAAGTCTCATTTTATGAACTGCTTTTTAAGAATCTCTTTTATCAGACACCCTGGTTAAACAGAGGCCTACAAATATGGAATGCCTCTTCCAGACTTTAGAGATGAAAGTTTCTGTGCTCTCTTTAACTCCACTAAGACCACACTCGTACAAGAAAGATTTCCCAGGTTTTTAGGCAACTTTAAGGCAAAATGCCATAAAGAGCTTGTTTTATTTGGGACACCCCTACTCACTCTGCCAGAAGAATCTGTACCTCATCAGGAGCGAAGCAACAGACACATTCCCTTTTTGCTCATCTGCAAACTTTACCTTCACACCTTTGCCAACACCGTCAGCCATCTGCAAATCCAGCCCCTCCTTGCAGGTGTAGAGACAGTCGATGACCTTCTTGTTTTCCAGTTTCCCGGAGCGGATCATCAGACCTGCCAGGTTGCCTCGGAAAAACTGCGCCATGCGGAGCTCTCCACCTTGGGGGAGGGAGGGAGAAAAAACCTTCACTTGGCTTTGATCCTTTCCCTTTTGTCAACAACAAATCAAGGCCTCCTGGGCACACAGGGCGGGACTCGCATGCGGGTTAGTTCGGATCCACTCGGGGGGTCAACCCTCGTGGTCCTGGGCAAGCAGGAAGAGAGGAATCAACACTGCCCATGCACGTGGCCCTCGCACAGAGGGGGTCACCTGGAACCATCAGTTCCACCACAAACACCCCAAAGAACCCCCCCACAGCGAGAGGTGGTGCTGGGAATGGAAGGCAGAGCCAATGGGGATGAAAATCATGGAACAGCAATTCCCAAGCTGAGGAAATGACACCTCCTGCCCCATCGGGATCCACCCTCCAGGTGGGAGTTATCCAAAGCAAAGCCAGCCCTGCAGGCTCTCCTGACAGTCAGAAGGGTAGGAAATGGACTTCCCAAAGTCATCCAGCTCGTTCTGAGAAAGGTGTCCAAGAGTTATCTCCCCCCTTCTAAAGGTGCCCCCTTCTCTGAGCATTTTCACCTTTTAGATATCTGGGTAACTCTGAGGAATTGCAACCTCATAAACCTTATTCCTCAGGTTTCCTTGAAGATGACATCACAGTGATCACCCAAGTCCAACTTGCTAATTAACAGAGCATCACCTGGAAATCTGTATTTCAAGGCCATCACTCACTAAGCAACTTGATTTTTAGAGATGTCTAAGCTTGTTTTAAAGATTCCAAGGTCAGGAAGATCCCTGGTGTAACCCAAAATAATGTTTAGTGGTGAATTGTCCAGTTACAAATGGTACAATTTGCAGTTTAGATTTGTACAGCTCCAGCTTCGAACCCCTGGATGCTGCTACCTCCTTGCCAAATTGAGAAATTCCAGGAATTCTTGCACTTTACAGAAAGAATTCACATCTTGAATTCACTTTCAGAAACACACACTAACTTTAAGGGTCTCAATTCAAGACAAAACTGAACTACAACTAAAAATTGCTATGAAAATCCAACCCTGCTAAGACAACCTGAAATGTCTGGTAATCAGAATTTTATATAAATATAATTTTACATAAAATTCTGGTCAATGAGTATCCCCTGTAAATTACAGGTCTGCCTTTATGAGCAGCCTGATCTAAATATGAAATCAGTCTTACTGTGAGTGGGGAGCAGATTCTCCTGACTCCCAGAGGTCCTCCCCAACATACTGAATAATTCTGCAATAAACACACGATACCTGCACACAAATACCTGTATTTACACAGGATGAGGGGCATTTATGTTTTAACAAAACGGGGGGAGAGAAATGATAGCTGATATTTTACATCAGCAACTTGTTTATGTCACTTCACTGCTACCACAAGGGCTGCAGATTGGTCCATGGACGTGCATTTGGATGCAACAACAAAAAAAAAATAACAAACCAAAAAACCAACCCCAAAACCAAGCAAAATGTCAGCTGATGAAGCTCTGCAAATAGAAGCACAACAAGCCTAGGAGAGGATTATGTGAAGGTCAATGGCCCCAGTGCGATGCTGCATTTCATGCTGTGTGTGAGATGAAGCGATGTCTTGGCTTAAAAAAAAAAAAAAATGAAATAAAACAGTAGGGAAAAAAAACTCCAGCAACCTGCAGAGGTCTCGGGCACAGTTTCATTGTCATTCTCATTTCCTGTATATTCTGTAGAAAAGCAAGACAAAGAATGGGACAAGAGGGAAAGGAGCAGGGAGTTACAGTCTGGCAAAGTCTTCTCACAGAAAATACAAAGCAGCCCTTCCCCCCCAAGGTCTGCTCATGTTCCACCCAGCTCCCTCAAGGATTAGGAGATCTTTGGGAACACCAAGAGCTGCAGTGCAGGGAAGAAGGATCATCGTAAGAAGTCATGGCAAGACAACCCAGAGAGCCCCACACACCACCTGCAGTAAAACCAGCAAAAACTGGGTTAAGCAAGAGAGCAAATCTCCCACAACCCACTGCTAGTAATGAGATTGTAAATCAACTGGCTCCATTTCAGGGGAAATTAAGGTGAAATCCAGCCTAATACAGCAAATCACCAAAAGGTATTAAAAGCTGATCAAAAGAAGCCATTCCCAACACAGATTTTATCGTGGCAATAATAGTATCCCACGTATTCAGCAGCCAATTTATCAGATGGAAGCAAAATTGAAGACAGCTTTTAAATTTTTGAAAGAAATGTTAAAAGAACTTCTTCAAAAGCACAAAATCTCTCTCTCCATGGAGGTGAGCTGTATATATAATATACTTAGAGTAGCCTGGTTTATTTTAAAATCTTGATAAGATAAAAACAATGACCATTAATTTCACTCCTTTGGCAAACTTTATTCACCACGTGTTCTAATCCCCCTCAAAATCAGGCTTCTGGGTGCAACTTTTAAAAGGCAGTTCAGGGTTTTATACCCCTATTTCAATCTGCTTTCATTAAAAAGCAATCTCATGGCAGAAGAAATTAAAGAATCTTCTCTTGGTGCACAGGAGTTTGTAAATTAAATGGACATGTTTTGGTCAGGATGCAGAACATACATGGAAGCCATTGCACAATCCATACATTTAGCTGGAACGGAGTTTTCCAAGCTCCAGTTTCTTTAAAATCAGTCACTAAAAATCAGTCACTAAAACTTTCCTTTGAGATAGAAGAGATTGGCTGGAAAGTCACAAACAGAGTGAGATGAATTATGGAGAAAATCATTAACTGATGGAAGGAAGAGACAACAGAATGAATTCAGCCCTGAAATAGCATTTATACTGAATGATAGTGAACTTGTCACAAAATAACAGATTTGATGGAGAGGACAGATAATTTAACCTTCATTCACACTTCAAAGCCTTAAAGTTCACAGAGAAGAGAGACATTATATGACAGAAACTGTTAATTTGATTAAAAGACGTCTCAAAGCTGTCCATTTGTCACTCATTCCCAGGCTACATCTGTGCAGTTCTGCAGACAGCAACTGCAGCCTGTAATGGGAACTAAATAAAACAGGAATGATTTCACACAGTTTTATCTCCCACCAAAGGGAGCAGCTTTCCACCAGCCAGGGTCTAATTTAATCAGCAAACACTGCAGTTCAGCAGTGAGGCAAGAGCTCTGTTCCCAAGATCTCTGCAATCAGCAGCCATGTGCAGATGCATCCTCCTCCTTTTTTCCTCCAGCTCTGAAGGGGAGGTTTTAAAGTATTAAAGCACATGAATCAGCACTTCACAGCCTGCAGAATATTGTATTTGAAGCTACAATTTGGGAACAATAAAGGAGATGTCTATTTTTGTAAGCAGAAATGGTGAACCATCCAAGGGCAGCAGCACTGTGCTGTCTGCTGGTCACAGCTGCAATAATGAGAACACTTTTTCCACAATATGCTTTTCAACTTACTTGAAATAAAGTGTTCTGCTTGGTAATCTGAAGGGTATGAAGTATTCTTGCAACTATTATTAAAAACAGCAAAAAATTACAACAATAATAATAATAATAAAAATTAAAAGCTCTCTGTATTCCCAAATACCACAAAACCACTCTGATGGAATACAGGTCGGTGAGCAGCTTTGTGTGTCACAAGCACCCCGTGGCCAACGAGAAAACAAACACTCATGGAAAAAATGACTAAAAAGAGGAACTATGTGATACCAGCCAGGAGCAAAAACAACCTGCAGAGGGCAAAGCAAGTTATCTTGCAGGCACTAAAGAGACCCGCCACGTAATTCGAGATAACCACAGAGATATCATTAAAGGAGTTAATTACAGCATTAAATATTGTAAATAGTTACCTTGCCAGCAGGCTCCAACCACCAGCTGTGTTTCTATCTTGGAGGGGTGCAGGGGGTAATCCTCAGTCACTGGGAAGGGATCGTAGGAAACACCATCCACATAAAGAGTCACTGCAGGGAATTCAACGTTGACAACGTAGTGGTGCCACTCCTTGTCACACACCTGAGCAAAGAGAGTTTTCAACATTCATAATTACAGTTGAATTACTGGTGTTGATGCACATTTTGCATAAGCACACACACAGACACACACCACCTACAAGCCTGCACAGACTCAGCTGCTGTTGCACACACATGGCACACATCTGAAAGGCAAACCCACTGCCAAACATCAATAAAAAGTCTCTTTTCTTCTGCTGCCAACACAGGAAGCTGGTGCATTTCCCTTCCTTTAATTTTTATACTGAATAACAGCGTATTTCAATCTAAAAATACATATTTACATGCAAGCACATCCTGAAATGCTGTTATAAGACAACATTACTTGGCAGAGGACAGGTATTTTCTGAGAGGGAACATTAAAAAAAACATGACCATTTTGAATAGGAAAAGTCCTTCCATGTCAGAATTATTTACAGTGAAAGAGCTGATTGGGTTTTGGAAAGCAGAAATTTTCCTACAAGGATATATATGTGTATTTTATCATTAAAACAACACACACTGCCCTGCACAAAAAACTAGGCTATAATTAGGTATGTTAGAAAGGTAACTGGCTAAACAGACCTGCAATAGTAACCTAAAGCAACTAAAAGAACTTGGCAAATTTGCAGTTATCCAGGGTTATTTTATCACTCAGATCCAGAGGGCTGGAAAAAGGTCACATATCCAGAAGTACTTTAATGCTGTAAACAACCTGGAATACTTCCCATTTTCTCATGCACTCTCCCTTAGAGTGCATTCAGTGAAGATAACTGACATCACAGCTAGAAGAATGACACTGGAGTTTCTATTTTACACCCAAAATTAAAAGGTCCAGCTGAACCCGACACCTGATCACAAACAAAACAAGGATCATTGGGTTCTATGAAAAACATCAGTGAGTTCAGAGCTGCAAAAAGCATTTATTAATAATGACACCCCCAGGGAGCTTCCTTCCTGGTGGTTTTCACTCCAGCACCCTACCAGCTGTCCTTCCAAACATACCTGATTCAGCTTCCAGTGGAACTCAGCAGGTTTGTAGGTTTTTCCCTCGGAAGGGTCCTGGCGGAAGAGGAAAACGAGCCGGCAGTTGTGGACGTAGAGGGTGTAGTGGTGCCGGTTCATATCTGCACGAGAGTTTGGGCAACAGCATTACCCCCTGGGAACCCCCCAGAACTCCACCAGATCCACCTGCTCTGCAATTCCCACACTTCAATCTCCCTGGAACCGAGAGGGACAAACCAATCAAGTCAGGCAGGCATGGGAAGAGGAATTTGAAACATTTGCTGGAGAACCCACAAGTAACAGAGCCTGTCCAAATCCAGCCTAAACCAGGGCACTGGAGAGAAGAGCCAGAGATAAAGCTGTCAGCAGGAGAAAAAGAGCTCTATTTGCACACAGAAGAGCTTTTTTTGTTACAAAGGAGCAGCTCCTCCAGCCTCTGATTATTCCTGGTTTGGAGCAGGTCTGTATGATGGCAGGTGGACACACTTTTCCTAAGAGAGAACTGCAGGCACAGCTCTGGAGGATTTGCCATTTGAAACAAGCACAAGGGTGAAATGCTGGAGAAACAGCTGAGAATAAGGGGAAGAAATATTTTAGCTACATCATCCATTCCACAGCACGGATGAGCCAAGAAAGGGACCAAACTCATGTCAATCTTTCAGTCTGACAGCACTGTTCCAGTGCAATCTACTCCAAACTGCCTCCCTCCAGCCAACCTGCATTCAGTCTTTCAATATTTCCTAATATATCATCAGAATGAAGGCAAATATTACCAGAAACTACCTGCCACAAGAATTCCATGGTTAGCTCAAACCAAGGAATAAAAGAGGAAAAGCTGTTTTGAAGGTCTGCTGCCATGCACTTTAAACCAGGAAAATCTATTTAAATTTGCCTTTTTTTTCTCTCCAATTCCCTTACTTCCATGAAGGAGGTTTGGGGTTTGATGAAGAGGAATAGGTGAAGGTAGGAAAAGAGAGTATTTGTACTTGTTTCTGATGACTGGCACTTTTCTCCTGTTGAAAGAAATGCTTTCGGGGTATTACAAATCTTTCTTATTTTCAAATAAAATTTCAAAGGAAACTACACTGAATATATTTGAAAGACCCAGCAGCAACTAAATAAAGTCTCTAATACACTGGCCAAATGCACTGCTCCAGCCTAACAAAGACAGGGATTCTTTTGCCTCCATTAGACAGCAATTATGGAAACAGGGTTATCCCATTTCCTTCTTATTAATAGCATTTTCAAAATCATTGTGTCTGTAGCATTCACAGAGAGGGAAATTATGCACTGAGTGAAGAAAAATTTCATCACTGGAGAGAGAGAAATTATATCCTCCTAGAAAAAAAAAAAAAAAAAAGATGTAGCAGCAAATGCTGCCACTAGACCTGATATATGTGTCTCAATGTTTTCAGGCAGCATCAAGAACAGAGCTATCTTTGGAGATGCAAACTTGAGCCTGCATTGCCAGAGTAAGTCATCCACCACAGCAAAAGCAGTGCACAAAGTAAACTGAAATAGAATTAGGAAAAACAAGCCTGCCCAATCTGAAGCTGGAGGATCTAAGGCCAAACCTATACACAAGCACAATAAAGAGTGACTTTTAAAATCCACTTCATTTCACTTCAATTAAAAAAAAAAAAAAAAAGAGAAAGTTAGAGAAAAACCTGAGGGCTGTCACATGTGCTGCCAGAGAACACAAAAACTCGACCTGTTTATGACTGAAATCTCCACAAACCTGTCTTGTCTGAGTTGCACAAGATTGTCTCCTTCTCCTTGGTTCCAGGCCCGTGCCTCATCCACACCGAGATCACGAAGGGCTCTTTCATGTTGATGGTGACAACTCCATCGGGGACCTTCACGGCCTGGGTGCCGTTGAACTCGAACACTTGGTCGCTGTCGTGCCCGTTGTCCGTGGGGAGCCCCACGGTCCAGTTGGCAGCGCTGCTTGGAGGGGGAAGCAGCTCAGCTGTGCCAGAAGCAGCACCTAAAACGAGAAGGGAATCAGACAGAAACTTAAAAAAAAGATCACTGCTGGTTTCAAACCAAGTGGCTTTTCTGGGTGTTAAATTTTCAGCACTGTGAGGGTTCTGCACTGCCACCACACACCAAGTAATTCTCTTTGAAAGAATGTGGCACTAATTACAGACATCTGATATCATGATGACTTCCAAAAATTGAGCTTCTGGGTAAGCAACTAAGCTCATTGAAATTGTTTTGCTTACTGTTTCTCCAGCTGTAGAACCTTATTGTGCCCCCCCTGTCTCAGGAACCAGTTCATTAATGGCACTTGTCCCTCAGACCCGTGACTGATGATGCCACTGCACCAGTTGTAAGTCTAATATTCACTCAGCTGAAGGGAGTGCAAAAGCATCCCCTCCCAGCTCACTGTCTAATCACAGCACAGTCAGAAGCAGGTTCTTGGCTCACTGTCCTTTCCCCACTTCTTATCGTCACACTGACCTCAGTCAGGGCACAGCTCAGGAACTGCCTGGGTCTCTGGGGTTGCACACTGGGCAGACTTTCAGCTGAAGTTCAAGACATAAATCAGTGATAATTTGTCCTGTAATCTCAGTTCTTCCATCCTGGCTAGAAAGGATTCATGAGCTTTCCACAAAGCCTTTAACTGCAGCTTAAGTGGGTGCCAAGGGCCTCCTGGGGCAAGCACAAGCAAAGGAACTGGTTTTTTTTCCAAACCACTCTTTTTTTGGTGTTCTCATCTAGTTTTTCCACCATGTATTTCTTAAGATGCATCCATCACACTCAGAGAAAGAGAGCCTTTAATGGCTATACCCTTCACCCAGATAACATCCTTTCAGCTCCTGGACATGACTCTCACGTGACGGAAATTATTTGTGTACATAAGGCAGTGGAGAGGCAGAAGAAAGAGATTCTTTACCACACTTGAGAATTATTTTAAAAGTCACCTTCAGGCAATTTCACCGCCTGCTAGGAAACAAGTTGGAGGAAACAACATGCAAGTGAAGGCCAGATCCACTCACTGATTCGTGGTCTAACATAAAATTCAAAGAAAAACTAGTAAGCAAGAGAGAGATATCTTTAACAAAGGCATTCTTACCACAGAGCCTGTGGATGGATTTCTCCGAGTAGGTGTCTCTGTCACAGCCTTTACCAATATGGTTGGTTTCCAGTTCCACCGTGGCTTCAACTGAGGTTATTGGCTCATCACAGGTCTCCAAATGCATCCCGGGGAACAGGGCCAAGGAACCAGTGCCAGGCTCATACTCGATTCTTTTGCTCCAACCTGTGTTATTCACCCAAAGAAACAACATTAAAGGTGCCTCACGTTGAACTGAGGGTACCAGCAAGTGCTGAAAGCAGAGCTATAAAGGAGAGCAAACCAACCTTGCCAGCCAGGCTTGCACGTAGGTTTAATGCTAATTTTAACCAGCACATCCTCAGCCGCTCTCTTCTTCCCACAGTCATAGGCTGTCACTGTCAGCTTGTACTGGTGTTCCTTACCATAGCTCAGCTTCTCTGTGTTTTTTATATAACCTGGCACACACAAAAAAAGCAGTGATCAGGCATCAACAGCATTTCTCGGGGTCATTTCTGCATTAAAGGCGTTCAGGTACCAGCTTTGTACTTTATACAGATGCCCAAGACTTCAACAGACTCACCTGGGAGGGAATTGCCCTTCACTGTTTGACTTTTCAGTGCCAGACATCAGGCCCAGCTCCTTACACATTGCATTAATCCAGAGATGAGCACACAGACACAGAACAGCAGGTATATAAATCTCAGGCTCTTAATAGCACATTATCTCCAAATGGAACTGCTCCTGGGTAGTAACTGATACATAACCTGTTTGGATTATGTCAGCATCCTCTATCTCTTTTTAAATTTGCAAACCCATTGACAGTGTGGATACCCCAAAAAACTCAAACTAAAAGCCTGCTGGAAACTGTTCACTTTGCTTAACCAGCTTGCTTGAACCACTAAAATTATCTACTGAAGGGTCCACAGATCACTGGGGGCCAGGAAATGACCTAAACAAATGACTGCACTTCAAAAGCAACAGCCATGAAACTCCAGCCACACATGAGCACCTCAAATGGGTAAAGCACACACCTGGAACCCCACTTTTGAAAGCTGAGTAGCACAAGTTATCCTAAAACAGAATGGACAAGACAGACCTACTAAGAGGTGGTTTAAAACTTCAGCTACTGTATTTTCTTGGGTTCGAAAAGCATTTTACAAGAAACAGAGATGCAGCACCCCATCTGCTCCTGCCATCAGTAACAGCACATGGTATTGGCACTGAAAGACATCTCACTTTTCATTATTAATTCAGATTGAACACCTCTGTCTAACTGTGCTGTAGGGAAGGGTTGAACAGGCCTGCTGTACTCCTGTGCTGACCCCTCACAATCCCGTTCTCTGGGTGACAGATGACAGCAATTCCCACTGCACTTACCGTCTTTGTCGATGGCAAAGGGTACATCTGGGGTGACAATCTCGTAGCTGCAGATCTGGCTGAACTGTGGGGAGCAATCTGCATCCACGGCCTCCACCTTGAGGATGTTGTCGTACCTCTTGCCCTCGATCACCGTGGCCTTGTAGGACTTCTCCTTGAACACCGGGGCGTATTCATTGACATCATTCACCTGGATATGGACTGTGGCTCTGCAACAACAACAACACACACTCACAGCTCAGCCTGCAGCTCCTGCCCCTGCCAGGGCTGCGATACAACAGCTCCACGTGAGCCCATCCTTCGGAATTCCAGCCCTCAGGAAGGAATGACTAATAAAGCCAACAGGCTCAGAACTGCCCCAGCTAGGAAGGCAGTGGGTGTTTTCCCAGTGTGCTGCTACATAAATCAGTGCAATTCTACGTGATTGTTTACTACTGTTATTTATTTGCAAATAACATTCAAACCCTTGTGTTGCAACCCTAAAACTGGCACCATTTTACAGAACTGCAACGAAACAGAGCTGTGACAAAATAGGCTTTTTTTTTGCTTTTGTTACAACAGTATAATCCTGGTTCTTCCCTGCTGTCAGAGTACTTGATGTGAACACCCAAATTTTATTTTATGTGAACAGGAGTGACAGTTAAGGCTGGTCTGAGACTGAGAGCTCATTCAAGTGCATTTGATTGGCTTTCTTTGGCTAATAAAGTACTCAGCTGTGTAAGTCAGGGCAAACAGGCTTATTTGTTAGATGGAGAAATGAGAAATCAGACAATTTAAATGGAAGAATCACAGAAGTGGCAGATACACTTTAACACATCATACAGCCTGCTAGATAATCCAAAACAGATTGGATCTTGAATTCCATCCTTTCATGCCTGTCACTGATTGCTGGTTTACACAGAACAGGAAAAATAAAGCAATTTCTGTCACTGACCAAGGAGAAAAGATGAATGATGGAATGCAACTAATAAAGAATTCAATAATTACAGTCCTCCCATAAAAGTAGAAGTTTCCTCATGATTATACTGAGAAAGATCTTTAAGGTTTTATTTTATCCTATGTGCTAAATAAACACCACCAAAAAAAAAAAAAAAAAAAGGTACTAAACAAACTGCACATTTCTGACCTGCAGAGCTACACTCCAAGACTCTTAAAAACCACAAAAACCCCCATAACACAGCCAGCCATGGGCCAGGGGAAGGTGAACAGTGGTTTGTAGGTGCAGATTGTGGAAAACCATCATTCTGCTGCGGGAGAACAGCAGCAGAGTGTGCTGCTGGATGTTCATGACATAGCCATGAACTTGGATAATCCTAATTTTTACTAGACCCATCAGAGGAAAGTTTTTACCCCACCAGCACAGGTAGAAAAACACAGATAAATTCTACAGTGTGGAGAAGGACCTGAACAAAGGATATAACTCCAGCCAACCCAACAAAACATTTGTTGCCATCTTTCTCTTGGAAATCTTCCTTCAAAAGTCAAACTGAGAACCAACCAGCTTAAGGACACAGCTATTTTCCATAAGTGCAATCCTTTAGGAGGTTCCATTTTGTGGCCTATTTTGAAGCTCACAGTTCTACATAAGGTTGTGTTTGTCACCAAGCTGACCCCTGCTAGTCTGGTCCTGATCTTATTTACTCCCTGCTTTGCCTCACACAGCAGCTCATCTCCCACATGCTCTGCAGATGTTTACACCAGGGTGTTCAACAGCTATCCTCGAGTGGATTTTGTAGAGGGTATTTTATAGTGTGGTTTTTCTTCAGATAAAGATTAGCTGAAGATTGCTTTGTTCCCATTCCTCAGTCTGGGCACAGATGAGCCTCGTGCTGTTGATCCTGGGTTCTTTTGGGGAGGCTGTCTGCAAATGATAACAATGTGGCTTCTCCTGCATTTTGTTAAGCTTAATATAGATTGACTTCTTGAACCAGTTTTGGGGATTTAGAAACTGAATTCTGAAACAATGTCCAGGCTTGGAATCTCACACAAACTCTGCATCAACTCGAGCCACACTTTAAGTGTATCAACAGTTTTTCTGCTTCTATCCCCACACCATTTTCTATTGATTCAGAGATTTCAAGGGATGAAGCAATGTCACATAAGATAAAAATGAAGAGATGTCCAAGCAGTCCATGTCCATTTGGCTGCTCTTTTTACCCCCATAATGACCCTGCTGGAGCAGGGAGATCACACCAGATGACCCACCATGGTCCCTTCCAGCCCGACCCATCTGGGCTCACATGAAAAAACCCTTCCAGTATTAACACTTACATTTACTCTACACAGACAACAAATCACCACGAGCAGGAGACCCCTGGCAACCAAACTTCCCCCTCAGCCCAGCCCAGATTTACTTACTTGTGGGATTTTTTGGAATTTGCCCCGTCTGGTCCCTTCCCACAGTCGTAGGCCTGGATGGTGAAGGTGTAGTCCTTCTGGAGTTCACAGTCCAGCTTTTCCTTCGAGCGGATTATTCCCTCCCCGGTGGATTTATCCACCACCACTGCTTCAAAGGGCACATTCTGCCCGTGAATTTTAAATCCACAAATCTCACCTACAGAGCCAAAGGAAGAGGGGTCAGAAGGGGTGGATTGTTGGGAAGCGTCCAGAAAATAAACCACCAAACATTTTGCAGCCAGGGGGTTTTGTGAGGGTTCTGTGGACAAAGCAAGAGCACTGTGCTTTAAAGATGGGTGATTTCTGGGAAACTTTAGTAAAAAAAGAAGCCAAAAACATCCGCCCTTCCAAGCAACTCAGTTTACTTTGCATCCATTCATGCAGGAGTACAAAAGAGAAAAAAGAGAAATGTAGACAGGCATTTCACAGGAGTACTTGAGATAGCTCGAGGGTGAGAGGAGATCTGATGTGAGCACACACAGCCAAGGCCACTGGGAATGTCCTCTATGCCAAGCTACTGGGAATAGCTGGGCAGCTGGTTTGGTTTGACCAGAGCAAAAGGTTAAAATGCACAAGTTACAAGTTGGAGGGATGAGAAAGGTTCAGCACCGGAATGACAGAAATTCTGTCAACGGGTCAAAAGGGGCAAAGTCTTCCTGTGCAATGGACCTGGCTAAAATCAGGGAATCAAAATGAACTACTGGATGAGAAAGGTAGAAATACCAACTTGTCAGGCATCCATTTCAACAGCTATCTGCTAACAGGGGCCAGGTGGCAGTCAGGGGAGCTCTCATGGGCCAGGATTTAGGGGCTGGTCTTCTCTCCAAACCCCTCACCCTACAAACCTGGAGGAGCAGGCCCTATGACATCATTGTGAAACACTTCTGAGCCTCAGAGTGCACTGCAAGACTCTGGCTGGCACAGCAGGGTAAGCCCAGCACACAACAAAAGCCTCTCACGCTGTCTGAGCACCCACACTGGGTTTTTACCTGTCTAATTCACATTTTGAAGGTGATTTTCTTACACCAACAAACCCCACTGTTTTGCTGTTATAGTTGTAGTGGTTCCATAGCATCAAGAATGCTCTCCTACTGGAAACATCTTCCAAAAAAAAGGGGGGTTGATTCATATTTAAACTAATGAAATACTGAAGGATATGTCCTGCAGGGAAGGGGCTGCAATCACTTTACAAAGCACTTGAAAAAAAACTTCAGATGTCCCAGAAAAGCTGTAAGTGAAAATCTCAGAAAACGCTGATTTTCCCCAAAAGCAACTTCCTCAGTGTCCACACAACATACAGTAACCCCAAATGGTTCAAATGGATGTCTGATTTACAGATATTTCTAACCCAGGGTTTGGTTACATAACAGGTTTTTTCAATCGATATTTTTTAAAATAGAAAAAAACTGGGAGAATAAATGGGACAAAAGTGCATGACAGGATCTTCTGTTTCAGTGCTGATTCCCCATTTCATAACCAAAGTTAGTAGGTTAATATTCATAAAAGGGATAGAAAGAACCCTTTATCACCTTCTTTGGTGACTGTCACCTCAAAACTCTCTAAAGGGAGAAAAGATAAACCCAAGTCAGTAACAGGAAAGGTTGAACGGGAGCAAATAAGGAAAGATTCACACATTACACAGAAAAGCTTTGGCAAAACTGTACTGGAAAATTCCAGTGGTGATCTGCTGCAACTGTTACAATTTTAGAGTTTTAGTTATGTTAAATATGATTTAATCTTTTTACTCCAGGTTGCCATTTGTAGAATTGTGAACTATTTAGTAAGTTCATCAAAAGGTTCTCTTTTAATTTTTCCTTTTTTTTTTTTTTTTTAAATACCACCTGCTAAACAAGAGATATTTTCCAAATTCCATAGTGATGAACAACTATCCATAAAGTAGAACTGATCTGAATTTACTCATAGTATCCTATTTAAAGAAGACATATCAGATAAATCAAACCAGCTTTTATCTACTAGATTGAAACCACCACGTTTCTACCATTAAAAACCTTCACACTCTCCTTCTGAGTTCCAGAAAAAAAAAAAAAAAGGTTATTTTTTTTAGAACAATCATGGGATTTTTGTGTTTCCACATCAGTTTTTCTCAGTTTAGGTTGTAGAACCCCCAGCATTTGCAAAACTGCAAACCCAACTTGACAGCACTGCCATAATTCACGATGAAAACAAACACATTAAACTGTGATCCTAATACATTTCCAACAACCTGCAGCAACACTTCCAAGGCTCCATCCCAGAGTGGCCTCAGAAAGAAATGAGGCACAGAGAAATATCTTACTGAAGGCAAATTTACAGTTTAATACTGAAGTGGAAATATAAGTAAGAAAAATGACCTTATCGTGATTTCTAGTCCGTTTTGAAAGGAGCCAGTTTCTGAAACAGCTCTCAACAGGTTCTCCCTCAAACTCACTCCAGGTAATCCCTGGATTTATGACCAGCTCTTTATTTCAACACTCCAACAATGCTGCCTCTTGTGGCCCCCACACCATTTATTTCAGTCTATTCTTCCTCAGGATATAAATCTAATCCCAGATTTTAATGGGTTTTGGCAACAGGATCATTGAAGAAAGTTTTACACTGTTTAAATTCCTGGCTGATCAGCCAGAAGTGACATTCCAACTGCAAGCTTTTCCATATTCCATGTGTTAACTCCTGTACCCTGAAGAGAGCCACTGTGTGTGAAACTTGGGAGTTACAGGGACAAAATAACTGGAAGGGAACATGGAAGAACAAAGCCTGGGATGGAGGGGAGAAGGAGGGGTGGATTAATGGGGCAATCACCTCTTTGGGAAAAAAACTGCTACCAGGAACAGAACCACGATCAATCTGCAAGTTCATTTGTATTTAATATGTTGGAAACTGTTCAGCTGAACAACTAGGACAGCACTTTCCACCCAGCTGTACTGACAGGTGAAAAAGCACTTCATTTTACACCTAACACAGGTCTGTGGAACTTGTGTTAGGAAACATTCAGCAACCCTGGATCCTAAAAGACTCCTGTATTTCTCCTTTCTGGTGTAGCACAGTTAAAAAGGAGAACTGGAGAGAATTCCAAGGTTTTGTTGAGTTTTATTGGTCTATCTTTCTGTACTGTTATGACATAATAATGTAAAACAATTATATAGTTAATAAAATAAAAAGTTTCAGAAGATATTTAAACTGCATACTTTATTTAAATGTACTAAGTATATTAAATAATTTATTTAACATACCAAGTACATTAAACATGTAAAACACATGCAGGATTTGACTAGACACTCTTCAGACTCAGGAATCTCTCTCCACTTCCACTCCACAGAAGGAGAATGTAAATTCTCCCAGCTCCAACCAAGCAGCATGAGGATCATGGAAAGCCTTCTGGAAAGCCTCCCATCTCAACATGCACAGATCAACTTCTAAATAAGTATTTCTGAGCACAGAATTGTTACATCACTTCATGCACAGCTTACATTTGATACAAAAATGCCTGAAATTCTACTGCAACAAAATTCTCTCCCAGCCCAACATGGGAATCTGTCCCCAGGGAGAGGGACCTGAGGGCTTCCTGGATTTTTGGGGGTCTTTTATTTAAAAGTATGAACAGAGATTCTGCAAGATCCTTTCCAAACATATTCAGGCTTTAAGTGTCAAAGAATTCCTAAACACCCACAAAAATACTTCCTGCATCCCAGAGTAGCAAAGGGAAAATAAAAGACTGTGGCTGAGAAGTGGTTTTCTCTAGGGGTGAGGGAAGAGGGATTAAAGCCCTATTAGAGGCACATCAAAAAGCCAAGGAAACATTTCCTTCCACAAGGGAAGCATTGCCAACATCTCCAGAGAAACCCCAGCTAACACTCCCAACAAAACACATCCAGCTCTGTGGAGGCATCCAGATAGAACACTGTCTGCTTCAGATGCAAGAAAAAATCAGCTCCTTTTTGCCCAGCAAAGGGGAGATCCCCACTGGCATCAAACTGATTTTAGACACAAATTACTCCAAGGTACAACAAGAAAATGTAGCCGTCCTTTATTTTATTTTTTTGCAGCAAACCCATTCAGGATCAAATTCCAGCATAGGAGTTTCAGTGAGAAACAACAATGGTCATTGTCTCCTCAAGCAGATCTGTAACAATCATGAGGCAAGAGAATGATCCCATGGGGTCCTACATGTCAGGCAGGTTGGCAGAGCAACATCAAACCCTGTTCTCAAAAGTTTATCATTTCAGATTTAAAACCACACAAATAACACCAGAAATAAACTTCCCTATAACCCTGCACACCTGAATTTCAGGATCCTGTGGGAGCACAGCTATAAAATATTGCTTTTTCCTTGCCCCACACTTCAGGTGCCACAAAGCTTTTAAATGAACAGGTTTCAAGATGTTTCGACACGCTCAAAATTGAAATAAAGCAAAAAGCTCTACTTAAAACATCTTTTAAACCTGCACACAGTTCCAGAGCTCCCCAGCTCAGCTAGAGGGCACAGTTAATTAAAATACCCAGCCTTTTGAAGCGTGCATAAATTTGGGTTGTAAGTAGGACTAGAGCAGCAAGGGCTGCCACAGGTCCTTTAAATCCTGCCAAAGCTTTGTTTTGCTGGGAGGACACACAGAGCTCTGAGGGGCTTCTCTCACCTCAACACCCCAAAAAATGCAGCTGGGCACCAGCACAGCACCCCAGGCAGAGCTGGGAGCAGAGCCACCCGGGCTCCTCAAGGACACAGTCAAGTTCAAGGCACACAAATACTTTTCCAGGTCCCCTGCTTAAGTATTGTCAAGTTTTTGAGAGCCAAAATGCATAGTTTATACAAACAGTTAATGAAACCAACTCCCAGTTGGTAAAAAGGTTCATTAAATGAAAGCAGGTTTATCCAATTTACACCAACCCAATGGAAAAAGGCTCATCTGAGCAATGCTTTGACATCAGATTTTCCTCTGCAAACCTGACAACATATTTGAAAATACTCTGACAGGATTTTCCTGAAAACATCACTATCCAAGAGGTATAAAATTGCCATTTTCAGAATCCATTCAATGCTGCCAAACTACCAGCACCTCCATTTAAAGCACTGAAGGACTGGGAGAGGTGATTGATGTTCTCCTCATCACTGAGTACACAAATCAGCCTTCCCAAGCCTCTTTTTACTTAACAGATTTCACCTACCCCAACACAAGCTGCTCCATCAGGAGCACAAAGACAGCAGCTTCATTTCCAGTTAAGATCCCTGAGGAGCCCCAGCCATTCTGTATCCACCAGGAAGTTTGAATTTCAGAGGTTTACCATTCTCCCCAACATCCTTGGGGATAATTACAGCCTTAGGATAATGCAACTAAACTGTTACTTTAAGCACCACTCCAAGAAAATTGAGACCAAACTGCCCCAACACTGCAGCACACAATGCAGTGCTGAACACTCCAAATGGCTGTTAATTTAATTTAATTTAATTTCTCTTCTTTTCTGTTCCCTTCCTCCTTGAAGCCAGGCTAAGCAATGCTCCCAAAAGTGTCACATCCTTTAGGTATTCCACTTAGGATTGTCAGCTCTCAAATTCTACTTAACCCAGCAAGCTTTTGCAAATATCCAATTTAAGCCTGTGTAATTTAAACACCTGCAGGTGCCCAATGGTGCTCTTCAAACACATCTTTCTAATACTTGGTCAAACTAGAAAAAAAAAACTGCATCCAAACTGCATCCAAATCATGAACTCAGTATTCTTAAACAGTAACTCTCAGAAAAAAAAATCTACTGCTTAAGTTTGTAAGAAAAAATGTCACCTTCCAGTCCTGTGTTCAAAGTGAAGGATTAACCCACAATTTGCAAATATCTTGGGCATTATTCTCTGTAGTCTTTGCTAGAGCAGAAAACCCTTTTCTTCGGCCAGAAGAGGTTGTCCATTTTTTAAAATAACCCAGACTGTTAACAAACCCATCACAGACATGCAATTTAATTCTACCTGTTAGTATTTTCACTCTGTTAAGACACAAATCAAAACCAGCAAGAAAACCAAAAACTCTCTTATAAATGATAAGAAAATCATTGTTCCAGAAGTCCCAGACTGAATGGTGTGAAATGTGGAATCTGGAGGACTGAGGGAAAAAAATAAAACACCAGAAAAATGAACATATAGACCCGAAATTGCAGCAGCATGAACACCTGCAAGGGAGAGACCTCTGGTTTGGACACAGCTGTAAATCTGAAATCAAACTCTGGCCCACGCACAAACACTTCCTAGGATCTCAAAACTGCTGTTAGGGAGAACACACCAACACACAGCCTTTGCCCCCAAGAAAGCTTTTTCACTCCTTAAAGCAGAAATGCAGCTGAATTCCTTACCTGCAAACCGCAGAGGGGCATCTTTGTCCAGGGCTATCAAAGGGGGGTCCAGGAGCACCGTGTTGTCATTTTCTGTCACTATGCCATGATAGGTGGTCTCAATCCACGGCTTGTGCTTGTTAACTGAAAGGAAAACAAAGTGCAAAGTCAAGCTGTGGGATGATTTCTTTTAAAAAGATATTAACAATACTTTTTTTTCAGTGTTTTCCTCTTTTATTTTTTTTAATTCTGAATCGGCGTTTTACTAAATTAAAAAATCTGAGTTAAATCCCGGCTAGGTGTGTTCAGAAGAGCTGAGTGTCCCTGTAGGCTTTCCAAAAGTAACTCAGAGAATCTAAATTAGTTTCTAACTATGCTGGGATTTATGATGGCCCTGAAGAGCAATTCAGAAACCTTCTCCCAGCGATGGGGAGCCACTGGCATCGGTGCCAAGTGTGACACCAGGAAAGCCTGCAGTCAGCACCAGGGGAGGAAAGAGCAGCCAACAGATAACACCAGGCTTTGGTTACACTCTGCTTCCCTCCAACTTGGGAAATTTGGGATCCAGCTGGTGAATTATTCTGCAGAACATGAAGTCTTGTTCTCATTTCAGCATTTTGCCCTGTGTGAGGTTGTTTATGAGGAGAACAGGTGGCAAAGAGGTCAAATGTGAGTTATTTGGTAGTTAAGAGACAGGGAAACCCCACTAAAAATCTGCCCCTGAAAACATCCTTCAACTCTGCACAGAACCTGCAAACTGAGCACTGGGGGCTGTTTCCAGTGACTGGTCAGAAATGCAGCAGCTCTCCCTGTCACCTGGAAAAAGGGTTTGCTCTGGTGCATCACTGGAGATGAAGGATAAAATCAGATGTTATCTAATGGGTTCCCATCTACTATGTGACAATCCAATATGAGAGCCTTGATCATTAAATATTCAGCTTTATGTTATGTTCCCAAAGATACATAAAGCTCAAAGACCACAGAGCCAGTGTCTGTGGTGTCACAACTAACACTTCTTGACAGCTGAACAGCCCATTTCTCCTGGTCCAACCCTCCTCATGCTGAGGTTTCATTTCTCCTAAATTGTGTCAGGCAATGTGTATTTGTCACTTAAAAACCCCTCCTGGGCTACTACCACATACTCTTGATTCTTAAATACTGCTGAGGAGCACATTTAGGTGTATAATCAAACATTAGAAATGCTTTGCTGCAGGTTACAGCAAACATACCCGACAGCATTCAAGAGGCAACATCACCCAGGTTTTGGTCTTCATGAGATCAAGAACTCACAGCTTAGGAAATAAATGCCTGTGCAATCACAGCCAGAACACTTTCACACAGCTGAGTCCTGCTCTTTCACCTCTGAAGAATTCTATCAGCAGATTGTCAAGAGGCAGGGATGTAAAGCTAACCCAGACTTCTGAATCCTGCCTCTCCCACGAACTAAAATGGATTCATGTCATGTGCCAGATGCTACCCAGGGGAACTAAAAACACCAACAAAAGGACACTTCAATAAACAATTAAACCTAGAGAACTCACACAGGAAACCATAATACTCCCAATATGCTTTCATGTGCAATCTTTTACTGGTTAGCAGCAACAGCAGACAGGATATATCATCTTCATCCAGAACGCACCAAGGGAGGACTCACAACAAACTATTTTAATGCAAACAGTGTTTAATTGCTGCCTGGTGGTTTTACTCAATATGGCAACACACTCTTTATTGCTTCCACAGGCACACTCTGAATGTCCAGCACACCAAAGAGCCAGTTCAGTGCCAACCACATCACTGCATTTACCCAGAGAGGCTCCCTGTGCTGCACCCTCCCGTGTCACAACAGACCTGGGGAGGGAGGTGCCAGGAACTGCTCCAGCCTGAGGCTCCCATGGAAATCTGTCTGTCACTTCAAACCTGGGCTCAAGGGAAGGGTCTCACCAGCACAGCTTTGGCTTGAGCAGCACGAGGAGGTCACAGTTGTGTGTTTTTCTCTCCGTGCATGGGGAGCAGTTACAGCCCAGCTGATGAGATCTGAGTCCTTTCACCCATCGATCTTAGTCCTTGCAAGGACCTGGTATAAAACACTACGACAGATTTCTGCCAGAACAAAAAAAAAATCTCCTTCTCCATTCTAACACTTCTTAAGGTATATTACAATTTAAAAAAAAAAAACAAAAAAAACCCCCACAAATTTAAAGCATTGAGAAACCTTCTCCTAATTTAGCAACCTACTAAATCCCTCTACTGCTGGGTAGGGAGTTCTATAAATCCTTGAAGTACTGTAACCACATATGAACAGAATTATGAGCATGCTGAGCATCTGCAGAGTCTAGTGAACCTTCAAACAACGGGCCCAGTTGAAAGCAAAGTCATGTCCTTTTATTGTGCTGCAGACAATAAAATCATAAAGCTTAAACCCCTTTGTGTTTCGGAAGGCTAAAATACCACCAGATTTTTAAAACATAAAGCTTCAATGCCTTTGTGTGTATGAAGGCTAAAACATCACTGGATTTTTAAAACACCAAACTTCCTGCTGAACACCCAGGAAAGGTCTCTTATCCGTGGTTGTGATCTACTGACTCCAGCATAACCAGGCACTGGAAGGAATTCTCCAGCCAGCATTTGAAATGGGAGGCTCAGCTTGGGAGTGACAAATCCCTGCTGCCCTTCAGCCACACTGAACCAAGCACTGCTCTGACCTCACACAGCCTAAATGTTATTAAATGCTGCACTCAGAGGAGGCTAAAAAAATGGGAAAGAATAGTTTAATTGTCATAAAACTCCTGCACTCTCCAGAGCAAGTTGTCCAAAGCCAGACTGTTCCGTTCAAACCAAAACAGCCGGCCTAGTCCAAGCCTGACACTACCCAAGTGCCCTGAGCTGTTAATCTCTTGCCATTTAACTGGGATAAACTCCACTGGTTTCCTTGAAATACAATATTCACACTATCTGTAAGCGCCTCAACTGGAATCTGCTGTAAATCCCAACGAGCATTTAATCCAGCAGAGTGGGGGAAGCTGCCCTGGCACAACACAGACCGCTGACATCTCCTCAGCTTTCAGTGGGCAGGAAGGAATTCCCAGGACAGCTGAGCATTCCGCTCCTTCCAGGTGGTAAATTGAGTGGCAAAGCTCCTGCCAGAGCCTTCCTTCTGCCAGTCCTGACGGGACACTCACCCCCAGGTGAGCACCAGCCCCCTGTCCCACCGGCTTTGTGCAGGGTAATTGCTGCTGAGCCATGGGGAAGGGCACCGGGGCCTGATGGGGTTTGTGCCTCCAACTCAGGGCTTTAAAACCCCACCTGCTCCAGGAAAACTTGCCCAGCTCCTCCTGGAACAGCACAGAGCAGCCCTCCTGCCTGCTCTGCAGCAGGGAATGTGCCTCAGAGCAAGGATGCTTCCCAAGAGCAGGGGCTGATGCTGCAGAACCCGATCCATCAGATAACCAGCAGCAACCTTTTCCTGCTGTTTAAAGGAATTAATGAATGCAAATGACTGTGTAACGGGGAAATGGGGTTTAGGGCTAGTATGGAAACTTTAATCAGAAGCTATTAAGACAATCAGAATTAATTCAGTTCTATAATCTGAAAGCAAATATTAAAATTAAATGTACTTATCAGAGTCCTTTCTGAGGATTTCTGTTCTCTTCTTACAAGTGGTCAGCAGTTCATTTGATTTTAAATTGCATCTGGCACCTACACAACTGCAGATTCCGACACACCTCATCCACAAAGGACTGTAGCTGAAAATACTTTTTCTTCCACATAACTACTTCTAATATACAGTGCTCTTTAGCCACCTTGCATATCATCAGAGTTAGATTCATGAGAAAATAAATTCTTAATAATTAATGGGTAAAACATGTTAAACTCAATAAGTACTGCAGTTTGAAAGGCAGATGTTCAATCTACTGACAGTAAACATAAAATACTCGTTTTTAAAATCCACCTTTGAGACTTCATGAAAAATTCAGAGGAACACTCATAAAAACAGAATTTTGTTCTCTGTCAATACAGATGAACTGCACTCCATGAACTGAGTAAACAGTCCTTTACTCCTGTCCTGAAGGTCTGACAAAAAATTGATTACTGTACTTCTTTTGTTTAACTGTCTTCCTCTTGATGCAAGAGATCACAAGGATACCTCTCACTTGGACAGTAAGAACTCTACGATATGTCTTACTTTGAATATTCATAATTTAGTGCTGTTCTGATGAAATTTCAAGCAATAGCATTACAAGAACAAGTCTGTGCTGCACATAACTACAGAAGAATACAGCCCAGCCAAGTGGGAAAGATCTACACAATAAAATCTGCCTTCTCCACCCTGAAAGTAAAGCTGAATAAGAGAGGGCGTAGCGTGGCCTGATTACAATGTGTGTTCTGTCCTGCCCAGCACTCCAGCTCTGCCTCCCTTCCCCAGGAGAAGAGCCTGAGGATTAACTCTGGATACAAACAACTTCAAATGTATAGCAGTGGCAGTGAAAGGATTTATTGTATTTATTTAATTGGGTCTTCTCATACCCAGAGTTTTATCAGAAGTCATCACCCACAACCAGGTAAAAACAACGGGATAAAATCAAACACAAGTTCTGCTTGAAAGCTGAGTTTCTTGATAGCACAGAGCTTTTCCTACCCATGGGATGGGATCCCAAGACAAACTACCATTTCCATTACTGGGAAAACTGAAGCAGCAACTAAATACAGGAGGATGAATCCAGGAGATTCACTTGGAATCTCCAGGAGAGGGGCTGGGTGTGGGCATGGACATCCACCAGCATCAACCTCCACAGCTCCCAGCTGAAGGAAGATCAGGGGGTTCAAAGTCATCCCACAATTCCAGATCCCTACCTTGGAGTCTCTGCCACAGTTCAGAGCTCAGCTGCTGGACACTGGAGCACAAGGAATTGTTATAAATTACCAGATGCCCACAGTTTGTACAGCTAACACCAATTCTCCAACACCACAGTCAAACCAATGGCTGCAAGAATTCAACAGGTTTTATTAAATTATGCTTTTTGTAGAGAAAAATCTCCAGTTTATCACCACTTACAGGAAGTTTCCTGCTCTACCCTGACCCAGTTGCCTAAATCTGATGTTATTTGCACAAAAGCACATGGAAGTTTTGCTACAAAGCCTGATGAAATGAAGGGACATGTGAGGGACTGATTAAACATTATTTGCAATTTTTATTATCCAGAATGTTCAGTTGTGCCAAAGACCTTAAAGAGAGGATATACCAACCAAATTTCAAATTGGATAAAAGCCTGGCAGGGAAAACAAGGATCCCACCACAAAACAGTTTAAATAGGATTAAGACAACAAAGCCTTAATTTTTTTTCAAGCGAAATTTAAAATGTTTTACACCAAACAGAAGACTCACACAGAAAGCATAAGCCCCTGACTGTAAACATTAAATTAATAAATGTTATCTCAAATTTCGCTAATTACAGCACGAGAGAGGAAATCCTTTACTTTCTAACTGGTGTCATATTTATACACTTCACTCCTCGAAAGGAAACAGGATTTACAAACCCAGCCAACATCACCTCGGTGTAGCTGGCACTTCTGGCTCTACTTGTTGACTCCCTTTAAAAACAGGGAAAACCCCGCTGGGAGCAGCGGCTGCAACTTGTTTCCAATGGGATACAAAGCCAGGGAGATGAGACCTAATGCCACAAACAAAGGACACACAGACAGTTCCTCAAAGGCACTGAGGATTCCAATAATCCTTCCCAAAGGCTCCTCAGGAGGTTTAGTGCCTGTGGGAGCCAAGGCGAGTCAATCAGTGCAAATCAAATGAATTAAGAGAGCAAAACGAGATTTGTTTAGGATGAAGGTTTCCCACTCACTGAACTCCCTCGTGTTTTGAGGTCTCGTTTCTGTCTTGGCCAGTAGTGATAATTCCACAAGACATGTGGCCCTTAATGCCATAAACCACATCTTCTCCAAATAAAACTTCAGAGAACGAGATAAGGCTCAGAAAAATGGTGGCAGTGCTCTTTGTTCAGAGAACATTAACGACTACACAAGGTTTTTGCCCTCTGCAGAACTGTGGCAGAGCCACAAGCCACTAAGTTACCACTTACTGGGTTCTGATAGCAGGAAATGCCACCTTCCACAGAATCCTAGAGTTTGGGAGTTCTGGGATGCTCACACTGTGCTGAGCTGTGGCCTGACCTGGCTTTAACTTCATCCAACAGCCTCAAACTGGTGATCCTGTGTCTGCAGAAACATTAACACCTCAAACCAAAGGTAAGTTTTTGAGCCTAGAACACTTTCTGTGGATGAGTTTTCCTGCTAACCTGGCACAACCTGCAGCCCAGGAACACGGGAGAACTGGCACAAGGGTATTCCAAACACACAAAATGTTTGCCCACACACCATTTCTCCCTCATTTCACTTTCCACAGCAGTGTATTATTTTAAATAATATATACAGAAAAAGAGATTAAAACTGTTTGCATTAACAGATGTCTGTCTATGATGCTTTCCCAATCACTATGCACCAGAGAAAGGTCTAGCACTGGTTAATTCTGTCTCTTCTCTGTGGTCTTTTACTTTCAGAAATACTTGGAGAATAAAAAAAAAAAAAAAAGGCCCCCTAAATAGCCAAATTGCCTCTTCATAATGCTTTGGGTAGTGTTAAATTTCCTTGCCTCTAGGAAGGAGATAGAAACCTAATCCCCAGCCCTGTATTATAAAGGCTGTGCCTGTGTCAAAGAAACATCTGCAGTAAGACTGTGGTAGTAACAAAGTGGTTTGTGGTTTGGATTTAAGGCACTCACAGCACCACAGAACTTCCTGAAATATCACAGATCAGCAAAGCTCCCTCAAGACAGTATTATTTTCATCAATAACCTTCCTAAATGATAGTAAATTGGAAGGGCCCCAAGGCAGAGGTCTATCTACCTGCTCAGGAACTCTGGAAGCAGCAGCTATGACTGCCTTCTCCTCTGGAAACTCCCTCCATTCCACCCCCCATCCAGCCCTGGTGGGAAACATCCAAATGCTTCACCCTCACTCACACTGCATGCACTGCAGCTTTCCTACTGCAACCTCAGTCCAACCAGCTTCGAAACATTTGGGTCAGCTTGACCAATTGCAAAATTAATTCAGGTGGATTAAGAGTTCTGCTGGAGTAGAAGATGCCTTTTCAGAACCTGAAACCACTCTGTGCACCCCTTAACTACAGGGCAGGGGACAGGTCAGGTAGCTCACACCTGCCTTTTGTGCAAGATCACATTCCCCAAACTCTACTGCCATTTCCTTCCATCATCCAAAAAAAAAAAAAAAAAAAAACCCACCCACTTTTCACTCCCTGTTCCAACCACAGGAATGGCAGGACTGGAGAGCAGAACCCATCACTCTGGTGAATCCTTCCCAGCCCGTTACTAAGCCAAGCACAGCTCCCTTTTCACCACTGGCAACAGATCTCAGCGACCTCAGTAACAAGGACTTTTCGAGTCACAGATGAAAAAAGATGAAGCTGTACCGGAAAAAAAAATGGAACTGACAATACAGCACAAAATGGAAAGCTTACCAAAAAAAGCTTCCAAACAAATGTCTCTCCTACCAACGGGGAAACGAGAGAGAGCCGCCTCAGTAGCTTTCCAGAGCTTACTTGTCGCTAAATGCATCTTCACGTAACATTATTAACAGGCCTACCTACAGCAGCCAAAACGTCACAGGGACTGAGGCAAGTGCACACCCTCAGCCAAACCAGAGCTCAGTCTGTAACTCAGTTACGTGTGATGAAGTTTAACAGATCGGGACCTGCAGTCCAGCAGCTCCTGGAGATTTGACTGAAAGCAGGTACAGGCTCTAACAAGCTGCAGGAGAGCTGCCCCAACAGAGCTGTCCTGGGTAAGGCTGCCTAAATTCACCATTTGCAAGCACATAACCAGCTTTCTTAGAAAATGGTTGTTGATGTTAGTTTTATTCTTAATTTCAAAGGACGGAAAAGCCCAGCAATTCAATGGCACTGTGCTTCTGTACTGGGGTGGTCAACGTGACATTTAATGGTTCCGTGAGCGCTGGTGAATGGGTTGTACTTAAAGAGATCTCAGACAGGTAAATGATGGCCACTGCCTGAACAGCTGGCAGAGGACTTACTACAGCAGCAGCTTCTTGATCCCATAAAGGGAAACCGCAGCAAGATGTGCCTTTAACGAGCCGGTTTTCAGATCGAGAACTTCCCTTCGATGCATTTATAAGCCGTTTTACAGCCGCGCTTCTAAACCCACGCTCCGGCTGAACGCCAAGACCTCCAATCCCATGCCAGGAGACCGGCCGAACCCTGCAGGATCGGCACCCCCGGTGCCAGGGGTAACCTTCAGGTGGGGGAGCGTCCCCGAGCCTGTGGCTGAGCTGTGCTGGGGAGCAGCCCCGCAATGCGTATGATGCTGCTGCTGCTGCTGCTCCTCGGGATAATCAATAGCCACCAGGCCGCGTTCGCACCGCCGAGCCCTCAAGGTCTGGCCAAGGGACCGGCTCTGGCTCGGCCCCAGCCCGGGGTGGGGGGGGGCTCTCCGGGGGAGGTTTATCCGCCTGGCCGGGCCCCGCTCCGGCCGGCCCTGCCCGCGGGACCCTCCCGGCAACAAGTGCCGCCCCCCGCCCGCCGCGGGCCCCGTTATGTAACGGGCGGGCACAGCACCGAGCGCGGCCGGGCCGGGCCGGGCCGGGCGGTGTGGGGGGCTCCGGGCGGTGTGGGAGGCTCCGGGCGCAGGTGAGCGCGGAGGACGAGCCGCCATCCCCTCTCCGTTCCCCCTGCAGGTGCAATGGCCGCGGCGGGGTCACCCCCGCGCCATCCTCCCCCCTCCATCCCTCCCTCCCTCCATCCCTGCCGCCCCGGCGCTCCCTCCCCCGCGCACGGAGCCAAGGACACCGTCCGTCCCCTCGCCCGCCGCGGGGACGGAGCCGAACCTGCCCTCTCCTCCCTCCCCACGGCGGCGTTACCTCGGGCAGCCCCCGCTGCTCCGCAGAGCAGCACGGCGAGCAGCAGCGGGCAGGCGGCGGGGGCCGGCATGGCAGCGCCGAGCGGCGGCACGGGCGGCGCGGAGCGGGGACGGCAGCGCACAGCCCCGGCTGGCGCCCCCGCTGGTCCGGGCTCCGCTGTGCGCCGGGCGGAGGGCTCGGCTCGGCCCCGCGCAGGAGGAGGAGGAGGAGGAAGCGGAGGAGGGAGGAGAAGCGCTGCGCGGCCCCGCTCCGCTGCCGTCCCTCCCCTCCCTCCCCCGCCCGCCCCGCCGGCGGCGTCTAAAATGGCGGCCGGGCCCGCGCCGAGCACCAGGCGGGGGAGGGAGCGAACCAACGGGGCGGAGGGGGGGGGGCGGCGGGAGAGCCCATTGCGAACCCCCGCGGGCTGCGGCGCGACCCCGCCCCCGCCCCGCCCCGCCCCGCCGGCGGCTGAGGGCGCTGAGGGCACTGCGGCACCGCCATCCCGCACCGGGCATCGCCATCCCGCACCGGGCATCGCCATCCGGCACCCCCATCCCGCACCGGGCATCCCCATCCGGCACCGCCATCCCGCACCGGGCATCGCATCCCGCACCGGGCACCCCCATCCGGCACCGCCATCCCGCACCGGGCATCGCATCCTGCACCGGGCATCGCCATCCCGCACCGGGCATCCCCATCCGGCACTGCCATCCCGCACCGGGCACCCCCATCCCTCACCGGGCATCGCCATCCCGCACCGGGCATCGTGGGCCGGGGACGAGCGTGAGGGGCTTGGTGCCTTAGAATGAGCTGCGGGCAGGACGGAGAGGGGCCGAGCCGGGGCTCCCTCCAACCGCACACAGCTGATTTAAACTGGTGCCCCCTGGAACCTCACACAGGTGATTTGAACCTCACACAGGTGATTTGAACCTCACACAGCTGATTTAAACCTCACACAGCTGATTTAAACCTGTGTCCCTCCCAAACTTTGCACAGGTGATTTAAACTGGTGCCCCCTGGAACCTCACACAGGTGATTTAATAAATGCTGATTAAGCCCCCCTCAACTTGAGTTAAACCCCATATAAAGCTGTTCAAGTGCTTTCACCCTAACGCTCAGGGATCTTTTTGGCAAAAAGGCAAAAAAAGGGTTTTTACCCACCACTGGTGCCAAAAGTGCCCCAGAGAAGTGCTGGGAGCGGGAGGCACAAACCCAAGTCAACACCTGCCTCCAACAAGCACCAGAACAAACAGGATCACTGAGTCATTTGGGTTGGAAAAGACCTTTAAATATCATCGAGTCCAACCACTAACCCAGCACCCCCTTCGTGCCGTGCTTTCCTAGCTCTAGGAGTGCAGTCCTGCAGAAATGTGTCCCCTTCGAACATAGATGGCCCTCAGTGCCTCGTGGTGCTGCTCTGAGTGGATGCTCAGGGACTGAAGGGGCTCCTTGGTGCTCCCGCTGCAGTCACTGCCTGTGCTGTGACGTGGCATTAACCTGCCCAGATGGAGGAGCAGCAGCATCCACAGCTCAGACAAACACACTGCACAGTGAGAAACCTGTCCAGTGTAGCTTTAGTGACTTTTATTAAGGCAAAAGCCTATTTCTCCCATTCGGAGAAATTCCCACCTTGTCCTGTGCTAGAGAAGTTCTTTGCTCTAGGATCAAAAATTTCAATTAGAAAATGCTTCAACGGAGGAAAAAAAACTACCTCACCATGATCAGAGTTTTGACAACCAACTTATTTTATAATTACATTTGACTACTCATGCTTTCTACCTATTAGCCATTTCACTCCCACAGTGAAATAAAAATAAAGTCCAGAACGTTCAGGATCCTAGAGATGTGGTATTTCCTTATTTTAAAACACTGTGCAATTTAAATACCAAGATTGATCTGTGCTGGAAAAGCCTCCCTCTCGCTCCCTCCCAAGGCAAGCCCAGTGCTGTTCCCTTCCCTGCTCACCTCACAGTCAAGATGGGGTGAGAAACCAAAGGTGAGAAACCAATTTATTCACTGCCCTTGAGCAGCCAGTGAGGTCTCCCAAGGTGATGGAATCACAAGCCAGTGCATTTGGATATCCAAAGGCAAGATGTTCTGCCTCTTCCATCCTCAAACCCAACCATCTTTACCTGCTGGATTTGAAGGAACTTGAAGAGCAATAGCCTGTGGCCCAACACAATGAACACCCCCCTCATTACTGTCCTCTGCTCTGGGGCTCTCCCTTAACCAGCCAAGTTACTCCCCATTTATCCCACTGACTGTAGGGCAGCTGCTCGACCAAGAGCTAAGACATCTTTTTTTTAAATAAAGCTAAAGCCTCAGTCTAAACCCCCTTGATTTCTCAGCCTGGCTAACATATGCTGGATGGCAGATCATGTCAGAAGAAGCCTGGAGCCCATCTGTTGTCAGAGAGCTGAGTCTTTACATTCTGCCAACGCAGCTTCAGCTGACAGTTTGCTGCATGATGTGTTTTGCTTTTGTGTGGAGAGTAGAAGGACTGTCCAGCTCAGTGTGACTCTCAGAGGAGGCTTCCTAAGGCAGTGTCTGAGTGAGAACCACCCCATTAGTAAAGATTTGTAAGGCAAGAGATCATCAATTAAAAGGTGATTGCCCATTGATGAACCCCTGGTATACCACATACCCAGGATTCACCCATCTACTGGATTTTGATTAGGAATCTAAGTGGGGACAGAGCTTTAATGTCAATACAGAGGCATCTGAAGGGGTTTGTGCATGCAAATACTCATACTCTACTAAAACATTTTTTGCAAAATAAATTATCATTAGGTGTGGCAAACCCACATTTTTAAAGAGCTTTGCATTTCCCTTGGGCTGTATCATGCATTACAGCAGGAGAAAGCACAGCACCCCGGAGCCCAGGGAGAAGAGGACTCAAGTGTCTCCATCAGGAGTCGTTTAAATTAATCTGATCCTGCAGAATTAGGAAGGAGAGCCATTTTTAAGAGAAGAAATGCTATGTCCAGGTAAACCTTACTTATTACACAATGACACTACCAGCTCAGATGAATTAATCAGCTGAATCAGTCATGCTGAAACTGGGAGATTTCCAAGGAAGGAGAAGGCCTTGATGGCATTTCACTCTCTAAGCAAAACTCCTCCGAGTCAGTTGTGACTAAGGCACTGATTCAGTAAAGCAAACAATTCTTTGCTCTGTATCTCAGGATCAGTTAGAGGGCTTTGTTTCATCAGATGACTAAGTGCTTTGAAGGGGCAGTTTAGGGGTTGAGGGCTCTGCACCTGGGGGGAGGCAGCCAAATGACATCCCGATCCAATCCGTGTCACCACTGACGTTCCACTGGCACCTCCTGTGACAGCACAGCAAACACAACATCCCCTCAAACACCTCTGTTTCACTAAACTAAACTGGATGGCAGTGGCCCCGTGTGGGCCCGCTGTGCCCCAGCCCTGGGTGCTGTTCAGCACTGGCTGTCCTGTTCCTGTCTGCCAGAGGGAACAGCCTTTCCCACGCTGACAGGGATTCTCACTCTATCCCAAATGCCACATGCCATTATTTCAGAGAGACTCAGGGAACCAACTTCAGCACCTTCATTTCTACCACTTATCTCCCTCCTACTCTCTGACCTGCTTCTCAAGCTACAAAAAAAACCCCATTGATTTTTATTTTATTGGTAAGCAACAAAACTGGAACAAATGGCTCCTAGCAGGACGTGTTTTCTGTTTCAGCTGAAAACCTATCGGGCTGATGTCCTTGAAGTGCACAGTGTGACTAATGCCCAGCTTGCAAGGACCCAGGAGGACACATTTATTGCACTTGTCAGAGTGGAGCTGAGCAGCCAGAACAGAAAAGATAAGGTGAGAGGTAAAAATGAATGCATTTGCTCGGTACTGAAAGGCAGGCAGAGCACACCATAAATACAGGGAGCAGAGAGAACGTGCTCAGATAAGTCAGCAGCAGGTCTGGATGTGGCTCTTAGAGCTCAGGATCATACTGAATAAACACAGAATATGCACTGTTACTTCTGGATGTTAGGCTTGGACTCGTTTAAAAGGGCACACGTAGGGAAAGGGCCCAAACTTCAAGTGGTCTAGAACTGCACTGAAAAATGGTTGTCTTTAAACACAGAGGCCAGACCCGGCTGTGGGCTTGTTCTCAGCTCAGCACAATTCATGTCTGCACACCAGTTTGTTTGCAGATGATCATCTCTCTCAACAAGAAGTTAGAACCCAGCTTTATCTCCTCCACCACTTCATCACAGCTGCCCTGAAACCACTTCTGAGAGGGGCCCGATTGCCATAGAGACTGTGCAGTAATTAAGCTCATGAGAGAGCTGCCTGCACAGCATCAGATGAGGGCAAGAACAGAGCAGCTTCTGGGAAGCTGCATCACAGCTCCACTCCTGCTGCTCCCACTCCCACCAGGGAAAGCAATGGGAGAATCACAGAGTACTGGGGGAATTTGTCTTTTAGTGCTTTCTGGTTCTGACATGGCTTTATCAGTCTAAGGCAAGCAGGAAGAACAAACAATAAGGAGAGTTAAGGGAAAGATAATTCATGGTGAATATAAAGAATTAATTCTGCACAACGAGGTCTATGAGACCCCAGATTACTCTTGTGAGGCAAGGGGCACAAGTGGCATCTTTTGGGCCATTCAAAACAAAACTCCTCAACAAAATGCCAGAGCAATTCTCCTGCCAGCTGGAAGACAAAACACACAGAGATGACCTGTTAGATCTTTTCTAGCCTTGCTGTCCCTAATACACACACTCTGAGCATGGAAAGGCATGAAACTCATGTTTTTAGATGCAGTAGATGAAGATTTTGTTATTATTTTTTAATGTGTTGGAACCTGACTGTATATTTTCGAGGGGAAAGAATTAGAGGACTGTTTTTTCCCCACACTTGAAAATTTCCAGAAGTGCTTTGATCATGTATGAGAATTGATTTAGGGGATGCAAATGAAGGCCTTGGCAATCTGAGGAAGAAAATCTTCTCCCCTGACATTTCTGAGCGTTCAGAGAATTCTCCACAAGCCATTGAAGTACAGGTTCATCAGAGAGACAAAAAGAAAATTCAATAAGCAAAGAAGTACATAAAACCAACCAGCTCCCTCACAAGAAAAGCAGCAGCATTAACAATCTCTCCACCTTGTTCAATCTTTTCTCCTTCTCAGACTCAGCTCCAATTGCAAAATATGCATCCAGAACCATGAAAGCAGTGAAAGGCCAGATGCAAGTCTTGCCTTACAAAGAGGGGCTGAATATTCTGCATCATCATTATAATATTTTACAACTCATTAGCACCTTCCATCCCAGGATCTCCGAGCATTTACAAGCGGTAATTAATGCACCCTCACAATACTTCTGGGAGGTAAAAGGCAGGTGTCTGGTATTGTGGTGACAGGTGGGTTACAACTGAATGAGACACAATTTCTAGGCTTGCCGTTTGCATGTTTAGGAAAGCAGGGCACTAAAAGGGGAGGGAAAATTAACAAGTACTGCAATGCCTTGAAATACCTTGAATCAAGAAATGCTGTAATACCTTGAAATACCTGGGACAGACTGGCTTTCAAGTGCCTACCTAAAGAGCAATGCTCGTTAAGGACCTCAGTGATATTTAGGCTTTACTAACAGAAGCCTTTGCATCAAACACCACAATGGCTGTTTTAAGCTGTGTTGTATAAATACAGGTGGAGTCTGAATGAAACTGGACCTGTTTCTTAAAAAATTACTTTGTTACTTGAAGTGGCACCGAGGTCTCCCAAGCCCCTGAAACCACTGTGGCCTCTGAAAAGCATTAAGTAAATTATTTGTAAAGCTTAGTAAGACACTACTAAAGAAAGAGAGAGTACAGCAAATGAAGCAGCACCAGGAATAAGTTATTTCACTAATCATCCTCTAGCTCAGTAAAAGAAGAATTACAGTCAGATGCTCTGGATGAGCCTACCTACAAGGTATGCCCATAAAAAACAAGAATTCCAGTAGTTCTACATTGTTTCATCAATGACTGCATTAACCTGTTCAGAAGAGCAGCACAGTGGGCCATGCCCATGTCAACAACTGCTTTAACTCCCTGATTTACACAGGAAACTGAGCCTGTGGTTTATGCTGGGGGAAGATACCTAGGTTTTAAAAAAGAGAGAAGAACTATAGGATTTTTTTCCCAGTGGGACAGTGCCTCTCCTCTACCCCATTTCCTAATCTGACAACACAGTCCAGTAACACACCAGGTACAAAAGGACAGATGGATAAACCCACTCATAAAACAAGGCTGAAATTTCTCCTCTTACAGATGTTTTGTATTCTTCAGGCTCGTGGCTTTCTGCAAACATCTGGCCATGCAATGATGTTTTCCTCTCTGCCTGCCCTCCCTGCAAGGGAGAAGAGCATGAGTATTCCCCTCCCCAAGAGCCATATGGGAATGTAAAGGCATCCTCTGAATTCATTACCCGGCCCCACAATATGATTCTGTCTTTGTATGGGCAAGAAAATGGATGTTAATTTATTCCTTACTGCTAATTTGAAAAGGAGCACAAACACAACAGTTCCATTGCAGAGGCTTCTACCAAGGGTGTAGTTTAAGTCCAATTATGTGCTATTAGTACATTTGCTCTTTATTCCTGTGGCATATTAATTACATGTCTGGTATTCTGATAATTAACACAATTACACTCTTTATTTTCCCCTTTCTTAGCCAATATTCTTGCATTTTACTCCAATAAGTCATTTTCTGTAGGTAAAAGGAGCCAAATCATTACATATTAATAAAATCAGGCAACGGGCTTTTTAAATGAGCTCGTACCAGAGAAGATCCAGCAATGTTCTCCAGCAAAAAGAAGAGCAGATGCTCCTGTTGAGCTGCAGTGTATCATCTCAGAGACTTCCAAAATGAACCCACATTACCAAGCTCCAGTTCTGAATCCAGCAGGACAGCGAGGCTGGAGCAGCAGGGCCACCAGGGCTGTGCTGGCACTGCCACACAGGGCTCTCCCAGCCTTGCCATGGACATGTTCAAAGGCTCCCTGTTACCAACACCTCTGATCTCCCACTGACAGCCACGAAACTCACTGATATTTAGCAAAAAAAAAAGGTACCAAGGGTCAACCAGGATGGTTTATCACTGCTCAGGTTATCCACAATCAGCACTCGGCAGATATTCCACAGGAACATGAAGGAACGAAACAAAACAAGCACTCTTGCTACTGTAATACATTGAGATGGGTAGATTTGACTAAATTAAGTAGGCACAGACACCTCAAAGATTTGGTTTTTTACCTGAAGTATTGTTCCTCTATCTACAGTTTTCTCTCAAAGCACACTGGAACCTCCACTTGGCCTCATACACCATGGCTAAAAAAGCCCCACTAGGGAAAGAAAGATTCTTCTGCAAGTGATTATTTGGGAAAGGAGGGAAAGAAGGAGCAAACACTCTATAAATGGGCCCCACCTTGCTGTCTCTGAAGCTGCTGTGAACACTGTGATTTAGACAGGGAAAAATGGGATCAATTTTATTAAACCATTCTTCTGAGAGAGAGTTCTCATTGCCACAATTTCCCCATCTCCTAGGTTGGTTTTTTTCCAATCTGATGGGATGGGACGAGGGCTCCTCTGCACTCCAGGCCACCCCACCCAGCACTGAGGCTGCAGCTTCCACAGCCATTCCCCACACAGTCCCAGAGCATTTCACACACTGAAAGCTTCCCAAACCCCAGCCAGGCACAGCCAATACCTGCACCACCTGTAACCACCCCTGGCTGCTGAAGGAAACGATGAGGCTCCTGCAGATCAGCCACAAAAAGTGTCCAGGACAAGGTTTAGGATTGATGCAGACATCCCAATTCCTGAGGCTGTGTTTTACCCACATAAACTACTTCTGGTGCCTTAAAAAAGTCTCTTTTGAAATTATCTGGTCAGGAAAAAAAAAAACCTTTTATTTTCCCTCCCCCCCCTCTCTTCCTAAGATCCCAGTGCTCCCAGCTCCTTCCTCAGGGTGCCCTGGCTATTTACGTCCCGGTCTAATCAGACAGGAGAGCAGCTAAACCCTTTGTCATCTCCCATATTTATTTCTGTTCTGACAGATACCAGTCATGACCCTTCCTGCAGCAAAGCCACTGCCCTTCTGGCCTGCACTCTAATTGCAGCTTTGCTAATCATGTTTTGATCACCCACCCATCTAATCGCAGCACGCCAGGGCCGGCCCCATTTCCAGGGGAGAAGGGCACAACACGCAAACCCCGCTTGTGTTCCCGGCCTTATGGAAAGGATCAGAGGATTAAGAGGAACAGTCAGCCCTGATTAATGTGCCCAGGGAGTGGCAGCTCCTTGCCAGTGGCAGGGGCTGATTGCCTCCCCGTGGGGAGCTCCCAGGCAGTCTCCCTGCCAGGACACATCGTCTGCCCTTGGGGAAGCTGGATGATGATGATGATGATGATGCTGCTGCCCTTGGGGAAGCTGGATGATGATGATGATGCCCTTGGCTGTTCTGCAATAGGAAGGTGGTTAATGCTGACAGGGAACTGTCCTGCAGTGGGAAGGGTGTGTTGAAATGGTGAAGAGTGTTCTGGGGATGGACAGAGCGTTGTTGCTGTCACTGACTCAGCCAGTGACCTCCCACCGGCAGGAAAAGAGCGGAATTCTCTTCAGTGGCCTTTGCAGGGGTGTTCTGAGCACATGAACCCTAAAGGGAGCCAGGAAACAAACCCTGACCTAAGGCTCGAGTACCCAGCAGAACCAACCTCAGCACGGGCTGTGCTCACACCTCAGTGAGGGTGTGTCCTCCCTCCCCAATCACCCCAAAAAACCTCCATGAACCCAGTGACTGAGAGTAATCACCCCATCCCAAGGTGCACTGCTCTAATTCATTAGATTGTTACCTCCACCTTTTCCTCTGCTCAGTGAAGGAAGGTAAACCATTTCTAGAGTTCTTTAGGAAAGGTCATGTGCCCACTTCGTCTGTGGGATCCACTTCTGCTGGACCCAACAGGATCTCAAGGACCATCCCCCTACTCAGACAAACACTCAGCAGTCATGAATTTCCACTCCACCTGCACCTTTTAACATTTCAGGTTTCCTCTTGTTTTCAGCCTGGACAAAAAGCCTCTGATGGGAGACTTCTCCTTCTGCTCCATCCAGTATTCCGTGTCTGTCAAGAGCGGATCAGCTGAATCAGTGCAATGACACACTGTCTTCTGCAAAAGGAAGCGGAGGGGGGGCTTTAAATCCCATGTTGTGTTAAATGACTGAAGTGCAGGGCTTTGTAGTGCATGCTACCAGCACACACTGCTCCCTGTTTACTGCTGCTTCAATGCTACATTGTCCACTGAGTGTAAGTAAAAAGCTTATGAGATGAGACAGGCATATCATCCTGTCTGCAGCCCAGCTTACACAGCCAGCTCCTGCGTGAGGAAGAGCCTCTGGGAATGACAGGCATCTGTGGGACATGAAAGCAGGACTCAGGATAGGCCAAGTATTTACTGACCTGCTCTAAAAACCAGTCTGAGTGCCCAGGTCTCACCCACTTGAACGCAATGGCAGCTGAAATTCCAGGCAGCGACCGAGGAGTCCTCAAACTGAGCAAGATGCACAGAAGCTCCACTGTCTGCAACTGAGTAAACAGGATAAACCCTCCCCATTTGTTAAAGCCATGATTTATGTACAAGATTATCATATGCCATTCTACAGTCCTAATCCTGGACCTTGAAGGAGCAGCACAGATTAGAGCTTCTGTTTTCTAAATTAATGTCACTCGTAACCAGTGAGACACAGACAGAAAAGGTGCTTAAGAAATGAAGGAGAAAAACACCCTAAATATCTGTAGAATAGCTTTTTTTGGGGGGAAGGGAGTGAAAGGCACAATCCCACAGTAGATATGCACAAGAGAATTCAGCATTAGAACATTTTCATCCCCTTTTCCCTCAAGCATCTCTGCTCCCTTTGCTGCCCAGCTCTCATTCTGCCTGACAGCTCCTTAATCACAGTATCTGTGTCACACACATAAAATATTATTTAACCTCCAGCACAGAGGAAAATGCATTTATAACCTACTGGGTTTTCCCCTTTAATCTCTTTTTTTTTTTCCCCTTACTGCTCCCCCTTCTTTTTAGTAGCTCTAAGCAAGAATGGTGCTAACAACCTTCACAAAGACTTATTCAGGTCCAGACAGAACCAACTCTCTGCACTCTGTCAAGACAGGAGACGAAAAGAAACAACACACACGACCTCTTCTTTCTCCCCAGGTGGCAGAACACACTCTCCATCAGATCACAAAAGCAGTGTGGCCTCTCCTGCAAAGATGTCAGTAAATGTCATTTTAGAATTACAGAACCAATTTAAGCTCAACTCAGCCATGACCTAATCCTGCAGATTGAACGCTGCTTATGATCCCTCAGTGATATCCAACAGTACTTGTGTTTCAAAGGTATTTTTGTGGCTTTGCTCAACCTGACACAGCTGAATTTCTCATTCCTTCTGTCTGAGCAGGAATCAGGTGTTGACTTTGAGCTGTGAGCACTGCCAGGTCTGGGATTTTACCACACCAAAGGTCTCGTCCTCTGGGATCCATCTCACCAGTACTTAAGTCAGGGTGCTGCTCCTGACAAATTCTCTATTGAAAGCTCCAAGAACAGAGGAAAGGCTGTTCTCTGCAGAAGGATATGAGCTGGGAATCTTTGCATACACAGTGGTACCAGGCTAGATTCCTATTTACTAGAGCAGCTCTGCTGGTTGTGCTACTTTCCTGTTCGTAGGAACATCTAAACACTTCTCAGTTACCCAAGGTCAGGAGGAGGTAGCAAGAGAGTGGCACTGCAAGTGAAAAGATTTCATTTAAATTCCTGCACTGCTCTAATCCTCTGACATCTACACTTTGCTACACTGAGAGAGAAAACAAACCAAAAAAAAAAATCAGGTAAAGAAGCTCAGGTAGCTCCACCAGCCCGGGTGAGGCCACATGCCCCATTTATTTTCAGGAGACTGTGACCTCGAGGTCAAGGTCAGATAAAAACAAAAGGCACCAGCGTAGGCACATATGGTGTGAGCAGCTCAGCATGTACAGAACCAGCACATGGCACAGCTCCTTTCAGAGGGAGGCTCTGAAGTCTGGTGCTGCTGGCGAGGCAAGGCAAAAGCTTAAGATTGTCTGCTTTAATTACCATCTCTGTGCAGGCTCAAAGAGGCTTAGGAGAACACAACAGCGAGGCAGAACTGTCCCCCTGTGCTTCCACCTACAGCAACTCATCCCCTCCTGCCCTGCCCCATCTCCCTCCTCACACACCCCAAGATTCAGAACAAGCCTTTAAAAACACCCCCAGTGCAGACTGTGCTGGGAACTGCTGTCCCTGCAGGAGCCCAGGCTGGCTGTGCCCAGCACAGGCACTCACTGGAGCTGCTCAGCCCATCAGCACACACAGGCAGTGTCTGGCTGCTCCAGGCACTCGAGGTACAGCACAAAAGGCTGAAGGGAAATGCTCGGCTCCCACTGTCCATTCCAATCACGTTCGGTGCAATCCACACCGTGCCCTGTGATTAGGAGGTCACAGCAGAGCTGAGTGGGGATTACAGTGCACAGTCAGCAGCAACATGAGCTCCTGTGTCATTTCTTGGGCAGGTAACTCTCCTATTTCATGGGACAAACATGTACATAGCTCATAACATCCCAAGCTGCTCCCTCCTCTCAAAGCAAGAGAACTTTCCATCCTCACAGTCAAACACCACCAAACCCCAAAACCATCAGCGTGGCCACAGCCTTAACTCTGAACTTCCAGTGCCACTTCCTTGCTCCTGCAGCTGCAACCCAGGCACTGTTCAGCTCTGTTTCAGCTCCAGTCACAAGCTGCTCTGCAGTCTTGGACCACAATTATGCCTTGAGCTTCTCTGAAAGAACAGACTAAGGGCAGGAAACAAGAGGAACTGCTGAGCTGCTCTGGCAGCTTAAAACAACCCCCCTTCCCCAGGTAGACCAGCAGGGTTTGAAGCCACATCCTTGGCCAGGTGAGTCTCTGCATCCAGCCCCGAGGTGAATTTATATAATATCATGCTCATCTCACAGAATCCCCCTCATCTGGGGAAAGGTATCTGCACAACAGTCAGCCTTGTTCCTGCCATCACTTCCAATATTGCAAGCACCAGGAGAGCACTGAGCTATGCCCTGCCTGAGTAGGAAAATTACTTTCACCTCACTGCAAAGTGGGAATGTGTTATGTGGCAGCACATGGACTGCAGGGCACACTCCACATGCTTGCACAAGTTCATGATGATTTGTGTCTCCCAGAAGTGGAAAGTAGCTGTGCAAAGGAGCCACGGGGAACCAACCCTCCCCCTGGGGCTAAAACCCCAGCAGTGAAGCCAGGAACACTGGTAAACACCCACTCAAACACCAACCTAACTAAATGGGTCCCTACAATTGCAAGAGCCTCCACTCAGAAGGCAGATGCAACCTCAGGATTCAGCTGAACCAGTGGGTCTGAGGTACAGATGCATCAGTCCTCATGTGAGTTGGAACTGTAATTGCTGCACAAAGGCTGGAAGTTCATTTCCTGGTCTCACAGGCTCTGCTCACACAGCAGCACTGAACAGCAAGGACAGTTAACCTGGAAAACGTCAAGGCAGCAAAAAGCTGAGCGCACAGAACATCAGAACTGTTTCGTGCTGATACATGAGGCAGCTCGTAAGCTGGCCAGGATATAAAGCATCAAACCCCCCCACTTTTTCTCCTTTCCAAAATAAACAATCCCCAAAACTGAAGTGCTTTAGGCTACAAGGAAACCAGCCAGGTTGTTTACAAGGTACTGCAGGAATCCTGCTCGGGGCAAATCAGCTGCAGAGCAAATGAAAGCAGAGCTCAGAAGGCAGGAGGTGATCTCTCCCTTCTGTCTTTGGATGGAACCTACCTCTGTCTGACAGGGAACACATCCAAGCTCCTACCCTGGTAACAACAGTGGTCCTCCCTCTGGTACAGCACTTTTGTGTTTGCAGAACTGTGAAAAGCAGCAGTAACAAGGAGCTTCAGGGGAAACTGCAGTGCAAAGTGTCTGTAAATACAGCGAGTCTCAGGCAGGCCTGGAAGAACCATCCCAGCAAGGCAGTGACCTATTTAGTGGCTGCTCCAGAATTCACAGGTACACAGGGTACAGATTTGGCAGGATGCAAATCACTGATCACCTGAGGCTGCAAGGAAAGTCTGTCCACCCATCACCCCTCAGTGCTGTGCCTGGCTCCTGATTACAGAAACTTCACATTTTAAAAGCTGGTTTGGTGTGAGGCCATTTACACTGCCTAACTTTAAGTCATCCAGGCCTAACTGGCAGGATCTTGAAGAATGCTGTCAGAAATAAAACACCTGCCAGAAGATAAAACAAATAAAAACATTTCACCTCAAAGAAATTGAGCAATAAATGTCATGTCCTGTGGATGCTGCGAGCAGGGATTTGCCCTGCACAGAACCTGCACCTCTGAGTGCAGCACCAGGCAACAAACAGCTCCAGACCCTCTGGATGTGGAGCAGGATGAGGATGATGCTGTTTGGACCAATTGCTGTCAGGTGGGTTAAAAATCAGCTGCCTTCAGCAAATATCCCACAAGGCAGCAACTGTGCAGCACTTCAGTGCTCCTGTTACACCTAAAACAACTATTGTGCAGCTTGAACAAAGCTGCTTAAAAAGCTCTTTATTGACAACTGAGCTTTGGAACACTTTGTTACTGATGGCTTACAGTGAGGAAGAGATGCTACTCACTAAGGACTCTTTGTTTTGGAGACACTGAATACAAGTCAAGATTTCTTAAAATTCCAGGAGCTGTTCTTGCTGCACTCCTGGTTCCTGCTGCTCCCAATGCTTTAGTGCTGGCAGCTCTGCCACAGTCCTTGAGGAGGCAGGAGACCAAAAAGAAAGCTGAAGGACTGACCTTAAAGGAATCCAAATCCCAGGCACTCAGTATCTTTCATAAAATAATTTCTAACACATTATATATATATATCTGATTCAAAGCTTTTAACTTCTGGCCCTTTTTTCCCCCCTTTTGATATAAAACACCGGTAGCTTCAGACATGGCACTGCTCTGCTCCTGTAAGGGACTCTCAAGAACTACAGAAATTTATCCCACAAATGACCCTGAGGTCTTATTTAGGATGATTTCTGCTCTTTGCATTTCATGGGCCATTTAATCCTCAGCCTTCACCAGAACTCCTCAGGCTGCTGGTGAATGAGAAACACAGACTTTATGGAACTGAAACAGATTTAATGGTAAAGCATCAGAAACTTTCACACAGGCCACAGAACAGCCAAGAGGATACAACTTCTAGTAACTACTTACCTTAGGTAGGAACAGGAACAAAAAAAATCCTGAAGAGCTTATTTTATTTTATTAGTGGTCCAAGCTTCTTCCAGGCAGCATCTCCTCCCAAAGCCTTGCTGTGCCTCCAGCTCATGTGTTCTGGGACTCCAGGGTTTGTTTTAGGACCTGGGAGAATCAAACTCAAGGTCTGTGTGAATGGTGAAGCCTCATTTTCATTTACAAAGAGGCCACAACAAGCCACAAACAGCCCATGTGGGGAGAGAGGAGGGTCTGGGTCAGCTCTGAGCCTTCTCAAACTCTGGAAAACCAGGTTAGGAGAGGTACCTGATCAGCTTGGCAACAGAACAGCACACTGTGAGTATCCAGAGGAACATGTCTCCCAAAAAAAGACCACCCAAAGAGTGGTTTTTGGAAGATGCCTCTGAAGTTTTTCCACTCCCTTGCTGAATGTGCCTTAAGCACTATTTGGTTGGTAGTGACTACACAGCCTTTTCTACCCACAGACACGTTTCAAATCAGATCTGTGCTCACCTCTGACCTCTAAACCATGCAGTTCTTAGTTTTATCAGTAATGGTTTGATTAAAAAGGCAAAAGCACAAAGGAAAGCTTGAGAAATGTGTACAAACAACAAGCAAGTCCACCGTGCTCAGGTACTGGGGGGGGGTTCTCCACCTCATCCATCTCCACCCACCAGTTAATCCAGATTCCACAGCTGGAATAGGGATGGTGTTTTCATTGAAGAAATCAAGAAGATAAATACTTAGAAATATAACCCAAAGGGAACACTGGAAAGCCCTCTTTGCCACTCTTTTCTCCCCAATTCATAGATGAGCTCCTCATTACAGATCTTCCAGCCCTGGTGGAAGGTGGGGAGAGGCAGAGCAGAAATGTTCTCAAGAGACTCCAACTCCTCCAGTGCCTGAACTCCCTATCATGTGATTACACAACACACTGGCTTTTTTCACATCATCCTTCCCAACATTGTACTCCAGACCCCAAGTCTGGAGTGTCTGTGGGAGTCCCTCACAGAGGTGAAGCAAATGTGTCTCACTGGGCAGTTCAACAGTAATAAATCAATATGCAACCACAGTAGCTATTAAAAACTGTATTTCCCCTCCCCCCCCCCATCCCAAACAGTTACATTTTTAGTGAAAAGACTGAACCACATGAACACTTTTCTTCTTGAAAAGCTTTACCAGCTCAGGAATGCCATAGATACACATGGAGGATTCATTTTAGCTCTCACAATCCAGCCCATCCCTTCCAACCAGAAACACACACCTCCCCCCAGAATTAACCCTTTAAGGGCTGCCCCCCCTTTGCACCAAACATTAAAGTGCCTCTTAGGCAACCAGGTCAGAATTTAAACAATCTTTTGGGCTCATTCCTGGTTTATTTTAATAAAGAAGTTTCCCCTCCGGCCCCAACGATCAGGGGTGAGAGATTTGCTTTCACACTGAACTTTACAAAGCTGCCACTGAATTAAAAGGAGTGTTTTCATAAACAGATGTCCAGTTGCTCTCATCACACAGGATTGATTTGCTCAAGGTAATTTCCTCCTTCTGCTCACGAGTCCGTTCTTCCATCTGCACAGTCCATGGTTTTCTCCAGCTTTTCCCCTATTTGGATGCCCCAACAGCCTCCTGTCAGCACAACTTCCTGCCACAGAAACGGTCACGTTGTCACAGCCAAGTCATTACCAACCATACCAAAGGAACCAGGGACAGGTGAATGGGAGTTCAGCTTTAATAGATTCTGAAACATCTCAAAGTCAGTGCAACCCACAGCAAAAATCCAGAAGTTTTGTAAAAACCACCTGCACACACGAGAGAGAACGAAGTGCTTGGTTGGAGGCAGCAGTGCTAAAAGATCATGTGCAGATTCCTGGACAGTCAGTGCACTTCAGGAATTCCACTGCAGGTTTTTCAGTCTGTAAATGCTTTGTCTGTGTGTGTTTTAAGGCCCTGCAGCTACAAGGAGAGTAAACCTGAGAGTGTCACCTGTACACTCAGTGTTGGCCAGCTTAGAGCAGCTCCTGCCTCTTGGAATAGTGCCTAAAAAAATGGTATTACCTTGGGATCCACATCATCTCCCTGTCACCAAACAGCTGCAAGGAGGCAAACCGTGTACAATTTTCCATGTGACCAGAAACTGAAGTTTATTTAACCCCAGTGCAAGCTGGGTTTAAGTTAATGATCATTAATTTTTCCTAACGAGAGAGCTAGTCCTGTGCAGCAATTAAAGGGTTAAAGTGGAACTCTCTGTACTATTTTAAACAAGCTCACATATTCTCTATACAAATTTGGCAAATCCACGTCACAGCCATAGATCTGATCCTTGCAATTCCTGCAAAACATCTGCAGCTCCTGTGTCAGAAGCAAAGGGAGAAGCCACCTGAGCAGCCAGGTGTGCCAGGAGCTCGTGGCACAGCCCATCCCTCCAAGCAGGGCTGGGAATCTCCCACCTTCCAGCCTGGACAGGTGGATTTTACTGAACCCAAGAAGCTTTTCCACGCACGCTCCCAAAAACAGCTCGAGGCCACAGAGCAGCTGAGCGTGGAAAAACTGATTGCATCAGAAACACTGCAGCCAAGAGGAAATCAAACCCATGACTTCAAAGCCAGTCAGGAAAAAAATAAAATTAAAAAACCCAAGAAACAAAACAACCCCCCAAAAAAGCAAGCGTTTATATGTGTGTAGATGTAATAAATACTGCAAAGCACATTTGTCTCCTTCCCCTCCCTCCCCCCACTAAGTCAGTGAGTACAAAGAAATAACCAATGCACCAAAATCATCAGCTTCCTGCAAGGAAAACGTTGGGAGTCAGCAAAATACCTGCAAGCCAACTGAAGGGAAAGCATTTGCATTGTCACCCAATCACAAGTCGCTTCCAGTTCTACGCAGCCAAATCAAACCCCTCTTCAAATTCACAAGTCTGACCTAAATAAGCACCACAGCATGAAAAGCTTCTTTTAGAAGTAGGATGTCGAGGGACTTAATTCTTTAAGATACAAAATAAAGTGTGAGATAGAAGGTTTTCCATTGGTCAAGTTTGAGAAGTTGCCTTCCTTTAGCCCCAAAACCACCGCCTGTCCCTCTGAGCCAACCGAACCCAGCCCCTTGGGGTCTGTCCTTAATTTACACAGCCCGGCTGGGTGGCAAAACCTGGCAGGGAGGGATGGCTGGGAGATGCTTTCTGAGGGTTGGGCAAAGGGGAACAACATCACAAAGGAGAAGGAACACCAAGGGACAATCAGGGTGGGCAAAGGAACTTATTAATGCTCAGCCATCCTCCTCCATCTTCAGGGATCTCACTGTCCTCTGCAGTTCTGTGCTGCTCAGGTGTCCTGGGGTTACTGCCTTCTGTCTTCTGTCTCTGATCTGGAAAATGCCATCACCACGTCCTCAGCACCTGCAGCAACAGTGGGCACAGAAAACACGAGCCACAATTATTTCCTTTGAAGATGCAGAGCCCAAACTGTCCCCCCCACACTCATAAATCAACAGGAAAGCAAAGAGAGGAGGGACAGGAGAGAAAGCTGCATTTTCTTCTTTTTTTTTTTTTTTTTTTGGGGGGGGACTGGCATTTAAAGTGATCTAAACATTTCAGCAGTGGGTTTAACGTGTTCCTTTTCCAGCCGAAGGAAATCAGTTTGGTTTTAAAGGAGAAGCAAGAATTCCTTGCTTTGACACATTTCTGAGATGTAAAAGTGTACAGAGGATTCTCACCACAGGCACGTTGAGATCCCCTTTTTTTTTTTTTGGCCTTTTGAACTCCAGCACTGCACAAGCAATTTATTGAGCTTCTCTGAAGCACGAGGACCTTGACTGCTCAATAAAATTTGTACTTCCCTATGCATCACTGTCCTTTTTAAGTGACATTTAGGCATTCTTAACTGTCTCTTTACACAGAGATATTCATTGCTCTTTGCTTTTAAAGAACAAAAAATTGTTTTATTAGGCCAGCTGAAAGATTTTCACTCCCCCCCCCACTAAAAAAATCATTTAAACATCCTTTATAAAACTAAGATGCCTTGCAAATGTTCCTTTCTCTAACAGAAGTGCAGTATTTTTTTTCACACTGAAGGCTTTCATTTGCCCAGGAAGGAGATCCAAGCTTTGCTAGGCAATGCTTTCATCCCCAGCCTGCAGAAATCTTCTCCAGAAAAGAAACTTTCTCAATGATTGGATTTCTATTTTTCAATGGAGGCCATCAGCTCTGTATAATCACCATCAAAACTCCTGTCCCTGAGCACAGAAAGAGGTTAATTATCTTCCCATAACCATCTCCAAGCCTTTGCCAACTTGTGTGGCCTTTCAAGTGGGCATTTAGAGTAGAAAGACCTGAAGGGCTCCAGAAACATCTCTGATAAAGGGTGGTGAAAACACTCCCTGCTGAGCTCTCCTCCTTCCAAAAAGATGCCTGGAGACCTTCAGAAGAGAACTGTGCTCTCTGGACTTCCCAACTCTGGAGTGTGGCCCAGCAGACAATTAAAGAGAAATGTCTCCAGGACAATATGGAAATGGAGGTACATCAGCCAGCAGTGTCAAAGCAGGGGATTAAATCAGCATCTTGAGTCTAGACAAGACCTGGAAAACAACCCCTGAAGGGCTGAGTGCTGTATTTTTAATTTCTGGTAAAAAATTTGATCCCCAAGAAAGTCAGATAAAAGGAAAAGCTTTCTTTCATCTGCAGATCCTCTCACAGCATTTATCTGATTAGAAAACACGATGAATCCTCCACTCGGTGTCCACATCACTTCTAAAATATTATGTCCTCCATTCAGGGCATCCCAAGGGTTTAAGGGCAGCAGTGACCACTCTGGCCTTCATTAACCAGTTCAGTCTGCTGGGGATAATTGCACTTAGGCAGTGGTTTTATCAAAGCTTCTCTGAAGGGATTAGGTGACAAAGCAGGAAAGGCCAAAAGCCCCCCAGCCTGCCCGGCCCAGCCAGGTAACTGCTCAGCTCCACACAATCCTCTTACAGGGCCCTGCAAAGTTCCAGTTCCACCCAGGAGGAGCGGCAGCACCTAAAATTCCTCCAGCCTTTTCACTTGAAGCCTATCAAGAAGCAGATCTTGGTGCCCCCAAGCAACTCCTGCATAAACACCTGCATAAAAGGGAGGAAAAAAAGGACTAAAAAAAAATTCCTCATCTGTTTTAGTTACACGGATTCCATTTCCCAGTTATCCAATCTGCTTCTTTAGTTGCAGTGTGGCAGGAAAAGTGGCCAAAAAGGGTTGCAAATTTCCCTTGCCAATGTCCTTAAAAGCTAAATCAAAGCTCAGGAAATGCAACCACGCTCACTTGTACACACTTCACAATTTATTTGTTACATCCACTCAAAGGAGGAAATATTAAGGACCAAAGAGTAGTTTGTTTTTCATATGTAGGGCCCTTATCTTATATAAAACTACATCAAAAACTGCTCTGATGCACCCTCCTGCCAGCACTCTGAAGCCCTGCAGTCATCTCCCTTTTCATCTCCTCCACAAACTGTTTTTTTCCTTGATCAAAACATAAATGATATATAGTGCCAGCACCCAGCCCGGAGTTAACAAGCTGCCTTGTTGATTTTAAAATGCACCTAAAAAAATCCACCAGCCCCTAAAAAAAAAAAAAAAATAATTAAAAAAAAATAATTAAAAAAAAAAAGAAAAAAAGAAAAAAAAGAAAAAAAAAAAGGATTGTAAGGGTTCTGAAAAAGCTGCTGAAAGAGCAGTAAGGTTTTAGCAGCACTAAGGAATCAGGGGCAGATAAAGCACAGCCCCTGGTGTGTTTTCCACGCATCCCCCCTTCAGAGAGGAGGAGGCTGGAGCAGCTGGAGTCGCCTGGCAACCACAGAAATCACACATGACGTCAGGCCAGCACAGGGATGAGCTGGATTTACTTCCCAGATGTTGGTTGTTTTCCTGGGGTCTCCCCTTCCTGGGGTGGAAATCCTTCCAAGTGGCCGCAGGGAAGGGCAGGGTCGTTCCTGACAATCACCAATAAACAGGGCCTGAAGTCCTGCCTGCCCCGAAATCCCAGCCCTGTTCCCAGCACAGCACAAACACAGCATGAGCAGGAATAGCTCTGGGCACGGGGGATGCCGGGAATGCTGTTGGGAATGCCGGGAATGCTGCTGGGAATGTTGCTGCTCACTTTGGATTCACGGCTCAAACAGCCCCTGCTGGGAGCAGGGTCACCCTCAGCATCCCCCTTCCCATTCCCATTCCCTGGGCACACCTGGCACAGCCTCAGCACCAGTGTCCCTGTCAACATGAACTTCTGATTCTGGGACATCTCCCCTGGACTTCCAGTGGGAAAAGAGAAAGGAGCACAGAAAAATTCCAGGAGCGGCAAAAAAGCCAAATTTTAAAGCTATGTTCTAATTGGAAGACAAAGCACAAGCACAATGAAGAACAGTGGGAAATTATTGAATATCTATGGGATTACTGGATTATTATTACAGGCGTCCTAAAGGAAGCAGAACAGTGGATGGAGAGTGGGTCTGGAACTCAAGATTTCAGCCTTCCACAGCCTGAGCCACCCACACCAACGTAATGACAACGACCACAGGTTGCCCCTGAATTCATGAATTATCTGCACAGGTGGGTTTCTTAAACCATAACATCACCAAAAAGCTGCTCCCTCTCTGATGGTCTTCAGCACTTTGTAACACAGAGTTTCCCATAGGTACTTTTTAAATTATAACGAGCAACCTTAATCAGGAGCCAAGGTGGGTGAAACAACTCGTTAGGGAAAGGTCAGGGATTGTGTCTGAAGGGAAAATCATTGGGACAAAAGGGATTACAGCTGTACTTTGCAACGATTTTACTTCACCCTTTCCCAAATGAACCTGGAACAGAAAAGTAAACCATAAACTAATGCATGCTGATGGCAACACAAAGCTGGTAAATTCTGCCAAAGCACCAGGGAGCGGTGAAACAACGCACAGGAAGGAGCAGGAGAGCAGTGAGGAGCAGGGCTGGCAGCAGGGCTTTAGCTCTTTGCTTCAGAAGGGAAGAAAAAGAAAATGAAAGATTAGGAGTTATGTATTTCTCTGTCTCTTGGTACAGTTTTAAGCAAGATGAGTTAAGGATGGATTTTATACCCAATTCTGGATAGTTTTATGTCCCATTCCGTCCTTGGTGGCTTTCTATTATTTGGTAGAACCACCAATGTTTTCATCTGCAGGAATCACATGCAACTCAGCATTTGCAAGAGCCTCAGGCAACTGCCTTTAAAAAACACAATTTGATCTATCACATAAAAGATAATAACAACTTCCAGGTAGACAAGTAAGTGGGTGGGTACCCCGAGGGCAGGACACCCAACAGAAAACATCTTGCAGGAAAGACTCAAGCCTATGGTCACTTCTTTTATTCCCAAATTAAAGATCAAACTTCACCCTTGGTGAGGTGCTGATTTTTACAAAGAGGAAGACCAACTTTGTCCAAACAACAGCAGGCAGAGCTGCTGGGGCAAGGGGCAGTGGGGTCAGGGAGCAGGGTGGGAGTGCCATCGACACCCACCAGCGCTCCCAACCTCCCAGCAGCCACTGATGGGAGCAGGGCTGTGCCTCGAGATGTCCTGCAGAAAAAGAACCTGGGTGACATTTGTCCAGAGAAATGTCCTCCACATCTCTCAGCACAAAAACAGGTTTTTGGGCAAGCCCAAACTACCCAGAGCTAAATGAAACCAAGCTAACGAGGTGGGTGCTCATTAAGCAATTCTCCAGTGCCCGTGGTGCTCGTGGTACAAACACAAACACTGGCAGGGAACGGGGCTGGGGCTGAAAGGAAAGCAGGGATTAAAGTACCAGTGAATAGAGCTGCTCCTGCAGTCCCACTTGGCTCCCAGGACGGATGTTTTCCTGCTAATCAAGGAAAATAAATGGGAAAAGCAGAGCAGGGGTTATAAAGTTAAGCTGCACGTTGCCAAGAGCCGGTGACTGGGACAATAGGACGGTGAGCCAGGTTTACTTTTAGCACATCCTTCACTTCCAGTAATTAATGTATGGAACAATGAAGAGGGCACACTTACACCTGACCTCCTGCACCTCCACAGCTTCTCCCTCCACAGCTGCCTCTTTTCTGGGCACACATTTCCAACACTGAAATAGAGACTTACACAGAAACCCAATTAAATATCCCCCACCTTCTTTCACGAGCAAAGCATTAATTGCCCCAAACTTTCAGACATGCAAGTAGTTCTCCCACTTCTACTGCCTTTCCCACTTCCCTCCCCTCCTCCTTCCTAGAAATTACCAATAATTAGCTGGTAGCACATGTCCTGTCTTGGAAGGTACGAGTGCCAATCCTACCCCACTAACTTCCAAAAAAACCCCCTGTGTGATTGTTCCAGCTGCAGTTGTCTGGATGGCTGAATTCGGAGTTCTTTTACACCACCTGCACTTCAGTCTTGGCAAGCCAAGATGAGCTGAAGGTCAAACAGTTTTGCTGCCCAGCAGTGAAGAGCAGAGACAGCCCCTGAGCTCAGTGGATTCAGCTGCTCATCAGCTCACCCCAATTGCGGACAATTTCCCCAGGATGACTGACACTGCTGCTTTCCCAGCAGGTACCTGGGAACAGGGACATCGAGCCAGTAGGACACAAGCTGGATTAAAACCACACTATCCTAACACAAAGGAAGATGCTGACACATCTACAGCTGCTGCTGCCAAGTGCTCTTTGAATGATAAATAGACACGTCCACCTGATTTGTTTGTAGTCACCTGCAGAATTAATTAAACCCCAAAAGCCTTTAGAGATCAGAAGGTTCAGCCTGTTGGGAATTTTTCAAGGCTGCCAAATTAAAAAAAGAAATTCTTCACTTCCCCCAAGATCCCTGCACACACACACACTTCTTCAACCACCTTCAAGCAACAACCTTCTAAACATTAACTCTTCCCTGAAACCCCCAGTGTTGGTATCCTAGCCTGGCATGCTAAAAATACCCCCTGCACTGCTGAGAGGAGCAGCACATTCAAACAGACCCCGTGCTCAGCAGAATGAAACCACACTGAGAAGAGCTTGATCTCCACTCCTCCTCCACCCCTGCAGGAGCAGCGTCCCCTCCTCACTCCACACCCAGCCCGGGGTGGGTTTGGGTGCCCCAGCACCCAGCAGGGCTCGTGTCTGCAGCTCAGCCCTGCCCTCCCTCCCCACGGGCCCGGCTTCCTTCAGGAGCCAGCTCCTGTTGCTATAGGAACACCAGGGCTGCAATCACCGAGGTCTCAGCACAATTCCCAGCTCAGGCTTCCAAACTGCACTGCTTCCATCTGCAGCCCTGCCAGAGCCCAGGGCCAGCCCACCCTTCGGGGCTGCGAGGAACTGGGGAGCAGGACACGTGGCTTTTATGCAGGATGATCCCCCTGAGAGGCATTTTGTTCGTCCTCAAAAATATGGGAGAAAGCCTCAATTTGCCCATTTTGAGCTGGAGAAGCCTGAGGAGTGCGAGCTGCCCGAGCTCCTGCTGCAATGCAGGCAAGAGCAATATGTTAATATTCCCAAATATCCCGATTCCAGCCCCTCTCCAGAACACACACACACACTGGTTGAACAGAGATGCCTCTGGGTTCCTCAGTTATTCCTGGAGCCATAAAAAAACAAAGCAACAACCAAGCCACAGATGGCAGATAAAAAGCTCCCCAAGGAAAGAAAAACACCCTGTATTTTACACCTCCACAAAGGTGCTAACCAGCAATGACTGAACACTAAAATGGTCATTAAAAATTTGAGCATGACATTAACGTTAGACTCTTTAATTAATGCTAAATTTAAGTATTAAATACCTCATTTTGGAGTTTTATAACTGTTGTTCAAGCTCTTCTGGGTTACTGAGAGCTCATCCCCTCTGCTACCAGTTCACCTTTCGGTGGATAATAAAGTATTTTTAATACATCAGATAAGCCTTCTCTGGAGAAGGGTATCAAAGTCAACACACTGAGGGACTCAGCACTTCCTGAGAGTCTGGAATACACTGAAAGGAAAGGGCAAACAGAGTTGGAATTGAAAAGAAAGAAGAAAAAAAAAAAAAGGCTATTTTCAGACTGGAGTACATTTTCTGGCCATCCAAAATCCTTTTGCAGATCTGTTGCCCCAACATATGTTGCAGCAATAAATGTGAGTAGTTTAGAACACAAACTAGAGAGATCTGCACTGATTTCCATTTGATATCTGCTCCAACACTTTAGAAAGGCTGGGATATATCTCATTACTACCTGATTTACACAAAGATATTCTGAATAACTCTGAGCTGCCTGGCAGGAAAACAAGATTCACTCCAAGAGCAGGCAGTGCTTCAGGAGTGGAGGTGTTTCAGATGTAAAAGGAAACCTGTAAACAATCCTAACCCAGTGATTTTCTACATCTGAACAGATGAATTCCTTTCGAAAGCAAGCTAAGAAATAAGGACATAAATAATATAATTTTGTCTCTTCCAATAAAAATAACCACAAACTCAAGGAGAGGCTTAGCAATTAAGAGAGGCATTCTGAGATGCTCCTGGATCAAAATGAGCCATCAACTTCCACTGCTGGTCCCTAAGACAGCAAACAGAGTACCAGGGAGGAGCTTCAGATGTCAGAGGTACAGTTATTAACAGGGGCTCACTGTTATGGGGTTATGGCTCAGAGTTCAGCAGGGACAGTGTCAGCTGCTTTCCTCAGGGCACAAAGGGACAGCGAGGCTGCAGTGACTCCCTGTGGTCAAAGAGGCTCTCCCAGAGGATGGCAGATGTGTCACAAGAGCACCAACCCCTGACAGGCTCAGCAGCCACTGCTGGGAGCCCCCCAGGCAGCTCTTCTGAGGCACCATTTCATGGATGCACAACAAAGAAAAGCCTGGAAATTGTAACAGAGACTGTGAGACCCTTAAAAAACTACAAGATCATCCATCCTCTATAATCTTGTCAAAAAAAAACCCCAACTAACCAACCAAACCAATCCCAAACAACCTTCCTGTGACTCTGGAGCCACTCCAGCACTTTGGAGCGACCCACAGAAACCTGCAGGTCCAGAACAAAGCTCCCAGAGTGCTCATGCCAAGGATGTCATTCCTTTTTTTTTTTTTTTTTTTTTTGGGAACAAAACAGGGATGTGAAGTCAGCTCAGTGTCTTTTGTGCCTGCTGGAGTGAAGTGGCTCTAAAAGACGGGTCTGGGACAAGTCAGGCTGAGAGCAACCTGTCCTGCTGGGGAACAAAGGGCTGTGACACCTTCTGAGGGCCAACTCCTTGGAAGTTACTCCTTAAATAACACCCCTTTTGTTGTTGGGGAAGGCAAGCTGCATTAAAATAAAAAAAAAAAAATCCACAGGAGATGCAGTGGAAAGAGCAGAAAAGCAGGGGAGCGAATTCCTGGGAGCAATCCTGGAGCACACCAAGCAGACCTGGATGGGTTTTTCGGCACAAGATAATGCCATCTAGTGGAGATGGAATCTCCCTCAGGGTGGAAAATTGGCCACCTCTGTGCCTGCATTGCCGATTTGCAGTGATTTCACAGTGTCACCCTTCCTGTGTCACCAAGCCCGGGATGCAGCAGAAGGGACAGACAGACAGACAGTGATTGCTGATGTGGAGCCCCCACACTCCAGAGCAGCAGCAGCAGCACTGACTGTCAGAAAACTGGAGAGGTTTCTGAGGAAATCAAAGTTCTGGGCAATAAATTACAGCTGCAGCTCGGTCTGTCTCTGAAGGAAAAAGTATTTGGTTGTGTTTCCTCAATTCTATTTTACTTCTTGCTTTTCTCTCCTTCATTTGGAGAGATGGCCCCTCTGAACGTGAAAAGAACCAACATCCTTTCCCATTTCTCTAAATATTTAACTGATTTTCTTCCCCCTTTTTTTTTTTTCCCCTATCAAGAAAATTCTTAATGGTCAGGCCAGCAGTTTAATTATGATCTGGGAGGACTGAAGGTAGATTATGGGGGTCAGATCTCCCAGGAGAGACATCAGAGTCTCAGATTAGATCCAAGCAAGCATCCCCAGGGAGGGCTTCACCTCCCTGTGGACAAAGGTTTAAGAATCTTTTCAGGGACTTCATGAAAACGATGACAGAGAAAATCAGCTGCTAACTGTTCACATATGGGACAAAGAACCACTTTTGGAACAATGTATGAAGCTCTTACGTTTCCTGCATTGCCTGATTAGTGAGCTGAGCAGCAGATTAAGGAACTCATGCTCTTTTTTTGTTATCATTTAAAAGCCACATCGAAATTCAATTTTTTTTTAAGTCTGCGAGGTGGGAAAAATATAATTTCACAGGCAGTACAATCAGACAGCTCAGACAGTGAGCTGGATCAAGGTGTGCAGGAAGGATCTGTGTCCCCTGGCTGGAGTTCTGCTTCTGTCATCTTTGCCACAGTGCAGGTCACTGGCACTGTGAAAAATGTAACTTTTTTAAGGACAACACTGAAAATGAACGTGTCTACCTCAGTTTTTGACAAGGAACTGCCAGATTTTCCCTTTAGACTGGCAAGAGAGTTGAAGAATCCTGAGCCAAAACACACAAGTAGATGGATCTACCTCTACCAACCCCCAGCTATGTGAGGAATGAACTCACAGCCTTAAAACAGAGCAGCAAGTTCGTGCAGGTTGTGTTTCTGAGGCATTTCTAAATGTCTCAGATCTATATTAAGTTTCTGCTCCACTCAGTTCTGGCACTGGAGCCTCCCAATCTTCCTTCAACACCAAAGTGTGCATTAGGAACGTGATCTGGCACGAGGCCTGGGCAGGGGAGGGAAACAAATTCAGTGAGAAACATTCAGGTTCAGAAGAGATTAGTGGGACTCACAGCAGCTCCACACAGTTGTTTACCAGGACTTGTGCAAAGAATTAACAAAACCAGCACGTAGTTCATCCCCTTAATGGCAATCTAAATAAACCAAAGCAGATTTGCAAACTTATTACGTGTCTGCTGCCCCTGTCTGGGAATTAATTACGTTGTGCAAATTAAAGATATGCAAGGGGAAACAAATTCCTCCTATTGTTAATCTTTCCCTCTCGCTCTGCTGAAATGGTAACATTGCACTTCATTTCCACGCTCGTGGAAATGGGAAAAACAGATGATGGTGTTGGATGGTTCCATTTTATTTTGTGACTATACTGTTATCAAGCAACTGGAGTCACAGTAACTAAATTATCACATGCCCAACACATGCTTTTGTACCTTAGAAATCTGTATTTACTTTGCATTTTACTGTGTTATGAAACTCCCAGTTTGAAGAGTACAAAGGAAGTGCTTGCAAACCACCCCCAGCCTTGGTCCTTTTTGAGCACAGATGTCCAGTGTAGGAATAAATATAAAAACTCAGATGATCTACATCTTATGCACAGGGTCTATGCTGAGCAGAGTAAGAACTAGAGGCACCTCTGCATACCTGAATTTTCCTGCACACACAACAAGAATCAAGTTATCAGATTAATATTTATTTCAATTTAATGTGTTAGGGTAGGACGCTCTATACATGCATTTAGAGCTCACAGGACTTTGGCCATCAGTGCTTTGAGTTATCATGGGGAATAAAGGTGTTTAAAAATGCTCCTCATCCTAATGAATCTCAGCTTTAGTGGGGATTGACTTTACCTGTTAAAATAAAACCACTGCTGACCAGTTCACTGTGGTTCTCTCCCAGAGCTTATCCCAGACTGCAGGGTGGGTTAATGAAGACACAGGCACCTGAATGTGGTGGTTTATGAGACTGCTCTCCCAGATGAACCAAACACAAGGCAAGGCAGCTCAGTACTCACCCTGGTCGATGGAGTGCTGGGGGAGCTGGCTGAGCTGGCTGTTCACCACCCCTGCGTACGTGCGCAGGAACTCCTCCTCGCTGGCCGTCAGCTGGGGGGACAGGCAGTCAGCAACAGGAAAAACCAGACACATCATCTCCCACTCCCCAGTAAAAATCACAGCTGCCTCTGTTCTCCTCTCAGCACTTTAATCACCTGTTATTTGTGCAGCTCTACCATCAGCAAACTGGGACGTGGTGAATTCACGGGCAGACTCAAAGTCACCTTAAAACAGCTGCTTTGCTGTTTTCCCAGTGATGAAAAGCCTTAAGTCTAATCATCTGATCATTTATCCACTCATGGCATCACAAGCCTCATAATATTTGAGCAAAAATCAGTTGTGTTTAACTGCAGATAACGGTTAAATCAACGATGGCTGAAACAATTCAGCAGCAAAACAGCCCCTCACCTGCCCATATCAACAAGCACCATCCCAGTTGCTACAAAAATGTCTGGAAAGCCATAAAATAAGGGCTATGAATCAATCTTACATTTGATCCCATCTTCCTCAGCATGAGTAGAACTCTGACTTTCTGCTGGATGTACATCTCCTCCGGACTCTTTCCGGGGACGCCCTCACGGTTCATTCCCCTCCTGCCAGCTCCTGGATTTCCTGAGGATCACAAGAACACAAACTAAAATACTTACTGGGGTAAAAGAGGAATACAGAAGGAGTTTCATTTACCTGTTTTTCACCAGTTGGCAGATCACTGGATACCCTGGGAGAGTCAGGAATCACATCCTTCATCAGAGAAATCTTTAAAATGTGAACAGCTAAATTGGGCCTTACATATGCAAACATTCACAGGGCTGATGTTCACATCCCCAGCAGCTCATTATCTGTGGTTACCTCACTGCCTGAGCAGAAAAAGAATTCTAACAACCAGATGAAAGGTTCACCCTGACAGAAGAGACCGTGGTTTGGGGTTTTTTCCATAAATAAGCCCAACCAGAATGAAAACAGGATGCAGAAAGCACAGCTATCCAGCCTGCAGTGGCTAAACAAAAGCTGGGTGAAATCGCAGCTCTTAAGTCTTCCTCCTCTCCCTTTTTATTTTGAACTTTATATATCATATCAAAAAGGCCACTGCCCTTCTGTAAAAGCTACTAAAATGTATGAAGTGGTTTTGGAGAGAAAGAAGAGCAGGGAAGGGGCAGAGTTTATCATCCCTTCTCGTATCATTTCAAACCTCAACTCTTGCTTTTTTAATTTAATAAAAAATAATGATGTTATGGAATAAACAGGCTGTGCTATCTGAATTCTACAGCACAAAGCATGATTATACTTTGTTATGTATCTGGTAATTATTTAAGTTCCACAACAGGGTGTTTACCAAGACCAAAAAAAAACAAAAACAAAACAGAGATGCTCTTCAGCTGCTCTTAAAAATGATCTTGAAGTTTATTAAGGCAGCAATAGTAAAAACATAAATTGAAATTTAGAAAATAATGGTGCTTGAAATAACAGACTGTTAGAGCAGCATCACAAACTGAACCAACCTCTTACAAGTGCTGTGGGTTGGGAAATGGAACCCCTGCCAGGACCTGAAGGGAGATGGAGAGGCTGTTTGCAGTCCTGGAGTGCCAGGACAAGGGGGAACGGCTTCAAACGGAGACAGAGGAGGGTGAGATGAGATATTGGGAAGAAATCCTTCCCTGGGAGGGTGGGCAGGCCCTGGCACAGGTTGCCAGAGAAGCCTTGGCTGTCCCTGAATCTCTGGAAGTGTCCAAGGCCAGGTTGGATGGGGCTTGGAGCACCCTGGGCTGGTGGGAGGTGTCCCTGCCCACGGCAGGGGGTGGGATGGGCTGGGCTTTAAAGTCTTTTCCAACCCAAACCCTGCCGTGATTCCATGACTGGATGGAGGTGTGAGCCAGCCCCTCCTGCAGCACACCCAGCTCACAGAGTGGCTCCACAGCAGGTCTCCAGTTCATTTCCCCCCCCAGGACTGGGTCTGGTTCTCTCCAGAGCTATAAATGGGATTTCCTGAACCTCGGGAACCAAGGGCACAGCACCCAGGGCTGCCTCAGTGAAGGTCCAGCCCAGCAGGTTCAAACACTGATTTCCCTCTAATGTTTCCTGCAGTCATCACCAACCTCTCCCCTCACTTCATTTTCATTATGACTTTTAAGGGAAAGTAATCTGGGTGTGGAAAGAGTTTAAAATTACAGCCAGGCCCTCCTGAGTGAGTCAGAAGCAGCACAAATTCAGCAGCAGCTGCTGGGATAGGCTTTGCCACCCACAGTACTGAGCATGCAGATAAGTGAAAAGTGAGGCAGATCCATCACAGCCCTTCCTGAACTTTCAGTGGGAAGACCTGCACGAGGCTGATTTGCTGTTGATGGTTCTGCCTGGAAACTTGCAGACTGCACACGTGCAATGGGATTTTTTTTGGGGTATAATCAGCAAACTGCTCTCTGAAGGAAGAACAAAACAATCCCCTATTTCTGTGTAGTGTCAACTCAAATCAGTAAATTGGATTATGTTACTGAGCACACACTCCACAGTGCAATTTACTGAGTGCTAACAAGTGATGCCAACTGCAAGACAATGACCAAAACCAGAGCAAGGGACATTATGTTTTATCCAGAGACTGATAAAACAATAAACATTTGTCAAGATGCCAAGTCAGGCTGAAAGGTTGTGACCGGTCCTTAATATTATAAATAATTTCTTTTTGAAATATTGCTGCTTGAAAAAGGAAGGTGCTGTACTAATAACCAATCAGTTCAGGAAAGAAAAACCATGAGAGCAAAAACCTGCAATGTGATAACACACTCATGGTTTAAAAAATGCAACAAAATATATGGGATATCAATAGGTGGCACCATCCACAAGCACCAAGAAAATGCCCTGGCTGCCCCTGTGCCAGTGAGAGACCCATCCACTTGAACACACTGGATACTGTGCAGCCTGTACATGTTATTATTCATTGTTTCCCATCACAGTGATCTTCCAGTTGCTTATTAATTTCCAACCTTTGCAAGGGGGTGATGGAAAGTCCTGTCTAAACCTGGTTCTTCTACAGGAACCTTCAGCCAAAGTGGGTTTGTGGTGAACCCACCTGTTTACCAGGAAGGATAAAGATCCTGAGGCCTGACCATCCAGGGAATGCTCCACATAGTGAGCAACATGGGGGAAAAAATGGACTCGATATGGCCAAAAAAATAGGTGTAAAGAGGTTAAATTAAGCTGCTTTTCATTCACCACACAATTATTTTGGTCAACAGCCTCAACCCTCGCAGCTCTTCCTGCTTGGTGACACCAGAGTAGAAAACAGGAGCCTTGAAACAGCCCTGAGACCCCAGCATGAAGAATTTGAACACATCTCTGTTCCTGTTACACAAAGCTTTCCCAAGACAGGTTTAGGATGACAACAGAAGCCAGCAGACATGACATCAGATCTCCAAACCCACGTACAAAGCTGGGCCATGCCCAGAACCCAACACGATCCATCCTTACAAACCAAGGACTGACAAATCTTATCAAAGCACTGCTCAGCTTTGTTTTCTCGAGAAAGCTACATGAATGTGCTCTGAATAACAAAACATTACTCAAGCAGCATTTCCCTGCCCCTGCAATCCTTTCTGGCAGGTGGATGAAGTCGTCGTTGCCCCATCCCCAACCAACAGAAGATCAGATTTCCCTGCCAACCTACCTGCTTCTAAAAACCACAGCAGATGAAGATAACCCACGTGTTCAGTCCTGATTAGTGACTGGGGCTGGGAAAAATGTATGAGGAAACTGCCCTGTGGAAACAAATGAGCAAAGCATTACAGAAACATCCACAGCTGAACCCCAGAAAAGCCCTTCATTCCATAAGCCTTGAATCCCAGTCTGCTTCAGCACACAGCCTGGGTAAAATTCATATACACCTGCAGCTCATCTGGAGCCTGGAGACCCTTTTTCCTCTTTAAAGAGTAAGATTTTTAAAATTCAAGCCATTCTTCATCTGCAGGATTTCCACCCTGACCATACCAGTGACATTCTCAACCCCTTGAGAATGAAATGCATTCAAGCTTTGCATTCTTCAGGAAGCTCCCAGCATCAAACCCAACCCCCTGGAAAAACCAACCAGCATTGTGACATGGAGTTTCTTCTGGTAAAAACCCCAAAATAGGCACATCTCACCAGGGATTTGAGGAGAACGAGGCAGAAATGTAAAGCATGCTGATTGTGACCAAAATTATTGTTTTCAACTATGCCTGTGTTATCTGAACACAGCAATTCCATGGACTGGCACTGGAAAGCTGGGCTGGAAAACCCTTTGCTCAGTTTTTCAGGCCAGCTTCTCTCTTCAGTCCCCAACAGCCAGGAACAGTTATTTACTTCTGTTTTTCAGACTTGTGACATATTTCTGAACATATTTTACAGCTGGGTCTCAGGGCATGGTAAGAATTCATTACTTCCCACTCATCCACCCTGTATCAGCCTCTCAGACAAGCAGCTCAGTGTCACAAATGAAGGGACAGTTCAAACCCCCTGTAACAGGCAGTGGAACAACAAGTGCCACCACCCAGGACAGCATCACAGCCAGAATCAGGTGAAAAACGGCACAAATTGCTGCATTTCATGAAATGTTTCTAATTAGGGTAGGTGTGCACAGCTGCACCATTTGTGAATGAACTCCTGATAAAATGTAGCAAACACACTCTCCCTTTTTTATCCTTTTTCCCCCTCTTTTTGTGGTCAACAAGCAAAGGCTGATCTAGACTAATTCCACCCTTCCCTGGCTGTTCAGCACTCCATGGAGATGCCATCACCAGCAGGAAGACAAGATGGGAGCAGCCAGAGAGAAAAGCAGAATCCAAGACCCTGCCAGAGCTTCACCTGGCAGCATTTCCACATCCAGCTCTAACAAACCCGAAGAAATAAGAACTAACCAGATTTTGGCCTGGTCACGAGATTCTGCCAAAGCTTAACTCACCCCACACACCCCCAGGAGCAGGAGGAAAGAAATAACTGACTCCTTTCCAACTCAGTCATCACCAGAATACAAAACATTTCTCCAACTGACAATCAAAGCTGCTCCTGCCCCAATGGGTTTACTTTCCTAGACTGGATTTAAGAAGAGATAGAACCATGCAAGGCTCTTTACCATGGAAATGAAAACAAACAAACAAACAAGAAACTATTTTAAGCACAAAGAGCCCAGATTCAATTCATCCTTAGCCTTCCATCCTAAATAATTCTGCTTCTTTACAATGGTTTACACTTGGGCCAGAGACTGCTACAGAGGGTGTTTAACTGACAGGAAAATGTAAAAGCTGAGAAGTGATAATTACAGGTTCAGAGATGTGGGGAGATGGACAAAGTGTCAGCTTAAGAGACCAGGATGCTTCCCCACCTTGTGAGGATAAAGGAGTTTTTAAGCTAAAAGATAAGGCACAGTCAGTGAAAAGAAACATGTTTTTAAAGTCCTTGTCAATGAATTACAACAGCACAAGGAAACTGAGCTGGCATCAGGATGCCAAGGGTTGGATGCTGGGAGTGGAACGTCAGCTGATCAGCAAAGATAAGAACCGATTTTGCACATCCCATCCATCACCAACAAACTCATCGACAGCACTAATGAACCCTACTGTGTGCAGTTAAAACACACCATTTATTTACCTATTCTTGTTCAGATATTTTATACTGCACATGAGAAAGAGCCCCCGAAAAACAACATTCCAATCTGTATTTCCAGCACAAAAAGCCAGACAGGGAGATAGAAAAACAAGAACTGCTGTGTGCTGGACTGAAGGAATCTCCACAGCATCAACAGAGCTCAACTGGAACACTGCTCAGCCAAGGGAATGAACAGGCAAAGCCATTCCAAAGCCCAGTGACACATTCACTGGTTTGTACTGGCCTAACAAAGGAACATTGGGGTCTCGGCTGGATTTCTGGGAATCACATCCTGGATTATTAGCACTGAAGGAACAGATGCCAAAGGCTGGTGAAGCCACATGGAACTCACTGTTCTGTCAGCTCTGGAACTGGTCTCTCCAGGTGAGGGGGAGGCAGATGTGCAGAGCCAACAGGAAAGTTTGGGCTGCCAGGACTTCCCTGTTGCAGTCAGATGGGGCTCTGATCCCCAGTGCCACCTTTCAATCCCCTTCTCATAACAACGATTAACCTGGGCCTTTCAAGAGCTGCAGTTTGAGTCTGAAATCACAACATTCCTCACTAAACTGTGTTAAGAGCCTAAATCCTTCGAGCTTGTCCTGCTGCATCCAAGATGCTACAGATGGACATAACTGGGTCACCTCATTCTCCCTTGTTTGCCAGGCACAGGCCACAAAATTTAGCGCTGTTTTATTTGCAAGATAATTCACACCACAGAATAATAACCACCAACCATCTGAACATCACTGCCAGAGCAATCCATCTGAATCTGCAAACATTCCAAGCAGGGAAGGAGGCTGGTCAGGCACCAGCTGGCAGAGCTGTGCTGCTGGGGGAGGATCCCAGGAATTCCTTCTCCGCTCTGCAAGGCCCAACATGTGGAGTGGGCAGAGCCAAGCACGCCTGACATCCTGACATCTCCCACCCCGTGCCTGCTGCCAGCCCCATCTGCTGGCTCTGGGAAGGGCACCTGCAGTCCTGGCCCCCTGGCAAAAGGAGCTCTGAGTGTCAACACTGCAGGTTGAAGCCACACCTTCTAGCAGGGCAGTAAAAGATGAGAACAAAGCAGACATGCACTTGGAACCAGGGGATGAAGGTACTTCTGGGATACTTTATAATTATATTACCCAAGTAGAAGGGGATTAACTACTCTTAACTAGCACTGAGATGCTTACCTAGCTCTCCACGTTGTTACTTGTCCCCAAAAGGCTTTAATGAAAATATAATATATTCCACCCCCAAAAGTGAACTGAAAGACTGCAGTGGCCTTCTCTTCAATCACTGACCCCGGACACAGCAGTAAATCATGAGAAAACACTGCAATTGCCATTAGTTCCCCCTTTTACATATTTTTCCTGACCAGATTTAGAACATCAGTGGGTTTTCACTTTATAAAAATGTAGACAGGAGAAATCTGCACTCCATCTCAGCTTAAGTCGTCTGTTTTACCAACAGATGGAAACAGCTCCTCAGGAAACTCAAGCCTCAGCAGCAAGAACTGTTTTGACTGAACCTTCAGCAGAGAATTCCACCACACAGCAACTGAAAATTACAGATTTGTAACTGTATCTCCCCTCACTTCCACCTACATTCCTGGGAATTCAGAACCTGGATGGGATTCTGTGATGGACAAGGCCACAGAAGGGTTCATAATACAGAACTTCTAAATTGTTCTTGACACCCTCTCTTTAAATAAATAAATAAATATTTCACATCCCAACAGGAAAAAAAAAAAAAAGGCACCTTACAAAAATGTGGGCTTATAAATTTTACATAAGGGAAACCACTTAAGCATCCCGTTCAATTTTAAAGACATGCTTATTTAATGCAATGAGAAAGCAACGTGAGCTTTTGTGCCTTCAAATTCCATAATTCTCCCCCACACACACACACACTGCAGTCCTCTGTAATGCTGACAATCCCAACAACCACATTTGACTGGTTTGGGGAAAAAAAAAACAACAAGTGAAAGTGAGGAATCTGCACAGCCTACATTAAGGGGGGAAAGAATAAAAAGGCAGTCAGCTGTCAGAAAATGTAACATTTTACATATTCAGCCTTAATAATTTAGGGTACTCAGAGCAGCCATCTGGCAAGCTCTTTCTGATGTAACTCAGCTGACTACCTCTTTAATATCTGGTGGCATTTCCAGTTATAGCCAAAAGAAACCCACCAGGAGTTGGTTTCAGCTCGGATTTATTTTCCTTTTCCCTTGAACCCGACTGGTTCCGTTCAAGGCAGTTAAAACCCTCAATTAACGGGGCAGGATGGTGAGAGCTCAGATAAGGAGTTGTGGAGAATAAACCCAAGCCCTGCAGGTTTCCTTTGCTCTGCACAGACCGAGTTCAGAGCCAGATGAGGGGTCCCCTCACTCTGTGGGATCATTAACCAAGGTTAAGCCGTTCCCCTCCCCGGTTCCACCACGGAGCACTTAAATCATTGACACACCGGGAAGCTTTCAGAGCAAAAAGGGGAGGCTGCCCCTAATTTAAGCCTCGTTAATTTTCAAATGATGTTTTGCAGAGAACAGCCAGAGCCCCAAAAAACCTTCCGAGCTGGAGGGAGCCCGAAACCTGGAGTCAGGAACCAGAGTCTGCAAAATCCCTGCTGCAGATTTTCCTCTAATTCCTTCTGACTGGTGACCTTCAGTCACAGGCAGCTGGAGACTGGATTAATTCCCAGCTCCAGAGGGACACAATGAAGAATTCATAACAGCTACCTATTTATAGGTGAACAGTAAGAGTTGAAATATTTAATAGGGTTGGTGGTGGGTTTTTTTTTTGGTTTGTTTTTTTTTTTTTTTTTTTTTTGTCTTCCTTTCTATGTTCAGTACTGCCTTTTAGCTGACTTCAAAATCTGAACCCCAGTGTCCGATTTAGGTCAATTTACTGCTGGAACTCCCGTGGTGGGTTTGCATCTCTTAAATGTTAAGATTTAAATTTTTAACGAAACTTTGTGGGAGAGGGACAGGAGCCAGCCCAGAACGCTGCCACCTACTCATGAAACATCTCTGAACACAAGCAGGGTTTTTATTTTCTCCCCCAGTGCTGCAGCACCTTTCAGAGCTTCAAAATGGACTTCTAAAGTAGCAATGAAGAGCATTCAGCAAAGCTCCCCAATATATCAGAACAGTTTTTACATCAACGCTCAAGCTAATTTAAAAATAAATAAAACACCCTACCACCCTAACCACCACTTCTGGGAGATTAATATTTGCCTCCTGACCTTCCAAAGCACACACAAAGCAGACGATTTTCCCCCTTCTTTCAGGAGGGAAGGCACCTATCACACCTCATCCAGTTCAAAAAAAAGGCAGCACAGGTTTTTAGGTAGTTCATGTCAGTCAACCTGAAGCCTCTGAAATTAAATGTAGTAACAGCAACAAAACCTGAAGAAAAGCCTTTCATTTCACCAAGGTACTCACACTTCAAAGATGAATGTGTCAAAAATTCCTTATGAGGTGCCAACACTCTCTGCAGCAGTTTAGACACAAATCTAGCCCAGAAACAATTCCAGAAGAACGTTACAGTTCTTTATTCCAGAGGGTCCTCACCAGCTGGATGGATGAGTGCTGCTCTTGTCCTGACCACGGGCATCTTTCACCAGGCTCAGGCTCCTCTCCCCCGATTTATAACAAAGCTACAAATCTCCCAGGCAGGAAATTGGGCACTAATGACAGATAGGCAATGATTTAACTACAGGGTGTCCCACGCTGAAGAATGACTGCTGTAAAAACAGTGTTACACATCCATCATCAAAACAAAGCTGTGCAGCAAAGCCTCGTGTGGATCCAGCTGTAAATAGCTGGTATTTTCAGAAGCAGAAAATGAAGTTTGAGGCATGAAACTGAGATGCCTTTTCTTGTCCCCAAGTGTCCTTCGTTTTCATACTGGGTTTTAACTTGAATCATTGAACAGTGAAAAAATGGGAGCACCAATAACAGGTAAAAATTATCAACCACTTACAAGGATCAATTTGTTTTCAGTGTATCCATCCCATTTTACATGGTTGGCATGCCACAAACTGTCCAGATATTTACCCAGGTCACACCTCCACCTATGAGAGGTAAGGTATTTTTGACTATTAATTATTGACCCCAATGACAGAGCCATTAATTGTGGTCACTTCATTCTCTGGTCACGTCAATCAGCTCGAAGACCAAAGTCCCGTTTTCAAAGGAGCTCTGCCAGAAGAGGCAACACTGGGACTTACAGATCATTAGAATTAAATCTGGGGGTTGCTGAAGGCTGGCATTTGTATAGCAAAAAGTGAAGTCAACAGGCTGAAAACCAACTTAACAAATCAAGGCAGGTGGCACTGAACCAATCCTGAACCATTCCAGAGCAGTCTGGAATCACAGAACCCCAAAATGGGTGAGCTTGGAAGGGACTACAGTGGGGTCAGCTGGTCCCCAGCCCACCCTGCTCCAGCAGGGTCATCCCAGAGCACAAATCCCTAACAGGAACAGGCAGAATCCCAGTAAGTATCTGCAAGCAGTTAAAATAACAATAACACTTGAATTTCAATTCACAGTCATGCATTAAACCCCTCCAAAAAGCAGAAGTGCCATTTTGGGAGTCAGTTCCCCTGTGGTGTAGTGACCAAATCCCCCCAGTGCTGGGTGCATTTAACCATAAAAATGGCACATCATCAGCAATGATCCAAAGGGATCTCTCTCCACTGCACATGTACACATTTATCTATGTATTTACAGGCATTTCTCTGGCACTCACCAGCACTCACCTCCATTTAAAACGTGCCCTGTGCTGCCCTGTCATTCTGACTGACACCTGAACATCTTTATTGCCTGCTCACAGACACTTCACACTGAAAATGCCCACAGATCTTTTACAGCACAGAGATTAGGGCTGACTGGATTTTTTTTTTTCAGGCAATTAAAACATGAGCTGTTATTAGGTTGGTGACTACTTGGCACTTAAGTACTTTGCAATACTGTATCAAAGCACAGTGTCAGGACCAGAGGCTCTTGCATTTATAGTTCCTGGCTACCAAAATTGCACAACCACTGGACAACAACATCAGATGTTGTTCTGGCCTCGTACATCAATAAAATCAGCTGTAAAATGGGATAAGCACACCCCTTTATGTCACCTGCTTGTCCTGCCTTTTTAGAGAGAAATAAATAAATAAATAAATTTTAAAAATCATCTCTGCTGCTTCCCCCTGGGTTATCTCTGGATAACCAACAGAGCAAAGAAGTGGTTTCAGTTCTGAACCAGTGGAAGGTTTAATTTTTAAAGCCATTTAAAGAGCTATTTTATCAGTGGCTCTTGCTGGGAGTCGAACCACGAGTTACTGGCTGTTTGTGTAAATTGAATGTATGCCTTGATCACCACTTTGGCACTGACACAACACAAAGCCTTTGCCTCCCCAGTGACCTGTGAATGTTATTGGATAATATGGCCAAGAGACCTTCCCAAAATAATGTTCCTTCAGAGCTTTCCTGGAGAGTGTTCCACACACACTGGTCTGAGCAGCTCTTTCAATGACATGTGCAAAAGCATGCCAGCTCCTCTCTCTTCTCAAGGACTTACTGACAACAAAAAAGACAAGAAAAAGCATTTTCTACCTTCTTGAGGTCACCAAACCATGATACAAAGACGTTTGATGGAGAGAGGAGAGATGGAAAAAAAAAATCCCTGTCAATTCTGAGAGTTTTAACGCTCACAAGTTTCAAACAAATCCCTCATTACACACTGATCTTACCATGGACACTTTGCTATCTCTGTTTTTTGGTAAACTGGGATTACAAGGAAGGAAATCTTGCCTTCCAGAGACTTCCTATTTCTCAGGAAGAGGGATGCAATTTCCTTCCTCCCCTGCCATGCTTCTGAATGTCACCCTAATTCCACTGGCCTTGAACTGGGACACAAACCTGGATGAGGTCAATGGTTTGACAGCTGCAATCTCCCTTTAGCACCACTGAGCAAACACTGCTGGGCTGCAGAGGAGTAAACCACAGGGTTTAAGGGTTAGGATAAGTCCCCACCAGAGCTGGGACTGATGAATTCCTGCTGCAAGATTCACAGGCAAGACAGAGAACACAGGTGAGTTAAAGGCAACCAGGCTGAGCTGCTGGAACACCGGGTGTGGAATTGTGTGGCAAGTTTGATTTATTCAGAGACCAGCACTAGTTAAATGATTAAAACTGCCTGTGTCAACATCTCCTGTGCATGTAAAACCCAGTGCATTTACAGGATAAATGGTGATTGCTTCCCTAAGGACAGGGGGCACAGTGAGATTACAGAATCATGGAACTGTTAAGGTTGGAAAAGATCTTTAAGATCATCAAATCCAATCATCAGCTCAGCACCACCAGCATCTTCACCACTAAACCATCTCCTGAAGTGCCACACATACCCACATGTTTTTCTGACCACTTCCAGGGATGGGGATTTCTCTGGGCAGCCTGTTCCTATGCCTTACAACCCTTTCCATGAAGGAATTCTCCCTCAGATTCAACCTAAACCTCCCCTGGCACAGTCTGGGGCCGTTTCCTCTCATCCTGCCACTTGTCACCAGGGAGAGGAGACCCACCCTCACCTCACACATGAAACAATACTTCTTTAGATTAATCAAAGTCCAATATCACATCACTTCAGGAATTCTCCACCAGCAGGACTGCATCCAACCACCACAAATTTAAGGCAGGATGGGGAAAGAGAATGACTGGAAGTGCAGGGAGATTTCTGCACCTCCTCAACCACTGGACAATCACAGAACACCTTTCTTAGACTTCCTCAGCAAAAGGGGCTGAGAGCACTTATGTCTAAACTTGCAGCTACCAAGAAAAGGGCAATGAAATGAAAGTAGGAAAAACAAACTGGGCCAAAACTGTAGTTCCTCACACGCTGCTTCACGTACAGAAATTTCTTCATTTCATTTAAGGCTTAAAACACGTTTTGTAAAAGTTTGTGCACTAAGAGTCTTGACAGAGGAACACACAAAGAACAGCTGGCAACAGTTTAATGTGAATTGTGAAAGGTTCCTTTCACCGAGTTCATTGTAGCTGCTGACCAACCTTTCAGGGATAAAGTTCTGTTCAGCAAAAACCTGATGTTTCTGACCTCTGGAGTTAAGCAAAACCTTTCATGAATTCCACATAAACCAAAGAGTATGGTTTGGCATCTACAGACATTCCTGGGGAAAAAAAAAAGCAGCTAAGGAGCTGTGAATGCTCCTATTTTTCCACATTTGGCATCAGCTCTAAACGTTAATTATATTTTAAGTGTTATTGCTGATCGTTTCTGCATAAACATTCAGTTAACTTGTGTTTATCTTGAAGTCTGATATTGCCTCCTCTGACCAGTCGAGAAAGCTGCCAAGGCACAGAGAAATTCCCAGTTTTCCATGTAAAACCCAGCACAGCCAAAGATGGGAAACCCCAGTGAAATGACCCTGGTGTGGCAGCAGGCACAGAGGTCCCTGCAGCTGCACCACCCCCTTCCCAGCGCCACCAAAAGCCTCCCAGCAGGAGTTTCAGGGTTTATTTTGCCCCTTCACAGCAACTCTGCTGCAGAAATTTAGGTCACAATCCCTTCAAGGGGACACGTACATGGGCACTTACTTAAAGCTCAAGGAAATTAATTAAAAGCTCCTCACTGACTTCAATGTGCATTGAATCAGGACCTGGATGAGTTCAGAGGCAAAACAATTACACTTTAATTAAACATCTTCACCTTCCTGTGAAGTAGTCAACTCATTTTATAGAAGGATAAACTGAGTCAGAGGGTTTCAGAACTTGGTTGTGGTCATAAACAGAGTGGATTGCTTAAGTGGCTTCCACACCTGTGAGCTGCCCCTGGAATACAGAGAAAATGCTGAAAAATCAAATCAATTCCTGGGCTGTGGATCTGCAGGAAATAAAACAGAACATCCTGAGACGAGTGGAATGGTTGTACAAATCCATTGGCTCCATCTCTGTTCCCCAATTAGGAGCTAATTTAGTCAGTCCCAGGAATCCCAATAATGCAACAAGTTGAAATTATTAGGGGTTTTTTTTGCCATGGTAGTTTTATCTTCAGCTGAGAATCTGAGAATTTCAGGCTGGTTTCTTTTGGCTTGTTTTTAAAATAGCATTAATAATTACATCTATTTTTATTTTTTTATTAAAAAGACTAGGCCTGGCAGATTTGATAGGAAAACCTTGGAAGTCCTTACTGAAAAGCAAGAAGAATGACCACACTCTCTGAATTCAGGCTGACATTTAAGCCACACATAAGCTCTGAAACGTTCTGTGGCATCACCAGGAGCGACAACCAGAAACAAAAATTAGCTCTCCTCGCTTTTTTTTGAGGATTTGTTACATAATGCTTCCCCACCACTCAGGCTGAAAATAAATCCTAGAGTCAGGAGTGTCCTCAAGTACCCACTGATGGTTTTTGGTTATTTTGCTGATCTTTGGTTGGTCTCACCTACAGTTTTGCCCATCCTGCTCTATCTGCTCTCTGATGCCAAAGGGAGCTCATGGACAGGCTCCTCCAAGGGAAAATGATCTGAGTGTCCTCCCTTCTCTGAGATAAAACAGTGAACAAAGAGGTGTGGGTGGGTTTTTTCATTAGGAGAAATTAAGTTTGTTGGTAGAAAGTTTTTAGCACATTTAAGTGTCATTTAACCTATTTAAGTGTCATTTCTCCCTCCTGCTTACAAGCCAGACCCTGGACTGCCAAAGTGGCTTAGGAGGTGGAATAGGTGTCAAAATGTTTTCATTCCAATCATTTACATCTCTAATATCTGTGATGCAGAGTTATTTGAAAAGAATCTTTTTAAAGGAATTACAAATGTGACTCATGTATGGTTTCTGGTTATCTGGTTTAACACAGGAGAGACAAAAAACCTGATACCCACGTACTTTCAGTGAGAATCTTACACAACATGAGTGACTTCAGTCAGTCTGCTGGAAAAAAGGAGCAGGACTAAGTGGCTTTTTAAAACTGTTGAACACTATGATTTTTTGACACCTTTCTTGTGACAAACCAAGGTTTATTTGTGGGTGAACAGACCACCACACTGTCCCAGAAGTACCACACTGATGGTTTAAACCAAGAACACGACTGACCAGCTTTACCATTGTGACCATTAACACACCTGGAAAAACATAAACAAAGCCATTTACCCTCCCTGTCTGAACACTGAATTATAAGCACCTTCTAGCTCTAACACTTGTGCCAGCTCCCAGAATATAAACAACTGGCATATTCATTAGGACTGCAGTTTCTCCCATCCCTTCTGCACTGCACACCCCATGGTGCAGCTGTAACAGCTGCATTTCAGCAGGAAACCTAATCTGATGACAGCTTGCAATAAAAAGAAATACAGCTTTGCCTCTGCATGTAGAGAAATATTTCTGATACCCAATCCTCCTTTTTGGAAAAAAAAAAAAACAAAACAAAAAAACCCACAAAAAACTCTCCAGGAAGTTTTTCCCAGCAAATCCAAGAGCAGCCTCCAAAAGCCCGTTGCCTCTCTGGGTGCATTTTTGATGCTTCAAACTAGGTCAGATGCTCAGGAGGGATGCTTTGTAGTCAACAACCAACCTAGGAATTGAAATACTTAGTAAAAATCATAAATGTTTATGCTGGTTACAGATGACAAACGTTTTGGAGGGGGTGGGAAAAGCTCATATTAAACATGTATAAATAGATTCCTTTCTCCCAAGTTGTTTCCTAGGCAAAGCATCAACCTTGAACAGCTCCACCCCATCAAACACGTTTAGGTGTTCCCTCTGTTTGCCCACATGCAACTGCAGGGTGATTTTTCATTTTTGGCAACAGACACCACAGTCCATGTCAGCAATTACAAAATCCAGGTTTTGTTTCCGCTCATTTCTGGTTTTGTTTAGAAAACACCACAAGTTGTTTTGGAAATGTCTCTCTCGCAAAGTTAAACACTCTTAAAAGTGTGGATGGGGGAAGAAGGGAAAAGGCAGGGAGCACAAATTGATACAGCTGCAGATTTCCTGTAAAACTGGGACTCACAACTTGCTTTCTGTGCAGCCCCAACACTCATCACGATGATGTTTTGTGTCCAGTGAGATTTATGAGCATCAACTAACTCTTGTTAACAGACAGAAGCTTCAGTTCAGGTGCTGAGAGCCCTCCCTGCCCACACCCTGCAGTGCCCCTGCAGCACACACAGCTCCATCAGGGCACTCACAGCTGGGCTGGATCCCACATGGATTTATTGCCAGGACTCCTGGCAGGCTCTGGGATCATTGCCCTGGTGAAGATTTCACTGCCACTTGGACGCCAGAGAGAATCCTGAAAGCACTTCTGTGTCCTACACAACTTCTGTGTCCTACACAACTTCTGTGTCCTACACAACTTCTGTGTCCTACACAACTTCTGTGTCCTACACAACTTCTGTGTCCTACACAACTTCTGCATAACTTATTGAGATGCTTAAAATGAGCTAAAAAGAGAAACCTGCTTTGAAGCAACTTTGGGTCCAAAAGTTAATTACCAGTTAATTGTCCAAAGTGCCCACTTATTAAATTCTACACCCTTTTTTGGAGATTTACTATTTCTATACACCCCAACAACTAAGAGAGCACACAAATCCATTTACCAACAACTCTACCAACAACTCCTGAGGGAGCTGCAGTGTCTACCAAGATGCCAGAGATACAATAACTGATGATGTTTTTTCAGCTAAGGCAAAGTAAAGGAACCCCAACGTGTCTGAATTACACCTGTCCCCATTTTCCAGCCGAATGTTTGTCAAGGCAAAAGTAGCTTTTAGACTGGCAAGAAAATAAGCCTGTATTTTTAGTAGTAGTACTTTAGATGTAGCTTTATGTACAACCCCTCACCTTGAATACCTGTAGTTTCAAAATAAACCCCCTGAAGTACATGTTTAGCCTCATTTTTCACCATTTTCTCCTTCAGCAGCTATTTCACATCACTCACGAGCTCCAGAAATACCAAGGGCAAAAGACATTGAAAGCCTGCATGTTCAGCAGCCAAGAAAACCTAAACATAGTAAGATTTTGTAAATGTATTGAAAAGTATGTTCTTAAATACTCACTCAACATGCCTCTCACCACACTGCAGCCAGCTCACACCACAACACTGAACAAGCACACCTAACCTGCCTGCAAAGTCTGCTGGAGTTTGGCGCTTTGGTTTGTTTTCAAATCCCCACATCTGCAGAATGTCTCCCAGTCATCTCGCAGAGCATCAAAGCCCATCCTGCTCAACGTGCCAAGATCAGGAATGGACAAATAAACGATGATATACAACAGAGCAAAACAGTCTCTTCTTGAAGACAAGGCCAATGAGAGTCTAAAAGGCAAATGTGCCCTGATGAAGCACATCTGGCTGCCGAGCAGAAGGGAGGATCATCTCTCATCTGTGCCCTGGAGCGATAATGCACTCTGATCCGGGCAGTGATGCTGTCCCTGCCTCACGTACCTCCCCGACACACACACAGAACCGCACCGCGCCAACAAATCCTGCCCATCCAGGCTCAAAGTTACGGCGTGCTGCCTCGGAGGCTCCGGCAGCACCATTTTTAGCCGGGGCAGGAATTACCCCGAGGGAAGCAGTGTCCGAGAGGCGCTTTCCCACAGAGGGCCGGGCTGCCGAGAGCACCGCGGGCGGAGGGGGCTGCACCGCCCGCGGCCCCGCACTCCGGAGCGGCTCTACCCGGGAATGGCTTCACCTGCCACGGCACTGCAGGCCACGGCCGGGGTGGGACACGCTGGAAGCGGCAGCCCCGCCACGCGAGGGAGGATGCCACAGAACCGAACCTCCCGTACCTGCGCCGCGGGGCCACGGCCTGGCCGGGCAGGGCAGAGCAGGGCAGGGGAGCGGAGCCGGAGCCGGCCCCGGCGGGGCGGCCGCGGGCACTGAGGAGGCCCCGGGCTGGCGGAGCGGAGCCCCCGGGCCGGGCGGGCTCCTTTGTTCGGGCGGCACACAAAGGGCACGGCGCTCACCTGGTGCGGGGCCGGGCGGCCCCGGCGCTGAGGCGGCTCGGGCGGCGGGCGCTGGGCACGGGCGGGCGAGGGGAGCGGAGCCGAGCGGAGCCGAGCAGAGCCTCCTCCTCCTCCGCCGTGACTCACCGCGGCGGCCCGAGGGAGGTGCCTGGGCGGCTCCGGGGGAGGGACCCGGCGCGTCCCGGCGCCCAGGGCAGCGGCGGCGCCGCAGGCAGCACCCGAGAGCCGGCCGGGAGGAAGGGGCGGGGAAGGGCCGGGGAAGGGGCGGGCAGGGCCGGGGAAGGGGCGCGACCACAGGAGCCGCTCCGGGGGCTCCGCTCGCCCGACCCCGCCCCGCTATCAGCGGGTGTCGCTCTGGGACAGAGCCCTTCGCTGGGCACGGGGGTGGGCACCGGGCTCACCTTGGGGAACATCCTCCCAGCCCGGCTCTCCCCTCCCGGTCCGGCTGTGAGTCAAGCCGAGGCGTGTGGGAGAAATCGCAGCTACGTTTGGACAGGCTGCTGCTCGATAGCACCGTGCTAGGAAAGTTAAAGACGCTGCAAAATTCGGTACAGCTTAACTAAAGCTGATTCAGGCGAATACAGAAAACGCCAGCCTCCCACTAGAACTAGCGCTCAAAAATAAAGAATCGCCATTTGGTCACTGAAGCACTCAAAAAAAGCAGGGAATTCGCATTTGGTCGCTGAAGCGCTCAAAAATAAGGCGATCCTTCACCTACCTAGACTGAAGCAGAGTAAAACCCCAGCGAACACAGAGAGGGATTAATTAAACATAGTAATAATAATAAAAAGCCAGATAACAGAAGCCACCAAAGGTTCCTCACCTGCACTGTGGTTTCCCACTAGGTTAACAGTTACTCTGCTTCCCTGCAGTGTGCACTGGTGGGGCCAGAAAGGTAAGTACAAAATTCCTGGAGATAAAGATGCTTTGTGTACCAAGTGTTATTTAGTAAAATGCATCTGTTTTCTACTCGGTATTTAACTTAATTGCATAAAAATAGTCACAGTAATGAAATAGGTGGCACTTCCTTTAACAGCTTGCTACTTAATGACATCAAAGCCCGATGCCACTGAAATCCAAACCCCACTGCCAGCTAATGAAGGGCTTAACATGAAAGCCTCTGCAAAGAGCAAACCCAAGCTGCTGACAGGAACAGGAATGGTGCAAATGTGCTGGGATCTGAGATCACTGGCACATACCCACAGCACAGCAGGCAGTAATGATTATTAATTATTTAAGAAAAGAACATAAGAGCTCCAGCATAAGCTGAAAAAAATATGCAGAAGCATTGCTCTGGGATCCTCCAGTTGGATTACTGTTAATTAGCACAGTACATGAGTCTGAGGGAAAGATCTAAAAGCATCTTATGCTGGTAGGAGCGTATAATTAAGCCATCATTTGCATCTTTGCAATAGTATGAATTTCCTTGCTGATAACATCATGGCACAACACCATCTTATGAGTAAGTACTGTCTAGCTCTCCACTTCCAATTCAGCTGGCTGACTGTACAGCAGTGCAATGCCATCCTACACAGCATCCATTTAACATCCTGCCTTTATTTAGAAAGGGGTTTAGCAGGGAGGGACACCACAAGGCTTCCTCTACCCTTGGGAGGGGTTTAGATTTCTTTTCTTAGAACTCAGCTCCTGCCCCACCTCAGTTTGTTCCCCTCCAGCTTACCGAGGTGTTGGGCTACCAAGCAAGGGGACATCTTGCCAGGAGTCACTTGTATCATCACAGGACAGGACAGATGCTCAAGAGGCCTCTTAACTCTGCTAGTTCTGCAACACATTCAGTAGAATGTTGTGCATGTCTCCTGGGACTGCACAGACCTTCCCAAGGCAAACACAAGATAGAAAACTGCACTTGATAAATCCGTTACCTCACCCATCCCCACCCTGCTTGCCCCGACCACATTCCCTCAGCAGGGCAATGTTAGGAAGATTAATTATCTAAAGGTTAAGTCTTTCTAACATTTTTACAAGTACTATGTAAAGGCTTGATATTATTTTACAATACTCTCCCAGATTAAATGGATTTTTCCTCTCAATCACTCCTAATCTCTTGTTTAATGAGGCTGCTGTTTGTTCTAGTAAGCCAAAACTCCACAAAACCTTCTCTGAATCCCTGCTTGACTTAGAAAAACCCCCCTCAACTCACCCTGTCCTTCCTGATCTCCAGTACTTTCTTCATCAGCTCTGGAAATCATTTAGGATTCCTTCACAGCACAGCTGCTTCCACCCTCCAAGTCCCTCTGTACTTGTTGGCATCTCCCTCTCATTAAGGGCTTCCAGCAGCATCTGCACACCCAGGCCCTGCTTTCATTATCCCTGATCCAACCACACACAACAGTGAAAACTCTTTCCTTCCAAGATGTGTGTGGTACCCAATGAGGGACTTGTTTTTAGCCTGGAATCTCTTTGTCTTTTGGTAATCTCTTATATTTCAGACTTAGTCTGACAATTCCCATCCATCCAAATCAAGCTCTGATTCAGCAAAGTTGTTTCCTCAAAATTAAATGCAATTCAACCATTCCACCCTGTGTACTTGGGACACCGAGAAATGGTGGAGGGCACAGCAGTCAGGTGAACTTTCCATGACTAGGGGCAAACAAAACTTGTGTAGGTTAGAGAGATTATACTAAAAAAAAAAAAAAAAAAAGAAATTGTTCAGCTGCCTTAGTTCCAATGATCCTACATGGGCTGTGCAGTGAGGAGGTAGGCAGAGATTTTCAGGGCATGAATAAAAAAGCCCTTTGCTGTAAGAAAGGCTTTGACAATCATCTTTTTGTTAATCCAGGCTTAGTTTGTGTGGCAAGAAACCTTCTCAGCTGCCTATTTTATTCAAACCCAGCAGCGTTTCCAGGTTAAAATTTGGTCTTTACAAAGTTGCAAAACACACCCTTTTACAATAACTTAAATTCCACCTCCACCTTATAAGGATAAAGAAAAGCTGTTTACCCAGACATTACACCTCTGTCCACGGGATCTGCAGGTGGATCTGATGGTTTCCAGCACGTCTCAATTATTACTGACCCAGTTTTGGAGGCATGTTCAAAACATCATCCTAAACATTATCAAGCAGCAAACTATTATGATTGCAAGATGAAAAAAAAAAAAAAGTCTCATGGTTAGTACTTGTTTAAATGAGAAATCTGCTATTAAATACAACATTTACACATGAGTGTGTTAAATTACAGCAGCTATTTTGGTGCATGATACAGCAGTGCTGTATCCACCACCCTTGTGCCTGCATTTCCTCTTTTGAGACCTTCTTTTAGAGACCCCTTATTCTGAAACGTTTTTATTTGTCCTCTCAGGGGGTGTCAGGTACTTTGGGCCACCCTCCCAGATGCTCTGAACATCAGCAGCTCCCGTTTCACTGGAGAGTTTAAAAGTCACAGCAGAAAAATCTTGGGCAACATCAACTCCAGTAACTCTCCCCTCACCCTCACAGGCATAAACCCCTTTTAAGGTGAAGTTAAAAAACCCTACAACCTCATAGCAGGACAAGGTGCCACATTTTCCACGACTCCTCAAGAAAAACTCCAGTATGAGCAGTTGCCATTCCTCTCCTGTGGGCAGACAGAATTTAAATAAGAGTTAAATCCTTCCCCAGAACTCAGGGAGGATAATTTTAAAATGATGGAGGTGGGGAAACTCAAAAAGTGCCCGCAGGCTGACTTCTATTTCTTTACAATGTAAAAATCGTACTTGGCCTTACACAGGGAGGGAATTGCCACACTGGAAACAAAACCAAGTGGTTCAGTGGGAATTTGCTTCCCATTTCAGCCACCGATGACACAGCCTGGGCAGGAGGGGATCCTTAACACAGAGGTCTCCATCAAAATGGATTTGACTTTCACAGGCAAGGTAACACGAGGAACTAAGGGATCTCTTAAGAAATCTTGTATTTTTCCTTCAAGACAAAGATAACTTGCTACTTTTCCATTCAAGATCAAAGGAGGGAAATAATACAAGGAGACAAAGACAGAAGAAAGGGAGACAGAGCATTTGAAGCTTCAATTTTCTCTCCAACGCTTTTCCTTTCAGATCAGTACAATCACTGAATTCACTCTATAGAAAAAGATTAAAAAAGGGAGGTTACATATGGCCAAAAAAAAAAGGGGGCTCTGGGAACTTTGCTGATGATTTTAAAGCTACTGTACTTTACAATTCTTACTTCAGAAGTAAAATGATAAACAAAAAACAAAGCGCATTTTAATCTTCAAAGCCACGTGTGATCAATAACAACTTCACAGCACTCGATATTCAAGGATCATAATCTGTATTTTACTCCAGGAAAGATGTGTACAGAATGAGTGATCTGCCAGGGTCTAACACTGAACTGGGAATGGAACTCACACATCACAAGCTTGTTTGTTACCCAACAAATCCATGCTTTCATTTAGCAGTTGTGTCTTTTGTTACCAGTTTTTATTTCAGCAAATGTTTATGATAATAAATAAATAATGGATTTTTGTTTCCCCCCCAGCTCCTGCAGGAACATTTCAGACAGTGGTGGAGGTACATCCAGGGTTATTTAGCAAAACATTTAGCACAACACACCAATTAACTTCCTGCACCTCTGAAATCCATCTAACACTTCAAGCAGGCCACTGAACTATTTGTGAGGGTGACACATGAGCAGCTTCACACCAGCAACTGCTTCCTTTGTAAATCACCTTCCTGCTCAGGGCCTCCTGCAGACACAGCCAGGCTCTGTCACAGCTCTCATCTCTGACCCTGCACAGCTTTGGAGGAGGGAATTCTGCCCCAGCCACTGAATCTTCCATACTCGTCACTGATCTCAATCCCCACCTTTGTCCACCGAAATCACCAGAGAACTTTCCAGGAGCAGAAGCAGCACAACGTTGAAAAGCTGTTCAGCCAAGGATGAATTGAATAGGAATGTTACAACTGCCTGCAGTGCAGAAACTTTGCAAAAATCCTGAAATATTTACAAATCATTATTAAAAAAAAAAAAAAAAAGTTTCTCCTGGAAACAAACACCTCTCAAAGGAAGAGGAGGAAGATTTCCATAGCACTGTAAACTTGCCTCGATCCTGGAGTGCTGAGAGATTTAATTTACATCCTAATGCTGCAAGCAGGCTGTGGGGTGGGGGGAGGGAGTTCCTTAGCACCAGTAATGAGCAGAGAGGAAGAGAAGGCAGCTCCGGTCCCCACGGGCTGTTTTGTTTGCAATAATTTCAGACTGTCTAATAATGCCTTTTAATAAGCTGCTCTCAGCTCTGGAGCTGCAATGAGCCTTTGTCAGAGCACACAATGCTGCCCCAGACAGCAAAATGGTTCTGACAGAACGGACAAAAGGCCCGGTCTAAATAAAGGCTTCTTAAAAAAAGGGAGGAAAGAAGTTCCACCAGTGAAACACGGAAATTATGCTGTCTGTACCACGTGCCCTCCCATTTCTGAAATGCTGCCTTTCCAAAAGGTATCTACTAAAGCAAAATACAGTCAAGCAACACATTTTCTAATCTACTCCTCCTGGTTTACACTTGGACAAACTTGCTTATTTTTAGGGTATTTATGCCCTGTAAGTGCACTCTACATGAGCTGACCATGTCAGTGTTCTGTTTACAATCCATGCTCCTTATACTGCTATGGGGTACTGAGATTCCCACTGCAACAAGCTGTCCAAATTTAACACTATTTCCACTCTCTCCATTTAATGGCAGTTCCCACTGAAGCTCATTTCTAGCTATACAAGCCACAGACATCTCTATGACAGGCAAAACACCACGTTCTACTCCAATAAACACGGACAAATACAGGGCCAAAACCAGCCACACCACCATAAACTGGAACCAAATTCCCTGGGTTTAAAAGCATGTTTTAGAAACCATTACTAATTCTAAAATAACTTAGAATCATCCTTTTAGAACATTTCCTTCTCCATTTTTCTAATCCCAAGCACTAACAAAATCACTTTTTTTTTTTCCTTGGAATTCTTCTCATTTTTTTAAATTATTTTTTATTATTTTATTATTATCACCCATCCTTTTCCTTCCAGCCACAGACCTACTGTGACATTAAGAGATGCCCTTGGTGTGGTTTTGTTGTTGCCACTATCATTACTTCAGCACCTGAACATACACCATGGGTAAGGCAGACCTTAAATGCACATTTCTCGAGCTGCAAAACCTCAGGGAAATCCAGGCTTCCAACCAGCTCTGACAAAATGCAAACAAGCACTGGAATTGAAGTGAGAAGGAGCCCAAACTTAGGGAATGAGATCCCTACCAGTGATTTTACAAGATACAGTCTGTCAGGAAGTGAAGCCCCGAGTAGTTTCTCCACCCTCTGAGCTAAAGATTCAACAATACGAGATCTGAAATCCTCCTGCACCGAGTTTAGTCCTAAGGGGGGCACAGACCCTCCCCTCTCCACACTGAGCAACACCTGCACTGATCACACAGTGGGAGCTTTGCCCCCCTTTTAAACCCCCTTCTGCTCACAGGTTATTTCACAGCACCCCTGAAACCCCGGGAAATCAGGGCAGGGTGTGTTCCTGCACCAGGGCTGAGGGGAGAGGTCACAGAACGAGCCATTTCCTATCAGTCCCCTGTCGTTTCAAACACGAGGTTAACTGACTGCAGGAGCCTCCCCACAGCGCTGCCATTGTCTGCCAGCCCGGGCTGCCTCACGAAGTGCTCATTCATGTGCACGGCAAACAGGCAGCCAGGCCAGCCACCAGCACCCAGGCCCCTCGGGGGTCTTCTGCAAACAGTCTGCAGGGAGATGGCATTCCTAAGAAACCAAGTCCATTTTCAAAGCTTCAGTGCTGTCCTGGTACAAAACTACTTAGTAGGGAGTCCAGACAAGAACTAAGACAATGTACAGAATCACCCAAAAAACCAACTCACCGGGACTGCTCCTGAAAAAGATCTGCTTGCTGCAACCACATGCAAAAAGATTTAAGTTTTAATAGTTAGAGAAATACACGTTCAGAAAAGTTCAAAACAGCTGATTCTTTCCAAAGACAGACATACCCATGCTTTTGTTTCTAGAGTTCCACTTAGTGTTCAGCCTCAGAGCTTAAGGGGTACAGACACCAAGGTTCCAAAGTGCACTTAAGGCTGTTTAAAACACTTCACATCTTCTGGTTAAGAACCCAGAAGGTTTAGGGTTTGGGTGTTTTTTTGCTTTGCTTTGTTTTGTTATTTTTTCAACATGTTGGAAATAGAAAAACCAAATGCAGTGTGACAGAAGTCCAGTGCTGTTGGTAAGTGGAGAGACACGAGCCTCACACACCTCTTCATTGCTTTGCCTTTTCTACTTCAACACTTGCTAGAGCAAAGACTTTGTCTCCTGAACCTATGAGGGGGGGAGAAAACATTTTCAGTTAAGTGTTAGTAGAAATTGTGGATTTCCTTACGTACAATTTAAATCGAGCAGAATGTTTGAGATCAAAAGAAATCAAACCCACATTGTGAAAACCAGAACACTTGATCTCAACCCCTGAGTTTTTAATTCTGTTTTCTCCCCATGCCCTGCTGAGGAGGGGGAATGGGAGGGTGGCTTGGTGGGCAGCTGGGGGCCAGCCAAGGGCAACCCAGCACACACAGAGCTACTCACAGAGTCCCCTTCTGAACAAGAGGGTTCTCACCTTGCTGACACTCTCAGGAAGAGCAGTGCTGAAAAGCCAGCTCAGAGACACTTCAGCTGCACCCTGACCTAGTCTGGCATGTTCCTGCCAGTCACGGTTCTTTCATCCCAGTTCTAACTGTAATGCCAGAATGAACTGTTGTGCTGATTTAATGCACTTTACAACTGAACTTTTGATCCTGTCAGTATGTTTAGAGGTGTGACAATCAAAGCAAGAAGCTGCTTTAAAGCTCTATTTTGACAGTGTGCCAAGAGTTGCCAAATTCCCTGCATCAAGCAGAGGAAAAGGCTTTCCTGAGGAGAGTCATTAATGCCAAAAAGATCAGTGTTTAACTGTAAGAGCAGCATCTCTGCTTGAGACAGACAATTCAAGCCTTCAGCTGATGGGCAGCACTGGGCATTTCGTGGGCATTTGGCCCTGGGTTTATCTGCTGTGTTACTTTTCCTCATGGATAGTGCATCAGAGTTCCATTGTTAATAAAATGCACATCAGCATTTAATGGCATGAATCTTTGGTTCATATTTTCTCTTTCACAGGGGAACCAGAGATACTTCTATTAATCAGCGTTCAGTGAGGCAAAGAAATGGGGAGTTATGAGAATGAAAACTTACCAAGGTCAGTGGAGACTCTCTCAAACTGGCTCAGGGCTGTACCAGCATTTGCTGACAAGAACATCTCATCATCCCCAGTGAGCTAAAGCAAAAAAGGCCACAACTGTGAACTTCTCACCTTGACAGTGCACATTCCCACCATCTGCATGAACTATGACAGGTGACAGCAACTGTCCATCAGCATTTTTTAAGTGGCAGTGTTACCAACATGCTAAAACCTACACTGAAGATGAACCTACGTCCCCTGCCACTGGATTTTCCCTGCCAGGCAGGACAGGATGGGCAGTGCCAGCCGTGCCTCCCCCTGTACCACAGTGTCCAGCTGACCTCCAGTGCTCAGCTGTGATGGAGAGGTCACCCTGTACCTGAGCACCTGAACTGGGCAGAGGATGGCAATAACTTGTTTTCTCCGTGTGGTCAGTTCAGTGCTGAACTGAGGTCTGAACTCACCTCCCATCATCTACTGAGGGAAGCCAAACATGCAGTCACTGCCAGCTTTGACCATGCTAAGGGCCAGTGACCTAGAAATGGTTCTCCTCCTTTAAAGTGACATTTGCACGGGTATATTTTGCTTTTATGTGTGTGCTCTGATGCCTTGTGACAGATGCCCATAAAATATTTACAGTAACGAAGCAGTAACCTACATTTGGAAGGTTCAGATATTCTAAGTTAAAAGTCACTCATTTAATTAGCCTCAGATACACATCCTTATTAAAGCAAAGCATAAGGGTGTCAAGCTGTTCACAGTGTTTGCATCAGTTTATTTGTTAGGAATAGAAAAGTCAGGTCCAGGCACTCAGGATGGTGCTGGAATGAAGGAAAACATAGGAGTTACCTGATCCAACTACATAAAACTTGGCAGTATTGTGCAGACAAACAGGGAATTTTTACTATCATTGCTCACATCCAGAACACATGTGGAATTACTGCCCTGGCAAGTCCTCTGTGCAGCAGATTGCTGATCATTTAAAAGATTAACAGGTTAGGTCAGAGCCTGGTGAGGTGGTTTCTTGTGCTGACTCAAGGAATTCATGCCAGGAGGATTAGGTATCTTCATGCATTCAGTTCACAATCTTAACTAGCCTTTTATATGTCTCCAAAACGTGATTTTTTCCCTCTGACAGTCAAGCAATAAAATTGTTCTTTGCTTTGGAATCCACTTGAACTGCAGCTCCTTAAAGTACTGCATTTGATCTTTTCCACTACACTCCTTCATTTCCTAAGGAACCTTAAGTACAGAGATACCCAGCAACTCATTTTCTTCATTTACCAGCCACAAAGGGAAATAACAACTTCTCTTCCTCCCTCTGGTGGCAAACCCAGGGCTTGTTCTGCCACTTATGGATCACTGGGGGCATCAATCCCCTTATCCCTCATCTCTGCAATTCCTTTACCTCACACCAAGAGACAAAGAATATTGTATTATATTGAATATTGTATTATATTGTATTATCAGCAATATAAAAGTAAGTGAAGCTGGATGAGTGTCAAAAGCTTTGGATAGTTCCTGGTAAATAGGTGGAGCTTTTATAAATTTGATCATCTTGTGCCAGCTTGTATGTGATTAATTTATATGGCCCAAAGAAAGCATTTTAAAGTAGAAACAGCCTTTTATAAAAGTACAAAACTGTTTGATCCATGTTCAGCAGTGAGTGCTTCAGAAAGCCCGGCATTAAAAGGGAAGGACATTTCTATACTACAAAAACAAGTTGCATTTTATTGTTTGCTCATGAAAGTTATCATTTCTTATTTTAATTATTTCAAACTCCTGTTAAATAGATAGACAGAGAGCTCTGTTCACCTGAGCTTCCCCACAACACCTTACCTTCTCACCAAGCTTCCTGAGGGCAGTCAGGATTTCCACTTTCTGCTGGGTGTACAGGTCTCGTGCCAACTTCCCAACCATCAAGTCTCGGTCCATCTGCACATCAGGGGGGAAAAACAAGTCAAAATACATAATCTTCCCATTATTTCACTCAACACAACAGCATGAGAAATGCAACAGCCTAAAAATATCCTCAGCAAGCACAGACCCACAGCAGGAAGGGACAGAGCTATCTATGATTTAAAAGATGGCTGTGAGGTTTTTCTGAGTGTTCTGCAAATACTCTCCACTCCTGACCTCAGCTGACTTGATTTCCCCACACTTGAATCTTCTTTCATCGAAGACTGATACTCAAATTTATGGATTCACACATCACTGGCACATGGAGCAATCACTTTTAATTTCACTTTATCTGCATCCTCAGTTCAGTCTAGATGTCTGAGTGCACTCCCCAGCCCTCAGTACAACCCCAAATTTTCTGTTTGCAGTTTGCTCACTTCACCCTCACTGTCAATCCCATTGTTTGGAAGCAAGAAGATAACTCAAGAAATACACACTGTTACCTCAGTAAACATTGAAAACTGAACACATCCTCAAAGAGACCTGCACCTCTTTATGATGCTGACACACCAAGTTTCCCAGCACCCTCAGTGCTCTCCCTGCAATCCTTACACACTTGAATCAGTCTGGCTCAAATAAACAGTTTTTGCAGTCAAACAAAAAGCCTTCACCTCTGCCAGCCTCGTCCTCAGTTGCCTGGGCTGCTTCTTTGCAAACAGTCTGATCACTTCGGGGGTTTTAAAGGCTTGGCTGATGGCTGCTTGGATTGCCTGCAAGGGAAAGAGCAAGAATGAGCAGGACTGACTCACAATCGACAGCTGAAGACAAGAGTAAGAAGGGCTGGAAAACATCATTAGTACCCTCTGCATCCTTTGATACAGAGCTCTTTCTTTTTTGTATAACCATGGAAGTAAGATGAAAAAAACCCAAAAACATGACCTTTATGCAGGGCTTGGAGAATCCACTCATTAGTGCAACTACACTGAGAAAGAGCTGTGAAGTTTCTCATTACAGTCCAGGTCTTACTTTCTAATAATTTTCAACACTTTCCTGATATTAGCACAGTTTTCATGCCCACACTGATGATTACAGCTCTTCTAAGGGTAAGCAGAATTGTAAATGATGAGGCAAACACCTCACTGTTATTCAAATTATCTGTGGATTATCAAAATTATCATTATTAGATCTCCCCACAGTTATCTTTGGACAAGCCATGATCTCTCTGGAAACAAAATCCTAAAACACAGAGCTTAGAAGGAACAAATTATTGCTCTAATAAAACACTGGAAAGAGAGAAAATAGATCAGAAGTTTAGAAGTCAGCATAAGATCAATAATATAATATAAATATTAAATGTATAAATATATAATAATAACCTAAAGTCACACAGTCATTCCTACAGCCTTTTCATTTGGACTGGTATGAATCTGAAACACAAGTCAGCGAGAAGAGCGCTGGAAGTGCTATCTTTGCTTTCTAGCAAACAGGCATGAATTGTATTTCTCGGGATATATATTATCCTAGACCTTTTATATTAAATTTCTGTTATTTTCTAATATATTTAGTCCCTGTAATTTCCATTTTAAACCGAAGAAACCCATGCAAGTTCTTACATGTACACAACTTTTAAACAATAAAATCATCAGTTACATAGATCTAGGTTTCACCCAAAAATTACAGTGGATGTATTTGCTGCTTCATCAGCTCCAGGAAAAACTTGAACTATTTTTAGCAGCACATCATCCTCACCAGTTGCATCCCACTGAGCTCGTCCACCAGAGTCATATCTCCAGACATGATCTTCTTCAGGGAGTCGTGGAACTCACTCAGCTGCTCCAGAGTTTCTTTTTTGGTCTCCTCATACTCATCTGCATCCAGCTCCTCTCTACACAGGACACATTAATTCAGAATTAAGGTTTAAACCTGAGATGTCCATGGAGAAAAGGGCACTGGGGAGCATCATGGAGCTCCATTCCTCAGGCAGCAATGGATTCAGTCTGACTCAAGTTTTATTAGCCCAGGGAAAAGTAACACAAAAATCACATTAGTTTGTCTAACTTTTCATTTTATTTGTGTTAAAAAAAACCCCACCAACAAACATCCATAACTACAAGACAAACCAAACCAGACACAAAAGGTATTTGCTAACTGATATTAAAAAAGCCCACAAGGAAATTGTGAGTTGTGTGAACAGGTATGAGAAGCTAAAAAGTCACACTGAAATATAAAGAAACCATTGAGTATTTCTACCTGTGTTTTTTTCAGATAATAAATAAAATTATATTTTCTTAAAATATAGTTTTTACTACCTAACACAAACATCCTAATTAAAAAAATATAAAGCCACAAGAAAACAACAAATAAAAACAAAAAACTCACAAGATTTTTTGAAAAGTACCACTTTCTTCTGCCGACCACTTAAGAAAATTATTACCATATATGAGAAAAGCATCCATTTTTATTACCTGCATTCTTCCAGATCTTGAAGCTGCTGCATTAATCTGTCCAACTGCTCCTCCAAGTTTTGTTTTAGCTTGCTGGTCTCTGTTGTTCCTCTTGAAGCCATTTTCTGTTTTCACATGAAAACTTCCAGTTGTTACATGACACTCCTAGGAGAAAGCACATTTTATCGTTTGTATCAACAACTGAAAACCTATTTACAATGCTCCAAGCAGCAAGAAAACGATGCAGTATCTTGCTGATGGAATGCCTAACCACAGCACCTGGAGATCCTTGCAGTGTAAACAGAAAGGCCAGGCTGTGTGTGCGGGATTATCTTGGCAGCAAGAGGCGGTTCACCAGGGCAGTAACACAACCAAACGAGGGTCAAACCCAGCAGCGGTTACCGAAACACGGAGGCCCCGCTATGTTAAAACAGCAGGTTCGCCTCTCCCAGGGCCGCCCGGAGCTCTGTGTGAGACACCGCGCCTGAGCTGAGCCCGGAACGCTCCGGCAGCACCACGAGGGGAGCGGGGCACGCCACAGGAACCCGGGGCCAGGCGGGAGCGGGCACGGAGCCCGCAGTCAGCGGGGCATCCCCGGTAACGAGGGGCGGCACCACCGCCCGCGGCCGGCCGGGAAACGCGACCCTCCCGCCGGAAAGCGGCGCCCGGGCCTGCGGGGAGGGCGGCGGGCGGGAGGAGCGGGGCGGCGGAACCCGGCACTGCGGGGGTACCGCCCGTTCCCGGGGCTCCGGCCCGGCTCTCCCACCCCTCCGCCCACCCGGCCCCGCTTCCCCTCTCCCCCTGTCCCCTCACCCGGCCAGGCCTCGGCGGGGCGGGCCCGGACCGTCCCCCCAGCGCCGCTTCCGCCGCGCCCGGGCCAATGAGCGCGGGCGGCACCGGGCCCGGAGAGCGGCCGAGTGCGGGCACGGGGTGCGGGCACCGCGCGGGGAGGGGAGGGCACCGCGGGCACTGAGCGGTGAGTGCAGGGAGGGGAGGGCACTGCGGGTTCCACGCGGTGAGTGCGGGGAGGGGAGGGCACCGCGGGCACTGAGCGGTGAGTGTAGGGAGGGGAGGGCACTGCGGGTTCCACGCGGTGAGTGCGGGGAGGGGAGGGCACCGCGGGTTCCACGCGGTGAGTGCGGGGAGGGGAGGGCACCGCGGGCACTGAGCGGTGAGTGTAGGGAGGGGAGGGCACCGCGGGTTCCACGCGGTGAGTGCGGGGAGGGGAGGGCACCGCGGGCACGGCTGCGAGCACCGCGCAGGGCGGGGAGGGCACCGCGGGTCCCACTTGGTGAGTGCGGGGCGGGGAGGGCACCGCGGGTCCCACGCGATGAGTGCGGGGCGGGGAGGGCAATGTGATAAATTCTGTACAGAATATACGAGTGCTTAAAGGGGGTTGATAAATGTTTGGCTCTGAATTATAAATGAGATCGAGCAAAGCATCCTCACCTGTTGGGTCCCCAGGAAAGTTTGGCTCCAGAAGGATCCCAGGACCTGCTGTTGGTGTATTTTAATGGAAACACTTGTCCAGTCCAGCTAATAGCAGAGCTACAGTCAGCACACACTGAATGCTGGTGGGATTATGTGTAAGCATGATGAGATTATATAAAAGCATCTGCGTAAGAAGTACATCACAGAGCACCTTATTTTTCCATCAGAAGAAGAAGGGGAAATAATCCAGGATGTCCTACACTTCTGGAATACCCAAGTGAAGGCCATTTTACTTTATTTTCCCTTCTTAAGTCTTTGTGGAGGGATTGTACTAATATTTCATTTGCTATTTGGCATAAGATACCATTAATTATTTTAAGACTGGTCTCAGTTTTATGGAGCTAAACACCTGTGTGCAGATCTCTCTCATCTCCGTATTGGATCCTGTGGTTAAACTGCAGGAATGGGATTTGTGTCAAGCAGTGCCAAACTATATTTAATTCATCAAAACTACTGTTATTCTAGAGCAAGAACAGGCCTAGTTCCATGTACAGCTCAGGCAGTGGCCAGGCTTTAGTGGTGCCTGGTCCTAGTCTGCTCTTCTCTTTGGGATGTGCAAATTGCATGGCTTTTCCCAAAAAGTTGGGGCTAACAGTGCTAGACAAAGGGTGTCAATGCAAATTAGGAGGCTGAGGGGATGTGCAAACTATGGAATTCTATTTATACTCTCATTTCTGTGTGGATGTGAAGCTCTGCAAGGTGAGTTTGCGAGGCAGTAATTGCCTCCTTCTGAGAACTGTAAAACTGGCAGCACGGAAAGGAACATTTGAGTGACTCCTGAAAAGGCACTGTGTGCTTTCATCTGAAAATTTTCAACTATTTTTGCACTTTTTTTGTTTTTTAAGGGGAAAAAAAAACCCACCTTTTTCCAGTTTTGCAGCAGGATTCACTCTGTAGAAAGTGGAGTCTGTGCATTCCAAGGGCAGTTTAACTCCCTTCTCCTGTTTCCATGGTAACTCTCCCAGCCAAGGCTTTTCCAAGCGCCACTGGCCCTTCCTCTGCTGAGCCACTCTGCAGTAATAAAGCACATTTTAAAAGTTGGTGAAACTCTTGAAAGCACAGGAAAGTGCTAACACTTGCAAGAGGTGAAAGCCTTGCAAGAGCTGCTTTTATCCCAGGGCTCTTTGATGTTGGGACACAGCGGCTGTTACAGGTTTGGCTGGGATGGTGTCTCAGAGCTGGGAACATCACTCAGCCTCTTTGGAACAGACACTGGATGTGAGGGTGACCTTGTGGGATCTTTTCTGGGGGGGATGTTGCTGTAGAAACAATGGCAGACGATTCCAGACAATCCTCACGGATGTCTCCACAATTCCTGAACAGCAGCAGCAGAAGAGTGGCCCGTGGCACATCCCAGATTTTGTTTGTTAGGGCCAGGCTGGGGAAAACCATCTTGGCAAGCCAGAATATCCTCAGGGAAGGACACAGAACCAAGAATTCATGTAGTTTGAGGAGAAATTAAATGATAACTGGTGAAATGTCCTGATTTTCAGCAATTCTTAAGCAGCTTGCTGAAACTGAAACTCAGAATTGGAACAGTGCTGTTGTACTTCAGAAAAGGGGAAAAAAATCCAGTATTTAATGGCAGCTTTTACTGAACTTGTTTTAATTCACTCTTCTACTATCACCTGTTCCACTGATACACCTACCACTGACTTTCTGCACCACAAAGCAGACTGATTCTATTCAGGTTCTGAATGATATAAATTACCACCCTTTACATTTTACATAACAGAAAACGTAAATAAATCTTGAAGGAAGAAATGGTAACACTATTCTCCTCCAGGATATTGAATATATTGATTTTGTAGATCTTTCTGGAAAGGCTCACTGCAGTTTGGAGTAGCTACCCTAGGTCTGTTCCTCCCTGTAAGCACTAGAAAGAAGTTACTTAACAAGGAAGTTCCCTGCCCACGTGTCTCATGGCAGTTGATTGGCACTGGCATCATAAAAAAGGTGCAAAGTTCTAATATGTCCTGCAATCAGGACAGATCACCTCTCCATGTGAAATCCAAAAACATGCAGTATTCCATGAACAATCACAGGCTAAGTGGTGATGGAAGTGTTCCATTTGATCTTTTGAACTGACATTTTATGTTCTGCTTATTGGCAGCACAAGTAAGTAACAAACTCTTGTTTAATCCCGTTTCTTGCAGTGGCTGGTACCTGGCACCAACACCGTGCCCTCTGCTCTGGCTGTGAGGAATGGCTATGGAAGATCCTGGCAGGAAAACTGAGGTGGTGCTGCTGGCCTGTGGCTCCTTCAACCCCATCACCAACATGCACCTGAGGCTGTTCGAGCTGGCTAAAGACTATTTCCATGAAACAGGTAGGGTGGGCATTTGTGCCAGTCAGAACAGCTTTGATAACTGGGCACTGAAGTGTTAGGGTGGATATTTTGTGTCTGTGAATGCCTGTCTGACAGGGGCAGATGTTTCTGGAAGTCCTAATTAGATATTGAGGGTGGTGTGTGTGGATGTGTCATGCAGAGTCATGCAGGCCAACATGAGAGAGCTGCCTCATGTACATGTTGCTGATTACTGACTTCAATGAGCTAAAGCACAGTTTTAAAGTCAATTTATAGATATCTATCTTTCTAATATATCTTCCCAACTCTTTCATTGTACTGCCCTGACAGCAGAAGAAGAGAACTGTACTTTTCCACTGGGCTGGCTGTCAGAGCTGCCATTGCCCTGAATGATGTCATAGTTTAAATACAATGCAGGGGAAGTCACATCTGCTCAACCACTTCTGTTCTTGTGTGGTGTGTTTTTTCCCCCACAGGAAAATACAAAGTAATCAAGGGCATCATTTCACCGGTGGGTGATGCATACAAGAAGAAAGGTCTGATCAGTGCGAATCACCGAGTGACAATGGCAAAACTGGCTACAAAAAACTCGGATTGGGTGGAAGTTGATGATTGGGAAAGCAGCCAGAGTGAGTGGTTGGAAACACTAAAAGTTTTAAGGTATTCTTCAGCCAAGCTCTAAAAAGTCTCACAACCCTGTAGAAGGATAAGCAGTGGTGTTAAACCTAAGGAGTTAGATAATGGCAGGCTGGCCCCAAATCCTGTGAACAGACCCAGTGAATTCACAGGGACTGCTGATATGAGCATTGAAAATGAAAGATTGCCCCATTAGTCCTAAAGATGCCAAAAATGAGCCTGGGAACGATTTTTAAGATATGTAATTTGTTAGGCCTTGTTCAGTTTTTGTGCTGAAAAGGTGTCCATGGGGAAGGACAGATTAGAACAGGGCACACCCAAGCTGTGCTGCACATTTGTGTGTTTAAAGACTGGCAGGAGAATTATCTGAAGGAGTATTTTCTGAGTTTAATGCTTTTACTCTTTCAGTCGTTGCTACTTCACTGAGATTCTTATCATTAAAACAAATTTTTATTAAAAAAAATAAAATCAACAAACCAACCTTATTGTTGCTTTGAAATCTTTGCACTTTGACCACCATCTGACCGAGCTCTCATGTCCCTGTTTCAGCAGATCAGCTCTTGGGTGGACTGTCTGTGAAAGCGCTGCAGGAGAAAGTGTGGTAGATCATTTAACAGGCTACACTATCCCTATTTCCTCCTACATCTTTGAAATACCTAAAATACATCTGTTTTGCAGGTACCATCATCAAAAGTTTTTACCTGCTGATGCCACCAACAGTCTGGAGGATGCTGTGCCCTTAACAAAGCTGGGGAGGAAGAGGAAACAGGAGCCAAACAGGCATGAACCCGTTAAAAAGAAAAATCAGAACCCAGATGTAAAAAGTTAAGTCTGTTTGCCAATTAAATGGCTAATGAGACTTGTTCTTTCAAGAGAATTGCACTGTTTTTATGACTGTGATGCCACTGAGGAAGTTTATCACCTTAGATCCCACAGCATAAGGCTGTAGATCTTTTAGTGAAGGGACTTCCAGGACCTTGATTCAGAAACATCCTGTATTGAGGCTGTTGGTTATAAATTAAATACTCATTCCATTGTCTCATCTTAACAGAGAGATAGCCCAGAAATCAGATGTCCCTGTCAAGTTAGCTAAAATCTGGTGGCCTAAACCAAGCCCTATTTCTCACTTCTTTTCCTTTTTCAGGTGTCCCCCAGGTTAAGCTGCTCTGTGGCAGCGACATGCTGGAATCTTTTGGGATCCCCAACCTGTGGAAGTTGGAGGACATCACCGAAATTGTGGAGAAGCACGGCCTCGTGTGCATCAGCAGGGCCGGGAACAACGCTCAGAAATTCATCTACGAGTCTGATATTTTGTGGAGGCACAAGGACAACATTCACCTGGTGGAGGAATGGATCACAAACGACATTTCCTCCACCAAGATCCGCAGGGCCCTGCGGAGGGGGCAGAGCATCCGCTACCTGGTGCCCGACGTGGTCCGGGCTTACATCGAGAAGAACAACCTGTACAGCCCCGAGAGCGAGGACAGGAATGCTGGGGTGGTCTTGGCTCCCCTACAGAAACATGCAAGTGACTCCAAGAACTGACAGGCACTGAACAGTGACTCACTGTCTGCTGGGGCAACAGCTACAGCTGGGTACAGGAGAGTGTTTTCTAGGGCTTGGTTGTTTGTTTTTTTTTTGGGTAAATAGTGGGTTGATTCTGTGGCTTTAGCACTTCTGTAGTTGCTGTTGAGGTTTGGTGCACTCAGTGATTGGACCTCCATGATCTTTTTCAAGTCCCACGATAAGATTTTCACATTTTAAACATTTTGTCACAGAGTAGAAGAATTCCCACCTGCACATGAGAATTGCAAATGAATAAGCAAAACAAAGCAAAACATTCTGATCAGTTTGAATTCAAACTGCTCCGACTGCTATTTATAAAATACCAACACAAATATTTTTGATAACTCCCAGTGCCTTAACAAGGCCATTTAATTTCTAATGTACCATTTGCTGACAGTAAATCTGTGTAGCTCAAATTGCCAACGTGTGGTTCACTTCAAAGAAGTTATTGAGCTCCATCCTGGCAGGGACAAATGTCCTCCTGGCTGAGGTGCTGCTGGGTCCACCTGCTTTGAGCTGCTTGTTTGCCATCATGCTGGGTATTTGCTCCCAGAAATGTCTTGTGCTCTGTTCTTCTATTCATGTTTCCAGGGCTGTAGTTAAGCTCAGTTGTTTCTGATGGAAGGACAAACCTACCTCAGAAACTAAATTTATAGCCACTGATTTGATGGATAGCAATTAATAACAGTGCCATTGCAATGATTCTCAGATGGTTGTCCCTTTATTACAAATAATAAATTTCTTTCAAATAATAAACCACCTTTTATGTTTGAGCCATGAGGACAATATAATGATATATAGCCAGAATTGTTCCTGCAGTTGGGATGAAATGGTAGGAAATTAGTACTGTCCACAAGTGAAATGTTGTTCTTTGCTAGAAATCTAGGTTTGAATCTAACATATTGCCTGCATTATGTGAATATGAGCTGGAGAGGCACTGTGAATGATGTGGTGATAGAATTCTACCTCCCTTTGTTTGCTGCCACCCCATTTTTGTTTGGATTATGTGCCTTAATATAAATGTCAAGGTTTCCAAGCCACTCTCTGAGGGGTCAGCAGCTCTTTCAGACATCTCTGCTCACTGTTTTCAGATGAACAAATCCAGCCCAGTGTGAGCCCCTCAGGGCACGAGGCCAAGGTGCTCTTGGGCAGGTCTAGAACCAGGGACACATTCCAGGATCAGAGCTGTGACAACCCATCACCCTCCTCCCCTGGCAGGGCATCCCCAGGGAGCTGGCAGGGCCTGGCCTTCCCTCAGAGCTCAGGGGGAGTCTGGGAGACAGAAGCCAAACACAGAAGGTTGTGGGTGGCCCTGGGATGTTTGTCTAAAATCAGCAGGGCAGTTGGCACACTGCTGGGAAAACCTGGATCCTGCAGTGCAGCTGGCACTGGACACGCAAACTGGGAGCCCCACATCAAATCCTGCATTTACCAGTCAATAGAACACCTGTGTTCTGCTGGTTCCAGCCTGCCAAGATGGAAGAAGCCACAAAGGGATCGGTGTAATAAAGTCAAGTCACACCCTGCAAGTGCCTCTGTGCCAGAAAGTAGCCCCAAGGATCCTTAGGGTTGTGTTTTTGGTGATTCCTCATCCAATGTGCTGGCTGCCATTTCCTCCCCAGAGCTCAGGCAAGTTCACACTGTCCTTTGGTGATGAGGTTGGGCTCTTTTACCCTCAGCAGTGATAAAGGAAGGATAAATGGTGCCCCTGTGATACCTCAGCAATCCAACTGCCTGAGCTGACTGCAGACACCTGGACTGCTGATGGGGCCTGGGGAAGGGGGAGATCTCCTTTCCTCTCTTGCTCACTGTCTGTCCTTGTACTGATGAGAACAGAGGGCAGGAAAGATTTATTTTGAGCCCTCAGGTCAACCATTGTGCTGCTGAATAATGGGTTCTTCTCATGGGACAGCACCCTATTTAAGTGGTCATTTTTCAGACTAAAACTGCACTTTCGGTTTATTCTTAATAATGATGCTGGTGTGTGTTGGTGCACTTTGTGTAATTGTAGAGAAACTGCAAATTCAGTAGGATTTTTTTATAAAGCTTTGGTCTGCAGTTTTATTTTGCTGGAGTTTAATGTGTGGTGGGTCTTTCAATAAAATAAATTGCATGTCATATGCTAATTTTAGTCATCCTGTTGTTCACCGTATCTGATGACTGCACGATCTTTAAGAAGTAGAATGGTGTTAGTACAGTTTGGTCTAAACAGACCAGGATATTGTTCCAAAATTACTCTGAGTGCTGAGTGTGGATACTTTGTGTTCTGATGGGATGCAGAAACCTGCCTGTTGCAGCACGAGGAGCACGCTCACCATCTGTTCCCATCAGCTGCAAACACCAGCACCACGAGCAGTCAGGTGGCTGTTCAGAGATGTCAGACAGGTTATAACTTCCAGGAGTGGACTCTTGTCAGATCTCAAAGGGAACTGATCTACACCCCTGGCTATCTGCATAATTTGATTTTAAATTAGAATGTTATATCCAGGCTCTGACATAGGATTTACCCAAGCACTCACTTCTCTTTGCTTGCAAGTGGCAGCAGCATTGCAACAGTGCTTTACTACCACAACCTCAACACCAGGCTGTGGGTGAAATGTTACTGCTTGAGTCCAGGAACACATTCATGTTCATTTCTCTGTGCCATTCCTGGTTTAGTGTGGGTTAGAGAACATCCAGCTGCAAACAGGAAACAAGCTTTGACGTCCTGATTTCCTCCTCACATCATTTGTGAGTCATGTTGGTCAAACTGCCAGCTCCAGAAAAGGAGCTAAAGTTCAGGGAAACTTCTCTGCAAAATGTTGTCCTTTTTATTCAGCCCAACACAAGTCAGTAAATAGATAAATGGAGTATGTGTAGTGAGTTTCTTCACCTCCAAATCCCTTATTTCCTCACTTCCAAATTCCCTGGATCGTTTCTCTTCCAAGTCAAGCGTTTTTTATTCCCTTTTCAAAATCACTTCTGAGATCTATCCCTTCTTTGCTGAAGGTGAAGTCCAGCACTGGAGCTTATCTGCTGCACCCTGTGCTCTGCCACAGTGGAAAGCATCTGATAAACTATCAGTGGAACAAGTCCTGTATCAGCTCTCCTGTGTGTGAGGAGTAGAAAGCCAAGGGGGGAGCTACATTTGTGTCCATGACAGTACTATTTGAATGTGCCTCCTATTCATTCCAGACGCAAACCAACAGGATATTATTGTAATCTCTGTTACTGTGTCACAGGCACTGCTTTAAAATGTATTGGTGTGATGAGTTTAACAGTCAATGCCTGCCTGTTCAAATACAGCATGTCCTTATAGGGGGTGGGTCAACTCAGTCATGAATCACTGCTCACCTTCTCAGCAAACACCCAGATTTCAGGTCACAAGGCCACAGATCTAATAAACACGCAGGAAATTTTAGTAATGACAATCTCAGTCCCTTTCAAGGGTACAGGATGGACACAAGCCACTTTTTGGCTTGCATTGTGGCTCTTGGGCTATTAACATTTGCTCCACACAGAGATTTCGGACACGGTGAACTTTTCCCTCCAGCGCAGCTGAAGCCATTCCACAAACCCCCTGTCACCCATTGGCCCAGCAGTGGCACCCTTCCCCTGCATGGGAGAGGCCCTGGCACATCATCCCACCCACAAGCTGCTTTATATAAGGCCTGGTTAGAAAAGGATTTCTTCATTTTTGCTTTTTTTGACTGGATCTTCCTCCTGCCGTCTGGCAATGCCTGTGGATTTCAGTGGCACCTGGAACCTTGTCAGCAATGACAACTTTGAAGGTTATATGGTGGCCTTAGGTAGGTGAAAATACCTGATTCTGTCCTTCCTCCCTTCCCCCAATAAGGGTCTTTCTGAATTTTAGGAGTCTAAGAAGTCATTGCAGCTTTGGGGAGTTTCTCAGCCTGATATGTGGAGAGGTTCACAGTGCTTTAAAATGGGGAACTAAGGGAGTTCTCAGGACTTCATGAGCTCTCTTGTACGAAGCTGTGACAGCAGGAACCTGGTGTGCTGCCCTCTCCTCTCCTGCCTCTCCCACCCCTCCCTGCCTCTGTGACCTGTGGGAACTGGTGACCAGCACAGGCCCTTGTTGGTGATGGTACACACAGCTGGAAAGAAATCTGTTTTCTGGCTGTGTCTATACCGGGGAACCTACTTAAATTGTCTAGTTGGTATCAGGATGAAAGGACTCTTCTCTGTCACTAATCCTGCTGTTTTATCAACTAGAAAGAAAACAAAAAGAGAAAGGATGCTACCATTATGACTAATTATTCCTCAGTTAGGATACTAAGTAGTATCATCTCACTGTGTTAATGTCTTCGAATCAAAGAGAGATTATGTTCCTTGATGATAGATTTTGTCCAGCTAAGTATATTTTTTGAAACTAAATATAACTACTAATACTGTGAAAAAGTGTTTTCAGCATGAGATTGGGGGAACTTACTTAAAAGCAGAGGCGAAGATCCTGTTGATGATTTACAACCTGCCTTTAATTAATCAGTATGCTGAGTAAAACAAAGCTGAAGTCAGTCTTGTAGGGATAGAATAGAACACTTGTCTGCCAGGGCAAGTAGAGGGAGGAGATTAATGCCTGATCAGCTGAAGAACTAGAGGGTCATGGATACGGATGTGGTTATGCCAAGCCCAGCCCTTCCCTCCATTTACATCCACCTCTAAAGAATGGATTTGTAGGTAGTTTACATTTACACACTCTGGTTAAGGGTTAATGGGAATTGGTGTTGCCAGTGCTGAATTCAAATCCCTCTGTGCTGAAATGAACTGGTGACATGTGAAAATGTGCCTGCCAGCTCCTGGCACATCTGTAATGCCAGAGTGGCACAGAGGGACTGCTGGGCCATCTGGTTCAGATCCTGGCACATCTGTAATGCCAGAGTGGCACAGAGGGACTGCTGGGCCATCTGGTTCAGATCCTGGCACATCTGTAATGCCAGAGTGGCACAGAGGGACTGCTGGGCCATCTGGTCCAACCCATGGTCGCTGAACATACCCTGGCAGGATCACAGCCCCAGCCTGCATGAAGTGAGAAACTTCTCGTGTTCCTATAAAATGATAGTTTTTTAATCTAGGTGGCAAAAACAACTAACTTAATTAATGCACAGCTCCCATTTTACCCACCCCCCCTGCCAGAAACACTAACTCTGAGCATGCTCTTGGGATGTAATGTGTGCTTCAGCTGCCTGCCTGTTCCTCTAAGGAAACATTCCCTGCAGAAATGGAAAAGACTCTTGAGCTCAGCATCACCAGGAAAATCAGGATTTTGCCACTGAGTGATCATTACAGACAACCAGGAACTCTTCTGACAAGTGTGATGGTTTATGTTTGCACTTAAGAAGTGCTAATACCAAGTGATATGTCCTGAAAACAAGCTTGAGGAATTCATTTTGGGACTGCCCTTCCTTTAGTCCTATTTAAGGCAGAGGGTGCAGAGAGTTCTTGTTAACTCCTACATTTCCTTTCCTCCAACAGAGGATGAGATTTTACTAACAATTCCCCCTAACTAAGCAAGGGGTAAGTCTGAGACCAAGCTTGAGGTGTTTGTGAGTGGCAAACCAACTCCTAAAAGGAGTATTTTGACCCAAAGTCCTATAAATCTTGCATAGGAATTGGGCAACAAGTAAACTGGTTTCCAGAGAGTAAAATGTCCAAGAGGACAACTAAATCTGTGTAATGCACAGCTTTGAACAAAACCAAAGGTTCTGAGCAAGCAACAAAACTACCTAAGAAATGCTTCTGGTAGGAAATCAGGTTAAGTGCTGGCTGTCCAAATGGCTGGTAAGAAATACAGCTCTGACCTTCTTGCCTCCTGTCCAAGGTATTGACTTTGCAACTCGCAAAATAGCCAAAGTGCTGAAGCCTCAGAAAGTGATCAAACAGGATGGGGATTCATTCTACATCCACACCACCAGCACGTTCCGGGATTATCTGCTGGAGTTCAAAGTTGGACAAGAGTTTGAAGAGGATAATAAAGGCTTGGATAACAGAAAATGCAAGGTAAGGATGCATGTATAAAATCATTACAAAAATGATCAATCCAGGTACTTGAGCTGAAATTGTTTCAAGAATAATATTTGTAATGCAACACAGAGGCAGGAGCCTGAGTTACAGCCAAGGAGCTGCACTTTCACTCAGGAGCAGAATTTAAGTCCTCTGTTATGTAGGAAAATAGACATTGTCTGCAAGTATTTTGCAAGACTGGGACACACATGCAGAAACACTTCTTTGTTCCCTGTTCCACAGAGCCTGGTTACCTGGGAAAATGACAAACTTGTCTGTGTCCAGACTGGAGAGAAGAAGAACAGGGGCTGGACTCACTGGCTGGAAGGAGATGACCTCCACCTGGTATTGACTTCAAATTCCTACTAATTCTGTGTCTATATGACCAAAATAAGATCTATAATGTGATTGTGGTGTGCACAAGTCTTCTAACTCTGTGGTGTTTGTAATGGATGACACATGGCAAGCACGTTCTGCTTTGAAACAGCTTCACTGTAATGTCAAGCAGAAGTTATTAGCATGGCCAGAGTGGAGTCAGAGAACTGATGTTCATTTTTGGAAGCAGCTCCTTTGATTACTATTCACATCTATACTCTTGTTTTTTGGGTTTTGTGTTTGTTTTTTTTTTTTTGGTAGGAGCTTCGTTGTGAGAACCAAGTGTGCAGACAGGTCTTCAAGAGAGCTTGAAGCTGTGAGTTGTGCTGGCTCCTCCCTGCAGAGACAGCTCCACCCAGGAGGCCACAGTCCCTCGTGTCCAGGGCTGGCTCTGCACCTGATCCCTTGTCCCTGTTAACCTGAACAGTCCGATGTTTCTGGCTCAGGAAATAACTCTGCTCTTGCCAGTGTTAAAGATCTGATTTTTTGCTAATAAATGCCCCAAACCAAACTAATCTCAAGTACTTTACTTCTGAATGTGTTTCTGTAGGAAGAAGGGAAGATAAACAATGAAGCAAACAACAAAGAATACAGATTTCTTGTTCAAGATGCAGAGTAGTAGTTGACTCACTCACCTGTGCCTCACCTGTGCAGGGTGAGGTCCCACACTGTGCCACAGCTGCTCCACTCTCCACAGCAATAAGCTGAGCTGGCCAGAGGAAACCAGCCTGGGCTCAAATCCCAGAGCAACCAAGATGGGGCTGAGCAATCCACGGAGGCTCCAGTCTGCAAAATAAATGAACCCTGTCAGCACATACACAGAGTGAAAGCAGTGCTCCTTTAGTTCAGATTATTTTACACCCAGCTGTTCATTTAGGTAAAATGTGTTGTTTTATGCAATATTACAGAGGGTCATGGAGCAGCAGCTTTTCTTCTGGCCTTGTGTGAACACAGGGAAGTGTGAGTTCAACTGGGCCGTTACAAGTGAAATGAGTTGGTGCACCTTGTTGGTAACACTAACAGCGTGTCAGGGGTGGAAAAAGTTTTAACTTTTAGCGTAGCAACTTAATTACTTCACATGAAAAGATAATCCCTGACACTTTGAAACACAAAATCTGCTGAAGCCTGTAAGGATTTTAGTTTGATTGACTCCCCCACCCCAGTTACCAAAGGCCTGTGTAAATGTAAGCTGGTTTCCAAAATAATAGGAAAAGAACTTTACACAGTTTAGGAAATGAGGGGACCAGCAGTAAAATGCCTGGTGTTTATTCTGTGGATCCTGACAGTGTCTTCCTTGTGGAATTGAGCATCTTTTCTTTTGTTTAAGAACAAACTTGCTGTTACAGTGTTATTGGAACAGAAATAACAAATCCAGGCAGCAGCCCTGCTCACATCTCTCAAGGAAATGCAGCAGCAGCCACGCCGAGCTCCACTGGATGGCGCTTCTGCAACGTGCTGTACCCACATTTAACTCGTAAACCTTTGAAGTGTTAAACTTTGCAGATCTTCTCAAACAAACCCTACAGCCTTCAAGCTGTGCCTTCCAGTAAAAGCCGTGGGAGAAGCAATGCAGGAAGGCAGCGATGACCTGAACTCTGCTGGCACACAGAGAGGCTCCAAGCAGAAATCAGAAAAAGGCAGCCTTAGAAACCTGCATGACTGGAAGTGTAATAACTCCTTAATGAGGCTGCTGTTAGAAAGCCCTTCCTGATAAAAATAGAGGAGTTTTTATCAGCAGAGTGATGTTATTTTTATTGCTGCCTTCCTACTTTAAATTGCTGGTCTGGAAACAGATGATGCCACGCAGAACTCTCTTGGGGATGCTTTGGAGATCTTAGGGCTGAGAGAAGCTCCTACAGTGACAGAACTGCTTATTCTGATTTCCCTTCTGTGCAAACCAATCCACAGGCTTTAATAAAACACAAATTAAACACCTTGAAATTCATGGTGCAAAAAAAAAAAAAAGGAAGGGAGCAGACGTGTTCTGAAAGTGGGGGCAAATAAAGTGGGGGCAAATTTAAGATTGCTTTTGCCAAAAAGACATGAACCTCAGTTATAGAACTCCCCAGAGAAGCACTTGGAGGGTTTTATTCAAAGGTGTTTCAGACCACTTCAATTTTCTTAAAAAATAAAAAATTCCAAGAAGGTAAACACAAAATAAAGTGTAATCTAAAAATCAAAGGTAACAATACACATTTTTTCTATAAAAATACCAACAATATATCTCATGATCCAATTATTTACAAGGTTCTTTGTTTCCTTTCTAAGCACCTCAGTTAAGTCATCAAAAACAGTTTGTGCCGAAAAAATTCAGATCAATACCTTAAAAATGTACATAAAAACACAAGACCAAATATCCCATCTGCCTCATATACCCCTTTCAAAGCTTGGATCAATTTTATTGCTGTGTAAGTATTTGCAGTGTGTACGAAACTATGTCCTCATTGCTCATAGAGACCAGCTTAATTCCCTCTTAAGAACATCCTGTTGTCCAGCTTTTATGGGATTCTTTCCCTCCCTGACTCAACCTCGCTGCCCTCTTCAGGTCTCATTATTAGTGACTGCTCATCCTGGGCTAAAAACCTGCTGATGCAGCTCTCGATTTGTTTATCCCCTTCCAAATTGCAACTTCAAAAAATCCTGTTCCCTTTTGCCTGTGTATAACTGATCAAACAAGGCAAGCTGGGGGTGGTGACCCTTCAATGCACTTCCAGTTAATCTGTCTGGTTTGCTCGAGGGAAAAGATGATTTTTCACAAAGGTACTATTTTGTGGTGTAATGAAAAAAAACAGGTGCAGAAAAGTGGGCAATAAAGAGAAAAAAAATACTTCAGGTTCAAACTTCACTTAGGAAAAGTGAAGGGGCCAGTGTTCAATAGGGACTTAGTGCCTCGGTTTTCCGTAGATATGTTACACAGTAAATAGATAAAAATCCTGGGGATTCTCACCCCCTCTTCAGTGGGAAGAGATTAACATGTACAGACTCACCGGAGCGGGGAAGGCTTCACAGCTTCAGCCCGCTCGGACCGTGGCGGCCCTGAGGGGCTGCGACCGACCCCGGGCAGGAGGCGACGCCTCAGGCGCTGCTCCCTCCTTCCCGCCTTCTTCTCTCCCCTCATGGACCCTGAGCCCGCCTTCCCCGGATCCCTCACGGATCCTGAGCCCGCCTTCCCCGGATCCCTCACGGATCCTGAGCCTGCCTTCCTTAGACCCTTCATGAACCCTCGAGCCCGCCTTCCTTAGACCCCTCACGGATCCTGAGCCCGCCTTCTCAGGATCCCTCACGGACCCCCAAGCCCGCCTTCCCCGGATCCCTGATGGATCCTGAGCCTGCCTTCCTTAGACCCTTCACGGACCCTGAGCCTGCCTTTCCTGGATCCCTCACGGATCCTGAGCCTGCCTTCTCTAGACCCTTCATGAACCCCGAGCCCGCCTTCCTTAGACTCCTCACGGACCCTGAGCCCGCCTTTCCCGGATCCCTCACGGAACTTGAGCCTGCCTGCCTTAGACCCTTCACGAACCTCTGAGCCCGCCTTCCTTAGACCTTTCACGGATCTCTGAGCCCGCCTTCCCCAGACCCCTCACGGCCCCCTCACGGCCCCCTCACGGCCCTTGGCTCCTCCCACCGTTCTCCCGCCCCTCACGGACCCCTCCGCCCCTCCCTCTCTGGCCCCGCCCCCTCGGCTCGCCTCCATTGGTCGACTCGGCGCGCGCGCGGCCCCGGGGCGCGGCCCCGCCCCTTTAGTGCGGCGGGTCACGTGATCCCGCCCCCCAAGATGGCCGCGGCCGCCCTGTTGTTTTGATGAATAATCCCTGCGCGGGGCAGCGGCCGCGGGCGGGCGGGGGCCGGGGCTCAGGGGCTGAGGGGGGTGTGTGAGGGAGCACCGCGGACGGGCGGCTCTCCCTCGGCCGCGGCAGCAGCGGAGGCGCGGGCGGACGGGCGGGCGGGCGGCGGGGCCGGGGGCGGCGGTGGGTTCGGCCGGCGGCGGTCGCCCCGGAGATGCCCTTGTGAGGCGGCCCGGGGGGCAGCGGCGGCGGCAGAGCGAGGGCTCGGAGCGGCCCCGCGGCGGGGAGGAGGATCGCGCCCTCCCTCCGGGCACCATTAAGAGGAAGGCGATGGAGGAGCTGAGCGCGGACGAGGCGAGTGCGCGGGGCCGGGGCCTGAGGGGCGGGCGGGCCCCGGGGAGGGGGCGCCGGGCGGGGCCAGGCCCTGTGCGGACCCTGAGGGGGCGCTGGGCCGGGGAGGGGGCGATCCTGGGGGGTTCTCTCTTCCCCCTGCCCTTCCCCGGCGTTTTTTCCATCCCCCTGTCTCTGCTGTGTCCCTGCCCCGCGGCCCCCCGGCTCGGCCCTGGGGTTGGTGGCTGCTCTCCTGGTTAATTGTTTATTTTGCGCTCCCATCTGCCAGGTGGCCTTTGTGTGCAGCGTGTCCCCTCGCTGTGCCCGGCGCTGGGCGTTCGTGTGTTGTCTGTGTGTGATCTAAAACACCCAGCCTTTCAGCCTGCTAACACACCTCACGTCTCGCCTCTCAGGCTCTTAGCTGAGGAGCAAAATGGGCGTGTTTGTGGCCTTACATTTAATGTCGCTTCTTCTGGAAGCAGGCTGGTCAGTCTTCCAGTGCTTCCTTTGATTACCTTTTCTCTGTTTATTCAATCTCTTGCTCTTTCACTGAAGCCTTGTGGTGTTGGGTTATTCCCCTGTGCCAGGGAATAACCTGAACTCTTTCTTGTTTCTTCCTTTTGAAGGGTGGTGTTTCCTTTTTGTTTTGTTTTTTTTTTTTTTTAATATAGACTGAGGTTTTATGTTTTGCTCCAATGCTAGAGGACTTCCAAATGGATCATGTCCTGGTACTGATCAGGATGTAAAGATTTTCCCAATGTCTGATATCATGGAAAACTTGAAATCTCTCCTAACTTCCCAATAATAATTTCATATTAATGTGGGTTGCAAGCATATAAAATATATTGCATTGGACCAGCTGCAGCACAGCCTCAGTGCTGTTCTTGTATTCCAGGGAGGATCAGAAGCTGTTATTTTTGTTTATTTAATGGGACTGTGGAGCAGTGGCTGCTGGTGCCCCTCAGGTTTGCATTCCATGAGGTTCAGAGCTTTGGGATCACGTTGTGTATCATGATTTAGCAATCCTGCTGTGTTGCATCACCATGTCAGAGAAAATCCTTAGTGCTGTTTACTTGATGGACATCCTCATACTCCCCGAAAGGAGCACAATTCCCACCTTGGGAAGAGTGGGATGGGCCAGTGGTGTTGTAATTCCTGCCCTGCCAAGGGCTCTCCAGTTTTACAGGTGTATTGGGTGACTGCTTTGTTTACATCCCTCGCTGACCTGCCCCGCTGGTGAGGTGTTTTGTGATTAATTTCAGAATTATTTAACCAAAGGGAGCTGATGGTGAGGTGTTTTGTGATTAATTTCAGAATTATTTAACCAAAGGGAGCTGATGGCGAGGTGTTTTGTGATTAATTTCAGAGTTATTTAACCTGAGGGAGCTGGTTTGTGTCCCTGCTTGGCACTGACATCATCAAAGCACTGCATCGAGCTCTGAGGCTGCAGGACAGGACAGGAGTTCTCCAGGGGGGACTCATCCACCTTTTCTGGCAAAACGTTTGTCTCTAGTGACTGAAAATTTTCCAGGTCCAGCAAGGACCAGGCTGACTGGACTTTTAGGTGATTGCTTGAGACAATCTTGTATCATTTTGAGAGAGTCACGATGTCCTTCTTGTTATTAATGGATCCCTCTCTGGAAAGGCAGAGCCAAGTCTATTTTAATATTCCTGCACATCTCCACTGTCCTTTGGTGCAGTGGATCAGACTGTGTGGGAAAATCACCTTCTGAAACACCTTCTCTGTGTCTTCTTTAGGTTCAGACTTTTTATCAGGCCCTGACTAAAGGTGAAAGAAACACTTAATGGAAGTTTAGAATAATTGCCAGGCTCTTGCAGATAAGATTATCTTCTTCTATCAAACCGTAATTAATTAGAACACTAATGGATTGCAACTTAAAAAGATGAGAGCTGGATACAATTGGCAATGGCTTTGGGATTATAGGGGATATTTGAGCTTCAAGGAGGTGTTTTCCACTGCTATCAAGTGTCCCTCACTCAGTGTTTGCTGAGCAGTAGAAGTTGTCATTATCTACAGACCAGTAAAATCTTTAGAAGGGGGAAAAAGAAATTTCCTTTTTAGTGTGTGAATTTTATCACAATAGAGAGTACAAGATGAGAACAGGGGCTACACAGAAAAAAAAAAAAGGCAGAATCAAGCTAAATGTGGCATGAAATGGGAAAGAATGATGTTAATTTATCATCTTCCAGCATGTACATGATTTTTGATTAGTGTGTTCTGAGCACAGAACATGACCAGTGTCACCAGAAAATGAAACATTTCTTGAACCAGTTTAGGATGCTCTAATGAATACAAGAAAAATGAAGTTACCTGTTCAAACTACATGTCTTTAGGGTCTCACTGAGCAGCTGCCACTAAAGCAGATATTGATACAGAATTTTTTTTAGCTGGGACTGGGTGAGATACAACTTTCCTGGCTGTGGATCTTTACTGGCCTGTTGCAGAATTACATTATCAGTTAACCAGCTCTAAGAGGGTGCTATTTTCACATTCCTTGTTGTGATGCACCCAGATAACAGCTTTTAAGGAGTCCATTAAGATCAAAAATGTATTTCTGAACACTCCAGTTCAGAGACAGAGTCCAGACACGTCCAGCAAAGGCTGTGCTGGTTAAAAACCACCGTGCTCTTTCCATCCAACCAATTAGGTTTATTTTGTTTCAATTAAGCTTTTAAACTGTGTTCTGGAGCTGTGCTCTGTAGGGAAGATGGGCTGTGGAGCAAGCAATGCCCTGTAATAGTTAACACCAGTAAGTTGTCACTGTTAGGTGTCAATGGCACAGCTTTGTCACCTCCCTGCTGCAGGTATTTAGTGCTGAAATCGAGGGCTGGGGATTATTCAAACACCCTGAACTTCCTGAAGGAAATATTTGAGAAGCCCAGCCCTGTGCTGTTGGTGGTGATTTGGGGAGTCATCCAGTCCAAAAGGGGATCAGGTCACTTGGAGCTGCTGCAGATCCCACCTGTTATTTGGGTTATGTGAAGGCAGCAGGTTGGGGTCTCCTTGTGCTGTGCCCACCTTCCCTCCTCTCTGTGCTGTTCAGGGAATCAACAGGATAGAATGTCCCCACCAGTTTTTGGCTGGATTTTCACATTTCTTTCTCAGCCTGTACTTTTGCTTTTCTGTAGTGTAATATCTTTGTTTCTCTTTTTTTTTTTTTTTTTTTTTGTTTGCTTAAAACTTCCTAATCTTCAGATCAAACTTCAGATTCCCTTGAGAATTTGATATAAACCTAAAGCAAAATGACAGCTCAGGGTATCCAAGATCCAGATCTGCTCCTCTATTTGCTCAGTGTGCCCTCAGTTGTGAAAGCTGCCTCTGTCAGCAGGGGAAAAATAACCAGAGTTTATTTATGTTGTAACGTTGCTTTGTTCAGCAGTAAGGAAGGGAAATATCATTTACCATCCTTAAAGGGGCAGGGGAAATGCTGTCTGAGTTTGAGCTGCAGTGTTCCCTCAGAGCAGCTCAGTGTCCCTGCAGGGTTCTCACTCCACACACATCTCGGGCTGTTCCTCAGGGCAGGTCACAGGCTGGGGATTGACCCCTAAAAAAGGTGCTGGTTGATGGACTGCGAGTGACAAATCCAGGGCAGAAGGGTTGTGTTGGAGCCCTCCTGTTGGGGCAGTGCTGATTGCAGCTGGGTTTGCTGTGACCTGGGCACTGAGCTGGCCCAGCACTGGAGGGGAAGGAATGTCGAGTGCCACGAGTGACCTCAATTATCTGCTGGGACTGGGAGATGATGGAGAGGTGACCTTGTTTGAGCAGCCAACGTTGGGCTGCACTTTAGAGTAAATTGATAAATATATTGGTGATTACCTCTGCCTTTTTCTCCTCTCACACCTCCTTCCTAACGTCAGATTTGGGACTTGCTAGCAAGGATGACTGTGGGCCATTGTGGAAGAGCTTCACATCACGTTAATCATATTAAAAGCAAGAAAAATGAATCTTAATCTCTCCCCTTCAGACACTGCTGCATACATGGACTGCTTGTGTGTATTTTTTTTCCATTCCTCCCTTTATCCTGAATTCATAGTTATGGGGCTGTTTAAGGGAGAGGAAGGAGCTTTTAAAATTTTTAATCAAACCCCCAACTCAGAGAGATTTCAGTTCAGCTGGGTTGTGTTTAATTTGGTATTTTGGGAGCATTTCATTTGGGTTCAGCAGTAGGGAAAACAGTTATGGGGACATGGAGCTGACATTTTCTCAGTTATACCTCTGGGGGCTGAGGTAGTTCTGTATTTTTTATATTTTTTTTAGATAAACAGGTGGATGAACAGCTGAAAAATTAAGATGTAAGGTACAAGTGGAGAGGAGAGAGACCCTCCTATTTATTACTTTTACTTAAAGCAAAGCTGTACAATTTATTTATATTCCCCTACACAAACTCCCCTATTTTGCTTGACAAGGAGGAGGGATTAAGAGATTCTATTCATAGGCATTTTTTTAGGTCTTAAATTAAAAAAAAAAAAATCCTTCCACGTTGATGTGGTGACACCTGTCGTGGAGGGAGATGTAGTTGCAGACACTGTTTTCCCACAGTTTCTGAAGTCTGATTTAACTGGATGTGTTTTTCCTCCTGTTGGAGGAGGTTTCACAGGCCATTAAATGGTGCAGGAATGCAGCGCAGGGATCGACTTGACACCAATCTTTTGTTCACTCTTTCACTTGCCTGGCAGTTCTTTAGGATTCGGAGCAGAAATGAAAACTGTTAAGTTGTGTGCAATGCTTGACTGTCATAATACAAAGAGAATAACAGGAATTGCTCGTTTTTGCAGGGAGTTGACACCCTCAAATAGGATACTTTTATTTTGGGCCCTTTTCAAGCTAAAGGTGTAAGCTTTGGGAACAGATCCTGTTTCTCATTTATGGAAACCCGAAGCACTTATAAGTTGAGTTTTATTAAGTTATATTTTGCCTGTTTATTCCTTGTGCTCTGCCATCCCATACAGTTTTTAATAAATAGGTTCATAACAGTTTTCTGAAGTTGGATTTTGAAGGCAGAAGCTTCTTTGTCTTAAAAATAAAATACCGTTTTTTAGGTTCTGTGTGGTGGAGTGTCTGTAGTTGATGAGAGGATGTTTTTTACTCTGTCTTTACTCCTCAAGGTGCTTCTGTCCAGCACATGAGTTGTGTGGTTTTGGTGTTGCAGTTCTGTTTCTGATTAACTTGGACATTGGTGGTCTTGAATAACCTTCAAGCTGGCCCTTCTTCAGCACAGGTGTCTTGGCATCATGACAAGTTGAAGGTCACGTCCATATTGTCCCTTTTATCACATTAATGCAGTCCATCAGATGGCAGAACAAACGAGGGGCAGCGGTGCAGGTTTTGAAAGTGCTGAGCAGTAAATGTCTTACACAACCCCTGGAGGGACAAGCACAGCCTCCTCCAGTGCCAGTGGCTTCCCAGGGCAGCAGATCCACTGCCAGTGCTGGCACTGAGGGCACAGGGATGTGACAGCACCCAGGAGCAGCTCTCAGGTAAAGCTGCAGTGTTTGCCCTCCCAGCAGTCAAAAATGCCCTGCTGGGAGAGAGGGCCCAGGGCAGCTGGGGGAGTGTGTGCACATGTGGGTGCTCACAAAGGTGTTTATTAGTTTATTCTCTCTCTGTGCAGATGAGGGTGCCTACAGAGCTGTCCCTGTGCAGCTGTGGGTACACACAAAGGTGTTTATTTAGTTTATTCACTCTCTGTGCAGATGTGGGTGCTCACAAAGGTGTTTATTTGGTTTATTCTCTCTCTGTGCACATGTGGGTGCTCACAAAGGTGTTTTTTTGGTTTATTCTCTCTCTGTGCACATGTGGGTGCACACAAAGGTGTTTATTTGGTTTATTCTCTCTCTGTACAGATGAGGGTGCACACAGAGCTGCTCACATGGTGTGTTCTGTCCCTGTGCAGATGAGGGTGCCCCCAGAGCAGTCCCTGTGCAGTGAGGGTGCCCCCAGAGCTGTCCCTGTGCAGATGAGGGTGTCCCAGAGCTGTCCCTGTGCAGATGAGGGTGCCCCAGAGCAGTCCCTGTGCAGTGAGGGTGCCCCAGAGCAGTCCCTGTGCAGATGAGGGTGCCCCAGAGCAGTCCCTGTGCAGTGAGGGTGCCCCAGAGCAGTCCCTGTGCAGTGAGGGTGCCCCCAGAGCAGTCCCTGTGCAGATGAGGGTGCCCCAGAGCAGTCCCTGTGCAGTGAGGGTGTCCCAGAGCAGTCCCTGTGCAGTGAGGGTGCCCCAGAGCAGTCCCTGTGCAGTGAGGGTGTCCCCAGAGCAGTCCCTGTGCAGTGAGGGTGTCCCCAGAGCAGTCCCTGTGCAGTGAGGGTGTCCCAGAGCAGTCCCTGTGCAGTGAGGGTGCCCCAGAGCAGTCCCTGTGCAGTGAGGGTGTCCCAGAGCAGTCCCTGTGCAGTGAGGGTGCCCCAGAGCAGTCCCTGTGCAGTGAGGGTGTCCCCAGAGCAGTCCCTGTGCAGTGAGGGTGTCCCAGAGCAGTCCCTGTGCAGTGAGGGTGTCCCAGAGCAGTCCCTGTGCAGTGAGGGTGTCCCAGAGCAGTCCCTGTGCAGATGAGGGTGTCCCCAGAGCAGTCCCTGTGCAGTGAGGGTGCCCCAGCGCTGCTCACGTGCTGTGTCCTCTCGGTGCAGATCCGACGGCGGCGCCTGGCGCGGTTGGCAGGAGGTTCCTCGTCCCAGCCCACCACCCCCCTGACGTCCCCGCAGAGAGAGACCCCCCCGGGACCCCCCGTGGTGGCAGCAGCGCCGGGACCCTCGCACAGCCTGGGCCTCAACGTGCACAGCATGACCCCAGCTACCTCTCCCATCGGTGCGTCAGGTAAGGCTGCCCCTTCTACAACACTGTCAGTGCTGTCATCGCTGCTGCTGTCGAAGGTAACTCTCAGAAACACTGATGGAGCGTTCTTTTTGTTTTCATTTCCCAAGTGATAAATGGGTTTCCGTTTATTCCATTTACCGTTCCGTTCCTGTTTTCCAGGTGTAAGTCAACTCACGGCATTTAAAATAGGGGTTACCAAAGCTCGTGGTACAGTTTAACGTTGAACAATGTGAGGGACAAGATCTGCCAAGGAGACAGGAAAAATCCCTCTCTGGTTTTGCAACACAGTTTTTATTGATTGGTTTCCAGGTCCATCGTAGCAATCAGTCCCAAGTTCATTTTTGATCTTTAATTACGAGCGTTCGGCACAATTAAAAATAGCAGGCTGTGACTGTGCATGGTCAGGGTAAGAGTGAAGTATTTGCTTTCTGCTTTGTGTTACTTTGCCAGTTCACTATTTACTGGAGTGAATACAAGCAGGATGCTTACAAATGGTATTTATTTCAGAACATGCAATTAAGAGCTGATCTGTTCAAATCAGACAAACGCAGCAAGCAGGGCAAGTTGGGAGGGTTGATCTACAGAGAGGTGAAGACAATATTCTTAAATTTATAACACATCTGGCCTAAAAAAACTTGATTTCAAGTTGTCTGTCTTGGAAATCAGAATGAATTGGCATGTTTGCCAGTTTTGTGGTCTTTATCTGAAAACCTGAGTTGTTTTGCCTGTCGTGTTTCTCAGAGAGGTTCACAAAACCAATCAACAAAACAAAATATCAGTGTTGTTCTAACCAGGTTTTCAATATGATTTCTAATAAGCTTGCAGAATTCTTTATCATTTACCTTTATGCTCTCTGAAATGCTGTGTTTTTCCCTATGGCAAATAGAGTAATTTACAAACTTAATTCTTGTAGTTTAGTGACAGTGCTGTTCAGAAACACCTAGGGGTGACTCCTTCCTGCCTGTTCTGTTGCCTTGTACCCAAAGCAGGACAGAGAAGAGCTATCAGAAGCTTTTCCTGAGAAAACCTGATTGCAGATGGAATTTAACACTCTGAATTGTCCTCATGATTACAGACAGCAGCCCAGCAGCAGAGGTGACTCTTTTATTTAAGAACAGTGCAGAGTTCACTCTCTGTGTTCCCTCAGCCTGTGGTTGCACAACTATTTTAATCCATCCTAGGTTGGGTTCTTGCTGAAAGGAGTATTTCTGTCTGTAGCAGCTTTGTGGCAAGATGGGTCGTGGAATTAACCCGAGTGAACACTAACCCAGGAAAAACAAATGTTTGGTGTTCAAACAGATGAGATCCTGATGCATCCTAGTGCACCACTGGATAAACAACAACACCAGCAGAACAGGAGGGGTGGAAATGTGTGGCTGGAGGAAGAAATGTCCAGGGGTTGGCTGACGGGTTTCTCGTGGTTTGAGGGTGGTTGGACAGTGAAGACCTCGGAAATTTTCTGTTTTAAGAACCATCTGGGCAGTTCCTGACTGTGCAGACCAGATTGGCTGATGCCCAGAAACAGGAGTTACAGTTTTTGCTTCCTGCAGTGCCTTCATTGCAGCTTTTTAGCCTTGTGTGTCTTTTTCACACGTTAGAGGGTAAGAGGTGGGGTTAAATCAGGGAATGGATCAGGGAAAACTGGCCATAACAGATTATCTGTGTGTTTATGTAGCAGAAATGAAGACTCAGCTAATGCTGGGTGGTTTGCAGCAGTTCCTCCCAGCAGCATAAAGTGTCTGCAGAGGATTTGAATTCATCTGGACATAGAGAGCAGCCCCAGCAGATTGGTGTCCTTGTAAGCATCCACTGTTCTCAAGGGTTGCCTGTCATGGTGAGATCAGACTTAGGCACCAGTTTAAGGGAGAAGATGATCATTATTTTGTATGAATTTTGAAAATACTTTGAGGGACCTAAAGACAGTGTATCAGTGACAACTGGAGCTTTGGGTGTCAGGTATTTCACTGTGTGCCTGATCCAGCAAAGTGCAGGTGCAGGGAAATTCTGGGAGATTTGTGGGAAAAGATGGTGGGTGGGATTGAGGGGGCCTGGTAATGAGAGCTGCAGCATCACTGTTAAAGCACATTTTCCTGGCAGGGAGAGTCAGATCCCAAGGGAATGCAGAACAATGCAGTCCTTTGCCCTGGTAAACCATGTTTGCTCTGGTCTCTTTATCCACTGACTTTGCCAGATTTTGGAGGGAAGAGGAGAGATGAAGAACTCAAGGAATATTGTCCCTTTGTGATTGATGATGCCCTGAAGTAAAACAAGGCTGTAACTGGGGGATCTTAAATCAGCTGCATGCTGGAATTCCCTGCTGCCTTCAGCCTTCCCTTGCCACTGGCAGTGTAGTGCTGCTGGGTGTTATCCCTGGGCAATCTGCACCCTCGAAGTTCTGCTGTTGAAAGTTGCTTTTCTTTAACCTGACTGACCTGAGCAGCCTTGCTGAGCTCAGACACTGCCCTTGATATCTGCATCTCCCTGGTGTTGTGGTGCTGAGCTTTGGGGCTGTTTCTGGTGGCAGAGCTGGAGTGGGCATCACCAGAATTCCAGGCCTGCAGGAAATGGGCATTTAGAACTGAAATTGAGGTTTTCCTTGACTTTTTCTTGCTGTCTGGGTGAAATCTTTTTGCAGACATTTAATGCTGGCAAATAGGTAGTTCAGTGAAATCTAATTTTTCTTGGAGGATCTCAGTTCCAACCTCTGTTCTTCTTTTCACACTGAACACCCAATGAGCTCAAGAATGTTGTTTATGAATGATAATACCCAGCTATGGCCCTAAAGTTACTCACCAATAACCCTTGTTACTGAATGCAGGGCTTGCTCTGCTTTATTTGGATTACAGATATAACTTCCCTCCTCCCATGCTGGTGTCTAACACTTCCCTGGAGAAGATTCCCCTGCAAAGGGAGTCCATCTGTTCATCCCCTGACACGCATCAGCCCTCCTCCAAAGCCATGATGGTGCTGGTGTTACACTCAGTACATGTTGTTAGGACTTCTTCGGTGCTTATTTTGTTCTTGTGGAGAAGAAGTACTGATAATTCCCCAGTAAATGTTGGAGGGTGTGTGTCCTGTGTCCTGACCCAAGTTAACTCCTCTGTAATGGCCCCAAGTCCTGTTCTGATGGGACAGAGTTTGGAGGGCTTTGACAAGGTCTGAAGCAGACAGAGCAATGTTATGGAAGATGAGTTTTTATAGGAGTGAATCTGAGCTCCTCGTGGATGCAAAAGTAGCTTTGGTGTGTGTTTGATGCAGGTGAAAATTCCTACACTGCTGCTGCAAGGGGAGGTACCAAATGTGATCACCTGGAGTTAACTGAGTATTATTAACACTTATTTCCTAATGCATTACTAAGAACACTTAACAACTGGAATGAAAAGCAGCATTTCCTCTCCTTTTCCATCCAGTAACTTGGGGTGCCTTCTCACCTCTGTAGTAACACCCTGGTGGTGTTTTCTTTAGGAGTTGCCCACCGAAGCCAGAGCAGCGAAGGAGTGAGTTCCCTCAGCAGTTCTCCATCCAACAGCCTTGAAACCCAGTCTCAGTCTCTGTCTCGGTCCCAGAGCATGGACATTGATAGTGTCTCCTGTGAGAAAAGGTAACAAATGCAGCTTGTGAAAGCCAGAAAGTGGCACAGTGCTGATGGGCAAACCTCTCCCCAGGCTCTGCCCTTCCTGTTAATGCAGTGGGGTTTAATGCTTAAAAATCAACACTGGTTAGAACATTGTAATGCTTGTTCTGGTCTGGCTTTAATGGGAGTTCCTGACCTAAAGTGGTAAAAGACAAAGCATTATCTTAGACATTAAGAGATGAGTGTGTCTGGTGGGGATAATTCAGCTGCTCTGTTTAAAAAGGAAAAAGTTGTGGGATGTGATGGCTGTGCATTGCCTGCTGGAGGAGTTAGAATACCTGAACTCAAAATAAATGGAACATGAGAAGCTTTTATCAACCAGTGATTTTAATTGCTGTTTGTGCTTCGGGTTCTCTGCTGCTTCTACCTAAGGGGACACTCCTTCAGTCAGCATCTTACAGGCTTCTTCCCTTATTTCCACCTGCAGTATGTCCCAGGTTGATGTGGATTCGGGGATCGAAAACATGGAGGTCGATGAGAACGATCGCAGAGAGAAGCGGAGCCTGACGGACAAGGTCGGTGTGGTTGGATGGAGAGGGAGCAGGGCTGAGCTCAGTCACCTCCAGCCTTGGAACAAGTGCTTTTGAGAGGATGGAACCAGCCCTCAGGTGTCATCTGTAAAGTTTCTTCACTGCGTTTTCTCATTCAAATTCGTGTGAAGGAAAAATCAATCAAAACTTCCAATATCAAGTCAAAACTTCCAATATCAAGACAAAACTTCCAGTATCAAAGCTGCATTTTGATGTCTCAGATTGGTTTACAAATGAAATTTGAAAACTCTGAATTTGTTCTGTATCTTCCAACAAAGTGAGCTGTTAATGCCCACATGTATTTTTTAATACACGGCAGGCCTGAAGAACCATTTCTTAAGAGACCCTGAAGATTGTTGCACCTTATTTGTGTAGCATTTCATGGTCTGCTCACAAAAGTACTGCTCCAAATGTTATGTGTGCTGGAGTAACGCTGTGTAATAGGGTTTTCCTCAGATATTATAAGAAAATCCATAAGCAGATTTAGCTATCAGGGTTTAGAGAGCTGGTAGAACCCTTTAAAGCAGAAAAAGAAAGCAAGCAAGTACAAAGCTCTGATCCACTCCTGGAATCGTCCTCTCTGTCATTTGATTTTAAAATCTAATTTTTAAAAGCCACCTCTCCTCACAGCATGGGGGTAAATCACTTCAATGCTGTTCCTTTAGGTGCTGTCATTTTTTCAGGGGCACACTCAGAGCTGCCTTAGGATTGCAAGGGCCCTCCCCTGGAACCTTTGGTACCCTCTGTGTGGGGCCATTCTCGTTAAAGAAACTCGTTTTTCCTTTGCAGCACAGTTTACAGCACCTTTCTATTTTGGAAGAAAGGGGAACAAGGCAAATTCTTGAGTCTTTAGTCCTGTCCTGAGTGCATTCAAGTGAAAGATGTCTCTATCTTGGGCAAGATTTGAAGTTGGGAAAGACTTGGGGAAGTTTGCTTCTTCCTGCGCTTTCATTTTTACAAGGAACTCTTAAAATAACTGTGGATAATGAGAATTTGAGTCCCCAATTAATCCCTTAAAGCAGACATCCTAAGCAAAACCTGCCATCCAGAGTTAGGCTGAAGCCACATAAGGGAGATCTGTACCCGACTGGGACTTGACTGATGGTGCCAGGCGAGGTGTTGATTGTTGCTTGTTGCCCCCAGGAGCCCCTGTCGGGGTCGGAGGTGTCTGAGGAACAAGCTTTGCAGCTGGTCTGTAAGATCTTCCGAGTGTCCTGGAAGGACCGGGACAGAGACGTCATCTTCCTCAACTCCCTGTCTGCCCAGTTCAAGCAGAACCCAAAGGAAGGTGGGCACTTTATTTCACTGGAGTGGCACTTTCCCATCTCTTTGTTTTTCCCTTTCTCTCTCTTGGCTGCAGTGAATTGTCTTGCATCATAACAGACATCTGGCAGTTAATTTGATAAGCCAAGAATTCCTGATTATTTTAGATAACAAACTGTGTTTATTGTGGTAGCTATAAATATGACCCAATTAAAAAAGCTTATTTTATGTGTGTAGGGGGTGTATGCATGTTTGTTTTTTTTTTTTTTTTTCCTTTCTTTATGACACAACATGTCCAACTCAACAGCAGGGTGGGAAAATGTGAGTGGAACACACAAGGCAATTTAATAACCAACAATAGCAGCATGAGGTCATCTTTGATCCTCAGTATTTTCCATAAAAGCTGTATTTTTGTGTAGCTGTAATTCCAGAACCTGGTTAATACAGACAGACTGATAATTATAGATGTGTCAGCGTGTTGGTTTTGCCAAAAGCAGCACTTAATTCACAGAAGTCTCCTGCCCTTTTTAGTTGAATTCCCTGCTAATGTTTACGTCTCTGACTAATGTGTAGCTGCAGATACAGATGAGGGCACTGACTCTCTTCTTCTTAACAGTGTTTTCAGATTTTAAGGACTTGATTGGGCAGATTCTGATGGAAGTGCTGATGATGTCCACCCAGGCAAGGGACGAGAACCCCTTTGCCAGCCTGACAGCCACGTCCCAGCCCATCGCCGCCGCCGCCCGCTCTCCCGACAGAAACCTCCTCCTCAACATGGGCTCCAACCCGGGCAGCAGCCCCATGTTCTGTAACGTGGGCTCCTTTGGTTCCAGTTCTTTATCCAGGTGACTTCTGATTATAACTGAGTGCTGCTTTCACTGCAATATTGGTTGCTAGACTAGAAGAGAGAGAGGGGCCTGGAAATGTCCCAGGAACGATCAATAGAATCGATTTTGAAAGTTTTTCACTCTTTTCCGTGTGAATGTCCCTCCATTTCACCGTTTTTGATTACACTGCCATGGCTAGAGGTGTATTTGGTAGAGTCAAGCCCTGTAACTCTTTGCTGCTGAGGAGCATCCCCACCTTGCACCACAAGGGCTGTGACTCTTAGAAGTGTATAGATTGTGACATAGTTTTATTCAACAACAATAGAAAGGAATAATGTGTGTAAGCTGCAGAAATATTGCTGAAGAGTCATCAGAAGGGCAAGGACTTCTCTTGCTCATTTTATCTTTTTCACTCTTTTTCTGCATATCCTAAATCATTGCTTTTTTTTTTTTTTTTTCTTTTTCCCCTGTAACTGGTTTAGTCTCTATGGGACTAGTCCAGCTCCTCCTACCAATTTCACAAGCTATGTACCAATGACTGGTTCATCTCTTACCCCACCAGCCAGTTCAGTTGCCAGCACAGCTGTGCCTCCCCTTCCTGTCAGCTCTCACCTCACAGCCACAAGCCCCTCCTGGACACAGCCGCCTTCTCCGAGGTACCGGCCCTACACTGTGGCCCATCCCGGAGGCTTTGCCGCTTCTTCCACCCCCCGTTCCTTGAGTATTTCCATCCCATCCAGTTCTCCAAGCCCTCCAGCCATGCCAGTCATCACATCCAGGCAGAGGCCCCCGGCCGCGGGCCCAGCTTTGCCTCCCGCCTCTCCCGGTGCCTGGCGCCGGCGTCCTTCCCTGCCGAGCAGGATCCCTCCTAGGTACTGCCCAGGGCAGTGTGGGGTGTGCTGTGCAGGGGGGGCACCGTGGGCAGCGTGGAACGACCTCGTGTTTGTGCTGAGCTCACCCCACTCACCCCGAGCTGGTGTCTGTGTTTGGTTTGCTCTAATAGCTCGACTCGCTAACCCGCTGCCTGTGCCACGACGTGCCACCTGCTTGTGCCAGCACCTGAGGTGTGAGGGGATTACTGAAAGGAGCAGGAGGGTTCCCATTGCCTCCTCTTGGTGCATCCATTCCAGTTGAACTGGGAGCTTTCCTTTCAGCTGGGTAAACCAAACAAACCCCCTGCTCTGAGGAGGTTTTTCTCAGTAGGGCTTTGGTTAATTTGTTGAAAGCTGTTACTTGCTGGGCTGGGTCAGATTGAATTCCCTGGTGCACAGATTTAAATTACAGATCAGCCTGTTTCAGAGTGCCAGGCCGAGTACCACTGCATTTCCTCTGTTGGCTGCTCCTGGAATCCCTTGTCCCTGCAGGAGGGAGAAACGAGCACACAAGGGTTTGAGATCATCGCTTTAAAGTTCACTAGCTTAGGATGGTGATACTCATTATTCAGTCATGTCTAAGGATTCCACTTCAGCCTTAATTTTTACTGGGTCTGAAAAATTCTTTTTCAATTTTTGGGCTGTAAATCTGTGGTGTTTTTGATAACTAAATAACGTGTGGCAGTGTAACAGAGCATGTTAGTATGGTCTTGGTTTCACTAACATGGAGTTACCCACTGCCTGCATGTTTACAGAAGATGATTTTTGACAGACATAAAAGCTACCATTTACTTTTCCTTCTGGCTTGAAAAGAATCTGATGGCCTTTTCCATTTTTGTTGTGGTAGTTTGTACGACAACCCTTTCTCCCTCCTCCTCCTTGCCGTTTCTGATGTGTCTGAGGACAGTAGTGATGAAGACAATGAAGATGATGATTTTTCTTGTGTCCAGTTTGGGTCCAGGTATCTGAGAAAGAGAATGTAACCTGCATGTTTGGTTGTTTAGGAACTAACAGCCTGTGTAGTGTCAAGTGATCCTCAAAGTAAGGTGGGGAACTAAAGCAGGGAGGTGACGTGGCTGCCTCATCAGGGTGGTATGTAAACAAGTGTCATGAGTGCAGTTACTCAGCTCTTTCTGAAGAGCTGAGCAAGGTAAATGCTCATCATCCTGTCCCTTAGAGAGCCTGGTTCCTGCAGTGCTGCTGGGGTGCAGCTCCTCCTCAGCTCTGGGAGCAGAAGGAATTGTATTTGCCCGTGGCTGTGATTTTCAGTGGCTGCTACACCGTGTTTGTTTTCCTGGGAAAAGCTGGGAAATGAGGACAGAGGGTAACATGTGGGAAAAGACACAGTGACAGATAAGCAGAGTGGCTTTGAAGGTTCATTGCTGCCTGACAGCTGAGGATCACCCCTTTAGCCTGTGACAAAATACACCTGAAGGCTTAAACTTTGTGGCAGAGGCTGATGGAGCTGGGACAGCCAAGAAAGGAGGGGGAAGAATTGACTATTTACTATAAAACAGAGATCTGTGAGTGGTACAGCAAAGCCCTTTCATTTGTGTGACACCAAGATATGTGAAAAACAAGTGAGAGTTGATAGTGGTGAGGTCTGGTTTGGAGCTGGGCAGATGCTGTGCAAGCACCTGCAGAACACTGGGGATGCCAAGGGGGAAAAAAGCTTTAGGAAATGTTGAGTGCAGGGTCAGATCCTCTCTAGCTCTACATTCCATTGCAGAGTAATCCTTCAGTGTCTTGGCTGATACAGAAATATTTCCCAAAGAAACTCCCCATTCTCTTGGACCAACCCAAGCTGGAGAAAGGAATGGATGTTTTATATAAACCCTGTGTATTTCAGGAAGATTTTTGTGCAAAGTGATACTTCTGTAGTCTCAGTAGTGTTGATTATTTTCTGTGAGCATTCAGCCCCCAGGTCATTTCTGAGGGTGATTTGAGGGGTCTGTGCCTGGCCTCGAGCCCAGGGGGGCAGTTACCACCTCCAGGAGGGAAAGGGAAGCCAGGTGGGAGTTTTCCAGGCCACACACACGTGGAACAGCTGGGAGGTTGCAAGGATTTGACTTTCAGCAAAACTCAGGGAATTGTCATTGCTTGAGCCTCCTAAAACGAAGCCAGCAAGACTTTGGGAAGTGCCTTTGGACACCAAGGAATGCCCCAAAACGCTCGGTGTGAATGATCCTCCCCTGCACGGGTTTCTCTGAGTGTTGCTGGGTGTGTGGGGACTCTGCTGCTGCAATCCCTGGGACCTGAACACCTCCCAGGCAGCCTCTGCTCTTCTCCATCGCAGTGTGATCTCAGGACAGTGATCCTGAGATGGTGGGTGAGGGCCTGTGCTGTAGGTGGAATTTAGGATTATTTTTCCCCGCTGTTTGTTTAATTATTCTCCTGTTGGCGACTGAGTCCAAATGTTGGCCTGAGCTGCCGAGCTCTGGAGAGGATTCCTGCTGTGCTTCTGGGGTTTCATTTGTTTATTCTGTCCTGGCATTTTGCAGACAGCAGTGAGTTGGTAGTTAAATTATAAACACAGTGGCTGTGCAATTATGCAACCCCTCGCATTTTGGAAACACCGAGGCCTTCAATACGTGAGTGAAGGATGTAGGAGCTTTGTGTTGGAATCATCAGAGTTGCTGCTGCAGTGGAATCATTAACAGAATTACAACTAGAGAACTAGTAGGTTTTTCATATACATTTACTTCCTTAAAAGAGTATTTTTTTAAGTTGAATGTGAGAAGTCAAGAGGTTTAAAAGAGAGGCTGTAGAAAAAAAAAAAGGGCATAATTTTGTGGTTACTGAGCACTATTTCAATGGAGCTGTGTTTGACATGGATAAGTTTTAATTGGATAACTGAAAACATCTCTCTGCAAACAGAGATTGCTGTTATTAGAATGTTGTGTTTCTTAACATGCTGAGCTCCCAGATGCTGAGCAGTAATAACCTTTCCCTGATTTATTGCTTGGACTGTGGAGTTTGCACAACAGATTTGTACAGCTCGGTGATAAAAATGTAAATTACTTTACAGTTTAAAGGAAATTCCACTTTTGAGAGTTTGCAGGTTTAAACGTGGTTTTTAGAAAGTTGCATTTAAGGAAACAAATACTCCTGTTTTCCAGTTTAAGATCTGGGGCTTATAAATTGGTTTTCATTTAAATCCACCCCCCCCTGCACAGACTCTGCTTGGAGAATTGCAGCAGCCCATCCACGGAACTGCTATTTTTAACAGTTCATTTCCATAAAGTGACTATATCATGTCTTCATTCTCTTCTGCCAAATGAGGATTTTGCTTTTAATTAGCTTTGCCAAGCTGTTATGGAGAGAAGAATTCAGCAGAAATAACAAGTCTGAGATGGAGAGTGGTGGGGCTGTTGTCACTTGGGTTCCATTTCTCTGCGGTCTCAAGGATGGGTTTGGGTGCCAGCTGTGGAGCTGGTGCAGGGGGAGGCTCCTGCCCTCCCTGGCTCAGTGGAGTTAACAGAGTTTGGAGTTCCTGCCATGGTTGGTGCCAGCTGTGGAGCTGGTGCAGGGGCTGCACTGCAGCGTGGAGGGTTGGGGTGTCCCGGGTGTCCCAGCTGTTGTGGCAGGAGCAGCTCAAAGCCTGTCCTTTTCGGTGATGCCAGGTGAGAATTCACTGCTCCAGAGAGTGCAGAGATTCACGGACTGCCATTGCAGTCATGCCCCCGCTGTCTGTCAGATCCTCATTTACAGGGGGGGTTGATTGTTCAGTCTCAGAACAGCTCTGAACTTCCAGGGTTGGACAAGCTGTGCTTGGAGATCCCCCCAGAACCCCCCTGAGCTGCTGAGCCCTGTGTGTGATGGGATGGAGTGTGCAGAGCACTGGCAGAGGAAGAGCTGGTGAATTGTTTGACTGTGCCCAGGTGAAGAGCTGTCCCTAATGCCTTGTTTCTGCTCTCTGTGTGTTTTGAAGTATGGGAGGCTCTGGCAGCTCGAGTGTTTCCGATTCCTGCAGTGACCACTTCACCATTGAGAACTGTAAGGAGACAGAGATGCTGAACTACCTCATCGAGTGTTTTGACAGAGTGGGAATAGAGGAGAGAAAAGCACCAAAGGTACGTTGCAGATGAGTCAGGTTGTGTCAGTGCTGACACACACCCTCCTCTTACCCACTGGTGGGAATTGAGAGTTCCTCCCTGATGGCTTTGTTGTAGAAATAGATTTATAGAATTTATTAGATACCTTTGGCTCCTGTTAATTCATCATATTTGAATCACATATATATATAAAATATCTTAAATAAACACTGTGTTAGAAATGACCCTGCCCCTTTTGACCTACTGCATTTTATCCAAGTTTATTCCATGTAAACCATATTTTTGAGAGACCAGCTCCCTGTCAGTGGTCTGTGTTCTGCTCTAAGCTGTTACTTCTGGGAGAAAAAAACAACCAACCAGCACTACTGACCTATAATCTGGCAGGTTTTTAGCTGCAGTAGTGCTGAGCTTCGTTTGCAGGTTACATTTACACTGCACAAAGAAAGAAATGCCCCACATTTCCTGTCTGTCCTGTATCCACACTCTGGTTTGGTGCTAAGCTGAGGTTGTTTTTGTCAGATGTGTAGCCAGCCAACAGTCAGCCAGTTACTGAGCAACATCCGATCCCAGTGCATCTCCCACGCCGCTCTGGTGCTCCAGGGATCCCTGACACAGCCAAGGTAAACAAAGCGGGGCTTTATCCTGTTCCAGGCTCCTCTGTCTCTCCTGAGGGTTGGATGAGAGCATCAGGCAGTTTTCAGAGCAGGAGATTTGTGTGCCAGAGGAGGAGTTTGTTGACTCACTGATATTTTGGTGGAAGGGACTCGGAGCGTTTCGTGGCTGCGTTTCCATCGCCCAGGTTGATGAGAGCAGTTTGAAGGGGGATGTGAATTAACCAGGCTGGTTTTTGCCTTGCCTTGTGCTTGAAGTGTTTTATTTACAGATTGCTGGGGCACTGCTCCTGTGCAGTCAGCAGAGCTGCATCTGCCCAACAGCCTTAAAATGTGTGGGCAAACCTGCTAAAGGGACACAGCCCTTGTTTGCTCCAGGGTTACCCCAGCAGGTTTGCAATGCAGAGCTGTCTGGGGGATTTCTGCACCAAATCCCCTCTCTGAGGTTCCAAGTGCAGTTGTTTAACCAGCAGCTGGGCTGCTTGGAACAGTAAAAAGATTTTGAAAGTAGGATATTATGTGACTTTTACTAAAATCTGCATGATTTTATATTTGTGTCCCCAGAGAACACTCCTGTAATCTTCAAAGGTGCACCAGTTATTGCCTGTGCTTTGAGATTAGTTTTGTCTTTACATGAACCAATGTTGGCATTAGAGTAAGTTACATATATAATAAGGGAAAAAATACTTTAAAAAAATCCTAGTGCTATGTTAATTCAGAAAAGACTAATTGTTTTCTTTAATCTGGAAGAACACCTGTAAAACAATGTTGTTCCTTCACTAGATGAGCCTAATAAAGGGTTTTTTTTTCATCAGAGAGGGGGAGAAGGGGCAACCAAGAAGCTGCTGTTTTCCTCCAGCCCCATTACCTGCAGTGTGGGGTTGGCAGAGCTGTTTTAGAGGAACCTCTCCCCAGGCAGACAGGATCAGGAAGGGATAGTTGTATCTACACATGGATAAAGTGCTCCCAGACACATCCCTACCTGTGATTGCTCTGACAGTTTTGCAAATGCTACTGCAAGTCATCAGTAGGTGTGGATCTTGATTTTTATTTTTAATGCGAATAAAGGTCATTGCAGCAGCAGTCTCTGCTGGTACCATACATGCTGTGTAGGAACCTCCCCTTTGGCTTCATCCAGGAACTGGTGAGAACAACTTATCAGGATGAAGAGGTGTTCAAACAGGTAAGGCTCAGGTAACAGATAAGCAGCCCCAGCAGGGGGTTCTGTCACTGCAGCATCCCAGGGAGAGGATTCCCAGAGGCTGATCCTGCAGCTCCCAGGGCTGTCCCCATCACTCAGGGGCTCCTCAGCCTCCTGAACAGCTGCACCTGGTTCTGCTCCTTCTGAACTCTTCTTGTGATGAAGGCTGACTCTCATTGTGTGCTGGTTCTAATTATTAAAAGTGTTTGTTAATAAGCAGCACACGCTGATGTTGAGATGAATATATTGCAAGATTGATCCTGGGTTTCATCCTTTGGTACAAAATCCCTAAAAAATGTACCTGTAAGCAATCTGCTGAGCCCTACTGAGGCAGATTTATTGTGCTTTCCATTTGCAATCCTTAGCCCTCTTTGCACCTTTAGTAGTTGGCATCTAAGGCTTTAACAGCACTTTACAAGTCCCAGTCCAGTAATTCATATTTTACAGAGGAAATGACTGAAAATTTTGTGTGTCAGAGGAGGTGATGATAGGACACAAAACTAGCAAACCTCTCTAGCCCATGTGCTGTAGAGCAGGTCAGGAAGGTTGTCATTGTCCCTAATTAGCACTAATACTGTGGGACTTGGCTGTAAAGGGGCCTTGGGAATGGCATTTGTTCCTTCCAGTTTTGAAAGGAATGACATGAGAACTTTTCTGTGTAGTGCAAGTTCCTGTTAATGATTTACGTTGCTGTTTGAACTTTTAGCAGAGGTTCATGCACTTGAGAGTGCATTCAAGACTGTCAAAATGTGGTTATAAAGTGTTAAAGGTCACCTGCCCTGGGGAGCAGAACCTTCCTCTGGCTGGAGCCCAGGGTCACCTCTGCAGTCCTTCCCCTGATTTAAGTTCATGTTTTCTTTGTCCCTTCATAGAACCAACACAATACACTTTAAATTCAAAATTCAGTCACCTTGTTACTGTTGGAGGATTACTGTTGGTTTGGTTTGTGAGGGTATGGTTGTCAGAGCTGTGTGATTGGGACTTACTAAATGGGTGTAATTACTTCTGATTAATAAGTTCCTGTCAAGTCACTTCCTCTTTCCTAACAACCCTTGACTGCTGGTTATTATCCTTGCCAGCTTACACATCCTGCAAAATGAGAGCTGTGTTATTACCCCAAGTGTAGGGGCAGGCCAGTGATTGCCCCTTTGGGCAGTCAGGTTGTTGGGCACCTGGACACAACTGTACCTGGTTATTTAAAGATTTAAAGAACTTTAAAGAAGATATTTTGGGTTTGCTTTCGTGTAACTTGCAGTATTTGCAGAATGAACAGGCACTTTGAGCTGTGTTCAGCAGTAGAGTCACTGGATTGTTTCCTGTATCTTGAATAAAGCTGATCCACTTGTGTTTTTGCAGATCTTTATTCCCATCTTACAAGGCCTGGCTGCAGCTTCCAAAGAGTGCTCCCTGGACAGTGACAATTTTAAATACCCCCTGATGGTAAGGACTGCCCATTCCTGGGGAATAACAACCAGTGTCCCTACTGTGCATGCTGGACTCACTTTTGTCTGGGGGAAACTCAGATCTGTTGCATTAACCCCAAAATATTTGAATTGGGGACTATTTACTGAGGAAAACTTCATAGTATTCCCTGGCTGGAAAGCTGAGGGGTTTATTTTTAGGGTTTTTTTTAAAGTACATCCTCAGTCCTAGCTCTGCTCCCCTCCTGCTGCTTTTATTGACAAACCAAAGTGCTCTGTGCCAGGCGTGTTTGGCCACCACGAGCAGTCTGGATTCTTGGTAAATGGAGCATTGTCAACTAACACCTTCAGATTTTAGGATCTTCAGTGTGTGGTGCCAAAAAAAGGCTGTTACAGCTCAGCTTTAACTTGCACTTCTGTAAATCAGCTGGACTGGGGGGGGCTGCAAATCAAAATTGATTAAGTGGCTCTGGCACTTCTGCAAAACACAACATTTTTTGCTGTGTTTTCCTGCCCTGCTGGTATTCCCCCAATTTCCAGTGTGAACTGCTGCAAGTTTGGCTGCAAGGAAAGGCTAATTGCAAGTGAGTCTGTGCTTTCCTTGTCTCTGGCTGGCACAGTGTGCAGCAGGGGATGGGATAGCAGGTACCAACTGCAGTGGAACTGGGGAGTGAGAACTTGGAATACAGGAGAGGGCCATCAGCATTTCTGTGATTCTACAATTCTCTGGTACAACTGCCCTTCTCTCTGTGCTGCAGTTGAGAGTGAGTTAGAGATCCTGTATGGGGTTCTTTGTTCCTGGGTTCTGTGTTCATCTGACATTTTTCCACTCTGGTTCAGAAGACAAAGGCCTTGGTGTATGGACAGAACAATTGCCCTATTTGTTATTGTTGCTGGGTTTGATGTGGTGGCTCAGGAGCCCAGCAGGGGCATTGCCATACTCTGAGCAAACAGCAATTTGCACAGCTAATTTTTGAAATAAGTGCCATAATTTATTATTCTGGGAGACACCTTGGCCTTTTTGAGACCACTTGGAGCAGAGGTAAAAGCTGAAATGGGAGCAGAGTGTGCTCTCCCTCTGCTGACCGTGGGAGTGAAGTTTTTCCACTGATCAAGGGAGGAAGGTTGGGCTCTTGCAGCAGTTTGCCACGTGAAGCTTGGGTTTTTTTGCAGACAGGTTGCTCAGGAATGACTCACAAAAGTGATTTTTTTTTTTTACTGGGGTTTCTTTGTAGGCACTATGTGAACTTTGTGAAATCAAGTTTGGGAAAACACACCCCATGTGCAGTTTGGTAAGTGCACCAAGGTAAAAGAACCCCATCCATCCCCCAGTTTGGTGGTGATGCTGCTGTACAATCCACACTGATAATGTCCTCCAGAGCTCCAGGCTCTGCAGCATCTCATGTGAAACAGGGGTTTGAATGAAGCTGGGAAAGGGAATCCTTTCCCCTGAGACTTGAGGAAAACTGGGACAAACAGGAGTTCTGGGTGCTGGGATGCTGAGGAGGTGTCTGCACTTGGCCTCAGCGTGACTGAGCGTGGCAGGGTGGGGGCTGTGGCAGACACTGGCAGTGACAGCGGGGCTGACACGGCAGCCTTGAAGAACTTGCTGTTTCTCCTATTTTTAGGTTGTCTCTTTGCCCTTGTGGTTGCCTAAATCTTTAAGCACAGGTGCAGGAAGAGAACTGCAAAGACTTTCCTACCTTGGAGCCTTCTTCAGTCTCTCTGTGTTTGCTGAAGATGATGTAAGTGTACAGGAGGATGCTGATAGCAGCATGGTGGGGGGTTTTTTACTTCCCCAAATACATTTGATCCATTTGCCAACATTTCCTTTCAGAACAAAGTAGTTGAAAAGTACTTCTCAGGGCCTGCCATCACTCTTGAAAACACCCGGGTTGTCAGCCAGTCTTTGCAACATTACCTGGAATTAGCAAGGGTAAGTGTGCTCATTGCTCCAAAAAAAATGCATGATGTGGGGGGTGGGTTTGGTCTTGGCACAGATGAGGAATATAATCTAAAAAAATGAGCTGCTGTGTTAAGCCACAGATGTTTTTTGGGATGTGGCTAAAAGGAATTGGGGAAAAAAAATAAAGTGCTGCAAATATTTCTCTAAGGCTGTGAGCCAATTCAGAAAATATCAGCTCAGTTAGTCACGGGCTACAGTTCATGTGGAAGGATGAGTAAATAAAAACACTGTGCTAGTTTTGTGTCACTACACACTGGTCTTGTGTTTACATCTTTTGTGTAACTAATGCATAGAAAGTTGACAAGAAGACCTTACCAGAAGTTTTAGTGAGTGCTGTGGAATTCGAAGAACACAAAAATAACAGGCAAACAGAAGGCAGGGCTGGGATGTTGGGAAGGGGGTGCAGCCTGACAAGGGTGTTTGTTTGAAATTGCAGCAAGAGCTGTTCAAGATCCTGCACAGTGTCCTGCTGAACGGGGAGACCAGGGAGGCAGCTCTGGGTTACATGGCAGCTGTTGTCAATGCCAACATGAAAAAGGCCCAAATGCAGGTAAAGAAAAGGAAATGCCCTTCCTGTGATTCCTGGCCCTCATCCATCCCCAAACAGCTCTGGGTGGCTCATGCATTGGTGGTCTAGGACAGAGGAGAGAAGAATTTGAGTGCCTGCTACCACGAGCAGAAAGCCCTGTCCTCAGTCTTTGTCCTTTCAATGCATCCTTCATTTCTGAAATCCCTCTGTTTTATCAGGTTATCTCCTCTCTCAGGGCTGAGATGTCACTTCATCAGCAGAGGTTCTATATTAGGTGTTTAAAGCTTTGCACTCCCCCTGCCCCATCTCTGAGGGTTTTCTTTCCAACTGGCTGTGTCTGCCAAGCAGCTCTGCCAGCTGGTGAGGTGCTGGGGCTGGTGGGGTGTCTGCAGATCTCAGCTGGCCTGGCTCCAGTGAAACACCAGGGATGGGATTGTGCCATTGTTTAATTAATACATCTCCCTCGTTTCCTGTGATAAAATCTGTGTGTGAGTCCTGAACAGCTGAAGCTGTTCATTGTTGTCTTCAAGTCCCCTTTTCAAAAGCAAACATTTGGAACCATTGCTGGGAGTGTTTCTGTGAAATTCCACTGAGGAAGTAACAGAACCTACACTTGAGATAAAATTATGAACTGGAGCTCAGCAACTATTTGAAGCTCTCCTGTTGCTCTCTGTATCTGTGGGCAAACCATTCTCCAGAGAGGCCCTTTTAATTTCTTAGATAATTTTCTGCTTCTTTTTTAAATGTTTGCTTAATGTTCTTGAGGGTTCTTGAAGATGAGGCAGTGACTGACCCCATTGCCACAGCAGTGTCCTGACAGAGCCACGCTCCCCATTTCTGATGTCAAACAACCCTCGTGCTTCTCAGCTTGTCCTCAGCCCTTTGCTTTCTCCCCCCACAGACAGACGATCGTCTGGTGTCCACAGATGGCTTCATGCTCAACTTTCTCTGGGTGCTGCAGCAGCTGAGCACGAAGATCAAGCTGGAAACGGTTGATCCCATGTACATATTCCACCCCAGGTGTCGCATCGAGCTCCCCACGGATGAGACACGAGTGAAAGCAACAATGGAGGATGTTGCAGCCTGGCTTGCTGAACTTTGTTAGTACTCTTATTAAGCATTTACTGTGCCTTCTGGTTCTGCTGTGGAGGTACATGGAAGTACCTGATCCCAGCAAGCAATTCCCCTACTCCTGAATCCCTTTCCTTGGTGCTGTCTGCTCTCCCTCGTTCTAAAGCAAGCTGAGTTCGAGGTCTCACCCCCCTAGATGAGTCAGTTCATTTGTTTCCTTTATTCACCTCTCCTCTTTGTTTGTGTGTTTGTTTTCTAGACAGGGATCCGTCTCCATTTTCTGAGCCCAAATTCCCCACAGAATGTTTCTTCCTCACCCTGCACGCCCACCACCTGTCCATCCTGCCCAGCTGCCGGCGCTACATCCGCAGGCTGCGAGCCATCAGGGAGCTCAACAGGTTTGCTGCTGGATTTTCTGCTGACCCCAGAGTGCTCTTCTCCCCAATGACTGATGGGGTTAGGACAGTGTGGGTGAAAGTGTTGCTGAGTTCAGATCTCCTCAGAGCACCTGCTACTGCTGCTGTTTTTGGTCCTGGGGGTTGTGGGTGTGTTCAGGGACTTCAATCAGGAATTCAGGTAATAATGAGGTGGAGGCTGTTGGTGAGAGGACCATTCTATTTAAAAGATAACTCTCTTCAGATCATTTTGATACTTAGCACTGTTAATTAAAATAACCTGTGGTGTGGTTGGCAGGTCAGCAGTGCCTCAGGCTCTCTGGCAGCTGGAGCAGGGCTTGCACAGCTCCATGTCTGATGTGATTTCAGAAACAAGACTTTGTTAGTTGTGCCTGAGCTGCTCTGAATGTCCCAGAAATTATTTCCCTTTCTCCCCTCAGCTCCTGAGGTGGGAGAACTCATCACACTCTGCCTTCAGCAGAAACCTCCTAATGTTGTTGGTGCACATGGAATTCAGCACATGATTTACTGTTTTAAAATTCCTAACTAACACATGCACTGTGATGCTGGCATGAGGATACTCCACTTTTCCATTTCTCCTGACATGAATTCCAATAGATTTGTGTGGTTGCTGAATGTCAAAGAATACTCTGTTAAAATTAGACCAGATTTTTGTATCATGGGTATTTTCCATTGTTTATAATTGCACTCACTGCATTTTGGTAAATGTTCCTTGGCAGTAATGCCATGAGTTCATGACTGGATTTTTGGACTGCATTGGAAGTGATTTCATTTTGGAGGCACATGCAGGCCAGGAACCTGGGAAGCTGCAGGGAGCAGAGCGGGAAGAGGCAGAGTATCCTAAAGGAAAAAGTATTTTCCTATAAACAGCCTGTGGATTGCTTGTAAAAAAGCCATATGTTGGCTTGAAAAAGGCATTGCTGCTTTGTCCTTATTTAGAATTGTTGCCCAGGAGCTGCTGATGCAGCACTGGCTGTCCAAGGGTGCAGAGTGAGGAGCTCTTGTCTGTCCTGACAGCAGCTCAGGGCTCAGCATTTTCCAGCAGCTGCTCCAGTGCAACACTGGGCAGTGTCTTTAGGTGTTGTTAATGAAGAAATGGCACTGGGTATTTGTCTGCTCAGGCAGAGATTGGTGTGGAAGAGGATTTGAAACCCCAAACCAAAAGAAAAAATGCGATTTCCCCCCTTTTTTTTTATAGTACAGTGGATAAGATCAGTTTGTGAGGCAGGATGGAGCCCCTGTGTGTCCCATCCCTTTGGTGTGCCTGACAGGGGTGGATGTTGGAGCCTGTGTGTGTGTGTGGTGCCTCTGAGTGCAGGCCCTGCAGATGTTTCATCTGCATTTACAAAAGCAATTCCTTTTTCTTGTGGATGGGTAACCTCTATGGAAAGGATGGGCTCTTCCCCAGCTCCCCCTACTTTTGCTGGGTATTTAGCAGGTGGAAGGTGAAGTGCCTGGCAATGGCAGAACATTTCCCCTCTGCCTTTCAGGACTGTGGAAGATCTGAAGAACAACGAAAGTCAGTGGAAGGATTCCCCCCTGGCCACCAGGCATCGGGAGATGCTGAAACGCTGCAAGACACAGCTCAAGGTCTGTAAGTGATTCAGTTCCTGACTAAATGCCTGTGTAGCCTGTCAGAGTGTTGACTTTTGATGTTCAAATGCCACTTCTCACTGATGAGGCTTGAAAATGGGGGGTTTGAAGCCATGACCCTCCTGAGTGCTGCAGGAGATGACACAGTATGACATCAGTGGTGACTTTAAGGTTCCAAGAAGCACCAAAATTAACTTAGTGTTCTTCAGAAAGAAGGAAATTCTATTTTTTACTGAGGAGAGAGCGAAGGGGTTGTGCTTTGTTCAGAGGTGGCTGTGAGTGCACAGTCCATGCCCAGGCAGGAACTCTGCAGTCCCCAATCTCCCCGAGTTCCTGCACAGATGAGTAAGCTGGGCTGCTCTTTTGGAAGGTTTGTATTGCTCAGGTCCTCCTACCACAAATTGACACAAATGTCCTGAGCTGCAGCACCCAAATGACTTTAATTGCACATTTTCCCGCTTTGCTACCTTTGTTCCTTCTTTGATTGCTCCCACAAAGCCTGGGAAGGCCCCTGTGCCCCTGCAGCTGAGTGAGGTGTGTTTGACTGGCTGGGGTGAAATGGGTGTGCTGAGGAACAGCCCCTGGCTGATTGTGGGGGCTCAGGGGTTTGCTGATCAGCTGGGAGAGGCTGGGCCATGCCCTGGGTTAGTGTTTGTGTGCCTGTTCTGCAGAAACTGGTGAGGTGCAAGGCCTGTGCAGATGCCGGTTTGCTGGATGAAAACTTTCTCAGGAGATGCCTGAATTTCTATGGCATGGTGATCCAGCTGATGCTCCGCATCCTCGACCCTGCCTACCCCAAGTGAGTGCTGCATTGTCTGTGTAAGTCCTGGCAGAGGCACCTCAGCTGTGTGTGATTGCTCACTGAATTTAGCAAGTTGTAGAATGATTTTCATTTACAGTCTCTGCATTGTTGTGTGGTTGTTACTTTCTTTATGTCAGTGGCATGTAAATTCTTGCATGGAGTTTAGGCTTAGTTGGGTTTGAGGGGGCAGCCTCAGCTATTTTGGCTGAAGCACTGACATGGAATTTTAAGAAAGTCATTTTCAGAACTCTTATAAAAGTGTTTCCTTAGGAGAATTCCAAAGGACACCACAGGGCCCTTTCTGCTTAACCCTGCTGATTCCCTGTCCTGTTTGTTGTCTCTTTTATTCTACAGCATTAAATTGCCTTTAACTCCTGAGGTCCCGAAGGTATTTGCAGCATTGCCAGAGTTTTACGTGGAAGATGTTGCTGAATTTTTATTTTTTATTGTACAGTAAGTAAAGTTATATCTGAAGGAAACTTGTTCCACTTGCCCCTGTGGCAGGTGGCACATGCATAAATTCAGGGTGCAGAAGTAGTTTTATATTTATTCTGTAGATAATGTTCTGGTTTTGGACAGCAGCCAGGAGAGGATGGCATGGCAGCATTGCTGCAGGTGCAATGCCTAAATGAGCTTCCAACCTGCATTTTTCTTGGAAGACAGTTGGGTTCCCTCCCCAGGAATTTTCTTCATGGTTTGCAGTGAGACCTTTTGATCTTGTGATAAGTTAAATCATCCCTAGAATAATACTTCTATAAAGCCAGAGCTTAAGGAGCAGAACATGAAGGGTGGGGTTTTGGCACTGAGTTTTCCCTGTCTCCCTGTTCCCAGATATGCTCCTCAGGTGCTGTACGAGCCCTGCACTCAGGACATCGTCATGTTCCTCGTTGTGATGCTGTGCAACCAGAACTACATCCGCAATCCTTACCTGGTGGCCAAGCTGGTGGAGGTGATGTTCATGACAAACCCCGCCGTGCAGCCCCGCACGCAGAAGTTCTTTGAAATGATTGAGAACCACCCTCTGTCCACCAAACTGTTGGTCCCCTCCTTGATGAAGTTCTACACGGGTAAGTGCCTCGTCTGGAGCTCACTGAGTGCACACAGGGTGAGTATTTGAAGGTCAGAGGTTGTGTTTGATGTGGTAACCATTGGAAAAAAAAAAAACGAAACAAAAATCCCCAGCAAACCCCAAAATCGGTAGATTTTGGATCTTGTGAAGACAAAACTTTGTTGCTCAGGAATTGGGGCAACAGCATTGGATGGAACCCTGAGAATTCCAGTTCTTCCCCAAGCTGTTGTGCACTGGCAACTGCAGCGCTGTAGATCGATGTGACAGTTGGTTTTGTGGTGTTTGGATTCCAGAATTAAAGCTTTTGGTTTGCTTTGCTTGTAAGGCAATATTGGAATTTTCAAACTCCCCGTTGTAGTTTTGCTGCTCCAGGTGCTTCAGAAGAGTTTCTGCACCCATAAATCCAGCTATTTTTGTAGTGTTCCCAGAATCTTCTTAGTGAAATTTTAGACTGGGGGATGAAGAGCAGAGTTGAATAGAGCAGAAAGTTTTGGTTTCTGAGGGTTTTTCTTCGGAAATGAGGTTGGGTCTGGGTTAGAAGATGGACAGTGCTGCTTCTTGTAATGGGGACTAGGATGAAGAATTCTGAGTGGGAATTGAACTCCATCTCTCAGAGCTTGGTGCTTGCAGCTCATTCCCCTGGAGGCAGTGGGGAGAGGGGTGTGCTGCTGGGCACTCCTGCTGGGAAAGCTGGGATTCCAGTCCTGGGCTCTGCGCTGTTTTCCAGATGTGGAACACACCGGAGCCACGAGCGAGTTCTACGACAAGTTCACGATCCGCTACCACATCAGCACCATCTTCAAAAGCCTCTGGCAGAACATTGCCCACCACGGTACCTTCATGGAGGAGTTCAAGTGAGTACGAGGTTGTGTCCAACGCTGCTCCTGCCACCAGGCTGCCCAGGCAGGGCCCTTTGGGAGCGGGTGACGCTGCTTTCCATTGCTCTGTTCGTGCCAACCCCTCCCAGTGGCACTGCAGTGTTTGTGAGCTGAGCTCTGGACCCCACAACCACCTTGGCTTGGGGAGTGGGAGTTGTTGGAAATGCTCAGAGCAGGAGTGTGGCTGGGGTTGCAGTGTGCTCTGCAGGCCCACCTGCTCTGCCGTGATACCTGTGTTTCGATGTTTTCAGCTCTGGGAAGCAGTTTGTTCGCTACATCAACATGCTGATAAATGACACAACTTTCTTGCTGGATGAGAGTCTGGAGTCCCTAAAACGTATCCATGAAGTGCAAGAGGAGATGAAGAATAAAGAGCAATGGGACCTGCTGCCCAGGGTGAACAGAGCTGTTTTTCAAAGTGCCCTTTACTTATTTTCAGTTATTTTTTTTTTAATACAAGACCATTAAACCTCACTTTTTAACAAGGGGCAGCACCAACGAGCAGTTCTCGATGCTTTTTCCTGCTGCCAGCATGGCCGTGGTCACTCTGGATGCCACTCTGCAGAAACCCAGCATTCTGCCTGGTTGTGTTGTGCCTGGCAAGGAGAGTGGTGTGGAGTGGAAATAGCATAAAGTTTCCAATTGCTGTGCACTTAATTCTTAAGTGGAGAAACCGAGACTTTAACCTTCCTGAAGGAGGTTTGGGAAGATGCTCGCCAGTTGAATTGACTTCAAGGAGTAGAAGCTTTTATTTTGTAAATGCATTGATCCTTGGTAGATTCGATGCAGACAATTATAGTCCTGTACCTCAGAGCCTGATTAAACAATAATTGTGTGTGCTGACCCACCAATGTCGGGGATTTCTATTTTAAGGTTATTGATTTAAAACAAAACAAAACATAAAAAAAAAACAAACCACCCAAACAAAAAGTATAAAAAGAAAAGCTATAAAATCTTGTTTGTTAAACATATTCTGGTTTGCTCTTCTGAAGCCTTTCTTCCTGCCTATGCCTACCAGCAAGGTAAAGCCATTACTGTAGTTACCAGATCAGCTGGTTCATCATCTACAGATTGTTCCACTGGGGAGTGTTTATTATTTATGGTGGTGCAGAAATTAGAGAGAACCTCATTTGACTCTCAGATCCCAAGCTGGTTTTGAAGTTATTGGCATTTGGATGGAAAGGAAGCATAACCCAGTTCTGCAGCTGTGAGGAGCAGTTAGAGAATGTAAACACTCTCAGTAACCGTGGGGGCTGGTGATGCCGTTTGCTTTCATTCCCCAGAGCTGCAGAACTCGGGGAGGTGGGTGCAGACACCGGGGTTGGGCAGTGAAAGGGAGCAGGTACCTCAGATCAGAGATGGCTCCCGTGTGTGTTTGAGCTGCTGTCTGCTCTCTGGCCTGCCCCATTAACACCGTGGCTGTGGGGGTGTGGGAGGGGCTGCAGGAGGTGTAACCCCGGTGTGTTTGTTAGCAGGAGCAGCAGCAGGGCTGCAGGAGGTGTAACCCCCGTGTGTTTGTTTGCAGGAGCAGCAGCAGGCGCGGCAGTCGCAGCTGGCGCAGGACGAGCGCGTGTCCCGCTCGTATCTCGCCCTGGCCACAGAAACTGTTGATATGTTCCATATCCTTACCAAGCAGGTCCAAAAGCCTTTTCTCAGACCTGTAAGTCCTTCTCAGGTTTAAGTTGGTTTCTTGCTTCTCTGACATCTCTGGATAATAACCTGGAAGTGTTTGGTAGCACTTGGGCTCCATCCTCCTCCCCTTTCTCCAGCTCATTAAAGCCTAATTGCTGTTGATGTTATTTGATGTGAGAGCATCACCTGAGTCACTGGGATGGTGTGATCCTTCTGGGCAGAAGCTGTTTGCATGGCAATTTTTAATGGCAAACATGCATTAAGAGCAGACACTTCCTGCAAGCCTGCCAAATGAAAGGTGGATTGGTTAATAATTCCCGATCTTGCTGTGTGCAAATCCAGTGGTAATCTCCACTATCACTGCCTTCACACTTTGATCTCTGTGCCTTTGTAGGAGCTTGGACCACGACTGGCTGCTATGTTGAACTTTAACTTACAGCAACTGTGTGGCCCCAAGTGCCGTGACCTGAAAGTCGAAAACCCAGAGAAATACGGGTTTGAACCAAAGAAGCTGTTGGACCAACTGACCGACATTTACCTGCAGCTGGATTGTGCTCGCTTTGCTAAAGCAATTGCTGATGATCAGGTGGGCTCCAGAAGGATGAGGGGAAGGGCAAAAGCACTGTGGACAAAGAGGATTCTGCAGAATACCCTAGAAGTGTTTCATCTGCCAGCCACTCTGTCTTCTACCCCTGCAGTTTGTCTTCTTTCAGCAGATCATCTCTGCTCACCTTCTGTCTGCTCTTTGTAGATGGGTGTTCCCAGTGTTTTGCAAACTTATGAACATACATAAATATCTATAGCACTTCACACACACAGTGAAAATTTCCTGAGTTGCTTATTAGCTACAGCCTGGATGTAAATTAGCAGAGGTACTTTGTCCCTTTGCAGATGGGAGGACTGACTCCCTCCCCCTTCCTCATCAAAACAGCTGGGACAAAGAGCCTCATTTAACACGTCAAAGTTCATTCTCTAGATTAACAGTTTGCAAATTGTATCCCCTCTGATATCACTCTATTAAATGGCTGTGTAATAACCTGACAAAGCACAGCATGAATGAGACAATTAGGGACACCTTTGAACTCATGGTAGTATTAACAGTGAGATAAGATATCATCACCTCTGTCCTTGCAGAGCTGTCACAGCTACTGAACTGCATCTGTCCATGCCTGTGTCTCAAAATACAAACTTTTCCAAATACAGAGGGGGAAAAATGTTCAGTGGCTCCTTGGAGCTCCAGTGGAAGCTGGTTTACAGCACACGAGGCTGTGCCTGCATGTCTAGGGAAGCAGCAGTACTGGGGTAACTCACAGTCGTTTTCCTGTAATTATTTGAGTTCTGTTAATTGCAGATAATACCAGGAACACTTCTGAAACAGACCTGATGCATCTGCATGTGTATAATGAGCACAGAGTGCATTTTGGTGCTGTTCTCATGTGTGAGAGCGAGGATGTTGCCATCAGTCATCCCTGGCAGCCACGGCAAATGCACCCCCTGACACTGGGGCTCCAGAGAAAGAGGCCTGCGGGTGTGGGAACTGCAAAAAAGCTGCAGTAACAAAGTGACCCTTCATAAAAAGGGAGTGGGGGGGAGTGCCCAGTATCTTGGAAACTGTCAGTGACAGGAAAGGAACACCGAGGAACTGTGTGGCTGGTTAATGGCTGCTGGTATTGGGGGAATGAAACAAAACAAACAAAAAGTTGCTTGATCATGGCGGTCTCTTTGAGACATGTCCCGTTTGCAAATGCCAGCAGGCTGGAGAGGGAACCTGCAGACATTCCTGCAGCCCTGGGCGTGCTGCCACAGCCCTGTTCTCTGCACTGCAAAGGAGTTTGGGTGGGCACTGTGTGTCCTGAGCGCTGAATGGCAGCTCTTGGGGCCACGGAGTGTAGATGAAAGAAGTGAGGCTGCGTTGAACGCTTCCAAAATCCCAAGGGAAACAGAAATCCGAGAGACTCAGCGTGTTTTGTTTTGCCATGTAATTCAACCTTGCACTGCAGTGTAAATAATGTTTTTTTATTACAAGGTTTATGTCAAAACGTGGCACTGTGAAGTTAAAAGAAAATGGTAGAACAGAACAGAAGCAGCTACAAAAGTCCTTCCCTAAGTTGCTTTTCCACATGAAAGCAATGCTTGCTTTGTGGGAACTACAGGACATGCAGTTGGTCTCTCTGGATATTCCCACTGCACCGGTTGGCAACTCTCCAGCATTCGCTCCCTCTGAGCTGCCTTGCTATTTTTGCAACATCATGGGGTGGCTTTTCTGTTAGTTCTTGTTGGGATTAGGAGAAAGAATCACTTCTTTCCCAGTACTGCCTTGCACATTAACAGAGAAGAAATTAAAAAAATAAATTCATTTTGTGCTGTGTTTTCAGCCACTTGTGAGAACAATAATCCAGGCAGGAGAGTGGCAAGACAGATGTTTTGTCTAAAGAACAATCCTGGTAGTTATAGTCAGCCTCTCTGAGTGTCTTCTTCAATTTCTTTAGGTGATGTTGCCTTTTTTTGGTCCTGAACAGTCCTACAGGGGTGATGACTATTAAAAATAAAAAATCCTAAGTCTACTCCAAATTTGACCTTTTGGTGCTGGATGAAATGTCACTACATACTGCTTTTCACTCTGCTGTGAGCTTGAGGTTTCATTGATCCCTTCTCCTGCAGTTTTAAAAGTGCATTAAAATATCTTTAGCGTTTTTATGGCAGGTAAGGATCCTACCACTCAGCAAAGCTGTCTTTTTCTGCTTGGCTTGTAGAGGTCCTACAGTAAAGAGCTCTTTGAGGAGGTTATCTCCAAGATGAGAAAGGCTGGAATCAAGTCCACCATAGCAATAGAGAAATTCAAACTGCTGGCAGAGAAGGTGGAGGAAATTGTTGCCAAGAATGCCCGTGCAGAGATTGATTACAGCGATGCTCCGGATGAGTTCAGAGGCAAGTGGGCTTTCCTAAACAGTGACTGTCTAGAAGAGGGGTTTGTTTTGTTGCTTCAATTCTGTGTGTTAATAGAAACCTATGCATTATTTATGAAGCCTTGCATCCTGCTTTGTTTCAACTAATTAGGTAAGTAAATACAGAGAGCTCAGAGTCCCTCTGGTTTTCCCTGGCACTGTCCAGTCCTGGCCATACTTGGCTTTCATGTACTTGAAAACAGTAAAAAACCCCCACCCAAACCTGAAAATGGGGTGAAAATTGCTAATGAGGAGACACTTGTGCCCTCAGATCCACTGATGGACACCCTGATGACTGATCCTGTGAGGTTGCCATCCGGAACTATCATGGACAGGTCGATCATCCTGAGGCACCTGCTGAACTCATCCACGGATCCTTTCAACCGTCAGACGCTGACAGAAAACATGCTGGAACCAGGTACTGGGGCACAGCTCAGCTGGGGCTGGGGGAAGCAGTTTGGGGGCAGGTCTGCGCTTTCAGAGGACAGCAGTGAGGCAACAGTGCTTTCATCACAACCTGCACAGAAATGTTCATTCCTTCTGCTTTCCCTTTTTCTGGGGGGGAAAACCCTCACAACCCTTCCTAACTACTGAGAAATGTTATGATACATAAGTGAATCATTCATTGACCCAAAGCTGTGCAGAAGCTGTATTGAGAGAGAAGAGAATAGTCCTGATCAGGTCCCTAGAGAAGAAATCTGTTGGTCATGAGGATCTTTCTTGTAGTCATATTACTAAGTAATTTAATAATTCTTTTTCCTTTTTTTTTTTTACCCTATCAGTGCCAGAACTTAAAGAGCAAATCCAAGCCTGGATGAGAGACAAGCAGAATGACCATTAAGAACTCCCTTGCAGTGCACACCAACACCAGTGGGCAGAGCAGGGCGTGGGCTGTGGTGGCAGGAGTGGAGCAGAAACCCTGGGAAGCTGTTCTGGGATTAGCAGGCCCACGGCACTGCCTTCAGTAGTGACCAGGAGCATGTGGAGGAGAAAAGCAGCTTAATTCTTGTACATATATTTAAGTGATAACGATGGTCAATAACGTGGAGGACAAGCTAGGAAGTTGCTTATGTTACAAAACTGTCCTTCAATATGTCACATTTTGGAGTTTTTACAGCTGAATTATTTTAGCAAAGACGAATGGATCAGGGCAGCATCCCTTCAACCTTGTTTTTTACCGCCAGATATCCGTTAATTTGATTGTGGTTAGAACCTTGGACATTTTGCTGCTAAAGTAACTTCTTCCTCTTTCCCTCCCTTCTTTCTGTTCCACCCATCAAACCTGCACTGCTGTCTCTTTTTTTTTTCCTCTTGTTTTCTTTTTTTTTGTAATGCAAAAAAACAAACCCCAACAAACCCTGTGAAAACGCAAATCATTCCCCTGCCCTTACAAAAGAACATATTCTGTGCGATAACTGTGCCTGCAACAAAGTGTTCATCCTGGGATCGTATTTTTATATTACACACATTTGCCTCTTTGGTTTTTAATTGGTGTCAGACACGAGGATAATTTCAAAAAGGCAAAAGACTTCACAGGTGGATTTTAATTTCCGTTCCTTGAAATGTCCCTTTCCTTTCCGTTGATCAAGACGCTCTGGTATTTGGGAAAAGCCTCGAGATAGAAATATGTTAAAAACAGCTGCCAGGAATGAGATGCTTGGGAATACCAGGATTTCAGTGACTTTTAAACAAAAGAAATACATTCTTTCAATGCTGCAGATATGATATATGCTAACTGACAGTTCTGAGCCATTTGAGCTTGTCCACAGAGAGCAGATAACTTTTATCCTTGGAGGCTGCAGTTTGGGGCAGGGGTCATTTTTTTATGTTGCTACCAATTTGTATCCATGGCTTGGCCTTACCAAAGCAGAAAGGGTGCAGGAAAATGTAGAATTACGTTTTTAAAAAAAAAAATGGAAAAAAAAAAATACTCACAAACATTTTTGTATTACTGCCCCCTGCATATGATACTTGAATTTCCTTTTTAAAAAGGATTTGAAACCGCAGTGTTTTAAAATTAAGTCTGAAAAGAAAAAAAAAAGGTTGTTTTTTTCTTTTATTTTGTTTCTCGCCGTGTCTTCTGTTCAATTCCTGACTCTCTTGAACTACAATAAATGATACACACTCGCACAGAACCGTCCCTGGGTCTTTCTTGGGAAGTGGGTCAGGGAAAATATTAAAAATACCACAAATGTTCAGGTTGGCTGATGTGGTTTAGGATTGGAGATAAGTCAGTAAATGATGTGGGAAATGTCTGAGCACACGGATATCAGCGCTACTTTGAACTGGGGACTGTTCCCAGCAGGTGACACCGAACACCTATTCACAGCCACGGGACAGCTGGTGACAGCTCCAGGGGGAGGTTGGGGCAGGTTATGTATAATCTGAGGTGTGCAATTAACTCTAAATTATTAAATGTGAAGGTATAGTGTGTGTGGGGGGGTGTTTGATTGTTTGTGGGGTTTTCTTCAGTGGTGCTTCCCCCTGCAAAGTGTGACCATGTGTTTCCTTTCTCCAAGATGGGAGCAAGATTCCAAAGCTTGTGTCTGTGTGGGCTACTGGAACAGAGAAGCTTGTTTGGTGGCTGGTTTTATAATTATAACCTTCACTCCTTCTACAAATTCAAATCCCCCTCTTTTCCCTCTTCAAAAGTCAGAGAACAAAGCCCTCTCTGCTTTTACCTGCAGTCTGTCAGTCAGCACCCAAACCCAGCCCGGATCCTGGGATGGGTATGGGGAGCTCTGATCTCTGCTTTGGTGAAGAGGGAATTTCTATATAAAAAAAAATCCCTTATATATTTCACTGTCCCCTCTAAAGAGGGATTCTTGAAAGAAATCTCTAGAAGCATCCCAAAATGTATCCTTTGTTTGATGGAGGACAACTGTCCACAGGGTGTATTTGTTTTTACTGGAGAATGATTGAACTGCTGTGCTTTCACATTATGGCTTTTTTCCTGCATGTTAAAATGAAATTAAACCCAGCTGGTTGCATCAGTGTAGCCTGTACAGGGCTGGAGGTCTGCTGTTCTCTAAGAGTTTTTGATATTTTACAGTTGAAGTGTTGTAACCCATGTCAGAGAGGTTTGTGACTGTAAATGTTTTACCAGGAATTCTGGATGGGCAGCTGTTTTCAATGCAAGTATAGGATGAAAGCTCTATATTTTTATTTTTTGACAGGAGGAAAAAGAAGTATTTACCTTTGGTGTGGGATGTTTGAAGCAAGAGAATGCCCTTCAGAATCTGAATTTATCTTTATTCTGCCATTGTGTCAGGCTCTGACCTGAGGAGTATAAATAGCAACGTGCATTACTGGAATGTTTTGTCTAATTATGGCACACATCTATCATTTGAAAATATGTCAATGCAGATATTGCACAAGGCACAAAGGCTTGAAATAAGTGGCCAAAACAATTTTATCTGGAGAACTGGTATCAAGTATTCCAAAGGTGCGAGCTCAGACAAGTGCTTTCCCAAATTCAGCTTTCATGGGCACAATAATGGAATGTACTTAAACAGGAGCAGCTGGGAGTGCCATTCTATTGCTGTCCAGGCATAAAGTGAACCAAACCCCTCTCTTTCAGTGGACATTGGAGGAACTGAAAAGCAAAGCTGGCACTGGATTAAAAATAATTCACCCACAAAAGTGTATCAGTTGTGTGACAATTCTTTGTTGAATTAATTTTTAGGCTACCTGCAGTGTTTTGTGATTTCCCTTCCCCATTTCCCTTTCTCAATCCCACTGTAACCTCAGTGTGATACAGAGGCTCTGTATTGATCACAGGAACTATCACTGGTGGGGTTACATTTGACACTGTGTCTGCACAATACAAATATCTGAGCTGGGCATGGCTCATCCCAGCAATGGGCAAGGTATACAAATGTTGCAAAATGGGCTTTTCTGGGAAAATTTGAATATAAGATTGTATCACTGGTCTCTACCGGTGCTCAAGCCCTAGACTAGAAAAATTCCTGGGGCAAGTGCTGATGTTACAGCAATACAATTCAGCCCAATTGATTCTATTATATCACAATTTATACTTATGTAATGGCACAATTTACATCTCTGTCAACTCTCCCCTGCTGGCAGCAAGGACAGCTAATGCTGTTTAATAGCAGGATGACAACCCTGCTGGCGGCCAGCAGCAGATTTACTCCACCAGCCCCCAGGAGAACTGCACTCTAGTGTATCTCTCTTCTCCTTATCACTTACCTTAAGCCTCTCTTCTCCCCTGTACTTACACAGGCTTCCCTGTCTTAGGTAGCATATCTCAGTGCTTTGAGTAACCAGCTCTATTTCTTTCTACTAATAAATGCAAGAGATTACTACTTACTTTCATTTTTCTGGTCTAAGAATGCTCAAGAACACTTTCCTTGGCCTGGGGGCCTTCATTGTGTGACTTTTCTTGCAAAGGAGTATCTTAAATTCTAGATTTGAGCACACAAATGCTTGCAGGGAATTGGATGTTTCTGTTCTTTCAGGGTTGTGTGGTGGTGTCAGACACAAAGAAGGAGTAAGAATGGTCCTTTCCCTGTAAGGGAATTAACAAGAACTTTTTAAACAATGCAGTAGAATTCCACTGAAGTGCATTTTTCGGATAATTCTAAATTACCCAAGGATATCTGATTTTCAAAAACGATATTGAGAAGGCCCTTCTGATTAAACTGAGCTAAAATGCCAAACTCAATAATTGCACAGGCATCACAACCAGCTAAGAGAAACACTTGACCACCTTTCAGCTCTGTCCTTGAATATTTAAGAGGCATTTTCCTCTGCTCCCCTCGTGGGGAGTGACCTCCCAGACCCCACACAGCACATCCTGCCCTTTTTCTGGTTCCCCACGTGTAACTTGACTTTTCTCTGGCCGTTTCTGGCAGGTTTCTCGAGCCCCTGTGATCAAGTAACTGAATTAACGTCCTGGAGCCGTTCTGGGCGAGCCCTCCCCAAACTTGGGCATGGGACTGATGCAGGAGCTGCTGTTCCTAGGAGACACCACACAAACTTTGCTGAGGGAACATTAATCACAGGGTCTATTGCCACGGAGGGTTACAGCACATACCCAGCATCTGAGCAGTTTGCAGGGGATTTGGAAACAGGTTTGGGGTTTTTTTTTTGAGGTGTTTTTGCCCCCCCTCCTTTTTTTTTTTTTTTTCTAGAGAATATATAGCTGACCTAATTCTGCATAGCCCCAGGTTGAAGTTAGCACAGTTACACCACACTAAAAACACTGTTAAATCATCTGTTCTCTCCCTAGGAAGTATTTCAAAGTTCAAATAATGGTATTTTCTAGGACGCAGGAAAGCCACCTATTTTTGATTTTTTGGTTCTGTGGCAATATTTCCCTAAAATCCCCGTTCAGCCATGGATTGTTTGGCTTTTGCATCTGTTGGCACAACTGCAGATGAGGCTGGCAAGGGGAAATAGCCACTTTTCACCAAACAAAGTATCAAACTCATTCTCCCAAAAATCTGAGGCTTGAGGGATACAGTGAAGATTAACACAGCAAATAGCCAGGAGCCTGTGAACAAAAATAAACCTCATTCTGAAACTACAAATCCCAGGTCCTGAACGTTCTCCACAGCTTAAATCCAATTTGTACGTGATGTTTTATGAAAAAATATGTAATTAAGGTGTTTCATATAATCTTCTTTTCTTCAAAATGCTTAAATACTTAAACAAGTGTATTTCTAACAGGAAAAATTATCAAAGTGCTACAGGGATGGAGGAACTTCTCAGCGAATTGTCACAAAAATAAAATTTTACTATGAGAATATGCATGAACTGAACTGAAAGTACGAGAGCTGATACAGCACTACTGACTAAATGTAATCATTTACTTAAAAATCCATGATGAGCACTAGAAATATAATTTAGGCAGCTCAAAAAACCGTTTTGAAGGGGAGGGCGGGGGATAATTAATGCCTCCCCTCAGAGCTACAAGCCTGAGGCCTACTTTAGGACTCCAGATCCCACTGAACCACATTGGATCCGGGAGCTGTGGAATTCGCCCCCTCAGACCCCGTGTTTCTGCAGCGCCCACCCACTTCGGGCCCTTGAGCCGGGGGCGCTCACATCGCACCGTGTCGCTGCTTTTTTCAGCCAGAAGCACCCGTTTTTCCACACGTGACGCCTCATCCCTGTTTTTTTTTAGCCAGAAGCTCCCGTTTCTCCCCGCACCTCTGGGAACGCCGCTCGTCCCCCTCACGCGCGCAGGGACACAGCGCGGCGGGACGGTGCTGCGGCCCTGTGTGGGGAGGGGGGAGCGACGCGGAGGGATCCCCTCTGAGGGCGGTGCCGCTGCGGTCGGGCCGTGATTGAGGCGCGGCGCTGTCAGGCTGTGATTGACAGTGCGGGGGGCGGGCTCTCGCAGGCTCCTCGCCGCGCTATTGGCGGACTGCGGCGCTGAGGGCGGGGCGGCGAGCTGTGATTGGCGGAGCGGGAGGCACCCCCCCCGCGGGGCGGGCGCGCAGCCCGCGGGCCCTCAGTGCGGGAGCGGCGCTGAGGCGAGCGCGGCGCCCGTTCCTCCCGGCGCGGCTTCGCTCTCCCTCCTCCCCTTTCTCCCCTCCCTCCTTCCCTCCCTCGCCCTTCCCGCTCCCTTTCCCGGCGGCGGGGGGGTTGTTCTCTCCCGGCCTCGGCGGAGGCGGCGATGGGGATGGCCGGGTTCTTGTCGCTGCGCTGCCGCGCCGGCTGCTGACCCCAACACCGCCCGCGCCTCCCGCGGACACCCCGCGCCAGGTGAGGGGGGCGCGGGGAACGGAGCGGGGCGGAGGTGGGCGATGCCGTAATGCGGAGGGGGAGGCGGCGGGGCCCCCATACGCAGCTGTGGGGCCCCGCGGAGGGATGGAGCGGGGGAAGGGATGGATGGATGGATAGATGGATGGATGGATGGATGGATGGATGCGGAGCTGTCAGGGCAGCGGCGCAAGGGCGTGGGGCCCCGCTCGGCCTTGTCATCTGCCCGACGCATCTCCATCCCCCGGGACGCTTCCTTCTTTGCTTCCCTTCCCCTCCCTCCCTTCCCTCTCCCTCATTCCCTTTCCTTCCTTTTTGCCCGGGCGGCCGCTCCCCGGCCTTTCCCTCGGCCCATCCCTCCCGCCGTGCCGCGTTCCGCCGTCCTTTTTTCCCCCCCGTTTCCAGCTGGGATGAGGCGGAGGCGACAATGGCCGGTGCAGGGAGGGGGAGGCCCAGCCCTTCCTGCAGCCGGAGATGCGGGAATGCGAAAGGCCGGCTGTCTTCCCGGCGGGTTTTTTGCGGCCCTGCGAGCGGCGGGGCCGGGGCCGGGCCGGGCCCGGCACAATTCCCGAGGCAGCCATGTTGGGATGATGAGCCGACAATCCCGGAGCGCGCTCGGGAGCCAGGAGAAGGGAGGGAGGGATGGAGGGAGGGATGACAGGCCTGGCGGGTTTGGGGTCGTTGGCAGAACGCGGGTGTTCAGCTGAGGGGGGAGAATTCGCCAGAAGCGGGTGATGCATTTACAGCTGTTTTCCGGAATGCAGAAACGCGTTTGTACCAGATTTAAAAGGAGGTTTCTCCTCACTTCCAGCGCCGCCTCAGCTCGGTTCCTTCTGCTGTTGCACAATGCGGTGTCGGTGTGTTGGTAAATAGCCATGTGTTCGTGAGATCGGGTTTCAGAGCATCGCCAAGTGCAGCGCAGTTTGGTCTGGCATCTTCACCTGGTCCAAAGATAGCAGAGCGTGGTGTGGGTTCAGCTCAGGGATCACGGTGTCATCGCTGAGCCTCAGAGCAGCACCTAAAATTGGCTTGGCTGGGGACCTCTTGTTCCTAAAGCTCTGCTGCCCTGAACAGCTGTTTTGCTAACTTTCCACATGCTAATCCCTGGGCTTGCTTTATTTCTTTAGAGCTGTTGTAGCGATTAAGTTAAGCGGTTTTTTATTTAAAAGTTAGCACGTTCTCTGGGGGGCAAACCTTGTGCAAATATGACACAGTGGCTGGTTATCTTAAATAAAAGTGATTCTTCTTCGTTTGTGATATATAGTGGGTTTTTTTGGTTTTTATTTGAGTGGAGAGAGACAGATTCTGAACATTGCAGCAAGCTCAAAGTGGTTGCAAAAGCAAACTTCTCTGAACATATAAATAATAATTTGACTCTAAATCCCTACTCAGCTTGTAACTTCACTTCAAAAAAAAAACAACAAAAACCCAAAAAAGCAGTATGTTTGTTTTTTGACATTGCATAAAAACTGGTTTCAAATACACCCAAGGATCCAAGTCTTAATGTTTCTTCAAATGTTTATGTGAAAGTCCAAGTCTGGTTGAGCCTATGAAGGGTGATTGATCAACATAATTAGATTTGTCAACTCGAATACCAGTCAACAGACAGGATATTCAAATGATTTGTTTAATATTAAAATCTCACTGTGTGATTTTCAGGGTGGATATCTTTTAATCGTAGTTTAAAATAAGTGCGAAACTGGAGCGTAGGATTTGCTCTGGTGCCGGTGGAGCTCCCTGAACACCTCAAATATCATCTGCCACCTGTTTTGGAGCCAGTGGAGTGTCACGTCAAAGCCTTCCTTACGCAGGCAATTCCCTGCCTGCTTCCTGATTGGATTGGTACAGACAGAACATTCAAAGAGACACAGCTCCCAGCCTCTTTCCAAGACACTGGGGCAATGATTCATTCCAGCAGGGATGGCAGCCTTCTAAAGCCTGTAATGAACATAAAAAAAAAAAAAAAAAAAAGCTGTCTTTTATGAATATTGTTCTTCTAAATCTGGCCCACAGACTGAATTGCATATTTTGGTTTGCTCTTTTTTCGAGCTGTGTCTCCACTCTGTAGTCAGCGTTTTGTAGTAGGCAGTGATGCTGCTGGCAACTGTGAGCCTCGACAAACCAGTTGCACTTTATTATCTGGGCTGCTCTGCGACTTGGGCTCGTTTTACCTTATTTTATCAATCTGGAGGATGAGGCCAATGCTGCCTTTAGAAAATATCACAACCAGTTAAAGTTGCTGATAAGTGGGGAAAAAACCCTCAAACCCCCAACAGCTTAAACGTACGGGAAGCTTGGCAAAATATTGGGGGTTTGGTTAATTTTCTTATTAATGAAAATGAAATCTTGCATCATGAATTGGTCTTCATAACATCTGAAATCCACATGCAGCTACAGGTAGGCATATGAAAACCAGCAGAGTTGAGAACAAATGAGATTTAAAATTACACCAATTTAGTTTTCCATCAGCACAAAAGTTAAGAGTTGGGAGAAGCTGGTAATTGCACAAGTCTAGCAGTTGAATTTTCATGGTGTTGTGGGTGATTTTGTGACCTGTTCTGTGAGAATTTCTTCACAGCCGTGTTTCAAACAAGGCTGTCATTTAGCTGGTGCATATGGAGGCTCTGGAGGTGTGATTTTCATGCTTTCTTATTGTGAAGATAATGTTCAGAGGTACTCGAGAACATATATTTTAAAGCAGATGATTCTTTGATCCCACCCTCTGTTTGCCAGTTTCCTAGATGCACTAGTTAATCTGCAGAAATCAATGCAGTGTTCTGAGGGGCATTTCTATGAAAACATCAGAAAAAAGTCTTTGTGGGACTCTGCATGAAGAAGGGGAAACAATCCCAACATTTCATAAACAATAGTATAAGAACATGCTGATTAAAGTAAATTGTGTCATTGTGAACTTGATAAAAAAAGGACATTTTGCACTGGATTTTGGAAGCTGTATTTCGGAGCAGGATGCTGAGTGGCCATGTGCAGTAACATTCCTGTTTCCAGGCTCAGTTGGATGATGGCTCTGGGCTGTGTCAGGATTAGCCCTGGCACCTGGCTTGGGGTGAGGGCACAGGTACCCATGCAAGGGTCCTGTTAGGGAGGGGGGGTGAAAATGCACCCAGAGGTGCTCAGGAGGAAAGTTGATAATGGATTTGATACTTTGTTGTACACAAAAGGAACCTCTGAGCAAAGGGAGTGGAGCAGTGCTCCAAACAACCTGGAGTCTTGGGAACACCACGGGAATTCATTCCCATCAGTTCTCTGCTCTATGTTTGGGTTTTTTAGTGAAACTTTTTAAAATTCCACCCCAACCCAAAGCTGACAGCGTGTCTGCCTCATTAATCATTGCTCTACCAGTTTGCTGCACCACTGCCATTGAGATTCACTTGGCTTGTTCCTAAAGACATTCTTTGAGTCTGGTGAGGTACCTCAGGTAGCTGCTGAAATAAGGAATGCTTTAAATTACTCCTCCTTGCTGGAACAATTTAATTTCTCCCTTCCCCATGTGATGGCATTAATGAAGTAATGCAATTTTATTAAAAACTTCTTGTCCTGTGTGAAGATGTGCCATAACTTGAATTAAGCACTGATGGGTATTTTTACCAGCTGTAGAACTTCTGATGGAGGAGGCTGGTTGAGGGAAAATGCAACCAAATCAATTTTTATTAACCCTGTGTTTGAATGGTTCTCAGCCTTGAAGTTTGGACAGTGGGTCTCAGGGGTAGTTTCCTGCCAACCAAAGTGCTCCATCATTAGGGTGTGGTAGGATTAGAACGAGGATTTTGATGATGAAGATGAATTTAAGGGTGGACATTTGCCTGCAGATGGATAGTGATATTTACCCCGAAGGCAACAGTTCTTGATTCCTCTTCTTCCTTACAGCTTGTCCTTTAATCAGTAGATAGCCAAGTAGTTGTTGAGTTGTTACTTCCTTTGAGAAGAGGACTTTCCCAGGACTGCAAAGGGTTCTTTAGGGGTCCACCCTTTTCTCTGGAGCCATGTGCACTGAAAGTCAGCGTGATCCAGCCCATGACCCTGCTGTCACTTCTGATATTGTTGTAATGCACTGGGCAGCCAGGGAACCTGGTGTGGGGTTTATGGTCCCTGCTCCTGCTGAAATCCAAGGAGCTGCGTCTTCACTGCTAAAATTATCTGGGTTAGGTTAAGCCTCACATATGTTGCAACCAGATCTTTATTTGGGTATTGGCATCCCTGCTTTCTGGGAAGAAAACCAAAGTATTGAAAACAAATATTTGTACACTTGAAAAGAACTGCATCAGGTGGCAGAAACTTTTGACTGGGGGGAGAGTGAGCAGGTGCTGATAGTTATGTGTCCAGTTCTGGCTTTGAAGTGACACTTTTTTTTTTTTGAAGGGGGGGGCCCAGGGAATGCGATCGCAGAGTGGAAATTGAAGTTATCAAATAACTTAAAACTTTTCTACTGTCAATAACTACATGACGTTTTTCTCCCCAGGAAACACCAACAGGAAGGATAACTTGAAAGGCTGTTGGCCACTTCCAACCCCTTGAGTGCACCCCAAGCAGCCAGGATGTCGGGGGCTTCGGTGAAGGTGGCTGTGCGGGTGCGGCCCTTCAACTCCCGGGAAACCAGCAAGGAGTCCAAATGTATCATCCAGATGCAAGGCAATTCAACCAGTAAGTTTATTTTAATCTGCTAAGGGAGTCTTTCCTTCTCCCCACCCTTCCTGCTTAATTCTTTTCTTTCTGTCAGGCTGAGCGCTGTGTGCATTTTGTCATCTGAATTCATCTGTCAGGGATTCTGCTTTTCTGAGGTTGTTGTTACAAAATTGATTGTCTCTGAATTGGATTAGAAAGTCTAAATCATGAATGTCTTGATTTTGATGCTGTTATTTGTGGGGTTTGCTTGTGGTGAGCTGGAAATTCTACAGAAATATTAGAATAGCAAAGTGAAAACCTTTTTGTTGGCTTTGGTGTGTGGGAATATCTTGTGGACTGACAGATACAGGGGCACAATGCAGAGCACCACATGATAATTGTGCTGTGAGTCCTGCTTGGGTCTGGTGCTTTGGTTCTTGGTGTGCTAACCTGCAGTCTGTGCCTTTGGCTATGAACATAATTTGGGTGAGAAAGCTGAGGGGAAAAAGGATATCAGGTTTTATGCTCTGCAGAGTAGGTGTCTAAATGACAGCAAAATAACAGACTGCAGAAACTCATCTTCTTGCCTGACCAATTACAAGTGTTAGGCTTCTTAAATAATTACTGTGGGTCTCATTTGGAGGGGAAGACTGTTCTGTGGGAACTGAACACGGACACACCTGTTTGGCTGTTTGGGTGGTTGTATTTACGTAGCTGAGCTCAGGGCAGTGTTGACAGCACTGACTGTTCCTCTTGTGCAGCCCAACAGCTCTGCCTCTAACCTGCTGCTCTTGGGGGAGTTTGTCACTGTTGGGCAATCAGGTAGAGTCATCTTGTCTGCAGCTTTAGGAAGCAGCACTCCAAGAGCACTGAGTTACTTTGCTGTCTGATTGCTGGAGTATTTACACAAAGGAGGTTTCACCCAGGCCTCTCCCTTTTTTTTTTTTAAGCCAAGGTTGTATGTCAGCTTCTGCCATGGAATATTAAGTCCTGGTTGTGGCCACTTAAATTATATGCAGTGTTTATGGTTTCGTTGGAAAACAGGTGTGACACAGAAGAGAGCTCATTTTTTTAGTGCAGTGAACTCTTTATCCTCAGACCTTATGTGAGATACTACCTGAAGAAACTTTGTTGGGGTCAGATTTGAGAGCTTCACTTTAAAATAGAGGTGGAAGGGGGACATTTGAAGTATCCCATGGTTGGATCCCAGCGTAGAACAGAAGTGCAGACTCCATCAGAGGCCACTTGTTATGGAAATGCCACCCAGCTCTGGGCTCCAGCAGCACCACTGGGTGCTCTGTGAGAGCTTCTCTTGCTGCAGTCACCACAGCAATCATTTCAGCTGCTTGAGGTGTTTGAATTCCAGGAGCCTGTGGAAACACCTCCTTTGTGGTGGAACAACAAGGGTGACAAGTCAATTCTGGCAATTTGTTTGTCTGAGTTTGAGGTGTGGTGTAAACCAAAGACAGTGGTTCTGCCTCTGAATCCTTGAGCTGCACTGCAGTGACACATTTCCAGGGAAATGCATCAGCTTTCCAAAGGAGAAAAGTAGTGCCTGATTTACCTAGCTGGCAGTTTCTTTACAGTTTTGGAGCTGTTTTGTGCTCTGGAAATGTTCTGATGTGCAGCCTTCTATCTGAGCCCTGTGGCTCTGACACGAGCTGGGGGATGTGGCAGATGGTCAGGGTTAAGTCATTGAGGCCATTCCAGGCTGTGGGGAAGGAATCACCAATTGCAATAATTACACCTTGTTCCAGTCTGTGGGGGATTTTTTTACCTATATTTCCTTCTTAGAGAAGAAACACAAGAAAGCAAGAGACAGAGGAGTGGTTTGAACACAGGAGGATTGTATAATAAAGGATATGAATAAGGCATTGTTTGGTGGGGGAAAAAAAAAACCACCTGAGCAGAAATCTTTGCTTCAAAGAATCTTCCCAACAAAGTTGTCTGACACACTTAACTTCAAGCTGTAATTCTGCTGGTAAGCTTTCAGGCTACGTGTAAGATTTGGGGGCGTAAAGTGCTGTTGCTATTTCTGCCAAAAATTCTTTCATTTTCACAGTCCTCAGTTTTTTGCAACCTCACAGTTGTGTTATTGGACTCCCCAGTATTGAGGTCTGAACTTGTTGACCAAGGGCTGAGCACATAAAGGGACATTAGTGTATCTTAGAGTCATCTCTGATGCAGCAATTTCAAAATTGAGGGAATTCAGTAGTAATTGTAGCCTGGGTTCCTGCCTCATACCTTCAGATGTGCCCACAAAATGATGGAGGCTCGGATATCTTGCCCCTGAAAAGGTTATTTTGTCATTTGGGCACCAATCACGTGTACAGGAGGCAAATCTGAGAGGCTGGTGATGTGCTGAGTAGTGACTATTTTGAGCCTCGAGACAGTCAGAGTTCCCTTATCTTGGAATTAAAGCCTAATGGACTGTTGTGATAGGGATTGATGAGACAGTGTGAACTCTGATAGCTAAGAAGGGATTTGGGCTGTTACTTCAGCTTTAATTCTGTGTGTATCGACTGGCCAAGCTATTCTACAAATGCTTTGTGGGTCCTGAGTTTAAACTTTGCCCAACTCTGAGTTTTGTAAATGTGCTGGCAGAGACTGAAGCATTAAAGTGAGGCAAAGTGCTCAGGCTTTTGTTCAGGAAACAGTACAAAGCTGCAGATAATGAAATGTATCACAGGTGTTCTCTATTTACACATCATTTTTAATGGCTGTATAAAAAAAGGAATGTTTTTGGACATCTATAATAACAAAAGTACGTTCTTGAAGTCAGAATGCCTCAACGGGGGTTGTTGCCTGATGTGCTGCTTTTGTTTGGCAGGTTTTGTGTGAGTTGGGCTGTTTACAGCTTTTGGGCCTGCCTGTCATTCACGGGGTTCTTGCCAGCAAAGCAAAACATCCTCCTGGCTTAGAAAGCTTTCACTCAGTTTTTACACAGTTTAACTTTGCCTTAGAGGCAAAACCTCGGGATTTTGTTGTGGGCTCCTGCAGAATTTACTTGTTGTCCTCTCTGGTACGAGATCAAGGCCTTTAATCAACATCTCCATCTTTATCATTGCTCAGTGTTTAAAAATGACAGTGGAGCTGAATACAGTTCTAGAGATGTCTTGATCTCAGAAACAGAGAGTTCTTACAAAGGTCTTTAACCCATAATGTTTGAGGACACTGATTGGGAGTAATTGGGACTTCTCTTGTTCTGCTGGAAGGAGGCAAAACATGGGAATTTTGAAACCAGTACTTGAAACATAATATTTGTCTGCTCTTCTAACATGACAAAAGTAATGTTTTTATTTCCCTTTATGGTTGCCAGGGCACTGATGTGTGAGGCACACCTTGCCCCTCCAGAATTGTCAGTTTTTCTGTTTCCTAACCCGTGTTGCAAAGCCGAGGTTGTGCAGCCCAGCTGGAGTCATACGTGCTGACTGCACCGAGGGGCTGGAATTTGGCAGGAGGCCTGTGCTGCTCAGATCATATCTAATTGCAGATGGCATCCACTGGAATGAGACTGCCAGGAGTTCTTCAGTGCACACGGGAGAAGTGGGGGTGGGAGAGGAGAAGCGAATGGAGGAGTTCCTAAGACAGGAGAGGTTTAGAAGCTGCAAAATTCTGCTCTTTAACTTAAACTGGGAATGCCAAATACTTGCCAAAAGAAGAGGTAATGCCACTGTCAATTTAGTAACTAAAAAAACGATATCAAAACAGTAATTGAGTGGGATTAATTTAAGAAAAGGCCATCTTTTTTTTATAATTATCACTTAGAAACCACCTTAAGAAACGTAAGGTTTATTTTCAAAAGTACCTGCTCTGCAAGTGGATTCAATTGACTGAAATGCTTTGTTTCCCTTTGGAGTTCTGTTCTGAGAGGATTCTTTAAATTGCTCACCAGGTGATTTATGGTGGCCAAACTGCCAAGTAGCTTCTTGAAATTAATAATTCAGGGATAGTTTGGGTTAGAATCGTGGTTTCCAACATGAATATGTTTTGTCTCTAACTCCTGCTTATTCCCATTTTTGGTGAGAATGATTTCCACCAATGCACCTCCCCCACGATGTATCAATTACCAATTGCCTGTCCAGTTAATGAATTGCTGTGTTTGTGGTGAGTGGGAGAAAGATTCTGTTGTGTAACACTTGGGGTAAAGCTGAGCTGTGGATCTGACAGTGGTTTGTGTGTCAGTAGTGCTCGTGCTCCTCCTTGTTGGGCTTGTCAAACCTAACAAATATAAACAAGGTTGGCAGCTGCTGCCTTGGGTTATTGAGCTGAAAAGTGAAGTTGTTCTGGGCCTAAAGACTCTCTGAGTGTTGTGCTTTTTCTGGCTGGTTTTTTGTTTGTTTGAGGGTTTGATTTTGATTTTTTTTTTTTTTTTTTGCGTGTGGAAGTGATTTAATAATCCTGCCTGTAAATAAATAATGCATCAATAAAAGCAATGAAAATGAAGCAGAGGCTCAAGGTAGCACCCACAAGGTGGTATTTACATATTAATCATATTAATATAGACATTAATCTAGCAGAGATCCCAGCTAGCTGCTCCTTCTAAAAAGCTAAATAAGTATGTAAGAAACTAAACTAATGAAGAGGGAAACAAGAGAGTGTCCTACTTGGAATATGTCCTGTGCAATTGCTGTTGCATTAAATGTGCATGAATGAGTAGATGAATGAAAATAGAGTTTAGCATCATGAGTGTGCCAGGGACAGAATAAAGCAGATTCTCAAACTGTAGTTCGTGTGAGATTATTGTATTTTCTGCTTTGCCAAGTTTATTTTCTGTTTTTGTTTTTTTTTTTTTTTCTTTTTCCTCTTAAGATGTGTCCTGCTTTATGCAATTGTTCTGGAGCAAATTAAAAATGGATGGGAAAGCGGGACTGAGCTTAAGAGGCTTTTGATTTATTGCATGTTTGTCTAAAGCAGTGGAATTTGAAATATAATACAAAAGTCAAAAGTATTGAAAGGTTTATAAAGCAAGGTAACCTCCTCAGTAATTCAGCCAGCTTTTTATTGGTCTACATTGACAGGGGGTATTGATAAATTTTGCCTTTCTCATTGTCATGTAGCTTTAAAAAGTAGTAACCCCTTCAAAAGAGCTTGATCCTAAGGGGGAGAAAAAAATATGGTTTGCTGATATTTTTCTTTCTGGTCTAATTTTTAACTGTTTTCCCAAAGAGACACTGAATGGAAAAGAATCCCTGGGGGTTGTGTGTTCCTTGAGGGGAATAAGAACTTGTCTCATGGAAATAATATTTATTCTAAATTACTGATGAAAAAAAAGTCCTTATAAGAAATTAGCTTTTATTTATGCCTGAGTACATGTAGAAAGTAAAGTGATGGCACAAAATTTTACCCATTTTTGACCAAAGTGGATGAGCCACCTTCGCTTAACCTGGAAAAGGGACATATAGAAATTATATGTGTTAGAAAAATAACATGGGCTACCCTGGTAGGAAAAGTGAGCAAAGGAGCTCATTGTAATTGTCTTACCTACCAAACTTACTGTTTTTCTCTCCTGATGAGACCTTTTCAATGAAAGTACAGAATAGGTGGGATGATTAATTTTCGTAGATAGATTCCAGCCTTGCCTCTAAATCTGCTTTCTGAAAATAGTATTTTTAGCTATCTCAAAAAATAAGCATCCCCCATTTCTGATGCCTTGTGCCTGCCAAGAAAGCGTTGATTTTTAAAGCACTCAGCTTGTTTTTCTCCCTTTCAAGCATTTCTGGTGTTTTTACTCGGTGAGGTTGTCTTGGGAAAGCAAACAGCGAGGCAGGAATGTCGCTCAACCCTTCCCCTGATTTTTCTGGTTTGTAAATCCTTGTCAGTGGTGCAACCCCAATGACTGCTTGGCCAATATGATAATAGTGCCCTGCTTTCACGGTGGGGGTGTTATCAGAACAGGCTGTTTGTGGGGAGATACAAATTGTGTCACGTGGAGGATGCGGGGAATGGGCTTGTGGTTGAGGTTTGAAAGACAAGTCAGGGAGGTCACACAATGGCAGGGGTTGCCCAAACTCTTGTGATGATTGTGCTGTTCCCAATCTGAGCACTGGAGCTCTCTGTGTTTTGCAGCATTAGGGGTTTCTGGGGCTTGTCTTAGTCACTGTCTCTGAATGCCCTGCAGTGTCGACAGCTCATGTGTTTGGCTACAAGTCTTGGATATTTCTTTGGAGAAGAAATGAAAATGTGGAATTTTTTAAGTGCTTGGTTTGCCTTCTAAAGCCTTTCTCGTGATTGGGTAAAAATAGCTTGAAGTGTTAATTCAGCTCTGCTGAAAAAAAAAAAAAGAAAATTTGTTTTGGAAGATGACTGGGGAGATGGGGGAAGATGAACATTTAATGATCTTTAAATGTTAGAGATGCAAATGCTGGGCCTGGAGCAAGACTGTGGGATGACTGGGATGTTCCAGCTGATGCTAAATGCAGTTGGACTACATCATGTTGTGGAGTTAGGATGGAACTATAGCAGAGAGATGATGGTGCTGGTGAACCCTGAACAGTTTGTGGCAGTGGGGAGTTGACAGGTGAAACGCTGCCCCTGCAGAGCTGGTGCCACCAAATCAGGACCAGGCCTTTAGAGGGGATTCCCTTCATCAGATGCTTAAATAACCTGCCACCTTTGAGCACTCAAGAAGTAAAGAGGATGCAGATTGTTAAAGGGAAGCACTTTAGGAACTGGGTATTTTCACTACACAAATCTGTTTAGATATGGCCTTAAGAACTGAGTGAACTGAAATGTTTAAGAACTGATCCCCCAGGATTCCAGTGCTCCATGGTTCTCTCTTAATGCCTGAAGGTCTCAATGGTCTTTGGAGAGGCCTTGGAGAAGTCAGACCCAAGCAGGGGGTGAAGGGAGCTGTAGTTTTACCTGCATTTGAGCAGCAGGTGTGAGCAGAGCAAAGGCTGCCCAGCCCTGCTGAGCTGCTCCTGCAGGGCCCGTTCCCAGGGACCGCTGGCAGTGCCAGCCTGCGATGGTTTGGGGTCAGCTTTTCAGCGAGGGGAGAGCAGAGCAGAGTGTTTGGAGCAGCTCCTGCCTGGTGCAGAGCCTGCTGGCATCTCCCAGAACACCAGCTGGAGGGCTGGTATTTATAGCTCTGGGATCTGGAGGAGCAGCTGAGGATGAGAGAGGCTTTCCAGCAGCTTCTGTGAGCCGGTGTTTGCCTTGCCCCGGTGCTGCTGAGCCTCCCTCCCCCCACAGCCAACCTTTCTCCCAGTACAGAGCCGAAATTCCACAGTGGGGAGAGAATCCGCTGGAATTCCAGATGAGCCGTTCTTAGCTTCTGCTTGCTTTCCTTCCCTTTTAATGATTCGAAAAATGCAAACAATGCTTTGAAAAGCCAGCGCTGCTCCTGCAGGCTGGAAGTGTCCATTTCCCTTCATTTATCTCTTGTAATAACAGCCCTGAAAGTCCATCTTAGCAAAGCACTCTGGCCATAGATCTGATTGCAGCGTGTGCCGGGGGAAGGAGCCTGCATTCAGCGTGTCTTTGTGGTGTTGTTCACGTTCCAGCCAAGAAAGAATGCCTGCTCCACCCTGCTCTCCGTAAGGAACACGTTCCCATTGTTGGCATTCCAGTCTACAGATGGCGCAGATATATTTTCCAGACCCGTGTTTGAGAGTATTTAGTGTGAGTTTGGTCTTGTGGGAGCAGTTCTGAGAGCCCCAGGTTTTCTGTATTGGTTGAATTGTTTATTCAGGCATCACAAAACAGAACAACTGCTTATATTGATTCAAATAAAGTTTGGAGAATTCAATTGAGTTTGAATTCAGAAATTAATTATTGGGTGTTATATCCCCAGAAGTTCTGTCTAGACCAGTAAGTTGTTGTTTTTAAATTTCTGCCTATTCCTTTACTAATGATGGCAGGACAATGCTTTCCTTGCTACCTGTTACCTCTGGGTGTTGGCATTTGCTGGGAGTGTGTGTTTGGGGTGGGTTAGTGCTGCCAAGAGGAAATTGCTGAGGCTGATGTGAAGCCTCTTGTCGGGAGATGAAATCTCATTTGATCCCAGATGTAGAAACTGCCAAGGGAGGCCTCGTGCCCTCAGCAGTGCCAGCTGTGTGGGACTGGCACAGGTGAGCAGCAAAGCAGGGCTGGGTTGCACAAACCTGGGAAGGTCGGTTTTTCCAGTTCCATACCCCACTTCCGTCATAATCCAGTTCTCTTTCTGATAGGCAATTGATTGTTTAGGTTTTTTATTTAAAAACAATCAGTCAGTCTGTCCCCTCAGCCCCTTTCCCAGCACAGCCTGTGTACCAGCTAATCCCAGGCTTTAGCCCAGGGTAATTCTGTCTGTGGGTGTTTGTGTGAAGGGCACAGTGCAGGGAGCTCTCCTGGAGTGCCAGGGTGACTCATGCCCGGCCTGGCTGATGGCACAGAGCCCTGGGATGGCACTCTGGGCACTCCAGTGATGTGACTTTAAATGCACTGATGGATAAGGGAATAATTTCAACTCCTGCCTCTTGTGCTGCTTTGTCTCTCTGTTCCTTCCCTGTTAGAAGGAATTGTGCGGATCCCCAGCTCCTGGGCTGCAGATCATCTCCAATCTGCCAAATTTGTCAATGCTGAGGAGCAGAGCTGACTGGGATGACAACAGATCAGGCTTGGACTGCAAACTCAGGGTCACAAGCTGATAGGAGTGTGGAGTGGTTAAGAAGCACTTTTAGTCGTTCTTTGTGCCTGCAGAAATATTTATGTGGCTGAGTAGATGGGAATGGAATGAGGGGGCTGATCTTGGCTAAGTTTCCTCGCTTTTGTGGTTTTTTTTTTTCCTCTCTGTAGCTTCCCACTGTCTGTTTACTTGGTTAGTTTTAATGCAGGATGGAAGTGTTAAGGCCAGAAATGAAGGCTTGAAGTGTTTGTGTGTGTGTTTAGGAAGGGGTGAGAAGCCAGAGATTGCTGCTTCCAGTTGGAAACACCCTGGAAGACTTTAACTTTACATCAGCTCCACACTGGTTACAATTGTAAAATAAAGTGCATGTTTGACCTGTGCTTTTTGACCTTCAGCTTCAGAAAATTCCAGATTGGATTCTAAGGGCAAAAAATTTCGGCAAAAAGCAGGAATGCAAAGTAATACATGTTACAAAATCCATGGGTACTGTCTCAGTGGTGCAGTGGTCCTTCAAGGATTGCTACAGTTTCTGCTAAAACTGAGAACCAGGGGTGAATTTTGAGCTCCTGGATTGGAAAGGTTGAAAGTGGATGTTATTTTTGTGCTAGATGATAAAGCAGATGGTGGATGGTATATCAGATGTTAATTAAGGAACAAGTGGGATGGACTGTGGCTGTAAAAATGCCAAGAACTGAAGTTGCCTGTTTTAAGTTAAAATCCAAATGTTTTGTGGAGCTTGGTCTATTACTTTTGGTATTACAGCACATCTAAAATTAGAATTCTCATTGATTGTGCTCCTGCTTTCTCCTTTTGTGAGGCTGTGCTGCTCCTACTGTGTACTTGTCCTGTGTAAGGACTAATTACTAAAAGTATTTGGATCTCATACTAAAAAAATTTAGATTATTTGGTGTGAAGAAATTGGTTTTAAAACTGTCCATTTCCTCACCATTTGGTCAGTGAGATATAAACCCCTCATCTGTAGTTACAAGTAGCAAAACCCCACCGAACTTCCACAGCTGAAGAGCTAAAAAGAATTGTTGAAGTTGTTTGAGCTGCAGAGAATCCGTGGATCACTCCTCTTGGAGGAAGTGCAGATGGCACAAGGCAGCTCTGCATGGCCTCCTGAATAACTGTGAGGAGAAATAAGCTTTTAAAATACAATCTGTGTCTCGGGGTGGGGGTGGCAGGGGATATTAAATCAGCTGCTGCTCACACAGGCTGCTTTTATTTCTGGCAATTGATGACATGAAATTACTTAGTCTGTTTGCTTACAGAGATTTTAAATATTATGTCTTAAGGTGAAGCTTGTCATTCAAAATTTCCAGAAATGCATAATTCAAGTAAAGAGAAGGAATAATGTGGGCATTTATCTCCCTCAACCTAAGCAGTGATTTGATATTTTGAAACCGTGAACGTTCCTTTACCATTTCCTTGGCCTCCCATTCCAAAGGTAAATGATGGGCACGAACCCACCCTGTGCTTGCTGCTCTGCTCCCGGGAGAGGTTTCAGGCTCTGCAGGAGGGCAGGAGGATCTCCAGTTGTTCCATCCTTCCCACACGGGGGTTATGTGAGTGATTTCACTGGCAGTGGCACGGGAGACAGCGATTTTGTGACATATCCCTTCCAGTTCCTGTTAAACTGCAGGATCCCCCCTGGCCTCAGGAGTTGGCTCTTGGTGAAAGAAGGGGGCTGCAAAAGGGCTGGGCTTTCCCGGGAACTGCCTGACTCCACCACCACGGGCTGCTCCTGATGGCAATCAGAGCTGCAGCACAAAGCTTTGGAGTGTCAGTTTGCAAACACAAGAGTTAATTGCCACGTTGGACCTTTGCAATAGCAGATAAACAAATTTCTTCAGTAAGATAAAGAGGCCATTAATGCGTTCCCGCTGTGATCCGCTGCCTTATTGCTGCCTTACTGCTGCCTTATTGCCGCTCTCGGTTCCCGGGGCTCTGTAATTAAAGCAGCAGTGGGAGGACCCTGTGGGGAGAGGAAACAACACGACCTACTTCATCACTCACTAATACAATCACCTCGGCCTTGCCTGGTTTCTAAACCAAACAAAGTATCTGAAAAGCTTTCAGTGTTCTTGTGGATATTGGAGACATTGGAACCGCTCCTTTTCCTCTTTTGTTTCTGTTTGTTTCCTTGTTCAGTGAAAGCAGTGTGTGCTCAGAAACATAGTCCATAAAATCAGTGGTGCTGACTCAGGCTAATTTCTGCAGCATCATTTCAATTGTTTTTAATTCCCTTCCCCAGTTTGGCATATGAACTTTTAGGATAAAGCTTACCTGTACTGTTTCTTCAGCAGTACGGATTTCAGGGGTTTGCTTGTCCTTCCAAAGGAGGTGCTTGGTGCAGTAGGTACCTCCAGGTTAGATTGGTTACTTCAGGTGGAATTCTGCTTTCTGAGCTGCCTCTCCATCTTCTTCCCGGGGTTTTATCCCACACTGTTGCACACCTGAGCACTTGGTTTCCAACTCAGAGCACAGCAGACACCCCTGGTGTTGGCAGCACCCCTGGGTGCTCAGTGTCCCAAAGGAAGGTGGTTTCAGTCCCCCTGAAAGCTGCTGAGCTCACACTCTCGTGTTTTCTCCCCTGGTCAGCTCTGCTGGCTTCATCTGTCACCTGGGAATTCTGTGAAAGCAGTGGTTGTGACAGTGGAGAGTGGAACTGTGTGCAGGAAATGGGAATGGGGGATAAATGAGACTCCAGGAGCCGGGTGAAGAGGCTGTGCTGGATCCCAGGGTGAGGGCCAGCCTGCAGAGCTGCTGCCAGCAGGGAGCTTTGCTCTGGCCCGTTCCATCTGCACTGCAAGGGTTTGGCCAGGCAGCTGCATTCCCAACCTCTGACAGAGCTGCTTTCTTGCACTTAAACTCCCTTTCCTGATCCACTTCTCAAGATATGCTTTGCAAAAACATCCATCCTAGAAAGTGGTGTTCAAAACAGCGAGCTGGATGTGGAGCTCGGTGTGAGGAGCTGAGGAAAGCCTGGCTGAGAACATAACAATAATAATAATAATAATAAAAAATAATGACTTAAAAAAAATGGGGCAGAGTGGAATGACTTGCATAAGTCACAGAGCCTGAACTTTACTCTTCACAAATGTGATGGATCAAATTTAAGCTGAAAGCACGTGGGGTGAAGCAATGGCAAGCTTGTGGTGCCTTTCCAGACATTAATTGGAGCTGGATTTTTATTTGTGCTGCTTTTTTGAGTTGGAACTTCAAGGTACAAGGCATTGCCTCTTCCTTACCTTTCAGAGCTTCCCATCAAATGTGAAATGAGAAGTTGGATAGTAGCAGTCTGGAACACACTGCAAGGAGAGAGCTGAGTTAAGTTTGGGGCAGGGCAGTTGTCTTGTGGGATTTGTTTTTTGTTCTCTTTAGAGAACAAAACTTTGGGAGCTGTAGCTGTGCTGCTGTTTGGGCAAAGCCAACAGGGGGGAGTTACAGCCATATATGATTGCCTGGGTCACAGTTTGTTCTGTGTTGGTGCCCACGTTGCTACCCAGAGCCACCAGCAGTGCTGCAAGTTGATACTGTGCTGGTGCAGATGATTCATCGGCTTTGCCTGTCTGTCAGCTTTTTTAAGGCAAGAATGTCAGCACAAGGTGCATCCAAGTGAAACCGAGTTGGCCACGAGAAATAGAGTAGCAACTGTTGCTATTTGCAGTCCAGACAGTGATCTTTTCTCCACTCTGTAATTTTGGACAACAGCCCTGCTCAGGGACACAGCATCTGGTAGAGGAGGGATTTAATTTGGATGGGGGTTCTGTAACCAGGTTTTCAGAGACTGGGGTGAAACGAGGTGCTGAGTTCGTGTTTGGAATGGTAAGAGATGTGGGGGATGGAATTTTTGTTTGTCACTGAAGGAAAGGGACAAGCCCCCATTTCTCAGAGAAAAGCCTAACTGACATGAATATGTGAGGAATAAGCATGTTGTGTTCAGGATGAGTGGTATCAGGATGTAAATCGTCCCCAGGAAGGCTACTGACACCTCTGTATGGCTTCTTGCTTTGTGGATTTGTTTGCACTTCCCATAATTAGTGTCTCATCCCCAAAGGCAGATCGCTGCTTTAGGTGTGTGTAAATCTAAGGTGGTTTATCTAATTTTGACACCCTCAGGACTGGGCCTTTTTACAGTCCTTACACAGATGGTGTTGAAAACAGCTGCTGGAAATAACAGATTTCAGTATTTCCAGCACTGTAGCACCCAAAAGAAGGAAGCAGTAGAGATTCACTTCTGCAACCAGGGCTGTGCTTATAAATTATTGGAATACAGAGGCTACAGACATTAAAATGACAGCTGGATCCACTGTTATCCCCTCCAGGCAAAGGTTATAGGAAGGGGTTTTGTAGCTGGGAAGGAAAAACCTTCAGAATCACAGGCTGGGGGTCAGCCAGCTCCTTAGTGGTGCTCCTGAATGTCAGGTTAACTGAGAGTCTGAACTTTATTTCCTCCAGGTATTATCAACCCAAAGAACCCCAAGGAAGCACCAAAGTCCTTCAGCTTTGACTACTCGTACTGGTCCCACACATCGGTGAGTGTTTCTCCAAGAAGAGCTGGTTTTGCTGTTGTTTGGTGTGATTTAAATGCATTCCCTCTGATCAAGCCACCCTTGTCAGACGTTTCTGCACTGCCTCTCTCAGCCACATCCAGGTTAAAAGCTTGGGTGTTGTGTTGCCCTCTTTGGGGAGAGCAGAAAGCTAAACCAAGCTGTAAATATTTGGAAGGTTGTGTGAGCTGCAGTTAATTCAGTTGTCCTCTTACACAAGTGACAGTTGCTCGAGTTCTTACAGCTCGAGGAGGGATGTTGTCTGTGTTCCCATGGCATATCTGCAAGAGGCAGTGTGGTGATCCATGTTTTCAGTAGCTGCAAAAGCAATAAATTCTCATCTGGCTGCTCTGCCCCACCCTCCCGTGAATCGGTGCTCAGCTCTCGCTGACTTCCAGCAATTGTTCTCCAGCAGAACTGTGTTGTTCTGCCACCTCCTCCTCCCCTGCCCTGTTTTCCAAAAGATACATGAAGGGATAATGCATTTCCCTAGGATTAATTTTAGTAACTTGGTAAAATAAGACAATATTTCTGAGCAAATCTGTGGCCAACAAGATTGTTTTCAAGACAAAACCCCTCACCTCCCTTACTGCTCCCTTGGAGCAGCCCTGTAAGTTGATTACACACCAGGCACAGGAACATTGGGAACATAATGCCTGAAAATGAGCAGATAAGCAGCATCAGGGAACAGAGGAGATCTGATAAAATCTTGATCCCAACATTAGAATGTTAGCACAGCTAAATTTGTCTTGATTTCGGGAGCAGGTAATGTTCAGATCCAACATTTCAGGAAGCAAGAGAATGCTAGATTAGGAGTAAGATATCCTCACAAACAATGCAGTGACACAGTCATTGTCATTCCTCTCCAGCTCGTGCTGCCTTGGGAAAATGCTGTGTGTAAAAATGGGCTAATTCACCTCTTGCTGAGGGATTGACCCACCAGATAGAAGCTGGAAAAAAACCCAGTTACTTTTAAAATCTTACTAGAAGGGTGAATAAACCTGCATTGATGCTGTTTGCGTGCCTTTGCAGCCGGAAGATCCCTGCTTTGCGTCGCAGAGCCGCGTGTACAATGACATCGGGAAGGAGATGCTCCTGCACGCCTTCGAGGGCTACAATGTCTGCATCTTCGCCTACGGCCAGACCGGCGCTGGCAAATCCTACACCATGATGGGCAAGCAGGAGGAGAGCCAAGCAGGCATCATCCCCCAGGTACAGCAGAGCCCAGCAAGGGCATTTGGTTTTTAGAATCACAGAATGGTTTGGGTTGGAAGGGATCTTTAAAGCTCATCTTGTTCCAACCCTCTGCCGTTGGCAGGGACACCTCCCACTAGCCCAGGTTGCTCCAAGCCCTGTCCAGCCTGGCCTTGAAAAATTCCAGGGATGGGGCAGCCACAGCTTCTCTGGGCACCCTGTGCCAGGGCCTCACCACCTTCACAGTGAAGTCTTTCCTAGTACCTAATCCAAATTCCTCCTGCATCATCTTCAGACAACACTTGCTGATACTCCATTTTTATATTGCAGTAACAGCAGAGAACTGCAGCTGACTATTTTATAGCACAGAATGATGATATTGGTGAAACCTGGAGCAATTGTTGAGATACCAGATAAAATAATGCTGATAGTGATGTAGAATTGAGATTAATTATCCTCCCAGTGAGGCTGCGTGGGGTTGATGCATTAGGTTCTTTTTCTTCCCCTGCTCTCATTCTAAAGCCATTTCAGTGACATGTCATAGTAGTTACTTGTTACTCCTCAGAAGAGACTGATTTCTGACTCAGGTTTAATCTCTCCCCAGCTGTGTGAGGAGCTGTTTGAGAAAATCAATGACAACAGCAATGAGGAAATGTCATATTCTGTAGAGGTGAGTGTGATAAGTGATCAAAGGATGTCTGTGTGCTGGACATCAAACTGAGCTTGGGTGCTGGGTTACTGATGTTGCATTAAGATGCTGATTTTTGGTGGATTTTTTTTTTATTTTATTTTTTTGAGCTTTGTCTTTTCTGTGTTTCATGTTTGAGACAAATGCAAATAAAACCTTCGTGTGACTGGTTTTTTACCCCCGACAGAAAACTCATTTACCTTTACCTGCGTAGTAATTCTGAAAGAAATGATGGGCTGGAAACCCTAAATGTTTATTGTCCTGTTTTCAGGTGAGTTACATGGAGATTTACTGTGAAAGGGTCAGGGACTTGCTGAACCCGAAGAACAAGGGGAACCTGCGGGTGCGAGAACATCCCCTCCTCGGGCCCTACGTGGAGGATCTGTCCAAGCTGGCAGTGACATCCTACACAGACATTGCAGACCTCATGGATGCTGGGAACAAAGCCAGGTGAGTGGTGGGGGTGTGTTTTATACTTTTAGCACTGGGATGCACTTTAAAAAAACCCCTCATGTAAATGAGGAGTATTATTGAAATATGCACCCATCGATGCTATTAAAAGGCTGATAGTGATTTGTGTGGTGAAATAGTGCTGCAAATCACCGTGCAGACATCTAAAGGCTGTAATGAGACTTGAGGTGAAGTGTCTGAAAAGTTATACTGGCATTTAGTTCTTCCTCTGCTGTGCACTGTATCACCATCCTGGTATAAATAAACATGTGAGCTCAGTCCTCTCTGTCCTTCATTCAAGTGGTCAGGACTGAAGTTGGCATTCCAGCTTTAGTTTCTGCTTCATTAGTAGTTGTTTCCATGTCAGCTGTTGGCTCCATTTAACAATGTGTGGGAAAGTCTCACAGAAGTGCTGCTCCCATTTTCTTGGGTGTTTGCATGTGAGGTAGATTATCCAGTCCACAGGTTGAGAAAGTTCTGTTTAAACTCTGACAAAGATGGGAGTCGTTCAGAGTGAAAAATCCAAGAGTTTATTTACAGGATTTGGTGTGGCTTGGTTTTGCTAACAGGGCAGAGCATCACCTGTCCAGCACTTGCTGCCATTCCTCTGCAGCTGCATCCAGCCCTGCAGGAGCTGTGCTTTTCTAAACATGCCCAATATCTGTTCCTATTTCAGGACTGTGGCAGCCACCAACATGAATGAAACCAGCAGCCGCTCCCATGCTGTGTTTACAATTGTCTTTACTCAGAAGAAACACGACACAGAAACTGATCTTTCCACAGAGAAGGTGTGGTACAGATAAGTGGTTTTCTGACTGTTTTTCACTAATCTTTCCCTGCAGTGACTTATTCTCGTTGGCAGGGTAAGGAGAAAATGAGAATTGCTTTTTTTTCTGGTGATTTAAGGGTGAACTTGCTGTGTGCCTTGACAGAGCCCATTTATTTCCTGTGGGATTTTGTTTGATTGTGATTCTAAAAACAACTAAATGGGGATTGTGTGCAGGAGGAGAATATATAGACACGGGGAAAATATGGCTTTAAGGACTGGGTTCTGAAATAAAGCATGCAAAAGGAGCTGAAATACAGGTTATGTGCATGTTTCTGAACTGTGGACAGACCTGAAAAAAAAATAATTTATTGAAGAAACCCCCCTAAATGATAAGACCCTATCAAATGAATTATCAGAGTTAATTGTCATTAACTGCCCTGCCTCACTGAAGCCACAGACTGCCAGTGCTGTACTGGTGGTGCCACCAGGGCCAGGATGAAGTGTGGTTTCTCTTCCTTTGAGATTCTTGTGTTATCTACAGCAGCAAAGCTTCATTCCCTCTGACTCCTGTTCTGTTCATGTGAGACCTCATTGTCCCTTCTAGGTACAGTGGTACTTAACCCAGAGCATAATCCCAGACACTTCTTATCCCTGAGATAACAGCATCAGGCTAATTGCTTGTGAAAACTGTTTGACTGCAGCTTTAAGGACACTGGGGTGGTTTTTTTTAGTCAGTGGAGTTGTTCCAGTGCTGTAGAATTCGTTGAAGTTTTGGTTTTGCTCTAATTGTCAGGCTGATGTGCCTTTTCTCTGCAGGTCAGCAAGATCAGCCTGGTGGATCTGGCTGGGAGTGAACGAGCTGACTCCACTGGGGCCAAAGGAACTCGGCTAAAGGTGCTGGAGGGACGGGCAGGGAGTGGGAAGGGGGTGCACAATCATCACGTGCAGCCTTTGCTTTACAGATGGAAAGGAAAAGGAGGGATTGCTCTTGTAAATGTGGAAAAAACAGTTGTGAAACTGAAGACTACAGAGACTGGTGGCTGAACAGTTTTAATTGCTATATAACACTGTCTCCTGTTTTTTTCAGGAAGGAGCAAATATAAACAAGTCCCTCACAACTCTGGGCAAAGTTATTTCAGCCCTGGCTGAAGTGGTAAGTGCAGCATTTACTTACCTGCAACAACCTTGGCCCAGCTGGTACAGCTTGAGTCAGTGAAATGCCTGGAGTACAGCAGAACCATTCCCTGTTCTTGGCCTCACATTCCCAGCCCAATTAGCTGGGTGTGTTTTGAGAGATGAAAGTGCTGATACTCTTGTGTGGAGGTCATGCAGGCTGGGAGGAACTTGCTTTGTGGGCAGATGGGAGCAGTGTTTGGTTAAGTGTGAAGAAGCCTTGCAAAAGCAGCCTGTGTTTGTGTGGCAGACGTGTTCACATAGCAGGGTTTTAGTTCTGCAGAGCAGGAATTTCAGTTTTGTTTGAGAGAATAATTTTAGAAAACTAAACTGCAGCTTTGTTGTTCAAAGCTGGAGAAATACCAGGGTAATATTTGATTATCACTGGTTTTTTTTGTTTTTTTTTTTTTTTTTGCAATGGCAAGACTTAATAAGGTGTTAAGTGAGCATATGTTGAACATATATTGATCCAAGCAAAAGGTTGTAGGTTTAGAAAAGTACTGTGTCTTACTTTGATACTCAGCTATTATTAAAAAAAACCAAACACAACAACCCAAAACAAATAAATTTTTGTTGTTCCTTTTAAAAGTGAGTTTTCAACAGTTGGACAGGCTTGAATTGTTTAGGTGCTTTTTAAATTTTTCTGGTTTTAATTGGAACAATTCTCATTCATTTGGGTTGTCAAGAAGAGAAAGCACTGTTCAAGCTAACATGGAAATTCTGTATAAAGCTCTGTTAAGAAGCTCATCCTGTATCATCTTCCTCTTTCTTTAATGCTTTCAACTTAGGATAACTGCACCAGCAAGGTAGGATGCTCTGTGGAGTTGTAGTAATGTTGATGTTTTTTTTTTTTTTTTTGCCTGAGTGTAAGGTTTGCTACTTAAATTTTCTTGGAATGGTGTCAGAACACAGAATTTAAATGTCAGAAAGATATTCTTCATACTCAGCAAAACCTTTCTGAAGGCAGAGCATCAAGGGAGTTCCCTGCACTGCTTCCCATGGTCTGTTTGGGTGTCAGAATGTGGTGCAGGTTATCTTAACACCAAACTGAGCAATCATTTGTACAACCAGGGGTGAGCCCCCCGTGTTCAGGGAGCACATGTGTATGTTCTCATGGTCCTTTTAATACCCACACTGTGAATTTTATGTCCTAAATTTCCTTTCCCTGCTCAGTGTTTGTTTTTCACGTTGTGTTATTCCTTTTTGTAGAGTAAAAAAAAGAAGAAGACAGATTTTATACCCTACAGGGATTCTGTACTGACGTGGCTGCTCCGAGAAAATCTAGGTATGGCTGCTCTGTCTGTGCCAGTGTGGAAGGAAAGTCTCACTGAACTTCCTGACTGCTTTTAACTCACTTAAAATTGCATCAAGTGTTATGTTAAATAGTTTTACTCAAATCTGAGTTGTCACAGTCCCACCCTGTGTTAATGTTACAACCCTTTCCTATGATTTCTGTGGTCCTTGGAAATGGGAACTGTAGTTGAATTCTATAATTTCTTGAAAATACAGCTATTTAGTAGGTAATTAGGTGGTGCACTGTAATTTCAGCTCAAATCTTGCCTGTTCATTGTAGGTGGTAACTCCAGAACTGCAATGGTCGCTGCTCTCAGTCCAGCAGACATAAACTATGATGAAACTCTGAGCACTTTAAGGTACTTCCTTTGTCTCTGAGAGGGATGTGGGTAACTGTTTGCTCTCATGGCCATATTTTGTCCTTCAAACCCCTGGGTTATTATACTTTGAGAATATCTGTGGGGAAGGAGACTGTGCAGGCAAGAGCTCGATTATCCTAAAGAGGAACCCCAATTTTTAGGGGTTTATTGCCAGGGATTTATTGCCTACCCCTAACTTGAAAAATCAGACTCATCTTCTTGTGTTGGTGTGTAAGAACATACCTTCAGTGTTCTCCCTAAAACTGAGCATATTGGTCAAAACACTGAATAAAGGAAAAAAATAATTATCTGTCCTACATTTTGTTAATCCACCTTGGACAGAACTTGTCTCTTTTCTGCACTGCCCTGTGCTAAACATGAATTCGAATGCATGGCCGGATCTAATCCAGCCATGCCCTCTCCTCTGCCACACAGCTGCAAGCTGAAAGTGCAATATTCTTTGGGGTGCATTCCTGGGGGGGGCACAGCAGCACTTCCCAGCTTGCTGGGAGGTCTCATGGCTGTGCTGTGGTTGCAGATACGCCGACCGTGCCAAGCAGATTAAATGCAACGCTGTCATCAACGAGGACCCCAACGCCAAGCTGGTGAGGGAGCTGAAGGAGGAGGTGACGAGGCTGAAGGATCTGCTGCGTGCTCAAGGGCTGGGAGATATTATCGACAGTAAGTGGATTAAACACACCTTACCATCTTGAGCTTGGCCTCTCTGGCACAGGAGGGAGAGCTGGGCCTGGGACAGAAAGGGATTTAAAGCACGAGATTTAAATATAGCTGCTGGAATGTAAGATTGGAAATTCTAGAAATGGCAGCCTCTTCTGTCTTTAAGCAGCCAGGATTTGTCTGTGGAGTTGCCACCTTCAAACTCTCAAGGAAGAACACAGAGTTTGAATTTCCCATTACTGTGGAAATGCTTTTGTGTAACAGAACTTGCCCATTCAGGAGCTGCCCTGGTGAGTTATGGAGGGCTTTTTGTCTGGCTGCCAGTGAAAGGAGTTGAGATAGAGAAACTCAGCTTCATACTGAGAATAAAAAGCATCTTTTCTTCCCCCTCAAAGGCTTAGGGTTCTGGGTTGATACCTGGCTTCAATGCCATCCTCGCTCAGAAAAGGGAACAATGGCTCATGCCAGACAATGTCCTGAGTGACAAATCATTTGTCATCTTGGAATAGCTGCGAAACAGCTGCTTGTGAATAACTAACTAATCCTTCTGGGAGGTTCTGAGTGAGGTTGGCAGAGCAGTGTTGTGCTGATCTGCTTTGCCAGCAACTTCTTAAAGCACCAGAACACACTTGTGCCCAATTTCCTTGTGCTCATTCCAAACAAGGCAAATGAAGTGGAATTGTAGCTGCCATAGCATGAGCAGTGAATGAATCCCTGGTGAGGGAAATGCCCATAAAAACACACAGTGTGCTCCAGTGGATTAAAAGATTCTTTGACTTAAAAAAACCCCAACCAAACCAAAGAATGTTGTACCAGTTCCTGATCAGAGCTGTTTATCTGTGAAGCAGAAGCCCTTACTTAGTCCCAGGCTATTTGAAGACGTGTAAAATGTATTTACCTCTTTGTTTGCTTGTTTTCAAGAGGATGGGGCCAGAAGACAATGAAATACAAGTGTTTTCATGCTTGGTACAGTCTGGGGGTTTTGGTTCTGAATCCAAACTGAAGAAACTGTTACTGAATAGTTGTGGTTTTGTTCCTTTAAATATCAAGTAGAATTCTCTTCCCTTCCTGTGTCGCTAGTGAACCTTCAATTTTGATCCTTCTTGTATTTTCCCTCCTGCTTCCTTTCAGTTGATCCAATGGGAGATGAATACTCTGGAAGTGGAGTCAAATGTGTGTATTGTGTGGTTCTCTTTCTAACCTGCTTTCTCTGGGTCAGCTTTTAACAGAGCTTTGCATGCCAGCATTTCTCACAGGGAAATCCCAGACAGAACACTCACTGGAATGCAGTGCAGTCCCATGAAAAGCAGCCTCACCAGCACTTCTCAGATTGAGCCCACAGGCAAAAGAAAAGTGCAAAGTTTAAAATGCAACGTTGCTTTCTTTTGCCAGAATATAGAAGGGAGAGTGGTAGTCCTTTAGTGTGTTTTCATGATAGTGAATAGTTTAGATTTGAAGTAGAAAATCTTCTTCTCCAACCTTTTCCCAGTTATTTAGTTGAGCGGTTTTTGCTGGTGTTTTAAGGGCTCTTTTCCAGCTAGAAGTTTTAAATGTATCAGGTGATGAACTCAAGATAAAATGTGATCAGTTCCTCCTGGACACTGAGATTTATTTATTTTATATAGTCCTTTAAAGGAAAAAGAAAGAAGTTGAGCATCTTATACTGATGAAGGTCCCTTATTTGAGGTTGAATACTTGCAGGTGATTAACTTGATGGGGTTAAAACCAGTCAGCAAAGAGCCTTTCATTTCTGATGGTGTTTGCTTCCAAGGTCTCAGGTCAGCAGACTCTTGGAACTCTTTCAGTCTCCTTCTCCCTCACTCAGCATCAGCTGAAAGAGATCTGTCTGAAATTTCCTACAGTTCAAGCTACTGCTGGTGTAAAGCCTCATCCTGGCCTGGCAGATGTGGGGGTGCAGCATGGGGCGTGTGTGTGTGTGGGAGCTGAGCCCCAGCACCGTGTGTGGGAGTGGGAGCTGAGCCCCAGCACTGTGTGTGGGTGTGGGAGCTGAGCCCCAGCACCGTGTGTGGGAGTGGGAGCTGAGCCCCAGCACTGTGTGTGGGTGTGGGAGCTGAGCCCCAGCACCGGGTGTGGGAGTGGGAGCTGAGCCCCAGCACTGTGTGTGGGTGTGGGAGTGGGAGCTGAGCCCCAGCACTGTGTGTGGGTGTGGGAGTGGGAGCTGAGCCCCAGCACTGGGTGTGGGTGTGGGAGTGGGAGCTGAGCCCCAGCACCGTGTGTGGGTGTGGGAGCTGAGCCCCAGCACTGGGTGTGGGTGTGGGAGTGGGAGCTGAGCCCCAGCACTGTGTGTGGGTGTGGGAGTGGGAGCTGAGCCCCAGCACCGTGTGTGGGTGTGGGAGTGGGAGCTGAGCCCCAGCACCGTGTGTGGGAGTGGGAGCTGAGCCCCAGCACTGTGAGTGGGTGTGGGTGTGGGAGTGGGAGCTGAGCCCCAGCACCGTGTGTGGGAGTGGGAGCTGAGCCCCAGCACCGTGTGTGGGTGTGGGAGTGGGAGCTGAGCCCCAGCACTGTGTGTGGGTGTGGGAGTGGGAGCTGAGCCCCAGCACTGTGTGTGGGTGTGGGTGTGGGAGCTGAGCCCCAGCACTGTGTGTGGGTGTGGGAGCTGAGCCCCAGCACTGTGTGTGGGTGTGGGAGTGGGAGCTGAGCCCCAGCACCGTGTGTGGGTGTGGGAGTGGGAGCTGAGCCCCAGCACTGGGTGTGGGTGTGGGAGTGGGAGCTGAGCCCCAGCACCGTGTGTGGGTGTGGGAGCTGAGCCCCAGCACTGGGTGTGGGTGTGGGAGTGGGAGCTGAGCCCCAGCACCGGGTGTGGGAGTGGGAGCTGAGCCCCAGCACTGTGTATGGGTGTGGGAGTGGGAGCTGAGCCCCAGCACTGTGTGTGGGTGTGGGAGCTGAGCCCCAGCACCGTGAGTGGGAGTGGGAGCTGAGCCCCAGCACTGTGTGTGGGAGTGGGAGCTGAGCCCCAGCACCGGGAGTGGGAGTGGGAGCTGAGCCCCAGCACCGTGTGTGGGTGTGGGTGTGGGAGCTGAGCCCCAGCACTGTGTGTGGGAGTGGGAGCTGAGCCCCAGCACTGTGTGTGGGAGTGGGAGCTGAGCCCCAGCACTGGGTGTGGGTGTGGGAGCTGAGCCCCAGCACTGTGTATGGGTGTGGGAGTGGGAGCTGAGCCCCAGCACTGGGAGTGGGAGTGGGAGCTGAGCCCCAGCACCGTGTGTGGGTGTGGGTGTGGATGTGGGAGCTGAGCCCCAGCACTGTGTGTGGGTGTGGGAGTGGGAGCTGAGCCCCAGCACTGTGTGTGGGTGTGGGAGTGGGAGCTGAGCCCCAGCACTGTGTGTGGGTGTGGGAGTGGGAGCTGAGCCCCAGCACTGTGTGTGGGAGTGGGAGTGGGAGCTGAGCCCCAGCACTGTGTGTGGGAGTGGGAGTGGGAGCTGAGCCCCAGCACTGTGTGTGGGTGTGGGTGTGGGTGTGGGAGCTGAGCCCCAGCACTGGGTGTGGGTGTGGGAGCTGAGCCCCAGCACTGTGTGTGGATGTGGGAGCTGAGCCCCAGCACTGTGTGTGGGTGTGGGAGCTGAGCCCCAGCACTGTGTGTGGGTGTGGGTGTGGGAGCTGAGCCCCAGCACTGTGTGTGGGTGTGGGAGTGGGAGCTGAGCCCCAGCATGGAGGGCAGGGCTCGGCCTCTGCTGTCCCCAGCCTGGGGGATTCTCTGCAGGTGCCTCTTCCCCCCTCTGCAGGAGTGCATGGCACGGCCTTCTGAGACTCCATCCCTGCTCTGTCATGCCTGCTTTCCTCATCCCAGCAGCATTGCCTTCCCTTAACCTGCTTTTCTTCTGCTCAACTCCCACCCCCTGCCTCCTGTATTTGCAGATGGTGGTTTTCAAACTGACTCGATGCAATCAGCAGCTCCACGAGGCTGAAAGAGCAGGTTGAGGGTGAAGTAGGGCACAAGGCTGCCAGTGGCAGGATTGTCCAGGGGAGGAGGGCAGGGAAATTTATGCATCTCATTTTTATAAGTGTGATGCCCTTGTTTATAACTTTCAAGGTCTGATTTGACCTGTTTCTTTCCTGAAGCTATTTCAAAGGATTTGTCTTTGAAATAGAATTTAAAACTATTAAAACATTGAAACAGAGCTATTCAGTTGTCCAATATTTTCATGTTAGAGGATTTTCCTTCAGGTGCGTGATTATTCTGAGCATATTATTTACAGACATATCCAAGAAGACCAGTTAAAATAATTTTCCACTGGATATTTGTTCTTAAATCATTCAGGCAGCTATTCCTTGTTCTCTGTCTGTCAAGGTGTCATCTTTCAGACCTCGAGGTTTTCAGGCTACAAAAGCTGCCTCATTAAAATTTAGGTTTGTTTTTTTTTTTTTAAAGACCTTTCTTATTTAAACAACCAAAAAGCTTAGAAGCACCTTCTGAGGTATGAGAGCGTTATCAGATATTTCACTCAGTTATATTAAATTTCCCTTCTTCAGATAAGGGAGGTTAAGAAGTAACATAAAGGTGATGTTGTGAACTTGTGTTCAGCATTTTAGACTGAAGGAGTCTGGAAGAGAATGTTTGGCTGAGTTGGAAGGGTTGGTGTCTCTTCAGAGTTGAGCCCACAGTGTCACTTTTGTCACCAGGATCTGCACCTGGCCCTGCTCTGAGCCCGGTGTTGCTCAGTGAGGAGGAGGATGGTTTCTTTTTGCCAAGTGTGGAATTGGTTTTTTCAGGCTTTTTGGATCAGAAAGGTTTAGGCTGCAGTCCCTCCTAGTAAACTCAGGGTCTGAGCTGAGTTATTGTGTTACTATTATTGAAAGATTTGTTTCAGAACTGCCATCTAAAAATTACAAAACTTGTCTTGTTGCTGCTTAAATGCTTTCCTCTTACACTGGTATTTCCTTCCTTTCCTTTTTCCTCTTTCTGCTTCCCTATTCCTCCCCTTTCCTACTTTCCTTCCCCCCCTCTTCCTGCCTCCCCTGTGTCTGTGTGTCTCTCTCCCAGATCTGAAAGATTTTCAGAACAATAAGCATAGATACTTGCTAGCCTCCGAGAATCAACGTCCTGGCAATTTTTCCACAGCCTCCATGGGGTCCCTCACTGCCTCTCCATCCTCCTGCTCTCTCAGTAGTCAGGTGGGCTTAACATCTGTGTCCAGTATACAGGAAAGAATCATGTCAACACCTGGAGGAGAGGAGGCCATCGAGCGTTTGAAGGTAGGTCTGGAGGAGGGGCCAGGAACGGGGACAACTTTCCCTCATGAGTAGATCCTGGCTCTGCAGGGTGTTGTGTGAAACCCACCTGGTGGGCCAGAAACTGGGTCCATGCATCACTTTTGCTTGTTGGGATTGTTTAGGTTTGATTGTGATTATAAATTAAATTCTTGGGGTTTATTTCTGGGCCCTCTGCTACAGCGGGAATTATGGAAAATGGGATCCTAAGCGTAGACTCCACGAGGCCTGCTCAGCACCAGCGTGGGCCAAGTCTGGCTTGCAAATGCACTCAGCTTTCAGAAAACCAAATCACCCCAAAGCTGCAAAAAGGAGGCAGAAGAATCCTGGCAGTGTTGTGCTCTCCCTGCCCCCACAGATTGAAATGGGAGGCACAGAAGGGCAGTGCTTCCCCCAGACAATGGCAGCCTTGTCCCAGCGCTGCCCGCAGCTGAACCTCACACAGGGCAGCACAGGGAAGGATTCCTGGATTTTTATGACAGTCCCCCCCAGTCTCCAGGGGTGGGTGAGTGGGGAGAGCTGGCTGGGTTTAATCTCTGCTCCATTCTCATGTGTGTCCATGAGACACTGGCACAGCAGCGGAGCACACGCTGCATATCCCTTTCCTGATGGAAACCCGCTGTTGCCATGGAAATAACAGTGTGGTCTCTGCAGTTCCTTGGCATCCAGTTACTGAATAATGCCTGTAAATCAGATGTTCAATTTGTTTCCCCCCCTCCCTTTTTTTTTTAAGTGGTTCGAAATAAAGTCTGACTGTGTTTAGATATGAAGTCATCTTTTCTTCTCAGCTGGCCTTCAGGGCTATTTACCCTTTTAAGAATTAAGGGGGAAAAAAAAATAAAGTTTTAAAGTGCTAAGAGTGCTTTTTATATAGGAAGTTATTTTGAGGCCCAAACTGAGCACAAGCTTCAGTTGCTTTGTGTATTGTGTGAAGAGCTTTGGGAAGAATTGTAAAACAGCCTCTGGTGTTTTCACCCAGGAATCTGAGAAGATCATTGCAGAGCTGAATGAAACATGGGAAGAGAAACTGAGGAAAACCGAGGCCATCAGGATGGAAAGGTCAGGAATCGGAAGTGCTGTGATGTGGAAGAGGGAAAAGTGTGGAAAATGGAGATTTCACTGTGTTCATAAACAAAGGAGCAGCAGAGTGGTGCTTGGGGATGGTGGTGCTGAGCTTTGTGTTAGGTGTGGAACAGCAGGGGCACTGCTGAGACAGAGCCCTGCTCCTCCCTGTGCTTCTTGCAGTTAAAATTGCTGTTCCACAGCCTGCCAGCTCTGGGAATGGTTTCTAAACTTGCCCTGGTGTGCCTTGAGCTGGTGACAGCCCTGGATAGGCTGGTTCAAAGTCTAATGCCTTCATTTACAGGCTTTCATTACACCTTATTTGTCTAAGAAACATAAAATATGATCAATCCCTTGCTTTTGTCTCTCAGGGAGGCTTTGCTGGCAGAAATGGGAGTTGCCATTCGGGAAGATGGAGGAACCCTGGGAGTCTTCTCACCTAAAAAGGTAGAGAAAATTGATAACTCTTGCATGGTGTCCCCAAAAGGCTGATCAGCCTGAGAGGAGAGGGGGATGAGGGTTGAACTTCTGTGGATCTTCCTGCAGAGGATTCTGTGCTCAAGGAGAAGTTTTGCAGCTCCTTGCATGCCTTGCTTTGGTAGCAAATCAGAAGTGCAGATGCTGCCTCTGAAGTTTGCAGCCACTGTCTGCAGTAGCTCTGTGTGACCTTCCTGTGCTCTGCCTGTTCTTCTCTGAGACACCCAGGGAAGTTTGGAGTCTTGTTTAGATGCTCTTCCTTGAATTTGTTTGTTAATCCTCCTTCCCCTGAGGAAAAGGGACTGAACCACTGAACAGAGGGGGATGCAGGGGAATATTTCTTTCAATACTTGTCAAGAGTTCTGAAATTTGGAAGAAGCACAACTGTGCAGGGAAAGGGCACAAATCAGTGCTGTTGCTGTTAAATGATTAAGGTGGCAAAGAAACCGACTCTGCAGGTAAAGCAGAATTATTGAAGAAGTACAAGGAAAAGAACTTTCCTCAAAAATCTTTGAACAAGGAGCAGGGGGGAATATTTTAGCCTGAAACTTGCTGGTTTGTAATAAGCTGTGTAATAAACTCGATCAGAGGCTAAACAGGGACCTGTTGAGTGGCCTTGTACAGAAAGGCAGAACAGCAGAACTGGTTAAAATGTGTAATCCTTCCCTTTAAGTGGTGTTAGCCTGGGATGTCTGGAGTAGGTAGGACTCCAGTTTGCCTCTGGAATCTGCTCCAGGAGTGCCTGAGGTTTGTAAAGCTGCTGATTCTTTACATTTCTTTCTCTGATGTTATGGATCCTCATCTCCTTTTAGATTTTCCCTCAGAGGCCATCATCTCTTTTTGATGATTCTTTTGGTGCATTTTCAGCTGATCAGGTTTGTGTGTAAATGCCACCTGGATTAAGTAGTTGCTTTGGTAATAGATAGTGTTTGTTTTCACCCACGTAGGATTTATTAGGAGAAGTAAAACTCCCCACCTAGTCCTGTCTGCTTCTGTTGCTTGCTATCCTTGCAGTTCCATTAGTTCTCCTTTAGTAACTGTGGCTGCTGCTGTGAGAATTGAATGCAGTGAACAGCGATGGGACATCTTCACCTGCAGTTTTAGGTCACCCCTATATTTTTAGGGGTGAAAAAGCTGTCTTGTTTCTCCCTCCTCTCTGTCTTTATAGTTAAATCTTCCACTGGGCAATAGACAATTGAATTTCTTCATTCAAAGCCAAGTTTCATCATGAACATCCAGTAACTTTTGAGCCTCAATAAACTCAGTGCTGTTAAGATGGCTCTCAAGTGAACTTTTTTGCAGCTATTGTAAATTGAGGGCAGCAGTGAGGAATTCCCGAGGAATTGTAGCCGAATTTATTTCCTTTTGCTGAATTTATTCTGTTGGAGGGGAACAAAGGGACAAGGGGCTTATTGACAGTTTCATTTCTCTTTTGTCATCTCTCTTCTTTAATTCTGTTTAACCATTTTTGCCTTTTCTCCTGTGCTTGTGCTTACTGCCACCTCACTGGGCAGATTTTCACACCAAGGCCCTGTGACTTGTTTGCTGATTCCAATGGGGTTTTTTCACCAAAGAAGGTTGGTTTAGTGACTGTAGTGGATTTAAATTTAGAAGGAGTTTTTAGATGAAGAGCTTTTTAGCTGTTTGTACCAGAGAGTGTTGGTAGTTCTAGATTTTACTTTGATGTTAACGGGCTTTGCTAAATGAACACCTGATGTGTTGCCCAGGAAAAGCCAAAGCTGATTCCACATCAGCTTCAACATTTTACTGAGGCAACATTTTCTGCTCTTGGACTTCCCTTATCAAAGTTATCACAGAGACTTGACATGGATTTTTTTTTTCTCCAGCTGAAGCCTTTGTTCCCTCCATGGATTGATATTTCAGATAACTTAAGCAATCTGAGCTGTATTTCTGCTGGTACTTTGTGATGCTTTTCAGTACTGCAAGAAAAAAATTACATTATGGAATAAGCTCAAACGTGGCAACACTGCTGGATCATTGCACATCCTCCACAGCTGCAGGAAGGAGCCTGAAAGCAGCATCCCAGCTCTCAAATAACTTTTACCTCTCTGTTCTTTCAGACTCCTCATCTTGTGAACCTTAATGAAGATCCTCTCATGTCTGAGTGTCTGCTGTACTACATCAAAGATGGCATCACCAGGTGAGGGCTGGGGCTGCCACACTTCTTTTGTTTCCTTAAATCCCCTTGCTGGAGACTCCAGGAGTTTAAATAATGACTGTGCCCTGAGCTGGTCAACTTGCAGGTACAAATGAAGCCTGAGGTTGCTGTAGGTGGAAAATAAAAAAAAGGGACAGAAATGCATTTCCTTTTCAGTTGATTTGGTGTTTTGAAGGTGATGGAAAGCAGTCACTCAGCTGTCAGAGGTGGTTGTTACACCTGGGCAGTAAAAGAAAGGCTGAAATCCCCTCTGAGGTGCAGGAAAATGAAAGTTATAGATGCCTGAGAAATTGTGATGGGTGCAGGATTGAAAACCACAGCAGCTGGAATACGGATGAGTGTTCACTTTATTATTTAAATAGACTCTAATCCATGCCTGTGCACAATTAATGCATTCTGCATTCACATGTATGAGATAATTTAATTGCCACATTCGGAATTGTAAATGGATGTTATTCCAAAACTTGTTGTCAAGACAGCTGGAAGGAGAAAGGTGATTTTTTATTATCTTTGGAGCACCAAGCTGTGTTTGGCTGCTTAGTCTGTACATTCCTGGGGAACAACTGGAGGGGAGTTCACAGACAGGGGCTGGCCCTGCTCTGATATGCATGGGGCCTGCTGAAAGGAACATCAAATTATAGGGAATTCAGCACAGAAAGATGAATGGAACAGCTTAGGGCTTAAAAAATAAATGTTGAGCCTAGCTGGCTGACATCAGGAATGTGTAAAGTAATAAGCAGAGCGAGTTCATGAACATCAGGATTGGAAATGAAGTTGTCTGTATCTAGAATTGCTCAGACACTTGAGTTTGCAATGGGCATAAATCTTCATGCTCCAGGGATGCAGCCAACCTCTTGCTGTCTGAAGCATCAAATTATTCAGCAGGAGTCTCCTGAGCCGCTTTTGCTGCCTTGCTGAAGTGCAGATGGTGATTATTGGGAGGGATGATCCCTGTCTGCCGCTGAAAACGCAGCGCTGCAAGTTCTTCTTCCTTCTGCAGCCTTTCCTAAAGGCAGAAGGAGGTGCACAAGAGGGAAATAATTGCATTGAATCCAGAGGTGTTTAACACTTCAATTCTCTCTTTAAGTTACATGTTTTTAGAGAGAGAAAACTTCTCTTTCCTTTGTGCAGCTCTTATCCTCCACTCCTTGGGAAAGCTGCAGTGCAGAATTAAATGCTCCTTCAAGCCTTTAAACTTGAAGGGTACTCTTAATAGTTTAGACTTTTCCCTGGATATTTCTGGGCTGTGTTATCCTACACAGAGCTGTAGAAAATGTGTGATTTGCTCTTGAAACACCTTCTGTGTGCCCCAGGGTCGGCCAGGCTGATGCTGAGCGAAGGCAGGACATCGTCCTGAGCGGGGCTCACATCAAGGAGGAGCACTGCATTTTCAGAAGTGAGAGGAACAACAACGGGGAAGGTAAAAAAAACTGCTCCTGCTGGCAAAGTGTTGCTGATTCTCTCGCTCCTCACTTGCTGCTTGGCCTGGGAATGCTGGGATTTGGAAGTGACCTGAAGAAAAACGAGCAGCTTTGACTCGCTGTTCGCTTCGGTCTTAGGGGAGGAAAATAAAATTTGTTCCAGTGATAATAACTTCAAATCGTGGTAACAGCTTCGAATTGCAGGCTGCAGCCAGTGTAACAGTTAAATTCTGACCTTGGTTAACTGCAAACATGACAAGAAAAAGTAATTTCCAGCTGCAGTGTGTGGAGATGTCAGTAGTACCGATTTCCTCGGGGGGGTTATTTTTAACCAGCATGAAATCCAGGAGCAATTTGCTTTTTTGGTGAAGACAGGCAGAAAATGGGAGGCCTTGGGGGCTTGCACACTTGTGTTTCTCTGAAGTCTCACTCGTCAGTGTTGATTTCTTTGCAGTTATTGTTACTCTGGAGCCTTGTGAACGATCAGAGACCTACGTGAATGGCAAGAGGGTGGTGCAGCCCGTGCAGCTGCGCTCGGGTAAGGAGTGTTACACTGACCTTTTCTGCAGATTCTCCCTGTGTGACACTTCCATCATATGCTGGGTGCTGTTTGGGGGCAGGGTCACCTTTCTGGAGTGCAGCTTCTGAACAGAAGTTGGTGCCATTCTCCCCTCAGCTGCAGTTTGTTTTCTTGCATCCTGTGCTGCCCCAGCTCTGAGTGCATTTAAATCTTCTCTGCCACGCAGCATCCTGCCTGTCCTGCTGCTTCCCCCCAGATTATTCAAATTATCCTGCCCAAGCCTATTGCCCTTGGCACTCCCAGTGAGACAGAGCAGACAGACTGCCAGTGGCTGATGGAAAATTCCCAGTTTCCTGGCAAAGCTGAGATCTGCCCCTCTGCTGGAGTGCAGCAGCTCCTCTTTGCTCTCGTTACATTTCCCACTCAGCCCCCTCTGCACTCCTTTAGAAATGCAAGAGGGGAAGGAACTGGAGAGGAGGGAATGACTTCCCTAAATTCTGGGGTTCAGCATGTCTCTCTCAAGCTCTGATGCTTTCTGTGTTTCTAAGCCCTCCCCCATTTTCCCACTGGTAAAAAAACCCTAAAATCAGGCAAACAAACCCCACCTCTGAGTTCTTTGTGCCAAGCTGGGAGTATTTTCATGGAACCAAGTGCAGTGACTGCAGTACAAGACTGGACAGTAAAGGAGGAACAGTTTTTGCTGTTTTGAGCCTGCATGTGGTTCATATTGAATACCATGACTGGCCAATTTATTTTCTCTTTAAAGAAGTACATTTTTTCCCTTCTGCATCTAGAAAATTAGGTTACTGGTAGAATATAGACATGGTGTCTGACATCTATAAGAGCCTCTGTCTTGGTCATGGATTGATAAGGACAGTTTTGGTTACTTTGGAGGTGTATTTACTAGTTAAAATTATAACTCCATTAATGTGCTCTCTGGAAGAGCAGAGACATTTTAATGTCTTCCAGCATCCACATGGGGACATCTGATAACTGTAGGATTTAACCAGAAGATTTACCAATATTAGATTTCTTCAGCTCTTTTGACATTGGTATGAAAGAAGCTGTAAAATCCTTCCCTAAGTCCCACTGGCTGGGACTCCAATAAAATCAGTACACATAAACCACATTTTAAAGCAGAGTAAAGCACCATGTGCTCCAGTGTTTGAAGTCAGGATTTTCCAGCTGAAAGTTCTGCCTGAAGTGGCTTTTGCCTGTGTGGAGGAGAGGAATGGGATTTAGTGATGGGTTTGATTTATCTGCAGCTGTTGGTCCCCACTCCCAGGTTTGTCCTTTATTCTTTCTAAACCCTGCTGGGATGTCAGATTGGACCCCTGAGGGTGAGGATGCCCCTCTGTGAGCAGTGACTGTCCTGCACAAACCACTCTCCTTTTCTTCTTGTCCCCTACTTGTGTGCACACAGAAATCTGGCAGGGTAATCCTTTCTTAGGCTGTCACCCCGTGGGATAAATGGCAGGAATCATTCAAGTGATGCTTGTCAGGGCTTTTGGAATCCTTTTATCTCCTCAAAGAGTTAAAACTTGTGCTCCTGTTTGTAGGAAACCGTATCATCATGGGGAAAAATCACGTCTTCAGATTCAACCACCCAGAGCAAGCACGGGCAGAGAGAGAGAAAACACCCTCAGCTGAGACTCCCTCGGAGCCAGTTGACTGGACTTTTGCCCAGAGGGAGCTCCTGGAGAAGCAGGGCATTGACATGAAGCAGGAGATGGAGAAAAGGTAACAAAATAACTCAGAATTTCTACCTGAAACAAGGAGGAGTCAGCAGCAGGTTGCCAGGTTCTGCCACCCAGTACCTCTGCCACCCACTCAGAAGCTCAGAAAGCTCCCTCCTTATTTTCCTGTAGGGTTTCAGTGCCCTAACTCCTTTAACAATCACAGGGAAGCACCTACCACAACCCCTCCAGACCTTTTGGTGAAGGGCTGAAGCTCTCAGGGAGTTCCACTTCTGTAGGGCCTGAATAGACAGAGAAAGCTCTTTGGAAGGGCAGGGATTTTTCCTCTTGGAACTAAAATTTGGGGACTGGGGTGGGTGTAGAATAACCCCATCGAGAAAATAATCACCTCTGACGCCTTGTGTTCTTTTGTTCCTCTTCAGATTACAAGAAATGGAGATTTTATATAAGAAAGAGAAGGAGGAAGCTGATCTCTTGTTGGAGCAGCAAAGACTGGTATGTGTCCTCACTTCTGATTAACTACACCTTTGGCAAACAGTAATTCCTGTCCTTGCTTATCTGGAAGTTTAGGAATCCTGCTTGGGTTGTCTGCACAATGCAGTTCTCCCTTTTGCTTTCAAATTCTTTTGTGTCTCCAGTGAATTTTCAGCAGTGTGAGTGAGCTCCTTCTTGTTCAGTCAGAGATTGTGATTGACAATGAAGAGGCTTTAGCCCTTTCTTGTTGGGATAGTTTGGGTTTCTTGCAAGTTCACCTGAAGGAAGGGCATTTTTGTGCTCCTGTGGTTTTTTTTGGGGTTTTTTTTGAAGTTGTTTTCAGTAGTCTATGAACAGCTACTTTTTGGGATGTTTGCCTTTATTTTTATCTGGGACCACCAGAACGTACTAATTTTGTGCTGCCAAAGAGATTCCTAGAACATTGATACACCAGGGGTAGTTTTTGACTGATGTCTGGAAATGTTGCTGCATTGTGCATGTTTTAACCCTTCTCCCTCCCCTGCATGGAGTTCCTTGTGAGGCTCTTAGTGGTACTGGTGGGGTTATGGCCAGGGATCAGCGTGCAAAGGGAATGTTAACTCCTTCAGAACGCTGGGAATTCCACCATTCCACACAGTTCCTAAACAGGAAGTCTGATAAATGAAGTCTGAGACAGGAAGGCTTCAGTCTCCCCACAACAAATATCCCTGAAGTGCATCACAAATAGAAATTGCTGCAGTCTTCAAGCACCCTGTGGATTTGAAAATTAAGGCCAAGCCCAGCAATGAAATCTCGATTTCCTTAAGAAACCTGAGTGCAGATCCTGCTTTAACTGGTTGTCTTCAGGCTGAACACAGAGGTAGTTGTGCCTGAATTCTGCTAAAAATTTCAAACCCGTGATTCATTTGTTTGTAGTAGGAGATGGAGACCACTGAAAACTGTGGGTTTACTGCATGCTGGGCTTTGAGCTGTAAAGCTCTTCCCCTTCTCACAAAACCAGACTGGAGCAAAGTGCTGTGGCTTCCAGGGGAAGGAGCTCCATAATTTTTATTTATTTTTGTTATTTTTAATTTATATTACACACTTAAAGACTTCTGCATCTCTAATTATTTCATCACAAAGGAATAATTCCTGGGATGGAGGGGAGTGGCTGCAGACTTTGAACCGAAGCAACCCCGTAATTCAGAAAGGAAGTTAAGCTGTGACTAATGTAATGTTTCATCTCTGGAATTTTACAGCTAAAATTTGGGTAGCTGAAAGTAGTACAGCAAAAACCAGTCCAGTGTGGAAATAAAAAACCAGTTTGAGGATGGAGCAGCTTCTGGCAATGTGTCAAACAAGACACAGGGAATGGAATTCCCTGCCTTCCATTTTAGCTGACAGGCACAGGCAAAGCTGTGGCATGAATTAAAGATGTGGATTTGGCTGTCTGGGAAGCTGCTGTTTGTAAAGTGCTGTGGAGGGAATTTGTTTCCCCAAGCACTTCAGATTAGGGGAAGGCTCTTCAGGAGCAGGTTGGTTAACACTGTGAGAAAGGTGCTGTTTCTTCCAGCTCCTTTGGTCCTGCCTGATTTCAGTCAGTGGGCAGAGGGGCAATACTGTCCATCAGCAGCAATTCCTGCAGGACACCTTTCCTGGTTGGGAGGGATGATATCAGATGAGATCCTTGGTCACCGAGCAGTCATCCTGCTCATCACAGTGCTCAGTAAAGCTCAGGTGACAGCCACACTTGCTGACAGTGTCTGTCATGTCTGGGTCCCTGTGCAGGGCCTGGGATGGGCAGGATTAGTGCACCCCTACAGCACCAGGTGAATTATGAGGGGCAAATCTGGGAATGCATTTCAGCTCGTGTGCCTTAAAAGTATTTACAACGCTGCCATATCCAGCTGCAATATCAGGTTCTCTAATTTACTGCTGGGCAAGACTGATATTGAAATGCAAAGACTCTTCCTGGTCTAAATTGGAGTAGAATGTTGGATATAAGAAGCTGGCTAATCCTGGTTACCAGATTGTTTTGGTTTTGTGCCGAGATTCCAACCAATTTGGGTGTTCATTTTTAGATGTGCTGTACAAAAAAAAAGAGAAACTGTAACTCCTGTCCCCCAAAATTCACAGCTAAAATATATCTTTGCCTTGCTAGTGTGAGTAGGGAATAGAAACAGTCGTCCTGCATTTTACACATTGAATGTGAGAATGTGTTTAGTAAAATGGTCTTCCTGGTTTTCTGGGCCATGATGCCTCTGCAGTGACCACTGATACTGGAATGTGGGTTTATGGCTGTGCTGATTGGTCTGGGTGACCTGTGAGTGCACTCAGGGCAATGACACAGTGGCTCTTCATCAGCTTTTGGTACCAAGACATGCTTTGTACCCATCAGTAGTTGTGGGGTAGTTTTGTAACCTGTCAGAATCCTGTGGAACTCGTGAGTTAATGTTGAAGTAGTTCATGTTTTGCCTTTCTGGTCTCATCCCTGAGTGGTCAGACTGCAGTGTCTTCCTCCAGGGCACCTTTGGTTTCCCCTGCAATCTGCAGTTTGGTGGAGGCTCTTTCCTCGGGCCACAAATTTTGTCAGCTGTAAACTCACAAAGAGTTTTATATTCTGTTTCTAAACCAGTGGTTTGCTTTTATTTTGACCTCAATCAGAAGTTGACTGTCTAGTACTAATTAAAAAAAAAAATACAAAAAAAGTCACAAGAAGCTCAAATAACGTGAATTTTGATCATGGGGCAGAACAGTATTTCCTTTACCCCCAAAAGCAATTACAGTGTATTCCCCACTCCTCGTGGTCATCCACCCCAAGTCTAAAATGCACAACCCCTGGGGTTCCTTTTGTTTTAGAGTCACTGGCTGTTACTGCTCCTGCTTTCTCATGTCTTAGAAATCTCCCTGTGACAAACAAGGGTGTTAGAGAGCTGTTAGACACCGACGGCCGTGTTGGATTGAAGATCCTTGGATCACAATAATCCATAGGACTTTTGGGCTTGTTAATGAGATGTCTTAACTCACTCATCCTTTAAAGAAAAGTGGCCTGACCTTTAATTCCTGGTTGCAGTAAGGAGTAATGGATATCCTTAACTTGTGGTGGCAGTTTACCCGGACAGACATTCCTAGAATGTGGAAACACGAAGCACTGCTCAGTAAAAATCATTTAGCAAAAGGTGGAAAACTTGTAATGAAGAAGCAAAACTCGTGTAATGCTTAGCAAGTGTGTGGAAGCTCCAGGCTCTAGGGTGTGAGAAGAAGACAAGTCAAGGATATATCAAATAGAGAATTCGTATTAAAACAATCTATTAAAAAAAAAAAAAAAAAGTCCTTACTCTGCATTCTGCTGAAATTCATCCTTCGGACAGACAAGACTGATAATGGTTTTTTCTTTAAACTAAGCAACAAGGTGCCAAACGGGAAAAAAAACCAAACCAACCCAAAAACCAACCCACAACCCACCTCTGAAAACTCTTGATTCTGGATATCCTTGTAGCTTGTAGCAAGTCTTGGAGTATGAAGCACTGTCTTCACCTGTCATAGTGGCACTTACAGTCCTTTTAACATTGAACCTCTCGGCTGCTTCTGTTTCATTTCCCCTTGTGGTCTAACACTTCTCTGGCTGCTGTTGTAGTGAAGTGGATTCTAAACCCGAGCACCCCTGCAACCACGTGCAACGTTACTAACCAGTGTTAACCCGACTTACTCTGGCTGCTCGTGACACCTTCTCTGATGGCTCTTGTGTTCACCTACCTGGGCAGGACTTGCTGAGAGAAGCCCCAGCAGTCACCGAGGCAAATGTGTGTGCCGGGGATTTGCATGTCTTTGTAGCATGTGGGAAGTGCAGTTTTTACACTTGGGTTTTAATTTTTTTTTATTATTTTTTTCTTTTATTATTATTTTTTTAAAAAATCAGGAACCTGGTTTTAGTCGGTCTGTTTAAAGATTTTTTGGAAGGGATTGGGAGGGAAGAGTTCAGATTATCTGCTGTTTTGAGATGACAAGGCTTTTAAATATAATGTTAATTTAGTGAAGGGCTCCAATTTTGCCAGTCCGTGACTCTTGAAGAGACATTTTAATGCCCTAACACTCAGTCTTCAGGGACTTCCTTATCACTTGTTCTATTTTGATTTTTGATTTAGTTTTCTTTGCCTGCTACTTCTTGTTTAGCTTTTCCATTTTCTTACAATTTTAATTTTGGTTATTTTGGGGCCACTTCTTGATTTTTGTTTTTCCAAAGGATGCAGACTCTGATAGTGGGGATGATTCGGACAAGAGATCGTGTGAGGAGAGTTGGAGACTGATCACTTCCCTGAGAGAGAAGCTGCCCCCCAGCAAGCTCCAAACCATTGTAAAAAAGTGTGGCCTCCCCAGCAGTGGGAAGAAACGAGAACCCATTAAAATGTACCAGATACCCCAGCGGCGACGCCTTAGCAAAGACTCCAAATGGGTCACCATCTCAGACCTAAAGATTCAGGCTGTGAAGGAGATTTGCTATGAGGTAGCGCTCAATGACTTCAGGCACAGTAGGCAGGAGATTGAGGCCCTGGCCATTGTTAAAATGAAGGAGCTTTGTGCCATGTACGGCAAAAAAGATCCCAACGAGCGCGAGTCGTGGCGAGCCGTGGCTCGGGACGTCTGGGACACGGTGGGGGTCGGAGACGAGAAGATCGAGGACGTGATGGCCAACGGCAAAGGAATAACCGACGTGGACGACCTGAAGGTGCACATAGACAAGTTGGAAGACATTTTGCAAGAAGTGAAGAAGCAGAACAACATGAAGGACGAAGAGATCAAAGTTCTCCGAAATAAGATGCTGAAAATGGAGAAGGTTCTGCCCCTGATAGGGTCTCCAGAGAAAGCTCAGTCGACCGGAGCTAACGCCAAGTCTCCAAACTCTGCCAGCGCGGGGGACGCGGAGAAGAAGCCGGTGGATGACCTCAAGAGGAGCGAGAACGATGATCTTGCCAAGGAGGAACGCGTTTCTCAGCTGATGGCAGGTGACCCGGCTTTCAGACGCGGGCGCTTACGTTGGATGAGGCAGGAGCAGATTCGCTTCAAGAACCTGCAGCAGCAGGAAATAGCCAAACAGCTGCGCCGGCAAAACATGCCCCACCGATTTATCCCGCCCGAAAACCGCAAACCCCGCTTCCCTTTCAAGAGCAATCCCAAACATAGGAACTCCTGGAGCCCGGGCACCCACATCATCATCACCGAGGACGAAGTCATCGAGGTCAGGATCCCGAAGGAAGACGATAAGGGCAAAGATGAGGGCAAAGAGAAGGAAAGCAAAGCTGCTCCTAAAGACCCGCAGCAGCTGTGGAATCTGTACGGCCCCCAGAGGAGCCAGGATAACATCCAGATCAACAGGCAGCAGCTGAGCGCGCAGCCCCAGCCCGGCCAGCAGCAGCCGTCGCCTCAGCTGCGCTGGAGGAGCAACTCCCTCAACAACGGCTCCCAAAAAAGCCTGAGGCGCCAGACCTCGGGCTCGTCCGAGTCGCTGCACTGCCCCGGCGGGCAGCAGAGCCCGGACCCGCAGACTTGCCAGCAGAAACGCCACCTGCACCAGCACCGCCAGCCCTACGGCCACGGCGGCGCCGACGGGGCCCCCCCGAAAGCGCCCGAGCGCCACAACCACTGCAACCAGTTCGTGACGCCCCCGCGCATGCGGCGCCAGTTCTCGGCTCCCAACCTCAAAGCGGGCAGAGAGACCACCGTATGATTGGGGGGGGCAGAGCAGGAGGGGCCCGCAGGTGGTGGGGACAATCCTGGCTGGGGGCTGGGGAGCAGCCACGATTGGCCCCGCTGGGTCTGCTGGGCTGGGGAGAGCTCGAGGGACTCGGGAGAGCGTCAGGGACCGGCCCTGCGGCTCCTGCAGCCCCTGCAGCCCCTGCAGCCCCTGCACGGGACTTGCCTTATGATTTTAACAGCAATTGATTGGAAGAATATTCTGAAAAAAACAAATTGTAAGAACTTTTTTTTTGGTCGTAGACTAGAAGACTCGGAGGGAGGGATGCGGAGGGGAGAACTTCCCTGCTAGCTCATTTACCAATTTTTTTTTTTTTTTTGTGTGTGTGTGTGTGTCTTGAAGTATTTTTCTAATGCTGAAAATACTGTCTGGAACTTACAAAGTGCTTCCTTCCTCCCGTGTTTCATGTAGACAATCAAAAGAGGAATTTAGTTTCTAGCATTGAATGTTTCTTGTGACCTTTTTCTCGGCAATAAGGAAACCGAGCATCTGTTTTTTAAGTTGATCTGGCTCTTCAGAACAACATTTTCCACTCTTAACTCCAATTTTTAATAGCAATAATAATCTATAAACCAAAAGTTGTCGGCTGACAAGATATGTGGCTTTTTTACAGAGAAATTATGAAGAGCTGTGGGGTCACAACAGGTCCTACTCCCTGAGTAGATGTCTCTGCTTAAGTTCATAATTATTGGTATGAAGTTGCTGTGACAGTTAAACCTGCCTGGATGGAAGTTTATGTCAGAATATATATATATTGCTGAAGCAATGCTTTGGAAATAAGCTTTTTCTAATTCCCATTGTATCTCTAAATATAATAGTTTTTAATTATTATACTGAGATTGTGGAAAGGAACTAGGATTTTTCAACCCTCTGGTGCACTCAAAAAAAGCTAATTCTTTTATTTTATGTTTTCAGCTTTCTCGGGCCTGAGTCTGGGAGATGTTTTTGAGATAGTTATTCTTATGAAGATTTATAGATCACTACTTTGTATTGGCTGAATTCTCCTGTAAGGGGGGAGAATTGAACTGTTTCATCTTAATGTGATACCTCATGTTAGTGCCTCTGGTCTTGGATTAAACCCGAATTCAAGACTTGTTTAATAAAGGAGAAGGTTGCTTTGAGGAGAAAACAAGATTAATTTTCCTTCTCCCCACACTCAAAATGCAAGTTACTGAAAAACTGTTGATTTAGGAATAGCTTTGGGGTTTTGTGTGAATTGGAGAGTCCCAATCTTTATTACACCGGTGTTTTATCTGAATTTCTTGAAGTGCAACCCAAAATTGCGCTTACTTTTGAAAATCTGTGGCCTTATAACCATAAGCCAATCTAAATCTCTGGGGACTCGTTTAGCTATTAAATTTAACTTGAATAAGATTTAAAAACCACAACTGGCCACTTACTTTGGTAAGGCAGGTCCACTTGGCAGTGTATTTGTGCTGTTTTGCACAAGTATCCTGAATTTACTTGAGGTTGCTTATTTTTTTATGAGATACAAGCCCTACTGGTAATTGTTACCTGTGTGTGGTTCAGCATAGCTGTAGGTGAGTGGCAAGTGCCTTAAGCTTATTTTCCATCCTTTTTTTTTTTTTGCCCTGTCCTCCTTTTCCCTGCCTCAGCTGTGCATGTTGTAGGTGCTGGTTGTTCCTTCTGCACCATTTACATATCCATTAATCAAGTGTCAGCTCTTAATTCCCTGCACATGTTTTACTGAGGGGATACTGGCCCCTCATGTAGGAAATACGAAGTCAACCCTCCAGCTCCTAAAAGAACAAACTGCTCCCAAACTTGGGAGGTTGATTTTTTTTCTACAGCAGGTTTATTTTTGTGTCCAAACCTGGCTTTCTAACTCGCATTTGTCTCATGCTTTGGCCTGCTGGAAGGAGGGAAATAAAGCATCATGGCCAAAAATGTCTTGATTGTTCAAGGAATGAAGGCTTGTGAAGATGAGCAATGCTTCCTCTGAGCTTGAGTCACAACTGCAAAATGAGTGTTTTGGGCTGCAAATGATAATTCTGCTGTTGCCTTTATTTTAGAATCCTGCTCTAGCAGTGCACTGCACTTGGGTTCTGTGCATGTCAGGGCTTGGGAGTTCTTTTTTTATCCTAATAAAGGCTCCTGCTTGGGAAAACCCTGTCAGTTGTGTAGGAATCCCTGAGCCAGGCAGGGTCAGCCTGCCCAGGACAGGCCCAGAACAAACCCACTTCATCCCTGTCCTGTTGGGGATGGAATCACCACAGGATTGAGCATGGGGTGATTCTGAAATCCATGGAACCACGAGTACTGACATGAGATTAAAAACTCCTGCTGCTTGGTACCCTAATGCTAGACACTAAAATGTTTGTGCCAACTTATTTCAGCTGAAAAAATCTGAGAGGGGCTCTCTGTGAGTGCCTGGGTGGTGCTGGGGGGCAGGAGGTTGCCATCAGTTTGTCCCACCCCGCTGTTTCAGAGCAGCACTGGGAGAACAACCCTGCTTGTTCTGTTGTATGAATTGACAAAACAGCACAAGGACAGTGGGTGTCAGAATGGAGCCCACTCTGCTCCGAGGAAGCAGCTTTTTTTTCTGGTTTTTAGGAGGATATTTAAGCATCTAATATGAATTAACAGTGCAGTGCCTCATCTGGTAAGGGAAGCAGTGTGAGAACTGTGGATCTCCTTGCACTACTCAGAAATACACCCAACTCTGGCTCCAAATCCTGTGTAAATGGAGTTAATGAACGGTGAGACAGCTGCTTCCCTGCCAGTCCGTGTGGGAAGGCTCTCAGGTTAATGGGAATGTGGCATCCAGGGTGGAAGTGCTGCTTTCCTGCCCTGCCAAGTGCTCTGACAGCTGGCCTGGATCCACCTGTGCCTTGCTGATGGCTCTGGAACCATCCTTTGGGACTCACTTGGGACCTGGGGGTTTGGGGGGCGGCTGAAATGCACATTGACTCCAACATCCTTTCTCAGGCCATCTGAATTTAGGGATCTGCCAAATTAGGGGATGCTGTTTCCATCAGTTCATTCACCCCCTCACTGTTTGTCCTTTACATGTTGAGATTTGTTCTTTATGTGTTGACATTTTTCTCGGCTACTTCCCATCGAATCACTCCAGGAGCTGCCACATGAGAAATCCATGCTGTGTAACCATTTGTACTGTAAAGAAAGCAGTGAGCTGCCTTTGAATTAAATGGGATTTTCAGATCTGTCTATTGTTTAGGAAAAAAACCCAACAAACAACGAGTTTTGGATTGTCTTAAGAGCAAGCATCTGCCTTGAGAAAAGCAGAACTGGTTTGTATTGTAACAAGTGCTCTTTCAATAAACTATGAAATACTCTTGTAAGTGTCAGATTTGTCTCAGTGAAATGGAAATCAGACTTGACTGCAGGCTTGTCCTGCTTTTTGTTTTTTTTTTATCTTGGGGTTGGGATTGTTTTAGCAGAGTTAAAAAGGTTTCTTTAATTGTTCCTCAGGCTGATTCTTTTAAGTTCACCCGCCCTGGTTTTTCAGCCCCCGCAGATCTGTGTCTCCTCTCACAGCTTATTTAAAATAAATAGGAAAGAAAAAAAAAGAGCTTTTTATAGCACAAGGGGGCTACAAGCCTTACTCCTCTTCAGTGCTGTCCCATTGTACCATCCTGTGTGCTGTTTATTGAAATTCTGGAAGGAAACTGGGAGCTGGCTCTTCTCCATTTATTTGCTCATGGCAGGCAAAAGAAATGGACTGTTTTGTGCACCTCAAACAGGGGAGGGAATCCCACACAGCACTACCTTGGCAGGCACCGTGTGGATCCAAAGAAATTCGCTTGTTGTACTCAGTGTTCTGCTTTAACAGCTGGTCCAGTCTGGTCTTACAAAGCTTTGCCTGGTCTGAGTCTATGGGGGTTTTTTGGTTGGTTTGTTGGTTGGTTGGGGTCTTTTTTTTTTTTTTTTTTTACTATTTTTCTTTTTTTTTTTCTTCTGTTTTCTCAAAACCTGTGATTGTTGTGGCTTTAGATATTTCCATGCCCATGGGGAAAATGACCTTTGCCTTCTCTTTTTGCTCACTGCTGGAGCTGCTGCAGCCACCCAGAGTGGAGCTGCACAACGAGGTGAATTTGGTTCAGGGCAGGCTGGGCAGGGACCCCCAGGGCAGATTCTGGCTGAGCTTTTCCCTTTTGCAGCAGCTGAGGCACCTTTAGTTGGTGCTGACAGTGCTGTGTGTGTGCTCTCACCACTCAGCTCTCCTGAGAGCAAACCAAGCCCTTGCTGCACCTTCTGGGTGAACCAGCCCAAAATTCAGCCTTCAGCTCCTGCTCAGTGCCAAGGATTTTTAAATACTAGCCAGGATTGCCTGCCAGGAGTCCTGCTTAGGGAAATGGTACCCATTTCTTTTTTTTTTTTCCTTATGGGAAAACAAACTTCAGTTATTTTACTTAGTTTTTTCAAGTGGTGTTTTTAGTGTGGAGTCAATGAATGGTGTCTGCCTAGTTAAGCATTTATTTATCTGGGTATTTAAAGGTACAGAAGATACACTTGCTTGGCTCACAAGTCTGAAAATAGAGAAGACCAGAAGCAGGTTTTTGTGAGTGAATTTAAGGTGCCTGGGTTTTTCAGGTGGAATTTCCACACTGCAATGCTCCTGATTTTTGACCATCCCCTCTTCAGCTTTTCAGTTCCTCCAAAAGAATCTGAAAAGGTTCTATTGAAACACGACTTGAAGAGCTTTTGATTTCTGCAGTGTAGCTGCTCCAAATGACATTATCAACTTCAGACCACAGGAAAATAAATTCTTTTGCCTCTCCCTGAGGAAGAGCTCTTGTAGCAGAAGGTGTTGCTGAAATGTTCCTTGTGGGGAAGCCACTGCACAGGCTTCTCTGCCAGGGCAGTGGTGGTATTTTATCCTCTGTTACATTAAATACACGTGAGAGAGTGGTATTTACGTGCCAAGGGGAAAATCTAATTGAAAACAAAATGTCCCCCCCAAAAAATCTGCAATTACTTTTTTTCCCATAAAAAGGCAAATCAGTGGTGCTGTTTATCCTTCTGTTTGAGAAAATGAAGGTGAATAATCCCCCCCTTTCAAATTCATATCTGTACTTTTCTCTGTTTCTGCCTCTTTCCTACTCTCCTGAAAGCAGCAAGCAGCTTCCCAAGAAAATCACCCTTTTAGCAAACAAACAAAAAAATCCCAAACATTTCCTTCTTCCAGACACAACGAGCTTGTAAATGTTAGAAACCAGCACTTCTGCCTGCACTGCATTGGCTCTGTCTCCTCTCTCTGCCAGGGGGGTGGCACTGGAGCAGTGGGTGTTGGGAGCTGGGAGCAGCAGTGGGAAGTTTTGGGGGGTTTTTCTCTGGGTCTGTCTGTCCATCTGGGGTGTTTTTAGTCTCTCTCAGCCCCCTCCTGGCTTTTGTGTGTCCTCCTCCACGGCCTCTCCTCTCTCCCCACAGGACTATGAGAGCAAACTGCAGGCCCTGCAGAAGCAGGTGGAGACTCGGTCCTTGGCTGCTGAAACCACAGAGGAGGAGGAGGAGGAAGAAGAAGGTGAGTTGGAAGCTAAAATAATTTAAAGGAGCCTAAAGGAGCAGTTTGCTCTACCATCTCTTGGCAATGGACAGAACACTTGCTCAGAAAGCTGCAAAAAATCACTTTAATTTCTTGATGCAGATTCCTCACAGCGTGAAGGTTTATAATACCTGTTGATAGGGTAAGTTCCATGTGAACAGTAGATACACACCCCCAAATTCAATTGATGTGTAAACTGGATTAGTTTAACCTCAAGCTATGGTTTGGTGGTCTTGAATTTGAAGGAATCTCTCTCTTCTTGGCACTGACAGAGTTCAGATGTCTTAACACTGTTGCCTTTGTTTCCTTGTTTTGATTTTGAAAGGATTTTTTTCCTCCTTGGTGGGAGTTCTCAGCACTCTGTGATGTGTCTGTATAACTCCATTTCTGGACAGTAAATAGTTTATTATTCCCATAATACTTGCTTTCTTTCCACTGTTTCAGATTTTGGCTTTAATAATCGTTAAAGAACTTAAAATAGTAGGAGTAGAATTAATTTTGTTTCCTCTGTTCCAAATCTCCTTGACTTGATCATTAATCTCCACTTCTAAGTTTGAATCCAGTTTTTCCTCACTGAATAATGAAAATGTAGGGGGTTGTTTTCTCTCTTCCAGAAAAGGTGTGGAGAACTTGCTGACACAGCCAGCAGGAGCATTGGGCACTGCATGAGATGGCTTGGAGATGAAGCCACAGGGTTTATTTCTCTGTTTCTCTCCTCTCCCCAGTGCCCTGGACACGCCACGAGTACGAACTCGCCCAGTGGGCTTTCAGGAAGTGGAAATTCCACCAGTTCACTTCCCTGAGGGACCAGCTCTGGGGAAATGCAGTGTATCTGAAAGAAGCCAATGCAATCAGTGTGGAGTTAAAGAAAAAGGTGGGGACATGCAGAGCAGCCTTCTGAATTTTCTGACTCATCAGTTTTGCTGGTCCAGTCCTGCCTCACGTGCTCCACTTTACTTGTGCTCTCCGAAGTTACGTCTCTTGCTTGTTAATTTGGGCTTTAAAGGAGTTTGGAAAGTTGTGAGTCTCTGGTTCAGACTTGTGGCTGAGTGAACATCCCATACCAGTGTGGCTGATGCATTCTCCTCTCCCTTCTGCTGTTCCTGCCAGTGCCATAAGCACACGTTCCTGTTCATCTCCCCTGGGCCCTGGACTTTCCTTTTATTGCTTTCACCTTCCTGTGCTCATTCCTTTCCCAAGAGCAGTGGGTGCTGCAGGATGTGCTGGGTCTGTAGTTTTCAGACCTCTGCTAGCTGTGACAACAAAGGCAAGATATTTGTCCTCAGCTGAAAAACACTTTTTTTGCCATTTTGAGACAAAAAAAGAAGCGAGATAAAAACCCCCTGAATCTGCTCACGGAGTTGCGAATCAAACTGGCCTCATCACGGCCTTGTCTGAGGTGTCTTTGCCTTTGTGATGCCAATATCTGACTTCTCAGGACCTAAAGGGATGTTTGTTTTCCATCCAGGTGCAGTTCCAGTTTGTGCTGCTCACGGACACGCTGTACTCCCCTCTGCCTCCGGAGCTGCTGCCCACGGAGCTGGAGAAGAGCCGGGACCACCGGCCTTTCCCTCGCACCGTGGTGGCCGTGGAAGTGCAGGACCTGAAGAATGGAGCAACTCATTACTGGTCCTTAGAGAAACTCAAGTATGTGAACGTGATGGGACAAAAGAATTTCCTTATGTCCAAGGAGTTTCCATGAAAAATTCCCCTCCCTTTGCCTTTCCCTCTCCATTGTTCTTATTTTTCCTCTGTATCCTCCCAAATGCCAACTTCCTGTGTGTTAAATACCAGCTTTCCAGAGTCTTTGAACAGAAGAATTTGCACTTGTTCTCCAGCATCTCACCTCACCTTCCCATTTAATTTCTGTACTTTGAGGTTAGATTTTATTTTTTAAAAGCTGATAAGGCTCAGGACAGCTCATCTTTTTTTCAGTTCTTTTTTTACAGTCCTTTCACTGCAATAATACCCTGGCCACCTGCTTTATGAAACCTGGTAGTAAAGGGCATAATTTATAATAAAAAGCTCAAATACAGAAAATTCTGTTTCTGTGGAAGCTACACAAATTCTGACTAATCTGAATTAGTTCCAACACATGTAAATGAATTTGTCTTTTCCCTGTTCTCCAGGGAGAGCGTTGGGGCAGCCCCCAAACTGAGGGTGCGGCCGCTTAGTTTGGTTCAGGGGAAGGTCTCACTTTGTGTTCCCTGCTCGTTCTGCTCCTCCCTGCCCTGAGCTGTGTGTTCCTGCTCCCTGTGTGCAGGCAGAGGCTGGAGCTGATGCGGGAGATGTACGACAGGGCAGGGGAAATGGCCTCCAGCAGCCAGGACGAGGCCGAGAGCACCATGACGGGCAGCGACCCCTTCTACGACCGCTTCCACTGGTTCAAGCTGGTTGGCAGGTACGTGGCACAACCTTCCTGCTGCTCCACTGGGGGCTCCTGGCAGTGCTGGGGTTGTAAACTCTGTGGCCCCTCTGGGTCACTCGTGTGTTTCGTCCTGCAGGGGTTTCTCAGAGACTTTAAACAGAGTGGAGAGTGGGAAATGCTCTTTGGAGTGCTGCCAGCTGTGGTGTGAACTGGCAGATTCTGATTGGAGTGAACCCTTAGCGAGTTCCAGGTTTATTTAAAAGAATGTAGCCAGCTCAATTCTATCCCAAGGTGCTGGAGCAGAGCTGTGAGAATGTGAAGAACACCGGAGAAGTGGCCCAGGGTCTCACTCGTTATGTGGTTGTGATAGTTTGGTCATTCCCTAGGGAAGTATCTGATGGGATTCTTTGATATTTCCCGATGTTGGCTGCACCTTTACAACGTTTTTATTCACAGAAATGCCGTGTTGACAGTAAGAGTTGTATCTCTTTTAAATGGACGTGCTCTCCAGGTCTGCATGTTGATGACATTCCTTTTCCATTTGCTTCCCGCTCCGTCCGAGGACGCTCTTTTCTCTGTCGGCGAATCCCCTCCCTCCCGTTCCGCGGCGGTGCAGGCGGTGTGAAGCCTTTGCTTGTTGTTCAGGTGGTTGTCTGTGCCGATGGCAACAAACAGCTGTTAAATGACCGTTCTTCTTTCCCTCGGCCGGGGCGGTGTCCGCGCTGGCTGCAGCTCCCCCATATTCCACGGCTGCGTCAACGAGCGCCTGGCCGACCGCACGCCCTCCCCCACTTTCTCCACGGCCGACTCCGACATCACTGAACTGGCCGATGAGCAGCAGGATGAGATGGAGGACTTTGATGATGAGGCCTTTGTGGATGACACTGGCTCCGACGTGGGAACTGAGGAGGGATCGGACCTCTTCAATGATGGGCGCGACCCGTTTTACGACCGATCCCCCTGGTTCATTTTAGTGGGAAGGTTGGTGAGGTTCCTGTGGGAATGGCCAAAAGGGACCAGCTCTTGCTGCAGACTGCAATGGCTTTGCCTTGTGCCACGCAGAACATCTGTCAGTCTAGCCAAAATAGCCTCATCCAGAAATTGGAATGGGTGTTACATTCTGTTTTTAAAGTTCCCATGTCGTGTCATTAAGTTCCCATGTCGTAAGTTTTGAATTCCCATACAGACCTCAATAATAATGGAGGAAATGACCCTTAGATGTGACAGTGTGAGTAAATCTGTTTCTAGAGAACTGTTGCAGCATAGGGTGATTGTGGGTTTGCTTCTGGGCAGGATTTAAACATCAGTCAGGGAATCCTCAGCCATCACAGGATCACTGGGATAGCACTGTAGTAGGGAATTTTTTCCTGTAGTGTAGAAGAGAATCTGAGTATGGTGGAAAGTCTTTAAGTCCAATCCAATAAATCCATTTTTATTTATTTTGAAAACTCATTTAGCATCCTGTGCGTATGAAGAGAAAAGGTGGCATGAGGAGAAAGAAGAATGGTCCTTTCTGGATGAGGAAAAGGGTATTCCTTGAGATTATTGGCTTCTCAGGTTGTGTTTGATTCTCTGTAGCCAGTATTACCTAGTGAAAGTTGTCATCACTGACATCACTGGCTGGGAGTGTTTATCAGCACCTTCCCCAGGCACCGTGCTTGAATTTCTGAAACAAGCTGGCTTCATGGATTACCCAATTCACCAATCTAAAACCAGCGAGGGCATTGTCAGACCTCAGTCTGTGGTGCAGACCCTCAGGACAGCAAGCTGCATTAAAAAAATGTGTGTTTTGCTCTGTATCTTCATTAATAGCCTTGCTAAAACATGTTTATCATGACAAGAAACAGAAATATTTTTATTCTCTGGCTTGGCTCCCCTCTCTGCTGCTTCCCTTTCCCCCAGTGATGCTTTTGTGCTTCCCCTGTGAGCCAAAGTCCTGGGTAAAGCAGGGAGAGGGGGGTGTTTGCCACAGGTGTGGGACAAAAAAAAGGCTCTGTGGCAAAGGAGGAGGGAGCAGAGCTTGGCTTTATCCTTCTCTGTGCCTGGGAGCAGGAAAGACTCCTTGGGCAGAAAGGTGGGATCCTCATGCAGTTGCCTCAAAGGCAGGAAATTTGATTGCATTATTTGTGGAAAGGAGGGACTGAGTTTGCTGGTCTTGGCCAGGGTTTTAGATCAGTGTAGCTGTGTTGTCCAACCTCAGTCTTTGTCTGGAGTGGGGCTTGGAACCTCCTTGACCTTGTTTTTGAGACAAAATCTGCTAAAGTTGCCAGAAGCTGCATTAGTGCTGTGTGGTCTCTGAATTATGTGCAACACCTGATAATGTGTTTTCTAAGGTGTAATCCTTTCAGGTTAATCTGGTTCAGGTTTGAGCCAGCTTGGGAAAAGCCATCTGAGCTGCTTGGGGGTGGCTGTCAGCTCATTAAAGCCCAGGGCTGCTCCCTGCCCCTGCCTCGGCATCCCCAGCCTGAGCTCCTGGAGCTCCTTCAGGCCTTGGGAGAGAGTTGGGCTGTTCATCCTGGTCTCACAAACTCCTCAGGAAGCACAGCACCAGCTGAGCAAATCCAGAGTAAAATGAGAGCAGTGGTGCTTCCTGGCAATGGCACAAGTTGCTTCCCCTTCCCTGTTTGACAGGGAATTCTGAGCTGCATGGACAGAGGTGGAGCTGCAGCAGTTCTGGGTGGGGGCTGCACAGACTGAGCTGTGAATGGCACTGAGAAATGAAGCTGAGTTTGTATTATCTGGGTGGAGAGCTGAGAGACTTTCTCCCAGTTGTTGGTTTCTATTCTATTTCTGTTCCTGTGCTTGTGTTGTGTCAGCAGAAAGCTGTTATTAGACTGTGCAGCAGGAACTATTTTGAGTCCTCAGTGTGTTCCAGAGTGAGAATTCCACTGCTCTGAACAGTGAAGGACCAGGGGTCTGTCCATCTACACAGGCCTTGTCCTGAGCGCGAGGTGGTGTTCAGTTCACAACAAAACCCAAATTCATCATCACTTCCAACTATGTACTGGGTCACGTGCTGTAGAATGTGTAGGACAAATGAAATTATTTTAATTCTTTTTGGGGGGTTCATCAGCAAGAACAAGTGCAGGTCATGAAGGAGAGGAGAAATGGATCACGTGCTTAACTCCTTGGCCATCACATTTAATTTTTTTCTTCCTCTCTCTGTGCTATGACTGTCTTTTATTTGTAACTTCTAAAGAAAAGGAAAAAAAAAGAGCTGGTCCCTTTAGCCATCTCTTCTGGCATGCTGGGCTGTCTATAAGGCTGATTCTATTTATGGTGTGACTCAGCAGGCATTTGCTCTGTGTTTAAGGGAGGTGGGAGAGGCCTGTGGGGTATCTGATTTAAATCTTGACGTGTTCATTTTAAAAACATCCGCCATCATTCTGAGTTCTGTTGGTTTTGTTTTGGTTCTTTTTTAAACAAAAAAAATCTACGTTTGTTAAATTTAATTTCTAGTTCTGTTGTGAGTATGCCATTCTACCTCACCAATCTTTCTGCTAATCCAGCTCCCCCCTTTCAGTCTGCTGGGCTAAGGTGCAGGGGGACACTTAGGGGATGTTTGGGGAGTGGGAATCCTCCTGGATGAGGGAAGAGGAGGAGGAGAACCTTAAGATTTCCTGCACTCCTGACCTGGCACTGCAGCAGATGGGATGGCACTGGGAGCAGTGTTTCTGCAGATGGGATGGCACTGGGAGCAGTGTTTCTGCAGATGGGATGGCACTGGGAGCAGTGTTGCTGCAGATGGGATGGCACTGGGAGCAGTGTTGCTGCAGATGGGATGGCTCTGGGAGCAGTGCTGCTGCAGATGGGATGGCACTGGGAGCAGTGCTGCTGCAGATGGGATGGCACTGGGAGCAGTGTTGCTGCAGGAACCAGCTCTGTTTTGGTCCAGCCCACGTGCCCTTGCTCTCCCTCCCACAGAAGAGAATCCAGCATTTTCACCAACAAACAGGAAGCTCAAAGCTTTTTGCATTATGTGCTTTTCTTTGCCCAAGTCAAACTGACTGCAGTGAACTGAGTGACTGGATGGAAGGAAGTTAAGAACAGGAGAAATAGCTTTTTTTTTTTCCTTGGGATGGTCACATTGTAGTTGTTACTCCAGCTGAGTGCTTTGGCTGTCACTTGAGCAGCAGCTTCAGAACTTTGGCCATGCAAACAAACAGGTATTTTTGGTTTTCATGCAGGTGATGCTTTCACTTTCCATTGGTTTGGCTTTGAGGTGGGAAGGCTTCTGTGATGCCTGAGTCTCTAAATTAGTGAGAGTCCCTTTCACTGGGCACATCAGTGCAGGGCTCTTTGGATTCCTTTCTGTTGGGAAATGTCTGTTCTCCCTGGCTTGAAATGTAGTTTTGACCACATTTAACCACACACCCTCCTGAACTCCATCCCTGAGCCAGTCCAAGTCAGCAGTGCCAACTGTTATGGTTGGAATCATCTGCTTTTTCAGATGAGCATCACCTGAAATTTCAAAGCTGGAAGTGAAAATGATACCTTAGAGAAAAAAAAAAAAAAAGAAATTAAACTTCTCATTTTGCTACTTTAAATTTAGTCTCTTCTCCCTTCCCCTGCTTTATCAGTGCTTACCTCACTTTGGAGCAGACTGAAAAGGAATTAAATCCTAATCTTAGTGAAGTGTTATGTTGCAGTTGTTTTTTTTTGTTGTTGTTGTTGTTGTATGGTTTTCTCCATATTTTTGTTTTGTTTTGTTTTGCTACTTTTACAACCTTATTAATCATTCTCTTCTCTATTGCATTGTGTCATCACTTTGGTTTTCAGTAGCATTGTTTCTGTGTCTTTGGTTCACAACTGACACCTCTTTGACCACCTTGTCATTCTGAGAGTGAATTCATCCTGCCACGTGAACGTTCCCAAGGAGCAGCACTTCCCTCTGGTCAGGCAGGACTTGTCCTGGGAATGTTAAACAATGACAGTTATAAATCAGAGGAATTCATTATAGGCAAAACTAAAGGCTGATAAAAAGAACTGCAGGAAGGAAATCAGTTGAACAGGTTACTGTTGTTTAGTGTCATTTAACGTGCAGAAATGGATTAAAATTACATAAATAATTATTCATAATTAGTTAGTCTGACTTTTAATTAACATCTACACAATTAAACTGGTTAACTTATTGTTCCAAAAGAGACCCTGCTTGTGTATAACTTTAAAAGTTAAGTGCCTGGCAGGACCATCCACCTGTGGGCATAAATGCTGCTTTTCCTTTGGTAAACTGCAGTTCCCCAGTTCTGCTGTGGTGGTTTGGTCTTTGTTTTGGTTTGGGTTTTTTAAAGAAATAAATGTAATGCTCCTAAAGAGGTTTAGCTGTGAGGACTGACAGCCTTCCACTGTCTGCACACTCAGTGGCTCTTCCAAGAAACCTGAGTGATGACTTGTGGTTTGTTGGGGGGGATTCTGATTGTTCTGCATACAGAGTTACCACAGGAATGTAGGAGAGAGAAAACAGTCAGTCAGTCTGGTTTTAAAAGAGGGTTTTTATATATTCAGTAAAAATCTGAGGCTGTGTGAGCTCAGTAGATTAATTTATCACTTCCAACTACCTTGGTGGAAAGTTCTTTATAATGCAATATACAGTATATATGTAATAGAATATATAATACATATATATACATATATGTACATATAATATACAATACAGTTACAATATATATGTAAATATAATATATAATACAGTTTACAATGCATAGAATAGAATATATAACACATATACTTACATATATATACATATATGCACATATAATATATAATACAATACATAATACATATATAATACAATACATAATGCATATTCATACATATATATTCATACATATATACATACATTTACATATAATTTATAACACAATATGCAATTCTTTCCAATCAGTAGTTCCCTCATGGATTCTACCATCTTAACAGCTCCATTCACATCTCTGCTGCATCTCCAATTACCTTCCATACAACCATCATCTAAACCTGTGTCCTCCATGTGTTTGTAGCTCATTAATGTGTCTCCAGGGAGCATTTTGAGCTCCACTGGGAGCATTTCTGTGGCTGCCCCTGGCCCTGTGCGTGCAGGATGGGCCCAGGACGTGGTGCAGGTCTGGGAGATGGAGTGCCTGGAGATCTGAGTGGCGCCGTAGCCATCGAAGCTCTGCGGGCTGGTTTTGTACCTCCCTGCCTAACGCTGGTTTGTGTTCTCCTTCCTCCTTCCCAGAGCGTTTGTGTACCTGAGCAACCTGCTGTACCCGGTGCCGCTGATCCACAGGGTGGCTGTTGTGAGTGAGAAGGGAGAGGTGCGAGGGTTCCTGCGCGTGGCGGTTCAGGCCATTGCAGGTGAGACACTGCGGGAGCTCCCCGGGGCAGCTCCTGGCCCTGGCAACGGCTGCAGCTCCAAAAACCAGCCAAAGAAATACTCTTAACTGGATTTTGGTGTTGCAGAGAGCACTTGCTCTGTTGTTAACTTGCTTTGGAAGTGATTTCGTTTGTTATGTCATCATATGGACCAAGCAGGAATAAATCTTGAAACAGTGCTGATCAGATTTTGAAGTGATGAGGTTGAACCTCTGAAGTTTATACCTGGCAACTACTGCAACACTGTTTTTTAGGACAGTGAAAGAGCTAACTAGGATCAGGGAGTCTGAAAACTAGAAATAAAGAAAAGATTCTTCTTTCCTGAACCCAACATAAATGGCAGACAAGGGTCCTGCAGGTTTGGTAGCTGTGGTGACTGGCAGTGAAGTTAAATGTACCAAATTTTTGCTGTGCTCAAACTGCCCGCTCAAATAACGCTCTGAAATGTGTTTCTCCAGTGTCTGACAAGAGCAGGTGCAGAAGGTGCTGAAATGAGAGTTTTCAGCACGCTGTAAACAGAAATCAGCAGCAATTTCCTCCTTTGTTGCCTCTCTAAAAGTGTTGTGACTTAGAAACTGCTTTAACACACTGCTTAAATCCCAACTTTCCAGAGGAGGAGGGTGGATATCTGGGCTGGTAACTGCCCTTGTGTGTGTGCTGGAGATGAGCTGCAGCTCTCTGGTGAGTGGCTGATGTTTTACACTTGGCCAGTGTGAGGAGGCTCAGCTGGTGTCAGCCGTGCTGGGCAGAGCAGGATCCTTCCCATCATCTGTCCTGTCCAGCAGTGGCCAACTGCCAGCAGCTCTTTCTGCTCTAGGAAGGGTAACCCTGCAAGCCTCGCTCTCCATGGGAACCTCTAATGAAATCCCACACTGGAGATGTGTAAGAATCACTCTGGCAGGGATTAAAGGGAGTGAATTGAAATCTGTTCTGATGTGCACAAAAGTCGCATTTCTGGTTTGGTTTGGTCTCCTCAGCATTGACTGGCTATTTCCAAATCAATACCTTATTTATCCATCCCAATAAATAGAATACACCGTGGCTAATGGAAATTAAACTGGGGACAGCTCTTCAAAAAGGACCATGGCATTTTTCAAAGCAAAGCTTTGGAACACATTCAGCATCTTGGGATTTCTCCTGCAAACATGCCTTTACTGGGGGAGAAATCCCTGGCATTTAACCAGGCCCTGTTGTTGTTGGTCTCCACGAAGAGGAGGAGGTTAAATGTGCACAGATCTGCCTTTCAGACTCCCAGCATGTGCTGGGGGAGCTCTGCTGGTGTTACTGCTGAGCTCAGGGAGTTCAGATGGCAGTTCAAGTCAGGGTTAATTTACCTCAGTATCATAATCAGAAGTAAATAAATACTCAAAATCAGTACTGAAGTTGTTTTGCATTTAAAATTCTCTCAAGCATACTCATAATGAAACTTCATGACTTGTGGTTTTTCCACACTGGAGTTGTTGATGGGTAGATTTCTGACAACGATTTTTTCCATCACTGACTCCAAGCACTCTTCTGCTTCCTGGGCTGGTTCCCATTGTAATGAGAATTCCCATTTCAGTGACTCTGAGGGGTTTTCCCTCTGCTCCCCATCACTTATTTATCTTTTCTTCCCCTGTTTTTTTGTAGCTGATGAAGAAGCCCCAGATTACGGATCTGGTATCAGACAGTCTGGCACAGCTAAAATTTCCTTTGACAACGAGTACTTTGATAAGGTAAGAAGCCTTAGAGTAGAGTTGGTATCTTTGAGTGTAGTAGCTTGTGCTTCTAAATCAGGAATCTGTGTTGTAGGAGAAGGAGAAACCGCAGGAGTTTGTTATAAGCCAATTAATTTAATTTTTCAGAGTGATTTTTCTTCGGTTGCAATGACCCGGTCTGGGCTGTCACTGGAGGAATTAAGAATTGTGGAAGGGCAAGGACAGACATCAGAGGTCACCACTCCTCCAGAGGAGATCAACAGAATGAATGATCTGGGTGAGCAAGAAATGTGGGGTAGTTTTGGAGAAGCTGAGGGAAATGTGGGGGGGTCTGAGTGTCCCTCAAAATATGATAGCTGGGGAGAGGTGAAACCTGTGGGTGGCATGTGAGAGATCCTGGAGTTACTCATTTGGAGAACTGTCCTGAAAAACACAGCATGAGTATTTAGATCTTTTGATTATCAGCAAATTATTTGGGTTCAAAAGAGAAAAAAAAAAGTGTGATGGGACTAAACTGTTTCTGAAGAAATAATTTAAGAAAAGAGAGGAGAGGGAAAAAAAAAAAAAAAAAAGAAAAAAGTGATTTCATGCAGGTTGTTTGTGTGTCCCTAAGACTTGAAGTCAGCCACTTTGGATGGGAAGATGACTCTGGAAGGATTCACTGAGGAGATTGGGGACCACCTGAAGCTGGGCAGTGTGTTCACCTTCCGGGTGACAGTGCTCCAGGCCAGTGGCATCCTGCCTGAATATGCAGATATCTTCTGCCAGTTCAAGTAAGAATTTGTCCTTCTTTCCAATTAATGGTTTGATAGAGCAGAGAACAGTGGAGGGTCTGATGGAGAGCTTTTCACAGTACCTTGGGAGCCACTGGAATCCCCGGTCCCTGCTTTGTGTTAGCAGGTGTTAAGGAATAAAGTTGTGCAGAAAGGAATTAGGAATCAAAGTGGACTCTTAAATTAGTAGTTCATAGATATCTTAAGGTGTTAAATTTAATTCAATACTAAATGGTACACAAGGTCAACTGGAATGAAAGCTGCATGACCCTTGAGTAAATCAGTAGCTCCACAGTGAAAAGTGTTCTTTGGCTTCTGTTCTTAAGAAAGAGAATAAAAAATGGCAATAATAAAACCATAAAGCAAGTACAGGAACTGTGGCTCTACAACACTAGGCTACTCCCACCTTTAGGCCATCACTCAGCTCCCTCCAAAGTTCCAGCAAAATAAATTTATTTTAGGGTTTTAAGGTCTCCTTTCAGTGTTGGGTTCAGAGCACAGCAATCTTCATTAAAGCACTCCGTGGTTGCTGACTTTGGGTTGATTTTCTCTTTTGGCAAAGCTTTTTGCATCGGCACGATGAAGCTTTCTCCACAGAACCTCTCAAAAACAACGGCAGAGGGACTCCCCTGGGCTTCTACCACGTCCAGAATGTGAGTAAAGCTTTGCAAAAATAGTGATTAAGAGTTTTTAAGAGCAGACAGCAAGAGGAGTGATCAGCTGGGTGAAACCAAAATACAGAATGATTCCATGGGGCAGATTTAACTCTTCTCTTTCACCTCTGCTTCCTGCCATTGAAATCCCGGTTTCCTTTCCAGGGTGTACAATGGGAACAGTCTGGAGTTCAGGAAATAAAACATATGTGTGAATAGCAGTGCCCGTGATCTCAGATGGACTGAATACACCTGTTTTTATGAGCTGTGTAATCCTTTGGTTATGTGCAGCCTCCTCTTCTCCCATTTGAAGTTCCTGATGCTGGGGGTTTCATTTTCTCCTCTGTCAGAGAGTGGAATTAATGCCTAAACCAAAAGGGAATGCAGGTGCTTTTACTGTGAGTGACACTAAATGGTATGAGAAATATTTCCTTTCTGAATGCCTCGTTTTCTTCCCTCACAGATTGCTGTGGAAGTGACGGAATCCTTCGTGGAGTACATCAAAACAAAGCCTATTGTCTTTGAGGTCTTTGGGCATTACCAGCAGCATCCTCTTCACCTGCAAGGGCAGGACCTCAGCAGGTAGGAGTGGTCTCTGTTCTGGCACAGAGGCAGTTTGGGATCATGCTCAGGGGAGCTCTGCAGTTTTCCACGCTCCTGGAATTGCCCAGCCACACCCTGGCAAGCAGAATTCCTGGTGGAGGTGACAGTGAGTGAGAGAGACCCAGTGTGGTAATGGATGGAATTGTTCTACCCTCTCAGACGCTGTTCTGCCAATCCATCTGCATCCACCACCCTTCCTGGTGGTGGAATGTTGTACTGGGAGCCTCAGCCATGACCTGAGAGCTCTGGGAAAACCTTCACAAGCGCTCCAGGGTCGTTTTTCCCTCAGGGCAGGTGGCCTCAGGCAGAAGGGTAGGATGACAAAAGGAGAGATGAGACTGGGGGAAAACAAAAGGTTCTCAACCCTTTGTCATGTTAGTGCCAAAGCTGCCAAGCATTTGAGTTTTTGGAGGTAGGGAAAGGACCCCTGTTCATCCTTGTCTTAAGGGAGGAGCCTCGAAGAGGCTGATTTTTAGAGGAAATTTTCCTTTTCCTGAAGTTATTTTGGGAAATGCTTGTAACCTGTTTAACTTTTCAGTGCAGAACGGGGATAGAGCTGTTGGAAGTTGTAATTTTTTAAATTCATTATTTTTACTGACATCTAGGATTGGTGAGGTTAAAATAGAAAAAGGACCTGGGTTAGTGGGCTGAGTCCACTTCTTTTCCTGGCATGTGGTATTTATCTGTTTTCAGAGAATTGTGAGGGTATGTTTAGAGACAAAAATGGGTGTATATGTACAAAATGCAGGTGTGTATGTTTAAATAAAACATATTTTTCATGTTAACTGCCTCTGTACTGACAGCTCTTTCCATTTCTCTGTAGCCCTCCACAGCCTTCCAGAAGATTCTTTCCTCCTCCCATGCCACTGTCAAAGCCAGGTGAGAGCAGCTCTCTGATCTGCACATCAGTCTGCTCCTGACAGTGGAGCTTGGGGTGAATTCCTGAGGTACCCAGGGCACCAAGAGATGAAATGCAGTGAGAGTTGTGAAGGGCACTAAATCTGCCTTTGCTGGTTCTCTTCCTTTTTATGGGTTTTATTTTAATTTCTCTTCAGCCCCCTCAGCAGGAAGTGCTGCTGGGTTGGTTAAAGGGTAGAATTCCATTCCTGAGGTGTTGACCATATTCCATGAGATGTGGCTGTGGCTCTTCCTGTGCTTACTGAGCACCTGACTGCAAATCTGCTTATTCATTAACCACCTCATCTCTTGCTCCCTCACATTCTCATGCAGCCACTCAGTGTTGTTGAAATGATCCTTGTTTTCCTTTGCCTAACTGGATTAATGCATGCTCATCTCTCTCGTGATTTGTTTTCACCTTTTAATTTTCCTCCTTCTCTGTGTTTCTCTCACCTCCATATTTCCACCATCCTTCTGTTTGTTTGTTTTTTTGGTGTCTGTGTGTGTGTGTTCCATTCCCTCTGCAGACCATGAAAGGAAAATTGAGTTGATTAGGTATCTCATGTCTGGCTATGTGAACGTGCATGTGCTGAACACGCTGTCCGAGCATGCCAACGTTCTGGCCTCCTCTGCTGTGGCTGCTTTCCAGGATGGAGCTGACCAGCTGCCACCTTTTCTCTTTCTGCCTGTCCCCAGTTGTCAGAGTGAGCGGGCTCCCAAACGAGATGGTTAGTAGCCACCCTTCAGCCCTGGTAGATGTAGAAGTAGTTCCAAAACCTGCTTCGAAATTCCTTTTTTTTTAATCCTTTATCATGTGTAGTAGGACTAGAAGCTGCCATGGTTGTGGTCATGGAAGGATGATGCTGGGCTGAAGTTTAGGGTTTTTTTAGGGAGAACCATGTAGACATTTTAGGAGAACCATATAAATAACCTGTAGAGTCCAGTGTGCTGGGGGTCACAGATTTTTTTTTTTCCTGTGGCACTGCATCTATTCCCTGAAATTTCCCAGACCTCTGATTTTCATTGTGCTTTGCATATATGTTATGATCCTGGGATGAGAGATGCAAATGAAAACACAGCCAGCTGTAGAGGAAAACACTGCTGTGTTCTGTACAGCTTTCCTTTTTGCTCATCTTCCTTTTCTGCCACTAACAGTGCTGTTCCTCACTTCCATTGTGTTCTGTTTAATTAAAATCAAAAGATGGCATGCTGGCTATTAACTGTGCCACAGCAAATCTGTGAGAACATCTAGAACCAGCTTTCATGTTCAGTTCCATGTGTCTTTCTGTTGTTTTTTTTCCTCTTCTGGTGCTTTTGAGTTTTCCCTGCTCAGCAGTAACCTGAACTGCCCTGAGTGGTGGATGTTGCTCCTGCTGTCAGCAGTTGTGATGAGTCCTTGTGCAGCTGGATATGGTGGGTCCAGCAGGGTTACTTCCCTCAGGAATGTGTGAGAAGGGTAAATGATGAGCCTCAGTGTTGGAGCTGTGCTGAGAATAACTTGTACAATCTGTCCCTCTGAGGGAGCTGCTGGTTTACCCCTAAAATACACAGAGTGTTCCCATTTACAAACATGCAATGAGTGAACAGAGAAGTCAAGTAATGAGAACTAAAAGGTGTGATGTGTGTGAGAGGGAGTATCAGGTTATCCCCAGAATTTCAGCTATCCCATTATTTTTTTTCACATGGTTTATCCCTACACTTGTATGAAGGGAGTTAGAGAGGATCTGGCCAGTAATAATCACTAATACCAGGAGATAAGGAGCTCAGAAATACTTTGGCAGGATTAAGGCTCTGGAGTAAGTCTTGTTCAGCCCTTTTACATGTACAATATCTTATCCAAGTGGTGCAGGAGTCTGGCAGTTTGTGGCATCAAGAAATGAAGTCTTAAGCTCTGTATTTTTCCTCTTACATGGGGAAGGGGAAATGTGCTTTTTGAGTGAGTGATGCTGCAGATGAACAGACCCATCAATTCTAAACCACGAAGTGTGATGCACATTCCAGGAATCTTCTTTTCTGTGGATCTAGAGAGGCTGAGCATTTATCCAAGCCCTCTGGATTCACTTCTGTTTCATTATTTAACCTTTTTTTTTTAAATTCTAGTAATCTAGATTTTAAAAACAATAACAATTGCTGTAAGCACCATCATTTTTGTGCAAAATCTCTGCAGTATAGAATAAGTGGGATCACTGAAATGGCCCATTCCCATGAGCCCTGAGCAAGCTTTACTTGTTCACTCTTGATAAACCATTATTTGTCCTTCTTTCTCCTTTTTTGTGCCTTGAAGTGCCAGCCACAAAGCTGAACACCCTGAGCAAACCCAGCCTGGGCCAGAGTGTGAGCAAATACGACCTGCTGGTGTGGTTTGAGATCAGCGAACTGGAGCCAACGGGGGAGTAAGTCCTGGATTAATATTTCCTGTTTCAAGAGCAGTGGTTTATGGGAGTTTTGGGGTTTTTTTCCCCCCCTTTGTTGTGTTCAGACCAGGTTCATTTTTAGCAGTTGTCTTTGGGGGGGTGGAGGGCTGGCTGGTTTGTAGTGATGGGGTGTAATTACTGCTGGCATTAATTGTCCCCACTGGAAAGGAGCAAAGACACAGAAAAAACATCCTTTCACCCCCTTGGGAAGGATTTAAGAGATAGAATGACATTCCTTCACACTTGAAGTGATCCTTCACTGAGAACTCCATGCACACCAGCTGAACAGGCACTGGGAAAACTCACCCTTTCAATTCTTTGGGTCAGCAGAGACTTTGTGCTCCAGAAGTCATCGAGCAGGTCCTGCTCTGTGTTCATCTCTGATACAGAGAAGTCTTTCCCCTGAGAGGTGTTTAGGTTCTTCATTCCACAGGGTTTTCCAGAAGTACTGGAAGTACAATATAAAGCACTTCTGTATTTCACTGATCCTGTAGTGCCACAAAGGAGCCCCGAGGAGTCTGAGTGGGAGCCATAAGTAATCTGAGAGTAGGTACAAAGAAACACTCTTTGTCTTCAGATGTCCTGTGGAGAGGTAACTGTTGGCAGCAGGAGTTGCTGTGCTGGTCCCTCTTTCCTGCTGTTGATTCCACTGTCTCCCACAGGTACATCCCTGCCATCGTGGATCACACCGGGGGCCTGCCCTGCCAGGGGACCTTCCTGCTGCACCAGGTACTGATGAAAGCTGTGCAACAGCTGCTGTCACCTCTGCAGGGGGGACAGAACACTGAGGAGTGGGTTTTGCATCTTCCCTGTCCTGCTTTCCCAGCCAGCTGTGCTCATCACTATCTTTGAGAGCACAACAACAATTTCAGGGCTGTTTTAGGTTAAAAAACCTCTGCCTTTGTGGAGTGAGGAGGGGGAACGAATTCATTTCTGTTGCCTATGAGAATATAACATCCCTCTGAGATAATTTTAGGGCCCTGAAACACAGAGGTGCTTGTTCAGTTACAGATTAGTTTAAATGATCTTATCTGCTTTCCTTTTGCAGAACAGATGGGGGGGGGGTGGGGGGGTGTGTAAATGCCTCACTGGTGTTTTGGTTTTGAACTCTCCCAGGGAATCCAGCGGAGAATCACAGTCACCATTATCCATGAGAAGGGCAGTGAGCTGCACTGGAAAGATGTGAGGGAGCTGGTTGTTGGTGAGTAAACTCTTTTCACACCTTTCCCTGTAAGCAAGAAAAACTATCAGTGGTGATTCCCTCTCTGTACCAGATTCTGCCATTTTTATGAGCATTGCCTGAGAGAGGAGGGGTTTTAAGAAGATCCAGAGTTAAAACTCAAGTTTTGCAACTTCCAGTTGTCATTCACATGGTCTGAAATGGTATTTGGGAAAACAAATTCCTGTTGTGTTGCAGGTTGAGTTTGAATTTATTCCTCTCCCTCCCCATTTCAGGGCGTATAAGAAACAAAGCAGAGGTGGATGAGGCTGCTGTGGATGCCATTCTGTCTTTGAATATTATCTCTGCAAAATACCTGAAGTCCTCTCACAGCTCTAACAGGTAAGGGAATAAAGTGAGCACTTCAGCAGGAATCTGAAATGTCTTTGACCCCTGAGGTACTGGCAGGGTGTTTGGGGAGCTGGGAATGTGGCTAATTATTAAATGTAGCATTCCATGGGCACGGGGCAGGCAGATGGAGAATGAACATCACCATAACTTCTTACTGCTGCTCAAACCTGTTGACCTACCTGAAGGATTTGTTGATGGTGCATCTGGATTACTTTCCATATGTAAGGACCCTAAAGGGAAGGATGGAAAGGAACAACTTCAGGGAGTCTCAGGATTTAACCCACTGGAGCAAAGCTGGAGCAAAGCAGGAATGTCTCTGGAATGGAGCTCTGGATGAGTTTCCAGAGGGGAGGGGGGTTTGGGGGCCATCTCTGCTGCAGCTGCTGGGTGTGGAATTGGGATCCTCTGAGGCACTGAAATGGCTTCTTCCATCTCTGTTAGAAGCCTGCACTTCACTGCACTACTGCAGGCCTGCAGGTGGATTTGGGATGCTGCTCCTGCCCATGGGATGTCTCTGCCACCTGGTGTCTGTAAAGGCAGCAGGGACAGGGGCTTCAGCAGCTCCTCTGTCTGCCACTGTGAAGTGGATATTTTCCTGTACCTGAGTTAATGGATCAATACAACTGCAACACGGGGCCACTGTTGCTGGTTTCCAGTCTGATCCTGCTGGCTTTGCAGATGGAAAGCCCTGTGCTTTCTGTTCTCTGGCAATTTCAGTAAATTCCTGTACAGCTCCACTGAGGTGGGTCACTGGGGTGGAGGATGAGTGTGATGAAGCTGTTGACCATCTCTTCCCACAATGCCAAGGTTTAAGTTGTGGGATGAGTGCGTGGCAGTGCTGGAGTGGGACTGAGGCCCTGGTAAGGGATATGTCTAATGTTTGCTCATTGTCTGCAGACCATTTTCTGCTTCCTGTGGGGGTTGTTTTGCTTTGTTTTGTTTTTTAAGTCCACATGTTCTGTTCCTCTCAGCTGTTGCTTTTCTGTTCTGCTTTTGGCTGCACTAACTGAAGCTCTTTCTATGTTTTCACAGGCTCTTTCTTGATAAGGATATGCCTAGGTATTTTCTGTTTGCTTCCTTTGTGCATAAAGATTCTTGAAAATAGAATGCTTTATGTCCTGGTTGTATTGCTGCCACCTCCCTCTTAGCTTTTATAGAATTCCATTAGCACACCTCTTAGCTCTTCCAGAACTGGTATTCCTCCTCCTCCTTTGTGTCAGGGGTTTATCCAGGTACAGTTCACTGGGGGACTTGTGAAGGTGAACTTTCCTTCACATGCAAGAAAACTTCCTTCCTTCGGTCTTCCTGATTCTCTAAATGTGCCATCAAATATAGCCCCTATTTGTAGTCCTTGCTATTTTCTTCCTTTGTTCTGTATCAAAGAACTAAACTGGGAACTTCCCACTGTCTCAGCCTCTGCAGTGTGTTTGAAGTGCCCAGCCAAGGACTGAATGATGAGGTTACTTGAAATTCCAGCTCAGGATTGCACTGAACAAAAAGCAGTGGCTGCCACGTGAGGGCCATTCAGCCTCTGTTCTGGGGCTGGATTTGCATCTGAAACTTAACCACGTGGTTGCTGCTCCTTAACTTACCAGCTGGCAGAGGAGCTGCTCAGACTGGGTTCCCATTTCCCCTTCCAGGTGGGATCCCAGGCAGGGGATTCCAGGCATGGCTGTGCAGGGGGGGCAGTTTGCACTCTGCTTTCTGTGCTCTGCCTCTGTGTCTTCAATGCTCTCCATTCCCCACCTTTCACCAATACTAAAATCCACTTGAGAGTCAGTTCTAACTACACATCTAACCTGTTTCTCCTGTTTTCTGTGCTTTGCTTGTCCTGTGCTCCCTGTGCTGTTGGCTCTGCTGAAAGGAGTTTGCTCTTTGTCTGCTTTTTGTCTCCCTGTGTAACTCCTGGAGCACGTCCTGGTTTGGGCAGGCAAGGCTGTGGATAAGGAACTTCCTGGCTGGACAAAACCCACTACAAAAACTGCCTCAGAGCTGTGCTTGGCTGCAGCTTGCTGTTTGTCCAGAGCCCATTGTTCCTGAGGATGCTGGTGGTGGTTGTGCCCCCATGAACACTCACCCTGTGTTCTCTCCCTAGATGAGAAATCCCTTTTGGCAGATGGGGCAGAGCTGGGGCAGGGGCTCCAGGCACTGATTTTCCCATGTGTGGAGATCCAGGTTTTACTGCTTTCTTTCCCACCCTGAAAGTAGATCTGGAACTTGCTTAAAGTTTAAAAAATTGCTGTTTTAACTAAATCATGATGAAAGCTTAAAATAGAAGATTCAACACAGATGTGTGAAGGGTTAGAGACAGCCTGTGCTGTTTGCCCAGTCTAACTCCAGAGAGGATTATTACTTGACAGTGCTTTTAAAGTTACCAATTACTTGGCCTTTAGGATATGCTGCTCTGTGCCATTTTTAACAGAAACAAGATGTTTAGAAGTGATTTCCTAAATAAGCTACTTCAGATGCAAACAGTATTTAGCAGTGTTCTCACTGGACTGCAAGTTGATGGTGTCTCTAGCTTGGAGTTGTTTAATTGGTATCAGGAAAAGGGGATTCTTGGGAGCTCTATTTGAGGTCAGAACTCTCTGTTTCTGATGTCTGCTCTTAAGCTGTTTCATGTTTCTTTTTGGTTTGCTTTGTGTTTTGTTATTTCTTCCATCCCCACGCTGCTTTTTGTCCTTTGTCTTAGTTGCATTTTCTGTTTTTCTGAGTTGGCCTTGGGCATTAGTGCAGAAACTTTTTAGAGACGTAACTTTTCTTGCTTTTGGTTTGGACTCAAAATGGGATGAAAAACCTCAACAGCAAGGGGGTTTGGGAGGGGAATCTCTAAGGGTGATGAAGAATTAACACCTTCTGTTTCTGTTGCCAGTGTGGAAAGGCATGCTGACCTCCTGGAGAAGGGTATAGCTCTTCTTTCCAAAGGGACCTGCCTGAAATCAGTCTGTGCCTGTGAGGAAGGAGAAAGCTCATTTCCCTAAGGCCCTGCTAGAGAGGAGGGTGTGATGATCCCCTGGGTCTGGTGATTTAGCTGTGCTGTGTCTGATGCTGTCTCTCACTTCTTACTTGACCAGAAGAACTCTCCTGATTGCTGGGGTAGAGCTGGGGGAGCCTTCAGCTCCTTCCTTTCCACGTACCCAACTGCAGAAACTGCTGTGAGAAGTTTGTGTTAGAGCTGCAAGTTTTTCCCTGAAGCTATTACAGCATAGAAAGAAATATTTATCACTCAAATATAGAACTGAACCCATCCATCAGTCACCCTGGTTTGCTGTCAGAAGCTGCTGGTTTTGTAACACTGAGTATTAGAAGGATCTTTTCTGTTGCTATCTGTTAGTCCTAAAATAGGGTGTAGGATGAGAGCTGGTTATAAAAAAGGATCTTCCCATGCACGGGGCTGAATTGCACCTGGAGCAATAGAGGGGAACTCTGCCTGTTTAGAAACACTGTTCTTCAGTGCTGGCTTCCCTGTAGTGCTGTGACAGCTTTTGTTCTCTTCTGCATTGCCTCTTTTCTCTTTTAGATGAGTCTTTTTCAAAACAGACAAAATACTATTTGAGGTAGAAGGAAAAAATCTTGGAAAAGAAGAGAAGGTTTTTGCTTGCAGTGCTTGTACTCTGAGTCACTGAGAGTCATAGTGGATGGTGTCAGGGAAGAGCTGCTTCACACTGAGCAATGAGAGGGATGCAGAGGAGCTTTTACTATCGAGCTTTTTACTTTTTTCCAGGACTTTCTACAGGTTTGAAGCAGTTTGGGACAGTTCCTTGCACAACTCCCTCCTCCTCAACCGAGTGACCCCGTACGGAGAGAAGATCTACATGACCCTCTCTGCTTACCTGGAGGTGAGACCCCAGTGCCTTCCTTTGGCTTGTGGCTCAGCAGAACCCTTTTGAGATGAGATAAACACTCACTGGGCTCAGTGATTCCGGTCCTGAAGCCAATCAAAGTGTTTATTCATTCTCTGAGAACAGGGTGGAAAGATTCATTCACAGTTAACAGCCTGATGTCAGGGTATTCCTGCCTGGCAGCACACGTGAAGCGAGACTGCTGATCACTCTGCCTGCCTCCTTCTGTCCATCTTTGTACCTGAAAATCCACTGAGATCACTGAAAGTTGCAGTGGGGGTACTGCTGGTGTTCCAAACACTGGCTTTGTGTGCAGTGCAGTAATTTACCCACGAGACGCTTCAAGGAGCTTGACAGCTTCCTGCACCGCCCGCCCCGACAACAACGACTTCCCCAAAGCTGTCCCGCTCGCAGGGCAGCAGTGCAGCTTGGCACAGCTGTCTGCAGCTGCTCACCCAGTGCTGCTTTCCCTCTTAGCTGGACCACTGCATCCAGCCTGCAGTCATCACCAAGGACGTGTGCATGGTGTTCTACTCCCGGGACGCCAAGATCTCCCCGCCCCGCTCGCTGCGCAACCTCTTCGGCAGCGGCTACTCCAAATCCCCCGACTCGTGAGTTCAGCTGCCAGTTTTAGTACCAATATTTCCTGTCAATATGTGCTTTTTTTTTCTCTTAGAAAAGGGCATGGGGAGGACGTAGCTTATTTTTCTTTGTTTTTTCTTTCCAACTATACCCGGTCGTGGGTTCTCCAGTCTGGTTTTCAGCGTTCTTTCTTGCCTTTATTCCAGTGAAACTCTGATGGTTTCTCTCTTTACTGACCTCTTTCCAGACTGACAGTTGGGAAGAGAGTTCCATTTTCCACAGCACATAGATGGTGCTGATCCTGACCTGGAATTTACTGCAGCAGCTGCTCTCCAAGTCCAGTGCAGGGTGGGGGGTAACATGGGGGAAATACCATTTTTAGAGATCTTGAAGTCTGCCCTGTCTGTTTTATGCAACATTACAATTCAGGTCTAGTTCTAACTAACAACTCTTCTTAAACTTCTACTTTGGGTCCCACTGCACTAGAGCTGATGCACTTTCTTTCTGAAGATAACTGTGTGTTCTTGTTTCCTTCTGCTCTCCTGTGAACAGCAACCGGGTCACGGGGATCTACGAACTGAGTTTATGCAAAATGGCAGACACGGGCAGTCCAGGTGAGCAGCCACTGCATGTGCAGGTGATGAATATGAGACAGTGCAGAAAATGGCATGGGCAGAGCAGAGTGAACAGTCCTGTCCTGATGGGAAGCAGTTCCTGTGTTTCACAGGAGAAAGGGAACATTCTTTTACTTTAGGCTTTTACTTCAGGCTCAGGTCTGTGTTTACCACTGGTGAACGAGGATTCACTGAGAACTTCACGTCTCTGACATCTCAGGAAAGTGGGCATGTACCAGTCTTAGACTTAGGGACATGATACAAAACTCACCACTGACAGTGGAGATGGGTTTGGCAGCAACAGAGTTTTCTCTTGGCCTTTTGAGGGGGATGGAAGCAATGTGGGTCAGGCAGTATCAGTGTATTTTTCTTCTAAGACATGGCAGTTGAAGTCCTTGTGTTGAATTAAACAGACCAGCAATTTGCAAATATCTGAATGAAGTAAGAAAGCTGCACTAAATCAGATATCTTTGGAATGTGTAATTGCAGGGAATGAAATCCTTGCCTTGTGTATTCCCAGCCAAACAGCAGAGTCGTTGGCTCTTCACAGATTGCTGATTGTTTCTTAGTGGCTTCCCTCTGGCTGTGCTTTTAACGTGTCTCCTCTTGGTTTCTTGCTTCTCAGGAATGCAGAGGAGGAGGAGGAAAGTCCTGGATACATCTGTGGCATATGTGAGGGGAGAAGAGAACCTGGCAGGTTGGAGGCCCAGGGGTGACAGCCTCATCCTGGAGCATCAGTGGGAACTGGAGAAACTGGAGCTGCTGCATGAGGTGAGTAAAGAGATCAAAGTCGAGGTTTAAATGACTTCTCCCAACAGAGAAGATACCCAGTGTGTGGCTGCTGAGTGGGACCTTCAGCTCAGAATCTCTGTGTATTCAGCAAAGGCAGATTCAGTTTCTAGTGCCATTGTAAACTCCCTTCCCTGGGGAAAATGTTCACTGCCCTGAATCTAAAGAACACCTGAGAGTGCAGTGTCTGCAGAACAGCCTGTCCTGGACAGACGATACCGACTTCTCCTCTCCCCAGGTGGAAAAAACCCGGCATTTCCTTCTGCTGCGTGAAAAGCTCGGTGACAGCATCCCCAAGTCCCTGAGTGACTCGCTGTCCCCCAGCCTGAGCAGTGGCACCCTCAGCACCTCCACCAGCATCTCCTCCCAGATCTCCACCACGACCTTCGAGAGCGCCGTGACGCCCAGCGAGAGCAGCGGCTACGACTCGGCCGACATCGAGAGCCTGGTGGACAGGGAGAAGGAGCTGGCCACCAAGGTGGGCAGGGCAGGGGCCTGCTGGGGCACAGCTGGGCTGCCAGAGGTGGTTAAAGATTAATGATGAGCTTCTCAGATAGCACAGTGAATGGCCAGCCCACATTTTAGTGTGTTGTCCAGTGAAATCATCCATTCACACCTCAAAACCACAGTAGGTTTGTGCTGTGGCTGTTCACTCACTGCACCCCCCTTCATGAATAGTTCTATAAGTGAAACTACCTAATTTTATCAAGAGATTAGTCCCCTCTCCCTCTGGGATTTTCCACAGCAGTTTAACAGTTTGTTTATTGTATTGTGTTTATTGCCTCTCGTGTTCAGATTTCCCCCAAAATCTAAATGTAAAATTCTCTTTCTGTCTCTCGTTTGTTTTTCCCCCTCTTCAGTGTCTGCAGCTCCTAACTCACACTTTCAATCGGGAATTCAACCAGGTGTACAACAGCATCAGTGACTGTAAGGTAAATATTCCATGTAGGACAATACATGATATTTGCAGCACAATAGCAACAGATCTGTGGCTCGTGGAATCTGCTGATACTGTGAAAAAATAAACCACTTTATATTCATTTTAACTGGAGGTGGTGTGGACTTGGACTGTAGTTCATCTTCCAGTTTATCAGCAGACTGGGAGTGCTCTTACTGTCTCCCTTCATGCACTTTCCTGATGGAAAAGGATAAACTGACTGTTAAAAATTCTGCCTGTAGGCTCAGGGAACCCCAAGTTGCAGACTGGATAGTGTGATGTCCCACTGAGGAAGTCAGGCTGTGAATAATCAGAGGTGCAGGACATGATAACAAGCTCTGTCTGCACAAGTGCCTTGTATTTTATTTATTTATTTATTTATGGTTGTGTGCAAAAATGTGGCTGCTGAAATGGCTGATAGCAATAGCTTTGTGTTGTGTGAGCTGAGTGTTGAGGCAGGGCTGAGCCCCAGCTGCAAAGCCAGCTCTGTGACCTCTTGTCCCCGGCTTTGTCCCTGCAGCTCTCGGATATTTCTCCCATCGGGCGCGACCCGTCCGTCTCCAGTTTCAGCAGTGCAACCCTCACCCCTTCATCTACCTGCCCTTCTCTGGTGGATTCCAGATGCAACTCGATTGATCAGAAGTAAGTGCAGTGCATTAATAGGAACACATCACTTTTCAGTGCTTCACAAATCTCTTGGCTGTGTTTTCTCATTTTTTTTTCTCCTCTTTTCTTCCTTGTCCCCACTTTGAACTATTTCTCTCTAGAGCCCCCTTGCCTTACTCCTCCAGTCTCTCTGCACAGTTAATTTTCCCCATTTTGAAGTGGTTTTTTCCCCTTTGTGCTGGAGGAACACTCAGATGCTTGTCATTCCAGTGACCAGTGCATCTGCAGCGAGCAGAATCCACAAGCTGTTTCAGAGGCCTGTTACAAAGGTCTACTAATAACAACCCAAATAAACCAGTTTGGCCACTGATCTCTGTTTATCTTTCTCAGCTGTATCTGTAGCAGATATTTTTGATTGAATTAGGAATAACAGCTTAGTGAAATTACATGTAATTTGTACCTTCTCAGTGTAACATCCCTGAGGGGAGGAGTGCTGATGAAGTACATTTTACATCAGAGATGTGTGTCTGTGTTGTGACTGTGTTTATCAGCAGAAACGAGGCAAAAGTAGTGGGGAAACAACTTACTGGCAGTTATTATAAGTTTCATTCCACAGATATCAAGGAAAAATGCTATTTGTTGTTGTGCAAAAGGATCCCAATGCCTGGGCTAGAGGATGAAACTCCTAAAGCAGGCTGGGCTGTAGATGCACTTAAAATTCCATTGTCACATTCAGTTGCTTTGCTGGGATTTACTTTTCCTTCTCCACTTTTCTATTAAAAGGACACCAGAAGCAAATTCTCGTGCCTCCAGTCCCTGTCATGAGGTGGAACAGTTCCAGATAATTCCTGCAGTAGAAACTTCCTATCTTGCCAGAGCTGGAAAGAATGAGTTCCTAAACCTCGTTCCTGATATTGAGGAAATCAGGCCAGGGTAAGTTTTTTTATTGGCTGAAGTTCACTGAGAGATCTGGAGGGTCCTTCTTTTGAAGACACAGTTCAGGTTGTTAGAGCAGAACTTTCTGGATGCTGTTGCAGACAAAGCATATTAAAAACCAAGTGTCTTACCCAGTGTTAATGGGGATACTCAATAGGTGGTTAATGCAGGGAAAAATCTCTTCCTGTTAATGTGTGGGATTTTTTTTCCCAGCTCTGTGGTCTCCAAGAAAGGATACCTCCACTTCAAGGAGCCTCTCTCCACCTCCTGGGCCAAGCACTTCGTGGTGGTTCGCCGTCCCTATGTTTTTATTTACAACAGTGACAAAGATCCCGTAGAGAGAGGAATCATAAACTTATCCACAGCCCAGGTGGAATACAGTGAGGATCAACAGGCAATGGTAAAGGTCAGTCTGAGAGCTGCTGTTTGTTTGCCCACAAAGCAGGAACATCCCATCAGGTGTGTCATCTCTGGTCCCAGCAAAATGCAGCTGGGAGGATGTCTGGGATCTGATGATTCTGCCCAGTTTGTTCAGGGTTTCTTGTGTTTTGGACACAGCCAGAGACTGACCCTGACTGCTCTTACACATCAGATCAGCTTTTAGGGGCTGTGTTGGTGCCATCACCCTGTGTTTGGATTTTGCAGCTTTGTGTGGTGTTCTGGGGTTGTGTGTTTTGTTTATTTAAAGAAAAACCCCAAAAAACCCACACACAAACATCCTGCAAGGAATCAAATGAACTTCACTGCTCCATCAAAGTCCACACTCATGAGTTAAAACAATATTTTGTAGAAGTTAAGGACTAACAATATTCTGCAAATGAAATGTAAATGAAAGCCCTCGGGTCTTGGGGGGGGTTTAGGAACGTGGCAGAGGGGAATTGTGCCTCGGCTTCTGTGCTTTTAGACCTCAGCATTTTCAACTGTTTTCCATCTTCCAGACACCCAACACCTTTGGGGTGTGCACAAAGCACCGTGGGGTCCTGCTGCAGGCCATCAACGACAAGGACATGAACGACTGGTTATACGCCTTCAATCCGCTCCTCGCCGGCACAATTCGGTGAGAGGAACCTCCTGGGCAGGGAGAGGGGCACACCAGGAACAGCAGGGCAGGGAGAGGGGCACAGCAGGAACAGCAGGGCAGGGAGAGGGGCACACCAGGGGCAGCAGGGCAGGGAGAGGGGCACAGCAGGGGCAGCAGGGCAGGGAGAGGGGCACACCAGGAACAGCAGGGCAGGGAGAGGGGCACACCAGGAACAGCAGGGCAGGGAGAGGGGCACACCAGGAACAGCAGGGCAGGGAGAGGGGCACACCAGGAACAGCAGGACAGGGAGAGGGGCACACCAGGAACAGCAGGACAGGGAGAGGGGCACACCAGGGGCAGCAGGACAGGGAGAGGGGCACACCAGGAACAGCAGGGCAGGGAGAGGGGCACACCAGGGGCAGCAGGGCAGGGAGAGGGGCACACCAGGAACAGCAGGGCAGGGAGAGGGGCACACCAGGAACAGCAGGACAGGGAGAGGGGCACACCAGGGGCAGCAGGGCAGGGAGAGGGGCACACCAGGAACAGCAGGGCAGGGAGAGGGGCACACCAGGGGCAGCAGGACAGGGAGAGGGGCACACCAGGAACAGCAGGGCAGGGAGAGGGGCACACCAGGGGCAGCAGGGCAGGGAGAGGGGCACACCAGGAACAGCAGGGCAGGGAGAGGGGCACACCAGGAACAGCAGGACAGGGAGAGGGGCACACCAGGAGCAGAGGGTCGGGCATGGAATTTAATCTTCTGAAGAGTCTTCACAAGCTGGGGGAGCTGAAGGAGGGAGGAGGGGAGGCAGAAACGGCCCCAGAACAATCAGGACACAAAGCAGCCTGTACTGCAGGGACTGCAGGGGCTGCTGCTTTGGCCTGGGATGTTTTAACTTGTGTGGGATGCTGCAAAATGGCTTCCTTGCATTGCCATTGTAGAGCTTTATAAAGGCCCTGCCTGCCTCTCTGCATGCAGGGCTGCACTGCCTTTTTGGGTGCTTGATGATGAGCTAAAGCAGAAATTCTCATTTCCTTCCCTTTTTCGAGCTTCTCTCCTCAGCCTTCCCATTAGCACATGTCCCAGGCAGCCCCTGCTTGCTGGAGAGATCTTACTACATTGCAGTAACTCTTTCTGTCAGTAAAAAAAAAAAATAAAATAATTAAAACCTAAGCTGTCACAGCATCAAGTAATTTCTGGACAGTGTAGCCCTTAAAAGATTCTGCCTCCCTTTAAAGGAGCACAGCAGAGGAGTGAGAATTTTTTCTCATTACAACCCTGGACATGGTTCACTTTCTTGACACAAGGAGCAAAGCAGAACTGCACCAAAAGATTTAAAAAGCTGGACAAACTGTGGGGAGGGAGGAAAAAATAAACTTCCAGCATTCACCAACTGCTTTTTTTCCCTTCTTTCCCGTGCAGGTCAAAACTGGCTCGGAGGCGCACGGGCCAGATGAAGTACTGAGTCCATGTAATGTTCTCATCTGTCCCCCTGCCTCACTCCTGGTAGATAGTGTTACCTCTCATCTTCTCTTCGTGATTCTTGACAGTTTTCTCTTGTATGTAATCCTGTGGCTTAACATCCCCCACCCGCCCCACCACTCCTTCAGCACATTTTCTAGGTATTCTTAACCCTCCCTTTGTTTCTTTTCACCTGTACCAGAACTGTACTAGTAGCATGTGGCCAAACAAAAAAAAAAGAAAGAAAAAAAAAATCAAAAAAAAAAAAAAGGAGTGATTATGCACGACTCGAAAAAGAAAAAAAAAATTATTTATTTTTTCTTATAACGGTTGTTTTTCCCATTTCAACTGACCTTTTGGTGTCCGTCCCACTGTCTGTTGTTGTCTGTCTGGACTGCTGCAGGGTTTTCATTCAATTTGGGACTTGGCAGTGGTCATTGGTTCCCTCAGGGCAAAGTTCCAATGCCAGGGAAAGATAAATTCTTCAGTGTGGACATTACCCAGCCAGGAACTGCAACAGCTCCTCAGGCTTTCTGGATCCAGCCTCTGATTTCAACTCTGCTGAGAGCTGATATTGGACAAATCTATCTGGGCAAGACTGGATTTTGGACTTGTTGAGTTTCTGGGGTCCAACAGGCAAAGGGATGAGCTGGAAAAAGGTGGGGAACAAAGCAGGAAGGACTGGCCAGAAAAATCTGCCTCGAAGCTCCTGCTGTGGGGTTGCAGTGAACAGTGCTTGGCTTTAACTCTTCCAACCAACACTGCTCTGCTGTGCTGATGTGAGGAGGAGTAGATCCCCTGGCTGAAATACTACAGAAAATCCCCCAAATTCAGATGCTCAGCCCTGTGCTTGGCAGATGGAGAGTGTTCAGTGGCAAGTGTGGTTGTTCCCTGGAGCAGGAGATCACCACGGAGGGCAGGTCTGCTCTTGCTGCTCCTGGTCCTGAGCTCTGCAGGAACAGTTCCCACCTCTCTGGGAAGGGGTTTAGGGCTGTCACTGGTGTGTCAGGGGTGGCTGCTCTGGGGGATTGTTCCAACAGGGCTGTTTGTGCATCCCTTACCCGTGAGGCTCAGGTGTCACCCCACCTGTCCACAGGGAGCATCCTCGGCCTAGGAAACACTTCCCAGGCACACCCAGCACTTGCAGTTTTCTCCAGGGAGCTCCAGGGAACTTTCAGTTCCCTTTGGAATAGCTGTCACTTGTCTCCTGATCTCTCTGCTGCAGTTTTCATCAGCTGCACCCCACTAGTTAATCTGAGCTTCAGAGTTAGTCCTTCCTGGGGGACAGATCAAGTGGATGCTGGTCCTGGTCACTGGAGGGTCATAATTGGCTTCTTGGACATCAGCTGGGTGCTGTCAGTTCCTGACCTACAGTTTAAGTTCTCCTGTGCCCCAGGAAAGGAAAGCAGAAGGAATTTCCTCTCTCTGCCAGGTTTTCAGGGAGGTTGGGGGTGTGTGTTTGTTTTCCTGTGTTTCAGACTCCTGTGTTCTGCTTCCTTGGGCACTGCCAGGGCTGTGATCCTGGGGAATGGGCAGGAATTTCATCTCCCTCCCAAGGGAGAGGTAAAAGGGGGTTGTTCCACTATTCCAGCAGGCACATCTGGGCACCCTCCAGCTCCAGGAGGTCGTTGGGATTCAGGTCCCGCCTCGGCCGTGCTTTGGGAATTCTGTGTGTGTGGGACTGGAATCCTCTGAGCAAGATTTTGGCTTTGTGGGGTTCTCATTGTTCAGTCAAGGACAATGCACAGGGAGAGCTCCCAAAGCACGGGAGGCAAAGGAGCAGGGAGAGGAGGGTGACATTGCTAGGACATGTCCTTGTGACTCAGGAGAGTGCTGGAGCTAAATCACCCTCTCCTGCTGCCTCTGGGGGGCTCAGACTCGTTTCAGAACTGGAAGCCACAGTGAGGGAGCATCCTGGGGGCCCAGGAGCACGACAGGGATGGGTTTGTGGTTTGTGTTTCTTTTTTTTTTTTACTATTTTTTCCCTGCCGTTTTCTGTCTCGTTTAACTGTGTGTGACTCTAAATACAGTGATGATATTCCTTTGTTATGCAATGATGATAAAGCACTTCCAGTGTGTGGGTAGAGACTCTTTGTCCTGCAGGAGGGCTCCTCACACTGGAGCTAAGCTGATCTCAAGAATTAGGTTAATTCTAAGCATTAAGTTATTGCTGCCATCACCACTGTTTCTGATGGGAGTGGAACCAGTTTGAGGAGGCAGAGTGATTTAGGTGGTGGTAGGTTGTGACCCACTGAGAGCATTTTAACTTTTATCTTTTTTTTGTTTTTTTGGGTTTTTTTTAACTAGAAGAGGACTAGTTTGCTAAGTCTTTGCTTTGGATAAGCCAGAGAATGAACTAAGTGGATAGAAGCATTGCATGGAATCATGATTAAGGGATCTTCCTTTAAAAGCAGGAGGGGACAGATGCTTTATTTTCTGCAGAGCTGGAAGTGTTACAGCTTTGTTGCATAAATGTTACCCTTCTAATCTAAAAACCCCAAGCAGCTTCTGGTGGCTCGATGTCTGTGTGGACAACAGATCATCAGAAGAGCAAAATTCTGTTTTTAAGCATCAGTATCTCCTAAAGCTGCATAATTTGTGACAAAATAGGTCCTGTTGTGTGGAGTTCAAATGGGCATTACTGTTTTCTAGTCTGGCATAAAGGCAAACAAAGGTTTTTTTTTCCAATTATTGAATCCTGCTCTGAGGCATTTGGGTTTCCTTACTCAGAGCTGGACTGAAATCAATCCAAGTTTTCTCTGAAAAGATAACAAAATGAAACAAAACAAAAAAAACAAAACCTGAATTTCCATCCACTTCCAGGCTTAGCCCAACATGTTAGAATTTTCTCTTTGGGAACAGAGCAAGAAGGGGAAAATGTGCTGATTTGCCTTCTCCTGACACTTCCCAGGCCTCTCCTGGTCACCTGCTGTGTGTGGAGTCCCAGGGTCAAACAGCTCTCGGGGCTCGGCCTCTGGAGAGGAGGCATCTGCTGTGGGTCTGCCAGCCCAGAGAGCACACACAGGGCTGGGCCTGGGGGGCTTTCCTGGGCAGAACCAGAGGGAAACTCTGCTGCCTTTGGGGCTTTGTGTTCTCTGAGAGGAAGGAGAAAAATTACCCTTTTTGTCCATTGAAAATGGTGGTGTTGAAGCTTCCTGGATATTTTAAAACTAAGCTAAACCTCCTATACTGTATTTTACAAATGCACTTTAACTACCTTTTTAAAGAAGATTCCCCTCTATTCTGGGGTGCAGAAGGGAAGGGAGTCCTATTTCCAGACTGCTGAGAAATGGGGTTTTTTTTGGTCAATGGCTAATAATCCTGATTACTAATTAGCAAGGTATTTCAAAGCAAAGACTTTACTTTTTGCTGCTTGTTATCTAATTTACAGGGATTTAATTTTATGTAATGTATTGTATATTTATACATCTGTAATTAATTGCACATTAGATAAGGAAGAGGATTAGCTTCGGTCTAACACCCACTGGTACCATACGATCGACTAATAACTGCCTGTGCACGTGCATCTGTCTGGTTCTCCTGCACAGCCTGGGTTGGGGGGTTTGTGCTGTGGTGGGTGTTTCTGGGGAAGCTGCAGGTGCTGAGCCTGCTGCTGGAAGGAGGAGGATCCTGCTGCTGCCCGGGAAGGGTCTGGGATTCCCCCTGGACCGGGTCTGGCGCGTGCGTCCATCGCCCCACTGGAGTTCCTCGCCCCGCTCGTGGGCTGGCTGTGCTGGCTGTGGCAGGAATGTATTAACTTTGTGCTTCCTCGTTTAAAAAAACATCAGCTGTCCAAGAACAGGACTGACCTCTCTTTTGTTCAGAAGGCCATTTATGCGTTCTGTGTATTCGAAACCAAAACCAGTCCAACGCCAAGCAGGCGGTCGTGTCCAATGTCGTTGGGAACAGGTTGTAAATTGCCAGGATCGGCTGTGGATTCGGAAAACCAAGGGGTTTGAGCTCCTAAACCTTCAATTCTTAATGCTGCCAAGTGAATGGCCTGACCCTGAGCGGTGCTGAACCACCCCTTGCTTTCCCAGAGGCCAGGACTGGAAGCAGGGGGAGTCTGGGGTGATCAGCACTCCCCAGGATCAGGTCCTGGATTTCCCACTCTGCGTGTCCATACTCCATGTGCAGTTGGTTCTGGCTCCCGAATTCGGCCATCAGACGTGCTGTTCACTGAGTACATCCCTGGGGAACGCAGTGCCCGTGCCCCTCTTCATCTCTGCACTCAAGGTATACAAAGGTAAATGCTGGATAAGTGGCCTTCTCGAACAAATCTCTTTGCAAACTGATTTCATCCCAGCGAAGGAGTGTATCAGCAACACTGTACATTAATTTCAGGTTTTCATTTTCTTATTTTATTTTGTAAATATATCCGATATTTGGAGCTTGAGTATACAAAATGTAAATATAGTTCATGTATTTGTACTAATTCTGATCCATTTGCTGTATAGCCTTAGGTGTGCAATGCAGATATCTAACTGTGTATGGTAACCTTGCACCACTGAACTGTTAGTGAACGAGGTGAAACAATAAAGGTACAACCAGTGCATTAGCAGGTATGAAGTGTGCTCCTTTCATCAGCATTTAATTCCTGCTCTCTTCTGTTGGTTGCTCGTTTTCTAAACCTGTCCTGAACAAGTTGGTGCTTTTGTGAGGTTTCTGTGAGGCCCTGCTTGTCCTCCCTCATCCTTTCCCCTCTGCTGTGTTACACAGAATATCTAAGGGCTCTTTGGATGCTTTCAAAAAAATTTTTGGCTTGGAAGATGAATTCAGCTTGTCACAGATGCCAGTACTGAACCTGCTTATCTGGTGTGACACTTAAAAATGAGAGGAAATGTGTGAAATCAAACCACCCAAACACAACAGCAAAGTCTGAGGCACCGGCTCTGTGAACAAAGATGTGCCAGGGAATCCCTGTGGATCGTTCCTGTCTTGTTGTGAAGGTGGAAAGTTCTTAAAAGTCACAGACAGGACATTCCCAAAGCATTTGAGTGCCACCAGAACAGGTCAAACACCTCTAGAAACTTCAACTCAGGTACTTGATGACAAAATCCCTTTATCAGGCTGCTGCCACATCTGTTCTTCATCTGCAGAGCTCTTTGCTGCTGGTGCTGACTCCTTATTTCTTTGCAGGTAGGCACTTGAGTAACCTGTGACCTTTTTGTGGTGGCTCCTCCGACAGCTCCATTAACGCCTCAGAGGAGCCGCTCTCTCTTTCACTGCGCTCTCTTTCACTGCTTCCTGAGCCATTCGTGCCCAAAATTAAGGTGAACCAAAACCCTGATGGGTCAGTTTGCTGCTGGTCCTCTTGTTTAGAGGATAATTTATACAGAACTTAATAGAAGCCAAACTAAACCTGCTGAAGGTGTCCCCTCCTGTCCCGGAGCAAAGGTACGGCAGGAGCGTTCTCCTCTCCCTGGAACCTCACTGAGGGGCAGGTTTTTCAAGTTTTCCCTAAATTCCAGAACACCTCACGACAAATGGGTGGCGGCGATACGCGAGGGGCTGACCGCAGCTTGGGACGATGCTCAGCAGCAGAATTTTAAGCCAATTAATAATAATTAAAGGCCAGAAAAGACAAATGCGCAGCTCCCCGGGATTTGCTGCGGTCCCCGGGCATCGCTGTGGGCAGAGGCGCAGCGAAGGCACCGGGCAGCGGCGGGCGCGGCTCTCGGGGCTCCTGCGGCCTCGGGAGCGTCCATGGCCGGGAGACAGTGAGGGGACAGTGCGAGGACAGTGAGGGGACAGTGCGGGGACATCACGGGGACCCCGACCCTGCGCTGAGCCCCGCCCGGCCCCTTTAAGGGGGCGTGGCCTCGGCGCCATCGGCCCATGGGCGTGGGGCGGGGCCCGCTGGACGGGCCAATGGGAGCCCTCGGCCCCGCCTCGCCCCGCCCGCGCGCCTGAGGGGGGACCCGGCGCGCGCCGAGGGCCGAGCCCAGAGAGCCCCGAGAGGAGCCCGGAACGAGCCCCGAACGAGCCCCGGAACCGCCGCCCTCAGCGCCGCAGCCATGGCCGAGTGAGTGCGGGCCGGGACAGGCGGGGACAGCGCTGAAACTGCCGCGGGGCCAGGGCCGAGGGTGCCCCCTGTTCGCTGAGGGCAGGCGGGGGGCTCTCCAGCCGCTGCCCGGGCACGCTGCCCACCCGCGGGGTGGCCTGGCGGGGAGGGGGACGGGGCCCTGGAGGGGCTGAGGGACCCGCGGGGGGACCGCGCCGGTGGCCGGGAGGCTGTGGCAGAGCCGGGGAGCGGCCGCTGCCCGAGTCGTGGCTGCGGAGCCGGTTGCGAGCCCAGGCCCCGAGGGGCAGGCTGGGCTCCCCTGCATCGGCCTCCAGCGGAATGTCCCGTTCTCCCCGTTTTCTGTGCTCACCCCAAATCGTTTGGCGTTGCGGAAGCAAAAACGTGATGCAACGTGCAGACACGGTGTCCTGGTGCAGCGTCTGTTCGTTGTGGAGCTGTGACAGAGCTGGATCCATCAGTGGGTGTTAGTGCCACTCACTTTATTCCCTGCCTGTAGTGCAATGTTTTGGATTGCTTTTCCTGCTCATCCGACCGGGTCTTGGTAGTTGGGAGTAAATCTCGGTAACTTGAGACACGCTGTGTGTTGTTGTGCACTCTGACCGGCAGCCACAAGGATCTGCAGCCTCCTCAGGAGGGGCAGCCCCGATCTCTGCTCTGGTGACAGTGACAGGACCCCAGGGAAGGGCTGGAGCTGTGTCAGGGCAGGGTCAGGCTGGATCTCAGGAAAAGGTTCCTCCCCCAGAGGGTGGTTGGCACTGAACAGGCTCCCCAGGGTTTGGTCACCACCCCAAGGCTGCCAGAGCTCAAGAAGTGTTTGGACAATGCTCTGAGGGACAGGGTGGGATTGTTGGGGTGGCAGGGCCAGGAATTGGATTCAAAGATCCTTGGGGGGTCTCTTCCAACTTGGGGTATTCTGTGATTCTATGATCTCTTGCAGCAGTAGCTGCCAGAACCAACTCAGAACACGTTTGATAGGGAGGGGAGGGCTGGCCTGGTCAGAACAGCCTGGCAGAGGTGAGGATGCTGCTGCTGGATCACTGCTAATGACACTCTCCTGGCATTTTTGCTCTTCCCCGTTCCAGAGCTGACATTGCTTTGATTGGACTGGCTGTGATGGGTCAGAACCTGATTTTGAACATGAACGACCACGGCTTCGTGGTAAGTGAGGGAAACGTTCAGAAAAGCTGACTCAGCAGCACTTGGGATTGGAGCTGAGCATTTTGTGGGTGCTTCTTCCATCCTTGTGTGATGACCTAACAGGTGCTGTTTCCTCCTTTGGGTTACAACCTGTGCTGCCCTTTGTCCCATTTCCAGGGAAGAGCAGTAGTGGTGCCGGCCTGTGCTCAGCTGGCACTGCTATGTTAGTTCTGCAGACTTTTCCTGAAGTTTGCCTTGGGCTTGGCCCTTCCCCACAGCTTCCCAAGGCACCTGCAAAGACATGCTCAGGTTCCCTGCAGGTCTGTAGGGAAGGTGGAACTGGGAGAGCCCAGGATGTCGAACCTTGCTTGTATAATTTGTAGTCCGAGCTAAAGTAACTGTTCTGTTGGCAGCTCCTGTTTTCTTGCTCCCCTAGGTGTGTGCCTTTAACAGGACAGTTTCCAAAGTGGATGACTTCCTGGCCAACGAGGCCAAGGGAACCAAAGTGATCGGAGCTCACAGCCTGGAGGAGATGGTCTCCAAGCTGAAGAAGCCCCGTCGCGTTATCCTCCTGGTGAAGGCTGGCAGTGCTGTGGATGACTTCATCAAGAAACTGGTGAGGCAAACATTCCTTCCACCTGGGACTTCTTGCTGTCTTTTGGAGGAGTTTCCTCTGAAAGTTCTCAATTGTTCATCATTAATTAAACGTTGAATGAATGGAGAAAATCAAAGCGCTGATTTATTTTTGGCAGGTGCCGTTGCTGGAGACTGGAGACATCATAATTGATGGTGGGAATTCTGAGTATAGAGATACCACGGTAAGCCTGTCTCCTACCCAAAGTATATGGATAAAATACACATGATTCTTTCTTCTCTGATCATCAGAATAGTCAATTGAAAAGATGCCATCACCCCTCTGCTTAGGAAAAACCAAACTGAATTATTTCTGCAAAATTAGATCATGCAGCCTGTTAAAAATCCATTGTTACAGTAGCTAAGGATTGCTCTGTAAGAATATTTTGCAGAAGTCACCCAAATCATAATGAGTGTTTTTCCTGACAGCTTTTAAAGAGTGAAGGCCTTTAGAAAATTTCCTGTTAAGATCTTCAGGAGTTTTCAGGGAGATTTATAAGTCTGAGGGTCTTTGTGGATTTGTTGTGACGTCTCAATCCTTCGTGATCACAGAACAGTCCAGTCAGACAGAACTGCTGGTTTGGCTGTCTCGGTTAGTGGAAGCAGAGTAATTATCTGCTTGTGATCAGACTGTGGCTGTAGAGGTTAGAGAGGCTACATTATCATATCTGGGATGCTCACAGGAAAATCCTGCATTCAGACTGGTATTTCTAAATCTTTATAAGGGGTGCTGTGTTCATCCTTCTGCTTTGACATCCTGATCTTGGATAAGTGAGGTGGCCATGCCAGAACAAAAACCAGGTACTCAGTGAGGATTAATCCCTGGGGAGTTTCCAGCTCTCCTTAGGGATCTGGGCCTGTGCCTCTGCCACTCAGAGGGAATTATTTGCCCTTATGTTGTCCGTGCTTCCACCTGCCCTCTGCAGTGAGCTCTGCAATTCCACCTTGGGCCTAATCTGCCTCCCCCACATCTTTGCACACAGCATGTGTCACCTGACACTTAATTCGGAGCTTTTTCCAGCCTCAGTGCTGCTCTTTTCTGTCTGGGGCTTAAGGACTTGTTTTCTCAGGGAGTCCCTTTTGCAAGATCCACATCAGAGCCCCAGGAAGTTTCCTAAGGCTCCCTGTGGTGTGTGGACAGGCTTTCTCTAAGGTTGGCTGCCAACACGTCCAAAGCAGAGCTGAAAACCTAATTTTAGGTCTGAATTGGTAATCTTTGTTTGCAAGGCTCTGCTGTTGAACCAAATCAAATAATGCTGCTCTGCTCTTTGTTCCAGAGGCGCTGTAAGGAACTCCAGGCAAAGGGCATCCTATTTGTGGGGAGTGGTGTCAGTGGTGGGGAGGAGGGTGCCAGATATGGGCCTTCACTCATGCCAGGAGGAGCCAAAGAGGCCTGGTAAGTGTGAGCTACTGTATTTCTTCTTCAGAATGGTGTGCAGTAATCATCTGCTCACAGTGAGAGCCGAGGGAGGGCAGGAGCAGGGTGTGGGTGTGGAGGGAACAAGATATGTTGCCATCTCACTTCCTCAAGGCTCGAGATTTCTCCACCCAGCTGGGGTCATGGGGCAGTGCTGAGCCTTCATGGCAGGTAGAACAGAGGCAGGTTTTTCTTCCAGGAATCCAAAGGCAAGTAGTAGGACCTACAGAAATCTGAAGGGAGGAAGGAATTTTGCTGAACTGTTAAACAAGTACTATTTCATGTTTTTTGTTTTTCTTTTGAGGCCCCATGCACTTGGGAAGCTGTTAGCCATGAATCAGGCAGCAGCAGAAGTCCCTGTAGTGACACATTATAAAAGGAGGCTTCAGGACATGTTTGTACTGACTAGTGAATACATCAGTTCATCTGCAAGTTCCTGCATGCTGCTGTGCTCTTTTGTACTCACTGTACATCAGTGCTCATATCAGACTTTATCCCTGGCTGCCCATTCTCTCTGTAAATGTAGAAAGAAAAGGTGTGTCCAGGCTTTGCCTGAGCTTTAGAATCTCTGGAGTCCCTGTCTGTTTGCATTAGTGTTTCATACCTGTATCAGCCTGTTCAAATTTGATGGCACAAAGCCATCAGCAACAGTAATCTGCTGCCTGATCATTTTGCCATGAACAGCTCAGTAAGGACAGCTTCTGCTTTTGGAGGGAGAAGATATTTGGGCTCCTTTAAGTTCATTAGGCTTGTCTGCACAGTGTTGCAGACGTGACTTGATCTGTAATGTCTTGCAAAAACTGTCTAGTTACAAAAAACATGAATTGAATTGACACTGCTGCATGGTGAGCTATCAACCTGCCAGCTGCCCTCACCCCAGGCTGCCTTTGGGCAGGTCGCAGGAGGCATCTGGTCCATACTGATGAATATTGGTTTTGTCTCCTGAGGTGCCTGTGTCCCTGCCTGTCTGCTGAGCTGTTTTGTTTCTCCCCACAGGCCCCACATCAAGACCATATTCCAGAGCATTGCTGCTAAAGTGGGATCTGGGGAGCCTTGTTGTGACTGGGTAAATATTCATTTGGTGCTGACTTAACTTGGGGTTGGATCCCCCCTGAGGTAGCTTGGTTGCTGGAGCTCATGGATGTTTGTCCATAATAAACCCAGCGCCATCAGTGGTTGGTTTTGGGGTGGACTGGGTTCATTTCCAGTCTGACATCTCTGATAACTCACACCATGCCATGGAAAGACAAGGTTTTATGGCTGGGTCATGGACCTGTGACCCCCTGCTTTCAGTTAGCACTGGGTTTGCTTCCTTCCTTCAGGCACAAGGAAGCCACGGGCAGGTATCACACTCTGGGATTAGTGATGATGTTATTGCTGATGGGATTTTTGGATGTGTCCTGACAGGTGGGAGATGAAGGTGCTGGACATTTCGTGAAGATGGTGCACAATGGGATCGAATATGGAGACATGCAGCTGATCTGTGAGGCCTACCACCTCATGAAGGATGTGGTGGGCATGGAGCACGATGAGATGGCAAAGGTGAGCTGCAGTTTTAGTCTTGCCTTTTCTTGTGCCATGGTGATGGCCTGCCCCTGCTGAGGGGCTGGGCTTGGGTGAAGCAGCTGCACACACATGAAGGGGAGTTTTCTGATGTGCATCCTGCAAGGGCAGTGCATGATATTCCTGAACTTCCCATGAGGTAGGAGCAGCAAGCACAGTCAGCTGAATGCTTAGAGGAGTTGTCTAAACCCTCCCATTCCCTGCTGATTTCTCCCTAGAAAGCACCTTCTTGTGTAGAGATAGGAATTACCTTGCCTGAAAAGAGCTAGTGAAATACTGAGCATTATAATCAAACAGGCAAAAAGCAATAAATCAATAAATCAGTGATGTATATTGTAGATATAGCAGGTTGAGATGTGTGTGTATATATATATATATATATATATATATATGCATACAAGCACATTTCTTCTCCTTTTCCAGGTCTTTCAGGAATGGAATAAGACAGAGCTGGACTCTTTCCTGATTGAAATCACAGCCAATATTCTGAAATTCAAAGACAGTGATGGCAAGTACCTCCTCCCAAAGATCCGGGACAGCGCGGGACAGAAGGGCACAGGGAAGTGGACAGCCATTTCTGCCCTGGAGTACGGAGTCCCTGTCACACTCATAGGTAACTGTTCCTCCACCTGGCTCCATCCTTCCCACTGCAGGTACCACCACCCAGTAAGGAGGTTTTTCTGGGTGCAGCTGTTCAGCATTTCTGCCCTGGTTACTGGTTTTGTCTGAGGGGCTTGTTTTTACCTCGTTCCCTCAATGGTGGCATACTGTTGTCACACCTGTGTCCCTGGTGTCCCCACAGCGCTGTGAGGACTTGGGGACAGGTGAGCATGAAGTGCTGTGCTGGTAGTGTTGTAAGACAGGAGCTGTAATACATCTGCAACACCTCTCCAGTGCCCTAATACCACTGGTCCAGTGTGGGCTTCCTGTTGGTTAATTAAATGACTCAACAGGTTCTTTGCTCTCAAAATTGCTTTCATTTTCATGTTTCTCTTCCTCTGTTTCCTTTACCTTGGCTGGTCCAGTCCTGAAGATAAGAAAAATTATATTCAGTAGCTAAAAGAGAGTAACTGCAGTGTAGCTCCCAAAGAAACATGGGTGCATTCCAGCAGCAGAACCACTTCTGCAGATGGTTTTAATATTTTGCTGCTGCTGTAGTCTTTCAGTTCCAGTCTTGAAACAGTGTTTCTTTGTTGTGCTGTTGATATCGTGCTGTTTGGGGTTCTTGCAAAGATCAAGGGTGGGGGAGGCACTCCCTGGTGAGTGCTGTGCAGTGCCAGGGAGCGTGGTTGGGTAATGCTGGGCTGATGGGGAAGTGTGTGCCATAGTCCTTGTGCAAACGTGGCTGCTCTCAGGGCAGTTGCTCTGTGTGGTTTTACTACATAAGCATGACTTGCAAACTTGTGCTTGTAAGAGCAGAGTCATGCTACTCCTGCTTTTCCCTGATTTTCCCACCCTGCTGCTCCTCCCCAGTGTAGAAGGAAGTTTTTACAGAAATGGAAAGGAGCCAGTTGTGATTTAGTTGTGATATGCTAATCCTGCTGCAGGGAGGATCCAGAACCTTGTGCAAACATTACTCATTCTTCTTTTTTTGTTGTTGTTGGTTTGATTTTTGGGGCGTGGTTTTTTTCTTTGATAATTCACCACTAACTTAAAAGGTGGAACAAAGGTACAATATGAACACTTGCTTGCTTTCCCTCTAGCAGGCCCTGAAAGGAAAACTTTTTTTCTCTCCCATTTTACAATACTGTCATCAATTGTAAATAAATACTACTTAAACCAGCATGATTAGGAATTGACTGAGCCAGATCAAGAGACTGTCATTCAGGCTTTCTCTCTATGAGCTGAAGGTACTCCTATGCTAACTCCTTAGCCCTGACAAATGACATTTAGTAACCTGCTTAGTGATGTTATAAAACTTTCTTATGGGCTTCTGACTACTAGTTAGGGGCCTCTCAGATTTATGAATTTTATTCCCCCCATAACCTGATGATTTATCCTTGATTCTCCTTGCCCACGTGACTGTGTTTCACTGTGTGTGTGGCTGATGGAGCAGTGACACTCACCGTGTCACTCTCAGACACTGACAGTGATGCTCAGCTTTCTGATGATCTCCCTTTCCTGCCCTGCCTGAAGGTGAAGCTGTGTTTGCACGGTGCCTGTCTTCCCTCAAGGATGAGAGAGTGCAGGCCAGTAAGCTGCTGGGAGGGCCCAAAGTGACTCAGTTCAGTGGGAACAAGAAGGCCTTCCTGGAGGACATCCGCAAGGTGAGTGCCTGTGCTGGTCAGGGCTGTCCACCAGAGCAGGTCTGGGGTGCTGTGAGCCCTGGGGAGGAGCTCTCGTGTTTATATTTCATATCAATTGGTTCCTGCTTTCAGCATGTGCACTGCCTAGTGATGGCCACAAAGCACAGTGTGACCTGTTCCTGACCAAGGATAGTCCTGAGGGAACTCAAGTCTCACCACAGTGGGCAGTGGTCACTGCCTGGGGTGCAGAGGTCATAATTCCTGCACAGGAGCTTTTCCACCCCTCAACACTCCTGTCTTTGCAACGGGCATTGATCTCTTGATATCCCTCTCTGCTGAGACCAAGCTTTCCAACAACTAGAAAGGAAATTCTGGTTCTCAAATAGCTGGAATGTGTCAACTCATCCCTGTTGAGATGTGGACTAAACAGAACATGTAGACCATGAAATTTCTAGTTCAACTATGTGGGATTTCTCTTGGAATGTGACTTTGTTTCCTTTTTTTAGGCCCTGTATGCCTCCAAGATTATCTCCTATGCTCAAGGCTTCATGCTGCTGAGACAAGCAGCCAAGGAATTTGGCTGGACCCTGAATTATGGTGCCATTGCACTGATGTGGAGGGGAGGCTGCATCATCAGGAGGTAATTAGGATGAGGAGGTAACTTGGTTGCTGAGGGGAGAAGAGCAGGCAGTTTAATGTGGTGCTTGGCTGACAAGCCTGGAGATTTCCTTGGAAAATCCACGGAGTTACTCTGCTGATGAGGTCCTGAGGGGCTGTTTCTGTCCAGAGACAGACTAAAGGTTACCAGATGAACTCTGTTCTGGTGGCTTAGAAAATCTGCTGCAGATTTTCTTTGGTCTTTGTAATGTTTGGAATCTGAGCCTGGCTGAGGGAAGTTTTGGCACTGTAAGTTTTGGATTCTGGGCCTTTGTTGAAAGCTGTGAAATTTATTCCTGGTTAACTTCTGTCTAGTGTTTTCCTGGGAAAAATCAAAGATGCTTTTGATCGAAACCCTGACCTCCAGAATTTGCTGCTGGATGATTTCTTTAAGACAGCTGTTGAAAACTGTCAGGTGAGTTCCAAGGAAAGGAGAGCACAGAAACAATAGTTTACAGCCAGGGCTGTCGTGGTTCTTCTCTTTAATTCTGGCCCAGCTGCAACTGGAAACTGAAGGTTTCCATTTTACTGTTATGGAAGAGCCTTAGGCAATAGCAACTTAGCAGGCCCACAATATGAGGGAAGAATGCCTGGCCTGTATGAACATTGTCATCACTGCCCTGTGCACTTGGATTTCTGTTCCAGTACCATTGTTTGCTGTAGCCCCAAAACAACAACGTTCCAGACCCGCCGTTCTTTGGGCCTGGGTCTGTCCAAACAGTGTCCTGATTTGGATGGAGCTGGCAGGCAGAATTAAAACCAGATTATCTGGCCAACAAAGAAGTCATGTATTATCATTAATAACCCTTGTAACTGAATCTGAATATTCCATGGGAGTTACTGGATCAGATGAACAGTTGTACCGGGGATTACCCACATGTGTGTCTGAAGTATCACACTGACCTCTTATGCCCCTGGGCGAGCTTTGTCTCAGGCTTGGTGAGAGGTCCTGGAAGTGCCTCAGTGTTTGCTCAGAACCCTGCTGGGTTTGTGCTTTTGGCATGTTCTGATCATGTTTATGTGAAAGAACGGCATCTTTGCTCGAGGCTGTGGTTTGACTGCGAGCCTCAGCTCTTTTTGTCCTGTTGTTAACTTTTATATTACTCGCCTTTTTATTTTGGACCTATTTATTTTGTTTATGTAAAATCAGGAATCTACTGCTGATTTGCTGAGACTTGGTTATTAGCTTTGATAGAATGTGAAATAGCGCATAGTTTTTCTAAAATAATTCATGTGCCTGCACGTACCTCTGAGCAAGCACTGATTAGTTTCTTTTTCCTTTATTTCCCCCTGTTTTCCTGTGTCCCAGGACTCCTGGCGCCGTGTGATCAGTACTGGAGTACAGATTGGAATCCCTATGCCCTGCTTCACCACAGCACTCTCTTTTTATGATGGATACAGGCATGAGGTACTGCCAGCTAACCTGATTCAGGTGGGTACTGAAATACCATCATGTTGTTATGTAGGCACTGCTTTAAAGGCCTCAGTGGCAGTATACTGTGTTTCTACAGAACTCCTAATTACTAGATATTAATAAATGTTTGTGATTTTTCTAATAATGAGAGAATAAATTTGAATGTTATGATATTGCAGTCAGATCTTTTTTCTAGTATTCTATAGTCAAGTATCAGTAGGTGCAACTTGTAGTGCTCATATGGCTGTGATATTGATGTGTCTGTTTTGTGTGTTCTCATTGCAGGCTCAGCGGGATTACTTTGGTGCACACACATACGAATTATTATCGAAGCCAGGGGTATTTGTCCACACTAACTGGACAGGCCATGGAGGAAATGTGTCCTCTTCTGCCTACAATGTCTAATGGAAATCCTTCCACTTTGAAGCCAAGATACTGTAGATCTCAAATATTTCTCCTAGAAATCACTTTTTACTGTACTGTGCTAGAACTTGTGTTTGGACACTTTTGTAATAACTTGTGGGTATATTTCATATATATATATATGTATATCTCAATATATATATATAATATAAGAAAGCTAAATAAATTTAGTTATAAATGTATTGAGCTGTTTTGTTTTCACTGCTGCTGGCCAAAATGTCTTTTACCCCAAATCTCCCTGATTCTTTGCCTCTTCTTCCCAGGGGGCAATTAAAAATACCCACAGTTGGCTCTGTTTTATATCCCCTCCCTGCAATGCTACTGCCAGTCATCTCCAAGACTTCTGAAAATTCACCTGGATGTCTGAACCTTTCGTTCGTCCCTCAGAAGCGTTAAATCTTCCCTCTCAAGCGTTAAGTTTGGTGCTGCTCGCTGATTTTTGTAGCAGTTTTTTTTTCCCCTCCATTTATTTCTGCCAAGGCAGCTACTTACAATTGAACATCTCTGTGCGGCGAAGCATGACTTTCACTTTCATTTTTCCGCAGACCACGCAGTAACATTTGGAATTTCCGTGAAATACAGATTTCAGGGAGCGCAGCGGGCTCGCGGCTCCCCTCAGAGCGGCCCCGGGGCGGGGCCCAACATGGCGGCTGCGCGGCCCCACCCCCCGCGCTGGGCGGGAAACTCTGAGGGGGCGATGGCGATGGCGGCGGGCGGAGAGGACCGGCAGCTGCTCACAGAGGTACCGGGCGGCACGCCGGGCTCGGGGCCCTGAGCCACCGCCCCCAGCTGGCTGTGGTGGCCGAGAGCAGAGCCGCTGTGTCAGTGCCTGCCCCCGCCTTGCTCCCTGCAGAGGCTGAAGGCGGCGGTTCATTACACGGTGGGGTGCCTGTGCCAGGAGGTGGGGGAGGACAAGGACGTGCAGTTCAGCAAACAGAGCATCGCGGCTATCTCAGAGATCACCTTCCGACAGTGCGGTACAGCCTGCGATACCTGGGGTTACCTGGTGATACGTGGGTTACCTGGGGTTACCTTACCTGGGGTTACCTGGCTTACCTCATTCTACCTGGGTTACTTGGGTTACACCTCCTGGGTTCGGGAGCCACTGCTGGAGACACGGGGCTTTAAAATAAGAGCACCGAACTAGGTGTCACTGGGGCATTACCCTGCTTTGTGTTTTTTAACAGTACAAGAAATAGCGTTTCTGCTTTGCAGACCTGAAAAAAGCACCTAAGTGTCTGTGGAAATACTGTGCCTGTGCAAGAGTGGCACCGCATAACCAGCTGTGGTCACGTCTCATAACTGACTTGGATAACTTATACTTCATACCTTTGTAACAGCTGTTGTGTATTATGTATCTCTTCCCACTCAGCATTTTAAAATATGCTTCATCTTTGTGTTTTCTCCAGAAACCTTTGCAAGAGACCTTGAAATGTTTGCAAGGTAGGCACTGGTTGTTACAAAAGCTTTCTTCTTTCGTGTTAGCTCCCAGATAATCTTTAAAACGCGTCTTGCAATTCACTGTTTTAAGTATTCTGTTGTCTGCTTAAATAGTGGCTGTGAAGTTAGGAAATAGATATTCCCTGCAGGTGCTTCCTGATCTTGGGAGCTCATTTGTGTGGCACAAGTCATTGTTTAGATTAACGACTGTAAATAATTGTCGAATGCAGTGACACACAGGGGTAGTGGATGGTTTGGGGGTGACAGTGTTGGCAAACATGTTAAGGGGTGTTTATTTTATGCAGGCATGCAAAACGAAGCACAGTCAATACAGAAGATGTGAAGCTTTTGGCTAGAAGGAGCAGCTCTTTGGTGAGAGTCACTGTATTTTCTGTCTCACGACATTCTTATAGCAGTTTAGAGCATTTGAATGAAGGATATAGATTGAGGCAACTGTTGTTTAGGCAATTTCACTGCCTTACTGATGATGAATGGGCACAAATCCAGTGATTTTTTTTTTTAAATTTTCATCTTATTTCACTCCATGACACTCTGCCTCACTGTGGGAACACACATCTCATTGCAATTCAGGAGTTGCAGAAGGGTTGCTGAGGTTCCAAGTACAGAAGTGCAGTAAACAGATACAGCATCATCAGTCCTGGAAACGAATCACTTTGCTTTTTTCCTGATGTGTTCCTTCGTGGTAGCCCAGGATTAGCTTGAGTCTCCTCACATTACCACAGGGATCATGGAATCATTGCATTCCCTCTTGGGCTGGTCTATGTAAAGTTCAGTGGATTAAACTCACTAATGTTATGACATACCTGTACCTGGAACCATGAAAAAGGAAGCTTCCAATACTGATTTTAACTTCATGTGAGGAGATTTTTTCCTTTCATATGTGGTTTGAAATATGCAACATGAACTTGCCCGAGAAGGCAGAGTAAATGGGTTTTTTTAGAGTCTGTCATCTTTCTCGTAGTAAGAATTTGCCCTATTACTTTCTCTTCAAGATTTCTCTCTAAATTCTTGTGAATAAATGAAATTCGTCAGTAGAGGACTGATGAGTTTATTGTTCTCAGCTAAAATACATCACCCAGAAGAGTGATGAGCTTGCATTGAATAACATGGAGCAAAAGGAGAAGAAGAAAAAGAAGTCCAGTGCAGCCAAGGGAGAGAGAACTCCAGGGGAAAAAGAAGCAGCTTTGACTGAAAATGAAGATTCCAACATGTCATGATCTACCTTTCAAGTAATGCCTCAGGTCAGCTTCTCTTAGTATTCTAGAGAAACCAGAATTAGTAAGATTTCTATGTAAGATTCCTCTTGCAGGTTAACACCAGTAATGAATCTTTAGGTTTTTAGGTGAACACGATGAGTTGGATTTTTATTGTTCCAAAAATGCAAGTTCTGTCAGAATTCAGTAAAGCTTTTGCCCAAGATGCCTTAATTGCTCACAAAAGGTATCTGTTACTAAAGTTAAAAGCCTTTAAATAAAGAGTTTAAAGCATAACCTTTTCAGTGAACCGTAATAACTCGGTATGTGCAGCACCCTCCATGCTGCTACTCAGTTTCTCCAGTAACTGTTTGACTTCCTCCCTGCTTCCAGTCTGGATACTTTTGCTCAGGCATATTGAATATTCTGGTTTTGGTTAAACAGCCATGTCTCTTACTTGTTGCCTTGACAATTTAAAGATGTTTTGTGCCATGTCCCACCTGTGACAGTGCTAGGGTACAATTGTTGCTGTCAGTTATTCCCATTTTCAGGTGGCACTGTGGCTCTGGAGCAGTGGGCATACACCGATCCCCAATGCCCTCTGCCAGGCTGGCAGAGCCTTTACAGAATGCTGTAAGAAAGAGCTGTCAAAAAGAATCCAAAAATAATTTGATTCAAAAGAAGCAGATTTAAAGATATAAGTAATTGGACAGAAATAGCCAAGTGAAATGAGAAGGCTGCGTGGGCCAACTTGATCCAGCAAGAATTAGCTTGCCAAGGATAGTCTAAAATATGCAGCAAGAGAGGAAAGACTTGAACACTGTTTGTCTTGCTCAGCCCTTGATTCGTGAGACAGACTCTTCCTTAAAGTCACTTATTCCTTCCTGCAGGATACAGCTTAGGCCAACTCCTCCAAACCAAGATTAAAGTCATCAGCTTCTCTTTTTAGTTAGACTTTTAGATTAAACACTACCCCAAGATAAGGAAGGTACCAGATGACAGAAGATTTCTAATTGCACTTGAGAAGTTCTAGGTGTAGCCTTGCTCTGTGTTTGAGCTGTTTAAGCAGGAGTGATAGGGAAGATCCTATGCCTTTTGTAGGCTGTAACTATCCAGTATTGATCAAATAAAATCAAGTGCTGCAGTGCAGAACAGGGGAATGTCACGAATCCCCATCTCATTTTACACAATGGCTCTTCCCTTTCCCCCATTCCAGACAGTTCCACTTTCAGGGATGAGATTTCTTTTAGAAGAATTCAGCACATTAATTAGAGCAGCTGGTGGAAATATCACAACTAGCCCAACAGTGAGATAAAAAGCTTTTATTGATATTAGAAAAAAAGGCTTTAACAAATTGTTAGTACAAAAGCATCATGATGCTACACTAATGATTTACACAGCAGGCCCAATGCAAGTCTTCTGTAACACAGCCCTACAAAGCAATTATTTCCACCTTTGCTGTGTTTTACAAGTTAGTTCTTACACAGCACCCAAGAGAAAGCACTGAAGTGAAAGGACTTTTAATTTCCTTTAACTGATGAAATCAGTGTGAGAACTCAAGTTCCTGGAGCCTAAAGCCAGGCAGCAGCTGGTTAAACCCTCTGCCCTGTTCCCTCTGTGCCCCAAAGTGTCTCCCAGGGGTCTTGCACCCTTTGCACTGAAAATGATGGGGGGACAAGGCAAGCAAAGTGCCCGGGGCCTCAGGAGCTGCAGCCACCAGTGTCAGATGGAAGCTTCTGGCTCCCAACCAGGTTTGCAAAGCTGAACCCTTACATGCTGTGTTTAGCAATACCATTGTTCCAGCATTCTGCAAAAAGTCAAAATCCCTTTGGTCACACATGATTTGAATCACCCCAGGAGCGTAAGCCTCAGGACAATGTCCAGATTTCCCCTGCCCATGGCCAGAGCAAGCTCTGGCTGGCAGGATGTGTGTTTGCTGGGGTGGGTTCTAAGGCAGGAGCAGGGCTGAGCTGCCAGCAGCAGTGCAGGGTTATTTTTTGCGTTTTGAGCTGGGCCAGTCCCCCCAGGGCAGGGTTTTCTTGCCCTTGGATGTGTTCCTCAGGGAATGCAGGGCCTGCACCTGCTGGAGGCGCTTGGAGAGCTCCTGGTCACAGGCTGTCTGCAGAGCTGCAGCCTTCTGCTTGTCCCATCCCAGAGCCAAGGCCAGGGCTGCTCTGTCCTCCTTTAGCACCAGCTGTAGGAAAGCAGATTTTTAAGTCTTTTCCACCGACTCCCCCACCCCTGACCCTCTGCCCACATGAACAGCAGCAGGAACGAGGCACCTGTTTAGCACTGACACTTTGGAACTGAAGGTGTTCCCAGATTTCATCACCTATTCCATGGGCTACTGGATCTCCAGTGTTCTGCCAGCACTCAGAGCTTGAAGCTCTGTTCAGATGTTCAAAGGAACAGAAACTTAGTTTCTACAGCAGGGAAAAGCAACAGCAGCCAGTCCACAGCTTGAAAGGACACCTTTCTGTGATGGTTACAGTGTAGCTGGGCTTTCCCAGCTGTGGGTTTTATTTGTAGTTTTCAAAAATAATGAATTTTTGATTTGGGATGTATAAAAGAATATAGTTAGATGCATCTGCATACAAAAACTCACCCTGCTGGTAAGATAGCTGACTATGACCTGTCAGAGACCAACCCCCAGATTGTTTTGTGGCTTTTTGGAGTATGTGAAACAGTGTCAGCTGGCTGACACAGAGGGGCTGCAAGCAGGGGGTAGAGGTACTGAGGGAGAGAAGTACTCAATCTCACCATGCTGAGACTGAGATCTACTGACATCAGAGCCTCCAGGAGCAAGCACAGCTTTCCCTACAGCCTCTCTCTCCAGAGGGAGAGGTTTTCCTGGATGTGGCTGTGTCATTCTCACCCACCTCTAGGTCCTGGCTGTCCAAGCAGAGCTCTGGAGCAGGTTTCTCCCTCAGAGCAGCCACGATCTGCTCACTGAGGGCTGTTTTGGCTGGAGTGCCTGTGCTGCTGGTACCTGTGTCAACCACATCCATCTCCTTCCTTGGTGCAGCCTGAGGTTCTGAAAGGGAGCAGAGTCAGTACAGCCCCTGACAAGTGGCCTGCACTGCTTTGATGGTTGTGAGATTAAGAAATCTTAAGAAATCCATAATGCCTACGTGATTTAAGCTTTTCTCCCAGTGTTCTGCTTTCAGGCATTGTGAGAATTCTCTCACCAGGTCAGAAAATTCTCACACCATATACACTACACCAGCTCTTGCATCAACCCCACTAAGAGCTGCTGAGCAAATGACTCACTCCAGTCCTTCACTCCACCTTACTTATTCCACCAACTATTTCAGGCATCTCTGGGAAGCTCCTTCTGCAGCATCCCCGTGCTCCCTACCTGCTACTTTGCTTAAGACACTGTCCTCAGTTTTCAGGGCCTCCAGGTAGAGCTCCAGGAGCTGCCTGGACTGACGCTCCTCTTCTCTTCTGTCCAGCACCTGCTGCAGGGTGTCCTGCAGCACCCGCGCTTTGGTTTCACTCTGGGCCAGCTCTGCTGCCAGGTCTGAAGGGGGCACATCGATCAGCACCTGAAAACAATGCCAGTGCTGAGCAGCTCGTCTCATGGCACTGAATGCAGCACCAGCAGCAGGGACCGGCCCTCCTGAAACCCAGCGTGGCCCACAAGGTTCCTTGTGAAGCCACCGTTCTTCACCAGGAGCCAAAAGGCCTCCAGGGACACTCAGGGGTTAAGGGCACCCTCCTTAGACACTGGAGTGTTTCCCCTACCCCAGAGATGTGGCCTGGCACCAACAGCCACACAGCAGCAGCTGAATTAAGCTGAGATCTTGTTTACTGATTCTGTTCTCTACTGAGATGAAAGGATCATGGGCAGAGCCAGGGGTTGGGGGTTTCCCCACTGTACCTGGAGGTCTTCCTCAGACATCAGGATGATATTGGACAGGTCCCCCTTCAGCTGCCTGGCCAGCTGCTTCCACTTCTCCGTAGCACTGTCCACTTCATCCACAGCCTCCGAGAGCCAGGATGTTCCACTGTCTGACACAAGAGTCATCAGCTCCCTGGGTCACTCCTGACCCACCTGAGACAGCCTAATGTCACCAGGTGTATTCCAGACACCCTCCCCTCCCGTGCTCCCTCATCCACAGCCTACCTAAGCTTTTGCCTGACCATTTCTCATCCTTGGCCAGTGCCACAAACTTGGTGTTAGCTGGCAAACACAAGAAGTAATCCTCATCATCCACAATGGTCCCATCTTCTGCCAGCACCAAAGTGATGGGCTCCCTGGCCTTGTCAATGGCCAGAACACCACAAGCTGCACAACAGAAAAAAACAATTAAATGACAAAAGTGACACAGCAGTGCCCTTTAATTACCCCTGGCACAAGGCACAGGCAACTCTCAGTGACTGCGGCTGGAGCCCTGACCTGTCTCCTTACAGCTCTTCTTTAGCACAGGCTCCCCTCCAGAAATTAATATTAGAATCACAGAATCATGGAATCCTCAAGGTTGGAAGAGACCTTTAGGATCACCCAGTACAACCATCACCCAGCACTGCCACTGTAACCCCTAAACCATCACCCAGCGCCAGATCCAGACACCTCCCGAACACCCCCAGCGAAGGTGACTCCACCGCCTCCCCGGGCAGCCCGTCACAACATTGGCCTGGCCACCCAGTGTTTTCCCACTTCCCTCCGCATCCCCCAGGAGCCCCGGGGGCTCAGCCCGGCCCCGCGGGAGGGTCCGGGATCGCCGGGGCTCCCGGCGGGCTCACCCTTGTCCCGCAGCTCCCGCAAGCAGGACGCGCCCACGCCGTGCTGCTCCGGCCCGTCCCGCCGCCGCACCACGCAGCGCTTCAGCCGCGCCGCCATCGCCTGGCGCCGGGCGATGCCCCTGCGGGCAGGGAAGGCGCTCCTGCTGGGAAGGGCAGCGACACGGCCCGCGTGTCCCGGCTACTCCCCGCCGCTCCCGTCACCCGTGGGTGCTCCCGGCACCCGTGGGTGCTCCGCTGGGCGCAGCGATGCGCCGGCGCTCGGCTCGCCGTGCCTGTGGGCGGGGAGGGCGCTGCATCGCGCGCTCGGGGGTGGATTGGGCACGCCTGGGAAGATGGCGGCGGCGGAGCGAGCGGAGCAGCCGGGGCAGGTGAGGGGGCTCTGAGGGGATGGGACGGGCTGGGGGCTCTGGGGGGACCGGGGGGGTTCTGAGGGGCTCCGGACACACCCTCCGGGCACCGCGGGGGCCTTGCTGCACCGAGGATCCCTGCCCTCTGCGAGCGGGGGCTGTGCGGGGCTGGCTGGAGCAGGCCGGGCCCTGGGCACAGGCGCGGTGCCATTGAGGGGCTGTGGGTGTGAAAGTCATAAAGCGGTTGGATAAAGGGAGAAATGAATGCAAACAAGGCCAGGGAGAAAGGACGCGGTGTGCCAGGTGGGTTACGAAATGAGGTGGAGCCCTGTGCAGGGCGGAGGGTTGGACTCAATGGTCCTTGTGAGCCCCTTCCAAGCCAGAATGTTCTGGGGTTCTGTGAGGAGTCAGACAAAATACTGCCCGTGCCTTGACCTGCGGGGGAGGGAGGGGGATCCCGGAGCCAGGAGCGTGAAAGGGCAAAGCAGCGATAGATGTGCCGTAAGAAACTGCTGTCAGATGGGCTGGCAGGCACTGAACGGGGAGGGCCGAAGAGCAGTGGTTTGAGTGCTCACAGAACACTAAAAAGCTTAAGGTGTTTTTAAACTGGGGCATGAAATGAATGGAGCAGCCCGAGAGGAGAAGGGAAGTGCGGTGTAGTTGTGTTTAATATATATATTGTTAAAGGTCTCTTCCAGCCTGGATTCCATGGGATGGGTTTGATGCAGGTGTGCACAGTGTAGGCTCCTGTCACTCTCATTGTGCTGATGATGATCCAGGGTCACTTGTATTCCATTGCAAACTCAACCCTCCTCAAATTTAGTGACCTCCTGGAGCTCTCTCACCTCTCCCCTGTCCCAGACAGGCTCCTGAGAAGTGGTGCCAGGGAAATTTGGGAAAGCCCTTTTGGTTCGCCTAGGAGGGAGGGGAAAGGTCCAGTTTGGCTGTTGGAGCAGCTGGGCAGAAAATAGAGCAAAGTCTGCCAGGGACACACTTTTATGTGCAGTCTCTGCCCAGATTTGGCTAATTCACCATGAACCTCTCTGCTGACCCTTTCATTATGGACTGAGGGGGCCGAGTTTGTGGGGATCACTGTTGAACTAAACTGAAATGGAAATAAATTTCCATAAAATCCATACTCTTGGGTAAGCAGCACAGGTCTGGGTTGTGAAAGGCCCTGTTGCCAAACTCCCAGGAGGCTGGGCAGCTTTGCACCACCCAGCTGCTTTCAGCAGTCCCAGAGTGAGGTGCAGACATTCCAGTCCGTTCCTCACACTTCCAGGGAATGCTTTCAGAGCGAGGAAACCTGCGGATACCTGGGCAGTCTGCAGGGTTGGCACTTGCTGAGGAAGAAATGTGGTTAACTGGCAGATGTGGTTGCCTGAGAAGCATTGAGGTTCTCTCGAGCTCGATGTTGTATCCTCCCATTGCACCCTTTTTTAGCAGACATCTATGTGGTGTTGCTGTAGCTCAGGAGAAGGCTTGGTGTTTGCAGTTGGAAAAGTTTTGCCTTTTAATGAGCCTCAAAAATATCCCCAGAGAACCCCCTGGGTTCTAAAGTTAAGGACATGAAGGATCGTGGAATGGTTTGGGTCAGAAAGGACCTTAAAGATCACCCAGCTCCAACCCCGTGGAACTGTGTCCATAGTGAAAAGTGGGAATGGAACTCCCACCTGCTGTGTAACATGGAGAGTTTTTCAGGCATGGGCTGTACAGAGCAAGGTGGAGTTAATGCCTGTGCTGCTCTGGGAGTCAGGGAGAATTTGGGATGGGGAGAAGGGAGAGCTGTGCACCACAGAGAGCCCGTTCCATGGGGGCTCTGAGGAGGAGGGAGGGGATCTGGAGGCACCCCGGGTGGAGAGGGTCAGTTAACTGGATAACTGCCCAGTTCCTGCAGGAATGCTGGATTCTCAGGCAACAGCAAGTTCCTTGCACCCCCTTTGGCTCCTGGCCTGACTTCACCAGTGGCAGAGTTTGTTCCAAGGGCAGCTCTGGCTCTGCCCTCCCTCAGGCCTGGGGGGCACCCCTGCAGTTCAGCTGTAGGGTCTCACACTGGCACTGCCCCTACACACACAGCCCCAGGAACAGCTCTGCTCCTGCAGGACCTTCCCTCCCTGCCCTGTGCCTGGGAGGGGCAGGGGGGATGCTCTGAGGTGCCTGCTGAGCACAGATGGCCCCACCACCATCTCCCACTGCTGCACATCCCTTATCCACAACTCCAGGAATGCTCAGTGCTCTCAGACTCCGTGGGCTTGGGTAGGATTTGAGAGAATCTTGTAGCTCTGGCAGGAAGAAGGGGGTGTGACTGAACCATACATAGCACAGGAGGTGAATTCTCAAGGGGACAATTTTGGAATTAGACAAACCAATGAAAATCTCTCTGTGAGTCTCACAGAGTGTAAACAGCACTCCTCTTACACAACCCTTGCAGCTCTGACACTTATCAAGGCCTGTGGAAAGTTGTCCCCATTGCACACTAAACGTTTAGAGAATCTAATAAAATATTTGCTTTCTGCCACCGGTGATGTTTGTTTATTTATTGCCAGGCTTTCAGCGTGAGGCTGTGAGTGGTGGCACTGCCTCGCTTAACTTGTTTATGTTTGGGTCCCATCATGTTTCCTATTACAAATCGAGTTAGTTTAGATGCTGGAAAGGGAGTGTCAGATGTCTTATGGCTTATTATCTGTTTTACTTAGTTTAATTTTCTCATTCTCATGAATTAATATATTGCCTCAAGCACTGTGGGGAGGGGGAGAGCGTTGCAGCTCAAATGAAATCATTTACGGAGATAGAATTATCTTCTAAAGGCAATAAACGTTTCTACCAGGGATTTTAAAATACTTTGTTTTGTTTAGAAATCATCTTCCTTGGGCCTTTTAGTAAAACCAAGCAGAAGAAAAGATCCTATCTCTCTGTTCTTTATAGCAGCAGGATGATGGTGCAGCCTGTGAACAGAATAACTGATTTCTTGGTGAAGTTCTCATCTTGTTTTCTTCCTAAAGCTTCATTATACCCCCTTTGGGTTGAGTCTTCCATGTAGCTGGGTGTTTTCTTTGTGTAGGGAAGTAGTTAAAACAAATTTCAAAGGTGTTGGAAATGGCTGATTTGTTGCTCCAGAGACTTTAATTCCCCATGTGCATTGTTAGTCAGTGTACAGGTGAATTTTCCTCCCCACCTGCCTGTAGCTCTTGGCTGTTCAGCCTCTGGATTCTGTGCCTGAAAGGGTGGTTTTCCTGGTGCAGGTAAATGGTGTGTGGACTGGGATGTCCCTTGTTTTCATTAAACACAGGCTGGGAAGGATGGGATCTTCCCTGCCTTGTCCTTCTTTGGGGAATTTCCCAGGTTGGCCAAGTTTTGTGTGGAGTGACAGTCCAGAAATACCAGTGCAGCCCCTTAGGGCAGGGCACAGGAGCTCTAGTACTGAGGATGCTGTGGGGATTTTCTGAGGATATGAATTCAGTGGGGGTTTCTTTCTCTCTTTCATTGTTGCCTTTGCTGTACAGAAGAGCACAACACATAGATTCTTAGAAAACTCAGCACTTCATAAAAGTGGTTTGATGGAACAATGCCATGGAAATAGTTAACAGTTATAGGTACTTCTCTGAATTGCTCAGGACAAATTTTATCTGTGCTGCTCTTTTTCTCTAAGCAGTTCTGACCCTGTGCTCCCTGAATTTGAGGAGAATCTTTCCTCTGACTGACTGTGCTGTGAATCAGGCCCCAATATTTTGGAGTATTGGTCATAACAAGGTACCTGTGTTAGTCCTGGGAGTTGGCTGAAGGAATAAAACACAGCACACACACACCAAATAAGTCGATCCACAACCTGAACAGGTTCAGTTACCTTATTAATAAATCATGCAAGCCATATTCTTGTGCTGATTCTCACATTTTCCGTATTTTTGGAGGAGTGGATGGATCTTGAGGCTCTTCCACCCAGCTGAAACAGTTTGAAAGCAGATGTTCTGTGCATGTGAAGGCAGTGACAGGGAGAAGTGCCCTTTCCTTGCTCCCAGTGTGTGACTGCAGGGTGGTGTTGAAGCTGATATTTGCAGGGGTTGTGTCAAGTGATCCCAGGGAATCCCTGCCCAGCAGTGAGGTCTGGCTGGGCCCTGGTGGTGATCCTTGTGTGGGAGCAGAGGAGTTGCAGGATGTTTGAGTTTCTGGCACCCTCTTGTGGTAAAAACTTGGGTTTATACATTTTTTTTTTTTTGCTATATTTTGTAGATGAGAAAGAAACCCAAATTTTAAGTCCTTCAAAGGTTTGGTATATTGAATAAGAGTGATGAATAGAACCAGAGGACAAGAGGTCCCTTAAGGACCTTGAATGGGTTCCCTTTTCTCTAACTGAGCCTCAAAACTTGTTGTCATTACTAATCAAAGTGCATTTTTGCACCATTGAGGTCACAACTGTGTCACCTCTGTTAAGATAAAACACCTCAGGTGGAGGCAAATCATCTTAACATCAGGTGGGTCCTGTTTGAAAGCAGATTGTTGACCAAGATAAATTTACTTTGTGGTAAAACTGAAGTGTCTCTGCCTTGTGAGAGCTGATACATTCAAGTTACACACAGATCAAACTGCTGGGGTTTTTTGGCAACAAAGAGAAGCCCAGAGAGTAGTCCTGTAAAACAAAACTGTGGGGAAGTGTCGTGCCTGTTCTTGAGAAGTGAGGGAATACAAAACCGCAGGTGAGCCTGGAGAGGGGGAGCTCTGCAGGTTCAAGTGTAGTCCAGTGTTTGGCTGCCTGTCCTGCTGTGAGCAAATGGTTTCTCTTTCCTCCTGTTCACCACTTGTCCTGGTGGGCAAGGTAAAGTGTTCAGCATCTGCCCTAAAACTGCATCTCTTAATTATGTGTGGGAAACAGGGATGGTCCTGGTACTGCAACAGTTTGTGAGATTAAATTGTGGTTGCTTTGAAATCTTTATAAGAACAGTGCAGAAAACAAAGGGTGCATTAGTAGGTCATGGAGATGGGAGAAGTGTTTCAGAATTTGGGTTTGGGTGACCACTGCTTTCATGCCATCTCTCAGGAGTCTCCCTGGCTCTCACTGCTGTTCCCTCAAATGAGTTCTGCAGGTTCTGTGAGTCCTCTTGTTTTAAATGGGGACTGCTGGAATTAAATTTTTTTTTTTAATGCTTCTGACCTCTTCAGTCTTCAGTCCTTCGCAGAACTGCTGCTGGAAGCAGAGATAAGTGTCTCCCTAACAGCCAGGCAGCGTTTCTGAGGGTGTCCATGGGGTGGCAATGTGAGCTCACTGCTGTGTTTGTGTTCCAGGCCGGCTCCTGCCCTGCCACGGAAAACGCCGCGTCTCGGGAGCCGCTGGTGAGTCCCTCAAGAGGCAACATTCTTGTTGATAACATAATACACACGAGTTGTTCTGTTTGCTGCATCGTTTTTCATCCGTTGTTTTGCTTTCCTGAGGAGCTGGTGCTTTGTGGAAAGGTGTAAAGTGCTGTAGGTGGCCCTGCTGTTGTGTGAGTCCTGACCCAAAGCCATCCCCTCCCATCTGCTGGGGTTGGACACGGCTCAGCTGGGTCACTGTGCCGGCCCTGAGCACAGACTGCCTGTCCTGAGTGAGTGCAATGTGTGCTCTTGTTCAGTGCTTATTTAGGAAAGAGTTTGAAGAAAGCCCTGGGCAGCATAATTTAAACTGAATTCTTGGTGCTATTGTCTAATAAAAACCCCTCTGCTGCTCAGAGACCTCATTCACACTGTCTTTATATTCAGAGGCACTCAGAGTGAGCTCAGAAGTGTTTGTCAGCTGGCAGTGCATGTGATCCAATGTTTTTACTCCAGAAGCATTTTGGAAAGGGCTCTGGGATTTTTTGTGTATGATGATAACCAAGAGAACCCTGTTTTGGTTGCTCTTTTATGGTGACGCAGAGTGGGAAGTGAGCCACTAGTCCTGGAGCTGCAGTAGATTGTTTTTTACAACCTTGTTTTCTTTTCTTTCCTTCCTCTTTAGCCATCTAGAACTCGGTCAAAAACCTTGCCAAAATTCTTAGCCAATGTTATTGTCCTAAATTTATAAATGTCTAACTGAGTTTCTTCTCTGGCTTTCATTTGTTGATCACAGTGAATACAAGGGGCTTGCAGGGAGAGCACTGAGAACACTCGTGGCACTGGCCAAATCAAAGAATTTTTACCTGGGGACCCCAGGAGATGGTTTTTAAAGGAGAAAGATGTGAGCAGAGGTTGTGAACTGGGAAGGGTCAGTAAAATGCAAGGGCTGTTTGTGGATTCTGTGAAGCTCTGCAGTGACAATCTCTCTGTCTGGTAACACCGTGCCATCCCTTAACTGCAGGGATGTCTGTCTGTGAGATTACCTGGAGTTTTTACTGACACCACGTGCCTCGTGATGGATTTGGTGGTTGTTTTTTGGGGGGTTGGGTTATCCCCCCCCATCCTCTCTCAGGAAGGTCACAGCAGGCAGCAGATCATCACAACCTGTGCTGGTCAACAGTTTGTTCTTTCTCAAGGCAGGTTCTGCCATTACCTTTGACTTCATTAATTTCTTACTGTGTATGTGACTGGAGAATTGCTCAGAGGAAGCACAAAGCACTTGTGTATCTTTCTGCTTGGGTGGATATTCCTACTCCATAAAATTATTTGTGCTCTCAAAGAACTCCAACATAAACTTTACTCTCACCATGGTGAGTCTTACACAGGAGCTAATTAGAGCCCTTTGAAAGGCTGAGGTTTCCTCCTTATTTTTTCATTAATTTTTTTTTTTTTTAATAATAACAACAAACTCTCGTAGTCTTTGTCACATCTGTTTAGGAGTCATTATTGCTTCCAGCTGCTCCTCTGTGCACGCCTTGTGAAACGAGCAGTGCAGCCCTGTGAGCCAGATGATCTGACTTCCACCACCCTGCCAGGGCTTCCCACAGGGGGGATTGAGCACAGTGCCCTCCACACACACAGGGCACCTTGGGCCATGAAACCCTGGAGGCACAGGGTGCCCTGTCAGAAAAGTGTTTATGGAAGGCCCAGAGCAGAACTGGGGCAGGGATCCGGCCAAGGGGGCTGTGTGGGGAATCCACATGGTGTATCAATCCTCAGGGGTATCATTCTGGCCTTCAGGTTGGGTGGGAAGCAGTTGGAGACTCCAGAGGAGGGAGAAAAGAGTCTCATGGCCAAATTCTGCTCGGCAGCTCCTTGTCTTTTTTGACTTGATTGTGACAGGGCTGTTTGGAACGTACCAGCACCCAAGGGTGAGAAAGCAGCGGGGTTAAACCACCTTGCATTGTATCAGCAGATGTTGTTATGGATTAAAGCTGGGTTTGTCTTGTGTTTCTGATTCCAGTGGACCCTGTGTCCTGCCAGGTGCTAAACACCTTCTGCTCTGTGCTCGGGGGCACTGACTGCTGCCTGCTCTGGACTGCTCCCAGCGGGAATTTGGGAGAAGCCGTGATTCCTGGTGGTTTGCACCAGGATTTCAGCACTCTGCAAGGTCCTGCAGCAGACAGTCTGACACATCACACCGTGTCCTGCATTTGGGTCTCCCAGGATACCTTGTTAGGGCCTTCAGGAGGCAGCCCCACGAACTCAGGTCACATCCCCAACCGCTTTTATCCCGCCCACTTCCGATGTTTTGAGCCACCAGAAGGCGATAAGGGACTCCACGTCCGTGCCATTAATCCCCTGAGTTATGCAGTGTCCTCCCAGGAAGCTGTGCCAGCTGAAGAACATCCCGGTGCGAGGTCAGGGTGTGGGATGAGCCGGAGGGGGCTGGGCAGGGCTGTAATTCCTGCGGCAGAGCCGACACTCATTTCCCGCCTGTCCGTCTTGGCCCATTAAAATCTGCCGTGTAGCTCCAGGGTGGGAAGTGTAACCTTGTGTTCCCAGAGTGTCAGCATCTCGCTCTGCTGCTGTTTACAGCCACCTTTGTCACCGTCAGCGCGGGATCAGCTTCTCCTTGAGGCCGGCTGATCATCATCCCCGCTGCTCCCAGCAGCCACCTCTGATAAGCTCGGAACACTTGTGGAATTGGAATAGGTTTGTCTTTTTACAGCCACTCAAAGCAAGGTCCTGGCGTGTGCACAGGATGTAACTACACAGGGCAACACCCCTTTCAGTGAGGGTAAACCCTTAGAGAATCCCCTTTTCTTCTGGAATCTCGGTTTCCCTTGTTTCCCCTTGTTTCTAACATCTCTCCTTAGTGTAATAAAGTAATCTTTTTAGCTTGTTTTGTCCCTCCCTAGCAGAGTCTTGTAGCTTTTTAACCACCCTGTGCTGCTTTTGAGGTGTTTTCAAGAGCTTGAACACGTTTGCTGAACCTGCTGCAGCCGAAATTGCAGCTCTGGGGGTTGTACCTGTGAGAGCCTCCAACAGGAGCCTGGCTTTAGGGAGAATCCAAGGAAACACAGGCTTTTCCACTTGCTGCTTGTTTGTTTGGTTTTTTTTTTTTTTTCTTAACACAAAACATTCTCTTGCTGGAAGAAGCACTACTTGTAAACATAACAGTACTGGTTGTAAATGTAAAACTCTCCTAGTTGCTCACTAAGTTACAAAATCCCTGGGTCATGGTATTAGGAGCGGGGTAGTTCCTTTTGTGGGATAATTTAACTTTTTTTTAATTTTTTTTTCCTAGCATGTGCTGTTTCTGTTTCTTGCTGCAGATGAGAGCAGTTAGCTCTGAAACATGGACACTTTATTCCCCTTTTTACAGGCTGTTGAAGGGTACAAGGTAGCAAGAATTACTGCTGCCTCTGTAGCAATTAGTGTAGTTTGTTGGAATGTGCCAGAACCCTTGTGGCTTTTCCCCACCCTTTGTTGAACCGATTTTCAAATATTTAAGGGTCATGACAATGTCCAGAATACTTTTAACACCCCTTTTTGTTGGAACATCAGTAAGGTACCCTGCTCTGAGTGACAGACAGGAGAATTATTAGATCCTTTCTGTTTTGTTGTCTCGTTTTTCACCTTGTCTCTCCTGTTAAGCTTCCTCTCAAATAGACTGTGAGTACAGAGAATTTCCTTTAGGTTTCTGAGGAAGGAGCTTTGCAATTGAGATTTTGACCACTTTTAACTGATGTAACCAGACGCTGATGGAGCCCAACACAACAATACCATTGTCTTTAACAATGGGAACTGAAATCCATGAGTGGGAACGAGGAGAGGCTACAGAGCTGTGCCATAAGGTTGGAGAGACCTTCTCAGGGCTCATGTTAGTTAAGAGTGCTCAGAATCTGCTTTTTATGACAAAAATCTTTGGGCAAATTGAGAATCCATGCCCCTCTTCTTCTGAAGTAGGAGATGCTCTTTCTGCCCTATCAAACCCTATAGAAAACAAGGTACATGAAATTTTTTTTTAAGCTTTTCTTTGCCTGAAATTGTTGTTTGAGATGAAGGCAGGAATGGTATTTTCACTGGAAAACTCCTTACTTTGTTTTCAGAACACATTCTTACCCAAGGAATACCCTGTACTGTCCTTATCCTTTGTTTTGAAGGTCAGAGGTTCTAGTCCAGATTTGTAAAAAATGATTTTTTTTTTTTTTTTGGAAGAACTTCGTTTTCCAGAACTGATGTGAGTGCCTGGAGTGTGCTGGAGGGACACTCCCCATCACACTTCTGCTTTCCTTTTTCCCCACCCTTTATTGTTGGAGACAAGATTTATACCTGTTTACTGTACAAATTTTCCGTCTGCCACGGCGGGTTTGTTCGCAGTGGTGGCTGCACCGAATGATTCTCTAAGAGTAAATCTATCCAGAGGGGATTTCCAGACAGCCAGAGGCAGTAGGCAAGTAACTTACAGCCCCCAGTGAAACATTAGTCAGGATAATTTACTGTCAGCAGGAGAGGAGGAGAGACCACGAGCTCGGTGACCTCCGGGCCAGCAGGACCCTCGCGGGTGATGACGATGCTGCTCTTGGTTTGGGGAGGTCCTGGATGTGCTGCTGGGGCTTCCCAGGGCTGGGCAGTAACTCCTTCAGGCCCTGCAGGGCAATTGCAGTGCAGGGTTTGGGTTTCTTGGGCCAGGAGCAGGGAGCCAGAGGTGTGGGAGTGCCTGGCAGAGAGCTCTGGGATTTACTGAGCAGGGCTCTCTTTGTGTTTGACCTTCTGATAAGTTCGAGATTATTGGTTTTTTGTCTGTTTTTCTCTCTTTCTTCTGGGTGTTCATTGACTTCTTCTGTCGCTCATGCAAAGTGCACTCACTTAATCTGTCAATTCCCTTTACTCTGTTGATTTAGACAAATATATTAATATGTGCAAAGTGCACAGATGCAAATTTACTTACTGAGCACAGTTAAAGAAACACTGTCATGCCAAGTGAAATTGCCCATTTGAGGTCAGTGGGAAAGTTTGTTTGGAATTCCTTTAAATCCCAATTTTAAAAGAGGGTGGACTGTAATAGTGTGGGATATAACTTGTGCTGTAGCATTATATGTTAATTCATGAGAGCCAGAAACCTGCAATAGTCACAGGCCAAAGCAGGTAGCCTGGACAAAATGTTCTGGTTAAATGACAGATTAAATGACACTTCAGAGCAGTGGGTGAGGTGGCACAACCAGGACAGGGCAGTCTTGTGTCACTGACAGGGGGGTGAATTAGTAGTTTATCATCTTTTCTGTGCATTTGTGCAGAAAAGAGCTCTGAAAGCAATTCCAAACCAACATTTCTGGCCAGAAGACTTTGTTTTAAAATAGTTGCAGTCCTGTAAGTTGTTCTTTACAAAACACACAAGGAAATTCAGGGACAGGGAGTTGGGTCAGAATCCTCTTTAATGTCAGGAATGGTTTGACTTCCCAGAGATTCCACGTGTCTCACTGAAGGAAAAATGGAAGTTGCAGTGCTTTGAGGCACTGGAGAAACACATTGACACACAGTTAGGAAATGCTGAATACTTGGGATTTTCCCCTCGGAAAAAATCGGTTACAGGATCGGGGTGGGATAAAGGCACCATTCCAGCTCCACGAGTGGGAGCTGTGCTATGTGCAGAGCAGCTTGTAGAGGGCAGCAATTGCCCACAGTTCTCTCAGCCTGGGGAGAGGAGGAACCAGCTGAAGAACTTCCCAGGAGTGGCTGACGGCTTTTTTAGCTTCTTGAAATAACTTTATGCAGGAACTTGTTCTTTGGAGTACCTCTTGACTCCACGTTATTAAATTCCTGCTCTGAAAAATGTTGCTAGAGATTGTTAATTCCTCTAATACCACTGAGCAGTTGGGCTCCTTCTGCCCAGGTGCTGCCTGTGTCATTGTTACTGCCATTCCTGACAGCTTGTGATCCTTACAGGATTAGAACTGCCTGCCTGGGATCACTTTCCTTCGCTTCTTGGCTTCCTCCTGCTTTTTACCTGGGAGATCACACCAAAGGAAAACATTTGCAGTGTCTGTGGCATCCTTGTTGTGCCTCAGATGTGTTCATCCCCTTACAAAGTGAGGTAGCAGGGGCTCGAGAGGCAGAATGGCTTTTTCTTGGAAGCTTGGAAGAACCACCAGCCACTCTCCCAATGTGCCCCACTTCTTTACATTATTTCTTTCATCTGCTGGTCAGAGCAGGGTTTTCCTCTGCTGTCAATGTTCTGGTGTTTTGTCAAGCAGCTGAGTGGCCTGAGTGATGGTTTTCCTTGGGATACAGTCCTGCAGCAGAGCACCTCTGGCTGGAATGGAGCTTCCCTGCCAGACAGAGTCTCCTGTGTGTTCCTTCCAACTTCCCTCTCCTGTTTGTTTTGTGTGCCATCCTAAGTGATTCCTTTCCTCCTTAAGCATCTGCACCCTTCAGATGTTTGCAGACAGTTATCACATCATTTCTCCTTCCCCCCACCCCCATCCCGGTCTCTCAGCCAAGCTCTACATATTTAGCTCATTTAATCTTTCCTCATAAGTCAAGCCCATAATTGACAGCTCTGACACGGGGAGTCGCATTGGTTGCACATGCTGCCAACAGGATATAAATACTTTCTGTGCAGTGATTGAGAATCACAGGCAGGGTTGAGACGAGCCTGCCCCTGCCCCCCCTGCCCCTGGATTTTTGAAACCCCCCTTTTCAACATCAGGTTGCCACAATTCCCCAGAGATGGACTGGCTTTCCAGTCCAGTGCTCAGCTGCCAAGCACCCAGTAGGCCTCAGGGCAGTGGTGTCAGGTCACTTGGGAAGTTCAGCACTGACAGCTCGTGGGGTTCCAGTGTGAATTGTCAGGGAGGTGCTGGTGTTCCCTGTGCTCCCCCTGCCAGCTGTGCAGGTGCCCTGGGATGCTGAAGGCCATTCCTTGTGGGAAGGCAGAGCTGAGCTCCCTGGAGTGAAAGGGTTCTTCCCTGTCCCTGGCAGGAGGAAGCTCGGGATGCCCTGGATCCCTGATCCCTGTAAACGAGTTCAGGGTCCTTGCTTGTGCCTGAAGGATCTGGGAAGAGGCTGTTGGTGTCACCCACACAGGTGTTGCATTGGAGGAAGAGGCAGTTGTTTGTCCGTGTGTTGGGACACCCAGATCTGTCCCCAGCTAAACAGATTTGGAGGTTGCTTTAGGTGAATTATCTCCTCAGCTTTGCTGCATTCTCCTGAAGAAGATGGGAGAGCTGAAGTTGGGGAACTGGTAAATGAACTGCCTGGCTCCTAATGTGTGTTCTGTGAGGCTTCATGTGCTGCAGGCTCCCCAGCGGGGCCGGTTCACAAACATTACATGTATTATTGCAAAGCATGCAGCATAAAGAGAGCATTTATGAAAGGGAATATCAGAGGAAACATTATAGCAGGGACCTTATAGCCTTTCCATTATTATGGTTTAAATCTTGACATGGTCTTTATTTGCAGTGACACTGGGACCAGTAAAAAGTGGGTTTTTTTCCTTTCCCCTCCCCTCCCCTTTCTCCCATCTCCTCTTCATTCTCTCCCTCCACATCCTGTTCTGAAGCTGTGGTGCAGAGATACCAATCGTTAAACATGCGACAGAGCCAGGTTTCAGTTTGTGTGGAATCAGCCCCTTTTGACTCAGAAGTTGGAAACCAGATGACTCACAGTGATGCATGTTTGTTGTTTTTAATAACTGTCATTTTGCAAAACGCGCTCAAAGCTTCAAACCGTGACTTCTGGAGCAGGGGTGGTGTGTATTTATTTTTAATTTGGGAGGCTGTAAGCTGGAATGTGTTTGTAGCTGCAGCCTGCCCTTAGAATCTGAGGTAAAATAAATTAAAACGTGGACAGTGCAAAAGATTTTAGAGAGAATTTTTTCCTGCTACCTGAAAAAATATTCATTTTCTCGATCAATTACTTGAAAAGGCTCCAGGTGCCAAACATCTGGTGGGATTGTAGGCCCCTGGTTTGTGTTTATGTTTTTTAATATATACCCAAAGGGACAGGTTTCTTAAAAAGAAAGCAGGCAGATGTTTTTAATTTGTGGAGTTTTAAAGAATAAATGCCATTCCCGCTTTATCATTTCGATTTCTAACAAAATTGTCATCTATCTCCTTTCTTTTATAAGAAGCTAGCAAATGTATTATTTTAATGGCAGAATTCCCTATCAATAACATCCCGTAGCAGTATGGAAAATATGAAAATTTCTACACATTTAATTTTCTAGAGATTTATTACTGCTTGTACAGCAGTTTGTAAACTCTAAGCTCAGTATTAAGTGCTTTATGAGAATTTTTTTGTGTGTGTTTTACTTTCTAATTTGCCTCCAGAAGTGTTGTTGTAATTTGTAGAAGTTCTACAGGTTTGTTTCGCAGGTCAGTTAATTCTCAGTGAGAATTTACAGCTCCCCCCTCCCAGCAGAACAGAGGGGCACCAGCATAAAATCTGCCTACGTGGGAACAGGACTGGACCCAAGGTGGAAAAGTGTAGGTAGGGCCCTGGTGACAGAATTCATCGTGGTCATGGATTTTCCTCGGGTTCATTTCTCAGAATTTGGGTGCTTTGTAACCATTTCTGCGGTGATTTACATTCTGCTCTGTTGCAATTGCTGTTGCACAATGAAGTGGCTGCTCTGGTCCAAGGCAGGCGGATTCCCAGCCCACCTCAGCCTGTTGCTTCTTGTTAGAGGGTGAAGGAGCAGCTACTGATTTAAAGCAGAGGGTTCAAGTCCGGGTTTTCTGCCTTCAGCCTGCGATGGGGCATCTCTCCAGTGGTGAAAGTGCTGGAAAAGGCACATTGCCTCTGCTCTGAGGAAACGTGGATCTGTGTGCTGGGCACTGCTGGACAGCTGTGCTCTGCCTGATCCCTTACCCAGTCGGGAAACAAATAGGTTTTCATCATTATTTTTTTAAAAGTGAATGTAATGGCTTGTGAAAGACAGTGAAGTGATGGCTTTGGAGGCTGAAATTGTCCTTGCTGTGGCAGAGCAGAGCAGGATTCCCCAGCACGATGTGGAGGGACCCTCCTGTCCCCCAGGAGACGCGAGGAGAGCTCAGCCTCTCGCCCGTTCGGTGCCTGACTTCCCTCTGGAGCTGCCAAGAAGGATGCCAATTTTTCCATTTAGCTGACTATTGTATAGACCTTAAAAGGGAAGGTTTTAATGCAGTTGGCTGCGATATAGACTGTTAAAGGGAAGTTATTTATTTTAACTGGCTGCTGTATGGATTGTTACGAGGGCGTTCTTTCAGCTGCAGCTCTATATTGACTGCTGGATGTGCCGGGCTGCATTGCTGGTAGCTGTCATATTGACTGTTACAGAAAAGATCTGTATTTAAGCCATAACACTGCACTGGGATCTCCCAGGCAGGATATTAATGCTAATTCATCTGCTCACCCCCTGCTGTGAGTGTTATTTGTTTAAATCTGTAGAATCCCACAGCGCATTTATATCCTCGCTAGAGTGAGCTCCGCTCCCTGTAATTATTTAACATTATATGCTGATATAAATTGTAACAGTTAAAGAATGGTAATGAGTAGCAAAAAAACACAAACTTAACCTTAGAAATGGCAGAGTCAGCTCTTAAAACAACAGCCAGCAACTTTCCCCGTTCCCTGCCTTTTCCCAAGTCCATATGCACAATATTGTGCATACATTATGTGTGTGCGTGTGTGTTCATGCTCGCACTGGCAGCGGTGCCAGGCAGGGCTGTAATTATGCAGAATGCACTGTGAAACTTATGCACACTCTTAATTACATGCAGTGCCTACGTACAGCAAGTTTTATCTCTCTGCAGCTCAGCTCCTTGATGAGTTGCTCTGATATGTGATTGGAGTCGGGGCCACCGCACCGGCGGAGGGAGCGGAGCCCCTGGATCCTTCTCCCGGGGAATCGTGTCCCAGGGTTAAGCTGGAAGCCATCGGGTGTCACTGTTGCTCTGTGCAGGCTGGGCTGGAGGTGGATTTGTCTGGCAGTTGAAACTGGACTTGGGAAGTGGTATTTTTTTTTGGCTGTAAACATCTAAGGCATTTACACATAATGCATATATAAAGTGCATGTCCGTACACACCGTCTGAGTGTGGGTGGAGTGAGCAGAGGTAGCTCTGTTGTGTGGGAGCTGATTTGGGGTTTTTTTGCAGTTTCTGTTGCCTGTTGTAGCACTGGTGTCCCAAACTGCCTTGCAGGATGGGCAGCTATTGCTGAATGGCTCTGCATTCTGCTCTGGAAGGGACTGTGGTTCAGCAGTGGAGCTGACCTGGTTTCTCTGTGTGATTTGCCTGTGGACATAAAGCTGGGAGCAAATTTTTGGATTTATGATGCAACAACTGTGGTGTAGGAACAACAAAATTATATTCAGTTCAGGTTTTTGAAGAGCTTTTGAAGAGCAGGGCTTAAAAGGTCCCATAGACATTTTTAAACTGTAGTATATGTGTCAGAGCTCATTGAAAAATCAGGTTTGCGTTCAAACAGCTCATCAATAGTTTAAAAAAAAATGTTCAGCGACTTAAAATGGGGATGCCAGGGAAAAACCACGTAAAAATAGTGAAGAAAACGTGTTTGAAAAGGACTTTGTAGTCTTTGTCCCTTCTGATTTTGGGTGGGGAGTGGAAGCTGGAGTACGAGGAGCTGAGCTTGTGCTTGATTTGCAGAGCAGCGTGATGGTCGGTTGGGCTGCGTTGGCAGCATGGACCTGTGCCAGACTTCACCACAATTCATACTGTGTCAGTTTAATAAATGCACTACTTAAATTATGAAATTACAAAAGAAAAAAGAGAATGCACTTATTCAGACTCTTAATACATTAAAAATAAGGCATTAAAACACTGCCTTTTTTTTTCCCTTCCAGAATCAATAATGAACAGGAAGGGTTGTAGACATTAACAGTCATGGACATTCAAGCTCTTATACATAAATTATCTTAGAAAAATGCACATAAGACTTGAATAATGTAAATACATTAATGCATTTAATAATTTAAACATTAAAGCGCATTCAGGAATTCGTGGCAGAAGCTGCTCCGAGATAAGGAACGGTCCTGGAAGTTGTGTGTCCCAGGATCGATGGCTGCTTTCTCCTTGAGAAAACTCTCGGGGGAAGTCGGGCTGTGCGACTGGAGTGACCGCCTGGCCTGAGAAATCCCAGGACATTACCCGGCTCTTCTGCTTCCCACCTCCCCTCCTCGCTCCACCACGTGCGTGAAACACGTACATGTGGGATATCTCGTGGGCCAGGGGGCGGTTGGACCTTTGTTTTCTCCCTGTGGGCTGCAGTTTGTGTAGAAATGGGGTGAAACAGCTTCAGAGAATGGGAACTGGTATGACTGTCAGTAGGAGAGAGGGAGGCTTGGGGAAAGAGCGCTCTCCAGGAATGCTTGGCTCCTTCTTGGAGCCCTAAAAATCACAAGGTTGGCTCTGGTGTGATGACCAATAAAGGGGTTTATCTGGTTTTGCCCCTCTTTGCACTGAACCTCCTTCAGCACTGGAGCAGCACCGAGGGGGAACACGAAGGTCCCCTCACCCAAGGCATTTTCCTGAGAGTTTTGAGCTGTGTTGTTTCTTGCTGATGTAATTAAATTTGAAAGGTGGTGTTTCCACCCCTCATGCCACTTCTCCCCGGTGCTCAGCCTTGCTTTCCTCGCCCCTCCTGCAGGCAGGTGCTTTGGAGGTCATTTGCACCCTACAGCCCCACTCGTGGAGTGGTGTAAGGTATCCTGCTTAGGCCTAGATACTGATGGAGCTAATGATGGAACTAATAAAAAAGAGCTTAGTCTGATCCCAAAGGGAGAAGAGTTGGGTTGGTTAATTAAAGGAGCCTGGCACAGGGCACCTAGTAATTATAGGTGCAAGAAGTCTGAATTTGAAGAGGATGGTGCAGCTGGAGAAGGATAGGGAGGCACCCAGAGCTCTGCAGGCTGTGGGCAAGAATGCAGCAGAACCAGATCTGGAAATCAGACTCTGGCAGAATTCCTTGGTGAATTCTTATTTATTCCATTTTTTAATGAGGACCTGGATCTCTCCTAATGCATTTCTGTTTTTGCATGCACATGGGTATGTACAATTCCAGTTACACCCAATGGCTGGGAGGGTGATTTTATTAAAGACCAGAAGATTGAGAGGCAGATGTTTCAAGAGACACAGGCCTTGCCCTATAGTAGTTTGGGATAATTAGTGCTGACTGCTGCATTGGTTGCATTATCGATGCTGGGTCGTTATCTCCAGCATCATCCCAGCTCCCAGGAGCCTGCAGCGCTGTGGGGCACAGCTGCTGGAGGCAGAGGGGCTGAGGCCACCAGGACCTGCTGGGAAAATGCTCCTGAACTCCTCTGTGGGCGTGGGGAGCGATCCTGTGTCACCACGTTGTCATTGCCGTGTCTCTTTGTGGTGCAGTTCCTTAAAGCAGCGTGTCTCAAACTTGGGTTAGAGCCCCAGAGGGAGGCAGAAGGCTTCAAAGGAAGTCACAAAGTCACTCACCAGTAAACAGCTTTTTACCTGGAATTGCTCTGAGGAGCTCTGTTCCTCCTGCTTTGAGGAGGTGGCATTTATTCCAGTAACTCTCATTTTCCTTGAGGAACTTGCTGCCACCTCAGCTGAGGAATGTGGGATGAGCCACCACAACAGATGAGTGAGAAAGGGAGTCAAGCTTGCAGAAAGTTGGAGAAGCAGTGCTTTAGCAGGTTTTATTTTCCAGGGACAAGCTCTGCAAATATTGCCCCAAATGGATTTATTAACTTCACCTGATGAAAGATAGAGACAGTTATTTTGTCCCCAGTGGATTTCTCAGTAGACCAGCTGGGGAAGGTATGACTGTCTGTGCAAAACATATCATTAGTTTTAGTGCTCAGGACTAAATAATCAGTAGGATTATTTAGAGGAAACTGTAGGTCTTCTTCTACCCTTACTGCTGTGTAGGTGGATCACACTAGAAAATGAAATGTTGGTTTTAAGGATTCTAGGTCAAAAGATGAAAAGCACCAGTTTTGGTGCTTTTGGTGCCATTGGAAAAGATGAAGTAAATGGCTCTGAGAATATGACTTGTGATCTGACCGTGTGTGTGTGTGCTCCTTGGCTGTCCTGAGTGTAAAACACACAACTTGTACCTCGAGACACCTTTTTTTAAAGGGTTGTGAGGACCAGAGGAATCCTCATGGTCGTTTTTTCCAGTTCAGGTGAGTTTACAGCTCTGATCCCTCAGTTTTCCCACCTGGAGCAGGCAGTGCCCCCGTGCACAGGGAATAAATCTCGAGCCTCCCACACCTGGAAGGGCGCAGCGTCGCTGGTGGTAGGAAGGGGTGTGTCTGTTGGATGTGGGAAGCTCCTGCAGGGGATTTTTCATAATCCAGGGCCTGTTGAGGAGAGGACTGGAGGGGTGGGATGCTCTGGACGTGGCCTGCAGGGAAAACAGAGGAGTGGGTGGGGATCTCCCAGGGCTCCCATGGCTTAACGGCCACGTTGAGCTGGATTGAGGAGGCAGAAGCGTTTATGGTAAATTCTGGTGCTGTGTCACAGCCTGCTTTCTGCTTTTCTGGCTTTGTCTCCGTGGGGGTATTCCAGGAATCATCCCTTTTCACAGCCTGAACTCTTCCCTCTACTTAGAGGATTATGTGGGGCAGAGATGTGAGAAGGAAGGGAATCGACACCACTGCCACATACATCTCTCTGCCTGCTCTCACAGGGGCCAGGCCTTCCAAAACCCTGCCTGGAAATTGCTGATTCAAGCAGGGAGCAACTTTAGGGCTCCTTGCAGAATAAATGCCTCCTGTGTGCTCCCCTGGCACTGGGATTTGCTCTCTGATTTATCCTGCTCGGGTCTGCTCGTGTCCCTGGACTAAACTGGCACGGTGTGGTGGTGTGAAGGTCACTTTCTGTGTGCCATAGACGTTTCTGCAGACGTGGTGGGAGAGTAGGACATCTGAAGCAGCATATCCTGCTGGGAAAAGGAGGAAGAAAAGGATAGTCTGGCTCTTCTTTTCACAGCCTCTTGTGGTGGGATGAAGGTTTTGACAGCCTAATTCAGCATTTAGAGAAAGAACCAAGCAGAAAGATTCCCCCTCACCCACTCCTTGCAGCCCAGCTGTGACAAACTGACAGATAATTAACAAATCAAGACCTCCTATTAGCCTTGTCCCTGATGCATTAAACAGCTCCTATGTTGCATGTGTCCTTTAGCAAATGCCTGTGCTTTCTGGCTGCAGAGTGAGGTGGGTGCATCCCTTCCAGAAAGGCAAAGGGGGTCTCTAAGGTGTCGATGCACAAGTATTTCCAGGAATAGGAGAAGTTGTCTCTGAAAGGAAATGGTGTGAGAGCCATACCATGACTGAGTGGGAGCTGCTCCAGTGGAACAGCGTGTGTATGGAGGAGCTTCTGGGAACGTAGGATTGAGAGGGATGATGGAAATATTACTGAATCCCTCCTGTTTTTACAGAAAATGGCATGAGTTGAAGCAGCAGTTGACAGGGCAGTTTTTTGACTGGGACTAACCAAGCCTGTGAACACGACATGCCAGGAAATGTGGTTTGTGGTAGAGACAGACCTTAATATTGTGTTGTGGGCACTGCACTGGTGCCTGTTCCTCTCTGTCCTCAAGTTGTTGGAGCTGTGTGGGTATGCCCCAAATGAGCTGCTTCTCCTCAGCTCCACTCAGTTGGAGAAGAACCAGGAGTGTCAGATCGCTCTAGGTCAGGATGTTGAAGAGACACAAGGCCTTGGTTCAGCTTAGCACATGTTACAGGAGAGAGAGACACCTAATTGCATCAAAGCCACTCTTAAGTTCATGTATGTGGAGCCCATCAAGCTGAAAGCATCCAGACAGCATCTGCTGTTATCAAATCACTCTTGAGTCGAGCTAATTAAAATAGAGCTTCATTTTTCTGAACCATTGTTTGGCAGGAATTCGAAACAGGTCTAACCCAATTTCTGTGTGTTTATGAGCCTTTATTATATCAAAAGTACTTTTCTGTAAATGTACAGGGCAGTGTTAAATGAATTGATCCACACTGTATCACTGGAGATGCACTGTGGGCTTCCTAATGATTCCTCTTTTAGCTTTCTCCAGATATACCCCAGAAAGCTTTGTCCCTTATCGTGTCATCTTCCTTCTCTCTTTTCCTTTCTATCTCACCCTCAAGAAAGTAAATGTCCTTGTATTTCTTTCTTTCATATCCTCCTCCTCCACTCTATTGGGATTTTTGTATTATTAAAACATTTACACATTTGCTGCCACATGCAAATGCAGAATAATAAACCAGGACTCTTTATACTCCAGACATGAGCAGGAGGTCTCTCACCACTGATTCTTACCCCGTGCTCATCCCTGTTGGTGACAGGGGATGGAGAGGAAGGGAATCTAAACATTGCTGTGTTGCATCTGCTTGAGGGAGGAATTTTTTTTTTGCTGAATTTTTTGTTTTGAGCACTTTGTGTTTCCGCCTGTGAGTTCCAGGTGTGACACTCCTCTGCAGGATTTGCTACCTACCAAGCACAAAAGTTAAAGAGACGTAGAAATTGCTCCCTGGAGACAAGTGGCTGCCCTTGGCATCCAAAAGCTAATTCATGAATATTCTCTGCAGAAGGGGAATACCACACATAGGGCCAGTTCAGAGCATGTGAGTGTGAGTAGCAGCCCAGTGAAACAGAAAAGTCAGGAAATTACTCTTTTTTTCTGGTACCCAGTATAGTCCAAGCTGTTCTTATGATATGCTTAAGTCTTAAATTTATTTCTGAGCAGTGGATTCATATAAGTAAAAATCCTGACAGTGATGTGCCGTGGAATCTTCTCTCTGGAAAGGTAGTAAAGACTTTTGAACTTTTTAAAACATATTAAAAAAATACAAAATAAAACTTATTTTTCTCTATAGTTCTAGGAAGTTTGCTTCTTTTAACTCACCTAGGAATGGAATTTAAATGCATTTAATGTTGCATTTACTGCAGTCTATTCTGAATGTGTGCATCAACCCCTCTGGGTACAGGCTGAGAGCAGCTTGAGGAGTGGGGACTGGGGACAAGTGTAACCTCCTGCTGTAAGCAAACCAGGGGAAAGGTTCTATTACATGCTCTCAAAATGATGAAGTAGTATTGTCTCCTGTCCTGTGCTTTCAGAGGGATTGTTACTCAAACACAAGTTTGCTCTTCTGTTCATCCACAGTGACTCTCTCCTGATTCCTCCTTTAATAAATTTAAGTGAATTCAGTGCTGACCAAAAGCAGCACTCCCAGCATTCAGGGCACAGCAGGCACGTTGTGCTGGGTGCTTTTTCTGTAAATCTTGCCATCACACCTGATCTGAGGGTCCTACTGCTGGGGCTTGGACCAATCCCACTGTTTATCCAGTTCCCACCTTTTCTGGGCCAGGGTGTGCAGTGGGTCCTTGTCTTTCCAGCAGCCACCTCTCACCCACGTGGCTCCTTTCTCGGCCAAGGGACACACGAGGCCGTGGCTTTTGAGAGAATTTCTGGTAAATCCAGACACCCTGATGAGCAGAAATAATTCAAACAGCCTTTCTGCCCACGTCATGGTGAGCACAGGATGAATGTGTCACATCAAAGAGTATCTTCATGAGCTTCCCAGCACTTCCTGCATGTGCAGTTGGTGCTGGAGTTGCTGCTGCAGAGAGAAGTTTGCCATTCTAGCAGGAAACACTCTTTGTGACTTTCAACAACAACAAAGGCAAGCTTTTGGTCCGAGGATCCAAAAGCTCAGGAAATGCATCTCTAGGTCTCCTCATCAATTTGGGACCTAATGAAATATAGAAAATACTCAATAAAAGCACCTTTATTACTTTAAATGTTTAAATGTGGAGTTTTTAGCCATCAGGTTAATGTTTTTGTATCTTTTTTTGATTTGATTGTGAGCACTTTTCCAGGTATCTCTGCCACTTGAGCACTAATTGGATTTGCCCAGATAAACGGTGCGAGCTGCAGCCCTGACATCACTGTGGTTTGACTTCATCATCATTTTATTTGTTTTTACTGTAAAGGTTAATAAATCTCGGTGTGTTTAGAGTATGAAACGAGGCAGGCAGGCCAAGAGCTGCAGCGTGAAGGGGTGAAGTTTTATGTGCTGCTTTCCCAAGTCAGAGGGGTGGGAGGAGGAACGAGGGTGCCCTTTGTGGCGGTTCTAATGGGCTGCTGGGTGTGTTCCTCAGCCCAGGAGTGATCCATAATCCTTAAGATAAAAAGCGTTGATCTCTCCACTAGTTCTCAGACAGAGCTGCAAGGCATTGCAATTGGGTTACCATTGATTTAAGGTGGGGAGAAAACCAACTAGAGTGGGGCTGCTTAAAAAGGGATATGCAGCATTTATGTAGCTTTATTTAATTTTATTTTTTTTTAAGAATATTGGAAGCCTTTCAGTGCAAGTGCACATGAGTTCCCTCTGTATTCTCAAGGAAGTTGATACAGAACTTGAGCCAGTGTTTTAGGAAAGAACCTACTGAACAGCAGATTTTAATCAAAATTTAGGCTGCAAATTAATTTGTGTGAGAATTTATCAAGGTCCCGTGTTTTTGCTGTCTCATTCACTCATCCAGGAAAGCGTGTATATTTTATCTTTCTCATGGTTTCCTGGAAAGGTGAGCCTGACTTCCCTTCCTACCACAGCTGAGGTAACCTCAGTTTGCAGCCACGAGGGCAGGGTAGAAGCCCTTTTTGGCCTAGCAGGGTTGAGACCAGCACATCTCAAACACCCCAATTTCGGACCTTTGTGGCTTAATTCATTGACCAGCCTGTACTTGGGCCAAAGCAGCATTAAAGACTGAATCTGCCTTTTTTTTTTTTTTTTTTTTTGTTACAAAGATATAAAAATGCTCTGTGGCTCCTCTGGATCAGGTGCAGACTCCTGAGGAAACCAAATGCCAGGCTCAGGTTTCCAGTCGTGCCAGCTCTCGGCAGCAGCCGTGGCCATCCTTCCCTTGGTGTTAATTCCCTGCTGTGGACCCAGATTTCAGAGAGGTTGTTGATGCTTTCTGCAGCATTTGTCAAGGAAATGGCTGCTTTCTTTTTTTTTTTTTTTTTTTCAAAGTGAGTAATTGTTTATTAATTTTTCAGCACGTAAAGAGTATAATTATAATAGTCCCTGACATGTGCTGGCTGTGCCAAGGTTTAAGGAAAATAAAAAACAGTACAAGAGCCGTTTTGAACCTTCTCTGATTTTTTTTTAGGCCTTCCTGCTTTGGACCTAGATTTCTGTGTCGGAATTAGGGAGAAGCACCCTGGTGTCAGTTTAATTCTCTGTAGAACTAATCCTCTTGGACATTTTAACTCAGTTTAGGATGGTGGCATCTTACTCAAGGGTTTCCAGGGAGAGGAGTAGGTGATCAGTACACGGGATTTTTTTGGGACATGCAGTGCTGGCCTGGTGGAGCAGCATCCTGAATTTGTCCTGACACCTCTCTGCTTGGTTTCTTTAAGTAGTGAACGGAACATCCGTGAAAAACACCAAACTGACCGCAGGGGAAAATGAAATGGGCCCGTTGTTTGCAAGATTATTGATGGTCCGGACAGCTCCTGTGGAAACGCTCCTCGTGTTTGCCATTTTATCGTTCCTCTCCTGTTACAGAGGAAGCATCCTGAGGGTTGACAGGGAAGCTGAGTTGCTTTTGAGGCTGGTCATGCAAGTTCCTCCCTCTGAGGGGGGAATTGTGTGGTGTGAGCTCCTTTCTGCTGAGGACTGGACAAAGGCAAGGGGCGCAGCTGCTTTCGGATCTATAAAATTATTCCACTTGCAGTCCCCACAGACGAGGCAGCTCTGGCCAATCAGGTTTCTTGCCCCTTACTTCGTTTTTCCCTTAATGGGGCAATTAACAGCAGGAACAAAGTGCATGGTCTGCTCAGCCTTTATTATTATTTGTGTTGTAATAAATGTCGAGGCCGGTTGCAGACCAGCACCAGGCAGTGTGCAAATGCAGAGTAAAAGGACCAGCCTGGTCCCAAAGAGCTCTAAGGAAAATACTAAATTTACAAAAAGGTCTTCCAGTGTTTTAAGTTCTTCTGCTTTTGCTGTTTCTTCCCAACTGCTGTGGTTTGCATGATTTATTGTGCATCTGTCACAATTTCCAGCTTCTTTCGTGTTTCCAACGTGAACCCTTTTGTTTCTTAGATCCTGGTGATCCAAATAGTTTCCTCCAGTATCTCCTTATTTATTCTATCATAACACCATCATAGCCCCGTGACTTGACCCCTAATTTTGGGGGGGTTTATTGCTGAGAGGAAAACACTCATTTTCTAACCTACATTTCCCATGGATTAAAAATTCTGTGAAATAGGGTTCTTGAAATCGCAGGTTCACGGAACAAACTTGCTGGGTTTACTTGTCCATTTGACTCTTTTCAGTCTAAAATATCTTTATGGCGTCTTCCCCAGATGGGTTCTGCTTTTGATCCTCTTGCACTAAATCTAAACCTTTGTGTCACAGGTATTTTCCACTCCTTTGGCTGTGGAATTGGAAGAATCTAAGTGTGAACAGTGATCCTGTTCTGGTGCATCTCTGATTGATTCAGCCTTCTGCAGTCTCCCATTCAGCAGTGATTTTTAAGTACTGAGGCACAGTTGCTAGGGGTGACATGGACTTCCTACCCTAACCTCATCCTCCAGCTCCCTGGAGTGTGAATGCACCTCCAGCAGTCCTTGCCTGGCCCGTAGTTAAAAGAATGGAAATGTAAAAAATGACAGCTTTGCTGGTTTTTACATTGTACACATGTGAAGGTGACGGGGTAGAAGGGATTTCTTTGGAGAGCTGCAGGGGTGGTGATGTGGAGAGAGGAGGGAGGAAGATGAGACTGGAGGTGCTGCTGCCCTGGCAGCTGGATCATGGATCATGGAGCTGTGGAGCCAGGCACTGATCTTAGTTCTGCTGTAGTGAGCATCTTGGACACTGAGTCATGACATTCCTGGGGGGTGATTCAGCTCAGCAGCTTGACACTTGTGTTAATTTTCCAGCACAGAGCCCCAGCGATCCCTAAGCTTCCTCCTGCAGGAAGGGAGAGGCAAGACGTGTAAATTGGGTCAAGAAAAGTTACCAAAATCAGCTTCTCTTTACCAAGTTTTGAGCTTTGAGCTTCCCTCTGGCACCTTTTATTGGATCCCGTGGGATCAGTTTGGTCATGGCACGTTGGCTTCACCCACCTGGGGGCCAGATTCCTTACCTGGAGCGGGAGAACTGACCTGCTGCTCCGTGGATTCTCCACAGGGATCCCCTGCGTTCAGCACTGGAGGTTATTGCCGTTTCTGTGTCAACAGAACTTCAAATCATTTGCTGCCAGTTGGATTGCAGGAGTTATCCCCCCCACACCCCTACCCTGCTCATCCTTCTGTAATTCCTTCTTTGGTCCCAGAACTGCAACTTCAGTTTAGGCAGTAGTGCAAAAAGGAGATTTTTAAATTTTATTTGACCCTCTGAAAGTGAGATGATTTCTCTTCGGTAAAAAGTTAAAATGTTTGAACTCTAGAAAAAAAGGTTCATGCTGCTCACTGGTTAAATTTATTATGGCTGCATTATCAGTTTAATACATTTAGTTTGCTCTTCTGCTCATATTTCTTATAAGATGTTTTTTCCAGCATTTATCACTTCCCCCTAACAGTTTTTATTGTGTTAAACCTGATGTTATGAAGTCTCATTTGGAGGTGTATTTCTTTCTGAAGTAAAAAAAAAAATACATAGCTAGCACATTTTCTCTGCAAATCAAAATAGTTATTTTACATTTCTTGTAATGAATGTGTGAAAGTTTCTGGTTCTTTTTAGTTTTATGCATGTAAGTTTAACTTGAATATTATTCCTCTTGAAAAGACGGGAATTTTGTCAAGATGTCCACTGTGTTTTCAATGGAATTATGAAAAACTGGAGATGACAGAGATATTTCACTTTGAAAGGTGACTACTACACAGACGAAGTTGCTACTTTTCATAAGGGCTTTCACTCCATATATCAACGTGTTTTAAGAGAGACTTGGGTCAATAATACCATGCTTTAGAATTCCCTAAATACATATTTACACAATAGACCTTAAAATATATTAGTCTATCATGTCAGCTCCTGTGCACTTCCATCCGGGATGTTTTATGTCCTTAACATACGATACAATAAAACTTTATTTTATATAGCGTTTTTCATACAAATGGGATGTTGTGGGGGTTAAACAAGACTTTCACAAGGTTGAAATTAAAAAAAAAGCTGAGGGGTGCAGGAAAATTCGGGGCTTTGCATAGGACAGATGTGTTTAAGCGAACAAAGGGAATCTGAGCGGAGGATCCCGCGAGCTGGGAGTGTGGTTGGAGCTGCAGACCAGCATCCCTGGAAATGGTGAGGTTATGTGAGGAAAGGCTGTGCTTCTGTGTGAATGAAGGAGGTGGAGAGGTCACACCCTCGGGAGCAGCTGGAGGAAGTGTGGAGTGGCTCTGGAACAAAGAAGTTGGGAACAGGGACTGTGTGGAGTCACTTCTTTGTAGTGGGAATAGGAGGAATGAGGGGAAAATATGTTGAAGGGGAAGGAGGCAGCGCTGCTCCAGCTGAGCCGGCGGGTGGGATGGATGGGATTAGGATGGCAGTACACCGGGAGTCTCAGCTGCTCCATCGCTGCTCGCTCCAGCCTGGCCCCGGCGCTCCGCAGGCACAACACGCTGACAGCTCAGATGGCTTTTTTTCCTTGGCTTTTATAATTTTTTTTTTCTAATTTTTTTTTTTTTTGGTCACCCTATTCATGTAAATTAAGCGAGGCTTTTTTGTATGTGATAATTATAGATAAATGTATTTAAAGTAGATCTGGATTTTGTAGTCCTCGGGAAAAAGAGGAAGAGCAATTTTTTTTTCCCCCCCGTCCCTGTCATGTGTTCGTTTTAATGAGCAATTTTAAAAAATTGAAAATAAAAGAGGAAAATGAATAGGTGTTGAACCAGCCTGTGATATGTAAATGCCAACTAGTAATTACCTAAAACCTCAATTTTCTTTCTGTTTCATCTTGCAAAAACATTTCATTTCCACCGAGTGAAAACACTTAATTTGGGGGCTCCTGACGGCGGGCGCGGGGCGGCGGCGGCGCCGCCAGGGGGCGCGCGGGCTCCGCCAGCCGCCCGGCCCGAGGGATCCCTGAGGGAGCCCCGGGGGAGCGCCGGGGTTCGCCCTCACGGAACCGACAGAATCGCGTTAAAAACAAAACAAAACAAACAAAAAAACCCCCAAACACACCTCAGAGATCACCCGACCCCATGACCCAGCACCGCCTCGTCCACCGGACGGCGGCACTGAAGTCTTCCCCTCAACGGCGACTCCACCACAGCCCTGCGCGCGATGTCTCGTCCCCCTTTCTGCGGGGGAATTCGCCCTCATGTCCAACCTAAATCTCCCCTGGCGCGGGTTGAGACTACCTCCCCCTGTCCTATTGCTTGTTCCCGGGGAGGAGAGCCTGAATCCCACCTGGCCACAACCTTCTTACAGGTAGTTTAGAGGGATAAGGTCCCCCCTGAGCCTCCTTTCCTGAGCAGGACCCGTGAGAGGGACAGAGCTGGGAGCAGCTCCCTCACCCCTCGTGTGGGTGGCAGAGTTCCGTGTCATCCGGACTCTGAGTTCCCAGAACCTGGGATTTTCCCCTTTTTATCTTTTATTACCGGTTTTTTATCATTTTGTTGTTTGTTGAGGGTTTTTTTTTTGTTTTTTTTTTTTTTTTTTGCCTTTTTTTTTTTTTTTCTGGTTTTGTTTTGGCTGCTACTCGATGTTCTCTTAGTTCCAGGTTCTTAATCTCAGATATGGTTCAAAGCCCCTTTCTTCCTCGCCTTTGTTCCTGTGAATCTTGCTCTCCTGCCTTCTGTGAATCTTGCTTTAAATTGTAATTTTTTCCCCCCTTGCTGTTTTACAGGAGGGCTTTGTTATTGCTGTTCCTGCATTTTTAAACTTTTCTCCTTCCAACTTTGAGATCCGCCAAACTTCGTAGATTTCTATTTTACCTCTAAACTGAAATAGTTCCTGGGGTTCTGCGTGTTTTCATATAAATCTCAATGAAATCACGGGAGCTTTAAAGCCTTCCCCCTCCCCTGACTGACCTGCAGATAATTCCTTTACAAATAACAAGCGCTTTCTGTGGAACCTGAATTTTGCAGGAATTTTGGGGGGCGCAGGTGGCTGAACTGGGGCAAGGCTTGTGGCGGAGGAGGAGGCTGGAGCGGTGTCCCAGGACCGGCTGGGCGGGAGCGCTGCTGGGATGCGGGAGCGGTGCCTCCTTAGTGAGATATATGGCTTCATAATTAGCCCCTTGCATTTTTTCCGAGTGCTGGCATCAGCGTTCTATGATGTGTTTCCCTGATTAACAGCTGCTTTGCAACTATTTCCGTGTGCCACCGATAACCATATTTGTCAAGTTAGTCCTGGCAGGGCACTGATTTCTTACTAAAATGCCGCGTTTCTGTTGGAAGGGGTTTTCTTGTTCACCGCCGTGCCAGGCTTTTAAGTCAGCCCTTGTTAAAACGTAAGTTGGCTTTAGCCTGATGCTTGTTAACAGGATTCTGGGTATCTCCTTTGGAGTAGGAGTGCAGAAACCTTTCACAGACAATTTAATCTTCCGAGCCTTGCAAACATACAGCCGTACACTGAGGGGGTGTTGCTGCAGGCTAATATATTGATCAGTTCCATTTGCCCTATAGCCGTGGCCTTCTGCTCTGGCTGAAATAGGTTGAGTGTTTGTTGATACTGCCATATTATTATTTTTTAATACACTGGAAAAAAATTAATTCCAACTTCTTTTACATACGTCATGTATATTGCCAGTGTTGATTGCTTCCGCACATGTAATGTAAACTGTCTGTGCATAGTTCATGGCCTGGGCCGCCTCTGCTTAATGAAAAGAAGTGTTGCATTTAAACAGATACAGATCCACTCAGAAAGACAAAATACCATCCCTTGCAACGTATAATTCAGACCCAACCTTTACATCACAGGTCATCTCAAAGTCTCAGTCTCTCAACAAATGCTGTTTAGTAATAACCTACAGAGGGTTCCCAGTATTAGGAAATCTATTAGAGCTCTTACGGGCTGCACTCCTGGTGGCTCTGGAGTCTGTTTTCCACGTGGAACTCTCTGAGCAAACCCTCTGGAACTTTTGTTGATAAAGATGATTTTCTTTTACATTTCTGTTAATTGATTGGGTTTGGTTGTTTGGTTTCTGTCTGATGATTTTCTTTTACATTTCTGGTAATTGATTGGGTTTGGTTGCTTGGTTTTTGTTTGTTGGCTTTTTTTTTTTCTTTCTTTTTTTTGAGGTGGTAGAAAATAGGCATTTGCCACAGTATTTTAAATTTCATGGTTTATTTTTCTAATGCTAATAACTGATAAAGTCATTTAGATTGCTTTATTGGAAACCCTGCAGCTTTGAGCACAATAAGAAATAAGGCTGTCTTTATCTTCCCCATTAACACAAAAGGGAGGGAAATTAGGAATGAGGGACCTTGGCTGTAACGTCCAAGTGCTGTGCTTTGGCCCAGAATTTTGCCAGCCTGCTGCACTCCCACAACACCTGCAATAAAGTTCCTGTCTCCGTTTTATATCTTTGACATTGAAGCAGAATATTTGGCCTGAATTTATGCAATTTGGCCAGTTGCAAATATAATCTGTGAATAGTGACATTCATCTTTTAATTGGAAAATCAAACTGCAGGACAAGACCTGCAGCAGGATTGCACCCGTCTCCACTCAGTCAGAAAGATGTCTTTGTGGATCCTGTCACTGCAGGACAGGTGGTGGTGGGAAAGCAAGTTTATGGAGTTGACTGGCTTTTAAAAGCCAAATACACTGCCTTTCTTTAACAGAAATATGTACCTGAGCCACCAGACACAGCCCGTGTGCTGGGTGGTGCGTGCTGGCAATCCAAGCAGTGATACAATGCTCATTATTTGGCAGTGTCCTAATACCATAAAAATGTGGAGAAGTGTTACAAATGCTACAGAAATAGTATGGAACAGTGTTAGCAGCTGAGTCAGAGTGCTCTTTGCCGCATGATTTTTTTGGCTATACACAGGACTGCGAGTCTTCTCATCTTCCTCCTCCTTTTTCTGTTGTTTAAATTATGGACTGCAGTTGCCCTTGTTTGTGCAAAGAAAATGATCCATAGAAGGTAGGGAAGTTCTTGTGTGTGTTTGTTGAAAATATTGGCATTTTGACATGGCCAAAATTGCTCTGTAAGTTGCTCGTGTATACAAGATGGATTATAAAAATGAAGATGTTTCAGCTGAGCCTATAGGAGGAATGTTCAGAGGCAAATGCAAACACAAATATGAGAAACATGGGATTACTGGGAGGAGGAATACACGTCCAGCATTCTTTTTTATGGAGTTTGTTGTTGCTTCTAATTTTATTTTGTTTTAAGATGAAAAAGGTTGTGAATAATGGAGGAAGTGGTGCAGGGGAGAGATAAAATAGAAGTTTATTTTGGAGCGAAATTTACTACTGAAATGTTTACATTTTTACAGGGCCAAAATAAGTTTTAATAAAGGGCCAGAATCAGTGAAGTGTTCCCGTGGTTGTGATTGAAACAGCACAATGAAAAATACTGCTTATTTTGTTACAGTGGGGTTTTTTTTGGTTTTTTTTTTTGTTTTGTTTTTTTTTATGCTTAAAAATTGATAATTAAACATAAGAGCTTGCAGAAGTGCAGGCCTGCAGTGCCTCTGGCTGGCTCAGTGAGGGGGGAGCGTCGAGGAGTTTCTGAAGGCACAAGTTATGGCTGTTGGGAGGGAAGTGGTGTTGATGTGTTCACAGGTCTGCCTGGCTGCTCGTTTGGGCATCTTTCTTATTCAGCGTATTACCGTAAGGTTATTGGTTCGGGCGCTTTACATTCGTGCATCTGGCACAGCAGGATCAGCACGGTTTAAATCTGGGATTTGCCTGTCACCTGCGTTTCAGCTGCAGGCACATCAAGTGCACGTAAATGAAGCCCAAGTGGGCTTTATGTGGGGTGCTTTGCTCTGGTGTTTTATGGCTCAGAATTGCCACACGTGAACTTAAGGGGAAAAAGAATCCGCAGGAAAACAAGAAAAGGGAAAAGAATTAAAAAGACCCCGTTCATTTCCTCCTCCCAACTTGGAAGTGTGCTGGGACTTTGTCAAATTCCCGTTAAAATAAATCTGTCAATTTCATCTCTCTCCCAAATTCATTTATCCTGCTTTTTTAAAAGGTGTTTTCTGCTTTACCTGATGTCGAAATTGGATTGGCTCGTTTATGCTGTTCTTTGCTGTATCCCCCATGTTTTTCTTAAATGAATTAGTAATGACAGCGTACTCCATCATACCCTCTCTACAGCCACTTTAAGGGAAGCCTGGTGATCTAAACCTTTTAACCTATTAAAGATGATTTTCCCCAATTGAATCAGACCCACCACAGGTGTAATAACTAATCATTTAAACTACACCTGCTATTATGTATTTTTAAGCCATTATGCATGTTGGATAGATGATAATTCATGTTTATTGCATTGTCCAATGGATCCGTTTTGCCTACACTAGCCTGATTAATGTATTTAAAGAAATAAGAGATGCAATTTAAAAGAAAAAAAACATTGATGGAATGCACTGAGGAGTACATTGAAAGTGCCATTAAACCCATCAGAACTTTGCTCTCTGACCAGAAATGCATATTCGAAGCGTTTGATTCAAACACAAAGTGAAACTTGGTGATTCCAGGAGTGATGCTGTGTTTTCCTTTCTTCTGCCGCTGTGAAAGTTTTGGAAACCTTTTTGGAACTGAATTCCAGAAACTGTTTTAAGATAAACTCTCCAAGACCCGCCTGACGCAGGTCTAGCATATTAGGATGGTTATTTTCAGCTCCAGAGGAGGGAAGTAATGCCATCCACTAGTTCACATGGACGTGTCCATCACCTGAGTGCTGTTAACACATCATTCCTCCCGATACCACCACTGGAACAGATGTCTTTGTGTAAAAGTGGAATGAATCACTGGTGCAGCAACATGTAATAGGGTGTGTAACAGTACAGCAGAGTGTGTGGAAAGTGGAACTACCTTTTGAGGAAAAAAAACAAATACCTTTCACTGGCACTAAGTGGAAATGTAAAACTCTAGGGATGTTGATGATGCCACTGAGTATCTCCCCACACTTTACCCTTTGTTTGACTGAGTGCTCTGTTTCAGGTTCTCTGTCATCATAAAGAAGGGTGTGTAGAATGCCGCCTGTAGACAAAAGTAATCTGTGGGTTTTGCTGACGTGGAGCTTTGATTACTCATCTACCCATTTATGTCGCTCAAGTGACTTTTTTTGATATTTTTGTTACGGGATCCAAAAGATGTGAAGTTGCTTCTTTCCAAGATGAGGTTTATTTATTGCTTTCAGTAAATTAGAATGATGGCAGAAAAGGCCTTAATCTCTTAGAATTTCCAGGGAGCTTTGTCAGATAGAAAGGCAGCATTCTTACAGTAAGCCAGCTGTTATTTCTTCACATGCATTGACTCAGAGTTGCCCTTAACTGTAGGAGCCCACCTAGGTAAGAAGATCACAAAATAAATGACAGAACCCCCTGAGAACCTCGGTGGAGTTTTTAGTGCAGGTTGAGCTGCTCGAAGAGTCATTCAACAAGAACTCGTAGGTTGGGACACCATAATTGTGCTGTGTGATTAGATTTGAGCCACGTGGTGGAGGTGACTTGCCTTGCAGCACAGAATGCATAATGTGTAACAGGGGTTTGACCATTCCTAACTTGGGTCTTTTATCTCTCCTCTCTCTCTCTCCAATCCTCCCACCCTCCTCAGATTGTGACAGCAGTGAAGTTTTTACAGAATCCACGGGTCCGCCAAAGTCCTCTTGCCACCAGAAGAGCATTCCTGAAGAAGAAAGGTATGGACTCTTAAAAAGTTTGTGATCTCAGTGGTGGTGAGGGAGCTTGAATTAGTGTAAAGCCAAAATGTATTGCTGTGGAAAATTAGATGTTAAGGACAAAGCAAGTGATCTGCCTCAAAAGAAGATTTGAAGTTTTTAAGAAGTATCAGTCTCTTCCCAACTGATTAGAGCAATATTGGCACCAGATGTGGAATTGTGGAATACAAAAGACACATGGGAAGTTTCTGGGTTAACTGTTATCATCATATCTTCTCTGCAATGAGGACAGTTCAGAGCTGTGGACTAGTTGGTCAGCTTTAGCCTCACTGGCACTGGCCAACTTCTGGGTGAAAAGGTCAAACGTTTCCGAAGAGAGAGAGAACAGTGAAGGGCAAAGGACTCGGTGAAAGTAAACAAGGTCAGGTTAAGGTCAAGCTTGGGGTCACCCTGACTTTGAGGCTGAAATGGTAAACTACTGACTGAGTTTAGCCCTTTTCTATAGCACGGATAGAACAGATCCTGACAAATCCTATATTGTCTTAGACAGATGGAACATACTTCAGCCATTGCCTACTGAGCATTTATTTTACTTTCTGACTCATAGCAGAACTATCTTTTGTTCCTTTTTTATTTCTAAAGTTTTTATTCCACAGCTTGCGGTGCATTTCAGGTGAAGTTTGCTCCATATTTTGCTACCCTCCTGGGACCATATTGCTTAGATCCTTACCACAAGATGTAAATAATAAGGACAGTTTTTACTTGGAGTTAATTACATGCACTGTGGAGCACTTTAAGTGTTGAAATGATACCGAAAATACAAACTCCAGACTTCAGAGGGGAGGAACCCACTTACACATTGAGGTCACAAGTACTTCGGGGTACGTCAAATTCTAGAGCTAAAAATCTTGAGTTTTGAATAGTAGGGAAGCCTATAAAATATATATTATTCTGTTTGGGGTTCTGAACTGTTTACTGAGGTGCCTGAGACCTGATGTCATGAGATGGAGGGTTCAAGGACATGCACTTTGCTCATCCTGAGTAGCAAAGGACCTAGGAGTGGCAGCCTTGTGTTTTGGCAGTGATGATGTCACGGCCAGTAGTTCACATGGCTTGGAGTGTGATCCTCTCCCTGCTTGTCCTCGTGCCAGTTCCCGGGACATTCCACTCACAGAGGTATGCTGCTTGCCCTGCCCTGCCATCAGGATGACATTAAAATTTGGAGCCTGTTGGTCGCTGTGCTCCGTGAGTTTTTCCTTGAAATATGTGGACCTACGGGGAGTAATTAATCATAAAAGCTTGGGGATTTCAACTCTATCATCGAAGCAATGAAGCAAGGGAAAGCTGAGCCTAAAAGCTGTGCTGATTACCCGGGGTAACCTGATACAAAATCTATTGTTGCCGAGAGATCCTTAGCCCCCAGTATATCGTGCAATATTATAACTGCCTGATCTTCTCCTGTGCTGACAATGACCAGTTATTCCTCATTTTCTCTCTCAACACAGCTGGGTTAGAATTTCATTTGCAGAAGGTATTTAGAGCAATTTAGAGACAAATGTCTCTGGTGTTTGCTCTGCACTTCCCCACCGCAGGCTTTGCTGAACAGTTTTTAGTATCAGGAGCTCCATCTAATCTGTTTAATTTTAATAAATCCCTGACTGGGAGAAGAGGAAGGGTGGGGAGATGGAGGCACAGAGAAACTGTGGCCCGACTAATACTTCTTATGAATTACTTGGCTAATAATTACTAAAGAGCTGAAATGGTTTGGTAGAGCTGTTTGTTTGTTGCTGTTTGTTAATTAGCCCTCCTTCCCTTTGTGCTAATTGTTTGTTTGAAAACTTAACAGTAGGAGGATCAGGGTCCAGTAGTGCCTGTGCCTAGCAGCCACTGGAGGTGGGTCCATGTGGAATCTGGCCGGTGTTCAGGGTTCCCACTGGTGTGGTACCTCTGTGCTCTTGCAGATGGAGGCAGTTGCTGCTGAAACGTGGATGTCATGCTGGTTCTGTGCAGGTCAGGGGGTGCTGAGCTGCTCCCTCTGGCACATGGGGGGATCGTGTTGATGACAGTTGGGAGAGTGAGGGTGTCCTGGATTTGTAAAAGGGCTTTCAAAAGTTGGATGAGATTTCTCTGTTGTCTTAAGCACTTTTAAACTCCCATATACAGAGGCATTAATGAGAAACATGAAGTTATTAGAATCATTTATCATTTTCTTTGAAGCTTACACTGGCATTTTGTGTAATTTATGACATTTCCTCCTTTTTATCATGAACTTCTTCAGATGAAGGGAAAAAACAGCTGTTTCCCCTCAGAGTATCTGAAAGAAAAGAAAGGAAAAAAAGATGCTGTTTGTTTTTTGTCCAACTCGCTGATTCTGCTGATGACATGCCACAGAATCAGCGGCGCCTTGGGAGTAATTAGACAGCATGTGGGGTTTAAACCCTTGTGGAAATGTGTCTGTCATCTCACTGTTGTGCCTCAGATGTCCTGCACTGCTCAGTTACCCATCCAGTAACCCATGGCTTGTTCATTTTGTGTACCCTCAATCTGGAGCTTCTGGCAGGGCAGAGGAAGGAGGTGGAAGTGCACTATTCTGCTTTCAGGGTGCTGGGTTTTGGGGGCAGAAAAGGGAAAAACCACTGGGTTACAGAGTGGTGTCATCTTGGATGAAGAACTGTTTTGTGAGTTGCTTGTTCTCTTCATCTGTAAAAGGAGTACAGTAATGCCTTCCCGGAGTGGGATTGTGGGAACAGACAAAAGCATATGAGGAGCTCAGAAATAATGGTGATGGGAGAACAGAAGTGCATTAGAGCAGGTTAATGTATAATTGTTGAGTTATGTTGGGAAAACGTCCACCCAGAAGGTTTTCTGCAGTGCATCAGGGTTCCAGAAAATTTTGCCCGTGTCGAGGTGCCAGACTGTGGTGATTTCTGAAGAGACGAAAAAATTATTTAATTCCACATGCCCCTTTCCAGTCAGAGCACTAAGACACTCGATTCCCTGGAAACAAATGCTGCCAGCCCCAGAATCTCCAGTAGAAAACTGACTTAATTATCTTCCTCTTTCTGTAGTCTGCATTCTTGGGAGGTGAACCCCCGTCTTAGAACTCTCCTTTACCAAAGAAACCCAAGCGGATCACCTTGAGGACCTGAGGGAAGGGGGCACAGCCCACTGCTGGAGGGCTTTAAAGACAGCAAATTCTTCAGCAGATTTCAATTTAACCCTCTTTTATTACTTTTCTTTTTTTATAATTTAAGTCCATTTCATGAGGCAGTTTGCATGTCCTTGAATGGAATCTCGTTACCATGAAAGCTTTTTTAGCATTGATTTCATAACAGTCTTAATTTAATAGCGCCGTCATTACTGAGAAGCCCTGAGAGTGAGGCCCCAGCTTTCCAGGTCACTGACCTTTTAATTACAAACCTTGTTCTGATGGCCAGGTTATCGACTGGACAGCTCCCAACTCCTGCCCCCAGCATGAAGATGAAAATAACTGCCTTTCCTCCCCCACTTCCAGAAAAAGGGAGGAAAAGAAAAGTAACCTCTTGTGTTTCCAAAATTAATTTTCTCCTTCAGCTTTACTTTGTAATTAATTCTTTAACATGTCTCAGTGAAGCTCGAACAGTTTTTACAAAGCTTTTTCTCGAGAAGCCAATAGAGTCCAGTGCCAACTCAGACAGAAAAATAGAGTTAGTAACCTATGCTGTCAGAATACCCATTGGGGCCAAGCTGCTCCAGCCCTTCAAACCTTCTGCTTTTACAGGGATCGCTGTTTGATACACAGATGTGGGGTGAGGATGCATGTGTTGACTCTTCGAGGAGTGCTGGGGGACTTCTCCTCTTCAAGCCTCCTGACAGGATTTGAGAGACAGTGAAGAAGAGGAGTTTTTTCAGAGCTGTGTTGGCTTTGGAGTGGGCTGTGTTTTGGGATTGTGCTGAGGGCAGTGTTGGTAACACAGAGGTGTTTTAGCTGTAGCTGAGCAGGGTTTTCTCATAAGAAGCTGGGACAGCTGACCCCAGCTGACCAAAGGGATGTTCCACAGCACCTGTCCACTGCTTTTAGCACAAATCCAAAACATATCCCATAATAGCTACATGAAAAAAACCCACTCTATCCCAGCACAACTGCATGGACTGTGTGAGTGAGGCCTGTCCTGATTCATACCTGCAGCTCAGGTAACTTGTTCTCTAGCTGTTGACTCAGGGGTTTGCACCCCAGACCACATCTCTTCCGCTTGCAAAGCTGCAAGCAAGACCTGGAATCCAGACACTGATAGCAAAAATTTACTGCAAGAAGGTGTTTTGAGCTTTTGGAACAAATTAAGACAGGAGAGAAAGTTCCCCAGCTCAGGCAGGGTGTGCTTTCTGCTTATTAAAGAAGTTTGCAGCAGGTGTTCCAGTAGCATAAAGTAAGTGTAACAGTTTGTGTGGACTTACAGAAATGGCTGCAGAGGTTAAAGGGAAGTCAGTGCTTTCTGCATGTTCTTTATGTTTTCATGTGGGGGTCTTGGAGAACACTGTTCCCATTAACCATGGAACCTCTGCAGCTCCTTGCATGGAGCATGTTTGCTGGTGTTTCCAGGGTTATCTGTCGTTACCAGAATCATTCAGTGATTCTGTAATCTGGATCTCACTGTGCTTTCCACTAAAAAGCATCCACTTCTGAGGTAGAGGACAGCAGCTGCTTAACATCACTACGTGGTTTTTAGGAGAGGAAATGAAGAATACTTTATCTAAGTGATCTTGCAAAGGGAGCTTTAGGGATAGAGAATGTAATTACTGAGTAAAAAATTTACTAAGATTCTTGAAAAGCACTATGGGATATTTAATTACTAAAGATGGTTAGGCCTCTGTTTATGACTGTGCAAGACAGCTAATGTGCTTTATATGCTGGGTCAAATAAAACGTGTCCTACACCTGGTCACGCAACCAGTTTGTTCTTTAGGTGCCTCCCATCCAAAATTTGACTCTACACAGCCCTGCATAAATGGGGAAATGTGGTTGGCTTATTAGGGACCTGAAGAACGAGGAGTGAGAGGATGAAGGCTGTCCTTGCTCACTAATTCACACCAGTTCCAGTCTGAATCAGCACTGCCACCATCCATCTGTGGCACTCTGCTGTGTTTGCCCAGTGCTGATAATGTTCAGCAGGCAGGTAAGATTTCCACTGCTGGAAGATGCAGAAGAATAGATGTGCTTGGGATCCCGAAATTAGTTCCACTGTTCTGTATTTTCTATTAGTTGCTTCCTTTTCATTCCTGAAAATGATTGACAGTCTCTATCCATCTGCTGGGAAGGAGGTGTCTCCCTGTCCTGCCACTCTTCCGTGGGCAGATCTGTCACTGGGTGTGCAGTACCAGCCTGTTCATCATGCTGACTCCTTCCCCCCATCAATTTTACCACTGTTCGTGGTGTCTGAACTTGTCATGAACTTTAGGGATTTTCTTGGCTCCTTTGTTGAGAAGGGACCTGCAGCAGAGCTACCAAGATGTGATAAACTGCTCAGCCTTGGGACATCCTGGGGATCAGATGTGGTGCTTCTTCAGGGTTGTCAGGGGTTTGGGAAGGAAATCTTAACAGCTGATAAAAGCCTTCACTAGCATTCCTCAAGATTTGAGAGGAGTTTGGAAAAAGTAATCTATTTAGTCTCTGCTCACATGGAAAATCAGTTCACAGCTCATCTCTGACTCTGTTCCCAGTCACCAGTGGTTCATGAGAGGGCAGAAGAACACCTGACATCAGCTTGGGAACACTCACCATGTGGTGCAGTGCACAAAGGAAGGCAATCCCTTCTTTCTCCTACCTTTTCATGCCTGTAATAGCCAGCTAATTAAAGAAAGAATGTGTGTGGTAGAATCTGTAGTTACTACTAAGTGAGTTTGCTATTTTAGAAAACATTGCACTTCTCTACATTTCATTGTTTTGTAGCAATCGAGTTTTATAACTCAGTGGCAACTAGAAACTAGGTTGAACAATAGATTGCTATCCCACTGGAAATTCTGAGATTTGGAAATTTGTTTTTTATATTACATAGGGATTAACATTTAAAATCACTTTTTTTTTTTTTAAATGAAATATTATAGACCTGTCAGATCACTCTGTATTGATCAGACACGAGTCTAATCAATACTAAGAGATTAATAGAATAATATAATATGTACCATAACATTACAGTGAAAACATTTGGAAAAAAATGCTTTTTTAATTGTTAGGAAATCACTACTTTTCTCCATAACACTTTGGGTGGGTTTTTTTTTTTTTTTTTAAGAAACGTTTTCTGTATGAAAAATTATCTTCTAGGAGTTTATTGATGAGCTGTAGCTGGAACTAAAGAACTCTTTCACTGAAGTGCTTTTCACTGGCAGGAAAATATATCATTGTTGTTACTGGACAGTTGCAAGGAGCTTATCCTCATGCAGGGCTTTGTACTTGCACCCTTGGCTTGAAAACTCTGCTCTGCTGGCTCTCAGCTCTGCTGCTGGACATGAGGAAAAACATCCTACTTGAGCCTGTTTAAAGGCAGCAGAGGAAAAAAGGCATGGAAAGCCCAAGATCCACTGATCTCCACAGTGTGTTTGTCTAAACAAGGCAATTTTAAAGGGTTTTGGTACAAGATCTGCTATTTAATATTAAACCCATGAAAACCTCAGCAACTTTCTCTTTGGTTTCCTCGTGAGGTGTTCAGGTGTATCATGAGAGGCACCCCTTTGATTTTTAGTGATGTTGTGAACACTGAGGAAGCAACTTTCAGATTTTACATCCTCTAAGTGCCTGTTTGTGTGTCCTACCCCAGAGGATACAAGCCAGATTGTTGGTAGTATCCTTCCTCTCTCACCAGGCTCACCCTACAGAGATCTTGAGCCATTTACATCTCTACTCCACAGAGCAAGAGAGGAGATTCATTTAGAGTATATTGGGGAAAGTCTGCTGCATCTCCTGTGTCTGCAGGACTGAAGAAATTCCTCATGACCTCAGGGAAGAGTCCAGAATCATCTTTGCCACATTTTTGTAGCTTGAAAATCATTGACGAATTGGAACAGACCGGTTTGATGCTGAGGAAATTGTACACGCTACAAAATACTGGTTGTAAGCTTAATTTTAACAAATAATTGGAATGTCATGGGTTTAATGATGTCTCTCCACTTGGCTATCTGACAGTAACTATGTAATGTAAAAGAGCCGTTAAAAATGGCTTTGCAAAATTAACTCCTATTGCTCACTGGGTGTGCTTTGAGTCATATCTGCCTTGTTTACTGACAAACTAATATTTCCATTCCTGGTAGCACTGAAAAAAAAATAATATGATTGCAGCAGAGGGAGTTGAAGTCTATTCTAGAAGATAATGCTAAAATAGTTATATTCTGAGTCCTGAAATTATGAGACTTAGAGATAGGCAAAAAAGTCCCAGCCCCTACGTCTGACTTGTAAGTGTAATCATTTATTTATCATGTTTTCAAGTGACAATAAATGCCAAGTGCCAAAAGAAAAGTCACTTCTGCAGTTACAATCTAAGAGCAGGCATGGGAGATCTGAGACTCGACTGCTTGGCCTTGGGTACATTTCCTGTTCTCAGCCTGCCCATCTGTAAAATGGGGCTAATTACCACCTTTGCCTTGTTGCCTGGGTAAGATTTATGCTGGCTCTGTTTGTAAACTGCTCTCACACGCTTGGTTTGGGGTTCTCGGTGCCGCAGCCTGTGATTTTTTGATGTGCTGCACTTGCAGAGAGATTGAGAATTGCCTTCCATCGGCCGGGTGCGGGAGGGGAGAGCTGCACACTCGAGAATGTCAGCAATGTCAAGGCTGGAGCAGATTGCGTGCAATCCTAATCCAGCCCCGCAGCTTTGACCTTTGAAGCGAGATTCACCTTGAGACAGTTGAAGAAATCTATGTAGGTTTGTATAAAAATATTGTTGTGATAGAAGGAATTTGCTCTTTGTGGTCATCCAGCCCAGGGTTTCTCCACTGTCTTCCTGGAGCAAGTAAAGGAATTCAGCTGCTGACCTGCCCTGGTAAATGAACCTGGTGTTCTAAGTCTAAAGAGACAGCCTTCCCTCTTGGGGCTAAACCAAGGAGCGTAATTAGGATAATCTGTGTTGCTCTTCTGCTGAAATCCATCTCAGACCTAATGATACTTTCTGTTAGGAAAGATAAAATAAGTTCCTGTATGACATAATTCTCTAGGATCTCTTTGGCAACATTTCTCCTCCATTTAAAACTGTGCCTTTGGTACCTGTGAACAGAAAATCCTACAGTTTGCTTTTCTGCTGCACGCTGTTCCCTCCTAGTTTTAATCTGGAATGCAATCATCCTTTCCTTGGCTAAAAGGGGAATTTAGTTTCTGGTTCATTCCTCACTGTTCTTTCTGATGGAGCCCAGTCCAGGTGACTGCACTCCCCCAGGAGCAGGGCAGAGAATTCATTCTCCTGAAATCCGAGGCTCTCTGAAGTAAAAGCTGTTGACTTTGTCATGCCGTGCAAATGTGCATTGCTTTTAGCAAGACAATAAAGGGTAAATGGGGTGATCTCTGCTCCTGTGGAGAGGTCGGGTGGTTACATTACACAATCTTCTACAGCATCTTGCAGCAAATACATGGGTTATATTAAAAGTTGCAATCATATCATTTTTTAAAAGTAAATTGCTGACCTTATGCAGTGGAATCAGCTTTATTGAATTTCGCCAAAAATGCGTTTATAATCCCCCCGCCCCCGCATACACATGATATTCATGTCCTTGCTGCCCATGTGGAAATGTCCCTTTTTATGGTGATAAAATTAAATTTGTCTTTGTCTCTGCCTTGCCTCACCTTTTAAGATTCCATCCTTTAGAGACACCAGTGGATGTCCGTACCAGGGGATGAAGATGGGCAATATCCCTGCATGGCTGGCTGGCTGATTGTGAGCCAACTGCCACAGAACAAATAAATAAGCTTTTCACATTTAGAGGACAAATGAAGCTGAGGACAGGTGTAATGTGGGTATTTTTCTAGGAGTGTTGCGGCCTTAGCATAGGTAAGAATTTATTTTGACTTGGAAGTACTAGAGCTTTGTTTCTTGATTTTTTTCTAATTGCCAGCCAGTATGAAATGGAACCCCCACAAACAGTTACTGTGCCACTTGTAGCACTGTGTTATGTGTTCTCCTTCGGTGATAACCCACAGTGAAACCCTCTAGGTTTTGGCCACCCTTCCTGAGTTCGCTCAAGAACAGAGTGTTTTGCAGCATCCTCCAGGATTTCACACACCTATAGCCCATATTTTTATGCCACTTTGCATATTCAGAGGACTCTACAAATATTAACTGACTAAGCTTCTGACACCTTTAGTGAAATGGCAAGATTATAAAATTAATTTAAGGCACTTCTGATTACATTTTTTTTCTTCTTCATTAGACCTTTACATTCTTGAAACAGTTTGCAAACTCCAAATTTCAGTGGGAAACAGAGGAAATACCATCCCCATTTTAGGGGGGGGCACTGAGGCAGATGTATGAAGAGCAGTTGGATCTGAGATAATTCTGACTGCTAGCCATAGATCTGTAAATACAACCATACTGTGCCATACATCGTGAGGGACTGATGTTTATAGCATTTTCAGTAAAAGTACTCTAAGCATTTCCATGTTTATCCATCACTCCAGACCCAGCTGCTTTGGGGGTTGGTGGGAGAGGCTAAGCTGGTTTCATTCAATAAAATCAACACAAACCATCTCAGTAAATGGAGGGGCAGATTGGCCTCTGCAGTGTTAGCCTGGATCCCTTCTTACAGCATCCCCTGGCCTTTCTGTTTTATGTAGTGTTTAAAAGACTGCCTGCTCCCAGGTACAGAGAGGAATATCAGAATATCATTACTCCTGCTCTTCAAGTAACCAGGAGAATGCAGCTGTTAAACTCAAAATATAAAACACATGTTTAAAAGATGACTCTGTATGTGTTTAAAAAAGAGAGCGAGAGAGGATTCAAGGCAACCAAAAAATAGCAGGTTCCATTACTGTAATTAAATGGCAGCATTTAACCTATCAGGCCGTTGCGTGGATGTGAGAGACGAGCAGGGAGCTGCATTTGAAATGATCACTGTCTTCCTTGGGGGATAGAGCAGTTAAATAATTTGTTTGTGAGGTGTGAGTTCAGTGGTGGGTAAAGCGAGCGCCTGCCTGTGTGTGTGTCTGGGAGCTGGGAGGGCTCCCTGCTCCCCGAGAGCGCCCCGGGCGCTGGGATTTACCAGCACGTGCACTGTCAACAGGAACACAGGCTGCTCTTGCCCATTTGTTGGGTTGTCTGCAGGGTCTGGGCCTCACCTGGTCCCAGATGTTGTATCACAGAAGAACTTTTTTCGTGCCAGGCTGCCTGAGACAGACGGGACGAGGTGAAAGAAAACCAGGGAGGAAAGGAAGGGAGAAAAGAATCGGAGCTCTTTTGGAGAGCTTTGTCTCTGAGGTGGCTGTAAAAGGCAGGTGGTTGTGTCTGGTCCTTGCAGGAGTCTGGGGGCTGTGCCATCCCTGGGGCCCAGGCGTGGAGCTGCTGCTGAGGGATCTGCCCCTCACCCAGCGCATCAAACCAGCCACATCCCCCCAGCCGTGTTGGACCTGAGCCTGGCGGGACCCCGGGCTCAGAGACTGCAGGGTGTGGAGTTCTGTGGAGAGAGAGGGATCTGCCAGGGCATCCTCAGCCCTTCATCAGGGACCCCACTCTGTGAGAAGCTCTTTGGGCTCTTCACTGGGTGACACAGAGCTGTCGATTGGCCTTTTGGCCTCACAGAGGGGAGACACATTCTGTGGTGCCAGAAGGGAAGATCTCCCCATTTTTATTCACTCTCTGTTTATTTGTGCGGTGATTTCTTTGTTTAGGGGATATTTCCTAGTCCAGGAGCTCCAAGAGCTACCCTCGTTCTTTCAGCTGCTCCAGCTGCCTCACCTTCTGATCTGACTTGTGTTATACTGCAGGAACATGCCCACAAATGTTTCTTAATCTTCACTCCAGTTTCTGTGTGAATTCTGTGGAGCCGCTCCCGTTTCAGCTCCTGGGCTGCAACTTTTGTGAGGCTTTAGAAGACAACTGGCAGTGTTAAAAATAATAGATATTTCCATATTTCCATTTTGAACATTCAACCCCAGTGACTGGATTTTGAGGGCAACACTTGGCTGAAAGGAGACCAGAGAAATGCCATGTATTTTAGCACCCAGTCAAAGCAGTGCATGAATTTGAGTCCTTGATGAGATTTAGAAATCTGGAAGTATTAGATGATCTACCAAAAAAAAAAAAGGATAAATATGTTACTTGAATAAATTATTTGTTCCTAACTCAAATGTATATAATGTGTAGATCCTCCAACCTGTCAGTCTCTGGACATGATGACTGTGTCAGTCTGCAACGTTTTAGAAAGGACATTGTGTAATAATATTCCGGTTTTACAGATGTAGAAACTGAGGCAGATGGAGGTGAAATGACCTCCACAAGGTCAATAGCAAGGCTGGGAATAGAACACAAATGTGTAGAAGCTTTTTATTATACTAATAAGGAAACTCTGGAGGTGTGTTTGGCATGGTAATCGGAACCCCAGAGAACCAGAAGCAGTTAGCATGTTCTGTGCATGGCCCCAGGGAGCAATGATGAAACTCCTTCTCCACCTTACCACTCCAGTTCTCCGTGTGTGGTCACCACAGTTTTTCCACCACTTAACCTCGTTATTTTTAGTATTGTTAGCATTAGTCGTCCTTTGGGTGTTTAATCCAGGCTCTTTAATTTTCTCCAGAGCTCTGAAGAGCTGTTGAAGGCACAAGGGGAGGAAAAAAAAAATAACAATAAACAAACCAAAGGATGAAAAATGATCTTTTGAAACTTCTGCTATTTTGTTGACTTGTCCCCTAATGTTTTTTTGTCTTTGCTGTTCTTTTATCATGAAGGACCCTGCTTGAATGTGTAATCTGGGTTTCTTAAAAGTTCATTTACTATTGTTTCTTTCTTCTCCACCCAAGATTAACATCCTGTGTGATGACATAGATGGTTGTTGTCTAAATGGACGCGATGTAACCAACAAATTGTGAAGGGTGGGTGGAGAAATATTTATATACTTGTGTAAAAAATTACAAAGTAGGTTTGCCTTTTAAACAGAAGGTATTTCAACACTGTTATTGGCAGCATCAGCCTTTAATTTTACAGGTGGCTACCTTTGTAGTAGCATTCAGCAAACAATATTTTAATGGCATGTAAAAAAATTTCTCTAAAACAAAAGAACGAAGACCGAGGGTGATTTATAATCTGTAATGAATACTTGCTGACATGTCTCTTTGTAATGGTGTAGAAGCGTCTCTGTCTTTCTGGGGGGAAGAGCAAACCAGATTTACCTGAAACATTTGTGCCATAATAATCAAATATTTAGCATTTAGATGTCATTTTCTTAATTCAGCTTATCTTCTCGGTGTGATGGTGCCTGACTCCCACAGAAAGGGGCTTAGAGGAGCCAGGGCACCCTGCAACGTTCTCAAGAAAAGGGCTGTTTTCAGGGCTCCTCACCCAGTGTTGGTTTCTTTACATTCCCATATATTTTTCCATGCACACTCCCATGGATTTTCCATGTTCCCAGATGATGCAGCTGTGTGCTCAGTGCTCTGTGTGCTCTTCAAACACTCAGACTTCATTTATAGACACTTTATATGATTTTCCCTGTGATAAGTCCGTACAAAGGGGTTTTTTGTTCCTTTCTAAAGTTTAAAGTCAAAGAGGAAATAAATGATATTGAGGCAAGTTGCTCTTTGTGCTGCAGTTCATCTTGGTCTGCAGAGGCTGCTCTGTCACAGGTCTTGTCTGAGGTAGAAAATAGACAGGTGCTCTTGTGTGTTTGGGGAAATCAGTAATTCCAGAGTAATACAGGGAACTGGGAATGATACATCAGGACAGGCTTTCTCATTCTTATACATAAACTCAGTCATCCTGCAGATATTCCAACAAATCTGGTTAAAGAATTTCACATAATGGCTTGAAATTGCTGTTCTTGTACACATTCCCTTTCTTCTGAATGCAGAGCTGGGGAGAGAGAGCGCCACATTCTAGAAGTTCAGACCAGCCCAGTACCAGCAGGTGAGCAGTGACTGCTCATCCCGAGCTCCATGTCAGGTCTAACACCGTGTTCAGCCCCAAACCATGGAAAACCTTGGGGAGTCTTTGCTGCCTCAACAAAGGAGATGTTGGAGGTACAGGTGTCTGGCTGACTGCAGATCCCCCAGGCCAGCTCCTCCTACTTCAGTGCTGGAATTCTTGTCTCGTGCTGGCTCAGGTTGTTGGAAACAGAGTTTAGAATGGGAGTTCCGAAGGGAGATCAAAACCAAACCTCCTGTACTGCCACTGTTTTACCTTACTGGAATTTAAGGCAACCCCTGGCTTTCTCCTTAGAAGCTCCTAAAGATAATATCACAGATCAAAGAGTAGCCAAAGGCCAATTATTTTGTTACAATTGCCCAACAGGCTGTTTAACAGAATATATTTTGCTCACACAGAGGAGATGGATGTGAAGCACAACTGATCTGCAGCGTTTGTGGGTCACAGGTTGGGTGTGTTTGGAAACTCACCCATTTAGTGTATCCAAGACTTGTTTCCTCTGAATGCCTGGGCTCATTTTGGGGGAGGTTGTCAACTGTGGTAACAAATCCTGACAGCACCCTGGGTACTGGAGTAGTGTCCCTTCCATCAGCTGGATTTTCTGCCCTCTACAGACTTCTAAACAAATGCCAGAGCCCTGGTTAGCTTCTATTTCTGATAAACTACCTTGGAATTGGCATCCTGGCACAGTGTTCGGAGGCTTCAAGCCCCAAGTAGGTATTAACTTGAAATAATTTCAAATATGCAGAGGTTTTTGCTCTTCCATGGTGTCGTCCCATGTGGTGCTGGCTGGAGGGGCTGTCCTGTGTTCCTGGGTTACCACATTGGCTTCCAGCTTAGTCACACACCTTGTCTCTTCAGCTCTAGTCAAGGGGTGGACTCAGAGACAAGTGGATTTACTCCACCAGTGTCCACTCTCAGGAGGCTCCATCAGGTACTGTGCTTATGCTTTGTGTGATAACAGACAGGGAAAGCTGGAGGCAGAGACCTAAAAATAAAAATATCATCATCAGACGTGATGATAAAATCTCCCTCCATTTTTAGAAGGAGAGATTTTTATTTATGTTAGAGAAAGAGTTGTTTCTTCTGTCTTTTTTGCTGACTGTGGTATTGTGGGAATGGTTCTATAACAGACAAGTCTTCAGAGCAAGGTACCCAAGCTTGAACTTTTGCTGTGTGTTTGCATATACTTGTTGTGTAGGAATGGAACTGGGCTGTGTAACAAAACTTCTGGTTCTGTAATTCAGGTTGCTGAGGACATCTGGACCTGTCTTGTTTGATGTACAGTCATGTTGCTGTCTGCTTTTTTTTTCCTATTATTGAACTTTTTGTGAAGCAAAAATTGAGCCTGTTGAATTATGCTGCCTGCTGCCTGCAGATTTGTTGTAGGTTAATGCAAAAACGAGGTGTCCAAATCCATCTGAGGCTGTGATACCACTCCATCTACTGGGACTGCTGCATTTCAGGATGCAGAGTGTGAGTCCCATTTTTGTCCTGCGTGTGTTGTTCCTTGAATTCTCCTCCTAGTGCTTTGGCCCCTCAGATGTGTAGCTTGGTATTGTGAGCTTTTATTCAAGGTATCCCTTCATTTTTTTTCTTCTGTGGACCAGAGATCACATCCTTCAATCAGCAAGGAGCTTACTTTACATCAGGAGAGGAAGACCTGACCTCTCTTAGTACATGCAAGTGAAACTGTATTTCCCCTGCCTTGAAACTACCAGTGAAATACATTTTGCACTGGCTTATAATTCTGTGATTTATGCTGTGATATGCTTTGTGATGTTACCATGTCCTTTTGCCTTTGTGTTTGATTTTTTCCCCTCTAATAAATTGCAGTGGGTCTGTTGTCAGTGAAGGGGTATTTACCCAAAATGCCCGTAGGACAGTGAGGTGTTCTCCCTGCTCTTTGCTGCCTCACAGAAGGAATCCTATGCTTTTTTTTTCCCTCCCATTAATCTTCCTGCAATTTTTTTTTTCTCCTATCTCTTTCCTCCCTGCTTTGAAATAGTATTAGCAGGGGAGATATTTTTAACTCGAAGAAAACACACTTCTTTGTCATGGGCACTCACGTAGGTGTTGCACACAAATGTGAGTGAGTGACCAGCAGCAGCTTTTTCATTTTACATTTTGAACTTCTCATCTCTAGAAAACTGAGCAGCAAAGTTGTAGCACTTGTTCCTGTTTTTCCATTCTGAGACATGCTAAGCAAGTCACTTGCCCTTTCTTATTCAGAGTGAAAATACTTTGATCCAGTTTTCTGAAGACAATACTCATTTCATAAGAATATTTAATCAGTAGAAAATAGGGAGGATTTAGTTTGTTTGTTTAGTATTTAACCAAGTGAATAAGGCAGATTAGGGGAAGGGGGGGGGGACTGGACCCATAAACAAGGTGATATATAATATTTTTTTTCGTTCTCCTTTTAAATAAATACCGATCAGCTTTATGTTCAGAGACAATAGGAGCCGTTGGCTTAAATTTGCAGTTTACTGTATTTATGGCTGTAATATCAAGGTGCTGCCGTCGTAATTTCATGCCCCAATGAGAAGAGCAAGGTCGAAGCAAATGCTTCCATCGGCATCTGCTAACACACTAACTCATAAACAAGGCCCGGCTGGATCAGGTGGCACGGAATAATACAGGCTAATGAAATACAGCACAGCTTTCCATTACTGTTAGTTTTTACAGTGTCGTCATTACGTGTAATTTATGTTTAAAAAATTCAATTTTATACAAGGCTCTGGGAAATAGGGGTCTGCAGGTCACCCGACGACTTTTAACGGCTCTGAGAGTCCTTATTGCACTCCACTGTTCCAACAAAATGTTAATAATAAATAATAATAAAAAAAAATCCTCTTTTACTTTTTCTCTGGTTTGCATATCTTGTGCTGTCTTTTTAATTACAAGTGGCTAAGGAGAGTTTGGGGCTGTAGATGATGTCAGGAGTTATCCCCTTTGCTGATGCTCCCAGAGGGGGGTTACTATCTGCTTGCTTTCCTTTTGTCTGTCTATCAATCACCCGGGGTCCTGTAAATGGAGTAAACACAGCTGAGGAGAGGGAGATACTTAACAACCTCTCTCCCAAACCCTCACCCTCTGACATTGCCCTCCTCTCCTCCATTACACTTCATTTTATTATAGACTCCAAAAAGCTTGGCCGGGAAGAGAAACTGCTGCTGGACTTATTTATTTATTTAGACTTGTTATGCCAAAAAATACTTTTTATTTTAACCTTTTCCTTCCTGGTGGACTCCCTGTAATTCTTAGCATTGTTCTGCCAGTTGGGTTTTCCTTGCTCGTTTTCGTGCTGTGCCGCTGAGGTTTGAGCACCTTTATCAGCTCTGATTGCTGCTCAGTCACCCCGATGGGTTAAGGGATATCATGTCTCTTAAAGATTGCACTTCCCTAATTAACAGTCTCATAGGTGAATAAAGCAGTAAGAATCCAAAGCCCTTTCAGCAACTTTGCAGATTACTTTTATTTCTGCGTTTCTCTGGCAGTTGAGAGCAGTCCCTGTCCCTTTGATGTGTGGGTTCCTTCACCAAAGTTAGAGCTGGAAGTGCAGCAGCAGGATGTTTACATTCAAATACGGTGTCTCAGTGTAAATCAAGGGTAAAAAAAATCAGGGTGATGTTTCTGAAACCTTGGGTTTTGTTCAGACCTCGGGTTGGCTCAGCCTCACGAATGACCCATTTGTGGAGGAAAATGGATCAGGAGACTTTGCCTTTTTGACCTTTTTGAAATACATTCAGCTAAGCACGGGGTAGGATACAGGACAAACATTTGCTAACAGTCACCCAGCACTGCATGTAACCGACTGAACAGGTGGAATCATTAGTCTGGATCGGATCCCAGAAGGATTTTATGATGATTCTTTTAAAATGTGGCCGTGTTCTTTCTGAGCAGGGTTGACTCAGTGGCTTCCAGGAACAGGAGTGTAATGTCAGCTCAGGGTGCTGACCAGCACATCTTCCCTTTACTCACACGATATCAGGCACTGACTTCAGGTGGTCACGTAGTTTGGCGTAGCAAAACAACTTGTCCTCTTCTGTTTTGTTTTCTTCTTAATAGAAGATCTGTGGAGAAAACAACAAGAGCTGCCACCCCCTGCCCCACACCCTCCCCTGCCTTTGGTCCCTGGGAAGGGGGGTGTGAGGATTGCTCCGGGGTGGTCTGTCCCTGAGGTGAAAAAGCTGGCTTTGGAAACCCACAAAGGAACTTCATTCTTTCCTTGTTGTGGCACAATTCTTAATTTCACCTCAACAGAAATTTTCTCCTTAAAACTGATGTTGTCTTCGGGTTGTGAAAGTCTTGCAGGAATTACTGGATGGAGCAGCAGAAGGAACAGTTTAATGAAGAAAAAACATATCCTCAGTGCCTGGGATGGGAAAAGGGTTGTCACTGAAATGTCAGAGGAGAAGAATAAACTTAGTGGCTTCTCTAGCTCAGCTCATGCAAGGGGTTTGCACTGCAATTATTGCTACTGTGTTTTGGCCAGAAAACAGTTTAAACAGTGGATTGGGACTCACATCTCTTGAGTTTTATTTTCTGCCTGTCAGAGGTGCAGTTCTGACCTTGAAGCACTTCTCATATCTGTATGTCTCACTTCTTCCTCCTCTGTGAAATGTGGATAACAGCACTATGAGTACTCCTCAACTTCAGAGTGGGCATAAGAGGACCAGCATTTTGATGTACATGAGGTCCTTATGCTAAATAGTCACAGATATTATAAAAGGACATAAACAGGCAGTGAAGTCTTGGAAGTTCTTGGGCAAAGGAGCTCCTTACACAGCACCCGAGGTGCAGGCACCAAGAGGTGGTTGTGACAACCCTTTTTATTCTGTGCCTTGCTCTGCCTCTGTGTTTGGTGACAATTTACAGAGGCTGAGTGATCCCTGCACGGCAAGCACAAAAGAGGGACAGCGAGAACCTCCGAGTGCAAAACAGCCATGGGCACTGGGGGTGTTCAAATCAACACCCTGAAGCCTTGAAAAGGAAATTTTTAAGGCTCTGTGAAAATTATGACTAATTCTTTGCAGTGGCTGTGGTGCTGGGGAGGACTGAAATGGCAGGTGGGGGGCAGGGAGCAGGTTTGCATTCCGTGGGGCTCCGAAGGCGGTTTCCGTGCATCCTTCTCCTCGGCGCAGTCCTTGCTCGGTACCCTCTGCGGTTAGATTATTCCTTGCAGATAGCAATCAACTGGAAGGAAGTGTGTGTCTAATTTGCATGAGATTATTTAAAACAAAAAAAAAAGGTCTGCATTAGTCAGGGTGATGGTAAACAACGCAAAGAGATGCCTTTTATAATATAGCCGTGGCTCAGCTTTCAAAGCCAAATATAATTCACTTACAATTGGCAGTTTCCTTTATTGTTCCTTTTAACCTTTTGCATTCTGCAGGGGCTTGATCTTGCTGCAACTGCAGAGCAACAAAAATGTTTATTTTCCAAAGTGGTGGAAAGTGGATTTGGAGCCATTCCTCTGTTAAACTGAGGTGGTTTTCTTGACAGACCTGTTGGAGGGTTATATTAGACACAAAGCTTCAGTTTTTGTGGCACTGCTTTTGCATCCAAGGGAAGTGGTATTGATTTTGGGTTGCCAACTTCCTGCTAGATTAGAGCAATGAAGGGACCGCGGATACTTCTTCAAATAGTGCAGTGACAGAAGGTCTGTGATAAAATAAAGCAAAGTGAGAGACTGGAACAGATGACACTTTCCTCTGGTTTAGAGATTCCCACTTTTCTATGTAATTAATATATCAAGGTTGAATAATTTGGGCATGGAAAACTCATAGTGTGTGCATACATGTGTGTAGGTGGTGAATCTGAAAAAAAAATCAGTCCAGAGGGAGTTGTGAGGAGTTGGCTGTAATTGCCTGAGGACACTCCTGGAATATCTTGTCCCTGTGTGTCAGAAATGACCAGCGTGAAGGCAGGTGATTCATCAGCACTGAGTCTCCAGGTGTGTGCTTAAGGAACCAGCTCTGGGACATGCTTGGTGGCCAAAATGCTGAGGCCCTTAAAAGGGATGTAGTTTGTGATGTTGTTTTGTGTAATGCCACCAGCACCATGACCAAGACCACATCGTTCACATCGGCTTTTCCTTCGCAGCCCAGCAGGGTTTAAGTGGAAACAGTGATACTTGGATGTCCCCAGTTGGCCAGATCAGAATAATCCTAGATGTGCATTTTATCTGCAAAAGATTTTAGTGGTTTTTTTCTCAAACAGCATGAGAATAGAAGGGGCAGTATGGTTAGGAAACAATAGACATTGTTTTCTGCTCTCTTTGCAGAATGAAGTAAGGATCTTTCATTATTTCTGATGTTTCTCAGTGTTAAATATTATCAGACTTGCTGCCTTTGCATGGAAATAGAACAAAATGCCCTATTATAGTGGGAGCCACATTTGCAGCCAGCAGCTAATGTTGTCTCCATCTTCATGAAATCCCAGAGTTGCTGGTGATCTGCAGCGTTGGCATCTGTTTATGTGTTCTCCTACGTTGGATAATTAGGAGCTGGTTTAAGCAGTTTCTTTCTGATTAGGACTTTGCTTTTTATCATGGATTAGACACCATAAATATTGCTTTTGTGACTAGAGCAGAGGGCTGAGTTGTGTTCATGTACCTTTTATTACTCTCACTGCAGGTCTTGTTCCACGTTGTTTACGTGTGGGTTTGGTTCCTTACTGTTGGAGGCATTCATCAAATACAGATTTCAGGACCAAAGATCAGGAACTTCAGCTTTCTGATACAGTTTCTGACACTGACAGTGTTCTGTTGTTAGAGAAATCATCAAACTTCTCTGTGCATCAGCATCTGCTCTGTGGAGTGGCTGAACAGTGTCCCAGAGGAACTCACAGATCTCACGTGCTCCCAGGAATAGGGAGAAGATCTGCTAATAGTTATAAAGCCTTCTGAATACCACAAGCACTGTGATAGTGCTTATGATATTAAATAACAGTTCTGAGACAGAGTTGTGTATTTATTTCTGGCAGCATTGTTTGTGCTGCAGATTATTCCTTGTAGGCCCCCAGTGTGCAGTGAAGCTGAAGAGCCTGAAAATTTTCCTGAAAGCTTAGCTAATATGCCCAGTAGCCTGGGCATTTTCTATGCTGTACCTATCAGTATTGGTAAAAAGGTAAGTGTTCCAAAGGATTAAGTTCAGGAATTTCATGTAAACTGGCAATGCTTTGTGGACCTCCAGTGGGGGTGATGGAGAGCAGGTATCCCCCTTTCCTCCCAGTGCTGTCCTCTTCTTACCATTTCACCCACTGTGAGAATCAGGTGATCTGCCTCCTTTCTTCTGAATCTCTTTCCTGAAATCCATATTCTCACTTCCAACCTCTGGGAGTGTTTTTGCACACACACTGCATGCAGTGAAAGGTCCTGGATGCCTCCACATGTTCCTCGTAGCAGGGACACTGATTTTTGTGACACAACCAACAGCACCCAGCTGTCCAGGTCCCACTTTGTGGCTGCCATCTGAGTACTAAATTCTTTTCCTTGAGGATGTTTTCTCCTATTGGAAAAAAAACCCAATCCAGCTATGCTTCCTTCTTCCCAACTGATGGTCCTGGTGAATCCTGGAGCTGCTTTTCTTTTCCCCCTTGCTGGCCAAATCCTTTCCATCTGCTGTGGCCGGTTACAGATGGCCATCCTGGCGTTTCCTGGTGGCAGGAGTCACTGCCCCCCCGTGTGCCTTGTGTGCAGTGTTCCTGCAGCTCTGTGTGAAACACAAACCAGGCTGCCCTGGGGCAATCTGATCGTGCAGCAATAGGCCGGGGCAACGCTCAGCTCAAAGTTTGGGCTTGGCCTTGTTTTGATCTGTTTTGTTATAGTTTTATTTCCTCCTTACATTCTGTGTCCCATTCATACTAATCACAGTCAGTCCTGATTTTTTTCTTTTTATTTCTGCATTTGTCATAAAATAAAGCAAATTATTCCCGTCTTCGGAAACGATCTAGACTAATTAGTCGTCTAACCCAATAATTAGTTTTTTGTTTCCCTGTCTGTTTTCATGCATTATTGTTAGTTTTTTCCCCTCTTTTTTTTTTTTACACCATTACAGATTAAAATGAGCCACATTTGCAGTTGATGGTATCTTTTTTTCGGGGGAAGAATGGAGAATTGCAATAGAAAGCTACTTCAAAAGCAGCAATAAACTCAAGGATAAATTAAGGAAATTGAATGAGCCACATTTGGAAGCAGCGTCGAGGCTAATATTCTGTCGCTTAAGGTTAAATTGCAACAGAGAAAGAGAGAGGGAGACATTCCAGTGAATCCAAAATTGGGGAGGCATTACTGCTCAAGTCAGTGCCAAAATCCTTTGCAGCTTGAAAAGGGTTCTGCCTGGCTTGAGGATTTAATTATGCGTGCATCAAGTGGCTAAAGGTGCTAAACTGATTTCATTTGCTCTGCTCCCCCAGGCCTGACAGATGAAGAAATAGACCTGGCTTTCCAGCAGTCGGGCACGGGCACGGACGAGCCCCAGTCGCCAGGTCCTGCCACACACCCCGTGCCAGCTCAGCCCCCTGCCCCTGTGGTGTACAGTAAGTAACTCTTGGAAAAACAACTGCTCCTGTTGCTTTCTGCACAGGTCTCAGGGATCTCTGTGCCACATCCTGGGTTTCAGCTCAGCTGGTGCCATAGTTTGTCAGAACTGGACACTGGTGTTACTTGGGATGCACCTCCTGGTTGTTGATGCCTGTGACAAGATCGTGTTACACGAGGAAAATGAGATACAAATGATCACTGTCTACAAACAAACATCATTTGGGCTAGCCTGTGACACCTCTTGACCTGAAGGTGTCCAGTCGATACAAATCAGATTGTGACGTGCTCTAAGGATGTGAAAAAGGCATTTAGTCAACACTGGGACTCCTCTTCCCTTCCTAAACTTAGAAAACTTCTCTCTCTGATCTTAAGCAATCTGAGGTGTGACAGCAGAGATTCTGTGCAGACTGGGTGGATGTGATTGTATGATTTTTGTGTACAAAGAATTTTTAAAGTCCCAACATAATCTGTGTAGACTCAAAATTTACATATATATTTGCATTTTAAAACAAACCTCGCAAAAAAGTATCTAAGCTCCAAACAATAAAAACCAAAGTGCACACCATTAAAAATCCATCAAGAGAAGCTGTTCAGCTCACATGTGTGTCTGGCAGTTTGAAAATCACTTCACTTACCTGCCAAGTATTAAAAATAGGATTTTGTTGCTGCTCCTGAGCAGCTCTGTGCCAGATACTGACTGATAAAACAGTCCACTTAGGGCTGTGTTTGTTAGTTTAAGGCACAGTTTTGCTATTGCTGGAGACAATGCTAGACTTGCTTTCTGAGTTTTTAACTGCTCTGATTTGGTGCAGTTTGAGAAGAGAAACATTTGTGGTAGAGTTGGGCTCAGAACTGGAATATTTGTGACTGCTGTCATTGGCTGTGCAGCTGAACTCCAGGGCTCAGTTCTGCCCTGGTACCTCTGTCACAGTCCACAGAAAATGCCAGGAAAGCAAAAATCTGCTCTCTTGCTTCTGAAGAAGCGGTGCCAGATCCTCTTGGTGCTGTCCCCTGCCCATTCAGCAAACTCTCACCATAAGCCACTCCTGGAGGAGTTCAAATTCCCTGATTCCCTGAGCAGGGCAGGGAAGGAGCACCCAGCTCAAGCCAGGAATCACTGTCACCACAGTTCACCCTTGCAGCTTAATCACCCTTTGCTTGTTTCCTTTCACTACCTTGCCCCTCCTCAAAGCACCACTTCCAAATTTCTTCTTACCAGGTAAGAATCTTCACTAATATTTAAACATCAGAATGTTCCCAGCAACAGCTCCAAAGAGAATATTGAAAGTATCACTCTGTAATGCTCAGAAACCAAAGGTGACTAAAAATACCACCGAAGTAAAGCCTTTTTAGGGGATATAATTGTAAACTAAATTGGTGCTCTAACTTTGTGATCTGGTTGGCCCCTTTTAAACAATTTGAACCCAAAGCTTTTTCCTGTGAGCCAGTCCTTTTTAGCAGCCCCAAAATTGGGGAAAGGTGACCATGAGTTCATTAGGTATTGTTCCTCCCCACTCTAGCCATTCTTTGTAGACCTTCTATTTAAGCTTAACCTCTAAATGGATGTATAAAAAGAATGAAGAGCTGAACATCCATGGTATTTGTTTGGCCAAAATGCTTGGTTTGATTAGTTCTCATCTGTGCCCTGTTCTGGTTCTGGGCTGGTGTTAATGGTGGATCCATCTTTGTGCTTTCCATGGTGGCAGAACTGCAGGAGGAATACATGGATCTCCTTAGAGCTGATGGATGAGAGTGTGCAGTGGCTCAGGGCTCTCTCAGGGTGTCTTGTTTGCTGTAGGTTATTTCATCAGTTGGATGCTAATCCTGTAGCGAAGATTTCTGAATTGGTCCAAATCTGCTCCAGGACAGTTGTTTCTGTGGTAGTTTGCTAAGTCAATTTATCTTTCACAGGTTTCTCAGGGCTTGTCATGTACAGAGCAAGACAGACACTACTTTCTCTGTCTATCTGTTATGCTTATCTTGTCAGGGAGCATTTGTGACACTGCCTTGGAATGCTGCAGGGTTTGAAGTTTGAAAGAATATCTGCAGGACTGGTGAGATAGGGAGGCTGCTGAGCCTGTGCTCTGACTTGGTGCTGGGAACAGCTCACACTGGAGAGCTTATCTTGGAAAAGGTTGCAAGCTGTATTTGCCTTCCCCAGAGCAGACATCTGAGTTTCTCGGGAAGCAGCAGCTGAGCTGCTCGAGTTTAGCTCTTGAAGACTGGGAACCACTTTGTTTGATATTTTTGGTTCTTTTTAAGTGTTTTTTGAGTAGTTTTGACACCTCTACACAAACCCACAAAACTGGAGAGAAGGAATTACCCCCCACAGGGCAAAAAGGAAAAACATTTGAGGAGGGTTGTGTGCTGAAAAGTAAAGGCTCCTGTTTTAGGAAATCCTAATTTTCTCTGCCCCCCCCCCCCAGGTGTTGCTGCTTCATGTTTAAAAATTACATGAAAACTGTGGGCTACGAGTCCAGGATGGTTCAGAACCATCTCAGGAGTTTATTCAGCAGGAGGGAAGCAAAGAGCCGAGCTGGTGATTTGCCAGCAGTGCCAGTGTGAGATGCACTCACTCCTGTGAGTCACAGCAACAAATCCTGCGCACACCTTTGGGTTTAACTTCCCTCATCTCCTGCTCTGGTCCCCCCAGTCTGTTCTGTTTCTTAAGTTCATGCCACTTAAATACTTCCTTCTGTGCATCTGAACTGCCAGGGTGTCCATTCCTTAATGTCTGATGTTTTGTTGGCAGCAGCTGTCACCTGTTTAAATACCTTTCTTACTCCTGAAGAGTTAACAGGAAAGCAGCAGCCCTGGAAGCCTCCAGAGTCACATAGTTCTTGTGTGCTGATCTCCTTCTGGGTTTGGTTCAAGAGAAACTGTGCAAACTTTTGGGGCAAGAGACAAGAATTAAGTTTCTTGTGTTTTAGGTGTCTGCTGTTTCTCCTCCTGTTCTGGAGGAGTAATTCCTTCCCTCCAGTTTGTACTTTTGCCAAGAGGTGTCAAAACTGCTTTTTAAAAAAAAAAAAAAAAAAGCTTAAAAAAAGCTTGAATTTGATTAATATAGAGAAACAAGACTTTGCCTGACTGATAATAAAACTGATAAATGACATTTGAATTACTTGTAGCAGTAATTTATTACATAAAATATCTTTTATTTGACACGCGATTAGTTGCTGGAAGCATCACTCAATCTGACTAGTTTAAACATGCTCTAAAATGAACCCCCAGTAAAAAACCAGGGCTGTCTGCTGTTGCCATTATGAAATACACTAATCCAGCAGTGAGGACAAAAATCTGCCTTTAAATATTTCAATGATTAATTGGGTTTGTGGGGTTTTTTTGTGGGTTGTTGTTTTTTTTTTTTACCTTTCTAACCTGTACAATTACGAGCAAACTCAGGGGAGTGTCTGAGCAAGGTGTGCAAAGCTGCAGCTGATCACCCAGTATTGTCTGTGGGCTCCACTTACAGGGGTTTGTGCAGATTTGGCACCTGCTTAAAAATCAACTGCAGTGACTTTTTGGCTCTTCTTTCACAGCCCCTGTGTCTTCATTATGTGGGGGCTGCAGAATACAGGCTCTTTTCTCTCACAGTGAAAAATGGTAACTAGAATCCAAACTCGTTTTTTTTCCTCCCCAACACCTTTCTGTGGGTTCACTGTTTGCTCTTGGAAAATCAGCCTCTTCCAGCCTCAGTTTCTACAGTTCTAAATGTGGATGCTGGTGAGGCTGACCTGAACTTGGCTGCACAAGGCCTAATTAATTGATGTCAGGGAAGTTAATTCTGACATGAGTGAGGATCTTAAAAATAGTAGGTGTTTACTCTGGAAGTGCAATTTACAGCTGCTGCTGTGAAAATTAAATATACTTATCGAAAACACAGACTTGCAGCTGGATAAGGTGTCTGTCCCTTCCATTTGCCTTGGGAGGGTCTCTTATGTAGAATGGTTTGTTACCTCCCCAGTGCCTAAACTGGAGAGTAACTGGGCTGTCAGGGCTTTTCCACTTCACTTGAATTTTATTTGTGTGGAGAAACTGAGGATACCCAAAGCACTGAGGTTACAGCTGAGGAGCTCCTGAGCCTCTCTTCAACCCGTGTTTTAGGTTAGAGAATTGCAGAGGAGAAGGAAGGGTGAGTGTGAATTTTAGGCAGAGCTGTGACATTCTTGATAGCTCTGTAAAGTTGCTGTGGTCAATGCAGAGCCCTCACTGCATCCCTCGCTCACTTTTTCTCTGCACCCCCCTCACTTTTTTTTTTTTTTTTGTGCCACAAGACAGAATTATTTCACACATCTCTAAAATGAGTAAAATGGCATTTCAGCTTCTTGTCTTTATAGACTCTCTGAACTTTAGGAAAGATCATTCTGGTCCCTTTTCATTAATAATGAAAACCAGGGGGCAATAAAATGTTCTTAGCTCGAGCATTACGGGAGTGGAGGGAGGGATGAGGGAGGTGAAAGGGCAGAGCGGGCAGACTCCTACAGGTGTGTCACAGAGGTCACTGAGCTGCAGGGGGGGTTGGGACAGCCCCTCAAGGACAGCTGGACAGGGCACAGCTGGACCCACAGACCCCTGGAGAGCATTAACCCTTCACAGGGGCAGCTCAGCCAGGAAGGAGCTGTGTTCTCACAGAAGGCATCCTTAGTCAGAAGCTCAGGGGAGAGACCTGGACAACCAAGAGACTTCGGATCCCAGAAGTGACAGTGGGAGCAGAGTGTGGAGGGGAAAGTGGGGTGGATGGCTGGGCTTTGCAGCGAGATAAGCCAGAGATCATTTTCAATCCCGACATGTACACAGCCAGTTACTGCAGCTTAGCTGACGTGTGTTAACTCATTAAGTTAAAAAGTTATGATAATTTGATCATGTGCCTAAGCTCCAAAACTGCAACTGCAGCAACCCAAAATACTCCTGGTGACACTATTCACCAGCTCTGACAGAGATGCTTTAATTTGTTCGGATTTCTAGGCAGTGGATAATTTCAGGAGCTGTGCCCTAAAACATAGTAAGAAGCTGTGAGTGCCCGTGTTTGGGAGTCAGTGCCTGCCTGTGGACCCTGAGGGCTGGGATTAGGAGTCATTCTCGCAGGGAAATGTCTGTAGAGCTCCAGCAAAATGGCAATAGGTGAGCAGAGCAGAAAGGAGAGCAGCCTGCACCCATTTCAGCCAGCTGAGCCTCCCTCTGAAAGCCCAGGCTGAAACTCTGGAGAACACAATGAGCTCACAGACGTTGCAGTCACACGGAGATTTGGATCTGTCTGTTTGGAGACCACACCGGCCTCCATCTCATCAGTTCTGCCCACATCCTGCCACTGAACTTTAGGCAAGATCATTCTGCATCCTCTTTATTATTAAAGAAAACCGGGGGCAGTGCGAGATTCGTTCAGGGAACTGCGAGGGAGGTGAAAGGATAAAGCTGGTGGAAAACTACAGGTACCTGCTGATGCTGCTGGGAGGAGCAGAGCACGCCGTGCCTTTGCTGTGCTCTGTGGAATCTCTCAGCTTCTGTGCAGAATTGTGTGTTAAATATTTCGAGCTTTTATCTACTTCTTTACCTCTCTCTGTAGATATTTAATTGCATATTTTCTTGCTGCTCTTTTTGTGTGCTTTGGTCCCTGTTTGTAACTTAAGCTTGAAAGACACTGGATCCTTCCTTATTGAAATGGTCCATAATTGCTGACACAGTTTTCATAAGCCCATTTATTGCCCTGATAGGTTTCTCTTCTTTCTCAAAACACTCCCTTCTTTCCTTTTTCCTGCACTCCTCTGGGTCTCTGGCTCTGTCCTCATTTTCAACAGTTATGATGAGGAGAACAATAGGTACTCAGGTAGGGAGTTCACCTCAGTATGGACCCCACAGACAATTATCTGGGTTCAGAGTGCCTTCTGCAAGGGAACAGGAGGGCACAACAGCCTGATGGAACCTTTTTAATGGCTGCTGTGATTTGTCTCCCTGTGACACTCTGTGCAAGGCCAGTGTCAATGCCAGAGGTCTGGCCAGGTGTTTGTGTCCTCGGGCCAGGGGCCTGCACAGTGTGCTCTTCGTGGCTCTTTTCTCTGATAAAATAGGAGTACAGAAATGTTGTCACCTGCAGTTCTGACTGTGACTGTTTCTTGATTTTGGCCCTTAGGTCCCCCTGGCTCCAGATGGCGAGATTATGGAGCTTTGGCCATCATAATGGCAGGAATTGCCTTTGGATTCCACCAGCTCTACAAGGTAATATCTGAGAGAAGCAGGTTATGCTGCCTGTGTCCAAATCATTGTGTTGATTCCAAGCTGGTGAAACATCTCTATCCTCACTGGCACTGCCATTGGTGTATTTGAGAAATGTAGACACTTCACATGAAACTGCAGAGTCAAAAAAACCCCATGGAAAGCAAACAAAAGTAGTTTTTGGCTGTGACTCTCAAACTGCTGTAAACAAGGTGATTTCCATCGTGTTTGCTCTCAGTGCATATTCAGTTCCCAGGCCCAGAGCTGCAGCAGGATCCATGGCAGTGAGAGTAGAGACCCAGTCCATCCTCTGCAGGGGCAGAATGGGGTGGATTTCCTGGCTGTGTGCAGAGTTAGGAACTGGATTTTAGCACCCTGAGGAATGTAACCACAAAACTCTTCTTCTGCAGCTTGTTTTAGCACCTGCTGTAAGGGGAATTTCTTTTCTCAGCCGGGTGTGTGGATCAAGGATCACTGGTGCTGTGATAAAGGCTCGGGTTTGGGGGGTGGGATTTGAGGATGCTGCTGGTAGATTAGAAGGAGCACTTTGCATATCCCTATTTCCTGAAAAAGTTTCTGTACTCCATGCAGAAATACCTGGTTCCTCTCATCATGGGAGGCAAAGAAGACAGGAAACAACTTCAGAGGATCGAGTCAAACATTTCTGAGATGAGTGGCAGTGTGACACAGACAGGTAAAGATTAATGACTCCATCAATTCACCCCTCAAAGCCTTCCTCCCTGTCTCCTCCATTCTGCCAAGACCCCCACCCTTTTCTTTCCCTCCATCTCCACTTTATGTGGTGACTTCATTTATCTGCTCTGAGAATCTGTTCACATTTGCAAATGAAGCCGCCGTCATTTCGGTTTAATTTGAAATTGCTTGTTTACTGTCGGCACGGCCTCAATTAATTATGTTTTTACGGAAAGGCTCCCAACCTCAGAATATTAATAAGGGGAATAAAATGACAGCCTTTCGGAGGGCTGTAAAGTTCATTTTTAATTTCTGCTTCTCTGATGTTTTCAGGGGCTTTTTTTTTGGTGGTTTCCCCCCACCTTCCATCTGAAAATCTGAGCAAGGGTCAGGAGAGTCTGTAATTACTGTGGCTCCCTGACCTGAGCCACCTTCTCTGTTATTGACTCCATAGGGTGTCTGTTCATTACCCGATGCCCTAATGATGGTCTGGATTAGCTGTTACCTGTCACACCAATAGAGGTTTTAATTTTATTTATTTTATCAGCTTGTTTACCACCTGGAAGCTTTGGATAAAGTGCCAAAGTAGAAAAGTTCCACAGCTGGAGCTGGAATCCGGCAGAAGTTGCTCGGTGTTTGCTGGGCTGTAGGACAGGAATATAGGGTGCTCTCCTGAAATAAAAGGGGAAAAGCACAAAGTATACTCAGTTGGGAGGAAAAAAAAGGTCTGATTTTCAGCTGTAAGTTTGCTAAAGATACTGGGGTGGAAGGAGCTGGTGGGTTGAGAGTGGGAGGATGCTAATTACACTTCTTACTGAAGGGTGAGAAGAAAAGCATCTCTCATTTCTCATGATACCCTGAGGTCAGTCCTGCCAGCAGCCTCTTCCCAGATTGGAGCTCGCCCCAGTGTTTGCCTGCGAGAGGCCCGAGGTAGATAAATGATACAAACATTGTATAAGTTCAGGGAGATGTACAAATCATAAACCAATATAATTAGAAGGGAGAGGTTTTGGACGGATATACTGTGGGCTATAGACATCTATACAATGGAAAGATAAACTAGAAATACTGGAGGTTAGATGCAGTGCAGGTAGATTACCCGTAGTGCAGATAAATCACATGGATTAAAGTGAGCAGGCGGGCACAGATAAATTAAATATAGTAGGAATAGAGGCATCTCTGTAGCCAGACAGCAGGAGGGGAGTGTGTGAGTGTGTGAGTGTGTGTGCATGTACCTCACTTGGACTCTCCTGTTTTCTCCCTCACAGTGACTCAGTTACAGACAACTTTAGCAGCTGTCCAGGAGCTGCTAATCCAGCAACAGCAGAAAATCCAGGACCTCACCCAAGAGCTGGCTGCTTCTAAGGTACATCCACCACCAAGGCTTCTTTTATGGACACATGGAAAGCACCTCTTGGGTCCCCAATCCAGCCACCAGCTCTGCCAGATCCCCAGGCAGTTTCTCCTCATCTGACCTGTCCACAGGGGTCTGGTTAAAGCACTGGCTGTGGGTTGGTACTGAAATGCATCTGATTTCAGAGGGGCTTTGGATGCAGCACGTGTGTCTGAGGCCTCACACCTGCTCTCATCTTCTGCAGTGCGTTTGAGATGAAATAACTGGGGTGTTAGTCCACTGCCCAGTTGTGCAGAGATTTTGTGTGTAATACGTAATTTTACATGCTTCCCTTTCTCTTGTACATTTTCAAAACAGGGATTTAATCCTGTTCAGACAAGCAGACACTTGAAGGGCTGTATTTAAGTCACTTGTTCAGATCCAGGACAGGTAATGGCCCAGCATTCTTACTATCTGGGTTCTTGTTCCAGTGATTTTGGACAGCTCAGTCACATCACAGCCCCATTAGTGACACACAGTGACCCATTCCCCTTGACTCCTGACTTGACCCTGGCAATAAAACCATCAGTTCTGACTAGTTTGTCTTGTTACATGTGTAAATAAAGGAACCACTTTTAACCAAAATTGATTTTCTCTCTGGCAATGAGAATTAGTGCTTTGCATCTCCAGAGTACTTTGCAGCCATTCTGCTTAAGCATTCCACAGACAGAAACTGCTGATGGCACGTGAGGTGGGGTGGATTTGAACCAGTCACATGGAGATGAAGCCTCCCTTTGGGATTAGTCAGGGCCCAGTCTCTGGGCAGGGAGAGATTTTCCCGTGGAATCCCTTAGGCAAAGCCTTCTACCTGGAGCAGGAATTGCCTTCTCCCCTTCCCTGCACTTTAGGCCCTTTGATGGTGAGTCACTGGTGGGCCACAGCTGACTCTGTGCTGTGCACACTGTGCAGTAGGAATCCCTCAGTGGCACAGCTGTAAACCCAACCATGAAAGCCAGTTTATGGCCACAACACTCTGCTTCAATTTTCCTTGGGAACTGTGGCCTGACAGTGGCCTGGAGCCAGGCCGGAAATTGGAAAACTGTTTTCAGGTCTTAAGTGTTAAGATTAAGAACACATGTTGGGCTTTAAGAAGGAAAAAGGCCGTAAGAGTCTTGGTGGTTTAGGGAGTCTTGGAGAAGTTTTTCCTCCCCCCTCTCTACCCCCTGCACTGAAATGGTAGCACACATTGTTATGATATCTAAACCTCATGTGTACAAAGAAAAACTTGGGCAACCCCACAAACCAAGGAATAAAAGCTGTGTTTTCTCAGCTGTAATGTAAGTTTTTATATCTGCTTTTCAAACTCCTACTGGCGTGCTGTAAAAAATTAAAAAGAGGGACTTTAAGTAATTAAAAAACGCACATAAAAATTCAAGGCTTGAATTTTCTACAACTGTTTTTAAAGAGACTGGCTAAAAAGCCCCAGATGTCAGATTTTATTTCTAAATCCTAGGCATCTGGCACCATATGTGTTTTGGAAATTTGAGTCCTTTGCAGGCCAGTGAGTGGAAATCACTCCCTTGTTAATGTGCTGCCGTAGCTTTCAAGGTCTTGCAAAGCCAGAACAGTGGCTCCTGGATTCTTGCTGTCTGAGGGCTGGGAGTGTGAATCCCCAGGGAAGGCATCTGTGTATATCCCAGCTCCTGCAGCCAGAGCCTCTCCCAGCAGTTTGGGGTCGGAGCCCAGGAGTCCCCGGGAGCTGTGCTGGCTGTGAAGGTGCTCAGGGTTACTCAGCACCAGCTGAAGGCTGTTGGAAGAATAAGTAGGAACAACCAGTTCTGGCTACGTGGAGTAGGAGCTGCTGAGGAGGAGCTCTGTGTTATTCCAGCCATGGCTTCCTTTGGCACGGGGTTTGTTGGAAGTGTCTCTGGAGCGATGCTCGCACAGGGGTTCATTCCAAGGGGCTTGGAGCAGAAGTCACCGTGGGAAGTGCCAGGCATGAGTTGTGCTTTGGTCCCACAGGAACAGGAGCTGCTGCAGCTACAGGATGGGGAACCATAGGCTGTGATCTGTCTTTAAGAAAGTCCCTCCAATTCTCAAGTTTCTGGAAGGGTTAAAAGAAAGAGTGCCAAAAGTATTGTCTGCAGCCTGTTCTGCTCAGTTACTTGCTCTAATTTCTGCCTGATATCCCATGGCAGTTCTGATGCAGTGCTGACAGCAGCTGTACCAGGCTTCCAGGAGTTACTTATCATTTTTCCCCACTAAGCTGCACTGACTGCCTTGAAATATCCAAGAGACAGAGCCTAGTCCAGCTGCTCCTGGAGATACAACCTGGCAACTCCAGCACAGCTCTAATTCTTCAGGTCGAGGGAGGGAAGAGTTTTGCAACTTTCAAGCACTGATTTACCAGCCCACCTCTAAACACCACAGAGTGCAGATAATCAATTCTTTCTTTTGTGATTTAGGAGAAATGAACAAATGGTTTTAAAATAGTTGTTAATGTATAATATTTGAATCTGTTGCCTCAGCTAAGTGCAGTCACAGGAAGGAGTAAAGGACCTGATCCAGTGCAACTCCCACTGCTGTTCAGGATCCTAATTGTAGTTCTTCTATAGAAATTTATTAGGTCAGTGCCAAATGATTTAGTTTATCTCTCTGTGTATTGTTCTCTGTCTGATATGTTGGTGGAAAACATCCTATGTGGACCCAGCTTTGTCTGAATTCTCAAAAGTGCTCCTGGAAAAAGAAGTGGCCCCTTGAGGTGCTTCAGCAGTGGTTGTGCATGAGATGCTGGAAACAAGATTAGTCCCCCAAACACACAGCAAATATTTGAGTAGTCTTGGCCCCTTGAGACAGTTATTTCTGATCATTGTGGGGATTTGTTCAGGTCCTTCTGTATTGTGGAAGTTGTTTTGCTCAGATCTGAGAGATTTTAAATGTTAGAGCTTATGTATGTTATCCACAGGACTTGAGATTCCCAGATTAGGATAACACAGGAAAAAGTGACAGTGGTGACAAGTGACATTGCCCAGTTCAGACTTTGACCTTTATGTCTTGTTTCTCATCTTCTAGGCCACAACTTCCACCAACTGGATCCTGGAGTCACAGAATATTAATGAACTGAAATCTGAGATCTACTCTTTAAAAGGGCTTCTCCTGAACCGGTATGGGCAGAACGTGGGAGCAGCTGGTGGTGGGGAAAGGGCTGCTTTCTGAATCCTCCCAGGCATGGAGAGGAAAGGCATTTCCAGCAGGAACCAGCTCCATATCCTGTTATTGCTATTTTAATAATATCACTTTGCACTCCACTATCACTTTCTATTTGCAGGTCTCAAAATGCTTTTCAAACTTGCCTTAGATCACAGAGTGCTTGGGGGAATTGATGAGGTTTTCCCTGTTTGTTTGTGGCAGAGGAGCTCTCGGCCATTCCCCACGGTCAGGATTCCTCTCACCTCACCTGAGGCACTGCCTGCATCTGCCCCTGCATTCTGGGGCACAGAGTCACCCCTGGCTGCAGCTCAGCTGCCTGTTCATGGTCAGGGCATCAGCAGGATGACAGGAGTCTCACCACAGCAGAGCCTCTTTATCTCCTACAGCTCAGGTGCAGACATCTTACAGTGTAATAGATGTCTGAAATGAGGTGATAGCAATCCCAGCCTGTCGGACAGTCAGGAGAACAGGGATCAGATCTCAGTACTGGATCAGACACACTTTTTTTGCCTTGCTCTTCATGGTGGTTGACTCTGAGGGCAGCAGTGCCCCCCTTGCACTAAGATTTGTCCTGTCTGGTGCTTGGATTCTCCCCATAGGCCTGGGCATTGTTTTGCTGCTGTGATCTCCATAAATCCACCTGGAAAGGACTGGGCAGCCAGCTTTCCCAGCTGCTGGGGCTCCATTCAAGTCAGAGGAGCTGAACCAGTTTGTGGCAGCCAGGGCCTGGCCCAAACATGTGAAGTGCCTGCTGGGACTGGGAGAAAGGCTCTGGATTGCCACGAGCCAGAATGCAATAGTGGTGTCTCACTGTGGAGGTGAGAGCCAGGTGGTGAAATTCCTTGGCTCAGGCACAAGGACCTGGTGTGTCTGACTCCTTGCTCCAGTGGGAATTTTCTTTACCAATTAACCAGGGGCTGTTTTATGAAGGGACACCCATGTCTTTTCTCAGGCAGCATTCCTGAGTGCTGGCCTGCTCTGAGAAATGGGCCAGATCAGATTGTTTTAGTGCTTCAGATTGCCCAGCTGGGACATTTTCCCTGCCTACAGGCTCGATTGCTGGGTGCTTGTAAAGCACTTGGAGAATCTGGCTGGGGAAGCAAAGTGGCCTTGGTTTTGTTCATTTATGGCAAAGAGACTTGCAGTTCCAGCGCTGCTTTCTGTGACTCCCCCAGCGCAAACACCATCCTGTCGAACGATAACCCCTGGGTATTTGTAATAAAAGCCCCTTTCTCTCCTTCTTTTCCCCCCTTCCCCTCCCCAAGGAGGCAGTTCCCTCCCTCCCCCTCGGCTCCCAAGATCCCGTCGTGGCAGATCCCGGTGAAGCCGAGCTCTCCCTCCACCGCCGTGGTCGCCAACCACAACAGCAGCAGCGACATCTCCCCGGTCAGCAACGAGTCCACCAGCTCGTCCCCGGTGAAGGAGAACCACAGCCCCGAGGGCTCCAAGGTCAGCTGCCACCTGCTCAGCTCCGAGGAGGCCACCAAGGCCGTCATCGACGTCACCAGCCAGGTGAGGATGGAGGTGCAGGGGGAGGAGGAGAAAAGGGAAACCAAGAGGAGCGAAGAGGAGGAAGAGGATGATGAGGATGATGATGTCAGCCACGTGGATGAGGAGGAGTGTCTGGGTGTCCAGACCGAGGACCGGCGAGGAGGGGATGGGCAGATTAACGAGCAGGTGGAAAAGCTACGAAGACCTGAGGGGGCCAGCAACGAGAATGAGATTGACTAAGACACCCTGGCTGCTGCTGCTGCTGCTGTCCATCCTCCCTGGCCTGCTGCACTGTCCCTGGGGCCTCTCCCGTTCTGTGGAGAGCAGTGCTCCCCTCCCCTCCAGTGATTCTCCCATGATTGACCTCCAGCAGGGTCATGATTGCCTGGTGAACAAGGTGGGCCCTGTTTCACCACAGGGCTCTGCAGTGTTGCAGTGGCTTCCTCTCCCCTCCCAGCCCTTGTCCCGTGGGCTGGGGTCAGTGCTGGGCTGGAAGACCGATCGCCTTACCATGCACCACAGCTACAGAGTCAGCCCTCCTGCAGAAACACCATCTCTTGCTGCACCCTAGAGCCCCTCTATCCAACCTCAGAAATCTGTCCTGAGCTCCTTGATTTCACAAGCCCTTAATCCCCACATAAGGCCCAAACCAGTTCTCTGTTTCCCAAAATAACCCTCTGTTTTATTTCTCAAACGACTTGATATTCTGTTGCCAAAAAAAAAAAAAAAAAGAAAAAAAGAGCATTTTTAACCCTGAATTCCTTACCAGATCTCAGTTTTGGCTCTTCCAAACCTTATGCCAAGCCTCAGATTCCTGAAACTACTTAGCATCTATAACCACTAAATTTCTGTGGGGTCCAAAGAACACTGTTTCCACCCCATGTATCAGAGTGGCCTCTTAATAGGGACCAAGTCCAGGTGTCAGGGCCTCATAAAATCCATGGGAACAGGTGGCTTTGCTGCTGATTGCTCCCCAGTAAAAGAAGGCTTTGAAAGAAGTTGACTCCACTCATCCCAGTTATTACCCTTCCTCCTCCAAAGACAAGGAGCTCACACCAGTTTTTGACATCTTACATTTTATTTAGAGCTGCCCTGAATGAATGAACGAATAAATGAATGGGGTGATAGATGCTGAAATAGTTGGTTAATTCTGGATGTTTTCCAATGGTTTTTAGCCTGTTTTTCTCCCTAAATGAGAAGAAAACCAATCTTAAAAGGTTAGCTCAGACCTGTATCTCTCCAGTGACAGGCAGCTGCTTCAGCAGAGAGAACAGCTCCAGCTCTGAGGTTTAACCACTGGCCCTTCTTGCCCAGTCCAGCCTTTTTTTGCCCCGCTGGGGCCGCACACAAATCAAACCAGTGAATTTTGAAACCTCTCATTTGCAGCATTGTGTTCTCAGCTGGTAAAATGGTGGTGTCCAATGATATTCTTCACTGCATCAGAGCCTCTTAGCAGAGCAGTTCTTGTAACAACTGAGTCTCACTGTCCTCACCAAGCAAGTGTGCTCGTCTGTGTGATCATGTATAGATTTCAACTATAAAATATGATTGTACATAATTGTAATAAATATGACTTACCACTATTTAACACCAGGCTATCACTGGGTTACTGTGGCTCTTATTTTTGGGAGAACTGTGCATTGTGGGGGTAGGGGGAGGGAAGTGGGACGGTCACAGAGATTTGCTCCTTTGAAAATGTTTTCTGAAGGATGTTTGTGATTGGTTTTGTGATCCAGCCCCAGGTGATCTCAGGGGGAGGCAGTGCAGGAGCAGTGTCAGGCACACCACAGAGCTGGGCTGTGTGTGGTGGTGCCGAGGGTGGGACGGGTAGATCCCGGGCAGTGCCGCTGTTCTGGTGCCTTGGCTCCCTGCAGGGTGTGGAGTGCTGTGTCCTGCCCCCTCCACCCCGGCAGCAGGAGGTGCTGAAGGGAGCCTGGGAGATATCCCACGGCCCCTTGGCCTTATCTGCTGGGAGGGAACGCTGTGCTGGATCCCATGACTGGTCCAGCCCTGCCATCCCAGTGCAGAAGCCACTGAAGGAAAGGCAGTGCAGCCAGTAATTTGTAGCTACTCCAGTCCCATCCTTGTTCAACAGAAGGATTTGGCTCCCTTCTGAAAAATGAGGGATTTACTTGATTCCTGACTATTTGGGTGTCTGGTACACAGTGACATTTTCCTGCTCAGGGGGAGCGAAAGGGACCTTCATATTACTGTATTTAGACCTGCTGCTGAATGTGATGATTTCTCATGCCTTAAATGGACGAATATCTTCCCCAGGAGTGAGTGTGTGTGTGTGTGTCTCTCTCTCTCCCTCTCCCTCTCGGGCTCTCTCTCCACTGTTTAACGTTCACAAAGAACGTCACGTTTAGCTAAAACAGGGCGAATTTGAAAGTGTTTAAAAAGGCAAGGCTTTTCTGAAGGGATGGCACTTTGCACTTCTCCCAAGCCAAGAATCCTGGCGAAAAGAAAACACGGCCGGACGCGGGGATGGGATGAAAAAGTATTGTCCTGCCTGTGTACATTTTATATACATAGAAGGTTTTGAAAATAGAAAGTGCCTGGACAACAGCAGTTGGTGAAATGTGGAAAATATGTTGCTGAGGTATGTGCCTTGCAGAGTGACTTACGAGCTTTACAGTACAGGCATCCCTGCGGGTTCAGTTTTCCCCCCTTTCCCTCCATGTTGCCAATGTTCAATGCATTTACCTCAAGATTTCTGGGGCAGAGTAAAAAAAGGCAGTTTTCTTGAACTGCTCTTCTCTGTCCTTTATTTTCTCCTTACTGCCTTCACCAGTTCTGTAGATCACTGGTTTTTTCCTTTCTCCAACCTGATAAATCCCAGAAAACCCCATCAAGGCCATTATTGCTCAAAAAATTGAGCTCTGTGCCCCTGGCTGCTGATGGGGTGTTTGTGTGCTTTGCTGAAGAGATCCAACCCACCAGCAGAGAATTTGGAAGAAGCCAGACCTTCTATCCAGCAGGTACTGCCTTGAATCACGAGTTTTATTCCGCTGTCTCGTGTTGTCTTCCCAGCATAGCAACAGTTGTAGGGAGAGGGTTTTGCTCCTTGTAACCTGACTGCTAACTTGTGATTGGTTTTTCTTCTTTTTTTTTTTTTTTTTGCTAGAAAAAGCCCTCCTTAGCTCTCCTGTGAAATGTTTACCCCACTGGCCAGGTGGCACCAAGAACTCATCCTGTTAGCTGAGAGATGACCAGGTAGGGAACCTTTTTTTCTGCAGAACAAGACAGCAGCAGCAGTTCCCCACCAGCTGGCTCATTCAAGTACTTTGTTTTACTGTGAACTCTTTATTTTTACTGTATTTTACACAGAGAGAATGAGTTCAGGGGGGTTGTAACGTGGTTTCTGTAGCTTCTTGATAGAATCTAGAAGGCAGATGAGGGAAATCTAGGCACGTTTCAGTGAATCCCTGTGAGCCTGTGCTCTCTCCTAGGGGAAACAATGTCAGGCTGGTGATTCCCAGTAATTCAAGAATAGAAAAGCTCCCTTTCCAATACCTGCAAGAGAAATACGGGCAGCTCAAAAAATGTGACCAAAGGGGATGGGGTTAGGAGAGACATCTCCTGATCATCTTCATCCAACCTTCCTTCCCCCCAGATGTGACGAATCAGTCCTGTGTGCATCTTTGCCAAGAGCAGCAAGAATGTTTTGTAATTGTCTTGTGTGTGTTTGGGGGTGCAGCCAAACAGTGTTTGGGAGCAGAAGGAAGAGGATGACTTTGCAAAGTGTTTTCCTTGTAAGTGTGCCTTGGATTGAACCCGTGCTGGTAGAAAACACAGAGTGTGATAAGCACAGAGCTGTGACACACACAGGAAGCTTGGGAAGGTCCTGTCAGGGTGGTGGTGCTTTCCATGAAGCACAGATTGTCTGTGGTGCTGACCCTGCACACCAAAAACTGCCCCTGAGCTTGGGGAGTCCTCCAGCCTGGACTGGGCCTCTCACACCTTTGGGTGCTGTGCAAGTGCAAAGCAAGAGAAGGGCTTGGCCTCCAGGGCTTGCAAACAGAACAGGATGCTGGGAGGTGAAACAGGAAATTATTTACCTAAGGGCACAGGGGAGGGCTTCCAGCTTTCCTCATTTTCCCTTTTATTGTCTTATCCCCAGACTGTGCTGCTTCCTCAGGAGTCAGCCGTGCTAGGCACCTTTGGAGCTGTGTCCTCCTCTTATGCTGATGGAGGGCTGGCTCTTACCACTGTTTATGTTCTTAAAAAGGAAATAAAATAATGGAAACGTGCCTGAGGTGAATTTTGGGGTATGGGGAAGATGGAGGTCAGGGCCTGACTCCTCCACTTGCTGTGCAGTCTGAGCTGCACTTGTAGATGGAGGGGCTGGCATGGTCTGTCCCAGCTCAGGGAAAAAAACAATCCCATCCCCAAAAGGGAGCAAGCACTAACCTAATAAAGGCACCAGCTGGACGAAGGGAAAACCAGCTCGTTGGAAAAAAAAAAAAAAAAAAACAACAAACCTCCTTTCATTAGAAAAATAATATATTTCATCCAAATAAGGTAAAAATATTTGAAATGGGGCAGAAGTGAGCACTAGGCAGCATCTGTCAGGCCCTCTCTGAAAAGGGGAAGATTATTAAAACTCAATTACAATTTATTTTTGTAAAGTGTCTTTCAGGCTAAAAATCTCCCCAAATGCTTTGCAAGGACTGCTCAGGGGTTACTGACAGTATGGAGCATCTTCCAAAACATCCCGTGTTCCTACCAAACCCTCCTTCCCTGCATCTGCTGAAGGATTTCATCCTTCAGGATTTGACTTTTTTTCTATATTTGCACAAATAACGAGAGATGTTTTATGATGCTGGCTGCAAGAACAGCCTGAGGAGCAGTGGGGGAGGGAGGTTGACTCTGTATTTCTTTCTGTTTTAGGTAAAATACTTGCTTTTCTTTGGGACTGCCTGTCCTGCATGAGAAGGTGACTGGCTGGGTAGGGCTGATGCAGGGGATCTGGAGCACAACCTGCTGCTTTTCCTGTCTGTGCCTGCCCCTTTGCCAGCCTGTGTCTGTCAGTCCCTCTGCTTGGCATGGCTGTTGTGTGCACCATCCCTGGTGCTGGTTCTCCAGCCTTCCCTCATGCCCTGCCTCCTCATCTCTTCCCTTTCTAACACTTCACAGGCTGTTTCCAACTTCATCCCTCTGCTTCTGTGGCTGCTACTGAGGTTTTGTCTGTGTGCAGCCAGAGAATCCATTTCCTTAGCTGATTTAACTGAACCAGAGCAGATTCTGGGGTGGACATTCTTCCATCTCCTTGAACAGATTTGCTTTCCTTAAGCAGTTCCAGCTGAGCTGGGCATGCACAAAGGGCTGGGTGCTGAATGCTGCAGCGTTCCTGTGCAGGTGAATTATTCCCTGCTCCCTGCCCTCTCGGAGTGCCTGCAGCAGATCCCATGGTTGTGTAACTGTTCCCTGCTTACCTGTCTGCCTCTGTGCCCGTGCAGTGATAACTGCACTCCCACAGCTTGGGCTGTGAGGTGGAGCTTGGGGCTCCCTCCTGCTTGTTCCCCAGAGGATCCCTGTGCAGCCTGGCCATGGAACATCCCATTCCTGCACCTCTTTCTTACCTCCTTTTCCCCCCAGCCCTGGAACCCTCAGGCAGATCCTGCTGCTCCGTGTAAAACGGTGGCAAACTCGTGCTGGGTGCCCCAGCAGCAGCTGTGGGGTGGGTGTGGAGGGGCTGCAGCTGTGTCAGGGGTGCTGTGTCACAGGTGCTGTGTCAGATCTGTGTCAGGGGCGCTGTGTTAGGGGTGCTGTGTCAGATCTGTGTCAGGGGTGCTGTGTTAGGGGTGCTGTGTTAGGGGTGCTGTGTCAGGGGCGCTGTGTTAGGGGTGCTGTGTCAGATCTGTATCAGAGCTGTGTCACAGGAGCTGTGTCAGGGGTGCTGTGTCCTGTCCCGAGCACAGACCACTGGATTTGGTGTCCCAGGCCAGGGCTGGTTCTCCTCCTGAGGTGTGACTTGCAGGGACAGTGCCTGAATGATGGCACTTCCCTCCCTGCCAGGGCTCTCTGGCTCTGGCCTCAGCCCAGAGGCTTTGTTGTGTCCTCCCCAGCGTGTTGGGTGCAGGGCTGTGGCACTCAGGGGTCCCAGGAGGGTCTGTGGTGACAGCAGGGGCTCGGGGCACAGGCTGCTGTCCCTGGCTTTGCAGGGAGCACAGGGCAGCACCCAGCCCTGTGGGAAGGAAGGGAAGGGGGCAGGGAACAGCTCAGTCTGCCTGTCAGATAAATCTTCAGCTGTTTACTTAAATCCTCAGTGTTTCTTCATTTGTTTGTTTAAGAGTTTCCCTGCCAAAAAAGAGCAAAAGGAAGGAGGGAAGCTGCCTCTGTTGGCCACCCCTCCTCAGCCAGGATGGGCCTGGGGCACTTGAGGGGCAAGGGCAAGAGGGGGGCCCAGGGCACCCAGCCTTCCCCAAGGAAAGGATCTGCCCCTGGAGGGACCATGTTCCCATCTGAGTAGTGCTCAGCCCTTGGGAGGGCCTTGTGGCAGTGCCTGTCACAGCTCTCAAAAGCATCTCGCTTCCCCTTACTCTTTATGGATACCCCAGAATGCAGTAGGTGCAGGGAGCATCACAGGGGCAGTTCCTTCTCATGCTTTCACCAAAACTGGCCCCTCTCCTTGCCTGTGTTGGGCAGGTTTTGTGTATTTTACTGTGGCTGTGCATGTGCAAGTCTGGTGTGCAGATACATTCACACATGCTCTCCTCTTTCCAAGTTTGGTCATATTAAGCAAAGTTCTGCCTTGCTTTGTAAAGAAAGACAGAAATTATTTATTTATGAGTGTACATGAAACTCCACAGACATTCCCAACAACCTGCATGTGAAAATGCTTTTCCAGGAACTCTCAAGGCCTTTGTTATCTGTTGTTACCTATTAATGGTTTCTGTCTTAGCTCCCTTACCTGAGCAACACAGACAGGCCCAACAGCTGGCTCAGGCAGTTCCTTCTCCATTGTTTCACAGCCCTGTTCCCTGGCAGGTCTCCAGGTCGTTCTGAATGTCACACTGCCTTGGGAGCCCAGAGCCGGGCACTGGGCCCTGCAGGCCCCAAGTTATGCCCAGCACGTGTTGTGCACCCTCACAGCTGCTTTTCCTCTGGACCAGTGAGCACCAGAATTCTGAATTTCCTTCTGCTGGGGTGCAGGAGGCCTCGTGCTCCTGCAGGAAATATCCTCCTGAGTCACACACGTGTTACCCACCCTGTTCTGAGCCGTGAGGAGCGTTCCTGTGTCAGTGCAGCTCTGGGGGCTGCTCCTCACAGCCCCTGGGAGATGGTGCTGAGTGAGGGCAGTCAGGGCTGGAGCTGATGAGAGCTTGGGAGGAAGATTCCTGCAAATGAACCGCTGCCTGCTGCAGTAGAAGAGCTGTTCCTCCTGGGCCTGGGACATAAGGAGGGGATAACCCAAAGTATTGTCTTCCTGGTGATCTCTGGAAATGCTGTTCTGGACTGTCTGTGAGAAGCTCTTGGGTGGACAGTGCTGGGTGTCTCTCTAAGCCACAGTGATGGCAATTACCTTCAGATTTGGCCTACACCAATAACCTGCTGTCTTTATTTCTGTCCTTGTTGGCCCTTCTGGCTCCAGCAAGGACAGGTCTCCACGAGCTAAGGCTGCACCAGGCGTGTTTGGTTAATGACATCTGAAAACCAGGATGACTGAAAGCAGCAGCAGAACCCTCTGGTCTCCCATTCCACGTCCTTGGATGCCACTTGTTTATGTTTGAGGCGATTGCACTTTTGCTGCCTCTGTTGGTTTAAAGTCTCGAGTTGTTTGGAGAGGTGCTGCTGTGTGAGTTCTGTGTTTGGGCTGGTGCCAAGGGATCCTGTGCTGTGGGTGCTGTGTCTGTGGGTGCTGCAGGAGACTGAAAAGGGGATATCCAGTGTCTCGTGTGAAACAGGCAGTGTGGTTTTGGGGCTGTGTGTAACTTGTGAGTGCTGCACTCACAAAAAAAGCTCTTACAGGGCACACTCGAGGTATCCAAGTACAGTAGCAGCAGCAACTGCCCAGTTCTGATGGCCTGAAGTTAGAAAAATGGCCTTGCCTGGTGTGTGGTGCTTCCCAGGCCTCACCAAGTGCAGGGGCTGTGGGTGCAGAGCTGCACCAGCACCAGCTGCGAGGGCTTGGACCGGCTGTGATAGTGAGACTTTGATTGTTCAGTTTGCAGCTTCCCCCCTGACTTAGTCATTCCTTTATGAAGTGCAGAGTTCCACAGAGAGCAGGCAAGTTCCAGCAAGAGCTCTCAAGCAGCGAGTCGTGTCGTTCCTGTCCCCTGTCCCCCCCTGGAAACACGGCCATGTAAATATTCCATGTGCTGTGGGCAGAGCTCCAGTGAGAACAAACCTCTGCGCTCCAAGGTCGGATTAGGAGCGTGTTCAGATAATGACATCTGAAAACAGGATGGCTGGGAGCTGCAGCAGAGCAACCAGGGGGCTTTGAAAGAGAGAGGAGTCTAATCCTCTCTGCTAATAAGGAGGCAGCTGCTGCCAATGCACCAGGCTTGGCAGGCACTGCTCTGCTGCTCCCGGGTTCTCTGACGATGGCAGAGAGGCACAAAGACCCAGCTGCTCCGAGCTGGCTGGGGAAGAGCCACACGGGAGGGCCGAGCTTGAGTTCTTCGGGTAAAATGAGACCTTGGGCATTGCTTGGCTCTGCATCTCCAGCAGCGCTTGGCAGGGCAGGACTCGTGCAGTGCCCAGGAGCTCAGCTGGCACTGCCAGCAGGGGATGGATGCACAGACACCCAAATCCTGCACTTCCAGGGCACTGGAGCCCATCCAGGAAGGCAGCTGGGTGTGTGCTGTCAGTGGGCAGTTTGGGGGCCTCACCTCTGGAAGAACCACTTTGGGCAGGGTGGGGGTCGCCCCGAGGCAGCTTTTGTGCAGAGTTCAGTCCTGGCACACGGAAGGGTTTCCACCAGCTCTGGGGATGGGCACCTGCAGTGATTGCTGTGGAGGGAGGGTGCTCAGGGCCGTGTCAGCCCCTGGCAGGCACCGCGAGGGCAATCCCTGCAGGGCACACCAGGGGCTGGAAACATGCACGGCTTCTTTGTTTGCCTCCAAGTAACTTCCTCATCAAATGGCATCTACTGCCTGTCCCAGAGCAGGGATGCTGGTGAGGAAAGCCTGTTCCAAACCCACCTTGGGTGTGGAAGTGCCCAGGCCTGGGATGAGTCCTGGTAGGAGCACAGGGGCCAGGCTGGACTGAGCAGATTTTCAGCTCATCTGTTGTTCCTTTCCACCAGCACCCCCAGCAGCTGGAGCAGCTGTCCCAGGGCACTGTGCCCACCCTGGGGCTGCCAGGACACCCCCCTGCCGGGACATCCTCACCCCTGAGGGCAGTCAGGACCTTGGTGTGCAGAGGTTTCTGCAGCAGCAAAAGCTGCAGCTGGTTTGGGGATGTTGGAGGTTGGGGCACAGCTCTGTGTTCTTGCAGAAGTTTGTGACTGAGAAGATCTCCTGCCCCTCCCCTCCCATCCAGACAGGATGGGCCACTCAGGCTCGTGTCTTTTTTGAGTGGGTGAGTCAAGGATGTTGATTTGGGGCTTTGGCTGTCACTGTGGGTTACACAGCAAGGGCAGTTCCACCTTGGATCCCCACCCAGCACCCCGAGCTTGTGGGCCAAGGTGGGGAGGGAAAAGTCCGAATGTGAAACCCCTCCAATTCCACACCCCATTCAGCGAGCTGTGGACGTTACCAGGGGCCCTGATGGTGCTTCAGTAAAACCACAGTGCTGTGGAAAAGCTTAAGGCCAGAGCCCATGTAAAGAGAATTCCCTTCCTACTGCACTTCCCCTCTCAGCACCGCTGCTCACAGTCCCGTGGCTGGGGGGCTCCCAAACACCCCCAGCTCCCAAAAACACAAACCACCTCCTCGAGAAAGAAGACAACTGGATCACTTCAAACTTTGGGGTTTTTTTTTCCAGTTTTTATTGAGTGAAAATGTCAAACCTTGCATCAGTCATGCAAAAAAAAAAAAAAAATCAAATAAATAAAACACATATATTAAATTTCTAATAGCACTAAATTCAAGTGGAAAAATATTCAGTTCTTAATAACGCAGGTGCTGAAGAGACCAGATTCAAGTAAATCAGAGCACACCATCCTGTTTAGGGTGTTTTTTTTTCACTTTCTGCATTTTTGTCTCAAAACCTATATATATATCTATATATCTATATATATGTATATACATATAGATATATACACACACACATATATATGTGCATACATATTATTTTTATATTTATATATATACACATACATATCTATAAAACATTAAAAAGAGCATTGGTGGTTCAAGCATTTATTTCCCCCCCCTCCCCCACGGAAAGAAAAAAAAAAAACCAACAACAAAACAAAAAAATTACACATTTAAAATTCAAAATGAGCTAGCAATGGCTTATAGTCCTAGTGTGCAATATGGATATTACAAAAGGCTAGAATCCTCCCTCATTGTCTTTTTTTTTTCATTTTTTTTTTTAAAGTTGTTTTTATTTTTATTTTTTTTTTTGCTACATTGGAAAATTTTTTTTAAATTTTTTTTTTTCTTTACAAAATTCCTTCCACGCAGACTTTAATCCAGTTGAGTTTGTGGCTAGAATGAACAATCTAGTCAATAGTTTTTGTTTCTTTTTTTTGTTTTGTTTTGCTCTTCAGCAGTGAATGGTAGCAGAATCAGGAGGGTCCATCTCAAGGTTTGTTTTGTTTGGTTTTTATCTTGTTTTGGACAGAACAGTTCCGTTTCCTCTCTCCTCTTTCCCCTCCTCACAGAGTCAGTTGAGTCTCCCTCTCTTTCTCTGGTCATTCTTTAAGCACATTTGATTTCAGCAGCACTGCCAGTCCCACTGATGTGAGAGGTGACAAACTTTGTCAGGGTGACAAAGCCTGCTCTGACGGCTCCTTGGGCTGGCCAGGCCCTTGCTCACCAAAGCACTGAGGCTCAGGCTTAAACCTGGGCCCAGAGTCATCTGCTTAAGGGTTTTGCTGAATTAAAGCCTGAACATGGCAGAATAAAAAGCCGGGTGTAACTTTGCTGACTTTGTTGTTGTTGTTGCTGCGAACAGAGACGGTGTCAGGGTTACAGGAGCAGAAGGGAGGATGCTCTGGGGCCAGGCCCTGCCCGGGGGGCACCTGGAGCAGCCCGGGGGGGGAAAGAACTCAGGTTGGCAGTGCCAGCTCCCGGAGAGGAGGGGGTAGAACTTTGGGAGGAGGGCTGAGATGTCAGGGAGAAGGAAGGGTGCCCTGGGGGAGGAAATGGTGTGCATAGATAAACAGGGGCCCTGCTGGCACCTTGGGCCGTGCACAAGGACGGGGACACCGGGCCCGTCCCGGCGATCCCGGCCCGCTCCTGCCCCTGGGACGTGTCCCCCCAGCGCCAGGCACAGCTGCTGGACACGTCACCCCCGCTCTCCACACACCTCTGCCTTCCCCACTGCCGTGCAGTGACTCCTGGAGCCCCTGAGCCACCACAGGGCAGAGGTCAAACAGTCAAACGCTGTCCCGGGGCAGGTCCCAGCTCGCAGGGACAGGGAATGTCTGTCCCGAGGAGCCCCGGGCCGGGCAGGGCTCGCTGCTGCTCCCACAGTCACCCACAGACACCTGTAATCGGGGCAAAATCATCACATCTGCTTTGCAAGACTCTGTGTTACATCCAAGGATTCCTCCTGGAGCCCATCACCATCCTATCTAAGTATTGAACTTGGGGAAAATGTACAAGTACAGAACCTGCAGCAAATGCTGGTAAAGTAACATCTTTTTTTGCCCCATCCCATTTTGAGAAATTCCAGGGCATCGTTCCATCACTCTGCCCCAGGAACATGAGCTTCATTCTATTCAGGAATCGGGTTGTGCTAGGAAACACACACTGAGGGCAGGGGATATACCAAACAAAACAAAAACAAACAAACAAACAAACAAAACCCCTATAAAAATAAAAGCCACACAAATAGCTGATAGAGGAAAAGAACTCCAAAGAATTAAATAAACTACAAACTAGTAATAACAATATTTCATTTTTTTTTTGTTGGTTTTTTTTTTGTGTTTTGTTTTTTTTTTTTTCATTTGTTTCATCTCTACAAAATTCAAGTTAGAATTTCGGAACCGTGCAGCTCTGGTCAGTGCTGGGAGTGTCAAGTCAGCCTCAAACCGCAGCGTTAAGGCCCCCCCTCCCCTGCCACCCCCTACAAACAAACACTACACTGAAGGAGAGAAAGAAAAAAAAAAAAAAAAAAAAAGGAGAGAAAAAAAATTGCACACAATTAACCATTTCTAAGGGCTATCCAGAAGGCAGGTGACCCCCCCCTCATCCCCCTGGCATTGGTGGTTTCTCTTTTGTTCTATATATAGTAATAACCTTTACAGGAAAAATACTGTACAACTTTTTTTTTTTTTTTTTTGCCTTTCCTTTTGAAACATTATCTGAACATTCTGTCCCCGCATTTACACAGCTGAGCTGCTTGTTTATAAATCAGACCTGATCTGCACCAGTTCCTTAGGGAAATAATTAAAAAAAAATAAAAATAAAAAAAAAGCAACCTAAACTCCTTGAGGCCTTTATCTGTTGAGAGTGAAAACAAATCCCGGGGATCCCTTGGAGCTGAAGGGCTCGTAGAGCTGAGGAGGGGAGAGGGCGCCTGCATGGTATGAGAAAAATTAATTAGGATTTTTTTTTTTTTTTTTAAAAAGGGACAAAGCTCAGACTAGGCTGGTATGCTCAAAACTGGCACCGAAATAACTACTATCAGAATTCATTCACACTAGTCCTTCTGGAGCCCTGGTGTGTGTAGACAAGCCCTCTCAGTCGGGCGCTGCCAGAGCCTGGGACAGTGTCCTGTAGTGTGTGTTCCCAGCCCAGGCCGGGAAAGGGAGCGGGAAGCGCCTGGAGCAGGGGCAGGGCAGTCTCAGCAGTGCAGCTGCGTTTGCTCGAGCAGTGCCCGAGTTCCTCAGCGTGGCCCCGGCCCCGCAGCCGTTCTGTCCTGGCACCTCCCAGCGCTGGGGTTGGGGCTGCAGCGGCTCCTCAGGGGCTGCCGAATCCCGAGCAGGTTCAGGGGCAGCACAGCAGGGGTGTCCCCACCCCACCCCAGGGCTCGGCAGGGCACCCTCTGCCCTCTCCTCCCTCGGCCTCTCCCAGAGTCGCCAGGGCTGTGTCTGTCCCGTCTGCAGGGCCAGGCTGGGCCGGGACGTTCCTGCCCCGGGACATTCCTGCCAGCTCGGTGCTCCCTGTGGGACAGGGCAGCTCCCGACCTCCTGAGATGGGGATACTGAAGCACCACAAAAACGCCTCACCCTCAGCAGAGAGGAAGCACCTGGGGGTTGGGATGAGATGGACCTGGATGGCGGAATAACCCCAGTCCTCCAGTGTGACAGACCCTGTGACTGCCCGCCGTGCTCTTCCCAGGTGACTTCAGCTAAATCCCTACAGGCAGAGCAGCAGGGATGAGGAGAGGTATCCTACAGAGAAAGTGTAGACTGAGAAAGTTTTACAATATAAATAGCATTCAAAATTATTATCATTAACAGTAAAAAGGATCTGGAAGAACAGAGGAGTGTCCCGTTCCCACCCCTGCTCATTCATTAATGCGTCCTCATTTATGTGACAATAAATACCCACTCCCACCCTGGCTGTCTGATGCCATTCATTTAATGCTGGAGAAAGAAGGGGGAGGGGTGGAGAGAGAGCACACCCCTCACCCCTCCTTCCCACTGGCAAAAGCTGAGCTACTTGTCTCTGTGACACCAATTCCTTGAATGTTATATATGTGTGTGTGTGTGTGCATTATATATAGAGAGACACACACACAAATATATATCTCTAAAATTCATTACCTGTTGTTCCCACCCACCCCCCTCCAAGAAGTGGAGATTATTATTATTATCGTACAACTGAAAACATGGAAAAATAAAACCCAGAAAGAAAACTGGGGGGATAGAGCCCCACCCATAAACAAAGGGTCCCCAGATGGGCACAGGCCCCACGCACCATGCAGGGAGCAGGGAAGAGCAGCGGGTACCCTCAAGGTTCATGTCCATACAAAGGGTATTTTTTGCTGCATCCTGACCCCTGTTCCGGGATCTGCAGAATGGAGGAGGCAGCACCAGTCCTGCTGCAAACCGATCTCTTACGGGGCCTGGGGAGGAGCAGGGGTTTCCTTCCTTCCTCTCTCTCGTGTGTGTGGCACGGAGTTTGTTTTTCATTTGCCATCCCAATCTTTGTTCTCGCCTCACATGGGGTCCTCTTAGTAATTCTGTGTAAGAGCAAAACCAAACCACTGCCATCACTGTCTCTACGATTAAGGAGAAGCTGCTGGAGCAGCGGTGGGGGCTGGGGCAGCAGCTGGAGCTGGAGCAGGAGCTGGGGCTGGAGCGGGGGCTGGCTCGCCCTGTGGCCTGGAAGCATCGCCCTGGTCTGTGGAAGAAGCAGCCTCCTCTGGTTCTCCATCTTCTTTAGCGGCCAGGCCTTCAGGGTCAGGCAGCGATTCCTCAGAATCTGTGTTCAGGTCTTCCTCTTCATCATCCTCCTCATCGTCATCATCGTCATCCTCCTCTTCGTCATCCTCCTCTTCTTCATTCATCTCCTCCTCATCATCCTCTTCATCCTCTTGGGAAGAGTCATCCTCATCCTCCACATCCCCAGAGCCGGCTGTCCCCGGGCCCCTCTCCTGGGGCGCGGTGCCGGCTCTGCTCGGGGTCGGACCCTCGGCGGCCTCCGCCTGCTTCTTGCTGAGGTCCAGGGAGTCGTTGAGGCCCACGCCGGCCGCGTTCTGCAGGAAGAAGAGGGAGCTGTTGTTGTCAGTGCTGAGGTTGAGGGAGCTGTCCAGGTTGATGGAAGAGTTCTGGATGTCGTACTCGAGGGTGGAGTGGGCGAGGCCCTCGGGGCCGGGGGAGATGGCAGGCAGCTCCCCTCGCTCCTGCTTCTCGTGCTTGCGCTTGTGCGAGTCCATCTGCGACATGCCCACCACCGTGTGCTTGCAGCCGGGGTAGGTGCAGTGGAAGTGGGAGCACTTGAGTTTGTACTTGCAGTCGGGCACCTCGCAGTCCACGCTGGAGCTGAACTGGCAGAAGCCCGCGGCGCTGATGACGTCCTGCTTGCCGTGGTGCTTGCGGTGGGCCGTCACCTTGGTGCTGTCGGTGCAGCGGAAGCCGCAGCGCAGACAGTGGAAGTGTGTGCTGTTGCCAGAGAACTGACAGTCTGGGAAGTTGCAACTCAGCGAAGACTTGAAGCGCTTGAAATCATCCAGCACCAGGTTGTCGACGCGGTCGTGGTGCTGGGCGTGCTTGTACATGTGGGTGCGGCCGCAGAACTTGTAGCCGCAGTTCTCCCGCGTGCAGTGGTAGTGGGTCACCTTGAGGGAGAACTGGCAGCTGGAGTCCTTGCAGTCCTCGTAGAGGTCGTAGCGCCGGAACCCCTCCAGCATCATCCCCTCGTCCAGCATCTTGCGGGAGGACGCGGTCTTGCGGCGCTTCCCGAACGGGGACATGTCCTCGATGATCCAGAAGCGCTTTTTGGCCCCCGAGGCGGTTGGCATGGTGATGGTGTTCCCTGGGGAGAGAAAGCGACAGCGGTGTTGCTGGCAGCCAGGTCTCTGCATCTCCCAGCCCTCCTGGCAAGCTCACCCCCGAGCTCTGAGCGAGCCTGAGCTCCGGGATCCAGCACTGGCTGACTGGACATCACTTCCTCAATTTTCAGCATATCCTGCCTCGCCTCAGCTGGTGATGCTGATCTTGTCCAACGCTAACTGTTGCTTCTCTGTTTGATACTCCCACAGTTTCTCCTGCTGCTTAATTAATCTCTAGTCCTGTCTTCCTCAAATGAGACTCGAACAGGGAGGAGCTGGCTTGTTCCTGTGCAAGGACTAAGGGGTGTTACTGCAGTTCCCTGGAGTGCTGAAGGAGTTTCAGGGTGCTCAGGGCCAGGACGTGTGCACTGTTCCCCCATCCAGGCTCTCGTAATCTATTACCATTGCCAAGGACAGGCAGGAAGTGAAGAAGATCCCATGCCTGATTAAAACTGCAAGGGGGGGAATTTATAGAAACAGGATGGACTTTGGCCAGGAGACTGCACCATCCCTCACTGTAATGAGCCTACATATTACAGTGAGTGCACTTAGAAAGACAGATGGACAGATGTTCAATGGGGCTAATTCTCATCACCACTAGCCAGTGGACTCTGAGAGAAAATACCAGTTCTGCAGCTTTCCCCTGGGTCTCAAAAATCACATGATGCCCCTAGTAAATAAAGAGCCCTCATCTATCTTCCCTTTCATTCACAGGGCCAGTGTATCTGGCCAGTGCTCCCGTCCCCCAGGATCACACTGACATCAAGGACTCGACCTCATTATATCTATTAACTTTCCTTCTCTGCTTGCTAGTTCCAGAATCAAACCACAACCTCCAGTATCAACATGCAGCTCAGACAAGGTTGGAGGCAAGAATTTCTCACCAGGTGCAGAACTGTGAGTGTAATTGGAAATTATCTTGCAACTAAAACATACTTCTTTTTTTTTTTTTTTTTTTTTTGCCTCTCTTCCTGCTCAAACTGCCATCCTCTTGAAAAGAGACACCATTTGTGACACGCAGTGCCTGGGGCCCGAGAACCCAGAGCAGCTTGAATCCTTGTCTGGGAGACTGAAGGAGCAGTCATCTGTTTGACTGGTGTAGTTATTCCCTTCCTGGCTGATGCACAGGTACTCCAGGAACAGCATTCCATACCATTGCTGCCCTTCAGTGACAGCCCTTCCTCCTCCTCTGGAAGCTGCCACAGAAAGGACAGCTCTGTGCCCCTGCAGGCTGGGGATGGGCAGGCTCTTCCCTACAGAATCCGGGACCAATTTACTCCCTGCTCCCCGATGAACATCTGGTGCTGTAAAATCCAGTTCTCCACTCCCAGCCAACTGGTGTAAGTGCATTTGTGCCTGGACAAGTTCCTGCTGTCCAGAGAAACTCCTTATTTAAAAAAAATTATAGCCAAACCATCAAGTCCTTCAGCATTAATTAGTGTGAATGCTCATATGGTCTGTCTTCAGATGGGAACATGGGCTAAGTCATCTTTGGGGAAAGACTCTGGATGGGAATAAGTAGCATTTAAATTGTACCTGTTAAAAACTCAATGTATCTACCCAGGTTTTACAACAGTTAGAAAGATGTGCTTAAAACTTTAGTTAAAAAGCAATTCTGTTCCCTCATCCAGGCAAAGTTTCGGAGTAAGGGCATGATGGAGAGAGATGACACCTTGGTGCACTCTCCCCCTTTGCCACCAGCCAACCTTCAGTCCCTGCACCCCATGGAACATTACAAGCCTCAGTGGGTGTGATCCCCAGCAAATTTCAATGTTTAATGTTTGCCATAAGCTTGCCTCTTCAACTACCAAAATATACCAAGGTAAAAGCAAGAAAAACTTAAAACTCTTTGATTAGAGGAAGCACAGCACAAGGTTAAGATGTTTCAGGTTGCATGCAAATCAGTTAAACAAGAAGCAAAAATACAGTTTCTTGTGAATTTTGTTAATTGGCACACACTCCTCTGGACAGGGCAAGGATCCTTCTCCTGCCAAGTCCCATGAGAAAAACCCGTGAACTTCCAAGTGGAGTCGGTCCTCCAGCCACAGTCCCAACCATTGACCTTGGATTTACACATTACTAAAACTGGCAGGAAGAATGACTGGGACATTTGTAGGCTGCCAGAAGCCTCTTAAGTGTGAACTTTAAGCACAAATATGCCCTTAATTAACTAGAAAAGAGCTGGGAGTTGGGAGAAGAAGCCAAAACTGAGACACACCCTAAAAACCAATCCCAGCTGGAATGAGAATCCCCAGCCTGAGACAGCTCTGATCTTAGTCACACATGGGAAACATGGCAGCTTAAAACCCAAAAATCTCTCTGTGTTTTCTGCAGCTGGTTAGAGCAGATATAAATAACAGTGAGTGTGAGAAACAGCCCAAGCTGCTGCTGATGATGTCACTGTGTGACACCGCCTGGTCTGCGGGGAAGGCCCTGAGCTGTGGCTACACCAACAGAAACACGGGGCCTGGGTACCTCCTCAGACATGGACCTGCCAAGATACACGTGCAGGCACTGGGCTGGGTGGCCTGGAAGATCTAACCAAGAATCCCAGGTCCCATTAACGCCACAAGAGGAAAAGTTTGCTCTGTGGCCTCCTTGATGCTATCGAGAGGCTGACAGCGCATTTTAACCGTGGATTTTGTGAGGTTTTTCTCATAGTTAGGAATTGGTGGGAACTGCTCTCAGGTACCTGAGTGTCTGTGAATGATTTGCTGTGGTTTGGGTTCCTTTAGCTGTGGTTACTGTGCGAGCAGGGAGAAGGAGCAGGCACGGGCAGGCCCCTGGGTTACGTTAGATAAGGCACAGAGTGACGTCTGCTGCTCTACTGACCCAAAGGTGCAGAGAAATAAAAGGTGGGCGGGGTGAGTGGGGAAGGAGGTGGGCACAGGACACGGAGAGAAAGCAAAGAAGTGTTACCTGCTGCATCCTGCACTAAGGGAACGTCACTTTTTACTGGAGTTGGAGTGGCAATGATGGGCGAGAACCCAGCGGTGCTGGCGGCAGGCATGACAATGCCTCTGCTGGCTCCCAGAGTGGCACTGAGCAGGGAGTACGAGAGACAAGATGGAGAGAAGAGATAGGGCAGGGTGGGGAGGGGAGACCTAAGCAGGGCTTGTGAGAAAGATGGAGGCAGAGATGGTGGTGGAGGTTGTGGTGCAGTGTGGGCATCGTCGGCAGCAGCAGTGGCAGCAGAAGGAACCAGGCAGCCTGGAGAATGTGGAGAGAGAAAAAAAAAAAAAGGCAGAAAAAAAAAGAAAAAAAAAAAAAAAAAAAAGGAGAAAAAAGAAAAAAACACAACAAAACAAAAACCAAACCAAAACAGAAAAAACAAAAGAACTGAAATGAGAACCCAAGAGCAGAAGCAATATGATGAAAATGGAAAATACATTCACAAATGTATGAAACAGAACTGTAATGGAGAAGGAACAGAAGGTGAGGAACTGACAGCACCAGGAAGAGGAGGGTTGTCTCTGCAGGAAGTAGGGTGGCTTTATGGCATGGGGGAAGAGCCACAGGCTTTCAGGCAGGAATTCCTGATTGACTGGTCCTTGTTCATCTACGTGGTGCCTGCCTGTTCCAACTACCAGCTGTAAGGGTGCTCTGACACTTGGGGGGTGGAGCTGCCCCTGCCTGGAGAGCATTTCCTAGGAAAGGTGACTTGGGCCACCACTGACACAGGAGAGTGCCAGGAGGCACTGCCCACAGACCCTCTGGAGGAGCCACAATGTCGAGGGGCAACCCCTGTGGGGACCCAGCAGTGACACGAGGCTGGCTGTGCCGTGGGATGGCCTTCGTCTGGTGGGGGGGAAAGAAAAGCAGGAAAATTAAAGCAAACTGAGGCAGAGTGTCACACTTAACCCTGGGAAGGACAGCTAAGAGATGCCTGAAACCACGAGATGACAACAGAACTCCCAGCAGGCACCTGAGTCCTGACAAGCTGACCCTGTAACACAGAGCAGTGCGAGATGGCTGCACCTTACCCAGCAAACAGGACACAGGGAGGGAACTTAACTCCCAAAAGAGGGGGTGATGGGGGTCTCCTCTGTGCAACACTGCACAGAGTGGAACAAGAGCTTCTCTGTGAGGAAGGGAGCTTGCTGAGCTGCTTTTATATGTAGCTTTCTGAAGATGGGGTAGGTTTTATCCTCTGTGAAGATATTATTTGCTGTTGTACAGTCCTTCTCTACCTCACCAGTACAGCAAAGTGCCTGATATCAGATGCTGCTCGAGGAAATACAAAAAGCTACCAAGGGAAATGCCAAGTACAGAACAGGCCCACAGCTCTTTTTTTCTACCTTTTTTTTTTTTTTAAAAATCAGCTATTAAAAGAGACCCAACTTCAAGACCCAGGATAAAAACCTCTCTTCGTGGGGAGAAAAAAGATATGCTGTTAGTTCCTGGATGCTTGAGGTGCACATTTTGATGGACCTTTCTCTCAAGTGCAGGAGAGAGCTGGGTTAGTGTGAGGCACTACTGTGAAGTTGGTACAGTTCATATTTTAAGGTGCAGCTACCCCTCGGCCTCTCTTCATGAGGTCAGGCAAGTGATGACCCATCTCACAGCCCTGCCCTTCTCCCTTACCTGCTGATGTACTTTCATTGCCCACTGGAGTGCTGGAGCAGCTGCGGTCCATGTTGGAAGATTCAGAGGAGATCCCCCCAGGGCTACAGCCAGTGTAATCCATGTACTCATCTGTTTCAGTGTCCATCATGCTGGGGGGTCCCTGGAAGGAAGCTGGGGTTCCTGATGAGGCTGGGCTGGGTGCCATGCTGCCAACCTGGGGGAGATTCTCATTTCTTGGAGTGTGGCCAATAACCTGCAGCGAGAAAACAGGACGGGGACTTTCACACCAAAAGCGAGATGCCAAGACCAAAACCATCTGTCTGCACGTTTATGTCTCTCCAGCTCATGAGGGATGGCTGGAACATGCTTGTGAGTGGAACCCATGGCACTGGGGCCAGGAGAGCGAATCTTCCTGCACAGGGAGCTCAGAGCATTAGACTTGGCACAGGCAGCCTGGTATGGGAGCTGTGATGCTCTCAGAGCTGGGAGTGTTAATCTTGGCACCACGTCCTGGTGTGTGCATTCTGAGGCGTTCACAAACAGGAGGTGTTAATCCTGGCATTGCTGCCTCACTGTGTAGGTCCTGCTGCAGTCAGACACTGCAAACATGACAGTCAGTGCTGAGACACGGGGGACACACGTGTGTGCTGTGCTCACGTGGCCTGGCCTTGTCTGGATAGCCATGGACTGGTACCTGGAGTATATCCCAACACCGCACAAACTGCCCAGGGAGAACCATGGCATGGGAAAAACCAGAGCCAGTGCCAGCCCAGCAGTCTGGTCAGCTCTGCACGAGCCCCAAGCTTGGTTTGACCCTTGTTTGGTTGTTTGCTGGACTGCTCCATGGGCTGAGCCCAGATGAGGGCGAGTGCTGTGAGTTCCCAGGACTGCTCAGGCCACCACTGCTGCTTCTCGCTGACACAGGACTGCCAGTGAGAGGGGATGGAGGTCAAACCCAGCACTCCCTGCTGCCCAGCATGCACTAAAATTCTCAGGGCTAAACTCAGCATGTGCTACAAGAGTAGTGAACACAAATCTATTTGTTTGATTCTTGTACCTTAGCTTTCTGTGCAAAGACCCAAAGCTGCCACAACAGCAACATCTCGGCATCTGTGAACTCATTAAATCCAACAGCACTAGGCTTGAACAGTTCACTTATTGACAGTAGTTCATAACTAACAGGGACCTCTCATTCCCATGTTGTGGAATGAAAGAGAGTTTCCATCTTGCTTCTGCAGATGGCCCCTTTTGTTTTCCATATAGCAGATGATGTTCTTATGGTCAGACCAGCCACAGGCATTTAAATAAAGCCAGCTTGTTTCATCTCCCAAGACAATGGAAGCTAAAGCAACTGAGGAGCAAGAACAAGCAGGAGGTGGCAGGAATGCTGTCCCTTGGAGCAGCAGCTCAGTGATGAAGCTCAGTGCTCTTCCATTTATTCTGAGAACAGACAAATCTACTCTGCCAGTTGCTCTCAGTTATGTGCTAGAAAAGCAGCAACTGCATCACTGCTACTTCCTGAGAGAGGACAGGGAGTGCCCCAGCTAACTCCACATCAATAAGGGAAAGGAAATTTCAAGCCTGGTATTTCTCCCATCTAAGGTGGAAGCAGCAAATGATTCTTTATGTGCAACAGGAAATGTTTGCTTTAACCAGCACGTTCAATTCTTCCACATCCTAAACACTTTAATTTTAATAAGCCAATTGTGTATACTGAGAGAGCTGGGAGAGAGTGCAAGTTGTAAATATGATTATTTTAGTGTTATCCTCCTCAATTTTTTTCTCCATAACTCACAAGGAGAAGCTGTTTTCACTAAGCAATGCCTTGCTGTCTGTGCTTCATCCTCTTTCCTCATACTGTGCAAGTCCAGCCAGGTAAAACCACTGTGGATGTTCTCCCAGCTCCCAGTAGGATCCCCCCGTGCAGACACACACCCTCAGGAGTGTCCTGGCCCTGCAGCAGCTCGGCAGCCAGAGGGGCCAACACTGCCTGTGGATCTGCAGCTCCAATAAGCAGGAGTTACCTGAGTGGGGACTCGATCGAAGTTCTTCCCCAGCATCCTCCTCATGTGCTTTCTGGCGTGGGATGTCATCTGGTGCTTGAGCAGGAAGGAGAACTGGCAGCCCTCCCGGATGCAGTGGAAGTGACTGTTCACCTGGTTGTACTTGCAACCTGCGGACACAAACCCCATTGTATGCAGTGCAGGAAGGGACAGGGAGGGAGCAGGACTGGGGAAGGGGGTCGGATGGGACAAAGCTGCTGCCACGTGGGTTTCTGGGGGACTGAACATTATCAGTGGCCGTGGGTTCTTCAGGAACTGTCCTGAATGTAAAAAACCAAACCCACAGTCTACTGCCTGCTGAGCAACTGCAAGACAGGATTACAGTGTACACTGATTTAAGAAGAGAGCCTGAGCTGTCCCATCCCTCATTGTTTTCATTATAAAGAAAGGAACATTACCATTACATCTAGTCGTGCCTAATGCTCTCCAGCCTTAGTGCCTTTTCTTTTACAAAGGGAACAAAACCGAGACATTTAGCTGTATCACAGAAGTTACAGTCAAAAATACACGCTCATAATTAGATTAGAAATGAAAAGTTCTTTTTCTCTTTTTTTCCTGTGGCTGTGCTCTCAGAAAAGCAGTCTCGTACCAGCTCCAGCTCTGGACAGTGTGTGCTCTCTGGCCAGATAGGAATGAGCCAGAAGTGTTCATTGCTACTCCAAATTTGTTGTATAATAGGGCAGCTACTGAACAACAAGCAATTCACTGGGTCCTGGCATAGAGCACTTCACACGTTCTGCTCCTCATGGCTACAGCCATGTGTGCCAGGAGTGTGGGGCATTAACAATCCCAAACAGCCACTTTCTATAGCTGATAAATAATGGCTTGGTGTAGTTCAAACACAGCTGTATCAATAATCAAGTTCTGCTGTTCTCCCCCCTCCCTTGGCCATACCCTCAGATACACAGAGGTACAGCCAGGCTCACTTTTACACCCATCCACTTTTACTCCTACATGTATTCTTTTGTCTCTCTCTCCAATCATACACATGTGTATATTTATACACACAGAAACATACAGTAAAAAAAACCCCACCCTATCATATGTGTTTGTTCAGAAACATTCACAGCCCTTAAAGCAGGGCAGTGCTTTCTGCTTCTATCCACACACACACACATTTTCTGCATGTCTCTCTACACACAGACATAAAAAGCAGAGAGGTCCAGAGACACAGGGGTGGGTTCATGTTGGGATAACCACACCCCCCACATCCCCCCATCCCACTGCCTCTATCTGTGCAGGCAAATGGCTCAGTGGATGTGCCCTGCAGAGCAGGCCCAGCCCATAGGCATGTGTACACACTGCTGGATGCAGGGACCCCATCCCTCCCCGGCACAAACACTGCTGACACACGCACAGCCTGGAGCTGCCTCGCTGCCAAGCGGCTCCTGAATCACCCAGCCCGTGTGGAGCTCCCAGCCAGCGTTTCATGTCCATGCCAAGAGTGTGTTTGTTTAGGTATCGCTCTGCCCACAGCCCCACCTCTCCTGCCCTCCCCATCCCTCTGATCCCTGTGCTCCGGGACTGGGAACAAACAGTGCTGTGGGATGAAACACTATCAGCACAGGGCAGGTGAAGGCTCGCCTGTTGCCAGGGCACCGTGTGGGCTGGGTGTCATCTATCACTGTCCTGCTTTGTCTGGCCCCTGCTTTCACCTGAAACACCCAAAGGTGAGTAAATAACACAACTGCTGAATCTGCTGCCATGTGTCAGTGAGACCCAGGCAGGTACTGGCCATGGGGTGTTGACACTCATTACCCTGGTTACCACAAACAAGCTTCCATTTGGGGACAGATTTTTGACGTATTCAAAGCTGAAAAGTTTGGTTCTGGTTACTGTGGCTGTTTCCCTGCAATGGTGGGGGGAACAGCACTCAGAGTGTTATTCTCTCTCTCTCTGGTTATCTGCCCTTTGGCTTTCAAAATACCGCACTGGCAATGGCTAAAAAAAAAAAATAAAATCATCCTAAAGCACCCTTAAGCTTCACCCAACACAAGCAGTAGGTACAAAAGGCTACAAAGTATAAAAACAAACAAACACCAAAAAAAAAAAAAAAGGCTTTGACAATTAGCTTAAAAAGGAAAAACAAAGGGAAGCTGTATGTCCAGACAAATAATACATAGGTACAGTCCTCTCCATCACAGTTTCTATCCATTTACCTTGAGTCTTTTTGGGAAAACATGCACCTGGGATGTGCCTGGGAAAACCCAGGCTTCGTGTTTTGTTGCCTGTCTTGTTTAGTGATTTAATGACCAAATACCTCTTAAGCAAAACTCGCAGGTCCTAACTCCTGGCATTCTTGTCCTGGGCATGGGACAAACCACATGAGAAAGGGAACAAAACTCACCCAATCTGCCACATTCTTCCCGCTTGGTAAAATACTTGAAGCCATTGGCTGCCCTTCTCTCTGCCTTCTCATGTTTCTTCACGTGCCAGGGCAGCTTGGTGGTGATGTTTGTCACGAAGTAGCAGCCGGGACGCAGACAGTGGTAATGCCCTCGCATCCGGAATTCACAGTGCTGGGGGGGCAAACAGGCACCTGCTTCAGGCAGCACTCAAACAGATGCACCCTCACCTGCCTGCCTGGATTCATCACAGACTTTTATTCTGTTTCATCCTGTGACCCTCAGGTCATTCTGGTCCTCCCATCTGCTTCACCCCAGCCAAATAAACACAAAAGCATCACCATTTCCCATCTGACAGCAACCAAACGTTTTGCAAGACCGTGTAATTAAGATCCTTCCATGGTTCTGTAGTTAAACCAGGAATGCCACACTCAGCCTCCCTTCCTGCTGGGCAGTCAGTCGACCTGATCCTTGTCCTCCTCCTCCTCCCACCCCCACACTGCTCTGGGATGGCTCTTACCTGGTTGGGACAGAGACACTGCAGGGAGTAATAAGCAAACTGGTCTCGCACGTTCACCAGGTTGTTGTTGGGGTTGATGTGGTCCAGGCAGTGGGACTCTGCTTTGCCAGAGGTTTTGCACACATACTTGCAGTTCCCAAAGAGACAGTGGAAGTGGAATTTGTTGGCGTACTTGCAGTCTGTTGCCAGGCAGGGATCACTGGAATACATCCAAAACCCAATCATCACCTTCACTCATTTCACACATTTGTTCCTTTGCCAAAATTTAATTCAAGGGGAGCCCAGCTGAAGCCTCTGTTCCAAACATGGCCCACAGATTTCCCATAGCCACCTTCCTCTTTAGGGAAATTGAAGCTGGCAACACTACTGCACTTCCACCCAGCCAGGCACTCTCCTGATTAACATTATTAGAACACAGCAGTGCACGGTGGGTTCTGTAGTCTTTGAGGGCCACTCTTCCAATTTGAAGCTCAGCTGAAACAAAACTCTTGGGCAACCCCACTGCAGGATCCCAGGGCTTTCCCCTGATCGGACAAAATCATCACTGGTCCCCCTCATCAGCTAAATGGATTTGGTACCTTACACCCCCAATTCATTCCAAGGATTTCTGGCCCAATAACCCTTCAGTGTCAGAAATACTGCAGATACCTGTGCTTCTGTACAGACCTCACAAGGGATAAAAAAGGAATCAGTGAATCAGTGATATATCAGCAACTTTATTTCTCCTCTAAATTCGTGCCTAAAAGTGCTTTCAGATGTATTAAAAAATCTTGATTTTTTTTTCCCCTAAGATAACTGAAAGTATTTCCTAGACTTCAGAGAGGTAAATATTCTGTGGGGTAAAGGCCAGAGTGCTTTCTAGACAGAAGGTCTCAGTGGTGAACAGAGGAGTAGCCCTGCAGCTCTGAGGAGTGGTACAGAGGGCACTGCAAGGCTGGGGGCACAGAGGAGGCAGAGGGCAGCTCCAACTTACTTCTCCTGGAACTGCAGAAATCCGGGTTTGACCTGAGGCTTGGCGTTCTCCAGGGAAGTCGTTGCCAAGGGTGAAGCTGCCAGGTTAGGCACTGATGCTGGGATCTGAGGCATCTGGGGTATGGTGGAAGCCAGCTGCTTCCAAGCCAGCAGTGTGGGGGCAGAGGGCACAGCAGCTGGGCTTGGAGTGGGCACGTCGAGGGCAGGAGCACTTGCCATGGTGGCAGAAGTAGCAGATGGTGACGAGGGGGCCAGTGAGGCTTTATTGTCAGTAGTGGTTGAGAAGGGAGACTCAGAGTTACTTTTCACAGTTCCACCCTCAGTTCGGAAGTGAAAACTGCAAGAGGACAATGTTCACTCAGACATAAGTTCTTGACCATTGCACATGATTTGATTAAACACCAACAAGAAGGGGGCAGGAGTCTGCAAGCAAACTGGCTGAGGATAAATCCTAAAAGGGGCTCTGCAAACCCTCTGTGAGGAGAAGGGAATTCCTTAAGAGGGTGGAGAAATCAGGTGTGTGAAACCAGGGAAATGCCACAGTCAGAGCTCAGTGTGGCCATGGGGCAGCTTCCCAGGGCTGTGGAGAGGAGCCCGTAGTGTGCTGTAGTGAACCACAGGGAATTATCCAACAGGAGACACCAGCTGTGCTAACAGATCTATCTGTTAAATCTGCAACACCTCCTTCCCTTTGACCCCTTCAGACTCAGGCACGTGTCTGACTCACTCCTGACTTGGACATTCCCCTGCCTTTAAAAGGAACCTGGGGTGGTCTTGAGCCGGTCCCTCCCTCCCTGCAGTGTGTGCAGAGCTTCCTCAAGCCTGCTGCTCTCCCCCTTACTTGGCGTGTTTGATGGCTCCATCCAGGGTGCTGAACAGGGCCCCGCACTCCTCCACCACGCAGTGGAAATGCACCTTGTGCAGGAAGTCGCACTGGGCATCGCAGAAATCCTTGGTGCCAAACCTGCCCAAAGCAGACAAGCAGACATCTTAGGGAAGGCCCCAGGAGAGAAGCAGGGTTGGAACAGACACATTTCCTTTGTTTTTCAACTCTATCAGCGTTCCCACAAACAGCAGTCGTTCAAGGGACTGCGGATCCACCTCCTGCCTTGAAGCAGCAGGGTGTCCCACAGTGGGGAGAGAGGAAGCAGTAACTATGCACCCACTGCAGCCTGGACTGCAGGAGCACTGCAGGGCATCAGCCCTGAATACAGAACCATCACCCTGCCACGCAAACACCGTCCAAGATATGCCTTGTGTCATCCTGGAGTAAACACTAAGAGGGCAAAACCAGCTCAGTGTGGGGTCACTGCTCACCCACTGCTGAGATCCTCTGCCTTTAAAAGAGAGGCACAAAGAACTGTGGTTTCAGGAAACTCCAGAATCACAGGGAATGGAGAAATCAAGTAAGAAACACTGGCAGGAAGGATCTGAAAGTTAACAAGGGAATCTTGCATAATTAAGACACAACAAACTACGGTTGCTCTGATGAGCAGGAAAGCAAGAAACAAACGGCAGCCTGTGTGGTCCCAGGAGGGACCTCTCACCAAGGGGAGGGTAAAGGGAAAAGAAAAAACTTGTACTGGAGAAGGCCTGGATATACAACACATGCTGTCAGTTATGGCTGCAGGGAGAAGAGGAAGGAAAGCAGTGGTAGGGTAAGAGAGAAGAAAACAAGTTGCTGCAAACTAAAGGGGTTGCTTTATCAGGGACAAGAGGTGCTGAACCTAAAAAGGAGGCCCGATGAAAATGAGAGGTAATGAGTCAAAAATGGCTGCACTGTAACATTTGCTTTGGGTGAGAAAAACTGAAGACAAGGCAGATAAAGGGGCTGGTTGGAAAAATATAAATATGCACAAATCAGCCAGTCTGGGTGATGTATGTCCTGAAGTGCAATGGAAATTAACTCCCAAACTGACTGCATGACTATTTGCTGGTTTTTAAGACACAGAGAAGAGGGAGGTACTATGTACTTGGAAAAAAAAACAACCAGTCAAGGTACTGGTTCTTTCAGGGGGGAAAAAAAAAAAGTTAAATCATCTTTGGCAATTATCACACCTCTGGCCTTAACTTCTCCTTCCAGTAAAGTAATGGAACAAATATTAAGAGGGAGGAGAAAATCATTAAACATCTAGAGGATAAAGGAACCATAAGCAATAAACAGCATCAGGATTATAAAGAATAAATCTTGCCAGACAAATTTAATTGCTTTTTTTGATAGAATTACGAAATTAGTGGATGAAGGGATGCAATATATTTGGATTTTAGTAAAGCATTTTGATACAGTCTTGCATATGCTCAGAATTAATTCCAATTGGCCTGGATGTGATGCCACCTCATGGCTTGAAACTGGCTGAGGGACTGTAAACAAAGGCTGATGACAACCAGCACCACACTGAGCTGGGAGGAGGCGTCGTGTGAGTGCTGAGAGGAGGACTTGGGGTAGCCTGAGCTTATTTAACATCTTCATTAGTAATCTAGGAGTAAGCAGCGTGATAATGAAATTCACAGAAGATGCTGAACTGGGAGGAGTTGGCAACACCAGAGCAAGAGGAGAGAAAGAGCAGAGAGAGGCCTGGCACGAGAAGGGAGAGGGTTCAGAGCACCAGAGTTGTGTTGGAAACACACAGCTGATCCAGCTGGGGGGGTTGTACACAGGGGACTCACAGAGCAACATTAATCCTGTCCTGTGTTACAGGGATGGCAAACACGGGGCACACACACTGCTCTGTACAGGGGCAAACACCGAGCTCCTGCATGGGGGGCACAAAGCTTGCTCTGTCTGGGTGGTGCCAGAGCAGGGGCAGCCCAGCTGTGCACAGAGCCAGAGCAAAGGGAGTAAATCCGCCTGGGTAAACAGAATGCTGAAAGTCTGTGACCATCTGAAGGAACTCCAACTGCACAGAGGCATTATCTGCTGTGGTTCAAGGGGATACAACCAGAACTGCAGCAAAATTACAAAAAGGGAAATTCAGGCAGCAAACACGGAAAAAAATTGTGACACTGAAACTTCTTAGGTGGTAGAATAATGCTCCCAGAGACAAGAAAATAGCCACACTGCCTGGCATAATTACAGCTAGGCTGGGCTGAATGCAAATGGACTGCAGGGAAGGATCTCACAGTGGCCAGAGGCAGATGGACCAGAAGACTTCCTAGTCTTTTCCATTAGAGCCTGTGATTTACAAAGTGTCCACAGGCATTTGTAGGCGATTAATCTGTGTCAGAGCACAAAGCCATGTGTCTGCCTGGGTGTATCTGTGTGTGCTCAAAGCATGTGTCTGTCTGGGCATGTATGTGTGTGTGTCTGTGTGTGGGTGAGGTCTGGATCTGATCCATTTTCTTTCTGAGTCTCCCTTCCTACAACAAAACCAGCAGACACCATCCCAGTTCCCATACCCCTTATACCTACTGCCATGTCCCCAATCCCCCAAACTTTCTTTGTTTCAGTGGTCTGTGGCCAGGGGAAATGCCCCAGGAAGCCCGTTAAAGCTCCATGACCCCTGTGCAGTAACCGAACATGGTCCCACACGAGTTCAGTGCTGAGGGGACACTGCAGTGGGTCCCCAGGACTCACAGGCCAGGGACATAAGGAGCAGCCTGAGATGAATTCCAGGCCAACAGAGCTTTGTGAAGATCTGTGCTCATCTCTGGTACTCAAGATGCCTGTGCAGAATAACTCTGTGTGGGCAGACATTCCTTATGGCACATCAGCACCTGGTGCAGGTAGCAGGGACTGAACATGCTCCAGGAGGTCAGGGTATATGACAGAGTCAGGCCTTTACATTCAGCAGAACTCTGCACTCAGGGCTGAACCAATGAGCCAGACACTTTGCAAAGGAAATCCCTTCCCCTGTCCTGTATTCCCAGTTCCATGCTCTCCTTACCGGCGCAGGTACATCTTCCATGGCTCAGAGAGCTTCTCCTGGACAAGGGCCTTCACTGCCTTGCCCAAGTACTGGGTTGGCTGCCCAGACTCAGCCTGGCTGCCATCACCTTCTGTCTTAATGTTCAGCAGGTTGCCAAGGCTGGCACTGGACTTGGACATCTGGAACAAGAACACAGACACTGCATCAGGCCCAGCAACAGCCATGGACACCCTCAGGACTGTCCCACACCAAGCTGTGCCTTCAAAGATTGTGAGAAGACAAGAAGTCTGCACAGGCTGCCCCAACTGCATCAGCCAAACTTAATAACACCTCACCCTTCTGCATCCTCCACCCAACTATCACAGAGCACTCGGGTGCCCATCAAATATTCATGGCTCTTGTTCAGTAATGAAGGAAGCATCGTGTCTGTTTTATACAGGGGGCAACTGAGGTGAAGAGAGGTCCCCTATTTGACTATGGAAAAGGTGTGCAGGCTAAAACAGTAATAGCCCTGTGCAGCACCTACAAAATGCTGGTCTCTGTACAGAGCTCTGGCAGAACTGGTAAGCTCGGGTTTATTTAGAGTAATCTTGTCCCTGCCCCAAGGATGTCTCCTTTAAAGTGAATATCAGGTATGTGTGAGGGTGGAAGGAGGAAAATGTCATTCGACTGGGGGAAAAAAAAATCTGCCTCTGCTTAAGTCCCTGGAAAATTCTTATTAAGTTCAGCAATGAAATATGTCACTTTCTGTGCTAAACAGACACACGCCCCACAAAGCAGGACTCGGCCTCACAACCTGCACTGTGTGAGAGGCTTCAAATAGATGCTACACAGAGAAGGTTTAGAGGTCCAGATGTGGTGTGCAGGATAGGAAAAAGAAGTCACTCAAGAGTGCTTAGAGGGAAGATTTTCTTTCAGAATAAATGCTCGATTTCCCAGACCCTTCCTTGCTCTGTTGTGCTCTCAATTACCTCCAGTAACAACAGTGAATTTCACAGCATGAACAAAATGCAGGATTGGGCCCGATACTTGCACTGGAAACTCCACCCACTCGAGGATCTCAAAGCCCTTTATAAATATCAGTTAATTAAGTCTGACAGCCCCCTAAATAAACTGCAATAGGCTACAGGAATCCTGGCTATTTGAGGCTCTCTTAATGCCCCCTGAAGGTAAAGCCCCTGCTGCTGTGTGGAGACTGCAACTCTTTATGGCTGGAGCCAGAAATTCAGGTCGTTGGTTTCCACTGGGGTGTTGGGCATTCCATTCCCGTGAAGGGCTCTTTTTCCTACACAAACAATGAAGGATTCCCCCACGGACAGAAACTGTGTGCAGCAAGAGGGAAAACCAAGTGTGATGTGTTCCTGAGCAGACTGAACTCAATTCCTTAATCTTGGATTTGGTTCCTTCAGTCAGTGGGTTCTACTCTTTGCTGCTTTATGCCATTGGTTAATCCCATTCTTTTAAAAAAAGAACCTGAGGAATTCACAGTTTGTCCCTGTGCTACGCTGGTCTGGCACAACATAAGGTCGTGTGTCAGGCTGCACACAAGCAAATGCTGATTTCTAAGCATATGCTTAAATCCCATATTATCCTGGAGATTTTCAAGTGAAGTGCCCACTGAAAGAGAACTTCCCCAATTTGGGGCCTTCAGAATGACTCAGGACCCCGGAGAGCAAACTCACTGTACACGTTGACTCATGAGACAAAAAGCTGCCTATTTGGAGCCACTAAAGGGACAACATGTAGGAACAAATAAGAAATTAGGTTTAAAAGGGAACATCAGAACCCCAGTGTAACAGAGAGCCCACGGAGGAGAAAAGGGACAGGAAGGATAAACACAGAAATGAAACAACACAGTGGAAACCAGTGGTGAAATAAGAGAGAAAGGAGGAAGGAGATTACGAGGCAAAGTCACTTTGCCCTCTCTTGAGGGTTATATGGCCTTGATGCTTGTAACGCCCAGAGCCAAGGGGAGGGCAGCAGTTATGCCTGTAAAACCATCACACAGCAGAATATTAAAGCATGGCTCAAAGGCTGCCCTGATCTCTACTGCAGTTGTAGGCAGCAGCAAAATTAATCTTAGTACAGTAGAATTTATCATGTGAAAGGGAAATATATATTTGAGATGATGTATAATTTAAGGAAAAAGTAAGGAAAAAGAAACTGTACATTATCTGAAATAAATATTCTGGAGCACGGTAAAGGGGATTCTGTTGGACACCATTAGTCACACCAGAAAGACAGAAATTGATGATTTTGGCTCAAAACTTCTGATTTTTTTCCTTCTCTTCCATAAAAACAAATTATTCTCCCCCTCCCCCAGTGGAAGAAAATGTTTTTAAGTAAATAAACAAAATGAATAACTATAAAAAGAGAGCGAGAAAGAAGTTGCCAGGTTCTGGAAATAAAAATGAAAGAAAAAAAAAAAAGAAAAGAAACCTCTCGGAGCCCTGCTCTGCCTAGAAAGGATGGGGAAAAAAAAAAAGGTGTCAGAGGCTGCAATATATTTCTTCAGCCAGTTCATTAAATTAATTCGTAAGCAGTGGCTCTGAAATTATACCCGATGAAAAATGGTCTCAAAATTTAAATGGTACAAACTCATCTTATTAGAGGCAAAACATTAAAAAACAAACGCGTCGCGGCCCCCCCTCCCCGCGATCGCGGCTTTAATTTCTGGTGGTGGGGGCAATGAAAGGCGTGTGATGGATGGCTCTTACCTTATTCATAAGCGAGGATAAAAGAGATGAATTTGCCGAGACTGTGTGGCCATTTGATTCATTACTGGAACACACAAACCAACAGGGTTTAGTTGAGATGTGCGCGGGGACCGGGAGCGCTCAGATTAATCCTTCTCCCTTCAAGCTGCCTCAGCCCTCACCTGCTGCATCTGCAGAAGAGAGTGATGCCCACCCTCCCCTGGGCAGGCCAAACTCGGCATAGCCAAGATGGAGAGGAAGGGAGTCCTGGGTCTGCAAGATTTAGTTCTTTAAACTCCTAAACAGCCCAGACCTCTAACCCAGTGTCCAGCCCACCACACTTCATTAGCTGACTCACAGCCTCCCCCATGTTTTGCTCCTTCATCCTGCTAGAACTTCTCACAGCTATTTCCCACAAAACCAAGGGGGGTGTTGCTGAAGACTCACTGCCAGGGACTGGTCCCCTGGGCAGCAGAGGGGAAGGCAAGGCAATGGCCAAGTGCTGAAAGGCAGCCTCAGGATCTCACACCATCAGCAGGAGCTCCAGTGCTGGGCTACCAGATGGAGACTTGTTTAAAGAAGGTATGGCCAGGAACGAATGCAAAGGTCAAAGTGGAGCTCACTTATCCCCAGGAGCAGTTCCTCTGCCCTTTTTCCACACAGGACAATCCCCTAATGCTCCTGTTCTCAGCAGATATGCCAGGCAAGTGGGACACACGTTTTGAGAAAGGTGCTTTCACACCTGCACAACCACGGCCATAACATGGATCGTGCCACACCCAGACCAGAGTTATCCTGACACTGGGATGTTCTGTGTGTCTGATTTCTCTAGCAGGTGCTTCCCTTGGTCCTGGCTCAGCAGACAGACAGCAGTGCAAATGCTGCTGAGAGTGTGCTGAGGGGTGGCACTGGGGTCACACCTTTGATCAGCTCGGGATCACAAGAGCAGGACTAAGGGAAAGCAGCTCTGTCGGTGGCTCATTTTCCAGAGGGGAGGACAAGAGGTGAGGCTCTTGTCAAAGAGTCAGAAGGTGCCTGTGAGCCCCAAAAAACCATCTGGAGAACATACACTTGAGGGGGACTACAATGACCATCCCTGCCTGCAGTTTGGGGGAGTCCAACTCAGCCCCTGTGAAGGTGCCGTTCACCAACACTCCATGTCCTCGTGTCACAGGTACAGGAACTGCCCAGAGCTCGATGCTGGGAAGAGCTGAGTGTGCCTGTCCCCTTGTCTCACCCGTGATCCTTGACGCTCAGGTCCAAGCTGTGCTCCTGCAGGGAGTCCTGACTGGTGGCAGATGATGACCCCATGGCCTCCGCAGGTTCCTGCTTCACCTGGACTGGATTGAACCGTCCGGGAGCTGCTGGTTGCCCGTTCCCTGCTCGAGAAAGACACCCAAATTAAGTGCAAAAAAATTAAACGAAAATGTAGGTCTCAAATGAGGTTACAATGGCAAATAAGTAAGTTAAATCACTGGCACCAGTGCCTAAATGGAAAAAGCAAAGGAAAAGTGTGGGGGGAAGGGAAGTGCTGGGATTGCTGGTCAGCATTTATTGCCAGGTTGACATGATGGGTTCTGACGTCCACTCCAGCGTGGAAATTCTTCAAGTGATAATTATTGCAAAATTATGTCAAAGTTGTCCAGGCTATGGGCCCTTTAAAGGAGAAGGGCGGAAGGAGCGTGGGGGAGACCTGATTCTCTGCACAAACTGTCATAACTAATTTGCGGGGCTGCCTCTTAAGCGTTTATTAAAGACTCTGTTAATGCTGAGGCAATGTGGCAGCTTTCGACTGCTAGTCAAGCCCCCTTCCCCGTCCCCAATCCCAGCGTTGCCGTAGCGACAGCGCCGGCCCCGACACTGCGCCTGCCCAGCAGGAGCATCTGCCCCGCCGGGGCGATCCGAGGTGACAGCCAGGGACCCGCGACCTCCTGCCACCGCCCCCGCCACGTCCCCACCGACCGGGGAGTGCTGCTCCGCAGGGAGGTCTGGGCAAAGAAACATTCAACTTAAAGGGAACAGAGAAAAAAAAAAAAAAGGAAAAAAAATGGGAAAAAGAGGGAGAAAAGGGAGAAAAAATTAAACAGGAAAAAAAAAAAAACAAACTAGGAAAAAACAGCAAAGAAAAAAGGAGGGAAAAAAAGTTGCTGACAGGAACATGTCTGCAGAGCTTTTCTCCACAATCCCCAAGTGACTAAAATATTAATTTGCCCTCCGGCAGTACAGCTGACGGCGAGCTGCTTCTCAGACAGCAAGTGGCATTTTATTAAAAAATAAAGGAAAATAGTTTCCTCAATGACCTTTCTCTGCTTTAGGAAACAATTTTTCACACAATAATTTTAAAAGTATGTGAAAGTTCCCCTCCCTCTTTAATCAGATCAGCTCGTCCTACTCCCCCGTTTGCTCAGCACTCCCACAGCCAGGGTCAGCAGCTGCTCCAGCCTTTCCATGCCCCGGGAAGGAGCTCCAGGGCAGCCCATGGTGTGGGGGCTGCCAGGCACGGCCTCTCCCCATGACCCCACGCTGCCCACCAGGAGCTGACCGTGTCCAGCACACTGTGGAGGTTCCCTGTGCTCTCGTGGGAACCCCAACGTCCCTCTGGAAGGGCTGGGCATGGGCTATGACCTGCATCAGGTCTAGGTGGCAGCAGGAAGAGCTTTGTGCTGCCCCAGGGGAGTTCTAATTCCCATCTTTTACCCCTCAGGGAGCTGCAGGGACAGGTGAAGTCCTGTTTGTGGACTGTACCAGCACTATCCCCAAACCCACAGCTGGGATAACAGAGCTGGAGCACAGAACCAGCACCCCAGACCAGAAAAACAACTGGCCATGGGCTACAGGATCATCACCACAGGGCCCAGCTAAAGCTCATACAGCCTCTGCACAGCCTGCAACTATTGGCCAAGCTTTTCTTCATTTCCATTTTCAGTACATTGCCTCTCTCTTTTCAGCCTACAGCAAACTACGCATGGCAAAACTCTTCCTTCAGCTCTGGTAAGAGCCTGCTCCTTTTGTGGGCAAAGCTGTGTTTCCTGCCTCCCTCCTGACCATGGGAGGGAGCCCAGCATAGCCAGCATCCACGAGAACCCATGCCAACACTGCCCTCTCCAAGGGTTAACCAGACACAACCAAGTAGTAAAGGAACATAAATATCACTGGGTGACTTCTCATTCACTCTCCTCTCAGCCATCAGGCACTGCTCTGCCTCCCACCACTCCCACCACTGATGGGGTGACTCACCTGCTTCAAGTGCCACAGAGGGCTTGAGTGCAGCTGCTGCCAGCCTGGCCATCATAGGAGAGATTAATCCCTTGCTAGCAGAGATCCTTTCCATTATAGATGCTGCTGGAGCTGGAGAGGAAGTAGCTGCTGGCTCACCAGATCCTGAGACTGCCTGGGATGAGGACTCTGTAGGAGCAGACGATGTTGGATTGGCGCCAGAAGAACCAGCAGTCATCAGACTAGCCGAGCTGGCAGGAAGTGGTGTAGAGACCCGACTGGGGATGATGGGGAAGAAGGATCCAGCTGTCCCAGGAAGTGCTGAGTTGGAGAGTGCCAGGGCCAAGGGTATATTGCTGGGAAGAGCCTGGGAGAGCAGGCCAGAGATCTTGGTGGCCGGTGTCATGCTGTTGGCAGCCTTGGTGGCCTGTGAGGAAGCGAGCTCGGCCGCAGAGGAGGGCGCGGCCGGGACGATGAGAGACACGGAAGACTGTTGGCTGGTCGGGGAGGCACTCAGGCTGGAGTTCTTGGAGCTCATGGCAGAGAAGTCAATAAGGTCGTCGTTACTGGACTCCTCCTGCTCGTTGTCCTTGGAGCCCAGGAGAGAGGCAGGCAGGCCCAGCACTCCTGAGCTCCGGATGTGCCGGCGCTCGTGTTTGCGTTTGTGGGAGGTCATCTGGCTGGTGGAGGTGAAGGTGAAGCCGCAGCCTGCCCTTATGCAGTGGAAGTGGTTGGTGGCCTTGCTGTAGACACAGCCCTCATACTTGCATTCCTCGTACTTGTAGAACTTCTTGAAGCCATCCTTGGCGTAGGCATCATCTTTGATGTGGTAGCTCTTGTGCTTCTCAATGTCACACTTGTTCTTGAAGGTGAACGTGCACCCAGGTCTCCTGCAAGGGCATCGAGGAGGAGAGGGTGGTTGGCTGTGTGGGCAGGAGCACAGCCCAGCTGCTGTCACCTGCCTCCCTCTGGGACAAGGAGTGGGGCCGGGATGAGACAGCGGCCTGGCTGCAGAGGGGCTGAGGAGCTGTGACACCAAGGCTGGCAGAAATGCTGCCATGTGGGAGAGCTGGAGTGCTCTCTCCCCTCGGAGGAACAGCCACAATAACACGGGGGCACAGGCACCCTCCACTGAGAGTTCCAACCAAAACAGCAGCTAAAGGGGACTAAGGTACAAACTGTGCTTTCCTGCTCTTCCTGAGAACACGAGAAATCAATAGAAGAGCAGTTGTGTACAGAAGGCCCAGTCAGGCCCCAAAAGGGATGAGCTGGCTGGAAAAAACCCTACCATGGAAGTGCCATTAGCAGTGTATTAAGGGCCTACTTCAGCTGCACTCTGATGAGCAATGTGATATCTTTCTCAAATGATTCTAGGATGTATTTTCTAGTGGGTATCCTCTCCTCAGATCATACTCCTGCCTTCAGAGTGGTCTCTGGAAAGATCCTGGAAATCCCATCTGCCCCGGAACACGAGTTCTCTCAGGAGCAGGACTGAGAAGGTCACAGCAGGGAAAACCAAGTCCCTGTGCACACTGCTGAAATTAGGACTTGGCAGAAGGAGGCAAACAGAGCACACAGCTCTGGGGCAGGACTCCTCCCCCTCCCTGCTGTCTCACCTGCAGTGAAAGTGGGTGGTTTTCTGCCCATAGAACTGGCACTCCACCGTGCCACAGTCCTCCGTGGCACGGAACCGCTGGAATCCGTCGTTGATGAGCTGCGTGTTCTTCTTATGGAAGTTCTCATGGGTCATCACGTCAGAGGTGCTTGTGTAGACCTTGTTACAGCCCACCTGCCCCAGGCCAAAACAGGAGTGGTCAGCACAGTGGTCAACAGCCTGCCACCTCCAGCAGCAGTCACACACACACGAGCAGCACACGTGCATTCAACAGTCCCATCTGTGGGCTGCTCCTGGCAGTGTTAACTCACCACTTTAATTCCCAATCTAAACACTGAGAGAGCAGTTGTGAAAAAAAAAAAAAACAAACAACAAAACAGAACAACCCAAACCAACTCTCTGGGCATGAAACAGCAAGAAAAAAAGGGAGGACTGAAGGGATAAAAGGCCAGCTGTGGATAATGGTGCCTGCTCAGGGAGGCAGTAAGCAGGGTTCATGCTCTTAAGGAAAAGGGAAGACTGAGAGATGTTGCTACTTGTTGTCATCTTGGAGTGACAGGGAACGAAGTAGGACTTTCAACTATTTGGGGAACACAAAATTGAGTGGGAATAAGTTATTTACTTCCTTAGTCCTTCTGAGAGGTAAAGCAGGGTGGTGCAACGTGAGGCCAACCAATCTTTTGAGGCTGTAATGAACAGTTTAATTCCAGCAAAGCTCAAACCCAATGTTCAGCTGGTGACTTTTCCTCCCCGTCCCTGCTCAAGACTTCCCACGCCAATAACTTTAAACTTGTGCTGCAAATTGGAATGGTGTGATGAGGAGGGAATGCTGAAAACCTGCCTTCCTCTGGGCAAACCGGGCAACTTTGCCATATTGAGTAAAAAACCACTGGAATCCCAAAACGTCCTCAGCCCTGCTGAGGGAGGATTTTTTTTTTCCTTTTCTTCTAGCACAATGTGTGCCAATGCCTGCACCATCTCAGAACTGAAGAGAACGAAAACACCACCCCTTAGTTCAGCCCAGGTTGATTCAAACAGGCCATAACAAAACCCATGACAAATACCCAGGAAAAAAAAAAAAAGCATCTCCAGCTATTTCCAATATTAAAGAGCCTCTCTCTCTCTCTGCACTGACACCTTGAAAAAAGACAGGCCCTGCACGGCATTAAAAAAAAGAATTAAACAAAAACCTCCTTAGGAATAATTTGCAATGCAGCTCTTGGTGCTAAAGCCTAAAAAAATGTCAGTTTATATAAACAACTAACTGAATTTTATCCACACCAATTATGGACATAAAGAAAAAAAAAAACACCATGAGATGGATGGCACGAATTCTGCCATTTAAGCAGTATTTTCTTTAATTGGGAGTTTATATTCAGACACCTTTCCTGTAAGACACTGCTAACAAGGGCATTATTTTACTGGAAGACAGTGGGCACAGGGTGGAATTAGCCATATATAGTTGTGCAAACGAGGGTCTCTATTTGAACTCGGAGTGACTCAAAGCTGTGAAACACTCCTTGTACTCTACAAAAAATTAAACAAATCCTATCCTGCTCAATTGAAGAAACTAAACAATCAATATTATGGAAGTGTAAGAGAAAATGTCCTCAAGAGCAAGTCACATGAAGTTCCCAATTTATCAAATGCTGTAAGCACATGCTTCAACCAGCCCCTATTCAGGACAGAACTTGAGTGCATGCCTAACATTTAAGTATGTGCTTAAGCCCCATTGACTTCAGAAAGCTTACCTGACTTCAAGTTAAACATATGCTCAAGTCTATCCCAGCAAAGCATTTAAGCATGTGATTAAGGCCTTGTGACTTTAACTGGGGTCTTAAACTGCTGGGACAGGGCAGGGACTGAGCCTGACTCTTCTGACCAGAAAAGCTGTCACCAAGGGTGGCCTGGTCACCCTGTAACTACTGCACATTCTCAGGGCGATGCTTTAGGCCACAATTCTGATGAAACGAGGACATGTCAAACCCCTGAACCTGAGGAACCACCAGGGTGAGACCCAAACCATGTGGTGTGTCCGTGTCTGGAACAGTGAGGGCACCTCAGACACAACTGTGCAGCAGCTCCAGCTCTGGCTGTGGCTCCTGGAACAGGCTCCAGTGTACACCACACACAGGGACCACAACGAGGGAGATGGAGAACCAGGGGGCCTAAGTCTAGGTATGTGACATTAAGGTTTAATTACTTTAGAAATTGATTTTGGAGGAAATTAACCCAGTGTTAAAGGGCTTCTGTGTCACAGAAAAGTCTGGTTTCAAGGGAGGGACAGATCAGACTGGAGTGGAGGCAGTGCAGTGGCATCACAGAGGTCCCTGAATCTCAGAAAATGGGACTTGCTTGAACAAGTAAAGTCCAAGATTGTGAGAAAACGTTAAGACCTGCTTTGCCTCACTGTATGTGAGTTAAAAAAAAAAAAGAGAATGGGGCTTCCCTTCGTCCTTCCCAACACCTGGCAGGGCAAGTGCAGTGAGGACAGGGCATGGACTCTCTTCAAAGAGGCTCCTAAATCAGGAGTGAGCAAGACAGGCTATGAATGCCCCCCTGAATGTCACCCCTCTGCCTCAGGAAGTGTTGGCCTGAACTCAGGCACCCTTGCAGAGCACCCCAGGAGGACAGGGCTCCCCGGCTGTGCCCCCATTACCTGCATGCAGTGGTAGTGAGTGCTCTTGCCGTTGAGGTGGCAGCCGTGGTAGTACACGCTGCAGTCGTCCAGGGGGCTGAAGCGCATGAAGCCGTGCTGCAGGGAGTTATCCCGCTTCTTGTGCATGTTGTAATGCCGGATCACATCCTGTTTACTGGTGAATCTCTGCAGAGACACGCAGACGGACACACGCTGAGACCTGTGGGGCAGTGGGGGAGTAATCCCAGGGCAGGGTGGGTTTTGTTGCTGTTAGTGGGACCAGGAGTTTAAAGCTGGGCAGTAATCACCCCAGGGGAGTCAGGCCGAAGAGGACTCGTGGGCATGTATCTCCTTGGTAAAGGGAAAGTAAACATGACACTGGGGTGATGTCCAGAACCAGCTCCCTGCAGCTTTAAGACTGCAATTTTTTTAACATAATTTTAGCTGCTACTATCTCAAGAAGAGCTATAGTTAGAAAGCAAACCAGTGAACAAAACAGGCTGCAAGAGAGTAACCCAAACTTCCAAATCACTCACTGTAGTGGTCAGCAAGACACTGGCTGCCACGCTCATGCCAGACTAAAAACTGGGAAAAACACTCTGCTCTTTCACACTAAGTCTCGTGCCTCCACTACAGAGTAGGATGGCTTTATTAGGAAAGCAGGGACACACAACTTCCTTCCAGTCACAGAAAAAGACGGCAACAGAGCTCAGAACTAAATCTGTATGACCAAAATATCCTTTTAATCCTCTACCTGCTAGAAGGAATGTAGGGGTACCCCACTGTCAGAGCAGGCTAAGTGCCTTTAAAATGAAGCTTTTCATTTCTATTTCCCACAGACATCAATATTTAACACTGAAGGTGGGAAAGTAAATCTGATTTTTTTAAAAGAAATCAATATCCATTTATTTTGAGGAGTAATTGAAAAGGCCTGTATTCTAATGTTTAACAACTTTTCTAGTCTCCCTCATAGGAAACAAATGATTATCGCTTCCACTCTTTCCTCCTATAATATCAATCCTGATCAATCTCGTTGGCATTGGCACGGGAATATAGGGATATAGATTTCAACAGAAACTCCTTGGAGGCTGGAGGTATGATTTCCCAGGGCGTACGTGCAGGATTGCTATTGCCAATCATTGTTAATTTGTGCCCACTTATTACAGAGCGTTACTTATTCTAAAATATATCTCAGCCATAAAATAATTTGCATTTTAAAAAGCAGCCTAAATCCTTATTCCCTGTGAGACCAGACAGTTCCTTTGCAAGCAGCTTCCAGACTCCTTAGGAAATAATCATGAGGCCAATCATAATAATAGGTTTTTCTGTTTTTCCATCCTTTGTGTTTCTCCCTTTCTGGTGCAGGGATAACCACGGCACAGCTGGGACAGACTCATCTCCATTACTCGATGCTGGGCAGGAGGGCACTGCGTGCATCCCAGAGAGCAGCTCTCCTTTGATCAATAGAAAGCCATAGCCAGGCTCAGCAGATCCAGATCAACTTCCTCTGCTGTGGTCAGGCTCATGCCTTGGAGACCCAGAGGTCTCCCGGGGCAGGGCTGAAGCTGTGCCTGATGCACAGCCCTGGGATTCCCGCTCACACACCAGCCTGACCACAGAAATGGCAGTGTCAAACTCCTGGACCCGGGATGAGGGTAAACAAACACAGCACGTGACCCGCTGGCCTGACGTGGATGCCCTGGCAGTTCTCCCAGGAATTACAGCATCGCTCCTGCCCCCGCGCCTTCCCCACAAATCCCGGGCCGCCGCTGCTCTCCCTGGGTGTTTTGTTGCGGATCCTGCTGCTACAAAGTCACTCGGGCAGCAGGAGGGGAAGGGACAGACTAACAGATCAGCATTCCCTGTTTCAGGCACAATTTGTAACGCAGCACGATTTATGCTCTTGGTTTTGCTGATATAAATCTGGAGTAGTTCCCCCTGACTCGAGCTGATCTACGTTCTGCTCTTTGTAGCGGTCTGGGTTGGGTTAAATGGTATTAGACTGAGTTAAACGGGGAGCAAAATAGAGTTCTATTAAATTCAGAATATATCCTGTCCCCTTCTCCAGAGCAGGAAAGTGAAAAGGCCCGAGCGTGCACCAGGGAGGAGAGCACGGGAGCACACAGAGCTCCCCGCCCTGCCCCGTGTGCTCAGGGGGCTGTGCTGGTGGCTCCTGAGCGGTGTTTTACCTGGTAGTTGCACTCGGGGTCGAGGCAGTGGTAATGTTCTCTGTACTGGTAGGCACAGTGGATGTGCCCACAGTGCTGGCTGCCCGAGAACCTGCAAGAGCAGAGCAGAGAGTCAGACACTGTCCTGGCAGCAGCGCCTGTAAGCAGGGCACAGATAAAGTCCTGTTTTCATCCCACATGTTTATGGCATTAAACCCCATCTCCTTTATCCCCCCCAAGGATGGTGACCCTCCCGCCTTCCCTTGCTTATTTGTCACTATTTAAAGGTGCTTCTTGAGCCGGATCATTCAGGTCTTGTACATCCCCCTAATCTGTTTTTCCCCTCGAAATTCATCTCCGTTATCTAAGTTGTTTACTTGGGAAGCATAAGGAAGGAGGGTTCCTTGAACTGACCATCAGACAATTCTAGAATTCTTATGTGTGGGCTTAGATACCACAACAGCAAGTGTCAGAAATCTCCCATGACAGAAGGAGACAAATAAAACATTGGGCAAACACGGATTTGACATTTTCAGTGTAAGCCCATCTAGTAGGACCTCAGAAAAGCTGCACACAGCAAATTTGGAAACTCCTGACATACAGGATGGAAAAAAGACCAGAAGTGCCATGTAATACCTGCATACAGTCAGTACAGCTAATGTACTGACTGACAGACATGCCAGGAACTGGCACAAGGGGATGATCCAGTAATGGGGTAATCAGTGCAGTGAACTCTCTCATGTATATTCTAGAGGACCACGGAAGAGCTGAAGAGCTTGAAAGGGAAAAGCAGTGGAGAGAAGGGGACTCAGAGGGGAAACATTCAAAGATAAAGTACCATCTGCTCAAAGGTTCCTCAAAGGTTCCTCACGTCACTTAGTGCTAAACACAGCAGGAGTGCATATGATAAAGGGCATGGGAAAGAAACAAGGAAGGGCAATGGATATAAAGGGAAAATGAGAGGAGTGAGGGTGTCCTGGAGAAACTGAGGAACAGAGAGGGAGGAGAAAAGATTATGGACCATCATAAGGTGAGGTAACGCCAGGCTACAGGACAGAAAAATTCAGGATGAAAAGCAATACTAAATAAGGCATTTCTGAAGCACAGTAAGGAAGAGGAGGTCAACTGTGGAGACAGCAGGGCCTCTAGGAGATGGAAGGGGGACTTAATTGACAGAAAAGATAGACATTGCTAAAAAATTAAATGACTTCTTTGCCTCAGCATTCACAAAGGGAGACAGGGACAGATGCCAGGAGCAGACATGCCTTTCCCTGGGGAAGGAGAAGAAATACTGCAGGAAATCAGGATCACGTCAGAACAGGTGATTGAGAAACTGGAACAAACCTCAGCAACGGAGAAGAAACAAACCACAAGGCAAACGGCAGGGCTGGCTGCACAAACAAAGGTGTGGAGCCCAGGGCACAGGGAGCCATCCTGCTCAGTGCCAGGGAGGCTGCCAGGCTCGGCCAGAGTCACCCTGGCACTGACCAGCACAGGGAGCCAGCTGGCCCTGCCAGTCCAGGGCTTCGTGTCAGCAGCACCACCAGCAGCTCTTAAAGAAAAGAAGCTCTAAAGGAAAGAGAGAGCAAAGGGCTGTGCAGGGCTGGAGAACTGTGGGTGCAGGCCAGGCAGGGGGAAAAGGAAGATAAAAGACCTCGCTGACAAGTACACACCTTTGAAGCAAAGCAGGCCAAAATATTACCCAAAATGAGGATGCAAAATGACCAGAGATGTCAAGTGGAGTAAAAGAAGGGCCAGGCACTGAAGAGATGTGGCTATGGGATGAGCTACTTTGAAGCATCTCAGTTTTAAAAACACCAGCTAAACAAGCACTCCAGCACTCCCAAATCCTACCCTCCCTTCCACGTGCCAGGGAAAGGTGTGTGTGGTGTCTACAGCACAGGAAGGGAGAGGCAAATGTTCCACCAAACCCTGTGCTTGGGAAAGGAGGGAAGCAGCAAACCCAGCACAAAGGGGAAATTCTGCTCCCTCAGTCCGTAAGGTTGGGCTCCTAAAGGGTTATATTCATCCTGTGTTTCTTCTGACACTTGAAACAGTTCAAAGCTATTAATTTTTAAAGCACAGCATCTGTTTAGCTTTTTCATAACAGGAAAGCTTACACACCACACACTCCCTTACATGCAGACACACGGGCACATTTACATGCACAGACTCTCAGGTACATCAACGCCCCTCTGAATTTACATGAACGTACCCACAATTTCCACGCACACAAACAGACACAAACACACCTGAAACAGGAAAACTCAGACCATCTCATCGCACTGATATGCAAATCCCAACTCCTAAGCTGTCCATACAGGCACTGTAGATCCATTTGCCCAAGAACAACCTACTCCCTCTTCTCTTACTTTAATCGGTTCACTTTCATTTTTATTTTTTTTTTTTATTTTTTTGGCCAGAAAGAACTAGTCTTGATCTGGTAAGAGTTGATAAATAAATAATAATAAAAATAATAAATAAAGAAGTCAGCATGCTTAGAGAGTGTTTACAGACTCATTACTCTGTAACGATGATGCGAAAGAAGGAAAAAAAAAAAAACCCACCCCAATTACAAGGGGGGAGGAAACCCACACAGAAATAAATATTTAAGCAAGTGCTGCCAGAAGCACCATCTGCTGAGGCACTAATAATAATAATAATAATTTTTTCTGTGGTCTTTTTTTTTTTTTTAATTATAAATATACAGAGGGGAGAGGCGGCGGGGGGGGGGGGGAAAACAACCCAACCCAAACTAGCTAAGTAAGAGGTTTTGTTTTGTTGTGTGAGAGAATGGATTATCCCTGGGCAGCTTTTGGCAGTGGCTTTGGCAAACTCATTAAGCTAATTATGCAGTACAGACATAAGAGTGTCGTGTCTCTCTCCCCCCACCCCTTGATTTTAAGGCTTTAAACTGTTTTTAAAAATGTGTGTAAATTGAAGGGAAGTGGCTGTGCTGCCAACGGGCGGCTTGCGGAGCCTTTTAAGCAGGATGTGGTGTCCCTGAGGTATCTCATGAGCTGCCTGACCCAGGGGAGGGGGCTTGCAGAGCACCACGAGCACTGCATGTGGCTCAAGTGTTTCTGTACACAGTTCTCTGCGGGACAGAAAGGTGCCATCCCCTCTCCCTCTGCAGCCCCTGCAACCTCAGAAATAAAAGGGTGCTGCTCCTTCTGCCCCATGCAGAACCCATCTGGGATCTGGGCAAAGGAGGAAAGGGAATCACCTCCTGTTCCACTCTGCAGCTAGGGAGAGTGCTGTTCCAACTCCCCTTGATGTGCCAAGATCTTCCCCTGCACCTTTCTAGCAGTGCCTGTCTCCCATGGAGAGACTCTCTGTAGACTCTGCCAAGGTGGGAAAGCACAGGACACATTCCCCTCTCCTCATTTTAATAAGTGCCCAAGTGCTGGTGGGAGCAAACCCTTCAGCTTTATTTCTGGAGAGAAGTGTTTCCTTGTTTCCCTGACTGGTGTCTGTCTGGATACAGGGGCCTTCCTTGTGAGCTTTCTCACAGTACAATGGAGGATTCAACAGGCTGAGGGCAATGATGGACCCTTTGCACCAGGAGCTCTAAACCAGGCAGGTGTGCAATAATCTCCTCTGTCCCTCTGGCTCTCATGGTATTGCTCACTCTGTCTCACCACAACCACCTTGGGCTCCCTCTCAGCATCGCTTCAGCCCTGCCCTAAGCTCACCCACAGCTGTGATAAGGTGCCCTACTCTGCACCTGAGCCAGGGAGGGTTTCTCTTACAAATGAGCTGCAAAATTCTCTAGGATAAAAATCCCACGTTGATGCCAAGAGCTGCCTAAACTCAGGTCACTTGTGGATGCCTCCAGCCTAGATTCTCAGAAGTGAGATGCTCTCTGCTTGTCTCCTGCAGGCGCTGGACCTGGCAGGGGAAAAAAGGCTGGAGGCAGCACAGCAACGGGCAGAAAGAACAACAGTCAAGAGGCAACATTCCCATTTAAATCCTGGGCTTCTGAAGTGAAACGGTTTTCCACTATTTGTCACAAAGTCTAACAGCTCTGGGGAGCGGAGCGTGCTCTTGGCATGCTGGAACACCTCTCACAGCTACTGCTCTCCCAGGCAGGGCAGCAGAGCAAGAACAGATGCCAAGGGAAATGGGAGTGCCAGGGACTGGTTTAAACACTTGACCCAGATGGACAAGACCTCGTCTCTCCCACCACTAGTCCACCCTCTTACTTCCAGCCCTCTCCCCAGGAAAGTCAAAAGTTTTGCCCACCTGGCAATATACTTCTGGTAAATATTTACATCTTCGCTGACGGCTGGTTTGTCAGTGGGTAATCCATTCCTAAGGAGAAACACACAGGGCAGAGCCGGTTAGCAGGAACAGGGCACGGCCTAAACTCCTTGTTTCTCCCACACATCACTGGACACCAGGACAGAGTGCCCAGAGAGGAGCACCAGCAAAGACATCCACAGGCTGAACCCCCCTTCCCCTTCCAATCCTGTACCTCCTTTTCCAGGGAAGCACAGTCAGCCTACCACCCCTCCTGCATGTTCCTTCTTCGCAGGACCCAGTGCAGTTTGTTGGAGAAACCGAGAAGATCAACCTCAAAAACATGTTTCTACAGAAAAAAAACTAAAAACCCCTGCACCAACAAGTGATGGCCACATGAAAACAAACACCTCCCTCAAGCACCTGGCAACGCTGCCCTTGTGTGCACTGAGGGAGAAGAGCTGGGAGCTCCTGCCATTCCTGTGGCCAGCAGACACCCTGGGCTGTGACCAGCACTGGCACTGTGTCTCCAGCCCCTGGACAGGGCTTCAACTGCCTCTTTGTTTTGCCCAAAAGTCCAACAGACAGATGGAGCAGCAAAGGTATTTATGTATTTTAATCAATAAGAAAGCCAATCCAAGTGTCAACTAAGGCTGGGTTATTTGACATCACTAGGAAGTAAACAAAAATAACACTCTCAGTGAGTTCAGCAGGAGAGAAAACGAGATACAGGGCCAGGCTCCAGCCTACCCAAGAGACAGGGGCATACCAAGGCCACCCCAGACAGGCTGTACACCACCTTCCTTCTCCTCCAGTGCTCCTCCTGACAGCCTGGTTTAAACAAGGACACTTTCGCACAGAGTTCACTTGAAGGTAGATTAGTTCAGGGCAGGTTAATAGCATTAGATGTCAGAGAGTTTAAACCCATGGCAAGGGGGTATGTGCATATGTGTGAGAGTGAGGGGGAACTCCTGCCAGGTTATTTGCACTGAGAATGGACAGCCAGGGCCCAGATACCACAGTCAGCACCTCCTCCATCAGCACAGCTCATGGGATGGGCTGCTGTCTTTTATCATGGAAGCCTGTATCTGGTAACCAGCCTGAAGGACACGGGCCCAGAGCCCCTTCTGTACTCCAGTGTGTGATCAGGGCAGGGCAAGTGCCAGGCTGAAGGCCCTGGTCACCTCCACCCCTGCTGCAGCCCCACGGTGATGCCCCAGCTGAGGAAGTCCTGTGGCCAGAGCAGGGATCACCATGGTGCTGCAAACCCACATCTGCAAGAGGCAGGAAATGAGCAAGAGAAAGGAAATCAAACTGGGATCCCAGTGCACCACCACCACAGATAAGAGGCTCACAGCCCCTCAGGCACAGCTCTAGGATGGCCACTGAACTGCAGGCAGCTGAGCTTTCTGAAGACACTTCAGGCACACAGTCCCTGGCCAAGTCACCCATCACAACAAGGCACTGTGCCTACAGGAATATTTACAACAGTGTTTTTTAGTAACAGGAGTCCCTGCCTGCCATCTGGAGCACACACAGGTTCATCCTGAGCAGGAGCCAGATGCAAATGTTAATAATCCTCTGCCCTTTCCCATACACCTTAACCACGGAGCTCCCAAATCTGTCTGCAGGGCACTTGATAAACGATTGTTTCACGTGGAAGACAGGTATCATTGCACAGCTCTGCCTCCCAGGTGGGGAAACATGGAATGTGGGGGATGCACACTTGCCTGGGACTGCAAAGAGGATTCACCCCAAGGCCTCCTAGAGGTCCATATGTCAAACACAGAACAGTCTTCCTCCTTACCAGGGGGCAAAATAGTAGGGGGTGTGTGATGGCACTTGCCACAGAAGTGCAGGACAGAGGTCTTGGACTTGTTACAAATGACCCCATGAGAATCACAGCTCACAGCAGCCCCAGGTCCACAGTGAGAAACAACTAAATCCAAATCATGACAAGAAAGCAGAGAAGCCCCTCCCTCCCTCCCTGTTTGCAGCCTGATGTACATATGTGCAGCTCCCACCTCTGGAAGCCACATCTGCAATGCAATCCAAGGTTTGGCAAGGCCTTCAGATATGTCCATTCAGTCACGGCATCGCTGCAGAGATTGCTGGCAACGTGTGTGTAGGAGGTTATTAGTGGTAATTGGGCTAATGAGTTTGCCCAGTCTGAGGGGTAATTGAATCACCTCTATTTGTGTAAGGAACAAGCAAATTGAGAAGACACAGGCCTGGTCCCACAGAAGTATGTGTATGGCTAACTCCCATGAAAATTGCCGGGAATCAGGCACCAAAATGTCTTCTCAGTTCTGGGACAAACAAAAAGCCCCATCTTGCTAACAGTGCAGTCAGCAGAGTCTGGCCACTGAGTTAATGGAAGCAAGAATCAGGTTCTCCTACAGACACAGCTGCATGTCCAGGGAGCTGGAGAGAGGAGAAAGTAAAGGCGTTCCAACCTTGCCCTTAGAAATGCTGATAGCACCATGTTCCCCTCTTTCACTTTAACATATGGACTCAGGAGCCAGTGGACTCTGGATCCATGGCTGTGACTGCTGATGGCAGATCACATCCTTAGTGCAAGTAAGATAAACAGAGATGTAAGGTGTTAACAGAGGAGAAGACACTTCAACAGAGAGCAAAAAGAAACACCACACAGAGTAATTATCCTCCCAAGAACTGGGACTGCCCACTGACCCACACACAGACTTCAGGTATGAGCCCCCACCAGCACAAAGGTGAGAAAAGCAGGAGGACACTTACTTTACTGTAGAGACTGTTCCAGTTGTGATGGAGTCTGTCTTGGAGAAGGTTGATTTCAGGTACTCAGGAGTGTTGAATGGCAATGAGACGGACTGCTCCGGCCCGGCCACGGGAGTGCTGCTGGGGGTGCTGGCGAGGGGAGCAGGGGCCAGGCTGGGAGCTGGAGCTTTTACTGGAGTAAGCTTCTGAATGTTCCTCACATCATACTTGGAAGGCCGGCCTACCTTGCCTGTCTTGAAGGCGATGGCTCCTCCCATATCTGGGCTTCCTTCTCCAGGCTTGAAAAGGTGCAGGTACTTGACGTTTTCCAGGTCATACTTGGAGGCCTTCTTGTACGTGTTGCCATTTTGCGGCCTGATGCTCTCCCCCGTCTTCAGCTTCTGAATGAAGAAGTCGTACTTGGAGGCCCGTGACATCAGGCCCTGCATCTGGGAGCTGCCGGGAGAGGGCAGCGGCAGGATGGTGGCTTTGGTCTCCGTCAGCAGGGAGGCATCCGGCCCCGGCACCCGGATGGGCTGCGCCAGCACCGAGGAAGGCTCTTTGCCCAGCTTGGGGCCCAGCTCCTCGGCCTTGGCCAAGTGCATGGGCCACGAGAGCTGCTCCCCAGCCTTCAGCTTGCGGATGTACTCCTCGTACTTGGAGAAGCGGGCGCGTTTGCTCATGGCGTCCTCGCCGGGCAGCGCGGCGGCGGCGGCCTCTGAGGTAGCGGCGTTGAGCTTGTCGAAGCTGATCTTGCGGGCCAGCTCGTCCCGCATGTTCTGGTCGTCGTAGCCGAACATGCCCAGGAACTCGTTCATGGTGGTGGCGGCGTAATCCTGCAGCGACGACGCTTCCCCTGCGGAGAGCCCGCGGCACACAGTCAGGCACGGCGCTGGATTTCCCTCTCCTCCCGTACCGGCTCCGGCGGCACGGAGGGGGGGGAGGAAGGGGAGAGGGGAACATGATCTACTGACGTTTGGCTCACTTGTTAGGTTTTACGACTCTTAAATTAATTTGTTTAAAAAAAAAAAAAAAGTAATTAATACTGGGGTAAAATAAAAAGAGTTCATCAATGCCAGGAAAATCAATTTCCTAAATGTTCTAGCCGATGGCTTTTCAGTACATTAAACAAAGTTTCATAAATGTCTCTGCACTCTTGCCTTGGCCTAATATGAAGAAAAAGTAATTTTACTGGAAGTGAGACCAGTGCCAATATGCTGAGGATTGTACAGATCTGTCCTTGTGTGTGTTTGCCTATGGAAGGAGGGGCACGGAGAATGGTGTGCCTGCGTGTGCAAGGGGGGAAACCACGAGAAAATGCTCTGTGTGCTGCACAAGAGCAGGGCTGAGGGCAGGCAGGGCAGCGTGGTGGGAAATGGCAAGGGACAGGCAGGGCAATGTATGGGGTGGAGCAGGAGGAGGGCAGAATGGAGCCCTGCAGAGCAGAAGGGAAGCAGCAGAGGTGGACATGAATTAAGGCACAGGAAGAGCAACAAAGGCTGTGCATGAGAGGCTTGGGAGTGAGGAATGGGGAGAAGGGAATGGAGAAGACAAGGCAAGACAAGGACAGGACAGCTCCCCACAGCTGCTGCAGTCCTTCCCTTCCCTGTCCATTTTGTAAGGGTTCACACAACTTGTTCCCTTTCTTCTCAATCCCAGCGACTGGGCAGCTTTCCACGTGAAAAGGGGCCACAGTAAGGGCTGTGGAGACCCTGAGTAGCCAGGAACTGCTTCCAGTAAGACCAGGAAAGGGGAAAGTCCACACAGGTGAAAAATAGGTAAGGAACAGCCTTCTCTCCATCAGGATTCGGAGTGAGGAGAGAAAGAGCTGTTGTCCAGGGCCTCAGAAAGGGGGAGAACGCCTGTTCTCTGGAGTGTGGGCTGGGGAAGGGGCAGGAAGGGGTTAGTCTACCTGAGCCTGACCACAGGGAGGAAGAATGAGTAAAAGCTGTCCTTCCTTGGGTCTCTCCCTCCCTTCCTCCCTCCCCTACTCCCTCAGGCAGTTTCACAGGCCACCGGGATGGGAAGAACACACATCTGGAGGTCACCCAATATCAGTGTAAAGGAGGAAATAAAGATTGCTCTGACGTGCCAGCTTGGACTCATTTAGGCTTCAGTCTGACACAGCGCTCCTCCTCCTCTCCCTCTTGCTTTCTCCTGCAGAGTAAAGATTTACTGTGTGCAGGAGTCCTTCAAACCTCCCTCGTCATCTTTTCCAAACACTCACACCGGCTCTCATGGGCAGGCACACTCCTTCCCAGGGAGCCAGCACAGGCAAGTGCAGAATGGAGGTTCTGGGCACTGGGTCCTGCTCAAACCAACCCAACACTGCCTTGAAAAAGAGGAAAAGGAAGGCACCAAGACAGGCACAGAACAGGTCAGCACATCCAGAAGATCCTTAGGATTTGGGGGATCTGACAGCCAGGCAGGCACAGCCACCAGAGCGTTTCCACACACACGAGAGCCTGTCCATGAGCACAGTGGAAGTTCAGTAGCCATCAGCCCCACAGATCAGTCTGCACGGGACTCTGCGGAGGAAGGGACCGCCTGCAACGGGCACTAAACGGGCAAGAGCATGAAGGTCACATTCCTGCCCCAGGACTGGCTGTGCTGCTGCAGCACAAGTGCTGCTGTGCTGGGTGCCTGTGTACGTGGTGCTGGAGGGCAGGAACGAGAACAACATCCCTGCAGCCTGCGAGGGGAAGGACAAAGCCACACCTGCCAAGGGCTGGGAGCTGGCTTAGCCCCAAACGACCTTCCAGTTCTGGGCACTTACGCCCAGCATTCTGCATGGGATTTGGGATGCCTGACTCCAGAATAAACGCCCTGTTAGGCACAGGATGGGTGGCAATGCCCCTGCAGTGTCAGGCTCGGGTTGTACCACAACCTCATGGTTGGTATTAATCATAAAGGATGTTAAATGCAGAAACATGTTACAGTGTCCAGTAACAAGACCTGCCTGAAGGACAACTTTATCTTTCACACACAGGCACATAAAATGATTCCATCCAGCTTTAAAGCAGTTCTCCTTTTTGCCTCTTTTTCCTCTCTTCCCCATCTCCATTTCAGTGTAACCCTATGACCTAACAAAAGTGAATAAACCCATGAAATCCCTACTGGGTCTAACACTTCCCTGTTTCTGTTAAATCTGCTTTCCCTGTTCTGCCTTTCCTCTCTTTTAGGACCTGTAAAACAACTCCCAGCCCCGCTCATAATTCCCTGACTTCCAAGCACTGCAAGAGAAAAACTCCAGCCAGCCTGTGCCAAACTGCAAGGGGAGAAAGAATAGCACAGAGAGGCTCTGATATGAAATTAAACTATTAAGTGTGATTTTTACTAGCTTTAACAGCTGCAATGAAAGTCAGTCAGTGGGTCCCATCTTTAGCACCATGTGGCTACACCTGAATTGGTGCAATTAGATGCAAACCCCAAGCCTATTGGAAAGGGGAGGGTGTGTGTGGGGGGGGGATTCAGACCTTTTGTTGAGCTTTGCAAAGTCTGAGTTTGAGTTCAGCTTTTGATACCCTGGATTTAATCCCTCAAACCACCTTGCACTCTGCTTTTCCTTTGCCCAGATTTGGTTCCAGACGATCACAGCACCCTGCCTGATCAACAGCTTTGCTGGTGCTGCTCAGCCTTTCCTCATCCAGATTGGAGATGAAAGCCTGGCCAGCTCCCACTGCTCCCTGCCTGGGAAGTGCAGCTTCTCTCAGAATCACAGAACTGTTTAGACTGGAACAGACCTCTAGAATCACTCACCCCATGAGCCCAACACATCCCCTGAAGCCAAGGGGGGCACTTAAATGCTCAGGCACCCAACCTGAAGGGTGGAGGCTCTTCTAGTGGAGGCACCTTACGGCAGGAAGAGGGCTCACTGGGAGCAGGGTGTGAGACCCAGCCAACTCACTTCATGTGTGTTTTCAACCAACTACTTCATCATCAGAAAACCCCCCTCATCCCCACACACAGATAAAAACGAAGCAGGGCAGAAGTTGGGAAACACATCCCCGTGAGGAGTGCAGAGCCCTGGAAGCGCTGTCCCTGTGTTTTCCTCCCCCTTCCCTGCACTGCATTTTTGTCTCCTTTCCTATGTGATAATAAAAGGGCTCCCTCTCCCCTTGCCGCTGCTCTCCATTTGTGGGCATTGCCAAAGAGCAGAGATCTGTGTGTCTCAGAGCAGCTATCGTATCACAAAGGATCCCAAGCTAGCAAAAAAGGCGCTAAAAATAGCCTGCAGCAGCACACTATATATGGAAGGAAAAGCAAAACAGCCCAAATGGAGTGCAAGGTCTGGATACTGGGGGATGGGACATCCCAGCCAGGGCTCTTGTCCTCTATTCTGCTTGGGAGGGGGAAACACGCAGACTTGGGGGATGCAGGATGGTGAGCAAGAAACTGGCACTCGCCATTCACGTTCTCCCAAGTGGAGTCTCCTCAGGAAATCATGAAGAGAAAACCCCCCTGGTTAAAAACAGGGCCATAGAATATTCCAAGAGACTTAGCCAAGAGGCTAAGAAAAGAAAGGCAAATCTGAAAGCTTGTACAGAGGGAAGCTCCTGGTGCCTACTTTAGCCCACTGTGTAACAGGCACAGCGAGGAACACGGGACTGTGTAGGAAAATCTCCCTGGGCTGTGCGTCAGGGAGCGACTGCGGAGAGGGATCTCTGTCACTGCACCGAGACAGCTCGGTGCTAAATATAAATGTGCCCAGGGCAGGATGGGTCGGTCAGTGGGCAGGAGAGGGTGCATGAATGAATGAAGAAACATATCTGCACGTCCAGACCATCTCCTGACAGACACCAGCTCTGTGGCTCCTGAGTGGGATTCCCAGCTGGACCAGGGAAGAGGCAGGCAGGGCAAGGCTGAGCACCGACTCCTGAGTTGTTTCCAAGGGGAGGCTCAAAAAGAAACAGGGATGCCCTACATGCACGTTCTCCATCTTGCTGCAAAGCACGAGGCTTGAATAGCATGGACTGAGTCCCTGATGCACAAAAAGCCTCACAGTCTGAGCCTGGAAGGAGACAAAGGTGGCCAGGATTTGTCATCAGACCACAGGAGGTGCTGGCAGAGGACACAGGCAGTAGCTGAAGTCCCATAAAGTGGACAGTGTGTGTATGCACCACAGCTCCAGGAAGCAGGAACTCTTCTCAGCCCCATATAATTAGGATCACTTTCTTCACTGACCAAGAAAGCCAGTTAGATAGATGTAGAGCTCGTTTTTCTGTGTGGCTCCTGCTTTTCACCCAAGTTTCCAGCTGATCAGAGCATGGGCTCAGTTTTAAATGCTGCTGAGCACTATGTCCTCTACAGCCCTGTACCCTCCCTGTCCTCAGAGAGAGCAACTGGTGCTCAGAACCCTCAAAACCAGGTTTCTGCAATGACTCCCCAAAAGCCACATTGACTGGGAGGGCAGAGCTGCATTCTTCTCCTTTCGTCTGACTCCAGCTACACTCCAGCTCCCAGAAAGGAAACCTCCTTTTTGGCATAGGCAGTTCCAGATCTCACTGGAATAAACCCAACTTGCACCCAGTACCACCAGGTCTGAGGGGACCTGGTGATGAGCAGCTTAAAACTAATTTCCTGAACACTAATAAAAAAAAAGAAGAATAGCTTTGTCCTTTCCAAAGCAAGGGATGTTTCAGTTTGTGCTTTTCAGGGAAATGTTGCAAATGACATTTATAACAGGGTTCTCGAAACAGACGCTCAGACGTGGCAGCACGTCTGTTTGCAAGTCAAATCCCATGTGGCTGTAAATGTAAACTGGACCCTGTGTGTGCCACTACCTGCCTTAGACAGAAATGAGGCTTCAGCCCCCCCTGAACACTTACACGTTTTTGCATAATCCCTTGACAACACAGTCCTGCAAAGGCATTTAACGGAGATCTCCTACCCCAGTAAGAAACCTCAGCTCCTTTTCATTTTCCCCAGTTTGGTAACATTTTTTTTACATTTAAGTTCCCCTCCTTTTAGTTTTCACAGCGAATAAAAGCTGCAAACGGCGGGGGGGGGGGGTGGTGGTGTGAATTAAAACAAACTAAAAACAGAGTCCAGGCACAATCACCTTGTGTCTGGGAACGACAAGGGCTTTCCTATCAAAGGAAACTGAAGGTCACACTTTTCCTCATTGATCTTGCAATGTTTGTTAATTACTCTGTCACTGATGTGGCGAAGGATAATTAAACAGCTCTGTTTATATCTTATATGCATAATTATGTGCGCTGCCACTGAACTCGTGAAGACTAGAGAATGTGCCTCTCCAGAAGGGGAACGGACAGACGGAGATGAGTTTCGGCTGCATTATTAACAGGAGGAGGAAAACATGCGCGCACACAAAAGCAGCAAAGTTTGATGGATTCACAAAGTGCTGAGATCAGGGGAGGGGTGCGTGCAGGTGGAGCAGATTAGGGGGAGATCTTTCAATTACAGATTCAGCCCGGCTGAGTGACAAATTGGGGGAGGGAGCTGCTCTGCCCTAATGGAGAGAATTCAATTTGCCCAAAGCTTTTACCAAGACTTAGCACTCATACGCCCCCCAAAATCAATCTGGGGGGAACACGGGCATCAGAAAGGGAGCACGAAATTCCTCTGGGGCTCTTCCCAACACCTCTTGCTGAATTCAGCTTTTGAATGAACCACAAAAACAAGGCAGAAGCTATCTGAAAATAGGAAATGCACACACAGCCTGGGGAGAACACCTTGTACCTGCACACGAGTTGGTGTCCTGGACAGAGCTGGTGGGGGACACTGAGCTTTGGGACCAGCAGCTGCACCGGCCTGATCCCGAGCTCAGGGTGGGGGAAGGTTGAGGACTGGCCCCTCATGAGGGGGACAAGGCCACAGCATCACCTCAGCTCTGCTGGCTGGGGGGAGGGAGTGAGAAGGGATGGCTCTGCAGTGACACCCTGGAGGGGCAGTGTCGCTGTCACAGTGCTGACATCCAGCTCCCGCAGGAGAAGGAGTCTGAGGGGGTGATCTGCTCTACCCAGGCACCTGAGATCTAGAAAGATCCAGCCAGCCACGTCCACACTCCCAACACCCCTCTTGGGATGGGGAGGCTGAGCCAGAGAAAAACTCCATATGGTCCCAAGAGCAAAATGCCAGACCTCTGTGAGGGAATTGGGGCTCTCACCCTCCCGCTGGGCTGCCTGGGCTGCAGGACCTGGCCATGGACACCCAGAAAACGTGACTGTGTGGAGAGGTGGAGGGGATGGAGGGCTTACCTGAGGTGGTTCCTGCCCCCAGCTTGGAGCCTGGCTCGCCACTGGAGGACCGGTAGGCATCATCCTTCAAGGCCGGCCCGTCTGAATCCCTGTCATCCAAGAAGTTGCCATCCTGCGAGCCCCTCAGAGCGTCTGCCTCGTCCCCGTTATCCTCCTCGTCGCTGCAGCCCTTGGGCTGCACCATGTAAACCCCTTCCGGGGGCACCTCCGCGCTCTCGGCACCCTTACATTCCTTGCCCTCCGCTCGCCCCAGCAAGGGCTCCTCGTTGTACTCCCCGTTCACCCACTTCTCAATCACCTCCCTCCTTTTGTCCTCCTCGATCTTCTGCACGCGGCTGAGTCCATCTGAGAACTCTGTGCCCAGCTCTTTGGTGCCAGGCTGGGGCAGGTCCTTGCTGCCGCTGTCCCGCTGCGGCCCCTTGTCGGCGCGCGCCTGCTCGGCTCCCCCGTGGTCGAAGACGACCTGGCGGCTCAGCTTGGCACAGATGGCATTGAGCTTCAGGCCGCCTTTGCGCTTGGCAGCCATTGTGGGTTTTCCTGAGGCTGCGTCAGTGCATATAGTTCTTTCAGCTGGAAAGAGAGAGGGGAAAGAAGCAAGGAAGGGCATTAGTGGGATCAGACAACTTGAACCCAACCAGCACACGGCTGGTGACATGGCCAGTGTCATCCTGGGAATGGAGCTGCCACGTGTTTCCCAGCTCCAAGTGAAAGCCCAGCCAGGAGAGCACGCTCTGAACCTGCTGGGACCAAAGGATGCCACTGGCCTCAAGACAGAGACATGTATGTGTGCTGGGACAGAACTGGGCTCAAAAGGCCCCAAACATCTCAGGTACAGCCCAGCCCTTGCTCGTGGCTGAGGCAGGATATGAGGTCTGTTAAAAGCCCAACTCGCCCTCTCCTTCAGACTGCAGCACCACCTGCTTGAGGTCCCCAGCTCTGTTCCAGAGGTGCTGGGTGCCAAACCCACACCAGACAGTGACTGCACCCAAGCACCTCTAGCAAGGAGAACAGGTGGCCAAGCCCACCCTAGTGAGGGTTTACCTAATGGCATTTGTGCTCAGCCTCAGAAAACAGAACCAGTATGCACCAAAAAGAACCAGTATGGAGGACAGGAGCCTCAGCAAGAGCAGGTGCTGGAGCACCAGACCCAGACTGGGGTGTGACAGCAGTACAGGAGAGAATCACTGTGGGTTGGTATCGGCTGATCAGGCCCCTTTGCCTGCTCGCTCTCACCCACAGGAAATTCTGCTCTCATACTTCCCAGCACAATCAGCTAATTAGTGTGAGTTTGTTATTTTAATGTAGTTTATTCATATGTGACAGCTAGTAAAGGAGGGGTAAGAGAAGGTGGGGGGAGAGATGAAGAAGGTAAGGTCTTAACTTCAAGGTCACGGAGAATCTTGAACTAAATGGTCCCTATCAGAGTCACTTGCATGATTATTGCACCAACAATTAACAAGATTCAATCGCAAATAAAAGCAAAAAAATGATTCTAAAGCAGCTGCATTGTGTCATTTCCCTCTTTACTTTTGACACCCCTGAGAGATGCCCAGACTAAGCAGGGCTAAGGGTCCCAAGGCTGCAGTGGGCACACAGCCTGGCTCTTCCCCCAGCACGGAGCTGGGGCAAACCCTGCCCTGTCCCGGGACTCAGGTGGAGCACCCAGTAAAACAGGTGCTGGTCACACACACCACTGGAGTTACTGTGGGAATGTTGCTGGAGGTCCCTCCAAAATGGGCTCTTGGATTTCATGTCATGCTGAAAGAGGGGCTGGTCACATGGAGAGCAAGCAGAATCCATCTCCAGACCTCGAATGGGGAGACTCCTCTGCACAGGAGTCCCTCGTGGCAGCTCAGCCCACACCTCCCTGTCACCAGCACAGAGGTGCTGCTGCACAGAAGCACAGTGAGATTAATCAGACCCCCTACAATGCATCCAGAAGCCACCGTGACAGCCCCTAATCCCGTAACATGACAGCCCAATACAAACAGACTGAAACTTTAGACCTGCTGTCCAAGAGCCAGAGAGTGGCTGCTTAGCGTAAACTCCTGACAGCTTCAGACACGCTCCCCTGTCAGGGACTGCAAGAAAAATAACCCCCCGACAAATATATCAGCCCCCCACACAAAGGGAGGCAAAATGTACTCCTCCGCTTCCCCAAGGCACCCCCCGGCACTAACACCTACGTGCAATCATGCCTTCACGAAGGGAGAGCACACGGTGCCCCCAAACACGTCCCTCCCCATCCAGAAATTATAGCTGTGGAGGGGCTGTGTGTATGAGCTGGCACGCTCCACAAGCGGAGTCCTACACGCTCAGGTTAAGAAGCCCCATCTCCCCAAAATACATTCCTGTGCGTTCCCCCACGCATTCCCCTCTCGCTCGCTGCCAGCGCGGCGCGCAGCCCTCGCGCATACAGATGGGCACAGGCGGGCGCCCGGGAAAGCTGCGACTCCCGGAGTGCTGGCACCTTCCCTCCCCACCGCATTCCCACTCTATTTAGGGCAGAAAGCGCAGGCCGATCCTGCGCGCAACTGGTCCCACCGCGGGAATGTCGGGAGGCTGCTGTGAGCTCCAGCTGGAGCCCGGCCAGGACACCTCCGGCTGTGCCCGCAGTGCGGGCCGGGGGCCAGCGCAGCCCCGCGGTGCGGGCACTGGGGACGGGCCTGCCGGGCCTGCCCGGGGCCGGGGCACTGGGTCAGCGAGGAATCACCGGCCTCTCTCCTCAGCTGCCCGGTGATTCCCCGTCCACGTTCTCACGATAGCCAGCCCTGCTTAACCGGTGAGATCAGCACCGCTCGCAGCTGGAGATAACTGGGAGGCAGACACGCGGCAGCCCGAACCCCCGCTGCCCTCCCCCTTCCTGCCAGGAGGGCAGGTCCCATTATTCTGGTCTGGAGGTGAGCAGCCAAGTGTGTGCACCAGCCGGCAAATGAATATATAAATATTTATTCAAAGGAAGAGAGGAACAGACGTTCCCGAGGCTGCACTTGCCGCGTACGCAGCAACTCCAGGGAGCCTGCAACTTGTCTTCCACTCCTGTTCTGCCTCCTTCCATCCCACACACCCTGGCTTTGCCCCTCTGCCTCCCCAGCTTCTCCCCCCCAGCTCCTGTCCTGCCCCTCGGCATCTTTCCTGTCCCTTCCCACTGTGTTTGGGACTTTTTCTCTTTAACGTTTTGAGAATCTTTTCCTAAAGTTTAAGTTAAAAATAAAGCAAGTTCTAAAAATGTACCATGTACAAAATTAATCCTCCCACAGAGCTTCCTGGGCTGGGATTTGCTCCTGTAATATTGGGGTTCTCGCACATCTCCATCCCACCTATCCCGTATGGCTGGGAATCAGAACTCCCAGCTTCTCCTGCCAACCTTGCAACCAGCTCTCCACAAGTCTGGACACATTATTATATCTTTCCACTGCCTTATTTCCTTGTCTGTGGAATAGGAAGGACATTACCTGTATCAACGTTCCTGTTCCCCTCTTTTAGGCTGTCGGGTTCACCAGCAGAAGGGAAACCCTTCTTACCAAGAAGGGCTGAAGATGGCCATGTAGGAGGGGACCGGGACACCTGTGTGTCCTTCTCTCAGGCAGAGGGAAAGGAGCTGAGCTGCGGGATGAGGGACCTTCGTACCTGCCCAAGGTCACGACTGCCAGACCCTCAAAGCCAGGCAGAGGCTCCCTCCCCCCAGGCCGAGCTCCCCACCCCAAATCACCCCGCGTCTCCATCGCACTGTTTAAAGATTCCAGCCTAAGTAAACATCCCCCTTCATTTTCTTCGTCTAAATAGAAATGTTTTGATTTCACATCAATCTGAGGAAGCCGTTTATAACCTGAGCCTGTCACACGGACTTTTCATCTCTGCCCAGGACAAACTCTCCCACATGCTCTATTTACACTGAGCACTTCCTCTGAAAACAATGCCACCGGGAGTTTACTCCTCTTGCCCCCTCCCCACACCCTGTGAGGAGACACCATCTGCCCCCGCTCCGCACCCATCCCCGTGGCATCTTGAGAGCAATTCCTCCCTTGGAAGGGAAGGTACAGCTTGTTGCAACCACGGCTGGCAAGGAGGGGGACAAAACTCACCATTTCACTGCCTTGTCACCCCTTGACCTTTCTGCCCCCACTGCCCCCCTGGTCACCACGTGCTGCCAGCACCCCACATTCAGCCCCCAGCTCTCTCCCTCCACACAGCCCCCAAAGCAGCACCTTCTTACCCATGAACTCCCCTGAGGTGTTACCAAGGTGGGCATGGCTTGGCCCTGTCTCCCCCAAGGGAGAGGAGGGGCTCTGGGGGCACAGTGTGCAGGAATGAAAGGATCTGCAGCCCAGACAGAAACGGGCCATGCCAGCCACAGGGCAAACTGCTGCAGAGAGAAGTCTGGCTTGGCAGGGAGAGGAGGAGAGAGCCTAACTCTGCCTTTAGCTTGGGGTCAACGAAGACACACCCTGGTAGAGGGGAGAGAAAGGGTCCCAGCTGTGAAAAAGGGGCGTGTGGGAGCTGGGTGAAGCAGCTGGCATGGGTGGAGGGTAACAGCAGGAGTTACTGGTGTAGGAAGAGCCGGGGTGCAGGGGGGACCTCTGTGATGGGGCAGGGGCTGGGAGGGGCAGGAGAGGAGGGGCTGGAGGGCCTGTGCTGGGGGGAGAGGGGTGCTGGCTGGGGAGGGACAGCATTGTCACTTCAGAGGGCCGGGTACGTGGAACAGATGGAGCTTTCATATTCCTATTGAAGAGTTTTAAGCCCAGCTGAGCAGCTCCGTTCAAGAGGGAGGTCCCAGTGCCAGCTTTCCAGGAGCTGCAAGCTCTCATTCGATTAATTATTAACAGCATTATTTGGGGCGGGGAGGGGGAGGAAAGGAGGGCCGACATGCTGCACAGTCCTCTGCTTTTTAACCACTGTGCTGCAAGCTCGACTGGAGAGGCTCCAGTCTGCCCAGCAGCCCCAAACACGAGGGCAGCACAGCTCGCTGGGGTGAGGATGCTGCACATTGGAGCCTCTTCACACTTGAGCTGAGGTCCCTAAAATGGAGCCAAACCTTCACAGCAGAGGGCCACTGGGGCATTGGGAACACGCTTCCCAGGAGCTGTGCCCTGGCGCTGCCCAGCCACACGCCGGGAGGAGGCAGGGCAGGCAGCCAAACGCTCAGCCCCTTCCAGAAAACACTTCCCCTCCAGCACCGAGACTCCTGCACTACCCCAGGCAGGGCCAGGGCAAAGGCAGAACATCACAGGCATGGCCCACAACGTGTGAGAGTGGATTTAGTGTGTGTTTTCCCCTCTTCAGTTTATCAATAAAACATTTTATTGCTTTTAGCCCAGGAAATGACCTTGGATTAGTGGATGCTGTCTCTTCTGGCTGACCTTGGGGAGTTCACAAAGGCTCTCTAACAACCTCCTCTGCCCTGCACGGATCCCGCCTGTGTGTGCCTGCGTGGAGCTGGGGAAAGCCCTCGGTGTGAGAGTGGGACCTGCCAGGCTCCAGCTCAGCACTGGGCAGGAGGAGAAGGAGAATCAAAGCCGTGGGAGGAGAAACGAAGCGAGCAGCCAGGGTGTCCTCGCTGAAGCGCTGCCAGCTACACTCCCTGCTTTCCCACAGCCATGAGGGCTCTCCCCACACACCCCACCCATAAACCGTGCAGGAAAAGCCAGGGACTCTGCCCTGGTCCCCATGGCAGTGCAGTCTGCCTGCATTCCACACTGCCTGACCTTCTCCTGCCACACAGGCATCTCCAGCCCCACAAGGGGCCACTTCTCTCCCTGTTTCCAGCTCCCAGAGCTCGGTTCAGCCCTGGCCCAAAGGGGCAGAGACCACTGCCAGTTCACTTCAGCAAGCCTGTCCTGTCCCTCCCTCTGGTCACCCTGCTCAGCTGCAGAGTTCAGCTGTAGTTTTGTGGTGACAGTGAGAGGCTGTGCACAGGAACCAGTGGGTGACAGACACCCCGAGAGCTGGGGGTGGGCTCTGGAGATGCTGGTGCCTTGCACTGGGGCTGCTCCTGTTTCCCACCCGGCCACTTGGCTACTCCAGTGTTGCTGACAAGGATTCTCCAGGAGAACAGCTCATGAATATGGGGAGCTCCCCTTTTCCTCAGACAGAAAATTGCCAAATCACCTCTGAGCAGTGTGCATTCTCAGTGCAGGACTGTAATTCTGGAGGGAGGGAATGGGACAGGAGAAACCAAGAGGAATTTTCCTCCTCAGGGGAACAGAAACTACAAGCAAAGAGGGTGAGTGCTGAGCTGTGAGCCAGAGCCAGGTCCCCTCACACTGCAGCAAACAGCCCACCCCGTCAGGCTGTCCCCTCACTGCCCTCCCCGTCAACACGAGCCTCCCTTCCCAGCCATGTCCTCTCCCACTGTCCCCTGGAACTGGACACAGAGAGTCCCCATCCTCTCCTGCAAACATTCCAACCCTGCCAGTGCCACCCACAGAGGGAACCCCTCCCAGCATCGCATCCAGCAGGCAGGACCCCCTCCCCAGTGCCCGTCTGCTGCAGGCGCGCCCTCCTCAAGAGCGAGCCCTAAAGTGTTAACGGCGATTGGTGAAATGGCACAGCAGATTGCTACAATAAATAATTTACTGATATTTATAAATATTCAAATCAGCAGGCTTCAGAAATTGAAAGGGGGGGGACTGAGCTGACGGGGAGGAGGGGTGTTTAGGGAGGGGAGGGGGGGGCTGACATTAATTCCCAGGCTCTCCAAATTCATTTGAGAACTGTTTCTCATTTCAAACAAATATTAAATCTTTTGGTGTCAAGCCTCCAAAATAAAATACCAAAGAGAAAGTCACCACCCTCTTGGTGGCTGATGTCTTGTCTGCCATGACTCTGGGTGCCCTGGGTGGCCCTGTCCCCTTGGACTGCCAGTCATTGGGGGAGCTGTGGCAGCCTGCACTGGCCAGGTGAGGGATGAGAGCAAAGCCCACCCAGACACACCTGTAACACAGCCCATCACACCACCACCCACCATCTGAGACAGGAATTCCCACTGCTATCACCTACAAGACCTTGCCTTCATCTTCCAGCAGATTTTGTAAATCCCACTGGGAAGAAAGGGCTGAATGTTGAACAAATGAAGGTGGAGCCAGGACTCCTGACTCCACTGGGGAACACGGCCTGGTGGCAGAAACAGAGCAGGGAGGCGGGGCTCCCGACTTGCACTCCTTGCCTCTGCAAGGGAGTTTGGTTTTGGTGATTTAAGACGGGGGTTAAGAGCCAAGAGTGCTGGCTTCCAGCCTGGTTTCCAATCACACTGTAACCATCAGTCCCCCCAGCTTTCTGTGCCTTAGTTTCCCCATGCAGGGTGGGGGGGAATGAGGATGATCACCCACCAGTGGGCTTTACTCAGTGCTTTGGGACCTCCACATCAGCACTCTGTCCCTGTGCTGGATTGTTAGAGTCTTTTTCACCTCCGAGCATCCTCCTGACCCCTTAGATGGCCGAGGGAGATGATCCCGTGTCCTCCCCTGGACCACCCCATTGGTAAAGCGAGGCTCCAGCATGGGGTGAATTTCCCCTAGATGAGTAATGGCTTTTCTAATGCACGGGCAGGCTGTCAGCTTCCCTACTCCCAGTGTTTTATGGGTTTAACTGAACGGCTCTGAACTCCCTAGTAAGAAATAAAGTTATCCCTCAGCGTCCCTTCTAAACATTTCACTCAGTGCAAACGGTGTTTAAGAAAAATGAGGACATATTTCTTCTTAAGGATGCAGTATCCCCCTTCAGAGGCCTAATTTATGCCATATATCACTGGCCAGGGAGAGAAAGGCAGCGCAGACCTCACACTAGGAGTGAGCTGGCCCTCGCACAGCCACTCCTGCTGCAATGGTGCAATGGGCTGCAACTCCAAGTGCTCCCGAGTCCGCAGAGTCCCCGCTGGAGCGCGGGAGGCAGCGGAGCAGGACGGAGCCCTGCGGACACTGCGCTGCCTCCCTGGTGCCGCATCCCCCGCAGGGACCTCCTGGCTGCCCCTCCAGCCCCGCACGGGCCCTGCTCCAGCCTCCCCCGGCCCCTCTGCCTCGCTGGGGCTGCCTCTGCGACACTCCCTCCTCACCTGCCGCTGACCTGCTCTGCTGCCGCTCCACCAGCTCTTCACAGGCATTTGGCACAGCTGGTGGGGAAAGTGGTTCAACTGCGAGCAAGGACAGGACTAATCCTTCTTCACAGCTCTTTAGTAACGCACGTCTGAACCTTTTCCTAGGCAGACCTCAAAAATGATCCTAAATGTGCTTTGATCTTGTCAACCCCCGGCTTCCTCACTGGGAGAGCTGCTAAGAATCCACCGCCCACCCCCAAGTGCCGAGCCACAGCTCCTCGTCTCTGCCCCTTCCCTTTGCCCTGCTCTGCACTCACGTGCCCTGAACCCCCAAAGGGCAAGAAACAAGTCCCTTTCTGCATGCAGGTAACACAGGGAACGTGCAGAATTAACAAAAGGAGAGGAGTGTAAAGAAGAGGGAAAAAAGCGGGAAACGGAGTCAGGAACGCTGGTTCTGCTCCCTGCTCTGCTACTGAACTGCTCCTTCTCCTTGGGCAAAGGACATCACACAGACTTCCCTTCTGCCCTTGACCTGCTGGGTCCCTTCAGTGGCCACCCATTGGGCACGGATTTCTTTCTCAGAGTGGGCTCAGTGCCTTTGCAGTTCTAGGTACTACTTCCATTCAAGTAACAGCAGAGGAAAAGCACTGATAAAGGACAGATTGAAGCTCCAAAGTCCCTTGTGTCCTGCAGCCAACTTCCCAGCTCATCTGTCAATGCAGGATCTTTGATAAGGCTTTTCAACAGTTTTCTCCTCATGAAAACCTGCTCTCAGCGCTCCAGCCCAACACAGTGAGTGGGGTCTTGGGCTCCCTAGGCTGAGCAGCAGCTCCCTGTGAGCCTTCTGCCCTCAGAGCCTTTCTTTCAGATAACATAAAGCCAAGAGGATCAGCTTTTCTGATCCAGTTTCTCCTCCTTGCCTTATTTATTTATTATTAATTCTTTAGTCCAGTTAAAAGGTTTACTATCCAGAGGAGCGTAAGTGGCCTCACTCAGCCTAAGTAACTCTATAAATCAAGCAGAACTGCTAACATCTACATCACAATCCTGCCATCAATCTCCCCACAGGTTGTGAAGAAAACCAAGGGGAAAGACGAAAAAGGGAGAGTGAAGAGTAATAGCTCATCACCCTCAGGTCCCTGCAGGCCGGCTGTGGCCCTTGGAAAACTCCCTGTGAAGCCAGACGTGTTGTCAGGGCAACTGATCGCAAACACGGTGCCTAACTTCTGCTCCCCTAGCACACAGGCACAGCCCGGGGGCCGTGCCAGCAGGACCCGGTGCATGCACAGAAGGAGGGAAGGGGTGGTGGAAGCAGAGGGCTGGGAAAGCCTCTGGAGCAGGGCCTGCCAGCCCGTGTGGGAGCCAGCTCCCAAGGAGTGAAGGAAGAGGCCAAGCCTCTTGGAACACTGCACAGACACCTCTGTGAACGCTGAAGGAGTCAGGGCTGCAGGGAATCAGGGAGGTGGGAGGGAAGAGGCAACCAGACTTAGCTGCAAATACCTGATGCTGGGGGAATAAAAAGGACCTGGGAGAGACAACAGGTCTCTTGAAGGACACAGATTCGGAAGGGAATTGCTCAAAGTTTCATCAGTCCCTCTTGGTAGCTCATCTTTAACGGGTGACTTTACAGAGAATCCAAACCCAACACGGCCCAAGTCAGGGGAGAGCAGCTCCCTGGTGTCAGGCTGGGCTCATCCCTAACTGAGGGCAGGGGTTAAGTGAGGCACCTCTTAAAACAGGGTCCCTCCAACCCTGCTGGTAGTTGGTCTGCAGTTTAAGAGCAATTTGCAATCCCTTTCAGCACTATTAAACTCAGACCCAGCAAAGAATGCAGACTCCTAATTAATTGCAGTGGGAAGTCAGGAGCTAAGTGGGAGTTGGGAGCCTGAATGCTTGTTGCATCACTGAGAAACACAGGGCAGGAGAAAGTTCATTATTGTGGTCTTTCAAGGGCCTGCAAAGTAAATCAGTGCATGAGCCCGCAGTGTGAGCAAGAGCTGCAGACAGAGAGCAAACCAGAGCACCTCAGCCTTGTCCTTCCCAGAGCACCCAGGCACTGCCTGAGCTGTGTGTGAGCAGGTACCTGCTCTGGGCTGGGGATCTTTTGAGAACCCAGAGAACAGGCACCCATCACACACAGCACTGGGAGCTCAGGAGCTCTTGAATCCCCAGAGGTGCCTGGGACCTGCTCATACTGTGCAGTGTGACTTGGAGAAACCTTGTCCACCCTGTCTGTGTGGAAAAGGCTCACGGCTGGGCCAGGGGAGAGCGAGCTCTGGTGTGAGAGCAGTGGCTCATCCCTGAGTTGTTAACTCAGCACTCCTGTCAGAGCAGCACGGGAGAGCAACCCCACGGCTGGGCCATGCAGGCACTCACCCCACGCTTCCTCACACCTCACTAATTCCCCTCCTTGCCTTTTGCTGCTCTTCCTTCTGGTCATTAGGGCTCATCTTCTTATCTGCCCTGTCCTCGTGAGCCCGTCCATGCGCTCGTGCTATCGCTGCCTGCAAACACCAGTCAGTGGGAGCACACACGTGTACAGAAACGTGGCCGTGCAGGTGCACCAGCACATGCACGGGCACACAGGGCCCTGCACAGACACACAGCTGTGCACACAGAGCACATGTGATGCACACAACGCCCGTGTAGCTGTGACTGTACAGGTGTCACACCTGCACACGTATGTACAGACACACAGATGTACACGTATGTACAGACCTGCACACGCGCTGCACACGCGACCCTCACCCACACAGAGCCCACCAGCACCCACACACAGCCCACCAGCACCCACACACAGCCCACCAGCAGCCACACAGAGCCCACCAGCAGCCACACAGAGCCCACCAGCACCCACACACAGCCCATCAGCACCCACACAGAGCCCTCCAGCACCCACACAGAGCCCACCAGCAGCCACTGGTGCAGCCACTGAGGCAGGCACAGGTGCAACCATGGAGCACGGCGTGCACACTCACACAGCACACCAGGAGCAGTCTGTTCTGCAGCGTGGAGTGAGGAGACAGCGGGCTCCCAGCTGGACCCTGCAGACAGACAGGGACAGACACGCTCCCCATCCCACCAAAGAGCCCCTCTGTCCCCCCAGCCCAGCTGCAGCTCACACCTTAAGGCAAACAGAGCACTGGTGAGTGGCTCACTGGAGCTGGCGTCCCAGCGGAGTGTGTGTGCCGGGCAGGGGATCTCTCCCTCTCCCTCTCCCTCTCTCTCTCTCTTCCACTCGCATCTTTTCATGAACTCTATTTCTCTTTCCTTTCTGAAAACAACTGAGCTGTAAATACTGTTTAACCTTCTTCCCCCCTTCCCCCCTCCCCTCCGCACTATAAAAACACAAATATGCCATAACTCAGCTGGCTCAGCCGCCGCGCCTCCAACATGCCCTGCTCCAGGCCTCTCAGGAAGGTCATAACAAACGACTTTCCGATTCAGTGCTCCTGAAATAATTTTGTGTATTAAAACCTGAATCTGCACTTTCTGGACCGAAAGCCTCTCTTAATTATGGCAAGCGTCCTTGGGATGGACAGTGATCCTTCACTACGGCACCGCTAACCAACCGGAGAGGCAGCGGCTCCGGCTCCCCACCACCACCTCCTCCCGCTGCCCCCTCCCACCACCACCCAACCCACGGCCCCCCTTGCTCCCTCGCCCCCCCGCCTTCCCTTTGCCCAATCTGTTTTCAAAGTGTGTCTGTCCTTTATTAAATTGTTTTCTTTTCCACATTATCAGTTGCCATGGAGACCTCATCTCTCGGATTATTTGAATTTCATTATATCTATTGATTTGGGAGCATTTCATCTTTTTTATTGTTTTTCTGTCAATTTTCAAAACGAATAACCATCTAATTTGCGTCAGTGCTGATTATGTTTGTCCCTCAATAGAGGTCGGCAGCTGCGTCGGGGAAACAAATCAATGGGAAACCATCATAAACCTCCCCAGTACAATCTCCAGGATATGTGGGTGACATTCCACGCCTGTGAGAAACACTCATCATATCCAAACTTCTTTCTTTCTTTTCTTTTTTCTTCTCCCCTCTCTTTAATTTTTTTTTTTAATTTTTTTTTTTTTTTTTTTACTTCCCCCTTGTAGCAAGCTCTGCCGGCCAGTGGCGGGTACCCTTTAAAATCCCATTTATTTTTCACACACGCACATGTACAATTTTGGACGCATCACATTTTCAGACGGGGAGGGGACAGGGGTGAGAGTAGGGGGAAGGAATTTTTTTTTTTTTGTAAGAAAGAAGGGAAGAAAAGAATGACAAGGGAAAGAAAAAGAGGAAAAGTGGATCGGGATTGCAAATTGCTTACTATGTGTTTTTTTTAAATAATTTATGCAATTTTAAGCATTTATGTATAAATTTTTTAATAAGCCACCCTGGAGCAAAATAGCCATTAACATCCCAACGTCCTTCTGTCCAATGGGCTCGTGTGCAGGATCAATTTCTGAGAGTACTTTCCTTTTTTTTTATGACATGATAAAATGCTTTTAAAGCAACTTACACAAATATGGAAATTTTTTTCCCCTCCTCTTTTTTTTTTTTTTTTTTTTTATAACAGCCTCCACTTATTCACCAGGGAGAGCGAGCGAGCGAGTTGTGTGTGTGCTGGGGAGGGCAGTTGGCAGAAGGATAGACCCAGCCCTAACTGGAACGGACCTGCCTGTCCTTCTAACAAGGGCATAAACTTTCATTAGCGATGCACACAGTCAAAGGCAATTTAGGGAAACGCGCTGTACAGAAAAGGAAAACCTCAGCGTTTTTACTCGGTGGCTCCTTGGCTCCGTCCAGGGGGCTCTATCCTTGAGCTCTGCCTGTGCTCTCCAACCAAAGTGACCCCACCGGCCACGGGGGAGGCAGGAGGGGCCGGGGAAGGGGCTGGGGGTGCTCTGGGGGACGCGGGTGCCCGGCAGTGCCCGCGGGCCCCGCAGCTGGGCGAGGGAAGCCAGTCAATATTAACGTCTCGCCGGAACCCACTGGTCCTGCAAGAGGCCCAGAGGTATCTCTTGCTCTGCCCACTGCAGAGCTTCCCCCTCCATGGGGCTAGTCCTCCCAAAGGTCTCTATTTTGGGTTCCTGCACGCTGGCAAGGAGCTCGCAGCCGCTCGATGCCCCTTTGGGGCATTAGTCACGAGCTGGCTCTGCCCAGACCAGACAGATGTGTCGCTGCTGCTCCTGTTTCCACAGGGTATATAGGCTAGTTATTTTTGCAGCTGGGACATGTTCAGCCTCACACAGGAACCTGGAAAATGCCATTCCTGAAGGGATGGCTCCTGCCACTGGCCCCGTGAGCAGGCACAGCTCTGCGGAGGACGAACATGAGTGCAGGGCTGGAGGGAGAGCAGCCCAGCATGAGGGGCTTGGTGGGGTCGGAAAGACATGATCAAGTGTTGGAAATGAAAACTATTTCTCCAGCTAGGAATTCCCTTGGCCCTTTGGCTTTGGGGTTGAAGCTTATACACCCATGCCAGCTCTACATTACCCACACCCAAGCATAGAAATCCCTGTGCATGCTCCTATTATTTGCTCCAACCTCAAGCCCTCTGACACTGCTTTTTCTAGAAGACCAGATTTCTTTACCTTTTTGTACGACACACATCCAGAGATAACACAGACTTATGAATTTAATCCTACTGACAGCAGGTTTGCCCATTCCTGGTACCTTACACAGAGCCCTGCCCTCTCCCAGCCCTGGTGCAGACCCAGCCCAGCCCCACAGTGCTGGCTGGCACAGGGCTGGGCACACACCTGCCCCATCTGCCACGCTTGTGGGTGTAGGAACTAAACCAGAGGTAAAAAAAAACACTAAAAAATAAAATGAAATTCAAGGGGAAGCCAATGCTCAGCTGGAAAAACACAAAGTGCCGAGGACAGCAAACCCAATCAATAACAATCACAACCCCGCGAGGAAAGCGTGAACCGTTTTGGCCTGCTCCCTGCATGCTCACCCACTTGGGAAAACACACTCCCAGAGGCCCAAGATTTCATCCCCTCCCTCTCCACCCTACATTCACTGTCACCAAGAAGCCTGGAGTGCAAGCCCCCAGGCTCCTGTTCTGGTCAGAAACTCAGCAAAGAGGGGAGAGGGTCCCTGCACAGAGGAACTGGACTCAGAGCTGGCGCCTGAGGAATGTTCTTTCTTCCAGCAAAGTGCTCTTTTACACCCCACACTCTCCTAACCTCCCCTTCCCTCCAAAATTTTGCCCTCTGTGCCCCCATCCCTTCCCAGTTGCCAGCCTCAGCCTTAGGTTGTTCTTCCCCTTCTCTCCTCTTCCCTCAAGTTCCCAACACCATTCCACCTTCCTCCTCCCCAAAGCTCTGGTGCCCCAGCCCACATTCCTGACCCTCTTTACACCTCTCTCCCCTCATTCCCTGTGGGCCTGACAGCCCCAGGTGTGGCAGAAAAAGCTGGGCTGCCCAGGGGACCAGCACTGCCAGGGATGGGTGACCAACCTGGGGAGGGGGAACACGGAACCTGCCCGGGAAAACACGGGAGCTCTCCCTTCCTCTGGCCTTGGGTCACTCCCCTTGCAGACTGCACAGATTTGGGGGATTTCACTGCAGCAGCAGAGGTCAGCAGGAGTTGAAGGTTTTCAGATCATATATATCACTCTATATGGTCTTGTCTATAGCGAGTGCTAAATATAGCCAAGCCAAACCTGGAGGTGACTTCAGTGCTGTGATGCAGGGACAGCAGCCACTGCACAGGCACCTCCACTACCTCAGAGCAACACAGATGTCAACAGTCCCAGTCCAAAGCCAAGGATGCCTGCAAACCCTCTGTTCTCCCACTGCCAAGAGCGTGGGCCAGGTTCTTTCCCCTTCCCTCCCTCAGGTCTCCATGGTTCCTCCTTTTCAGGACTCAAAATAAGGCATCATTTTCTTGCTTCAAGGTCCATTTTTCCATGGGATGTTGGACCCTCTTATCTATGACATGCTAGCATCTGTTTCAGCACAGCTACTTAAAAACTTAACCAGTGGAAGAAGCTCTGGATAGAAGGGGAAAGTCTCTTGTGTGGGTCAGAATAATTAGACTGAGCTCAAATTGGCTTTAGGCATCTGCTGCTGCCTCTGAGCAAAATCAAGCCATGCTGCTTCCATCAGCATCTCTCTGCTGTTGGCCTCACCCCGCACAACTGAGGGGATCACACACTGCCTTGTATAGGGCATCTCTGGGAACAAGACTTGCCTCAACAGAAGCCATAAAGCCTCCTTATCCAGCTATCATTAAAGCCCAGAGAAAAAGAGGCCAGACAGAGAGATTGAGATGAGCCATTTCCCCAACAAACTTGCTTCCCTTTTTCATTCGCTCCTTTCTTTTTTTTCCCCCTTTAACTGTCATTAAAATAACAAGTTTCTGTTACAGTCTAAACATTCCCACATTGTATAAAGGGTTATGTTACACCAGAGTCACTGCCGGGCCCAGTGTTTGCACAGAAACCTCACTGCAGGTCCCCCCTCCTGACGAAGTGACTTATTAAAGTTTAAACAGTAATTAACAGAACAATAAAAATAAAGGGATGTTTGGGGAGTCGTAGTGCACACAGGGTTTTTGGCAGTGCCAGCACTTTTCAGTGCCCTGTGCTGGCAGAAAAAACGGCTGCAAAACCAGTGGGAGAGATGGTGAGCAGGAAGGCAGCAAGGGGCCGTGGAGAGGCTGAGGTGTGATCCCAGCCCAGCATGAGGGTGTGGAGGGCAGCAGGATCTGAGGGAAGGGTTTGGGGACTGGGGGAAGGATGCTGAAGGGTCACCTGGCGGGAGGCTGAGTCAGATTTGGTGCTCTCTACCTGCCCTGTGCTTAGCGTGCTCCCCCATTCTGCTGAGATGGCCTGGACAAACCCCCAGAATCTGAGTTTGGGGAACTGTGTCTCTGAAACCAGAGCTGGGCTTTGGGGCAGTGGCTCCTTCACTTTCTAAGAATGGTAGAGAGGAAAGAGCAACCACAGAGCAAACCCCTGAGAAAATCTTGCAAGAGGGAGACCTTCTAAAGAGACTCCAAGAGCAGCTCCCTTGCCTGGGAGCCTTAAAACCCGACAGAAGACATCTTGTAGGGACCAATCCTGCCCTGTGCAGGTGTGAGCTGCAGATCCAGCAGGATGTTACTAGTTCTAGAGTCACTCCCTCCTGAAATGCAGCCAGAGTCAGGACCACAGGGTCAATCCCTAGAGCTCTGCCAGAGCCAGGACTTTCCCAACCTATGTGAAGTTGGCTAATCAGGGCTCCCTTTACAGGAGCAAACCTGCTTTTCCTCTGCTTTGTTCCCATCCCAGTTGCCTGCCTTGCCCAGGATGAGCTCTAGAGCATGTGGGTAGAGTTTAAGCTTGGGCTGTCAGCCCTCCCTGTTACCCAACATGCAGCAATGCAGAAAGATCTCATTTGAAGATATTTTTGGTGCCTATTGTAACTATTCTCCAATGTTTGCCTCAGTAGCTCACAGTGCTAGTTGGCTCTAGCCCTGATGTGTGACTCAGTACACACAGCATTGTGCAGTCCCATGTTTGCTAAATCTCTTCCAGTACAACTGCTCAGTTTGCAAATAAAAAGACAGCTCGGTGAGGGTGTATCTCCTGTGCAGAGGGAACTCAGGGAGTGCTGCCTTCAGCCTCTCCCACAAAGCCCTCTCCCAAGCCTAGGACTTTGCACCCTGGTGTGTCTGGGGAGCTGGGGCTGCCCCACTGCCAGGAGGAGACTGTCCAGCACCAGCAGCTCCCAGCCAGCCCACCTCCCTTCCCTGTGGGCTGCAGGAGATGGAAACCTCAGGAGATGTCCCCAGAAGTGCCAGGATCCCACCAGTACAGGTCACCCAAGTGCAGTACAGGTCATTGGGTGCCTCCTCACACCTCCTGTGGATTAAACCCCCATTTCAGGTGGGCTTGGCAGTGCTGGGTAATGGTTGGATTTAATGACCTTAAAGGTCTTTTCCAACCTAATTGATTCTATGATTCCATGAATTCAGAGCTTCCAAGGTGCAGGTTGAATAAGCCATGAGGAAGCCTGCACTAGCCATGACAGCCCTGCCAGGGTGGAGGGCTGGCACGTCAGGGTTCAGAATTAATGAAACCAAGACCCTGCCAACCTTGGTGATTTTACTGCATTCAGGTATAACTTTACAAACTTGCATGGAGCTCCTGTGAGGACATTGGATGGAAAAAAGGGGGGAGAGGCTGAGCTGAAGACACACAGCTGCCCTTTTCCTTTACACCTTTGTTTTAAGTGGTCCCCAGAAGCTGAGCTGCAAGTGTGACACACAGCTCTCCATGCCCCCCCTCACTGCCTTGCCCCACTCAACACTCCTCTTCCCTGTTCAGGATGTCTTCACAAAAGCCTTCCTGAATCCTCATGAGGTCCCTGGGTCCCACTGCCAGGGAGGTAAATGGGATGGCAGATATGTCATCACCCACTGCCTTGTTTGGCCAGCAACACTATGTCCTTTTATCCCCAAACCTTCTATTGCAACATTTTTATTTTCTTGGTGGCTTTTCTGCCTCCGTGGGAAATTAAGTGGAACTGGCTGGTTCAGACTTGCCCTGGAGACAGTTTCTACAGAAAGCCCCTGAATCCACTGCAAGTCAGGCAGGGCAACCTCTGCCTGAAACCCCCAATCAGCTGAGCCCCTGGCTCTGGCTTTTTCTCCCCTTTCCTGCCCCGAGCCAGCTGGATGCACAGGGACAGCAGCCAGGATTCAGCTCTGGAGCACGATGCTGTGTGAGAGCTCACAGACTGAACGGCCTCCCCAGGAAAGGCAGGTACAGGTGTCTGTCTGCCTGACTCACTTCTGAGGTCTCCCTGCACATTCCCAAGGCTTCTCTGAGCTGATGTGAGCTGAGCTGCCAGTCTGCTCCCTGAAGGACTCCCCTGCCCCACAGACTGAGGATGGGCAGCTCATCTGCAGTCCCGAGCACAAGCAAGCACAATCAACATGTCCAGCATCTCACACACCCAGCCCAGTGCCTCAGCTCTCCCCTTCCCGACCCGCCGGGCTCGATCCCTCTCTGGTGCTCCCACACTCATGTCACTGCTCAGCTCAGAGGAATGATTTTAGAGCTGACACATCAGTGACAGGAGAAGGGAGCTTATGCCTTTCCACTGCCACTCACAACAAGCTGAGACAAAAAGACACGCCACCCAGATCTGAACTTTTCATCCCGTTCACCCAGCTACGGGCTGTTCCCCAGCTCCTGGCTGTGCTGGAGTCAGGGTCTCCAGACTCATCTGCAGCGAGAGTGGCAGTGCTGGAGAGGGGAGAGGTGTTGAACAGGTACAAGCAGGTGCAAATAGAACAACAGAAGGTGCCCCCAGGTCAGCACTCACGTGCATTTTCCTCGGCCATGTCTGAGGAGACTTGGAGTCAGAACAGAGCACAGCTTTGCATGGGGGTCTCACACATGTTCACAATGCAGAAAGACTGTCCTGTGCACTTCCTTTTCCAACACGTCGTTCAGGATGTCTCTACAGCAATGCCAGTAACTGCCTGTAGGGAATGTTATGTTAGAAAATTATCTAATGCACTGTTAATCATCTGGTCTTGCAATCTACAGAAGGAAATCGGAGCAGCCAGCACAGTATGAACCTTCTTCCAGACACCACTGACTTCAGATACCATTATCAGTGGTAGCCTGGTCCACGTCCCAGAACTCAAACTCTCTTGGTTAACAGGCCATGAAATTATTTAGACTATTCTTGATGTTACATTCTGTTGTCTTTGTAATTAACACAGAAGATCAGCAGTGCCACATCCTGTATCTTGCTGAATACAGGGGAGACACTGCTAAGAAGCACTCAAGTCTTCACCTAAGTCTGCTCTCTTAGGTTTAGGGCAAGCCAACTCTTCAGAGCTGACCTGTCCCAGAAGGAAAGGGTTTGATATTGCCAGAGTTTAACCCACAAATCTTTGAAATAGGATATGGGAACCAGCACTCTAACATTGGGCCTTACCTCTTTTTTTTTTTTTTTTCGGAAAAGACTTTTAAACCAAAGAAAACAATCTGCCAGCACACTCAGTGTTCGGCGCCATCTTCAATCAGGGGAGCCTAATTATACCCATTATACTGATGAGGAAGCACTGGCACTCGCAGGGCGACAGATACAAAGCAAATCAGTGGCAAGGCTGGAATTAAACCCGGGAATCACGGTGATGAGCTCATCACCCACCTCGGCACAGCCCCACGGCTGGCCATGGCTGGTCCTGCCCATGTCCTGCAGGTTGCAGAGCTGGTGAGGAGCCCTCCACACATCTGTTCAACAGGGTAGAAGTCTCAGTCCCGGTTCTGAGGTGATTTGGGGTGCTCTGGGACACTCAGGGACTGGTCACATCATAAGGCCCACAAAGACCAGTCACTGTGTCGAGACAGACTGGTGGGCTACAGACACCCAACAGCCAGAGCATGGGGTCTGAGCCACCACGAGACCCCCCATGACCACACAGACCAGGCAGAGATGAATCATCTGCTCCTTCTGAAGCAGCTGAATCAACTTCCCTGCATGTGGATCCTTGCGGCAGGTCCGGCCTGACCCATCCCCTGGGATGTAAAACCCAGAGATTTTCCTTGGCACCAGGGGCCAGCACTTGCTCTGCACTCTCCCTGCCAGGTGCTGGGTGCTCTGGTCTAAGAAAGGCTGCAGAATCCCTCGGGACTGAGAGTCATTACATAAACAATACAGCAGGATCACGGGCTGTAATTGTAAAAGCGCCGGAGGTCTTGGCACCGGAGTCTGCCTCAGCAAAGGCCTCTAAATGGAGACCCAAACAAAACAAACAAAAGCCCCAACTCTGTCAGCGCTTAATGAACAATAATAAATAATAAATAATAACCCTAAGAGCCAACCTAACAGACAGATGTGAGGCACCACTCTGAGGAAACACCATCCCTACGTCACCTACCCTCTGTCCCCAACTTCCAGCTCCAGCTTGCTGGGTTCTTGCAGGGTCTGGTCCAGAGGGGAAACCTGGGATCTCTGTGAGGAGCATGCACTTCCCCTCCATCAGTAGGGTGGGTAGGAGCTGCAGCCTTTGTATGTCCCTGGACTGGGACCTCCACCTGCTAAGTGAGCCTCACAGACACCAACTCCTGCCCAGCTCGTTCTTACTGCAGGATCTCCCTTTAAGAGCTAAAGGCAAAAAGAAGCAGATGGAGCTGAGCAAGGGAATCCAGATAGGTGTGAGTCCGGAGAAGCCTCTCCCCAGCATCATTACAGTCTGGACTCAGAGTCCCCCACCTGTTCTGTGCACGCTGAGCTCCCGGCAGGACACCGGCAGAGCTGCTTGGCAGGGACATGGGCTGAAACAAAGGGCCTAATTTAAGTATTTTTATAACTCGGTGCTTGTGACAGTGGGTTTAGCAGTTGCCAGCCATCTGGAATAAAGAATTACAGCCACCTCCCCTAATCCTATATTGCCTAAACCCTAAAGCTGGTTATGGTGCAAGGATGAGGCAGCAGGTTGGGAGGAGGCAGCGATGGGAAGGTGGGGGTGGAGAAGCGATGGCAGGAAAATCCTCAAACTTATTTCTTTTTTCCTGCAAGGTGCTGGGTGGTCCCAGATGTGCCAGAAGTATTTTTGCTAGGAATCAAGAGAAGACAGACTGAACAGAAACAAGAGAGAAGGGAGACAAGGAGTCCTCCATGACCACACAGTCGCATGCACCACACACACACACGCTCTCACACACGCACACAGAGGCTTACTGGTCCGCGCAGGGCTGTCAGGTAAATTAGATCTGAAAGCTGACAATTTCTGACCATATTTCCTTGATTATTTCAAACAAATGCACACCAGCCGCTGTAAGGAGATTAAAGTGACATAAACGTCCCGAGTGGGAGGAGGGAGGGCAGAGAATTCAGGTCACCCCCATCCGTCCCCCATTTGACAGCCGCTATATCGCTATCCAATCCAATAAAAAAATCCCCCCCTTTTGCTTTAATTAATTTTACAGCTAGCTTGCTTAATTACTTTCAATCAAAATCCTCCTGCCATCGCAAAATTAGAGATGGTTGAGCTCCATTAGCCTAAATTCTTCATTTCCATATAGAAAGAGGCTCCCTCGGCAAAGCCAACAGGGCTCCCTCCTATCCAAGCTGCCGTCGGACAGATGCCTGTCCCTCTGTCTGTCTCCAGTTGCTCGGGAGAAGGAAGGGGGGGAGGAGACAGCCTTGTTCCCACCAACCCCTTTCACAAAGCATCTCCTTGGGAGCCCTGGACACAGGAGGCCTCTCTGCTCACAAGGGGTGAGCTCAGCCTGCCCTCCCAGCCGTGCTGGAACGAGCTCTTCCACGGCTGCAGGAGGGAGCTGGGTGGCCCAGCCTCACTGCTGTGTCCCCAGCACGGGGACAGGACCTGGCAGGGACACTGCTCCTGCTAAGGTTGGTCTGAGCACCGCCACTGCCATCCCACACGGGCACCACTGACTCGAGGGGGTCCCTGTGGACACATAGGAAGGACATCAAGGGGACACAGGGGCAGATCACCTTACACCTGCCTGCTGAGGGTTTGGTACCTTCCTTGGGAGCATCTGGCACCAGCTGCTGGCAGAGACATGGCACTGTGGGCCACAGAGCCGCGACATTCCCACAGCTCCCATGGGCAGCGTTATCACCTCTCTCCCGCGAACACAAATCCTGAACTGTCCCATTTTGGGCTGCTCTGAGAGCAGTCCCAACTGGTGTCATGCCCATGAAATCTCCTCTGAAGCACAGGGAGTGGCAGCAATAAGCCACACAGCACTGTAGAGGAGAAGAACAACGAGTGAGTGGAGAGGATGGACACAGGAGGAAACCCTGGAAGGAACTGGGTGCACTGGGAGCAGGGAAGGAGAACTAGCTCCTCTCAAAGGACAATGGGAACTGGAAAGAATTACCCAAACCATTCCATGCTCCCCTCCCATTTTCTCCCATTTCCTATGGTCCTCTCCTCTCCCATCTCCCCACACTAGCTGCAGAGCCATGGTCCTAATGGGATTGTACCTGTGCTCAGCACTCTGTGTGGGCACTGAGCCCTGGGAACCAGCCAGTGGAGCTCCCTCCTCCCACCACCTGCCCAGGCCACACACACCCCCCTGACCTGGAGCCGCAGGAAGGTCACACCAGCACCCCAGGCTCTGCACCTTCCCACCCTGCAGAAAGCTCCAGGGGATTCCTAAGCACCAGAAGCCCAACTCCCCCCCTCCTCCCAACCAGCTCCAGGGAGGGCAGGTCAAACCCTTGCTTCTTTAGAACAAAATGAAGAAGAGACAAACACAGACCTATTTTGTTTATAAGCTTAAAACTGAATCCAATGGCGCATCTACCTGGGGATTTTAGATTAAATGGTTTAAGAAACTCAAATAGGCTTTTTAATCCGGTCAAATAAAAAGAGCCCCAAAGAAGCAAAGAATTCACCCTGCCGAGCCTCCTGCCCGTGCAGACAGACAGGAAGAATGGTTTTCTCGCTCTCTGCCACTCCTCCCCACCCTGGCATGGGACAGAATGTATTTGCCAAAATCTGGAAGCTCGGGATACACCCTGTTCAGGACGCGTGCAGGCTTCACTTTCCCATGGATGACCCGCTCCTATCTCACTGTAAAACACCTTCTTCACCCTCTCTGTGTTCTCCTGGGCTGTTCAGCCCGGCCCTTCCCCCTGACACCTGGCAGGCCATGCACACACAGTGCCAGCCCTGGTTACATCACCAGCGCCAGCCAAAAGCCAGCCAAGAGACGGCACCGAAACCCCTAATCCCCAGTCCACACATACAGTTAGGCTCTGCCTTTCGTACAAACTACAACCCTGAGCGCTTCACAAGAGGAGACAAGGGGCTCATGAGACGCAGGGGGGACCAGCAGGGTCTGCCAAGGGACAGGGCAGACGGACAGTCAGCCCAGGGCTGATGGGTGGAGACCAACCCCACACGGAATTGGGAGTGTGATCCACGCCAGGAGCTGAACCCTGACATAACACAGGAAGCAAAGGGGCTCTCTTCTCTGCTGGATGACCACCTCCCCAGCCTCCTACCTCCCCTCAGTATGACATCTCACCAACCTCCCAGCAGACACTGTCCCCTCTCCCCCTCCACTGCCCCACTCCGGAAATGCTCAGAACCAGCCTTGCCCTGCACATGCTCTGCAATAAAATTCCCGACTTGTGTCTCGCCTGCTCCAATGCTCAGAGCAGCTGGGACAATAGAACAGAGAGGCCCTAAATCCACCAGACTCACCCTAAATAGCAATGGTCCATAATTTTGCCTGACATTCAGGAGCTTGTTATTCTTTCCCCTCGTCGCCTGGCTGGAGCTGTTCAGACCCATCAGTGTTATTCTATGCATTAAACGGGAAAAAAAACAACTCAACAACAACCCAGAGAGTTTCCAAGCCTGCCCAGTGAGGGCTGAAGGGGCAGTATCCATAGCTGAGCTGGTGGTGGAAGGACAGCAGGAATCAATGCCTCAAACCCAGACCCATCCCCTCTGCAGGGGAATAGCATGAGTGGGTCCTGCTGACACCCTCAGCAGAAACACACTCCCTTTTCTCTGCTTCCACCCCTAAGAAGGGAGCTGCCATGTCTCCCAGCCCTTCCAGCCCCCTACCCTGAGCCCAGAATGGCTGCTGCCCACCCCGCCCCACCAGCCGGCGGTGGGGAGCTTTAACCACAACACTTCGGGGTTGGGGTTTTTTTGGTTTTTTTCCAGGCTGGCTCCAGCTGATTAAGGACCTGCAACAGGATGTAGGGATTACAGCAAAACCTGGCTCCAGATCAGCTGGGGCACAGAGCCAAACGAGAGAGCGAGGGTTGCCCCCAGCCTGGCTGCCAAGCCGGCACTCGTCCTGTTGGGAGGCCGGAGCTCTCTGCTGGAACAAGGCCCCTGCCCTCGCTGGCTCTGCTGGGGAATGGCCTGCAGCCCACACTGACAAACGTGCCCACAGGCAGGGCAGGGCTGTGAGGACGAGGGATCTGTGGCTCGCAGGGCCTGCTGGAGAGAGGAAAATCCCTCTGGCCTCACTGCTCGTGTCCTCACCTCGGAGGTGTGAGGGGGCAGGTGCATCCCTACCTCCCGACCTGAGCAGCAGGAACAGCCTGAGCTGGAGGTGCCCCGTGATTCCCTGATCCCTCTGCCAGGGTCTGCACCACGTGGAGCTTCTAACGGGTATCCTGGAATAACACATGGCAAAATACTCTGTGCTGAGTTTTTAATCCAGGAAGAAGTGATCAGGGAAGGCAATAATCTCAGTTGGCACACGGAGCGCAGCAGGATCTTGCTTCTGGGGAGGCATCAAGAGCAGAATTAGCTTCAAGGAGACTCTGGGGCTTTTTTTTTCTTCTGCTAACACTGATCCCTGCCTGGACCAGCAGCAGCAGCAGCAGCTCCCAGCATCTTTCTAAAGTGCCTGTCACTGCAATATCCAACTGCTGATGTCCCCTAGGGGACATCCCCCCATGCTTGGGTTTTCCACGTCCCTCTTGGACTGGAGCAAGAGGGACAGCAGCAGTGGGAGCAGCCCTCCTGCTCTGACCTGAAGCTGTTAGCCTCAAGTCGTGTTTTAATCAGGTTTGGCAGAGCTGCTGCCTCGTTTCCCAGCCTGCCACCTCAGAGGGATAATTTGCCAGCGCCTTCTCAGAGAGCTCTCTGGAAGCGCTTTGCAGAGCCAGAGTTTGCCTCCCCTTCCTGGCCAAACCCTGCGAGCTTTGTGCTGGCACATCTCCCTCTCCCAGTGACCCCCAGGCTCTGTGTGTGTAAAGGGGATCATGAAGATGCCAGGACTTGGTCCTGTCTTCCAAGCGCTGCCTGGCAAGACCTGGCAGTGAGAGGGGAAAGCTGCTTGGAGCAGCAGGAGGGGGTGGAAATCTGTCTGGCAGCAGCAGCGCAGAGACTTCTTAGTGCTGCCCACCAGACTCATCGTAGCAGAGAAACTCTGGAGTCAGCTCCTGCCGGCCTGGGGCTGCGGGGGGAGCAGGAGTTGATATTGCAGGCGGAGGCCACTGGGATACCATTGAAAGCTGCTAAATATGACCAGGTTAGCATTTTAGTCTTTAATGGCAGGTCACCATTAATAAACCCAGGGCCCCAGGGTGCAGTTCAGAGCCTCCCTCCCCCCTCCCCGAAACACTCATTTCATTAACTTCTCTGTGCGCGGCGCTCGGCACCTGCCGGAGGTTCTGCAGCCAGGAGGGCTGGCAAGGGTTAAGGACATCGTATGGCAGAGCCAACTGCTCTCCTGACACGATGGAGAAGGGGAAGCCTGCACAGCTCCCTCTGCTCCCCACTGCTCCCCTCTGCCTCTGGTTCCCCCGGTTCATGCCAGGGACCAGCCCACAGCTTTTGGTCCCACACAGATGGGCACCCTGGGAAGGCTCCTGAGTGGGAAGCACTGTCCCAAGCCCATGGCCAAGGGGCTGAGTGCAGGTGAAGGACAGCCAGAAACGTGGCCCCAATTCCAACTCCAGCACCCAGCCCCTCTCTGGCCTTCAGGAAGTCGCTTCCCATCACTGTGCCTTGCTTTCCCATCTGAGGAAAGATGACAATGGCACCGATGGCCACAGCAGGGAAGGGCAGAGGGGAGTTACTCTGAATCCAGCCAGGGAAGAAACACTTGTTAAATAAAGAAACTGTGTAAACAATAAAGGCCAAATCCTGCTCTCGGGGAGCCTGGAATGAACCACAGGACTGCCCCAGTATAGGAAAGTGTGAACTTGGCCACTGCAGAAGGCGAGTGGCAGAGAGGGGCTGGTGGAGCCAGCCCAGCACGTGCCCCGTGCCCTGTGCAGCCTCACACACGGTCCCACAGAGGTCTCTGATCCCGCGGCTGCACACGGAGGGCAGGGAAGGACAAGGTGAGAGGCAAGCAGAAGGACAGGGCTTTGCTCCACCTGCTCTCACTGTGACGCTGGTCGTTCCCCAGAGGGATGGTGGGACGGGAGGAGGGACAAATAGCTGTGCCAGCTGCCAAAAATCCCATCCCAAGTCTCTATCGATCTGCCCTACTTGGCAACTGAAGCTGCAGCCACCGTCTGTGGTGCTTGATCAATAAGACCTGGGTGGACAGGGAGGGAGAGGCCCTTTTATGGGAAGGCGGGTCTTTACAGGGAAGTATTTTGATTTTAGAACGAACGCAGAGTCAAGGAAGAGGAAATACTGGGACCAAAGCTGCAGTTTAGTTTGGACTCATTTCAAATACCTGCTGAGCCCTTTACACCGGGGCCCTGGTGACCTCCTGCCCACGGGAGCTGCCCCAGCCTCAGTCCTCGCTGTCCACCCACAGAGCCTCCCGCCTGTCCTGGATGCTCTCAGAATCAACAGCACAGAGCCTGTGTGTGCTAATTCTCCAGGAGCTCCCTACAGATCCTCCCCAGGGACCTGGGCAGAGGCAGAGACTCCCACAGCCATGTGAGAAGGAATTGCTGTGCCACTCAAAGGGCCTCTGGAGGTGCCCCAAGTCCCCAGGTGGCACTTTGCAGTGTGACTGTCCCTGGGGGCAGCCGGCTGGGGAAGGTTCTGGCCTTGGTGGCGGCAGCCAGGCTGAGTCAGCAGAGGAGCCAGGCTCTGACGGGCCTGCCCACGCCGTTCCCATCCTGCTCCGTGGAGAGCATCACTCACTGCCACCCAGCCTCTCCAGGGAAGGGATCACAGCCTGGTGAGACACAGTGAGCCACACAAGCCATGGAACCGGGGGCCAATGACTACCACCAACCCCTTCTCCTGTCTGTGCCTCCAGACCCTTTTCTTATGTTCAGGTCACCTAGCAGGGCCATCTCTGGTGAGCCCTGGAGCCCAGGTGACCTGCTGGAGGAGAGGGAGCCCTGTGTTTGACTGCTCTGGCCACTCCAGCATATTGCTAATTTTGTGCCCATTAACCCCACCAGGAGAAGGCAGCAGAGGAGGAAAGGTTTTTTTCTAATAGAGGGGCTTGGTAGGGCCAACTCCAGTGGCAGGAATGGCCCATTCCCATATCCAAGAGCCAGCAGCAGCTCATTGGCTCCAATCAGAGCTGGCTGCAAGGGGGACGGTGCATTGAGTGTCACCTCCAAATGCCCTTTGGATAGATATGGAGAGAGAGAGGGAATCTGCAGTTGTTCCAACGTTTCTTGCTCAGCAGAACAACTGTTGCAGTCCTTTTAGTACAAACCCAGCAACTGTTCCCAAAAGCTCAGCCTCCTCAGCTCCTGTCCTTAAAAAAAACCCACTAACCGATCTCCAAAACGCTGGCTTCTGAGTCAGGGCAAAAATGTTATTAACAAAAACATCACTCAGGGGTGGGACACCTGCTCCCTGACAAGCAACTGGCCTGGCTGCCCATGGTTAGCGAATTACATCAGGCCCCAAAAAGAGCAGGGAAAGGGAGGGAGAAGGGGAGAGAGTGGAAAAGAACAGACAGAGGGAGGATGACAGCAGAAGGGAGTAACAAAGACAAAGAAGAGCAGGAGAGGGGAAGCACAGAGAGAAAAGAGCAAGTGCGAGCGTATGTGAGAGACGGAGCAGGAGAGAGCGGGAGCGTGGGGGGAGCAGGGAAGTGTGCGGGAAGTGCGGTGTGTGTGCAACACGGTGTGGGAGTGCGTCTGTGTGAGACTGTGTGCATATGGCAGGGACCGCAGCGAGGAGGAGGAAGAGAAGAGTAAGGAAGGGGGAATGACGCCACGAGAAGCAAAAAAAAAAAAAAATCTTGGAAAAGTGTAACAAGAAAATAGGGAGGAAGAGAGAAACAAAAGCAAAAGTGAAGGCCATCGAACAAATGAGTTGGGTGAAGCAAGAGAGCAGAGATAAGAGCGGGGAGGGAGGGATGGGAAGAGGAGGTGGGGGGCACTTGGGATGGGGCAGAGCCAGGGTAAGGGTGAGGAGGAGAGAGGGAGAAGGGGACAGAGGAAAAAAAAGAATAAAAGAAATAAACAGGGAGGAGGGAGAGAAAGATGTCTATTAAAAACCTCAGTGCATAACACAAAATGTCAGGGTTTATAGCTTCATTCTTGGCATTGCTGGTACTGAGAACCCCACACAGAAATGTCACTGCTTGTCATGTTTAATCACCTGCTATTTGTTAACACCTTCGCTGCGAGGAGTCTGCCCCTCACCCCTTGCAGGCTTTCCTTTTGGAGAATAAACTGCAAAAACATGTCCCAGCCGTGCAGTTCTCCTTGGACAGCTTTGGCTGCATCCCGGGCTGAGCCGGGGAGGCCGGGCAGGGCCGGCACACCGGGAAGGCTGTTGGACTTTCCTGCAGGACTCAGCACAGGGCAGGGCTCCCGCGGGAGCAGGGGAACAGGCACGGCATCGGGAGGCAGAGGAACGGGACACGGGATGATTCTGGAGCAGCCGGGAGCAGGTGAGTGAGGGGGGTTTGGGGGACTGTGACTGCAGGGCAGAGAAAGAGACAGCAGAGAGGGGGAAGGTGCACACGGTGGGGAGGGAGAGGGCAGGGAGGAGCAGGGTATGGGCCCTTCTCCTGCTGCATCCACCCCCTGTGTTCCCATCCCACTCGTGTCCTGTGCCGAGCACATATAAATAAAATCCCCGAAATCCATCCAAGTCTGGAATTCTCCAATCTGTTTGCTTGAGCAGCAACTGTCACATAAAAGCAAACATCCAAAGCTATTAAATGTACAGTTACAGTTCCTTGCCCTGGCATCTGCACTGGTGACTTTGCTCTAGTTCCTCCCAAAGCCTTGGACTGATGGTTTTTATTTATGCTGGTTTTCCCCTGTGTCAGGCACTCGTGCCCCCACTGCCTGCACTTCCCACCCAGCCACATACTGTCTGTCTGACATCACACTGCACTGCTACAGGAATTATTTTGAGGTCATCACTAGACAAGACTTTTCCCTACTATTTCACACACTCCAACTGGAAAGAAACCAAAAAATACTCTCCTCCATACAGTAATTAGGGATCTCCCATACAATGGAAACCTAATTCTGTAATTGTCAGGCTCATGGAAAGAAATCATCCCCCCACCTGAATGAGCTAAAATATAAAGATGTGTATGTGAAGATCATTAGTGCAGCTATTTAGTTTTAACCAAATGATTGTGACCAGCCCTGTTTCAACACAAATGAGGGGGGGCTCAGCTTCGACACAGTCCTTGCCCCACACTCTGAACTGCTTATATCAGTGTGCAGGGTTTGGGAAGTGCTGATGGCAGTGAAGTCAGACTTCCCCTCCTGAAAGTGAAAAGAATCTGGGGAGCTGAAGAAATGGCAGCACCAAGAGCTGTAAGGGGAGCCTAAATGGATCCAAACGTCTTCATGCAGGTAGCAGAAGCCATCAGCTGCCTGGAGAGCAACGCAAGGGTTTCTGCTCCAGCCCCCTGACTGCTGGGTGCCTTCTCCCTGTGTGCCCAGACCCCTCCTGCTGCTCCTGGAAGCAGCAGCTGCAGCACCAAGGGGCTTCCCGGCACTGGTGTCACCAGACACTAAGGACACACCAGAGAAACACCCCGTACAGAAATAATACAGAAATGCAGAAACTCGGTGCTCATCCCTCTCCAGTCCCTACAAGACAATTTTAAGACCCATTTCAGATCCTTCGGGACTAGATATGGGACTGAAATAAAAACCTTCAGGCCCAAACCAGGCAGTTCTGGAATCCCAAACTCCAGAGCACGCTTGGACCTCACAGCTTGGTCTCTGGCAGCGACAGTAGTGTGTTTCTACTCAAATTTTCTTCCTTGCAAGAGTGTTTTCTTGTTGTTTGTTTTTTTTTTTTTTTTTCTGAGACCCTCACTAGTTTCCAAAAAGCAAATACCTTCATCTCAATCTCCCACACCTGAGGGACTCCAGAGGTTGTGGGAAAACCTGCACTGCTGCTCCTGTCCACTCCTGCACTGAGGACAGGGGCTTTGGCTCCGTCCAGCACCTTCCCCAGACACCCATGGACCCCCCAAACTCCACAGATACATTCAGGCCCAGTTTCTGAGCCTGGGCTGTGACACAACCCCAGCTGCCGATTGCTGCCTCCTGTGTGGGGAGGGCAGGCAGAGGCTCAGCCTGGGACCTGGGGACAGTGGGTTCTGCCCCTGCCCCGAAGGGCCAGCACGAGGCCCAGGAGCCACCCCAAGTCCTATTCTGGGAACGGGAACAGTACACAGAAAGGCCTCCCGCTGGCCTCTCGCCAAGGATAAAATTCACCCTTCTGAACACAGGCCAAGATGATCTAAAGTGACTACTGACTTTTGTTGCCCAACTTGAGTCACCTTAAATGGGCCTATTTTTCAAGTGTCAGTGCTCAGCATGGCTGAGAATCGGGCTCTCTAAGATGTCTAATTCTACATGTCCAGTCACTGCTGTAACAAGAAAGACCATTATTCCTCTCCTGTGTGACTTCTTCCAGTCTGGCCAGGCCTTTTATCTTTTCTCCTCTCCCCTCCCTTCTCCTTGTTCTTTTCTTTTTCAGCTTTTTATGAATTTCTCTCAGCTTTCCTCCCTCTCCCCCCCTCAAGGTCATGCGGCTCATTTCCACGTTGAACATTTACTCAGCAAGCCAGGTCCTTTCACAGGCGCTCACCACAAATATGCTTTCTGATAAAGTACGGAGAAAAGAAACTGTGAGACCCAAAACAATGTCAGAAATGAATACAAAAAAAATCCCACCAGGGCAAAGCAGGGCAGACTGTTTCACCAGAGAGCAAGGAGGTAAAGCACCCCATTTCCCCGCAGTTCTCTGTTTATTTTCTTGCTCTCCTTTAATGTTTGCTTTTCTGAATGCTTCTGTTTTGCTGTTAGGGCCGTGCCACCCTATATGAGAGAGACTGTTATATTTAACCTCTTCTCTTTCTCCGCAGTGAAGCTCACCCTCATTCACAGGTCGGAGCCCTCCCAGCCCCTGGGCACCTGCTCCTTTGGGGCAGCTCAAGCCCATCCTGAGCAGGGTGTTTCCAGCTACGCAGTTTGCTCGGTTTTCCTAAGCCCATTACTTGTAAGCAGCTTGCACAAAGCATCAGGGTCTGTGTCCAGCCCGGGTCACACACAGCACAACACCGTGTGGCCAGAGAATGCACAAAGGAAGGTCAAAGCCCTCTCCCCGCTCTCAGGAATGGATGGAGCCCTTCACGTGAGTGTGGTAAGAGGGAACGGGTCCTGGAGAACTGTTTTCATACCTAATTACCGATTCAACTCCCAGACCAATCCTACAGACTGTCAGCAACTAAGAGCAGCTTCACAAGGTCCACATTCTCCAGCCCAGGGCAGGTCTCCAGAGAGCCCAGCCATGCTCGCTGCTCTGGATGCTGCAATGTTGATAAACCTCCAACTCCAAAGAAACAAAATTTGGCCAACACAGCATGACTTTGAAAATCCAAGCCTCAGGCTTGCAGTGTCCAAGAAAGTTTTAGAATTATTTCTCAGTGACATCATCCCAATCTCCATTTGATCATCAGAGGCAGCTACTGGCCCTCCCATCAAAGACAGGGTTTAAAAGTGCCAGTTTGCTCACTAACATCTCTTCACCTGAGATCCACAGCTGCTCGGCCTCCATGGCCACTGGGAAATGGTCAGGAACAATAACTTTTGGCTTTTGTAGTCAGGTCATGATTTTCTGCCCAGGACTGCATGCCCACAATTTCCTATGGGAGAGAGGCCACCATCTCATTGCTGACCAGGTCAGGTTTAGGATAACAAGCACACAGTACCAAAAGGCTTCCACCTACCAAGACCCCTGAGGGATTCCCTGAGGAACACTGCTTGGGGGAAAGGGAGATGCTCTAAAAGCAGGAACCTTCTTTTTCTTGAGACAGCAGGGCTCTGCCTTCTCCTCACTCCAGAGCTGTTGCTTTAGGATGCTTCATGTTGCTGATTTCCTTTACTGAGCCCACAACAAGAAACCAGAAATCTGTGGACTCCTCCTGGCAGGAGGGAAGTAATTCCCAGCTCTCCCTTGACTTCTAACACGGCCAAAAGGCATCCCCCACTGCTCCCACACACTGCCCACCCCACGGTGCTGCCGTGGTGCACAGACCCACCTATCCTGTTTCCATGGAGCCTGACCTTCTCCTGGAGGTTGCAGCAATACACCCTTCCATAAACAGACACTTCTGCCTAGGAAAGCCTCAAAGCTCTGCTGGGATACTCTGGGTGGTGCTGGCTGGGGTGGTTGGCTGTGAATACCTTGGTGGAACAGTGAGTGCTCCTTCGGGAGGGTATCGGCACAGCCGACACCAGCAAGAGCAGGGACCTTGGCAAGTGCCACGGCAGAGCCTCTACAACATTTGGGCCCACCAGCAGCACCAGCACTAATCAGATACAAGTGCTGACAGACAGTCACAGCCCAGAAATAAAATACAGTTGCAAAATTATTCCGATCTCAAGTGCTTTTGGCCGCTTGCGACTCTGCGCTAGCAGCACAGCGACGGGGAGAGCGGCACACTGGTGGCAGTGACGCTGTCCTGAGTGGCAGCACACGCCAAGGGAGCGGGGCAGGATGCTGTAGGACACTTTGTTGGCAGCCAGGCCCCTGCAGAGGTTGGGCACTGGGCCGGGTGTCACCACGCTGTGCACAGGCTGCTGTGACCCCTGTGTCTCCCTGGCACGGCCCGTCTCGTCTCACTGAGTGCTGCTCGCCCTCCCTCCCTCCCAATGCGCACATGGCTTTAATGTTTTTATTACCTGTTTGACTCGCTGCCTTATTGCTTCTCCTCTTAATGGGGCTGTAACCGTGGAAACGAGGAATAAACGGCCACCAGAAAATGAGATGATTAAACAGGTCACCCTGGCAAAACAAACTCCGTGCTCACACAGCCCGGGCTGCGTGTGCAGTTCCTGCCCAGGGAAACGCGGGGCCGGCTGGCAGAGGGCAGGAGGGCTGGATCAGGCTCCTGGAAGGAGCACACCACTGAGAGGTGCCTCCTTGGAGGAGGGTGGTCTCTGCCCAGGAGGGAGGATGCTGTGTGCCTCCCAGGAGGGGCACGTGGAAAATGGCAAGGTTTGCTGAAGGAAGATGGAAGATAGCGAGGACGAGACACATCCATGTAACTGGGGAAAAAATAGCAACTATGATGAATATAAATAGGTTGGACTGAAAACAAAACACAAGTCTGAGACAAGTTGGTGTCCTCTGTTGTCCCCGTCTCTGGCATTGCCCATGCCTGCCTCATGGCAGCTCCCAAGGGAGTGTAGAGGCTCCTCTGCCTGCACTTCTCCAGGCCCACGGGGCACAGCTCCACCACTCTCCTTGTCCCTCTAACAGCCAAGCTGCACTGGTGCTGCCCTGGCAAAGGCACAGCACCGTCCAGCCAAGCATGGCCAAGAACACAGGGAATGTAGGATCTCCTGGAGCACAGATCTGGCTTTCCAAGAAGCATCTGCAGTCACTGTGCTCACAGCTCCTCCTCTGAAGCCATGTGGCTGTGAGGAGAGGGACAGGACCACGACAGCTGGGAGGGTATGGGCACAGCCTGGGCTGGTGGACACCCCACCACAGCCCTCCTCGTGACGGGGGAGAGGGCTGGTCCACACCAGCAAGACAAGGAGAAGGCAGAGGTTTGTGTGTCTCAGCACCCTGCTGGGTGCCAACATCTGAATGAGATCTCAGCCAAGCTCGGAGGTAATGAGTTTCAGACCAAAATGTTGTTGAAAACAAAAATAAAACCCCAAAATATGCACACCGCAATCAAAAAAGCACAATCACAAACCAACATTCAAAGTACTGAGGATCCTGCCAGAATCCCCATCCTGCCCCAACCTGTCCAAACCCAGACTCATTGGGTGCTGGCAGTCTGGGAAGAGCAGACTTACTCCACCAAGAGCAACAAATTCAGCAGAAGAAATTGGAACGGCAAAGCTTGGCGAGGTGGAGATGTGAGACAACTGCTTGGAGCACACAGGCGAGTGGTTGTGCTTTCTTTCAAAAAAAACAGCAGGTGGTTTATGAAAAGGGTCCTATTCTTTAGGGTAATTTGAGCCATATTTCATTGTTTGATAGAAAAACCCTAATATTCATGACCTCCTTTAACTGGAAGAAGTTTGCTCATCTGAATATCAGCCCACAGAAAAATGGGAAAATGAAAAATAAAGAGAGTAAGATAATGGAAGTGGGGGGGAAGGAAAGGAAAGGCAAGACAGAATCAAAGGCAGAATAGGAAGTCCAGGAGGGTGACAAGAATGACAACTCTGTGGGAATATGGAAGGACATAAAGGAAAGCTATTTAGCAAGAAAAGTTAAACAGTACAGCTTATAAAAGGCTGAGAAAAGCATGAGTGAGTGATGGAAAACACAGCAAGGATGAGCAAAGGTGCTTTCCCCTAAAGTTTCCAAATGCATGGATCAACTTCGCAAAACTGGGATTCCTGTCCTACTGAGCTTCTGTTAAAAATATCCAAATGCAATCAAGAAGAAAAATCAGACCCTCTCTCCCCAGCCTCTGTTCCCTCACCCCCTTCCAATCCGGTCCTCCTCTGCTAACATCTGCTGCCTGCCTTCGGGACATGCAGATGGTAATTACTCCAGGAGCAGCTTCCTCTCCTTCCCCTGCTTGCAGAGGGCCACTTGGAAGAGAGCTTCAAGCCATGGAAAGATACCACACACACCTCCACACCCGGGAGAGGGGGATGTGGGAGCCAGGGCCGTGCCCAGAGAGCTTGATAGCACAGGGGGTGGGAGGGAGGGGGTGAAAAGATGAAGACATTTGTCTACAAAACACACCAACAAAACATCCCCCTGATGGCCTGAAGGAGGGGGGCCTGGGGAGAAGTTGGCTTGAGATGTGGAACTGCTCGTGCTCCTCCAGATAGGGGAAGGGGTGCTGGAGGAGAGGTGTGGTGGGGAAAGGCAGGCAGTGAGGAGGAGGAGGAAGAGGAGGAGGAGGAGGAGAAGGAGGGCTGCCCTGGGCGAGCCGGCTCAGGGAGTGGATTCATACAGGCATGGAGCTGGCAAACACCAGGCGGAGAGGTGGAGCTGCTTTAATGAGAAGATGCTTCTATGACTCAGGCCTCAAAGGGATTGGGACTTTATTATTTTATTTTTCCATAATAAATTATGCCCTGGGATGCCAGGTCCCGCCGGGTTTTTCTGGAAATACCAGACAAAAGCTGGTGTTGCTACCTGGCTTTTGACAGTTTCCCATGTATGGAAGCTGAAGGTTCCTGGTTCTTCCTCTGCTCTGCCCTGGCCCAGCCAGTCTCGGAAGCAGGGCTGACACCACTGCACCATTCCAACAGAACAGCCCAGCTGGAGCCCCACACCTCCCTGCCCAGGTCCTGAAGGACATAAAGGAGCTCCACCACAGCCCACCCTGGACCCACGGGTGCTCCCAGCCTGTGGAGCTGCAGCTGCTGGGATGCCAAGGGTGCCACGGGTCAGGTGGGCGCAGGAGCTCCCGGGAAGCTCCCCGGAAAGCGGGAGTGGGCTCAGCTCCCTCTCCCACACCCCAGGCACCACACCCCGGCTGGAGGGAGGAGCTCCTGCCCGACCCCCGCACCCATCCATGGACAGCAGCCAGGCCTCATTCACTGATCTCCATCACTGAAGCGCCCAGCCCTGGCTCTGGGCTGCACAGGGGAGTATGATTATGCCCACTTTATAGATTAGGAGTTATTCATCCTACACCAAATCCTCAGACTCTGCCATGTCTCACAGACCTGTTCTGGAGCTCTTTGTTAGACTTTAGGCTGAACTTGGCCCTAGTTCAGCTCGGAAACTCGCGTTACAAAAATCCCCTCTACAACCGCCCGCCTGCCCCCGGCTGTGGACCGAGCTGACGCCAAGGCCATCGCTCCTGGCAGCAGGAATGGTGGGAGTATCCCTGCGGAGCAGGGGCAGCATGGGGACACCCCACACACAGACCACACCGGTCCCCTCTTGCTGCTAAGAAAGATCCCGTCATGGTCGCGATGATGCAAGCACACGGAAAGAGAGGGTTCATCACGGCACTGTCTTGAGAGAGCAACCTGGAGAACACGAAGTTCAGCACGACACCAACCTGGGGCACGCGAGTGTCCGGAGGTGGGAGAGCGTCTGGGGCAGACGGGCATGTGCAGGACACGGGGCCAGGGACGTAGGTGTTGGGTGTGGGGAACACCTCCAGAAACGCTCCAGCGGAGCTCGGTGCTTTTACTGATTTCACAAGAGGCTCTGCTAAAATGTCACCTCTCCGAAGCAAAACAGGAGCACGTCGGTGAATCATCGTTTCACACCCCAAAACCAGGAATGGGCGGCAAAACTCTCCAGTGAGGCACCAAATCCTCAGGGGATTGCCATAAAATGCACCCGGTGACTTTAGTCTTCCCATCCTTTTTCCTAGGTATCTCCTGATCTCCACCCCTTGCTCTCTCTTGCCAACCTACACGGGTTGTTCAGCTTTTATTTTGAGCATGAAACTGCCTTAGGACTGGAAGCTTTAAGCAGTTTCCCAGCCTCCAGAAATTTTCTGGTTGTGTTTCTCCACGGCAGAGCAAACAATTGCTTCGGTACCTGGCCACCACACCTAACTCCCAAACTCAATGAGAACTCTGAATTCTTTGGGAAACTTAAACAAGAACATGTTTTACATGAGTGAAGCACAATTTTTTTTGTTCACTGCAACTATTTGTTCCTGAAAGGACTTTACAAACTGTTTTATTTTCTGGAATCACCACATGAGGAAAGATGGGAAGTCCCTTGAGAAAGGGGAGAAGGCTGGTGCCAGGTTAATGCAATGGGAAGTTGAACACTTCTCAGCCTCTGAGATGGGCAACAAGGGGGGCCTAGAGTTTGGGGAGGTAAGAGCACCACTATACCTCTCCAAAACACACTCTGCTCCTCAGACAAAGCCTGTGCTTACAGGGAACAGCAGCCCAGCCCCTCACCTGCGATCAGTGCTACTGCCTGTCCTCACCAGCAGGTCCTGCCAGGGACCAGGAGCCCGCCCAGGGGAGCTGCACAAAGGAGAGGCAGCTCCAGGGTACTGATCCCAGCCACGGCCATGCTCTGTGGCCATCTGTCACTCCAAAGATGGGCCCCATCCACACCAGCTCCGTGTAGCCCCTGGGCTTTGCCAGGGGCTGTTGTGTCACCCTCTTGCAGCACCACGGTGACCCGGCCCAGCCCTTCTCCCACCCGTGCCCCTCCAGCACCAGAGCACTGTGCACTCCCCACCCTGTGCACATCCTCAGCCCAGCCACAGCTGCTGTTCCTGCAGAGCACTGGTCAAGCAGGAATGGGGATTAGAAGACAGCAAGTTTTTCTTTTGCTACCAATGTCTGCCTTCATCTCCCTTGTGAGCCCTCAGAGAGGAAACAGGGAGCAACAAGGTCCTGGTCCAAAGGGCTCTCAATCCTCAAAATGGATTTTACCTGTCTCTGAAAGCTGCCTCCATCTCTCACCCCCATTGCTTTCTCCCTAGGGAAATCAGTCTAAAAGGGGCTAATGGAACAATGTCCCTCTCTCTCCCCCCTCTCATTTTCTCTCTTTTTTTTTTATTAGCATTTGTGGAATTTATTCCCAAACTCTCCTAATCTTTCGTACACAACCATTTGATTTGCATAACCCAGCCCCCTCTCATAAAAACTGGCTGCTAGTTTAATTAAAAAATGTAAATTTGCTGTCATCTCGGGGCCTGGTGAATTAGGACGACATCGGCATTTTTTATTGCTGAAGACGTCCAAATTGATCCAGTCCGCATTGAACCGGAGGGGAGGAGACGGGGCCGCGTGGGACTTTTGGCTGGAGCTCCTGCCCCTCCCCTGCTCCCAGCCAAGCCTCCTCTGCCCCCTCTCTGCTTTGCAAAGTGCAGCTGAGGACGAGGACATCGGTTCTCCCAAAGCCCAGCTGGATGGGCCAGCGGGGCCTCTGCGGTGTCAGCGCTTCTGGGAGCGCAGCCCTGGGTGGCACCTGAGCTCTCCAAACCTTGGGAACGGCCGCGGCTCCAAACCCTGGGAGGGAGGGAAGGAGCCCAGGTGGAGGTGGGAGATGCAGCACAGGCAATGGTTGTCTTCACCTCCCACAGGACTTTTCATTACTTTCCAGACACTTTCAACCAACTTTTCAGAGGGAAACCTAAATTGCAGGCTGCACAGCAGCCCAGGGGTACGATTTGATGTCAGAGGGAGAGTCAAAGTGGCCACAAAAGCTCTCGCTGTGAGGACACAGCCAAGTGCTCTGGCAGCATGAGAAGTGGGACAGACAAGGCTGTGCAGGCAAAGTCCTGAGATAAATTCCAAGCTCAGATACTCCTTTCCAAGAGTGGCAAGGAGGACTCAGGGTGGAAGCATAAACAGTCCAGGAACAGTCCAGAAAGAGAAACTGGTTATTTGGAAACTACATATTTAATATTTGACCCCCTCCAGCCGAGGTATCTGTACCATTCCCAGCCAGTTTCAGTTCAAGTTTCCTCTCCACCTTTGGGATACCAGAGCAGAAGGGTGCAGCACCTGCACACATTGGCAGACCCCGCTCTGTCGCTGGCAGACCTGGTTTAGGAGGACTCATAGGACCCAGCAGACAAGGTGCAGGCAAGGAAACAGGAGTTTATTATCTCAGGGATCAACTTTCTGGTCTGTGAGTTATCTCTGTGAGGCAAAGCAGTCGAAACACTCCTACAGACTTCAACTGGCTTTGAAGCACGTTCTCCAAGTAACAGCTGGGCCCTGCTTACAGCATGATGGGAAGGTTAATTCTTGCCCTGCTAAACCCTTCTCTCAAGGAACAATCTTCTCTCAGTAGGCTTAAGCCCTTGAATGTTTTCCACCCAACAAATATCTCATGGAACTACTGGAAAGGGACATGAACAAACTGCCTGGGAACCTTCTGCAGACCAAGGGCTCAGGAATGACACCAACCTTGACTAAGCCAATGTCTTCCCAAAAATGTGTACTGTTGAAAAAAAGAAGAAAAAAAGAGTTGCCACCAGCCCAGAGAAGGTGTTTCTATCCACTGGGTGTTTCAAACAACAACAGTGATTTGACACGGGCACAAAATGACCCTGTGAGTGGAAAATTAGGTTTCTCCACCCATTTACCATAGGTGTCTTAGTCCTCATTCTGAGATCAGTTCCTGTAATCTCATACCAAGGATAATTAGGCTGGGGCACAGTTTCCCAAAGGAAGTGACAGGTGCCCAGTCAGTCAAGATATTTACAACCAGACCCGCAGAAAGTCACATGTAGGGAACATCTTGCCACGATCCTGGACAGATGGACTCAGTCCATGAATTCTTTTCAGCCCTTAACCACTCGGAACACTTCTGGCCCTAGAAGGCCCATGGAAGGACTGACTGAGCTGAGAAAGCTCTCAGCAAGAGCAGACTGTCAGACCCCACATACCCAGTCCCTCTGGGAAAGAAACCCCTCCGGACTTGCCTCTGCCAGCTGGCAGCTCGTGTGAGCAGCCCTCGGGCACTGCCTCCAGGGAGCCACTGCCTGAGGGCTTGGAGAGAATTCAAGAGGCAGAGACTGAGGGAGATAAGCTGGCCCAAGTAGATAAGGGTTAGAGGTGGTGATTATGGGGCAGGTCTTTGCCCCAAGATCATGACAAGACGGGTTCACCCACACACAAACCGTAATGCTGACTTAAACAGATCTCCCAGATCCTCATTTCCATGGCTTCCTGCAGCCCCGGGTTCCCATACCGGAGACCGAAACCCACGTGTTACCTGGGCGGCAAGGCCGAGCGCCCACGACACTTCCGAGAGGAAGGAGGGTCCCTTTTTCGGGGGGCGGGGGGAGGTGTTTGGCTTGGCAGCCCCTCTTTGGGGGCGGCGGTGCAGGAGCCCCCCGGGCAGCGGGCGGGGTCCAGCCGGCAGAGGGCACTGCGGGGCCGGGGCACGGCCCTGCCCGCCCGGGGCCACCCCGGCCGGCGACACCCGGGCAGCTGCCACCGCTCCCGGAGATGGAGATCAGGGGTAAATCACTGTTTATTGCTCTTTAAAGCATTTGCCCTCCTGCAGTTTCACCACATCCTTAACTCCTGGGCTGCCCACGCAGCCTCCCAGCTCCTTGATCTGGGAGGGAAGCAGCCGCACGCCCACGGCTGGACCCGGTTAGAGCCGGCGTCGCACTCGCGGGTGGAAGCGGCTCCGGGGCCGCTGGGCTCCTGATAGCAATGGTAGAAATAAATAAATAAGTGGAATAAACGACGACAAAATTATCCTCTCGATCACAACATCAGAGTACATAGTTCAGGCCCAGTCAATCATCAACCAGTTTATTACCATCTTACTCCTTATTAAAAAAAACAACACACACACACACACGTACACATAGGCTCCAGCAGTAATTACCTGGACTGTGGCGTGTCGCCAGCGCAGGCCTCTTTGGCCCAGTGCTGCCATTTGGACTGTAAATGGCAGAGAATGGCTTACACCATTTTGGAGAAGCAGGTATGGTTGTGTTGGCAGGTACAGGGCCAAGGTGGTGGGATGTTGTCCCAAACAGGGAGGCAACGTGGCCCAAGGAATTCCTACCAAACTCTGCATCTGCCCACTTGGTAAAATCTAAATGAGACTCTGACCCAGACTGTCCAAGGGATGGAAAACCCACCAGCACTTTAAGCCCTGCTGCCCCCAGCTGCAGTCACACCCCAGCCTCGTCCACCACCACACCCAGTGGAGCCACCAGCCCAGCCCAGTGCCAGGCCAGAGCCTGCTCCCCGTCCTGATACCTGATCAAAACCAGTGGACACGCCACAAAAAGCTACAACCAAAAACACGCCCAGCCCCAACACTGGGGCCTGTAATCTAAAACCAAAACATTGCCCCAGCCTGGCCACCTTTCCTCCTCCCTTCGAGATGTGAAGGGGTGGGGGAGGTCTCACACACCTCACATGGAAGGACAAAAACAAACCCATCCCAGATATGCCCAGGTTGAAAAAAAAAAATAATACTCATTAAATGTAATAAGCAGCCTCTTCATCCGACACTGCCTTGTCCCAAATAAATTAAATTCCTTTTCATTTAGACAGCACAGGAACCTGACAAGCAACCTTTACTACCGAGACGCCGGAGCTCAGGAGGGGGAAAAAATGAAAGAGAAAACAACCCACACAACTTACAACAAATACAAAGGCAGAATCATTTCAAAACCCCCATAAACTTCCCCTCCGCATCCTCTCCCGGCCAGCGCGCTCCTCGCCCCGCCGCCCGCCCGCGGGGGCCGCGCTGCCGGGAAGGAGCGGCGGAGGGAGCGGAGCCCCCGGCTCACCTCGGCGGGGCCGGGAGAGCGGGGCCGGAGCGGCGGCGGGCGCGGGAGCAACTTCCGTAAAACAAGTGAAAGAAGAAAAGTGAAAGAGGCGGCGAGCCCCCGGCCGCACCGCACCGCACCTGGTGCCGCCCCCGCGCCCCGCTCCGCCCGCACCGCGGCCCCGCACCGCCCGCACCGCGCACCCGCCGACAAAAGTTTCGGTGCGGCGGCGGCCCCGCGTCCCGGAGAGAGAGACTGCGCTGCCCGCAGCGCTGGCCCCGCGGCCGCGGAGGGGCTGAGCCGCGGCCGGGGAGCACAGCACGGACAGCGCTCCGCTCCGCTCCGCCCGGCGCGGGGGCACCGGCACCGGCGGCCGCACCGAGCGGGGGCTCCGCCGAGCGGCGGGCGGGGGGGCTGGGGGCAGGAAAAGGACAATTGTGCTGTACTTACCATAGTCGGAGAGACGAAAGCCGAATTCACTTAAATAATCAACTTTCATAATACTTAATTAATACCTAATTGCAGCTGATTGCTCCCGAATAACAAGTTGTTTAAAGCACTGATGTCATTGCCGTGCCGGTCCTCCCCGAGTCACTTTGGCAGCGGGGCCGGGGGCGGGCGCGCCGCCGCGGGGGGCGGTGACTGGCGGGCTCGGGCCCGCCCCCGCGCCGGGCCCAACGCCGGGGGCAGGTGCGGGGCCGGGCCGGGCCGGGGGCGGTGGCCGCGGGGCCACCTCGGGCGGACCCGCAGCGCGGTCCCCGCGGCGGTCCCGGCCCGCACTCGGGGAAGCGGCGTGGGGCTGCCCCGCACTCGGGGCCGCCCGCCCAGCCCGGCCCGGCCGCGGTGCCCCCGCAGCCATCGCGGGAGCGGCGGGCACGGAGCGGCTGGCGCGGGGCAAACCGCCAGGGGATGGGGATGGGGATGGGGATGGGGACGGAGCCCCCGAGAGCGGGCACGGCAGGACCCGCGGGCAGGGGCAGGGAGGGCACCGCCGTCCCACGCGTGTCCGGGCTCGGCCGTGCGGAGCGGGGCCCGCACCGAGGGGGGCTGGAGCAGTGGTGGCCGCCACCGGCGGGTGTCACAACCCTGGGCGCATCTTGCCCAATGCCCTGCAGGAAGCCCGCGCCGCTCCGCCGGGCCCACGGGAGGCTGGGGGGGGGCTCTTTTGCAGCGAATTTCCTCATTTTTTGTTGCTTTATTTTTCTAAGTAGCAAAGAATGCGAGGGAGGTTCTGAGAGGCGTGTTGGGTAAACACAGATATAAGCCTCTTTCTTTAAAACAAACGAGCAGATTATTTACCTGATTAAATAGGTATTTTGAGCAGGTTGTAGGCTGTTTTTGTGAACACACCATATTTGGCTCCATGGATTTTTGGCAGAGCTGGGCTCCTCACCGGGGCTGGGGAGCTGCCCATAGACTCACCAGCTTTTAAATCGTTTTTATAAGCAAACTTAATGTGCTTTTCAAAGGAGGCCAGCATCATTACCCCACTGGGGATGGGGAAACTGAGGCACTAGCGAGGGAAGTGACTCGCCAGAAGTGGCCGGACAGGTTAGTCACAGGGCTGGAAGAAGCCCAGGTGTGTTTGGCTCTGTGCACCAGGATACACTGCACCCACAGTGTCCTGAGCCCAGAGACCCGACTGCAGCTCACTCATCACCTCAGCACTGCTGCATTTGCATGGGCAAAAACGCACGGGCAGCGCAGCCGGAGGGCAGGGAGAGGGAAGAGGAGAGGGGAGTCATTTGTGGAAACCACAAGTATTCTGGCTTCGCCTGGAAAAAATCTAAACAAAGTCTGCTAAAGCAGAGCCACCCAGAGACCCTCCGGGCCAGGAAGCAGGTGGGGACAGCAGTGTCAGGCAGGAGGCAAGTGTGCCCTGCCCAGGGGCTGCCCAGCCAAGCAGTGCTCCCAAACAGAGCCCTGCTCGGGACTCGCTTTCCCACCTGGTACAGTCAAGCTCCTGCTTTGAGATGGGCAAAACTTTATCAGCATCGCCCTGACTTCCCCACTGGTTTCTAACCACACCATCAGCTCCAACCAGAACTGTCACACGGTGCTGCCTTTAAAATCCTGCAGCACCTGCCAGGGAATATCCCACCTGGGAACTGATGGATAGTACCAGCAATGTTTGTGCTGGCTCTGCAGGAGCTCACTTTGGGCCCAGAGCTTCCTTCCAGGTGTGAGGTTGCTGACAGGTCCCATAAGTTCACTGCATGTCACATCACACAGATTTCTCCTTTTTTGCCTCTCCTATGAACTTAATATTTAAGCAGTGAGAGTTCTGGTCACTGCTGCTGTTCCCTGAGTGAGTGGCCCCAGCTGTATGTCCACCCCCTTATGAAGGGGAACGTCTAACATGGATGTGTCACTGCACATACACAGCCCCACAGACCCTCTAAACATACCTGTTCTTCTACGTGCACCGAGCTGAGCACGTTCACACATCAGTATCCAAATGTTCCCCACCCCTCCCATCCCTGCACGCACACGCAACATGCATATGCACTCCACAAAGAAAATGATACTCTGTGCTCACTGACATTCAAATACACACATATCCATACACCATGACACACATGAACCCACACACACAACCTAAACACACCCGGAGGATCCCCTCCGCAGACTTCCCACTGTCCCTCCCACTCCTCCTTGCAGGAACAACTTGCCAAGGTGTTTTTTCAGGTGAAGTCCACGCCCTGCAGCTGACGCAACGGCAAGGCCTGATTTCCTATCTCAGCGATCTCCAGTCACAGGATCAGGTTTTATTTCCCCATCCTCCCTCCTTTGCCTCTTACCCAAGAAAAGTTGGTTCTTTCCTCTCTCAGGGGCTCCGGAGCTTTCTGCTCCCTTGGGGACCCCTGTGCCCCCCATGAGAGCAGCATCTCCCCTCCTTCCCCTATCCCTCAGGGTATGGACACACTTGAGTGAAGGCTCCCTCTGACCGTGCTCTGGCACGGAGAGGCTCCCAGGCCCCCTGGACCCCAGCAGCACTTGGGGGAAGGCAGCACCCCTCACCCTGCTCTGAACTGTGCTGCTGTGCCACAGCAAGAGCCACCCCAGCCACTCCAGCCATGGCTGCCCTTTCATGGCAGGTGAAGCGATCTCTCCTTGTCCCTTCACACCCTCCCAGGGGCATCAGGAGCTCTCAGTAATTAATGTTTGCCAGGTGCTCAGAGATCCTCAGATGAAAAGTGCAATGGGAGGGGGAAGGATGATTAATTTATTATTATTATTACAGTTTAATGCTTTCCCCGCAGACAGTGTGCCAGGGCTAAGCAGGGAGTGAGTCACGCTGATATGTGGGACATCCCCCTTTTTTGTGTCTCTTCTACCTTTGTTTCTTATGCTTAGCCCATTTTCTTGGCAGTTTCTCCCTCCTTGCTGGAGCTGACCCCAGGGCCTGGGGCCGTGCTCTGGATTCATGTGGGCTCAGGGCGCTGGCTCCCAGATTGCAGGTTGGAGATCTGGCAGCGCTGTGCTCCTCCTCCTGCTCCTGCCTGGGGAGTCTATTAGGCAAATGCTCTTGCCCTATTTCTGTAATTTTGTTTGATTTCTGTTTCGTCAAGGGAGGCGCCCGGAGGCCTCGGGGCCTGGGCGGCAGGAGCAGACAATCCGTGCTTTCTTTCCCTTTCCTTCTCCTTCCCTCCTTCCTTCTCAATTCAGTTTCAATCACATTATTGGCACATGGTGCCCCAGAACACATTGCCAAAGCGGCTGTGCCGAGTCTCAGTGTGCCGGGTGGGGCTCTGCTGGGATCACTCCCGCCAGTTGCTGTTCCTTGGCCTTGCTCAGACAGTTTGACACCAGCTCCCCACCATGTGGCTGCCTCTTTTTCAGACACTCCACAGCTTCCAGCACCTGCTGGAAGCCAAATACTGCTCCTCTCTTGACCACTGCCCAGAGGGAATGACTGTAGCAGGAGCGGACCATACAGCCCTGAACGTACATGGCATGTCCTTGTGCTGCACAGGGGCCCAGAAGACTTGGGGGGAAGGAGTGGCAGGGGTTTGAATGCGCTAACAATTAGTTACAATTTACTACAGCGATTAAAAGTGCAGCCTGGGGATTTCAGGGTGAGGAGGCAAGGGCAGAGTGCTACCCAGGCATCGCGTCCGACAGGGAAGGTAGCTGGCACTCAAATGCAGGCACTCTGCCTGCACACCCAGCAAGTGCCACCTTGAGCCAGCCCAAAGCTGCCCCCACAAAGCCCCTGAGCCCCAGCCTGGCACACTGGGATCAACTCCAGAGGCACCAGGAAACCACTGCCCAAAGACAGGTCACAGACTGGGCAAGACCCACTGCTGTGGAACATGGGGCAAGCACAAAACAAAACAGTGATTTCTGTCAAGAGGAGCTGCAAACCAGCTTGTGTTCCTGCACAGACACGCTTGGATGCAAATGAAAACGTGAGCACTTGCCATGTGCACGCACACACAGAGTCACAGGTAAGTGTACAAACATGTGACTGCCGTGTGTATGGTCCTGGCACACCACTGACACCCACCTGGGCACCCAGGACACGTCTGGATGGTCACGGATGGTTTGGCAGAGACTGTCCTGCTCTGGACACACGTGGAAGGCCTGATGCCACAGAGATGCCAAGGGGTCTGGGTAGAGAGGAGCTGCTATCCTACTTAGTCCACAGGGCAGTGACTTGCCCCTCAGCAACTGTGTCCTGCCATGGGCTGAGGACACCGGCACACCGGGAAAGGCTCTCAACACACAGCCCAGCAAGCAAGAGATGGGACAGGCAGAGAGACAAGCTGGATTTTACAGGATTCTGAGGCTGAGGAGTAGGGCTGGTCTCCATAAATTCACTCTGGATTTGACCTGGCTAGGGCAGGAGCAAGAGGAGAAAGGAGGGAAGGCAAAGGGAGCCTGGCACATTGTCTCCTCTGCTCCACCTGCCCCATCACAGGCAGAGGCCATGTCAGCCCTGCTCCCATGGGGTCACTGACATGGGTACAGAGCAGTGCTAGGACTGTCCCTGATGGAGCAGGTGAGACAGACATTCATTAGAAGTGACAGCAGGGAAGTGAGGGGAGATGATGGAGAAGGTAAGAAATGGGCAGCAGACCCCAGGCTGCACACAGCAGGGCCCAACTGCCATTCCTCCTCTGGGATGTGCCAGCAGGATCCCACCACGGCTCCGGGAGGGCAGGCGAGGTGTCCCAGGGCCGGGTGTGCTCCGAGAGCTGCCCGTGATGGAGCACCCGCCTGTCCGCCTGGGCTGGCCCTGCCTGCGCAGCGGGGCTGGATGGGCACTGCCACTGCCCTCCCGGGGATGTGGCAGCACGCACGGAAGGGGCTCTGAGCGAGGGCACGGCTCGGGCACGGCTCGGGCACAGCCCTGGCACAGCTCGGCACAGCCCTGGCACAGCCCGGCACAGCTCGGCACAGCCCTGGCACAGCTCGGCACAGCCCTGGCACAGCCCTGGCACAGCTCGGCACGGCTCGGCACGGCTCGGCACAGCCCGGCACAGCCCCGGCACGGCTCGGCACAGCCCTGGCACAGCTCTGGCACAGCTCGGCACAGCTCGGCACAGCTCGGCACAGCCCGGCACAGCCCCGGCACAGCCCTGGCACAGCTCAGCACAGACCTGGCACGGCTCGGCACAGCCCTGGCACAGCTGGGCACGGCTCGGGCACAGCCCTGGCACGGCTCGGGCACAGCCCTGGCACAGCTGGGCACGGCTCAGGCACAGCCCTGGCACGGCTCGGGCACAGCCCTGGCACGGCTCAGCACAGCCCCGCGAGGCGGGCCGGTGGCACACGGAGCACACGGTGCAGAGCCGGCTCCCAGCCCGTGGCAGGCGCGGCCGCGGCCCCCCGGGAGCCCCGGCAGGGCCGGAGGGTGCGGGGAGCAGCGGCGGGCGGTAAGTGTGAGGCAGACGCAGCGATTGCATTACTGAAGGAGCCCGGGCTGGCAGTGCCGAGCTATCGTCCCCGTAATCCTGTTAGCCAGCAATCTCCATTCCGAAAGAGCTTCATTTCTTTGTGAATATTTGTAAACTAGATATCTAATGGAAAATTATAGGAAAATTATAGTGAAATTCATGACGAAGAAATCCGATTAGCCCTAATTCAATTATGCCATCTTAGCCCACACAGCACATTTCCCATTTTTTTCCCATAAATACCAATGCCAGGGGTCCGGGTAATCAAATAAAATTGAAAATCATCTTCCCATTAAATTCAATTAGCTGCAATTTCTAAAGCCTATCAGAGATTTTAATTACTAAATTATAAAATTCTCCAATGCTAAATTGAAACTAAAAAAATTGCACATCCTTGTATTTCAGAAGAAAAAAACCCAGCAGAAACCTTGAAAAATACCCTTCTCCTCCCATCAGCACCCACGTGAGCACGGGTCTGGGCAGGCTTCACCAGAGAAATGAGTGTGGAGGGACACGAGCCAGGCCTAGGGAGGACGGTGGCTACCTCTGAGGGAAAGAGCTCGGACATCAGCTGAGATTAAAACCTAAGATCCAGCCCTATTTACAACTCGGCTGGGTTGGAAGAGGGAAGGGGAGAGGCTGGCAACCTCAGCAGTGCCTCTGCTCCCGTTTCCCACAGGAGCTCCCGGGTTCCAGCCGGTTCCCCGCGCCCCCGCGCTGCTGTGCCAGGCGCTGGTGACAGGGCACGGTGCTCCCGCAGCCGGGGAAACAGACGAGACTCTCTAGGAGCTGAAACGAGTTCTGCCTGCAAATGGGCTCGGTGAGGCAGTCCCTCGAGTCTCCATGTGCCAAAGCCGGGGCAGGAGAGCTGGTGATGCCCAGAGGGAAGCAGGAGGGCAGATGCTGGCTTTGTGCTTCTGATAAAGCTCCTTGAATAATAGCCATGCAAGCCCGGTCCTGACACTGAATTAAGGGAAGCTGGAGCCCTCAGCAAACTGATTTAGCTTGAAGCACTACTTCAGCGAACACGTGGGATGTTCCAGAGGAGGGGGACGTAATCACCCTTCCCTGATAGCACAGGGAACTCTCCGAGTTCACAGAGGCACCAGGCAGGCAAGCCCATCCCTAAACTGTTCTTTATTCAACAACCAAGCCAAGCAGGCAAACGGGGAACCGACAAAGCCTGTGCCTACAGATGCTCTCTTCCAGCCCTGCTTCTCCAGGGACCAGCGCGGCACAGGGACGTGGCGAGGGGCAATTAACTGTGTGAACAAGCAGAGGCAGGGGAAGTGAGGCTCAGCTCTCCAGTCACAATACCTGACCCTCCACGAGGCAGCGAGAGAGGATTTTCCAACACTGCCTTTATGCCAGAGAGCACTCCTGCGTGGTACCCTAAAGGGTTTATTCATGCACTAACATAAACGGAGCCAGTTTCTAACGCATCTCCCAGCTCTAAACAGGAGCTCAGGTTGCCCCGAACCAGGCCGATACTCGGTTTAATTTACTGGGCGCCCGAAAGTTGCCAGCAGGGAGTTGCCCGCAAACAGAACAACAACAAAAAAGTTAATGATCTGGGCTTTTTCTTTAATAAATAGGCAAACTGGCTGAGCCGGATTGTTGGCTGGGATTCGTCTCCCCTTTATCACCCTGGAGCTTCTGTGACACATTCTCCAAATCATCAGCATTTTGCAATTTGAGGTCGTTACCAAATACTATTTTTTTGCCAAGGAAGGGAGAAAAATAAATTAATAATTAAGAAGCCCAAGCAGGGAGAGGCTGTGGGTTGGATGGTGCTGCCACCTCCGCGGGCATTGCTCAGGCACCTGGCACCCGCCCAGCGCGCACCTCGGTCGCCGGCTCACCCTGGAATGTGGTGCTGGCACCCAAGTGCTACTTGATTTTACTACGAATTAATCAAAGTCTCCTCTGCAAATGTCTAACGCTAAATCACCGGTGGCTGAGCTTCAAATGCCGTTCCCCCGTTCCAGGGATTCGGCGCAAGGAGATTACCAGCTCCAGGGGAAAAGCTGAAGGGGGTTTCCTCTCTGCACATCTCCTGGTTTCTCCAAGGCATCAGCCTCTCCCAGCTGGAAGGAGAATAGATTTCCTGCAACTCTTCTCCCGCTCACAGCAGGTAACCACACAGACATCCAAGATATGCTGGGATAAATCCGCCTGTGCTGCCTGGCTGGAGTGTACTTACACCAGGGAGGAATGTGACGTTCCTGTGAGCCGGCACAGTGCTGGGTGTGCCCGTGCCCCCGCGTTCCCAGAGCTGTGGATACACCTCCACAGCGGGGCTGTGCCCTGTGTGGGCCTGGCTGCGTGTAGGACCTCGTGGCCACGCGTGTGTGTGGGGCCGTGCAGTCACACGTGGCTGCCACAGCCAGGGGTACACAGACGTTCTCTGCGGGCGTTCCTGCCCTGTCACTGCGTGCATGTCTCATTTGTCTCCCAACCTGCCGTCCCCAGCACCCTCCCCGTTCCTGGCCAGCCCCCAGAAGATGGGTTGCCACGGCTGATGCTCTGTGTGGCATCAGCACACGTCCTCACACCGCTCTGGAGACACGGCCCTGCCCTGAGCCACGGGCGAGCTCCACTCCCCTCTCCACACTTTGCCTGTCTCAGAGCCCTCTCGTATTTTCAGTGCTCACCAGACCGTGAATTCACCTTCATACCAGTTACAGGGTTATTTAGCTTCTCCTGACGCTGATAACCACCAAACTTTCACTGGCAGCTCAGCTTTCCCCTGGGAGACACACAGCAGTGCTCCCTCCCGTGCCCACAGTGCCCCCACCCACGCACACCCACCAGGAGCACGGGGACAGGTCCCTAAGCAGGACACAGTGCCTGGGGACACTGCTCACCCGCCAGCCACAGTCTCTTATCCCCACCCACATCTACACTGTGAGAAAGAGCAACAGAGCAGAAGAGTTAAAAACCGGATGGAAAGAATGAAATAGAGAAGAGGAGGAGAGAGAGAGAAGAGGAAAAGGATGATAAAGCAAAAGCAGTACAGCCAGAGAAGGAAATACCCCCAAGACAATAGAGGAAGGAGCAGGAAGGGAGGCAGGAAGAGGGCAGGGATATACTGTGGGGTTTGCCCCTGTACACCCCACAAAGCAACACTCTCCATCATTTGACACTAACACACTCTACAGCTCTCCCTGAAATCATAGGAATCAACTAGACAGCCCTCGTGCAGCAGCTGGACTAGCTGTGCGTGGGCTGGGGCACTGCCGAGGAGAAATGAGGATGATGAGCCTGTATGAGAAACATGGGACTCCCCCCTCAGGGTGCCCAAAGGCCGTGGGAGTGCAGAAAATCCCAAATGGGAGGGTGAAACCTCCGTGCAGAGCCACGCACAAGGAAGGTCAGCAGCCTGTCCCTCCTACTGATGCCCTGTCACGAGGAAACCCTCTCTGCTCTCCTTCGCTGGCCCAGAGCCACCTCTGCCACCCTCCCTCCCGCTGGCTCGGAGCCATCATCGCCTGTTCCCCCCGCTGCAGACCTGTAAGGCACCTTTTTGCCAGCCTTCCCCTCCCCTGCCACAGCCCCTGTCTCTTGGCATCATGTCTTTGGCCCAGGGCCTCGCTGCTCACCCCCGGCCACGTGGGCTTTGCTCCTTGGTCTCCTGGGCTCTCCCATTCTGACTGAATGATTCCCAGCTGAAGCAAGTGCTGCAGCGACATTTCACTCTGCAACCAAGCATGTGCTGACAGCGAGTGGCATCCCCAGGAGCTCCTGCCTGGCCCCCAGGGCTGTGCAGGGCCAGACGCTGCTGACAAGGTGCACAATTCACTGCACAACTTGTGGGGCCTCTTCCCACCCGTGCCAACCCCTGGCTCTGCCCCAAGCTGTGCCTGTAGCCAGCCACCCATCCCACTGTGGCCATCCCCATCTCCTGTCCTGCACAGCCCCATGGGGCAGCTTGGTCCCTTATCCCAGGACAGAAAATCAAAAAATCCCCCCTCCTTTGGTCCAGGGATTTCACCTCTGCTGGTGCAACAGGGAGCTCAAAGTGGGCACTTTGTTATTTTAGCACAGCTGTGGGATAGAAACAAACTCAAACGTGACTCCTGTCCTCCATCAAGTGTGCAACAGTACATTCTCACAAGCACAGCTGTGCACAGGCACATTATACTGAAGAACATGGATCTGGGAAGGGAGCAGGTAGGGGCACAGAGCTGCTCTTGTCCCTGAGGCAGTTGTGGCTGACTCTACTGAACACCAGAGATAGTACAGACAGAACTGGGGTAACTTTTGGGGTTGTCCTGGGCAGGGCCAGGAGTGGGATTTGATGATCCCTGTGGGTCCTTTCCAACTCAGGATATTCTGTGATTCTGTGACACTATGAACTGCAAGAGCCCAAAGGCACGAGAACGGGATGGACCAAAGCAGTAGCTCCGGCACAAATTCACCACAGCCGAAGACTTTTGTCACAAGTTCATCACAGCCAGACACTTCCCCCTGTCCTCCAGCTTCCCTGGGATGGTTCCTACCGCTGGAACTTCTGTGGGATTCACGTGGCCACCCAGCACAGGCCGATCCGTGGAAAGACGGCAGAGACACCCCCGCAGCCTCACCTGCCCCGGGAGCACACCCCAGGCTCCGCTTTCCCCGTATCGCCAGAAAAAAAAAGCTCTGTGCAAACAATAGATCAATAGAGCCCCCGCCTCTTCGGAAGGAAAACAAACACCCGGATCACCGCAAATTAGAGAATGTTTCGCTTCACTTCATCCAAACAGGCTGACAATTTTTTTGGGTTGTTGCCACGGCGACAGAATAACACAGCGTTCAGCCTGTTGCAGAACAATCAATTAAGTTAATGCCTCGGAGTGCCTGTTTACCCTTCCATTTAGGAGGTGCTGCTCTCGCTCACTTGCTTTCTCTCTTGCTTGTTTCAAATTTCTCACCCTTTGCTTCCTGCTTCTATTTCTTCTCAATTTAACCTAAAATAAAGTCCCTCCCTTCAACTACCTTCTGGCTTCTAAGGAGACTCCCACTTTTTGGCACCATCACCTGGAATAGTTTTTTCTTCTCTCTGACTCCTGTCCTTTCTCCTTTCTTCCTGGAGAGACAAAGAGACTGGGGATTTACCTTTACCTTGCACGGTACAGCCCTGTCCCCTCCTTCTGGTGCGCTCAGGAACTTGCAAAGTTTCTGAACAACAGCCCTAAACATCCCCTGGGCAGAGTGAGCACCTTCAAAAGAGGCAAAGTTAACTCTGCTTTGAACAAGATGAGGTAACTTTTGAGCTGAAGACCTACGAAGAGATGAGCAACCCTGACACTGCTGCTGGTTTTTACACTGTGAGCCACAACCATAAATGAAGAACCGTCTTGTGCTGAAAGCTGTTTGAAAAGGAGAACTATAAAAGGGCCTCGCAAGTGTCTGCGTCTCATCCTATGGTCCATGTCAACTGAAACTCCTAAATATGTGCTTAAATGACTTTGGCTTCAGTGAAACTCATCCCAGTGCTCACAGCACTGTGCTGAACTCAGCCTGGGCACCACGGCCAGGAGATTATGGCAGATCCATCATCCCAGTCCTCTAAAACAGAGGATGCCAAAGCATCTCTTGGCTCTGCCCTGGCCACCAGCAGTTTGCCAGGCCTTTCACAGGCTGACATGCTCTTGCCACTGATCTTGTGGGTTTATTTCCTGCCTCACTGGCAGCGTGAGCAGTGACACTTGGCTGTGTAGCTTCACTGCCTGTCTGCAGCCACTTTCCCATCCTTGCCCAGTGAGCAGTCCTGGGTCTCCCCCAGCCCTCCTGCAGACTCTGCTGCACCAAAAGCACAGCTCTGACGTCCTGGGGGGAATTGAGGTACCCAGGAGTGAAAGGATTTATCCAAGGCCAAGCCTGAGATATAATGCAGGGCTTCTATCTCCTCATCTCTCTGCACCCTGGTGCTGTTCTCCTCATCAGCACAGAACTCCTATGCTTTTCTCTGAAACCCCAGGAAAGGTGTCCACCTCCCTCACATCCTCATACACAGGAATTAAAGGACAAGGCAGAGGCAAGCACGAAGAGAAAACAGGGAGATTCCATGATACTGTCTTCTCATCCTGCCACCAGCAACAAGTGCCTAAATGTAAAGCACACATTATTTTAGCATTGCACAGATGGAACAAAACTGTAGGCAAGCAGAGAAGGGGGGTGCTCAGACACAAGGAAAAATTACAGTAATAGGGTCAAATACAACATCTCCCTGCTTCCCACACTGGATCCTTTTCCAAGGACTCCATTCTCCCAAGCTAACACCGGAACCCTGCTCACGGGGGGCACCGAGGCCGTGCAGGGGCTGCAGCACCCCCGTGCTGGCAGGTCCCCCCAGTGCTCCCTCTCCCCCTCCCTGAGAAGAAGTTGTCAGCAGAACCTGTTGGAGCAGGGGCTCGTTGACTGCTCCCTGTCCATTACAGCCTGGATTATAAGCATATTGCACAGTGCTCTCTGCACGGTGCTGGGGAAATCCAATACGCTGAAAGGTTAATGCAATCAATTAGGGTGACAAGGAAGTAGAGTAAAGCCTTCTGAGTAGATGAAAGGGAGAGAGAGATGGAGACAGGGAAAAGCAAAGAGAAGCAGGGGGGGAAGGAGCAAAGAGTGGGAGGAGGAGGAGGAGGAAGATGATATACAAGGCTTGTGCTGCAGACCACAGGGCTCTGGTGTGGCATGGATGGGGTTGTGTGACCCACAGAGACGAGGCAGGCCATGGATCCCCAAGGCAGCAGGTGGGCCAGGACTCCCTGTTCTTGGCTCCTCCTGCCCTCTCCTGCAGAACCACAGCTGCCCAGGGTGTCCTGCCTCCAGCCTGCTCCCTGATGTTCTTCGCTGGGGGACTGGCAACACTCCCTGTGCCTTTCCTGCCCACCTCCCACAAGGGATGGAAGCAACTGCCTGAGTTTAGAGTTGCTGTGCAAGGCAAAGGATCTCAGCAAGCCATGGGGCAGCATAACAGGAGGAGGAGGGAACAGGAATGACAGAGAGGACTTCCTCTGGCACCACTGTGTAAACCTCTTAGCTAGACACTGGTCATCACCAGTGCCTGCACCTATCCCCTGGTGCCTTTTGGTCTGGCTCTGTGGGATCTCAACCCTGCCAGCCTTGGGAGCACCTATACCAGAGGTGAGATCCTTCTCTCTTACTCTTCCAGCCTCCTTCCACTTCCATCAGCCTGGGCTCTCCTGCAAGGCCAGAGGACAAACCCCAGCCACGCCCCAGCTGCAGCAGGTTCACCTCTGCCTGATGAGTTTGATGAAGGTGCTGAGGCACTCAGCCCATCAGCACAGCACAGAGATCCCAGTGCCATACCGTGCATCCTGCTGCTCCATCCAGCGTGGCACAGGCCCTCCCTGGGGCATTCAGCTCAGGGGAGAGCCCCGTCCTTCCCCTCCACCCCCTGAAGCACTGCTGACTGGCTGAGCTCCTGCTCTCTGACCCCGGGCAGTGCAGTACTTCATTAACCTGGGCTGGCAGGTCAGCAGCGCAGCCCCTTCCTACCACAGCTCCTGCCTGTGCACGGCTCGGCCGGGGAGAACGTGACACCGGCTCATTAGGACAAATTATTACTCTATAACCCCTGCCGCAATGTCCCTTAATATGCCTATTTAGCAAGAGACAAGTCCTGGTGGGCTCCTCGGCATTAAAACAACCTCACAAATCACCAGAGGCACAAGCACTGAGGTCTCCGCTTCCGGGGGCAGAGGGGAGGGCGGCTGTGCCCGGGTGGGTGCTGGAGGGGCACGGAGTCCAGGCTGTTCCCCCACAGCAAGATGAAGCTCCTGGTATTGCTGGGGGGATGCTCTGCAGACAGGGAGTCGCCGTCTGCTTGTTGGCTCATCGTGCAGCCAAACATACCCAAAGCTTCAGTACAACACGGGGATGTTCCCTCACTGAAAGCCACTGAGGAAGTATTTTGGGATGCCCACTCAAACTGCTGGGCCTGCTTCCCTCTGCCTAACTCTGCCCTCAGCACTACCATCACTGTCGTGTTCCTTGTGAGACCTACAAGATACAAAGGTTTCCCCTGTGACATATATGGAGTCAGTGCCTGGCTTCCCAAACCCACCCAACAACACTAATCCCACCTGCCAACCCCTTCAGGTTAACCAGGAGCAGGTTTGGAAGCTGACATTGCTGGCAGGCTCCGTGTGCTGCCTCCCCATGTGAGGCTGTGCTACATTTTGGAGGATAAGCCCATTGCACATGAGAGCAACGGGCTCACACCTCGTGGGGAGGGCAGGGCTGTCATCCGTCTGGGGCTGATCCAGAGACTACAGAACCACTGCAGCTTTGGGCACAGTGAGTGAGACATCACAGGGGAAGACAGAAACGTGGGCAAATGTCAGAGGATGGCTGCTACCAAGCAGGAGCAGGGGGCAAGAGGAAATCAACCTCCTGATCGACCTTTGGGAGAGGGAAAAGGGAGAAATAACAGAGAGAAGTGGCAGCAGTGCCAGGCGGGACAGAGTGAGGAAGAAAAGTAATGGAAAGGAAATAAGGACGTGTGAAAAGTGTGTGATGCCGGGCACAGAGGAGAGCAGGATGAGAGCACAGGGACGGAGGAATGAGGGACCTGGGAGAAAGAGAGACAGACAGAGAGGCAGGGCGGGAGGCAAAGGAGGAGAAAAGAGCAAGAATGGCCACGCAGCGAGGAGCATGCGGGCGAGGCAGAGCGCTGTAACCAGGGTTGTGAAGCATGAAAAGGGAAGAATCTGCCTGTTCCTTTCAGCGCTCGGAGCATGGCGCTCGGTGGTGACCTACACTGTGCCCGGCTGTGATCACGTTTTCAGGGCCACTGCCTGCCGATCCCAAACAATGATGGGGAGCCTTTGAAGTCAGAGAAAGAAGCCGCAATGTGAACTGGGGACTTTCTTTTTTTTTTTTTTTCTCTTCCCCTTTTTTTCCCCCCCTCTCCATTTTTTTAAGGCCCGGGGGAAGGAGGGAGGAAAAGGAAGGCCCGAAGTGGTGGGGGGAAGGTTGGGGGAGAGGTTGCAAGGACAAAACAGAGAGTTGCTCTCGGTGGGGTGCCCCGAAACGAGAGAGACAAAAAGAAAACAAACAGTTTATGAGTAGGGCACATGCTGCCTGTGTCTGCCTGCCCTGCGCTGCCGGCCCCCCGTGCTCCCAGGGAGGCTTCTGTTCCCCAGCAATGATGGATGGACGCACAGGGCCATTCAGCCCTGCCATGTTACAGCAGTGGTATTTACATAACACTGGCCTTCCACCGGTCACCTCTGACACTGCCCAGCCCGGCCTGGGGCCCCCTCCCGCCCCAGCCAGCCCGGGCCCCTCGGATGAGCTCCCTGAAACTGGGCAGAGGGGGTCCCCACTGCCACAGGGATGCTCTGAGGGCAGGCACGGCCCAGACGGTGCTCTGGGCACCTCAGAGGGGGGGCCCACAGGGCAGAGCACTCCCCACCCTCCCCGTGGCCGCTCCTGCCCTCACACCTGCTGAGAGGAGCAATGGGAGAGCCCAGCCTGGCAGTGCTGCAGGGGTACAGAGGCACAGGGAAGAGGGTGGGAACTCTCCCAGTGACACACAAGGAGCTCAGTGGTACTCCCAGAGCCACAAGGAAGAACCAGGGAGAGCAGGAACTGCCTTGGCTTGGCAGGGACTTCTCAGGAACCATCAGCTGAGGTGGCACAGGGAATCTCTGACCCAGGACATGGAGATGAGGCATTTAAGAGACACAATCACCTCTTATTCCCATGGGCTTTAGGCCTCCATCTCTTATCAAAGGTTAAGTGACCATCCAGCTCATGAAGCTGGAGTTTTTTTGCAGTAAGACACACCATGACGTCTGGGAAAAGGGAAGACCCAGAACAGTCAGGATGCTGCTGGAGACAGAGCTGCTTCCATCCTACCACCACGGTGCTGCAGTCTGAATAGATAAAACTGTGCCAGAGGAGGAGGAGAGCACACACATCACCATCTGAATTATGTGAACTGAGCTCAGCAAAACTTCACAGTAGATGGAGACTGCATCCTATTCAGTGAAAGGACCTTATCCATCTCCCCCAGCCCACATGGATGAAGATGAAACCTCTCACCAGAACCCTTGCACAGTTTTTTATCTGTAAAGATAGAGGCAGGAGAGAAGATATTGAGGAAAACCCCCAGTGACCAAACCAGGTGCCAGAACAATTGGTGTACAAAGACAAAGACAGGATTAGGACATACACAGGCCATGTCTGCAATAGACCTTCCTCTGTTTCCACCCCTGTAGCTAACACTGGCCCAGCCCCAGAAGTTCTAGTGCAGACACAGCCACAGTGAGCAGGCCATAAGTGTGAGAGACACGCAGAGGAAAAGAGAACCCAGGAGGGCGTAGTGACATACCCATTGCAGTCTGAAGTCTCTCCTACCTTTCGGAGATTTCAAGGCCTGGTTTCTTGCCTCGTTTTTAGCTCTAAATTCACTTCATTCTGGAAGGGGGAGAGAAAGGATCTGGTTAACACACAGGGAACACCTGAGCAAGAGCCAAGGCACAGACAACTCACAACACCTGGGTGAGAACTCAGCTGCAAGCAGGGCCAGCCTGGGATATTCAGACTCCACAGGGGAACAAAACACTGTCCTGCTCCTGGCTGTACCCCCCAGTGCCATGCACCCCACCAGACACACTGTGCTCTGGCACTTCTCTGTGCAAGAGGCTCCCAAGGAGGGTTGGGAATAATTTCACATAGAGAGAGCAGCTATTGCTGGCCTGAATCCTGCTCTCCAGGTATCACAGACAGACCTCCTGCTGGTCTGCACCACGCTCTGCCCACACATCCAAGGCTGCCTTCTGCTCCATGTCAAATTTTTCCCTTCCCAATCTTCCCATTTTCTCTGCTGACCCCCCTTTCAGAGGTTTACACATGTGCTAATGCTGAGGCTTCCTGTGCACACCAGTGGGGCACAAGATGATGGGGTGTAGGGCTGGGTCCCAGTGCACTGAACCCCTTTATCCACTCATCTGTGCATTTTCTGCCCTGGAGAATCCAGAGAGTGAGGAGGAAAGAGAAAAGGGACAGGGGAAAAAAAGTCACAGCAAAACACATGAAAAGTAAATTGAATTATTTAAAACCATATGTTCCAAAAATGTGACAGAGCATAAAAGCCGTGCCGTGAGACTTCAGGAGGGGGTTATCCTGCGCAGGAGGAGAGCTCGCAGGAGGGGGAGGATTGATCCACAGCCAGCCAGGGACTTCCCCCTCCCAGAGCCAGGAGGGGGCCGGCAGCACAGGGTGGCTCCCTGCACAGTGGTGAGGGTGCTCGGGCTGTTCCTGCAGCCAAAACAGCTCCCAACACTGCCCGCAGTGGCAGTGCAGTCACAAACTGCCCCGAGGTCACAAACAGCCAGCCCGTGGTTGAGTCCAGCTTTCCACACGCTCCCTCTCTGCATGCACCGGTGGGTGCCACGACCCAGCCCCTTGCAGGGACCCCCTTTATCCCCTGGGAGGGCAGAAGGGAGAGGGACTGGGCTCAGGGGACGCTGTGCTGCCCCTGTGTCCGGGGCGCTGGCGCTCCGTGCGTGTGGCCGGGCTCCTCCCGTCACTCACACTCCAGCACTGCCAAAGATAGATGCCTGGTGTTGGCTGGGACCCAGAGTGGGAAGGAGCTGGTGAGATATCCCAGATGGATGGATGGACACAGAGCACAGGGAGCCCCTCGGATGAGGAGGATGCATAACCAGCCTGGCTCTTTCCTTTCCCACTCAAATCCTGGTGCTAACAAGGCTGAGGGCACGGCTGGAGTAACAGCTCCCCCACTTGAGGTGCTTCTCCCACCCTGGCACCCTCGGTCCTTCTGGCTCTCTCATCCCTTCTCCCACCTTTTTCTTCCCTTTGTTCTCCCTTTCTTCCTTGCTCTTTCCTCCGCTTTCTCTGCCACTCTGTCACGCTCTTTTTTCTCTCCCTCCCTTTTGTTCTCTCCCCCTTTCCCGAGCTCTCTGCCTGTAACTCTCTCTGCCTTCACTCCCTCGCCCCTGTGCACGGTCAATTCTTGGGTTTGAGTTTTTAATTGTTTTTTTTTCTTTCCTTTTTTTTTTTTACTCCTCTTCTTTCGGCCGCAGCTTATCAATGATGCAAGAGGAATAACGCCAATTTACTTAGAATGTGTAATCCCCAAATCAGATTGGGGGATTGTATGAGGCAATATGACCTTGCATATGTCTCCATTAAAGCCAGCCAGGCCTCCTCTTGTATTCTGTGTTCCCAGTACATATTTAGACAGATAACGCTAATTGTACTTGACATGTCCTCTTAAGGATGGACTCTTCCCTCCCCCAGCTCTGCTTCCCTGCCTGACAATGTGCCAGAGCCCAGCCCGCTCGCTGGCAGCGTGGCACGGCACGGCACCTGCGGGGCTGCCCGGCCGGGTGGGCGCCCGGCACGGCCCCGTGTCCAGCCCCGCTCTGGGATCGCCGGCCGGACACCCCGGCACTGCCCGGCTCCGTGTGGGGATGGGGCCGGAGAGGGCAAGGAGCAGGGGGAGCGCTGCTGGGACAGAGTTAATCTGAGATTACACACTGTTACTGTGTCAATCGTGGATTCCCTGTGAAAAAAAGCCCTCAGACAAAGAGAGGAGACTTGCTCGCCATGACCGGCTTTGAAGGCTCCCTCCTTTCCAACGAAAGGGGCTTCCACCCCACACCTCTCAGCTCCCACATTTGCTTTGGGTAAAGATTTGTATCTGGCTACTGGACACCAGCTTCTAGGGATCATCACTGGAAAATGATAAAATCCTGCTTGGGTTGGAAGGAAGCTTTAAAGGTCACATAGTCCCACCCCCTGCCATGGGCAGGGACACCTCCCACTATCCCAGGTTGCTCCAAACCCCACCCTTGGACACTTCCAGGGATGGGGCAGCCACAGCTTCTCTGGGCAACCTGTGCCAGGGCCTTTCCACCTTCACTGTAACAATTTTCTTCCTTAAATCTAGGCTAAATTGCCCCAATTTTAGTTTAAAACCATCACCACAATCACTACAGGCCCTGCTAAAAAGTTTGTCCCTGTCTTTCTCACAAGTCCCCCCTGCAGAAGCGCTGAAAGGCTGCCCCTTCCCCCTGCCTGCTGTACATTGCTGCTCCAGAGCAGACAAGCAGGACGCAGGAGGAGGAGGGGAGCTTATTCCAAGGAAACCAATGGATCCAAACTCTTCGCCAAAGTGGACTCAGATTTTTTTTTTCCCCTTGACACAACATCCTAATTCGACTTTTTCAGTATCTTTCCTTCAACAACCTTTTTTCCTTCCTCCCCTTCCTACCCGGCAACTGCGCATTTATTAATTCATGAGGCACTAATTAGTTCTTTGTTTAATTTTGTGTTAAACAGACTGACCGGAATGATAACGACTTGCAGCGTTGCATTACGGTCCCCAACCGCCCCTGTTTTCTGACAACAAGGGAGCGCAGTGAGACTGGCGTGATGAACCCCAATTCCCACTCCAGTTGCACTTCATTAAGTCAAAATGTGACAAGAAGCTTAGAGAGCAACTTTCAGATCGGATCGCACATAACAATTGGGCAGGAAACTTTCCGAGGGGGAAGCGGGAGCGGCACTGGCGGCGCAGGCTGGCACCGCGCAGTCCCCCGGCGGGCTGCCTTAAAGGAGCCGGCTCGGGCTGCGGGCCGAGCAGCACTCGGGGCACGTGCTGCCAGCCAGGGGTGCCAGGGGAGGAAGAGGAGAGGAAGGGCAGCAAGCCAAGCCAAAGGCACGGCAGGGCAGCACAGGAGGCACTGCTGCTTCCCGCTCCACTCGGTTTCCTTCGCCACGGTGGGTTGTGTCGGCAACCGCAGAGCCCGGGCGGGAAAATCCCTCAGTGGGTCACTCTGGAGCTCCGGGGACATCTTTAGGCACCTTCAGCTCCATGCCTCAGTTTCTCTCCTGCAGCTCTGCAGTGAAACAGCTGGTGATCCTGAGCTGCTCCTCAGTTGTCAACAACTACACCATTATCATGGAGCCCCTAAACTGCTAAGGGAGAGGTTGAATATTGGCACTCAGGTTGCTAAAACCAGAAGGGAAGGGATGGCTTGGACACAAGGGAGTGTCCTGGACACTGGGCTGCTCTCCTGGGGAGGGAGCTGTGCCTTCATTCAACTCTGTACAGTGCCTGGCACTCCGGTGGCACTACCAAGTTTTGGAATGTCCTGATCAGCCTGGTATGAGCAGTAAACTTGGTAAGCCACAAAACAAGCACCCTGCACTCAGCCCTGTGGGTGGGAATCCAGCCACCTCAGTGCTGCCCATCCCTGGGCTCTGCTGAGGGCCACAAGTGCCTAGCAGCAGCTATGGCACAGGGTTTGGGTGTGTGGTCACACATACAGCCTGGCAAAAAATCCCTGAGCATCACTTACTCCTCAGCACTGGCCAACATGGGACTGACAAACAAACGACATGGACCTGTCCCAGCCTTGCTGGTACACAAAAATGTACAGAGTGTGGCCACCTCCTTGAGCCCCTTTTGGCTCACTGAAGGGCAGTGAAATGTAAACAGCCTACAAGAAAGTGAAAGGGGTCTTAAAACACCCCCAGAGAGGATGGGGGTGTGTGAAAAGGAAAAGGAGACTTCCCAGTGCACAGAACAAGGAAGTTTTGCTACAAATCAAATATGTTTTCTTCTACTGCATGGACATCAGCTCTGGGAATAAGCCAAGATCACCTCAAAATGAAATGATCTGTGAGGTCTGAATGCCTTCTCTAGCAGGTATTTTTCCACAGTTATCCCTCTCTCTCTCTCCCCAAGACCAGAGGACTCACCCTCGCCTTGCTCCACAGAGGCCCAAAGCTCAGCTAAGGTCCAGAACACCAGTAAAGGCATGAGGGCCTCTCTGAGAGTTCCTCAGGAGCTGTGTGGGAGTGCAGAGCCCCGTGCCCTGGGCAGGGCAGGGCAGGGCAGAGGAGGGGGCCGTGCAGCCCCCGAGCCTCGCGGGGCGCCCGCGCAGCAGCAGCCGGTACGTGCGCTATCAGTGTTTGCACCTGAGCGAGCTCCAACCACACGAGTCTTTGGGAAAGGGGCCAGGCTGCAGCAAGGTATCACAGCATGGTGTTTGCCAGTACACTCACAGCTGAACAACACACAGATCTGAGAGCAGACGTGTTTGTGCTGGCTTCCATCTTTCATGAATCTGGAATGCAGCAGGGACCTCTGTGACTGACAAAAAGGCTGTTCCTCCATGACAGAAATCCCGGGAAGACAGCACATCCCTCTGATTTCAGTTCTACGTGAGCTCTGGATCCCATAAAAAGGCAAATGTAGGTATTAACACTCAGTTGGAGGGTTGGACTGGTTGTCCAGTAAGGGCAAAAGCACCCACTAAAGACCTGAAGCAAGGAAAACTGAGAAGGACAAGAAACACACCCTGTTGTCACCAGCCTAACAAGCCTTCTTGGTTTGGGAGGGCTGGAATATCCTGGCTGCTGTATAGCTCCAGCTGCACAGTCCCACCCAACCATCATCTCCTGCCAATCTTGGGCTGCCCAGGGAAAAAGGCATGGGCTGCAGGAGAGGAAAGGGAACCCTTTCTTGGCTGCCATTACAAGGCAATACCAGCAGTGCAACACAAACCGACCCCATCCACACTTGTAGGGCTACACCGTGCTCCCAGCAAAGTTTTGTGCTGAGAATTAACAAGCACCCCAAATAGGTCATGGTCTGCCCCTTCTTCCTAAACCAACATGCTGAAATGTCCTAGACTCCATCCCCAATCCTCTTTAACCAGGAAAACTCTCCTCCCAGGATTACGGGCCCACTGCCCCCCTTCTCTTCCCCTCCATCTGGCTGAGAGCAGCCTGGGACCGAGCGCTCTTCCCAGCCCTGGGAGAACCCTGCAGTTTCTCTCTCATAAAAAAGAAAAATGGGAGCTATAAAAAAGGCAAAGAAAAGAAAAGCAAAGCAAAGGGAAATCACTGCGAAGGAGGAAAAGAGCAAAGCCCCCCTTCCCTTCCCACCCTGTCCCCATTACCTGCCTTCAGCTCCGGGCAGAGCCGCCTGCTCTGGTGCCTGAGCACTCCCCTCGGCACAGCACTCCCCGGGGACACCCTGCCCTGCCTCTCACCCTGGCCCCTCTGCTCAAACCTGTTGAGCAGAGCCCAGCTCGATAAAGGTGAAGCAAAAAGGAGGAGGAAAACCAGCACTGGGCAGTAGGAAAGGGACAGGGGCCATCGTGGAGGTAACCCTGCATCCCAGAGTGCTGGAGCCAGGCAAGGGACAGAGGGACAGGGACAGCACCCACTGCCTGTCCCAGCTTCCCAGCACTGATGGCACTCGGGACCAGGAGAGGCCCCGGCCCCCCACCTCACTGCACAGCTACAGCCCAGCCCAGCCCAGCAGGAGGGGAGCGCCAAGGGGCGATCCCAAGGATTTCACCTCCCGCCACGGCCTCTGTAAAGCACAGCAGTCCCCAAACTTGGCATTCGGCAGCCCTGGGCTGGCTCCTGCTAATTTGCTGTCAGGCTGCCTAAGCAAACCAATTAAAACTAATCATTAATTATAAAAAAGAGAGAAAGAAAAAGACCCTGCACGAACGGAGAACTGGAAAGGGCATGGGGAAAAGAAGGGCAGGAGGTGGCAGAGTGACAGAAGAGAACTTGAGAAAGGCGGGGGGGGGGGGCGGGAAGGGGGGGAAAGAAAAGGGTTTTAAAACCCCAGGTACAGAGCCTGGGATGAAGGCAGCAGAAGGGCAAGTGGTCTCCCAGGGCAGGGTGGGGAGAGGTGAGGGAAGCAAGGAGGACCCGAGGAAAAGGGAAAAGGCGACTCCAAGGATGGTGAGGCACACGCCTAGCCCGGGTCCTGCCGCAGTGGGAGCTGGCACCAACACAGCAGTGAGGCTGCTTCCTCACTCCCTCCATCCCAGCCCCAGCCAGGGGGGCATCAGCTGCACTTGGCAGAGCAGTGGGCACCTGCCAGCCTGCGCAGACAGGGCAGAGGACGACGAGGGTGCAGGGGGGCAGAGCCAGGCGTGAGCACCAGGACTGGGGAGCGCTGTCCCCCCGCGCCAGCGCTCCCGGCGCTGCCGGCGCACATGCCTGAGATGGGGATGAAAAATGGGGCATTTATGAAAAGCCCCTGATTATGCGGGCCTGGCGGGGCCCCGGCTCTGCCGCCGCGGCTCCCGCTGGCTCCCCACGAGCTCCGGGGGCAGAGAACCCCGGCAGCTGTCGGCACAGCCCCCGCCGCCCCCGCGCCGCGTTTTGTTCCCCGGCCCCGCACACGCACACGCTCCCCAACATCCCTTTTGAAGAGCCTCGGGCCCACGTCGGGCTGGCGGATGGCGGAGAGGTGGGGGCAGTGCCATGGAAACGGGCTCTTTCCTGGGGAAACGCGTTGCCCGCCCCCCCTCCTCGTCCCGGGTGCCCCCTTTGAGGAGCTGTCAGGACCCTGAGTGAGTGTCACACGACCCAAGGACCAGGCGTGACCAAGCCTATTTTCTGCCTCAAATTTGATTGATTAAAAAACTTTTTAGGAAAACCATGTTAAAAGACAAAAAAAAAAAAAAAAAAAAAAAAAAAAGAAAAAAGGAAAAAAAAAAAAGGAGGAAAGAAAAAAAATTAAACAGAAAGGGACAAGGGGGTGGGGGAAAAGGGAAAGGCCTCTGTGCTGGGTTTCCCTGGCAATAGCACCAGGGGACAAGTGTCAGAGGCAGATAAACAGCATAACCAGGCCGAAAATAAAGGTCAAAGGAAGCATGAAACTTAACACAACAGTGATTAAGATAATGATGAAGCAGGGGACCCCAGGAAAAAAAATAAGTGTGACACACAGAAACACACATATATGCTCCAAGTGATGGCCCAAGAGACCTGGTACGTGGGAAGAGGTGACAGGGCTTTTTAGGCTTGGGGTACCTGGAAAAGAGTGGAAATGGAGGAAAAACCCAAGGGGAGGATTTGGGGAGAAGGGTCTGTGATTTCCCCCCGGGCTGGCTGCTGTAGGTCGATCCTGCCCAACGCCAACAAGCCCCAGAGCCCTCCCATAACACAGACACTGTCCCAGCCAAGCTGTGCTTGAATTTGCCACTGAATTCCTCAAAAGAGTCTCCCTGACTCTGGGAGGAGTGGGTGTGGATCAGGGAGGCCCTGCTGACACCAGGCTGTGCTGCCTTAGGCTGGCTCAGGACCTGGCTCTCTGCCCTGGGGGAACCGGTATAAAAAGCCTCCGAGATGCTGGTCAGACCTCCCTGCCCACCTCCTCCCCCTTGCCAAGGCTAATTGTGCAGAGAAAAGCCCAGGAAGGCTGAAGGACTCAGAAAGCCAGTCCAAGAATGCCATACCCTTCGGCATTTGCCTGCTCCATCTCCAAACCTCCAGGATGAGCTCACAGTTTTGGAGCCCAGCTCGTGACTTCCAGTTGCCTGGGTCTGGCTGTGTTACCACTGCCAAGAGGCAGCAAAGAAACTGGAAATTGTTCACCAGCCTGGGAATTTAAAGCTTGTGCAATAGAATGTGTGGAAGAACAAAAGTCTTTCTAGCTTTTCTGCACCATCTTCCCACTGGGAGTAACTCTGATCCCCTGGAAAATGTCTCTGTTCTGCCTTTTCTGGCATTTTGGAGTCCTGGTGCAAGGTCCTCTTTAGGGATTCAGGGGGACAGGGACGATGGCTGTGCTTCCTTGTCCCTTGCACTTGGCCTTGGGCAGGACCCACTACACCTCACTCATTTCCTTATGTCTGCACAGCTCAAATTGTGTTAGAACCCTGAGCAGAAAAGAATTGTTCTTCCTCCTGCCAAATATCTTTGGGGAAAGTAATTCCTTAGTTGAAAATTTTCTTCCACGCAGCGTTTATCGTGAAGGAAAGCAAAGAAATGCTTTCACAGAAAGGTTGGAAAAGTGCTACATGTAAGTTTATCCCCACACACACTTGGTCAGAAAGCTGTTTTCCACCAAACATATTCCAGTGCAAAATTTTCAGCATCATATTCATGTGTCTCCCCCCTCCCCCATCATTGATATTCATGGTCTTTTGTAAAGAATGATTCAATTAAACCACCGATGCTCCTCGCTAGAGGAGTCTGAGCAGTGAGAGGAACTCCCCAAAAGTAGTGGCAGGCCAGCCTTTGTCCACCAAACATCCACTAAAGATGGTCAGAGGGGCTGGGACACCAACATCTCACACCTGCAGAAAAACTGCTGTTGAGGAAAAAATAAAATCACTGCTCTGATCCCTGACGTTACTGGCTGAAAAATGTGATTTGAAAAATAATAATGGAAAACAAGGTCTTTCTTAATTTCATTTTTGAGCCATTACGGTTCATGTTTTCAATCTTTTTTTTTTCCTCTTTGGTAATCAGAAGAGCGAGAAATGTGATTAAAAACTAAAAAACCAAACAAACAGTGAAAGCTGAGATCCTCCTGCATCCAGGAACATGGACTTGAAGGGAAAATACCAAATGCCCTCAGGCACAGGGTAAAAGGAAGGGTGGGCAAATGTTACATTTTGGTTAATGCTGTTATGAAATGTACAGAAAGCCAGAGATAATAAAGATACTTGGGAAGGTGTTCTTTAAAGGTATTCTGGAAAGATTTTCCTCCCTGCATCTCTGATAACAAAGATTTAACACGTGCTCAGACGTGGGCACAGCCCTGAGAAGGGTGAGGAACTAACGCTGGTGCCCTGTGTGAGAAACTGCACTGAAGTTAAAACCCCTCAGTGACAGAGCTTTTTGCCAGGAAAACCAACCCCAGCTCCCCAGTCTGACAGCTGAACCTTGAGATTCTCTGCCCAGATGTCGGGTTACTGTTCAGCAGCACCACAACCCCTTCTATCAAGACCATTTTTTTTTTGCATTTTCCAATGAAAATAATACTCTGCGTTCGCAAAAGCGTTGGGAGCAAAGATCTCTTTCACTTTCCAACACGCTTAAAGTGATTTCTCGTGCTCAGAAAGGAAACACAGCAACTTTGGCAACAAAACTAGAGGAGAAAAAGGAACACACCAGATCAAGGACGACCTGGAGTGGAGGCACAGACACTCTTCCAGCAGTACACATTCCCTCCCTCCCCTGGCAGCCTCAGCCCAGCCAAGGAACAACTTTTCCTGGCTGCTGCTCTCTGATGCACCACCGTTCTGGTCCCACTGGCACAGAGAATCCCACAGTGGGCTCCAGGTGCCCAGGCTCGTGGGGAACATGCTCTAACACGCGTGTCCCTGCACACGCAGGACCCAATACCCACACACACCTCGCAAACGTGTGCCGAGCACACAAAACTCCCTCGCCGTGGCCGAGGAACTGTCAGGAGAACACAAGCAAAAGCTGCTTCTTGACAGCGAGTCATTTATATTTTAGCTTCGTTCCATTATCCTAACGAATCCTTCATCAGCAGATGCAATATTAACAGCAGAAAATCAGCTCATTACATCCGGGGGGATTTCATCAAGTTGACAATCATATATGCAGCTACCCGAGCCTGGAGAGGACAGGGCTCTCGTTATTTAGTTATCCTGGTTTCATCTTAGAGGCTTTTTCTTTCTTTGTGTCTTTTTTTTTTTTTTTGGGGAGGGGGCAAGGGTGTCCCAAACAACCCCCAGACCCCTGAGCTTTCAGGATGCTGGTCCACAGACAGATCCACTCAGCTGGGAAATGCTCCAGCCCATCTCCAGGAGCAGCAGCTGTTAAGAGGAGAAAAAAAACCCTCACACAATCTGCACCCTCTGCAGCTATGAGGACATTTCTCTGTGGAGTTCTGACTCCAAGAGAGGGTTTCCATCCTAGGCAGCTCCTGCCTTGTGTCCAGGAGCATATGGAGTGGCTGCTCTGGTTCTTCTGCTCCAGGCAGGACTCCCCAGTTCATGCTCTGAAGGGTCTCTCTCTGCAGTGTTCCCAGAGGGATAAGATACATTTAAATAGTCTGGGATTTCATGAACTTCCCAGGCAAGGAGCAGAAGAGTCAGTCCAGGTGAGTTGAAGGAGAGAAGAACAGAGTAACAGGGAGAGTTGAAGGCTGAGTTCAGGAGATTGTGGGGCTCTTTTCCTCTCCTGCCTTGCCTAGGGAGCATTAAATAGCACAGCTGAGGCAGCCAGAGCAGGCTGACAGGGCACCTTTAGATGCTGCACTGGAACACACCTGGAATAATCCACAGATTGTCTTGTGAAACATCGAGGTGAAAACTTTGAGTATTTGCTCTACTTCCCCCTCATACTCTTGCTTTAAAATCATGGAAATGGGCACAGACATTTTGGGTTCCTTCTGTTTTTCACAGCCATTCCAGGGGCTGCAGGCTGAGAAGCCCTGCAGCAGGAACAGCTTAAAAACTCCCTTCCTGCTCTGCCTCCACTACCAAGGGTCTTCCTCAAAAGCAGCAGCCCAAGAAATCCTTGGCATCCCCAGTCTGAAGAGCCACTGCCTGCAGCCTCAGGATTCCTCACTGCCTGCTAAGGAGCTTTTCTGCCCACCCTGAGATTCCCTGGAGGAACAGGGATCTCCTGCTGTTCTCGCTCACACACGGTGGGTGCCTTTGCCACCATGCCTTTGCAGAGCCTGGTGATTTCAGCTGGAGAGCAACTAACTGGCTCCCAGGACTTCTCCATCAAGGGATGAAGCTGGAGAGACCAGTCTGGAGATGGACATGGACCACTCATGGCAGATACAGCTTCTGGACAAGCGTCTCTGCTGCTCAGCCTCAACCACCCAGCACAGCTGAAGGAAGAAGTTGAGCTCATCTCCTCCAGCTCAGAGGGGGCTGGGGTGGGCACTGCACATTTTCCCAGCAGGACTGGATTTCTGCACAGCAAGGAATATGTTCCTGGGATGTCAACTCCAATCTCTACTGCGCTCTGACAGATTTAAGCTCCAGTTTGTCCGACAACATCCCAAAGTGTAAGAAACTGGGGGCAGACTCTCTAATCAGGCTGTAGGACAAAGGCCCGGTCTGACCCTGTCACTTCCACTTACTCTTGCTGTCCGTCTTGCTCCCCCCACCCTCTCGGCAGCCTCCCTGCCCACCCTGGGCTGCCCTCCCTTCCCTAACACAGCTGGGCTAATCCTGCTCCTCCCGCGTCCAGCGCAAATCCTCCCCAGAGTAAACCAATCCTGGGAATTTTTATTAGATTATCAGCCTGCCAGCTCAGTGCTGGCTGGACTAATCCTAATCAGGACTGATTTCTATTAGCCAGCTTCAGGGAGGAGCTGTGCTGTCCCAGCACCCCAGGCCCACACTGGGGGAGCCCGAGGCTTTTTAGCTCGTTCTATACAAATTTTCCTTTTAGAAAGGAACAAATTTAGCCCAGGATCACCAGCAAAGTTTGCATGTGGGCTGTGTGGGCAGCCATGGGGCAAAATGTTCCCGCCCCGTCACTGAGCTGCAAGAGAAGCCAAAGGGGTCCAGGCTCCACAGCCCCTGCGGCCCCAGCTCCAGGCCAGTGTGGCCAGTTAGTGCCACATGGAAAGATGCTTTGTGGCAGGGGACGTGAGCCTGCTGGGGAGCAGGCTGAGATGATGGGCTCATTTCAGACAGGAGGACAAGCAGCCACAGCTTGAGTGCCCAGGACAGAGTTCGCGGTGCTGGCTGAGTCAGCGAGGTCTCCATGCCCCATTACCCATGCCCAAAGCAATCTACTTTCACTTCCCTCCCCATTCTGCTAAAGCAAACTGTCGCTCAGGTATTTCTCCCCTAACGCCGTTCCTGGCCCTGGAAGTGACCTGACTGAAAATGTTTGCTCTTTACTGAGGCTGGTGAAAGTTTTGCTGCCGACTTAACAGGATTTGAGTCGAGCCACGAGGGCAGCTTGAGCACGAGTTCACGAGCAGGGTGTTGAGAAGAGCAAGGCTTCGTCCCTGCCTCTGTCCCCTTGTCCCATCCACCCGCTCCGTGCCGAAAGCACAACTCTTCCCAGCAGCCCCCAGGGGACTCCACCGCACTTCTGAGCGCAGCCAGCGGCGCTGCAGCCGCTCCGCACAGACACACATCGCACCGGAGCACCCGGCAGAGCCTCTCCTCCCAAAACTGACCGCGGAGCTTTGAAAACTCACAGACAAGAGGGGGTTGCCTCTTCTAAACTTGTCTACTCGTCCCCTCACAGCCTCACCATCTTTACGCTGCCTCCCAGGGGAGGAGGAATCGCCTCTGGGACTGAGCTGCACCTCCCGGGCACCGCGGTTCTCTCTCATGGTGCTCAAGCGAACAGCAACTAGAGGGACAGTGATGCACCAGACAGGGCTTCAAGCAAGTTAAAAGATGCCCCAGGCTGAGACCAAGACTAAATATGCTTGGTCTAGAGTAAATGGCCCCGAAATGGGAGCTGAAAGCCAAAGCCCTGCCTGGAGCTCCAGGCGCTGCCCCTCTCAGCTTTGTGGGGGGAAGCACCACACAACCCCAACAAGGGAAACATCTTCTAAAGGAGCAGCTCCACAGCCTCCAGACACTCGTGCTGCATCAACTCAGGACCTTGTTTTGTGCTTGGGCACATCAGTAAATACAAGTAACTGTCCAGAACGTGAGGCTGTAAATGAGCACAGCTCAAGCCTCGCTCTCCTTTCCGGCCAGGCTTACAGCACCAGTCCTACTCTGGTAGGTGGCAAGGTTTCCTAAGAGAGTTAACCAGATCCGGCTGCAATCAGAGGCTGCAGCAGGCTTCCTGATGTCAGAGAGAGAAATGGGGGACTTGGCCCAAACCCTCCAGAAACCACATCAAAAAGAGATGTGGGTGAGAGCCAAGAACAGATGATCCAACTGTGAAGGGGCTTTGTGTGTGTATGTGTTTGTGTGTGTGCGTGCGTGCAAGCCGAGGAGAGAGGAAAAATCAAAAGAAAGAGAGAAAGGAAAGAGGAGGAGTAAGAATGAACAGAAAGATGGAAAGAAAAGGTGTGGAGGCACGAGATCAGGAAGGGACCAGAGCTGTCACAATGTGTGTGGCCTGCGAGCAGGCACGCGATGAACAACAAAACATGGCAACGATATATAATCGATGTCATGTGTTAATGATAAACACGGATCAGGGGAAACACTGGCTCTGTCTCGAGCACTGCCAGCCCGGATCTCAGAGTGCTGCAGACCCACGGGGCCAGCCTTGTTTCAGCAAGGCAGCACAGCCTCGGTGGAGCCACAGCAGTGGGCATCCTTTGGAAAACCCTGCACTCTCCTTGCTCTGCTGCAAACCTGGGTGCTGCTCTGCTCCTGGGCATGGAGTGCTCCCACAGAGACAAGGAGAAGGCAGCAGGTTTCCATGGGGGAGTTGGTGGAAGAGCTGTGGCTGGAGACCAGGAGGCTTGACTCCCAGTTCTGCGATTTAACCACCAAATCAAGGTTTAGCCTATTTAGAAGCAAAGCAGCACAAGCATTACGCAGTGCTGGCAGGATGGGGTCACGATCCCAGGCTCCTCACTCCAGCAGAGAACTGAGGGAAGAATCCTGTGACTGGGCTTTGCCCTCACTGCAGGAGGTCCCCATGATACCGGGGTCTGCAATAGGTAAATCAGATTATGTATCTCTGCTGCAGGAGAGCAGCAGCTCACCCAAAACAGCTCCTCAACCTCATCTACCCCCTCTCCGAGGTATGCCCACCAGTAGGAGCACAGGAGTGAGCACAGGCACACATCCTCTCAGCCCAGTGGGACCCTGGGAGGACAGCAAGGTCCAAGTGGAGGATATTCCTGTCCTCCTGCAGCTGGATTGGCAATCCAGGCTGGCACAGACCTCCTGTGGGGGTGTTTCCCATTCCAGCTGTGAGCTCCCTGCAGTCCCGTGCTGCACAGGGGATATTTTGCAGAGGTCCCCTGCACCCTGTGCCGAATGAGATCCCTCTCCTTTCCCACCTGCCTGGGCCTGCCCCTTACAGAACCTGGCAGGCAAACTCCAGGTAAAGGAGATGAGACCCAGGGACCAGCCAAACCCAAACCTCTTGCTGAGATACTCAGTCTGAGGGACAGAGAAAGAATATCAGGGCCTTTCTATCCAGGGGCTTGTACTGTAGCCCAGCTGCTGGCCAAAAACACTCGAGTACCATGGGTGGAGGTGAAAGGGAAGATGAGACATGAGGCAAACTGGGGACAAGAGAGAAAAAGAAACCATATGAGAGATACAACCAGGTGAACAGTGGGGACACCAAAAGATGACAGGGGATAAACTGAAGTTGCTTCTGTCCTTTACAAGGGCTCTGGTCTCAAGCAAGGGCATTAATACACACCTGGCCTCACCACCCACAGTGGCTGTGGTCAGGTAGGGAATGTGTCCAGCTCCATGTCCCCTGGAAGCTGGGCCATGCCCAAATGCAATCAGGGAAAGTTTAGACTTTCCTCCCCCCACTGCCTGTTTTTTTTTTTTTTTTTTCCAATTTATCAGCAGATTGTGTGGAGCCGAGTGGCGCTCGCCTCACCCTGCTAAATAAAGCTTTGGTATTTCTGATAAAGCCATCAAATTCCTTATCACGCTGACACAAAGAGCATTTAAAGAGACACACACACTCTCCAGCACCCTCCACTTCCCAGTCCCAGGCGCCTCAGGGTAACCTTTCCAAGCTAAAACGAAAGGGGGGGAGCAGGGGGAGGTGGCTGTTGGATCCCTGTGCTTCCCAAGCCCACGTTGTGAGGGGACCCAGCTTGTTTAACCTTTAAAGAGGGAGGCTGGGTTCTGTCAGGCTGTCCTGAATACTGGGACAGATTCGATAGCTCTGTGTAAATAATGCAGGCTGAGATGTGGCATCAATAGAAATGCCCTGCAACAACAAGAATATCGATAGCCGGAAAATCCTATGAGGAGGACGGCAAACCCAAGTGTCCGTAGGTGCTTTTAAACCAGGGGAAGGGGAAGAGAACCAGCGATCTGGGGCTGTCACAAAGACACAACTGGGGCTGCCACTGGCCCATGGATGTGCTTTTCCTCACGGTGGCCTTGACAGGGTGTGAAAAGGTACGGCCGTGCCACAGCGTGGACTTTGGCACTGCCTTTTCCCTGCTCCACCAGCCTGGAACCTGCCCCCATCCCCTGGGCGGTGTGAGCAGCCGGGAACTCCTGCTTCCCTCCCCGCAAACACAGCCCGCAGACACTCTCCCTCCTCTTCGCCACAGCACAGGCTGTTGTTTAACCTTCAAATTTATTATTTTTAATTATTTTGATTTATAAAAGCGTGCGGCAGTTAAAACCACATTAAATAAACTCAGCGTTACGGCGCTTAACAAACACACATAACTTTGGACTTCTGAGGACTCCATAAAATAATCATCCGCCGGGAAGTCGCTGCAGCCGCCCGCCCGCGCCTGCCCCGGCGCGCTCCCCACCACCACCCGCCCACAGCCACACACCCCTAACCCACAGGGGTATTTCAGGCTCTGACCTTCCCTTCCCCAAAGGCGTTTCATCCCATCTTACACGCTCCTGGGATTTCAACAGGAGAGCTCTCGGTGTTCTGATACCACGAGAAAAATCGAACGGCATCGGGTCCCTCCTGCCTTGGCAGGTCCCGGGCTCGGCTTCAAAGCCAGCTCTGAGCACCAGCCCCTCTCCTTGCTGGGCAAACAAACAAGCGTGGAGGAGGTGAAGAAGAAGAAACCAGGAAAGGGAGGAAGGAGAAAAAGAATGAATAAAAAAGTGAGAACACCTGTCTGGTAAACTCCACCCAGGATCCCAACGGGAAAGGCTGTTTTAGGACCTAATCCAGCGTTAATGAGATCTCTGCTTCCAGTGCCTCTGCACAAACCCTCTGCCACCAGCTGAATGCTGGGGTGTGGGCTCTGCCTTGCAGCCCCTCTCCCCACCTGCCAACAGACCCCAGAGATGTGGAGAGCACACAGCATCCTCCTCCCATCCGTCCCTTGCTTCCAGAGGCAATAAAACACTTTTAAATCCCAATCACTTGCTGTTTCCCAGCATGGCAGGGCCATCCCAAGGAACTCAGTGGGTGGGCCTGAGACACACACAGAAAGTTGAGGGAAGAGACTCCCCTGTTTCGTTGGCATCTGCAGTGAAACATCAGTGATTTACACAGGAAGTAGGTGAAGAGCAATTATAATTGATTGGGAATCATTTCCTGATGGTGTCTGGGTGTGACGGATGGTGCCGGCCGACTGCTGAAGGGCAGCAGGCGCTGGAAGAGACAATCTGCAGTTCCCGTCCGCTGGGCTGAGTGTGCCACAAACCACCCAACCCTGCTCTGCTCAGAGAGACACGGCTCTCCCCACACCAGCACGGCCCTCAGAGCTCAGCCTCCGGTCCCTTGGTGGCCACGGTCTGACACTGAACGTCCCTGTGCTCCGGTGCAGTGTGACGCTGGAGTTACCTGCACCCATGGAAGCGGCAAGGGAAACATTCCCGTGCGCAATGCGAGCGCTAACGCACATCCTACACTTCCCCTCTTTTCTCTAGAACCTAATACATATATAGTACAGTGACATTTCACATCTCTGCAGCAACTCACGCCTAAGCCCATGCTACCTCACGGATGATATTCCTGAATGCCTATCGCTCCTCATAAGGAAGAGCAGCACAAAACTCATAAACAAACCCTTTTGTTAAAAAGTCACAAGCAAGTATCCCAAATGCCTGCTTCAAGCTGAATTTTACACTCCAACAGAAGCTCCATGAACCTCTCCAGGAAACTCTCCAGCAGACATGAAAGGCGTTTGGAGGCTGCAGTGATGGTAGAGATTTACAAATGGGGAGGCTTAGTCACTGGAGATTAACGTGATTGACTGAGATAGCCCCGTCCTTGGCAGAACTGAGGAGGAGCTCATTCCCCTGCACCTCCTGCTCCAACCACCGACTCATCCTGCCTTGCACTTGGCACCGAGAACAGCGACACTGCCACAGTTTGGGCTCAGGAAATGAATTTTTAGGCTTGACAGGTGTGGGGGGTTTGGTGTTTTTGTTGGGTTTTTTTCCCCCTATGAAGTATGTGCTTCTGTACTGAGCTACTGGAGAGGATGCAGAGGGTTGGATGTGGGGCAGGAGGGGAGGGCACTCTGCTGACCTTCTTGCCCTTAGTTTGGATTCTGTTCCCCTGGGAAGGCTCCCACGTGCGCCGTGAGTGCTGGGAGCTGAGACAAGGGACCCAGACATGCTAAATATAAAGGCTGCAGGACTGAAGAGGGTTTGTGGGTTGTTGTTCATGGGGAGGGGTGGAGGTAAAGGAGGGGGCTGGGTCACAAACTGCCTGCAGTCACAGTAGCCTGTCAATAAATTTTGCATTCACTTTACTTTCCGACAGGGATTCATTCCCTAATATGGGGCTGGCAGCTTTCTGGGTTATTTCGAGTGTGTGTGATAAAGTTCCCTGGATACTGATGGCTTCCTAGGATCAGGATTCTGAAAAAAACCCAGCAACATGCCTTGATGTGTGGGGTGAAGAGAGGAACCGTGGCTAATTACAGGCTTTTCAGCGGAGCGAGGCAGTACAGGGGGGTGAAACAGCCCCTTGCTCTGGGACAGAGCTCTCTGGAGCAAGGAGCCGAATTTCTCTGCTAAAGAGAGTGCCCTGAAGATTTTATCGTGTGCCAAAGCCTTTCCTGGGGACATTCCAAGCACGGGGGGAAGGCAACCTCACACCCTCCCTCATGGCCTCTCCACTGCGCCCGACCCCTCGTGCATCAGGTGAATGCTGGGGATGGGACAGTCCCTGGCCCCAGGCACCTGGGATACAGGATCACAGGCAGGCAAAGGGAAATCAAGGCTGAGGGAGATGATTTCATCTCTTGATGACTTGTTTAAGGTTAGATGGGTCATGGCAGAGCCAAGAGGAGAAGCTGGGTCCCCAAACCAGCACTCACATGCTCTGGGTTGCAGTGTCTTCCCCACCTTCTGGCAGTCATTTCCGAGGCCCTGAGAGACCTGCTCCTTGCACTCTGATAAGGCAAATTATCTCTCATCTATTCCCAGCTGATTTCCTTAAATCTACCCCAGCAGCCCCCACACTCCATTACTGACAGCTCTGGAATACTTGTCTAACCAGAGCCTCTGCTTTGCTCTTACTCTCCCAGCTTCATGACTGAGTTGTGTTTGCTGTGTGGGGGAATTCTCCCAAGAAAATGTGGCCTGAGAGATCTGCTCATGCCAGGCTGTATCAAGGTGAGCTCCATGCTCTGCCCAAAGGTGGGCTTTCTGAACCAAAGCCCTGTTTTCTAGAGCACAGGAGTGGAAGTCCTCAAAGCTGGCCCCAGCAGAAGTCTTCAGGGGTCCTTCAGACTTGGATTAGCTTTTAAAGGAAGGATCAAGCAAAGTGTGCCACAGATAATAAGCCATGATTGGAAACATGTCCAGCCCTCTCACCTCCTCCCTGACCCAACCCCAGGCAGCATTCCTGTGGGGAGTTAGAGCTGTGCCACCCAACCCACTGCCCAGGAATGGCAGGGAGCCTTCCATGGGCTCCTCTCCAAGCGTCCCTCGGGCCAGAGGCCACTTTCTGCTGTGCCTGGAGAGGCTGCCAGCTCCTGTCACCCGCAGCACTGGGCAGGGAAACCCAAGCTTGCCTTCCTCTGCAATGCTCAGCTGGGACTCCTGAGGGCAGCTCTGAAGAGAAAGGGATTGAGAACCTGAAGAGCCAAAGCTGCTGCCACACCTGCTGGCTCAGAGCAGCTTGTCTTTGGGGACACCTCAGTGAAATGAGCCTGGAGAAGTCACCAGACTGGTGAGTGAGGACAGGACGAGGCTCAAGGGAAGGAGATCTCCGTGTGAGCAGGAGGACAAGGGCACTCACCACACCACGGTGACTTGCAGGGAGAACCCACGTTCATTTTCCCTGGACTTTGCAGCAGGCAGGGAGCCTGCCCACGGTCCCACACCACAGCACAGCCAGCAACGGCGACTCGTTAATCTGCCATAACACGATCATTTCCATTCATGTGAATGTGCCCTTGGATCCCATTGCAGTGCTAACCTCAGTGTCCTGGCCAAAATCCATCTCAAGCCACTGCATGCTGCCTACAGAAATCCCCCAGTCCATTTCCAGGGTGGAGGGTCAGGTTCCTTACATCCCGCCCCGGGCTGTGGGCAGTGCTGCTGCCAACACCAAGGAAAAAAGTGCCAAAGTCTGGGGCAGGGGTAGAAACCCAGGAGATAAAGAGGGAACACCACCACAGATTTGGATTGGGGAAAATTTTATCCCTGCCTCAAGTCAGAGGAGACCATAGAAGTAGAGAAGGAGAAGGTCCCAGCCGGGGAGTTAACGCCCATTCCAGCCCTCTGGCACCTCCCTCACCTGAGCTGGAGGCAAGGGCAGCAGCACCTGAGCACAAGGATCTCCCTCCCCGGTGACCAGGGTGTTCCCCAGGCACTCAGTGGCTCTCCTGTAGCCACTGCTTGCTTTGGGCACTGAGGCCACCCACAGCACAGGGATCCTGCAGCCCTGCCATCCCAAAGGCCTGGCACTGCCCCAGCCAGAGAGCCATCAGGATGGCCAGGGTGCTCTCACCCGAGAGAGGTGACAAGGAGAGCCCTGTAACAACCCAACTCTGCAGATGGACAGGGTAGGCAGGGGAGGACATTTTGGAAGTGCTCCCGAGCATGCCCACGGCCCCAAGAACAAAGCTTTGGGGAGACTGGTGCAGTGCTCTGCGAGCTGCTCTGAGACATGTAATTTATTTATTTATATTATTATTTTAGCTTTGGGCACCAGCTAGTTCTGGGCCACAAGGGGTTAACCACAAAAGCTGCTTTCTCTGCCTTCGCTCTACCTCAATTTCCACTGCTCCCATCACCTTCCTCCCCCACCCCCTGATCTTATGAAAAAAACCCATCAAAATAACTATTTTATGTCTCCAAATATGCAGATCATTTTCTTTAATGAAAGATGCTTGACGTCTCCGATCCAATTAATATGCAAATGCAGGCGAGGATTTATTTGTGACATTCTGTCTGGGTGAGAGAAAACAAAAAAGGCCTGTTAACCAAAACACTAATTGCTGTGACTGATTGTCACATATCATCATTTTCATAGGATCTCCTCCATCCCTGGCTTGCAGGGAGCTGTGAACCAGGACTCGGAGTCTAGCAGGCACCAAGGAGAAACAGGGCAACCAGCTACCTGCCTGGCACGCTCGGATGAGCCGGGGCCTCCTTCCCGCTGTACGCCCAGCCCCTCCAGCTCCCGTCCCTCCCCAGCCCAACTCGAGCACACGCTCAGAAGCAGCTTCTCATGACCCCTTTTGTGCTTTCTGGGCAAGATGTTCTGTTATCCCCCAAAAGCCTCGGGAGTTACCAGTGTGGCTCTGCTGCTCCCTTTGCACTGTAACATCACCCTGCCTTGCACTTTCAAGGAGCGGCGCCCAGAGATGATGGACCAGACTGGGATCTCGCCACCACTGCCCAGCTCAGCACTCCTGGATCGCATTCTCCACTCCCTTAACTCATTCGAACTCAGCAGTTCCACCAGGAAGTGGTTTTGATCCAAAGACACCGAACCAAACACCGTCAGACTGGGAATGAGCACACCCAAACTTTCCCATGTGCCCTCAGATACTGCACTGGACAAATTACCTATCCCGGTCTCAGCCATACAAACTCCATGACTGCTTACAGCAGGCACCATCTCCTTACCCACCAGAGCACAAGGCACAGAGGACAGTGAGAGGGAGAGGATGGGAAAGGGCACAGCAAGCCATCAAGGCTGTGTCTGCACTGCAGCTTTCTTGGGTACCTCAGGCTGAGCAGCCCCAGCTCTACATGGGCTGCAAAACCTTCCAGGGAAGCTGAACAGAGCCCTGGGCAATCATCCTGTACCACAGTCTGTGCTTCCCACGCTGTGGCCAGCTGGTTTGAAGGCACTGCTGAGCACACCCACGTGAGCTGTGAGACCTCAGCCTTGGTCAGAGCCCCTGGCAGAGGCGGGAGCTGCCAAGCTGTGCCGCTCACCCCACACCACACAGGCTCTGCTGTCCCTGGCTAAAAATGAGCACAGCCCCCTCCCTGCACCCTTGGGTGAGCACAAGACCCAAAGATTACCATACTTGAGAGTCTGAGATGCTTAAGGACACCAGAGATGACATATCCTGAAGGCAGGAGGGTTAAAAGCCGAGGTTCTCAGCTGCTGGGTGTTTGATACCTGCCCTGGAATATCACCTGATGGAGAGCTGACTTCAGTGGATGGTTCCTCCTCCTTCCCCTGCTCCTCACCCGCTTTCAAAGCAACTGAGAAGGCACAAATTTGCAAAACTGCCCAGCACCAGGGTCAATGCTGCTGGCACTGAAGTGGCTAGTCAAACTTCTGGGACTTCAAGGAGATCAGGTTTAGGCAAACACAAAGCGCATACAAATCCTACTGAGAGTATTTTCCTGCCATTACCTCCCACGTAAGCAATTGCTGGAATTGCCACAGGGAGATTCTGTGATTATGTACAGAAAGGGCATCAATCAGGCCAACTCTCTATTCAGCTGCCTCCCATCCATTGAAAGAAGTCTGGGAACGTTTGATCTGGAAGTCAGAGCACAGGATTGAGAGGCGGGTGCTCAAGCGCCACTCCCTGCTCTGCCAAAGGCTCATGAACACCTGTAAATTATTCATTTAACTTTTCCTGTGACTTGATTTCCCCTTTGCTTGAAGAGGGCAATGAGGCTCCTTCGCCTTGCATGAAGCCTGAACTTTTGCTGATCTTCTCAAGAGGGTAAAGGGCACTAAACCTGAAGTAAATGGCACCAGGGCTGTCAGAGTGTGTGCTCATGTTCCACTGCACCACCTTCCAACACAGGATCCTTGAATTTTCTCAAAAATTTCCTTGACTCAGCACATCAGCCCCCATATAACCTTACACACTCATGAGAAGGAGGTGGAAGAAAGCTGAAAGGGCTGTAAGCACATCTCACCCCACAGTCCAAACTGCCAACTGCACTCCCAAGCAGGGAGAAGATCTCCAGTGCTCCCCTCCAAGGCCAGCACTCACAGAAAAGCACAAATTCACACCACCACCTCCATCTGGGAGAGCAGTGGGGGAAAGCATTTAATTTAACTTTTGGGGTTTTAGGAGACCCACTAAAATCGAAGTGAAATCTGGGTCTTAATGAAGTCACCAGGAGTTCTGCCATCCAGTTCAACAGAGTGGATAAGGCAGGTTGTAGCTTTGCTTATTAGTGTGAATCTGAGGGGCTCTCCAGGGTTTAGCTTGACCAGCTAATACATATCAAAATTAATTCTTACCTTTTCTACACAAGACTTTTCATAAGGGTTAGCAAACAACTGCTCTACACAAATCCTTTCCTTTCTTCCCTGCAAGGAGAAGACCCAAGAGATGAACTCTGCAGAGACTAGAGAAACAATTTCTGTTTTAAAGCATACATGCTTTGACATCTGGTTTAAAACCAAGCCAGGCCAAAAGGGACTGCAAGTTACTACTCTGCTGGCTGCCCAGTGGTCTGTATAAAACACGGAGTCGTTTGCCACATCTGTACACACATCTACCCCCATAAACAGGTCAGAGCAGCTGTGTAAGGCGTGTGAAGTAATCTCAGGGAAAATACAAATCTGTGATGGTACTGATAAAAATTTCCCAGCACAGGCAAGAATATGAGATGGACAGAGCCAGGTATTCAGGCCTGAAGCAGGAAAACCTACAGATGTAGATGAAGCGTAACATGCTTGAAGACTTCCTGCACCTCCAGATTCCTCGCTGGAGCAGAACTGGGGACATCGCCCTCAAAAGTGCTTGTCTCCCTGAGTATAACTCCATGACACATTTCCTGATAAAGCTGACTTCCAGGGGATCTGGCTCACAGATAGTCAAGGCAACAGAGTCAGCTCTGGGCCGAGCACCCTTGCGATGCAGGGACGCACAAAAACCAACTCGTCAGCACGCTCATCCTTTCAGCAGCTCTGGATGGCTCCCAAATGGGATGTCTGCTGCACCCCACCACCCAGCTCTGGGATAAGGAGGCACTCAACTGGAAGAGGAAAGGGCCCCTGAAGAGATGCCTGAGGGATTTGGTGGGCTGGGAACCCGGAAACCGTCTGGGATGTGGGTGGAGAGATCAGTGCGAAATAGCAGAGCTGTGACACACACACTTTCCATTCATCAAAGTCCAGGGAGAGAAAAAAGCCAGTGTTTTCCCTGCACACATGGGGGAACTGAGGCACTGAGACCACCTGGGGACCCCACTCCAGGAGCTCCAGGAGCTGGCCCAGGCCCAGCCCCTCAGCACAGCAGAGTTTGACACCCAACACATCCTTCCTCACAACTCTCCACCAACTGTGTTATCTCAGTGGCACAGGCAGGGAACTGAGGCACAAATGGGGTAAGAGATTTGCTTTAGATCAACACAGAACTTGGCAGAGTAGAGAGCTGAGACAAATCTTAGATCTCCTGAGCCCCAAGATAATGCCTTAACAGCCTCTGTTCATCAGAAAAGACTCCCAGTTCTGTGATTCAACTAGTTCATTATCCCACCCCAAGAGTTTAAGGAAGATCTCAGTTCTGGCTTTTCTAATCACTAAAAGGAATGATTAAACTAGTTTCAGACCAGTTCTGAAAGCTGTCAATGATCTGATCCTGCCATGGGCAGGAGGTATGCTCAGCAGGCTGATGGCAATGTTGGATAAATCCCACAGGGATATCTCCACCCATAGATCCACAACGTGGACAGGGTTCCTGTGATCTTACCTGCAGATGGAAGAAGAAGAATAGGTGAAGGGCACCATGGCAGTCCCTTTTCAGCGAGAGGAACTCTCCTGAGAGGGACAGAGTTGCAGCAGCGCCCTTGGCCAGTGGGAGCAGAGGAGCAGCAGGAAGGCCTGGCACAGCAGCTGCCCCCAGGTCCCCACCTGCTTTAGCTCCTTTGGGCTGACAGACTCCCTCTCCACAGCCCCTAAATGCCTGACAGCTTCAGCACACCCACTCCCACGAGGCACGGTGCCCTTCCCAGCAGAGCAGAGTGAGGCCCAGAGAGGCAGGTCCTTGTCTCCAGAGCCCAGGGAGCGCTGGCACATCCACCACTCAAGCTCGTGACAGACACGATCACACACGGTACAGACGCTGTCGGGACCAGGGCTTTCCCTCTTGTGCCACGGGGGTGGTCAGTCAGTCTGAGAGCCTCCAAAAGGCATCACTGACACCCCTCACCCAAAACCACGAGGTCCCTGAAGCCTTTTGTCACCCCTGCTACCAGCAAAGGTGGCAGGAAGGGCAGCATCGCAGGAGGGGGCGAGAGACACAGCGGCAGTGGCATGGGAGAAGAGACAAGCGAGGGCTGGTAAACAACCCCCTCCCGTCCCCAATCCCAGTACTTTGAAGATCCGTGTGTTTTGAATTTAATTTTGATTTTCTCGACTTCAGCAGATTAAAGTTGAAATAACCTACAAATTACTTAATGTGTTGTAAATCTTCTGAAATTAAGGCCTAATGGGTAACACATGTCGGCAGGCAGGAGACACAGAGGGGAAGCTGGGTTTCTCACCAGCACGAGGAATGCTGTGGGGATGTGAGCCAAAGGAGAGGGGGCTGGGGCAGGGGATGTGGAGTCGCAGCCCTTCCCCACCAGCCTCCCGGTGCCCACCTTGCCTTTGGGTTGGAGCCACCCCTGATCCACGGTGTCCACACCTCCTGGCAATGGGGACAGCGGCCAGAGGGGCCATGCTGGGAGGGCATTGAAGGAACTGGGTGGCAGGACACCGGTGGGCCAGCAAGGGGCACAGACACCAGAGAAAACCCACTTTAACACCTCATTTCCCACCCGCCCTCACTGCTCAGCCCTTCAGTGTCCCCTACACAGCCCATAGGTCCCAGTTCCCAAACAAGATGCCCCTTCACGCCAGCATCCACCCCGGGGGGAACCTTGGGAACAGCTCCACCACTTTCTGCACAGGATGCCTCGGCATGGGGGGCCCAGCCGAGCCGAGGGCTCTCCCCGTTCCCAGGGCCTGCCCTCTCCATGCACCTGTCTCACCGGCCCCTGCGCCGGGCGGCCCCGGCTCCTCTCCCACACAAGCCGCCAGCTCTCCCGCTGCTCCTGCCTGCTTGGGTTCCCCCTCCCCTCCCTCCTCTTCAGCAGATTTCTCTCAAGTGCGCTGCCATATGGTTCCAGTTAAGCCCCATATTTTTTCTTGTCGATTGAAAAGACACACTTTCCTCTGTGCCAGACAGTTTACAGATTGCTCCGTTGGCTCAATTTCTTATTGGATTTCTCAAAAAAACTGACATTTTAAATTAATTTACAGCCACAACAAAAAGAGTTCAGAATTTTAATGGTGTTGTAAGTAATTTTTAGGTAATCCGCTCCAGATTTTGATATTAACCTTTGAATGGGGAGTTCAGGCAGCTACTATGTTACAGAGCTTCAGCCGGGCTGTGTTTTGGGGAGGGGGCGTGCAGGGGGGGCAGTAATTTACCGCCTGGCAGGCGGGGCGGCTGGGAAAGCACATGGCAGGCAGGCCGGGAGGCCGCGCGGCGCTGGTTGGCGGTGGCGTGTGCGCGGCGACATGTGGGCACAGATGTGCACGGGCATGTGCGCGCCCGCCCTGCGTGCCAAGGGCAGCGGGCGCGTGTGGGAGCCGCCCGAGGATGGGCAGCACCCGGGCCCGGGGCCTGGCCGCGGGCTCACACCTCCGCACGGGCGTCAGCACGCGCGGGCAGCTGCGTGGGCCGGGTGGGTGGGTGGGTGTGAGGCAGGTGAGCGCGGTGGCACGTGCAGGTGTGCCCGCAGCCAGGGCCCACCCCGGCAGCCACGGCCTCCCCACGGCCCTGCGTGCGCCCACAGGGCCCGGGTGCGGGTCACGGACACGGCCCTGCCACCTCCGCGCCCGTCCTCTGCCAGGGCCACAGCCAGCACAGCCGTGAAATTCACTCTGCCAACCTCACACCTGAGTGCTCTTCCCTCCTTCCCTTCCCAGTGCCAGCCCCCATCAGTTCACTCTCTGGGGCCACCCTCGAAGCATAAAGCCCAAAGGTGAGGGATGCTCTCCCAAGTGCTGCACGGAAGGGGCAGCGGCACGAGGAGTTCTGCATGGAAGAGCGAGGTGTCTCTCTCTGAAGAAAGCAACTCGCTTGGGATTAGAAACAACACAAGGAAAAAGCCAGAGATACTGAAAATGCCCAGGGGACGGGAGAGGGAAGAAGAGAAAAAAGCAGAAGGAATGAGAGAGAGCAACTAAAAGGAAAGAAGGAAATTAAGTGGCAAACAACAGCAGCAAAAGAAAGAAAAAGCAAATGAGAGAGCAAACGACTGAGAGAACAAATTGAGGAAGAAGGGAAGGAAATTAACAAATAATTAAGAACAAATGAATGAAAGAACTGAGATAGAGTGATGGAGATGCAAAGCAACAAAGTGAAGGAGCCGGCATCCCTCCTCCCCTGCCCTGGCCAACAGTTCCCGTGCCTGGAACCACAGTGCCAACAAATGGGATTTGCAGAGAGCTGGCAGCCTTCACGAGCCCCCTCAGATCCCGGCTCCAGCAGCAGCCAAGGGACCCGGCCACCCGTGGAGCAACACGCCCCCGGCACCTTCTCCGGAGGCTGGATGGGGCACATCCATCCTCAGCCTCTCCCCAGCCACAGCCAAGGTGCCAGGGTTAGCAAAACGCCTGGCATGCCCCTGGCCTGCTGCCACAGACCCTCACATCCCATTTCCCTTTATCATTTGCTCTGCCTGGAAATCCCTTTCCACTTTCCAGCTGCATATGGGCAGCAAAGCCCCTGTGCCATCCTGAGCTGTGTTACCACCGTGCAATTGCCAAACCAACCGAGACAAAAGGGGAAGGGGGGGCCTGAGTACGGAGCAGCAGCCTCGCCAACATTTTACTAAGCTCTGGCACAGAGCAGACGGTGGCTGGATATGGTGCCAACTTACTACAAGAGCGGATTTTTAACATTCCTCCCCTCCAGGAGTCACTCAAGGCAGCCAGGGAACCTCAAGCAGAGAGATGTGAAGACAACAACGGCAGCCCGAGGTCTGCTCTGCTCTGAAAGCCTGCCATGGGACAGAAGTGACAGCAAGCACCATCTTCTGGAGCACAGGCCATGGGCACCTGCACAGGTGGAAGCAGTCCAGCCAAGACTGGCTGCATGTACTGCCCGGGTACAGGCTTTGGGGTATGCCCAGGCTGTTGTCTCACAAGACTTGGGAAGAGTTCAGGATGTATGGGGAAAGGCAACAAAGTCATAAAAGCAGAGCTGTAAGAGCCCAGCAGCACTGAGGTGCTCCCAAGACCCAAAGGGATGACAGGAGAGGCACCGACACCTGGTGGGTCCTGCAGACCCACCAGGGAGGAAAGAAGGGGCAAGGGATGGGAGCAGCAGCAGAGATGCTCCCTCTGGTTGCTCCCAGTGGCAGCTGGACCCCAGGCCATGGTGGGGGGGTCCATCCTGCTCCCCTAACTCGGCCCTTGCCCCGTGCCACCAAGCTGTGACCTCCAGCTCGACTGCTAAGCTCTTCCCAGACGCGCCACCTCCTTGGCTCATGCAGGAACCTGTGGGATTCACCCACCTCCCTGCAAGCCCAGGAGTTCACAGGAGCGCCAAGTCACTTCCTGGTCCGACATCCTGCAAGACACGGCGGTGGCTGATAGTGCTGATCAAACCTGGCATGGAGCCACACGCAAGGACAATGTGCCACGTTCGGATCCACCGGGCACAGCGCCACGGGCAGAGGGACTCAGATGCCCCTCGGCACCGTGCCAGGCATGGGGGGGATTCAGATGCCCCCCTGGCGCTGCGCCAAACTGGGGGGGAGAGCTGGATGCCCCCTTTGGCACGATGCCGGGTGCTGAGGGATTCTCCCTATGGCACCCTGCCAGCAGGAAGGGGGACCCTGCAGCCTGGGTCCAGGCTCAGGGAACTTCTGGGATGGAGGACCAGCCTTTTCCCGTTCCATGGCGAAGGCGCCTGCATTTCACTACCGCGGGAAGCACCCGAGCAGGCTGATGAGTCTCGGTGACAGGGATCCCTGAGAGCTCCCTGCTCGGGGCTCCTCGGCAGCGGGGCTGCCCTGCCACTCACAGCATCCCTCGCAGGCTGCCTCGCCGGTGATTGACTGGGGAAAGTTGCTATGACGATCTTGGTTTGAAAAAACCCTCAGTAGTTGCCAACTATTTGTGTTGTTGTTTTACAACTGTGGCCAGTGTCACATGAGCGGGAGCCGGCTGGGGGCCTGGGGACACAAAAGCGAATGGCTTTTTAATGGAGTGTCCTGCCAGCGCTTGAAGACTCAATAAAGAGGAGCTGGCGAGACCCCTCCGTGCGGAAGGCCCCGTGCACGGGGCCAGGGCCTCTTTGTATAGCCGCGGCCGGGCTGGGAAAGTTTGGAGGAATCAGAAGAAAAGCCTCCCCCCGCAGCCCGGGCTCACAGCGCTGCATCCCTGCGGATGGGTCCGTCCCCAGCTGCCCATGGAAGTTTCAATGGAGCGCGCTCCGGGCTCTTGTCTCGCCCAGGGCCGGTGCTGCCCAGGATGGCGGAGTCTTGGAAGGATGTGGGAAGGTGCAGGAGGGGACACAAAAGGTTTTCCTGGGAGCTGCTCTGGAGCAGGAGGAAGACAGTTCAAAGAGGTGGAAGGGAGAAAGCAGGCGAAGGAGGAGGAGTGGGAGATCCCCTCAGCTCCCAGGAGCTGTCCCTGCCAGCAGCCAGACCCTGGCTGGGGCTGTGCCAAAGCTGGAATACACACAGGATCCCAAAGCCAGCACGTCTGAGCTCAGAAGGGGGGCAAGCTGGCAGCAAGAACAGGCAGTTCAAAGGGCACTTGGGCACTTTGGGGCACAGAAGCTCCTTCTGAACTGGAAAGCAAGGGGAAGGACAGGCCAGGGGTGCAGGGAAATGTGCAGGGCTCAAAGGACACTCTTCCCAACCCCGTGCGATTCTCACAGACCTCTCCGACTCCAGGGCCTTCTCTTACAGAAGCTATAATTATATTACAGAGTTCCTGTGTAAGCTACTGAGCTTTATTAATTAATCCTGCTTGGTCTCACCCCAGCCAGAGCCTTGGCCTCATGCAGAGATGTGGAATTTTCCAGGAAAACTTGAAAATCGTCATCAAGGAGAAGAAAATGTTTGCACTCAGCCCTTAAAGTGTAAGGTGGAGAAAGGGCTCATTTCTCTGATTCAGCTGTGAGGTGGGAAGAGGCAGTGAATGCACAGTACGGATCTGGGGTGTCCCTGAGCAGAGCTGTCCAGAATCAGAATGCAATTTTCCCAGAGAAGCCCCCGAAGGTGAAAATTTGGGTTGGGGATTCCTAACTGCAGACTTGGATAGGGATAAAGGAGAGGCTTAAAAACACACCTAGCTGTAAACTCCCTCTGAGCTTTCTCAGTCCAGAGAAATTCAGCCCATGGAGCCAGTGGAACAGCGGAGAGGGGGCCCCATTAGCTTTTGGATGGTCTGAAACAGGCTTATTCCTCAAATGACGTGGGAGCAGACATGGAACGAGGCAGAAGTCACCATGCAGAGGTGGAAGCACCTGAAACTCAGCCTCTCTGAAAGGGTTTTGCTTAGGGATATGAGAGTCTGTTGGAACCTAGAGACAGAACCTAGAGAACTCCAAAGACTATAAAATTAAAGATGTTACCTGATGTCATAGCATGTAATGGGGAACTAATGCTCTCAGACTGACTCACCTTTCCCAACTTTCATCAGGCCACCACAGAGAGGAGGGAGCAGCACTGCCTGCAGCCTGTGCATCCCCCCTCACTGCCTGCCCAGGCATTTGTACCTGGACAAGGTACCTGCCTGCCTAGAAGGTGGTGTTGGAGGACAGGCACAGACACTCCCCACCCTGCTACAGCTGCAAAACAAGAGGCCAGAGCCTTTACAAGGATCACACAGCAAAGTGGAGCTTCAAAAGGCAGTGGTAGTTTTTGTCTGCGGTGGCCAGGATGAATAAAAGGCTCACTTGATGAAAGTATCCTCCTTCAGAGCTCAGGGAATGACCCTCCTTCCTTCTCCACACTGCACACTCCCTGTCCACCCGAGATTTAGCACCTCACCAGGCTCTGCTCACTCAAGGGTTCTGCACACCCCTGGAACCACGACTGAACCCTTCAGAAACACATCCCAAGGTGCCCAGCACACTTCTGCTCACACAGCAGGGGCAGTTGTGCACACACCTGCACACAGGCACCTTTCCCTACCTGCTCCTGACTCCTGTCAGTCACGCTGATGAAACTCTACCACTTAAGAAACGGCAGCAAAGCAGAGAAAACACAAACAAACTCGCCCCAAATGGAGATGTCCCTCCTGAACACGCTCTACCCACCCACAGTGGCTGGGATCCTGAGCCTGTCTAGTTCTGTCCCGGCCTAATCTCTTGCCCTGAATTAGGTAAACTCACTCCATCCAGCAGCCACTGGCTTCTACTTCCATCTTGAAAAACTAAAGGTGACTCAGTGATCAACAAAATAAATAAAAACAGAGAAAAAGGCACTAATTGGTGAGCACCTGCCTGGAAGGGATGGGAAAAATACCCCCCTCAAAAAAAAAAACCTCTAGGAAAACAAAATGCACCGACATCTTTTTATTTTGTTTTTTTCGGTAATTATACTAAAGATGAAAAACTCATAATAAACATCTCCCAGTCCCCACCTGCTAACAGTAATTATAATAGACTCAACAATAAATGGTAAAGCAGAGCAGTGCTGCATCTCGGGAATTCTCTAGGGTATGTGGATTAGCTCGGAAAGCCTGAATGATTAAAATACACTAATTAAAATTTTGTGTTCCTTGGTAACTCGTCTGCCTGGGCCCCTGGTGTTGGCAAAATGGGAATTAACGTGACAAAAGCAACACAGAGGGTTTTTGTTTTAAATAAAGAAGGGGGGGGAGATCTATATAAACAAGTTCTCTCTGCGCACACACACAAATTCAGAGGGACACAAACTCTTAGGGAAGGACTGAGGCGCGGTGCTGGTGTTTAGGATGAAAGCAGCAGGGAAAGCCTTCCCTCATTGCCCGGTTTCTCCCCAAACCGTCGAGGAGGAAAGCCTGGGAGAGAGGAAGGGAGAAGGCAGAGAGCGCTGGCTTAAGACAAACAGGGTCATGCGTGACCAGGAGCCCGGCTCTTTTAAAACAATTAGAGAAATAAACACAGGGAGAGGTGGAGAGGCTCGCGCAGGGAAACCCCAGCGCAGGACACTCTTCCGCTCCGTCTCCCTCACGCACATTCCTCCATGGACTCGTCTGCCCTGCTCTTTACCAAAGAAAACAGGACTTTGGGATAACACACCAGAGCTTCTACCCCACTGCAGATACACAAAAGAAATTGAACACTTTTGGGTTGCCCTTAGCAACCTAATTGCATCAGTACATTGCACACAGGAGCCAAAGTAACTGAATTTTGATGAAAAGACGGCGGTAATTTACGGCATCACGAAATTAGTTGTCATAGCGACGGGTTAATTACATCTCAAATTAACAATGCAAGTGTGGTGAAATTAAATATAAATCATATTTTCTGCATAAATTATAGGGGTTGATTAGACCGGGGCTCGGGGAGAGGGAAAGGTTGAGCCGCCATGGGCCTACGCAGCTTTCTGAGCCGACGAGAGAGTCTCCTGGAAACACCGGGAGGAAGACGGAGTAGGGGGGGAATGAAAAAGTGTCAAAGAAAAAAAACGCACTGCCTTGCTGCTCATCTTCTGTGGGGTTTTCTTTGGCTTTTTAATTGTCATCTGAACTCTCCCTTAGTTTCCCCCCGCGGCTGCGGGAGGAAGCGGGGAGAGGAGCCGGGCCCACGCACCGCGGAGCTGAGCTCCCGTCCCGCCCCGGCACCGCGGCTCCACGCCGGGGAACCGAGCTGTGCACGCGTGGGCTGCCTGCCCTCACACCCCCACACGAGGGGCCGGCTCACACCAGCACTGCTTGTGATCTTTGTGCCCAGCAAAGAAGCCTCGAGGCCAGCCCAGCTCCCTCGGTGCAAGTCACCACATGCCATCTTACACCCCTGAGTCGTGCTGCAGCTGCCCGGGCTCTAACACATCCCTAACCTCTAATTTCTCGCCTGGTTCACGGCAACAACATGAAATGTGGTCTGCCAAACTGAGGAAATCCATTCCTGGCAGAGTTTCTGCCTGGAGGAGTGGCACAGCCTGACCTGACACTGGACAGGGAGAGGAAGGCGATCTCTGATGGGTTCTCACCCTCAGTTTCTGTTCGGAGCACACCCCGAAAAGCAGGTCAAACCAAGTGCTGAAATCAGAGGCTAAAGGGAGCAAGAGAAAGCATGTGACACTGCTAAGAAACAGCAGCAGGTAAAAGAGGGCACTATCTGCTGCTCAGACATCCCAAAAGATCACCCTGCCCAACACATGCAGAGCAAACCCCACTCGTGGCCGGACCCCAGCCCCGTGCCCCTCCGGCTCTGCTCCGGGGCAGCAGGGCGGGTAGGGCAGAGACTGCAGCAAAGCTGGGAGTGGGTCACCAGCTGCAGCACCAAGGAGCTGTGTGGTTGCTCTATTAAACTCTTGGTGACCCTCGGCGGGCGCGGAGCATCACCACTCACAATGGGACACAGCGAACAACAAACAGCAACGACAGAAAGAGTGGCTAAAAATACCCGGCCCCCTGCCCCGAGCAGCCCTGGGAGCTGGGTGCCTAAAGGAGCTCCAGCCTCCCCTCCCATGGCCACCCTCCTCCTGCCTTCCCAGGGGCTCACAGGGGATGGTCACAGTCCTCGGAGGGGATGTGCAATGATTTTGCCCAGCTGCCAACCAGCCCTGCCCCAAGCAGGGGATGATGTTCAGGAGCCTGGCACTGCTCTCCTCTGGCTTCTGCTCCCAGCCAGGGTGACAAGGGGCAGCAGGCTGCTCTGCACAGGGCCCTAGTGCTGTGCCCAGCCAGCCCCTGCCAGCTGCAGCACAAGTGATGAGGAGAGGGACGTGGAAAGGGGACGTGGTAAATGTTCACTCCAGGAAGGAGGGGACTTGGCTGTCAGGAAAGGACACATGGGAGTCAAACCATCCAAGCATAGTCCTCTGCTTCCTGCTTCTCTGAGCAGAGTGAGGAAAACCTCAATAGAAAGCCTGCAAAGGGCAGACAGGACACACCTGCAGCACAGGCAGACAAGGATTAAGGTCGGGAGGAGCTGGGTGAGCTGCCCTCCCAGCTCCATGAGCCAACAGGGCTTCCCACAGCCCTGCAGGACTCGCTGCAGTCCCCAGCACAAAGGGAGATTCCCATGTTTAACTCCTCAGACATCTACTACCCCCAAAGAAAAAGCACCCAGGAACCTTTCCCACTGTGCCACTCCTGCAGAACTTGGTGACAAAGCTCCCAGGGGCTGCTCTCAGCCCAAAACCTTACGCTGCAGGTTTGTCTTCCCATCCCACCCCGCTAACTTTGCCTGGAACCCTCCTGCAGCCACCACCAGAGGAGTGACTGGAGGCATAAAGCTCTTTGGGGACCTCCCTAAAATAACAGTTCCCTCCCACTTTAGCGATGTTTTTCACATAGCCTGCATCTGCCCAGACTCCTTCACGCTCACAGGGGCCATCTGCTCACGGCAAAACACGGCTCTGCCACCTCCCAGGTACCCTCTCGGTTCCCAGCTCCTCACCTGTGCTGCCACACTGCTTTGCCTCCTGCCCACACAGCTCACAGGCAGCACTCACACCAAACACTGAGATCCTCACAAAATCCTGCCACGTTTCATCCAGGCCTGGATGAGGAATTTCTCAAGTAGGGGAATTTGGGGTTTGTTGTTCTGGTTTTTTTTCCAGAAGGGGAAGGAGGGAGAGCATATGAAAGAAAGGAAGGAAAAAGCCTAAAAGTAAAAAGCCCTCTGGTCCTGGCAGCCGGCGTGATCGATGGTGGTGGATTTGCATGTACATTTCATTAATTTTTCAGCATGCATTTTATTTATCTATGCGCCATACATCTGCTGAAGTTTATATACTTGATAATATATAAATATAGACACACAGCAATCAATACGACATCCGCTTCGCAGAAGCCTCCATTAGCCCCCCACACTCTCCCCCCTTTCCCTTCCTCATTTCCACAACCTGCTGCCTGGGCACCTTGTGCTGTTCAATCGGTTTCCGATTTTCATTAGCGGTGGAGCTCCGGCTCCCCCGGCCCGGCCCTCCCCGCGCCGCTCCCATTCATCCCCGGCCCGGGAAGCGCTGCCCTGCGCTGGGGGAGCCTCTCTGCTCCTCTCCCCTTGCTGTGTCAGTGGGCTTCCTGAGCTGCAAGTGCTGCAATGCTGAGGCTGCCCCGAGCCCCGGGGACACCTCGGAGCGCTCCCCGCCATCCCCTTCCTCCCAGCTGCCCAGTGGGATTCTCGGGGTGGGCAGTGGGAGCAGTGCAGGGCCCTGCCTGGGATACAGACACTCCTGGCTACTCTCACAACACCTTCTCCTTCCCTTCCCCAAATAAGCCACAGCCAAGGCCTGAATGTCCACATGGACCAAACACCCTCGATCCTTTGGCTGTTTGGTTTCTCCACCCCACGTAACTCCACCATCCCATGGTTTTCAGAGTGTTGCAGGTGACACATGTGTGTGCAGGGTGGGGGAAGAGGGGGAGCACACCCAGCCGGGTTCCTGGAGGGGAATTCTCTGAGGAGGAGAGCTCTGAGCCAAACAGGGCACCCTGGCACGCTGCTGCCCAGCCGAATTACCTCCTGCGACATGGCCCGGAATCTTATTAAGTGGCTTTGTAGCCAGGATCAAACCACAGCTCCTAAGAACAGCCTGGGTCAGTGTAAACTGTGGCCTAAATTCCCATTTTCTTTCTTGGTGGACTGTCTTCTGCCTTAATTTCTCCTCAAAGTTTGGGAATTTCACAGGGACATCCAATCTGTCCTCTCCTGGGCAGAGCTGTTCTACTCTCCATTTCTGACCTGTCACACACCTTGGGCATGTCACACTCCACAGAGTGTTTCCAGTCCCCTCTCCATGCCCGTTTTCAGCTCCATAGGAAGGAGTGTTTCTCATTACTGATTTATCTGTCTTCACTACAGTCTTTATCTCAAACTGGCTGGTCCATCTACAGGGCAACTTACAAACATCTGCAGCCTGGAAGGAACACTTGGGAACCACTCAAACTACTTTTTTAACAGCCAAGCAGCACATCATGTCAGACAAGAACTGTAGTGTGGAAGTGCCTTGCATCACAGGGAAATACAACTGGGGAATTTACTTTAAAAGAGTAACTGTTCCTATTATTATTATAACTGACTACAAGCAAATCAGTGCAAAGCCTGAGGAAATCTATAAATGCTTTTTTCCCTGATCTAGGCTGGGAAAAGAGATCTGTTCACAGGAGAGAACGTATGGGAAGGTACGAGAGCAGCGCAAAGAAATTAAAGCCCCAGTGACAGATTTCCAGGGAACAGGTCTGAACCACGAGTACATCTTTCCTGGCTTATCAAGGAGCCACAGAACCTCTTTAACAACCCACTGGCCCTGCGTGGCCAAACCTTTGGCTCTCCCAGATCCCAGCTGGGCGCTGCTCTCCTCAGGCAGGAGGCCCCTGGCTGATGTGCAGATGCAAGTGGAGGGTCTGGCAGCAGACCCTGCCCCGCCACAGCCCATCCTTGGCACCCAAACCTCAACGTGTCCACCACAACCCCATCTCCTGTATCCCAAGAGCCTTCCTTCCCAGCTGCATCATCCCACTCCACGGCACAAACACCGTCCAGCTGGTGGTCAACTGGAAGCTTGCAAAGGGGAGGCAGACTGAAAATAAATAAAAGGATGCCTGTGCCTTTAAAAGAATTTTCATTTATAGGCTCTTCTCCTCTTCCACCATTTCAGTGATCTATATGCAAATATGCTAATGAATGCAAATTAAGACACCACTTTTAGTCCCAATTTAATAGAAAGCATTAAAATACCTTTTTTTTTTTTCCCCAAAAAACTCCATATGCATGAAGGAAAGGCTTTTTTAAATTTATTTTATTTATTTTTTAATTTTTTAACTTTTTGTTAAAGTCACATCCAGCAGCAAACACACCATCAAAGTGCTGGAAACAAGGAGGGGAAATCTGACTGACATTTCCAGGTGCCAATTACTAAGATCTCGCTCTTCTTCTGGGAGGACTGTGAATTAATTCCTTCTATTTTTTAAAAGGAGCTATTAAAGCTGATGGCACAGCTACGCTGTTCTCACTCCGAGTCTCCCCCACACCTCAAACAGAATAAACCCAGTGTGGAAGGAATCCCGGCACATTCAGAGATGTTGTATCGTGGGGCAGGTTACACTCACTTTTTGGAGGGACAGATGTGGAAAAGCACCAGGGAGGGTGCACACACACATCATCCTGGCTCTGCAGGAGGGACACATCCTGACCAGGAGCTGTAATTAAAGCCTGCTACTTGGGGGGGCTGTGATAGCACCAAAAACTGACACTATTGCCACGGGATCTCCCAGCCTCCCGTTCCCGGAGAAGTCTCCACTCCCAACGTCAGCCTTCCCAGCCTTTTCAAAATATGCTTAGCTGAGTTCAATGAACAAAAACCTCCAAAAACCAACAGATGCGACGCTAGATTATGTTAGCAATGCTGTGAAAGTCTACAGGAAAATAAACTATGACTCATCTTTTTAAAAGTACTTTAAAGACAAATCTTTCCACTCAAGCAAAATCACGGTTCTTACCAAAAGTTTTTGAGATGAAAAATGTAAATGAAGTAACAACTCAAACTTCTCAGAAATCCTAAGTAATTCTGTGTAGTTGTTCATGTACAGAAACACCATTTTCCTTCAAACATTCCATGTGGCTGTTTTCTAAACGAAAACTTTCTGCACTTAGCACCTTGTCACCTACCACCATCATTTCATTTTATTTGAAAATCCAAGGTTCAGAACTGGGTAAGACCTGAAGGGTTGCCTCCATTTAACCCACAGCAACTTCTTCACACATCTTTATACATATATTTTAATTGAGAAGCAGGAAATTGCTCTTCTCCCAGCCGTACCTGCTGCACGGCCCCTTCCCCCAGCGCTGCACACCCAGTGCCACAAGGCCTGAGCAGAGAACAAAAGCAGCCAGACTCCACTCTGCTGACTGGGTTTTATCTGCGGTAATTTTACCTCCTCCACAAGGCAGTGGGCCAGACTCTTTTTTACAGCAACACTAGAGTAAATCAAGATCAAAGCCTCCCCCCCAGGATAGTGGTACTGTTACTCAGGGATTTACGCAGCTCGGGCACGGTGAGAATCCACGGTGAGAGCCCCTCGCTGAACGCCCTTCCAGCTGCCCAGGGCCCTCCCCAGCGACAACTGTGCTAGCAGTGATCAATACACAGAGGCCACTGGCTGCATGACACACTTCTCCTGGATGGGGCCAGGCAAAGTCAGCCTGTCCCAGTGCCCGCTGTGCCAGCTGAGTGCCTGCTCTGCCCACCCTGCTGCTGGCACCTGGCGGCACAAATAACCCCGATTTCCTTATCTAACCTGATGGCAACAAGCCCACCAGGGACCCATCAGCTCCAGGAGCCAGAGCAGGGTGGCTGATGGCCCGCCTTGCATGGGGCCGGGATGCTCTGTGTCCTGGGGGTGCAGCCCTTGGCACACCCCGAGCTCTCTGCCCACCCCTGGCTGTGGGGTCATGGAGTGGGGTGTGCCCTGAGCCCCAGCTGTGCCCCCTGTGTGCCAGACCCCGCTGCCTCACCCAGGGACAGCGATGGCCCCCTCGGCTCAGAGTTTGCTGCGCGTTCCTCCTCCCCACAAAGCTCCCTGCGAGCAACATGAAAGCACTAAGTGCATAAATAGGCTCCTCTGACATGATTGGGCACATCTCTCAATGTTTATGGCAGAGAACAGATATTTAGATATTTACAGGGAATATGTTTTGTCGGTGCCAAACCCCAGGTTTTGCTGTCAGAAAAAACAAACAGAAGCACCGAAACTCGCCTTCAAATGGAAATCTGCACAGAAGAGAGTGATTTCCCCATCAAACCAGTTTTATTAGATATAAATATCTAATTATTTGTATCAAGTGCTGGGTTACCAAATATTTTACATGCAACTTTTAGATCACGTGTAGGAGTCTTTATACAAACAGACCTGTGTATCTACACATATATGCTGAACTTGATTGGAATGCCATCTGAAATATTTTTGCTTTTTCTGATTTTTCCTGGATTTTTTAAATGAAGATTTTTTAAAAAAAAGGAAGACATTCTCTCTCAGTTTGTAGGAATTTTCCTGGCCCTGAACACCTCCCACTCTAATGTTACTAATGAGACATTTTCACCTCTGAATTTTCCAGTAGGATTTTTCCCTCAATTGCTTTTCTAACGTCTTTTCAGTGCTGTTCCTGTAATTCTGTAAATTCACATTCATGAAAAACACATTCCAAACACACTCAAGACTCACCAAAGCCCATCCTTCTAAGATCAGGATTAATGAAATTAGCAAACATCACAAACACTACATACAAAACTCATACGTAATACACAGAGTGTGTATCCTAAAACACACACAAAATCCTTATGACTCCAGCCCAAACTCCTACACTGGCCTCACACAAGGAAAAACATACACGGATCTACATCCACACACGCTGTAGAGACATATGCCCACACAACAAACAGCAAGACAGAATAAAAACACACACAAACAGCTTGATAAACACACACATCTCACCCATACATACATTACCTCCCCAAACCACAAAAAACAGAGCCTAAATATAAACTCCTCCCCAACAATACACAAACATCCCCCAAAAACACACCACGCACACCTGACGCCTGCCAAGTATAATCACAGATACACACAGCAAATACCTGCTTCAAAACACACAACTCATCAGAGGCAGCCCACTAACTACAGAAAAAAGGAGCTCCGTGTGTACATTAAAAGGCTCAACACCTTGTGTCAGAAGAGCGGGGAAAATGAGAGACAGACAGACGGACAGAGGGGAAGGAGGGAGTGGGCAGGAGGCGATGGGGAGGAGGAAAATGGAAGCTGCCTTGTGGGGAAGGATATGGATCAGGCTGTCATCTGGAGACCCATCTTCATCCAGAATTAATGCACTGAAGTTCTCTGGTTTTACTCTAAATGGTTTTAAAGAGACAGCCAAAGCTGCGCCCTGGCTGCCAGGCCCACGGGCTGGCTCAGGCCCCGGGCATTGGGAAGGCAGCAGGTCCGGCATCTCGGGCCGAGCACGCACCGGAGAAACCTCCGTGGGAGGGAGGGAGGGAGGGAGGGAGGGGGTTATTTTTGAGACCTCTCCACATGTCCCGAAGAGTTTAACCCGTGAGCTCGCTCTGAGCGCTCAGCAGGGAGCAGGGTGGAGGCGAGCGCTGCCTGACAGCGCTCCAGCAGCCGTGTCCGTGTCCGAGCGCTGCGGGACAGGGATCAGAGCCGGGATCCCCGCTCCGACCCGCGGGAAGGCTCTGGCTGTGCCGAGCAGCTGGGGAGAGCTGCACATCCCCGCGGGGAGGGCCGGCACAGCAGGGCCCCATCCTGCCCCGCTCTGCCAGGGAGGCACCGGAGCGAGCAGGCAGGGAGGAAGATGCTGCGGGGAGAGCAGAACCTGCCACCACTCGGGAGGGGCACGCTGTGCCTGCCGGAGAGGCCGGGGCACCGCGGGGAGAACGCCGGGAGCCGCCTGGGGAAGGGCTCCTGGGTCAGCCAGGAGAGGCCTCACAGGGACACTGGAAGAGCGGCCCTCCCTCCAGCCCCCTGCAAACCAGGCGCTGTCCTCAGGACGGAGCTCTGGAGGAATGGGATGAGCTGTGTGCTGACCCCCCTCACCGCCTCCCTCAAGGGAACCAAGACATCCTTACCTCCGACTCCCAGACCCCGGGGGGATGCTACGGTTGGGGCGGGGGAGGAAGAACTGAGAGCAAACAACAGCAACAGGAACAGAGTTGAGCCATTTCAATTATTCATATGCCAGATGGATTCTTTTCCTGCCCTTTTTTTTTTTTTCCCCTACAAAAATAAAAAAAGGGGGGAGAACACTGATGTTTGGGGAGTGAAGGGAGGAAAACATATTTTCCCCAAAACAAAGTGCAAAAAGGAGAGGGGAAAGCCCCAGCATACCCATCGCTGTGTGAGGAGACCACAGGGAGTGTGAGTTTCCACTCACGGGGGAAACTCACAAATGACTGATCTTTTATTTCATACGCACGGAGCTAAAGAGAAGGAGAAAGTGCACCAAAAAAAATATGAGAGAGAGAGAAAGAGGGATGGTGGCACAGAGAGAAAGGGACACGGAATGAGAGAGAGAGAGAGACAGCAGAGAGAGAGGGAGGGGGGCAGGCAGAAGAGGGCTTTGACCTTCTGTGAAGGATATAAAAAATCCAGCAGCCTCAGGGGACACCCAACTATCTAGCATATTGCTGTTAAAATGTCTGCAAAATTTAATACACTTGGCATGCCATCTAATCAGTCCTTGGAAACCACGGTTTCTCTCCCTCCTGCACTCCAACTGTCTCAGACCTCCATCATTTTGGGGACGAGGTTGGGTATTTCCTACAGATGACAGAAAGTTTGGTGTATGCACACAGGGCAGGTTGGGGGGTTTAATTTGTGTTTCATCTGCCTTTTTTGAGGGGGAGGGAAGCAAAGAGCTGTCGTTTTCCCTCAAAAAAAAGAAAAGTTTGCACAGATGCCTGCTTGCTGCTGATGTGCAGGGTGAGGGTGCAGGTGCACGTGTGCAGGGACACGAGTGAGCGTGCACGGACGGATGGACGGACAGGATGCACAGGGGCACAAACCCCACGGCCCCGCTGCTGCCAAGGGCAGCGGGCACAGGAGAGGATGGAGGGATGGATGGATGGAAGGATGGAAGGATGGAAGGATGTATGGATGGAACGAAGGATGGATGGATGGATGGATGGAGAGATGGGTGGATGGATGGATGGAGAGATGGATGGATGGATGGATGGAGAGATGGGTGGATGAAGAGATAGGTGGATGGAGTGATGGGTGGATGGCGTGATGGGTGGATGGAGTGATGGGTGGATGGATGGAGGGATGGATGGATGAACGGATGGAAGGATGGGTGGATGGGTGGATGGATGGATGGATGGATGGATGGATGGAGGGATGGATGGATGGATGGATGGATGGATGGATGGATGGATGGATGGATGGGTGGATGGACAGATGAAGAGATGGGTGGATGAAGAGATAGGTGGATGAAGAGATGGGTGGATGGAGTGATGGGTGGATGGAAGGATGGATGGATGGATGGGTGGATGGATGGACGGATGGGTGAATGGGTGGATGGATGGACAGATAGAAGGATGGATGGATGGACAGATGGAAGGATGGATGGACAGATGGGAGGCAGAGGGACACACCCCCAGCCCAGCCGTGCCAGGGGCAGCGCGCTGGGCGGTGCCGGCACAGCCAGGACGGCGTGTGTGTGCAGGCGCAGCAGCTGCGCTCGCTCCCCCAGCAAGCCAAAGCTCGCGCCCGCCCGCCCGGCGTGGGCACCCTCACCACAGGGAGCGGGCTGGGGGGCGAGGAGGGGGAAACCAGCCCCGGGACGGGGCGGCGCTTTGGTGCCGGCGCTCCTCACTGGAAGGGACAGCTGCCCACGCCGCCCCAGAGCGGCAAAGGAAACAGCTCTCAGGGAAAACAACAACAAACAGCCCCAACCCTCAGAACAACAAACACATCCAACGCTTGTTACCGTGTGCAAACCTCTGGCAGGAGCTCAGGGGGTTGCAGGACTCCGTAAAGGCTGGGCAAAGAGTTTCCAAGCTGAGTGGGAGAAGGGCACCCTTTCAGTGCATGGGGAGGGGGATGAAGGAGCTTCCAGCCATGCCAAGACAGTTGGCAAAGAGCTTGAGAGAGATGAGCCCTTCCAGAGGGGTGGAGGTTTATGACCTTGGTCACTCAAAGCGGAATCCCTGGCAGGTGAGGGCAGGCAGCCTCTCTGAGAGCAGGGCACGGGCTCCCAGCTAACACAGAGGAACTGCTGGGTTCCTGGTGCAGGTGGGACCTGGGCCAGGGCACTCAGGCACGTGGGCATCCAACCTCCCTGCTGGGCAGCCTCAGCCCCACACACACACAAAAGGGAACACAGGAGCCCAGGGCCCTTCTCAGCGTGAGGAAGGGGACAGATGAGCTGGGGAAAGGGAACTGAGACCCCGGAGCAGAACGGGCACAGCTGCTCACAGACAGGCTGGTCCTGCAGCTCAGGTTCTTCCCAGCCCCTTGGGATTGTGTCATGGGAAAATCACTGAGCAGAGGGAAGCCTCTGCAACCTGGAACAAGCAGGGCTCCTGGCCCTCTGAAGATGGGGCAAAGAGGCTCCTGGGTCCACCTTTTCCCTGCAGAAGAAGGAGCTTGATGAGAGTGAAGGTGGAGAAGAAGCACTGAGGCAGGGGACAGCAAGGGGAGGAATTATCAGCAGAGGAAGAGAAGGTGGCACTGAGCCATGGGTGGGATAGGAAAGGGCATGGATTCATAGGGCTGTGGAGAAATTTTAAACCAAGACATGGGCCCCAGCTCAATCAAAACTTTGTTCAGTACAAAAGTTAATTGCTGAGGAACCAAATAAAAGAAACCCCACAGGCTGAAAACTGCTCAGAGTCTTTAATTAGCCAAAAAACCAAAGTGGTTACAGGAAAATGAGAGTGTAAGAGGGGATCCCGAGGGAGTACTTATGCTTCTCCCCCTTCTCTCCTTCATCACCAAACAGCCCAGGGTAGGGCCATGGTAGCAGCCTCTGTGATAGCAGATTTGGGAAAAGCATTTGGGGTTGGTTTCTTTTTACTGTCCAGAAGGTGAGAGCCCCAGCCAGTGAAATTCAGATTTGAATCAGGCACCTGGTAAGCCCAGGGGTTCCAGAGCCTTCTCTTCAACCCCACAGCAGTGCCTGACAGAAAGGCAGGGAATGCCTTCCCTATTTGCATTGGGACACTTGGCTCTCTGGCCCCTTTAGTGCCAAGGAAAATAAATTTCCTCCAGGGTCTAAGCCTCAAAAAACAATGGTCTGTAATGAGCTAAAGGATCATCCATATAATTTTTCCTATTTCTGCTGGATTCCAACAAATTCAGAGCTCTTCCTAACCCCTTGCACAGGCTGGCAACTGTCTGAACAGCCACATTCCCAAGTGCCCAGTAACTTGCCAGTCATTTCTTCTAGTGCTTTAAGGAAGCAAAGATGAGAGAAGTGCCTGAGTGGTTTAGCTCCTCTGCTACCCCCACACACCGTTCACACCTTGCCCCTTAATTCCTGCCCAAGGCAACTGGACTGGGTTTGGAGTCTCACCCACGCAGTTCTCCTGGCTCTCTCTCCCGTGAAGGGCTCACAGTCCCCGGTGTGAAAGCTCTCCATTCCTCACAGACTCACCCTGTGCACCTGTGGGACTAAAGGGGAAGGACACACAGCCTGGGATCAGGGAGCAAGAGCCAAAGCCACCAGAACGTGAGCTGGGAATGGCACTGGAGTATGTGACCATCCCTGGGAGCTGGGTATGGATCATCCAAGCTCAGAGCCTTCCCAGAGTTAACAGCTTCAGGCATGAAAACCTCCAGGGAAGACCCCTAAGAACAGCACACATGAGAAAATAACACCTTTATGGAGGAAGCATCCAGCCCATCCTAATTTCCAGGCTGATTCCACCCTGCTCCAGCCTACCCCCTCCCCTGGGGCCTATCTAGCTGGGAAATCACAGACAATCGGGGAGGCTGTTCCAGCCAATTTCCTTCAGGGAACCTGCAACTTCCTCCTGGGACTGTCCTCCCACTGCTGTGTTACTGCCTCGCACAAGAAAGTGAGGGCCACAGTGTTCCCCAGAACTGGCTCTACCTTTTGTCTTCTCTCTTAGGCAGCGCTGAGGGTCACAAATCTGACCCACGGGGCTTGGACAGAGGCAGTGAAGTGGAGGAGGGCTTGAGGAATGAGAGTGGTAATGGCAGGAAACAGGGTAAACACAGGCGCTATGCGGAGAGAGAGAAGGAGAGGGAGGTACTCCAGGAGGCTGTAAATTCATATTTGTAATTACTTCCTCATGTTTTTCAGCACTCCTCAGTCAAGTTTGATTAAAATTCCTTCCAAGGGAAGACGCTCCACAGAGAGAGCTGCAATGGAACAGGCAGCTCGTGGAGTTTGCAGAATTGCTGGGGTGGGCACTGGGAGCAGTAGTTTGGGAGCTGGGTGGGGCTCAGCTGCCCCCTGGGCACGGCTCCATGTCCAAGGGAAGCCACCCTTCAGACACTGAGCACCAGCCTAGGTCTGCCTGTTCTCACCCTGTCAGGGGACAAAACATCCCTCAGACACAGAGCTGATGTGAGACAGCTGCCACAAGAACCTTCCTCCCTGGCACAGAGGGCCCTCCCAGGAGCACGGAACAGCTTCCTATGACACATCTGCCTCAGCAGGTGGGGGAAGCTCATGCTCCCTTCCACCCAACAGTCCCTCATGCAAGGGCTACTCTTTTCCAGGGTGAAAAGCAGGACTCAAGACCTCCCATCCTTGTTTGGTTATTCCAAAGAGACAAAGCCTGAGATCTCAGCAGGCAACAGTGATTCATGTGTAGCAGAGATCCCTCCAAAAGCATGAAAAGAAAGCACAGTAATAGAGAAGGACTAATCACCTTCAGTCCTAAGCAGCCTTGGCACCATCCTTAGTGGCACCAGCTGTCACCAGGCAGGAGTGGTCTTCCCAGGACCCTTGACAGTTTAACAAAGTTCTCCCTGGGATATTTCCAGGAATGGTTTTGGGATGAACAGCTCAAAGGCTCAGAAACCCTTCCCTCACCAACTCATGGTTACTAGTTGTGCAGGGTATTTCTGTTAGATCCATTCCCTCTTTCTCCTGGGTACAGGAACCTCTGTTGCCCACAGTTAAGCAGCTCCCAGGCTGTTGTGTCCCCTGTGTTCTCTGTCCATCCCCAGACAAGATGTTCCCCCAGCGCTATGGCCAACTTCCAGGCTGCATCTCCCACTCTCTGAGCCCCTCCAAGCCTCCAGAAGAAAGGGTGTGAGCACAGCCAATTCTCCCTCTTGACCCTGTCCTTGCTCTGCCAAGCTCCCTGTGGGCAGGGATGCCCCAGGATGAGGGCTGGGGACCAGAGAAGGGAAGCAGCACCGGGGTTTTTTTGTTTATCCTTGATGCTGTGGCAAGAGTGAGACGGAAGAGATGCTGCTGGATATCAGCCTCTGAGTTCCCTACACGGCTCTAGGGAAATCATGATTATCTTGATGCCTGGTTTCTTTCCCTTCTCTCCCCCTCCCCTCCCTGCTCTGAATATCTGAGTATCTTAATGCTCTTGTGAGTAAGGGACAGACCCTGCCACAGTCAGCTGAGTGGGAACAGGCAGGTTCTGCTGAGTTTCCTCTCCTCCATGCCTCTGTCAGGACAGCCCAGCTAACCAAGAGACATTCAATCCACCATACAGCCCATGCTGGTGTGCAAACAGAGGATAACACACCCTTTCTGGTGTTCTGGCAAGACACATGGAGATGACTCCAGCCAGCCCTGCAATCTTCTTGTGCTCCCTTCCTGTCCAACCTGTGCCCAGCCTGCATCAGAAGGACCTCGGGATGAGGAGAGGAGGGGGCAGGAAGATTCCAGGTGCACCTCAGATCCCCCATTCGGGACCAGCACTGTGCTGAGGAACAGGAGTGCAGGAAATGGTGTGCAAGGCTGCGCTGTGTGCAGGTGAGATCTGCCACTCAGACACAGCCAGGCTGGGGCAGAGGGCTCGTTCTTCGTGTACAGCCCTTGCATGGCACAGGCTGGGAGGAGGGCACGAGTCCACAGCAGGGAGACCACACAGGTACTGCCTCAACCCTGCAGTCACTAAGCCAGCAAGGTGTATGCAGTCAGAGAAGACAGATGAGCGGGACCAACCGGAGGACTGCCCAGTTTTTGGGAGCTGCATCAAAGCACTGGGGGACAGGAGCGTGCCCAGGACCCGCTGCTGCCCCGCTGGCTGTGGCTGCTCGTGCTGGGTGTGGGAGAGCAGGGGGACACACATGCCCTGGGAGCAGGGCAGTGTGTCTGGATGCAAAGGAGGCAGCAGCTTGTGTGAGTGTGAGGAAGGGAGGCACAGCCCTGCACCATGTCCTCCCTGCTGGGAAAGTGCCTGAGCTGTGTTTGCAGAGGGGAACCTCTCCTCTGAGAAACCCAGAGGTGGTTTGAGGGGGCCTCTAACTCCAAAGTCATCCAAGTTTCTGAGGTAATTAATTTACTGCTGAAAGAAGGAGCAGGAAGAGCAATAAAAGAGCCTTTGTACTTAGGGTGGGGCAGGAGCATGGGAAGTCATTGCGCAGAGTGAGGAGTCGGGGGCAAACAAAAACAAAAAAATAAAAATAATAAACTGATTGACAAGCTTACAAGAAAAGCCACATTTTTAACATTCTTAATCCCTAGAATAAACACACAGGGAGGAATGAGGACAGGGCTGGCTGTCCTCAGACATCACTGGGAGACACTGGGCTTGGTGCAACCAAGAGATTCCGTGCTGGTGGCTGTTGTGGATGGTCCTGCCCAAGCCAGGAAGAAGTGTGTAAAGTGTGTAGGGGAAACAGCGCAGAGGATGGTAAAATCAAAGGCAGACACTCACTTGGATCTTAGATCTCTCTGCTGTTTTGTTTCAGGCTGTCTACACTACTGCTGTTTTAACACAGAGGCACATCAGAAACACAGAACCCAACACATCCCACCCAGCAGTGGAAATCCAGTGGCACTTGGAGAGGTGTTCACCTTCTTCCCACCCCAGTCAGCTGCCTTAGGAAGAACCAAACTGCATAACGCTGTGTGCCCCCACTCCCCCCTGCTTTCATCTGATTCCCACCCACCCCCAAAGCATCCTTCAAATTTCTCCAGGACAGCAGGAGTTAAATGGCTGGTTTTAGTGGTAGAGACACGTTTAGGAAGGGATTGAATGCGCGCGTGGTGCAGCCCATTCCCTGTTTATTAATAAGCTATTTATCATTGGTGTTGCTTTTAATACCATTTTGGCTTAATGTTGTTAATGAAATATAAATACCCGCGCTAATGATGTTGGTCAGGAGCAGCGTGGGCCACTGGCAGCTTTGCAGGAGGGAGGCCAAACCACGGCTGTGCGCGCGAGGCTGCGACGGCGCGACTGCCAGCCCGGCTCCGGAGCGGCTTCCCCGCAGGCTGCACGGCACTGCCCGGGCACAGCAGGGAGAGGAGGGGTGGCACGGCACGGCACGGCACCGTGCAGCGCTGCCAGGAGCTTTCCAGCCCGCTCCAGCAGCCCAGGCCCAAGCTGGTGCCCACCAGGAAGGCGGCTCAGGATGACAGTTCAGCTCCAGCAGGGTTCAGCACTGCTCCCTCTCCGCTCCCTGCCTTTTGAGGTCACAACAAGAAGCCACCCCGGCCCAACACGTCTCTGTGGGGGACCCTGCAAGCTGCAAGGCACCTCTCTAGATGGAAATATGTAGAAGAAGTCAGATGAGTTGTGTTTGCTTAATGCAGTTGCCCCACTGGAAGAGCGATCTGCAGGCTCCGGGCTACGCTCCCCCAGGGCAGCTCCCACAGGATCCCAAGACCCTTCAGCAAAGAGGCGTTCCCAGAGCACCTCAGAGCTGCCAGTGGCTCACTCTGGGCTGGCTGCAGGGGCTCAGGACGGCTCCAGGCCATGGGGTGCTGCAGGGTGGGGTGGAGTGGGGCAGGAGGAGCTCGCCCAGCTCCTGGGACCTCTGGCCACTCCACAGCCACCACCCCACTCCCAGCCCTGGACAGGGAACGGGTTGTGCTACTCTGGGCCTGCTGCATCCCAGGTGGGGATGGAGGAAATAAAGGAATCTCCTGCCCTTGCAGGAAACAACCCCAAAAGCTTGGCCTTTGGCATGGGCTCAGAGGTTTGCTCTGGGTCTGCAGAGAGGGCTCGCACAGGTCCCTCTCCATTAGCTTGTGTCTAGCACTGTCATGGGGCAGGGATTACAAATATCCCTAAGAAGGCTTTTGGAAATCCCATCTTGCATTACCATTTGCATTAGAGCAACCCCTAGAGAGAGCTGAGGCCTGGGCACACTCTCAGGAAGAACCGTGGGCCAAGAGAGGTTTCCTGGTGCCAGAAGAGAATGGCATGGAAAGGCAAAACAGCTTTGGGACTGATCACTGGAAGAGCCAGGGGAAAACCTCTGCCCAAGGCCACTGCCCTGCCCAGCAGGCACAACAGCTTCTGGAATCAGAAGAGGATCTGAAATGGACCTTCATCACCAGGAAGTTCCAGATCTCTACAAGGCTCCAGAACAAAGCCAAGCACTTGCCTCAGGAGCAAACTCCAGACCTCACCACCACTGGAAGAGTCAGTGAAGAGGCAAATTTGGAAAAGAAAATATATCCCACTCTGTCTTGAGACAGCTCTCCTGATAGCAGTGCATCTTGCTCCAAGTGACCCCCTCCATTAATCCCATTTAACAAGGAGGGAACCAAAGAGTTCCTGGAAGACTCATGGAATGGGAGGACTAAGTGCAGAGGATGACCAAGTCCCCTAACCCACTGACCCCTCCAAGGCCAGAGTCACCACAGCCCCTGTGTTACAGCCTCGTGCCCTCCTTCATGCTGCTGCCTCTGCCACAAAAGCCAACCCATCATCTGTTTGCATAAACTGCACAAAGAGGCATCTCTCCTCCTCCCAGTGCCCACCAATACCCTTTTCTCTTCCACTTTGCAGTCTCCCTCTTCCTCTCTCCCAGGCAGCCAGTGCAGAGGAAGCTACAACTGGTCTGCACTGGGAACTCTCCTGGTGCCCCCTGCCACAATCCACACTGTTCCTTTAAGACGTTATCTTTTAATTTTGTGCTTCCCCCTTTCCCCTCCTCAACTAACTGATTTATTAGTTTACATCTCATAAATTGTAACCCCTCACCTCCCCCTTCACCCTCCCAGATGCCATAAATCCCCTGCAGGGCCTCGACACCCTCCTGCATGTGGTGCAGCCCCCTGCCCCCCAAAGTCACCTCCGAGTCCCCGGGGAGCGCGGGGCTCATTTGCTGGGGGTTTGGTCTAGCTCGTCTCAGCAGCTAATCCCTTGGGTGGCTCCTGTCAGATTATTAATTAGCTAAAGCGGATCGGCCCTGGAACAACATGCGGTTGGACTTCAGATAAAACAGGACGGCAGAGGCTTGGCATGGAGTTGTTTAAAGGGACACTGTCCCTTTTTTCCCTCGCCTTCTGAGGTGGGAGGAAGGAGAGGAGGAGATGGGGCAGCTCCCACAGCTGCTCACGACCCCCCCAGTCTTGCCCCTGGCCACAGGGCTGTGCTGCTCAGAGCAGGGCGAGCACCGCCCTGGAGGTGCAAAGGACAGGAATGGAACCATCCCTATCCTCACCCTGTGGCTGCTGAAACTTCTGCAGGTGTTGGAAAAGCTTTGTGAACCTGCTCAGAGCCATGGAGCACTCGGATGGAGGGTCTCTCCACGCCTCACTGCCACCTCCCTTGTGCTGTGCCTTGCCCACTCACTGCTCCCTGTGAACGCCTGGTGTTTGCAGTACCCCAAGAGACTGTTCCAAGAGCCCACAGCCATCCCCCTGTGGGGATTTTAAACCACTTTGTGTGTGCAGGTTTTAAAACTCCCTGGCAGGATGGAGAGTGTGAGTGGTCTCACACAGACTGGAAAGCCTGGAGGAGTGAGCTGGAACGAGAGTCAGCCCAAGCAGAGCTGGGAGCAGCTCCCTCCTCGCTCCCTTCCCACTTTGGATTGTTTTGACTCAAACCGATGAAGCTGAAATATCGAGTCACAACGGCACTAAACTTCATTACAAGCTCTTAACACAGATTACTTAATAAAAAACAGGCTGCTTTAATTGCTTTTCCCCCATTAGCATTTCTGGAGGAGAAAATTCTGATTAATTTGAAGAGGCACATTTCCCCCACCCCTTGTGCTGGCCTGTGAACCAGACCTCCTTCCCACACCACCATCGTCCAGAGGAGCATCCCAGAGAGTAAACTGAGCCCAAATCCACACGACTCTGAAAAACAAAGGGACTAAGGGCCTGGATGAACAGATGGGAGTAATGGAGTGAAGCAAACAAGGGGAAGAAAAATCTCCTCTCCTTTCTGGTGAATCCATAGAAAGTGGCACAGGGGAACGAGGAAGAAGTGGGTAGAAGAGGATACTGGTAGGACAGCCAGTGTGGCAGGGATCAAAGAGCAAGGAAGTCGTAGGTGACTGATTTGGTGGGGTTCTGGGAAGCACCTTCACCTTTCTTTGCAGCTGGGAAAGGAGTGAGAGGCATCTCTGACAGGGGAACATTGTCTGGATTTTCAAAGTCTGGGCTGAAAGCCTGGGAACTCAGTGCTCTCCAAATGCACCTGGAATGGTCCCTGTTCCTTGTTCAGGCCCTGCTTGTGTATCTGGTTCCAGGGGAGAATAACTGCCCTTTCCCCCTGGCTGGTCAGCCCCAGTTCAGGAGTGCTGGGAAGGCAGGGAGAGGCAGGGAAGCACCCCTCACAGTCCAGTAGCTCCCTCCAGGCTGGGAAAACCAGGGATACAACAGCCTCATGGGCAAAGGAAGGAGCCTCTTGAGGGGACAGCCAGAGCCCAGCAGCCTTGGGGAACAAGCAGGGCAGGCAGCAGTGCTGGGCTGTGCTGCCACAGCACAAGACACCAAGCAGCTCTTCTCACCATCTACTCTGCTCCTGTTTCAGGGATTGAGGATGTCCAGTTCCCATTTCCTCAAAGATGGGTGTCAGAGAGGACAAACCCCCTCTGCCCCACACCATATCCTGCCAGCTCAGGTAGGATCTTCACTGCTCCACTATCGAACAGCCCTGGGTAAAACAAGTCAACCAAAACATTCCTGGCTTTCGACTCCAGCTCCTGTTGTAACTAGCCCTGGCAAGGGAGGATGGCAACCAGGCTCCCGAGTAGGCTGTTCTCTAGGTCAGCATACTTCAGGGACAGGGTAATCAAGCAGGAATTGCTCCCATGTGCCAACTCTTGTCAACCTTGCAATGCTTCATGTTTTTCTTAAAGTCTGAGATCTTGCAAGTTACATAAGATTTTTGTTTTGTACAACAATGTGTGTTCAGTGCTATCCCTCCCTCTGCTCCCTGTGCTCTCCCACTTGCAGGGCACAGCAACCTGAAATGTGATCTGTGTGCATCCTGAACCATAGAAACCCCGGTATTATTAAGTCTTATAATTGGGGGGAGGAGGGGAGCAGCTTTTGACTTCTGAAAGGACAAGGCTAGCAATATTGTTTGCTCATTTTACTTTCAAACTCACCTTAGTTTGTCCTCTCCCCTTTTCTCTTGTATGTTCTATTAATGTACAGCTTACACAAACTCAGCAAGAATCACAAGAAAGACACTGGGACAGACCGTAAACTGCCCTGGCAAAGATCAGGATGGTTCTGCTGACGGGAAATGCAGCCCTGGTGCTTTACATCAGCAGATGGCTTACCTGTGGCTCTTAATGGTTAATATATAACTGCAGTAATAACAGAAAAAAAGCCCCAGCATTAATACATAATTTGTCAGAGGCAATATGCTAAAACAGCCTTTCCATATTCAGCTCAAGTAGGGAGATAAGCCTCACCTCCAGCACTGCCCAGGGGCTGAGCACCAGCTCTGGAATGAGCCCCCAGCAGAAGACATCAGAGAACAGACCCCATTCACTTTACACTATTTGTTCATTTTTCACATTTTTTGTTTTTATCAACACATTTCTAAGAACTACATTTTGAACATGCATTTCCCTCGAACACTCATGTGCGTACTTAGCACTGATTGCTCCAAGTGCTTTCCAGCCGGTTTTCCTTGAGGAACTCCGCGGGTCAGCGTCCCTGCTGGCTGGACAGCAGCCTGAGGGACAGACAGACGGCCCCATGAACAGTGCCTACCAGAGCTGAACGAGTTCCTAAATGTTTAATGGAATGCTGCAAACTGGCAGAGCACTATTATTATTTTCTTTTGGCCAGTGTTTCATCAGGGTGCCACAGAACTGCTGCCTGAATCCCAGCTGAGAGAACTGCTGCTGGATCTAGGAAGAAATACTGTCAGATGGTTAAAGGAATCAGGAGATCTGGCTTCTCCTCCCAGCTCTGCTTCTGAGTCATTATTAACATAAAATCAGGTTTGTTACATCAGTGAAGCTTGAGTAAATAAACCAAGACTCATCACTGTGTTTTATTTTGCAATATCTCAATGGGCTCCTCTTTACAAATAAACACTATTAATGCTCAGCGCAATTGCAGGCATATGGGGAAGGAGAGATAAAAGCACCTAAACTGGTCTAAAACCTTTATGAAGAGCAGCAGGACAAAATCTCAGCTTTTTGAGGATATTGACTTCTACAGGACAGGAATGTTAAAAAAAAGGCAACCCTTACTTGGGGGAGACTAAATGACAAATAAGTCATGCCTGCAGGTCTGACAGAGCTGGTGGGTAAAAAAGATTGGGAAACATCCCAATCCCCCTCTGAGGAGCTAAGGCTGAAATCCTGGAGGTTTACAGCAAAGTTGATGCTTGTTTAACAACACCAGGATTTAACCTCCATGAAGTTCAAGTGTGAAGACAGAAGCCTTAGGAAGGAGAAGCCCAGCTCTGTCAGCAGGGCTCCGGGAGACTGAGGACACCACGAAGTCAGAAGGTGGCAGAGAAAGCAAGGTCTGAACCCATCAAGGCCTGGACCAGCCCTGTCTCTTCCAGCCTCTCCTCCTCCTCCACTCAGGGTTTGAAACTAAATCATTCCACATCTCTCAAGAGCTTTGTAAGTGTTTCCTCCTCGAACTCTGGCATCAGGGCCCTTCTGAGCCCTTTCAACCTGCCTAGATCCCACTGCTGGACTTCCCTCTCCACCATGAGGTTCTGTGAGTGTCTGCTGCTGTCCAGGTGAGCAGGGGGTGCTAAGGACCTTAGCGGATCAGGCTGCAGTCCCATTCCCAGACCAGATATGGGAAGGACAGCTATAAGGGCTGCCAAGCACATGATCCTCTCTCCCCTCCTTTGCCTTCCCCCCATTCAGCTTTCCACAGCCGCCAACCAAACATCTGATCGAAGGCCCGGGGGAGGGAGTCAGAACTGTCCAGTCTGGTTATGAGTGAAGGTCATTGATCCAGCGCAGACCAGGGATGCGGAAAACAGGGGAGGGAGGAGAAAACCCTCAGCGAGAGGGGAGAGAGGGAGCGAGGCAGGCAGAGCCAGCGCGGGAGGGAGCGCAGGGAAGGCAGCGGAAGTGGCTAGAACACGGTTTCACACTCCGAGACCCAAGGGCTGTTGTCAACCCGTCCTTCACGCTCACATCTTGTCACACTAGAGGTCAGGTCTCCCAAGCGTTCCTGGAGAGCTGAGCTAGCCCATATGGCAGGCAATATGTTAACAATATGGATCAGCTGCTCGTCAGGGCCTGAGCAGATGGATGTGACAACCCTGCTCTTATCCCAGGCAGGCTTTTAACATCTTCCCTCTCCTCCACCCAGCCCTGCCGGAAGAGCTCTGCCCGGGAACCGCTGCCTCCGGCCGACGGGGACCGCGGGGCCGCAGGTCAGGACAGGCAGCGTGGAAATGCCTGCCTGGCTTTCTCTGGATGGAAGGAGCGGGGCAGAGCCCCACCGAGAGCAGCGCAGGCAGGAACCAGGCCAAGCGTTTATCCAGGGCGAACGGAAGGGCCTCTCCACACTCCAGATACGTGCTGGTAACTCCCCGGCAGGGTGATACAGGAGATACTGTATTCAGATATATGTATATGGCGTGTTACCACCAGATGCCACACGTTACAGTCTAGACTGAGTTTTGTAACTGCCTGGGAAAATTTTCTCTCACAGAACAAGTAATACATAAATAGATGTATATTTTAATGGGCAAGTTAAACTCCTCCTGGCAAAGGCAGGCAAGTTGATTTCATACACAGGCGGGTAAATTTCCACAATGATTTTGCAAGGCTGTTTCATATTCCCCAGCCCAGCTCGGGCTGGCTGGGCTGGCCCGGCTGCACTTCTGCAGAAGGCAGCGTTCCCACCTCGCTCCCTTCATATCCCATGCAGTGATCCCAAGGATCCCATCAAAAATAACTCCACCAGCCCAAGCTAACCCCCAAATTTAGCTCTTCTTTAGCACTGAAATAGGGAGAAATATTTTGCAGATTCAAACACAGACAAAACAAATACTTCTAATCCCTTTCTCACCTCTTTTTAGCTTTTTCCCCTGCATTAAAAGGCTACCCTTCATCAACTGAACAAGAAAGCTCCCTCCAACCCTTATAGCTCTAGGACTAAACAGCCAGCTTGTGCTTATAAACAGAGTGAAACAGCAATCACAGCCTAGGGATGGGCTCTGGAGAACGTACAAACAGCCTCTGTAGCCCAAAGTAAATTGAGCTTGTTTTGAAAGTAGAAGCCATACAACTTGCTCCAGGGCTGAAGACTGGAACACAGGGATTTCTAGTCCAGAGCATGAGCGATCACAAAGCCACATGCCTGAAAGGCTAAATGCATCTCCTTCACTGGAGTGATGTTTGTAGAACCAGGGGGAACCTCAGAACACAGCTGGAGTCCAGGGAAATATTTCTATTGTCTCTAATGAGCTTCTGTCCCTCAGGAAACAGCCCCTGAAGGACACTCAGCAACGCGCCCAGTACTGGGAGGAGAAGGCAAACCCAGAAATGGATAACTGATCTGCAAGAATCTGAACCTTAAGATTCATTTCAGCACTTAAAGAATTCCTAATTTATCAGTCTCCTCCTCTTACCTTCTTGTCTCGGGGGTTCTGCTCATCCCAGCTCCGGGTCAGATGGACATGCAGGGCTTTCAATACCAGGAGCTACTCCAGCAGAAAACCTGTGACAGGGGTCACAGGAAAAGCTCCCTCTGATGGAAAAATGGACCCAGAACCTAGGAGGCAGCTTCCCCAGCAGAGTTTTTCCCCCTGGATGTTGGCCCTCTCTGGAGAGGCACATAAGGATGTTTGGTGGAAAATTCACCTGCTGCAGTCAAACCTGAGGATTTGTATCTTATTTGGTAAAACCTCAAGGCTCTTCATGTTCCTTTACCCTATTCCCTTGGGCAGAGCTCCAATTTGGGAAGCTCTCTCACCTCTGGAGGCCTGGGAAGGCACGTGCCCTGCTCTAAAAGGGGACACAGGCAACAGAACAGCTCACACAGGGATAAAGGCCAGAGTTCCCTACATTAACAGTTCAAAACCAGGCTTTCCAAATAAAGCATGCCAGACCCTGGAGGAGTTTCAGCACCAGGAAGGTGTGGGAAGGCAGAGTTCACCCCTATCCCATCCTGAAGCACACTGCATTTACTGGCAGGTTTACTGGAAGCACTCAGGTCTGTAGGCTCTGAACACGTGGCAAGAACTAAGCCCTGCTGAGCCTTAGAGGATCACGGCTGCTGCTCTTTAAGGGAGGGCGCTCAGAACACAAATAAATTCCCCCGTGCCACACACAGCCAGGGATGGCCTGGGAGAGCTGGAGCCCCAGACCAGCATCTCAGCCCTGTGGCTTTTCTCATGTCCCCTCTTGCTCAGCCAGTACAGTCCCTCCACTGGATCCTTCCAGCTCAGGTCTCAGCTGTACCTGTGACTCACAACAGCTCTGGATACACTGCTTTGCCCAGGTACCATTTATGGCACAGCAGCAAAAAATAGAGGAACATGGTGATACACAACCCCCTCAGGCACTTCAGCTGCTAATCTTCATTCAGGCATCATCAGCATTTAATGGTGCCAGCAGAGAATGGAAACACCCCCTGACAAAACCTCTACCCCTACAGAGCAGACGTAATGTCCCACACAGCCCAGACACAGTGAAGATCCTCAGCACCTTCCACCTGCAGCAGCACGGCACGGCCACCAGGCACCTCCCAGATCCCCAATCCACGGAGAAGAAATATGGTATCCCACTGTTGTGCCATACCTTTAGTTGCAGAGAAGCTGTGACGGCAGCCAAGCAGTGAAGAAAGTAAAACAGCTTTGAGAAACACAGAGTCCCCACCCCCTCAACCTCTCAGAGTTACCCACCGTGACCACAGACATCCTCAAACTCTTCGCTCGTGAAACAAGTCAATCAGAAACTGTCCCCACACAATACTTACCCAGGGGACTCCCATGCAAACTACTTAGCTAATTGTTAATACTGCACAGCAGCTCATTAGGGAGGAGGAGGCGAAGAGAGGGAGCTGCTCAAACCAGGGCTCTGCTGTGTCACTGGGTGTCTGTGCAGACATGGGCAGCGAGGGAAGGGGTAAACCCAGTCCTGCTTACTGTAAGCCAGTTCAAGACAAACCAACACCCCACCAAAAACCACCCAAAACACTGACTTTCAGTGGCTCTTCCATCTTCATAGGCTAGAGATTTCCCAGGAACTGGAGCGAAGGCTCTGGAGAGCCAAAATCACTCACTCCAGCCCTACTTCAGAGCAGTTTGATCCCAAAACAAAAGCCAGTACCTTGCATTGAGAAGTCACGGCCTTCAAGGTCCATTCCAGTGTACAAAGCAAGGAGAGAAGTCAGGTTCTTTGTTTTGGAGGTGGTCTCAGATGAAGACAGTGTGAATTTGATGGCCTCCCTTCACTTGGTGAAGTCTCTTTGCCCTGAGGAGAGTTCCAAAAGGAAATGAATATTCCCTACTGAGCAGTAGCGGAGCCCAGGTGAATCACGAGCACAGGCAGTGACGCTGGGCTGAGATGCCACAGCCACCCACAGCCCTCAGCCTCGGTCACACACCCCGGGCCGGCAGGGCACGGCACTGCCCGCCCCGACGGACACACCGCGGCCCCATCTCCTCCTGTGCCGCCCGTGGCACTCGCAGCTCAAAAGCCAAGGTACAAACCACCCCGCTGACCATCCAGTGGGCCACGCACTCCAACTTTCCCCAGGAAAGAATCCAGGTCAATCAGAGGCAGAAGCAGCCTACAGTCCTAAGCCACTTACAGCAAAGAGCTTCCCCCCGTAGGCAGCTGAGCGCTCCTGCCCACGTGAGCCCAGGCTGCCATCCCTCCTTGGGGGGATCTGACAGCACAGAGCTCCCTGGACGCCCCCACAGCAAACCTCCCTCCCCTGCCCCAAAGGCGCCGCACGCACGACCAGACCAGACAAAGAAGAATTATTATTTCCAGTTTAGTGAGGCCCACGGTAATTAAGTGACTTGTCAAAGGTCACTTGGCGAATCTGAGGCAGAATTGGGAATTACAACTAAATCTCTCAAACTTTGGCCCAAGAGCTGGACAGCAAAAGTCCTGTGCTCCCTGGATGAACACTGCTACCTCGCAACAGGTTTCACCCTGCTCCCCGCTCTCCCTGGACAGTTAAGACAATTCCCTTCCACTTCCTGCATTGGAGGAAATGAATAAATGCACAGATTTAAATAACAAGAACTTTTACCCTACTTACAAAATTTAAAAATGTCCTAGCTCCAACCTTTGACAGAAGCTCAGAAGCTTCAGAGTCTTCTGTGAGGTAGGATTTGTAGACTGGAGGGTTTTGGTGGTGGTGGTTTTTTTTTAATTTCCATCAGACAAAAATAAAAGAAGCAAAACAAAAGAGGGTTGTTGAGATCAATTTGTGATAGGTGCCGGGCCAAAGAAAATGGAGCCAAAGAAGTCAGAACCCTGCAACCAGCAACCTTTGTGTCAATTTAAGCAAATATTGTGGCGTTTCCATGGCAATCCCTGTTTTGAATATCCACTACACTCACTTTTTAAAGGGCTTTTCCTGTTTGCGTTTCAACTTCAAAACCTGTAAATATTTTCAGCCTTAACACATCCCGACCTCCCCCAGCCTCTGAAATGAGATACTATCAACGCTCTGACATGAAGTCTGCTGTCTGCAGTACCCCAAAGCCGTGAGAATTCACAGCAAAGGCAGGCTGGCAGCAGGGTGGCTGCAGGGACAGCAGGGGCACGGCCAGGCTCTGTCCCGCCCTCCGCCCCATTCCAGCCTCAGCAGCTGCAGGTACAGGAGCCCATTCCATCCCTTTCCCAAACTGGCGGGTGAAACGAGCCGTGACAAACACTCAGCACCGACAGCACCGGCCCAAGGCGAGCAGCAGGTGTTTTGCAAGGCTCCCTCCATCCCGCTCTGCCGGCTCAGGCCACCTCTGACCCGCCACTCCAGCCACAATTCCTGCTGGAAGCCTCTTCCTGTGACCTGCTCCCACAGCCCAGCGCTGCCCCCCGCCCTGACCTGCGCTCCCCTCCCTTCCCCTCTCACCTGAGCTGAACCACGGCTGCCACTCACACTGATTTATGGGATGCTGCGTCATGTGCAAGTGGGAATGAAGAGTCAACTTTGTCCTCACTTGCAACCTGGGTTAGGGTGTAAATTCCCGAGCTTCCTCAGCAGCAGCCTGCAGGTCCCTGCTGCATCACCGACACAGAGCCCACGGGGAAAGTCCTGGTGAGGGAGCCCTGGCCAGGTGCTGGTATCACCTGTCAGATCTGAGCCTGCAGTTAACCCTCTCCCTGAAGCACAAAGCTGCCCCTGCATCTACTGCTGCATCTGTGCATGCACAGATGAAAACACCTTCTGCTGTGCTTCACAGACACACTGAGGACTTCCATCCCCAAGCCCCCAGGTCCTCAAGCTTTGCCCTGCAATGCCAGAGTGCAGCCCCTCCCGGCAATCATGGGAGTGCACTGGTTAATTCCGAGTTTCCTGGCTGTGATGGATTTGTGCCAGGCCTCAAATGTTAGCTTAGTGTAATTTTTGGGAAGTCAATTTCCTTTGTTTTGGTTTTTTTTTTTTTCCTCCTCAGGTTTTTTTTTGTTTAGGCTTTTTTCCTCTTTTAAATGGAAAAATAGGGAGCATTTGAATGAACGTCAGGACGGGGCCATCCATCCACGGGCTGCAGTTCCCCAAGAGCATTGTACAGGCACCATGGTACGTGCACAGAACAGCCATGGAAACAAACACCAAGTGACTTCCAAAGCCGTTATGCCGAGTGCCCACGGAGGCACCTCCCGGGAACGGTGCCATCCTCGCACCAGCGTCACTCCTCGGTCCTGACCACCCCTCCCACAGCACCGGCTGCTTCTGATACCACCAGCAGATGATGCGTGATACCTGCTGTCCTGGCCAGCTTCCAGCTCAGGTAATTACATCCTACAGGAGTTTCAGCTGGATATTTTATCCCTTCTTCACTTCCGGCCCGGAGCTGCTTCACTGGGAGTTGCTAAAACTCTATCCAGATCCACCCCGGATGTGAGTGTGTGCCAGGGGCTGGAGGGAATTCTGTGCATCCCTGCAGGTCCCAAGAGCCTGTCGTTCCAGCAAACAACCTCTAGAAACATGGGACAACACACCTTCTTATGTACATCCCGTAACACCCCCACCCAAGAATGAGGTGAAGAGCTGGGAAAACAACCGGCCTGGCACACCGGGAACCAACAACTTCTGGAGGCACGTGCTTAACGTGGAGCCATCTTCAGGGACATGGACACTGGCTCCTCTGCTTCCCCGAAGTGGGAACTCTCCTCCCACCACCCCACAGGCTCGGTGAAATTCAAACTTGTGGTGGCAGTGGTGTGAGGCTGAAGCCACAGCCGCCCGTCTGCCTCTGCCAGCGGCACCGCACGCCGCAGGGGAGACGAGTGGTGTTCCTGGACAGGAAAAGGTGGGCCAGGTTTAGAGCACCCCTGAGAACAGGCAGGGTTCACAACAGGCCAGACCAACAGGTGAGGGGATTTCTGTCTCTGACCCCTCTCATCGTGCTGCCAAGAGCAGGAAACACTGGCAGGGTGACACTGGATGCTCTGACCAAACCCTGCCAAACAGTGCAGGCAGAGAAGCCTCCTGAGGAAGCTGTGCTTTGGCACTCCCGTGGCCACAAGAATTCAGAGCCCTTCCGAGATGTCCAAGACATTTGGAAATGACCTGCTGACCCACTCAGGACAGCCCAGGAACCCCCAGGCTTGTAAGTGGACTTTATCAAACCTACTTTTCCTGCCCTCTTTGCCTTCTTCTTTCAGAAGATTCTGGACCAGATTCTCACCTGGTGTAAAATCAGAGCAGTTTCGGTGGCTTCAGTGAAGTCATGCCAATTTAAACGAGTTGAGGATCCGGCCCTCCAAGTTACTGGAGTTGCCAGTTCTTCCTTTGGATAATCCCGAGGGTGATTTCACAGCAAGCAGCGGCACAGGCCCAGCCAGCCTGGCAGGATCATCTGTGCTGTCCCACCCCCCACGAGCCAGGCGGTCCGTGGCAGATCCCTGCTGGGAGACCCTCTGGGAGACCCTCTGGGAGACCCTCTGGGAGACCCTCTGGAGCAAAGCTGGGTCCACCATCCACTGCTGCTTGCCCTGAGCTTCCTTCTCTCTGTCGGTTAGTGGCAGATACAGCACACAGTAAATCACGCCAGGCTTTGGATCAAGGCTTTCTAATTGCTCTTCCCAGGAGAGCTCTTGCCTTCCAGGGCACTGTGTCATGTATTTGGAGGGGGTGCCGGTCACTTGAACCCCAACCAGGTTTGGTTGACTGTGAAAACAGCACATCTTCATGAAGAAACCAGATCTGGTTTTCCTCTCCCCCCACTCCCACCAGTCTCCAGTCCAAGGAAGGTGAAGAAGAGCCTGTTGCTGCCTGGCTGCTGCTGAGTGAGCAGCTACAATCCCTTCCTTGTCCCCAGTTCCACTGTCAGCCTGCCATCCATCCACACCACGTCCCGCTGTGAGGGCAGCAGCAATGCAGGCACAGGGAACGTGGCACGGCTTCAGCAGGCACTGGGTGCGCAAGAACTTTCCACGCTCTGCCCTCACAAGTCCTTTGCTATCCCCCCAGAGCAATTTTCTAGGCAACAGCGCGGTTGCATTCCCTTCCCTATCTCCTAATAAATATCATGCTAAGCAAGATGAGTATCTTCTTCCCAGACCAAGCAGCATGACCCACTTTCTGAATCAGGGCAGATGCAATTGGGCCCTGGAGTCCTGGACCCCTCCCAAAGCAGAGAGATTTTGTAACAATTACAGCAAGAAGCAGAAGGAATAGAAAAGTAATAAGTGATCAAAGAGTGCAGTGGTGGAGCTGAAGCTGTGGGGTAATTACTACTCCTTGCCATCCTACGCTCTGGCATTTTCCTGGGACACTGAGGCAAGAACTGTGTGCACATCCACACAGCATCTCTCCTCCACTGCCCTACATTCCTCAAAAGTAACAGGTACAATTTCAAATTCTGGCTAAGGGCTCACATGAGACAACTGCTGCCCTCCCTGAACACCCACCCTGATTTTTGCCCTCTCTTTTCCCTTGCCCACGGCAGAGCAGGACCACAGGATTCATCCCCCCGCAGTGCCAATCCCCTCCATCAGACACACACACACACAGTCCTGCCCTGCCCCAGTGACAGCCTTGAAGACTCCAGGCCAAACCCCGCCTGGCTCACCTGCCACACCACAGCGAGGGGGTGGCTGCATCCTGATCCCAGCAGCACTACTCTCCTTGGATATGCTCCATTTTTCCAAGGAACAGCTCTGTACTTTCCCAGATGTTGCTGGGATCTGATTATGACCCAATGGGCATGGAAAGCAATTAAAAGGAGGTGGGGTGAATGCCAGTAGTGCTTTCATTGCTTGAACCCGCAAAGAAAACTTCCCTCCCAGGGGAGCACAAGTCTCCATGGCCAAAAGCATACAGAAAACCCCACAGCAAGGAGGAGAAAACAGTGCCCAGACTGGCTCCTGTACGGAGCTCAGCCCCGGGGCACACAAACCCACGAGTGCCCAGGGCTGCTGGGACACTCACAAAGGGTCACTGCCCTGGAAAGCTCTGGGACAGACGAGACCCCTGTGCCAGGGACACACAGACAGCAAAGACGGCACCTGCCCCACAGCAAGTCTGACAGACAGAGTGACGGGCAGGGAAGGGAGCGGAGCTGCCGACGCTCAGCCGGGAGCTCGGAGCTGGCTCTGCCTGCCAGGCTCTGGATTCCTCCCCTGGAACGCCCCACCAGCCAGAAACAGCACAGAAACACACACCAGTGGGGGCTCTGACCAGCACCAAGTTGCCTTCCATGCCTGACATGCCGAGATAAGGCAAAAGTAACTTTTAGAGGAATTCCACGACAACTTTTTTTGGTAGTTAAATAAAAGAATTTAAAAACTAAATAAAAAAAGAAAACCCTTTCACCTAAACTTCAGAGATAAAAAAGAGGGAAAAAATCTTCATCTTAATTCAAAATCCTATTTGATGTGTCGTGGCATGAAAATGTTTTTCACTGCATTTTTTCAGTGTGATCTCATGCACCCTGCAAACGGGGTACGCCCAAAACACCAGGTATTTTATGGGACACAAACAGAGCACAAACATACACAATTAAAAAAAAAAAATGGGATTGGTAAATATTTAAATTAATCAGAGCTGGCATCTGTGCAGCCTCCCCTCCCAGAGAGAGGGATGTTTGCAGCTTTGAAAAAATAAAAGTGAATAACATGACCTTTTCCTTCATGTTTGTTAGCTCAGTGCAGCTCGGTGGGTTGGGGCGGCCCAGGCACCTCCCAAACCAAGTCCAGCAAGTGCAGCTGGGGCTGCTGTCCCTGCCCCGCTCCGGGGGCTTGGGGGGACGGAGCTGGTGGGGATGGAGCCGCTGGGGGAGTTGCTCCAACCTGTTTGCTGTCTCACTCCATAATGCATGGGGTTTGTTGTGTTTGGTTTGGTTATTTTTTTCTCCCCAGTTTAATTGTTGGAGGAGTTTATGAAGCTGTTTGCCAAAAAAACAATCGACTCCAGGGAGCCAGCTTACACAAAAAGGGTGTGTCGCCCGAGCGGGGCCGTGGAGCCATGGAAACCACCACCTTTTGCATTCGCCCAGGTGAAGCCAAAGCTTTGTGGACGGCTTGTGAAATCAGCAGAGATCTGCAAGGAAGTGAAACGCGCACAGGCTGCCGTGGGCTCAGCACTCGGGACGCCGGTCCCGTCCACCAGCACCAGAACGTCCCTCAGGAGGGGGCCACGCTGGCACTGCAGTGGGGCTGGGTCTGTCACTGCAAAGCCATGAGGAGTTCCACACGAACCTGAGCACCGGTGGCTCCCCCAGGCCGGCAGTGGCTGGGGCAGAGGCAGCGCTGCCCCTGCAGCACTCACGGCTGTGCTGGCACAGCTCATGACACGGTGCTTGGGCAGGCCAAGGGCACTCTGCTCACATGGGGGGACAGAGGACACCCCACAGCCCGGGCCAACGTCCCAAAGGCAGAGCACACACTGTAGGGCTCGCCCTGACCCATGGAAGAGCAGCTGGTGGTGGTGGCAGGGCAGGGGCACGGTGAGGGGACAAGGGGTGTCTCCCAGGCCAGTGCCAGCAGTGGGGTGTGAGGGCTGTGCCATGCAGGACCTCGTGTCCACATGCAGGCGAGTATTTGGGGGGGGATGTTTGTCTTGCGGGTGGCTGGAGAGGGACCCTGGCTGCATTCTTCCCAATCTTAGAAAAGAAAACAGAGAATTCCTCAGAAGCACTGGCTGCCCGCCTGACTGACAGAAAACAACCCAGGAACAAAGGGGAGAAGGGATTTTACAGCCACCCAGCTCACGAGTGTCTGCTCCAGGACTCTCCTGCTACCTCTGGGAGATGGAAGAGTGCTCTGAACTGCGGCTCTTTTCAAAGGGGGAACATCCATTATTCCCCAGTGCCAGCTGCTGACAGCAAAGTGTGCTGATGGCATTTCAGGGTACAGGATTTCACCCACTCTGGGGGAACACAGGCAGGGAAGGGAGCAGAGAACAAAGCCTTACCAGCCCAACTCCTGCACAGAGCATTGTGTGGCACAACCTGGAAAAACTGAATGGGCACAAAGAGGCCACAGGAACAACGTTCCAGGATCATCCTCAAAATCAGAGCTGGACAGAGCCAGCAAGAAGCAAGAACTCCCTTTGTCTGGTTTGACTTCTAGTCTGCCACACTAACAGTGGGATGATTCAGTCCTGGCACTTCTCTTACCTGGAGCCAAAGGTCCCTGACCACAAACCACATCAAGAATTAGCTCCTGTGCTCAATGAACCCTGGAGAGAGGAGCACTGACCCTTCAGCGTAGGAGAGATGAGGGCAGCGATGTTTCTCTTCATGCAGGGAAGGAGGGAAACGTTGGAAAGCCCATCACTACTTTTATGATTCACTGTTGGCCTCCACACATATATTTACACCAGACCAAAATTTGTCACCAAACGCAACGACCTGGCCTCTTCCCATTCACAGCCCCTTGTTCTCCCCTTTCCTTAGAGAATCCCAAAGTAGGTGCCAACCAGACTGTTTAACTGGAAGGTCCCCGGGGCCACCTCCCAGCGAAGGCAGAGTTTGTGGCACCGGGCAGGACTCACAGCAGCACCCCCTGTGCCTCTGGGCTGTCCCAAGGCATGCCCAAGGCCACTGCAGAGCTGCTGCTCCCAAGGGCAGCTCACAGAGATGGGGGGCACTCCCTGGACAGGCTCCCCCAGGGGGGACCATGGGAAGGGCCCAGCCGGCCCACAGAGCAGCAAGTGCCGGTAAGGCTTGGTGTGTCAGCCTTTCTGGCATCGACCTCCCAAACTCATTCAAATATTTCCCTTTTTTTTTTTAATTTAATGTTCCCTATAATTCATCTGTCCCAAAAGATAATCAATAGAGGCCGTAATGAAAATTTGAGCCATATTTTATGAGCCGCTGCAGGAGAAAGGGCCACATCAGCAGGACCAGCCTTGGCTTTTCCAGCATCATTTCTGTGTGCACTCGCCTGCTCGCTGGCCAGATCCCCCCCTCCACCCACCCCAGGCTGCTGACAGGGGCAGGCCCTCCAGGAGAAACTCCCACCCTTCCCTCCTACTTCAAACAGCAGCTGCTGGAGGCACAGATAAAGGCAAGTTCCTACAGTGTGAAGGCCCCTGACCCAGCAGCCCTGGGGAACCTCCGGAGCGTCCCTCAGCCTCTCAGCTCTCCAACAAATCCTACGGCCCTCCACCTGACCCTGGGGGGAACACCATGATCATGTAGCAGGATCTGAAGAATCATTTCTACCCTTCACAGTAATTCCATAATGGAGGGCAATGCCTCTCAGTCCAGCTGGGCTGCACCCTCCTCCTCTCCCAGAGCCACCCAGGAGTGAGGGCAGTCACTCTTGGGGAAAGAGAAGGGGTTCCCCCAGAACTGCTCAAATCAAGAGCCTGCTGTGCTGCACTGCAGCCCTTCAGAGCTCCCACCATTCACACCAAACACCAAAGGAGCACCTTTGTGCCCCCAGAGTCATGAACAGTGACACAGTTAATGAGGGATCAGCGTGGGCTCTCCAATTCCAAACGCTGAACATCAGCAGCCAGAGGAGCAAACTCCACAGCTCCACTCCAGCAAAACACTCATCTCTCCTCCCTCCTGTGCACTGTTGGCTGGGTCTCAGCTCTACTGGTACAGTCAAGCTTTGGAAGGGCTTGAAAACAGGGATCTGAAATCCCAACTTTGTTCAGCACCACTAGAAAAACAAGGGGTGAAAAGGTTCCAGGAGCCTAAAGCACATCTCACATCTACCAAAAAAATCCATGCCCAGTCACTAGGACTGTGCTCCTCCATGTCTGCTCTCAGGGAACCTCAGACAGCTTCACCTACCTCTCTTTATTCCTTTAAGGCACAAATACCACAACTGCTCCATTTTTCTACAGGATGTATTAATTCAGGAGCTGTGCTGACCCTGCTTGCCCAGTGGGGCAGTGGCAAGGAGGGCCAAGCACATCTCAGTGCCACCTCCACACGCTGCTGTGTGTTTGTCAACCCTCATTACAAACCCCACAGCACCCCTGAGCACCGTGATCTCTTCTCCCGACACCCAGCTCGCAGGTTTGCTGGTTTTGCACGTGGACAGGGATGCAGCCAGGGCTGAACCAAGGCAAAAGCCTCAGTCCTGTTCCCGGAACCCTTCTCCATCTCAGATTCCCAGCAGCAGGTCCCCTGTCCTCCCTCTGAAGGCTGGAGCATATTTCACTGCCCGAAGCTGCCGCGTCCGCAGGGAGCCGGAGGTAACAAAACCGTCTTTGATTTGGCCACGGGAAAAATATCAGAAGTGAAAGGCCAGAGTGAGGAATTTATAACAGCAGCTAAGGCAGCAAAAATACAAGTGCCTGACCAGAAGCTGCCCTCCTGCTCAGCATGTCATGTTGCTCAGCCTCCCATGTGCCTTGGAGGGGCAGGAGGTGGCAGAGAGCACAGCCAGAAACCACCAATTTCCTACACGCAGTGCAGTGACACCCTCACGAGATCCCTGCTGAACAGCAGCAGCACTGGGACAGACAGCAACAGCCAAATATCTCCACCTTTCCTTTCTCCTGGAAACTTGGAAATCAACCATCTTTGTTTAAAAAATACAACACAATATTCAAATTAATTGTTGTTTCCAGTGTGTAGATAAGGTGACAGATTTGCAGGATGTGTGATGGAAGGACTGTAAATTCAGAGGACATGGGTGAGGGGCTTCATGCTTTAAACCTACACTGGAAAGGGGACTGAAATCCTGAGCAGAACTGGGAAAGCATTTCAGTCTCTGAAGCCCCGTGTCAGCACCACCCAGAGCCATCACCTCCTTTTATAATCCAGCTGCCAACACAGAGGTCCCTGCCTGTGAGAAACTTCGGGGAACGCACACAGGGCTGCAGCACGGCTGCTGCAGTCACTGCTAACTTGCCCCAGATTTGAACTGGTGACCCTCACTAATATCCTCCAGTCCCTTGATATCCTCGGGGAGCAATCAGCACGTTTTATTAACCCAGCCAATTTTAGAAGTGCACACGCAGTATTCTGGTTACTTGTTACAATTACACCTTACAGGTCCGTCCCTGTGCCTGTGCCTGTGCTGGAGGGGTGTGAGGGGCTGAGCCAGCCCTGCTGCTCTCGGAGACCACAGCAAAGCCCTGCCTGCGGACACCACTTGCAGAAGAGACAATCCAACCCAACACAAAGCCTCAGAGATCCCCACAACCAAATCCATTTTTTAAAATGACATGTTTCCACCTATTGGTCCCCGGAGTGAACTAATTGCTTTTGCTAGTTCTAAAAGCTGGAGTTATTTCACTGAAAAAAATGAGCAAGTGCAAGGGAACTCGGAGACATCCTCTGATTTCTGACATAAAATCCCCTCATATGCAGATATATTTGCTGCCCAGTCAAACTTCCAGCTTTGCTGCATGGAATGCCACAGGGGAATTCTTCACTTCACAGTGAAGATGGGAAAACAAGGAGTTAAAGTAACCTGACCAAACTCAAACAGCAATTTAGGCAGAGCTAGAAGATAAAATTTCTGTCTGTGCTCTAACCACTAGGTTATCCCCTTCTTTGCTAAATAGACTTCACAGTCTAAAGGGAAAGTGCTATTTCCACTTCAAGACTGGTGTTCTTGTGGGGGGGTTAATTTTATGGTTTTTTAAAGATGACACCCCACAACAGGGAAGCTGCTCAGCAGGGGAGCAGTCCAGGACCAGCTTCAGTTGCTGTCTGGTTCAGAGACAGACACACTGAAAAGATATCCAGGGAAAACAAGAGCATTTTTCTGCATCCTGAAATAGCAGGACAGTCTGAGTGCACCCCTCAACACACAGACCCAGGAGTTTAGATGCCCTGTAGACAAAACAGCCCAGATCCCAGCTCCAGACCTGCCTGCTGTGCTGTAAAGGCTGGAGAGTCATTTACAGGCCAGAGCAAAGCAGGTACAGACAATACAAATGTACAAATAAGGTATAGTTACAAAATCTGAAAAAAATCCCAGATAAAAACTGCAGGACAAGCTTTTCAGGGAGGACAACCAGAGGAAAGCAGTGCCTTTTCAGAAACCTGTACTTACCTGGAGCAGGAAGCAACCATAAGTTTTGGGTGCAGGAGCACGTCCTGGGACAGGCTCCTCACACAGCTCTGTGAAAACCAGCCCTCACACTGAGCAGAAACCCAGTGGGAAGCAAGAAACCCCTACTTCCTTCTGGGTGAAAAGAACTTCAGCCCCACCATTTGCTGGGAAAGTTTTAGAGGAGATTCCTTTTCCAAGTCCGAGTGAACTGCTTTTTACTTTGGTGAAGCTCAGCTCTCTTTCAAAGCAGCCAAAGCTGAAGGTGACCACTGCTAATTTTTTTATCATCATTTTATGAGCGTGTTAACCTTAATTCACAAATGCTCTACAGAGTGAATTTCCTTCTATTCCATTTTTGATACTTGATTAACAGTATTTCAAAGACATGGATTTTTTAAAATGTGTAAAGGAGTTACCTCATACAAACTTGTTTCATACAGAGCTGTCTGTTTTCTACAAAATCCACATAAAAATAAGATTGCTATCAATTAATTTGAACTCAGCCAAAATAGCTGTTTCAGTGCAGGCTATCAGTTTAGCTACCACATCTCAAGTTAAACAGGTATAAATGTTTTATACATAAAAGGCTCTAGATTATAGAATACAAACACACCTTCTGCCTTTTCCCCTTTTTCAGCACTTACACTCCAAATTCCCTTTGGGAATTGAGGTGTTGGACAGTGGGAAAAACATCAGTTTCATGTGTGCACGTGGAGGTCACTTTGCTCTCGTGTTTACAACACAGAGTTTGGAAAACTTGCCTAAAGTGAGAACTTTCTGCCCAGGTTGGTTGTTCAGTGGGTATTTCCCCTTCAAGATTTTTATTTGTAAAGATCCTCCCCTTTGTTTTCCAAACCCCAGGTTTTATGGAGGAAACACTCTGCCCTAAATCATCATCTCCAGGCCAAGGAAAGCTGCTTATGATGTTCCTGCTTATTGCACACACAAACCTCTACGTGGAGATTCTTAATCTTCACCCACCCAAGATTAAGGCAATGCAAATTATGAAATCGATACCGATACAGAGGCAACATCTATTACAGTTTCAATGTTTTTGTTATATTTTTTTCTAAACTATTAAAGCAGTAAGATTTTATTGTGATTGTTATTGTTTATGCAACACAAATTCTCTCTTGTTTGATGCTGTGGGAACTTATGCAAATGCCCCATTTTCCTTATAAAACCCCTTCCTTTGACACCTCGTGTGAGTAAAGAAAATATTTGAGTGTTTGCAAGCTGAGGATCCATTTATATTTAAGGCTCCATTACTGATCAGGAGGCAAAGAGTGTCCTTACAGTGGATATAAATTACAGTTACACTAATTTTAAGGCCTTTACTCTCTGTCCTAGTGATGTAGCAGAAGAGCTTTCGAATAAAGGAGAATCTTCTCTCACAGCAGTTTCAGTTCCTTTCTTTCATTAATCAAAACCTATTTTTTTATATATATATATATATACACACACACGTGTGGTTTCTCTCTATATGCATGTCTGAATACCTCTTTGAGGTTTAACACTCCTGCACCCAAGATTCAAACACAACAAATCAAAAATCATTTTGCAAGCAACTGCAACTGGCATTTCCAGAAGTTACATCACATAACAAGTCACGCAATTAAACTTTAATGAAAAAATAAAAACAAAAACACCAAGCAGCCCCTGGTGCTTGCTTTGCCTTTCACACAATCCATCATTAAAAAAAAAAAAAAAAAAAAAAGGCAGGACGTTAAAATGGAAGATCCTCTGACTAAAGCTGTGCCGTAAACAATTTTTTTCCTAATGAATTCCACCTCTTTACTCCACTGAATCAGCAGAGCCGGATGGAATTTCTCCCCGCTCTTCCCTGTCTCTGTACGAAGGGATGTGCTGCTGATAAAACTAGTAACCCATGAAGATCACTTCCCCGAGGTGAGATCCTCCTGCCGGCAGCGCTGCTCTCGGGGGGTTCTGGTCCAACACCCTGGACACCGGCGGGACCGGGGGTGCTGTAACGGGAGAGCAGCTGCAGGCAGGAGGAGCTGAGAGTGCTCCAAACGATCCTGCACACCCACATTTCCCTCAGAAAACCTACAACGCGCCCGGCTCCTCCACCTGCAGCTCGGGAAGGCTCCAGCTGGAGCTGCAGCGTGAAACGCCTCTCACAGCACTGCCTGAACCTCCACAGGCTGCTGCTCTCCCTCAGCCTCACCCTCTGCTCCTATTTTTCCACACCTGCAAATGATACCCCTCTAAAATCAACCCTTTTATTCGGTGTCTGCTCAGATCCTATCATCATTTGGTGAAAGGTGACTGGGGTTTACACAAGGACAGGGCAACGGAGAGGGGTTGTCGCTTCCAAAATGCAGTTCGGAAAGGCAAAAGGGAAGCAGCACAAGTGGCACAGTTGGATCATAAAGGCCATTAAGGCCCTGGACGAGGGAGATCCACTGGCTCCACGGCTGCAGAAACACAACTTTGCACACTGAGGAATAAATTCAAGCTCTAAAAGAGTAGGACAAATCCAGCCTTCCTTGTCTCTTGTCTTTTTCTTCCATTAGGATTTATTTTTCTATTTTCTAGAGTGTGTAAGAAAACAAACCTAAAATCAAAATAAATTTTAGAATGTTTGATGTGATTTGTCCCCACGTATTTTTCCCACTGTAGCTTCTTTTGAACAGTGAGATAATCAGTTTGTTTAAGGCTTTGGTTTTCCTGAACTAGTCCCCTAGACCATTTTATCTGGACTCCTAATACTGCAGAGGGAGCATAAAATACATTTTAAATTAAAGTTAGTAAAATGCACAAGAAAAAAATGAATTGGGAAAGTGTATTGGTCATATTTTTGTCTTTAAGAATTTTTTCCCTTTTTGTATAATAAAGTTTGGTCTAATCAGTGACATCATTTTTCCCCTTACCTGCCAAAAGGGATTTCAGTTTTTAACTAAGGCTGAGTTTCTTTATTGTATTTCAATTATTTTCAGCAAAACCTACATTTGAATAGGGTTTTTTTTTTTTCCTTTTCAGTTCACTGTATTGTATTACAAAATGAAAGATCTGTCTATAAGAAAAGAATATTTGTTTACATTTGCGAAGCACCTTTTCTCCCCAAGTGAGGAGGATAAAGGTGAAGTTGGTGCCATGGAAGCGCAGCCAGCACTGGCAAAGTCTCACCCTGTATGGATTTACCACCATCCAGAGCACGGAGAGACTGCTGACCTTTCCCTGTGCTTCCCAAACCGTGTGTGAACCAACCACAAATGCGCTGGGGTTTCTCTTCTACACACCCATCACCTCCCCCAGCTCTGAACCTGAGCAGCACATTTGGTGAGGGTGCAGCAGCTGCTGTGAGAGCACAGCACTCACCCCTTGAGCATGAACAGGGAAGAGATCCCATCAAACAGGAGCTGGGCTGGGCTGTGTAATCTGGGATTAGACATCTGGAAAACCACCTGAGGAAGCAGGCTTGGGAAGGCAGTGGGGCACTGGATTCCTTATCCTCCCTGCCTGGTGAACACTTCCAGCCATCTCAGCACAACCTCAGGTGTGTGCAGACACCACCTGCCCACGACAGGAAGGAAGGGTGACAGCAGGAGGGACGGGGAGAGCAGGACCAATGACACAGAGCAGACAAAGACCAGAAGGGAGGTGACAGGTACAGCAGAAGTGGCAAATTGGAACCCACAGAGCTTCTCAAAGTAGTGCAGGAAGCCACACTCAACCCTGGACCAGAGAGCAAACCTGGGAGCCCAAACTGTGGGTGCAGGTGTGTGGTAAGTCCTCAGCTGAGAAGGACTGAACACAGTCCCAGAACAGCTCAAGGAGAGTTTCAAACACTACCCTAACTCCCTAGGTTAGAAAACACTTCCTGTTTGCAGTCTGGAGCTTTCCAGTTTCCTTGAGGATGAGCAGTGATGAGTCCAAAACACCGGTCTGATAACGAAACAGAAAATGAGAGAAAGCTTGTGGGCCTGGGGGTTCCCACGACTCCCTGAGCTGAGCAGTTCTTCCTGCCTGCAGCCAGGAAGAGTTGCCCAGGGAGATCAAACCTGCCTTGCAAAGTCCCAAATCCAAGTCATGCAAATTCCAACCTTCCTCCAAGCACTGATACCGGCACAGGGACTCTGACTTCATCAGATGGATGAAGGAAATGGAAAAAGGAAGGGGGGGCCTTACTGCCTACACACACATACACACCCCACCTCAGGCAATGGAGGGGGTGTGAATAATGGAGCAGGTTCCGCAGCCAACAGCATCCAGGGTCGAGTCAGTAATCCCCTTTTTCCATTTCCGTTTGCTATTTGATGTAATTATAGTTTTTGATTGAAATCCACCCGGAGTGTAACCCCTCTGCTTAATGCACTGTTTAAATCCTTGGGTACACAACCACGCTGCTCCCCAGACTCGCCTGGAATAGGAAACCATTTCAATGCCAAAAATAAGTCTTTGCTTTCTTTGGTAACGCCCTCAGTCTTGGCTCAGCCTCTGCTACACCCACCAGAGGAGCAGGGCAGGGAGTTTGAGAGGGCTGCTGATACCACCCATGGGCTACTGACTTTGTGCTACAATGGGAACCTGTGAGAGGGCTCAAAAACTTTGGAAGGCTTTCTTCGACGCCAGACACAAGGAGAGGTCACACAGTGGCACGGACAAAGGACCTGGAGCCTGGCCTCCACTTTCCCAGTGGATCTGCTGCTATCCAGACCATAAATAGCAACAAGCCAAAGCTCCATCCTGCCTTGGCGTGGGGTAAACAGTGGTTTCTGTCCTGAAAGGCCTCCTGAGGATAAAACGAAGAGATGATATTCATAGTCCAAAGGAGAGCTGGGAGATCTACCTCCCTGCAAAATCAGATCTCTGAAGCTGGTTTTTCCTCTCCAGTTCACTCTGTACCACTTGGCCAAGAATGCAGGGCAAGAGCCAGACCAGGCGGCCAGGCACCAAATGAGTACCTGAGCAATTACAGCCCACAGGAGGAGCAGCCACAGCACAGGGACTGGGCTGGCAGCAAAATCCTAATGCTGCTGGAGAGAACTGCCTCGGAATAAGCAATGTTTGAGGTGCCCATCAGTCTGCTGGGTATCAGAAGGAACAGGGTTCTCTGAGCACTTCACACCCAGTCAGTGCCTCTGTCACTGTACAAACACCTGGTGTGGTTAGGGAGATACGTAATACACAATGAACAAATGTACAATTCCACTTAAAATTAAGAAAAACATCTTAATTCTCTGATTCAGGGGACACTCAGCATGGCTCCCTTCATGCTAGTGTTGTGTGAAGACTGAGATGTGAGCAAGGTGAACATCAACAGAAAACAGTAACTCAAATACTTCCCTGCCAGGGGAATGGGATTTGAAAAAAAGGGAAGTTACAACTCCTGTTCCACACATCCCCTTCCACAGGGAAAATTAAACCCTCACAGTTACCCCACGAGATTTTCAGACCTGTGGCAAAAACTTGGAAAAGTCTAAGAAAGCTGCTGGGCTTTGGATGCTTCTACACCCTGAGACACCTCCCTCCAATAGGCACATGGCCAGCCCAGAGCAGGACCTTTGGAACCAAAGATGGCTCTCTGGACCCGATTCTCGTGCCTCGGCCTTTACAGCATCATGAGAACAGCACTGTTATAAACAACTTGCCAAAGGTGAAAGGGACCGGGTAATCTGCCCATCCCTTCCCACTTGGTGCCGAGGAGGAGCCCTGGGTGAAGGAGGAGGTGGCTGAAGCCTCCTGGGCTGCTGGCACCTTCCCTGGCAGCGCCGTGACTCAGCGGTGAATCAGAGCCCGGATGGGCCGGGCCATGGCAGGAAGGTGAAGACAGCGCAGCCAGAGAAGGAGAGAAGTGCAGGCAACATGGCAAGTGTGGGTCCCCTGGGCCGGAAAGCGAAACGTGCCCAAGGCTCCCACACTTCTAGGAACTGTCTGTCACCGGCAGCATCTGTTAATCAGCTGAGCCCCAGCTCCTGCACCTCCTTCCCGGCCAGCGCGGGCACAGCCGTGTCTGGGGGCACCCCCTGCCCTGTCCTGCCCTTCCCGACACCCACAGCAGCTGGAGCTGCTCACCAGCACAAACCTGTGTCTCACCAGCTCTTCCCACTCTGCTCCAGCCCTTCCGCTCAGTGGGCACAGGCAGGCAGGTTTTTTTTCTCTCTCCTCATCAGATATCTCTGTCTCTCTGAAATATTCAGATGATTTGGTTTTGTTCTTTTCTCCCCCACATCAAATCCTCCCCCTGCTTGTGGAAGCAGTGGATTTCACCCAGGCACAGGAGGCTAATTTACACCCTTCAGGGTTTAAAATAGCAGTGGCGTAAATGAAAAGTCCAATTTCTTCAAATTTGCATTGTAAAACCATCCTTCAACTTCCTTGAAATAAATTTTACTATTTTATTAGTGCAAACAAAATGGTAATAAAACACTAATACAGCGCCTTGTATCCAGGGGAAGAGCTAAAATTAACATAGACCGAGCAGTGTTTGCTATTACATTCAATTACCTTTTTACTTGAGATTTACATTCTCATCCCCTTAATCTCCATAGTGGTGGCTTTGAAATCGTTCCCCACAGTCATTCCTGCGCTTGGAATGGACGGCAGGGAAGCGGCTCTCTCGCCACCACGGCTCCTGCTGCCAGCGTCCCCGTGCCAGCCCCTTCCCTGGAGACCCCTGGGCGAGCTTCCCCAGCGCCTCCGGAGAGCAAACGCAGCGAGTGCGTTCACCTGCCTCTCTGGGTCTCACTCGGGCCCCGAGTTCTCAACTCCAGACAAATACACGAGCAGCAGAAATACAGCCCGTGTTGCGTAGCTGCCTTCGGTCTGGCTCTGGAAACTGCTCCTTAATTCTCAGCTACAAGCCGTGTTGGAGGCAAGTTTTATTATCTCCACTGCGCAGACACAAAAACTAAGGCAAAGACTGAGGACCGACGTCGGGATGTGGCAGCTCCTGGTGTAAATCTGGAGTAGCGAATTTTGTAGCAGAAGTATTCCAGGTTTTGCCTGGGACTCACTGAATTCAGTCTCTGCTCTGGAATTGTTTAATTGGGATCATGTCCTGCAGCCCAGGGATCCCAGATCCCCAGGCTTAGCAGTACGTTCAGGAAAAGAGCAGCTCCAGGGCTGCTTGATGAAACTCCAAGGGGACATGCACTGAAAAGAAAGGTTGCTAAGGATCCATATCCCACTTAATGCAATACAGGGAATCCACTTCCTCACTAACAGGGGAAAAGTTTTCACGGGCAGCATCTTTGCATTGCTTCAGTGCAGTAGGCATGGCAGGGACCTGGCCTTTATCAGAACCCCCCAGGACACCACAGGAAGGTATCCCATCAGTCTGGCTCCACACAGTGACCCTGATACTCGGCTCTTCTTTCTTCCTTTTCCTGTACTGAACATTGGACATCTCCCCTCCTCCAAGCCAAGTCCCAACATTTAACCTTTCTTTGGGGAGCTTGGCCAGCACCTGCCCTACAGGTGATACCCACAGTTTTGCTCACTAATTTTGACATAACACTTTGTGATACCAAAACGAGATAAAAGAGATTAATTAAGCGCTGTGTAATATGGTTCTAACCTGGCCAAGAAACGACGGAACAGCCTTTCATCCTGGACTCCTCCTTACCCAGCTATTCCAGCACTACAGGGCCACTACAGCACTGCACAGAGGCAGCAGCTAAGAAGTAACAGGGCAAGTTGGGAAGGCAGCAGGCAGCCTTCTCGGGAAGAGCATCTGAGAGGAACAGATCCCTTGAGTGTCACCCCAGCCCAGCCGTACTGAGCACACAGCACGTGGATCGCACGCAGGTGCCTGGCAGAGGGAGCCTTCACCACCTGACTGGATGGGAAAACACTTGTAAGTGCTCCAGCCAAGTTCCAGGCAGCCCAGCAGTGCTGTGTGGCCCTGGCTGTACCCACAGTGAGCACCAACAAACTGGCTGTAACAGCCCTGCTGAAACCCAACCCCACCAGGATCCATTTTGTCCCGCCCAGCAGAAGGTCACTCTGATTCCCAGCGCCCCTTGGGCAGCTATCCCACACCTCCCAATTCTCTTTTTGGAAGAAGAACACTGCAGGTGATTCAGCAAGAGATTTTGTGCCAACCTGCCAAAAAGGGAGGTGTGTGTCCTAGTGCTTGGTGCTACTCAGGAGTCCCCCAGGTAGAATCCCTGGCAGCTGCCTTCATGATTCTCTTCGTTTTCTCATCAACAAAACCCTCTGGTTTCTGCATCTTAATCATGATTTGTCTGCCTAGCCCCTAAATTGCTCATCTGTCTCTCCTCCTGAGAAGCATGGTCCTTCATCCTTCCCCTCTAGCCATCTTGATCTTCATGGCTGGAGGAGAAGGATCATGCAAAGCATGTATAAATGATAGATAATGATAGATATATGATAGAATAAATGATAAATCCTCCCCATCCAAATAACAAATGTGTCCCCAGGAAACCTTTCATCTGTCCACCTTCTAGAAGGCAGCACACAAAGGCCCTTGTGCAAACAAAATTATCACAAGACACCTGAGCAAAACAAAAAACCCCAAACAATAAAGAGTAGGAAGAAGAAACCTGCCCAAGGGAACAGGGCTGAGGTTGGTTTCAGCTGGTCTACCCCTTTTTTCTGTTCTCTTTTCCCCGCTCCCCTGAACAAAGGAAGTTTGTTGTCAGGTTCAAACATTTCCTGGGCCTTGTCCGAGTTCCACCTTGTTTTCTTTTTCTCTTTTCCCCACCTTGTACAAATAAAGCAAAAACCAACTGGCACCACCTGTGATGAAAGGACAGCTAAATGCAGAATTTTATCTTTTCTTTCTTTTCTCCCTCCTCCTTTTTCCCTTTTCCTTGGCCAGAAGTTTTGGGCAAAGGACAAAAGGTATTGTTGGGTAAGCACAATTCCAGGGGCTGAGTCACGCTCAGACACCGAAGCTCTGGCTGATGCTGGGGCACAATCAGCCAAGCCACTGCTTCAGTAAATGCAATAAAATGCCAGCAGCACCACTGCAAGCTCTGCCAGCCCCAAAGCACAAGGGGCAACACAAAAATTCTCACAGCAGGAGGAGGCGCAAAGAAATCAAACAAAATCCTGGTACAAATGTGTGCTCCTCAGAAATCTCAGAGGAAAGAGTGTCACAGGGCATGGGCTGGATGGGCTCCTCCCTGCAGACAGAAAAGGTTGGGAAGGTCACACGGCAGTCACAGCCCTTACTTACAAAGAGGGAAGGCCCAGATGGCTCCTGCAGCCCCGAGCACAACCCAAGGGGCAGGGGGTGCTTCCAGACACCCCCCCAAGATGCAGAAAACCATCAACCCATTTCTGGCTGCAAATTAAACGGTGCCCCGAGCGGGCACTTGCTCAGAGCACGTTCTAAAGCACACTGTAGACCCTGCAACTCAATGGTACATCTGGGGGAGCTGGAGCATGGGCTGTTTGTTTATTTTATGATGCACTTTGGTCTCTCTCAGTTGCACTGTTATCCTACACCTGTTCGCTCCCCTTTCTCCGGGCTGATAACAGGCAGCACATTGTGCAGTGGGGGCCTGGCCTGGCTCCTTCCGTGTTTAATGAGACACGTGGATTTGGTTCCAGACTATCAATAGTCAGGGAGAGGGAAGAGGCAGAAAATTTCCCTCAATAGGCATAATCAGTTCAGCAGAATGATGTGGAGCAAGGTCCTCATATGGATCGAAAGAGGACAAACGCCTTTGTTGATCAACCCTCCCTTGGGCAAATCCTGCTTCCCCGGAGCAGCCCATCTCCCCTGGGAATGCACACACACACAGGGTGTTACACTGCTGCTCTGCTTCCCTAATGCACACGCAGGCCTGGCCTCTTTCAACAGTTCTGGCACCTTTTCATGGCAGACCCCATGACACACGGAGGCGGCTGAGAACAAGGAATCATGCTTTTCCAGGAACGGGGAATCCAGATTTTCTGGTTTATAAATTTTCCCATCTGGATTTGTTTTGCTGTTCATAGGGTAGATCACCAGAGATAAGGAGAGAAAAGTAAAGAAATATCAGAGCAGTGGCAGCCCCGACGGGCTCAGATGAATTTCGTGCATGTCACAATCTCCTGTTTGGGCAGAAATTTGAATGCATTTTCCAGCAGCAACACAGATAAACTGGCATCTCCCCCGGGGACTGTTTCAGTTTCTGCTGCTGCCTAAGGGTTCTGTGACGTAGGAACTGAGGAGCTTGGACATGCCCACTCTCAAGGCTGACTCCATAAGGACATGGTAACTTCTGTGCCACTTGCCTGGCAAAAATTAAAATCAGCTCAGGCTTCCTCGTGTGAAGCCCATTCGAAGGGCCTATGGACGAGCAGGTTATTACTTGAAACAGCTGCAATGAAAGACTGTGTTGGGAAAATCCTGCACAGGCTTCCAAGCAGAGTAGGAAGGAATGAGTAGGTCATCTCCACCTAACAGAACCAGCAGCTTCACTCCCCTCCATGGCACAGGGCCTGTTGGAGCCTGTTCTCTGCGGGAGAATCCCCCAGGATGGTGTGGGAACAGATCTCCCGAGCCCTACCAAGTCGTCCCTCTGCTCTCAGGTAAGACCAGGCCCAGCCAGGACCTCTCTGCCCATCTCTGCAGCTTTACCCCAAGGCACTGAACTGGCTCCCAGTGCAACTGGCTGTCCAGGTGGACTAGAGTGGAAATGGGCCTGGACCCTAAAGATTCCTGCAGGTAAGAGCATCCTGAGGAGTGGAACCAAGGGGCCAGGAGCTGTGCTGCTGTGCTGCCTGCCCTCCCCTGCCACCCCCGAGCTGAATTTCCACCGCAAGGACAGCTCGGCGCAGGCAGCGGCGCTGTCAGCTGGGAGCCCCTGCACGCTAAGCTCCTGGTTAAATGTTTTCATCAAAACCAGAGCGAGAAAGTGCAGAGCAAACACCACCAATTAGTGGCTGGGATGAAGCGTTCCTGCCAGCAGATCTGGTGAGAGGGGCATGAGTCACCTTAACCCTTTGGGAGCCAGAGCCAGCACAGCTCCAAAGGGGAAAGGGGGAAGATGGGAGAGGAAACTTCTCACAAACCTTTTATTTGCCACCACTCCTTTTCGTTTATTGGTAGGAAGTAGAATCCTGGAGCGAACACTCATGGGTTTGGAGCCATATTATCCCTACAACCTCTGCCCTCACTGTTCCCATACGTGGAGGAGCCTGAACCAGGCAGCCCATCTGCTCCAGTGAGGATGGACGTGAGGAGGGTCAGGGAGCCGGGCAGCAGCCCAGGGCAGAGGTGCCAAGCACACCCTGAGGAGGTCTGGGGTTGGCCATCCCTCAAGCCATCTCTACCTTCCAAGCCCATTCCAGCAACAGAAAATATGACATCAGTTTTGCTGAAGCCAAGGGGTCAGTGAGAGTGCTTCCCCATCAGAAACACAATGGAATGGCTGTTAACTGTCCAATTTCTGAACGTGGAAGAGGTGATCAGAGTTGTGTCTGGGCTAAATTCCCCTTCAAAGCAAGTAACACGCTGCTGTTTGCAGCAGGATTCAGTGCCTACAAGCCTAAAGTTCAGCTCTCTAGGAGTGCCCAACATTGCAACATTACAGGTGTTCAGAGAGAACCGTCCCTTCCACAGCAACAAACCCTCAAGTCAGAATCTCCTTTTGCTCCCAGTCACTCAAGCAAACACCCACTGACTCCAGCTCAGCACAGGACTGAGCAGACACTGCACATGGACCAAATCCTGCCCACCTGTGACCCCATCCAGCAGAGATGGGGTGCTGTGCCGGTGTTTGGGAAGCTCTCAGCAAAGGAGTCCCCCCAGACCAAGCTCCCTGTCTCCAGGTAAGGACAGGAACAGGCACAGGGGCAGTGGACCTGCTGCTATGGAGATCAAGAGGCATTCCCCCAAGGCAGGGAAGCTGAAAGCCAGGAAAGGATAAATTAACAACACAGCTTATGTTGGGAAGATCCCTCTCAATGCAGGGTCCAGCAGGGCTGTGGGGGTGCAGTCCAGGATCTGGCCCTGCCCAGTTCCACGTGCCCAGAGCTGGGCCCCCCGAAGTTGTGGATTTCCAGCATACCAGGACTACTGGAGCAGACGGCCTCAGATCCTGCTGAGCCAGCTTGTGGCTGTATTCAAAATTGAGTAAATTTACAGCTGTAAGCTGGGAGTTTATACAACCCCTAACTTGTTAGGGATGGCTGACCAAGCCAGAACGATCGCTCCCCAGCCGACAGGGCTCTTATTGGTTAGACCTCTGAGTGCCTGGCAGATTTTAGTGTTTTTCTTTCTGTTTTTCTTTTGCATAGGTGGGGGGTAGGAAAGGAAACATTTGTTTTTGTTCCTTTCCTCATCAAAGACAAATTAAAATTAAATCTTGGGTGCTATCCACCACGAGTTCCTTCAGCATATCAGCTGGGACTGTAGCACACCCAGTGACACCTCCTTGGATGAGGCTGCTGTGTTTGCTCACTCAGTGCAGTCTTGCACCACGAACAGCTCCCTGGGATTCCCTGTATTATCACCACAGTTCACAAGGCTGTTCTCATCTGGCCCCTTTTGTGTAGGCAATTCCCTCCCCATCCACACCAGACCCCACAAATGCTACTCTGCTCCAGCCTGGGCTGCAGGAAAATGTGGTCTGAGCTGTCTGAGTTTAGTGCAGCAAATACAGTGCCCTGCAAAGACCTTCCTTCCATCTCCTTTGCAAGGATAAACAGCTGGAGCAGTACCAGACCTGAAGTGATCTGAACCTGGATTCACAAGCAGCAACACAAGGAGCTGCCAAGTAACGGGCAGGCAGCAGGCAGGAGTGTGAGCAGGACTCCAGGAGCCCTCTGATGGGAACAGAACCAGCATCATTCACTGTGCCTGCAAGTGTGAAAGAGATCCAGCCAGGGAAAGCGTGGGGCTTGCCTGCATGTAGCAGCCTCAACCTAAAATCCTCTATTTTCATCACAGCACGGTCCCAGTTCTTGTCTGAAAGGCATTTTCAGAAGGAAATCCGAGCAGGATGCAACTGCAACGAGGCTGGATGAAGGACTAGGGGCTTCTCCTGGGACTCCCTTTTTTGTGTGACCACAGACAAGCCAAGGACACACCCAGGAGCACGGTGAGAGGCACAGATCCCCACCTCAGTCACTGCACGGTGCAGGCACTCTGTTCCCTGGCCTGGGAGGGCAGATTTTCTAGGGCATGGCTAAGGAGCATTAACAGGTCTCTCCCTTACCCTCCGCTCCATCCTGAATACGTAACAGCCCAGAACATCAATACTTTACATGAGTTAAAGAGCCAGCTGAGGCTTTAGGGACTCAGGCAGGATAAAACACTCTTTAGCACCCAGCCACCATGTAAGAAAATTAAGTAAATAGGGAGCTTTGGTGAAGTCTTAAATAGGAGACTGAAAAAGGGGAAATTTCCTCTCTCCCTGCTCTGTGAGCAGGGATCACACCGCCTGCTGCCGCTCCCACAGTTTAAAATACTTAAGTCCTCCAAGGTGCAGCTTAATTTTCTTTTTTAAAAAAGAAAAGTGTCAGTCTAATTAGATAAATCCTCCAAGCACGTGGCCCAGAGTTCGTCATGGAAATTAACCTCCTTGAAAGATCACAGTGACTGAAATAAGAAACTGTGTGTTTTGGCATAGTGCAGTGAAATGGGAGATGCAGGCTGCATTTCATACACCTTCCCTTTCATAAACCTGCCGCGTTTCATATCTGCCCTACTGGCCCTGAGCTCGGCACCAAGACTTTATCTCTGAATGCCTGTTTGCAAATCGCTGCTGAGAGGTTACAATAACCCCTGGGAGAGATTTTGCTGGCTCACCAGTGTGAAAGGACACTGCTCCCCTGGTATAAAGCTGGGCCAGCCCGAGGCACTGGTGGAGGGAGGGGCTCGTCACCAGCAGCCCCACGGAGAGGATGTTCTGCAGACACAGCCACCAGGGAGGCAGCCAGGCTGGGAGCTGTTTGCCAGCCTCCCAGCTGTTCTGCCAGGCTCACCAAGCACCACCCAGACAAGTGTGATTCTCACTCTCCCGGGATGGGCATGGGCTGAGTGGGGCAGGAGGAGACACCTCGAAGCCACGGGCTGTGGTCACAGAGCTCAGTTTGCATTTCTGCCAGTTACAACCCCAGCTAATTTAGAAGGCTCTGCCTGGCCTCACTGGGAAGGGGTAGGGCTGGCAGTTGGTACTGCTAAGGAATAAAAGTCCTGGTCGCTTTGCTATTGGAAGGAGAAGCAAAACCAGAAAGGAAAGAACTGGCTTCGTAAGTGAGAGTCAACTGCCATGCCTACCTTCAAGTCCAAGCAGGGACAAGAACCAGACTATTTTGTACTTTTAGGAAATGCTGACCAGTCAGTTCTTCTCCAAACCCATCAGACAGACTTGTGCTTGGGCCACACTCAGCACTGGCCCCTCCTGAATGCTACAATGCATTGTGTAATGGCAGTTCCAAATAGCTCTTCCCCATCCAGGAGATGGAAGGATTCTCTTTCTAAGCTTTCCAGCTCCTACTGTTCTTTCAAAGGATAAAACTCAAAAGCCCCCCAAAAATCTGTAGAGCTCATCTTCCTCCTTCATTGCCACGTCTGATGGATGCTGGCGTGTGCAGTGCTGTGCTGCCCTCCCAGCACTGGGACCAGCCTTGCCAGCTGACTTCACATGCAGGAGGATCAGGACCAGCCCCAGAGACCAACTCTGAGGTGACTTGTTGTATTGTCATTGAAATGACAAGCCCTATGGCTCAGAATCTGGGAGCAACCTATGTTACTTCAAAACAGCATCACTGGTGGCAGCACAAAAATAGGATACCTTCTGGAGGGAAAACCACCCCAAAACACCATGGCAGGCAAGGAGCCAAAGGCCCCCAAAGGCCCAAACAACTGCCAGTCCTGCAAAGCCTTTTCCTCCAGCGCTTATTCCGCACGGGGCCTCGGCAGCTGGATGGCTCTAGAGCCACCCCGGGAGCACAGACTCCTGGACCTGCGGGTCCTATTCTAGACCAGCTCAATCACGCGTGAAAGGGATTAGCTGACACCTCATCACCAGCCACTGCGCAGGGAGAGGGGGTGCAGGCACAGCCCTCCCTACAAGGGCCTGTGTCTCCTCGCTACAACTCATTAACCGTCTCAGGAAAGAGTTCCAAAGGCAGACGATGCACCAGAAGTGCATTCGTGTTTGCTCCTGCTCCCTCCAGCTCAGGGTGAGACGTGCTGGAAGGACACCACCAGAGAAACCAGGATGAACTCAGCCCTAAGACAGTTTCTTAGCGGTTCTCTGCCAAGTACAGGCAAGCCCCACCGTTCCATTACTAATAACTTAATACCTAATAATATTACCAATGTAATGCTTACCCTTGAAGCCAAGCACCTGGACCCAGAAAAATCAGCATTTAGCAAGACTTCCAACCCATTCTGTTCGGCTTCTGCCAACTGATCAAAACTCAGCATCCACAACTCCCTCCCACCTGCTCCAAGGTATTTGGAGTCATTTATCAAAAGGTAAAGCTCCTACTTCAGCCAGAAGCTATGGGCTGAACCAGAGAGACAACACTGACTGCAGGAGGGGAAAAAAAATTCAAGTGCTCCACTCCCTTTCTTTGGGCTTTGGATGCATTAGGCAAATTCCCAATTACAGCAATCCCTTCTGCCTGCAACTGGACTTGAGATAAGAGACCAGAAAGAAGGGCCAGTGGGCATCACTGAAGGCTCAGCATCTTCCATTACACATCAGCACAGTAAGAAGGGCGCTGCCAGCCCTGAAATGTTTTTTTCCAAAAGGAACACGCACACCCTTTAAAATGGGTATGGTGAAATCTGCCCGGAGAGGGAAGGACTCAGCAACGCCGGCAGGTTCCTGACTCCTTATCATCAGAGCAGGCAGCCCAGCCCCTGAATTCATTTCATCAGTGTCCTCTTTCCTCCTGCTACACGGGCTCAAATCCCCCAAGGCGCCTGCGAACGCACTGCCAAGGAGGTCGTGTGATATCTGAATCCACAACGGATCCAAAGACATCTCCACGTTTTGCTGTCAGCCTGAAGTTTGAATAAAGGAGCCCACCAGAAAGAGTGAATGAACGTCGCTGGCAGCTGCCAGCAGAGCCTGTGCTTTAAGCCACCTAGTGTCCGAGCCGCGCAGGGAGAGGCTCCAGGAAATTCAGGCAAAGAGAAGGAGTTGAGGCATCCAACAGGAGTGACACGAAAGGAGCTACAGACAGGGTGCACGGGCTGGGAACAGGGCCCGAGCAGAGGAAGCAGGTGCCAAAGCAGAGCCATGGCAGAGCACCCACCCTGGGACGCTGCTCCCGCTCGGGGGGCGAGGCCCTCCAGCACCGGGTGAAGAAGGGTGGGCAGCAGACTCGTTCCTCACACCGCTGTCTGTCAGAGGACAACCCCACTGGAGGCCAATATGTCAGCCCCAAGGTCCAGCTGGGCTGGTTACCATCTCTGGGATGCAAACTTGGAGACAACTTTTCCCAGCACAGGCCTGTGGAACGAACCCAAAGCGCCCGGAGCCACAAGCCCTACTAACCCATGCCCACTCCCTTCAAAACCACTTTCATCCACATCTCCTCTCCTGCCCCCGCAGTAGCCCCCTCCTCCTCACTCTTTCTCTGTGTCCTCGAGACTCCTCTCACCTTGAGGAGTGTTAGGATTACCCAGCATTTACACTCAATGCTCCTCTTTATTCCTTAAGACTTATTAAGAATGATAATGAGCTCCAAAGCAGTGACACGTCTCTCTCTCTCCCCCTCTGTCGCGCTCTCTCTCTCTCTCTCTCTACGTGCCTTTTCCGTCAAAGGCACACAGGACAAATCCGACCAAAAAAAAAAAAACCCTGACAATATGGATCAAGGACACATGAGGATTTATATTCTACAAATCCAGCCTTTTTTGTTTTTATTATTTCTACTCAAATTCCAACCCTTTCCTCTTCTTGCTCATGTTCTCCCCCCTTTACCCCAACCGTCTCGGACTTTGAATGAGAAAGAAGAAGAAGAAGAGGAGAAGAAAGCTGCTTGCCTGGAAAACCTTGTTAATGTGGAGCTCTTAAACGGTTGATTAATTTTAGCAAAATTTACGATGCGCCCTTGCTTTTCTTTGAAGCTGCAGCCTTATACACCAAAAGCAAGTTAACTTTGAGATCTCTATGTGAGCCCACTGCCCCCTAATTCCTGGGTGCCCTATTTAGGTACACAAATGTACAGGAGAGAAATGCTAGAGCAGAGCATGGAAACAGTCGCCCTGCCGGGTGCTCAGAGTGGCTCGATTCAAATCCCTTTAGCACAGCCTAATAATCACAACCTGAAAACTCCCAACTTCTCTCCCTTTAACTTCCCATAAAGATTTAAAAAAAAAAAAAATTTAAAGAAAATGACTAGTCAGTCCTTCAAACCCGAAAGGAAACAGGGAAACATAAACACCAATTCCAGGAGAAGTGTCCCCAAGTTCCATCTGTGCACGCCACAGAAACGCCAGGCTCTCGGCTGCACTGAAACATCAGGTTCTCCCAAAGCCACCTCTCAACCAGCTACGCTTCGCCAGAGGGAAAAACTGCACCTAAGGAAACGTCATGTACTGATCTATACGTACCCTGAGCTGCACCTCAATATTTCAGTCATCTCCCCAGCTTCCTCCCACCCAGTATTTGCTTGTATTCTTTGTCTCCCTCTGCTAGACTCTGTTTTTCTGATACAGACATCAGGAGGTTAAGGGCTCAATTATCAAGTCTGTTGAATCCTCAGCTTCACGTTACTTAGGGGGTTCTCTGTTGCTCTTTGGAACTACACTGCAAAATCCCTTTCCTTCTCGGCTTTTCTTTTCCCTCCTTGTAACGTCTGTTTCCGACACACCCCTGTGCGTGAACCCACAAATCTATTTGGGGTAAATGGAGAGAAACCCTGGATTGCTTTGGGAGACAGAAGCATTAATAAAAATAACCGTAAGAGTGCACAGCCAGACTTTAACCTGAAGCACTCGCGATCTTGAAACCTAAAGTAACATCCACATGGAATTTACAAAATATGATTCGAGTGGTTCTAATTAGCCCCAGTCTGTGGAAAAATTGGAAGGAAGCGGCTCTTTGATTACTGTTACAAACCAGAAAGGAAACAGATTTTAAAAGTTAAAGTAGCAGCATTGTGGAATACAGAATCATTACCAGCATACATTTATGATACCTGCTTCAATCAGATGGCTTGGGGTTTTGTTTTTAGGGTTTTTTCCTTTTTTCTTTGAGAAAAAAAAAAAAAAAAGGAAGACAGGATGCAAGTAAAAGCTTTTGTTTATGGAAGTGTGCGGTGCTTTTATCTCCCAAGGAATTTATATAGCTGGACTGTGTATAAATCCTTCTGAAAATGAAATTAGCAAAAACAAAACAGGGGTGAAGGTGCTGGGGGGGGCTGGGGGGGAATCACCACCTCAGTAAATCATAGTGGATAACCAGCCCCTGGCTTGGCCAGATAGCAAATTCAGCTTTAATAGGAACAAACAGAGTTGGGAAGGGAAAGGACAAGATTCATACCTGCAGCAAACTCCTTGCAAAAAATGGGGGGCTATTTTCAACAAGCTTTTCAAAGTTACTGTGCAAGTTTGCTTGGGCTTGAAAAGAAAAAGGAAATAAGGGTTTTTTTCCAGCTAGCTTGATTGTTTTGGGTGGAGCTCAAGCGTGTGTGTATATATGCTGTATATAAAAATGAATTACTAATTCTTTCCTGGAAACTGTTTGAATTGCAATCTGCAAGATACAAAAACACACCTTTATTTTAACACTGATTTTAATACAGATAGAATGGGGGGTGGGGGATAGTGAGGGAAAGGTTTTTTTCCCCAGTACACAGCAAAACCCTTAAGCAAGAACAAACCCCCCCCAGATGTACCCAGAGACACACTTTGCTCAGCTGTACAACACCAACTCAACTCCAGCCTTCAGTGGCTTTTCCCTGTACCAAGGCTTCGCTCTGAAACTGCCAGAATGACAATGTCATGTGTGTGGAAAGATGACACTTGGAGCTTTTAAAAAGAAATGAGGAAAAATAAGCTGTTGACTTCTTGGTTAAAGTATTTTCTTGTTCTAACTCATGTTCTTATGTCACTGGGCTAAAAAAAAAAAAGAGAGAGAGAGAGGGAGAGAGAGATATGACTTTCCTTGAATGATCTGTTTAACCTAAGCCAGAGGAAAAAAAAAGAAGTCATTAATTACTTATGTGAGCTATTGCTTCTGAAAGACAATAAACCTGCCTGGTCGCCATGGATATGACATATTTGCTCTGAAAACAACACAATAATTAGCAAAGGGGAAAGATACAAGGAGAATATGCAAACTCCTGAGTTTAAAGCCATAGTGTTTCCTTTTTTTTTCCCCCCTCCTCTTTTTACTTGTCAGAGTCAATTCTGTTTGCAATTCAAATCAAACAAATAAACAGAATACCTACAGAAAAATTTTAAATGATCTACAGCACGAAAAATCACCAAAAAAAAAAAAAAAAAAAAAAAAAAGAGGAGAAAAATTATCAAGGAAAAAAAGATAAAGTCTGGTATGGACAGATCAGAAACCACCTGGGTGTTTTCCATATATGTGTATGTGTGCACATATACATGGGAAGTATAAATGTATATACACACACAAACATATAGGAGTTATAAGGGTTACAGGCACTGTTTCCTCTAGGATTATTCTTTTATTTTAAAGATCAGTATAGGAGCACATCAAGAGGAAAAACATCTCTGTTTTAGGGAGGGTAAACATTTTGAAGATGCACTAAAAGAAAGTACAACAAGAGGTTTTTTACTGTGTTCAACGTGCATTTTGTGCTGGTATCGTATTTTCTTTGCAAACCTTTTAACTTTTCTCCAGGAGATGAGCAAAAAAACCCACAATTGGTGTGCACTGCGTGTCAGCCTGATCGACACGGCAGCTTACCAGGAGTTCTCAAATTTTAAGCATTAAAAAAAAAAAAATTTCTTCTCTCACCTCAATTACTTTTTCTAAAGTGATATTACACTGATTCACATGTAATAACGCAATGGATAAGTTAAGAAATAATGAAAACTGAGTTGTATGCAGAGAGACTTCTTTGAAATAATTTATAAATGTTGCGGGGAAAATGTTTTTTAGATTGCTCTCTCATTAAGATGAGACAAAGACTATTAAAACCTTCTCTAATGCGGTAGCTTTCTGGATTCTGACCTTCCACATTTAGAAACCAAGTAATAAAAACACCCTAACAAGCACTTTATCTTTGGAGATACTTGACTTTGAACTTATTTTAACATTAAAAAGACTTGGGAGGTATAAAAATAACAATATAGTTGCCACAAGTTTCTGTTGTTGTTGTTTTCACTGCTAAAAAAAAAAAAATCTTTAGAACAAAATAAGCAGATTAAGGAAACATCCCCCTAATTTAACTGGCTCTTTTTCTATTTTTTTTAAACAATAGTTTTTAGCTGGACGCTTTGATCTTGAAAGGGTTCTGCTATCTTGTGTGATGAGGGGGGAAAAATGATCTGTTTTAAATGATGATGCAAAAAAAAGGATCAAAGCCCTGACTTTCTGTTAGCCATAATAAGCTCTGTCTTGCACAAAGCTTCAACTTCAGGCTTTAATATATAAAATATACAGGAGCCCAATAAAAGCACTGAAAAGGTACAAAGTCTGAAAACAAAAGGGGACGCTGCTCCTTTAAACGTTTTAGTGCATATGGAGTTTGATTTCTGAAAGAGATCAGTTTAACATCTCCATAGAAACCAGCAACAGATTATCATCAACAGAATAAATAACTAGTCTAATAAATTAAACAGGAGGCATAAGATCTGGAAACTTGATTACTGAAGTTCAACAATATTCCCCCATAAACTCTTCCAAACCACCTTTAGGCTTGCTAACAAGGTGGCAGCGACACACAAGATAAAGGGTAGGTGGGAAGCAGGCAGGACTTCTGAAATGAGAAGTCCGAAACCTTCGCAAGAAATTATTCCACGCTGAGAGTCAGCAAATCAATAGAGGAAATAAATTCATCAATGAAGTTTTGGGAGAGACAGCTCCTGTTCCAGGCAGCGGGCTGCCAGGACCCGCTGTGCAGTGCGGCGCGGACAGGAGGGGGCACACAGAAGGTGGACGTGCTGCTCCCGAAAAGTTTCACCTTCCCGGCCCGAAAGGGCAGGAGGGCTCGGGTCGATCGATCAGCCCCGCCGTGGTTCGGGGCAGCCCCCGCCCGCAGCCCACCCCTCAAACTTTGCCGCACAAGTTGCCCGCGGCGCAGCCGGGCGGCTCCGGCGCCGGCCCCGAGGCGAGCGGCGGCGACAGCCCGAGCCTCTTGACAGCTCTGCCGGCTCCCCGGGCCGCCCCCAGCCCCGCTCCTGCCCCGCTCCCCGCACCGGCGCTCCGCGGCCGGCGGCGCTCGGCTCCCGGCCCCGCACCGCTCCTCGCCTTGCCCGCCCGCGCCCCGCGCCCCCCCCGCCGCCCGGCTCTGAGTGACGGCTCGGACACCTGTTCCCCGTCCCCGGAGCCCGCAGCGCGGGCAGCGGCTCCCCCGGGAGCCCCGCTCCGCGCCCCCCGCCCGCCGCCGCCCCGGGCGGCCGCCCCCCGCCCGCCGCTGCCCCGCCGCGCTCGGGGGAAAGGGGGAAAGGGGGCGACAAGGGGAAGGAGGCGGAGGGGGGAAACTTCCTGGCTCCGGATGGCAAATCAGCTGCGCATTCTGCAAATGCCACCGGGTAAAAATAACCTGCTGCTTCGCCCGGGGGCCGGGCACCGGCTGCCCCGAGCCGCGCTCCCGCCGCCGCGGCCCCCGCCCGCCCCGTCCCCGCCGGGGGGCTGCGGCCGTCCCGCCGCGGGCACCGGGCGAAGCGCTGCCGGCCCCGGCCCGGCCACTTTGCAGAAAGTTCCCTGGCACGGCTCGCCCCGCCGCACCCGGCCCTGCCCGCCGAGCGCTCCCGCCGCCGCTCGCCCAACTTTGCTGCCGCCTGTCCCCCCCAAGCCCGCGGTGCCGCGCCGGGACCCCCGGGCCGTGCGGAGCGGCGGGGCTGCGTTACCTGCGGCCGGCGCGGATGGGAACACGTGTTCCCCCGGCCCCTGCCCGCGCTCCTGCCAAAGTCTTGGAAATTGACGGGCGCCGGCGCGGCCGCGGCTCCGCCGCCCAGAGCGGGCACGGCTCTGCCCCGCCGGCCCCGCCGCCGCCGCACCCCCCGCCTCCCGCGGGGCCGCCGCTGCCGCCCGGTGCCCGCCGAGCCTGCCCGGCGCCCGGGGAGCCCTGCCCGGTGCCCGCGGAGCTGGGCGCTGCCCCGGGGAGCCGATGCGGAGCGCGGAGCGCTGCCCACCTGCCGGGCAGCGCCGCCCGCCCGCGCAGCGCCCCGGCCCCGAGGCTGCCGGCGGCGGGGCCGGGGCCGGGCGGGAGCGGACGGGCTTACCTGCACTTGGGGCTGCTTTGGGTGACTTTCCAAGTCAAGGGAAATGTGTGTGTGTTTGGGATGGAGGCAGCAGCGCGCATGCGCCATCAAACTTGCCCTGATCCCGGATTTTTCCTCCTCGCGCTCCCCTTTGCTTTGATTATTGAATTTTCCTATTTCTAACAGGAGGGCGGGCGCCGCGCAAAACCCGGCCTGGAGCCCGCGGGGCGCCTGCCCCGGCCCGCCCGGGGAGGGGAAGGGGGGAGCGGCGGGAGGGAGCGGGCACGGAGCGGACTCGGTCTCCAGGCGGGCAGGGCAGGCAGGCAAGGCAGGGGCGCCTGCAAAACCCGGACCGGATCGCCCTCCCCTGGCAAGGGAAAAGCCGACAAAGTGTCCCCATTTCCCAGCCCGCGCAGGCAGCTGCCCGTCCCCTACCCTGTCCCTGCACCAGCGGTTCCTGTCTGCCAGCCGTCCTACTTCCCAGAGGGCTACTGGAAGTTTTGTAAAATTTTCTATTTTGCAGCCTGGTGACCCCCGTTCACCTTAGTTCCCTGAGACTAAACTGCATGGAGATGATCAATAACTAGGCTGTGGGAATTGCTTTATTCTCCAGCTGTTTGTCCTGGGCATGATGTTCAGTTTCTATTTTACAAACTTCTAAACTTTGATACTTTCCTTTTGCTTGTGTTCTTAGTCTGGATTTTACTCAAGTTGAGAACTAACCACTGTCTTGTTGCACCTACAACTGTACTATTTCTCAGTTTGGGGGTGCTGGCTTTGCTGGCAGTTAGGCACAGAACTAACTTTTGCGGGTCTGGATCCTAGAGAAAACACCAAGGCACAGACAAGGGCAGCCTTGTGGACTGGGCTGGGTTTGGGGGGTGTCTCTGCAGGATGAAAGCCAAGAGTTCCCCTACATTTGCATGCACCTGAATTTCCAACAGGCAGGCATCACATTTCTGTGTTAAGAAACTACTTTCTTCAGCTCTGCCTTTTCTTTCTCAGCTCTACCTTTCATCTCACTGAGACAGCGAGCGTGCATTACAGTGATGTGCACATTTGTGGTGGTGTTTCTACAGAACCATCCACAGAGACCCTTTCCTTCATCCCTGGTTCCCCCTAGGGCTCCCCAGCACCCTTCCCTCTGGGGTTTGGAGGTGCTGCCCATGCATTGAGTCTGAGGGAGATGGATCTGCCCCCGTGGCAGGGCTTGCAGGATTTGGGCCCTCGGCCCAAGCTGGGCAGCCCTGTAAACTCTTGGATCACTTTTCTCCCTGGGAGCTCTGCGTCAGCACACCCACACAGAACCCCTTGCAGGAGCGTCTCGCTCTTCCCGGGTGCTTCCCTGTCCGTGTCTGTCTCCACCTGTTGCCTCTTGTCCGATGCTCACACCGGCAGCTCTTTGGGGCAGAAACCACCGTTTTGCTCTGGATTTGTTGGTGCCTTGCACAATGTGGCCCTGCTCCATAATCACAGCTCCTGTGTGCTATTGCCACACACATAAATAATAACAATAATTAATAATAATAGGCTAATTCCTCTGATTTCGATGTGACTACTCATGTGAGTAAAAGTGACTCACGTACGTAAGTGTTTGTGGGACCTCTGCCAGCTCTTGAGCTTTTATGGTGAGTCTCCCAATATTTGGTGCTCTCCTTTGATCCCCAGCTCCTGGAATGACATGTTTCTAGCACTTGTGTTTACACAAGGAAGCTTGGATATGTGGCCCAATGCTCCCAAAAGCCTCAGAAGTCAGAGGACAAATAAGAAACTTCCAAAGAAATGGATTTTTAATGGCTTTTGAGAAAATCCTGTGATTTGGCAGCTCGGGGAGAGGAGGAGTCTGACTCATGAATTTTGAGCAGACAAGTTTAGCAATGAGCATCAATTGAGTTAAATATGTAGGTCCCTGTAAAGACTAGACTTCTGCTAACCAGGCTGAATTTACAGTGGAGAGATATATTTCTGTGGAAATACTCAATGTTTAAAGTGCCCATGTCTTTGCAGAATCTGGGTTTTTGTGTATTTGCATATTGTTTGGGATTTGTCACTCTGTAGTTATTTATTTTTACCTGCTCACAGTAAGAAAGCAGGAAAATGGGGATGAAAATGGCATAAGTAAACTAAATAGGACTATGTGAGACTGTTAGAATAATTGCAGCAAGTATTTATAAATTGCTGAAAATAAAAACACCAAACTTATTGACTTTGTATGCGGAAGAGACACTGCCAGGTTAAAACCCATGTGTTTCTGAAAGTAAATGTCTCAACTTCTGGTACAAAAGCATAAAAGAGCAGGTCCCAAGCTATGAATTCTTGCTTATGAGGCATCCCTGAAGAATGAAGGGCTGGGAGAATAGGGCCCTTTAATTAAACCTGCATCGTTACTTTTAATTGCATTTACTTATTATTTTCTCTTGTTCACTTTTTTGCATTTCTCTCATCTGGGGTGTTGAACGCAGACTGAATGGCCTTCCTTCTGCTTGGAAGTTGGCTAATTTTGGAGTGCTGAGGAGCTGTCCTAGTTAAGAGGAGAACTTGGGGATAGCCAAGTGCTTTTGGGGTGGCCCTGTTTACCCTCAAAGATCTCTCCTGCCTGTGCTCCCCTGCACACCACAGGAGGGTCAGACACCCCACAAGCTGTGCCTCTGACAGCTCCAAGTCTCCTTCCAAACACACCTCACCCCAAGCCCGTTCAGCCCATCTGATGATCACCACACGAGCTCCAGTAAAGGCTCCTCAGCCAGAGAGATCAGGAGGTAATGACACCTTACACAGCCCGTTCGAGATAGAAAGAAAATAATTTAGCAAATTGCAAATGATGCATACTTAACTATTTATGCAGCATCTTCCTGTCATCAACCCAAAGCAATTTTACTTCCGTGTTGAACAGTGGATGAAAATGTTCTATAGATTTAACCATTGCGGGAGTTCCTTTTAAGTGGTGCAGTAATCTCTCTCCAGCTAATTTAGTGTTGTAATAAGGCACCACCCTCACAAGTCCTTTGTGTTCTTGTGTCAATACTGCCCCCAAACCAAAAGTGCTGGCATCTGCATCTGTCAGAAAAGTGGGTCTGAAGCACAGAAAGACTAAGAAAGAAGCAATATGGCCATCGGCAGAGCAGTCCCCAGAGCCTTTCACCAGTTCTGGACATACTTGATTTCATTCAGAATTCCACTGAAACACGATTTGCTTTCTCAACAAACCCATGCTATGGTTTAACAGCACTGGAAAATTCAACAACAAACCTTGTTGAACAGAAGCTGAGTGAGAAGTCCCTGGGGAGCCAGGATGCTTCAGTACAGATTCAGTTTTCTTGCCAGTGAGGATTCCTCACTGAGCCCACTGCTCAGGATTCAACTTGAGCCAGATCACCTCTTTGACTGGGACTGAAGACTCTAACCAAAGACCTCTAAGGAAAATGCCACTCAGTTTGGCTCTTTGCTTTTTCAAGTATTCAACACAACAGTGGGAAAAACCCAAAAGGAATCTTGGACACCACTATCATCCCCTTCTGGCTTTCTTTGCCTGCATTTACTAAACCCATGGGTTTACATTTACTAAAACTGTGACACGGTCATGGTTCCCATCTTCGCTATTTCCTGCTTGCCTGAACATTGAACAAACAGTTCAGTTGCACAAGACCATTGGCAGCTCAGATTCCACGTGCTCCTCCATCTCCAAACAGGTTTGATCTATTCCCAGCCTCTCTTCAGCTCCCATAGCATGTAGTGATGCCATTAGTCGCTGCCCTTGGGGAGAGGACACCCTGCTCACTGCAAGCTTAGTGCCCATAAGACATTGCTTGTATTGAGCTACATATTTCAAATAAATTTCCATGGACTGAAATTGTAGGACACCTTTCATGCTATTTATCATTCGGCAATTAGCAATAACAGCATCCAAACTCATTATTAGGTCGTCCCCTGTGTCTGCTGTCCACAACTCTTGGCTAAACCCAGGAATTTCTCTCTGAAACCCAACTTGGCGAAAGGTTCCCCCTTTTGCTCGGGGTGTTCATTTCCCCCCTGGGCTGGGGTGGGTGCAGCTGTGCAGGGGCTGCAGGGACACACCGAGTATCCGTCACGTCCCCTCCCGCACTGCAGTGAGATATGAGCACAAGGAGATTGTACAAGCCATACAGAACACAAGTGAACACAATATTTAGACTGATGACAGCACAGCTGCTGGTAAAAGGCTGTGTCTTTACTGCAGACTGGAGGTTAATGTGCTTTATTCCCACCCAGCACATACCCCAGAACACTCCATCTGGCTACGCTGTGCAAGTGCAGTCTGAGAAAACTTTACATACCCTTAAAAAATTACTCACAGAAGAAAAATGATGCTAAAACAACATGAGAAGGGCCTGGATTAAAATGCCAAAAGCAGAGAAATACATGCTGAGGGCTCTAACCCTGTCCTCAGCTCACCCTGCTTTTAGTAGAGGGGGAGAGGAAGGACTGCAGAGGTGGCTCCTGTAGCTCTGAGCACACAATCAGGCCAAGATGTTTTGTTCCCAATGCCCAGAGCAGGGGAGGTGGTTTCCATAGGCCTACATGTCACACCAATTCCTCAAAGAGGCAATTCCCCTCTGGTATGTGAGGAGCAGGCTGAGGTCTGGGCTGACCACTCTACCTAACTGGACTGGAACAGTCACCCATTCCATGTGGACTGCCCAACAGCCATCAGGCGTCAGGGGGGACATTTTCCAAACCCAGCACAGACCAAGGTGCTGTCCAGGACCTCTCATCCTGCTTCACAATCCCTGGAAGAATGAGGAAACCACTTAGACATGCACTAGGAAAATCCTGTGGATTTACTCAGTTTCGTAACGGAAAATTAAAAGTCATTGCAGAGGAGTAGGAGGCATTTTTTTCAGCTGCAAGTGCAATATTATCCACTTTCATTTTTTATCACTGGAGTGGCACAAGCAATCAAGGAATATCATGTGGTCATTGTTTGTCAAGTGGCATTTTGTCACAGGCAAGCATTTCATTGCATGTGCCCAGTTCAGGAGAAGGAATTGGTTGGGCCCCCATCGTCCCCTGCCCCAAATCCTCCCCGCAGAGGTGGCATTGCTTCACACTGACAGCAGTGGGGCAAGACTTATTTATGTTGAAGAGGATCAGGCCCTGCCTTTTGAAACTTCAATCTTTTGTTTAGAAATATATATAATTAGTATCAGTATGCAAGTGTATAATAAAAATATTGGAACTGTGTGAAGCAAACTAGAGGCCTACAGACTGACACTGACTTTTGGCTGGTATAAGTGAGGGGGTACAACAATTTACTCAGCCCAGAACCTGTTCTTATCTGTTTCATTTGCCTTAAATCTGTATAAAAGTTCAAGCAAAAGACTTAGCAAGAAACATCTCCCATTTAGCACCAAAATTTGTCCCAATCTGTCCCAAATTTTCCCAGTGACTCCACTATTCTGTGTATTTGGGTAATATCCACTGCTTTAGGGCTTAATCCTAAGGGAGGTTACTAAAGGTAATAAATAAATACAGAAGAAAATAATAATAAATAAGTAACACCCATAATAAAACTGGAATTCAAGTGTGAAGTTGTATGTTTGTAATAGCCTGCCCGTGTTAGAAAATAATCAACTAAATAGCAATAAATAATAAAAATTTATATTAACAATTCATTTGTGCTGATACAGACCTTCAAGTTAGAGTTCATTATATTAATTTACTAATTAATTAAGCACTACATCACCTGGCACCTACATAGATTTTATTACACTTTAGAGATGGAAAACTTAAGAGTCTTGCCTAGGGACACAGTGAATCAGTGGCAGAGCCGGACACAGAACTGGAATATCCTCCACAGCTCTAAGTCTGTTTACAGCATAAAGCTGCCCTGATTTTCTGACTAATTTAGTCCAACAGATGCAATTCTCAGTGTGGAGACTCCAATTTGGGTGCAAGAGGGAGTTATTTTGTTTGAGCTTAAATCAGTTCTTAATTATATCAAGCTAGTTATATAAAGGCAGTTTTAAAAATATCCTTGCAGGCATCTACATTTCGGGCCATTGACTCAAAAGCACACCTTTAGTTTAAATGCTGCAATTTTCCTGATAGGTCCCAAGTCCCAGCAGTTCTTCAAGTCCCTCCCAATCCGCATTTCCCCAGCAAGCCTCACCTGCACAACTGAGATGTGCAATTTTGAGTGTTGTCTCCAGCTGAACGGCGCAAATATTGTGAGTGCCCCGAATTTGGTTAAAGACAGAGTTACTGCAATTTAGTTTGGCCTTTTAATAAATGGTTTAAACTCCTTTTAAGTCAGGCTTTGCAACCAAGCCTCAGTTGCTTGAGGAGCTGGGTTAGCTCCAGCACCATGACCCTTCCACAGTCCCTCTCCCAGGTGTCACAGGACACTTCCATGAGGGAAAATGGAACCCCTTCCCTTTGGCCACCCTGTCCTGGGCGAGAGGAGGTGACTTCACTGTGCCTGCCTTGCCCAGAGCTCCCTTTCCCAGCAGTGTGTGCCAGCCTGGTGGGATGGCACGGGGGCTTCCCAGCCTGGCCAAGGGAGGTGGAGGCAATCCAAGGGCTGCGTGAGGAATGCAGGAGAACTGCTCGGGATAATGGGAAACATTATTTATAGCCTGAGTGCAGAAAACCTCCCCTTCCTCCCCCCTCACCGACAGACAAACCCATGTCCAGTAATGACAAAGTCATTACCTTTTTATTATTTTTCAATAGGGTTCAGATGTAGCGTGTCTGCTCCTTACAGCCTGTCCTGATGGCTCCGGGCTCCCGTCTCGCTGGGAACACTCGGCTAAACGCGCCGAGTGGGTGTGGAGTCACCAGCCCTGCTTTAGAAAATTTGGGCCTTACCCTCCCAGCAGCCTGTTATCTCACTTATTAAGGGAGAATTATAATGTTTCCCTTCCTCCCAAGAGGCATTTGGGACTACAATAAAGGCCTTGTGAGAACTGCTGCAAGATCAAAGCAGGGATCCCATTGGAGAAGTTCAGCATAGTGCTGTTCCTGATAAGACGTGGTTTTGGGGGATCTTAATAGAAACTATGGGCTTTTCAATAATTTTTTTTTTCCTGAGAGTGAATGCTATCCTTGAAAAAAATATTTTTTTTCATGTGGAAATCCTAAAATAACATGATTCTCAGATACAGAAAAGGCTGAAATTCTTTTGCATTCGGTGACTTTTCAAGCTCTCCACCCCAGTGCCCTGTGCCCCATGAGAAGTCTCTATTCTGCCATGCTTTTGCTCACTGATTATTTCACCACTGATCATTCTCTGAAAAGCTTCTTCCTCCTTCACCTGCTGCCCCTCTGTAACTCCAATCCTCCTTTTTCCCTTGCATTTAATGTCCTATCCATGCTTTGTCTTTGTCTTTGTCTCCCGCTTTGTAAATGTCCTTCCCCCACTTCGTGTCTCCAACAAGACCCCTGTGTGCAGGTCTGATAACCCACGTAGCACCCATGTCTCTGGGATTTATTTTGAGATCTGCTGCTTGTTTATTTATTTCCCTTTTAGCACACCCAGCGAGGCCTGTGAGGCAGGAGATGTGAAGGGAGGTGATTATGGGAGACTATTTCCCCTCGCCGCTCATTCACGACAAACAAAGAGCAATGATTGATGATTAAAAATGCATTCTCTGGGCTTGTTTTCTTTTGTTTTACCATTATGGAGATATTATAAATACTGAATACTAATCAATCCAGACCTGGCGGGACCTCACAGACCTTCTGCAATCCCAGGGCTTTGCTCTTCCTTACAACCTCTGCAGCTTTCTCTTCCCTCCTTTGTTCCTAAATTAAACACCTCCATCCCAACCAAAAAGGATTAGGTCAACTTTGGGTGAATTCACAATGTCTTTTTGGGCTGGCTGGGCTCTTGCCTCTCCCTGAAGGGATGGTCTCTGTGTTCAGGCACCCTGGCATTCCCCTGCCCTTTTTTTGCCCTGCAGTGGGGTGAAAACAGAAATTAATTCCTCAGATCAAAGGAAAATGTCTCTTATTTAGGAAGCCCAGAGTGCCACGAATTTGCTTGCAAAGTGGATACCTCGTGGGGAGGAGAAGAGATCCGGAAGTCCCCTGGAAAACACTCTGGTTATGGGGAGCAGCAAGGCTGGATTTCTCCCTGGGCATTTCTGTGTAAAAGCCAGAGTGCCACATCTGATTCCGCAACATTACACAATGTCCAGATAAACAGCAAACTCGGTGGCTTGCATTCTTTTATCTTTATTCAGTCAAATTAACTGCTTTCTCTCTCTCTTCCCGCACCCCCGCCCTCGCCTCATTCTCCCTCGCTCGTGTAAAACACAGACATGTCGCACTGGCCACTGCAAAAAAAACGATCAGAATCATCCCTCCCAACTGAATGAGAAGATTGCTCTTCACTCTGGCCTAAAATCACTACTTTTCTCTTATCAGCTCTTTCCTGTGAGATTTTTTCAGTGTTCTGTTCCCTGCTGAAGTCGACATTAACTCTCCCACACAGCAAAGCTCTGACTGACTCCAGTGTGAGCACAGCTAGGCTGAGGCTCAGCTTTTGCTGAGGTCCCCCCAGAGAGCAGACTGAGGTCCCTTTTCTGCTCCTGGCTGCACATGGAGGCACTGACAGGGACCCCAGGGTGCCATCAGAGTGTAACAGCAGCACGAGGGGTTGCCTGTGCAGCTCAGATTAAGGGAAATAAACTACACACATTTTTCTTAATATGCTTAGAACCAGCCCAGGAATAGCTGAGCTCAGCTGGAATGTATCAGGAAGGAGAAGGAAGAGAATATGAGCTGGGCTAGCAAGAAATTTTAGTCTGAACCATATGGCAAGAAACTGCAGTATGTTCTTATCTTGAAGCCTGAGGATTTATTTTATGCACATAATTCCCTGATCATCTTGGTGTAACATCTCTTAGGAGGATGGTGTTACACTATCTAACCACCACTGCTGGAAGTTGACAATCTCTCTATCATCTTAGCTTTCTTAAATAATTTTAAATATATATCTGTGTTTACGAAATATCAAGGGCCTGATCCCATTGAAGTCTGGGGAAGGACTCTAATCAGTTTGAGTAGGCATTTGGATCAAGCCCATAGACGCTCACTGCCCTTCTCTTTAAATATTGTATCTCTGCATCACATCTTTGCATGCTCCTCTTCCCTAGCACGCACAGGATCTTCCACTCCCTTTGAAATCTGTGATTTTTTTTTCTATGAGAACAGCATTTCCCTGTAATCTGTGTTAAAAAATGGAAGCCACTGCTCCCAAGTAACAAGGGAGCCTAAAATAGTGATTTTTAGTCAGCTTTATCCCTCTGTGTCTCCAAATTTGCCTCTTCCCCCCATTCCCAGAGCAGTGTGAAGCCAACTCCCAGTGAAAGGGGCTTTGCAGCAGTGATGATAAGGAATGCGCTTCAGACTTTTGAGTTTAGCCTTGATCAGCTGGAACGTAATCAGCACCAGTTCCCCAAAAAAATTCTGTTGGTAGACTTGTTCCACCCCAGCCAGCAGGCAGATTGATCCAAGCCACTCTTAGGTGAGCCTCTGCAATGCAATGGTATCTTTCCACGGTGGGGTGTTCAAAGGAAATGTTGTTATTGCCATATTTTCAAACATATACACTTTCACCCAAAGATCCTAAACTCTGCTGGCAGTTTGTTTCAACGATACCACTTAGCATAAGCTTGGCAGAGGCAGGAGTGCGTGTGGATGCATGTCTGTATGTATATGTATGCACATGTCCCACACCCACCCACACCAGTTACTAATCCATTGGCTGATGTATTTATGGCTAGTTTGCTTACAAACCACTGCCCTCTGTGGAGCTCACAGACGCCTCCTGCAACCGCTTGCTTGCCTCAACAGCAAAACCTGCCCTTCAGAAAGAGGAAGACTCCGTAACCTGGCTGAGGACAGTGCCCTTGATGCACACATGAGGTCCAGACCAGACCTGCCTCTTGGCAACGTGGCCTTCAAGGTGTGCCCTCCTTGCTGCCTGGTTCATGCCCCCCAGCCCATTTCTCTGCAGTCAGAGTGACCCCCAGAGGCCCAAGGGACAGGAGGCCCCCCCCTCCCTCTCTCTGCCTTCAGCCCCTCCTGTTGCTCTCCTTCAGAAGTTTTCCCTCATGTTCCTAACTCTCACACAAAACACACCATGTTTGGGGTTATGTGGCCTGGCAAGGCCAAAACGCATCAGTCTGGAGCTGGATTAGGGAATGACTCTGGAATGTTCTCTCTAGAGACAGGAATCTAGAACCCAAAAGTGAAGAGCTGGAAAACACTGCCAAGTCCCACCTGGATTCATTTGCTCCAGCCAGAACAGAGGCTGGGGCAGCTCCTCAGTCCATGATATGAAGAGGTCAGAGAGAGACTCACACTGGTCCTGGGAATATATGACTCGGATTACAAAGTATGACGCCACTGAGCAGGACAATGCAGCTTAGAGACACCCAAGCTGCTGCTGAATAAGTACAGCAAGCAGTGGAAAATTATCCCAGCCAGATCACTGTACTAATAGAGCCACACACTTCTGATATCAAGCGAGCTCAGGTGTCTCTAAAAGGCACTGCACTGTGTACATGTGTATCAAACACTGCAACTGGTGCTTGGCTGCTCTGTCACTCTGCAGCTCAGCATCCTCTTCTGTGAAAGGGGGGAAAAGATCACTGCCACAGTCAGAAGGAGCTATGAGACTTATTTGATGTTTTTTAAGAGCCCTGAAACCTCAGAGAAGGGCAATTTATTGTTCTTATTTTCCTGTGATCACACTATTCCCACTGGGATTGTTTATTTCTCAGCTCTGGGTTTCAATTTATTTATTTCTCATTGTGTTCTGGGTTTCCACACAGAGCAATTTCCACTAGCAAAGACTGAAGGGACTAGTTTCCCTTTCTGGCTTCAACTTAACAAACGTACAGGCTGATAAATCCTCTTGTGAAAATCCTACAGGGTGAAGCAGGCTACAGATCAAAGGGAAGGAACATTTGTCCTCTAGTATGATACCAACACCAGCAGAGCCTCCTCACCTTCAGAAAATGATCCTTCAGAAAAGCTCGTGTCCCACCCTCCCACTCTCAGCTCCCAGACCCAGACTTCTGACTTTGCCACACATTTCTGCCACCCAGATCTGAGAGTGGAATCCGGCTCTATTGGCATTAAAAATGTGATTTCCTTGTGAAAGACACCTCTGACAGCAGCAGGAAACAAGGAAGCAGAGAGGCTGACTGGAACTTGGAGCCTCAGGTCCTTTGTGAGCGTGGGGAGAGAACCCACCCAGCTCTGTGTGACCAGCCCTAGCTCCAGTGGGAATGCCATGCGGAGAGCAGCCAGCTCAGGGCACTGCCAGGGTGCTCAGATGTGGGCAGACTTCCCTGGTCTCAGCTTTGGGCAGGTTCCAGGGAGCTCTCCCTCCTGCTCCAACAGCACAAACACGCTGTACCTGAGACACCTATGGAAATACAAAGGTCACTGCAGCGCTGTGTGTGTCTGCAGAGCTTGTTCCAAGCAGCACAGACGCTCAGCACACCCCAGGACCTGCTCCCCTATGCTCTCCACGCGGTGCACTCAGTCCTGGGAGGAGGTGAAAGCAGTCCCAGGTAAGCCCAGCTCAGTCTTGCTCCTTCCACGTGCTGCATCTGTCACTACAAACACCTCACGAATGGTCTCAGGCCCAGTGCCAAAGTCCTCGCCCCAATTCAGGGATCAGGGAAGGTGCTCAAGTTGAACTTGTACAAAACCTGACTGAAGGAACCAGGCAATAGCCCTGGATGTAAAAAAGACTGGGCCATTTACACAGCCAAAGCCAGCAGGGTATTTAGGGTGGGAAGTGTCTGACATCTTTCAGTGTCACTTGACTCTCATGCACATGGCAGCACAGAACAGAGGAGTAGCTGAGCACTTGCCCAACCAGAAGTACTGGAAAGGTCCCAGGTGGTATCAAAGAGTTTTGATTAACTGTTGAACCATCTGCTTTCGGGGGTGTATCTCACATTCCCGAGATCTGGATCATGATTCACAAACCCAGTTAATCCCTCCAGTGGATTTAGGGGAAAACTAAGAGTTTTGGTTCTATGCAAGCTAAATCTCTCCTCTGTTATTAAACTGTTCCTCTCTGGGACCGTTACGAAGTGATTTGAGTGTCCACAATTGGTTCATGTACTTGAAAAAGTAGATATTATAGTTATGTCATGAAAAAGTGTGGAAGAAGTTCGGAGACTGCCAGTACACTAAAGGTATGTACAGATTATCTCAAGTGGCTGGATTATCATAGTTCATTGTTCCCCTCTGCCCAGCTGAGATGCAGGACCTGACCATACCCCTGAGCAGTTGAAATGGTAAAGTAAAATATATTTCTCTAAACCAACATAAGTGCCAACATGGTTCAACGAGGCAAATTTCACTCTGGAACTGCACTGATAATTACTGTAGCAACTTTACTGGTTACCTATTAAGCTGAGGTTTGACTTGAATCATACCCTAATACCAATAAATTTGGTTTGGTGCAATTGGAGACACTGCCTTTCCATAGGCTGAAATAGTTTATCTGTTTCAATGGTTTATAATGATAAACCATGTTATATAATGGTACAGATCAAACTGTGCCCAGCAGACTTGCACCAGTTTTTAAAACCCTGGTTTTAAAATCCTGACTTTAGTGGAAGAGCTCTAAATGTTGAACCTCAGTCTCCCTAGGACTTACAGAAAGCTTAGTCAATGAATGTGCCAACCAGAGCAAACTGGGGTAACTTCCTGTAGGTGACAGGAAATCTAGTGCAAACTTTGTTATTAAAATTAAACTCTGTCATAATCAGCACTCAGGGCAAGGATCTCAAAACTGACTCTGTAATTTCAGGGGCTCAGTTTGGGAACAACGGTCAGAAATCCTTGCTCCCATTTTTATTAATACACCCCCTATGAGTGCAGCTAAAATGGAGCAAACAATTCAGGTGAAAAATTAAAAGGAAAACTCTCGAAAGCTTATGTGAGACACAGCTGCTAATCAGTCCAGAAGGGTGGGGAAGATAATTTATTGCAATAAAGTGGACTTGTGTTCCTTTACCTGTGAATGTTATCTTCTTTGATAAGCCATATGCATGCATATTTTACGTTTCCATGTTAAAAAGCAAAGTACAATCTTACAATAAAAAAAAAAGCCCAGTAAGTGCAAGGCCAGGTTGCCCATGGAGGCAGGTGTGTGCCTTAATGAAACGCTCCTTCCTCCTGCCCAAAGAGCTGCCTTTACAGCCTGGTCACGAGCTGCAGTTACTGTAAACATGGCCTTCTAAAGTCACCAAAAAAGTTCAGCACCCCTTGCAGGAAGGATCAGTTTACACCATCTAATTTTTCTGTCTGACTAAGACATTAAGTCAGATATCGTTTCCTGCTCACGGACCGTTTATCCATTCAACCAAGCTTTCTGCCTGTCCTCTCTGGGATTACCTCTTGAATCTTTCTGTCCCCTTTCTGTCCCCCATGTTTCCACTGTGCTCACTATTTTCCCCACAAGACATTTCCCATGAGATTTTCCAATATGAAGTTGAACATCTTCGTGGGTATCTGCAATTCCCTCTGGCCCAAACCCTGAGAGACCCCTTCAGTTTATATTCCAGAAAATTCCTGTCACAGCCACTGGGCACGCTGAGCTTCCAGCACACCTCAGGATGTGACCAGGAGAAAAACCTCAGTTATCCCATCTGCAAGGAGGAGAGTGGGCAGATTCCAGAGGTTGGGGCTGAGCCCACTGTCCGTGGGTGATGAGCACACAGAATCTCCACCACAACACGAGGAATGGGAGTGCTCTGCAGTGTGCACGAGTTGTCTGTCCCTGGGCAAAGCACTAAATCCTGTCCCCTGTCCTGTGTTCACCCAGCACTGAACAACTGCTGGGCATGGGATGGCCATTGCTGCTACCAGAGAGACAGGAGCCAAAACACTCAGGGTGAAGGGGGATGGTTTTAGAAGAGCACTGGTTGCCTCTGTGGTGAGAGAACAGGACCAAGTGCCTGCAGTGTCACACCAGTGTGCTGGGAGGTCTCCTGGGAATCACGCTCCTTGCACCTCTCTGGGAAGTGGAGGGTGCTGCCCACACATCCACACTGACCACAGAGGGCAACAGTGCCCAAAATATCTGAAGATGGGCAAAATTCAATCAACCCCAACCCCCAACAAGGGGTGGCTCTGATCCAGACACCTGTCCACTCCCCAAGTCTGAATTCAGCTTGTTCTCAATGGGCCAACTTGGGGAGGCTTCCTCCAGGAAATCAGCTGGATTTTACACCCTGCATGGCCCAGACCTGCACAGCTTGCAGTGGTCTGTGGTGGGTGTCTGCTTCCCTCTCACTGTGTCACGGGGCTTGAAGGAGAGGGTGTCCTATTAGCTCATATGCTGTGAGTTTGCAGCCCCTTGGATGATCCTGGCTGGAATTTCACTAGTCCCAGTAAAGCTCCCTGCAGACAGAAAGGGGAAATAGCTCTGTGCTCTGCTCCCCTCCTGCACCCAAACATGGTATCTGCGTCCAGGGAACAATGACTTAAAAAGGACTTCAAAAACAGGCATTATTTGTCATCTGGAAGAGCTATAAAAAGAAACACTTCTCAAGTAGTGAGTGTGAATACCATTACTTTACAGATTCAAGGGAAAAAAAGCAGATAACCTTGGGGAGACCCGACCTTCAAACAGGTTCAAATAACTTTACCATGCCTTCCCTTCCTCTCTCCCACACAGGCACAAAATTACATACATGCACATGTTCCCACACGTACACACTCCCACACAAACACAAGTTTGTAGACATGCACATGTCCTCTCTCTCACACACACGCACACAAGCTCTCTGGTACATGTTCTCATGCACAGGCACTCGCCCCCATTCCCGATTCCACACGTTTTTCTGCACTTGCAGTGGCACTTTCATGTGTGCACACACACGAAGCTTAAAATGCTAATGCAGTATGATAACTGCAGGAGGAAGATCAGACCTCTCAATGCTGTCTGTGTTGGGATTTATTTTGGAAAGCAATTCAAGGGTTGGTTCCTTACCCACAGTGTTTGGATCATCAGAATATAATCATGTGAATTTACATAGTTAAAAATCAGACTACCTGAAAAATAAAAGCCCTGACTTTTGCAGTTTCCTGTCCCTTCAAATCCAGCTTTCTTGGCAGTCTGGATCAGCAGCAGATCCTAACAGTGCTCCCAGAGCGAGGTGCACGCCTGTCTGAGGAGATTTGCTAACTGTGCACGGATTCCCACCCAGAGCAGGACTTTGCAGGGTGTTCCTGTTGCAGTCAAGCCTCTGATCTGACACCAGGGCACCACATCCCATGGCTGTTCTCTCAGGTTCTCCTGACTGTGTGTCCTTTGCATGTGCTGGGGGTGGGATCCTCCATCGGCTACACCCCACATGCACCTTGTGACCATGCCGAGTGCAGAGCCAAGGAGGAGATTCAGAATCACTCAGGTAAATTCTCCAAGCTGGGCTTCCCACTGTGTCCTCTTTTGCCAGAGCCAGCCAAGACAAACATTCTTTATGACTTTCAACACCAGCTGAACCTTCTGCTCAGGTGGGACCTGCTTATGTCCCTGGCAATGGTGACAGTGGTGCTGCCTGCTCCTCTCCTTCCTGCTCTGCACGTACCCCAAAGTTCAGTGCCCAAATCAGTGCCCTTATTCCCTGGTGTATTTGGCCGTGACTGCACAGTGCTCTCAGCCTCAGGTAGAGGTGCTCAGACACCCAGACCCTCCCAGCTCACCTCACACACACACACAGGCAGTGGGAACCTTCCTGCCCCAGCCTCTGATCTCAAAGTAACTGGACAGTGGCACGTGGACCTGCTTTATGTTTTGAAGCACAGTATTATTTCATGAGTATATTAACTGAGAAAAAGAAGGGGGAAATGTTTTCCTTTGGATTGTGTAGTAAAGCAGTGGCCCAGCAGGGTGAGGAACTCAGAAATTCTGTTTCCTAGATCCTGCTATAATCATTAGATCACATACAGTGTCCCTCCTTTCAAGAGAAAACAATGATTTCATCTTTTCCACAGAGGGTGACTTTGGTGGAAGGTAGGACTATGGCTGGCTTTGCATCTGCTTCTGCTGCAGAACCAGGTACACCACTGTGTATCTCATCTGGAACTTGCTCAGCTCAATATCAAAAGACTGGATAACACCCATGCTGAACTCTTCATTTCTGTGGTTTAAATCTGATTTGCATCATCCTCTGGGAAAATGCAATTAAATCAATACAGTTACTCTACATTTTACCTGTTGCCACAAGGCCCAAAATCCAGTGCTTTGGTGCCATTTAGCAGAAGTCCCCTGTCAGCCAGCAAAAATAGCCACATTTGGGCAAAAGAAATCTAGGAAAGACATTTAGTGCATGGCCATAGCTCTCAAACTGCAGCAAGGAGGAGAAACATTGGGCTGATGTCCTGCTGGGATCCTCTCTGAGGTGGGAGGGAGCCTGGGCAGTGCTGGCCAACAGCATCTCACCTGTCAAGGTTCGTGTGGCACTTGTGAGTGTGAGAGCCACCTGCAGTCACTGATGTCTGGGAAAGACCATTCTTGAACTGGAAAGGTGTGAGGGGCTGCTGTGGCTGCTGTCTCCTGCAGGGAGAGGGGAAGGGCCTGTGCAGGCTCAGACAGCAACTGCAAAGCTCGGGATGCAAAGGCAGAGCCCGGTCCCAGCCGCCTCCACACACACCCAGAGACCTCAGCTGCTGGTTCCCCACAGCTGCTGCCGAGGAGTCACAGAGGAAAAATCCACTTCTGGAGAAGAGCACAGGCTGGCTCGGGGCTGGGGTGGCAGGCACTGGGGTCACAGCCACTGGAGCAGCCCTGCTCTGCCTCACAGGGCTCTGCAAAGCCCTGACGGTCTAAAGGGTCTTATCTTACCATAAACTTTGACCAGAGAAAAGTGAGGGGCTGTGAAAACAATAAGCAATGTCAACTGTCACATGAAAGGAGTCCATGAGAAGAGTTGCCTGGTCTCTGAGAAGTCATTTCAGGCAAAAAACAGTGCCTGGCTACTGAAAATGTTCCTGCTGACACAGACATCATTAGAAATGTCTTCACTAACTTTTAGAGAAAGCAAGAACACCCCATAGCCTGGATGACTGCTAGAAACACCTGTCTTGGTAAACTACTACAAAGGTTCTTTTAGCTTGTAAGACAATCATAGAATCATAAAATCAGCCAGGTTGGAAAGGACCTCTGAGATCAAGTCCAACCCTTGATACACTACCATCCTGATTATCAGATCATGGCACTGATGCCACATCCACTCTCATCTTAAAAACATCCAAGGATGGAGAATCCACCACTTCCCTGGGCAGCCCCTTGCAATGCCCGATTACCCTCTCTGCAAAGAATTTCTTCCCAATATCCAACCTAACCCTCCCCTGGCAGAGCTTGAGACGATGCCCTCTTGTCTTACTGAGAGCTGCCTCTCTCTGCCTGAGAGCCCTTTTTGGCTGGACAGTCAGGCCTGTGCCTTGCTCAGTCTCAGGGTATTTCCAGCCTTAGAACAGAAATTACGTTGAGCCCTTCACGGTTTGCTCCAGAGGATGTGACAAAAGGTCTCCAGAAATCTTGTGAATGGCCAGTTGTGTCACTGAGTGCTGCCTGCCTCTGCTGGCATCACGGATGTGATAAAAATCTTGCAGCGGAATGGCAGTGAAGCAGAAATTAAAAAAAAAAAAAAAACAACTTCTCTCTAGTGCCTGACATTCTTTTTAGGATGCCAATAAAAGATAATGTTACCTGTAAAATGTGCAAGCTGCTTCCAGCACTGCACCTCCCTCCTCTCCTACGCCCTTCTGACTCTGTGCTGCCCCTGCAGTGGACTCAGGAGAAAAGAGCACCAGGGCAAGAATGTCACAGCCAGACCCTCACGACTAAACCAACAGTTCAACAGCCAGACAGCTTTGCCTGCTGCACCATTTACAGCCTTGGGGGTTCCCGGGAAGCTTTTGTACTCTCTGACTGAGTTTAGGATCAAGCTTTACCTCAGTGGATTTTTGGACATCGGTGTCCAGTATGGGACAGGTATGAGAAGGAGCTGAGGGTGGGAGAAACAAAACACGGTCAGCACAGCAGAGCAGATCAGAACTGTGCTAGACTCAGCTCTGAGAGTGCTCCAGTGGGCTGTGTGTGTCCCAGGGTGAGCTCTTTCAGCTGCCTCACACTCTTGCACAGTGAGAAGTTCAAGGACAATTTGGAAAAATGTTCCTGTTTTCCAGAGACGCAAACTATTCAGCAGAGTGCTCAGAAAGTTTGGCTGCTCCTCTTTTTGGTTTCGTTTTCCTGTGCATTTGGGATGCTCCTGCTATTGGGATCTCAGTATGTAATACAGATTAAATATGACTTTGTGCTGATGCAGTGAATTTCATCAGAAGATCTCACAGCGTTTGCAAATTAATTAATTAAACTCTCATGGCACCCTACTGCTCGTATCACCATCTTATTTAGATGGCAATGGAGGCACAGAGAAAGAGCTGCCTTATTCTGGACCACCCAGAATGTCTGCAGAAAAGCTGGAAAAAGAGCTCTGCAGGCCTGATGTTAAGTCCCCTCTTCAACTGACTCGACCAATTCCCTCCCTGCCCGTTATCACACAGGCTGAGGATCTGTGGTGCAGCCTCACACAACATGAAATGGTTCAGCAGAGGAGATTTTTGTGGGAGGATACAGAATTGCTTTGGGGAAGCAAAGTATGATAATTAGGAGGGGTCCAGTGGGGAAAAGCAGAGGTTTATTCCTTGGTCTGAATTGAATTGTACAGATAATGCCTACAAGACTTTTCTAACTCTGGCAGAGGACACCTTGGACTTGAGCTTTGCTGCTTTCATCTGCCTTGCAGCGCCTCCAGTGAACAGGATTTATCTGAATGAGGCATTTTCCCTATGGGAAGCTGCTGTGGTGCCTTTAAGATTTGGAGTGATGCCCTCTGAAAGGGGAGCAAGAATATTTCAGAGGGACTCTATCCTTCAGGAAAAAAGCCCAGACCATGTCTTTCCAAGATGGGGTCAACTCCTCAGCCCTTTATCTGGAAGCACTTACTCCACAATTAATGGAAGGAACTCTCATCAAATGAGGGACAAATCATAAAATTAGGGAGATGGAAATTAGGCATGGACAAATGATCCAGGTGCAGGGGAGATTTATGGGGGAGGTTGTATTATAGCTAATGATTTCTGCTAATGATCCTCCAAAGTATAAAGTGGCACAGAGCCCACTCTCAATGGGACAAGAGAAAATCCTGTGTGCAGATGAAGGGCATTCCTCCTGGGAGGGGAAGCTGGACCCACAGTATCATCATCAGACCACTCCCTCCATCTCCTCACCCAGAGATGCTGGCTGTGGAACCTCCTGGCCAGAAGGCTGTGAGAACACTGGGAACCCCTCTGCTGTGATGAAAGTCACCCAGAAAGCAACATTTTCTCCTGTGCCTCTCCCTGAGCAGCTTCCAAGAACATCCTACCCCAACTCCTAACACCACCTTCTTTCTCCTGATCGTAGCTCCTGACACAGCACTCAACCAGAGGGAGGTTTCCCTGACATCACCACCAAACCAAGCTGGAATCTCACTGCTAAAAATGTGGAGGGGGGGGCCTGGTCCTTCCCAGCTCTCCTCTTCCCTGCAGCCTCCCTATCCCAGTCACATAAATGATGGGAACAAAACAAGGTGGGTCAACGTAAGCTCTGGTGTTCACCAGAAAGGGTCTGCCAAGGAGGCATTCCATTAACTCTTTGATCTTCTATTTGGGAATTCTCCTAAGGACAGCTATTTTGCCTTCCCCCTGTGGAGTGGCAGAGCTCCATCACAGCCCTGAGAGCCACTGCCTTGGCTCCAGCAGAGAGGAGGTGAGCTGTGCTCTTCACCAAGACTCACAGCTGGCACAGAGCAGAGCTTTGTTTCCTGGCATTACATCCCTCCTTACTGCATTGCTCATCTGGAAGAGGCTGAGCCTCAGTCTGCAGCAGCTCCAAGCTTTCCACACCACCAGAGCTCCTGGTGGCAACTGTTCCAGGGTGGGCTTGCTTAAAGCATCATTTCTCTGGTCCTTGTACCACTTGTATCACTGGTGCCCTCTGCCAGCTCTAAATCCTGGTAAAATCTGGCTCTAGAAGGATTGGGAATACTCTTTGCCATGTTGAGGGTGGAGTCCCAAAAAATAAGACTAGAAACCCAGGCTCTATGCTTGACTCTATGTACCCCTAGGCACAACATCCCACCTCTTAGTGCCTCTGTGATAATAATAACCATTTTGAAATCAAGGTAATGATCCTGACATGCTTCACACAAAGTTTTGAGATCCAATCCAAGTGGAGGATGTTATTAGTGATTTGTATCCATCAGACTCCCAGCGAGCAGTTCAACAATTTTTTCAGCCACAAGAGCAGTATTCCAAAACTTCAGAATGCTTTTCACAGGAAATAGAAATTACAGGATCAGAGCTGGTGGAAGAGAATATAGGATGGGAGAGTTGTAAGGAAGTTGGGGTTCCTTTCCTGCTGCCAGGGGAAGGGGGGGAAGGACAATTACAGCTGTGCTGCCCAACGCTCCCCTGGGAGCCCCGTCCTGCCAGCTCCAGTGATTGGTAGCTCAGGCTGTTTCTTCCCTGTTCCTGGAGCAATAAAAATTCCTGGTGAGTGTCATTTGGAGCTCTGCTCACGAGTGGCACAGCAATTCACAGGAGTACAGCCAGGACTGGATGCCAAAACAGTACCAAGTCAAATCTGCTGAGCTGGTGGGTTCAGGCACTGTGGGTTGTGTTTGCCCCCTGTCCCCCAAAGGAATTGGATCTGTGACAGGGAGGAGATGAAAAAATGAGGGAATAGGGAGAAATTTGTGAGAGAGAAAAGTATTCAGGACTCTGAAAGACAGAGGATATGGAAGTAATGGGAGTAGAGCACTGAACACTGCAGGAGGAAATTACAGTGGCTTAAATCAGTAGGTCAGTAGATATCTGGGCCAGTGATGGATGTCAGCAACTGATATTGTGAAGTGATACATGCAGAAAAGACATAAAGGAGATATTTTGGGTTGTAAGGCACACAGCCTGTGCAATCCCCCCACGAGCCCCTCCAACCTCGACCAACACAGGGCTTGTTTCTGTTTATATCCTGCTGGATGTATCCTAAACTTGGACCATATAACCAGAAGTATCTCCTGCCCTTGGCATTGTCATTAATTACAGCCAGGGTCCTGCTCTGGTCTCTAACTCGGTACAAAGACTTGCTTCAAAAGCCCTTTTGTGCCCACAGCCTTTGAAGGAACATCATTTTTATAGAGACCAAAGAGAGCTTCAAGTTTTCCCCTCCTCCTGCTGGGAAGAGTTTCGATTAACACCGAGAGCAGTCAGGAGCCACACACCTCAGAGAAGTGTCTCCAAGGCAGGAAAAGATCGCAGGATTAATGAGCAAGGAGAGAAGGGTGGTTAAAAATGAAGAATGCAGAAAATAAAATGTTCCCTAGAATTATCTTTGTGTCTTGTTTACTTTCTCCTGTGCACCTTTGCCCTGCCTTTAAGCCTGCCAGGATGAGGACTTTCTCAGGGGGGGTTGATTTGGTTTGGGTTTTTTACTGTAGGAATTCTTATTTCCTATCTCCTCTCTTTCCCTTTCTCCCTCTGATGGAGGTGAGGTTGAGCAGTTGTCCCCTGCCAGTCTGTTTAAGATTCAGCACCGATGGGCAGCAGCACAAAACATTTCAGATAGACAGACAAATGTGTTGGTTTGTGCTTAAATGGAAAACTGAATGAATAGACAAAAATGTTGCAAACTTCCCTTTCTTTTTATCAACCTGGGGGTGGTTTTGTCCTCTGATCAAGCAGAATGAGCAGTACAGTCTGAACAAGATTGACCTGATGGGGGATAAGGGTCAGGGTGAAAAGGGTCACCAGAAATCTATAAATTAAAACCTACAGTCTCAATACATTCTCTCCAATTCTCTCTCACAAAAAAACCAAACCAAAGCAAATCAAACAAAAAGAAAAAACCAAACCAAAACAAAAAAAACCCACACAAAAAAAAACCAACAACAAAAAATCCAAACAAAAACCCATAAACAAAAACACAAACAAACAAAAAACTGAAGGGTAAAAAAACCCAAAGTTAAATAACTTCTTATTTTTTGTTATCACACAGCATGTCCAGGAAAGTATTTTCTAATAAAACTGTAAATTCTGAAGTCAAAATGGATCAATGAGATCATCTAACCTAGTGAGCTGGCTGTGCAGAGATCACCATGCTGTGGGCAGAGTATTGGTTCACAGTGCAGTGGGATCTTGCCCTAAATTCCTGTCACTGCTGACCCCTCCTCTTGTGGGGCAGGTCCTTTAACATGTTGAAGGGAAGTTCATGTTTCAATCATCACTTGGTTTTGCTCTCGGGTAGAGGATGGAGTACATACTTTCCTCCCTCCCAGGAGATTGCTCTGTCCATGTGTGTGATTATCACACTGGAAAGGATCCTCTTAGGTCAAGCTCACAACCACCTTGGGTTTCTTTCAGAGGAGAAGAACATCTGCATTAGCCCCCTCATTACGTATTTCTCCTGCTGCATCTCCATGTTTTATTCCCTCAAGGGTTTTGACCATGGCAGCCTTACCCACATAGAGACCCTCTGAAATAAAGAGCCTGCTGGATGCTGAGCCCTCCCAGCCCCGGGCTGCAGGACTATATATATTGTGCAATTTGTATGTCCATAGTGGTATTGATCAGAGCATTTCTAATGTTTCTGAGTATACAAAGAGCAAACGGATGCTGTCAGTCAGAATAACATTCATTTTAGATTACATGGACAACCTAACTAGAAGCAAAACCTCCATGAGACAGCTCTGTGTGTGAGCATGTGTCTCTTTTCCTCCTCTCTCCTGTGGCACACTGCAGTGACCCAACACCAAACAGTCCTGAAGAGCTGACAAAGTGCACTCAACACGGAGCCCTCACACAACGCTTTTCATTGCGACCTCGTGGCAAACTTCCTTCCCCACGCTGCCCTGGCTGAGGGCTGGGGCTCAGGGGACAGGGTGGTGTGCCCAGGGCTGCAGGAGGAGTGAGTGGTGGAGCTGGAAGGAGCCCCCCACGACCCTGAAGGCCCACCAGTCCCCCAGCAATGCCCACAGCAGGCAGACCCGCTGATGGCCCTTCTCCTTGCAGGCCTCTTTAATGTCTTTGTCCTCCTGTCAGATTTTATTCCTGAGCCCAGATGGACCTGATTATTGTGATTACTCACACATCACTGTAAGGTGAAATATACAGCTTCACCCCACTGACTAAGAAAAATAAATAGGACTCTCTCCCCACCACCCACACCCACTCCCACACTCCCCTCCGAACTTGAAATAAAAAACCTGCAGAAAGATTCCCGATGGCTTTGTCAGGGAGGGGGGATGGTGAGGATTGGTACAGTATATAACATCTCAGCTCTCCTGGATCAGTCACGCTTCCTAATTCAATAAGGTGAGAAGGAGCATAATTTGATCATATTTGTTTTGCATCACTGCAAAAACAGAAAATGAGGGGCTGCAGAGCCGCACCAATTTACTTCATCCGACCTTGATTAAAAGAAAATTAATTGCCGCATCTCTCAGGATATCTCAGGCAGCAGCCAATGGCTCTCCTGAATGGCACAAAAAAAAAAAAAAAGGAAGGAAAGGAGAAAAAGAAGGGAAAAAAACAGGGAGCAAGGCACAGAGAATCTTTGCCCTTTCATCTCGTTGCACAACTGTCTTATTGGAAGTGTTGGCAGGCTGAGGGAAAAACGCGAGCGCTCTGGAAATCACAGGGAAGTCAACACAGGATTGCCAAGGTTTCCAGCCTGAATTTCCCTCTGTGGTTACCACTGCATTCCCAACTGCTGGGGATTGTAGCAGTCTCACAAGGTCTGTCTTGAGAAGCTGCAGGAGCAAAGCTGGGAGGATCTTGAGGCAAGACTTGGCTTAGGGCAGCTGGTAATAGGACACAGAGGCTTTTCCTGCTGTACTTCCCCATTCACTCAGAGCCAGGCCTATGCTAGAAATTATTTATGGTAATGTCAATTAGGGCCATGATTTTTTAACTGTATTTCTCCACTGCAAAAAGCTGTAGTGTAGCTGCAGTGATACAGGAACCAAAGTGCTTTTACCAAGATAGCTGATTTCCCTCAAGAAACTAATTTAAGCCATGCCAAGCCAACAAAAGCACTCTTTGGCTGATCCAAGCTCTGCCTCACTAGTAGGATGCACTGACAGCAGTACCAGCCAACATGTTCTAGTGTCAATTAGGAAAGACACTGAGATGGTGTAATGAGTCTGGGATAGGCTTAAAGGAAAAAAGGGAATAATATTTCAAGTGTTATTTCGATACCCTTTCAAGGACTATTCCAAAGCTTTTGCCCAGGGAACTTTAGCCAGAACCTTTCAGAGCCAAGGAAGAACACGAGGCTGCCCCAGAGGGTGAATCAGTGGCCAGGTTGTCTTCTCCCCTGACCTGCCATCAAGGCAAGTGTGCCTCTGCCTGTGATTGCACTGGGAACAGAGAGATTGACTTCCACAGGCTGCAATGACCTCTGTGACAGCCCATAAAGACTCCACTGAGAGGGAAGAACCTTCCAAGATTCACTTGCACTGTGAAGTCAGTGGCTGCCCAAACAGCAGCTCCCACAGTCCTCCCCCTTTGGAAAACGAGGTACAAGGGCAAGGAGTCTGTGTTCAACTCAACAGACGTTTGTCTTTTTTTCTCTCAGTCCTTTGGGTTCAGCCCCTGAGTCACTATTTAGCAGAGAGGGGTGGGGCATCAGTTCCCATTAGCTGGCTTTGCTCTGTGCTGTAGGTGCCACTCTGTGCTTTTTTTGGAATTTCCAGGACAGGCCACAGATTAAATAAACAGCAAGACTTTCTCTTGACCTTCTTACTACTGACTGGGGGCAAAGGGATGAGGACAGGCAGCTGGTGGCTGCCCATGCCCTTGTCCAGCCTGTCCATGCTGCTGCCCAGGCTCCCATTCTCCAGCTACCTGGAGAAGTTGTCAGCCCTCAGCCTGGGAACTCTCCCCAGCACTAAGCTCTCACACAAAATTTCTGATGGGAAAAAAAGATGACGACTGTGGCTGATCCAGTGCAATTATCAGATCAGAAGCGCCTGCTGCAATCCCACTCAAATCTGTATTAAAAATTCATTTCAAGTGTTCTTTTTTTTTTTTTTTTTCCTCCTTTAGCTGCAAGTGGAAGAATTTACCCAGCTGTTTTATTAGGAAATTAAAGGGCACATTTTTCTAAGCAATGCACTGGAATTTAGATGGACCATAACCATGACTAGTGTTAATGTGAGAAAGGATATATCTGTCCTCAACATCCGACTATCCATCCCACTGCACACATGGCTGTATTAGCTATAACCCAAGCAATGCTAAATCTGAGACCCTTAATATCATAAGAATACAGGATTAGAAGGGAGCTCTAGAGGTCACTTACTCTGGCCACTTACTCCTATGCAGGGCCAGCTACAGAGACATCATTCTTGTTTGCCCAGCCTGTTCTTCAAATCTTCTTTTGATGGAGATTGCACAGCCTACCTAGACAATCTATTCCAATGTTTAACTATCCTTATCGTGAGAAAGTTTTTCCTAATGGCTAACCTAAATCTTTCTTGCTGCAATTTAAGGCCATTATTTCTTGCAATTGAATTTCTGCTTTCTGGGTCTCATCCCTGACATAAGAACATTTCTGCAAAAGTCTCGAAGTTTTCGTAAGTTAACATTTTCAAGTTCCATCCTGACAAAGTTGGAAACAGAAGAGATGCCCAGTCCCTTCTGGGGTAAAAGGAAACCAAACAGAACATTCCACAGACAGAAAACTTTTGTGCTACAGAAGATTCTCATTTAAGAAACTTGAATGTTTTAAATTGGTGTTTTTACAAATAAATTAAAGGCCAGGTATTTGTTCTTTCCATGTTACCCCTACTGGAAATCTAGAGATTATTGTATCACAAGTATTGTATCACCTGGGATAGGTGGTAAATGGGAAGGGGGGACACACTAAACCAAAAAATATTTACTAAGGAGTCCTGATTTAAACACAAATAGTTTGGGCAGTTCACAGGCCTGTCCTGGTCCCTGAAATGAAAGGAATAATCCCCACTGCAGCTTGATCCACACACAAACTGCTTACAGATTTTGCCCCAGTTCCCAGCTGGGATGGGTGGGTGCAAAGAGCAAGGCTGGGGTCGGATCTGTTTGTCTCAGTGCTCCAGCACGCAGAGAGAGACACCTTTGACTTGGGCTGTTCCAGAGCTTTGCATTCCTGCCTGCATTCCCAAAGGCCAGAGAAGGTGCCATTCCCAAAGTGCACAGTTTCCCATCAGCTCCCCCAGTGAAAGCCCCACTGCCAAAAATGAGTGCTTCCCGTTTGGGCTCCTGCAGTTCCATTCATGTTTCCCAAATCGCAGGAAATTTTCATTTCGCTCAGGAAATGGGGAGAATCTGCTTGTTTAAATTAACTGCTCCTTCGGGTGCTTTTGCTGGGCAATCTGGTAGAGAAAAGAGCAGGTTTGAGCTCTGATTCCTCAAATTTGAGGTAACCCTGAGCAATAAGCAATGCTGTGCAAATCCATCACGTCGTGCTGAGGCCACAAAGGTCTCCCTGCACCAGAACCTGAGTCTGTCTACAAGAATGTGGAGAATCAGAGACCAACAGAGCAGTTTGGGAAACAAACACACTTTATACATGAAATCAAATTAACACTCTTATGGTCACGCAGACAGTAGAGTCAACCAACCATGAGAGCTACAGTGGAATCAACTTAATTAGCACTCCTGTTTTTAACTGAGCAGTCCATCTCCTCCAGAAAAGCCCTGCAGATTTTAATGGAAATGGAGTTCCATGGAAATTTCCTAAAACCCTCCAGTGAAATGGAGAATGGGGTACAATGCAGCATTTGAATCATTTCACAGGTTGATAAAGAAAAGACAGAACTGTGCACTGGGTGGACATGGCCCATCACTAGAAGATAAGCAAACACACCAGGTTTGTGCAGACACACAGGCAACGTTTGGGAGCTCAGAATTCCAGGTCACCATAGATCTGAACGTGGGGTCATATGGGAACTTCCACAGGACTTTTGCTCAGTACATATCATTGGCACAAATATTTGTGTAAAAATAGGATGAATTTTTGATTACAATTTGGGGATGCACATGAAACCCAAGATTGCTTTAATAAAATATTTGTGTATCTATAAATGAGTCTGCAGAGGTATTTCGAGTGGTGTAAGCACGGTGGGAACAGGCTATATTTATCACTTGTCATTCTATGTGCAACATTTAAGTAGACTATTCCAACTATTTTTGTGACACATACCAGGTCTGACTGCTTCTACTCTGAGTGTGTAGGGAGCTTTGTGTATAAAAGATAACAGGCACACAAATGCATATATGTACTGTGAACATGTAGGAATATTTGGGGGGTGTGCACAAAGGCACACATGTGCACATAAACACGTGTCTGCAGTGTATGAGATGCAGTGGGAGACTTAATATTGCAACCACATGTGCTCTTATACAGAACATGTGTCCCAGAAAAAAAATCATCCCGATGTTCTTTCTCTGCTCTCCAAGGTTAACTTAAATAAAACAAAGAAAGCAGTTTCCCTTCTCAATAATTCATGGCTTGCTTTAATAGCCCATCTTAAAAACATACATAATTTCCCCCAATTTTCTGATACACTAATTACCTCGCTTTAAAGCCAATGGTGTTCTGTATTTGACCTAAGTGATACATTATCTGGAAACCCCTTCTAGCCCAGGCACAGAACCATTTGCTTTCATCATCCCTCACTTTTGATTTCCTTGGTGTTTGTCACTACCTATCACTTGAACTCCCCGGTCCTGCTTAGATTGGAGTCAACAGTACAATTCCAGTGGGAGAAGGACTGGAGGAGCCCCCAACTCTCCCTTTCCTCAACTCTGTTCCTTTTCTTTGCTGCCTGAAGTAGCTGGTAACAGCAATATATTGCACCGATACACTCAGGAGTCCTTCAAAGATCTCAAAGCACTCTAATAGACCGCTCAGACAAGTATCTGCTAGCTCAGTAAATCTCAAATCACTTTCCAAAAGAAGTTCATATTACTGGCCTCATTTTACAGATGATGAAACTGAGGCAACTGGCATAAAATGACCCGAGTTCTCGCAGTGGCGAGGGACAGATCCGAGTGAGAGCTGTTATCTGCCGAGCCCCGCCGAGGCTCCACCGACTTGGCCACGCTCCTACCAGTGCCCTTTGTGCCACGCAGCTGTCCCTGTGGTGGAGCACAACTGCTGCTCCACAGCCCACAGCAACAGCTTGGAACAGGGAGGGAAGGACTAGCCTGTTCCTGGCTGAAAGTGCCAGCAAAGTTTGAACAGGTTGAGGGCAGCTTTTCACACTGAAATTTGCCCTCAGCTTCCAGTCTCAGACTGTTGTTACTGTGGGAAGTGCCCTGGAGTTCCCTGTCAGATAGCAGGGAAGCCTTTGGAAGACAAGATGACATCCCCAAAGCGGTGATCCAGGTACCACTGGATCCAGCATCACTTGCCCACCTTATTGTGTACATGGGAGCTCTCAGAAACCCTCAATTAGAGGTGCAAAGCATCTGAAAACCTGGCCTTGTAAGAACAGAAGTTGTAAAGGTTGTGGTTCAGGCCTTTGTATACTTCTTGTTTCAGAGCAAAGTGTGCACTTAATAGAGTAAATAAATCACATGTGTGTGAGCATGTAATGTGCTCACTGCAGGTGGGGGACTAGATGGTGACATTCAGCACAAGAAGGAAAAAAAAAATTGTACTTGCTGGCAGGCAGCTGGGGCCAACTCTTATTCTTTTGGAGCCTGTCCACAAGCAGGGCACAAATAAGCCATTTCTGTCTTTCACACATTTCTGTGACTGGGTGTGTGGCTCCAGAGGAGGAATATCTGCTACAGCACACACGTACCATCCACATGCCATGGCCAAAAAACACTGGTGCAGTGCAGTGTGTGAATCCTGTGCCCCAAACAGTGTGTGTGCAGTGTGGATTGGGTCAGAGTGTGTGGCAGAGTGCAGTAGGTGTGACTGTGTGCATGAGTATTATATGTGCTTGTGAGTACAGTAGGTGTGGTGTATATGTACAGTACAGCATGTGTTTGGATTCTGGGAGTAGGGGATGTTTAGTAATTAAATCCCTTTTCATCCTTCTGCACCTGTCTCCTTCTGAAAACTGAGAGAACAGACGTCAACCGGGACAAGGGCTGGATTGAATACAGCCAATTCTGAAATATTTATTAGCTTGTGACACCACTCAATGGAGGAGAAGGAATGCTGGTTAATCCGCCCAGCAAGTGCTCGCTTGGTGGAGGGGCATTTTTCTACAGTGCCTCATTATATTTCAACTAGTGTCTACTTTGTCAGAAATGGTATCATTTTAATTTGTGTCTATATTTATTTTCAAATGCTTTTGCTGGTAACCAGAGATTTCCGAGCACTGGGCCCTGACTCCAGGCTTGCCTGGACACCCATGGCTCTGTGGCCATCACAGAGCTGCTTTAGAGCTCCTCTTCTGGGGGTGGATTTTCTTCACCCTGCACTCTTCCAATGCCCCCCACACCGGCCTTAGACCTCCCTGTGCTTAGGAACTTGATTAAAGCCTGTCTTAAGCAGTGAGACTCCTCCTCCAGGGTATGACTGAACTACCACAGGCTGAGTTTGTATTTGTGCTTTACCTCCCTATAAATGTACAGATAATGTTTGGCTATGCATTTCTGCATCTCTATGTGTAAACACGTGTACAGGCAGGCATCCATCCTACAGCCATCCATACCTTTGTTTGCTGTGAGTGTCCACACACTAATCCCTGAGAAATCAGAATTTCCAAAGGTAAAACTTCACTGAGGGAAACACAACCAGGGCTTATAGTGGCAGAGGAAGGGTTCAGATAGATCAGAGGTTACAGTCAGCTCTTTTAGCAGCAAACAGAAACATCAGTTTGCTTTTAAATGGGAGCTTATATACCTGGTTAGATGCCTTCTCAAGGACATTATCACTGGAGAGAGCTTGTCCCTTCCTATTAAAGGGTATTCAGTGCCCTTAGAGATAACTTCAGTCCAGAGGGTGACTTTAGTTGAAAGGGAGGAATGGACTTTGATTTATAGTGGAGAACAAAATCTGCCCACACCAAAAGCCTCTGTGTGCTGAGACTTCCTGGGAAGGAACTTTCTCTTCACCAAAATAGAAAATACTCAGGGATCCTCATGGAGCTCAAAAGTAACCTTCTCTTTAGGATCTCTTGGGGATTTGGCAGATGCCAGCAAGATGCAGATGCTGTAGATCCCTGAATAGGGATGGGGGTTAAAAAGTTTTCTTACCAGCACTGCATACAAAAAAAAAAAAAAAAGAAAAAGAAAAAAAATGTCAAGACTGACAACAAATCCCACTGTGTGAGGCTTATTCTGGATGGTTTTGGCATGATGCATCGTTGCAACTATTGTGTTTGAGCAGTAATTAGACATGGCCCAGGGGGACTGCAAGTGCATTAGAAGGGACGAGGCTCACCATGAGCCAAATGGCTGCTCTTATTGTTCTCCACAGGGTACTCAGGATGTTCTTAGAACCAAATCCTCCCATAATGCTGCAGAAAAGGGACTGCAGCATGAGACCTGCAGCACCACCACCAGTCCCCTACACCTGATGACACTCCCTCACTGCAGCACTTGGACAAGTGCAACCCACTGTGGTGAACAACCTGACACTGGTCCTGCACCACAGCAACGTGCTCACACTCTGGTTTATATGTAACAACAAATATTCTTTAAAGCAATTTTCAGTGCCAGGAACAGGTGACATGAGGTTTGAGAGCCAGAAGACCTCATGTTCCATTGGTTACATCCTTACTGTCTCCACACCCACCACTCAATCCCTAACACCCAATCCCTTTTCCAGTTGATTACTCTGGGTTCCTCAGAGCTGCTGACCATACTAAACCTCTTGGTTGTGGAATCCTTCTGTTTGTCCCAAGGTACCCCATCACACCAGCCTCAAAACACTATCACATACTGATATCACCAGGTCTTGCCTGTCACACCAGTTGTACTGATTCCTTTCACTGCACTGAGCAGATTGAGTGCTCCCCTGTCCTTTGCCACAGTGGCTTTCTCAGCTGTACTAATTAGATGGGTATTTTCCTGTCAATCTCTGTCACAAGGATACCGAGATCCACTTGGCAGGGATTATACAGGGACCAGAACTCCCCCTGTGTCCTGCTGTCTCAGTGGCTTCATGGCATCCTCTCACTGAACACCACACACCAATTTTACACGACACAGTGCTCTGTACCAAGAAACCCAGTTGGACACTTCAGGTCATCTGTTTCCTTTGAAACTTACACATGTGAAAAGCAGGCAACACCAACTGGTTTTGGAGAAGACAGAGAGAGAAAAGTAGTATTTCCCAGTGGGGAATTCCTCCCTTAACCCTGTTTCACAGTGTCTACTCAGATTATGTTGCCTCCAAATGGAGGGAGAGAGAGATGGTAGGACCCTCCTACCAAGGTGGAAGCCTCATTCTTGTCTCAGTCTCAGCTTTTGAGGTGATCACCCACAGAAAGAGACTGCAACCTCAGATTTCAGTTTGCCTCCTCAAGACCCAGGAGGAGCAGACAGGTTACATGCAGTATGCCAGAAATTAGGAACTATGGCCACACAATCCCTTCTTGCAACGGGCCAAATCCTTCTGTTGAGATGACCAGGGCCTATGTGCTGCTCTCCAGAGTGCTTCCCCTTTAAGGCAGGACTGTGCAGTCTTTATTTGCTTGTTGAAACTGTTCAGTTTTAGGACAGGGGGGGAGGTCACACCTGTTGTGGAACTTGATAGAAGGCTTATTTATAAACTTTCAGAGCTTGGGATTCTTGCAGAGCTGAATGCGCTGATGTCCGGAGGGGAAGGTCACCGAAATGCTTGTTTATAAAAGCAGCAGCAACTGGAAAAACCATAAAAGTCTGAAATGATGAAATTACCGAGCTATTTGATCAGGCGCACGGGTTATGTGCTCTGTGGTCAGCCAGAAAAACCTCGCACGTAAGAGTCTACCCCGCTGGCTGCTGCCCTGAATTCTCCCGCAGAGCCGAATGCACTGTGCCTGAAGAGGGCACAAAATAATCAGCTGCTTACTATGGTCTACTTTTGGGTCGCTGGCTGGTCCACTCTTAATTTGACCTTGCATGGAAAGGGGAAAGCCTACTCTGCACTTGGTATCGCAGCTAATCCACTCTTTGGTTTCGCAACTTCAAAGAGCTGCACCACTTGTTAACATGCAGAGTGTTCTTTTAGCAAGGAGTCAGTCACACCCCAAAAATCTGCCACTATTTTGGGGGATGGGGGAAAAAAGAGAGATAGCAACTTCAGAAACACTTCTGGATTTCTGCAAAAATGTTGCATGAAAGGTGTTGGATTTTTTGATTATTTGTTTGTGCTGCTGTTTGAAAAAGCACTTTTAATATTTCAGCTGGGGGAGAAGGGGAAATAAAAATCTCCCCTTGGGTTTTAGCTGGAGTTTCTATTCTCATTTCACAGTAGAGCAAATTCAAAAGAATTTCCTTTTCTCCTCTTTTTTTTTTTTTTTTTCCCTCTTTTTGGTTTTCTGTATATGTCAGAATCTTGGTTTAAGGAAAGCTTCATTTTCACTTGGTGACTGATGGCTGAACAGGTGGCTTCTGAGTTCGCAAGTGTCAGATGAACAAGCAGTTTAGAAATGGACAATTTGCAGCTCACTTTCTCTTGCTGACGGTCCTTTTTCTGCTGACAGATTCTTGCTCCTACCAGCCAAATCATGCACACAGTATCTGCCCTCTACCCCTGGTGAAAAAAAAAAAACCTTCAAGAGAAAAAAAACCCCTAAGATGAAAGAAGATGGTCTCTGGGGAGCTCCTAGCCATAAAATGGAAAGAACTTCACACTTGAAGGCATTCTTGCCAGCTCAGCCTACTTGGACATAATTTATAAGAGGGGCAGGATTTTCTGCTTCATTTTCTTTCCTGGAAAGCTTGTTTGTTTTATGGGATTTTTTTCTGCAGAATCCTATATTAAGTGGTGTGATGCCAGAACCACCATCAGTGACTGCTGAACATGAGTTTGCCCAAACACCAGAGCCACCAACCCCTCTCTACAAAACTTTTCCTTGACCACAGCTGGTCAAGATCTGCCTGGGATCGCTGTGGACCAAGAGATTCTGGCAGGTGAACGCCCTTCTGCCTGTCAGTGGTGAAGATTTTCAGTGACAGTAACAAAGAAGGCTGTGGATACCTTGCTGTGGAGGTTTGTATAGGCACAGACACCCAGGATGGTGGGAGCACCTGCACAGGGCTGGCCCTGCTGCCCCAGCTGCCAAGAGATTCCCACGCTGTACCTTTACACGGGATCACCAAGTGCTGTGTGTCAGGAATTAAAGCAGATACCACAGTAACCTTTTTTTGGAAACTGCACTGGTAAAATATGGATTTACCTAAGGTAGCAGTCACTCTTCGGATGTTTGGCTATGGGCGAGTAACTTAAGAGCTGTTTTTTACAGGATCTTAGAGGCTCTTGGTACCAATTTTTCAAAAGGATTTAGATGCCTTTGAAAGATAAGTGCCCAGAGGGGTCTTAAAATTTTCAAGGCAGGCTGCATTAAAATCATTTGGATTTATGTGCCTATCTTAAACAGTTTTGATAATCTACAAGGTGCCTATCTGAATCTTTAGATAAAGAGAGCACTTGGAAAATATGACACTTACAGACGTGAGGAATTGTAATCTGGAGAACACATCTCACTGACTTTCAGGGACATTTAAACTCCTCAGCCTCTCTCAGAAATGAAACTTAGGATCCTAAGTCACTTAAGTGCTTAAAAAACGTTGCTATGTGTCTGAAGGAGCTGGATGAGGACAGATGAGCGGGGAAGGATTAGATGCATGCATCTGTCTTTCCGTGTAGCTCTCATAACACTTGAGTGTCTGTGCATATGGATAAAGGTGGATTGATGGGTGCATGACCATATGCATGAGCATATAATATGGCCGATTGGATGGGACAGGGAGGAACAAAAATTGGGTGGAAGTGACAGGCGATTACATGGATAAATAACATCATCTTGCTGAACATTTATTTAGTGCTTTTCATCCAAAGGTACCCTTAAGTGCTTTACAAACTGTTATGGATATAAGAATGACTCCACCAGCCACAGCAGCTCTTTAAGAGTACACAGCCAAATTACATGATCAAGTTATGACCAGAAATGAAGAGTATCAAGTCCCACTGAAATTACCTAGAAATTTTTGGCCATCAGCCATTTAGGATTCAGTCAATACACCCGGGTTAAAGCTGCTATGCAGGGAGAAAGTGCTATGGAGATCTAACAATGACAAATGGAAATGACTTAGTTTTCAACACCATTCAAAACTGAGCACTGCCAACAGCACATGAGCTGGAGGAACTGGTTCAGCATTAATGCAGAGAGGGAACTACTGGCTTTCCAAGGGTGGCAAAAGGGAAGATGGGGAGGGAGATGAGCAAATGATATTTTAATGGAGAACAAAGTCACAGGAGTTTGTTTCAAATAACCCTGCGTAAAGAGAAAAGAAGCAGAAGGGTGAATGGATGAGAGATCCAAGGGGGAGAGGGGCTGTTCAGATCTGAGAGGTTTTCAGTTCTGCCTGTCTGAAGCTCCAAGCCCACGTTCTCCCTGGGAGGAGATCCCATCTCTTCCCACATTAGCTAACCTGGGCTGTCTCTCTCCAGGCAGCACATGCACTCCAAAGAAGGCAAGTGGTGCCAGCTGCTCTCTTGCCAAACGGTGGAGTTAAAAGCTGTACAAAGTCATAGACAGTAAACAATGAAACAGAAACGACAACACCAGTTTCTGCTCCTGCCTCCACCTCTGTGCCTCGCTGCTTCCCCCTTTCACACTCCTTCTCCTCCTTTATCTGCCAAAAGGATGAAAACATGATTGAATCTGTACTCTGTGACACAGCCTGGGGAAAAGCAGCTGCCCAGTATATATATTTATTTCAGTAGAGTAGATGAATCAAGACCATTATAATACAACCTAAAAACTGCAAGGCACTGAACCAACAGGGGAAAATGTGTTCATGTGCTCTTCTACTCTCCCACCTGCACTCCCTCTATCCACAGCATCACAACAGCCGGTACCTCTGGCAAGTTCAGTGCTATCAGGCAGTGTCAGGAAAGCATGTACACCTAACCTGTACTGAAGTCTTTCCCACCATGAGGAGGATTTTGGGAAATGCTGCCATTGCCACTCACGGTTTCCACCTTGAGGAGACAGTGATCCACTGAGCAGAGCATGCAAGGGGCCAGCTGTGCCCTGCAGCTGTAATAAGGAACATCCCACAGTCATGCTGAGTGAGTGCTGGACCTGTGCTGTAGGGAGATCTGCTCCTGAGTGCAGGCTGGGGTGTACAGCTCGCACACAGCACTCCTGACTTTGGGGGTTCAGGGGTTGGACGATGAGTGGCTTACAGAACCAGTCTCCAGTAACACACCAGTAACACACTCTGCTCAGTATCCAAGCCCACTGACATCTCTGTGCTGTTCCATTCCCTTTACCACTCCTGCATTTTCCCTGCTCCGTCATTTCCCAGATCCTCCCCACAGGGCCCTGCTCTGGCAGGCTGTCCCCTCCCCACCCTCAGCTGTCACCAGCGGTGCCTGCACAGCCGTGCTCGCTGCCATCCCTGCCCACACCATCAGGCTCTTCCCAGCCAGGCTATATTTGGAAGTGCTGTCAGTACAGCCATGGCTACTGCTGGCTGGGACCCTGCCCAGGTAACTGTGCTCCCAGAGCTGACAAAACAACGCTCCTGCTGGGACAGGTTGTGTCCTCTGAGGAAGTGGCTCACGCTGTGAGGGCCAGTGAGTTCCCAGGCCAGGTGAGCGAGGTCAGGGCTGAGAGGCTCTCACGGCACAGGGACACTGATCCGCTCCAACCAGCCCTTCCCATACACGAGTTCACGCTCTGCACTGTTTTCATTGGGTCTCATGACTGGATCACACAAATACTCACTGACTAGTAGCCCACGCTGAGGGATATTGAAATGAGGAGAGGAGGATGATCTCATTTCTGAAGCAATGACCTGTGAATCAGGAGATGCAGCTCCAGCTCCAAGCTGTGCCAAGTCTCTCTGGCTAGCCTGGGCAAGTCACTTCCTCGGGGCTTCACTGGTAAATGAGAGATACTCCTGCTTCCTTTTCCTGCTCCTCCACCTGCCGTGCAAGCTCTTCAGGACAAGAACTGTTTCTAGCAAGGCCATGATATGGTACAAAGCATGGTGGGCCTCACAGTTGGTCGAGCCTTTTATAGTAAAATACGAATCTCAACATACCAGGGAAAATAAACAAAACAACAAAAATTAAATATATTTCTGGTTAATGCTCAGGCTGCTGCTTTGTACACCAAAAGGAATTTTAAATATTTTTTAAAATAAGATTTTTAACATTTGCTTTACCAAAAAAAATCTCTATTTGGGGGAAAACCGATCATAAAAATAAAAATATCAATGCTTTTGTTTTGCACCACCAAATTTTGCCCACTTACAAGTGCTCCTTACTTTCTGGCATGTGTTCAGTCACAGAGGCAGAGCCTAAGTGCAAAGGGGCTATGTTGGCCATCAGCTGCTGGACTACAGGGGATACAGTCCTGGAAATAGCTTAGAAACCCTCTTTTACCCTGCTTGCCTATCTGAGTGTTTGCTGAGCCTGCCTGGGAAGTACCAAGCTTCTTTTGCTTACGTTCCCCAGGGTGCTGGTGAGCAGCCTGTGGTGCCCAGCGGAGCTGCTGTGGGGTTGTGATTTAGTCTCATGGTTACAGATGTTTTCCTCCATCCCTGGGATGACTCCACCATCAGGAGCGGGGCCTTCTGCTCTTTGAGTTTGCTTTCATTTCTCAGTAGATACATCCCTTGAGCACAAATGACACTTGTGTTCAGGCAGGGTGCTTCTGCTGTAGCTTGCACTGTTAATGCCTGTGAGCAGACTTCACTCTCCTTGTGAGTAACAGATCTCCGGGTGCCTTTGAATGTCCGTCAGGGAGTGAAATTGCTGTGCTGCTCTTATCAGCACTCTGCCCTGATTTCTGGACTGGGCTGCCGAAGTGGAGGACTTTGGCAAGCATGTTTTACTCACACCTGGCTACATTTCTTTCTCTGTCATTTCACTAACTTTGTGTCGCGCTCACCAACGAGGGAGATCCCCACTGCCTAGTGCAAGTGTCTGCATTTGTGTGTGTGTGCCATGACATGTTTACAACTGTGTATCCCTGTGTTTGTCAGCACACAGCAGTGTGTGCACCTGTTTAACTGCATTTGTGCTCGCTCCCTGGTTCTGGCTTTGTGTGAGAATGTATGAACACATTCTTCTCCTTCCCTTTCCACCACAGAAGTGCACCTTTTTTCCTGGTATGTCCTGCCTGTATTTGTTTTGCTGTCTGTGTGTTCCCCTGCACTCGTGTCGAGGTGCTCATGCAGGCATGTTTCAGTACAGTTGTGCATTGATATTTGCTCCGAGTCGTGTGTCTTTTCCCGTGTGTGTAATTCCCTGGCTCTGGCTCTGTGCTTCCCTGTGTTTCCTTCCCGTTTCCCTGCCTATGCCGTGTGCAGTTACCTGGATTTGTGCATGTATGTATCTCCCTGGTTTTATTGTCTGAGGGTTGTTTCTTTGCCAGGGTGGGTGCTGGGGAAATTGTTTGTCATTTTGCTTTGTATTTATCTTTCCATGTTTTCCCTATGTTTGCATAAAGTAGATGCAGAGTACAATTTGGTGATGAATTCTATGAATACTAATCTTAGGCTACCCTTGACCCCAAGGTCAGCTAAAGATCAAAACCAAACCATTTAATATTTTCCTTTTGCAGATCAATAGAAGCATAAATTCACTCTCAATGACAACTATAATTTCAAACAGATCTATAGGAGGCATGCATGCATTTCCAGGATGAGCCGCTCGTGCGCCTGTTGGGGAGCACAAGAAAAAGAGTTTCTCTGTTGTTGTGGGTTTTGGTTTTTTTTTTACCATTGAATCTCTTTTGCCTTTTTTTTTTTTTATTGCTCTGAAATGCTATTTTCAGCAGCTGCTGTCATATAAATATCTCTTGTTTTTCTTCTCCTCTTTCCCTCCTGGTGAAAAGGGCAGGGGACCTATTGAAAATTCTGCTTTATCTCTTTCAGGAGAGTTCAAGTGCGGGTCGAACAATCGATTCCTCCTCCTTTTCTTTTTTAAGTTTCCTGTCGTTCTTTTGCCCAGATCAGCATTGAAGGAAAATAGGAAGGGCAGCCTGGAGTATGTACATCCATACAGCTGGAGCCAGAGAGAGAGAGCACGCGAGTGCTCGTGTGTGAGCGAACACAAGATGTTTATATATATATATATAAATATATGTACACACACACACATGTGCACACACAAACACACACGTGTTTTCCTGCCTGTCTGTCACAAACCCGTGACATGTTCTTACAGTAAAACTATTGCAGAGACAGAAAAAAAGCTGGGAAGTGGGAAAAGTTTGGAACTACTGCTCAGTTCTAAACCGGAATATTAACCCTTCCAAAAATTCTCCTCTAGGAATTGCAAAAGCTTTTAAGGAAATGCTGTAAGATCCCAGACAGTTCCTACAATTTTCCATGTGGGGGGAAAGGAGGGTTATTCTGCAAGCAGCATTGTTTGACCAAAATAAATTCAGCTCATAATCCACAAATCTTTAAAGCTGCATTTAGTCTAAAAAAGGTACTTTTCAAACACTTTCACCAAACCCAAGTGGCAGGAGGGGGTTGGGGGGGGAAAAGACAGAAATATAAAAAAAGCAAAACAAATGACACCATTAATCTGCCTGGATTTTCCACCTCATAGAACAATCTGTTTAGGAATGACTGAAATAAAGTGGAATGTGGCTTAGATTTTTTTTTCCTCTGCAATCTCTCACTGCAAATTCCTTGTTTATGGAGAAACATTGAAAAGAGGAGTTAGTCCCACCACCCCCTTAGCAAAATAAAAAAAAAAAAAAAAAAAAAAGGGAAAAAAATTTAAAAAAAGGCACCATAAGCACAGGGAAAGAAGGAGGGGGGGTTTGCTTTGTGTAGGAAATAAAGACCGTAAAGTGAGGACTTTTATTGCTGGCAATCAGAGTATTGCTGCTGGCAGTGGCTAAAGGTGGAAAGCAAAGATGATTTAATTTATAGAAAGGACAAAGATGTCATGTAGCAGATTTAATCACTGAAAAGAAAAAAAAAGAAAAAACTCAGCTAACGTCATAATTTACATTTTGGGATAATAAAGAAGAGTGAAAGAAAGAAACAACTGAAAATCCCTGAATGGGTGAAAAAAAATGAAGGAAGATAAATAGATTTGCCTGTAAAACTAATAAATTTAAAAACAAAACCAGAAAGCAAAACACAGCCCCTTGAAAGTGCTGGTAAAATGGACCATCGATTTTGGAATTCATCTGCATTTTGTATTTTAATAATGCTTACTCTCTCTCTCTCCCTCTCTCTCTTTTGCAAAATATAAAAGCTGATCTGATAAATATTAATTTGAACCATCATAATGTATTTGAAAATTCCAGCTAAAATGTCACCACATGGAACATTAATGTAATATTTCAAGGCCCTGAGAGCAATACTCATATTGATTGCATTTATTTCACTCTAGGGAGGAGAAATAATTCTTCAATGTGGGACACATCTGGTAGCCAAAGATGCAAAAGGCTGAGGGTAGAAATGCAAAATTATATGGAAAAAATCCCATAACCTAACCCCCCAAAACCAAAACAGAAGTGCAAGTGAAGCTGACAAATGCAACCCATTCAATCTCGAGTTTCAGTTGCAGCAATCTTTTTTTTTTTTTTTTTCAGAATAATTCTCTTTGAATTTTTAGTTTTGGGGGGAGAAAAAAAAAAAATCACAAACGGACCAAAATTCCCATCGTGTTACTGTGAATCTTTTGGCACGAAAATCAACAGTATCATCACTACTCTAAAGAAAGAATGTGTGTAATTGGATTGCTTATTGGAAACACAGAAGCCAGGCTGAGAAGGCAGCACAGCACTTAATTCTGTGAAACTTTGACAGAGGTTCCCAAGAAAGATGCTCTTATCTGGAGAGCTTCCTCTGAGGTTGGGGTTTGAACTTTGCAGTGCTGGCAACCCAAACGCGTGCGAGAGCAGGGCTATTTTCCTGTGATTCTGCAGAAGGAGCACGGAGACGCTGCCTGTCTGGAGTCCCATAAAACAGATCTTTTCCTTGTCATTAAGAATATTGATGTTCATTAGGCCCGGGCGTCAATGAGTCTTTGTGCAAATGAAACGAAATCTGAGTCAAATTGTGACCCTGAGTCCAAGTCGGAACCGCAGATCGGCTGCAGCCGGGGGGGCTGGGGACGAGAGGTTCCCCCAGCACCAAAAATCTACCATTCCTACCCTGAGACCAAAAAAATCTCTGCAAACACAGTCAAAAAGCCTAAGGAAATGCTCCTGCCCCTCCACCCCCTAAAACACTTCCATGTAAGGTGGTTTCTGGCAAAGATGGAACAGATCAGGGCTGCTTTCAGCAGTCTGTTGAGGCAAGGTCTGCCCAGGTAAGGTAAGGTAAGGTAAAGGTGCTCTCTGCCCCAGCCCCGGCAGGGCAGTATCACTTTTGCAGGTAACACTCTTTCCTTTTAATTTGCTCCCAGGGTTTTTCTCCTCACCGTGGGGCTGGGGGTGACGTTCCTGCTGTACAAACTCCAGGCTAATAAAGCTCGAGCTAGAGCCCCGTAATTCACGGCAAAGCCACTTTGACGGAGCACTTTCAGTGTTAACAGTGTGACGGGTGCTTTTCGGAGCTAATGTCTCACTGATATTAACAGCCATGCCCACTGAGCAAAATCTGCAATGTAAAATCGAGTGGCTTGCTAAATATTTACAGGCTTGCACATCTTGCTGTCCCATTCATTTCCTTGACCTTTCATGGAGGGGGATGGGGAAGGAGATGCCAGGGAATGGTCCCTTCCGAGGTACAAATGCACTATAGCCAAAGTGGCTCCAGAGCTGCTGATAGTGAGACCTTGAGCTGAGGTCCCACTCCTTCCTCCCTGGCAGTTCATAAAATTAAGTCAAAAAAAGGCACCACATGCAGTGGGCAGGTTTGGGCCCGAACTTTCTGAGCAGGGACAGGGGAATAGCTCCCAAAAGAACAGCCCTGCTGTGAACTGCGTGTAGGTCACTGAGGCATTTCACTGCAGATCAGCACAGGGGCCAGTGATATCCCAAACCCCAGTTGATTCCAGGCACAGCTGTTCCCAGAAGAAGGCAGCATTCCCGGGAAATTAAAGATGGGAATGAGTTAAGGAGACGCCTCAGTTCTGCATCCAGCTCTGCCACTGACCTGCTGGATGATCTTGGGCAAGCCTTTTCCCATCTCTGCACCTCAGTTTCTCCTGACAGCATTTAAAATAAATAAAGAAAGGGTGTAGCAAACCCTCCCACATGAAGACGGGAGAGGGCATTGTGAGGCTTGTTTAATGCTTAGAAAGCACTTTGAGATCTGCAGATAGAAAGCGTTACACGAGAGCCAAGTATTATAATTAAACTTTATATAACTGGGCTTTGTAGAAACCTCGGGGGCAGGAGCAGCAGCTCCGGTCCCTGCAGCACCGTGCAGCGGGGCGAGCCGGGGGCCGGGGCTGCGGCCGGGCACGGCGGGAGGCGGCCGGGCGGCGTGTGCCGGAGGAGCCGGGAGCGACAAACCCTGGCTTTGTGCGGCGCTGAGCCTCGCTCAGCCCTTGCGCGGCTGAGCAGCCTCCGCGCTCGCTCAACCTGCCAAAACATTGTGACGGCTGCTGCCTGGCACCCCGCGGGCCCCGGCGCCGAGCCGAGCCGAGCCGAGCCGAGCCGAGCCGAGCCGAGCCGAGCCCAGCCGAGCCCAGCCGAGCCCAGCCGAGCCCAGCCCAGCCGAGCCGAGCCCAGCCCAGCCGAGCCCAGCCGAGCCGAGCCCAGCCGAGCCGAGCCGAGCCGAGCCGAGCCGAGCCGAGCCCAGCCGAGCCCAGCCGAGCCCAGCCGAGCCGAGCCCAGCCGAGCCCAGCCCAGCCGAGCCCAGCCGAGCCCAGCCGAGCCCAGCCGAGCCCAGCCGAGCCCAGCCGAGCCCAGCCGAGCCCAGCCGAGCCCAGCCGAGCGCGGCTCCGGCGTGCCCCGCGCGCCCCCTGCTGCCCGCGGGCACGGCCGGGCCCCGCAGCCTCGGGGGGCTCTGCGAGGGTTCTACGGGAGAGACCCCCATAGCCAGGGCCGGGATGGGCGGGTTTCTCTCCAGATGTTTTAATTAAGCCCACTGGAATCTGAAGTCCTTGTACAGAGGAAAGACCTCGGACAAGTTAGCCCCACACACGTATGGGAAAAGTTACAATGGCCAAACAAAAGTTCTGTACAGAATTTACTACCTGTTTAGGGACTGAATATGCACTGTACAGCTTTTCCCACAGATAACCCTACAGGTCTGTGAATCTCCAGCTACATCAGCCTCAGAGCTTTCTCCAAAAGTGCACTGTCCCCAGCCTGACTTTTATTCACAGATTCAGAGTGTGGAGAGTGCCTGGAACGGGAGAAATTAATTCCCTGCAGCTGGTCTGCCTTGCTGCACCTTGCAAATCCCAGTGCTCAGGGCAGGCAACCACGGTGCTTCCTCCAGGCAGAAAAGGCCAGGAATTAGTGCTTTTCCTGCTGTTCTCCCAATACTCAAACCACTCACAGGACGAACTGATGCGACCCTTTGGGCGCCAGGGCCTCAAGAGTCACACTCAGGGATGTGATGATCGTTCCCCCAGTCCTTCAAGTATTGCACAAGGAAACACCCTCCTCACCATCTCTCTTCTGCCTACTGTTTCCTCTCTTGCCATTTACATGGGTGTCAGTTCCAGTACCGGGACAGAGCTCCAGCTGATGAATGAACCTAGACACTCCTTCAAGCTTTCCCTGAGTGTCTGTCACCAGAAGCAGGGGATTAGACAGGATAGTGGGGGAAAGGAAAGGTTATGATCTTAGTCTTTCACATGAGTGAAATTGGGTCTGGGTCACAGAGGAAGATGGCATTGGAATGGCCTATGCTCCAGAGAAGCAGCACCCTGTCTGGCAACCTGAGCTCAGGGAAGAGCCAGGACAGGAAGAGCAGGTCAGGAAGGAGATGCAGTGGCAGAGCAGCATGTCTGTGGGAGCTTTGGTGGTGCATGCCCGCTTTTCTGGGATGTGTCAGGCCCACACAGAGGGCGATAAGCAGCAATGCCTGGGGCAGCATGCAGGGATCAGGATTTCTTTCTCAGGATTCTTGCCAGGCACAGGAATGGGCCCTGAACACCCAGTCCAGGTATTTCAAATTTGCTTTTGAATTATCCTAGTGTTTCATAAGCCATGGATGAGGAGAAGAAAAGCAAGACCGAACACTGCAGAGAATGTTTTACAAAGGCCTTGTGTCTCTGTGCCTTGAGATCCAAGGGCTACAAACCCCAGAGATGTTGCAAAAAGAGGCCTATAGTAAAAAAAAAAAAAAAAAAAAAAAAAAAAAAAATTGGTCTGGAAGCTTTTCTGCATCCCTATCCTTGCCCCTGCAGACCACACAGCTGACCTTGCAGATCCTCAGCAAGGCACCCTCCCATCCCCAGCCGGGCCCCCACGGTGCAGGGTGAGGCAGGAGGTGGTTCCCAGGCAGCTGCCCTCGCTCGCTGCAGGCACAGCCCCGCAGCCTGTGGAGGTGCTCACTGCCATCAAAGGCAGCCCCACCTTGGGGCTAAGCTTCAGAGGGCCTCATCAGGGCCCACATCTCCAAGAGTAATGACTGCCTACACCAGGACTTCTCCTTTATCCCAAGATGATCCCAATGCATATTTCACATCCACATGCTGCTGAGCTCCATTCCTGCCTACATCTATGAGCTCATGCCTTTCTCACCCGTCTCTACTCCCTGCACCCCACCCAAGCCAATTTTTCTCTTTTTTCTTCTTCTGCCACACCTACCATATACTTGTCGCTCTACCAAGGGTGGCACTGCAAGCCAGAGTCCCCAAGCATCTATGCCATTTCCTAATTGTTCCTGGAACTCCACCTCTCCCAGGAGGCCTGTGTACATGCCATTCTAATAGCAAACTTTCCCACAATTAGTGGAGGTGTCGGCATCAAGAGTACAGCACAAACCACAAAGTGTGGACAAACCATCCCTGGAGATGGGAGTAGTGCAGCTGAGCCACTGTGGGATCAGGCAAGGTATTCACATCCCTCTCCTTACCCTCCTTTTTGCAATTGTAGAAGGAAACTGATTGTGCCCTGCCTTTCCTTCTTTCTCACACCAAAGAAAAGTGCTTCTTCTGGAGTGAGAGCCTACACTGGTAGAGTTTTCCACACAGTTTACACTGAGGGAATGACAGTGCAGGATAAACCATGAATGTCCTACATGTTATACTATCCCAAATACGTGGAGGAGAACATGGAGACAGAGAGATTTGCCCACCAAGCACTCGTGTCAGAGCTGAAAACACCCTGTGCTCTTGGGGCAGGCACACGGAGCATCAGGCTGGTTGATTTTGAGTCTAGAGCTGATCTGAGAGAGCCGAGCATGCAGAAAGCATTACAAACCCCCTCAACATCATTTCAGACAATTAATTGTGTGTGCCTTCTCCTCCTCCAGCATCACTGCCCCTCTCTGGGGTCCCTCCCAGGCACTGAGACATGCACAGGGAGTGCACAGGGAGTGCCACAGGTCTGTGGTGTCCCAGTGCTGCTGAGGCTGCAGCAGAGCAAGGCAGAGTGATGCATGGGGACAGTGCTCGGTGCATTAATAAATAATCACCTCTCCCCTGCTCCGCAGGAGAGCGTGACTTCACAGTGATGTGTGTGAATGTCACACAGGCCCTAGGAGAGCTGCTGCTCTGGCTGCCAGCTCGGTTCCCAAGGGCTCTGCTTACCCTTTGCCCTCCCTCCTGAGCCAGGCATCGGGGTAAGAGGCTGTACCAGTTGTTGCACACAGACACAGTAGTTCTTCACCACCTAAGAAATGTCCATGCAGTTGGTGATTCTCTGCCATCACACTGCAAAGGATTCTCCACATACACCTCTAGACTACAGAGAACCACATTCTTCCCTTTCTGTCTGAGACTTAGTGACAGATGAAGTCACTGAAGTCACCTGTCACTGCAGCCTCTTGTTTGACTAGATCCCTGGAGTCCTGATGTCCCAGTCTCCTCTGAGCCACTGCCCACACTAATGAAGCAGTAGGGAAAAAGGACTGTACCACACTCTTCTGAGAAGCTTTTTCAAGGACAGATGAGGCCCAGAAACATTGCCCCCAAACTGGGAATGCCTAAAATACAGCATATGCTGGAGGGCCCTGCAGATTGGTGGGTCAGTGAGTGGCAGAGGACTGGCCCTGCTTTGGGTTAGCCCCCAAGACTCAAAGCAGTGACAGATGCACATGAGGCCTGGGACACCTGGCTGGGTCTGACCCCTGTGAACCTCACAGCAGTTTATCTCATGCTGTGCCAGACCTTTGCTTAATGTGGTCATTCTTCTCAGCTGAGCCCACACTGACACTGCTGCACTGCTTCCCTTCCTGAGCCTGTGCTGAGACATCACCTCCTGCTCTGTGTGCCACAGACTGAGGGTCCCTCTGAGGCAGAACCCTCCAAGTGCCCTACAGACACCAAGCTGGGCACTCTGTGCTCCACGTTCAGCAGAGGGTCATATCAGGAAGTGCTTTGAGTCTCCTTTATCGCTTTCTATGGATCTGACTAAACATTTCCAGGCATTTGCCCTGCACTGGCCTTGCTGTCACCTTACAGCTCCAAGCACTGGTTCTCCTTCACTCCCCTCCACTGACTCATTCAGCCTCTTGGCAGGGCAAAGAGGAAGGTGGGCAGAAAAGCTGTACTTAATTTCCTGTGAAAGTATTGTGACAGGACAGAGAAAGGTCTAATGTGTGAGTGTGAGAGGTACTGTAAGATAGAAAAAGCCTTGACCCCATTCACTATTGCCCCCCATTCTTTCTTTAAAGGGGTATTTGGGGAGTGAGAGTTCCCCTGTATCCTCTATGGGCATCACATGCCTGGCTCACCTCATTTACTCAGCTAGAGCATGTTTTATTAATCTGGAGTCTCAACAAGGTTCTTTACTTCTATTAATTTATTAATATTGCTAATTAAATATCATATTCGCAAATGTAAATTTCCTAATAGTGTCCCTTCCATTTTCAAATTTAAAAAAAAAGAAAAAGCAGCAGCAGCTTGTTATGTTAGTCAATTGAAAGCAATTCAGGCTAATCAGGAGAGCGGGGCTGTCTCGTGTCTGCAGAGGGAGGGCCACTGTCAGTTTGCTTTGGGGCAAATATCAACCTTCTACTACCAGCTTTAACAGTTAGATTTCAGAGCAGGAACAAAATGGGGTGAGTGGAGTGAATGGAAGGGGAAAGCAAAGAGTTTGGTGTATGTGGGAATAGGTACCAGGAAAATACCCCAGCAACTGGCACAGCAGGATTGCTGAGGGTGGGGGGCACACACATGGACAGAGCCCAGGAACAGCACTGGGTGTAAGGGAGGAATAACTCAATAGGCAGCCAGTGAGCCTGGGGAGTGGCTGGCCCAGTGTGGAAAGGATCGTGGGATGGGACTGGCCCCTCTGGAGGGGACTGGTCCCTCTGGAGAAATGCAGCTGATGGGGAGATCCAGCATCTGAACTTTATTTTGCATGTTCCCCCTGCTGACACTTTCAGCTATGTATTTATATATATATATTTGGGAAGATGTGATAATCTGTGTGTTGGGATGACTGGGCTGGTGTTGCATTAAGGAAAGTTTTAAAAATACATTATATCATTTTTATTATTAATGGTAATGATAGGGCCCTGCTCGTTATCTTTCCTTTTGTTATGAGTGCTGTAATCTGAGGATGCTGTGGCAATGTGAAAGGGATAATGCAGTGGTACTGCTCCATTTGGTTCTGTTTTAAAATTCCATCCTTCTTGATAGTTATTATCAGAACCCAGAAAAATTACATTTACTTGCCTTTTTCAAAGGGTTTATCAAAAGCATAGAAACCTTTTTTTGCCTCCATTATGCAAAACAGACCTCAATAAAAAACCCCTTATATTCATTGTATGGATAGAGAAATAGAGGCACAGAAGACAAAATACAAATCCAAAGGTTATTGGTGAATGTCTATTCAGATTCCAGCCGTTTTCCGAGGTTAAATCCTAAACCATTTGCAGGAAGGCACAAAACAATACATTATGAGAAATTTGGGTGCAGAACATGGGCCACCCAGTAGCTCATGTCTTGCTTTAAATGCTAAAGACTGTCCTAGCCCAAATTATGAGAGCAGGGGGCACGCACTGAACCAGGGCAAAACACAGCTCACTGTCTCCAGGCAGGCAATTTCCCTCTTCACACAGTAAAGAATTCCCAAATGTTAATCCACTGATGGCTCCAAGGTCCCTACATGAAGAACAGCGCTGAGCAGGCCAAAAGCAGACCCATTCCAGCCAAGAGCTGGAGGGTGACAGAGCCCCCTTCCCTCAGATGCAGCCAGACTGCACCCTCTGGGGCACACAGGGAGACAAGGACCCCCTCTGGACACCTGCACTGCATCCCAGCAGCTGCCCAGCTCGTGCTGCTGTGTTGCATGTCCACACACCAGGGCTGGGGAAGGGCACAGGGGGTGTTTTAAAAGGGGGAAGTGTCAGGTGCAGGGGTATGACTGCAGGGGCAGAGAAGGAGGGAGCAAACAGCCACAATAAAGCCCCTGCTCAGTCTCCCGCAGTGAACAGAGACAGCACAGAAAGCCCTGGCTGAACTGGAAGGAACTGGTTCTTGTCACCTCACACACACTGGTCTCCAGCTGTTAATGATCTCTGTTGATGTGAACATCATTTCCTCTGCATCCTGGCGTGTGTAATTGAGTGGGTCTGCGATGGGGAGGCAGCACCGCAGCTTCCCAGTCAGCACTTACTGACAGCCTAATCTCAGCTCAAGAAATGTTGCCGAGGTATTGGCTTCTGATGCCATGTTATCTCCCCAGTTTGAGAAAGTATAGAGCTCACCTCCTCGTGCAGATATAATAGGAGAGGACATCACCTTAATTCCACCTCCATTAGACCTCAGAGAGTCGACTGCGACCCCACTGACCTCATCAATATTCAAAAGCTTAACAAAAAAAGGCTATAACTGGGGAAGTCAGAAATAATGTAATGCAGTATTGATTATTTTATGGTACGATTAGGTGTAATTACATCTCTCAAATTTTATTTTAATGTTACTTTCTACTACTTTTAGCCTTTTAAAATTATCCAAAACATCTCTGTTTAATGGAACGAACATGCCTTCAATTTAAATGTGAAACACTCTTTTTCTGCTAAAGTGTGACCTCAATATATTTGAAAACATAAATTACTGCTATGTATAAACCATAAAAAATGAATGATGAATTTAATTCTGGTGAAGCGTGAGGGACTGGGAATGCAATGGGGAAATACTGTTTATCCAGAGGAGAGCGGACAGCCCAGGTGGAGAGAAGGAGGCAAAATGTGACCTTCTCTAGCACTGAATGGGACGTGTCATGTGAAGGACTTGACTTTGCACTTACAGACTAAGGGCAAAAATCATTTATTCCCTGGATCAAGTCCTCAGCTGGCCTCGATCAGCATAGCTCCACTGCAATCACAGGCGTGGGACTGATTTACACCGGTGGAGATTTTAGTCCACTGCATTTGCTCGGTATTTGATCCCCTCCAGCTCTGTCAGATGAGCAGAGATGGATGTTCCAGCCAGAGACCCACGGGGTAACCTCCTAACTCTTCACTTCATCTTTCAGACCTCTTTGCACTGCCAGGCTGGTGTAAAAGGGCCTTTGCATAAACAAGAACAGGGCCCTAAGAACCCGACAGAGCCCTCCCATCTCTCATTCTCCAGTATCACCTCACCCATTATTAGAACTAATTACATTCATTACTGGGATCTTGGAGCCTTAGTCTCGAACCAGGGCTCCATTACTGCAGAGATGAGACAGCGGAGTGTCCCTGTTCAACCTCTGCTCAGAGCCTTCTCTCACACACCAGTGCTTGGGTCCCTGGGCATTATCACAAGAAATGTGTTAATAAATAATGAAAGACCACAACTGCTTCCTCGGTGGCCACCAACAAGGATGATTTTTTTCCTCAGGGACTCCTGTTTTAAATGGAAACTATGCCTTGGACTTCACCAGTGCTATCAAGTCGTCTGAGCATTTACTAGGCAAGTATAAGTTCAAACTTCATACAGGTAGCATTCCCAACTTCCAACACCAAACATTTCCTTATTTTACCTCTTATCATGCAGGTAGGGAAGAAAGTGTGCTGTCACCTATAAGTGTGTACAGCAGTTCGAGTTTATGTTTGAGGAAAGGAGAGCAGGGTGGCTGGAAGGGTCACTGATAATGGTCTTAGAGCTCCTTTGGGCCAGTGTGAGTGACAGACTGTTAAATTAAAGTAATTTTCATATTAGTTCCTTCCCCACCTCCTGCCTCTCACCCACTGAAATCATTTAAGTCTAAGCTTTCTATATCACTGGGGGTTATAAAGAAGGTGCGTAGGAAGAGAAATTAGAAAGACAGACAGACAATTGAAATGTAACTGCTGGAGAATCTCAGCTTCCGTGCTAATGTATTCCATACATTATTTGCAAATGGAAAAATCTCTCCACAATCAGGTATCAAACACCTGGGGAGAGTTATCCTGCACTGCATCTCTCAGCTCTGCACTCTGAAGGACACTGCAGGCTGTGGGCAGCCCCTGTGCCTGTCAGAGAGGATGCAGTTAGCAAGTCATCCTGGCTGGGCATTCATCGATCCCCGGGGTCAGTGACCAGCAGCTCCTAACAAGCTCCAGGCTGCAGCTGCACTCCTGGATACATCTTGCCCAAGCACGGGCTTTCAGGGCTATCTAGGAATTCTGTGAAACCATAACTGGGAAGAGTTCCTTTGGAGGAGAATTAGAAAGGGAACAGGTCTTACCACAGGATAAAATCCAGCTCTGTGCTTTTAACCTGCAAAGATAACTTAAGGCAAAAGCCTGTAAACGACCTCAATTGTTAAGAAAATGTGGGAAACAAATTTATTCACCCGAAACAATATCATCTGGGGAAGCTCAGTGTTGCTGAATGGTTTATTCAGTAAACTTCAGAGAAACGCATTAATAAGACCTTAAGTAAATTATCCATCTGTGTAAGCATTTCTTAATCTGCTTCATAGTTCTTTCTGTTGATAAAGAAAGCACCGAGGTAGTTCTAGGCTGAGGAGAGCATCTGTAAGATCTTCCAACCTGAAAAGTGCCTGAGCACTGCCTGTCTTTTTGACAGTCTAGAATGTGCCCTGATCAGCTCAGCCTGTGCTATTGTACTTCACTTCAGAAGAGTAACTTTAGCAGCAGGTTTAAAAGACTAAGGTCAGCCTCAGCAGCAGCACAAGGCTGGTTCAAATATTAAAAAAAAAAATCATTTGTAGGAAAAATCAAAGCAGATTGAAGTCAGCAAAAAGCTGACAGCAACTGAATATCCATCTGTTAGGCTGTTCTGAAGGTAAATTTCTTAGGCGGGTTTTCCCTGGCACAGTTGGATCAGCTCCAGTCAAATTGTGCAAGTTTACTGAGAAGACAAAAGTGGTAATTTTACTTATGTGAAGCAAAGGAACTATGTGGTCTGATTGTCAGTCTGGCCAATTTGTGAACTGAAGCTTCTTGAAACTCATGTACCCCATCTTAGCACCTCCTCAAACTGAGAATGCCATGGCTGTTTAAAGTGGTAACTGCAGGAATAGCTTTGTAAGGCTGGTCTTTGTTCCAGAACTATTGATATGGACTTGCCATGAAGGACCTGCCTGTTTAATCCACAACTTTTCAAAACACCTGCCAGCAGTTCAGTGAATTCAGCAGCCAAACATCCCAGGATGCTCATCAGCTGGACTTGCTGATTTGTTGCTATCCATTCTTTCAAGTGTTCCCTTATCTGCTTTACATCAACAGCCAGGGTGCCAAGATGCTCATTACTTCCTAATGGTCCATATTCCATTTCTATATTTTTCTTCTTAAAGACCAATTAAAAAAAAAGTTAAGTAGCTCAGCCATTTTAGAATCACCATTGATTCCAGCTCTCTCCTAATTTATTAATGGGCTTACCTTCTCTCTCGTATTTCTTTCCCCTGATATACTTGGAAGAGCTCTCATTATTTATTGTGGCCCTTTGGGCCAACATTAACTCATTCTGTTTCCTACCTACACTGAAAGCTGGAAAGGTTTCTCCATTTGCCTGCTGGCTTCCTCCCCGCTGCTGGATGAGTTCAGACATCTAAAGGTTTTCAAATTTGAAATCTGAGGAAGTTCAGTATCATTGCTATTCAAGTCACACCAACTCCAACAAGCCTTGGAGATTGGAAATTGCAAAAGTGAGCGTGTTCTAGTATCTCAAGAGCACAGAATTGTACAGAGTTCCAGGAGCAGTCTATCTAATCCAGATTCTGTTGCCATTACTTAAGGAACAAGTGCTTTGGAGAAAAAGCACAAGAAATCTGACAAAATTGGAGTAAAAATAATTAGAGTCCACAGAAGACTCCATCGACTCCAACCAGAACAAATCCAATACACAGATTCAGCATTACAAAGTGTTCCAAGGGACTCAGGCACATCATTTCCTTGTTTTTTCTCTGTATTTTGGGGGAATCTCAACCTGTGAGGAAAATAGTGTTGGCTGCCAGGATTTTCAGGATTTTCTCTCTTTTCAGATGAGCAAATTATTAATAAGACTGAAGTGGGGAAATCCACTCCTCCCTGGCCACAATCAAGTTTCCCATCACTTAGGCAAATTGACAGGAGGTTTAACATTTTCCCATTTATGTTTCCAAAAGCACTATAAAACCAATCCTTCAAACTGATATCCAAACTAACCTTGCCCTGTAAAGCAATCTCAGGAAAAGCTTTAGGAGGTAAAATTGCTAACCAGAAGTACTACCAGCAGCAGAAAGTCAGCCAATACAAAAAAGTTTGTAAGAATATGGAGGGACTGTCTTCAAACAAAGCATTTCATACAGACATGCTCTGAGAGAACTCACAGCTCAGACATCAGATTGACATTCACAAGGCCATTCTAGAGAGAAATTATTTCTACCAAGATTTCAGGTGTCTATTTTGTAAAGTGAAGAAGAAAAGGATGTCTCTGGAGGCACAAATAAAAGGTACAGGTGTGCACACCTGTGTGCAGCAGAAGGTTTCTCCTGTGGAGCATGTGCTCACACACAAACAGACCCTCTGCCTTTCCCACTGCTCTTCTTCCCCCTGGCTGTGCAGCAGGGACAGAAAAGGCTCTCAGGTGACTCTGCCACCCCACAGCCAGTCATGCTGGGCTGTGCACAGACTCTGACTCAGGTTTAGAGCAGATGACTAAATACTACTTTGCAATTGTGTTTACTCCCAGATTCATCCATCGTTTTTCAAGTTTCATCTGCAGAAGCAGGAGTGTAATCCAGTGAGCAGCAGCGTTAATCCCAAGGGAATGCCAATCCCTGGGGATAGCCAAGGCCCTGCTTCCTGTTTAACGAATGTGCAGGGACTGGTTAGGCAAATTGTGTGTCTGCATTTCCTATGAATATCCCTGACCATCTATTCCCAGCTCTGTTTTCTATTTAAAGTTGGCATGATGGATGCTCAGAGAGATCCTGGATGCTCATCCCTAACAGAGAGTACAAGTATCAATCCTCCTGAGATAATTCAATTTACCCATTATCATCATCTGCAGCAGAGTAGCACCTTGATGCCATACAATGCTGAATGGACACATGCTGAGAGGCAGCTCCCATCCAGAGAAAGGGAATTCTGAACAAACAAACATTCAGAGAAGGAAAACAGAAGCACAGGGATGGAAAGCTTCCCTCTCCTTGACCAGGCACACACAGCATGCCAGTGGCAGAGCTGGGAGGGCAGAATTCCTGATCCTCAGTCCAAATCAACAAGCTAAAAGCTTGAGCAGCACTCAATGGGTATGCACTCAAAACTCATTACCAAACAGAACAGATCTCCAGCTGCCCTTCCCTGATCCTTCTTTATTGTATCAGCACTGGATGGCACAGAAACTCCAAATATAGCAGCTCAGGAATCTCTTGCCTATTCCCTACTTGCCGGCAAAAAAAGCTTGTTTTGATATTTGCAGGAGTGAATTAATTTGGTATTCCCGATAAGATCTCAGACACACCCCAATGACACTTACACCCACAGCCACAGAGCCTGATAACATCATCAGCTGACTTCTCAGCTCAGCAGCAGCCTTTTTCACCCGTTTCTAGGATTATGAAATACATATTTTGTGTGGCTGGCTAATGCCAAAGTTACAAAATCCATGTAATTAAGATTAATTTAAGAGCTGGATTGGATCAACTTGTGGCATCCACCCATTAATTAAAAGAAACACTTTGAATTTCAAGCGGCTGCCTTAATATTTCACTCTGTGCTGGCACTCTTAACCTCAAATTGGCAGGCGAGCTGCGAGTGCCCAGGTGCGAGAGGCTGGGGGCCATTGGATCGGGAATGCCGCCTGCGCCGGGAGACAGGTGCCCTCTTCTGGAAGGTGTGGACACGCCGCCTGCGCGGGCCGGCATTCCCTGCTGCCGTGAGCACCTACACAGGCTCCTGGCTGAAGGCACGCGGGCTGTGTCACTGTGTGCATGACACACAGCTTTCCAGTGACCCACATACGCTGGACACGGATTGTGACACACGTCTGATGCACGACACGGGTGTTTATGAAAGTTTGTGTTTTTACTACATATGTACATCAGCTCTACAAACAAGCCCGTGAAACCCACATGTGCTCGATTTTATGAGCCACACGAAGACAACACTGAAATGGGGATGTGTTCAAAGCTGAAAGGAATGTATTCCAACAGAGCGGAAAAAACAGTGACAAACCTTCTTCAAGAGTTCATATGGATGGCTTTGTACGTTCTTTAAGGGTCCTGCCTGCCCAGCTCATCTCATCTTTCCATAGAATCGGAACACTGTTATTAACTATTTGCACTGTCCTAGCACCTCAAGTTTAAAACAATCTGACACTGCCTTTGTTGCATAAACACGGAAGGGAATCTACAAACTGCCCTAAAGAGTTTACACTTGATGGTACAGAGTGTTAAAACCACATTATATGCTGAAACGTAAAACTTCAGGTCCCAAGATTACCTTTCATTTGGAACGGGTCCATTTACCCCCTGGGAACAAAATGAGAAATAACACAGATTTGGAATAACTTAATTTTTCAATTTGACTATGCTGATCACCTCATGCATACAGGGGAGTATGAACAAAGATACATATGTGCACCTTGGGACATGCTGATGTATATGCATGCAAGCACATTAATTCAAAGAGGAAGTTAATTTTGATAAGATGATGTACATGCACATAAAGTGTGTCAAATGTACAAGAATGTGGAGATACATGCATATATATATATATATATACAGAAACTGCATTTATGTGACCATGTGAACATGTCTGTGAAGTTCCTTAAGCAAACTTGTCAGAGAAGACACAGATTATGTGTAAACAGCTGGAAAGATGCGTAAGACCAAATGTTTTTTCTTACTGTCATGTTACAAAAAACTTAAGAATCTCTTCCAAATCCAGATTTTCTCTTGGATTCTACAGCTGCCAAGTCTATTTGTTTTATGTATTTTTTATAATCTGAATTGCTCGCATGCAAAGACATCGTTTTAATTCATTGAGAACAAAACCTCTCCCTCTTCCCTTTATGACAGGGTCATATCTTCTTTGGGGGGAAAAAAGTCCACCCCAGCAGAGCACGCTGTTCTCTCCAGCACCTCCTGTTGGGTGCAGTTAAACTGGTCCCTTCAAATACATCCCATCATTTAACCCATGGCCTGAGCTGAATCACAGATCAATAAGTCCCTCATAACAGCTTCTGCTGGATGAGATGTAAACCAGCCCCTGTCTTTCTGCCTTATTCTCTCTCTATCATTCCATCAGCACTCAGTGCTGTCTGAGTACAAGGCTTTGATCAAACCAGTAGTTTCCCTTCCAGACATCACCATGATCCATATCCAACTATCCTTCAGCAGGGCAGGCTCCAACACCCCTCATTAGTGGCTTTGTATTTGCAGAATTGCGGCAAGTACGGGCTGGATGAAAACTTGCATATGTTTAATATAATCTAAATAACCGAGCAAGTCCTGCATTTCGTTTAGTTTACAGATTGGCTGTGCCCAGTTCCATTACCCTTCATTGCCTCTCCTGACAGCCCGATCAGCAGAGGTGATCCAGCCATTTACATTTCTGATACTAAGTCAAGTAACAAGCAAATAAAACAATCAGATATAAAGCCAGGTATAACCTTACCTGTCTGTGAAAGGCAGCCACATCTGGAGTGCAGTCCAGCAAATGTTCAGAGCATGGCCAAGCTGCGGCCCAGTGCATCTGCAAGGGACAGGAAGAATTGGATTAACATGCTGTCCTGTACAAGCTCTAAATCAATTCATAAATTTTATTTTTAAATAGGCATATCTGTATTTTTACAGCTTATGAATGAAAGGAAGGTGGGGTGAGAAGACTTGTTTGAGTTTTTCAGCCACTGATCAAATAGCAGTTAGAAGTAAAGTCTAGACTTAGGGAGCAACATGGCACTGTCTATATTTCCAGCACCTCTGCTCAGTCATGCTTAAGAGCACCCCAAGATCTTGAACAACCAGAGATGACCAGAAGGTCACCCAAATGAGCCTGCAGAAGCTGCTGTAACTAATAAGCAACACAAGTTTCCATGGTGAGGATTATAACAGAGCCACCTCCTCTGATACCAGCAGATCTCTGCCCTGCTGATACACACGAAGCCCACCTGCACCTGAGGCCGGGGCATAGCAGCAGATTTGGAGGTGTCAGTGTACTCCACATGTGTTCTCATTCTTGGGGAAAATGTTCATGATTATTTCATTTTGTGGCAGTAATGGAAAATACATTTTAGTGCTTGTGTTCTGCATTTGCAATTCATGTTCCCATACATGATTACATTAAGTCTGTGTTCTGTCATTTTTGATGAATGTAGCTTGTTTTCTGTAAAAAACAGACTCTGGGATGGAAAGTGACAGAAGTGAAGCTGTAACAAAGGATGATCAATTTTTTATGGCCAGCACCAAATGCAGGGGAAGGCCCTGAATGTCTCTCTGAAGCTGGGGACCCTTCAGTCACGGGCTGAAGTATGACCCATTCCTGTCACCGTGCTGCTTCCAGCAGTCACAGGGCAGCAGTGGCCAATACTGCTTTCTTCTTTTGCCAAAGTTGATAAACTAGCTTTTCATTAACAGGGCAGTGGCTGAGAGCAATTTGGCCTCTGCAAACAAGTGTACACAGGTAAAAAGCAAGCAGCACAGCAGGCAGCAGCAGGTGGGTTTGATTCATTTATTAGCACAGTAACATCTCTGAGCCCCTGATACACTGAATATGGAACAGTGACCCCGGAGCAGGGGCCATCTCTCCCGAAGTCAGAAAACCAAAGAAACAGGAGGAAAAGAAAGGCATGAGGAAGAGAAGTGATTTACTCAGAGATAAGTGTTGGAGGCTCCATTGGAGAGTATCAGCAGAGCTGCACTGGAGGTGACAACACAAAGCTCTTACTCAGCTCCACAGTGACTTCAGACTGGAAAACCAGAGGGATGTCCAGGCTGGAGCTTTTAGCTGATCTTGTGCAGACTGAGACCTCAAGTAGGGAGAACTGACCCCATGTATTTGTGGGAACACAGGGTTCTGCTGATGGCAGTTCCAAACCCAGGCTTGCGTTGTTTTTGTTCGGATGGTCGTGAGCCGGATCTCGACCTCCGAGACTCATCAGTAACCACCCTGAACTTGGGGAACTGACACGGGAGTTTTCCTGCTTCAGAAAAGCTGAGAATGAGGCCTCTGGACACACAACTCAATCTTGCTTTGCTATTCAAAATTCTCACTCGGGCTACAGAGGAAGAAGCTGCGGGGCTGCTGGATTTGCTCCTGCCCCCCTCCCCCGGGACATGTGCTCACCATAAGCAGATGGTTTCAGAGATTAAGTTCTAAGGAGGCATTAGCAGGAATATCTGCACACAGCACCCCGGCAGCTGCCTGTGCTCACACCTGTTCTAAGTTTCACAGCTTTCAAAGAATCAGTGTTCAAGGCTTTTTTGCCCTTTCCTTTTTTGGAAAATAGAAGCTTTGAGGGCAAATGCAGAGCCAGCCTATACAGACACTCAAGGTTTCTCCCCTCTGCAAGCAGATTCCCTGGAGCTGCACCCCAGTCCAGATTTTTAGCTATCATAGTTAGGCTCTGAAAGAGAATGAAGCTATTTCCCTAATCCAGAAATTACAATTACAAAGAGAGCTGCAGCTTAGGTAGAAGTCAAAAGCCCTTATCGCAGGAAAGGGAACTCACAACTCCTCTTGACCTTTACGTACTGAAATAAAAATTATTGGATCACCACTGAAGGACAGAGGGACCCACCCTTCACACTTCAGTGTATTTCTTTGGTTATGTTTCTTCTCACCATCAAATTTAATTCAGGGAGATCAATAAGAAGAATGGCAGCAGGTAGCACTGGGGGCTCTAACAGTGGCCTCCAGCTGCTGGACATGTGGTTAAAGAACGTAACCCCAGGTACCGGGGATGGTGACACGTGACACCCTTAAATGAAGCTGGAAATGCTGAGCTTGGGTCACTTTCTGCAGGAAATGGGAAAGGGATCTCTCTTCATGAGGGGAGTTTAGGCACAACGTAATCTGGCAGCCAGTCCATATAAATAATAATAAATATCAGCAGCAAAGCAACCATGTTGGAATGTCTCGGTTTAGCCATCCCCTCCAGTTGCTTGCCATCAAAAAAAATGGGTATTTCATAGCCTAGTGTGGCATCCAAATTGCCACACAAGATAGTAGAGAAACCTTATATACATACAATAGTGACCATTGATTCATCCAGGTGTACCTGAACTATGGGAAGCTAGGAGATGAGGAGCCCTTCCCAAATATTCCTGATGTATCAACAGAATTCCCAGTGCACAGGGGCACTTAGAGATGTACCAGCACTCCTCAGGCTCGAGTGTTTATGTGCTTGGCTGCACGTGCTCCCTGTCCATGCATCAGCCTGTCTATGGTGGTGCTGCATGTTCTGTCTCCTGATAACAAGCAAGTCTGATAACAGTCAAAACCCCAATCTGCTGAGCAGTGATGAGTCTCTGTCACCACATTTGGAATCAAAGATGCTTATCCAAAGTGATCCATAGACCTTTTTTCAGGTCTAGTGTAACACCCACACTCTTCTGTAACAGCCAGCAGGGATGTCCTCAGTCTTCAGTCTCTCTCCTACCCAACATGATGCAGTGAGGTATAAACATGAAAGGGACGCTACTGGTAACAAAAAAACATTCCAGGCAAAGGCATGAGCATCAGATAAGAAAAAAAGGGGTAGAAATGGGAGAAAAGAGAGTGGGACTAGCACAGGAAACCAGAAGAAAAGCAAAGGCTGAGAGAGGGTGAAGAAATTAAGATTTCACAGAGCCAGAAAAAGGAATGAATGCAGAGAGGACAAAGATGGTCAAAGATGCCCCCCACTTGCCCATAGCACTGTGCCACTACACTATCCCACTGATCCAACCTCTCCTCACTGCTCTGCCAGCAGCACTCATTGCTTATTAGCAACGTGCCATCTGCCTCCACCACTGCCAAGGGCCCAGCCTCGGAATCAATACGGATCTGTTGGTGACATCTGTTGGGACGGGCCGCGGATACCAGCGGCTTTTCACCGAGCACACTTGTTTTAAACAATGCTCAGCTGGTACCCGCGAGCACTGGGCTGACCCCGCAGCCCTGCACCCCTCACGGAGGGGATATGCCAGGCGGCTCCCCACCCCAGCCCCCGCGGAGGGGATGCCAGCCAGACACCCGTGCCCCCCGGCCCAGCCGGAACCCCCCGCACCTCGGGGGCTCCAGCCGGGTCCCCGCGCCCCCAGAGCGCCACCTGCAGCCCGCGGGGGCTCCGCTGCGGGCCGGCCCTTACCAACAACAAAAACACGAGCGTTACACCCGCCCCTCCAACTACTGCGATGGACGGCGGTCCTGGAAACACAGCCGGGTGGTTACAGTGGGAGCGGCGCCGAAAAATTAATGGAAAGGGACAACCACGTTAGGCAGAACAGGAGATTCCTGCTGCCGTGTCACATGTGGCTATGCAGAGTCTGTGAGTGAGCAACTGTGAAAGAGCTTCAATACTTTTTGCTGCCAGCTTTTTCCCTGGGTACCTGAGCATCTCCTCCCATGCCTCTCAGAGAGCTGCTGGGGCTCTTCTGGCATTTGCTCCTCCATCTGCAAGTCCGTATCTGCCACTCATGGAGGCATGCATTCCCAACAGCTTCCACCAAGCTGAAGTGCTGTGTACCAGTGGTTCTCCAACAGTGCCAATACTCCACTCCCAAAACAGTCCCTCTATACACTTGAAGAAGGAATCCACTTAAAAACCAGTAAAATCCATGTGAAGAACTGCATTTGCCATACACATCATTCCCTTCAGATAAGATTTTTCTACTCTTTGACACTTTGGAGAAGCTCAGAAACAATCTAAAAAGAAATTCTTAAAACTCCAGAAGCACCCACATAATTGTCACAATAATCTTCCCTCCCTGTTTCTTAAAGAGAAATCTGCTATCCCTTCGTCCCCACATGAGAAAATGGACAATATTAAGTAACAGGATTACAAACATATTTTGTAGACCAACACCAGCTCCCACAAGGGAGCTCCAGAACTGTTAGAAGTGACAGTGGCTCCTGCCCAGCACGGGATTCCCTGTCTTCCCTTCCCACAGAAATGAATGAATAGACCTTCAAACCCCACTGGCCTGGCACACAGAATGGCTACATCTCATCTTGGTTAGAGTTTCTACCATTGAGCTTGTCTGGTTTACCCACTCATTGGACTTCACAGCTTTTCTTGTGACCCTGAGGCAGCAGAAGCTGACGCTTCACCAGATGCATGGAATAAAAAACTAGTTCCAGTGCAAGAGAGTAAACTTCTTTAGAAACCAGTTCTAATGAATTTAGGTGAAATATAGAATATAAGCAAAAACTCAGCCAGATACAGTGTGGCCTGCAGGAGTTCCGGATGCTTGACCAGGGATCCTAAAGGTGAGCAGTCCCTGTGCATCTCGGCAGCCCTCTGCCCTCCCTCCACCACCAAGGGTGTGTCAGGCCACGCTCTGATCCCGTGCCAATTGCGACTGCCAGCCCCGATGGCCATTTATAGAGCGCTGCAAGGGCACTGTGTGACACTGCCAGAGTCACCCAGCGACATGGCCACGTCCATCAGACACCACACCTCCACTCCTCTCTCTTACTGTTGACCATTTCCTCACATCTGATGGCAACGCGCTCAGTAGAACTGGCGAGCCACTCTCAGCACCAGCAGAGTCAATCCCACACCGAAGCCATGGGATCTGCTGCTCTCCTGAGATGTTGGCACCATAATTTTAGATTCTGTTGCTAGAGCTTTTTATCTCCCTCTCCATCACAGGCTCCGAGGACACTGGAGGCAGAGAATGGCCACACAGCTTGGGCACAGGGTCCAGCACCAGAAGCCCGAGGAGCAGCTCCCAGCTCTGCCACTGGGGCTCTGCCATAACAACCTCACCCAGCAGTGCCTCAGTTTCCCCCTGTGCAAAGTGAGGATAAGGATAATGACCTACCTCCGAGGGTGTGGTGTGCAGATGGGTTAGCGACCAGCACTACAGAAACACCCCCCACCAACAACCACCCCAGCCTGGCACCGGAGGAGCCGAGGGCACCGCATCCTCCCCTCCCTGGTGCTGCTCAGGAGAACACTGCCTGCCAGGGCTCCCCGCCTGCGACTGCGCGAGTGTCCAGCCAGCTCCGTCCTCATCGAACCACCCCGCGTCTATTTGATAAAGACGAATATTGCTTTTTAAATAAATATAAAAACTCCGCTTCCTCCTTGGCGAGTTCATTTTGAGTCATTTTATCTCTTTCCTCCCCCTAGATTTTTCCCCAAATAATGTGATTAAGTGAGTCAGCGTTCTGCTTTCCCTGACAGCCTCTGGATTTAATTCAGTTTGAGGACTGTGACCTTTGACTCCTTTTTACTATACTAACCCAGCTAAGAGAACACTTAGCGATTTCTCCGCTTCCTACTGGGAGAGTATCTGGTGGGGGGTGAGGAGGGGGAGCAGAGGTGGAGGGGGGAGGAAGAGAAACAAACTTTCACATAAAATTATGGTATATGGATAATTGAGAAGTTTAAAAACATGAATCTAATTGTGCTGTCCCTTGAGAAGCAGATATTGAGCCATCCTATAAAAGGCTTGGAGTATCCCAATGGTGATTTATTGCTAAATCCTAGTATTTTTCAATACATTATAGTTTTTAAATTGTGTTTAAATTGAGTGTAGAAGAGCAGAGGCCATTAGGAGATGCAGAAATGATGATTATATTTAAATATTCATGCACGCAGTACCTTATTATTGAATCTGAACACTAACAAAATCAATATTAAGTGCGGTTTGACATGAATTTATTTATGAATTTCGACTTTCTAAGTACTGTATTTTTTCACTCAAAAATTGTGAGTATAATGTAGTAATGATATCAAAACAGAGTGTCAGAGAGCATTAGCTGAGGAGGTTATAAACCTCCGTATTACAGGGCCCCATATTGCCCTCAAAAGTGCTTAGTGCACAAAACCAAAATGTTTGGGGTTTGTTTTTTTTTTTTTAAACACGTAAATACACACACACACACACGCACACACACTCGCTCAGAAATAGGAAGGAAATTCTCAGTCGGAAATTGCACTGCAGTGGCTTTGATTGCTCTCCGAGCCTGCTTCAGGGACCAGGCAAACTGGGATTTGAAGACAGGCAAACCTGAATGGAGTGCTCTGGGCATGTGGTTTGTGGGGGCACTTTGGTGCTCCGAGGGGAAGCTGCCTGAAAGAGAGCAGCCCACAAGCACGGGGTGTAGCCAGGGTCCCAGCCAGAAAGGAACCAAACACCTCAGTCTGCACCAGGAACACACAACTCCTGCCCTACTGGGTCAGTCACGCTGGGATCCCAGAAGGCAACACCACTCAGTATTCCCATGAAGGGAGTCCAGTGGCAAGCTATGCTCACATTGGCTGGTAGGTCAGGTAGAGAAGGATATCCCACTTTCCTTCTTAAATGTAATGCCAGTAAAGAGAATGGAAACAGGCTGGGACCTCTTTCCATAACCAGGGTGCAATATGGCAGGTACCTTGAGCAGTTTGCACTCAAAATGATGCAAACATATGAAAACTGTCTCGAAATTACCTCTCTTTGTTTTCTCAAAAAAAAAAAAAAAAAAAAAAAAGCTTCTACATTTTTCATGCTTCCTTTCCAAGGTGTATCTCAAGCAGGGCACTTGGTAATCAGGTTGGAACTTCCCCAGGAAAGAGAAAGACAGCTTTTGAAAGCTTGGCACTGGTGCTGCTCGTTTACCCAGGAGCAGTTAATGGCAGTGCTGCAGCCATCCCCCTGCTTCACAGACTCCTTGTCCTTTCAATTCCAACATTGCTGCTCCATTACCACTGCCACCTCTGGACACCTGGTAGGTTTCTGATGGAGCCATCACTCCCTCCTGCTTAAACCAGCAGCGATTTCAGCAGTGGGAGACAGAAGCCTTTTTGGTAACGGGGAGGGGAATAATTCAGACTAAAGCCTTGACATAAGGGGACACAGAGGAGGGGCTTGTGCAGATCTATCTACAGATAAGTGATGTATATTAAAAGCTACTGCCCTTCCTCCCCCACCAATTAATTTCAAATGTGAGAAGACTTTTGAAGATTTATTTGCTATCGACAGGAACCTGGACTGAGCCTCCACAATCTGTACTGTGCAACCTCCTTCAAGCCCAGTGTTGGTTTAGAAACTCTACAGAGCCCACAGGAGACCCTCACCCCACTTCCCTTCTTTTGTATAAAACACCCTTATCCTGACATCACTCCCAATGGAAAGGGCTATCCTTTCATCCCTTCTGCTTGGGAGCCATACACCTGCAAGTGTCAGACCACCTAAAGACAATTTTGATATCTCAGCCCAGTCCATTGTCAGAAGCCCACAAGGGGCAGCAACAGACACCATGACAGCAGGATTTCCTACTCCCTGCTCTCTGTAGAGACAGATACTGAAAGAAAAAGTCTGTTTGAAGGGAAACATCGTTCAGTTTTGTCTTTGATTTCTGACCATGACCAGGAACCAACACTTACTGAACCCAACTCATAGCCATACTGCCCACAGTAACACCAAGGGCCAGATATCCAAAGAGTCAGAATTTAAGAGGGCTCCAGCATTACATTTGAAGCAGATTGTTGAAGAGCACAGCCCAGCATACTCCTAGTTTTCTCAGGTCTCTAAAATACCAGGTATTGGCAAACAAGAGCCAGGAATGCCAAGCCAACTGCACAGTACAGGACTGGTCTGCAGTCCTAAGGGAAATCTCTTCTGCTGGGAAGTCATCTGGGTAAGCCCTTCAGCAAAGTGAACACCGTTTTGCAGAGAACAAGCTGAAGACAATACACCCCTGGAAATCCTTTTGGATGCAGAATTTCTGCTCAGATTAATCTTTCTTTCCTCCTTATTCTCAGGCTGGCCTCTCTCTTCTCTGCTCATGCTAGCATTTCCCAGTACAGCCTGCCAGGCTCTTAATGGATTGGCAACGTTCTTCAGGGACTGGAATTGACACAGAAACACATGTAAAGTATCCCCCCTTGGAAGGGGTTTGATCATGGAGCACTGACATGATGGCAGATCACACTGCCTACACAGAGGCCGCACACGACAGGGCAAGCAGCAGCAAAAACATCACTCATTAAAATTAATTCCTTTCTCATTTTCATCTTAAAAGGAATGCTCAGATTTAGTGGTCTCAGCTGAGTCTCTGATGGATAGAGGTCTGCATTAACAGAGCCCAGCATACCCAGTTTGACTTGGTTTATGCTCTGCAGAACGGATTAGTTCAGTGACTTTTCTAGGAGTAAGAACCAGTGGAAGAGCCCAGGACTAGGGGACAGCATTGGAAAAGACTTTTTGGGTGACTCTGAAGTCCCTGTTATTGCAGATATCCACACCTCTTTGTTAAACCCAAACTGAAGCTGTAGCATTCCAGAGAACACACAGTCCCAAGGAAAGCTCACCATCTGAAAGGCTTGAGACATCTCAATTTGACAAGGAACCCAAGCAGCAACAGCAGCTGGGTATCAGAAGCTGAAGCCTTAATCAAAATCAGGGAATCACAGCACTGAAGACAGTAAAAATGTATGGAAAAGACATATTTGCTATTGTGTTTGCAACCCTGCAGAGCCAATGGACACTACATGGAGAAATAGGGGAAAAAATTATTTTATAAAGGCAATGCACAGATCAAGTGATGTGCCCAAGGTACCCAAAGCTTGCAGCAGTTTGGCATCCAGACTGGACAGCGTGTGTGCCAGTGTACTGCCCTCTGAACTCGAGGTGTACCCTTGGTAGGAGATGCCGTATAAAGGGACTGAGAACATTCAGCACCCAACCTCACTCTAAGCTTTTGCTAACAACTTCACTGCACGGTGGCTGCTGTCACTGCTACCTTCTGTGGCGAAGGACAGGGCAGTTTAGATGCCCTGGGAGAGGACACCACACTGAAGTGTCACTGATCTGATCCAGGTACAGCAATCCCACATTTCTCAGGAGATCTCTTTCCCAGAAATGCTAAACACCATCTTGGAAACTCTGCACACAAGAGATGTCTAATGCTGGCATTATTTCTAACACTAACAACTCGTTAAGTTTTTCCACTATGCATCTGTATCAATATTTTAACACAACTGTTACAAGGAAAATTGCTTTTTTTTTGTGTGTGTCTGTGTCTCTTCCCTCCCCTCCTCTCTCATTAAATCAGCATGACAGATTTTAGCCTATTCCATAACTAAGTGAATATCTCGGAAATTTAAAATCCCCAAAGCACAGTGACGGGCTCTGAAAGGTTTCCAATGGTGCAGAGTCTGAACAAACTCAATGGGCTTCGACTGTTCCCTCCCCTTATTGTAACTGCAAGCAGGCTCAAAACAATGGGATCAACCCAAATCTCAGCAGGAGGTAAAGAACCCAAAGCACAACTTACAGCCATTAGATTGAGCAGTGTGACCACAACAGGACTGATTTTTTTTAGGTAAGGTTTCCTACAGCAGTGTGATACCAACACAGAGTTTGATCAGATAATCTACAGCTGCTTCAGCCTGGCTTAAGAGGCTACAAGGAGTGGGGTAAGGGGGAATCCATGACACTAAAATGGAAGTCAGACATCAGGATATGGATTGCACAATCTGCAGATGGAAAAGCAGCAGAAAGGTCCCATCCAGATCAGTTCCCAGTATGAGGAGACCAGCCATTTACTGGTATTTGGAGATATGACTAAAATGCATTAATGAAAGGTAATTACTTCAGGAGATCAGCATGGACAAAATGATCTGTAGTGGGGGCAACAAGCAGAGGATTCTCAGAGCCAAGGGGGTAAAAATTACAGAGGAACTGATTCAAAAAAAAAAAAAAAAAAAGGAAGAAACTGGAGGTCTTTTACATGGAATATTCACCAGCATTTTTAAGAGGTGGGTGGTGGAGAAAGTGCTATCACCAAGGAAAAAAACCCAAACCCTCTTTTCCAGTAAATCGATGTATTTTGCTCTAATTTTATTAGGAATATAAAAGGAGCCTTTAGAAAAGTGCTTAGAGAGCAGAAAGAAAAAAAGAAGAGATAGGGAAGGCTAGCAGTGGAAACATTAGTCTGTCTGTATTAGGAATCCCATACTCACATTTTATTGTTACTGTCAGGATGCAAAAGGCAGCGCTTAAAACAAAATAATACATAATGTATTACAGGGGCATAAACATCAGCAGTCATTTTTATTTTAAAAAGAAAATGCAAAAAAAAATGGAGATAGCTTGCAAGTGAGGGATCCAAGGCGCAGCATTTATATCTGTGTCCACTGAGATAATCAAAAAGGTATTAGAGCAGCTGATGGAACAGGGTACCACAAAGGGCTCCTCAGCAGTTTACCACTGTTCTCATTACAAGGTGGCTGTGGAAGCTTGTTCAAAGAAATCATGGGGTCAATTTTTGGGTTGGGTGGGAATTTACTCCAACTCCAAAGGTGAGATGATATTTAGGGAAATAAACTTCATACTTTCAAATGAGTAGTAAAGAAAATGGGTTTTGTACATTTGTGAACATTTTAGGAGAGAGAGAGGGAAGATGCAGAAGTAAGGAGTCACTTATGCTTTCCATCCAGCTCTTTTCAACCATTACTTTTTTGGGGTGCTAAAGTCAGGAATGCAGAGCAAACCATGTGAGTGGAAAGTGCAGGTGAGCTGCAATAGAGCAGCACTGCAAGGGGAATGAAAGAGATTTTAAATAGAGAAAATATCTCCTTTAAATATTTCAGCTGACAGCTGGATCTAACACCCCCCAGAACAGCTGGATCCTCCTCTGTAAAAAACCCCCAGCTCTTCCCTCCCATTCCCTGTGATTCTCTGAAGGCCTCAGGGGGTACTCGATCCCCCTGTTTCCCTCTCTGGTTGTACTGCTTTTGTCACAACATATGCACTCCAACATGGCACAGCCACAGTCTGCTGATGGGATGATGTCAAGAGGATGTGACTGCTGGTGGCCTGTGTAGTCATTTGGAGGACAGGGAAAGAGGGAAGGGGAGGCACATTGGCCAGAGGGCTGGGAGGAGGTGGGTGAGGAATGAGATGGGCAAAAAATAAAGGACAAGCAAGTTCAGGAATGGAACAAGATTAGGCAAAACAGGAAGTAAAAATGCAATTATCTGGCTTTTTAACTGTCTGTCACAGTAAACCATGCTGTATCCATCTGCCAGAGCCTATCCCATTTACTCTGCAAGAGTAAGTGGGGTAAATCATGTTTACCACAGACCAAAACCAGGGGTGTTTAAAAAATTAGGTAAATCAAATTTCCTCTCTTTACTCATTTCAAATAATCTGGAAAACAAGGGTTTGCTCCAGGAGCCAGGAATTATTGACAACCAAAATTTAGAAATCCCTTAAGGAGGTGATATGCATCAGAAACTGATGAATTAAGGAGTTCTACAGTTCTGGAGGACTTGCTCTTGAGAATTGGAGAGGAGTTAACATCTGAGACTGGGTTTCATCCCCAGCTATGTCACTTGCTTCACTTCTCAGCACCTGAGATTAGCTACAATGCTTAACAGCTTCACCAAGATAAACAGGGATACTGCTCTTAAAATGAGGGCTCGGGAGATGATCAGCATTAGTGGGACCCAGCGGTGTGTTTGTCTTTCATCCAAGGACAGGGAATTCACTGATTTCAGGTAGTCTTAGAGGCTACTAGCTCCTCAAATGAAAATAATTGTGTGCATGCTAGAATCCTCTGTTTGGGAGAGAACTGTGGGTGATAAATCAGAGCAGGATGCACTGATGGAACTGGCTGCTGGACAGGGCTGCTTTATGAGAAGCTGCTTCAGGTCAGGCCTGAAGGGCACAGAGCTGTTCAGAGAAGAGCTCACTGTGCATCTGTTTGGGTGGCCCTTGCAGTTTGCTTTCTCTCACTAACATTTATACTGTTTAGAGAAAAATAGTGGGGGGAAAAAGGAAATTCCAAAGAAGAAATTATGAATTGTATACCTTGTGAAAATTCTGCCCACAGCCCAGAAGATAATCTTCCCCTCCCTCCCCTCATGCCAGCTCGTCTCTGTGACATCTTTCCACTTCATAAATCTCTTCCTTGATTGAGAGGCAGATCTGGGAAACAGCCCCTGGGGGAAACAGTTCCTGAAAAGCCTGCGTACCAAGCCAGAGGCATCTTCTCATTGAGGTACAAAGCAAGGAAAGGCCTCAGACTCACTGCAACTGCACGAGGGTTCTTGGCACCATCTAGTGCCAAGAGAAGAGACTACGGAAATCACGTTGGAGATGGGGAGGAGAGGGGCTTGGAGATAAGTTGGGTCGTGGTGGCAGCTCTGCTAGCACAAGGAGGCAGAGGTAAATGCTTGCCATCTCCACATGCTCTTTGTACAGGGATTTTATTATTTCCTCGTGGCAAATAAGCCAGAGGTGATGCTACATCATGCAGGGAAAGCATTATGGAATCTCTCTAGAGGACACCACCTGCTGTCCTTCATGGAAGGTTTGCTCCTACAGGTGGGGCTGCTCATGCCAAGGGTGTAGATCCTCCCTGCTGCCCTGCAGATGGCAGTGGGATGGCCAACGACGGCTTCCAGAGAGCAGCCTGAAATCAGGAACCCTCTGAGGGATCCTGAAACCCTGGGATGCGAATGCAGTTGCATTAAAGGAATATGGAAGATGACATAAAGGCCATGGATTGTATGAAAATGGGTCTGACAGAGGGTGTAACTACCACTTTATGAGCAAAGGAAAGTCCTTCATCGAGTTCATTACTCATCCACTTCCCTCCTCTCCTGTACAGCCAACATAGTAAACAGTCGCCCAAGTTACAACAAAACAATCAGCATTTAAAACAAAACAATGCTTCTTGTTTTTCAAGTTTTCCTGGAGCCACCTCCCTTCCTGTCCAGACTCATCATCTTTCATTGTTCCTGAACGTGGCCATCACCACCAGGCACATGGAACTGCAATGATACCAAGCCTCAGCACTGAACCTCCAAGCAAGTTATCACCTGGAAAAGGCTACTGGCTTGTGATGCTGACAAATTGGGGCATGTGTGCTTTGGATGACTACAAGCACCACTCCTGCCTGCAGTCCTCAGAAAGCAAGGGAAAGAATCAATGAACTATCCAGGAGTAATGTTCTCAAATCAACTCAGCTCTTCATCTTTCTATGGGAAGCAAGCCAAGGACCATGCTGAAACCCTAACCACAGGGCCCAGCCACTCTGTGGACACTAAAGATGCCAGGGCAGTTTCCCAAAAAGCAGGTGTAGGCTTTGGCATCCTGGGCCAATATTTACGTTCCTCTTTGCTGTTACAAAGCAGCCCTTCCATGCAGTTAACAGCCAGATCCCCAGGGAATGCAGGCGCCCTAGTTCCCATTTCATTGGGAATGTCTCTGTACCTCTGAACCTGGACTGCAGCACTTCAGGATCCCTGGCAGGCAAATGGGTGTGGAAGAGTTTAAAGCCCATTTCTACCCTGTCTTGAAATTCGTGTTATTGTTCATTCCATATAAAGCAGTTCTGAAAAGCTCCCAAGCCAAAACTCCCTGCTTGCACAACAAGCAATGATTTACATTCCCTTTGCCAGGGTGCAAATGATACCTTGTGGTGCAAGGAAGCAATGGGATCCAGACCTTGTGATGGCTAAATGGGGAAATCACTGCCACGGCACGGATCAGACCATGTGGGTACAATCCTGTCACCAGAAGTGCTCAGCACTGGAAACATGCAGCACAGTGCAACAGCATCCACTCTGCAGGCCTGTCTCCTTTAAAGACACGGACACATGCAGTTTTAAAGTGCTTTAAGCAGCTAATTAGGGTGTCTTCCCCTCCTTTATCCCACAAGATGATAATTGCATTATAAAAATGAATATGTAACTAAGCAGAAACCACAGGAGCGGTGATGGCAGAAAGGGAGATGGAACCAGCAGCAGCCTCGCTCCACAGTCACAGGTGGAAGCCCTCACATTAGAGAGACTCGCGCTCCAGTGCGGTTTCTGTAGCTGTGGGGAGGAAAACCTCGAAAAAGCCCCACATCATTTAGAGTCACAAGAGTCAGCGAATGGTTTAGTGCTTAAACAATCGATGTCAGGAAGAGAGAAGATCCGTGAGAGTGTGTCTGCCTCTTGCTCTCCCTGCATACATCTCCCCAGAATGTCTACAGTCATCAGGATAATTTAGAAAGGAAAAAAAACCAGACTTGGCTTGGCCTAACTGGGGCTATCACTGTAATTGTGGAAGGAAGTGAGAACATACCAGCAGGGCCCCAGGGAGAAAGGAGCAAAGTGAGGGGAATGGAGACTGTCTTTGTGGGACCCTGTGAAGCTGAAGAAGTGTCAGAGAGCAGCACAGTGATGCCTGAGGGTGGAGCAGAGCTAAGGCAGTCGGAGCCTCCTGCAGTGGCAAATAGCGAAGGATCTGAGCTTGGAGCACATCCCCACAGCCAGCACAGCCTGGCTTCCCTCAGCAGCAAACACCCTGGGTGACCAGGTAACTGGGCACATTCTCTACACATCTAAAAAGAGAGTTATCGCTGTAAATAGCTGCAGGGATAATAAATATCTTTATGATTTCAGAGAGGAAAGGGGGGACTCTTCCTACCGCCAGTTCTTCTCTGCCCCCTGCGGAGCACAGGCAGCCTCTATTCTACCAGTCCATTCTTCCACATCCAGTGCATTATTATGAACCCTCCAGCACACACAGCTAATTAGGGAAAATATCCTTTCTAGCAATTTAAATGATTTTGGCATTTTCAGGAGGGCACATGTAATATTCAAATTACTTCCACTCTGCGCTGCCTTGTCTTGCCTGGCTCATCTTCCCAGGTGAATTTGTAGTCTCTGAAATGCTCTAATTTCCCACACAAGCCATGTCAAATATAATTTTGGTGCAAAGTTGGTAATTATACGTAACATCAGTCTGATGTTAAAAACACTGAAAAATTTAGCAAGAAGAGACGAATGGAGAGACATAAGTCTGAGACCAAGGAACGAAAGGCGTGCGGCCCCCTTAGTATTTGCGCTCGTTAATTAATAATAGCATGTTTTCAGGAACTGAAAGGATGTGTTTCCTGAACTGACTGGAATTCACTTATGTCCCAATTACATTGTCTCAGTGAAGAACTTCGGTCAGGTCTCGCTGCAGAGCCGCAGCTAAACCAAAAGCAAAATCCAGACTCCCCACTCGGTCCATCACGGCTGCAAGAGTATGGAAATGAGCAGGAATCTCACCATGGGGCTCAAACCCAGAGACCAGATTGTCTCGTCCTCTGCCACCCCTGCTGCAAACCCCTCTGGAAGTAGTCAAACAGATTTGCATCAGTGAGTCACCAAGTGCATGGATATGTATTAGAATAAGTGTAATTATAACTGCTGGCCCCAAAGTATTGGGCAAACATTTTAACAGACTTGTTCCTTGGCTCCAAAGAGAAGAATTAACATGAAGAGTGAATTATCTGACCCCATCATCAACCCTTCCCCAAGGATGCCTGGTCTGCCTGTTTCAAAGAGCATCCCAACCCAGCCTGCTTTTTGACACCATTATCCCAGAACACTGGCTGCCTGTTAAAAAACAGTTGAGAATCCCTGAGTTAACCCATTCCACTCTGAAATCCATGGCTGCAATAACTGCTAGGAACCACAGAGCCTTTTGCTCCAGGTGATCTATTTATGGTGTTAATACATTATGGAAAGGAAAACCCAAGGCACCTCGTGATCACTGTTTGAGCAGCAGTTTCTGGCTCAGGTGAGGACTTGGATCACAGCTGGTGAGGAAGACTCACTTTGTTTTGATCCTGAAGGCTTTATGCCAACAGTCAAGAACTGCAATAAAAGGCTTGGTCATATAAGCAAAGCCACTACACCCAAGCAAGGATTTGACCCCAAAGGATAAAGTAAGAGCCATTGAATACAAGCTATTAAGTCAGAGGAATGAGGTTTTTAAGAACTCATGAAGGCTCAAATAACCTGGAGGCTCCTGGACATAAGAAAACCCCACTTTTACCCTATTTTAGCCATTGTGTGCTTGTACAAAGGATTCCAGAGCTAGTCTTGAATTTCAGTCTTTGTGTTTAGTGTGTCACACCCCTCTCCATCTTTCCCCAATCCCACATTAAAGGAAGAAATCCCTTGTTTTGCAGATTGAACACTCCCTGGCTTTTCAGCTCAATCCATCTACTCCAAATCAGTTCCCACTTCTCTTACCCTTTTTTCACTCTCTTGAGTTTGTGCTGCTCATTTAACTGTGGCTGGCTGTGCATAAACAGAAAATCCATCATGCTCAGACCACATGGGCCAGAGAAACCCAGAAACTTTCACCACAGCTTTATGAAGCCTTTAAGACCCTTAGATGAAAGCAGCTTTCTAAATGTAAAGAGTGGTTCTGCAAGGCTTTTCCTTCTCAGTCTGAAATGATAATGTGCAGGAGCAGAATAGGAAAAGATGACATTTGACCTCTGATTTCCCAAGTGCTAACTAGCTTTCCTTGCCTTTTTGAATCAGGTCTCCAATGGAAGGCCAGGATGTGGAGAGGTAGCTGAATAAATATTCCTCTGCTGCCATGGCAATGATGCAAACAGAGCAGAGCACGTGCCAAAGGAAGTTGTCATAAATCACAAGTTGGTCAATGCTGTTTCGTTTCCAAGCAAGGGCTACATAAACTGGTTGGAAAGAGATTCACAGAGGAGCCAATTTTCATTTTCTTCACGAAAGTAAAGTGTTTTCTCTCTTTAGTGTTGTGTTTGCAGATTATTTAGTCTTTTCTCAACCATCCTCAGGCCTAAAAGACTCTAATTTCAGAAACATCCCCTACTTCCAGGGCAGCCTGAACTCTGCCAGGGTCTTAGGAATTTAAAGGCACATCCCAATGCCCAAGGTGGTTTTTTTTTCACCTGCCACTTAACAAAGAGTCAGATAGATGCAGCACAGAGAAACGTGCTTACCTTCAGAGGTAAACCTTATAAGGGATTCTGCAGGGTGAGCTAAGCATGTGAAATACACATTTTCAGAGATCACCCTCTCCTGTCCTGCTGGACCTCCAGTATGGAAACAGTCTTTACCAGTCTGCAGTGCTTTGCACTGTCTCACTGATGGACCAGAATAGCGTTCTCTGGTGCAAACAGGTATTTCTGTGACTCTTATGCCTATAAACTCATTCCTTTTGGAGCTGAGAAAACAAACTGGGGACTTTATCCTTCCCACTGGAGAATGAAACTTCTATGTTAAACACCATTCAAACACCACCAGCAGCAAAATGAAATCCAGCTTGTCCTTTGACAGCTACTTTGGTTTTGTGGGCTATGACCACTGAATTGCTTGGGAAAGGGGAAGGAGGAGGTTCTGCTCCATCATTTGAGAAGCTGCACCCTCAGCCTGCTGTATAAGGGACCCACTTGGCAACACTCGCCCCTGCGTGGCTCTGTTACTGCACGGGGTGGCCGGAGAGCACAACTCCCTGCAAACCTTGCTGAGTCCTGTCAACACTGCATCTCATCTGGGCTAATGCAAACCAGAAACTCACCCTCCCCGGGAAGGGTCAGATAGAGTTGTAAAGCATGAGAGTGCTGACAGGGTCTCCAGCAACATGCTCCTGTTGTATCATTAGGTCCATATTCCCTGCATCTCACTGCTCCTGGAGGATGCCTTGGTTCATTCTGATGCCAGAGACATTCTGCAGGCAGACACAGGCTTCCTTCCAGTTCACCCAATCCCAATCTGCCCACATCCTCCTCAACTTCACATTTACACCTATGCTGACAGTACAAAACTCTACTCAGTCAAAATAGTGGAGCATTTGCCTGATGTTAAGAGGGCACAAAGCAAGATAGGATTTGGCTTATAAACCCCTCTTGGTTTGCCAGCTCCTTCAGCTGGTGGGGCAGATACAACATGACAGAATCATTTTCTAGGCAAAGCAGAAACCTCCTGTCCCAAAGTCTACAGAAGTCAGCAGAAAAACAATGATGGTTTCAGTGGAAATGACTAGTCACAGGCTTCCTAAAAATAGCAGAGCAACAGCTTCACCCACAGAAATATTCATAATTAACAGACCAAATATGACAGTAGTATTTGCGTAAGGGTAGGCAGCACCCTAAGGAGCAACAGTCTGTGCTTGGTATGGGACCAAGAGGGTCTCTATGAATATTAGGGGGTCCTTGTGAATCACACTGATATCCTGCAGCCTCTTCCTCACAAAGGTAATTCACCAACTGTTCCACCTCAGGCAGCAGGGAAGCAAACAGCTGGACTTTTTTGCCTTTTTGTTACAAATGTCCTGTGGCCTGGCACAAAATAAAGGACACACTGATCACTGTCTTCAAGGCCTCTGAAAGAATTTAATGCTAACTGAAGCTAATTCTGGACTCCTTGTTTAGACACAGAGGATGAAGGAAGAGACAGAGTGAGAGCGCCAGGGGAGCAACTGATTTCCCGTCATTTCATTTCATTATTACCAGAATCAAATAAGCAAAAAACTCACGCATCAGGCTTTTATAATCATGAGAGCTGAAAATGAATGAATACATTGGATTACTTTGTACTGACCTGACTTCAGAGCCTTTACAGTCATAGAATTTCAGACTTTTTGGAGACTATTGATGTCAGAACTTGCCTTTGACTCATGCAAGTAAGAAAAATAACCTCACCTAATCATAGGACTCTACATCTGGGCCTTTAAGCAAAATGTCCACCCAGTTCAATGCTACTCTCATCGCTGTCTCCTGAGGTTAGAAAATGAATTACCATTAAGTTGGAGGTCGCAATTAGACACAGAAGAGCCAAGGTAAGATCCAGATGCAGACAGTGGTAGTTTTGGTGCTGGAACTTAAAATGGACTTCACAGTACATGCCATCGTAATCCTATGCTTTAATTTCCCCCTGTTTCTGCATTCAAACTGACTCCAATTATTTTATGAAGTCTGCTGAATGGAAATAGAGGGTACCTTTGCTAATCTTGCTTGATCACAAGAGGCTGTAGCCTACAGATGTGGTTAACTCAAGAGTGTGGCTGTGAAGGTCCCAGATCAAAGCCTTGCTGCTGAAGCAGGTGATGAGCCAGCTAAAGTTCGGGATACATTCATGGTTTTGACTATGTAGCAGCAGAATGGTCTCCTCTAATTTTCTGTGTTGAAGCCCAGCCGGCCTCTTACCAGCGTGATATAATCCAGCAGCATCGGATCGGCTGCTGCCACCCTGGGCCTTCCCCCACCCTCAGCACTGGCGGATATGTCAAAGCAAAAACATCTCAGCATTTCTGATCTCCCTGGGGTCACATCTGGTTTGAGTAAGGCTCCTCATTTGGTTCCAATCCACTGATTTCCTGCTACTGTCCATGAAAAAGAGAGTGCGACTCTGTGGCTTCCCCTGGGTGTAATGGTCTAATCTGTACCTTGTTGTGCACTGTAGAGGGGAGGGGGAATCAGTGCTACTTGGGAGCAGATTCCTCTTCCCCTATGATTGCATCCTGCTCTTATGCAAAGCACCTTTATTCTTGCCAGCAGTGGCAGCCCCAGATGTCCTGGTGCCCTCCCTGTATTATCAGCCATGTTCCTCTGGCCTCCTAATTGAATCCTTTCCTGGTCAGGACAGGCTTTCCTCATTATGATGAACTGGATCCAATTCTGCTCCCGCCCCTCCATCTCCCAGTCTCTCCTTGTGAACACAGGGCAGGCCCCACAGAGCTTCTGTGGGTGGATGACCGCCCCAGTGAACTGTTCCTGCAGCTACTGGAACGTTGCTCATGATGTTAACAGAGCAGGAAAGCCCCAAACAGGTACAAGGTGGTAAAGGCATCTTCCCTGCCAAGATTCTGGCAGCATCAAGATGCAGTTTGGTTCTGAGAAATAATATCTAGTTCTTTTAATCTATGGCTTTCAGAGCCATTTATCTAAAACACTGGAGTTTTGCAGCTGGTGAAGCAGCCTAAGAGTTCTCACAAGAGCAGTGACAAAGCTGAGGAGTTGATTGGGTCTCTGGCATCCTCATTCCATAGGATCCTTGCTGTAGGAGGGCAGTATCCATGAGTAATGTTTCACTCATGCTCTGAATAAGGCAGGGCAATATAAACACAACAAATTATCTTTTTTTCACTCTCACTTATCCCCTAAAAATCTCATACTGGGGGAAAAAAGTTCAGTCCCATCACCTTATTTATTCTTCTTCCCCTTAACCCAGGCTAGACTATCTTATGCTGCACCACATGAAATAGAGACACAGTTTTCCTTGCATGCCCTCGCTGTGGGAGCAGGAGCGATGCTCCAGTGCTACCACACTGAAGGGGACTCTGCCCTGCACTGACTTGTATGAGCTCAGGCACAGCATCACACCATCCACGGGGTTTGGTACCTAAACTGGTTGGTTCAGAGCTGGGTAATTTATTATACAGGTGGCAACAGGGTGTGCAGGAACAGCCAGGCTTGTGTGGAGGGAAGTAAACTTGGGGAAACTGAGGCACAAACACATTTGGTGCGTTGACTTCAAGGCAAGTTCTAAAGAGCATCAGGGAGAGACCCAGCACTGCAAACTCCCCCAAATTTCCCAAGTGTCATCGCTTAAACTACTAACTCACACTCTTCTACTGCACTAAGTACATCTGGATTTCATCAGAGCCTGGATATTATTTTTAAAAATAACCAAATCTTTGGAAAACAAAAGCCCTCAAAACACCAGAACAAAACCTCTGATCTAGAGTCTTTTCAGCATCTTAGGGAACGAGAGATGCTATTATTGTTACTAGAAAGGCTCTAAAGGCAACAGTACAAGGAATGATCTACAGGGCACAAGTATGTTTGTTATGAAATAATTTGGATCCACAGAGGAATTCCATATGTGGCTTCCCCTCTGGTGACTAGAGGTTCCCACCTTGGCAGAGATCCTGGAGTCCCATGCCTACAGGCTCAGCAGCATGGAAGGGGAGGGTGGACGCTGGAGGAGTAATGGGATCATCAGGCGCTGAGGCTGCTGCTTGGCACGCCGACAATGTTTGTTTGCACCTCTTTGAAGATGAGAGATGAAAGTGGCGCCCACATGGGCTGCCTTTGATTAGCTTCTTATTTTTAACATTGCAGCTGCGATTATTTTTCTTTTTCTTGAAGCATTTCTTCCCCAGCACCAGAAACTCTGAGGTTCCCTTCTCTAGGGAGGTTCAACTTCAAGGAAACATAACAAAGAGAAGTGTGAATGTAAAGGGGACTGGACAACTCTGGGCCAGTAGGGAATTATGTCATTTTATTTTTAATTTTACTTCCATTTTTTTCCCCAATCCCCCATCCTCAGTGGGTCTCAGAAAGAAAATACTTGTTTACTTCTTTTTTAATAGGGAAAATAAATGAGTCCTGGGATTGTACAGAGCTGTCATGAAGAGGGAAATGTCTAATGGTTCAATTCCCAGCTCTGTCACTGAACCACTCTGGGACTTGGGGAAAAGTCAGTTCGCCCATCTGTAAAATGGGATTTATAATGCGTTGCTTCTCAGGGGTATTGAGGGAGTACGAGTAGCATTGATGGAATGCTTCGTGCACCTTGGATAGAAGGGGCAAGAGCCCTGTGAAGTGCTGTCCTTAATAGATACTTAGAGGAGTTTCCCTCACTGTGGTACTTATCTGACCACAGCAGCCGAGTGCCTCACAGCTGCTGATGGATTTTTTTTCTATTACCTCCCTGAGCTGTAGGATTGCTGCAGAGGAAAGCAAGGCAAAAGGCAAATTGAATGGAATGGACCCAGTCACATAGAGAGTATGTGGTAAAGTCAGGACTAACCCCTTATTTCCTAAATTTCTGCCGCATTCATTAGACTTTCCTCCTAGTTGTGGGAATTTTGTGATCTGAAGGCACGAGGGAAAGCTGCCTTCCCTTCCTTCTACACTGGGCAGTCACACTGTTGGTGTCTTCCTGCTGGATGAGGGACAAGTGGTCTGGAAAGGGGGTCACTGTTTGTTGTCATTAGTCCATTTCCTGTCATAACATTTTGGGGTTTGTTTCTGTCCCCTGTTAGAGCAGTTTTCAGACAAGAATTTGGCCAGGTGGTAATCCAGTTATCCATAGTGAACACCCTAGCTTTAATAGGATGATGTTAGAAAAAAGCTTAGCCCGCTGTTCCCTGTTTTCAGGACCAATTTATAGAGGTGATAAAGAACCAGATATACAAGTGACACCAGAGGAAACTGCTGCTAATTGGTACTTCCAAAAAAGAGCTTCACAAAGCTCAAGTTTAACTTCTGTCAGAGTGCCTTAAAAAACGCAAGGCAGAGCCTGATAGCAACAATGTCAATTAACAAGATGTAAAAATCTGGAGTGGAGATAAGAGGAACACCCAAGGACAAATAACAATCAAGCTCTCGATACTCACGCACTTCAAAAGGAAAAACACAACTATGTATGTTTATGTTGATTTCTTCAGGCTATCTATCAAGACATTTACCAGCCAAAGAGAAATGGGGGCACATGAGTTGAGTAAAAACTTGTAGCATGCTTACACAAATCCAGCCAACTCTGAGAGCAAGATCTGGTTACACCAAATAAAATACCTGCTAAATCCTCTAAAAGACACCTCAGCCTTGGCACGGTCAGTCAAAAAATCTTGGATTAATCCAGTTAAAGCACATAATTTACCCAGCTTTCCTTGTTTTTATGGCATTTCTGCTGCTCCCAGGAGAAGAGGTAAATAGTTGCTCCAGCCAAGTACACCATCCTGATAATCCCAATGCCCAAACATGGTCCTGCTCAACCCAGCTGCTCATGAAGGAATAAGCCAGTCTTATAGGCTCTTCTCAGGGATATTATGAAGTGATATATTGTACAGGATACCTTATAAAGTATACTTAGTTCAGATTCACTCCAGCCCCACTCCATCCAGTCACACAGATTCCAGGACACTAAATTAACCCCCTGCCAAATTTACTGCAAGCCATCTGACCATACCATTTAGCCACAGTAAAGACAAAATCTATACCTAGCTACAGTCGGGAAAGCAGGCAACTCTGTGGAAAACCTATTTATATCCCTCAAGGAGATCAATGGAGAGCCCAGGCCTGGAGGCCAGTGACCTTGGATTGACACAAAACTTAAAGGAAAAAAATTAATGGTGTCAACTCAAGAGACCACAGCTGTTATTCCAGAGGATTCGAAAGCCAGCCCTTACTTGCAGCTTACTGACCAAGAAAAGATGCTTAAAGAGGGATGTATTTTTTGGAAATAGAGCAAATACTCACCCATTGCTGGTGCGGGAGCAGAGACACAGAGCTGCTTTCCCAAGACTCCCAGAATGGCTGCCGGTGCCACACAGTCCTTGGTGGCAGCCAAATCTCTCCCAGATGTCACCAGGTGCAGTGTGACACCAGCAGCAGTGTCTCTGGAAGAAGTTTCTCCTCAGGTTGTTGCAAAGTGACGCTGTGGTGAGCTTCCCTTGGGCTGCCTCCTGAACGTGCTCCCTCAGGGGTCTCCGGCCCGGGGAATGGCGGATGCCTGTGAGGCGGTGGCAGGGGGTGAGGCACCTGCTGTTTGAAGGGGCTGGAGGCCACACACAATGATAAGATTAATTTTCAGGCCTCAGATTCCTCAGTTCTGCCTCAGCTCTTCCTTTGCCGCCTAAGCCTTTCCTCAGATGCCTCAACTCCTCCTCAGACACCCCAGCTCTTCCTCAGTTCTTCCTCAGCTGCCTCAGGCCACCTTCAACTGCCTCAGGTCATCTTCAACTGCCCCAGGTCACCTTCAGGTCTTCCTCAACTGCCTCAACTCTTCCTCAGCCACGTCAGGTCATCTTCAACTGCCCCAGGCCATCATCAGTTCTTCCTCAACCGCCTCAGCCCATCTTCAACTGCCCCAGCCCAGAGCAGCAACGACGCCTGAGGGGCCGCTCGGGAGGCTCCAACAGTCACAAAATAGCAGCCAGGGTGACCAACACCCAGTACTGAGGTACCAGCACAGCTCCATGGAGATGACACAGCCAGAAGCTGCTGCACAGAGCAGGAGGAAAGGCAGCTATGGCAGGAGACCGACACCTGCTCGCGCTGAGGCACCGGCGGCTGCTTGGACTGGCAAAAATGGCGGGAAACGGCTGGAAATGGCGGCTGCCTCGGGGGCCCCTCAGCCAGCCTCAGCCTCCCCCAGACACAGGCCCTGAGGCACCCCCGACCCAACCACCACGGCACTGACTGCTGAAAACCTTCTCTCCAGCACAAACTCCATCTGTACCCCCAAAACACTGCCAGGAAGGGCTTGTAGAGGCAGAAAAAACGTCCCCACCCTGTCACAGCTGACCCCAATTTAGAGGGTCCAGCTGAAAAAGGGACCTGCTTCACCTGGCATGGCTGTGAGGTAAATCCGTGAGAAAGCCAAGAGGTTTCTGATTCTGTTCCATTGTTTGTTTGTTTTTAAATTAAAATGGCAAAAGTTAGACCCTTGAAAGAGCAGGTTACAGGGACAGGGATGTTCCATGGAAGTTGTGCAGAGTCAAGTTTTATTTTTGGAGTAACCACTGGCTGCTGGTGCAATGCTGTATCTGCTGCCCCTAACACCTCTTGCTTTGCTTTAATTCAACCATTTTTAGGCAAGAATGAATTTTTGGGTGTACAGGTCTCTGCAGAGCAGGGCTGTGCTCTGTAAGGTGGCCCTGTAGGTTACTGGGGTGCAAGTCATAGAAATGCTGGCCATGCTCTGATCTTCAACTTCCTTGGGGACTTTTTGTAAAATTATTACTATTTTTATAACTTTTTGCACTGGGTGACAGAGCCAGGAGGCTGATCCCCCAGCCGGGGACCAGTAGCTCCCATTTGATGTCCAACACCGACCCCGCCAGCTCTCACAGAGGAGCTGGCTGCCACATTGTGGCCTGTTCCCCCAAACGTCACATCTGGCTGATGTAAAACACACATGTTTTGACTGAAGCTTTTTCTTTAAAATGCCAACATTAAAGGAAGGTTTGCTTTGTAAAACTGAAACTGTAAAACTCTTCTGAAACCCAATCTGGGGGATTAAAAGAACCACATGAAAAGGGATAAATATGACCTGGACATTTACTTCCTGTGCAGAAGTTCGCTGAACATGTGCCTCCCAGCCTGTCAGTGCGAAACAAGACCTTCTGCTCTGATTTCCAAAAGGGGGGGGGGGAAAGGGGGAGAAGAAGAGAGGAAGACAGGAAATTTTGTAAACTGACAACTCTTTTCTACTTCATGGCTCATGCCAGAGACACTGGTTTCTTTACAGTGGCATCTCATACACCTTAAAACCAGAAAGATGCACAACTAGTAATTAGGAATTTAGTATTAACAAACTATTCTTATTCATACTATATGGCAAAATTGGTCTTGATCCATTTTTAACTGGGAGTCAGTGACAGAATTCCTTTGGGTTTCAGTGGGAATAAGATCAGACCTACAGATACGATGGACCAAGTCCAAGGATTCTCTGATGATGTGCAGAAGAAACACATGGATAGACAAACAGATCTTCAGTTAGTCAGAAAATGGCTCACTTTCAAACAAACTAATGCAAGATGTTTATATCGGTATTGTCCGTTTCAAGTATTAAAAGTTATAGTTGGGTTCCAAAAACAACTTTACTTAAATATTATCAGACTTGAAAGGGAAAAAAAAAATCAATTATAGATTCTCTGTATTTCTTTCCTAAGTTTTGAGTCTTTAAGAAGAACTACATTTTTTTCTGGTTTTCTTTACAGATACTGAACTGGCAGAAGCTTGATTTTTTTTTTTTTAAAAACCAAAACTGACACTGTGATTTATTATACTATGATTTCAGAAGACAAGACTTGGGGAAAAAAAACATATAAAAGCAGGCAGTACATTAAAGTCATTACTGTTCTCAAAATAACTTTCTGATCTCAGGTCCCAGTGTATGAATTGCAGAGGACAAAATGCAATATAATGTAAAATTTGGCACTGCCATTTGGTTTGGGGAAAAAAAAAAGTCCTTTTATTCCAGTCAAGTTCCCTAGAAGCCAGTTACACACTAATTTGGAATTATATTTTCCCCTCCAATGGATGATGATGTTAAATTTCACTGAAAGTGGCGTTAGTTGCCCAACAAATAATTTGGAGAAACACGACTTAAATACTTAGAGGAAACATATATAGAGAAAACAGCACTTTATCTAAAGACAGACTTCCAATAGAAAATGTTGGGCTCTGCACATGGAACGTTGTGGGGCACCTTCCTGCACCACTGGGTTGTAACTGCTGGAGCAGCTCACCCTGTGGATGCACAGCAGGATCCTGGTTGGATCTGAGTTGGAAATATTCTGTCATTCTGGGTGCTTGAAACTGGAGCTTGTCAGCTCAGCCCCACTACTGTCTGATTTCTCTGGTGGTTTATTTGTTTGAGTTATTTTAACTTTAGAGTGATTGAGTCTGGACTGGTGTTCTTGGATAATACTGTCTGTCCCCTGTGTGAGACACAGACACTCCATAACTCCACACCAAGGTACATTTTTTTCCCAAATATTCTCTCAACTGGGCTTGATCTTTGAGATGAAAAGTTCATCTATTCTACTTGCAGCCTTGGCTTTCTAATTCCATTGAAGCCTTTCACATTATCTGCTACCATACAGAGCTGGTAAAACAATCTTCCTTCTTTCTGTCTAACCCTGACCCAATTAAAACAAACAAATAAACAAAACAAAACAAAACACCCAAAACCCCCAACAACTTCTATAGTTTCAAGCCAGAACCAAGCAAAACAAAGGTGTGTTTCAAACTCATTGTTCAATGGAGAAAAAACAGTTCCCAATTGTTTTCCAAATCCAAAGTGGACAGTTCCTCAGCCACTTCCAAGCCGGAAAGAGGCCATTTTATGAGCCAGAAAGCATCCATTTTCTGCGTCAGTCCTGAGCCAGAGAGGCTAGTGCCTGAGTCAGTTCCAGGGGGGGAATGGCTGGCACTTTTCCAAGCTTGGGAGTGTTGCTATCACAGCAATTGTTTGGTGATGCCATCCCAATAAAGCTTCATTATGGTGTTCCTCTTTCTATAAACTTCAGTGCCCTCCAGTGTCCCCAGCAATCACTTATCTAATATTAGGATATTAAAAAATATGGAAAGATTTTAAAGAGACTTATTAAAATGCAATTAGCAGCGTGTACGACTTAAGCAGTGAGATTATTTAAAAAAACGGCTTGATTGTGTGGAATGCCACGCACCTTACAGAGATAATAAAGCTGCCAATCAAGTCCATTTTCAAATTAGGAAATTTTCATTCTTTTTTTACAGCCCCCTAAGTGAATATTAAAACTGATTATTAACCTCGGAGTGCAGCAGCAGCCCCCGAGCTCTGAATGGGAGGTTTCATAACCGTGGGTAGCCGGGGCTCCAGTCCCCGCTCGGGCTGAGATCTCTGCGCTTATTTAAAGGGACAGCGCTCGCCCTTGGAATGAGGAAACTTGGGAAGCCCGCAAGGCTCCCTTGTTTGGAAAGGGGCAAAGCTCCAGAGCTTGGCTTGGGAAGTTGGGAGGCCAAAGCGAGCTGCCTGCAGTGCCCTGCCGCGGTGTTTTAGAGCCGCGATAATCCGCAGGTAAGGCTGCCCCCGCATGTCCGATCCCAGCATCTCCACCAATCCTCAGCTCCCGGCGCTCAACCTGCCTTTTGTCCAAGGAAAAATGTGCACATTAAATAAATGTTTCTGTGGGAACACACACCTTTGTCATAGCCGGGTTGCTGTGCATAGATTCTCAGTGGATGTTATTATTCTATGTTATTACTTCCCTTGCTAAATGTAAAACCCTGTCATTTACCTTGCCTTCTTTTTATTTAATTTCTGTCCTACTGAGAGACAATCAAGTGTGACACTTCCTGCTATTTGACTTTGCTGGCATTTTTATTTCATTTATAAAAATGGATCTTTCTCTGAGAAATTAAGTCACATTACCTTGACAGGTTACTCCTTTTGCAGCTCTTTACTCCACTGTCAAAGCAGATTTATTGATGCTTCCTGGATTTCTCTCTTCAAGCTCGCAAACTGGAAATGATGAATTCTCTGGAAGGCAGCAAGCGAGTTCTTGACTTGAATGCTTTATTTTGGGATAAATGGAAAGATTCAAAGGGATTTGCTTAGGAGGGGGTACCCAGAGATTCCAACTCCAAAGGAGGAGGATATTTTAGTATGTGGTTAACTTTAGAATATGCCTAATTTTACCTTTGTTGATCTCTTTGGGAACACACACACAGCCCTGAAGGTGTGGACTTGGGCACTTCACCATGCTGGTGCCAGGCTGGCTTTGCAGGAAGGAGGGTCCAGACAAAATCTAAACAGGGAGAATGTCATTGAGTTTGGAAGCATCTAGAAGTTATTTTACCAGCACATGTCTCTCATGACTGCAACTCCCTCTGGAATCTAGCTGTGGCACCTGGATCTACTTAAGATTCGCATGGAAGCTATCTGCACATCTTTTCAAAGTAAATAATCTGCCTGGGTTGGATAATGGGGGTTAGGAGGATGACAAATTGGGTTAATAAAATGTCAGCAAGAGCCAGGTTTTTAAGTCTGGAATGAGTCACAAGTGAAACAAGTTTAGTGGCCAGGGTTCACCCTTGATCTGAATTGTTATTTGTCTGCATCACTGAGTAAGCAGGGACCCAGTGTAATTCAGCACAACTGGCAACCCAGCATGGGCAATATTCTTGGGGTGTGTGGGGGGAAAGGCGTTACTGCCTCGTTAGTCATGGCACAGCTAATGAGAAGCACTGAAGAAAGAGTAGCCACAGAGGTGGAATTAGACTTCCAGGTGTCTGGGCTGAAAAGCAGCACCCCCAGCACACCCCAAATCTTGTGCTGCTCCTGAAGCTTTCAAGGCGCCTCTTTTCTGCTGGCCAGTGTTTTCATGGCTCACCTTTTAACTGGTCTGGGTGGGGAATGGATGGAGTGGGTTATAGACTCATCAGGATGAACTGAACATCCACGATCCTTTGGGAGTATGAAGGTGGGGAGGGAAAGCAATGCAGTCAGTACTGAGGGACACCAGAGAAGACACAGGGGGCTTGGGGAGCTGCACTGCAGGTGGGTTGGCTTAGTAAAACTGCAGAAAACAGTTCAGAAAGTAACTGCTGCTTGTGGGTTTTTTGGTTGGTTTATTTTTCCCATTTCCACAAACAACTACTCACTGCTAAGCAAATTTGATGATGATTGGAACCATGCTGGCAATGACAAAGAGAATTAAAAAGATATAATGGACATATAATCTTTGGGTCCGTGAGATGCTAAATGTATGGTAATGTCAGCACAGTAAATAACTCAGTTATTAACATATGCTAAAATTAGATCAAGCAAAACAAGCATTCACTAATACTGAGACAATTCCTGGCAGAGAAGAGAGATTATTGAAAAGGTTTGAGTAAGTGCTGTGAATGAGTGATTGCCAGGCTGGAAAGCAAACTCCCAAAAGCATGAAGACTTTGTCCCAGAAGCTGCCTTGCATTCCTTGATTAGGATCAGCTTCAAGAAAAAGCCTCACCGTGGGTGCTGGCAGAACCAGACATGAAAAGAACGAGCTCTACCTAATGCCAAATCTTCCAGCTGCAGCTTTGACAGCAGGAATTGCCCTGCAAGTCTGTGCTCCAGAAACAGAGTTACACAAATGGTAAAGCAGCAGGAAGTCTGATACCCAGCAGTTCAAATATATTAGAGCAACCAGTTGAAAATATAACTGTGTGTTATTTGTAGTGGCTTATTGAGCAAGGTAAGTTTTGATTCCAGACATTCCTGAGCACAGAAGTGAATAACTGGGTGACACAGTCACAGCTTCTATGTTTTCTCTCCTAAAAATAAACATGGAAAATCTGAAATAGAAGTCTGGATTTTTCTGTATTGCAAAAGGGGAGAGGGAGGATATTGAAAGCACCCCTTCAGTAGAAAAGAACAGTTCCAAATCCCAGGACCTTGCCACTCCCTGAGCTTTCCTCACCCAGCTGTGTGTGTTGCAGGATGTCTGGCTGCTCCAGGCTCCCCGGCTGCCTCTCTCAGTCCCTCCAGGTGTCAGCCTTGCACTTTGCATGAGGTTTTCTTCCCTCAGCCACATCTGGAATGGAGTGCTGGGTTCACTGGAGATTCCTGACAAGAAAGCATCAGAGATCTTAAAATATTAAAATGCACTCCCTAATTTCATTTCAGGAAAAAATGCTGAATTATCACAGCCAGGCCTCCCTCAAAACGGTCGAGCTGACGCCGTGGTGTGCGGGAGGAGATCTAAATGGGCCCATTAACTCCCTGCAGGATCTGCCAAGAGGACTGGGAACATTTGCCAGCCCAGAAACAGTTCAGGAGCCAGGACTTTCACTTGAGTCTTCTTTTTTTGGGATGTAATTGACATGACTGTCCTTTCCTTGGCCTTAATCCCAAACTACTTCCCAAGACACTAAAAGCTTTTGCTCTCCTCTGCACTCTTGCACATAAATCAGAACCACACCGAGATTTTCTCACTGGATCTCATTGTGGCAGAGCCCCTGGAAGCTTGAATGGAGGCAAGGACACGCAGGCTCACCACATCATCTGCCCCTGCTCTGACTCCAGGGTTAGATTGCTGGCAGTGCTGCTGTTTGGTTTAGCACGAGCACTGTGGGAAAGGCAGCAAAGAGAGAAATGGGCCTTGTCAGACACACTTGTAGCTACAGGATCGCACAGATAGCCTGGATGTCAGCAGGGAGAATCCCCTTAGGATGTTGCTGTAATTTATGATATCGCTCAGAATCGCTACAATTCTTCAGGCAGGTCAAATTTGGGATGTATTCTTAAAAACTACATGCATGAGCAATAATGCGTGAAACTGTGCAAGCAGAGCAGGAAGGGGGTTGTGTCAGGGCTGAGATATGTGGTGTGGCAGGTTTGCAGAAATGCCATGTTTGGTTCGGGCTGAACTGTCTCTCAGTTCCATGAGGAGAAATCAGAGGCTCGGCAGAGCCTTGATCTTGCAGGTTTAGAGATGACATTGGTGAATGAGAACTGGGCTGAGGTCAGGGGTTTAATTCTCGTAGTGTAGCCACAGAAGAGCCGTTCAGTGGCAACAATTTTCAGTAACTACTGGGCTGGGAAGGCTTCAAATACAGGCTGTGATGAGTCCAAAGGTCTGTACCCATTAACTGTCACAGGACAACTGGCAAACACAATAATGAAGGCACTTTCCACAAGGTCTTCCAAAAAGTCCGGGTGCTTCAAGATTTTTATGGCTGTTAAGAGCAAGTCTGTCATGAAAACACAGTTCTGGGTGTCAGGTGCCACCAGTTCTTCACAGTGGACTTTCAGAATGACCTTGGGGAGCCTGGCTTACCCCAGTACCTCAGTTTTCCAAGTGGTTGCCCACAACATTACTGGCCAGAGTTGGATTAATTAATTGGATTATAAATGTAAGGGCACTAAAAAGACACGAAAAAATTCAGAAAGAGAAAGATGGAAGTCGATCACCTCTGGCAGTTTCAACTGCACAAAAAGTCCATTTGGTCACATTTGGGTGATCAGTAGCTCTCACCACTCTCATCAAGGATGACTTTCAGTTCTACGAGCATTAGTTCTCCCCTTTCCACAGCTGTCAACTATTCCTCATGTAAAGGTCCTGCTCCCCTTTCAAAATTACCTGTATTAAGGCAAATTATGTGTTCCCTTCCTTTCCCTGTTGAAAGTCATTTACATGAAGAATCACAGAACCAAGATTATAGATACTGGGGGAGGGAATGCAGAGATATAGCTAAGACTGGAAATTTGGGTGGGCCTCAATTTATGGTGGACAGCCAAAGAACAAAGGTCTGATGTCATAGTAAATCATTTATATTGCAAATGATTTAAAATAATGAAAACCCATATGCATTAAATTTTGCCCTGTACATCCATTTGACATATTTTAAGTAGACAAAAGATAGATTTTACATAAATCTTCAGTAAATGTACTTTGAAAAAATATCACCAGGCAGTAAAGCCTAACTGTTTTAAAAACAGTCTTTGTCCTATACCTGAGCTCCTGCTTCAGTGGAGCTCCTGCATCATTCAAAACCAGCAAAAAACTACTCAGACTGTCTGCCCTGTCCTTGAGAGAAAACAAAAAAACAGAGAAGGAAAACTGGACCAAACAGCTTTTGAACAGATCCTGCCAAAGTTGTCCCTCACACTATTCCAGGTGTTACAGGAACAGTTGCTACACCTTACCCAAGCCACCTGTGACTTTGCCTCTGAAAGAGTCTATTTCCAACCCCTCATCTAAATTCCAAAGTTTGTACTCAATATTTAGGGCTTGTCACACACCAACAGTTGCAATTTCATAGAGCAGTTCCCAGCCTGTGGATTTGATCCTTTGGCTTATGCCAGCCTGTGCTGATGGAAGTTCATGCTCTTCCATGCTAGGATTTGCTACACAATCTAAGGGGAAAAAAAAAAAGAAAATCTCTGAATCCCAGTACACTGAAAGAGGCATCAAATTCCTTTGGAAGATGGCTGGCACATCTTCACCAGGAACTGAGCTCTGGGAATGGACTAGATACCCCTGAGAATCACAGGCACAAATCCTTCCCAGGCTCTGCTGTTGGATGCTCCAGAAAGGCAAGGGAGGCGACTTGCAGATGGGTTGATCTGACTCTGCCAAACAAAACAGAGGAAGGGAATTTTGCATTCCCTGCGTACGAGATGCAAACGTTTGACAGTTCCCACAGGTACCGCTCAAACCAGAGGGTGGAGCAGCAGATAATCCCCACTGCAGGGCTTTGAACCCTCTCACAGCTCGGCAACAAAGGGAACAAGCCCCTCAGTGCCAGCAGGGGCCCCGGAGCTCAGAGGGGTCTTCGGTCACTACTGAACATTTTTAGTTCCTTCCAGAGCTCTCTCCCGGGCTGACCCTTTGTGTGCTGGAGCAGCCAGGGCACCTCCACCCCTGGGTGGCTGATCCATCCCAGGTGTTTCAGTGACATTCACTGTAATCAGCCTCACCCAACACTATGAAGGCTCACAGGACCCACACTGGTGGGTCCTTCCAAGTCTTTACGAGAGCCAAACTTGTAAAAAATCTGATTTTCATTGTGTCTGCTGAGAGATTAAAACACACATCACCTGTTCTAATCAGTTTTAGAAGCGGCAAGTAAATAAGGATATGAAGCAGAAGGAATGTGGAAACTCTGCTCCTTTAACAAACAGGGCTAAACTATCTCAGGTGGGCTGGAAATGAGATAATTGGAATCATGGCTTTATAGGATCATGGGAAAAGTGCCTAAAATATTTTAGGTGCTATAATGAAGTCTTAGGTGCTGTTTTAACTAAGGAGATTAGGAGGAGTGTGAGAACTAAGTGATCTTTCCAGGTACCTTTGTGTGGGTGGAAGCTTCTTATTTTGTTTAAGAGAAAGCTTTTCTCTGATGGTTGTTTATAGACTGCTTGGTGTTGGTAAATTTTTATGTTGATAACTTGCTGGTGAATGGAAAGCTCTATTTATGGTAGGTATTTCTGGAGAAATTGTTCATCCTCCTTACATTATTCTGAGAAACTTGATGTTGGGGTGAAAAAACACTTCCACTGAGTAAGGGAGAACGGTCGGTTTATTAACTTGACAAAATCAGGCTGGATTCTGATTACACTGACAGGCCATTAGTCATTAAATTCTTCTGCTTTTTACATGATTAGGAACAGGCTCAGGCACTCCATGTTTTTCAGTACCCACAGTTGGGTGGTGCTTTTTTTATCAGGAGCTTATATTTAGTTGCCTGCCAATGCTGTTTTTCATCCCAAGTGCTTTTGGGAGGGTGAACAGCTGATCATTACACCGAGTTTGCTTGCACCCCTGAGCACAGTTAACCTAGAGCAGCAAATAGTTATTGTATTGCACTTGGGTTTGTGCCTGTGGGCACACTTAAGTCAATATACATGATGGCTAGTGCCACGTATTGCATCTGTCTGCACCCATGGGCCCTGGAATTGCCAGGGAGAGGGAGCTGGTGAATTAACTAGGACTGTGCCCGCTGGTGTAGTTACTTCAAGAGCAATACCACTGTTAATTGCCTAACTTAAACCTAATCATAATGCAAAAGAACAGAAGGAAAGTGCTGCGAGAATCCCAGTTCTTGCAGAAAATGGAGAGTAACATTTGTTTAATTCTGAGCTTGTTTGTTGCCAAAAGTGAGGAGGAAGCTCTTGGGGCAGGAGCCTCTGTTGTGGATAATTGCCCTTCTCCCCCTGCCTGTTCCACAGCCAGCACAGAACTCCCTGCTCTCACCAAGCTCTTACCTGCATGAAATCCAGCTCAGGGCTGGTGCTTACTCTGCTCATTAGTGCAATTACCACCAGATGCTGTGTGAGATGAAGGTCACTCTGGCTCAGTGCCACGACTGCCTCTTCAATAAGGTGATTGCTAAACTAACTCTGAGTGGAAATGGTGCAGCAGGCAATGTTGACATGCTGCAATTACCACTCGGTCCTTACGGCGTGTTCAAACAGCACTCACTGCCTCCGTGCTGACTCGGCAACACCTGAACTGGCTTTGGGATGTGTATTGTGGATCACTAGAAAATGTAGGAATTTCAGGAGAACGCCTACCTGGAGCATTAGCTTATCTCTTTAGCCTGTGTCTAGTCAGGTCCTCTCAGAACTCTGTTGAAAAATGCTAATTAAATGATAAGGCTGAGTCTAAAGTCACACAGGGATAGATGGGCTGGGGTTCAGTGGTGCTGGGAGCCAGTTTTCACACCTGAAGGAATCTGGAGTTTTGAGTACTTAGCAGAAGACATTAATGCAAGGGACTGGATTAGCCTTCCCTAGCAGTAGGGCTGTCTTTCCTTACGAATAAAGCTTATTTTTACTTCTTTTTAGGAGACCAGTGCAAAGAAAGTCAAGCTGGATGGGCACTGGGAACACAGACTGGATGAGTGCCACAAAGGGGCAGATGAGGGGGGGGAGAAAGGTGGCAGAATTATTTTCCTTGTAATAGTGTGGTGCAGACCACAGATTAAGTCGCTGAGCTGGTTAAAGCTCTGCAGTGCACTCTTTGTCTATGATGATGATGGCAGGGCTTCACAGCTCTGCTAATGCCAACCCTGTGTGGCTTCCTGTTCATATGGATCTTGTAATAAACACTGATTGTGTTACAGATGTCTCTGGTGTGACTGGAGACTAATGTGACTGTGACTGATGGACCAGATAAGCTCATTAGTAAAGTATCAGAATAAAATAACTTGGAGATGTGGAATGGCAATTATCCAGATGGAAAACGTCAGATTAAAACTGCAGAACAGTTAATAATGTATCGGTTTATAGTATTATCACTGCAAAGTAACAACAAAAAAAAAAAAAGTGGGGTGTTTATGTAGAGGGTGATGCTGCTGAAAGCTGATGATTAACCTTGTAAAAGGGGCTAAACCAGGTGGAAAATGCCATGTTCCTGTGATCGATGTTTTTCTCCTCCATGTGGCTCTCTTTCACACAGGCTTGTCCTTCTTGTGACTGCAGCTCAGGAAAACCTGTGTAGATGGGCTCTCCTGCACTTTTTAAGTGTCAGTAGGAACAGGAGTCCCTAAGCCACAATGCCTCTGGAGTTCAGAAGTTTACAGTAGTGTACAATGAGCTATAACCATTAAGTCTTCCAATCAAGTAAGTGGAGATTGGGTTTAGGGAGGATTAAGCTGTGTTATAGCAAACCTTTACTGGGTATTCAAGGACAGGGCTAGAATTACTAGCTCTTTTTAAATTCTAGTGATCCTACAAAGCTGCTTTATACAAGCTGAGTGAGCAGGGCAGTAAAAGGGAGAAAGGCACTAAAAAACCCCAAAATATCTGGAGGAATTAATGAAGACATTGGTTCTGAGCAATGAACCTGTTGTTGGGGATGGTGTCAGACACCAAATATGAGATAAAGACCTGAGCTACCATGAAACTCTGCGTCAGTCAGCCTGGTTAATCGAGTTCTTCCCTAAATCCTCAGGGAACGTCTGCAGATGTGCAGATGGAGGTGGATTGGATCAGACTGGTTCTGTTCAAGTGCCAACGCACCCCAGTCGGGATCGCTCACACGAGTCTGTCAATGAGAGGGTCTGAGTCCTGCTCCAATTTACGGGTTTAAACACAGGCACTGCCAGGGTGATGCTGATCCAAACGACTGTTGTGCTCAGCATCTCTAACACTCCTGTCCTGTTCCGTGAAAAAGGGATCTTGAACTGCACGTGGAGTCTCCTCCTGCCCGACTGGAAGAGCCCTGGGTACACCTCAGATGAATTCTCCCTAGGGATGGAGGCCCCTCATCTTCCCTGGAAGCACTGCTCAGGCCTTAGAAAAGTCGGGGGGATTCGTGGTTGGTTTGGTTTTACCCTTCGTGGTTTGGTTTTTTTTGGTTGGTTGGTTGGTTGGGTGTTTTTTTTTGGTTTTGTTTTGTTGTTGTGGGTTTTTTTTGGTTTTTTTTTTGGGTTGTTTTTTTTTTTTTTTTTTTTTTCTGCAAATCATAGAATATCCTGAGTTGGGAGGGGCCCAGAAGGATCCTCGAGTCGAACTCCTGTTCTTGCACAGACACCCCAACAATCCCACCCTGTCCCTCAGAGCGTTGTCCAAACACTCCTTGAGCTCTGGCAGCGTTGGGGCCGTGCCCACTGCCCTGGAGGGCCTGTTCAGTGCCAACCACCCTCTGCGGGAAGAATCATCTTTTCCTGAGCTCCAACCTGACCCTGCCTGGCACAGCTCCAGCCGTTCCCTGGGTCCTGTCACTGCCCACACAGAGCAGAGATCGGTGCTGCCCCTCACGAGGATGTTGAAGACCCCAGTGAGGTTTCCCCTCAGTCTCCTCCAAGCTGAACAGACCAAGTGACCGAGTAGGGGTTGTTTTTTCTCAGTCAGGAGCTCTCATTCTCTGTGGCCGCGCAGCAAGAGGGAGACAGGGCCGCTCTGTCCGAGGCTCTCCCCGCTCGGTGCCGCTCCCGCCCCGCCGTCTCCTCACGGCTCCCGGCAGCTCCCGCGCTCGCGCAAGCGCGGGCAGGGCGGCACCACCGGCCCCGCTCCGGGGGGAGCGGTGCTCGGGACATTGCTTCGGCCGCCGCCGCCGGTGCCGAGAGCACCGGCCGCGCTCCGGCTGTAAGCGAACGGGACGTGCTGGGGCACGGCCGAGGCTTCGCGCTGCCCCGCGGCCGCAGCGCTCCGCCACAACCTCCCCCTCGGCCGCCGGGAATGGTTCAGCCCAGGCCCGGCCCGGCCGCTGAGGGGCCGCGGCCGCCATTTTGTGCGGCGCCGGCGGAGCGCGGCTGGCGGATCGGGCGCTGAGGGGGCATTGAGGGGGCACCGAGCGGCTCCGGGGACGCCGTTCCCTTCCCTGGCCGGTGAGTGGAGTGCGGGGCCGGCGGGGCCGGGCTGCCCGGGAGGCTGGGGCGGGCGGAGCCGCGCACGGAGGTGGCGGGCTTGGGTGGGCCTGGCAGGCGGCGGGGCCCAGAGGGGCTGTGGCGAGCGGCCCCCGTGGCGGGAGCCGGTGGCACCTCCCCGCTATGCTCGGGGACCTGTCGCTTCGGTCCCTCTGTAGCTCTGGGACAGGCCACGGTGTCGGTCCGTGTGTCGGTACGGCAGGGCCGGAGGTGTCAGTGTGTCAGTGAACGGCGCGTTTCCGTGTCCCCCGCTGTGTAATAAACACAGAGGTGCCTCGGGGCGAGGGACGTGAAGGCTGAGCCGACGGGCACAGGGCGGTCGCTCACGCTGCTTTCCCCCTATGCAGTTTAGTAGCGTCCAGCGAAGATGTCGGAGTATATCCGGGTGACAGAGGACGAGAACGATGAGCCCATCGAGATCCCGTCGGAGGACGACGGCACGGTGCTGCTGTCCACGGTGACGGCGCAGTTCCCCGGGGCGTGCGGGTTGCGCTACAGGAACCCGGTGTCGCAGTGCATGCGGGGGGTCCGGCTGGTCGAGGGCATCCTGCACGCCCCCGAGGCCGGCTGGGGGAACCTCGTCTACGTCGTCAACTATCCCAAAGGTCTGTGTTCGTTCCATCACTTCTTTGTACAGGGTTGTGTTCTCTGCATGAGTCACTGCTGAGCTAACATGGCAATACTGTTACTGCTGAATGAACCCTCTGATTCACAGGGATCAGCGATTTACGTACATGTCTGTCCTGCCGAGTAGATTTGACCCCACTAAGTTTTTAAGACTTTACCCAAACAAACACTTTAATGACGAAGTCTTGTGTTATCCTTGAAAGGTCCACAACCTCATCTGGATCTTCAGAGACCATGGTGTAATGGGACCTCTGTACTCAAAGGCACTTTTCAAGCCTGGTTTGATCAGAGGTACCATTTAAAAGTGTTTGGGAAAGGAGAAGTCAGACCACCCTGCCCCACCCCCTTGGAAAAAAGGGGAAGTAAATAAATCACTAATGAAATATTCGTATTAAAACCTCCTGTGTTCTCCACCTTGTTATAGGTCTGTGAATGTTGCTGGATGATACTTAAGTAAATTAATGCAGAGCTAACTGGGTCAAATTGCATTTTGAAGAGGGACTTCAGTGTGGACTGGCTTTGGTTGAGGGCAGTCAGATATGTTACAATCAGCTCCCAACAGCTGGCATGTGTCTCTTGTAGTCTGTACTCTTTCTCATCAGAGGTCATAATTTTATACTGTGCTGTTCATAATCAGTGGATCAGTTTCCAGATTTGAGGATGATGTCTAATGTACTTTTTTATATTTAGATAATAAGAGAAAAATGGATGAAACTGATGCATCATCAGCCGTGAAAGTGAAACGAGCAGTGCAGAAGACTTCAGATTTAATAGTCTTGGGTCTTCCCTGGAAAACCACTGAACAAGACTTAAAGGAATATTTCAGTACCTTTGGAGAAGTTCTGATGGTGCAGGTAAAATCCTTTTGCAGCTCAGAGAAGGAGAGACATTGGGTTGAAATCAGGCTCCTGAGAAAGCAAATAGAAACAACAGAGCCGTGTCAACTTGGGGAAGATCAGAAACTGTGTCTGTTCCTAAGGGTATATTTTGTTCCATGAGCCTGTTATTAATTTTTGGGGGAGATGTTAAGGAATTGGACATTGCTGTGATAACAGTGTTTGTAAGACTTTCAAAGAGATCTTCAGTAAATTCCTTCAGTAACAACGTACTTCATCCTCGTGGTGACTTCTGGTTTTGTTTTTTGCCCCTAGGTTAAGAAGGACATTAAAACAGGCCACTCCAAAGGGTTTGGGTTTGTTCGGTTCACGGATTACGAAACCCAGGTGAAGGTGATGTCGCAGCGGCACATGATTGATGGAAGGTGGTGTGACTGTAAACTCCCCAACTCTAAGGTACTTTGGGGTTTACTGCTGCTTTCGTTGGTGCTGAAAGAAAAGAGGGAGGAGGTGGGTGAGTTGGGAAAATAGCTGGTTATGTGAGGGAATGATGAAAATCTGGAAATAGTGTGTTTAATGTCCAGCAGTACCTGCCTAACTTGTCTGCTGCATGAATAAATGCAGAATAAACCAGGTGGAATAACTAATCCAGGGAAGAGCAGAATGAGCCTTTGAGTTCAAAACTCAACTTCTAGCTCCCAGTATCTCTATAAGCAGTTATTACAAAAAAAGTGTCCTTCTGCAGTGCCTTGTCACTGTCCCTTGTGTGTTGCTGCCACCCTCATTTTCTCATGGCTGCAGGCTTGTTCTTGGAGTGGAATTCCATTGATTTTTTTAAAGTACTTTTACAATCTCAAACTTTCTTGATCTTCAGCCCTCAGAACAGGCCGTATTGAGGGGGGTCTTTATCATACTGTAACTCAGTTCTGCAGGGTGGTTGTGATCTTTCTGTCCTTCCCGTCCCTGCAGCAGAGTCCTGACGAGCCTCTGCGCAGCAGGAAGGTGTTTGTGGGGCGCTGCACCGAGGACATGACGGCAGATGAACTCCGACAGTTCTTTGCCCAGTATGGGGAAGTGGTAGATGTCTTCATTCCTAAGCCCTTCCGGGCTTTTGCTTTTGTTACGTTTGCAGATGATCAGGTAAGTCATATTTTAACTTCATATTTAGCCTGCATTTCAGTAGCTTGATAAAGTATCGTTTCTGGAACTACACAGGAAACACTTACTTGTCCACTGTCTTGAGGATTCCAGTGGTGTTAGCTTGATCTGATTTATTGAATGGACTGAGGTTGCACTTCCAGACAGGCTTCTATACTGCAGCTAGTGTAGTGGTGAATGCAAAGATAAACCACTTCAGATTGGATTAAGTACATGCCTATGCTTCCTTTGCAGGTTAAATATCTGCTCAGAATCATGGGGGATGTTTTGTCTTGTGCTACTAACATCTAAAAAAAGACGTCTAACATACATTTAATCAATCCCTTATTTCTTATAGGTTGCCCAGTCTCTTTGTGGAGAGGACTTGATCATTAAAGGAATCAGCGTACATATATCCAATGCTGAACCTAAGCACAATAGCAATAGACAGTTAGAGAGAGGTGGAAGATTTGGTGGTAACCCGGGAGGCTTTGGGAACCAGGGGGGGTTTGGCAACAGCAGAGGAGGCGGGGGAGGACTGGGGAACAACCAGGGCAGCAACATGGGTGGGGGGATGAACTTCGGGGCCTTTAGCATCAACCCTGCCATGATGGCAGCGGCACAGGCGGCCCTGCAGAGCAGCTGGGGGATGATGGGCATGTTGGCCAGCCAGCAGAACCAGTCGGGGCCCTCGGGGAACAACCAGCCCCAAGGCAACATGCAGCGGGAGCAGAACCAGGGCTTTAGCTCAGGCAACAACTCGTACGGAGGGTCCAACTCGGGGGCAGCCATAGGCTGGGGCTCGGCCTCCAACGCGGGCTCCAGCAGCGGGTTTAACGGAGGCTTTGGCTCCAGCATGGATTCCAAGTCCTCAGGCTGGGGGATGTAGACGCAGTGGGCTCTGATACTGACTCTATGGTGGGAAATCAAATTTTTCTAACTCATGGTAAGTATACTGTAAATTACATATATACTAAAGTTTTCCAAATCAATTTGTTCAGTGTGCAGTATATTCAGCAGTATTTTTGACATTTTTCTTTTTTTAAAAAAAAAAAAGAAAAAAAAAAGAAAAAGAAAAGAAAGGTAAAAGGAATTTTCTAAGTTTTGTTACATATCTAGTTGGAATTCTGAATGTTTGGAAGTGGACTGCTGTTTGCCCGACAGGTGAACTAACACTACAGTCGATAGGAAAGGTTTCTCCTGTAATACTTTATCCCTTGTTTCCCGGCTACCTGAATTCTTTGCATGTTCAAAATGGAACCATTGGTCAGAAACAGCATTCTCTCCCTCTTGTTTTTAATTTGATCCCACCATAAGACTCTCCAAGTGCCCCGTTGGACAACACAGTGTCGTTTTTGTTTTGTGTTTTTGTTTAACACTGTCTCCCCTCCATACTAAAGTACGATATGAAGGCTTCATTTAATCTCCGCAGTTCATCTCATTTCAAATGTGTATGGAAGAAGCACTTCATTGAAAGCAGTGCTGTAAATATTCTGCCTTAGGAATACTTCTGTCTACATGCTTTCTCATCCAAGAATACTTCATCACACCGCACATGCTGCGTCTTAGACGGTGGGTGTTCCATTTTTATCCGCTACTCTTTATTTCATGGAGTCGTATCAACGCTGTGAACGCAAGGCTGTGAGATGGAACCAGAAGGCTGTTTGAACTTTTGAAACCTTGTGTGGGATTGGTGGTGGTGCCGAGGCATGAGAGGGCTGGTATGTGCGAGATAAAGGAGCGAGCGCATGCAGAGACCTGGTGGTGCAGTAATGGGATTTTATTTGACTTGGCGAGATGTCTCTCAATCCTGTGGCTTTGGTGAGAGAGTGTGCAGAGAGCAATGATAGCAAATAAAGTACGAGTGTTTATTGCATTCAAAGGACATCCACATGTGGAAGACTTTTAAGTGGGTTCTCTACCTAGTTAATCAATTAGTTGAATGTGTTATGTGAAATGGAATATTTGTATTTCTTTTCCCTTATGTCAACTGCTGTGAATGCTGTATGGTGTGTGTTTTTTTTCTGTTAATGATCTGTAAGTGTGGTAATGTGACTTGAAGACGATGGGGTTTGTGATGAGAACATTGAGCTTGTGGTGTGCTTTGCAGTAGCTCTTGTAGCAGAGATCACTAGAGCTCAGTGTGCCTCTCCAGGGTGGAAGTTCCACTGTCTGTAAGATATCCATAAGAATGCTGTTTGCTGCAGTTTCGTGTTTGGATGCTTTTTATAAGATTTGTCACTGTAGGAAATTCTTAAATAAAACTGATTTAAGTAATATGTGTCTTTGTTTTGCAGCCCTGAATGCAAAGAATTCATAGCAGTTAATTAATTTTACCCTTTTGAGATGAACTTCTGTAAAGCTTTTTGCAGTCACTCGGTTTGTTTCAGATAAGCAGGTTCTAAAGGAGCCACCGACACACCTCTAAGCCACTGTAGCCTTGCACTGTGCAGTGACATAGATCTAAAATCCAGGTCCCACACCTTGGGGTGCCCGCACCTAGACTGGTAAGCAGCTCCCTCCAGCTTCCATCTGTGCCAAGGAATGGGACTTGTTCGGTCAGGAGTCGGAGTTCCTCAGCAGGAGGGGGTTGGGGGAGACAGACACTCGCTGTCCACAGCACCTCCTTTGGGGATGGATGTTTTTAACTTGCTTTTAGACCAGCCCACTCATGGGAAACAGGCTCCTGCCACACTTCCAGCCCAGAAGAACACTGTTAACTCCTGGTAAAAACTAGTCACAGGAAAGACTTTCCAGCTGAATAAAGCACCAGTAAATATAAACAGGCTGATAAATTCTGAGTCTGAAAAACTTGAGTTTTTGACAGGTGCAGAGGTGTCACATAAGGGGCAGCTTCTTAAGGAAGAGCAGGGCATTTGAGCAGAATCTGGTGGGAGGGAGGTTCCACTGGTGGCAGGAGCTTGAGGAATTGTTTCACCTACTTGGGCTTGGAACCTGCTGCCGCCTGGTCCGTATTGTTTTATGCACCATAATGCTGTGCTGGGGCAGTGAACAGTCTGAATAGGGATATTTGAACAGGGTTTAACCTGTGGGACTTTCCAAGTGAGATCTTCTTACTGTGTGTCCTGCTGAGGCTGGTGAAGGGCAGAGCACCTGAACAGCAGACAAAAGTGCACGGCTGAGTTTCCACCTGCACTGTTAAAAAAACCAGCTTTATCTCAATGTTTAAAAAAAGTTTCTAAACACTCAGGCTGAGAAGTAATCCCACACCTTTATTCATATTCCACTGCAAAAAGTTGCTTACTTTTTTTTTTTTCCTGCACCTAAATCAGAATAATCTCCAAACTCTGTCCCATCTGTGAATTTTGCATTTTAGCACTTGCACTATTACCAGCTACTTCTGCTGAGTAACACTTAAAAATGGTATTCTTGGACCTCCAAAGACTAACTGTGACCCCCTGCAAGGAACTTTGTGGTAAGTTTTTGTAATTAGCATGGTTTTAATTCTTTAAATTTAAGGTTTAAATTGTTCAGGCTTAGGTTTTAAGTGGCTGGTTGGCAGCATTGAGTAGTCTTTGGTAATAATTTTAGCCTTCCTTCACCCTCAAACAAAATCCCCCAAAATTTTAGAGTAATTGTCAAGTTTCAATAGTATTTTTTAACTGCTTTGCATACTCTAGTGTTTATAAGTGAGTAAATAAACTGTTGTTGAAAATACATTGAAGTGTTTCGAGTCTTGATTGTGTTTTTAATGATACTTCATTTTCAGTTATTCTAGAAAGTGAAATATTAATGAAAGAAGGTGAGATACAAGAAAGAGGAAGTTTATAGTGTAAGGGGGCCTATATATTTTTTAAAACTTTTATTTAAACATTTTGTAAACATTTTTTTTTCTGACGTTGCTTTTAATTAGATCTGAGAATCTGTTGTCAGCTGAACAGGGACGGGGGTTGTGCCTGTGAAGGTGAGAGCACCATCTGTGCAGCTCTGCAGGCAGGGCAGGGGTGCTGGGGGACCCATGCTCAGGATCCACAGCACTGCTGAAAACACAGCAAAGTCCCCTGTCTGAAGGAAGGAGCAGAGCCTGCTGCAGGTGGGTGCCAGCTTTGTACAGCTGAAGGGTTTCCAGCAGCTGCTGGGGCTGTTGTGCCTCGCCCTCACCTGCTGTCACCTGAGATCGATCTGGTGAACAAGCAGGGTAAGAGTGGTACTGACTGGGACTTCCTGCTCCACTCCGACCAACACCATTATCAAAGTGGACCAGATAATTTTTATACCTTCAGGAGTTATTTTTGTCTGGCCTTCCCCATAGTGTTTGCTCCAAATCTCCAACGTACTCAAAGCTGAGGGGTTTCTTTCTTCAGCTACACCGTGAGCAGCTGTTGGAGCCCCGTTGTCACACACAGCTCCTTTCCCTATAATTAACACCACTGTCCAGGGAAACTCCAGGCTCCCCTCGCTCCATGTACCAGCTCCACAAAGTGCAAAGCAACAAAAGCAGCAAGAGCTGTTTAACAGTTTGAGATCTGAACACTGAATTATTGTGCTTATACGGATTAAATTAAGTTAATGATTCTAAATGTAATTCCTAGATTGTTTTGGAATGGTAAAATTGCCTGCAAATGAATATTTGATTTAGAATACAATTTTCATTAGGAGTGCATCCCTTGGAAAAGTTCTGTAATCAAGAGAGACAGCACTGCTGAGGAATTTGGGCATGGAGAAGGAAATGCATTTGTTCTAAATGTAAATTAAGGTAATTGGAATATATGGATATTCTAATCTAAAAGATAAGAGTGACAATTATGCTATTACATTGTAAAATGTTTCTCCCAAAACTCAGTCTTGGATCTTGACTAATTTTACAGTGTAATTAATTTAGCAGTTCAGGCATTAAAAAACAAAATTCCCAACCCTGTACCGTGCAGTGAGGGAATACAGTGGCTTTTCCCCTCACAAGCACTGCTGGAGTGTGGTTCAATCTTCCTGTCAGAAACAATGCCAAGCACTTTAAAAACAACAATTTAGTTAATTACGAAACTGCATTCTCCAAAAGAGCTGGACTAAAGGAAGGTTCAGCTTTTTACTCTCTTCTGAGTTTTGGGCGTTAATCTGCAATACTGGCTGTGCTGGGGAGACTCAGGAAAGACCAAAGCATGTAAAATAGTAAATGGTTTAACAAATCTAAGGTCAGTATTAGTTATTACAGTCACACCATGACATTTTCAGTGTTCTTTGTGTTCCTCCCTGTAAAATCAGCACCTGTAGTACTTGCCAGTCTGAAAATCAGCGGTGGTAGCTGATTGTTAAAATGACCATTCTGCAGTGAAGTGGTTCTGCCTCAGCAGCTTTGAGGTACTAAAAGAAACCCAGGAAAGCCCCAGGGCTGTACCTGCTCCTTTGCCAAAGCAGTGGATGACTGTGGGTGACTGCCCAGCCCAGCAGGCAGGTCTGTGCAGGCAGGTCTGTGCAGGCTGCTGCTGAGCCACGAGCTGCAGTTTCTGCAGTGTCCATCACCACCTGCACCTTGACCTGCGTCCCAGAGACAGCACAAAGGAGAATCAGTGAACAGAACAGCTGCTCAACAGCAAAGTGACTCTACAGGCATCCTCTGACAACATATTTTAGGTGGCTTTTCAGTCCCTCCAGGCTCCCGAGAAGGTGTCACTTCTTCCCCCTCGGGCTATTCCCAGGATCTAATCTATTAAATCCACTGATGGATTGGGGAAGGTAAGGAAGCTCCCAGCTGGGATTGAATGCTACCTGGGTACCTTTCAGCATTGCTTACACAGCTTAAAAATGCAAATCCTTCCCACAGGCAAAGTTCCAGGTGTGTCCAGGTAAGGCAGGGACATTCCCCCTGCACACCCCAGAGCCAAGGACCACGTTTAATTCCATGCTTAGGCCTTACCAATTCCATTGGCCTTCCCAGGCAGAACAGGGCTTCACACTGGCCCTGCATTTTGTTACTGCATTTTCACCCCCACCCAGCTCTCCCACTACATGTGTGGAAACCATAACTCTCACATCAGTTATTCTGGGCTTCTGCATAAACAGTGCAGCTGTCAAATCAGACTATAAAGCAGCTGCTGAGTTAAGCCTGTGCCTCCCCAAACCACCATCACCTGCCAGTGATTTTAAAATTCCGTAAGCATACCCAGACTGAAGTACCTTCCAAAAGTGCCTGCTGCAAAGCTCAGTTCAGTTACTAAGAAGTGTGAAGTGCAGCTTTCAGCAGGAATGACCATGTTTTAAGTTCCCTGGAGAGATGAGTAACAAACGAAGAACATTAAAAATTCTCACTACACTGATCTGGTGAAATCTTTTGTAAAATCATCCTTTTCTTCCACCGTAATTAGAAGCAAATCTCTGAGCAGCAGCAGCAGCAAAGGGTGGATGTACACACAGACATGCACAGCAACAATTCCTCAGGGAGGGTATCGAAGGACAGTGTGACAAACCCAGTGTGCTGAACACACCTCTCATTACAGTATGGTGAGCAACGGAAATTGCTGATGAGAAAGGGCACCTACGCGTTTAATCCCCGGGAAATGGAGTCCGGCAGGGCTGGCAGGGTTCACCCGTGTCGAGCAGTGATATCTCATGTCACGAGAGAGCTCGGTTGTCACCAGGACAGGCCGTGCTTGCACTGGTGCGCTGTGACCATGGGGTGGTGCTTCAGGACTGCGGCACGCGGACTGCGGGGGACACGGAGCACAGCGCTCCCCTCTGCGCCGGTTTGTTACTGCTAAAGGGTCTGCGGTTCTCTGCCCTTTCTCTCCACTTCCACACTCGTGGATACGGATTTACAATGCAGTTAAAACTGCGCCTGACTCCCAGCAAAGGGGAGCAGCGACCTGCACCGACAGGACCAGCCCAGGGTGGCTGTTGCCTCCTTGTAACTCTTCCCAAGCTGGAAAAATTGCTCTCTAAAATAAAGTCATATGGCAAGTTGAGCTGTAAGATCAGATAGAATTATGGGCTTCTCTCAGAACTTTACTTCAGAATTAAATTCCCTGGCAGCTACTTGGTTGGTAAGCACGCTGCTGAAAACAACCCGTGAATCCACTGTTTCAAAGCATCAGTGTTTGGTCACTATTCAGGCCTTTCCAGTATGAAGTTCTAGGACAGATGGTGGGATGAAATCTAATTTGATGGCTTTGGTGAATTTTTCCAAAAGAGGTGTTGAGAGGAAAAAAAAAAAACAACCAAAAATGCCAAAACTGAAGCAAGAAGAAGAAATGAACACATGGTAAAACATGGGCTGAAGAAGAGGCTGTAAAAAAGCTGGGCCTGCCTCATAAAAGCTGTGATGAAATACATTAAACCTCACCTTACCTTAGGGACATCACAGGGGCACAGCAGTCCTGGGTGTGTCTCCACATTAAAGGTCTCCTCGAATTCCAGCACGATCAGGAATCTATCTGGATCCTGTAGCTGCAGGAGCTGAGATCAGCTGTTGGATAGTCAGGGCCGCTGATTTCTCCAATCCTCTCAGTAAAAACGAGACTCTGACAGCGGGCTGGGAAAAAACAAACAACAGGAGATGATCGTAGTTGTATTAACTCAGTTCAGCCATGCCGGGTAAAGGAGTAGGATAATTTTCTACACTAGTCGAGGCCTTCATGATAGTTCTGGAGCCACAGATCTGTTGAGGTGGGATCAGGGCACCAGCACTATCCAGCGCTCCTGCCTCGGAACAGGGGCAGGGAAGGACCCTGGGACAGCACCACTTGAAAGGCCTGCAGGGCTGTGGGTCAGGTAAATTGGGGTGATAACTGGAAGCTCCTCAGAAACATTCCAAGGTGTTAAATTTGCAGCTTGTCTGCTGCTCCAGAGTGTGTGGAGTGGTAAGATAGCTATCAGCTCCTCAATTCCAGAAGCCTCTGAATGCAGCCCTTTCTTTTTAATGCCTTTGTTGCCAGACGTTTAGAATGTAATTGTATTCTCTGAGCAAAACCAGCTGTGCCTCTTGCCGGCACAATTGGAGCCACAAATGCTCCCTGCTGAAGAGAAGCAAGAAGGAACAGCCACAAGTGCCCCGAGGATCTCTGCTTGTTGACAGCATCTGATCGCTGTGAAGTGGTGCTTTGATCAGCTGGGAACAAAGGCTTTATGATGTGCTGCAAGAGCTGTATGAGCAATCCTGTAATTGAGGAGGAATGCTGGACTGGCTGATAACACCGGCAGATTTTTACACCGCTCTGACACCGAAATAATTGGAAGAGGGAAATTGTTTGACTTTGAATTGTATCCTCAAACACACCATGCTAACCTCCACCAAAAAAAGTGCCATTGTCCAGGCATTAATTGCAGATTGTCATCTAAAAACAGACAATACAGTTTAAGGTTGTCATTTTAATGGAAGGGCACCAAGTTGTGAATGAGCAAACGAATATTACTGTCCCTTAATAATGGATTTCGTTAGCCAAGGTTCTAAGCTTCTTTTACTTCAGAGAATGAGAAGCTCGTTTCCACCCTATACCTCTGTGTCAGCCCCACTTGTTGCCACAGGAAATATTTGTATTACAAGCATTTACTGGGAAAGAAAAGCAAGAACAGGTAAAATCATCTTTTAGGTGTATGTTTGTGTGGCTCTCAGCTCACTAAAATACCCCAAGTCATGATGCACTTGGGCACCAAGTGTTCCTTTTAGCTGTGATTTCAGAACAATCTCCCTCTGCCCACCTAGAAATGCCTATTCCGTTGAAACTGAGTGCTCTCCTAACTTATAAATCCTGTTTGAAATGCCTCTCTTGGTCTAAAGAAGTGGAGACAGCTTGCTAATTCACCTGGAGGTGCTGGCTGCCCCTGAACCCAGCCCTACAGCACCCTGCTCTGCACCAGCAGAGATCAGCTGAGCTGCCGAGGGAGTTCAAGCTTTTCCTTTCATGCTACACTTATAGAGGATTATTAGTAAGTGGCTTTTTTCCTTAATTGTTACTGTCTCATTCTTCCCAGCTAAATGCACATTTCTGTAATGTCACTGATTGTGTCTCAAACTGCAGAAGCATTTGACTGTGTAAGAATAAAACACGTTTTCCAGCACACTCTCCTGAGCTGCTTCAAATATTCCAGAGACACAGAGTTCACTGCCTCTCCCAGGCTTTAAGGTCCCACTGTAATGCCTCCTTCCACCTGCTGTCAGCCCAGGCTGAGAAACACCCCGAGATCTATTTGATATGCAGATCTAGCAGGATGTAGCTCACCCCCATGGAAGTGCAAAAAAAAAAAAATCTGCTTCTCTTAAAACTGAAATCTCCTCACGCTGCCAATATCTGTGCAACTCCACAGCCCCTTCAGGACTAGTCTGGAGGCAATTATAGGAAGAGATAGGGATGAAAACATGAAATCCTTGGGTGTGAGAGAAGACAGTGGGAATTCCTACCCTAAGCATACAAGCCACAATATAATGAGCACTATCTTTATGCCCCTAACTCCCTACTGAAACCATTAGGAAGTCAGAATCTCAAATTCTTTGCCAGTTCTGCAACAGAATCCTTTTCATATAACCTACAAACCCATTTGTCCCTGGGCACGGGACCTCCCATGCAAAGGAGGGATTACTCAAGTTGGTAAGGTTAAATTCTTTCTTATAAGAATCTCAGAAGACAGCAACACCTTGGCTTCTGTTTACCAAGGTGATCACGTTATCTCCTTTGCTGAAAGTGATATTAGGCTAAAGCTCAGCATAAATACAGGTAAGAGAGAGAAAGGATGGAGAAAAGCACACTATGAGGTAACACAGATCCACCACAGAGACAGACCAGTGTGTGTAACCACCCACTGGAGCTCCTGGAAGCTGGTGACCTGCTCAGTAATCAGAGGGCAAAGGAACACCTGATGAATTTAAAGGGTGAGAACCACAAGGCTGACACAGAGCCAGGATTCTGCTCCTGCAGGAAGTGTACTCTGAAAAACACTTACTGAGCTGCAGCGCCTGCTGACGCCTGAGGTGCTGGCCAGTCCCACAGGCAGCAGGTTGGGCTCCCCACACGCTGCTACAGCACAAACAAAAACCCAGTAACGCAGAAAACTGACCTTGTTTTGAAGGGCTGAAAGAGGAGAAAGACAGAGACTAATGTTTTTTAATACTTCATTACATCTTTCTCCTTTAAACTCAGTTTCCTAATGCTGACGTGAGATTTTCACGATACAGTTTGGGAAAAATGTGAATCATCACCAACAAACTCTCTTGACCTGTGCTCACATGAACAGCCACAACTAGCTGACCCAACAGAAGGCACTCTGCTAGTCCAAGGGAATCTGCAGCTTGAAGATGAAAAGGCTCAGACTGGACCTTACTTTTCTCCTAATACCTTCTGGATGTGGCCACTGGGAGTTCCCTTTGTCAGGGCAGTAATTTCTTCCATAATTCTGTGAGCAAGAAAGTCATAAACACCCAGCATAAAAAGGATCAAATGATTTTTTAACATCTGCCAGCAGAAATGCTCTCCCTTGACTGCTCAGTCCGAGCTTTAGGGCTGTCCTGAGAGTGCTCAATTATGCTGAGGCCATATTTTTATTGGGATCACAGTGAGCTGTTTGCCAGAGGCTTGAACTCTGAAAAACGACCCCCTCAAAACTTTCAGGTCCATTGCCATTGGCTCATTAGGCCCCCAACGAAAGGTGGGTCATAAATTGTGTCACTGAGCCGTGACAAAATCTCAGGCTGCTTTGATCACAATTCACTGTGACCATGAAACAGCCTCTGAACAGGATTAAACACGGCACGAGTAAGCCTTGGTAGTGCTTGCACAGCCTCTCTGCCCCCAGATCTGTCCTCTGCAGCATCCACCTCCTAGACACTTACTAAGCACGTTCCCAGGAAGTCAGGGCGGGGCTGTTCCCTCTCATTCTGCTGATGGATGTTCAAAGCTGGTACCAAGTGACTTGCTCAAGGGAACACTGAAGCCTGCAAATGCAGTGGCCTGAAATGAGAATTTCTCCAACATGTTTTAGGATGGCTGCCCAAAGGGGGGGCAGCCTAACTGGACATCCAGTGGGTATCACTGTGGAGCAGGGGACTGAGACACCATCAATCAGCACCACAAGCAATTGGGCTGAAGAACAGCATGCCTGGTGTTTCATCTACGTGGGGAGGGCACCATGTGCAGAAAAGACACCTCAGCTGTCCTGTGACATTCTGGTGGCTTTACCAAACTCCTGGAACTCCTCAGTTTTTCCTGCCAGAACACACTTCAGCCATGAGGGCAGGCTCCCAGTGGGGAACTGGCCAGAGTCACAAAATGGGGATAAAGACAAATTCAGACCTTTCCAAAGAATGAATGGGCTTCAAAGTCTCAATCTACAAATCTGTGTGCAGACAGGACTGTATCTAAAAGGAGGATTAGGGAACAAAGGTGTGGTCATGGTTTTGTTGCAGTTTAAGAACTGTGGAAGGTCAAGCAACAAGAGCTGGACGAGAAATTCAAGAGTCTTCATGTTAAGGTGTGATGCTCAGGGGCCTTTCACAATGGCTCCCCTCTTATCAGCTCCTGCCTTATCTACCTTCTTTTTTTCCAAGTGACACATGGAAATGTGAGAAAATGAATGCCCCAGAGGCTGCCATCAGCTTTCAACAAGGAACAGCCTCTTTATTGTCTGCAGGAGGCAGGTCTGAAAGGCAAGGAACCAGGACAGACAAGTCATGGAGCAAGAGAAGCCTGCAGCCCTTGGGCAGACTGCAACAGGCAGGCCAGGAGGGAGGGAAACCAGCTCTTCCCAGCACATCTGTCTCCATCTCTGCCTAAGCCAGAAGAAGCTTAATTATCTGAGGCTGGAAAATAAAGGAGAAAAAGAGCCTGTCAATGGCAGCCTGGCCAGGCAGCAGCCCAGAAGTCACAGGGGCAGCTTCTGCCCTCATCTCTTAGGACAGGCTGTTCCAATACACTGGAGACATGAGGAGCTTGGAGCTTGAATCAGACCCAGGCAGCCATGGCTGGACAGTTTGTAATAGGCTGGAGCTGGGAAGACAAATGCCAAGGCAACCTTAAGCATTGGAAGCTGGATCCAATCCTGTATTTCAGCACAGGGGAGCTCAAGGAAACCATCTTCCACCTCTGACAGTGTTTATGAGATGTGTGTGTGCTGGTTCTGCCCAGACAGGGTTCAGCTCCAGGTGGCAAAGCTGAACCCTCAAAGGATGAACCTCTCACCCCGTGTAGGCCCCTGTTTCACTGCACAGGGAATCCTGGGGTGCTACTCTTTTTCCCTGGTTCGACCTGAGGAGCAGGGCTGGGCAGCAGTCAGTGAGAGATCCCTTTGAACAGGAGATCTGTGCCTGACCAGCCAGCCATTTAACAAGTGGATCGTGGGAGCTGCTGTCAGTGACATGTGGATTGTGCTGCCTCTTGGCCTTTGTCCTTCCAGGGAAGAAAACTAACTATTTCCCCATTAGAATTCACAGCTCAGTTGTCAGTTTTTCCAACATATCTACTAATTTGAGTCCAGACTACTCAGTATCTCAGTACCCAGGGAACAAGATGTACTCAGTTTTGCAAGACTGGCTGCACTGGCAGCTAGGGAGACTGGAAGTGTCTGTGGTGGGAAGTGTAAAGCAAGTTTCTTGCCTCTCCCATTCAACCAACGTAAAGGTGAACAGAGGTGAAAAGGGGTAACCAAAACCAAGTGCCAGAGCACCATTCTACTGCCACATAGGATTGCTGTCCTAACAGCAACCATTAGCCCACAGCTCATCTGCAAAGGAGGGCCTGTGCTCCCAGCCCTGACCAGCCCCCTGGACCTCCTTCCAGCTGCACCAGGAGAACAGGGAATAGTGAAAACAACAGCTAAACCCCACAACTTTCCCCTTATATTAGAGTCAGGGCTGGATTGAAGTGGATGTTGTAGGTAGGGAAGTGTCTCCTGACCTATCAAGAGCTCACCTGTGCACGTCCTCTTGTTGCCATGCAGGGTGTAGCCAACCCTGCAGCTGCAGTAGTAGCCCCCCACGTAGTTGTGACAGTGGTGATTGCAGAGGGGTTCACCATCCAACAGCTGCTTGCACTCATCAATGTCTAATGGGCAAACACAGAATCAGGCAAACAACCCCCTTCAACAACGTGTCCTCCTTTGAGCCACTCTGTGTTTTGAGAGGCTGGGCTGTTTGCCTTTGCTTGCTGTGCCCTTCTGCACCTGCCTCTGTACGAGACATCGTCCCCCACCCAACACCCGGGCACAGAGCAGCACACAACACAGCCAGGCACCAACCCCACCACAGCTGAGGCTCTCCCATCTGCAAGATCTCTTACCTTCAGCAGCATAAAAGGCCTCGAAGCCCGTGAATGGTTTCTCGTTGGAGTAATCGGACCGGAACACCACCACGAGGTGGTTGTCCATGGACACGTACGTCTTATTGCCCGGAGCCTCCTCGGTGTCTGTGCTGTCCTTCCCACACAGTGTGGCCAAGGTCTTCCCACCAGAGCTCAGCTGCAAAACAGGCAGACAAATCCCCCAGATGGGCACAGGGCACTGACCTTCCCAATGGCTTGGAAAGCTCATGTTTAACGGTGTGAGGAAGGGGGTTTGAATGCTCTCAAAACCTGCTACATCCAAATCTACATCCAAGGACAGATAAGAGAAGATTTCCCCCTTCTCTGTGATTTAAGCCCATAATTTTGTCTCCCTTTTTCCTTTCTTGTTAACTTGGTGCTCTCAGTGAGAATCAGATCTTGGTAAAGCTCGAGGCAACCGGGGTGAAAAGAAAAAGTTTCACACACTGACAAATTCAAATGTATAGTAAAAGGTGTCTTTAAATGAGTGACTCACTTGCTCTATGATTCACCTATTAGAGTTTTAGTTCTTAATTTATCTTTAATACCAGAGAAATGTTCTGACACATGGGGTTTGTGTTGGGCATGGTAGAGAGGGGGCTGTGCACTACAGACCTACCAGAAAGGAGTGCTCCATCCTGCCCAAAGGAAAGCACATGAAGAGCAATGTGGTTTTGGGGAATGGGAGCAACTGGCCATATAAACCCATGGAAATGAGATCTGTCCAAGTGGGAACAGCCTGGTTTGGTTCCATCAGGTGGGAACTGGGTTTGCACCCTCCCTGTGTGCACAGCTCCCTCTTGGATGTGCATCAGGCCCACACAGACAAGTTCTTCCTGAGGTTGTTTGTCCCATGAGCCAGCAGACACCACAGCCAGTGCCCGTTCAGACAAGCTGACAGCACCTTGTTTAGACCATCAGTTACATTTTCTGCTCTCCCATTATACCCCGTGTAAAGCACTACTTGTTAATTCAGAAGCACACACTGTAACTTCAGCAACATGAAGCTCAAATGTTGTTTTTGACAAAATTTTAAACCTTTTGCTTCACAGAAAGGGAGCATTAGAATTTTCTGAGCACAAACAACTCAAGTTTTGGACGTTCCAACACAATCAGTTCTGCTTCCTGGTCCTGTGGGCCTCAATAAATATGCCATTTATAAATCAGCTGAGCCTGAACTTTACACCAGACTAAAATCAAGTGCTTCCAAGAGTTGTATTGGTCCTATATGTGCCCAGGATCACATGAACACAGTTTTTAGCAGCTTACCCTGCTACATCCTATCCTACACATACCTTCACATAGTCATATTCACACAGGTAGGACAGCTCCAGGTCGAAATGGGTGAAGTAGATACGGACAGAATATCCCTTGGGGACAGTAATATTCCAGATCCTCTCCTTGTGGTTTGGGTAGACATTTGGGAAGTTTGGGGACGTGATCCTCCCATACATTTTCTGTGGCACAACACTGCTCTTCACTCCACTGCAGAGCACAGCCAGCAAGACAAACAGCCTGAGTCAAGGAACAGAGATTAACACACGAAGAGGGAGCATTAACTCAGATCATACCCCAAACCCACACCTCTAAGCTGCCAGGCTCGATAGCAAATGGGGTATTTCATGCCCAACACCCTGCTCATTTGACAGTGGAAGAAACCGGGAGGAATCAGCGCAGTCCTACTCGAGTAGCAGGTAAAAACAAGATGAAACACATGTTCCTGCCTCCCAGAGCCTGCACACAGCCCAGTGGCCAGAGGAGCTGGGGATAACCCTGTCTGCACTCACCTCATGGTGCAGCTCTCCTGTCCCAGCCTGCTCCGCTCTGAGCCCCGGGCCAGGAACCTCTGCTGATGTGTTTGCATTTGGGGGTGGATGTATTTACTGTGTGTGCTCTGCTGGGTTTGACTGGATGTTGAACTCTGATGTTTATCTCCCTTCCACCCCCTTCAGCCTGCTGAGTTCTGGGAACAGCAATCCCTAAAACCCAGGCTCGTGCTGAGGCTTCAGCCGGTGACAGGGAGAGGCAGGCAGGGACAGGGCTGATGGCTCAGAAATGCTGCAGGCTTTGCAGGGAGCTGTAGGATCGCATCGCTGCCCTGCGGGAGGGCGGCGGTGGGAGGAGGTGGCTCAGGCAGTGTCTGCACGGGCAGTGAGGGCAGCTGGGCAATGTTCTTTGCCCCCAACCAACCGATCCACAGTCCCACTGATGCAGCCAGCACAGTACCGGGAGCAGTTCCTTCTGTCACCAGGGCAGGAGGGCGTTAGGGACAAAATAATGGGGCACATTACAGGATTTTAGAACAGTGAGGAGTCTCAGGAGATGGTTCTGTGTAACGGCACAGAAATACTCAGTGACACCACGCTACAGCACACCCGAGTTTCAGAGATGCCCAAGTCTTCCAGTTCTCAGCTGTACATTTAAACCCAGGGCAAGCTTGTGGTGACTGAAACCTCCTCCAAGCCTTGGTCATATGCATGGATGGCTTTTTATCCTGCCCATCCTGGAATGACCTGAACGAGAAGGTAAAACAGGCACAATAAAAAATAATTCAAATTTCTTCTAAACATTTGTGGATCCACACAGGGATTTCGCTCTGCCCAGGGAATTCAACTGGGAGAGCCAATGCCTATAGGACATAAAGCTTTATTAATTCCACTGCTTGCAGGCTGCTTCCTTCCAAGCCAGCACTTAGTTTCCCCCCAAAACTCCTACTCCAGTGCACATGGAGATAGGCCTAAATTTATAGAGGGTGAAAAGCCAGATCCATTAATGCTGAGCCCAGGTCCACCTCTTCCCTGGCAAAAATGGACAGAGAGTGGGAAAACTGGTCTGCAGCAGGGAACAGATCACTGCACTGCACAGGCAGGAAATTTACCCAGAGATATCCTGTAATTAAATGGACACCTTTTGAGCAGCCAAAAAATCATTACCCCAGGCAGTGAAACTGCAGGAAAGCAGGAGTTATTACACGAACAGAAACGAAGGCAAACAAACCATTCAGCAGACTGCAAACAGAAAACACCATTTAATAAAAGTGAAGGAGAACGTAGTAGCAGTAATAATTAATTGTGTATTAGCAGTACCTACAAACATGGCTAATGGACAAGAACCCAGAGGGGACTGGCTTTTCCCATGGCCCACTAGCTGTTAAAATGATCCTATCAACAAGATAGATGTGGACCTTAAACTGGCTGGAAACGAGCAAAGGGAAGGAAAATTTTGCAAAAAAAAAAATCAATCTGTGCCTAACTGAGCTGCTGCCTGATTCCCTCAGGCACAAATACTTCCAGAAGCGTCCCCCATCAGGCTTCCTGCTAGGAACAGTCAGCTCTGGTCTTAGGTCTGAACGGTCTCTCACAGCCCTGCATTTGATGAGGCCCCTGCAGCTGAGGGTGGCTGAAATAAGACAGTGCCTCAGTAAGCTGTGCCCCTGGAGCCTGAGGGGCTGATTGCTTGGTGCACACACTGGCTTTGCCCTGGCACGGTCTGGGGAGAAGCACCTGATGTGAACCACGCCAAGAACACCTTCCCTGCTCCTCCACCTGGATTCCTTCCAGCTCCAAAGGCCACCAGGCTCACATCACTGGGTGCAGCAGCATTTTGGGAGCACTGTGACAGCAAAGCTCAGGCCACAGGGATGCTCCTCTTGCCCCCAGTCTGCCCTTGGCACAGGACTAAGCCAGCCCTAAGGCTGGGGGCACTTCATCCATGTCACTGCAGCTTCCAGTGCCCTGGGACTTGCTGAGTTACTGATCCACTTTAAGAAATTTGGGTGTTACCTGGAGTGATGCCTCCTGAGAAGTTTGCCCAGCTGCCTTCTTGCCCCTGTCTCCTTCCATGCTGAGGGCTGACTGAGGGAGCACAAAGGGGAGCTGCATTCCCAACAGGAACACCAGGCCAAGGTTCAGAGAAAGGATTTCCCTTGGAAAAAAAAAAAAATCTTCTGTGGAATGGAAGAATATGGAATGACACAGAGATGCTGGAGAGTCCTTGTCTGAGCCCACACTTTCCCTCAGACTCTGTACAGTCTCCAAAAATGAGCTTTTACTACTTGACACTGAGGTCTGTCAAGGAAAGGTTTCAAATCCCTCCTGCAGCAACAGGGAGTGCAGACAGCAGAGTCAGACACAGAATAAATCAGCAAGAGCAGAGCTGCTCAGCCAGCACAGTGCCTCGGGCTGGTACCACTAAGAGCCAGGGACCAGATCTCCACTTTCCCTGCAAACCCACAAGCAGCAGGAACCAAAACAAAAGATGAGAAGGCTGGAAAGCAGCTTTGCTGCTAGGGCTGTCACCAAAGTGCTGTGAGACCCAGGCTAAGCCATGGGGCAGCTCTTCAGTTCAGATTTCCCTCTGACCTCAAGTCTTAAAACTGCAAAAATATTACCTGAGGTAGATTTTGCCTGAGCTGTGTTCCTCCAGAAAGGGTTTCACTTGTACCAAACTCTGAGCTCCTGTAAAAATGAAATCAATACAGCTCCACCATCCACTTAATCAAAAACGTCCCAGACAGCTCTGTTCTCAAATGGACCATGCAAAACCACACGGTGCCTCCAAAAATCAGCTTGTGCTGGGGGACAAAACCACCTCTGGGTCTGTGAAAGGCAGCTCCTGCACCCTGGCAGCAATCCCAGGGAAACACTGCAGTGACTGGCTGGTGTTTGGGGGGTAATAAGCAGGACAGTGAGCACCTGAACGTGCCTCCAGGTCTGTGCCAAAGCAAGGGGCTGTGCAGGGAATGGAGGCAAAGCACAGTGCACTCATCTGACAGAGCAGGGCTGTCCCTGCATCACCAATCAGGGCAGCAAAGGAGCAAAATAGCTGCTTGCTGTGATCCCTGAAGACACTGCTCCCCACTGCCCCTTCTCTCCAGCTGCCTCTGCAGGGCCCTGAGAGACTGCTAGCATGCCTGCTGTTCCGTGGCTAAATCCCATCCTCCCGCACTGAGGGGTTCAGAGAATTGGGGGAAGCAAATGCAGCAGAGGAGAAGACGTTCTGCTTCCTCATTACAAATCAAAAAGCGTGACTGACATCAAAAGACAAGCACACAGACGGAGCAAGCAGAGCATGGAGTGGGGCAGGGGGAAGAGCCTGGTTGCTGTGAAACAGAGTAAAAAATAATCTTGCCAGGGGAAAGATAGGAGGCAGAGAAAGCTCCTGCAATGGGGCAAGACACTTTCATCAGTTAGGGCAGGCTTTCCTCCTTCCCACGCTGTCTACTGCCACCTCATTGCTCTATATTGTGTTTGCAATGACAGACTCCAGCTGCCACAGTGCCATGGAGCATTTCTGCAGCAGGGAAAAAACACTGGCCTTGGCCTCTTTACCCTGCATGGACTGACTTCCAAAGGACAGCTGATGCAACTCCACAGCATCATCTTCATCTGGAAGCTCCCAGATCTGAGCTCCGATTGTCCATGAAGATCAACAGAAACTCTGCAATAAAGATGCTGGTTGACAGTTTTACTCCCCTGGCATGATCAGAGCTCTCAGAAGCAAAGGTGAGCATCACCTGGCCTCAGGCTGGGAAACATGACCTCTCCAGGAGCACCACAGAGCTCAGAGTGCAAGGCACACACAGGTTATACATCATGTGTGTGTACATACTGAAAGTGAGGGATAGCTTCTGTTCAGCTGCACAGCTGCAGGATCCATCAGCACATCGTTTTCACCTCTGCCAGCCCATCTCAGCCACTGCATGGATGGATGTGTGTGTATTTATGCACATGACTGTACAAATTCCAGGGCGAATCCCTGCGCTGCACACACTCATTCCCTTGGGAAGAGAGCACGACACAAGAGATGCTGAACACATCACTCTGCCTCCTGGAAAAAACTCCCACTCTGCCCCGGGGAAGGCAGCACAAGAACTGCCCAGATCAGACTCTCTTTTCTCTGTCCCCCAGTCCCATGGCTGGGCTCAGAAAATGAAGGAGCTCCCACAGCTCCTGTCTCGCTCCCACCCACACCCTGGGTAGCTGCAGTACATCTGCTGGGCTGGCTCCAAGTCTGTGACTTCACTGGAGCAGCTGCTTGTGCTGGGAAGAGGATTTAGTTACAATTCAGATGCAGCTACAGCCAAAGCTATGAAACAGTGCTGTCTTCTCTTCAAGCAAAGATGCTCTGCACGTTTCAGGCACAGCCAGGAGTGCTTACCCACATTTTCCCTGGGTAAACCTGGCTCCAGACAGCCAGGAGGGACACAGGGGGTGAGGGAATCACATGTCCAGCATGTATCTCTTGTCCAACATGAGGTGTCAAAGCAGGGAAGGAAATTGAGAAGAAAGAAAAATATGACAAATCTCTGTACCAGAGGACACGAAGGCCAACCCAGGACAAGCCCATCAGGAACTCCCTGCTGTGAACAGAGTGAGGGTAATGAAAAGCCTCCCTTGAACCTGTTGTAGCCTCATTCAGCGAGCAGCTTGGCCCTGCAAAGCAATCAGGAGACTTTTCAGCTCCCACAGCATCCACCCAGGAATCACAGCCTCATTTAGAGAGAGTGGCTTGGGGTTACACACCTGCCAGGATGACTGGAAGGCCTGCAGAGTCACTTGCCAGCTTGGAAAAGGCTCTTAGCATGTGCACTCCCTCCAGCACAGCCTCCAGCAAGAGGACCCACTTGAGCAGCAGCTTCTCTCCAAACCCATTCTCTGCCATGGGAGAACGGCAAAGTGAGTTTGGCAGAACCATATCCATCTCCTGATGGAGTTCCCATGTAATCCTGCACTCCTGTATCCTCCATTAAACAGGGCTGAAACCTTTCCCTGTCTGCAGAACCAGAGCCTGCAGGGCACAGTCTGGATAAAGGCCTGGTTTTCCAAAAAGGGGGAACCCAGAGCTCATTTTCCACACCAAACCACAAGCTGAGAGCACAAAGTCTGCCTCTGGAAGTCAGAGCTTGGCTGCTTGTCTCTATTTCCATCTCCCTTCCATTAGTTCCTTTTTTCATGACTGCTCTTCCTCTACATGTATGTGCTCTAATTAACACTGTGAAGAATTGTCCTCTCCTCCCAAATGGACATCTGTCTGAGGCTGGAGGAGACAGTAAATTCCTGAGGCTCCCTCCCTGCTCAGGAAGAGGGAGAAGCTGAGAGATGTGCTGAAGAACAGGCTTCAGCAGCATCAGGACTGGCAAATTCATTAAACCCACTTGCAACAGGCTCCTCTGCAATCGCCCATAACCTCAATTCCTTTGTAACAAATAGGCTATTACCTGGCTAATCTAGACAAACAGTAAAGCCAGCCCAAAGCATCCCCGAAATAAGAGCTGCTGCTCAGACATTAAAGAGTTGGTGTGATACACTGGAATGGACAAATCTTCCCTGGGGCTGAATCCCTCACTGAATACACACGGCCTCATTCCTGCCTTGGAGAAAATAGAATGAAGGCGTGTTAGAGCCACCAGTGCCATCAATCAGAACCTGGATATTAGAATGCCTGTAGCACTCCAGGAAAAAAAAAAAAAATCAAACCTACCAAGCAAGCAGCTGTGCTAAACTTCTGCTGACCACTTCAAAGAAACAAAAATGCTTTTCTCTACTATTTCAAATTGCTCCCCCTTCAAAGAAGTCTGGGATCTCTGACTGTTCTCTCTTTGGAGGAGAAATTAAGGATACCTCCTAGGTACTAGGTACCTTCTAGAGGTTTTCTAGATGTTACAAAGACTGGCTTTATCAATCTTGTTTTTAAGGCAGAAATGCCAAATCTATTCCTGCACAAAAACACTGGAAGTGTTCAAACCAAACCACTGTCCTTCAGTCTAGATGCAAGCTCATTTTTCGCAACATTCCACCCTGAAGCTCTTGTTTCTTGCCCTAGAGGGGGGAAAAAATCCCCCAAGCCTATCAAAATGCAGGGTAAGAGTTGTATCCTGAATGAACATTTCACTCCTCAGCTTCTCTGGTTGACTCTTCTTCCCTCACAGAAATCCTCACAAAGTCATAACCTCCAAAACACCATTTGATCCTGTGTCCTTCTGTTTGGGGCCATGTCAAGCACTTGGATTTGGGGGGAGAGTGCTACTGTTTCACAGAGAATTTTAATTCTGTCTTTGAAATGAGTGAGACACTTACCTGGCTTCCTTCTCCTCACTTTTCAGCATTATGAAATCCACAATGCCAAAGTTTCACCAGAAGTCATGACTAAAGCTTGAACAATAGAGGGAATGTGCAAAAAGAAAACAAGAGCTTTTAAACGGAGTTTTCAACAAAACCCAATTAAGCAGAAGCCTCACAAAGGAGGGGTGAGCTCCTGCCAACACAGCACTGTATTCTGACTCAGAAAAATCTGCAATTCAGAGACAGGCAGAGCTACGACCTGGCTGCACAAAAACAAATGCTCAGGTGTTGGCACTCAAATACTCCCCGGATTCAGGAGTTCCCTGGCTGCTGCACGCAGGTGGTTACAAATGGGACTCTCTCACACCTGTGGGACACATTGACACCTGTTTGTATTTGCTGCCAGCAGGTCCAACACTTGTTGAGTCTCAAAGCTGTGTGCAGAAAAACCCACTGTAAAGTGCTGACATGGCCTGGAGGCACTGGGCCTGCTGGCAAGCAAAGGGAGACTTGGCAGATGCTTATAGCCCTCTAATTTAAAATTAGGCACAGAGTCTATGAAAGTGTGTCCTAAACTGCCCCAGCCACAGTAACTGCCAGTGACTTCCACCAGCCACCAGCCTCAGGATCTTACTCTGCCCCAGCAATGCTCAGCTCCACTGGAAAAGCAAACAAAATGATTTGGCTACATGCAAAGTTAACCTTGTACAAGGATGTTGGATCTAACCCGATTCCAACCTGCATGGCAAGGCTCTCAGCTAAGATCTGAGCCCCCTCAGCTAACAATTAAAACTAAAAGAAGAAACTCTGGGGGCTCAAAATGAAGATATTTCGGGTACACCTGTGTGGGGCAGGCAAAAGGGAAACAGCCTTGCTGTGGCATGTGTTTGTCTGACGTGGTAAGAGCAGTACAGAGCCAGCAAATTAAAAGATCATCACCTGTAATTTAAATGTTTGGCTGGAATCTCCCACGAGGCCCAGTGGGAAGAATCTCCGAGGAAAGGAAGATGATTTGTTTGATGTGTGTTAGCAAGGAGGGAACTGAGCCAGGGTGCTCACACAGCTGGAGGAATTGCTCTTGCTGAGGTCAGATTACTCCAGCTTGTCTGCTGGCCTGTGCTGAGCAGCCCTGTAATGACCCAGAATTGCAGCTGACAGATTGGTGCTGAGAGTTTCTCTCACCGAGGCTCCTGCGTGTGGATGGGCCATTACTCTTTCAATTTTGGGCTCTGATGCCTGTTAACACAGATTAGGCTTTTCCATATGGTGTGTCTTAGTCTGGTGTCCAGGGCAGCTGCCTGGGCCTCTGTCCCCACCCCCGTGCTCACCCTGGCTAATGAAAATGGATGATGGCCCCAGCTCGGTAATGGGACACAGATGGACCAAATGGTTTTTCGCTTTGAAACATATTTTCATTTAAGAAAGTCTCCAAAGACTGTGAGCTTTTTATTCTTCTATCACTGTAATATTGCCCCCTAATACACAGCAATCTTCAGACAGGTGAGGAATTCAAAGATGCCAACTTTCAGTTTAGCTGGATCTGCAAGTCAACACACCAATGTCCTGTTCTGCTGATGGCCTTGAGGTGTTCTCTCACTTTCCTCCTCTCCCACCTCACCTCTTCTGCTCATACTGAGAGATCTGCAGCGTGAGAAGCTGCATTTTTTGGGGGCAGATCTGTTAAAAGAAGGCCTGACAGGCTGCTGAATCAGCCTCATCTGAAGGACTGCACTGCCTCCCACAACACAGTAATGATAAATTAAACAGCTGCCTTATTGTTATGAAATCCTTGTGCAGACACAGCAGAAGCCTCCCCAGCCACACGTGAGAACACACGACTGAGGACACTGTGCAATGGGCACGGGAATCGGGGGGCACTTCCCAGCAGGACTCTCCTTTCTTCACCTCTGCACTGGGAAGTTCAAGGGCTCATGAAGCCGCCTCCAACTTTCCAAAGGGCTCCTTGTTATTTATGGTTTCTGTCCTCGTGCTAAGGCTCCTCAAATAATTGGGCAATAATCCCCTTAATGAAGGGCAATGTTTGCCCATGACATCTCATTTACCAGGCAGTCCATCTTCCCAGAGAGGTGAAGCCTGGTGAAGTGTTTCTGAGGGACAGGGCAAGTGCCTGTGTGTGTATGTGTGAAAATGGGATGGGACTCGGGAAAACAATTCTCCTTGAATCTCTCAGCCCTCATTACAATTCCTCTTTTCAGTGCCAGCTCTGATTTATGGGCTGCCATTCAGAGGCTGTGAAGCCCTGCAGCCAGGACTGACCAGCTGTCAGAGCAGGGCTTCCAGAACAGGAAACATATTAACCTGTCCCTGTGCCTGCCCAGATCCCACGGCTGACACCGGAGCTGACAAGGAGGCCGTGCCTGGCACGTCACTCCACCCTGAGCATTGCCTGGGGCTGTGGCTGCTCAGAGGGCACACACCCAGAACCAGCTGCAGCCTCCCCAGGTGCAGAGCTGGGACACAGCCACATCTTGTGCCCCAAGAGAGAGAATTCCTGGACTGTACCCTCCTGCTTGCTTCCCATTTTTATTCTGGAATGGGACAAGAAGCCACCAGTGGCATTTCTTCTCGGTCGTTCTGCCTCTAGCCCTCTCTGTGCCATGGAATGACCAGCTGCCTTCCAGCACTGGACAGGGTTCAGTTATCCTTCAGGAAGAGCAATCAGAAGGCACTTTCCAGCCCGCTGGCTCCCAGCAGTGGGTAAATTCATCAGCTCAGAGACGAAGAGGAGCACTCTCTGCAAGCCAACATTTCAGAGCACAAGGACTGCTGTTTGCTCCCCACAGCTCTGGGTTCCTAAAGTGTAAATCCAGCTTTTTGGGCAGCTGCAGCTCCCTGTGTGCACACCTGCACCTAAGCTCCTGGCAGGGCACCTCTCACCATGGGACTGATTGGACTCAGACTGGATTGGCAGCACATGGCCAAGGACAGAGCTCTCAGGAGCACAGAAAAGGCTTTCATGGACACATATCCTGACCTTCTGGGTTTCACTCTGAGCAAGGGGCTCCCTGCACAGAGCCTTGTCCTGACTGGAAGAATTAAAAGCTCTGTGTAAAATGTTATGTCCTCCCCTTCTCTATTACATAGAAATACTTTCCCTTTCTCTAATAAGAGAATGCTGCCCATGCCTGGTGCATTAACTAATGCAGACCGATATACCCAGTTCTAGCTGGACAATCTGCTCTTCTTCAAATACATAGACAAAGTCACACTAAAAACAAGCAGATCTTAAGACTCTTCCCTCTATCCAACAGTGACCAAATGTGCCAAGGTGATGGACTTTAAAACCATCATCTGAGGGACCAAACATCTCCTGGACAATTTCTGGAGTGGGCAGCTTTCCACAGCCATAAATCAATGGCTTCTTCACTGGCTGTCCAGAAGAGACTAAAACACACCAGCCAAGCACAGCCTAGTAAAACTGAAGACATTTTTAACAGCAGGCTTTCCTAACCAGCAGCCTTACAATAGGAAGTAGGCCTGAACTCAAGCCAAATTCAACAAGGTCCCAGCTGTAAAGATTGCTTGTAATTTATTTTTTGTTTTACACTAAACAGTAATTGGTTTAAAACAAGAGTCCTCCAGGTCCCAAAGGCACTGCTAGAACAGAAATTCCTCATTCCCAGCTGAATGCCCCGAGCCCAGGGAAGCAGCATGCTCTCTCCTCTGGCACAGCTTATTCCCCTGTGCACCCTGTCCTTCTAGACAGCAAGCCTCATCCAGCCCAGCCAACCACTCAGGGCTGAGACACTCTCTGGGGAGGTGGAAGACATGGATTTGAATCTCTCACATTTCCTTCACCTCCCAGACGCTTCCTCTGAGGCTTCCTATGAGCCCGACATAATTTTAACAAGTGGGAAGCAGACACGCTGCAAGGTCTGAATCCAGATTCAAGCAGCTCTCTCCAAAGCTCCCGTCTTAAGGGGCTGAAATGCTGGCTTTTTTTTCATCTGGCACCTCCCTCCCCTGTCTGCAAAATGGAACACAGATCTGAAAGTGGGAGCTCGGTGAGCTCCAGAGGTGCTGGGCTTAGCGAAGGGGAACACACGGATCAGACACGGCTGTTACCAAAGGCTCAGCACAGGTAGCTCCTGCTCTCCCTGTGCGTGGGTACAGCTGTTCCTCAGGCTCTGGGATGCAGGCTGGCAGCTCCTACAGCCTCTGCCTGTATTCCCAGGCTTCTGCAAGGGCTTACTCACAGCAGCTGATCAACAGCAGGGAGCTGTTCTCCATCAGCTCCTGTCTCACTTATATGACACAGGCCCCCCTGACTCCCAAATATTCCCTGCTCTAAAGGCTGAGAGATCATTATGAAATAAAAACCAGCTTTACCCACAATAGATATTCTGCAGTAATGCTCTGCCAGAATCTTCACTCTGAAGGTTTTTCCTATGCTGGCAGCTCCCAGTTTGCTGTGTGCCTCTGGATAACTGATTTTTACCTCCCTGCACTTCATCTACTGCCTTAGTGGTAACTCTGACCATGATTCCTTATGAATCCCTGAGGAAAAGCTACATCTCTTAAATCCCTGTTGATGCAGTAGAGAGCACCTTCTGGTTTCCCATTTTCAGGCTTTTACAGAACACAGATCTTTACACCGCAGTGTCCCCAAGAAGCACAACACTAACACCCTGCCTGTCCTTCTGACCTAGTCTACAAAAACTGCAGTGCTCCAGCAGCCCCTCCTCACTCCCTGGAATCCTCCTTTCAAATCCCCTGCAAGTTCCTTCAGGGTTCAGCAACGACAGGAAAAATCCACTGTGCCAGACATCCTCCCAGTTCACCAAGTCATCTGTACTCAGGATTTCCTGTGTTGCACATTCTTACATGGAGCTACTGTGAGTTCTGAATGGTCAAGGTAACAGATCCTTTCACTGAGCAGTTTTCATGGAATATAAAAGGCATTTACAGCCTGCTGTTGCTGCTGAGGGCTTTGTGAAAGCAGGGGCTCAGAGAAGTGGCTGAAGTTAAATTTTCAAAGCCCACTTCACAGGTAAGAGAGGCTTTCAGAGCTCCGAGAACAAGGTCACCAAACAAACTGTTTACACAGAGTAACAAGGAGGGAACAAATGCCTTATTTGACCACATGTTTTATTCTTCCACTCAACAAAACCCCATGTGGGAGGAAGGTCAGCAGAGCCATGGGCAGGGGTACATGTGGCATCACAGTTAAAACAAAATACAAAGTCTCTTAGATCAACGAGATCAAGGCTTAAGGCAAAGCTCCCAGCCCAAATCACCAGGAAAGATAAATAAAAGTAGCACTTCTGTGTCACAGGGATGTTGTCAAGTTTGTTGTTATCTAAACCACCACCTTCTCAGGTAGTGTTGTCAAAAACAAGCATCCCATAGGAACACACGCTGTGAGCCACTACATTAATCTGTGACCAAGAGCAGAGTTCACTCAACACTGGAGAAAAAATTCCCCCTTAGTGCAAACCCAGTTACTCTTTCCCAGTTTGCATCTAACTGCTCATATGCCATCACTGACCTCAGAAACAGATTTTCTTTTAAATAAATGGGCTCACTGCTTTTCAAACACACGTTCAGTGTTTCTGAGCAGAGCCAAATATAATAACAACATAAAGACAAAAGACACCCCGTGCAACCTTATGCTTCATTCTCCCTGCAGTACAAGGTTTAACTTCAATTTTCTGTAGCTGTAATCAACGCTAAAGGTGCCTCACAGGCCACGCATTGCCTGAGACTGACAGGCACAGGACCACCAGACAGGCAGCCCTGTTGTGCTCCCGCTAAATTTAACTCCATTTGTGGCTACCTGCAGACTGACAGGATCTTTGTGAGTCTGGTCAGACTGCAGCTCTCTGCTTTGTCTGAAGCTGAAAACGCACACGGTGTATTAAAACAAGATCTTCACTGTAAAAGCACGTACAAACAGGTCGCCATGGAGGGTACTAAATTTCAAATAAATGCCCTCCTAGTTCCTTTGTCATCTACATATCTGTCCACATATTCACGTGCTTAAATGAGATTTACTCTGTTCTCATCAAGGTATAAGCTACCTTGGACTACTTCACACATAGCAAGGATGCAGCCACAGAGTTACCCCTGGGTACTGAATATGCTGTAGGGTCACAGCTGAACTTGTCCCCATGATAATTTATTCATTTGTGTGCAGCTGATGCATAAGCATGAAGTTAAAAACATTAAAAAAAAGAATAAAATACAGTGAATACCACTGGACTAGTTGGATTAGGTGAGGTCAGCACTGTATGTGCTATCTGACTTTAAAAGTTTGCCTTCTGACATCTTTTTACTTTTTAATGTGTCTTTTTCACATTTTAAAAAATCTCATAGGTGTTTTGCACTTGCCCATGCAGACACCCATTATTCTGAGCTGTGACAAGACTTTAAAGTACATCAGCTATTGCATCTAAAGGAGAAATAGCATGCTCTCACTCCCATCTACTTGACATATGCTATTATAACACACAATTCTTCTGTGGAAATGCAAACAGAAAATGGTCAGATATGACACATATTTGTTAAGCCCCTCCTGGTGAATCTGATTTCTCCTGCCACACTCCCTAACACAAGGCATCAGGCAGGACCTCACAGTGCTTCAGCCTCAGCACACTGACTTACCAAAGGAACTGCACCGTCCAGTCCAAGTCAAACACTGATCTGAGCTGCTGAAAGGAAGGAGCTGTGCTGGCCCCCGTCCACAGCACGTGCGCTGGCGACTCACACTTCCCCTTGGAGCTCAGCCAGCGCCCCAGCCTGCCTGAGCAGGAACCATCTGTGGGAATGAAAGAGCACCTCAACTTCCAAATTTACTTCCAGCCTTGAGAGCAGCCAGACTCCTCTCTCCTCCAGGAACCACTCAATAATACAGCACACGGCTTCCTGAACAGGCAGGCTCTGTCGGGGGCAATCCCTGTGTCCGTGTGCTCTGGGGTTTCTCGTTTTCACTCCACGTTGTCTCGAGCGTTCTGATCACAGACCGGATCCAGTGGTGGATAATAAGGCAATTCCTATGAGAACACTTCTAAGGTGTTTGCATCCTGGTTGGTCACATACTGCTACACAGGTCTGAGTAATGGTAATGGCCATAATTAGCTCTTATACAGCACTTGCCTCTTTATATAATTTTTCCTGAGATACGTAGGTGTAAGGAGCTTTCACCTCATTTTAAGGACAGGGAAACCGAGGTATTGAAAGGGAGGTAATGATGAAATGTAAATGCCAGCAGCAACACGAGGCACAAAACCAGGTCTCCTCCATCCTAGCTGGGTGCTTCAGGCAACACAGCTGGGAAGCTCCATATCCCATTACCCATACACTGAGTCGCCGAGTTCCCCCAGCAAGGATCTTATTTTTCATTATGGAGTGAAAAATAAAACAAGCCACAGGGCTCTAACTCCTCCTGCAAGCCAGAGACACAGGGCCAGACATTTCTGCTGCAAACGGCACGGTGCAAATGCGGTGTGAGCAAAGTGGCAGCAGCCAGCCCGTGGAGGTGCTGGAGCTGTGGTATCACTCATTACCGGGAGAGAGGGGCAGCGTTACCTCAGCTGTCAGAAAAACAGGCTGGCTGCTCATTAATCCAAAACGCTGCTGTTGAGATGAGCGACCCTGTGGTCACCGGCGTCCTCAAACAAAATGTAAAGGCTCAAAAGGGAGATATTACAAATATCTGCTGTTAGTTCTCATCAGGTTTTGGGGACTGGCTCGGTAACAGTTGAAATTTGTTATTTTGTGTGACCATTGCCAGCAATGTAACAGATCTCTGAAATTCAGCTTCTTAGTACTAAGGATTAAAGCAGATAGGGCAACTGAATTTCATACCTTTTTTTTTTTTCCAGCGTATGAGACCAAGGACTCATCAGTCTTCTACAGAGGGAAACACCTGTGAACTCAAACCTGCCTGCTGTCCATAGCTCTTCACTACCTGTCAGTTCTAAAAATAAGGTTCAAGAAGCTACTTAGCAAGCCCAAAGGAATAGCTCTGCTAGATAGCACCCAAGAAGGTAAGAGAACCCTAGTGGGTTTTGATTGCTCTTCAGCAAGATGAGAAGACACCAATAAACCTTAAGAGAACCAGAGAAGAGTCAGAGCTGTTGAACCTCGGATCACAGCCCCTTGATTTCATTATTTCAGCCCTAAAGCACCCCAGGAACTGCTCTGGCAAACCAGAACTGGGCCAGGCTCTGGGCATGTCTCCCCCTCCCCAGCACCCCCAGACGCTGCCCCTGCACCCATATCTGCACAGCACTGCCTGGGTGCTTCACCGAGTCACAGCCAGCATGGAGAGGAGCGCAGGGAGCTGCAGTGGCACCAAAACAGCCTCTCTCCATCGTGGCACAGCACCTTATCCTGACCAGGGCTGGCACTGAGGATCCTCCACATGGGGCACAGCCCGAGCTGCCAAGCGCCTTACCACACACTACTTGGTCCCTCAGAGGCTGAGGGGGCAGCTGCTGCAGCTTTAGGGATGGCCGTGCCCTAGCCCCCACTGAGGGGCTCCTCTGTTCTCACAGCCACCTCACAGCCCCTTCCCAAAATGGTGATCCTCCAAAGGCCCCCACAGCCGCTCCACAAAATGGCTGCTGCCCCCCACAGCCACCCCACAAAATGGCCGCTGCCTCCCACAGCCGCCCCACAAAATGGCCGCTGCCCCCCACAGCTGCCCCACAAAATGGCCGCCCGCCCCCATGGCCGCCCCACACAGAGGCACAGACAGTCCCCGAGGCGCCATGCTTTATTCTGAGGGGTGGAGGGCACAGCAGGGGAGCTGGGGGCGACAAGGAAGACAAGGAGTGGGGAGGGTGTTTGCAGACTGGCAGGGCCAGGCCAGGCAGCACTAGCAGGAGGTGAAGGTTTTCCAGAAGAAGTTCTTGCAGGGCGCCTTGCGCTCCCGCTGCGAGAGCTGGGCGAGCCGGCCCAGCACTGCCCGCTCCTCCTCCAGCTTGCCCTCCTCCTCCAGGTCCGGGGCGGCCGCCTCGCGCCCCACGTCCACGCTGTCCAGCAGGCCCGCCAGCATCTTCAGGATGGCGTCCTTCCGCACTGTGCTCTGTTCCTGTGGGCAGAGAGCAGGGAAAGTGACGCATGGAGGGCCTGTCCCCCACGGCCATCGAGGTCCCTTCGTGCCCCCCTGCCATCCCTGGTGTCCTGCCCCGAGAGCTGATGCTTTTCCCATCAGCAAAGCTGTGCCACAGCTCAGGGATCTGTTTCTCCAGAGGGCTGTGCTCCCATCTCCCCTCCCTGTCCAGCTCAGCCAGCTGGACCCTCACACGGGCCGTGTTATAGCTGGAAAAGAGCAGCTAACAAATAGGCTTGAATCAGCTGTAGGCACTAATTAAATTTCAGTGAATGCCACCCTGCTGCCTCCTCCCCTGGTCAGCCCGTGCTCCCTTCACTGCTCTGATCATCCAATCTCTGCCTTGGGAAGGTCAGGGAAAGAGGCACAGGGTCCTGGGAAGAGGCACAGAATCCTGAGCAATATTAAATCAAGCTCAAAGGGGGGCTGTACCCCACTGTAAAATGAAATGCAACAAGGAGTGGGATGCCCCAAAATCTTGAGCAAAACATTGCATCAGCAGAGACAGGCAGCTGTATTTCTAGAACTAGAACCTGTGTTTCCATAGCCTGACCCTGGGGTAGGGTGGGATGAACTGGGAGCTGCTGAGCTCCATCCCTTTGCTGTAGCAGAGCCCGTGTCTTGGGGCTTGAGGGATTTCCGCCAGTACAAGCTGTGAGTTATTGTGTTTCTCTTAACTTTACATCCAGCAAATCTGAGCAATTACCTCGTGCCTGAGCGTTCCTGGTCTCTGTGGCTCATTAGAAGGGACAGCTGGTACTGGCCAAGTTGGGATTGATGGTTTGACAGGAACAGATCCTGTTTCCCATGCGGAAGGGAATCTTGGAAGCACATTTCCATGTCAGTCCTCACAAATGCCATATTTACTGCTGGGACTGCTGTCTCTGTCAGCACCAGCGATCACTAAGGACCACTTGGTGAGCAACTCAAAAGATGGATAAATACAGGCAGCAGCAATTATCCTGAGTTTACATTACAGAAGGTTTATGGGCATTTTTTAATCACTTTCTTAGCTCTAGTAACAACCCTTGCTTCCACACGAGGGGAACCGAGGCACAGCAAAACCCCACCCTGTGTGTGTGGCAGAAAAGAAGGTACAGCCAGTGTGTGCTCGTTCTGATTCCTCCTGCTGTGCTGCAAGTACAGAAGTGCCTTGAGCCTTTGGGAGACAGCGGAACCCCATGAGTGTGTCTCCTGGGTCTTGTCTTCCTTGGAAGCTTCTTTCCTAGCTGTAAGTGCTGTGTTTGTTTGGAAACAACCTGCTCCGAGCAGAGCCAGCGGCCTCAGACTGAGGGGTGGGGAAGGCAAAGCTCAGCCCGTGTTAGGGGATATTCCTTCTGCCTGATCGGCTGTGGCTGTCGGTGAAACCTGGCAGCTCTCCCCTGTGCTGATCCACTGCTCACATCCCCTCTGCCTGCAGCTGTGCTCCAAGAGATCCACGTTCTCAGGGAGCAGTTTGACATCTCAGCAGGGTGGGCTGGGGCAAACCTTTGGGGAGCTGCTCCGTTCCCTGCGCTCCATCCATCAGTGCATCAGAGGGAACACATCTTCCTTTTGCATTGTAATGCATTTTACAGGGGTTTATATGTAAAATCCCAATATTTTTCATACTTAAAACATCTGTCTGAGTTACAGCAGTGGTGACTGCAGGGATTGGTTCATCAGTATCTTACAGTTTTTAGAATGCTCTATAATGATTCTCTTTAATTATATCATTATTTTGTAAGCAACAGTGCACAGAATTCTGACTAAGAGTCATCACACTCAAATTAATTTTTACCAAAACCTTATTTATCAATTTATTCCCTGCAACTTGTTTCTTTTTTCCCCAGCAGCTGGGATTTGCACCAGAATTTACTTCTTAAGGAAAGAGTTTACGTTTTAAGTGCTGGGTCTGTTACTACAAGAATGCAGAGCTGAAAGTTTCCAGTTATCCCCAGAAGGGTTAATCCCAGGCAGCTGCAGGAGCCCTGATCTAACAGAACTCCAGCCCCAGCACCTCACACTGTGCACGGTTCTTTCTTGCAGCCAGTTCTGTTGTTAATGGGATGTGAGCCCACTCCTGGAGCAGTGAGACACTGATGGATGAGCTGGAGCCAACACTGAGACAGAAAAAACGGCGTGGACAAGCACAAAGGAGAAGTTGGTGCCTGTGAAACCAGCAATGGGATCCTTCCCTTCTCTGGACTAACAGCAGCCTTGTGGTTACAGCCTGAACTGGACTGGGGGCTGACCAGAGCTCAGAGGAACATCAGGGATGGCAGGGAACATGCAGGTGAGAGAACTGCGGGGCGAGGACGAGAAAACAGGGCTTGTAATCATGTTACGCTATCACTTCCTACCCCTTTGGCCTCTTAGGGAAACAGCACAGCAAAATAAAGTTATTATAGTGCTCTAGCCATTATAATATTAGGGTTTTGCCAGTTGGTAGGGTAATTATACTGCTATAATAAGTTCTGCCACTGCATAGAGCTGTGCTGGTTCAGAGTGTAATTATTCTAGCAGAACTATGTCAGTATAACTCCCCTTGTGAATACTACTCTGGAAAAAGCAATTTTATTCTGATATAATTACTTCATTTACAATTCCTCTGTTACTTTCCTACTGAACCCATCTTTTAAACATTTGTCCTTCCCATGAGTCCTATTTAAAATATCATCTCCCTTGATCATTTTACCAATTATGTATCTTTTCTCTCCCTCCCTAGTACTCTGCTTTATTCTCTCATGCTGTACCATTTCAGTAATATTTTCTCCTTTTCCCTCTGCTCTCTGCTGTTCATTTTGCCACTTTTTGCTTAGCTCAGACTTCACTTTGGCAGCCCCTGGCATCTGGTGCCTTTCCTAAATCAGCTGTGGGTAGAGCTGTAGTAACAGCCCCGCGTTCAGCAGCGAGTCAAGCTGTGGTGCCTTGGAACACAGAGGGCTGGAAGAGTTGTTTGCATCAGGTAGAGCCTAATCGCCCTTCTCCCCCCTCCCCTGGCTCCATCCTCGCCCAGCTGCTGCCCAGGGTGGGCTTTACTCACCCTGGTGCTCTGGATGGCCAGTCTCTCCTCTCCAGGCAGTGCCGTGGCTCTCACACTCCACACCAGCAGCAGCACGGACACCAGGCTGGCCACCAGCTGCATGATGCACAGGCTGGGACTGGTGCTGAACGAGGAAGACTGGGAGAGGGAGCTGCTCCTGGGCTCTCTTCTGCCTCAGACAATGGCTGCAGCCCCTTTTATAGCCCTCCCCCAGCCCAGTGGGTGACGCAAACAATTAAGTCTATATCAAAGGCAAATTAGACTTTGGAGAGGTTGTTAACACTTGGCTGCTTGAGTGGGATACTTCAGTGCCTCTGGGCTCTCCATGTGCCAGACCTGCAGAGACTGAGGAAGCAAAGGCTTGGGATACTCCAGTAACATGCTGTCTTCACTCCAAGAAATTGTGGGCACTCTCTGTGCCTCTTCCTAGTTAGCTGGATTCTGTTTGGAAAATAATGGTGGGTGGAAGAGGCCACCAGCTTGCACAAACCTGGATGATTCAGAGGGAAGACATAGAACTTCTGGCCAGCAGTACTTAGATGTGGGCTTGGACCCTCAGCTGGTGTGTCCAAACAGCTCCAGACTTCCAGGGTATTTGGATCTGGGTCTCTGCATCCAGCAGTGCATCTCACCTTGGAATGCCAACACGCCTGGCTCTCCCTGTAGGGTAGCATGGGGACAGAGCTGCAGCTGTGCAGTTATGTCCTCTGTCTGGAGAACGCACATCAGACCACCTGGAACACAGCTGGGGGTTGTGGGGTCTTGTTCCTAATGTTGCTTCAGTCCCTCTTGAACCTGTCCCAGGAGCGTAGGTCAGCACTGGAGATGCTGGGTGTAAATGTGTTACAAACAAAGTACTGGAAGGCTGGTCAGAGCTGGAGCTGCTCTGCCCTGAGAGGCTTAAAAAGGCTCATGCTCTGCTGGCACTGACCACAGTTTGCTTGGAGTGTGTTCCTACCACTCCTGGTCAGCAGTCAGTAATGCTTCTTCCTTGCCCCAAGAGCTGTCCCACCAGTGGGACTGGTCCCTGGGCCAGCAGAAAGTGCTGTTAAGCACTGCCATCTGCATTGTCCCCATCACTGTCACACTGTGAGACGCTGAGCTGAGATCCCAGCTCACCACCAGCCCTTTCTCCAGCAGCACTCGCCTCAGGGAAAGTCTTCCCCTGACCCGAACAACAAATGACACTCAAAAGGTAAATTGTTATCCTAATTTAGCACATTAAAAAAAACCCACGGGGAGGTGACTTGGCCAGGGGATGCTGTGGCAGAACTAAGAACAGAAGGCAGAAAAACCTGTTCCCCATTTCTCCCTCTTACCAGCATTACAGATCCTGGAAACAGCATGATGGAACTTTGCCTGCAAATAACCCAGCTCCCAATGCCAGTTCCACCAGCTCTGGGGGGGAAAGATGCCACCACTTCCACGCACACTGTGAAAGAAATGCTGCATTCCCTCACTGAGAGACAGAAAAACCCTTTTCTGACTCACGGAGCCTTGTGGGGGAAAAGTAACAATCTAGCAATTTCTGGAAATGAATTTTCTGTGGAGAACTTTGTAACCTCCTTGTTTCTCGGCCTCCCCAAGTGAGAGGTGGCTTCCAAGCCCCACTTCCAGATGAAACATTATCTGTTCCCTTTGAACCCGATCTGGCTGCTTTATCAGAGTCTCGGTGTAATGGATTCTGTCAAACACTTCCCTGCAGCCCAGGGCTGAGGCAGAGCAGGGAAGCTCCAGCAGGCAGAGACACCACAGGGACCTGCCAAATGACCCGCGGCCGATCTGCTCCGGGAGAGGCAAACCCGGAGAGCAGCACATGGACAAAACACACTTGGCTGCTCAAGGGGAAGGAAGGGCAGGTCCTGGGAGCGTGAGATGTGCTGGGGCTGACAGGTGAGTCCTGCACTGGGGCTGTGAGGCAGGACTCGCCCTCGTGGGCCCACTGGCCCCAAAGCCACGCAGACAGCAGGGGCAGTGCGGGCGGGTCCCCATGCTGGGCCCATCTGCTCTGCCCACGCTGCCTGTTCCAATAAACACAGCTCTGTCTGCAGCTTCCCTCTGGAAGGGGCTGCTGTCCATAATGCTCCACTGACAGACTGGGGTCACAAGTGTGACAGTGCTCCTACAAGAAAAGATCAGCTGCTGGGGAGGCCCACAGGGATGGAAACGGCGACCAGGCTGCCTGGAATCTGCCCTGGGACTAAAGGGCAGTAATAAAATAACTGTTACCTCCTGAGCAGGGGTGACTTCGGAGACAGCTCCTGCCCAGATACACCAGCACCAAACCTGAGGCCCTGCTGACAAGCACAGCCCAGCCAAACCTGTGTCTAGCCTGGGCAAGGCTGAGTGTCTGTTCCCAGCTGGGAGGGAGGGAACAGGGACACATCAGAGCACTTACACTCCAGTGCCCACAGTAGGACTGGATCTCTAAATCCAAACTAGTTTCCTCTGTGCTCTGCTACAGCATCTCTCAGTATCAGACACCTCTTTTCCAGGTTCCTCCGTCTTCCCTAGAGCTCTTCCCTTTCCCCACATTCCCTCTGCTGCTTCCCCTAGTTAGTCTGTCCTCTGGCCCCTTTGCAGACCCTGCTGACCACCTCCCCACCACAGGTTATAGCACCATCTCCTTCTCCAAAGGAAGTAAAATAACTCTGTGGTGGTAAAATCTATTCTTTTTAGTAATTGGCTTCAACATACAGCACCAGGATTGCTTGTACTTCCTACTGTTCCTATCCCGTGTGCATTGTCTGTCTGACATTTAAGAAGGCCCCTTTTTTTTTTTTTTTTGCCAACCCTTAAATGCTTATCACCCTGTACAGGAAAGGGTAAAGGACTTCCCTTGGAACAATAAACATTTCTGACAATTTTTTCCTCTCACCACTTTCTCCCTGTTATCTGACTGACCCCTTTGGAAGTCCTTGATGCTCTCCTGCCCCCAGCTGCACAGGCCTGAGTGGGTCTGTGCCACTTCACAGTGAGGGGAGATCTGTCTGAAATCAGAATGCCTTTGAACACATCCCTGGCAGCCTGGCAGGGTGGGGATGCTCCAGAAGGAATTCCTGCATACAGTAACTTGAAAAGGCCTGGCTCTCCCAGGATTTTGTTCCTGGGCACTGCTGGAACACAGAAACTACCACTGTGTCTGGCACCAAATGCCACACTGAGGAATGAGATTATTTCTCAGTTGCTCTCCTAAATGGCCTGGATATTTGCTGCCTTCTGCCCCTTTGCTGCCTGCTCAGGGCTCAGGTCACCATGTCTTGAAGCACGTAGCAGAACCATGTCAGGCTTCCTGAAAGGTTCCCAAAGGTGAGGCCCTCAGCTGCAGCTGAAGGGAGGGTTCCAGTACCTTCCTGTCATTGGAATCCTTGCTCTCTGCCCTGAGAGTCCCTCCTTGCAAAGGCCAGAGCAATAAATAAAGCAATAGTCAGCTGACAGTCGTGAGCCTTCCTGGAAGGGGAAACCAATTTGTTCACGGGCCTGAAATCACAGCTCATTTCTCAGGCAGCATTCCCTGGCACTGTGCTCCCCAGGGCCCTGGAGGGGCGTGCAGGTGGCTGTTCCAGCCCTGGCTTTCCATTGGCACTCATCTCACAAACCCAGGGAAGAGGCTGTGGGAGCGTGGGCTGGAGCCTCGTCCCTGCTCAGAGCTCGGAGCAGGTGCAGGAGGAGGAGGGGACGGCCCCAGGGATGCTGCTCTCACAGCACACTCGACTGCAGGGCTGCTCCAGCTCCCTGGGGAGGGGGAGCTGTGCTGCATCCTCTGTCTGCCGACCCCAAAGGGACCCAGGAGGGTGAGGGGAGGGCGAGCAAAATGCCTCAGTGGTGCTCAAAGCCTTCTGTAGAAAGAGAAATCTAGGTTAGATATTTACTAGGAAGAAATTTTTTACTGTGAGGGTGGTGAGACGCTGGAGCAGGCTGCCCAGGGAGGCTGTGGATGCCACAACCCTGGCAGTGTTCAAAGCCATGTTGGATAAGGCCTTGAGCAACCTGGTCTAGTGTGAGGTGCCCCTGCCCCTGGCAGGGGGGATTGGGACTGGTTGATCCTTCATTCCAACCCCTTAATATTCTATGGTTCTATGACTTACCTGCATGTGAAGTTAAGCATTCCACTTATTCCACCAAAGTCTTCCTTAGAAAATAACTGGTCGCTATGAAACCCTATTTCAAAGTACCTGTTTCCCAGTGTAACCATGTCACCTGGCTCCAGGCTGGAGTCATTTCAGGCTTGGGGTTACTGCTACTGCCACGGACTGATCTCTGTTACACCAGTTGTGCCTCTGGTGGCAGGACTGAGAGCCCACCAGGGATGTTGACACCCGGAGCTGTGACACTGTCAGCACCACAGAAGGGACCACTGGGCTGGGAGAGCCTTGAGCAGGAATTGCAGACCGGCTGGGGTTCTGGTTACTGCTCTCCCACAGCTGAAGGGAGTGAAACACCCACAGGGTCATCACAGACACCATCTTGCCTTAGCCCTTTGTTAAGTAAATCCTCGCTGGACATGCCCAGCCCTTCAGTACCAGGGAGAGGGCAGCCCCTGCTGCAGGGCACCTGTGGGGTCCCTGCCCCAGCACCCTCAGCACTTCAAGCCCCATTAGCCAGGAGCTGGTGCCCTTGAAAGGCCTGCATTGAGATGCCCAACATTTGCAATAACCCACCCATCTTTCTGTGCCTCACACCTCTCTGTGCTGCAACGGTGACTCCCTGGCTACAGTTCCCCAGCTTTTGCACATTTGAAAAGCACTTAACTTCATCCTGTACCTGACTAGGAAACAGCTTCCCCTCAGACTTCTCAGTATTTAATTTGGTTAAATGCCTCATCTTACTTTTTAACAGCCTTTTGTCCGACTCTTTTGCTTAGACCTGAGCTGCTGCTTCATGTTGACCACACTTTTCCCTCTTCTTGCCCCACTGTGTTATCAAGGGAACTTTCCTCTCCCCAAACTTGCTGGCACTTGTTGATACTTTTTTGACTACCTGCTTACCGAGGCTGCTGTTCTGATGAAAGATGAATGTCATTCTTCCCTCAGCAGTCTCTTGCTCCAGCTCTCAGCCCCATCAATAATTCAGCCAGGCCTTGATAACATTAGCTCTGGGTGAACACCACACTCATGCCAATTAACTGACTGAGAGGGCTCGGGAGGTACAGGCAGGAGATTTCTCTCAATTTTACGAAGCTCTTTTCTAAACTTCCAAAAACTGAGTTAGTTCAATGAGTAAAAGCAGAGTCTGACACAGTTCAAGAGGTGCCAAGAGACTCCCAACAATGCCTGTGCTGAAGCCCATCAGGCTCTGCTTGTCTCCACCTGCTTTCACTGACACAACACTGCACGTTCCTGGGACAGAGCCTATCCCTGTCCACGTGCTCCTGGCTCAGTGAGATGCTGGAACATGACTGCAGCATGTCTAGACAAACATCATCCCTGTGGCTCTTCGCTCATGAACAGCCTTGCCTGGGGAGAGGCAGTGCCTTGGAATGGCTTGGAAACTGCATACAGGACCCTGTGGATGGAGTGTGTGTGACTTGGATGGGAAACAGCCTTGTCTTCCTGCTCTCACCACTGGCTACTTGCTGAACTTACACATTTGGAGAGAGCTCAAAGAACCAGAAGGAGTAATTAGCTGTGTGGAGGCCAGGTTTTGAGGAAGCTCTTTCCCTCCTGGGCATTGTTGTACTCACCAGGGGTGGGTGAAAGGCTTGAACTTGTTACTTAGTTGGCTGCTGCTCTAAGGCCTTCCTGGACTACAGTCCTGGTCTTGATTCCTGTTCCAGGAGAAAGTGCCAGAGCTAGTTTTCTGTCAGGGATGAAGCGCTGAAGGCACTTCAGGTCCCACAGGGATTTAAACAGGAGGAGCTACAACCATTACTGATCTGATCTTTATAAAAATACTGGATTGAGCAATGAAAATGCCTCGTTAGCCCAAAGGACTCGGTAGCTGTGAAAGGAGACAGTTACCCAGACAAACAAAGAGACAAAATGGGTGTAAAATTCCCAGCACAAGAACCCAGAGGAGATTCAGAAACAGCTCTGCACTCAGCAATGCTTTGCAAACCTTTAGGAGCTCCAAAAAGCTGTACTGATACTGGGGGCCCTGGGAAAGAATTCACAAGTCTCATCAGAAAGGGGAGACAGCAGCAGGGCTGGTACTGACCCCACAAGTCCCTTGCTGTGGGCACACAGTGGCTGCACCACCAATGCCATTTGTAGGGTCACAATTATGGTAAAGCTCAACCTCAACCTCTGCTGAAGTCTGCTCCTTCCTTTTCTCTCTCAACAAGCCCCAAAGGCCTCTCTCAGAAGCAGCTTTTTGCCTTCTCCTGATGCCACCTAGTGCCTGTCCCCAGCCTGCTCAGCCAGAGCTCAGCCTTGGCTCAGCCCTGGGAGCCACGGCAGTTCCTGCAGAGGGAAGGAGGGAGCGGGGTCAGGGCTGACAGGAACTGCCTGATTGCAGCAGGGAGAGGGGCAGCTGGAAAACAGCTTGGAAAACTGTACACAGGCTGCATTTGGACTGGAGCATAGCTTGGGTCACAGGTACTGACACTGCAGCTGGAGCTACTGGGCTACGACACAAAACAAGCAATGGGATCACTCCTCAGAGCTTGCTTTGGGTGATAATTTGTCATCCCTAGAGATGAGGGAGAGGGGAAGGCAGAGCAACTGCAGAGAGCCCCTGGAAGCACAGCAGGCCCTCAGCATCTCCATTTCCCCTCCCACTCTACCCAAAGAACACCGACCCACAGCGATGTCACCTTGACCAGAGTGTTTAATGGAGTGCAAGGAGTGCCAGGGGCACAGTGGGTGGGCTGGCAGGGGGTCCCACTGCACCGGGCACGGAGCCTTCAGAGCAGAAGTGAAGGAGTGGAGGCAGATCCATCTCACAGAGTACAACAGAAAACAACTTGTGCATCTGGGGGCAGCACTAGAAATAATGGTGCCTCCTAAGGACTTGCAAATACCCAGGCCTGAGGCATCTCAGCACGACTGAGATGAGAGATTTGTCAGCACAACTGATATTCCCCAACATCAGTACTGAACAGCAGGCAATGGAGCTAAGGTTTGTTTTTTATATATATATATTTATATTTATATATATAAAGCGCCTATCACCATATTGATAAACATTCTTTGGAACCACTCCGAGGGCAGAGGTAAGAACAGGGGTTACCCTGTGGGTACCTCAGCACTTCTGTTTCCAAACAATTTAAAAAACAAAAATTAAAAAAAAAAAAAAAAAAAGCCACAAGACTTTGCTGCCAGCCTGCCTGGCTGGTGTTTAATACTGCTACTCCATCAGGGTTGGAGGGAGACCTATTGTGAATGGCAACAGTTCGCACTGTGACTTCTCCAGCCGTGCTGCAGAGCAGTGCAGGTGTCACAGGAGGGCAGTGGGACACGGAGGCTCAGACCCGTCACCAGTCAAATGTCTCAGCAGCAGGAGCTCCCACGAGGAGAGCGAGCTCACTGTGCACAGAGCTCTCACCCTCTGTGCTTAAGGCCGAGTCAGGGACCCTTTGGACTCTTCCCAGATCACCAGACAGAAATATGTGTCAGTTATAAATACATCATGTCAGTTGGGGGTGGAGGTGGGACGGGGCTGCAGGGATGGGGGGATTTAGGGTGGGTGCAGGGAGGAGAGAGAGGATGAAGACACCTTACGTTTCCAGCACTGCAAAGAACAGTTTTGACCTCACGCAATAAGTCACTGGACCTTTTCAATAGTCTTATCTGGCTCATGCCCCATCATCTGTTACACATCAAAGGGAATGTTGGCTGGCAAAGGGTTAAACGATCCCACACAGTGGAGAGCAAAACTGCAGTCTGCTGGGAAGGTCCCAACCACATCACTGATGATCTCAGGGTCCACCTTGAAGGAAGGAAGCAGCTTCTCAGTCTCACACATCGCTCAGCGCCTGCAGAGATACAGAGTGTCAGGAGGGACCTGCCACAGCTCTACCAGTCCTCAGCAGAAACAAAAATCACCATCTCTGAAACACAATTGTGGCATTTGCCTTCATCCCTAGGATGCTCTCAGGAGGTTTTTTTCCCGAACCTGCACTTGCAACCCAGTTAGGAGATGATGGAATGATGCAGGAATCCTTCAAAAAGGCAGATTGAACTATCCTGGAGAAACCTTTCTTTACCCTCTGGTTTCTGCTAGAAACCATAACTACATTTTATCTAAGACTTTTGGAGCTTTTCAATGGGAAACACCAGTTCTGCAGGCTCTGAGACTCGGTTTTGGTAGGTGAAATAGGAGTGATCTACCATCAAGGCACGGTACCTGAACCCAAGGAGGTTTCAAACTGAACTCCAGCCCTCCCTGACTGACTCACGCTCTGCTCTGTCACACCAAACGCCGTCCTGCTCCGACTTGCCCAGAGCAGCCTTTGAGGCTGCAGGAAATCCTCAGTCCTGCCCACTCCCACTCCCACCCGGTGCTGGACGGAGCCCGGCTCACCTTCCGTGCAAACTCGGGCAGGATGAAGGCTGCCCGGTGGATGTCAGAGTTGTAGTACTTCAGGCTCCTCTCCTCCACCTGCTGCTGCGAGAGCCGCTGCACGGGCTCCCGGAAATTCGTGTTCTGCAAGAACAAAGCCAGGTGGCTCTGAGTGCTGGGGTGAGGAGCCAGGGGCTGGGTGACAGGCACCCTGACTTGTGGCAGAGAACCAAGAGGACTCGCAGGAAAACAGATGAGTTTCTGTTCCAGCACGAGGTCAAAGGTTCTGCACAGCTCCAGCCCCAAGGGCTGGGGTTCACGTTCTGTAACTCGTGTGAGCGGCCCTGATGCACAGATGTCAGTGCATGAGGTCAGACTGGGCGAGCCCTGTGCCAGATGAAGCTGTCAGAGTGCCTGAGCATCCAAGAAAGCCAGGCTTTGCTGGTCAGAGCAGAATCCACGCCTGTGTTAAGCTGGGCACAGTGCCTGCTGCCAGCACCCCAGATAAATCACGTACAGCAGCAGCACTGCTGGCCCCAAAAACCCACATGACAATTGCATTGCAGCAGACAGAGAGGAGACCTCAGTGGTCTCACAGAGTAACCAGCCCACATCCCAACACCGACTCTCACTTGGGGGCCTCTGTACAAGCAGATCACAGGCTGATTCTCATCAAGCAGGTGCCCACCTTGTAACAGCCAACATCAATAAGACAAAGCCTTAATGGGCTCTGGGAATTGGTAGCAACTTCCTCCCTCCCAAGGTCGATGCACTAGACAGAAACCCATGTCCTTTTCTAAGGCAGCCGGTCAGTTCTGCAGCTCATCCAGCACTGAGCAGGCTGCACTGCAGCTCTGGCACCCTGGGCTGGGTCTGGAGGGCCCAGAGCTGGGAGAGTTTAGTGCCACAGCTCCAGCTCTGGGGGCACAGCCTGAGGCAGACCCTACAGGTGCTGCCAAGGAGTGGCAAAGGGCACTGAAGGTGCCATAGACTCACCGGGTTCTTGCTGCAGAGCATGAAGCCAATCTGCCCGCTGGGATACGTGGGGATGGTGCAATAGGCGTATTCCACCACCGGGAACAGAGACTTGCAGAACTGACGCATCTCCTTAATGAGATCCAGGTGCAGCCACTGGCACTCACCTGCAGGGAGAGGGGAAGGCGGGATGCAAGGTGAGAGCTGCCCCTCTTCCCTGTGCCAGGTTAGCAGTGGCTCCAAGCCCCAACCTGCTCTGCTCTGCTCATGTGGTTTCAAAGGCAAGACCAGACCCTTAGGCCAGCTTGGCTAAGCTCAGTCCAGCACTTAACGAGCAGATGGAGACAGACCAAAACCCCTGCTGTACCTGGGAGCCGAAATGTCTCCCCCAGAAGAGTCCCCCACCCTGTGCCTCACCCTTGGCATGCAATGGTCTGGCATCAGCCTGTGCCCAGGGACAGCACCCTCACCTTGGCAGCAGAGAATCCCATCCTCTCGTAGGGCTGTCTTCATCAGCTGGTAGTAAGATTCTTTGAATAAGCTTTCTGCAGGACCTGGGAGAACAGAGAGTGAAGGAAAGTTTTGATCTGGGGTGAACCTCAGCCTACACCCAGCACAGCGAAACCATCAGGATTTCAGCTTTGCTCAGTAGCAAGCCCAGGACCTTTACCAAAGGAAGTCATAGCAGCTGCCTTTTGCTCCAAGGAACATTTTTTAAACAGAACTCCTGCTCCAAACTGCATTTTAGAGATGCCTCTCCTGTGTTGACTGCAGCAAGAGAGTGAAGGGGCTCAAGCAGTCGTCATCAGGTCCCTAAAACGAGGTGCCATATCTACATTTGGTCCCTCTCTGCCTCAGTTTTTCCCTTCAGAAATAAAGCAGCCCCACCACAGCCATCTTTAGGGTGGGTGCTACACCAACAGCGTGTGAGCCACTGCTTCACTGGCAGGCACAAGGGCAAAGCTGTCCTTCCAGCATGGTGCTGTATCCATGGGATTGCTGGACTCAGGGATCAACTCTGCCAGAAGCAATAGCTGCTGGAGTTGAATTTTGAGGAGAGAAAGGCGCCAGCTCGCCTGAAGCCTTGCTAATACAATTTTCTGGTTCTCATCCTTCCCTTTCCCTACCAAAAGAAGCAAGTCAGCAACAGTCTTTCACTTGAAAGGAGCCTGGGCAGGCTGGCATAACTTCCAAGAGGTAAGCAGAGAAGGAGGGGGAGTGTGGAAAGCAGCGCCCTTTTATGGCAGAATTCTTACCCATGGGGTCAGACGAGTCTGTGATAATCACATCAAAGGCTTCTTGATTTTGTTTCATGAACTCAAAACCATCTCCCACATGCAGGGTCAGCTTAGCGCTGGAATATCCCACTGCCATCCCTGGGAGGTATTTTTTGGATACCTGGATCACATCCTGCAGCAACACAGAGAGCACAAGTGGGTCAGCGGGGGCTACGAGGAGCTGCTTCTCAGGCTACTGTGCAGTTGCAGCTGAAAGAACAGCACAGTGAGTCATTTCCTTCCATGCCTTCAGCACAAATCCGACTCAGCCAGCGAGATCCTCAAGAGCTGTCAGCATCTTCAGCCAACAAGCTACACTCAGCCCTTTCCTACGGCCTCAGGGTTCAGTGACACTGTTGGTCTGTCCTTGCCAAACTCAACAAGAAGCTGGAGCTTCAAAAGCTCCCTGAGGAACTGAGTGAAGAGGATCACAGATCAGACTGCTCTGTGCCCCTTTTCCCTCTGGACTCCACTTGCAGAGGTGATCTCCCTTTCTTCCCTCCTACATGAAACCATGCCAGCAGGTTTCTAGACATAAGATGAGAAAGATCCCCATCTCTGCTCCACAGCCATTATATCAGTCTCCCAATAAGATACAGTTTTCTCTCTAAAATGGTTAGACAGGCACTGCCCAGGGCCCAGCAACTGTACTGAACACTACCAGCTTCTCACAGCTGGCAGAGATGAAAAAATATGCTGGTGTCAGGCAGTGCTTGTTCAAAACCAGGCACGTTTGCCTACTTAGCTTGGCAGACAGAGCACACATCTCACACAGCAGTGTTTCCCTTTCCTAATACAGCCCTGCTCTGAGCAAAACTTCCTAAGAAAGTGAAATATCAGAACAAACTGGCTGAGAGGAGGAGGACTGGCCCATTTATCATGGAAACAAATCCCCCCTTCTTATTTCCTGCTTTCAGTGGCAGGGGACTGCTCAACACAGCGACCATCCTCCTCGGGCAGGAGCAGCAGTCAGTTCAGCAGCGAGGCAGAGGGAAAAGCAGCACCTCCACAAAGCCAGGGCGCTCCTCCAGATCCCGTGCTTGGCCCACGCCGGCCTGGAAGGGCCTCAACCGCATGTGTGTGAAAGAAATCACATGGAAGAGGCAGCCAGCTGCCACGTAGATGACTTGTAAAGCAAAGAGGTGGCGCTGTCAGTGTCACGCCAGCAGAACCGGCAGCAAAGGCGCCCGGTGCTGACAAGGGGCAGCAGGTGAAGCCGCAGCTCCCGTGGATGCTGTGAGGCCGGGCTGCTTCTGCCGGGCAGCTCGCCTGCCCGCCCGCCCGCAGCCCCGGGGCTCCCGCACGCAGCCGGCAGCCAACGCACCTCATCGATCTCGCACTGCACCACGGACTCCACGGTGGGGTGTTTGACCACCTCTCGCAGCACTCCCCCGTCGCCGCCGCCGATGATCAGCACCTGGCAGGGGAGGGCAGAGCACCGGCCGTCAGCGGGGCGGACCGGGGGGATTTGGGCTGCACGGCCTAACGGGAGCGGCGCCAATCCCCGCGGGCCCGTCCTGCCCGGCATGGGCTGCGGGGCCCACGCGGCTGCGGCCACGCTCGCCCGCACGGCCCGGGGAGGGTCTGCGAGCCCCGGCCGGGGGCACCCCAAGGAGGGGCCGGGGACGACTCACCTTGCGGGGATCAGGGTGGCTGCAGAGCGGCAGGTTGGCGATCATTTCCTGGTAGGAGAACTCGTCCCGCTCCGTGCACTGGATCACCCCGTCCAGGACCAGGACGTTGCCGTAGGTGGTGCTGGGCAGAGCGGGGGAAGCGGCGTTGGAGCCGGGCCCGGGGCCGCGCTCCCCCGCCAAACAGGCCCCACCGCGTGGCGCCTGCCGCCCCCCCCCCCGCCCGCCGCCCTCCCCCCGCACCTGCGGAACACGAGGATCTCCTGGTAGCGGGAGCGCTGGTGGTGCAGCAGCTCCTCCACCTGCAGCGACATGGCCTGGCCGGGCCAGAGCCGGCAGGTCTCTCGGAACCAGCCCTCGCGGATCAGCGCGGCCGCGCCGCGCTCCATCGCGGCCGGGGCGCGGGGCGGAGCCGCTGCGGGGGCAGCGCTGCGGGGACACCGCGCTCGGTCCCGCCGCCACCGCCGCCACCGCCTGACCCCGCGGGCGCGGGAGCCGCGCGCAGGGCCCCGCGCCGCCCGGCCCCGCCCCGCCCGCCGCCATTGGCCCCGCACGGCCGTGACGGGCGGGAACGGGGGGCCGGCGCGGGGGAAAGGGCGCGCCCGCCCCGCACCCGGCCCCGCCCCGCACCCGGCCCCGCCCCGCACCCGGCCCCGCCCCGCACCCGGCCCCGCCCCGCACCCGGCCCCGCCCCGCACCCGGCCCCGCCCCGCACCCGGCCCCGCCCCGCACCCGGCCCCGCCCCGCACCCGGCCCCGCCCCGCACCCGGCCCCGCCCCGCACCCGGCCCCGCCCCGCACCCGGCCCCGCCCCGCACCCGGCCCCGCCCCGCACCCGCCTGGCTTCAGGACCAGGCACTGCTCGGGGTGAAGGGGCCAGAAATGGCACAAGAGGATGGGGCAGAAACCGGTGCCCAGGAAGTTCCACCTGAACATGAGGAAGAACTTCTTCCCTGTGCAGTGACCCAACACTGAACAGGGAGGGTGTGGAGTTCCCCTCAGCGGGGATATTCCAGACCCCTTTGGACACAGTCCTGTGCCATGTGCTCTGGGATGACCCTGCTGGAGCAGGGAGGTGGGACCAGATGACCCACTGGGGTCCCTTCCAGCCTGACCCATCCTGGGATTGTGTGGATGTCACAAAAGCAGATTTGGTTCTGGAAAACCAGAAAAATCCTGAAATTAAGATCACCCTTGAAATGTCACCTCGCATGGAACTTAAAGTAGAGGACTTAAACCAGAGATTTTAATATCCCTGGGGGCAATGTGGTTTTTAGTAAGACTTCTTGTTCTTCAAGTTACAGAAATAACCAGAACTGGTAAAGCTGGGAAGGGAATTGGCAGCCCCTGCAAATGCACTTAGAGACAATTGCTATTTAACTGCCTCTTTACAAAAACATTCTCCAATATTCAGCCATGCAAGCAGACTTTATGAGCAGAAAGAAACTCTGTTCCACCATTACAGTGCTGCTCAGTTGGCACTGATCACACTAAGATACCTAACTCTGTTCCTTCCACTCCCTACTCCCCAAAACAGTGGAAGAGATTGAAAACAAACTCAACCCCAAACCTCCTCAGTCTATGTAAAATAAAGCCCTGTTAAAATGTCATGTTCCTTACCTCTGCACAGCAGCAGTACCAGCCAGCAGTGGTCAGCATTAGAGTAAGCTCAGTCATCCATCCACCAAACACTGATACTGTTTCTGATACTCTCTACAAAGACTTCGGGGTAACTCACTGTGGGTTTTAAAACTTGGAGATGTCATTTTAGCTGTAGAGATTCAGCTGCAGCACAGAACCTGCTGCCTTTCCCCAACCCAACACTGCACTCTGGTTTTACCTCCTAGCTAATGCTGTTACTTTCATTCTATAACTTTATGGTGAAACCACTGACCTCTGAGCCCAAAAGTATCCTAACTCTTTTTTTTTTCCCCTTAGGATCAAGTCTTTGTTTAAAAATACACAAACATTGCCAGGTAAACACTCTCATTTTTCATACTACCTTGTCCTGTAAGAGTTGAGCTGTGCAGTTCAATTTGTAAGCAAGGTCTGACACAAAAGACAGTCTGGCCTCATTTCCTCCTCTGCACTGCTGGGGTTTGAGTCATATCTACTGAATCTATTATTTTTGTGCTGCCTTTAGAGGTGTCAAGAGGTTCCTCTCCTACTCCATTGATATGCTGGTTCTGGACTTCAGGCAACTCCAACAAGTGACAAGTTCAGCCTAATTGTGTTTGAGGACACAGGATAAACTTTCAAAATTATAAACAAAGCAACATTATGAGTATAATTAGAAAAAACCCAATGTGAATGTAATAAAAGTGGCATCAATTAAAATGTTTTTCCTTTTGGAAAAAAAAGGATTTTAATGGTTTTAAAAATGTTTTCTGTACAAAAACTGCTCGACGACCGGGCCTTTGCCTCCTCGTGGTGACAACACTTCCAACTATTGTTTCCTTCAGCAGCAACTCCCACAGGTGCTGTAACAAGGATTATCTCTTTGGCCAGTGGTGTGTCGAACCCCTGCAAAAGAGTTACACAAACACTTTAACTCGTGCTCTAAATTCACTCAAGACCGAAAGCTAACGATGTTACAATGATTCTATCAAGGGTCCTGATGCAAAACCCTTACCTAGTGTTGCTCTTTTATGACTAAGTAACACACAAGGATCAACTCTTGTAAGTGAAACATTAAGTATCCATTCCGAACAGGAATGTTCATGCTTGGCAGTACTGTTATTTGTCTTCCCCCCAAGCCAGGCAGATGTTCTCCCCACCTCCACCTACCTCTGTGGTCAAAGAAAGCAACTCCCACATCCATTAACACAACCTTTTTACCTCAGCGTTTCAAACCGTCCACCCAGACTTGTCTTTGATTGCATTAATCCTGACTAAGTGTCTTTTTCTTTCCTTTAAACTGACGTCAAGCTGTGACGCAACCTCTTCCCGTTAAATGTGTGCCTGAGCTCCCACAGCAGCAGAGCACAACAGCTGTGCTGTGCCCATGGCTCCAGGGCACGGGTGTGCAAACACTCCAGCTGGATCAGGGCAGGCTGACAACACAGCAGGCTGACAACTCACCTTTCAGCTTTCCCCGCCAGGTAGGACATGCTCCGGTTTCCAGACTGCTGAAGTTTGTTCGCTCCAGCAAATTTCTGCACAGAGAGGAGACAAAACACCAGCACGGTGAGGTTCCTGCCAAATCCAGTGTATCCTGTGGGGTTCATGTGCTGCCATGTCCCTCCAACCTCACACAACTCCGTCCACACCATGAGCTTTATGTTTTAGGGCTGCACTGAGCGCACCTGAGGAAATGATGTTCTACTGCTCTGACCTGGACTGTGAAGCACAATACCCCAATGACAACAAACCTTACCCATCTAGGCAGAAAGAGTGTTCAGGTTGTCCCAAATTCACCACGTGGTTTCATTTTTTCTCCTGAAACAAGTTTCAACTGACAGGGCAAAGGGATTGCACAAGAAACTGTTTCCTACTCTATCAGGCATAAACTGGTTCAGCTTCTAAAATAAGATTTTTTGGAATGTCTCAGATGCTCCCTGGTAACATTTTTCCTCCTGTTAAACATTCAGGAAGGCAACATGCACAGACAGGGGAGGCTGAAATGCTAGAAATGAGCTTCAGAACTTAAAATTACTGGTCCAGCACCCAGTGAGTTCACACACGGGCTTCCTGTTACTTCATGCCTGAAAGCTCATGGCCATGACCCATCAGCACCCAAACTCCACGTGTGAGTGCTATGCAGGTATAGATGGGGGGGTTTAGGTACCCAGGTCTGCATGAGTGACAGCACAGGAACTGCCCTAAGTTTGTGTTTGATTGTTCTTGTTTTCTTTCTTCTCTTCAATTCCAATCAGCAGTAAGTGAAAAATCTCTGAGCTCAGACTGTTTTCCTAATACCAACACTTGGGGAGAAAATGAGCAACCCAAAATGACCTGGAACCACTGGAACAACTGAGATTTTTGAGAGTGCCTCGAATTTGGTACTGGGAATTTGTAGTGGTGTGCTGTGGTGCAAATGTCATGCCTGTGATGTGTGGAGGTGCAGGTGTGAACAGTGTATGAAGAAGTGGGAAACAACAAAGAGTCTGAGGGGCCCCATGGAAGCTCCTCCTAAATGGGAAGAATGAACTCGTGGTTGGAAGCTGCACCTCAGTACCAAGTGCTGTTAGAGAACATTCTGCACATCCAGAAAAAGTCATCTGCCCTCCCTGGCTGGGTACATTCTGTCACCCACATTTCTGTTCCTCTTTTCATGACAAGTCCATACCTTGCCTGTGTAAGCTTGCTTGGCAGGATCAAATTGTGGCGACTGCTTCGATTTGCTGCTTCCTAAAGGAGAGAGGAGAAGCTGTCACTAAAATTTTCCATAAAGAACAATGCACTCCACAGTGTTCCTCTGATGATACTGAGGTTTTGTTGCAGTCTCCCACGCAGTACAACCCAGAACAGTCTCCTAAGGACAGGAGATGCTTTTGAAGAGGTGCTTCTTTCAAAGGAGTCCAATCTCCTTTGCCTCCTCGTTCCCAAGTCCAATTAAACAGTTGACTTTCTCTATAGGGAAAAGAAACAAAATCCAAACCCACAACCCACTTGGCCAGTAGTTTCAGGATTTGTTTCCAAACCAGAAGGGATGCTGAAGTGTGTACATTCCTCGAGTCAACTTCTTTAAGTGCTTCCCCACTGTACATAAGTGCATTGTAACAGTCTGTACTGCCTTGCCACCCACATTCCCACAAACCTTCTCCAGGCTCAGCTGGCAACGTTTTCCACAGCCTGCAGCACTCCAGCAGGGGATCAGATCTTACCTGCAAACACTTTGAAGTTGGACTTGCTGTAATCAAAGGGGGTAAACTGCTTCGGTGCTTCCAGCTCCTCTGGTTGCTGGGGGGGTTTTGGCCGTTTCTTCTCCTGTGTTGGCAGCTCCGCTCCCGTTTCACTCGTGTCTCTTTCCCTCTTCCTATTAGCTTGTTCCTGCTGGGAAAGCAACCCACAGAAGAGAAAGGACAAGTTGAGGAGAGGAGAATGAAACACCCCTGCACAAGCACCAGTAGGCAGATGATCTGCCCAGCAGAGCCAGGTTCCAGGGACAGCTCCTGCCTGTGGCAGTAACAGTGTGGGGAGAAAGCTCTGTGCTCCTCCTGGGGCCTAAACTGCTTTGGTTTTTTATCTCCTCACAATGCAGGGACTTCTGAGATAAAAAGATATCACAGGATATAAGAGGCTGAGATCTGCTGTAGCCACCCTGGCAGATTTGGGGGAGCCTATGTGGAACATTAGTGAGGAGCAGAGGTGCAACAGTGGAAAAAATTCCCCACTGAGCCCATGGGGGGATGTGACAATGTGCACAGCACAGTTAGCAGGGGCTGTTGTTACACCCAGGGCAGCACCACTGCCAAAACACTGTCATTCAGGTGTCCCAGAGTGACAGGGCTCATGGGTTTCATTCACTCTGAACTGCTGTAACAGTCAGGATGGGCAAAGGCTGGAAGGAGGGAATTCCATGACATACCATGGCTTGCTGACGAACAGACACAACGTTCTGTGCTGCGTTTTTATGCAACTTCTGTGCCTGGGCACGGGCAGCTATGGAGACAAACAAGCATTACTGTCAAAAGCAGCAATAAGTTAGCCAGGAGCTTGGAAAAAGCAAGCAAAGCAGCAAGTCTCAAACTAAACACAGTATAAACATTACCAAAGTAGAGCATTTATCAGGAAATCCCATCACCTACAGGAAACAACCTATGTGCACTGGGAAAAGCATGCTGGCACACACCCTGAGGAAGGGAGGAATGGCTGTACCTGACTCCTGGGCTGCTTTCTTACTGATTTCATTCTTGGGCTTCTTCTGTACCGATGCCTGACTCATCAGCTTCCATCGATTGCTGATCTGCAATGAAAAAGCGTTACCTGGAACCACTTCCTTTGAAGTTTTGTGGCAAAAGGGAGTTTATAAACTTGCTTCCACATGCTGGTCTTCATTCAGAGTACAAAAGATCAAACTGGATGGTAAAAGAGATCAAGATCTGCTGCACCAGGTGAAGTAAAACCAAGTGCTTTAAAAGCTCTCAGCTACAAACAGGACATTAGAACAAAGGCAAATACTTCAGGGACTATACAGAGGAATATCTCCAATCCTGGTTCTCCAAGGAATACAAATGCCACAGAAACATGTTAAGTTTCTCAAGAAGTATCCAAGAAGAAAAAGAAATATTAATTTGCTGAGGTTCCCAATGCAAAACAAACTACTTATTTGTTTCTTTTGTACCACTTTGCAGGAATTTTTAGCACGAGCCTTACCTCATAAATTTTTGATGATGGGTCAAACTTTGCAGACTGTGAGACATAGGCAGAATTCTCCTCTGGAGGCAGGTACTGCAGAGAGGAAAAACACCATTTTGCTTTAAATATAGCACATGACATTTATCTCACTGCTAAAACGCTGCTTGTTGTAGATCAGTGAGTTCATACTTAAGAGGCATTCTGCAGATGGAACACCCTGTGGAAGAAGTTACTGCAGCTACACCCAAGAGAAATAATTGAGAAAAACCAACTGAAAAAAAGCCCCACAAAACCAAAAAAACCCCAACAAACCAACCCTCAACCGCACACCAGAAAATGTTGATTTGATATTATTTCCTAGTAATTTGCCACTACAAATCTGTAGCAGTACTCTATTGTTCTTCTGATTCATTACAGGAGCAAAATCAGCTCACTAACTCCAGCAATAAAGCAGAGATGAAAATGTGATGCAAATTTCAAAAACCTCAAACTTGATTAAAAAAACCAGAGAAAGGTCTGTTTACTGTGTAGACTTATATCCAAGAGGCATTTAAATGTGTTTTGAAAATAAGTCCACACGTGTCTTTGCAGGAAAGACAACCCTTTGACTCCAGTAAGAGAGCAGCAGCTGATGCTCTATCAAGCCCTTTAAGATACACCTGAAAAACCATCTCAGGGCATTCTCTGCACTGGGTATTTTGTGAGTCCCACTACAAATATGTATTGGGAGCTTTTACCATTTTAAATGGATTTTCGAAGGACTCCATTATTAGCTGAGCTTTCCGCTGGGCAGTGGTTAAAGGCCTCTTATTTCCTTCATCTCCATCACTTTCCTTAAAAGAAGAAAAGAAAAAAAAGAAATATTAACACCAATATTCTCTTGGTTTGGCTACTGCTGTTTGTCACTCTGAACCCCCACTGAGAGCAGTGACCCTCCAGAGACATTTAACTTGCTGATCTTCTAACCCAGCTGCCTGAGTTGTGCCACACACCCGACAGGAGTCAGTGCCACTGCCAGGCACGTCCCTCCTTACTGTTTCTTTCAAGACTTCCCCACAGTTTTATCAGATTATGAAGTCTGTTTTCTAATACTTGAATAGTGCCACTCACAAACATGCTGCTTACACTGAATATGCTGACAGTGGCAGTAGCAACAAGACATGCTGGCTCTGGTTGACTGTCTTGAATATTCGTTGTCCTCTCACTGTCTGAGAAGAGACAAGAATCTTCCAAAACTGGTGCAGGCTCTGCATGAAAAGGAGGCAAAATTTTTATTAGATACTTGTGTATTTTACTGCTCTTCTGTGTAATGAGATTCCTCTGGAAGTTTTTTCAGGGCCATTTATTTCCTCTATGTCAAAGCCCCACCACTGCATTATTAGCACAGCTTTCAGGTTAACTCTAAATTACCCAGGGCAGAGTTGTTCTGGAAATCATCCATAGGAATCCTTGAACTGTCGTGTGGTCCAAAGAGGGCATTTTCCAGCTTCTGCAGGGAGATTCAAATTACAAACACCATTAATACACTAGGAATCTACGGTTTCACATACTGGAGACACTTAGAAAGAAATTCAAATGACAGGGTGAAATTCAGAGGTGGAATATTCTTACTGTAGCTCACCAGCCAGAGCACACTGCACCTGGCATCAAAAGGCTCCCTATGCAAACTCCATTAATACTGGTTAATGGAGACCCTTTACTTCATACACCAGGAGAAGGAACAAGTCAGCCCCATAAACTCATCTGAAACCTCTCTTCTTACAGCTCAGTCAATATATTTTAACACATATGAAACTGTCCAGCAGCCAGAGTGTTTGCTGATACAGCCTTAAGTGCTGCTTTATAGTGGTTTGTAAAACACCAATTTACAGCTGGTGATGTTATGTGTCTAGCACAGGAAATGAACATTAAACTAAAGCAGAGAGACCTGTAAAAGGGATGAGATAAGCAACTTACTAGTGAGTAGAATTTTGCTAAATTAGTTTTCAAGTTTAAGGCTGAAGACATTAGGTAAAAATATCATGTAAATAATACCTCAGGGGTGGGCAGAGATGCTCTCTTCTTGACAGTCGAAGTAATCTCCGACTAGAAAGGGAGAGAAAAGTAAATTACTTAAATGTACCTGCCCTGTTTCTTCTAGGCTGGCCTCCTTATCAGCGTTTCCAACACATTTATTACAAGCTAGCAGGTTAATAAAATCACTTTCTTCTCCTGCAGTGTTTGCACTTGGCTATATATTTAAACACCTTGCACAGAAAGGACGCCCTCTTGCTCACAAGTGTTTTTGTTTCACTACAGGAGGAAAGCTGTGTTAATATCACCATGCTGATGATGCATTTGGACTAATGAATTTCTTGCAGCCAGGGCTGTTTTTGTTTGCCTCACCACAGCTGTAAAAGATTTACGAGTCTGTTTACACGGCCACCAAATTCCACAAGGTGCAGTTCCTCCTCACACAGGCAAACGTGGTGTGCAGTGTAAGACAGACAACTGCCCCCTGCTCAAGCAGTGTCTGCTCATTTGCTGCTCCAGTTCTGCAGGGAACCACACTGCCTGGAAGCCACCAAACAGCACAGGCAAGGAGCTGCAGCAGATCTTTCAGCTCTACGGCAGAGCATCACATTCAGCGTCCAAACAGCAAACTTCAGCACACACATCGTCTCAGGTCAGCACTCAGCCCCAGCTCCTGGCTGAGGGAAAGCCACTGATGAGTCTCCTGTGTGGTACCAGCTACTCCTACCTTGACAAGAGGCATCTCCCGGGCCTGCTGAAGGAGCAGATGCAATTCATTAATCTGCTGGCGAACGAGGGGTGGGACGGGATTACAGCAGGCAATGATGCCCTGGGGTTCTCTAAAGAGAGAGGAGGAAAACTCAGTGTGCTGTATTTATGGCCAATATGTCAGGTATTTGCATTCCAAGGATGTGCAATGGGACATAAACACGGTCCTGACGGTGACAGAGCAAGACAAGTCAGATTAATCTGTCAAAGTTTATTCTCTGTGATAAAATTCCTCTGTATCAGTTTGTGCAGACAAGGAGAAGCCATTAAGTCAGCTCTCCTCTCATTTAACTTTTCTGTGGTCTGACTCTCCCCACCATCATTTCACTCAGTATTCACCTATGAAAGCTGAGCCCAGCAGTGGGCCTGCCTTTAACGATGCATTTTTATTAGTCTCAAGTATGGCTGTTAGATGATGAGTGCCAAGTGGCTGAGGAAAATGTTGTGTAAATGGGGTATTTTAAGGGATCTGCCCCTTGCTCTTCCCAACCCTCTAGGAAGTGCAAAAAACCACCAAATAAATGCTATGGGGGAACTAATTCCTCTCTTGCTCTGTAATAGTGTGGGAATCTCAGGGGGAATTTGTGACACAGAGCAATGCAAAGAAATGTGGTTTATTAGTGGAATAAAATCAGAGATGTATCCCAAAAGTCTGGAGCCTTCCAGAAGAGTATTGCTATTTATTCCTCTTCCAAACTGAACAACTATAGAGAAAAACAGTACTGACAGCTGGAAGGAAGGGACCAACTGCAGAAGTCATTACACATTAGGAAGCAACTTGCTGGATATTAAAATCAAATAAGACTCCTTCAGGGTGAACAGAACTTACTTGGGCAGCTCCTCTGAGATCTTCAACAGCATATGATTTGGGAGCACATACCTACAACACAAAGAGGCGGTGTGAACATAACAGAATGTTAAAAACACTCAAAAATACTTACAGAGTGCACAACTCTGCCCCAATTACAAGGTCTGAGAAGATGACATCAGTTAAAAAGAAAAGAAATTAAGTAGGACTGATCTAGATACGTGTAAGAATTTAACAGGCTGCTAATGTAACAGGACTTCTGAGTAACAAGCAGCCTGAGGCAGTATAGTGATTTCTACAAAGTGGTTCCACCTCAGGGGTGGAAGGGGCACAATCCAAGAGATATACTGAAGTATTAAGCCAGTGTCCATAACAACAGACTTCCTACCCTGTGCTTTCGTCCTCCTGACGTGCTATCTTGTCCCTCCACGCAAACAGCAACCTGAAAGCTGCCAGCTGCTGGGTGTCGAGGTGTTTCTTCTGCCTCCTGTAGAGCTCAAGGTAGGATTCATCTGTGAAGAGGGGCTTGATGTATTTCTGGACAGGAAAAAAAGAAACACTCATGCTAAGTATTGGATTTGGGCTTTCCAGTTTGCCTTGTTCCACTGAGACAGAGAATCTCACGTGGATATCAGGGGACTGAATGCACTCTGGTAAAATGTGCCTTGAGCTTTTATCCTAAATGATTGCTAGGAGCCTATTCCTGAAAAACATACATCTCATCCATTTTTAGGGGAAACCCACCCTCATCAACTCCAGGAGGAGCTTCAGTATCTTTAAGCTTCATTATATTACACAAGGCCTATTTTCACAGACAGTATTTTTCAGGCACAATATAATTGTCTCATAAGGCAACCCGAGAGGCTTTGAACTTCTAGGAACACCCAGCAGAAGTGGAAATGTTAACATCTCTCTTGGAAAAGACACACCTGAATGCACTGTGAGGCCAAGGAGCACTAACACTCAAAAAACAGCAGGAAGGCACCTGAATCTAAGGCTTTTAGCTAGTGAAACAAGTGACTGGGCACGAGTGAGGTTGAGTTTATACAGCTGATTTCAGACACACAAAGAGGAAAACAACCTGTGTTTATGTAAGAGAGCAGAGTAGGTAAAGGAACTTCTGTCCTAAGCTCAAACTCTGATGCAGGTAATCCAGCCAGGTGAAGCTTTACCTTCAGGCAGATGTTCCTGCTGCGCTGCCACACAACCTGCAGCTGCGTGGGCTGCTCGTTCCCTCTCTCCCACAGCAACTCCCTCATTTTATCATAGATGTAGAGCAAGTAGTGAGTGTCATCCCGGGCATACTGCATCATTTCTTCTGGCAAAGGGCTAGGAAAAGAGCCACAATTGCATTAACACGTTTCAGTTGTCCCACCAAAGTGTCACTTTCCTCTTGCAAGGCATATTAGTGCAAACTGGACACAAGACATGCCAAGAACTAACACGGAAATTCTTCTGTTTCCTTGCTGAGGCATTTGTTGGGCCATAGCAATAACATGCTGTGCCCTCTCCAAGTCATCTTGCTTACAGTCCTGCCAGAGAGCAGGAGTGCCCTGCAGCCCAGTCAGATGGCAGAAGTGCTTGCTGTGGTATTTGTCAGAACTCTGCTCTCTCTGCAGAGCCTCCATAAAGTAGATTTAGGATCTCTGTGGTGTGCAGGGTGCACCTGCACAGCCCAAGCTCCCTGCTCCAATAGCACCTTGTACAGGTGACAATATTTTTGGGGGGGGTCTGGGGGAGCAAATATAGACTTGTCTCCATCACACTGCAGCAGTTAAGCACTGTTCCTAAGAAGTGAGCTCTCAGAAGATTTTCTTCCCAAAATAACTCATTTTCCAAAAACCACAGGAAAATGTTAACACCCAGAAACTTAAGGCACAGCCAAGGTAAATGCTGTGCTCACTCACTTTGAGACTAACCTATAACTACGGGTCTTGCAACTAGAAGCTCTAGCAATGCAAACAAGGAGAAAGAGCTACCTGGCAGCTCCAGCCCATTTAGGGGTCAGTTTTTACCGTATCCTCCAGTCAGCCAGCTGGTACTTCTTGTCAGCATCTACACTGCAATACAGCTTTAGCAGGTGTTCCAAAGAATGCCTGCCAAGATTGAGGAGGCGAGCAGCTTGGTGAGTGTCAAACACGTTCACCAAGTACAGACCAAAGTCTCTCTGCAGCCATTCCACGTCTGAATCAGCACCATGAAGGACCTTGAAAAGCAAAGCAAGTTGGGAATGATACAAAGAACATTTCTACTCCAAGCTGGTGGTGCTGTGTTTTCATATTCATTAGTCTAGGACCAGATTTCTTTCCTCTGTCCTTTACTGTTAAGTACAGAACTACTAAATGAGTGCAACTGGCAAGTAATTCACCACTTACACCAAGGAAAGTGGTCCATGAACAAATTACAGCGAGAGCAGAGCCAAGTGGCCAGGACAGCACACAATGTGATTTTAAGTATAATAAAGCTTAAACTGAACCAATAACAATAATAAAAAAAGGAATTGTGGTGAGTTTGGCAGCTGACCTTCACAATGGCAGGGTCTGTGAAGGTCTCATTGAGGATGTTCAGGTCGCTGCGCAGCTCCAGGGCATCGATAATGAAATCTTCTGTTCTAGTGGAAATCTGCATCAGGCATGTCAAGCCCAGGAAGCTCCTGTAGGAATGGTGCTGAAAATGGGGAAGAGAGGTGTAAACTAGGATTCATTACAGAAGTAATGCTATAAAACAAACGGCAACCCCAAATGAAGGAAGAAAAGGACTTCTTTAAGAGAAAAGACAACTGAATAATCAAACTTTCTTTTTGCAGTCATTAAGATGACATAAAAAACCCATGGGATGAATTAAAAGAAGATCAAATTCAGCTAGAAGTGGGCAGCCAGTCCTACCATTGGAAAACTTATAATATTGACACAGTTTAATTTAACTTTATAGATAATATCTGATGGATCAGGGTCACGAACTGTTTTTTCATGTCAGAAACTACAAAAAAAAAAGAGAAAACCACAAAACAGACCAGAAGAATATAATAGTCTCTTAGGTCCTAAAAGTACACGTGTAACTTTTAAGCAGAAAAGGCAATTTGATTACCTCTAAATCCAGGGCAAATTCTTTACAGTTCATAAGCTTTTCATTTAGTTCTACCAGCTCATCCAGTGTGGTGATAAAATGACAGGGTGTTTCCTCCATGGGCCTGTACATCTGGCAGAGCACATAGATTAGGCATGGTATGTTCTCTGTCAACTCCCACCCCGACCTCCACCCTCAGATCTGAAATTTGTCAAGTATGGCTGTAAATGTACTGCATCTGCAGCTGAAAATTAACGTGGGCACCAACCTGGAGTTCTGGTTTCTTGAGAACTCCATCTGGTGGAGAGAAATGCTCCAGTTCATACTGGTAAGGGTGGGCAAACCTGTGGAAATTGGGAAGATAAGCACAGGCTAAATCCCAGCCACCTTTCTGAGGCCAGAGCACAGAGACTTTGACACCTATGGCAGTTTCCCTACCCAGCAGAAACGCCGCCTCTTATTAAGCACAGGGTTTAATGTGACTGCAGAGGCCTAAAGCAAATCACACACAAGGTAGTGTGGGCACAAACACATGCAGAGCTGCCACACGTGACGAGCACCAGCGCAGAGGGAGCACATGGGTGCAGGCCCACCCTGGGGCTCCCAGCACCTCGCTGCCAGGTTCATTTCTTACATGTCTTGCTCAGTTTGCTGCGTCCTCTGCTGGTGTATGAAGTCTGCCAAGGCAGCTGGCACATCCAAGTCCTCAGGGCGCTCCTTTCGCTGCCGTCCACTTTTTGTGAGGGCTGAACAACCAATATGGAATAACTGGACTGGGTCCCCCACATCACACCTTCTCAGCCTGCTACTCTCTCCCCTCCACCCACCACAACATCCTATTAAAACCATGAAGTATCAAAAATCTTAACAATTTAAATTCACCTTGAATGGCAACTCAGTTACCAGGCTGCTGTTAAGCAAGACAACAAAGCGGTTCTGCTCAAAAGCTTGGAAGGAGATTGAAAAATCTTCAGTTATTAAAAGCAAAATGGCATCAGTGGAGATTATGGATGAGCCATCAGCAGCAGAATGTTACCAAAACAGGGTGTTAAACAGCTCTGGTAAATCACCCAAAGTTAAGGTAGGTCTCCCTACACACCTCACTCATCTGAAAGAACATCTGTGAAGCCAACAAGACTGGTCAAGACTTCTGAGGTAAAAGTGACTCTTGTGTATGTTCAGTGGTGGCAAAGAGCTATTTGTTTTTAAAGTCCATGATTTCTCCTCTAGACTGTGAGGACAGTGACAGGTTTGTGTCACATACTCTCAACAGGTCACCCAAGCAAAACAAACTCCTTACCTTCAGGCAAAGGTTTCAAAGCATTTGGCTTGATAAAAAGTTTAGGGACAAAGGGAGTGTTGGAGTTGTCAATCTTTTCCCGAAACTTAAGCTGTGGTCGAGTGATATTCTTGGCGTGAAGCAGCCGGAAGGTTTCAGACTGAGTTCTCTTGTGGAATTCTCCTGCCTATTTAAAAAACCACAGGTAAAACTCACATGACTTAACAGACAGTCAGCATTTTTCCTACTCAGCCTGACCCAACATTCAGAGAAATAAAGTTATACCCCACACTCAAAACTGAGTTACTTTTTCTCAGCAAGTCCAGAGTTCTCTGAATCAGGATCCTGAATCCATAGGAATAAGCACAAGAAAGGCTGTTGTGTACATGACACTGAAATGGCAATTGAAAGCACACAGAATCCAGAATCAAGTCTGAATGAACAGGAAAAGGAAAAAAAGAGGGAGGGACTTAGAATGTGTGAAAAACATGAGAGAATATTTAACTACTACACTCCACTGGAGAATCAGTAGTGCCAAGGCTGGGAGAACAGCTGAGCTAACACAGCAAACTGAGCACAGGGGCCTCACCTTACGGTTCCAGCTGGAAACGATCATCTGTGGGGGCTGTAACCCAGCTGGCAGCACTGGCTGCTGGTTTCTGTTCACTCCGGATGCTTCATCCAATAAAATACTCTAAAACCCAGAAAAGCAATGTGAAACACCTGTTAAATTACCACACTCAGCCACTTCAGTCACTGAGCAAAGAAATTCTCCCAGGTAGGTACCTCCACAGCCATTTCCCCCAAATTCTGTGCAACACAAGACAGGCAAACGTGGGAGGAGCTCTAAAATGTACAGACGTGTTCTCAGGTTGTGAGGGTTTCATGCCAAACTGTATTTAGTTTCCTCACAAGTCACATATTGCAGTCCCCCCCTCTGGCCCATAACCCACCTGCCCCAGCTGCTGGGAGCTCTGGCCCAGCACATGGAGGGGGTTTTAAAATAAAGGAAAACACCAGACTGAGGAAACACTGACTGTAGCTGTGAAAACACCACCACTGAAATTCTTGCAATGAAAAAAGAAGTTATGGGAACTGAACAGTTTATAAGAACCATATGCAGAAATGATTTGCTTACCACTCTTTCTAGAATGACATCATTGGAGTCAACCAGCAGATCAAATTTATCTTCCAGCCCTGTCACTTTGTTGGAGTCTTTCAGGAGGCTCCGGCAGCCGTGGTACTGCATCACCTGGCTCATGCTTGCAAGAGAACAGCACAACTGTCAGCAATCTGTGAGCAGGCAATCCCAACCCTAGAACATCCAGCTTTCTTCAACTTCCTACACTTGAAAGCTTGAAAATAAATCAAATGGTAGACACCATCGCACGAGCAGCGAATAGGAGAAGCACTTATACAGTATTAAGTGCCAGAATTAATTTCTCACAAACCACATGATGACCTTTTAAAAAGGACAGACTCGTGTTTGGTGTCAGCTGCTCCTCCCTGCCACAGCTCTCCATGGCAATCACTATGGAAGGCCTTCTTTTAGCTTGTCATGGGGCTAGAAAAGCAGCTAAAATCAGGTGTGAGATAAACCACTGTTTAACCTACAGCCAAGCGTGGAGGTCCCAGAGGAGGGGGCTGCCTGCTGGGGGGTGGGGAGGGGAAGCAGGCCCTTACCAGCGGAGCAGGCGATCTCCCTGCGTGTCGCAGTAGGCGCGGAAGCCGGGGAAGCTGCGGTAGAAATCGTACTCGTCGCCAGGCTGGGGGAGCCCGTTGGATGCCTTTGTTGCAGCCACCACCGTGCCCAGGGCATACTGTGCAAGAACACCACGTTATCAGCATTTTGTTCCCGTTTGCCCAGCATGCCCTGTGAGAGAAGTGCATTCTGCCTGGCTGGTTTGAGCTGCGTGGTTCTGTTGGGTGGTATCGTGGGGCTTTTCACCAAGAGTAAGTTCACATGGTCTGTTTAGACAACTTAAAATAATTAAAGTCTAAGAACAGGATCTGTAAATCAATCTAGTATTACAGATCTGACCTGAAGTTGTGTCAGGGCAGGGTTAGGTTGGATCTCAGGAAAAGGTTCTTCCCCCAGGGGGTGGCTGGCACTGAACAGGCTCCCCAGGGCAGTGGGAGCTCCCGGTGGGTGACAGGACCAGGGCCCTGGAACAGGGCGGTAACAGGCCCCGACACATCGCTCGCCCCCCGCACCCGCCGGCCCGGCCCGCAGCCCCCCTCCCGCACAGGGGGGCTCCCCGCAAATGTCCCCGCTCGGGCGGGGGTCCCCCCGCAGCCCCCGCGGGGCCGGACTACAGCTCCCGGCATGGCCCGAGCGCACGCGCACGCCCCGCTCCCCTCCCCCCCGGGCTCCCCCTAGCGCACCTTGACGAAGGCGTCGGGGCTGTCGAAGCCGGGCAGGGCCGGCATGGCGCTGCCTGCCCCGCTGTCCGCGGCCGTCCCGGCGCCGCCAGCCCGCCCCGCCGGGCTCCCCTCACGTACGGCGGCCGCCATGCTGATGCGCGAAGCTGTCGCGAGAACTGGGAGCTCTCGCGAGAGCGCGGCCTCGGAAAGGGGCGGGGGGAGAGCGGAGGGGAGGGGCTGGTGGCGCCCCCCAGCGGCGGGAGGGGACCAGCCCCGAGTGGGATGAGGGGACATTGAGGGGGGACACGGAGGGGGGGACACGGAGAGGGGGGACACGGAGAGGGGGGACACGGAGAGGGGGGACACGGAGGGGGGGACATTGAGGGGGGGACACGGAGGGGCGCCCCCAGGGCTACAATGGGGGAGTCACCGCCCTGCCTCCCCTCAAAAGCACTCCCAGGGACTCACAGAATCAGATTACTGAGTTGGGAGGGGCCCACAAGGATCATTGATTCCAACTCTTGGACCTGCACAGACACCCCACTAATCCCACCCTGCCCCTCAAAGTGTTGTCCAAACGCTCCTGGAGCTCTGGCAGCCTCGGGGCTGTGCCAAATTTCGGGGTCCTATGGTCAAGTTTCTGGTATACAAGTGACAGATTTCATTCAGTCTTGGTAATTTTGCTTCCAGCTGCCATCAGAAGGGAAATAAAGCCTGAACTGATGCACAAAAAGACAAGTCAATGGCAAGAGGAACCTTAAAAGCAAAATAAAAAGAATCTTAATCTGCTTCCCTGTCTCTGCCTAAGAAATACTTAAGAATAAACAGGAACACAGCCAAAGTCTTTACATTTCGGTGTAATTTATTGGCACAAAAATATTCAAATACAACATGGCATCTAAACATGGCTACTCTGTTGTATTTTGTGCATTGTTTTTAATATGTTTAATTCATAAATCATAACTTTTATCTTCACCCTCACATTTAATAACCATTATTTTCTGTTTCAAGTTATGACCAGTTCTCCCCCCCCCCTTCTGCCTCCTATGCCAAGCCCTAGCTTTCCCTAGTTATTTCCCAACACTGCTTTTTAACCCGGACACTGCGGGAAGCTCCCAAGTGGAATTTATTTGTACCCTGCACTCAGTTTGCCACCATCACTCTGCACAGAGGCACCGACTGCGCTCAGCTCAAGGTCTTCACACCTTGACACCCTGCTCTAATCTGAAACACGACTCCTGCACGAATGTGATGAGCAGATAGACAATTTCCAATTTTGGGGCAAGAACCAAGTTTGAAAACAAGGTACAGGATGAAACAACGGTAAAATTCTGCTTCTCTTTCCAGTTATCCGGCTCACCCCCAAACGTAAATGAAACCTCCTGCACAGGCGCATTGAGCTCATTGCAGCCACATCAACAGGAATGATCAGGGCAATAATTCATCTGCAAGTGACTTAGTTACATTGCAAAGTAAGTCAAAACCCGTATATAGTTATTTTCAATGGATCACCAGTTCCCCAAAGACCAAGTGGAACCATAGACATCTGTGGTACAATCAGTCTTCACTGTCCTGGAAACCCAAATCAAGTGTTGTGTTTCAGACAGCTTGTTTGTTTTTTCTTTTTTTTTTTCCCCCAACAGCAGCTATACATTGGCTTAAACCAACTTTTAATATACAATAACTCTTTTTCATTTACATTTAAAAATATTTGACAAAGGCTGTATTTCAGTCCAAGGTTCAGTTTGTGTTTGTAGAAGAGCAAGTTTGGAGTGCAAAAGCCTCCAGAATAAAAGGCTGTGGATACTTTGGAATCTTCCATTACCAGAAAGGACACCTAAAGAAAATAAAGATATTGTAATAATACTGACTTGCATGGAGTTTCACAAAGGCAACGCTGAGAAGGAGTGAGATTCCATACTAACTAGGCACTAATTCAGCTTAGGGAAAGTTGCCAGGTGATCCCCCCCAATGCTTCTTTCCTGCCGAAGTTTGAAAACAACAGAGATCTATTTTATCCAGCATAGTTCAAAGTTAGCTAACCCTCAACATGACAGTAAAAATAAGTTATATAAATAACACTTGATTTCTTCACTGTAACTGAAACCAGTGACCAGTACATTTCTTATTTCAAACACTTAAAATGATCTAAAATCCCTGTCACTACTTATGAGCTGTCTATGGCATCGCTGTCATGACTGCAAAATCTACCAGAGCGGATGCAGGACGTGGTAAGGCTCCTACAGATAACTAACCACGCAATTAGATCATTCCAGAAGAGTTTTGCCAGCTCAGCTGAGTGACAAACTCACCATCCAATGTAGCACTGGCACAGGTTCTCGTGAGAAGTCGCTTGTTTAATGAGCAATTCCACTTGTGTGGGGACATCCAGAGTTTCGTCATGAGAGAAGTCCCGACCTGGGAAATTAAAGGGTGAAAAAGACACATCAGTGAAATTACAGATCCTGGTTCTAATCCCTTCAGATAGATTATTTGGTAGGTGAGGGGTAGTTTCTTATTAATTATAAGAACGTAAAATTTTGCAACTAAATGCTGCAAACTATAAAGCCAGGAGAGTAGAAATTCAACTTCCACTAAACAAGCTAACACATGCAAGTCTGTGCAGTTACAAACACCTCTGTACTTTTCAAATCAGGCTCATTTCAATTTCAATTCAGTCCTTGGATGTTAGACAAGAACAGGAAAATGGCCTCATCCATCTAATCAGAATATGTTAAATTCAAGGATTAACATAAAATACAAACACTAAGGGTAGTGCTGATCCCTCTCATCAGGTTTTATGTTTATTTTATATAACACAAAAACATGCTCACCAGTGAGCTTATCTCGAACCCTGTTGATGATCTGAATTGCCTTCTTATTTAGAGCTTCTGGTTTCACCAGACCATCTCCTACTGAAAGACAGAAATAGGAAAGGGAATTAGGACTTCAACTGAGCAATAAAAGCATTTGTACTGCTGTTAGATGTGCCCTGCCCAAGTGCCACTTTGACAGCAAACCTAGATACATTTTCTATCACCTTTTTGTTGGGAGTTGAGAACCCAGGTAATTATATTCCTCATTTATGCTGCCAAGGAACTGCATCTGCCCCAACTCATGTAATGGCATTTGGATCGTGATGAAATTTTCTGATCTCTTAACAATTTATGCATTAGCATAGAAACAACAATGAAACTTACTGAAGGAATGGATGGATTCAGGCACTGTGGTCCCAGTTTTTTTATGGGATGTCTCACCCAGTTCCACGCTGTCCAACATTTCTATGGAAAAAACCCACAAAAACATAAAAGTGAAGTTGAAAAGCAGCTAAAATGTTCCTCCAGAAATATTAACAAAACTGTTAATCAGCTCATTTAAAAGCATAATTGTGACATCCACCATCTTTCCTACTCACCCACTGACTGACTGGCTGAGTAGGAGTCTGTCCTTGTTCGTGAGCGCTTATTGCCCTTTGTGTTTGCTGCAAGAAAATAAGGAGTTGAAAGGCATGAACTGGAGTTTCAGTGTTTCAGAGCAAATCTGTCAACAAACAATACAGATTTGGCTGCCTTTCTCCTTCTCCAGATTTGATGCCACATAAAAATAATTTCAATCTCCCGATCTCTGTTGCAATTTCATATTAAAATCCTTAAAGCTGCACCGAGAAATAGCACATGGAAATGAACCATTTCATCAGAATTTTTTCAGACAGACATTGAATTTCAAGCTTCTGGATTTCTTGTATGAAATCAGATGGATCCCTCTCTCGCAGCCAGTGTTTTCTCAGAGCCACTTACTGTCCATCAGCCTCCAGTTCAATAAGGGGTCATACACAAAGGCTTCCAGCACGGCCATGACACTGTCCTTGTGTTCCCGCAGCACTTCCATCACCGTGTGACACGTGATCCTGTAGTTGCCATCGAGGCCTGTCACCTTGGGAAGAGAAAGAAGTGAATCCCCCACTGCTTCGTTCACTGTGCAACTCCAACCCTGACATTCCGGGAGCAAGAAGTGGCTTTGAGCTGGAATTCACTGTGCTTACAGAAAATGCAGCTGAAATATCAACACCTCTGGTTCTTAAGGTGAGGAGAAGTTTAGCCACAACAGAAAATAAAGGAAAAACCGAGATTTGGGTGCCATTTTCCCCAGGAACAATCCCCTCCATGTTAAAGGGGAGATGCTTACCTCCATAGCATTTGTCAGCATCCTTGTTAACCTAAATGGGATCTTCTCAGGGAACTTTTCTCTTGTCATTGCAACCTAAACAGATGATGATGGAGAATCAGTCAATTAAGAGCTAATTTAGTCTTTAAAAGTTATTAAGCAGAGGCATCTTTTTGGCACAATCTTGAAGATTTTATTCCAAATAGGAAAAAAAAGTCACGGCTTTATGTTCCTCCGTTTCCACAAATTTTTGGGAGAAGCTAGATAAGTAACTTGATGGCAAAGGGAAAACTCAGCACATGCCCAGCTGCTACTGTCAGGTAACACAGACTGCCTGTCAGCAGCTTAAATTGCTCCAAGAAATTTTATGGAAGTAGATACCAGCACTTCTTTGCTTGTTCCAGTGGTCAGCTGGTCCCCAAGACCCTCCCCTGACATAAAGTACCGATTATTTTCATCTTCCCTCTAGGTAAAGCAAAGCTTAAAAAAGCCAAAGGGCTTGCCCAGGATCAGACTCCAAGGTCAGTTTGTCCTGGCTTATAGATTAATTTCTGTTCTATCAGAAAATGTGAAATTTTATAGAAAATTTAATGTCCAACTGCAAAGATTTACCTCAAAGCAGTCCCCGAAGTCGATATGCAGAATCTTTCCACTCAGTCTGTCTAACATCAGATTGGAGGGGTGTCTTTGATGAAGGAGTGGGAGAGAAAAACAGGGTGACAGACCATTCTAAAAATCCAAAGTAAATCACAGCAGTTCCAGTCTGAAATTATATTTATCTTTATGAGCAAGAACAGCCAGTGACAGCTTTCTTGTCTGAGATCTTCAATCTCAGGATGAACAGAAAAGCTTCCTGACAGTGCATCTATCACATTATTTTTATAATTACCTCTCAGGAGTTAGAGATCTTCTCACCTTGGAAGATAAACAATCTCTTGGACCAGAACAATCAGTACATTTCTTGGACAGGAACATTTATTTTTCAGTTAGGATAAATTTCTCCACTTGTTTTATGCTTTTTCACTTTTTTCAGTATAGAAAAACGAAATGCACTATGCTACAGGTGAAGTAACACAAATTGGCTTTCAATCAGAAGAGAGGAAAATCAATCCAGACTAGGAGAACCACAGGGCCTATATTCATGCTGTCTTCTTCCAATTTGGTTTTAATTCAAATTTCAAAGGTTTATAAATTCATTATAAAGACCTCTAAGTTGCAGGAGTAAGAGCTTTTGTTATGAAAACACGTGAGGATTTAGCTGTTTTTGCATTACAGCCTTTAAATCTAAAATACACTGTCTTCCAAACTATTTTTTAAGCTACAGAATGGATGGAGAAAGACTTCCCATTCTGTGAGTGAAAGGATTTACTGGGACTTTCAGTATTAGGACTTGTGGTCCTTGATGTAGTTCTGTGGGCATTCATCTCCAAAAGGAAGAAAATCTTATTAGCACTCAAGATACCTAAGCCCTGCCTCTCCTGCCTGCAGTGCTGGAAGTAACAGCAGCACAGTCAGGACCTGAAAGATGGTATCACTACAGCTCAGCAGCAGCCACAATGGAAGATGTTATCACAAGAACAGATCCCAGGAATGAATTGATAAGCCTTCACAGCCTGTGCTTTTAAATAAAAGGAACCTTTATACTTCACTTACCTGTCCCCAAGGCCCAAAATGTACCCAACCATTGACATCACAGCAAGTGAACGAGTGTAATTTGTCCTTCTGTCAAACCACACCTACAAGTGGAGACAAAACAGAAGCCAGGCAAGCATGTTGCATGTTTCAGATTATGTTTTAAATTATACCTAATTTAAATTAACCACTTGCATTTTGCACAAAACAGAGCTGTGACATGCTTATGTTCAGTACACCCATTAAGCCTGAGGGGTTCAAACACCCTGTGCTCTTGAATTAAGTGTCATGTGCTGAACTCACCTCCGAGCTTGGACTTTTCAACCACAGCAGTTTGGCGAGGTCATCCCCAGCTGTGTTATTGACAGCATGTTCAAACACTTCTACTTTCTGCATCAGAGTCAGGTGGTCATAATCTGGAGCCATCTGTAATTGAGGAGTGACATTCAACAACTTAAAAAAGCTGCCTCCAGTAGCCTCTGGTTGTACTATAAGAAACCCAGTAATCACAAGTAATTTCATACTAATTATTTGTAGACTGACCAGTAAGTTCTCAAACACAGTGAGATGGTCACCCAGCAGTGAGGAATTCATTTTAAATGGGATAGCAAATGATTTAATATCCACAAAGTAAGTACCCCCCAGTCTTATTTAACTGATGTACTGCCAAGGTAAGTATGTTTCAAAAACCATTATCCAAATAAGTCTTCTGGGCTGGCACACACTTTCCTTTTTGGCAGGGAATTCCACATTTTCTAGCTCCTAGTGTTCAGTTTTTCTTATCTAATTTTGGCCCTGCTGCCTAGACACAATGTTTGCAATGCCAGCACCAGGCAGCTTGTGTGAGGCACATCCTACTCCTGCAAAATCCCAAACACATTTCAGTCACCAGATGGCAACAACTTGTGGTCACTGCTAAAACTGGAAAGGAGAAGCAAACATACATATGGCAAACTTTACCTCTCAGAGGTGTTTTATATCTCCTGTCTGATATTTTGGTATTTATTATTGATACTGATAACAATCAGGGAAGAGGCAGAGGAGAGAGATGTGAATCATTTCCCTTCATTAAGACACTGGAGTACTAAAAGCAGTGCCAGGAGCTGTGGCAGCTCTGCCCTCACCCTCAGCATGATGCGATGCTCAATGTTGAGCAGGATCTTCTTCTTCTCCCGGTAGTCTCGGATCAGGGCGTGCAGAGTGTCACAGTGGGGCACCCAGCCAATCAAGCCTGAATTTGTAGACAGTGGAATAACAGCATATCTCTGGATGCTACGGGAAAAAAACGGATAATCAGGGCTCAGATTGTTGTATGTTGTCAATTGTTACATTTTGAGATGCTTAAAACAACTACTACTAAATCCGATTCTTATCCAAATTGTCTCTTCTTCAGATGCTCTGTTTGTCTTCTTTCCACACAGACCTCAAACATCCATTTGCACAGACTGCTGCCAGGTGATCTACATCTGAACTCACTGAGTACTCACCAAGCTATTTAGTGACTACAACAAAAAATCCTTGACAAAAACTCATTCCCAGTCTCCTAAAGCAGCGTTCAAGGTGCCTTGAAATAGAGGTTGCCTCAAAAGACCATAACAATTTACAATTACAATTTGCAATGACTTCAATTAAATAAAACAAATGATCCCCTGGATACATTTCCTCTGAGTTTGAATCCTATGAATGCTGTTTTTTCTTTCTCTTTTTTTTTTTTTTTAATTAAATTAACTTAGTTCCAAGATTTGCCTTTTCCTCACAAACCCGCTCCTTGTGCCAAGGTTTGCTTGGGAACTGCACCCATGTAGGGTGTCACTTGGTCACTTGTGCACAATTCAGCGATCACCCCCAGCCCATACCTGAGGTTTTTACGAAGAGAAGTTGGGTCATTTGCTAGCAGGGTGTTGACCAACCCAAAAAGCTGCATCACTCTTTCATCTTGGCGCAGGTCTTCGTGACCTTTCAGAAGGAACACAAACTCGTGCCCGTTGCTTCCTGCAAAGAGAATTAATACAGAGAAGTTTGCTGTTGTTGAACAAACAGCCAAGAGTCAAAACACCCAAGAACTGAAGAGTGTGGCAGCCAGACCGACCAGCCCACCAAGAAAAGCCTCAGCTGAAAGGAAACACTGGAGAGGTTTTATGAAGTAAATATGCAGCTTGACCTAAGAGCTGGTTAAACACTGGAATAACTAAGTGAAAAGTGCTCTCTCTCACCCATTAATGTCAACTTCCTGGGCCGCTGCTTGGAGGTGATGACCTGCAGGGAGGGTGCGATGGACTGAATCCGGATGATGGGCTGGTTGGGATCGTACGTTCCTGGCACTGCCAATTCCAGGTCCCGGCACATGAGGAGTTTTGGTGACACGTACTGGAGTTCCAAAGAAGTGAGCTACCAAAGCCAAAAGAAAGGCAACCCCTTAGAATTTCAGTTAAATCTCACACATCTGGGGAACTCGTCCTGTGGAGTGACCTAAAACAGCTCAGTCAGTGACCGACACTTGAGGTGCTTGCAGGAAGTGCTGCATAAACACCAAACTTGCAGCAAATCCTGTGCAGGTATTTCCACAGTACTGAACCTGAATGGTTTGAATAACCAGAAGAACATGAAACAAAGATTGCTATTGACAACTTGCACTGACAGACCCACCACAGAAGTGAATCTGTCCCTTCACCTGAGGCAGCTGCTTTGAGATGCGCCGGAACACGTGGTAATAGAGATCCCAAGCCTGGGTTAGGTCTTTGACATTTCCTGACTTCATGTACTTCCTGCACCACTCCTGAGCTTCCATGAGGTCTCTGCCATAGGCCTGGGGAGGAAGTGAAAGAAAAACATTTCAACAGACTGTAGTGGAACAGGTGGAGACCACTTAACACCTACAAAGAGCATTACAGTCTCTTTTCAGATTGCATTAAAAATACTTGACCTCTAATTTTTTACAGAATATCAGAATTAAAGATGCAGAAATTCCTGGATCCAAGATCTGCTCTGAGTTTATTTGCTCACAAATAGCCCCCATTAAAGGAGGTAACACAAAGAATAGAGTCACCCTTTAAAAATGGGCTCACAAGTTCAAATGAATTCCTTTTGCTGGCTCGGGAGAGATCATCTCTGCTACCTGTGCTTGTGCCTACTGTGAAGCAAAACAGCATAATTAACTGCAGAGCAGTTGTGTGTTTTCCAGACTCTATCAGACATCCAGCTGACACAAGACTCCACAGCAACCAGTACTACCACGTCCTCTGTCATCATCAGAAGTGACAGAGATCTGAAGATAAAAGTCAGTAATTAAATCTGCAACTAATGCAACGAGTCCCAAGAGATTCACTGTTCCTGTGACACCTCTGGGCAGGTGCCTGTCCTGCAGAACGTTATGCTCTTGGCCATCTGCTGATACCTGATTGAAGGATGTCTCCTTCAGAGTCTGAGGCCCACGTTCCATCATGGCATGGAGCGGTTCCAGCACCTCAAACATCCCCTTCACGTTCCTTTCTCCGAAATACAGACGAGACGCCTCCTCCAGCCCTTCGTGCCACATCTCGTGCCACAGGATGGCCACACGGATGAGCTCCTCACTCACCTGTTTTGGGACAGCAAAAAGGATTAAACACCTGAAAACCCCCTGTGACTGTCCTGACTTGCAAATGCAGAACTCCTTTCTTCTCTCGTGTTATGAAGTACTCGTTGCTGGCAGCCAGAGGGAGCCACAAGAGCTACCACAGTGATGCTACTTTTGTTCCTGCAGGAAGCTGACCAGGCTTTTCTCACCTTACTTGTTACCACTGAAATCTTCTATGTATTTGTGTAGCTTGGCCTGAAAGCATTACTTCTCATTTATTCACAAAAGTCTTTATCAAATCAATTAAATTACTCTTTCAACGCTATGCTTGGTAAGTTTTGTTTCCGCTTTTCATTAAGCAGAAATATCTCTTTATTTCTAATAATCTAATACGATGACTTCTCATTTATTTCTTCTCTAAATTTATTTATAAGGAGACATAAAAACTCAGCGTGCAAAATATTTTTAAATTAAAGTATTCCCTTGCAATTACACTAATACTGTAACTTCCACCAGTTGCAAATACCCAAATAAATTGACAGTGAATATAATTTGTGTTATTATACTTGTACTCACCATCATTGCCTGCTGCACCAGAGTGTTGCTGTGCTCACACATGTTTTTCAAGATCTTATTGGCAGCGTTGTGCCGAGCAGTGGTTGTAGATTTAGAGGCCACAGTCAAAGGGTAGATCAAAGCCTGCAAGGGACAGCAACCAAAAATGCTTCAGAACCGCACAGAACTGCTACATAAATTGGATCAGAAATAGCCCCCACCCTCACTGTCATCGCTTGCTGCGACTTCCAGGGCAGGCACCTGGGCCAGGTGAACTGGAACCCAGGAAATGCCTGAATTGGCACCAGTCAGTGGAAATTCCTCCTCTCAGCCAGGGCTCACCTGGGGGTGGTACCGACCGATGTCGGTGAGGAGCTGATGGATGAGGCGTCCCACCAGCGGCCGAGGGGTGTCAATTCTTGCAATGAGCTGAGGGATAACCTGCAATAAACACCCCTGTCATCTCGTGTGCTCAGTGCACAAGCTGTTCTGCCCTCTGCTAGAGGCCTCACAGCAACTGGAGGGGACAGAGGCCCAGCATTCACTTTTCAGATGGTCAGAGGATAACAAGGTTCCAAGCAGTGTCAGAAATGTACAGCAGCTCAGTGAGATCACAAGTGTTCTGTGCAAAACTCTTACAGGATCCTCTATGGAAAGAGTAAAATGTGCCTTGAAGCATAATGCTTAAATAAAAAATACCATTTTTTAAATTTAACTACAGGAGTCATTCTACAAGGCAGTCCTGAGACAGACTGAATCCCATCAGAGCAGCACAGTGTTGCTTTATACTTGATCACCACTGAATGCATGTCATCTTTAATTTAAAAGTGTTCATTCTTTCTCATTCATATGCACTAATCTGCATATAAATACAGAAATATATGCAAGAATGTTTCTCATGCCTCTGTGCAAGATGCTTGTTAAATCAGTTACAACCTGTACTGCACACTGCTCTCAAAACTCACCTACAGATTGTTTAGCAAAGAATCTCCATGGATATCATTCAGCAAACCCCCAAACTCCCCCCAGAACTGGGATTTGTCTCTGCCCTTTGTGTTCCTTACCTGCAGCCAAGTGTCAATCTGGATTGCCTTGACTCCTTCTACCAAAGCCTCGTTCACGTCAGGCCAGTGCCCATAGTCAAACCACAGAGTAAGGACTCTGAGAAAGAGAAATACTTTAGTTAGGAATGAAACAATAAAACCAAAGCATTCCAGTCAAAGGCCTCCAGACTCATTTACAAGTGGTTTCTCTTCCCAGTGCCCACAGATGGCAGGGATAATCCACCTGACAGAAATTAGCTTGGACTGAAGCGTTGACTTAATTCAGCCATAACAGAAAAGAGCAGAAAAAAGCATGTTCTCCCTCATCTGAGAGCATGTGCCCTGATAATCTGGATTGCATTTACTGTGTGCTTCATGGTGTACCTCAGAGTGTCCTGCAGGTTGTTTCCTCGAGACAGAGAGATGGATCTGAAGAAACCCTGGACAGCAGGGACTGTGTACATCAAGAGGGTCTTGGATAAATCCTTTTGGAATGAAAATTACTGCGTTAGTTCTAAACAAGCACATCAGCCCACATGAATCCTAAACTCAGGAAGGGGAAAAAGGAAGAAAGGTGTGGAAATACAGACCTAATCCACATTGTAGTTGACTTTTGCCTGGCAGGGAACATGCTGTGAAGTGGTTTTACACTTCAGTTTGTTGGCAAAACTATGGGCAGCAAAGCAGCCTAAAAACTACAACCCTACTATAATTGGTAAGTAAAAGAGATTCCTCCCAGTCTTCCACGAAGGACTTTAACAGCAAAACTTGTTAATGCACTGTATCACCTATGACAGCCACCCAGGCCTCTGCTTTAGGTCACAGCTAACTTATGATTGTTTGCATTAATTTATTCCTCTTCCCATAAGACTGAACTGAAGTTAACCTGAACTGCCTCACTTTTGCTGTAAGCTCTGAGTGTGTGTATGTGTGTTATATCCATATTTAGACACACACAGGCAGACAGAACATCCACAAGCCAGGTATGCACAGCAGCACATTCCCCACCATAACACTGTCCTGGGTCTAAGCACTAAGTACCACTCTCTCCACACCAGCAGGGTACCTCAGTGACTTTCTTCTGCACTGGGGAAGGGATGGGGCTGTTCTCTGTGCTCTCAGCATCACTCTCACTGTTGCTGCCCTCGGTGTTGGCACTGGTGACGCTGGCCCCGCTGGCGTGACGCAGCTTCTTCTTCTCATCCCTGGCCTGGTTCTGATGCTTGTAGTGAAGCACTGCTTCAAAGTTCATCACTGCCCAGGCATGCCAGGCCTGCCAAGAGGAGAGAACAGAAGTCAGAAGGAAAATTAATCCTTTCTGCAACCTGCACTTTCTAATTTTTAGAGATAATCCAACCTTTGTCCGCAGACAACTGCAGCAAGCAATACCCTGCAGACAACACAATGCTTTGCTTTCTCTAATTGCTTGTAATTTTAACTGTCTTATTATCTTAAATAACATCACAGTGAGCTCTTGGCCAGGAGCTCCCTGTTGAATATTGAGGCAAAGGAGCTCTGCTGCAAAAATTAAGTCATATTCACATACACCTTAATTTTTCAAAGGCTAAAATGAAGATTAGTGTGTTAGGGCTCTGGGAGCTGTAATGGGAAGAAATACAGGAGATGGCTGCCCCAGAAAAGATCCGGCACCAAATACTAATTGAAATTTCACAACCCTGAAATCAAAGGCTCTTTGGAGAGTTAACAACACGGCTGCTTTCCTAGTTCATGTACACTGAGTGAGAACAAGTTAATTTTTTCTATTTATATTATCCTTTCTCCTCCACTGTTACCTGCCAGGGGGAAAAACTCCCAAAAGCAAGAACAGAAATTGAATTGTGGCCTAGTTCTACCACCAGATATAATTCCAAACAAGAATCTTTTGGTTTCCTTGGGCCGCTTTCAGTGGGTTTTTTTAATCCTATTGGCAGTACCAAGGCAGAGAGTTACAGGAGATCTTCCTACAAACACCTTCCCTTCCTTGGTGTGGGATGTGGTCAGATGAGTGATGTGTCTGCAGTGGAAGCTTTCCCTCACTGACCTTGTACCAGTTGCGGTCGTGCTCGGTGGCAGCACTGTAGTACTGCAGGACTTTGGGGATGGTGCTCTCATTGATGCCTTGCAGGTTCAGCTGCCACTCCCCCAGCTTCAGGAAACACCTGGTTAAGCAAAGGGATCATTGACTCAGAACCCAGAATGAAAACAAAGCCTCTGGATTAAGAGGCACAATTCTTATTGACATTCCAGGCGGTGAACCCGCTGGGGAAGCCCCTCCTGCAGGCTGGGAGTCTGTGTGTTAACATGGAAGGCTCAAAACACCTCCATCCTGCCTCTAGGGTGGAACCAACCAGTTAAGGGTTTCATTCAGGGGGAAAGCGGAGGGTCAAAATTTGCTCCTCATTTCTATGAGTTATAAAACCAACGTTAGAAGCAAACAGCAACACTGAATGACTTCGTCACACAGCACATGGGAATCAGCACATGAGAGAGCCTTCTGGAGAGAACACTGACAGACTGGAGACACAGAGGAGCTGTTCTTCCCCCCAGCCAGGACCTCGTTAGGTCATTCCCTCCCAGAGGAAAGGAAAAACAACGTATTTTTACTGCAGCAGGGTGGGGTTGTGAAGGTCTGTGCAAAACTTAATACTTTGCTCCCTCAGCAGGCTTTAAATGCCACAGTTACACAGCTCTCCTTTCTGTATTTTGAGTTTGCCAGAAGGCTGGGAGCTCTGCCTTCTGCCAGTGAGCCACAGTGCTGGAAAAAATACAGCCAGCCACCAGCAACAAACACATTTACTGAAAATTATATGCTAGATAAGAATGTAACACCAAAGCAGCTAAATGAGAAATGCCCCGGTCTTTTAATCAAAGCATGTCTGAAATGTGTCATCTGCAGGGACCCTGCAGCTCAGGAGAGCCATGAGTAGAAGGAAGGAGCTAAAGGGAGTCCCAGGACTTGGTGCTGACCGTGCCATGAGCTTGTGGAGCTCCTGCTTGTGCTGCTGGTCCTCGGTGGCGATGGCGTGCTGGGCCTGCTGCTGCATGGTCTGCACAAAGTGCTGCATGTGCTGGAAGGCGTCGATCTGCAAAGAGAGGAGGGTCCCAGTGAGGGCCACAGGGCTTACAAACAATTCCACAGGGCTTACACAGTGTGGAAGTAAATTTTGACTGAAATGAAAACAGGGTTTTGTTTTCGTTCAAAGCTTTTCAGCTGTTTACACCCCGAATCAGTTTGTAAAGGAACAGGTTAGAGATTCTTGATGTCTCTGAAATTGCTACACTGAGGAACAAATCATTGCACTCTTCCAGTGCCAGGCACACCTGCATTGTCAAACAGACAGTCAAAGGTATCCCTGACCATAACACAAGTTAACACTGTGCTCTGACTGCAAGAACTCAGCTCTCAAAGCAACAGTGTCACCTGTACAGGGAGAAAACTTCCCCAGCAGGGAATGTCCTGTCCCTGCCCAGGCAGAGCCAGACTCCAGTCCTGATAGAGAGATTCTCACTTGCAGCTGAGCACAGCAAAGACAGCCTGGCAATTGCAACAATCAAATGTTCAGAGCTTACAAACTGCATCTGAGCAGGACAATGTGGAACACCCCACGCTGTCACAGATCCAGAGGAGCCTGCCTATAGTATGGCACAGCCTGAAAAAGATGATTTGAGAAAATAATGCCTGAAGGAAAACTTGCAGCTTCCTGATCTTCCCCTCTAACCCCTCAGCTTTGGCTAGGCTTGAAGTACACACCATGGAACATTAACTTTGAGTTGTTTCAACAAATTAAAGCCTAGATTTCTCCTAAGGTTATTTAAGAAGTACAAATGTGCATTGCTCCTTTGCCAGGAGATTACATAAGGCAGCAGCACTAAAGAACTTGCACTACCAAATTCTGAGGGAAAAATCTTCATAAAATTCCTTGGAAAGAACTCTGGGGTAAGAAAACCCAAAATTAAAGATTTAAGAAGAAGGTATGCACGCTTCACTGGAAAGAATTAGAGTAAAGCTCCTGCAATCTGCGAGGTCATTTCAGGTCAGAAGCTGCAGAATGTGCTGTTAGAAGGCCAATTTACTTCTGTTCATCTACAGGAATGAGCTACCTCAGAGTGAGACAAGAATCTCCTCATCCACCCCATTTAAATGTCAGCCTACACAAGGCAGTGGTGAGGAAAAAAGGGCATTGGCCCAGGCTGAAATAAAAGAAGGTATCACACTCTTAACACTAACATGGGGCATTCCACAGCTGGGAACACAGATAGAAGGGGATGGGGGGTAAATAATCTTATCAAGAGTTATGTTAGATATAAAAAGATATTGCCTGTTATGTGCCCCTCTCACATCTAGACACAGCCAACAATCTGCTCTTCAGTTTCCATTGCTATTGAAAACTGATCACCATAAACTGACAGGCAAAGCACTTGAGACTGAAAGCTGTTTTCTGTAACACTGAATTCCTAAGTTTGTGTTGCAGCCTTTTTATGGGATATGGCTTTAGAATGCAGCTGCTGGCAAAGGTCCTTGTTAGAAGAAATGTAATAGGGTTTACTTATCCTTTTTCTATTTGTTTTTTAAGAAAAGAAAGTTGTGCAGCTCTGTGGCTGGTTTCTATTGAGAGGCCAGTTTTTTTTCTTGCTAGATTTGGCAAGTGCCAAAATGGCAGTAGGGAAAACATTTCAGGTCAACCTTGCAGTGCTCAGCTAGAAAAAAAATGGTCATTTCCTTCCATACCAGCCCACCTCAGCAGCTGATTCCTCAGGATACCAACACATAGTTATATAAAGCTACACACAGTACTAGGTGTAACTATATATTATTTATCCTTTTTTTGGTATCATTTTTTCCCTCCATCTTCCTGGGCTCCATGTATTCTTGCATCAGTTAATTTTAGATACATTCTCTTCTTTCACTCCCTTAATCTTTGTTCCTTCTCTCATTCTGTTTTCCACCACTGCACCAGTTCAAAACACAGAAAGCCCATTTTCCCTCATGGAAGGAGGCAGAGACCCCACACACTCCTGGGGTCATTTACTGAAGAAAGAAAGAGACCATTACACTGTTTTACAGAGCCAACAGGACAGGGCCTCAGCAGCAGCTCCTTCTGCTTCTTAAATTCAAATAAAGAATAGTTAGGTCATGGAAATGTTCCCACAGCAATGGCTCTGCTCCAGTGCTGGCAATCCCAAAGGCAGGAAAAATAAAAAAGATGTGGCAGAATATGAGGATAAATAGAGGCTTTAATGTATATTAAAAAAAAGATAACTTATCCAGTCTGGAGCTTATTGGATTTGATTATGTAAATTCTCCCTGTGTTGCAATGTCAAAAACATTCACCCTGGGCTCTCTGGAGCCAAATTACTCCCATGACAAAACCCTATGTACTTTTCAGCTGCCTTTCAGTTAGAATTTTTCAATAATGTCCTTAATAAAAGTCAGCTCTGCTCAGCAATTAAGTACAAACTGTTCAGGATGCTTTCCTAAAACTGGTAATAAAACCCCTTACTCCTCTCTTTAAGCATGCAGCCCTGACCACAGGTACAGTGTGGAGACCTGGCAACCTGAAGAGCAGATGAAAAGTCAAGTACCAAGAACAGAAGAGCTACTATTGACCATTAATCCTGGCTGCAACCCTTGGGCACCAGGCACTGGTTTAGCAAAAATGATCTTTCCATGCACGGAATAAAATAAGGGCAAGGCTTTCTCCGTCACCAGAGAGTTTTAAAGGAGAAAATAAGAAGTGAGCAACGAGCAGAGGGCAGTGTGTTCTCCTCTACCTTCCGGGCGCTCTTCCACATGTGCTTCATGTACGCGTAGGTCACCTGGGGGTGGACTGTTGGCAGGGGGTGATCCAGCTGTCGGGAGGGATCCACCCCCAAGAGCAGCACAAGGGTCTTATGGGCCAAAGCCTGTGGAAAATGGCAGAGAGAAAAGGCAGGTTAAAAACAAGCTCGTTCTTGCCTCCATCTCCCAGTGCTTCGGAATCAGCCCCCGCTAGAAAATACACCTGAGCCTGCAGAGCAAACGCAGGCACAGCAGCCTTAGGACCCCTCCCTGCACTCCCCAGAACGCCACATGGCAAACCATATGTCTTCATTTGGATCAAATTCTCATTTCAGAAGCCAGTAGAGAGTGTGAAGTCTCTGTTTCAAGTGTTCTTGGTGATAAATCCTGCGGTTAATGTTAAAATGGGACCGAAATGTTCAATGGTAACATCACACTCTAGATCTGACTCTCTGCTTTAGCACAGAGAGCCATTATTAACAATTACCAGTGCTGTATAAGAACTTCCAGTTATAGCATGCCATAAAAAGTTGGCTCTGGGGCTCTCAGGTATAATACCAGTCCCTCAAAAATAACCTTGGCTACAAGGATGAACTCTCTGCTGGTTATACAATTCTAACATTTCAACAATTCCTGACTAGTTTCTCCCTCAGAGCAGGGCCCATCCCACTTGGGCAATGAAAGCATTTGGAGATGCTGAAAGTTGAAGGGGAATGGCAAAGCCAGTGGCCTAAAAAAAAAGAGGACAGAGCCTGACAATGCTCACCAGCCTCCCACTCTTGCCACACAAGCTGGCATACTTGAGCCAGGTCCTCATGTCCTCATGAGGATTCACCACAAGAGACCGGACCATCAGGATCCTCTGCCAGTCCTCCACGATCCGCTGACAGCCCTGAGGGGAAAAGCAAGGGAGGACTTGTTAGGGTTTGGTCTCCAATACACTCCAGAGAGCCTTAAATCAGAACTGAAAGGACTTCTAGAAAGATGGAGACTTCTGTACCCCTGATTCACAGCAGACTGACATTAGGAACTAGTGGTTATTTCTTTAACACTGGAGTGTGTGAGGAAGGTTCAGTCCTTGACTCTTCCTGTCTGTACCAAATCAGGGTTTGCAGCCTAACAACATCTTCTAATAGGAAGAGGAGAAAAGTTCCTAAAGCAGAAACACACCCATAAAATCAGGAAAGCTCTTTGTACAATTCCAAAGTGAGTCAGGGGTTTTATAACCCTTCTCAACCCATTTTGAAAGCCTATTTTCGGTTTGAATGGTGACAAATCTCAACGTGGAGATGGTAGAAAACCAAATGGTTGCAAAGATATTTTTGTTATTGCCCTTTTTTCTTCTCCTTGCATGTGCTGCTTTTGGGGAGGCTGGCACCACTGAGCTGAGATCATGCCAGGAACTGCAGCTCCAATTGCTGTGCTGCTTGTGCAAGCATTGTCTGGTTCTTGTCTGTCTGATGGGAGAGGCACAACAACACTGTCAGAGGGGGTGAGCCTGCATTTCAAACACCCAAGGATGCTACAGAGAAGCAGAAGTGTGGAAGGGACAGCAACAACCAAAGCATCTGTTCTTTCCCTTTTTCCTTTGCCCCCAAATCGAGGGCTGGGAAGTTGGGCAAAGCTTGTTCCCTAACATCCACATAAACCTCTTCCAAGAGGCATTGAAGCATTTTTAAAAAGCAGTTATAAAATGTGCAAGAACTGTATGTGCTGCTTTCAGGACTATAAAAAGCTGTATTCAGACATTACACTTCCTCTCACTCTCAGTTTCTCCACCCCAGTGGAATGGTCCTGAGCTTTTCCAGACAGGAATGTAGATGGGAGATTAAAAGCTCTGTCACAGTTTCCCAAACAGCTAAAAAATATGCAGCAGCAACAGCCTTTTATAAGGTAGCAGATTACAGCAGTCCCAGAAGAACTCTGCACAGGGAAAAATTCTTCCTCCAGGCAGCATTTTACCCTAATTATGCCTTTTCTCTGCTCGTTCTCATGAAGGAATCACCTCTGTAAACAGTATTGCTGTATGTACTACCACATCTGAGGATAATCACCCTCATTGCAGGGATGCCTCTTGTAAGGAAACAGTGTCAAAATATTTGTCTGATTTAAACCTTCAGAGGTGCTTTAGATTTTTTTCTGTTTAGAGTAAGAAATGCACAATCTAAAGGTCTCTTCTAAAAGGTCAAGGCCAAGCATGGAATCATTTAGACTGGAAAAGACCTTTAAGGTCATCGAGTCCAACCATAATCCTAACACTGCCAATTCCACCACTGAGCCATGTGTGCCACCAATCAACTGGAAATGTTCTTGTAAAAGGTCCAAAAGGAACAGGACAATCTTTTATTTTACAAGCATGGGAGTTTTCTGACCAGTTTTCCAGTTTGGAGAGAATTCACTTTTTAAAATGCAGCCAGCCAGGTGAAAAGTTCAAACTAGCCCAATCCAAACCAGTATTTCCAGATGTAATCCAAAACTGAGATAAGCAGCCTTGGGGATGTTACTGGTGTCTGTCCTCTTTACACATCTCTTTCATGGCTTAAATCACCCTTTCAAAGTGTCATATCAGCAGAGATCTCAGGAATATTAACCAAAAAAACGACCCAAAATACCAAGGAACCAGGACAGACACAAAGGAGACAGAGAGCACACAGCCTTGTGAACATGGATTGGGATAGAGAGAGACAGGGAAGCATTTGCTGAGCCACCACACTGACTCAAAAGGCAGCTGAGCATCTCCATCCCTGGTCTCTCCACAGACGTACCTGCAGCCTTTCCCACCAGATCTGGCGGATGATCTCCCGGCGCTCCGGTACAAGTTTATACTGGATCACCTCTTCCAGCTCTGACAGCATCTGGCAGGATACCATAGCCTGGAGGAAACAATCACATTCCATCCCAATCACTACACAACCAATCTGTCATTAAGGAACAGTATTTTGGCATCGGGTTAGTGAGCACATCTCAAGCCCAGCAGGTAAAGGACTGACTGCCATATATCGGTGTCTGGGATTCAACCTCCCCAAACGCCAGTTCTCACTTCTTTGGAGGGGGTGGAGCTCACCTCACCGTTTGGACTGTCCCAAAGCTTCCCCTGTAAAGTTTTATTTCTTATCTGACAACAGCCATTTGGCTTGTGGGCATGCACAGCTCTCATGTTTGACACAGAGGTTTATACAGTCTGGGTTACACTCACCCCGTAGGCTCGGCTGTAGCTCTCCCCTGCCATGGCAGTCAGCTCAGCATCCAGCAGGTCTCTGGCTTTGTCAATGCACTGAAACACAACAAGAGATTGAGGCAAAGGTGGTGTGTTTCACCCAGAGCCAACTGCTGAAACTGCTGTTCATCTGTTCCGTCTCGTGCTCAGAGCTGGCATTGTTCCCACCCTCCAAAAAGAACCAGGAAAGGGTCTTATTGACAGAAAGAACTGACAGGAAAACAGTGTCCAGGGACAGGTACAAGGGAGGTCAAGGGGGCTTCATTCACCACCTGCACAGTTTGAAGTCTGTCTTCCTACAAAACCAAAGTTTGCAGTATTTCTAATCCTACTGTGATTGTAGAAATCATCATTAAGAACATTTACAGAGGAAAAGAGAAGTTCACAGTGTAGTGCAAGAGTTGGTTACAAAAAAGCCTCAAGAAATGTCTTTTGACACCATACAATGACAGAAAATAGCTTTCACTCTTTTACGTAACCCAGCAGGATTTTATGAATTTTACAGGACAGCAAATTCCATTTCTCATCCTCCAACTAAGACAGGCTCTTCAAGCATGAAATAAATCCTGCTCTGGTTCTAGTCATTATATAATCTCTCACCTATAGCTTTTCCTGTTCAAAATGGTAAAGTTTAATCACAAGCTCTACCCTTTTGAATGCCTGGTTAATTTTACTGTGCACATCACCCAAAAAATCTATGGGTTTTGACAGCACAGACTGAATTATTTCTTTATCTAAGGTGGCAAGCCAGCACAGAATCCTGAGAAATGGGACTTGAGCTTCTTTGGAAAGTAAACAACATGCTTCACATCTAGAGAGAGGAGAAAGTCACTCTGCAGATCTCCTGTGTGACAGACAAGCATTGCCACTACAGCTGTTTAACAGGCTCACTCCCTGCCTTGATAGCTCAATCTAAGATTTGAGATTTATCAATACCACCAGAAAAATTTAATTTATTGTACATATGAGCACTTCACTGGAAAATCTGCAAGAGACAGAAGTGCACAGAACATCCATGAAGAATCTTCTCAGGCATTCATGGCATTTTACAATCAGTGCCTTGCATGATGGAACCTCTGCTGAGATAATCCCTGTGCCCTGTCTGTCTGGAAAACAGGCATAAAAGTGAAATAAAAAGAGCCAAAAAATGACTAAGGCATTCTTGTGCTCCACAGCACTGGACCACTGCTCTGTGTACACACATTCACTGCTGTGCTTCTGGGAACACAAGGCAAGATAATCACACAGGTCTAATACATCCATGGAAAGGTTATTGGGCAATTCTCACAGGTCATAGCCAACTGCTTCAAAACATCATGTCCTTCCATGTAGCTCTGCAGACTAGTTCATCTGAAACTAGGTTTTGGGAAACCAACAAGGAGGGTAATTACTTGCTGAGCCAGTGAGAAAAGGTCCTGATGAAGTGCCAGCACAGCCCTGTAGAAAGCCCCATCGTGGGTGTCCCTGGGGATCATGCAGGTGTATTCTTCCATGCTGTCCCACTGACCTGCAGAGACACAAGAGATCCTCAGCAACACAACAGCCTTCTCTGCAAGGGGAGAGCAGGACACAACTGTGCTACAGTGCTCAGACAGCCACCAGGCCTGAGTGCTGTGAGGTACTTCTGCATTTCAGGCCGCTCTCCAACAGCTTGTCTTTGGCAGGGACACTCTGTTGTATGCATAAACCATATATAAACAAACACAGGGCTACAGACAAGGGAAAACACGGGCATTTTTCTTCTAGGTAAATTGTTATCCTTGTGGGAAAGGTTCTTTCATTCCTTGTGATGAAAAAGTTGAAATTCTGACACTTGCAGAACATTTGAATGAATTAGTACCCCACAGAGGAAAAGATGAATTTTTCTCAGGGAAGGCTGGCAGACAGCAAGTGATTTATATGCCTCTCTAGGAAATATCTGGTTATCAGCATAATGGACATTTGGACTATTATAGATTTATTTCACTTAAGATTGTCTACTCAGCAGACAAGGCCCATCAAAACGCTCAGCACATATTGTTCTGTTCGTAAATAGCAGTCTGCCACCACTCTGAGAAAGTCTATTAATCTCATTTCAAGCCTGAGCTCTGCTCAGTGCAAAGCCAAGCAAAAGGGAGCAGTTAAGCAACTGATCATCTGCACAGACCAGTCAGGCACTCTGTTACTGGAGACCACACTGGGAGGCTTGATGGAAATGCAGGTTTTTCCAGAGGGATTCAGTATGGAATGGCACTTACTTTGTTTCCCAGTGTAAATAATCTGGCTCTTTGATGTTGCTGTTCCTTATATTTCGCAGTTAAAAGCATCTGTGCCTCTGTGGGCTGTCACACCCCCCCACAGGAGGATACCTTACCTAGACCCCAGGCAGCAGCTGCAGCCATCCTGGCCATCTTAGCTTGAGTTTCATCATTCACCTGTGTCCACTTCTCACAGCACTGCTGGTGGAGCTGCCCCCTAAGAAGAATCCACAGTTTCTGATCAGCAAAAAGCCTCTTCTAAGAATTCTGCCTTGTTAAACAACCATTTTCCACTGATAAGACAACTATCACACTGTCCTTCCTTTTATACTGAGTGGAGAACAGGATTTGACTCCTCTGGAAAACTCAGTCACGCTTGTCTGATGACAAATATCCTATCAGGAGAAAATTCAGGGCACACTGGTTTGAAAACACAGACCCAAACAGAAGTTTGCATCTGTTAATGCCTATGTTACAAACTGGACTGTCAACACCAGCCTACAAACGCAGACAGTCATTCCCAAGAAAACAAACAAACCTCCACCAAACAAAGGAGGCTGAAAGTTTTTTGCAAGTGTCAGTACAAGAGACACATGATGTGAACAGCTTGGACATGGCTCCTGCTATCCAGCATTTTGAATTAACACATCACCAAGTCTGAAGACAGAGACTGGAGGATCAGTGTTGCTGTAGCCTCACATGAAGACTTGTCATGGCAAGACCTCAGAGGGACGTGAGTCTTTCATCTCCAGCAGAGAGAAAGCATCAGGATTTTTATATAAATTCTTTTAAATCAACTGGGAATGCTCCACTAATCAAACCAATTACTGTGGGTGTTGCAGTTCCAGGATTTCTCAGGCTGGATACTCTGTAGCAGTGGAGCAGCTGCCAACTGTGAAGGAGAACAACTTGCCTTCCCTACTGTCATCCCCTCCCAAAAAGGAAGCTGAGTTAGTCACACAGAACCCATGGGCTGCCACGGGCAAGACAGTCATTCTGACAGCTTAACAGCCCAGGAGAAAAGAAACAACAAAGCCAGTGGAAAACCAAGCCAAGCCTTGCAGTAAATCAGGACCTCACAGATGCTGATAAAGCACCGTGGGTCCTGCAGGAACAACTACGTCAGGAGACAAATGGCTAAGAATGCTCTGGGTGTGCTCTCAAAACATCCCTGCCCTGCAATAGTGATGCTGCACAACACAGTTCTGCATCAACTGCCTTATCCTGCCGAGCAGATTCCAGCAGCACAAACAGTCAAGTTGAACAGCACTAAAGAGCAGCCAAACCATGGGATCCTCAGCCCCAGGATGATGCCTCCAGAGTCAGGTAGCAGACAACACTTTGCAAAGGCAGTTGTGAATTGTAAAAAACATCTGCATAGAGCTGGAGGGCAGCTCCACCACAGAGCTTGGAGACTCTGATCACTCTCATCGCTACAGACCGTCAATAGATCCGTATCTCACTCCAACTGAAGAAAACTGTCCTTCTGTAATATATTTGCCACTGATACATGAATAAGCAGCAGGTTCAGAAAGGACAATTCACACAAGCACACGTCCTGCAGGAGGGAAAAATTCTTTAAAACCCTGGTTAGAGCTGCCCACTCCTGGAAAAGCTGACTGAGGCACACTGAGTAAGAGGATCTGTTTTCCCTACTGCAAAACCTACACCCCACGTGTCTCACCCCCACCTAGAAACAAAAAAAAAAGGCAGAAAACCACTGTCACAATTAGCTTTCTCAAGCAGCCCTGTTTCTCTAACAGTAAAATGACTGGAGTGCAGAGGAATCTCCTCCCCGTGTGCCATCCCATGGGTTCACGTCAGGACCCATCAGGAGGGAGCTCGTGACACGCCAAGTTCAGCAGAAAGGCGGATCCTGGACCCAACCTCACATGCCCCTGGGTAGGACTGCACGCTCCAGTGCACCCCGTGCCTGCTCCAATTATCCTCCTGGAGCTGAACAGGGAGAAAAAAAAAAACCAGAAGCCCCCAGTTAAGCAGCAAGCTAGAAGTCACTGCCAGCTCAGCCCCTCACAAATACCCGACTCCAATCGGTTCGTGTGTTGACAACAGACATTTAACACATGGCTTGAAATACCACATGTCCACAAGGAAAAGGCTTAATGAGGGCTAAAAAAGAGTAATAATGAAAAAATTCATCCATCTACAAGATGGGCAAAAGGATAGGCACAGGTCTGACCCCGAAGAAACACAGAAATCTCTTATGGTTCAATCAGAGTTTAAAAAGAAAGGCCCCAACGAGCTCCTTTTATGATTGTTTCTGTCAAGTCCTGCTCAGGTAATGTTTCCCCCATTTACAATTTCATTCTCTGTTACAGGGCTTGACCTGATTATAAGATTGCAGATTCTCTTTCAGAGACCTTAACTCATCAGATGGCCACTCCCAGAAGGCCCAGAGATGATGTTCCCAATTCTGACTTCAAGGAACAAAGTGAGAAGCCACCAGAAATACTCAAACCATTAAGTAAGGAGAAGTAAATAAGAATTCAGGCAAAACAATTTCACCTGAATGGCAGCATCCACAGAGCAGAGAGACACCATTTTCCCAAGCCTTCAGGCATTCCCCTCTTACCATTCACCAAGTGCTTCCAAGCAGCGCATCCGTCCCAGCATCAGCTCAGGATCATCTTTGTTTGTGTCCATCTTCTTGTCATAGGCCACCAGAGCATCTTCCCACTCATGAAGCTTTTCATACCAGGTAGCTTGAATTTCCTAGGGGAGTGGGGAAAAAAATAAATCATCAGATTCTGTATTAATTACCACAGCTTTGCCTGAAAAATCTGTGTCTGTGGTGGTCACTTCACCATTTTTTCATCCTACAAATCCTCTTGGACTTCTGTAAGACAGACAAAACACTCGAGATAGTCTGAAAACAGGAATCCTGGCATTGCTCCACCTGCACAAAATGAGTTGAGGTTTTCCAGAGGGATCAGTCCAACATCATCCACCTACTCAGTGCCACTGAAATACCAGCTCAGTAGCTGGTGCTTTTGCTCTTGGAGAAGTGGAGTGAGTGGAGTAGGGAAAAGGGTAAATCCATAACATATTCCACTTCCCATTGTTGCATATGCTTGCATTTAAACAAGAAAAACAGTCCTGTGTTCAGGAATGGAGTGACCAACTGGAAAAAACCTCCAAACTTTGCATCTGGCTACTGCTGGGCAGTTATCTGATGGAGCAGGTAGTGTGAAGTGGGGGTCTAATACACCCCTCACAAGGGAAGGCTGTGGTTTGTAACAAAGCCTTTAAAAGAAAGCCAGGCAGTGATCCTCATCAGCTGCACAAACTTTTCTTCAGCCTTTGTTTCTAGATTTTCTGTCCAATTTTCAAGAAAATAAAATGCCGGATATATTTTTCCATACTTTTGCTCTGCCAGTGTTTTTCCTGCTCAGTCTTTGGCAGGTCCTGTCTTGACACAGGCTGCAGGACAGATCCTTTTCCCTGCCCCATAAACCATGCCCTGCATGCCAGGCCTTCCTCTCAGCCCTTTAACTTCTCAGCTAAGTCATATTTCAATTAAGTTCCTGAAAGCAGAGCTCACAGCTCCTCTTAATTTCTTTTCACTGCCTATTCTGGCAAACTCTGTGTTTTGAACTCCATTTATTGCTAGAACTATATTACTGCTGAAGAGGGAAGTCAGAATTAGGTAATACAGAACTTTGCTCAATCCACCCAAGGAATTATAAGAAGCTGCAAAGATGTTCTGAAGCCTGTTCTTCTCCCAGAAAGGATTTATTTTCCACTCTAGGTCAAAACCATACAAAATTCTATACCAGGTGAATTCCACCATTTTGTGCTGAACATGTTCCCAGTTTTCTAGTGGTTCCTACTGAAAGGGGCTGCTCTGCTGTGCTTCCAGGGCTGCCTCCTTTTCCCCAGTAACCCTAAGACACTGCAACAATTATCACTGCAACGTCATCTTTCTACCAGCAGTTTAGTCCCCAAACACTAAGTTAAATGACTTATTAAAAAATAAAAAGGAAGAAAGAAAAAGAGGTAAATCATGCAGAGAAAGACACAGAACAAATACAGAATGGGGTGATTTGATTTCTGTGAGCAGTCTGAATTTTAAGGGACTGACTAAGCTGCTATTCTAAATAACATCTGAGAACACTCATGTGCCTCCTGGATGAGATGCCAGAGGATGACTCCCATTACATCCTTACTGGGAAGGTGTTGATGCAGCTCCTCAAAACCTTCAACCTTTGAACAGGAACTTTCTGCCCCCCTTCCCAGCTAATCCTAAATAAAATGACTTATGCTGTCAAGCTGCTGGTTGCTCACAGCTGTCAATGATAGCTGCTAAATCCTCCTCCAAATTAGGTTGCTGCAGCTCTCCCTGTCCCCAGCATTTGTCCATCCACACGTCCCTTCACTGGGAATGGTGCAATTTCATAACCAGGGACAGAACCCCAGTGTGACTGATGGAATAAACTCACCACCACCCACAAAGAAACCAAACAGAAACCAGGCAAACCCAGGACACGAGGAGAAGAGCTCTCCAGCAGGACTCACCAGCTCCCCAAAGTGCTTCATGGCATATTCCAGCACCCCAGCAGCTGCCTCTGGCTGTTGGAGTTTATTGTTAATGCTGCAAAGGTAAGGAAAAGGAAGATCATTTAACACAGTTGGCAATTATTAGGGGCTGGTATGAGCTTCTACTTGATAATACCAAGCTCTATCATTTAGAAATACCAATGGAACACCCTCCTTTTTGTTTAAAGCTTCCAAGTGAACAATTAAACCACATGAGGCACAAAATGATTATATATTTGCAAAACAATAGGTGCACACATATTCTCTGCACATATTCTCAAGACTTGTTACACAAAACAGTGATGGTATATGATTATCAGTTCTAAATAACAGCTTGCATGGGGAGAAGAATAGATGCCAATAGTTTGAAAGGCATAATTCAGCTGAATTTTAGGAAGCACAGCAAACAGGCCACTCTTGAGCCTGGTTCTCCAGTGCAGCAACATGGACTATTCCCAACATAAGCTATTCCCTTAAATCATTCCTGTTTCCCATTGGCTTTCAGATCTCACTATCAGAAATGGGGTGCCTGGTGACCAGCCCTCCTGCTAAACCCCGATTTAATGAGGAAAGTAAATTTTTATTAAGCTTCTGCTGTTTTGTAAAAGCTTATTTATGAACAGCCTCTGGCTCACTGCTCTCCTCCTTTCCCAGTGACACTGGGGAACAAGAAGTGCAAGTTGTTCAAAGCAAGGTGACAACACCTGAGCATCTACAACAACACAGCCCAATATTGACACTGTTTAATGCTTGGAATGGAAGCGGCATCATCAACAAAACTACAGAGAACACTGCAAAGAGATTTTCAGTGCTCTTTGAATATGACTGCAGCTTTCAGAAATGCCCCTTCTTGCCTGCCATGATCAGGAGATCTGCATGATCTCCCCCCCATGAGAGGGCTGTTGATCAGTAAGAGACAAGCAAATCTAAAATATTAAAGGAGGTGATAAATAGATTCAAAAAAGGGAAAAATTTTCAAACAAGTGCTACATTTCTTCTGCCCGTGGGAGCTTCCTTTCATAACAACTAAAAGGATCAAGCTCCAAGATACCTGGGAATGTCAAGTAAAACACTCCTGGAAACAGAACCTCAGAGTGGTTGAGCTGAAATCACATTTAACGAGACTAAGAACACACCATAACCACGGCTGGAGATGACAGGCACCCAACAATGGGAAGCACTTGGAATACACCCAGGGCCATTTTTCAGCCAGCCAGTCGAAGATCACGCTCCCTCCACGCTTCCCAAGGGACAGCCAGGCAGCAGCGCCTCATAAAAGTGATAAGTGGCTGTCACGTTTCATTCCCCCGTGATTTAAATAGCCACTGGCAGACACATCACTTCCAGCATGTCAGACAGTTAATTACTTCCAAGTTATCTTTCTTGTCAACACTTCCTGACCAAATTGGCCGTTATCTTTCATTCTTTGACAATTAGCACCGCTCTTCTGCTGCTGTTCCCCGGTGCACTCAATTACTCCTTTTGTTTCTTAACTTTCTTGGCTGCCCAGAGTAGAATTAAGTGTTTCAAATCTATTTATGGTTAGGTTCAAGCAAAGGCAAGGCAAAGATGGGGAGGACAAGGAGAAAGACTTTGATTCAGAAGAAGACACAGCGTTGCTGTTAATAATCATCGATTACTCTCCTGTAACAAATGATCCAGCAACACAGTGAGCAATGAGAGGTGATTTTGTGACTGGGACATCTCCTGGCAGCTGCTCTTCCCTGTGTTTAGGATCATTTCTGCCAAAGCACTGAATGCTGTGGCTCCCCCTCTTCCAGCCCATTTGGGATTTACACTACCTTAACCTGGTACATTCAAAATATACATTTAGAAATGATGACATTCTGTGCTTCCCCTTCCTTCCATGCCCCTCTCCTGCAGCCCTGCTGAGCTCTGTGCTCAGCCAGAACCTTCCTACATTTCATAACGCTCCTAAAAGCACCACAGAGCTGTTTTCTAGTTACCATGCTGGAGACTGAACAGCAATGAAAAAAAACTGCAGAAGCCCCCAGGGCTGATATTCCAGCCAGGCAGAGTTGCCAGGGGGTTTTAGTCCCAGGGTTGCTGCTGGAAATCGGGGCAGTTTACCGGATTAGAATCAAGGGGATGGATTTCTCCTTGTATCTGCAAAAAGATAACTACAAAAATCTTTCTGGATTAAAGGAGAAGGTGGGAAAACATCTCTCGAGATGGAAACAATGCCGTTGGCTGACTTGCCAGACAGTGACTTAAGTCTGCTTACTGGGAGATGTCCTTGTGGATTCTTCTTAGGATAAAATAAAGTTCAGTATTAAAGGAGAAGATCAATAGTTCTCCTTATCCACTGAGGGCAAAACATATTCAGCTGTTCATGGGCTAAAAAACCCTTCCACTATCCCCTAACTTTACTTGAAGGCTCAGCAGCAGGGAATAAAAGAACACCACTGTACCTCCTCTCTGGGAGGTTTTTGGGGACAGGTTTGGTAGGACAGAAGTTACTCATCACCTTCCAGGAAAGGCCTCAATATTCAGCCTGGGCAGGGCTGGCAGAGCCTTCCAGCACTGGTGCTCCAGGGAAATACTGCAAAATTACAGATTTTAAATGCCAATGTGCATTCCTAAAATATTCTGTAACTATTTCGAGATGCAGCTGTCCCACGTTTGCAGGCCAGACTGTGGAAATGGGAGACCACAGGAATAACAAGATTCCAACCAGACTTTGATATACTTTGAACTAATGCACCAATTTCACTGTGTAATACCCACCACTTCACTCCACATTTTATTCAATAAACAAAGATTACAAAAAGCAACAGAAGTTCCTTATACTTCCCTTCAAAATGTCACACTGTCACTAAGGTTTGGTCTGAGTCTGGCCCACCTGGACTCACTGCATCATTCCACAATGCAGCAGAATTCCAATTGCTGTCAATCACAGTGACACAAGCATTAATTCCTATATTCCAAGTGCACTATTCCAAGTGCCCAATGTTGCAGCTGGATAAGGAAATGAGACTGGCACAGAAAGTTTTTTGAGAAGACAGTTAATCCCAAGATTACAGATATTTCCACCTCTTCTTATTAAGCAATATCTGCACTTTAGCCAGAATAATGTTCAACCCCCACCTATTTGCAGCACTTGATCCTGATGAGGAGGATATTAAAAAGTGACAAGCCTTCTGAAGAAAAACATTTTCCAATTACTCTGTCATTCTATCCCTACAAAAGGGGACTAACCTTGGCAAACTCACTAATATAAAAACCTTGGTAAAAAATATTAAATCTTCAAATATTATTAGCAGTGAAAGGCTACATAAACCTACTGTTTGACTATTAAGGTATCAAAATATCCTACATGTAAGAACAACCAAAATGCAGCACGCTGAGCAAGAGTCACAAAAGAGGAGAATGTTTAAGACAAATATACTTCTATTGCTTGTATATTTTAAAGGCTATTTAAACAGAAATCAGGCATGAACTGGGAATGAAAACCAACTGTATTGTCTCCAGTATGAAGAGAGCCTAAATGAAGGACTTTCCTCCTCCACAAACCCCAGCCATAAATGTGCAATGTTTACTAACAATATTCTGTTTTATAGATCCCTGGGAGCTTTACAGTCTTCCATTCTATTTGATATTGATAATATTTTCTGTCACTCAAAATGTATTAAATTGTCAAGAATTCAGACAGAAGAGACTCTCTCCATCTTCTCATAAAAATTAAAACCCCTTTTTTTTTAAACAGAGCCTTTTCAGGAGGCAACACACACATTTCCTATTGCCAAAATGCATCTCAGAACTTGATAGAGAAACCTTATTTTTGCTATAAAGCAGCTTTTGCACAGAGTCTGAAAAAGGGAAGAGTTTGTCTTCTTGTTTAGTCTCCCCGAGTTTGTTTAAAAAATACTCCACGTGACAGATTTTACCAACCTAAGTCAAGCTTGTTTTCCTTTCTGAAGAAGTGCTGGAGCTGCCTCTGGGATTGAAGGTGGGAGGCACTGCTGCTTTGTGGGGACTTGGGGGAACAGATAATCCTCTGGCAAAAGGAATTGGCTTTGTTGGCCAGATTCCCCAATTCCACAGTTTGTGTTCAGGCATCCCCGAGTCCTTGATTCAGCAAACCTCAGAAACCAACCCCAAAACAGCCCCAAAAAACCCCAATGCATGTCCACCATGCCACTAAAAAGTATCCCCACGCTGGGAACAAACACATCTGAGAAACCAAGAGCAGGAAAAGAGCTGTTTTCAATCAAGGGTTGTGATGATTGAGGGCTTCCAGGCCAGAGCAGCCCTTCAGCTCCCAGCAAGGACACACCACATTGCTAAGAGGCATTAAAACCTGCCAGACTCCCAATCTCGATGTAAAAGCTTGCAAATCAAATAAAAACATTCATCAGCTTTGAAAGGAAAAGCAGTGAAAACCATGACAGTAAAATTCCTAGCCAGCCTTGCTGCTCAGGCTGCAGAAGGTTTTGTATCATCTATTTTTTATTAATTAGGGGGGAAAAAAAAATTGCCAAGGAAGATACTTAGCAGGAAAAGGTGAAACATGGAGCCAGTCTTTGTGTATTGATCATGCAAAGAGTGGATAAGGTAAATAAAAAAGAAATCACAGGTGACTGCAGGAAGTGTGTTTTGTTTCTCATCAGACCCTCTCCCTTTTTCCACCTGTTCCCACATAACTTCACAGATTCCCAATCCAGTCCTGACTGTAAAGATGCAAATGTTGGAGCATTTATGAGCATCTCCAAAGGCAGAGGTGAACAGTTTCCCACTTCCTGGGAGGAAAAAAGCGATATTTCAGAGCTCTGACCAATTGTGGACTCCAGGGAGAGAGCTGATGGGAGCCTTTGCCATCTCAGCAAGCACCAGGAATTCCAGATTCGAAGCATTTGCCGGATGCACATTAAGGGTTTTGCAATGACTGGCTACCAAATAAATAGCCACAGGGCACTGAGCTTTTCTTCTTGTCTCAGCTTTGCATGCACCTGCCAGAACAGCTTCCCAGAGCAGGCAGTCATTCAAACCCACCTCTGATTTAATCTGCCCCTCCAGGGACAGGGGAGAACTGCTTCTGATCAAGTAATACTAATATATTGAATTCAGTAACATCAGCCAACGTTATAAACATATGGCACATGCAGACTGAAACCACATTTAGCCTCAGTTCTTCCCAACCACTTCAAACCTGCATCATAAACAGAGTCAGAAAGGGTTTGCATCATTTCCTTGACTTCAGGATCTCATGCAGCAGAGTATTCCCACATACAAAATATAACGGGGGAAAAACAGGGAGTTGAGATTTTAGAGCAAATGATGCTTCATTTCTCCATCACTACTGGGGGGAAAGGAAAAAAACAGGACCAGGACCCACTCAGTAATCACTGAATTAGTTTCTCCCTAGCTGAGCTCCAAACTACACCTCTGTCCAAAATATGACAGGATCCTGAATTCAGGTTGAAAGAAGACCAATACAGAACAGCTTTTGTCAGCTTCTGCAGCTGATCTAACCTGGCAGGGACCACCATCAGTAGCTACTGCTGCCTAAGTGCCCATGGAACTGGGAGAGGCTCATCTTTCAAATACTCATAAAGAAGTCAAATTCCACTAAGGCTGAGGCTTCTGCCAGGAGATGTCTCTGCCCAAATCTCTCTTAATGCTTCCTCAAAAGGAAGGACAGATGGGAAGAGTTGTGCTCTTTTCCATTCCTGCATAATGTGCCTGTTGTCACCCCCTCACCCAGAACACAGTATTGCCCCTTTTATAACAGGTAAATCAAAGTACCCAGAGGAAGGATGGCTTGCATTGAGATATGCAGATTAGAGGCTGAATCCCAAATAAAACCCTGGCTGTCTCATTTCCAATTAAATACTCCCGTTTAGAGAAAGGATTTGGAGGCCTTTCTGCACTGTTTTGTAACATCTGTGTGTAACTGAGTTTGGCTGGATCTTGGATCCTTCCAAAATCTGTATAAAGAGGGAATGCACGGACCTACAAGTGGCTCCCCTCTTCCACACCTGCCCAAGACAGAGGAGTTATGGTGAGTGGGAGCAGCAGCAGAATGGACTGGAGTCCTGTGTAACACAATGGGGGTGTTAGCAGGGTGGCTTTTTGGGGCAGGGAAGCCAGAGTCTGGCCTGTCCTACTCTTTGTTCCAACTTTGACAAAAACACATTTCTCATCACAGGAAGCCGGAGAAGAATTTGCCCCTGGGAATGACAGAAGCTCCAGCTGGAAGAGGGCTCAGACAGGATTAGAGGCAGAACAAAAAGGTCAGGCTTTCATCCATGTGCAGTGGCACTTTCTGGTCTGAAGTATAAAAAGCAGTTTTGCTATGGAAGGTTTCTGGAATGTCCAGGGCAAAAACCAACTGCAGCCTGTGCTGTGTGTGGAGGTGCCCTCGGAGCTTTAACCAAACTGTCCTTGATACCTCTGGCACTGCCTCAGGTCCCCAGTCCCACTCAGCAGCCTCAGCAGCTGACAGGACAGATCCAGTGGTTTTGCCTGGAGCACAGCACACAGGAGTCACCCACCACACAACTCAAGACACCCACGCTGCCTCTGTGGACATCACTGACTTGTGGCCTCCTCCAAAAGATCCCCTCTCCCTTCCCTGTGAAAAGTCAGGTTTATGAAATTATGAAATCTGTATTGACATTCCACCCCTGCAGCGCTTTGATGCCTTCATCTCCCTAAATCCTTGCACCCTTGTGGGTCTGTTCTGCAGAAAAACTATTACCAGCTGTGGTGCAAACCAGAGGCAGCAAGAAAGCACCAAGCAACAAGTGTATCAAAGCTGGGGAGGAGAGAAACTGCATCAACAAGAAACTGTGCTTTCTATTTCTCTAAAAGCAGATGTCAGATCAGTAAGGCTTTTCCAGTGGTTCCTAATCAAGCAGAAATCCTGCAGCCACTTTGGATCAGCAAAAACCACCTAGATGGGACAGTATGTGTCAGTTGGGTTTGTCCTGATGCCCTTTGTAAAAGGAGCAAGATTAGCTTTCTTTTGTTTTCTTGGACACCAAGAAGCTTTCACAGCATTTGCCCCGGGAGCAGATACATGAGCCATTCCCACCTTTTATCTTATTTTTGCCAGTTATAATCAGAAACTTTGCAGGGAGATGCAAGAACTCACATGTTGGGTAAGGACAGAGCAGTGGCCAGGGGTGAAATACCTTCTCCCTCAGGATCTAGAACAAAGCCTGCAGACCTTTTGCAAAAGGTTTTCCCACTTCTGAAATGGTTCTGCTTGGGGATCAGACTGCTATAATTAACTTTTGAACTGTTAACAGATACAAAAGAGGAGAGGAAGTTGCTATCTCAGCCAGCTGATACTTGATCAATACTCAGTGTCTAAAGATTTACCCTTAAATCTACTCTTTTTGTAACTGTGGACATTTTAACCATAGATTTTACTCTCAAAATCCTGTTAATAAACTGGCCTCCATAACACTGGAGTTAGATCACACTGCCTGTAAAAATCCCACCTCTTGTGCTTTTTTAGTAGACTTCCACTATTACTTAATGCACTTTCACTTGCCCACTATGAATAAACAGAGGAATGAGTTTTAATTTATATATTTCACCTATTTCTTTCCATCCTACCCTCAGATATCCCATTTCTAAAAAGAACAGCACTGAATTCTACAAAATTAATAGTGCAGAGACACCAGTGTACAGGGAGGGGGATTAAATGCTTAACTGATTAACTTGCTAACATACTGTCTAAATTAAAAAGATTCTATGCAAGCATAGAATTATCCCCACACACACACAATTTCTGGGGAATGCATTAGCAGGGCTGGCAGCAGCCAGGGATACCTCCTAGGGAGTTACCTTCCCTGAACTTGTATAAACTCACCCTGCTTGAACAGCCTTTTCCCATTCTGGACCTCCACTGTTACTGAAGTGCCAGAAAACCAGTCACCAAGAGGGCTCCAATCCAACAGGCAATAATTGCTGGAAATTCTCCTCATTTCCTAGCCCTCTCCCACACCCCTTCAAGACACAACTGAGGGAATTCTCTCCTCAACTTTTCTTGGCTGAAACCTGCTCCAGTTTCACCCTGTAAACACCTGATGTGAACAGATGAACTGGGAGGGGCCAGCAAGCCCTCCACAGCTTCAGGGGGGTGGAGGTAAACAGAAAAATAGTATATAAGATGCTTTGAGACAGACTTCCAAAGTGCACATCCGACAGGAGGGGTCTGAAAAAAAAAAGCCACTTCTTCAGGCTCCACCTTCGGAGACTCCCTTTCCCTGGAAGCAAGGAAGGTGCCAGGCTGCTGCAGGGGATTTCATCCCTACCCCAGCCGCACTCAGCCCGCAGTCAGCTGGGAGGTTTTCTGGTGCCTGTCAGCAAAAATGCCAGCGAGATCCACGGCTCAGCTGGCGTGGCTCTGCATTGTCACCGTGGCCGTGGCAACCTACCCAGCCCTGCTGCAGAGACCTCCCAAGAGGAGAACCCTCGGCAACGGCAACAACAACAACGCTCAGCCCAAAGGGCCGGGGTGCTGCGAGGAGATCAGGGAGCTCAAGCTGCAGGTGGCCAACCTGAGCAGGATGCTGCAGGAGCTGAGCAAGAAGCAGGAGGGGGACTGGGTGAACGTGGTGATGCAGGTGATGGAGCTGGAAGGCAGCACCAAGCAGATGGAGTCGCGGCTCATCGACGCCGAGAGCAAATACTCGGAGATGAACAACCAGATCGATATCATGCAGCTGCAGGCGGCCCAGACGGTCACACAGACGTCAGCTGGTAAGGAGGGAGTCACCAGGCTCCCTCATACACCTCCTAATGCACAGCTAATGACCAGGTCCTACTGCCACTAACGTGATTAGCGAGGGTGCATGCTGAGCAGGGCCGCTGAAGGTGCTCCTGGAGGCAGGGGGGTCCTGAGAGAACCAGCATTTTTATATCCATGTTTGTTCTCAGGGAGTTGAGAAACAGGGCATTTGTGCAGCAGAGAATTCAGTCTGATATTCCTGAGCACTACAGTAAAAGAATGGGAGCTGGCTCTGTCAGGGAATGGCTCTGGCAGGAATATCCTCCGAGCTCACAGCGCTGACAGGAGACCAGAAGTTGTTAAAACAATTAGAAATGCTTTCCAAGAATTACTAAGGATTTGTAATTTTATCTTTCTGACTGTCTCTGAACCAGAACTAAAAAAAAGAGTGATCCATTATTTGAATGATAATTCTCAAAAGTTCAAGGCTGTAGATGATGCAAGACACAAAGTGTGATACAAGCCTAGCCAGAACACAGTTAAATTTTTCAGAATTCTCTTCCCTGAGGGGAAATTTCACTGCACACAGCAATTGCACAGGCCTGTACTAAATGTGGAATGCAGGTGCACTTTCAGGTCAGCTACCTGTAAAGCCACTTTGGGAAGAAAGAGTCCCCTTTGTTGACTTTTCTTTTAAAATTAAATTCACCACAAAGAGTTTAAAACTTCTTTAGGAAGACGTTGTTCTCTGGGGCGACTGGGTTTGCCAAAGGACTTCATTCAGATTTTTTTTCCTTTTTTTAACTTAAAGGAAAAACTTTTAAATCCACTGACTTAATTCTTCTTACAAAAAAAGCTCCACTTGGTCAGTTTTGACACATCGCTGTTTACAGGAGGTCTTAAAAAAAAAAGTTACAGCACAACAAATCAATTTGGAGCTGTAGTAAAAGTTTAGAAAAAATCCAGGAGCGCACAGCAGCAGCTGGCCCAGCAGGTATTTCAAACAGCTGTGTCTCCCCTTCACCAGGTAAGAGACATCCCGTCTGTACTGAAGTGAAAACTGTCAGACAGGATAAAGCTTTGCTTCAGCTCATTTACCCTCAGAATAGCTGTGCATTTTACCATCTTCAAGTCAGCTCCTGCACCAGGGGGAAAGGTGCTAAAAGGCACCTCCTCTGTGCCAGGCTCTGGTGCAGAACAAACCCCCCTGATCCACGAGCTTGGCCGAGCACACAGAGCAGGCACCGGGCTGGCCATGACACTGGACAAGCCTTTATTGCCTGGGAGAGGGCTGGCAAACCTTTCTACCTGCCAGCACAGACACACAGCAGCAATGTGAAGAGAAAGCAGAGATGGTTCTTTGCACAGCAGAGGTTAAAAAATATAAAAGAAAATAATAATTAAAAAAAATCACAAAGTCCCAGTGCTCAACATCTTTTTCCAACGCATACACTGCTCTAAACCAGACCATTCCAGGAAAACATTACACTTGTGGGAAGTCTCCCTCACTTAAATGTTCCTTGCATTACAAACTAAGCTTTACAGAAACCACCCTTACCAGGAGAGGAGTTCTTGCTGTTCAGATTCTCACTTTCTGGTTCTGATTCAAGTAGATGCTGTCTACGACTGCTCATCGCTCTACCAGAGGAACTACCGCATTTCTGGTGTTTACAAACTGCCCCCCGATGAATTTTTGGGGATTCCAGACCTAGAGGTAAGGATGATAACTACACAATGTATATTTCAAATATAATCTAGAAATACTCATCTACAGAGATGAAAAGAGGGAGGACACCCTGCACTTGCAATCAGCATCTTTATATGCAGGCAAACCTCAAGGAAGGAAAGAGCAAAAACTCAAGAGGGAAAATAGAAATAGGGAAAATTCATTTAATAATTTTTGGCCGTGAGTTTTAAACAGAAGGGAAATTTCTTCAAGTTGTGAAATCTGGAATGATGTCCTGTGTTAAGAGAATTGGACCTTCCCTAAGTTTACTGGCAAGTAACCACTGCCTTTTTTTCCCCATTCCAGGTGTTCTGTGACATGGAGACAGATGGGGGTGGCTGGACTATCATCCAAAGACGCAAAGTTGGTCTGACATCGTTCAACAGGGACTGGAAACAATACAAGGAAGGATTTGGAAATATCCGGGGAGATTTTTGGCTGGGAAATGAAAACATCTACCGGCTTTCAAGACGCCCCACTGTCCTGCGAGTGGAGCTGGAGGTAATTAATGAGCTCTTCATTTCAGCAGCAGCAGGTCTTTTGCACAGAGTGAGGCCCCAGCAGCACATCCCACCTCCTGTATCTGTAGAAGGCCCAAAGGATTTGCATGCTTTCATTACAGGAGAAGGAGGTAGAACCAACCCAGGGACACATTCAAGGACAAGACAGATGTTCTCCACTGGGCAAAGTCAGTGGGACAACCTTCTGTCAGCACATGGATTGTGTCTTCAGGAACACGTGGGGACCTAGGAAATCCTGCAGGCAGAGATCAAACAGCTGACCACCTCAGATTTAAAAATCCAAAAAGAGATGCCCCGTCAAGTTTTCAAGCCTTTTGAGTCTTTTCCTTTTGCAGCACTTCCATCCAGCCTGGGTGCAAAAGAGTTTGCTTTTTATTACCCTCAAACAATTTCTTCGGTCTGCTAAAGGCTTGGGTTTGACTTAGACCAGTTTATAGCTGGTACAACAGCTTAGAGGGATGGGATGTGAAAGGTTCTTAGATATAAAGTCCCTGTTTCAGAGAGGAAAAAAAAATTACTTGAGGCAGCACTGAGACAAGAACGTTGAATGCAAGAGCTGCACATCAGGTTTCCTGGACTTTGTTCAATACCAGGTGCAGATAAGATTTGGAAGGATCATGCTTTGCTCTGGAAAATTCCTTTGCCTTAACAGAGCAGTTCCTGCAGCCTGAGGCAGGAAAAGTGTATGTATATAACTGTGGATGGTGGAGTCCTCTCACAACTGCTCTAACAGCACCAATTCCTTCTCCCTTGTTCCGTGGCAGGACTGGGAGGGCAACACACGTTACGCCCAGTACCAGCAGTTCACCCTGAGCAACGAGATCAACAGCTACCGCCTGTTCGTGGGGAACTACAGCGGCAACACCGGCAGGGACTCCCTGCGGTACCACAACAACACGGCCTTCAGCACGAAGGACAAGGACAACGACAAGTGCGTGGATGACTGTGCCCAGTTCCGCAAAGGTACAGCTCACACACACCTCCCCAGCCCCAGAGAACAGCCCGGGGCAGGCATAGAGAGCACCCCACCCACTGTCTGGGTGGCAAACCGAGGGAGAGGTGGCTGATTCTGGGACACTCACTGACACAGGAGATCAAAGCTGAGCCAGACTGTGTGTGACAGACATCAGCACCTTCAAACGACTTGGTGTGTGCTCCCACCTGAACACACTGTTACCCAGCCACACTGTCTCACGTGCTGATGCCATTCAGTGAGCCAGGAAGTTATTCCTGAAGATTTATCAGGTTCTTATTTTTTTTTTTTGAATTTTCAAGTTCTAGTATTAGGGACCTGTAATTATTCTTTTATATTACTATCCTACACCCACCTCTAGGTTCAACCTGGCTCGTGAGCTTTATTCCTACGCTATTACAAGCCTCTGATGAGGTTACTCTCTTCACTCAGTTTACTATCTTCATTTGAGTTCTCTCAAAGATAATTATCTTCACTGCATCTTGCCCTTTAATTTCCCCATTGTGTCCCACACAACACGCAAAGGAAACTTTCAAAAGCATTTAACCACTGGCCACAAGGCTGCAGGGACTAAACGCTGCATTCTGCTCTCTCCCCTCTGGAAAGAGCAGTAATTCTTCTTATTAATACAGAACATCTTAAGTAAATGGCTCACCAGGAATGTATTCCTTTGCTCCCAAGGTGGCTACTGGTACAACTGCTGCACAGATTCCAACCTGAACGGGGTTTACTACCGGAAGGGAGAGCACACCAAGAACATGGATGGCATCACCTGGTACGGGTGGCACGGATCCACCTACTCCCTGAAGAGAGTCGAGATGAAGATCCGGCCGGAGGATTTCAGACCATAGAGAGAGGGAATCAGAGCTGGATTACACAGCTCCACGATGCCACTGCACAGAAGGTGGGCAATGGGCAGCCAAGTAATTGTTCCTTTCATCTAATCCGTGCAACAGCTACGCCCTGGCCACGCACACACCCCGACACAGCGGCACAGCAAGCAGCAGCCACAGTCACCAGTGTCAGCAGGGCTCAGATATATTTCCTCCTCTTCAGGCTCTTTCCAAAGGGAACAAATATTGTGTCAGAATAGGTTAGAACTGAGTGCACTCAGAGCACCTCCAGAAAACCTCTGGGTGTGTTTTCTCTAGCAGTGTGACCAGTGGGTTGCTTTAGTGTTATTACCCAGGTGGGCAGGGACTGAAAAGCAAAAGCCTCCTTGCTGCCTTTGCTTCAGTGTCCGGAGCCAGCACTGCTGAGTAACCCCTTCCAGGAGGGACCCAGACCACAGCAATTACACACTCATTTCAAGCCAGAGGAATCAATGAGAGGTGTCCCTGATGCACCTTTCTTTAGTGTACAGTAAGTGGCTTGCTCTCCCACAGAGGAAAAACACAACGCTCCAACATGTTGGATTGATCAGCACTGTCCAGGTTCTCTCCTGAAGTTTTACTGCCACCTCCTGCTGCTGCCTCAAATAACCCCTCCAGAGGCTGCCCCCAGCAGACAGTAACCCTGGAGAAGAGTTTGTCCCTGGTGCTCTCTGACGTTTATTTCTATCCACACAGACCACCCGAAATGCTGATAAACTAGAAAGCAACTTTCTGGGTTGCCACCAAAATTATGTTCAGGTTAGAACCCAAACGTGCTGCGTGTCTGTAAGGCTAAGACTGAACAGCAGGTGAGCCAAAAATGTCCAGATCTGGCCAAAAAGCTCAACTCCAACACTTAAAAACCACTGTATCCACGAGCAAAACACCAGTACACAGCAGAGAATCCCTAAGTGCCAAAGGTTATTCAAACATAAGGGAATGTTTGCTACCACACCACACTGAGGAATATCAAAATCTACTCTGAAAACTACCCCAGTAGCAATTTACCTAGAGATGTTATGCCAAAAATCAGTATGTTTCTCCCTTACATAACAGTGTTAAAAATAACAGCTGAAAAAGAATGAGACTCCTCCTGTAGCCCTACCATTGTTTAAATATGTTGGAAAAGATAGTTATCATTAATATATCTATTTTTATTCACCTTAAAGAGAGTTTGAATCTAATTTAAATTGTTCAGTCTTGTGTGAAATGGGAGATCAAGGTGTCTTGGGAATTGCCTTACATATGTTCAACTCTTCATACTGCAAATTTCAACTGTGTGTGGAACTATAGTTGGAACTATTTTAACTGTGGTCTTTAAAATGGATTTTTAAAGGTTTCTAAAATGTTTTAATTTCCAATAAATTGTCTTTCATTTTTAATCCTGCTTTTTACGTCAATTCTTTGCTCCTTAACCTGCTTTTTGGTACACAAAGAAACAGCTGCACGAGCAACTGAGACCAAGAAAGGGAATACACTGAATTCTGTATTTTCCTCAACAAAAGGAGACAGGACAAAGGATGAAAGAATAAAAGAGGAGGGAAAAAAAGGGGAAACACAATTCCAAGGAAATAGGAGGGCTGAAAAATTCACTATATGAAGACAAAGCTAAGTTTTTGCTCAACCAAAATCAGTTTGTCTCAAATAGCAGAGTTAATATCCTTGTGATATGGAACAGTTTCCCATTTTAAAACCTGCAGTTTAGGACCAAATCCTCTGCAGGTGTTTCAGGCCAACATCTTTGTTGTTGACAAAGCTCAGGAAACAATACACTCTACCAAAAACAATACACAATATCTTCTATTTGACACATGAACAATGAGACCTAAGCTAAATGAGCAGAATTTGATGAGAAATTTTAAGTAAGAACTTCAACTTTTCTGACTTATTTATATGTAGGTGTAAAAATCTGTCTCCTTTGACTTGCAGTCACTTCATTACCTTACATATTGAGTTTGAAGGGTGTGGGGGGGGGAATCAGAACCTTTTCCCTGCAAAACTTCCCAGGGCTTCTATCATAATTTTAACCACACTGCAGAAGAGCAGAACTCAGCAGTTACAAGTGCACATCTGCAAGCTAGTCAGTAAGCCCCCAAAGAAGTCTTGTGACAGTGAAATCCTAGGAATTGCCTAAATTAATCCTAATGGCATCCTAAATTGTGTGCTACTGCAAGAGCAGAAGTCTCATGAGTTGTGATCCTACCTGATGAGAGACTCCAGAATGGCTGGGGTGGGACCCTTTTGAAATTCCAGCTCCTTGTAGTGCAGGGCCTTGGCATATGCTCTGCATTTGGCAGCTCTCTCCCCCAGCAGGACAATGCCATTGTCATCTCTCAAAGGCAGCGGGCCCTGGAGAGGAGCAGGATGAGTGTAACAACAGCTCTTCACACCCCTTCCCCAGACCAGCCAGCACTGCAAAAGAGCTGCCCAGCAGCATCTCTACCTTGTCACTGTGCTCCATGAACTCTGCCAGGTTCAGCAGTGTCTGAGTGACTTCTGCAATGTCCTGAGAAGTCAGGGCCAGCTCGATGCTTCGGATCAGCTCATCCTGCTGGTCCTCGTTCAGTTCAGACCAGCAGGAAACAAAAGCAGCATTGAAGAGGTCTCTGAGGAGGGACACAAAAAAAGGAGAGGTGGGGAGTCACTATTCATGAGGAAATGTCTGTTTGACACTGGACTTGCCTTCTTATTCAGAGAAAGAGAGCTACAAAATGCATTTATATGTCTACCTGTGATAAACAGTGATTAGTTTTTATAAAGCTGACTTCTGTGAAACCTTCATTTAAAAAAACACAGAGTGGGCTGGTATACTACAATAATAGAAATACTGTACTCTCATGCTATCAGACTCAAAGTTTCTCCAGACATACAGGTAGCAAAAAAGCACTGCAACTCATTCCACTCAGAGGCATTTTTATTCCCCCACAGTAGATCCTCAAAACTATTTCATACTCTGCTGTTTTTCCAGCTACACTCATGTGCTTTATGCTATTTCTAGACTAATATGCAGAATCCCAGTGAAAGATTCTGTGCAAACTGTGGAGCAGCCAGCTGGGAAGGGTGGAAATGAAATCCAGTTGCCAGCTCTTTGATTTGTCCCAAAGCAGGAACTATCTCTTATTTATGAAACCTAAGAGCTTCTAAATAACCTTCTTTTTATCTCAAAATATCTGGCTTGCATTTGCCATTTCAAGTGAAATGGAAAAAGCAGAAATACTGTACCGAGCCATGGGATTATAGGCCTGAGCCAGGGCCCAACATGAGCGCAGGGACGGTGAGGAGGAATCTTTCAGCAGCTCCAAACTCAACCTCCTCAACCATTCCAACCAGTCATCTTTGGAAACTCTTCTTGCTGCTCCCCAGGCCTGCAGGACAAAGGAAGACAATTGATCTCCCAAACAAAGCACTATCCAGGAGCAGAAGAAATCTGTCAGCAGGCAGCCTTTGTGCTTTACAGCTCCAAACCACACGCTGAGAATCCCTTTTCAGTTCCCTGAAATCCATTACTTTCACACCAGATAATCTGCAGTTCTTCAGTCTCATTTCTATGAAATCTTCCCTAATGTATTTCTGCCATGACATGGCAAGTATTTAACATGAATAATCCTTTCTTTACAAAAATACATGAAGAGCTGAAGCCACGGTTGAAGCATCAGCTTAAAAATACTTAATGCATTTAAGAATTACGTTTTTAAGTCCAGCACTTCCAAGCCAATCCATTCCACTATTGAGCTGAGTGCTACATGTATTTACTGTTCAGACTACTCAGAGCTTACCTATTAAGCTCTGAGTTCAAGATAATATAGGACTATGACATAAAAGAAGCAAAAGAAAAACTAAGAAGAAAGGCAGAGGCTCCAAAATAGATGTCTCCAGTAACTCGAAATTATTCACTGTGATCTAGAAAGTCTTGTTCATACTTCACATAACAAGTGTCAAGATTAATTCACAGCCATTAATAGCCTGATAGTTCAGGTGCTCCTATCTTTGAAGCTGCTCAGCACCTTCTAATTCTAAAGAGCCTCAGGTACTACTTTGACCTCAGTTTTGTACAGAACCGGCGACAGAAAATTATTGCAAATAAAGGTAGTTCAGATGCACTGAACAAACCCCTTCACTGTGATCCTTCAGCTCCTCCCCTCAGTAGCAAACTCACCCTGTGAGGGCTCCAGTCTTACCTTCTGCAGGTTGATGGTGCTCACGTGTAATTTCTTCATGGGACCCGTTTCCACAGGACCACTGGCCAAAGTTTCTCCCTGGTTGCTTCTCAACATCCGATGCTGATAAATCAGGGGATCCTCCTCTTCATCAGCAAGAGTGTAGCCCTGCAACAAAGGCTTACAGTGAAGATACACCCACGTACAGAAACAGATGATAAATTCAGAGCATTTACAGCAAAACCTGTGGAGCAAACAACTGAGTTTCTTTATAATGATTGCACCTCATAAACCAGAGAACTCCAATGATAGCCCTTTGCTGTTCAAGGTAACTCTTGAGAACTCTTAGCCCCCAGGTTAAAAAGCCAAAATAATACACCTTAAAACAAGCACTCCTGCCTGTTTGAGTAAGCAGAGAACAGCAATGTGCTGCTTGTTGCACACTAATTGAATTGCACACCAGTTACTGAGTTTATGAAATGTGGGACAGCCAGAAAAAACTGTGATATCAAGGTCTCCTTAAGCCCTATAACTGTGGGAAAATAGGTTAAATCCACATGTATGAACTAACAAGGAAAAAAAAATAGTAATGACACTGGCTACAAGTCTAAGTTCTTACCTAGACCTTGCTGTGATTTTTCTATAGGAAACATTTAACACCAGTTGACAATAGTTTTCCCAGTGTAATCTCAAAGTCTCCTTAAAAAGCTGTACTTAGCACACAATTCCAGCAACAACCATCCCTCACTGAATGAGTAACTCAGAGTGGGGGTTCCAGCTACATCTGTTTCAACATCACAACACCTCCAAAGAGCCCTTAAGCCAACACTTGACAGCTCACCTTCACAATCCTGCAGATGAGAACATCGTAGCGCTGATGGTTAATCCTGTGTCGCACCAGGACTTTGTTCACCATCGGGATAAAAATCTGGTACTGTACAAGGGAATGTACACCATGAGCTTGTTACTCAGTGGCACCAAGAGCAGCACAATTCCACCTCTGTTTCACTGATAAGAAACCAATTCTGACAGTTTGATTTCAGTAACTCCCGATTCCAGAAACAACTAAGAGAAGAAAAATCAGCTTTCTTTAAAAATCCGTTACAAAAAAATTCAACTCTAAAGCCTCGACCTTCGGGACAGCCCCTCCTTCTGAGAGCTTTCCAGCCAAAGAACAATCTTACCTTCTTCCCCAGCTGGAACACCAGGGAGGAGAGGGTGTCCATGGCAGTTGTTCGTAGCTCAGGGCTCTGGTCCAGCGTTCGTACGATGGGATGAATAATCCGCGAGGCGTAGTCAGTGAAATCCAGGGACTCTGTCAAGCGATCCACTGTCTCCAGAGCAGCTCTGAGGTCAGAGGAAAAAGAGGGAAGAACTTATCTCTTCATGGTGTAAGAAAGAAGAAACCAAAAAGATGTAAAAACACCCAAGTGCTCAGTCTTCCCAGGATTAATGGAATAGGAAAAACAGGCCATCAGAAGTCAGCTAATGCAGCTCGTACTTGCAGGACAGCTTGCAAGTGGCAGTGACTAAAATACTGGCAGGTGAGAACCAGAAAATCAAAATAAAGTCATAATAATATAAAAAAATAATAATTAAAAAATCTAACAAAAAAACCACACACAACCCCCCCCCCAAACCAACCAACCAAAACAACCACAAAAAAAATCCACAAAACAGAAAAAAAACAAACAAAACCCCCCAAAACAGAACAAACAAACCAACCAAACAAAACCCCAAGCAAAGTAAAAACCTAGCAACAGTGCTGTTATGTCCAACCAAAAATAACCTTCCATATGGATTTAACACAGAGAAAAGCTGGGGAAGGAACTCAGTGGTGTTTCATTCTCCACGTGGCTGTGGCAGCCACTGCAGAACTTGGACACCACAGAGACTGCAAAGCCACCAGCACTTACTTGCGAGCCACCACGGGCACATCTGGGGCATCAAACAGCTTTACAATGGGAGGTAGCAGCAAGTGAAGGTAGTCATCCAGGTTGGCTCCAAAGAGCTGGATGGCATTCAATAGCTGGAGTGAAAAATCATGGAATGTCAAGGGGCTGGAATGGACCTGAGAGATCATTTAGTCTCAAACTCCCACTGCTATGGGCAGGGACACCTCCCACTAGACCAGGCTGCTCAAAGCCTTATCCAAACTGACTGTGAGCACTGCCAAGGCAGGGACATCCACAATCTCCCTTGGCAACCTCTTCCAGCATCTAATCACCCTCACAGTAAAAAAAAGTCCTCCTAAATATCTAATCTAAATTTCCTCTCTTTCAGTTTGCACCCATTGCCCCTTGCCATATCACCACAGCTCCTGATGAAAAGCCCCTCTCTCTGGCTTCCCCATAGACCCCTTTAAGTTACTGGGAAGTGCTCTGAGGTCTCCATGCAACCTTCTCTTCTCCAGGCTGAACAGTCCCAACTTTCTCAGCCTGTGTCCAGAGGGGAGGTGCTCCAGTCCCCTTATCAACTTTGTGGCCTCCTCTGCACTTGCTCCAACTATTTCACATCCTTTTCATGTTGGGGACACCAGGACTGTGCACAGTACTCCAGGTGGGGTCCCACAAGAGCAGAGTTGAGGAAGAGAATCACCTCCTTTGACCCAAATGACCCGAAATCAAGTGACTCACACAGACAAGACCCATTTTAAACAAGTCAGTCACCAGTGAAAAACTGCTTCAACCCTGAGCTTTCAAGCACTGTCTGCATCATTTCCCACCAAGCCACTGCTGAAGCCCCCTGTGCCCTGGGCATGGAGCTGGCTGGGCAGCACCCAAAGGCAGCAGCTGCTGCAGCCCCCACTGACCTTGACAGAGACAATGCGGCCCTGGCTGTTGTCGTGCATGAAGACCCGTAACATGTGAGGGATGAGCTGGGGCAGGTAGAGTTTGAATTCACCTCCCAGAGCTACCACGATCTGCTCAATCAGCAGGATGATCGTGCTCTGGATGGAGTTGTTCATGACCCAGAAGTCCTACAGAAGGAAGGAAAAAAAAAAAAAATTCAGCAGTTCTTCAACTGAGCTGTGGCAATTATAAGAAATGCAAACTGGAGGAGAGAGTCTCTAGATAAGTTCAAGATTGCAGGGAAGGGCCATACTGTCTGTTTTGTAAACACTCTGCACCTTCACTATATTTATAGCTGTTAAAAACAACCTCTGGGCAACCGATCTTTTCCTAATCCTCCTAAGCTTCTGCAAACAGAAAGTGAAAATGAAGTGAAATGACACCTATTTACAAACTCCAGGCATCTCTTGCTAAAACTACGTTTCTGAAAGTAGTAAGTGCACAAAATCCAAGCACTGAAAAGAACTCATTCACCAGCAGAACCCAGAAATGGCTCTTATTGCAGGTACTGGTAATAATGTACATTATTATTTCAAATAACATGCTATTTCAAAATACAATTATTACCTCAAATACATGCAATTCTGCACCTCGTGTGAGGTAATTGATACATTTGATAATGACAAAAACACCATCCACTTTCTCTGACAGTAAAATACTGGCTTAAAGATTGTACTCACCCTCATCAGGGTGACAATTTCATCCATATAGGGCCGAATATGACTTCTCACAAAGGACACCAACATTCCCAGCTGCTGGAACAGGAACTGGAAGGAGGAAACGTGTCATGATCAATGTAGCTTATTCAAATATCAAAGACACACTGGGTAAATGGTGTTTCACAGGCAATTGCAAGCTCATTTACCAAACAAACAGCATGCACAAGCTCCTATATGCTCAAAATCTGGGGCTAAATTCTTGGCAGCTTCATCTCAGCAGTTTGGTTTTGGCAGCTTTTTGTGGGTTTGGCTTTTTTTAGTGTTTATTTTTTGTTTGGTTTTTTTTTTTCTTTGGAGTGGGGTGGGGAAGAAAAGTGGTTTTGGGTTTAGTGGTTGGGTTTCCCCTTCAATTTGCATAAAAATTCTGTGAGCTCAAGGCCTCAGACAGTCAAGCACACAAGTAAGGGTTTATAACGTGCCAGCAAACTGACAGTGTCAGAACAGACTTGCAAGCACAAACAACCACAGAGCTTTGTAGTTGAGGTTTGGAGGATGCTTTCAAAAATTTAGCCCCGAGTCTTTTCCCCCTGCCTGCAAACCAAAGTGGCACACATTTTAAGATATTCTTTCTGTACTCTTTCCCATCCCCACCAAGGCATATTGGTGAAAAGTTACTGGGGAACACAGTTAGGTCCTTGCCAGAAATAGCACTTTTTTTTCAAGATGGTTGGTTGCACCATCCATTCTTCACCACCAAGAAGAATTTTGACTGAGACAGTTTTATTCAGATATACTATGGCAGTTTTGCCATTTCTTTTGCCACAGCACAATCTTAAACTCTCGACTGTGGCAATGAATTTACTCTTTAAACTGGTATGAAACCATTAAGCTCAATTGCTTTGATGTATAGATAGCCTTTTTTCCTCTAGGAAAATAGGAAAATGTAAGTTATCACATGTTAAATTTCACTTCTTCATGCAGCTTTTGAAGACTACAGTGACAAAATACGAAGTGGAGCTCAGAAAGAGAGAACATTTCTGTGAGGACTGAGTAAGAAACCACATCAGCTTCTTCAGTGAGAGCAGTACACCTGCATTTACCAAAAATGAACCCCGAGCTCCTGTTCTGTGCCTTTTCTTTGGTGTAGTGAGAGGATGTTCAACATACAGGACAAGGACCTGCCTCTTTCAGGCTTTAGTGTCACGCGTACCCACCTCAGCTCTTCTCCCCAGTACACTTTCACCATCTTCTTTTACCTGAAAATTTTTAAACAGAGTGTGCACAACTGCATAGCTTTCAAGCAAGTTAGATCAGTCAGGTCTAGGAGCTCAGCCAACCCAGCTTTCCTTCCAAGCTGAGTAGTTCAGTCTGGGAGAAAACACTGGTTCTAGAGCAGGGCTGGGATTCTAAGGGAGCACCCATCCCACAGGACAAACAGCAGCAGTGAGTACAAGCTGCCCTTCCCACCCCAGAGATTCCAGCTGCCTGAGGAAAAGCCTTGGCAAACAGCAGCCATCTCTGGTTGGGCGAACCTTAAGCCCTGTTATTATCTTCACACAATTCTCATTTCCTTCTAAAACTGTAACTTAAGTGGGAAGGAAGAGAAAGCACTGCTGTGGAATCACCACCCACGCTGCTCTGAATGTTAGCAGACTGTATCAAATTGAATTTTCCTTCTCAGGGATGAGCCAAAGTACATGGCTGCACCAGAAATTTGAAGCATCTATCTCTATTATTTAATAATGCTGTTTGCAACAGCACATTAACACAGAGATCACTGAAAGCTCTGGAAGCTGCACAGGCTGTTTTCCTGAACAAGACCAGCTTGATGAAAACACACCATCAAACACTGGCCTTCTAAGGACTATGTTCAGAAGCAGCTGTGCCAATAAGGAGCAGGAAAATTGTTTCCATTGGATATTCTGCTAAACGCTGACAGGAGGGAAAAAGCAAAGCTGAACCTCACTTCTGCAGCATGCTTGGCAGCCACACACAGCACAGCAAGGCCCAAAGCCAGGCACATTCTCTTCAAAATCCAAAGGAATGGGTTCTCAGTTTCGGGCAGTGGAATGGGAAGAAGGAGCAGCCCCGGGAACACTCACCTCTCGGATGGCACCATCACAAACCCGTATTACATTTAGGAATGTTGGCATGACCTGGGGCAGGAACTGCACACACTTCAACCCAAGGGATTTGAAGATAAAGGTGATGGCCTGAACCACCATGGTGTGGTGCTGGGACAAGGACTGGTCTCGGAAAATTCTCATCAGTGCCACCATAGAGACAGCTGGATAGAACTCATCCAGGGGGAGGTTCCCCATGTTCACCAACATCTCACTGGTGCTGTAATCCGCTAGGAGAAAGAAGGCAGTGTCACAGCTCTGCATTAAATGGTCCTGAATATGGGTTCAGAGACAATAATTTGTTAAAAAAAAACAAAACAAAGCAACAACAAAACAGTCAAGATGTGTTTGGAGATCATAAGGCTATTTATCTGAAAGGAATTCAGGTGCTTACAAGAATCCTGGCTGGATTTGGACTCCGAGAGGCTGACGGCTGAAGCATCCCGTGACTGGTCGATCATGCCAATGTTCACTTTGTGTTTGTAAGGGTCCAAAGCACCCAGCAGCCCCAATACACGGATAGCCTGGCAAGACAGAAACCAAAATGAAAAAAAAAAAAAAAAAAAAAAAAAAATCAATGCTTTCCATTCAGCTGCTGGAGGTCATTTCACTGACTCGACACTTTCACTCTCTTAATTCTGCTCATTGTATTATGATCAGCCACAACAATGACCTCTCCCTCCCCACGCCAGATCTATGCAGACACATTTATTTTACAGCTCTCTCTCTCTCCAAAAAGCTTTTGCAAGTGGTTGTGTGGCAGTTTCATGCTCATACCTCTCTGCGGGTGCCCTGGTTCTGCTCAGTCTTCAGGAAGTTCAGAAGCACCTCCAGCAAAGTCGGGTACTTCCTGTATGGTTCCACCACGTAACCAGTGCTGGCCACGAGCTGTCCCAGTGTCCAGAGAGCCACCTGCAAAGATCAAGCCCAGAGCAGGTTAGTTTTGGTCAGGGATTTTACTACATCTTTTGATCCGCCAGTCATTCAACTTCTGTAAAGTTTCTTGGAGCACTTTAGGATCACAGTGCAAACCTAGTACTGTGTACTACATCTCAACACACAGGCACCAGTGTGCCATCATTGTGACTCCAGCAGAGACTTGAGCAATTTAATGGTTCATTTTAGCAGCTATGATGGGACACAGAGATATTTTGTTACAGCTCTGGTCACAGCAGCTCTCAAGTTCAGTGCAGTTGTAAACACTTACTTGTCTTTTAGCCAGCAGGGAGGAGTCCTGTAGCATGTCCATAATTATAATGAAGAGCTCATCCACCCACTTCCTCATCTCCAGCCCACTGACCTATTGAGAGACAAAAATCAGTCCTTCATCCAGCATTGCCAAAGCCTTTAGAAGCATGGCAAAGAGGTACCTGCAGTATTCCCACCTGTGCAAGCTCCCCTATGGTAGCCAGGACATTGTTAATCACCCCTGGATTTGGGTCTGGATCAGGGTCTTTCAGTTTCACAATCAGTGCCTGTGGGTGAACAAGGAACAGATTAGAATTTGTTTAAAAGAGTACTCAAAATTACTTTTGTTTACCCCTGAAATGGACCCCACAGGGGCTCAACTTGCATCATGGTGAGCACTTCAACAGCAAACGAAGCTTTTATGTCACAAACTTAATGCAAAACCAGAATCAAGTTGGGCTACACTGTCCCCTACACACATGACTGTGGGTAACATCCACACCAATCTGGTTTCTTCGTGCTGTGATGAAGCAAAAGAACTGCAGCTCCTGAGGGTCCTGTAATCACCTGCTATATCACCTCATTCCCAAGTCTCCAGGAAATACACGAAGTTTACCTTCAGGATGGGCTCCATGTAGGGACGAATGAGGCGTGGAGCGTTAGAAACCAGGTGACCCAACATCCTGGCACTTTGCTCTTTAATCCTGCCAACACCACTGTGTTCCAGCTCTGTCAGGATCTGCACAAGAAATTATGGAAGCATGAAAACAAAGGCAAAAATTCTTTGGTTTTCCTTCTCTTCCCTTATAAACTCAGCACTTGTAGAGGGTGTTCTACATTTCGCTCCATCAAGTAATTTATATCTAAATGAAGACAATTAATTAGCATAAAAATGAATAGATGGTTCCAAAACCATCAACGTTTTTGAAGTGGTACCATCCATTCACCTGAAAGCACCACAGAATATTCTTCTTCAACACAGACAGAAAGCACTCCTGCATGAAATAACAATTGGTAACCTTTTCTAATACATCCACAGAGCTTCACTCCAAACATCCATCACTAAGGACTTGCTCAAATCCACTAAGCTGGGCAATAACTGTTTTCCAAAATGGGAGATATTCCCCCACTCTCCACACTTTTACAGCCAGATAGCCCAGTTCTTTAACACCACCTTAGTTTCAATAACAAGTACCCTATTTTCCCTGCAGACATCCCTGTTCTTTACCTGGATCAGCATCTTCCTCAGGAATGGCATAACAAAGGCAGGGTTCATGCTGCTCAGGCGCCCCACGGTGCAGATGGCCAGCTCTCGGATTTCAAACACTTGGTCATTCAGGGCCACAAAGAGAGCTTGCAAGTTCTCTGCCTGGGCAAGGTGAGCATCAAACCGCTCATCCAGGGAAGCCAACACACAGAAACGGATGTCAGGGTCTGCAAGAACACGTTTGTGTCTCTTGAAATGCAATTAAACTCCTGTTCATCTCATTGCCTTTGTTCACAAACCACCCTCAAATAAAATCTTTACAATCTCAGGGAAATGCCAAGAGAGTGAGACACTACTTCAGTGTGTGAGAAACGGGATGGGTCAAGAGAGCAAACTCTGCTGCTCAGTACTGCCCCAGTAACCAGGCCTGTAAAGTGCCAGTCTCTTGCACCTGCAAGTGGCACTTCCAGATGCAACATGGTAACCTAGTTCAGAGGACTACCAAGGGCAGAGCTGGAGCATTTTGCACCATAGTTCTATTCGTACTTCAAAAATCAATATCTGGGAAGAGAAATTAGAAGACTTCTTTCTGTATTATAAAGAATGACAGCTTAACTTAGTGGCAAATACGTTCAAATCCATAACAGCCTTAATATCATTATGGCAATAAAATTCCCGTGTGGTAGGAGAACCCTTCTCTCCGAACCCCACACCAACCTGGGTCAGTTATTCCAACCACGAGCAGTTTGCTGAGGACATCGGCCACGACCTGCACTGCTGTCTGACTGACCACATGGGCATGGCCGCTGATGAGGTGGATGGAGGGGGTGAGCAGGCGCGAGCACGTGCGGGCGGCTTCCATGCGGATCTCCTTGTGCTCGCTGTTCAGGAAGTGGTCAGCGCAGTGCCGCACAAACTGCGTCAGAGAGTGGCCTGCACAGGGGAAGATGGGGGGTTAAACACGGGCTTACACCTCCATTACCAGTTTCACCACACAACAGGAGTTTAAGGAACGTGCTCTCCCCCACTGCTCCAGTGTTACACCCCATACCCCTTGGCCCCCACTCCCTTATCTCATCTTACCTTCAAACTCGAAGCTGCCAAGCGTGCGAAGGGCGAGGGTGATGCTCCCCACATCACTGGCCTCTGGGATGTTGGTGAGGCTGGGGGAAGCGAGCTGGTGGGCAAGGCCCTTTGGCATGCCTGGATGTCGCAGGGGTTTGTGCATCAGAACAAGAGAGAGCATTTTTAGCAGCCCATCCTGGATATCCTTCTTCAGCTGGGGGATCTGACGGCTCAAGTCGTACAGCACAGCTGTCAGAGCAGGGCTGAGGGCAAGAATCAGGCAGAGAGTCATCAGAACAGGAGCAATGAGGGGTATAATTCCCCTTTTGGTTTAATTATGCCTTTGCCCACCAGAAGATAACAGTGGACGTTCACACATGACAGCAACACCTGCCAGCAGAGCACAGACAGGGGCCTCATGTGAACTCAGGCACACCAGGACCTTCCTCTATGAACTTGGTGAGCAAACTGCCAGGACCTCAGCACACACTGCTACAACAGTTACAAAGGTAGAGGCTTCGTTACACTTGTGCTTTTTAATTAAAAGGTAACTCAATTTGCTTCCAGGTGGCAACATTATTGTAACTTAAACAGCTCGGTGCTACCTGGATATTTTCTCCACAGCCTTCCATACTAAAATCTTCATTAATTCTTCCAGTAGGAACCGTCACTCCAAAGGTGAAAGATAGCAATGCTATCAACACGTCAAACATGTTATTCTTCTGAAACAGCTACACTGATCTTCTGAAAGATCACTTAAAAGCAATAATCTTCCTTCTCAACCTCAAGACTCTCATTCTGTAGGGCCAACAATGCCATCCTGTGGCTAGCAGGAAAATATGTTCTTGTGCCTTGTACTTACCTCAGGCCCACAGCCAGCATAGGTTCCAAAAGCTCTTTGATGTCCTGCTGGATACTGGGTCCCATGGCTCGTGCCAACATACTGATGCAGGTGAAGACTGTGGCATCAACCTGCACAGACTTCTGCCTCCTGGAAAGGGATCACATAAAAGCTCATTAGGAGGAGCTAATATTTGCCAAACATCTTTCCTCATCCTGTTCTGCGTTATCAGCCTTCCAGAAATAACTCCTGATTTCAATACAATAATTCAATCCCACATCACAAAAACTATCCAAAGAGCCGGTGTTTCAATTCCTTCCTCCAACTTTCACACACTTACTTGTGGGCAAAGTCCTTTGGGGGAAGAGCTGCTTTTATGATTTCAAGGACTTTTGGCAGGTAAGCTTGAAATTCAGACCTCACAGCCACAGAGAGCAAACCCAAGGCCTGGAAGGCTGCTGTTCTCTCCTTCTCCTTTTTCACACAGCTGAGAACATGATTCATGGTGTCTGGAAGATACTGATCAGCTGCCCACAAGAGAAAACAATACAGACATTAGAATTCATTCAGGTTTATACAGTTGCATCACACTTGCAACCAAACTGTTACAAGTGTAAAACTAAGGAACAGACACAGCCATATTAAATCTGCTGGCATGACCAGTGGCAAACATACGTCACCATGTAATAGAAATTATAACCACAGAAGGCTTTGGTTTTAAAAAGAAAAATCACCAAAATAAAAGGGCTATTAAAAAAACCCATTGCAACAGGTTTTAAACACAAATAAAACCCAAACATTTTAATTTTACAGTGATGGATTGGAAATTCAGAAAAATAACATAAAAGTTGTTCCAACCCACTAAGGGCAGCTGAGTGACTTGTCTCCAGCTCGGATACTCTCCTGAACTTGCTTGATAAATCAACTGAACTGCTTTAAAGGTGGCAGGTATTTCCCATTTTTACTTGGTATTTCCTAGCACTTGCAACAGAGAAAAGGGAAGAGAACTCTGATGATATTTAGGATACGCTGAGGGGGAGCAAGAGAACACAATTCTACTCCAAATCTGACATGCTGAGGGGAAAAAAAAGGAGGTTCTATGTGTTATGGTATTGATCACAGCATTCAGACAATAGGTTTCAACCTCTTTTCTTCATCAGAGCAACATTTTGGTATCAGCTATCAAATCACACTTATTTAGAAAAAAAAAGACTGTCCTCCCCCAGAGGAATGTGCTCATCTCACAGGCACCACATTTGGTCTGCTGCATTGCCTGCACAAGCTCATCTGGACCAAAGAGAGCTGGATACTTTCCAGCCCAATCTCAGCAACATTTCTAACATCCAGCCATCTGTCTTGTCACCTGTGAATGCAGAAGGACGGAAAGCCGCCAGCCGCGGGAGGAGGTTGAGAACCGTCATCTGGATCAAAGAATTTTTGCTGGTTCTGCACTTGAGAACCCACTGGCAGACCTGAAAGGAGATGGACTGGGCTTAGAGGGATGGCCATTGGCACAAATGTTTATTACCTGGGTGCTTTTAGGCATTCTACAGACATTTGGCTTCAGAGCCCATGAGAAAGATGGATAATTAGGATAACTGTTTCCAGAGGAAGTAAATCACTTGCTCCAAGACAATGACAAAGCCAGGATACACATAATTACTGAGTTTTGAAGGCTCAGTTCAGTACTAGGCAGAACTGCCTGCTAAGTAAGGACACAGAGGACAACTGCTCTGCCAGAAGAGATGTTGTGAACATTGGTAGACATGTTGAAGAACGAACACTTACTTGATCAAACTTCTCTTCCATCAGATCCCTGCAGCATCGACTTTCTACCAAAGTAGACTTTGCTGGGACAGGAGAGGTTGCAAAGCCCATGATTCCTTGGTGAGCACTGTACCCCAGCAGACCAGCCAAAGCATTGGACTGGGAGGGCTGCAGAGACTGGAAGCTCGTGAAGGGAGTGATGTGTCGAGGTTTGGTGCTGAAGCCCATCAGGTCTTTGCAGTACTTGTCATGCACAAGCTGCTGCTGAGTGATCTCTTCCATCTCCTCTCTAAGGCGCTGGACAAAGCAGAAGAGCATTAAAAAAAAAAAAATCAAACGTAGCTGAATAAGATACTCCCAGCAGAGTGCTACCAAAGTCTCCTGAGCAGCATCCTGTGGAATTGATATCCAAATGGCTGCAAAACATCAACTGAGCACAACCCACTAAAAATATTTGGGCATCTAACATGCAATAGAGTCCTCATTCCATAGAAAACTCTTTTTCATTGTAATTAATCCAATTGTAATCAATAGCCCTTCCATCAGAGCTGAGTACCTCCTCAGCCCACACCTGTCCCTGCCATTTCTCTGACACACTTCAGTTTGTGATAATCAATGCTCTGACTCCACATTCAGATGACTTTTCTGCCCAGTAACCCTGTTGCAAACACAATGGGATATTTCCACAGACTGCAGAGTTGCTACATGCTGTCAATCAATCCCTATGATCCCCAGCTTGTTCCTTTGCTCACCTCTCCCTCCATACTGCTGATTCTCACTAGCTCGTTGAGGATCAATAAGGCACCGTGGATTCGGTCATCACGATTCATTCCTTTCTCTTTGGCCAAAGTCTCATCAAAGCCCTTCTCAGCCTCCTCATATGTATGCTTGGGGGGAAAAGAAAACAAATCTCAGTAATAATGCAGAAACAGAGCCTGTGGAAATGAAGTAGCACTGCCAGTCAAGAGTTACTGATGCCCTGAATTTTCCAAGAGTAGCCACAAACCTCAACTGAGTCACAACAGAACTACAAGACAACAAAATTCAGATTCACCCAGAGGTTGTGGACTCTGCTGTAAACCATTTTCAACAGCACTAATCAAACAGCATGGCATGAACTCCATCAATATCTGCAGCACTTATTTGATTATAAGGAATCCAAGTTCACAACATTTGACTGCACTGCCCAAATCTTATTTGATATCATGAAGCTTGAATTCCTGTGACAATGGCAGCAAGGCAAAGGTTCAGACCAAGGAATTCTCAACTTTCTCATTTAGGTTTTATTTGCTCTAATAAAACCATCTGCTAGTAAAAGATGACAATAGATAGACAACTGCACAGCTGTAAAACTAGGTCAGGTTTAACAGCTGAAAATGAGCCACAGAGAGAGTAATGGATTCTTGAAGGAGTTAAGTCTCTTTCTTACTTTTAGAGTGCATTAAAGCAACTACTTATTTTGGAACCCATTATGTTTTTCAGCCCTTTCGTGGGGAAGCAGTTTTTTCCTGACACAGCCGACACAGGTTCTTCTGAAAACTGGCCCCTGACCATCTGCACTGAGGGGCTGCTTCAAAACAAAGTCATCCTCTTACCCTGTACCACTGGGGCTTCTGCATCTCCTTGGGCTCACGCTGCGTGGTGAGGATAAGGCAGGCTCTTAAGGCAGACACAGCTCCCTCCCGGATGGCCTGTTTGGGATCCCACACAGCCACAAATATATTGTCAAAGAACGGCTGCACTTGCTGGAAGAAGAAGGTGGGCACGCTGATTGCCAGCTCCCGCAGGACAAGAACCTGGAGGTGGGGAGGGAAACAGGAACAATCTGGAGGATGAGCACCCAGAGACAAACCCTGTAACTCGTGGAGTGTAGTATCATTTATTTAGGCTGTCGATAGCTGCGAGTCTGTTTCCAGCTCCACGTTTTACAGTTCCTACACGATGGTGTCTCAGCCTTCTTCAGTCACTGGGCTGAGGTAAAAGCAATGAGGCAGCACTGAGTGGCACGAGAGCATCACAGCTCCTCACACACAGACAGGCAGCCATTCCCAGAGCTTTTCCACAGCTCCCACCACTGTTCTCTGATCCCAACCATCCCGTTCCAGAACAGGTGAGGACAATAGAAAGGTCACTTACAGCTGCATGCCTTCGCCCTTCATTCCTGTCAGCTCCCAGCCACTCCAGAGCCCGTTTCACCTCAAACTCCACGTACTCAGCTGTGAAGGTGTCTCCAGCCATCGCCAGCCGCCCGATGGCCTTGGAGGCCATTTCCATCACCACGGGGTCATTGGATGGCAACAGGTTCCTCAGGTAGTTGGCAAACCTGCCAATTCGGGTGGCATTACCTCCTTCCACACCAATGAGGCTCGCTGCAGAGACAGGAAGCAATGCTGTAGGTTTTCCTTAAGAGTCAATGAGGCAGACAGCAGGTAATCCCTGGGTGAGAGTTAGTGTTCCCTATCCATTCCTTAAAGATTCCCATTAAGTCCTCATAGAGAAAAAAAAAAACAAACCATCAAGCAATAAAAGGGCCACCATTCTTGAACTTGTTGAGTGAGCAGGAAAAGACATTCAGTAGCTTCACGGATTTTCCACATTTTTAGTTTTAAAAGAGAAAAAAAATATCCACCCTGAGAACACAGACTCATTCTCAATAGAAAGGCATCCATTCACATGCAACTATTATGGCTGATCTGCCTCAGGAGAGAAGCCAAAGACCGAATGGACCAAAGAAATGCTCTCCCCTTCAGCCCTAGAGATGGTCTCTCCTGACTAGGATGGAAGCATTTTATCAGGCAGCAGCATGGCAGAAGCTTTCACTGCCAGTGCCTGGGTTGTACCAGCTCTGTAGATAAAGAGGCCATCAGTGTCCAGGGGTAGCAAGCCAGAACCTTTCTACAGCACTAAATTCCCAGAAACAATTTTGAAGTGATACCATCAGCTCGAGATCAAGTAATGTCAACAAATATATCTCCAGTTAAGGAACTTTCACTGTCTTCAAACACACTGGGATTGGATGATTAGCTCTGTGAGCCTAAACCATAAACACTTCTTTTGGTTATTGAAGAAGTAACTGCTACAACACAGGCCACCTGCTTGGAAGGCAAAGTATTTATGCAAGCTGACTTCCCCAGGAGATGCAGCTCTGCCACCTCACAGCGAACACACAACCAGAGCCACCGATGGAGCAGCTGATCAGAACCAGAGCAGCCTCATGAGCCCTTCCCAGGGATGGAAGCTGCTGTTACGGAGACAGGTACATTTAAATAACAAGAATCAGCCTCCCCAGACAGAAGAGAGTGGAGAAAGTCAGCCCACCCTGATACATATAAATGGGCAGAACAAAGTGTTTGCAGCTGAGCTCCAGAACAGGATTTTCACATGCTCAGCACTCACATTTGATGCTTCCCTCCCATGAGGAGCTCAGGGCCCATTAAGCACCAGGTTCTCAGCCATTCTCAGCACTCAGCAGCTCCCATGCTGACACTTCAGACAGATTCTCAGAGCCCAGCAACAAGCACAGACCCAGCCTACTGAGCAGTCAGACATCAGGCCCTGAGTTTAAAAGCTCATTTCTTTTGAAAATCTGTCCCTGAAGACAGATACATGAAGAGAAATCTCACCAGAGGCATTAAGCCCCTTCACTCACCTATAGCCAGAATGCCACCCTTCCTTTCATTTGCATCAGAGCTAGAGACCAGCTCAAATATGTGATGGTTCAGCTGATCGTAAAACCTGGTAGATTCTTCCTGACTCATCTGCAAATGCAAAAAGTTCAAATCAGCTTTCAGCATTCTCTCCCTCCTTCCTGGCCCCAAAACCTCCGTAAAGACAGCACTTCTTAAATCACTTAAACAGAAAGAAATTGAATCAACCACCCATTACAAACACATAACAGCATTTCTTTCATGTGCCGTGGACGCAGTAAGTTTATTTATTCTGGATATCCTGTGGTGCCTGACCACCCACTTGTGCCACCAACTCACCTCTCCTCTATGCCCCATCTCCTCTCTGAGACCAAGCCTCCACATTCCAAAAACCTCCCTTGCCAAAGCAGCCAGCCCTCAGAGGACACAGAGGGAGGAACGACCCCACTTGCAGCACTCACCTCCCTCAGCTCCATGGTGACATAGTGCTGCAGGTCCTTGGCAGCCTTGGCCCTCGTCTCCTCGCTGCGGCTCTTCAGGCCGTTGGCGAACTGCTGGAGGATGGACACGGTGCCCGACATGGTGCTGGTGACACGTGGAGCCCGGGGGCATCAAGTCCTGCAAGTTCTTCAGAAAGACATGTTTGGTTTTTTACTGTTTGAATAGAAAAACCTGAGCTTCTTCCTTGAGGCTGCTCCTGCTGGCTGTTTCCAAAGCACACATCCTGCAGCATGCAGGGATGCTCTACCAGCAGAGCATAAAATTACAAGAAATGGGTGTATTCCTTAGGCCTGTGATAAAACTGCATCACCACATATCCTGACCCCCAGCCTATTTGCTCTCCAGTTCCTCAAACACCAAAACACGCTGCAGCAGGTCAGGTGCCCCGGGGTGATCTAATTCTAAATCAAGGGTCATGCAACAGCTGAAAAAGAGCAGAGTCAGGCTGGGCTTTGCAATTAGCCCACAGTAAGTAGGCACAATCATTCCCAGGATTAGACCACTATGCTATCTGACTCCTCCTTGAGCACTTCCACCCAAGTTTCTCCACGGAAATCCCAGTGTTATGCCAACACAAGGCAGACTCAGCTCTCAGGGCCTGGCAAGCATTACATCCTCCAGAAGATATTTACAGACGGCAAGTCCACTTATAGCAACACCAACCACTGCAACCGGGGCTCTCCTACCATGACACTCAACCAAACTTTCTCAGGGGCCTTCCTTTACACCAAGAGCGTTTCAGAGGCTTGACACCCCACCCCGCCCCGCTATTTTCATATTACAAAAGCCCAAACCGAGCACTGACACCAAAACTTCCACTGCTTCTCCCCAAACATTCCCCAGAGGTCCAGAGGGTGGGGGGGGCAGCCGGGAGAGGATCCCGCGGGCGAGGGAGAAGCCGGGGGGTGCTGCCCGTCGCCGCTGCCCGGTGTGCCTGCCCGGGGCTCCCTCGCGGCCGCGCTGGCAGCAGGTCCCGCCAGGCCCGCGCCCGGGGGGCTCCGCAGGCCGGGGCTGCGGGAGGGCTGAGCCTGGGCCCCGCCGCGGCGCCGGGGGCTCGGGCGGGGCGCTGCGGGCTGGCAGCAGGGGGCTCGGGGAAGGGTAGGCGATGCCAAGGGGAGGGAGGCACCGCCGCTCCCGCGGTCACTCTCTCTCTCTCTCTCTCCCTCTCACTCACCCGCCGCCGCCCCGGCCCCGCCGGCTCCCCCGCTCCGGGCCCCGCGCCCGCCCCGCCGCGCCCGCCGGTCCCTGCTGGCCAATGGGAGCCCGGGAATGCCGTGACGGGCATGGCCTCTGGCCAATAGGAAAAGGGTTAAAGGGAAGGGGCGCCGGCAGCCCCGCCCCCTCGCCTGAGGAACCGCAAGGGCAGCCTCGCACCGACCAATCACGGAGCCTGACGGAGTGAGCGGCAGTAGGTGTGACGAATAGAAAGGCTGCTCTGGCTCGCTAGGCCCGCCCCCCAGACGCCGGCTTCCGCCCTTCCTTGCGGCCCCCGCCATGGCGGGGCCGCAGCGCGGGGGGTGTGCGGGGCTGGTGCTGGGCGATCGGCGCTGTCCGCACCGCCCAGCACCGCCGTCCCGGGCTCTTCGCTGCACAGGCAGGTGTTTGACGGGTGGATAAGGAACTGGCTGCTCGGCCGCACTGCGGTCAGTGGCTCATTGTCCACGTGGAGATCAGTGAGGACAGAGATCCCTTGGGGGTCGTGTGGGGCTGACGCTGCTCAGCAGCTTTGTCGGCGACGTGGATGGTCTGACCGAGGCCCTGTCAGCGAGTGACAGCGGGCTGTGTGGTGCCGTCAGACGCTGGAGGGAAGGGATAGGGACTGGAGCACCTCCCCTGTGGAAGAACAGAGGGTTGCGTGGAGACCACAGGGCAGCCTTACAGAACCTGAAGGAGGCTACAAGGAGGCCAGAGAGGGACCCTTCGTCAGGAACTGTAGTGACAGGACAAGGGGGAACGGTCTCAGACTGAAAGAGGGAAAATTTAGGTATCAGGAAAACATTCTTCGCCAGGTGAGGCCCTGGCGCAGGTTGCCCAGAGCAGCTGCGGCTGCCCCACCCCTGGAAGTCCCCAAGGGCAGGCTGGAGGTGGCTCGGAGCCCGCTGGTCGCTGAAGGTGTCCGTGCCCACACCGGGGGTGGGGATTTCAATGATCTTTGCGGTCCCTCCGTGCCGGCGGTGTGAATGCACTGTGCGCATGCGCGCGGGAAGAGGCGCTGCCGAAATGTGTCCGGCCGCCTACCACGGCCCCGGGAGCGGCCGCTGCGCTCGCCGGAGCTCCGTGATAGGGATGGCACCTCCAATCCCGATTACCGGCACGTGTCGCGGGGTGACCCCTTCGCCTCCGCGCGTCACGCCGAGGGCCAGTTAATCTTTCCTGGGAGGCGCCGGCCGATGCGGAACCTCTGGCGCGGGGACGGCGGGGCGGGCCGGGGCGGGCCGGCGGAAGGGCTGGTAATGGCGGCGCTCCCGCCTTCCCCCTCAGGCCACCATGGCCGCCCGCGGGTTCCGCTGCCCCGATAACGCACGGCCCTTCCCTCTCTAGGTTCTGCTGCTGCGAGCCGGCGGGGCGAGCATGGGGCCGGCGGAGCCGGTGCAGAAGATCAGCATCAGTGCCGAGAGCCCCCGCGGGAGCGAGAGGAACGGTGGCGGCTCGGCGCTGGCGGGCGCTGAGGGGGCCGCTGCCGGCGGCTGGAGGCACAAGTGCGCAGCCTATGTGCTGGCGTTGCGGCCGTGGAGCTTCAGCGCCTCGCTGACCCCCGTGGCGCTGGGCAGCGCGCTCGCCTACCGCGCCCAGGGAGCGCTGGACCCGGGGCTGCTCCTGGGCAGCGCTGTGACCGTCCTGGCCGTGCACGGCGCCGGCAACCTGGTGAACACCTACTACGACTTCTCCAAGGGCATCGATCACAAGAAGAGCGACGACAGGACGTTGGTGGACCAGATTTTGGAGCCGCAGGACGTGGTGCGGTTTGGGGTGTTCCTGTACACGGTGGGCTGTATCTGCGCCGCCGGGCTCTACGCGGTGTCCACGCTCAAGCTGGAGCACCTGGCGCTGATTTACTTCGGAGGACTTTCCAGCTCCTTCCTTTACACCGGGGGTAAGTGCTGCATCCTGTCTGCTGTAAATGTGACAGAATCATCGAGTCCAGCCTTTGGCCCAACGCCACCTTGTCACCCAAACCATGGTTGCCACATCCAGTGTCCTCTTAAACACCTCCAGGGATGCTGACTCCACTGCCTCCCTGGGCAGTGCATTCTAATGGCTGATCACTCTCTCTATAAAGAATTTCTTCCTAATGTCCAACCTAAACCTCCCCTGTCCTGTTGTCCTACTGCTGATTGTCTGGGAGCAGAGCCTGACTCCTTACCTGGCTACACTCTCCTGTTAGGGAGTTATAGAGAGTGATGAGGTTTCCTCTGAGCCTCCTCTCCAGGCTGAGCCCCCTCAGCTGCTCCTCACAGGACTTGTGTTCCAGTCCCCTCACCAACCTCACTGCCCTTCTTTGGACCTGCTCCAGCACCTCAGCGTCCTTCCTAAATTGAGGAGCCCAGAACTGGACACAGCACTCAAGGTGTGGCCTAACTAGTGCTGAATACAGGAGAAGAATCACTTCCCTGCTCCTGCTGGCCACACTGTTCCTGATACAGGAACAAAAGGGTTAATATGCTTCTTATCCACAGCTGGGTGTGCCCTGGTTGTTTTGCAGTATTCTCATGGGAAGGGGCTGATGTGTTGTGTTGTTCACTCTCTTCTGTCAGATTTGTTTGGTGACGCTTCCTTCTCTTGTGTCTTGCCGCAGGGATTGGCTTTAAGTACGTGGCCCTCGGGGACGTGGTGATCCTGATCACCTTCGGGCCGCTGGCCGTCATGTTCGCCCACGCGGTGCAGGTGGGGTACCTGTCGGTGTCCCCCCTGCTCTACGCCGTGCCCCTGGCCCTCAGCACCGAGGCCATCCTGCACAGCAACAACACGCGGGACATGGAGTCGGACCGGCAGGCGGGCATCGTCACCCTGGCCATCCTCATCGGCCCCACCTTCTCCTACATCCTCTACGCCGCGCTGCTCTTCCTGCCCTACCTGATCTTCTGTGTGCTGGCCACACGCTACACCATCAGCATGGCCCTGCCGCTGCTCACCATCCCCATGGCCTTCTCGCTGGAGAGGCAGTTCCGCAGCCGGAGCTTCAACAAAATCCCCCAGCGGACAGCCAAGCTCAACCTCCTCCTGGGGCTGTTCTATGTGTTTGGCATCACACTGGCACCAGCCGGGGCTCTGCCCAAGCTGTGACACCGCCTGTTGAGAGCTGGGCCTCGCAATCCAGTATTCCTGCCAGTTAGCGTGGGATTTGGGGGGGTAAATGACCCCTTTATGGACAGTGGGGGGAATGGAAAGGCTGTCTCGCACTGTTCGTTGTGAATTTTATCATTTCTAGTCTTGGTCAGCTTGTACAACAGACTGTAAAAAAGTGATTTGGTCAGTTGTTCTAAAGGGATGAACTGGGTGGCTTTGCCTCGGGAGCAAAGTGACATGAGGGGAAGGAATGTTTAAAAAACCTCATCCTTCTGCCACTGAATTTTTTTCACTGTCAGCTCAATGAAAGCTGAAGCCTCAAGTCAGACTCTCTGTTCACTTCACAAGCACAATGATTGCTCTTATCACAATTCTTTTCTTACCTTGGTCAGGGAGTCCAGTGGCTCCTGTGTGGTCAACAGAAAACACTGCCAAATGTTTAGCATCACAACAGCATAGGTGCTATTACTTCACTCTCTTGTCAACATAGTTCATCTTCATCTGTTGTATGCTTTAATTTTTATTTGTTTTTTCCCAGCCAGATTTTGAGCTTTTATTTCCAAGCCCCACAAAATGCACTAGATTCATTAACTGTTGCTTCTGCTTCTTCCTCACAGTCTAGAAATTTCAAAGTTAAAAATCTCTGTAGAATGTGGTGCTAAAATGGAGCACGATTAGCCCACTGCACAAATTTTAAGCCAAAACCAGTGAATTTGTATTCTGCCACAAAAGCTGAAGCTGTAAATGCAAACCATGCAACTGGAAAGCCCTCGATGGGTAGAAAAACAAATGATTTCCATTTTTGCATTTGCTTAGAAATGACAGTTTTGGAGTGAAAGGGGAGCTGACAGTGCCAGATTTCTCTGAATGCCTGGGGATTAATGGACACATGGGTGGAAGAACAAATTCTTGGTTTAGAAAAAGGTGTGGGTTTTTTTTTTCATTTGTTTTTCTCTGTTTATTTAGAGGCCCAGAGTATGTCTTATTATAAGAAGCCCAGTTTAGCAAAGGAGAATTACACAGGGTTAGAAAACCCAAATCTGGATTATTGCATTGGCTCTGCATAAAAATTAGGAGTGGAGAGGAAGAAACCAATTTCCTTAGCAAGATTGTTCCTAACAGATTCCAGAGTCTGTGTCACTGAATCACAATTAAGTGAGCTCTGAAAGGATGTTCTCCACCCCTTTTCCCCCCCTCTACTCCTTACAGCATTGCTTTGTTTTCTCCTGCAGCTCTTGCCACTTGCTGTCCACGTGGCCCTTGGGAGAGCTGAACGTTTCAGCAGTTATGTAGCTCTGTGGAAAACATGCCAAACACAATGGGGACAAAGTGTGCCTTCCAGTGCAGAGATGGATTTGACCCATACTGTGTAACTCAGTGGCAACTGGAATTGTCTTCTGTGGTGAAGCAAAACCACTCATTTCCTGTGTGCAGGGTTTTGGTGAGAACTTTGTGTGCAGGAGCTGTGGAAGGCCCAGAGGAGCCGAGGCAGGTGTTGAACTCGAGCTGCTGGTGCCTGGAGCACAGCCTGGCTTTGGAACGAGTGCTGACCAGTGCAGGGCATTTACACACGAGCAATAAAGTAGCAATAAACTCACTGGGTGGTACCCTGCATGTGTCCTCGGGAAGCTGTGCCCTGTTGGTGTTGATGTGGAAGAGCCTGGTGTCCTGTTCAGTGGGTTGTACTTCAGTAGAAAGCTGAGTTGCTGGTACCACGTTACCCAGTCCAGCTGTTTAGTGACTGGGTTTATGTTATTCAGTGTTACCCAGCTGTTACAGCTGAGCTGAAGTCAATGGGAAGGGTTCTTTGCAGGCCTGTTTAAGGAGCCATGGTTTTATCTTTAATTAAAATTGGGCAGATGATCTCTCTAATCTGACCGGGCACAAGGCAAGAGCAGATGGACTTCAGCAACTGCTTTAGATTAGAAATATGGGAAGAAAATGTAGAAGTTGGATGGAGGGACATATCCAGAAGGTTTTGGAAACTGTTTTCAATACAGACATGCACAACAGAGTCTCTGCTATTGCTTCTTTGTGGATCTACAGAATGAAGAAGACCCTGGCTCCAATACCCACTTGACTGTTCTGCAAACCAAAAGCTTTTCTCGGGATAAGGGCTGAGCTGATCAATCTGTTAACCTTGCAATGGGGATATTTAGGTTTATTAAGTTAATCCTGCCCTTTGTAGCAGTTGCGTGCTTTATTTTGTGATAGCTTGGTTTTGAATAGCTATCATTTCAAAAGTTGGTTTTTTTAGTTATCTTTTTTCCTACTCCTTTTACAGAAACTAGAGTGCTTAAGCTGAATTCCTTAAAGTAACTAACACTTGGCTGATATCTTTGATAACCATAATTGTAATGGTGTAAGATCTGGGATGTGATCATAGAGTATGCAACTCTAGTGGTAACTTGGCTACCCTTTCCTGGGTGGTTTGTCTGCTTACTGCTGGAAAGGACCAGTGCTTTTTGTTCCTCACATGAAACAGCTCATAAGTCCATATATGTGTCTGTGGAACACTTTTCAAGGTGGGCAGGGGGGATTTAAAGTATTTTAATAATAAAAATGAGATGAAAATTTGGTAGTTCCTTCCTACAGCAGATGCTGGCTGCCTCCAATTCTCTGTCTGTGAAAATCAGTATCATTCCAGGTTCTTAAGGATAGTATAATAACTAACACATTCTTCACCGTGGCTTTGAGGAAGTCATTTAACTTCTCTGTGTCTCAGAAACAGCTGATTTTTGCCTACCTCACAGGGATGCTGAGCTGACATCACTGTCTTAGAGAGCTTTGAAAGTAAGAAGTGCTTTATCTCTGTGTGCTTTCCAAAAAGCTTGTTAGTACTAGAAAACATTTTAGACGTGAACTAACCTAAAGGGTAACTTAACCAATGTAATTAGACCAAAATAATCTTCACATGTAATCATCGAGTAGTGAGAGAGGTCCACTTATTGGTTTGCTTTGTGACAAGGATGCTGGCTCTCTTGCCCTACCCCTCTTCTCCCTGTCCTCCCATGAACTTTCCCTGAATATAAACTTTAAAAACTTCTTTCAGGTCTCTCTTGAAGAGCTGCATTGCAGTGTGGTGAGTGTGCACTGGTAGATGAACAGGTCTGTAGCCCATCTGTGAATGTGTCCTAAAGCACCTCCCGGCCTTCCCTCTGACCCAATAAAATGTCTGAGTGTCATTCTGTTAATTTTGCTGTGTTTGATTCTTTTATATTACTCAAGGTGTATTTTTGCACGTGGATTAAAAGGAAAGGAAAGGGTCTTCACGAAAGGAAGAGGGGTCTTCATCCACCATGTTTATAGTATAAGTGCACGAAAAATCATACCCTTTTCTTGTGTAAGAGTCCTTTTATGAATCACGTAGTCCTGTCCTTCCCTACCACCAGGCAAACAGTTCAGCAGCAGTGATCACCTCCTACCAATGGCAGATTCAGAGTAGTTCTGATAAGTTCATCAGCGTGCCTTTTGCGTTTGGAGATAATTGTAGGATGCACGGGCTGTGCTCCAGGATCCTCCCGAGGCGGGAGGCTGCAATTCCGAGTGCCCACAGAGGGCAGCATTGCTCTTCCATCCCTCCTGCAGCACCTCGTCCCTGCAGGAAGGAACACATCAGCTGTGTTTGCAGGATTTCTGAGCGATTGGTTGTACCTCATTGGGTCTCCTCTGGTGTAAGGAATCTTGGAAGATAAATGGCTGCAGATGAATTTCTGATGTGCAGATTATGGCTGGACAGATGCTCCCGGCCCAGGCAGGTACAGGCAGAAAGGGGCATTTGAAGAAAGCCAGTCAGCTCTTACATTTTGAAGCCTTTGCTGATGGCTTAATAAGCTCATTCTGGTCAGATGCTGAGGGCTGAGCTTTCAAGAGTGTGGGCAAGCTGAGCATGAGGGGCAGTACACTCGTGTGGGGAAGGATGCAGTGTCTGCACACTCTGTGAGATGTGCTTTTAACACATCTTGGATCCCCAGTGGAAAACCTTAATACTTTGATAGTGTTTTTAGCTTGGACTTTATTCCCCCCATTACTTGGGTGAGTGGACTGTGTCACTGCTGCTTAATCAAGGTCATGCTCCTTGGAGGAGAGTACAATCTGGTACTTTAATAACTAGGCCTTTTCCCTCACATCTTGGTTTGTCTTTTAGGCCACTGGTAGATTATTTTAATTTGAATCGCCTTCAGTCACTTCATACTTGGAGTTTGAGCCTGCTGAGTTACGTGTTTAAGGAATGAAATGCTGCTCTGGCTTCTTAAAGCTATTTTTCATTTTAAGGGGGAGTTAAAATATCTAGCCCAGATAAAATCTATAGCTCCCAGCACTGCCTAAAATGTGTAACATTCAATAAAGCTCAGCAGGGCTGGCTTATTGCAGCTGTATGTCTACAGGAAGAGGCCCAGGGCTGGACAGGATAATTCCTGTATTTTACTGTCTGAAATAAGGTCTTCGTGTTTCTGTGGAGCTCAGAGTAGGACCCAAAATGAACACATTTGTCAAGGGGTTTTTTTTCACATCTGATGATGATGATAAATAAGAAGTCAATGTTCAGTTTTGCCAGTGCTTACCCTTGCTGTGTAATTAGATCACAGGGAAGCCCATGGTCTGATCCAGCTGTTTCAGTGGCCACATGGATTTGTCTGAAGGACAAAGCTGAGCATTGCCCTGGGGTCAGCTGAGAGAGAGAGACTTGCTCCAACATTCATCTCAGTGATCTGCAGGCACGGGGATTATCAGCCAAGTGTATCCACTGCCTTGGAAAGAAACCTGTGTTTGGGCATCTGTCCCAGGTTTCCTGCATGCACCATCCTGAGAGAGCTCACATACCACAATTCACAACCTCTGCACATGAAGACCCAGTTGTTTTTTAAAAACCAGAACGAATTCAAACAAAAACTATAACCCCTGACTGTCCTCTGCTGACTTCCCATCAGCCTGCCAGGGCCTGAGTGATTTGAAGAATTAAAAATCTATGGTGCTGCTTTCTCATGAAACAACGAGGAGGAGAATCTGCTCATTCATCAGATGGCTCTGTCAATAATGGCTCAAGATGAACGTGCTGGCTGAGAGAGGTGTCACAGGCAGTTTGTCAGGGAAAGCAGGGAGAACCTCACTAGAACACAGGATCTGCTGCTGCTCCAAGAGCTTAGAAGTGTTGAGAGCTCAGCAACAGATGTTGGGGTCTGCCTCCTCCAGCCTGACTCTTGGGTGCCCCTCTCAGATGTCCTAGGCTAGGCTAGCACTGGGCAGCTCTGCTGCTCTGCCAGTGATTTTAGGTGCTAATTGAGGTGGGAAGATCCTGGCACCTGCTCTTTGTTCTTCTGCTCCGTCCATGGGCAGTTTGTTAACTGGGGAATGCAGAATAGCCCAGCAATTTTAATAAAGCCTGGCCTTCTTCAGAGTGGATGGAACACAAAGTTCTTTTAGGGAGGGGTTTGGTTCGTGTGCCTTGTCACTGATTTAGCACAAAGAATAAAGATGCATGTTTTTAGGTGTCCCAGTAAGCCAAAAAACAAAGCCTGGGCCCCAAATCATCTGACTTACAGTGGTAAGGGAATAAACAAAATGCCTGCTTGATATAAAGGGCAAATTCAGGCAATTTACATCCCATGCAGTGTTTGCAAATACATCTGTAGACGCAATCTGCACAAATCACCCTGCCCTGGGAAATAAGCAGTTTCTCAGACTTTGACCTAATGGGAAGAGGGTCTAATAAACCATCTTCCTGGTCTCGTTAGCCATTGTCCCAAGGGTTGATGAAATGACTTCAGATAGAGCATAAATTACTTTCTGTATGGCATAAGGCCACTGTTATGCCCCAGTGGAGTCATATTTTAAGCTGGGGGGGATAGCTCTACTACTGGATAAACCTGAGCTCCAGTCAATACAAATAAAGGAGAGGTTGGGAATAACACACCAGAGATTCCTGTGCTGTTTTGTGTGTGTGTTCTAGAGCTCAGCAACACCTTAAGAGTACACTTTGATGCTGTGCCACACCATTCTTCATCTGGTCTTTCTTCCTTAAATTAGTTCTTAAGTAGGATTTAATTAGCCACCCAGAAACACAAGGCTCCCTCCCCAGTGATGTGCTACAGGCTTTCTGTAAAGCTCCTTCCTCAGTGAATCCCCTGTTTCTCCAAACCTTTGTAGCTGAGGTTTCCACAGAAAGTGGAACAACATTTGCACATGTATGGGGAGAGAAGAATTAAGGGCAAAGATCAAGAAGGGAGCTGGAGAGGACAGATGTGTATTAAAGAAATTCAAAAGCTGAAATCCTGGTTGCTTTATGTCAAAAGATTTTTCTTTTTTTCCCCAGTAACTTGCAAGGCAGGAATCACCTGCTGTTCTGGGAGCAATAGTGGGTCACTGTGGCACACAGAGCTTCCCTGCCTCTGTCCTCCTGGGTTCTAAAATCCATATCCCAAATTACCCAGTTTTCGAGGATCACAGGATTTTAACTTGTTCAAATGCAGGAGAAAGGATGAGCTGGGGAAGCTGAACCTAAACCACTCCAGTTTAGCAGTGGCTCAGTATTCCTGCATAAGATACACAGAAATTCAGGTGTTCTAGAGAAAAATAATCTCCTATATTAGGGTATTTTAGCATTGTTGAAAGTGCTGCTTCACCCAGAGATATTCAGCCTTTTCACAAAGCTGATGGTGTGCTCCTTGTCTTCTGATGTCCTGGGAAACCCTTAAGCAGGAAATTGTCCTGTGTATAGCAATCTCCAGTTTTGAACAATGCTCATGGCCAGAAACAGCCAAATCCTACATTCCTCTGTCCCTTTCTGCAGCCTCTGCAGGTCCCAGATGTGGGGTAACCCACGGACAGAGGAGTGCTGGGCCAGGAAGGGTTGAGTGCAGGGACACACCTGAGAGTGCTGATCATTCCCACGGAGAGTTAACTCATCTCCAGATGGTGAGGAAACAAATCTAAGTCATTTAGGAGCCCTAAATGTCTCCTGAGGATTGAGACATAAAAAGAATATCAATCTCTCTAACCCACAGGAGGAAAAAATGGTTGTTTTCTAGAGATCCATATGTTTTTTGTGTGTGGGAGAGAATGTGTGTTGCATTCTGACTTGTATAAAAAAGCATCTTCGTGAGGAAAAATTAAAGGCAAGAAATGTTTTTAGCATTCACTGAAGTAAGGCATTGCACTTTCTAGGGAAAATGGAATTTAATGTGGATTCTTTCTCTTACATTCAAAACCTGGCCATCCCAGTCACCATTCTCCTGCTGACAATTTTGGGGGGGAAGCTGAGGTTCTTCCTATCTATAGGGAAGAGATTGGGAATGGTTTGAGTCCCAGGGAGGCAGTGCTGTAGGAATGTCTGTGCTACAATGGGAACAGTGGAAATAGATTGTTCAGTTTTCCTGTACAGAACAAGAGCTTTAACAGTAAAGTTGTCCCAGATTGTCAGGGTGTGGGGGTTGCTTACAAAGATGTTGCATGTGGAGCTTGTGGAGCTTTAAGCAGTCTGTCTAAAATTGTGTCATAAAACACCTTGGGACTGGGGCTGACATTGATGGAAAGGGCCACTGTCAAATGGTGCCAATCCAGGTGTGAATGTCAGAAACTGGCCCCTGTGACAGGGGAACTGCTCACAAAACCAGCACAGGCATTTGGAAAATGTCAGTGGGCAAAAAAGCCTGTGCCCCAATTTTTTTTTGTCCTTGATGGGAGACAGAATATGGTGTTCCATGGTTCCAGCAGGCACTGCCTCCCCTTTCCTGGGGTGACAGCAAAGGACACGGGAGTGCTGGGAACTCTGAGCTGTGCAGGGATACCTGTCTGTGCAGGATGCAAACAGCTGTGTCACCCTGTCCTTGTGGCAAATGAATCAGGAGTCGTTTACAATAACAAAGCTGATGGGGGTGGGCACAGAAATAAAGCCATAAAGGTGAAGGCAGTGCCTGGGGAAAGGCTGATGGTTTCCCAGTGTATTTCCAGAGCCCAGTCCTGGCTGCAGTTTTACAGGTGGCAGCTGAATCGGAGGTGGAAATTAAATAGTTTCATTATCAAGTCCTTACCCTTCAATTTGCTATAAATTGTTCCAGTCACTGCCAAGTGAGTGACAGTGAAGAGAGTCCCCTGGCTTGATGCCTGGCCCATGAATATAATTTCAGTCAGTGCTCAGCATTCACATCCTGGCTGGGCAGAACAGCATTTCTAGGTGGTTATAAGACAGGACTGAAGGGAGCTGTACATGGGGAGCCAAGGCTGGAACTGCAGCAGGGCTGAGGGGATCTGGCAGAGGTGCTGAGCACTGGCTGGGATTTGTCAGGAGCTCTGATCAGAGGGAGCTGGCAGCAATGCACTGAGCTCAGCCCTGATCCCTGTCACCTCACTGCATCACCAGCGTCCCCGTGCTTTGTCCTGGATCAGGGCTTTGGGGCTGATGCTGCACTTTGTCTTATTGCCTCACAAATTGGGATTCTGTGCTTGCTAGAGTTCAAGGCTGGGCTATAAAAATCTGTTCAAGCCTGAATTCTGCCATAAAACTTGTTACACACGAATGGATGTATTTACCAGGCTGCAGGGGGAAATGAGCTCAGCCACTGATGAAGGAGAAAGCCTTGGTTTCTGACAGAGTTTTTTGTTTTGTTCCAGTATAACCTTAAGAAGTCTCCATAATTTTCTCATGAAAGCTGTTAGCACACTTAATAGAAATTCTTTTCACCTAATGAAGTGCACACCCTTGTGATCTGCAGTGTAGGGGAAAAAAAAACAGCAAAATGTCATCCCTGAGACAGCACTGGTATGTGAGAGGATTCAGACAAGAAGTAGTTAACTTGCAGAATCACCTGGGTACAGTAACCCTTTCCCTCACTAACAAACCAGTGGGTTTGGTCTGTCTCCAGAAACCACAAGGGTTGGATTTTCTTTTTGCAGTGCTCCACGTGCTGCCACAACCACCACAGCTGCCTGGAAGGTGACATCATTTTGTCTGATTGTCCGTGATCTTTACTCCTCCCTTGGCACCAGTGTCTGTCCAGTGTCTCACTCCTCATCCATTGGTAGAGTCTTTGCATGGAACAATCAGTGTTTGCTGAAAACACGACCACTACAAAGAACACACCGGGTATAATCTGGACTATGAACACCATGGGCTTCTCTGAGGTGATTCTTACACACCATTGGTGATTTTGGTTCCTAGTTTTTTTAAATTATTATTTAGGACTAGATTTAAGCCCATTGATGGTTCCTGTAACTTCCTGCAGATTTGGGGGTAGTGTTTGACTTGCTCCCTGTTCTGCATTTGTGAAGATGCTTTACAAGAGCTTGGTTCCACCGTATTTACAAGCTCCTCTGTGCTGCAGCCAAATTCTTCACAGCCCTTGAGAGATTATTTTGTGATTTAATATGGGCTCTCTGTAAAGAAGAGAACACCTCCCCTTTCCCCGTGCTTTCCTGCTAATGCTACTGCCATAACCTTGGAAAAGAGCTGACACCAGAGAGCAACAGTGCCCAGGCCAGGTGAGCTGCAGAGGTTTGTGCCTGGCTCTGTTTACACTGGAGCAGCTCTTGCATTCAAGCCTGCCCATCAGCACCTCCTGGAGAAAGGTCTTCTGGTGTTTGTGCACGTTGTGAGCTGTTGTTTTACACCCTCTGGGAGAAGGGTGTACCCCACTCTCTGTTCCAGTGGGAAGCACACGGCAGAAGATGAGCTATCAAAGCCTGACTTCCTTCTGTCTGCAACATCTTTATTTTTTTCCCCTGCTGTGATGATTTGCAAACTGCCTCTTGCAGGCAATGCCAAAGCCTGTGCTGGATCGTGTGGTAAAAGAATAATTGGGCACCTTCTGTCCCAGCAGAGTAAACTGAGATCATGACCTTTCAGGGCTTAGGAATCCAATTACCTGGAGAAACAGCTCCCAGACTGAACTACTCTTCTGACCTCTTATTGCTTAGTATTCCAAACCTGTACCACCTCCCTGTACTGGAAGTTTCAAAAGTCACCTAATAAAAAAGATTGGAATTGCCTTAAATAGCTTCCATAAAGGTTATTATTATCCAGTGATAATTTCATTTCTGAGCCTGTCTTGAGTACTTTTTGGATCCAGTTAAGCCAAAGAGTGCTGATGATTTTAAAAGACTACAAACCCTTTATTTATAGGCCCTCTAGGATGGGGCAGAGAGCTTGTGGGACCCACACATTCAGGTGCCTGAATTTGCTCCCTCCAGGAATTCTTGTTTTCTTGAAGTTTTTAGAGAACAACACAGAAAAGTGCTTTTATTTTGTTTGAAAGACAGAAAATATTAGCACAACAGGCTACAGTGTACAGTGAATTTGTTCCTTAAGCTGGCCACTGCTGGTTCTCTGTAGGACACTGGTACCTGGTGGGAAGTTTACCACCAAAGGAGTGAGGAAAATACACAGTTTGTTCTTGTCTGGGTTTTGAGTACAGAGGTCGTGACGATGGTTGTTTTTTATTAGTTTAATATATGTTGAAGTCTACAAATATATGCTGGGACCCAGGTGGGACAGATGAAATGTGACTAAGTTCTTGGATGATTGATAATGAGCAGGGACTGGAAAATCAATTGTGTTAATTCCTGGCTTGTCACCGGGACGGAGAATTAATGAGAAAATCCGTCTAACTTAATGGTATTTACACATTATACAGACTGTGATAAAATGGTCTTCAGCCACTGCTTGGCATCACAATTATGGGATTATTGTAGATCCAGAGGCAGGAACGGAAATCCACAAGCACAAAAACTCCCTGCACAAACAACCAGCAGGTGATGACACGGACCAGCTACGAGGCCTGAAGAGAAAACAAGGAGGCATCATTTTTTATTCTTGTAAAGTAGAACTTATTGTAGGGGTTGTGGCACTGGGGTGTGAGGATTCATGTCGTGTGTGGTGCTGTGATCCTGATAAACACTGTGCCCCGTGGAAATCCTTCCGTCCAGGAGTCTCTGGAGGAGACAGGAGCAGGGGGGCTGCTCATCTCGCAGTGGTTTCTAGGAAAAAGTGTTGAAAACACTTGAAAGACTTTAGTCCCCTCTTCCTCTGAGCTCGAGGGTGGTCTGTAATTATGCCCACTGAGCATGGAGTGTGTGTGAGAGCAGCAGCAGGATTATGGCACTGAGGGTGCAGCAGCTGCCTGTGGGCTCCTGCAGGAATGTGTGATGCTGCCAGTGACTCCTGTGCACAGCAGAGCACTCATGTGCCTGCCTGGGCGAGTGGGGAACGCTGCTCCTGATCATGACTGACAGAAAAGCAGATCCATCTCCCCAGCTGCCTCCTGTCTGCCAGGAGCTCGTCCAGCTGAGAGAGCTGGTGATGGTGCATTACTGAGTGAGTCATCTGTAAACCTCGTGTGCTCAGAACACCTGCATCCCTCTCGCTTTCCTCCTCAACCTCCCTGTCCCTCCTGTTGTGCTTCAAGTGCCCTCCCCTCCTCCCACCTGCACTGAAGGATGCTGAGTGCTGCAAATCCCAGCAGCTCCAGGAAAGGGTAATAAAAGGAGACGCTGTGTAGACAGTGACAATAAATTTGCTTTGTGTTTTCTCTCTAAAGATTTGGTGCGAGTTCTTCTCTTTCCATCTCAGTGTGTCAAGGTTTTAGTTGTGATGGAACGTTTTGGTAGGGAATGATTAAAAGTTCCCCCTTCTGACAGTCAGAAAACTACAGGGATGGGAGTCAGAGGAACAGGCCAGACCTCAAATGCCCCCAGAGCTGAACTCCACAGGTTCTGGAGCTGCCTGGATTGCCTCTATAAAGCTGCTCTATAGTCTAGAGCTCCCAATTTGCAAATCTACCTTTTTTAGGAGAATTCCTACAGGACAAATCCTCTAGGTTGTGTTATCCCCGGGATTTCTTAAAGAATCCCTAAACTTCCAGTGCCTTTTTTTTTGTTTTAGCCAGATCCTTTTGCTACCAAGAGATGTCTTTCTGCTACAGTCTACTCAGCAAGAAAGGTCCCAGTTTTTCCACAGTCTCCAGACTGCTCTAGCAAAAATTCCCAGGTTGTCTTCTCTCTTTGCAGGTTTTGAAGTTACAGCTGGGTTGGCTGCACTGTGAGAGCTGAGTGATAATGGTTAATTCAGAGCTCACATGTGGACATATCCAACCTCCTGGTGAGCAATGAGCAGGGTCAGGCTTCACAGAGCTCTGTTCTGCATAATCTCCTATGAAAGAAGAGAATAACATCCAGAGTGAAACAGCGTGGGACACACCTTTTGGAGATACAAAGGGGTGATCTTTGTCCAGATTCAGAGTTAATGGAATTTTCTCACTGGTGCTCAGTAAAACCCTGGGCTCGGGCAGAGACAACCTGTGCTCTGACTGTGCTTAAATGCTGCAAAGGAAGGACCATGGTGCCATGGAGAAAAGCAGCTGAGAGCTCCCAAATTTGATTTCTGTCTCATGCACAGTTGTATTTCTTTCTCTGTGGGTTGCCTACCTGGGAGGAACAGATAAAACTGTAAAGCAGTATTTCGGGGGTGTGATTACGTTACGCCTGGCAAGAGATGTAAAATTAATTTCTTGCAGCTCTTAAAACATCTAGGAGAATCTCTCTTAAATGCCACTATAAATGCACTTGTAATACATGGCTTGACTTGTTCTGATTCTCTCCAGTGGAGGATAAGGGCTTGTCTGCAGCCTCTCAGCTTCACTGCACATTCCACAGAGCCAGCAGGGAAATTTGGGAGCAGTGGGCTGGAGCAGAGGGTTTGGAGTGTCACAGATAAAAGAACCAGAAAGTGAAGCTGCTTGATGGTCCTTTACTTTTTTTTTCGTTGTTTTGAGATGGGTTTAGAGGTAAGGAGAGCAATAAAGGATCATTCTTTGCCAAAACGCACCGAGAAATCTCCAAGCCCAAAGGTGTTTGCTGCTACACTGCTCCTATTCCTTGGAATTCCTCACAAAAGAAGCAGCTGTCCAGAGTTGCTCTGGACATGTGTCCAAGGTGATTTGATTTAAGGAAGATGTGTTGTTTCCCCTTCTGAATGTAATGGAATTCAACCCTGACAAAGCCAAACGAGGTGGCCACTGTGGCTGCCAACTGTAATTCAGAACAGAATGCTCTCTGAGTAAAAAGAAAGTGAAATCCCAAGCATTGCTAATTCTCATGATTCCTGACAAGTCTGTGGAAAGCTGGCTCCCTAATCCCCAGGATGTGTTCTGCTTGGAGTGCCCCTGCTTTCATGAGCCCCTGCTCTGCCTGGGTCGCACAAACAGCAGGCAGGAGGATGAGTGAGCAGATTGTGCTGTGCCTTCATGCTCTGACATCCAAATGAGCTGCCTCACAGTGCTTAAACACACCTTTGGATGGCCCCAGGCTGGCTCACTTGGGTGCAGAGAAGACAGGGATTACGAGGCTGTGAGATCAGTCTGTGATGATTCATGTTCTGCTTGGCTGATGCTCTGAATGATGCCACCACCTGGAAAAACGACACTGATACGCTGTGGGAGAGGATTCTCAGCACTGAGAGCCTCAAACAGCAAAACTCAGTGCAAATCTGCAGTGATCTGTCCTGGGAAGGGGAGCAGAGTGTTAGTGAGAGAGAAGATTTGCTGCATGCTGAGGTTCAGGATGTAAATGGTAGGAGGAGCCAGTAGTTAAGGCATCAGTCTGCAGCTTGCAAGTCGTGCTAAATTCTTTGCTCAGGAACAGGTTTTGTGTTTAAGTGTGGCTCAGATGTTTCCCTTTCCTGGTCTCATCTGTAAAATGGGAATAATCATCCTCATCTTGCCAGAGCCCTGTCATGACAGGGCTTAACAGACTCTGAGGTACAGAGACACTGCTGTGATGAAAGTTTCAGTCAGTAATTAAGGTGGCAGTTTAGATGTTTTCCTCGATGATCTCCCCAGGCCTGTTTCCAGGAAGGACTTGCTGACAAGAGGCTGAATCAGAACTTCCTCTCTTTTGTTCTGCTCTTGTCTGCAGGGGAATTTTACCTCCTTCTGTTTTGGGCTTAATCACTGGAAATGCTGCAGTGCATGATAAGACTGTGAAGAAAAGGAGATTTAAAAGCAAAAGGATTAAAATCTAAAGGCTCATCCACTGTGTGTTTTGGAGAATCTGCTCCAGCTGAAGCCCCTTGGAGAAGCTGCACATATCTCTATATTAGTTCTGACAGGGAGGATGTCTCTGGATCTCTATTACTGAGGCTGAGGAGCCGTGTCCTGCACCCTGCACAGCTCTTCAGACCATGCCTGGAGGGAACACTGAAGATTTGGCATGGAAAGCTGGAAGCTTAAACTGGAGAACTGAGATTGTAGGTGATAAAATGCATTTGATGGGGTTAACTTCCTGTTATATTTTCCTGGGAAACCACGTCAAGAGCTCCTCTGATTTGTTGTTTGTTTTCTTTTGGAAATATCTTTAGCACTGTGGACTGATGATAAGCCTGTCTTATGGCTGAGTGAAAGCAGCTCCATCCTCTGGGAAATGAGGAGGACTTAGACCAAACACTGCATCTCAGTTCTGAGAGTCTGGAGAAGAGGGAAGCCTCTGGTCTGCCAAGGGTAGAATTTGTGGCTTATCCACAATCCTTGAGAGGTTTCCTTGACATTAACAGGGTGAATTGCCAAGGAATTGAGAATGAGTGGTGATGGGGGGAAAGGAGGGAGTGTAAATAGGTCCAGGAAGAGAACCTTGTCTTTGAGAACAGTCAAACCCCAGCATTCTTTTTGCTGCACAAGACTTACACTTGGATGGGTCCTCAAAAGCCTGTGAAGACTTTTATGTGGCAGAACTGAATGCAGGCAGTGCATCAGTAAGTAATTTGCGGTGATAATAGTCCTGAATTTACTCTCAGGAAAAGCTACCTTCGCTGAATTCTTTAAGGGCTGCAGCACTTGCAGAGATTCATTGTCTGGTTTCAGAGGTTCCCTTCATCCAACTCCACTCCTGTCTTAAGAAGGGATTAATGTGCCTGACTCCTAAGTTATGATGGGAAAGTGGAAAATGACGAATATGATGGAATAGAAAAACTTGATGTTCATCTTTGCGAAGCAGATATTAAAATACTTCGACAAAAAAGAATCTCTCTGTGCTTCAAAAACCTGAAATGGCTGAAATGGCTGATGAGATGTAACAATAGGAATAAGGGGAAAGTTTATTAACAATATCCCAGGAACTCAGAGCAGCTGAATAACTCATGAATCTTTCATGCATTTTACAAAAATGAGGGATGAAATCCTAAACACTGTGATAGATATAGAGAGAGATACATTTCTTTTGCCTGAGAATATCCTGGTAAATTATTTTCTCTGGAAATTAAAGAACTATCTGGTTTAGGCTTATATTATTCTTCTGCAGTCTGATAATCTATTGAACACTTTGTCTCAGAGTACTGTGATCCCCTTCAATAGAAGGAATGGGGAGGCAGAACATTTTAAATACTAAACAACAGATTTAACTGTGAAATTATTACTCTAAAGTGGGAACTGGCTAAAGCAGGTAAATGACGTTCACTCCAATGTATTGTGGAACTTCTGTGATTTCAGCTTGCAGTAAATAATCTCATTTACACCTCTTATTCCCTGGTAATGGCCCATTACAATGTCTTCAGGAAGCCAAATTTGCCAGTTTGCCAAAGAGAGAGAGACTGGGGGAGAGCAGCTGGAGGACACCTAATGTGCATTTCTCTTTGTCTCTGCATTCTTATGGTACAGTTGTCATTTGAAAGCTGTCTGAGCCAGATCTCACTGAAGTCTGTGCTCAAAACTGAGTCCTCTGATGGATTGGGACCTGGCCAAAAAGAGCGGAGAGGCAATCCAGCAGGACAGATAACTCCATGGAAACCACAGGCTGAGGGTGCAGTGGAGGAGGGCCATTAAGGAAAGGAAGCTATTTGGAGATTTGCAGGCCTACAGGAGCTGTATTTCATCCCCTCCTGGGAATCTGATCCTCCTTGATCTTCAGCCTGTGACTCCAAAAAGTGTGTCAGCCAAAAGTGTGGGGGGGCAAGTGGTCAAAAGCCACAATGAGATATGGCACAGCAGCCCTGTGGCACCCACAGCAGTTTGAGAGCTTCCACCAAATCCTGGTCCCACTGGAATTGTCCTCTCAGGGCTGTGCTTTGCACACCACTGTTACATGCAGTTACGAAGGCAGCCAGATCTGCAGGGAGAAAACTGCTTTATTCTTCTCTGACATCTTTTTATTGGCCTCTGATGCTCAGTTGTAACAAGTGCTGATGGCAAGCTTTGCTCTGGCAGCAGAGGAAGCCCAGGAGCTGCTGCAGGAGATGATTAGAAACAGCAGTCCCCCTCAGGCTGTGCAGCCACTGGGGTTCAACCAAATCCACAGCTCATTCTGCAGCACCAGGATCCAGCCTATTTTGTGTGGGGCTGCTGAAAAGGTGCTGCTCCAAAAGGATCAGCTCCTGACAGATGCAGCAGGGTGGGAGACGTCTCACTGAAGACAGTTGCCAGGATCTGTCCCTGCTGGATACGGAGGCAGTCCTTGTTTTCCTCTAGATTTCTGCCTGGCTCCCTGCCTGTGCCACACAGCAGCTCTTGGAGCGATCTGTGCAGGGAAATTCCAGCAGGCAGAAAGGCTTTTTATCCCAGTGCTGTCCAGTGCCGGGTCCCTCGTGCCCAGCACACTGTACCCCACGTGCAGTGCCAGGATGGGCTGCAGATGAGGCTGCGGGTGCAGCACTAGATGGAGCTCACAACACAAGAAATACGGGACTTAGAAGAGCCAAATGATGTTGTTGACTAAACTGGCTGGTTTAGAAGGAGCTGGTGTGGGAGGGTGGCAAATTTACGTGTGGGGGAAAGATGGGATGTGAGGAGAATGGATGGAACACGTGTTGGAGGAAAGGGGGTACTGAAGACTGGGGGATGAGGAAGCACAAAGGTGAGAGCTGTTGCTTTGGGGTGAAGATTTAAAGTGCAGGTCAGTGAGACACGTTGTTCTCTGAGGGTCTGCTGTATCCCATATGGGTGGGCAGTTTGGGCACCTCTCCTGAGAGCAAGTTGTGGGAGTGTGACAGGTAAGGACAGTTGCTGCAGGACAATGGCATCTTCTCAAGCACAGGTGTATGTGAGCACGTTGTCACTTCAGGCACATGCCCATCAGAGAATAAAAGGACAAAGAGTCACCTGTTTGCATCTGTTTTGGTCCTTCTCACACCCCAGGCAAGCTGTCTCACTGACATCACTGGGAGGAACATGCTTCCTTTATGAAGGAAGTGTCCAGATTGATTCCTTTGTGTTCACTTTCTATAACATTCATACCATCCAATCACGCTAGGCAGGAGGAAATGAAATTTTATATTCAATTTCTGTCAGCATCAACATCAGAATCAATCAAGGAGCTCATCTTTTGTAGAGTCATGGAGCAAAAATAATTCCAAATGACAATTGTAACTAAGCAACCCGGCGTGACTGGTGAGTGGGAATGAAAATGAAATTAGTGAAACATTTTACTAACTGATTTCAAGTAACAAGTCTGCTTGGTAAAAAAAAAAAAAATAAATAAAAATCTCCCTCTCTCCAGAGACATCTTGCAAAAGAAGGAGAAGAAACTTGCTGGAAGTTATTTGCTGGGATTTAAATGGTGAGTAGGGTCTTTGGGGCAGGGACCACAAGGGGCCTCTTTTTCCCTGGCTGGATTGCACTGAGCACGTGGGCTGCCCTCTGCCACTGGGAATATGCCTTTAACCACATCCAAACAAATAAAAATGGACTAGAGCCAGATTAAGGTGCTGCATCAACAGATTGTAAAGGCTCAGCTGTGACTCTGTGACGTGTCTGAGTGTTACACCTTTGGGGCTGGTATAAGGCACGTGCATCATGATAGAAGTTTATCAAAATTTGCCACTCATTTATTAACAGATAGATTTTGATAATCACATTATTAATGCAGCTGCAATATAAACTCCACAGGCAACCCAGGAGATGTGACTGGAGTTCTCCTCACACTCAAACAATGCCACCTTTTCCAGGTGTAAATCAAGATGGAAACCTCGTGGGCCAAAACAATTCCTGCCGTGCTTGAACTGAATCATAGCAAGGAGGAATTTGTTCTTTTCTGCTATTTCTCAGCATCCCAGGGGCTTTAAAGCCAGCGTGGTATCTCTTGCTGCCCTCACATCTCTTTGAAGTTGGTGTCTTTCTTAAGCCTTGGGCATTAACATCCTCCTCCACAGCCAGGCAGTGACAGCAGCACCATGTAGTGGCTGTAGTATCATTCTTTAGCTTCTTTATAGCAGGGTATAATGACTAGCTCTGTTACCATATCACTGACACAGAGCGTTACTAATTATGATGATTAATGGCTTTAATTTACTTAGAAAGAATAATGTGCAATAATTCCATTGTCAAAGCTGAAAATCTGGAGTTCCAGCTTCAGATCCTGTCAGCAGTGTTGTTACAAACCCTTTTGTGCGAGGGAAAAGTCATTGAGAGATGTTATTTCCCACATGTTTTGGAATACAAGCTGCCTTGGGAATTTTCCTTTCCACTGATAAGCCTGCTTTGCCGTGAAAAAAGCTTTTAGGAGAAATCCTGCCTTGCTTTTTCTTTACTGCGCTTAAAATTTTCTCTAATGATGCTTTTATAAACAGCAAGAAATATTTATTACCTGTTGTGTGGAGGTAAAGGAGTCTGTGGTTTTTTTTTTTTTTTAGTGGTAGGTGAGAGACAGCTCTTGTAGCATTGTTCCATTTGAGCTGGACAGGCCCTGCAGTGCTGCTTTTTCTGGCTCCCAGGCTAACTGGTGCAGGTCTGCCTGGATCTGAACTGGGAGGAGCAGAACTGGGAGGGATGCCTTGCACCAGGAGAGTTTCATGTTATCCCTGTCCACATACAGTTTGAAAAAATCATTACAATTTTTTTTTTTTTTTTTTTGCAGTGTGGGAGCCCTCACAGATGATCTGGGCTCCAGCTGAGCTGTCTCCAAGGTGGTGTAGTCCCTGCACACCTCACACCTCTCCAGGACAGCCTGGCTGCTTTTCCAGCTCCTTCCCACCACCCAGGTTTGGCTGGCTGTGGTTTCCATGCACCAGTTTAACCTTAGATCAGCGAGATCAGCCCTGCACTCCCCAAGCAAGGCAGGAGAGGTCAGGTACAGTGCAGCATTGTCTGTGATTCGGGAGTCTTTATGGCTTTAATTGTTGATTTAATTATCTCTCCCTGTGAGCAAGAAGCATTCCCCAGAGGTAAAAGAATAAAAAAATCCACATTTCCTCTCCCAGCTGTCATTCTGAGATCCAGGGACTCCGTGCTCACAGCAGCTATAAATAAACTGTGCTTTAAGCCCTGGTGATTGTGATGATCTAGTGAGTCACCCAATCGACACAGCTTTAATCTGTGCCTCTCTGCCTCTTCCCATTACCCACCCAGTACCACAGTTTGTTGTGATCTATGCCCATGTCAGTATTTTGCATCAGGAAACAGCCACAGAAATGGCTCATGTGCCCAGAGCATTGCCTGTTAAACCTCAGTGCTGTGGGAGCATTAACAAATTCATTGCCCTGTGATTGAGGGGAAACTGAGGCAGGGAAAGGTCACCCAAGGCTTCCCACCTGACTGTTGGCAGGAACAGCAGCAGGGCCCCCTCAGTCATTGAGTGCTGCTTTCTGACCTAAATCCTGTCTCATCTGTGCTGCACGGGACACAGGTGCTCAACCTTCCTTCCAAAATCTCCTCTTCAGCTGCTGTCCAGGGCAGCTGCCCTTTAATATTGATGCACATGAAGGTCACAGTTGCTTGATCATGATCCTTGAGAGGAGAATGATATTTTTCAGGTACAGTAGAGGAAGGAAATCTGAGTTATTTACAACATTTAGAACAGAGCTGTCAAAAAATCTGTGATTTTTCCAGCCAAGCCTGAGTCTCACTGAAGCCTTTAATTCCATTTTTCTGGTTTCAACAAGAGCTGTGTGAAGCTGTTACGATGCCAGCCGTGGTGTGGTGGGGTGCTTAACGCATTTACACAGATTATGGTGCTCCCTGTTCCTGCCCCTCACTGGACCACTCTCAGAGGCTTGTTGAGGTGGAGGCTGCTCATCAGAGATGAGCAAAAAGGTGCCTGATGTCCCTTGCAAGGCACCTCCCCGTTTTTTTCTTCACTTTTTAGAGAAGTCTCTGAGGTGTTGATACAGAGTAGTGCAGAGGGGCCCTGATTTCACCTGAGCTCTTCAAGAATGCTGTAATATCCAAGGGGATATTTCGTGGCAGAAAAGAGGATGATGTCGAACTCTGTGTGATTTTTTACTGGCTCAGCTCTTATTTCAGTATCCATTAAATCTGTCTCCCGTCACATGAAACAGAATCTTCAGCATCCTCTCCCTCACGCTCCACTGAAACAGTTAATAGATGATGTTCCTGTTTGTAGTCCTGCCAGGATATTTTTAATTACCTGCATGGTTTTATTACATAACGGTGATGTTTGCTCCGCTGGGCTATTGGCATCTTTGCAGGAAGCAAACAAACCTACTGGCATCCATCACGTTGACTAATTACAGGGAGTTTGTTTACTTTTTCCAGCTTTCCTGATCAATACTGGCACTGGCTGTGCAGCCTGGGCTCTGAGCCTGGCTGCTCACACAGCCAGCTTATCCTGCCGCCCTCCCAGCCGGCTGGCTGGGAGATGGAGGGGGTTTGATCATCCTGGAAGAGCAGGAGCGGGACTGACAAAGGATATCAGGCACAGGAAATGCCCTGATCTCTTCCTGTAGGATTTTCCAGCTCGAAAGTAGACTTTTGTGCCACAGTGAGCTGGGAAGTGCCTTTGGCTGGTTGTGTTTAGTGGTGTCTGTGGGTGTCCAGTTGGTGAAACCTTCTGGCTTTAACACCTGTTTCACACACATTCCCCATTGAAGGTGGCTGGGTCCACTCAGGCCTATGTTTAGAAGAAAAAAACCTAAAAAATGAGAGCCCAAGTGTGTTCCCCTTCCTCTCCTCCCCCTCTCGTGCCCAATTACACTCGTCCAGATGAGGTGTGAAATGCTGCCTGCAAGAAGGGAAGATTTTTGCTCTACAGTAGCAGTAAGGTGCAAAGTGGGAACACAAAAGGCAGGGACACAATGTCACTCTATCTTTCCTTGCAGTGGGATTTGTGCCAGCCTGTCACCTTTAACAGTGAAACAATTCAGTGACAGAGCAGGTGTGTCCATAGTAGTGAAAGCGTAGACATCACTGTGGGAGAAGTGGCATCTCACGCACAAATTCCCCTTTCATGGCTTGTTCATACCTCAGAGTGGGTCACTGCTGGGTTGTGGAGACCAGGAAAGGCAGAAGACCCTCTTCAGCAGGAGATGGAAGAAGTGAGGGAGAGCAGAAGGTTCTGATTCCTCTTCTAGTGAGTGCAGAAGGGAAAAGAAAGGACCAGACACTGAACTAAGTGGTTTCCACTGTAGAAAGAAACAGCTCCTGTGTGCAGAGGCAGAACCTCTTCCATCTGTGTTAGGATTTAAGTGGCAGGGCTGGGTAATGTGAAAGGATTGTGTGGCCTGACCCTCATCAAGTGGAATGTGTTTGTTACTGAGAGAGTGCAGTGTCATCACTGTCTGAGCAGAGATGTGGGCTGGACTAATAGCAGTGAATTCCTCAAGAGAAAGGAAGGCACAGATAGCTCTGAGAGGAGCTGGGGAGTCTGAGCAAGGATGGCAAAGGAGCAGAATAATCCATATAAATGGCAGTGCTTTAACCCTCCTCTCCAAGGTGTGATGAGGCCAGTGTCCTGATACAGGAACGTGTCTGTGGAGGTAACTACAAAAAGTCATATATTCCCCCTCTCAGTGCCTGTTACGTTTCCTCCCCACAATGAGAGCCTATGGGAAGTGGAGCAGGGCCTCATGTGCTGCCTTGCTGTTGACCTGAAAAGTGCTGTGTGGTGGAAAGTCAGAGCAAAGGTTCATAATTGAATCCAGCAGGCTCAGAAACTCAACTTGAAGGCTGATTGGTATTCAGCTTGGGTGCAAAGTGCTTAAGAAAAAACTTATTAATTTCTCCTTCCACAAAGAGCGGGAGTGCGACAGTAATCACAGTATCAAGTCATAATAATAAAAAAAACTCCATTGAAAATAGCTGTTAAGACTCTGGAGGGTTCAGCAGGGGAAGACTGTATTAAGATAAAGTAGATTATAACACCGGTGGACATTAAAGGTTGTCATTGTATGGTAAATCACATCAGGAAGTCACAAAAGCTGCTCTTTACACAGTCAGGGATAGAACACTCTGATATAGCACCTGATTTATTCTCTGACCCTGTTACACCACCCCCAGCAAACACACAGGTAGAGAGAGGAGAGGAGGAAGGCAGAGATTTGCCAGCTGGGCTGGATTTCTGAGCTCTGGGTTTGGGGGAGATGGGTGTGACTGGGGTGGGGCCAGACACAGCCATCCCTTCCCCTTGTGCCAGGTGCTGGGGCTCTGCACGGGTTCTGTTTTGCAGAGGCATGGATTGAAGCTTTCCCCCAAACCCCTTCTCTCCTGTGGAGTAGCAGCAGTGATGTGAGCAGGATCCACACGGTTCTGAGCTGTGTTCACACTGTCTCATTGCCACCACAGGGGCAGCAGCCCACCAGCAGTCCCCAGTCCCAAATATGTGCATATCCAGCAATCCACAGCATCCCTGATGTGCTCCAAGCACACCTACCTGCCTTTCAGCTCTCCAAACCCTTTTGAAACCTGCCCTCTCCCTTCTCTGCCCAAAATAAATTGCCCAGAATCTCTTTACTCGATGCAGTTACAACCCAGGAACAATGCAAGGGCACACTTAAACCTGCCAGACACCTCCTGATGGGACTTCACACTTTACATGGCTCTAGCAAAGCCTTTTCACTGTTGGAAGTGTGCTGGTAAATGAGACAAAGGCTACTGTCTCCCTCCTCCCTGGCCAGTGCTTTGTGAGCATCTTCCCAGGAGTGCGACCCAATTCTGTCTCGGATATGGATTAAACTAATGCCTAAAATCACCCCGTTCCCATTTTGCAGCTGAGTGCTTTCAAACTCTTGCCTGTCATCGTTCTGTGTCCTTGACAGATATGCAGCTGAAAGTCACTTTGTATTCTGCCCCAGATCCAGAGTGTTTACCAGGCAGTCTTACCAGGAAGAGATGTGAAAAATCAGGGACAGATCCCGTGGTTTTCCTTCTGTAGGGACACTACTGACACCTGCAAAAGGGTCTTCTGCTGGTGCAGCTTGTGTTGCTTTTGCAGGTGGTTTAACTGGAGCAGGACTGAGTTCCTTCCAGTGGTCAGAGCATTGTAGCCTGCAGGAGCCTTGGCAAAAGCTGGAGTGCTGTTGAGTTCCTTGCACACCAGCAGTGACCTGCTCTGTCACCATCCTGGACACCCAAGGTGTTGTCTTGTTAAACTCAGTGACTGACAGTAAGGTCTGTTAGAATCTCCAGGCTGATCCCCAGGTGAGGCAGGACAGACTTGGCTTTTTTAAGGGGCAGTTCCATTAAAAACTTTCCCCAAACCACCAGGTTTTTTTTCCAGCTTGCTCTAGTTCCAGGTAAAGAGTTAAGTTTGATGGTTTCATTAGTGCTTCTGAGTGTTATGATCCTGAGCAATGAAGGAGAAGGCATATTAAATATAATAGGCTTTTGCTGAGATGAATGTTAGCTTGTGTAGATTAACAGAGTAAGTTGTTTCACCACCTAATATGCACATTTAGAAACAATTTTAGAGTGTGAAAACATTTAAAAGGGATGCTAATTTCAAGCTGAGGGAAGTATGTTTGTTTAGAGAATAGGAGAGCCGAGAATGGCCAGGCAAGAACGGAACTGAGTTAATTCTGATTTTTCTGCTTCAGCTGCCTTGCTCTATTTGTTAAAGTACTTCAGATCTTTTGCCTGTCGTGCTGCTTTATGAGCTCTCGTGGTAGAGGGGAAAGGGAAATAAGTCTCCACGTTCCTGAAGGATGTCAAGGGAAAACATGTGAAGAATTAAATGAAAGCTGTAACAGCAGCCAAAGAGCTGGAATGAGGATGGAGTGCAGGCTGCAAATTGCAAACAAGCACTGTGATTAAACTGCATGATTTCAGGGAACCTGCTAGGGCAGGGGTTCCCAAGGAGCAGCCTGGATTCACCCAGGTGCTGAGCCCTGTTGAAAAGCTGAAGCCTGTTGTGGGTGTGCATGTTCAGCCAAAATCATATTGCCCCTCCTCCTGGGAGCAGAAGGATATCAGGGAAAACCCAACTCTGATTTTGCCCCTACACTTCTTTCCCCAAATATTTAAGCAGGTGCATTTTGCTGGTACAGAGGTTTTCTGAAGTAATTTGAAGCTTCATGCACAAGCTCTCAGAGCATCCACATGAACATTTACACACTTCTATGCCTTTCAATTGAAACTGTTCTGTCTGACTTGTGTGGCCAACAGCAGAGGAATAACTGCTCAAGCCAGTGAATTTTTATTGAAATTTTATGTCCAGTACAGATAAATTCAGTGAACAGCTCTGAATAATGACTGTACTTGTGGAAATTCTGTCTTTCATCATGTGAGGATCACAACTTGTGTATATTTATCCTCATACATCTCTGTGATAGGTGACAGTGCCAAGAAATTGCATCTGGTTTATACAAAGGAAGCTAAAGAGGTGACTTGATCACGGTCTGTAAGTACAAGGAAGAGATTTCTGATAATAGAAAGCTCATTAATCTGGCAGACAGGGGCCACAGTGAGATCCAGTGCCTGGAAGCTGAATAGCTGGAACTGTGTCTAGTCTGACTGACTTACTTGCGAATAAAATGTAAACAGTGTGATAATTAGGTGTTGGAGCAACTTGCCCAGGATTGGCATCACACAGGGCGTGCAGAGGGGCTGTGGATAATGTCCCACAGCTCCTTAAAATCAGCAGTGGGTTGGTCACCAACTTCAGTGGGGTCAGGATTTTAGTCCTTGTCGTTTTCTGGGTGGATTTGGTTTATGGCATAACGGTCCTGACAGGAGAGCTGTGCCCTCTGCCCTTGTTCTCTGGTGCTGCTTGGTGCAGGGTCTGCTCTTTCCTCATGTGAAAACCACTTCTAAGCCTGCAGCTAAGGAGGTGCTTCAGATGCAACTGCAGCGTGTCCCTAACTGCACTCTGGCTGTCCACTCTGTTCTCCAGGAGTGTTTGTAGTTGAAGCAACGGAGAAGCCTCAGGTCCAGACCCTGGGATAAGGAGAGAGAAGTTATAATGTAGGATAGGACATCCAGAAGTTGATGTTTTGGAGTTTCCCTGATAGAACTGAGCTCCATCTGCTTTCCTGACACTGGGAAGCCAAAGACACTGTCTGATCTAGGTCACCCCTGCCTGCTTCATGGAAACTATTTTCCACACAGTTTTCTGAGCATTCTGTCTTTCTCCTTCAGGGGGATTCCTACATGGTTTTCCCAGGAAATTGCCCTCTGAATCTTGTGCCAGACATGCATTCCTCACGTGCTGGGAAGTATAGCACACCCAGCCTAAAACTGCACATACAGGGTGTATGTTTGAGGCCTTAGTTCCATCATCCCCTGTTGTCAGAAGCCTAATGAGCTGTGTTATTAAATGGCTCTGCACTGTTACCTTGTGCTGGTGACGAACATGGCCAGCAGGCAGTGGTATTGATGGCCAGCTGCCCAGGGGTATTGATTTCTCCAGTGCTCACAAACCTGGATTGCAGCACTGGCAGGGATTGGTTTAGCACTGCAGGGACTGTCCAGAGCCTCATCCCACCCAGGCACTGCAAACGTGACCTACACAAGTTGCTTCAAATTAGGCTGAGGAAGGAGCTCAGCACATCTGCCTCAGGGGAGAATGTACCTGCTGTGTTTTGGGCCAGCCTCAGAACCCCCTAAGGGGCAAATTTCTCCAAAGATGCTCCCCTTGCTCTTGTTTTGACAGGATTTGAGGCTGGGTTATTGCTGTGATTTCTACTGTGACTCCCAAAGGGCAGATCCCTGTTGTGTTGGACACTGGGAGACATCGTTGCTTCTCCAGAGAGTGAGGGGTTGAGGTAAGGGAGGAGAGGCAGAGCTGTACCCTGTCTTGCTTGTCCATTTTATCTCCCCTTGGTTGGCTGGAGGGTGATTGCTCCAGCTCAGCTGTTGCATGTTGTATTATTAAGCCCCAGTTCATAACTCACTCACGTGTCTGAATTCCAGGGAGTTCTGAGAGGGAGTGACTGGGAACCTGAGGCTGGTGAGGTGGTCACAGTAACACCCAGGCATGTACCTGCTCGTTGCAGCCCTCTTGAGAAACAGCCAGAGTCCCAGGAAAGGATGTGTAACATCCTGCTCAGAAAGTGTGGCAGCACCTGGACACCGAAAAACAAACTAGGAGAGAGTTTGCCTCATTACTGAGCAGCGAGTTGTTGATAGCTCCCATTCCTGCTGGCTCCAAGGGAAGGAGACAGTGTCCAAATATTTCTCTCACCTAAGGGCAGCTTTGATTTAGGAGGAAGGAGCAGGAAATAACAGTGGTATGAGACACAGGTAATGCCATTATGATGATATAAAACTAACACCAGGCACATCCTGAGTGACAGAATGAGGTTGAACTGTGTCTGGAGTGTGGCAGAATGGTGCCTAACTTTCCATCTGCCTCCCCTGCCTCATAGTGGGATGTGCTGAAGGGAGCTGGAGCACCAGCAAGGGGGTGACAGGGCTGTGAAGGAAATAAATGTACCTGTACAGAGTGCTGCCCCCGGGAATGGCTGGCTATTAATAACAGTAATAACATATGCCAGGATGTGGAAGAAGCATCTTTTGTAAAGTGCTGATCACTGCCACATTCTGGGGTAGAAACAAATTGAAAAAAACCCGGTTTCATTATTTTATAATGCGCAGTAATGCCCCTCTTTGTATTTTTTATTGTTTCCTCGTGTTTAAATTTTGTCTGTGGGAGAGCTGTTTGTTGTCAGCAGGCCGTGCTGCAGACTGGCAGGTAAATGGAGGTGCTGTGTGAGGGGGGGTGCTCAGCAGCCCCACACTGCCACCCCTGGCGTGGCCAGGACAGAAAGGTGGCAGAAACGTGTTGCTCTGGAGCCTCATCCACCGACACACGGCACGGTCAGCTTGTCCTCCCTCTGCCCCAGATCCGCTGCCAGTGGAGCAGTTTGGAATGCAGCCCAAATCCCACCGGAACAATCGGGATGCAGATGGCGAGGAAAGCTGAAGGTGATTTCCTCCTCCCTTTCTGCCATACTAAATAGAGAAGGTGCAAAGAGAAAAACCTTCCCTATGCAAAGGAAGGAGGGGCAGGGGAAGAGATTCACAGAACTAGGACAGTTCTAGGACCGAGTTCTGTGCTGGAAATGAGCTGCCTGCGAGATGAAGGGATATCCATCCATGGGATTAAAGCACATGTGGATGCAGTGAATTGCCTAATAATCCCAAGCTTGCCACAGTGCCCTCAGCTATGGCACTTTGGCTCTACCACAGCTGAGCAGTGCCCTGAGAGAACATTACAGGTATGGGATGTCAAAGCAAGGAGATGCCAAGCAACTTACTGAGGTTTCCTGTCTCTGCTCGTCTCCCAGGCAGCAGCTGAATTAGCTCTGCTTTTTCCTACTGTGCTGCACCCACCAGAACCAAAAGGGTCCCCTTACCTGTGTCATCCATGTGGATATATGGAAGTAGCAGCAAGAGACAAACAAGAGGGAGTTTCTCTGTTTTCCTGGGGCTGACACGCAAGGCTCTGTGTGCTTTTCTCTTTTCTTTCCCATCTTTTTTTTTTTTTTTTTATTTTTTTAAACTCTTTTATTTTAAATGATATGCACAATGAAAGGAGAAAAGGCAAATTTAATTATAAAGCCATGTCTTCCTCCCCTCTCTGTCTTTCCGGCCTGGGAAGTGCAGTCATTTCCCCTTTGATGCAAGAATGAATTCAGCAGCATGCATTGTTAAATTATTATTTATTTAAAATGAAAGGAAATTACTTTCGGTTCAGTGCCAGTTTCTAGCTCAGTGAGAACAGCAAGGGGAGGAAATAAAACAGCAGCACTTTCAGAAGCAATACCACATACATGTGTATGTACAGCTGGTAAAGGGGTTGGGGCAACTGCACTGAAGGGTCACATACTGCCCCAGACATGGATTCCCTCTTGCTAACACACAGCTGTTAAAAAAAGCAGAGAAAAAATGTCTTTTTTAACCCTCCAGAGCCCCCCTTACATGCTGAGTTGTACCATTCTGGCACTTAGACCCTTTAAAAGAATCCACTCTAATTGTGAGACTCCATTTTGCAGAGGAGGAAAGAAATGCAAAGACAAGTGAAGAAATATGAATAAATAGGAAATGTGAATGAATAGGCTGTGGATCAGTGCAAGAGCCAGGAGCAGAATTCAGTAGCCACAGCCTGCCATCATTACAGCCTGCCAGTGCCCCACATCTTTAAAACACTGAGAACCTTGGATGTGTTCTCTGGGATGGGAATCCTCTTGGTGTGTCTTTGCACCTTGAGCAGCACTGAGGAGTCTTGGCTCACCAGTTAATGCTGCTGCTGCTCCCACAGTGGGAACAGCAGTATTTCCCCAAACCAGAACCATTCTTTCTTGTCAGAGCATCACATTTCAGAGCAAGCATGGGTCTGAGGGCAGGGTAACTGTCAATGCTGCTTTTCTCTTGAGCCATCATTTAATTTTCCTGGTTGTGAGCCAGACTTCCCCTTGTCCTTGCTGTGCACTGTTAAGAGGGGGGACAAGGCCATCCAGCCTTCAGTGCCTCTGTCTCACTCTGTTTCTCTCAGCTGTGAGCAGCCTGGGACTTTGTGCAAGGCCTTAATGAAGCCCAAGCAGAGGTTGACTTAAAAAATAAAAAATTCCTTTATGATCTGTGCTGCAGATGGAGCAACAAATGGATAATAAAAGGGCTGGAGACTGAAGGCAAATCCTCCCCTTAGATTAAGAGAAATTAAGTCCCTTGGGGGACGTGTAATGTATGAGGCTTCATTATTCTTCTCGGGACAAGCAGCGTACGATCCCTTGGTCAGAGAGATAAAAGGATCATAAACTCAAATGGCTCCACGCAGTCCGTGTGACTCAGACGGCACCAGGGAATCCTGGAGGAAGCTGGATGAGGCTCAGCCTGCCTTGTGCTGGAACAGCAGCTCCCCTGGCCCTGGAAGTCATGCTGTCCCCACTCCTGTGTTCTCAGTCACACACGGCGTGGATGGCTCAGCTGGGGACAGGGGATTCTGGAGGCAAGTGAAGAACCCCAGAAGAGACACAAATCAGAACCAACCTGGGGTCAGGGGGTCTGTAACCCCTCCTTCACAGGCCCAGGTACCTGCTCTTCTCCTGAGCAGTCATCCAGCTGCTCCAGCTCATCCCACCTCTGCTTCCTTCCCACCTATCCCTGACCACCCCCCCATCTCTTTTGCACCTACTGAATGTTACCCACTTTGTGATGTCCAAATACACTTCTTGTCCCTACCTCCAGCTTCTGAAGCCTTTTGTTCGTTTAATATTATTATTTTTTTTTGTCAAATTTTCAGCTGATTTGTGCTGTTCTGAGAGGTCCCAATACACCCTCCACATTCTCCTGGGCTTTGGGAGCACATGCTTAACCGGTAATCAGCATGACTCAGAATAACAGCGGTGTCTGTCCCTGGAGCAAAAAGAAATAATGTGCTTTGTTCTGCTGCTCCCTATTCAAAGGTAAATTGCTTTTCTCTCCTCCAAGAGCAGATGCTCACTTCTTTTCTTTACCTCTCTCCCCGGTGCCTAACACAGATTTAGGAGAATTCATGTTCTCTGGGGGTTTTTTATGGAGTTTGGGGATGGAGAGAAGTTGTCATCTCTCTTATTATTGAGCTGTAGATCAAGGACAGGACACTGTGCTCTTGTGCTCATCATGGCACAGCACAGGGGGGTGTTCTGTGCATCCTCTGCATTCCTGCCACACCTGCAGATTCCAGACACCTACATTTCTGTGTCTGCCCCTTTCCTTGGTGTGAGCTGATGTGTTGTACATAAATTTTTCTGAACTTTGGTGTCTACATGGGCTTTTTATAAATATGCTGTGTGTTTTTGTGATCTGGTGCCTGCCTGTGGCCCTGTTGGTGTGTGTATCTGTGTGCCTGCTTTCTTTTGGAGGAGCAGGCTGGCTCAAATACAAACTCCAGTGCCACCCAGCAAACTGCTGCAGCTTGCTTCGTGCTTCTTGAAGTACAGGCATCATCTTTCTCCCCTGTAGTGAATCTGGGGTTGATTCCTGAACAATAAAATATCCTTACCTTCAAAACCATCCACTCATCATACCTGGGAATGAGTAATACCTACCAGCAAATGGGAAAGCAATTCCTGATTGCTGCTGACACCAGAAAGCCCTGCTCAGCTGTGTGAGGCCTTGTAATTTGTGGCTTTAAAGCAGGAGCACCTCAATTACTACAAACACAAAATATGTGTTTCAGGTTGCTTTACTTCTGTGGCTCTGAAGTTCTGAGAAATCCTGGGTGGATTTTCCACCCTGGGCTCGCTCTGTCTCCATCTTTTCCCTTTGCTTCTCCTTCTGCCTCTGCGGAGATGTCACCATGATGAAGCTGCTGATGGATCCCTGGGTGACTGTGGCCCGGTGCTGATGGATGGCTGCTCTTTGCTGCACGCTCCAGCTGTCCGTGCAGCTCAGTCTGCTGGACTGACAGGGCCCATAAATCACTCCTGGAAGGCAAAGTGCTCCCAGAGCTCTGGCCCCGTTTGGGATGTGCTGGAGTGACACAGCCTCACATCCCCCAGTTCACGTGGGCAGAGGCAGGTGGAGAGGGATGTGGATCTCAGGTCTGGCTGCCAGGCTCTCATGTGCCCCACTCTGGGTTTGAGGAGGCTGTGTTGGCAGGGGTGGGACCCCAAAGTTTGTCCTGCTGCTGTTTCCCTTCTGTGCTTCACAGAACCAGAAAAGGAGCTGTGATCTGAAGAAATTGTAGAGAAGAACTGGGACAGTGGCTTTGCACCATGCAGGCACCTGTGGAGCCTCCTCATAGAAGATGTGGATGGCAAGCAGGGAAAGGGAAGAGTTTGGATAGTGCTGCTGCCTTTTGCTGAGTCCTCACCTTGCCTTTTTTTGGTGTGGAATAGAAGGAGCTGAAAGTCACAGTGAAGAAAGAGCCTTGGGGGGAAAAGGGGGAATGCTAGCAAGGCAAGCAGGTGAAGCTGCACATGTGACTGTCCTGGGATTTAAGACACACTTGATCATTGACTGTGTCAGGAACTTGCCAAAGTTGTCCTTGGGAGCCTCTGAAGCAGCAGCAGCACTTCATCCTCCTGCTGCACCGTGGGGATGGCACAGACACCATCAGTAGAGCATCCAAACAGCTTCCTTGCAAATCCTGAAGTCATTTAATGGAAACTCCCTGGTTTCTTTACCTCTGGGTCTCAGCAGGACAGCGGCAGCTTCTCCTAACTCTTTGACCACCACTCCAGCTGTGGCCTCGGGAACATCTGGAGTGGTCCCCAGCTGTTGGGGGCCACCGTTTTCCACAGGGTGGCAGCAGCATGCTTCCATTTTCCATGAGAGTGATCCCCACTTGGGCGCTTCTCCGGCAAGGTTCTGGCTGGGATTAAACCTGAAAAGAGAAATGCTTCTAGGATGGAGGGAAGGAATTTGCATGAACTCGGTGCAGGCAGCGCACATCCCCAGATGAAGCATCCTGACAAGGTTAAAAGACAGATCCACAATGCAGGATGTTCCCAATGCTGCGTGAACTTCCCTTCCAGATTAACCCTCCTGGTTTGTGTCCCCCCTGCACAGAAAGCCCTCAGGGTGGGAGAGAGATTGAGCTTCCCAGAGGTTGAAGCTGTGAAATGACAGATGAAATTTTTATTATGATGGTTTTTATTTTTGTGTCTGGGCTTGAAACGATGGTGAAAATTCTCAACAAAAATACCTCATGAATATTCAATTACAGTGCCAGCAACACTTTGCAGTCATGGATTATTTATATACGAAATAACCAAAGCTTCATAAATAATGAAATAGCAGCAATCTCCGCTGTGTTTTATGTTCCCCGTAGCCAGCACGGGGGCGGGGAGGATGTGTCTGTAGCACATTTACATGCTGTCTCAGCCCCTCGCGGGCTGGGAGGGGTGGGGAGGGCAGAGCCAGCAGAACAAAGTGTGCAGGTGAAGGCAGTGGAGGTGTGGGCGTGCTCAGGGAAATGTTTCCTTCTCTCCAGCCCTCGTGGGTGTAGCCTGTGCAGAGGATTTGTGGTGTGGCTTGAAGCACGTCTGGGTTTGAGGACAGAGGAGACAGCACGTGCAGAGGGGTTGTGGCAAGGGGAGAAAACTTTCAGCCAGGACTTGTTGCTTGTGGGCAAGGACATGAAACACTTTGGCTTGGTGGAGCTTGATAGAAGCTGTCCATGTGTCCATATGGGATGTGTCCATATGGGATATGTCCATATGGGATATGTCCATAGTGGACTGCTGTTACTATCAAGGCATCAAGTTTTTTTGAGGAAAGGAAGCCCTCACTTCTCAGACTTTGCCCTAACTGATCCATGCTTGGAGGTTTCAGATCATCCCAAAAGCCCTGTGTTGGCAGAGCTGGTGATCCCCTCTTGGGAAAGGCTTGGGTTGGCCTAAGTGGGCATATCCAAAGAACAGGGCAGTGGACTCTCCCTCCAGCCAGAGCAGCAGCCTCTTGCAGGCTCCTCTCCTTTAAGCAAAGCTGTGCTTTAATTCCTGGGACAAATCTCTCACTCCCATTTCCCAGCTGAGCAACAGGCATGTTACACAGTGGGTTATACCAGAAAAAAGCATGATTTTGGGGAATGTGTAACAGGGCTCCTCTGCTCCAGCCTAACCCACTGTTCAGTCAGTAATAAAGCAGAATAACAGTCATTTGCTTATCACCAGACAGCAACATGAACACCTGATCTTTGCAGACTCCACTGCTCTCAGGAGAAAGGTTCTTCTGCCCAGAGGGCTTTGCTGGGCACTTCCCAATCCTGTGGGGATGAACAGGGAGAACTGAGCCCTCCACTGCCCATGGTCTTCCCTCCTTCCCTGGAGACTCATGCTGATGTCCCTGTCCCTTCCCCTTCCATTGGGAAGGACTCCATGCCAAATCAGTAAAAGTGTCATCTGAGGGATGATTCATCACTCCAGTTTGGTAGCAGCATATTTATCCCCCCCACCAGCCCACCCGGCAAGAGAAGAAAGATAAATTGCTGTCATCTCTTTTTATGGAACATATAATCAGGTGGTAACATGGAGCGTTGCCTCGGCTCAAAGTCATTCAGGATGAATTATTCATTGGCCTGAAGTGTCTCACAGAGGAAGGGGAACTGTCTCCCTGACACAGCATCTCTTCCTGGCAATGCTGCAGGTGGGCTTTGCTGGAGGAGATGAGGTGTGGAGAGTTCCCCCACCAGGTCCCAGGCCCTTCTACAGCTCTCTGAAGGCTGGCACAGCATTTCTGCACTGCTCACAAGGATGAAGACAAATCTCTCTGCTCAAGGTTTGGGCATGGGCTCAAATGTTTCTCAGCATCCTCCTGAGGGCTTGTTGAGGGGGCTTGGAGAGCACTGGGGCCTTCCTGGGCTGGATCTTTGCATGTGGGAGAATTTAAACTCCTCTCCGGGGTTCTCACTGAAGAATTCTCTCTATTATCCCCCTGGGAAGATCTGTCCCATGAAAGCTGTCCCTCCTCACAGTGAGCTTGAGAAGGCCAAGGTTCTCTGAGAGAAAAGATTGATAAAAGCTCTTCTGGAAGAGCTTCAGAAGCAACCACGACTGTGCCTCTGTCCTGCAGGAGCAGGGAACCAGCTTTTTAGGGATTGCCTTCTTGCTGCTTCCTGCTCTGTGTATGAGGACAAGTTTCTGGTAAATTCAGATGTCCTAGTTCTGGATTCCTCAGTTGGATCTGACTACTTTTCTCCCCCTAAGCCACCTTCCACAGTGAAAGGTTTCTTGAAGAGGGAAAAGTTTATATAACAGTGCTGGAAGAACAAGCAGCAGCTTGGAAGAGTGTCTGGGGCTGCTGAGTCACTGGAGCGGAATTGGACCTCTCCCATGGAACAGGTTTTCTCTGCTGAGGTTTACTTGTCTTGCCAAAATTTTTACCCAAGACTCTTCCTCAGTATTTTTAGCATTGTGCTGGGAAGCATGGGGCTTGCACCCACTGGAAAATGGGTTTTAATGAAAAATTTCCCGGAAAATGTTAGTAATTGACAAATATGGACCTTTTTGTGATTCTCCATCTGGTTATTTGGGATAATAACCAGATTTCTATGTTTACCAAAACAGAACTTTTCAGGGTAAAACATGGGTTTGTTTGTCTGTGTATTGAAAAATATTGATTGTGGTTCTGTGAAAAGAACTGTAAACCAGCTCTTTCATTTCCCATCTCAGCTGATAGGGAAGAGGAAAAAAGCTCTTGATACAGAGAAAATTCCTCTGTATCCACTTTGCCTGTGTAACCAATTTGATGGTCAACTTTTTTCCAGATGAAAAAGTATTGGGAAATAGAAGTTGCTGTGAAGGAGAAAGATTTTGTATCCTTATTACTGAGGAAGGAAGAGAAAAAGATTCTCTGTGTATTCCAGTGGCTGTATATTCAGGTAGGAGGCACATCACATAGTACAGGTGGGTTTGGGTGGTTTGGTTGTGCTGTTCACTCATTTAGTGGAGGGGGTGGTGGGGTCTTTTTTATTTGCTTTCCACCAATTTATCTTCACTTTAAATCCAATAAGAGGAAAAAAAAAAAAATTCTCTCTGCTAAGAGCAAGGCCACGTGTCTGAGCTCCACTCAGGAGCCTGGAGAACCAGGGCAGTTCCCCTTTGCCACACAGGTAATTCAATTTACAAGGAGTTTGGAAGGAAATGGGGAGTGAAGCATGAGCTTGTTACGTCCGTGGAGAAATTAGTTCTCGAAAAAACACTGCTGATAGAAATAGGGAAGGAAAAATGAGCAAAATAAAATGAGAAAAGTTATAAACACATTAAAGTGGGCTTCCCTAACTTAGTGTTTGGAGCTGCCTCCACTCTAAATTGTATTGATTAAGAAACTTATTGGAGCTACCTGCTGCTATCAATTACTTTCCACTTACTGCTTTCTTCACCTGCTGGGCAGCTGATGGTCTGACAGAACTGAAGCCCCAAATCTTCTTAACCCAGAGCTCACGAGAGCAGGAAAACAGAAGGAACCAATTTCCCCTGCTGCTGTTTCCTGCTGGAAAGACAAACAACCCACCTGGCTCATATGGCTGGGCTTTTTCTGGTCTCTGGAATTGGGATGGGAGGAGTCTGTAGCCTGAAATTCTTGACCCTTCCTTCAGGCTCTCTGATGCTGAAGGAATGATTGGCTGCTTCTTCTGATTCTTTATATAGATCTCTCTGTCTCCCTCTCTAAAAGATAAAATATAAAGCAAAGTCTAGCTTCTCTTTTCTGACTTCAGACCTCCAGAATCAGAGCAGCCCACAGGATTTTCTTGGCTACAATCCAATAAAATGGAAATGAACAGTCAAGTTGTTGAAAAGGCTTTGAAAACCTCAGTCTAAGCCTTTAAAAGTCCATTTACTTTCTCACTGCCGTGACTTCAGGTCAGCTTGGGCTCTTGACTTCACTGACTGCCTTAAAACTACCTTGAAATTCTCATCTCTTTTTATCCTATGGGATTTTTCTTTCTCTGCCTTTTTCCTCTGACCCTTCATAAATCCTTTTTTTTTTTTTTTTCTTTTTTTTTTTTTCCTTCTTGCACAAAACCAGGCAGGCAGAGGTGCAGGGCAGGGGCAGGTGAGGGTGTGCCTGGTCCAGGAACGTGTCCCTGGCGTGCCCCTCAGTCACATCAGCTCAGGCTGCTGTCAGTTCCTGCCTGCTGAACAGAATTGGGCTGGATGATAGGTGCTGAATGAAACCTGATTTTATAGGAGACACTGCTGGGGATGTGTCAGCTTTGTCTGCACAAGGCTCTTGATGTCACACCAGTTGGTCTGGTCCCAGTGTTGCCATGTGTTGTGGGGGATCAGTTGAAGAACCAGCAATTTGGCTCACACGTTGCCCCTTCCATGGTATTTACCATGAACTTAGCATTATTTCCCCTTCTTTTTCCAGCCCTGGAGATCCTGGAGGAACAACATGCCACGAGCTATTCTGGTGTGTCCAAAAGTCAAGGCAGCCTTTCACAGGTGCAGTGAAGAGCCTGAACATCTGACCCAGGAAAGCTTCTGAAAGTTTCCTGTTTTCTAAGCCATAAAGTGTTTGACTTCGATTTGAATTCAAGGGACTTAAAAAATTTTTCCTTTAGGGGCACTGGTTTTAATTTCCTGTGTTGTGATCACGGTTCAACACAGTGCAAAGGCACTGGAAGCTCATCCAAAATCTTCCCCAGCACTTTTATCTGGATATGTGGGTTTTACTTCTTTCCTGGTCTTTTGTACAGTCTCTTGTGCTATTTTCTGCTGAACTGCTCTCTATTTACAGGGAGAAAAAGCGACTTTTAAATGTAAAAAGCTTACTATGACTATATATTGCAAAGAGATTTTATTTAACATGCAAAAAAAAAAGGCAGTCTTATTCTGGGGTGGTGGCAATTTGTTTTCACTTGTTAAAAGTGCAATATGAACCCGTTAATTTGATACTGTATATAAGTGTTATCTTTCTGTTTAAAATTGTGACAAATTCGCACTGGTACTGCTCAGCCTCAAATCTTTGCATCCTGAAAAGCCACTGTGGCAAAGGAGATTGGACTCAGATCTGCCCTGTCCAAAATTAATCACTCTTCATCCGTGAGCTAAAGGAATTATGAGCAAGACAGAGGTGGGGACTGAGGCACAGATTAAAATCTCTGAACCTGCCTGTCAGAGAGCAGTGAAATGTTCCTGTGGAATAACACACTGGCACTTACACAGGGCTTCTGCCAGCTCATCTGCCTGGGGTATAGATCTCTCAACTGCCACATTAAAATTGTAATGCCTGTAAAAGGTCCTGAAATTACAGCCACGAGCTGTATCCCTTTGACCTTCTCTGTGTTCTGTTTGGATTCACTCCCTCTGCACAGGCAGCCAGGCAGCCAGAGTGTAAATAGATGCTCCCCACCTGGCAGGTGCAGAAAGGTTAGATTTGCATAAAGTGGACAGTGTAAATTCCTCCTGTTTGTTGTCACCTCTTCTCTCCAACTGGGAATTCCGAGGCAGAGATAAATGTCAGCTGGAAATAGCACTTTAGTGTCAGCAGTTAATCTCTTCCTGCTATTTCCCTGTAGCCACTTTGTGCTGCTCTTTGCCACATGGATCAGCCAATCTCCTCTTGCCTGAACCTCTCATTACTGGGCTCTTCTGTTATTGCCTTGTTTACAGTCTTTTCTTTCCTTTTATGTTTTCTGTTTGTAAATTAAATTCTTCTCAACTGGTAAATCCCTCTGCTTGAAATGGTTGTGTGAAACAGCCTGCTACCAGTTTCACTCCCTGAAGTGTGTCTCTCCCCTGTGTTCCTGAGCCTGGCTGGGTGAAGAATCACAGAGACTCTCTTTTATGTGTTCATCATGCAGCAATCTTGCTCGGGAACTGTTGGCTCATGGGGATGTTGCTGCTGAAAAGAAGCAGAATGAGAGCCTTGTGAGTGAGGCCAGGTTTTCAGGTCTTTGATTTGGACACTCGTTCAAGGACTTGCTGCTGGTGCACCCTGTGACACTTTAGGCTGTAATGGTTGGAAACACTTCACTTGGTGAGAGCAGGGACTCCCCACTCCTGCTTCCCCACTTCTTCTGCTTTTAATTCTCTGGCTGTCAGTGCCCCTTAGGAGGCAGAGGTCTCTTTAATGACCCTTTTCTCTGGTACCATCTCTCTGATACTTTTTCAAGTTTCCCTTGCTCCTTCTGACTCTTCTCAGTGATCTGCTCCAGCTCGGGTTATTTTTTTTTTTCCCTTCATCTTCTTCTCTTCCCTGTTTCCCTTTCACACTCACACAGAGCCATTAACCTACAGTGAAGCTGTGTCATAGCTCAGCTCAGCTCATCCCTCCTCCTTGTTCCTCCATCGCTTCAGTTTGTACCAAACACAGAGACACAGAAGTGTTCTTTGATTCGCCTGTCTCGGGGACAGCTGCTCTTCCCGCTGCTTCCAAAGGGATTTAACCCAGCCCACAACCACCAGGTCCATATTGCCACCTCCCTTCTGCTCTGCCCATGTGCCACAGTGATCCCATCTTCCAACCCCACACCTGCCCCGTGTTTATTCCTCCCTCTGTTCTCAGTGGAGTCCCCAACTCCTTAAGAGCTGCTCTAAACCAGACTCCTCCACACCCTTGGAATAAATTGTACAACTGTTCTGGCCCTTCCCCAAGAACAGCCTGGCCCCTTCCCGTTGGTCTGTGCTGGGGGGTGGCTTCCTGCTCTCGTCTCCCCTTCTGGAATGTGTTAAAACCACGCTGTTTCAGGAGGCCTCTCCAGGGCTGCTATTGCTGCTCTCAGCGAGAGGGAGGAGATGAAAGGAACAGATCAGTAATTTGGTTCTAAATCACTTCCCCAACAAAGCCGGAGCTGAAGGTCACTTGTAATGAAGCTGTCACACGGGTGAGGCCTCACCAGCAGGGAGAGAAAAAGAGGAAAAAGCAAAATGAGGCTGGAGATGAGTTCGTGGCAATCTTGACTCAATTTCGTTGGGATGCAGGTGTTTGGATTGGAGTGATAACAGGAAGGTCAGGAGAGAGAAACTGCCTGTGTGGAGCTTCTCTGTCACGGCAGGAGGGACTGCAGGGTCCTTTTTGTGGGGCTCAGCCCTGTCTGCATGGAAACCCATGAGCAGGTCCCATCCCTGAGCTCTCTGGGGGAAGGAAAGGATGAGATGGAACCACTGTGCCCCTGCCTGCATTCCTACAAATTGATCAGGCATCGATTCACATCCTCTGAGGAGGCTTTGCATGGAGGTTTGAAGCCCCAGTTTTGAGACCCCAAATCCCTTCCCACAGCAGAGTGTAGTGTGAGTGTGCAGAAAAGGAGTCCTGACTTGCAGGAAAAGGAGCAAATAGGATTTCTTAATGAATAAACAAATCATAAGTTGTTAAAAATACGTCTTTTTTTTTTTTTTTTTTTTTTTTACATTTAGAATTTATGCTTTCAAACAAGAAATGTATTTACCAAAAATAGTAAACACATCTTTTAAAGGTTTGACATAAAATGACTCGATATAAATATAATGCAAGGAAACCTATTAATTGACCCAACTTGAATATTTTTTTTTAGATGGGAAGTTTAGGTTCAGCAACATTTCTTTTAGTGGTATTTGCTTTTCCATCTGGTTTCAGGATGGAAATTACTGTTTGTCAAGTTTGACATTCTCTGGCTCCCGTCTGAGGCTAGCACTGTGTCTGGCTGTGGGCTGCCTACAGCTTTGGTGTCCTGATCAAATTTGTTGCCTCTTTTCCAGAATTATTTCCCCCAGGGTTTCCCAGAAAAGCACTGCAGCAGAGAGGAGTGGGAGTGAGGAAAGGAAGAACAAACAAGGTTCCCCCCCACTCCGACATGCAGCCTGGAGAGCTACAGAGATGTTCATGGGAGGGAGATGGGATGGATCTGCCTTCATGGTGACCCTGCAGGGTGCATCACTGTAACTGTTCACTGGAACCCATGGGAGGAGATGTGAAATTTAGTGTGAAAATATTTCCAGTTGGTGTCCCTGTGTCAAACTCCCTCCCTCCTTCTCACCCACCATCACAGATTCCTTGTGATCCCTACAGAACCCAGACCCCCAGCCCAAAGAGAGCATTATTTTAACTTGGCACTGAGCCCCTAACTCAGGGTGATATTTATACTGGCAGTGGTGGGAGGAGGAAGAGAAATGGTGCACATGCTGGGTTTTACAATGCCTGTTTGTCACAACTGAAGTGCTTTAGAAAAAGGCTTCAGCAAAGAGAAGCAGGAAATAAAGGTCTTTCTTCTTGGGGGAGAAGAATTTGGTTTGTATTGTGAGAGATTTCCATGGCAAAGTTCAGGAGGAAGTTTCTCAACTGCCAGACAGGGGAGTTTTACAGCATAACCACGGGATTCAGGCAGTTTCCTCAAAAAATGGTGGTGTATCTCATGGGTGCAGTGCCCTCTGGGGAGGGCGTGGGCCACTGATGATGAAAATGCATCAGTCACCCTCTCTAGAAGTGTTTGGCAGTTGCTGAACTGTGGTGTGAGAAACTGCATGAGGAACCAGGCATGAACTAAGCTTCTAAGTGTCTTTCAGGGCTCCTGGAATGAAGCCTAAAAAGGAAGAGTCTTGAGGGTGTTTTGCCATGGGGGGTGTCCCATGTGCAGATCCAGACCCAGTTGATCTCACAGATGCACATTTGCCTGGAGCACATGGCAGTGATGTGCAGTAAAAAGGCTGAGGTACAATATCATGCAAGAAACACCATCCTTGGTCATAGTTCTATGTAACATTGCCCATGTGTGTAAGGGGACGTGGACACCCATGACAGAAGTTTGGAAATTATAAAGAAACAGTTAATAGCTCCCATGCTTTGCTTGCACTTTCTGCAGTCACAAAATACGCAGTAGCCAAAAGTCTTGGTTTATTTGCTGGGATTTTCCATCAGCACCCCTTTGTCCTAGTGTTTGTTTTTATTTCACTTCTTTATTTGCCTGTCACACCTATGACAGTGCCTTTGTCAGCACCCAGAAAAAAGCCTGTCAGTGTAGTGGACAAATAAATAAGCCCTCAAGATCCAACTTTGCACGTTCAGATAAGCAATCTCCCCAGAGCCTCCTTCTGAGTGGTGTTGCCTGGTGTTGCCCTGTGGCACAGCGGTGAAAATGGATCTCTTCCAATTTATTTTTTTTTTTTCTTAAATCTGAAATCTTCCTGCGGAGTTTTTGTGTTAGAAAGTCGTGTCCTTGGTTGCAGGCTCATCTCTTAGACAACGCACCTTGACGTCATAAACCCTCAGCCAAGCTGGGGCCCCTCTTTTCCTGATAGAACACATAATTGGGCTGGGGAGCAAAAAGCAATTGTGGGACATAAAACCAACTCTCCGCGGGACTCCTCACAAAGATTTTTCACAGTGGGAGAGCTGGCCACGTTCCCCCTGAGCTGCACAGATGCTTGAAAGGGAGGCTTGAATTTCCATGGCAACGGGCTGCGTTCTGCTGACTCCGGGAGTCTGTCACTCTCCGGATCTGTCTGTCACCCCTGGTGCTCTGAGTCTCAAGGCCAACGATGTGCGATGGACAAAGATTGAAGCGGGGCAGTGCTGGGGTCAGACATCCTGATCGAGGGAACGCACCGCAAACACGCGGCGGGAGAGGCACTGCGGAGTTCAGAGGCACCGGAGCGTCCCCGGCCTGGCTCGCACATCGCCGACAACAGGATCCTGCAAGTTAAGCCATTATCTGGTTACCAGGAAGCTCAAAGGCATCATGTCGCGGTGTGATTGTGTCATTGTCCGCCTCCTCTCATCTGAAGAGCTCCGGTTTTCATGTGTCAGATGATTCAGTCTCACAGTGTCTCTGTGAGGAAGAAAACAGTGGGGAAACTGAGGCAGCCCCGGGCAGTAGCCACTTATACAGAGAATGCCAGTGCCACAGCCAGGGGCAGGATCAAGAACTCCTTGTTTCCTTTGTTCTCTTTATTCCTCCACCTCACTGTGAGGAGATCATGGAACTTGTAAAATATAAGGCTAAAATATAAATTCCCGGTTCTTTCTTGAATCACTCGGAAGAAGAAAAAGCTTTTAATGTGCACATACTCAAAATATAGGCAGAAATGTTACAGTGGGATAGAGGGCAGCAGATGTGGACAAACCCAGGAATTGTGTGCTCAGAGAAAAGGGTGGAGTGGGCGGAGGAATTTTCTGTTTCTGGGTGCAGAGGAAGAGGGGAAGGTGCACCATCAGCAGTGTGAGCCTGAGCATAAACCCAGAGGGGAGGGAAAGCATCTGTTTGTGGAGTTTATCCCGAGTTTAGTGCAAGCTCAAGGGCTGGCCCAGAATTTGTTTCCCATGCCCGATGTATCTCCCATGAGCTGCAGGAGTGCCCTGGGGATTATTTCGTGGAAGGGCTGTGCCTGGCTGGAGCCAGAACTGGGGGAGAGGGCAGAGAGGCTCCTGAAGAGGGTTCTGTGATGATCCTGAAGATCTTTGCCAAGCTGGAAATGCCTTCATTTGACATGTATATGAGGAGCCTGGCTTTCTGTTGTCACAGAAGCCATTCCAGCATAAGGGCACTACATGTGGCAGGCTGGGCTGGGAGGAGGAGCTGAGGGAAGGGATGGTGTGGTGTCCTATTCCATCCTGTGGGAACATAGTGGTGTGGCTGTGCTGCAAAATGGAGGGGGCTGGCACAGCACCAGCCTCAGCTAAGAAAGAGATAGGCAATGAAGACATCAGTTCTGTGTGCAAATGGGAGAAGAGTGGGATGGAGAGGGCTGCACCCCCTTGGACAAGTGGGTTATCCTTAGTGCACTGGCAATCAGGGAGGCTGAGCAGACAGAGGCTGGCAGGCAGACTTTGCCTCCACTGAGCAAGTATGTTTAGAGCTCTCAGCAATGTTTATGGCTGAGGAAGGGTGTAAATCTCATTGGATTCAAGTCCTTGGTGGATAATCATTCCCTCCTTCCTCTGCCCCCTCTTCCCGTGCCCTCCTGCCCTGCTTTAGAGCCTCTGTTCACAGGCTGTAAGTGGATGCAGTGCTATGCCTAATGTGGAGAGACACTTCATAATCAGGTGAGGCACAGAGTGGGAGGTGAGGCACAGGGTGGGAGGCAACTTGCCAATTCCTGCTCCTTCTCGCTGTAGTCAGTCCCTGAGCCTCCTATCGCGCTCATCTGTGGGAAGCTCATTTCTTCCATTTCCCCTTAAAATGACTTGTAGCCTATAAAGCCTGGAGCAGGGCAGCTGCGTGCTCGGAATCCTAAGGTGCTGTTCCTAACAGGAGAAGGTGGTGGGATGCAGGGAGGGAGCCCGTGCCACTCTAATTCCACATCAGGACTCTGGTTTGGCTCTTGTGGCTTATGAGGCTATCAAAGCTCTCACTTAATTACAGCCCTAGCAATCAATCTTTCTTCCTGTTCATTATGCTCCCAGACAGGGTTAGCAGTATTTTTATTCTTGAGGCCTCAGGAGAATTTTCAGCTCTTCAGAAATCACAGCCAGCAGGCCGTGTCTGTGGGAACCGCCTTCCTGCCCCACAGCGGGAGGAAAAGCGAGGGGCAGTAAAGCCTGGGATGCCTGGCACTGGGAGATCTGGTTCTGTTTTGTTTTGCAGGATGAAGGCCCATTGAATGAAGGGCTTTGCATTGGCTGTCCACGAGCAGCTGAGTTGACAGAGCCCTGCAGTGGCTCTGAGTTGTTCCAAGGCATTCCAGCGGGGCTGAGCGTGACGTACCAAGTCATTATGGCATTATCTCTTCATTACCACAGAGTGCTCTGGGAGCCCGGGGAGGAGCACAGGGACAAAGATGGAGAGGAGGGAAGCGGCTCATTAACTGCCCAAAGGAGTTAAGATGAACATCTCTTTTTCTCAGGGAGAGGGCTCTGTCAGCACCCAAAAAGGACAAGTCTATTAGGAATTAGAGCTTGGGTGGGGACAGCTGTGTGTCAGTGTGAAATCTTCTCTTGTGCACATGCATTCACTTCTTGCCTTTGTCTTCCTTCCAGTTTCCCTTTTTCCTGGTTGCAGCACTCCTTATCCCTGCTGCTCTCCCTCTTCGGACAGGGATCAGGAAGCCATTAACTTGTTTTCTCCATGCAGGCCCCAGCCTCACAGACTTCTTGCCGGACAATATATCAACAAAAAGCATTTGGCAAGATTTATGGGGCTGCTGCTGCCAACTGTGGACTGTGGAAAGTAAAAAATGTCCTTTCTTAGGTAATAAAATATAAAACGGGACCCAATTTCTCTCCAGGGTAGGAATCATTATGTTTGACAATGCTGTAAAACACGTGGTGCTACAGCACAAGGGATGGGGGGGAGAGAGAGAGCCAGAGTAAATGCTGCCTTTGGAAGGCTCATTCATTGCAAAGCTGGGATTTGTGTGAGTCACTGCACAACAAGACAGGAAGGGTCTGGGGTGGAGACAGTCTCCTCCAGCCTTCCTCTCCTCTGAAAGAACCGGAAATCCCTCCATGAGATTTGCATGGATTTTCTGAAGCTGCTTCTAATTTCATTCAGTTAAATTGGAGCAAGTACTCTGGGTATACACAGCAAGACTGGTTTGCTCTTTTATTAGATCAGTTTAGTTTAATTGGCTCACAGAATTATTAACCTGATGAGGGAGTTTTCACTAGTTAAATGCACCAATTAGAAATCGGGCCTGATAGACCCGAATCCTCTTTGTGCCAGAGACTCCGGGCTTTGTACAAAGACATTGTCTAGGGGAGAAAATAAGCACCAGGTCTCAGATGATGAATTTCCCCTTGTGTGTCTGTCCCTGTTTATCCTTCATTTTGTCTGTACCAATTACAGTGCTGGCCTGTGTGTGCTGTGCATCTCTGGCAATGTTACTGTAGTGAAAGCCTGGCTGCAACACTCTGATGATTTAAGTTACACCGTGCTAGGCAAGACCCATATTTCTAAAATCCATCTGAGGCGAGGGAAAGAGGAGGTGTTATGTCAGGCAGGAATAGCAAATGAAGGAGAGATGAGAGAGATGTAGCTGTAGGGCTGAGTCGCTCCCCTGGGTGTGGAGGGGAAAGAGATGTTCACACCAGCAGCACGGTGCAAAGTGCATTGTCTCCTCCCCTGTGTGCTGTGCTCACAGAGCGTGTGTGCTCAGCAAAGCTGTGTCAGCCCACGGGGAGAAGCATCTTCTCCAGGTCCTTTTAGCTTCATGTCAACATTTGCAAATCTTAATAAAATCAGATTGCCTCAGGACTGGAAACTCTTGATGTTCGGTTCTAGGAGGGCAAAAATTAAAAGAGAGCCCTCTGAGAGGAAGAAAAAAAATTATCCTGGGCAAGTCTGAGGTTTCTGTCCTTTTTTTCTGGGCTGGCTTCTCCTGGAAATACACCCTGTCCTTGCTTTGGGAGCACTGAGCACTGGCTCTGCAATAGGAGAGGTGTCCCAAGAGCCTTGTGTGTGGCTGAGCTTGATGCTGGATGGCCCTTGGTAGCAAGAAACTGTGCTATAAAGGGGGCTGGAGAAAACAATGGGGGTCTGCCCTTCCCACTCTGTATCTCAAGAAATTCAGTGTAAATGCAAAAGGCAGTGAGATCACCTTAGGCCAAGACAGGGTGGGCTTTTGGCTTTCCTTGACTTACCTTGTACAGGTAGAAGAGAGAGCATTCCAGTAAGTGGTTCCTTTGACTGCACTGGCAGGTGCAGATGTTTACCCAGTTTGGGGCCCTGTGATCACTGACAGCTCCCAATAGCACAGGAATCAACTTTGGAACAAATGCTATTCTGGATTAATGGCTTTGGGCAGCACCGTAGCAAGGCCAAGACTCCTTTGATCCTCAGCAGTGCACTTTATTGCTGGGTTTTCCTTTCTCCAGTGGCTCCTTCTTTGATAAATAAGTTTCTTTTATGAAACATTCTTAGACTCTGTTTATCTGGTGTCAAATGCTTTGTATCCAACTAGGGCAAAATTTACACCCCTGCTGAACATACCATATAGCCTGTAGCATTTGTCCAATTATATCCTAATAAATCTCTGCAATATGGACTATATGGGCCAAGTTTTCGTGTGGTCACGAGCTAAGGCCAGACTATTTGAAAGAGAAAAGCACTCCCTTGGTGCCTCAAATGCTGAGCTATTTGGGAATTCTGATCCCTGTGGTGATGAACTGCATCTGCCTGCTACAACCTCCCCTTGCTTCTCCCCAGCTCCCTCCCCAGTCTGTGTTTTGCAGGTCACAGACACTTTGGTAAACATGCAACAGGACCAGTCCCCACTGGCTCTAAAACACTCTGAACATTTTCACACAGCAGCTGCAGCAGAATAGGTAAGTGTGTTACATAAGGCACACTCAGGGGGTGAGAAAGAGAAAGCCAAGAACCCTTAAAAACAAAGGAAAAAGGTGAAAATGCCACTGAAAAGACCTCAGCTTCTTGTTTGGACAGAAACTGCTTTCAGTGAAGGACCCTCCTTTTATTTCCCCTGGTTCTCCTCATCATCTCCCAACACAGTATCTCCCTCTTCTATCAGGGACCTGCTCTGGGGTTTATTCTTTACTATGCAAGCTTGTCATGTCTGTGTTTAATGAAGTTTAATTATCTTCTGAGATTCAATGAATAATTATAAATCTCTTCAAGATGCAATCACAAGCACTTCATGGTTCATTAACAGTGGAAAATCAATTGTAATTCACGTAATCCCTCTCTCCTGACCAGCCATATGCTTGTCCCCCTGTGCACCTTGTTGTTCCTCCCTCATTTCAACACCAGGGAATACATTAATCTGTTTTCCTTTGGAACAAGGTAGGGTTTAGGGCAGGGTGAAAGAATTGTGGAGGGCAGGAAGTGGGAAGTGGGACCCCAGATAGAGAGGTTAGATAAGCCTACAAGTGAACTCTGGCTCATGCTGAGGGTGGTTTGGGGATGTCACGAGCTCCGGCTTCCCAGTTTGGAGCCTCTCAGTGCAGTGGCCTCCCTTGGGGAATTGCCTGTGACCTGTTACACATCTTGCCTCCCTCTTGATCCGCTCTTCTGTTTGAACTCAAGGTACAATTTTCCCTGTCGAAGTCTCCTGAGATTCGTGAGTCTTTGCACTGTTTGAAGAGTGAGGCCTGGAAGTTTATTTTTGTTGGCACTGAAAAAGCTGGAGATGTCAGCCCTGGCACAGGAAGCAGCTCAGTGCTATCTTTAACTTTCCAAATGCAGGCAGCATGTGAATCCAGCTGCACAATCATCCTGGAGTGACCTTTCTAATTGAAACTCTTTAACCTTTCTGCACTGTTATAGCTGAAAATTTTTACCGAATGCAGAAAAGACGGTTGTTTTTTAATTTTTTTATAAAGGTTAAAAGATTGAAAAATAAAAGAGAAAGCGAGACAGAGAAAGAGGGATGGAAATTAATGCAGTTGAATTGCAGTTTCCAGCAGCCCCAGGAGAGCTCTGCAATGAAGATGACATTTCCATACAATTGACATTTCCCGGCTGGAGCAGTCCTCTGATTTGCAGCTGCCTGTGTGCAGAGCCCATCATGAAGAGGATCATTTAGTTTCTCATATTCATCAGATGGGATTTAATTTTCCCCCATCCCCACACACCCCACATCTCCTTCCCAGAACTGGCACAAGCTCTGAACTTTGCCTTTCCTTCGCCTTCTGTAGGGGTGACCTTTGCCAGACCTCCTGCTTTTTCAGCTCTCTGTGGAGCACAGTGGAAATGAGAACTTGATTTTTACTGGAAAGACGGAGCAATGGCTCTTGTGATTTCAGCTTCCAGTTTGGGGAGTGAGTTTTGATGTGTTTTCTCCATTTATTTGTGTGTTTATTATTTGTGTTTGTGTATACAGCTCTTCCTGGCAGAAGCTGTTGTACATCACTACAAGGAATCCTGGCAGAGCAAGGCTTTGTGGCTTTCAGGGTCTGCAGGCTCATGCACAGGCTTCCAGCATCCTACACACAAGTCCTTCATGGGTGACACTTCCTCCTGGGCACAGGTTTTTGTGGAACAGAGCAGCTTGTCTTCCAGATTGCAGATATTTTTCCAAAGTGCATGTACCAAACAGGAGATGGATGCTCCACAGCACTCCATCGCTTTGAATCTGCCTGATTCAATTTAGATGAGTAGGATATGCATCTTCAGCTGAATTATTCCTCTTCAATAAATATGTTGCTGTACTAATCAATTGGCACGTAATTAACAAACAATAACTATCTTATTAAATCTAAATGAAATGCAAATGCAATGCGGATTTGTTTAGATCCGCGGTGATGAGTTCTGTGCTTCCCCCCTCAGCCATCGCTCCTGCCGTGGCTGTCACGGGGCACAATAATTGACGGGCAGGGCTGAACCCGTGGGTCATGCACGTCCTGAGCCTGCCCAGCAGTCACGGCGGGCAGAGCTGCATCGATTGGGGCAGCAGCTGCCGGCCACAAGGCACAGAGATTTTATTAACCCTCGAATCCTGGTGTTTTCCTGTGGGGGCACTTCAGACAGCACAGAGATCAGGGACAGCCCTTTCTTTTCACTCCTCGTCTCTAGTGCTGTTCCCTCTGTGTTTGCCCCAAATCATGGCCATGCCCAGACTGGGCCTCAGTCCCTTTCCATGCCCAGCGGGTGCAGCTGCAGCATCTCCCTGGACTGAGGGCACAGCTGCTCTGTGTGTGCTGACTCCTGTCCTGCCAGCCCCCTGTCCCCTCCTGCAGCTGCTCCCCTCCTCTGCCTCTCCAAACTGAGATCTCCAAACCCTCCTGCTCGGGACACACCAATGCAGTTCCTGGCTGGGAGCCCTGAGGGATGGGTGGATGGATGGGAGCGAACCAGAAATCCCTGTGCAACTGGCTTTGCCAGCAATCAAATGATGTTATTGTCCTGATCAGGTGTACTGCAGAGGAGGGTGTGGAATTGGATAACAGGAATTAGAGACCACATCTAAGTGCCAGCTGTCCTGGATTGCCGTGAAACATTGACATGCAGGGCTCAGTTTCAGCTGAGAAACGACTGTGTTCGGTGGTGAATGAGCTGATCTTTACCTGGTGTCATCCAGGGCATTGAAGCAACACTTGAGGCACTTGAATTTGCTTCTGGCTTGGCCAGTAATCTGCTCTAATACCTTTAGCAAGTCATTTAATCTCTCTGTGCTTTCATTTTCCTGTTTGTAAGTGGCTATAATGATACACACTTTCTGCATAAAAAGCTTCAATACCTTTTGCTGAAAAGAGCTGTGCAAGACTAGATGTTCTCTTTAATATCCTCTAGTTTGATGTTTTGCTAAAATAAAAGACACTACAGATGAGATGATTAGATACAAGTTTGATAAGCGTTGACAGATTGTTATTAGCAAGAAAGCCACTGGAATGCACTGCTTGCAGATTTTGACCATCAGGGGTAAATTCTTTCCTGTAAATGTACCACCCAAATCTTACTTGAGCACAGGTTGCCTTTTGACCCTGATTATACTGAGAGACTTGATGACTGACAAAGGACTTAATCATTTAGGAGGGAAGCTGATGATGGAAGTGGTAAGTTGGTAGATAATTGTGCTTCAGTTACACAGAGTAACAAAGACTTTGATGAGTGGTATTCCTGTTGTCTTAACTGTGTCTGCAAAAGCAGACTGCTCCTGTAAAACTAAATTGCCTCTGAACTCCTTTCAGAGAAGAGGCAGACATTCATAGAGTGACAGGAACTCTTAAACATCTTTCAGGGAAGAAGTGCCAAACAAAATGGAAACTTCTGCCTTAAATTTCCAGACTAGGATCTCCAGGCTGTATTCACAAAGCTTTTAATTAATTGACGGTTCAGTTTTTGGCATCTGCCAGGTGCAAGGTAAGATAATCCAAAAGAACATCTCAGCTATTCCTCTATTTCTGGCCATACCAGAAGCACGTGTATTTTTCTCCATGTATGAGGGCAGAAAGAGAGAGGGACAGGTCACCTTCCTTCCCTATAATTCCCTGGATGCGACTCTGGAATGTGTCCCACCAAGGGGAGCAGCCCCTGGGCCCATTTCTTATTGCTTTTTCCCTGCTTTCCCCATTTTTAGCAGGATGAGGGAAATGTAACACAGCCTCACTCCCACCCTGCTCTTCTGTGGGGCAGGGGGTGAGGGATGGCTTGTGTGAAGTGAGGGAGCTGCTGTTTGGGAATCTTCTCTATTACAGAGCCATTAGATAGATGTTCCTGAAATAGCAGCAGATCAATTGATTCATAAGTAATTAATGCATCCCCCTCCCCTCGGGCAACTCAAAATCTATAGCTCAGGAATTAGATAACACAGCTTAGCTCTGTTCAGCTGAGAAAACATTGACACTTGTGTTCCTCCTGGCCCTGCACATGCTGCTGGGAGCATCATCTCTTCTACTGCAGAGAACTTCCCTGCTTGTGCTGGGAGCCCTGGCAATTAAACTTCTGTGTGAAATGGAGCATCTCCTTCTGTAGCTGCTGGAGAATCCTGTTCTGAGCTGCTTAAATGGATAAATCACCAGCATGCCCCCTCAAATGCTGCAGTGTCTCACCTTTTCCCTTTTTCCTTTAGTGTGCAGAGAGAGACAACAAGAGATGCTTCTCATCACCACCAGTGCCAGTGAGATCAGAATCTCATCCTTTGCAGTGCTCCAGCAGAAGCTCTGCAGAGCTTTAAAAGGGAACAAACTGGTGCATCCCTCCATGGACGCTGGGGCACAGTGTCAGGTGGGATCCAACTCCACCTGGGTTTCTGTATCTCTCAGTGGAGCACCAGGACTCTGCAGATGGGCATCCAACTTTTCCCAGGCTACATCACTACTGATATCAGAATTCTTTAAATTCCTGATCATAAACCAGCTGTTCGTGGCAGTGGTCCTTGCATGAGAGCAGATGAGCAGCATAAAACAGTGACCCTGCAGCGTGACCCATCTGGGTGGTTCTTGGGCATTCCAGTGGCGTTGTCTCTGCTGGCAAGAACTGTTGATTAAAGGGAAATAAAGACATTTAAAAACTTAGTCTGAGCTACTACAGCTTTCTCATCTTCTGAGATACTCTGTTTAAACTACCTAGGCATGCAGTAGGGATTGAACAGTGGGCATGCATTGGGCAGAAAGGGCCCAGAGTCCTAAAATTTCAAAGGCTTACAGGAATATTATTGTTTTTATTTATTATTAGCAGTCACCACAAACATTAATTAGCAGCCTCCCAGGGGAATCTGCTAGCTGTGCATCCTGCTGGGCTTGATAGCTACAGCATTCATTTTGTGTTTAAGTTGATGTTTTAATTAAACTGCCCCCTAATTATCTTAACTAGCTTTTAAATAATAACTTTCCACGGAGCCATTCACATCAGCTGCTAATTGGCTCCCCTCTGTTTACAGGGGGCTGGCTGGCTCACACAAATGCGGCCGTGGGCTGGCAGGTGGGTTTGGGAAGGGGCTGCCTTTCTTACACTGTGCTTCTCTGTGTTTGCCCTCAGGCTAATGAATCAGATGCCAGGCTGAGATGGCTGGCAAGTGCTTCACCATTTCCTCCTGTGATGTGTGGGATGAGGGTTCTACAAGCTCATGTTTCCACAGGCTACTCCCATCTTCTGATCACTGGCCCTATGGCAGATTATTCCGTTTCTGTATTCACCCAGTTTGGACTAATTCACAGGGCATAATCAATGGCCCCTGACCCTGGCTGGGAGCAGGGTCAGTCCTTGGCACAGGCACTGCCTTTAATAATGTAGGCAGAGGCTGCTGCAAACTGCAGAGGTCACCACATGAGTTCAACAGCTCAGGGTTTGCTCTGCCTTGTGCTCAGTAGGGCTGGAAGGGGAAGCAATATATCCATAACTCCAGCCTTCCCTCACTGTGCTGATGCTGTGCCTCCCCTGGGGCTGTATTTCCTGTGCTGGGAGAGGGCTGGTGTTGCCTGACTCCCTCCCACTGCAGCTTTCTCCCTGCAACCCACAGCAGTGGTTGCAACTGGGCTGGGAAGAGCCTGGATTGTGGACAGGACACCAGTTGCAGTGGCACAGCACATGTGCCTTTGGCTGAAGGTGTGTGCTGGGCCTTGGGGCAGTCTGTGTGTGTGCTGTTGGACTGGGGGGATGGGTTCCCACTCGGTGAGTGGTGCCTTTATGTGCACCACAGACAGACCTGGGTGTTTGTGTGAGCAATACAGATTGCACACGGGCATCAGAGCCCTGGAGCCCTGTGTTATTTAAATGCTCTGTGCTGGACTGCACTCCCAAGGTCCTGATCTATGTGTTGTGTCTCGTGCAGTTTGTCAACCCCCTTTTTCCTTCTTGTTTTCTTGTGTTTATTCAAAACCTCTACCACAGACCCAAGAAAACGTGGTGAGAAGAAAAGTGTCCCGGAGGCAGCAGATGAACGTGTGTAATCCTTCGTCGCTTGTCACAAATGCAAAGCCATCCCACACGCCATCAGCTCCTTTTGGAGATGATTGCTAATTAGACTTTTACTACAATGTGTATTTGAAAACAATTACAGTTACAGTGCCAGCATGTGGCTGATTCAACCTCCTCATGTTGATTCAGTTAAGTCAGCAATTGGTGAGCTGGTCTGGCTGCCAGAGGGTGTGGGGGTGCAGCCTTTGGTCAGGTGCCACTGCAGCCACCAGCCCTCAGAGAGGGACACACGAGCTCTTCACTGCTCCTTTGCATCAGGCAGGGTCCTGTTGAGATTTTGGAGGCATGACTGTCCCAGGGCTATTGCACCTCTGTGTTAGGCCATGAGAAGACAGTATTTATGGTGGGTGCTGTGCCAGAATGGGGGGCTTGTCCTTCACCTGGCCACAGCCAGGAAATCCTCTGAGTGGAGCTGCTGTTGGCATTTGCACCGTGTGCTCCTGGCTGTGGGGCAGAGATCATTCACACATCTCTGCCACCTTTCTCTGGAGTCACATCTCCAGAAGTGCTTTGGAAGGGACAGCCCTGGAAGTCCTGCAGTGAGCTTGTTTCTGTGGTTCCCTTTAGCACTGTGGAACAAGATGGGACTGAGACCACTGGCTTGTCTGACCTGAGGCTATCAACAAACCTTGGGGCAGAGATCACTGCTGGCCAACTAGAACCATTACCTGGAAGAGAATGATTTTCCCTTCATTGCTATTCCACTGATTAATCTGCCATTGCTCCAAAGATCTCCCTTGCCAGAGGATGCCGAGTGGAACATGTTCTTGGAGATAAGTGATTCAGTGATTCTTCCACCCCGAGGAATTTTTATTCAGCAATCCTCATCTACTCATTAATTTCCATGTCACAAGGCAAAATAAAGGCCTTCATGTTCTACACTACCAAACAGCAGTTTTGCTTGCCTTATAGGAGAAGGCTCTTTTTTGCCACCATCACCATCTGTTTTCAAATAAACTGTCTGGAAATCAGGTTTTGTTTTAGTTTAAATGAGAAGTCTTGCTGTTTTGTCTGTAAATCCTTCTCTCTGTGTAAAGGCAGCACTGTTTCACATCCTAATTGTGACAGGTTTAACCTCTGCAGCTGTACTTTCACGCTTTACATCCTGTATGTGGTTTTTCTGACCTGTGGCTGTTAATTCTGGAGCTCTGGAGATGTGGGAACAGGGGGGGAAAAAAGGCCATGTGTAGCTAGAACTTCTGTGCACAGCCCCTGTGTGGATTAATGCAGTGCTACTGCAGGTTTTAAGCACCTTCCATGCACATCAGTGGCTGTAATTGCCAGTTAAAATTTGCTACTGGAATAATTGGAGGTGTACAGAACTAAAGCTGGAGATAAGGAGTTGCTTTATATTGACTTTCATTCCAGAGACTGGAAGAAGAACATTGGTTTTTTTGTCATCTAAGCAAAGCCTTTATGCACCAAAAAGGACAAAAAAAAAGCAGAGGAAGATACGGAGATTGATGGATGAACCAGAGGAGAGTGGGGAAGATGCACAGAAAATAGAGTGGTGAAAGGGATGGTTTCCTGTGATTTCAATTCTATATTAACAGACATTAAGTTGCTTCTTCTAAGGGCACCTTCACAATTCCAGAGCGGTGCAGATGTGAGCACAATGGCCCTTCAGCATTTTGCTGGCACCTAAGGGGAGCTTGTGGGGCTTGTTTAACAACAAACGCAGATGTCTGATGAGAGAACTACCAATTTTTGCATGCAGGCAAGAAGATGAGCGGGATGAGCTTTGTTCCCCCTTTGTGCACCTTCAGCAGAGCACAGTGAGCCGTGTCTGCTTCAATGGGGTCTTTTTGTCAGGGAAATGAGGAAATCTGAGGCTTTGATGTGCTTGGTGCTCACCCTGGTGAGCTGTCCTGACTGATCCCCGTGCACAGAGTGCAGCCCAGAGCCGGCAGTTGAGAGCTAGGGTACAATTCCTTTGCTTGAAGTCAGTAAATCAAGACTAGAGCGTAAGTTTTGCGCTGAAATTACTGAACATTCTGGCAGCAGGTTTGATAGAGTCGGGGTTTCACCTCAGCAGTCTCTCTGAAAGGCACACTCTAAGCTAACCACAGGCTCTTGGACTCTGTGCAGCAATGTCTGGCTGAAGTGCTGATCACTGTCCTCCCCATGTTAGATTATTGCAGGGTTTTAGAGCTGATAGCACCTCAAAATAGCCCAGACCATACCTGCTTCCTTTTCATCAAAATGCCACCTCATTATCCTCAAGTATCTGTGCCAGTGGATTTGAAAGTGCAGTGGGAATTACACTGCACCATCAGCTGGGCCCCATGATTTCCTCCCTCCCTCCCTCCCTCCCTCTACCTGTCTGCTTTAACTCTTGCTGTGGCTGGACACCAGAACATCCTGAGAGCCTCATTTTTCCAGACCACAACCTCCCATTTCCCCTCCTTTTTTTCAGGGCAGCCAACAGAACTGAATTATACTGTTCAACTTCCTTACCTTTATTTAGCACAAACTGTGCTCATTTCCTCTGTTAATCAGTTTGAGATTAAACACCACAATACAGAAACTGTGGCACTTTGTGCCTGGACAGGAGTCAATTAATGAGTGCACTGGAGCTATAACACGAACCAACTTTGCCATGAACACAAATCTGCTCAGCTCCTGTGAGTGCCAGGTGTTATCCAGTGCTCTGCTCTCCTGGAATGGTGGAGCTAGAGAAGACTCACTGGATTTTGCTGTAATGGAGAAGTGGGTCTTTGGGGATAGTTTGATCTCTTTACAGCTTTAATGCTGGCAGAATTTACTCATTCTGGCCTGTCTGGCTCACTCCTTGTACAACCCAGCTCTGTTGCTAAAATGTTTTAACTGAGGAAAAAAAAATGGAGAAAGGAAAAGATTGGATTTTCTTGGTTACATAATTTTCTTTTAAAACAAACAAACCGTTTTCCAGCTGACAGGATTTATGGAGGTAGTCTGGAGCCAGTCATGATCTCTAAAAATGCATCTTCCTGGGAGCTGGTTTGCTGTAATACCTAAAGTTTCTAGAATTGGTGCAGCCAGTCTGGGACCCTCAGAGAATTTTATCACCCCAGTTCCTTCTGCTGAGAGAAGCAGCTTGTTCCTCTTTATGACGTTCTCCCACCCTTTCAGCTCCCTTGATTACTGTTTTCTTGAAATTATCTCCTTAAAATTCTTACAGCCCATCTCCCAGCCCTCCCAGCTGACACATCTATCTTGTGCTGCTCTTCTCCTCCTTCATAAAAATTCACACAGAGCATGTGAAGCACTTCACACTTTGTTTGCTAATAAAGACCATGGAGGGATGTTAAATGAATAGAAACCACCTTACAACAAGATGGGTTGAAAAAGATTATACGGTCATATCCTTTCTTTGATTCATAAGCTCAACCCCCGGTCTGGCAGCGGTTTAAAGCTTGCTGTTCCTGAGAAAAACAAGGAGAAAAACAAGGAGGGAGAAAACAAAAGAAAAGCAGGAAATAGAAGGCACTGTGGTTTGATGGTGGATGCACCAGCTGCCAGCATTGCCACCCGCTCAGCGCCGTGGCTTCAAACCACGCAGTGTCTTTGTCTGGTTTTATTTTCCTTGTGTGTGAAAAAACAATGATATGTTGCTTTTTCCTCCCCTCTCTTGTGGTAATCCCTTCTCCAAAGTGCTGCTGGTGTTCTACTCCGTGCACTTTAGTAAAGCTGTAGCATGCAGACCTGCTTTAAAACTTGAACTACTGTGGAGATGATTGGGTAATGTCTTGCAGGTTTTTTTTATCTTTTATTTAGGACTCCAGGGTGAAGCATCTGCCATTCCCTCTGCCACACTCTCGTCTTTTCATTCGGTTTAGTAATTAAATATTTCTGTCTTTGCTATTTCAGATTTTTAGTTGTCTCTCACATCCAGAAGAACTGAGAGAAATATTTAATTCATTGCCTCCTGCATATGCTGTTTCTTGGGGAATTCCTTCTGAAAGTGCTGGGCTCCTTTGCTGCTTTGTTGAGTAGCCATTTCTGAGGAGTTTTATATTTACTCTGTGAGGCAAAAGTGATTATTTATTCAACCAGAAGAGAAAAAAAAAAAAACAAACCTCATAAGCAGCTGGGAAGCTTTATTTGTACTTGTGTTTTTAGTCTCAAATCTGCAGTTGTTAAAACCTGCTGTATGAGTATTTAACAATCATTTTTTCCCTCGTGCATCCCTATTTATGTGAGGAAAAATAGACACTGATTGCATGGTGCAGCTGATTAGTTCAACAAATGCTCTGCAAGCCTGAGCCCTACTGGAGCCTTCCACAGTGACCCCATATAATATTTCTCTGCATACAACACACCCCAGAGTGGTCTGTGTTCACACTTGGCACAAATTGGCACAGCAAGTGCTGCTGATTTATGCCACCTAAAGATGTATTTACCCTGCTAATAATGATGGATTTTGTCAAAACTCCTGATGCCAGTAGCGGAGCAGATTGTAATGAGAACAGGATGGGCTGGGATCAATAGCATTTTGATTCCCTTAGGCCTGCAGTCCTGTAGCAAGCACATTTTTTGTCCATTATTATTCTTTCAGAACCATGGCTGGCAGCCAGAGTGGTTCCATGCAGTGCACTGAGCTCTCTGAGGTATTAAGCTGTGTCTCCTGGTTACTGGCAATGGCGTGTGAGCCTCTGGTGGGGCTGCACAAACTCACTGCAGGCCTGAAAAATGGAGAAATGACTCCCCTGAACGCATTTCCCTCTTTCAGAAACGCAGCAGAGTCAGAAGCAATGAAAGAAGAACGGGTTCTGCCTTGCTCTGACAAAGTTCTTGCCTTCCCTGTGTCCCTGGGGGTGTGGCATTCCCATTATCCCGAAGTGGTGGCAGCAGGAGCAGCAAGGCAGGGTGATGGGGTAGTGGTGTGTCCTCACACAGGCAGGGAAGGTGCAGTGGTGCCATCCCCAACTGCTGCAGCTTGGAGACACAGCCTTCAAAGGTGTTCCCAAGTCACAGGTAGGGAGGTAATTAAATAATTCTGTCAAGAACACCCTGGTAGCCAAGGATGTTGTAGGTAAGGAGCTGAAGAAGTAACTTCTGTCCGTGGCAGGGGGTGGGCATGAAATATCTCTGCCATCCACTCTACAATGGCAACAGTTTGTAAAGTCCAAACAGAACTAAGCCAAAGAGAATCATGGTGATATCATTAAATATCATTAATGGCTGGGTTTGCAAATGGCCATGTAGTTACACAGTGTTTGCAGCACAAACACCAATTAACATTGTAGCTGTAGCTGTTTGTACTCAGCAGATTCTATCTCCGGGGAATCCCACAGAGTGGGAAGGAGTGTCAAATGATCTAAGGCAGGAGCAAACGGTGATAATAAGGAACTGATCATTAAGGAAATTCTTGGTCTTCCCTGTGATACATCTGCTAAAGCAATAGGGATGCTCAGGAGTCATATGCAGAAACCTGAAAAGCAATATGTATGTGTCTATATATACAGCCATCCATCTGTCCCTACCAAATTAGGCAAGATAAAGGAATTACTGTGGCAGTTTGCTCAAGGAATTTTGCTTTAGCTTTACCTGCAGAGCCTGCATTCTTGGAGTTTAAGGCTTGGGACTCTGGATTTCGCTCTCAGTGATTTATAGAGTAAGTGCCTGCAGAATATATATTTATTTCAACAGGAAGCTGGAATGTGCTCCAGTGCAAAGATACTTCTGGACTCTCTCCAGAGCTGCCCGTGAAGGCCAGTGAGTCTGTCACAGTCGGAAGCCACTGTGCCCTGGGAGCTCCACAACGACACAGCAGCTCATCAATGCCAGCAGAATCGTCTCTGTCTCATGCCCTTGTCATCTGCTGGATTTTTGTCACTCTTATGAAATGGGAGAAAGCAGCCAGTTAGCCAGGGTTGGCTTCACCAGGAAGACTGGGAAGAAGAGTTTGTATTTCATCGTAGTCAGAAATTGCTGATTCTGTTTCTTTCCCCTTCCCTTGGCTGTAAATGAGACCAAGAGAGAGGGAGGGACAGAGAGAACAAGGGGAAAGAATTGATAAAATGCTGTACTGATCTTTGGTCAATAATCCTGTTCCTAATGAGGAGCTGCAGCAGCAGCAGGTGCAGGGTGGATGTGCTGCTGCAGGTTCTCATCCTAACACATTTTAATATTTGCATCAGCATGAATGTCAGGTAATCCCAGGGAAATCGTGGTGTTTATCCTGGATTTGTACCAGTATCAAAGAAAGCAAAATCTTCCTGATTTATATCAAGGACCTTCTTTACTGTAATGACTGAAACAGCCCTGTGTTGCAGCTTGCCTTTCTGCAGGCTTAAGGATGTTCATCTTTTCTTCTGCATAGGGTTTGGGGATTTCATTTCTTGGCCCAGTGGCAAACACTCTGTCCTTCCCTTCAGAGATGGTGGCCACTTTCCTGACTGGAATTCCTGACTTCATGTTCAGTCCTGGAGTGTGTAGGAGTAACTCTATCACCAGTGCTGGAGGGAACATCTTTTATGCCTGGCTTGGAATCCCTATTTCCTGCTGGGGTCAGCAGCAATCAGGCATTTGTATTTGAAAGAAAGAAGTTGTCAAAGCAAGAAACAAGTGGAATGGTGGAGAGGGGGTTGCAAGTTGTACGGAAGAGGCAGGAAAAAGAAGAGAAGAAAGATGCAGTGGAAAATTGAAGTGACGGGGTGGGGCATTAGGTGATGCAGGTGAGCATCTGGATCCCTTCCAAATCACATCAGAAGAGGCCCTGCCCCAGAAGTCCCACCTCAGTGACTGCTACATTAAAAATCTGTCTGGCAAATCAATCTCAAGTGAACACTGTCAGCAAAAGCCACGTTGTAAGGAAGAGTCAAAAGACCTGGATCGATAGATGTGAATATCAAATGCACATAAGAGCTGGAAAAAGGCTTTCAGTGAGGGGGCCAGGACACGAGCACGGGAGAGCAGTACAAGGGAGAGCAGCACAGACAGCACTGCACTCTCCCCGTGTGTCAGTCCCAGGTGACAGCTGTCAAGGCAGATGACAGTCTGAGAGATTGTCACCTGCACTGACAGACAAATCAGCTCTGCTTATTATGTAAGATTTTATTTTAATGTTGTGCTGCTTCTTTCCTGTTTTCCAGAATCAGAGAGCTGGTCTGAATTCTGATCTCTGTTAGAAGCTGCTGGTGGTTTCCACTGAAATTGAAAAGCCTTTTGTGCCTCATCAGAAGCACGATTTGGCTCCAGCTCCAATGCTCACTGGAGCTGTTCTTCTCTGAGTGGAGCTGGAAGGATTCTGTAGGCACAAAAGCTCACAAAACCTGGGGATTAAGTTAGTGTAACCCAGCAGTCTGGAGAATCCACTCATTTTTGTTTCTCTCTTTAGTCCTTTCTCCCCCGGGAACTGAAGTTTAAGTGCAAAGCTGACCACTGATCCAGAACACATTACCCACACCTCTGCTTTAATAAACCATTCCCTTCAGCATAAGGATTAAACAGCTATCTCTGCCAAAACATGCCTGTTCCACTCAGCATGGGAGCTGACAGGCAAGAGCAAAGAGCCTTGGGGATGTCAGGGTCATCACCAGACAGGCATTGAGACACGTCCTGTCCCCAGCACGTCCTGGAGCAGATCAAAAGGGCACCAGTGATATGTTGGTGGTGTTGTACCTTTTTTCCTGCTAGAGAAATTATAGCAAGGGAGGGCCTGGTGATTGTTTAGTTCTGTCCCAGTTAGGGAGGGAGCAGAGCCATATTTGAGTCTTGTTTCATTATTTTAAGCTCACTGTTCTAGTATGTTTATTTTTGTGTGTGAATTTAGCCCTGCAGAAGCATCAGCAAACATTTCTGCACAGCTGCAGGGTCAGTTGAGTGTGAGTAGCTCCTTAACCAGGTCCTGGCTCTGTCCTGGAGTGGTGTTCTGTAGCAGGAAGGATTCAGGGTTTATACCTGACCCATTCCCTCCTCAGCCCCGCCATCTCTGCAGGCAGCTCCAGGTGCCATCTGCAGCTGTAATTCCACAAGCATTGAACAAGATCAGTACAATCCCGGCTCATCTGGCAGGACAAATTTGATTTTTGCTCTGTGTTACACATGGCTGCATTTCAGCAGGATTAGCCCATGCACGGAGCTCAGACTTTATCCAGTTTACACTTTTTTTTGTCAGCTTACACTGCCCGTGGGAGGACAAGCAATTCCAGCATGAAACCAGAGCAGGGCAGACAGACAGTGCACACATTCCTTGGCAATGGGATGCTTTGTCCAGGACTGGCCCTCCCAGCTGGGATAATACAGAGTTTGAACAGAAGGGACATTGTGGAAGATACCTGGAAAGGGAGAGGGAGACTGGCTAAGCTGGAAAATGGCAGGAAGAACTAGAGACAAAAGAGTAAGTGGGATCTAATCCTGTACTGCCCCGAGTTCCCTTTAAGAAGCAATGACTGCCCCCAGCTCCCACTGACTGTATTTATATCACTTTTTGTTATTCTCATTCCCAGTTACAGACAGGACTGGGAGGGAGGCAGGAAATGCTCAGTGCCAGGCAGGACCTGACCCTTGGTGCAAGGGAACAATAAGGGCACAGCTCAGGGGCTGTGAAGAGTCAGGGGATGGGAAAAGGCAGGAAATCTACTTTATCATTTATCATTCCTGCTCCGTGGCCTCTTGCCAAACATCAGCACAAATCCCTTGCTCTCTCCAGAGAGCAGGAATCCATTTTACAGGAGGGGAAACAGAGGCAGGGAGAGAGGAAAGCTCTGTGTTCCAAATGAGGGTCTGGATCCATTTTGGATAACTCTGTTTCCTCCTAAAATACGCCCCAGGTTTGTGAGAATGTTGCTAGAAGAGAGCCAGAGACAGAATCCAGGAGGCCAAATTGTCTTAATAGGGCTGCAGTGTCCCATCCCAAAGCAGCTGAAGATAATGATCCCTCCATTGAAGGCAGGGAGGAATCCGCTGCTGGAGTGGCAGCTGAAATAGTTAATGGCAGACAATATTCACCTAACCCTTAATTATTTAGAACCAGAGTTAATTTTGCAGTTCCTCTGGCAGGTTTCTGGTCATTAGGGTGCTGGCAATGAGTCTTTCCCGGCAATGCCGCTATCGATCAATCTCGGAAGGCTGATGTGTCACTGGGAGGTTGGAGGCAGCTGTGTCTCAGGGCAGAAGCTGAGCAAGGCAGAATTTACCCAGGCTCTTAAACTTTTCTTTCTTTCCTCCCCCTTGTCTCAGAGAGAAGATAAAAACAAAGGCGTATAAACTCAAAAAGAAAGAATAATGTCTTCATCCTGCAGAGGGACTGTGTTTGGAGATTTTGGCTAGTTTTCATCCTAAGTGCTGTTGACTTGAAGAAATTCTTTTGATCATCTAAGCCTTGGCTGGAGTAAATTGCCAAATCCCATTAGATTCCTTGGGATTTACAACAGATGCTGGATGAAAGATTTATCTGTGGCCCACCAGGCCTTCATGGCCATTCAGAGCTCTGCTGTCCCCAGAGGCAAAGGGCAGTGTTGAAGGAATTATCTTTAACCCCTATCATCTATTGTGCAGAGGGCTGAGAAGGTGTAGGGATCACCTGATCCTACCCAGGGCACAGGGATAACTTCTAATGGAAGGAGATCCCGAACAGGGACATTTCAGCATTCCTTGGGGAGAGAAGATCTTCCCTGGAGGGTCAGGGTAGCTGTGCACAGGAAAAAGGTATTAATTCTGGGCAACACTCTGCAAGATTTGTTTGCATTACTTTCCTGCTTTCTCCTCCTGTCCACACTTTTAACATCACACAAAGGTTTGGGAGTAGTGGGAATAGCTTATGTGTTATTAATGCTCGTAACCAGTGGCCAGGCTAACCCAGCCATTACAGAGTCAGCTCCATTTCATGCCCTCTTTCCATTTTCCCTGCCTTGACTTTTCTGCTCTATTTGTCTGAAACGAACAGACAAGAAGTGAAATGACTTACAGGCTCTCCCTGTTCCATGCTGGAGACCCAGAGGGAGAGTGGACTGTTGCTGTGTCTGGCTCACAATTTGTGGCTCCACTGCAGTGCAGCCTTTCCCTCACAAGTGCCAGCATGCCCAGAATCCCCCTCTCCCACTCCAAACCTAATATGCATTCACCACCACCCTCCTCCCCGCTCTTGCTGTGCCCGTGCTCTGCACACTCTTCCACCACAGGCTCAAATCTGCCAGATGTTGAACGTTCCCTGGGAATTCCAGCAGTGTGCCAGACTTCACAGGGAGCCCAGATGTGATAAGTGAGCTAACAGTTATGTGCTGCCTCGCTCAGACCCACAGGGAACTTGGGAACTCAGCGGGATCCCTGCTCAGCCTCCAGGGAATAAACAAACGGGCTACAAGGAGAGAAGGACAGTGACACTCAATTTGATGGGGCTTTTTCCTCAGCGTTTTGAGTGGGGGAGGTGGGAGCTGTGCCCGGAGTCACTGGGAAGCCACCACACGCTGGGACTGCACGAAGAACACCCACCAAGCGTGTCTCCTCGTGCTCTCTGCTGGTGGAGAAGCTGTTCCGGCTCTTAAGTTTTAATCCTCTTGGTGAAGAAGCTTCCAGCTGGTACAGCTCATTCTTCCTGCTCAGCTCACTGTGTTTTCAAACACCAGCCCGAAACTTAGCGGATGGTAATTACACTTTGACATTAATATTTAAACCACAAACACAGTTAGCACGCTAATACCATCCCCAAAGGCTACTGCTCATTTGAGTTTCATCCTTATGAGACTTAATTATTGTCAGGGATGAATCCTAAAAGGCAAGAAATATTACAGCTCAAAGACTAAACATTCCCTTGATTATTAGAGCTACAGGATTGGGGCTCAGACTCTGCAAATGGCCTTGGCTGTGGTGGCAACACTAATACTGCTACCAAAACCCTCGGAGTTTTTAAATCCTAAAGCCTGATTTTAAAGAGCTGCTGAGATTTGTTTGTAATTACAATTATGCAGAGATCTCAGTGTCCAGTTGGTTAAGCCACAGAGTAACTTTGCAAAACTTGGGTGCCATTACCTGTTGTACAGATGGAGGCACAGCAGTGCTTGGAGGGCCTGACCCAAGGCAGCATCAGGACTCTGTCGTCTGAGGTGGTGAGAGCAGCAAGTGTCTGGTGCTTCAAGCCTGTCACTTCACCATTCTTCAAGCTATTTCTCCAACCTAACCTGTTTATAGACCTTTTCTAAGAAAGAACCCCCGGATCACACATTTTCTCATCAATTTGTGCAGCTGCAGTGGGTATGAAGAAGCTGGATGGCCATTTTAGGTGCTTTCCAGCATTCTGAAACACACTTTATTGTGGACAACACAATAGCACAATCTGTTACAGAAACACCAGGAAAAAAAGTTGGATTTTCTGCTGGTGTAACTCCAGGAGCATCAAGAACACTGAGCTGTGAGTTTGATGCTCAGTTCAATAACACTCTGGATGTCTCCTGTCCCTGAGATAAGAGCTGGGGCAGAGAACAGTGAGCTGGAGCATGGAGGAGAATTCCTTGTGTGTCCCTCCATCCACAGGCATCCCTGGCAGACACCACCCAGCAGTGGATGCCAAGTGGTGAGGAGGAGCCAGGCTGCTGATGATTAAAGCTCCTGATCCCAGGGTCAGCACAAGGAATGTAAGAGCTCAAGCAAGTTCTGCCCTGAAAATCAGACACTTGGAGAGGACTTTCTCAGTCAATGGTCAGGGTTTGTCGTCCTTACCAGGCTTCAGAGAAAGACCAAAATCAGAGCTACATCAGGCACAGGTTTCTGTCCTGCTGCATTGAAGGAGTCACTGTGGTTGGACTGGTTCATGGATGGAGAGGATCAGGATCAGGGAAGGTGGACAGAGCTGACTCTCCTTCAGTTCTCCTCCAGCTGCACTTTGCTGAGGATCTCCCCATTTTTGTTTTGAGTGCGAACAGATAATCAGCTGAAATCGCCAATTCCACCTGGCTTAGCAACAGCTGCTGCAGAATGGCTTGTTTCCAGCCTTCTGAAGGGAAATCGTGAATTTCCAGAGGTCTGATCAGAACTGATGCCAGGTTTAAATTTGCCACCTTCTGTTTAAATTGGATCTTGGACCATGTTGCACTGCTCCCAATCATACTTCAAAATTTTGCAAGTCTTGTCAAACCCCTGGCTCAGCCAGGGATGAATTTCAGACCTGAGGCTGTACCCTGAAGTCTGTGAGCTTTCCTATTTTTAGGTTCTCCATGGTTCTAATAAAAACCAGAGCCAGGAAGCTGAAGTTTGTTTTTTCCTGACACTCAGAACTCATGGAAGGAAAGAGATCTTTTGACACAGACCTTCAGGTTAATTACTAGTTTCTTTAATGTCTCAAAGCCTTTAAAGAAGGGTGGTGCAGGCTCTACCACTTGTGTCCAAGAAAAGGCAAGTCTGCTGCCATCTGCTCCCTCAGCCTAAAACTAATGAGTGCATTAACTTCAGAGAGAGATTCATAAGCTCATACTGCCCGAGGATGCCATGAGCTGTTGATGTTTAAAAGAGTGACCTCCAAAGATTTCTTTAGCCACCTGTGCACTCTGTTTTATTTAGAGAAATCCATCAGAAGGCTCCAATTTTTCACAGAAAGGTGTGTGATTTTTCCAGGGGTGATGGCTGGGTTGTAGTAGATTAAATCCATCATTTACATTGCTCAGGAAGCAGGGCTGGTAAACTCATTGCGACCATTCTGGCAGATTTGAAAAATAACAAATACAGGCACAGTGGGTGTGGAGTCTGTGTCTCCCTGCACAAATGGGGTGTGTGTAGGATGCTGGAGCAGCAGTGGCTACTTGCATACCCGTGTAAATGATGACCTAAGGAGCAGTGAAGCCAGGAGGGTGTAAAGGACAGGTCATGTTCTGCTTCTGCTTTAACCAGCACAAAAGGCTCCTTTCCCTACACAGCACTGCATTGATTTCTCCATATCCTTCCAGTCAAATTAGATTTGTCCTCCCTTTGAGTGTCTAATTGGTCTCTATTTAACATGCAAGTGCAATGTTTTGAATGAGAAGCCTTGATTTGTGGAAAGAGGCATTGACGCTCCATCTACATTTATATTCCTGGGCAGACAGCCTGTGGACTCAGACACAGCCTGACAGGGTCACTGAAGTCCCCAAGAAGGCTGACACTGAGGGCCTGAGTCACTGGTGTGTTCAGCCCATAAAATCACGGTTCAAATGCAGGTTCATGCAGGGGTGACTTGGAAACTTTGACTTTAACCCATGTGGTTTGGCTGCTGTGCAGGTGTCTCCCTTGGGTGTTCAACTGGCTTTGCCTTGTGGCTTATTTGAATCTTCAGGCCTTCCAGTACCTGAAGGGAACTTGCAGGAAAGATGGGACAAGATTATTTAAAAGGGCATGGAGTGACAGGACAAGGGGGAATGGGTTCAAATTGAAAGAGAGTAGGATCAGATTGGATATTAGGAAAAAACTCTTCCCTGTGAGGGTGGTGAGACCCTGACATTTGCCATTTGCCCAGGAAAATGAGGTTACCCAGGGAAGTTATGGTTGCCAGGTTGGACAGGGCTTGGAGCAACCTGGTCTAGTGGGAGGTGACCCTGCCCGTGGCAGGGGGTGGAACGAGATGGTCTTCAAGGTCCACTCCCAGCCCAAACTGCTCTGTGATCCAATGAATGGTGCCCTGAACTGTTCCATGTACATTTTTTCTCATGTTTAAGCACCAAGCCTCACCATTTTCCAAACATCTCTTTGGGGCTTTAGCCATGTGACTCCCACTAAGGGCAGCAGCAGTCACGCTCCACCTCCTCACGTGCAGATGGCCCGAGGCCCCGGGGATGCAGCTCTGGGGAACCATTCTGCTTCTTGGCTGTTGCCAGCCAGGGAAAGGTGGGGAATTTCCCTGTTGTGTTGTCTGGTGAAATGTTATGCTGTGTGAAGTTGTTGAGCACCTGCTTCTTCACACAGGGAGAAGGCTGAAACTGCTCCCTGGTGCCCTGTAGATGCTGCTAAAGAGAGCGGGAGGGAGCTGGGTCAGAGGGGTAATTGCTGAAATGAGCAGTATGCTCAGCGCTCCCTTTTCAGCTTTGAGTTGAAATTAAAAAAGGAGAGACAGGGAGGTTCTGCTGTTGATGTTGCTGGAGCTGGTGTGCTCACAGAGGGTGTGATGTCAAGCACGAAGCAGAGCAGAGACCATTTTGCTCTGCACAATCTCTCCCATCCACACCTTTCCAAACCTGCTCTACTGGCCCCTTGTTTGCTCACCATCTGCGGGTCAGCAGACGTGTGGGTGGCATTTTGGCAATATTTGAGATGCTGCTGACCCAGTGGTGGTTGGTGCAGGAGCCTGGACAATGACACAGCCCATCAAAATGAAAATGATAGAGCGCGGTTTTAAATCTCATTTTGTGAGACACACGGCACATTTCAGAGGGGCAGAGGTTACTTTTTTCCCCTCAGATGAGTGTGCCTGGTGCTTTAAAGAAAAAATAGTGAGCATTTCCCAAAACCTATTTCTTCTCTTCATGGGGGAGAGGTGCCCTGGGAATACTGATGATCAGACCAGCTCAGTGGGGGCCCAGTTCTGTCACAGCACCTGACTCTATTTGAGCAGTTAGATTTGTTGTGACATAAAATCCCATTGATGACTCTGAGAGAGACTTGCCAAGAGATAATAAAGAATAAAAGTGGAAGAGTGTTCATCTGCAATTACCTTAGATGCTTCTAGTAACAAAAGAATGAATAATTTTGCATGCAAGTGAAGCTACACAGAGATTAATTTGGCCTACAGCAATATTTTTTTGAGTTCTCTGTACATTTTTCTTTTCAAAGTCTATTTTTTCTGCTCACTATTTGCAAAAAGAGATTGACCATGACACAGAATGAGCACATGGTAGTTTTATGAGTAGGCTGACATGGCCTGTTTATCCCTTGATTTCAAAAGCACACCAGATAGAACTATCTCGTCCTCCTTCTGTAATTCTCTCCTTTTCTTGCTTTTTTCCCCTCTTCTTGGAAATTGTAATAGCAAAATTGTATGGGAGCTGAGATCTCCTTGGCCAAATTGCAGCCCATGAGTAAGCTTCCCGTGCCAAGACATGTAAAAGAAAAACCTCAGAGGGAAGGATATAGGGAGTTAAGATGAAAGTGCTGATATGACCTTAACTCTCGTGTCATCCACAGCAGTGCTTTAATTTATCCAATCAATTGCAGGGCCCTTCGGCTGGGAAAGGATAACGCTGGGATATTAAATCTGTCCCTCTCTCCAATCTGTCTCTGGTGTGTCAGAATACATTGATTCCCCCAGTCCTGCTTTTATTAACTGTCTCCTTGGCGTGGTCTCTGGGTCTATCACACACTAACCTGCATTGCCTGCTGAGTGCAAGACCCCTGGAAAACCTCTGGATTTTCTGCTGACCCCATTTTTTAGCGCTGTCAGTGCAGATGTAACGACCTGCTCTTACTGCGTGTCATTCACCCCCACAAACCTGGGGATTGCCAGACTGGACTGGAAGTTTGTTCTGCCCTCTGCTTTCCCACAGGGTAGAGACACCACAAAAGATGTGCCATACCTGTGCTGGAAACCCCTTGGCACAGCAGAGGGTCCAGATCCTCCCAGATCCACACTGGGCTGCAGGTGGGAGCTGATCACCCTGTATTTTGTCTGCAGCTCAGCTCCTTTAACTGCACTTGCCATTCCTGGGGATGGCATTTCCAGCTCCCGGCTGAACTGGGCCCTAGGGCAATCTCTGGCAGGCAAGTGGTTGCCCAGGGCAGAAAAAGGTTTAATAGTTGCTCACTGTGCAAATAGCTTGGAGCTGAAGGGCTGGCATTTCCAGTCTGACTGAAGTGTTAGAGCACTTAAAGGCTGGCCTGATTGTCTCCGAATTAACTCTGTGCTTAAGAGTATTACAAAAGGGACTAAACCCATCCCTGCTACAGCTTGCTTAGTATGGATTCTAGTCCTTTTTTTCACCACATTTATGCCCCTGCCCAGCTTTGCCTTAGTGATTGCTGACCCCTAACAGCACAGTGAAGCACAAGCATTAAAACTAGAAGCCCTGTTGTGGTCACCCTGGCCTTTTACATAACACAAGCTCAGGACTAACCCTGTCTGCCTGTCTGCTCAGCTTGGACTGATTTATTAATATTGGGTTTAGAAGCTGACAGAGCTGGAAAATCTACAAAGTGTCTTTTGTGCAAGTTGAAATGACTCTGATTAATCAGCGAAGTAAATTGCCCTGGAGCTCAGCAGGGTGTGGGAGCTCCATGTGCTGCACACCCCGTGTGTCCCAGCACCAGACAGAGCCTGAGGAAGTCGTGCCTAACACCCCTTGCCACCATGGCTTCATCTGGCCCTGATGCTCCTGCAAGATTTGGAGAGAGGTTGTTTAAGGTTCCCATCATCTCCTTCGCAGCTGCAGCGTCCAAATCCACTCGCAGCTTTGAAAATGTCAGCCTTTTGAGTATATCTTGATTACAGGATATAGTGCTTTAGAGACTGTCACAGAGTTTTAAGCACTGCAAAGCAGTGGGCTGCTTTGGAAAGTGATGAATTTTTAAGTTTACTGAAAAGCCTCTGTTGTAAAAAGAAGTACGTTCCCCTCTGTAGTCTGAGTAATTGAGACACTCCTCTTTCTTGATTTATTTGCCCATAAAAATCCAGGTGGTTTTGGCACTGTTTCTTTTCCCTGTAACATGAGCAAATATTTAGCAGCAAATCCTCACCTTAATTTCATTAATTATCTGCCAGGGCTGGAAGCCTCTGCAATAATGTCTGATTTTAATAGACATCTCACAAGCAAAGTAAGCTCCCAGTGCCTTCACTACTTTCAAAGGTCTTTTTCTCTTTTTACTTTGAATCTGGTTTTAATTCCCTCTCCTTCACCTTCCAAGGACTTTCAGCTTCTTTGTTCTCATCTGAGATGGAGAAGAATAGGTAATTGTGTTTCATCACCATGTGCAATACAGTCTGATCCACAGTAAGTTTCTCACTCCCACAAATAAACAATGAAATAAAGTCCTTAATTCATCCAAGTGATTTTTCTTTTTAGTGCCTGCATGCATAATTATTCCCTGTGTCTGTCTGTGAGGATCAGGTTGGAAAGGAAGGAGCCATCTTGCTGCACTGTTCACATCCCAGCATGAACAATACAGGGTGGGGAAAGGAGGTGGAGAAGAAACAGCTGATGAAAGTCTTCTGAAATGATCCTATTCAAGATGCAGACTCCTATTAGCTGAAGTTCTGGCCAGGGACCCTCAAACAGCTGAGAAATCAAGATTTCTTTTTTTCTAGACAGATCCCTGCTGCCTGGGATCCTTCTGAAGCCGAATGTCCCTTTGATAATCTGGGCAAGCCCTAATGTGTTCTGCTGCCCCTCACTGCCCTCCTGCTGCTGCAGAGAGGAAATTGGCACAATAAAAAAGCTCCCAATTGTTTCATTAAAAATTAAATATTCATGGCTTGGGGGGGGGGGGATGGTGCTGAGTGTCCAGATCCCCCTCTGGCTCTCTGAAAGAAACACCCACGGACCCAACCAACAGGCACAGAGATGAGCTGGATTTCCTGCTGGGTCATTCCCATGGGTGAGGAACAGTGCTCTCATTTACAGGCATCCTTTGGGTAGGAATAGGAGGCTGTTCAGGGAACTGCTGCCTTTCCAGATAGGGAAGTTGGTGGCTATTACAGCAAATCAATCTGCTGCACATGAAATATAAACAGGGAACACATTTCTCATCGTGTCACTCTTTCTTCTGGGACGAGCGGGCAGACCAGAAATTCCAGGAAGATGAAATACATCTTGCAGAGGGCAGATCGATGTGCTCGTTTCTGGGGAGGAGCACAGGGTGGGCTGTGTGCAGGTGTAAAGGTCTGACAGCTGCTATCAAATGCTTTCCAGATCCTATTAGAAATGTTGCCCTGAAGAGCTGGTGGGAAAGGCTCTGTGAGAAGAGGGATGAGAGAGCCAGAGGAAGGCAGGACAGCAGGTTTCATTGAGCAAATTTTCTTATTATCACTCCTGAGAGCAGTGTGTGATGTGTATGAAGATGTGGTAGATGAATTTTAGTGAATTTTAAGTGGGAAAAATCCCTTCTGTAGGAAAGGCTCTGAGAGAGGATTTCAGTCACTGTGAGCATGGAGAGCACAGCCATTTGCAGAGCATTTGTAACCAGTCAAATAGGCAGAGGCAGGAAAGTTTATCAGCCAGGACTGTAATCCCAGAACAGGGAGAACTCAATTTAAGGAAAAATCATTTAGAGGATCCCCCAGAATAATTAAGCACCCTCTCTCATCTTCACTCCTAAATATATTTGCTGGTTTGTCTCTTTTTTTATCTGAGTCTCGTTTTCCCATACATGTTAAAAGGGAATATTAGCAGGGAGCCTTTAGAAACTAAATATATCAGGCATTAACACAGCCCTCAAACATCCTGGCTGGAAGGACACAAGCAGGTGAGTAGGGAGTGGTTGGTAGATGGGGAGATAAATCAATAGCCAGGCAACAAAATCACTCTGTCCTGCCTGGTTTGCTTCTACAGCTCATCTGGGACTCACTGTGGCAAGTCAGTTCCTGAATTCCTGCTCTCCTTGGGAAATGAGCCTGTGGTTTGGGACCCAGACACCATCACTGATGTTCAAAGGCCAGAGTGAAACTGGGTATTTGCCTGTTTGTGCTCAGTTGGAAATTCCTTCCCAGCTTGGTGGCTCTATCAGGTTAAAAGGAGAATTGCAGCAATTGTTGCAATCAAGTGATGGCAGCACAGATTTCTGAACACGCACATTCCTTGGGTGGAAAAATAAGGGCTATCATCTGTTCCTAGGCCTTGAAGCAACACCAAAGTGTATGGGGTGGCAGAGAAGGGCACAGCTCCCACGAATAACTTTGCAGGCACTCACCAGCTCACATCCACAGTCTAGAACACATCCCTAATTGTCCCTCATCCCAACAGTCACAGCCCCAAATTGAATTCCTAGTTAGGTCATCCTCTGTGTCTCCTAATCATGTGTGACATTAAACACTTATTCAATGAAACTCTTTTCTCTGCACTAATTATTAAGCATGAAAAGTTGATATTGAGCGAGGCCATTGAGCCAAGACGATTCAATAACTAGCAGGGAGGAGAGATTATTTCAACAAAATAAGTTCACTTGAGCCAGATGGAGTTCCCAGGATGCTCTGGGACAATATGACACATGAAATTGTCCTCTGGCTTGTGTGACAACTCTAACTGTGCTATTAAAAAGCCATCAGCGAGCTGGAGTGAGGTGTTGCAAGAAAGGACACAATGAGGGGGAAATTGAGGGCGTTTTAGACAAAATGTGGGTAAGTGGCGGATATAAAATGCAGCAAGGCATGGCTGGGAGACTCAGTGACAGAGATCAAAGAAAACTGCTGTATTTCTGCAGGATCCACAGGCAGATTTGTGTTATGTGTTATGTGACCTGCTCCTGCTCAGGGGGACGGGCTCGTCCCCCTAGGAATTTGTAGCTAAAAGACCTCTGCGTCCCACCCCCCAATTTAAGGAGAAAATGCTTTGTGTTTGTGCTGGGAAAAAAAAAAAATCTCCAAGTTAATCAGCCCTCCCTTCCCTTTCTCCTTTCTCTCCTTTTGGATTTGCTCCCTTTCATTTCTTCATCTCATTCTTGCTCTGTACGCTCTGCCTTGTCCTGGTTTTCACCCTCTCCGTTGCTACCCTGACCCTGAGAGATCCAGTTTGGAATCTGCTCGGAGCCAACACCAACTCCTGACTTCCCCTCCCCACACACACACGGGACCTGTGCCTCGTGCTCTCTGTCCTGGGATGCTGCTGAGACCCTCCTTAGGGCAGGAAATGCCATCCCATAACCAGTGGGGTGGTGTGTGACATCCAATTATCCAAACAGAATATAATGTAATTTCACCCATGGGCAGCGCTGAAAGGAATGAATTTCCTCCCGGGGTGATGTATGAAGCTGCCTCTGCTATCTCTGTTTGCTGAGCCTCCTGCTTCATTCCCAGCTCCCTGGCAAATCTCTAAAGCTCAGAAGACACTGGAGCACAGCACGTTTCACAGCTGAGGAACCAAGATAAACCAGAGACATTGCAGCTTGTTGTTTAAATCCCACAGCAAACAGAAGCAAATTAATGGGTCTATCTATATCCCTCCCTTTCACTCTTCTGTTTGTCTTTTCCTTTCTTGTTTTCTCTCCTCTTTCCCTTTTCCTTTGTTCTCTTCCTCCTTTGTTTCTTGTTATGATAAACATGATTCATGCCACGGTGAGACTTTGCTTTGCATCAAGGGAACTGCTAAGGGCAAGGCAGGCCAGTTCAGGGCATTCAGAAACTTGTGTCTGACCTGCTTGTTACTGGGATGGGGTGCTGGTTGGGAAGGTTAGAGCTATACCAAGTTAAATCCCTAAGAGAAGGGCCAGAAAAAGTGCTGGGCCTTTTCCATCCTTGACATCTCACAGGTTATTAGGATATTATTAATACCCACCCTCCAGTGAGGAATTGTGTAGCATTCCTGACTGACTATAATTTGGGACAAGATTTCCAAAGTATGGGGGCATCTATAGGAAGAGAAACACACCCAGCAAATTGCTCAAAGCACCCAAGCAGTTTGGGTGTCTGACTGTGAATAGGAAGGGTCTCTCAGCTCTTTGGGTGCTTTTGGGGTCTTGCTGCCTGAGTGGCTGCACCATCAGGTGCCCCCATAACTCTGGCTGTGTGTCTGAGCTCTGGCAGGTGGATGCAGGAGCCTGCTGTGTTCCCTGAGTACTTGCACCATGTCTCTGCCTGCTCTAGGCACCATAATTCTGCTCCTGAGTTAGAAACACAGAGTAAATCACATTCCCAAGTGTACAGTCCCTCAGGAAGCTTTGGGAGAGGCAAACAGAGACCTGGGTGCTATTAACATGGTACCCTGAGCATTCAAACCTTCCCTCTTAGCAGAGAATGGCCCAGATGTGATCAGCAGATTATGCTGTGATTAGTGAATCACAGGTGAGAGAAAAGAGAAGGAGGGAAGGAGAGAGGAGTTGCTGTGCAGGAACATGGGGGTGTTTGGCTGATGCCTGGGCCCAGCTCTGCCCCCAGACCAGATGAATCCTGCCCCAGGGGCTGCTGTGGATTCCTCAGGCCAAAAGAGAGTCCAGCTATGGCACAGCTTCCAATCTTCCTGAGGAAATGACTTGTTGCAGGATGGAAGGGAAGGCATGGAAGGGAAGGCTGAGGACTGTTTGCAGGACACTCTCAGTGTGAAATTGCTTTGATTAATGCCTGTGTCTCCTCTCGGGCATTCCCGGGATTGGCACTGGCTCTGTGCACGCTGATAAATGGGCACAGACAGCTCTCTGCCCCACAGCAGGTCACTGGTAGGATTTCTTTCCTTTTGAAAGTTTGGAGAGGGGTGAGAGGAGAGTCTGCTCTTTGCAACACCGCTGGGAGATTCAGGAAAGGCTGTGCAGGAGCGAAAGGAGCACCCAGCAATAACCTGCACAGTGAGGAAACATGAAAGGAAAAGTTGTGTTAACCCTTCTGGGCTGGGCTGTGATGAGCCTTTAATTGTAGGATCACACACAACCTCCTGCATCATGGAACACATCAAACAGCATGTCTGCAAACTCCAGCTGTATTCTACTCAGCTGCTGCCTTCATGTTTATTTAAAAGAGCCGACTGTGAACCTTGTTTAAAAGTACATCCAATGGAAAATGACAGCAAATGGTGCTGAGAGCAATTGTGCAGATCCCAAAGGCCTGAACTTAAGGGAAACCCCTTTCCTATGGGAACAGCACGGAGAGGATTCGGGAGAGCCAGTTCTGCCGGCCCCTTTGATGTTTCTCTTCTCCTCCCCTCCTCTGCCTCTCTCCTCGCTGTTTAAGGTAAATACCAACCGGTTGCTGCGGGCGTCGCTGGCCCTCTGAAGTGGTGCTGCTTATTTGATGTGCCGTTTGAAAGGACGCTGCAGCGGTTTGGCATGTGAACGCCTTTCCTGCTTCCTTGCTGTGCCTTTGTCAGGGGTATAATTTGGGACTAATTAGTTCTCAGCTCTCAGGCCTCACAAAGGAGCATCAGCACCTGGTGGACTCTATTTGCTGAAGCCTTTATGAGACGGGAACACATTGCTCTTTCATCTCGTTGCACAAATAATTAGAATAACTTCGCCAGAGTCCCCTGGGATGCAGTTTGTGTTAAAAACACTTCCCTGCAGTGACTGGCTACTTTGGCAGCCAGTACAGAGGAGCTGGAGGGGCTGAGACCTCCCTTGCCTGTGGACAGTGCCAGCCTTTCCTCTGTATCCCTGTGGGCTCCAATCCTTTCTAATCCAATCCCTCTAATCCTTCCCTGTGTTTCAGAATGGTGTCTCTCCCCGAGATCAGCTGAAAAGGGTGGCACAGGATGACAGACTGTGTGTGTGAATGCAGCAGCTCCTCTAATGGCCCTTCCAGCTTTGGGGCCTGGTACACGGTGCATGCCCTGGTCTGGAGGACATGGGGGCCCCTCTGGGTGGTTCTGGGTCACCCCAAAAGCTCTGCCCAGCAGAGTGCTCAGTGCACTCTCTCTGCTCTGGAGGATCTCAGCATCTTTGAGGCCAGTGGAGTTCAACAGTAAAGGTAACACCACCTGAGTCAAGTGATCCTTCACATCACGAGGTTGAATCCCATTTCTGTCCATAAAGAGCAGGATCTCTGAGATGTCTCTCACTTGTTTTCGGTGTGACATCTTGTCAAAAACAGACGTGGAAAGTTTCACATCTCTGGGATTCCAACCAAGAGCAGAATCCCCTCACACACATTCAGTTGCTGCCTTGGGTGATAATTTCCCCGCCTTTAATGGATGTGCACATTAAGGTTGAGTTACAGTTGCTGTGGGAACCATAACTTAGAGTTTTATGATTCAAAAAGAAGAGAAAGAGTATATTTATATACTTTATTTTGCTTATGAATCAACATGTTAATATTGGTGTAATGGGAGAAGAAAGAGAAACAAACTTCTAAACAGAAAGCGTAACATCAAACACTGATCTGTTTGTTTTCCCTTCTGCAACGCTCCTCTAACAGGCAGAATCCCCACAATAAAAAGGAAGAATTATAAACTAGGAAGCACACAAAGAGGAAGAAGGAAAGCAACAGACAGCTGAGAGGTTAAATGAGGTTGTTAAGAGATAAAATGTTTGCACTTACCAGTCATAGGTCACCACATGGCAGGAACCTCAGTGTAAAAGCAGCCAATAACTTCAGACACTGAGATTGGCAAGTCCAGGACTTACTGTGGGCAATTCAAGTCACGCTGCTGCTGTTCAGGGGAGTTGTGGGGATGCAGAAAACAAAACAGACACTGAAAAGCACATCAGGGAGACCTAAAATCTGTTTATGGTGTCTCTCCCTCTGCCCTTGGGGGAGCTCCCAGGTTTGTGAATTTAAAGCAGAAAGGTTCATTCCTCACAGGCTCAGAGGAGCTGGAACATGTTTGTGGGAGGCTTGAGCAGAAGACTGCATTGCATTCCCATTTTCCATATCTCAGAATGAGGAATCTGGTTTTGGTCTCGTACTGGTGTTAAGTCAGGAGGAACTTTCTTCAAGTTAATGGTGTTAGATGGAATAAATCAGGAGTAATGGGGGAGAACCAGGCTGGGCAGTGTACTGCTCAGTGAAGCCAATACTGTGCCCTAGTCACGAGCTGATATGATGTAGAATCTAAAGCACATTCCGTGTACACCCAGCACCTTTCTAGCATGGCTACTTCTGATGAAGCCACAAAGTTATCTTTTTTTTTCAATTTATGTCTAATTTTAACAAATACAAACCCTTCCCCCCTCACAGCCTACAGCTACTCCTTCACTGGTCACGCTGCCTCCTGTGATTTAATTTGTTATTGATTTTTACTGAGGCGGTGTCCGTAACGGAAGCGAAGCAACCCAAAGCACAAATCACTTATGAAAATTGTGACCAGCCTCTTATCAGCCTGCAAAGATGATGATTAAAAATGACTGGAAAGGCAAAATCAATCAGGCCCCTTCAGAAAGTTGTTTGGGTACACAAAAACAAAAAGCAAAGATTAGCAATATTAAAATCAGATTCTTTCAGAAGCTTCAGCTGGTCTCCCTTGTGACAGAAATAGCTTTGTTTCCCAAACACAGAGCAGGGATTTATTTCCTCAGCAGACAGTGATGGCTGAGGAGGAGTCACTCCAGTGTGTCAGATAAATAACGTGTGTTTCTAACATTATTTTGCACTCCAAAGCTCACAAAAGTCCTGACGGCCTTGGGGACAAGAAATCCAGAGAGCGGGTTATGGATTTAACATTTTAGCTCCTGGATGGCTGCTGTGGGAGAGATGTCAGCTGTACCCAAACATGTCCCTGCTGTGCTGGAGCCTCTCAGAACTCTGTATGGAGCTCAGTCACAGCCCTGTGTCCTCATCCCAGCACAGCTCCTGCTGGGGTCAGGTGTGATTCCAGCAGGGTGTTCCCAGGGTTGCTATTTTCCCAAGAGCACAGCAGTGGATATGTATGGATGTGACCTCAGAGAAACTTTGGGAAGCTGTGAATTAGCACACACATGGGCATCTGATTCGTGCCACCATTTAGTGACATGGGTACAGCCCAGGGTCTCACTCAGAACTTACTATCAAGGTCCTCTGTGGGGATAAACGGGTCTAAATCCACCAGATTCACTAGCAAAGCACTGGCCACAGTGATCTACACCATGAGAGCTGGGATTTGTGCTCTGGGATGGAGCTGGGGGGCTGCTGACTATGAGAAATACGCCTCACCCAGCTCATGTGGATGTGTTGTGGTCTGACAGAGCGGGTGACTGCAGGGGGAGAAGTCCAGCAACATCTCTGCATCTCCTCCTGTAAGGGATGAGCAATTTTCTGGCAGGCCTCTCCTGTTCTTCCCCATCAAATGTGCTAGTTCTGCATTTCCATTACATCAGTTATGGGCACTGCAAATATTTGATTTCAGGGGAATGTGGAAGGAAAGGAAGCTACTCCTCCCTGGCTCAGGTTGGGCTGGATGTGAGTCGGAGTGAAGGAGAAGGGCTGGGGAAGCAGCTCTGCTGGTCTGTGGATGAAATCCCATGAATATGTACGAGCCTGTAATTGGTTCCCCCACGTAACCAAGGTGCCTGAAGGCCCAGGCATCCTGGCTAATTGTTGTAGACAATTAATAACTCAGATTCAAGTATTCCATATCGCTCCGTGCAGCTCATTACAGGAGCTGAGAGTGAGATTCCCTGCAAAAGCTGCTGGGAGAGAGGGAGGGCTGGGGGACCTGGGCACAGGGACAGAGAAGGTCACAACTGGGCTGGCACCGCTCTTGGCTCTCAAACAGCAGCAAAGGCACAGCCACAGCAGGGGACAGTGACAGACTGTCCATCAGCCTTTGGCTGAGCTCTGGAGTCACAGTGAGTGAGAGCTCTCTCTCACCCGGGAAACAGGAGCTGGATAATGGGTCTGTGGGTTCAGTAAAGCACACAGCAGATCAAACCACACCCTTGTCCTGTGACCCAGCTTACACAGAGGCTTTTCTTGTGGTGGCCTGAATCCCACAAGTCAGAAGCTGGGATGAGAACTGGACTCCATCGTGCCCCACCCACAGGGATCTCCTGCAAACTGGGCGACTTCTGCTGGTGGGATGAGACTTCCTGAAGCTTCCATGATAACCTGCCACTAAACACAAGTCTGCTTGAGAGGAAACACCAGGAATTGCAAGAAGGGGACGTGGCAGCTGCCCAGTTTGCTCTGTGTTGCAGGGCCTGGAATAGATGTGGACTGTGGATGTGGGAGGACTGGTGCTGGCATCCACCAGGCCTCCCTGCACACTCTGGGAACGCTGGAATCTCTCTCGAGCCAGAATGGTTTATAAGTATTCTGAGCAGTGATGGACCCTGGTTTTCAGAGCCTAATAAACCTCCCTTGTGCTGGGTTTAATGCACTTGTCACAGCAGCATCCATCAAAAGTGAGCAGCACCTGGCAGAGTGCAGCTCCCCGGTGCTTGAGCGCCCAGGAAATGGATGGTGCTCCAAGCCAAGGCTTTGCAGGACCACATTACAGCTGGAAGGAACTGATTTTTTATGGAGTTCCAAAAGACTCCTCCATTAGCTACCTCTCCCTTCCCCTTCCTCCAGCATTGCTGCACTTAGGCTTGCTGGGGTTGTAACAGCACAACTTCAGGGACTTTCTGTCTCTGACTCCTATTTTATCTTTCTCCTTTTTCTGTCTATTATTATTTTTCCTTCCTAAGCAAGTTTTTTCTCTGCAGCTTTTCTATCCATCTTACAGAGGTTCTGTAGCAGTGATTATAGCTACCAGTTCCATGCTGTAGTTTTCATCTTCTGTTGTACCATTTTTAATTCCTTCACGCTTTTCCTCTTTTGACTCTTCTCATTGCTGTATCCACATATTCCCCTGCTTTTTTCCCTTTCCCTCCTGTTCTTTTGGACAGCCTGATCATGGCAGGAGGGGTTCTGCAAGACCACAGTCAGTCCTGTCTCTGTGGGCTGCAAGGGGCTCAGTGTCCAATCCCTGATGGCTTGGATTACAAGGGGGATCCTGGAAGAGATCCTGGATGCCCTGCACTGGGTCAGGGTCATGTGAGCTACATTGGAGGGTTACAGACATCCAAATAACTGCAATTCTAAAAGATAACTGCAGGGGAAAAAAAGGGGAAATAATTATAAATGAATGAATGTAACAGACTGCTGATGGGCACTGGTGGAACTTTAATCTCTGGGCCTTATTAAAGTAAACACATCCACACCACCCACCAGCTCTGGCCATTCTCACTGCTTTGCCATCTGTTACAGGATGGATGGATGAACAAAATTTCCATAATTTGCAGAATGTCCTCATGCAAAGCGCTGTGGGGATTCTGCTGGTAGATTCTGGTCTTATGGCTCTGAGGAGACAAAGCTGGACATTCACTGTATGGAGGAGCCAAACCACTTCCCATGTAACTCTTTCTCTTTGGAGTTTCAGAACTTGCAGAACTTTTCCAGAATTTTGTCAAAATCTTCTCATTTTTCCCCGGGGACAATGAATTTCCAAAACATCCCATGGACTGCAACTTCAACAAAACAATTCTCTGCCAGCACCTGAGGCAGTCAGGGAAGCAAAATAAACAAGTAAAACCCAAGCCACACACACAGCTTGAGCTTAATGCAAATAAATCACAGAAGTATTAAGTTCAGTTCTAAATCTCTCTCTCCATCTTCCTGTCTTTCAGGCTGTCTGTTTCTTGCCTAAGAATGTTTTATCAATCTGCCAATCTGGTTTTATGTACAGTTTAGGTTTTATCTGTGGTTTGTGTGTGTGCTTCCCAGCTTATGCTTCTTACTTTTCCTTTCTACCAGCAGCACTGTGTTGGTAAACAGGGGCACACCACCAAAAGCACCTGCAAAAGATACTTTTCCAGCCCCACCTCCCAGGGGTTTTTCTCCATTCTGAGGGCTCTTTTGCAATGATGGTTCTACTTCTCAGCTACAGCCTGCACTGGTCCCCACTTCCACACTGGAGACAGCTGGGTCTGTCCTCACACACCCAGGGCTGCATTCCACAGCCTTCCAGTGGGACACAAACCCACTGAGTGTGGCAGGAAGGGCTCTGGTGAATGATGTGGAGCCACCACGACAGGCAGAGCTGGCCCGTCAGGGGCTGAAGCATCTGCTTTGCAAAGGGCAACCACATCTCCTGCCTGCCTGGGCTGCTCAGGCACACAGGGGGACCCTTTTTGTGCCCCCTCATAGAGAACCAGCCCAGTTGTTTGGCTCCCTCACCGAGGTAGATCAGCCTTTCTCCCACACCAGCACTTCAAGCATCACGTTCAGACGGAAATTTCTGCACAGGGCAAAACGCAAAGCTTGACTGAGAGTAGATAGAGGGTTCCAATTACCCTCCGTTTGCTCAGGGTATGAAAACAGCACAAGCTTTTATTCTGTTTCATCATCTGAGGCTGGATGCTTCTCTTGGCTCCATGGAAGGACCCCAAGATGAAAGGCACACTTAGTGCTCAGCTCCCCAACAGAGAGCTGCTGCTCGGATAACTCGGTGTGCGCTGGTTTGGAGGGGGACAGAAGATTAATCTGCCAAGCAGGTACCACAGAGAGCTCCCTGCCACGGGGTGTTTGAATAGACAGGTAATAATGAGTCATGTGCTCCACTGCTCGGAACTGGCCAACCTTTCTGAGGTCAAAATGGGACAGCGGTGATTTATAGCACCAATGAATTTCCTTCGTCATTTCCCCCCCGTAGTTAATTTTTTTCCACAGTGGTAACATTAACAGGAAAAATACCTGATATAAATGTGTGGAATTTGAATGACATCTTCTCTTGCATTAATCATTAGGCTGGAATGTGCCCTGAGTTTGCTGTGTGCACTCTGGAACATTTCCCGTGTATTGTTCAGGGCAATCTACACCCAGAGAGGAAGAGTTGATTTCAAATTTGCTTGCAAGGAGTTTCTGACCTAGACCCTTCCTAGGTATGTTCTGTTTTATAGGGATTTTTTGCTCTCTGGTAATTTTCTGACCCCAGACTCACTTCTACAAGCTCTCCTGGTTCTCTAACAGCTGAAGAGATGGGTAAAGTTTCCTGTGTTTCTAAAGTGGTAGTGGGTGTGCACCTTTCTTTCAGTGTGTCAGTGGATTAGTTTAACTTCTTGTCCTTCTCCTCTTTTTCCTAATTCTTATTCTGTTCTGCCTTCCTGGAGCAGGCATTTCTCTCCCCTGACTCTCAGAAGCACTTTTCTACTGCCACTACCAATATGCAAAACCTTCTGACCGTCACCACTGCATAGTTGGTGGAAAAAGAGTCAGAAATTATGCTCTGTTTAGGTATATTTTAATTACTTCAAAAAGGAATCTCTTAAACCATAAATATTTCAGCTTAAACTAATACATTTTGGTTCCAGTCAGTGCCTCCTAAAGATTTGTTTCCAGTGAAGAGCTGAAATGTTCTGCTGGTACAGTAGAACATTTTTTTGAGAAGCTCGTTATTCCTATTTACATATCAGGAAATAAATGGCCAAGCATGAAAAGCCTTGAGCACTCAAAGATTTTCCTAAATGTAATGGGAGCTTCAGGTCTGATGCTTAGGGGTTTAAACATAGATTTTGGCATCTGGATTTGAACCTCTTGGCATTTTATGATTGGCATGCCCCAGTGTGACTGCTTCTTCTTGTGGTGTGTTCCTGCTTTGGGATCTTGCCTTCATCAGGGAAATAATTTCTGAAATGCATCAGAAGACTCTGTGTGATTTCTGTCTGTGACACACAGCAACTGAGAGGACCTGAGACTTCTGCCACATGAAGGTCAGGCAGCTGCTGGGGCCTTTCTGTCAGTGAAAATGCAGTTGAAGAGCTCAGTTAACAGCTCTCACTCCACAGTGTTGAGGGGGAGCTCAGGGGACTGGTAATGGAATATGGCACTCTTTGCCTCTGCTTTACCAGTTAATATTCTCTCTGGTGGGTGATAAGTGAAGGCTAGTGCTGGCTGACTGCAATTTTTGGCCTCCTTGACTTGACCCTGTGGAGTGAACTTCGTTTCTAAATGCCGGGTTCTGCAGCCTTCCTTCAGTGCTGCACGTGGGGATGGGCTGGGAGGAGGGATGTGCAGGCTGTGGGTGACAGGGGACAGCTTGGAAAGGTGGTTTAGAAATCACCAATTAACCCTTCTGAGTTCACCAGCACTGGGGGCTGAGTGTGGGGAAGGCAGATGATGAGAAGAGGCAACAGTGGACAAACAAATGGCAGCTCAAACCCCTTCCACCATCTCTCTGTACAGAAGGGAGTGGAGGGCTAGAGGAGAGACAAGCTGGAGATAACCAGAGTTATTCAAGATCCCAGAGTGAACCCTGGAGTTCCAGGAATAGAGGAACAGAGGTGTCCTCCAGACTGTGAGGTGCCTCAGACTGTCCTCCCTCAATAGACTGTTGTTGTTTATGTTTCTACCATCAATAATTTGAATAAAATCAATCTATAGTAAAAAAAAAAAATCACTTATTTTTCTCCCCTTTTATGCTCAACTCTGCTATGATCTGTGTAGTAGAGTCTGTTTGGGGACAGCTCTTCAGCTGGAGGGCAGGGAAAATGGTATCAGAAGCTCTTTAGGTGGAGGTGAATCAGAAGAGCTGAACAGTTTCAAAGGGGCTTCTACGGACGCTGGGGCTCAGTGCAGGGACCAGATCTGTAGAAAGACTCAAGGTAGACACAAGGCCAACGATGAACTATGGAACAGGAAAAAGAGTTTGAAGGGTTGAGCAGTATCTGCTATGGGAAGACCATTAAGAACAAGGCAGCACTACCCCGGTTGATCGATCCCTGCAGGCAAACGGCTGCTGTGTTAGTCCTGCTGCCTTCCACCTCAGAGTAGCCTGGAATGTACAATCTCGCCAGGAGGCACAGAAATGGCCTCATCTCTCTCCCCTCCCCTGTGGCCTGTGATGAGAACACTGACATGGAGGAAGGAATGTCTCGTTCAAGGTTGCACAGTGAGTTAGTGGCAGAACTGGCTGGGGACAAGCCTCAGGGCTTCCTGCCCTGCATCCACTGTGCATTCACTGGCATGAGGCAGCTCTGCAAATCCCACACTCATTACAATACAATAAAGCTCTGCTGCATGGGTCTGTTGGTTTTTTTTATTGTTGCTGGTGTGTTTTTTTTTTTCACAATGCCTCTCAAAAACCCAGGACTGATTTGCATTTTAAAACCACCAGTTACAGCTCAGGAAAATGCGATGCAGGAGTTCCCGGAGCTCAGGGGTAGAGATGCTCTCTCAGTTTTCCTCTCCCCGTTCCTTTGCCTGAAATGTATTTTTGTCCAAATTGCACAATACTTACTGCTAATGTTTATGCCATGAATATTCATTGCAACCTGGGGCTCCAAGACTCCAGTGGGAAGGCGAGCACACAAGGCACAGCAGCCCTGATCCTCCTACACTCCACGCACATCGGGGTGAGAAGGCTTGTTTGGTTAGGGTGTGAGCTGTGGGATACTAATGCAGTCTGCAAGCCTTTGGGGAATGCTGGTGAAACTCCATTAAAGAGTGCAGTGGAGGCCTTTTGAACAAACAGCTTCCATAAAACCATTAGCTTCCCCTAATTGCAAGGAAAAGGCCTCACGCGCAGCGGGGGTTCAGAACTTCAGAACACTGTCTCTCTCTGCATCTGTTTCTTTCTCTCTGGCAATCTGCAGATGGACCTTCCTTTTCCAGAGAGCCTCAGGACTGGGGGGGACTCTTCCTGCCCTCAAAACTGTCGGGTTTTTGCCTGTCAGCAGTGGGGATTTAGGTTTCCACGTGTGAATTTACGCAAAAGAGCTTTCGTGCCCTGTGCCCTGTGTCCGAGCAGGGGCAGCTGCCCACAGCAGGGCTGGGACACGCTTCCCTTTTCCTGATGTGGCTGGAGGCTCCCAGGCTCACTGCTGTTCAGATGGTGCCATCTGGCTCTCACAAAATATATGAGAAATGTTATCCAACAAAAGAGGGGGCTGGCTGGCTGTGTGCCTTCACCTCTGCTCTTTGGGGAAGCGATTGTTTCTGCATCTGGGAAATGTTTCACATAATTTTTGAGTACTAGTGTTGCCTGAGTAAGGAATAATAGGCTGGCAATTTGAATTCAGGCCTGAATCAGCGGTAACTAGAAGCTATTTTGCTTGGTCAGGGCAGGGCTGAGGTTTATAAACACATAACATATAGAAATAGCTTGTGATGTGGCTTTGTTAGTTTTATGGACAGATAGGACATATCCCTTTCCATGCTGTTCTGTCAAGCAGGATGTTTGGGTTAGGAAAGATAAGGAGAGAAAAGTCTCAGTTCTCTGACAGGAAGACATTAGGAAAAAAGAGCACAACCTCAAAAAGGCTGAGGGAAGTTTCTATACAGATAATTTTGTCCCCACTGCCCATTCTTTTAATATGAAAATATACTTTATCTGCAGCTCAGCATCCTTTAGGGATTGCCCCTGGGACCTGAGGGGTGATGGATGTACCTGCAGATTCTTCTGGGACACTTTGCTGGCAGCTGGTAAAAGAGAACCTCTCTGGCTTTGGGGGCTATTGCCCTTTCTTCCTGGGTTTCTCCATTATTTTCTCTCTGCTTTATTAAGCTTCCTGATGTGTTCAGCCTTCCTTTGAGCTCTGGCTGAGATCAGGCCCACAGACACAGGTCCTTGCCCCTTTTCCTTGCACCCACAGTCCACTCATGGACAGCGTCACCCTTCAATCCAGACCCTTCTAACGCCAAGCACAGACTCATATCCGTGTACACAAATCCTGTGTGTGCTCCAGGGCTGTGCTGACAGACTCTGCATGTGCTCACCCAGACACACTCATGTGGAGGCATTTCTCCACCCCCAAGCCATGGTGTTTGACAGGAGCTCAGTGCTCAGCTCTTGCCCAGCCCTCTCTGCTCCGTGCCTGGCTGGGACAAACTCGACAGCCTTTCGGGCAATCAGGCAATAATAGACCTTGTGGAAGATGAAAGTCCCCCAGATAAAATTTACAAGGCCTCAGAGAGAGCCTGCATGGCATAATTTAACACTTTAGTAATGAGCACCTGGACAGGAAAGATTGCTTGGGTAGTTTTATTCTGCATAAATGAGCAGCCAGAATTTCAAAGAGGGGCCATAAATACAAGCGAGCGGAATGGCCGACGGTGCCTGGTTTTGGTGTGGAAGGCTGTGAGGACATGAATAAAGGGGAAGGTGTTTTCATTCAGCTTCCCAACTCCAAAAGGCATCCTTTAGCCAGGAATGGCTTTAGGGAGAGCAGCAATCCTTTTGCAGCCTGCCTGTGACTATGTGGCCCGGCGTTCATGGATTTGCAGCTGCTCCCCGAGGCTGCAGTACAGTGCTGATGTCTGTTGGTGTCACACCTGTGTTTGTACCTGTGTGGCTGAGGACAGCAGCGTGCACCCTTTGGCCTCTGTGCTGTTTGCCTGGGCACATGCACTGCTGATGAAAGCCACCAATAATGCCAATTCCTTGTGGGTGCATTTGCACTGTTAGTGGAGCCTGCAATAACACACTGAAAGTTTTGTGTACAGGTCTGTGCAAGTAATGCAGGTACACTTCTACACACAGGATACAGTTTGTGTTTATGTGCTGCTCATACAGGCATTTCTAACTTGTATCTGAGTAAAACATGCTCGGTGTTGCTGATTTAAACTGGTAGTGAGCTATGTCTTCCTGTTGGCAACACATGCTGCCTGGTAGCACACTTCTGAGAGGCCTGAGGGAGTCATAGCAGTCAGAGGCTGATGCTCTCTGAGCACAGAGGGGCATGGAAGGAATTGTTAACCCAGGTATGATCATCTCCCCTGGGCCCCATCCTGCCCCTCCCGTCCCCAAATATTTGAAATGTTTTATTTCTTTCCAATGACAGAATGAAAAGAGAATGAAATCACAGAAGTTGCCACGGAGCAGAACTGTCAACCCCCAGTCAGCCCTTCCCATCCAGGTGAGTATTCCTTTACAGAGCTTTCTGAGTGCTGTGCAGACCCCTGTGTGCTCATGGAGGGATGTTTAGTGCTGAATGTGTCAGTCTGAGCGTCTCTGTATTGACAGGGAAAGGCATATTCTTCATGTATATATTGTAGGTGCCAACACAGCAAGAGAAAATTCTAGTTCAGCTGCGGGCTAATGCAGCTCTGCGGGGTGTGTGTGAAGGGAGGTGAAGGAAAACCATGTACAAGTTTTAAAAGCTGAAGCTGTCAGGTTGATGTACTTGTGCGTGCAGAGAAGGGATGGGAACGGCTCGTCTGGGAGCCGCTGTGGCAGCAGCACTTTGTGTCTGTTTGCCCCTGTGTGCTGTGTTTGTGCAAAGAGGCAAGTGGGGGGCTCCCAGGGTGTGTGTGTCTGTCTGTCTGTCTGCACCTGGAGGGCTGTCAGAGTCACTGCTGCGGAGAATGCTGTCACTGTCTGAGTGCTTGTACCAGCGCCGGTGATAACTCCTGCAGTTTGCCGGGCTCTGCTGAGTGATTGATTGAGCACTGTCCCTCACATCAGCGTGGGCTCCGCTCCCAACACCAGCAAAGTTGGAAAAAGCAATTTTTCCCCTTTACTGTAGGCTGCAGTTTTCAACAGAATAGCTAACCCCTCACCATTACCTTCTCTGCAGAGACCTCCATCACTGGCAGGAGTGCTCAGAGCCGGTGGAATGCATTTTTACTTCAGGAGCCTCATTAAATTTGCATTCCTTGGAGCCCCACAAGGAAGATGATGGTCTGACTTTGTCTGCCTGGCTTCCTGTTCACTTTGGGCGATGCATCAGAGGGAGCTGCTGTGCCTTTGACACGGCTGCCTGCCTACAGACACACTCAGGTGATGGGCCTGTTTTATTGTGCTTTCTCTTTCTTGTTGACTTGACAAATCTATCTGAAAACTGGGGTGAGGGATATTTTTCCTAAGCAACAGCCATCAACACTCAAACATTAACTCTGTAATGTAGCCTGATTAAAAGCCATTCCCACCAGGAAGTTGTTTAGCAACAACCCTGCTCTTGCAGGAATCCACATCCTAGGAACAGGTCACCCCGGTAAACAGGCCAAGGATGGGGGGAATGTTGTTCTCTCCCTGCCTCCAAAGCCAGAGTGAGGCACAGGAGAGCACACAATAAATGAATGCAAGACTGTTGTATCCAGCACGGTAATTAAGAGACCGTCTGTCAACACTAAGTAAAGCCCCTGTACTCAGGGATGTCTTTATCAGGGACATCCCTCATGAAAGCCCAGGCAAGGGCAAGGCAAGCTCGATGACCAGCTGTGCAGAGTGAATTGCTGCATGAGGGGTAAGCATGAATGTATAAAAGATTTTCTGTACCACCCTAATTAACAAGTCTTGCTGCCTCCCATTTAACGACTCCTACTTAATTCAGGGGTTGTTGCCGCATACCTCTGCAACTGAAGGCATAGAGATGTCACCTGTATAGAGGACTTATCTGGTGTTGTGGGTACCAGCGAGAACCTGATGAGTCCTTCCCAGAGCCCCGGCTCTAACACGGGCTGGACCCGCAGTACCAGCCAGGTGCTGCAAAAGTTTGTGGCACTTTCTGTCCCAAGACGCCCCCGGTCCCGGCGTGGTGGCAGAGCCGCACTCCCATGCCCAGCCCAGACCCTGTCACACGGCAGGGTCTCTCTCCAAACGGCAGCCTGCAAACCCAGCGCCGGGCAGGGCAGGGCAGTCCCGCGATGGGGCCGTGTCCCGGAGGGGTCACGGGCAGCAGCGGCAGCTCCCGGTCCCGGCGGCCGCTCCGGTACCCGCCCTGTCCGCTGGGGAGCTGCGCGGGGGCCGGGCGGGCACCGGGGGCCGTTCCCAAGCGCAGAGCCCCACCGTGGGGCTGCCCTTCCACGGGGGCTGCCCTTTCTCCTCACCGGGGCCGGCGGGGCGGGGGCCGCGCACGGGGCACGGTTGATAGCGCGTTTTTATAGCGCGGCCGCAGCGCCGCCCGCAGCCCGGCGGGGCGGCGGCAGCCCCGGAGCTCGGCACCCCTCCGGTCCGCATCCCTGCACTCCGCATCCCCTCGCTCCGCATCCCGCCGCTCGGCGGCACCGCGGCGGGGGCTGTCGGTCGCTCCCGGGGGCCGGCGGGCCGGGCTGTGCCAGCAGCGGCCGCGGCGCTCGGCGGAGCCGCGTTAAAAGGCGGCGGCGGCGGCGGCGGGGCCGGGGGAGGGTGGCGGGACCGGGACCGCGACCGCCGCTCGTCGCTGCCGCCGGCGCTGCAGAGGCACCGGGACCGCTGTGCCGGGAATCGGGACCGCTCTGCCCCGGCATCGGTACCGCGGGACCCGGCTGTGCCCCGGCATCGCTGCGAGCCCTCGGCTGCTGCCGCCCGGCCGGGCGGAGGTGAGTGATGAGCTCCGCGGCCCCGGGGCGGAAGGGGGTTGTTGTTTTGGGGGGCTGTGGGCGCAGCCGTGCCCCCGTGACACCGTGTCCTCGGTGCCCACCACCGGCCCCCGGCGCTCGGCTCTGCCCGGGGGGGTGACGCGGGGTCGGTCGGTCCCTGCTTAGGGCAGCAGCGCTGCAGTCGCTCCGCTAGCCACTTTTTTTTTTTTTTTTTTTTTTTAAGCCCTCTGCTCCCTCCTCGCCCCTCTTTCTTCCCCCCTTCCCTTTTTTTTTTCTTTTTTTTTTTTTTTTTTTTCTTTTTTTTTTTTTTTTTTTTTTTTTTCCCTGGGAATCCAACAGCTAAATCCCTCAGTTGTGTGTTTAGCCAACTCTCCCTGGAAGCTCTGGAGAGTTCATGAATATGCACAGGGAGAGCGTTTCTCGGGAGGCTGCCTCTATAATGAGCTGATTGAGCTGCGCCTGCAGCAGGGCTGTTCTCCTGGGGGAAAAGTTGGGCGCCAGAACTGAGCAGCTTTGTGTCCCCGGCTCCACGGAGGCTTGGCCGGCCTCCCTGAGGAGGAGCAGAGCCAGCAGGGCACTCGCCACGCTCAGGGATGGCAGCAGCTACAGCCAGGAGGGATCCTCGCCTATGACAGCAGCTGGTGTCCGGTGCTGGTCCAAAAGCTGTAAAGAGCATACCTGGCACACGTAAGGTAACCTTCCTGTTTTATACTGGCTTGCGTAGAAGCGGACTTTTCCTGCCTAAAAACCTCACACCGCTTAACAAGGACATTACATTGCTTAGCAACAGTCCCGAGCGCAGCCCGGTCCTGGGCCCGCGCTGTTCCAGGTGGTCTCCAAGGACATGGCAGCAAAACACCCGGACTCCTGGAGAAAATGAACTCTTTGCCGTTCTTTGCTGTTTGGGGATGAGATGACCAAACCCAAAGAGCGCGGGGCTGGTTGCTACTGCCCGGGTGTTTAAAAGCACTCGAGAGGGCGGGAGCTGAGTATAACTGAAAAACTTTGGGACAGGCGGAGTGAGCTGGAGGCGGCCTGTCCCTCGGGGATCTGCCTCGCTGCTGCATCCTGTGTCACCTGAACCTTTGTTCTGTGCACAGGCATAGCAGTGTGCTGGTTAGCAACCTTCCCTCATGCAATTATTAGGATGGGATTTTGACAGCCGTACGGAGTCTGTTGGGATTTAATGTAATATGCAACAAATAAGTTCCTCTAAAACAAGGCTGATGCATGCCCTCCTCTGCTGTTGCCAGACAGGCTTTAGTTAAGTGGGGTGAGGACTTGTGTGTTGAAAGAGAAGTACTTTTACAATTCAAATGACAGAATAAACACACAGACTTTTTGCTCACAAAGCCACATGCTGATACACATAAAATCTACGACCTTAAGAGCTCAGGGGTTTTTTTTTTAAATTTTCCCATGAAAATTTGGCTGAGCTTTTGAAACTTGCTGTCTATTCTCATCAGAACAACTTTGCTCGGGGACAATATTTTTCCCCTCTTCCTCCCCAACCACCTTGTGAAGTGTTGATAAAGATATTATCCACAGCATCAGCTTCCTTTGATTGCTCTTTTAGGCTGTGTGTCTAGATGGAAACCTAGCAACACAATAACTGTATTGAAGGGAGATGTTTCAATAGCTACACTTCTTTTATCATCCTGGATGCATCTTCAGAGGTTAGACTCATCAAGACAGCCTCTTTACCCCTTGGAGCCTTATAGCTTGATTCCCTAAGCCTGGGATAAAACAGACCTGAGCTAGAGAAAAAGACAATAAAGATGGAATGGAAATGCTTAATATGATAAGAGATCCATTCCTCCTTTCTTCCTGCTGCCCCTGTGAATACCTGCTGTATTCCCATGAGGGAAGATACTCCTCTATGGAAGGAGAATGCTTGTCTGATAGGAAAATGATTCAAGGGGAAACTACTCGTCAGCATTTGTGACTGTTTTCACCTCGAGGCACAAGGGGAAGGGGACAAATGGCCCAGAGCAATGTGTAACAGTGTAATATGTGAGAGCCAGATTGGCATTTGGGAAGAAGCACCAGAACTGTTCCGGTCGCCCACGGTGACGAAGATCGTGTTTCAGTTTCTGCAACATTCAGGGCAAATTCCTCCTCAGGGGTAGGAAAAAACCCAAACCACAACCCCAAACACCAGCTGAAGTCACTGACACTTAACTGGATTTCCCTCACTGGCTGTAGTCTGGTGTTCTTAGCTGTACTGACAAACACCCTTGTGGTGCGTGGTCTCCTTACCCCAGAGCAGGGCACTGGTAGGGAGCCACGGTGACAATATCCGACTATAATTTGGGGCACAGGAAGGAGGAAGTTCACACTGGTGAAACTGCTGATAGTTTTCAGGTGTTTGGGGAGAATGTGTTTGCTAGGTGCTAAAAACTCTCTCAGTGCCTTGCGTGTCCTTGGCTGCACCTCCCAAGATCTTCTGCTCTTTCGGAATTAATGAACTAAACACCACAAATGTGTTTGTGAGGCTGATAGAAGAAGTTACAGGAGAACTTTGACTCCTGTAAAAAACTGTGAATTGTGTTTTTAACAAGCTGTGTTGTGCAGGAGTTTATGGGGGGGTAGCTGTGGTGTGTGTGCATGTAACAGCATGAGGGTGACAGGATGTGTGTGCCTCGGTTTGGCACGGGGGGAGGGATGCACACGTTGTTAACAGTTTGCATCCAAAAACCCACAGCAGATCTCAAATCCTCTTGTGATGCCAGTGCTCCGAGATAAGTGCTGCTTATACAAAGACTTGCCTGTTGGGTACAGGCACTTAATAAGCAAGCTTGAGTGAAAGTGGAGAGGGATAGGAGTTGGTACCCTGGCGGCATATGGAAAGTCTGGATAAGCTGTGATTTTTATTTCAGAAGTTTGATCGGGTCGTTCTGTGAGCCCCAGGGTCTCTGGGTGATGCTGTATGGCCTCTGTACATGCCAACATGCAGTAAATCCCAGCAGGACTCTCTTCAGCACAGGGCATTTAGCACACAGTTGGTTTAATCCTCTTATCTTATCAAGAACTGACATAAACGAGAACTGAACAGATGAATTCCTTTTTAAAAAATCAAACACCCTTATATTCCTCAATATAGTGAACAAGATTTCTCCCTTTGCTTACCTGATTGGCTTATTTATTTCTTGATCCATTGTTTGTGCAGAGGTATCAGACTATAGGTTTGAGCTCGGTGGTGAAAGGCACAGGTAATCAGCTCTGCTGTGATGAGAATTTATCTGCTGTTTGAGCAGCCTGAGGGGATTTCAGGATCAGAGACAGTAGTGTGGTCTGGGAGCTTGGTTAGTGGGAGCTGTGAGCTTGGCAGAGGAGGGAGTTGCTGGTAAGTGTGGGTGCTTGTTACCTGCTTGGTGACAAGTCCTGTTCACTTTTTATTCCTTTTGTGCCAGTCAGGAGGAGCAGAACATGTCCTTTGCCTTCTTCCTTTCCACACACCTCGCTGTTTCTCTGTGGAGGGACAAAGCAGTCCTCACAGGGCTCTGTGAATGCGTGGCCAGGGGCAGTGGAATGTGTTTCCAGACCTTGTGATGAAGTTGAACAATGAAATATTAGTTTCTAGGACTCCCTTAGTCTCTCCCCTGAAATACCACAGAACAGGCTATCTCTTTAAATGATTGATTTCACACAGATTTACTTGAGTTCAGATATCTTGATGCAGCTTTAACAGGGTGAATTTTCTCTCAGGTCCCTCCTTACTGATGCCTTTGCTGAGGGCTGGATCTGCCTCCTTGCAGAGCAGCACCTTATTTCATGAATAGCTCTGCTGCATTCAGTGAGCCTGCTAAGGAGGAAGGTGCTGTGGTGCCTGTGACTCAGACTAATGCAAGTCAATTTAAAGGACAGATTAAGTGCAGTGTGAGTATGGATTGCAGTGTCTGGCCCTTAATGAATAATTCAGGAATATGGAGGAGACAATGTAAGAGTTAAGTGCTTAATCCAGCTCTAGGTGAAGTCAGCAAGACACTTTCCATTGACCCCAGCCCAGGATATGTTTCAGCAACGCTTAACTATGTGTGAGTTTGTAAATTGTCCCACTGATGGCAGTGAGCTACAACAACTGTCTGAATTAGCACCCAGCAGAATATTATTTATTACCCTCATGCCTGTCAGACTGTCATTAACCATCCTCTGCAGCACCTGGGGGAAGCTTTCTGAGGTCTCAGCACTGCTATTGAGTCATGCTTTTGTAGTGTAGGAAAACAGAAGATATTAATAACTGGAGTGCCACACCATTAATGGGAGAAAATGCAGACACAGAAGGGTTGGCAAAGCAAGCTTCAAAGGCTGAATTTCGGTTGCTCAGGGCTGGGGATGGTGCCTTATTCTGCAAGAACAAGGCAACTGCCTGTGATAGGGATTCCACCAGAACTGGACACTCAGCACTTCACAGCTCAGGGGTCCAGCTGTGCCTGTTCCTGCCAGGGGCTCAGTGTGATCCACCTTCATGGGCTGAATGTTCCCCAGGCATTGGGAACTGTTCCTGGGGGACCTGCTGTGGTGGGGATGGCAGAGCAGCTGTCTTCTGCTGGTGGGAAGCAGAGGATGCTCTGCAAGCACAGCTCTTGTTTTTTGCTGCAGGTCTGCAGTAACTGGGAATCCTGTCCTTCCAGCTGCTCCAGAGGGATTTACTTTGCCATAAAGGTACAGTTCAGCACCAGTCATCAGCAGTGCTGCTTTTCTTTCATGATAGCAGCACCTTGGAGGGAGGCAGAACATCTCCTCCTTCTTGTTGTAACTCTGGAAGTCTAAGAATTCCAGTGAAATCTGTGCCCTTGCTCTGAGCCTGTGGATCCTGATGGTGCCACAGGCTCTGCTTGCCCGTGGAGCGACTGGCACACCCATGGCAGAGCAGGGCACCCCCCACACAGGCTGTCTCCTGCACTGAAATTAGGGCTTCACGGATGCCTGACCCTTTTTTTCCTGTTTTTGAGCTATCTCTGCTTGCTGGGAGAAGAGGTTTGGGGAACAAGGCTGGGATACTTTCCCTGCCATCTGCCTTAAGGCAGCAGCCTTGAAAGTTGGCACAGTTAATTCCTGATCTTTGCCAAGCTCTGTTAATAGAGAACAGCTCCTCCTGAATAGAAGGCAGTTCATGTAACATAAATAGTGGAGAAGGGGGAGAGGCCAATGTGTTTGCAGGGGGTGAAAGACACACTGGCAGTCGTCTGGTTCTTAAACTGCTGCTGGCCTTGACTCTCTGCAGCTTTATGGGGGGAGAGTCAGGGGTGAGCATCATTTTTCTGCCTGCACTCCAGGCTTTGGGTGCTGTTGCTTCTGGGGCCTGGTTCTGCAGCAGCAATCTCACTCAGGCACGGCAGGGAAGTCACTTTGGATTTGTCGCTGGGAATGTTAACCCGGGATCTACCTGCTGAGATAACTACACGGATGAGCTTGTTTGGGCTTCAGGGCATCCTGTCTGATGCTGCCACAGACTTTCTTCCCATCTCATTTTTGCATAGCAGAAATTTCTTTGACTAGAACACGGAGGAGGGGTCTGGGAGATCTCTGAGCTCACTTGGCTGTCTGAGGTTGGGTAGCAAGTCACAGAGTCTCTGTGTCACTGTTAACTGCAGTTGTAGGGTACCACTGCTGCTCCCCAAATGGCAGCTAAAGCTGAACAACATTAGCTGTGGCTTGCTTGGTCTGCATTTAGCTTCTGTTAAAGTCAGCAAAAGTAATGGCTGAATTCCAGCAGAGCCGGAGCTAGACTGTGGAATCCTGCTTAATTCATTTGGGAACTTGCATATAATCCTGTCTATTTCCCTAGAGGAACAGGGAATTGGATCTGATAGGTGATTGCAAAGGGTTTATGCAGTTGCTGATACACGATGCACAAAGTGCTCTTTGCTCCTCGGGGGATGTGCTATATGTTGACTGGTTTCTTGGCTCTGTGTTACACCCAGGAGCTGAGAATAAACTCCCCTGGAGTGCTTATTAAGGTCTGTGGAGAGAATTTGGGAAAAAAACCCCATGAAACAGCACCTAATCCTTTCTACTGCTCGGGGTACTGCTGAACATGCAGCACACTTGATTCCCTGAATCCAACCATTTCTCTTTGTTCCTCCTTTTAACAAGGCAAATGAATTCCTGCAGAAGACAGGGCTGCAAACTCAGATTTGAACTAGAGCCCAACAGGGCATTTTAAACATGTCTGAGATGTTCCCAAAGCAGCCCTGGCTCCTGCTTGTAAATCAAACCTGGCCAAATCCTCTGTCTTCATATTTCCACTGCCACCTCTTTCCCTCCACCTCCTCCCTCTCACACCCTCCCACTTGCTCTCCAGGGAACAACTCAGGCACCTGGTTTAATCTCCAAGCCAATTTTTATGGCTGAGTTGAAATGGGAAGGTGGACAGTCCCACAAGAGCATGAAAGTGCCTCAATAAAACAGTGGGCTCTGTTTAAACTGAGGGTTGGGAGCCTGGACAATAAAGACAACAGCTTGTTCTGAAAGCTAAAACCACTTGTGCTGGGAAGCTCGGGCCAGTTCTTGGACCTTGGAGAAAGCTGCTCCTTCTGATGCTTCCTGCCAACAGTTGCCATTTCCAAACTCTGGGCATTGCAAGCTGTGCTCCTTCAGGTCGCACAGAGCACCCATCAGTGCCTTGGACTCTCCCTAGTGTCAAATCCGTGGATGTGCTTCTAGATGGAGTGTGTCACTGCCTGGTGTGGGTGCTGCAAGCCACTTCTTTCCACAGCCAAACTGAATTTTACTTGCAAGGCTATCCCTTCTCTTCCTCCTCCCAATCCTAACTCCTGCATCTCAGCTCTGTCCTCTGACAGGCAGCGAGTGGCAGCTGAGCTGTGATCTGGGGTCCGTTTCACTGGTGTCACTGGTGTCTTGTGCACAGAAACGCTGCAGCATCGTAGGGAGCTATAAAACACCTAGCCTATGACAGCTGGAAACAAGATATAACAGCAGGTAAATGTTTCATCCCCTGTGGCACTGCTTAAGCCAAAGAGAAGAATCTTCATTCCTGTAAATCCGCTGGGTGGAACCAGTTCCTCGGTGCAGGTTCCCTCGCAGTAACTGCAGAGTTCGTGGCACGGGTTTGTGTGTAAGTGGCACAGGAAAGCAGCTGACCTTATTTAGATGCCAGTAACAGAGAGCTCTTCTGTGAGGAGCAGAGACAGATTAGATGTGGATGACATTTCCTTTACAGACCTCTTGCAGTTTCTTGTGTTTCTGGTGTGTTGTGGGGGAGGTCAGTCCTTCTGCATCCAAACCTTGGCACACATGCAGCTAAACTCATTCCTGCGTGTGCACCACCTGCCCACATGCCCTTCTAGTCTGCTATGTTGCGGATCCTGGTACTGTTTGCATTTCCATTCCTCTGGCTGATTTGGGAAGTGCCTGCAGGGAATCTGCTCCCTTACTCAGCCAACAGTCTGGCTTCCAGAGGGCCAGACACAGTTCCACGTCAGCACAGGGCAGTGGAGTGAGTCGCTTTGAAAATCAATTTACAAATGTCTGTGCAAAAATAGCCTGCATTTGCTTGTGGAGGGGAATCCCAGGAGGCTTTGGAACAAGGCATGTTGTGAAAGGATAGAAGATGGGGTTTCAGGCTCCAGAATGTGAGAGCAGTTCAGAGCAGATGATGTGATTTGCCCGGGGAAAGCTGGAAAAACTAATAATAGAGCCACAAATGTTTCCTTCTCTTTTTGTATGTTTTAACTGCAGGACTTGGTCCTAACAGTTAACACAAGTAGCATCTCAGCCTGTGCAGGCCTGGCTGGAAGTGTGGGATGCAGTAAGGAACTGGGAACAATTGCCCGAAATGCTGTGATCCTTTGCCAGGTGGCAGTCCCTTGTCCCTTTGGGTTGGGTGATTGCCACTCACGAGCTGCTGAGCTCCTGCAGCTCCCATGGCCGTGAATCCCTGCACCTCTGGTGGTAGAGGAGGAACAGGGACAAGGGTGATCTTTCTCTTTTCTGAACTGCTTCAGTGGGGTTGTGCTGGGAGGGTGGAGAAGAAGGTAGAGAAGGGACGTTGCTGCTGTCTCAGCTCAGGCCTGGTGGCCTAAACCTGAATCCTGGAGACACGGCTTCACTGGCAGCCTCTGGGAGCTGCTGCCAGCAGCATTTCCCCCTCCCTTGCACAGGGACTAACGGGAACCAGCTCTAGGTATCTCTTGTTTGTGTTGGGAAGCACCCTGGACTCTCCCTGAGATGAATGTGTCATTATTGCTTATTCTGAGACCCTGCCCCCTCCTCTGCTAATGGTCTGCAGGGTTGTGCTCACTGAGCTGTGGGCACATTTAATGTGAGTTTCTGCATGGCTGGTGCAGCTGGCAGTGAGCTTTTAGTCCTTGTACTGGCAGGGGATCTGCCGACAGGCACTGAGGCAGCTTGTCTCCTCTCCACGTCCTCCCCTTCCCTTCAGGAAGTTTTCCTTCTGTTCTGAAAAGCCTTGTGCTTGCCCAGGTCCTGCTCTGGAGCAGTGAGCCGTGGCACAAGAGGCTCTTCAGCCTCTGGGTTTTACACCTCTGCTTCCGGATTTCTCAGTGATCCCAGGCAGATGAAATAGCAGTGCTAATTAATCCGATTCTGGAAGCACCAGGTTTTCATGGGAGGAGGGCAGCTAGCTGCATCTGATTCTGAGAGAGAGAAGTGTGGGAGGTAAGAAAGACATACCTGCTCAGATCCCATTTCTTAGGCTGCTGAGAGCCAGCCAGCTACAAGCTGCTTTGTGAGTCCCTCCTGATCCAGCAGGAAGATTTCCATGCATTCTGAGGAATGAGAGGCCATGTCTGGGACACAGACAAGCTCAGCTCAGTGAATGGAGCTGGAATGGGTATTTCTGCTGCTCCCTCACTTAGGAGAGGGCTACAGCATCACCCACTCCTCTCTCATGCTGGTGAGTGGAAAGCTCTGCTGAAGAACTGAGTGTGACTGAAATGCTGTGGGAGCTGTGTCCCCACCACAGATTGCAGCCTTATAGCCTTCCTGTTGTGAGTCTGGCATTTTCTGATGTCAGTAAATTATAGCAGTGAAAAAAGCAAGACCTTTAGATCCATCAGAGTGGTGCCGGGTGGCACCTGGAGCGAGACACTGTGACCTGTGTGACTGACACATGTGCAGATGGGACTTTGTGCCTCTGCCTCCTCTTCCTGGAAGGTCAGAGCACCACAGGCAGAGCTGGCTGAATACAGACACTTCACCTGGAGCACTTGTAACGTTTTCTTTTAACCTTAATTGTACTTTTTCGTGTTGGAGTGGCAAGAAGTGGAGACAAAACAGCTGCCTGTGATGTGGTTGGCAAGAAGGCCTGGCAGCACAGGTTGGCATTATAACCAACCTGGGTTACCTTTCACATTGCTGCCCACAGAACCACAACCAGCAAAGAACCACAGCTCCTGAGAAAAAGCAGCTCACATGCAATGGGGAAGAAATTACCCTCCTTCTCAGTGATGAACTGGCAGCTTATGGGGAGACTGGAGAGGGGCCTTGAAGAGAGTGTGTTTTGATCAGTCCCAGGAGCAGTGTGCACACAAACATGCTATTTTTGAGCTGCAGATGGAGGAGACAGCACAGCCAGCCCTTGTCTGTGTCCTTCCTCCTGCTCCAAGGAGCAGGTGTGGGGAGCAGAGTTGGAATCTGCATGGGAATCCTGCAGCTGAGCACAGAGTGGTACCAGTGCCCACAGTGACGTAAACTGGGGAGCCTGAGCACAGGGTGGAATAATAAAGGACTGGCAGGCACTGACAGCAGGACTTGGCTTTCCTTTTCAGGCTGACAGTGATGTGGGAAGCTGGAGTTTGTCTGAAAAAGAGCAGCACACCAGCCTTGGGGATGGCAGGTTATTCCCTTGGCTTGGGAATGGTGATTCCTCTCTGTGGCCTGAGATTCCTTCCTGCAGTGATGCTTCTTGGAATGATAACACAAGGCCCTGGTTTGTGGCAGCCATCTGTATTTGATGATCTGCAAATCTGAGCACAGGTGGGAATCCACACAGCTTTAACAAGCTTGTTCCTTTGGGCCCCTGGCAGGTGGGACCCAGGGGGCTTTTGCAGTCGGTGTCAAGGCACCCAAAGGCACCCAGCCAGCCCTTCACTTAGCAACAGCAACTGGCTGGGGCTCAGTCAAAATCTGAGTAATTTTTGTAGTGGTTAGGTAAGTCATGTCACAAGCATATCAGAGCCTCAGCTTGCTTGTGTGCAGAAACCTGTAAGTGCCACATGCCTGAGTGACAGCAGAGCTTATCAACCAGCACGAGCAAGTGACTCGAGTGGTGAACATGGCACAGGGCTGCAAGGCATGTTTCGTGAGATTATAACCAAGAAGCTGTCTTCTGACACCTACAGTCATTACTTACAATAACCAGGAGCAAATTATTTTATCAGGAAATTAATTCTCTTTGGCAGTGATGGGCGTGTTAGCGCAGTGCTCGTGCAGGTTTACCTCTGCAGCAATCCTGGCATGACAGGGCTCTGAGCACGTGTGGTTTGATGCCAGAAAATCCCAGTGACCTCTCCCTTTGAAAAGTGCCAGTTTCAGTACCTTAAAGCCAGTATTTTGGGGCAATTGATTGTGTCCTTTCGGTAGCATGGATGGTGCGAAATTGGATCTCATTGTGGAGGTTGGATGTCCCTCACCAGCATAAAGGTTATGTTGCACTGTGATGGTTATGCTTGATGTTACAGCTTGAATTGTGCTCACAGAACACAGCAGAGTTTGTGCTTTGGTGCCATCTTTGCCCCCCAAAGAGATTCAGTATCTTGTGTGTCAACCTAGGTGCCCAAAATACGTGTCTACTTCATTCTTCTCATCCCCTGAGCTCCTGCATCTGTCAGACACAGAGTACACCACCCCCTCCTTCTCTGAGATGCTGGAGAAGATTCAGTTCAGCCCTATTTGTTCAGCCCTCAGACTCTGTCGTGACAGGCAGTGTTGAAAAGCTCATGAGGAAATTAATAATTCCGCCTGTGAGCCAGGCATGAGCGGCGTGCAGGAAATGAGGCATGAGACCACACGCTGAATGATGAGCAGAGAACAGGGGAGTGAATTGCTGCTGGCTTTGGGGAGCATCATCCCCTGCATGCACTGGTGGAGGCCAGAGTCCTTGCCTTGGACACCGGGCTTGGAAGCAAAACTGCACTGCAAAGCATTTACAGAAGGGGGACAAATTAAGGATGCTGTGCCGGCCCTGAATCTGGCATTTCCTGACTGGTGAGTGCTTGACTTTGCAGCTAATCTTTCCACACTGTTTTTGGTATGCAATTATGAGTAGATCTAATCAGTGTCTGTCAGAGTCTGGAATAGCAGGCAGGTGCAGGCAGGAGATCCTCGATGTCACAGGCTGAGAGTGCTCCAAGCACTTTGCCCCATCTGAAAGCTGGTCAGGGGACAGTGGAATCATTTAGGGTTGGAAAAGACCTTTAAGGTCATTAAGTCTGACCGGTTCCTTCTGTTTCCAGCTGTTTTTATCTTAACCAGGGTGTAAAAGTGCCTGTAGGGAGGAAGAGGGGTGGGGCAGTCAGCAGTGGAAGAGGACACCTCAGTTGGAAGTGTGTGTGCAGGTCCTTGATTTCACAAAGCTTGGAAGATCAGATAATCCTCCATCCTATGTACAACCCTATATTGTCTTGCTTCCCGTGGGCAAGTGGAATTACAGAGTGTAGAGCTTTAAATATATACCTTTTAAATTGTTTTGTTGAACTTCTCCCCCAGCAAACACATATTTATATCATTACACTGTAATTCCAAGAGCACTGTGCCGCTGGAGCATTCTGATGTCATTCTGATCTGCAAAGTGCCTGAGGTCTGGCAGTGTTTTTGTGCATCTTACCAAAGGATTTAAAGCAAGTGGAGAGGGAAATGCAAAGCACACAGAAAGAAAACAGATTAAACCCTTGTTGCTGTGTTGTGCTTGCAGATGGAAAAGTGAACCTGCTTAACTAATAAAGGTGGAGCCAGCCCAGCCAGCAGATCAAACCAGTGCCTTTGAGCAGCATGTGCTTCTCTGGGCTTGTATCCCACTGAAACAGGTTCTGGGTTGTAGCCTCAGGCACAGGTTTTGGTTCATGGTTGAATTCAACCAATGTTTTGAGAAGTCTTTTAGGAGATTCCGGCTCAGGTGTCCAGGGCCTGCTTTGCTTTTCCAGGAGTGCAACACTGCTGGAAGTCAGACATCCAGTTAGAGGAAAATCACATCTGATTGTCCTTACTGTTTCATTTTCCCAGTCATGAAAGGCAATCTGCACTGGGAAAAGGCAGCACCCCAGGCACAGTTACAACACTCCATGCACTTACAGCTGTGCCCATAAAGGGAGAGCAGGGACCTGAGAAAGCCCTTTCTGGTTGTCTTTTAAAATTATACTTCTAGATTAGTCTTAGTGATTTAAGCACAGAGCAAGACTCTGATGCTGAGTCTTGGTGTCCCTGTGGAGTCCTGCTTTAGTGTGGGTACATTAATGATGCCCTCCAGTTGTCCCACTCAGCCAGAGCTGTGTCCAGCATCCCCCAGCACAGCAGGGTCTGGGAGGCAACTCAGAATCTGCACACAGAGGTGGCTTTTGGCAGGACCTGGATGCTCTCAGGATGATTTGGAAGCACAAAGGCCACTTCTCTCCCTCTCAGCAGAACTTTATGTAGCTAACAAAGGGGCCTAAAGCTGCCTTTGGTAGAAACTCCAGGAGTTTTCAGGAATACAAATAGGACCACAAAACCACTCTGCTCTGAAAGCTCTGCCCATGGGAGAAACCAGTGTGAAGTTTAATTATTTTGTCGATGAGAATCTCCCATATTATAGAAATTGTCTTTCCCTCCCCTTCTAGCCTGCTGCTTTCTTTCCTCTTTTCTTTCTGCCTCGCTGATGCACAAGGCCCCCATTCTCCTGTAAGAAGGAGCAACTGAGTAATTGAAATGGAACACTAGTGAGGATTTTTTAATCTGAAAGTCAGCATTAATTAGTCAGGTCGGTTGTAATTAGCTTCCTCATCTGTCACTGCCTCTCTCCAACTTGCCAATGACTTTCTTCTATCCTAGATGTCACTGAAAAAGAGCTGTCATGTGGGAGCTGCTTGGGTGTTTTTCCTGGTTGAGGTGCAAGTGAGGGACGATCCCTGTGGGGCTCTTGGGGCTTCAGCTGGATCCTGTCTGGAGGAAACCTGTTTGCTTTGGAAAGGGCAGAGGGAAGCCCAAGAAATCCCAATGCTTACCCCTCCCCAACCAGCTGAATCAGTGCCTGTTCTCTAAAGAAATGGATCCAGGGCTCCTAGGAGTGCTTTTATCCTCTGCCCCTTTCAGCCTGGCACAGGCTGAGCTTGCTCAGAGGCGAGGCAGGGCTGCAGGATTAAGGCCACTGCATATCCTGGAGTTGAAAAAGTAACTGGGCCATGATTCAGTGCTGGGAGTGCCTGGATAGTATGGGAAGTGGTGGAGGGAAAGCAGGCCAAGCCCTCGAGTACAATTCAAGCAGAAAACATGCATTTCAATCCCCTTCTGGCTGATTTCAGGGTTTATCTCTGCTGCTGATTCCGTCTGCGGTGCTTTGGGTTGGATGAGCTTTCATCCTGACCCAGGCAGGATCTGAGGGAGGCAGCAAAGCCAGACGAGTCCCAAGGGCAGTGCCAAGTGTGCTGTATCTGGCTTTGGAGCCGAATCATGTGGTAAAGTCCCTTGAAGGGGGTTCAGAGCTGTGGATGCAGGAACACCAACCCCCCAAGAGCACAGGGAGGCTTCGCTGTCTGGGACAGTCCAGCCCAGGCACCTCCTGCCTTTCTCCCAGGCCAAATCTTGGTCCTTCCCTGAGTCACTTCTCATGTGAGTGTTTACAGTCTTGGGGCTTTCCCAGCATTTGCTGTGCTGGGTTTACACCGGTGGTGTAAATTTGTACCAGTCTGCAGCCAGGGGGTGACACGTGTTGGGCATCAGATATTGTGGGTGCCCATCTGTTATACTGCAGTCCCTGTGAGCATGGATGGAAGAGCCAGAGGGAGATGCCTGAGGTCTAATCCCATCCTTGAGTTGAGGATTTAGCTCTTGGTTAAGAAAGAAGAGGGTGTGATCCCTTTTCTGCCTTATTACCATCTCACTTTCTCTCATTTCCCTTTCTTGTCACGTGCAGGCTCTTCTGTCTCAGGATTAGAATCTTTTCCCTCTTTCTCCTCAGTAGCTCAATAAATGGGAAATTATTATGGCTCTTTACCTCTCTTTCTAAAGAGAGAATACGTGCACTTGTTCAGGTCTCACAGTAACTCCCTTCTGAAGGAGAGCCCAGGCCAGTAAAAGAAAGGGCAGGAGTGGAGGGGAGAAAACTGCAGGTCCTCCCCAACCTGCCCAGGTGGGATGAGTGAGGTTTGCACCTCCCACGTTCATGCAGTTCTGCACTAATGTGAGCTGAGGCTGCAGCTTGGCTGTCCCTCAGAGGCTGTGACTCCTGCTCCCTTGCACAGCCCTCTCCTGCCAGGGAGCATTTCTGCCCCATTGCTTTTCCTCTTGGTCCAAGTTCGTGCAGCTCCCAGGTCTTCTGAGGACCTACAGTTAAGAAGTGCTGGCAATTTATCTTCCCACTGATATAAAGCCTGTTAAAATAAAAACAGTGGTTAGGAGCAAAGCTCGTAAATTGTTTCTGGCCTGTGTGTAAATTGCTTTCAACTCCCAGGGTCAGGTAACAAACTGAACCTGCTCAGTCATTCATTCAGTGAGTGGGGACTGCTGGTTTTGCTGCTGGGAAAGGAAGGGACCCTTACAGGGTCTGGGCTTTGCTTTCAGGGACCACCACCCGTGGACCCCTGGCTTGGGAGGCTTCCCTGAGACACCCAGGGAAAGTCTGGGAACCTGTGTGTGCTGGCAAACCCCTGCAAAGGAGAGCACCTCCCAGGGATTATCCCTTCCTTTCCTGCCCAAGCATGGGCTGATCAGGGAGAGTTTCCTCCTGCATTCCATGGGAGCAGTAACTGCTCTTGCTTCCTGGTTGTTCCATAGGAATGGGGGAAATACACTCAATATCCCACAGGGGTGGAAGGGAAAACAGAGGTGGAAGGGAAAGCAGAGGTGGAAGGGAAAGCAGAGGTGTTCAGCCTTTTCCCTTCCCACACTGGAGGTGGAGGGGCTTGAGGGACTGGAGCAGGGTCACAGTGAGTTCAGGGGGGGTTGGGATGTGCAAGTCTGTGCATTTGTGTGTGTGTGTGCAGGTGTGGGTGCCTGTGCTTCTGGCTCTGGGTGCACACACATGCAGACTTTGTGGGAAAGATGAATACAGCTATAAATAGCTGGGGAAAACCTACTGTCTGGTTTAAGGGGAGGAGGATACACTCCCTTGCATTTTTTATCTGGTAGCATGAACCGTTCCTGGGTGCGAGAACCAGGTTAGCTAATTAAATGTTCCCGCTGCTGCAGTCTGAGCAGCACAATGTGAATCCCTGCAGTCTCTGTGCCTGCTGCTCCTGGAGCCGTGCAGAGCCCTGCAGAGCCATCCACCGCCTCAGCACTGAGCTCTGGGACTGCTGCTTGAACTTCTGCCTCTCTGGTTCCTCTGCCCAGCAGGGTGTTGGATACCCCATGGCAAGGCTGCTCTTGCAGCCAATCTGTGGGGTTTGGAAGGAGGGATGCTTTGCTCCTGAGGGAGCTGGGATGTGCCTCCCTCCCAGCTCTGCTGCTGGGACCCTCGGGCAGCTGCTGTGGGGCCATGGCTGTGCCTGGGACGCCACTGCTGGGCCTTGCTGACTGCTTTTCTCTGCCCCCGTGTGCAGGCGCTGGACATGGACACAGAGGATGACCCCTTGTTGCAGGATGCTTGGCTGGAGGAGGAGGATGAAGAGGTGGCCTTCAGCTCCTGCAAGAGGCAAGAGGGTGCTCTGCTGTGTGGGAAAAGCCCGTGCAGGGGCAGGCCCCTGCGTGTCACCCTGCCCGTGTCTGGCTTCTGGAATATTGTCGGCTGGGTGTTTACCAACCCGTACTGCGCTGGCTTCATCCTTTTCCTGGGCTGTGCCATCCCTGCCGTGCTCGCTGTTGTCATGTTCCTGCACTACCCGGCCCTGGACATCGACATCTCCTACAACGCTTTCGAGATCCGCAACCACGAGTCCTCGCAGCGCTTTGACGCCCTTGCCCTGGCCCTCAAGTCCCAGTTTGGGTCCTGGGGGAGGAACCGCCGGGACCTGGCTGACTTCACCTCCGAGACGCTGCAGAGGCTCATCTTCGAGCAGCTCCAGCAGCTTCACCTCAACGCTTCCCACCTGGGGGTCGGCGCGCGGGTCAGGCGCAGTCCCGCGGAGGGCAGGGCGGGCTCCCCCGAGCCCCGTGTGCCCCCCAGCCCAGGGAACAGGACGTCCCGGGTCGGGAGGGGAGCCCCACGCTGGGACTACTCCAGCACGTACATCAGTGCCAACACGCAGACCCACGCCCACTGGCGCATCGAGCTCATCTTCCTGGCGCGGGGGGACTCGGAGAACAACATCTTCACCACCGAGCGCCTGGTCACCATCCACGAGGTCGAGCGCAAGATCATGGACCACCCTCGCTTCCGGGAGTTCTGCTGGAAGCCCCACGAGGTCTTGAAGGACCTGCCCCTGGGCTCCTACTCCTACTGCTCCCCTCCCAGCTCCCTCATGACCTACTTCTTCCCCACTGAGAGAGGAGGGAAGATTTACTACGATGGCATGGGACAGGACCTTGCTGACATCCAAGGTGAGCTGAGGGCCGTGGGCGAGGGCTGGTGTGCTCAAGGAAAGGACCTCCTCAAGTTCAGGCAGTGCCTGGTGTGCAGCTGAGAGGGGTGAGGCTGCCTTGTGCAGAGAGGAAGAGGCTGCTGGGTTGTGCCTTGAGGAATTGTCTTTTCTGTACTGGGGCCCCTTTCCAACTCTTTCATCAGCTCCAGTCACTGGTCACACAGGCCCCCACAGCTGAGCAAGAGGCTCAAGTGAGGGGCAGATCTGCATGGTACAGGTCTCTTCTACTGACCCCTGTCCCCTGTGAATGGCTGTGGGTAACTAGAGCAATGTCAGGGCTTGGACAGACAACATGTGCCTCCCTCCACCATAGAGCAGATGAAAGAGGTCTGTGGGCTGCTCTGGAGCTTAAAAGGCAGCTTGTGAGTCACCAGCTGGAAAGTCTCCTATAAGGAGAGGAGGAGGAAGGCCCTGCCTCCTCCTCCCAGCTCTGTACCCTGTACTGTGCACCTCTAGCAGAGCAGAGGCTCTGGATGGTGAAAAGGAGGTGACTCATGAGGAGTCTGTGGGTGTGATGTGGCTGTGGGATGAAACCTCCATCTGTCTCCCAAGCCAGGCTCAGCTGAGAGCTGTCCAGGAGCCATACAGGGAGCAAGCAAAGAATTAACTCCATCTGCTCCAGTGTGAGCAATACTTCTGTTACCAAAACAGGAAAGAGCATAGTTTCTGGGTCTTTCTGGTGTGAACTCAAGGAAACTGGATTTTGAGGGTAGACAGACAGTGCCTCTTAGTCAGAACTGGCTGAGTGCTTCCATCTCTACATCCCTCACACCATCAGATGGCAGAGGTACCATGTCACAGCAGAGCCAGGACTTCTCCTCTTCCCTGTGCATTTTTCAGTTCTCGTGCTTCCCAGCGTGGTGGAGCAAATATTGTCCCAGTGCACAGGAAGGAAGTGCATCCAGCAGTGGGAGTGGGGATGGGGATGTTGCCTGCATTGCTGACTGAGGGAGCTGTGGTTCAGGTCAGTCAGGTGGAAGATGTGTCCCTGATGGGAACTGCAGGTAGGCAGCATCAGAATCAGTCACAAAGCAGAAGTAGAAGGTGAGTCTTTGCAATCCAGCTTTCCCCCAGCCTCTCTCTGCAAGGCAGCAGCAGTCAGCATCCCTCTGATGAAGAACAGTATCACTCCCAATTTCCCTTTGTCAGACCAGATCCCGTGCCTTGCTAAGACAATCAATGAGGACCTAAAAACCGTGGTGCTGCCTTGTCCCGCAGGGTCCCTGGAGCTGGCCATGACCCACCCTGAGTTCTACTGGTATGTGGATGAGGGTCTGTCTGCCGAGAACATGAAGAGCTCCCTGCTGAGGAGCGAAATCCTCTTTGGGGCACCCCTACCCAACTACTACTCGGTGGAGGATCGCTGGGAGGAGCAGCGCCGCAAGTTCCAGAACTTCGTCATCACCTACGTGGCCATGCTGGCCAAGCAGTCCACGAGGTGAGGGTGTGTGCAGGCAGGTCAGGTGCCTGGCTTCCCTTTGATGCCACTTCCGAGGCAGCAACATTCCAGAGACAGCAGTAGAGACAATGAAAAGGGACTGAAGGTTGAATCCAGTGCCTGCCCTTGACTGGCATTGGATCTCTGTGCTTCCATCTCACAAATCCAGTTCCACTGGCTCAAGCAGAGCTGCCTTCCTGCTCTGAATTTGTCCCCAGCTGTTCTGATGCAGGGGGCGAAATGGTCTTTATTGCAGGGCATCAACCTGCAGATCCAATTCTGCTTTTGCTTTTTGTACAGAGGGGTGGGGAGGGGAGTTTCAGGGCAGGATATGTTTCGGGAAATGCAGGCTTTGGTGAATAGAGCTTTACTCAGTGCTTATGAGAGAGAGATGGTAAAACAGAGCTAAAAGAGCATCTCAGCACCCAGACAGCTGAGGAAAGGCAGTGAATCCCAGTGTTTGTACCTTCTTAGGCTCCAGCTCTACTGCTCTAAGTCTCAGTAGCTCCCAGAATGAAGGGATTCTGAGCCTCAAAAGCAGTTTGGAATGCAGGCAGCCCCTGTCAGCCCTGAGAACAGGCAGCTACAGAGATATGGGCTGGCAGAGCAGGTTGTGGTTATGAGAAACCAAAAGGGAATTGGGGCCAAGGCTCAGTTCTGAAGCTCAGATCCCTGACAGCCTCCTATGGTGCAGCATTATTGTACTCCTGGCTAAATTATCTCGGATTACTTCTGCTCAGAGCCCACTTCCAGAAGCAGAAGCTGGTAAATCATATGGTTTCTGATAAGCTCTCACTCTGCCTGCATCCGCTGTGCTAATATAATAAGCAATGATTAGGATTCCAGATGGAATTGGCTTTGGAGGCTTCAGGAGCTGTCTATTATTGCCAAAGACCCACCATGCACTGGAGGAATTTTAAAAATATTAGAGCTGCTCTTTATTTTTCTCCCTTCTTGTGTGAACTTCACCTCCAGCAGCAACCTCGTTCAACCTGATCTCACCACTCTGAGCTCTTTCCTCAGAGAACTGCCAGGTTATTAGAGCAGTGACCTCCTTTGGCTCTGGAGGAGACAGTGTGCTTTAAATCACCTGGCTCTGCTCCTTTTGCACTCAGCTCTGCCTATTCCTCCTCTTTCCTCTCTTCCCACCCCAGCAAAGTGCAGGTGCTGTACGGAGGGACGGATTTGTTTGACTATGAAGTGAGGAGGACTTTCAACAACGACATGTTGCTGGCCTTCATCAGCAGTAGCTGCATAGCTGTCTTGGTCTACATCCTCACCTCCTGCTCAGGTAGGCTGTGCTCACAGCTGCCCTGCTCTCACACCAATCCAGATGTGCTGGGATTCCCCGTGCCTGAGCCCCAGGAGAGGCTCAGATGCCCTGGCACCAGCCTGGCTGTGTGGCACAGCAGCGTGCAAGAAGGGCACACAGGTCTTATTCTCCAGAGATATGTGGGCAGGGTGAGGGGAGGGCTCCCAGGAAATCAGGAATAAGATGCAAATTCCCGTCTTGCTGAAACACTGGTGTAAATCAGACATCATTTCATGGATGGGCTTCACGGGAAGCAGTATTCTTGCAGCCCTCAGCTCTTCCCTCTCACCAGCACTTCCATGGGGGTATCCCAGCAGGGCAGGTGAGGGGTGTCTGTTCTCCTGGGGGTGGCCAGAGATACTATTTTTTTCATGTTTCCTTTCTTGCTGTAGTGTTCCTGTCGTTCTTTGGCATTGCCAGCATTGGGCTGAGCTGCCTGGTGGCTCTGTTCCTGTACCACGTCGTATTTGGGATCCAGTACCTGGGTATACTCAATGGTGTGGCTGCCTTTGTCATTGTGGGGATTGGTAAGCATGTCCTTTCTCAAAGCCTCCCTGTGCTGCCTTGCCCCAGCTCCTGCCTGCAGGGGAGAGCAAGGTGATGGTGGCAAAGGCAGATTGAACTTCCAGGCCCTTTCCCTCCTTTACCTCCAAAGTGCAGGTCAAATGTCGAGGGGGGAACTAGATTTTTAGCATGTTTAGCATTTTTACTTCACTCACCATTGTGTGAGTGAAGTGTCAACACCTCTGCCCTGCTTTTCCAGGGGTTGATGATGTCTTTGTTTTCATCAACACCTACCGCCAAGCCACCCACCTCAAGGACCTGCAGCTGCGCATGATCCACACGATCCAGACAGCAGGCAAGGCCACCTTCTTCACCTCCCTCACCACGGCTGCAGCCTATGCTGCCAACATCTTCTCTCAGGTACCCTGCACCCGTGGGATTTGGAGTTTTCCATTTCTGCCAGAGGGCCTAAAACAGTGGGGACCTGCCAGCACCATCCGTCCTCTCCTCCAGCACAGGGGGATGCCCGACCTGCTTACCCTGCAGGGCTGTCCCTTACCTGCTGTAAGGCACTGGACACTCTCCCTGTATCAGCATTCAAGGCAATATTTCCTGTGCCACTGGTCAAACAGAATCCAGTATTTTCAGGCTCTGTCTCAGTGCTTTACCTACCAGGTTTGCTGATGACCATGGCTGAAGTCAGCATGTGCTACTCTCGGGTTCCTCCAGACATCTGGTTCTTGCCTGCTGTCTTTCCAGTCTCCTGCCCCAGTTGATCCCAACTCTATGTTCTCTCTCTTCCTGTAGATCCCAGCTGTGCATGACTTTGGGCTCTTCATGTCACTGATTGTGTCCTGCTGCTGGGTAGCTGTGCTCTTCACCATGCCAGCTGCTCTCGGAATATGGACCCTTTATGTGTCCCCACTAGAGAGCTCCTGCCAAACCAGGTGAGCCCTGCAGCCTGTGGAACTCAAGTCAGTGTGCAAATTCCTGCCCTGTCATCTCAGTTATCTTCAGTCTCCTCAGGCAGCTTGGCTTTCCCCCTGTCAGATGGGAAATTTAAATTCTGCTGTTCCAGACTGGAGCAAAATGGAAGGGTCAGGTCCCATCTCATAGCCTGGGTCTCACCAGTCTCCCCTGGCATGTGCACAGGTGCCTCCCAAGAACCAGCCTCTGCAATGCCAGTCAATCCTCTGGGTTGAATCCCATGGGGGTTTGGAGCCATTTGTGTCCTCAGAGCACTTAATGCACAGCTAAACCTCCAAGCTGTGGAGACACAAGCCCTGCAAGGCAGACAGATCACCACTGCTCCTGCCTGTGAGCACAAGCAGGACGTGCAGATCTGTGTTTGAAGCCAGGACATTTCCCCCTCCCCTGCTCTTTAGCCCTGCAGATGACCTGGCCTGATTTAATTCATTAGCAGGGACTGAACTGCTGAAACTCCTGTCACTCAGCACCCAGTGGCCACAGCTCAGCCCTGCTCTGTGCATCCAGCCCAGCCCTGACCTCTCAGCACTTAGCAATGGAAATTGCTCGTGGCAGTGCCTGTTGTCTTTCCAAGTAATTAGAGCAGGCTGTTGCTGCTCTCCTTGTCACTGAGGGAGCCCACTGGGAACTCTTTGCAGGGTATGTGGCTTAAAACTCTTGCCTCTGTCTCCTTTCCTGCTCCAATCCAGCTGTAGTCAGAAGTGCACCAAAAAGAGAGCCTTGCACCTGGCTGAAGATCTCTTCATTGCCCCGGAGGCCACCTCCAGGGCAGGCAGAGAGACCCTCCCCTACCTTGACGATGACATCCCACTGCTCAGCGTGGAGGAGGAGCCTGGTACGTGCCTGTGGTGTGGTGTCTTCAGGGGGCCCACACTGCCCTGTTCATCCTGCAGTTCCCCCTGTCCCTGCCACTGGTCCTTGCCTCAGTTCTCCTCATTGTGAGTTGGAGATGGTGCTGGCACAGGGGGTTATAGGAGTCAGAACTCACAGTTATAAAGTTTCTTGAGATCTTCAGAGGGTGTCAGTACATGCTTTCTAACTGCTTTGCTAATTCTCTTGGGTCCGATGTGATCTGCTCTCCTGGGAGCACTGATTGTGACATGGATGTAGCCATAGCACCTAATCCATAGCACCAGGACAGCTCACCTTTGAGCAGAGTTTTCCTCTCCTCCCTGCCATTTGGAGCACTGCATTTGGGAAGCAGGAGAGAGAACACTTGGTTGTTCTCCAGCATCACCTCTCCAGAGCAGCTCCTCTGTCGTGGCACAAAAAGGGCAGTGACTGGCACCCCTGAGCTGGAGAGGAGAGATCAGAGAGGAGCCAGGCTGCAGTCAGGACGAGGTCAGCTGTGTGTTATTATAGTGAGACATATTTAGTGGGACAGGGACAAATTCTGTTTGGCCCAAGCAGCGTGCAGTGTCCCTGTGACCTCATGGACAATGTTTGTGGGATCTGGCAGAGGAAGAACATCCTGGAGCACAGATTTGGACGGAGATGTGGTTTCAAAAGTGTAGCTGTCGCATGGCAGTGACTTGACAAAGAAGCTTCCTGTGACATCCTGGAAGTCACTGCCTGGATCTTATTCCATCTTTAGCTTGAGTTGTACAGCACCTTGCCAAAGATTTGGTAGAGGAGAGCAGAGAGCTCTGAGAGACACTCATGACACTGAGACAGCCTTTGATTTCTCTTCTAGTCTCGCTGGAAATGGGAGATGTCCCCTTGGTGTCCGTGATGCCAGAAAATCTGCAGCTCCCTGCAGAGAGGAGCAACCGGGGGCACTTGATAACCCGCCTGCAGGAGCTGCTGGAGCACTGGGTGCTGTGGTCTGCAGTCAAGAGCAGATGGGTGATTGTGGGTAAGGAAGGAGGGCTGGTGTTCCACCTGCATGGATTTTAGAGGGTTTGACTGCATCTCAGTCAGTCCCCAAGTCTTGATTACTAGTGACAAGCTATGAGAAAAGGAACATGGTAAATGGCTTCTAACACAGCGGAAGAGAGCTCCCAGAGCAGTCACTCCCTAAGGGAACTGCATTAAGAACTTTTCCATCCCTTTCCTTTCACTCAGGTCTAAAATGGCAAGCCCTGACGGGGCTTTCCAGGCATGGGGCTCATTACAAGAAAGCCCAGCTGCCAGTGTGCTTTAGAGGTTGTTCTTTTTCCAGCTGAAAACACCATCTCTCTACCACACACCTGCTCTCTGAGCATGCCTTAAGTACAAGGTGCATGTGCAAGGTGCACACTCACATGGGATTCTCCTTGCAGGGCTCTTCCTCCTTGTTTTGCTCCTGTCCATATTCTTTGCCAGCCGCCTCCATCCCGCCAGCCGTGCTCCAGTCTTGTTCCGGCCTGACACCAACATCCAGGTGCTGCTGGACCTGAAATACAACCTGAGTGCTGAAGGCATCTCCTGCATTACCTGCTCAGGTGAGAGTGCTGGTCCCCAGACCATGGTGGGTGCAGCCCAGCCTACACCCTGGGCTGGAGGAGCTGAAATGTGAGGTGTTCAGATATCTCACTGGACATTGGGTGGATTCTGCTGAAGGGACTCAACACCTTGGGAGTGGGATGGTTGAGTTGCCTGTACGAGTGGAATGTTTTAAATAGTATTTCCTGCTTTAGCCAGGAGCTGTCTGAGTGTTTCTGCTGGAGCAATTCCCTCATAGTCCATGACAAATGCCTACTTTTATTCATAAGTGCTGCTCTCGTGTCAGTGCCCAGCTGGGGCTCTGTGTTTCCTTCTCAGCAGCAATGCCTGTGGTGTGCACAGGGCTGGTAGGTCTCTTGTGCCCTTCACTCTTTCCTCCCTGACTAACCTTGTGGGACAGGTTTGTTTCAGGAAAAGCCCCACAGTTTGCAGAACAACATCCGAACCTCCTTGGAAAAAAAGAAGAGGGGCTCAGGGTCACCCTGGGGAAGCAAAGGCAGCATAAGTGATACAGGGCAGCAAGGTGAGTGGGGCATGATGACTGACCACCCCTGGGGCCAGGCCCCAAGGATCCCCTTGGGTAGAAACTAGACTATGAATAGCTGATGGGGAATAATTCTCCTCAGAGCCTGCCCCACTGAGCCCTAGTGCTGGATATAAAGGGTGTCACGACCTTGTTGGCAGGTCGCAAGGAGAGTAAATTCAGCCTGCTTTGCAGGGATTTTGAGGATAAAAGTTATAGGGCCAAGTCCCGAGATGACATGAATCAAAAAGCCTTCAGGAATTCCTGCAGCTCAGGATGTATTTGTGTCAGCCTTGGAAAGCTGTGCTGTGCTGCCAGAAGGCAGAGGCTGTGCCTGCTGTCCCAGAGGACCCTGAAGAACCCTCCTGTCCAAGTCTGTAGGATTTGCTGATTGAGAGGTACCCCCAGCCCTCATGCCCTCTGTTTTCTTCAGATCTCCAGGGGACTGTGTACATCTCCAAGTCCAGGAGCAAGGGAAGACCAGCCATCTACAGATTCTCACTCAATGCCAGTGTTCCTGCGCCCTGGCAGACGGTGTCACCGGGAGACGGGGAGGTGCCTTCATTCCAGGTGAGTCAGTCCAGGATGTTGGACCCCTCTCCCAAGAGTGCAGCACTCAGCAGGTGAGCACAAGAGCCTCCTCCTGTCTCTCCATGGGGGTCCTAGGCAGCTCTGGGTGACCCTGGCAGTAAGGTAGTTAGAAAGGAAGGCACTGTGCCTGGCATTGTTAAAGATTATGCCTTGTAATGCCACAATCCCTCCCTGTTGCTGTTGTGATGTGGCTGTCAGGAACAGAAGCAGAGGTGTGGGTGTCACTGAGCAGATGTCAGCCACCAGTCAGCCCAGGCCACTGGGATTTGGGGTGCTGAGGGGCCCCATCACACACACTGGCCAAGCCTGGGAAGGGGAAGGCCAGGGGGGTGGGCTGGGATTGTGCCTTCAGTGCTCATTTGTGTGGCTGTGCCAGTGCTCAGGGAGGAGGGGAGTGTGTGATGCTAATGTGCAACAGGCTGCAACCCTGTGGAGTTAAGTGTCTGTTTTCATTAATCCATTGCTTAGGTGTATAGAGTGCCTTTCGGTAACTTCACCAGGAAGCTGACAGCTTGTGTGTCCACAGTAGGGCTGCTTAAGCAGACGAGCCCCAGGAAGTGGATGATGACCACCTTGTCCTGCGACACCAAGAGGGGCTGGAAGTTCGACTTCAGCTTCTACGTGGCCTCCAAGGAGCAGCAGCGAACACGGTAAGCTTCCAAACCCCCTCGTGAACAGGCAGCAGAGACAGCACAGCTGAGAGGCTGATCCTAATGGCCAGTCCTGCCCTCAGCTGGCGACATCCCTGACCCTGGAACGTGCTTTGCTGCACATGTGCCTCATCTCTGCAGTCATTCTGCAGGCCCACAGCATCACCAACGTGCCAAAGGCCTCACAGGCACAGGGCTGTGACTGGGGATTTCCTTGGGCACCAAAAAGATGTTGCTGATCTTGTTCTTGTCCTTACCTGCCTGAACTCTTGGGCTGCATGGGCAGCACACAATATGCAATGGCTTAGGGATCCAGGCCTGGAGATGCTCACCTTTCCCTTTCCTTCTGCCCCCAAAAATGCCTGTTTCCATGTAATGCTTTGGCAAATCCTCCTCACTACCTCTGGTCCCCCCCTAACAAACTTTCTCTGCTGCACAGGAAGCTGTACTTCGCTCAGTCACACAAACCCCCCTACCACGGCCGAGTGTGCGTGGCCCCCCCGGGCTGTCTGCTCAGCTCGAGCCCGGATGGACCCACCAAAGGCATCCTGTACGTTCCCAGTGAGAAAGGTGAGCTGCTGATGCCCTCCTTGGCTCGTCAGATCCTGGGAGTCAGAGCTCCTGAGGCCACCTAACGTAACCAACCTCTCCTTGTGTTGGCAGCGGCGCCCAGAGCGAAGCCGTCGGCCACGTCTGGGTTTAACCCGTGCATGAACGCGGGCTGCGGGAAGCCTGCGGTGCGGCCACTGGTGGACACGGGAGCCATGGTGTTCGTGGTGTTTGGGATCAGGGGCGTCAACCGCACCAGGCGCCCGGACAACCACGTCATCGGAGACATGGTACACACGCAGCCCGGCGTGCCGGGACAGCCTCTCTGGGTGGTGTCTGGGCAATCCCCACGTTTCTGTTCCAGCAAATTGACAAATAATGGAGATCAGGAAGCCCTTTACTGAAAACAGCTCAGACTTCTCAGGAAATCCCTTTGAGTGCAATATATAACCTTCTAATTTTGAGTCTAAATCTGGCTTTCCTGAGGATTTTAGAAACAAACTCATCTTAAGCTCGCTATGAAATCTCACTTCAAATTCAAGGTTGAGGGAACTGGTAATTTTCTATAACTGTTTATTTTGTTATGAGATATTAACATGAAAGAATAAAAATAAATTACTGTAGAGAAAGGTTACTAAATGTGACTTTTCTTGGAACAGCTCATCTCCCAGATCTGACACTCTGAGACATTCACAGCCTTCCCCCAGGAAAATTATGCTTAGCTCTGGTCACTTGGCTGATGCACATCAGCTTTCTGCTGTTCTTCCTGCCCTCTGATTTGGGGGCATTGTGCAGAATCAGCCTTTACCTGTTCCCTCTGGAAGGGGCAGTGAGAAATGCAGGCAGTGGGATGGGCAGAAAGCGGGAGTTTTGTGCTGGGCACCTCTAGGGATTCAGAGCTGCTGCTTAGGCAGGCCCTAATGGCTTTAGGCATGGCATGGTGGCTGTTCATTTACCAGTGTTTCTATTGAACTGCCTGACTTCTGTGGGGTGGGCAGGACACAGAGCTTCTTCCTGTGTTACCTGGTGAGGCAGAGATGTCTGGTGGGTTTCCTGTGGCCTGTATAAGCCAGGCCCAGGCTGGGCAGCCAGGAGAGGACTCAGCTTCTGCCTGCCCATGCCAGTCACTGCGTGTGTGCCTCACGTGTGGTGCTCCTGTTGTTGTGTCTCCTTGTGAAAGGGCAGCGTTATCTACGATGACAGCTTCGACCTCTTCAAAGAGATTGGCAACCTGTGCCGCCTCTGCAAAGCCATCGCCAGCAACGCCGAGCTGGTGAAGCCCGGAGGGGCTCAGTGCCTGCCCTCGGGTAGGTTGGACTAACTCCTGCCTGCAGCTCTGCCTGCAGCAGGGCTTGCTTGAGCTGGGCTCCCCAACTGCAAACCAACAGAGGGTGGCTGCTGCTTGCTGCCTCTCTTTCTTCCCAAGGCAGCTTGGCCCTTTCTAGAACGTGTCCTTGGTTGTGCTTTTTGGGACATGAGAAAGAAAAACGGCCTCTTTAATGCCAAAGGCACCACAAAGGCGTGTTCTTTGGGATTTAATCCAAGAGATAAGAACAGAACTGCGTCTGTTCTTTCCAGTCGTGGATATTGCTTGTGATACACTTTAATCTTTTAGATCAGTAAATATCTTCTGAGTAGCTCCTGAGTAACCATCAAATCACACCTGATCTCACTGCTGTGAGGTTACTGTGTCTGTGGCTTTGCATACCTGAGCAGTGGCCATCTCTCCCAACTTAAAGAGGTCACCAGGTTGTGAAGCTGAGCCTAGGAAGTGCATACTTTGGCTTCAGGCCAAAAGCCAAGCTCATGCCTGGAGAAAATCCCTGCAGAACAGTCCTCAGCACTTGCTGTTTGTGCTGCTGGGGACAGACAGTGGTGGCAGTGTCCTGTCCCATGTTGATGGCATAGAATGTCCCTTCAAACTACACCAGATGAGGGCTCTGGTGCTGAGAGCTCCAGGGCTTTGGCAAGCCAGAGTGGCAAGGGGAAGCAGCTGCTGACAAATAGGGCCTGCAGCTTCCTCTTGGGGTTCTCTTTTTGGGTTGTTGGTTGTGGTTTTTGGTTTGGTGGGTTTTGTTGGGTTTTTTTTTATCCCCTTGCTCCAGTGTGCCTCCATTCCCTGTGCTACTCTCCATCCCTTGCTCTTTCTTTCTCTCCAGGTTACAGCATCTCCTCCTTTCTGCAGATGTTGCACCCTGAGTGCAAGAACATCCCAGAGCCAAACCTGCTGCCTGGACAGCTCTCTCATGGGGCAGTGGGGGTGAAGGATGGGAAGGTGCAGTGGATCTCCATGGCATTTGAATCGGTGAGCACGTGGCATTGCCATCTATCCTGGTGACAGTTTAATCCCGTGACTTCTGGGGGTTTAGCTCTGCTCTTTCTGCACTGGCCACTTTCATCTGCAGCCATAACTTAGTGTTTAGTAGTGTCTGTGCCTTGTTGCAGACAGATACCTGCACTCCCAAGTTGTAAGAAGTGGCTGCTTGTGCCACAATTGGCTCAGGCAAAAGGCTGGTGGCAGATTTGCTCAGATGCCACTGCCAGTTCTGCCACTCCAGCTGGCTTGTTCTGCCTCTGCCCTGGCCACACAAGAAGAGCAGGGCACCAGTAACAAGTTCATCTCATTGCAGACAACCTACAAGGGGAAGTCATCCTTCCAGACCTATGCTGACTACCTGAAATGGGAGACATTCCTGCAGCAGCAACTCCAGCTCTTCCCAGAGGGCTCTGCTCTCCGGCACGGTTTCCAGACCTGTGAGCACTGGAAGCAGATTTTCATGGAGATTATAGGCAAGTGACTGCCATGTTTCTCTCCCTGGGAACCCACTCTCTGATATACCTTCACAGCACACTCTGTCCCATCTGGTGGGCCTGGGTTATATCTTCAGTCCCTTGCCACTGCTGAGCAAAATCCTAAAGCCTGTTCCTTCCCCAAGCAATGTGTACTGTCAAAATCCTAGTCAGAGCCCAGGAAAATCAGCCCTGCTGATGTGAGATCCAGGAAGCTGATCACCTTCTTTCCACTCTCATTTTCTCCCCCCATCTCCCCCAGTGTGAGTCCCTTGCCAGCAGGTACATGGTGCCTTTCTCATGCAGCTGTCACCTTCCAGGATTCAGACATCTGGCTCTTCTCTTCCAGGAGTGCAGAGTGCCCTGTATGGTCTTGTCCTCTCTCTGGTCATCTGTGTGGCTGCAGTGGCCGTGTTCACCACGCACATCCTCCTCCTGCTGCCAGTGCTGCTCAGCATCTTAGGTAAAAATGCCAATTCCAGTGTGCCAGGCTTTCCCTTAGAGTTGGTGGATTGTGGCACTGCTGAGTCTCTGGTGATTTGAACTGAATTGCTCTTACTCTGTGTAAACCCTTTTGGCTTTCCAGGAGTCAGTCCTGGAGAATGAACTTGCTAAGTGAACAGAAGAAACTCTCAACAAATGCACAGGAACCTCATTGGGAAAGTAGATTTGTGTGCCTAATTCCCAGTGTGTTTTATCTACACAATCCCTTCTATTTGTTTAAATAAGGGTTTTAGCTACACAAATGCCATCCCTGCCTGTTATGTATAATAATGTGATTAAGTCCCACATGCTCTGAATAACAATTGCATTACTTCCCAAGAATCTGCACCATGGCTGTTGTTTCCAAGCAGTGGGAGATGTTAAAAGCTGAATATTTTAGCAGTTTTGTTAGTATTTGAAGGAAATTTGTAAATAGTTCTCTCTCCCTGGCTGGTGATTTGACGATATTGTGGTCCAAGCGTGTTGCTAAACTTCTCAGTTTAAAAATCAAATCTATCATTTTGAAACCACTTACTCTCCCACACATGACTCACAAACAAACTCTTGCCTTTAAAAAAGTAACCGTGTGTGTGACTCCTGCAAGCAAAACAAGGGGCTCACTTCCCTATAGTGCCTGTGCACACACACACACCTGCCTGGGCTTGGATTCATTTCTCAAGAATCAGTCTAGATTGGCATCAGTCTGATTTATCTGGGTGCTCCACTAGCCCCAGCAGGTCTGATTGCCTTATGGAATGGTCCCTGTGGCAAGGGAAGGGGAGGGAAGTGTTTGCCTCTGCGGCAGGAGCGAGTGTGCACAGGACTGTGGCTGGCATGCAGACCTGTTGGGGATATGATCCCAAACTCCCTGGGGATTGATTGGTATCAGCAGGCCTGGGCAGCAGTCCTGGAGTCCTTGACATTTGCCTGACATCACCTTCTTCACTCAGGGGTCGTCTGCTTGGTGGTGACCATCATGTACTGGTCTGGCTGGGAAATGGGGGCTGTGGAGGCCATTTCCCTCTCCATCCTCGTTGGCTCCTCTGTGGATTACTGCGTGCACTTGGTGGAGGGCTACCTGCTGGCAGGGGAAAACCTGCCACTGCACCAGGCAGAGGTGAGCTCTGCCCTTCCTAGAGCCTTGCTTTGGTTCCTCTCACGCCCTCTGTGCCACTTGCACCTCTACAACTCCCTGATGGGAAGGGGGAGCCAGGTGGGGGTCGGGCTCTTCTCCCAGGAACCAGCAGTAGGACAAGAGGGCACGGCCTTAAGGTGCGCCAGGGGAGGTTTAGGTTGGACATCAGGAAGAAATTCTTTCCAGAGAGAGTGATCAGACACTGGAATGGGCTGCCCAGGGAGGTGGTGGAGTCACCGTCCCTGGGGGTGTTTAAGGTGAGACTGGATGTGGCATCAGTGCCACGTCACGTTGACAAGGCGGTGTTGGGTCACAGGTTGGACTCGTTGATCTCAGAGGTCTTTTCCAGCCTGGCTGATTGTGCTCCCCAAAGCCTGAGCCGTGAGCGCATCCCCCTGTTTGCTGTGCCCTCACGCCGCTGCCCCTCCCTCCCGCAGGACCCCCGGGCGTGCCGGCAATGGAGGACCGTGGAGGCCGTGCGGCACGTGGGGGTGGCCATCGTGTCGAGCGCCGTCACCACCGTCATCGCCACCGTCCCGCTCTTCTTCTGCATCATCGCCCCCTTCGCCAAGTTCGGCAAGATCGTGGCCCTCAACACGGGGGTGTCCATCGTGTACACGCTGACTGTGAGCACGGCCCTGCTCAGCATCATGGGCCCCGGCACCTTCACCCGCAGCAGGACTTCCTGCCTCAAGGCCGTGCTGGGGGTGCTCCTGGCTGGCCTGCTGGGCCTCTGTGTCTGCCTCACCCTGCTCAAGAGCGGCTTTAAGATCCCCCTCCCCAACGGGACAGCCCTGTAGAACCAACCCCCCCCGCCCCGGGCCGGGGAGCCTCTGTCCTCTCTCGCTCTCCCCCTTTCTTTTTTCTCTTTTCTTTTTAAAGGATATTTTTTGTAACGAAAACAAAAGAGGAAAAAAAAAAAAATCCCCCCCTTTTTTTTTTTTCCAGAGGTTTTTTCAACTCCAGATGCACTTTATTTTCTAATGAGTTTTGCTCTAAACTTGTATTTATTTTGGGTAGTGACGGATGGATGACGGACAGTGAGGGCTGCCCAGGGAATACCTCAGCCCGTGAGCAGGAGGGGAAGAGGTCTCCTTCTCTAAGTTTTCTTTCTGCTTTTCTTTTCTTTTTTTTTTTTCTTATCTTGTTCTTTTAAATTTTTTTATTTTTATTTTTTTTTAAACAAAGAGCTTTCTGGAACCGCAAAGCTAACAGGGGAGAAGTTGGGAAGGCCATCTGATCCTTTAAAAAACACTTCCCTCTGTCTCTTCCCTCCCCTTGTCCAGGCTCAGCATTTGCAACAATGGCTCTCGAGGTGACATCCTACTCCCACTCCAAGCCTGAGCCTCCAAGAACAGCAGTGAGCTGTTGGACAGGCCTGGAGAACAGCATTATCTGGTCCTTTACCTGTACCCAAGCCACACCAGCAGTGAACTCACTGCACAGGAGCTCCCATGGGTGTCACTGTGGGATCCAAACTAGAGGTGCTGGGTGGCACCACCTGCTTTCATCATTCGGGGAGGGCGTTGGGACACATGGCCTTCCCCTTTTTTCTGAGGGGACAGAGCACCTTTTGCTGGAGTCTCTTAGGTCTGTGAACAGCCATCAACAGCCTGCCCTCCTCTCCCTCATCTCAGTGGTGAGGCCAAGGCACTATGGATGCCCAGTTGCTCCTGGTCACCTCACCAGTCACTGCCTCTGCCCTTCACGGTGGAGAGGAAAGAGCCCTGAGGTCGCTGCAGAGCCCTTTGGTCACGGCAGTCAGCTCTTATCCTGAGCACAAGGGATCCCCTGGGTATAGCCCATACCTGGTGCCATGCACAGCATCCTCTGTGGCAGCTCAGAGACACCCTCCTGTGTGGGGACACGAGGGCAGCGGAGCTGCAGCTGCCGCCTGCTCCGAGCAGATGGTTTGCATTAAAGTAAAATGAAATCGCAAACTGGTGCCATTAACAAGTACATTTTAAGCATCACTGGTTCTATCATATTTTTAAAATTGAAATGGCTAAGTGTGCATTGAGATGCAGCACATCTGGTCCTCGGCAGAAGGGAAGGGTCGGGCCCACAGGGAGATGCATTACCATTATTTACAGGGATACCAATAGAGGGACGTGGCCAGGAAGGAGCCCGACTCCATTTCTTTGCAGATTCCATGTCCCTGGTGGCTTTGTGTTCTCTGTCTTGATCAACCCCTCCTTTTTAAGATGGAAATTCCAGGAAGCCCATTCCCATTTCCAGCCAAGTTGGGGGGCCTGTGCTGCTTGAGAGATCAGCAGCTGCTTCTGCTTGGCTCAGTGCATCCCTGCTCTGATGCCTGCTAACCTTACACCTTCACATCATGTCACCTCTGGGTGGAACTGGGTCAGATGCTTGTTTCTAAAGCAGATTCCCCAAGGTGTCAGCTGGAGAGAGGAGTGACAGGACAGGACTCTTGTTGATTCCAGGGGGGAGCCAGAGGTTGCCAGAGCAATCCTGCTGCAGGCAGTGAGGTGAGTGAGAACGTGAGCAGAGCAGACCTGGTTTCTCCTCACTATCCCATGGTGCAGCTGAGTCACCCCTTTCTGTAAAGTGTTAAATGCTCCCTGGCACCTCCCTCTGATCTGCACCAGCTCCTTCATAATGAACTCTGTGCCCACAAATAAATGGTTCTGGGAAGGATTTCTTACTGTCCTTAAGCTGTGCTGCTTTGTTGGCTGCTGTGCACAGTCCAGCCCGATCCTAGATCTGGAAGCCATGCTTTTCCCTACATCTGGGCTCCAGGTTTAACTCCTGGTGGTGCCCTGAGCACTCCTAAGTGGCAATGAGCAGAGAGGGCAGGGTGCTGATGATACACAGCCCCCTGGGACACGTGTGGCTGTGCAGGTGCTGCTGCTGCCAAGGATGCTCTGGCTGGTGGCCTGACCTGAATTTGGCAAAGACTTGGAATGATTAAAGCTGATGGATATTTCCAGGTCACCAGACAAGAGAATAAGGCACTATTAGAGGAAGTTCCTCCTTTTATGAGCATGAAGAAACTTGAAAGACCTTTAGGACAAGGCATTGGTGTGCTTTGAGTCCTGCAAAGTTGAAAGCTGACTTTAGCCCCTGGTGTCCTCCATTTATGCTCACAATAAAGAGGCTACATAAGCCCCCCCCACCTCCAGCAGGACTCTGGACACACCATGCTGGGAACATTCATTCAGCCACTCTTGGAAGGCAAAGATTCATTTCAAAGTAGTGGGAAACCTTTTATGTCTCCTGGGTCTGATCTGGCAGTGTCTGATCTGCAGACGAAAATAACAGAGTTCTTGGCACATGACAGGATCCATCCTGTTTTCTGGAGCTGGCAGGGAAAAGGGCAAGCTCTCATTTTCCCTCCTCCCCTCTGGCCAGCCCAGCTCCCCTCAGTGCAGAAGGGCTGGCTGGCACTGGCAGGAGCAGGGCATCACCTGGCCCATGATTGTTCAAGGTGGCACTGGGAAAGCAATGGCTGGAATTACTCAGAAAGGAGCAGGAGGCACCGAGATAAGTGCAGAGCTGCAGCAGACAATTCACAAAGGCATGCTGAGGGGGTTGTGCCCCTCCAGCGAGGAAACTGAGGTGAGGAGAGGAAGAGGAGCTTACACCAACTTGTAGCAGGATAGCAGAAAAGCCAGGAGATTATCTTAGGTGATGTTTTTCACTGTAAGGACTCACTGGATGTTGGTAGTGACTAAACACAGTCATGACACTCATCTTAAGATCTAACTAATCATCTGCCCCATCACCACTTCACTCTGCACAGCTCTCTGATCAGGGTGGCTGGTGCTTTCTCCACGTGCAGTGGAGTGAAAGAGGCTCAGAGGTGGGGTCCAGCCTGCCCCAAAACACAACATCCACATCTTCCCGAGCATCTGTGGCGAGGATAAATCAGGAGCAGATGTATACATCCATTTCCACGTAGGCAGTGTCCTCCCTGTGATTACAAAATGTCCATAAAATTATAGAGGTAAGAAAAGGGATGGCTTTATCTGAGCAAATGTGGAGGTGGGGCTGACAGCCCTGCTGGGAATTGGTGCTCTGAGGCAGATGCTTGTAGCAATAAAAAGCAAGGCCTCACCTGTCTGGTACTGTTCCAGGAGCAGATGCTCAGCCTGAATCGATTCCTCCCACATCTCTGCCTATCTTCTTCCTCTGATTACTCCTCTGTTTCCCAGACCATCTCTTGGGCTGCCTTGTCTTGCTGAGCAAGGTTCAGTCTTCTCCAGGGTAGCTGCTCATGCCTAAGGTGCTCAGAGTCTGGACTGAAAATGGATGGACGAGTCTCAGGGAGAATTTCTCAGGCAGAGGAAGCCAGGGAGTTAAACTGCTTCACACAAGCCTGTCAGTTTTGATGGTTTTAAACACGTCAGCTTTGGAGCAAGGAGGAAAAGAGCTGCTGTGGTGTGCAAAGTTTGGTGTCAGAGGAAGGAACAGACCCAGGACTCCTTGCTCTGTTGGTTTCTTTATGTCGTGGTGCCTCTTCAGGGTTTGGGCAACTGGGCCATCAGGTTTGGCCACTGAACTCAGCAACTGCCAAGGCTGCAGGCTCTGAAAGGGATCAGTGGCTGAGCTGGGCTGTGTTTCTCAATCCCTGCTGGATCTGAAACTATGCCAGAGCAAAGGCAGCCTGAGAAATATCACGAAGGAGAAGGACATGTGGCATGTTTAGAGAGCTACTGGGACCACTGACCCAGTAGTCTGGATGCAATGGTCTCTAGAGACCCTGGCTTTGTCTCTGCTGGAGCAGAGATGTTGCTTTATGTCAGTGTCTAATTCTTTTAGCTTGTCCTGCACTGAATTTTCATACCAGAGCAGCCTGCCCTCCTGCAAGGTTACAAAAGGCTGGTTTTTTTCAACCCCATGACACATTTAAATCCTCCCACACTGTCCACTGAGGAAGCTGTGCAGATTGATTTGCAGCCAGGCAAGAAAAATTCACTGTCTCTTGGCTACTTCTTCTGAAATCACTGCTCACCCCAGATAGCACACAGGCCATAGTTCACAGATTTTTCAAAGGCCTCTGCTAACTGCTCTGCCCTGGGTTAGCACCCAGGGTCCCAGAGCTAACAGGCTTTCAAGGCTTGTCTCCATCCTGAGGACAGAGTTGTTTGGCTTTCTCCCCTCCACTCCTCCTTTGGGCAGGGGAGGGAAGTGGAGGGCAAGAGCCAGGACCAGAGCAACAAGAAGATGAGCAGAAAGGTTTGCAGGGGGCAGCAGAACAAACGGGAGGGAGGATGGTCCAAAATGCAAGGGGAGAAGAGCTGTGAGCACCCCAAGGACAGAGGGAGGGAGGGCACTGCTGTTTCACCACGTCGTGTGCAGACCTTAGAGTGTCAGTTCTCAGAGTGATGTAGCACAAATTCCTGATGTAAGCGTGTTCCTTTTGTAAGTCGTCTCCTACCCTCACTATTTTCAGTGTCCCTTGATTTTTGGAGACTGTTGTAAATAAAAGATTTTGACATTCTCGCGTTTGGATCCCTCACTCGTCACCACGTCGCTGTTGATGCGAACGCAGCGACAGCCAGAGTGGCACTGGCAGGATCTGTGCTGTGTGTGGAAGGAATGCAAGGGGAAGGAGGCACAGACCCAATGCACAAGGTTGGCTGCTCCCACTGCTGAAATCAGGCCTCTTGAAGCCAATTTATCACATCCAGAAGAGCTGGCAGTCTGGAAAAGGCCGCTCAGGATCCCACGCAGGTCTGCAAGAGGACTGGATCAAGCAGGAGCATCAGCCAAGCTTTGTGGAGCCTTCTTACTCCTCCACTCCATGCTGTGCTTCTTCCAGAGCATGAAGATTGTCCTGTGCTGACTCCATGAGAAGGGGATTCACCTGCCTGCTCCTGCAGCGCTGCAGCTTCCCAAAGCATCAACTTCTGGTCGTGATTTCTCTCTTGCTGCAGCACCCAAAGGGCTGTTCTGCACCTCCCAGGACCCTGCTGAGTGAGGGGAAGACCCCTGCACCCCCTCATTTGGGGGTGCCCACAGAGCAGCCACGTACAACGCTGATGGGGAGGACAGCACTGACAGCACAAACCTCCCTTGATTTCCAGCCCCCACTTCTTCAGTGAGGCCAAAGTTTCCGGTGAAACCTCTGTTAATAAACACCAGGAAGGCTCAGATCAGTGCCCACGGGAAGGAGGAATGTGTTCCCTTTAATGAGAAGCTGGGGACTGCCAATAGGGGAGGGGTTATGCTCAACCTTGCCGTTGGGAAATTCCCCCACCCCCGGTGCCCCACGAGCAGGTGTGACAGGCACTCCCTGGCACACGGGCAGGGAGCTGTGCGGGTTGTGGACCACAGAGGAGGCACAGGTTTCCCTTTGCAGGACTGAAGGACCACCTGGTGAGTGCCCAGGTCTGCCAAATGTGGGGATGGGGGCACATGAAGGGGGTGGGACAGCTGCAGGCACAGGCAGAGATGGAAGGTCGCCATGGCTCTTCAGAAAACGGCTGCTGGGCTGAGGAAGGGTTTGGGACAGGGGAAGGGGCTGGGAGGAGGGATTACACAGGCCGACAGCTACTTGCTATTCATTTCAAGCTGGCAGAGGAGGGAAGGAATTGTGTTTCCATCTGCAGGAGCCTGTCCACGCAGGCTGCTGGCTCAGACCCCGTGCTAATGCTTGTGGTCCACACTCCGAAACCTGCTGCCTGCCACTTGGCAGAGCCCTATCTCTCCTTCCAGGTGAGAGAGTCTGGTGTGAAGTCTTCATCACACACAGCAAATTCCCCTTGGTCTTCTGTCAGCCCCTGGCACAGCGAGGTCTCCATTACCTCCACAGCAGCATTTGAGGGCTCTGCCTGTGCTCCCTGTGCCCCTTCTCACACAGGCTCCTTCCCACCCCAAAAACAACCCCACTGTGGGTGGCTTAGCACAGAAATAGGGAGCTTTTAAACCTTACCTGACTCAGCCATGCTGATTGAAAAAAAAAAAAAAAAAAAAGGAGTATTTTCAGGGGTTTTATTTATTTATTCTCCTTGGTGTTTTTCTCCCCCCTGCTGTGCTCGGTGCCTCCTCCCACCTCTCTCTCATACCGTGCCTATGAGGGCATTGCCCTGCGTTGAGGTTGGCCCCTGGCTGGTTCCTGAGAGCCCCACATGGCTCGTTATCCCTTTCTGAGAAGCTCGGGAACAGCCTTCCCCCTCTAACAAGCGACACAGAGGTCAGTCAGAGAGGATGACTCACCCTCTTGCCTTCCCCGGTAATTTGTCACCCCGCAGATGACACATCTTAGTGGCTCCTCCAGAGCTCTGGCAGCCCCGTGGGGAGCTGTGCCTCGGGGATGCTCTTTTTTTAATCCTTGTTTTCTGTTTATTCAGTTATTTTGTGCTCCCCAAACCCTGAGGATGGTGATGAGCAAAAGCCAGACAAGCTGGGTGCCAGGCTCTCTTTTCTGTCAGCCAGGGCAGGAGCTCAAGTGAGCCCAAAACAGCAGGTACCTGGGAGGTTTGTGGCTCATGTTTTTCTGTCTGTTGGCCCACAATGCCTATTTCTTGTTGCCTTTTCTCAAGTTAGAGCAAGTTTATTGACTGCAGCAGGCAGGGACAGGGAGCCTGGTAATACCATGATGGGTGTTTTGACAGGGAGAAAAGCAGTGAAGGAACCTGGATAGGAATAAAACCTGAAGTGCCTTGATCTGGGGTGAGAAAGATTGACAAAGACTTGGTTTCAACCCCAGATTTGAAGCAGAGAGGCTGCTTTGCCGGATGGGGTTGTGTGTGCATCAGTCTGGATTAACCTGGCAGTGTAAGTGCAGCCGTGGCTGGGCTGGAAGGCACCAGCTGGCACCAGGCTCTGGTGGTGGGACGTGGGGGAGGCTAAATTAAATTACAAACACAGAACATTCCTACTGCCTGCCTGAATCACAGCCTGCCATAAACAGGAAAGGTTCTGCTTGTGGAAAAGGAGGTTGTGAGGCAGCAGCAAGGGGCGAGTTTGGGCAGGAAGGAGGTGTGGATAGGTCTGAGAGGAAGGGCTGTGGTGCTGCTTTGGGTAGCCCATGTGAGAGCACGTGGGCAGGGAGGACAGGTCATGTTCTCCTCCAGTGGAAGATGTGCCAGTCTCACAGTCCCGAGATGAGGGTGAGGACACCCAGCTGCTGAAGGGCTCAGCTGAAAAGTGGCACTGAGGGCATTGAGGCTTGGCTGGTTTTGGCAGGAAGACAAGCAGCTGATGTTCTGTGTTGGGCTCATCCTAGCTACAGGTGTGGGCACTGATGGCTCATCCTTAGAGCATGATGGGCGTTAGGTGATTAGGAAACTCCCATGTGAAATGGGAGGAGCCCGGAGATTATTTCTCTAACCAGGCTGAACCCTGAGAACAGGGCAGGGTAAGCTCAGGGTGAGTTTTTCAAACATCTGTGCAGAGGTAAATGCCCAGTAATGGTTGTCTGAGTGTGGAAGAAGTTCATTGCCTCAGTGTTGAGCAGTGCCTGTCAGAACAGCTCCACGCTCAGGGCAGAGATGAGAGGCACGAGCTGTCCCTTGGTGGCATTCAAGAGCATGATGAGTTTGCAGCTGCCTGCCACGGCTGCTCTGCTTCGCTTGGAGGGGTTTGTGTTTGATGGATAAGGTAGTTTTGTCACAGGAGGGTGAGGAGTGATGGTTCATCGCCTTGAGTGTCACCTGGACCCGTGGTTGTTTCCTAAATGAGAGACAGCCCAAGAAGTGCTGCCTGTGGGATTTTCTTTCCAGCTCTTTGTTTGGAGAGGGGGAAGCTTCTCACAAGAGAAATTCCTTAAGCTGCCAGGCTGCTCAAGGGGAGGTAGGGGAGATGTGCTGCTTGGGTCATATTTGCTGCTTTTACCTGTTCTGTCTTTACACTCAGTCTTTGTCCTCTGGCACAGAGACACAGTTCTGCTTGCAGACAGCAGAAACAGTCTGGGGGGCTGGCTGAATTCTGGGAAAGCTGGACCAGCTTTTTATTTTTCTTTCAAATGTTATTGAGCTAGCTCTGGACAGTGTTCCTATGTATGCTCTTTGGGGGTCAGCTGCTATAGAGGCTGGTGGCTGATTTCTTAAGTTATTTTTTTTTAACCCTTGCAGTCTTCCTGAGGGTTCTAGTTTGTCAGAAACACAGGTGTGAATAAGCAGACTTGCCCTCTGCCCCCATATCCATGTATCTCTCAAAGGAGCTGCTATGAGGGAGCCAAAGGACAAACCCAGGCTGTTGTGAATGCCTGGAATGACAGTGATGATAAACCACGAGATGTCACGGGTGCTTTGTGCCTGTATGTCTCTAAGCTTTATTTTTCCTGATGTAAAAATGGAAGTGACATCTGTGTCTGGTGTGTGAGGCTGTGACCTCAGTGAAATCTGCTGCTGGAAGGCTCCTGTGCATCATCTAGGGCTGCCCTGCAGGGGCTCTCCCCTTGTGTAGCACCCTTGTCATGTCTCAGGGCTCTTGGCACTAGCTGGGAATATGGGAAAGCTGCTGTTTCCCCGGGGCCTGGATTTTATGTGGGGAGAGAAAAATCACACTCTGAACTCCCCCAGTGTGTGTTTAGGCATCTGGTGTGGTGACAGATCTCACCCTCCAATATGTAGTTGCCACCCTCCAGCTGCTGCCAGAGGCTCAGGTTTGCTGAGCCTTTGCTGTTCTGGAGCTTTATGGCTGAGCAGTCTGGTGATCAACCTGAGAGAAGAGCACTCCTTAACCCTGGACAGCACAGAGGGCACCAGCTCAGAGACCCCCAACTAAGCACTAATTTTGTCTTCCACAGGTTATCACCGTGTGCTACCAGAGAAGACCCCCAGTGCTCTCCAGAAAGCCTCTCTGCTGTCTGCTCTGCTGAGGCCGTTTCTAATAAAACCAACTACAGAAAAGCAGATTCAGCTTCCTCCAGACGCACAGAGACAAGTAAGTTTTTCCTCCAGCACTGCCGCTCTGAGTCCATTCCTTCCAGCTGAGAAAGCTCCTTACCCAGCTGACTCATAACACCCCCCCCTGCCAACCCACAGCTGGATTTTGGGGATGCTCTGTGCCGATGGCTGTGTTCCCAGCAGGGTTACCTGGGTGATGGGACAGCTCAGCAGGCAGAGCCACTCTCCCTGTGCTGTGTTTGAAGGGGGTCAGTGGCTGGAGCTGCTGCAAGAGCCTGGCTGGGGAAGGCTGATGGTGACCAGCCTCTCACCTCACGTGTGCTGGCAGCCTGTCCCATTTATTAGCAGTTAAAACTTGCTGTCTCTGCCCAAACGGAGTGTTTACAGCATTGACGTGAACAGCTGTCCCAGTCAGCCAGATCATAACAAATGGGAGCTCTGGCTGGAGTGTTATTCTGCTGCAAGGGGGCAATACATCTTATTACTAAACAATGAAGCTCGTGATGGATGGTGACGAGTCACTTTGCTGTCTTGCTTGATGATCACACTGAAAAATAAACATAAAACTGAGGATGTTCGCAGGGATCTAGGCAGGGCCTTGTATTGTACCTGGGAAGAGACAGCACCGAGGTTCTCTGGTGTCTTATCTGCAAGAGCGTTTGCATCAGGCTATTGGTTATGCTGCCTCCTCTCCGAGAGGGGTGTGGTGGCTGGGGGACAAAATTTGAGGGGAGAGAGAAGAGTGGGGGCTGGTCAAAAGACAACTGGTTTCTTCCCTGGGGGAACTGCAGAGCTCTTTTAGGAAGAAATTCTTTACAGAGAGGGTAATCAAGCATTGGAATGACCTGCCCAGAGAGGTGGTGGATTCACCATCCCTGGAGGTTTTTAAAATGAGATTGGATATGGCCCTTAGTGCCATGATATAGTAATTGGAGTTGGATCAGGGGTTGGGCTTGATGATCTTGGAAGTCTTTTCCAACCAAATCTATTCTATGATTTCTATGATTTCTATGATTTCTTGTCCTTGGTAATGTTCTCTCATTATAAGGCAGTGTGGGTTGACCTGTGCTGCTTTGATCCAGGCAGAAGGAGGGCTGTGCTACTGGGGGAGCTCAGGGCTCGAAGCTGGGGGGAGTGGGAGCAGGGTACTGCAGAGGCCATGGAGGGAAATGATGGTTTGGGTGGGGACGAGGCCCTCCTGATGTCCAGGCATGTCACCCTGCTGCTTCAAGTGACCCGCATGGAGGACTGCAAGCCACAGCCTCTGAAATGCTCATTTAGTGCCAGGACAAAACTGGAGGAATTCTGTTTGATGGACAGACAGAGGTGAGTCTGATCAGCCACCTTTGGGTCTGTGCATCTGCAGCAGCCAAGCTGCAGCCTGGGCAGGTCCATCACCCACAGCTGCAGAGACTCTGCTGGGCTCTTGGACTGGGCTCAGCAGGAGCTGCAGAGGGGGGAGAGTTGCTGGCTGAGGGTGGAGTGTGACTCACTGATCTCCGCCTTCACCCACGCACCCTTCCCCGCTGCTGCCAAGAGCAGACAGCACAAGGGCCTGGATTTTTCTTTTCGGCTCTCCCCCCCCCCAGGGGTGTTTTTCTTTCAAATGGGAGCTGTGAAATGATCAGAACAGGTGGTGCTGTGATTTCACTCCAGCACAAATACATTCGGAGCACAAAGTGGGACAAGCAGAAGAGCCCCGTGGGAAGCAGCATCTCCTCTGTTTGGGTGGTGGTGCAGGTGTGGCACAGCAGGGCTGACAGCACTGAGGGCTGGGGCGGGCGTCTGAGTGGCACGGGCAGTGTTGGGAAAGCAATTAAAGCTCATTTAAACTATTAGCATATCAGCAGGAGGGAATTCTTCCGACTGGAATGGTTTCACTAGGGGATTGGGGAATAGGGCCAGCATTCATCTGGCAGCTCTTCTTTCAACACGCTCGTATTCATCACCTGCCCTGCCCGGGCACGGCTGGGATCTGTTGGGGGAGAGCGGCAGAGGGGCCTGGTGTATCCCTGAGGAAGGGCATTCCCAGCATTTCACTGGGCAGCGGGAGCCGTGGTGATGAATGGCGGTGCAGGGATGAGCTCTCGGTTGGGAGCCCTGAAAGCAAACAACAAAGCAGCTCTGTTTTGGTCTGTGTGTTTGTTGAGTAGATGAAGGACGGGGAAAGCTTTTTAAAAATCCCAGTCCTCTTTTTTTTTTCCCCAACGCGTTCTCCAGGGTATATATTTATATTTAGTATCTACTTAGCAGAGGGAAGGGGAGGGCTGTCTGGGAAAGGGGGTTTGCTGAGAGAGGATGGGTTTGTAATCCAGACAGATTCAAAGACTGACTTAAATAGAGCATTAATGGAAGAGGGGAAGCTTTGAGACTGCAGCTTTCTATTTTGGAGGAGAAAAAAAAAAAAAAAAAGGAGCTGTCTGTGAGTGCTGGCTGCTGCTGGAGATCAGGGTGGCTGCTCCCTGCATGGAGCTTTCATTTCTGTGCACACAGCTGCTCTTGAGGTGCTGGTTGGGGGGATTTGGGGATCAAGTCCTAAAAAGGTCAGGAAGAGGGGGAGTGGAGCTGCCTTACCCCACGGGTGTGTGCTGTGGTGCACCGAGCAGTAATGCTGCCAGCTTTGGTGACCTGCAAGTCACTGCTGGGCACATCTGGGAAAGACCCTGTGGCTTTGTCTTTCTTCCCAGGTGGAAATTGGGGCTTTGAAGCTCTGCTGAGCCGTGCCTCTCCCTGCTGCCTGGCTGTCTTCCTGCTGGCTTTGCTGAGGAACCCATTACCTGGCTCCTGTAACTGTCTTTTCCCTTAAAATCGTTCTGAAATTGGAAAACCCAGGGCTGAAAGATTTGCTGGGCATCAGACTGCAGCTGAAATCATTATGCTCCCTTCTTTTGTTCTTGTCAAGGTCACTGTGCATCTGGAGATTTTATTTCTGACTGTTCAGTGAAGATGAGTGCTGGGACCGAGCAACTCCTGTGCAGTGGATCCATGCCCGGGGACTGCCTGGGACCAAGCTGCCGGTTCCTCGGGTGCATTTGCTCTTTGGGTCACTCAAACCCTGATTTCTTAGCACATTTTTGTTGGTAAATACCAATATTTGAAAATTACAGCCCTGTTGCCTGGTTACCATGGGGTAGAGAAATCACACGGACCTGATTCCTGTGGGTGGTGTGTGAGCAGTGCCCAAGCAGCTGTCTGGGGTAGGAGGGAAATTCAGGACCTGGAGAGTGGCGTGAGATGTGAAGTCAGAGATTAAAACCGGAGTTAGGTGATGAGATACTTAACTTTTGTGGATCTGGGTACATGGAATAACAAGAAAATCATCTGAAGAAGGTCTCTGCCCTCCTGCACTAGGAATAGGTGGGACAAGTTAGGCTCTAATAGCACCAAAGAAATCACAATGTGGTCCCTGGACAGAGGCTCTGACAATCATTTCCTGCAAATGCTCTGGCCAGCGAGTCAGTCACTCAAATATTTGCTGACTGAGAGGTGGGTTCTCAGCTCAGCCTGTGCCTGGCTGAGCCCTTGCCAAGGAGGCACGAGGATGACGGAGAGGTGACCTGGGCTGCTCTTGGTTTCTGCACTCGGAGGAATTTTGCTTCTGAAAAATGCAAATGTGGTTGGAACCAATTTTGTTCACGAACGTGAACAGACACTCAAAGGACCTTTTTTTCAATCTCCCCATGACTTCTCCTTCTCTAATTGCTAAGATGAATGCATAAACCCTTATACTGAAGTGTTCACAAGAGCTGGTTTACTCATTTTACTCTTTTTCTTGGCATAGAAGTTGTCTTATTAAGCAGGTTTTAATGTTTGCTCACCGAGAGACGTGGATTATAAAGCTTCAGGAATAACTTGCATCTGGAAAAGCCAATTAATAAAACAAAAATTCTGATGTCATTTTCTCATAAATTAAGAATTTATAGATAATTTACAGTGCTCATGTCATTAGGCAAATGGACTTTAAATTGATTTCGAATTAGTGGGTTAATGATTTCCCACAGGTGCCATTCCAAGGGGCAGCATTTGCAGGGTGTTTTTTCGGTGAAGGGGTAGGTGTGCAGGAGTAATTGAGGCAGTAATTGGAGTGGTGGTCACATCCACGTGCAGTATTGATCTGCAGAAAAAGTGCTGACAGTCTCCATCACTGTGGCAAAGAGGGGGCAGGAAAGGACTCTGGGAAAGACTGCAGTCTCTGCACATTTCTCCTCTTATAACTTCCTTTTGGTCCACGTTAACTCCAGGTGGAACGTCAAGGTAGCCGATTGATTAGGTCGTGTTAAATAACCTTGGAGTTCATAGTGCTGGGAAAAAGATATTCAGCTGAGCTCTAATTACAGTTGCAAGGGAGCAGTATGTGCCCAGATTGATTAAAATTGGGGTGATGATTGTGTGGAGCCTGAGACCAGCCCGAGGAGGAGGTGGAGTGCTCCTGTCAGTGCTGTGTGCTGTAAGCCCAGGAGGCAGAATCCATCCTGGCCACCACTCTGGTGTCAGCTTCGCCTCTCTGGGACTTTTTTACTCCTTGTTTTGACTTTTTTTTCTGTCATTTCCTCGTGCCTGCAAAGGCTGTGAGTCCTTTAAGGGACAGCCTGACCGGCTGGTGTGTGTTGGCACAGGGAGCGAAGGTTGGAGCCCTGAGGTACCAGCAGAAGGTCAGGGATGGAGAACTCACCTTGGTCAGTGCTTGCTTGCCAGGAGGTCCAGACTGGTGTCACGTTGGAGCAACTCCACTGGCTTGGGTAGCATTTCTGGAGGCTTGTGCTGGTGTTAATAATTTGATTATCTGGGCTTTTTGTGCCGCTTCACCCATATGCACGAGGCATAGGAAGTGGTAATGAACTCCTCTGGGGGATGAGGCACTATCATCCCTACCCCACCTGAGTAACTGGGGTGGGGAGAGAGGCCCAGCTGAGGCCAGGAGCTGTGCAGGATTATGTTCTGAGCACAACGGGTAGTGACTCATGAATGGAAGGGCTGTGGAGATGGATTTTGTTGGCAGGGCGTGTTTGTTGAGTGCAGTCTCCCTGTGGCTGGCTGTTGACACAAAACTCGAGTGCTTCCTGGCTTTGTACTGCAAAAATGACATTCCTCCTGCATTAAAAATTTATCTTGGGTGAAAAGATCAGAGTGTGGAAGCTGGGTGAGAATATTCCCCCTCCCTGCACCAAACAGACACCTCATTTAGGTGTAGCTTTCCTGTGAATGCCAGCTGATGACTCAAATCATGCAAGCTGAGGTTATAATTACCTTCTATCAAGGCTCTTTAGGAAGAGGAAATGTGCCCTCAAATATTGGGTGATCCCTATCAAGTTGAAATTTATACCAGCTGAGAAGTTATTACATCCCTTAGCATCGCCTGTGCTTCCAGAGGTGATGAAAAAGAACCTAGAGAGAGATTTATGAGAAAGCATCTTTGCACAATATGTTATTTTGGATTCAAGGACACTGAAATTATGTCGTTTATTGCACTGAGCTACTTGTGTCAGTACACAATTCAGCTCGTAATTATAGTCTTTCATCTTATTAGCATATGGAAGAGTTTATATAAGTTTTATCCAAACATTTTTTAATTCATTAGGTGTTCTCCTTGTATGTGCTGTGCCCTGGGGCCGAGAAACGCTCTGCACTAGTTTTTTATGTAAATTAGACCTTAAAGATGCACATAAATCTGTAGACATGCTTCTACCATTTAAAAATGATGCCTTAAGATGCACACAATGAAGGGAATAAGGATTTAAATCCCCATCCCTGTAGAATGCACTTTATTTTGTATATGCTTTGCAGGGAAGGAGCTTTGTGACCCCAGGTTTCCTGTGCCCAGACAGGGCTCAGCCTCTCCGGTACAAAATCCCTTTTTCCCATCAGATCCCATGCTATTTATGTGATTTTGGCTTTGGCTGCACACTCTCAGTCTGGAGGAGCCCTGACCTGAAGGGACCATCTGTTTCTGTGGGTGCAGCCTGCTGGCAGGCAGGAGGGATGGAAGGGGTGGGGATGAGGGCTTCAGCTCCATATCCTGCTGTTCCATGTGCCCCCTTGCTTGGGACTTCGAAGGAAAAAAAAACAAAAACAAAAACCAAAACAAAACCAGCAAACCCAACCTCCAAAAAGCTGTGGTGGAACCAGACATGCAATATTGTTTTGCCAGCAATTCTCATTTACATTAAGGTAAATACCTCGCAGCTGTAAAGTAGAAAGCCTTTCCCCCCCCATCCTTTTGCAAATGGCCTCTTGGCTTCCCAAGCTCTCCAGCCTCCCTGCTGGAATGGCTGGGAGTGGCTGGAATGGTTGGAATGGGGGAGAGAGGTAGAAATGCAAAGCAAACTTGGCACTTACACCCTGTTTACTCCTTGTAGGAGGAGGAAGCTGCTGGTTAGTTGGCACAGTGGCTGGGTATGTAAATGAGTTTACTTCCATTAGGGATCTTGGCTATATGAGAACTCCATCCATCCAGGCTCATCTCTTAAAACCTGTGTTTCCCCTGGAGAAGTTCCCCCCCCTAAGCTTCTAAGCTAATAATTCCTTGCCAGACTCTGGTGACTTTTCCTTAAGAAAGGATGGAGGAGATCCCCCTCCTAATGCTTTTCCTTCGTGTCTCAATTACGTGAAGTCTTTTAATTACCATTGCCTCTGAAAAGTTTAGCTTCTAGCTTTTCTTGGTCCTTTTTGCCTCAGCTGCTTCTTGCTGATGGAACCAAAACCTGCAACCCAAATCCTTCCCACCGCCCTGTGTGGTGAAAATCGAATGTTTTTTGGGGGGTCACTGCATCACTGCAGGGGTGCCCCTTGCCCCCTGTGAAGGTGGTGGCATTTTCAACAGCATCTCCTTTTTTCCAGCAATCCCCAAAAAGCCACGGTGTGCCTCGTTCTGGCTCCTTCACAGCAGTGCAAACAATTACCACGGCGTGAAAGCCGCGGCGGCCCGTGCTGTACCAGCGATGCAAATTACACTCATAAATTCAGAGTGCAGCTAACTGTTGTTTTATGGAGTAGATGTTCTTCAGGAAAAAAAAAAAAATTAATCTGTAAACACTCTGATGCCCTGCTGAGCAGAGGGCTATTTATCTTGGGTGAGGAATGGCCTTCCAGAGGGATGTAAGGTGGATCACAGACTTTTCAAGGGCAGGCACGTTGCCCTGGTGTGGTTCTGGGCCAGTGTGATCTGCAAGGGTTTGTTGTTTTGTGGTTTTTTTTTTTTAATGTGGGGTTTCACCTGCTGCCTTGTGATTATGGTATTATTGCTGCTTCTGGCCTGCCTGAGATCAGGGTTCCCCTGAGCCGCCCACTGCCCTTGGGATGGGGAAGGATGCAGTTGGTTTGAAGGATTACACTCCAAGTGGATGTGACTGGCAGGGGAGAGAGGCATCAACCTCACTGTGCAGGGGAAGGGAGATGCTGGGCAGGCTCTGCTTTGTTAGCCAGGATACTGTTGTGTGGTATTTGTCACCATGAGAAGGCTTCTACCCCTCATCTGTCATAAACGTGTCCTGAGGACTGATGGGAGAGCCTGGAATGAGCTGCTCTGGAGACCGGGCCCAGAGCCCCGATCTGGAGTGGCCTCATCCTGCACCTGGGGAAATCAGTGGTGAAGGAGCTTTGGAGTGTTTGCCTGGGAGCCATCCAGGCTTCCACCACTGCAGTGACCCCACTTGGGTTTCAGCTCCCCACCTTCAGACCTCGGCACTGGCAGGGGAGCCAAAACCTGCCAGTTCTTGTGGTGACAGACCCCCCTCAGGCACTGCCCCCTGTCCTGCAGGTACCACGCTCTGTGTGCAAATGTAGCCCTTTAAAAAGGCCACTTTGCTGCCTCAAGTGCTATAATTTTCCTGAGACTTTCTCTCTGTTCCTAATTGGATCTTCTATACTCAATTTTCTTCATCTGTGGAAATGTTATAAGGGTGAGGTTTCAGCACTTTCTCTTACAGTCGTTTATTGTATTTTAATTCTGGTTTCAGTGTGCAGTGACTTGGCAGGATATGTGACTTGCCAGAAGGCAGAGAGTGGGAGGCTTTATAAATAAACACCCTGCATCTGGTCCATCCCTCCTCACGACCTGAGGCTGATCTTTGTTGCACCAGGGTAAACCTGGACGCTTTTCACTAAAATTTAGGGTGGCACCAGCATGGTGGGGTTGTAACAGAGATGAGAATCTGAGTGTGAGTGAATTTTCAAGGCTGTGGCTTTCCGTGCTCTCAAGAGCTAATGTATATGTATTTTAATAACTGTAACCTTCACAGCAAATGCAGTTTCTGCTGAATGTGCAGAATGTAAACCTGCAGTATAATAGCTGGAAAGGCTGTTTGTGGTAGATCTTGACACGCTGTTAGGACTGGGCTTTGCCTTGCTCCAGGAGGCTCTAGTGAGACTTGGGAAGGGAATGATGTGCTAATTGAGAATTCAGCAAATAACAGCTTTTAAAAGGTTGTTGTTTGGTAGAGTAAGACACCTCTAAACCCACACTTTTACTGCTCAGAAGCAGAGCGGACTGCAATTACAGGTAATAACAATGCTTTGAGCTTTGCAAATGCTCTGCATAATCAAAATGCTTTTCTCCCTTCCTTGTAGTGCTGAGGTGAAGCAGGTAAGGACGGGGAAGTTCTCCCTTTCAGTGCATGGAGAGGGAGCTGTACTCAAAGTGGTGTCTCTTGCCCAGGTCCAGCTCCAGAAAAGGACTTGGATGCCCTGCAGAGCTTTGGTGTAACTGCCAAGATTGGCCTACAACGAGTGCTCCAGCGAATGATGCTGGACAACCAGTCTGAGATCCAATATTAGTGGTGCCAAGTGGGAATCAGACCCTTTAGCCTGCTTTGTGGGGCTCTGTGTCACCTGGGGGACTCCTCCTTTAAGGGCACTCCTACTGTGACACTCCTCCTTCAAAGGGGAGGAACTTCGTGGCCTGTTGGAAGTGAGCAAAAAGCATTTGAAACGGCAGGGTTGAGCCAGGCTTTCATGTGAACAACGTGCCTTTTCCCTTCAGTGGTGTGGAGGCTTGTCTGGAATGTCCCCTTGGCTGACAGCCCTGGAAGAGCTGTGGTGACCTCTCCTAGGAGGGGAGGGGGAAGGTCTTCCCAGAAAGGGTAGTGTTGTCTCTCTGCTGCTGCTGCTGGAGTCTGATCCTGCTTCAAGAGGAGCAGGGGCCAAGAGGGGTGAGAACAACAGTGGAGCACAGGAGTGTTTTCTGAGTGTGGGCTTGGCTCTTGGCTCTGCTGCTGGAGGGCCTGACCTGCTCTCCGAGGAGCTGAGCTGGAGCTCCTCATCTCTGCTGCTGAATCCAGGGTTGCTCTGACACAGGGTGAAGGAGGCAGAGGCTTCAATCTGCTGTGGTTGCCAGGCTGGAGCATGTGTGCATGTCACTTGAAAATGGTGATGCTGGCTCTTGGCAATTGGTCAGAGTGACCTGAAGTGGGGGGGAAAAAAACCACAAAAAACATCTGCTCCAATGACAGCCATTATTTAAGGGAATCAGGTTTTGTTCCTGCTCTGAAGGTGAGCTTACTCTAAATGTTGAGTGTCATAGTGAAGTTTGTGTTCTTGCTGTACTGGAGCCCCCCAGACCTCCCTTGCTGTACCCCTGGAGCTGAAATGTCTGAGCTGTAACCTATTTAGCTTTCCTGGCAAAAGTTTTTTAGCACAGCACAGGGCTTTGCAAGGAGTGTGTGGGTGAATGTGAGAAAAGCCAGCAAGGTGTTCAAATTCAAGTAGGTCAAAACTGGGAAAGAGAATTTCACAGGAAACACTAAGACATGTATTTTAAGTGAATTTGTTCCAAATGGAAGCCAAATCATCTTTTATATTCTTTGAAACTCAGGTTTTCTGGAACTGAACCTGAAGCATAAATCCCTTCCACCTTGCAAATAATCACCCAAACCTTCAATTAAATCAAAACCTTTATCTTCAGTGGGTTGGGTGGGAGCTGCTCCAGACTGGTGCAGTTTGAGCTCACTTCTAAATAGAAACGCACGTGATCACGCAGCAGAGCGTCTGAAAAGTTACTCACTTGTAATTTGCATTTCAGCCCCGCTGCCCTCAGCAGCTGAGAAGGAATGCGAGTCGATGGCTGCAAGAGCAGTTGCCGTGCTGTGGCCTTGGTGATGGTGCAGCCAACCTGTCCCTCCTGGCGTTCCTCCCCGCTCTGATTTCACACCCCTGCCCTCGGGAATGTGGCCCGGGCGCTTTCTGAGCCGCAGCCCGATGTACAAACCCTCGGTGAAGTTTATCTGCGGGAACAAAAGGCTCTTTTTCCATTCTCTGTCACTGCAGCTGCTGCGTGGGAGTGTTACAGTGGTAGGGGGAGGGAGGGAGGAGGAATGTGCTTCTGTGATCGCGGAATTCAATTCATTCTGTGTATTTATGTAGCAAGTGTCATTTTCTTTGCACAAAAAGGGAAAGGTTCGAGAAATAAGAGGTTTAACTGAAGTCATCAATACAAAAGAAATGCCTCGGGTGGTAACCACTGTAAACAAATTAAGCTGGATGTCTGTCTAAACAACCGATAGCTCGCAGGCAAGTAAATAAAACCCACTGGGGACGTGACATTTCTTCAAGGGGACCTGAATGCTTTGATTTACCTTCACTAAGGAGCAGAGTGTGCTTGCCCCAGCCCAGAGCTCGCTGGTTCCTGGGAAAAGGCACTTGGCTGGAGCTGCCTGGTGACGAGGCTGCTGTGCAAGTTGCTGCAGAGCTGGTTCTGCTTCTGCCGGGCTCCTTCCACCCTTCCTGGGGCCTCCCAGGTTCTGGCAGGTTCCTGTGGATGTTGTGGCACCGCAGACAGTTTGCAGTGCAGGGGTGTGTCGCTTCAGTTCAGTCTGCCTGCAGAGGGGAGCAGCTGTGGGTGAAGCTGAGCATCAGCACAGGGGTGTGATGTGCCCAGCAGCGTGGTGGGAGTGAGGCACAGGCAGGCACAGGAGCTGGAGAGCTGCAAACCATGTGCTGGGAGCCCCAGACTGGTTTCCTCCTTGGTCACCTTGTGGAAGAAGCTTTTGGTTGAGTATCTAGGAATGCAGACACGAACAGGATTGTCAGGGCACTGTCTGCCCGCTCCACAGAGCAGGGCTTGGCAAGGGCAGGGAAAACACCAAGAGCCTCCTTGATGTTTCCTTGTCACCCCTTCTCAGCCACCCAAACTGCTGGTTTATGGCTGTGAACAGCAGGAAACACGGGAACGATTTCTCCTTTGACATTTAAATTACAGGCAACATTTCCAATTAAATTTCCCCCCTTTTTACTAGATGTTGGTTCAGATGTATTAGCCTCTTTATTTTATTAGGGTTATTATCTGTTGTGGAGGCTGCAAGCGATGCAGATTTTGCTGACATGCTGGATGGAAGACTTTGGAAAGCACTATCTGCTCTTAACCTTTGGGAATGTGTGGGGCTCTGCTGTTGGCCATGTGCCAAAGCCATGGCTGCCTTAAAATCTCTACAAAGGATCTGCAACTCCAGCAAATCCAGCGCTGCTGGGAGTCCCAGGGCATCTCTAACTCCCTACCCTTTGCCTGCAGCCTGTAGGTTCTCTGCCCAGGTCGGAGGTGGTGTGGTCTTTGAGAAGGATGCACAGGGAAAAACCCCAGATTTGCCCCTGGAATTGTCTCCCTGAAAGGTTTAGAGCTGAGCCCAGATTATTTCCTGGTGGTTTAGCTCTTCATGTGTTTCATTCTGCCGGCCAGACAGAGGTCTCCTTATCGTGAGGAGAGATGTTCTTTGTCAGGGCTCTTTAATCTCTGAGGTTGTGCAGATAAACCCACAGACCTGGAAGGACAGGAGAGGAGGGGGATGTGGCTGGTCAGGCAGAGGGAAGGAGGCAGAAGAAAGAGCAGTGGGAGGGAAGTTGGGAGGGAGAGAGAGGTTAGGAGAGGGTAAGTCATGTCACATTTTTCATTTGTGTTACTTGTCCTGTTCTCCCAAGCTGTTGTGAATTAGAACAGACTGAGTCAGCAGGAACTTGTTCTCCCAGCAGAAGCATCAAGAGATGGTGTACAGGGATTTAGACACGATTTTTTTTTTAAGGTAATTTTATTTTCCAGTACACTGTAGCTGGGGTTTAGCTTGGAATAGCTTTATTGAGAGACCTGCAAGGCAGTTGTAGCATTACCCAGAGTGAGCAGGAGCTGCTGTGTGGCTGTGTCAGGCTTTACAAGCATGTTGGAGGGATTTTGCTTTGTGCAGAGCTGTGTAGTTAAATCCTCCTCAGCTTCTTTGACTGGTGCTGCTCCTCTAAGTGACTGTCTGTGCTCCTGGTGTGATAGGAGAAAATGCCCTTTGGCTCCCAGGGTGTTGAGGGCTGACACAGCTGCCTTTGTTGGTTATTCTGAAGGCATTTGGGCTGCAGGACAAAGTGGCCTTGCAGCCTCTTAGCCAGTGGTGGTGGTCTGGATGTGAACTGGAAGAGCTGGTCTCCAGCTCCTGGCAGGTCCAGGGACTGACTGAACAGGAGAGGTTTGGGGCTCGAGATGATGGAGCAGGAACGAAATGCAATTTGTGAGGGCATAGATTTAAATGCATTGGTTCATTTATAAAATCAAACTTCTCCAGGCTACATGGCTTTTTGATGTCTCACCAGTATTTAATTGTCTTAACTTGGCCTTAATAGAATTATTAGGTTTTATATCTCTGTAGATCTTGATTTATTTCCCAGCTCTCAATCTATTGGCCTGTGGCAACACTTCTGCTTAGCTTTGATTTGTAGGGGTGGGGGGAAAGTTATTAGACCAGCAAAGGGGACAGTTCTTAACCAAATCATCTGCATTTTGTGATATAGGTTAAGTGAAGCTATGGCAATACTTACCACACTGGATGTGCTGGATATTATCTTGAGGAATTAATTATTCTTCTTTGCCATCTTGGAATGGCCTCTTGTCCCACAACATTGCATTTCTGAGTCTGAGGAAAAAGCCTTTTCCAGTCAGAGCCATGAAATGAAGTTTTGAGCCAAAGTTAGTGACTGGAGGGTGAAGTGAGGCAGAAAGATAAATATTTTAAGTTCCAGAATTGGTGTTTTTCTGAAGTGCTTAAGTATGTTTTGAAACAAAGCCTTTGTTTTTGTTTTTTATACAAACCAGAGTTTTCTGGACTTGAACCAAGACGAAATTTCACTTTTCACATCTTTCTTGGTCAATTACTGAGCTGAAGCAAACAAAGAAATTAACTCAGTGAACCGAGTCCTTCCCCAGGCTGCCAGGGCTTTGGCTGAGAAAGGAGAGATTGGCCCCAGATCCTTGGGGATCCTGGTTTTTAGAGGAGAGGGTGGCCAGCAGCAGATTGGGGGAGGCACCTTGGGACGCCGGTGGATTTAGCTCGTAATAACAGCAGGGTCAGTGACAGCTCTGTCTGTGGCTGATAAGTAAAAGAACAAGCTCACAACTACAGGTCAAGAAACAGCAGCTGTCATTACCCTGGAAGCCCTGATAACATAATCCTTTAATAATACCAACATAATACCAGCAGCTGAGGGCAGGGAGGGGATGACTAGAAAACCTGGCCCTTGGTTGGTGTGGACTGACTGAGTGGGAGAGGAGGGGGAGTGCCCGGGTGTTTGGGGCACAGTGAGGTGAAGGTGGGTGCCTCTGAGCACAGAAGGTGGCTTTGCTAGGAAGGATGCTCTGCTTCAGGCCCAGATGAATTGGGTTTTTTTTTCCTAAATTTTCTTTTTGCTGTTGTTTTTAACTTTCACGAAGGGAGCAGTGGGACCTGTGCTCCTGTTTGTGCCCAGATCCCTGCTAGGAGGTGAAATCCCCTTTGGGGCTGGGAATCCTCGTGCTTGAAGATCCTGGGACACCAGGACTGGGATCAGTCTCTGCAGAGGAGGTCCATGTCCTCAGGCTGTGCAGCTCTTCAGAACTGGGGAGTTTGTGCAGACCACTGAAAATAATACAAAAAGCACTGGCTCTTACTGGATATGATGTTCCTCTGCCCCCACTTAAGAAAATATTGCCCTCCAAATTCAATCCTGTAGCCCATTATTCATGAGGTCATTACTGTTTAATTTAATCACCAAATGTCAGCTGAATCCCATTTATTCTGCCAGCTCACTGGAGATTTACCTATTTATTTTACATTTCAAATGAATTGCTCATTATTCTGTCATTCCGGGATTTTATTCTGTAATTTATTTTGTGGGCCCTGACAAGTTGAAAATGAGCCCTGGTTCTCTCCTGTCTTGCATGTTAATTGTCAGGTCCACGGTTCAACTGTTTGCTTGCAGGACCGAGGGACCTGACCCAGTATTCAGGGAGGGAGGGGAGCCAGGCTGTGTAATCCCACAGCTGCTGTTGCTGATTCAAGTGTGACTAGAAGGAAATACTTTTTCCTCTTTTCTCCCTCCCACAGCCCTTGGGTCGCTGTCAAAGGACAAATTACCCTGAGCCACTTCACTGCTGAGATACATCCCAGCAGCTCAGAGGGCTGTGCTGTCCCTCATGGTGTGTGGGTGTTTGGTTGGAGTCCTGAGGGCAAAGGCTGTAAACCAGAAATGCTGGACAGAACACGCTGTTTGGGGGATAAATCAGCCCTGTGTTTTAACGAGGTTAGGGCGAGATGGCTCTCAGTGAGGGACTGTCCTGACATTGCCTATTTCTAGCTCCGATTTTCTCTTCTTTGCTCTTGTTTGTCCTGTGCTGGACAAGCTCTGTTCCAGGGATGATGTCCCGAGGTGTCCCTTCACCTGGGTGAGCTCTTGCTGTCCCCTGTAGGTCCAGGGGGCTGAGATCACACACCAGCTCCTTGCTAACAGGTTGTTGTGCCTGTGTGTTTGCCACGATCCCTGGGTGGGATCTGAGCCCTGTCCAGCCTCTTTCTCTTTCCTCTTGCAGAGCCCACAATATTATGGAAAACCAATTTTCTGTCTGGATTAGTTCTTTATCTGCCAGTTGAGCACTCTGTGCTTTTTCTCAGCTGCTGAGACCCCTGGGCCCTGCAATTTGCCCCTTTATTATCCAGTTGAAGAGCAGCTCTTCTGTGCTGGAGAGGAGACCTGTTAAGAAAATTCACGAAAGGCCAAGGACACTGGCAGGCACTAGAACGAGCAAGAGGAGGAATTCTGAGGGTAGGAACAGGGATTTCAATCGTCAGGGCTCATTTTTTGGTGGAATATAAACCGAGTGTGCTCTCAGCTCCATCTGAGCAAACGGCAAAAAAAAAAAAAAAAATAGATCCACTGGGTTTGTCTTTGATGATTTCCCTGTCTCTGACACAAATCCAAAGCACCTCATTGATTTCCTGTTTTGCCCAGCCCCAGATCAGCAGTATGAGGTTGCTCCTATTTGCTGGGCTGAGTTACTGCCTGCTGCTCCTGGTGAGCTTCCCTGGCAGGTGTGAGAGCTGGATGGAGTTAAACCTGCTTGGCTGTTTTTCTGAGATCCTCTTGGATGGGGTATTTTCCCACCCTGCTCAGCCCAGGCTATTAAAGGCGTGTTTTGGAAGTCAGTCTTTTATAGGACTGGGAAAAATCCTTCTTGGATCTGCCTTGCTGTCCCTGTGAAGTGAGAGCTTGGCCAGGCCAGTGTAGCCCTGCTGAGGAACCCCCCGTGCTGTTTGTAGCCCTGAGTCAAATTGTGCTCCCTTGTCTGCATGTCCCCACTCCTCTGTCCTGTCTGGTGTTCCAGCATCCAGGGCAGTGGCAAATGGATGCTATGAGGTGCTGCTCTGTGTGCTGTGAGGAACAAGGGCTGAAATAGGGTCTTTTGGACACGGCTCCGCTGTGTGAGCAATTGCAAAAACACCTAAAACTTCAGTGACCCGCTCAGCTGCTGCTCCCTGGGATCTCCTTCCTCTTCCCGCTGTCTGCTTTGACTTTCTGTGCCCTCACTGAGGTTGAAAGCTCCCAGCTGCTGGAGAAGGATTTGCCTGGTTTGCACTTGCTCAGTGCAGGGAGGAAAGGGGTGGCCAAGTGCTCAGCACTTGTTCTTGTGAACAATGGCTCGTAAAGCACAATTTGCCATCCGGATGTCAGGCGTGTTTATTTCTGGATACTTAAGTACTCTTGACTGGGCCCTAACCGAATTTGTGTCCTAGCATTTTTCTTAATTAGGCTCTCTGATTCCTCTATGCCAGGGTTTAATTGGAGAGTAATTGGGGAAAAAACAGTGGTATGCATCCTGCTAGAGGAAATGGATCATCTGCCTGTCTCCTCCACGTTCCTGGCAGGCTCTCAGGAGGGGCCTAGTTAAATTTTGGCCTGTGCCCTCCCCTGCTCCTTGCAAGGTCACAGTCTCCTCTGCTTCCCTCTCTGCTGCCTTGCTGATGCCAGGGAGGATTGGTGAGCTCTGGAGCAGCAGGGTGGCTGTGCTGAGAAATGTGATGGGCTGAGCTGCTCTCCCGTGGGTGTCCCTGCAGCCCGGCTCTCTGGGGTGTGATGGGGGGGAATGTCGGACCATCAGTAGGTGTTTGGTGGGGGTTTAAGCCCTGCCTGGTTAGATCCTGCCAGAGGGAAGGCTCTGGAGCCCAGCTGAGCACTCCTGGCTCTGCCTTCAGCTGAGCATGGGATGACAAATAGAGGTTATTGCTGCAAATGCTCCTTCCACCCATTAACGAGCAGTTAATGGTAGAGAGATCCAATAACAATCCCTCAGGCTGGCTCCAGAGGGTGCATGGCAGTGTCCCTGCCAAGCAGCATCTCTTGCACTGTCCTGTGTCTGGGGGAGCAGTGAAGGGGACGAGGGAGCCAGGAGGGCAATCCTGAGCTCCTGCCTGTCCCCCATAAGGTGAGTGTAACCATGACTGACACAGGACTGGTGTCCCTCTGATGCCCAGGGAGTGCAGGTCTCAGTCACTCTCAGTGCTGCAGGAAACACTTGCTTTAGGCTCGTTCTCTTCCCAGTTCCATGTTCCCAGGCAGTTCAGGAAGCGAGGAGCAGGCTTTGCTCTATTCAGCAGGCTGTGTGAGGGTTGGGGTGGCTGTTTGATGTTGCAAAGCTCCTTGTACCTCTTAACTGTAAAAACTCTGCTCCTTTTGAAGCTGCCTAAGGACTCCTATTACTGAGAGCACTAAGTAGAAAATAGAGCCCCTCCAGCATCTTCCCTGCTGCTAACACATTGTGAAAAGCTTCCTTTCCTTTTAAAAGGAGCAAAGAGCCTTGCTTTGCTGTCAATAGAAGATGCATTTCTCTGGCAAACGGCATAAAATAAATCTATTTAAATAGAGGTAATTTGGTGCAAAGGAATTGATTTTGCTATCACGGTATGTTGGATAACACTAGTTTGTTTCTTTAGGAACAAAAAAAAAGAAGGTGGGGGCAGGTCCACAGCTTGGTCCTGTTCACAGCTGTGTAGCTGCTTCCCTCTGTGTTTTTGTAGTCTGCCTCAGAGGGAGGTTGTTGTGTATCCCCCCTTCCTTCACTAGGTTTGGTTTTGCTGACCCATTTAGCATGAGAAATTTCTGGCTCTGTTAGTCCAGCCCCACATTCATTTAATCTGGAAGGATCCCAACTCTAGAGGAGCTGGGGGGTGGCAAAAAGACAGCAACAGTAAGGCTTTAGTCACCTCTGAGCTCTGGTAGAAGTGCAGGGGCTTGGAGCAGCTGGTAATTGCACCATTGTTTACCTGCAGCTGGGCACTAAAAATGAGGTGTCTGAGGAAAATGGATGTTTAGTCAGTTTAGGCTGTCGAGCTGTAGAGCTGGCTGGTTTTGTCTTAGCTCTTTCCCTCTTTATCAGCAGGGTGCTCTCATGGTTTTAGCCCACCACACAGCCACTCACTCATCATCCCCAGGAAAAGGTAAAACCTGTGGGGTTGAGAACGGTTTAATAATTGAAATAAAGTAAAATATGATCATAATTGAAGTTAAAAAGGCAAAATAATAATACTGAGAGAGAGAGAGGAGTAAACCCCAAGAAAACCAAGTGATGCCCAGCACAATTTCTCACCACCCACTGCCTCATTCCCAGCCCATCCCTGGGCAGAAATTGTCTCTTCCCAGCTTGGGGAAAGGGCTTTGCCTTTTGCTCCAGGGGACACTGCCTGGAGTGAGGATTTGGTGAGCAGAGCCCTGGCAGTGGGGGCAGTGGGTAGGGATGGAGCTGACTCCACTCATCTCCTCTCCTTGGTGCCTGTCAGTCATAGCACCCATCAAACTTTTGAGGATGGGGGTAAGACATGAAGGGGAGGAATTAATTATGGCAGGAAAAACACCAGATTTCCTTGGTTTTTATCAGGAAGCCTTTCAAATTTACCTTCATGGCCTGGCTAGTCTAATAATGAATTGATTTCTCTGAAGCCCTGTCAATATAAGGCACTTGATTTAGTCAGTAAGAAATGGGCTGGGGACTTCAGGCTGGGATTTAATCATTGCAGCATCACTGGTGACATTTGGAGTGACAGATTTCCCATTAACCTGGGGTACCCTGTTTGCCTCGTTCCTGCAGTGCCCTCTGATCAGCTGATGTTTGAGGGGAAAGCCCAGCACTGACACTGCTCTTTGTGGCCGCAGGACCAGGGAGCAGCGAAGGGGGAAGGAAAGAGTGAGACTCCAGCTCCAGGGATGGAGCTGCTGCCTCAGCAGGTGCGCTGCTGGCTCCATGCTCACATCCCACTGCCACGCTGCAAACTTAATAATGTTTGGCAGCAGCTAATTAGCACAGTAACAACCCTTTTTATGCGAGGAGGTTGCGGAGACCCCGCAGATCAGGATGCACCAAAGGTAGGGAAGGAGCTGTCCTTGGTCCTGAGGGAAGATCATCACTTGTAGAGGGCGCAGCCTGTGGGCACAATGGGGTCATGCCAGTCACGGAAAACGGAGCTGTCCCTGTCCCTCGCTCCACATTCTTCAGGAGCACAGCGTTGTGAGGCACTTTGTGTCTCACTGCTGGGTGGTAGGAATTCAGTGTATTCCCTTTGTGCGTGGCTTGTGAGCTGCCTGTGGTGGTTCTGACCTGTCCAGCTGCATCTTAGAGCTGGTGGCAATGCTGTGTAGGCAGAGGTTGGTTTGCACTGGGAGGCAGGACGTGGTTCTGCAGGGTCAGTAGCTGTGCTGCAGTGGTGGCTCTCCTGCCAAGACACCGGAGTCGATGGAAATCTGAGACTCCAGCAGGCTCTGGAATACAGGGATGTCCAGGAAACCACATTTCTCCATCTCCCATCACAGCTAATTGGACTGAAGGCACTGAGATTCTCCCTGCCAGGGCATATTCTGCCCTTATGCCATCTGGTTATGAGCTGTCACTTCACTTCACCAGTGGCATTTCCCCCTGACCTGAGGATGCTCTGTGAGCTCTGTTTGAGCTCTGTCCAGACCCCATTCCCCACAAGGCTACTGTGCACCGTTCCCTTGGCTGCTGAAGAGGTCTCTCCTCCTTGCTCCGGTGGAGCTGAGATGCTGCCAGCTCCTCCTGGGCCCGGAGCAGCAGCTGCTGCCAGTGGGCTGCTGCCAGCCCTGCCTTTCACAAGAGCCCTTTCTTCTCAGCAGGGCAAATGGAAAACCCATGACCCCCTCTGCTGGCAGTCATCTCCCGTTGAAATGTTACGGCACGCCACGACAGTATTCATTCACATGAGCGGCGTGAAATGAGGAGGCAGGGGTTTTCCTTGCTGTTCCCATTAGGAATAAATCTGCCCTCTGAGACAGGCTGCTTACATCCCTTAATGAGTCCTGGCTCTGCAGGGTGAGCCGGGCTTGCTGAGCACCCCCTTGGTGTGCTGTTCCTCCTCCCTGTGGGGCTGCTGGGGGTCCCTCCCCGGGACTGGCTGTATTTCAGCTCTGCTGCTGACACCGGGGGGTTTTGTTTGGCTGGGGTAGGCAGATGATGCCAGGACACAGCGTAGAGACGAGCTGAGACTTCACAAAGAATTGCTGTTGTTGTTGTTGTTATTTTAGTGAAGGAGGTTGTTCTGTTAATTTAACTTGGGGCTCTCCAGGCTGTGGGTTGGACTAATTTGTGTGTTAGTTGAGGAAGAGGGAGGTGGGGTGAGGTCTGACCCGGGAGCACTTGCATGGGCCAGGCTTCAGGACAGTAAAACACTTCTCATCCATCTCCTCTGCACTGTGACAAGCTGGGGGTTGGAGTGGGGTGTAGGGCTCTTGTAAGAGAAACTTCAGAATCGTGGAGTTTATTTAAGATACCTTATCCTCCAGGATTATTTTTAGCTTGCTGTGGCAGTGACATGAAAGCTTCTTCCAAGCCTCTCTAAATGAGGAGCTGCTTGCTTCTCCTCACTGGGTCTGTTTTACAGCTGAAGGAAGAGAGTAATAGAGCCCAAAATGTAATTATATCTCTCGCAGTGTGGGGCTGTTCCACAGCAGGACCTTTGCTCTGTGCCTAGTGCTGAGGAGCAGTGCTCAGCTGCAGGGTTCCCACAAAAGAAATGTTGCTGCTGTTGGCTCCCTCCCCCAGATTAGGAGGCCCTGAGGGAAGAGAGGGTGATGCTGTGGAGCCTTCCTTGGAACGAGGCTCGGAGGAGTTGTGGTTTGGGCTGGCACAGACAACGTTCAGCCAACAGCCTACTTGGGTCGCCTGTGCTGGGCTCTTGTGTGAGGCAGAGCAAGCTGCCTGCTCTGCTGGGAAGGACTTAGACTTGAGACAACCAGAGGTGGTCCAAATTGCCTCTTCCCTGCCTCACTTGTGCTGGATGGAGGCTCTGCAGAGCTTGGTGTGCTGCAGACTGACAGTCAGGGACTGGATTTGCAGTTGTGCCTGCCCAGGGTATTCCCTGAGGGAGCAGGTGAGTGCTGTCAGCCCTGCCATAGCCCAGGCTCCTAGGTGGCTTTCTGTGGCCAACAAGAACAAGCCACTCTGTGCTTACACTCCCATAACAGTGTTGAAGGAAACCACTCCACTTGCCAAGGGTTTTTTTCCAAGTGTGCTCTGTGGTCAGTGGGGATGGCCAGTCCTTATCCCCTCCCATCAACAGTGAACTGAAGTTTCCCAGGTTTGAAAACTGTTTCTGGTCTGTTCATGTTCCTTGGCACTGTCAGGAGAGCAAAAGGCCTTATGTTTAACTGATTTAGCTCAGAAAAGTTGTCTTGTCTTTGCTCTATGCTACTTTATTCCTTTAAACCAGTTCCCTGAGACTGGGAATTAACTGCTCACTGGTTACATGAGCTGTGCAGACTCTCCTTTCTTTACAAGCACCTAAAGGTGCTGTTTGTCACAGCCAGCAAGAGGCAGAGAGTACCTGTAGGTAACTGGTGGAGCTGGAAGAAATGGGGATCTGTGTGTGCAGCTCCCTGTGATGGGGTGATTGTCCCCCTGTCCTCAGAGCTGGAGGGGGCAAAGGAGCAAAAGGCTCTGCTCAGCTCATTCCTGGGTAAAAACAGGGTACATTTTGCTGTTGATGGAAGCTGGATAATATCCTGAGCTGCTTGGCTGCAGAACACTCTTCTCCTCTCCCTTGGCCTGGATTGTGGAGGAGGGCTATGCATGTTTACACCAGCTGCAGTGCTGACCTAGTAACTAGGAAGTAGGGTATGGTTGTTTTTTTTTTTGTTAAATGATGGAATTGGTCCAATTTGGGCTGTACAAAGCAGCTTTTTAAAGCTGATCCTGCTGTGCAAGTTGAAAAACAGTGTTGGAGTAAAAAAAAAAAAAAAAGAAAGAAAAAAAACACCTTCATAAAGGGGAGATCTTGAAGACTTTATCCTAATCTATGAATGCTTTCTGCATTAAAGCACTGCCGTAATGAAAATGTGTCAAAGGCTTTGCTGGAAAAGCCATTAAAACAGATTAGTGCATCTATCTGCACCATAAAAAGGTCCTTTTATGAGGTCTGCCCATAATTCCAGCTGTCACAAAACAAGGGACTCCTGAAATGCCCTATGAGCAGCCATTAAAAGTGGGGAAGACTCGGCCACATGGTCTTGCTTTGATTGTTTTCAGTGCAAAAAATCCTGTGACCTTTGGGCTGTCATTGCTCAGGGAACCTCTGCCTGGAGGAACTAATGAACCCTCATTATACCAAGATAATAATCACCTCAATTCCCAGCCAGCTGCGGGGAGGAGGATGAAGGCAGTGCTATGGGATGTGCTGTACCGTGTGGCTTTCCCTTGGTCCCCAGACCTGTCCCCAGCTCCCTGAACGCAAATTGAGCTCCTCAGACAAAGCCTGGTGTGATCCAGGGCCTGAGAAGCTCCAGCAAAGCTAGGGGAAAGGAGTTTGCAGAGATCCACAGATAGGCAGGGACACTAGCCAAGCTGGGATGAGAAACTTGGGGGCTGTAACAATCAGAACACTATCTTTTCACTTTTGATTTTTATCCACATCCCCTCCTCTAGCAAATACACGTGCTTGTGGAAAAATAAAACCCTCCCCCGTCTCTGAGACTTTAGCTTTGCTGAAATGGCATTTTCATATGAAAAGTAAGAGGAGGAGAAACTTCCAGCCACCTTGGCCATGATTTCTCCCTCATCCCCCATGAAGTAGTGGAGATACAAGGACAGATGCTCAGGGCTGAAGGAGCTGGGGAGTATCTGAGAGAGAACAGAGGCAGGATCAGATTAGCATCAATGCTTTTGGGTTTCTGTCCTAGTAACAATGCAGACACCAGTCCCCAGATCCTTGTTTTTGATCCTTTCGAGCTGGGAATATAAAAGGAGTGCTCTTCCATATTCAACAGATGCATCTGAAGAAGGAACAAAAGAGAGATAAAGTGCCAGATCCTTTAACTTTGAAAAACTTATTTTAATGGGGGGGGGGGGGGGGGGGGGAATTAGCAATGTTTAAAAATACAAAAAAGAAAGGGAGGAAACCCATAATTTTAACCCATAACTGTCTTCTCCTCATTCAGTTTGCTACTCTAGAGGCTGTTCCTTGTGCTGTGACTCCTCACAGGTTTTCCCACTGCTCAGATTTGAGGGCACCCATGAACTTGTGATAAGTCACTCGTTTAGCAGTGAGACTGTATTTTTCTGCAGTGCTTTGGTTGTGTATATAAATTATAGTCCATTTTTCTCCATCGAGATTTCCCCGTTGGGAAATTCCTATTTTTGTTTATCAGTCCTTGTAATGGCTGTGTAGGAGGGTGAGTACCTTAACAGTGAGTGCAGGTGGGGAAGTGGTCACTTGGCAGCAGCACGGCTTGCAAGGGGTCAGGTTGTTTTAACAGAGATGAATGCAAATTACTGTTGCTCTTGTATTGAATCCCAAAGCAAGTGGAGTCCTCCCCCCAGAGAAAATGCCAGGACAAGCCACACCATGGCTCTGCTATTGCTGCAGAGCACTGAGCAGTGACTGTAAAGTGCTGTTGTATTTTATTTGCTTCCATTTACAGTCAATTGACTGACCTGAACTGTGCATAGACAGCCGTGTGATTGGAGCTTAATGAGTCAGTGGCAGGGGGGACAGGGACAGGTGGCTCCTCCAAGCATGGGTGAAAGGCCCATTCATGTGCCTTATGAATTATGTTAAAATTGATGGGAGCAGATAACACCCAAAGCACATTTAAAAACACTCTGCAGCTGCCCCTGTGGCTGTTCCTGCTCACCCACATGAGCACCTTGGAGCAGCAGGACCCTCTGGGGCTGCTGTGTGTCCTGAGGGCTCACTCCCAGCGGATGCTTGGTGTCCTGGGAGAGGTGGGAGAGGCAGCTGCTCGGTTTTGTCCAGTTTCTGTAGCACAGCAGCCTGTGGAGTGACCCCAGAGGGCAGAAGGCACCACCACAGACATATCCCATGTGGTGTATTCCCATGCCAGCTTCAGTTGTGAGGGGTGGAGTTGTGAGTTTCTTCCAGGCTGCCTCTTTTGGGGAAAAAGCACCAGGACCCAGCCCTTCAGAGGGGAGTTCACTGTCACAGGGCATCCTGCTCAGGCTGAGGGCTCAGGACACCAGAACCAGCCTTGGAAGGACCAGCCCAGCCCAGACCTGGCACTGGTGAAGGATCCCCTTGGTGGTAACTGCTTTGCCACATGAAAATAAACCATTTTCTAGGTATGAAAGCTTGCAAGGTAATTAATATCCTAGCCATTACATTCCACTGCAGTATACTCAGTGTTAATAAGCTAGCTAAGAGCTCTGCTTGAAATTAATAAGTTGCAAATGACCCAAGGGCCGCTGCTTCATGCTTGCTTTTTTTTCCCATGTACCCACCCAAAATTACAGAATTTAAATAGAAAGACAATTTTCATTTATGAGCTAGTATCATTATTCATAACTGGAGAGTTGTAAGGAATAAAAAGCCTTTCTGGTTAATTAGAAACTTCGGCATCTCAGGGAAATTAGGGAGGGAATAAAATCTGGGCTTGACTGAGGTGCACAAATAATAAAGCACAAATCAAATGGAAGGGTAATGTAATTCCTGCAGAAATTTCTAAATGTGTGATCCTGAGGGTCCAGCTGTCTGTGCAGGGAGCATGGAGCATGCCAGGAGGTACAGCTGCAACATGCCCAGAGTATTATCCCAACTCCTGGCTGCTCTCAGGAGAGGAAAATAGATGGATGTGCTCCAAGAAGGAAGGGGAGAAGGGAATGTCCTGATCAGCTTCTGATCTGAAAGATCAAGGCCCTTTTCGCCAGTCAAGCCATCAACTCTGGAGCTCTCCTGGCTCTGACTTCCTTGGTCTGCCTTTAGCTGAGCTGCTTGGGAGATGTGGGAGAGGTGCTTGGAAGGAAGCAGGAGCAGCTCCCCTTGGAGTCATCGAGCTGAGACCACTGGGCCCAAATCCCCTCTCTCCTTTGGAAAGGGTCACGTCAGGAGAAACCTGGAATGCTTTTGTGGATAACTATGGCTTTCTTTTTTTTTTTTTTTTTTTCCCCCCTGTTCTCAGGGCTGTCAGTCTGCTATCACCCACCAGCAGCAGAATCTCTAATTAAAACAAATTAGGACAAGAAGACCTAGAAGTGTAGAAATGCTCTGCTAATTATGTGGCTTGTCTGGCGGGAGAGCCGGGCTGTGGTTTGGTTCGTGTCTTCTCTAAGAGGAGGTGGCACTGCTCAGAGATGCTGAGGAGAGAGAGAGGGAGAGAACAGCCTTGGAAACTTGGGTTATTTGTATCCCTTGTCTGTGTGTGTGGATTGTACCTGTGCCAAGCTCTCGGCCTGGTTCCTGTTTTCCTGCATCTCTGCAGTTCTTTCCAGCCTCTCTGAAATCCGGGTGCTTCCACTGAGCTGCTGTTTCAGAAGCATCACTAATGTTGTGTACAATCTCCCTGTAGCTCCAGATGCTCGCCTTTTCTTCCCCCCTTACCCCATTCCTTAGGGACAATTAGGGAAGAGCTTGTAAATTCATAATTGTGGACCTTTTCAAACTCAGATTAGTTCCTCCAGTCTATCAGGTGAATACATATTTATAAGTGTTCTTAAAAATGCACCATCCTTCACTCAATGAGGTGTAATGAATCCATCATGTAAATACATGCTCAGGTGCAGAATGGAAAAATCCTTAGGGTATTTTTTAGGCTTAATAGAAGGATGTTTCTTGAGCAGCTTGGCTTCTTTCAAAAGTGATGATAAAAGTGATTTCACTAGCTGCAGTGCACAGTTGTGAGTTAAAAGAGCTTAAGGAATAACTTACCTCTGCTGCTGAGATCAGACTCTGAAGAGCACATCTTCCAAGAGTGCTTCTTTCAGATATAAACCCAAAAAAATCAGTTATTGATACAAGAAATGATGTTTGGCATACCTGAATCTCAAATTTCTTGCTATCTAGTCCCTTTGCTGCTCTGGTAAGATTTAATCATCTTTGCATTTCTAGTTTGCTCTGGAACACGGAGCAAAAGACTTTCTGAAGATGCTGGGCCAGTAGAAGTTGTCTGATGAGGGGCAGGAATCCCTGAAGCCACAGTCTTTGGTGCTTGAGGTGGTGCAGGTAAAGCAAGGTGTGTTCAGCAGCCTGGTGACCTGCAGAGGTGATCTGGTGGTGGCAGCTAAGAGGAGGAATGTCATCTGTGCACGGTGGCAGCTGTGCCCTGGAGGGATGAAGGAGGAGTTGTGATTCCAGAGTACTTTTTGCTCATCTGAGCTCCACAAGTCACGTCCTGGGTGACTGGGGGGAAACTGCTACTTCTCTGTGCCTCAGTTTCTCTGGCAGAAATCCAGGTCCTTGAGCTGGACAGGGAGCATTGGCTGTGGAGTCTCACTGGGGTCCCATAAGTGCACTCTTGGCAGCACTGTAGACTGGTGGGATTTTGGGGACAGGCTGATTTGTGTGCCCACCCTTGGCACACAACCTGGTGCTGACTCATGGGTTGCCCTGAAAAACCAGGTCTGTTTTCCTTCTTTGTGTACCACAGTTTCTCTGACTGCAGAACCAGCCTTTGTTACTTCAGTTTAGCGTTTTTCTACTCGCAAATATTAGTAGTGAATCTTAAAATACCACCAGGATACGTCCCTGGGACATACCTGTGATTACAGTTAATCAGGGCTGTAAGTGCTTCATTGGACTGATGCCAGGGTGCTCAGGCACACTCCAATCCTGCCTCTCAAATCCTCCTGCTGCTGGGCAGGACAAAACACTTCCTCCAGGGAGGGAACACTCAGTATTACAGCTGGAAGTGAGCCCTTCTCGTCTCTAAGCCAAGTTAGGAAAACTTGCAGACTCCTACCCTGCTCCTAATTAATAGAATCTATTCTACTTTCATTGCATGCCACTACTTAACTTCTTAGAAAGGAGGAGACAATTATCTTGGAGCGCTAACAACTATCCTAATTTAATGTTGCATGGAATAGCTGATGCAGAAAGAAATCTGAGATTTTATGGCTGCATCTCTCCAGAGTCTGCCTACCCACAGGGAAAGGACTTTTTTACCCAGAACAAAGGCAGTATATTTTGTAAAGGAACGAGTCAAGAAATGGGTTGAAAAGGGACAAATCATCTCTCTCCCACGGATTCATTAATTGCTGTGTGCCAGGAGACAGCAGTTGCTCCTTGTCAAACAGGCAGAGGGAAAACTGTATCCTCAGCACAGATATTTGCAGGTGAATTCTGTGTGGGATAGTCTCTGTGATGTTTAAGTTACCTCTCTTCCTTAATGCCATTTACTGCAAACCTGGAGATGCAAGACACAAAAGGCTCTGTGTACATTGGAAAAACTTTGCATGTGCTAGTCCAGACTGAGCTCATGTGAACACCACTCATTAAATCCGTGAGGGAGTGCAGGCTACACCTCACCAGTTGCCACCAGCCATAGGCCCCCAGGCTTAAAAATAAAAATCCAGGTGATGTCTCTGAGCATGGCACTGTAGGTCAGCATGCAGGGGATCAGCATCCTTTCTTCCTGGCACCCTTTTTCTCCAAAACACACATACACCCATGTGTGAATGCTCTGTTTTAAGCAGCTTGATGGTGCCATACAAGGCTCTCCAACTCCCCCACTGAGCTCTCACCCAGAGCATTTGCTTTTGAGAGCCTTTCTGCATCCTGATGGTTTGTATGGGAAGTTGTGGGGTTGTGTATTTGGGATGTTAACTCTGGGCACTGCTGGGTTCTGTCTGTTCAGGTGTGACCCTTCCAATGTCTCTGTGACTGTTTGGTGAGATTGGTGTGCCAAGCACCTGTGGAGGGTCCTGCCCCTGCCACCTGGTGCTCCTGGGAGACTGCCAAGACTGTCGCTGGTGACTGGCACGTCACTGATGGATGAGATCAGCTCCTTGGCTCTGACTGCCGGCAGATCCTTCCCCAGTGATCTCTGTGTCCTTCTATGGGGTTCTGTTGGGTTTGTCTTTAAAAGTTACCATTTCTAATTTGACGGCCTGAAGACGTTGTTGAAAAGTTTCATTAATTGTTACAGCTCATTGTGGCTTTGATTGCTGCATTTTCTTGAATGTGGACTGAGCTTTCTGTAATGTGAGTCTGTTTGTGCTCGCTTTTTTTGTTAGGTAAAGCAGAGTGTTTTACCATTTAATTACAGTGGACTTCACAGAGGTAGCTGAGAGGCAGTATTAATTACCCTTTGTCCCAGCTCTTCTCTTGATACATTTTCTCATTTTTCAATTATTCCTTTTTACGTTCTTTGCATTGTGAAGCGAAGGAGTAAATTAAAAACCAACCAGCAAGGTCAAGGTTTGGGGTGGGGGGAGTTGTGTGCAAAACCTCATTGCCTGCAGTTCTGTCCTATTGGTCTGTGCTGGATGAGGGAGGGAATCCAGGGCAGGAATCCAGGGCTGGGGCACAGTGCTCTTGGCACTGATTTCCATGCTCCCTCTTCCCTCCCTGCTCGCATCTCAGTGATGGATTTCACCTCCTAACCCCAACCCAGACTAAACCTCATGGTGAGGTGAGCCAGGTGGGGAGATGGAAAAGAGGCAGCTGGCAATAGTACTGTGGCCAGGTACTCATTAAAGTCTCCTCCAACTCTCACAATGACCATTAATGACTAATTAGCTGTGCTCCCCGTGCCCCCACTGCAGCACTGATTAATTTAACAAGCCTCACTCTGCATGCAGTACCCACAGAGAAAAGGGGGGGGGTCTGCATGGCATGCAGGTGCCCTGCTGGCACTGGGGCACCCCCAGCCTGGCCAGCTGTGCTGTTGAACCCTGTGGTGGTGGGTTTGGGTGCCTGTGAATCCAGCTCTGTCGTGGCAAGTGTCCTCCCTGTCAGTGAGCAGGGGGAGATGCTGGTGGCTCTGCCGCCCCAGGAGGGCAGGAGCAGGCAGGAGATGACTTGCAGCCTGTGCTGACGGTGGCCTGCACATTCCCCTGGCTCCTCCTGTAATTTATGGGAGCCCCATGGTTTATAAACTGTGGTGTTGGAATGATGGATGGCGCTTGTTTAATGCAAGTCTGCCTTTGGTGCTGCTACTTCAGCAGCTGCTGATTTGTTTTCTTCCCTCCCCTGCACCAGAGCCTGCAATGAGCTGGCTGGGATCAGGACAAGGCACTGATTTCTCTGACCTTGGTATGCACCTCTGGAAGGGACTCCACTCTGCCCAGAGTTCCCAGGGCTTCCTGCCTGCTGGGCCTGGAAGAAATTAATGCACTCCCCAGCTGCTCTGCCTGCCTGTCCTGAGCATCATCCTCCAAGGGAAAAGAGGATCTGCTGCCCTCCCAGAGGCAAGAGCCAGCCTTGCCATGGGGGGCAAGGAGAGAAGGAGCCATGGCAGCAGGGCAGGACTGAGCTGGCTTGGTGCCACTGGTGTCTGTCAGGGAGGCTTATTCATTGCCTGGTGGGGCTGTGTTACATGACCCATTTGCAGCTTTTTCTTGTCTGTTTTGAAACTGTGAAATGAGGCGCGGTAATCAAGGAGGGTTTTAATAACCATCCCAGCTCTGACATTTAAATTACAGATGGCATTTTCAATTAAACAAGCACTCTCAGCAGGTTTAATTTAGCTATCAGTTCTGCTTTGTTCTTTAAGTGTTTCCTTAAAAACAGTGATGAATTAAAAACTTGCTCCAAAGGGAGAAGGAGCCAAGAAGGGATTGGAGCTGGCTGGAGATGGGGAAGCCCCTTCAGGGGAGGCTGAGTGTGCAAAGGGAAGCCAGAGACTGAGGAGATGAGATGTTAAACTGCCCCAGCACAGATCTGTGCACATGCTGCTGTTCTCAAGTGTCATTTTGTGTACCTGCATGTGTGTGCATACAGTCACAACTCCACACTTCCAAATGCAGTGACAGCCAGACTTGAGCACCCCGTCTCTTCTGTGCCTGCCTGCTTGCACTCCTCTGCTGCTTTGAAGGCCCACTCTTGTCCTTTCTACCTCTTTACACATCTATGCCCCAATTTTACCAGGGCACCCCAAATCCCCCTCCATACATGAGCTCTCCCTGTTCATTGCTTGCTTCTTCCAAGCAAGGCTAGGGCTGATTCCACCTCTGCATAAAAACAAACCTAAAAAGGGACACGGTGGGAATTATCTGTTTGGTTCAAACTTAATTGTCTCCCTGATGGCTCTGGCTTTCTGTCCCCATTAGTTACTGGATGTGCTGGTTGCTGGTACACTGAGCTTGGTTTGCAAGTCCTTATGAGCCCTGGGAGCTGCTGCTGCTCGGGGCTGCCTGTGCTGAGAAGTCCCTGCCTGCAGGTCTCTCCCAGGAGGAGGCAGGAGCAGCAGAGGAAGGGAAATATCAGTCTAGTTGTGTCCTAGAGCAGGGGGAAATGCTGCTTTCCATGGCTTGTGTTGCCTGGCAGTCTGCAGGTGAATGATGCCCAGGTGGAACTTGCTCTGTAATTTAGGGCAGGGGTGGAACTGGGGGAACCTGGACTTGTGTGTGCCTGAGGCTCAAATCTCCAGGTCCTTGTGGTCCCACATGCTCAGATCTTGCTGTTCTCCTCTTGGTGAGGTAACCACAGTGCACAGCCAGTCTGGGCACCCGCTGCTTTCACACTACAAAGCCACAGGGCTGCAGATTGCAGGTCACTTCCCAATCTCCAGGGATGAAACCCTGCCTGGTTTTTCTTGAGATGTGTGTGTTTCCAGATTTCCATGGCAGAGCTCACAATCCCCTAGATCAGAACCATCTCCTGTTACCTCCATACCCAGGGGAAATAGCTGGAGCTCTGCCCAGCACAGCTACAGGTCAGGGATCACTCGTGACACTGATGAAGGAAACTCAGCTCAAGTCATACAACATGGGTAAGTTCTGCCTGGGCCGGAGCTCAAAAATGGAGTGGGATTAGGAATCATGGGATTGGGATGGGATTAGCCAATACCTGGCTCTGTGTGAGGGTGGAGTTCAGGACAACTTGGCCATCGTGTGCTTATGGTCCCCAGCTGGTGACTTCAGTGACATAAGTGTGTTGCATAAATTAAAGCCACGGTCCTGGCCCTTCCTCTGGGGGAGCTGCTGTGGCCCTTGGAGAAGAGCCTTTCCCCTGGTGCCCAGGAGAGCCCCTGCTGCCTGTGGTGAGGAGCCTCCTGTGCCTCCTGCCAGTGTAAAACAGGGCTGGATAATTTCATCACCGCTAATAACATTCCTAGCGAGGCAGGCTACAATAATGATAAGGGTAATTGAATCTCATGCTTCAGGGATAAGCTGAGCTCAGGAGGGGGATCAGGGAGGAATTCATTTCCCCCTTCCCTGTGGAAGCTGCTTTGCACAGTCGATGGTTTGCGTTGAAAGGCTGATGCTTTGCCTGGCACAGGGGCTGGGCTGACAGCTGGGATCCAGCACATTTCTGCTGCCTGCTGTCTGCCCTGCCTCTCTGATCTGTGGCAAAAGGAGAGCCCTATTTGCTTGCAGTCATTGCAGGAGAAAGTGGAGGGGGTGATGAGGGCAGGTCAGTCCCTTCCAGCCTGCAGGTTGTGCTGAGGGTTGTGTGAATGGAGCCCAGGAGGAGCAGGAGCCAACTAAAGTTATCTCCCATGAGTTGTGTTCCTGTGCAGCTTCCTCAGTGCAGAAAAACATGTTAACAAGTTTGATAGTGGCAAATTTTGGTATGTCCAGAGCCCTGCTTTGATTTTTAAGATCGAGGGGGGACGAGCAAACCTGCAGGGACAGGCAATGAAGTGAACAATGTGAAGCCAGGAGGAGACAATACCGGCCCTACTGTCAGCCAGCATCTCTGGGCTGTGGTGAATAGAAATCCCAGGACTTAGAAAGTCTCTTCTTACCTGTCATCAAAATGGCAAAGGGTTCTAATTCCTCCAGACACAGTAAAAAAATTGTTCATGGTATTCATGGTGGCAACCTAATTTCAAATACCATCAATTGAGAAGGTCCTGGCTGAGTCAAAACTTAGAGGAGTCTGATGAAGCAAATTGTGTCTGCATAACTTTTTTTGTTAAACTCCCAGCTCCTCATTCCATCTAGAAGTGGATGCATTGCACTGGGGTCTGAGGGGATCTCTTAATAGCCTTCTCTTACCTCAGAGGAGGAATGTCATTTAATTACCTCATTTATGCTTATTGGGAAGCTTAAAGTGTTCTGAGCCGTGGGAATGAAAGGGGCTATAGAGGATAATTTGTTATTATTTGTTAGGAATTAACCACAGAGTGATGCAGCTCAGCTAAAAGGAGCTTTCAGACCTATCTGACAGTGTGGGAGCTCTCACTGGAAAGACCTGGCTGGCTGAGCTGGAGAGAGGAGATGTCTGTCACACACTGGGAGAAAGATGTCAGCATCCAGCCCTTGCTCTACTGCATGACCACCACCCTTTAGATGGATTTATTTCCCCCAGTGCATGGTCTGGATTGGGTCAGGTGCTGGAGTTGTCTCCAGGTCTGTAAATGGGCACCTGAGACTTTGAAAATGAAGTGACATGTTCAAGGGAAACCATGCAGAGCAACGTATCGAATCCAGCAGCCCAGAGGTGTTCAGGAGTCTTTTTTTTTTTTTACTTCTTGGAGGAAAAAAACTCCATACTCAGCTGTGCTAGTCCTGGAGGGAGGGCCCAGGAGGCAGGAAAGCATTTCTATTCATTTTTTTTCCCCTTAGCATCTGTGAATTATTCATGGAACTCCACTGACTTAGTGCAGGGGAAAAGATTTCCTGTTCATTATTTACTGATCTCTTCAGGAGCATTACATTTTTTTTTTCTTTTTTTTCCCCTTCCCTCTTTTTTTTAATCTGGGATCTCTTCAGGAGCAGGAGAAGTTTGTCCCCCTGGACTTTCAAGGAGTCCTTTTCCATGTACTTTTGTCATTTATTCTTTATAATGAAGCTGCTGGAATTAATTCCTGAGAAAGACAGTGTAAAGAAACATCCCTGTCATTAAACAGTCTTCAGAATTGCGGTTAAAAGATTTCCAGGTGGCAAATGAATGCCCCAGTGGAGTCTGTGTCAATTGACTCCTGATGTGATTGATGGTGTCTGGTCTGGTGCTGAAGCTGTCCTTGATGTCTATCACCCCTTCTTTCCCTGGCTGGGAGCACGGGGTGAGAAAACTGCAGTGGGCTGCACAAAAGCCCTGGTGACCAGGCTGGGAAGAAGCCCAGCAGCTTGGCCTGGGACTGGGTCTCTCTTGAGGGTACCAATTCCCAAAGCAACCAGGATGTTGAGGGTTTTTTGGTCAGAGCTGTGGTGTGTGGGATCCGTGCCCTGTCACGGTGTCACTCCTCGATCATCAGACACAACCTGGGCTGTGTTCCTGCCACCTCTATGCTCTGGGCTCTCTGATAATCAGAGAGGCTGATCTGTGTCACCGTGTCCTGCCTGCTCTGGGGTGGGGTGCCTGAATGACACAGTGACCTGTCTGCTGTGTGTGTCCCATCCCTGCACATGTCAGGAGAACACTGAGTTTGCTTCTCGCTGGAGCTTTGCTCTTTTATCTGCCTCTCTCCAGCCCTAGCACTCTGTACAAACACAGGTGCCTGCTGTTTTTTTTTTATGGGGCATTTGCTGTTTCCTGAAGGTGCTGTTCGTCCTTATCTAGTGATTTGCAGGTACACACAGGGTAATTTCTCCAGGCCTGTTTCTGGGAGGGGGGCTGTGATAGTGTCAAGTGTTTAATTGGGCTCTGTGGTCTCTGAGCCCAACCTCAGACTCCTGATTAGCGGTGTGGATGAGCCAGGGAGTTGCTGCTGTGAATATTGATGAAGACCAGCGTTCTGTGGGAGCCTGCCAGGCTGGGGGGGTGATGAACAGAGCCGAAGGTGAGACCCAGAGAGGGGAATGACCACTGCTGGGAGGGGCAGAGCGGGTCAGAGGGTGTGAATTGCACAGCAGGCATCGCTGCAGATGGGGCTGTGAAACACCCTGTGGCATTGCTCTCACAAGCAGGGCAGTGTCTGGAGCAGAGCCTTTTCTCTGGGACACTGAAGACACCGTGGCCCTTTGTGTGGGTCCCTGTGTGTGTCTCTGTGGACATGCTCAGGCTGTTATACTCTGCATCCCCTTCTTGTGCTCTGTCTGCTCTGGTTCGTGCTTGCTGTGCAGGCTCTGCCTGCCTCTTTGTCAGGTGCACAGCTCAGCAGGGCTCCTTCCCAGGAAAGCTTCCTGAACGCCTTTGAAACACCAGAGCAGCAAAGGGAATTGAGGCATGAGACACAGGATCACAGTCCAAAGGAAGGCAGCAGTTCATCTGGGCAGGAATTGCTCCCAGCCTGACTGTTCCACCTGCCCGGACACGAGGTCATGGCACTTGAGGAGGAGCAGATGTGAAGGAAGGGTTTGAAAGCAGCCTGGAAAAGCTTGGCTGGGGTTTCTGGTCATGGCTTACAAGCCATTAGGAAAACAGCAGCACCTCTGCCTCTCGCTCTAACCCTCTCTGGAGACTCAGGTTGCCTGGCCAGGCTGCTGTGGGGGGATAGGGAAATGGGAATGATTAAATTATTCGGGCAGTTCAGAGGTCTCTGCAGGGAGCTGCTCCTCCTGTGTGTGTATGGGGAGGTTGTAGCATTGCTGGTGACTGTCACCCATAAGGGAGGAGGACCAGAGTGAGTGGCTGAAGCTGAAGCCTGGCAGTTTTGGGCTCAGGGTGTTCACTGGCACTGGGCAGGACAGGATGGACTTCCAGTGCCTTGACAGGTATCACTGTCAGCGCTGCACCACTCTCTGACAGCATGGGCCTTTTTTCAGCCTCACACATCAGGCACTCTCTGGGCACTCCAGGATATTTCCAGGCTGTTTCTCTGCCTGGTGGACATAGCAATCCTTCCAGCAATTTCTGTCCCTCAGGTGTGCAGCAGGACGTGCTGGGGAGGGAGAGCTCCTGTGCCTTACCACCCGACACCAGCTGGGTATCATTGTTGAGGGAGGTAGACCTTGACACTGGAAATGCCATGGAAGTGACTTGGAAATGAGATGAAATGTCATTCATTTTGCATGCAGGCAAAAAGCACAGTAAATGAAAGGATTAGATGGAGTATGCTTGAAGGGAGAGCTCTTGTCCTGATCAATAATTTAAAAATTCCCAGGCAAGTGAGCGTTCGGGCTGCATGTACAAACCAGTTGTACAGACCTTCCAAGAAGTTATTAAAAAGACTAGTTTGCTCAGATTTACTGGTTGCAATTGAGCTGAAGGTCACAGTTAAATGTAACTGAAACTTATGCATGTGTAGTAATTCATAGTTCCTTCTATTCCAAGTGCCTAAAACTCTGTCCTTACTGTGATAGCATGAGGGAGAATAAAAAACTGAGTTAGCCCTGCCTGCTTAGAGGAATGGCTTGGTCTTACTGCAGCATAACAGCTGAAATACTTTTTCTGAAAGTGTTCTGACTGTGTCCAAACTTTTATTCCCAGCAGCCATGGCTGTGTTGGAGGCTGCACAGAGCAGGGAGTGAGGCTTGGATGGGGAGGCAGCATGGTTCAGGAATTGGGTGGAGTTCTGTGGGCTTGGAGTTCTTGGCTGTACTCACAGGCTGCCTCAGGGACTCCAAGGCAGGCTTATGTCTCTGCCATCCCTGCGCTAAAATAGGGATAATGGCTCATGGGAGACAATAAAATCTGCTAATGATGCATGAGCACATGGCTTACATTCCTGGAGCAAGCACTGTCTGGATATGGGTCAGGAATTGATGCCTCCTATGCCTTTTTTTGTGTGTGTAAACACAATCTTGCCTTTTAGGCGTACCAGAGCCCCTCTCCCCCACCTCTTTTCCATCCACACTGAATCCCAAACTCTCTGCCAAGAACAGAAGCACTGACCTTCATGACAGTGTGAGCAGCATCTCCTTTCCTGTAAGGACGGTGTCAAACCAGTACAGCAGCCTCTCGTTTCTTCGAGCTGAAACACCCCATGGCAACAAAAGAGTGTAATTTCCTTTGTTTTATCTGGTTTTTCTCGATGGTGAGAAAGGAGGGGCAGTTTGTGTGTGCTGATCCAAACCCCTCCCAGACAGGGCAGCAGGCTTGTCCCAGCTCAGGGTACAAGGAGTGTTTTCATCTGTGTTTCAGTGGGTTGGAATCAGTGAGTGCTCCCCCTGCCTGGCTCTCTCACAGCCCAGTGCTGTGTTCCATGGCTCTGTGCCCCAAGATCTGCCTTGCACAGGTCACTGCTGGGGGGCACTTGAACCTGGCGTGGCCCCCAGCCCACCGATGGTGTGTGCTGTGCAGGATGGGGGACACAAACATCTGAGAGGGGTGGTTGGGGCTGCTGCCTGACTTCTTAAAAATGTTGCTTAGAAACCAAACTCGATATTGCCGAACTCCACCAGATCTGCAGTGCAGAACTCTCTGCACAGGGAAAAGGATTTCTTATTTTTATTATTATTTTTCCACTTTTTTTTCTTCCCCCCCCCCCCCCCCCCCTTACAAGAAATAACTCACTTTTCAGCTGTTGGAGAAGGTAGTAATTGATCTAGAGCTTTGCAGCTTGCCTTCCGGAATGGTTTTATTCTTAATGTAGGAATAAAATTCTGTTAGGTCAAATACACAGCAATAAATACAAGAAGCACATTAACTTTAATATATTGGATTATTCCACTTGGTGGTGACGGGGAAAAAAACAAGATTTAATTCCCCTGGCAATGCAGGCAAAGAAAATCACTTTCCCTGCCCATATTTTTTTTTTTTCTGTTAAGTCATTTTTGTCTGTCAATGCCAGTGCTGCAGGCTTTGACAGGGTTTAATTTTACTTCTTTTTTTTTTTTTTTTTTTTTTTTAACCTGGTGTGAAAGTAAGAAGTGTTTTCTCCAAGTAAATTGTTCACAAATTCACTCGATGCCTTTTATTTCTGGCTGCTACAGATTCCTCCCCTGGTGGGATGTGTGGAGCTCTTGGTACCATCACAAAAGTGGGGATTGCCCTGAGCTGGCAGGGTAGGGTGGCTTTCAGCTTCACTCTGCCACAGGAGTGGGACAGTGAGTTCAACACAGCTGTTCTCCTTTTCCCAGACGTTCTGGGGTTGGATTCTGTTCCCAGCCTGGAGCTTCCCAGCTGGAACTAGGGTTTGCTGCTCCATGCCAACTGTTTCTGTGATGTGCCACCACCCTTGAGGGCTCCCACACGGTGGTGACTGTGCCCATCAGGGTATTGGTGTCCCCCCAGTGACAGGCCTTGCAGTGCTGAAGTCTTTCATCAGGTCCCATAGTCAGTCCTTGTGCCAAGCCTTCCCTCATTTTTCTGGGAGAGCAGTGACCTTGGATCCTTTCCTACAAGTCCTTGCTTTTTCCCAGATTTCTGTTTTATACTGGAAAAATGACAGATGAAAAGAGGCAGGAATGCTCTCCTTGCTCGTCATCGTGGCAGACAGATGGGTAGAAGGTGGCTCTGCTGGGGAACCAGGCAAGTAGCAGAGAGACTGGAGCAGGGATTTTGTGTGGATAACAGAGAGGAAACATCTCAGCGTGGTCAAGGACTGTAGAGAGGATTTGCAGGGGGTAAAGCCTTTGGAGACAGAAAGCTTTGAGAAAAGTCTGGGTGAATCTGTGTTAGGAGGGTGGGGAGGGGTCTGCCTTGAACAGGAGAAGGGGACTTAGAGCAGACAAGCCTGGGGTGTGTGGTTGGAGGTGTGCGTGTTGGTGCCTCTTTCTCTGTGCAAATTGGCAAGAGAGGCTGGAGGAAAAGCAAGGCAGGAGTGTCCATGTGGTTAACTGAGTGTTTGCAGTGTTTCCCTCTGTCCAGGCAGAGTTATCGCTCCAATAAGCAGAGCTCCTGCACCAGCACCCAGACTCCATCTGATTGTTTGTCTGAGACGAGCAAGACTTCACGATAATCCTGCTGGCAATTAATTGGCTTTTGTTCAGCAAGAGTGAACAAGATCTCATCTTAATCTGTTTCATTATTTCTCCTTGTATAGCACAGTCAACACAAGATTAGGTTTAATTTACAAAAAAATGCAAAGTCATTAGTCATATCTGGATCAGGATTTTATCTGCTTCGTTTTGCAACGCTCTGTGTGTCAATATTAACGGGACGAGCTGCACGGTGTGTGGTGAGGTGGAAACAGCACTGCTTGACTTCAGGACCTTTTTCAAGGATTGCAAGAGGCAGAGCTCTGATATCATCCTTCCTCTACAGAGAAGGATCTCTGTGCTCAGGGAAAACAGGGTTTATACACCCTGATGCATTTCAGTGCTTCTGGACATGGTACCCACCTCTGCAAGGTGCTCAGTGGGAGGCTCCTCGCTGCTCTGCTCCCTGTTAGTGCCCCTGTTCCTGCTGCAGGGAGATGTTTCCCCACCATCCATCAGTCCAATGAGCTCTCCCATGACTTTATTGCAGCCTCTCTGCCACTCTGGGAGCACTGATTGCACTGTGGTTAATGGGTCTGCACAGACACCAGCTGCAAATGAGCTGCGCTGAGTGCCTGCGAGGGAGGTCAGCCAAGGGCATGTGGGATGTCCCTGGGACTCCTGACTCCCTGGGAAGGGCTGCAGAGCTCTGTGTGCAGGGAAGGTGACAGGGGCTGTGTGTGCCTGGGCATGTGGGGACTCAGCCAGCCCTGCTGCTCTGAGTGGCTCTTCTGAGTCTGGTGGCTGGATTAAAGTTAGAAGATACTCTGCAAGGAAAGGCAAGTTACTGATTTGAGTGATACTCTTAATAAATCAATGCTTCAGGACAGTGTTGAGCAAGTTTGTGCTGCTTCCAATCGAATTTGAAAGGCCTTCATCTGCATTCAGGCAGCTTTCACTGCTCTGATCAGTCGTTACAGCTGAAAACGCTGCCAGCATCCCAGAGAGGTGCGGTGTGTCTGCCACCCAGGGGGCAGCCGTCCTTCCAAAATATGGGGGGATGTCCCCGATGGCAGGGATCAGCGTTAGGGTCTGCACAGCAAAAGCTGCTCTGCCAACCCAGCCACAGGAGGAGCAGAAAACGCTCCCTCGTTCCCGAGCTGCAGCCAGGAGAAACACCGGGCAGAGCTCAGGAACGGACCCACGAACGCAGCATCCAGGGCGGTCCCTCGACAGCTCGTGTGCGACTCTGTCGGCACGGAGGGAGCCCCGCAGGCTCCTGCCTGCAGCCCGAGTGCCCTCTGCTGTCCCCCGCGCTGCTGCTGTGCCCGCCTGGCCGTGCCCTGCTCTGCTGCTGCTGCTGGGGCATCTCTGCCGCTCACACACCCCCACCTGCACCGTGTGTGTTCTGGGTGTCCGTGACCCTTTGCTCGGCTCTCTCGGGCTGGCGTTTTGCTTCCCAGCTCCTGTGAGGCTTCCCGGCTGGACTCGCTGTTCTCCCTGTAATTCCAAAGGGGCTCCCCCAGCAGAAAAGCATTTTTAATATCTCTGCTGCCGGAGTGGTTGATGCTCTGCTGTCCTGTCTTTCAGGAGGTGCCATTCCCAGCCTCTACAAGCTGCTTGATTTAGGGGGAATCAAGCTCCTAAACCATCCTCCCTTTTACAACTGGCTAGAACAGCTGGGCTGCAAGCAACAGGGAACTGTCAGATAGATTATTTTTGTTTTCTCCCCCATCTCTCCCATCCCCAGTCTTGAATTGCCTGGTGGGGGAGAAAACTCCTCCATCTGTCCACAGCCCCCCAGGTGGGTAATAATAGATGCTTCATATAAGAAAATTCAATTAAACTTGACAAGAGATATATGATAGTACTCCCTTGCCAGGGCCCCATCTTGCTCTGTTCTGTTCCTCTGCAAGAAACTTGCTGTAGAAGCTGTTAAGAATAAAAAAAAACCCAAAAGCAATCACTTTTTCAGTATTTCTGGCCATGCTATAATGGCATTTATAGCCAGGACCAGCTGTGGTGGGCTGTGTAGAAAAGAAAAATTCCAGTGGCATCTCATGCAACTGCAGCCACCACAGTGCAGGTGGTACCTTGGACTGGTAAGAGCAGGACAGGGCTGTGTGTTGTGCTCTTCTAGGGGTTCTGGTGCCTCTGAGTATCAAAGCACCCAAGGTAAGAGGTGTGTTCATGTGGTGTCTTGGCCAAGAGTGAAGGGTTCATGTTTTAAACTCTCCAGTTCTCATCGTCCAGCTGGTCCATTCCAGTGTGGGGTGTTCAGAGGAATTTCCACTCTGTGTTTGGTGTAGTTCAGCAGGGCTGGGGTGCTCTGTGGGTTTGATGTGCAAAGGGTACAGGAGCCCTTTCTGCAGCTCTTGTTGCTGTAACTGGGACTGGGAGGGGACCCTTTTGTGCGGTTTCAGTTTGGTTGTGGTTTTTTTGGTTGGTTGGTTGGGTTTTTTCTACAGCATGAATGCTCCAGCAGCACTCAATTTTTGTGTTATAATGCTCAGATTTCTGGATACTCTGAGTCTGGGGGTTGAGAATATCTGTTATAAATTACTTGTGGTCAGAGATCATTTTGTCTATAGAGCACAAGTCTGCATTGGTCACCAGTGTCCCCAAAAGCTGCTGTGCAGTGTCACACAGCTGCCTGCTGATGTTGGCACAGCAGAAATCAGAAAGAACTGGCACTGAAGGTGTAACAGAGCCCTGCAGTGGCTGGGAGATTTAATACATGCAAGCCCTTCTGTCACAGTTGCACTGACTCTCTCTAATCCCCTGAAATTGTATCATCTCTATTTCCATGAAGTCTGGAACATGTGAGAGCCCATTACCCATCTCTGACAGGTGAATGGGCAGGTTGGGATTGGATGTACGTGGACAGTGCAGATCTCAGTGTGTTCACACTTCTGGTGTTTGACCAAAATTCAAAAGGCATTTGGAACAAAATATTTATAATGTGAGAAGGATTTTTTTTTTCCCCAGGTGCCCAGACACTCCCTTGCTTTGGGACTCTGACTCATGTGGCTCCCTTGATGTCAGCAGTGAATTTTGGGAGCAGCTCTGGGGAGTAGAAGGGGCTGTTCTCTGCAGGGAGGCTGCAGGCACTGAGTGCCTTGGAAAGCACCTCTTGGCAGGAGTGGGAAGGTCAGGACAGCTTTTCAGGATGCCCCTGACAGCCAACACGAACAGCATGGGGAGGGGGAGAGCCCCAGGCAGCTGTTCATGGTGACAGAGCTGCTGGAGAGGCTTTGTGTGTTTAGTGGCTCAGCCTAGATAAGCCCAAAGAGGGGACCACGGCCCTACCCTCTAAGTACAAGGGCCACAATATCCAAAGGCTTAATCTTGAGGTTTATCCTGACTCTGAGATGGTGGATTAGGAAAGGTTCAGTTTAACACTTGGTTACATCAAGATGTGGAATATTGATCCCCTCACTGCACTGATTCCCTTAGGACAGATGGACTTTCTGTGGGGCAGAAAGTGGGCAGAGAGTTGAACATTAACTAGTCAGCTGCAGTAAAGGCTGTGGTGAATTAATCAGCAGTGTGTGACCATGTGTGCAGGGGGAATGCAGGGGAAAGAGGTAAATTGTGAACTGGTTCTGGTGCCTCCTGGGCCTCCTCTGTGCCTTGCATGAATTCTCAGTGTGCCTTCAGTTCACTTCTGCTTGCTGTTGCACTGCAGACCTGCTGCACATGGAGCGTTTCTAACAGGTCCAGACTGTGGGGTTGGGAAACAGAGCACGTTCCTCTTTCAGGGAAACTCCTGGTACCACACAAAATACAAGGACTCCTGGTTTTGGGTAGGACTGGCTGACATGGCTCCACATAACTGAACAGAGAACACGTGCTTGAGCACAGGACACAGACACCCAGCACACCAGGGAAGATCCACACACAGCAGTGTCACTTTATTAGGTTTGTGGGCTCTGGCACAGCGTGGCTGCGGTTTGGGAGCCCTGTGTGCCCTGGGGCAGCCCTGCAGGAGCCCAGGGAAGCAGCGTGCACAGTGCCCAGGGGAAGCTCTCTCTCCTTTGGCTGCAGGCAGCAGCAGGCACTGCTCGGGTAAAGGGGCACTTGGATGCAAAGTGGCAGCCCAGGGAGGGAAGACAGATGGAGACACAAAAATACAAGTGCCAGCTCTGTTAGAGGATGCTCTTGTGAGGGGAATAACTACAGGGACAGGCTTGGCTCAGGAGAGCTGGGGGGTCTGTTCAGGATGGGGATTCACAGCCCTGAGTGATATCAAGAGGCACAAGTGGGAGAGTGAAGTGCTGTCTTATCAGTGAGCACATGGAGGAGCAGACAGGTACTTCTTGCAGAGATGGAGTGAGGCAAACCAGCTTTGTGTGTGCAGGGTATCCCCTCCCTGCAGAGTCAGACTGGGGGACCAAACACTTGCTGCACGAGGCACGGCAGGGAGAGGCACATGAGTTTGTTTTCATTCATTCCTGGACCCCACCCCCAATTTTTCTAACCCATTTCCCTAAGTTGTTATCATCTCTCTCTCTCCCAGCAATTACTCTTGGTTGTCATCTGTCTGAGGGAGCCAAATGAAGCCCCAGGGTTGGATACCAGACAGGTTTCTGTTCCCAACACTTGCCTTGATAAATGGATGCTGGGAACAGTTTAAGGGAAAAGGATCCAATCCCTCTTGCTTTGCATTATCACTAAAAATGAAACTAATAGCACTTGGCAGCCAAGCTAGAGCCCCTCTGTGGTAAGCAATGACATCTATTGTTTATAAATGGGACCAGCCAAGGTTCTCAGTGCAGGCCACAGGAGCAGTTGGTGACAGAGCTCTGACAGGGCTCTGGGTTTCCCTGGTACGTTCTCAGACACAAGGTCTGTGTTTTTCTTTCCTACTTTCTTCCAATCTTTACCTTCCAGAAAATAAGCCTAAAGTACCCCTTTAAGTTAAGGAGTGGCCAAGTCTGGGAGCAGGCAGGAGGGGTGTCTGGCTCAGGGTTGATGGCTCAGGAGAGAAGGTCTGCAGGACTTTTAGGTCATCTCCCGTCCAATGGGAGATCATCAATGCAAGCGGTGAGGCTGAGCCTTGCGGTGCAACCTCAGATCCATCCCCACTCTTTGCACAGTCCCCTTGAGGAAGGCTGGGCGGTGGCTCCTGGTGTCTTGCAGGCGCGTTCCTACGCAGAAGGGCCCAGTGCTCTACAGCCAGAAGCAGCACCATGCAGAGACCATCCAGAGGCCGTGGGATGCCCTGAGGGCAGTCAGCTCCAGCATGCAGGCCCCAGCTGAGCGTGGCTACGGCTCCACTGTCACGCTGCTCATGGTGACACGGGCCCCGTACCAGCCCTTCCAGAACAGCGTGTCCTGCCCGCCGTGCTCGAAGCGGACAAAGCGGACCCCGGGCCCGTACTTGGAAAAGGTGTGGGAGATCTTTGGGACAAGAGACAAAATGGGTTGTTGTTGGTAAGCATCAAAGCACCATAAGCCCTCCCAGCCCCAGTCATGCCTGCCAGGTAACAACGGGGACATTTACAGTGGAAGGAGCTTTGATCCCATTATTTTTTTCAGAACCTCTCCCAGCTAGATATCTCCTTCACTTTACACCTGCAGTGGTGACTCAGCAAGTTTCCAAGTTTCCTGGAAGGTAGCCTCCCAGTATAATCCCTTTGTTTGATCACAGGGTAATGGCTCCAGAGAATACATGACAGAGCCTTCTCCTCCTCCTCCAAAAGAACTTTCCTGTTTCCCTCTGCTTCAAAATATTCCCGATTCATGCAGGTTGGGCGTCACCTGCTGAGCCCACGGCTGCAACTCACCTCAGTCCAGCTGCCATCGTTGTCCTGGGGGATGGTAACAGTCTCACTTTTGTACTCAGCCAGCACATCCTCGTTCTCCGAGAGCAGCTTCACGCACAGCTCGTAGAGGCAGCCGGCGTCGCGGCGTGCCGCGTACCTGCAGGGACACCCCGCTGCTGGCACCACCTGGGAGCTCTGCCAAGAGCCAGAACACGGGCTCTCCACTCCATCCAACTCCCTGGGGCCTTGCTTTGAGGTGGAAACACTTCTTTCCCCAGCCCACCACCTCCCCTCGTTCACAACAGGAACCTGGGCTTTGGAGTTCAGGTGCCCCAACAGTTTGAAGCTTGTGAGCCCCGTCCCCCTTCCAGGGCATCCTGGCAGCTGAGGTTTTAAGGCTCAGTATACACGAGGTACGTGCCCTCCCTGCCCTTCCTCTTCTTTCTTGGCTCTTTGCCAGCCTTCTGAGGCATCCTTGCTACTTACCAGTCTCTTACCACAATTTTAGGCTGGGTTGTGTCCATCAGCTCTTCCCAGTAGCCCTCAGCCCGAAGGTCAATGACCTGAGCCTTTCGACACCACCTGAAAGACAAGGTGTTATTGGTATCACAGTCTCTCCTGGGACTGGGGGAACCAGAAATGTTCCCTTCCCTAAATAAGAGAAGAAAGCAGCCTTACTCATAAGATGTAACAAAGTATTTATGGACTTCTTCACTAGGGAATTCTTTTCCAAAGTCCCCTGGGAGCTCTTCAATTTTCCAGCCATCACCTCCATTCTCTACCTCTCCCCAGTGCTCCAAGTCTTCTGCAAATGGCAGAAAAGAGACTTGGATGAGTCTTAGTTTCTGTGGGCCTGGGGAACCCGACCATCTCCCACTGGAACCTTCTTTTGGCTTGTGAAGGGTCAGTGTTGGACACAGCACTAATTTGTTATGGTGGACTGTGGATATGTTAAGTGGAGGTCAGGCAAAAACCTTTAGTCTGGCTGAGCTTAGAATTACCAAACTTCAACATTCCCCAGCAAAATGGGCTGTGTACTTGTGGGTTTGTTTAAGGGAGTACTCCAGGGAAAGGATTTAGGTATTCTGAGCAGTGTATCAGCACTTCCAGTGGTCACAAGACAGAAACAGCCTGGGGAGAGGTGCTGATTGCTTTATTTCTGTTTCCTAAATCGCTAAGTGGCATTTCCAGAAGCACTAAGGCCTTAAACATAGGGCATCTCTGGTCTTAGCCAGAGGGAGCCCGGACATTGGAAAAGCTTACAGAAAGTCATCTGTAAACAAAATGGAGAAGCTGTGTTGATATTGCTTTGGTCTATGATGTGTGAAATTGCTGCTGCTTGGGCTGTGAGGCTTGTTTACCGCTGCTCACTGCTACTGCAGCTCTGGGAAGTGAAGTTCATGGATCCAGAATAACGGCACGTGGGGTGTGTGCCCAGCTCTAATGTGGGCTGTGTGGGGAGGGGAAAAACATGATTTGCCTGAGCTGCTGCAAGGGAAGAAGCCTGAAGGGCTGGTGAGCTGAGGGCAGACAGGCCCCTGAGCAGGGAAAGGCTTCCTCTCTCCTGTCACAGTTTGGCAAGAGGCAACACAGAAACAGATGCCACGACCATTACGGCATTGGATGGGTTCTGCAAAGGACATTTTTGTCTCTCAAACACGATTTGGATCCCTGCAGGGGTTATATAAACCTAATGTGAATCAAAGCCCTTTGCAAAGACTGATTATCAAAGGCCTTCGTGCCCATTAAATGATTTGGCTGCGTGCAATGAGTGATTTGACTCTTGGGCAAGGAGAAAATTCTGCAACCTGACAGCAGCCAAGATCTATTTTCAAAGAGTGGAAATGCTCAATTCTCAGTGACTGGTTGTCTCTCTGAAATCTTGGGGCACACTGTGCTTGTCTCTCACCTTCACCACATGGGTTCTTGATGAGGTTCTTCTTTTTTTTACTCAGGAAGTAGAAGTTTTGCCAGTTCTCTGCATCCTCCTCTGCCTCTGCCCCAGTGAGCCCTTCCTGCTGACACTTCAGGATCCAGAGTGCAGCTCCATCCACCAGGTTCTTCCACTGGCAGCAGACCAGGCGACACACCAGCACCAGCTCCACTGCAGGTATGGCAGCCAGGATTCGGATCAGGACTCCTTCAGGGAGGGACTCCATCCCTGGGCTCAGCAGTGTCACACACTGACTGAGGCAGTAGGAAAAAAGAAGTGTGTTATTTGAAGGCTTGATTTTGGGGCCATAGATTTCTTCCTGACCTCAGGGCCTCCTGACAGCCATTAATATGCTGAAGCAAATGAATATTTTATGTCCTAAGTGAAAGCCCTGAGTTAAATCCCCCCATAAAATGGAAGTGCTTGACATCTGCAACTGTGGGCAGCTTGTTTGTTTCCCAGATTAGCATCAGTCCTTCCAGAACCTCTGCTGCTGCAAAAACCAGCTTCTTAGTAATTATTTCCTCTGCAGAGGGAGGCACAGGGGTGTTTGTTCTGCCTTTAGGAACGTCCCTGATAACAAATGCTGCAGAGCAGTACCCAAATACCAGTGGTGAGCATCTTGCCAGCCAGTGGTTCATTCTATATCTGATAGGCTTTCCCTCAGGGGGCTGGCACTTAATCCCCTTAGTCTGTATAAAGTACAGGTATGAGCACAGCTGAAAATAACTCAGTTGATATTCTCTAATATTCCATTTTCTATGGCCTCATAACCTGAGCCATCAAGTTAGAAGTGTGTGCTCTAACTTCATGTGCTAATTCTGGACTCCAGACAGCTCTGTGCTGCCCTGAGGTCCAGGTGCTGCAGGACTAAGGAAGGATGAGTGTGCAGATTCAGACCCTGTCACCAGTGAGGGATGCACTGTGACACTGCCGTTGTGTCAGCTGAGTCCTGGGGCTGGGAAGCTGCTGAGACTGCAGTGAACTGCATGGATGCAGCCAAACTCCTCAGGAACGAGTCATTAAGCCTGGGAGAGCAGCAGGAACAGAGGGGAAATATCCTGACAGGTGACCTGAAGAAATACAGCAGTGCCAAACCGGGCAAGGGAGGGAAGAAATAGGGAGTCACTGCTGTAACAGCATCCTAAATCTAGATGTTCAGATGCAGAGCACTGTGTGTCCTTTATCTGCACTGCAGGCAGCAGGGACAAACTGGCATTTAAAATTCCCTGGCTTTTCTGGGGATAGCATTAGTGATTTCCTATTACCCACCCCTCAACCTCCAACCCTCCACCACAGTCCTGAAGGCAAAAACGTAATTTAAAACAAACAAACAAACAAAAAACCTAGAAACATGAGCAGTCTCGCGGGTTTGATCTCTTACAGGAATTCCAGAGGCCCGGCGTGCTGATGGAGCACCGCCGCTCTCCTCGTTAGCGAGCATCCCCCGCGCTCGGGAGAGGGGAGGAGGAGGTACCTTCTCTTTCCCACCGCGGTTCGCAGCATCCTCCCTGGGACCGGTCTCTCCCCAGGGAAGCGGCCCGCATCCCCCTTGGGGACCGGTCCGCATCCCCCTTGGGGACCGGTCCGCATCCCCCTTGGGGACCGGTCCGCATCCCCTCCCAGGGACCGATCCACATCTCCCCCGGGACCGATCCGCATCCCGGCATCGCGGGCAGCGCCCACCCCGTGCCGTGTCCCCGTCTGTCCCCGGAGAAAGCCCAGGACACCCGCGGGTGCTCGGGGTGACATCGAGCGCTCTTACCTGGGCGGGAGCTTTGTCGCCGGGCGGGCTGGGCTGTCCCGACACTCGGCTGCGGGTTCGGGGAGGGCGGGCCGGGCTGCCCTGATAAAGCCCGGCGGCCCCGCCCGCGCTCCTCCCTCTCCCGCCCCGCGGAAGGGCCGCTCCCGCACATCCGGGGCCCGGAGAGCGCAGGTCGGGACCGGAGCGGGGCTTGGGCCCCCACCCGGAGCTGTTCGGGCCCGGCCCGCCGGGCTGCCCATGGCTCTGCCCCTGCCTTAGGCGGAGCCCGTGTTTGTTTGCCCCGGGGCTACGGTTTCCCCCCGCCCTCAGCCATGACAACCATCGGAGACCTCCCCGAGGACGTGCTGGTGCAGCTGCTGTCGCTGCTGCCCGCCCGGGACCTGCTCCGCAGCTGCCGCCTGGTGTGCTCGCAGTGGCGGTACGTGGTGGACCTCAACACCCTCTGGAAGAGGAAGTGCCAGCGCGACGGGTTTTATCAGCAGAGCCTGGACAGGAACGTCTCCGACTGGAAGGTCTTCTACATGCTCTGCCACTTGAAGAGAAACTTAATCAAAAACCCCTGCGCTGAAGGTTGGTTTCGTTATTTTATCACTTAAGAGTTTCCGAGAAGTCAGAGTGAGTCAGTGTATCCTGCATGACTCAACTGCTGGAGCTGCAGGACTGTCCAGCTGCTGGTGGAGCGCTGCTGGGTCACATCCAGCTCCAAACCAGCGATAGAACTTCAGTAGCTAGGCGGGGGTGTGTATTTACCAGTACTTTGTGGTTGCAACCAGAAAAATCTGGAGTCACAAGGCCCCAGCACTGTAGATGGTGACAATTAATTCGCACAGCAAGTACAAGGTGGTAACGAAACCATCAGGTATTGGCATTAAACATTTGGGCAGATGGAGAACTTTGTGTTATCAAAGACTTGACTAATAGGATTACAGTAATTTTATTTTATTGCTGATGATGAGTTTGTGATGTGGTCAAAAAGCTGCTACCTACTATGCCAGCTGCTGTCAGCCACATGAAAAGCAACCTAATGACAGGAGCCACTTCCAGTTGTAGGAAAAATACAGTGGATCTGAAAACTCCAAGTAGCTTAATAGAATTCTCCTGTAGCTGACTCTTTAATGAAAGCAGAGCTCCTGCTGGTAGCTGAAGTGAGGTCCTAACCCTCATCTTGGACACCTGTGTTTGTAGAGAAATTCCAGCACTGGACAATTGACCGCAACGATGGAGATGAATGGAAAATTGAGAAACTGCCTGGAGCTCGTGGAACTTTGATGCCAGACCCTACAGTACGCAAATACTTTGTCACTTCATTTGGGTAAGAACTGGATTCCAGTAATCTGGAGCTGGAAACCTCTTTCCCCCTATGTGTGTCTGCACAGTTAGAAAGCTTCAGGCAGGTCACTGAACCTTAGCCCAGCTGTGGGAAAAGGAAGGAGCTTAATTAAGCCTTTATGCCAGTTAGTCTGAAGAGACAGGGTACTGCTGAGAGAATTGGTCACAGTATATGCCAAATTTCTCTGTCTCTTCCAGGAACCTTCTGTAATTTTTATAGTTAAAATAATATAATTTTTTATAGTTAAAATCATCCACATGGATTTTATAGTTACAATAATTCTCCTCTCCCAAAGTTGATGGGCAAAGGTTAAGGCTCTGGCAAACATAATCAGCTGCACTTACCTGACAGGGTCACAGCTCTGGAACCTCCAGGAGTGGTAGGTGTGTCATGCAAAGAGTGTAATAAAAGCTGTCAACAGAGGAGTAGCTGCTTTTACATGCACTAGGCAGTGGTTTCCTTTTCCAATACACAAGTGCAAGGACCCCTCTTAATCCAACTTGTAGGTAATTATGCCTTTTATCTGGGGGTGAAGCTATTTCAGTTCATTTCCTTATCTAGTTCTGGCTATGGGAAAGACAGACCTTAGCCAGGTCAGGTTTGTGGGCCTTCCAGGTCTGGGCAGGCAGTAAATCTGTCAGGGAAAGGACATGGACAGTGAGAGGGAAGAGATGTGTTTTGAGGAACTGAGAGTATTTCTGTGGCTGTTTCAGGCTATGCCTCAAGTCTCAGCTCATTACTCTGAAGAACGAAGGATATGGAAATCAGCTGATGGATGAGATTCGGCCTGAAATCACAGTCAAGGACTGGTAAGAGGACATACTGAAAACCAGAATTTCTGGCATGGGCCTAGAATTAAGCCAGGCCTGTGGAGCTTTTCATGCTATAAAATCAGTTCTTTATCCTTTGGGAGTTGCAGCTGTCGAGTAAAGCATAAGCGACATCTCAGCTTATTAAAGGGGTGCAAGGAGGGGTGGCAGTCCCGGGAAGGGACAGCTGGAAGCTGTAGAACTTCTCCATAGCTATGGGGATGACAGTCCTTCTCGTGTGCAGACAGGGGTCTTCTTGGAGACTTGTTTCTGAACCCCAGAGGGAAGGGAAGGCTGTCCATACAGCCCTGCTCCTTGGTTCCTCTGCCTCCCCAGGTATGCCGCCAGGTTCGACTGCGGGTGCCGGTACGAGCTCACGGTGCGGCTGCTCTCGGCCGATCACATCGTCCTGGACGAGTTCCACCCCGAGCCCGTGGTCATCGAGCAGTGGAGCGATGCCAAGTGGAGAGAGGTGAGCAGCAACCCCGGGGGGCAGGAGCTTTACATCAGTTTTGTGGCACTTGAGTCTTGCCAGTCTTACTTGGCCAGAAGTCGCAGCAGGTCCTCCTCTATATAGGAGTCAGTCCTTGCTGTTGATGATGCCAAAGCAGTGGTGCCCTGATCAAGTCAAGTTCCTTTTTTAGGTGCCCAGGATTTTCTAGAAAATATCCCCTGGGCTTCTGTGTTGTTTTATAGCTCAGTCTTTTTAATGGTTTCTGGGTTTTACCTAAGTTTTTGTCTAGATAACTAAGTCACAACAGCAGACTGCTGTTTTATTGCATCAAAAACCTTTGTTTTAAAACTTTGTTTTAAAAGCCTGTGCAAGGATGGCCAAGTCAGTGGGAAACCCATGACAGGTTCAGGTCAGTGCTGGCCTATTTAGACAAATTAAGAGGAAGTCTCTTATTTCTCTCCAGATTACCCACACATTCCGGAATTACCCAGCAGGAGTTCGTCACATCTTCTTTCAGCACGGAGGGCAGGACACCCAGTTCTGGGCAGGATGGTATGGGGTCCGTGTGACAAAAAGCAGCATCACCATTGGGCCCTACACGCTCTTGTGAAGGCACAATATAAAAGGGTTTGCTTTACCTCAGGACTGTAACCAGGTGGCCTCAGGTGCACTTTTTGTTTGTACTCTCTGGGTGGGTCTCCTCTGTCCTGCAAACACAAGCAGCTTGTTTTCCTTGTTCACAGCAGAGTTTGGTTTGTACTGAACGGTGTAACCCAACATAAAATGTTAAAGCAATGCCCAGCCTCGATCTACATTGTTCTTGCACTTGTTACCTGGAGGAAGCAGGAGGTGCTGGGCAGGCTCTTGTACCAAATTCCACCTTGCTAATGCCACCTGTGGGTGGGAGGTCTCCCATGGAAAAGGGAGAGACCAAGGTTGTAAAGCCTTTCATAGGAACTGACAGAGACCACATATGTGCCAGAAAAGTGGTGAAAGCTCCACAGAAAAAGAAGGGAGGCTGGTTTGGACAGGACTCAGCCCAGTTCAACTGGGGTAAAACTTCATATTTATTGAAGACTACTTGGGACAGTCACAGTGGACAGACATTACATAAGGCCTCACTCCCCCTTAGCACGAGTCCATTGCTCTCGTGGAACAGCTCCTTGCTGTCCATCCCTGCCCCTGTGCAAGGGAGCTGCCCCAGCAGGTGAGAACTGGATTGGTACAAAGCACTGACTCCCCAGGGACACACTGTAACAACACCTGCACTCACTCGCACACGTGGGAACAGGGGAACAGGCTCTGGCTCCACATTCCAAGTCAGTTCTATATACAGTGGTAAGAGCACTTGAAATAAAGAGGCAGCAGCTGCTCTACATTCACCAGAAGGCTGGCTGAAGAGATGGTTCTCAAGGTATGGTTTGTGACAGATCTTACTCTGCTGGAAGATCACATGAGGCTCGAAGGCAAGGGGGAGTTGAAATCAGGTGCCTTTGTGGGCTCGCTCCTCTACATAGAGCTGCATCTGGAGGGGAGAAACCAGCATCAGTCCTGTTTAACGTAGAGGTAGGTGAATGGGGAAATGCCTGCAACAGGTTGGATAGGAAGGGTTTTTTACCTTCCCCCATAATCAGGGGGTTATTTTATTCTGAGGAGTCTTGCCCTGCTTTGGTTACTGGCACAGACACCTGCAAGGCTAAGCTACTGCTCAGCAGCATTAAAGTTGTCACCCCACAGCAAACTGCAGAGCTGGTGAGAGAGCAACCCTCAGAACTACAGCAGGTTCAGCCACCTCTTGGTCTGATCTGCTCACCTTTAAGATGTCAGATGTCATGGTTTTCAGAGGGATGAGCCGGGGGTCGTGCATGTGCACGTCCTGCTCGTCAGCAAGGATCCACGGGAAGTCCTGGGGGCAGGAACACAAGGTGTGTTACTGGCAGAGCCTGGAAGTGCTGCAAGGTGAGCTCCTCCTCAGTGTAACACTTGTACACTTGGCCCTGAGACTCAGCATAACTGTCTCCAGCACCAAACTGTGATGTCAACCCTCTTTGCTTACTGCAAAGGGACACCTCACTTCTTTAAAAGATACACTCTCAGCTGTCATGAGCTACCATGTTCTTCTGTGCCTTACACCAGCATTTAACTGCAACTCCTGAATGCCTAGGGCATGGATTTCCATCCTGCTTTGGAAGTTTAAAGCTTGGCCTACTACACTCCCAGTTTCCACTGCTAAGCAGTACAGAGCCATTAAAGCAATTTTATACTTCACTAGCTTTATTTATTGTGACTTAGGACACATAATATAACGTGGCTCAGGAAAAAGGTTTCCCTGTATTTGTGCAAGGATGCTTAAAAATTCTTGCTTCAGAAAGTGATCTGTACACACTTTCAAATTTGTTTATGCCCCCAAACCCACTAGTTACCTGAATCTTAGTCTGCCTTGCTCCTTTTGCAGAATCAGCCATCCACACAGTGGATGGGGGATGAGAGCTGCTTTTTATTGATAAAATTCAAGTACCTGTTCTACCCGTCTGAGCACTTCTAAGTGACTGAGCAGGCACTGGGCAGTGGGTGTTGTTGCAATCTGTAACAGCTGTTGTCTGCAGTTGTGATTATGTGTGGTGGATGTTCCCACCTCCCCAGCACAAACCATTTCAACCCACACCAAGAACAGCTGTAAAGTGCATCAAGTGACACTAAGTACATGTTCAAAAACATGTCAGCCTTAACCTCAGAGAGGCCAAAACTCTGATCTGCCCAGTCTTTGCTCTGCAGCTTCTCACACACAGTCAGGTGCCCAAAGGTGTCACTCACCTTTATCACCTGGATCTTTTCCATATTCCGTGTGGCAGCCTCCCGTGTGTGAACCAGAACTGTGAAGGTGCAACCTGAGAGAGAAAGGACAGGTTCCAGCTCGGGGGACAGCTCCCAGGGGATGGGCCAAACCAAGCAATGCCAGGCATCAGGCTGTTTGGATCCCAGTGGCGTTTACCTGGGGGGTTGTTGTCCAGCACGGCGTCGCACACGCTGATTTTCAGGATGAAGGCACGGAGTAACTGCTCCACGTGGGACAGCAGGGACTCAGAACTGTGGAGGGCACAGCAGTTGTTACTGGCACGCAGCAAAGGCCTGGAGCTGCTCCCAGAACAGCCCTCAGAGGCAGGCAGGTGTTGGGTGCCACGGGCAAGCAGGAGTGGAAACCTCACCTAATGGAAAGCAGAGGCGGCTGGGTGATCTCAAAGACAAATCTCTCCACCGGGTGGTGCTCTTTATCCAGGATTACAACCACAACTTTCTCCACGTCGTTCTGCAAGAACAAAGATTAGAAAAATCCCTTCCTTAAAACAAGCTGTGTGCTGCCCCCAGTGTGCTTTGATATAGTGGGAGTGCACTCTCACTGTATTTGTTAAGGCTCACGGCACAAGCAGTTATCCAAAGCTTGAGATCAGATTATTCTTAGCAATCAAAAAAATTGCTTTTGCAAAGCCACTTATTGCTGGATTTTAAACTGAAAGCTTGTGGCTAAGGCTGAGAGAGATGGGTGTGCTAAATTGTATGTTTCTCTAGATCCTGTTTAGGAACAAAGGAGGAGATGCAGCCATCTCACTGCATCATCCCTGAGGGGATGGACACCGAGGGAGGTAAGAAACACTCAGACCACTGGCCAAACAGAGCAGCTTTGTACAACCACAGTGTACAACTGATCTCATTCTGTTTTCTAAACATGCATTAAGATTGTCTGTAAAGAGCAAGGAACACAAAACCTGCCAGCAGCCTCCTGGAATGTTTCACAGATCACACCTCTCTCTTACAAAAGCATTCAAACTGTTCTGCCAGAACAGGTGCTTAAACTGGGATGGATTCAAAAGCAGAATGTTAAAGTGCAGGATGATGTAGCTGGAAATACACAGACACACATCCTCAGGTGAAAGTATTAGATGTAGCAAGGCCTTAACTGCCAGAAAAGGTTATGGGTGATGGTTTTAGTTTTGTTACGAACTTTATCAGCTAGTACAGTGTATATGGTAAATTAGTAAATAAAGGTTGCAATTAAGAGAGTATTTATGTTCTCTTACTTCCTATCAGAGCCACTTGCAGTACTTTGGTCCCTGACTCGCTCTCACCTTCTCCAGCAGTGGCTTTACACAGTGCAGTGTGTCCTGGATGTACTGGTTCAGCTCGGGGTGGCAGGACATCTGTAGCAAACACAGGGAAGAGTCAGAGCTGTGTTGGATGTGAAGCAGGACAGTGCTAAAAGGGGAGATTTAAACAGAAGCACCAGTGTATACAAGGCACTCAAGTCATGCTTCAAATACTGGTGAAAAATGCTGAGTTGCCCATTCAAACCAGCAATTCTTTCAGGGAAGGGTTAAATCAGCTGAGGCCGATCACTGCACCCACACAGTTGTTGTCTATCAGGAAAATATATCCACAACAGCATATTGGGAATAGCATATTCCAGCCATCCCTACTTCCTAGGAAACATGCTTTCCTGTTACCTCACTGCACAGAGCTGGGGAAGCCTTCTACTACTGCTGTCCATGACCTGCTTGTTCCATGAGCACTGCTGTATCCTCAGCTACAGGGCTGCTCTCCCTTAGGACAGGAACTAATTTCCCTTCAAAAATGAGTTTGCACATTAAAACAATCACTTCCAGAGTACAAGTTTTCGGTACTAGTGAGTGTTGACTAATCCTTGCTATTTTGCTTGTCCACGTGGCTGACAGCTTCTGGGAAAATCTCCTACCTGCACAGGTACATTGTATTTTTTCCTCTTCTGAAAGATCCCGATGGGGTAAACTTCTCTGACGTACAAGATGAGGTGAACAGCCACTTCCAGGAACTCTGAAAGAACATCTGCAACAACTGAAAAACAGAAGTAAAGAACGCTGGAGTGGGGTGGGGTGGGGTGGGGAAGCAGAGCAATACCACAGACTCAGAGGAATTTTTTTAAAGGTATGGGTTTTTTTGTACATAAATTTCACCTGCATCCCCTTGGCTGCAGGAAGTTTAGGGATAGACCAACCCTCCACAAACACACAGTGCCAAGGAGAAGGCTCACAGGGGCATCAGCTTCAGCTCAGCACAACATGTTACCTTGCCCAAAGTTGAGGTCCTGCCGTGTGAGGGTTGTCATCTTCCCCAGGCCCTGGAAGTAACCACAAAAGCAACGTTTATCCTCTGGCTGCTCCACCAGTGTCCTACAGAGACCTCTGCTGAACCACAAACATTCCAATCAGCTCTTTAGACACCGATTTTCAAGCTGTTTCAGCTGCAACAAACTACATTTTCCAGACTTACAAAGAATTATTTTAACCTTCACAAAACAGGGAGCTACCCTCATTTCCCTTTTCTTAAAATCAGAATCCTACCACTGTACACAAAGACTTCCTGGAATATCTGCGATCTGCTACACTAAATAAAATTAAGATCCCTAAGCACCTCTCTAGCCCTCCAGCCACAGTGACTCTCACACTTGTACAAAAGATCTGTATCAGAGCAGCACAAACAATCTGTGTTTTCAGAGGTTTAGGTTCACATCCTCACCTAAACGTCACCCCTCCTTAAAGAGACACATCCCAAGAGATCCACCCTTCCCTGCAGGACGCTGGGAGGGATGGGGGATATCACATAACACTAATCCATCATCTGCCAACCCCCCCCGTGCCTCCAGGCCGGGCTCCCGGGACAGCCGGCCCTGCTCCCCGGCCGTGCCCTGCCCGCCGCCCGGCTCTCGGGGCAGGACGGAGCGTCCCCGCTGCCCGGCCCGATAGGGTGTCCGTCACCCCCGGCCCCGCTCCGGCACACACAGCACCGCCTTTCCCCGGCACTCCCGGCCCCGCGGAGCACCCTCATCGGCACGACCCCCACCCCGAGCAGGTGTCCCCCCCCCCAACCCCGCTGTCCCTGCCCTCAGTGTCCTCCCACCCCGCTGTCCCCATACCGCGCCGTCCCTATCCCCGCTGTCCCTCCCCATCCCCCGCTGTCCCCCCCGGTCCCCTCTGTCCCCCGCTGTCCCCTGCTGTCCCCGCTGTCCCCCCGGTCCGTACCGGCCCCTCCGCCCGTTTCTCTCCCGCCCAGCCCGCGGATGGATGAGGGGGGGGGGGGGAGGGTGGCGGCGCGCACGGGTGACGTCACGCGGCTGTGCCGAGCGCCCCCCAGCGGGCGGGAGGAGCGGGCGCGGGTCCCGGCGCTGCCCCCCGAGGGTCCCGGTGCCCCCCGCCCGCCCCGGCGGCTCCCCCGGGACGGCGGGGCCGGGGCGGGGAGCGGGGGAGATGCTGCGCCCCCCGCTGAGGTCACTAACCCGCTCCGCGGCCGGAACGCCGGGGAGCCCCTGCTGCGGGGAGCGGGGGCGCGGAGCCCGCCCCGCCGCGCAGGTGAGCGGGGCCCGCCCCGGGGCTGCCCCGCCTTTGTCTCCGTTCTTTGTCTGCCCCGTCCGTGCCCGGGGCAGGCACCGCTGCTGCCACCAGCACCCTGCGCTCCTGCACCTCCTCCTCCTCCGCGCTGGGCACCCCCGCGCCATGCGCCCCTCGCATGCCCCTGCACCCCCCTGCAGACCCCCTTGCACCCTCCCAGAGCCCCCCCCTTCCCGCACCCTCCCGCAGCCCCCCGTACGCCCGGAGCCCCTCCCAGCCCCACCTCCTCCCGCACCATGCACCCCAGTCCCCCGGGATTCCCGGCGTCCCCGGTTCCTCTCCACATTCCCCCACTGCCTTCCCCCTGTCTCCTCCTCCTGCTCCTCCTGCTCTCGGGTTTGAACACCCGCTGCCCCCGGCAGACCTGCCTCCCCTCTGCCGCTCGCACAGCCCTGCCCTGCCCTGCCGTGCCCTGCCCTGCCCTGCCGTGCCCTGCCCTGCCTGCCGGGCTCCGCCAGCCCCGGACCTGCGGACAGGTAAGGCAGCGCTGCCCGCTCCGCGCTCCCCGAGCCCCGGGGCCGGCGGGGGATGCTCCGCCGAGCCGATTCCCCTCTGGCTTCGCAGGGACTGCGGAGCAGCGCGGGGGGCACTTTCCCACTTTCGGTGCGCCCCGGAGGAGACAAAGAGCGGGGTTTTCGGGGGCCGCCGGTGCTGCTGCCGCCGCCGGGACGCGCGCGGTGCCCGGGTCGGGGCGGCATCGCCCGCCGGTGCGAGCGAGCACCGAGCCCGGACAGCGCCGGTGCCGGGGCGCGGTGCCTCCGGACAGCCCTATTGTCACCGTGCCGGGAGCGGGCTCCGGGCTCTCCCGCTGCCACCCGGGTCCCCCTACTTCGGGGAGTCCTGCAAGTCCCCTCCCGAGATGGCTCTGCCCTTCCCTGGGAGCGAAGTCGCATCGGACAGAGGCACCGTCCCTCTCGCAGGGGCTGAGCCCCTCGCACACGCCACGGGCATGTCCCGGCTCCGGCCGGAGCTGCCGAGGGGCGAAGGAAGCTTTTCCCACCGAGTCATTGTACTTGCAGAGCCGTGCGCTGCCAGGCACCGAGCCCCTGGGCACCCGCGGGTTGCTCTCTGCTCTTCCTCTGTTGATAAAAGTGAAATCTCATTTATGAATTAAATCAATTTGGCACCAGTTAATGGCTTATTACAGCTGGTAATTCATCACGTAGGATTTAAGTGACACTTATCCAATTCACACCTGAAGTCTTCCGTCAACCGGAGGGTTTAATGGAAGTGGTTTTGTATTCCCATCTCCTCTCCCTTGCAGAAGGAGGCATTAATTCTACACGTTTGGTTCAAAGTGAGAATGTCATGCAAGGAAAAATGTTGAAAGCGCAGCCCAACTGTTCTGCCAGTCGGGACACATCCACGTCTCCCCCCAGAGAAGATCAGGGCAAATCTGCCCCCATTCTTCCCTGTCACACTGGCAGGGGCTTTCCGGCCGGGTGAGCAATGACCTTTGCTATTGATTGTGTCCCATTTGTCACCAGGCATTGTGCATGAAACTGGAGAGTCTTCTCTGCCGTGCTGACAGCCAGCGACTATATCTTGGATGCTAATCTCAGGCTCATTGCTATTTTAATCTCATTATTGGGTAGAGTAGACTCTGTTTGATAGCAGGTCGCCTGTGATGGCTGTGTCAGCCACTCCGTGGAATCCCAGAGGAAGCAGAGCAGAGGGTACTGCATATTCATTCATGTGCCCCTCTTCCCCTTCAGTGCAGGGGCTTGCTGGGCTGCTCCATCCCTGGAGGATGTTGTGCTGGGAAGCTCCCAGGGCAGGTCGGGAAGAGGCTCAGGAGAAGGGGTGGCACGGCTGTGGCTGAAGGTGAGAGGCACCTGAAGGTGTCCGGTGTCCATCAGAGCAGGGGTGCTGGAGCTCAGCCGTGACTTAGTGACCAGCTCACAAGCCTGGGCTGCAGGAGAGGGAGTTCCCTGGGCCGTGCTGTGTGAACAAGTCACTTCTGTCCTGATTAGGAGGGCTGACCAGTGAGGGGAGTCTGAGCTCCAGCCCTTCAACTGATGTTGAGTGAATCACATTTCAAGTGGTCAGTGGTTACAAATGGCCCCAGGAAGATGCTTTGTGAAGTCACAAGGCACCTACAGCTACTCTTTAACCCCCTGTAAGCCCAAATCTCTCTGTTGTCTCTTGTGCCAGTAGTGTGTTAGTGAATTGGCTCCTTTCTACAATGGAGTGCTGTTTGGGGATGGCAGGCAAGGAGGGAAAACAACACAGGCAGATGATTCAAAGGGTGGGGACAGGATTCAAGTAACCTAAATATCAGCAGAGGGGAAATCTCTCACACCACAGTCATGAGGGACAAAGAAACTGCGGAGTCAGGTAAATATGAAAGGCAAAGTAAGGAGGAAAGGTGACAATAGATACAGGAAACCTAAGAAAGGAGGGCAGCTCTGAAGAGGAACCCAAAAGGACTGGAGATCTGTGAGCAGGGAATTCTGCAGTTCTGACATCCCAAGGATGTCTGTACCAGCAGGGAAAAATAAAAATCTCCATAAATTGAGTATGCAAAAAGTGTTGGAGAGAATAAAAGTGTTACTACTTTTGCCCTGGGGAGGAAAAGAGAAGGGTGCATATAAGATTACCTGCCTGCTTTGGGGTACCCTAGAAAGCTGGGAGGGAGCCTTTAGAAATGGGAAGGTCTCTTGGCAGATTGTTTATGAAGCTTCCCAGCATTTGCCTCCAGAAACAGAAAAACAGATGGAAAGAGACCCAGCAGGGAAGTGAAATCTCATTTATCTGCACAATGCCATCCTCCTGGCTCCAGCCAGCTCTCTGCATGTCAGCTACCATAGAGCCTACCCTGTCCATTCTGCTCCAGGCCTTCCCAAGCCCATCCATCACCCTTTGGCTTCTTATTTACAGGCAGCCTGGCACACGAAGCCGGGTTTATTGTCTGTCATCCCTGCCACACAGGCACATACACACAACACCCATGTAGATGCACACACACTTGGTCTATTGCTGCAGCTTGGGATTGTCTGGAGTCCAGGAAATCTTTATGCACGTCTGCCAAAGTCTGAGCTTATCAGAGCCAAAAAGAAATCTGGCCCAGCATACGTGCTTGGGTCTAGCTTGGTTCAGCCCTTGAGCATACAAACTGCATCATTTGCAGTCTGGGGTGAGAAAGAATCTTGACAGTCTCTCAGTCCAAGGGTTTTGTTCCTCTTGGCTGTGACATGAAGAACATATGTGAGAAGTTACAGCTGTGGCTGTCAGGTATAATGCTGTAAGGGAGATACATGAATGAAGGTGGATCATCTGATGTTGCTGCTTTGTGAAATACAACATAAATGCAGCAGGGGCAGTTTCAGATCCTATTTCAGAGCCAAGGTGGCACAACTGTATTTGTAGGGGGAAAACATGCCTGAGTTTCTTTGTACCTACTCAGTCCATGGCTGCCTTGCAGGATTATGAGCAGAGTATCAGCATATTGTAATTGTAGCAGTGAGTCCAGAGAGACTTCCCACAGGGAAAGTTACCCAATATGCAAAAAACCCTCTAATTTCCCTTACAGGATTGTAACCATCCACTGCTAACCCAAAATAGATCAGAAACAGTGGCTGAGACAGCACTGCAACTCAGTCCTGAGCCTGCACCCTGGGCAGCTCTAAGGCCTTATCTTTGCTGTACAGGTGTTCTTGTGAAAAGGCAGATTTGCTACCTCAGGTGGTTTGTAATCCTGAGTGTCTATAAAAGAAATGCAGGCATGGGGTGGAACAGGGGGATGTAGATTTGGTGTAAAGAACTATGGGGCAGCTTAACTTGGCAAGTACTTCAGCTGTTTCCTTTACTAATACATGAACCCTAAGAAGAGAGTGGGTTCTGGGCTTGTTGTAACGTGTGTCTTTTGTTTATAGCAATTTAGGAAAGGTATCTCCTTACAAGGCCAGGCTTCCTTCTGCCTGGCAGAATTTCACCTTTGCAGAAAAGGTGAGAGCCTTGCTGTCACCTCCATCAGCGAGCCCAGGGCTAGGTGGTCCTGCCAGAGGAGGGAGCGAAGTTAACTTTGGTGCTCAGACATTGAGGAACCTGAGCACTGAGAACTGGGGATGCTGTTGTGTTATCTTAGCTGCCTCTGCAAGTGTGAATTTTACAGCTTTGGTAGGGTAAGAAAAATGAAGGAGGTAGGAAGAGGTTTCTGAAGTTAAAAGTAGATCACAGCATGGAAACAAGTGATTAAGGAGAGGGCTGAGACTCATTTGCCTCTAGCACAGAAGTGTTGCATTAACCCAAGGTACCCAAACTTATCCATGCACCAGTTTGGTTTAGCAAAACAGCTCAGATCTCCCCTGACAACAGTGTAATACAGGTATTTATCTGCATTATTAATGCAAGATTCCCAGTGACAGTAACACAGCATGCCAACCTGCCCCTCTGCCAGTGCAGAGATGAGGCAATCCGTGTGCTCTGGCTGCACTTTCATCCCGTGCAGTGCCAACAAGACAGCTGGGCAGCTTAAATAAATGCCCCCTCCACTTGGAAGCAGACCTTCTGTTTAACTGCCCTGCAGCATTTTGCTGTCTCCAAGCTCCTGCTGAAAACCAGAACGTGCAGCTTGTGTCTGTCAGGTTCACCATCAAAGGGCCCGTGTCTGTGAGAGCGAGATTGGAGACACCCTCGCGCTCTCTTTGCACTTGTTCTCTCCTCTTGGTATTTTGCCTACAGATGAAAAGGTAAGATGCTCTTTCTGGCTCTTTGAGTTGTTCTGAGTGATGCCTTAATCCAGCTGGTTTGCTCTGGTTCTTAAAGAGAAAATCCTAGGAAGAAAAACAAAGACCCCGTGGTCTGGGGAAAAAACAAATGACCCCATGCAGAGCCTGCATGTTGCTGGGTTGCTGTTTTTTCCATTGGTTTTGAAGCAGGACTTGATGTGCTTTGTTAATAGATTTAGCTGTCAGTCTGGTTTTCCTTTGTTCCAGGTAGCTGCCAATAAAATGCTATTTCATAGTGTTATCCCTTCACCAAATGAGCTTCCCAGCACCTCCTAAATCAAGCAGCAGTTTGTTGTCCTTTGTGACCAGTAGAAGAACCTGCTTTTTGGACATTGCATAAAGAAAAGGCCCCTGTCCTGCCTACGTCTTTCCAGGGGAGGGCTGAACTGAAAACTTGCTCCCAGACTCTGAACAACAACAGAGAGGAATCTCGGAAAGGCAGAATTGGTTGTTGAATGTGTGAGCAGGCTTTTTTCAGGATAAAGCCATCTCCCTCTCAACTCACAAGACACTCTCTGAGGTTGGGGCTGCTATCATGGCAGAGCTTTCACTGACTCAGAACACTCCACATCTGTCTCAGAGGTGGAAAGGAAGAGCCCAGGCTATTCTTAGGGTGTCTCCTGTCAGCTCCTCAAAAAGGCTCAGAGATTGGCCTCAAAGGTTGTTACCTGCCCTTCCCAGGTGACAATGGCTGGTCAAACAGCCAAGCATCTGGGGAGGGAGTGCAAACGATTGCAATTAAGCAGCAAAGTGGTTCACCCGGTGAACAGATGGAAATCGGGTGCAGGAAGGAAGGGGAGGAGGTTGAGTGGCTGTAACTCTGTCAGTATTTCTCCAGTGTAAGCAGGGGCCTGGTTTTCTGGCAGTCACTGATGCAGGGAACTTTGGTTTTAAGCAGGTCTTCATGCTGCCCAGAGTGAGAGGGACAGTCTGAGAAAGCTGCCCCAAAGCAAAAGGCTGCACTGGAAATGCTGCAAATCCCTTTCCCCTTTCTGTGGGAGATAAAAGAGGAGAATGACTTAATTAGAGAACGGTCTGACTTGTGCAATGTCCCACAGCCATGTCTTGTAACTCAAACACAGGGATGAAGGAAGACCTTCAAAAATATGACAGTGAGAACAGTCTGCAGACACAGCATTAAAGGACTTGGTCTCAATATTCTTTGGACTTAAATTACCCTCCTAGTGACAGCCTTGTCTGGTTGGGTGAAGGGTCAAGGAGGGAAAGTGGGACAAACTAGAGAAATCTAAGTCTTCCTCCCTGCCCCTTGATCTTTAGACCAGCATCCTCTGCTCTGCTGACAGCAGATTTATTTCTCTGCTATGCCATGAGGTATCAGCACAAAATTTCCAGCGTTTTTTCTTCCCTTGACCAATTTCAGCCACCCTGAAGCAGTGTGTGAGTGCGTGTGAATGTCTCTGGCTTGAGCTGCTCAGGGCTGTTGCTGGTCCTGCGAGGCCACCATCTGCCCTCAGTTTTGTTCATCTTGACATCTTCATTGCAAGGAAACCAGCTGTGAGGAGGGGCCAGTGCCAGCCAGGCCCAGGATGCCAACCTGGCAGCAAACAGCCCTGGCCAGACAGCTAATGCTGTGCTTGGGCTCAGGGACTGTGGCCAGCAGGAGCCAGCCCCCCCAGCCCCTCAGATGGTGGGCTGTGAATGGGGAGGGTAGGGGGGCCTAGTGAGGAATCAAAGGGAAATGTCCTGCTGATTGATGGCCTCATTTGCACATGAAACTGGGACCTCTCAGCCCTGCAGGCCCTGCACGTGTGTCTCAGCTGCTGTAGCCAGGGCTGGGAGAGAAGGGTAACCAAGGAGGGAATAACTCACTTCCAGCTCTGGACATAATAGTGTTCTTCATCTAAGTGTTCTAGGACTGAATCTTGATGGCCTTTACCCTTCCTAAATGTTGGTTGCTTATTTTTTTTCTTTTTTTTTTTAATTGCAGGTGAGGCAGAGCACCCAGGATTATGGCAGCTCCTTCCACCTTCTTCTCTCCTTTCTTCCTCCTGTGCGCACTGGTTCTTTCTGACATCAGTCTTGCAGTCTCCCTGAACCCTGGCACGAAGCTCAGAAATGTTCCAGACACCAACAACCACCTTCAAAACCAAGAGATGTGGCTGCAGCAGCCCAAAATTGGGCACCACCACAAGCATGGCTTGGCCAAGAAGGAGAGGGTCCATGCCATGCCTTCGAGAGGGCGGCCGGCCGGGGAAGAGACCCTCAGGATGGGCAGCGGAGCATCAGCTGTGGAGGAGCTGGTGACAGAGGGACAGCCAGCAGCCCTGAAACAGAACAAGGACGTGTTCCTGGGCTTTGAGTTGCCGTATCCTGAGAGGGAGAACCAGTCCCCGGGCTCTGAGAGGGGGAAGAAGCAGAGCCGGGAGCAGCGGCGGCACAGCCGCAGGGACAGGCTGAAACACCACCGAGGTACTTGAGCTCCGGGGGCTGGTGGGGCACTGGCAGTGAGTGTCACTGGTGTGAGGGCAGGGAGATGCAGTTGTGGTTGAGCCACATGGGTGTGTGGAGGGTGTGGGGTGTGTGCCTGCTCTGGGGAGAAATCTGCCAGACAAAAGAGGCACAAGAAGAAAGGGGAACTCCAGAACCATAGGGGTTTAGTGCTGGCTGCAAGTTTGTGAGAATGACCTGGTTTGCCTTACAGGGGCAGCTCAGAGAGTCCTTGGGACTTGATGGGTTGTTCTGGGGTGGCCTGTTTTGTTGGCTTTTTAGTAAATGATTCAAACATGTCCAAGCCATGCTCAATCTCTCCACTGACTTCAAAACATGACCAGAACTAGAAATAATACAACCCCTCCATTTCACTTGAAGAACAGTTTCTTCTCACCAGAGCTGGTATTCTTCTATATTCATGCTGAACTACCAAAAAATATAAATTTTATCCATGTGAAACTGCACTAATGACTTTGAAATGTTGTTTGGTTTTGACTGGGACTGCTTTCCTTTGCAGGTCAAGTTGTGGGTGTGTCTCTGTGGTATGCTCTGCTCAGTGTGGTAAATCTTGAGTTCGGTTAAAGCCGGGCAATTTGTGTCAGTCTACTCTATGTGACAAGCTGGGTGTCACATCCCTGAGTTCCAGCTCTCGCTCCTCCCTACCTCAGTAAGAAGAGCTCTCTTGTTTTCTCAGGGGACTGACTAAACAACTCATGTTAAGCAATAAAGAGGAGGATGCGACAAAGCTGGTTTGAAGCAATATTTGCAGACTACAAATAGGTCTTGTTTCTTGGGTTTAACTTAAGGTCTATATTTAAAGTAATACTTATGAAAAACAGGGATAAGCCTGGGAAGATAGGAATTTCAATTTAGGAGCTAAAATAACTCACTGCTAAAATAAAATAAGAATGTATTAACAGATATTTGCTGCAGCTTAATCCATTAGTTTAAAAATGGTGAAACAGGTACATTTTGTACTCTTGAGACCAGAAGAAGACATCTTTTTCTTCTTAAGCAAAAGGTAGACATGCCTTCAAGAAGGTATGATTACATATGTCTTAAATGTATAAAAATCAAGCTGCATATACTCTGGACTTTATTAGCTCATTACTCTGTTTTACACTGGCCTAAAGAGCAGCTCTGGGTTGTGGATGGGTGAAATCTGAATTCCTTTGGCTCAAATCTGTGGCACCCAGAGAAAAGGGATGAGAAAGCCAATGCTGCTGTGCCTGTTGCCCTCTGCAGGGAAGACTCCTGATGCTGGGCCGAGCTCCCTGTACAAGAAACCTGAAAGCTTTGAAGAACAGTTTCAGAACCTCCAGGCAGAGGAAGCTACAAGCCTAACTCCCACCGTGCTCCTCATCACTGCCCTGGACCAAGCTGTTTCCACAGAAGAGCCTCCTGTTCTTCCAGCCACCTCACCACGGTCACAGGTAGAGCTGGTAACTGCTTTGTCCCTCCAAGCCCTGTCTGTCCCTCATCTGTCCATCTCCCCTGAGCTTCATGGACCAGAGAGGCAGTAGGAGCCCTTGGCTGCAGAGCCACCATATCCTAATGCTCCTTGCTCACCTTTTGTCCTCACACAGAAGAGTGAAACCTTCCTTCTTGGCTTCAGCTGCAGCAAGGGAGAGCTCTTCCCTTTGGAAAATGAGTTGCCAGGAATCCCTGACGGACAAGGCAGGGCTGGAGGTGGGGTGGAGGGGGAACCATAAGGCCTTTAATAATGTCTAAAAGCCCCATAAAAATCCTCAAAGACTTAAGTGTCACTCCAGAAGAGTAACCCATTGTCTGTCTGGTTTCTTGTGGTTTGCAGGCCCGCCTCAGGCAAGACGGGGATGTGATGCCCACCCTAGATATGGCACTCTTTGACTGGACAGATTATGAGGACCTCAAACCAGAAATGTGGCCATCTGCTAAAAAGAAAGGTGCTAAACCTCCCTGTCCTCTTTCCCAAAAGTCCCCTTTGTGAAGCTTGTCCCACGGTTAGTGTTCCCAGATGTGCTGAAGGGCATGAGATCGTAGTGGTGGAGAAAGAGAGAAGCAGCATAATGCTGATTGTGTTTTGTGCTCGGTTGCAGAATGTTTCTCATTTTGGATACATAGTTTGAGGGCAGAGGAAAAATGATAGATGGAGGGTTGAGAAATAGGGAGGAGATTAGACTATGAAGGTTTAGAGTTCAAACTCGAGACGTTTAAAGCTGTTTGTACCCTGGAACAATATACTCTCCAGGATGAAAACAGTAGCATGAAATTTTCTATCAGCATCTTTTTTTCCCCCACAGAAAAGCGCCGCAGTAAGAGCCTCAACAGTGGAAATGAAACTGTGACAGCTGAAGGGGAGCCATGTGATCACCACCTTGACTGCCTCCCAGGTCAGGATCCGCTTGGCAGAGGCATTTCTCCAAACATGGGACTGTTTGAAATGCATCCTGATTGCTGCTGCTGATAGGAAGTGGTATCCAAGGGAAGGGCAGGGCTCTCCAGGCCATTGCAGGAACAGATGATGTCTGTGTGATGGAGCTGTCAGGGGTGTCAGTACTCCCACAGGGAAGGGGGTACATGAGCTGTGCTGATCCTGTCCCTGTGTTGCAGGCTCTTGCTGTGACCTGCGTGAGCACCTCTGCAAACCCCACAATCGAGGCCTTAACAACAAGTGTTATGATGACTGCATGTGCACTGAAGGTGAGTCCAGCTCTTTGCTCTCCCCCAATTGGAGTGGACAGCATTGGCTTGGAATAATGGTTTGTATGTGAAAATAAGAGCTAAGCTCTGCTGCTCTTAGCCTTTCCCTGCCACTGACTCACAGTGTGGCTGTTGAGTCATCCAGGATATCTTGTTTTCCCTCAGGAAAACAAAAATCCTCCTATCTACAAACCTGACAGAAGCAGCCACAATACATTAACACTTCAATGGTGCTTTCAAGTATCACAGGCTATAAAAACAGACTGCTTTGCATGACCTTGTGCCTAACATGTCTTTCCCAAGATAATTTCAGCCGAGCTTGTAGCAATTTAGTAGATGTGGGAAGGGCACAGGTGTTTGTTTCTTAAAGCTGTTTCTGAAAAACCCACAGCAGCCCTTGCTAGACAGGTGCATTACAAAGATGTTGAAAGGCACTCTTCTAGACTGAACATGTTCAGGGGCAGCTCCAGGCACTGGGTCTTGTCTGCCAGAACAATACTCTGGTTGCCAAGTTTCGTGACCAGTGATTTGACCAGGTCATTCACCTGTTTTTACCCAATTAAACAGGCAGCTTCCCTGGAGTTGCAATGTTAAACGATACTCTTCACCTTGGGTGTGTTGTGTGACACCTGAAGGTCCTCATCAGAGATGACCTTCTGATAGATTAGCCTAGAAAAGTGTTTCTGCAAGCCTAATGAGGGCTGCCCCAGGCCCTGCTTTATCCTTAAGCTAGTTATAAGTTGATGCCAAATGTGCATCCTCTGCAGCATTAAAAAGATCCCCAGAGATGGAAGATCCAGATAAGACAGACAAGAGGCTTAGATAAGAGCAGAGCTCTGATCTGGTGTGCTATCCTTCTGGGAGGCCAGACTGCCCTGGGGGGATTGGTAATGAGGGGCACAAACCCAACTTTGAGGTAGCTGGTCTCAGGGTAGCCCAGGGACATGCACTCCAAAAGGCTGCTCTGTGACCTGTGACATCCTCTGGGTCTCTGGGGTGCAGCTGAGAACAGTTTGGGGCTGTCTCATTATATGAGCTATAAATCCTCAGCCTGCCCTGCTCTGGGGGTGCTGGCACTGTTGCTATCTGCTGCCTGCTCTGGAAGGTAAAAGAGCTGCAGTTTCAGCTCCTGCCAAGCCCAATGAAAATCAGGGTTACTGAAAATCTGGGCTTTTGTGAGAATTATTTACCCACAGGCTGTACCCCTGTCTGGCCCGACTGACTATGCATTCTGGTGTAACAAAGTCAGACAATAGACACCAAAAAATACAACTATTGGTGCCAACAACCCATTAGTTACCCTGATCAGAGGCTCCCGTTGCCTTCCACTGCCATGGGAGAATATGTACTCATGGTTTTTGCAAAAAAAATGCCTTTTTTCCCCTTAGTATTCATCAATGCTTTATCAGATAGCTACCTTCAAACCCTGCACTTTGAGTCCAAACCAGACAAATTGAAGGAGATGAGCAGTGAGCTTTGGATCAGACCTCCCAGTAATAGCACTTCAAAGTCTTTTCCCTCTTCTCTTGAAGCTTCAGGGAAATAAATAGCAAGGGGAGGTCCCAAGCCATTGCTGCTGCACATTAAGTCTATAGTAATTTCCCAATGGAGAGATCACTTAGACAGTAATGGGAAGTAATAGGGGGAAACCAAGCAGGGCTTCCATAAAATCACTAGAAACAATTGGAATAATTCATTGGTATTTCAAAAAGCCAGCGAAACCTGCCTGAACCAATGAATCCCAAACCAGAACAGGGAGCCAAGCAGAATGCCAGGGCCTGGAGAGAGCAATGCCCTGCCCGTGTGAGGCATTTCCATCTGCCACAGCCCTGGGACTGGTCCCAGTGCAGCAGAGTCTGTCAGAGGGTCAGCTGTGTGGTGTTCCTGCCCTCGTCCCTCCTCACCTGTGCCTGTCTTTTCCGTAGGGCTCCGCTGTTACGCCAAATTCCACCGGAACCGAAGAGTGACCCGGAGGAAAGGGCGCTGTGTGGAGCCCGAGTCGGCCAACGGAGAGCAGGGATCTTTCATCAATGTTTAGGAGGGTGGGACTCCTGCCAGGAGGGTCAGGAGCTGGGCTCAAACTGTTCATACCTAGCAATGGGAATTAGAGGAAAAAAGTCGAGCAAATGACTGGAGCTGCAGGCTCTGGACATGCCAGGTTCCAGCTGGGCTGAAACTCATGTTATTTATAAGTAGAGTGGTCTCAGCCTTTGCCACAGCAGATTGTGTTCCCCTGCCTTCCCTCAGCACATTCCTGCCACTGAATTGGGCCTCCCCTCCCAATTAGTAAGAAATGATCATTACTCCCGTTCTGATGGTCCTGGCAGGAAAAGGCTCTGCAGTTTCATCTCTTCTTCTCAAAGGAGTTTAGATGTGGAAGATCCTTCAGGGCAAAGGAGATACCAGCTTAAACTTTACCCCTTAATTATTGCTTGAAAATAAAGGTAGATTGCCCTTAAGGATTGGAGGTTCCTAGAGGAGAGGAAATTTGTAGCCTCCAGATGGATTCGAAGGTGGGAAATGGATCAGCAGGAACCTGGCTGTCTAGATGAGAGAGGACCCTCTGACAGAGCTCTTGCTCTCTTCCTTTTTCACTGCTCCAGACATATTCCCCAGCTGTTACACACTACCACTTCCTACCTGTCATCTTCGGGACCATCCAGTCCCACTCCATCCTTCCCTCCTTTCTTGCTTCCAGAGAACCACCTGGTTTCTGCAAGGATGTGGCAAAACATCCCAGCCTGCAGCTCTCACTCATTTAGTTATCCTGCCAAGTCTGTTATTTTTAATGATTATTTTTAGGAGCTTTCTGGGGAAGTGATAGTTTTCCTAGTGAGCCAAAAATAAAGTTTTTGGTAACAGGAGATAGGGACAGGCTGTTCCATTGTAGTAAATCCTGTGACATGTTGCATGTGTGTTTCCATGATATGTAAATAAAGATATGATAGATATCCTTTGTGCAACTCTTTTGCTTCTTTGACTGCACCCAAGGATGTGGCAGAAAAGCCAGTAAGGGAGCTGATCAGCAGGTAGCACTGATGATATCAAGTAACCACAGAGCAATTGTGCTACTTGATAGAAAAATTCCTCTACCCAAGGCAGAAATCCAGGCTTCCCTCTATCCTCACTCAAATTGCAGCTAACAGTTTCTGCCTGCTGTAGCCATCCAGATGTTTATAACTTCTTTATATTCATACTTAATTGCTGACTTCAGTGATGTATTGGAGCAACACAGCCAGCCTGTGTTAAACTGCAGTAGTGCTAGTTGGTGAAAATTCTTTTCTACTGCTAGCACTGCGCTATCCTTTTGTATTCAAGAACCTGGAGATGTGTAGCACTTTCTGTAAGAACAGAAATATTAATCCTGCTGCTGAACCCTCTTTACACAGCCTCCCTAAACTCCTCTGGGTTCCATTTAGGCAGGCAAACCTCCATTTTACACTCCTGTTTATGCTGCAGTGTCACTCTGCATTGTGCATTCACTCAAAGGCTGCTAACATAATACTTTACATCTCTAATATAATGAGTGCCCAGCCATGGCTACAGAGAGGTGCTGTGAATACAATGCCAGTTCTGACCTGCACTGCTGAAGGAGGAATTTGTGCAGGAGCATTTAGGCAAAACCTACCACAGGGTTGCTTGTAGCTATTTGGATTTCTGCCTCCAGCATGACAGGCAGCCCAAAAGGCACGAGTAAAGAAAGGTGGTTTGGCTCCAATTTGTTAACCCAGGGAGAGCAATGCAGCCCCTCCCTCAGCCCAGATGCAGAATAGTGGGTGGTTCTGCCAGTGCCATTGTCAGTGGAAGCATAAAGGGAAAAAAAGGCTCCTAATTGATCACAGTCAATTGCAGAGCTCTCAGCCCCCCTGGTCCCTGTGACACCGATGAAAACCACATGCACAGCCATTGTCAAAAGCAGGTTTGATATCACAGTGTGGTGCTTTCCAGGGTAGGAGCCGAGGTCTGGGTGGAACAGAGCAACTGAAAGGATGAAGGAAATTTTGCAGGATCTTTATCCTTGGTGATTCAGGTATTCCTTGCCCCTTGCACTGCATACTGAATCCTTGTAGGATCATGGACAATATTTTGGTCAAGACTTTGGTGCAAATCCAACTACAAGCAGGCTTAAAAACAGCAGGTCTGAATTTTAAGCCAGAGCTTTCAGATGCCAAAAAGAGACTTGCTCCTTCCACTCTTGCCTTTTCAGCTTTCAGTCTGCTATTAACTCTGCATATAAAGAACAGATTATCCTTAATTGGTGGGATTAGCTAAATGTGTAAGGTCAGTGAAAATTGAGTTAGTTACTGTCCATCAAGCCACAGGATTACTGGATTGATTGCTCACAGTGGAGTTTCAGAAAGAGAGCCCGTGACCAAGTCTCATTCCCTCTGAATCAAGCTGTGGTGTTGCAGAGGTGAGGCAGGGAGGGTGAGCAGTGGTCCAGGCACGTGCTGCTCAGCCACAGCAGCGTGAAAAGAATGGGCCTGAATTATGTATCAGCCACATCAACCACTGACTTCGCAATTGCAGAGCGAAGGAAAGCTGTTGAGTAAATAACATGCCAAGGTGTGGAATGCAAGAGCAGCCTGTGATGTAAAACCCCAGGGCAACATTTGTACAACGAGTCCAACCCACTTGTGAGAGCAGCAAAGCTTTTTAGTGCCGCTCTCTGCTGTCTCAAGGGCACGACGGCAGCTGCAGAGCGATGCTATCTCTGGGTTACACTCACCAACTTTCCCCTTCCTTCCCAGTATGTCCCAGTTACAGTGCAGTCAGTGACAGTTCTGCCTTTGGGGGCATTAGGTCTGAACAAGAGAGGGACACAAATATCAAGCAAGTCTTGATTTGTATGTTCTTCTCAACTGATTGTTTGAGAAACTCGAATTAGGAATTCACACAGGCTCTGCTTCTCTACTGCCCCCAGAGAGTTTAAGCCAGAGCTCTTGCAAGGTTTTCTATTGTCTCGAAAGGACTTTGGATGGGGCCCAGACCAGCCATAGCAGGGCTCTGTGCAATAATTTTTAAAGCTAATTGCAGAGCATGAAAGAAAAGGGAGTGACAGAGTCCCACACAGACTCCTGCTCTACAGCTACTGCTGTTACCAGCCAGTCCAAGGCTTACACATCATTTTAAGCCACTTCTCCAAGGGTGAGAATCAGACATGGAAAAGAGAGGACAGCGTGCAGATTTCACATAATCATCTCAGCAGCTGCCTGCTCTGCAAATGCTATTGAATCTTGGGGATGTTGCTGGCAGTTGCCAAAATCATGACTGCAAGAGAGACAAGGAGTGGAAGCACAAATTAAAACACTTGGGAATCATTCTGTCTCAGGTCTGTAATAGTCTGCATTCATTTTAGCTTGGGGGTGTTTTATTGAAACCCTCTCTCCTCCTTTCCTCCCCCAGTAATTACCCTGTTGTCAATCCACAGTGTGTGAGAGTGCTTCGATTTCAAACCCATGCTATACCAAATTGTTCACGTCCATGCCAGTCACTCTCTGCTACATAAAGCCTGGGAAAAACCATTGCTTTCATACTTTTTATCAGGAAAAATACGAGGGCTGTTGTTTTCTTGGAATGTACTGAGTGAGCATATGCACTCCATAAACCCACTTCTGGTGTGTCAGTTCATTTTCTAGAGTGTCAGTGAATCTTGAAGAGTAGTCCCTCAGTGATACCTCAAAGCTCTACTTGGATTTTAGAAAATCAGAGGAGCAGCTTGTCACTGCTGAGATGGGAAAGGACTTTCAAGTGAGCTTGTCAAGACACCACATCAGTGTGACCCTCTCCAGTCCCCAAATCACCTTGCCACAGCCTCATTTGCAGTGACATTGCAGGAGGAGGCTCCTCACCAGCATCACAAAATGCCTTCAGTCTGCCCCCCACCCCAATCCAGGGAATGTTTCTGCTTGCCTATTGTCCACTGGGATTTAAAAGGGAGTTTGTAGAGCCAGGTAACTTCTGTGTGCCCTTCCCCAGTGCTTATTCAGAAAGGCTCCATGGCTAATAGATGTATTTGTGCTGAGCTGGTGCCTTCACTGCTCTCAGCTCCATAGCCAGGGGCACAACTCAGAGACACTGGTGTCAGCTGGAGCCTTTAGTTACCTTCAGAGCAGACCCCATGAGAGGGGTGAGAAGGGAAGAACTATGAGGGGTGAGCTTGTCTCCATCCCCCTGGGCCAGGTAAGGACAGCAGGAGCAATTGTATCAACTCCTTTACTTCCCTGTGGAATTGCTTCACCTTCCCCACCAAGGGTAGAGTGTCCTGAAAATGCAAAGGAAGGCATTTCTGCCTTATTAGCCTCACTTTTATGCTGTCAGGAAGGGAGCCAGCTGTATATTAGGCTTTCACTCAGTCTGCACAAGGCATATCATCAACTGGCATAAAACATCTAATTGCTGGATATTAGTTGCAGTGAGCTGAACTCACCTGGACCAGTCTTGTAGTCACAAAAATTTCCATATCCTGTTTCCAGTCTCCTGGATCGCCTGCTTCTCCCTGCAGGTCTTCTTTAACTTGCTGCTTATCTTCTTCTCCGTGTTTGTGTTGCTTTATCAAGGGGAAGGGAACAGAGACAATTTACAAGGTACAAGCAGCACAAGGCAGAGATAAAAACCAACCAGCCCCCAGATCTCATAGGTGTGAGAGACGTGCAAATGCATAATGTCTGTCATAGCCCTCATTGTTTTCACATCCACGAGATCATTAAGACATTTCTAAGTCCCTTGAGTGCATGACATGCAAGCCCAGGATATAATAAGCAGGGCTGAATTAATTGCACAATACATTGATGAACAAAATGAAGTAAAGTGCTTTTATTGTACAAGGGGAAAGGAATGCTTTGCGTTAAACAGCGGTCACATCAATCCCAATTATGGCTCAGGCTGCATAAATGATAATGAGACTGTGTCTCACTCACACTGAGTGAGAATGCTGAAGGGAGCAAAGACACCCACACACTGCTGCATCCAAACAGTGCTTATGGTTCAGCTGGGACAGTGGGATTTGTCTTTATAGCAAACAGTTCTCCTTTGACAGATACTTGTCCTGGCAGAAGGGCATCCCAGTGCACTTCACACCCAGTACTAAACCAGTAAAATGGCTATTCAGTCTCTCTTTAGCCTTGCCCCCACTCCAGGTGTTCAATCTTTTTTTAGGGTAAACCCCACCTTTTTTTTTAGGGTAAACCCCACCTTTTTTTTAGGGTAAAACCCTGTCCTTGACATTACTAGGACCACTAGCACTGATCCCATTTGATGCCACTACTTCTGTGAATAGAGGCAGGACTTCCCTACAAGACACAGTAACGTGTCCCTGAAAGACACAGTAATGGAAATGAAGTCACAGTTGATGTGTCATGTGGTAATAGATGAATTATATTTCAATCTTTCATTTGAAAGTGACACATTCAGAGATTCCTCGGGAGACTTCTGGTTTTTTACTGCTGTTCTGAGCCATGCAGCCAGTCAGTTTTGTTCTGATGCTTCCTCTGGTTAGCATCTTCTAGGTTGTTTCATATTTGCAATTCATGCTTTACCTTGGGAGATCTGGAAGCATGCTGCACACAAGCAGTCAGCAGCACTCAGGGCATGGTGAAGGACAAGCTGGATATGGCTACAGTTGTGGCTTGCTTAAGAATGTCTGAGGGCAAGTTCAGCACTGCATGATTCTCATGCACATCCTTGTTTGAACTGGAAATGAGACTGAAGGATGATTCATGAATTTCCACATACAGCCCTGCAATGAACCTCTGACCCTGCTCATCCCTTAGAGGCCCCATCTTTTCCTTAAGAATAAATAATGACAAGAAAGGAACTGACCTAGTCAGACATTGCAGTGTTACACTGCAGACAAGCACACATTGGGCAAGGAAGGGAGGCTTTGAGAGGTGTCATCCTGGCTTCTGGGTTCTGTTACTTCATCTGCCATACTTGGGGCTGCTGGTATGAACTGGACAGGGAATGGGAAGTTTTAGCTGAACTGTGTGGGGTTGGGTTGGTCACTTATCAACTCCCCTAGCTCTAAAATGGGACAAGCTTTCTTTCAGAATGAGAAGTGAAGAACTTGTGATTTGTACTAGACCTCCATGCAAAGAGTTCAGTCATCTAGTTCTAGAAAAAAAATCTAGGGCCAAAGGAAGCCACTAAGTACCTGCCACCGTTCTAGGCACCTGGCACAACCCTGAAGACTGACCTGAACTTGCCTTGGCTGTTGCGTGACACAGCTGAGTGTCACACCTTGAAAGTGCCTTTTTTTTGTGTCTATCAACAGGCTTTTTGGCACTCCTCGCTCTTTGGTCACAGCAGTGATGTGTGCACAAAAGTCTTCTCTTTCTGCAGAAAGCTGTTAAGTCCTGTACAGGCCTTAGGCCTCCTGGACACTGATTACAGCCCAAGTGTGATGTCAAACCTTCCCTCGCTGCATTGCATGTGTGAGCAGCAGGAAGAGTTTGGCTGAGTGTTTGGAGTCAACAAAAGAATCTGTGTACGCTTTTAACTTAGTGGTGGCTTTGGAAACAGAATCACACAATTGCTGGGGTTGGTAGGGACCTCTGGAGTTCATCTAGTCCATCCCCCTGTCCATCCAAGGCAGGGTCATCTGGAGCAGGTGACACAGGAATGCATCCAGGTGAGTTTGAATGTCCCCAGAGAGAGACACCCCACGACCTCCCTGGGCAGCTGTTCCAGTGCTCTGCCACCCTACACGTAAAGAAGTTGAGGTGTTGAAGTGAAACTTGTCGTGTTTTAATTTACGGCCATTGCTTCTCATTCTGTCGCTGAGCATCACTTGAAAGAGTCTGGCACCGTCCTGTGACACCCCTCTGCGATATTTCCACGCATTAACGAGGTCAGAAGCTGTGCGGTGCACACCAGGCAGGCACAGCCCCCGGACCAGCTCCTCCGCTGGAACACGCCTGGCAAGAGCCACCAGTTGGCACCCAGGGCACCGCGGGAGGGTCGGAGGGCACGGCGGGGGCGGTGTCCCCGCTCCGCCCGCCCCTCGCCCTGCCCGGCCCGGCCCAGCCCGGCCCAGCCCGGCCCAGCCCCACGTGAGCGGCCCCGCCGGCAGTCCCGGGGCCCGCCGGCAGTCCCGGGGCCGCTGCCATGGAGCTGCCGGCCGTCAGCCTCAAGGTAGGGGCTGCTCCGCCGGGGAGGGGCCGCTCCGGCCGCCCCCGGGGCCGGGAGGAGCGGGGGGATTGCCGGGGGCTGCCGGGGGGGGCTGAGCCGGGGGTCGGGGGAGGCATCCCGGGCATGGGGCGCTTGGCTCGGTCCGCCCTCTCCTCTCCTCTCCCACCATCTCCAGCCTTGCGCCTGGTTCAGAGCCCGGCCCAGGCCCTGCTCGGAGCTGTGGAGGTCTCCGAGGAGGAAGAAGTGGTGTTTGGAAGCTTTTTTTTTATCACGTGGGGAAAGGCAGCAGGAGTTCTGAGCGGCACGAAGCTGAGTCAGGGCAGGGGCAGGTTGGATCTCGGGAAAAGGTTCTTCCCCCGGAGGGTGGTGGGACACTGAACAGGCTCCCCAGGGCAGTGGGCACGGCCCTCAGCCTGGCAAGAGCTCAGCAGAGTGTTTGGGCAACTCTCTGAGGCACAGGATGGGATTGCTGGGGTGTCCTGGGCAGGGCCAGGAACTGGACTCGATCCTAATGGGTCCCTTCTAACTCAGGTTATTCTGTGAGTCTTGGTCACTGAACCCATCAGGTGATGACTCCAAGGTTCACTCAGACTTCAGGGGCATTGTCAGAGTGGCAACAACAGCTATTAACCAGTGTCCCTGGAGGTTTCCAGCTCAGCTGACCAGAGTTAAGCCAAGATAAAACACTGGAGGAGACCCTGAGCAAGCAAAGTTTTTGCTTGTCAGGCAAAGTATCTTAGAAAGATGAGCCTGCTTAGTTTGGGGTTATCATCTGGTAGATAACTGAAATTGCTTCTCTGTTGGTGAAGGGAGGCTTCAGTTGAGGGCAATTTGGAAATTTCAGGGAATATCTGATAACCAGAGAAAGGAAAAATAAGCGACTTAACCACAGTTACATTTTTCACTGTGGGGAGAAGCACATCCTTGAGGACAAGCTGGAGGATGCTAAAATCACACTTTTTTTTGCTTTTGATGTGGGTGTTTGATATCGAAGCCTTCCATGCTACCAGACAGGTGACATTTTCCTCTATATTTTTTTTGTCTTTCACATTTTCAAAGTTCTGAGATTTCTAGGTGTGTGTGCCCTTCTCCAGCTTCACTACTTTGTGTAACTTGTTTAATACAGCAACTTTGAGGTGCTTTCTGTGGTTAAAGCAGAGTGAAAGCTGATCACATCAGGTTTTTCTAAGCTGGGAGCACTGGCCTTGGAGCAGGCTGCCTACGGGTTGGGTGGGGGGAGAGTATTATCTCAGCTACCACTATGAATTCAGCTTTGCACAGGAGGGCTTTCATGTGGCTGTGATAAATAAAAGCTGGAGTTCGTGTAATGATGTTTCCCTCCCTCTTACTAGTTCACCAAGAAAAGCAACTTCCCTTGTTAGAGGCAAGTAAGCAAATGGATTCTTCAAGGCCTGGCATGTGGGTTATATTACATTCTGGAGACTTGCTGATACTTTGCTCTGACAAGTTTGGACTATTGTGTGATTCCCAGGGCACTAGGAAGATTATAAGTTCTTGCCTTCTGCTTTGTCTTTTAACTTGGTTTGATTATTATTTTTTTCCCATGCTAAAACAACAGTGAAAACTGAGGACATTGAATTTAAAAGTTTGTGAACACAAAATACGTGTTCTGCCATGGGAGGTGGAGATAGGGGAGCTGAAAAACCCAGCCTTTTCAATTAGTGAGTCACTGAGACAACACAGCTAAAATGTTGCCTTTCTTCTCTGGTTTCAGAGGAGCATTTCTCAATCTCTGACCAGATAGGAGTGAGTTTTTCCTGGGCAAACTGTTTTCAGCATTTAAGAAATTTCTTGTTGTTGAGTCCGGCAACTCTGGAGCTGAAGAGCTGGGGAACAGGGAGTTAATAATTGTACCTGCATCTTTGTACTGTTGCCGAGTTAGGGCCTGATTCCCTGAAAAAATACCACGAAGGTGGGAAAGATTCCTACTCCGAAAGGGCCTGGAAATAACACACACTGCTACTATTCATTGGCGTGATCTGCTTACGGGTTCTGTGAGATTAGAAAGATGAGCCTCGTGATAGAAGTAGCTCCAAGAAAACTGCATGACTGGGCTGTGTTTGTGCCAGAATGTAGCAATATCTCAGCCTTGAGGCCTCTCTTTAAGCTATTTGCAGAGCTGTAAAATTAATGTAGCAGGCTTTGCCCTAGGGTGGACGAGGAACATGCTCGGTTCTAACTAATGCTCAGCAAAACGTGGGAAGCAGCACAGCCCTACTTTTGCCATGAAAACTTGACATCTGGGATCATTGCAATAATTATGGAGGGCCTCAAAATACAGAGTCTGACTTTGATAAAGCCTGGACAATGTGCCTGGAAACACACATTTTGTGCTTAGGCATTTTTAAATGGTAGGTCACAGAATCACAGAATAATAAGAGACCTCTGCTCAACCTCCTGCTCAAAGCAAAGCCAACTGCAAGGTGAGATCAAATAGCTCAACTCAGCATTCAGCTGAGTTTTAAAACTCTCTAAGAACAGAGCCACAACAACCCTGTTGGATGGCCTGTCCCACTGCCTAACCACTCTCATTATCCCTCTGCTATAATAATGAGCAGCATCCTCACGGGTGGCCACTCACATCTGTATTTTGGGTAGTGTGTTCTCAGGTGAATATGTCACTCACAGGATAGATGAGCTCACTTAAAAAAAAAAAAAAAAAAAAGGTAAAATAAAAATTTAGATACAACAAGAAAATTATTATAATTTGGAACCATGTAAATTTTAACTTAATAAAAATTCAGCCTCTTGCTATGGTCTGTGCTGAAGCATGTCTAAAAGAATTCCTGTTCCAAAGAGTTTCCCATCTAATGAGACCCAGGCAGACCCAGTCTCTTTTTATGCTTGGCAATTAGTTCCATCACATGCTGGGATTTGCAGAGGAGCTAGGAATTCCCCTTAGTTCTCCCCACTTTCCAATGGGATGCTTTTCATCACATTGTCGTCCTTCTGCACAGAAGGGATGGGGACAAAGGACCCACCTTTCTTATTTTCTGCTCTCAGCCCTAGTTCAAGTCTTAGGAGTTATTTTCTCAAGAAATGTATGTCTGTCATAGGTACAGACTTAAGGCCTTGAACAGATGGAAAAAAATTAAATTCTCTTGCTGTCTTATCAGGAGACTGCCTACAAATTATCTCATCTCACATGGTGACTGTAGCTTTTCATTAACACTATGTTTTCTATGTTAAAGCATACCAAGACCACCAGTTAATTCCAACTGTCATGCAAATTGGACTAATAACCAGGAAGGAAATATCTTTTTTTTATATCAGCAGTCCCTCATACTATCAGCCCTGGATTACCTGACTTCATGCTGATGACTAAACATACTTCATAATTTAATAACTGCAATATTGATCTAGACAGCTTTAAAAAAAAAAAAGCCACCTTGCCTAATTATTTTAACTGGTGAGCCTTGAGGGGTCTTGTGGGTATGTGACATGCAGTTAAATACTACCTAATTAAGAATTTCCCTGATGTTGTGATAGTCTCTTGAGTAAATGCTATTTGCATGTCTCCATTCTTATCCAAGAACATCTTGTATTTTACTGATTAGCAGCTTCTCCCTGGTCTCCGTGGTGCAATTTGGAAGAAGGGGAAGTGGGGGGTGGTGCTGAAGCATTTTGTAAGCTTTCATGAACAATTAAAAAAATTAATTAATAAAAATCTGTCTGAGCAGCGTTTGAAGTTGCAGCAAAGTCTGGTGAGTGCTCAGCAGCTGTGCTGGGGCACTGCAGGGAAGGAAGAGCAGAAGACAGGGAGGGATTTGCATTGTGGTGTCGTGGCAGAGCAGGGGGAGCCACAGCAACGGGGCCACCCCCAGAGCTTTCCTGGCTGGGCTTCACTTGTGTCACAGCCTCACAGGTCACTCTCTCCTCGAGCAGCTGGTTTTGTTGTAAGTTAGAGCATGGGTAGATGTTTTAAGTCAAGGGATGTGGCAGGATGTCAGTAGATCTTAATTACTATCTTTTTTTTTTTAGTGTCTCGATGCTCCTATCTGCATACAGCTTTCCTGTGTCCACTGAGGAACTTAGGCTTTTGTTACTTCCTCATTTCAAGCTTTCTTTTTCACTTTTTATGGTAGGGGTGTGCTTCAGAGGGGCTTTGTTAGTGTGGGGGGTGTTTTTTTATACCAGGGCCAGTATAAATGCCAGTTGGAGCCTTTCTCACAGCTAGAAAAAAAGGAAGATTGTCTGTATCTCATGGATCCTCTGATTTGTCCAGGCTTCAGCCTTTCTTTGGTGAGGCTGCTGACAAAACCCATGTTCCATATTCTTGTTTTCACAAATGTTTAGAGAGTGAATGTGAGAGATCTCTCTTTGCTGGATTGGCCAGCAGGCTCTGAAGGAGTGAGCACATGGATATAGATATAGAAAAAGCCTGAAGTGATATATTGTTGTTCCCGTTTGCTGCCTGAATAAACATGTGGAGTATGTCTCCTTGGTTACAGAAATGGAAAGTGCTGGTGAAGAGAATCCTTGTGTCACTTGTACAGTCCTTTCTTCTTGGATTTGTGCCCTTGAGCACAAGGATCAGGATCATTTGGGACATGTGCAAAGTACAGAATTTGTAACAGCTCTATCTTACTGCTGTTTAGGGCACTGTTGGCATTTGGGCCTGGTGGCTTCAGCAGGAGTGAGAAGAGCTATGTGCTGTGGCAGGATCAGGTTCTCAGGAGTCCTGGAAGATGCCTTCAGGTCTGTTAATGCTGCAGTGAGGTTGGACCACTGCTCTGAACAGACTGGAAGGAGGTAGAAGGAGGATTTACTGAGGACTGGAGTGAAATTCTGGGAGATGCAGGCTCAACTATCTATGGACTTCTTGGTGATGGGATGCCAGATTGGTCATGTGTAAACTGTGCTAGCATAGTGAGTCAGATTGCCTGGTTTTCTGTGCAAACTCTTCTGGAGTTCCAAAATCAATAACCCATTTAGAAAAAAACTAAGTGGGCTCTGAATCAGCTGTCAGCAGAGATGACAACAAGAATGAACGACCACAGTGCAGCGCCACAGGAAATACTCAGCAACAGAAGGGGAGAAAAATGGGTTTGTCTCCACTGTCCCAGTTGCCTCACCAGCCTTCTGCAGCGGTTCATGGCTCCAGGGCTCTCTTCCAGATGAGATTGTGTCATTTCATGTGGATCCTCCCAGGGTTTTCCCAGCTTGCTGACCTGTCTTCCTCTCTGTTTTCTTCCCATAGGCCATCATTCTGGTGCACTGGCTGCTCACAGTGTGGTGAGTGATTGGTGCCTCGCCTGGGTGAGAAGAGGGTATTCCTTCAAACTAGGAATGGGACATTCTCGGGAAATCAGCACTCTGTGCCTGCCTGTGTGCAAGAACATCCTAAACCTAGGAGTGAGGAGTTTGTATGGGAACAGGGATGAACACAGGGTGCTGCAGGCTAGTTGTGAATTTGGTCTGGGTTTTTTTTGTCTTGTTTGGCAGGGGATGCATGAATCACATCTTGCCAGCCTCCTATGCCTGGGGGAATTTCAGTGTCCTTGCAGTGGGGATCTGGGCCATTGTGCAGCGAGATTCCCTCGATGCCATCGTGATGGTGAGTGTGAGGGTGTTGGCCTCTCTCAGGCTGCTCAGGGAGAGGGGTGGAGGGCAGAGTCTTTGAGCCAGTGCTGATTTTCAGCTGTTCCCAATACAGCAGTGAACAAGTCAATTCCCTTTTTGGGTGGGTTTGGTTTTTTTCTGAGTGTATAAATCTATAAGCTCTGTAAACCGTAGTGAGAAGCTTTCAGTATCAATTATTTTTCTTCTCAGAGATGAACATACACGATTCTTGCTTTTTTTACCTGCTGTTGTGACTTGTAATGCCAGAGGACGATTTGAAGCGTTTAATATGCTTGAGTGGAGGGGCTTTATAAAACCCTTCTCTGAACATTAAGGAGATTGGCAAACAAAATTAAACAATTCTGGAATACCTTATGAGAAGGTATCTGATAGATGTGAAGAAAATGCACAAAATACCAGATCATTCATATAGGAGTATCTGTCTACCTGGAGCAGTGCCAAAGAGTTAGCCATGTGATGCTGGGGTGAGGGATGATGGTGTGAACACAGATCTCACAGGAAATAGATTCTGGCACTGACTGCTACTTGCAGTGGTTAAACCCCTGTTCAGTTCATGTCCCGTTCTCTCTCCTTGTTCCAGTTCCTGACTGGCCTGCTGCTCACAGTGCTGACAGACATCATTCACATCTCTGTCTTCTACCCTGCACATGACCATCTCGGTGACACAACCCGTTTCAGCATGGGCATGGCCATCTTCAGCCTCCTCCTCAAACCCCTGGCCTGCTATTTGGTGTATCGGATGTACCGGGAGCGTGGAGGAGAGTACACCTTGAACATAGGTAAGGTGTTTCCTCTGCTCCCCTGTCAGTGTGAGCCTTCCCCTCGTGTGCTGAGGGGTCTGCCTTGCTCTTTGGCCCCTTCAGCCTGAGCCCTGTGCAGCAGGATTCTGCCCCTCTTTCAGTGGGGTGCTTGCTCTCTCGTGCCCGTGTCTGTTCTCCCATTTTGTGTTTCTGGTGTGTTTTTTGGCCTTAAATTTATATTCTTTCTCTCTTCCCATGCAGACCTGGAGTCCTTGTCTGACAGCCACTTTGCCCACAATGGTATTGTGAGAGGCCTTTCCTCTCTTCCTCCTCTTGCATTTGTGTGTGCATGTTGGAAGCCTTTGGATGTCCTTTCTTTGCCAACCCTTTCTTTTCCTTCTGGGGAAAAGTAGAGGGAGTATCTCCTCTAGCTGGATTATGCACCAGAGGAAAAGCAGCTGGACACTTTGTAGTTTCACATCCTCTCCTGAACTGTCTTTCTCACAAGATTTTCAAGACTTTTTCAAACCGTGTGCTGCTTTGTGCTTGACAAATTTCCTCTCATTTCCCTGCTATCTGGCATTTTCCTTCTCCACCCAGCAGTGTTGCATTTTTCCTAGGCTTCTGTGTCTCATTTTGTTTCCACACAAAATCCCTTTTTGTTGCTTGGCAGCATCTTTGCTGCTTAGAACAAACCCCTCATAGGGTTTGGTGCCTATCTGTGACTCTCCCCACGGCAGGTGCCTGGTCCATAGATAAAGAGCTGTCCATGCACATTCTCTCTCTCTCTCTTCTTTCCCTGCTCATCCCCTGGACAGTAACATGATTTTGTACAGACAAATTGTTCATAGTGCGGTTGGGAGCACTGCTGGGTTCAAATTTAGTGCCGTGGTGTGCAGGCTGCATTGTTGGGAGGAGTGGTTCAGGGATGAATCATGCCTTTAAATCCATGCTGTCAGCTGGCCATGGTTCCTGCTGCTTCTGGCTATGTCTGTTCATTTTCCCATGAGCTCTCATGCACTGCTCTTGCTGAAATATGATGTTACAGGAACCTGTTATGCTGCAATGGGCTATTGTGGGTCTTGCTTTGCACACAGCCACGTGGCTACTAAGAGAGCAGTTGGCAAGGAATGAAGAGGCATGCTCAAAAGCAGTGAGTTTCCCTTTGCTGGAAGGATGAGTTTATTACCTCCTGCCTGTGCAGTGAGGATCACAGAAGGGGAGGTGCTGTGGAGCTGGTAGGGCAGCTAATGTGGTGTGCTCCTGAGCTGTTGGCTTCTCCTAGAGGATACAGTTCTTGTGCTTTTGCATTGTTCCCAAGCTTGTTCTCTTCCATCTCCACCCAGGTGTCCCCAGTTCAGGCCAGGATCGCAGCACCTACGAGCCCATTGACCAGCCAGAAGCGCCTCCCCAGTGGCCTCCCCCGGGCAAGGCAGCCCAGCCGCCCTACTGAGGCACCAGGATCCCTGCATGGACTCTGCCTTCGCCCAGCCAAGGCTTCTGCTCTCCCTCTCTCTGTTCTCATGGAGCCACACCTGCTGCTGAGCAAACGGGACAGGATCTGAGACTTCTTCTGCGTCCCTGAAGATTGGGCAGATGGGTTCCTGCAGTAAGTCCAGAAGATCCTGGAGGTGTCATGTCAAGCACTGTGACTCCTTGTAATCCCAGTACTTTCCTCCTCAATCCCTCCTCAGTGTGTGTGACTGGATGCACCTTCTGCAGTCTTCCATTCTGCATCCTCCTTGTTGTAAGGGAACCACTGAAAGTACCCCTGGACAAACTGTCTTTAAAAGCCTTATGGACTTGCCCTTAATACAGTTAGCCTGCTTTTATGCAGATATATTCCCAGGAAACATCTGGGAGTTCTCAAGAGCTGTTTTTGATGGCGTTATTTAAGTAAGATTTATGACCTCCTAAGATTTATGACTCCCATTGTTAGCTGTGGTGGTTTGCACAAAGCTGGGCTTGCTATAAAATGCTCTTAACTGGGCCAGGGAGCTGTTTGTGCTCCCAGTATCTGGTCCTGGGTTTTATTGACTGATGCTTTTATGCAAGTTGAATGTCCTTCAGGATACTTAAAATGACTGTTGAATGTAGGTTATAGATACTTTGTGCCTTGAAATGTCCTTTTGCCTTCAGCTGCCTGTCTTAACAGAACTTGAAATGTTACATTTTTTCTAAGAAAACTATAAAATGAACACAGTTTTTCTGTGTTAGAAAAAGTTAAACTGGTCACTTATGTCTCATTTGAAAATGTAGCTGTGCCTGAGGGTTTGGGACCGTAGCCAGGCAGTTTGGGAGGATCATTATGGGGAAAGGTCTACAGGGCTCTGATGGCTTTTAGTCTAAGCTTTACTACAACAAGTAGAAGGTACTGCTTGTAAATATGTGGGTGAGAAGGTAGGCTAGTAAAATGGGGATTGGGGAAGGGAAAAAATGGATTTATTTACACTGAAGAGGTGAGCTCTGTGGAGTGTGACAAACCATAAACTCTAATGTTATGCACAGTAAATCTGCCCCGCTGTAGCTTTCAGGTAAAATTCTAAAACAAACAAACCCCCAGAAACAAATAAACAAACCAATTTCAACAGGATTCTTTCACAGAAGAAAAAGAGTATATCAGCTTTGGCAGAATTCTAGTTTTAGGGAGATCTGTGTTTTTTCTTACTCAGGTTCATTTTCAAAGTTTACATCTATTATTCTACAATTCTGACCTGCTGCTGTGTTGATTCTTAAATGACCAAGAGCCCTGTTAACTTTGCTCTAACCTGTAGAACCATGCCATTTTTATTTTTAAAACCAAGCAGTTTTCTCCCAACTTTGATCACTTTAAACATAAGCAGATGCTTCCTCTACTCTGCTGCACAAGCACTACAGTGTATCTGGACCTTCATTATTGATACTTGGACCAAGCACATGGTAAATGCTGTAAAAGTGGGATATTTGAGTTTAGTCTCCTGGGATGAACATTGTGCATTCATTTTTTTCAAGCTGCCATGCCACAGAGCAGAGGAATAGGAATGTGTCTGTTCTTGTGATCAGATGGGGAAGAAAGAATAGGTAGGCAGAAATTTCTGGGGCTTGTGGAGTTGCACAGCCTTTATGTGGTTTTTTTTTCAGCTCTTTAGAATTGTCTAGTGGCAGCACAGATCCCTGAATAACGCTTTTAAATGCTCAACCTTTTTCTTCCCTAGACCAATGAACCACAGACAGAAAATCTCTGCTTTAAACGCAGTGTTTTTTGGGTATTTGCACAGTCAGTTTTATTTATTCGGCCCTTCCCAGCCATTCTCTACTGGAAATGTCCATCTACGTGACCCACTGTGTGCTTTTCTGTGGAGAATTTGGCACATCTGGGAGCTCAGGGGAGCAGAGCAAGGCAGGACTTTCAGTTTTGGGCAGTAAATCGGAGTGGTGGCAATAAAACAGGCACCTCTCCTGTCTTTGGAGGAGGAGGAGAGCATTTGTACAAGGTGTGAGGGGATTCATGGAGCTGCTGTGCCAGAGCATGGCCTGGCTGATCCCGGGGCTCTCAAGAGTCTCTCAGCGGGGTCTCCTCACCCAGACAGGTGCAACTCTCCATTCGGGTGGTTTTGCTTTGTTTCTTAAACTCTTCAGGTCCTGCTGTGCCCTGAGGCAGCTCCCCAGGATCACCGGGTCGAGTTCCTCCCTCACTCCCTCGGCGGTGGCGGGATCGGGGTGAGGAGGAGGAGAAGATGGCGCGTGCCCTGAGGCGCTGCCCGGGACAGGTACGGCCTCACCCCGGGCTGAGCCGCCCTCACCCCGGCCGGGTCCCGGCTTTAATTAGCCGTGGGGTAGAGCGGCTTTCCCGCGACCATCTGCAGCCCCGGTGACCGGCAGCGTTGCTAATCGCCGGGATAAGCTTCTTACCAGAGCCCCAGCTGGAGCGGGCGCGGGGTCCGGGCGCTGAGGGGGACGAGGCGGGTTTGTCCCTGCGAAGGATGTGCTGACACGGAGGTGCCCGGCCAGCCCCCCCAGGTCCTGGCGGGGCCCCGCAGTTGGTGACTCTCAGAGTGAGTAAATGCCCACGAGGAGCGTGGAGACATCGGGGATGCTGAGGGGAGTTGGGGATGGGCTTCCCGCTGCCGCCACCGCACCCCGGGACAGCGCTGGTGCTCGGATGGAGGCAGCTGGTGAGGGGGCACCGCTTGTGTTTGTGCCCGCTGGGAGAAATCTTGCAGTGGTTTGGTTTGGAAGGCCGAGCAGTGGGGAAAAGCCTCGTTTCCAAGGCACGTGAAGTGTGGTGTTGTTCTGAACACCGGTCCCAACTTGGAATGTGAGATGGATCAGCCTTGGTCTGCAGGGATGGGAAAATGAGCGTTTACGGCAGCGCTTATGTGTTTATTATGGGTCTGGCATTGTGATCATACTGCTGAAATGGCATTCACTTGAAAGAGCTTGATTTACTTCTCATGAGCTGTGCTATTTACTTCCTTTTGCTTATAACAACAGAAAGAATTTGATCATCTTTTATTTGCTTAATTGGATTTGTTTCAGGTTTTAAAGCATTAGTGTGTTTCTGCGACGTGTTTATACAGTAAGCATGCGTTAAATGTTTCATTGGAAACATAAAAACTAATATGAAATCCATTGGTCATGGATTTTGCACTTCACAAAATGTGTAATTTGCCTTGAGTATCTCTTTTGGCCATTGGAGAAGTTTTAAAAAAGCACTTCATAACATCTTGTCTTTTGAGTAAGATTTAAGTACTGCTTAAAAGTGGTTGTGTTAAAGCCCTGAGTGGCAATTTTGGGAAGGCAGACAAACACGATTTTTAAAGGATGCTATTTCTTCTAAATCTTGATGAGACTGAAATTAGGAATGAGTGAGATAAAGGGCACACCCTAAAATAACCATAGCGATGTGTTGAGAGCCTGGTACCTGGCAGAAAGAACTGAAATGGAGAGCTAAGAAAATCAAATGAGTTGTCAAGAAAACAGATTATGTCCAGGTTCTTCAGCATTAAGTAGTCCAGGGCTGGGTGTTCACAGAGCAAAACAGCATCGATAAACATGGTGGTTTCACGTCCTTTCACAATTTAAATCCTTTGTAACACCCTTTTGTGATACACTGCTTGTTGGCTGAATATTCCTGGGATGCAAGGAGTGCTTCCATGGAACACCAGTCCACTGCATTTTGTGGTTATACTTCATGCAGTGATGGGCACCCTAAGGAAGGCAGCTGTGCTTTGTCTGTTCACTCTGTAGTTGCCAACTTCAACTTAGCTGGAAAAAATAATGGGATCTTTCCGTTCATGGCACCCTCGGTGATGTATGAAAGGCAGTAACAGCAGTTCCCAGGGATAATTGCAACACTGCCTGACTGTCTCCTGCTGCTTTAGGAGCCGAGTTTGTTCCCCAGTTTGTGGTGATTACTGAAGGAGTTTGCACGTGAGAGGGACAAGTGGGCTGTTACAAACAGGGATAACCAAGGCTCAAACGCTTCCTTAGAAGAGAATGAGATAAACACAGTTTGGAAACAGAGTGCAGTTTGACAGGAGGCTTTCTGGGATTAGAGTGTGCTTGAAAAAGACAATGGGCATTGATTTCATAGGCTGTGCTGTCTCTTTTCGGATTGACTAGCGGTTTTAACATGATAGAGGTGTGTGTGTCTTTACACAATACCATTTTCACTTTTCAAAAGAGAGGGGGAAAAGAATGGTAGTTAGAATGACAGTGATTGACAACTTGCTTTTAAAATTTGAGGGAATGAAAGCACAGTCCCCTCAAATTGCACTTACCTGTTAGCAGCAACTTGGGAATCTGTTGTCAGCATGACTGTTTCATGTAGAACCATCAGACTTAGTGGCTAGACTGCAAATTAGGTGTGTTATAACTGTTCCAGGTTAGGGGGACAATGTTGTTGGTTCTCTGGATGAGTAAATGTGGTTTCATCCTTTAGCGTGGACAAGAAGAAATTAGTCTGTAGAGCCTTGAACCTCTGCAGGGCTGAAACATGATGCTTGGACAAATTTTCACTTGCTAAGCAGTGAAAGAGAACCTTAAGTTGAGGCCCTACCTCTCCTATCAGCCCTGGAGGAAATAACGAGTGTGGAGGAGATTGGAGCTGAATTTCCAGTCAATGAAGAGGGGTAAGCATTGTACTCCAGCTGGAACCACGGTGCTCTGACTTCCGTGAAAACATTTTCTTTCAGACCTATTCTTGACTGGTGTCGTGTAGATCTGGTGAGATGTAAAGCATTCAGGAAAAGCTGCCTTTTGTCAGCAGGATAATTCTGCCTTGCTAGCAACAAGTTCTTTTTGAGGCTGCAGGTGCATAATGCTGGAAGTCTTTGTTTTCCAGGTTTTTTTGTTGAGAGCTGAATCTATCCCTTTCAGTCATTCCTGCTCTGCCAGACATGATTGTCTGCTGAGAAACAGGAAGAGAGTAGTGCCTGTAACACTTTGAGGAGTGAGGCTGGTGGATTTGAGACGAGGAATTCATAAGGAAAGTACCGAAAGCCTTTGGCAAACTAGGCAAGATGTGACGGGAAATACACGTGCTCCTTTGTTTATATTTCTTCTTCTTTTTCTTCAGAGCAAAGAAACATTCAGAAGAACCTGAATTTTGGTCTGTATTTGGGCACTAGAAGTCGAGTAGACATTTCTCATCCCTGGCTTGAGGCTGCAGCATTCAGCGTAAGCCCAGGCAGACAGCAGCACAAGGCTGTTTGTGTTCCACACCTCTCACCTGGGAAGAGACATCCCAGTCTGAGACAGACTAATCTCTCCTGCCCTTCTCAGCCGTTCCAGGACACTGCCACTCAGTTCTCCAGTTTCTGCTTCCTGCAGCAGAATAGTCTCTGCTCTAGGCTGCAGCACAACAAAGTGTGTGGCTCACAGAGTCCCCATCTTGATTTGTCAGTGCTCCCTGCTGGGAATGTCCCTCGCACCTTGAGGCTTGTGGTTTAGAGGGGAGAAGGAGTGAGAGTATTGACTTTATCCTCATCAACACCGTCAGGAAGCAAAGGCAGCTCATCCCTGCTCCACACACACTTCTTGTCGTCACTGTTTACAAAGTAGGAACAAGAATAGTGACTATCCAGTGGAAAAACCAACAGCATCAGCCTCCTGGCTGCTTCTTGTATGGATCCTGTGAACCCTTCCCGGGTCAATGCACATTTGTCATCTCACACTGCAGATTTCTCTCTTAGGCGTGAGGTAGGGGTGTGTCCCTCTTCAGGGAGCTCTAGTGAAAATGTGAATGCTTGTGGTAGTTCAATCCTGACCTCGGGGGATCTCAATCCATCTGGTTTGGACTCCTTTCAGTCTCTTTTGCAATCCTCCCAGGTTTCTGCTAGCTTGTACTGTTCAATCCAGAGGCTTAAGCAGGAAAGTGCTTGGATGGGGATACGGGGCTCCCTCCCTCTGGAGCCCAGGTCTTCTCCAGTCAGTGGCCGTTTGTACTTGGCTCCCGATGATGCAGCTCCTGGTATCCTGACCGTGGGAGAACATCTAGCTGCAGCCAGAACCAGTGCTGCCCAGGCAAGATTGAAATGGGGTGTCCCCTTTGCTAAAGACTGGAGCCTTACTGCAGTGGCAAGGGAATTCAGTCATGCAGAACCTCCCTCTGTCTCTCACAGATATGGACACATGGACTCAAACACGTGGAGAATAAAAATTTCAGGTGTCATCCAACCACAAACCCTTGCTTTTAGAGTGGGCTCTGGCAGCCTAGTGGATACAGAAGCAGAATCCTCCTACAATTGGTCCCCTTATAACAGATTGCAGTCCCCAGCAAAGCCAGCTCTGGAAACCGCTAGTGTTTATGTTCACACAGAAAGTCATTCCCCAAAAGAGGTTCTTAAAGGAGAAGAGACATCTAACGGGGCATCCCTGTGTGATGAACCTTGGAAGAAAGACCTTCCAGGCAGTCTGTATCCAGAGGGTCTGCGGGTGTCACTGGAGACAGATTTCAGGGGGGCTCAGATGAATGTTGGTGTAGCCATGTATGGAACTCCGCAGGAAGTGTGTGCGAGGGTCGATTCTCCTCCTGGAGATAAAGAGTTTAGCCCAGGCCAGCAGCTTAGTGTTAAGTCTGTAGAAGTCAACAACTCTGAACCTGGTGTTAAGTGCATCAAAGAGTCAGAAGATGTGTGTGACCCCAGATCAGGAGCAGCCAGAAGCTCGGCTGTGGTGGGCAGCAGCCAGTCCAGCCCTCTGGGGATTCAGGGTGAAGAAGGCTTTGGTGAATGTTCTCATGTAGATTTTATGAATGCGAGCAGAGAAGAAACAAACAAATACTCCTACCAAAGCAGCTGGAGGAATTTGGAAGATGATGCCAGTCTCAACCAGTCTGAAGAACACTCTGTGGAGAGGAGTGCCAAAGAACCACGGTGCTGTGAAGAAGGGAGCCAGACACAGGGAACTGTGTCCAGAGAGGTGAGGGTGTGCTCACTGTGAAGCATCCCTGGTCACAGGTACTGCTTGTGCTTGTTTCTGCCACTTGCTAGAGGTGCAGAGCTGAGGTACAAGTGATGGGGATGCTTGTCCTGTAGTTTTCACCTGGTACTGAATGGCCAGAATCTTCTCCTGTGGTCCTGCTCCATCCCAACAGATGCATCTTTCCATCTTATCTCCTTCTTCCTAAAAACCAGCTTTTTAACTTGGATTTTCTTAGGAATGCAAACACATGTTTATGTTCTCTGGATCTGCATGCTGAGGGAAAGCATTAAACTGGTTTTTAGTTGGTGCGTGGTTGCAGGGCCCTAAGATTTCAGTTTTGCTGTGCTCTTCCATGTCTGAAGTGTGTGACAGTATTCCCAGAGCAGTGGTGGGGGCAGTGTCCAAGGCATCTGACTTAATACCTGACCCTGAGGCAGCACTGCTCTGGTCTTCAGCCAAAATCACTTGTGCCACAAAGACAAATCCTTCAGCAGAGCGGAATAGTGGGAATAATTGTGTGTTACTGTCTTTTGTCTGTTTGCAGGTCTCTGAGAACAGCTTCTGGTCATTGAAGGTGAATGAACAAAGGTAAAACCCTGTGTTTATGTGTGAATGTGCTGGTAGTTAACAGAGGAGGAGAACTGCTGCAAGGGGCTAAGGAGCATTTGGTTTTAGGACTTAACCTACATTATTCTGCTGTGGTTGGCTGAGGGCCTGCATCCCTTTCTTTTCAGAGACTTGTCTCTAGAATTGAGTCTGATCTAAAAAAATAATTTGTGTGTCTTTTAAATTCTGTCTTCTAAATTCAGCCTTGGTTGTTGCTAGCAACAAAAAGCATTGGTACCATCAATGCTGTTCTTCAGTGCAGCAAATTCCAGCCTGCTCACTGCATAAAGAAGGTCAAGATCTGGGCTTATCCATGAGATCAGATTCAAATTTGTGACCTGTGTGTGAGGTTGCTACCAGTTTAATGGTTCCTTAACTTGAAGAGAGACTGCAGCTTTTTCACTCTTTAGAGAGAACGATTTGAAACAATTCCTTTACAGCTTGATGGCTGAACTCTGATTGCCACCTCCTGGCTGGTTTAACTTTTCCTTTCTGTTAGCTGGAGCTCACTTTTGTTTTTTTTTTTTTTCTTTTGAAGTTTCCATCACTTGTGTGACAGAGAAATCCTAAGAAGGTGTTTCCAAGCCTGGAGGAGACACGTCCTTTGGAAGAGGGCTGCAGCCTGGCAGCTCTACAGTGAGCAGCTGCTGCGGAAGGGGCTCTGGGCTCTGCAGTGGGCTGCGCGCTGGAGGAGGACGCAGCTGGAGGTGGCCCGGCGGAGACATGCTAACACTCTGCTGGCTGCCAGCTTCCACAGGGTGAGGATGGGCTGGGGGCAGCAGGATGGTGCCATGAGCTTTCTGTTGTGCAGCCAGAGAGGGCAGAAATCTTCTTGGGATAGGGAGGAGGAAGGAGGACCCCGTGTGAAACTCAGTGATGGGGCCGCTGATCCCGGTGCTCTGCGGTTTGTTCTGATCGCTCGGTTTCTTCTGCAGTGGAAGGGAGCTGTGGCTAAATGGAGCAAGAAGGACTCTCTGCAGCTTGAGCCGTATTCTTACACACAAAGTTCATCAGCAGGGGGGTTTGGAGTAGGAAGATTAGCAACTATGACAACCTCAGCTCAACATCAGCTTACAACAGCATACCCAAAGGAAGCAGAGCAGGCTCGTAGGTAAGCCAAGAGCATTCTCTTTCTGTTGCCTTGGACAAGGCAAGCTTTACAAACACAGGGAAATCTTTTTCTCAGATGATGGCATACTTATTTCCATGTCCTGGGATGCAGTGCTGTAGGTAAACACTGCAGGAATTCATAACTTAGTTTTAAGAATTAAACAGTCTTATTTCAGAGCTTCTGTGCACTGGTGTTTGAGTGTCTGACAGAAATACTCCTGTACTAATTTTTGGCTTCAGCTATCACATGCTTATGTGATACAGATGTAAACAAGATTGGAATGAGGCAATACTACAGTACTCTAGCAGTAGTAGTGTCTCTACTGTGTGCGGAGTGAGACAACACTGAAGTCTCTTGCAGTGGTTTGACAGTAGGTGGGTCAAAAGAAAAACATTTTGTTGAGCCTTCTGATTCTGAAGGCAGAATAGCAAGTCCAGACAAAAAGAGAAGTCCAAAAAGAGAGGTCCAGACAAGAAAGCTCTGGATTCTGTTCTGTGAGTGCCTTTTTGTTCAGCTGGATGTTAAAGCATGTTTGTGCCTCTTTCAGGGTGGAGGGAGAGCTGTGGACACAGCTTCGTCATAGCAAGAGAAATGAGTTCTGCTGGAGAGCTGAAGCCATCAGAGACATGAGGCGCCTGGCTGGTAAGTGCACATTCCATAGCCTTGGAACAGCATGGAGGTAATCACTGTTTCACCGTGTTTTTTGGTTTGTGTGTAGCTGTTGCTTTGCCCTGACTCTTTCAGAACCTAATTCTGCCAACAGCTGGGCCAGTGTCTGTGGTGGTGGAGCGTGGCCTCTCACCATGTCATACACCTTTTGCCTCATCCCTCGTGTGAATTCAGCTGCAGCAGGTGCTCTTGCTCCAGCAGTGTGAGCTGCCTCCCTTAAGTTCATTTTCCCAGGCAGTTGGAGTTCAGCCAGGGAACGTTTCCTGTGTGACACTGAATCATTAGAAATTCTTCTAATTTGTTTTCCTCCCTGTGGTCTCTCCCTGCCCTGCGACGCAGCAGCTTTCAGACTGTGGCGCCTGCAGAAGGAGGTGCTGAGCAAAGAGGAGATCAGGCTCTCGGAAGCTCGTGCCCTGCTGGAAAAGAAGAAGCTACGAAACCTTCTCTGGATGTGGCATTCCCGATACTTGGAAATGCAGCAGCTTTTAGCACTGACAGCTCAAATCCAGAGAAGCTCAGTCTCCCGGTGAGTTGGAGGCGGGGTCTATTTTTCATGTGAAAAGCCTGTTCACTGTGAAGGTCCAAGGAATAATAACAGAGCCAACCCAGATGTGTTGTTCCATCTTAAAGCCACGTATCCTTTTGTTTTAGGAGTTAATAAGGATGAAAGTAGGGATAGAAACATGAAGAGGAACTACTGTGGCCAGAGATGTTACAACTTGCCTCCTGTGCACGGCCAAAGCTTTTTGGTCCTGAGCTTTGATGTTCTGAAAGACCAAACCCAAGAGCAGCCACTGTGCTGCTGTGCCTTGAGCATGACAGTGGCTTTTTGCTGAAATAAACAAATAGAAGCTCAGGAGATGACAACTTCTGTCTGTCTTCCCTGGACTAAACCCACTCTCAGAAAGAGACACAAGCTTGTACATGGGGTTTTTAATGTGTTTTTATTTGCCTTTGGTATTCTCAGGTGCTTCAGCACATGGAAGGAGGCTGCTGAGCAGAAGGCACTTGGGAGGTGCAACCTGGCCCATTTCAGAGCAGGATCACTGAGGAAGCACTTCCAGCTGTGGGTTGAGATGCTGCAGGTCAAAGAAGGTGATAAGCAGGCAGTGGTGAACCTCTTCCTCCTGCAATGGAGGCAGCATCATGGTGAGCAGCTCGGGGTCTGTGCAGAATCTAAGACTTGGAGGTGCTTAGATGCCTTCTTCCTCTTCTTGTACAGTGAAAATCAGCTGACAACAGCCTGGTAACAGAGGGGCTCAGATGGTCCAGGGTATGAACAAAACAGAGTGGGCAGAACAATAGTTCTGGATTGTGTCAGTGAAGCTACAGGAAGGTTTGTTGATCTGCTTCATAAACCTGGAGAAGTCTTAAACCTTGCTGAAAAGAAGCAGTTTGGGGGCTGGGCTGGGCTGAGTTGGGAATGTCATCTGACAAATGATTCTTGTTCCTTTATTGTCTGGTTAAGGAGCAGTTATAAGCTCAGAAGCTGACAAGAGAGGGACAAAGAGGCCTGAAGTTCAGCCATTGTGGACTGTGGAGAGACAGTTTCTGGAGAGAACAGACTGCTCTTTTGATGATGTCTGCCAAAAGCTGAAGCTGCAGAGGGCGTATCTGCTGTGGAAAGCAAGGCTGTGCGAGCATCACAAAGCTGAGTGAGTGCAGAAGAGCCAGTTCCTTGAGCCCTGCCCTCATTAGTAGTGTCCCCTTGACTTTCTGATCCTTTTGGAAGAACCCCTTTTACCTCTTTTTGTCTGTACTGGTGTCCCCCTGTGGTATCCATTTTCTGACACTTTGCTGTCTCAATATCTTCTGTCCCAGTTATTTCTCTCAGACTTTGGAGCAGTGTAAACTCAGAAAAGCTCTGAAACTGTGGCACCAAAAGTACCTCACGCTGAAGACAATTGAACAAAGCTCTAAGAACTCACCCAGAGCTGTTAATGAGGAACCTCATGCCACGCTGTTTTCTGAGGACCTCTCAACGTCGTCTGGCTTTGACAGCAGTGCTGCAGCTACTCTGAACTCTCAAAGCTCATTGGAAAAGGTGAGGAGGCCTTGAGACATCCAGGCTGCTCTGAGGTGTTAAATTGCTGGGATTTTTCAGGTGAAAATTTCTGCTTCAACATGATGTTGCCATCAGCAAGCTGTGCTTAAAATTTAATGCTGAGGAGCACTGAATCTGCAGGTTCCTGGAGCTGGAATGGAATCAGAAAGTGTAAAGTCAGTGCTCTCTGTGCCCCTTCTGGTTCATCATTTAGTGATGTTGGAAGGTGCTGAGCTGGTGAGGTTCCCTTGCACACTTGCTTCCGTTTGTGGCTGCAAGGTGGAAGGGATGAGGTGTAAAGAGCCTCCTCACTGTGACAGTGTATGTGCTCTTTCCTCAGCAGAGAAATACCTGTATTTCTGCATTCAGTACAGAAATAACTTTCCCATCATTACAGCACTCCAGAGCTGTACTTGCTAGCCTGCAGTTCCTTTGGATGCATTCTGGATTTCCCTGAATCCTTGTTAGAAAAAGGAGTAAATGGCCTGGTCAGAACTGTTCCCCACAAGGACACACCTCAGGTGGCCCTCCCTTCTCACCCACAGGAATGCAGTCTGAGTGACAGCAGCCAGCACGGCTTCTCCCTTCTCATCTCTGAGGATGTCACACACCTGCCACGTCACAGTTCTTTCCTGCAACTCCACCAGTGCACAGAGCTGGGCAGGGAGCTGTGCTTGCAGACCTCCTTTCCTCCACAGAGCACTGCAGCTGGGTGAGTTGGAGACTGGTTCTTTGGGATGCTGGTAGCACTGGCCCCTTGTTTGGTCTGGCTGAATTCCTCCCTTCTGGATATCCCCTCACATCACCTCACACCATTTTTCCAGATACTTTATCCTGTTGTTTCTTTCCCTCTTCCCCCAACGCTTTTGTCTTGCAGAAGAAATTGGTTTATGGGAGATCAGTTCCAGACTTTGGTGCTACAGAGTCCAGATGATAATAACCAGCTTATCACCAGTTACTCTGCATGGGAAGAGGTGAGGCTGGGAAGTGGTGCATAAAATATAAATGTACAAGAGTTTTCTGCATAGCCTAATTTAGCAAAAAGCCTTTGGGTTTCAATATCAGCATATGGAGGGTCTCACTGCCGTTTTGTCTCTGTCCTTTTCTCTCAGACAGAAGGTTTGGGAGATTGAAGCTTTCCTCAGGGTAACCATTTGCCAGCTGAGTGGAAATGGGCCAGGTGTCAAGGGTTTGAAAGGGATGTGTTAGGCACGTCATGTCTGGGTGTTCATGGGGGGTGTGTGAGTGAGCAACAGAGAGCTGGGTGATCACAGAAGTCACAGCAGCAAGAGAAAGGGCTGAGCTGCACGGAGTAACTGTGGTACAACAGCAGTTCAAGGTCTTTTTTGCCTTTCTGCTTTCCAGGACTACAGTTCTGACAAGGAGGTGAGGAGCTGCTGGCAGCAGGCAGAGAAATGCTGCCTGCAGAGGTACTTCATTATTTGGTCAGCTCGGACTCAACAGCTTGTAAAGGTCCAGCAGTACTTCAGGAACATTCAGCTGTCTCGGTAGGGATTGTGCTTTCCAGAAGTTTCCTAAAGCTCTCTGTTTTGAAAGCTTTACACTTGCTTCAAAAATAAGAAAAAAAAAATTCTTTATCCAGCTGTGTTTTTCTGTCTTCAGTGGGAGTTTGGCAGCCCATTATTTTGTGGTTTTACTCCCTCCAAAATTATCATATCTGAACACAATAATTTCTGGTTGGATGGGATGCCCTACAAATTAGAGCAAGCCCAGCACTGCTGATAACAAGTCCTGGTAACTTCCTAATCCACTAAACTGGCCTTGCTCTCTCCTGATTCCAAAGCTGAAGGCCACAACAGACTTACTTGGCACCACTAGAACAGAACACCTTATTCCCAACAACTTGCCCTGTCCATTATTTCCCCTGATATTTCATGGGAAAAGGGTGTTAACAGATGAGATGTGTTTCTAAAACTCCCTGGTGTGTGTTTGCTGTTAAAGTTTCAGTTACAAGGGTGGGTGGGAATCTGTGTGAGTTGTTCCTACAGTCGGTGCAGTGACCTTTGTCTTTCTCAGAGCCTTTCTCAGCTGGCACCACTGGGTCGTGGAAAGTAAGAACAGAAAAGCAGCAGCAGCCCTAAAATATGGAGATCATTGCTGCCAGATGGCTTTCAGCCTGTGGAAAAAGAGACTGGCCCAGAAAGTGGAAGTTGACCGGAGATTCACGTGTCACGTGCACCGGATCACTGCTGATGCTCTGAAGCACTGGCATTCCTGCTGGCAAAGTGAGTGACCCCACCCCACAGCAGCACTTGTGTCTGTAGGAGAGGGATGCTGTGGGAATGGCTGGGATGGGGAAAGCCCCACTCTTGGCTGTAATTCTGTGCACTGCTCATCTGGAAAGGCGCCTGCCAGTCCAGGGGTCAGTAAGTGCCTGTGTCACTGCATTCTTCTGGCTATCAGCAGGACCAGGGCCCTGCTCCTTTGTAGTGCTTTGGTAGGGAAGGTGCTCCTTTGGCACCTCTACTTCCACTACCGAAAGAGTCCTCAAGCAGTGCATTTCAGCAGCTGGGGAGTTAAATGGAGTTCAGTGCAGAATTCCAAGTGTGAACCTGTCTCCTCAGACCCAACAGTCAGGCTGTACTTCAGCAGGAACAGGGTGTGTCTTTTAGGGTGTCTTGACAGTCCTAATCCTGTTCCTCAGGGGATTCCGTGTGCTACAAGTGCTGCTTGCACTGTGGTGTCGAAGAAACAATCCCAATTTTTGATGGAAAACTGCCTTGCAGATAAGAGTGGAAGTGATCTGTGGTCCCTTGCAGGGAAAATTAAAAAGAAGGTCTGACTGCCATGCAGACAGAAAACTACAAGCTGAATTGAAAAGTCTCTTTAGCTGCCAAAGAGAGGACAGGAAATCTTAGCAGGTGTGGTCCCATTTGGTGTTTGCAGCAGATGTGTTCTTTGCTCTTGTCTGGACTCTGTGATGGGAAAATCCTTGGACTGAGCTCAGCAAGGTGGTGTGTTCTCTCCCAGGGGATCGTGCTCTGAGGGAGCTGCAGCAGCAGTGGGCTCAGCACAACTGCCAGGAGAAGAAGAGGCTGGTCCTGCAGACGTGGTATTACCAAACAATGAAGCAGAAACATGCTGCTTCTTTCTGGCAGCGTCTTCTCCTGCACAGGTTTGTTTCCTGACCTCGAGGCATTTCTGAGGGAAGCTTTGAGTGAAGAGCAATTTATATAGCAGAGAATCTGTTGTGTTCAGAGCAGAGCTTGGGTTTGAAAGTGCAGCTAACTTGTGTGTAAATGGAGCTTCTGTAGGAGCACTTCCCTGGGGATGCTTCTATATTGAAGAGTCTCTTATCCATGGCCTCACACCCCATATCTCATTCTTCTCATTCAAAGCTTCTTTGTGTTCAGTCATAGTTATGCAGTGTTGTATTTGTACCCTAATCAAGGGAGATGCAAACAAATTTGTGTGGTTTAAAAAACTGAAAGCCTTGTTTTCACAGGAATTATTCAGTATTTACTGAAAGGAGTAGTGGGCAGAGGTTTACAGAGATCTGATGTTTACAGAGTTGAGTCTTTTAGGATTCTAGACACAGCGTGTTGATTTTAATTTAATGTGAAAAATTGAGTTCAGTATATTCCTGCAGCAAAGCAATATCCAGTAAAACCTATGAAGAACCATGATATTCAATTCATCTTGGTGTTAGTTACAATATAGGTGAAGCTGTAGTATGGTTTGCAATCTTATGTTATGTTGCAAATCCTGAAAACATAAGAATTTAATTTCTTTTCTCTCTTAGCTGTTTTAAGTGGCTTTCTCACTAAAAACACTTTTGTTTGTGGTTTATGTTGTGTGGGGCTGGTGCCTGGCTGAAGTGCAGTGAACCAGGCATTGTTCAGGTGTTTCTCTCTGAAATAACTCAGGAGGATAAGAATCAATAAGATTATTTCTGCCAAGGGTTCATTTAAGGCATGAGAAGTGCAGGTTTGGCCCTAGCAGGTTTCCTTTTGAATTGCAAGGTCGGGCTGAGAAGAGACAAAAATCTGCAGCAGAAAGAGCAACTAAAAACCCAGTGAAACTTTGCTGGCTGTGATGCTACACTCACCCCACCCAACTGCATTTTCCTCTGCAAATCCACCTCTGTGGTGGCTCCCTGGTGGGAATTGTGTTTGAGAGAAGCCCTTAATGTTGCTCCTTCCTGTTGAGTGTGTCTCCACCATTAATCTTCCTTCCGAGTCTCCTTTGATGAGGCAGCATTTCTAATTCCTCACCTGGACACGGTACAGGCTGAGCCCTGTCTCTTCTGAGGGGGGCATTTTTCATGCTAGGATAACCTGCAATAGATTCTCTTGATCTTCCAGGAAGCCTGCCAGGCAGAGGGTATTTACACCTCTGCCCTATGGTGCAGTGGGGTGATTTGCATAATGAAAGTCCGAGTGGAAGGAGGAACCAAAAGGATAAGCCAGGAGTTAAAAGCAGATTGCATTCTAGGGTGGCCTCCTGTGCATCAGCCTGCGAGATACTGAGAGATTATTGTGGGTGCAGATTTGCAGTGCTGTTTATAGTAACTCCCATAGACACTGATTTTTTTTGAAATAAAATTGTCTGCATAAAGATTCGAGTTGTACATCCCACGTACACAGGCCCTGAGTTTGTGACAGCCAAGAAAAAAACCTAAAATCTCAGTCTTGACAACAAGCTGCTGTCTTAAATTCAGCAGACAGACCTCAGGAGTCTGCTGGGTTCCATGCTGAAGGAGATTTTAGCAGTTTTGTTCTCATCCCATAAAGAAAAAGCCTTCGTCAAACGTCACCCTTAAGGTCAGCTGCTGGCACAGAAAAAGATTGAAGGCTGACTAATTTAATTCCTTTTTTTTTGAGGGATCCACTGTATATACTGGCAGGGCAGCCTAGGAAAAAGTGTTTGTTTTGGAGGCAAAGGAAGAGTGTAGTGTAATATTGGATTCTCTTTGCAGAGGCCTTTGAAGAGGAGGAAATGCTAAAATGGCCAGAGGGAAGCAGACATCCTCCTGGGCTTTGAGTAGCTGGGAGGTAACAGTGATAAGAACCCAAAGTAAAATAAGGGAAGTTTTCAGCAGAAAGACACTGTAGTTGAATCTGAACTTGAAAGACAAGGCACTGGAGAAATAAGTAGCGTGGAGAAAGATCCATAAATGTTGGTTGCAGAAGGAATTATAGGAACAGCCTTTATTCATGTTGAATACTCTTTGGCTTTGACCATTTATGTGGGACACTGCAGGCTGGGTGAGAAGGTGGGATTTGGTCTAACATGGAAATGTGGCTTTTGGCACCTGCCACTTCTCTATGCTTGTATTTTTTCAGGTGCCTCGCCACCTGGGCCCAGGTCACTGCATGCAGTCTGAGGCAGCAGGAAGCCCTCTCTGAGTTTAAAAGGGTCAGAGAGCACCATCTCCTACTTGTGAGCTTTACTGAGTGGAGGAACAAACTCTTGGAAGCCAAACAGAGAGTGCCAGGAGAGAGAAACCACGAGTGGCAGGCCCCTTCTCCAGGTAAAGCCTGTCACCGCTGGCGAGTGGCTGCACGGGGACAGCAAGCCCTGCGCCTGGGATCTGCAGCCACTGTCGAACAGGTAGGATGAAGATCCCTGTCAGACAGTTCTCCTTCACTGCCTGTTCCCTCCCGAAGGCTCAGTGAGTCACGAGGCGCTGAGAATTCAGTGACAAGGCTTGTATAAAAATTTGATTTGTGGTGACTGCTTCGTCCCTGCTTTGAAATTCTTTACAGACCGTGCACACAACTTCATCACCATAAGCTGGCACTTGCAGCAACCATCTGGAGCACAGCAATAAGGAAAAAGGGACATTTTGACCAGAGAGATGAGAGCACTCCCTCCTCTCTGCTCAAAGATGAGATGGGATAATCACTGTCCCTGCAGAGCAGAGTGAGCTGTCAGAGTTGCAGCTTTTTTCAAAAGGCTCACAGCTCGCCATCCACAAAGAGGGCGATTGATTTGGAAGGGCTGAGTCAGTCCTGCTGGGAGCTCATCTGTGCAGTTTCCAGCCTGGGGTCTAGCACATTAAACTACCTGCAGGGCTGTGGCATTAATGTGTCTCCAAGGCTGGTTTGTGTGAGTGCTGTGTGCACTGTGTTTACTCTTGGCTGTGTTATTTCTGTTTGCAGGCCTGCAACTACTGGACCAAAGCAGCTGCCTTTTCCCAGTGCTTACGACAGCGCAGTACCCTCATAGGGGCTAGGAAAAGGAGGAAGATGGCTCTGTCCTGGTCCCTGAGTAAGAAAGTGCTCCCTCCTCTCTTCCTGTCATGGGGCCACTTCGGGAGTGTGTGAGGAGGCAAGGGGAGTAGTGTTTGCCAACCAAATTGACTGGGATTTCTCTGTGGAGTAGAACCTCATGGCACTCAAACTCTGTGGGTTGCTTCCATGTTGAGCCAAAGGACTAAGGACTCAGAGCTCCTGTGTGATTCCTCTTTCCTTTCCTAGAAAGCAGAAGAAGCAGAGAAGAGGGTTCAGCACCAGCTGGACTTTTTCCCAGTGCCATTCAGCGCTGGCTGGTGATCTACAGAAACCAAAACAGGGCCGAAAGGCTGCGGCTCCCTCACCCAGTGGAAGGACCTGATGTGGTAGGACCCTCTCCTGCACATGCAGGGATCAAGGAGAACAAAGCAGAGGTGGACTTGAAGGAGTGGGATGAGGAACGTCTCGGGTAAGGGGAGTGGAGGGCTCTGGGCTTCCTCTTGCTGCTGCCATGAGGGAAGGGCTCCCTTGTAGGGCTGTTGGGCTGGTAAAGCCAATTTTTCTCCCTTGCCTGCAGGAGGAAATACCTGAGGTGGTGGCATCGCACGGTGGTCCTTTGCCGGCAGCAGCGGGAAAGGAGACTGCTCTGTCTGGCAAGGGGGTGGCACCAGTGGAAGGAAGCCAGCAAGGTGGTGATACTGGCCCAGGTGTTGGTGAGTGTCTGCTGCCACCAGGGTGGCAGGGATGGGTGTTACTGGGCAAGCCTGCTCTGCTTGCAGCCCGGGAGATGAGACTTGGGGGGTTTAACAAGTACCAGTGTGCACCAGAAATCCTGCTCTGCTGCTGTGGATCGTTTTGCCATCATTCTTTTTGAAATGCCGGCCTGGCACCCTGGCATATCTACACATTTAGTTGTGGTTTGCCCCGTCTTACAGGTGGGAAGCTGATAAAGGATGATTTGTGTAGATTGTCTGTAGCTTCTGCAAAAAGTTCACAGCAAGTATCACAGTCTTTGTCCTCATCTGTGTTCCTGATACATCCCACTGGTGACCACAACGTACCAAGGGCTGTCATTTGGTTTCCTCTTCCTCTCAGCCCATGCTCTGCCTGACTTCCTGGGCTTTAGCTGTGTGAGATGGGCTCTGACCTGCCCAGGGGACAAGATGATGCCGTGTATAAAGCCCATATCCACTGAGGAGCTGTGCTGGAGCTCCCCAGGGTTTCAGGCCTTAATTAGCCACAGGATTTGCAGGAGACAGGAAGAGCTTTGTTATGAGTCAGCTCTGTTTGTTACCAATGCAAAGTCATTCAAGAGGGACCCGGGAAGGCAACTGGGAAGCAAGGTGGGACTCAAGGGAAGGGAGCTGATTGCCTGCCAGAGCCCAATTAATCCGTGCACTGTCTGTTCTGGCAGGACCGGCAGCGGCTCATAGAAAAGGCCTGGAGGGTTTGGAGGCGAAGATATTTGCAAAGCTGTGTGGTGCAGAATTTTTTGGAGGAGGAAGCCAGGAGCCTCCTGTGCCAGGTAAGAAATGTATGAATCCAGTGTTTCGACTCTGTGGGCCTCAGTGCACCAAACAGCACCCCAAAGGGACAACTGGTGTTCCCTGTGTCTCTCCCCCTGCACAAAGCACTTGCTTGGGGAGAAGTTGAATACATCAAGGAATGGGACTTGCCAGTGACAAAGGGAAATAGCTTCCAGCTTTACATGGGTTCATCTTTGGGTGTTTTTCAAAGCTTTGTGTCAGCAGTCAATATCCCTGATGTGTGCCCCCTTCCCCGCTGTTATTAGTGATGTTAATCCACTAATCCCCTGCCTCTGGAGAGCCCACTCAGGGAATAAACAGGCTCCACATTGGTGCAGGAGGACTGTGCTGACTTGCACCCAGGGGCAGGCAAATCACTATGAATTTGAGTGAGCAGGCAAAGCTTTAGAACTCATACCCAGTTTGCTCCTCTGCCTGCCTCCTGAAGATCCATGCAGGATTAGGTCCTGCTTTAAGGAGATGGGAGCAGGTACTGAAATTAGAGGGCAGAGGGGACACTGTTCTTTCTTCTCTCGCATTGATTTGTGCTTTGCATGTCATTTATTGGCTTAGGAGAGGCAGGGAAGGGCTCTGAGTGAAGGGTGAGGCAGCTGGCAGAGCCATTGCTAGAGGGCAGGCTGTGTTTATGGGTTCTGTGAGAGTGGCTGCAACCCCTCAAGGGTCACCTGAGTATTTGATTTGTCCACTTCCCTCTCTCAGGCCTTTGAAAGGTGGCAGCAACTCACAGCATTCCAGCTCAAGGACAAAGGACCCTGCTGAATAGAAGGGGACTGCCTGCAGCTGCTGCTCATTTCAGGACACGTGGAGGATGTGGCTCCTGTCACAACAAAGAGCTGGTCCTGTGGGGGTCGAGAAAGAGAACGCTGCCCTTGTGATAAAAGCAATGCTGCAGGCCAGAAGGGTGGCAGCCAAAGGACAACCAGGAACACATGGTACCTAGTCAAAGGTCCTCTTTAAATGACTTGTACCCTACCTCCTTAGCAGCACAAATGGAGAAGTTACCCCCCCATTGTTGTGAGGTTGTATTCCCTTCTCCTCTGGACCCTGCTTTCACTGGAGTTCTGATTAAAGGTCACAAAACCGCCTTACAGGCTCTCCCTTTACTCAGTGTTCCTGTCATGGACAGGAGTTTGGCATCAAGCAGGGGAGTAAGCAAATACATCAGTCTTAGAGACTGAGCAGGAGTTTCCCCGTGCTAGATCCTGTTGATCCCAAAGTTTAGGCTGTCCCGGGTAGGTACAAACACCGCTCTTTATTTTTAGATTTGGCTCTTCCCCCCGGTGGGAGATTCCCACATGGCTCCCACCTCCTCCCCCTGTCTAGGTCCATCAGCTCTTCATTAAGCCTTTCAGTGGGTGGCCAACCTCCTGACTGCTTCCTGCTGGTTCCTTTCTGTGCTGAATGGGCCGGGGATGGAGAAACCTGCTGGGAACAGCTGAGCACCAAAAGCTTTGCTGAGGCGAGACAGGCGTGTCTGATCCCCAACCTTCCCATTACTTGCCTCTGTGATTGATGCCCTGTAATTACCCTGGATATAGGAGCCCTGCCTCAGACAGCTGTAACAAGAGGGTCTGAAGAATCTGGAAAAGGCTTTTCTTCCTTGCTTGTTTGAAAGAGATGCTCACAGCATGGTGGGGATCTCAAAATCCCACTGGGAGCTGCCCCGAGGTCTTGTTTTCCTAGCCTGGGGTAGCTTGGCAGGATTATTAAGTACACAAAGCAGCCTCAGTAGCTCCCCCCACCCCTTATTCCAGTGCTGGGGGGCCTAAGGCTGTTAAGAGTCATTAGGTCAGGAAAGGTAGGCTGTCTTTCCCTACAGGCACTGGAAAAGGACCACCACAACTCCTTAGACATTGCAGCTCTGAGCCAAAAGATGGTTACTTGTGGTAAATTCCAGGATTTCAAGCTTTCTCTGCTCTTCCATGGAGCTTTGGCCACACCCAGGGCATGTACTGAAAGTGAAGGTAGAACTGCCCCACAAACAGTTGGTTTTCTTAAAATTTTCCCTTGTGCCAGGCTGACTAGTTTGCAAACAACATGAGTCTCTGCTAGAGTATAGCCTAGGACAAGAGACATTTGTATTCATGTAGTTTATTATACATAATCTAAAGAATAGTGTTGATTCCTAAATAGCTTAATCCAGAACTGGAATTCACATAGTCCTATTAAAAAGAAAACAGGGAATACAATAAAAGGAGAAAAGTTAGGGAGAAATATTGAAACTTCTGGAGTGAGTGCAAAATAACCTGATATGAGCAATTATGAAGAAATACAGTTTAGGAGTGCAATATAAATGCAATTTGACCTTCTTTTCCGGGTTGGTAACTACTGAAATAATCCCCTTGCATAGGCACAGCTGACAGGAGTGTTTCTGCCCCCAAGGCAGCATTTCTGGCATGAGAAAGTTACCACAATCCCGTGGAGTTTTATCACATTGATACAGAGTTCTCTATTCTCGTAATCAACACAGCCATCAGCAGCTCTTCATTGGGCAGAGCTGGCCTTCAGGCTCAATCTGGAGCCTCAGCTCAGAGGTTCAGGTAGTTCTGGCTATTGTTCAGTGAGAAGGGCTCAGGGAGCCTTTGTGCTGGGGACAGCAGAGCACGTAGTGTGGCCTTAGGAGTGTGTTGTCCATCACCAGCACAAGAGCTGCTTCTGCTCCTCAGTGGACGGAAGGAGGAAGTAAGAGAGTGGAAGAGGGATTTTCACTGCTGAGTTGGAGAGTTCAACAGCTCAAAAGTGTCATCCACGACCTGCCAGAGGCAGTTTTCGAGGGGGAAGTCGTTGTCCACCAGGTTGACCAAGTAATAGTTGTCATGGATGTACTGGATGATCATGCGAGAGGGTGACTCCTCCTCGTAGAGCTTGGCCCACTGCTCGATCCACAGGGCAAAGGCCTCGTCCTGGCAGGGGGAAAAAAAGTGTTGGCAGTTGTGTAACATTGTCATGTTACTTAATTTAGGACACCCAGCGTCACATGTGTCTGGCCAGCCTGTGGCTTGCTTCTCCTCTGTAAAAATGGCAGGAGTTGAGCAAGGAGCCTCCTGCTTTCCAGTCAGGGGGAAGTGCCCTGAGCTGAAAGGAGACACGGTTTGAAGTGCAATAAATGGCTCAGTGCTGCCCCTGTGTGTGTGTAAGAGGGGAGGGAGAGCCACTGCCCAGCATTCTGGGGCCCTCTACAACCACAATGGTAGTTCCCAAGTTATTGTGCACTTGGTGTTTGAGAAGAGCTTTTGCCACAGCAAAATTCTCCTTACACGGAGGGAGCAGGAGAAGCAACACCTGGACCTCTGCAAGCCAATATTGCAACAGCCCTCAACTGTGAGAAGTGTCACAGACCACAACCCAACCAGCCACTGAATTTCACAGTAGTGTATCCAGCAGGAGGGAGGACTCACCTTCCAGTAGAGGAAGCTTACAGGATCCACTACAGTGGGCTGGATGATCTCCCTGCCTGGGAAGATGCCCCAGGTGACAGCGTTGGGTTGCAGATCTGGAGCGTTGGTGATATTCTGGCCCTGCCAAAGGAAGGAAGACCTTTCTGAAGCAACTGCTGGAGGAGGAGCTGAGTGAGTTGGAACAAGTGCATTTACCCTCTCCTTGTTTACTCAAACAGCTGCTGCACAACACAGCTGACTTGCTTTGCTTTACTTTCCCTTCCCTTCATCAGCTCTCATGTCCCACTTTTTCCGTAGCCATATCTGAATTTTGGGTATTTGCCTCTCTCCCCAGGTGGTGAAAGGAACGTGTCCCGTGCCCCACAGCCCACCTTGACGTTGACAATGTGGTAGTTCACCCTCAGCTCGTACTTCTTCAGCACCTTGAGCAGTGCCGTGACGATCTCGCTGGAGGCAAAGAACTCCAGGTAGGCCTGCAGGGAGGAATGGGGAAGGGGGAGGAGAATCAGAGCCTTGAGCAGGACAGATAAATACAGGCAAAAAAGGACAGATGGTGGAGTCTGGGCTGCCTTGCATGTTCAGCCTTAGAAACATGTACTACAGAGAGGGCTGAGCAAAGGGCAGAGCAAATTTGTAAGAGAGCTGGGGAAAAAAAAAATAATTGGAGAAAGCAGCTATAACAGCCCAGAACAGTGAGCTCAGGAAAGCTACATCCTGCCTGTTTTGCACTCATCCAAGCAGACAGGCTGGAGTGAACTCCAGTGTAACCACAAGTGCTGCACCAGGAAGCAGCCTGTGCCAGAGTGCTTGGAAGAGGCCTGAGCTTGACCTCTGTTCTACAGCAGTGTCTTGCCAAGGCAGCCCAGCCTGGTGAGAGCAGAATTCGGGGGGTCTCAGCTGGGCTCTCCTAAGCACCACTCCCTGTCCTCATCTTTTGTTCACAGTTCTCCCCGAGTGGTTATACAACCGAATTGTGTACTTGCTCTGTGCTTGGCTGCTCCCAGCAACTGCTTCCCCTCCCCCCATTTCCTGGCTATTGTGTGAGATGATGGATTTCCCTCACCTCGGGGGAATCTTTTCCTTTGAAAACATAACTGCATTTGCCATCTGCTGGTCTCTGGCTTTAGCGGTTTGGCTCCCTTTTGAACAAGGCTGCTTTGTTTCCCAGTGTGAGCCACTTGCCTGGCATTTACCTTGATGGGAGATTCCTATCACAGCCATTAGTGGCAAGGCTCTAGGGCCTGAAATGCCTGACAGTGGGAGGCAGGACTGCTGGCAGGCCAGGGAAGGAACCTGGCAGTTGTCTGAACAGCACAGCACAGTGCTGTGGGCTGGGTGCAATTGTGGAGAGCTCTGCCTTAGTGAAGGACAGGCAGGGGAATTTATAAATGCCCAATTATCACCACAAAAAGCTGGGTGGTAGAGATACTATCCCATATTATGAAAATATATCCCATATTATGAAAAACCCAGGTGCTTTCTGCATCACTGAATGGGATCAGATGCAGTGGGTAAAATGTATCTCAAACTTCCCAGCCTTGCTCTAGAAAGAAGTTACCAATAATTACTTGCCGAGAGTAGAAACAAGAAACGATACATGATCTGAGGTGGGAGAAAACAGCCCTGAACTCTGCCACAGAAATGGCATAGCCTGGGTCTTAGGACACCAAAGGAGCTTTGCCTCATCTCACCAACAAGGCATTAAGATAAGGAGCAGGCAGAAAAGATTATCTGGATGAAAGCCTGGGACCTCCCAGCCCAACAGAGGCCAAACAGGGTCAGAACTCTTTGCTGCCTAGCCAGGAATAGTACAGTACCTTTTGGAAAACATAGCCCCCACTGGGCCCCCAGCCTACAATGGGGTCTGTGGATGGTTTGCCGTTGATGTTTGGCTGGGAGTTGATGGTCAGGATGCCTCGTCTGTTGACCTTCTCCAGCTGGTCCTTCAGGAGGTTGGTCTCGGTGGCCAGAGGGTCGTCGTTCCAAGGCATGCAGGTGACCTGCAGTGAGGAGAAAGGGTGGCTCACAGTGGGTGTAACAACCCCTTCATGACCACCTGGATGTTGAAGGCACTCAGAAGTGCCCTGATGGCCTCAGACAAACCTGCTTCAGGAGAGAACTCCCAGGTTTGGTTCACAGAGCAGGATATGCTCAACTCTAAAATGACTGCTGAAGTCTATAGATACCAGCCCTGACATACTGTAGCAACTTTCCTTTTATTTTGAGCTCTGGCTGCTGGATCCCCTTCCAAACACTGTCCCAGAAAATCCTTTTGGATAGGGAAGTGCCAATTCTTGTTTAGAAGAATGATGTAGTACCAGGAGCGATGGGAAATGTGCACTATTGTCTGTGCCACAACCAACCACCCCTTCCTGGGCCATCACTCACCCTGTGCCCGTTCCTGTTGGGCTCTCCAGTGATGTAACACGTGAACACCTCAAAGACACTTTCCTCACCAGTCAGCTCTTCTCCCCACATCTTCAGGAGCTCCTCCCGGGGGGACTTGCTCTTCAGGTAGAAGAGGTAATAATCCTTCAGTTCCCCAAAGGCTGGAGAGGAAGAGTTACCCCTGCAAGGGGAGCAGACACAGAATTAACAGCTCACTGAGGAAGATCAGCTGATTTGGTGGTGCAGGGAAGCAGCCACCCAGGAAGAGAACTACCCAACCAAACCCACCTAGACACCAAAATCTTGGTGCCATTCTCCTCACCTCATTCAATCCAAGCAACTGGGGACCGCTTTGTTAGGAAGCCACCTCTCCAGTGAAACCCAAGGTGTGCCCAGGACACCCATTAACAGAGACCAGCTGTGCACCGGGCTTTCCTACTGCAGCTGACACTCACCACCGGCCATTGGGGAAGTCATCCCACTCCTGGGTCCTGTAGATGTAACTCTTGGGCCTGGAGGCCCAGAAGATGGGCCGAACATCTTCCACTCTTCTCTTGGGGTGGGCACTGACTGCCCAGGGCAGGGGCCGCCTGCGTGGGAGGAGCAGACATTAACACACATCCTCTGCTGACTCTCCACTAGAGCCTGGAGGCCCTTCCCATGGAGAGAGTGAGTAACAGAGGCTGAGAAGAGTTCTGGCTCGCCAAGAAGTAGGACAGGGAAATTCTTCTTCCTTTATGGAAAGTATTTCCCCCCTGCAGTTCCCTTACAAGATGCTCAGTAGGGGTCTATTTAATGTTAAGAGTACAGCACTGACACCTGGAATTGGAAAAGGTAAGGCAAGGCACTATGGGAAGCTACTGTAAGGAAAAAAAAAAAAAAAACAGCTGAGAATTTCCTTTGCTTCCTCTTGTCTATGCTGAAGCCTGTGGACTCAGAGAGAATTCCACATTCCCTTTGTCAGCTGCAGAGAACCCTAGAAATCCACAGTGGGAGCTTACACAGCACCCAGCCTGTAAGAGGGGTTGTGACAGGCATCAATAACTTATTTCTTCCAAGTGGCAGCTTTAAGAGTCTGGATTTTTAAAGTTCTAGAACAGCTCCTTTAAAGCTACTTTACTAAATCAACCAACCAACTTCCTCCTTCAGCTGTCCCCTCTATTCCTCCCAGCTCTTGTTGGAGACCTACAGAAAAGGATAGAACTTCTAAATGCAGAAAGGTGCTAAAAGGGAAACAAAAAAGGCAAAAAAAGCAGAATTTGCTTGCTTTCAGAAAGCGGGATGGGTGGATGGATGTGAAAGTGGAACTCACAGAAACCAGTATGTTCTGCTCACCTGGGGTCCTCCTTCCACAAGCCCAAGCGCTTCAGGACCTCAGTGGTGGCCACTTCCCGGTTGAGGGTGTAGAAGTGGAGCCCATGCACCATCCCACTGTCCAGCAGCTCCCGGCACATGGACACTGCCAGCTCCACCCCGTAGTTCCGGATCGCTGCATCGTTGTCCTTGATGGGCTCAATCACATCCTTGATCTCCTGAGGCACCTCCAGCTTGGAGAGCTTCACCAGCTGGCGCAGGGAGTGGTAACCCTGGAGGAGGATGCAGAGGGTTTATATTTTTCCAAGGCCCTTTTCTGACATCCCCATGGCACAGGCACTTGGTCTCAGTTTTGTGGCAGATTTAGAATTGGGTCTCTTGGATTCCACTCCCAGGCCCCATCTCCAGGATGATAACACGGTCCAGGTCAGGTCACTTTTGGTGATTTTTAGGTCCTTGTCCAAGCCCAGCATGGTGAGAGTGACAACTAACACCTCAGGACTGGTAGCGTTGTCCCTTATACCCCTTTTTGCCATATGGGCTCAAAAAACCTTTTCAGCTTGTTATTACCTGCCTCTTTAATTTAGCAAACCACCTACAGACTTATCACATGTTTAGCACTCTCACTTCCCAGAAATTTTGTGGAGGATATTTACAGACCTCTCTCTCTCAGGCCCTGACCCACAAACACTTAACATCCTGGATCCTTATTCCTTCCCCAAACCCATACTGGATTTTGATTTCACCTGTATGGGGAAGATGCCAGGAATAATGGGGCAGGTGATGCCAATGGCTTGACAGTCCTTCATGAACTTGAGAAAGGTTTCTGGTCGGAAGAAAAGCTGTGTAATGATGAAGTCTGCTCCAGCAAAGACTTTCTCCTTCAGGTGCCTCAGGTCTGCCTCATAGCTCTCTGCTTCAGGATGACCCTTGGGGTAACCTTTGGGAGGAAGAGGGGTGGAAAAAAATGAAACCCTGGTGGTCTGGGCAAGTTGCTAGAAATTAGGAAGTATTGTATTGTCACAGCAGGCCAGGGAGGGAATGCTGAGCTGATTTCACTGTCTCAGACTCAACCCCCCACTCTGCAGTGGAAGACATTTACCTGCCACACAGATGTCAAAGTAATCATCAAATTCACTGCGAATGTGCTTAACCAGGTCAACAGCATGGTTGAAACCATCTACTTCTTCCTCCCATTCCTCACCAGCAGGATCTGAAAAGAGAACAAATCCACAGCTCTCTCCAACTGTTTGCTGGACTCAGATCTGCTACTTCTGTAAAAACCTCCTGCTATCAAAAAAAAAAAAAAAGATGAAACCCCCAAGTCTGCAGTTTCAACCATGGACTGGTTTTGCCTACCCTTGAGCTGGAGGGACTGCTAACAAAGGGCTCAGGTAAAATGCAGTCTCAACATTTAATTCTCACAGAAGGAGCCTCTAATAAATCTTATTTCTCTGTTTTTTCCCTGGAATTGAACACAGCAGCAGCACAGGCTGAGCCCTGCACATCACAGGACTCACCTCCACGCAGGGCCATGATGTTCTTCAACCCAAGCCTCTTGGCCTTCTGCAGATGCCCCGTGATGTCATCCTTGGTCTGGTTGCAGCACGTCATGTGCAGGATGGTCTCCAGGCCACAGTAGTTGACTGCAGTGTTGGCAATAATCATGGAAGAGGTTTCCTTGTCAGATCCCGGGTCCCCTGCGGGGTGCCACGTCACATCAATGAAGAGTGGGCCACCTGCTCCCATGCGGTCAAACCTGTGGGTTTTAGAGCTGTGTCAGCCCACACCAGGTAGGCAAATCCCCTCCCTAGGCCTGGGGTATCTTGCTCACTGCTGGAATGCCAGCAACAGGCAGAGAGAGCTTGGGTGACAGCAGCAGGAGAGACCACAAAAGTGTTGCACTGAGAGTTAAGCAAGTGGCCAATGTAAATAAGGAAAGCCATCCTTTAAGGGTCTCTGGGGAAGAGCTTACAAGAGCTTACAGTCTCTTTGAAGAGGCAACTGAGGTGTTCTCTGGACAATAAACTTCCTCCCCTGCATGTTCTATTAGACTGACATGGCTTCTGCTAGAGAGCAGTGCAAGTCCCATTCCTCTTGAGATGGGAGACCATGCTGCAACCCCCTACTCCCAGCTTGAACTGAGGCCACAAATATGAAAAGATGGACCAGAACTCTGTAGTGTTCCCCAGTGTGCCTAAGAGAAGAGACTCCCTTGACTTGTCTCTCTCCTGCTCTGAGATGGAACAGGCCCTTCTGTTTAACATATGGCATTGGCATACAGCAGCTACAAAGAGAATTATGAAATACCCTCTTCTCCTCCAGGTGAGTACATGGTGGCTCCTGGGGCTCCAGAAGAACTTTTAGCTCTGCTGAGAACTATCACCTTTCATTTAAAGTTTGGAGTTTCATTTAAAGTCTCAGAGGCTGAGACTTTAGTCCTCAATAATGCAGAGGCACAAACCATAGCGGCTGGATGATTCTGAAAACAAGTGGGAGTCTGTTCCAGAGCCTTTGGCACACAGCCCCTCAAGGAGGATTCTCTGCTTTCAACAGGTACTTTTCTACCCCAGCACTGTGCTTCAGCCCCAGAGCATGACAGCAGGGTTGCTCCAAATTCCCAGAGCGTGGGAGCAAGGAAACAGCCTGGCCCCTCAGTAATCCCACCACAGCACTGAACCCTTCAGGGCCTCCAAGGAAGACAAGTTACCTGGTGTCCATTACCCTCCTCAGCAGGAAAGCACAGCCCCATTACCTGCTTCGTCACCTGGAAGGGGAGACAGAGCATGGGGCAGAGCCTGCCTCATTAGCTATTTCCCAGCCCTCCACCACTGACGCTCCTCTCCCACCCCGCAGCGCTCACCTGGAGATGAGGTTGACAGCACCGTTGGCCGTGCGTGGGGGGAAGAACTCCAGGGAGAACCATTTGTCCCCGGCCTCCTGCCGCCGGCGCATCTTCTCGCGCAGCCGCTCGTGCCGGTCGGCGTCCAGCACCGGGGTGGAGCAGCGCGAGTTGTCCTTGGAGCTCTCGCTCCCGCTGCTGCTGCCGCCATCGGACCTGGAGCTGGAGCTGGCACTGCAGCTCTGCTGGGTCTCATTGACCATGGTGGGAGCTCTGGGGAGGGGAGCAGAGGGAGCGCGGTGGGTACGAGGGTCTCAGCGTGGAGCGGTTGCTGCCGGGGTGGGCAGACGATGATTAAATGAGCCCATGCCGAGACCCAACGTTCATCATCAGGGAGTCCCTTCTGCCAGCCCTCACAGTAAACTGCAGTGAGAACACAATAAAAGGCACATGTTTAGATAGGGCTGAGAGAAATAACACAGCAGTTGGCTTTGTGCCGCTTTGATGCGGCTCTTCTGTGTCTGCTGGGTCAAATTTGGCTCTCAGAAGAGTCAGGTCAACATCACTTTTGCCCTGACTAGAACTCAGCAAGGCAGGATGCCCATGTGAACCAGGTGATGGCCTCTGTGATCTCATGGCCTTGGGCTGGGCATGCCAGCAGATTTTTTTTTTTTTGTTCTTTGGACTGTCTCCATCCTCAGAATTTCCATTCTGTCTGTCCCCAAAAGTCAGTGCTGCTCTACACTGTAGGTAGGAGAGACACTGCTAATTGGGCAGGGACACAAGAGTGTCAGAAACAAAGGACAGAATCCCCTCCGATCAGGCCACCCCTAAAAACTCAGGCCTTTGTTTTCTTTGTTGGATCAGACAGCTTCATTTCCAACCACTGTCCTTTTCCACAGGACCCACCATCTCCACAGACAGCAAGCAGTCCCTTGGGCCAGCCCCACTGCACACACTCTTTAGCAGATACACTGTTCCTTTCCTCACCAATTGTGGCTGCTTGGAAACAAAGTTAGCAGAGACCATCCTCATCTCCCTGCCTTGCAACACCACCAGCTGTGCCTGCCTGGCTTCACAGAAAGCAAAACAGCAACTCAAGAGGTGCAAGTGGGTCTAGGATGCCCAGCTCCCCACAATGCTCCATCCTGTGTCTTTAAAATGAGGTAATGAGCTCCCAGAGTTACAGAAGAGCTGCCACAAAACTGGGATCTGCATTATTTGCTTAGGTACCTGCCAAAACTTTATCACTGGGAAGCAGCACGTTGTCCAAGCATTACATAACTTTGGAGCCTGTTTTGGAGGGAATGGTTGCTCGAGCCAGCACATGCTCTCTGTCTTTATCGTAAACTCCGTGGCTTTAGGTCAGCCAAGAGGACTTTAAACTCTTCTTCTACTGTTTACACTTGAGTTGCCAATCAAGCAAAAAGCCTTTGGGAGAAAGTCTGCTTTTACCACCTGAGGAACCTCTCCAGCTGGCAGGAGATGTGAGGAAGGAGCGCAGGCCTCCTGCTGCCAAGAGGAACCGGGAGCCTCAGATCTCTTGTGTACCAACACAGCAGCTGTGGCAAAAACAGCAGCTCAGACCTACCGATGAGTGAAGCAAAAACAACCCCGTGCACGGGCACAGCCCTGACCAAGCTCACCCAGAGGACTTTGCCTGACATCCACGTGCACTAATCTGGGAGAATTATTCCAAAGCATGTGCTGGTGATCAAGCTGGCGGCTCAAAACCACGTGCTGTCAACTCCTAATATCTCACTTCTAGCAAGCATGGTGTATCACTGTAGGCAAATCAAAGGATGTCTGCTTTCCCACTAAAACCCATCACAAGGGGAAAGGGTTTGTGTATTAACGCCTCTGTAGGATGAAAAAAGTTCCTTATCTTGCAAGAAATATCGAATCACAAAGACAGGAGAAAGGTTCACTTAGATTCTGTCTACAGGCAGCGTGTGGAGCAGTCTCTTTACCGTCAGATGCATCACAGACTTACTGGCAGAAGCTTGCCGTTATTGCAAAGATAAACAAGATAAGCCTAAACAACAAAGCCAGCAGCAAAACAAGGCAATCTTAAGCACCTCTCAGCACTCCTGCTCCTGTCTCTGCCACGCTGCAGAGCTCAGACATCCGTGGATCAGCACACCAGGATGCTCAGCATGGATGCACCTGTTGTGCCTGTACGATGCCGGTGCTATTCCAACTCCTCCCTGCCCTGAGCTGACACCCAGGGTGGAGCCCTGCACTCCCCGAAAGCTCAGCTGTACCACGCGGGCTAAACTCACTGCACAGATGCACCGCTCACACGCTGCAAGGGGCTGCTCCGGGGGCCTCGCTGTCCCGGGCCGCGGCACCGGGCTGAGAGCCCTGCGGGGAGCTGAGGGGGCCCGCGGTTCGATCCGCCGCCAGGACAGCGGGACAGCGGCCACGGGAAGGCCGGGGGGGAGCAGCACTGGGGTCCGCGGTGCCGAGGGGTCCCTGCCGCGCTCGGGGCCAGGCGGGCATCCCGCTGCAAGCCCGACGGCCCCTCCACCTCAGCTGACCCCACCGGGCAGACCCGCAGCGGGAGAGGGCGGTGCTCCCCAGCGCTGGGGCAGCCATCGGGTCCCCATCCCGGTCCCGCTCACCTGCGGCCGGTGCCGGGCGCTGCCCGGGCCGCCCCCCCGCCTGCCGCACTTTAAGGGCGGCTGTGGCCGTGCGGGTCACGTGGGGCTGCCCTCACCCGACATGGCGCCGCGGGGGCGGAGCCGGACCGGGATGGGGCGGGACCAGACCGGGATGGGGCTGGAACGGGATCGGGATCGGGATCAGGACCGGGATCGGGACCAGGCGGAGCCGGGCGGGGCTGCGGGGGCGGGGCCTAACAGGCTTTTGGTGGGCGTGGCCATTTGGTGGGCGTGGCCATGCGGGGGCGAATGGGCGAGGCCAGACGCTGCTTGGGGGGCGCGGTCACGGGCGGGGCGGGGCGTGGGCGTGGGCGTGGCCGGCGCGCGGCGTGACGCGGGCGGGGCGGGTCCCGCGGCGAAGATGGCGCGGTGCGGGTGCGGGGCCGGGCTGTGCTGCTGCTGCTGCGGCGAGCGGGAGAGCCGCACCCCCGAGGAGCTGGTACGGCCGCGGCCCCCGCGCCTTCCCCCCCGGCCGGTCCCCGGGCTCGTGTGTGCCGCCGGAGACCCCCCGCGCCGGGCCTCGGCCCCGCCCCGCCCGGCGCTGGGAGCGCCTGAGGGCGGGCGGTGAGGGGGCGGGAGCGGCGCTGTGGCGGCGCTGTGGCGATGGGCCCGGTGCCTCGTCCCCAGTGCCTCACCCCGCGCTCGGTCCGGCCCCCCAGGGATGCTCGGCCCGGCCCCCCAGGGATGCTCGGCCCGGCGCCTCAGCCCCTTCCCGCGCGTTTCACTGCCGGGCCCGGCACCTCCCGCTGTCCCTGCCCCCCGCTCTTTGTGTGGGCCTCGCTCCCCACCCTCGTGTGGGACGGTGCTGCTGGCAGGGGCTGTCTCTGACCCCAGCGTGACAGGGCGCTGTCTCTGCAAGGTGCTTGTCCTGTGCTCCCCTGGAACCTGTTGCCGTGAAGGGAGGTGGGATGTGGGGTGGGACTTTGCTGTGGGGAGTTCCTGTATAGAAGTGATGTGGGGCATTCTGGCTCTAAGATAAGACCCTGTAGAGTTGCCCTAAAGCAGGTGACAGTCTGCTAACCCCCACTCAATTCACAGACAGCAGTGGTGTTAGGCCTTCTGTAACTTTAGCTTTGCTGGCAGTGTTCATGTGCACCCGTGTATGTGTCAGTTCCCCTCATGGTTGTGCTTCCCACATTTGTTTGTTTTGCAGACAATCCTTGGAGAAACTCATGAAGAGGAGGATGAGATCCTTCCCCGCAAAGACTATGAGGTGGGAAATTAACTGAGAGCAGCTTCTGAAATTAATGTGAAAAGAGCTGTTTGATTCTGCGATGGGGCAGGTACTCCAAATGTATCATTAGGCTGCATTGGCATCAGTGGAAATACCAAGAGTTGCTGTGCTTGCAAAGAACTCCTCATCTTTATACATTTCTGGGGTAAAGCCCTGTGAGCTTGAACAGCTGCTGCTCATGTCAGAATCTTGTTGAGAAAATTAATTTTCAGAGTCTGCTGCGTTGTTCCACTTCTGTAATGTGAGATTTTTCAGGCTCTAGTGCCCTTGTTTCCTTGTGACTGTAGAAACCACCCGTAGCTACCTGGTCCCAGTTGCCTTCCTGCTGTCTCTGTTGTCATGCTGCCTCACAGCAGATCTTCCCTTGTGTCAGACCCTGCTTATTACAGGAGATTTCTGGCTGTATGGTGGCCCTGAATGGGTGTCACCAACCAAGCCTATTACTGCTTGGCTTGAAAAGGTGAAGATGTGGGTAGAACTAGTGGTGTTTTTGTGAGTACAACAGGAAAACTGTATTTTTGTTAACTCCCTGCTGTGATAAACTGAGGAATTGATGCTGTTCAGCTGGGGAGGAGTTCCCGTCTAATGTTCCTAGTGAGAGGGTAAATATAAATATTCAGTGTTATGCCCTGCACTGTCAAAGTGGAGGCACTTCAAGAAGTGAAGTATAAATCTGTACAGTGTGGCTTCTTTAATTTAAAGTTTTATCACTCAGTTGGGCTTCTGTTTGATTCCCTGTCGCTCTCAGCCTGGGCAGTGAAATTCATCTGTTCTTTCACTCCCTGATTCTCAGGGTCTGACTCTGCTGGAAATATTTAATTTAAATTGTTTCCAGGAGTTTTTTCTCCTGCTGTTGTTTCCAAGATCTGCTGTGCAGGTAGAAATGACTTCTGTAATCTTTAACAAGGCTTTCTAGCCATAATTTTTTTGCACCATCTGTTGTAGCTGGTTCTCTTAAATTGACCTTTTGGCATTTCAGAGCTTGGATTATGATCGCTGTATCAACGACCCATACTTGGAAGTTTTGGAGGGCATGGACAACAAGGTAGGACCTTGTTCTTTCTTTTTCCTAAGTTTGAGAGCTAAAACTGTGGAAATTGCTCAGAGAATCTGTGAATGCCCTATCACTGGAAGTGTTCAAGGCCTTGTTGGATGTGGCTTTGAGCAACCTGGTCTAGTGGAAGGTGTCCATGCCTGTGGCAGGGGGTGGAATGAGATGAGCTTTAAGGTCCCTTCCAACCCAAACCATTGTGTGATTACAGAAATGCTCCACTGCAGGAAGTTCTGTGGGATTTTTCTTCTTTATGAAAGAAATTATATGTGTTCTCTTGCATTCCCTACAAAAAGAATAAAGGTCTGTGTGGAGATTATAGGTCAGCATCTGTTCTGATCCTCCCAGGTTTGAAGTGAGTGAGATGTTCAGCACTTTCAGTTCCCTATTTTCAGTTTGCTGTTGTCACCATCTTCTGCTGATTTATCCCTCTGGCTGTACTTGAGCTGTGGAGCCCCACAACATCCTTTTCCAATCCCTGTTTTTGTGTTGCTCTGACTTGACTTTTTTTTTCTTTCCTGTTTTTTATCCTCTTCCTAAACAGAAAGCCCAGAGATACGAAGCAGTGAAGTGGGTGCTGGTTTTTGCTATTGGAGTATGCACTGGACTGGTAAGGGTCATGCTGTTTGGGGAATGAGGAAAATTCAGGAGACTGAGCAGGAATAATTTAGAAGTCAATGGCCAAGGAGTAAAGAGGAGGAAACATTCTCTTTCGTGAAGTGGAAAGCTTAGAAGCTGGAGTTGTCCTTTGGGAATTACTGCATGTTGTTGCTAGTTGATTTTCAAAGAGGCCTTCTTTTTCTTTTAGAACTTGCTGTGCTTTCTTGGTAAAGTATTCTGGCAAATCCTTTAGTTCTGCATAAGGAAAACTTGTCCAAAGTGAGCACTTAATAAAAAAGAATGCAAATTTATAGCTGAGCTGTGTTATGTATGTTTGGCAGTATTAGTGTCACTGCATGTGCTTTAAAATTAGCTGACTGTGTGCCTCAGTTAAACATCAGCTTTCTTCTGTGCCCTGAAGTATGCTGAGGGTGTTAAAAGTGCTGCCAGATTAATACTCTGAAACAGAGCTCTTCAGGAACAATTTTAGGCTGGATTTGTCCCAGTGGGAAAGAGAGATGGAGGAAATCTGACCTTTCAAAGTTACTTCACTCTGACAGATGATTCCTTTGGCTTCTTCATCCTCTGTCTTCCCATGTGTGCATCTAGAGGGTGGTCTTTATTGCTGTATGTAGTAATTCCTGATGGCAATCCTGCCTTTTTTTCCAGGTGGGCCTGTTCGTGGATTTCTTCGTGCGGCTCTTCACGCAGCTCAAGTTCCGGGTGGTGCAAAGCTGTATCTTTTCCCTCGTGCGTGGGGCCCTGGTAGAATCAAGCGACCTTTTCTTTTCTGCTCCCCTGTCTTGCTCAGAACAGCTGACTCTCACACTTCTGCCATCGGTCATGTTGTTCATGATTAAGCAAGTTTTCAACTTGCTTATGTAATTCAGCCCTTGAAACTAAGGAATGTTTCCAGTGCCGGGTATGTAAGCAGAGGCTGAAAGAATAAGTGGTTTCCCTTCCTCATAACTCAGTTTTGAGCTCTGAAAAGGAAGCCTGGCTTCCTGAAGAGTTGTGTCAGCTGGATTAGGGAGCACAGGCCTGGCTCCTGATGCTGGTGGGACACCCAGACATGATCAAGTGATTGTGTGTTGGTGTGGGGAATGTTGCTGTTTTCCTTGACCGTCCCTGCAGCGGTGGAGGAATGCTCCGAGAAAGGCTGCCTTGCACTGTCCTTGCTGGAGCTGCTGGGGTTCAACCTGACCTTTGTTTTCCTTGCCAGTCTTCTGGTCTTGATCCAAGTAAGACTTCACTCGTTGCTGCTCCTCACACAGCCTCCCTTTCCTCTCACACAGGCCCTGGATATGAAATATCCTTGGGAGAAGCACTTTCTGCCCCAAGACATCAAACTGACTTTACAGTGCTCCTTGATTTAGCTAAGCAGGGCCTCTTGGTCCCTTGCTCTCTGATGAGAGAGGTTGGTCAGTTATGGAGTCAGTGCACCACAGTGTCAGTGTTTCTTTCCTGCAGCCTATAGCAGCTGGATCAGGAATTCCCGAAATTAAGTGCTACCTCAACGGGGTGAAAGTGCCGGGGGTGGTGCGTCTGCGGACGGTGGTGTGCAAAGCCATGGGAGTGCTCTTCAGTGTGGCTGGAGGTAAGGAGGGCACACAGGGCTTATCCTGCCTTTCCAGTGAAATTATTTTGGTGTGCTGGAGCAGAGTCATGAGCCCTAAATGCATTTATGGAGTAGAAAATAGCCAGGAGGAATCAGGACTATCAGGAGAACAGGGGTTTTTCTGAGTGGGCTTGTCATACCTGACTCAGTGTCTAAGAGGATGTCCTGAGAGTTTTCCAGGACACGCTGTCTGGAGCAGCCAGAAGGCAGCTGTGTTCTAGGCAGCAGGGCAGAATAACCTGGAGAGTTCAGAGTCCTTGTAACACTTGTTTTTGAATGATTCCACCTGCTTGGAATGCAAAATCTGTGCAAATCTTCACAAATATTTGGAGGGTCGAGGGGGCAGGTGGTCAGCACCTCCCTGTGAGGTGCTGCAGGCTTGGCACAGGGACCTGTGCCATGGCATGGCAGTGGGCAGCTGGTCTCTTCTGGTGTTGTCAGTAAGGGAGGGTGGTGATGGGGAAAGTGTTGCCTCATTAGTCCTGTTTTTCCAGGTCTTTTTGTTGGGAAGGAGGGCCCAATGATTCACAGTGGTGCTGTCGTGGGTGCAGGCTTGCCACAGGTTAGTGCTGGCCTGGGCCAGTGTCCTGGTCACACCACTGCTTTGTAAGAGTAAATTTCCATCTCCTGTGTTTCTAAATCTTTGTTATGTTTGTAGTTCCAGAGCATCTCTTTGAGGAAGATCCAATTTAACTTTCCCTATTTCCGCAGTGACAGGTACTGTACCCAGGATGGGGAGGAGGGGAGAGGAGGAGGAGTGAGCAGACTTCCCTGGGAGAAGGGTGGTGGCCTGTGCTGAAACAGTCAGTTGTTTCCTCAGTTTGTCCCTGGTGTCCTGCAGTTTCATTCTGCAGCAGGACAACACCAGGACGTGACTTTCCCTGCTGCTCTGGTCTCCATGTTCATAGATGTTCTCTTGTATTACTTAGCAAATCTCTACCCATTTAAAACCTTTAGTCTGGGATATATCCATAAATGGGAATTGCCTCTTTAAGTTGCAGAACCTAACCATCCTGAGAGCTCTAATTTGCTAAACTGGGATTGTTTTCCTCTTTAATTTCAGGGATAAAAGGGATTTTGTGTCTGCTGGAGCGGCTGCAGGGGTTGCAGCTGCCTTTGGAGCCCCAATTGGAGGCACTCTTTTCAGCCTGGAAGAAGGTTCCTCTTTCTGGAACCAGGGGCTTACATGGAAAGTGGTGAGTGATGACTCTTTCTGTGTGTCTCTTCCTCAGGAAGAGGGCTCCCCTTGGGAGGGCTTGTCCATGAGGGCATTCAGATTGTCCTGTCTTCTCCTGAGCTCTCCTGGCAGGAGGGAGAGTGCTTGCTCTGTCTTAATTTTGTAAGTCTTCTTGCTTTTTTTATTTTTCCTACTTCCACAGCTTTTCTGTTCCATGGCTGCCACCTTCACCCTGAATTTTTTCCGCTCTGGGATTCAGTTTGGAAGTTGGGGGTCTTTCCAGCTCCCTGGGCTGCTGAACTTTGGGGAGTTTAAGGTAAGATTTTGTTGTTTCTGTTATTTTCTTGTTCGTTCAGTGTTTCTTTCTGTTAGTTTGGGGTTTTTTTGATATATGCTTGTCTTTCAGTGCAGGGCAGTTGATTCTCAATCACTGTATTGTATCAGGGCACTGATATCACATCCTCAGGCAGAATTGTTCCCCTTTGGTCACAGCTGCTCAAAATCTGCTGTGAAGACAGAAGTGTTGGTAGGAAATCGCAGCAACCACAGCAATGCTTTTTTTTTTGTGCTTTTCTACACCTAGTGCTCTGAGTCAGATAAGAAATGCCACCTCTGGACAGCTGTGGACTTGGGCTTCTTCATTCTGATGGGGATTGTAGGAGGCCTTCTCGGAGCCACCTTCAACTGCCTGAACAAGAGGCTGGCCAGATACCGCATGCGGAACGTGCATCCCAAGCCAAAGCTGGTCAGGTATTTGTGCTCTCTTGGGTTTGTACAGGGATCTCTGATCCATGTTCAGGGTCCCAAAGCACAAGCATCAGGGTAGAAGAGTCAGTGAATAGGACTGGAGAAAATCCCAGACTTGTTATTTTAGGAATCATAAAACGAAGTCTCCATCGAACTTAAAGTGAACACCAGAAATCAGATGTTACAGTCCCTGTGCAGTTTTGTGGTTACTCTGGTGGTACAGGGAGAGCTGCAACCCCTGTTACAGGGGCAGTGAAAGGAGCTCTTTATAATAAAGGCTGAACAAACCAGAGCTTTGTCTCCATGCAGGATTTTTTTAATGTCTTGTCCAAACAGATGTGAAAGGAATAGCTGATCCCACTTTTTTTTTTTTTTTTTTAAATTATCTTGGTTAATTAAATCCACAACTGAGCTAATATCTGTGCTATTTAGAGAGGGAATTGCCATGTTATTCTGGAAAGTAGCTGTTTGTTTGTTCTAGACAATTCCTAAATAAGAAGCTCGGGTTTAAAAAGAAAAAGAAGTGTATCTCAGCAGTTAGAAAAGAGATTATGAGACTATGCATCATCCTGTCCAGCCCTGTCTGTCCTTTTGCCCTGTAAGGATGTTCAGAATGTTGTTTCCATGTGAACAGCCTCTTCACTGAGCCCTTCCCTGGGGCTTTTTATGTGTGCCTGCTATGTGTTCTCTGGGCAGAAATAGCTCCTTTTTGGGGCAAGCAATTAAAAAGGGGAGTTAAGGCAATTCCTGGGAGCCAAGTCATAATTCAACTTGACGTACAGTGTCCCCTGTTCTGCCGCCGAGCTGTGGTGGCTGCTGCTTCTTGCAGCCTTGACAAAGTCATGTCTAGGGCTGGGACTGGGTTATAGAGCTGAATGTGGCTTCAGTGTGGTTTCTGTTGTGTCTTTCAGGGTCTTGGAGAGCCTGCTGGTGTCATTAACCACCACAGTCGTGGTCTTTGTAGCCTCCATGGTCCTGGGGGAATGCAGGCAGATGTCTTCCAGCAGTCACAGTGGCAACGACACCCTGAACCTGCAGGTGAGGGATCTCATGTGAAAATTGCATTCCCAGTCTGCCCAAAGGCTAATGGTAGGAGACAGTGGCTTTTAACTCTTCTTGTCTCGTGTGTCCTGCACTAGGATATGTCAGAAGATATAAATTCAAGCATCAAAACTTTTTTCTGCCCGAATGAGACCTACAATGACATGGCCACGCTGTTCTTCAACCCCCAGGAGTCAGCTATCCTGCAGCTCTTCCACCAGGACGGTGAGTAGTGAGGGGACAGTGCCCCATCCCGTGCTTAGGCTTCAGAGCTTCATCTTGCCTGGAGCAACCCTGTCATAAGCACCACAAGGTGGCAAGGAGCATCTTCAGGCCTTCATACAAGCTCTAGTACAACATATGAAAGCCTCCTTTGTGGGAAGAAAGCTCTGCTTTTCCTCTCTTTTCACTTACTCGTTGTCTGCGTGTGTGTTTGGACTGGAAGACTCAGTATCTGTTGTGAGGTGAGCCTGCTGTGAGCTGTGGGGTGGATGCTGCGAGGCTGTGTTTGTCTGACACACCTGTGCCTCTTTAGTCATGATTCTTCTTGTGTTTGCAGGTACTTTCAGCCCAGTCACCCTGTCCCTGTTCTTCCTTCTCTATTTCTTACTCTCCTGCTGGACATATGGGATCTCTGTGCCCAGTGGTCTGTTTGTGCCATCACTGCTTTGTGGGGCTGCCTTCGGACGCCTGGTCGCCAACCTCCTCAAAAGGTGCATCGAGTGTGTGTGTGTGTCTGTGTGTGTGAGGGCTGTGCTGCAGGTGCACCCTGGGCTCTCAGGTGGGTTTTTCTGACCTGTGGGCTCTGTGCTCTGCCCTAGTTACATCGGCCTGGATCACATCTACTCGGGAACCTTCGCGCTGATCGGGGCCGCGGCGTTCCTGGGAGGGGTGGTCCGCATGACCATCAGCCTGACCGTCATCCTCATCGAGTCCACCAACGAGATCACCTACGGGCTCCCCATCATGATCACCCTCATGGTGAGTGCAGGGCCTTAGCTCTGCCTTCCTGCAGGCTGCTTGACCATCTGCTGGCCCTGAGTCTCTGTACCTTCTGCAGCCAAGGAGTCTGGTACTTGGACAACAAGCCTTCTGTTTGCTCTGCAGGTAGCCAAGTGGACAGGAGACTTTTTCAACAAAGGCATCTATGACATCCACGTGAACTTGAGAGGAGTGCCTCTTCTGGAGTGGGAAACAGAGGTGGAAATGGATAAGTAAGGCTGCTCTTCTTGGCAGGGCTGTGGGTTAGAGTTCAGAAAGGCTTTAGTGCAGGGGGATGATGCTTCACCTCCAACAAACCTGGCTGCTCTGAGGAGCAGCTGTGAGGGCTGCTGGAAAAGGAGCTGGGAGCTGTTCATGAGGCCTGGGAATGGAAAGAGATGCTGAAGCTCTTTCTGAGGAGGGGTGGATGGGTGGAGATCTGAGAGGTGGATTTGTGAGGTTCAACAAGAACTCTGTGAAAATGTTCCGCTGACTTCGTTTCTTGCAGAATGTTATCTTCCCACCTGTCTTCTTTTCCCAGTAGTGTTCAAACGCTTTCTATGTTATAAGTTGGAACATCTTCCCTTTCCTATAGTGCATCATTGATACAATGTTCTGTTAAAAAAAAAAAAAAACATTTTAAAAAATGGGTTGTGCCATCACCGCTGATACCACAGTGAGGGTGAGCACAAGGCTACAAGGAGCTGGCAGAACTAAACTGCAGGAGACTCCTTCAGGATCTCATTTTGGGACTGGCTTGTTGGCTTGGTTGCCCATCAGTCTCACTGATGTGATGCAGGCAGCAGTCTTGGATTTCTGTTTCTTCAGGCTCCGAGCCAGTGACATCATGGAACCCAACCTGACCTACGTGTACCCACACACCCGGATCCAGTCCCTCGTGAGCATCCTGCGCACCACTGTCCATCACGCCTTCCCTGTGGTCACTGAGAACAGGGGCAACGAGAGGGAGTTCATGAAGGGAAATCAGCTCATAAGTAACAACATCAAATTCAAGGTAAGAAGTTGCTTGTTTGCTAAGTTGAAGGGTAGGGAGCTTTGTTTTGCTTTAGTTATCTGGGCTGTTGCGCAGAGCTCAGGTCAGAGATAAGCACTTACTGTAACACAACATTTTTAAGAACTCGATTTCATCTCATTCTCTGGGTCATGTTAAAGGCAGAAGAGTGTTCCTAGAGGCCAAAGTTAAGAGGACAAAATGACCTGTTTTAGGTTAAGGGAAAGCAGAATTTGGCACCACAGTGCAGTCTATTGACTGTTCCTACAAGTCCTGCAGCACTGCTTCAGGAAAATCTTATCTGGTGACATAACACTATAATCAGATAGTTCACAGCCACTGTTGGATAACTTGACTTGGTTAGGGAGTATCTGAGAAGTGTCTGTTGTCTCCAGAAATCCAGCATCCTGACCCGAGCTGGGGAGCAGCGCAAGCGCAGCCAGTCCATGAAATCCTACCCGTCGAGCGAGCTGCGGAACATGTGTGACGAGCACATAGCGACAGAGGAGCCCCCCGAGAAGGAGGATCTGCTGCAGCAGATGCTGGAGAGGAGGTGGGATCCTGGTATTTCCATGTGTTGAGATGTGTTCTGATGCTTCACACAGTCCCTGTCATTCCCAGATGTCAGTGCTGTTGTCCGTGTTTCAGAAGTGACTTGTCAGGTCTCGACAGCACATGCTGGGGCTCACACCTGTGAGCAAGTCCCAGGCTAATGGCTTATGTCCAGCCTGTTAAATTTCCCAGAAATATTTCCTGGAGAGGATGGAATACCCAGGGAGATCTCTTCTCTCTAGAACTCCATGTCCTCTTGTCTGCAAAAACCTGAGGGCTCTGCAAAGCTCCCTTATCGCCGCTAATGACCTGGTGCCATGATACTGATACCACCGTTCTGGTAACTGGGCTGAGTCACCAGGCTTGTGTTGCAGTTGCTTCCAAGGAGAAGCCAGGTCTAGTGAATCATTTTCTAAGTTAGTGACTGTGACTCTCACGAGTGGCATCCTGACCCTGACATTTTGCCAGGTGCTTCAGCTTTTATTAGAATCGGAGTAATTTGGCAACGAAAATTGCTTGAGTAGCAAATGATTAGAAGTTGAGAGTTAGGAGACGCTCCATTCTGCTGCTGAGGTCACACTCTGGCTACAGAATGGCTCTTGACCCCTCTCTGCTGTTTTGCTTTGTGGAGTAAAGATTTGCTTTCCCCTAACAAGAATCCCTGATATGCTCAGGAGAAGGTTGCAAACAGCTGAAACAGCTGCTCTTTTGGAAGCAGGGGTGTATGGCTCTCCTGTAACACGTGGTGTCCAATCCCTCACAGATACACTCCCTACCCCAACCTGTACCCTGACCAGTCTCCCAGTGAGGAGTGGACCATGGAGGAACGATTCAGACCCTTGACCTTCCATGGCTTGATCCTGCGCTCACAGCTGGTCACCCTCCTCGACAGGGGGGTTTGCTACTCCGAGAGCCAATCAGTGAGTATTGCTAGTTGGGAATTGTAGCAGAGACATCCCTGCCCTCTCAGCTGAGGAGGCTTGGAACAATATTTATGGGCTGCCAAGAAGACTTTCCCTGTTTTTACGCTTTTAAGGAATGCCTGTGCATTTTAAAAGCTGCAGAGAGGTACTGTGAATTCTCCCTTGCAGCTCTTAGAATAAAGGGAATTGAATTTCTGTTTAAGTATCCCCAGGAAAAGCAGAGAGCTGTTGTTAGAAAAATAAACCAACAGACTCATTTGTTGCATTAAAGATGCCATGCTGTCAGAACTGCAGATATCAAATACAAGCAGAGCACCCAGCAGTGTATACTGTGTGTTTTTATGCTGTGTGCCAGGATCTCACCAGAGGAGTGTCAGCTGTGTCACTGAGATCAGCGTGAGCTGAGGCCCAGCTCCCACAGGGCTGATCTCCTGCTGCCCTCCAGTGTCGAGTTTGGGTCTGTCAGAGGTTGGGGAGCAGGTCTGTTCTGTGCCTGTGTGGGTTTGGGTTTGCACTGAGAGGTACCTGTGAGGGCTGGTGGCACATGGGGGGTTTCAGTGGGTTTGTTTCCTTGCAGAGGTACCTGTGAGGGCTGGTGGCACATGGGGGGTTTCAGTGGGTTTGTTTCCTTGCAGAGGTACCTGTGAGGGCTGATGGCACGTGGGGGGTTTCAGTGGGTTTGTTTCCTTGCAGAGGTACCTGTGAGGGCTGGTGGCACGTGGGGGGTTTCAGTGGGTTTGTTTCCTTGCAGAGGTACCTGTGAGGGCTGATGGCACGTGGGGGATTTCAGTGGGTTTGTTTCCTCACAGAGTGCGAGTCAGCCCCGTCTGTCCCACGCGGAGATGTCGGAGGATTACCCTCGCTACCCAGATATCCATGACCTGGACCTCACCTTGCTGAACCCTCGCATGATAGTGGTAAGATGGGCACTGCAGGGTGACAGTGTCTCCTGATTTATATTTATGACTGTTCCCAAGCCTTTAAAAACCACTGAGAGCACGTTTAACTCCACCCTCGGGTTTAGTGACCAACATCTCGTGCTCCTCATGCACTCAGCCTTCTCTGCATATGGAAATCAGGCCATGAGGTAACAGCTTCCACAGGTGCTTTACTTCTAGAATAAGGTGTTGCCTGTCCAGCTTAACTTCCTTTCAAACCAAAGCAAAATAGTTTCATTTTGTGCAGAAATAGAAGGTGCTCACAGTCCAATACCCTGCCCAGAGATCAGTGCATTAGAGGACTTGTAGGAATTGCTTGTTGGTGATTCGCAGAGACAGTTAAAATGCCTCTTGTAAATAACATGATTGTTTTCTTCCCTAGGATGTCACCCCATACATGAACCCATCACCCTTTACTGTCTCTCCAAATACTCACGTGTCACAAGTCTTCAACCTGTTCAGGACGATGGGGCTCCGGCATTTACCGGTTGTGAACGCAGTTGGAGAGGTGGGTCCTTATCTCTGTCTTGTCTGTGATTTTTTTTTTTTTCTGCAGGAGGGGAACTTTCATTCTGTTCCTACTCATGGGAGCAGCAAAGTAAAGGAGTGTTTAAATGGTTTGTGCTTGATTCCTGTTCATCCTTGTCTCTGCCATCTACGATGCTCAGGAACAGTCAGTAGATGTCAGCAGCCTCCTATAAACATAAGGAGAAACTGTTTCCCTTGAGCCTGAACTGGTCTGTGTGAGGCAGCACTGCTTTTTCTGCCTCCTGGGGTTCCCCACAGCTACTCTGCAATAGGTGTGTTGGCTGGTTCCACATTTACTACCTGATGTTTTTGCAGTACTAGAGAACAGCCTGGCTCTAAACTCTTCCAGTGTGTAAAATCAATGAGGTGTTTAATCAGCTGAAATGTGTGCTTTGGCTGCTTCAGCAGCAGGCTGGGAGAGGGTCCCTTTTGCCACCTGCCAGTGTGCAGCCACCACTTACCTAATCTCACCCATTTCTCTTTTTGGCCTTTAGAGCTTCCCAGAACGTGTGTGATAGGAGCTATCTGTAATCATGTCATGTGGGATACCAGAAATGTCTTGAATGAAGCCATAAAAGACAGCTTTGTGATTTCCAATTGCAGTTTTCACTTCCCAAAGGATTTAGTTACATCTGTAAGCTGCCTGACAGGAACAGGATTTCCCTTCCTAGGCAGGAGTGATTACTGCTGTGTGCTGACATGACAGCAATGGTTAATCTGTCTGTTCAGGTGTAGTTAAAACAGTGTCTTGCCTGGAGATGAGTGCTGGGAGAGGGAGAGGGGCATTGTTTCTATGAATTTGAACTTGAACCCACCCTAACTCAGCACTGGTCAAGAACCAGCTGCAGGTTTCCCCTTTTTGGGGGGGATTGGAAAGAACAGCTCTGCTGTGCACATCTCAGTGTTCCATCTCTGACACTGCCTTGTAACTCTTCCTCCTCTTTTCTCCCTCTTCAAGATCGTTGGGATAATCACTCGGCACAACCTGACCCACGAGTTCCTGCAGGCAAGACTGAGGCAGCACTACCAGACCATCTGAAGCCCCTGCCCCACTGTTGGCGTGGCCTCCTCCCCGCACACGCGCTCGCCTCCTGCTGGGACCCCAAAGGCCCGAGCCCTGCCCTTTGGCTTCTCACGTGCCCACCAAGCCTGGGGAAAGTGGAAAACATCTTGCTAGCCAGAGAATTAGAGGAGCTGCCTGAGCCCAGGGCTGTCCATTGGTCTCAGGCACTTGGTTTGACCAGTCTTTATCCAGGTGTTTTCTTTCCCTGCCCCCCCCTCCCAGTTATCTCCTTCCATCAGGTGTTGTCCTGGCACTGTGTGTTCTGCCGTTTTGGTTTGGGTTTTCTTTAAGAGTTGGAAGGAAGAACCATCGAGCTCCCCTGTGTCCTGTGCAGAGAACTGCAGCATCCCTCCCTTCCTCCTGTTTGACTCCCTTGTCCTCTTCCTCCCTTGTTCCTGCAACTGTTGCCTTATTTGTGTGAGAAGGGGGTTGCTGTCAAGGCTGAGAGGAGATACTGAGGTTTGCAGATATCCAATAGCTACTCTGCAGGATGGCTTTTCTCAAAAGCAGTATTAAAAAAATCCAGCTTTTTGGACATATACCTCTCTTTGCAAGTGCTCCCAGTTGCCCATGTTTTTCCACACTGGCTTCATTTATTCCTAATTTCTCTCCTTCTTTCATGGGGAAATGTCCCTGCTGTGATGCTTTTGACAGAGACGACTTTTGAGAGCAGCTCAGCAAATCAGGAGCTCAAAAATGGTTAAATTTCACTGTTTGGGTTTGTAAATATTTCATACATTTGCAAAGCATCTCAGAGAAGGGAGATCTGTTAGCTCTCGCTGTTATCTCCCTGTCAGAGACCCTTCCAAGGCACTTTGTGGCACTCCACTTTGTCACAGACACCCCTGCATTTCTTGGGCATTTGTAGGCACTTTGTCCTTGTCCTGGTCTAGCAGTGAGAGCCTGGGACACCTTCCCAGCTGGAGTTACAGACCAGGGAACTGCAGGTCCTCGGAGCACGGAGAGGTGTTGCTTTCTGGAGGCAAAGAGAGCTGATGGTCTCGGGGCTTGGTTGGATCTCTGTCACGAGAGGAGCTGCTGTAGCTTCAGGCAGCACCTGCTGCAGGTGATGAGTGCTCTAAAAACGCTTGGGATAATGTTTGCAACTGCGGCAATCAGCATGAGGAGCCAGTTGCAGCCAGTTCAGGGCTTTAGCAGGTACCATCCTGGCCAGCACCTGCATTGTTCCAGCAGGCACCTGCCCTCCTGAGTTTGTGTGCAGATAACCCTCAGTGGGAAGCCAGCCTTGTGCCTGCAGGGGCTGCAGAGCTGATTGGCTTGATAAAGCACAGAGCATTCCCTCAGCCAAGAGACTGGGCCAAGGAACATGGGCAGTGTATCCCAGAAAAACTTCTGCACAGCCTCTGAGCCCTCCAGTTAACCTGTTGTCTGCCAGGAGGAGCAGAGGGTGGGAGCTGAGACAGAAGGAAGTCAGGCATTATTGATTTTCTGTATTTCCTTAGAGCATAGGAGTTGGCACAAGCTACTGCTCTTGATTTGCAAGTTCTTTCCCTGTAAGTAGAGTGAGGATGGTGGTTCTCTCTGGATAGTCTTTGCAGGTGGTCTCTGAAATACCTGTATTCCCTGAGCTCTGATCTTACACTGAGCTATCCTAAGAAACTTCCAGCACCCTTGTGCACTCCCTGAAGCTGGGCTGTAGGTTTGAAATGTGCTTCCATTAACCTGCCTTTCATTCAGAGGATTTGTGCTCCTGGCTGATTACAAAATCCCAGGAATCCTGTTTCTGTGGGATTTCAGATCGCTCTGATGTGGAATTAGCAATCCTATCCTCCTAGAGCACCTGTGTCTCTCTATGACAAATGTTTTTTCCCCTCATGGTGAGTGAGTGTGTGTGGAAGGTTCCTTCTCCTCACATGAACAGAGCTCCTTAGATTGTTGGCCCTGAGCTGGTCCTGCTTTATTTCTGTACACAAACTGCAGGATATTTTGCTGCAGGATGCCTTGTCATCACTGCTGAGGCTGGAGTTGGGCAATGCAGACAAGGCAAGCTGGAGAATCTTGTCAGGGTTTTTCTGAGCACCAGCTGCTCCCCCACGAGAAGGCCACTTGCCTCCAGCCTGCTGTCAGCTCTGCCTGGGCATCTTATTCCAATGCTTCAGCTGCAAAACACCCCCTTCCACTCTTTCAGTGTGAAAGTTTTGAGTGAGGCTGGTGGGTGACCCTGTCAGCTGCTTCAAAGGGAAATCCCAGTGTGCAGTTACTGTTGTGTGGCCTGCAGAGAGGGAGTTACAAGCTCACCTGCCAGTGGAGATGCAGCATTTCCCTTCTGCCAGGGCTGATGCCAAGGGGCTTGTGTTGAACCAGCCTCATTCTCACACTTTGGTCATTTAATTCCTTTCTTACAACACACTAAACTGCTTCTACTCTGGCTCTGGTTGCTTAGTGATTTACCAAGGAACTCTAACATAGGTGCCTGTAACCTTTTACTCAGAGCAACACTAAAGGAATAATAACCCAGAACTGGATTAGTTCTGATGGCAAGGCTAGGGGGTCAATCTGGGGCCTTCTCCCCTGCCTCGTGGTCTCCTGTGCAGCGTTAATGATGCAGTTTTGAATTGTTAATTACTGTGAGCCATTCCAGTGGTAGCAACTTACCTTTCCATTTGGTTTTTTTTGCACTGTTTTTTGGTTATGAACCGATGTAAGCTAATTCCATGGTGTATATAAATTGTATTTTTTTTAAATTTGTATGAATATATTTTTATTTGAACTATATGGCACTTGGGAAGTATTCATGTGAACCATAACATGTCTGAGAGTAAAATGTTTGTGTGTCTCCTTCAGCACTTTCAAGGCCTTTTGATGTTTCTAGTATTGTTTTATTTTTGCCCTTTTGATGTTTCTAGCATTGTTTTATTTTTGCCCTTTATGATAATAAAACTAGTAGAACATGGCAACATCCAAGAGCATGATTTGAGGGAGCTGAGTAGTTGCTATTTATGAGCTGTCTGGATGTAACAGTTCATGCAGAAGGTGCCCTGGGGGTGGGCAGAGAGGAACTGTGTGTGATCCTTGAGGTTGTGACCACTGTAATTCCATATTCTCCCACAACAGCTGTATCAAAGGAGGGAATTTCCAGTGTTTGAGGAGCTGAATTGTGCATATGGTGCTGCTTTCCTTACCTGAGAACTCACCTTCCTCCCAGTAAGTTAATGAAAGAGGCTCAGAGTGCAGTGTGGCACCTCTTGTTTTTCAGGTGGCTTCTCCAGGATATGAAAAATCTTCATTTAAACCTTTATTTAGTTTATGGCTACCTTTCCTGCTTTATCCTGCTGTTTGCCTTCCATAAAAATATTTTGTGACACTTTTTTGAGCTTTCATCATGTACTTGCAGGCCAAAAATGTAAGTAACAGGGAACTCTGCTTCAGCTCTGTGCTGCCTTTGGTCATAAATGCAGGGATGGAGGAGGGAATGAGAGAGGTTTATGGACTCATTAAATCCGTGTGTGTTCCTGTGCCTGCACGCAGGGACTCTAGCAGAAAAATTTGCAGAATCACAGAATACTCTGAGTTGGAAGGGACCCACAAGGCTCATCGAGTCCAGCTCTTGAATGAATGGCCCATTCAGTGAGATGATTATTTTTTTAAAATTTTTATTTTACTTCATCTCGTTTACAAACCCACCCAGGTGTGTGGTGTGTGCATTCCCACCCCGGTGTGGCTCATGCAGCACACACAGGAAGGAGCAGGGCATGGCTGCCCTGAGCTTTGGCTCTGTGTGAGGGGAAAGTGAAGCTGCTCTTCTTGTCCAGGGTGCTGAAGTGATGGGATACACTCAGCCTTTTCTGCACCCACTGGGTGTTCACAGCAGTGTGTGCAAAGGGCTTGTTGGGAGCTGGAATGAGACATCAGTGAGTTCCACCATCTGGGGAGGGAGGGGATCAGTCTGTGAGGTTTGGATGTTGGGATCACTGTTAAAAAGCAAGCAGGGTGTCCCTTCTCTGGGGACACGTGCAGGAATAAAGGCACAAATCTGTGTGGGCTGGGCGTGGTTTGACACACATTTCAATGATTCCTTAAGCATTTTGGAGCAGAGACTGCACCCCACATGTACCAGGTTCAGTAGCTGAACACAGAAAACAACACTGTGTTGACAGCTCACAACTCTGAACAGGTAAGTCAGGACAACCCTGAGCCCCTCGCTGATTCCCCCAGTCTGTAGTAGAGAATCTCTCTTGGGATGGCTGAACTTACACACTGATTTTATCTTTCCTTTGCTTCCCCCCAGTCCCTAGCACAGCAGGCCTGACTGCAGCATAGCTGCCTGCCCACCACCATCTGTTTTCTTAAAACTTCCCCTCTTCCCAACTCTGCTGCTGTTTCTGTACAGGATCGTGCTGGTTTTCCCAGAGAGCAGTCAGGAGATGGTGAGGGAGAGGGGGGAAGGTCTTACAAATCATCCTTCCTTCCCACATAAAAGTAGTGGGGCACACTTATCAAGCAGATGTCAATCAGCAAATGCCTTTGGGGCCCAAGATTCGGGGAAAGTGAATCAAGCCAGCTGGCTGTGGCCAGCCTGGGCTGTGAGCTGGCACAGCTCCCACCTCCCTGCAGCGGGGAGGGCGTGTGCCCTGCGCTCCACACATGATTTCTTGGAGAAACAAAGCGGTGCTGACAGCTCCTCTGGGCATTCTTGTCTGCACAATCAGATTCCAGTGAAGCATTTCATCTAGTGGGGAGCTGGAAAGGGATAGAGCAGCGTCTGAGGGGCAAAGAAACCGTCACAGCCGGTCTGCAAATAAAGCCCAGGCCAAGCAAACCACTTTTCCAGCCAAGGCTCATGCCTTACGGGGGGTGTGGAGAGTGCTGGTGGGATTGCTGGGGTTTCAGAGCTCAAAGGACAGAAAGCTGCTGAATTATGCACTGCCCTTCAGGGGTTCTGCCAGGAGCTGTTAGCAAGTGGGAATGAAGTTCTGGCATGGCAGGAGGTGTGCAAATGTCATCAGAGCCTGGGGGAGGGTGTGAGCCTGGTCCTTCTCTGATCCCACTGGGGTGTTCATCTGCAGGGTGGCTCTTCCCAAGGCTCTTCCCTGCTCTCTCTGATCCAGCCCTCACATCAGCAGTGGTCGCTTTTTGCCTGCAGAGCCCATCAGTGCCGAGTTCTCCTCATTCAGCTTTTCCCTGTGCCTTTTCCCTGTCCCTCTTCTGACCTGGCTGTGGGATTTCCCTGAGGGAGCTTTACAGCTCAGTGTGTTTATGGGAGCAGCAGTAAAAATCCAGTCAGAGGTGCTTTTTTCCTCGATTGCTTACCCTCAATGAGGTTCTCCCAGGCCCCAGGGTCCATTAAGTTACTGTCTGCCAGCCCATACAGACTTGTTCCACCAGGAACTGGCTCGCTGTTAATACTGGACCCACCTGGCTTCGGGTCAGGCAGCATCGAGTCTTCTTGCCATTTTTAGCACGTTCCACCGAACTAATTAGTGTTTTGTGCCCCGAAGGGCTGACAGGGAGGGACAATTTACAGTGTCTGTGCAAGTTTTGCTTGACTGGGTAAAGTTCAGTTCCAGCAAGAGTTGTTACTGCTTGAGTAAGTGGATTGTTTTTACTTCCCCTAATAGCAGCTCACGGGAAGTGGGGCTGTTGCCCATTGCTGGTGTGGAGGGATCCACCTGTGTGTTCCCATCTTGCTGCAGTGGGAAAGGGGTGCATTTGGAAAGCCTGTTTGAGAAGACAAAGCCCTGTTGTCCCCATAAAGGCTCCCCAAAGGGTGACTTCACACCCCCTTGATCTGTGAAACTGCCTGTGAGTAAATGCAGAGTCACTGTAGCTTTCACTGCAGAGATGTCTCATGGAAGCTGCTGGGAGTTTATTCTGACAGTGAACCCCATGTGGACACTTGCACAGAATATTTTGCCTTTAGCTGTCCTTGCTGGAGGGAGGGGCTCTGAGGTGTGGTCTCCTATTGGAGTGGAGCAAAATGATCCCCTTCTGATTAAACTTCTATTCTTCTTCTCTAGGGAAGAACCACAAGGCCCACCATGCAGGGAGCACTCAGGTCCCTCCCAGGGGCCGTGCCAGCGGTGCAGGGAGGGACTGGCAGGGTGGCTTGTCAGAAATGTGTGTGGCATGAGCCCTGTTCAAGGGGTGCAGCAGCCTTGGCTGTGACAGGGGTGGTGTGCACTTGGATTTTCCCTTTCCCTCTGGTCCCTGAGAGCCTTTGTGAGCAGCTGTCCCAGCTCTGGAACATCTGCCTGGCACAGCCTGTCCAGGGCAGGTGCTGCTCCTCTCCCCCTGTGCCATTTCATCAGCAGAGTCAGAATGGGACTGTTCCAGTTGAGTCTGTCCTGGTATTGCCTTCTCAGGCCCTGAACAAGCTTCCCAGGGTACTCCAGTACCTGGGAATGGACTGAGATTCTGGGAATGAGGCTCATGAGGTGCTCAAAATAGCCCAGTTCCCAGCAGTGTGTGCGGTCACAGGACAGTTGTGTTGGGCTGGGCTCGATGCCATTGTTGGGGCTGATGGGATTCTGAGCTCTTTGGTCCTTGGGATGGTCACTGAATGTGCTCTTGGCAGTATCACCTTCTTTGTCTGGGGGGAGAATATGTTTGGGGTCAAATTCAGCTCCTAAGTGTGAAATCTCACTTAACAAAGGTTAAATGAACCCTCATCAGCTTTGCAGTGTTCCCATCAGCCCTGTCAGAACAGCATTGTCAGAGGCTCTTCCCAGAAAGTGATAAATGTTCTGTACAAGCTGCTTTGTAATTGGAGTGATCCCACCTGCCCTCTCATGAGGAATATTCAAGGATTATTCAAGGAATCCTTCAAGAAATGCTGGGAATCAGCATCTCAGCCATATGCAGAGTGAGACAAGACACAGTTACTGATGTATCTTTCTGTTGATGCTCGTAACGTTTATTTGGCCAGTGCTAGAAAGCAAATACAGTGAATTCCCTTTCCTCCCTCTGGTTATTTTGAAACTCGTGGAGTGTCATGATTTTTCTTATTTCTTTCCATGTAAATTTTGCTTACGTGGGGGATTTGTGGCAGCTCCTGGGACTGAATAATCTAAACCAGCAAAAGGACTCTCTTGTTACTGAAACCCTGTCTTATGTATGTTGGTCTTTCAATGTTGAACAAGCTTTCTTTTCCTGCTAATCTGTTAGAATTTCTTAGTGCAGATGGAAAAACTCTAGTGAAATATTCATTTTAGTTTTTACCAAGTTTATACTTTCTCTATCTCGTGTAAGATCCAGCCTTGTGGGTACCAGAACACCAATAAAACTTAAGATTTTGACTTTAGGAAAATGCAAGAAAATTTAATGCAACAGACAGGAGAGAGGTCCAGCATACATATCTAACGTGTTAGTTTTATTTAAAGATGGTCTCTTGGTGCTAGAGCAAGAAATGTTCTTTAAAAAAAGAAACATCAAATAAATAAATAAATAAATAAATAAAAATAGGAATAACTTTCTGTTGAGGAGCTTGGAAAGCATCTGGCTTTCATCTTGGGAGGAACAGGTACTGTAAAGCATTCTTCAGAGCAGGGAATAGGGAGGCTGATCCTAATTCCTCCGGGAACCTGCAAACCAAACATGAAATAAATGTTACTAAAATCTGTTTCTGTGCCACCGTTGTCAACAGTGCTTTTGAAAAACCAACAGTGGCTTAAATACTAGGCTAAAATTAACTCCTTTCTCAAACTGTGTCTTCTTAAAGGTTTAAAGGGCTGCTCCTCCTCCCCTGTGGTGGCACAGGAGTGGCCCGGGCAGGACTCACCATTGCAGCCCATCCCGCTGAGGGAGCCGATCCTGTCGATCCTCCTCCCGAAGCACCCGGAATCTCTCATCATCCTGGGCATCTGCAGCCCCCTCAGCCTCTTGAGGAAGGGCTCCCTGTAGGACAGGGGGGTGTTGGGTGCCAGCCTGGGCTCAGCCTTCTGGTCCTCGCTGTCGTCGCCGAGTTCTGAGCCGATCTCCTCCTGGGCTTTGGGTTCTTGCAGGTCGGGGTTGGACTCCAGGGCTTCAATCATGGCAAACTTATCCTCCAGCCTCTCCAGCAGAGCCTGTAAGAGAAGGAGTAACTTCATGAAACTCCTAGTTTTGTAGTCATTTAGTAACTCTTCCAGTCATCCCGTTCTGCACTCATCAGTAGTCCCACAGGCAGCCCCAGGGAGACTGTCAGGTTGGGTGCCAGGCCCTTGAGCTCTGTCCCCTGCACTAAATCCCCATTCACAGCTATTCCATCTGTGGGAAGATACAGCTGTGAGCTGAATGAAGCTGCTTGACACCAAGTGTGTCTTACTGGCAAGGTTACAACTCCTGACAGAGAAAAGAAGCCCAAGGTCTGAGTTGCTCAGCAGTGGTACAGCCTCAGAGAACTTTGGATCCATAGCCATGTTCTCAGAAGCTGCTGCTTGTCCTCCCTGGCTATTTCTGTGGACATCACTTGCAGAAACTTCTTGTTTTCACTGATATCTGTCCCAGGGGTTACAGGATTGCTGCTCCTTAAAGTAACCAAAAATACCCGTGTGCTAAATTAATGCCTGCTGAGTGATTGCTTCCTGGGCACCATCCTCTGTAATTTGTACAGCTTTGTGTGACAGGCATCAGATAACCTTCTCAAGGGCAGCTCAACCAATTAGGGGAACCTAATTGCCCATCTCTGGAAGTAGAATAGAGAGGAGTGAGCCTCATGGCTTGCCTGACAATAAATGCTTTTGGAAGCTGCTCTTCTTGGCTGCTGGAAACAGCCCAGAGGCACTGGGTGGTTTTAGCTACAGCTGACACTGTCCCAGCATCTCAGGGAGTTTGTCTTCAGGCCTTGAGAAGCTGGTTATTGGTACCAGATCAAGGAAAGTTTTGAGCTCTCAGATTTCATCTGAGACTGAGCTGCTGTTGTGCTGCAACAATTAGGTGTTGTGTGACAGTTCTCTGTCATTCATGAAAGTTTGCACTTGGTAATTCTATAGCTGTAATTCTATAGCTGTAATTCTATAGCTCTGGAAGCCCTCTTGGATGAGAAGGCTAAATAATTATAGTATTTCTCTATCAGCATTTCTAAAAGTTTGACTTTGGGTGCTCCACTTTACCTCCTCATCTCCCATCCATACACAAATATCTCAAGTTCACGAAGCCAGAGCCCAGTGCCTGCCCTCCTTCACTGCTCCTGCCCTTTAGTGGGGTAGAGAGGAGCCCAAAGTTTTCTGTTTGTTCTTATAGAGCTACTCTGATGGTTTTTTATCCCTCGCTGGAGCTTTGCTCCCAACGAGATGAATCTTAAGAGATCTTTAGGAGAAAAAGAACCAAAACCCCAAAGCAGACATCCCACAATGTGGCAATTTTAATTCCCAGAGCTGCCCAGGAGCTCAGGTGAACCCAGCACAGGAGGATGTTGCCCTGCAGAGCTTCTCTGAGCTCCTGTGAAGAGCTGAGGCTTTGTCCCCTGCCAGGTGATGGCCGATGTGGCCACTGCTGCCTGATCATGCAAAGCACCCCCTCACACCCTGCTGAGCACCCCCAAAGTTTAACCTCGAGAAGAGAGAGAGTCCTCACCTCCATGCTGGCCAGTTCTTTGGCAGGGCTGAGGCTGTAGATGGGGTTGGCTCTGCTGGACTGGAGCTGGATGAGCAGCAGCAAGAGGAAGCCACAGGAAAATGAGCCTTTAGTGTCCATGGTGCCGAGTTCGTTGGGAATAGCGAAGTTCGAGCTGTCTCTTCTGAGATGTCCCTTCAGGTCTCTCTCTTCCTTGTCCTGTCCTCTCTCTTCCAAAGCTCTCCTCTTTTATACTCTTTGGGTGTGATCTCTGCTTCCTGGGTTATCAGGGGGTTTATCTTGGGCACATTCCAGTCCCTCTGCAGGCATGCAGCTCTGTCAAGGGAAGATTCCCTTTATTAGCTGTCATTAGGCAGCAGCCGCCCGTGGCTGAGGAATGTATGTCACAAGTCAGTGATTTCATGTCACTCCCCCTCCTCTTGATACCAGGGCTGTGATTACACGGTCCGGTTGGAAATTCTTAACAATTTTCTTTCAAGAATGGTCAGATTGAGGGAGATGGGAAACAACCCCAAACTCTGCTCAGTGAGAAGATTTCCACAGAGAAATTACCTTTTACAGGGAAAGCACAAGGCTTTTCAGATGAGTATTTGGTGAAGTGTAAAGGCTGAAGATAAATTTACTTTTAGGACACCTACAGCATTGTGAGCACTTCCCTTCTATATATGGAATATGTGCAGCCACCACATACCATGGACTGTGCTGAAAATCCCAAATTTGGGCCAACTTCTCTTTCCCCACTGCTCTTGGAGTGATTTCACCATTGGGACTTTGTGTTTGTGTGCTACCAACAGCGGCAGCACCTCCATCTGCAGCTCAGCAAGGACTGACTCTGCGGGGACAGCGAGTGCCTCCAGCCCCCAGCGCCGAAAACACCATCCCTGTTGACAGCCAAACCTGTAAATAATGGGATTTCTTTCCACATCGATGGTAAGGCTTGACCCTACAGCAATAACACTGAAAGGCCAGGTGGCCAGATGCAGGAATAATCTTCGTGTCCCCTCACACAAGAAAGAAAATTGCTCGATGAGAAATTTCAATTGACGGCTCTTGGTGTTAATCAGAATCTGTCCTCGTGGAAGAATGGGTGAATTTGTGTCTCTATGTGGTTTGGGAGGGGTTAAAATGAAATCTTCAGTTTAATGTGTTAAAAAATCAAACATATTTATTTATTTATTTATTTGAGTGCTGAAGTTTTTTAAATTAGCTAAAAACTGCCTGTTCTTAAATTAAATGCAGATTTGCTGAAAATTCCTCTTCCTCAGTTGTCTTTGTGAATATAATGCAACTAAAATTAATGCTTTTTTTACAGAGGTGCAAGAGTTCTAGAAGCACATTGTTTGCCCCACATTTTCCTAATGTTTCTTTTTATTTTAAACTGAAGCAAGAATGCATGTCTATAATTTGTTGACTTTTCATATGAATATAGATCTTGAAGGGATCTCCTGATTAGTTTCTAAATAATAAAACAATGATAAAATATTTCTCATGTCTTAAATGTTTTAACATGGTGTTTGTGTACAAACATGTGGACACACTGTTCACATGATCAGCTACCAAAATTATACTGGAAAGGACATTCCCAAGGTTGTGGAGTCATGCTCAGATGCTACTTTTTCCTAATATAGTCTGAATTCGGCCCAGCTCTGTGTGTGTTCTGATGAAACCCTTTATTATAAAAACTCCCTCTATTTTTTCTCCATGCTTTCTTTTTTCAGTACATGGAGGAAATGCTCTTTTATTTGTATCACCCCAACACATTCTTGTTTTGTGCTATTAAGAACTAAGATCCTGATAGCTTCTTTTTTTATTATTATTATTTTTAATTAACACTCCAGGATGCAGTGTCTGTATAATTCACTAATGAGTTACAATCATTCTCTTCCTGCTGCTCTTGGTGTATGTGTTTGTTTACACCGAGGTGTAATTTGTTTTGTAAACTGCAAAGAAAAGTGTGAGAAGATAAACCAGAATTATTCATTAGTATCCAGTGCCGAATTTAAGATAATTAAGATCTGTTATTGCTGTATTTTTTGTTTCTTTCCTTTCACTCCCCCACACACTAAATATTCTCTAGTGCTCTCCCTGCAAAGAAACTTTTTGTCACTTACTCTAAGCTTTGCTTTGTGGTTTTTTTTTTTTTTTTTTTATAGAAAAGTGTCAGAACTCAGCTCATTATTGTTTGTTTGTTTGTTTGTTTTATCTCAGTGTCACCACCCTGGTAAGATGAATGTGAACTTAAGGCTTTACAGCCCCGCGATGGATAGTCGGGATCCAGGCACTGCCTGTGCTCAGCTGGGCATTTCCCCTGAAAAAGCCCCGTCAGGAGCCTTAACAGGGCAGCAGGTTCTTATGAAAAGCTTGATGTGAGTGATTTTAGGGTTGGGAAATCGGCACTTTTCCTCAGGCTGGCGGGATGGGAGGTGTGGGGTCCTGAGGCTCCGGTAGATCAGCTCTGGCTGCTCAGAGCAGAGAGGGGAGCACCAAAGGTGCTGCTGCAGCCCGGGTGAGGATCCCTGCGGGCAGGAGGATGGAGGGAGCTCAGCTGAGGGTCACATTGCCCCTTCTCCTGCAGGAGGAGTCTACGCCCTTGATTTTCAGCCCTGTAAGGCTGAGGACTGTAAGCCTGGGGGTGGTGCCGCGTGGATTCCTTCTGCTGATAAACCTGTCCCTAAGCGCTGCCCCGACCTGCCCCACGTCCCTCCCGCGATGTCCGTGCTCCTACTGCAGTTCTGTGACTGAAGAGTCTGAGCTGACTGGAAAGAGCCTTTGTAGTAGCCTTTGTTCTGAGGAAGAGGCTGGATTTGGATTCCTTTCATCTCCCAGTCATTAAACCCTCTGACAAAACTATACCATACCCCACCTAAGCTCTCTTTCCCTGCAGTTTGGTTAGATTGAGAAGGAAATGAAGAGATGAGGCAATGTGAGAATCAAAAGGGAGATCCAAAAATGTCCATTAAATGTCCAACTGCCATACTGCAGTTAAGACAGTTAAAAGTGGTGCCTCACTTTTTCCAAGGGGGGAAGAATTAATTTTCATCCCAAACATGGATTATTTCTCCGGGTGATCGGGATGTATTCTCTCCGTGTGGCGGCTGCCCCTTTCTTTGCTGGGCACTCCAGGCTCTGTATGGGCATCAGGGAGATCTGGGCAGGCGGGGGAATCCCGGCAGAGCCCGGCAGAACCCAGCAGAGCCCGGCACAGCCCGGCACAGCCCGGCGGTGCCGGTGCTCGGTGTGCGGGGCACTGGCGTCTGTCCCGGGTGCTGAAGCTTCGGCAGCCCCTCGTCCGCAGCCAAATGTATTTTTAAAGCGATTGGGTGTCCTCAGCGGCCCCCTCTGTGCCGGTGGGCCGTGCCAAACCTGGCACTGGCACCCATGGCACAGGGGTGCGTGTAGGACACGCTGGAATTAACCCCGAGCCCGGTGCCCACCTCCTGGGAGCGTTCCCTGCCGGCAGCCGCGAAGCCATCGGGAAAGGCTTCCCGGAGCTGGCAGAGGTGCCTGGCACTGCCTCTTCACTGCAGCGTGGAGGGTCGCGGGACTGATCATCGCCCTGGAAGGATGCAATCCCCATCCTTCCTGCTCCTGAGACCCTCCACGAAGGCTTGTCCAGACCGCGTGGGGTGCTCTGGCCAGAGCCGGGACCGAGCCCTTAGGGCAGAGGGAGAAGAGCGCTCTAGATTTTGTGGGTGCTAGAGATGGACAGGAAAGGAGAGGGATAAAGCAGTGAGAGTGTACAGGATCTGGGGGATGACCAAGGGGAATAAATACAATTTAGCCCTCTAATAATAAACTAGTCAGAAATGAGTCTTTTGGATGGGATCATATCTCGACTGCTGCCTGATATCCCTTATAATCAGGTTCCTCAAAAACTGCTACATTTGAGAAAGATATATCTGTGTTTATTTCTGTGCAGGAGCAGTTTTACTGGAGGCTTTTCTCCTCAGCCACTTCTGTAATCCTGGTCTGTAAATTCATGAACTGCTGCTTAGTGGAGATGGAAATGGCACAGCCAGAGATGAGCTTCCCCCATCTGACTGGCATCCTCACTTCAAAGCTTAGCTTTGATTATTGAAATGCTAATAGAACTCAGCAAATTACCTAAAGTACAAACACACTTGGCTTCAGTCCTGGGGATCTAATTATGGAGCCTTTTATGTGAAATAAATTGTTCTTGCTTTCTGAAAAGTGGCTTTTTAAAATGTTCCCACAAAATGCCAGGTGATGGGATGGCACATTACCAGCTCGGCCCCTATAATTGCAGCTCTTATCTGTTTCTTGTTCATCTTCTGCAGGATTCTGGTCACAAGTGCTCACAGCTCAGACTTCAACCTCCTCTGACCGCTGTTATTTTCCTGCAAAGAACTCCAATGACCCACGGTTTACGTTGATGTAGCTGAGTTTGGAAACAAGCTGAGGATGTTCAGGAAAAAAACTCCAGCAGCACTTACCCTTCATGGGATTTTCATCGAAATTTCAACGTTAGGAAGCTTTTATGCCTGTGAGAATGTCCCTGCTCTGAGGGTTACTGAGGGCTGGGAGTGAGGTTTAGACTCAGGATTAGTAGGAAGGGGGTTGCAACCTTCCCATTAGCAACTGCCACAAGACACTGGTTCCTCAAAGCAAGCAGGTCTGCTTCTTCTCAGCCTAAGTAAATTGTTAGTTTTAAGCCATATATAGTCTATTGAAATGGAATTATGGTGAAAACGGCTTTGTTCTTTCATCTTCCATTCCTGACTTTAGGTCTTCATCTGACTGGTGAAATCCTTAACTTTCTTGTGATTTTTTGCTTAGGAAAGGCAACATGGAGTATAATGAATTCATTGCATTATATGGTGTATGTATTATATTTGCTATATAATCCATTGTTGGAGAGCTTGGACACAGGGGTGTCTGTAAATCCCACTGAGTGTCTGTTCAGGGCATTTTCAGAGTTGCTGCTGCTTTGTTGTTAAAGTCAACTTAAACAGATTAAGTAGCAAACAGCATAAGACCCAAACAAGACTGTTAACCAGAAAACCCTTCAGGATGTGGTTCTGAATTTTCTGCTCAGTGCTTTGAACTACCTGGATCTGTCTATGAAAGAGTAGGGTGCCCTTGGACTTCCTTTAAAGAAGGGCAGTATTATTTTTTTGTTTAGGTTTTATTTTTTTTAAGTAAGATATAATAGGAAGAAACAGTTGTTTTCCTCTGCCAGTGGCAGATCCAAATGCAGACTCGCTGTTTCTACTGATGCCACCTCAGAGAGCTGCCCTTAGTGCAAACTATGGGGCAAAGACTTTGGGGCTTTTTGTGTCCTGATTGCTGATTACCAGACTGCAGCCCCCCTGAAATGCTCCTGAATTCCAGTGGATTGTGTCTAACTGCAGACTCTGTTTCAGGAATGACACATGAGGCAAATTCACTAAATTAAGGAAAACAGTTTATTACCCGTGGAGTAATGAGACTTGTTTATTTACACATTTAGTACACAAACAGTACAAATGTGGCTTTTTGTAACTAAATTTCAGATAGATGTTCACACATAATTACTCTGATACAGACAGGCAGTAGAGCAAAGGTGTGTTCTGCTGGCCAGGTAATTCAGGGGAGGACAAGTGGGTGCAATTTGCTCAGTAGATTGTGTAGTAGATGATGGAGCCAATATGAAAAAGAGCTGAATCTCTCACTGAAACCTCAAAGCCAGCCCTGTCAAGAAAGCAGAGGAATAAATAAATAAAAGCAAGAGAAATGCACAGGAGGAGGATAAAATAATGAAACGTGTTGGGGATAGGAGGGCAAAAGTTACTTTAGGGCACTGTTTCATTAAAGCTGAGTTAACTCTGCCCTTGTGCAGGTCACACACACAGAGCTGCCTCTGGCTCTCTCTTACCACCCTGCAGAGTCAGCACCCCAGGCCACTCAGGGCCCCAATTCTGTCCAGCCTGACACCAAAGCAGCCCCTGGGGATGCCCTTCTTGCTTCTGCCTCGGTATCTGCGGGAGGAACTCAGGAGGTCGCTGAAGAATCTCGGGATTGCCCCGTCCCCCACGGACACGCTCTGGGGCTGCTCCCTGGGGTTCTGGAGCCACGGGAATTCAGGGTCTTCCTGCTCAAAGACACCTCCTGGGATCAGCTCATCTTGCTCCTGGCCCCTCTCTTCTGAGACCAGGGGAAGCTCCAGATCTTCATCCAGCAGTTTGGAGAGACTCTGGGAAAAGGGAAGGGCAGAGGGTGAAGAGGGAGGAGAAGGAAGGGTTCTGGAAATTCTCATTATTTTCATGTAAGCCACACTCAGCACTAAGTTTGATGACATTTATTTTTAACATGAAAGTACTGAAGTGGTTTCTGAGGCTGATGATGGTTATCTTTGCTTTCTTCTGGCTCACAAAGCTTCTCTGAGCTAACTCTGGATGCTCTCTCAAGGTGCTCTCAGGCTATATGCTCCTGGTGAATCCTATAGTTCTGAGCTGGCAGACTGCCAGTTAATCCTGTCCTGGAGCTGGGGTGTGGGATAAATTGTGAAAAATGACAAAAGAGCCTCGGTCAAGTGAATAAGGAACAAGAAAAAAACAGTTGATATGTTGGAATAATAAAAGGACCAAAGCAATAACACGCTGAAATCAGTGCTGAAGGATTATATTATATATTTCTTTACAGACTGGGAGGTTACTTCCTATTTGGCAATACCAGATCCTTAGTCCAGTAGCTGAAATGTGTTTTCCTGCTGACTTGGCATTGCTGCACACACAAATACACCCAGGCACACATACACACGTCCCTTTTTTCTTATGTTCTGCCTCTGGGACAAGCAGGAGCTGCATTGCTGCACCACTGACCTGAGGAGGAGATCCTGCAGGTACAACCCTGTAATTCCAGCCAAAACCAGGGAATTCGGGGAGGAGCATGCAGGTGACTGCCCTAGGAATTGAGATCACAGTCCTTCCAGGATCATTCCTTTTACTCCAAAAGTTCATGGTTTTACTCAGTCACAGGATGACCCTGTACCTCCAATCCCCAACCTGACCCCACAAGAAAAAAAAGGAAAAAGCAAAACATTTTCCTTTCAGAAACTTAAACCCAGTAATCAATGAGTTTAATTTCCTCCTGTTTAATAACCTCAGGGTTGCTGCTGTCACCTGCCTTGAGTTTCTCCTGCTGCTTTAGCTGGGGTTGGAAGAAGCAGAGCTCATCTGAAGTGTCTGATTCCTAAAGAACCATCAGCTTCTCTCTGCTCTGTTGAGCAGCCAGTCACTCACCTGTAAGCTGGAAATGGACCTGGCCCCTGCCTGGTTTTGACTGACAATGAGCAGCAGAAGGAATCCAGGGCAGAAAAGAAGTTTCAGGTTCATGTTCTTGTTTTGGTGTCTCTGATTCCTCCTCCCCTCGAGTCTCTCCAGTTCAGTGTTGCTCTGTGTCTCCAGCTATCAGCATTTATATCTTCCTCCAGTCCCTCCCAAGGCCACCTTTTGAGTTCCTGCTAGTGCAAGGATTGGTTTGAGGTTCTGAGCTGTTTTCATCCTCCCAGGAGGAGGAGGAGGAGGAGGAGGAGGAGGAGGAGGAGAAGGAGGGAGGAAATAGTTCTCTTTTCTGGTGGTGAATGAAAGGAGCACTTTACACTTGGGCAGAGCAGCATCCCTCTGTGCATCTGCAGGGCTCTGCAGGCTGCTGTCCTGGGCCACTGCTGTTTGTGTCAGTGTGCCCAGCTCAGAGTTCCTCGGGCTCACTGCTGAGCCTTTGCTTTTCATTCAGAGAAAAAGAATTGGGAGAAATATCAAGTGAGACAGGAAGGGAACTGGACCCACTGTACTTTCACTGGGCTCCTGGGAAACACCCAACTAGAGGGATGGGGGGCTCAGAAAAGATGCTGTGTAAGAGCTCAGTGTTATTATATAATAATATGAGATTATAATGCAATAACATAGCATATAATCTGATGTGATTGACTTATGAGCTGAAAGAGTGTGATTTGGAGAAGGGAAATCAAAGTCTTAAAAATACAACAAGTTGCATTAGTTACTGTCCTGAGTGACATGAGTGTGGCTGAAACCAGGCTGACATGCACAGAAAGCTTCTACAAGGTTTAAACTGAGGAAGAAATTCCTCTTTCTCTGGATCCAGCTTGAAACACTTCCTTTATGTGTTCTCTTAGACACAATTTGTATTAAATCTGAAACCTGTCTGAAAGGAAGCACAGGCTTGGAATTTGGCCCCATTGAGAAACTGAAATGTTCCTGAGTGTGCAGGGATACATCTTGACCTTTTGTGGCATTTTTGCACAGATGTGATGCTCAAAGCTAAAGGCCATTGAACTGGATCTGGATGGAGGAAACAGAAATCAGGGACCATCTGGCATTTTTCATCTGATATTTGAGTTACTGAAAGCTTGGAAGCCAGTTTTCAGTACCAACTTGTTGGTCCTGAAGGCTTGGAAAAAAAATTATTCTGTGATGTGCCAGTGGGTTTATAATTTTCAGTGTTTTTTCACTTGCAGATCAGAGTTGTTAAGTGTCTCTGGCAATGGGTATTTTAAGGAGATGGTTTATAAACATCCCTCTGTGACAGAGAGGGAGGTCTGATGTTATTATATTTTTGGGATTTTTTTGTTGTTGTTGATGTTGATTAAACCCACATTTGATATGAGTCTCAGCAAATGGACTCATCATTCCAGAGGTTTGAGGTGAGTACTTTGCAGTGTGACAAGACAGTGAGAGGTTTCAGGGTTGTCTCTTCTCCTCTGCAAAAGCCCAGAGTTGTTTTTTGATGGTTTGATTTCTTGTCACAAGTCTGCAGAGATGCAGACAATAAATCTTGACCCTGAGATCTCTGAGCTTGTTTTTGGGGTACAGCTGAATTCTCTCAGGTTGCTGTTGGACATACACACACCAGCACAGCCCTTCCCCGTGACTGTGCTGGGACAGTCAGAATAACTGAGGTTGGAAAGGACTTTCAGAGGTCTGTGGTGCAATCCTGTGCTAAAAGCCAACTTAGATGAAGTTTCTCAGTGCCTTGTCAAGTTGAATTTTGAGAGTCTTTAAGAAGCAATGATTTCCTAACATCTACTTGGAATTTTCCCTGTTGCAATTGGTGTCACTGCCTCTCCTCCTAATGCATTGCAGCTGGATGTTGTCTGTGAGTGCAACAAAAGGGTTTTTTTCCATCTGCCAAACAATGACCCTCCATGGGAGGGTGTTTCAGGGAGTGCTGCATAACCCAGACAAGCAGGGCAGCTTCAGCCCAGGTAGTCAACACCTGGGTTCAGATCAGGTTTGGTGCAGTGGCAAGGAGGAGTCAGGAAGAGAAAACATCTCTGCTTTACCCTCTGGATCCTCTCAGGATTTCTAAACTTGCCAGTAGGGTGGTGCAGTTAAGATGGAGACTTCAGCACAAACTTCAGTCCATAAAGAAGAGAGGAAACCCTGAGGACAACAGAAAATTTTTGGGAGGCAGGAAACAGGTTTGTGCCCCTTTCTGAAGTGGTTTGGGTGTCCCTTTTTAGGACAAATCCTCCATAAGGGATGGAAGGAAGCACCAAGAAGGCAGCAGGTTGGTGGGTGTTGCTCATCTCCAACAGTAAATTGTTTCCCAGCTTACTGAGGTATTTCTCCTGTACCAGCAGAGGTCTGATTAAAAGAGCAGGGTCAGAACAAACTCCTCCTCTGGGGATGTATCTGCCTCATCCCTCAGGCTGCCACGAGGAAGGCAAGCTCTGGAGCTGATGGTGCATGGCCTGCTTAGACAGGTAACATTAGAGCAATGCTGCAGCAACTCATCCTCCTCCTCCCCAGCTCAGGGACCCCTTCAGCCTCCCTCTCCTTCCCAGCCAACATTCCCTGGCTCACTGCAGCCAGCTGAAAGGGCAGGGACGTGTTTGTAGAGCTTCCCTCACGGTGGGATGGCCAAGTCCGTGATGGAAGCCGGCACCAGGGGCCCCTCATTAGGAGACATTAACATTTAACTGTGGTCTCCAAGCATTTGCCTGCTTGTCCCCCTCCCCTGTCCTCTCCCAAGTGGTCTGGAGCTGAGCTGGGCAAGGCTCAGGGCACAGCAGCAGCATCCCAAGCCCAAGTCTGGGCTGCAGGAGCTCTGTTCTCCCCCACAGGAGGGGGCCCGGGGGGATCTCTGCAGAGAAGGGACTGAGCACAGCCACTGAGCTCACTAATTAATGCCCACTGACCTCTCTGATGGGCTGAAGAGGGGATGTTTTCCTCAGTAGCCCTGTGGGACAAGAAGGGGCCAAGACCACCTGAGGACAAGCAGGGCTAGCATTTAGTAACAGGCTGGAGGTGGTTCTGGAGCGTTGGGTTTGGATGGCATAATTTTAATATGAAGTTTGTTAGGCACATTTATCCCATTCTTCTGGCAGTCATGAAGCCCAGCAGAGAAGCAGCAGTAAGGGAGAGGAGAACCAATAAAGCAGATTCTGGAACAAATGGGAAGCAAGCTGAGGAGTTCAGAGCAACAGCACAAGAGTTCCAGCCCTGGTGAGAGGCAGAGGCTTAAAGAAGTGCTCATGTTACATAAATCCTCACCTGAACCTCTATTTTTGGCTAAGCTTCACCTCTATTGAGATGAACAGCATCTTGCTTTCCCAGTTGTTTTGGAAAGGTGGGAATGTCTGCACGGTCAAGTTGTAGGTGTTCACAGTGCAACTGAAAACATCAGTTAGATGTGCATGGTTTGAAGCCATGTAGGTCTTTATAGTCCTGTGGCAGCCAGGCTGCCCCCCCATAACCTTTAAATGGGGTCTCAGGAATTGTTTGGCTGATCTTGCCCTAAACTGTTCAGAATCTGAGTCTTTTATTCTCTGTGTTGTGTGAGATGCCTTTGGTGTTTGGACTGAGATCTAATTTGTTCTACATATTATTACCTTTCTACAGAAATGCTGGGCTTTCAGAGGGAGCAGCTTGAAGGAATTGTTTGTGAAGAACACAATTACCAGGCAGCTGCAAGCAGAAAGGCTGCAGTGTTAATCTGCACATCACAACCTCTGCCAGGGGGAAGAAAGAGAATCATGGGCAGCACGGACGTGACATATCCCCAGATGTTTTGAGCCGAGAGACATTTCCCCGGCAAAACCAGCGGGTCACTCCTGTGAGATCCCACCTGGCCTCTCCGTTCGTTATCGAGGTGTGTGGGGACCTCTCCTGGTGAGCGCAGAACGCGCCTCAAGCTCGCTCAGAGCAAGTTCTGCTTCGAGGAGAGAAAACGGATCAGACACGGAGGTTTTGATAAAACGATCAGTTCAGAATCAAGAACATGGTACAGGCAGTGTGAGAAGGGGCTGAGTGGCTCTTTTGCAGGGATCAGGCTCCAGTAGCCACAGAAGTGTGAGTGGTTATGTCTTGGGAAGGCACATGGGGTGTGTGTGATGTATGAACCTTTGTGCTTGATATTCAAATGTCTGAGTGTCACATGCTCTGCTGGGTGGCTAAGTTTAGTTCCAGCACGAGATGTGTTGATCTGGACTCTTACAGTGGATTTGGCAGAATGTTAAGTTTCTGTAAGAAGGGATTGGAGCAGGGAGGTCGTTTCTTGAGCATTTGGTCTGGGGTGACATCTGCCAGGTTTTAATTTGTGACCCAGCTCCCCCTGGCAGAGCTGGGAGCGGTGTCACCAGGGCCCATTGATCAAGGTTTGCTGGCCAAGCAGCCAAATCAAGGGGCAAGAGGTCACACTCTCCCATTGTGCTATTTTTTGCTGCATGCCATGGTGAGTGAGCAGAGTGCAGGAGGAGAAGCCATTTCTAGAAATGGCCAAACAGCTACAGCAATGAAATGGCACCTGTCCGAGAGGCTGCCGTGCTTGTTTACTTCCCCTCTCCCAATGGACTGGTGATAAACCTAAAAATAGCCTGACTAACTAAAAATGTGATCATTACATAAAGCCTGTCACCCACAAAAACACTCTGCAGGTTTTGTTCAGCCTGTGCGAGTGGTACTGGGCATAACCTCAATTTTGTGTTGCCAGAGCAGGATCCCAGTTGTCCATTGGGTTTGACAAATCTCAGACATGTGGACTTGGCCTGACCAGAGAGTTCTGTAGGTTGGTCCCTGCATTTTGAGAACAGGGATGTAAACTATCCTGATTTTTGTTTGGGATTCATGAGTGTGGTATTTTTACTCCTGCCAACATTTACAGTCCTTTTCAGCCATGCTTCTCACCACTTCAGGCACAACTACACTTTTGCATTGTGATTAGAAGGCAAATCCTTCATGTCAGGCTGGTTGTGCCAGGGAGGCCATCCTGGAATTCCACAGTGGATGCCCACGAGGATGTGTGTGAGCAGAAGGAGGCTGAGCTGCAGTGGTAGGAACGCAGCCTCACCCAGAGCTCAGCAAAGCCTCTCTTTCTCAGGAACTCAGAGTGGCTGTGGTGCCTCTTATCACCCACTGTTCTCCCTTCGACAGCCCTTCTTTGTTTTCCCAGAAAATACTCGCTGTGTTTGCCAAGCTTCTGGAAATAGCTGCCTCCTTTTGTGGCCGAGGGTGGCAGGGCCCTGGGCCAGAGGGGCAGGATATTTTAGCTGTTGCTCCTCAGCACAGCGTGATGGACGAGCAGCCTTTCAAACACCAACACTGCTAAAGCTGAGATAAAGGTGCTCAGGCTACAGGACTGGAGCCTGTGTTCGTGCTTGAGATAAACTCCACTGTCAGCGCCACATTCACACCTCCCCTGTCACATCAGGCACCCCACGGACCTGCCTTTCCCACCAGGCACTTGCTGCAAAGCCTCAGCACGGGGGTATCAGACCCACGGGGTCCCCAGGGGCTGCTCCATGTGCCCTTGTGGTGACATTGAGATGGGAATAGATTTGTCACCAAGGAGGGTCACCCAGAACTTTGGACTCAGCTGCTTCCCCTTGGGATGCACTGTCCAGCCTTTGCAGCCTGGACAAAAGAGGAATGGGGGACTGGCAGTATGGAATGGGGGATGTCCAGTGCCATGGCTGTTCCCTTGTGTGAGTGCAGACACCAAATATACAGTCTGAAGTGACACAGGTTAGGGGCAGGCACTTAAATCCACCTGTGGATGCTGAGGAAAGCAATAATTTCTTCCAAGTTACTTACAGTTCCTGTGTCTGTAAAAGTGAGAGTCAAATGATTAGTGTCTATGGGCTGGCAGAGCCTTCTGGAGTTACAGGATTTCATTTAATTTACAGAGGGAAAAAGACAGTTGTGTTAAGCAGCTGATTGCCACTAGAGAGATGAAGCCCTTGGGGCTGTGTCAATGGGAAAAATAATCATTTCTGTAATCAAGATAGTTTAATGAGTGCAGACCCAGAGTTTAAACCGAGCTTGGGGGTGAGGACAATGATGTGACTTCAGAGGTTTCCTCTCAAAAGGAGGTGTGTGCTGTCAGCTTCAGCTCACAAAATTGCTCCTTATTAAGGCAAGTTGTGTCATTCCCACACTTCCAATGGATGGGGAAACGCACAGGATTCTTCACCAAGGTCCTCTCTTCATTAAGTGACTGAAGAATTAAGGTTGCTACTCAGGTTTATAAGACTGTCAATCAGATTGACAATCCAAGGAACTGGTCTCTGTTGAGCATGCACAGGTGCAGCTTCAGTTCTCTCTCCCTTTCCCTGGGTATTTCAGTCCAAACCCTGAAAATTTTCCAACTTTTATTGGAATAAACTCTTCACTGTTATGGGTGTGCCTGCCTGATGGGCTGTAGGAAATGCTGGACTCCCTTTCCTCCATGGCCTGTTCAGAGGGGGCCCCAGACGCCACCCTCAATCAGAACCAACAGCCCAGGTGACACTGCTGTGCCCTGCTGCAGTGAGCAGAATGCCAAGAGTAAGTTTGATGCATGTCTATCTGAACTTCCTCATGCTGTGTATCCACTCACTCTGTCCCCAAAGACTGGGCTCTGTCTGCTCTGCTTTGAAAGGTGGATGGGAACGCTATGAAAGAATAAGCAATAATGGGCTGACAGGGCAAGAATTCAGCCACACAATCTGCTTTTTATAGAAAACGGTGCCTCGGTGCTTTCTGAAACACGGGAGAACCCTCCCAAGGGTCTTAATCTGAACACTGAAAACCTCTCTTTGAAAAAACCTCCTTTTATGAGCGGGTGTCTGTGCTGTAAATCCTTCACTGGGTTTACTTAAAACCAACACATTAGTGTGGCTCCTTTTTTCTCAACTGATAGAGGCCACAGACCCTCAGGGGCAGAAAGTGCTTTTAGTGTCCCTTTCCCACTGGAGATTCTTCACATAACTTCTGCCTTGTTTGACCAGGAGGGTTTGGTTTACCTTGTCACCTCCCTGAGGATAACAGCACATTTTCTGCGTAGTGTTGAAGTGTGAAGAGCACTGTGAGCCATGACATCATATCTCAGGCCAGAGCAGAGCAGGAAATGAATGACCAAGAAGGCCTAAAATATTGGCCACGGGAAGAATGAATGGAGGAGAGAAGGGATATGATACAGCAACATTCTTTGGCCCAGATAGGTCAGGTGCACCTGACAAGTGGAATAGGACAAGGAGATCTTTCACACTTTAGCACATGATGGTATTTTAGTGCAGAGGGATGGTTTGTGAGAGGCAGAGGTGAATCAGGGTGCAAATCCTCTAGATGACATACTAATAAACCAGAGCTGCTCTCAGACAACAAGGAGGAAAGGGAATATGGGCCTGAACAGCCAGACTGCTCCAAATCTGACCTTCCTTTAACTTTGGGAGGCTTAAAATGAATTCTGGGTCCTCCCAGTCTCTAATCACAGCTAGAACAGTAATTGCCTCCAAATATATCAAAATTATCAGTGAAGAAAGATGTGTATATTAATGGCTGTTTTGGGGGTGGAGGGAAGGTGGTTGTAGCAGAAACCCAGCAAACTACATTTTTAAAAAATTTAACAGTGCTTTGCAAAAATCAATCATTGTAAACTCGGGTTCATAGACTGAATAGCCTCAATTACTTTTTAACTGATGCAAACCAGAAGGGCATTAGTTAGTTTAAAGATTTATTTTAAAAAAAAAAAAAAAAGGTCTTACTCGGTGGGTTACAAAGCTGAGGGCTTGTTCTGGTCCAAGGTTCCACCAGCCACAGGACTGATCACTGAAGTCAGAGCTAATATGAACCTTCGAGCTGGGTCATGGAGGTCTCATTTTGCCCACAGGACAGAAAGTCTTTGTTAAAGTTCAAACAGACCTGACACTCAGACAGATCTCATGCTGTCTCGCTGCTGGTTTTGGAAATGATCCGTTCTCTAAACTGCTGGAGCAGTATATTTAAGTATATTTAAGTGTTGGATTGAGAAGTTAAAATGTGCATCGTTTTGAGGATCTTGCCTGCTGTCTAAACAAGTGTTTGTATTTCTCCCCTGCACAGAATGTGTGTGATGCTCCCCTGTGGAATGAACCACAGGGTCTGTGCAGCTTTGCAGCCATAGAGGCAAGAATGAATGAGAGCTTTTGCAGGTACTGAATAATTGCCTTATGACCAGAAAGCTTTCACTGGAGGAGAAATTCTGCCTTTAACACTTCTATCCCTCCCAACTGTAACACTGTGTGGCTTTCCTGGGCTATTTTTTGCATCATTATACTGCTATACTTTAAACCTCAGGACGGATCTCTGAGAGCTTGACTTGGTGCCCCTTCACTGAGCATCAAAGCAGGTACCTTCCCTGAGGCAACAAAACCTGCTGTCCCTCCAGGCTGAGCTCTCAGGCCCCGTGCCCACCAATCTGTTCCCAAGGCTGAGAAGCCCAAGTGCTGTGGAAGGCAGAAAGCTCAGAAGGCAGGAATTCCTGGAGCAGCAAGAGGAGGGTGGGGAACACGACAGGAAGAGGAGGCTGAAGAGCCCCTCACAAATAGTGCAAGACTCCCAGTTTTGCCCTGGCTCCAGATTCCCTTATCCGGGAGCGCCGGGCGGCGGGAGCTGTCGACACGTCTGCCTCGCGCCCTGCTCCTCTCCTGGCTGCCCACAGATACAGAGTGGCTTGAACAAGTTCCAGTGCCCCATCCCAGAGCTTCCCAGGGCCCTGCCACGCTGGGCAGCCGGGTGACATCACTGCCAGCAGTGTAAACGCTTCCTGTGTCACATTCCCCGCTGAAGAGCCTCTTGCCAAACCCTTGTCGTCCTACACAGTCTTTTTAGGAACAAACGGTCTAATTTTAACCTGGCTGCCACAAACACCTTCCTGAAATAGGTTCTGACTCTCTCCCTGCCTTGTGCATGTTCTTGAGAGTTTAAAAACAAAGTCCCTCGTCCTCGGGGTGCACAGAAAGGCCTGGGAGGGAGCAGGAGCTGTGCCAGGAGCTGCTGCCACTGCCAGACCCACACTGAGCTGGGCAGGGGCAGGAAGGTTCCAGAGGCAAAGACTCAGGTGCTGCACATCACAAAGCTGGGTGGGTCTGGTCCAACCTCCATGAGTTGTTCTGGACTTTGCAATAGAAAGAACTTGTCATTTTCTGGACTGGCTGCAGCCAGACACGACACCCAAAAGTGCAGTGAATGGACTTGGTGTCCCCTGGTTTGCCCAGGACAGTTGTTTGATCACCATCCTCTCTTTTTTGGGGTCTGGCTGGGTGAGCACTGGCCTAGGAGTTAAACTGGTTCTGATCCTACAGTTCCTATCTGGCTGTGCTGTCCTTGAAGGGCACGAGCAGCAGTGACCTGCTTGGAGAACAAAAGCACTTACAGAGGAAATGGGAATTACTGTGAGATGAGGACAAGGAACACAAACTCCACAAAATCACCGGGCTTTTTTATCCTCCTGCTCTTTTCTGTTTCCATGAATGTGAATATGTGAGCTCTTGTACTGAGCTCAATGCAAGCCTGAACTGCTGTTTTTAATTAGCAGAGTATAAAAAGCCACTTTTTTAAAGAACTCTCCAAACAGGAAAAGAAAAATTGTTTTCAGGCAGCTGCTGTCTTTATGCTTTTCTCTTGGGAGTGACACACACATCCCTTATGTTCCTTTAAACAGCTAATTAAGCAGCTCCTTGTACCTGCAGGTCAGCTGATCAGCACTCCCTGCAGTCCCCAATGCACCACATCTTAAACATAAATAGGAAAAGGCACAAAAAAGCCCTTGGGGATCTCACCAGATCCAGGCCTGACTTGTCCATGGAGCCTTTTCTGGGCAGAACTGCAAGGAGGCACATGAGGCAAAGAAAAACAGCCCCAGGGCTGATAGCCCAGGGTGTGCCAGGGTCACTGTGAAGTGGCCCAGCCCCTGCAGGGGGGGAGGCTGATGGCCAGGGCAGTGCCCAGCTTGCCACCGTTCAGCTGAGCACTAAAAATACTGTTGGCTCACTAAGGTGAGTGCAAAGTGCTTGGTGTTACTGGATACTCCAAAGGCCAAACCCCTGGCTCCAGCTGGGCTCTCATGGATGAGAACAGAAGTGGCAGCGGGGTTGTGTGTGCTGGGAGCACATCAGTTGGTGGTGGAAGGACAAAGGGACTCTGGGGACATGAATTCTCCATTCTGGGTGAACATTTGAATGGGCTGGATTTGTTCTCTTCTCTGGCAGAACCATCCAGGATCTTTAAAATGTTACCGGCCAGAACTTTGTCAAACTGATTTCAGTGAACTGTTTTTGTTTCCAGCTTCCCACCCCCCTCTCATTTCGTCACATCTTGAGTAACAAACTCCTCAACACCCTGAGCCCACAGGTTTGATAACTCACTATTACCTGACTAATCATGTAATAAGTTGAAGTGGTCCTTGAACAAGATGTTCACCAAGAAAAGTGCTTGGGCCTGAGTACTTTTTTGGCTTCCTTTTCTGCACCTGTGCCCTAAAGGTCATCCCAGCTATCCTGAAATATGTGAGAGTAGGGAACAGTCATTGCCAGAGTGGGTTTGGGAACAAGGACCAGCTACCAGCTGACAAATACTCCAGAACATGTGCTGTTTTCTACGTCATCCCACCAATCTACCTCCCTTTTTCCCTGCTCTCTTGTTTCAAGGGCATGTTCCCACTGATGCTTTGTCTTCAAAGACTTGTTTTACCCTTTTAGCTCCTCTTTCCTTCTCCATCTGGAGGGGCCAATGCTGTGACAGCTCAGTGACATTCCCTTCTCCTCCTGTCCCTGCTCGTGTGTGTGTGTGAGCACAGCCCGCTGTTATCCCAGCGGCCCAAGGGATGCTGCGAGGGCTGGGAATGCTGCAGTCATCGGCCTGCACCGACACCTGGCGCCCGGGCTGGGAAGTGCTGGATGTTCCCTTGGGAGGATCCAGCTGGGAAGAGCCTGCAGGGGACCAGAGTCTTGTTTCTCTCTCTGCTGAAAGGACCAGGACAGCTCTTTTTACACATTTTGCATCCCATGTCACTCAGAGACACGGCTGGTGAAGGGTGGCTAAAATAACCCACCTGACCTTCCTGGAAATGAGGTTTAATTGGAGTGACACTGGGGAAGACTGTGGAGAAACTGTCTGTCAAACTCAGAGCTGGAAACTGCTCTTATTCCTGCAGGACTTGTCTAACCAGAGGTACATCTCTGTGCCTTTGGCTGCACTGAAATCCACTGACCCATCAGAAACTCAAGACTTTTATTTTAGTCTGATCCAGAGCCACTTTCAGTTCCATGGTGCCAAACCAGTCTCAGAGTTAGGTCAGCCAACCTGGTACAGCCCCAGCCCTCACCCAGGCCAAGGCTTGCTGTACGTTAGGCACAGACAACCCCAAAATCTTTGGAAGCCAAGCCACTATATCAAAGCATCATCCCCATGCACAGAAAGCAGCTCATCCCTTCCCCTTTCCCCTCTGGAGAGGGACTGCTCCGAGTTGAACCAAAGCATGTTTTGTTAATGAACACTAATTGCCCTCTCTCGAGCACACAGGGCCATTTTCTGCTATTTTCTAAATTAGAAATCCACACTGAAGCCTCTGAAGAGAGGAAGATCAGAACAGGCTCAATTTTCCATGCAAATAATGTGCCTCTGATCCTGACCCAGGATTTTCATAACAATTAGAGGCACAGGGGGGCTGCTGTGGCTCTGAGCTGCCCCTTGGTCCCAGCTGTCCCTGTCCCTCTCCCCGTGGGGTCCCTTTCATGCCTGGCTGTGGGGGGATATCTGCACCTGAGGCATTTTCCTTCTCTGACTTGAAAGTCGTGGCTCTTCAACCACATTAATTTCTGTTTCCCCCCTCCTGGTTGTTTTTTTTCCACATTTGATCCCGCTTGCTCGGTGCTGACAGGAACCAGATGAAAAGATTCCAGCCTTTCATGGGCAATACTGGACATCAACCAAGATTTAGAAATGTGGGTTTGAGCACATGGGATTGTGTGTTTGTTTAACTCTGTGTGGTGCAGCTCCCACACACCTCCAGCACCACCATCTTCAAGCAGTGGAGTTCTGTGTTCCATTCTTTCTCATGTAGAAACACGCATTTACATTTACTGTGAATATTTCAGCCTCCAATTTTGATTTGTTTATCCACAAGACCAAGCAGTTCTTCAACTGACACTCAGAGATCCCAGCCCCTGAGAGCAGGTTGCCCTCCCCACCTGAGGCTGAGCTTGGAGCCACACAGACACTCCTGCAACCACTTTCTCTGAGCTGACTGAAAGGAGCAGCTCTTGGCTTTCATTCTGTGAGGAGACAGCTCAGGTGAGGTTTTTCAGCCAAAGAGACACCCTGGCCAGCTTCCTGTGAAGCTCTTAAAGCTACTTTATTTTAGAATAAAAAATAAATTATTAAAAACAAAGACCAATTGCAGCTTTTCAAGCTTGACTTCATCCTAAATCTTTGCAAACAGTCAGCACTGCCTTGTTCCTTTAAAAAGACCTTTAATCTGCTAAGTCTCTCCCTTATGCAGTAGGAATGGTCTACATGAAGCTGTCAGCTGGGAGAGGAACCACCAGAATTGTTCCCTCAGTCTGGAACTGCTCAAAGGAGTGACTGCCAGGATGGGGTTAATGATAATTGCAACCCTCTTACACACGAACTGAACTCTGTGCAGTTACTAATTGCCAACATAAGGAAGTAATTCAGTTTGCTTTGATTTCTCTGAGTCATAGAAGAGGAATTTACTGTCCTCTGATCATCACTTCAGAGACTCTTTTCTTCCAACAACGAAAGAAAAGCAAATTGCAATTTGGTGGGAGAAACAGTTTGTCCTTCTAAAATCTTCCATACAGCTGGACTGCCCCTTTGCCTCAGCACCAACCCCTTGGTGACTGACAAGGGAAAAATACACCCATGGAGAGGATATTCCTCTGTAGTGAAGAGCTGGAAAGACAAAGTGCTGCACAGACTTAATAGAAGTAATTTAATGTTGTTCTCACTTCATCTGTACCTCTGAAACAATGATCAAAAGGTTATTAACTTCTCTTTCATCGGTTTTGTTGCTCCATCTCTTGTTATCTGCAGTTACATTTTGTAAGCAGGAGTTCCCTGGAAGGCTGGACAGACCAGCTTGGAATGAGCTGCCTCAGGGGCTGAAAGTACCTTCACTACATCTGGACCTTGATGGACTCTGGATTCTCTCTTACCTACAAATATAAATCTAAAATAGCTTTACTCAAGTGAAAGGAGTCCCATTGCTGTACATCTTGTACCTACCACTCCTGCTCCTGATGGAACTCCACCTGCACTTCTGTAGTGAAACCTTCCTAAATTTCTGTTGCTGTTTTAGGTTCCCATATAACATACCAGTTAAAAATGTCACTTGTGGCTGGGAACAGAAAGAGAACGTTGTTTAAAGAGGGGCAATCCAATCACTTCCTATCCTGTCACATCTCAGCTACAGAACCTGGAAGCAGCTCATTTTTCCATGTTGCTTTAATACCACGTGCCCTGTGCTCTAGATTGGCACTTTGGTCACCTCCCCCTGGAGCAGGTGAGCCCAGAGCAGGGAGGTTCTCCTGGAGGCTCTGCTGGGAGCTGTGCTGAAAGCCGTTCCTCTGCTTCTGGCTTACTCCACGAGTGGCACTCTCAGGGCTCCAGGCTGGTCTGGAGCTCCTCTGGGAGGGAGTGCCTGTGCTCAGCTCGTCCCAGGACAGGGCAGGGCTCTGTGCAGCCAGTGCTGCTCCCACACCAGGCTGTTGACAGCCAAAACCACACATTAGAGCTGTATTTGCACCCAGCAGAGCCCTCTGCCTGCAGGGCAAAGCTGCAATTCCCCATGTCCCAGCCCTCAGACCAGTGCCTTATCTAGGAAGTCTCACCCTGCCTAAATCCACCTCCTTACTTGTTGGACAGATCCCTGGCTGCTTTCCATCTTCTTTTTCTTGGAGATTGCTGGATTCCAGTGGCACACCAGGCTGTCATTCTGGACACTGTAGTTCTTGTTACCAAGAAGCCAGTAGGTTTTCATTTTCCCTTTGCCCTGGGACAAGAAATGGAGAGAGCAGAAAACAGTTGTTTCCATGGGATGTGAAGCAGAGCAGGGGCTACTCCCTGTACTGCATTTGTTCTCTCTCCTCCTCTCATAAGTGGCTACTCCTTGGGAAAAGAACTGTAGTTAATATTCAATTTGGGTGCTGAGAATCCTTTCAGTCCAGAGGAGGGCCTTGCTGACCTTTCTGGCAGTCTTGCTAAAGGTTTAAAATCAGCTTTAAACCCATGTGCCTGTTACTGAGTCCTACTTTTGGCCATGCTCATGTGGTTCCCTGCAAGTGCAGACACAGCAGCTGGATTTCTAAGCACACAGTGACACTTTTTCGTCCATCATGAGGAGCAATGTGCAGCCACTTCCAACTGAACTAGCAAAATAACCTTGGGGACACGGTTAAAAATTGACTTTCAATTCACGGAAGAGCAATGGCCAAATCTATCATCTCCTTCCTATCCCATTAAATGCCTCTGCTGTTGTAAAGTTACAGAAAAGCTGTTACCTTGACTTCAATTTCTCCTCTCAGCTCGATTTCATAGGCATCATCTGCGAGCAGGGCTTGGTACGTAGCAGAGCTGATGTGGATCTTCTGTGCTGGGACCCAGAACAGAGCAGAAGTGAATGATTCCCTAATCCCAGACACCTCCTCCATTCATCAGCCCAGTGTTTACACCTCCTCTTTTGGCATAAGGGATGTGACTCCACTTGAATCTGCAAGGGTTTCTCTTGCTTATTTGATGACTGTTGTATCTACAGGGACAGTGGGGATGGCAGATTGTCCACGTGCTGGTTCTTTAGGTTGATGGTAATTCCTTCTCTGGCCTGGGATGTGCCCCAGAGAACACTCCTCCTCCTGCACAGACCTTATTTCACACCTGGCCATGCCAAATGCCTGGGGTTGTTTGGGGTTTTCCTTCCAGGGCAGTATTTCAGAGAGGCAGAGTGCAGGTGGGAGGCTGACTGGTGATAAGGGATGGATCCCGTCCCGGGCACTTACGCAGGCTGGTGGATTCCATGCGGGAGGCCGTGTTCACAGTGTCCCCAAAGAGGCAGTAACGAGGCATTTTGTACCCCACAACTCCAGCCACGCAGGGTCCTGAGAAGACACGAGGCAGAGAGAGAGCCCAAAAAGAAAAATGTGGGGGAAAATGCACAGGGGTGTCAAAGGTAGAGACCTTTGCTGGTCACTGCGGATCCTCAGGGAGCCCTCAGGGGGACTGGGAACACTCAGTGCATCTGGGGCCTGGCTGAACAATATTTATTTAAGGAGAGAATTCACGATTTGATTAGCTGTGCTAATTGGTGCTGGTGTTAGGGAAGAGGCACTTCCCCAATATGAAATCTTTTCCCGGCCCTTTCCACACCATTACAGGCAGAACTCATTTCCCCCAACTTGTTCCTGCTGGCACCGGGAGAAATGCTCATCCTGAGCTCCCATGGCTCATCCAGAGGAGCAGAATTCCTTTCTCCTTACACAATTAGTGCTTATCCTGCTGTCTTTTCCTCCTGCTCTCCCCTGCCCCGTGTACCTGTGTGTATCCCAGCCCGTAGCTCCAGCCTGTCCGTGGGCATGTGCGGGATCAGCACCTGGCGCACGGCGGCCACCAGATCCAGGGACATCTTGGCAATCTCATCAGCGTGTCTGGTGCCATTCCTCTCTGGCAGGCCGCTCACCACCATGTAGGCATCCCCAATGGTCTCCACCTGAGGGGAAGGGGCACACGTCACCAAGGGCAGACACCGAACTTCCCTTTCAAAAGGAAATTGGAGTAAAATCTGTCTCGGCCGTGGCCCTGCAGGACTTGGATTTCATGGATTGTGGCTTGGGGTGTTTGATATTCACCAGGGAACAGAGTAAGAAAGGTCTCAGCAGCCTCCAAAGTCCTCATCCGTGGGTCTGTACCCACCTTGTACACGTCGTAGGACTCAATCCTGGTGTCAAAGCAGACGTACAGGTTGTTGAGCATCTCCACCACTTGCAGGGGGGTGCAGGAGGCAGCAATGCTGGTGAACCCCACGATGTCCGAGAAAAAGATGGTCACCTGTCAAGGGGAGAAGGAGAGTGGGAAGCCAAGGGCTCCAGGCAGCAGTGGCAGAGAGTTTGGGGATTTGCTGCACGTAGAGCCAGCCTTGCACAGCTCAGCACATAACATCCTAAATTAACATGTTCTGGTTCTGAATGTTCTCTATTACTTTGACAGATAAAATTATTCCTATCACCTGCACTTCTCTGAGTACCTCATGCTAGATGGGAGACGGAAAGTCAAATGCTTTCAATCTTCTGAGCAGTGATCAACAGACTTCTTATAGAAGGAGGGTTTAACTTTTCTTTTAAAGTGACTTAAACTGTGATAGGGATCAAAATCGGGTACCCAAACAAACTGAAATAAAATCTCATCTGCTGTCTCTGCTCTTGCTGAATTAAGAAATATTAACTGGGGTTTGTGTCTCTTCTACTGATGTTTGACATTGTTATGATCAAGTAGAGAGAAATTCACTTTTTAAGATAAGTCAAGTTTATAAAAGAAAGAACAAGAGAAACCATAATAACTGAATTGAAGAAGGGAAATAGAGAATTAAGTGTTTCTTCTCTGTGTTGTCTGAACTGTGTCAGTGTTTAAACTCAAATCATCCTTGCTAATACCAATTAAGCCAGAACAGCCACCTTTTCACTCCCTGCCTCGGTTCAGCTACTTTTGATGTCATGACTCTTGTGAATTATAATTAATTGTGCAATTACGGGTTGTTGTTTTGATAATGACACCTACAGATGAAATGCAAACATTTATTATTGCTTTGCACAGCTGAAAGTAAGGGGGTGTCTGTGAAAAAGGAGTGAACAGAACTGGAGGTGCTGTAGCCTGAGGATTTGGGCTGTGGGCTGGGCAGCACAGCTGCTGAACAACTCAGCATTGACAGCAGCAATTTTTTTGTTGTTGTTATTTTTCCCATTTTACAAGAAGGGAACTCATTTCTTGCTCCTCTGTGCTCGTGGTCCCGTGGTGCTGGCTGCCCCTCAGGGAAGGAAGATGGAACAGGATCATTGACATCTAAAGCTTCACTCCTGGCCATTTCAGCATCTCTTTCTTCCCCCCCAGCCCCAGTCACAGCACACTGCACAGCATTGGGAATATCTGGATTTCCATCCACACTCAACCATGGGTGCAAAAGCTTCCTCAAACCAGTGCCAAGGGAGGTGCTGTTTCAGGTGAGTACTTTTCTGCCCTGGGTGTCAGCGCCCTCTCCATTTGCTAACCTGGTCATAGTTCTCTGCCTCGACTTTTTGGCGTTTTCTGAGCTGCTTGGCCACAGACTTGGGCAGCATCTGGTGCAGGAGGTCCTCAGCCAGCCTCCTCTCCCTTTTCAAATCCTCTGTCTTCTCCTTGAGGTTCCTGGCATAGTTGTGGATCCAGTCCGTCATTTGCTTGAAGGACAGGAGGACGATGGGGTAAATGAGGCAGGCTACCACAACCAGGCTGATCTTCAGGCTCATGGTGGAGAGGATTTCCTGAGATTTCTTGCTGAGCCTTTGCTGTCCCTCCTGCAGCAGACAGCTCTGTGCAAAGAACAGTCCCCTTCCCAAGGCTCCCAGGGACACAAAGTCAGGGGAGAACAAAGAGATCCCTTCATGGTGGGTGAAATGAAGTGAGAGATTGGCATTATCCACCCAGCACCTGTGAGCAGTCTCTGAGGACACGATGGCATAGCTCAGGGTGGCAAAGAGCTGAGGCAGCTCTGATTGAAAGCTCGGGTGCTCCGGCACTGCCTGAGCTCTGAGCACGGCTTCTCTCGTTTGGAGGATGAGTTTAAAAGCTGCCCAGTCTGGGTTGTGTCTCGTGGCTTTGAGGTCTTCGTGGGGACTCCTGAAACGCTCCAGCAGTTCAGAGATGGCTCTGGACAGAACCTGCCTGGCCTCAGAGTCCCCTGAGACGTTTAACTTGTGTCTCAAATCGATGCTGTAAAACCTACAAATGGAGATTTTCTCCTCCCTGCACTGGCAGCTCTCACAGTACAGCTCTGCTTCACTTGCTGTGCAAAGAGAGTTTAAATCCCCCAAGAGCTGAGCCTGGGCTGATCCATTCCTCGTGCCTGCTGCTGGGAACAGCCAGCTGTGCCTTTCTTCCTGCAGGAGGGAGATGAGCTGAGCAGCCCAAAGGTTTTCACAGGAGGTGAATTCCCGAAGGGCTCTCCCCGTGCTCCTCCACCTTTCCAAGCTGCTGCTCAAATCAAAAGAGATGGCTCCAAGGAGGCTGCAGAGGGAGACTGTGCACACTGTCAAAATCCTTTGAACTGTTTTTCTACCACCAGCACTGGAGGAGGGAAAACATCTAAAAAAAAAAAGGATTTAAAAAAAAAATATTAAAAATCCAGTAGTGGTGTTGCCTGATCCCTGGAGTGTTTCTTGCAGCTCCTGAATCCATCACTGGATCAAGCAGCGATATTTAACAATCCTCACGCATTCTCCTAAGTACAAGGAGTTTGCTTTAGCTGAATCCTTTGGAAAAACCTATTTTATTATACTTAGTTCCACCTAACAATAATTTTCAAAGAAAAGGGGAGTAAAGAGACTGTTTCCTTGAGCTGCAAAATCACATGAATGAAATTATATGGATTTTCTGTGAGGATGAGGGACAATATAATAGTTTGCTGTAGGTCTTATTCTTTGTGGTATTTCTTAAGGAAGGCCATGAAAAGATGGGCTACTTATTCCAGTGAAAGTGGAACTGTTGAACTTTTTTAATCAAAATCTGAGAATTTGTTTCTAATAGGCATTTCTAGATGATGAATAATTTCTGGTGACATGTTCAAATGAGCTCAGTTGTTCTCGTGATATTGTCTAAACATTTCAGAATGGAAATTAATTAAATTTCAGTTTTGTTTCACTTTTTACTGAAGCATCAGCACATCTAATTTTTACTGTTTGAGCTTCATGATTACCTCTCTGTCTCTCTTTTCACTGCACACAATTGACATCCGTGCTCCACACAGCAAAGCAACCTCTAATGATTTTAATTTTGAGAACTGTTAGTCCACCATTTACAATCTTAAACTGGTGATACTCATGAAAACAACTCAGGATGTTGTGTTGGAGCTGGTGACTCCTGAAAAACTGGGCAACTCTTATTTCCACTGATAAAGAACAAACGTCCTTGTGGTAAAGGTGATTGAAAGAAACCCTCCTCAGATCTCCTACTCTTTCAGATTGATGAAATTCCACTTTTAACAAGGAAAATAAAACCCAATAAATCCTATTATTTCTCATTAGAGCCTGGTTTTAGGCAAAATAAATTCCTGCTGGGCTCCCCACAGCAGAATAGTGGTCAGTGGTTGTAAATTAGGAAAAAAGCAATAAAAGTGCTATCCCCAAAGATGACATACAGCCTTGTTTTTTCTTATTAATTTAATAGAATATATATATATATTTTCAGTCCAAAGGTGATGACAGCAAAATGTCTGGCTGAATGGAACTGCAAGCCCGGAAAATGAATCCCTGAGCATTTCTTTTTTCACAACCATCTTCCAACCTTTTCCTTCCTCTATTTACTCCTTACCTTTGGGTCACCTGCCCTCTGTTTTTAATAATTTGTTTTACTCTTATTTAGTCTCATTATTTGTTTTACTCTTAAATAGGTGCCGAGGGGAGAAGAAAAACACAATTCCACCTCGATTTTATGCTGCCTTTTACAATGAGAGAGATACAAATAGGGGTTTTAACTCAGCACCAGGCTAAAAGTGATGGTTCTGCTCATGCTTTGCAAAAAAAATCCCGTGTGGGGACCGACTGTGACCATTCCCAGCTCTTCACTGGCACCTGAATGACTTCAAAATGAACCACAGGGCCACGGAGGAGGCAGGTCTGTGCTCACAGCTGGATCCTGCCCTTCTCCTTCCCAGATCCCGAGATCCCAGGCTGTTCAATCATCTCCAAAAGCCTTTGGCAGTGACCCCACACTCACCTGCACGGACCTGCTGGCCCCTGTGCTCCTTTCCCACCGGGCATTGTCACTCTGGCTCTGGAGAGTCCCTCTTGGAGCCTCGGGGGTCCCCCAGGTCCCTCCTGCCTCCAGACCTGCAGAGCCTCCCCTTCCCCCTCCCTCCATTTGGGGATGCTCTGACTCTTCCCACTGCCCACCCTCTGCAGGGGCAGGCTGTGAAAATTCTCCAGCATTATCCCCAAACAGAAATACATTCGGATTGCCAGTACTCAGGAAGGAGTGACAGGGGCACACGTTTTGTTTTCATCTTGCAAAAAATACTGTTTATTGCGTTACCATTGGGTTTAATTCTTGTGTTGTTAAAAGCGTCATTTCCCGGTTCTTTGTGATCAAAGGTGTCGTGATTATGACTTTATTCAAACTGTTTTCCTTCTGGGTGTCTCTCATCCAGTTCTCTTTGGATTAGTTGTTTGCCATAACCTATAAAAAAATGTAAAACAAGTGAAAAATCAGATCACGAGACACAGGAATTTGTGAAAAGTGGGTATTGCATCCAAGATGCAGGATTTAAATAACTGAAATAAGATTGCTGTTCTCAAATTTTATATAATATTTAAAACCACTTGGTATTCCAGACTTAAACAGCACGTGCTGCCTTCTAGGATGCAACTGCAACAATCAGTGTATTGGTGAAGGCAAATTTGTGTAATCACTTCTGAAATCTACAGTAAAATCCTTATATCTACAAACACAGCTCTAGGATACAGGGAAAATGCATTCCTACTATCAGTTCTTAATTAAAAGTGACAGTAATTTGGAGAACTATTTAAGAAGAGGATACTTTGGGCTGGTTAGGGCTGAACCAACAGTGATCCCGCTGGCTGGGCAGGGGGCAGAAATCCCAGTCAGAGGGAACCTCAGCAAATCCAAGAGTCCCAGTCCTCCAGGAGCACCCAGAGCCTCACCTGCTCGATCCAGCTGTTGTAGGCAGAGACCCTGGTGAAGACAGAGGGCTTGTGGTAGTAGTTGCAGCCCAGGGAAGAGCCAAAGCTGACGATGCCGTGCACCTCCCACCTGCCATCGGCCCCTTGGCAGTTCAGTGGGCCACCAGAGTCCCCCTGGGAGGAAGGGGAACACAATCAGTGGCAGTTGTAGTATGAACAGCTCCTCTGGGGGTTTTTCTTTTTTAAGCTTTCCCTCCCATCAGGCCTGTTTGTGTCTGAGCACCCTGAGCGGGGTGTTCTCTGGACTCACGTTGCAGCTGGAGATGATTCCATCCCCACCAGCACAGACCATGGTGCGTTTCACCGTCTTTCCCCACCAGGAAGGCTGGGAACAGGTCTCATAATCCACCACCAGCAGAAGGCCTTGCTGCAGGTCGTCAGGAAGAGGCCCATTTGCTGGGAATGAGCAGAAACAGAGGAGTCAGGATATCACCTGGCACTGAAGCAAAAGCAAAACTGCACTGTTTAGTTTCCCCCAGGATCCCATCCCTCCAGGTAAAACACTCCACAGGGGCTGAATTAAAGGGAATAATCCATTTCTTAGCTCCATTATTTCATGTAGAAAAAAAAAAGTCCTTAACTTACTCAAAATTTGCATTCCATTAAAAAATGTCTCACTGTTAGAGAAATAAAGGGCTGCTCTTTGCTCAGGAGTTTGCAATTTACTTATCCCTCTAGGAACTGCCTCCTGAGCTGAGCTGAACTCTCTGAGGTTTCCTCCTGACACTTCTGCTGAAGTCTCTGAGATTTTCCCCACTTCACATCTGTTCCCTTTTCAGACACTCAGCAGGTGTGTTGGGAATAGCAAAAGCCCCCATCTGCACACTTAACATTTGTGCTACAGTAGCTCCTAAAAGCTCAGTAAAGGCCCTTCTGGTGCATCACCAGCCCCTGTCCCAAGCAAAACAAACTTGAAAGGTGGGGAAAAAAATCATATTTTGTGACTGAAGTGGGGCCTAATACAATAAACTACCTCACTACACTGAGTCTGAGGGGATCTCCAGCACCATCAACAGCCTTTTTGCCAATCTCAGAGGAGAAGGCGCTTCTGAAAGTTGATTTTTTTTTTGTTTGTTTGTTTTGTTTTTAATTCCAGAGTTTTGGAAATGTGCAGGCACTCACTCTGCAGTCTCCCCCAGCCTGTGACGTAGCAGGCAGTGTTGGAGGCCAGGATGCTCTGGGCAGGGGGCAGACAGGCCAGCTGGATCTGATCGCTCAGGGGGACGTGCTCGGAGAGTTTGATCAGAGCAATGTCGTACCTGTGCTCACACACAAGTGTTTGAGAGGGGGGGAGAGAAAAGGGAGGGGGAAAAAGGTTTGCAAACGGATCAAGACACGTTAGCAGGAATATTTAGTTATTACACAGCGCCTGGACCGTTCCAAAGAGAAGAAAGGGAGCAAGGGGGTCAGTGAATGGGCAGTAAAGATTCCTGCACCCCTAAAGCAGTGGGGAAATCCATTTCTGGATATTTCCAGAATATATCCCAGACTGGAGGGATATTTCCTGCACAACTGTCCATTTCCTGCTGGAAAAATTGTCTTTAATAGGGTTTTTTTCCACCCAAACCAAGCATGTGTTAGGACTCACCCCATAGACCTGGAACTGAGGGGATTTCTCTGCTAATGCCTTACCCTGCAGCAGGGTCCTTCAGCAAGAATGTTAATTATCAGAAATCACAGATATTAATGCCACTGATCAATAATACTGTGTCTGGGGTGTTTGTAGGAGGGGTGCAAAGAGTGTTGTATAAAACACTTTTTTCCCTTTCTACTGTACAAATGATATCACTGCACAGAACTTCTTCCCACCCAAGCACAGAGATGCAAAATGGCACCTGAAAACTCAATTAATCAATCAATCAACAATTAATATTGTTAATTGCTTTGTATTCCCTTGAGTGGGGAAAAGTATCAGCTGGAGGCTCAACTCTCATCTATGAGCAAGGTGTAACTGGAGGCTCTGAGTGTTTATGCTGCCACAATTCCAGGTGGGGGGGATTCAGGCAGTTTGATTTTTGCCCTGCGTCTAAAAACTGTCGAAATTCCTGCCACCAACTTACCCATTGGCAACGCTCTCTGAATCCCAGTTCTCATGGACAATGATCTTCTCAGGAGAAGCTGCAATGGATCCTTTCTCCTCAGCTGCCAGGTTGTATTTCCCAAGAAACACTCGGTATGTCCGAGAAGAGCTGGGCAGGGAAAGGATCAGCACTCAGTGATGCAGCTGCTGCTCGGGCTGCTGCAGCTTTGCCACCTGAGAGACTCCAGAAGAATATCCCTGATTGTAATCTCCCCTGATGTGTCTGGAGCTGAGCCAGTGGCTTGTTAATTTATAATAATAACATTCAGCCAATCCTTCATATTTCATATTAGGACATTTTCTACAACAGAGTTTTCCAATAAACATATGCTCCCAAAGCAAAACAGTTTTGATGGTGAAAGGACAGAGCTGTACCTGGTCATTTTTTGTTATACTGCCCCATAACATGAAGAGTTTACTGAAAATGACTGGTGTATTCAAAATGAGTGGACTGATTAGTTAATCTGTGAATCCCACTGACATATATATTACAGAAACAGGTAACACAGACTGGATTTTAATAGCAACTTGAAAACATCAGGATGTCTGTAATTATTTACAGAAAATGAAGAGTATATAATACAGTAACTGAATCATAATATTATTATGAGGGGGTTTGCCTTTTACTTCCATTTAAAAAAAAAATGAAAAGGTGTCATTCTTCTTCTGACTTATTGGTTAGAATCAAAATGTATGATCTGAAACTCAAAGCTCTCAACTGAGAAAGGGGGAACTGTCACTGGTGTGGTTTTGCTCCAGCTCTGTCTGCTCACCTGGGTGCAGCTTTAGCTCCATTTCTTACCTGATGCAGTGGGCAGCTGTCAGCACCCAGTTGGTTGCAATGAGGGTTCCTCCACAGGTGTGACGCCACTTGCCACTGGAATAGTATTGCAGGGAGGCCTGGGATGAAGGAACCCAGTGAGGCTCAGATTTTTGTCACTGATTTTTCGTTCTTGCACTTTATTCCTGCACCCAGCCCATAACTCGCTGCTGGAAGATGGTGGAAGGCTTTGGAGCAACCAGTTTCCAACTCCTGGCCACAGGAAAGCTTTCCATCCTTCCCCATCATCCAAGAGATGCAGGTTTTAAAGCTATCTTGACTTAAACAGCCAAGTCCACTTGACTTGAAATGAAAACCTGCATAGCCAGCAAGAGGTGGGGAGTTTTCTTAAAAAGACTGGAAGCTCTGGGGTTGACCAAAATGGAATAATCAACACCTAATTCATGGCAGGCAAGATGCATCAAAGGAAATGAAGGAGGTGGTTTTGTTCAGCTGTGCTGAGTGAGGGTGGCACAGCCCCCACAGCCCCAGGGAAAGCACAGAATGACCAACCTGCCAGGGCCAGCTGTAGGGTCTGGCATTTTCCCCTCCAACAACTCTTGACAGGATAGGTGGGTAGGCAGGAACCCCGCAGCCAAAGGCTGGAAGATGAACAAAACAGGATTTGTGGTTTAAAAGCAGTAAAAAAATTGAAGCTGTGGCACAGCCCAGCCCCTGGTTACTGTCATGAACTGCCCATGCCATCTCTCTGCTTCATTGCTCTGATTTCTCTAAGAAAGGAAAGTTGTTTCTAGATTTTAATTAACTTCTTCCTTTAAAATTAATGCAGAAATTGGACACGTACCTGCAGGTGCCAGAGTCAACACAGCGAAAAGCACTGCAAACATGGTGCTGGTTCCTGGGTGCTGCAGGTTCCCCTCCACAAGCCCTTTTATATGGTGTCCTTTATCTCTGGGACAATGGAAAACTGTGGGATAATTTTTTATATACACAAGTTGCTAAAAAATCCCTGTTTAGGTGGACCTTGGAGCCAGGCTATATCAACAGCTTGGTTAAAAAGAATTCCAAATTAGCTGCTTATTATCTGTAGCAGCTGTTTGAATTTCCATTGCCTTGAAAGTTCATCACAAAGGCGTTCTCAGGAGGAAAATGGGAAATGAATTTTTTTAACACTTGGTGATCTGTCAGCAGTAAGTGTCTGATAAATTCAAACACTGATAGAATCAGACATGTCAGCATGGTTGAATTAGCTGATCTCTAGAGGGCCCCTCCAGCCTTAACTATTGTATAATTCTATGATTGCTTGAAATTTTATTTTGTTCTGATTTGGGTTTGTTTTTTTTTTTTTACTTTTTCTGTGAGTGAATGGCATCTGCCACTTTGTACTGGCTGAAAAGCTGTATCTTGTCTCCTTTTCCAGATCAAGTTTCCTGTGCTCAGCACACCAGACTTCTTCAATAAACCAGATTGTGATCACTTTGAAGTGGACAGTGTTTGGAGCCCTCCAAAGAACCAGCTGTCCAGGACAATGGACAAAACCTGGTGCAGGGGGGTGACTCAGACTTCATCCCTTTCCTCTTTGTGAGGTCATTGGCACAGCCCCGGGGGAGAAGAGAATTCCTGCAGCATTTACTCCCCAAAGCAGCGAGACCTGGGACAGAACAGCGTGAGCTCAGCTGTGGAAAAGAGTAAAGCATTTCCACTGAGGACAAAGCAGCAAGAGCAGGCATTTACAGCCCTCCAGAGCTGCTGCCACAGGAGGAAGTGTTCAAATTCTGCTCTCAGGCACAGGGTGTGACTCTTGGGGATGGTCCTGTGCAGGGCTAAGAGCTGGATTCAATGACCCCCGTGGGTCCCTTCCAATTCAGCTTATTCTGTGATTCTGTGATTCATTACTGACATCCGAGATCAGTGACTTGAAATCAACGCTTACCTTTGGCTCTTTCCTCCTTTTTATCTTCTGCTCCAGCAATTTCCCATCCTCTCTCCCATTTCCATCCACCAACCAACCCTTGAAAAACTGTTGCTGGTTATTTAAAACCCAAACATCTCCAGCCCAGGGAGCAAAGTTCCCAGACTGGAAACAAATCTCACAAACCCAGACCAAACCAGGGGCTCGAAAATCCTGAAATAAATGTGTTGTTTAATGGCAGGATTAACAATCAGCAGAATCCCTGATTTCCACGGCTTCCATGGAGCACTGCTTGGGGTGGAGGATGCCTGGAGCACACATGTGGAAGGCAGAAGGACAGAATGCTTGGCTGTTTTGTCTGCCTCTCAAGAATGTATTTTCCTACCCAGACAATGGCCCTGAAAAAAAGCCACATTCTGAATTGCAAATTGGATCAACCAAAGCCTGTTCTGGCATCTTGTATTTATTATCTGACAAAAGCAGAGACCAGGATTAACTGGGTGCAGAATGGAGATTCTAATTTTTTTCCCCCATTAATTAGTTGGCTCTCTTCTTAGTGTTTGAATTTACAAGCTAAACAACATTTTATGATGCTGTTTAACTTTCATGCCACCATCATCTTCACTGAATTACAACTAAAAGTATCAATTTTGGATGGTCAATCGCTATTTAAACTTTCCTGGTTTATTGTGTGCTTGTAAACATGGAATTTTGTTTAGTTCTTTAAGCATTTCTGTTCACAAATATAACCTTCTGCTCTCTTGCACTCTGTAAATGGAAAAAAACCCTGTTCTTTTTCCCTTACTTCTTTGTGAAGGAATTCTGGATCGGTTCTTTTGTTACAGGGGGGAGTGCTCATAAGAATCATAACGTATTTAACGTAAAACACTCTCAAAACTGGTGTGTTTTTTTTTTTTTTTGTTCCATCATGCTTTATGTAATGATTGCTTATCCATCTTTTCCAGGCCTAGTCTAAATAGTCTTTCTTGGGCTGCATGGCCATCACACTGCTGGCAGTCCTGCCAGGGAACATCCAAAGGCTCTGCTGATACCACAGGGGCTGGGAAACAGCACCCTGGAAACTCTTTATCATCTCCCTGCCAGATGTTCCACAGAGGCTGAGCAGCTCCTGGAACTGCAGAAGGAAAGAGCAGGAGCTTCTGGTATGTTCTGTTAGAGCAGAACAGCAAATATCTCCCTCCAGACACAATGTACATGTGTACAATTTATCACGGGCTCTGTTGCCTCCCTGTCTTTATTCCCTTGCAGGGCAGTGACTCTGCTGTACCAATTAGTGAGTGGCAGTGTCTGCAGATGAGCTGCACACACTGAAATCTGCTTTTCTGAGGGAGGTTCTTCATCTGAAACTAGACAGTAACCCCCCTAAAAATTCCAAATTAAATCCTGTCCCAGCTTTCCCCTGGGAGCACCAACTGTGCCAATGCCATTACTTGCTGGATGGCCATGAAATCTGCTGCTTGATTGTTCCCTGGGACTGTTTCTGTGCTCCTAAAACTGAAGCTTGGCCTATGTTCCTCAGGGGAGAACAAGATTATACAGAGCAGGGAAATGGAACCCTGTGTGGTTCTGGCTCTAGTTGTGCCTTCCAAATTCCTCTTTCCAGCTTAGATCCATTTCTATGTTATTTCCCACACTGTATTCTCTCACAATCCAAGCACTGTTGCAGTCAATGCTGGATACAGATGGAACATAAAGCTCTGCTTGTTTTAACTGGGTGGGGAGCAAGGACAGGAGAGAACAGAGATAAAACCACCAGGAAACTCAACCACACTTCAGCAATCAGATTAAACTGAAAGATATTTATTTAGAAACAACAGCTTTGGTATTTTAAAACCAAACAACCTTTAAATCACTAGAAAGTGGGATGTCTTCCCCCTCCCATAGCCAAAACAAATCAATGCATAAAGTCTCAGTAGGCTTAGAGTAGGAAACCTGCAGATCAGCATTTCCAAGGGTAAATCCAGGAAACAATTTCAGCACATTGATTTTGCACTCTACAGTCATAAAGGCTGAAAAACCTGTAACCAGCACTTAGATATCTACAGATCAATGGACTGTTACTGAAGTGGAGGCAAAATTATCAATATCCTCCCCCACCCCCCAAGCAATAAATTAAAAAATGGATACCAGAAAGGAAGTTACACTACGGTTTTCTAGTTAACTCTCTGAAGGGAATTATCATTCTTTATTCTCCTGTAGAATAAAAAAAAAAAAAAAAGAAAAACAAAACAAAACCAAATCAAAATACCAAAGAACTTAGTATATCTTCAAGTATTTTCACCAAATGGATTACTCTTAGGGAACTGAACAGCTTACAAGGAAAAGGAAACATCTGTTACATGAACTTCTGGCATAAACTCTTCAATCACCACACCTTCCAAGTCTCAGATTCCTGTCATAGCAAGGCACAAAAAGATTGTTGCTTTCAAAAGGTCCTTGTTCTCAGCTGCAAAATTGTCAGATGTCTTGTGCAAACAGAGGCTGAAAGCAGGACTAAGTCCACTTGGACACGGGGATGTTCCCATTCAACTCATGGAACAGGGGGCTATTCCAACACCATCCACCTCACTGCTGCAGAGGCTCTGAGCTTCAGCTGGCTCCCACTTCTGCCCTGGTTCTGGAATCAAGATCTGCATCACCTTCCTGTCCAGCAGGTCCACCCAGCAGGGTTTGCTGTCGCTCCAGGCTCTGCAGTGTCCAGGCTGGGGTGCTGGCTCAGCCCTGGGCTGGGGCTGTGAAGCTTCTGGGCATTTCAGTGAGCAGAGTCAGGGACAGCCACCTGCAGCAACGGTCAACAGGTCACTTGGGAACAGGCAGAAGGCAAGTCTTGGAGATGACAAAGGCAACCAGAGAGACAAACACTGAGAGAAGGACATAATCACATAATTCCAAGGACACGTTTCAGGACACGTGCCAGGTGTGTGCACAACAACTGACACCACCTCCCAACCCCTTCCTCCTTTTGCACTGAGGTTTGGATCATGATCAGAGGCTTGTAACTGCAGTTGTCTGACACACACATCTATCCCACCTCTTCCTAGGTTAGTTTGTCTAGTCATAAGCATCTCCCACTCCTTCCTTCATTGGATGGCGGGTACTCAGACCTGCTTGGGATCAGGTTTGATCCTCAGTGGATCCTCACCACGACAAAGCCAGGGAGCTGACAGGGAAATTTCCAGCTCTCCTTAAACACCCCTTACATACCAACTGTCCAGTTTAGTTCAGTACCTTCTGTCCAGCCTTAGCTATCAAAAACTGAATTTGTTTTTACCATTTGGAATAACAGGGCAATCTAAAGCTAGAACTTCTCCTCTGACAGATCTACTTAACTATTTCCTTTTTATTTTTTTTTAAGCACAAGCTACATTTAACTCTGTTCAGCCCTTAGGAGGGGAAGCCTCTGAACACCACAGGGAGCTCACACAGCAAATACAGTCTGGTCTTGCATTTCTACTCTGTATCAACACACAGCCAGAAAGTCCCAGTACTAAGAGCAGAACTCACCTTCTATTCTCTAGTTTTTACTAGCAACTAAGTTTCCTAAGGCAACTCTAACCAAGAATTTTAAATTCTTTACACCCAAATGAGATGCAGTAGAGCTTCAAGCCAGAGCCTCCAAATCACAGTAAAAAGCACTCAGTACTTTCCTTAATTTTGTCTGAGTGGGAGAAACACCAACTCAGCACCTCCCCCAAACAGTGGTGGTAAATGTGGTTTGATGGAGGACTGCACGGTGCCTGGAAATCCACGAACACGGACCAGGAGTCCCAAAAGCCAGAAAACCAGTCTGCATTTGGGTGTTGCTGTGTGACATGTCACCCATTCAGAGCCGGTGTGACATCTCCACACAGCAGTTCAGACAAGCACAGCAGCTCTCACAAGCTTCCTGGTACTGCAGAACAGGAAACATCATCTCCTGACATTCCTGGCTTAGAAACAAGCAATGATGTGTGGGAAAAGGACAGAAAGCTGTGTCTGCCTCCACCTGCAGCCTTACAAATGTCTCAGGACAGATATTTGTGAGCCCTGCTGCCCCAATCCCTGCCCTAATCCTCCCCCCTTGCAAGAAGAGGTCACAGGTTGCTTGCTGCAAGAGAGACTGAAAATCCTCACGGTCCAAGACAGACCCTGCCCAGGCACAGCTGACAGAACACCAGGCTGACAACACTCAGTGCACAGCAGCCAAAAGCAGCAGCCTTATACCTTACTCCTGAAGAGAGGCTTGGCTCCAGGCCCACAATATTCGTTGTAGATGAGTTTGAACAGAAACAAGTGAAACAAAGTGATTAAGGAGGCCACACTGAACCAGAAGAGGAAGGGCAAGCCCGGGTATTGCTTGGCCATGTGCTCCTCGTGAGCCAGGATAGCTTTTAGGTGGAGTGTGTGCCTCAGGTCCTGCAGGTGGACCAGGTCTGTGGATATGTAAAGCAGGGGGGTGATGGGCTGGGTGACCATGACGGGGAAGGTGTGCCCCCGCGCCTCCGAGGTGAGCTCCACGGGCTCGTTCATGCAGCCCGCCTCGCAGGCGTACAGCCTGACTGGCTTCTCCTGCAGCTTCACCGACACGTGCAGGAAGGGCTTCCCCTCGGCGTCCAGCAGCACGGCCAGGTTGATCAGGTCCTTGTTGTAGCGGATCCCCCGCAAGGAGTAGCTGTTGTGAAGCACGTCGGGGTCGGCCTGGAACTGCAGGTGGTTCTCGGTGAACTGCAGCCCCCCGAAGCTCAGCACCATCCCCTGCATGAGCCCGTGCACTCCGGCCGCCAGCAGGCCCTTGCAGCCCCGTTTCTGGAGGGTCAGCTTCCACAGGTCTGAGAGCTGCAGGATCTGGGGGACGCTGGTGAGCCTGGCTGGCCACAGGTTCTGGGCGTGCATGGTGGCGTGGCCGCTGAAGCAGTGGTCAGCGTAGTTCAGGCTGCCCTCCATCCTCTCCCTGTCCTCAGCACTCAGCAGGGGATCCAGCAGGGGGGCTGGCACGGTGGACAGCACGTAGTACAGGGTCATGTTGACAGTCTCGCTGGAGGGGGTGTGAGCATCTGTGATCTTCCTCATTTCAATCCCTGGAACAAAAGGAAAACAAGGCATTAACCAGGAGGAAAGGAAGACCAAATTGTTTATGGCATCTACTAAACCTTTGTCCATAAAGTGAAATGTTTCCTTGTATTTGTCTAAGAAGAACAAATCGCTCTCTCTGCTACTTGGAGTTGGAAAGCCAAGCTACTCTCACACACAGATGTCACCATGACTCTGCAAGAATGGTATGCCAAAGGAACATCTCTTTCCACTGCCTATAAAACAGCAAGTTCTGCATTACTTGAGCAGCAAGGCCATTAAAATCTTACAAAACCCACCTCTGAAATCTTAAGAAAAACCATCCTTGTCCTGTTAAGGACAGTCTTTAACGCCCATGCAGAAATCTCTCTTTTTACTGTCACTAAAGGTCACCTCTATTTCCAACTGACAAATCAGTGAAGCTCCTGAAGCCATGCAAGGCAGCATACCCAGAGTTATGACCAGAAATGTTCTTCCATCACTTCCTTAGTGCAGTCAGGTGTCCTCCACTTCATAAAGCATGCTGGATTCCAAACTGTTTCACTGTCCCACAACCCCTGAGGAAGAAGCCCCTGGAGCCCTTACAGGAACCAGGTCCCTGAGCTTTCAGCCGCTCTCTAAACCAACCCTGGGGAAGCTGAGCCATCACCTTCCTCACCTGAAATGAACAGGTCAGACCAGGTCTGCTGGTGCTCCTGGAAAAGATCTTCCACCCCCATCTGCATCACCTCCAGCATCTCTTTCCTGGCCGCCTCCCTCAGCCTGCCGAGGGTCTCCTCCAGCCGGGCGGGCTCGGTGGGCTCCGAGGTGTGCACCACGGACAGCACCGTCTCGTCGAAGTGCGACTTGGGCGCGACCTGCAGGCGGCTCGCGAGCTTCTGGGCCGCCACCACCACCAGCACCGCCTTGTTTCCGCCGGGCAGCGCCAGGCGGCCCGAGGAGAGCACGAACTGCCGCTCCCCCGCCTTCTCCAGGCTGCTGGAGAACCGCCCGCCGGGCACGGAGGGCGAGGAGGCGGCCTCGAAGGCGACCACCCTGTCGGTGGGGTTGGCGATGCGGAGGCGCTGCAGGTAGAGGTGCGGGCGGCCCCGGTGGGCCACCACGTCCTCCCGCACCGTCACGCAGTCCCCGGGCCCGGAGCCGGGCCCGACGTGAACGCACCGCACAGTCCGCACCGCCCCGTCCCGCAGCGCCGCCAGCGCCGCCCGCGCCTCTCCGCGCCCGCCCGGTGCCCGCAGCCGCACCAGCGCCGGGTACTCGGTGGCGAGCGCCGGGCCCGCCGCGGCCCCCGCCGGCCTCACCCACAGCCGCCCCGCCGCCACATCCAGCAGCACCCACCCGTTGCCCGCCAGCGCCGGCCCCGCCGTGCCCTCACCCCCCGCCGCGTCCCCGGGCAGCGGCAGCGCATCCCCGCGCTGGGTCTGAGCTCGCCAGGCGCCCTCGGCCGCCCGCAGGCACAGCGCGGCCGCCCCGCCCGGCTCAGCCCTGCGCCCCGCGCCCCGAGCCCGCCCCGCCAGCAGGTACCAGTAGGCGACCAGCAACACCACCACCAGCAGCAGCAGGCGCCGCGCCCAGCTGCTGGAGAGCAGCCCCGGCAGCCCCTTGAGGCGCTGCTGCAGCCACATGGGGAGCCCCGGCGGGGAGCGCCGGCCCCGCCGCACCGGGCCTAGGCTGCCATCGCCGCCGCCGCCGCGCTTGGCGGCACTTTTGCAGCGCTTTTGCGACAGCCGCGCTGCACCGCCCCCTCGGGGAGGGCGGGGAGGGGAGAGGGATCCGGGCCGGCCCCGCTGGGACCCCCCGGACACCGGGACCGGGAACCCCTCGACACCGGGACCCCTCCCCGGCTCCGGGACAATCCCCCCGGCACCGGGATCCCTGCCTGTCACCGGGACACCCTCCCCCCCCCCGACACCGGGACAATCCCCCCGATACCGGGACCCCCCCGATAGCGGGAACCCCCCGACACCAACCCCTCCTGGCACCGGGACCCCTCCCCGGCTCTGGGACAATCCCCCCTCCCGACCCTGAGCCCTCCCGGCTCCCAGACCCCCTCCCAGCACCGAGACCCTCCCCGGCTCCCGACCCCGCCCGGCTCCGGGAGCCCCGGCACTGGGAACCCTTCCCGGCTCCGGGTGTCCCCCGATCCCGGATTTCCTCCCCCTGTCCCGTTCCCGGTGCGATATCCGCGAGTGTCCTCGGGCAGCTCCAGCCCAGGGCTTGATGTTCTATGTTCTGTCTCCGCCCGGGTCACTGCACCGATGGAAAAGGCCTGGAGGGGATTTCCGTAATTCCAGTGTCATTCAGTGCCGTTACCACGGCAAGAGACCGTGCGGGAAAGCGAGTCATGTTCTGTCACACCCCGCAGTAAATAGAGGAACAAACTTGGTGATGTGACTGAGATGAGCATAGAAAGCTTTTTACCACGCGCAGAGCTCCGGAGACACAACAAGACAAGCAGTTTCGAGCAAGTCAGGCAAACACTGTGACTTAAAATGTGAAATTCCCTACCAGGTCGAGCCAGTGAACCAGCTCGATGAAGGGAACAGAGGAGACACTTTCTTCATTTATTCCTGCAAATGAGTATTTGAATGAATGTTTGAATGAATGCAAATTAATATCCCTGCAAAATCATATTTGATTTTGGGAGGGGCACTGGAATCCCAAAAGGGAGGGTGAGACCCCATCCCCTGCAGATTTCGGTGGGGCTGGTGCTGCCTCAGAAGCCCCGCTGTGTTTTGAGGCTGCACAAAAAAGCAGAGCTCTGAGCCTTCCAGTTTTTGGGAAGTTGCTGCTCCGCCTGGAGCACGTGTTGCACGTACTCATGGAACATCTGCACTGGCAGCTGGCTCTGTTTAAAAAGACAGGCACCGACTGCAGCCCGAGAGCACAGAGCAGTGCAAACACAGAGGGGGGAAATGAAATGTGCTCGCTGGGCTGGCAGAGCTGCAGAATGCAAACAGAGCTGTCACACAGCGACAGGCTGGGTACGGCGGCACAAACAATGAGGCATTCATGATTTCCAGTGTGCAAAACCGCTTTCATTTCAGCCCGGAGAGATTTAACTTCTTCAAAATGAGAGACTTGCAATTTTAAAAACCCGTCTTGAGTCCCAGCTCTCAGTCTGAGGTCTGAAGGGGACATACTGAATATTTTTGCTGTGGGTCCTGGCTTAAAGTGTTGAAGCTGCTACAGATTTATCAGGGCCTGCAAAGTACTGAAGAAATCTAAAGTGAAAGTCTGTTTTCTTTTTTCTTTTTTTTTTTTTTTAATTATTTATTTTTATTTAGGGAAAAAGAAGTTTCCTGAAATCACTGTTTTAGAAAGAACTAATATTTCCTTGGGTTGTTGCCTGTAGCACATCACTTGAGCACGAGGACTGTTTTGTTTGCCTGGTAATTATGAGGGAATTACTAATCTGGGGAGAGGGAATGGAAGAAAAAGTGCTTTGAACATACCCAAGAATATTCCCAGTGAACAAATAGTAGTGAGAGTTCTTTGGGATGATGCTGTTATGAAGCACAGAGAATATTCATTAGCTACAGTCTGGCCCTTCTGGTGTGCTTTATTTTTTTCTCCTCTAAGAACATACCTTCTTAGTTTTGTTTGAAAATTCAGATCCCGTGATATCTGTGATTTCTGTTAATTTAAAGAGCTGGTTTGCTGACAGGCCTCACGTAAGGTCTGTGTCAGTGGTAGATCCTCAGGTTCTAAAGTGTTTTCCTACATCTAAACCTTACACTCACTGCAGTGTGAAAGAGATGCTAAAGCAAATGTTTGTTAAAAAAGTGTAGTTTTATAAGACAGAATTATTCGCCTGTTCTCAATTTTAGGCAGAATGAACTAGAAAAAGATGCCTAGATAAGTTATCAGGGCTAGAGCACAAAAACACAGCACAAGGCCACAGAGACATAAATATAAGACCTAAAGACCTGTATACGGCCAGAGAAAACCAGTCAGTGTAGGGAGCAAAACCACTGCAGGTCTTGTGTTCACCAAGGAAAAATGGGAGGCAACAGGTGGGAAGAAGGCGAGAAGATGATATTTAGTAAGGCTTCCAGTTTCCAGAGCTGTGCATAACGTTACAATCCACTCCAGGTTTGGTTTTCCCCCATAAATGCCCGTGTCAGCCAAGCTGCAGCCCAGCACCAGCTGAAGCTGCCCGGACAGTGACCCCTCTCCTCCTCCGCGTTTGCTCGGTGCCTCTTTCTTCCCGGGTGTCCCACGGCCGGGGTACCCCTCCCGCTGCCCGGGTACAGCCCCGCAGCTCCGGGATCAGTCCCCCCAGCTCCCAGTGCCGGTGCTCTCTCCCCTCCCGCCCGGCCCCAGCGCTCCCTCCCCCGCTCCCAGCCCGGCCCCAGCCGCCCGCCCGCCTCTTGCGGGGGCCGGGGCGGCCCGGGAGGAGGAGCCGCCTCCTCCCGCTTCCTCCGCCCGTCTCCGCCGGGCGGGTCTGGTGCGTGGCACAGCTCCGGCAGCCCCGGAGCCTCCCAGAGCCGCCCGCTCCGTCCCGCAGGCATCGCCCGCGCTCCGGTGGGGGCTCCCGGCGCGGGGTCCGGGCGGGGAAGTCGCTTCCATGGTGCTGCCGGCGGTGCTGCTGCCCTGGGCGGTGCTGGCGCTGCTCGGAGCGGGGGGCGGCCGTGCCTCGCCGCAGGAAGGTAAGGGGGGCTCCGGGGGGCGCGGGGGGTCCGGGGAAAGGGTTGAGGGACGGGCATGGCCCCGCGGTGCAGCCGCCAGGCTGAGCCCCTGGGCGGCATCTCGAGCCTCCCGCCGGGTCCCGAGGCACTCTCGGCTGGGGGACACAGCCCTGCACACCCGGGCATCCCGGGAAAGGACTCCCGGTCCCGTGGGTTGCGTCCCACCTGGGTCAGCCCTCCCTGCTTTTGAACTTAGACGGTTCAAGAGCAAGGTAACGGGAGAGCTTTTGATCCCTGAGTGTTCCACACCGTGACTCGAGATCCGGGATGCTCCTAAAATAACATCAGTTGGTAGAAGCTCTGGAGTAGTTGGTAGAAGGGCAGAGGATTAGGGCAGCTACAGAGTGTCAGCAGCACTGACAAAGGGCTTCACACACTGACACTCTGCCAAGAGTTGGGATAATTATCTCTGTCTTCATTAGAGAAGTGGCAATTAGGAGGAGATTTAATCTTGTTACCTAGAATATTTCCCTTCACAGTGTGATTCTGGTATAATTACCTTTACTATATATCTATTACTTAATGCAGTTAGTTGTGTATCCATGGGAATGTTGGGAGTTCTTTAACTATAGTGGCATCACTGAAACAAAGAATCTCTCTGTGCTATCCTGCCTTCATTACACATCCCAAATCCTCCATGGTTTTGGTAAGGTTTTAGAGTGCACTAGAGATAAAACTGGGGGGTAGGAAGGATAATGAGATATGTTGGTTAGGAAGAGAGATTTAGAATCAACTGCTTTCTGAACTCATCACTTCTGGCGTGGTTCAAAGAAAAAAAATGCCTCACCTTTGCTGTGCCTCAAGTTCCCCAGGGTAATGTGAGTAATGATATCTATCTGCTCTCTTGGATGTTCTTTTAGATCTCTGTAAGAGCTCTAAGCATAGATATTTATAGTTAATCAAATCTTTAAAAATACTTCTGTAAAGTAAATTTAATACAGAGATTATATTATCCACTATTAAATTTTGCACTGATTTTTTTTCTAGTTGATCTCCATATTAATGGTGTTTTCTTGGACACTATCTTAACAGGAAGTGACACAGTAAGGTTTCCCAAAGCATAGCCTAGGGATAAATTAATTTCTTGTCCTAAAATGCAGCTGCAGCTGTGCTTTCCCTTTCGACTCAGGGCTGAAGTAAATAACTTTAATTTTACTGTTTTGTTACTGAACTTGTCACTGATTTATAAAAGCTGAGAAGTTTTCACAACCTTTTCACTGTGATCTTGGCATCAGAGTTCCTGTCCTAGTGCTTTGTCCCTAAAGGATACTTTTTACCTACAGAGCTCTAAACCCCTCACCAAAGTGGTAAATATCTTCTATTATTGTTCCACATATGGAAAAACAGAGGTGTAGCTGGACTGGCTCCTTGTTGCATAGCAGAGCTGGCAGTGGAGTGCAGCTCCCCTGGTTTCTAATCCAGTGCTTGCTTCGTTAACCACCCTGTGTTTAATGTTTCATCCATCCCATTATTAAATGTATTTACGTGATTTTTAGTTGTCAGCACGGCCCAGGGAGCCTTTGGGCCCAGCAGGCCCAGCTTAGCTGAACAGGCTGCCATTCCTACATGTGGAAAGTGACTGTGACATGGGAAAGAGGGAAGTGTCACTCTGCTTTAGGATGTTTTAAAAAGCCTGCACGCGGTACTGAAAGTGAAAGTTCCGTTCCTGGAAGTGCCCATCAGCATTCAGCAAAATCTCTGGGAAAGAGAAAAAAGGGTTAAAGGAGAAGGAGGGGAGGCAGCATAGCTGAGCACAAGCTTCCAGTGCTGGGCTGAAGGAATGTCTCTGGGGATGGAAAGCTCTCAGAACAGAGACTGAGCTGAGTGTCTCTCCCAGTCCTACCCCACAGACTAGGAATGAGAAGGGAATCTGTAACCTGGAATTCTGCTGGGGATGACAATTGTCTGTGCTGGCTTTTTGTGTGCTCCTCTGAGTTCACAAACTGCACGGAGGGACCTTTTCTGCCTTGGAAATAGGACACCACTTCCTGTGCATCTGTGCAGCCTTTAGTCATGTCCAGCAAACTTCTGGCAGTCACATCATAAACAGTGTGTGGCTTTCTCGGGGTGGCGGCCTGAAAATGAATTAGTGATTTATTTAATGGGAGAAGCCTTAGATTTGAGGCTGAAATAATTGCCTAGCAGTCAGGGTCCTGTCTTTCTTTCCTTCTTTTATCATTATCAGATGCTTTCTCCCCTCGGGTACTAGAATTTAAGGCTTGCCTTGACATTCCTCTCTGGCAAGCTCGTGTTTTCCCCCCTTTTCCTTGGCAGTATGATCCTCACCTTCTCAGAAGCCACGAGCTCAGAGCTCTCATAAAGCTGCCCTGGCTTTCTGCATGGCTAGAAACTGTAATGGCTTTAACATATTCCCTGAGGACATACATATTTTACTCATTTGCTTGCACCCTCTGACAGGGACTGGAGTGTGCTGGAGGAGCTGGATTAGGAATGCACTTCATGTGTCTAAAAATCTGCACCAGTGCAGGATTCCTGTTCTTTTATTTATCACTTTCTTTGTGAGCATGTCTAACAAAGTACAGTTAGAGCTGACCTATTGACTGTTCTCAATCTCCTCTCTTTTTATTTTGATGCAGGTAAAGGATTTGGGGAATATCCTCTTTCTTCTTAACGTGGAGTCTTCTTTCACTCATTTTTCACTTTTGCTGCCTTTCCCAGGTCCATCCGTAATTCCAGCTCCTAAATCCTTCCTCTCTAAGGCCAGCCAGAATATCAGTTTGGGTACATTAGGAAGATACATCTGGTACATCCATTGAAAAAAAAAAAAAAATCATTGTTCCAAAAAGAGCCTGCTGAGGCCAAGAAAATGTGCTTTCAAATTTTCCTGGTATTTTTTGATGTTTAAATGGGATGGGCGGGATTTGCATTGAAGCACCGTTGCCAGAACCTATACAAATTCCTGCTGGGGGAAGTATAGCATTCCAGCATTGCAATGAGGAAACCAGAACTTCCCCATAAAAATCATCTTCCAGTGGTACCACAGAGAAACTTCTGAAAGAGAACTTCAGGATTTCGCTTTGTCATTTTTTAAGGGATTGGAAATGAAAAGCAAGTTCGGGAGGAGAATGCAAATGAAAGTTATAGCACAATTAAATTCACATTGAATATGTATGAAAAACTCCGGAAAACACCTCAGGAATGCAGTAGAAAATTGGAGCAGCCATAGAGAGGGAATAATAACATTCAGGGCTAATTTTGGTTTTGCCTACACCCAGTCAATGCTGAGTGACAAAAAAGCAGCTCTGTGGGGAACAGGAAACCAATACTGCACTTAATGGATGACTTCCAAATGGGCATTTTGTAGTAGTTCTATTTTTTATCTTCAACTTTAATTTCCTTCATACACTGTGTGAGAGAAAAGAATTGTAGCTTTCATTAACAGGGGAAAAAAACCACTACTTTTTATTTCCTTTTTCTAGCTGCTGGCTCAGGCAGTGAAATTGTATCCTTCCATAATCTCTCATTTTATACCCAGGATCAAGTTAGGTGTGAAGCAGCTGGTTGTGGAAACAACACAAGCTGAATGTGTCTCTTGTGCTTTCCCCCCCGGGCAGAAAACCTGCTGGTTCTGACTGTTGCCACCAAGCAGACTGAGGGGTTCCAGCGCTTCAGAAGATCAGCCCAGTTCTTCAGCTACAAACTCCAGGTGATGTCCAGGGGGTTGGTCAAAGGGAATTTTGAATTGTGGAATGGAGAAGCTCAAGGGAGGACACACCTACTCAACTGGCTGAAAAAAACACTGGGACTGGGGCATTTCTGCAGCAGTCTGTTATTCCATCCTGAGTGCTGGCTTGGGATGAGATCCATAACTCCTGCTCAAGGGAGCCCCGTGGCACTTTTCCATTATTCTGCCAAAACTCACGGTACAGAACGTGCTGCTGTCCCTGTGGCTCAGAGTGCTGTGTTGCTGTGCTACTGTTACTCTGCCTGGCCAGCCCAGGGAGTGGATCAAAGGCTGGTATATATAAATGTGTGTGTATATATATATATATATAGGATATTTGTCTGGGGCTGTTATTTTTATTGTGATTTGCACTGGGAGTTATCAGGACTGGTCAGGCTGTGGGTTCTGGCCCTTTCCTGTGACCTTGCCCTGTTCAGGTGACCCTGTGCCTGTCACTGTGTAGGTGCTGGGGCTGGATGAGGAGTGGCAGGGTGGAGATGAGCAGAATCCAGCTGGAGGGGGGCAGAAGGTCCGTCTCCTGAAAGAAGCTCTGAAGAAGTTTGGGGATAAGGAGGACCTGATCATCCTTTTTGTAGACAGGTAATGGTTGGAAAGGACTTGCCATGATCTGAATCATAAGGCTGTTTGGACAGGAAGTGAACTGTGAATTAGATTGCTTTTGAAAAGTGTCCAGACCTCTGGTTTTTTCCCCTCTGAATTCTCTGTAGTTGTTTGAGAATCACTTAGAGCTGCATCCGTGGCACTTGGGAAGGTCCCATCAGAATAGGCTGGTTCCAGCTCTTGCCTGATAGTGTTGTACCTGATTCTGCCACGGTGGAATTTGGCTGCCTGTATCTGCAGAGAATGAGCAGACAATTCCTCTGGAACTAGGAAGGCCTTTCTTACCAGAATTATTTGTTTTATAAGGTGAGGTAGGCTGCAGCACAATGCTGAGAGCCAAGAACTGGTCTGCCAGAGAAAAGTGAAGAGGGAGAAGGACAGTTTGGAGTCTCAGTGCCTTTCTATATGCCCAGCATATGAATAAGACTCCTCTTTAATTATAGTTACTTCACAGAAAATGTAATACTGTGAAGCAGAACTAAAAGAAAGGGATTCCCCAAGAATTAGCTGTTTCTAGAAACTTTTCTCACCGACGTGTTTTTCTGTCTCACTTCCTTTTTGTCCCTTTTTGTCCGCCTCTTTCTCCAGCTATGACGTGCTCTTTGCTTCGGGCCCCCCAGAACTGCTGAAGAAGTTCAAACAAGCCAAGAGCAAGGTGGTTTTCTCAGCAGAGAACTACATCTACCCTGACAGAAAGCTGGAAGCCAAGTACCCTCAGGTGCGAGATGGAAAGCGCTTCCTGGGTTCTGGAGGTGAGACACAGAGCTGAGAACCTCTTTCATCTTCCTTCTCCTATTTGGCCCTTGGGAGAAGTGATGAACAATCTAAAAGCTGGTGGATCTCTGCAGCAACACAGGGTGTAGTGAGACTTCATGTGAGAGAAGTGAGAGTGCAGGTATGCAGGAGTTCTTCCATTTTTTGGTCATCTGGGATGAAACACCTCTTCATATTTTATTCCCACAGGCTTCATAGGTTATGCTCCAAACCTGAAGAAGCTTGTGGAAGAGTGGAAAGGAGAGGATGATGACAGTGACCAGCTCTTCTACACAAATATCTTCTTGGATCCAGAAAAAAGAGTAGGTGTATATAGATCCTGAGAGTCTGAACATTTGCATTCAGGCCGGTATCCCCATTTCTGTTATTAGCAGTTTTTATCTTTAAGCTTAAAATGTGAATGGGAAAAGAGATGACTTGAAATTTCCATGACTGGAAGCTCATACCATCCTCCTCCCAGGGGATGTGAAACCAGTGCTGACTTAGAGATATCCAAGCTAGCACTGAAGCACATTCTAGGTAAATGCCATGTGACATCCTACAGAAGCCTGGAATGGACCCTGGAAACAGCACTGCTATTCCAGCACTGGCTGAAGCATCCAGCCCACAGGTCATTCTGCTTCTGCTGTCCCTGCCCAGTTGTGCATCACACAGGCCAGTCTGTCCCTGAGACACCACAAATGCACAGGAACTAGGAATTTAAACTGTAACAGCAGTTTACAAACAAGAGGAAACATTTCTATTGGGGAACTGCTTTCACACTGACTAGAGAAGGAATTGCAGTTTTTTTTAATCAGCAGGGCTGGTAGAACATTCAGAGCAGCTGGACTTTTTTAGTTCCCTAAATCTGAATATGGGCTGTGATAATTTAACATGAACAGTTCCTTTAATGTTCTCATCTGCAGTCCTGGCCCTGTGCCCTGCAAGGGCTGAGTAATTCCCCTGCCTTGGCATTCAGACAGTGGATGTTAGCACCCTGCTGTCCTTCCCAGTAATCAGTCTTAATGGATGCCTGCAGGGACATGGAACTCTGTGAAGTCAGAGCTGCATTTTAGTCTGACCCAGTCAGAGTGTGACTTGCAGCAGGGGATAAAAACAGAGATTGCACAAGCTGGCCTTGCACCCTACTGTGCTCTGGTTTGGCACTGGTACCTGGGCAATGCTTGGGTAACACTTGCCCTAGGGATAGATGGCAAGAAACTCCACAGCAGATGGTTTTGCTATCTTGGCACTCCTCTGTGTTACCTGTGGGGTTTATATAGCTCTATGCAGGTGTACTTCATTCATATGCTGGAGATTTATTTAAAATGCCCCTTTTTTTTTTTTTTTTGCATAGTTTTGCCTAATAGAATATATTCAAATTGTTTTAGAAAATGATGAATTGTCCCAGATTTGAGTGAAAATGAGGATTATCTGGGAGTGTTTTAGATTTCAGAGCTTGGAGAGTTTGCAAATGATTATAGGAATGGGATATATCTTTGCTCAACATGTAAAGAATGGATGCCCCCCTGTGTTCTAATTAAGGTTATTTATCTCATTCTCCTTAAGGAAAGTATCAACATCACTCTAGACCAAAGAAGCAGGATCTTCCAAAACCTAAATGGAGCATTAGGTGAGACGGGAGAGGGAAGGCCATTTCTCCTTGAAATGAAACTGCATGTTGACACCAGAAATAAAGTTGTGGCTGAAGGGATTGAATTTCAGAAATGCCTGTCCCTGCAGAATAGGCTTCAGGAAAAGCCTCTGCCAGAGTTGTAGGATTTGTTTGCAATTCCACTAGGTTCTCACTGCAACTCCTTCTCCACTTGAGGGAATGCAGGTCAGGTTTTTCATCTTACACCTCCTTGCCACTTTGATCTGCAGGCATGTCGGGTTGCATTAGCCTTGGGGATTGAAACTGGGAGGGACTTCCAGTGCAAGTAATAACACACAGCCCTGCCCAGGGCTTGCCTGTCTTTCCGCCTCAGAACCCTGCTGGAATGCCAGGGGAGGTGAGAAGCAGCTACGGGGGCCTGGGAGCAGTCAATGATTGTAATGCAAAGATGCATCATTGCCCAACTTCCCAGCCACCCTGTTACCTCACAGCATCACTCTGAACACTTTTTCCTTCTTTCTAGTTATATTCTGTAGCCCTTAAACTACCTGTGCACAGGTATCCATGTCCAGGCTTTCATCTTTCAGCAGTTTCTCAGTAGAAATGAGGGATTGTGCTGCTAATTATCAGTGAAAGCATTAACGTGCTGGCGATGTCATTTCCAGATGAGATAGTTCTGAAGTTTGAAAACTCACGAGTGAGAGCAAGGAACTTATTATATGACACTCTGCCTGTGGTGATTCATGGAAATGGACCCACCAAGGTAAGTGGACCTCTTGAGAGAAAGATTTGGTCTGTGTTTGTTTGTTGCAAAGTGACCCTTTAGGCTTGATAGATCTGGTTACTGTCTTCACATTTATTGACTTTCCCTGTGTCCATTGTATCTGATAAACAATAAGTGGTCCAGGTCCATGGCAGGTCCAGGTCTGGTTCAATGACCCATGTGCAATTGGACCCTCAGGCTGTTGTGCTTCAGATTCTTTAGTTCCTGGAGAAGGTAAATGGAGCTGAAATGTGATCTTACAGTGGGGGTGCACACAAAGAAACTCCCCTACCCTGTAATGCAAAATATGGCAAACTGTCCTTTTGCAGCTGCAGCTGAACTACCTGGGCAACTACATTCCTCAAATATGGACATTTGAGACGGGCTGCACTGTGTGTGATGAAGGTCTGAGAAGCCTCACGGGCTTTAAGGTAAGGCTGGTTCCTGAGCTTTATAGACAAGTCTTACAATGGGATCTGATGTGGAACTCCAGTCACCACTTCCCTCCTCTCCTCTCTGAATGCAGGATGAGGCATTGCCAATGATCCTGATTGGCATTTTCATCGAGCAGCCCACCCCCTTCCTCTCCCAGTTTTTCTTGCGCCTTCGTAACCTCCATTACCCAAAGCAACGAATCCAGCTCTTCATTCACAACAATGTAAGTGAAGATGGCCTGTGATGGTCTGAGCAGATGTGGGGAAAATGTGCACCTTCCCTGCACTCTAAGGCACCTTTGCAACCTTGGGCTAGACTTCCAGCCTCTGCAATCCCAGTAGTTATCTGCAGTGGCACCTGTAAGATAGCTCTGTCCAGCTGTAAAGATATGGAAGTGGGAAGAGCTGTTGCCCATCTGGTTTGGTATTTTCAAGGAGAGGAGGCTGAGGGGCCTGGGATGAGCCTGTCTTACCCATTTTGCCTTATTTTTGGCGTAGGAGGAACATCACTTGATGGAGGTGGACTCTTTTGTAGAAGAGCACAGCAAAGAATATCTCGCTGTCAAGGTGATGGGGCCAGATGATGAGGTGGAGAACGCTGAGGCTCGTAACTTGGGCATGTAAGTGAAGAGGCCATGTGTGATTCTGTGATGGCTGGCAGAGTCAGCCCCTGTCCAAACTAAGACATTTGGGTTTTTTTTCTGAGGATCATCCCTGTCAAGTGATTGCTCTTCTTTTTTCAGTCACCCTTTTCTTTCAGTTTTTCTAGCATTTTAACTCCCATGTCCTTACATATTGGGAAAAAAAAAAATCAACTTTGATACCAGCTTTATTTCTCCACTTCCAGAAACTAAGTTCTCACTGGTCCTTTGCTCTGGCAGAAGGATAATCTTGTATCTCCCACCATCATCTACATGCCCAGCCATAGATCACAAACAATATGCATCTGTGTCTCTGGAGAGGAGGAGTGTAGGAGTAAAACTAAGAGCTAGTGGAAGAATATCTTCTTGTCTGTGACCAGGAGATATTAGAGCTCTGATGTGGATTTGGGCCAGCTGTAAATGGGAACCTCTCCAATTTGTGCTGAGGAAACAGCGTGGTAAATGTGATTTTGGCTGCATGTCTGGCTGCTGTTGGATACTGAGTCTGATGTGCTTGTGCTCTGCTGGTCCTCTGGGCTGTTACAATAAATTGAACTTTTCTGAACACCCAGAACACCTTTAGACTACAAGCTGAAGGCATTCCTGTGTTCTGTCCCTTGTCTTGCTGTTTGAAGAGGATTTTGGTGTGACTTTCCTCCTCTCTGGCTGTAGGGATTTGTGCAGGAAGGATCCTGACTGTGACTATTACTTTAGCCTGGATGCTGAGGTAGTTCTGAAGAACACAGAGACTCTGAGGATCCTGATCGAACAGAACAAGTGAGTTCTTTGGTCTGAGCAATCCTAACTGGTCATCTCACACCAGGAATACTATGAGCTCTTTTATCACTGAGGTGTGTAAGGCACCAGGAGAACTGTGTCAGAGATGGAATGTTAGATAAACACCTCTTAGGTGTGGGGGTTTTTTTGCATTGTAGTCGTAATCCCTGGACTTTAGGCAGGGAATGTAAATCATCCTCATGTTTGTCTTTATATAGTCAGTAGAACAAATCAGATTCTAACAGACGTGGTGCAGGGTGCAGTTGGAGAGGAGATTGGGGCCATATTTGCCCTTTCTTATGTGGAATTTTATTCCAAGAGAGTTAATGAAACACCAGCTCTGTAAGAGAGGGAGAATACAGCTGTTACAGTCCTGTGGTTTGTAAATATTTTCCTTTTCTTCTTGTGGTAACATCCCATCCTGCAATTGCTTTTCCTTCCACGCTGCCAGGCTGGTGATTGCCCCCCTGGTGAGCCGGCATGAGAAGCTGTGGTCCAATTTCTGGGGAGCTCTGAGCCCTGACGGATACTACGCCCGCTCGGAAGATTACGTGGATATTGTTCAGAGGCGGAGGGTGTGAGTATGCAAAGAGCTTTTTCCTGATGTAATCCCTCAGATGCAGAGCCTGCTGCTGCACATGATCAGCAAACTGGCTGCTGTCAAAGAACCAGAGATCACAACTGTGTGTGTGTGTGTGTGTGTGTAGGAAAGGAAGCGTCTGCTCCCGTTTGGAAGCTGCTCTGTGTTCTCCCCTGAGCAGAGACAATGAGATTTCTTATGATCAGAGTAAGGATTTGAGAGTCCTGACTCTGCTGAAATCACTTCATTTTACTCATGTCATGTTTTCCCACCTATGGATTATGGTTAGTGTGATCCCTACAATCCTGTAAAGTGCTGTTTAATCCCTTTCAGACAAATCTTCATAAAATACCACGTGATCCTTGAATGGAATATTCACAAAACAGAAATGTTGATTCATTCATATTCTTGAGGGGCCCTTTTAGGCCATTGTATGTGCAATACGTGCTAGAAATCAGCTTAGACCCTTTTGGCCGGTTCAGTTTCTTTAAATCACTGGAAAAAAATATGTTGATCTCTCTGGGAAGAGATTCAAGCCATTAATTATGTCCCCAGCGAAAGCACACAGTAGCAATTAATTGCTTTCACAGTGGACTAGAATTTGTGCAGCTTAAAAGCTCCCAGCAATATAAGCAATTTTTTTTTCTGGAATGACAATCCCTGTTGGTATGGTTTGCTCGTTGAGGCAAGTCTGGCTGATGCTGCAGTTTTGTCTGCCATCCTGTCAAGCCCAGTGCTATTTCAGGTCTCACTGTGCTCTCTCCCTGTGTTTCAGGGGGCTTTGGAACGTCCCCTACATCAGCAGCGTTTACATGGTTAAAGCCAAGGCGCTGCGCTCTGAGCTCGACCAGGGAGATCTTTTCCACAGTGGCAAACTGGATGCTGACATGGCTTTCTGCAACAACGTCCGGAATCGGGTCAGTCCAGGAGAGGGGCTGGCAGGCAGAGCTGCGTGCCAGGGTGGAGGGTGCGAGATTAAGGAGTTGCAAGGCATTCAGCCCTGCTGGGCAGGGGATGGGGGGAACTGGCACTGGTCAGTACTGGGCAGACTTTGGAACAGCGGGGGATTTCTGTCCTGCTGTGGAACCACACGGAGCCAGGGATCACTAAATGTGGGGAACATTTTCGTTCTCCTGCCTGTTCAGGGCTGTTCTGAGTGGAAATGACACGGTAAGAAGGAAGAACCTTATCTCACAGCAGCTATTCTGCTCTGCCTCCAGCCCTGGCTGACAGGAATTACTGTCTCTGGCTATAGCCTTTCAGAGCTCCTCATATCCAGGGTGGAGATTTAACTGAAGGCCCACAGCAGAAAGAATGAGTAAATTAACAGCTTGGAGAACTGTCAGTGCTTATATTTCATGGTGGCTCACAGAAACGAGAGGCCTTGACAGTTTTCCCCTGTCCTACAGGGAGTGTTTATGTACCTGACAAACCGGCACCAGTTCGGACACATCCTGTCCCTGGAGAATTACCAGACAACTCACCTCCACAACGACCTCTGGCAAATATTCAGCAATCCTGAGGTGAGACAACCTGCATGCTCAGCAGGCACAGCACTGTGGAATGGGAATATCTGCTGATTTGCTTCACGGGAGGTCCAGGCTTTGTAATAATGATTTCTCTCAGGTGGCACGAGGAGTAGTCACAGAATTTAAAGAGAGGGTGTTTATGAGATTCACAGCATCTGGATCTTCATAGCCTGGGAATATTGTATGAATGCCTGGCCTTTCACTGCCTCTTTAAGCAGGCCCCACAGAAATGACTGGTTTGCTTATCTTCTGACTGCAGGACTGGAGAGAAAAGTACATCCATGAAAACTACACAGCAGCTCTGAAGGGGAAATTGGTAGAAATGGTAAGAAAACATCACTCTTATCCATCACCAGGGGAGATCAGCATCAGGACGATGCTTGTATCATCACTACTGTCATTGTCAGGAAGAAGCAGTTCAGCAGAGGGAGCGTGACCTTCAAAGTATTTTTAGAGCCAAATTCTTCTCCTAGAAGTACATCTCCAGCTCTCTTAAGTGGAAGTGGGGCACATAAATCAGAAGGCAAATTTCTATCCTCAATATTTCAGTTTCTTTCCACTTGAACTGACTCAGTCTGCACTCAGCTTAGCCTTACTCCTTTTGCCTCAAGCCCCTGTCCTTGTTTCTGCTGTTCTCACCTGTTTGCTTTCTGCAGCCCTGCCCAGATGTTTACTGGTTCCCCATATTCACTGACACTGCCTGTGATGAGCTGGTGGAAGAGATGGAGCACTATGGCCAGTGGTCCACAGGTGACAACACGGTAAGTAAAGCAGGAGCTCTTTGAGTTCTGAGTCATGCTTTTATCTGTGCATATTTGGTGGCAGCTGTGCCTCCTGTGGGAAGGCATTAGATCCCACAGTTAAACCAGGAAACTGGAGACAACACCCTAATTTTGTTCTTAAATGTGAATTAATTTTTGAGTCCTCTTTAGTGTCCTCTAAGGATACAGTGTTCAGCCTTTATGATGGCAATACTGTTTACCTTAGATTTTAATTATTGTCTGAAATGAGTTTTCCATCCTGCAAATTATGATAAATAAGCGTCATATTTATTTATAGTTACCAGAAACAAGTGCTTTTCATTCCTGAACTCCAGGGTTCCCATCCTTATGGGTATTTCTGTGATTCTATTTCAGGACAGCAGAATACAAGGAGGATATGAGAATGTCCCAACTATTGACATACACATGAACCAAATTGGCTTTGAAAGAGAATGGTATAAGTTTCTTCTGGACTATATTGCACCCATCACAGAGAAACTGTACCCAGGATACTACACCAAGGTATGTGCACCTGAGCACCAAAACTGGTCAGCTCAGTACCTCTTCCAGTTGCATCTTTGTGCAAAGACTGCCAGAATCCTCTAGGAATACCCATACTATTTCCTAGTGTGGAGGGACTGACCCTGGAGTGTGACATAAGTATGAGCGTTAGGAAATGTGCAATTTCCCAGTGGCATTCTCCTGCCTGGTCGCTGCCTTTCTCCCTTAGCAGTGGACTGCAGTGTCAGTGTTACACCCTGCTGTGCAGCTCAGTAGCCAAGGACCACTATAGCCCTGTAACAGGGTGCCCTTTTTTCTCCTCTGCTCAGACTCAGTTTGAATTGGCCTTCGTGGTTCGCTACAAACCCGACGAGCAGCCATCCCTGATGCCCCACCACGACGCCTCCACCTTCACCATCAACATCGCCCTGAACAGAGTTGGGATAGACTATGAGGTGAGTGCCAGTGGGTCAGGAATGCAGCACAGCTCTGGAGCAGTCCAGGCAGATGAAAACCCTTTCCTTATCCACACCTGGCTTCTTCACACTAAGGATCACAATTTTTGACTGGGCTAGGGTAGGAAGGAGAATTCTGAATGCATCAGAACACGGGGGATTCCCCAAGCACCTTCTCCCACTTTCAGAAGGGCTGCCAGGAGAAGGCAGAGGCCCTTTCCCTGAGGCGCTTTTTCCAAGCTGACTTGTCTCTCGTGTCGCCACCAGGGAGGAGGCTGCCGGTTCCTGCGCTACAACTGCTCCATCCGAGCTCCCCGGAAAGGATGGACCCTCATGCACCCGGGACGCCTGACCCACTACCACGAAGGGCTCCCAACCACCAAAGGCACCCGGTACATCGCAGTGTCCTTTCTGGACCCCTAGAGCGTTGCTTCCCCCAGGAAGGGCCCTGCTCACTGCTGACTCTTGAGTGGAAACAGGGAATGCTGCTGAGAGTTTCTAAGGCGTTGTTCAAAGCGATTTGGATATTGATTTTGAATGGTATTTTAAGACTCCACTACTGGATGATCTCCCTCTGCAGGTAATATGTAGGAATATTGCTGTAGAATTCCAAAGGAGATTTCGTGCCTTCATTTTTGATTCTGCTCCTCATCCACTGTTTCTTGGAAGTGCCATTTACTTGAACCTTCTATCACGGAATGGTTGGCTTTAAAAAATGCTTTCCTGGACTGGAAATCCAGCTTTTGGAGGCAAGTCACAAGCTGGAAGCCTGTTTTCATCCCCAGCATATACAGGACTGAATGTTAGACAATAATTCCTGGACAGTGTGCCAGATACAAATCAATCAGGGAGCTGACTCCAGAAGTCATAACAGTTAAATGTCACACCAGATGAAACTCAGCAGTGAGAGTCTGAAGATCATCTGTTTCCTTACCTCTTTGCAGTCCTTGCAAGCCTATCACAAAATTCAAAGTAGCAGCAGTGGCAATCTAGGTGCTTCTGGTCAGCTAAAGGAAGGTCCTCTAATGATGCTTTACCTCTGGGATCAGACTGAAGAGATAAAACAGCCTCCCTACCCTCTGTTTCTGCAGAGATACCCACACAAATTCAGACCATCTCAGTCTGTGAAGATCAGATCTAAGGGAAAGGGAAGTCTGGGAACAACTCCATCAGTCAGAAGTTCTTCACTGTGGAATTGTCTCTGTTCTTTACCATGTTAGGATTGTCAAAACCTCTGATCAATCTCTGGATAACATCCCAGAGGTTCCAGTGGTGTTTGGTGGCTTCATTCCAAGTGTCAGAGATTGTTTTGATCATTTTCTTTGATGGCCCATTCACATTAGGTGTAAAGAGCTGTTCTCTGGTTCTTGGAGGAAATAATTACTCAGTGTTTCTATTATTTAAGATTGCAAACCAAAACACTCCACTGCAGACACTTCTCCAGTGGGGTCGAGGCTGATAGAAACGAGGGGTTGGGAAGTGCTGAGAGATTGTGGTGAACTGACAGGTGTAAAAATCTATCAAGAGAAGTACCCTGGTTAGAGAGGGAAAGAGGAGAAACCTTTCCTGCCTGTGCCTGTGAGCTCCCTGCTCTGCTTATCCCACACCGTTATGCTCTGGCTCTGCCAGACTAGTGCATTTCACAAGCAGTAAATTCACATCGTGATTGTCCTTAAAGGGGGAAAAAAAAAAAAATCACCTTCCTCTTCATTGTCTGTGTCTGCAACTTCTGCTGTCTGATCGTGATTCCTCTGGGACGGGTCACATTAATGTGGGCAGAACAGCTTTACAGGTGTAAGTTCTGGCAGGGAACTGCCTGCAGCTGGAATGTGCCTGAGGAAGGTGACACAGACCTTTTTCCCACCGCTTTCCACGAACTTTTTAGGTCTATTTCGAGGCCACACACACAGAGGTGCCTGAGGGAGAAATATCATTTGAGAAATAAAACTGTAATAAAACCTGTTAGGTGAAAGCCAGAGCTGTCTGTTACCAAACGAAGGGATTGATACACCAATCGTTGAGATGTCCAAAAACGTGTATTATGTATTTATTCAGCAGTCGGTGTTTGGTTTGTTGGGTTTTTCCCCCCACACACTTATTTTGTTGTGTCTTTCCTCGTGCCGGTTCGGTGATCGGGGTTTTAACGAGCTGTACGGTTTGAGCCGGGGGGAAACTCGCATTAAAGCCTTTCCCGTGTCAGCGGGTTCGGTTCGGTTCCTGAGGGGCGGGGAGGGTCGGGGTGTAAGGGGAAGGAGAGACCGGGGCCGCCTCCGCCATGAGGGCCCCGAACCACAACTCCCGGCGTGCCCCGCGCCCGGCGCGCGCCGCTGACCCGCCCGGTGACGGCGGCGCGGGGGGAACATGGCGGCCGTGAGGGAGCGGCGGTGAAGGTGAGCCCCGGGCGGTGCCCGGCCCAGGGGCCGGGGGAGAGCCGCTCAAGGCCGCGACAGTGCTTCGAAGGGGAGGGGGGGATGTCGTCTCTCGGGCGGCACGGACGAGGACAAAGGCAGAGACAGGGGCGGGAGAGGGTGAGGGTGGGACTCGCCGGGGAAGGGTCCTGAGGGGGCGCGAGGGGGGCGCTGAGCGCCCCGTGAGGGCTGAGGGGGAGGCGGCGGTGTCGGCCCGGAGCGTCTGCCCAGAGCGTCCCACGGGCACGGAGATGGCGTGGGGGCAGAGCCCGGAGCATCCCCCGGGCATGGGAGTGCCGGCAGGGGCAGAGTCCGGAGCATCCCTTGGACAGGCTGGGATGGCGAGGGGGCAGAGCCCCGAGCATCCCCCGGGCATGGGTATGGCGAGGGGGCAGAGCCAGGCCCCTCACGGAATTCCTGTCCTTTATCCCCAGCCCCTCTGCCGCAGGGACGGAGACCGGCTGGACTCGGCGTCGCTGAAGGAGCTGCGGGACGGAGGGGAGGGGACGGAGTCCGGCTGGGGAGAGGGAGAAGGCAGGGAAACTGCTGCCGTTCGAGAGGGCCTTGAGCTGGCCATGTGTGACTGGTGAAAACGTAACTCATCCTGAAAGTAAGTGGAGGGTGGGGAGGAATGGTCGTTGTGAGGCTGTTTATTGGAAGGGAGAGGGAAAGGTGTTCGTTTTTTGTTTTTTATTTTTTTTTAATTTCTGATACATGAGTAGTTTTCATTTGTATAAATTGGAACAATTTTGTTGTGGAAAAAAGATTGGTTTTAAAATATGTATTTATCTAGTTCATGTTAGGATGCTTAGTTGGTTCATGGAATCATGATCACAGAATGGTTTGGATTGAAAGGGACCTTAACAATTATCCAGTCCTACCCCCCTGCCATGGGCAGGGACACACCTTCCACTAGCCCAGGTTGCTCCAAGCTCCATCCAGCCTGGCCCTGTACACTCCCAGGGATGGGGCAGCCACAGCTTGTCTGGGCAGCCTGTGCCAGGGCCTCCCCACCCTCACAAGGAAGAATTTCTTCCCAATATCCCATCTAACCCTGCCCTCTGTCAGTGTGAAGCCATTCCCCCTTATCCTATCACTACACACCCTTGGATAGCTGTTGGCTCATGGTGACGCTGTTCTTCCCTGGATTTCTCCCTGCAGCGCAATGTCCCTGTTGTTCACTCGTTCCAACTCAATAGTTGCAGTGAAGAAGGATAAAAGACACATGGCTGAGGTAAATGCTTCTCCACTTAAACATTTTGTCACTGCAAAGAAGAAAATCAATGGTATCTTTGAACAGCTGGCTGCTTACATCAACGAGAGCTCCTCATTCCTGGAAGGTAAGCTGAGTTCTGGAACTACAAGTGCGTGACAGTGCTTTGCCCACAAACAATTCTCCAAAACACACCCACCAAACCCCCTTATTCAGTTAAATAGCGCTGCTAGATCTGTGCTTATTTATACACCTGTGTCTGTTTATGTATTCATGTTTATAAGAAAAACAGAAAATTATTTTGTTGAATTTTTACAGGTGTTCGGGTTCATATTTTGAAGATGAGAATTTCATGCGTGTTAGGAAACTGAGCTAGTTAGGGAACTATGACTTTTATGCTGTTTGGCAGATTTTTAATTAATTACACAACCCCTTTAGGGGTTGTTTGCCTATAATCCTTTCAGTGTTCTTGGCTGGACACATCATTGTCAGTGACATGTAACATATGCCAGTAATTGGCTTTAACAGCTTAAGGCACAGACAGATGTTTTTTCTTTAAGGGTGCTGGAGTGTTTGCAGTGTGGGCTGTTCTGTTTAAGGCAGTCCCAAGGATGGGGATGGTTTTTAGGTACACAAAAGGGACCAGGTGATAAATGCTGTTGCAGAATTGCCTCAGGGTATCGTTGAGGGCCGTGGGACAGATAAATGTTCGGTTCTGTGTGTTAACATCACAGAGAGGGGTGTCATCCAGAACTGACCCAGATGGCTCCTGGAATTCACAGACATGATCTGTTTTGATTTTAGAAACGCACAAGAATGGAGAGCTTGATCCTGTCACCACAGAAGAGCAGGTACTGGAAGTCAAAGGCTACCTGTCAAAAGTCAGTGGTATCAGTGAAGTGTTGGCAAGACGACACATGAAAGTTGCTTTTTTTGGGAGGTGAGTCACGTGGGTGTCTGTTGCCTACGCTTCCCACTCAGTGAAGCTTTTGAGGATTGCAGCCAGTAGAGAATATTTATAGAAACACTAATGCTTTAGCTTCTGCTTGTAACGTGCTTGTCCCTGGCAGTAGTGCTTTGTAAATTGGAAAGAAATATTGTATCGTGTAGTTCTTCAATTTGAAGAATTCTTACAATAAGAGACTAGCAAAGTCTTTTTGCAGGTTGCCTCTGGCACCTGAATTGCTTATGGCTCTGGTACAGCTTGGCCTTAGAGAACTTGCTTTCTGTAATATCAGACTGAGCCCTCTTGGCTCTTGGAACCCTGCTACACCATTCTTAATCTGCCTGCAGGACAAGCAATGGGAAGAGCACTGTGATAAATGCCATGCTGTGGGATAAAGTCCTTCCTTCAGGAATTGGGCACACCACTAATTGCTTCCTGCGTGTGGAAGGGACGGATGGACACGATGCTTTCCTGCTGACTGAGGGCTCAGAGGAAAAGAAGAGCGTTAAGGTACAATTTCCTTAAGTATAGAGGCTCTTCAGAAAGGGCAGAAAAGGGAAGGAACAAGAAAATTAAAATGCTATTAATAAATTTCACAGTTAAGGATTTAATAATTAAAGGAATGGAGATGAAGAATGAGTCTTTTTTAGATGTAGCAAGGGAGGAATGAAGCAAGTCACAGGATGGAACTTGTTCATTTTATGAAAAAGATGATATGTTGAATGTGTTGGTGACAGCAGGGAACAATGACTCAGGAAGTTCTGAGCTCTGCATGACTGACAGAATCACAGACTTCCTGATAATTCCTCAGTAACTTTTCCTGGCAGAAAAATCTCTCATAAACTCTCATTAGTGGTTGTTTTTTGACTAGGACACTCAAAAAGGTTTTATATGGAAAACCTCCCCGGGAGAAAATAAATTGGAGTTTTATCTTAAATTGTCAGTGCACAGCTCTGAAGGGGAGAGAACTGTGTTAGTGGGTCTTGGCTCACAGGAAGTGTTATTTCCATCTTTTCATAGACAGTAAACCAGCTGGCTCATGCCCTTCACCAGGATGAACATCTGAATGCTGGCAGCCTGGTCAGTGTAATGTGGCCCAATTCCAAATGTTCTCTCTTAAAGGACGACCTGGTGCTGATGGACAGGTGAGAAATAGTTTTCTTTCCTTTCCTGCTTATCACAGACTAATTACGTAAATGTTTGCAGATACCTATTTAACAAACATCAAAGGGATTGACCCTGTTCTAATCTGTGACAGTGACCAAAGTCCTTTTCTGCAGTTCTCACTCAGATTTTCTTAGTCATTACTTCCTTTTAATCTGTACTCTTGTCACCTCAGGACAGTGTTGCTCAGACATGGGAAATTAATGCCCTGAAAAGCCGAAACACATCTCTTACTAACCTTTGTAATTCTGTTTTTGCTGTTTCCACAGCACAGTAATGTCTCATTTCTCTTTCTTGCCAGCCCTGGCATTGATGTAACCACAGAGCTGGACAGCTGGATCGACAAATTCTGTCTCGATGCCGACGTGTTTGTCCTGGTGGCAAATTCTGAGTCAACACTGATGCAAACTGTATGTGCAAATCCACTTGTTTGGGGAATTTGGCTAAAGGTTAAAAATACCTGACATCTTAATCTGAAGAGGTTTTGTTTCATTTTCTCTAGGAGAAGCAGTTCTTTCACAAGGTGAATGAACGTCTGTCTCGGCCCAATATATTTATTTTAAATAACCGCTGGGATGCATCTGCCTCCGAACCAGAGTACATGGAAGAGGTTTGTGATGTGTTTAAACTTCTTCTCTTTTCATGGATATTACTGAGTCTTTTGGCTCTGGTCCTTGTAGGTACAGTCAGTGTTGTGTGTGATTGTTTTACAGTTTGGATTTTTATCCCCTTAGTGTGGAGGCTGGGGGGAGCACAGACTAATGATCAGGGCATGACTCTTGAAACTTCTGAGCACAACTCCCATGGGGGGCCTTTTGAAATTAAATCACTTAGATAACTCTGGAAAATTCCATAAAATAGGAAAGCCTTTTTCCTTGCCCTTTTATGTTGGCAGCTTGTACCAGCAGAGGGCATGTGGGTGCTTGGTCTAACCTTGAAGGGGTGGATGAAGCAGATCTGACTGGCGGTGTGGTTTGTCCTGTTTGTCCCTCAGGTGCGTCGGCAGCACATGGAGCGCTGCACCAGCTTCCTGGTGGATGAGCTGGGCGTGGTGGATCGAGCCCAGGCAGGGGATCGCATTTTCTTTGTGTCTGCAAAAGAAGTGCTGAATGCCAGGATTCAGAAGGCTCAAGGGATGCCAGAGGGAGGTGAGGAAAAGCTAGCAGAAATTTTGCATTAACTGGAAGAAAATAGAGAATATCTTGTTCCAAAAAAAGGAATAAAACTGGGGCCAAATTAATAATAGAGCAGTCAAAGAGCTGACTTAGCAGCATTTTTGCATTGGCTTCAGTGTAAAGCAAGAGCATTTCTTGATGGCCAACACCTGACTGCTTTTGCAAAACTGAAATGGTTGTTCTGTGCTTTCCTTCTCTCAGGTGGAGCACTGGCAGATGGATTTCAAGTAAGAATGCTTGAGTTTCAGAACTTCGAGAGAAGGTTTGAGGTGAGCAATACGTTGTGCTGGTTAGGTCTGAAAGACTGGGGACTGGTGGGGACACATTTTGGAAACGGGGAAGGAGAAATTGTGTTAGTGTGCTGCTAATCTTGGGCTGCCTTTTGTCTGCAGGAGTGCATCTCACAGTCAGCAGTAAAAACAAAATTCGAGCAGCACACAGTGAGAGCGAAGCAGATCGCAGAGGATGTTCGGCTCATCATGGACTCTGTGCATGTTGCTGCCCAGGAACAGCGGTGAGGAGAGCTGAGGCTGCTGCTTCCATAACTGATGTATTCTGGGAGACACTGAAGGAAACATGAGCATTTGAAATGCAAAATGGGAAGGACATGTACTGGTGAATTGGGAAAGTGTTGGGAAGAGGACCTTTTGTCCTGTGCTGTATAATGTATTGCAGATACTGACATGTTTTGTTACTGGGTGGGAGAATCTGTCTTAGTGCTGAAATCCCAATATATTTATAGATAAAAAATGCATTTCTCTGGCACTTTGATGGACAGGGTTGTTTTTTCACCAGAGTTTACTGTCTGGAAATGCGAGAGGAACGACAGGATCGTTTGGGTTTTATTGACAAACAGCTGGAGCTCCTGACTCAAGACTACAAGAGGAAAATCAAACAGATCACAGAAGAAGTGGAGAGGCAGGTAAGGAGGAGTGGCTGTGGAAAACTAGATTGTCTGAAACAGCCACCAGCATGGTGGGGAGAATACACAGTGCTGACAAAGCTTTGAAGTACTAAAAATGTGGGAGTTACAGATGGGAAGAGAAGAAATGCTTTCAGCAGCTCTGTTTTCTGTGCTGTCTCTCTAGGTGTCAAATGCCATGGCAGAAGAAATAAGACGGCTCTCAGTGCTGGTAGATGAATACCAGGCAGACTTCCATCCATCTCAAGTAGTTCTTAAAGTATACAAGACTGTAAGTGATGTTTGCTTCTAAACATTTGCTTAGCAACTTAAGAGGCATTTTTTAGCTCCGAGTCAGTAATTGTGCCAGCCTCTTGGGATAGCTAACATCCTTCCAACTAGGATATGAGCTAAGGCTTTAGTTTTTTAATAATCTCAGTGGTAAATTGGTACACATATGATGTATCACATTATATAGATCGACCAGAACTTTTCCTAGACTAAAGAGTGCATGTGAGATTTTACTGATTTGCCTTTTTCTCCTCTTCACTGAAAAAGGGGGGGAAGAATGAAATAAATATTAGAACAGTGGGCAGACACAATGTGTGCTCCTGTTCTGGGAGGGTTTTTTTAACTAGCAAGCTCTAGCACCTGCAGCTTGCATCTTACCTATGTAAATTGTAATCTTAATAACCCTTTCTCTGTCAGGAGCTGCATAAGCACATCGAGGAAGGCCTGGGCCGGAACATGTCAGAGCGTTGCTCCAACGCAATCACAAATTCCCTGCAGACAATGCAGCAAGAAATGATAGGTCAGTTCCACAGGCAATATTCCCCTTTCTCTTTCCTTGAATTGCCATGAAAAATAACTGGGTAGGTGTTCTGTGTTCCTTGTTAATCTGATGGCTGATGTCGGCTGGCATCACCTTATTTCCATCTTGAGTAAGTTGTGTAGAGGACTGGTTCTGGGTCTGAACTGGTGCAGTGATTTGCTATTGAATATATATAGTCAGCATAATCCTCATGGCAGAGAGGAATCTTGGCTTTAGAAACTTGATTCTCAGATCAAATCCTAATGAAATACGAATGACTTGTAACTAGGTGCCTGTCTCAATGTGGGATTTCATGGGAGCATGGTGCCTAAAGACTTATGAATGGCTTTCAGATTCTGTTTTCCAAGGTGTTGCTAATCTGTAAGCTTCACCAGCTACCTGTAAGGATTTTGGAGGGTCCATGGAAAGATCCCCTTCTGAGTTGATCTGAGGAACCAAGAATTGAATAGTAATTCAACAGTAGCAACATGCTTGGCTTATGAAATTTAACATACTGAGGAAACTAACTGTGGAGGATGGAATAAGCCACAACCACCCTGATTGCAGAATACAAGTCCAGTTAATTCTTGTGAACTCAACAGCCCTTTTTTTTTCCCATGTTTTTCTTTTCTGTCTGTGCAGATGGTTTAAAACCCCTCCTCCCAGTCTCCCTGCGGGGCCAGATAGACATGTTAATTCCCCGCCAGTGCTTCATGCTCAGCTATGATCTGAACTGTGACAAGCTTTGTGCTGACTTCCAAGAGGACATAGAATTCCATTTCTCTCTGGGGTGGACGATGCTGGTGAACAGATTTTTGGGACCAAAGAACGGTCGTCGGGCCTTGATGGGCTATAATGACCAGGTAAGACACCTCGTTGAGTGTTGGGGAAGATGTGACTTTTGTTATTTCAGTGGCTGCTGAGGGGTTTTTTTGGGGGCTTGCCTTCTCTTATCTGTCCTTTGGTTTTGTCCCTGCTTTTCCAATTAGGTTCAACGCCCTTTAACACCAGCAAATCCCAGTCTGCCTCCTTTGCCTCAGGGCTCTATGACCCAGGAAGAGCTTATGGTGTCCATGGTGACCGGCCTGGCCTCATTAACTTCCCGGACTTCCATGGGGATCATCGTGGTTGGTGGTGTGGTACGTTGGCCATCTGGGCAGCATTTATATAACTGAAGTTGGAGCACTGACTTGAAAAGCACTTGCACTGCTGAATCCTGTAGATAATTGCTATTCACAGATAGGGAAATACTTTCTCCTGTAATCTTCCATCAGAGTATAAATACTGAGCTGATTTTGCAATGCTCTTTGCACCGCTGTCAGGAGCGAGCATCAAGCTGAGATGATGATTGTGTAATTTGTTTTTCCTTGTGCTTTTTCAGGTCTGGAAGGCCGTGGGTTGGAGACTGATTGCTCTCTCTTTTGGCCTTTATGGGCTCCTCTATGTCTACGAGCGCCTCACCTGGACCACAAAAGCAAAGGAGAGAGCTTTCAAGAGGCAGTTTGTGGAGTATGCTGGGGAGAAACTGCAGCTCATTGTCAGCTACACGGGCTCCAACTGCAGCCACCAAGTCCAACAGTGAGTTGCCTATATTCAGATAAAACCTTAAGTTATTTGGGGTTTTTTTATGCTGTTCCTTGTTAAAACAAGTCTTCATTCTGAATTCCACATTTAAAAATGTGTAATGACAGGTGTGTTAAAATAATATTATTCTTTTTTTTGAACCTGTAGTGGTTGGGTGCTGTTAAGCATTGGTCTTAATGTATTTCCATGTCTCAAATCAAGATGCCCTGACATATTCTTGTGCAGAAGTGGAAGGATGAAGATCTGAGTCGTGATACCATCAGCACTAAACATCAAAGGGATTTAGTCCTTGACTTTGCTGCTTGATCTTACTTTCTGTCACACCCAGCTCTTCTTGTTTCCTAGGGAGCTTGCTGGAACGTTTGCTCATTTGTGCCAGCAAGTGGATGTCACACGGGAGAACCTCGAGCAGGAAATTTCTGCCATGAATAAAAAAATCGAAGTTCTGGATTCACTGCAGAGCAAAGCAAAACTGCTCAGGTGAGATTTGATTATTCCATATGATTGTTTTTCCTGTGATTGCCCCGGGATGTTCAGACGAGCTGTAGTTTTGAGTTCAGTCTGTCATAGTGTTTGATGTGCAGACCCTTCCCTACCAACTTGTGTTCCCTTTCACGTGGTACTTTCCCATGGACAGACATTTTAAGCTTCTGTCTCACAAAACATCTTTTCCTTCCTGTTTTCGATTTGTTAGGAATTACAGTTCCTTTCCTCTACTCCTCAAACTCCTTCAGGCTGTTATAAAATCATGCAAAAAGTCTCACCCTCACCTTTGTACAGAGTTGTGTGCTGATTTCTTTACCCTGCAAAGGCTGTCAGGAAGACTTTTTCAAACATTCCTTACCTACACAGTAAGATCAGTGTGAAGTTGTGTCCAAGATCTCAGTTTGAACCTCAAAGCCTGTTAACAGGCAAACATTCCTGACCTGAGGAATGGCAGCAGCATTTTGGAGAGGATGTCTGGCACTCCATGCCTTGCTGGGTGCTCATTTTAGTGGCTCTTCTTTCTGACTGGCTTAAGAGCTGTTTCCTTCTCCTAACAAAGACCTTCTGTCCTTGCAGGAACAAAGCGGGTTGGCTGGACAGCGAACTCAACATGTTCACACATCAGTACCTGCAGCAAAGCAGATAGTGTGGGAAAGGGAGAAAAAAAACAGTTTCCCTTCAGTGCTCTCTTAATTACTGCAGAGAACATGGTGGGTGATGGAATTCCCTAAAGGGAATGAGCAAGAGCCTATTGCTGTGTTTCCAGTGGCTGTGTGAACAATAGGATTCTGCTTCCCCGTTCTGTGTCCCACCTCTAAACACTAGCTGTTAATAACTCTTCTTTTTCCTTCCTTTGAGACCAGGCTACTTCAGGAGGAATATGTGCTTCATACATTTACAGGGGTTAAAAAGTTATTCTGACACCTCTTTATGGTGTTTATTTGTTTTACTACATAGAGACAGAGCTTTTGAGTTCCAAGCCCCAGGTGGGGGGGTGTGTGACAAGCAGCTGTTTGTCTGAGCACAGGTCCCATGCACACAGACGTGATGGTGGTTTCACAATGCATTTATAGCCCACACAGGCCTGTCTCCTGGGTTAATATTCTGTTATTTTAGAACCTGACACAGAATCCCAGTGTCCCTTCATAGAAAGGTTTACTGCTGTCAGTATGCTTAAACCTCTGAACAAAACCCAGTCCTCTTCCAGAGAAAGAGGGATTAAGATTTTGCTTTGGTGAGCTTAGTGGCTTTGGAGTTAGTTTCTTCCTCTTAAGAGCTCTTTTAATAACAGTCTGGCCCATTTCCTGTCACGGACAAATAGTTTGCAAAGACAGAACTAGTTCCTGTGAAGGAGATAGTGCTGCTAATTTGGCAGCTTGTTGAGGAAGAAAGCTAGGAAGGAAAAAGCCAGTTGACAGAATGTAATGAACTGCCTTACGAGCTAAGTCAATGAATGTGGGTTTTCTTTGGAAATGCACAGCTGTGTTTCTGGAAGCAGGCCTTTGGAATTCCATTACCACTCTCTGGCCACAAGAACAGCACGTGGATTACACGCTGTAAGAGATTTTGCTCCATGTAGAGTTCCCTCAGGATGCCGCAGTGCAGGCAGCGATGGGATTTGATGATGTTTCTCTTCTGTTAAAAGTGTGAGGACAGGCTGGCAGGTACAGCTCCTCAGGGTTGGGGGGAGTTGTGGCCCTTGTTCATGCCAGGGCAAGAATGGGTTAATGCAACTTCTATCCCCCCACTCCCACCCCCCCAAGACATTCTTTATTTGCAAATAGATGAAATGAATTGTTGAGTTTTGCCCTGAAGCAGTTATGAATTTGGAATATAAGATTTGGGAATTGTAAGGATTTGAGTCTCTTCCTGTTGAAATTGATAAGAGAAGAAATTCTCACTGATTTTAGGAGTAGTAGGATATGTTTCCTCTGTTGTTTGGAAAGTTTCTTTTCCTCTTTGTGGGTATTTTGCCATGTGTTGGGTATAACCTTTTTGTTGTCCACAAAATGCCTGAGGAATCCAGAATCAGATCCTGTAGTTCTGGGGTTAGTGACAACCTAAATCTGTTCAGCATCACACATGGAATATGGACTGCATTCAGAACTACTAAGCAGTGGGGTGTTCTTATTGACAATGAGACTTTTCCCTTGAAAATGGCCTTAGGATTTCTTGTTCCTGCTCAGGTGTGAATATATGTGCCTGTGACAAGTCCCCTGTTTCTTGTGTCATGGAAGTTCCAGAAAGAAGCTGCCTGATACTTGAGGGAGTAAAAATAGTGAAAGGTCAGTAAGTACATCTTAGGTAAGGCTGTTCTGAGATTTGCAGTAAGACTGGAAGTATCTTGATTGTGTAGGAGCTGGTGGTGAGATTGACGTGCCCAGAATGCAGAAAGGAAACAAACCCCTCCCTTCCAGCAGATAGCCTTGACTCCAGCTCAGACTGAAAAGCTGTTCTCATCAGAAGGCTTCACTGGCCTTGGCTGGGTTCCTCGGGCAGCCACCAGGACATAAATATAGCTTGGATCAGATCTGAGAATGAGCAAGAAAGAAATCCGAGTCCTTGCCTCTGGAAGTGTGTGCTCTGGGCTTGTGGTGAAGTATACTGGAGTAAGTGGATCACCTCTTACTCTGCTGGAGGTACTATTTGAATTAATTTGGATCTCTGGTCTCTCAAGCTATCACATACACAGTTTATAATAAGCTATGTACTCTTCTGTTGAGTTAAAACATTAAGCACGTCCCTCATACACCAATTGTCGGTGCCAGGTAGAGGCAGAGGGTGATGTACTATTGCTCAGCAGCTCGTGACTACTTGAAATGCTGACCTAGCTTTTGAAGACCTGTCAGCATCTCTTCAGCAGACCTTTAGGGGAAATCTGATAAATGAGCTTATCTTTAAGCCAGTGTCTTATCTGTAAAGGGAAAAGAGATTGATGGGTTCCTGGAACCCGGAGTCTTGGTGCTGTTCGTGCCTCTGACTGGGCTTTTGGTGGTGTGTTCTCACTGCAGAGCTGACACAACCTGCAGAATGGGGGAAAGAACCACTTGGAGTTTTTCAGAAGCAAAACTGCTAACAGGGGAGAGAAGAATTTTTAATATGTGTGTAACCCTTGTCCCTAGAAGCCCGAATGATAGAGAATCAAACTTTTAACAGACAGGCCTATGAGCTGGATTCCTCTGAAACACATTACAGCTGCACTTCTTTAATTCAGAGTGGTGGAGGAATGAACACTATCAGGAGGAGGCTGTTCTCTTCTGATTTTAATAAGGAAGGCTGAACTAATCTGTGAAACAGGTAATTCCAAAAACAGTCTCCCCCAAACTCCCATTAAAGAAGGTCAGCTAAATGCACTTTTATCTTATTGCTGCTACTTTTCCTGTTGTGTTGATGGAGCTCTTCAAAATACTCTTACCAGCGAGTTTATTCTCTGCTGTATTTAAGGTGATGAATTTGCATGAATTAGTCCTGTAACAGTGCTGTAAACAATGGAAACCAAAATAAAAATGAATTGTAAAAAACATTTCCCCTGACGTGTCCTGCGTGTTGTGACACAAAGTCTTCCAGTGTAAGTACATCTATTTCAGGTGTGTTCCATGGGGTACTGAAGTGCATGTTTGACACCAGGGGCCTTCTGTGCTCTTACTTTGATAGTTAGCAGTTAACTATCTGAGACTGATTGCAAGGTTAGAAAACCCTGAAGAATTATGCTGAGGAGATGAGAGCTTGGTTTGCTTTAGAAAACTTTCCTGCCTAGAAGAGGCATCTTTCCCCAGAGAGAGTTTAGATGTTTTCTCCTGCATTCCAGAGAAAAAGATAAGTCCTGCAGACATGACAAAGGTCCCCCACAGGGGGTTGGGGGGGCAGAAATTGTAAAAGCCCTGAGAAGAGTGTTTGAAGCGCCATTAGCATTAATGTTCCCCTAAGTCCAGTGTTCTTGACTTTGGAAATATATTTTCCTACAATCCTTCCACTGCCTTTCACAGAATCACAGAATCAGCGAGGCTGGAAAACACCTCTGACTTCATCGAGTCCAACCTCTGACCCAACACACTTTGCCTACCAGACCATGGCACTGATGCCACAGTCTGCTTAAACGCCTCCAGGGATGGTGACTCCACCTGGGCAGCCCGTTCCAATGTCTGATCACTCTCTCTGGAAAGAATTTCTTCCTGATGTCCAACCTAAACCTCCCCTGGCACAGCTTAAGGCCGTGCCCTCTTGTCCTACTGCTGGTTCCTGGGAGAAGAGCCCGACCCCCACCTGGCTCCCTCTTCCCATCAGGGATTTGTACAGAGCGATAAGGTCTCCCCCGATCCCTCAGGGGCAGCTGCGTGTCACCTTCACACCGACGATACCGACAGTTTTAATGGCACTAAAATTACCAGCACTGAATCAACGATTTCTCGAGGATACCGGAGGAAGCCACGGCCAGCAAATACTCGGGTCAGCCTGTTGGGCTCTCACCCGTCGGAAGGGAGCGGTTCCCCCCTCAGGCCCCGGCGGGCGGTGCCGGCCCCGCGCATGCCGGGAGGGCCGCGGGGCGGGCCCGGCCCACGAACGGCTGCACCGGGGCCGCCCGGGGGGAATCCCGGCGGCTGCAGCGGGACGGGCACGGCAGGGGATCCCCGGTCCCCCTCCTTCCCCCCGGGCCCCGGAACGGCGGGGCAGGCACAGGTGGGACGGGGGAACACAGCGGGACGGGGCTGGGAAGGCGGCGGGACGGGCGGGTCCCTGCGCTGCGAGGGAGGGCCGGGGGGAGGGCTCGCTGCTCGCCGCTCTCCGCTCCGGTGCCAGCCCGGCCCCGGGAAGAGGAAGGGGAATTCTGCAACGCCCGGGGCTCCCTCCCCTTCCTCGTGGGCGCGGGAGAGCCGAACCAGCGCCCCTGCGCGGGAGCGGCCCGTGGGGCTGAACAACTTCCACCCGAGGAGCTCGGTCCTGGTTCTCGAGGGAGGGAAGCGGAGCTGCTCCACACGGAGGGCTCAGGCCGTTTGTCATCAGCTTGAGTCCCCTCCCTGGTTGAGCACGAAGGGCCAACAGTTTCTTGTAGGTTGTGCCAGGGGTGGACCTCGTCTGGTAAAACCCTTCCAGAAAGTCCCTTGGCCGATGTTATTTTCGGAGCGTTTGCTCTCCGATGAGCAGTGGTGAGAGGGTGCTCGTCAAAGCTGGTAGCTTTGTCCTGTGAAGGCTGCCAGAACTAATGTGTTTCTTATCAAGTTTTCTCAAATTTAGTGCCTCAAGAGTGATATTTCTATTTTCTGTCCCGTACTGCACCTCTCCTTTATTCCCTGTAGCAAGGAGAGATGTCGTAGTTTGTTGATTGTTAACGCTGCTCTCCACTCCTCCTGCTGCCCTTGTACCACATTTGATTCTCCATGTCCGGTTGCCGAGGGAGCAAACACAAAAACAAATCAGATGAGCTTTGGAGAAGGGTTTAGGGATCCTTCAGAACAAAAGGTCCTAGTGAACCGTATAGTTTTACTGAGAACATAATTTATCAGTCTGGTCAAAAGCAATGTGGGAGTTTGTCTTTAGGGTTTGCTTCTGCTTTATTTAAAAATCCACTTTCTGCAAATTTAGAGCAGCTTGGGATGTTGTAAAAGTGTTAAACAGTGTGACAGCTTTCCAGTTAAACTAGACTTTGTTTACCTGTTAACTCCTTTTCACCCCCTTGTGGGACTTAATGTAATTAATTTATGGGATTGGAATTGCCCAAGACCTTGTCCTGAGTCATAATTGAGCCTTTTTGGAGCCTTCCTGCCTGGGGGACATGGAGGACAGTTTTTGACTCAGTATTTCTTTTGGATGTAGCAAATGCTTTCATGGGAATTAGTCATATTTTGAATTTACGAATATCCTGTGCTTATTAAAATACAAATTTTGATGTTTCAAAAGACCATTAAAGCAGTATTGCATAAGAATATTCTAATTAACAGCCTCTGAACCAAATGTCTCTCATTTAGCTTTTTGATGTGACTTTTTCATGTGTGCTGTTTCCTCTATCAGAATTTCTTGTCTCTCTTCAGTCAGCTCCCAGTTTCTGAGTGCAAAATATTTGATGGTCCAGCCGAGGGGAGAGAAGCACGAGGTGCTGCTGGTTCTTAGCATAAAGACTTTGGCTGATTTCTCAGGAGAAAGGATCAACACTCCAGCATTTCAACAGCTGTAAGTGGGTTTTAGCAAAAATCCCCTGTAGGTGGTTTGTCCCATGTCTGCTTCTTCACTTAATCCTTCTTTTCGTGTGGTTCCCCCTTTCCTCTGGCTTTACAGGAAAATGGTTTAGGATGGACTTGGAGCTCCTGAAGAAGCTGCGTCAGGCCAACCAGGACCTTCTACAAAGGCTCAAAACAAAGCAGGAGGAGATCAGAAAAAGAGTTCCCAGCAAGCCACTCCTTCCAGCATCTGTTCCTGGCAGCACAGCTGCTGAGGGCTCTGTCCCCTGGCCCAGGAGAGGGGTATGTGTGGTGTCTGTGCTAGAAATTCTGGGAAGCCAGTGGGCCCTGTGGGACAGCAGCTCTGCCTGTGGTGTGGGAAAGGAGTCACATGGACATGGAGGAGCTGGTAGAAAGTGGAACGTGGAATCTGTTAGAAAAATAGCTGCCCTTTGGTTATTGTTCATCCTGTGGTCTTAATCTGTTCTCCTTGCAAAGAATTCAGTCCCTGCCTAAGAAATGCAGGTTTCTTCATCTGACACAGGAATGAACACTGTGGAACAAAATCCTTTTGTTTCATCTAAGTACAAAGGGCTGAAAGTTTTGTGGTTCCTCAAGTTGGGAAAAGCTTCATTTAGCTGGAAGTGGATCTCTTTCTTCTCCAAATAAAAACGTCTCATGAATCAACATTAGGATTTTTCTTTTTATCCTGAAGGAATTTAAAGGGGTGAGCAGACCAGAATGAGAGGTTCATTTTCTCTCAGTGAGATGTCCTAATGAAAGGTATTTGTACTGATGTGTAATGAGGGTCTCTGTCCTTACAGAAGGAGAATCAGGTGGATGATGGGAAGGCCCCAGCTGAGCCTGGAGTGGTGGTGTCTGTGGAACCCAGAGCTTGCACAGCCAGAGCAGCCCTCAGTTCACCTCACAAACACAGCAGCAGGGCCAGAGGGGGACAGCAACAACAAGCAAAGGCACAGGAAGCAACAGGTTTGGATTCCAGCTTTTCTGGGAAAGAGAAGAATGTTATTCCAGTGTCTGCAATCGTTCCATGTGGCAGAGAGGCCTCCAGAGTGGATGGGGATGGCCATGCTTGGGGAAGCCCAGAGAAGGAATCCTTCCTCCTGGGACTTGGAGAGAACAGAAAACAGCCTGCTCTGCTCCAGGGTTTCCATGAGAAGAATCACCCAGACCCATCACTGAGCAGAGTGCAAAATGAGGAGCCCGGTGAGCAGCACGTGGTCAGCATGGAACCCACAGTACCTAAATCAGTCCTGGTGACATCCCAGTCCAAAGGGTTGAAGGTAAATGTCAAACCAGTGCTTTGCTTATTTTCCCAAGTCAACAGAAGGATGGGGAAGAAGGGCCAGGAGAACATGACTTGCCCTGTTCCCACTGTGTAGGTGGGAAGTTGGGGCTGGAACTGTTCCTGGGTGTAGCAGCCAGGGGCTGCTGGCGGTTTGTTCAGGCCCTGCTTTCCTCAGGCAGTGAACTGAAGACCAGAAAACTGTCCCACTTGACTGTGAGACTCGCTGTGTTTGCACATGTGATCCACGTGCTGAGGGAGAACAGCCAGGGGCAGTGCTGCTGCTCCAGGGTTTGTTCCCCTGGGTGGGAAGGGCAGGCTCTGCCCCTGATCATCCTCCAGAGCAGCCTGATCTTTGGGGATGTGAGATGAGGGACCTCAGCATTTTGTTCAAAGCTCTGAAAAATCCTGCCTTATCCCTGGGCAAGTCCCCTGCCCTCTCTTTCTGTTTTATTTGTTGAGAAGGCAAAGGGCTGGTGAGCAAATCACTGGCAGAGGCATAGACAGAATCCAGCCTCAAACAAAGTCACAGCTGTCCCATCTGAGCAGTTGCCAGTTGTCTCCTCAGCTGTACCTTTGGATGTCCTGCTGGGTGTCTAAGAAGTCTTTGTGAATTGTTTTCTTCCCAGAAGAAAGCTCGTCATGTGACTTTTCAGCCTGACCCCGAAGAAGATGCCACACGGGTGGGCAGCTGGTCTGCCCGTCCTTTCCTGGGCTATGACTGGATTGCAGGTGAATCCTAACCCTGAAGCAAAGCTCTCAGCAGGGTGGGCTGGTATGAAGAGCTAAAACACAGCTGCTGACCCCTCTAAGGTGAGGTGTGGTGGGACTGCTGTCCTCCAGTCCATGAGGAAAGTCTCAGCAGAGGGGCTGCAGCTCTGTCAGAGGCTCTTTCCTGTCCAGACATGACCTGTGCTTCCCTGGAATGGTGAAGTGGCAGTGGTATGGGAATCCAGGCAGCAAATAGTAAAGCCCAATGGGGTCAGAGAGGACACCAAATAACTGGAATGAAAAAGGAAGCCAAACCACACAGTTAATCTCTGGTTTGTCACGATGGCCTGATCTTCTCATTACCATTATTTTGTTTTGACTGGTTTTTGTGAGGCTGCCTTTGGTGCTTTCCAAAATTTGATAAATCCCTGCACTTTCTTCTCTCCTTGGTCTTTTCAGGGCTCCTTGACACAAAGTCTTCAGTAACAGAAAAACCTGAGCAATACTTTGCTGAGCTGCAGCAGTTCCGACAGGCCAACAGGGAGGCTTGTATTGATGAGCAGGACCTGGAGTAAGTGGGGACCGTGGTCTGATTGGAGTGGGACATTGTAAGGGTGGCTTTGAGGGCCTTTATTTACCTGCCAGGCATAAATGTGTGCTTGGAAAAGGCAGGGCTGCTCAGAGGACCTGCCCCCTGTCACCAGCTGATCTCTGTGTGTGTTTCTTTAGGCCCAAGGCTCTGGATTGCACCGGTCCTGAACAAGAAGCAGATTTGATAACCGGTTCCCATAAGTGTAAGATCACATTTCTTCCTACTCCCAATTTCTGTGAAAAAACCAACTTTGTCATCCTGAGAGAGCAGCACATCGTGCAAACAAGGAAGAATGTTATTTCAGCTGCAGCTCTTCAACCAGATTCAACTTCCTACTCCTAAGGCACTTGAAGTCTCCTCTCAATCACTGTCACGTTAATCTGTCAGGGTTTCTTGTAGCTGGCTAATGTTCTGTTTTTAGGCTGAGGTTGAAGTTTTGGTTTTGCTTTTTAGGAACTTACTTGGGAACAGGAAATGTAAAAGATATTTGAGGAAAGGCAGCTCTTCTTATAGAATGCAGGTGTGGCACTGTGGTAGAACACAGCTCTGTTTGGCTGGTTGGAGGAACCTTCTGACAAACAAGGAATATGAAGTTTGGTGGTTTGTTGTTCTGTGCAGGTTTTTACTGTTACCGGTTAAACCAGCGCCTGTTCACTGTCCCCGTGGATCCACAATCTGCCTGCCCTGTGTGTAAGATCCCACGTGCCCACCAGCCCCCAGGGACACTGGAAGAGCCAGCCCATGTCAGGTAAATAGGAATGACTGCCTTGTGATATGCAGAACTCAAGGAAACAACAGGGATGAAAAAGCTGGTCAGGTGAAGGAGAAAACAGCGTCACAGCAGCTCTGTAGAAGGTTGCTGTTCTCAAGGCAAAGATACATCTGGCTTAGTGATCTTTTCCATGAGCACAAACAGTTTTGAAGTCAATGAGAAATGCCTGTTTAATCCAAATTTGTTCCAGAGTGTGAACATGGATGTGAAGTGTCTGATCCAAAACTGTTTTGCTTGGTTCACTTTGGGATTAGACCCTTTGAGTTCTGGGTGGGGAAGGCAGATTTCCTTTGCCTTGTTAGAGGTGCAGGCACTTACTTCCCTTGCGTGCTTCCAGGGTCAGCATTCCCAGGAATACCCTTTTGCCTGCCCACCAGTACAAGGCCCATCGCAGGAGGAGCTTTGAGCCAGCAGACGATCTGGCCTTACCCTCGGTGAGTGGCTGCTCTGGCTGATGGCACAGCCCAGGCTGGGCATTGCTTTAAGAGGGAAAGAAAATCTGGGACTCATTGCCCTGGCAAGGGGTTCCCACTAAAATTTCTGACCTGTGTCACTGAGCCAGGAAAGGAGAGCATCCATGAAGCATGCACAGTGTCAGCCGTAGTGGCAAGGGGTGGATTTCAAGCTGTTACTGTAGAGCTGGTCCTGCACTCCAGCCAGTAACCAGTGCTAGGCATTATTGCTAATCTGACCCTGGCCTAAAGATTTCCAGGGAAGAGGTGGGAGGACACTTAGTTTTGAGGTTTAGGGAACTGGATGAGTCAGTTGAGACAGGTTCAGAGAGGTCGGGTGCTTGAGTTCACAGAGCAGGAGATCAGTTTAGAAGTAATCAGCCAGTGAAAGGTGGAAGAGGGGAGGGGCAGTTTTGCTTCATGAGAGATTTCATCTTTTTCCTGTTAGTCATATAAAGCTCCTCAAAAATTAATTAATTACTTTAATAATTGCTAAAACTTCCCTGTGCAGAAGTTATTATTTAGAACCACATTTAGGGCACAATAGATAAAAAAGGGTAAAGCATTCCCATCTCTTTTCACAGCACTGCCTGGCTGGCTGGGAAAACATCATCCCTCCAAGCAACCACAGGCTCAGCAGTTTGGATCTGCGATCTTCCCTGGAAGAGAGGCCTTCTCCCCATCCTCAACTGGTAAGGACAGCTTCCAGAGTCCCTGGAGATGCTGGGAATTGCACAGATGGAAATTGCTTTCCCACCTCTAAAGGGCTGGGCTGAGCAAATGAAAATTTATCACCACTGGGAAACATTTTCCTTGTTCTCAGCTTGTGTGCAAAAGCCTGTTCATCTCCCCACTCTTCATCAAAGGAAAGTCACTGTGGCGCTCTTTGATTAACACCTTCCTTTGGCTTCCAGGACTCGCTGCCCAGAGTGTCAAGAGGCAGCAGAACCGAGGATCTCCTGCCCCCCTTGGCACGTCCCAGGTCCAGCAGTGCCTCCCCTCAGAGGAGGCAAAGCAAGCGGCACCGGGGAGCAGCTCCCGGGTCAAACCAGGCGGCATCGACACTGTGAACACCAGTGTGACTGCCCAGGGGGAGGGGTGGGCACAGCACGTGGGAACAACTCCCAGACGAAGCCATCTGGATGAAAATTAAACTGGGAACAGATTTCTCCGCGGTTTCCCCGCTCGCGCGGTGAGCGCTGTGCGCGTCTGGGAGAGTTTGGACGGTCCAGGGTGTTGGTTCCCTGCTCTTTTTTGCCTCTCAGAGCTGCTCCTGAGAGCTGTCCCAGCTGGGGCTGCCTCAGGGGATGTGTCCAGGGTGAGGAGGGACAGCCATGGCAGCGTTTGCCACCTCGGCTGAGTCACCACCAGTGGAACTCGGCTCTGAATGGCAGTGGAGGAAGTGGCCTGTGAAGGGCCTGGTTCAAATGACACAAATCTGTTGGTTTCCAGATGTTTGATACATGACACTGAATAGTGCCTTAAACTTGGGCTCCTCAGTAATTTAGTTAAAATTTTGAAACTCCTATTTATTTTCAGTGCAATGCGTGTAGCTTCAGGGTACGTCAGAGTAACTGTGAGTGTGAAAAAACATGTTAAAATAAAATGAGATTTTATTAATTAACAAGCTGGATAATGTTAAAGCCTTAAAATGTTTGCAAATTGTGCTTGCTCTGCTTTTCCGAGTCCGTTGGGAGATAAACCAAAAATATTTTGGAGTTTTTAAATTGTACCAAAACAAAATACATTACATAGCGTGATCAGTTTGAACTTTATAGACTGATCTTGCTTTTCTTGCCTAAAAACAATAAAATCGATGTTTTATTTTGCCTTGAATTTTCTGCAACAGAAATTCCTTCCTCAGATATATTTCTGGGAGTAGCTTGAGAGAATCAATTTGGTTCATTTATTGTTATTTTTATATCAGATACATTATTTATTTAATCAAATAAACCCCAGGTAACACACCCTTCCATGCAGGAGGGTGACTGATGTGTCACCTGGGGGTGCATTGTGAAGGAACTCATCTATTTACTGCTTGGAAAACTGCATTTCCTCCCGTGTTAAAGCAGCTTCAGCACTTGGACAGTGGACTCTGCGATGGAGCCAGTGCTGGGATCGGCATTTCCAGGGAGACCTTTGCTGATCTGGGGGTCGAAACGTGGAAAGGAAGAATTCCCAGAAACATCCCAGGATATCCAGGGCTGTCCTAAGCCACAAACTAATACAGATCCTGGACTTTGCTGTGCAGGCCCAGGGCTTTGGGACAGCTTGTCTCCTGATCCTGGAGGTAAGCTTGGCCTGGATTTATATTTTTTCCCATTCCTGGCCCTTGGGAACGTGCTGGTTTAAGCTGGGCAGCCGTGTCTGCTGTTGAAGGTTGACTCGGTGTGTGCTCGTTTGTGCCAGTTCTCTGATGCTTTGATGGTAAAGCCAGTGGTTTAGTTCCCCTTCCTGACTCTATTGCACATCTGTAATGCTGATTCATGGGGTGGGAAATCCAGCTTTGCTTAATTAGGCAAATGAGACACAGTAAATGGTGCATTTGTGATTGGTTGGAACAGAGAAATGTAGTTAAAACTCAGCTCCCATCTGCTCAGAACTAGTGTTAAGACTGACACTGGTGTTTGTGTTTGTTCTCTCTATTTTAAGATAATTTTGGTGATATCTCAGGATCAGGTGTTTCTTGCTGTCACTACACTGTAAGAATTAATATCAGGAGTGTTGAATGAGTGTAGTGCTGATTTATGGCTTCTGTTTCGTTATCAGCACGTCAGGCAATGACTGTCTCCAGAACCCTCAGGTGAAACATCTGAGCGTGGCATGAACTCACTTTTTGAATCATTTGCAAACTTTGATTTTGGGGGGCTTTCATCTCTTTGGAACTTGTGTTTTCAAAGCCCAGAAGAATTTGTTTGCAGTGTGCCTCGAGTCTGAAAACACAACAGAAGCTCTGCCCCTTCTCTTGGGAGTTAAAAGTCTCCATTTCACCAGTTTCCTGAGTAGTAGCAGACCAAGCATAAGGATTTGGTTTTCTCCTTCAGCTGGTGTATTCCACTGGTTCTGCAGAGCAAACCTTGCTGCTGGGAAGAGGAAAATAACACCCTAAATTGTCAGGGTTGAGATGCTCAGCTATAGTCTTAAAAAAAAAAAAAGTTTTACGCTCGTTGAAAAAACTGCATCCTGAAAATCTTCCCATTTGTTTCTTTCACAAAAAGGATTTGATATTTCCCAGCTTTCTTTTGTTTGTGTAAGCAAAGGAAAGCTCATCTTGCTTCTCTTATTAGGTAAGCTTTAAACTCAGCTTTGAGATGAGGAGAACCCGAGGATCAAGAAAGGATATGAGTTACCCAAAACATCTGTGACAGTCCTGGGGACTAAATGAGTCCCACTCCTGTGTTTTAACCCCCTGGTCAGTCTTTCCCCAAACCTTTTTTTATTTTCAAATTTGGATTTCAATGCAGAGAATTGAAACTGTTGGTGCTTTCCCAATTCCCTCCACCAAGGGCTTTGCTCGTGGAGAATGACCACGTGTAACTATCCCACCCTTCCAGAAGCTGCAGTCACAATTACTGAAAGTACAGACATGATGTCATCTCTCATCTAAGGTCATTTCTCTCTCTCTCTCTCCCAGCCTGTGGGCATAGTAATTCTGTGATATGGTTTTGGTTTCTTTCATGGAAGCCAAGCCTTTCTTGAGAGAACTGAGCTCTCTGTCAGCTCTTCTCATGTTTCAGTCTGACTCAAAATGTGCTTTAGTTTTGAAGCTGCCATGGGCCAGAAAAAGTCATTTTATATGCATTTATTGTGTTACATTAGTTATTTTATCACTTTAGGCAAGGCAGTAGTATTAGTTGAGATAATCGTTATCCCCATAAAATTTATATAAATGACATCTGTAAAAGAAATCTAATTGAAAATTGACACGATAACCTTTTTTTTCCTGATGGCAACTCTTGTTTTAAGCCATTGTTACATTTCAACAAGTGGACAACAAGACCTTCACACCCACCTTCCTTGTTGATGACAGTGGACAAACATACCGAGGTAAATTGCTGAATCAGTAACAGCTCTGCAGGTCATGTTCTCAAGAGCACCTGGAATGTATTTAACACAGTGCAGGGTGGCTGAAGGGCCATAAATAAATGGATTGACAAAGACTTAATTCTAAGAAGAACCCAGATGGCTCCCTCACTACGTGAGTATCTCAGTGAGATCAGAGCTGCCCTCCCTCCTGCCTGTGGGCTGTGGAAAGATTTCCAGGGAAGTTCAGTCCATTTGGTTCCCTTGCAATGCCCAAAATCGTTGGGCTGCTGTGTGTTGTTACCACGGTGTCACCCTGCAGGGTGCCCAGGAACAGAGCTCTCCCCCACAATGCACAAAGAGATCAAGAAAGTAATTCTCGGGTTTCTTCCTTTCTTCATTTTTTTTTTGTTGTTTTCCCTCTTTTAACCATGAGATTCTCTGTGGTTTTTATTGCAGGAAATGCCTTCATTTCTCTTCTCTTTTTTTTAATTTGTACCCCCAAAGTGCCTGGCTTGTGTCCCAACAAGCACTGCCTTTGGTGTTCCTGGTGCTCCTGAAGCCCACGGAGTTTCAGGGTCTGGTTCCACCTGGCTGAGGAGCAAGAACTTGGTGATGCTTTTTCTCAGCATGCTGCAATGCTCCAAATACCAACACTGAGAGCCACTGAAATACAGATTTTAGCCAAGGTGTTTTAATATGTGTCCTTTTGAACTTCATGGTCTCTTTTACGTGTCGGACAAGCGTTCAGAGATGACTTCTCTCGGTGTGTTTTTTCTCTGATGCAGCTGGATCCAAATTACCTGAGCATACATCTTTAAACCCAGGAGAAACCATGCTAAAAGTACAACATGAGACTAAAACCAGCCACTTCAAAATTAGAAAATGGCATGAGTATTTTGGCTTGAGCACATGTGTTCCAGTGCTGCTTCCAAAGTATTCCATGGCTGCTTCCTTGGCTGGGCTCTCACTGATAGTGAACAGGCAGAGCTGAAGGGATGCTTTGGGCACGTGGTGAGGACCTTCCCTCGTGGCTTAATTGGATCTCTGCATCCTCCTGCATCCAGGAATCAAGTGACATTTGAAACAGGACCTTCTCTGATCCCTCTCAGCTCCAAGCAGCTCACACTGATCAGATACACGATGTAAAAAATACCTAAGCTTGCTATTCACTAAACAAATTAAAATACAAAATGCCAAAACCCTTATCTTGGAGCATTGCTACCTTTTAACACCCAAAGCAAAATGGGATTCAGATACAGATAGATGCGTGCAATCAAATAAATATTATAAATAATAATATCATGCTCATGAGGGGCTTCCACTTTTCTCTGACAGACATTGTCCCCTGATGGAAGATGAGAGAAATAGGAGTTGTTTGTTTGCTTCTGTTTGTTCTGCCCTTTTTTAATTTCCATATTAACACAGAGGACTATTTTCTAGGAAATGCAGCAGCGTGGGCTTGCCATAAAATGGAGGTGCTTCTTCCAGTTACTGATAAAAGCTTCCTTTGGAAAGCCCCTTTTGTTGTATTTCAAATCAAAACACACAAAGTCTGACATTAATGCATTCAGCTGGAAGTGCAGGGATGTTCCCGTGAAACAACCTCTTCACCCTCTTCATTGATCGTCCCAGCCTGTCTGAAAAGCCAGCAGCAACAATAACCCCCTTTCCACTTCCTGTCCTTTAAAATATCTGCTTCAATCAAGAGTGAGCTCGAGAATAAGGAAAAACGGCAGCTGGAAGCCTGGTTTCACTATGGACATGTGAGTGGATTCTTCCTTCTGAGGAGGACTGATCTCCTCCTGCAGCCTCTCCCTCGGGGAGCTTGTCATGAGCACCCTGTCCCTTCATCCAAATCATCTCCTTCATCCAAGTCATCTCCTTACAACCTTGTAAATCCTAATGGCATTGCCTCCTAAGCCAAAGTCGACTGAAGTCATCCAGTGGGTTGAAAAATTATTGACACCATTCATTAAAAAGGAGCTAATATAGATATATAGATATAGACTATATCTATAGTCTGGAAAACAGGCCAGAAAACTCTCCCTGCTGCCAGTTCTGGGAAAGTCTTTCACACACAGGGTTTTTTTATTCACACACTTAGTTTTTGTATCAGATACTCCTCTCATGTGTTGGTGCCTGTCCTTTTGCTAGAGGAGCTTAGATAGGGGCTGAGCAAAGAAAAAATTGCTCAGCAGGGAAAAAAAGACAAACCCTGACCAATATGGCATTTGAAACTGCATTTATAGATTGGGAGAATTACCTAATGGCATATTATTACAGAAGATTAAGGTGTTTTCCAGCCCATCATTTAATTGGGAAAAACAAGAGTGTGATACTCTGACCTTCAAACACTTATCTGTCTCTAGACCTGCAAGGCACATCTACCCCAACAGCTTTTATAGTTAAGAGAGCAGTTACCTGACAGAGGGAAGGGAGGAGAGTGGAGTTACACATTAAATACCCTCCATGCCACGTGCTGAAAATGCCTGGGATTTATACAGTGGCATCCTGGAGAAAGAAATCCAGGTATTTAGTTAGAAAGAGGAGAGTTACAGCTGTGAGTTTTAGAAGATATTTACTCAGGGTCCCTGTGTCCTTTGGTGCTCATTTGTGAGGCAGAGGGGGAGGTGTGGGTTTTTAGTAAAATAATCATTTATCCAACTTTCAATCTTCCCTCATTTCTTCTGGTTTTCTTTTTGCTGATAAGGGTGAGAAGCGACAACAACAAAAAAAAAATTAAAACCGAGCCCAGACGTGTGAGAATTCAAATTGTCACAATTTTCCTGTGTACCTCAGAGAGGTTTTCAAGGCACTCTGCTCTTTTTGAAGTGGCTAACCTTCACTTCTGACAAAACTCCTGGGGCAGATAAGAAGGCTCATGACACATTCAATCAACTGACATCTTTCCAGGTACCGGAGCACAAACCATCCAGAGTAACAAATGAAAGTGAGCAAAATTATGAGCAGCAGCCCTAGGGATGACTGTCAGCAGGAGGAATTTGTTTCCAGTGGGATTGGAGGAAAGGGGAAGGATTCTCAAGAGGATGGTCTGTGAAATGTTGGTGTTTTAAGTGGCAACACGAAAAGCCTAAACCTTAGTGGAGTCACCTACTCATCCAAACAGGAGTGAAACGACTGCACTGAAAAAAAAAAAAAAAAAAGAGTGTTTCTTACTGGGAACTCTCCCGGGGCTCACTCGTGGCTCTCGAAAAACCTGCGGCTGGATGGGGCAGGGCTTGGCCCCGTGCCTGGCCCGGTTTGGGCTGGTGAAGAGCTCTCTGAGGGCAGCCCAGATGACTCAGGAGCCGCCGGCACAGCCAGCCCTGAGCCTCGGGGGACAACCTGGGCGCTCTCACCCGACCCACAAACACCCGACAGCGCCGGGAGCCGCCACTGAGGCGCTTTGGGTTTGTTCTTTTTTTTTTAGGTTTCTTCTGGGGACAGCCCCCCCTCGCCCTCCCCCTCCCTTCTAAATTATTTTCTCACCTCGCTTGAGTCTCAAAGCCTGTCCCCTGCTTGCCTTGAACAGCTGGAATGGCCCTAGACTGAGTGAACAGGCACGGAGAGAGGCTGGGCTGGAGCCTGGGGGGGATCTCGGGCTCCAGAAGGGGCATCCCGGCCGTGCCACCTGCGATGCTGGGAGCCAGGGACACCTAAAACCACCTCAGATGGCTGCCCGCAGCCTGGCACCGGCACTGGGGCTCCTGCTGCTTCTCCAGGACATCCAGACATCCCTGCAGGTAAAGCCAGGGGGGCACCAGGATCCTGCAGCCCCTCAGGGCGCGGGAGCCTGGGGTGGGTCTGGGGGCACCCGGGGCTGCAGGGCTGGGGGTGTGGAGGGTGGGTGTTCACAGACACGGGGTTTGTGCAATGTGAGGGGATAAAGGCACAAAGCAGAGCTGTCGGGAGATAAAGGCACAAAGCAGAGCTGTCGGGAGATAAAAGCATAAAGCAGAGCTGTCAGGAGAGTTTGCCCTCTCTGGGAACTCCGCAGGCAGGAGCAGGGGGTGCGAGCTGGGATCTGCATCCCCCGTGTTGGCGTTGCTGGGGTTGCTGCAGCTCCGGGCACGTCACAGCTGGGCAGGGAGGGAGGGAAGGTTTTCCTGGGGCTGGGGGCTTTTATTTCTGCCGGTGAAATGTGCTCTGTGCAAGCCACGTTCCTTGCAGAGCTTCGTTCAGAGGCCGCTGCTCGCTCTGCTGAGGCGGGTCAGGAGAGGCGAACTGAAAGGTGTAAAGGCAAACCCATTTAAGATCTTCCTCTTTACACCTCCCCCTTTCCCCCCCCTCCCCGACTTCCTCACGAATCCGCTATTCTTTCTGAATTAAAATCATTTAAAATAGACGCAGCCCCGCAGCTGCACTCAATGATGCTGGAGGTGCACGCCAGCTCCCTGCTCAGATCGTATCAGCTCCTGTGGCTTTGCTGCCACTCCCACGCTGACACTCACCCCACTCCTCCCGTGGGTCACCTGGCAATGAGCCCTCAGCACCTGGCATAAATCCAGGTAATTTCCCTGGCCAACACAGAAGCATTCACGTTAAAAAAAAAAAAAAAAAAAAAAAAAAAAAAAAAAAAAAGAAAAGAAAAGAAAAAAGAGAAAGGTCAGTCACAGGGACTCTTTGCACAGGTTAAGTTAAGTAGGTGTGTAATTGCACTCTGTGCTGGATCCTGAAGTGGGCTGTTTTCCCCTGCTGGGGAAATATGAGGATATATTAACCTAAGAGACCATCACTTGGGCTGCCAGGAGGTGTTTTACAAGACCTGGACTCCAGTTAGAACTTCGAAAATAACCAAGTCCTGCATCCTCTTCACAGGCATTTGAAAAAGGTCCTCCTGGCTCTTTTGGTAAGAGTAGGAGTTTGCTTTTGTGTCTTTAGTTGTAAATTCCCCCTCCCACATTGCAAGTTTGCTCTACTTTCCCCTCGTTATCTGTCCTGCCACTGTCTCCTTCCTGAAGTACAGAAGGGTTGGAGTTTGTAGCCCTTGCTCACCTGGGGAGTGCCTGGGAGGGTGTTCAGATAAACTTGTCTGGTCTGCTGAGTGCAAACTGCTTTAGGAGAAAGGCAAAAGAAAACAAACAAACAAAAAAGAGGATATTTTTGCTAGCTGTTATCACTTCTGGTGTTTTGTTCGCAAATTGAAAGGAGTAGTGAGAAAATTTGGTTTTTTGACAGTCATTGTCAACATGCAGAGTCACTGCAGAATCATCAGTTACCTGGAATAAATACACAGATCTCACTGGCACAGGTTTTTACTGCCCTTCTGCACTGCCTCTAGCACACAATTACTTTTCCTGATGCTGGAGCACAAGTGGTACTATTTAATGTGAGCAAGTCACAGCTTATTGTCCTATTTTTAAACCACCTTCCACCTTACTTAAGTCCACAGTTTGGGTTTTGTTTCTTTTTTATATTCAGTGAACTCTCATTTGTTGGTAATGTCTTTATGATCAAGCAGATGGAGCTTGACAGGTTGAAGCCTTGGATTACCAGCTTCTTCAGAGCTGTCAGAATTTGGCCAGAAGCTTGACAGGCAGTTAACTGTTTTGCTGCAGTATTAGTCAGTTCTGGAATAGCCACTGCTGGTAGAAATCTTTTTTTTTTTTTACCGTAATTTGCTTTCTTCCTGACTTACAGCTCATTTGTAGCAAATTTCGTGCTCTGCCTCACCATCACTTTTTCTCTATGAGCTCAAAAGGCCATAAATAAATGAGTCAAACCTTGTCCTGACTGAATTGCAAAGTAGCCCACTGAATTCAGCACCATCTTTACAACTGCCATTATTTAAATTGGAATAGCAAATGTTTATAGAACCAAGGAAAGTGAGAAGAGCTACAAAAAGCCTACTTTCTAAAACAAATTCTCACAAGCAAGCACTGAAAAACCCAAATGCTTTGTATCTAATATGTCTGCTCTATTTAACTGGGCTTGGATCTGCAACACATTTAGAAAAGAAAAAAAAAATAGTTGGCCCGTTAGGTCACTGAAAACTCTAAACCAGGGGATCCCAGGGATCCTGACACAGAGCAGTCCAAGCAGGATAGCAGTTGTGGTCTTTCCTTTCATCAGGTGTATTCCAGCTTCTGGTAAATCCCAAACCTTTGAGGAGCATGCAGGAAAAATTAGTGACATTCAGTCTCTGCCTCCCTCCAGTTGAACAGCAAACTGAATCCAACTGAAGAATTCCTTGTATGAGAGCAAAAACAGATGCAAATTACTAATCTGTCAGACACTTGTGACTTGTTCAAAGCTGTTCAAAAGGTGTGGACAGATTAATTCTGTGCTGAGAAGCTTTCTGCTGCACTGGGGATCGTTTGCTGCTCCAGCTCACCCTCCCCTTAGCTCCCACATTTATCTGTGTCCCTGCAGCTGGAATAAAGCAGCATCACCTCTGCACTGTGTCCTCGTGTCCAACCCAGATCAAATCCACTCTGGCACAGGACACAGACGCAGAAATAACGATGGCTCTGAGGTTTCCCATCCCAGCTGACAGACACCTGTCACACCCAGGGCAGGAGCCAAACAGCTTCAGGATTGAGAGGGGAAAAGATGACAAGAATGGGGCCGTGGTGACTGAGGCTGAGCACTGACATGTGTGTTGTTTGTCACTGGAAGGGGCTGTGCTGATTTTTACACATGAACAGGTGGCAACCTTAAAGCCATTTTGCAGGTAGCTTGGATTGGAAGTGGTGGTGCCTTCAGAAGGTGGTTTGTCCTGCCATGATTTGGTGAAACAAATTCTTTTCACAGCAGAGCAGCTTGGGTTTGGCTCAGGGAACAGTGCAGGTGGCTCCAAGGCTGTGCTGGACACCTGAGAGCAGCATTTGCTGGGGAGAGGTGGATGAAGATGTGGATGATGTGTGTAATGGAGCTGCAGGGCAGAGGTGCCCTCCTGTGGAAAGGGGGGAAAAAAGGTTCAGTGCTCTCTTTCTTATGTATATTTTCATAAATTGTGTGGTATCCATGTCTAGTTCTTGCAGTAATTTGTCACTGCACTGGCATCAGGTCAGGTTCATAATCAGAATGTGCCCTGCTGTGTCCAGGAGCAGAATTTACTCTGAACCCCTGGTTTCCATATTTTAGAACAAGGTAACCTTTTAAAAAGCTGCCTTTCCCTCACACTTTTACACAGGCACTATTCCTTTATCTGAACCCAGAAACACACAAATATATTGTAATCTACTGTAAGCTTATGTGCTGCAGAAATAACTGAAGAATTTTGTTCCCACCCTGGTTTAAAATTCAGCTGCATTTTTTTTGCAGCCAGAGTTGGTTGCCCAGGAAGAGAAAATCATGTGTTTGTGGTGACTTCCCACAGCTCTTACAGAGAACCTACTCCAGGCTGATTGGCTACAGCCAGCGTGCTGTAGCTTCTTAAATTTTCTTTCTAAACCCATTTAATTCACTTGCTGTCACTGTGGTGACTCAGGAATGACCCTTTGTGTGGTGACTGGTGGTTTCCTGTTGCTCAGCTGGGGCTCAGGGGCTGCCTGGCCAGGCTGGATCTTGCACACCGAAGTGAGGAGATCCCACTTCCTTTTCCTGCAGGCTGGGGCTTCCTCCTAGAGCAGGAAAACAGCGGGTGCACGTGTGGAAATGAGAGCTGAGTCAGGCTGGGCAGGCAGAGCCTTCTGCTCTTCCTCTGCAGTCAGGCAGGAAAAATCCTGGTGGGGAGGTTCTGGCCCAGGGGTGATGCAGGGATGTGTCACCTTCTCACTTCTGTTACTGGTGGAGCTCGATGAAATTTCATGGTTTCAATATGTTTGTATTTCTTGCTCTTTTGTTCATTTCCTCCTTGACTGAAAGTTCCTGTTTTCTGATGGAAGTTAAATAATTTCAGTGTTTTCTGTGTGTTAAACTGTGAGGTGAGTTAGGGGGTGAGATTCTTCACAGTGTACAAAGGCAGCAGGTTTTATTTCATAGGCCAGTGGGAAATTCATCTGCAGAAAGTGAGATGGAGAGTTTCTGAAATATTTAACTGCTCTACCAGTATCGTGTGGGAAAATCTCGGGGGAATCTGCTGATTGATTCTTCGCCAAAAAAATCGCTGTTTATGCCTTCTAGCAAAAAGTGAAAATGAAATTCAGGTAACAACAGTTTTAGGGGATTATTAAGGGAGATGCCACATTCAAAAATCCGATTTTCTCATCAGAACGCCCGTGGCACCGTAATTTCCCAGAGCATGTGGTGGCCCAGCCGTACAAAAACAAAGTCTTGCTGTAATGCTGCTTGTTCCAATTCGTAGCTGAGTCTCATTTTCTAAGCCAATATTAGAACTATTGGATGGTGGGGTGTTTTTTTTTCACTAAACCAGTATCAGTTATGTAGCAACGAAAGGTTCTTTCTGAAAACCTTCACTCACAACACGAGTGGGATGAGTTATTTGAGTAAGAGCTTCATTGTGAGAACATCTGCAGCGTTCTCTCCAAGGCAAGACCCTCTGTTTCTCAGTGTGGGATTTGCCCCTAATGATAAGTAAAACAGTTAATTGGTTTATAATTAACACATCCTTAGGTTGCTAAATTCAAGCATTGGGACTGCATGAATAACAGAAAAACCTGTTTGCTGCCACGAGTCACTGTGGGCATTGCAGCCCATCTGTCTGGATTCAGGGGGGGCTGAACATGGCACCACCTTTTACTCCAGTGCACACAGAGCTGGAAATCTGTTCCAGAGGTCAGGGATTGTTTTTCTTTTCCCTAAAAAATCCCTATCTCAAATGAACACGGGACCATTTCAGGACAATGATTTTTATCCTTTTTAAAAAATGATTTTATTTGCTAACTGCTGCAAGATTTCTAAAGGAGATGCAGGCATTAATTTAGTTGCTTTGGGGATACTTGAATTTTCAAAAAGCTGTGGGTTTTTCCTCACCATCTGCAGATGGCATCACTTGGGACAGGTACTGGGATCTGCCCTGGTACAGAATTAGTTGTTTTCTAATTGTGACTTTTGTCTGTCTCACTTTCTAGATATCATTAACCTGTGACAAACGTGGGAATTGGTTCTACGATGAAACTTCACAAAGCTGCTGTTACCAGTGTCCCTCAGGTCAGTATAATTATAAAATAATCAAATTTACATGGAGTCTTTCTTGGAGAGACAGCAGGAACTCTGTGTATCTGCAGATTTGTCCCTGAAAAAACAACTGCAAGTTCATGACTTGCTGTCTAATTGAATCCAGAGGTGAATCTGTTCTCCACTGTCCTGCTCCTGTGCACGCAAACAACGTGCTAATTGCAGAGTAGAGAACTTGACAGAATTTTGATGTGCTTTTTCTGCCTTGACTGGACACTGAAGCAGCCAGGAACAGGCAGAATTCATTTCAGTTTGCCTCAGGGTGTGAAACAGCACAGGCAAATTAGACTCAGTGAGTTTCTGCTCCGAGACAAAAAGCACCAAATGAAGGTGTGGAAAATCTGACATTGTTCTCGCAGTTTGGAAAGTGTCTCACACGAGGGAGGGAGGGAACAGCCCCTGTCTGGGGACACTGAGAGCTTTGCTAGAAGCTGGTCGTGACTCAAAGGCACATGAGGTCAGGGCAGGAAACACCTCGGTGAGACAAGAGCTCTGGAAATCTCTGAAACTGCCCCTATTGGCCAAAAAACCCCTCAGTGGGTGGGGCATTTTGTGGTGCTTCACCACCATCAGTATCTTCTCGCAGAAATCTGTTCTTTTTCTTTTCTTTTTCTTCAAGGAAATTTCTGACATTTCTTTGAGCTCTGATAATACAGAGTGGGGGGGGTCAGTGTTTGACTGCCAGCATTTGCATGCAGTTCCAGCAGGATTCCCACTGGCACATCCTGCACTGCTGGCCACACCTTCCTGCAGAAGCTGTCCAGGTGAACAAGAGCCAGGGATGGAGAAAATGGTCCCATAAAATGAGAAAAGAGGGGGCTCGTGACTCAGAGTCCCAAGGAAAGCTCTTTTCTGCTTCAAAACCAAACTTTGCCAAAGCTCCTGTCATGACAGATGTCAGAGTGAGGTTTGTGAGAAGCAGAGACCTGATTTACACCAATGAGCCACCAGTATCCATCATTTCACCTCTGCTGATTCTTGTCACTCATTTCTTGGCTACGTCCTCGTGTCAGTCCTGGACGTCTCCTCACATACTCTCCACAATAAAAGTTATAAGAATCCTTTTTCATTTTAATCTTCCAGTGCTCCTCCAAGCAATAACCTGTTCATATCTGCTACGAGCTCAGCTGCTCTCTGCGAAGGAAGAGCAGCTTTTCTAAAAGCCCTTTCAGCTGAAGGGAACCATGAAAACCAATCCCCTGGGAACTCAGGAATGGCAAAGGCAAACACCTGCTAGAGAAACCAAATGCCTGTGGTAGTGTGTCTAACAGGTGGAGGAGCATGCAAGACACTTCAGGATGGTTGTCTCCCATTATTCTGAACAGGTGTCCTGCATATTTTGGTTTGTTATTGTGTTGTTTTTTTTTTTTCTTTTCTCCAGGCTCTGTTAACAAGAAAGCTTGTCCTCAGGACCCATCTGCAGACTGCATGAGGTGTGGGCCTGGGCAATATGTCAACACAGGAGCCCTGAGGCCACGATGTGATGCCTGTGTCATATGCAACAAAGGTTTGTTTCCCCAGCACATACCTCACAGTTATATTCCCTCTATGTGTTTTGTTTACATTTTGTTTGTATTTTAGTCATTCAGAATTTCCAGCAGCAGAATTACCTATCCTTGGTTACTGATTTAGAGGGCAGAGTGATACCTTGCACATAATCAGTGTGGCTTTCTGTGTGACCTGGGGACTACCCAAAATCTCTCTCCTCCAGAGCTATCCAAGTCTGGATTCTACTTTCTGTCTTATATTGTCTAAAGGCTTCTCCAGTTATTCATGACTTAAGTTGCCATCATGTGGCTTTAAACTGACAGTAGGTTTAGATTAGATGTTAGGAAGAAATTCTTCCCTGAGAGGGTGGGGAGGCCCTGGCACAGGTTGCTCAGACACCCCTGGAAGTGTCCAAGGCCAGGTTGGATGGGGCTTGGAGCAGCCTGGTGGAGTGGAAGGTGGATGGGATGGCAGGGGCTGGAATGAGATGAGCTTTAAGGTCACTTCACCCCAAGCCACTCTGGGACCATGAGGGGTGCCAGCACCGTGTTCTGCCTCCCGAGCCTTTGAACTGACGTTGCTCAGCTTTGGCTCCCCTTTGCACTCCCCTTGCAGGTGATCCTTTGTTACTGCCTCTGTTTCTCACCCACAGAATCGGACCTGGTGGAGAAGGAGCCCTGCTCCTTCACCTCCGGCCGCGTGTGCGAGTGCAGGCCAGGCTTGTTCTGCCAGCTCTCCATCTCCTACACCTGCCTGCGGTGCCAGCCCCACACCCCCTGCCAGCCTGGCTTCGGGGTCCAAGTCAGAGGTGGGAATTCCACTTTCCCTCTCCCGCTCTTGGCCTGATGTGTTTGGGTTGGTTGGTCAGTCCCCTGTCATTGTTTTTATCCAGGCAACTCAACACATGATGTCACTTGTGAAGAGTGCCCTGCTGGGACCTTCTCTGACCAAAGCTCCAGCACCGACATCTGCAGGCCCCACACGGAGTAAGTGCCTGGTTCTTTAACATGACTGACTAATTAACTGAAGTTAATAAAGGATGAAATGGGACATCAGTTTTGCTGCAAAGTGTACAGATTTATCTTAGAGGCAATGGAATAGCTTTGGGGCCAGAAGCAGAGGTTAGAAAGCCTCTCTTTATTGCACAGCTCTGGAGTGGAGGGAGGGAAGGAAGGAATCCCTCTTGCCTTGTTTTTAGTTTACAGGGGAATTCTACACCTGTGTATCAGGTTTGCATCCAGGTCAAGAATTAATGCCACAGGGGTGAGAAGAAGGTTAATGGCTTTGACACTGAAAGCAATAATGGAAGGTGGTACAAAAATGACCAGAGGGATGTTTGCCACATGGAAAATACTCGTCTCGTGGGCCATGGCAGTTTCCTGCAGCACTGATGCCCGTTCTCTCTCGTTCCCAGCTGTGCCAAGTTAAACAAGGTGGCACTGAGCAAAGGAAATGCCACGCACGATCAGGTTTGCCTGGACCAGTCGCCCACCTACCTCACCCAAAGCACTCTGCCCATGAGATTCAGCCATGAAACAAATCACTCTGACCTGAGGAGGCTTGAGGAGAGCCTGGTGACCACTGCTGGTGGAGATCTTCCAAGTGCCACGACGACTGAAAACCCCACTTCAACTCCTGAGGAGAAAGCTCTGAGTGGCACTTTTCCCACCTCAGCCAAGGGGGAGATGACAATGGGAGGTAACAAAGACACAGCAGTTACTCTGTCTGGCGTGTTTTGTTGGGAGATATCTCTGGTAAACACACTTTTTATGTGGGAGCTTCCTGCAAACCTACGGCTCGAGAAAACCACGTCCGTGGGTCTGCGTCCAAACACGTGGATCCACTCAGAGCTCCTCCTCTGCCTTTCCTCAGCCTTTCCCGTGCTCCCTCTGTGTGCTGCAGGTGTGGTGCTCTGGGCAGTGGTTCTCTGTGTGATTGTGCTCCTCGGGGCCGTGCTGTTCTTCTGGAAATGGAAGCTTTGCAAGAAGCGGATCCTCGTCCTCAAAGGAAAGCGTGAGTTTTTAAAGCTCTGACACCTGGGAGGCTGTTTGATCTCCCAGGATAAGCCAAAAGGGAACTGAAATATCCCAGAATTTTATGGGGGTCCCTGAGGAAGAGGAGGTTCACTACAGCCTGGTGAAGGCAGGCCAGATAAGGGTTTTAAGCAAGAGGAACATGAAATATTGAAGCAGCTGTGAATTGATGGAGGGCAGGGAGAGGGTAACAGCTATTTCTTCCCTCAGCACAGACACTGATATTAAATGATACCTGAAGTGTGTGTGAGTATTTGTTGGTTCTGGGAGTGGGGATGGGCTTTGACCATGAGAGGAAGAGTGATTTTTACTGACACCGGCTCTCCGTAGCTTTGCCTGTCAGCTGTGTGGGGTGTGCCCATGGAACCACATCCCCTCCTTATAGAAAGCAGGATGTGCACGCTGTGGGTTGTTTGTAGACCTGTGGGTGTGGTGGAGCTGTTGGAGCCTGCAGGCTCCATGGGGAGTTTGACTAAATGGAAGGTTTCTCTTATCAGCCCATCTGCATTCTGTCATCGCACACAAATACGGCCTCAAATCGCCAGGTGAGTGACTGATGGACCAGCATTCTGAAGAATACGTGGAAAGTTTTAATAAGGAGCTTGATTTTATAGAATTTTAATGTAAAAAGTGGAAGTTCTCCATGTCAAACTTCTGTCTCTGCTGCCTTGCAGAAGGCCGGTGCTTTCTGGGTGTCACCAAGTGCCACCAGATGGCACTTTGTTCTCACAGAAGGGTTGGGTGATGTGTCAGTGCAGGAAAACAGTCAATTAATTTCTGGACAGTAAAAAAAAAAGAAAAAAAGAGTGTGTCAGCCATAGCAGCCTGTACAGATCCCCCAAAGCACACACAGTTTGTCCAATGAGCTGAACCCCTCTCAGAATCCCAGTCTGTCTCACTGATAGATCTATTCTGCTGTGTTTGATTCTCCTCATCACCACAAATCAGAGCTTTTAATACTCATTTATTCAGGAATATGATTTAAATTTTCTCAGAATTGACAGGTTTTTTCTCCCTTGCATTACACAATAAAAACTGTTACTGTGCAGCTTTTCAGAGCTGATGCACTGAAAATAAAGGTGGTTGCACATCAGGGTGACATTAGATAGTAGGTCTGAGCCCATCATGGTGCTAGAGAATGTTGTACATTCCCTCCTTCTCACCTCTCTGCTTTCCCCAGCATTCCCTGGAATCATCTAATGAAATCACACATAAAATCCCCTCCCCTTAAAATTCATCTGACCACACGATGGACTGACCCAGCTTGTTAATCCAGTAGAAAGTTATTAACTTTTTTTTTTTTTTTTTTTTAATATATATATATAAGCCTGTCTTGTGCTTATCTGGACAAGTTTCATCAGTTCATCATTTCATTGGATGAATTCCAGCTGTGGTGTGGGGAGAGTGATGCAAAGGGCTTTGGGCAGAGCAGGATCTCCCAGCCTTGGTACCAACGTGTTGCTGTTCACCTCATTCAAGGGTGCCCTCAGTGTTAGGAAAACCACAGTGCAGGTGGAGTGGGCAATGGAGTGGTTTTGGGCAGGGCCAGGTGGCCTTTCAGAGCAAATCTCGACATTCTTGTGACTGTGTGAGGTTTTCTTCTGGTAATTTTTCCTCTTTCCTCTTGCAGGCCCTGACCTAGAGGACAGATGTGCAGTAAGTGTGAACAATATTCCAACCCAGATCCTTTCCATGCCAGTGCAAACAGTGTTATTTTTAAATGTCCTGTCACAGAGTGCCAGGCTTTTTGCTTGGACTTTGCTCCCCAGTGTGTGATCATCAGGGTGCAGCAGTGAGCTGTACCAGGACTTGCTACTTCCATGTCCTGGGCTGGGTTTCATGTGGTGGTAAATAACGTGATGCTGCCAATCTTGCTCCTGAGGGGAGTATTTGGTTTGGTCTCATGCCATTAATGGTGCATTCCATGGGACAAGATCCAAAATCACAGGATCAACATGCCCTTTCTTCCATCTAGGAAAAATTTGCCTGTCAGTCCCTACTTTATCTGCCAGGTGCTAATTTTTCCGATCACTCTGGTGGCAATCATCTGTTATAATTTCAGAGTGTCATTGCTAATCCCTGAATTGTGAGGAGCTTCCACTCTTGCTTCCCGAGTCAGACATGAGCAAGAATTTTAAACTGCACATATCAAAATCCTACATTGTTTTTTCTGGGGTTTGTGTTTGGCTTTTTTTTTTTTTCTTTCCCAACCTTGTGGAAACACAAACAGAGCTGGGAACCTTTGGCCTCTCTCAGATTCTGGCTCCTCTTTTAAAGAGCTGTTTGTAATTAATTCCTCACCTAATTGGTAGTGTGAGCTCATTTGTTGTACCTGAGGTTCTGCTGAGGCAATTGCATTTTAAAGTTAAACCAGTTCAACCTCTGGCTTGTTCTGTTCTTCCATGGGAGCATGGAAAATCTAAGAGGTAGCTAAACCATATATTATTTTTACATCCACCCCACTTTTGCTCTCTGTTCTGGCAGAAGATCCTCCTGACCCCTGAGAGTGGGCCAGAAGAGAAGGAGTTAATTGACAGAACCCTCCCTTTGGAAACCAACAATAACTTGGTCTCCAGCACAGAAAAAGCACAGAGTCCCCCTTGGGGAGTGGCTGAGGTGACACCCAGCAGTGGGAATGGCCCAGATTGTCCTGTGGATTCTCGAGTCAGAGACCACACAAACAACAGAATTGGTGAGTGTTGCTTTTTTCCCCCTTTTTCTCTTGTTTTTCCTATTTTTCAACCATATGTTACATAATGTCATTCCAAGATTACCAATAAGCTGCAAAGTGCCCAAATTTCCTAACAAAGATTGGAGCTGAATCTTTGACACACAAACACCTATTCATCTGAGTATAACACTTTCCTATTTTCATGTTTGCCTTACTCACTTTTCAGTCTGACAGAAAATTTCCTTCTTCCTCCTATTCATTCCAAGAGATGTAAATTTACAGAAGAAATTTGAAAACCAGAAATATGTCAGCTGGGAAAGGATGCTCTGAGTAGGAATGGTAGTTCACATGACTAAACTACCATTTTCTTCTCTTGGTTTCACAGTAATAGCTGGAAATGTGTCTCCCATGTATTCCCATAAATCTTTGACCATGGCCCAGGATGGGAGATAAAGTCAGGCAAGGAATTCCCTCAGGAATTGTTACCTGAGACATTCTGGCAATGTTTCTAAACCCAATTTTGAGGTTATTTGAAGGTGTTATTTTTCATATTACAAGAGCTGACTTTTCCTTCCTAAATGCCCTTTCAGTCTTCACTGTGAGTGATGGATTGGGATGAATGTGATGATTGGACTTACCATATCCAAACATCTCCAAGCAGCTGTGACCTGCAGTGTCTGACCTGCTGCATCCCTCTGAATCAAGTGTAGTGGTCCAAGCCATTGCAAAGGCCTTATTTACCTTTTTGTGAAGGAGTAGGTACAAGTTGGACACAAAGTTCAAATCTATCCCAGAATCTTTGCTGGTCTTAAGACCCCAGAATTTCTGTGCAGTGCTGATCCCTGCCCAAAGGCTGCTTCTAATGCAGGTGGTGTTGTTTCTTGAAACAGCAGGAGAATAAACCTTGGATTCTTTATATCTAGGTCCCAATTAATTTCTTTTTCTGGCAGACTCTTGTGAGCATCTTCTGCCTCTTCTGCTCTGTCCTTCCCCTGTAGTTCGAGCTCCAGCTCAGTGGCTTCGTCCCATGGAAGCTGAATACGCTCACTCTGAAATGCCCAGAGTCCTAATAAAAAAATGTTGCATGAAAAGGGGCCAGCAGTGATTGTTCAGCACCCTCAGCACTCCTCTTTTCCTTCCTCAGAAAAGCTCTACATCATGAAGGCCGACACTGTCATCGTGGGCTCCATCGCAGAAGTGCCCGGTGGAAAGAGCTGCCCTGCCAGAGGATGTGACAGTAACACTGACACCCAGGAAATCATGGAAGAGGAACTGGCAATGCACTACCCAGAGCAGGAAACAGAGTCCTTTCCAGGGAATGATGTCATGGTTCCTGTGGAAGAGGAGGGAAAGGAGTTTCACCACCCCACCACTGCCACAGAGAAGTGACAGCCCGTGGAGATGAGGAGCTGCAGGGACATCCAGTGCTACACTAATCTGACTCTGTGACGAGGGAGGTAAACACACAGGGCTTTGGGTTATTGGGAAACCCCTGGAAAACACCAAAACACACCCAAACAAGGAGAGCTAGAACCCCTTTCATCTACCAAACAGGATCACCCAAACCGTTGGCCTTCATAGCCGATGTCAAATATTCCTCTTTCCCCTCTCTCTCCCCGTGTGATGCTGGAAACAAATTTGAATCAAAGCTGCCCAATGTAGAGGACATCTGGACGTCAGCTGAAGTTTCCCAGCTTGCTTTCTCTGCATGAAGGGATGGATTGAAATCTATGTCTGGTTACTTCTGTTAGCTGGGAAAATTCTGGCCGGGATTCCGAGTCAAGCTTGAGATTCAGCCATGGATGTTGTTGAATTGGTCGTTTTACTTTCAGTACTTCCAGTTTTGTCACATATTTTGCAACGTCTGGCGTTTTCCTAAGGTCTCAACTCTTGACTGAAAGTGATGACAACTTCAGTTTTCCCCAGCACAACCAACTCTCAGGACTGTGGACTGCATGTTTCTTGAGGAAATAGGATCAAAAGGTGCCACCCAGGCTCAGAAAACAGAAGGCAAATAAAACTAATTGAAGTCTACTGCACTTCAGGCCATTCTTTCTAGGTTTTGAAATCTGATTCATGTTTTTTGACTACTTCAAATCACCACTGAGTGTATGAAATGGCCTCTTCTGATGGAAACTGGTTATTGGATGAACTATGGGTTTAACCCAGTGAGGAGCCTGCAAAAAGGGAAATGAAGAAAAGAAACTATTTTTCTGCAGAAAGAAAAGACTGACAAAGACGCACAGCAATTATTTCCAATAAAATTATTAATATCTACTTGGTTTAAAATTGCTCATCACCATCAGGGTGACGGTGATTTGCATATGCTTTAAAAACAAAGCTGTTTTGTGGTCGACTGGCTGCTGTTATGCTAATTTTCAATCTTTCTTGCTGCTTGTTCAGTAACTGTAAATGTAATAGTGCTGATTACACTTTTGCAGAGGACAATGGAAAATGAGCAAGATGACAAAGTGTCTCTTAATAGTCAAAAAAAAGGAACCACAAAAACCATTGCTTGCTTTGTAGTTTTGCCCTGGGTGAAGTACTGTAAAAACAGCTGTGCAGCTGCAGTGACTTATCTTAGAATACACAGAATGAACATAAGGGCATAAAAACACCTTCTGGGGCCAATCTAGGAGCATGAGCCCAACATTTTATCTCTGGCAGTTGCAGTCAGGGGTGTCAGTTGGGAAGAGCACATCAGCCTGGCTAATATCTGCTGTCTGCATTGCTCCCAGTTCTGCAGCAGCAGCTGGGATTGGATCAGGATGTCCAGGAGTTTTTCTGAGCCCTTACTGTTTGTTCATATTGCCACTAGTTTTAATTCTCTCTTTTGAATTTCCTGGTACAATCTTTCCTTCATAAGCACCTGTGGCAACAGCTTACAGGTACCGTGCCCTGTGTAAAGGACTTGTAACACTTTTAAACTGGCCTTTTTATTTCAGTGAGTGCCACTAGTTCTTGTCTTATTAAGTCACTGACTTTTGGGTTTTTTTCTTTTTTTTTTCTTTTGCAACTGATTCTTGATTGTATCCTCCTCTGCCTCCAAGCTGAGCTCCCATCTCCTCATATTTCTCATGTAACTTAGATGCTCCCCTGCCTTGGTCACTTCAGTTGACCTCTTCCACATCTACTTTAACTTCACTACATACTTCATTTTAGGAAACACCAATTTGTGAACCCACAAACATAAATAACCACTTTCACCTGGCTGTGATTGTTCAGGGCCGTCCTGCAATGACAGCTAATTGTACATCTCAGCTCTGTATATAAATTATTCTTTTTTTACTGGAACAGCTTTCTAGGTGAACCGTGTGCATTGCAACCTGCTGGATGTGTTAGACTTGGTTGGTTTAATAATGCTGGTAATCTCTGAATTAAAAGTTACATGGATTTTAAGCCATGGCCATGCTTTTCTTGTCTGGTATGTACACGTTTCATTGTTGATAATTTCAGTACCTGTACCAGCCACAGGAGAAATATTTTTTGCAGAAGAAATATTTCTGCAAGAAAGCCGCTTGAAGCTCATGAGGCTTTTAAGTGGAGTGGAGTTTTTCTCAAGAGCAGGACTGAATTTACAGCAAGTCTGTCTGTCTGTGCCATCCCAGCAGTGCGTGGCACACGAGTGGAGCAGTGGTGGGTGTCAATGAGTGCTGGGATGGGTGTCAATGAATGCTGGGATGGGTGTCAATGAATGCTGGGATGGGTATTAATGAGTGCTGGGATGCTGAGAAAGGTAAGTTCGTATTTTGGGGTGAAGTCCAGGAGATTATACAACTCAGGATATTCTGTGAGTGGAGCACAAATAGGACTAAAGAGACCTCCCCGAGCTCAAGGAGCGTTCGGAGGACACTCATGCTCACGGTGTGACTCTCGGGGCTGGTCCTGTGCAGGGCTGAGGGCTGCACTCTACGATCCTTGTGGGACGCTTCCAGCTCGGCATATTCTGTGATCCCCCCACGCCGGGAGTCTCCCGTGGGCCGCTCTGCTGTGCGGGGCCGTGGGGCAGCACGGCTGGCACATCGCGGGGCAGCACGGTTGGCACATCGTGGGGCAGCACGGCTTGCACATCGCGGGGCAGCACGGTTGGCACATCGTGGGGCAGCACGGCTGGCACATCGCGGGGCAGCACGGCTGGCACATCGCGGGGCAGCACGGCTGGCACATCGCGGGGCAGCACGGCTGGCACATCGCGGGGCCCCGGGACAACACGGCTGGCACATCGTGGGGCAGCACGGCTGGCACATCCCAGGGCCGGTCTCCCCGCGGGGCCGCCCCGTCCCCGCCCCGCGCCACTCGCGGCGCGATGTGGCCGCGCTGGGCGCTGCTCGTGGGGCTGCTCCGGACCGCGGGCGGCCGGGTGAGTGCGGGCCGGGGGCTGTGCGGGGGTCTGCGGGGGTCGGGGGGGGTCTGCCCGCCGCTCCCAAGGCGCTGCGAGGCGGGAGAGCAGCCAGGGGGGACGCGAGAGGGCATCGCCTGATGGGGAGCCGCTCTCGGAGATGCTGCGGGCGGGCATCGGCTCAGTGTGGGGTGTGAGTCACCTGCCTGCCCCGTGTCACCTCTCCGCCCTTTGTCACCCCTCTGTCCCTTGTCACCCCTCTGTCCCTTGTCACCTTTGTAGCCCTTGTCGCCCGTCTGTCCCCGCTTGCACAGAACTCGGTGCGATCTCTTCAGCAGCCTCAAGTCCCGCTCTTAACACTCCTTTAAAGCTCGCCCCACTCCCCTTGGCGATGTCGTTGTTTTTCTCGGCTTCCCAAAGCGACAGCAAACCGTTTTTCCTGGATTTTCATTGGGAATAGGTTGTTTTTTTCAGGCCTGTTTGAATATTTGTAAAAATCGTGAGCGTCCTGGCAAGTGCGGGGTGTAAATCCGCGCTCATTTGATACTGTGGTTCGAACAGGAAGAGCTTGTTGCACTCCGCTGGTTCCCTAGAACTCTTCCCTATTTACATAGAAAAGCCTTTCAATTTACAGTGCAGACGTGATGTGCTGCAGCTGGGGCTGTTCTCTCATTCCAGCTGGGATTGTTCTCTCTCCCATCCAGCTGTACCACTCTTTAGCAATGAGGGCTCGGAACTGCCTCAACCAAATTGTTCCATGGGATCTGTTTGCCTTGGATTCTGTGCTCGCTGTATTGGTCTATCAAAGCATTCTTCTGTCCGATTTTAAAATGTCCAGGATTGTGAAGATGCATATGGCAATGCTGCTGAGATGTCCAGGTCGTTGTGTTTTTATGAGATATTGATGTTATTTACACGTTTATTTAATCATACGAATTTAGGCTTGATAAGACAAAGGTTCAGAGGTGAGGATGTCAGAATGTGTATTGAGCCTGGAATTACACAATGGTCTTTCAAAGAGTACTTAGTGCTATAATAGGTTGACAATATAATTATTTTAACTATTTCTCATTTTTAATTCAGCCTGGTTTTAAGGTGATAGTATTTTGAACCTGATTTACTGGACACTTTGCAGTGGGTAGGGTACAAAAGATGAAGAAGGGAAAGTCTCAGAATTTAAGTGTTACTATTTCTTTCTGAACAAGAGGCTTTAATTCAAAATGAATTTCCTCCCAAACATGGCAACACGAAACGATGGAAATAATAAAGGAAATTTTCAGCATCTCTTTCTGCATTGTGACAAACCAAAGTCCATCTATAAAGTAAGAAAAACAAACAGGAGTTTCAGAAGTACCATATCTGCCACAGAGCTGGAAAAAAATCCCTACGTGTTATATAAATTTTAAGAAGTGATTTGTTAAAGAAAACTTATTTTATTTTTGAGGGAGACAAATTGGCAAAGCCATAGTTGTTGAGTGACACTATTTCCTGTTTTTTCTCATTCAGCTGAAATTCTCTGAACACTCCTGGCCTCACTCCCTGTGTCAGTCACAGGAACTGAACATTACTTTTGCCACTTCTGAATAACTCAGTCATGAGGGTTACTCAGAAATAGCCTGAATTTTTCAAACAGAAGAGCTGGTGAAATGTCCATGTTTTTCCAAATACACATATAATAAAATATACCTTGTCTTCCTACAAACTTTTACTTACTTCAATGACTCTGGCATGTTGGGAGTAACTTCCATGTTTGGTGCAGCTTCTGCCTTCTCTTTTGGGAGATGTTTTCAGGTGGTGGTGGGTGGCAGTGATGTAGAATTCCCAACAGTGAGCAGGGACACTGTTCCCTGAGGGAAGGGGAATGTGCAGCTGTAACTCTGTCTGTGTGTGGTTGTGCAAGGACTCCTGCTTTATAGAAATAAATAATTCACATAATGGATCCATATCTTAGAGATCTGTGCAGCTTTAACTGAAACTTTCTGGTGTGGGTATAGCTGGGACAGCCTGATACAGCTCCAGCTGGTTTTGGTGAGATGCTGTTATCTGGTAACTAATCTCCCACAGAATTCTCTTTGTTAATGACCAGTTTAAATATTTTTAGACAGAACTGTTTTTTCCTGTCTCCAGCAGGTCTGGTAGCTCAGCAAAGGGTGTCTCTTTACCTCAGGTCCTTTCCATAGGAACAGACTTTTACGACAGAGGCCTCAGTGACCTCATTGTGGTTTCATGTGCGAAAAGAACCTTGTGCACAGCTGTAGTTCCTCTGCAGACTCCTTTGATTGGCAGCTTCAGTCTGAAGCAGGCAAGGAGACCCATAAAAATGTAGTTAGGATTAAAATATGTGCTTAAATATCCTTGTTTAAATGGCCTTCTTGAGTGAAAATGAATGTTATGTGAATGGATTTTTATATATTCATCCATCATATTAACATGTTGTGTTTTTATTATTTAAGATACTGAAATTTAATTACACATAAAGTGCTCTCTGTTGTTTGCCTGCTCCTCCCCAGTGAGAAGTGGGTGCTGGGTGTCTGGAGTGCAAATGGGAATGTGATTCAAAGAGTGCAGGGACTCTGGAGAGTCTGGAGTTATTGGCTTTGTGTGTGTAATTTCTTAGTTATTGCTTAGTGCACAGGCATTGCAAAAATCTCCCTGGTGAGTTGTGTATCCAAAGACAATCATAGTTTACCCATTTCTATGCCAAAATGCGCTGTTTATTTTGGTTGCTGTGCTTAGAGAGAGACTAAATTTCATGTTAAAGAATGTTTATGCCTCTGCTGTCAGATAGATGGGGCATTTTAATTCTACTTATGCCTGTCAGATTAAATTAAAGTCTTCCAAAGTCTTCATTCTGTCAGTATAAATCTCTTTAAAATCAGCTGCCATTAGACATGGCCACATAAGCTGAGAAGTTCCAAGGCTGTAATGCAAAACGTGCATCATCAGATTGGTTTTCCTTCACACAGTCTGCTTGTATCTGCTTGTAAACTGTGAATCACAGTAAAAACAGAAAGTAAGATGAGGACTTGTGAGAGATATAAACAATAACAAAATGCAAAGATTGTGGAATGGAATCTGGCCTCCACTCATCAGCTCTTCATCCCAAAGTAGCCAAGGGAACTAAACAAGTATTGTGTGGCCCAAGCTGGCCCTTAGGATTGGTGGCATGGCTATAAAAAGTGAGGTCTTGTAGCCAAGAAATCCAGAGGAGTTTTATAACTAATAAAAGGCCTGGACTTCCTCTGCCAGATTTGACAGCTTCTATTTAACTGGTTTATGTTGGGAGTAATCACTAAACAAAATGAGCATCTCAGCCAGGCACAAATCCCTTTTAGATTCCTGGCGTGTTCTTTGAGGACGGTTAGGAAGAATTGTCAATTGTAAGGCAGCTCATCAGATAAAATGTCAGGGAGATTGTATCAGACAGCAGAGAGATCCCTTCAAGCACAGCTTCAGAGAAGCAGGTGTAAGCCCAGCAAGCCACAGTTTTTCCTGTGTCTGCAGCCCACGGGGCAGAATTTACAGCAGACAGTTCAGAGCACGAGATAAGAACGTGGGGTTTTTTTGCCAGGAAGCCTCATCAGCAGGATCATTTGTGATGTGGTTAATTGTATTTCTCCTTTTTTTCCTCCCCCGTGTCTGCTCTTGCAGTGAAGTTCTGTGTTTTTAAAAAGGCTCTCAAGTGCTTGTTTTAATGAAGTCGATCACAGTGTCTACAAAAACGGGATGACAACACTTGATCTTTCTTCTTTTAATAAATAAATGAAAAATACTTTTGATGAGAGCAAAGCCCTTTTCCCCTTCATCAGATTTTAGTGCCAGTTCACATTTGCAAACAGGGTGATTTGTCATTGCCCATCCTCAGATATGTAAACTCAAAAAGGCTTTTCTCTGCCTTCACATTCTCAGGAAATGTTCTTTTTGACACTGACCCTTAAGGAGATTGGCAAAGTCCTGTTTCTGAACACAACTAGATAAGAGATAAAACATTTCACAAGCTGCATAAGAAAATGTTGCATTCCCTTGAAGTGATTGTTGAGAGTGGGAAGTGTTTGTCTGCTTCGTCTGTGATGTGAAGACACAATAGATAATCAGCATGTGTTCCAGTAAGGAGGAAGGATATTTTCATTAGCAGCCTCCCAAGAGCTTGTTCCTGTTTTGATTTCTCCTTTTAGCAATGATTTCCCTAAATGTGTGTAGATTATACATGGCACCATCTCTTCAGGCTGCACAAAGCTGGGCAGTGTCACATCCTTTTCAAACAGCACCTTTCTGATCCAGCAGGAAACTCCTACACTTGTCCTACCTAACAGGAGCCTTTTCCTTTTGAGTGAGTGTGTTTTTCCCTCTGAAAACAGTCAGCAAGTCATCAAACATTGTGACATTTGTTCACTGAACTCACTGAGCTGTGCTGATCAGTGCAGGCACCCTGCATTTCATGACTGTTCCTCCTGCATCTGACCTGCATCTTTGCCAGGTGCTGCTTTTCAGAAGCAGCAGCAGCAGCGCAGTTTTTGGAGGCATCATTTTGAAAACATCAAGGCCTTTCTCCTTCAGGAAGGAGTCACTGAATATCTGGGAAGATGAGAGCCTTTTTTGCTTTCCTTTGGTGAAACAGGTGGTTTTTAACACGGCCACTTGGCAGAAAATGCTTCTCCCACAAACCCACAGGTGAGAATTCGGGTTTCACTGGTGTTTAGTCAGAGGTTGGTTGAGTGATGGCAGCTCCCAGCCCTTAACTTTGGAGATGCAGAGGTGACTGAGTGTGATGCCAATCCTGCTGCACTCTTTTGAACATAAAACCTGGAGAAATCCCTTTGTTCTTTGTGACAGATCTTTGAAAAACAGAGGAGCCTCAAAATAGTCTGATGTTCTCCTGCATCTGCTGTGCTCTGTGTCATCAGGGCTCCATCAGTGCCTTGGCAAGGAAGGGGGCTGGAATTGCACTGGGCTTTAAGTATTTCTCTCTCTAATCCAGGGTCAGAATGGACTTGTGACTCATGATTTCCCATTGATTTTCTCCTAGGAATATTCATTGCCTTACACACCACAGTTTGCACAGTGCAAAGATCCCAGCACCGAATTCTATTTTGAAGAGCTTAATAAATGTTGCAGCCAGTGCCCTCCAGGTGGGTTCCAATTCAAACTTTATGCACCCAAATTCAGTCAATTTTCTGTGATTTTTTGTGGTGTTGTAATGCATCCTGGCTATCTGCTCTGACATGTCATGTCTTACACTCCAGGGATAATTATTGGGGGTCTGTGATTAGCTGAACTTTTTGTCTGCAGAAAGGTGAGCTTGTGGGTTGGGTTTTTTTGAGGGGCAGTAATGCTATTTGAATATTTAATAGTAGAGGTTTTTTGCAACCAGTTTTAACTATGTTTTTATATAAGAACACAGCAAAAAACTGCCTTTTTTTTTCCTCCTTACATGCTGAGTAAAGGAAACCTGTCTCCATAAATGCTGAGTTTCTGGCAGATCCGGAAGCACAGACAGGAAATCAGTATTTGCTGAAGCAGCTGCAGTTGCTTGAATTAACTGAAATTATCTAGATAGAACTGTCGAACTTCCTTTGTTACAAACATGATGGATGGAAGGTGATAATTCATAGATAAAACCTTTTTCTATTGTTTTATGTACTGTTCAGCACTAAATCAGCCTAAATCATTAGCAGGATGTAGAATTTTAAGCTTCAAGTATATGGAAAAGCAAAATCTTTGGAAATAATTCATATGGCTCATCTCCAGGGCCTCTTCTTTTGAAACACAGATTCTTCAGGCAGCTCCACAGATTTTTTTCAGTGTTAATCCTGCTTTCTGAGGATGTTTTCCAGGATATTTCTGTAGAGGTTATGAGACTGGCTTTGATATTCCTTCTCATTTCACAAGGAAGGGAAATGGCAACTGAGGTGTTTCCCTTTGTACTGTGGGAGCTGCATTTAAGGATATGCTGAGGGGTTTTCTTTAGGATTGGGGCTGTCTTGTTTCAAATGTGGCTGGAATTCACTGAACTGAATGTAGGAACAAGGGTCAAATATGAATTAAATCTGATAGTGGCAGTGAAGGGAAGGGTTCTACAGCACAAGAATGAACCTCACCTTAAGCAATTCCACTGAGATGCTTTTCTCTGCTTTGGTTTCATTTATTTTCTGTGATAGGTCAGTACAAGACAGAGAGCTGCACTCACACCACGGACACCAAGTGCAGGCCCTGCAGACCCCACACCTACACAGCCATCTGGAATTGGTCTCCACAGTGCTTTGCCTGCTCCCCACCCTGCAGGAAAGGTGGGCTTGGATTAGTAAAGAGCCATTTGTGGCTTTAACAGCCTGTTCAAAGGCTGGGCTTGGTTTAACCCAGTCGGTTCTCCTGGGAGGTTTTGTCTGTCACTTGTGTGTCCTCGTGCTTTTGGTAAGATCTGGGGATAAGAATCAAGGAAAATTCTTGCAGGGGTCCTGTCCCTTTCTAAGTCCTAAAAGACTTAACTAACTTTATATTCTCAGAAACTTAGGCATTGCATCACTAAAATAGTTCCAATAGAATGAGTTCCTGCTTATAATGTCTAGTCAAGAGATCTTGAGGCCTGACATGTACAGGGTAAATGGATAATTGCATTTCCAGCATCCAGTCATTTCTTGATTTGTCTGCTGAAGTGACAACAGCGAACACCAGTTGTGATATTCCTGTGCTGGTTTTACTTCTGGCTCTGTTCACTGAAGCAGCTTAGATAAGGTACAAACATCTGGACATTGTGCTGATGGATCACAGCATGAACAGTCTCAGTCATTTCTAATGGCAACTGGTGTCGAAAATTACCTACTTGACTCACTGGCAAGGAAGTTTTAGGGATGCAGTCTGAGCTGTTCAAAAAACCTTTGGTCTCATCTAAACAGATAATCTTACAAAGCTGGTTAATGACAGTGTGCAAATGTGTGTAGTGAAATCTCCCAACACTTTAAATGCAGTTGCATGTTGTGCTCAGACTGACATGTCAGTGTGGCCCCCAGGTACTGCAGTGATGAAAACAGGTGACTCAACTGTGCATATCTGGGGTTGTGATAAAATATAACACAGCTGCAGGTACAAAGTTTTAAGGTGCATTCTACAGATGCAAATTCCTCCTTGCCCAGGGAGAGAAACAGAGAGGAAACTCTTCTGACAAGGCAGACATTGGAGCATATTAACATATTTGATTTATGATGCTAAACTAACCCAAAGCTGCAAAATTACCTTCAGCTTGTGGCATGTGAACATCCTCTCATAGTCACCCAACACATTGCAGGCTGTGATTTGAAACGTTGGTAATAACATCTTGCTTTATTCTTGTCTCAAAAAGGGCTTGTGGAGAACCAAACATGCACTGGGTCCCAGGACAGGATCTGTATCTGCCCACCCCACAAGTACTGCCTTTCCAAAATACAGGAGTACTGCAGGGCGTGCAGAGTGCACAAGAAATGTGGCAAAGGGTACCGAGTTTCCAGAAGAGGTAATTTTTAATTTTGAACACTCTGCTTACTGAACTCTTACTCTACCCTAATTCCCTATAATTAGACACTCTTTTTAGTGTGGTTGTTTTTTTTTTTTTGTTTGTTGTTTTTTTTTTTTTTTTTTTTTTTTAATTCTTAGCAAGTAGGCACTAACCAGAGTGACAATATTCTCCAGAGGTACATCCAAGGGGACAACATGTTGCAGTCTTTTACTGCCATGTATCATAGAGTTCCTAATCCAACTTAATCCTCCTTTGTTTTGCTCTGCTGTGTGATTTATTCTGTAGAAGTGACTCAGGATCAAGACCACTTAATTCCTCCTTAAATCCTTGAAACACAGTGCTTCAGGTGGGAGTTTGGGGTACAGTAAATAATGATGACTCCATGCTGTCCTGCAGAATTGATCTGGTTTTATTAGCTGATAGAGTTCACCACTCTGATAATATATCTGTCTCAAGATGATAAATAATATTCAAAAATTCAAAACACCGAATATTTTTAAGAAATTGGGGATCATTTGAGAAGGTGCAGAACTCCAGGAGCAGGGGGTCAAGTCTGTCAGGGTCTAGTGAAGAAGCTCAGCTTTGTCTGCAGGACCACATTTAACTATTGTTGGGGTTTTAGACTTCGAAAAAGATTGACTGTCAGAGACACCAAACTAATAGCTGGTTAATCTTCTGGAGTGTGGTTGGGTTGGGTGCTTCAAGTGAATCTCCCCTGTGGCAGTTCCAGGCTGTATTTTATGCCCTGCCTCTGTGCCACTGGCAGGACCTACCCAGCCCTTGATTATTCATTCTCATTTCTCACCAGACTAACTGGAGTTTTCCTCTTTGTGTGTGAAGGGACAGACAGCACAGACACAGAGTGCAAACCTTGTCCTCCTGGCACTTTCTCCCCTGAGGAATCCTACGACACCAGCTGTACCCCCCACACAGTGTAAGCCAGTGTTTGTGTCCATCAGCAGCCTCACCTGGGCACGGGGGTGCCACCTTTCCCACCTTCTCCTTCTGTTCCTTGCAGTTGTAAAGCAGTGGCTGTTCCTGGGAACAGCAGGAATGACACTGTTTGCAGTGACTCAGGAACAGCCACAGTTCTGCCTCACACCATCCTGAACCTGCTCCTGACTCAAAGCTCAGCTCCCCACGGACCTGAAATAATCACTCGAGCCGTCATGGTAAACCCCGTGCCTGACCTGTCTCCCACCATTGGTGAGCTTTAACTCATTTAAAATCACTTCTGTCTGCCTAGGAACCAAGTTTATATTTAGTTCTCTGTTTCTTTGTAAAACCAGTTACCTGTAGCCAAACAGAACCTCAGAAGAGCTGAATGAATTCAATATGACACTGCTTGTTGTGAGCTGCATTTTTACCTCTGCATCTGCACTACAGACCTTGGAATTCTGGAAATATTTCTAAAAATCCCCGAACAATTTAAGAGAAGGCATTTCCTGAGAACTGCTGCTGTAGCTGGTAGAAAAAGTTGTGTCTTAGATTCTGGACTGAGGCAAACCTGACTTGATAAAGCTCGTGGTGAGAGGTCTTTGGAGCCTTTCCCCAGACAGGATTCCCAAGTGGATGTTTGTTCTCCCCTGTTCACAGCACATCCCCAAGGCAGAGATGTTAAAGAGCATTTTGGGCTGCATGGCCTGTATTTATCAAAGTCTTGTATCTGATGGTAGAGGCATCAAATGTGAATGTCAGACACACCTGATACTTGTGAATTTGGCTTTTGTACCCATGGACAGAAGCTACAAGACTACCTTTTTCTAATTTGATCCTTTGTCAAATCAACATGCTAAATAATCCTCTTTTTAATTTATTTTCAGGAGCGGTAGCAGGACCATTGTTACTGGTCCTGATAATTGCTATTTTGGGTTATTGCTTAGTCTCTAACAAAAAAGGTAAGATTTATGAAGTGAAAACAAGCAAATCTGAAAACACTGGATGAAGTGTCACAGTATTTCTCACTAATCAGAGCGTGGTGGTTGACTGAAGTTACTGTCTCAGAAGATGCCAGCTCTCTTCAAATCTGTTTGTTCCTCAGATTTTTGGGTAATTGTCTAAAGACACAACACCCTCCTGGAGTTGGACAACTGTGCAAGAGTTGTGCTTCTGCTGGAGCTTGTTCAATCTTCTGTACTTCATTTAAATATTAGACATTATTAGACATTTAAATATTAGACATTAGACATGTCTGTTCTCCTTAAACAGACATGACTGTAGTGTATGGCCACCAATACTTTTCCTCATTGACACTGTAAAAATTAGGAATCCATGCAGAGGCTCCTCTTTGCTTGCTGCTTAAATTCAAGTCACCTTACAAAATGAATATAATACAGCTTTCAACATTTTCAAGCTGTGTGTAAATGTACATCAGGAGTTTACTCCAGGATCAGAGGATATCACTCAGACTAGTTCAGAGAGCAGCTTTTGCAGCAGGTTTGGGTGCTAATGAATTTCTTTGCTCACTTGCAGCCCCTGTGTTCTCTGCACCAGCTACAGAGGCAGATTTGGTGAGTGCCACCATCCTTCCCATCTCTTCCACCTCTTTAAAAGTTGTACAAATATCATGCAGTCTTATTTTATTTTGAGTAGAATAAAACTGCCCAGCAGAAAGACAACTGGAGTGGGAATGGGGTGGTTTGGTCCCCAAGCCAGGGTGTAAAATGCACTTTACATAGCCCACATAATACACCCTCCTGACCTTATTACCACTAAAACACAGGTGGGGGCAGGAAAACAGATTTGGGAGCCTTTGTTGTCTAGATAATCAGTGTAATGATGTGGGTGCCTTCAGGAGACAGGTTCAATTTGTTGGACCCCTGATGAGCTGATATGAATTGACTTCAAGTCATTGCTATGCAAACAGAAATTACCACGGAATGGCTTGGGTTGGAAGGGACCTTAAACCCATCTAGTTCCAGTCATCAGTGTTTTCTTTAGCTGCCTAAGGACTGACTTCTCTGTTAGTGTCTTGAGGTTTTTTTAAATATTAATTTTTTCCATTTCTCTGCAAATATTCCAGCCTTTTCCCCTCCCAGAAAAACAGTGGGACAAAAAAGTGAGAGGCACAGGATTGCAGAATTGCAGCAGCTCTGAACAGGAGCAGCAGCATCTCTTGGGAACTTCTGGGTCCAGCAGTGGCAACCTGAAGAATCCAACTGCAAGGATCAGCGTAGAAAGTGAAAAGAATGATGAAAAGAGAAAACCAGAAGGTTTTCAGCAGCGACATCCACCTGCAGAAGGTTCTAAACTCCACAGTGGAGACAGACACAGCTCTGTGAGTTCAGGTAGGAATGATTCTGAATTATCCAGAACCTCTTGAGATTGGATTACCAATTCTGAGCCTTTTTAGCAGTTTAAATGGCAGGATAAAATGTGAGACCCCTGTTCAGAGGGAGCAGTAAGGAAACATTGTCAAACCCATCTGAAATGGCAACAGATGGGCAGGGAATTGTTTGTGACCCAGGGCTCTGCGTTGATTTTTGTAGCCTTTTTATTTCTGAGCTGATGTGGGTTTTCTGGCACCATAAAAACCCGCTAAAATTTACAGAACCAAATCCACCAGCTCGACCAAACCAAGGGGAGCAAGAAGATATTTAGTGTCTGTGTTAACTGTAAGTCAGAGAAGTGGATAAAGAATCCAGCTGTCCCTTCTGTGTTTCATTCTTCCATGTTTAATGTGTTTTGTGTTTATTTGACAGAACATTCTGGTAATGGAGGAAGGCAGGTGAATGTGACCTGTATTGTCAAAGTCTGTAGCCCAGACTGCAGTTCCCAGTGCCCAGAGCAGATGGATTACGGAAACACTCCCTGTTATTCCCCAACAGGGGAGGAAACTCCCCTTTCAAAAGAAGAAAATCCCTCGAAAAGTGAAACCGAAGTTCCCATCTCGGTGGAAAATGAGGACAATTTACTTCAAGACTTACTTCCAGAAGAAAAGAAGGTTCCTCTGGGTATTCAAGATGCTGGGATGAAAAGCAGTAAAAGGAAATGACACATCATACACTGATTGACTGATAAAATTAATCATTTTCTAATGTCTTATAAAACAAATGTTATGGCAAATGTAGCATTACTACAGAGACTTGAAATCTTAGAAAAATATAGACACTGATGCTTTACCACTTTTTAAGCTTTGAGAGCTGAAGGAAGATCTTTGCAGTTTTAAAATTTGAATGCTTTTTCTTTTAAACTGAATGGCCAGTTCTTCCCTTTCTTCTTTGGTACTCTAAAAAGACCTTTACCAGATTGGAAAAGGAACATTTTTCTAATTTTATGCCATTAATTTTTCACTTTTTAAGATGACAGTTTGGGTTCAGAACATTCCTGGGACCAGCACTTCTAAGGGACTGGAGTTAAATTATCATTCAGTCAATGCTCAGGAATTATCCACTTGATTTTAATTGTAAAACTATTGCATTCCATTTCCTATCCAAGATCTTCATGGACATACTTTCCCTCATCCTCCTGGATATTTCTTTCATTATTACAGTTTGCTTTTGCTCCTTATCAGGCCAAATTTCTCCAGTATAAATAGGATATCAAGAAGTGAAACATTTTACACGAGGTTTGTTTTTTTTTTTAACTAAATTACAACTATTATGTCTAAACAACAGCATTTCATTGACTGTACATAGTTCATTTTGTTTTAGAAGAGGAAAAGGAGATGTTGTTATCTTGGTGTAGAAGTAAGTTCTTTTTACTGGCAGCTCTAGAGTGTGTCACCTCGTGTCCTGGCTGATGTCACATGTTCCCTGATTGATTCTGACCTCATTGCTGAGGTTAACCATAAACCCAAAATATTTTCCCTGTGTTCCAGTGAATATTAGAGCAGATCCATGTGATTATCTTTCCAGGCAGCTCCTGCGCACTGCCCTCAGGAAAAAGTCTCTGGATGATGGCACAGCATCTTTTCTAATAAACAGGATTGACTCAAAGCTCAGAACCTGAAAATCCTGTTCCACCTCGCTGCTTGATGACGCTGAAGCTGCAACCACCTCTGGCAGAAAATTAGTGGGGGTTCTTCTTGAACCAGGTCTTGGGTTTGGAGGCCAGTCTTTAGGAACCCACTTCCTATAATTATATTTTACAGCCTGTGACTTAACTGACAGTTGTGGTGGCTGTGTTCAACCAGCATCTGCAACCCAGTGCCTGAGTCACACCCCAGGGAAGTCATCAGTGGGCACAACCCGTGCCTCCTATGCCATAAACCCACTGTTGGACTGAAGGATCCCCCCGCTTCCAGCTGAACTGTCTTATTCTACCTCAGAAATTAAACACAGTGGTTACTTCTGAGGCCTTAGACTGAAAAAAGGATGTCTGGGAATAGCATTTTTTTTCTACTGCTACAGGAGGGGATTCGGATACAAACACAAATTTTAAACTTCCACGAAAAGTACAAAATTTAAACTCCCACAAAAAATCTGAGGTTACTCATTTCTGGAACTGAGAACTCACAGACAGGTCCACAGTTCTACTACAGAGAAGCCTTTTACAACTTTTACAGCTCTATCTTAAACTTGCACTTGAAGGTAATTTTCAAGGAAAACTTTGAAAATGGGCACTCCGAAACTATGAACAAAACTGAATGATTTAGGCAAGAAAAGAACCTTATTTTATCCAGCACTGTGAACCTCTTGCACTGTGATATTTTCAGCCTAATTTTTAGTTGTCTTCAAGTATTGGGAGCACTGGAGGAAGATTTTTGTTTTAAAAACATTAAAAAGGAGGATCTTGTTACAGCAGTTAATTTACAGAGTTTTCAAATTAAGGAGCTGATTGACAGAAGGAAAATTATGCTGAACTGGGGAAAAACGAGCTTGAGTTTGCTTATAAAATGTAAAAAGACCCCAAAAGCCAAACTATGGATTTTTATAAATATGTGTTTTCAGATTTCCTGAGCTCTTTATTAAACACCACTGTATTTTGTTATTATTTAAATAATCAAATATTGTGATGGCATTTTACTCAGAAGCAATGGAGAGCCTTGCAGGCCAACGCCTCGAAGGGTTTGAAATTTATTTGTGTTTAAACACCAGCCGGACCTTCCTATGCGGACTTGGACGAGCCGCGTGGAGACGAACTTCCTTCAGCTTGGGTAAAAAAGATTAAAAAGCCCCCAGTAATTATAGTTAATACCCACTTCTGGTCGCTCTGCGCAGGCGAGAGAAATGACATATTTGACACTTTTCAGCCCCAAACCGGGCTGTTTTCAGCCCATTTTCCCGCGCGGGGCCGTGAGGGGGGTTTGGCCCCGCCCCGCCCCGCCCGGCAGGGGGCGGTACCGAGCCCCGCCCTCCTTCGCCGGGCCCCGCCCAGCAGTGGCGGGGGGGGCGTTCCCGGCTCCCCAATCGATCGCTCGGCGCTCCCGCAGCCCGGGCGCGCCCCCGCGACCGCCCGGCGCGCGCCCGCCGCCCCCCGCCCGGAGCGCAGGTGGGTCCGGGGGGACACGGGGGGGGACACGACACGGGGGGTGGGAACGAGGACAGCGAGGTGGGGGACACGGAGAGGACACGGGGGATCCCTCCCATACCCAGCGCCGCTGCCCCTTCCCTCCTGCGTCAGCCGCCGCTCCCGGCCCGGGGGGCCCCTCCCTGCCGCACGCCCCGCCCCGCCCGTGGGAGGGTGGGCGAGGGGCGGCCTCGCCGGGGCCGGGTCCAGTGCCCACCCCGGGACAGGGCCTTGGGGGTTAGAGGGGGGTCTCAGCCCCGCGGCGTGGCGTGGCCTGAGGGCGGGGGGGTCTCTCAGGGCCTCCCCCACGGCCTCCCCCCTGAGAGGGACACCTTGGGGTCCCTCCGGCTCCCCGGGGCAAGGTGACCTTTGGCTTCCACGTGGGGCTCCTCCGCTGTCCCCGGCTCTGCCCCCGCGTGTCCTCGGCTCTGCCCCGCGGGTCCTGCCCGCCCGGGGTTTGGGTGGGTTCTGGCAGAGCTCCCTTTCCCCCCTGTCCCCAGGGCCCTTCCTGCTGCTCCCCCCGGGGGAAAATCGCTGCTTTTCCCAGCGAAAAGGAGCCCCAGCTGAGCCACGGCCTGCTTTGGGCTTTGGTCCCTGTTGTGCTCTGTGTGTGCGTGTGGTAAGGAAATTAAAACAGTCACAGAGAAGAGATGTCTTGCTTTTCTCTGCCTGTGGAACAGCAGTGCCGTTTTTAACATATTTTAAAAATGTAGAAGCCTTAAAAAATTTGGACGATTCCTATATGGTTATTTATGTCCCACGAGTTCAGGTTAAGGAGATGATTTACTTTATTTACAGTTTTTTAGGGTGACTTGAGGCATAGAACTGTTCATGCACTGGAGGATTTCAGCCTCTGGATGCTGATCTCAGTGTTCCTTCAGCATCTTTCCTCTGCTTTGGTTTCAAACACCTGTAGATTTCTTTTTTATTGACTTCTTTTTTTAGTGGCAATATTTATTTGCTTTTGTTTGATCTTCAGCTTTCTTGTCACTTCTATTAGAATAAACCCCTTTTATTAGAATAAAAAATATAAGCTTGTGGCCCAAGAGTAAGAATGTTATGTGGAATAATACTATTGTGTTTTAAAACTGTTGAGAAATTTTTCGTAGATAAAAACGTTAAACACCTATAACGTGAAGCTGTGACAGTCAAAACCCAAACTTCCCTGTGCTATTTCTCTTTCACTTTGCAGGACAACGTGGTTTCACTTTCAGCCGTTAGGAAGAGCCTTTCATTGTTTGCTTAGTTCTGGTTATTTTCTTTAACTCTCAGTTAAATATTTTCATTGGCTTTTTAAAAAAGAAATAAAGGCTTAAATGGGGGGGACTAAAAGCGAGCCGACCTCCACGTGGGGAAACCTTAAATCCTGCTGTGAAATTTAAAATGTGATTCTTGAAGTTGTCGTTTCCTTCTATTGCCAGATGTAAATAAATTATGTATTTTGCTTCTCTGCTCTGTAGAACTCCATGGTTTAGGGAGGTCTGGGGGATTGGGAGAGGGTTTTTTTAAAGCACCAAATTGATACATTTACTCCACTCTAATCTCAAGAAATGGCCTGCACACTTTTTTTCCTTGCTGTGCCAAGCTCCATCCTGCCCTTGCAGGAGCTCACAGCTCTTTTGCAATTCCCTGGTTAAAAACTTGGACAGGGGCTTTGGGATCTTAATGCTCTGATTGCCACATAGAAATGTCTGGAGAGGAATGTGATGGGAAATGTTGACCGGTGGGGCTGCCCTAATGTAGCTTCTCCCCTCTCTGGTGCAAGAATCTCTGCTGTCACTTTGGAAACCTGGTGGAGTAACTGTTGATGAGCTATTTATGGGGCTTGGATCTGGTTACTTCCCACACACAGGCTCTCCCAAAAAGGGGTTTGGGGAGTTGCTTCACAGATGCCGTGTAGGAATTCTACAGAAATACAGTCAGAGGCTCCAGGCTGTTGCTTCAGAGCAGGCTGTGCTAAGCCCAGCATGAAGGAAATGCTGGCACCAGAGGCCGAGGAGGCCACTGCAAAACTGCTTCAGATCCACGTGGAATTTTAGCCTTCCCTTTTCTGGAAGAGGATTGTGGATTGGCCTCACAGGTTGTTGCAACAAAATGTAGTGTTTTGGTTAGAAAAAAAGGTGGAAAGATGAATTGAATGGGGAAGTAGGAGGAATCCTGGTGTAATCAGCAGAGCTCTGTGTGAAACTGGTTTGACACTTAAAACACTCAGGATAAAGCATTTTAAAGGTAGAAATCAACCTCAGTTGATTTTACTTCTCTTTTACTTCTCTTTAGATAGATCACAGTAAGAATTACAGTGCTATGTCAGCTCTGCTGAGAGTGGATATTTCAGACAATAATTTTCTTCTTGTTTCTTTTTCTTTCAGAGCGAGACTCATTATGGAACAGAAATCCAGAAAATGACAGCAAACCATTAGTTGCCCTCTTCCAGGACAGTCATGTTGGAAGGATTGGTAGCCTGGGTCCTCAACACCTACTTGGGCAAATATGTCAATAACCTGAACACAGACCAGCTGTCAGTGGCACTTCTGAAGGGTGAGGGAGGCCTTGTGGTGTTTTCTGTTGTGTTTTCCTGCTGTGATTTAAAAAAAAAACAGGAGCGTTTCTGTAATAACTGGAAGGGGGAATAGAAATAATGGCTTAATATTATGTTTAACCTTTAATTTAATTCAGGGTTTGGTGGCTGTGGCAGGAAGTGTCCTGCAGTCTTTGCTTCTTACCTTTTGGTGCTCATAATTACTCCCCTGTAATCTGATTTGTGTCATGTTATGTCCACGAGTTCTGTACTTTGTCCCAGAGTCCTCCAATCAATACTTTCTGGTTCACCCTTTGCTGTGTTATCTGCTGTTTCTAGAGAGAATATTTTGTAACACTTCAAGGCTTTTCTTTTGGCAATATTAAGAAAACAAGTATCTCTTTTGAAAAGACCGTAGGGAAAGGCTTCCTCCATGGTTACAGTGAAGTTCAGATGGAAAACCTCACAGGAGATTGCTCCTGGATGACCTCATCAAATAGTTTGAGCACATGGCATCAGAAAATTAGCAAGTGTGTTAAGTAACCATTGTGATTTGTAACACAGCCTGGCTGGCTGTTCTCATGAAATCCTATTTCATTTTTAAAAAAAACCCCACAATACCAGCACTTTAGGCTTGCAATGTTCAAATTGGCTTTCTTTAGCATAATTCTGTTTAGCAGACTTGTCTTTTTTTTTTCTGCTTTGTGCAGGTGCTGTTGAATTGGAAAACTTGCCACTAAAAAAAGATGCTTTAAAGGAACTGGAATTACCATTTGAAGTAAAGGCAGGTTTGTATTTTGCTTGTGTGTGCAGGGCAGATATTTTCTGAACAGGAAGTGTTGCATGTTTTAGAGGACCTGTGAGTCAGAGCTTGAACAAATGAGGTCCCCTGATTTCAGGTTATTTCTATTTTAGCTTGTTTGTTTCTTACACCACTTTTTCTTTGAGGATTTCTGAGGGTGATAAAGTGAGTTTTCACAGAAATCTGTTTTGTATGTCCAGGTTTCATTGGCAAAATAACACTGCAGATCCCTTTTTATCGTCCACATGTGGATCCATGGGTGATATCTGTCTCCAAACTGCACCTCATTGGTGCACCAGAAAAAAAGGGAGAGTTTGATGAGGAAAGGGAGAAGTTGCAAGACAGAGAGCACAAGAAGGCCCTTCTGCTGGCCCTTGAGGAAAAATGGAAGGTGAGTCATGCTTGTGTTTCGTGATGTATGGATTATGTTTAAGTTTCCTAACAAGTGAGAGAACAAATGCCCAGGAAATGAAGGTAGAGTTTGATCTGCACGTGCTGACACAGTGCAATTTGTGCCCCACCACCCCTCACCATCGTGTCGTGTGTCCCACATATGTTGGAGCCACTGAAATAGTTGGGTTTTTAATTTCTCCCCATTAACAGTGATTTCAGTGTAACAAAGGATGTTTTCTCCTGGCCAGCTGTTACAGTGGTTGGTAAATGCTTATCCCTCCTTTCTCTTTTAGAAAGAACAGCAGCAGAAAGGGGAATCCTACTGGTACTCAGTTACTGCATCTGTAGTCACCAGGATTGTAGAAAACATTGAAGTAAGTCTGTGAGTCTTTGGTTGGCAGTTGCTTATTTGCCTTTAAAATGGAGAATAATAGTGGGACAGGAAAAAATAAGTGCACTGTGTTTGAAAGTGGCTTGTTGGTTTTTTGGGGGAAAGGAGGAACAGGATTTCTGTGAGGTCCAAGTGACTACCAGAAATCAGAGAACTGCAGAAATCAGTATTAATGGAATATTCTGTCTGCTGTAATGATACAAACAGTATCTCTGGTAATGTTCTTTCCCTGTCTAGTTGAAAATCCAGGATGTGCATTTGAGGTTTGAAGATGGGGTCACAAATCCCTCACAGCCCTTCGCGTTCGGCGTCTGCATCAAAAATGTCTCGATGCAAAATGCGGTGTTTGAACCGGTAAGTGCAGCTGTGTTTGAGAGCTCCTGGCAGCTCAGGTGGGATCCTGCATTTTCTGGGGGCTAGTAAATTTTTAGTAACCACATGGCATTTTAATAATCTTTTGGTTGTTGTAGTAGATTGATTCTGAGCATTTCGTGTTGTTTGTTGAGTGTGTAGGACTGAAAACTCCCCACGTGGTGTGTGATCCTGACTTTGTTCCACTTTTTCTCCTCCAGGTGGAGAAGCTCATGCGGAAAAAACAGCTGGATGTTGCTGACTTCAGTATTTACTGGGATACCAACTGCACCTTGCTGGGTGACCTCCCTCCTGGTCAGCTGCAGGTACACAGAGAGGTTTTGTATATGAAAAAGAAGTTGTTTTTAGTCTCCTTTCTATACTGAAGGCCCAATTGACTTAGAATTTATTGGATATGATGATTTCAAGAGCAACAGACATGTATGGTTTCATGCTGTAATGACAGGATCCATGTGCTGTGAAACACCTTGTTTTGCTTTTGAAGGGAGAACGTGTTTAAGAGGTTCTTTCCAGTGGACTGGCATGCAGATAAAATACATTCTAACATATGAAACCAGAGCATCCTAATGAGTACTGGACGCTCACTTTCTCAGAGAGTAAATTTGCCTGTAACCCACAGGAAGCAATGGACAGAAGTATGGAAAGTCGGGATCACAATTACATCATGGAGCCTGTCTGCACTTCTGCTCTCCTGAAGAGGAACTGCTCCAAGGAGCCTTTGAGATCCCGCCACACTCCACGGCTGGAATGTGACATTCAGCTGGAGACTATTCCCCTGAAGCTGTCACAGGTAAATGCCAACCATTTACCTCTCAGTAACTGAAACAGGGATCATAAAACTGTGACTGTTTTGTGTGGCAGTTTTGTGTTTGTAACACCTTAAATACCATTATTGCAGCATAAAATGAATACTCTCTGAAAGATTTTGAGAGGCAGCTCAAATGGACACACTGAATGAGTTGTTTGTTTTAAAGGCAAGCTTTCCAAATTATTGAATTATTTTACTGCAGCTGATTATTGAAAAAAAAATAATGGTTTTGTTTGTTGTAGGGATGCACATGGGGGTTTTTAGTCTGTAGAATGTACAGCAGCAGCTGATGTTATGTTGGTAACTGAGATGGAAGATTTCATTCTGTGCATTTGTAAATAAAGAAGCTGTAAATGCAGTGTCACACATGAGCTATTACCTGCTGGGAGAAGATCTATGACACTGGAGAACAAAATTATGAATTATGATGAACGTTAATGTAAATTCTGAAGCCATGTGCAGGCTGTTGATGCAGATAAACTGAGCATGGGGTTGGGTTTTTGGTTGGGTTTTGTCCCCTCCCCTTTGCTTTGAAAAACACTCCAGTGTTGCCTCATGGATCTGTGTATTATTTCACTGACAGATGCAGTACCAGCAGATCATGGGATTTTTAAAGGAACTGGCAAGAAAGGAACGGCAGCTTAAATTCAGGAAGTGGAGACCAAAGGTCACAGTAACAGAGAAGTAAGTGCATCTCCATATGTGATGTTGTTAGTAGGACATCAAAAGCTATCCTGGGGAAACTGGAATGAGAAAAAATACAAAAAGGTGCATAATAATCAAATGTTAAAGATCCAGTTTAATATTTTGTTCATCTACCTCATAAATCAGTTGTATATATTCAGACTAAATGTATATATTCAGACACAATTCAAACTAAAATTCTCCTTACCTGAGGCTTTCAGTCCAGTTTATGGAACTCAGCATTCTGATTGTGCCTGATACACGACAGCTGGACCAAATCCCACTGGAGTGGTGGGACTTTGGGGAGCTCTGTCCTGCACAGGGTGTGCAACCAGCCCATCTGCTGCTTTTCCTGCCCACTCCTTTCCACTGAATCCCCTGGACCTTTCACCAGTTTGCTGTGCCCTTGGGTTGTTTTTTTCATGAAATACTGGTAAGACAGTAATGTCATAAAAAATTCCGTTCCCGTGCCAGCTGCCGGGAATGGTGGATCTTCGCTCTGAACGCGAATCTGTCGGAGATCAGGGAGCAGAGACAACGCTCCACGTGGGAATTCGCTCTGCAGCGAGCCCGGGATGCCGTGTCCTACACTGACCTGTACTACAGCAAGCTGAAGGGAGAGCCACTGTCTGCTGCAGAGCAGGTATTTAGAGCTGAGTTTCTTCTCTGGTTGTTAATTAATCATCTTACATTTGGGTCGTTTCGTCTTCCAGTTTAACGTCTGGTCTGGTTTAGAGACACCTCGAGTCGTGCTGCAGCCATTTTTGCTGAACAGACTTTCTTCTGGCCACAGCTGAGCTTTCAAAGCTGAAACCTGGGCCTGTGGGAGGTGTGTGTGCTGCGGGGTTCTTGTGTTTTTGTTTTGCTCTGCAAAGAGCTGTCTGTTTTTTGAGCTGTGACTGGTGTTCACCAAAAATAGCATTAAGTGTTACAGAATGCTCATGCCAGCCTGCGACATGCTTTCTCGACTCGTGTGCTCCACAGATCCAAAATGTATTGAAGTATCAGAAATATGTGTGCCCATGGGGCTGGGTAGATAATTGGGGCTTGTTGACTGTGTTTGGGGGTCCTTCACTGGTTTGCTTTGGTTTTCTGCAGTTGATTTCAGGATGAAGAATTTAGTGCCCCCAGTAATGAACCTGTGACCTACTTCAGAAAGAAAAAAAAAAAACCAAGAACTATAATTAGCTGCTTTTTATCTTTATATGTATTGGGACTTTTTTGTTGAGTCAGTTGAGGGCACCTTGTACCTCACCTGCCTTAATTACAGTGCAAATCTGTTCATGCTTTAAATTGCCTGTAGTCCATACTTGTGTTATTTAGAGATGAACTACAGGAGTGGGTCAGTGTACAGAAAATTTTACAATACCTGACAAAGCAGGAGACTTTCACTTTCATAGAGCTTGTATTGTGTTCAGCAGAGCTGTGAAACGTAACAAGGGCAGTGGCAGTGGACTAGAAAAATGTCTTTTGATTTCTTGTCCCATGATAGATTCTTTAGGCTTAGGTGAAGTCATCATTTCCACAGACAACTTGTTAACCAGTACAAAGAAGACAACATGTCTGAGTAGCTGGCAGTGAATACTACACTGTCCTAATTTACACAGTTCATTTCCTCCACCTCCTTTACTCCACAGCAGCTTTTTTTGCTCCAGGCTAAGGCATCCTGTTTAATCAGGTTACTTTCCACGGCTTAAATTTCGTGCTGCAAATCTTGCTTCTGATTTCTGATAGGAGGATACAGTTGGGTAAGGAATTTTTACCCTGAAAAGTGTTAAAATAATGTATTTTACAATGCAAATAAACTGCATTTGTAGTTGAGGAGAATGTCAGGGTTGCAGTGACCCACATGACTTCCATTGATTTTTGTGTGCTGATGCACTTGGGTATGATCATTAGTGCATGTTAGTCTTTCCTGTAAGTCTCTAACTCTTTGAAATGTTTGTGAACAAGGTGCTGTGTTCTTTTACTGCAGATGCTTTACCTTTTTTTGTCTTTCCAGGCAGAAATGCATCGCATTGAGGATGAGCAGACTTACGAAGAGCTGAAGATTCTGTACGAGATAGTTCACAATAAATTCCATGACCTGGCTGAGGTGAGGAACATTCTCCATACAGGGTAATATTTGGAATCTTTAGCTGATTACCTGATTATTCTGAGGTATTGTGTGTTCTGTTCTGCTGGAGAGCCTTAGCATGTATTTGCTTTGATTTAGATGTGTGGTATTAATGCTAAAATTGCAAAACTGTTCAGTTCCTGCACTTTTTACTGTTGTGTCACAATCTTTTGTCTAGTCATATGATGATCTTCCCCAGCAGTATCCTTGCCAGAATTTCTAGGGCAAGTACTCTCCTTAAAAATCTTAAAAACAGGGAGTGGAAATGAGGGCCTGTAATGAGTTTTTTTCCCAGAATAAATATGTGGCAGAAATGAGCCCCATGGAAATGGCTTGCTGAGCACACTTCATAAAATGGGGACTAATCTCTGTGACAGCTCAATGTCATCTCTCAAATACAAATGCTAAAATTTGGAGCTGTGCTTTATGGTATCAAATGACTTCTTCTGTGGCTTAGTGTTTGTAGACTAAGATTTAAATCATGACATATGGCTTCATATAGGAATATGCAGCACTAAGTGATGATACATTTGTTATTTCTGTGCTGCTGCTCTTCTGGAGGCTGAGCATTGACTGAGCCACTGCTGGAGTGCTGAGTAAACAGGAGATGGAGTTGTGTTTTTATTGTGATGTTTTTGTTCACTTGTGATAACTCTCACCAGCAGTAATGTGTGTGTGTGTTCAATATTCAAACACAGAGTGTCAAAGAGCCCTTGCCTGATCCCCTTGGAGGTTCCCCTGGGGCAGAATCCAGCCATGGCAGCAGCACTGGGATGCTGCAGTACCTGCAGTCCTGGTTTCCTGGCTGGGGAGGTTGGTATGGAGACACCCAGCAGACGTATGAAGGGGAACCTTTTGAAGGGCTGCTGCCAGACCCCAAGGAGCAGTGGAATCCAGAAGACATCCTGGGTATGGAAATGCAGGGTTTGCTGCTGGTGCAGGTGGACAGAAGCAGCTCTTGGGTTCTGTGCTGTTAAAGGGTTCCCTGTGTCCTAGAGCTTAACAACCTGTTGAAGTATCTCAGGGCCTGGTGAAGCTGCTGATCTTATGTGCAATAAATTTGCTTCCACTATTGTTGGTATTTATGGCAAAGAGCTTTGGGGACTTTTTCTGTTCAAGTTAGGGGGGTTCATGTGACTGGGTGTAACAGGAACAGTCCTGGGTTTTGGGTGTCTTTGTAAATTTAGATTTACATTTCCTTATTGAAGCAGAAGAGTTCTATGGAATATTCAGTATTTTTAAGGAAAAAGGTTTATCTGTTCTATATTTTGCTTCTGTTTCTCTTCTCTAGATCTGGGGAAATCTTTATTTTCAAATTGAGAGAAACTATTGCATTCTTCAGTATCCTTTCACAATCTTAATTTATTTAATGTGTTCTTTTGTTTTTTTTTTTTCCTTAGGTGCAGATGATTTTTTTGATCCTGCTGCAGATGCTTCAAGCATGAATACCTTTACCAAGAGAGATCATGTTTTTGCTAAATTAAATCTACAGTTGCAGGGTGGCTCTTTCACTCTGTTGCATAAGAAGAAGAAGAAGAGGGTGGTGCCTGCTGAGGAGACTGCTTTTATGCAGCTGGAATTTTCAGGTATTTACCCCATTTCTGTTCTTTCTCAGAAGGGACCAGAGCTGCCTCACAGTCACTGTAATGTATAACAAATTATAAAAATGTTTGGCTTTTTTGGTAGAAATAAACATATATTTAAGTAGTTTCAAAAGTGTTTGTTGGACAGTGTTTGTTACCTGTGAAATTAAAGTCAAATGCATCCTGTGCACTGAAAGAAACAATTTTATGTCCTTATGTTGCAGGTGTAAAGATCTTGGCAGAATCCCTTCCTCGCAGAAAGTCTTCCCTTCTCAAAGTTCAGCTTGGTGGGCTTTTCCTGAGGGATTTGGCAACAGAAGGGACCATATTTCCTGTTCTTGTTTTCCCAAATCCTGTAGGTGAAAAAAACTCTGCTAAGTTACTCTGTGAGATGCATAAGTGTGCAGGAAACTAGTTATGCTCCACAACTCAACACAGGTTTTTCTTATCCCAGAAAGAGAACACAAAAGTCTGGAGGAAAAATTTCCACTTGTTGAACTTAGTTCTCCCCTCCCTCTCAAAAGATCACTTGCAGAAGTCCTCATCTTTGGCTCTGTGTGATTGTGACTTTAACCTTACATGTGTTGGGCTGAAGATAATTTGTTGAACAACATGTGATTTTTGGAACAGTCAGCATTGCTGCTTTAACCAGTGATTGTTCTTTCCCATAAAGCTCTGTGGTCCAAGTGCAGGTTTTATTTCACCTGTACACTATAATTCTAAAGGCAGAAATGAATTCCAGAGAAGATTTCAAATTTCTCTTCTGAGCAAACAGAATCTGAAGGCAGTGCCATGAGAATTTCCCATGTATTTTGCACTTTGTACTGGCTGCAATTTGCACTTCAGCCTGACTGCAGGAGTGGGTAGTGTTTGCTTCTTAGTCATACTTTCTACTCCTGTTCCACCATGGCAGGGGAAAATAAAACAAAATGTATATAATAATCTCAGACTATACATACCTTTCAACAGAAAATACTTTTATGTGCTTATATCAGGTGGCTTGGTTGATTTTATCTAAACAAATCTTTTTCTTTTAAATTCTTATCAGCAAAAAGAGGTTGGCTGCATGTCTTCCTTTGGACTCCAAAGTTTGTCCTCAGAAATGACTAATCAGAACACTGGTAAAGATTTCATTTTCTGTTTGATGACATAATTCCTACAAGCCAGAGGTTTCAAAACTGAGTGCCTAGAGTTTTGAATTCATGCAGATGCTTTTTGCAAGTGGTGCAGATAAAATCATAGAAGCTTTGTTCAGACAGAAGGGTGGATGCAAGTTGGCTGTATTGAAAGTAAGAAAAGATGTATTTCAAGACAACAGGAGTTGTATTTGCTCTGTGTCTTGGTTTAAAAAAGTTGTTAGGAGTTCAACAGCAAGGCCCCAGTTATACAAATGTTTTTATAAATATATACACAAACATGTTGAATTCTGTTGATTGTAGAAGTTGATCATATTATTGCTTTTCTGTTACTGAAGAATTCTTAGACACTTCTACTTTCCCAGCAGTACCAGTTAAAAATCAGTTATTAAATTCTTTGGGGTTTCTTTTTTTTCCCTTTATCTGTATGTTTGTTTTGGGGTTTCTTCACAACTACTTTTTGTAACTCACCTATTTTTTCAATTGCAGATCCTGATGCCCCAGTATTTGAAATGCTTTATGAAAGAAATCCAATCCACAGCACTTTTGAGAGGCGCCTGGAAGTCAGTACCAGACCTCTAAACATTATTTACAATCCACAAGCCATTAAGAAAGTAGCTGACTTCTTCTACAAGGGAAGGGTTCATACCTCAGGTTAACCTTTCATGTGTTTTTTTTTTTTGGGGGGGGGGGGGTTGGGGTTTTGTTGGTGATCTTGTATCTCTTCTTGTCTTTGATTTTAGAAATACAAAGCACAAATCAGAGAATCTCCTCTTTAAATTTAAATTAAGCAAATAAAGACCAGAAAAAGGTTAGGGAAGTGTGTTTTTTTTTTTTTAGAGGGACTGTTTTGTGCTTAGATGCTTCCTTTTCTCTGGTGAGCAGGTCCAGCCAGTGCCTTTCACCTGCTGTGTTTGCCTGGCCTGAATTTTACTGCGAAAATTTAAACCGCATCTTTTCCGTTTTCTCCTTCCTTTCTTGTTTGTTTTTTTTTTTTTTTCTTATTCAGTAACACAAAGTTATACCCAGTGAGTTTTCCATCTCTTGTGCAGGTTTTGGTTACCAATCTGAGTTAGAGGCAAGAGTGGCTGAAGCTGCCAGGAGACAGTACAACAAGCTGAAAATGCAGACCAAAGCCGAAATCAGGCAAACCATTGACCGCTTACTGGTTGGAGACTTCATTGTAAGTTTATGGCCCCAAAATGTTTATGGAGCTCCTTTGGCCTTTTGTTTTAGGACTTGAAGCTCTTAAGAGTGGGGCTTGTTGTTGTTGTTTGTTGGTGTGGTCTTTGTAAGCAAGCTGGGGGGGGTTTACAGGTGGTGCTGTCAGGAAATCCATGTTTGTGGTTGCAGGGGACGTTTCACCTACTGAAAATGTCTCTTTCTTGGCTGTAATTGGAGTCTGTGGTTTAACAAGGTGCCAGACTTGAGCATTGCTGGAGTTTGTGAAGGTCAATCCATGGCTTTTTTTGGGTATGTTTTCTTCTGGCCTATTAAATCTTCCTTCTTAACTTCCAGGAAAACAGCAAAAGCTGGACCGTGTGCCTTGATATCTCTGCCCCTCAGGTGATCTTTCCTGATGATTTCAAATTTGTGGATCCAGTGTTGGTTGTTGTTGATCTGGGAAGAATATTGCTCACCAATTCTCAAGGTATGATCTAGAATTACTGTAGCTTTCCTGTGCTTTCCAGCTTCTTTCAGAAATCCAGAGCTTAAAAAAAAAGGGTAAAAAAGGACAGGGAAGTTGGGGGGAGGGTCTCTTGTTTTCTAAAAAAGTAGAAAGAATCATTTTCCTATGATAATAAAATGAAAGTCAGTATTAGTCAATAAAGTCAGTTGATAGATTTAAACCACACATACATAAATATATATGTTTATATATAAACCTAATAGAATCTGATAATATATAATGTGTAAGAAGGCAAGGACAGTGCCAGGTATTCTTTGTGTTTAAAAAAATACAGCTTAAGACTGGATGACCAGATAATGATGGGAAACTTTTGGAATCGAATAATTTTTTGAATACTTTTGTTTATTAATTTCTTTACTATTATTTTTTTAATCCACAGAAGAATCTAAAAGAACTGCAGATAATTTTTCCTCCGAAGCCAATGAACTGAGTGATGAGGAATATAAAACACCTCTCGCAACTCCTCCCAATACCCCTCCCCCAGAATCCAACACCAGTAGTGGCATCAAAATGTCAGAATTTCCTGGAGTAGAAATAAGTGAAGAGCAGCTACAGGCACACTTAATGAGTAAAAAAATGTATGAGAGATACACACTGTCATTCATGGACCTTCAGATCATGGTGGGCCGAGTGAAAGACAACTGGAAGCACGTTCAGGACAGTGACGTGGGTCCCACCCACGTGGTGGAAAAATTCAACGTCCACCTGCAGCTGGAGCGCAGACTGATCTACACCTCTGACCCCAAATACCCAGGGGCTGTCCTGTCTGGCAACCTGCCAGACTTGAAAATTCACATCAATGAAGACAAAATCCTGGCTTTGAAGAACTGTCTCACGCAGCTGAGCACGTCTGAGAGCAAGTCTGCAGATGCCCTGCACCTGGGGAGGGACAAGATCTTCGCAGAGGTGGACCAGTTCGGCAGCTTGCACGACTCGGTGATGAATCTCACCCAGAGTGTTGTCATGCTGGAGCAGCACACCAGGGAGGTTCTTGTGGAGTCTCAGCTGCTTTTGGCTGAGTTCAAGGTGAACTGCATGCAGCTGGGCGTGGAGAGCAACGGCAGGTACATCTCTGTGCTCAAGGTTTTTGGCACCAACGCCCACTTCGTGAAGAGGCCGTACGACGCAGAGGTGTCCCTGACCGTCCACGGCCTCTTGCTGGTTGATACTATGCAAACATATGGAACAGATTTTGATCTCCTGATGGCTTCTCATAAGAATCTGAGCTTTGATGTCCCGACAGGAAGCCTTCGAGACAGCAGGGCTCAGTCCCCGGTCTCTGGCCCGCACAATGCACGTCCCATCGACGTCGCTGCTTTGGCAGAGAGATGCACAACAGCCTCAAACACTTCACCTGGGAACAATGGGAAGGATCAGGAGTCCCTGATAAAATTAGAGTATCAGTTTGTGAGTGCAGAGTGCCCATCTATGAATTTGGATAGCAGCCTGCAGGTGATCTCTCTACAGGTCAACAACCTGGATATCATCCTTAACCCAGAGACTATCGTTGAGCTGATTGGGTTTCTCCAGAAATCTTTCCCGAAGGACAAAGAAGATTCCAGTCCTCAGCCTTTAATCACTGACTTGGAAAGAGATTGGAGGGAACAGGAAACATTCCAGTCTACTTATGCCCAGAACACAGAGGTAGCAGTTGATATCCACTGGTTGAATATCCTCCTCCTCAGGACGGTTGGCATGACAAACGGAGAAAAATACGGCAGAAAAATCGCCACGGCCAGCATTGGTGGCACCAAAGTCAACGTCTCCATGTGCAGTAAACTGGATGTGAATGGCTCTCTTGGATGCCTTCACCTCATGGATCTGACCCAGGACAATGTGAAGAACCAGTATGTGGTGAGCATAGGGAGCACAGTGAGGTATGAGAATCTCATGGGGGATGCAGATTACTTTGAGTCTTTGTTCTTCAGGCTTGATGATGGGAACAGCCTTCCAGATGCTTTAAGTTTCACTTTCACAGAAAAGTCAAAAGAGGAGTGTTCTCTCAACCTCAAAATGGCCTCCTTACACTACAACCACTCAGCCAAGTTTCTGAAGGAGCTGACTTTGTCCATGGACGAGCTGGAGGAGAATTTCCGCAGCATGTTGAAAAGTGCGGCTTCCAAAGTCACCACAGTCCTGGCGACTAAAACTGCTGAGTACAGTGAGATGGTTTCTTTGTTTGACACCACCCCACGATCGAGAGATTTTGCCAGCACAGAAGATACTGAAGGGGATGCATTTGGATCACAGCCCCTCCAAACTGATACTATCAAGCTCATATTAAACGTAAACATCGAATCCCCGATTGTCTCCATCCCTCGAAAGCCTGGCAGCTCTGAACTGCTTGTAGGTCACCTGGGACAGATATCCATTCAGAATTTCGTACCAGGAGAAGATGAATCTACCAGTGACAGGCTGCAAGTTGAAATCAAAGATATTAAAATGTATTCTTTAAATAGCAGTCAGTTTAGCAGCAAGAAGGAGCCTGCAAGTGAGACACCTCACGGGCCACGTTCCTCCTCAGGTCCTGCCAGTGTGAACAGCCAGGAGGAATCCCATTTTACTCGTCATGACTTCTTTGAATCATTACATAAAGGCCAGGGTATGTTAATCACAGGAGTCTTAATGACTTTATTATGAGTAGTAGATGGTGCTAAAAATGTATATTGCTCATAATATACAGTCAGACCTATGGACAAGTTCAAGAGCTGCTACATTATCTCTTCTGTTCAGTCTCTATAGGTTAATCATTTATTCTAATGTTGTTTTAATTTCACTTTCTCTTAAAGCTTTCCACATTCTGAATAACACCACCATCCAGTTTAAATTGGAAAAGATCCCACTAGAGAGAGATTTGGAGTTAACTTTTCCTCTGAGTAATGAAGACTTTGGAGTATCGAGCGTTATGAGGATTGAAGGGAAATTTGTGAACCCTCTTCAGGTACAGAAATGTAGTGGTTTCTACTATCAATATAAAAGTATTTCCCTTCATAGAAGATAAGTATTTTTCAGACCAATATCTTCAGGTTTACTGGTAGTTTAGAAATCATATCCTTACACACATGGTTTGAAGAGACAGCCTTAAGTCATAATAATGTGATGAACATTTTACTTTATTTGGGGGCATTTTAGACATCTTTATGAATTATCTTATTTAAACTTACCTTGAACACAGAAGGAAAAGTAATTGTGTCACTGTCCAAATAAATGTATTTGCAGTTCTAGTAGAAACTGCATATTAAAATGCCATTATCTTGCAAAAAATCTGTGCAGGAGCAGAGGTTTTAAATAGAGGAAACAGAAACTTCTAAAGCTAAGGAGACAAGCAGTGATGGCTAAGTAGAATGTTTGTTCCATATATTACTGTATAATCTCAGCATGGCAAATTAAGGATAATTTGGATGGTGAATTATCTTTAACTAACTCTGTGTGGATGGTTTTTGCCAGGAATACAGGGGATCCTATTGTGGAATCCTCTCCTGTATGGTTTCAGATGGTGTCATCTTGCAGACCTAATACAGAAGAATTGTTTTGCTTCAGCTTTGCACTGTAGCTTGTTCTGGATTATGTTTTACTTGTGGATGAACTTAAAATTAGTGTGGTTTGAAACTGCAGTCTTCCCACTTGTGAGCTTTAAAATGTATGTAGTGATTTTATTAATATAGAGAGCTCTAATGTGATGATTGATTGTTTTCTCTTTGCTGCAGGTGGTGTTAGCAAAACACGTGTATGAGCAAGTCCTTCAGACTCTGGATAACTTAATTTACAGCGAAGACTTGAACAAATTTTCAACCACTTCTGTGTCTCCAACTGGTCTTAGTTCTCCTTCAGCATCACTTCACAGTGCAGGCGCGGAATTCTCGAGTGAGCGGAAGGAAAATGGCTTATTCAGCCACTCCGGGTTTAATTCCGCTCCAAACAAGTCCTTGGCCATCAGGGAAACCAAATCTTTTACTCAGATTCAAGCAAACTTTCACATCTCCGAGCTCCAGGTTCAGCTCAGTGGTGATCTCACCCTCGGGGCACAGGGTCTTGTCAGCCTTAAGTTTCAGGATTTTGACGTCGAGTTTGCCAAAGATCACCCTCAGACCTTGTCCATCCAGATTGCCTTGCGCTCCCTGCTGATGGAGGATCTCCTGGAGAAGAAAGCAGACTCCAAGTACAAGAACCTCATGGTGTCCCGGGGAGCACCCAAACCCTCCAGTTTAGCCCACAAGGAGTACCTTTCCCAGTCCTGCCCCTCAGTCTCCAATGCAGAATATCCAGACATGCCACGTTCCCTCCCTTCCCACATGGAAGAAGCACCAAATGTCTTTCAGCTTTACCAAAGACCAGTTTGTGCCTCCCGGAAGAAGCCAAAAGAAGTCGCTGATTCTGAGTACCCTCTGACTCCACCTCCTTCTCCAACAGCAGGCAGATCCAAGTTGCCCTGTGGAAAAAGTAACTTTGATGATTCCTTAGTTCATATCAATATATTTCTAGTGGATAGGAAACATCCCGAATTTTCCTCTCGCTATCACAAAATTAACCGTAGCGTAGACGTTGATTTTAACTGTCTGGATGTCTTAATAACTTTGCAAACGTGGGTAGTGATACTGGATTTCTTTGGGATTGGATCCACTGCTGATAACCATGCTATGAAGCCGCAGCCTGAAGATACTCAGCAGACAATCAAATCAGAAATAAATTCCTTGTCAGCTTCTCAAGCCCAAGAGCCTGTAAACACTAAACTGGATCTGAAGGTATACCTGAGATGCAAAACAGTCATTGGATTGTCTGTCATAAAACCTCTGGTTTATAGAAACTTAAGGTTATATTTACATCAAATGTTTTATTTTCTAGTGGGGAATGTGCATAAATTCAGAAACAGGTTCAAGGTGTGTGTAGATGTAGCTTAAGAAAAATGGGGATTATAGAAAAGCAAAACATTTGCAAAATGATTGGCTCCCCTGCTCTGTGACCCTCCTGTCCTGAATGTCAAAGTTGCTTCATTATAAAGACCTGACATGCTGAAGTTGGTTCTGAGCTGTTCTAGGTACTGTGGAGTTATTTATACAAAAAAGTATATATTTTATATATAAATATGTATATCTCCATGGATGTCTATACATTTAGATTTATAAACACTTTTTTTTAATAAGAAGACCACGATGTACATATATATATATATAAAAATATATATATAGTCTTTGTCCAAAGGTCCTGCTAATTTAGATGAGACAAGTCTTCAAAGATAAAAGGATGCAGATGACAGTGCTGGGATTTGCTGTTGGCCTGGACACTCTGAATTGCTTGGGAGACCTTTTAATGTGCAAACAAGGGAGTAAAAACATCTCTTTCCTGCAGTGTCTCCCAATCAGATAATTGTTGTTTGCCATTCATGTATTACAGTGCAATTGTCTCGAAAAACAAACTAAACAAGATGTTCCAGCTGTCAAGTCATGTTGTTTAATACCAATCTGTTCCTTGTTTGTTTGGCCAGGTCCATTCCTTGTCCTTAGTCCTGAATAAGACAACCAGTGAACTTGCTAAAGCCAGCGTGGCAAAACTTGCAGCTCACTTGGAAGTGACTGGTGAGTGGATGGAAGGGCTGGGGTTGTTTGCAGCTTGAAACACAGGGAGGTTTTGCACCGGGGTTGTGATTTGAAATGTTTTAATTTTGGTGCTCACTGGGTGTTTGTGTGTTTTTCCTGGACAAGATGCACATTCCCTTCCCACTGCTCCTTCCTCTGCTTTTTTCAGGCTTGATTTGAGATCCTGGCAGCTCTCCCAGTTGTCAAGGCCTTGATCATTTCAGCTGAGAGTGGCTGGGATTTTAACACTTCACTTCCACAGAGCAGAACAAGTGTTTATTACTGTTCGAGAAGGGAAAAAAAGCAGTTGTAGCTAAATTTTCCCAAATGAAAGTGGTGTAATCCCATCATGTGTGTAAAGCATAGAGTTATGTCCGGGTTAATCTAATCTTTGGAGCAGAAAGATGTGATTTTCTTTGAACATGAGGTTTAACGTTTAATTGAATGTGATTGATTTAATTACTCATAACAAGGTTAGCCCACTTATAGAAACTTCTGGGGTTTAGTAACTTATCTGTGTTGGAGAATCCTGATTGTCTGTGCTTTGTTTTGCAGAGGGAGATTTAGCCTTGCAGGGAAGTATTGGAAGTCTGTCCTTAAGTGATCTTACAGCTCATGGGGAATTTTACAGAGAACGTTTCACTACCAGTGGTGAAGAAGCTCTCATTTTCCAAATCTTTAAGTATGAATTTAAACTTCTTGTTACTCAGTATTAACTCTCAACCCCTCCCAAAACCCAAACCAACCCAAAAAACCCAAGCCTACAACTCTCAGGGCTGCATGATTCTGCTTTGGCCTCTCGTGATCTAAATGAGACTTTGAACATTTTCAGTCATAAACTTAAGATTTTTAACTTTTCTTTGTCTGCAGTGCATGGGGTTTATCAAGAAAAGTAGCTTTTTAATTCCTTCTAAAGCTGTTCTTGAAACCACGTTGATAGTTCCTAGATAAAACAGTGGTTGATCTTTAAAAGATGGAAGAGATTTTCAAGTGATGAAGTAGATTTTCCTTCATTGTGGAATTGGGGGTTTGCTTTTGTCAGAGTGTACATTTGAATTTCTTCTGCTTTGTTTAAAGCAAGAGTCCTTATCCTCTGCTGTTTCATGGTTTGCCACCCCTCTCCCCCACCCACTAGAATTAATCAGAGTAGAAATTATCCAAGTAATGTTATGGAAATAATTTCAAATACCTCAGCACTCTGATTCAGAATTGAATGTACACATTTTCAGGCAGTGGAGCACTTACATTAAGATATAAAATCACCAAGGGTCTATCTGGTAAGGTGGAGCTAAAAAGTACATTCCAAATGTAGAATTTTCTTGTTTGCTTGATTAAAACTCCCACAAATACACAATTTAGAAATAATTAATAACACAAACCCAATTTTTCGTGCCTGGAATTTCAATAGTTTTAATTGCGTGCCGTGAACATCAGCTCAATTTTCTATATTATTATCATTTCAAGTGAAAAAAACCCGAATAAGCTGCTCATAAAAGGCAGCTGAGATTGCTGATTTTTGCTTTGGACCTCTCTTGCAGGTATGGGAGGCCAGACCCTTTGCTGCAGAGGGAGTGTGACGTGCGTGTCACCCTCAGGATGGCGTCTGTGCAGTACGTGCACACCCAGCGCTTCCAGGCTGAGGTGGTGTCTTTCATCCAGCACTTCACTCAGCTCCAGGACGTCCTGGGCAGGCAAAGAGCAGCCATTGAAGGACAGACAGTATGTCTGGAGGGTTTTTTTGTTGTCCTTTCCCAGCTTGTCTCTTGCAGTAGAAGTGCAATATAAAATTTATGGTATTTATTTCAACTCACGTTGAAATGGTGGGAGGTTTTAAAGTTCTGGTGTTGCTGCAGATGTCTCATCTTGTAGTCAAAATACCTTATTTAGAACCTTCCTCTTTGAAAGTGTAGAATACCAATTTTACTCTTTATTTAAAACTTTTGCACCTGCCTTTTTCTCCACTGTTCACCAGGTGATAATCCCTGAGTAAGGAGAACCAAGGGAGCAGTTCTGTTCCGCTCAGCTTTCTGGGTAACTTTGCTGGTACACTGAGAAAATCAGATGCTGAACTCAAGCATGATAAAATTTATCAATAATCATGACAGTCATGGACTCTTTTATTACAAAACCTACTGTGAGAGTGACTTCTATAGTTAGTATTGATAGACAGGTTTAAAAGTTGCTTCTCATAATTGGAGGAAAGCCTGTGAATACTTGGACCTATTAAAATGCTTCGTTGTGCATCACTTGGAGAGTTTGGAACTGATTTTGAAACACCTATTCTAAATGATGGTTGGTTTTTTTTCCTTTTGTAAATAATTTTTCTTGAGGGATTTCTTTAACAGTGAGCTGAGCAGTGTTTGGTTTGCCCCTTAGCTCAGTGGTGACAGTTTGTGTCACTCCTGATGCACAAGTATTTCCTCTTGGCATCAGGATCCTTTGTTAATGACTCTTTATTCTCTGCCTAAAACAAGAGTTTGAGGTGTTCTTTTATTGTATAAAATTTTACCACCTCTTAATTCTGTAAATCAAGGAGTAATGTTGCTCAGTTCAGGACTAATCAGTGTGAAATAATCCCCCACTTCCTGGAATTTTCATAATTATGTTTTTAAATGCTTTTTTGCTTTTCCCAGGTCCGAGACAAAGCCCAGAGAGCTTCCCGAGTTCTCCTGGATATCGAGGCTGGTGCTCCTGTTCTGCTGATCCCTGAAAGCTCCAAGTCCAACAGTCTGATTGTGGCCAACCTGGGAAAGCTGAAAGTCAAGAACAGATTCCTGTTTGCAGGAATGCCGGGCACCTTCTCCTTAAAGAACAAGGTGAGAACACAACTTCTTCAGTTGACAGCTGGTGGCTCTCCTAGTTCTTGTGCATGTTGTTTCTGGAGCCTGGTAAATGATTTTTAGTTTTACTTTATATACAGACTTTATACTAATAATAATTTTAATAGGTGGTTTTCTGGGAACCCCTAATTCCATTTTGAAGGGGGATAGAAATGATTAAGTTCCTGCAGCAGTTTGTGGTGTGTCTTGTTGCCTCCATCTGATTTACATCCACCGGTGTCTTTGCTGTAAGGAAACACCTGGACTGTAACACTGAGTTGTTTTCTGTGCTGATGAATTTGAAGGCTTGTAAGTGGTAGATTCTTAAATCAGTATTAGAAATTAATACAAAACATGTGTCCACGATAATTTTATTTCAACCTAAAAATATGGTGTTGTAAAGCACTGTAGAAATTCAGGTGTTTGAAATGGGATTAGGTGTGGTTTGGCTTTTTTTTTTTTTTTTTTTTTTTTTTTTTTTTTTTTAGTGGTTTTGTTTTCATTTTTTTTCTCTGTCCTCTGTTTATCTTTGAGGATCGGATTTTACAAGGCAATGCATACAAGAATCCTGTTTTATTTGAGGTATTTCACATCTTTGTGGCAGTGTTCAGGTGCTCCTCATTAATCTTAAAAAAAGGAAATATTCTTGTGGAATTTAGCACTTCAAAAGTTCCTTCATTCATTAAAAATAACGTTTCTGTTCCAAAAATTTTGCTGAATTCTATAAGAATAAGAATGGATTTAAATTTGTTGTGGTGTGCTCTTTCTGCATGTCTGAGGAGCTACTAATTTGGATTTAATTGCATAAATGTATAGATTTATAGATGATGTGATGACTGTTCTTTGCATGCACCTTTTACATTATGGAGTTAAATGTCAATTTTTTCAAATTTTTTTCTTCAAATCCTTATCATGATTGCAATGAATTTTTCCTTTTTTTTTTCTCCTGATATTTAAAACCCACATAAGGCAAGAAAATGGTCATTCCATCATGGAAAGCTATGAAATTGGTCAAGCAGGATTTTTGGGAGATGGAATTCCTAATGTTGATGGGACTTTTCCTAGTGAACTTACCCTTTGCAGGTTTTTGATGCAAGGCAGCTCATAAGATTTCCATGGTATATGTTATTTTCATCACCTGAATAACAGCTTAAAATATTTAACCATTTTTATTCTACAGAAACTTTTAATATCTTGACAGTCTTACCCCTCCACTTTGTATTAATTCCCTTTACATAACAGCTTTTTTGTTTTGTGCAAAACCCTGTAATTTTGAATTAGTTTCTCACTGCAAAGATTTCACAGCTTTTTGGGAAATTGCTGCTAAAATGAACTTTATTAGGAAGGAAATGTTTTCATCTGCTGTCAAGGTAGGATAAAAGTTTGGCCATCAGTAAAAAATACTGGCATTCAAATCAAATATGGAGTTTTTGACAAGAACTTGTTGCAGCTTGAACCTTGATGCACTGCTTCCTTAGAATTTAAATTAAAGATCTATTATTAATGATATAATCCCTTTCTTTAGCAGGATTCAGTTCAATTTTCATCTCCTTTGGGAACCCCAAAACACAGCCTGAAAAAAACAAGTTCTGATGAGTCCAAAGTACCCATGGAAGGATTGGTCATGAAAAAATCATCAGGAACAAACATTTCCAGGCTGAAGAATGAACCTACACTGAACACTTCAAATAAACAGCAAAGCCACCAACCCAAGCTGCCTGTTGTTCCCAACCCTGACAGCCCAGGTATGTGAGGAACAGGATTAGGGAGTTGTAGCTCAACAATCCTGCAGTTTGGGTGGTTTGAGTTGGGTATTGCAGGGTTGGACTCTGCATTGAGAGTTTACATTTACCTGGGAATGAGCTTGGGGTCTGGTAGTTACAGATAGTGATGAGTGTGAATTAAAACCCCCAAAAACTGGAATAAAATCAAGACTAAATGAAATTTCTTGTTAAAAGTAAGGTGCATTAAGTTTTGTGCAGATTCTGGTTTTTATTTTCTGCATGTGTTATCTCCTCCCTGCAGAGGATCACATCTGCCTCTTAGACTGCATTGTGGTTGATCTGCAGGACATGGACATCTTTGCTGCACAGAGATACCAGAGAGAGTATTCCAAGGCTGTGGAAGACACCAGTGCAGACCTGAGCTTTCCATCCTACTTGGTGAGGCAGACAGGAGGGAGCCTGCTGACAGAACCCTTCAGATTGAAGTTACAGGTGGAGAGAAACTTGGACAAGTGAGTTTGGGCAGGATCCCTTTGTGCTGTCAGCCTGAAACTGGGGGTTTAGCTGCCTTTAATTGTATCCTGAAAGCCTGGCCTGCTGTGCCAGAGCTGCTGGGAATGCTGAGGGTTTCCCTTTCACTGCAGGGAGCTGAGCCATGCAGTTGCAGACATATCAATCCACGGCAACCTGTCATCAGTGCACTGCTCTCTGGATCTCAACAAGTACAAGCTGATCCGGGGGCTGCTGGAGAACAACCTGGGCGAGCCCATCGAGGAGTTCATGCGTCCCTACGACCTGCAGGATCCCAGGATTCATGTAAGAGGAGCTGTGTGCAGCTGGAATTCTTGCCTTGGAATGTCTCAGGGGGTTATTACTGATGGCAGCAATATTTTAAGAGCAGGGCTATAGGCCAGTGGTGTGAAAATGGATCAACCTTTTTAAAAACACGTTGTGAAATGTCACATTTCCTCAGTAATGGCTGATGACACTCCCTGAAGGAGAGGGACTCGCATCAGTCTGGGATAAATTTAATTCAGAAATGAAAGTTAAACCAGATGCTCTGAAAAAGAATGTTGGTGTTTTGCACTTTCAGACAGTTTTGAGTGGAGAGGTGTACACTTCCATGTCGTTCCTCATTGACATGGTAAACGTGAGCCTGGAACTGATGGATCCGAAGGGAAGAGATGGATACAGCTCTTTGGCCAGGTAGGAATGTCCTTTAGTTACTCAATTCCTTATCCTGAATACTGGGCTCATCTGAAAGATCTAGGACAAGAATCAAAGTAATATGTGGAATTACAGTTTAATAATGCAGTGAAATAGAACTTTTTAATGAAAGTTCAAATGAGATTTTAAGCTGCTCTGAAAGATGGAAGGGAATGACACTGTACAGAAGATACCATCTATGTTGTCCTTGAAACAACAGTTCAGTAATCAGTTGTCTTCCTCAAGATGAATAGTATTTTAATTAAGGAAATGATGTGAGGGAAGTTTCAGAAAACAGATTTCTGCTATGTTGGCTTGGTTTGTTTGGTTTGTTTTTTTTTAATCCAGAAGGTTCTGTATAATTGAATAATATAATTACATACAGTATAGATCTACTTTCTATCTCTCTGACATGGGATGTGATTATAGCTGTTTTAGAAAATACCTAAATACCAGCAGTATCCCATACTTTTAAAATAACTGCCTTCAGGAATATCAATAAGTCTCTTCAATGCATTGTTTTGTTTTGCTTTTTATTCTCCCAGGTTTGATTTTAAGAAATCCAAGTTGCTTTTTGAAAGCTCTTCAAATGGGACAAAGTCTGTCAATCTGGTTTCCCACTCCATGATGGCCTTTGACACCCGTTATGCTGGCCAGAAATACGCTGCAGGGCCCCCAAATGTCTTCAACTGCATCTTCCAGTCCTCCAAGAACACCAGCAGTCCTGGAGCCATCCAGATTGAGCTGCACTTCAGGTTGGGAATTCTGGGATTTGCATGTTTTTAATAAGGACATAACCAGGATTGTCCTGTTTTAATACAGTTGCTATTAATGTAGATAAATTTGCTGGCATTGTTTTTGAATCTGGTCATGTTTTTGGGGTGATCAGTGGTACCTGAGAGATTCAAATCTGCAGTTATTAATTAACTGAAAGTTGGATTTTTTCCCCCCCTTTTTCCAATAAAATTTAGGTTTGAATGTCTAGTGAATCAGAGAAAATTCTGAGCTATTAAAATCAATAGTGCTTAAAGCTCCATCAGTCTGGCCTCTCACTTGGATGTTTGCACAAAACCAGGCTGTAGAATCTGTAATATCCTTGCACAAAAGCTGCTTCCCAGCAGGTGTCACACGAGCCTTTCTGAGAGCATCAAACACAGACTGAAACAGCACCTCCTTCACAAACAACCTCTGCATTCTCTTCTCTGCTCTGTCCTATCCTGTTTATTTTTTCCTTGTCTATTTTTATCCAATTTAATACTGAAAATGGGAATATGAAGTATAATAACAGTATTTACCTTTGTCAGCATGGTGCTTGGTTGGGGGGTGTTAGCTTTAAAAAGAGGGTGAAGTGAGATGACTGAAGATGTTGCTTTCACTTTTAATCAGATTTACTGACCAAACACAGGTTTTTACCACCTAAAAACCCACCAAGTGGTTTTCACAGGCCTCTTGAGTCAGTAGCTGCCTGGATTAGGCACAGTCAGTGAGTTTGCACAGAACAACCTAATCTGGTTTATGAGTGATGGCTTCAAGAATCTTCTTCCCAACTGTTCTGCTTTTAAATTGCAGCCCCAGCAGATGTGTTCTGCTTTCAGTGCTGAGAGCATCCTTGGCACTGGCTGGAGGTGCTGGCAGAGCTCAGGGAGAGTGCTGTCCTGGCTGGTGCCTTTGGAAATCTCCTGGAGAGCCAGGGAGAGTTGAAGGCTTGTGCTGTTGGAAGCAGAGCAGACAGGCTGCTCCCACAAAAGGATCACAGTTCTTTGGAGATTTTATAGTTGGATATAAAACTGTTTCATGGCACTTAAGCACTTCAGATGATTTGCCAGTTAGCATGACCAAATAGGAGTGGTATTCCAGATCCTGAAGCCAAACACTTTTCTCCCTCCTAGGCAGACACTCAGAATGGGATGCTGGGAGTTCAGGCAGGCTGACATTTTTGGGGGATGACAGAGCAGCTTCCTGTGCTGCAAAATGCTGTCAGGGTGTGAGGGGAAACACATTGAACGTCTCATCTCAGAGCCAGGTCTGACTTTCACAGGCAGTACTTTAGGTTTGATACCCAACAGATGTCAAATGGTAATAAAAAGATGTTTTTTTTAAAATCTGAGACTTTGCAAATTATTATGGATAATGTAAATGTATTAAAGGAGCTTTCATAAATGTCCTGTTAGGCAGTTTTTCAGTTCATTCTTTGTGTCTAGAATTCATGCACTTAAGACCTGTTGGATTTCTGTCGGTACAGCAACCTGATGAATTTTAATCTTATTCCACTTTTATCTTATTCAGTCTTATATATAAGACTGACTTTTATTCAATCTTATATAGATACAAAATAATAATCTTCTTCAATCTTACATATATATTTTTTGAATTCTTTCTAAAGGACAGGTACTCTGTAGAGTGTATCCCTTGAAACTTCATAGAGTTCTTACTGGATAGTGACAGTTTACAGGGTAATTTTAAATCTATGCAAGACGTAAAGTTCACGTGTATTCTTTTCTCTTCTTGAAAGGTCTACTAAGGATTCCTCCAGTTTCACAGTTGTTCTGAACAACCTTCGTGTGTTCCTGATCTTTGACTGGTTGTTGCTGGTCCATGACTTTTTATACACCCCTGGAGATACCAAAAAGCGGGAGAACCCCCTCTCCTCCCGCCAGAGAACGTCCCTCACTGACACAGCCGTGGTGCCCAAAACAGTCAAGAGTGGGGTCGTCACCAAACGTTCTTCCCTGCCTGTGACTGCAGAAAAGCAGCTGGAAGTGAAGGTCAATGTGACAGGTAAATGTGCTCTTCTGCAGTGCTTTGGTAGGAGCTTTTCTCGTTAAAAAACCACGTGCTGGTGGAAAACCAGACCCATTAAAGGAAATAATAGTTATTATTTGTTGTTCTGTTTGGTTCAGGAACTGAGTTTGTGGTGGTTGAAGACATGTCCTGCTTCGATACCAACGCCATCATTCTGAAGGGGACGACTGTTCTCACCTACAAGCCCAAGCTGTTGGATCGTCCTTTCTCTGGGAGCTTGTTTGGCATTGAGGTGAGAACAAAGAAACTTTGCTGTTGGCAAACATCTGAAATCAGAGGAGCTTGTGAAGATGCTTTACTATAAGTAAATATGCAACAGGAATAATACACAAATTATTTCTGAAGTTTGTTAGTTCCTCATCAAATGCTCCCATTTTATAGAGTTTTATATTGTTTCTCTTAAGACATTGAATATTGCTAGTTCTTGCCTGACCTTTTCTCTCAGTTCATAATTTTTTTTTAAATAATTTTCAATTTGTAGGTGTTTTCATGCAGGTTGGGAAATGAGCAGGAGACTGCACTGTCAATTATTGATCCAGTACAGATTCATATGGAGCTTGTTGGGAATTCTTCTTACCCAAGTGGTTCAGGACTGTTGGATGCTTTCAACAGTGAAGATTTTCCTCCTATTCTAGAGGTAATTTAAAAAGCCTGAATAAAACTGTCTGTGATAGAGAATACTAAAGTGTGATCTAGCACAGATATTTTTATGCCCAAGGATTCCATAGAAGACTTCCAAAGGCACAAGAAAAGAATAAGGTAATTTTTTCCTGAAGTGAAAAAGGGAAAGAAAAAAGCATGAAGAAAATGCTCTCAGTGGTAATGAGGGAATTTTGGGATGCATTCTAGAGATTAATAGTGGAGGAAAGAATGTAGATATGTTAGTTACTCATTCCTGAAAGACAAAGTTATTTTCCTGTATCTAATTGTTAGAGCTTCTTAAAAGGGAATTCTATTTAGAGACTTTTTTACCATTATACCAAAGTAAAAACATTTTCCCTTGGGATGTGCTTTTAACACTTTTGGTTGTTGGTAAATATGTTTGCCAGTTTTATTATTGGAGCTTTAAAACAGCGTGATCATCAGCTTTTAACACTAAACTTTGCCTTCCTTTGGGAAAAGCTTTATTATTACCCAAAGTGACTCTTACATTTTACTTTTCCATTTAGATTCAGCTGCAGGCCCTGGATATCAGACTGTCTTACAATGATGTTCAGCTCTTCCTGGCGATTGCCAAGTCCATTCCCCAGCAGACAAGTGCAGCTCTGCCTGACACAACTGCTGCAAGTGCTGCTCATCCCCCCAGCTCAGCCCTGGCCACCGAGGCCTCCTCCACACACGAGAGCAGGGAGGTGTCCAAACGAGTGCTGGATCCTGTGCTGGGTATGTTTTGAACTGTTGGAGTGAAGCCAATTTTATTTATTTTTTTTTTTATCTAAAGAAGGTTTCTGCGAGGTCTAAATGCTTAACACAAAAGATGTGGGTGTCTCCATGGTGTTGATTTTAATTATCTGATGATGGTACTACAAAAAAAGGAAAAGCAGTGCTGAATAATGGGCTTTTACTACAGCTGCAATCTGAAACAAAACCCTGTTTTTGAGCAGATATATCTTGATTTTAGAAATGAGACCAAGTAGATAGCTGTCAATGATTTCTGACTGGTTAACCGTTCAATTCCAGAGGTGCAGCTGGCTCGCCTCCAGGAGCTGGGATTCAGCCTGGAAGATTGTCGGAAGGCTCTTCTGATCTGCCAAGGTAACATCAGATATCTAATTGACCTTGCAGATTGTCCATATTACTTAATTGCAATTAAGTAAAAACTTCCAGACTGTCAGGTAGCTGATGCACAGGCAGTATTTCCTTCTTTAGAATTCCTTTACTTTGGCTCTGTGTTGGAATAATCTTCAACACTGATTTTCCTGTTTTGCTGCTGTGTGGAACCCACCCCCCAGAGATTGTCCTTGCCTTTTTGGGGTGTCATATATGAGGTGTTTGACTGTATTTCTGTTTGGGGGTTTGGGTTATGTGCAGGTTTATTCTTTTCCATGGTGTCCCTGCTTCTTGCCATTATCCATCTCCTCCTCTTGAGAGCATATTTTTCATCTCTCCATTTTTGAATCATATATTCCCTGTTTCTCCATGTAATACATGAAAAGGTGAAGCTTTAACAGAAGTGATTGTTTTTCTTTAGCACTGTCATGCTTCCCAACTTATTTAGAGGCATTCCTAGCATTAATACAGATTGTTATTATTATTATTATATAGCCACTTGATTTGCAAACTTCAAAACACATTTCTTGCTCTTAAAAAAATTCTATTGTATGGATAATCTCATATTTGTGCTGTTAAACAGAACACATTTAAAGGACTGTTGGTGCCTTGCCATAAGAGGAAGGGAATAGTTTGCTTTCATATGTTTTTTACTAAATACCTCGAGGAAGCAGATGGTGATTGATTGACTGGTTGTTTGCTTTTATCTAAGGCGACTTGAAAAAAGCAGCGAGTTGGTTGTTCAAGAACGCTGAACCTTTGAAATCAGCTTCCCAGAGCTCTTCTGCTCGAGACAGCCAGGGGATTGTGCCTTTGCAGTTCATCTCTGGAGTGGAGATAAAGGCAGAGAGTGTGTGCATCTGCTTCATCGATGACTGCATGGACTGTGATGTGCCCCTGGCTGAGTTAACCTTCTCACGTGAGTGCCTGTTCTGACTGTCAGGGACTGCTTTCAGCTCTGGTTCCTCAGGACTTGTGGAATTTCAACTGACAGTGTTTTGGTGGAGTTTTGGGGGATCTTTTTTTTTTTTGTTTGGTTTGGTTTATGGTTTTGTTTTTAAGAAGATCACAGTCCTTGTAGGGTTAAGACTCTGCTTTCCCCTTTATACATCCCCTAACTAATGGAATCTGTGCTGAGCAGAGCCCTGGGGAGGCTCCATGTTGTAAATGTTATTTGAGTAGTATTGTGATAGGCTTCAGTTTAAAAGACAAGACAAAACCTTCCATTGCTTACTTAAGAATTTATAAAATTGAGGAACTTGATTGTTTTACATTAGTCTAACATTCACTTTTATTTCCCCCCTCCAGGTTTGAATTTTCTCCAACATTTGCGAACCAGCCCTGAAGGTTACGCTCATTTTACCCTCTCTGGAGATTATTACAACCGAGAGCTTTCAGGTGAAATACCTGGGGGGTTGTTGTTTTTCTCTTATTTATGTTTAGGAAACAGCCTTTCCTACTGCAGGAGCCTGAAATTCCCCTGACATGAAATACCTATAAGGGAATGGGGAAAATTGGCCTTTGTGTCTCTGTGTGTGTGTGAGAACCTGTGATCCTAGACCAGATATCCTGACCTGAGATCAGGTGGAGGGATATGTGGAAAGTTGAGGTTTTGCTGATCTGAAAGTAGCACTGAAGTTTTCCAATGTAATTGCCATAACAAATTATCCAGGAGCATAACAGTTATGGAACTGGGGTGTCTGTATTCACATTTTCAGCATTTATTTGTTTGGTGCATTCAGTTTGTTACAAATTTCAGGAAGGAAGAGCATGGGAGGGCAGAGGACCATTAGAATTTATATTTTAAATAAGAAAAATAATCCAGGTCAGACACTGACAAAAGAAATAATCTAGTTGTGTGTTTTTTTCTGAATTGAGGAACTAAATTTTTTGATACCTAATTGGTGCCATCCACCTCAGCAATTACCTGCCAATAACAGGGCAGTTTTTTTGTTTTTAAAAATACATAGAGGGGGATTTTTTTTAATAGCTTTTAGATCTCTGTCTTCTGTGATAATAATAGGCCGATTTCTGTATAATTGTATGAAAATCATTTTCAAAACCACTTCAGAGGGCTTCATTGCAGCTGACTTAAATAAGGAGCAGTAATTGCACACAGTATGTGCAGTGTCCATGGTGTGCAGTGTGCACATACAGGGTTCAGATGGAGGAGCTGGAGCCACTTTCTATCAGGTAGCAAATCAAATACAGTTTATCTTGAGTGTGGATTAAAAGGAAAGGACTAAGTAGTGAAATATGTAAGCAGTGTGGCCTTCCCACGTGCAGCAGAGGTGACTTTGGTGTCTGTCCCCAGGCTGGGAGCCCTTCATTGAGCCGTGGCCCTGCTCGGTGTCGTGGCAACAACAACCCTCGAGCCGCCTCCACCCCGCCCGCCTCAAGCTGGAAGTGAAGGCCAAGCCACGGCTGGATATCAACATCACCTCTGTCCTCATAGGTACGGGGCAATATTCCCTGGGAGCACCCCTGGGCAGCCTGATTGGCACTCCTGAATGGGACAGGACAGACATCTCTGAGTGAGCCCTGCTGGTGTCTCTGGGAGGGGAGGGTTGGCCAAGTCCCCCCATCCTTCCCTGGTGTTTTACACAAGGTGTGTGTTTGGGCCCCCTGTGTTCTGTCACATCCTCTGAAAGTGTGATTAGGAGGTTAGTAGGAATTCTTTCTCTGGTCATGTGAATTCTATCAAATTCATATGTTATTCGAAATTTATTTTCAATCAGCAACAGGCTTTCATCCAAAGCTTTCCGTACTTTACAGTGCTTAAAAATATTTTGGGAAGCTCGTCGTTTTTCAGGACGTTGACAGGTGTAGTGAGGAGCTGCTCTTTTCAGTTCTGCAGTCTCTGAACACCTGAGCTTCAACTCCCACCTTAGGAAATAAATAAAACCATTTTGTTTGTTGTTAACTCAAATTTCCCCGTGAGCTTCTTGTGCTGCTGGGCTGTGATTGTGTGCATTTCCCGGGAATGTTGTTGCTCATTCTGAGTCATTTGGTGAGCACAACAAAGAAGTGGCACCAGCTGAGTTTGCAGATGGAAGGGAAAAGCCTTCCTTGGGCCTTTCTCCCAGAAGACCTGTGGGGTTGGCAGAAAGAGGGGAGCCAAGGTAGCAGGGAAAGCAAATCAGTGATTCCTAAGAGTTCCAGTGATGCTTTTAAATACCAGTGATAACAAGCAGTAAGGCTGGCTTGTGATTAACACTGTGCTAGAGGACCCAATTAGTGTCTTAATATTTATGCAGGAATGTGCCTGTACTTCTTGAAAACAAAAGAACCAAATCCCTAGGAAGTGCTTCTAACATGGAAATATTAATGATTAATTGCCTGCACAAGGAGAACTCTTAGATTGCCTTAGGAGTGTCTTAAGAACATGGAATTCCACTTAATTTTTTTTTTTTTAATAAAATCATAATTATTTGCTTTTGAAGATACTGCTGTGATTTTATGAGCTGCTGTTTGTCTTTAACTCATGTAAGTGTCTCACAGAAAAAAAAAAAAACAACAGTGAGGTAAAACTGCTGCCATTAAGGTGGAGTAACTTGAGTGTGATGAATTTAAGACACTTTTCAATGACTTTGTTTACTGCCACCTTGGAGACATTGGCTGTCTGTGCTTACATTCCTCTAGAGCAATACACATGTACCAAACAGTCATGGATGGAAGATTACTGTAAACAGGACAAAGAAGTGAATGTAATCAGCTCAGAAGACTGGATGGGCTCTTCGGTGGATCCCCCATGTTTTGGGCAGAGTATGTTGCTCATTAATCACACTTTATTTGAAACAGCCCTGACACACACAGTCATCTGTCTGATGGATTACAAACAGGAGTACTTGGGCTTCACAGCACACAGTGATTTGTTAGAGATGTTTGGCAAAAAAAAAAAGAAGACAAAAAAGCTGTGTTTTGTTCAGTTGTGTTCAGCTCTTTAAAAACAAAAACCTCTCTGGCTGCTTAGCTTTGAGTGAGAGCTTTGCACTGCTCATGCTGCTTCCTTTTGCTGTCAATTAATGGAGTGACTCTCCCATCAAAGATTAAATCAGAGTATTGAGTTTAGGGCATGTGCAGTGCAGAGGGGATCTTTTTCTTTCTGTACCCCAAAGCCCTGTAGAACTGAGTTTCTGGAGAAAAATCCAAGCCAAGGGCTAGAGACTTAAAATTGCATGATGTCAACTCTATCTTCCCCAATGCATGATGGGGAAGATCTTATCTGTATTTATGTGAGTTTTTTCTTACCTGCTAACTTTGTCTTTCCTGTCTGCCAGGCCTTCCTCTTGTCTACCTTAGAACTAGGAGTACAGCCAGTTTGACTAACCTAGAGCATCAGATCTATGCTAGAGGTACTGTAACAGAGAGAGATAAAAAAACCAAAATTGGTTTACTTCTTTGGAAGGCTCTTGTACAGTAAATACTGGGCTGTATGTGTGACCTGCTGGTAGATTGGCCTGTATATTAAAAAATAATCAAATCTAAAAAAGCCTCAAGCTAAAGAACATGACAGCTACTTGGCTTTGAAGCTGCTTAACTTAATATTTTATCCTGGTTTTATCTGTTATTCTTCTCTGGGACCTTAAGGAAAGAAGGGAGAAGTATAACTGACCCTGTATAGAAATACTGTCAAATTGAGGAAGGTTATGTGAATTGTTGGCTAATCAATGTCCCTTTTCTAGAGAGACAGTATAGTGTAATTAAAAATAGCATAATAATATCACAGTATTTTATTTGTATTCTAAAAACATCCAACATTATGTTCAGTGTACCTGCTTATGCCTAATTCAGCATATTTAGCTACTTAAAACTTTCAGCTGCCTTCAGAAAGAACAATCTGTTTTCAGTAAGCCTTAGGATGGAAGGCATTCCTACCAAATATCTTGGTAATTTGTTTGGGTTATACTTGACTTTACAGTCTTGGGGCAAAACCATACAGTTTAAAAAGAAAGGTTTTTTAATTTTTGACATTATGGAAGACAAAACAGCACACTTGATAAATATGGAGCCCTGTAGAAAAGTTGTTCAAGGGCCCCTTAGAAATATGTTCTCTGAGTTTAAAAAGAAAAAAAAACAACAAACTCAAAATGGAAAATGATAGGACTTATTTTTCTGAAATGTTTTTCCAAAAATCAAACAAATGGCAAAACATCTATTATTCATTGCTTGGCTTTTAGTGGGTGTTGCAGCTAAATTACTAAATTAATTATAAAAAAACCCTCCATGCAATGATAGTCTTTTTTTCTTCAGGCAGTAGTCTCAAAATGCAACTTTTACATTATGTTTTCCTTTGAAAATCAGGCCACAGTGCCAAAAATTCTTTTTTAAAAGTCTCCAAAAATAAACTGGCAATCGATTAAACACCAGAGGAAAAGTTCATTTGGCTCCTGGTCTGTAATTTTGTAGAACCTGGACTAGCCAACAAATTGTATAAAGTGAAGCTCAAAACTAAAAACATTTATTTGCAGTTGGCAAAAATCAGAGTTTTCATTTTCAAAGATTTCATCTTCTTGCCATTGAATTGGAAGGAACTTTCCCCGTGAGCTTTAGATCAGATTTAAGTCTCCCCTGACCATGGAGGGGGTTTATAGGAGTTTGTTGTTACTGATTTGGAAGAAAGTTTTATCTGATTATTAGCAACTCCTTCCAAACCTTCCCTGTCCTCCTCACCTTGCCCCTTCTTGCCCCTCTAAACCTGTGCTGAAGCTTTTGGAGCGATTGCAGATCAGTCCTGGGGAAGAGATTTCATTTCTGTCCTGCCTTTCCTTTGAGCAGCTGATTTATTGTGTGCCCCTTCCTCCCACTTCCCTCAGACCAGAAGATGGGGGTATTTAGGTAGCAGCCATTTATCTTCCTTTTTAAGGAAGTTACTGGACTCTGACAGGGGGTTTTTCTCTGTCCAAACACAGTAAGTATTTTCACAGATTTGAGGCACTGCAGTGTGGAAGATGAGAGTAACACTTGTGTGCTGGTTAGAAATCCATGCTTGGAAAAATTCAGCCATGGGAGGTGAAGTATCTGCTGGGATTTTGCTGTCCAGCTTTTTAACAAAACCAGATTGCCCCTGCTTGCACTCAAATTACTTTCCATACTTAGTAGGTTTTATTCTGTGTAGGAAAATATTTCTACTTGTTCACTCTTTGAGGATAAAAGTCCCATTCAAAGGGGGTAGTGGTTAATTCTGTATTTATATCACATTAAATACAGTATAGAATTTAATTGTAATTGAATGTGTATTTAGTACTTCATGAGCATTTGGATGTACATAAAAAATTGCTGATTATGCTTGTGGTTTTAGTTAGATTTTCTGCATGTTAGGTCTGACTGGGGGCAGAGTATTTTATAAGACTTGATATGAAGAAACAAAAGAACAAGGAGATCAAGCTTAGTTCCCGGGGGGGGTGATGTAGGGGAAGACTTTCTGTTTGTTTTGTACCATTTCTGTAACAATTACTAATTTTAAAAAATTAGCTATCAGATAGATAATCTGATATCCTATTTCTTCAGTCAGTTTTTCCATAGTTAGTGCAGGTTCTGATTCTCCAGCCGTGGTGTCTCATCCCACACCAACACCTCCTAAAGGCTTCTCCAGGCCATTCAGATGAGTGTGTGTTGTGTTCTGCAGGTGAAATGAAGACCCCCAAGCGCAGGCAGCCCTTTGTGCCCTTTGCTCTGAGGAATCACACGGGATGCACTCTCTGGTTTGCCACCCTGACCACCACCCCCACCCGGTAAGGACCTGTTGGGCCATCACTTCAAACAGATTTTGTTGGAGTCTCCTCCAGGTCAGCCAAAGCCTGCTGTTTGCAGTGCTTTTCTCCTGCAGAGCCACAAAGGCAATGCCCAGTTTTATTTAAAAACCACTGAGATAGTTTTACTACTTTAAGAAAAATAACAATTTATTTTGTTGAAGAGGCCCAACAGAACGTGAAAACCAATCAAATCCATTCATGATGTGAACGTGTTCACTGGGGACTGAGGCAGAGCACAAAGCACTTGTCACTTGGAGTAATCAGTTTGTAAAATGCTGTGATTCTTTTCCCAGGGCTGCTCTGTCTCACAGTGGGAGCCCAGGTGTTGTTCCTGAGGAAAATGGGACGTTGCTGGATGATGCCCATAATGTCAGTGAGTGGCAAGAAGTTATCACTGGGGAAGAGATTCCATTTGAGTTTGAAGCCAGAGGGAAACTCAGACACAGGTGAAATTTTACGCAGTTATATGTGAACACACGGGATCACAGCTGTGAGGACACCAGCAGGTGTTACATTAAAAGTAGACTTTTTTAAAAAAAATCTACTCTTAATATTCTTATTTTTAAAGCTTTTGTATAGAGTGAAATGACCAGTTCTTTATTGCTATTGGTGGCAGCTGTTCCTAGATGTAATGGAATATTATAAGCTTTTAGAAAGACTTGGGACTCTCAATTAAAAATCATTGTCCTTTATTCTAAAGGTCTTGGTTGTTGAATGTAGGTGTTATCACACTTACTTGATAAGAACTTGCTGACAAATATGTAGCACACTTTTATTTTTGTTTATATGGCATAGCTGTACTTCTGCGTGCTCATCAGGGAAGGTGGAACAATTAGGCAGAAAATCAGGTCTGTCTTTATCCATGAAACAGAAAAACTCCTGAGATTTTTTAATGCTTCAGTGAGATTCCTTTTTTTGCAGCCTTGGTTTGAATTATTTGGTGTTTACACTGTATAATAATGCCTAATTTTAAATTACTTGCTCTGACCTGGTAGGCACACACATGACCTGAGGATTCATCAGCTGCAAGTGAGAGTCAATGGCTGGGAAGAAGTCAGCCCAGTGTCCGTGGACAAAGTTGGGACGTTTTTCCGATACGCTGCCCCAGATAAGAACTCCTCCTCCTCCACTGTAAGTTCTGATTTGGTTTAGTGACATATATCATTTAAGAGTAATGATGGCTGCAGGATTGTGATCTGAAAGCAGCTGCTGGATGAGATTGTCCTCTTTCCACTTTTAGCTTGGAGTGGGAGAGTTTGGAGATGCTGGGTTCTAATTGACAATTTAATGTGGAACAAAGCCCCAGCAGAGCAGTCAGCAGTCAATCTGTGCTTGGCAGTCAGAGGGACAGAACCAACATATTAGTGACAGTGGAGGCTGAGCTTTAAATCAGCCCAGCATTTCAGCAGCTATTTTTGTTTCTTTTATTGCAGGAATGCTTTTCATGTCTTTAATTTCCTTAAAATAAACAAAACTGGCAATTTCCTGTAAGCCAAGAGATTGTTGAAATATGTGGCTGCTTAGACAAAATATACTTGTCATGAAGGAGAAATGCAGTTGTAATAATCAGGCTGGCATTTCTTGGAGGCTCAGTGATAAAAATGTGGATTTCAGAACTAGCTAAGTTTTGAGAGTAGCTGCTTGGAGGTTGTTGAGCACTGGAGAAGTAGGAAGTTGAGATCTCTTTGGTATAAAACAGAATTTAATTTCAGGATACTACTGACAAGGACCAGTGGTCTTTTATTTGCATTGTTTCTGATGTTTTGTTTGAAGCATAAAAAGCATCATCTCTCTGTAAGTTGAAGGGAAAGGAGGCAAATTGAGAATTGTTGTTCAGGAACATCATCTGGGGAATTGTTCTTTACAATAAACCCTTCTTCAGCTCCATTTCTTTTTGAAGCAGTATTACAAACAGGCTTTGCTAATCTAGTTCTGACATGATTCCAGGCTGCACTGAAGATCAGAAACACAGTGATGAAAGTTTATTCTTCTCTAGTAAAGTTCTGAATTACAGCTGAAATCAATGTCTTAAAAGTTGAACGACTTTAACTTTCTTGTTTACTTTCCTCTCAGCTTGGAAGCCCAATAAGCAGAACAAATATAATACATCCACAAGTCTATGTGAGTATATATTTTCATTTTTTGGGAGCTACTTCAATAAGACCAAATAATTCTACAAGTGAACTGGCTTTTCCATCCTTCTAGAACCTTTTCAATAGAAAGGAAACAAAAAGTCAAGCAAACAAAATGGACTTTCAAATCAGAACAAATATTTATGACTTACCATTCCTCACTAGTATAAATGTTTGAAGAGTTGATCTTAAATTCCAGTATGTGAATTCTAGCATGTCAATGCTGGAATTCAATTGTTGTGTTCAGGATTGAAGTGGCAATGACTTCATGTAATGTAGGAGGTAAAACACCACACTCAAAGGGTGAAGAAAATGTGAATATTTTAAGAAAGCTTTATGTTATTTTCTAGTTTAGACAGAGGGAATAAGTGACTGTAAAATATATGAGATTTGGAATTCAAACTCCGTTGGTCTATAAAATAATGTAATAGTGAGATGATGTACAGAGTCTTCTTTTAGGATCTGTGTTGTTCTTAGTTGAACTTCCATTGTTTTGAAAAAGATAATGGAGTTAGTGGTCTGTAGAATTGCTTTCTCATAGTTAATTTTACTGTGTTTGGAGGGAGAGGTACAGGATTATAAATTATTATTATTATGAAACTACATTAGGAGTTGCACATGGTTGGACTCAGTTTTTCTCCAGCAGTGACTGCTTCCAAAGTGAGGTGCCCCTCTTGTAGATATTATTCATTACCTGAGCCTTTTAATGCTTTTAAATTATCTTCCAGTTTTCTTCATTGCCTCCAGTTCGGGTGGTGTTTGAGGTGACCATGGAGGGCAGTGCCCGCAAGGTGATAACGGTGCGCTCGGCCCTGATGGTGAAGAACAAGCTGGAAACCCCCATGGAACTGAGACTGGACAGTCCTTCTGCCCCTGACAGTAAGTGCTGGGAATTCCTGTGCCCTAAATATTCCATAAATCCCATGGGAAGTGTAGCTTTCTCCCTGAGAACATCCCCCACTGTCCATGATGGTTCACACCAAAACAGACCTCCCTGGAGGGAAAGTGGGTATTGTTAAGAAGAAAATGATCAACAAGGTGAGCTGGAGGATCCATTAGGATTTTTGCTTATTGTTCAGGTAAACAGGGAAAGCTGAGACTCTGTAAATACTGCATCTTATTTCTGTGTGTAGCAATGTTATCTCTTTTAGCAGTATTCTAGAAAGTTTTGCCTGCAAAGGTGTCGTGTAGAAGTGTTGTGACATGTTTCACAGTGAACCCAAAATGTATAAGGATTCAGGGTTTTTTGAAATAAGCATTTTCACTAAAGCATCCAAGAAAAAAAGAATTGGAATTCCAGCAAGTTTTTGGGCTGCTTCCCCTAAATTTGTCTGCTGAAAACAGCAGGTTGGTGTTTGAAACGTGCATAAAGTAGGAAGTGATTTATATTAAAATGAAACGTGGGGCTTCAAAAATTTGAGACTCCCTCCTTCAAAATTCTGTGGTTTTCAGCGAGGGGGCCTGTCTTGAGATGTGTGTGTTCTCCTCTGCTTGCAGAACCCGTGGTGCTTCCAGCAGTGATGCCAGGAGATTCCTTTGCCATCCCATTGCATTTGACATCCTGGCGTTTGCAGGCCAGGCCCAAAGGAATGGGAGTCTTTTTCTGTAAGGCCCCAATTCACTGGACCAACGTTCAGAAGGCAGCTGAGGTGTGCAGCAGCAAGAGGGAGTGCCACTCCATGGAGTCTGAAAACAGCAGGTTTTTCAGGTGATTAAGACCTAATTGTTTTTCTGTAAGCTCTGTTATCATCTGAGCTAATTAACAGGAAAGGAAATGCTAAGAAAGGAAAAGCTGCTGCAGTTTAATGGGATGTTTTGTTTGGTCTGTGAAGTGGAAGTGCTGTACTTCTGCAGGGCTCCTTGAAGCCCCTCTGAGAACACAAAGCAGAGTATTAATATTTATTGTGAGAAATAAAAGATTAGAAAATAGAATGTGGAGTTCTATTAAATTAGATACTCTGTCTCACTGGATAATGAGTGCTTTGCCAAAGGAGTGTTCACAAATACTCATTCTTTGCCTTCAATGTCCTGTGCTCTGTTCTAAGTCCAAAAATGTTGCTGCATAGTAAGGACTTAATGGAATTCTGTGGTTTTCTGATATGGTTGATTTGGGGTTGCTCTGTATTTAGGAAATAATAGAACAGAGATTATGGAAGGTGGTCAGGAAATGACCTTTGCACACCATGTGGTTACTGCTGTGTGTCAGCTCCATAGTTCTTTTCTTAATATGCTTCTTTTGAGCAAATCACAGGGAGGAAAATGCACAAATTATTTAAAATGAAGATTTACTTGCTCATTTTTTTCTGAACTAATGGAAAAACTGAAGTGTCAGGTGGTCAGAGGAAGGATGTATCTACTGGGAGGAAGGACACAATCAGCATTTATGTTTCAGAACATGATTATAGTTTACTTTAATAGTTAAAATCTCTTAGGAATAGTTGAGAACATGTTTTTGCAAGTTTATGGAAGCTGCTTTTATAGTTGGTAACCTGTAAAAGCCATTTTCTGTTACATCTCTGAACAGACCAGGTTTTTCTGAGTGACTAAATTAAGTCTTTGATTAAAATCAGGAAACTCCTGTTGTCTTAAAATTAGGCATAAATACAAAACACCTCATGGTCAGACAGCAAAGTGATGAGGTGGAGAACAACTCTAAATGCTGGTTTTTTTGTCAGTTCTGAAGCTGGAGCATGTCAGAGGATTTAGTGCAATACAGATAGATAGGATTCCATTTTTCTGTCCAGCTCATCACCCTCTCCTGTGTCTGCCTCCCCAGGTTTTGTGTGGCCATCAAGAAGGAGAATTACCCTGATTACATGCCCTCCAGCATATTCTCTGACAGTGCTAAGCAGATTTTCAGGCAGCCTGGGCACACTATTTACCTCCTGCCGACGGTGGTGATCTGCAATCTGCTGCCCTGTGAGCTGGAGTTCTACGTGAAGGGTCTGCCCATCAGTGGGACCCTGAAACCTGGCAAAGAGGTGGCCTTGCACACAGCTGACACCTCCCAGAACATCGAGCTGGGTAAGGGGCTTGCCCATCTACCACTCTCTGACCTCAGGGTACCTCAGCACCTCAAAGGAACCTTCATCTAAAAGGAGCTGTGGTGCAGAATGGAAAAATTGAAAAATGGACAGTGTTTATATGATTATTTCATTGGCTTGCAGGGCTTTTTATATTTAATAACCAAGTGCACACATTCAGAAAAAAAAAAAAAAAGTACTGATATTGCCATCATGCCCCCAAATCTATCAGCTTAGTTTGTTCCTTGTTCAGCTCTTTTCTTGTTTTCCTGGGAGTGGAAATATAAACTGGAGAGGTCAGTGATAAAGAAGGGAAATAAATAAGTTCCCAGTGTTTTGGGTGGTTTTGGTGGATTTTTTTCTAACAGGAAAAGTTGGTGTTGAAAATATGTACAGAATTATTCAACACTGGCTGGAGCTGTGATGCCTAAAGCAATAATGAGCCCTAAGCAGGGTTCTTTACAGAACTTTTTTTGCTGCTTGTGACCTGAATTGTGGCATTTCTTCTTGAGGTCAGAGTTCACTACACTGGGCAGATTTAAAAGTTAATCTGGGCATGAGCTACCTGAAATATTCAGAAAGATCAAACACCAACCTCAACACTTCCCAGGAACAAATATTTCTGTAGGGGATGATGTTAGGTCTGATTTGGTTTGGCTTTGCTTTCCCAGGGGTATTGCTGGAAAACTTCCCAGTCTGCAAAGAGCTGTTGATTCCTCCTGGGACTCAGAACTACATGGTGAGGATGAGATTGTATGATGTCAACAAACGGCTGCTGAACTTGACCATCAGGATTGTGTGTCGTGCTGAGGGCTCCCTGAAAATACTCATTTCAGCACCATATTGGTTAATCAACAAAACTGGTAAGGTTTGCTGTGGTCATGAACTGGGAAAGAAAGATTTCCTGCAGTGGTTTGATTTGCTTTCTGGCCAAACAGAGCTTCTAAACACTACTTTTTCTTATTAAAAGGAATTAAAGTTGCAGGAATTAATTTTTTTGGTAGTTGTTGTTGGAGTGGTACAGCAGATAACTCAGACATTTGAGTTGCTCTATCACAGGTTGTCAGACATGAGCTGTTGTACCTCTGAATAAATCAACATACATTAGATCACTGTTAAAATTTGGGGTTTCAAAGACTGAAATGCTTTGAGAAAGAAAAAAGGTCTTAATTGCAGTTAACCTGTGTTAAATTCCACTGGCACTTTCAGGTCTGCATGGGCCAGACCCCCCTGACCTGCAGCTGTTCTAAGCAGGTTAAATGAAGAACTAGGAGGATACAGGCAGGCTTATGGATAATACTACAACCAAAATATTTTAGGCTGCTCCTTAATTTCAAGTAGTTTTCCCCCATTCTCATTTTAATTTGCTCAGAGGTGACTTGCACTTTAACACTCTTTTTGTGTGTGTGTGTTTATTTAAAGGATTGCCACTCATCTTCAGACAGGATAATGCAAAAGCAGATGCTGCTGGGCAATTTGAAGAGCATGAGCTTGCAAGAAGCCTCAGCCCACTGCTGTTCTGTTATGCTGATAAAGAGCAGCCAAACTTGTAAGTAAGAAGAGCAATCAGGAGGAACTTTGCAAAGATGAAAGTAATTCACAGATTGGGTGCTGATACATCTGTATGAGGATCATGCAGGAAAAGCCCTTCCCTGTTAAAATGACCCATTATTAACTTTTTTAATACTGAAATAAGCATATAAGATCTTTAGATATTTCCTGCTGAAAATTCCTTGGTTGGCTCATTCTGTTGTGTCTGAATTTATTTGAAATTTTAATTTATTTCTTTTCTTTCAAGGATAAAATAGACTCCAAGGTGGTTATGATTAATCAGCCTGAAAATTGCCAAGCCCTTTTACATGACATAACCACTGAATCCTGACCAATGTGCTGAAAGAGCTTTATGGCAGAAATGCAGAATCAGAAATGCAAATCTCAATAAGAGATTTATCATGACTTTTAAGGCTTTTATATCCAAACACAGGTGTTCTTTTTGCATCTTGGCCATGTGTTTGATCACCAGAATCATTTTGTTACCTGATCCTTCATTTTTAAATGATTAAATCTTTGTGTTTTCTCATTGCCCTTAGCTGTACAATGCGGGTTGGGAGAGGAATCCATCCTGAAGGCATGCCTGGCTGGTGCCAGGGATTCTCCCTGGATGGGGGCAGTGGTGTCAGAGCCCTCAAGGTGATCCAGCATGGGAACAGGCCAGGCCTCATCTATAACATTGGTAGGTGGTGACAGGAATATTGGAAAAATCCTGGATGACTCTTGGTTACACGTGATGGCAGCGGCACCAGAAACAGAACAACTCCAGCAGAGAAAGATAATTTGTTAAAGGTTTTTGAGGGTCCAGAGAAAATTATTAAACAAGGAAATAGTGTTCTAAGTATTTTTATTTCTTTATTTTTAATTTTCCTAGCTTAAAAATCAGTTTTCAGTTATTTTGAACTTTACATTTCAGAACTGTGTGTTAAAAACTGCATTTACAAACTCTGCTGACTGTTTGTCTTTATTCCCCCCGTGTGTTAATTCCAAGTACATCTGAAATCCCTTCATGTTCCTGTGATTATTTGGAGTGTCTGTGCACTGTAACTGTTGAGCCATGTGCTGCTCCTGTGGGCTTTGCTTTGTACAGGCTGATGTGCAGGAGTGCAGCTCCTGGTGTACAGAAAGCACAATATCTCCATAAGGTTTGAGTTTTTAATTAAATGAGAGTTTGGAAGTTACTCCACCATGATTTTTTGAGGAATTTTTCCTATGTTTAAAACTGAAATAATTACTTGCATCAATGTTCTTGTGGTTGGAAATAGTTTTGGGGGAGTTTTATCTTCAGTGGTTATGATCTCTAAATGACATTTATCATTTAATATATCCAAACATGCCATGGGGGTGGGACAAACATCTCAGGAACCCAAGAAAGAACTTGTGCTCTGTGAAATAGATGGTATTATTTGTTTTCTTTTTAAACAATGGCTTTATTTCACCCTGGGTTTATTAGGTATTGACGTCAAAAAAGGCAGAGGCCGTTACATTGACACCTGCATGGTCACCTTTGCTCCCCGGTACCTGCTGGACAATAAATCAAGCTACAAACTGGCCTTTGTTCAGAGGGAATTCGCCAGAGGGAGGGTAAGAAGATTCCTGGGAATTATTTTCAGTACAATTCTGTAGTTAATCACAAAAAAAAAAAGAACAAATGTTGTTCTTGAAAGTGTGCTTGGTTGATTGGTTGGTTGGTTGGTTACGGGGATCTTTCTCGTTATTCCTGACAGAATAATTGCTGTGTTGGTATTTGGGAGATCTGTAGATTAATAGTGGGGTTTCAGTACCAGGATTATTTACCAGTTTTTTCCTGATTTCTGTCCTAGGGAACATCTAATCCTGACGGATACATCTCCACCCTGCCTGGCTCCAGCGTCGTGTTCCACTGGCCACGGAACGATTACGATCAGCTGTTGTGTGTGAGGCTCATGGATGTCCCAAACTGCATTTGGTCTGGGGGCTTTGAGGTCAACAAAAACAGCTCATTCCACATCAACATGAGGTAGATATCCTGTAAAAACCTTCCTTAACGTGCTTCTGGTTTCTGAACCAGATGTTTAATCCTCGTTCCGGATCAATATGAGGGAGCTGTGATCTGTAAATCTGTAACATGCTGCTGGGGTCTGATAGAAGCAGCTCTTTCATGCTCAGGACTGCAGGTAGTGCAGATCAGCAGCTTACCTTGGTTGTCCTTTGCTCTTTTTCAGGGACACCTTGGGAAAATGTTACTTCTTGAGAGTAGAGATTACCCTGCAAGGAGCCACGTACCGCATCGCCTTCAGTGACACCGACCAGCTCCCGCCGCCCTTCCGCATCGACAACTTCTCCAAGGTAAAAGAACAAAAAAACCACCTTTTTGTCCCTTTATTTTAAAGTAAAAATAGTTCTTCATATCTGTTAGAAGAGATTGTGTAATGAAATAAAATCTGTGTAGCCAGAGGTCTTTGTAATAATTGTGTTTTTCCGAAGTTCTGGTGAAAATTGGAAGCACTTAATTACATCTTGTTCAAATAATAGTGCTAATGTTGTGGCTTTCCTGAGTGCCTTAGAAGTCTTGCAAGGAAGAGCATTGTTACTGAAGAGAAATTGTTCTGGGTAATTTGAAGTCTCTTCTAGTCTCCTAATTTAGACTAGGAGGGTTTGAGATGCTGCCACAGAACTGAAGACATTTTGAACCACAGATGACAGATCAAAGCAAAGATGACATCTCTCATCCCTTTCAGACTATTTTTAATTGAGACCTGAATGGAAGGATTTGCATACTGGGGAAAAAAAAAGAAGTGCTCTTTTTTCAACTCCCGCGATGGACTCGTGGCAAATGAGCCGATGGCAGCAAAAAATCTGCCCGATGAACAATTCCTGTGGGGAACCAACTCCTCTTTCCTACCTGTTGCAGGTCCCAATTGTGTTCAACCAGCACGGGGTGGTGGAGCCCAGGCTCTACACTGAAGTGAAGCCCATGACCTCCCTGGATTATGCCTGGGATGAGCCTGTCCTGCCCCCCTTCATCATGCTGACAGTGAAGGGGGCAGGCTCCTCTGAGGTCATCTGCTGCATGAACGACTTCCAGGACAGCAAGCAGCTCTACTATGAAAACTTCATCTATATTGCTGCTACATATACCTTCTCAGGGTAATCCTCCCTATCTTAGATGAAAATATTTGGAGTGTTTATGGGGCTCAGTAAGCTTTGCATTAATATTCTCTTAATGGTTGCCATTCCCAAGTTTTTCAAATGCAGATAAAGTTCCATCAGCCTTGTAGCCAGCAGGAGAAATGCCAAATTCAGAGTTGTCTGGCAGTCAGTAATCTGTGTATCTGCCTCCTTTGGTCACAGTAGCTTTGTTTTAGAGGTGCAGCTTGGCATTGTTTATTCTGTCACACAGATTAAGGCTGTGGCATCTGCTGTGACCCCACTGTCTGATCTTGGAAGAGCAGGGATGGTTGGGGGTCCTTTCTGGGGGCTTCGTTTTTATTGGTGTCTAAAGGACCCTTTACCACAATTCACACCTATTTACAACATGCCTGTGAAGTGTAAACTTGCAGTAGTTTATATGCTGCTGAAAACAACTCTGGGAGAGCGAAACAGGCTTTGCTGCTTTCCTCAGTATAAGGTTGAAAATTGTCTTTGGAATTCATCTGTTTTGCCTGTGAAGTTCCTTGTTGCAGTGAGAAATCAAAGCCTCTTTTAAGAATGTACTCAAATTGACAGCTTGCACTGGTAATTCCTAACAAGAGGGGGAAAAAACCCAATATAAATTTATGTCTGATGGGCTAAACTTCCTTGATTCAGTTTTAGTACAGATCTAGTTCAACCTACAGAAGAAGCAGCTACTCTGAATAATCATGATATTTTCTTGGTGTTCTAGTTTACAGGAGCCAAGTGGAAGACCAGTTGCTTCAAATAAGGATGTTGCAAATGCAGAGCTTGTCCTTGATGTTTCTCCAAAGACTCAAAGAGTTGTACTGAAAAAGAAGGTACCAAGACACATTTGGGGTTTTTTTTTTCCAAATGCTGTTGCTCTGTGCTGAAGGAAAATCGAATGCTGAGAGTAGGACAACATTAAAAAAAAGAGTTAATTTTTAAAGGGTGGAGACAGGCTCCAAAGTGACAGGTTATTTTGAATTGTGGGGGTGCTTCTGTATGAGACTTTTATGGGGATAAAGATGGCAGAAAAGGGAATCAGAATAAAAGCAGTTAGGAAAGTTGTAAATGCCTCCCAGACAACAGAGTGTGGTAATTGAACACTGGATATTCTAATGAAGTTACAAGGTTTCATTGTAAGCTAAGTCTTCATTTCTGGACCTCTTAAGACCTATATTTGAATATTGTTGAGATTAAAAAACATCTGTAAATGCAGCTCTGCATCTGACTGCTGATGTGTGATGCAGCAGAGTTCCATCAGAAGTCTTTATCCAAATTAATTCCTAATTCCAATTCAGGCCTTTGAAGTTCAATATATACAAATCACTGCAAGAATTATAATTCAAAGCCTCTGATAGCAAAACAGAACCGAAATACTTGCTCTGTGCTGTGTTTAAATGTGGAGTTTTTATGCACCAGGAGCCAGGGAAGCGCTCCCAGCTGTGGAGGATGACAGAGGCAGGGATGCTGTGCCACGAGGGCTCTTCAGTTCCTCACAACCCCCAGAAACCTTCCCCTCGCTCCGAGGACTCCAGCATGATTTTGGATATCGCCGGCCTGGCGGCTGTCACAGACAACAGGTACTGCACTTCCAGCTCCTCAGGAGCCTGGGGGGGCTTCTGACTAAACACAGCTCATGTGATGTTCTCTGAGTAAGGAAGGGAATCGTTCTGAAGGCATGTTCTGTAACCACCCCTCCTGATCACCTGTGCCACTTGGAAATACTTTTCAAAACGGGGTTAATGCAGGATAAAAGAGCACTTCAGGACTGAGACTGGGAAAATGAGCTGGAGCAAACGAAATGTTCACCATTAACACATCTGCAGATAAATCCTCCTGAGCTCTGGTGCCTCCCCTGCAGGTACGAGCCCCTGATGCTGAGAAGGCCCGACCGGCGGCGCAGCACGACCCAGACGTGGAGCTTTCGGGACGGGAAGCTGACCTGTGGGATTCATGGACTTGTTGTCCAGGTCAGTACTGATTATCTGCTGGTCTTTTGTTTGTTGTGATATAAGTGACAGCCATTTGGGTTTAGTATTGGAGTGAACTAAAAGCTTCGAGGCCAGAGTTCAGGATACAGAGAAGAGCAGACTTGTGCAAACATTTTGTGTATTAAATTCATGTTTGAATGTTCTTATTAGTTTCAAATAATTAAACATCTTGCACTAATAATTTGAAAAATAATTGGCTTAGTACCACGATACTGCACTGATCATTTTGTGATCAAAGTACTGCAGCTCAGTTAGTTACTGCTTGAAGCAACCAAAAAAGCCCTGTGTTGCTGTTTTTAGGTGTTGACTCAGCAAGGATCCAGAGTTCATCTTTTAAAAAGCTTTCTGTCATTTTGGAAAACTTTTCAGGAAGGGCTTTCCCATGTCCATGGATGAGGTGATAGCTTCAGTTTTATATTAACTAGGAACACTTAATTATCAATCTTGGCTGCTTTTCTTAGCTGCCAAACTGATTAAACATGAGTTACCAGAAGCTTTAGTAATAGTAAGTAAAATGCTGCTGAAATGCTCTTCTTTTAGTTCTGAACAGTGAAGATAGGAAACTAAAATACACTTTTAAGTTAATATATGTAAACAGTTATCTGAAGTTTTTACTTATCAAAAAAACTAAGTTTTTTCCTTACTCTTTTTTCTTTCCCCAGGCAAAGGGAGGAGTGCTGGGTCTTCATGATGGAGCTGAAGTTGTTCTGGGTCCTGATACTTCCCTTGAACTTTTGGGGCCAGTTCCACCCGAACAGCAGTTCATAAACCAAAAGATGAGGCCTGGCTCAGGAGTCCTGGCTGTGAGAGTCATCCCAGATGGGCCAACAAGAGTTCTGCAGGTGCCAGTCCTTCATTAACTAGACTGGAATTCTGTTACTTGCTTATACTTGAAATATTTTTGTCCTTATTACATCTTGAAACCCTTACAAAAAGCTGCCTTTATAATGATACGAAGGGGGAGGGAATATCACAAACCACAAAAGCTTTCACTCTGCCTATTGTTTTTTTTTAAAAAAGATAATTTTATAAGGTAAGACAATGTAGCTGTTATTTATAGACAGGAGAGTGATCATTTATTAACTGATATCTTTTCAGATAACTGATTTTAACCAGAGGAGAAACGACCGTTTGTTCAGCGAAGGAGAAGAACTCCCCGTCACGGAGCAAGAGCTGCGCAAGCTGAAAAGCCCAGACACGGAGCAGGAGTTGGAAGTGAGATCTTACAACCAGTCCCTGTCTCTTTTATTTACCATTTTCCCTTCTAGTATGGAGGGGGTGGTTGGTCATTAACTTCTCCCTGTGGTGGTGTTATGAACTTGTAGGTTTTCCTGCTAAAACTCCTCATTCTCAGAATTTGGGTTAATGTGTTTTAATTCTAAGACAGTTCAGTCTCTCTGGAGATGAATCTGAAAAAAATCACTTCTTTGCAGAAGTGTATATTTGGTATCACATTGCTGGTTTGTTAGTGGTGGGCTTTTTGTTCTTTTCTCAGGTTCTTGTGAAACTGGAAGGTGGAATAGGATTGTCTTTGGTCAACAAAGTCCCTGAAGAGCTTGTGTTTGCAAGCCTCACAAGAATTAATGTCCACTACACCCAGCTCTCCACCAGTCAGGTGCTAGAGCTCAGTGTGCATGACATACAGGTATTTTGAAACAAATTTATTTATTCATAGGTCTTCTTCAGTTTTTCTTGTCACAATAGGTCTGAAAAATATTCAGAGCTGTTTCTGAGATTCCTGTTCCTGAAAATCATTCTTTTTTTCTGCCTTTCCACTGTCCAGGTGGACAACCAGCTCATTGGCACCACACGGCCTTTTATGCTCTTTCTGACACCCAAGATGAGTGAGAACGAGCCCCTGGAGACTGGACCTGCTGTGCAAGTCAATGCCATGAAATTCCCCAGTAAAAATGCCCTGACTGATATCTACAAGGTAAATCACAAGGTTTTGTTTACCATGCAGGTCTTACTTTGCTTAAATGACCTTTCCTCTTCCTAAGTTTTGCTTAATGCAATGATTTGTGAAATACTCTTTGTTGGATTAATACTGGAGCTTAAAGGACACCATGTCCATAGTGTTTAAAGCTACAACACAGTGATGAAAATTATAATAAATAAGTTTAAAAATATAACAAACAAAAGAGCTGATTTCAGAGCTGGAAAACAGCAAAGCAGGGGATTTTGAAGTGTTAGGATTAGGTAATGAAGCACAATACCCTCTAGAAAACTGAAATAATCATCACTAGTTGCAGGTAACTTGAAGTGAAGAAAGCTACCAGAGACACTTTGAAGGTGGGAATTTTGCTATGAATCCATTCAAGTGAAAATATCCCATTGAACCAGAGCACGCTGTCTTTTTTAATAGCTTATATGGATTGTATTTCTGGTGTTAATCCTGTAAACTGAGCCTTGTTTATCTCTGCAGCACCTGATGATCACTGCCCGAAAGTTCACAGTTCAAATTGAGGAGAAACTGCTTCTGAAGCTCTTGAGTTTCTTTGGCTACGACCAGTCTGAGTCAGGTATGGTGTGGAATTCCAGGGAGCAGTTTTCCAGTGCACCCCAGTGTCGTGGCCTTTGCATGAAGTTCAAAAAAAAACCAGGAAGCTTTTGGCTGCTTGGAACCTCCCAGTGTTGAAGAGAAGGCTGGAAATGCCTCAGTGGCCCCCTGGGAAGTTGTTCTTGTGTGTTGGGGTCATTCCAGTGCTCAGGTTTTGGCCCAGGTACCAGGCCCAGGACACAATGGCTGAGCTGAACTTCCCTGCAAGGACTTCGGTGTTCAGCTTCAGTTCCTGGATCTGGATTCATCTAAGCTGGGATAAAAGAAACTGTGTTATTAATTTAGCAAGCCACTTTGTTTAGTAATTTGTTTGGTTTGTTTATTTAACCCAAGGCTAGGAGTAGGATCCCTGTTAATTTGTTCCTTGAGCAACTCCTCTTGCTTCACAGGAGGAAAATTTTTGTCTGCCTGACCTTTTAGTTGTGGCATCCCTGCCCCTGACTGTAATTGTAATGTGAGTTTTCTTTCATTCAGTGAGGCAAGACAGACCTCTTCAACCTCCTAATCTCCTAGATGCTGCTCTAATCCTCCTATTTTAGGGTTTATCTGTACTTTGGAAACTTCCTGAAATGTTTTGGTTTGGACTGGCAATTGAAAAAGTCACTTGGCTGATGCAGTAGTTGTGTGTGCTGTTACATAATCCCTGTCACAGGAAAAGAACTATTTTTGGCATGATTTCCAAATGGGGCCAAGCCTACAAATGATGCTCCAGAGTTCTGTCCTGCTAATCCACAGTATCTTCTGAATTGTCTCTGAAAGAATACCAGCCTTACATTTCACAGATTATTTACAGAGTTAGATCTCTAGTGATGAGGAAGATAAAAAAATGTTGAGTTTTGCTCTTATGCTTTTTACTATTCTGTCCTTTGTTTTGGTTTACCCTGATGTGTTTGCTATTTTTTTGTTTCCTTACTGTACATTATTTGTAGTTTATCCACTGATGGTGCTGATGTCATCCAAGATTCAGACCAAAATTATTTTATCATTTACAGTCAACTTGTTTACTTGTTCAACCTGAGCTCATAAGGCATCTTTCATCCTTCCCCTGCCTTCTCACACCACCAAGATGCCCTTACAAATAACACCAACCTGTTAATGGCAATAAAATTTGACTCACTCTCTATGTCAACTGATTTACTGAATGTCATCCATTCTGCAGTGATAACTGAAAACTTGCTTTGTACATTATATTCCTAGTTGAGTGTGTAAGGAATTACAGAGAAAGCAGGGAGGAAAACACTGTCAGAGCAAGACTGCACAGTAGGAAACATTGCATAGTTATGTGTTATCTCCTTGTTTCTCTATGCTGATTAAGATAAATTAGAAGTGAGATTAAAAGCTCAAATAACAGGTTTTAGAGATGCAGAGAGATCTGACAAAAAAATTCTTGAGCCTCAGAGGTCAACTTGGTGTCACAAGGCATGAGTAATTCTGCTGGCTCCACCAGCAGTCACACATACTTCTTATTTGTCCAGAGCACTGTTAACTCTTCCCAGAGTGTGCGTTCCTAACCCCATATTTATTTACCTTTCATCTCTTCTGATTGCTGTGTTTTGTCTGGGTGCAGAGGTTGAGAAGTACGATGAGAACCTCCACGAGAAGGTGGCTGAGCAAGGGGGAGCACAGAAGAGATACTACTTTGAAAACCTGAAAATCAGTGTGCCCCAAATCAAACTGAGTGTCTTCACCTCCAACAAGCTCCCTCTGGATCTCAAGGTACCCCAGTGCATTCCCAGAGTGGGCAGCTGAGGAGAGAGGAGGAAATGGGAACAGGAACTTTAATTTAATGGCGTTAATTTCCATTTACTCTTACGTTATGGAAGTTGCAAATAACAGAAATGCCCATAAGTTCTGTTATTTAATTTGCATAATTTCCAGTCTCTTCTGTCATGCCCTTTCATTTTTCTGATTTCAGTTGAGGCACAGACAATGACTCACTGCTTTACAAAGGATCTTAGTTACAGTAATGCAAGTGTAAAGAGCTTACAGGGAATAACTATCATAAAATAAGAAGTTACTCAGAAATACAGGACAACTCTGAGTGTTTTCATCCCCAAAAAATGCTTTGTTGGAATTGGAGAATTTGCATGAGCACCGTGCAATTTGGTTCAATACTAAAGTAAATTCAGATTGAGGGTGGATTTAGTTGGAAACTCTGGTGCTTTTCATGTGGTAGTGAATCTGGCACAGTTGTTCAGTGAAGCAGGGAGTCCAGATTATAGCAAGAAGATCCAGTGTTCCCAAACCTGGACATAATGAAGTGGCAATGGTCAGTTGCCATTTTCATAATAATAATAAATTTAACATTTCAATCAAAACTATTTCAGTTCCCTCTGAGCTAATACAACTTCACTCCAGTGTGGAAGGGTTGAAACAAAACCAACCAACCAACCAAACCACAACAAACCCTCCCTACTGAGCTGCTGCTTATCCAAAAACCAAAACTGAGACCCTGAACCAGGCTTTTTTTGTCTTTGATGTTGAGAACATTGGGCTGTGCAGGCTTTTAGAGGAGTTCAGTTTTGTGTCATGAACAGATATCTTACCAAGGCGACCCAGAAGATCATCAGGCCTGCATTTTTATGTTGCTTTTACCAAATCCTTGTGCAGAGGGACAGTTCAGGAGCTGGCTGGGGTGTTCCTCAGCTGGGATATTCCTTGGTTGGTGAGTTGCCTTTAAGAACCCAGCACTGTGCACTGTTGTGTTTGGATTTCCTACCACCCTTGGAACAGGATTCCATATGGATAGGTCTTGGCAGCCATCAGCAACATTCCCAAGGGCAAACCTAATGATAACAGTGCCTGCCTGAGTCCTGTATATTGATTTTCACAGACAGAGTTCCATTCAGTTCTGTAGCACAGGAGAGTTCAGGGCAGGAGGCACAGAATAATCACAGTAGAGCCTTTGTGGAAGTTTTTCTAACTAGCTCTAATGTTCCTGGCTTGGACATGGCTGGCTGGTAATTTGGTGTAGACAGATTATTTTTATTAGGTACCAGTATTAACAAAGTTGCCTTATATAATATTTGATAGTTAAACAGGAAATTACTTCCTACCCAAGTGAATAATGAGGACTACTCTGGCTAGTCATCCATTTACTGAAAAAATAAATAGCTCCTTTCTTACTTGCAAACTTCACTCAGACCTGTAACTTGCCTTAATTGCCTGCAGATGGCACAAAAATCGTGTTACTTACACCAGCAAGGCTTTGGTGATTAATGTGTAAAGATACAACACAAGTGTCAGGCTTCTTGTCTTCCTCAGATTCTCTGATGTTGGTGACTCTGCAGATGCATTATTAAGACCTGAAACAGGGGGGATCTCCTTCTGTCTTAAAAGATTAATTTTCTTGTTAGTTTTTTATTAGAAATCATTTTATTTGTGTGTGTGTATAGATGTATAGCTTGTCCACCTTAAATGTGGGTTTTTTATGTACAGATGGCCTATGAGCTAATTACAGTCTTGGTTTTCTTCCTTGACAAATAATGGAAAAAGCCAGTTTAAAGAGTTTCAGTACACCATATGATGTGAAGAAATGAGCCTCAGGCTTACAGGAAATTATGTATGTTATTCCAGCTCATCCTGACACTTAATCCCTTCATAGAACTTCAGCAGGGTGGAAAATCTCCAGTTTTGTCAAGGAAATTCATTTAAGGTTTGGTTTGATTGAACATTAGAGCAGTTATAGCTATATGTTATGTATGTGGAATATTAGACACATTTTGTTCTGAAAAATTCCTGTCAAGTGTAGGAAACAGATTGTCTTGGGAAGTTTAGAGACTATGGAGTTATTGGAGAAACAGTTCTAATAACTGATCATTGCTTGCAAGTAAAAGGTTTGTGGGTGATTGCTCTCTATATCCAAGTGCTAAACTATTCCAGCAGCTTCAGAGAATGTTGGTTTGTTACCCATTCAAAGGTAAATTCATTTGGGTGCTGTGAATGAAAATGGCAATATCTTTTATTCACTCAAGGCGTTGAAAAGCACGTTGGGATTCCCCCTGATCCGCTTTGAAGATGCTGTGATTAACCTGGACCCCTTCACCAGGGTCCATCCCTATGAAACTCAGGAGTTCATCATTAATGACATCCTGAAACACTTCCAGGAGGTAAATGTCATGGATTGTGTGGTGGCACAGGCTGAACCTCTCTTGATTTGGGAATTCTCTGAGGGTGTGGGAGCTCTTCCCTGACTATTCAGTGTCAATGCTGTGTTGCTTCTTTGGCATATGGAATAGTAACATCACATGTTTCTAAGAATATACTGCATTTTAAGATCAAACTGTTGTTGATCTTACTGATATTTGTGTGTCCATTTCTCCAGTAAAACTACCTGGGTAGTTTTGTGCTGCTGTTGTGGGTGGGATATTTCATCTTTTAATCAACCTGGCTGGTGTTAATGTGATTCAGAAGTGATATTTCGTTCTTCCTCTGGATTTTTACAGGAGCTGCTCAGTCAGGCAGCCAGGATCCTGGGTTCTGTGGATTTCCTTGGCAACCCCATGGGCCTGCTGAATGATGTCACAGAAGGTGTTCATGGCCTTATAAAATATGGCAATGTGGGTGGGCTCATCAGGAACGTCACACACGGAGTATCCAACTCTGCTGCAAAGGTAATGGTGGTGATATTAAAGCTGCCCACAGCAATAAGCAAAAAAAATAGTCAGGCAAGAAGTCAAATAGAATCACCGACCACGTAGAAATTGCCTTATGTCCTGTTTGTTTTGTAAAAATAGTATTTTTAGAAGAGTAGATTGTCCTTTTTTTAAATGCCTTTTATACACATCTGAGGGATGCCAGAGACAGGAGTCAGTGACCCACTCAAGGCCTTATTATTGCTATTTATACACAGACTTTGCAGATTGAATGCAGGAGTTTGCCAGAGTGAGAACTCATAAGTTGCTCAAGTGTGGCCTCATCTCCCAAGTGCAAATGAACCAAGTTGTATTCTGTGTATAAACTACAGAGAAGAGAGCATTAGAGAAAGGTGGAGTGTTTAAGGGGTTATTTAGTGTAACAGGAGTTGTTAGCTCTTACTTTTGGGAAGTGCTTAAGCTGATGGGAACAGCAATTATTATGCTGACACTTGAGGTTTGGGGGCTTTTTTATGCCACGTAGCAACAAACTGAGGAATTCCTAGATTGCTTTGAATTTATCTTTAGTTTAATTCCAAAGTCTCTGCATGGTGAACATTCTTTTGTCCTTCCTGATAACAAATGGCAGAATTCAATTATATCAGTGAAAATAACTCTCTTTAGTGCCTGAGAGGGGGATGATCCGAGGCAGCAATGAGAAATAGGAGCACTTTGGGTCGTGGTGGGTTCTGTCCTTGATGCTGAGCAAACAATATGTCCTTGAAATGTTTTTATTACATGCATGAACTACTTCATGCTTTCTTTCCATAAAGATGTGTTGTTAAAATTCGGTTTGGGAAAAATACTTTACTTTCTGTTCTTTTCATTTTCCAGCCTGGTAGTTTTGTGTGTGGACATCGTAGTGGTTTGTCCTTTCCCAACCTTATTTGGATAGAAGGAAAGCTCCTTTTTTCCCCTTCTTAGTGGGGGAAAAAGTAACTCAGAAGATGTGAAATGTAGAGTCTGGATAATTACAGGCAGCTCAAGACTAACATTACCAAACCCAGCCATCACCCAGTGCAGAGCTGGAACTAACCCAGGCAGCTGAACCAAGAGCAGAATGACCTTGGCTAATCCTCTTGTTTGCAGCACTAGCCAATTTTGGAGAATTTCAAGAAATTCAGACAAAACACCAGGTTGATATTCCTGTCTTGATCCCCCACTTGGTAATTCTGGAATTAACAGCACTGCAAATACAACCTTTTCCAAGCAGTGTGGTCAAAGACTGGAGGAGCTCCTGGAAGGCAGCTGTTTCCATCTGCTTTCGTCCATCCTTTCTCCTCGTGGTTGTTGTCTCTGGTGACCCATCCACTCCACCCAATAGAGTGTGTTTCTTTAGAGTTTCCTTTCTATAAAGTGTTGTTTCCTCATCTCAGTCACATCTGCAGCAACAGTCCCATAAATCTTCCTTTAAAAGGCACGAGCCTTCCTCTGTTTCCCACAAGGGCAAGGTCATTCTTTGAACTTTGGAGTCATTTGTAACCAGGGGCTTTGGGAAGGAAGATTTTCAAAGGCAGGAGGGCAGTTGGATGCTGAACTCCTTTCAAATTTCCACAGGAGCTGAGTGCCTGCTTCCCATTTATACCTTTGAAAGTCACCCCATGCACTGTTTATCTGTCTTCCCAGGTATTTTTTTCCTTCTCCTTCATACATCCGAAATGACTCTGTGATGCAAAGTCTCACACAGTTCCCTTTTAAAACCTTTTTTAATGGTTTATATATTTGTCCTTCCAGAACCAGGAGAGAATTATATCCTTTAGGGGGGCTTAACAGTACTTTATGGAGCTCCTTGACTGCTCTTCCTTCCAAGGGTTGGATCTTAATTATTCTACATAGAAAACAATGGTAAAAAGGCTCAAATACTCAGGATGAATTTTTCTGCTAGAAAACTAAGCCAGGAATGTCCAAGTGATAAAAAATTGGCATTTCAAGAAGAGTTTTTAGAACTTTGATCCTTTCTGTTGTTGTATATGCCTTATGAGTGTGTCTAAGATAGGTAGAGTATTGGTAAGGAAAATAATGTGGAGAGAAAAAATTTAATTTGAGTTGCCCGAGAGAAACGGGACTGAAACACCAGCTCGTTTTCATCTTGCTCTGGGTGCTCTCTGTAGGGAAAAATATACTTTTCAAGTATATTTTTACTGCATAAATTTTCACCTGATTCAGAGGTGCCACAGAGGAGCCTCCTCTTTGCAGCTCATCCTGTGGAGCTGGGAACTCAAGCAGCCAAAACCAGAGGAGCCTGTGCTGCCAAGGAACTGATGGCTGGGAAAAAAATCCCCATTTTGCTTGTTGGAGTACCTGACTTATGAAGTGTCTAAAATAAAACCCTCTCCCGGATTTTAAGATGAGTTAGGTATTATGGTGTGAGGAGACAGATAAACAGAGGGTAATACTGTAATCATTGCTTTAAAAGTAACACTGCTCGGCTGCAGCAAGGAGTAAGTGTTGGAGTTGTATCTGGTTTTGTCATTTTATTGCTTTTCTATTTTATAGTCGTGCTGATTATCCCTGTAATGGCTTTTCCATGCATTTCAGAGCACGCAGTGGGTAATGCCTTCTTTCAAGTGGAGAGCTGCAGAGTATTTAAATTGGCACAAAACCTTAGGTTAAATAAAGTTCACTCCAGACAGTTTTGTAGTTTTTATCCCTTGGAGACTCCCGAGTTCTGTATTTTAAAAAGTTCTTTGATCCTAAATATAGACACCTGAGGGAATTTCATTCCCTGTGAATGGAGCCTTCTATAGTTGCCATATGCCTAGAAATGTCTTGCATTCTTGGCATCCACACTTTTTTTTTTTTTTATTTCTCCCGTTAGGGCAGGATAGAACTAAACCCTGAATTATTCCAGTTTCAGAGGTGTTTCAATTAGAAGTGAATATTGAACACTGAATTAGCATCTGAACAAAACTGTGTTCTCCAAATGGTTGTATCTGTTAGAGGCAAATGGGTGTTATGATGACACAGTGAATTCCTGGAAAGGTTCATCAGCTTGTCAATACTGTATTTAATTTGCCTGATTTCTTTCCACCCCTACAAGGAATTCTGTTATCTTTTATGAATTATGAGCACATAGTAATGTGGCTGTAATGACTCTGAGGTTAGGCTTTATTTCTGGATACATATATATATAATAGGATGGAAATAATTGTTTTGTCCCTCCCTTCCTCCTGAGAAAAAGAACTCAATGAACTTCTTGAAAGAGCTTCATTTTCATATTGAACTTTGAAGTTTCCAGTGAGAAGTTTAATTAGGCTTCTTAAGGTAAAGCTAAGCCATCAGCCACAGTTTCCTGGTTGGGTTTTTGGGAAGTGTGCAGGATTCTGGAAGGCTTCCTGAGGCTTGGGAGCAGGCACCTGAGATGCCAAAACTTACCAGAGAGGAGCTGCAACAAATTGCATGTGGGTGTTTGTTTTCTTTTCTGGCTGAGGGAGAGGCACAAATGAACTTCTGCCCCTGCACTTTCGTTCCATACATTTATTTCCATTCAGTTCAGAGTAATGGCAGAGGTGTTTAAATGTTTGACAGAGATAGGAAAAGGGGGGAGGTAAGAAAAGACAAGTAAGGATGCAAATATTGCTCCAGGTGGAGTCAGTCCTAGAACAGGAGCATAAAGGCAACACAAAGAGAAATAAAAATAAGAGTTTTAACCCTCATTGTAAGATAAATCAAAGCAGAACCTCGAGTGTTTGGCAGTGACAGGAAAATAAAGATAACTGAATGGAAAATGAAGAGGAAGTAATAAAAGGGTTATTTAAAACCAAATCATGAACAAGTGTTTGACTTGCATGAATGCTGACTTTAACAAAGCTGGCAGTAAATAAGATGGGAATGGGCTGTAGCAGAGCACAGAATGGAGATGCAGTTTGAGCAGGTTCTACCCAAAACCAGATAGAAATGTTTCTAATGCTTCCCTTTTGTTTAAATTTCTTTAGTTTATGTAACCAACCCCTCCTATTTGATACCATTCAGAAGCAAGAACTGCCATCCTCCCATCTTTGGAGGCACTGGGGTTCAGCTCCAGCAATATCAGCTCAAAATGCCATGGAAGTAGCTGAAAATCAAATCATACCTTGCTGACAGGGGACCTGAGAAAGAAAGAAATGGTGGTGTTTTCCTCAGGAGAGTATTAAACAACACAGCTAGCTGATAATGTGGGAAGATCTCGGTGACATTCGGGTTCTGAGTTTCCTATAGTCTAAATTTTCACAATTTTCCTTTGATTCCCTGCTCTTCTGTTTGACTGTTGACAGCAGAATATGTGTGATCACTGGCAGTCTCACACTGGTAAAAGTGAGGAAGGCTGGAATACCTCTCATCTTTCTGGGCAACTGTACAGACAAGAATTTTGGGTTTTTTCTTTGGGAAAGCTGACAGTCATCCTTCACAAGGGTAGTTGAGGTATTGAAGTCGTGGGATTTAGCAGCAGCTGTCATGGTTTTTTTCTATTCCTAGAAGTGATTTATACAGTTTGGGTCAAATGTAGGTATTTCTGTGTTTCCTTCAGTATAATCTTAAGATTTTTCTCCTCGTGTCTTCCCCACTGTAGCACAGGGGCTCCTGCAGCTTGTCCAGGTGGCACAGCACCTCATCTTCAGTTCAACTTGCATTTCATTCACAGATGAGCAGTTCATGTGCAGGTTTGAGTGCTGAGCAGTGAGAATCTGTATGAAAATGTGCAGATCATGAGATGGGAAGAAACTGAAATTCCCAGGCAGAAATGTTGAGCACTGGGAGAACATTAGAGATGAGCCCATTTCCCCATTTCCTGCCAGTTTGAAAAGACACCAAGTTTTATGGCCAATTAGTGACAATCAAAAGCCATGGAAAGTGTCACTTTTAATGTGCAGAACATCTGGTACCTGCAATCAGTATCTCTGCAAAAGGTTTGAGGATAAAGGATCATCCTTGAGAAATTTGAAGTGTTGTTTTTTTTCTGTTTTTCATTTGTACCATGGGATAAAAGGTGGTAGCCAGGCTGAAAGTTTTCCTCACAGTTTGGGTTAAATTCAGCCTTTCTTCTACAAAGCTTCTTGCACAAAGTGTTTGTGGAGGTGCTTTGACTCCAGTGGGGATGTGGGCATGGGTAGATCAGACAGAAATGCTGATGTTTCCTGTGGCAAGAACTGGTTTGAGGTGGACTTGATGTCCTAAATGGGCCCATTCAGAATATTCAGAATCAAACTGACAGCTCTGAATGAGCCTTTTCCAGGAGAAATTATCAGTTGATAACAAGGAACTGTCAGTGAGGCAGCAACTGCAGACAGGGGGATGCTCAGCTGGGTGGAGTAATGTGCAGGTGACCATGTGACAATTTTAAAAAAAAGAGGGGGATTAGAGAGCTTGAAGTTTTACACCTGCTCTAGACTTCATTTTGAAGGGTTTTACCAGCTGATTTTCTTGCTAAATGAAATACAGTGTTCCTGTTTTGCTGACTCACTGGAGAATTAAGGGAGAAAAGGAGCATTTAAAATGAGGTATGCAAAGTGCTGCCAAATCAAACTGTGACACTGGAAATAAGCATTTATCATAGAGATGAAATGAAATTTGATCTTAACCTACAGTTTTTGAGTTAGCATGTCATGAAGACAGGCACATCTGTCCCATATATCACCATTAGCATCTGAAGGGGAAAAAATGGGGTGTGGATTCGAAATTAATGAGTTCAGTCTTGACAAAAGGCTGACTGCACCTCCCTACTGTGTATTTAAAGTTATAAAGTTATAAAGCTGTGTAGAAAATGATAAATAGTACAGAGTTTAACTTGAAATTCCTTGGCTGTGTATCCCTGAGGAGGGAAAATAGCATTTCTATGTCCATGGGTGATGGCCAAGCTATACCAAGAGATGATTGGGATCAGGTCAGCAGATCCATCAGCCCTCACAGAGTTGTTCACCACTTACACATTCACATGATGGCAGGTCCAATTCACATGCTTGCATCAGGTTTCCTTCAAAAATCAAATGGAACATGGAAAATCTGTTGTTTTTTGAAGTGGGAGGTTCTTTCAGCTCCCAAGTGTGCTTCCAGGTGACCACGGCAGAAGAAGAAAGTGGCTGGAGAGAGACCAACTGCTGGGGTGGGTGCTGATGGAAATGCCCTTGGAAATCCCAATCAGCAGAGCTGGGGAAGATGATGTGAAAACCCAAACCTCACGTGCCCCTTCTGAGTACACTGTTGTTATATTTTAACTCGAGGCACTGAAGCTCTCCAGGCTTTTTCTCAGGTTTTCGGTACACGGAGGGTTTTTAAGGAGGGGGGCAAAGGCAGGCAAATAATTCCATCCCCCCCCAAAAAAAAAAATAAACAAACAGGAAGACCTTAAAGAGTTAAGGCTGGGGGTGGGGAAGGAGGGGAATTATCTGTTAAGAGTATTAGTTGTTTAATAAAGCGCGGTTGTCCTCCAGATGAACCCGCCAGTGACTCTGCAATTGGGGTCATTCCAAGTTCACGCTGTGGACTTTTGACTGCCTTCTGTGTCTGTGAAAACAGCCGGCGGTTCCTGCAGGGATCACTCAGTCAGCCCTGTAACACAAAACTATTGCCAGCGGGCACCTGCTGCTGCCGCTTCCCAGGAGGTCCCGCAGGGAAGCGACCCCAACTCGTCAGGCATCCACGGGATGGGAACAGCGGGGCTCCCCTGGGATAGCCGGCTAATCAGGCTCCTCGCAGCCTCCCATCAGGGGGCTTCCCATTACCGCCAGCACGCCCTTGTCAGGATGCATTAGGGAGCCCGGTTAACGATGGGATGTGAGCTAATTAAAGCCCTTTTCCTTCGGGCGGGTGACATCAAGAGGGGTGGGGAATGCTGCGGGGAATCTCAAGGAACGTGTTTGTTCAGTGGGAAAAGCCGGCGGCTCCTCGTGGCTGTCGGTAATTTGGAGGGGGTCAAAGTTGATGTTGCTCTGAAAACGAGAAGCTGATTATCGCTTTTTGCTGATTTAGTATTTTCTAAATGAAGAGTGTGGCGGGTCTGTTCACAGTGCCAGGACACGTTTCCCTCTGCACGGTTTGGCTTGGGTAGAAATGTGTTTGGGGCTCAGCCTGAACTGCCCTTTCTGGTTAGGACTGGATGGAACAGTTGAGGATGTGCTGATGTGCAAAGGAAAGGATAAAAGTCTAATTCACAAAATACCCCAAGTAATTCTTAAGAGACTGACTGAAGCCATGGAAAAAGTATTTTGTGGAACAGCTTCAGACCAGGAGGCCTTTGAAACCCGACAAATAAGCACCTGCTCTTTTTTCAAATTCTTAAAGCATTTAAAGCTTTTTACTCTCAGTATAATGCACCAGTGACCACAAAGATAGGGAAGGAAGAAGCTGTGCTGTCTGTCTTCTTACTGGGGTCCAGTTTGTAAAATGAAATATGTGGTGCTTCCATCCCATACCAATGCATGTATTTATGTTTCCTTTAGCCTAGAACATGTACACTGGGAAGGTTTTTTGCCTCCATATATTCAACTAAGTGCTTCATTTTGAACTGTTGTAATTTACTGTCAGTAGTCAGTGTAAAAATCGGCTTCCTCTAAAATACCTGGAACAGGTTGTGGAGTTGGAGGAAATAAAGGTGATTTTTAATGATATTGCTACAAGGTACACGATCACAAAGGGATTGAACTCCTTTCTAAATGTGTTCTGCAAAGCAAAGATGAGAACTGAATAAACTCTGTGATTTCTGATTTAAATGCAGTTCATTTGGAGGTTTGCACAGAAGTTGTAACTGATCTATATTTAATTTCATCACTTTCTCCCTTAGCATTCCATCCTGGAATGTTCTGCTTTGCTCAGTCAATAATATTTGTAAATGTACCGTTCTCTGATGCTAGAATTACAATGGAATGTTTGGACTCAAGTCATATAATTGTGTATTTATCCTTTTGGGATGTCCTTAGAGGACCAGGCAGTGCCAAGAGCTTAAAAAGACTTTAAAAGATTACTTAGACCTTATTTCCATGCTGTGTGCTTCATGCATCTGGCTTAGAGGGAACAAGCAGTCCAAAGTCGAGTTTTCATTTGCTTTTGAATTCTTCTTGTGCCCCATAAGCCTTATTGTTTGGCACCAGCTTTGGTTCACAAACACTGGTTTTGTTTTTCTTCTGTTGCTCGAAACAGCAAGGGATACACAGTCTGTGCTAAAGGTTTTGTGGCAAAACTGCCTTAATTATTGGACCTTTAAAAAGAAAAACAAGCACACCAAATAACCCCAAACACGAGCAGATTAGTTTTTTTGGACTGATGCTGCTTCCTCTGCTTGTGCAGATCGTGGTGGGTAGTTAATATCGATGGGTGATGCCGTGTAAATGCAACACAAGAAATGATGAATCATTGATTTACTTCGGGCTGCAGAGGAGGCTGAGGCCAGCGTGCCCCAGGCTGGCAGAAGTGTAATAACATCTTCAAAAACTGTGAAGTGCTGAGAGTGCTTTACATGCTTTTCCCAAAGATAGTATAGATAGCATAATGCCCTGGGATTTGGAGGAAAATGTCGTATTTCACCCTCCTCTGGAGGATCAGTTTGTGTTACACCCTGGAGGTTTAAGTGCAGTGGGGAAGGTTTTCTGCTTGCAGCATGTGACCAGTTGGTAGCTTCACATCCTGAACCAGTGTGGGATGAAAAGCAGGGATCCACATATCTTTAGAGTGTAGAGCTGGAAGAAATGGTGGGCGGGGGGGAAAATGCAGGAAGTACCATCTGCTTTGGGGGCACAAAGGGTCAGGGGAGACAGAGGATATCTGTGAATGGAGGTGGGTGAATGCTCTGCTGACTGGGGCTTTTTGGAAGGATTCTTGGCTCTGTTGGGAGATGCCAAGTTGACAAGTGAAATCCCCATTTCTCCCCTGCTCCTGGTGCAGATGGCTTTGTTCAGGGTGCCTTTGGCTTTGCAAACAGGTAACTGCTCTGAGCTGAGACTGATGTGCTGTGTGGCAGTTTTGTTTCAAGGCAAAAGGATGCCTGAAATGGGGGAAAAGCAGAGATAAAAGACCAAGTGACTAATTTATTTTGTTCAAGTAGACAAAGAGCTCATTATGAAAATTAGGGAAGGGGGGGGCTGGTTTTTAGAAGCCACTTGATTAGTTACATGTTTGTTCCACAGACTGTTGTGTTTAGTTAGGTTGGCATTTACATGGGCTTGAGGAGACTTTGAAGTTATCAGGTCACACCTTATTAACAAAAGCTGGGGAGGACAAGGGTGGGTCACACTTTTGGTGTCACCTTTGTTTATCTGGAGATTGTTTTTTAAAGTGTGACTGGGTTAAGAGCTCAGTAAGGGCCATGCCTGCCCTTCCACCAGTCCCACTATCTCAGACTTAATGTTTAATATTGCCCTTCCCAAGGGAGGCATCTGAAAGCAAAGGCATTTTGGGGAACAAGGCAAGTCTGCTTTTGTGCTTTAACGTGTTCAGATCTCCCTTAGCAGTTTAAGCTGGACTTAAACTGCCTAAATTTCTGGTCTTTACTCAAGTTTCTGATCCTGACTTAACTTGCCACTGCTGAGGAAGTATTTCTTAATACAGTGATTATAATCTACACAGAGTGGGCAGAGAATTGTGCAGGTGTTTGGGGGGGGTTGTGTTAGGAATCTTTAATTTTCTTTTATATTTAGGTAGATACCACCCTGTTTGCTGAAACAGGCTTCAGAAATCACTTTGGGGAAAGTATTTCTGAGATGCACAGAAAAGGAAAAAAAAAAAAAAAAGTGAAAAAGTTGTGACCCAGCAGCAATTTCCTTCAGGTGCTGGGTATTATATACCTGTATTTCATACCTGTAGTGGTATTATGGGATGGCACAGATGTGGTTCACAGGAATCAGGCTAACACTGACACCACAGGCTGAGTCTTTATTGCAGACAAGAGTCTGAACCTCCCAGGAATGCTGAGTTGCTCCTTGCCCAGCAGCCCCTTCACATCACCAAAATGCCTGGTTTTATCTTCCCTGGTGTTCCACCTCTAATTGACAAACTCTGCACCACAGAGCAGGGAAGGGCTGGTCCCAGCTGGAGAGGGTTCAGGAGGGCCCCACTCCCCTGTGCTCACCGAGTAACCCCGGGGTTTGGGTACAAATGGCAGCAAAAATTTGGCTTCGGGCTTTGTTAAATGAGGCCAGAAAACAAACAGGCCCCGGGGAGGGGGGGAGGAGCTGCATCAATTCAACATGAAGTTCATGTTTTGTAATTAATGCGTGTTTAGATTTTGTCACCTGAGTCGGGGCAAAACGGAAACGTTTCATGGGACGTTTGGTAAATTAAAATCCTTAAATCGTGATGTTTACAGCTGTAATTCAGTGGTATTCTCTAAATCACACAAACAAAAATGTCCCTGTTTAACTTTGGATTTACAGCTAATGAAGAGTTTGACTTTTCAACTGTGTGCATGGGATTTTTTTTTCCTTTTTCCTTCCTACTAAGAATAATACACTATTATGTTAAACTTCTGTCTGTACACTGAAACAGGATTATTATTGATGATTAGGTGTCAGATTCTGCTTCACAGAGGAAGGGAAATTTGAGGAAAGACTGGATTATATCCTCTGGGAAAGCTGGGTTAGTGAAGCTGGCCAGTGCAGGGAGGGCAAAGCTGTAAGGAGAGATTACCAGTTCTGATCAATATTGATAAATTGGTATATTCTTGCTGGCTTATTGTCCAATTATGCACTAATATAACTTCTAAAATGTGTTCTGGAAAAATTGTTTTCTGGCCTTGATATACTCCATAATAAGGTTTGAATTTTGAAGGCCTATTGAGCCTTTGAATTTTTATAGCAGCTCTTCTAATCCTCTTAAACAAAGTATTTATCCAGAAAAAAAAAATAACCTTAAACACGGTTCATAGATAGCTTCAGGTTGGTTTGTATTTCTAGACTAATTTAAAAAAAAATAACATCTACATTAAGTTCACAACAAGGTCAAGAAGTAATTCAGTCCCTGATCACCATGTTCTGTTTAGTGTCCATATGATCAAGTCACAAGAAAGGTCATGGGATTTAATTTTCATCCCTGTTGTTAAAGTCTACTTGTTTAGATAATTGGAGCCACTGGACTGGTTTGTCTTTGAGCTGGGAAGGAGTATTTCAAACTGGGATGTCGTGTCATTAGTGAGAAAGAAATGCAGTCTTGGAAGAAATGACAGAAAAAAGAGGGGAATGCCATTCTGGCATCAGGCACAAAGATTGTTTGTCAAGTTCTTTTTTTAATCTTCAGTGGATCAGAATTTCACACCGTGTTTTGTTGTCCTCTGGTGCACACCTGAACCACAGAGGGTTTTCCCAGAACTGATGTGGGTGCAGAGGAGATGGGCAGGTCCTTGCACAGTCCTGGGACAATGAAGTCCTTGTTGTGGAGGAGCTGACCCTGCAGGACAGCAGTGACTCCACTGCTGCAGCCCTGAGTGTCTGTGACATTCCTGTGGCACCTGGGACATTCCCCAGCCCCAGTGGAAGACACAACAAAGCTTTAAATGATCCTTCCTTTGGGGAGGGCAGAGAGGATGAAGTTGTTCATTTACTGAAAGGAGATAAGAGTGCTGGTGGTAGTTGAGAGTGGTAGAGGAGGTGTCCAACGACACATAATCAAAAACCAGCCAGTTTTTGGAGGTTATTCCAGGAAAATGCCTGCTAGGAGTCCTTTCCTGTAATAATACCCTGAATACAAGGCAAGGTTTCAGGTTTTCTGTCTCCTTTTCTTGCCTCCCTCCTTCCACCGAGCTTCTGGTTTCTATCTGATGACGTCAGACTGAGGGTCAGCAGATGACAATAGATCATTTTTATTCGGTGTTTTTTCACTGGCTCTCCCACAGCAATGGTCAGAATTTCCAGAACAAACCCTGCTTGGACATAGCTGTTCTCTTCCTTCTCTGAGCATGTCCCAGCTCTTCCCCCACGCTGTTCAAGGGAGGTGTGAAGAGTCAAAATGCTCCACACTCACCTTGAGGGTTCCCCCTGGGCTTCTGATTTGCAGTGTGTGGTACCTGTGGGTGCTTCTCAGGTCCCCTGTGTGTCATGGGGTGCCCCAGGTGCTGCAGGGAGCAGGGCCTGGCTCCCCACTCCCCCCCCAGCACAGCCATTTCTACCCTGGGTTGCTAAAAAGAATTTCATTAACTCCTACAAATGTTTCTGTTTCATGACAGGCATATTTGCCTCGAAGCTTTTCACATATCTCTGCAGAAGAAAAGCTTTCTGTCTGCAGAACATTCCTGTGAGCTTTTGAAAGGTCACCCTTGGGTCACTGGTGTTGCTTTTTGGTACATCTTTCACAGGCTTGGTTTGTTTTGGCTTGACCACTGCACTTGGGCACCTCCTTGGTTTGTGGCTGTCACCTCAGGATTTCAGTTGCACAGGCTGATGGGAGTTCTGAGGCTTCTTCTTGGCAAAAAAAAAAAAAAAACAAAAAAAAAAACCACACAACAAACTGGGCAGACTCTGTACGTGTAACAAAATTATCTGTAAAAATCTGTATTTCCCAGCCAGGATCTGGGAACTTTCTGCAGCAAATGGAAGAGAAACACCTTTTGTTCTTTTAATAACAGACAAGTTTATTATTATTATTATTATTATTATTATTATTATTATTATTATTATTATTATTATTATTATTATTATTATTATTATTATCTTGCAGTTTGCTGGGACCTTGTCAGATGGTTTGGGAAAGACCATGGATAACAGGCACCAGACGGAGCGGGAATACATCCGATACCACGCTGCGACCAGCGGGGAGCACCTCGTGGCTGGAATCCATGGGCTGGCACATGGTAACCCCTCAGCTGCAGTTTTAACTCCTTTCTCTCTTAAAAGTAACAATCAGCTTGCAAAGAACAGTGGCTGTTGCTGCTGGGTGATTATCTGAAGCCAGGGCAGTGGAGCTGTCAGAGGTTTTATGTTTAAATCTGAGTGGGGGCAGGTTGGGGTGAGGGGATTGTTTGGTTTTAAAGTTGACAGAAACTTCATTTAAGAATCAGGTCTTTCCACTTCACCAGAAGTGGAAGCTTTTTTTTCTTCAAATTATCATGAAATCTCAAAGAAAGCTCATCCAAAACATCTATTTCTTTCTAAAGGCATAAAACACCTACACAAAAAGTTTTTTTGAGGGCCAGACATTAAAATTAAAAATGAATATGGCTGGATTGTGGCTTTCTTATGTTTGCTTTCAGTTCCAGAAACCTGAGTTTCCTTGGAATCAGTACAGCAGTTTAAAGTAACATTTCACCAGTTGGGTTATTCTGTGGGTTTTTTTCAGTCTACTAAGAACTAGAGACATGAATTTGTGTAAAAGGCAGTGGACCAGTCTTAATTTGGCCACAATCTCACATCAATTTAGCTCATGATTTATCTGTTGAAGAAGGTTAAATCAATACAAGCCAAGTTTAAATCAAATATTTATATTTTGCATCATCTTGACTCAGTTTGTTTAAATGTTATTCTCTTAGTGGAACTATTGCAGCCTGTGCAAAGCTGAGCTGGCTTTCACTTAAAACAGGATCTTTTCTATGCTGAGAAAAGTCTTTGGTCATAAAGAGACATATTGTAGGTATGAAATGCATCAGGAGAGGTTTCTCTGTGTGTGCTGTACAGCCTGACATAAATTATACTCGTAGAAGTGGAGGAAGCCTAAAATATGTCAGTCTTTGCTGAGCAATCCATTCTAAAAGCACTTCACTGGGTTGTTTTATCCAGTAATTAGTGTGACTGTTCTAATCCTCATTCCGTGGCATTTTTAAATGCTTCCCATTCAGCTTTTTTAAAAAAAGGAAAAGAACTGCTAATTCCTACATTTCAACAGACAGGATTTAACCATGAACTATAGTTACTCAAGAGGAAAGATTTAAATAGTTTGGGCTTCTTGAGATGCTGCCTGGTCTGTCCTCCACTTCCAGACCTCGAAGGAGCACCTGGCTGGAAGCTGGACAGGAGAGTGCTTGAGCCAGGGCACTAAAAACTGATATTCTGATTCTGGAGATGTGAAATCCATACAGTGTGTTGTTCTCAGATACAAATCTCTTGAAGCCTCAGTAGGTTCTTGATTTCTGAGGTTTTTAGGAAGGGAAACGTGCACAGAAATGGCTGTTGGTGTCATCACTTAATGTGCCTGTTTAAAGTAATTGACGTTTTCCAATGGAGAAATGCACTTTTCTATTTTCTGTCTCGAATTGTATCAGCTTTTGTCACCTTGTAAATAACTGCTTCACCTGTGCAATTGATGAGGACTCTGTGTGTGAGTGCAGCTGGAATTAAACCACTATAAAATATTTTAAAATACACATATTTAGTAATGAATTAAATCTTTATCTGAGGGATGTTATGGTCTGTAGGGGTGTGTATGTATGCTTCATATACAGTGGGTAAAGTTATTGGTTAGTGTAATGGGATTTGAAACATAAATGGACAATAAATCATGTAGGTGACAGCATCAGCTGGGACGAGGTTCTGGAATTTTTAGAGGCAATAACTCTGACCTAACTTGCTATTCTTGTCTTTGCCAGGTATCATTGGAGGCCTGACAAGTGTCATAACTTCCACAGTGGAAGGTGTGAAGACAGAAGGAGGGGTCAGTGGTTTCATCTCGGGCCTGGGGAAGGGGCTGGTGGGCACCGTGACCAAACCCGTGGCCGGAGCGCTGGATTTCGCATCGGAAACGGCTCAGGCAGTGAGGGACACGGCCACCCTGAGCGGCCCCAGGTCAGCAACCACTTCATATTCTTGATCAATGTTACTGGAAAACTGGGTATTAATACCTGCTGCAATCTCTCATCTGATTATCTTTCCCCAGGCAAAGCAACAATAATTTAATCAGATTTACTGTGAGCTGTGATCGGTGCTGGGGCCCATTTCAATTCCATTTGATTTGGTTTAATAGATGGCATTTGCTGATACTGTAACAAGGGTGAAGTCTGCACAGAAGAGCTGCAAGATAAAATAGGAATTATTAAGCTGCAGCATTAGATCAGGCAAAATTTTTAGAATAGCTGTTTGTAATGAGATTAAACTCCTACTGTGGAATCCTCTCGCAGAGTTGAAATGAAGGAGTTCTTCTCCCTACTCTACCTCCAGCTTCCATTTAACTGTAGAAAAACAGCTCTTCAAAGGTTTGAAGAGTTCTGGCATCAACTTATTGTCATTATCTTCTCATTTGCATTTTGTACACGAGTTCTCAGTCACAGGAGGTGTGGCTGTGTGCCCCTGTGTGCTCGTGGTCATCTGCTTCCCCATCCTCCCGTGGGTGTGAGGGCTCAGCACATCAGGACAGATGTGCAGGTTTCTTCCCTGGGGTTAGTGGTGGTTTTGCTCAAAGTACAAGAGTGCTGATTAGCACCGACTGTGAGTGTGGCAGAGGAGAAGGGCCAAGTTCTGACAGGGAACTGCTCTGAGAGAGGAGTCTTTGTGCTCTTTGTGGCCCAGAGTTCACTTGGTGTGCTAAGTCCTCTTGTATGTACCTGACATTTCTGTGCTGGAGAGGTGAAAGAGAACCCTAAGCAGGTTTTATTGTCAGAAAGCTTGGAGGAGAATGTTTGCAAAATGTTGGGGTTTCTGCTTGTTTTGTCTTCCCATTTGGCTTTTCCATTTCCTGTGTTTTATTGTGCCACTCTTGGAACCCTGAAGGGTCTACACGGGGGATTGAGTAACAATAAGCTTGATGAGGTGTGAGTGAGGTGTAGGAAGCTTGAAGAATGACCCAAGGTGTGCTTTGTTGTGAAAATGGAAGTGTGTACACGTGTGTCTTACATATTTGGTACTTCCCCTGATTTGTAAAACCAGGAGGTCAAGGATTGCAGTTTGGTAAGTACATTTACATACACAGAATTAAATGAGAACTCCAAGTGCATCCCTGAGAAAACACATCCAGTGTTTCACTTGTACATGTCTTAAACTGGTGACTGTCCAGAACTGATCGATGTCAGGGTGGGAGAAGCACACCTGGCTGTGCTGTAGCTGCATTTCTGGTTCAGCTCTGGGTCTGTTATAGTTTGTTTCAAGACACACCTATTCCTAAAGTTCATGTTTTGACATAATTCTGTGAGATGGTGATGGTGTTAGAACAGTTGCCAAACTAGACAGCAACTGGGAGAGGGGGAGAGGGTTTCCAGCAGCCTGATCTGGGGCTTGTGTTTCCTTTGGGGCACATCTTCCTGTAACTTCTTAACTGTCAATTTAGAGAAGAGGTTAAGACAGATGAGCTGAACCACATTTTGGTTCCACTAGATTCTGAAATACTGTTGTCACTGAGAAATTATTTTAGTGTCCACACACACCCTGCAGAGTTTCTGACCCAACAACCTTCTACAAGAGGAAAGGAAAAAGAAAGGGAAAAAAAAACCAAACAACCTTTCCAAGGTTACTCAATCACTACAGCTCTCCAGTCCCCAAAAATCTGATCAAAACCTTTCTTAGATAAACAAATGTGCCTGAGAATATGTAGATAATGTGACAGGGGAGTAAAAACCCTCTGAAAACCCAACTCCACCTATGAGCAACTTCACATTCATGTTTTGTTTGGTGCGGGAGGGGTTTGCTGTGCTTATATAATGAAGCAACCAAATGGTTCTTCTGGGGGTTTATAAAAAAAAGAAAAAAAAACAACAAAGCAGCCCACACAACAAAGGGTTTGTCCATGTTTCAGGCTGCTGTGCACCACTATCCCCCCGCCACATTTGTAACTGCTCAAGTATGTGTGGTTTGGAAGGAGAGGGGAACAAACGTTCCAAACCCAAGCTCCTGGCTCTGCTCAGTGTTCTGCTGGAGCCTGCTGGGCTGGGGAGGCTCTTCCAAGCTCAGCACACACAAAAGCAGCCAGGGCCCTGATGGATGGGGTGGGGGGGGGTGGCAGTAACTGATCTCCAGTGTAGTTTGGAAGGGTTTGGGAGTTCCTGAGCGTGGCAGGAGCGGTTTGACCTGACCCCGGGACCGGCTCTGCGTGCGCACGTTCCCGGTGCCAGTGCAAACCTGAGTCAGCCAGTTCATTGCAGTTGCATTTAAATGGCAGGATGTGTAACTGTAAATTACAGGCCCCTTGCAGTTCTCTAATTGCATGGCTGAATTTAAAAAAAAAAAAAAAAAAGCTCTCTGAATTTCAGCTGCCTGACTTTGAACCGTCAGATGAGGTTTGAGTGGGATGAAGAATTTTAATTGAGGTCGTGGGCTTTCCTCAAAGACGTGCTCCAATTCCAGCAAAGTTCCTGAATGGAATAGAACACTGGAGCTAATGTTCCTGTGATCGGGCTACATGGACATGAGGCTTTTTTTGGCCTCAAATGTATGGATTTGTATTGGGACAAGCCATGTGCTGGGAACGTGGAGCCAAAATGGCCGAGGCACAGACAATGCCTTTAGAGCTTAAGGGGTGAGGGGCTTAAAGGACAAGAAAATATTTCTTTAAATCTGCCTTTAGGCTGGACTGTTTCAAGGCTAATCTTATTAACTTATTATCTAATCATATAATTTATTATGCTTGTTATTTATGAATAAATCTGCCTTAATACCTTTAATGCAGAGGAAAGCATAAAACAGTTGTTGACAATGCAGCATACATCTAATTTATAAACAGTTAATGCCTGGGACTTGATACCTTTATTGAGTGGGTTTTATGTGTTCCAAGTACTCCAGTGTCACATACAAGAGTTCTGATTATTTCCATATTTGTCATATACTGCCAAAAGTCTTAAAGACCAGTTCAAAACAGGAAAGCTGTTGTGTCTCTGGATATGCTTGGAAAGCTCTCGCCTAGAAACGTGTTTTACATCCTAGTGCAGCACAAGTAAAGAACATTTATATTTAGATGTGTGTCTAATCTAACAAGTAGTGCAGGAAACTGCCTTTATGGCTTTCTCTCAGGCTTCTGCCAGGTCAGTGTGAGTTTAAGATTATTCTTGGGCTGTTGCTGCAAGGGTTTGTGTTCTTTTCTGAGAGTCACAACGTGAAAATTAGGAGTAAGGAGATAACTCCATGACCTCCCCAATTCCAGTGAATTCTGTCTGTGAGCTAGACTGTACTAGTAAAGAACAGGAGATTGGCAAGCCATTAATGGTCACAGAAAAGTGTTATGTAAATATTTGGTTCTTTTAAATGTGCTTCCCCTGGAAAGCAGCAGCCTGTGCTGGTTGTTCCTTTGCTCTCCACTTCCAACACCCCACTGGGAGATGTGCAGTGAGGTTTCAGAGCTGGAGACAAAGTCAACAGCAGGTGATTATAAATTAATGGGTTTTTTGCCTTTGTGCATCCTCTGTTATCTGTGATTTGTACAGTAAGGTCAAAAGCAGTGGAGTTGAGAGTATCAGTGACAGTGAGAAGTGGAAAATATGTACTTGTATGGAGCACTGGGTAAAATTAACTGCCAAGAGCATATCCTCGAGGTTCTCAGGTTTTACTGGTTAATATTGCTTGATCCTTTACACCTCTGCATGTGTCCCAGATTCTGTCCTGACTTTGGACTTGATCTAGATCTGACTTTTAGAGTCTTTACAGTAATCTCAGTCACTTATGGGCCACAGTTCAAGGCTACACATCAAGGAGACATCGTTATTCTCCTGGGAAGCCCTTCCTAAGGTTTTCTTAGAAGCCAGAGAGAAAATACATTCATCAGTCCAATCAGTGAATGACTTGAGCAGTCATTTCCTTCATATCCTGCCTTCCTTTTCCCAGTGGGATAGCAGGTCCTCCCTCTAATCTCAGAGCAGGTTTGTCCCTTTCTCTTGCTTGGCTTGTTTGTCCCAGCCCTGGCACAGCTGTAGCCAAGGGCTTTTCCTCAGCATCAGCCCAGCCTCCCGTCCTCAATCCCTGTCCAACTGGATCTTGTGGGTTTCCATTCCTCTGTCATTGACTGTCTGGGTTGTTCCACTGCTTTTATGGAGCAGCTCTGAAATCCCCCCAGTGTACAGGTTCCCATCAGTGTGGTGTGAAAAGAGAGCCAGGCTGTGCTCTCCAAACCATCCAGAACTGTGCTGGCTGCTTTTCCTGCCCTATCACATTGCAAATGGATATCTAGTTTTCTGCTTGCTGTTTTCCCAACCCAGGAGGGGGATTTTTTATGTTTTGTTTTATTTTACTGCTTTGCAGATATCTCCTTGTCATTTAATATTTGCCTTGTGGATTATTTTTTCCCCTGATGAACCAGGTTGCAATTTTACAGGTTGAATCCCATTTAATTTCCTGCCATATTTCTGACCTCTTCAGGTCCTTTAATACTTCACTGTCCTCACTGGAGTTTTAAACACCTCCTTATTTGTCCTCCAAATGTAGTTTTACATCACTAGATCCTTGAAGTTAAGCAAGCCTGGGTTTGTGTCCACACATTTTACAGCACCTCAGTAGATGCTTCTTTTTCTGTGAGCAGTCTATCCTGCTCAGTGTTCTTCTGTTAGGTTTTATTTTATCACTGGTAACTTGCTGTAGTTCATTTGGAGAACCTGGCACTGTTCTTGAGGTGTCTGTTCTTCCTTGTTGATTTACTTACAGTAAATGTGAATTTATTTCCCTGTGGGAGAAGTAGTGGAATCCTGTCAAGATTGCTTTGCATGCTCACTCTTTGTAAAGGGAACATCATCTTCCCCTTGAAGCTCCATGGGAGGAATTCAAGCAGTTGAGACTTGTGGTGACTCTCCTGGAGCTCCTAAAATCAGGAGAAGTGAGGATGAAGTGCAGTTCCACCCCACATTTCACTGAAGTGGTTGAGTGGGATTGGTTTGACAGCAGGTACCAAACTCTAACACTTTTTTGTCCATTATTGCAAATACCCACTGTATGTCTGAATAATGTTTCCAGGAGTCTATTCCTAAGTGTCTGCAATACCAGAGACCATTTATATTTGGAGCACTCAGTTGTCTGCAGTTGGTTGTCTTTGTCCCCTTTTTTGACCTTGACTCAGTTTAACAACTGGGAAGGAGTGGAAGTGAAAACCACAGTGTTTGGACCTACAGCAGCAACATAATCCTTCATTAATATTATATAGATGTGGTTCCTTTCACATCTGCTCTATAGGAATGTTTTTATGTAATAGGAGGTTTAAGGAAAAAATAAGCAATTAAGGATTAGGCAATGTTTAATCATGCAGGTCTTACACTTTACATATTTTACACTGATGAGCCTCTGGAGATTATGAGCTAGACTTAGGAGAGGAAAACCCCAGAACAACCCCTTTACCTGCTGGTAAAAAGACCCTTTCCCAAGCCCAGGGATTCCAGTTGCTGAGGCTGTTCCCTCACACTGTGCCTCTGGGGTTTTGTGCGCCCTACATTTTTGTAGATGATTTAAATTCCAAAAAAAGGGAGGTCTAAACCTTTAGCTGAGACTTGTGCAACTTTTTTTGCTTTGCCATGACAGAATGGATTAAACTGAACACAAACCTGGCTTCAGAAAACTGCAGTCACTGGGTTCACCAGTGGGGACACGTCTGTTGGCATTAAGCAGGGAGGCTTTGTGAGGGACTGGCTGTCATCCTAAATCCCAGCAGCTCTTCTGTGAGGAAGAAGGGTTTCCCATTAGAACATTTGTATTTAACTTGACATTTGAGGGCAGAAAGATACCCTGGATGCTTTCAGACTGTGGTCAAGGGAGAGAGGCTCTGGAAGGGAATGTTGTGAGGGAAGGGCTGATGGAGAAAGTGGAACACATGGAAGTAAGCAATGCTGAGGAGTTACCTGAGCATAAAATGTGCTGTTGTGTTTTTCTTTAGATGTCCATTCATTAATAGCAACAAATAATCCCATAAAGGTAATGAATGCAGAGTTCTTACTGTGGTGGTCTCCACAACCCCAAAATATTTACCCATGCCTTGGTAAGTTCACCTAAAGGCAGTTCACCTAAACCCAGCAAGCTGTGCCAGCCAGGGTTAACCTGCTGCTCAGGATGGGTTCAGAGATATCAGAGCCAGCCTGATGGCACTGTGTGCACTCACTGGTTTGGAAAAGGGGTGAGTTAGTGAGGAAAAGGTGTTGTGTTGTGTTGTGTTGTGTTGTGTTGTGTTGTGTTGTGTTGTGTTAGGCTGGTCTGGTGTGAAAAGAGAGATGGCTGAAAATGGACACTGTGGGCACAGCACTTGCTCCCTGCCAATTCAACACGTCTGGAGGCCATGGAGAAGTTTCTTGGGACACACAGACTTTTGCAGTAGGTGACTAATGTTTCCCAGTTTGGTTAAATCCAAGGTACTGTCACGTTGGCCTGGTGTAGTCCATCAGAAATAGAAGTAATTATGAACTTCCTTCTGAAAAGAGCTGATGAATCCTGTGTTGGATTTACCGCAGATTTATTCTACTACTTAAACTTTGTGTGACATGAAGCATTTGCTTCACAAAGTGGAATTCTTCCTCAGTGTGCCCACTTCACAGTATTTAGCTGTTAACTCAAAGGAATGCAGCTAGACAGGGAGAAAGTTTTATGTCCTCTGGAAATACTTGTATTTCTAGAGCCTGCATGTTCTGTCTAATGATCTTTTATTTCAGCCAAAGGTTTTGAGTGCCAAGGCCAAAAGGGAAAAGGAACACCTTTTACTCTGTTGCATGTTTTTTGGTATTCATGTGGTTCTTAGAGCACAGAATCTCTGCTAAAGGCTGCTGCTGTCTTGGTGTATTCTGTGTAGCACTTGTCTTGGGTAGAAACAATTCCAGAGAGCTGCTGATTTAACTAGTCTGCAGTGGTGCCTCCTAAAATAGAATCGGAGAGTCTTTGGAAAAGAAAAATATATTCATTCATTAGCATCAGCAGAACCAAGTACAAAGTCACCAAAGACTGGGCCATAAATTATTTGCGGTTTCCATTCACAAATCTGCCTGCTCAGAACAAGGTGGGATAAGGTGGGAGCATCTGCACCTCAGGAAGGAACAAAAGCTTTATTCAAACCAGCTGGAATGTCCCGAGTTCCGCAGAGAACCCGTCGGGCTCGAGCCCCACGAGTGGCACACAGACATCTCATACACATTCTGTGGGTTTCCATAACCCTCTGGCCCAGTTTCCAGGATTTTCAGTTCATATAAAATAGCAGGAAAGGTGAAACTGGCGTAGTGCAATGGGAGTATAGGATTTATTTACTCATTTCTGGGGTACAAATGGCAGGAGCTGCTCCCCAGTGCAGTGTTCTGTGTGACCTCCTGGCCTGACACAGCTGCTGCTGCTGCCAGAGGGGTGAAGTCTGGTACAACAGGTCTGAGCCATTCCTGGGAATGTCTTGCTGGTTTTAATAGGGATGGAGGTAATTTGGATATTTTGGGTGCTGAAGAATGAGTCCATGGGCACCTGCACAACCAGGGAGAGTCCTTGGGGATTTCTGTGTATGTATTTGCTTCTCTTGTGTGGATTTGGAATAGAGCCTGTCAACTTGTCTCTCCATTTGCCTTCACTCCTGGTGATTTTGCCGTGAGGTTATGTTAAAGGTTTCTGTACATCCTTCAGTTTGTGACCTGCATCAAGAAGTGCCCTTTAATTACCACAGTAATACAGCTTTGAGTAGAGAGTGTCTGAGCATACCCAGAGACGGACTTTTACCACCCTCAGACCAAATACAAAGATGCAGGAAAACGCCCATTTTAGACAAAATTAAAATCTCCTCTCCATGCTGTATTTCCAGTCATTTTTGTGCCTTACTAGAATTCCTTGCTACATCCTAAATATCAGGGCAGCAGGTTCTCTGAGGTTACTCCCTGTGTTTAAAACAGTGGAAACACCAAACCGTGCAGCCAGTCAGCTTTGCACTGACAGGTTTTATTTTCAAACCAAGAGATACAGCATTGCTTTAAAACCAATACCACTTCTGAGCAGTGCTTTCTTTAAAGCCAGCTTAGCCAGGGTTCATATTTATGCAGCAATTACAGGCTTACTTGAAAAGCAGGAGAGCTGAGGACGAGGTGTGTTCTCAGGGCTGTTTACCTGTTACTAGACAGACTTTGCCCTGTCATTACCGGGAAGGTTTTGTGTTCAGTCCCAGTCCGGAGCCGGTAGATGGGAGCCCAGGGCCTGCTGGGATGGGGTTTTACACTTGTGCTGTCCTTTTGCCCTTCCCCTGAACTCTTTTCATTTCAGTCATGAGCAAACAGTCAGTGCCTGAACTAACAACCCCGCAATCCTCCAAAGCACGCTCCTTACAGTACCAAACAAAGGGAGGCCCGCGTGGGCCGGCCCAGGCCAAGGAATGCAGCTTCGGGGTTCTGCTCCATAAATTTAACCAGCACGACAAAAAGGAGATAATATGAGCCTTCGTGATGATCTGAAAGGGGGAGGTTTGTGTCCCATTGATTGCGGTCTGGCCCCGCGCCAGCCCCGAGCCTGACCGACAGTTGAACCATATCGTTAAGGCGTGTAATACAGCTCGAGTCTTGTACAGCAGCCAATGAGTACATATCCAGAGGGCAAAAGTTTATAAAGAGTCGAGGCTGTCCTGTTTAACCCTCTCACACTGCCTGTAATGTACACTGCTGCCATTCAGAAATAGGCACTTCGCTATTAAAAATGTAAACCTTCGACTTGCTGGGCTTGGAAAACGTACATGTGTGTCTGATTTCTAATGTGCAGCAGATTTATAAAGTGATCGCAGAAAAATATGTAAAACTGATCTTTTTTTTTTTTTTTTTTTTTTAACAACAACAAAAAAATCCAACCCAGTGCTTTTTTTTCAGCATTGCTTTATCCAGAGTTACTTTTTTTTGTTCAGAGACGTCTTCTGGGTTGTTCTGCAAACTCTTTCATACAGATGGAGCTATTTATTGCCTTGATGTCACCTCATTTAGCATGTGGCTGGTATTTTTATAGATAATTTTTTCACCTAATGTTGCTGTTAACATGTGGAATGCTCTTTATCAGTTCTGTAAGTACAGCCAGTCTATCTGAATTGTTCTTGCAACTGTGAACTTTAAAAATCAAAACAAACCTTGTGAGTAGCTTTTTGTTGGGTGAGGTTTGTGCTGGAGGACTTTTCTGTGCCTCTTGGATCCCCGGTTGTGGTAACTGGGAAGTATAAAAGGAGGGTCTGAAAGAGTAAAAACTCTCAGCAGAGTTGATTCACAGAGTCCTTCATGCACACCCAAAGTCACTGTCCTGGTGCTGGGCAGGGGCCCTGGTTTCTTCTTCCCCAAAGTGGATTTGGTTTCCCAGAAAGGCAGGAGTACAATGTGGAAGCATTTTCTGTTATGCTCAAGCTATTTTACACTCAAAGTGAAGTGACCATGTTTGCATTTACTACAACTGGATGTTGCTTGGCCAGCACGGATGGGGTTTGATGGGACTGTTATAAATGTGACTCCCCATTCCTGGAAGTGCCCAAGGCCAGGTTGGACAGGGCTTGGAGCAACCTGGGCTAGTGGAAGGTATCCCTTCTTGCTTCCTTTTGAAATTGGAGCCCAGTGAGGTTGTGTACAACCATAAACCCAGAGAATAGTTCTCAACTGGGTTTTGATCTGGTGTCCAAAAGAAGAGGGAAGGGGGAGAAGAGCTCCATCTCCACGAAGCTGGCAAGAACAACCCCCATGATAAACAGTTGCTCCTTCAGCACACCGGATCCTCCTAAAGGCACGTCGGGTCAGCTAAAGGTCTGCAGCATCTGAGCTGGGAGATCCCTCCAAAGAGGAGGGATTTGACTGTAAGTGGGAGGTTTTAACCCCAGGCACCATTTATTTGCATGTTTCTGCCTGAAACGAGCATTTTGGGAACACGTTTAACAAGCACAATATATTCCATGCGTTCGCTGGAATCAACGGCCCATATGAGCTTCCTCAGATCTGCAGTCAGCAGGGAGCTGTCTGGCCCAGGATTTTACACATTCTTGCATCTAAGGGAGACTTCAGATGCCAAATCCAACACTCAACTGACTGCACCGTGTGTGCATTTGAACACACCTTCACAGCATCTGTGTTGGACGCGGGGAGTGAATCCTGGGGCAGAGCTGTGCTGGATCTCTGGGATCCAACAGGGAGCTGCACCCCAAAGTTCAGCACGGGGCAGGAGGCAAGTGCACTGAGCCCTTGAAATAAGAATCACCAGGGAAGATGGAATCCAGACTGCCACGGCTTTTCCTGAGATGTGCTGAGACCTGGCACATTAAATCCTGCTGTCTGCCCCCTTCTGCTCAGGAAATCCAGGCCATGTTCCTGCTTGGAGTGCACCAGTGAGGAAAGAATTGTGGGAACAGTGGCTTTTTGGTGCTGTGCAGAGGTGTGATGTGCAGAACAGCCCCTGGCAGATGTGGCACACGTCTGTTCTCCGTGTGCCCCCCAGGTACAGCTGCAGCATCAGGAGGTGGTGGCTGTGATGGCCGAGTTTGGAGCTCAGTTTTTAAGGCAGAGGTTGTTTAGCATTTAATTGGCTCTGGCACTTGTGAGTGTGCTTTGCTTGGTGTCCTCCCATCACAAGCACTCTCCTCCTTCTGCATTTCATGGACCTCGTGCATGGGATGGTGATCCCAGTGGTGCAGGTCAGTCTGGAATTTCAGTGTGTCAGGTAGTTTAGTTGTGTATTTTGTGGTAGAAGATAGAATCACAGAATCACCTTATCAGATTAAGTCACTTTTAATGTCTGAAGTGCACTGAAGCCCCCTCAGACAAAGCACTCCCTGTATTTAGGAACCAGACTTTTCCCAGAGCCAAGCAAGGAACAGTTTGATATTATTTCTTGAAAAAGCCAGCAGCTATTGAAAATTGTGTCTTACAGTACCTGCCATTTTCCTTTGTTTGAATTAAGGTTGCTTTATAATTATTACAAGGGGATAAAAACTGTTCCCAGGCTGGAAGTCGGTATGGCAGGTTACAGCCCAGAGCAGGCTTTTGGCAATAAATTTTATGCAAACCTGAAAAAACAAGTTTACAAGGGAATCACTGACTGATTTTGAGCTGTACCAGAACCAGTAAGTTACTGCTTCACTGGGCTGGGCTGACAAGGTGGTCAGACTGGAACACACCTTTGCTGGTGACAGTTGCTGGAAGTTTTGGCAGCACCAACTGGATCTACCTGAAGGAAATGATTCCTAGAGAGTGTGGGGAGAGCCCTGGAGCCAGGGATCCCTTGGGAAAGTGCCCATGGCTGGGGGCACACCCAGGTGTGGCCCTGGGGTTTGGGTGCAGGCAGGGGGTGCAGCCAGTGAAGTCTCTGTGAGGAGCCTGGTCCATTAAATATTAATTTCAGGTGTCAGAATTCCATCTGCTTGCACTGAGAGCTGTTGTTTGTGCAGGATTTGGGGTGTCCATGCTCAGGTTGGGTTTTTTGAACAGATCTGTAGTTGCCAGTGTTGTTCTCTTACCCAGAGGACAGATGAGAGATTCCCCAGATACATATTTGAAATGAAAAGTTTAGTGATTAATGTGCCAGTCATGGGGTTTGTCCTTTTTCTCTCAAAAGTTGCTTCATTTCCTAAAGTTGTTTTATTGTGAATAATTATTCTGGGTGTGATACTGAGGAAACTGAAAGATGTAAATTTGTAAATAATTTCTAAATCATTTTAGAAGTGGGATGGTTTGTTTTAACAGCCCAGAATCTGTTGATACACAGAGTTTGATGCCTTCTGAATTTTATTTTTAAGGCTTTTGCCAGGGCAGTCTGGGTGCACTTCAGGGAAATTTTTTAGGTCTCCAGGAGACCCTCAAAGATGAGTAACAGTTCTGTTCTCACAACCACAGTGTATTTATGCACCTCTGCAGGAATCACATCTACAGACCTGGTGGTGTGAACCTGCTGGGAGGGTACCTGGTAGGGATGAATGTGGAGGGAAGGAACAAGGACAGGGGACTCTGGAAAACTTGTGATGTCTCTCACAGAGCTTTCTCAACCTAAAAGTTGGTAAATAATTATCCCCACTAATACCTGACCACCTCCTTCATCAGTGGGCTGGTGATGTGTTTGATTACAAAGCTTCCCAGAACCCCAAGGATTCTGTGAACTGCTCAGCAAACACCAACCAGTTAAGGCTGTGCCCTGGTCCCAGTGTGCCCAGCGAGCTGGCTGAGAGCTCCAGAGCTCAGCTTTGAGCAGGGCACAGCTCTGGGTTGGCCTCAACCTCCCGACACCCTCTGGAAGCCCTTTGTGTCTCCATCCAGCAGCTCCACTCCCTGCTGTGCCAGGCAGACGTGAGGGCATTCCTGCCTTGTATTGCCTTTGTGTGCTTATTAAAAAGGAATCAGCAGATCTGCTGAGTGCCTGGGTAATGGGACCCAGATGTGGGCACCGCCACTCGCTCTTGCTTTACAAATCTGCAGCTTCGGGGATTTCATCAGCATTGCTTGTTATTTACAGAACGTAACTTGAGACAGTAGAACAAATTTTGAGATTAAAAAAAATCAAGTGGTGTGGAATGTTTTTAGCTGTGCAGACCAAACAGAGCAGTTTGCCAAGGGGGTGATGGACTAAATCAAAGCAGTTTAGGCTTGAACCAGTGGCACTGGGTTGGAAAGCTGCTGACCTTATCACTGAGATGGGAATGATCTGTTATCACCAGGATGAATGTTTGAGCGTGGAGGGGACAGCAGACACTGTACTTGTACTCTGAAGTGCTTCTTCCATTTAAAAACAAAAACCAAACCCTAAAACCAACCACAAACCAACCACAGCTCAGAATTGCCAGACTTTCCAGAAATCCAGTGTGGTGCCCAGTACCTTTGTGGTGCTGGTTGTTCCTCTCTGACCTCTGTCTGTAAACCAGACATTAGAAACCAGTGTTCAGAGTTCTTCTAGTTCCTATGGGATTAAAAGGCCCTACTTTATTCCCATTTTTAGGGCAGTCTTGCTTGCAGTGCTTCAGATCCCTCTTCTCAAGGTACCACAGAACGTTAGAGAAGATGGCCCAGGTGAATGTTTATCTGGAGGGTGGTTCATGGAAAACCCACTGCTCGCTGCTGCTCCTCGCTCCCAAGGGGCTGCTTATCCAACCTTCCTGAAAGCAGCATGGGAAGTGTCTCAGCAAAATGTTATTGACTGGCCAATAGTGAATTAAAACCCACCTTACACTGCAGACACTCCTCAGACTTGTCAGTAGAAGCTGTGGGTGGCATGGAGAGGTTTAACAGCTGATGGAGGCTTCCTGGATCAGTGACATTTTGCCATTTTCCTGCTTTGGGAACTCAGGAAGTTGGACAAGCAGCAAGATGTGAATTACACTGGTTGGAATTCTCTAATTTCTTTGGAATTTCGCCTCAACATTTTGCATTTCTTGGAGGCAAACACATACTTTGGTTGACTGCTTTGTAGAAGTCTTAGTAGGTAAAAACAGGCATGTGTTTGTTCATTGCTGGTGTAGGTTCAGAAAGACAACAATACAGGTGAATCCTGTTCCTATCTAAGAAACCCAAGGGGCAGGTAAAGAAGTCTGAGGAGCAGAAGGCAAATGCTCTGTGTGCTGATGCTGGGCAGCTCCAAAAGCAAAGGTGACATTCTGTGGGACTTTCCTCCTGTCTCCAGATCAGAAAGGCTGGAGGCAGTTCCTCCTGCAGGGTCTTTTTACAAAGAATCAGGATGGGAAGCAGAGATCACTAATCCAAAATGGAGCATTTGGCTGGGAAATCAGTAACAGCAGTAGCCTGGAAAGAGGGATGAAATAGCAGGGAGCAGCCCCAGAGTGATGCTGCTGGGAAGGGACGGGGCTCAGCAGCCTGTAACACAACTCTTCAGGGGCAGGGCGTTCCAGGAGCTTGAAGGAATTCAGAGTATTATTTTTTAACAAAATATTGCTCAGGGAGGAACCAAAGCCTGCAGTGCTGTGGCCAATACTGACCTCTGATGTCTGTCAGCCCTCACGTGTGTGCCTCTATTATTGCCATTTTTTAACAGACACTCAGAAAGGTAAAGTGTGTTAAACCCTGCTATGGAGATGCTTATTAATGAGGATTTTAATTTTGTCTTAATTTAACTGCACCTTCCTGTTTCCACCACCCTTCAGTTTGCAGTCTACGGGCAGTGCCCATCAGTGTGAGCTCTCTCTGGTTTGATATACTTTTATTTTCTGTACAGCACTGAGAAGAAACAAATCAGTAAAGCTCTGCTGATAAATAGATCCCAAATCTGCAGACAGTAGACTCAGTTTAGGTTCCTTCTTCCTACTAATTTACCCACTACCCCTTCGTTGTAGAAAAAAACTACAGACACCTCTTGGAGATGGAGAACCCAGTGCCACATCTCCCAGAGCGGGTCTTACAGGATCTGTGAAGACCTTGGATTTTTGAAGGCTTTGTCACCCCTTGTATTTCAAAATGAGCAGGGCTGTGTGTGCTGCCAGGTGCCAGTGGGAGGCCAAGGGCTGCCCAGGTCACCTCTGTGTCTCCCGTGCAGGACGCAGGCGGAGCGAGTGCGGAAACCGCGGTGCTGCCGGGGACCCCAGGGGCTCCTGCCCCGCTACCTGGAGAGCCAAGCTGAGGGACAGGAGCAGCTCTTCAAGCTGACAGACAACATCCAGGATGAGTTGTGAGTATTGACTGACACAGCCATTTCAACTGCTCTGTTTGTACCGTCGTGTCTGGGGGGGACGGGGGCTAAAACTGCTTCAGGCGCATTCAGTTTTGGGCCTCTCACCACAGGAAGGGCTGGAGTGTTCCCAGAGAAGGGAACGGAGCTGGGAAGGGTCTGGAGCACCTGGGGGGGTTGGAGAAAAGGAGACTCAAGGGGGACCTTCTTGCTCTCTGCAACTCCCTGACAGGAGAGTGGAGCCAGGGGAATTTGGGCACTGATGCCAGGGAACAAGGGACAGGATGAGAGGAAATGGCCTCAAGCTGTGCCAGGAGAGGTTTAGGTTGGATATTGGGAAAATTTCTTCCTGGACATGGTTGTTAAGCCCTAGGGCAGTAGTGGAGACCCTATCCTGGAGGGACAAAGAAGAAGTAGATGTGGCCCTTGGGGACATGGATTAGTGTGGCCTTGGCAGTGCTGGGGGAACGGTTGGGCTCAATGATCTTACAGGGCTTTTCCAACCTTCATGATTCCATGACTGTGCAGGAGAGGTCAGTTTGTTGGATGGGGGTCTAAAGGCAGCATTCATCCCTTCCCTGGTCTCCACCACAGTTACCAATCAGCTGGGGCAGTGGGGAGTGTCAGATATCCCATCAGAGCCTGTGCCAAGGCAGAGGAGCAGAACTGCTGATGGTGGAGCTGCAGAGGGAGGTGCCAGTTCAGCAGGGTCCCTCGGTGTCCCTGGGCAGGTCTGAAGCCTTGGGACACTCCAGGTTCTGGGAGGAAGAGTTTGCAATCTGCCACTTGCTTGTGGCCCTGTGAGTTTACATTTGGTTTATCCCGTTCCCATCCCATTCCAGGGTCTTTGTGCCCGGCTGGCTCCCAGGCAGGGGGAATGGAAAGAGCAATTTGTGACCAACAAAGATCCACAGCAGAGCAGTGGGCTTTGTCATCGAGTCCCACTGTTCATTCACTGTGACTCTTGCCATCAGGAACATCATTCAGCAGGAACACAGTGTTTCTTGTCATGGAAAATAAGTACAAAATTATGCCTCTGACTTTTATCCTAGTATCATAATCAGAAACACATTTAAAGACCTGATTATTTGCATATTTTCCTTCAGAGTTAAATCCATAAAAGGGGGTTTAATACCTTGCTCTACTGTTCTAACTAAATGTTTCCACATTTTTTTCCAGTTAGGCTCGCTGTTTCACTTCTGGAAAATATTGTGTAATTACTTCCTGATGTTGTTAAAAAACCCACAAATTCTCCAGAGATCTGGTTGCTTCTACTTTGTTCTACTGGATCATGTTTCATTTAATTTTTCATTTTATTAATTTGAGATATTTTTAATAGTGTAGATAGGTTTAAAAAATTAAAAAGTTGTATCCTTAAGCAGCATCTGAAAAGGTTAAAAATACCTGTTTTGAGAACTGGACATTGAGGAGAAAGTAACAGTTGGCAAGAGCAAAGGGGTAATGATGCATGACTCAAACTCAGAACAAAATGTAGAGCTTGAACTACAAATTAGCTAATGTTTCTGGGCTTCTCCATTAAATCACTGACCTCTGTTTCCATTCCTCGCAATATATACATGACACCAGTAAAAGTCTCGCTGGGAAAGCGGATACATCATCTGTTGTTCTTATGGAGCAAACACAGCCCTGCAGACCTGCTGCCCAGGTGCTTCCCCTGGGCTTTGGGGGAGCTGCTGGTGCCCAGTTTCTCCCCGTGGATGTCCCAGTGTCCCCGGTGGCACCGTGACCCCATCAGATCCCGGCTCTCTGGGAAACCCTGGGGTGTTTGATGGGCCTGTCCAGCCTGTTCCTCTGCAGCTGTAGGTGCTGCTCCGGGTCTAAATTAAGTTTTCTGTGACACTTCATAAAAAATGTCACTCTCCATCCTATTTAACTAATTTCAAAGGCAGAACCTTCCCCTGAAGTGTTTGAACTCTGGGAGAAAACTGCGGGGCAGCTGCTGATTTCCGGGCCTCTGGTAATGTTGTCTTTCACCTGGGTTCCTTTGAGCTGAAATTCCCCTTTTTTTTCCCCCCCCCCCCCAGTTTGTTTTACTTAAAGGAACACAGTTTAATTTATCCTATCCTGCAGCTCTGTCCAAGGGCAGAGCTGGCAAAGCTCTAAGAGGCCCTTTTTAATTAGGCTGGTTGTCATCAGCACTGAGATAACGGTGTGGGTTGGAACTGGTGGGGGCACCTTTCTCACTGTGGATGGAGTGAGGAGGGAAAGGCAAGTTCAGTGCAGAACAGTGTCTTTGAGAAGACTGGGAATACAGAATTACTGGAGTCACCCTTTTACACCACAAAAAGAAACCATGGCCTGACCTCTGGCCATATTTTTGGCTGCTGACATTCCATTTATAGCTATGGGTTTATTTGGCTACAGCTCAGGGTAGTTTGTGCACAGTGTTATTTAAATGGCACAGCCAGGGGTGGGGTTGGAGATGAGAAGCTTCTCTGCCACCAAAAACACTGAGTAGTGACAAACTCCATGGCTTCCCAAGGCAGTGAGTGCTCTGCAGGCTGTCTGAGGACAGCAGCACTCAGGTTTGGATAAGCAGTGGTTCAGAAGGCAGGGATTGGGAACCTGCCTGACAGCAGGAGAATCCTCCTTTTACAGATGTGCTTCAACCCTGGGGCTGTTGGCAGAGCTTTATTACTCTATTTAGCACTCCATTACTCTATCCACTTATGATTTCACATTCGAGTTGCTGAATTTTTCAGCATTTAAAAACCCCACTAATGAGGCTCATTTCAGTAGTAAATCAGAAGTGGGGGGAGAAGCATTTGTGTGTGCAACATCCATTGCACTTTTGCATCTCTTGTGGTTATTTTTTTACACCCCAGCCTCTTCAGCCATCATAACTCTCAATATTCCTGACTCACTTTTCTCTCCCTCTTCCTATTCATCACTCAGCCTAATCTCCCTGGGGAAACCTGTTTGCTGCTTAACCTCTCACCCCGTGTTAAACAGCTAATTTCTCTTTTCTGCTACTGATCCCAGCAGCAGGTTCAACTTGTTTTGTGTTTTGAAGGGGGACCAGGGAAGCACAGGAGGGTTGCAGTGTGGACAAGGATAATGCTCCCATCATAAATATCTGCACACCTTTCACGTAGCAGCTCTGGAACTGAAGTTGGTTGCAATTAAGATTCATCAGTGCTCCAGTGCAAGGAAATTACTCCTCCTAAACCTTGTCAAAGGACATTTTTATGTGCCCTGGAAATACCCAAAGCTGGCTGCCAGGCATTTAGCACTAATATTTGATTTACAGCATGATCTTTTTATAACTAGGTGAGAGGGTCCTTCGTCAGCTCCACTTTTAAACTGCCTAAATTAAAGACAGACGAACTGTACATGTTCCACTGCTACATCTTCTGACAGACTCCAGGAGGTCACTCAAAACAGGTGAAGACACGGGTTAGTTTGCTGTTTTTAGCTCCAAGGTTATAATTTTTGGTTTTGTCCTCTGTTGCAGCTTCATAGCAGTGGAGAACATCGACAGCTACTGCGTGCTGATCTCCTCCAAGGCCGTGTACTTCCTCAAGAGCGGCGACTACACGGACCGCGATGCCATCTTCCTGGAGGTCAGGTATGATGACCTGTACCACTGCCTGGTGTCCAAGGACCACGGCAACGTCTACATCCAGCTCACCAAGAAGGCTGTGAACACGAGCAGCGGGGTGGCCATGCCAGGCCCCTCCCAGCAGAGACCCATGGTGAGCTCCTGGCACCTCCTTCCTTCCCTCTGCCCCAACTGCCCTATGGGGGGAGAACCTTCTCCTGCTCTCCAACTTCAGGCACTCCCTAAACTCCTGAGAAAGCTCAAGAAAGGCAAACCCTAAAATATTCCTTCAGGCAGAAAAGTAACAGGAAGAAACCACGTGTTTACCTGTGAAAGGCTTTTAACTTCACCACAGAAATGGAACTTGGGTACTTTTCTCTGGCTTTTTACTCATCTCCTACTTGTGTTTTTTCACTGTGAGGTCTCTTAAGACTGGAAACAGTGTTTATGTCGAGCATATAAAAGTTAATCAAGGCTTTCTCTTCTAAAGCCCATTACAGGGCTTTTTGTGCCATTACAGTAGTTGCTCAGGGGCTGTTTTACAGGCCCAGTTACAAGCTCACCCCTGACCCAAGGCAGTTTACATTCCAAACAGAGCAGCCAGATAAAAGGTGGGAGGGGAAGCGAAGGAAACAACCTCAGATATGGTAACATGTTCCTGTTCTCACCCTCAAATACCTGTGTGTGTCCACCTGGTGCTCCACTTGCTTCTTCCTTCCTCTGTCTCAGCACTCAGAAGGGATCTCCACTGACACCTTTCTGTTCCTCACTTCAGAACCTAAAACCTCTTCTGCTTTAGCTGATGGCAGGAAACGAAAAATCCCCTTTCTTTCCGCAGGTGAAAGTGAAGTCAGAAGCCCTAGCAGTACAGCTGTCTCAAGAAATCAACTATGCAAAGAGCCTTTACTACGAGCAGCAGCTGATGCTGAGACTCAGTGAAAATCAAGAACAACTCGAGCTGGACTCTTGAAAACCACCCCCCTTCCTCACTGCCAGAGTGACCTGCAAGCACCAGGCTGGAGCCAGAACTGAGAAGGGAAAAAGAAGTATCATTTTAGTATTTAGTGAAAACAAAGAGAGGTGGCTTTTCTTTTTCAAGCACTAGGTGTGTAACAGAGGTGTAGCTGACACAGCTTTGGGGCTGGGAGAAGCCCTGTATTTTGCTAACATGTATATATGTACAAGTGTCCCTGTAAATAGGAGCGGGCAGGCGGGTGTTGGTATAAATACAAGTCTGTTTACTGTGTAAAGAAATTAAAGGAGCTCTACTGAGTTGTACTGCACTACCTGACAAGAGCCCTCCTCTCTCTCTCTTTTTTTTTTTTTTCCCTTGAGAAAACTGATTTTTCCAAGTGCGGGAAAGTAAATAAACATTTAAAACCTAAGATTAAGAGTTAATTTCAGCTGTTGGAGCACAGGTGGCCTGTGGTTTGGAGCTTTAACACTGTGAGAAGGGTGCATTGCTTGGGGTAGTTTATTGGGATTTTTGTTGGGTTTTTTTTTTTCTCCTAACTCACTAGTACAGGTGAATGCACAGAGATCTGGTGTTCCACTGAAATGTCAGCCTCTTTTTTTAACAAAAATTGCATTTTGGTAAATATTACAGTGAGGACTCACTAATCCAGTTTTACATTCACAGTGTGACTTATTTCTAAAACAGTTGAAGGGAGGAGCCTTGGAAATGGAATCTCTAACTTCAGGTTTGCCCCTCTCTCAGATGCAGGGAGGGTTTTAGAGCTGGGGGGGGAGTAGGGAATGGTGCCTGGGGAGGGGGGGGAGAGGAAATCACCAGCTTGTTTGACTTCACAACAACATCTTCAAAAGTAAAGTTTTCAAATAATAAAAGTAACATGTTTTTTTCCAACTTTGTACATCAAATCAGTATTTGTCTCATTAACCATAACCACGCTGAAGATGAGGAATGAGTGTCCTTAAACCCACAGGAACTGGAACCCTCAGTGTCACTCCCTGGAGGTGCCAGATTACAACTTTCCTGTAGTGCTGAATAACCTAAATTTTAAGGTAAACCTTTAGTTACTTGGTAAACCTTTGAGCTGCAGCTTTAAAAGATTAACTTGAAAGTAAAGTCCTTTCATAAAGGCACATGGGAGTATTTTGGTACTGAAGGTCAGAATGGAACCAGTTCTGAACTCCTGTAAAATACCTGCCTGCTGGAGGTGGGGAAGGAAAACAAGGAGCTGTGTTGAGCATTTACAGGGATGGATTGAATGCTTGGGGTCTGTAACCATTTTATGCAGAGATGATGTGCAAAGAGCATTGGTTGAACTGTCACCCTCGGAGTGCCCTCAACTCAGGGAGCCACAGTGGAAAATGGATCTCATTTGTGTAAAAAAACCCATTCCAAGTGTAACAAAGAGTAGATGAAATAACAGCTCAGCAGGGGCAGGAAGGAAGAACTGTCTCTAAGTGGTAAAGAGGTGCCTCATATACAACATGGAAGTGGCACATGTGACATGGGGGTGGTGGCAGCTCCTCTCTTTATCTTCCTTTTCTGCTCTCCCCTTCCCTTTCCTGTCTTCCCCAGTCCTCTCCTCCCTTTATTTCCTGTCACATCTCTTTCTTTCCCTTTCCTTTCCCCATCCTTTCCTATCTTTCCTGCCCTTTGTTGTCCTTCCCTCCCTTTTCCTGTCCTCCCCTTTATTCCCCCTTCCTCCACTTTATTTTCCTCCCCTTCCCTCTCCTGTCCTCTCTCCCTGGCACACCCTGCTCAATCCCCTGCTCCTGCCAAGGTGTACAAATCCAGGGAAGATGTCACCACTGTCACTGCTGGATCCTCCCCTGCCCCCTCCCCAGTGACTGACTGTGCAATCAGGTCTGACTCCCCTGCCCAGAGATAACTTACCAGTGCACGTGCTGCCTCTTGACAAAGGGAATGTCTTCACTTTCCAAAGTCACAGAAGAAACTGGAAAAAAGGAGACTCAGTAACTTTTAGACACTTTACACAAGCCAGGGGTGAAGTCCTCCATGTCCCTCTGCATCTCACTGTGGGCTGTTCAGAGTGAAATACCCCTTTCATTGACCCCATTCCTGGAGCAGGGACAGTTCTGTTCCCAGCAGGGCCCCCATGGTGAGGTGTCCCTGCACAGGGCAACATCATCCTCCTCCCCTGCCCTCTGCTCCTGAGCAGACTCCCAGTAAATCACTGTGGTGACACATCCCAGCAGCTCCAGTGTCCAGGGCTGTTTACCAGAGCAGTGCAGTGCTTACATTTTTGTGGGGAGAAGTTTAAGTGGCTAAATGGGCCACATCTCAAACCCAAGAAACAATCATCCATTTCCCAGTGACAAGGACCTTTGGATCCATCTGCTCATTCCCTGGACTGCAGGATGCTTTAACATTTCTCTCTTTTCAGTAAAATACCTTAAGGCCTTATCCCAACTATATATGTATTTGTTTTTTACTTCTTTTTCTCTCTAAAACACAGCTTAGTACCAACCTGCTTCCTACACTGCACGACCCACTCAGCTGACAACTCGTCCAGCCCCTTGCTCTGTTTCTTCTCCTCCAAGGAACCTCAATCTGCTGGTCACAGTGATGTCACCTGTGGTACTTGGCTCTGGAAAAGCAGGTTTCAGTGACACTCTTCAGCTTACAGCCTGCTGCACAGATATTGAAAAAAAAAAATAATAAAAACACCAAAGCAAACTCAAAACACATTTTAATTAAGTCAACAGTTGCTCAAAATCCACTTACACAACTTTTCTTCTAACAGAGAATAACAGTGTGTGTCTATGCTTCTGTACTACTTTTTTAATATACACACACACACCAAATATACATTTAAAGTTCTCTTGAGAAGCAAAGGCTGTTTTCCAAACTCCTCTGTTCCTGCAGGCAGAGTTGTTACAAGGAAGGAACTTATTTTTCTGGAAAAAAATAAAAAAAATAATGTGCCCAGAGCTTCAGACTCCAGTACTGCTGTAGCATTCCAGCTGACAGCACACTGACTCCACTTTATGATCCTTAATTTTATCCAATACAGGGCTGGGACAAAACACTTCCAACTCCCCACTCCTGTTTCTGGTTTGACTTTCCTGCAGCCCTTTTCTTACATCTCTGGTCTGACAGCTTTGAAAAAGGGCTCAGGGCAGCACAAACCCACCTGCCTGAGAAAATATTAAGAGGACACCGAGCAGTTTGACTGAACCAAAGACTTTTCGTGGTTCTCCAGCAGTAGCAGATTTTCTGGACTGGGAAAACTTGAGGCAACCCCAGCACCAGGTGGGCACTGGGACCAGCCCTGCACGTGCCTCAGAGGCAGGAGAGGGCAGAATCCTACAAGGATTCCTGCCAGAAAGAAAAGGTTACCCATTAACCAGTGACAAACACTGCGGGGAAAAAAATAGTCTTTTTTTTTTTTTTTTTTTTTTTTTTGGTGTTTTTCTCAGTAGAAGCACAGCACACCCTGGGCCAGAAATCCCAATTTCTGGGAGCAAACTGCAGCAGCTGCTTTGGGTCAGCTCTGCTCAGGGCCTGGGGACACTTGTGCTGCCTCAGGCTCCAGTGCCACACGGGGTTTTGTTGCTTGTGGTTTGGGTTTATTTTTGTTTTATTCCCTGCATCTGACACTGCAGTGCCTGCCCCCTGGGCCCAGCACGACGTGTTCTCGTGGTGGGTAAAAACAACCTTGTACCTCTGGGCTGACTCAAAAGCACTGAAAGGCCACGAGAGAAGTAAACAGCTTCCATGTGCATTTACATTTTGGATAAATGGCCGGGTCACCCAAAGGACAAGGGCTGCTACGGGAGCTGCAGAACAATGGTTTTTGAAAATGCCAGCAAAAAAAAAAAAGAAAAAAGAAAAAAAAAAAAAGTCCCCTGCATGCTGCAGCTGGAGAGGAATTGTAACAAATAAAAGAGAAATCCATCATACCAGCCATCCCTCAGCCCTCCAGACACCGCAAAAGCAAACATTTGCTCTGCCCCGGGAGGGTGACTCACCATTCCTGAGCTCTGCTGCTCCACGGCCCTTGGCAAACAACCCACAACCAGCAGAACAAACTATCAGAATAATGATGTAGCAAAAAACGTGTGTCTGCGTGGAGGTTTGGTGGGAGTGGGATTAAAAAAAAAAAAAAATCAAATAATTCTTTAAAATGACCCACCATTCACAGGCCCAGACTCTGCCCCAGCCTGCTCTTGGGAAGGTCAGAGCCCTGACACAGCACCAGGAGCATCACCAGGGATGTTCCCCCTCTGCCAAGGTGCAATTCTAGGCCCTTCCGTTCATCCCTTTTCAGGATTTATTTTAATCTCAAAGTATGGAGGAAACGGTATTGAAGGTAAAACATCCCAGAAATGTGAAATTCTGTTCAGCACTACCTGCTTGCCAGGACACATCTGTGTTTGTGGGGTAACAGCACTTGCACTGAGAGTCTTCAGACCATTATAGAGACAACACAAACTCATTCCATTCTCTCAGTGGCCACTCTTCTGGTCTTGCAGCACGACACCAGTTACTACCTGTACACTTTGCTTCACTGACACTAATCCCAACTGCTCATCCTGCCCATTAAAAAAATTATAGTTTAAACCAAACCAGTTTCCCCCTGAAGAAACTCTCTGCTGCTGATAAAACCTTGAGAGCAAAAATAAACAGCTGCCAAGGTCATAATCACACTGAGATCACAGCAGAGCTGACATTTATAAGCAGGTTTAAGAGCCAACTCCCCCACTTTGAGCTTCCCGATTTCAAACACTAAAAAATCCACATTACACAAACAATTTCACTCACCTTTCTTTCTTTTCATAGGTACCTTTTTGCCCTCTCCTTTGAGCACACCCCAGAGGAATCAACACGCAGAAGAACAGGTATTTATACACCACCCAGAACGCATCCCAGGCCATCCAGGAATTCCCACAGCAGTGTCAGCTGCACTCAGAGTCTCAAAGACAAGCACTGCCCAAGCAGAGCTCCCAGGCCTGTGTGAATACCAGCCATCAGTGACAGGCACCTCAGCACTGCTCATGAGCCTCAGCCTGAGCTCTGTGTTCACCCCACGATCATCCTGGTCCTGCAGGATCAACTTGCTGCAGGTTCCCATGGAATGCTGAAATAACCCCCAACACCACACAGGAATCCACGCTCACACCTTGCACACTGTGCCAGTGCCTCACCACCCTCCCTGTAAAATATTTCTTCCTTATATCTGGTCTACTACTCTTCTTTATTTTAAAACCATTGTGGCTTCTCCTACTTTAGCAACAGGCCCTGCTAAAAACTTTGTTGCCCACACAACCAACCCACTGATGCTCTCAGGGGAGAGCAGGTTCCACTGCACCTTTCACACACAAATATTGAACCATGAGCTGCTTCTGACAGAAAACACCACTGACTGATGATGGACACAATCCCACTGCCTGTGTATCCATAGAAGGCACATCCACACCTTTTCCAGGCTGTGCCCGGCAATGATTCCTTCCCGTTCCCTGCTCTGCCCAGCCAGCAGGAAGGAACGGGTTCCCACCACGAGCAACATCACCGAGCGAGCCTCCTGCGAGCGGGGAGGAGGCATTTCTGGAGGGCTGGCTCCTGTTCAGCAGGGAAATGTTTCCCTTGGCTCGCCGGAGTGGCCGGGACCGCGCGCGGTGCGGGGCCGGAGGAGCCAGATTTCCATCCCACCACCCCCCCCCCCTCCCCATTACTCTTTTTGATTGGCACTTTAATGAGGGCGCCGGGGGTCGACCCCCTGCCAGGGGGCCGGTTCATGCCCCGTTTATCTCACAGTCCATGTAAGACTAAAATAACACGCCAGGCTGAGTTTCACTGGCTTGTGATCCCGCAGCCCACCGTGATGGATTGAGTGACTGCAGCAAGTTGGCAGCTAAAGTGTGTTGTAACAGTATCTTTCTGTCAGCGCAACACAATGGATTTGCTGATTCCCGGGCTTTTCCCGGTGTCCGCCGTTACCATCGGCTCGCGGTTCCCCCAAAGTTCGTTTTCCAGGGGGGCCGCAGAGTGATAAATAAATAACACACCGAAGGTTACGCCGAGCTCTCCTCCTTCCCCTCGGCTGCCGAGGGAGGGAGAGGGGGGTTCGGTGCCAGCTTCGCTGCACGCACAGGAACAGCCATAAATCCACTTGCTCCTCCAGAAAGGAGGGGAGGGGGCGGCTCCGCTGCTCTTTTGTGGGAGCTCGTTCTGCTGGGCCAACTCAAGGCTTTTCACCGTGAGAACAATCCAGCACCAGGGGTTGCCTCGTAAAGCAGTTCCCTCCACAAGAGCTGTTGGGTGATTTGGGGCTCAACTTCACAGGCTGCAGAGTCAGGACTAAGAAGCCACAGTCCTTGTCATCACCTCACTTGTTTGCACTGTTTAGAACCACCAAAATAATCCATAGGTCCACTAGAATATCCTTTGCAAGCTGTGGATGATGCTTTAGATCCCTTTATTTAATACTGAAAAATATCATTATATCTCCTCTATAGGAAAATCTCAAACAAGAGGTATTGTTTCCCTTTAAAAGCCTGGAGTCTTAGGAAAAGGACTGAATTTTTATAAGTCATCCAAAGAGGTCCTCTACTGAGATCTTATTCTGTGCTCTGTTTCCTCAATATCCTTTCATTCTCCTTGCCACAGATAAAGGAAAAACACACTGGGATATGAAAAGGAACATGATGGGGGGAAAAAGGGGCAAGACTGAGGAGCTGCTTGAAGAAAACACAGCTGCTCTCAGTGGCAGCTCTTGACCATACAGATCACTGCAGATTTCAAGCCACAGTGCTGGAGAAAAGAGCCTCACAAGTTGAGGATCTTTATTTGTGAGAGAAGAGACAACAACCACCACAAACTGGAGCAGCAGCAGCAGCAGCAGCAGCACATGAGGTCACTACCAATGCAATTCTCCCCGAGTGCAGAGCATGCAGTGATCCCAGAACTGCTCCAGAGATCCCAGGCCACTCCTGGGCACCCCAGCTCTGCAGCCTGCACACACACCACTCACTGAGCTTTGAACCAGCCACCTCAGAGCCTGCCAGCAACACCAGCCCAGCCCAAAGAGCAGGGGATGTGCTGCAAACACCGCTGGAAGCCTCACTGGAGCTCCCTCCACCTCCTCAGCTCCATTCCAGGTCAGATCTGCCCACACGAGCCCTGAACGTTCCTCTGGGGACAACCAGACACTTACACCTTAGCACAGGAGAGGGCATCCCGAGCCTGCAGCCAGAAAGCCTGGGAATTATTGTGAAAAACGAGTGGGTGGGGGAGCTCAAGGGACCAGTGGGAGGATGCGGGAAATCAGTAACACTGATTTGAATAACTGGTAACAATTATTAGATCTTTTTTTGGGATGAATCATCTCAGGGACTCATCATTTAAATGATGTCACTCAAGGGGCAGGAAAAAAATACAGCAGAAGCAGCCAGCCTGCCATGACACAGAGTGTTTGGAGCCACAACAGGATTGGCTAAACTGGTCTGGGAAACTTCAGAGACGCGTGGAAAAAGGAGCAAGTTTTGTGGAGAATACACACTCTGACAGATCAGACAAGCAAATTGGTCTTTAGCAAGATTATGATGTTACTTAGAGCTCTGCTGAATCTGCCTGAACTGCTGGAGAAGGAGTAGCCTCGTTTATCTGATGACCACTGACCTTGTCCTTGCCCCCTGTCCCCTCCCCAGCGGTGGAATTTGCATTTGAAACTGCAGGTTGTAAAATCAGCCAGCCAGAACCATCCCAAGGGAACCAAACCAAACCAGAACAACACAGCAAAACAACACAACAGCCCAAACCAAGCACACAACAGAGGGAGTTTGAACAGAGTCCATTCTCTGGGCTCATCAAACCCACCCAAGAGCTCCTGTCCTTGCAGGGGAAAAAGCAGCAGAGAGTGGTGCTGCCTTGTGCACATCTGAACTCCTTTTATCTCCTTAAACAACTGCAGGAGAAGAAAACCTGTTTGATCAACAACCAGTAGCATCAGCAACAGGCTCAGCAACTCAACAGCAACCACGCTACAGTTTTTACTCCCTTTGTTTCTCACCCAATGGGCAAAATCCTGGGTGCTGTCAGTGCTCCTTTGCAGCCAAACACCTCAGCCTGGCAGTGGCTGAGGAGCTGTGTGTGAACTGGCACTCACAGGCAGTCCCAGAAGAGCCTGAGCTCCTTCCCAGATCCAAAACGGGGGGTTGGGAACCACCCCTGTGTGTGGGGCAGAGCAGGAAGCAAACCCCAAACCTTTCACTGCTCCAGGAAGGCTCGTGGCTTCCTGAAGTCAGGGATTATCTCCAGGTTTATACAATGCTCTTCCCTTTTCAGACACCCAGCTCCCAGCACTTACCATCCAGAAGTGCACTGACAGTAAAAGCTCCTAAATGAAGTGTGTGTGGGGGAATCTATGAGGGATTTTTTTTTTTTTACTTTTTGCAGTTTTATGGAATTTGAGCACACAGAGAAAAATACAGGACCCAGCTCCTGGAAATGCTGTGCATTAGGCAGCTCTTATTGGTTTCAGACCTTCCTTACCTACAATGAGAAAAAAGGGAAAAGAAAAACTAGAGGAAAACTGGAGAGTCCCAGTTCAGCACAGGGTTTTTAGCCTAAAAACTAGGCTGCAGTAATACCAGGTATTACTGTCCAACAAACCTGCCACACCACAGAACAGAAAAACGGCCTGAAAAACATATCAAAAACCTCAGGCCTCACCAATTGTGATGGAGCAACTGCTTAAGAAGCAGCAACTTTAACTTGCTTAGAGCTTTCTGGGGAGGAGAGGGAGTGGAGGCAGAGGGGATTTGGGAAAGGGTCAAGTTCAGCTCTTGGTTCCACACACACCTCTGGAGCAGAGCCCACTGCACAGAGGTGATGTGAGCAAGAGCCAAGAGCACCATGTCGAGTTATCAATATCTGTTATTAACAAACAAAAAAAAATTAACCTTAAAGGTTAACATAATGCTGTGTTTTTACAACATCTGTCAGCAATTATTTGTATTTACTTGCGCTGTAAATGCAGAAGAAAAGTCAGAGAAATAAACACCAGAATTCCCACCAGTCTTGCGTTTTCCCACAAAGAATCTTCTCATCATCCCTGTTTAGACACTCATTTGTTCCTTGCCCTCTCCAGTGTGGAATTTCTTCCCAAGCCTCTATGACCAGAAATTACCGGTCCTCGTACCCTGGAGCGAATAACAACCAACCCCTCTGCAATTAGCGGTGTTAACTCCAGGGTTCTGAAGAACAGGAATCAGAACCATAATAATTTCTTGGATTCCAAAGAGCAAAGCAGCCCCCTCTGCAGTCCCTGCTCTCCCCTTGGCCAGCTCTGCACTGCAGCAAACAGGGAGGCAGGGACAGCAAGGGCTGTGCTCCCAGTCGTACTCCACCTGTGCAATGCAGGGTGAGGAACAGGTTAGCTGGGTGAAAAGTTCACTGCAAGCTGAGCTGTCTGTTTCTCTTGCTTAATTTATCCGATATTTGGCTAACCTTGCTCTGAACCCAGCCCCCAAGACCCCCTTCCTCTCATCCCTCCCCAGCGGGTTCATGTCAGCCAAAGACACCGCCTCTAATTCCCTTCTCCCTGACCCTGCTCAGCGGAGCGGGGGCTGGGACACAGGGCCAAGCACAGATAATCATTATTTATGCTCCAAACTTCAACGGGAGCAAACAGAAAAGCCCTACAGTCAGCAACACTGCCTGATACGGTGTTTGAGCTTATCAGGCTTCCCAAGGCTGGATGGCACAGCCCCTGCACCCTTCGTCCTCCTCCTCCTCCTCCACACCCTGTCGCTCTTCCAAGGATGCAACGCTTCCTAAAGTAGTTTATAATGGATCCCTGATCCCCTCTGGCAGCCCTTGCCAGGGAACTGGCAGCCAGTTCCCACTTCCACCATCTCCAAGGTATCAGTTAGCCCAGTTATGTCCATTATCCCGTTCCTGCAGCTCAAGATCCTCAAAAGGAACCCGACAGACACACATTTTACCAAGCAGAGAGCAGCAGCTGCAGTGACACAGAGACCCAAAGGGTTTTTCTCACCCCCAATCCCAGCAAAATCAGTGGATTTTGCTGGGGGTAGGGAGATGTGGAACTGCTGCTCTTTGGAAAACAGGATTCCCTGATCCACGGACCTTTGTGCACCCATAAGCTGCTCATCCTGCAGAATACAGACAAGTTTCTGCTCAGAAGCTGCCCTTTCACTGATGATTTAAAGGTTTCCCACCCAGTTACCCCCTGTACCCAAAAAGTGGACGACAAGAACCCTTCAATGTCCCCCCTGCCCTGCAGGGTACCAGTTTTACCTCCTGGTGAACCCCCTCCCCACCACCTCTCTGCCCCGCACGTCAGAGCCGTGCTCCGGTGATGCAAACTGCGGGAAAAGCTGCCCGAGAACAGGCGTTCCTGGCAGGCTCTCCGTGTTTTCCCGCTGTGCTCAGCACCGCTCCCAACACTCTCCGGGGCAGCACAAAGCGCATTTGAGGGGCTTCTCAATGACCGGGCACATCGTCAGACACCGGGCACCGACCGGCCCTGCCGAGCTCTCCCTGCTCCCTCTCATGTTTAATCCCAGGAATCCACACGCTCCATACCCTCCTGCTGGCACTCTCCTCCTCCTCCTCCGTGTGAGGGTGACTGAGGATGTGCCGAAGACTCTGCTAATTGAGCAGAACAAATGTTTCCTGTAAACCTTAACTTCGTTATTACCATTTTCGACCCGACAAAGAGCCCTACGGCTGTTCCACGGCTTCGATGCACCTGAGCAGCTTCAGCTCCGGTAGCAACTCTCACAATCAGCTTATTATTTCTGTGATCTGCATCATCACAGTGCCCCAAACTTCACTACAGTATCTGCACGCACAAAGTTCCTGTCCCACTGACTGGAGGGGCAGAAACAGCCTGACAGCTTTAAAATAAGTGGAAATTCCTCGTGGTCTAAGAATAATATTAAACTTGCTTCTCAGGGTCACTGGATGACCTCGCCTTGACACATTTCTCTGGCAGCAGTGCAGACTGGCCTAGCTCTGATGTGGTCACCAATTTAGTGACACCATCCATTCCAAACTTCACCACTCCCACACCAAAGTAGCAAAACACCAGTTTACAGAGAGACCTTTGAAATAAAAAAAAAAAAAAAAATCCCAGCACCCCCCACCTAGCCCTGCACGTTTTCAAGGCATGGAAGTTGCTAAAAAGAGCAAATTCAGGTTGTGAGAAAGACATCAAACTGCTACAGAAATAAACTGAAGATACACACAGCAAACCATCAGCCCACATTGCATAACTCACCTGGTATCTGTATTTCTCAACAGCATTGACCACTTCATCAAGATAATTAAACTAGTAAAATAACAGACAACAGTAATTTCCATACAAGCAGTTCTTTGTGCAAACTTTCAAAGCCTTTGGTAGGGATTTTATCACCTCTTCAAAACCGGTGAAATTAGTCACAGGTGGGTAAAAGGGACAGAATTGCTACAGGAGGTGCCAGATAAAGTCAATCACAGGTGCCACAGTTGTTTGCTCCTTCCACCCACCACACAACAAAGCAAAAACACTTCAAAAGAAGCCACTCCAGCATAATTAAAGGCAAGCTGAACCGAACAGCTCAAACTGTTTACAAATGTAGATTAAGAATCACATAATTAAAAAAAAAAAAAAAAGGCACAAAGCCATTTTAATCATTCAGGCCTAGCAAAACCTGTCCATAAAAAGGTGTCCCCCCAGGCCCAGGCAGTGCCCCAGGACCATGGACATCCCTGGACACTGGTGGATTGACAATGAAATCAGGACTGACATCCTATCAGCTGGATCTGTGCTGGAACCAGGACTGGCCATCCCTTCCCTCCTTCCATCCTCCTGAATTCCTCTCTTCCTTTCTCTCTTCCCTATCCCCCTACCCCTTTATCCAAACCCCACTGCCACATGCTTACAGCTCAGGGACCCACATACCAATTTCCACCTGAGCGTGTCATTTACTAATAAAACTTTCTGATTGTTGGTGGACCCTCTGACTTTTGTCATTGCTTTTGACCAGGAGTATTAACAAATCTTCCTTCCATGGTGACCTCAGCATCGGTGGGAGCCGGAGGGTGGCACTGGACAGCGGGAATCTTGACCAGGCACATCCCAGGGCTGTGGCCAAGGCCAACCATCGTCCACTTTGCTACCTACGGGAGCAACCCAAACGTGAAACCATCGCTCACATGTGGGATCCATTAGGGGCATTTCGAAGGAATTCACGTTCATTGTTCCCCTTGAAATATAAAGGTTATAAAACTTAACGGCCACATGACAAGGAAACTATAATGAAACACTCGGAGATTTACAGAGCGACTGCTCAGCTCTCGGGGCTGGAAATGGCTGTGCAACAGTCAGCATGACCTGTGGGCTGAGGGCTGAGATTTTGGGCAGTTTTCCTTTTTTTTTCCCCTTCCTCTCTTTCTCTGACCTCGCAGGCCGGTGTTCGGTTACCGCAGCAGCTCCGCAGTCAAACAGAAACACAGCTTGGATCTGCTTTCAAGTATTTATTTCTTTTGCCCTGTTAACATCAAGTAATGAAAGGAATTGTAAGGATTTTGAAGGGGGGGGGGTGATAAAAGGAATGAAAGCAGGAGAAAGGGGGGAAAAAAAATATGGACATAATGGCTTAATTTTTCACAGCATGTGCAGCACAAATGAACAGTAAACACATCCCAGGGAAAAATGCAAACAAAGGCTCAAAGTTCCAAGAAAAGAGCCCATCGTGAGTGCCCCCGAGCAAACATTTCTGTGATTAAACCCTCAGAGCCTCTGTGTGATTTCTAGGCCAAATCAGCACAGCAGGTACCTCCCCCCTTCCCCCAGAACATCCCTGGGCAGGAGCAGCCACAGGGCCAGGTTTCCAAGCCTTGTTTTGGCTTAAGGCATGGAAATGTTGCAATTATGGCATTAGGAGGAAGCTGTAATCTAATCTAACGGGTCAAGGACAAGTGTGAAAATCTGATTTGGGGATTTGCCACCAGGGTTTGTCTATACAGAGTGAAATAATTAAGCAGATTTGTGGGCAAACACTGTATTTTGCAGTGTTTCTGACCTGGATCTCAGCTGGTTGTACCATCAGGGAAATCGTAAATTGTCTCATTGTGTGACACCAGGCAGGACTGTACAATTTTCTGTGTCCCCCTTCCTGTGTCTGTAACCAGTGGAACCGCTCTGGTAGGGGCAGGTTTGCACAGGTGAAAGTAAAACACTGTGCTGGCAGTTTTAATAGATGAGTTTCAGGTCTGTCCTCCAAAGCAGTGCAGAGGCAGAACATGAACATCAGGTGAACTGAATTATTGAATTCAGCAGCAGCTCAGCCTTCCTGCTACTGCACCTGTGTTCTCTGCACACTCAGGAATTCTGCTTGTTCTGCATTTGTTCCCTTCCCAGATTTCAGGGGCAGCACACCTCTAGTCCACTGGTGGGTTTATTTTTTTTCAAATGCACTAGAGGTGAGTATGCACAAATCCCAAAAAATCATCGTGCCTTTCCCCCGGTGTGGAATTATGCCATGCCCTGATGTCAGGAGGTCACTTTTATTTCAGTGACCTATTTCCAGGATTTCCAGTGTGATTATTTTCCCCCTGATGATCTGAGGCCGAGAGTGACAGAGACAAAACCAAACTGTGAGAATTTTCTGCCATAAGTAGAGGCAAATGCACTTTTGACAGTGTCCCAAGTTAGTTGTTGGGGTTTTTTTTCCCCCTTGAAAACATCTATAGGCACGTTTTTGATCAGAGGATTGGAATATGTCATGAGAACACACTCAAATATGCGTTTGCATTAACACTGCTGCCAGAAGCCATCTCACAGCCATCACCAGACATGCTGGAGCCCCTAGAAAGCTTTCTGTGGGATTGGAAGGCATCCAGCCAGGGGAAAGCAAAGCCACCATGTGATGTGGATGGCCAGTTCCACAGGAAAACTGTACATTAGTGAATGGCAAGAGCTCAAAGCGGGAGTTGCTCGCAAAGCAAATCACCGCTCGAGAACCATCAAGTGTTTGATAAATGAAAATCTGAAAGGAGTCTATGGAAAAATAATCCAGTGAAAGAAAACAGGCTGATTTTACAGCAGGAATTGCCTGTGTCAAGCAGCACTGCTGGCTGTAATGAAGATCATTGGAATATGAGTTGCTCATCCAGCCTTAAAGCACATCCAAGAGGATGGATGTACTTTAGACTGCAAAAGGGCACTCTGAGGTGTCATTAAAATAATCTATTTTAATATTTCTGAGTGGTAAATGCAACCAGCAGTGCTGATTAATGGGGCTTGCACCGTATTTCTGTTTTTCAGCAGATGACTTTCACCTTATATTCCCCCTTAACCACCAAGTGAGGTCCTGGCCACCCACTCCCTACCAGTCCTTCCCAGTTCAGATTCAGAGGCCGTGGGTGTTACGCAGAATATGCAGCTATGAACTCGTTAGGCAGCAGTAACAGCTCTCTGGGGTTTCTGCTACACTTCAGGCTTCAAAGGAAGCCAATCTGAAGCCATCCGGGGCAGTTTGCAGAGTTAATGTGTGAGGAGGTGTGGACACAGGTGAGAGAACGCCTGGAGGGAGGGCGCAGGGATGAACAATGTGCAGGCACAGCGTTCTGGCTCGGGAACTCCCCAAACGCAGTCCTCTCCAGCGGGAACAATTGGAAGAGACAGATGAAACGATGAAAAATGAAGGGATCAGCAGAAATCAGACCTAATATAAACCCAACGAAAATAAACTCAGCATGGCTCCTGTGGCTCATTCAAAAGCAGCTCCTCTTCCTGAGTTCATTCGCAAGAACTCGGGGCAGGAGAAAGATGGAACAGAATTTCCTTTGCTCTGTGCCTTTAGGAGCCACTGGCTCTGACTGGCCATAGGAAGAGGTTTTTAAAGGGAAATACTGAATATTGCAACTCTACCTACTCCATTGCATCAGAGGAAATGGGACATGTCCAGCCAGAAAGTGTCACTGCTCCTAAATCCCAGGCTTGAATTAAGGTTATTATTTTCATGACTGATGTAGGGAGCCAGAGCTGTGAATACTTGTCTGAATTCAAACCAAATGATGGGTTTTATGTGGGAAAACTTAAAAATTTGTTTGAACTGAGGTGTACCAGGAAACCTATTTTTAAAACTGGAATGGAGATGCATTGACTGTGTGCATTTCAAACAATCAGAATGAGGTCAGAAGGATGTTGGAAGAAGAACATTCTATTGAATTATTAAACTGAGCTGCTTGTAAATTATTTATGTGCTTTTTCATGCATGTAGAAACTTCTGCACATCAACACTGTTTTGGTTTTTTTTAAATTACTATTCTCTGTCTCATTTTCAGATCCCTCCTAAAGAAATTCAAGGCTATATTTGATCATCTGATTAACATGCAAAACCTCAGCTAGAACAACGGGCCAACAGAGAAGCTGAATGTGGTTTAGGGTTCAAAAGTTTTATAACAGTTGATGTGGGTGAAGGTTTTTTTGGCTATAGCAGTTGAGAAACGTGTCAGATCACTACTACTGAATATTCCAGAATATCCAGAGTATTGATAGTTACACACTATTCAGCTACCAAGGCACATGTGACAGTGCTTGCTGGTGTCTCTCTGTGCTTTTGCATAGCCCCTAGAATGGGAATAAAATACTGCCTGGCTCCACAAGTGTTCTCCATGAATTTGCAGCCCTGGTGGGAGTCCAGAAGAGAACGCAAGGTTTTGTTTGCTGGGAAGGAGAAGGACAAGCAAAAGCTCACAGATTGATTGATGTGTGATTCTGTTTAATCCTCTGGCTGAATTGGGTCAGTCATACCCTTCCAAATTTATTATTAATATTGTTAACCAGGGGAGATGTGGCCTGAGACCTCAAGGAATCAGGTAGGGAATGCTGGGGCTTCTTTCTGGTACCTGAGACTCCTCCATTCTCTAAGGCTGACACTGTCACAAAGAGGTGCCTTGTTCTCAGATGGATGGGGGTTTTCTGTGGGTTTTTGTTTGATTGTTTGTGTTTTTTGTTTTGTGTTTTTGTTTTGTGTGTGTTTTGTTGGGGATTTTTTTGTTTTGTTTTGTGTGTGTTTTTTTTTTTTTAAGCACTTCTTTTCCAACATTTAACAACTGAGAAAGTGGAGACAATGAACTTGTCACCTCTGCTGCTACCTGGCAGAGCTGCAGGGAGTGAACTGTGCCCTGTCTGCAGGGAATCAGCGTTCCCAGCAGGCTCTGGGAACAGGAACTGTGTGTTCAGATATCACTCGTTTTCCATAAAGGCCCTTTCCATCTTCAATAATCATTCTTCTGAGATGAGCCCTTTTTATTATAAACCCTTGTTCCATATGACAGCATTTTGCATATAGGCAAAATATCCCAGCAACTCCATCACCCTGCTCTTATTTCAGTCCTCTCTCTGCATAAAGGCATTAAATAGGTGACTTTCCTGGGAAAGATAGCAAGGAATTGCCTCCTTATCTCACGGCTGATAACAATGCCATGTGCCAGCCCAGTTTCTGGGAACACTGATGAGATCAGGAGTGATGCCCAAGGCAGCAGGGCAGCTGGTGGCTACACCCCAAAGTATTCTTTTCATTGTAATTTGATTAATGAGGACAGGGAAACTTCATGTCTAGGATGCCTGTCTGTGAAAAGCCTGTAAAATACGCAGGCAACTCGCTCCGAAAAATAAAAAAAATCAAATTTTAAAAAGTCTTTTGATTAAGAAAAAAAAAAATAGAAAATGGAACCACATCTACCTAGTAGCACCAGGTCAGGACAATTGCTAGCACAAGCCAGAGAACCACATGTCCTTGTAAAACCAGGGCATGATGGATGGCCCTTGCAGCTGGTTAGGAAAAAGTGAGTGGCGAGTCAAAGTGACCCTTCCTTGTCTTTACATGTTTGTGCTGCTTTCCCTCCCTCAAAAAAACAGAGATACAGCCATCGGGAACCGGCAAGGCACAGAGCTAATGGTCTGCTTTTTAGGGCATGGTGACCCCTTGGAACAAGCAGGAGTAACAACACACTCTGCCTTTGGATGGAAATCACAGGCCTCTATTATTATATAACTTCAGGAATGTAAGGTGGCGTCTTGCCTGTTTAGGGCCATCACACTCCCCCTAAGATTGCCAGCTATCCTCTATTTTGTTTTCTCATATACTCACTCTCCATCACTCCCCAGCTCCAGTTAGAGTGCTTTCTTCCCTCATTTAAGGAGGAATTGTTCCTTTCTAGATTTATGCTTAAAAAACCAGCACATATATTTGCCTTTGATTTTATTTTTTTTTTCTGCATTAGTATGTCACAATGCCCAGAGCAAAGAACTAGTATTTCTGGACTCTTTGGGGAAGGTGTGAAGATGTAAATTGTCTCCTCAGAGGTGTGTGATTTTTTAGCTGTATCCAGTCCAGGCAGGCTGGGTCAGTGTGTGTTTCTGCTCAAGGGATCCGTTCCAGAAACAAAAGAGGGTGTTATGTTTTTACAGGAAAGATGTCAGGAACAGGGGGAACTCGCTGCCTTCTGTGGCACAGGGGACATTCAAGTTGTGTCCTGTGTCTCCCACCTGTGGTCTGCAGGCTGGGGCAGCTCCATCAGAACAGGCTCTGCTCTCATCTCACGCGTTCCCTGCTGATCTGACTCCTGGAGCAGACAGACAGGGCTGTGTGTGCTGAAGCTGTCAGCCCCCTGAAGCTACTGAAGAAAGGTGATGAGGTGACTTTAGCAGAAGAAAGGGTGGGAAGTGGGGCAAGAAGTGTCTGAACTGCCAGCTTCCCACAGGAAACGCTGGATGAAAGACAATGAGCAGCAGGGAGAAGGTGAACTTCTGTGTTTTTCCTCGTGTCTTTATGTTACTGAATCCGTGGCTGCCACTACCCACAACATCTCCTTCAGAAAGGCACTTGGACAAAGAGGATCCTGTTCCCTAGAGAGTGGAACTGCTGCTGGTGACTGACAGGTTTGCTCAGTCTCCAAACACAGCAGGCTGGAGGATCTGAGTGCCGGGGAGGTGAGAGCTACACACAGTGCAGAATATTCTGTTCCTCAGGGGCTGGTGGTTGGTTGGTGAAAAATGCAAAAGACTGCATTTGACACAATCCTGCCTTACCCCAAACTTAGGAACAACTGCTGTCAAAAAAAGTGGCTGTTGCCCAGATTAAGTTTATTAAAGCCACGTGAAGAAATAAAAGCAGAGGAGACGATCCAAGGTCACCCTGCACTCTTCCCTCAACAGTTGCATTTCAGCTCGAGGAAAGCACCACGGTAATGTCTTCTCCAGGCACGAGTTCTCTGTGAAATAAATGCACCCACTTCTGCTCTGCCTGCATTAAGGCTGTTCCTGGGTTTTTATGAGCCTTGGCAAGTGCAGTGCTATCTGTTAATATCTGAAGGTGGGAGTGTTCAGGGAGTTGTCGGAAAGGCTTGCAAGACTAGATCTGATCATACCCACCCACACTAATTAACACATTACATAAAAGTACAACAAGTTTCTCTTTGCAAACATCAGAATCACTTGCCCAGGCACTTTCTGTGCAGTTCTAGAAGAACTAAGAGGGATGGACTCTGTTGCTTTTTAACCTCAGCAGAACAATGGGTGAGTGAGTGGGTAGGGTGAAGTTCCCACTTTCAGGGCTCACTCCTTTTTATCATCCTGCTAAAAACATGCCATCAGCAGGAATATGGCTGGAAGGACCTTTTTAAAGTTCACGAGGGGTTCATGAGGCTGCATATTTTTTTCTCATCGAAAACCACAACGTGAAATATTGAACATGAGGGATCAGGTTCCCTTACAAAGGACTCCTCCTCTCCCTGCCCTGCCTCGCTAATTCTGAAAATCACTTTGTATAAACACCACCCTCTGAAACCACCTGGAACTGAAAAAAAATCCTCCCATTTAAATAGGGCCTTTTTATGTCAGGGGAACGTGTCCCAGAACAGCTCACATTTCTCTAGCATTCAAATATTAAACCAGCAGCAATCTGCTGTATTAAAGGTGATAGGAAGGACCCTTTTATTTCTTCATAGTTTAGAGCAAGTCAAACTAATTTCCTTATGAAACTGCTGTGACCTGCTCCTACAGCTTCCCCCAGATTCCTCCAGCAGGATAATAAACGTACACCCCAATCCCGGTTTACTCCAGGCTCTTGGATGACATCTGGCCTCAAGATGGTGGCACGGAGAAGTGCAGCAAATGACACAGGAAAACAGAAGGGAAGAAAATAACTGTGCAGCGGAGGGCAGGAGGCAGTGCAGGGAGAGGGGAAAACCAAAATTAAAATAAGTCCAAGGGCGGAAATTCCTTTGAGAAGGCCTTAGGCTTCAACAAAGCTTGTCCACATTTGCAGCACTTCAGGATTACCCAACGCTAACCTTCTGTGGAAGGCACAGCAGAGCCCCAGCAGGCATTCCAGAGGAGCCTGCCTACTAAAAAACCCTCTTCCACCTCATCCATGCCCATCTGCCAGCCCCTCACTGGGTGGAGAGCTTCCTACCTTGCAGCACTCCCAAAGGAAGGAACTCTCTTCCCCAGCTCTCCCTGACCATCTGAAAAGCCCAGTCAATGTTTTGCTCGTTATTCCCTGTTTGCTGCATACCTCTCCCCCACTGTGACTGCTATTTGACCCGCTGGCCGCTCGGGGACCCTGAGGGGAGAGAGAGGGAAGTTTCTGTGTGTGTGTGTGGATGAGAGGAGCGAGATGATGACTCTCAGCTCCCTTCTGACTTGTTTATATTCATTAGAAAGAAATCAACAGCGCTGAGGGTGTGTAAGACAGACCCTGAAGATCGGGAACATCTTTTGTGTGGTGCAGGAAAAAGAGCAGATCCATCCAAGGGATGGGATTTGGGGATGAAAGGGGATTTCAGTGTGTGGTTTTACCTCGCTTTTGCATTAGAAATTCACCAAGAAATAGAATCTCAGCAGAAAGGTTTCCTTTCAGGGGGACACTGCTCTTTCACCAGGGCTATTTGCTCTGACAGCCACAAGCCTGGCATGCCTGACCGGGATTACTGAAGAACTGGAAAGGATCAGAGGGCACCAGGGGACGTTGGAATCATCATCCCTTCCCCTCCCAAGCCTCTCTGGATAAATCTGGTACCTTCAGATCCTGGAAGGGTTCTCCCCTCATGGCACTTGTGCTTTCAATGAACTGAGTTCCTTCTGAAAAAACTGACAAAAAATAAAGCTGAAAGCATCTACTCAAAATCACAGAGTTTCTTTTTCACCCTCTCCAGAGAGCCCCAGACATTCAGGAATTCCAAAGAAAACTGCATTGTAAGAAACCTGTTCAGAGCTGGCACAGAGCTGCAGCTCTGCACTGACCCAGGCAGAGGAACCTGCACTTCTGGCAGCATCTTCCCCTAGAACTGCTCCAGAAGAGGGAAATCAGACCTTCTGATTTCAACATTCACACACCTTGGCACCTCAGCAGTCAGTCTCCATTCTACCTGGCAGGACCAAAGGAATATTTCAAATACAGCTCACAGCTTTTCTGCTGGAACTCAGATCTCTTTTAGGAAATTATATATTTTGGCATATGGGGTTTTTGTCTAAATTTTTACATAGAACTTCTTGGTTCTTGAACAAATACTGCTTTTCCTTTCTGTAGCATGTTGCATTTGGATTTGCTGAGCTTTTGACAGCCATTTAGGTAGTCAAACTTTCAACTTTTGAGGGAGGGAAACACTAGAAATATCTGCTTTGCAGGTCAGGGTGCTCCTTCAGATGGTGTATTTTGCCTCAGGTCACACAGGACATGTATGGAAAAACTCGAAATTCAAGTCAGGAGCCCTAAATTCGCTCCTTTAATCACATGTCCTCCCTTGAGGCGCTTCATTCAGGTGTCTCCAGTTAGGCTTGCTGCTTTCCTGCACTGCAATTCCATGAATTCCTCTGTTAGCAGTGTTCCAGTGTGTTCTCACCAGGTTCCTGTGCCTAGTGCTGCATCTGGCACAGGAATGTTGCCCTTCCGAGGCTGTCACAGAGGATATATCATTACAAAAATAAATAGTGTCTGGCTGCTCTGGCATCTCAGCCCAAGCATATTTATCACTTTTGGCTGATCAATGCCTGATTCAATGCTCCTAAAACACAATGGGTAAATTCCCAGTTGAATTCAACGTGCATTTAATCAGGTCTTTGCTAACTGTGCTTCCAAACTTCACATTTCATGAGCTCTACAGTACAGACTCTTCTGTTTTTAGAGCATTATTCCACCTCACTGTGCAGACTGATAACAGTGGACTTTCCTCTGCATGGATTATGTCAGTGAATGTGTGTTTGTACAAGCAGGCTCTAGTTTTAGTTCTAGATTTAGTTCATCCCAGTGCTGATGCTGCTGCCTACATGTGTGGCAACCTGGGATTAATGCTAAAAACGTATTTATATTTGATCATAAATGAACAAAACAATTCAGAATGACAAATTTCATATATGAGTTCAGTGACAGAAAGAATCTCCCACTATTTGAACTGCTCTGCTGCCTGAGCCCTCCTGTCCAGCCCCCACAGGTGAAGTACAACAACTCTTTCTGGGCCCAGCTCAGTCCTTCCAGACAGAAGTCCTGGGTGGCCTTTAGCAAAGAAAACACTGCTCCAAGGTTTGCTCCTTCCCCAGGGTGTGCTGGGAACAGCTTCACCATGGAATGGAAAGTGAAGGAAGGGATGGAAAGCAAAGGAAGGGAGAGAAATTTCCGTTAAATGTCCATAACTTTTAGTTCCTCCAAGTACTTTTTCAGTTCCCCTTTCCAAAAGCAGAAATGAAACCAGTGGCACTTCCTCTGGAAGAGAGGGGACAAAGTGCTGCCTCTCCACTGGGACAGCCCACAGACAACTTCAGAAACGAAAATGACATCTCAAAACTAGGAGGAGACTCAACAATTGAACTCTAAAGAATTAAACACCACAGAACCGTTTCACGCGCTTTGTTTTCCTCTCCAAAGGGTCCACAGTCCAGTCACTCAATCCTGTGCAAAGGTCATGTTACTATGGATATGACCTGCAAGAAATGCGTTGCCTCAGAGCAGCACAAGTCACATGAACAGGCTGGAAGCCAAGGCTGCTGATTCACAGTCCTGTCAGGGGTTTCACGATCCTGTCGGGCTCACTGAGGACCAGTCCCTGTGCCATCGGCTCTATGTTCGCCCTTTGAAAGTGTTCATGCAGGTGTAGCTCCCAGAGAACTTGTGGATTTCTTCGAGTGCTGCCTGAGGGAGGATGCTGGAAGAGAAGCAGGAGGAGAATGAGCAGATGAGACAAAGCCTTCAATCTGTCCTAATGAGAGATGTGTAAATATGCATTTACATATGGAAATTCTCAAACATCAGCTGGTGAGAGCACACAGACCTGTCCTGCTGTGAGGAGGCCTAAAGGGACAAAGTTCCATCCAGTTACTCTTTCTCTGTGGAAACATTTATCCAAAAATGTCTGTAAATGCTGTATCTTGGAAGATACCATCATGGTTTATTCCTCTCAAATACTGTACTCTGAAACACACAAATTTACCCTGAGCTCTCTGGTTAACTTGTCAGCTGGTTGTGCAAAACATGTGGTCTCATCCTAAGGTATGGACAGAGATCTAATGTCCTGACAGCTACTGAAATGGAAAATAAATTATTAATTCTTACAGTAAAGGAGAACAGCCCTTTTTCTTGTTTGTAGGGTTTCTGGGATCCTTTATCCTAAGTTTTACATTCAGAGCAAAGCATTTATTGTGAATTATTTTTCCTTGTTTGAAATGCAAGACTGGAATCATTTTCCCCAGAAATCTCATGGCCTTGCTTCAGTTCCTGACTGAAGCAGCTTTTCCAAAGGCTTTAGTACAAACTGCCATGGAAACACAATGCTAAATGTCCTTTCTCTTTGGTTGTTTCAGGATATGAAGTTATGACTTTTCTTTCCTCAGGGATCTTAAAATTCCCGTCCTAACCATACACAGAAATATTGGTTTAATGGTTTCAGTGCTGTAACACAAGCAGTGCTCTCTAAATACAGCTGGGATGTACAGCCCTTATGGCACAGAAATCCTGGACAATGTGAAGCCCAGAGTCCAACAATTCACTTACTAAATCAAAACTAACCATGTGAGAGAATGTTAAGAGATTTCCTAGACACAAATCCAGCTCAGACCTCAGAAACCCACATTTCGGGAGTGAAACTTGTTTCATGAAGGGGTTATACCCAGGGAAAACATCTCCAAAGGCAGTCTCAGAAAGTGTCTCCCTTTTGCTTCTGTTGCTCTCTCAAGGGAAGGGATGATCCATCCCCACCTGGGATGGCAGTTCCAGTCAGCCTGAGGTTTGCCTTGGTGGACACACACAAAGAAAACCTTCCCTGCCTGGCCAGGCTGTTGCTGGGCAAAGGAAATTACTCACCTTTTTAGGATGACAAGAACATGCATTGTCCATGGAAGGAGCAGGAAGGCTTGATTTGTCTGAACAGCCTCTACCGTCCTCCTGGCCACTGTCTCTGGCTTGAGGGGAGGGAAAAGACTGGGGAACCTGAATAAAGAAAGCAAAAATTAAAATAATTACTCGTTAATCGAACTCCTCCTTTAAGATATCCCTGTCCAAGTTCTGTTACTCCAGACTCTCTTGTTGCTGGCCTTCAAACGTGCCCCAAGCAGGCTGGAAGAGGCAGAAAGTTCCAGTTCCAGCCAAACAGCCAGAAAACAGAAAGCCCAGTTCCAACCAGTACTACTGGGTTACCTAAACAGTTAAGAATGTACATGTTGGTGCCTTCAGGGAGAGTGGCAGAATGTATTCAGAGCCTTGATTCAGGGCTTTTCTTAATTTGAATGCAAACCAGTACCAAATGCTGCCTTTTCAGTGCTGGTGTTTTTCCTTTTATTCTCTGTTGCTCTTTGCTTAATTCAAATTCTTGACAGGTGAAAGACAAATATTTTCCTCCATTGCTTTTAATACCAAACATAAGGCTTTTCCCAGCTCCAGCAATAGCTGGACACTGCATATTTTCTTGACTAAGAGAGCACAAACTATATTAATAGGTTATTCTGTCCATTCTGAAAGATTAATTTGGTCAGCCATTAGCTGTTCTCTTGCACAGAGGTAAAAAGGAGGCACTGATGGCCTCACTTCAGTAAGTGGCTGTCATTCCTTTCAGTGGGGAAGAATTATTTCAGTGAATAAAGAAGGAACTTGCACTGTTAATTCTCAAGTAATTTGTAGACTGCTCCTCTTGCATGACCTCAATTGCAGATTCCCTCCCCTCCCTCTCTGGGGGCTGCACAGGGAAAAACAGCTTTATTTCTCCCTGCAGAATCCAATGCCTCCCTCAGAACAAGCTGAAGGATTATTCCAGCACACTGAGGGAACCAGTCTGATGAGTCCCAGGTGGCCTAGAGTGACCCTCTGTTCCCAGGCAGCCAAATGAGACATCGAATTCTCTTCACTAAATGAAGCATTAATTAGGAGTGTATTCTGATGATTCATTTAAAATGAGATGCTTTATTGTAGTTCCCCTGGACTGACCTGATTCTCATGCCCTGGAACATCTCTGTGCTGGTGTGGAAGGGCAGCACTGTCGTGGCATTCACTCCAGGACAGTCCAGCAGCCCCAGGGTCAGGCTCTCCATGAAGGCAAAGGAGGAGGCTTTGGAGGTGCAATAGTCAATGGCACCAGGGATGGCTGACAAGGCCAGGACAGAGTTCAGGCAGACAATGTGTCCATTCTGCAGCTCCAGCATCCTTGGCAGGAATGCCTTGGTGGTCTGGAGAACAAGAGAGTTAAAAGAAAAAAAAAAAAAAAAAAGGTCTGTTCAGCAGAGATACAACAAAACAATAGTTACTGAGAAAGGTAAGATGACACAGAGACAAAGCCAAAGTGTTCTGTTCGTTATGCTGGGAAAGGAGTGGGACAGGACCTTGTTGCTTTGTCATTTTCTGAGAGATTCTAAGCAGGCAAAGTTTGTGAGGAAACACAAGAAAATCTTTTCCACAGCATCCACACTAAGTAAGCAGCACCCCCAGATAAGGGCCAGGAACAAGTGCTTAAGAACTTGTCCAGGATGAAGTCTTCAGCAAAGTGATGAAAGCACAAGAAGCTTTTTTTTTTTGTTACTAATGCCCAATTCAAAATGGAACGAGCTCCCTGAGCAATGCAGTCCCATGCTCCTCTGATGTTCCCTGTACAGCACCATGCAGAAAACCATCCTGTGGGCTCAGGCTTTCTCAAAAGACATCAAATGTTTCACTGGAAATCATAGAATGGGAATAAAGAGGATCTAATGCTGAGTTACTACTGGAAAAATCATATTTATTTTAGACCTTGTTCCTCTGGCCTTTGCCCCTCACACTGTTTTTTCCCTCTTGTTTTCATGACAGACTGATTTTAGGAAGACCTAAGAGCAGCCATTTCTGGCTGCAATCTGTCACTCTCCTTCCCAGCTGTGAGCACAGGGGATCCAAGAGCTGATCTTACCCAGAACTGTCCCAGGGTGTTGATGTGCTGGGATTTGAGCAGTGCATCATCATCACTGTCCATCAGGCTCTTCCCGTGGACCACGGCAGCATTGTTCACCAGGATGGTGATGTCACCCACCTGCAAGGACAGCAAATTCCTTGTGACAAGGAACATCTCTCCTCACAAATCAGCCATTAGAGTGACCATTAGAGCTGAGTAGCCATTATGGCCTGAATGCACCATTGTTTCCATAGCTTTTGACATTCTTGCCTTGCAGGACTTCAGATCACTTCAAACTCACCACAGTCTGGATGGTCACCCTTCTTTTTTCCCAATATGTTTGTTTTTTTATCTCATCAAATATAGATTCACAGAATCATTAAGGTTGGAAAAGATTTTTAGGATCATCAAGTCCAACAATCAACCCAGCACTCTGTTCACCATTAAATCATGTCCTCAATGCCACATCCACGTGTTTTTGAACATTCCCAGGGATGGTGCCTCCTTTCCCATCCTGCCCATAGGGTCTCCCCACTGACCTTCTCCCTCACGGCCTTGGCCTGCCGATAGACCTCCTCTCGATTGCCCACGTCACAGATGAAATAGTGGCACTCCGTGCCCATCATCCTGATCTCCTCCGTGGTCTCCTTCAGGCACTTCTCAGTCCGACCCCACAGGATGATCTGCAGCGAGAAATGTTTATTGTTAGAGTGGAACTGCTTCTGCTTCAGACCCGAAATACCTGAACCTGCCTCTGGTTTCAGCAGTTTGATGGAAATCTTTGATGTGTTTTCACTGGAGTTTTGCTTCATTTAAGACTGGCAGTGATTTTCTGTTCCATGGGAAGGGACATGAGTGTCTCAGGGGTACCTGTGTCCCACTGGTTCTTCACAAGGTACACGAGCTAACACAAAAAGCCAGATCTTTAGCCTAAAATGACCAATATATGAAACACTTGGCAAATTTTCTGTATCATGTAATTTCAAATCTCTCCCTGCTTTTCCTACACACATGTACAGAAAGATAAATTTAGTCCAAAATCATAGACCTTCCTGCATATCTGCTGTGTTCTCTATTTGTTCTGTGTTCGGTGCAGTAAAACATATTTTTTCAGCCTATTATATGTAATAACTTGCTGATCCAAAACAGAAAAAAGAAAAGGTTGTTACATCGAAAATGCAAAATTATTGCTATTTCCAAGCATATGTAATCCAGTTGCTGTGTACTGAATATCAATCTGATATATTGATTTTTAATGCTTAAAAATAAACCCACTTAAACTTTAAAGATTAAATAATCTTTTGGGTTTTCCAAAAGTTGAAAGAACAGGAAGCCAAAAGTCTAAATTACATCACTGCTCATAACTCAACCCCTGCAATTAACTTAATAACAGCACGATAAACAGAAAAAATTAGGTATTATGTATGCAATATTCCTTCCCCACAACAAACCTCTTGAAAAGCTTAACGTGCTTATTTTTAAGGACTAGTTAAGCTTATCTCATAACTGGTACTAAAACTAATCTCTGGCAGGGTCAAAGAGCTCTTCCTGTGCCTAAGCAAGGCTAAAATGCAAAGGTACCCAAGTCCTCAGCCATTTCCTAAACGAGTTACAGTTACAATTAATCCCATTTTCAAGTCATTGGCACATCTGTGAACACAAACACACCCGGATTTATATTCTCAAACTCTCCAACTGGCTGGTTCACCAGCAACTTCAGAGCGTGTACAAATATGCCAGAGCCATTTCGTGGGAAATCTTATCTCAGGGGAAGTCATTTTTAAGGAAAAAAAGCTGTGATCAGACTCCCAGGCTGGAGGAAAGCACATGGCTGAAAGTGCAGCTTGTGCCTTGGCCTGGCCTCGAAAGCCTCAGAGTATCACCCTGGGCCATCAGGGCTTGGCATCTACACAAAGCTTGTAAAACTCAGGGCTATTCACTCACTTCTGAACTCAGGGCTAGACTGAGGGGTGTTTTTTATGCACACTCTGCAGACTTGGAGAAGGGAAATCAAGAACATGTGAGAAATTTCACAAGCTTTCAGGAAATCCTCACAAAATGCTGTTCAACTACAAGCACAGGGGCACTTGCTGCCTCTTTCACAATCTACAGCTCTGTGGAAAGGGGAGGAAAAACCACTACAGAGGTCAACTGAAAACATCGAGTTTGATGCCCACAGGGTTTGTAGCAGGGTGAACTTCAGCCTCTTTGCAGGGTTGGATCAGTCAATGCAGACACTAAAATAATAAGTGATTCACTGAAGAGTGATGGAAGGGAAAAGGAAAAGAGAAATAAGGTGTCAGATGAGGGGAGTAAGGCAAGGAACTGCCCTCACACCCCCAGCACTCCAGGGCCTCACGCTGCTATTGCAAAATAAAAAGTAGATCCCTCACTCTTCTCTTTAATCTGTTTCAAACATCCTCACAGCCTCCTACTCCCAAGAGCTGCCACTGATGCATTGGATGTCAGGAAATGTACATGGAAGAATAGTTAAGCGAAGGATGACCTGTCAAAAAACATCTGTCTGTGATGCAACTCTTGGATATAATATTTTTTTTTTTATGCCCCAACAGTTTCTTTGGGACCCTTAATATCCTACAGGCGAGTCTTGCAAGGTGACCCCATTAAAATCTGGGCCGTCTGGGGAAGGCAGAATTTGCTGGTTATCCTGCTGACAACATTAATTTCAGCACTGATTGTTTTCCATGGGAAGTTTTCGTGGCCCTGATACTGTTCACACTCAGGTGAAGGGTCCAGCCTGCACAAGAGAGAAGCAGTAAATAAAAGACCATTCTTCCGTGAGAGGTGAAAGTTCCCTGATGAGCCAGTGGGAAGCGAGGGCTCCTGCCGTCATTTCGGCTACTTTTTGCAGATGGATAAAACCCAGAACTCAACACAACGTGCTTTTGGTCCAAATTCAAGCTTGACTGCTCCTACGAGATCATGTGAGACTTTCAATTTCTCTCTTACATCTGGCCAGATGGAATTGGCACAGCCTTCCCTGCGGCCTCCCAGGACACCAGATCTTACAATGAGGCAAGACTGCAGTTGCTGCATTTGCCTCACAGTTGAGGCTTCTGTTGCTCCTGAACGTCTTTGCAGAGGGCTTTGGCTTAGTCCTTCCGTGTTCTCTTGTTCGCAGCAGTTTCACTTGATGTTTTCTAGGTCCTTACTCTCCTATTCCCTCCTGATTTTCTACAAACCCATCAGTCCTCTGCTCTCCTGCAATATGTGCAATCAGGGATAATTATCCATGTTCTCCATCCTGCTGAACAAACCTTTCTGTTCCCTGTGGATTTGAGGAATGACTGTGGGCCCAGGCCCCTGTTCTGCTGCTGCCCTGTGAGCTCTTGGCTCTTCACGTCCCTTTGGATGCAAGCAGGAATTTTATTCTTTGCTCAGTCAACGTCAAGAAAGGCATCATTTACCTTCACCCTGCCCTAGCTGGGGTTCGAGGGCTCTGCATTCATGAGGAGTCCAGGCCTGCAGATTGGGAAATGGCCCATTTTACTTGGAAGCACAATTTTCAAAATGAGACGGGGGCCTCTGAGTCTGCTCTGTGTCCCCTTCCCTTTTTTAAGTTTAATTCTAAATTGGCAATAAGCGTGTCCCAATTGGGGGCTGAGTCCCGGACAGAATGACTCCAGCAGACACAGAAGTTCCTGTCTGGACAGAGGAAAACACAGAGGAATAAAGGAGAAGAGAGACATGGCTTTTCCTGGCTCCTCAGAGCGTCAGGATGCTGCACAGCCACCCATTCACGGGAACTTAATGGTGGAGAGCGGAATATTTAATTTGCGTTTTGGACAAACTCTTGGACGGACACTTTTCCGTCCTGGAAAGAATCCAGCCCTTATTTCTTCTCCCCTTCATCTCTCGTCATCCTCCCTTGCCCTGCCCCTCCCGGCCGCACAGCCACGCTCTCCTTTCAGAGAGTTACTGACCAGAAAATTGGCGAGGGCAGCAGCCCGGGGAGGTGGAGAATCCTGCTGCGAGGCTTCCAGCCCGCGCTTACCTCCGCCTGACCCCGGGCTGGCACGGGCAGGGAGGCAGGTGGAGTGGGAAAGCAATCCCTGCCGCCCCAGGCTGCTGGAGGCAGCAGGGCAGGATTCCTGCCACTGGACACAGGCAAGAAGAGATTTATGATGACAGAGGAACTCAACACGCCCTCCTCTTAATGAACTTTAAAGTAGGCAAGGGCTGTGACATCACGCTCGGTGCAGATTTTCCCAGGATTTACTCGTGAGCGGGTTTTTGCAAAACAAACCTTATCTCCAGATCTGAGTCACAGAGCTCCTTATCTGACCTTGGGAAAATCATTTCAGCTGGAGGGGCAGGCGCAGCATCCTCGGCTCCCAGAGGACTCGTTTAACTCCGGGCTTAATCTGCTAATGAGACGTGCCCCGAGGTCGGAGGGGAGTCCCGGGGAAGGGTTTTGCTGCTGATGGGCTAAGGCAAATCAGAGACTTGCGTTCCAAAAGCCCCAGTCCCGACTTTCACCATAGCACCAGTGAGTAAGAGTTATGCTTCTGACCACCGCAAAATGAGATAAAGCCGCTAATTTATATAAACTGGTCTACGTTGAAGCTGCTGTCAACCACAATGTACACACGCCATCACTGCTCCCAGAGGCTGAAGTGCATTATTGTGCAGGACACGAGGTTAGAGCTAGTTTTACATTATTTACAAGGCCAATTAACTTGTTTGGCCTCATTTTGTTGCTAGCAAAATTCAAGGACAGCAGCAAAGGAATGTTGCCCTTTTATATTGTCAATTATTTTGGCACTGTATCTTCAGAAAAAACCTGCTGTGCTAGAATTCATCCCTCCAGTGAACTGGACCAGTGCTGGAAAGGTGTCCCACCACAAAATCATTTCTGAGACTGAACGTGTGCCATTCCTTAACACTCCTCTTGGGTCGTCTGGGTTGTGTTTGAGCACAGAACTGCTCACTCTTAGGCTTTTCCAGCACAAGGTGTGCTGTGATTAGCAGATATAAGTTCCACTCCAATAGTTTCCCCATTTTACGATTCATGAAGCAATTCTCTGATTCAGTCTGAAGACACTGAAAGATTAAAGTGTTGCAGAGAGACACGAATGCCCTTCCTGCCTGATCTCATTATTGCTGCCTCCACAAATCAACCACAGCTCCCAGCCCCAGATCGGCAGAGATAGGAAGTAGTTGGTAGGTCAACACATTTCATTCCCCCCTTTCAACCTCCTTCCTAGTCCAGTGGAACAAAAGTTGCTCTGTCTGAGCTTGGTATCTGTAATTGCACAGACCTTTGTTCAAACACAGAAAGCCTTTCTGCGCCCAACGCTCGGAGTTCTGCATACTTTTAGGAAGTACAAAGTGTAGATAATCCACTGAAGTATGCCGGCCTTATCCCCTATATTTACAAAGCCTGGTGGTGCTAACGCACAGTCGGGCCCTCCGAAGAAACGCATTCCAGTGTATCCCATAATCCCGGCAGAGTTTTTGCATATCGTGAGAACGGGAGGCTAAATCCTACAGCCTCAAAAGCTCCGTGTCTTTAGCCTGTCAATGGCAGAAGGGTTTTCTCCCCCACCCCTTCCCCTCTCTTGCCCCCAGGGCGAAGGCAGACAAGTTCTTTCAGGAGCTCTCCATGGGAGAGGCATCTAAAGGCAGATTAATGGGAGAGGGGAAGGTGTGGCCCTGCAGTGTGAAAAGCCAATCTTTGCTTTAAGAAAGGAGAAAAAGGACTTGGCGGTGCCTGAAGTAGGTCAAAATACTTAACCCAGGCCCTTGGTGACACTTCTCTTGAAGGTGAGCAAACAAAGCAGGCCAGTGGGGAATTTTTCGCAGTTCCCACAGTGAATATCAAAGTTGCAAGGGATGGGTATGAGAAAGTTACAGGTAAACATGGGGAGTCAAGAGAGTAAACCCATTTATCTGGGTTTTTTTCTAGACTGCTATTTAGAATTCGTAAAGACTCTAAGAACTGAATTTAAATTTAATCCTGCCACCATGGTAAACACAAACCACTGGTTTTATTTTGAGCAGCATACAGTAATGACATTAAAAGTTAGGGCTGAAGAGACTTCAGGAGGAGACTAAAAGAGCGAATTCCAATCGTTTCAATCTAGAGTCCGAACTTTTAGTACTTTATATGTTGACTTAGCACTCAATGGGATTAACATTATTCACCTAAACAAGAGTCAGTCCCAGTTTACCCCCTTTTTGACTCTGAAGGAAACAAAACAGCACCTAGAGAAATCACAGAGAAGTATGTCAACACCTCACCAGAGGCCTTCCCTGGAAAGAAAACGTGTGACTTCGTGTCTGCAAACAGGCATTTAAGACCAGCTCCCCCTAAAGAAGCGAACAAATGCCCACTGTTCTCCCAGCCAGGACTATTTAAGGACAGGTGGCCCCATGCTGACTTTTTTCCAATGGTTTTTTCCAATTGCTTTCGTCTGCAGCGCTGAACTGCGACTCCAGACTGCCTTGGGAGCAACACTTCCCAGCTCAGCTCAGTTGAGGAAGGGGAAGGGTGAGGGTTGTTTGCAAGGAGGGGTCACGCAGGAGTCAGCCTTTACAATCCTATTAACGCTGGGACAGGGTCAAACCGAGTGCACGCTCCAACAAAAGCACCAAGTGGCCACAAGCTGTCACCCTGCGAAGGTTCCTGGAAGCATTTGTGGGGGAAGAAACGACAGGCTCTTTTTTTTTTTTTTTTTTTTTTTTTTTTTTTTTTTTTAAATGGTGAATGTCTGCCCGCACCATGTGTGAGAACCGGCCCTGCTCCAGGGATCCAGAGCACACAAAGAAAAGAGCCAGCAGTGAAATCCTCTGGCTGCAGAGCAGGAAGAAGTGGCGGATGGGTGATGTTAGAAAAGTTCTGTGTTTGAGGGAAGGCTTTGGAGATCTCCACCGATGGAAATATAAGAATACTCCACCCTGTGAAAATAACCGGCGTGCTGCCGCCTCCGTTCCCTTGGCGTGGCATCCCTGCAATCCTCATCCCTGCAAAAACGTCCACAGACACCTCAGGAAATTGTGGGGAGGGTAAATGTGCAGGTGCAGAAAGGCCTTTTGTGCTGCAAGCACAGCAGGCGGGATGAAGGGATAGAAAGAAAGTCAGTAAATAACATTTCCAGTTATTATATATAAAAGAAGTTCCTGCCGTGGTCTGACAGGGCATTTCAATCTTGCTGAAGGTTGGCTGTGTGCGTGTTTTCCTTCCAAAATGCTGTGTTATTGTTTTTGTTTACTCTGTGTCACTCTCCAGGTAAAGAGTTCTGAACACGTGGCAGGTTAAATGGTCATGTAATAAACATTTACATGATGTATAAAGTTGTGTTCACACTGAATGGTTAATAAGTGTTTGTTTCTGGAAAGCTAAAATAAAATTCACAACTTTAGATTACAGGGTAATTTTAGGAGCAAGGGACACGTGGAATTAAAAAGTGGCTCCAACAAAGTTATTTCCATCACCTGACTGGGTGAAAGCAACTCCTAAAATTGCCTCTTCATCTAACAATTGACTGAAAAGTCTGCTACTGCTTAACTAACAAAGTGGAAAAATCAGATTTAGTATAAATATATGGAAAAGGAGAATTAAGGAGCTACAAACTGGGTGCCAATCAAAGCTGATTCTTCTCTAGAGTTTGCCTTTCCATTTCTGAGATGAATTCTGTAGCAGAGCAGCCCAACTTTGAAATGCTGGGTGGTTTTAACTTGCAGTAGAGAAAAACTGGCCATTGCATCCCCCTGAGACAGCACTGGGACCCCTAGGCCTGCACAATTATAAAAGCATGAATTATGCTGAATTACCAGTCTAAAGAATTGTCAGCTTTAATTCTGAAAACCTTCAGTTTTGCTCTGAGCCAAATCATGACGAGTAATTCACCAGCACTTCACTTACTTGGGGGAATATATAAAATTCCTCTATAAAATAATAAACACAAAATGATAAAATTAGATGAATTATAAAATAATAGATTATAATAGATACAATAAACAAATAAAATTAGAAAAATAAGGTGGACAAAATGGCACCTTTACTGAATTAGAAAAGCCACAGGGAGTGTTTACAAGCCACAGGGAGCCACAGGCAGGCAGAAAACCCCAGCTCTTGCAGGAACATCCCAGAAAAGGAAGACCAGGGGAAGGGTTTAAATTTGTTAAACTGGGAGAAGCTTTGCAACAAAACAGCCATGGAAACCCAAGGGTGAATAATGTTCCCAATGCTGTCATTATAAAGTGACCTCCAGAAAGGCCTAAAATACTCTCCAGATCATCCCTGTGCATAATAAGATGCAGCTCTTGACTGAAAAAAATTAATTTCTCCTGGGAGGCTACTGGAGAAGCATTGGAGTTAAAATAGCCTGCACTGAATTTGTGGATAAACTGAACACCAGCAACAGCTCCAAACAAGCTCCCCTCCACGCCTTTCTTTGCCTCCAGAAAACCAGGATTGCTACCATTTTCCAAAATGGAAAAGCTGTCAAAAGGTGCCTTTCTTGCAAGTATTTTATTCAGAGAAATAAAGGACACTGCTTGGAAGGAAGCTTTAATATTGAAATGCCTAACTGCTTCCCTATCTTTTTATGTGCTTTCCAAAATGTTATTTTTTTTTTAATGGTGGCTGTTGCTATGCAACAGGGCAGAATTTCTAAAATCTATTCATCTGTTGTACAAATGGCAGTTTTCAGGACATATTTAACTCTCTCAGCCTATTAAGTCAAAGGAGGAGGATGGGAATCAGAGGACTGTAAACTCCCAGAGCACCCCCACCCCCTCCAGGGGTATTGCAAGGCTAAAAAGGGTCTTTCACTCATTATACCAATTTTTTTCAATACATTGTTAAGATGAAGCAGCAGCCCTGCTTGTAAAAATGTGAAAAGCAGCACAGCTCTACTTAAATAAAACGGTATCTAAATGTGGAAACAAAAGTTATGTTCATTGCTTTTATCCAGAAATGATCAAAGCAGTTTTCTAAGCAGATTCTGCTTCAAAGGTAGTTATTTAAACTAGAGGGGCTGGTCTGGCAGTCACAAATCCAGCTTTAGCATGTTCCTAAATTGCAGTTCCCTGGAAGTTGCCTATCTCAATGCTTTTCAGACCACTGCAATGCAAAGTGAAGTTAATTCACTTCAATATGAACATGAAAATCAAATAAGCCATCACAGGACATGCGACAAACTTGACTTACCAGTAAAATAAACTATATAAAGTAACCTGGCCAGTAACTGAGGTTTAGCTGAGGGGCAGAAACAGAATATTGAGGCACAATAATTGCCCAGTGTGTTCAAAGTCAGTCACAAGCTCTTTGCCTGAAGGGTTCCCTCCCCACCAGCAGCCTGCAAATTACTTCTAGGAAGTGTGTGAAATTTAGCCCTAAAAAACAGGCCTATTTTTGGTTGACTCACATTCACAGTAGAACAGTCTTTGCTTCCACTGAAATACAAGTACACAAAGGGACAAACACAACTGAGTAACTGGCCTGACTGACAGCAATCCCCCCGTGCAGCAGTGGGAGAGCTGGGATGGGTTGTCAGTGTTGAAATGGCACTTGGAAGCCTGGGCTCCTGAAACAAATAACCCCACTTGGCCCAACTCTGACTCAAACGCAAACCAAAAGTGGTTTAGCTGTTTTTACTGGTTCCAGTGGCTGAAGAAGCCATTCTGACTTCACCCCAAATATACTGACTCCCTCTGAGAAGGACCTTTTTTCAGTCTATAACCAGCATTCTGAATATTTAGTTGCACCATCAATGACAACATGAAATACTGCTCTTGCCATTTATGTCCAATGGTTAAGAATTTCCCATCTCCCCCTTTCCATTTAAAGTCGGTCAGGAAGAGAAACTCAACCCCCTTTCTAGATGTTAAGATGCTTTTCTGAATTTCTGGTTTTTGCACAGATGCTGCACTCAGATGACACAGTGACAGTGGTCAAAGCCATCAGCAAAGCTCTGGGAGAGCTGGAAACAAGTGTAAGGGTGTGAGGAGTTTCTGGCTGACCCTCTGCTGAACCCTGGGCTCTGAAGGAGATGCAGGGTGCCAGATCACTCACCCACACATGTGTGTGCACACACAGCCCCCTCCTTCCAGCAGGGAAGGTGTCACAGAACGGATCTGCCACAGTCACACATCATCAGCCAGGGAAATAAAGCCTGAAACCCTCCTTTGATGGGTAAAGGCTTTGGCTTTTAAAAGCGGCAAACCTCCTGCTTCCATAAGCACATGGAATATAAACAGAGCATGGACAGTGGTCTCCAAGGGGCCTGGATTAAAGTCCAATAACGAGGCACAGAAAGCACCATCAGCACGTCCCCAACTCAAACAACTCAGTGCAGTGAGGCAGGCAGGACTCCTGTGCTTCCCAACAGCCTTGGGAATGTTCTGACAGCATTCCTGACAGCTCCCCGTGGCCAGAGCCAGCCCTGCTCTATTACCACTCTGGAAAAGAAGCACTTGTACCAGCTGGATGTCTTTAATATTCCCCTTGGAAGCACAACCTCGGCTCCTGGAGGCTGAGTTTGTCCTCCCTGGGAAGGTTTTTTAGGAGGTGGGGCACAGGGAATCTGAGGTTGTAGTCAACATCACACCAAGGTGCTGAAAGTGGACGTCAGGATTTCCCATTCCCTCTCCAAGCCTCGCCCAGGGAATGTGCTGATCCCAGACAAGGTGTCTGTGTCAACAGAAAGGAGATTGAAATGGCAGATGGAAGACAAACACTAATTTGATCTTCACACAGAAAATATCTGATTGTCCACTGTTATTGCTGCTCCATTCTGTTTAAGGGCACAGAAATGTGAACTGCTCAGTGTCTTTAGGACACCTTTCACTCCCACTAATTTTAGCCTGGTATATTTGAGGTTTTTCTTGAGGTCCAGTGAAAAGATTAACCAACAATTTCTGCTTTCAGGTGAGGTGGTGCAAGTTTGTCAGGTCCTCAGACACGAAGAAAATCTTGAAAATGTAACTTGGGTGTCAAAGAGCAAACAGAACAAAGAACCCAAATATAAATACTTAAAAGATCACGACTGTTTGAGTGGTGACTCCTGAATTCTTAAGGTAGGCCTGGCTATACAGGACAGAGTTGCTACTCTGTGAAGCTTTTAAGAAATACTGAAATAAGATTTTCTTCAGAGCCCAAAGTTTCACTTTTTGACACAGGCCAGCACTCACAGGAACTCTGAGAGCAGTTCCAGTCCAGGGCTGATTGGGAAAGAGGACCTACCTAAAACACAAGCAGTACCTGTGGATACACCTGGTGCACATTGATACCTGGGAGGATGAGTGAGAAATCAAGCCTGAACTCCATTTGCACCTATTTTAAGTGGCAGTTTCATTGAGATAAGGGACAAAATATATTAGCCAGGTCACATCAAGTGCCACCCCAGCTCTCTAACCTAACCCATGGTTAAAACTGTCAGACTGCAGGATGATCACAGCCCGGAGTCTTTGCAGGTATTGTTTTTATACCCCCTCAATATGTATAATTTTGTGTTGTTCAAATGAACTGGAGGTACAACTGCCACTGATTGCACACTAAAACCCAGGATTACCTCACAGGGACATACCTGAAGCAAAACTGACTGAGCAGAGCTGCTCTCCTGCTTTCAAACACCATTTTATTGCCACAAGTGGAGCACTGCCACATTTGCTCAGGCAGTGCAAGACAACAGGAATCCCTGTGTTGACCAAAACAAATAAGCTCTGCAGCACTGCTTTCAATAAATTGTAATTAAGAAGGTGGCAACATAAGGGTGGCTGTCCACACAATCTCGCTGTAATTATGCATCGTTTATGGCTAAGCTAATAGGATGAACAATTTCAATTAATTACAAACTCTGCCAAGGTACCCGTCTATTCCCAAGTCTATTAATTAGAATCAATTTAATCCCCACTGGGACAAAGGTCAAACAACATGTATTTGACCCTTCTGTCCTGGCGTCAGCGTTATCAGCCCACGGATCTGGCAGTGCCTGGGTCTGACTCGTTCCACTCCTCAGCATGCTGACACGATGCTTTGAAGAACAGAGTCTGGGCCCAGCTGAAAAGATCTCTCTAATAATTTCTGCTCTCTATTCCTGATAAGCACAGGTTTAAAAATGCCAGAGCTGGTTCTCTCTCTCTCGGTGGTCAGCTCTGAGCCTGCTGTTCCCTGTCTCGAGGAGTTTTCCTGCAGCAGTCATGGTAGATTTGTGTCTTCAGTTTGGGCCAGGAATCAAAGTCAAAAATGAACATTAAACACTAACTAGCATTTGCTAATGGATTTTAAAGCAAACTCGCAAAAGTAATAATCATTAGCTGACATTTCCAAACGGTCCTGAAGGAGAGAGACAATTTCTAGATCCTTGTCCAGTTTTATTGGAAGGAAATGATGAGAACTGTTATCTTTTTTTCTTTTCCTCATAGTTCCTGTAGAATTAATTAACTGGCTACTTCTGTTCAATTCATCACCATCATCTCTTCATCCTAGTTCTTTTCTTGGAAAAATTGCCATACTACTTTCATCCCTCTCAGGTTACTGTCAGGCTGAGTTCCTGGTCTTGCCTCTGGCAGTATGATGTAAAATCAGTTGGTTCCTGATGTGCCAACTTTGTGTATGTTCTCTATGAATGTTGCTGATCTCTTTGAGGAATGTAAATCTGAGTCTAACTTTAAAGTTCTCCCTTCATGTTTTTACTATCCACTGCCCAGTATCACCTTATCTTGAGAGGTTAAAAAGCAGGGTTAAAAACCCCCACGAAACCTTTGGCTCCTTTAAAATGTTTTGGTCAGAATTCTTAGAACTGCAGGCAGAGCTTATGGTCACTCTTAAAGCAAATTGCAGTTCCAGGCTAATTAGACATGAGGTCAACACAGCATGTTTGATTCATTTTATAATGTAGTAAAAACTACCTACAGTGCTTCAGATGGAAACAGTTCTACAAATCTGAGACAACTTTTTCCTACGCTGTGCCAGAGCCATGACATAAATGCAGCAGAAATACAGAGCAGCACTTTTAGAAGTCACTGCAGGTGATGAAACAACGCAAATAAAATAGGGATGAATCACTTCAGATAATAACGTGAAACATCATAGACCCAAAGCTTCCTGTCAGCCCTCAAGTTCAGAAAAGCAGCCTTTTTCCTTTTTTTGGTACAGATAAGACTGAGAATCACAGAATCAGAGACTGGGTGAGGGTCTGGGGGTCTGGACCTCTGGATGTCCCCTGGTCCAACCGCCCTGCTCAAGGTCGAACGCCCCATCTCCTGCTCTGACCAGGTCAGCTCTCACTTTGAATGTCACTGCCTCCTCCTCCAGCTTCCCAGAGCTGTAAATAATACAGGCCCTATTCACTTCCAAGGCCACTGAGCCTCTCTATTCACTTCCAAGGCCACCATCCCCACGTTACCCATCACCTTTCACTTACCATCAGATCTTCCACTGCAGCCTTCACCTCCCAGCATTAATTTTTAAAACAACCTCTCTTGTTTTCTACCACACCACCTGCATATAGAAGTTCCCCAAAGCTCTTTACTATTGCTTTTCAAACCACACCTTAAAACTTCCATTTCTGGAATGCCTTCCCAAAACCTTTCCAGTGGCTCAAGCAGTGGTGCTGCAGTCCCTGCTTTACAGTAACCATCAGTTCTGTGTTGGTGCTCAGTGTGGCCTTTTGGTTTTTATCTCTACTGTCACATTTATTTATTTTATCCCTGCCAGCCCTGAGGCTGCATCATCTCTTGCTGTTGTCCTCATGGAGCACATTTAGCATCTTCCTGCTAAACAATTTCTGGTGTGTGAGTGGGTTTCTGAGGCACTGCAACGACATTAATATATAATCTCAACTTTAAAACTTCAAGATTTTGTTTTACAGCATCGGCACAGTCCTTGTGTTTTGTGGGAAGCCTCATTTAACTGCCTTGATGCCAGACCTTCAGCATTTTTAGAAGTGCTGGCTTTTGCTGTGCCAACACAGCACGGTCTCACTGGGACAATATTTTCTCATGACATCACTGCATCTCGATGGGAGATGACAAGCCTGTAACTCTGCAAGCTCCACGTCTTGTTAACATTATTTATTCTCCTTACAACATCCCCAGTAACAAAAGACAGGTATATGTTCCAGATTATAAACTAAACCAGCTCCAGCCCCAGTGCTGCTTCACAGACACCAAAGATCTGAGAGCTGATAAATCCTGGCTGTGTTTGCCAGCCAGAGACACTTACTCAGCATGTTATTCCAACTGCTGGCCTTGGCACCAGCACACAGCACAGGCTTGGTGCCATCTCAGCCTGGGACTCCAAACAAGGGTTCTTCTGCCCATCCTTAAATTCAATCAACAAGGAAGGGAGCTGCCAAGAGGAAGCCATTAAATAAAGCTGCCATCGGGATATAATCTTTGGAGAAATAAAGCCTTTCTGAAGACCATAAACCCACCCAATCAAAGCTGTGCTCTCAGAGCTTACCAAAAGTTTCAAATTAATATATTATTCTGCATGACATGGAAAAACATTCACTCCCCAATTCTTCTCACGTACTTCTGGTTGCTGATAAGTTGTGACATGCTCTAATAGTTCCACGTAAGATTAAGTGCTTAAATTTAAGTAAGATTAAAGTAACCATCATTTAACATGTGCCTAAAACTGCTGTGTTCCTATGGTGGTTTCTTTCCAACCACACACACACAAGAGGAGAGATTAATCACCTGGTATTTGCACTGTGGGTAAATATTCTCATTATGCTAAAATATCTGCATCACAGAAAATGTGAACTTTCCTTTTAGATTACATTATTCTTTTTCATTTTCAGACATGTCAGATTGCCTTTTCCAAATGGTTAGTTATGTGCATTTCTAAATGCCTACAGAGAAATCCATCAGACACATGGGCTGTACCTCATTCTGGGACCTCCACAGGGAAGGAAGAACATTCAGGATGGGGACAGATGTTCACTTGACAACCCAGTTGTCTTAGCACTGAAATCTAAATATATATGTGTATAAAAATTTTGCACTGAGCCTTTTAAAAACAGTTATCCACCAGGCCACCTTAGGGTATTTTGTGCAGCACACTGGCAGCATCAGAACTGGTTTTTTTTCCAAACCTAATTTGATGATTTCATTATGTCAGGTCACAACGCCCGTTAAAAACAAGCACATGGCGATTAATCAGATTCTGGGGGAAAAAACGGGTCCTTTCAGCTCTGAAGTCGTGGAGTTTTTAATCAGCTCTTTTCTTTTTTATCAGGACTAATCTCCTCTGGGGTGGCCAGAGCAGGTCTAGTCGTGTTCTGAGCTCGGAAGGAATGAACGTGTCAGAAATCAGTTCCTACTTGCAGAGCACAACTGGGGACTGGCCCGGCCACGGTGGATTTGAAGCCTGACAGGAGCAAGAAGGGCTTGCTGAGGTTGCTGCAGGTATCTCACGCTTTCTCATCCCTTCCCCACTCCTTTGTACCTGCCAGAGGACTTGTTTCAGGTCGGGAACGCTGCAGCCCATCCGGGGGGGCTCCATGGCCCACTCACCTTCCTGTGCGCCCCCAATCTCATGTCAGGTTTTTCTTTAGGCAGGAGCTGCCCTCCAGTACAGGTTAGTAAGAGTCTTCTCCAGGTGAGTACTTGAGAATAGCCAGTATTTTAGAGGACATTTTGGAATAAGAAGGTTTACTGAATCCATGTGAAATACTCATAGCTGTTGGGCTACTCCTCAAAAAAGGTCACAGCTCTGGAAGAGCAGCAGTGTTGGTATTTTGCCCTCACTTCAGGAGACCAGTATGAATTTAATTTCCAGCTCTAGTCACAATGCAGTTAATCTTTTATCATATAGCAATAGTATGTGTTAGGAAGAAGTTTTTAGAAGGTATATACTAATCCCTAAAATCCAGGACAATCCTATACTGGCCATTCACTTAAGAGTTAGATTTGATGGGCCTTGTGGGTCCCTTCCAACTCAGATTATTCTGTGAAATAACATATCAACGTGATTCATAAAGACCAAAGTGAAAAATTCATAGACCTACAGATGCAGTTTGCGTGGGAGGAGCGTGCCATTGTAAAACTCATCTCAAAACTTGCCAGATTTTCCATTACTGGGAACACAAGGCTAAATTCTAAGACCTGATACCATTTTTTACGTAACCTCTCTGCAATCCTCTCGGCTTAAACACAATTAACAGCCTCAAATCTCACCCAGCTAAACCCCTCCAGTTATACAAGGCTCTCAGGCACCTGCAGTTCCTCTGAGGTTTTCAGTTCTGGTAGAGTTGGTGGAACACAAAGGGGAAGTCCAGATTTCAGGAGCAGGGTGGGCTTGCACAGCTCTCATCCCTTCCTTGGTGCTCCTTCTTACCACCCCAGTTGCCACTGAACTGAAAGAGGACAGCACACCCAAATGAAAAAAAGGGATCTTCCAAAATGCAGACATGAAGTCTGCCTTTGACAAATGTTGTGAAAATAAGGATGGAAAGAGCAGTTGAGATTTCAGGGCTGTTGGTTATTTCTGTAGCCTAAACAAATTCAGGAGGGATATAAGGAAAATAAAACCAAGACAACAACAACAATCTCTGATCAGTGTTCAAAGCAGAAGCTTTCAAGTAGTGCCTAACAAAAGAGCAAGGCATACAAAAAACACATCAATCAAAACTTCAGCACTGGAGACCATCAAAACCAGGGCTGACAACTCCCTGGCAAAGGCACCGTAATGAAAATGCTGTATGAAAAGCAAATGGCTGTGAGGAAACCAGGAGCAGTTTCCCACTGCCCCCACCAGTGAATGAACCCATTCAGCCCCCACACCCCCTTGACTGCTCACATCTGCAGAGGGCTGTTCTCCAACACAAGAAATACTGTTCAAAGGGGCCAGCCTTCCCAAAATTAACTGGATTATACAGTATGCTCTTTGCAAAGCACCATTAGGCCTTGGAAGTGGATTTTTATTTCATAGGCATTAAATCATAAACTCATAAAAATCTCTCCTTCTCCTGTTTCATTAACAGACATTCTCTGCCATTTTGGCTCACCACAGAGTTATCGACAGCTACGGGCCTCGACAGAGCTACCAGTGTGTGAGACTGAGGTGATGCTCTGCTCCCAAACACTTCCAGGGTACAGGCAAAATTCTCAAGAGTTCAGGCCAACAATGGTGAGGATTATGAATTTTGCAAGCAACCAAGAAGGAACTGAAAGCCGAGAAAGCTCATTTGTCCAGCAGTTCAGCCACAGCAAAGTAGCTCCTCAGCCGGCACTTACGAATCTGGACACATCTCTGGGAAGTTGAATTACAACACTTGAGCATTTCCGGAGAAAAGTCAGTGCTGTTCATCCCTCATAATAACACTAACATGTCCTGCATCATCTGTAAGCACTCCAGCTCTGCATGCAGCTCATTTACATGCTCTTGGCGTTTTCCAGAAGTGCTCCAGGAAGCACTTCAATACACAAGGCCTCCCATGACCAAGTAGTCCTTGACAGCTACTTGAAATTACAGATGGAGCATGGATCCTCTGACCTCTGGGGATACACCTGAGCAGGGATGGGTCTAATGATTAAAGTGTCTCGTTGCCTACAAATCGCTGGCAGTCGTAACTGAAAAAAGCAGAAAATTGTGAAGTTGCAAATACAACTGGCATGGCTTTGTGCCCTTCTTGGCCATCTCATCAGAGAGGCCAATGAACAACCACTGGAAAAGAAACATCACCCAAGAAGAAAATGTCTCCTAGACATTTATCTGTCCGAGTCACAATGGCAGAGCAATGGACATAAAAAAATGGGAGAATGGGAATCTGGATGGATTTAAATGATCATCCCCAAGAGAATTCCATTCCCTCAACTGAGAATTTCAGTCTCCATGCTGGTGGATCAAGCAGAAGCCAGTGTATTTCCACTTGCATAAACCCTTCTGGGATTTATTCCTTGCCATCTTCGTAGCTCTAAACGCAAGACCAAATTTTACAGTCAAAGAGCCGCAGATGTGACCGTTCGTAACCTCGGGGAGACGCGACGTTTGTCACCTCACGTGAAAGTGGCTCAGGCACGGTTAACAAAACCAGCCTCTGAAACAGAGTGTCAGGTGAAATCCCATCCAGTCTAATCACCAGAGGAAATTTCATATGCTCACAGTCCCAACTAGCCTATCTTTGTGGAGATTCTAATCTCAAAAATATGGTTATATATCGCCGCCTACCTCCAAAAGCCCGCCACTATGTCTGTGTGCGCAGGCGCCGGGAGGGGGGACCTGGACAGGACAGGCTGCACACCCACTGCTGGCACCTGAACCTGCCTGTTCCTGCTGCCATCCACCTCCTTGGGACACTGGGCCGGGCCCTGGAATTTCACGCCTTTCGTGGATGTCTTTTTCTAAACTCGGAATATTGTAGCTGCACCGCCCCATCACCGGAGACTGCTGTTAATTATTAATTGTGATCAATAATTCAAGCTTTGCGTGTAACTGTAAAACAGTTAATGGGGTAAAAAGAGAAGAGAAAACCAGAATAGTCAGTTTTCACAAGCCTTAGCAGAAACTGCCTTGGTGGCCACTTCAGGTCTTTTTCATGTCTTTTTGACTGTCTGAGGCAAAGTGTAAAGTCGAAGAGCGGTGCCAAGCAGAGGTTTTGCTCAGTCCATGGAAGCTGCATCAAATCCACAAAGTCAGGGTTGGGCACAGAAGGCGGGAAAGCAATGAAATCTCAGAGCAATAGCAATGGAAACTACCACATGTAGGTAAAATTGCAGTGGCACTGCCGGGGGATCAGAACTTGCTGAGTTCCATATTGGCTCAGTGCATGGCCATGATGTAACTGAAAGCACAATCTAACTCAAACTCAGTCAATACAAAAACTTAAATCCCCTTGATGACAGTCATGAAAACATCCCAAAAGGCAACCCCCTCCCCCAAAGTTCTAACCAGTAATGAGCAAACAGAGCATTTCACAACATTATGTGAGACCAGTTCAAAGGTCCCCAACCATTACTCTCATTTATTCTTTCCTTCTAAGATGTGTGGAGATTTTATAGATAAGATGCAAGATGAACTATAGTCTGTGCCTGTTTACAGTGATTTCATCCCAGCTCTCTCTCTCAAACAGCCCCCTCTCCTTTTGGCCCCTGTCCCCTGGTTCCTCAGGGCCAACAGCCATTGTTCAGCTCCCAGCTCGACTGCAGCAAAGCAGCTCTTGAAAGAGCTGTAGAAATGGTGGCACTTTAATGCCAGAGCTCAGCATAGCAACCAGCCGCCCTAAATAAATAAATAATGAAGCGTGGTATTCCAACAGATAATATAAATACACTTTCAGCAAATTGCTTGGGTCCAAAGGTCAGTCAACTTGTTTGCTCTGACTCCCAGAATGTGTAAATCTCAACATGATGTTTAAACACAAACATAGACAAACATCAAAGTTCAATGCTGACATATTTTACACCTCGGAGTTGAATGCCAGAATAGCTCTGTACCACACAGGGAAAACTGTAATGCATGTGTAAGGAAGTGACAAAACATTATCCCAAACTAAATGCAAATTTTTTTCTTTAAATATCCTCCCATTCTGTATTTTTCCTCTTCTCTATCCTCTATTTACTCTCATTCATCCTCTCACACAGAGAAGTATTTGTGCAGCTGTCTAATTTCACCATTCCTCCCCTTTTATTACCCATCAAGGGGGAGATGAAACTTTCCATCCCAAGCCTCATTTCGGGGCTGTGTGTTTCTGTATCCCTGGCTGAGCCACACACACGCACATACCTGTACTTGAGAAAACACAACATTTCAAGGTAAACCACAAATTCCTGAGCTGGAGAATGCACACAGCAGCTACACCGGCATTTCTGGGCTGCTGTGCAGACACACCAATCCAGCCTCTCTCCCTCTCTCCTAAAGGAAACGTGCAAACAACCTCACAGCTCCCACTCGAGCTGTGCTTTCCTTCCTTGCTGGGTTCTCATTCATCTTCCCTTTGGGCAGCTCTGGGCTGCCCCAAAACCAAAATACAAGGGGCTTCAGGAAGCACAAGAAATTAATTCCGTCCACTCAAAAGCCATCGGGGTGACAGGGAACTGTTGTCCCCGCTCTGCCAGAGCCGTCTGCCCCCCTCCTCTGGGGTGACACGCGTGGGAGTGGCAGTCGCTGTGCCTCGGGAGGGCTCAGCGTGGGCTCAGCCTCTCTGTCCGTGATCCCAGCACTGGCTCCACACATGGGAGTCACAGGGCTCTCCTCTCCCTGCCACAGGAAACCTGGGCTGGGGCAAAAACCTGGTTTTTTTTCATGAGGGGGCCCTTTCTCACCGTCACGTTTTCTTGGGTGAGACGGGGAAATGCAGGATGCGGGGAAGGAGGAGTGGGCAACTTCTAAAATGCACCCCAGCGTGGTGGCTCAGCACGCCGGGGCTCCGCAGAACGAGAGCCCCTTCTCCATCAGCTTTTCCAGGCGATCCCATCAATCCCACCTGGCGGGGAGGGGACTCCCCGGCAGAGCAGCAGGTGGGCGCTCCCCCCTCCCCTCCGTGCCGATGCTCTCACCTTCCTGGCTCCTCTCCTGGCGAACTCCCGGGCCAGGTGGCGACCGATGCCGCGGCCCCCGCCGGTGACCAGCACGTTCTCCCGGGACAGGTCCCGCAGCTTGGGCGGCAGCACCAGGCACAGGGCAGCTTTCACCACCAGATACACCATCTGCACCGGGAAGAGCAGCAGGGCGCCCAGCCACTTCCACATCATCGTCCTCTTCTCCCGGGCAAAAATTCTCTTCCAAACCTCCACGAAACCAAGTTGGCACAGAAAGAAAAGCGACGCCCTTCGTGCACCCCCAGGTGGGTGACAAGTCTTCAAAACGCCCCCCCCCCTTCCAAAACTTGGGGGCAAGAGGTTCTTGGGCTGCAAAAATCCTTCTCTCCCCCTAAAAAAAAATTTAAAAAAAAATGGGGGAAGGAGTAAAGTAGTGCAGAAGACCAAGTCACTCCCCTGTTTCTTGGTCGGTGTCCTCTGGGATTGTCACATGCAGGTAAAACGGTTTCCTTGCGTTTTAACTGGAAGGCTTTTTTAATAATTAAAAGAGAAAGAGAGAAAAAAAGAGTAAAATTAAAAGTAACCACACATCCCTCCGCTGCAAAGAGCCACATAAAAATCCAGTATCCAAATGGAAGGTTTTTATATTTGGAAAAATAAAATAAAGCAGCCTATGTCTCCAAATTTCAGCCTGCAGTGCCTTCCAGGCAGCTCATTTCTATTCTTAGACTCAGGAAATTGCTTAAATAAGACAGAATTGCCAGGACCTTCTTTTTAAGAAAGGCTCTATTCAGGGTGAGGTGGTTGTTTTTGTTTTTATATCTATAAATATCTATAGACGTTCTGTCCTGAGCCGGTTGCAAAGGTTGAGCTGATCTCCGCCTCTCTCTGCCCCCTCTCCTGGTTTGGTTTTTTTTTTTTTTTTTTTTTTTTTCACTTGGAGCGCCTCGATCACAGAGCAGGAATTACGCCGTGCACTGCACTAGTTCAGCTCCGGCTCTTACTCATTTCTCCCTATTGCTCTCTCTGCCGATCACGGCCGCGGCGCTGGGGAGGTTTTTATACCCCATTAAGCCTGATTGACAGTCAAAGTGTCGGGGAGATTTCACTACTGTTCCTGGGAGTGGCCGCTGCTCTGCCCTCCCCCGCGCCGGCTGCGCCCGCCGCGGCCCCGAGCGCGGCTCGGCCGGGGCTGCCCGGGGAGCTCGGACCGACCGGGGCGACCTGCGGGCTCCGGGGGCGACCTGCGGGCACCGGGGGCGACCTGCGGGCTCCGGGGGCGACCTGCGGGCACCGGGGGGCTCGGGCCACGCTGGGCTCATTGCCACGCTGGGGTTTGCTGAGTGCACTCAGGGCTGGGGCTCTGTTTGTCCTGCTGCATTGCCACGCTGGGCTGGTGGCACACTGGGCTTGCTACGTGCCACGCTGGGCTCATGCCGTGCTGGGCTGGCTGTGTGTCCTGTGTGTCACTGCACATCGTGCTGGGCTCATGCCCTGCTGGGCTCATGCCCTGCTGGGCTCACTGCGTGCCCTGCCCTGGGGGCTCCCTCCAGGCTGCCTTGGGATCTCTCTGTGCCACTCCGAGCTGGTGCCACCTTGGGCTCGCTGCTGGAACCAAAGGGCTCCGTCACCACAGCCGGGCAGCCCCTGCCTTCTACCCCACCCAGAAAGAAGGTGCTATGGTCTGATCTGAGCCCTGGGAAAAGCAGGTCCAGGAACAGTCAGGGTTAAGGCTGAGTTCACAGGAACCATCTCTGCACCATGGAGCTCTGGCAGGGAGCTGCTTGCCTAAGATAAGCTGGCATGGAGGGAAAGGCTACTTTCAGCCCTAGATTGGCAGGCTGAACCCAGCCTTGGCTGATAGTCACCATCTAGTACCACAGGACCAGTGTTTTTATGGCCAGCATGACACCTCGTGGATTTTCCACGCTGGAAGATGTTTGCATTGCTGAAAGCTGGCGGTTCAGTAGTGGGCAGTGAAAAAGGCAGGCTCCAAATTACACAGGGACACTCATTTCTTACAACAAAGAGTGTTCTCTCTCCCTTTCCAAGACTTTTTTGTCCAGTGATGAGGGCACAGTTGCAACACCAGAAGGTCTCCACAGCTATAACAGGAGAAAGGGCAGAGTGTGTTGCAGTTGGGCCCCCCAGCCTGGCTGTTTGCACTGTCAAGCATTAGGCAGGTAAATTAAGCTTTCATCTGTACAGATGAAGCTTTTCTGAGGGGGCTGCAGATTTCACCTGAGAGCTGCTCGTGCCCAGTCAGGAGGCTGTGGCAGCAATCAGAAATAAAATAACCTAAAATGCAAAGCTTTGGGGATGTCAAAAGTTCTCAAGGATGTCAGACCTCACAATGCTGTCCTCAGAGCTGAGCTGGAAGGAACTTCGGGTTTATATCTGCATATATCATTAGGAATGTGCCAAAATGAATCCAATCCCGCACGTTCACTCAGGTCTGGATCCAGATGCACTATCCTGGGAAGCCATCTAGTGGTGCACATTGGAATTGAGAAAAAAAAATGACAAATTTAAAGTCTTTCTGCAATCTTTATGTCTGTAGTTCTAAAAAAAACACCTCAATGGGAGTGTGAGTCTAAGCGTCTATACAAGTTATGTTACACAACCAAGGTGAGTTTGGAAGCTGAATCCCTTCGAAAATAAATTCAATTTTATGCTTTGGAATCAAACAGGTATTTTTGGGAACAGGCATTGTTCAAAGTGGCCGTGTGGGAACAGAGTGTTCAAGGGTTGGTTGTTTGCAGAAAGAGGAGCAGCCGAGTTTCTGTTACCCCCCATGTTCAACAGCTTTACCACACAAAGGTTTTTTAACACAAAATATGAATAATATCTGAATCCTTGAATTTCAGCTCTGTTAAGTTACACAAACATTTTAAGGAAAAAAACCCAAGGAAATAAAGTTGACAGAGAGAGAGACTTGCAGAGTCCTTACCTTTAACTGCCAGGTTACCTCCTATGAAATAATCCACATGACTGTCACTGCATCACGATAAAGTGTCAGGAGAGAGGCTTTTGGAGCAAGAAGATGAAGCTTTCTAACTGGAAACTCCGAGTTTGTCCACACTGTCTGAGCCAGTGAGTATTCCCTGACTGAGCTGCCTCTGAAATAACCAGAGCTCAGAGAGTTTCCGTGGCCCTTGGCAGCATTTAGCACCTCGGTGTGTTTTTACAGTAATACCTTTAGAAATGGAGCTTAGGGAGGCACCTGGCATTACAATATTCCTCTCAGTCCAAAAACTCCGAAGGGGAGAGAGAAATTACCCAGAGAGCCCAGTGTCTGGTTTAAACAGGAATGACTCAGTGTCTGGACTGGGAACAAATATAACAACTTTTCTGCTGCGGAAATAAGGAGCAGTGTTGAAAATGAAAGGATATGAACTCCATCAAAGTACATTTGATTTTTGGATTCCCGAGTTCAGTCTCTTTTGTGCATAAAGAGACCACAGACACATTTAAAGTAGAAAACTCAGCAGTATTACACAGTTAACCTGTTTGGATTTAAAAGAAAATTCATTATTAATGTAAAACATTTGCAGTTCCTTTGAAGCCAGTGGGAACGGAATAATCTCGTGAATATTGATTTCATGTATCTGTTTCCAGTGTGAATAATAATAATCCAAATGTGTGTTGGAAGTGTTTTTTTTTATTATTCGTTATGACTTTGACCTGTGTACAAAGTTGCTACCAAATTTGGAGTGGGAGTAAAAAGATACTGAACTGTTTAAATTTCTGGGTTTGTACTTGTACAGCTTTTGGACTGTAGTTACTGTAGATTTACTCATACTCTCAATGAGAGTCATAGAATCTGACTTTTTCTGACTTGCCCTATCTAGAAGGTAAAAACAGCAATGAAAAAGCAACATTTACCTCAAAAACAAGTCAATACACTCTCTACACACACCTTCATGTTGCACCTCTATTTATTGGCAGAACTCTGACTTTGTTCCCAGAGCCTTTGCAGCCAAGTTCCTGCCAACCTTGGGAGGCTGTTGGTGCAAATGAAGTCGCTAAACTGCAAGAACTTTTGAAGGCAAAAAAGAGCTGGAAATCAAAACCATGCTCGAGGCATGTCTGAAAGCCATTTGGGCTAACAATTCTGTGTTTTCAACTTAAAAAAACAAAACAAAACAAAACACCCAAATATATACAGTACATTGGTACAGGGTGTGAAAACCTGGGAGCACAGAGGAGCAGTGACACAATGGAAAGTCTGTGTGATGATGGTGTCAAGTAACAGCAGTTTTTACATCAGTGCAGGGTTCTTGATCATGGACAATCTATCATGGTCCCAGAATAAAACTGATCCTCCTTTAAAAAAAAAAGGAAAACCTTTTGCCAGGCTGATCTGTTTTTTGTTAGGTGAAGTCCTGCTGTCAGATTTGGATAAATCGAGAGCTACATTTTTGTGCTTCTTGATTTCATTCCTCCCTCGAGTTCACATTTTCCATTTGAAACGTGTCCCAGTGGTTCTATGATTCCACACTGGCCTTCTATGTGCTCTTAAGTATTAAGAGTCTGATACTGTTGCCTTGTAAGTGGAGTTTTGCCACGGACTAAGCTCAAAGGCCCCAGGTTTCTGGTTAACTTCCAGCCCTGACAGCAAAGACTCTACGTTCAGTCTTGTGTAAAAAGCTGCATTTGGATGTTTTACTCCTTTCCCAGGGTCTCACAACAAGCAGTGTCGTGACCAAAGTTGACTGAGTAATTTTGAATTCCAGATGACATCCATTTTTTATATTCAGGGATGCAACATCACAGATGTGGTACTTGTTTCACTTGCTGGGTTGTTTTAGTATGTGTTAGAGTTTGCCATTTGTACTAAGAGCCCTTCTTTTTCCTCACCTATCTCTAATTAGAAGCCAAATCTGTCTCAGTCTGTTAGGCTGCTTCTTTGTATTGGAAGAGAGAACAGTGAAAAAATGCCACAGGAATGGAGTGACTGCAGTTGTTAAACTGATGGACTCACCTTCCATGCATTTACCTCACTTCTATACCTGTCAATATTTACCCATCCCCTCTGACTAATTCCTGGCAAAACTTCTAAGACACACAAGGAACTGGGAAAGCAGAAGAATTGTGTCCTTAAGACCCTCAAAATTAGAGAAAAATCCTGAAATCCTCCTAAACCAACGTGACATGGATTTTGACAAAAACTGAACAGCAGGCTAATGCCTGTAACAGGTTTGCACTGGAAACTTTCAAATGAGCTTAGGAAAGAAATCTCAGGATAAAATGTTCCCTGAATTCTTTCTAACATTGTCTTTTTAAAACAATTTCTTACAGGCTCACTAGTAGGTACCAAGGTGAACTAATTCAGAGCCTGTGACTGTCCTAAAATTCTTCAAACTTGACAGTTCTACAAAGGGAGCCAAAAAGAGGAGCAATGTTAGGAAGGGAATGCTGCTGTCAAAGGCAAACATTTTTGGCTGGGAGGGATCAGGTGTATGAATTGATGTGGGGAAATGAGATTGCATTAAATTCAATAAACCCCAACCCAGATATTCCCTCTCAGAATAAATAAGTAGCCTTAATTTTTGCTTTAATTTATGTCGAGGGTTTTTTTGTTTGTTTTTCTTTGTTTTTGGTTTGAGGTTTTTTGAAATCGTTCCAGTTGATGTACCCTCAAAGCTTTGGATGGAGTGGGAAGTTGGGAGGGGCTCAGTGAAGTGTTTTACACCTCACAGTGATGGAAGAGATCAATTGTTCCCCAGCTTAATCAACTGACTCGAGTCAGTATTTCAAAGGTGACTGTTATGATTACAAGGTCCGGGCCTGCTGAGTTAAGCTGAGAGTTCCACATTATAACTTACAAGGATTTCATGGTCTTCCTACCTTAACACCTCTTCTCTCTCTCTCTTTTAATTTTAAACCCCATAATTCCATCAGCTGTAGTTGCTGACCTCCACTGAAATTAAGGATCACACCTATTTTCTTAAGAACCCAGTCTTGTCACTCTTATCACTCTTATGACTCATCTTGTTTACTCATTCCACACAGCTAAATATTATTTTACCCCACTGACTAGATCACCTTGAAGTTTCTCGCCCTTTCCTTTAATGCATATTTTGCATAAATGGGATTTTTCTAAGCAGATATATTTTTTCCTGCTTTTTTAAAGTGTGTAAGAAAAGCTAGAAGAGACTCACCTTTTTTTTAGTCAAGATCCCTGGTTGGCCAAATGAAGAACAAAATGGAGCATTTCTCTTCTCTGACCACAATTACAAGCTTTTATAAGGGCTTTAAAATGCAGTATCTGGGAGATTAGTGGGGATAAAGGAATATTTCAGAGTGTTCAGGGGATAACCATTTCAGTGGTCCAACCATTTGGATCCAGTGTGGTTTAATCACCCCTGAATTACAGCAGTGTATAAAGTAGAGTTGTCTTGGAAAAAATACCAAAATATGGAGCTGTAAAGCCATCAAAATCCTGTCTGGAGAAGGAACTATCACAGAGGGTTGGGGCCAAAGTTCTCCAGGCCAAAGGGGAGGTTTTCCTCTGTTATCACTGGACCACTGGTGAACCCAAAGAACCTTCCTGCCAAATAACTGACAGCTCTATATGGATCTCCAAAAGCAAAATTCCTTGGACTTTTACAGCTTGTAAGTGGCTGAGTCCCAGATGGGCTTCAGAATGTCTGTTCTAACTCTTGTGGCCAGCTGTCTGCCCTGGCAGGAGAGCAGAGGAGAAAGATCAGCACTAAACCAGCCTTCAGACCCATTCCAAGAACAGAACCACTACAATTCCTGGACATGGAGACTGGAGCCCAGCTCAGCCACTCTTCCCCAGGCTCTGGAGTTGGGGTGTTATCATTCCACTCACTTGTAAAAACCCACAGAGAGCTATTCATAAAGCAGAAGGCAATTAGAGCAGATTAAAAATAAAGTCCATCTGCAACCTTGGAACATACAAAGGAATGACATTTCCTGGAAGTGATTCTCCTCCATGTGAACTTTGACCATGACAAGTGCAGTTGTCATTGGCCGGATGTTTGTGAGCACCTGGAGGAGGAGGAGGGTGGAGGGAACTTGGAATGCAAATTGGAATCAGTCTGGAGGACATAAATATGGACAGAGCCAGATCAGGGCCTAATAAATTATTCCTACTGAAGAACAATGGAGTCCTATTATACCCTGGTTTTAATAGCAGGAATTCTGGTTGTTTTTGTGTTACTGGTTTTAATTGTAAGGGATTATAAGTCCTTCAAGGCAGAGATTCCTCCTGATGTTGACCAGCCATCAAAGCTCCGCTTTTTTCACTGTCTGTACGTTCTGATGGAAATTCTGGTGAGTGCATCATCATGCTCTGTGATACTGGGATTGTCAGGGAAGGAAGAACTGGAGAAGAAAGATATGCATGTAAATATTGCAGCTACATGTAATGGGAGCCACACAGTAACACAGGTTTAAAGATAAAGGCCAAAAGTTGACTTGGTGTTCTATTTGTGATGTAAAAGCACTCAGTATGAGGTGAGTTCTTCTAAATACTGAGATATCCATCCTTATGCCACAATTGTAATTTGGTTGCCTTCTGTAATGAAATGATTGGTCCTGTGGGTGATAACAGGAAGGTTGTGGATATAATTTACATGAATAACAGCAACCAAAGTTTCTGTAGCTCAGTGCAGTCTGATATATGAAGGGCAATTTCCTACATTTTGAATTATCTGCAGTCATTTTCTTACCCATCATTCTGTTTCTCATTCTGCAGTGACTGAGTTACTGAGTTTCAGTTAGGTGGGTTGGAAGACACTTCCAGAAGTCATCTAATCAAACCTCCTGGTTCAGCTACATCTGTTATCACTTTTTATTTAAGTACCTGTAAGGCAGACTCACTGTGCTGTGGGCTTTGCCATCACAGAGACAGCTTTTGCCCAAAAACCTTGCAAGGAAAGCAACAGGAGCCCACAGGAGCAGCTTTAAGCCCTGTCACATCCTGCAGGTAACATGGCTAAAGAAAGCCTGCAGGAAAATCCCATAATAATCTGACTCTATGTTATTAAGTTCTCCAAGTTTCTGTGCTTGGTTGGGTGAAAATATTCTTTCAATTGACACTCTTAACCCACTTTTACAGCTCCCAAGTGTCTGTTATGCAATAGTACAGATCCTCTCTTCACTGATAATATCATCCCTAAATTCCTGCTTCCTTTTTTGGATGGTTCTCAAGCTGCATTTCCCCATTTGCTCTGCACTGAATCCACTCAATAGCTAATTTTCTTTTGAAAACCTTTAGACATCTGCTGGTACTTTGGGTGAATTTCTGGTTTGTGTTTATGCTCCCAGGAGCAGCCCTCGCAGCGAGGACCTCACAGGTTTCTTATTAAGTGCACAATGCCTTGTGCATTTACCTTTTCCCTCTCATCCTGATGAATTCTGCCCTTCCTGTGCCAGTGATGTGTGTGTGCTGTATGCTGCAGTAAAAACCTCTCTTTTCTACAACACAGGACAGGCTTTTCCTCTTTTCTCCCACCTTACTTGCAGTGTGTCTCAGAAAAGCTGCATCACCGGGTAAATGTTTACGTCTGACACCAAAGCTGTCACACAGATGATGCTCCTGCTCTGTGAGCATCCTCTGTCATAAAGAAGTTAATGACAATCTCAAATGGAAGAGATGAGAGGAGTTCTCCCAGTTCCCCTCTTGGCTTTTGTTTGACACTGCTGTGTTCAGACTGACTGTCCACGTTGCACTGGGACAGGAAGCTTTGCTGAGAATTACTCTGGCTGGCAAAGCTCAGCACCTCAGAGTGGCTGACAGAAAGACTGTGATGTAGTCCCAAAGTCCATGAAGCTCAAACTGAGTGGGTTTTGCTCGTTGGTATGTGATTTCGTAATTATTTTAAAGTGAAAATCTGGTCCCCATATGATCTTCCACATAAAAAGCCAGTTTGTGCCAGAATTTAGGTGTTCCAGTAAATAGTTTTTCAAAGACCCTGTTTCACAAGAAAAGCTGTGCTGACATGCCCTTTTTCATACACATATGCTTGTTTTAGAACCTGGTTTATGTAATGTGTTTCACCCACTACCACTGATCACATTGTGTATTGCTATTGGTTCTGAAGTATTTGGAAATTATTGATCAAGAAGCCTTTCAACAGAGTACCTACCTAATTCCTGTTCTCCTTCATGCCAGTGTTTTCCCTGAATTTGGAGATGCCTCTGTAACATCAGGAACTCCTAAGAGAAGGAAAGAGGATCTTCAGATAGGATGCTCTGGTACCAAGTGTATCACACCTATTACTGCCATCTGAAAGCTCTGGATAAACTCAGGGATGTTAGAAAATGCAGATGAGATTAAATGGCAATTCTGCCAACTTCAAACCATTCCAAAACCATAACTCTGACAGAAGGACTGCCTTGAGTCATGAGAGTTTTGAAGATTGCTGCTTGGGGGAGGTTACATTCACTCTGTGGTTTCTGCCACAATTGCCTTGGCTCTTGTGTTAATCTTTCCCTAAAACTGGGCCTTTCCAAAGGTAAGGCAAGAACTGTAGTTACCCATTTGTCTCAGGGAACTGGGGCTTAAACCACCCCAAACACTGCTGGCATTTGTGGCACAGGGTTGTAAAAGAACTCCAGATCATCTCTGGGTTCCCATCTTTGTTTCTAACTGATTTTCTTTCTCATGGCTCTTTCTTTTATTACTCCTCACCCAAATTGTTTATTGCAGCCTGGTCTAGCTTTTTAGGAAGAACCAATCTGTGATAGACAAGGTTGGAAAGAACAATTTACAAAAGCAGAGCTGGCCTGTAGTTTGTAAGGCATTGATACAGAGACTTCCGTGGCTCAGAAGAGAACAACACAATTTGCAAATGGCTTGTGATGATTGTCATCATTCCAGAAGAATCCATTGCAATAGTCCATAAGGGTGTGTAAGTCACCCTGTGATGGGAAGGGAAATGTTGTCCCTAGCAGGAAATACATCCATTTAAACATATGTTCAAAGTACAGGAGGATTCCAGGGGGATCTCTAGACTATCTGCATTATCCTGGCCTGGGATAAGGAAATGTTTTGACACATTTAGCAAACCTTCTCTATTTGTTTTCCTGTCCTCAGAATATGATATTTCCTTGATTAGATGTAGAAAACTAACTGCAGTCATCTCACATGAGATGTTGAAAAAGGCAGGGGTTTCACTGATGGGGAAGGAGATAAGATTCAGAACCATTTTCATCAGTTCTTCATTTAGTCCAGCAGCCCCTCACTAATGATTAGAGACACAGTGATTTTCTTAGAGCTTGTTCTCACTGACCCTGTGCCATTGAGACAACCCAACAGCAATAATTTCCCAAACTTGCACCCAGACTGGCAGGAGCCTTCTTCTACCACTGTACTAAATCCTGTCATGGGAGGGATGTTTTCATCTCACCTAACCTCAAATCCCTTAACTGAGGTATCCAAAGCACACATGGAGGTGAACAGACACCTCCATAACGTGACTCAACACACCTGAAATTGGAACTCTCCTCAAAAAAAGCCTCTTTTTCTTCCCTGATTCAAAAAGGAGCCCCAGGCTTCCCAACTTCCATACCTCAGCAAATGCCTGTTGTTACCTGTGGTAAATCCAGATCACAGGAATTAGAAGACATTTATATAATACATTTAATGGGACAAGTATTACAACATTCTTCCAGAAATCACGAAGGCGTGCATTTTCGTTTTCTTAACTTGGGTTATTTGTGGGAATCTTACAAAGTAGCAAATATCTTAAAAATAGTATTAAAAAAAGGTAAGTTGTGGCCTTTCTAGAGTGGGAAGACTTGTACTACCTGTATTAATTTCTCCTTTTTTCTGTTATATCTGTCTAGGCAAAAAACTTAAACCATCTGGGTATCGTTGAGGAGCACACACTGATCAGGCTGATCGTGGATGGGCTGCCAGCCCTGTGGGATCCACAGCTCTTCATTAGGAATCTGCATTTTGATGGTGTGCCCGTGAGGATTTACCTCCCAAGAGAACCATCTGCAGGCAAACGGAGAGGAGTCCTCTTCTTCCATGGAGGATGTGGGATTTTTGGAAGCATCAGTAAGGAGCTGGAAGAAAATATGGTTATTTAGGGTTGTTAACTGCATATTTTTAAAAACTCTACTGAACCTGAAAAGTGACTGAAGATTCATGTGAGAGAGTGATAGAAAGCACTTAATGTTTATTCTTCCTTTTTAATCTCTCTAATCTGCACTTACTTAGAATTAAAATTATTTTTTATAGGATATAGCCCTCTTTATCATAGAACCATAGGGTCATAAAATGGTTGGGGTTGGAAAGGACCTTAAACATTATCTTGTTCCACCCCCTGCCATGGGCAGGGACACCTTCCACTAGCCCAGGTTGCTCCAAGCCCCATCCAACCTGGCCTTGGACACTTCCAGGGATGAGGCATCCACAGCTTCTCTGGGCAACCTGTGCCAGGGCCTCCCCACCTCCACTGTAAAAAATGCCTTTTCTTCCATCCAAACTGATTTCTGCCCTCTCTCAGTTTAAAACCATTGCTTATTCTCTAACAGTAATAATGATAATTCCTGATTTTCCTCATAGATCAACAACCTCCCTAAATGTATGAACTTCCCAGTATGTGCTGATGTCCAAAGGTCTGGATTATTTTTATCCTGGAGAAAATTTGGGTACTCCCTAAATAGGCAAGGGGGCCACACTCAGTCCTGGCAATAAGTCATAAAAGAATATGGGATGGTGCTGACTGAAGTTTTCCAATATATTAATTACATCACCAACATTTCTTCTTCAGGAACTCAAGAAAGAGCGTGCCGGTACATAGCCAAAAAATCTGATTCAGTGGTTGTGTCTGTTGGGTAAGTGAGCTCCTCCCAGTGCTAATCCCAGAACTCTGCTGCTTTCCCCCTGCTCCCCACACAGCCCTGAACTTACATTTCTTTAAATAGAAGAACAGAAACTTAAGTGTTGTCCACCCCACAGAGCTGATATGTGGGACAAGCACATGCCAAGGGATGGCAACGAGAAATACCTGATCCAGGGGCAGAGTTACAGAAGGAATTTGTTTGCCAGCTTTTTTTCAGGAGAACAAAGAGGGGTTTTTTTGTTTGTTTTACATTGTTATCAGCACAAAAATCATTGCCTTTATTTGATAATAAGGGATTATAAGACCAATGCCAGGTTTTAATATTTAAGGGGGATATTTAAAATCATGTGGGGGTGATTTTAAGGAGTAAATAATGAGCCTGAGTTCTTTTAAAACCAGCATGGACCACTGCTGCTTTTTAAAGATGTTTTGCTTGTGGGAAATAGCTGGTGGTAGAAAGAATCTTCAGTTTCCAACAAATTCTTCCGTGAAAAGATTCATTACTAAAGGATTTTATTAAGTGGAAGGAATTGGTTTTGAGAAGGAAAGGGAGGGGAAGCTGTTCTGGTTTTCTTCAGCATGTGAATCTTTAAACTAGGTAAGTAATCCTGGTTTTGGGGGAGTTTCTGCAACTGCATGGGATGTATTTAAGATGAGACACTTCACAATGTGTAACACCAGCTGTGTTTTCTACCTCTCAGGTATCATTTATCACCTGAGTACAAGTATCCAGCCCAGACTCTGGAATGTCTCTCAGCTACTGTGCACTTCTTGCAGACTGCAGACACCTACGGGGTGGATCCCGCTCGGGTTATTGTTTGTGGGGATAGTGTAGGGGGCACTTACGCTGCCAGTGTTTGCCAAGAGCTGGTGCACAGGACAGATCTCCCAAAGATCCGTGCCCAGGTGCTCATCTACCCGTTCCTCCAAGCGCTGAACTTCAATCTGCCCTCTCACCAGAAAAATGCTTTCACTGCCTTCCTGTCCCAGGAGCGCACAGCCCACTTTATTCTCAAGTACCTGAAGAAGGACTGCTCCCTGAAGGAACCGATTTTGGCAGGTTCTCATGTTCCTGAGAGTGTGAATTTGAAATACAGGAAGTGGATAAACCCCGATCTTATCCCAGAGGTGTTTAAAGTGGGCTATGAACCACCGTTACCCACTTCATTCTTACCCCGAGTCCACGAACAAGTCCCCGAGCTGTTTGAGTGCAGGTTTTCCCCCCTGCTGGCAGAGGATGCTGTTGTTTGTCACCTCCCTGACACCTGCATTGTCACCTGCGGGCACGATGTGCTCAGGGACGAGGGGCTGTTGTACAAGAAACGCTTGGAGGACAACAATGTAAGAGTCACGTGGCACCACGTGGAAAAAGGCTTCCACTGCACAATGGGGTTTTTTGGATACGGCATTTTCTCTTTTCCATCGTCAAGTACAGTGGTGAACCATACTTTAGACTTTATAAAAGGCTATTAAAATATTTTCTTTCATACTGCTGTGCAGAGAGAGTGTGACTCAATTAACTATTCACTAGTTATTTGTACATTAGAATCGAGGCAAGAAATTCTGACATTAGCATGGTCTGCTCAGTTCTGATTTTTACTGCTATAACTTAGCAACATCCTAATGTATTTTTATTTTTATTCTTTATTTTGTAAGCTTGCTTTTCTGTTCTCTTCATGTGTCAAAGAATAAAAACTCACCATATCATAAAAAACATTCCAAAGCCAGCAGTGTGTGAGTAATCAGCAGTGTGCACACCCATGCCCACAGAGAGCACCCAAAATCAGTGTGGCAGCACAGGGAAGTGCCCCCCAACACCTCTGCAGAGTGAAAATACCTTCACTACTTCAACTTGCTTACCTGGATTTTGGGCAGGTAACGTGTAAACAGCGTGGAAGCTGCCAAAATAATCTCAAAAACAGGAAGGAAAAGAAAAACCTGATCTCAGTTTGCTCTATTGTTATTAGGACACATCCAGCTTTGGTAACCACAGATGCCAAGATAATTGCCATTGCATGGCAGACCTGCTGGGCACGCACTGTAAAATATTTCACATTGTGCAAGCACCCTGCACCTGCAATATCCATGCACACACGGCTGTGGAGAGAGGTTGGTACTGTCTGATCTCTCCCAGGCAAACTGTGAGTAGGAAGAAGATGGTGGGGTAAATTATCCACGCTGTCACCGTGCTAATTAAATATGGTGACAGGTGGGCTGGGGCAGATTTCTGCAGCAACAAGTCCGTACTTGTGAATTCTGCTTCTCCAGTCCCTCTCAGCAAACTGAAATTACATTTCTTCATGTTCTGTTGCCACAACAGAGAGTTTATCTGTTTCGTTTTTCCTAATGCAGGTAGTAGCAATTTGCTCTTCAAAGAAATTCTTCCAGGAGTACATAATGTGATGGAGTCCCAAATGTTCCACTGTTTGAGGATTTCAGGATTTGCTTTGCTTATGCAAGGGCATGGTGTGAAGCTGGGGATTCATTTTGGGTTCTGATCTCAAGGTGTGATGTAGCAGCTCACAGGTTGGGAGCTGAGGCCAGTGCAGCAGGTGGCATCTGCTGCAAAAGCCGTGCCCAAAGCTGGAGAATATTGGAGCAGTTAATCCCTGTCTGCTCCACCGTGGCTCTACTGTCACCTGCACTGGAGCAGGGTGGCCTGAAGGTAGTTTGGGTGAGACTTCATGAACTGCAGTCCCACCTGTGAGAGTTGTTAGGCTTATCTTCATTCAGATAATTTTCATTCCTGTCTCTCTGTTTGCACCTTCCCTACCAGGCCTGGTTTTTTATGACTCTTGGCAGGTACGGAGAAGGTTGGAAGTGCTAGAAGTTAGGATTTCTGTACAGTTGCACCTTGGATTTTATGAGATGGTTACAGATCTCATGCTGTTTTACACTCAATCCTTCAGTGCAGCGTTATACTCCTTGTCAGTTCAGCAATACTTGTTTTCTTTCCTTTATCCAATCTCTGGACTTACACCTCAAACTCTACTACTGATCCACTCCTGAGATTCTTCCACGGTCCTTGACCTGTCAGTCGTTGGTTTACCACAAATAATACCAAATTTACCTCTATAATGTGGCAGCAGCATTATTAGCTCTCTTGAACACACACATATTTTAATTATGGGTTCTAACCATGGAGTGCAGATGGGTGAGCAGAGAACAGCAAGTGCTGAAATAACGTATTCCTTGCTTAGTCACGACTCCCTTGTTTTCTAAACTTTAGAAAGCCACAAGATGTGATTCTCTCCATGGAACTTCCTGTCCTCTAATTTATTTTAATTAATTACAAATCTGCTGTGTGTGCTGTGCTTTGCTAGGGAAAGATGCTTGGAGGCAGTTTTACGGTTTCCAAAATGTGGAACTTTCAAGTACCTAAAACACAGTCAGTGGCAATCAGTGACACCTACGGAATTATGCACACCAGTGTCCTTCCAAAAGGAATGTACACAGGGAAATACAGGTGTGCAGGCGAGTTCTGGCACAAAAGAAGCCATTCACAGACCCTGCCAGTGCTCTGCCATCAAGCTCTCAGCTCAGACGAGGCTAGCTCGGGTCTCAGGTTCAGGCTCCCAGCACCAGATGGCTCTCACGCTCTGCACAACTCAAAAGGGAGCTCTTTGGGTTACACCTTCTCTGAAAGGTTTCCCAGTATCCCGGGCCAGGCACCCGTTCACAGGGAGTTCCTGATGCCAGCTAATCAGCACGAAGATCCAGAGACAGAGAATCCCTGGGACTGCCTGGAGATGAGGTGAGGGAACGTTTCACATCTGTTACACCCGGCTCAGTCTCTGTGTGCCCCGTGCATGTGCAGCCACAGAACAGAAAAAAAAAAAAAAATCTTAAGGGTTGACAAGATTTCAGGCCCTGACATTTAGTTCCTCACTGGAAATAAGTAAGAAAGTTGGTCCTTTGTTAAAAGTGCTAAATTTTTAGAGGTCACTTCACCGTGTGAATGTGAGTTATGTGAAGTCCAAGGGAAAAGGAATAGATATGTGAGAGGGTAAAATTTAACTCATGTGATGTATTACTGGTGCTTTTCATCACATTGTGGTGCTTAAACTCTTAACACTGACCAGAGAAAATGTTCCTGGGTCAGGAGAAAATGGGACTTTGGCATGGTCTGTCCTCTGCTCTGTCTCACAGGAGCGAGAGACAAGGTTAAGAATTTATCAGAAGCTGGAGAGGGCATACATTTGAAAGCTTATTTAGGGAATGGTTCTCCACCCTGGGCCTCAAGCTTGTAAATTGCTGAGTCTAAGCTTATAAAACATTAAGTATGACTTTGTGCACCTGCAGCGCCCAAAGCAAAAAAAAAAAAAAAAAAAAAGCACATTGTTACTTCAGGAACCAACTAGTTTGTGTCTTGTACAGTTTGTACCGCACTGCAGCACGTCAGGACTTTGTGTGGAGCTTGGGGGAGTGGGAGGGGGGGATGTGCTGTGATGTCTGGATCCAGTTAACGTGCCTGGAAGAGCCCAAGACCCGCCAGCTGTTGGTGAATTGGCACCAAAAAGATTAAGGACAAAGAAGAACCACAGGTGCTAAGAACCTTAGCACAAAGGATCTGTCACAGGTGTCAGAAGGCTTCTCAGATCCCCAGAGGGGCCAGATCTGATAAGTGTACTTAGACCACACCTAAGTCATTGGGACAGCGCAGTTTAGCCGATTAATTCCTTTCACTGCTGAACGCTAACGAGGGGAGCTGCAATCACCTTTTGTGTAACCGCGTTTCCCAACTCTCTTGTCTGAGCTGTAGGAAAGCTGAACCCTCAGTCCTGAGGGGTTTGATGCACCGCTGCCATTGCCCAAGAGCGTGTCCCAATCCCCAGGCCATGAGCCTTTCACCAGCGTCCCTTATCGAGCCGGGCATCAAATCCTCCACCAAGGAGGATAAACCAAAAAGAACCTGATATTGTAGTTAGCGTGTGGAGGGAGGGGCAGCGGGGACATTGGGAAAGGAAAGTCCGCAGACAGTTGTTGGATAAAATGAGGGATCGGTTTGGGCAGAGGGAATCAATCGGCTGCTTCTCAGTTATCACCAGATATGAAGTTTCATGCTGTTTATTCTAAACAATTAAGAAACAGTTTCTAAAGTCAGGAATCAAGCCTGAGGTCTTTCCCATGCAGGTCATGGATGATGCACTCTGAAGCTCTGGGTTTCTCTGTGTTGAGTTTCATTTTAATATGCAGTTCAAGGGCAGATCATGCCTTGTGTTATTTTTTAAATTATTATTTAAGAAAAAAAAAAACAAACAGTCATTTTACCCACACTGCTATTTTTCAGAATGAGAATCTGCTGCCTTCACAGTCTGAGCAGACTGCTGAAAACACACTGTTCCCAAAGGTGACATCACATGAGCTGAAAACCTTTGCTTTACAGATCTTTTTTGTTTCAGGTTAAATCTTACCACTAATTATTTGTGTATGGAAAAATAACATTAGTTCCAGAGGAAGGCACAGATCCTAAAGCTCTCCACACAGAAGGAGTGGGCTCCTGATGTCCACTCAGTTCCAGGTGAAACCCTGAAGTCAAAGTGTGGTTTCCATCAGCTGTAATCGTATTTCTACCTGGAATGACACCTGTATGTGACACATCCCGGGGCAGACAGAGACTGCAGCGCTGCGAGGCTCAACCGAGAGGCTGCTAAAAAAACAAACAACAAACCAACTAAACACAAGAGTTGGTGCAGGAGAGGAGCCTTCCAAGGGTGAGGCAAGAGCACAGCCCTCACAGCTGCCGCTGGCTCCACTGGACTCGGAGATCCAATGGCACAGCAGCCTCCAAAATCTGTCATCACAGGTGATGAAACGTGTTTGCAACACTGAACCCTGATTTCAATGAAAGTCTGGAGAAGTAAGGCATGCAGGCACAATAAAGCCACGAGCTGAGCGGCTCTGGAGGTGATTACCAAGAAAGGCCGGGGACTCAGGTAATACAGATCTGCCTGCAATCAGGAAAAGGGAGAGAGAGAACAAGCTTTTGTCTTCTAAACTTACACCAGTGGTGGTGCTGCTGCGATGGGCATGGCCTCAAAACACAGCCCTGTGTAGCTGTGAATATGAAAAACTGCTTGTGCAAGTCTCTCCCATGACTAATTGCTACTGTCTGTTTAATTGTGTGGTTGGGTTGCCACATGTTTTCATCTTCCTATTGGCATTTTTAAGAGCTGGATTATGAGCTGTGAAGGGAACTACTAATCCCATGCCTTTACCTTCAGGAATCCAAAAGCCTGAAAAAGGGGAGGGAGCCCACAGCTGGTTCCTCCCTGGGCTCCTACCAGCACAGAGATGGAGCTCCTCCTGGCCATTCTTCTCTCTGCTTTGACTATTTTTGTGGCAATAGCATTCTATTATGAGCATTCCGAGGCAGAAATTCCTCATGAATTCAGTGAGCGCAGAAAGCTTTATGCCCTTCATTACTTGCTGAACTTTGGGTTTGGTCTGGTAAGTAAAACTTGATTAAAGCTGGAGTTTTTAATTTCATTTCTGTTAGAGGGGTAATGGTTAGAATAAATGTTAAAACATAATCAGCTGCACTAATTTGGTGATGTGAGCAGATGGTGCTATCCAGCACCAAAGGAAATATGGGAAATTAAATTCTGTGTAGTTTCCAGTTTTTTTTCCGACAGCCTTTGTTTTAGCTTGTTGTTCCTGTTGCCTCAAGACGGTGCTGGAAGGCTTGGAAGGGAACTGCACGGGGTATGTGGAATTTCTGCTCTGTATCGCCCCGTGCTGACTTACAGAGGGAGCGATCAGATGATGTCTGTGACCTCTTCTACAACCCTGTCACTCTCCTCCTGGGCCGCCTGAGAGAGCTGCCACATTCACGGGCTTTTGCCTTTCAAAGAGCCTAAACGACTTTCTCTTTTGAGACAGTACACATGATATATAAACCGACTTTCAGTGTCATTGTTTTCGGCACATTTTTGATCCTCCCTTGCTTTACATCGTCGTTTCTCTTCAAAACTCGTTCGGGACTTGCACTTGTCGTTCTGTCTCATCAATCATCCTGTCCTGAATTAATTGTTGCCTCTGTCATCTTAAAAACACTTCTCCTGTGATACCTAAACCAAGTTTCTTTTCTTTTAGTTGTCTCTTTGTCTTGTGCATTACATTTCACTTCAGTTCTGTGCTCTAACGTTATTAATTTTTCCTTCCTTTTTCTGCTTCGTTGCTAATTAAGCTTTGTTTGCAGCCAGGCAGGGAGCTCCCAAGGTGACTCACACAGTCTCTGGAAATCTGCCCCACCCAGGCCCCAGCGCTGCTACAATCGCAATGCAATAAAACAGGATAGTAATTCAAGTCAAATTTCATTTTCTTGCAAGTGTTATACAATGTGTGAACTTCCAGATTTGGTAAAAGCTGTGTGATTACCCTTTACCCATCAAAGTTTTGTCTTTGTGTAATTAATTTGTTAAACTGCAGAATTTAGAAATTTACTGCTGGTTGAGGCAGTTTTTAACTTCTGAACTTATAGTTTTGTATCCTTTCTGCTGGCCAGTCATGAGCAACTCAAATGAGGAGAAAGACAAGGATATTAATGCTTAGTTAAACCAGAATTTAAATGCAAGTTCAAGTCATGTAGCAACCCTTGCTTTTGCTGTTGGGCAAATTCCTTATGCCAAAGTAGCCAAATCCTTTCAAGGGCTGATAATCCATGATGTCAAAACCTCATGGAAAATTAAAGTTTATTACTATATCCAGTCTTCAGCTGGGACAAAAGCCAGCACTAAACACAGTGGAGAGAGAAGTGAGAAGGACTCCTAGGACTCCTGTTTTTTCAGGATTTCCAAGACAAAGAAGATCTCCCTATTCTATACAAATAGGTTTAACCTTTGCTGTTACAAAAGTATTAGTGTGAGGAAAGGAAAATACCGGAGGGAGATGGAAGATTAAGAAAATAAAACTGTTTTCCCACAGACACAAACCAGGAGTTCTGCAGAAGGAATCAGTATGAGACTAAAACTTTGCCATAAGATGGTCCTTCCTGCCTGTGGGATCAGCTCCTCAGACAGCCTAAAATAGGGATACCTACATCGAATTTAACACATTGCTGAGCTTCATGAGGTCTGTGAAACGTGAGGTGAAAGCCTCGAGGGTGGTTTTTTAGGATCCACTCAGACCTCTGTGAGTGCAACCCTCTTTGAAAGGCACCTGCACGAATAACTGGCAGCACAACTAATTCAAGTGCTCCTTAGAGGTGTCTGCTGTGGAAGGAGAGCAAAATGGAACCCAGTCTAGTGGGGACACTGGGATATTGCCTCATCCTGTTCATGTTGAGCAGGAATAGAAACTCCAACTGAAACAGCTTAAAGCCGTGGGGATGCGATGAAGTCGACAAGCTCAGAGTGCCATAAGAACCTTAGCCCGAGTGGTTAATTAAGAATCAGTGAGCTGTGAGAAGATCAAGCCAGGGTTCACAGCTATTTTTGGGCAGGAGGACAGCTGTGGTGAATGCTATGGAATTTTTTTTTTGTCCTGCAAGTTTAAAACTAGTGAGAGCTTGGAAAATGAAACAGAGGCCAGGTTTCTTCATCCACAGGTAGAATATTGTAACTACTCTCTCCTTATTTTGCTCTGAACCAGCTGACAAAGTGAAGTATTTGACACCTTCTTCTATTCACTGTTAATAGCTGCTTTTTTTTCCCTACTGAATTGACCATGGAGTTTTAATTTTTTAATGCTCAATCTCCAGGTTAGGTGGAAATTTGCACTAATTGGTGGTTTCTTCTATTAACAGGCAAAATTTTTCGACAAAGTAGGTATCGTCTCAGAGGTTCATTTCCTCAGGGTTATAATGGAGAATATACCACCCCTGAAAGATAAACATCTTCTTATCAAAGACTTAAGATTTGAAAGGGTTAAAGTAAGAATCTACCAGTCAAAAACATCAAACCCTAGCCAAAGAAGAGGAGTGCTTTACTTCCATGGAGGAGTTGGATGGTTGGGAAGCATCCGTAAGTAACACAAAGAACATGAGCTGTAACTGCACTGGGAGTCACAGAAGGGGGGAGGCTGGAAGGGACCACAGTGATCCCACCTCTCTGCTCCAGCAGAGTCATCCCAGAGCATCCCACACCGCACAGGATTGTGTCCTGACAGGTCTGGAACGTCTCCAGGGAGGGAGACTCCACACCCACTCCACCATGGAGTTTCTGATCTGATATGGTATTTCATAAAGTACAAGAAGAGTTAGTAGGTTAAGCCTTATAAATAACAAAGTTAATGTCATTAATTAGTTCATTAAAATTAATTTCATAAGCAGAATAATTTTATTTCCATGCAGTAGGCATCGTGTCAAATTGTCCTGTGCCTCTGCAGTATTCTCTGATCATTTTTTTCCTTTCTCCTCACGCTTGTGAGGAAAGTTGAAAATCTCATTAGAACTTTATTCCTTATTTTAAAGCACCCATTTTGTGTTCACACGTGTGTGCAGGCTTCTGTGTGTGTGTGTCTTGCTGTGGGTCTTTATAGTGGCCAAGCAAGAACAAGACACATTTTGGTTTTAAAGCCAGTCACAATCCCATGGCAATGTTTTGTTTTCCAGGGGCCTACGAAAGAACGTGCAGGTATTTGGCCAGGAAGAGCAATTCAGTGGTGGTGTCTGTTGGGTGAGTGGAGTCAAACACACACTGGGAGCAATTTGTGCCTCCTCCTGGGTTTGTAAACATTTAGCCAAGCTCCTTGTAAAGTACCTGCCTTTTAATGATCCCATTCCTTTCACCAGCGCTAATTTCTCCTGAGAAGAATTAGCCAACTAATCCCCACTTGTTTATTTGCAAATGAAATCCATTACAGTAATTTTGTAATTTGTAGCCACCACAAAGAGCTGAGGATGTTTTTGTTTTCTAGAGCCATATGCAAACCACCCTATGCTGAAAGCCTGAAGTGTGTTTGTGTTATAAGCACAGTTGCCCAGGCCACCAAATACTCATTGTAGTAGTTGAGAAAAACTGAGGGCATACCCACATTTAACTTGCAACCAACCTGAGATGAACATTAAAAGTATTTGCCCAATGATTTGTAATGCATTTTGAAGAGAACCAGTTTATAAAAGTTCAGGAAAAGAGTTGATGTCTTGGAAAATTGATTACAATTGCACTAAATGCTATTTGCAAGCTAGGATTCTTGAAGAACCAATCCCTCGTTGATTCTGTTTAAAGAATTCCCCTTACAGAACACCACTGTAAACCTTTCAGGTTGTCATTATCAATTTTCTATGCTCATATGTGTTGGGAAATGTTCACTCCAATTTCTAACTGATTCAGACACACCTGCCCTGCCAGCTCATTCCAAAATAACTCTGCTTGTGCCTTCAGTCACCTAAAAGATAAATAGAGAAGCTTTTTGTACATGGTAGAACAGTGTTCTGACTCTCCCAGACATGAACAGCAGCAAATAATACATCAACAACACTAATTGGGATCAATTCCATTGCTGTAATTATGATCTCGGGATATTTTCCCGTCTTCAGAGAGAAACAGATGAATGAGGAGATGCCAGGGGGCCCATTCGCTGCTTGTGACTCTGCTAAAACACTTTCACTCCTCTTTAGGTACCGTTTGGCTCCCGAGCACCCCTTCCCAGCCCAGTTTGAGGACTGTGTCACTGCCACCGTCCACTTCCTGAGGACTGCACAGGACCACGGAGTCGACCCCTCCCGTGTTGTCATCTGTGGGGACAGCAGTGGGGGGACACTCACTGCTGCGGTGGCCCAAGCTCTGGCCAGCAGAAGGGATGTCCCAAAGCTGAGAGCACAAATCCTGATCTATCCTTTCCTCCAGAGCGTGGACTTCAATTTGCCTTCTTATCAGCAGAATGAGAAAGTCCCCATCTTGTTGAAGGAGCGGACCTTGGTTCTGGGCTTGAAGTACATGAACAAAGACGTGTCCATCGTCCCAGAGCTCTTCAAAGGTCGCCACGTTCCAGAAGATCTGAGACTGAAGTATCAGAAATGGGTGAGTCCTGACTACATCCCTCAGGAGTTTAAAACAAGAGGTTACAAACCAAGTCCAACATATCCACCCTCAGAAGAAGTCTATGCATACACCAAGGCTATTTTTGACCCTGTTTTTTCACCACTCCTGGCTGAAGACAGCGTGGTTGCTCAGCTCCCTGAGACTTTCCTTGTGACCTGTGAATTTGATGTGCTCAGAGATGATGGACTGCTGTACAAGAAACGATTAGAGGATCATGGGATAAAAGTGACCTGGTGCCACCTGCAAGAGGGATTCCATGGCACAGTGTTCTCAGCTACTTTGGGTTGGGCAATAGCATTCAAATCTGGAATTAAAGGCATGGAAAAGATAGTAAATTTTTTAAGATTGATGTAAAATTCCATTTCTTGCTTTCCTTTCCTGATTCCTATCTTATTGCTTACAAAAAATTTTTTTTAAAAAATCAATTTTCCTTTTCTTAAGGCATCACCTTAGATTTCTGCATTGCATCTGTCTTTTTTTTATCTGATAAGCTGATTTCGCGATGGCTTTTGCTTAATTTTCTTCCAGGAGAGGCAAAATCAGGTGAACTTGCATTTCCTTCCTCTACCACCTCTTCATTTTTTCCTTGCAGCCATTAAAGATCCAATTCACATAGCAAGGGGTTTGCAGTGCAGTTTGGTTTAATGGAGTTCTGGTAATATTAAAACTCAAACCATGTCTGAGGACAAGCTGGGGCAGTTAGCAGTGCATGCAATCTACAGGGTCAGTGTATAATGAGCATGGTAAATGGTTTAGGAAAGCCTGTACCTGGTGGGAGCTGAATTTGAGACAAGCTTAAAGAGTTCTCTGTTGAGAAAACAGGAGGAAAAAAATGTGAACATGGACATAAATAAAAGAAAGGGAAGGGGAAGGAAAGGAGGAGCCAAAAAGGGTTAGGCCTGGAACTCCAGATGTTGTAAGAAGTATTGGTTAAGGAAAACAACATTACTGAAAAAATCATGCATATATATTTTATATACAGATAAAAGAGGTGTGGGAATATAAAGCAATAGAATTTCCTTTATAAAGAGCTTGCTTTGGTCGGGCCTGCAGTGCCTGGTGCAGGGAGGACTTTCCCACAGGGACATGTGAAGTGCCATCGCAGAGAAAGGACAATGAAGGAGAAAGGAAAGAAAACCCAAATCAAAGTTCATGTCAATCTTAAGCTGTTTACAACAAGAGATGTATGATAAGTCAAACAATACAAAATAAAATGGCATAAGAAAAGTGTAAGGTGTTTTCTTAGAAATGTACTCAACATTGTCAATAAATGTCGGTAAATGTTTGAATGACGCTGTTCTGAGTTGAATTTATAACTGTACAAAAGTGTAATTGTTTCAGTTTCTATTATAGCCTTATATCCTGAATTGTAATAATTTATCATGTCACTAGACTATATTGTCCTAAATTCTTCAGTGAGTTACACTTGGAAGATGATGCAAAAATGGAAGCAGGGTGAGGATGCAATTTTACTTACAGTCAAAACTTCTGACTGTCTTTGCTTAAATTAACACCTGGAACACTCCCCACACTGAAATTACTGTCACTCTTGTCAGGGAAATTCCCAGTTCTATCATTTACAAATAACATCCTCTGTACCTGATATTATTGTATATATTTCCTGCCCCCTCTGGCTTATTTAAACTATAACCAGAAGCAAAATGCTGCAGACAGTTATGTGAGGGAGATGTTCTGCCACAAGACACCCCACAACCAAGGGAAGGACCTTCTGCAATGCTCTGGCTGGGATTTATATTCTGCATATTAGCAAATAAATCCTTGCAGAACAATATGACTGACATTTAGTTACACTCAATGCAGAACAGTCAGGGAAAAGGGAAATTTTACAGGGGTCTTCCATGGGGCCTCTCTGAGTGAACACAATATGACTAAGGAAAAGACCCAGAAAATCTTTCCAATTTTTTCCTGATTTCTAGGCACACATCTCCACTGACACTGTTGAATGCTGCCTGGTTTTCATATGGGCAACCTGTGCCACTAATGCTGAGGTGACAGCAGTGGCACTTTGTCCATGAAGGGATAGACCAGTACATTCCTGACTCTAAAATCCAAATCCAGTCAGGCTAAGGCAAAAGCTGACAACTGTCAAATCTCTCATGGCTATTACAACCCAAAGATGCTGTGCTGAAGATAATAGAGATTTATTACTCTTTTTAACCCAGAGAACTGCTGGGTTATCGAGGAGTCTCTGCCTATGAAGAGCTTAGGAAAATATGACCTTGAGAAATAAGTTTTCTTAGATGGAACAATTACTTCCCATCTTGACAGAAACAACTAGATCCTGCCACAGGGGAAGGTGAGGTGCCCCAGGTGATGATTCCCTCTGGAGTTTTGCACCCTGAGTGAAGAGATAGCCCATGGCATGCTGCTCTCCAGGCAGGACTGGGGTGGACAAGGCTGGTCCATGCAGGGGTGTTAACCCCAAATCACAGGGACAGGAGCCACATTCCTTCTCTGGTCTCTAGGCTTTGGCCCAAAGGCACCATGTCACAAATAAGGGGGTCCAGGAACAGATCAAGACACTGCCAAGACCTGTAAACAAGTGAAATGCTGGGAAGCTCAGTGCAACTGGGAGGTCTTGATGCCCTTTGTGCAGCTCTGTGTTACAGGAAGATGTTGGTGGAAACAAGGAAAGGGAAAGTGAGTGGCCCTGCACCGTTCCATCAGCAGATGTCAGCACACACCTGGGTTTGCAGTTACCTGGCAAAGCTCCTTGTGCCCTGAGCACACAGGGTGAGGACCTGAAAGGCATCACCAAAGGCCAATCTGTGGCTTAGATTTAAATGTTTTACTGAACCTCTTGTTGTGTCTCCATAGCCTGAAGCTGTCTGTTTAATAACAGAGCACATTTTAAGCCCTAACAATTTAAGATTACCTGTTCCAAACCAATCAAGTTTAGAGTGGTTTATTAAAAAGTCCACAACTGCAATTATCCTCTGCTTTGCTGTCTTCACATCACCTCTTTGTACCACTCTGGTTAAAAGTCACATACCACAGAAAGAATTTTTTAAATGAAGAAGCAATTAGCAAACATTTCGAATTAATTAGCTCTATTATTTATAAATAAGATTTTCTTAAAAGCATTTAACACTACTTTCTGCCTATGATGCACATTGACTGTACTGCTCCTGAAATAAATAGGCATAATCTTGCAAACTGTGGCTGCTTTTATTGCTGTCAGTCTTCTTTCTCTGCCCATTACCCCAGTGATTCACTGTGCTGACACTGCTAAACTGAATATTTGGAGCTCTGAGACTCACACAAACCTGGCCATGGCAAAACAGGGGCTGTTGCAGTTGTTACATTTACATTCAAATTACCTGTGACTTAATAAAAATACATTCTGGTGTGGTGACCTGCCATGGAATCCCAGGTGGATGTTCCAGGGCAGTGTATTTGGAATCCATTTGTGGATTAGCTGAATGCTAATACATGGCATTTGCCATATTTTTTTTTTTTTTTTTTAAATACAGTGCAGCTTTTTACTGCAGAATTTGTTAGCAGCTCTTTAGCCTGTGAGTCATTTGGAAGGGACAGACTTCAAAGAATAATTCCAGAGGGAGAGAGGAAGGGCTGAAATAAAGATTTGTGGCAGACTAAGTGAAAGATGGCTTTCAGTCCCGAGGAGGAGCAAAACACACAGGGAGTAACTACTAATTTGGGTGGGGAGATGGAGATAAGGAAAAGGGAGGACACCGAAAAGGAGGTGGGAGGCAGAGTAAATGAAGGACATGGATGAAGCAAATGCATAGAACCTTTAAACAACAGTATGGCAGAGCATGTAATAAGCTGTAATTTCTTAAAGCTTCTTATTGCCACTGTAAAGGGCATATTAAATCCACCTCACAGATTAGAAGACTCAGGCTTACATGTATGGAGAGGTCTGAAATGCTTTCAGTGATAAACCAAGAAAAGAAATGTGTACTGAAGGGTGGCAAGTTCCTCACATGCTCTACTTGGTAAAACCAAAGTCAGTTAAATTACTCTACAGGGTCTAATTGTCCTACTGAATTACCTAGAGAAAATAATAATAATAATAATTTTTAAAAGCAAGACAGATTATATTTACCAGAGTGTTTTGTTTTGAAATGAACACTTAAAAAAAAAAAAAAAAAAAAAAAAAAGGACAGTATCAGAAGGGAGTATTGCTGGGTTTATTTTTTTTAATACATTATTTTTTCCTGTTTCCTTCCAGACAGTTATTAAGCCTGGCTGTACCTGATGGAATCACTAGCCCAGTCATCACAGTGACTCCTTTACTGAGCTTTTATTACTCACAGTAGGATTTCCTGTGTTGCACAGAGAGCTCTGCAATTGTCACCTGACTGCAGGGGCACTGTGATAGGAACAGCCTGCAATCAAAAGTGGAATGTTTCACAATGTTCTGGACAAAAACTTGACAAGGAAACACATGACAGTCCCAGGACTCACCAGCACCATCTCCACTGACCCTTTTGCCTTCCTCGGTGTTGGTTTTTGTAGCTGCTGCCTCTGCTGCTGAGAGCTGAGGGGAAAGTTGATGAGTTTTACACATCCTCAGCCTACAAAGCTGGGTGTGATTCCACAGCTACAGAAGCCTTTGAAAATCCCATGGGTTGAGCCTGGGGAAAACCAGCAAATATGGTTATTTCTTTGGATAGGTGTTGTTATTGTACTTCAGCTTCTCATCGTTACTGTGACCATTGGAAATATGCTGAAAAATAAATAGGAGAAGGAATTTTAGAATAGCTCTCTGCTGCCAGAAAGAGAAGAAGCCCTTTTGTTTGGAAAGATGTAAGGTACTCATTTCACGGAGTGGGTTGAAAGGCAATAAAATATTTTTTTGATAATTTAACACCTCAAAAACAATTGGCAGAAAATACCCACCAAAACCTCAATGATTGTTTTATAACAACGTGAGAGACTGACAGTGGTCACAGATATTCCCACCCATCCATCTGCAGGTACAGGAATGGCTGACCAGACTGGAAATAGCTGAAATATCTGGAATATAAGGCACTAATATAATGACATCATTGTCAATATGAGCATCCCCAGAAGGACCAGGTAGATCTCAGATTATGGGATTTGCTTGATTCTGGACAAACAAGGGCATTGTAGTAACAGGGCAGGGAGACCTGAGGTGCAAACAGCACAGAGGTCCAACCTGTTCCAACTGAGCATGCTCTGAATATCCTCTAAGAGTAATGTATTAAGAGATTAAAACATGAAGATATTATTCTGAAACATTACTTCACCACTGTTTCTTTAGCAACAGAAAGGCTGTAACGCAGAGCTGAAAGATTTTTATTCAGATTGCCACGACTGTACAACAGATTCCTGCTGATGACAACTGCCAGGGCATAGCATCAAAAACCAACCAAACAAAACCAAACTGTCCCTTTGTTCATTGAATTTTAAATAAATAAAAAAAAAGACAGTCAAGCAATATTGCTTCCACTGTGTCAGATCCATTAAAGTTTCAAAACAGAGACGGTGTCTGTGAGGTGTTTTGGTTTTGATTAAGGGTGATTAACTATTGACTCACTGAGAAGGTGAAGAAAAGTCTTGTTGCCAGCACGGTGTCAGCAAGAGCTCATGGAGCCCCAGCAAACAGACCTGTGCTTTTTGGTGTGGAGCTTTCATACTGGGAGCTGATCCCTCCAAATATCAGGAGATTAACTGGCTTTGGTTGCCTTTAAAAGTTTCATTTACTGCCACTGCAGTACTAAGTGCCTTGAGGAATTTATTATTCTTGATCAGAGGTGCTTCTGAAAGCACAAAAGTTGCCTCCTCTGAGGATTCAAATATAAGAAATCATCAAGAAGGCTGAAACACAGTATTCTAAGGTGACCTCCACGTGGGAATTTATTTCAGGAGATTTGGGTTGATGGCACAGACAGCAGCAAGAAGCACTTTGTAAGATCTGGGCTGTTCTGACAGGAATATATGGGAAAATAAATAACAGAAACCCTCTGGCTGGGCTGGAATATCACAGTACATAGAAACCATCTCTAGAACTGATAACCACCAGCATCCCTGGGCTGCCCCAGCTGTGCTGCAGAGCCTGTGGAGAGCAGTGAGAAGTTTAGGACAGCTGTACTTCTCTTTTGGCTTCAGTATTCAACATAACTACCCATATCCTAAATTTGTGTAAGGGAAGGGCCCCAAATCAGCCACTCTCAGCACAGAAAAAGGCCCTTACTGTGAACAGCTGATGACCTGCCTCTTTCCCAATATCTCACACACATCCTTATCCCACACACTGTGATATCACAAGCCAATCCTGTGCAAATCAGCTGTTGGTACTGCTTTGATGTAAATCAATACTTTGATTTAGCTGACAAAACTAAGGTCTCATTCAGTTTTCAGACTGGAATCCCACTTTATAAGCCAGGACACTAAAAGGCTTTGTGAGCTGTAAATTTTAAGTAGTGTGGAAAACAGAATTCTAATAAGAACACAAACCAGAAAAATTATTTCACCAAACAACTGCCACCAGCTGTAATCATCCCTCACCAATACACCTGTATTCATAATGCCTCTACACTGTACTACAAACAAGAATTACAGTGAATATAAAACTGAGGGTGTGGGTAATGAAAAGCTTTTACCAGAAATAACTGTGTGTCTGGAGAGACCTTCCTGTATGTTAAGCCTTGCACTGATTTTATACACTGAGCAAATGTACTTTTACATAAACCAGAATGACTGTGTCTGTGCATTCCCCTATGAAACAATTTATAAAAAACTGTGGAATTGAATATTTTTATTCTCAGAGAAGTATATATACACCTTGATGAGAAGTGCAAGTAGCCCTATGTCACTAAAATTTATCACTGCAACAGGAACATCCATCCATAATGAAACCAACAAACCAAATCCACAACAAACCAAACAATATCTTCAAATCAGTGCCCTCTGAATAATAATTTCTCCTTGGTAGTGAAGAGCTTATGTTATCAGTTCCATATGCTTTAAATCCCACCTTTTGTAAAGGGTACAAACCTCCCCCTGCCCTCTCCTCAGTGTCAGGAGGTGTTGCCAATAATATCATTAGCAAAAGAAGGGTGGAGAAAATTGCATTGCATTGTATTGCAACATTAATAAACTTTTTATTCCTGCATATGACCTGAGCTCTTAGTCTCCTGTGAAGACACCTCAGACACACTTGGAAACGGGGCTTAACACAGCAGAGATTTTTTTTTAGTGTTCACTTCCACTGAAGTGAAATGGCATCTGTTTATACAACTTTAGCAATTATAGGAATGATTTATATTTCTCCTGTTCTGATACCAGCACTGTTTTTGGTGGGGGTATTGTATGATTTTTTCAATTCAGAACTGCCTCCTGGGACTGACCAACCTCTAAAGCTCCGTTTTTTCCATTCTTTGATGATTTCAGCCATGATCGCGGTAAGTCAACTTCCTTCAAACTGGGATTTCACTTTGCTTTGGGAAGGACAGTTGGGAGCTGGAGGATAATGGCTTAAAAAAGAAAAAGAAAAAAAAAAGAAAAGAAGCAGTTCAGCCCCCTGAAGCCTTTAAGCACTGATGTATGAACCAAAACATGTTAAATTAACTCATTAAACTGATATGACTAATTCTAAAAGCTTCTTTTGGTTTTTCAGTCAAACTGCAGCCACTTCTTGCTGGAAAACTGTTTCATGTGACAATTTAAAGCAAGCATTTAGATGTATCCTGCACCTATTGAAGGGCATGTACATGTAATAATCCTGTCTGCTCAGGAGCAAGCCAACATTACTCCTCTTCTTCCAAATTCTTTCCAACAGGGAAAGGTTTTGCAGAAGGTGGGGATCTGCAATGATTTAACTGTATTGCGAATACTGCTGGATGGAATACCCCCATGGAGAGACTCCAAACTACTTATCAAAGATCTCAAAGTAGATGAGGTACCCCTGAGGATTTATCAGCCCAAAAGCCCACCCACTGGCAAAAGAAGAGGAATTCTGTATTTTCACGGAGGCGCTGGCACGTTTGGGAGCATTAGTAAGAAATGGGCAAGTTTTATTTTTCAAGTCGAATCCAAACCTCTACATTTTTACCTTCAGACATGCCAGTCAAGGTGTGCCCTGTCCTTCCCAATGACACCTGTCCCTGCAGTCTCAGTGCCAACTGGAAAGTGTTTGTGGAATGAATTAGGGTCATGTTAAGGGGAGTCCCATCTTTGCTTCCTTTGGGCTGCAGATCCAAGAGCCCCTCACTCAGCTGTCAGCACAGGGACTCTGCTCTGCTAAGGCTACTCTTATCCTACATAAAATATATAACAGGGGTCCAAGGAAGAATTTAAAAAATACATTAAAAAAAAAAAATCTGTAAATATATTCCCTTTCGTGCAAACATGGAACCCAAAGGAAGGGAAATACAAATAATGAATGAGCAGTTTGAGGAAGTTTGATTCTTGTGGTGACACATGATCCTTGACATTTTTTCCAGAAAGGGAGACAATCCTTGTTGTCTCAGTATCTGGGAGCTCAGCTCCTGACTGCTCTGGATCCCCTTCTGAGCAACCAAGGCTGTGAGTGCTTTGTCTGGAAACCAAGGCCCCTAATGTGAAAATCTGGACTTCATTCCAGACAGGACAATTTGTAGGGTTTAAATATTTTACTGTTTCCAAGGGCAGGTCTGCACTAGCACTGTATTGGGCAGAGTTGAGTTTCCTGGTTCCTTCAGCACCCTGCAGGAACTTCCAGTGCCTCAGGTCCCACTCTGCACTGGGCAGAAATAATCTCCCCTGGTTCACTGCAGAGCACGTGAGGCTGGGTGGCATGTCAGGCTCTTTGTCTGGAGCTAGTTTGGGTGGCATCAAGAGATGAGCTCCTGTGATCTGAGTGAAAGGTGAATTCCTTTCACTGGCAGAAAAAAACCCCACACCACAAGTAGCACAGTGTGTTGTTGTTCATGTGCCATGGCTGGATGTAGGAGCCATACCCATCCCCTGAGTGTGGGACCTGACCTTTGGCTTCAATTCCCCTTGGAACTCGATAACAGGAAAGCCACCACCATGAGGACAAGCTTTCCAAATGACCTGGGGAATCTCCAGCCTAGGAGGCCTGAAATCTGCAACCAGCAAATTAGCAGAAGCCACAAGGAGGAACAGAATCAGTGGACAGATAATTATGGCTTATTCCTCAAAATCCATACACATGGAAGTCATGCCTCAGGCACAAATCATAGAATCCTAAAATGGTTTGGGTTGGAAGGGACCTTAAAGCTCATCCAGTCCCACCCCCTGCCATGGGTAGGGACACTTTCCACCAGCCCAGGTTGCTCCAAGCCCTGTCCAATCTGGCCTTGGACACTTCCAGGGATCCAGAGGCAGCCACAGTTTCAGAGTTAATGTCCCCAGATGGAAGTAGTGAATGCCAGGTTCAAAAGGAGCAAATAGAAATGGCTCTTCACACCTTTGGGAGCAAGGGAGGGAACTGCACAAAGCTGTTAATGTTAAAATCATGGGGTCAGGAAGTGGTTTGGGTAGTTCAGAGCAGAACCATTAATCAAGGGCATTAGGTGTAAAGACAGTTTCTGTCTCAAAGGAGTCCCCTGAATCTTAAATTCCTGTGTGCTCCTTATTATTTTATATTTGTCCTCAGTTTATGCTCTCCTCAGACACCTTTTGTTGCCCCCCCAGGTGAGAAGTGAGACCAGCCCAGACAGATTTCTGGGTTTTCCCAGTGTCACCATCCTCACCCACTCTTGTGATGCCCCGACAGCCACAGACCAACAACCAGAGCACATGTTAACATGTAAAGACCGTACTGCAGAACAGAAGTTCCTCACTGGTCTATATTTACATTTTCAAAAGGATATTTGATTTTCAAATCGTCATTTCTGATAAACTTTCTCTTTAGGAGCCTTTGAAAGAATATGCCGCTATTTGGCCAAAAAATGCAACTCAGTGGTTGTGTCTGTTGGGTAAGTGTTACTTTTCCATGGAAGTATTTATGGGAATACAGCTCTCAGTCGAAATATTTCTGAAAAACATGCTAAAAATATTTACTATTTTAGATCATGCTCCCTCTTTTTCACTTAATTTAGAATTTATTTAATTTAGAAACGTGCTTATAGGCAAAATAGCTGTAACACCATTAGTTTGGCTTTCCAATCTACATGAGTTAAAAAAAATATAATCTTTAAAATTAAGAAAAAAAGGCTTACATAACTCTCACAGCAACCACAAACACCACAAATTCCACGTTTATAACTCTGTTGACAATAACCACAACATCTTTGCCATTTCAGGTACCGTTTGGCCCCAGAACACCCCTACCCAGGGCAGTATTTCGACTGTCTCAACGCCACCTTGTACTTCATGAGGAATTTAGAGGAGTACCACGTGGACCCCGCTCTCATCATCATCAGTGGGGACAGCTGTGGGGCTAATTTTGCCACTGTCGTTTGCCAAATCCTGCTGAACAGCCGGGACCTGCCAAAAGTGCGCGCTCAGGTCTTGCTGTACCCGGGGCTGCAGGGGCTGGATTTTCAGCTGCCCTCGTACCAGCAGAACGCGTGGGTGCCCGTGTTGTACCGCGAGCTGGTCCTCTACTTCTGTTTCCGTTACCTCAACAAAGAGCCCACGGTCCTGAAAGATGTCCTGCACAACTGCCACGTCTGTGAGAGCATGAGGGGCAAGTATAGAAAGTGGGTGAGTGCTGAGCTCATTCCTGATGAATTTAAGGTTAGAGGCTACGTGCCCCCAGCACCTGCCTTGTATAAACCCGAAGTCCACGAAGCTGTCAAGGAGATTTTAGCACTGAAGTTTTCCCCACTTTTAGCTGAAGATTCTGTTATTTGTCAGCTCCCTGAGGCCTACATTGTGACCTGTGAGTTTGATGTGCTGAGGGACGATGGGCTGTTATACAAGAAGCGATTAGAGGACAACGGTGTTCAAGTGACGTGGTATCATTCCAAGAGTGGCTTCCACGGAATTGTAGCCTTTTTTGGCTATGGGATTTTTTCCTTTTTATCTGGAAAAAAGATAGTGGATAGCCTGGTGAATTACATAAACAGTTTATAGAAGTGTTTTTCAGAAGAACGATGCAAGTCTGGCATTATCCTTGATGAATTTATACTTGGCAAAGAATGTAAAACATTACTGATTTACGGTTTGGATTTTGACTGCATTTTGTACTTCCTGATTTCTTCTTCTGCAGTGACTCTCAAACAAATGTTAAGATTATTTAAAGCACCACCATTCTTGAAAACACACCAGTAAGACCGAGATGCAAAGGTGAGGCACGTGGCCTATCCTGTTCCACTAAAACTCTGACCATTCCAGGATCTTTTCATGGCTGGCACTCGCTGAAGGGAAGTGGCAGGAATCTTCCTGGAGAGTCTTCAACTTGCCCAGAAATGCTGAAGACATCTGAGGGCTGCTCTGGCCCTGGGGAGACGGGAGGTGTTCATGGTATCAGATGGAGAACTCAGGTTCTGTGAAGTTGTATAGCAGACAGTGGAATTGTAGCCATGAATTTAATTTCTAGGGTTAATCTGCATAAAGAGTGCCCTAGAAAAAGGGCAGTCAAAAGGAAGGCTCCTGTCTGGAGCAGAAGTCTTAAACTGGAACTAGAATGAGCTTGATTTTATCTGGAATCTGAGAAATGTTTCATTTTGGAACTTGGATCTTAAACTGGAAGCCCTGAACTTCAGTGAGTGTTTTAGGGAAGTGCAGAGTGAGATTTTTCTTTCCCGTAGCCTTTGTTTACTTGCAGGATTATCTTGTGCTCAAGGCTACCTGTTATGCTGTTTGTTGGTAAAGTTCTGAAGATCATGTAAGAAGATAGAAAAGCACAACTTTATATTACCTATGTTATCTCTGTAATGCTGTGGCGATTCTGTGGTGCTTTCAACAACCAAAATAAAAGCTAACACTGCAGACATTTGTGTTACAAGAGTAAGAGTTACATTGGCTAAAAACACTCAACTTCCCACTGGGAAAAAAATGTGAAATTATTTTTTATAAAGTTTTGTAACTAAAACGACGTGGTACTTTCCCCCCATCACTTACAGTTTAAATTTAAAAGAACAGTAACAAGAACAACAAAACCATTGCTGCCTACTAAACTTGGATTCTTACCTCTTTCCTTTCCCTGGGAATTTGCAATTTCAGTGCACTGACATCCTAGTTGTTTGAAGAGTTGCAGACTTAGATTCACAATTAATTAATTAATCAATTCTCAAGCATCATTTAAAGTACACCATCTCTACTTTAGCACAATCCCATTCCTCAGCAAGAACAAGATACAGTAGTTTGATTTGAAACTCTTTAATCACTGTTACCTTCATTTTATGCTGCACCTGGAGCACAGTGAGTTACTGAAGGTTACCTGCTACAAGGTCACCCAGTCATGGATCTGAACTTCCTGTGGCTTTTTTTAAACCATAGTCTTCTGCTAAAAGAAAACACAAACACTAAAAAGAACTGATACTGGGTAAATGACACAATTTTCTAAGTGCACCTTTCCAAAAGAGCACTGGGCTGGATGCATTTGGCCCTTTGGAGTGACAATCATCACAGGCAGGTTCCCAGCTCTGAGGAAACTTTCCTTCAGGTGGGTGTTTTACAGTGTCACAAACTCAAAGCACACAAATGCCCTGTGTGCATTGTCCACCTCCAACTAACTTAATATCAGTGCAGTTCATTCTCCCATCTGGGGGCTGGTTACTTGCAAAAAATTCCAAAATGATGCTGGCATAGATCTGTTAATGAATCCACAACTTCCACCAGGTTATCTTTTGTGAGATAAGGGGAGCGAGAAAGAAAGAAAGTGGGAGAGGGTGAGATACCTGCTAATGTATTTGTAAAGGGGAGGAGAGGGGTTTTTAACCAGAGCAAACAAAGAATCAGGAAGTTCCAAGCCAAATATACCTTGGAAAGTCAAATCAAAGACATCTCAGATCACTGCTGTTCAGCAGAATGGCAGTGGTACTCACAGTGCTGGTGTTATTCGTAGCAGGTTTTGTTGCTGGATTTATATTGTTGGTCATGGGGGCGATTAATTTTGATTTTTCCAACTCAGAAATTCCTCCTGGAGTGAACCAGCCTGCAAAGCTCCGAATCATTCATATAATTTTAATAAGCACAGCTGTGGTGGTAAGTGAACCTGGTGTGATTTCTGGGGGTAGAACAGTGAACCTGTAGATTTTAAACTAAATGCAGTGCTAGAAGCCTGCCTGGAATTAATTTCCAGAGAGGGGAGCAGGGCACTGCTGTCGTGCTGCATGTTGTATTTAGCTCAGTTTTGCTAAAGAAACTTTTAGCAGACTTTGGACACTGCTGTCGTGCTGCATGTTGTATTTAGCTCAGTTTTGCTAAAGAAACTTTTAGCAGACTTTGGACACTGCTCTGCTCTGGTCCAGTCCTGCCCAGCTCTCCCAAATGCTGCCTAACACAAGTGTGGGAAAGTCTGACTGTGCTGCTGCCACGACTGGGGCCAGGCCAGCAATGATTTGATTGGATTGTTTGATGAGGGGTTATGTATTTATTCTGAATATAAAATGAGAAACCAAACATTTCAAAGTTGGTTTTGTGAAAGGGGCAGTTCTGGTTGCACAAGTGACAAAAAGGAGGTAACGTTGCCCAAGAGGAGCTGAAGGAATCCTGTCTGCCCTAAATACATTTATGTAACTCCTGCAGCAACTAAAGCAGGATTGATTGATGGGAAATGAGGGGCTCTGGCCAGCCCAGCTCCTCCAGGTGAACCAGCCTGGGTAGGTAATCAGCCCCCAAAAGCTGCCCTGAACATCTGGTGATCTCTGCTGATAGAGGAGCTCTCTGAATCACAGGTATTTCCACGCACTGACAGATGCACAGGTGCTCTTGTGACAGGTGCTGTTAGATATGAGATAGCAGAGGCTATAGCATATATTTAATTTAATTAATTTAATTAATCACCTCCAAGAGGAACAAACTATTTAAAATTCAAACAAGAAAAAAAGAGAAAACCCCCCAGATTCTGTGTTAGAAATATTCTAGATTATAGTGGACCATAGGAAAGAATTCTAGACATATATTCTCATGCTTTGGCAATACAGAGATTGTAATTAGAAAGAGATTACTTCACCTAAGCAGCTGGAAAAGCCAGTTCTCTTTTGATCATCAATCCACTGCCCACTTGTACCCTAAACCAGCATGTGAAGAATGTGAGAGTGAGATCAGGCATGGAGAACATTATAAATAGCTGGAGTCACTGAAGAAAAGGCCTTTCAGAGGTAAATATATGGAGTCGTGACACTGTTCTGACAATCCTTGCAAATTCCTAATAGAATATTGAATATTATGAACTTAATCCAAATCTTCCTCAGGAGCAAAGTACTGGCTTGGCATGGCTACAGAAAGTATTTCAAAACAGAGGCTATGCCTTATTTTTTATTTATGCAAAGTTATGTTAGACCATATTTGATTTGTATTCTTTTCATCTCCTCATGCCTGGCACGAATATCCCCGTGGCAGAAGAAGTTAATTCCTACTAAATATCTCAGGGTCTTCTTGTCAGTACAGTGCACACACCATTGAGACTTCTGAGATGAATCAAAAAGCAATTATCAAATATATTCTTAACTTAATCAAATCTACTTTGGGCAAGAGTCTGTACCATAAAAATCAGCACCAGAAGGATCACTTTTGCTCTGGTTTCACATCTTCTGGGGGGCAAGGATAGAGCAACTCATGAAAACCAATCTCCCTTTCAGTAACGGACCCACTGAGAAAGCAGAGATCTGTCTCACCAGTCTGTTAATGCTGCTTTGTCTGGGGTTCTGGTCTTTGGTCCATGTAACTCTCTCACAACCTCCCCTGATGCTGCTGTTACTTATTCAGTTGTACTTTACCTGTACAACTACTCTGTTAATTTATTACTGCCCTAAAATTTGTGACTGAGATACCCTGAGTTTCCTGTCCACACAGTTCTTTTACTTTGGAAAATACAGAATCTTTTGAGTGAACTCCCTGTTCTCTTTGCCTTTGAACAGGGAAGGATTTTGGAAAACATTGGCATCTGCACCCAGGTGAGCTTTGTCCGGTACATGCAAGGCAGAAAGACCCTGGGAGTGGACCCAAAGCTCTTCATCAAAGATCTGTGGTTTGAGAAAGTGCCTGTCAGGATTTACCAGCCTAAGGCTCCATCTGCCAGCCAAAGGAGAGGAATTGTGTTTTTCCATGGAGGAGGATGGGTATTTGGAAGTATTGGTAAGATATCTAAAAGAAAACATACTATACTTTAGTGAAAGAAATATATAAATAAATAGTAAAGTTGGTTGTTCTTGATCTGTAGCAGTTACAAACTTTGAGTATAACCATAGGTGCAATCTCCTAATTCTTGCTGCTAGAAGAAAGCATCTGCTCTGCTTCATGGAGCTTTCCTTGCAGACAAGGACAATTATATGAGGGGAAACAATAATAAAGAAGGGATACCAAAGGTCTGAGGAGCTGTGCAGGAAGGGGAAGAGAAAAAATAGAGAGTATTTTCTTCTTGCAGTTCTTTGACTCTGGGGAAAAAAAACCCCAACCCAAAGCCTCTCAAATCTGCTTCTTTCAGAGACCCACGAGAAGCTGTGTCGCTCTATCGCCAGAGAAAGTGACTCTGTGGTTGTGTCTGTGGGGTGAGTCTCTGCTCCTGCTGGTTTTGAGAGATTATTTCCCACAGTGCAGGTATCACCTTCTGTGTCCCCCCAGTCACAGCAACAACCTTCCTTGGAGAAATGTCAGGGGTGTGATTTACAAATTCACTCTGCTTTTTTTGGAGCCACTGAAGATTGACTTGGGCTGTTTTCTCTGACTCCACCACAAATAATGCTCTGGGATATCTAGCTGGAAAAAATGAAGTTTTGGATCAATGTTTTCAAGTTCCAAACTCAAAATTGATTGTAAACAGATAGTAAGCCATATAATCTCCTTAATCCTCATTCAAGGAACTATACCCTGGTGTTTACAGAAGCATGACATGAATGATAAGATAATACATCATCAAAATACTGGCATAATGATTCGAATTCTGAGGATATAGTTGCATAACTTTGCCTAGCAAAGGCATAAACCAGAAGTATTGCCACTTGCTCCTGACCTATGGAAAGCTAAAGCAGAAAATGACTAAATGACTGTTAGTAAAACCTGCATATAGTTGGCAGCTGAGTACTCCTGTGTTGTTAAGGACCTGAGAGATATCATGAACAGATGATATCATAACAAAATAATCTGCACCACCCAGGCACAGTTTATTGATGATCAGCCCGTGGAGACAATGAACATTCTGAGGTGATCAGGGTATTGCTGGTGGCAGGAACATTTTAAACTGATATTTCCTTCTGTTAATTTGCTGTCCCTCTGTGTGTCCCAGGTACCGTCTGGCCCCTGAACACAAATACCCCGCTGCGTACGACGACTGCCTGAATGCCACCCAGCACTTCCTGCACCACCTGGAGCACTATGGAGTGGACCCTGCCCGTGTCACGGTCTGTGGGGACAGTGCTGGGGGCAACCTGGCAGCTGCTGTGAGCCAGACCCTTGCAGGCAGGCCAGACCTCCCCAAACTGCGTGCTCAGATCCTGCTCTACCCAGCCCTCCAGGCCCTGGACTTCAATTTACCATCTTACCAACAGAATCGGGGAGTCCCCTTGCTATTCCGAGAACGTGCTGCTTTCTATGTGTTACAGTACCTAAATGGGAACGCCACAAATCTGGAAGAGGTCTTGGAAGGCTCCCATATTCCTATAGACATTAAATTAAACTATCAAAAGTGGGTGAGTCCGGACAACATCCTTGCGAAGTTTAAGCTCAGAGGCTACAAACCACGCGTGCTACTCGACTGTACCACTGAAGTTTTTGAGAAGGTGAAGAGATTCTGTGAGCCCAACCTGTGCCCTCTGCTGGCTGAAAACTCAGTAATTCAGCAGCTGCCGGAATCTTTCATCCTGACCTGTGAGTACGACGTGCTGCGGGACGATGGCTTGTTGTACAAGAAGAGGCTGGAGGACAACGGCGTTCAGGTGACCTGGTGCCACCTCGAGGATGGGTTCCATGGAATCATCAACTCATCACTTCATAGCGACTGGTTGTCGTTTCCAGCCGGAAAAAGGGGTCTTGACAATGTAATAAACTTCCTGAAAAGCTTATAGCAAACATTTTAATTCGTTCCCCTAAGAATTACCGAATCCTTGTGGTCTTTTATGCTTCTGAATTCCATGTAAGAAGTTCAGATAGGACAGTTTGTTAAAAAGCAATTATGCCAGTGTGAGCAATGTAAAAGATATTTCAAGAGTACTATGAAAGTTTCTTTTAGTGCTTTTTGAAGTATTCCATGCACAGTCTGCCTGTTTCAATGATCTGTTTGGACTTGACACTTGCTACTCTCTCAGTAAATATAAAAGATGCAGTAAAATTTTCATTCAACATCCGGGTCTGACCTATTTTATTCAGTTGTAACTGATGGTTCCATTATTCCTAGAAGGGTGTGTTTTGGCAAAGGGGAAAGGCACTGACACTACAGGGCTGTGCTCTATGCTACATGTAGCACCTGAGATTCCCAGTCACCAACCTGCAGAAGATGTCTGTGGGTGGCTAAACTGGTATTTTAGACTCAAAAAAAAAAATGAAGTTACAGCTGCAATGGTCCCCAACAGAGATACTCTACTGACAGCTTTGTTTAAATTACAGTGGAGGAAATGCTGTGTTTTCCTACATTTATCAAACATATGAGTATGCTGAAAAACTTGTGCTTAAATAGAATCCTAGAATCAGGGAATGGTTTGGGTTGGAAGGAACATAAAAGCTCATCTCATTCCAAGACCCTGCCATGGGCAGAGACACCTTCCACTAGACCAGGTTGCTCAAAGCCCCAAATACTCTTAACAACAAAATAAGGTTGATGCATCTACTTTTGCAGAGCACATTAGTTAGGTGTTGTGTCCCCATTCTCTTTTCTAAATATCCTTGCTAAAACTATATATTCCAAACCACTGAAAGCATGCCCACAATGCAGGAAGCATCTGCAGATCAGCTGCACGAGACAATTCCACCTCCACATTCACTGGCTCTGCTTGTAAATACACGTCATAAACCAGAACTTCATGCAGAACTCAGCTGCTGCCTCTGAACACTCACTCTTACCATCCACACTCCGAGTATTCTCCTTAAGATACCAGGCCCTTTATCAATCACACAATTACCATAAAGATAAACAGGATATTAAACATATTGACTCCTTGCCAATGTGAGTGCTGGCCCATTGCACAACATCTCCAAGGACTTTAAAGTGTGTGGCACCTGCCAGATCTCTTGGAACTGGGACAGCTTGAGGGCTTAGTGTTACCTGAGAAAGCCAAACCAAAGAAAGGCATGAAGACATGTCATATTTGTATCATGAAATGGCATTTTTGAACCTACTGCCAGCGATACTGCTGGTGATAATTGTTGTTTCATTCGTCTTAGCAATCAGGAGAACGATTCAAACTCACTACGCCCATCTCAGCATCCCTCCTGGAGTGTGCCATCCTGGAAAACTTCGATTTCTACTCGCTTTAGTGATTGTTACAACTACTCTGGTGAGTAACTGCCAGAAATGTGGGTTAGGTGATATTTTTGTCAAGTTGTATGTGTAAACACCTGAGTCCTGCTGGCTGCATCAAGGCTTAACTGATGACTTTTATTTTTGGAGGGCTTACTTGAGAGGACAATTTTCTGTAAAATCATTTCTGTTAGACATGAAATAGAGTTTCAGCCAGATTTTTCCCTAATAGTAGGGATTAAGTCAACCATAAGTGCCCAAGCTTTATCATCTGAGCGACCTTAATTAAATTTAAAATTAAATATTTATACAAAGTGAGATTACTTTGATTTCCACTTTAGCTAAGCACACATGATGTTTTTAGGCCATTCTTGGGGTTTTCCAGCAACAAGGATGGCTGGGTAATGGAAGTACCAGTAGTGGAAAGCTGGGTGCTTTTCAAGGAGATGAAAACAAGAACCCAGGAAACCTTAGAGGGATGAGAGACACCCGGGCTGTACGACTGGGGTGAAGCTGTCGGACGTGATGAGGCAGAGATGGAAACTCCTTTTCCCTGCCCTGAGACATTTTGCCTGACAGAGGGAGTGGGACATGAGGAACTACCTGCTCCGTGGCACCTGCTCACATATCCATCCTCTCTGGTTCCCTTCTGGTGGAGAACAACTGTGGTGGAACAGGGAGAGCCCTGTAAACGTGATGCCCTCCTGCCCCCTCAGGGCTTTCTTGCTCCCAGGAGCAGCAGGTGTGGGGTTTTCCCCCCCTGCTTTGCCCAGCTCTCCTGACAGAGACGATGTCAGAGATGAGATGGTGATGAGATAGAGATGGAAACTCCCTGAGACATTTTGCCTGATGGAGGGAGTGGGATGTGAGGGGCCTACCTGCTCGGGGGCACCTGCTCACCGGGCACCTCGTGGCTCCATCTTCCCCAGTGCTTCCTGGAGGGGACCCACTCTGGCAAAGCAAGGAGAGCCCCACCAACATACATGACACCCTGGTGCCCCTCACCAGCTGCCCCCTCACCAGCTGCCCCTCATTATCTGCCCCTCATTATCTGCTCCTCATTATCTGCTCCTCACCAGCTGCCCCTCCCCAGTTCCCCCTCAGGGCTCTCCGCCCATTGGGGCGGCAGCCACGGGGTCTCTCCCCCCACTGCCCATCCCACAGGAGCCAGGGTGGCCAGACAGAATTTCAAGGGGACTGTCTTAATTTTTTCCCCTCCCTCATCATATAACAGTGCAGACACAGCCCACAGTAAGGTCCATGTGTCTCCATGCTGGAACCACACAAAATGAGGGAATGCTTTCCTAAAGAGTGTTTCGGTGTGTTTAGAACTGACTAATAAACCAACTTGGAAAGTGGTGATTCAGTGACCTGTTTTAATTAGATGTAATCACCCTATTATGTTGTACAAGAAGAGGTTGGAGGACAGTGGTGGTTGGGTGACCTGGTACCACCTCGAGGATGGATTTAATGGAATCATAAACTCATTTGATAGTGACTGATTGTCATTTTCATCTGGAAAAAGGGCGTTGGACTGTTGCATTCATAAAAGGCCTGGAAAAACAACTCTTCCTCTTTACATTTCTCCCATTAAAGTCTCTGTTTAGGCTCCCAGACCTCAGGTAGTGGTTGTCAGCAAAAATGTGGCCCTCTTTGACACATAAAATACTAATTCTGATGTCCATGAGCTGCAAATTTTCACTGGTCATAAGACTCCTGACAGTTCAGTCTTTAAGGGTTGAATACCTTCCATTTGCTGTTGTTTTCTTTGAAATTGGCAACTGATTGACTCACTGTCTTTAATTCCCAAATTATTATACTTCCATATAAATAATCCATGTGGAATTATATGGATTAAACCCTGTAAATTACAGTGGATCAGGATCTTTGTGATGTCCACTTGATAAGCTCCAAAGCATGACTTCATTTAACTAAGAAGTACAAAGCTAAGTAGATATTGAGCTGGAGGGGAAGAGTTAGAGGCAAACTGTGGATAAACAGGCAGAGATCAAGGTCTCAGTGAGGAGATTAATATATTCCATGGCTGCAAGAGCAGCAGTGTGAGGCCGTAGCTGACTGGGGACACCTTGGTGGAGGCAAGTAAGGACTACCCTAACTTTGAAATAATTGTAGCCCTACAAAGCCCTATTTAATGCTGGGATGTCTCCACTACGCCCACTTAGGGCAGGAAATACTGTTGAGATGAAATGCTGACAGCGGGTTTTAGAAAGACAGAAACGATGAGTGACCTGGGCTCCTGATCTGTGTGTACTGAAAGGTTCAGCTCAAGGAGAGACAAAATACGAACCAAAATGTTTTCATGTTCTTCCAGATGGTGTTCCCCAGGATTATTGTTTTCTAGAATCTCTGCTGTGATTGTGTGCTTGAACCTGTGAATCTGTGCTTTCTCCACGGCTTGACAAGGCAGTGTATTCCTTGACATGATGCTTCATTAGACCCTGCTGATGAAAGCACAGAGGAACAGCAGGGAGCACACTCAGAACAGCATAATGAGGATGTGAAAAATCACAGAATCCCAGAATGGTTAGGGTTGGAAGGGCCCTCTGGAGATCATCCAGTCCAAGCCCCTGCCAAGGCAGGGTCACCTGGCACAGGTGACACAGGAACGCGCCCAGGTGGGTTTGGAATGTCTCCAGAGGGGGAGACTCCACACCCTCCCTAGGCAGCTGTTCCACCGCTCTGCCACCCTCAACGTGCACAAGTTCTTCCTCCCGTGGAGGCGAAACTTCTTGCATTTTGGTTTACGGCCATCGCTCCTCGTCCTAAGCTGGGGGGAGGGAAGAAAAAAAAAAAAAAATCCCACAAGACCGAGGAAATCAAAACTTTCCACGAGCAACCCCCACGCGCTGCCTTCCCTTTATATTCCCCCGCGCCAGGGGCAGCCCTTCCTTCCTTCCTTCCTACCCCGGGCAAGGCCGCCCCTTCCTCCGGCATCCCTCGGCCGGAGCTGCGGCTCGGGCACGGGGGGCGGTGTCCCCGCAGTGTCCCCGCAGTGTCCCCCGCGGTGTCCCCGCAGTGTCCCCCGCGGTGTCCCCCGAGCCTTGCAGGGCGGCGGGGCCGTTCCGTTCTCCGGCACCGCGCGGGGGGTCACGCCGGGCCCTCCCTGAACCGAGATTACCCGGCCGGCGCCTCCGGCCGTTCCGCGCGGCTCCCCCCCGGCCGCGGCCGCACCATGACCCCTGCGGCGGCTTTGCGGAGCGGCCGCACTCGGCCCGTGACGGGGCCGCGGCTCTGCCGAGCGGGGCGGGCGGCGCAGCCGGGGGGGAGCCCCGCGGGGCCGCGGCCGGGCCATGGCGCTGCTGCCCGCGCTGCTGCTGCTGCTGCTCCTGCCCCTGGCGGCGCTGGCGGCGGCCGCCCTGCTGCTCGGCCTGCCCAGCTACGACATCCCGCCCGGGGTGAACCAGCCGGCCAAGCTGCGCCTGGTGCTCACCGTCCTGCTGGGCACCGCCGCCCTGGTGAGTCGCGGTTCGCAGGGTAAGGGGAGGCGAGGAGCGGTTTGAATAGGGGGGTTGGAGGGGGTGCAGCGGTTGCACTGAGCGTGGAGAGGCTGGATGGGGACCGGCGGGTCCCCGCCCGCTCCGTGGGATGCTGCGGGCGCCGCATCGCGGGGTGGTGCTGCGGGGAGCATCCCCCCCCCGGACGGGTTCTGCCCCGGCCACCCCCGCGTTGGGTTCTGCCCAGAGCACCCCCGGGCGGGTTCTGCCTGCCCTGGGCACCCCTCGGCCGGGTTCTGTCCCACGCACCTCCCAGGGGTCGTCCCCACTCGAGGATGCTGTCCCGGCTACCCCCGTGGGGTTCTGCCCCGAGCATCCCCACTCGAGGATGCTGCCCCGGCCACCCTGGTCAGGATTCTGCCCCGAGCATCCCCCCACTCGAGGATGCTGCCCCGGGCATCCCCGGTCGCGACGCTGCTCATGTCGCGGGCAGACGCCGTTCGGGAGCGCGCCGGGCTGTGGTAGCGGTGGTTGCCATTGCAAGCCCCGGTTTGAGGGCTGGGTGGGGGTTTGCCTGGTAACTGGCCGCACCTTTAGGCGAGATCACCTTGCACAAGGAAAGCCGCAGCCCTTCAGCTGCTCCTGCCATGGCTCTGACATTTATGGCACACAATCCGGTTAGGGCTGCTTTACTTAATCCCTGGACTCTCTTTGGCAGCATTGCATAAACGGCCTTAGAGCCCTCCTCAGCTCTGGCACTCGCTCTGTCTTTGAATTTCTTAAAATCTTCAGTTTCCTCCGTCACCCCTTTTGCCACAGCATCACCCCTGCTATCACACAGACTTTGTTTTCCTCCACATCGGTTCTTAAACCATTTATATCCTCTTTAAATTTACTGACAAAGCTGCCCAGCTCTCCTGAAACTCCACTATTTTTAATGCCCAATGAGTCTGTCTTGATCCACTAGCAGGTGACAAGGGAGTGGATAAAGAGAGACTCATTGGGCATTAAAAATAGGGATCTTGTTTAGCCAGTGAACAGTGTAACAGTTTATGTGTTTGGTCGCCAGCTTCTTGTTTGTTCACTTATTACATCAGATTTATATTCTAGCTTGCAAGAGCATTGCAAGAGCATTGGGAAAGCAAGCCAGTTTCATTTTGTTCAGTAGATCTGTTGTGCAAATAAAAAGCAATAACTTGCACAACACAGCTCAGCACTTTAGATTTGCAAATTCACTGAGGTTTATGGTCTAATTCTTGAATATCAGCTTCTGCAGTGACAAACTGGTTCTACATATGACAGTTCATTGCTGTTACCAAGTATAAATGAAACAAGAACGAGCACAGAGGTGTGCAGGACAATACTGACAGTTAAAATATATACTGCAAGGCAACCAGTTTGGTCGACCTTCGCAGAATTTCTGATGTGACATTACAGTGACATTGGAGTTGAGTTGTACAAGTAAATTTTTTTACAGACTGTAGGATGTGAGAACTTGGAAAAATTCGGGGCTTTTTTTCGGAATCAGAGCTCTGTATAATTTCCCTCAAATACTGTTTGATGTATGATGCAGAGTTTTTATACCTTGCCTAGCTCAAGACTTTTAAAGATGCCTTAATCTCTTTCACCTTTAACAGGGAAGGATTTTGGAGAAGACTGGGCTTTGCAGCCAAATCACCTTTGGCCGATATGTGCGACAGGGACGGAAACTGGGGCTGGATCCAAAGCTCTTCATCCAAGATCTGCAGTTTAATGAAGTACCTGTGAGGGTTTATCAGCCTAAATCTACCTCTGATGGGCGAAGGAGAGGCATCCTCTTTTTTCATGGAGGAGGCTGGGTATTTGGAAGCCTTGGTAAGATCCTTGCTGGAGGAATTGCAGCAAAGTCTTTTTACAAAACTGAAATAAGCATGTGATTTTGGGAGGAAGTGGGAAGCCTTTCTGGAATGAGCATTCCCTAGGCTGTCTCAAAGATGAGGGCAGTAGCAAAGCACTAATGACAGTATTTCTTTTCCAGATACCTATGAAAAGGTGTGTCGCTACCTCTCCAGGGAGAGTGACTCGGTGGTTGTGTCTGTGCAGTAAGTGAACCCTACCCAGTTCTGCTCTTGGGAGATTATTGTTGCTGTGGTGCCACAGCAGAGCTGCACTTTTGGAGCTGCTGTTTTGGAGATGCTCTTTTTATTGTCAGAGAAATTTCTGTAGAAGTCAGTGAAGTCCATAAAGAGAGATTTCATAGCCCTTAACTGATTGTGCCCAGGGATGCTCAGGAAAGATACACATGGAAATATTTGGCACACTAAGGAAATATATAAAAGCCAATCAAAAACTTGGATGAAAAAAGTCTTGCTTGTGCTGAACATGTGAACATGAAATAAGATCCTTCAGGCAATTGGGATCTACAGGAAAAGAGAGAATAATCACATGTGTTCCTCCCATTTTAAGATAGGAGGCAGAGGCACAAAATGATTAAATTATCTTGTCGAGAGTGCAGAGGAAGTTTTGAGTGTGAGTAAGACCTTGCACAATTCCTTAGTCAGACCCTTAATCAGAGGCAGCCCTACTTCAGTGAGTCCTTGTGACTGAGCACACAATTTACAGTTTATGTGCAGTCACAGACTGAGGAGTGCCTGCTTAGGAGGTGATGTGGAACAAGAGCACCCCAAAATGATAGGGCTGAAGGACAGCGATGTGACACCATTTCCTGATTGCTGCTAACAGCATTCTCTTCTCTTACACTTGTCCCTCTGTGTGTCCCAGGTACCGCCTGGCCCCTGAACACAAATACCCCGCTGCGTACGACGACTGCCTGAACGCCACCCAGCACTTCCTGCACCACCTGGAGCACTATGGAGTGGACCCTGCCCGTGTCACGGTCTGTGGGGACAGTGCTGGGGGCAACCTGGCAGCTGCTGTGAGCCAGACCCTTGTAGGCAGGTCAGACTTCCCCAAACTGCGTGCTCAGATCCTGCTCTACCCAGGCCTTCAGGCCCTGGACTTCAATTTACCATCTTACCACCAAAACCGAGGAGTCCCCTTGCTATTCCGAGAACGTGCTGCTTTCTTTGCTTTGCTGTACCTAAATGGGGATGCACTGCACATGCAGGAGGTCTTGGAGGGCTCTCACATTCCTCCAGACATGAGGCTGAAGTACACCAAGTGGGTGAGTCCAGACAACATCCCCGAGAAATTCAAGGTCAGAGGGGTGAGACCACTGAGGCCCACCGATTTCATAGCTGAAGTTTACGAGACAGTGAAGAGATTCTGTGAGCCCAACCTGTGCCCTCTGCTGGCTGAAGACTCAATAATTCAGCAGCTGCCAGAATCTTTCATCCTGACCTGTGAGTACGACGTTCTGCGGGATGATGGCTTGTTGTACAAGAAGAGGCTGGAGGACAACGGCGTTCGGGTGACCTGGTACCACCTCGAGGATGGGTTCCATGGAATCATAAGCCTCTATGATTACTGTGGTTTCTCATTTCCATCCGGGAAAAGGGGACTGGACAGCGTTGTTAACTTCCTGAAAAGCTTATAGTTAACATCTTAGATTCCACAAGTCTGTTCACGCCTCGACCTAGGAAGATATCTTTTTAGGGTATTTAATATCAGGTGATGGGTAGTCAGTCAAGGGCAGCCATTAAGAATGATAAACAAAGCTCATCAGAACCTCATTCCAGCTGTTAGTTGGAACATGGAATATGCAAACCTTATACAAGCCTGTACCATGCTGCAAGCCCTTATCTTTAGCTCTGTCAGTAAAGGAGAATGGCACTTTGAATGGACATCCTGGTCTGTACCAGCTGTTTAAAATAAAATGTGTGTGTATGAAGAGAAACTGTGTGTTAGCAGGTGTGTGTGGTGTGTTGGTGCAGAGGAGTTCTGAGCTCTGTTAGATCAAAACAACCCACCTCAGCTGACTTTAGTGGGTTAGAAGGCACTTTTTTGGTCAACAATAAATACAATGCAGCCTAAAATGTGGTCACTGTCACTGTGGGGGTAACAAACAAATGGTTCCATGGCAGCTCCACACATCACCCACTTTTCTCAGCACACAGGCAGATCTGGAGCCCCTTTCTGTCCCAGTTTTAGCACTGGGTAATGTTTCACCACATAACATGAGGGGTGGTTCCAACAGCCAGGGAGGGTAATGCTGGTGAGGCAAAGAAATATGTTTGCATCACAGAAAGATGGATGGGATTGGTGGAAAACTGAACCCAAATACTCTACTACACTTCTCATTGGAAACTGGCTGGAGAAGAGGATTGGGAAAGAAAAAGAGGAAGATCAGGAAGGTGGGAGCAGGAATAGAGGGGTCAGACCCAGTGCTGGGGGGGTAGTTCATGGCTGCAGCCATCAGCTGGAGTCCAGGCTCATCTCAGAAGAGTGAAGAGAACAGGGAGAAGGATAAACATCTTGCTTGGCCTATAGTAATTCTTTCTATTTATGATCTGCCATTCCTCTCCCTAAGCCAGGGCAATTAAAAGTGCTATGGCCCTTCTCAGGGCAGTCCCTTGAGGCTGCTGTACCACTCACATGCAGCTGTTCAACAACTCAGATAATACCAAAATCACACAAGGGAGGCTTCATTAACCCTCCAGAATTTAATACTTCTCATAACTTGTATCAGAGGGTCTTTAATAACTTGGATATTGGTTTCATTTGCTTCTGGAAACAAGAGCATCTTTGCTGGCAGAGCTGCTCAGTAGTTTTCATGCCCTGCCTAAGAGCTCAGCAAAATTCTGTCATTAGACATTTAACTTTGTCAAAACATGCCAGTTAGGTTCAATATTGGAGCTGTTCAGGCAAATCCTCCTGACTCTGCTAAAATTACTTCACTTAGGGTTTGTTTTTTTTTCCTGAAGCAAGATGCCAGACTGTACTGCAGAGCATGGCTGCTGCAGCAGAAATAGGACCAAAGGGGGAAAACCAAGTTAATTCATTCTTTTCAGATGCTGATGTGGAGGTGAAAGTATTTAACACCAAGCCAGGGCTAATTTTTCAAGGACTGTACAGAATTTATACTTATATATTTATTTGTAGTTAACAATTATAAGTAATAATTTATAATTAGCAGTATTTTATATGTCTAATACTAAGGAACCAGTACAGAATTTTACACTAGCTGGTTACACTAGCTGACTTTAACAGCTTAGACAAAGTACATAATCCAGACTGCTTCCCAAAAAAGTGCTTTTTAGATGCACAGAGGAAGAAGGGAGCACTGGGACAGAGCTGCTGTGATGACTGGGCTGCCTTGGCTGTACTGAATTTTGTGTATTTCTCATGTCTGTAAAAGACACTGTGAAACTCAGCAGCAGCTGATACAGGAGAGTCTTTATCTACTCCCAACCCAAACACTGAGGAGAGCCACGATGGAGGAATTTGAGGTAAGGAAAAGAAAATTCCAGTGTGGGGCTGTGTGTGCCAGCATTCCAGACAGGGATGATCTGTGACTAATACTTAAATCCTATTTTATATATCCTTAAACAACTGTGTGTGTAATGGAAGGCACTGCAGCTCCCTGGCCATTCCCAGGCTGCAGAGCTCCCCTGTGGGTTGGAATCCAGAGGGATGCCCTTCCAAGGCACACAAACAGCACCCACTGCTTGGTACCCTCTGGATGTGCCCCAGTCTCTGCCTTGGAGGGTGACCAGTGTGTTACAACCAGCTGGGACTGGGTATTGTGTCTTCAGGACCCTCCCTGAGCTCCAACAGGAGCTTGGTGGTAAAATAGGATTATTTGAATCAGCACACCTCCAATTTATACAGAAAACCTGCACTTCAGTGAGGCCCAGCTCCTTCACAATATTTTTCCCACAAGTGTCATCTACTGGAACATCCCTTTCCACCGAGGTACCTCAACACCCCCAAATATTATCACTCCCTCCAGACAGACAGATGGAAGATAGGATATGCAATGCTGCTGCACCACAAAACACTTAAGCAGCACAAGACAATCAGCTTTTCATTTTCAGCCTTCTTAAATGTGTGTCTGCAAATCCGTGATGCGTGTGTGTGGAAATCAGACTAATCAGATCTCATGACATGCAGATGCAGTTGCTTAAGTTAACTGGAAATTTACTTTGCTTGAAGTGCAAATGCCCTTATTTTCAGGGATTAAATGGTAAGTGAAAGTAATACAAGGGCTGACAATTGTGTGATATCATTGGCAGCACAATCAGACTCAAGAGCACCCTGAGCCACCTGAATGCTGTGCACAAGCAGCTTGATTTCATCATGAGCATCTCATTTCACAGCCTGGCACTGCAGCATTTCTTCACCCATCACAAGGAACAAAAAAGCCAAAATTTAGTATTGGAGAATGACAATAACTGCAATAAAACCCAGTTACAACCCGTGCTGCCTCCCCTCCAGAGCTGGAGTGGATGCAAGTTGGCCTGGATTCCTCAGAAATCAGATTTCCCCATTCTCAGTAGTTTTTGGAATTATTAATTCAATCAGATGGAACATGGTGCAGTGGTCAATATATGGATTTAGAGCCAGGAACCTCCTCCTGTTTTAATTCCAAATATAGATCTTGTGGTGACTCTTGGCTACTTTCTTACCCAGTCAGGAGCTTATTTTTTGGATTGATAAAGTGGAAATGTTGTCCATACAATACCTAATCACCACAGGAAGCAGTGAAGGAGAATGTCAATGGGCAGATTTCTCTCCCCTTTTCAGTACCAGCTGAAGGCAAGGAGAGCTGTGGGATACAAGGAGCAGCAGAATTCATGGAGTATTGTGATGTTTCTGAATTTTAGTGAAATGTAAAGCTGTGCTCATTTTAATATCTACCAGAGAGGCTATGCTGAGTCAGGACTCCTGATTGATGCCATTACTGCAGTTCCTGTTGGTATCTAACAGTAATTTTCCAGCCAGAGGAAGACACACATGCCCTGGCAACAAAAAGATCTGTTTTGCCCTTACTCTGCTGTCAAAACAGTACAAACATCCCCTATGACAACTGTGGAGTGGAAACACCAGGACCAAAAATTGAATATCGTAATTTCTAACATCTCATCGTATCTCAGAGCCACCCACCAGCTCTGGGCTTCTCGAGCACCTGATGAGAAACTGCACAAGAAAGAAGCTGAGTCCACACCAGGGTCTGCACCAATTCCTGTGAAAGCCCAACAACTTCTGCTTTTGCATCTTGTCAGCTGAGACAACCAGCTAAAAACTCCCGCTCTCCCTTCCAGCCAGGGACATCTTCCCCAAGATCTTAGAGAATCCTGGCCTGTAAAGGGGGTCAGAATATCTGTAAGGCTTTGGCCAACTGCTGAGAGACAGAACAGCCAGGGACAACGCTGTGTAAACTGCTTAGGGTGATCTTAAGCACTGCTTAATATAGACTAGTGTGTGAGCTGGGCCATGCAGAAGGGCTGAGAATTAGGTTATATAGACACACAGCTTTTTACTAGTTAGAACAAGTTGCTGGGTTACATCCTGACCTGCAGGTGGCCAGGAATATTTCAGAAGATATTAAACCACAGGAAACAGACTCTTTATCTTTTTGTTCGTAGTCAATGAATAGTTGTAGTAAGAAAAAAACCCCAACAACTGGGATTGAACCTGAAAGGACATGAACCTCTTAATTGCTTTGCCCTTTGTTTTGTCATTTTTACACAGCTTGCTGTGCTTTTTTTTTTTTGCCTTTTTCTTTTTTGAAAAAAGAGCAGAAAAGAACCTCGTGTTATTCCATAATATGCCTGAAACATCCAAGAATAAAGCAAACATATGAAATAGCTGCATATGCAAGGCCAGGGTGAAGCAAGGTTCCTCCCAGTGCAGGAAGCAGGCAGACCTTGATTGCCCTTGGCTTTACATACAGAACAGCACTTAAGGGTAGATAAGCTGCAAAGTAAACTCCATTAGCTGACCTTGAATTACCAAACTGTAAACATGGAGGGAATAGCTCTGGGTGGCCTGTAAATGCCACCCTGAGACCTCACTCCGTTGAGAAAGTACCCAAACGACCTGTGTGAAAAGTGCTGCCAGAGGCCCAAATTCTTATTGCCCTAAAGAGCAACTTCTGCCTTGAAATCACGTTTGGTCCAGAGCAGAGATCTGCAAAGCTCTTGGTCTGAGGCTCAACAATAAACCTGCAGCAAGTTAATTGCTTAGATTCACTATATCTGGAATTACTTCAGTGCAATTCATCACATTTTTTTTTTTGCTCATGATTAGCAATATCAGAGTTATTTTTAGGAACAAGATAAAGCATATACCTTAGTCTGGGCACGGACAAGCCCCTGGCCATGGTCTGGACGGAGTTTTACCTCTGTAACATTTTAGTCACCGTGATTTAGGTTTGCTTTCTCAAGGTTGGGTTTGCAGCTGAAGGGCATTGGCGAGTCAGACGTGTGTGCAGAGCAACAGTGGCACCTATTGGCAAAGGGATTCATCCGGGAGACACCCAAAAACCTCTGAGGGACAGGGATGAGCCCCTCAGCTTGGGGGCATGAGGCAGAGAGCAGCGTTGTTAATGAAATCTTTCAGAGATGCAAGAGCCCTGATAATTAGATAAGCGTTATATATATTTTTTTTTTATATTTTTTTTTTTTTTTTTTTAGGCTTCAAAGCCCCGGGGAGATCAAAGGCAATTAGAAAAAATTGAAAGCAAAATAGGTGAAAGGCACTGAATCACAGCCAGCTATTAGTGCTGTGCTATTAAAGGCATTCTCCTGGAAAAAAAACACCTCTAAAATAATCCATAAAGGGTGGATTACAACAGAATGAAAACTGGTGGCTATAGAAATTCTTGTATCCACAAGGAAGTCCTCCATATTAATTTTATTGCCAATCTATTAAAAGTGTATTTTTCAATTTGTTCCCATCTGCTAATATTTTTCATGACAATACCAATCAGGCACCTTTATAACACAGCAGAGCCCAGATAATACCTAGAATGCAGCTTAGAAAATAATACAAAGGTATCCCTAATTTCACACAACTCTGATCAGTTTGCTTAAAAATCTGCTCATCAATCATTCATAATTATTAAGTATTTATAACCAATGAAACATTTATGGTTATCATCTACTGTGCTTCTAAAAGAAATGCTCATATATGGAAAGAAATGACTGGCTTGATGTACAGGGAATTACTGAGAGGCACAAGAACCACCTATGAAATTTGTATGAAAAAACATTAATTCTAAATCCAAAAGCTGCCTGGGCAGGGCTCCCCAAGCACAGGTCTGATCTGTTTTTATTGAACCATTTACAACTAAATATACAACCAGAACACCCAAAGGAGCCCAAGGTAACGAGTTGAAATGAATTCTGGTAGGGAGCTCCTTAAACAGGAAAATGCACGGCTCCCCCAGAGCTGCCAGGTGGGATTAGTGACACCTGGTAGCAAAATATCCCCTTTGAGCTGTTTAACTGATGAGCTGTTCTCACCTGGGCCATGTAAAGCTGCCTCCCACATCCCCAGCTTTGTGGTGACTCCAGCTGAGCTCAGGGCAGGACCAGCCCAGCCTTCTCCAGCTCCCGGCCTGAGCTCAGTGGTGATGGAACCCAAACAACAACCAGCCAGTGACAAATCCCGAACGTATCTTGATCTCAAATATTCCCCAAGACAAAACTGCAGACAGAATAGCACTGATAATCAAGGTTTCCCCCTTTTTTTTTTTTCCTCCTGCAAAACTCAGCTGACCCAAATTATTCCAGACAACACCCCCCCAAAAACCCATGAAGTTGAAGCAGTGCTGCAAGCACGTGGCTGCACCAAGAATATCTCATTTCTATTTCCTTCCTGACCACCCTGAGTGGCTCACACTCCAGGTTCTGATCCTGCACACCTGGTTTGCTGCCCACAGGGAGCACAGGCAGAGTTGTTCCCAAATCATCTGGCAGAAGTAGAAATGGCAGATAAAACTGGAAGATTCCTGCAGCCCCAGTTTAGAGACACTAATTCTTGCTGAGGCAAATGGTACTGTTTAATCAGTTACAGTGTAATAATAATAATAACAACAACAACAACAATAACAACAATTATGATAATGATAATAATAAAAATGTAATAAAACATAACAAAAATAATAATTATTATAATAATAAAAATTTAATAAAATATAATACCAATTATGATAATGATAATAATAATAAAAAATCATCCCCTTGCTGTTTCTACCATAACATTGCCCAGCTCACCCCAATCTTCAGAAATTCCAAGGGCTTTTGCTGATGATAAACCCACTGAAACAGAGGTTATTTTGCCTGTGCTTCAAGAACATGTAAAAACTGAAGGAATTAAGATGATCACAGCTGTCATGGAAAGAATTAAGATGCTCACAGCTGATGGAAAAGAGGTGAGAAAATCCGAAATGCCATCATTGCAAATCTGCAGTAAGTCAGGAATCCATTGACTAGTAAGTAGAAAATGCAGCAAAGTCATGGAAACGTGCAACAGAAATCCTGGGTTACAATGTAGAATGTCCACTTTTCAAGAAGAAGGGATATTAATGGTGAAAAGACCATAACCTTATAAGGAAAAGAGATCAACTTGACATATAGATCTGGAGATAAAACCTCTTGAACTTGGAGGCCTTTGGAATATGGATCAAGTTTGGCATTTAAGTATGTTTGTATCAGAGAAGTAAATAGGTAATGTTTGTTGTGCTCCACTCTGATGTTGTAAGGACTAATCCCAAGCACTTTGAGGCTCCTGGGAATCATTAAAATATGCAAAGGATGACATTTTTCCGGATGTGCCAGATTTTCCCAAGCTTTTTTTTTTTTTGAGATTTTTTTTTTTTTTTTTTAATCTCGGGCCCTTGTGGTCACTTGTGACTGAAAAGCAGGAGGCTCTTCAATTTGTCACGGAGCAAATAGACGTTTTGATACAACTCCCCGTGATGAAAACGTTCCAGACAGCCTCGATGCCGTGAAATCAGCCTCGTGTTTGAAGTTTTTGTGACGCTGAGGAGGCTGAGAAGTGGTTAGAACTGATGCCCACGCCTCGAGGGCAGCATATTTCTTGCCCTGGAGGAGACACGTGTCTGCCTGGATGAGCTGCAGAACTAGAGGAGGGATTCCTGGGACTGAGAGGCTCAGCCAGGGCTGGGACTGCTGATTGTGGCTGGCAAGTGCTGCAAGAATTTGGGGGCTGAGTGGGCCAGTTGTGGAGGGAGGGTGGTCACAGAGATTAAATGGCAGAGTGTCAGGGAGGAGGGAAAGGGGCTCTTGACAAGAAGTTGTTCCCACGGTCAGGAGGCCTCTTTTGGAGTTCGAAATATTCCTTGGAAGGTGCTTATAGAGAGTTATCCAGGCCAGTTAAGTGATAAAACAGCCCCACTGGTCTGAGTTTGAGCACTGCCTAACAGGGCCACAATGGCTGCCAAGCCCTGTCCTCCAAATCTGCACATCCCACTGCTCTGATTCCTTGGAACAGCATCTTTAAGCCTGTTTAGCTCCTGGGACTGGGATTCTGACCCATCCTTGTTCCATAAAATTATGAAAAAGCTTTCTCTGCTGGCAGTGACACGAGGCACACATTCCTCACAAAGCTTGGTGTGTATTTAACATTTATTTTTCACGTTAGAGATGAAATACCAAATTGCCATTAGTAATGAGGCTTTTCCTCTTTTAAATCTTTGTACTCTTTGTTGCTGTGAGCTGGTCAGCTCTTAAAAGGCACCATCTTAAAGCCATGCCATTGATGCTCCCTTTTTTTCTCTGTAAGTCCAAGCAGATCTCACTTGCAACACACTTGTGATGATAATCTCAGTGTCATATGGGGTTGTAACACTTCAGGGAAAAAATGAATTTACTGGCTTCTCAAAGGAATTCATATTTGGTCCCTCTATTCTCGATAGGGGGGTTTTCCTCACAGGAATATCATTACCCATCAGCAGGAACTGCAGCTCCCATCAGGATTTTCATCAAACAAAGCAAATTGCTGCAGCAGGAGCTGTGTCACCCAGCTCTGGACAGGGACACTGAGAGCCACAGATTCCACTCAGACCAAGTTAACCAGTAAGCAGGGCAAAGCTCTGCTTAATCACCTGAACAAGGACTGCATAAACCTCACAAAATGTGACACATCCTTTGCAGAAACACCTTACTAATTTATACTTCACATTTCAAAGGAGCCACTTATCTCCAAGAGCAGCTGTAAGAAATAAAAATGCAGCAGCACATCCTGAACCTGCTTTGTGCAATGAGCTGACTCTGATCAAGCCATTCCCTCAGTTCTTTCCCTTTTCCTTGCTTTCTTATGATTTAAAAGCTGCAAAAGCTCCAAAAGCTATTTGTGGGAATTACTTCACTAATGCATGAGTTGGGGGTATTGTAGAAGTGCTGGAGAATGGAATTCTGTTTTCTGTATGTAATTGTGAGGTAACTCCTAAGCTTGCTGGTGTAGAGAAGAACTGCCCTGACAGTGTATAAAGCATTTAATTTGTATTTACAGTGCTGGAAACATTTTCTCTGGGTATAGAAGGACCCAAGTTCTATTCAACAATGACCCATAAGGGAATTGTTACATAAATGCATAAATACTCTACCAGTTGTTTGGGAGCTTTAACGTTTGCTAAGAAGGGAAAAAAAATCTCAAGGCACAGACATTTTAGAGGCAGTTGCTCTTTATTGTCATATACTTTTATTCTTTCAATTGCAACAACCCCCAAGGAGCCTCCCTGTAAACACAGAGTGCACAGAGAGCCCCTGGCACTGAGCTCCCAAACCTCTGAGAGCCTAAAAAATACACTGCACAAGCCAGTCCACTTCTTTAAAATAAGAACCCGGGGCAGGCTGTGTAAATATGTACTTACCTGCTTCAGTGCTGTAAATATGTAATTTAGGTTGCTGTCCCACGACATATTTTGTGTCTAATTTAAGGAACTGGGTATTTGGTCAGGAGGGTCTGGGCTCCTGGCAGGTAAATATCACAAGCTGTAAATTTTCACAGCAGATTTAACACTAAATTTAGTTAGCACTATAAATAAAGTGATCATTGACCTGATGGTAGCCCTTGTCCTTGACAGTGGTTGGCCTGAGAAGCAGTTAAGGATCCGTGGAGGAACGTGCTGCTGCTCCCTGAGGTTCCAAACAACCACATTCTGCTGTGGCAACCAGGACATCCTTTATATCAGCTCTTGCAAGCTTAGAGCCTTTTCCTCCCAGTTCACCTCAAGGTGGGGAACACTCAAACCTGACAGGAAAGTGCTCATGGAGGAGAGCCTGAGAGGCCAGACACTGCCTAAGCTGCTTGGGTGTCTCAGCCTGGCAGCCCATGAAGAGAAAACCTTGGACATTTAAAATTAAAACCAAAGCAATCTTGAATTCCTACAGTGATACAGAAGCCACGGCTCAGCACATGCTGGTTGCTGATAACTGCCCACAGAGTCAGCTTTCTAATTTAAACTCCTCACTTGGAGATATCTGGAGGGATGCTCTCAGCCCCCACTGGTTTGTACAGGCATTTTCCCCCTGTTCCCTCAAACACTTGAGCTTTGAAAGCACTTTTAGTTATGTCATTGCTCTCACTGAACAGCCCAGTCTCCTTCAATATTCCTGATACTTCGTGTTATCAGTAATTTTCCTTTGAAATATGGACTCAGCACAATCCGAGTGTTTGTTCTTGTAAAGCAGGTGTGGATTCTCTTCACCACATTTATCACTCCATGCTGCAGGGACAGTCTGCATTCCTGCTGTTTAGATAAATATTCAAAGCAAAGCAAGTAATTGAGCCTCTCAGGTGTTTTTTAGGCTCGAACACAGCAATCCCAGCCGGTAAACACAAACTCAGTAACATCTCAGCCGGGCTGGAGCAGCCCGAGGCTCAAGCTCACAGTTGACCATAAGGGCTGTAGGCGTGGAGGGAGCAGCAGGTGGCAGGATTGGATCTGGTTTAGTGCTCCTGGAAACTGCACCGCGGTCCTTGGGATCTCTGGAATCCGCCTGTGCTGATGGGGAGCTGCCTCCCGACCTCTGCCCGGTGGGCAGGTCAGGGTCTGCAAAGGTCCCGGGTGGTCCCCAATGACCCAGAGGGAGATGTCAGGGAAAAGGGTCCCCCCTTCTTCCTCAGGAAAAAGGAATTTCTACACATTCCTTCAAACATCTCTGCTCAGAGGATTTGAAATCCCCAGGGATGAAAGGTGCCATTGTCACTACTCTTATTTCTGAAGGAGCAGAAACGAGGCCAAAGCAGGGTCGAAGGTAAACTGTGCTTGGTTTGATGCAAACCAGCACAAGGTACTTGTTAACAGGTACCTGGCTGACCAAGGGCTCACCCTCCCTCATGGATAATTGTTTTTCTGGCTGTAGTCAATGCCCTCCCTAGAGGGGCCACAGATGACAAAGCTTTGGTGCAACCAGCCCAAAAATGACATGCAGGGCTTTAACAGGAACAGTTCAATTGCCACACAAATCCCTGTGGTTTACACACAATCACCTTCCACCCTCCACACGATGTAACTGCTGCATCCAAGAGATGTGGCTCCCAGTTTTCAGGTGGAAGGAGGCCCTTTGCCAGTGATTAAACCCCAGGGAGGTGATGTGCCCGCAGGAGAGCTGAGGAAACAACGCATTTTCACTCTAATTTCCATATTTTAAACACTTGACTAAACTTTCTCCCTATGCAGAGACAGAATTGTTGTGGTTGATCGTTCAGACAGCTCTGTCAGCCTGTGTTTCCATGAGCAGAGTCAGCCTGGGCTCTTGGGCTGTACCTGTTCTCTGATTAATGAGCCTTTTCTCTGGCTGGGCATGCCACAGAAAACACTGATTTTCTATTTATAGGCACTGTTTGCAAAGCCACCTCTGTGGCATTGAAATTCATAATCAGCAAACTGCTACGGGGAAAAATATGTTCCAATTAATATTAAATGAACAATGTACCTTTTTTTTTTTTTTTTTTTTTTTTTTTTTTTTTTTTTTTTTTTTCCCCAGAGCTGCTAATGAGGAAAATCAAAATAGCATCTTCCAGTGAACCGGTGACAGATCTGAGGTGTTAAAAGTTTAAATCTGAACACAAACAAAGCACTCTCAACCCCCCCAAATATCACCCCCTGTTAATGGGAAAATGTCAAAAACGCCTGTGAGGTTTCAGATGGCCTTTTAAAAACTGAACACTGGCACCAAACCCACAAAATAATGGACCAGCTTGTTACCAAGCTGGAATAAATTTTGTGGGTTTTTAAGGTGAACGTAACTTTGGCTTTTGGGGCTGGTTTGACAGCCTTGGAACTCACAGGCATCTGCTTCTGCCTCGAGCTAAGACAGCAGGCGCAGAGGCAGGGGGAGTTTATGCAGAGTGCTCTAATTTTATTCAGATTTGTTAGAATAAAAAAGTGTGTTTAGCTTCAGACAGCAGAGAAATAGCAGCTTTTAAATCATGGGTTTCACAGCCACTGCTGCCGTGGAATCCAAACGGTGCAATTTGGCAGCTCCACCGTTAAAATAACATTTTCCTTTCCTTAAAACACACTGAGTCACAGCAGACCTTCCAGGCCTATTTTAAGGAGACCCACTGCTGATAATTATTGTCTTTTTTTTTTTTTTTTTAGAATTCTGCAGAGGTTATTTCCTTATTTTCACATGTCCTTCGGAATTCCCGTGTCAGGAGTGCCCGTACGAGGTAAATATTGATATTCAGATTTACTGGAGGATCAGCCCCTGTATGACTAAGCTGAAATACCTGAGCAAAGATTTCCTGTGAGAGCAGCATTTGTCATTGTCTTCAGTCTCTGCTGGAAATGGCATCATAATATATATAACACAGCAGGGCCCCAGACTATATTTCCAGGGGAAAATTAGGAATTCTACAGCATGAGATGAATTGCACACAATATGATCCAAAGTAAATTGAAAACAGTGGAAAGATTTCCAACTGGCTGTGAAAGGCTTTTGGTCAGGCTGTTACTACACAGCTCTTAGAACTGGAACTCTGGGGGATAAAAATAATTCCATTTTTAGACCATAATGATTCCCAAGAATTCCCCTTTCTCTTGCATCCACTTGTCCACTTATGCTTCAGAGTTTTGGGGGGCATCCTCCCCCATTGTCCCACTTTGTTAATAGAGTTTTTCTATATAGATTAAACCCCACCCTGTGTCCAATTTACCAGTCTCAACCTCGACACCAAGCACTGCTGTGATGGGGTTTGGGGGCAGCTCTCTGGGTGACACCACTTTTGGTTCAGAGGGAGAGCCCCTGGTGAAAACTTTGTGCTCCCTGTGCCCTCTTCTTCTCTTCCCACAGCATCAGGACTTCCCCTAAATAACCTCAAGAGGTTTTAGCAAAAGGTGCCAAGCTCAGGATCAGGAACAAAAGTGACTTTTCTGTAGCAACCAATAAATTTTTTACAAAAAAAAAAAAAAAAAAAAAAAAAAGAACCCTGCAAGTCTTCACTTGTTGAGCCAAGGCATCAATTCCCTGCTGTAGAGCACAGAGCTCAGCCACTTTGGTGGCTGAGAATATGCCATGTGCTTTCCCAGCACGTTATTTGAGTTGCAAATAACAGGTTTTAATTGACTTTATGCTCCTGAAGTTCCTGAAATCAAGCCAGTCACTAACCCCCAAGTTCCAGGGAGGGTGAGCATTATTTGTGTAGCATATCCTCTGTGAAGCAAACGTTGCAGAATTTAGTGGGGAGGAAACATGAGGAATTTTAGAGTAAGAAACAAATGGCAAAAGATGGTGGAAAACTCCAGTATTTGTCGAATCATTCCATGAAGTCATGAGGTTTTGGGTGTTTTTTTTTTTTTTTGGTTGGCTTTGTCTGTGGCAGTTTGCCACGTGCTGGGCAGCTGCAATTAGAGAGTTTCTTTGCCCTCCAGCTCATTAACAGCTCTCACAGCCCTGGTATGTCTGAGCCCTGGAAATAGGAATAGTGCTCACCCTCCCAGGAGTGTGGCATTAACGACTTCAGCATCAGCACTTCTCTCTCCTAAAAACTGATAGGTGACATCCTGGCCCCAGGGAAGTAAAAGTCTCATTTATCCAAGTCTGTTGGACGAGAGAAAAGACCCCCAGATGTCATTTCTTCCCCTTTTACAGATAACCCCTTGCTCACTGAAAAGCACTTTTTTCCACCAGGAGTTTGATTTCAGAGACAATCATCTCCAGGCCTTGCAGCAGAGTGCAAACCCCAGGTTTACAGAGGTTATTTGAACACCTGGCCTCTCCACAGCACAGGGTGCCACCCAGGAGATAAATTCCATGAGCACGTGCCTTAAAAAAACAAAACAAAACAAAAACCTTCAAAAAAGGCAGCTGTGGATGCTGCACATTTACCCTGAGACATTTGGACACTCAGCTTAAACCCCTGACAGGCTCTGGCCACCTTCTTGTTCCATCATCAGCTAAATATACTCATGTCCCAGAGGAGGCAGAATACAGGAAAACCTGCAAGTCCCCACTTATTGAACTCAGGGATCAATCCCCTAATTCATCTGGGAAAAGTAATCAGAGGAGACTGGAATATGAACCTTCCAGTCAGCAGACAAACGAGATTGTGTTGTGTGTGTGTATCCCAAAATAAATATGGGAATGCTCTACTTGGCCAAGAAAACTGAGATGATTAGGAAAAGGAGCATTGGTATATTGAGCTATTGATTGACTTAAAATGTGATAAAATGAGGAAATTACAGGTGTTTGGGGGCTTTTGGAGACAAATTTTACTCCTTTGGTGTTCAAAAACCTCACACAAACCCAAGGGGGTTCTGCCTAAACTTCAGGGGGGTTTACATTTTGTATCCACACTCACAGAGAGCAGATGTATTTCAGCCAGCATTGAAGTACTTCTCAGTCAGGGATGAGGGAAGGAGGGAAAAAGAGAGAAATCTGAATTTGCTACACACCAAATTTTACCTGCCAGGACAACAGTGTTTGCCTGAGCAAAGGCAGCTGCTGGTATTATAATTAATAAAAGCAAGAAAACCAATTAGACCTTTACCTGAGTTATCCTAACTAAAAACTTTATCAGCAAAGTCTAGAAAAAACAAGGCAATAATGCTATTTATTTAGTAGATAGTGGACTAAGAACTTATTTCACCATGAAAATACTTGGCTGCCCACAGGTGGGATAAAAACCCTGCTGTAAACCTGAGCCCTTTATGCCTCTCTTTGATTTTCCTGACTGATAAATTTGATTAAATAAATGTAAAATGAAGGTATTGGGAGCAGTGACTATTTATCTCCATGTTGCAACACCCCCCTGGGATAATTCAGCAGGTGGGTCAGTTCTATTTTGTGTTTTGCAGATATGTTTCTTTTATTGGTAAATTCCATGTTGTCTGAGGCCATGAACTGCCTATTTCTCTTCCCATTTCTGCTGATTTTCTGATTTGAATCTTGTTCTCCTTTGAACTTGGGCACTGCACAGGCTGAGGAGATCCTGACCTTAGGCTGGAACAGGGAGACAGAGCCCCTGTAACCTCCTGCAGTGAGTGATGCCAGGAGGAAAGGACATCCTCAAGTTCCTGATCCCTTCTGAGTGAATCTCCAACAAACACATTTCACTGAGTCATCAAAATAGGGAGGGAAAAAGAGCCTAAGGATTTCTGCTGATTATTTTTCCCCTTTCATTTCAGAGAAGCATAATGCTTGGTTGGATATACTCAGCCAAATGTTTTCTGAATTGGGAATCTCCCAAGCTTTTTTTTATTTAAAGAGCTCTTGATATTCTTTTCCAGTAAGTCAGCATTACTGCAGTCAACACTGAGCCCTTCATAACCTTGCTGTGTGTGATCCCCTCTCAAAGTCACTCTGCAATCAAATGTCCTGGGATTTCATAATAGTAATTTGCCACACTGTCAGAAATAGGCTTATCATGCTGCTGTCATTGGTATCATGTGAACATCACTCAGTGTGCTGTGCCCTTCAGATGAGAGCCAGGGCTGGAGCCACTCAGGGAGAGAGAAAGGGAAAAAAAAAAAAAAAAAAAAAGGCAAGAGGAAGAAAACTTTAACTCCTTAAAGTCCAGGATGGCCTCTGTGTGAAGGGGGAGGCTGCAGAGCTGCTGTCTGTGGTGTGGGCATCTCTTTAAAAGTCATGTTGACTGGGTAAAGTGTTGCTTTTTTTTTTTTTTTCCAGTTCACCTGAAATCTCTGAACGAGCTGCTCCCCTCGTCTCTCATTCTGCAGAGCGTGGCAACTACTGATATCCAACACCACGAGAAAGGCATTTTCCCCAGTGCCCACAGGCTGACTTGATGGCTTATTCAGGTTTTAAAAATACATTTCCACCCTTTTTCTGCTTTTTCAAAAACGTTCTTTGGATGGCTCGGGTTTTTAGCATTTTCCAGGCAGCAGGTGCTCGTATTAAGGTCACATTCCTCAGGATACCTCAAGCTGCACACCCAGAATCTGTTGTTACTTTCAAAAGTGCCTGATTTAATCATTTTGTTGCCTTAAGAATTGATTTTATAAATTGCTCTGGGACACACTCAGTGGTTGATGCTTTGGGGGGGACTTCCCTGTGAATGAATCAGCAATGCAAAATAATCAGATTAATGCCATCGTTCTGACACTCAGGGGGGATGTCTCGTCCAGCAAGGCTTTTTGTTTAATTTAAACCAACTCCAAGTTTTTATTTGGAAAGTCCTAATTTTCTAAGTGGCTCTGAAAAAGGGAAAATAAAAATCTTATGGGCTAATGATTGCATCTCCTGGAATAGCTTCATATCACATTGAGGTGGGTGGGGTTTATTACCTTATTTACCTACAGACTGAAGAAATTGCCCCAGGTCGGTCCCTGGAAGTTCCAGGCTGTTCTCCATTCTTTTGTGAAGACCACAGGTGTGGTTTGAGGTTCTGAGATGGCACAGGGAGGAAACCATCCCATTGCCCCATCCCATTGCCCCATCCCATTGCCCCATCCCACTGCCCCATCCCTGGAAGTGTCCAAGGCCAGGTTGGATGGGGTTTGGAGCAACCTGGGCTGGTGGAAGGTGTCCCTGCCCATGGCAGGGCTGGAACGAGCTGATCTTTAAGGTCCCTTCCAACCCAAATCATTCTGGGATTCTGTGATAAGGAAACCTCCCAAAACTCCATCTGCAGTCACTTCCCAGGGCAGACCTGCAGCTCAGACCCTGCACCTCCACCACTGTGCAAATTAACAGCAATTAGAGGGTTTTTGTGAGGGGTTTGTGCCTTTAAAGCACACAGAGTGTCAAATTTGCTGAAAAATATGATGTAAGATTTGAACACTGTAGCATATATTAGGCAATGGGTTGAACTGTAATTAAATGTTGGCTTCCATTTCTCTTGGCTCTTAAAGATAAGCAGTTATGTTTTACCATATAAATGCAACTCCTGAAAGACTCAAGGAGTTTCTTAATAAAATTAAGTATTTTTATCGCTATTTTTGGAGGTGGTGGAGGGCATAGGGGGTACAGAAATAACATGGAGAATAATACCTGGTCATATTCCACGGACAATCAGCCTGAAATGTAACGCCAGGGCCTTCAACAGAAATTATTCATAACGAGCTCCCCACGCAGGTGTTCCATTACTGCCTCTCTCTCTTGGACCCAGGAAATCTGTTGTGCTCCTACTGCTCTACTTTGGTTGTTATAGAAATGCCTCCAACGACGTTGTCCAGTCCTCCTGATCCCGGGGTTCAATTAATTCAAAAGCCTGTGGCCAGGAGAGAGGGCTGGGCCTGTGTCAACATGTCTTTAGAAATGCATTAACAAGTTGCTCCACATGTATAATTAATAGGGATGAAGGAACCTTAGACTGTCACAAAGTCTGTTCTCCATCCCAGGACATCTCTTTTGCTCCTTGGTACTTTCTTTCCTTTATTATGTTATTTCTAGAACACTGATATAGTTCACTGTACAACACTCTTGGAATTTAATATAGGATATAAAAGCAATAATACCCTAATAAAACCATTCTGCCTTTTGCTGCATCTTTTACACAAAGAGCTCAAAGTGTTTCAACAGAACTTGATTAAAAATTAAGCCTCTGTCCAGCTGTGTCAGGCAGGTAAGTAGTATCATATCCATTTTACAGATGGTTAAACACACAATAGAAAGGTTAATTGCCATGTCTGGGGCTGCTCACTGTGTTACCTGCACTGCTGGGAGTGAGAAGCCAGACCTGAATAAATAATCAATCTATTGATTTGGCACCTTCTGCACAAATCAGAGAAATGGTCTTTCCAGTTTCACTTAAAAATTTTTCTTCCAAGGGCTCTTTTAGCCAAATGGGACACAAGGAACAATTTCATTTCTGCCAACCAAATAATTCAGTTTCGTCTCAAATACAATCACACTGAATTCTCTTGCTAAACTTTATACAAAGTTTAGGTCAAGGAGAAATCTGACATTTGGGAACCACAAGTTGTTTTGTGAGATGACTCAGTTGGGAATAATTTGTTTCCCCAGGGATGGACTGGCTGGTACCTGGAACTGCTTTGAACCACAAGCCTGGCCTAAAAGTCAGCAGGGACAACTTCTTCTTTAAGGTGACAGCACCCATGAACTATATTTGACAGAGTTAATACTCAGTCCACAGTGATACAGAAGTTCCTTGTTTCTGGTTAATAGTTTTATCAGCACCAGGCTCAGGACTTGTGCCTTTGGAGCTGCTTTTCCATCTTCAAAACCGGACTCCAAAGGCCCTGCTGGGCAGCAAGAGCAGATATTGAGAATTGCCACCTGAACCTGAGTGTACATAACTCAGGAAACCTTTGAGTTTTGTGCACTTTCCCCACCCTCTGACAGATCAAGCCCATCACTTTGCAACTCCCAATTTCCATCACTGCATCCAGTGAGGGGTGACTGTAGAACTTTCTATTTTATCCTTTCTTTCTCTCCCCAAATACACTGCCTTAAGTGTTAAAGCCCTGGACAGCACCTCCCTATCTGTGGCTGCAGGTTTGGAGGCAAAAGCATGCACAGAGGTTTGAGGTTTCATCTTGATTTGGGAGCGGTGTTGGATCAAGGGTTGGACTTGATGATCTCACAGGTCCTTTCCAGCCTGGCTGATTCTGTGATTCTGTGATTCTCTGGCTTTGGAAAGCACATTCCAGGCCAGGCAAGCCCAGCTCAGTGGCCACTGTGCTGACAAGTCAGAGGAAGAGATTCCTCCCTCCAAGGCTCCGGCAGAGCCCGCTAGGACCCACGGGGAGCATCCCCGTGCTGGGTTAATGCTGGGGGTTTGCTGAAAGGGCAGAAGGGAGAGAAAACAAGCCCAGGCCTGTGGGAAGTGGGATTTGAGGGGTGATTAAGTCTGCCTCCCAGCTGGCAGACACAGCAGCTGTTGCCATTACGGTCCTGATAGCATTTCATTTCTTTTAAACCCCTGTCTTAAAGCTTTAATATCCGATCCACCCTAAATCGCTTCGTTTGAAGGTGGCAGCAGGGGGGATCATCTAGTAAAGAACACGGAAAAAAAAAAGGCAGACAAGTCTTAGACTTTATTTTTATGAGCCAAAGCTTCTTATACTTTTCCATTTAAGATTGGATGTCCCTAATTTTCTGGAGCTGTGATAGAAAAGAGAACAAAATCCTGCAGACTTGACAGAGGTTCATTTTGGCTAACAGTAGGCAGGTGGAGAGCAATTTCATCACCCAAAAATGATTTCCATTAATGAAGTGAGTGCCCTCAGTGACACTTCCCCTTTCTGAGCCATCCTGTTAAATAGAAAAATGGACAGTTGCCATGGAAGTCTGAGAATAAAGCCTCAGGAATTTATGGTGATGTGGATACAAAACAGGCAAGAATTCCATCAGGAACTGCTAAGGGGAGGTTGGATAAGCCTTGGATAAGCACTGCTGTCCATAGATGTGGGACAGGGTTTTCACTGCACAATGGGTATGTGGTGGAGGCTGCAGAACAGTGCAAGTTGCTGACAGGGAAATCAATTCCTGCATCTAAGAAATGAACAGATGGAGTTCAGGATGGCCCAACAGGCAGCTCACTGAATGGCAAACTTTAAATAAACACAGAGACCACACGCCCTTGGAAGAATCCAAAGACATTTTGCTTGATAAAAGCCTGTGAGAGGTCAGTGGGGAACGTTTTCTTCAGTCCCAGTGGGATTTAGATCAGCTTCTCACAGATCCAAAGCGGTACAATAATAATTAAGTTTGAAATCCATTTGCTTCTCTTGAAACCAAGCTTTGGAACCAATTTCCTGTGTCAGCACGGGTTTTACAGAGAAACCAAGCTAAGTCCCAGTTTCTGTGCATGTAATCTGATGAAAATACAGTGTATATGCAGCCCTGTGCCAAATCCCACCACCTCACCTGAGTGCTGAGCATGGACTGCTCCCAGCGAGGCTGCAGGGCTGAAATGAGCTGGCAGTAACAACCCCACACCTTAAACCTTTCCCACGTGTATCTGTTAAATCAAAGCTAATCTAAACCCCCCAAAAAACACCCAAGCAAATTCCTGTCACTTGATCTAACACTTGGAGAAGTAAGAAATGAAGCCAGCGTGGCATTCTCCAACAGCCTAGTCCAGACAAAACAATGATCTCGAATTTTGTTTTCGAATTTCTTGCTGTCGAGAAAACCCCTCCCCTCACACTCCATGGGTGTTAAACACTCCCATACCCGACACATCCCTCAAGGGGTTAGTGTGTCACCCCTCCAGGGTTCAGCTGGGAAGCAGCAATGCTGCACTTGGTGCCTGTGCTCAGTCACACCCAGCTCTGGAGCCAGGAGTACGAGGGACTTTCCTCACACTGAGCTGGGCTACAATCCTGCTCTCTCTCCTGGTGGGAGGAGATGACTCACTGTTTGTTCTGTAAGACTTACAAGGAGACACCTTGAAGCAGAAAATGGCTCTGAAGTGCCAGCTTTCTTCCCAGAGCAGATGGCTGGGCTAGGCTGAGGTTAAAGATGTTCATTATAAATCCATCACCAAACTAGGCCAGGGATGTTCAGTGATTACCAGAAAATGACAGTTCCTGCCTTGCCTGAGCAACACAGGGCTGCAGTCGAGTTTTGGGAAGGAGGGTCAGATCCTTTTATAGGGCAGTGGATCCAGAACACATCTGGAAAAGCTGTGTGGCCTCTGCACAGAATGTCAGCCATCTCCCAGTAATGCCACATATCACCCTGAATAAAATTAGGGTTTGGTAAACTCAGACCAGCACCACAAAGGGCCCACACGGAGTTATTTGCTTTCTTTCTGTATGAGATTATAGAGAATAAACACAACTGCAGAGTTCCAGGCAGCATCTTCACCAGCAACTCAGAGTATCACAGCAGGGAGGGGATGGGGCTGGACCAACCTTCACCAGGTTACTGGATCCAAAACCACTCAGCAGGGAAATAAATCACAGTTGAAGCCAAGTGTGATTCCTTTGGCCACATCACACTTGAGGTGAAGCACAAAGCAATATTTTGCTGCACTCACAGCCCCACAAACCCCACACTGCTCCATGGTAGATGATCTGCATCCCAGGCACCAACGCTGAAGGAATCAGCCTGCATGGAACACTTTCCCTGGAAACAACACCAGCTCTTCAGCCTGATGATTTCTGTTCCCTCAAGGAATAATATAAATTAAATATTAGGTCTGTAGTCACTTTCCTGCCATACAGTGTAATAGTCATGAATTTATGGCTTGAGCACTTTCTGCTTTCATTTAAAACCTGACATTACAGGGTTTATTTTAATTTGATTCTTAAAAAAAAAAAAAAAGTCAGTCTGGACTGAAGCATCCCTAGAGCAGCTTTTTCTTCCAATTTTTGTTTTCAAGAGGATTTTTTTTTTTTTCTTAAAGGTGTGGACAGTTTATCTAACTTTGCACTCACACCATGATACCACCCTTGGAAACAGAAGATACAATTGGATTTCGAGAATTTCCAACCTCAAGTTGGAAATAAATGCCTGAAATAAATAAATAATAGAAAGAAAGAAATATCTGAAATGTATTTCTAGAACACTCCCCTGTCACCTCTTATTGAACTTCTGAGGTCAGTAAAAACAATAACAATAAGGACTTGCCATAGGAAGAAACCAGTAAAACTACTTAGAGGGGTTGGTTGGAGTTTTAAATTTGTTTGTTTGTTAATTTTGATGTGGTTTTGTTTTGATTTTTAAATAATACAAACAGAAGGCAACTGAATTATTTTGAGCAAAGCAAGACAGATGTTGTAGGTTGTTGGTTACAACTCTGCAGCTCTAAACCCACAGACAGTGTTAATTTATGGCCAATATTCCACACTTCCCTGCCAGGCTATAGATTTTATCATCATTGTGTTAAAATTAAGGAAAGTACTCAACAAAACAACCCAAAAATAATGTTCTCCAAGGAAAATACTGGTCAATCCAGCTATGCCTCAGTTTCCTTTTTAATGATATTCACAATCCATGTTTCATCCCTCTGGTTGCCCTTGTATTTTTAAAACCATCCATTTCCATGTTTATAGGGAATCTTTTGGAGCTCAGAGTTTTCCCACCTTCAAGTACACAGCTCATACAGATAAAAAAGGACATCTTTGTGCATTTGCCCAACTGGCCAAAATGATCTTGAGGGTTTTATTCTGGTCATTTCCTCTCAGGACTCCAATTCCCATTTGAATCCAGATCCTAGAAGGATAAAGAGTGAGATCTACTGGTGAGAAGTGAGTCCAGGGGAAGAAAAAGAAATAGTCAAAATCTGTAATTTCAGTGATTTCAGCTTGGAACAGTGACCTCACACACTGAAATGTGTCTTGCCAGCATTGTCTGTGTGGACTTCTTTGCCTTTCTCATTTCTGAGCTGATAAGAGATTTTTGTGCAGCCTTCTAAGTGATACCTCACATTTCACATTCAAATGAAAGCTTCTGAACAGGCAAATGCTGCTTTGGCAGCACTAAACTTTGGGAATTCATTTCCCATCAATCTCTGCTCGAAACACATTATTCCACACACCTGGGTGTGCACTGGCTGAGCATCAGACCTCCCCCCTGCTCACAGAAATGGGGGGAAAAGGCAGCTCTGAGATCAAATGATGCAAACCCAGCTCTGCTCAACATCTGTGCCCCAAGCTGGTTCAGTCCTGCCTCCCTGCTCACCCCCCTGCAAACCCTTCCCATCCTCAGCACCAGCAGGAGAAACCCGCTCTGAAGTGTTTACTGGGGTGGTTTCTGCCAAGTCCCCCCAAAAAAAGCACATTATGTGCTGCTAACCCAACCTTACACAATTTCACAGGAAGCTCTGGGTGGGGTGTGAGAGCTGCTGGGAACTGGAGAGACACAGCAGAATTCAGGCCTTTTGCTTTGCAACAGAAGGGCTCCTGTTGCTCTCTCAGCTCAAAATTTGATTATTTTTCTTTTTCCCCCTACTAACTCTTCACAACAGTAGCTGGATGGTTGGTCAGCACAAGCAGAGCTGTGGTTTGACTACTTTGGGTGTTGCTGTGGGGATCTGTGTTGCTGCACCATGCAGATAAAACACCAAACTGGCATTCTGTTGTTCTAGGCACAGTCAAGATATAAAGGCACAGCAACCAGGACACAAAAGGGAAGGTGACAGTAGTGATCTGATTAGAAAACCGAGTATTTTTGTGACAAAATGCATTTGTGGTCCTGCCCTGGCTGTTTTTCACAGTGCTATGACAAAGCTGTGTTGCTCCAAGGGGAACAGGACATGAAATAATCCATATTTGTGTGTTCCAGACTCCCTGGCACCCAGAGCCCACGGCAGATCTTACCCTCCAAGAAACTTAATTTCCCAGTGGATGTTTCTGCTTTCTTCTTGGAAAGAGCACACAAGGATTCAGCATTCCAACATCACCTTCACCACAGGGAATCACAAGGACTTACCTCCAGGGTGAAGCATCCCAGTGTTTTTTGTCTCTTCTGGGTTTGCCAGGCTAAATGTCAGCTGTCAGTGTGCAGAGGGCCACTCTCTGCTCTAGGTCTGAGGTAGGCAAGCAGTTTGCTCCTCTGGAAGACCTTCCAGAGCCATCCCTTTGAGGTGTCCCAGTGCATTTTTGTGCTGCTCTAAAAACCGCCCCGTTAATGTTTAGCTCTGAGTAGGAACCACAGCAGGACTGAAGCTGCCTCAGAACCATGTGGGGCTCACCCTGAGGGTGAAATGCTGGGCTTGGGCAGTGGCTTCAGGTGTTCTTTATTTTAATATCCTGTACATCAGGGTTTGGGGATTTTTAAAACCAATGTGCACACTTCTAAAAGTCAGGCTGTCTCAATGACATCATGCAGATTTGCCTTTTTTTTGTTGGGTTTTTTTTTTGGTAGAGTTTTTGGATCCTCACACATCCCAAGCTCCAGCATTTCATCAAGGAGACGTGTCTGCAGGCAATGTGACAGCTGCTGCCTGGCTCCTGGAGCCTGCGACGCTTTATTTGGGTCAGAGGATCTTTCTTCCCCTTGAAGCAGGTAAAATGTCTGCTCAGCTCTGACAGGGGGGGTGATTGCACCACTAAAGCAACGCTGGTTTAGAAGGGAAATTGTAAATTGAGAGCTTCCCACAGCACGTTTCTAATCAACTGCAGGCAGTGCTGCTTGAGGGAGGGGAAGGTGAATTGAGCCCTCACTGGAGGGAACTTCACTGATCCTAATGTGGGTCATCACAGCCTGAGCAGGGAGTGCAGGCTCCCCACATCCCCCCTATGGCAGCATCTTCACACAGGAACGCTTCCCATGTCCAAAACCTGGAGATGGAATTGCCTCCACGTCACTGCCTTTGTAGAGGTAAAACCACAGGAATAACGCAGCCCTCAGGCCATTTTTTTATCCATGGTGAAGTTTGCTTTCAAACTTTTGCAGGGGATTTTTATGGTGATCACTGGTTCTGGTAATATTCCAACAGGAGAATGTTTTGCTCTGAAGATTCCATCAAAGTAGAAAAATCCCATTAAGAACTAAATCCAAGTTCTGTTTCATTTACAAGCAATTAGAATTAAATCAATAGTAATAGTGGGTAACTGCTGGTGCTTACAAAGAATCAATATTACTCAAGGAGTTCAATACTTCTGAAATATAATTATTATAGGGGGGAAATATAACTAAAGTTTCTCATCCAGAAAAAAAACCACCCTACATTGCAAAATCACTTGGGTGTGATGGAGTATCCAGAATAGCAACTTCCCAAATAAAGCTTTCCTAAGCCTTGCTCTTCAGCTTGTGCTGTGATATGTGGGTGTCAGCTTGGTCTGCTCCTTGCTGTTCTGAGGGGTGCTAAATTCCAAATATAATCCAGGGCTTTCAGGGCTTTGGGTTGGGTTGAGCAAAAAAGCTACAAATCATAAAGGAATCTACATCTTCATCTTGAGGCCCCGCAGTAGGACGGACCTGCAAGTAGGAGCAGAATCCAGGAAAAGTGGCTGAGTTTGATATGTTACCCCTGCAAAGTTGCTCAGCATCACAGGATGATGGCAACAAACCCATGGACTCCTTACCAAAGGCAGGGCAGGTGTTTGCTGAAACAACTCACCGGGAAGTTTGGTGGGACAAATCATTTTGGGAACCACCTGCAAGTTGTGAACCCCCTGATAAGTGTGACCCAGTTTCTTTTTCCGTGGCTGAACAATTTGCACAGCTCTAAACATAAAACTGTTGATAAATGTATCTGTGTTGGAGGCAAAGGGAGTTTGCTCCAGGAACTCCACCAAGGCAACGAGTTGTGTCTTTCCAACCACACCACACAACCCCACTTCTAAAAGATTAATCAGGCACGGCCTGTCTCCCTTTTTCATACCCACATACAAATAAACATGAAGGCCCACTTTGAAATTATAAATATATTTGTGGTTTTTTTGTAATCATGGCACTACACAGTGAAAATCATGTCTTTTTTTTTTTTTTTTTCTCTTGAAGGAATCAGAGTAGAATAAGACAGTATTGATACAGAATATCCTCTCACTGTCCTACTTCATTCTGTTGGAGTGTGCTCTCAGAAACAATAATCCTAACACTGGAAGCAGTGAGTGCACTGAATCAGCTGGAGAGCTAAAAGAAACACTCCCACCCTGGCTGTGACCTCAGCGTGGTGCAAACCCTGGGGGCAAACTCTGGCAGCCACAGGAGTAACTGCAGAGGTGCCAGTGAAGTCAGACTGGCACAGGTAACTGCTCCAAGCAGCCCCAGGGCACTGCCCCCCTGGCACAAGCACTTGGAAGAGAGAAATGGTTTTGATCTTGGTGTTCCTGGTGCTGAAATGAGGCACGGGCAGAGTGTGATTTGCTGAAGGTGTTCCAGCTGATCCCTGCTGGATGGGACAGCGCCCAGGAGTGCTGAGTCCTGGTGTTGTCAGCCCTGACCACACAGGGTGATTCCCTCCTACTGAGCAAGGCAGGATTTTAATCAAAGAGTGTTTTCTTTTAAGAAATAAGAGCATTTACAGTGGTTCACCAAATGCTACTTTTTATCAGCTGTAATTATTTTATAATAGCACACAGTCCTTAGCTGCTTATTACTATGGTGGTCATTACTTCAAGCCCTCACAGCTACTCTAGATAATAATTTAAATACACAGAGCTTTAAAAAAATATTTCCATTACAAATATTTTAAAAATATACTTATCCTAAAAAGCTGTCCAGCACTATTCCAAAAATCTCTTGTAATAAATGTCTTTTTTTTTTTTTAAATTTTAACAAAAATATCTACCATCATATAGAAGAGCTCAAGTTTTGACAAATCTATAGTACAGTCAGAAACATCTTGGGCCAGATTTCACTCTTGTTTATACAGTTGCCAATTTGGATCCTGGTGTTCATTTCAGTTGGGTTATTCTGGTATAATCAGGAGCAGAATATAGCCCTTGGTGTTTTAAAATAACTAAATGGACTGGATGCTGCAACAGTTACTGGTGCTGAGCACTACAGGGGAGGGAAATCCTTTACTTCATTGCATCTAAAAATGCAAAAGGATGTTATATTTAGTATTTGTGCCATGACCAAAGAAGTGCCAGGCATCTGCAGTGGATGACTCAGACCCAGAATCATATTCACTTATAGAAAAAAATTTTTTTTGGCTGAATGGTGCCTGCAACTGCTGTCATTACATGGGGGATGGATGTCTGGGGAGAACCTTTGTAGGGAGAAAATGCCAACCTTCCTCTCCTGCTTTCTACAGTTCCAGGAATCATCTTAATTGCATTTTGTTACTTAGAAAGCTGTGTGAGTTTAATAGAATCTCCCTCTATTTGATCTAGGAAGGGGCTATTTTAAATTGCTTCCATATTTTCCAGCTGAAACGCTTCCACCCTTCCAGTCCTTTTCAAAGGGCATTTAGAACAAGATTTAAGCACTTATAAGAATCTGCATCTCATCAGGACAATCTGGAAACTGGGAACTCATCTTTTAAAACACTGAAACACTTTTTTACCATTCCCCTCTTTTTTCTTACAATCTTCAACACTGGAAGTTTGTGTTGGGTTTGTTGTTTTTTTTTGCTTTTCCTCCCTTTTTCTTCCAGTCCTCCAATTTAAATGCAGTGTTTGATTAAGGATCAAAATGAACCCAATGTTATTGCATCAGGTTCCATGTGCAAGCAAAGCTGGCAGTGCCACATCTGCCACTCCTACCTGTGACCATCACTGCTTAGAGGGGATCCTCACACACTGGGATTGCATGGAAAGCTTTTACTCTACTCCTTCTCTTCCTAGACTTTGGCTGATGATCTAATAACTTATAGACCAAGGAAACTTAAGGATATAGACTAAGTTCAGTCCTCACTGTCATCTTCATCATCATCATCATCCTTGCTGGGAGCACACCTCTGGAAGCAGTGCACCAGGGTGGCCAGGAAGAAGCTGGACAGGATAGCAGCGATGGAGACGGCCACTCCGGAGAAGATGATGATGAAAAGGTCTGTCAATGACAAACTGAACTTGCATTCACTGAAGCTGACCTCAGATAACTCATTCAGGAAGATTCTCCTGTTCTCCACGGGCAGGGAGCACTGGATTTCGTGGAGACCTGCGAAGAAGAGGAGAGGGAGATAAATCAGCAGAATATCGATGAGTCCTTCTGTCGCTCCAGGGCAGAGATTGAGGGGCTGAGGAAAAGTTTTAGGGTTCATTTCTGGTTTGTGAATTTGTTCAGTGTTTAGGAAAAATTGGTGCAAAAGCTGTCACTGTCCAAAAGCCATTACATAAACCCCCTTGAGCAGCTCCTGAAAATGAAGTTATTTGGCCTCCAGGAGGTCAGATGTGATCAAGGACCGTGATCTGAGGGTTAAAAAAGGTAGTGTTGAACCCTGGATACATCTAAACCTGGAGGCCTGGAAGCAATTCCCAGCTACTCCATCTGAACACAAACCCTGACTCCAAAACAGGGTTAGCAGGGGATACTGAAGTTCCCTTGGTGCCTTCTAAACATTACTTTTTCCCATGTAGTTCCAAAAGTACAGTTGTTTTTCTGGTCAGAACAACAGTTTGGGTTTAATGGATGCTTGTTTGTCTGTGACCTGCCTCCACCTTCTCTCCCTGGCTGTCCTGAGGCCAGGCAGACTGGCAGATATTGTTCCTCCCTGCATTACTGGAGAATGCCTAGAGCATGGCTCTTTGCAGTGAAAGCAAAACCCCCCCCCAGATTTAAGAACTTTTGAGAATGCAGGTTGATCCTGCTCGGTAAAAGCACACAGTTCACTGCATATGCCCAGCTCCCTCTTCATTCACAACGGGGGAACATCAGGAGGGGGCATTAACAGGGCTAGAATGGAGCAAATACTGAATTTCAGTCTGTGGGGCTGTTGGCAGGACAGCTTTTGTCTTATTCTCCAGGATATAAATGTAAAGGGGAAATGTAAAAATATAAGAATTGTGTCTTAGTGACATAACAACTGCTGCTGGGTTATTTGGGAACTTCCACTCTTTGCTGGTGATCCCAGAATGTTCTCCCTGGTTTTGGCTCTGCCCTGCTGTGTGCACACAGAGGACAGGGCCTTTCCATCACACAGCTCTGCCATGGAGCCATCCTGGCACTTTAAACAGGGAATGGTGATAAGATTTCCTCTGCATTTGTGAATCCCATTTTTCCCGTGGCTGGATAACTATGGCATGTGATGTCTTACTACTAAACCTGGGCTCCTGGGGTTACTGGTGCCAGCCTGGCTGGTTGTCTGGATCCAACCCAGCCCAGCTGTTGTGTTGATTTGAAAAGGAGTTTTAGCTACTTCTGCTATGGAACCAATTATCACACTGACCTTGTAATGGTGACTGTACTAAATTTTTACCCCTAAAAGCCCTCCTGTATTTATTACATCTGCCTAAAGTTCTATTGCCTTCCCTCCCTCGTGCTTCTCTCATTGACAAGGCACTGAGAGGAGGTGCCAGCAGGACAGGAGAGCAGTCAGAGTGCCCAAGGCTGACTGGTTTCCTCCAGGCAAAGCTGCCCAAACCCTCACTGATTTTTCTCTGAGCCTGGAGTGTACTGGCCATGCACAACAGATGGTGAGGAAACTTGTCTTAGAGTCCTTGGAAACCTCCTGTCACTGGAACTGACCTGGAAGGTAAAGGAGCTACAACATCCTCTGGGACCTGTGGAAATCTGAGCCTGCAATATTCATATATATCATGTCCTGTACACAAGCTGAGACCCTGGAGCACTTGAGTGAGCAGTGGCTGCACTGCTAAGTTCACAACTTCACTCCTTTGACAAACCTTCTTATGAAAGAAGTGACAGTTGCCCACCAAATCATATTTTCTTTTCAGTAAGACTCAGAAGTAGCAGCTCCAGGGGTTAATGGGATTAACAGCACAAAATGGGGACAAATGGATATTGTTCCCTCTTCAAAACCATGAAACATGAGGGAGATGAGAAAAGATATAGGCTGGACTTCCAAGATCTGTGTCTTCTTTAACCAGATTTTAAAAAGCAAACATTTTTTAGTAAATAAATGTAAAGCTGACAGGAATCAAAGGACTTGCTGCTTTTGTGCAGAAAAAGCACAAAAATGAATGTAACATATTGCAAATTCATTTGAAGAGGAAGTTCCTTGCTAATAGGAAAGATCACTGCAGTGAAAGCCCTCACCAGCTGAATATGGCACCTAAACAGATCCCATTTGACTGGTGGCAAGCACAAGAAAGTAAAAGTTTCTATATAACAGTATTTCTGTAAAAGAAACCAGTAGAACTGGTGGAGAGACCTCCTGAGAGCAGCTGAGCTGTGCTTGCTGAGGGTCTAAAGGAACAGTGCTCAGGTGGCCACAAACAACTCTACTTTATTCTATTTTTAACTCATTGCAAAAGAAATTCTCTACTATCCTCACCTGCCAGCATTTGAAACACCTCTGTGCTGGGGTGGTGAGATGGTGGTATCAGATCCAAGCTTCCATAAGGAAGGAAGTAGAAAAAAAAAGATATTAAATATATTTTAAAAAAAGAGAGCAAAAAAAGAAAACTGTTGTTCTAAGCAGTTCTACACACTGCAGCTCTTGCAACTAGAAATTACTTACTATGGTAGTATTTCCCCAAGATCCCAGGGAGGGAAATGAGCCCACTCATCCATTCCCAACAGCACTTCTGCCACGGATCAAAGCTGAGCCTGTGGACTGTGAGCTCTGTTCCTGTTCCCCTGATGCTTTCACCTCACCTGACTACACACAGACTGCAAACAGAAAGCAATCTGCAGCACACCAAGGCACTTAGAGGGTGTTTCTTGGTGTGAGAATCCCTGCACTGCCAGGATTTTGAGACTGATTATACACTAAGGAGGAATAAAGAAGCTCCTCTCCGGGTAGCCATGGGTACTGGAATCTAGGTCATGTTCTCAAACCAAACAGATGAGGTGGGAATTCGCTGCTTGTTTTGTTGCGTGACACCACAACAGGCTGGTGTGGCCTCAGGTTTTTAGAGAATTCTTTGTTATTGGGAACAACAGATGCTGAGAAGTGAAGGTCAGTGAGAGCCTTTGCCTGCTCCCAGCTGTGGCTTCAGCTCCTCTGTGTGTGCACCAGCTTTTCACCAAGAGGGGAACAAACTGCCCTCTCCTATCCACTCACAGAGCTGCTAAAACTGTGCTGGGAGCAGCCTGGGAGGGCTGCAGAGCTTGGTGGGAACCCATGGCAGTGACTGAGGGGCAGGACCATGGGTTGGGCCGTGCTGGTGGGTGAACGGTTCCCTTTGCCGAGTCGTGACGCTCTTGGCAAACCCGGCACGGTAACAGAAGCTTTCCCTTGGATTCCCAGGGGAATTTGGAACAGACTGTTCAGTTAGAGCAGCAGTAAGGCTGGCAGTTCTGCTGCTGGTGGAACAAGGGATTCCTCCTCCCAGAGTTGATGCAGTGGTTGCTGCACTGAAGCTTCCAGCTGTCGACCCCAAAACCTCGTGACCTCCAGGTGACACAGGTCTGCTAAAGGTGACAGACAGACAAAACCATTTCATCTGCCTCCTTCCACAGCAATGTGCTGCTTGCTGTGCATTATTTACAAGTGGGTTTTCCTTATGCCTGAGAACCCAGAGTGTGTGGAGAGCTGATGGGCTGTTCCCCACCTGTCCTGCTGCATTGGTGCCCAGCAGTAGAGCCAATTTTTTCTTTCCTTGGGCAGGAAGTGATTCCAGGTCATCATCATACACCCTCTGCATGAATAACAATCAGTATTTATTACAGGGTGTAGGTTTTTTCCTCAGTGTGATTCTGTTGCACATAGACTGGTCAGTCAAGTCAGCTGGCCCCTCACACAACCCTTCTGGAGGACAGGAGATGTCCTTTAACCTTGGTGCTCTGCTTTCACACAGTGTGACTAGAATGGAATTAATTTTTATAGCTTCTTTGGGAGTTTTTTTTTTTGTATTTTTTTTAGTTAGTTAGTTTGTTTGTTTTAATTTATTTATTCTGCAGAACCTATTTATTCTTTTAAAAAACCAGCCAGGCTTCTTGTAAAGGGCATCTCTTGATATTTAGTGCTTGGCTGCAGCAAGAAAGCCTTTGATGACATTTATATATATCTACCTCATTGCTCCCACAACATATTCAAGGAGCTGCTTCTCAATACCAAACAAAACTGTAAATGAAATAACAAGTGTGAGGGTGCTATAAATACCCAGCTCGTGTTATTTTGGTCAGGGCCATCCCATTATCTGTAATAACTCCAGCTGTCCCAAGGACAATGTCACACACTCTGTATCCTTTCTGCTCTGTCATCTGAAGGAGCAGATGCATTTCACTGGCAAGCTGTAAATGCACTGATTGCTTTGAAGTCCCAGTCAAGGGACAGGTGCTGGATTCTAGACAGGCTTGTCTTAACACTGAAAAAATAAGGATGGAAATGCAGGTCTGTACCCTGAGGAACAGACTGGCTCAGTAACACGGGACGTGTGAAAAAGCTGGAATTCCAGAACCATAATGTTAAAAGGAGAGGCTTGTTTTTAAAAGGAAAACAAACAAACAAACAAACATGTGTTTTTTTATAAAGAAGTGATGCAGGAGGGTCCCAGGTGAAGTTTATTTCAATGAAGTTCCCTCATGGGTTTTAGAACAAGATGACTTTGAGATGCCTTGTGTTAGAGCAGTGTGATTGCACTGAGTCCAGTACTTGAACCCTGCAGTGAATCCCATGCAGTTAGGCTGCTGCTGGATCCTAATGAACACTGGTGTATTTGTTTCTGGACTATGCACAGGTTCACTCAGCTGAGATCCTTCCCCTGCAAAACTGAACCTCCTGGAACATAGATGCCCCAAACCAGTCTGTGTGCAGGCAATTAATAATTGCCTTGTAAATGAATAAAAACAGTCTGACAGTGCTGCAGTGCCCCAAAGTTGTAGCTGTACTGAAATTCCCAACTCAATAAAGCCCAGGAAAACCCAGCTCCCATGTTCTATTGGTAATCATCCTGCTGGGACTTTGTGCCCATAACCCACCCAAGTTTCTCACAGGCACTGTGTGACCTGGAATTTTCTGATCTGACATTGCCTTCTCCTGGGTGTGCCCTGGGATTTCCCTGGATATGTTGGTTGATGCCCTCTTATACTGTGAGTTTTGGTTCTTATTCCTCCAGCTACAGACAAGCACCAAGAGGTGTCACTTCTTCTGGGTCTGCCTTGAAGGACTCTTGGTGTCCTTCCATCTCTGCTCTTTTCTGATCCCTACAGCTTTTCCTGCAGAACTTCTGGAACTCATTAGCACTTCAGCGTCCTGGTCTGTCTGTTATTTCCCACTATAATTTTGGGTGCTGAATTAAAAATAAATAAACAAATAAATAATAAAAAAAAGAAGCCTCAGTCCTGATGGGTCTTCGTAGAGTTCACAAAAAAGAGGTCTGAGGAGAAAGAGTTTCCTGCCACTCAGCAATGGGCACCAAGATAAGATAACGACAAACACTGGGATGTGTAGGAAATACAGCCAGAAAAATGTCTGAAGCCATCAGTGTTCAAGTGGGCTTCATGCACACACGTTCATTACTATGTAAACAGTACTACAATAGGCTTTTTTTATGTGTTTTTATGAAGTAAAATTGGTATTTGCCCTCTTGGGTGGAATTTAGCTGTTCCCTCGCGTTGCTGAATGCAGTTGATGCGGATCTTGAAATGTTTCAATGTGGCATTTTGTTTCTTGTGTGGTATTTTGCTCCCAGCTAGAGTTGCTTTAGTCTACTTGAACCCTGTCACTAATGTATTAGATGTATTAATAAGCAGTGAGAGAGGCAGTGCCTCTGCAGAGAGATGAAATTCCATTGGAAATAGCCCCGAGCAATCAGAACAGTGAGGCTTAAAAAAACCTGAAGCCTAGATTTAGGTCCCTAAATAAAACTTTCATGGCCAAGTGCCCTAGAGACTCCCAGAACAACATCAGAGGGTACTTAGCAGTTTGTCTCGAAGCCTAAATAAAAAGTTTAACACGAGGTGTTCACATCTGCAAACGCTGTCCTCACATCCTCAAATCTGGGAAAGATGGAAGTGCTCCAGACAACCTTAGGGTGGGGGAAACAAAGTGAAAAGCCAGTGGCAGTCAGATTGTTTTACTGCAAAATGACTGGGAGATCAAATTATATATTTATATACGTGTATATATAGAAACAGATTTGATGTGCTTGTGAAGGAATATAATTTCTGTTAGGAATTTCTGCTCGAACAGAATAAAAGCTGCTGAATGTGTGAAATGTCTTAAGGCTTTTAATTCCCTTCCAAAAGCACAGATATTCTGCTCTGTTCTGTTCTGGTGATGTGCTACCATGTGCATGATACTGGGGGAGAAGTGATGGCTGGAATGGACAGAACAGCCTGTCCTTTCTAGCTGCAGCTTGCTCAGGTTCTATATTAGTACATGAAGTTAAGGCAGCCTTCTCTCCATAGCAGATGAATAAATAAGGGCTAATGAAGAACTGAGAAGTCAAGAGGATTGGAAAATCCTCACTTGTTGGAAGGTTAAACAAAACCTGTCCTCTCGTGTGATTGTGGTGCTTTGTTTTGAAGACAATGTTTAATATTTTCAGTGAGCCCAAGGCTACTATAAAGGCCTGGACTAGATAAATAAGACGTTGTTTAATTTGTAGAATGAGTTTAGTAATAGATTTTATATTGGAATGAAATGATGGAAAGAGTCTAAGAAGCAAGAAATGGACACCTTGTGGCCTGGTCTTTCTAAATAGCCTTAAAAAATTATCCCATTCTTCTGGATCTGGAAAGGTCTAGAGAGTCAGTCCTATGAGGGTCAGGTTGGACATCAGGAGGAATTTCCTCATGGAAAGGGTGGTCAGGCACTGGCAGGGGCTGCCTAGGGAGGTGGTGGAGTCCCCACCCCTGGAGGTGTCCAAGGAAGGACAGGACATGGCACTCAGTGCTCTGGGCTGGGGGACAAGGTGGGGATCAGGCACAAGGTGGACCCGATGATTTTGGAGGTGCTTTCCAACCTCAGTGATTCTGTGATTCTGTTTTCTGATTCTCACTACACTGATTCACTTCAGAATCTCTCTTTTAGGACTGAATTTTGTCTGAGTTTCTTGTTCCAGCAGCTGCTCACAGTGTCACTGTCACCTGCTCTTGCTTTTCCCCTCCCTCCTCTCACTGCCATCCTCCTCTCCTGTTCTTTTGCACAGACAGGCTTGACCTGCAAATATGCCACTTTTCCAGAATTTACCTGTCCACCCCTATTGAGGAGATCTTGAACGTAGCTAAACAGCTTCTGTGTCAGCACTGGCACTAAAACCCTCTTGGAGTATCTTAAAAATGTGCCCACAATTTTCCAAAGCAGAGCAAAATTTGGCCAAATGAGCACCAATCCTCACCTAAACTTGTGCTACTTCAGTTTCAAGCATTCAGAACATCTATTTCATTTATCACAGCATAATTCTATTTGGAATTCTGTCTCTGGCCACTTCTTAATGAGTTTTTCAAGTCTTCCTGGAAATACCAGTGGTCACAGGCAGCTCAGTCTAAACCTTCTAATCAAACTCCTAAAAGTCTTTCCAGTGCTGTTTTCATAGAGGGCAGCAAAATTTGTAATTCTTGCAGTGGGTAGTGGGGAACTTAAATGATTAACTAGTTAAAGTAATCCCAGAAACTCCACACAACTTCCCAAAGATACTGAGAGGAGACAAAAGTAAAAAGCAAAACAAGGGCAAGATGACAGAAAGGAGACACTACAGTCACACTCTGAGGAATACTTAAGCTCTAATTAAAAGTAGTGTTAAAAATGCATTAGTCATTAGCAAACAAGGTCACAGGCCCTGCTGCCCAAAGTGTGTTCAGTAAAAATCAGCAACAGGGACCTCTACAAAGCCCTTTGATGTGGCCACTGCTGACTCTTATTTCTTTGTTACAGGCATTTTATCTGAATCCAGACCCTCCACCGAGGTGGGACCCTCAGAGGGAGTTCAACAAGTGCCTTTTGCACTAATTTTAAACAGTATCTTTCACCAAAAATTTACTCCATCAAAGCCCTTTGCATTTAACCACTGGAATGGAAGGTTCAAACCCCTCAGTTCTGTAGGTCCTTCACACCCTTTGCTGGATGAGCCCTGAGTTTCAAGCAGCATCACTAAAAGAAGTAGGTTAAGAGATGAGGCAAAAAAAAGTGCATTTGTAGCCAAGATAAATGTGATACACAGACAGGTCTGAAAGCAGGAGAAAGCCCAGCCAGGTTTGATAAATGGCTGAGTGTATTTTTGTAGACCAATTTAGGTAATTTTTTTGTCATTATATTTTTTTTTTCTGTGAGTTTTTTTCATGCTCCCAACAGAGTAAAACTTTCTATGAAAGGTTTTACACCTATTTTTGTAGGGACAGAGATGTTACAGCAACCTTTCCATTTCCAAAAGCAGTAATCCAATATTCTTGATATCCACACTCCCACTGATGGGAAGCCTTTACTGTGAATCATTGGCCACCATGTGCCATTCAGGTGTAACAAATACCTATATAATCAAACATCCTTCTACAGAAAATCTTTATAAGTTTTATATTTAAACATTGTGACCCATAATGGACACTTTTGCCTTCTCTAGGAAAAAGAACTATTCTATTTTCTCCACTTATCACCATCCCACTGATCTTCACAGTTCCTTTGTCTACTTTGCACTAATTTGTTTTTAATCAATTGCTAACCAAATCAGAGGGGAAAATTGTAGTTTAGTTTAAAAATTTGATGAAAATGCTGGTTTGATATCTCTTTACAGGTAAAAGAATGTGTTTGCTGTTTTAGAGGACCAAGTGCAAAACTTTTTGTGCAGTTCCTTTAATAAATCTCCCTGCAGATCTGCCAGGGCAGAGTGGAGTGTTCACCTAATGCCAGTTAAGCCTTTATTTAAAATTCAGGGTAAGTGAATAAATGCTGGGCTCTGTAAAATCAGTCAAATCCCAGCTGTTCCTGTGAAGTGATGGGTGAGATGAGCAGAGGCAGCTCAGCTGGGCAGAGCCTTCCCAACCTTCCCAGCTTTCCCAGCCTTTCCAGCTTTCCCAAGTTAGAACTTCACCAGCTATTTCTGGTAACGTGCCAGGAAGAAAATGGACCTGGCGCCTGCAAAACTAATGAGTTGAAGTGTTCAGGCTTTTGTTCAGATCACTGAGCCCTCCAGGGACCTTAATTACACAGGGAGAGCTTCGGGATCAGTTACTGAGATTTCAGTTCACATTTTTATATCAAGCTCAGGCTGACCACTCCCCTGCAGTGCTGAAGGGGAAGGGGGAGCAGTGAATTAGTAAATAGTTCATAGTTAGAGTGACTTCCCTCAGATGGGGCACATTAAACTATCTTAAGTGTCATTCAAAGTGAAGAACCAAAATGCCAGTGTCCTTCTCCCAGCCCTGTGTTCAGCCCATGCATTGCAAACCCAGGAGCTGCTGCAGAATTCCAGAGCAGGAGTTTGTTTGCAGCCAAGCTCTTTTCTTGGGCCCTGAAAATGCATCCCTATCTTTTTTTTTTCTCTTATTCTGTATTTCCAAACCTAAAGCCTGCTGCCCTACTTATCTTTGTGTGTTTGCTGCAATAATTCTTCTGTCTCCAGCCTCACAGCACTATCAGGAGGAGCCAGAGAGTCTGAATGCTGAATCTTCAGTGAGTTCCTCCTTCCACTCCTCCCAGCAAAGGCCAGGATGGCTTTGGATAAGTATAACCAGACAAGTAACACTAATTTAATCAGTTCCTGATGGGTATCGTGTCATGACATCATTAAAAACTGGAAACTGGACGTAAAATGCGATCAAATCAGAATTATAATAATTTAACTCTGACTGTCCAAAAGTCGTTTTGCAAGGCATTCAACCATGGCCGTGTATTCTCAAATGTCACTCAGACAGGCTGTCCTGTCTGGGTTTGGTTTTGCCCTCACCTTTGTGAAGAATGTTTTGGTAGTTTATTAGAGGAGACAGTCAGTGTTTTCGTGTTAGCAGCTCACAAGAAAACGCTGACTGCACTCGCTTTTCTGCATCCCTGCACATCTCCCCTGACATGGCTGGGTGCAAAGAGAGGGGGGACTCGCTCCAGGGGACAAATGCAAATCCCTGGGGGACAGCTCTGATCAAACCAACCATTTGAATATTTGCTCCTTCCCTCCTTGTCTTCCCAAATCAAATCTTCCTTAAAGTTTTGGAAGATCTGGACAAAGTAGTGGTTTTTTTAGCTATTTGGCTAAAATGCAACTGTGGATGAGAGAAAACGCTGTGGGAAAGAACTTCTGGGCTTGGAGGACCTTGGGGACACTGGCAATGCTTGAGATGTAAGTTCAGATACACTTTGAAACACTGACAGGGCAGCAGAGAAGGAGGTGGGACAGGCTCAGACTGACCAGACTCAGAACGGATCAAGAAGAACTGAGCACAGAGACAGGCAAGTATTTGGTTCAAATCAAGCAAACTTTAGTTAAAGCATCAGGGAAGGTGGGAAAAGAGGCCCAGGTCTGGTGTAGAAATAATCAAGATCGAAGTTTCACTGAGGCAGAGAGGAAAAAACCCAACACTTTTTCCTTAAATGACTCCTTCCTTAAAGCAGCTGCTTTACAGCCAAGAATATTTAGGGCAACCTAGATGAGGGCATTAAAAAAATGCTACCCAAGGTCACGAGCATGGGAAGAACCTGAATAACTGACTGCAGACTCTGAGCATGCAGTGACAGGACACTGGAGGATGGCATCAAACTGACAGAGGGGAGGTTTAGATGGGATATTGGGAAAAAATCCTTCCCTGGGAGGGTGGGGAGGCCCTGGCACAGGTTGCCCAGAGAAGCTGTGGCTGCTCCATCCCTGGAAGTGTCCAAAGCCAGGTTGGATGGGGCTTGGAGCAACCTGGGCTGGTGGAAGGTGTCCCCTCTGTGGCCCTGCCGAGGTTTCCCTGCTCCCAGGGGGAGCTGCCCTCGGGCACCGCTCCATGGCAGGAGTTTATTCCCTGGTGCTTGTTGGGAGACATGAACTGTGAGATGATCTCCTGCTAAAGCTGGATTAAGAGAGGCTTTGGGGTCTGGTGGGACATGTGGAGCAAGACTCTGGATTCCCCAGACATGCCAGTCTTAATACTTTTATTTTTCCCTCTATGCTTTTCTAAAAATTACTGGCTCAAATACCGGTTATATATCCTGCATTTGGGGGGATTCCAGAGCCATTTCAATTTATTTCTAATTTTGGAAGCAGTGCTGTTGTAATGAAAAGAGCCAAAATCTAACTACTGAGGAGTTTCAAACACAGAGCATCACAGCAAAGATGTGCAGGGCCAGGAGTTGGACTCGATGATCCTTCTGAGTCCCTTCCAACTCGGCATATTCTGGGATTCTGTGAAAATACTTCCAGGAACGGGCTGACAATCACAGATGCATAAAATGGGAATTTAACTCTTTTGTAGCAGCTTTATTGCTGATCAGTAAAATGAGAGAAAAATCGGTTTTCCTAAGGAGCTGGCACAGGATATGTAGCAGCTCAAAGGGCTTATTGTAGAAAATATATTTACCAGAGAGAAAATGAGGTCTGGAAGAGAACCAGCACTGGGCTGAATGGATTTGAAAAGGCTCTTTCACTCCGTAAGTTTGATCCATAAATCAAAAATTATTAGGGGCTTGAATTAAAAAAATTTTATTTCTTAACTGGGAGGAGGACCTGCTGCTGAAAAGAAGCCACCACCCATTTTAACGGGCTTGCTCTGCTCGAAAGCAAGCGATTCCAGCCCGAACTGCAGCGTGGGGCACTGCGGGCAGCACACACAGCCAGCCTGCCCGGGAACCCTCTGCCCTCCCACGCACACGGAGGAGACTGAAAGCCTGAAAGCCACCCAGCTTTACCTTTCTGCAGCTTGGACGCATTGTCCTGTATCCAGCTGAAAAGGTTGGCAAAGTCACAGTCACACACCCAGGGGTTGCCCTCCAGGCGAATAGTCCGCAGGGAGGGCAGCGCTTCCAGGGCTGCCACGTTGAGGCTCTGTAAGTTATTGTCATTCAGCTCTAACACTTGGAGCTGTTCCAGGTTCTCAAAAGCAGCCTCATCCACGTCCACCAGGTTGTTGTTGCCGAGGCTCAGCTTTATCAGCTTCTCTGCCGATTTGAACGTCCCGGCGTCGAGCTGTGTTAAATTGTTGTAGCTCAAGTCTAAATACACCAGTTTGGTTGAGCTGCTAAAAGTGCCCTCCTCTAAAGAGGTGAGGGAGTTATTCCTGAAGTCCAAATAGACCAGATCTCCATAAAATATAAAGAAATCGGCTGGTATCGCCTGGATGTTGTTATCAGCTATCAGAAGTTTCCGTACATCCAATGGAAAGGGATTAGGAACGCTCGGGAGCCCTTGATCCCGGCAATCTATGGTGTGGTAGTCCATGCAGCTACAGGCAGCAGGGCAGAGATGACCCCCCGGCAGGAAAAGCAGGCAGGCAAAGGCAGCAAAAGGCAGGAGGCAGGAAGGAAAGCATGGCAACATCGTCAAGGATCTGAGCGCTGGGATGAGCAACCACTTCTAGGAGAAAGACATTTTGCTCAGCTGAGCAGGAGTGCCTGGTACTTGTGTGTGTGTGTGATTGTATCCAGGAGATCACATATCATCACAGATCCGATAGCAGCAGGCTGGGAGGGGGAGGGAGAGTGGCTGGAGGAGAGAGGGAGGGAGGGAGGGAGGCAAATGTGAGGATTTACACTGTCAGAATATTATGATGCCGTGCAGGGTGAGGAAAGCGATGATTGGGTACACGGAGGAGCTTTCAAAGGACTCCCTTGCTTTTGTGAGCTAAAAAAAGCCCAGAGCCTGTTTGCACATTTGCTGTATATTCCAGCAAACTGGAAATCACACCTGATCCTGTGACTCTGACAGCAACAGCTTATGCTCAAAAAGCCCTTCAGGTTAAAAACTCCGATGAGATCACTTACTGTGCTTCTTAGCAGCAGCCTGCACCAAGGTGACCAATTCCTGTGGAAATCCAAACAAAAGTCAGGCAGCATCCTGGATGTCTGCAAAGGACTGTTCTCCCTTTCATTTGTAAAACAGGGAGCAGAGGAGCAGCAAGGGGAGGGAGCCCAAAGACAGGGAACGCTGGCTTTGTGCTGTTTCTGGATGCCTTCTCAGCTCTCAGATCAATTCACATTATCTAAATATGACTCAGTGTCTTTTAAGCAAGAAGAATAACTGACTGCAGTTCCCAAGGAATATGGTCTCCAAAGTGAGGGGCTTTTTCCTTCCTGTTTTAATGACCCCAAAAAGCTGCTTTCTACTACAGCCCCAGTAATGTCTGTTGGGGCACATAAAAGTGCAAATCGTGGATCAAATCTTCAGCTGGTTAAAACTGAACAGATTTCCTTCGTTTTCAGGGGGCTGAAATATTTGACAGTCGATCTGCCTGTCTTCCATGGGACAGCAGAGATGATTTGGCAACAAGGCATCTGTGTTTTCCTGACATCCCCCAAAACCCACACCAAGAAAGGCAAGTCCTCAGCCAGCTACACACTTAATTTTTAACTCCATCCCTCCCTCCTTATGCTCGGTGTGTAAGCAGACAAACGGGACTGGAGTGCTGGGGTCACACCTGTGGATGATTTTTCTGGAGACACCTGGTATTTGGGGGGGGTGTCCTGAGGAATAGAGCACAAACTCTTTGGAAAACTCATTCTTAGGCCAAAGAGAGGCCAGCAATCACAATTTAAGGGCAGATTTCATAACTGAATTCAGAGTACCTTTCATCCAGGACAGGGTAGGAAAATTTCCTTTTAAGACAGACTGTTCTCCAAGATACCTGTACCTGGTCCCAAACAATGCAAGCAGTATCAGCCACCTCTCCTTCAGTATGCCCAGAGAAACACTGACCTGCTGGGAGGGAATGAAGAGGGAGCCAGGCTGTTCTCAAAACACCACTGACAGAAAAAGAGGAGATGGGCACAGATTAAACCCCATCTGAACACGAGGAAACATTTCTGTTACTCTAAGGGTGGGCAGAGAGGTTGAATATCCCCACAAAACCCGGGTGGGGACAGCACTGGGTGAACTTGCTGTGACTCTGCTTGAGCAGATTGGATGAGCTGATTCCAGAGGTCCCTTCCAACCTCAGAATTTCTCTGCTCTGCTGCCAGGAAATGAAGATGCCAGGAAGGTTTACACCTTTGAACACCTCTCCCACATTTTGCAGCACACTTTGTTTCGAACTCGTAGGTCTTTTGGCTAAAGCACCTTGAGGCAGCCTCTACATCCCTCCCATGAAGACACATCCTGCTCCAGGTGTCTGGAATTACTTCTAAAACACCACCCAGAGAGAAATGGGCATAGCTGCCTCCATAAATCACCAGGGCAAAGCCCAAATAAATTCCTGAGATAATTATTTAAAATATTTACCTTTAAATTACAGAGGAAGTGGAAGTTTGACAGGCTACCCTAGACTGAAAAAAAAAACAAAACGTGCAAAATAAGTTGTGTGGCCAGGATTCAGTGAATCAGCATCAACAAGCAACTGCAACTGGTATTTCTCATGCAAACCTGATGCTTTTAACAATTGCTCCTGATGCTTTTAACAACAATTGCTCCTGCTGTAATCTACTGTTTTTCTGCCCCTAATTCAACTAAGGCTTTAGGTCAGAGAGAAAAGTGTTTGTAACACTTTGTACAGCAGAGCTGATTTGATGTCTTTAGCAATGTAATTTTATCTGGAGAGTTCCAGCTCTCTTTTAGGAGAAGTTCTCTGTGCACAGGACTGAAGGGTCTCTGTGGCTCCTCCTCTGCAGATCCCCCCCTTTTTGTATCAAATGTACAGAACCAGGCAGTGACATTTCCATCTCCAAGATGCCTCAGTGTTATTCTGCAGCTTCACAGATGGGAGACACAGACAATAAGGCACAATTTGTGAAAGATCCAAGAACGTGTTAGTGGCAGGGCTAGGAAGAGGATTCAGCTTCCCTGAGAATTCCACCAGCCCTTGCTAAAACTACCACTCCTTTCTGCCAGGAACCTTTTGCTCAGCTGCTCCCCTGGATTCTTTACCTGCTTCCCCTTGTAAGGAACACCACCTGCATGCTCAGATCTGCAGATTCTGCACACAATCCGTGGAGCTTTCCTGTCTGTGAAGGGCTTGGCAGGAGATGAGGGATCACTCCCAGGCTCTGGATATTTTGGGACAGGTATCCCGGAGGTCTGTCAAGCCCCAGCCCTGCTCCCACAGCATCCAGGCAAAGAAGATTTCACTGCCAAGGTGTGACAGCTCAGATCTGCTGCTCAAACCCAGCTGCAGTGCCTGCCATGGTCTGACACCCTTCTCTGCTGACTTCCATTTCAGAGCCTTTCCTCCTGACCCATCTTTCTCTGTACAACGTTTCCCGGTTCGTTTTGTCTGTGCAGCTTTTTTGGGCTTATTTCTGTCCCTCAGCTGTTTCCCTCACGGCACAGAAATTCTCCTGAATCTTTCCAAAGCGTCACTCACTTGCCAACCATTCCATGCAGTTTTGACTAGCAGGGAGGAGGCTCTTTTTATCTAAGATAATATTAAAGCTTTACTTTTTAAAACCTCGTTTTCGTCAGTCAGTGATGCTGCTAAAATCAGGGGTGTAGCCTGTGATCTGCTGAGAGCACAGCACCCTCTGGTGCCCTCACACTGGTCACCCACAACTGCTCTGGTCCCTTCTGATGAACTCTTAGCATGTTTTACACACTCCTACAGTTTAGCTGCACTCTCAGGTTCCCTTTTCCCTCTTCCCTCTTCCCATTAAAGAAAATAAAAGATATAATCCAGATAGTGTTCTTATGTGCTTCAACTGGCACTGTGGTAAAACACCAAATTGCTCCAGTGAGTGGCCTCAGAAATGGAGGTTTGTTTATAATCTGTGCTTCTTCAGTGCTCCCACAGCTTTATCCCCTGTTAGCCAAAAATACTTCCAGCAGTAAATTTTAGTACACACAGGCTTGAGAAAGCACAAACTTCTCAATTAGAAGTTGATGCCAAACAAAAAACACCCCCAAATACTCCTCTCTCCATAGAGCTGGGATCCCACACTGATCAAATTTTGATTGCCAGCCCATTTATCTGTGATCCTGCCTTCCAGGCTCCCCTAAAGGGACAGGATGGATTTGAAAAACATGCTTGGTAACAATGCTATTATCAAAGAAGTACAGAGAAGGAGAGCAAGGAAAGTAGAAAACCAATTTCTCTCCATAGTTCCCAGTAGCAGGAGTTGAATAAACACAACAGAAGGCAGGTTTTGGGCTGAAAACAATGATCTGGCTTTACATTCTTTCAATTTTCTGTTCAGGATACTACTAAGATAAACCTTGAAAATAAAGGCAAGTGACAAACCACACTGGTCCTGGATCTTTAGTGTACTATCTGTACTATATCATGCCAAGCAGTAGGAAAAGAAGAGGAAAAACATTCACTTCTGACAGAGTTTTCAAGTTTTCCATGGAAAATTCCACCACTCTGCATAAAAGTGCTCAAAACTTCCCCAAATCATTTGAGTAATGGATGAAAAAAAAAGAAAGAGCAATCACTGTGCAGACACACGTGAAGGATTGGGACCTCAGCCAGGAAATCCTTCCTTACAAGAGACTCAGACTGAAAACTGTCCGTCCTCATTCACTTTTTTTTTTAAGCAGCTAATTGAGCATATTTTTCCATGAAGGAAGTCATTATTCCAGGCTGATGCTTCGCTGAGTTGAGGCACACGTCGCTGCAGCACCAGGTGCACCTGAAGGACTGCGAATGGTTTTCCTGCTCGTTATCAGATATTAATGATGCATCCTGGGCACCAATGTTGGAGTCTGGGTGAGTGACAGGGTGTTAATAGATCAATAAAGCACTGAAATCCAGAGCTAAACCAGCACCAGTTTTTGGTCTTTACCATTTCTTTTTTTTTTTTTTATTTTTATTTTTTTGAGGAAGATCCTGCCCTGCTCTGCCCAGGCTGTTTTTAGGAATGCAGCCAAGGGGCACCTCTGGGCAGTTTTCCCTCTGATATTACACCTAAAAAAGGACTGAAAAACTAAAAAGGGAAAATGGTCTATTCCTGTCTTGAAATTTATGAGCCGATAGAAGCTGTGAACTGGAGCTTGTCTTACACCTGCTCAGCCCTTCTCTGCCGCTGCTCTGCCACTGGGAGGGAAAACGCATCAAAATTAATCAGCGTGGCAGCAGCAATGATTGAATCTGAAAACTTCAGACAGCGCAGTTCAGCAGCCAAATGAGACCAGCCTAAACCCATCAAAAGACTTCCATCATCTGGCTCACTCAGACATGTGGTCACTACCTTATTGCAAACCCTTTTCAGTCACTAAAAGCAGCCACGAGAGACAACCAGTGTGAGTTTTATTTCCCTTTTCCCCTCAGGAGGGAGTTTGTGCCCAGTGCTACAGGGTAGTCTGCTTGCCCTCTACATAGTTTATGGTCTGGTCCAGAATCACCACAGCTTTAAAGCAAATTAAAGGCAATTTAAATTAAAAGCCCTCCTAAGCTGCTGATGGAGATGTGCTCATATCCACTGCTGCTCTAAAGAAGTTACAATTAAAGCTGGTCTCGGGGTCCTCCTCAAACACTATTTATTTGCTCAGACTGACCAAGGGGTCTGTCAAGATCTGAAAAACCTCGTGGAGATCAGAGATCCAAGATTTTCTAAAAGCTCGGGAGTTTCTAAATAAAAATTACGTGACAGGTCCAACATGGAGTTTGTTGAGGAAAATTTATGGAAAAATTTATGAAAGTCAGTGACTTTAAAGCAGCAGCTGGAGCTGAACACAACTTTGATATCTGAAACTTGTTTCAACCTGCACCTGAGTTTCAAGCAGTGCAGCTGAAGAGAGAAGAGCAAACTCTCAACGCCTCGAGATACCACAAAACTTAATCCAGCCCTGATGCAAAGCTTAAGAGGCTGGATTTTTTAACCCATGGTTGCCACAATAAACATGATTTGTCTGCTTTAAAAGTCAGGGAACTCTTGGGAATTGCTTTCCTCCAAATCTCCAGCCCTTCTGGAGAGAACAACTGCTGAGCCCTTCCCAGAGCACTGGGAGCTGATCGTGCAATCTGGCTGAGCAGGGGGGGGAGACCACGACAAATGGTGAATGTTCCAGGGAAAAAAATGCTCCTGCAAGGAAGGAAAACCAGAAATTAACCTGAGATATCTGCAGAGCAAGTTTGTATTCCCTCGGGAGGAAGTGTAATGCTTTAATTTGTCCTCCTTGAAAACGCTTTGGGGGAGTTCTCTTTGTTCAAAGGAACAGTAAATGGATTTACAGCGATGAAACCAGTTGACAGGTGTTTCAGCTGACCAGTTGGTTTTGCCTTTGAAGTAGAAATGCTGACAAGGCCTGTACTCTTTACTGAATGCCTAGAAAAAGTCTTCAAGAAGACAAGAACTCAGTGTAGTTACCAATCTCTTGGTATGACTGAAGCAGCCACAGTCCCCTTCATGGGAGAGGATCCTGCTTGTTCACTTGACTTCCCTCTGAAGGGATCTTTCCATCCTCTTAAAAACTTTCTCTGGCCATCCAGAAGTTGAGTGTCCCTTAGGGAAGGCAGCAGACTTTGACTTAATGCCTTGTGACGTGTCCCTCGCCCTGTTAATAAGCTGGGTGAGATGTCAGGTGGAATCACATCAGCCAGTGCAGCAATTCCCCCAGGGGACAGGGGGGAGCCCTGCATTGCTGCCTCTGGAGCTGCTTTTCACAAGCATGTGGACAACCAGGGCTAATTATTGCCATAAGTAGTTTGATAATTGCTTCAGAAATCAGTTACCTCACTGGCAGCAAACTTGGGGGGGGGGGGGGGATTCTCTCCTAAGTCAGTGATATAAAAAATAACCCCCAGAATTTATTACAGTCCCGCTTGGCATGGTGCAGGCTGGTCTAACACAACATTTCTCATCCTACATGTTGATAGTGCAGTGGTACAGAGGGTTTTAAACACTAGAACTTCAGTAGCACCCTGAGGATGGGGAGGTGGAGGTGCCTCAGCACCCAGGGGTTGTCCCACACTATTACCTGGTGTTAAGGGAGGGGAACTCAGTGCCTGCCCTTTGTAAGGACAGATCTGTTTTATGGGAATAATTAATGCCTGGATGAACATCCTCACTCATCTGCTCATCCTGGCTTCTACAGTTTTGGGTCTGTCTGGTCATCACCAGAAATAAAGGGAAACCACACACATTGTTAGTGGAGTTAAAGGGCACAGTGTTGGGAGGCATCACAACCTCAGATGGTTCTGCATCTACTTTTTCTTTAGCAGCATCAAAAAGAACTCCATCTCACAAAAATGTCACAAATGAAGTCTCTTAAATCTCAAATTCGAAGGGAACCTAAAAGAAAAAGTAAGTTTGCTCCAGGCTCTTTTAAATTTTTCAGGAAGTTAATGGCACAAAAAGTGAACATGGTAAAAACACTGTCCGTGTGGTAACCCGTGGAATGTGCTATACTCTCCATTTTCTCAGGCTGTGCTACGAGCAAAAAGATATTTTTAAGGACTGTGTGATGGCTGCAGACTAAAAATAGAGAAGTCAAAAATGTGTAACGAAACACTTTCAGTAAAAAAAAAAAGAAGAAAGAAAAAAGAAAATAAAATTGAAAATTACTTTTTGTTGTATTGCTATTCTTGGATCCCTAAAAGTGGAACCTTTCCTTGCACTAAAATGACATAGGAAGTCACACATTACCCTGAAGAGCTTCTCTCCTCTGGGTACTGCTCCAGCCAGGGGGGGCCAAAGCAAAAGTGTTAAAAAATGGCACCACTGAGAAGGGTTTTAATGATTAGTTTTTGAGCAGCATGAATCAGTTTAGAGGTACTTTGGATGGTAAAAAAATCCGATAAACCATTAGTTAATGCAAACGTTCAGGAAAGCCCTGACGGTTTTTTAGTTTGTTTTCAGACTTGTCACTCCTTAGAAAATCCGGTTTACTGCAGTGTTGTCACTGATAATGTGGTCACTGGGCATCACTCAGGGCTGGCACTTTATTGTCACTTTTAAAAGCCCTGTCTGGTTCTTTCTGCTGCCTGTGGCCCATCACTGGTACCTGAAGTGACAGGGGGACCAAAGCAGGAGGATGCAGGGACACAACTGCTGAGCTCCACAGTTCCTGAGGAGCTTTCGGGAGCATTTCTGAGCACACAGCTTTGGGCAACATAAATGTTCTGTACATTAATAAAGTACAGGTCAAACTCCCTGGATACACCTCCTGAGGTAAAAAAAAAAAAAAAAAAAAAAATCCATCCCAAAGTCAGTGTTGGAGTTTAATTCACACTCACAATGTAACACCTCAGGGCCCTTTTTAAACAGGGGAAGGGATAAAACTGCTGTAAGACTCATGGGCTGCAGGATAAGATATCTGGATCTAAATCACTTATTTTAGGAGTAATCTGCTTTGCTATGAAAGATGCGGAATTCTCAGTAGTGCTTGCAGGCAATTAAAGTTGTTAATATTCTTTGTACTTGGGGGACAGCTGCCTACGCCTACAAATCCATGAATCACGGTCCTCTAATTCAGTTTTCCTGCAGTGAAACCAAGATATTATTAACACTGCAATAAAGAAAAATCCTCTTAATTCACTGATTATGTTTCATGAATTGATTTATATGATAGAGACAGTGCTGGCACTGCAGAGGGAGGCTCCAATGCTGATTTCCCCTCCTGATCTGTGTAAGCAGAGTGCTCAGCACCTCAGTTTCTCCCCCATTTCATATGGAAACAACCAGAAGCACCAACAGGCTGGAGCTTTAAAGTGAGATGATATTCACTGCAAAAGCTTTCAGCATTTCCATGTTAAAAGGCAGAGGCTTTTAAATATTTATTTTTTTAACAACACAATAGTGCCTTGATCCGAAGGCACATGTAGATGGCTCGGGGCTATTAAAGTGCTGAGGAGGCCTCCAGGAGAGCAGCTCCCTCCTTCTTTGTGCCCCAGGATTAGTTTTATGCAAGACAGGTCTTGCAAATACAGAGCAAAGCATAAAACATTCATTCCCGAATTTTAAGCATGAATTAACTTACCCCACAGATAGGAAAATCCTGCATTTGAATTGCCTCGTCCTCCTGGAGTTACTACTGACAGGCTGCTATCACCAAAGTGATCCCATGCAGTGCTTTGAGATAAGGTCTGTCTTTGGGAACTCCACTTAATCCCATTCCTCTCAGCCCACCTTCTACCCTCGGACTGCCACTCCAGCCCTCCACACGCTCTCAGGTCATCATTTCATTTTAACCAGTCATAGGTGATTTATAGTGCAGTCCAGAGAACAATTAAATCCTTAATCTAGTCATTGTTTTAACTATGATGAAGATTCATTTGATTTTTTTTGACTTTGTGGTGTCCTCTGTTGCTCTGACTCCCCTTGCTATGATACTTATTCACTTTATTTTTCAGGAAAACGATCCAAATGATAAACGTTTAGCAGAAATATTTGTAAAGTCTTAGTCTAGCATTTCTCCTGGACACAGCAACAGCAGTGGCAGCTGAGACCCTTTATTAAAGTCCCTGCTATAGTGTTTCATCTGAAGGGATTGCAGTACATGATTCAGCCACACGTCAGTGGAATGACACGTGAACGGATCCAGATTTTGCCAAATAGCTGAAACATCCCCGATCTCTGCCCCGGTTTCAATGCTTGGATTCATTTTGCTTTGAGGTGTGCTTTGCTCCTTAGTGAAATTCCTCGGATCGCTGCTGCCTGTGGATGTGGTTGGCAGTCAGGAGGTGAGCTGGGGTCACCACAGCCAGACAAGCCTGGTTTGTGCAGCTCAGAGATCACCCTGCCCTTTTTCTCTCACCAAAACCTCGCATTTTCACCCCCCTTTGGACCTGGAGCCGGGGTGGAAAAACATGCTGCTGCTTGGAAGTGTGGCAGAAAAATCGCAGCTCGAACCCTTCCCTGTGTGGAGCACGTTCCTTGGCTCCAACTGCTCCCTGGGATTGGGGAAGTGGTGGCATCCAGCCCTGCACTGAGCGTGTTTTAAACCAAGCACGAGCCGTGAACATCTCGCTCCCTCTCGTGGCCACAGGGTACTGTGGAGATGGGCTCTTTTTTGTTATTCACTTACATTATGTGCAGGTAAATCCCATTTACAGTCAGGAAAGGCCATGGAGAACTCCACTCTGCACACATTGCCAAGTGTCCATGCCCACATCAGTCTGCTTTTCTGTCCCTCCCTGCCCTCTCCCACCTGAAACAACTACTCATTCCACCAGCTTTTGTTCATCTGTGCATTTCCTCCAAGCAGCTGCCTATTTTTAGGAGCACAGAAAGGGAAAGAAACCATATTATTTTATATGTGATTCCTCCCTAAAATCAGAGTTGAAACAGGACTTTCCCCCTGGAACTTCATGGGGGTAGTATTTCTCATTTGTTCATCCGTGTGCATTTCATTCTCAAAGACACCCAAATTTATTCCCAGAGACAATTAGTCATTTACAAAGAGCTGGCTGTGCCCATTTTGCTCTGTGTGTTCCTTAGTCCCTCTCCCTGGAAACCCAGGCAAGTCGTGCCCCACCTTGAAGGTGCCCAGACAGCTCCTGGCTGCTGTTAGGACACAGCCTGGCCTCAAACAGTCCTGGGTTCTGCGCAGATTCCAAGCAGATGTGATCTCAGTCAGGGTTACAACATTCCTTGCTGAATTTCCACCACACTGAGACAAAGTGTCCTTAAAAAAAATTAGGACATGTAAATTCTTACTGACAGGCATTTTGCTTTATCTCTATAAACTCACACTCAAAGCAGTGAAAGCCTTTGAAAGTATTAAGAAAAACTCCCAGAACCATTCAGCAGTAAATAAGACTGAGTACACAGTAGGTGTGTTTCTCCCCCCCTCTGGCTCCATTGCTGTCTTGCTTTCTTTATATAACTGTCCTGGTTAAAAAACACTCCTGACCTAAGAAAACCTACGTCAACCTTATAATTTTTTGTTAAACACATGGTGGTCAGTCCCAGGTTTAAAAGTAGGAAAGAGTGGGCATTCCATATTTAACTCTGAGTCACTCCATTGTGTGTCACGTCGAGACAACTGCAGAGCTGGGAAGAGTTTCTGTGCATGAAGCACCCCCTGACAGAAATCCCAGCTCCAGGGTGTCCTCAGGACCGTGCACAGTCAGTTCTTAAGCCCCATGTAACCTGTTGCATTCCATGAAATTTTTAGGACTGAGTCCCTGGAGGATTTTGCTGTCTCTGGGAGGAGTCTTATTGAGGAAGCAGCTGAGAAGTTCTGCTCCAGGGTCTCTATAAACAACCAACACTCATATCCTCTCAAGGAAGGCACTGCAGACCAGCTACCAAATGTCTCCTATCCCTTCACAGCAGTGTTTTCTTCCTGGGAGGCAGTGGTGTTACTCTTGGGTAAAGAATATAAGAATTTAAGAATATGGCTTTTGTGTTAAAAGGCCCAAATTCATCTGCTTCTAATGAGGAACCTTAAAGTGTGAATAATATCAATTTCAACTTTGGAACTTCAACATCAAATGACAGACTTTGAAATATCATAGAGAAGCCTTGACATTTCACAAAGATCAACTCACTCTCTGTAAAACTCCAGTGCAGCCCTCGGTGCCCTTTCCCTCTCCCAGCACATCTTAATCAACTTTTCATCCTTGACTCAAATGGCATCGGGCAGAAAAGTGACCTGTACAAGAACAACTGCCCATAAATCTCAGAAGAGACTATCTGAAGTGTAGATACTTTCTTCTTTCTCCTTAAATATGTTTATTTTGAGAGTCTTATTGATTTTGGTGAAACGGGGAGTTATAGCAGCTGCAAATCCAGCCCCACCTCTAAACCTGACTGACAGAGATCGTTACTTTTGGAGCTCAAGAACTCCAGATTCAAGCATTGCTGTAATTTGCTCATTCATAATCCACATCTGACAGCTTGGGCTGCTCACAGCTCTCTGCACACACTACCCTGCCAGGAGCACAGATGGTCAAGGAACAGGATTTGATTTATAGCTGCTTATCTTAAAAGAAGCTGCATAATGTGAAAATTTGAGTTTGTCAATACTGAATCCGATCTCTTACTACAGGAAACTAAAACCTCAGTGACTCAAATCTGAAAGCTACTTCAAAGTGACACCTATTTGAAGCCTGTGCAAACCAATGACAAGATCTTCAACAATTTGGGAATAAGGGAAGGTAAAAGCCACTCCTGATCTGTAGTTCTGCAAAAGCCTTCTGCAATTCCACACATAATCTGCTGGAATGTTACCTGACAATAAAGGAAAGTTGCCTTGTGGAAAGCAGATAAGAAAATTCAGAGTTATCATTTGGGGTCTCCTCCTCTGTCAAGTAACTGAACTTTTCCTCAGGCTGGATCACGTGTTTTTATATTTCAGTACCTGCCAAAAAGGGTGGGTTTGGCTGCAAAGGGAAAACAGGAAATGGCTTGAAAATTAATAAAGCTTGCAGAAAACAGCTTTTGTGCTTCTGACCAAATATTGCAGGGCCCACAGCTGCCCCCAGGGTCCAGAAACAGGAAATTTGGCAACAGAAAGAGACAGTGTCGTTTGAGCTACAGGGGAGATTTGCAGAGGATGTCATCAAATGGAATGTCTAATTTACACTTTCTGAGTGTTTTTAGTGAAAGGGTAGAAAGGGAAATATGGGTTTGCTTTGTATGGGCTGGAGATGTTGTAAGCTAAGATTTCTCTTTTATTGGAGATAATGGATGAGATGGTTCTGTGGAAAGACAAATTTTAGAGCACTGGAGCTGTGCTTTCATGGAAAATTCTGTAATAAGTCAGGATAAGTCAGAACATTCAAATGTGTGCCCATGCTACAACCTCTGACAGCTTGTGGGACTGCAGAGGGGTAACTTGAATATTCCTCTGGGAGATTTTGTGTGGCCTTTTTAGATGTGAGTATAGAGAGTCACCCCCATGTGTACCTGCACTGCTCTGGTCTCTGTGGTGGACTTTAAACAGTGTGGCTGGTTATGCTCCCATTTTACAGGTTATTTACATGAAGTCAAAGCCCATCTGTGATCAGGGGGAACCTTGGATTGGCTTCAGTGCCCCCGGGTTCATGATTGATCCAGGGGAAAACATCGTCCCACACATCTTCGCCCCTGAGGCGGAACAGTTTACAGGATACAGTCACCACTTCTCTACTCCCCCAGCTCTGGTTCATTCCTTGCTCTCACTGAACCAGACACAGCCCAAACCTCTCCCAGGACTCTGCAAACCACTGATATGATGAGACGGAAGGAACCGATTATGAAATGCAAAGCCGAGGGCTGCGTGGACTCGAGCCCCTTCCCACGTCCTCCCCTCAGCCACTGGCACTGAAAACACAGACCTGCCTGGCAGGGGAAAAAAAAATAAAAAATAGAGAGTCACCCATGCACTCATATCCTGGCAATTTGTGGGAATTGTCATAACACACCCAGACCAAATTACGTCGCTAACACTCATCCCTGACAGCACGTGTGCACATCCACTGCCAGGCACACACGTGGTGTGTGCTCACCTTCTGCTCTCAGGCAGGCACAGAATCAAGGGCTGCTTTAAATGCAGATGAATTGTTAAATCAGCACCTCTGAATAAACTCCTTTGTTGCCAAAAAACCCCTTGGCTTAAGGGAATGACAGGAGACTGAACTGTAGTTTCATTAAACGCCCTTAATTTGGGAAATTGGAAAAGTTCAGAGGAAAACTGCTCCTCCCACCACCCTGGCTCCATCCCCTCTCCCAAGGGGCTCTCCTGAAAGAATTTTGTTGCTGTTTTAAATCAGAGGGCTCAGCAGTGTCTCCCAGCCTTAATCTCCTTACACAGCAACTGTCCCCACTGGAAGGCAAGTTCCTGTCACAGTTGTCCTTCAGGAGCAATCCCATCCCAAGGTGACAGTGAGGAAGAAGCTTTTTCACCAGCTGGTTTTGCATCTGCCCTTTGGTGCACTTTGATGCCATGATAGAAGCTGATGTTGTCAAATTCTTCACAGTTCAGTAAATTTAGCTAAGGAGTTTTCCTTTGAGGAACAGGCTGGCATAGGAGGAACTATTCCTTAGTGGGAAGAATAATAAAAGTATTGAAAAGTGTTGGAATAGCCACTGGAATTCGGACATCTCCAACTCCTGAAAGCTCAAGAACCCCAGCTCTACACTCAGAAGACAGTACAGCTTAAAGGAAGAATTTACTTAAGTCAGCAAATAGCTCTTCCTTTAGAAAGGCTCATTCCTAAACCTGAGATAAGTTTGTTTATATAAATAATCATAAAAGGTCTCCAAAGTGCTCTTGAAGAAAACTGAATGAAATCCTAAAAATACCTTCTTTTTGCTCCTGTTGGAAATTTGTTAACATTAAAAAGTCACTGTTTGCACCAGTTCGTCTTTCATGGTGTACTACACTCATTTTTTTTTGTTGTTGTTCTAAAAATACCTACAGAATTCCAAACATTCCATTCTGATAAGGTAAAAAAATATTTCTTTCAAGATAAATTCCATTAAAACTGACATACTCCCCTAGCAAGATGGAGTTTCATATGAGGGGCATTTCCCCAATAAATAAACATTCTCCTACATAAGTTTGGAACTGCATTATTGAGAATAATTAATCCCAGCTTTTGAAATGCTGTCAGATAGTACAAGGCAATATTTATTTTACTGTTTTTCTGGAGACAATAAGCCAATAATGCCTGTTGATTCTTGGCATTGGCATCAACTGTTGTCATCCTACCCTCCCCTTCATCTCAAAGAACACAATTACAGCACCATGATTTATAGCTAAGGAATTCCTTTGGCACCCATCACTTTCGAGAGGGAGAGAAAATCCCAGTGGAAGGTGTAGCATTTCCCATCTGCAGCCCCTTTTACATCGTGTCTTATGTTCAGCCTTGTTTTGGTCCTTTATAGCACCAAGTGTTGTGGGGTCTTAATGACAGCTCTGATTCATTCCCTGAGCAAAACAACCCAGCCATGGTTTATGGGGTTCTTTTTTTGTTTGGTTGGTTGGTTGGTTGGGGTTTTTTGTGTGTGTGTGTATTTAAGAAATGATAAAACCCCTGCCACAAGTCTCCTCTAGCAGAGGTTCCCTCCTCCACAGCTGTCAGCAGGAAGGAGAGAAATCCACGCTGTTGCTGCTGCTGCTGCTTTGAGAGCCTGAGCTCCTGGCACTGCAGGACTTGGAGGTGCAGAAGCTGAGGGAGAAGGTCCTGCCCTTCCTCACTCACTCTGTGACACACTGGTGCAGTCAATTCACACGTGAGCACTGATTAAAACTCACCACACTCCTAAACAGAGTCACAGAATCACAGAATCAACTGGGTTGGAAAAGACCTCCGACATCATCCAGTCCAACCCTTGCTCCAACCCCGCTGTGGTTCCCAGCTCATGGTGCTGATGCCACATCCAGACTCACCTCAAACACCTCCAGGGATGGTGACTCCAACCCTTCCCTGGGCAGCCCATTCCAGTGTCTGAGCACTCTCTCTTTAAAGAATTTCTTCTTAATGTCCAACCTAAACTTCCCCTAGCACAGCCTAAGGCTGTGCCCTCTTGAACTGCTGCTGGTTCCTGGGAGAAGAGCCTGACCCCAACCTGGCTACCCCTCCTCTCAGGGAATTGTAGAGAGCAATGAGGTCTCCCCTGAGCCTCCTCTTCTCCAGGCTGAGCCCCCCCAGCTCCTTCAGCTGCTCCTTACATGACTTGTGCTCCAGTCCCTTCCCCATCCTCGTTGCTCTTTTCTGGACCTGCTCCAGATACATAGAAATAGATGTAAATCAGGAGATTATTACTTGCCCAGGACGAGGGAAGATTCAGAATAGGGTTAATATAAATAGTTTCTCTCCAAGTTCAGCCCCAGTTCCTGCCTAACAACCATTATTGGTGAGCAAAGGCCTGTCTGACAGATGTTGGTGCCATCCAGCCTTGCACACCCGCCCTGCAAGGCTGATTCCCAGAAACATGGGCAAGGAAAAACCAATGAGTCTTGCACAGGCTCATTGTAGGGCTGTACTGCTAATAATAATATAAATTAAAAGGAAAAATCCTCTCTCTGAAGGGTGGTATCAGCACTCTGAGACCAGCAAGTCTGTGGGCAGAGAGAAATGGTCGAGCACAGCCAGGATGTCACTTGAGGACACAAACTCAGAGCCTCAGACACACAGGAAAATTCAGACACTATTTACTGCAGAATTAAATAGCCTGTCCTAAAACTATTTTAGTATCCCTAAATGCACATTCAGTACCACATTTGCTTAGACAAACATGGGGGCTCACTTTGAAATGAAAAAACCATCAGTTCTCCGCTGGAAATAACAAGAAAAATGTCCTTAGTGTTGTTCCTTAAGTATTTTTTAAAGGCAGTTTGCAGAAGGGAGGGAGCATCTTGCTCTGCCTAAATTCCCTTTCCCCCCTCCTTTGCTAAATAAAAGTCTTGTGAAAGCCACAACAGCTCCTGTAACTTTAAACCTGGGCTGAGATCATAATTTTGGTGCTGACCAAACAGCGTGTGGAGGGCGGGCCTGGCTGCTCGTCGAGGACCACCTTGGGCTGCTCCCACCCCTTGGCTAAAGAAAATAACTCCAGCTCCACTCAGTTTTCTCTAACTGTACAGTTATCAGCTGGGAAAGCCTTCCCCCTCTGCAATACAGCAGCAAAAGGAATACTTGGAATACCAAAGTCTTTTCTTTGCAGTGATTTCTTTTCGGGATCTCAATTCTCCACTACCTCTAAAATAAAAAATCAATCCCAGTGTGGATCCATCTGGTCTCAGGGTTAGGAAAAGCGACTCTCCAAGTAGATCCAAGATGTTTCTGAAAGTTCCATTCTTCATCCTCGTCCTAGGGAGCGTGCCCCTCGCAGCACTCGCTGAGGAAGGTAAGGACAAACTTTGGTTCCGATCATTTCCAGCCGCTTCCTGCACTTCAGCAGTGCCTGCGCTCGCTCTCGGCTTGTGGAGCTGCTCTGTCCTGCTTGGAAAACTTCCCGTGGAATTCTTAAGCTGCAGCTGTGATCTGGCAGGGAACACAGCAGAGGTTTTCAGACGGGCTGAGTTAGGCTCTGGTAGGGAAGGGTTTTCTCTGTGTGTGTCTGCAAGAGTTTGAGCCTTACACGGGGCTTTGTTAAGCCTGACTTAGCCTTGAGCTGTGTGTACAAACCAAACCAAGGAGAATTATTCCCTGAGATGTATTTAAAAATTATTATGGACCTATTTAGAAAAGATTAATCTGGCAAATTATTTCTTTAGAATTTTATGAAAAAAGACACGCTTTTAGGTAAAAGAGACATCTTTTTTACAGCTAAAGAGGAAGAGTCTGATTTATTATGAGTGAATCAGAATTACCCTGAGCAGTACTTGATTCCAGGAATATAATTTTGAAATTCAGTCTTTCTGTGTAGTATTGCCATGGAACACATCCCAGTGCCAGCGCTCTAAATACAACAACGTGGAACTCAGCCCATCAGTCTTCCAGAGCGTAAATATACTCATCAGACTTGGATTTGGGGACCCAAACTGAAAACAAAAAAATGACCTGATAATAATCACTCTCATTCTGCTGGAAAGAATGGGGCTGTATCAATGTACAGCTTGTGGGGTGTTGAACCTGAGACTTCTAATGGTGTTCTGTGTGTCAGAATAGGAGGCTGAAAGTTTGGAGCTGAGATTCAGAATTTCACAGAAAATCTAAAATCACACAAAGTTTTTTTTTTTTTTTTTCTAGGAAATGGAGGGATATTCTAGGAATTGTTTAAGGACAGCTGCCTTAGCCTTAAAAAGCATCAATATTTAAATGTACCAAAGTTTAAAGCCATTAGAAATGAGGCAAAGCCACCACTATTTTATAGAATTGCCTTTAGCAGTTTCTAAGATACCAGAATTACAGATAAAAAAGGTGTTTTATCTCCAGGCTTTTGGGGAATTTTTAAGCATATCTTCTCTCAACTCTGATAGAAGGAGTCCAGCTGAAACCCTACTAGTCAGACAAAAAAAAAAAATAAAAAAATAGAGTATTTGCTGCTTGCAAGATCCTACCTCTGCTTTATAACCAGCTCTGAACTCCACAGCTGGATCTAGAACATGGTTTACAGTGTTCAAGGCTTTTTGTGTGTTTTGGTTTTATGGCTTTTACTTCACATGGAGCCAGTCATTTAGCACAACTTCCAATGGATACACCTGGAAAATGGACTCCAGGTGTAAAATAAGCAAGTCTTGAGTATTTAATATGTATTACTGTTGTTTCCTGACAACCATCAGCAATTATGTGTTAGAAGAGAATTGAGGAGGCAGTGCCATCTTCACAGTCTGTGCCTGGCTGACAGGGAAAGGGAGAATGTCTGACTTGAACAGTCCCTGGTGGATGGATATATCCAGATATCTGAAACTCTGGGGGGACGGTGTGGCCTGAGGGTTTTAGGGGAAAAAAAATCTCCCAATCAGATTCTGATACTTCTTAACCCACTGAGGCCATAAATAAATCTGCAGCTTCCCTTTTCTTACAACTGGGCACTCCAGGTTATGGACTGAGACTGACTCAAGAAAAGCAGCTTTGTTTCAATCAGGAAGTGAATTTCCATTTTCCAATTTCCAAAAGGATTATTATTATCATGGAATGATTAGCACATACCTTTTTTTGCCCTTCTGTGATTGGCATATAAAAACTCAGGCAAGTTATTGGATCAGACCAAACGAGTTGAAATGGAAGTTGGCCTTCACCAGCATCCAAACCAGGGCTTCTCAGAGGCATTTCTCCATCCCAAACCCTTTCCTGTGGTGAAAATATCATTGCAGACCTGGAGATTACTCCAGTGGCTGTCACATAACATGAACAAAAATGAACATGATTGTTAACAAGATAGCACATGTCACTTGAGCTGTATCAGCTGTCCACGTGCCTGATGTTACCTAGAGGCAAACACTAGATTATATCTCCTTATGCAAGTCAGGTTTATCCCAGGTCATGTTACAATTTGGTTTGGACTGAAAGTAAGCACATTGACAGGATAATTCAGATAACAAGTGTTTATGTGGGAAGAAAGGAAATTGAAGTTTACAGCCAGCCATGAAAGACTAAAAAGTTTTCTATGTTTTTATCGTGAAAAACCAGAATTGAAAAAAATCACCAGAAAAGTTTTTTTGGAAGAGTCTTGATTCACCCAAACTGTTGCTGCTCCAGTGGCAGAACTATAATAAAGTCAGGCAACTCTAAACTCTCCTGAAAATCAGATTCTGTAACTGCTGGCTATAAACAAGATGTACAACCAAGAGGAACAGTTACATTTGTGACTCAAAAGGGAGCCAGTTTTCTACTAAATGAGCACCTCAAAATCTTTCACCCTGCATCCTGAATGAGGAGCGCTGTCCCATACATGCCTCTTGATAATATAAATCTAACTCTACATGTCCAATAACCAAAAAAATTATCCCAAAAAAGGAGAAAATCATCTTGCTGAATCACTATTCGTAGGTCTGCAAATTACAGGGTCTGTTTTTTGCAGTGTCTTTGTGGCAAACCAGCAGAGAACAGATAAAATTTGCTTTCTCTCCTCTCTGCTGGGCAAGCAGAGCTTTGCCCATCTGTATCCCAACAGTTAATTTTTGAATCTGTAACTTCACAAACAAGGAAAACAGTCATATTTATTGGCTTACAAGTGGACCTTTCATTAACTCAGGCTGCCCAGTAAAACCTGGGAACAGAGAGGCCAGATTCTCCACTCCTGTCATTCGGCACTTCCCACTGAACCCACCCATTTACCCCAGATCTGGGACTGTAAATCATCTAGAGGGAAAAAAAAAAAAGGGAGTTAAAAACCTAGAGAGCATTTTACTAGATAATAAAAGGCAGTGAAGGAAGGCTGCTGGGCTCCAACAGGAGCAGGCAGTGTTTCTCCATGTGTCACTTGAGGCGAGCCACAGAAATGCCTCATTCCTGCTGCTGGCCTGGCTGGGGCAGATGGGCCGTCTCAGTGGCACGTTTGTTTTGTTGGTTTGTTTGCTTTTTGTCTGGATGTGGTCAGGGAGCACAGGATGGAACCCAAATGCTGCCACTCCCTGCCCCCCAGGTGTCTCTGCTCTCTGTGCCCCCCTCAGTGGGGATGAATCCCCCAGCAGAGCACAAACTGCTGCCCAGCATTTGGGCTGGGGGGTTTGGGAGTTCAGGTGTGCTGGGATGTTCTCAAGAGAAACAAAGGAGGAAAAATGAGAGACAACAGCACTGCTGATTTCCAGCTCCCTGTCTCAGAAGCTTGGCCAGAGGCTCTCCAAGGACAGAGAAGCTGATGCTGAGCAAATGCTCATGTTGCTTTATGACTTCCTCGTGTTTATTCCATGCTTGCTGATTACAGACACCACAACATCCAGCACAAATTGGCTCAGAATAATCCTTTGTGAGGGCATAATTCAGCTGTTACACCATTTTCAGGCGAACATGTGCTCTCTTGAGTAGTGTAGGAGATACTGCTAAACCTGTCAAGGGAACACACTTAACTCCAAATGGACATTAAAATGGTTTTATGACCATGAAACCCATCCAAATATTAGCTAGTACATTATTAATGCAGGATAAAAGTCAGACTAAACAGATTTGAATGGATCTTGCTTGCTGCATGGCAATAAAAGGAGGGAGCCAAAAATCACTCTGTGAACAAAATTAACACCCAAGAGTTTCCAGTTCAGTGTTTGGTGGGAGTATTTTAAACAAATGAGTGGAGGAACATGCAAAGGGTCCTGCTGGCAGATACAAGGGGTTGGTAACCTTCAACAAGGCAGTTGTGAATCGTTGCAGCCTCAGAGTTCTGGGGAGGAAGTGATTCAGGGATAAGATTAGTTTATTCCTGTATTAGAGCTCATTTCTTAATTCCTCTCATCTGCATTTACATATCCCAGTACTTGCAGCCACAGATGTTTGCTTTCTGCTGCACATGTGGAAAATCTGCTGCTCCCTGACACAAAGTTTGGTCCTTCCCTCCTTGCCTTGGCTGCAGTGCCCCTTCCTTGTCAGCTCTGTCATCCTGCCATTGACAGAAAGGTGCAAAAGATGCTCACACCTTGACCACAACTCCAACCTCGTTGTCCCAACGAAACCCTCAGAGAGAACAATTAAATTGCCAGCAGGGACTCAGGAGCACAGGGCAGCAAGTATCAATAACAAAGTGGTTTTATCCCACCCTCGTGGGATAGCAAGTCTGAGCTCAGTGTGCTGAGCAGACAAGAAAGCAGAGGTTGACCCAGCAACATTCTTGAAAGCATAAATGTGGAATATTCACCTCTAGTTCTGCAAGGAATATTTTAAAGGAATAATGGAGTTAGTCCCTTCCCAGTGCCCTCAGCTCTGGGGCTGATCTTACCATGCCTACACAAGGCTTACCAAGGTTCCACATTTTCCCCTGGTGGGATGTTTCCCACCTTTGCTTGGGGGTTATTACACACAGCAAGCCCTTGAAGAGCAGCTACTTGAAAATTTAAGTATATTTTGCTTTGCTTTTCTGTCAGTGGAGTGCTGTAACCTTCAGGAGCCACGTGATCGACTCGAGGAGCAGCCCAGTGGTTCTTTGCCACTTGGCACTGTGTGTTTAAACTCTGGCTTTGTTCCTTTGGCCGAGGCAGCCCCAGCAATGAAACCCATCTGCAGCAGGGTGTGGTGACCAAAGGAAATGGTTCTGACCACTCAGCAAAGCGTTGTCATCACGAGCTACAGGGAATACCTGAGCAAACTCACACTCTAAATAAGGCTGAGCCAAATCCTGCCTCGTGCTTCATGACCGGTTTGCAGCTTTCCAAAATTCCCGGTGTTTTGTCATCCAGCTGTCTTTGTTACATAAAAGCAAACTGTCGGTCTTGGCATAAGGAAAACTGCAGAAGGCACTGCAGGATTCAGACAGTACATACTTTCTCCTGAACAACAGAGTCTAGACACTTAAATACACCCCAGGGGATTTCTTATGGGATGAGACATTACTCCAACTTCCAGAAAAAATCAGCAGAGAAAGAAAATGCCCCAAACAGGCCAAGGATACAAAGCTCTCAGGATAATGCAGATATGATTTTTCAGGATACAGATGAGGTACAAATGAGAATTTCGGTGCTCATTAGCGAACTGCCCTGCCTTTCTAAAGTCTGAAAATTTTAACTGGCCAAAGGCTCAAACTTCAAAAGACAAATCCCGGAATCCATTATGTTATATTCTTCAAAACCTCGTGTTTTCAAAGCCAGAAAAATTTTGTAGCCTGGATTTGGTGATGTTGAAGCATTTCACAACAAAAGAGACACCTGTGTGCTTTTTTACCCCCAAATATCCAGAAACAGGAAAATAATAGAAAACTATTTTGAGACAAAATTCAGCTGATGATGTAGATTTTGGATTCTGGAATACACTTAAATTGAGGATGAAGCCAAATAACAAAAACCAAACCAAACCAAACCAAACCAACCAACCAAACAAACAAAAAACAAACAAAAAACCAAAACAACAAAACCCCAACATTCTATTTGAAAATTACAGAGCTGCTGTATTTAAAAGGCAGATTCCTTGCAAATCATATTTTTGTTAAACCTCCACCACGAGGAATAAAAGTTTTCACTGAACTACAACTGAACTAATTCCAGTGATGAGATACAAATTTGCTCACAATCCAGTTAAGGTCTTTGGGTGAGGAACGCTTCCTCAGGACATAAATGCTGAGTAAAACACAGCCAAAACAGGATGGAGAACACCCAAATCCACACACAGCCCTTCAAACAACACCACTTGGGCTGCAGCAGTGCCGGAAATAGATCCTGAAAGCCATCAGTCAGCTCCAGATGTTTGCTCAGTTCAGGAGGGTGACACCTCCCAAGTGACCCATCCTGCTAAATTCTTTCCCCTGCTCTTCTAGAGCAGCATCCTCCAAAGTAGCTCTTTGGATGGGATAAAATGTGATGTTGATAAGACACAGATAAAAATAAACTTGAATTTTAAGATCAAAGCTTTTGTTTGACAGTTAACCTGCTGGTTTCCTTTTTTAGCTGTTACAAATAACTGAGGATGGTTTCCTTTTTTTTTTTTTTTTTTTTTTTTGATAGAAGCAGAGCAAAAGATTATTTTAGTTCTTGCTAGAGGGAATCCTTTAAGGTTTGCCATTTTTATCTCCTGGTCTCTTATCAGAGATGGAAACTCAGTCTATTTGGAGGGCTTCCTATTTCAAGGACTAAGCTTAAACTACAGGCTTACAACTGCCTTTACCCACCAGTTTATTCAGCTTTTTGCCAGGAGAGAAACGAGATCCTGCAACGTTTTTTCATCTTCAGAAGTATCTTTGTTGCTTTTGGAGATACCTGAAAGAAATGCTAATGAACAACAGTTTTACAACTCCCTCTCTTTTCCAACACAACCACTCGTGCTTTGAGAGCAGCCCTGAGAGGTTTCTGGAGTAAACTGTCACTCCAGGCATGTAAGTAGTGAGCTCATCTTCCCCCTAAGTGGGTCATGGGATGCTTAAGCACGGGAGGGTTTCAAAGCAGTATTAAACTTTTAAAGACAGCAAATTTTCTCCTGGTGTGCAGCCTGAGAGCAGCTGGGGGCTTTGAACTGAAAGGCTCCCAGCTGGAAGTGTGGCAGGAAGGGGTGCAGTGATTAATTCACATGCTCAGCAACGCAGAGCTGCAAACAGAGGAGGCCCTGGCGCTCCTTGGAGACAACCCCAGCACTGTGAGGCAATATTTTTATTTACAGCCTCCTCTGAGATAATATTAAGAACACATGCAGGAGCACAACTCAACCCTGACTCTTGCTACAGTTGGCCCACACCAGATGAAACCAAGGAATGACAGGAGCTCACACCCCTTCCATCCCATTTACATTGCCTTTGATGTCAGTGGTGCAGGGCTCGTGCTGGGGACAGGCAAAGAAGCTTCAAGTCCAACAGTTTTTCTCAATTTCATTTAAATAATTAACTTCTTTAGGACAAAGTTGTCTAACATCCAGTTTTCCTTCCTGCTATTCTGATAACAAATTGCCTCCCAGCCTTTCTTTGGGTAATAATTCAGTAGTGTCTGTTTAACCACCACCCAGGCACCTCCACTGTCTGCCCAAAATGAACCTGGAAAGACTCCAGGGATTATTCTTCAGCAAATGCAGGACTTCAGCTTGAAAACAGTGTTATACAGATGGGATAGGACTGGGTCAAGACCTTCAGAGTGGCAGAAATGGCAGAAATCAGTTCAATCTGAGCTGGGGCAATTCATGGGAGCCACATTCCAGTTTCCGTTTCCAGTTAAGCACTACCAAGGGTGACCCAAATCTCAGATGAGCTGAGTTACCTTCTCCAAGTATTTATCTTTCCCCACAGACTATGAAGGAAGATAAGGGCAAGCAGACCTTTTATTTAGGTGCCTTTATTAAGATTATCTATAATTAGGCAAGATTAATCTGGGCCACCTCCTTTTGTCAGTCACTGAGAGGGCAGAGGCACTGAAAATAGATTTTCTACACGTCACTCACGGCCAAGAATCTCCAGAAGTGCCACACAAAGACTAATTATTTCATGTTTCTTTGTGCCAGTCACTGTTTCTCTACACCTTTGCTGTTTGCTTTGCTGCCTTCACCATCAGGCAGTTTTTCAGGGCTGAGAGCCACGCCAGGAGCATAAGCAGCTTCTCCCAATAAGCTGCTTGTTGTTAACATACAAAATTTATTTCACTTTTCTGCTGGGGGATTTTCCCCTGGTAATTGGTTTTCTCCATCTGTGCTTATTTTTCAACCAGTGAATAAAGGATGTTTTTTCCAGTTCTGACTGGGATTACAGGGTAAACTGATCCGTACACGATTCACATTATTGAGTTCTACTGCTATTTTTTTCCTTAAACTTAACATTTACATGGCCAATATTTTACATCCACTATTACACTCTAAAGTGATTACTTTATAAGCAAAAAATAAGTATTATAAGTAGTGCTGTATCTTTAATTACACTGATATTTAGGAAGTGTCTAAATATACAACTTAAAGTCAAACCCCCTTTGTGCTTCTTCAACAATACCTGGAGTATTTAAATTAAAAATGACCAAAACATTCTTTTTGCCATTTAACTTGGAGCTCTGATTTACCCTGGCCTCTTCTAATCTTTCTGTGGATTTTTGGTGATTTTTGGGACTCTGACTGGCTTAATTAGCCTCTATATTAGGCCTCATGTTGGCATATCATGAATGTACTTTCTTCATCTGCTGCTGCCCAAAGCACTACCTGCACAGCCTTTTGGCTCTGAAATGAAAGTGTATCTGTGCTCAGGCTTGTAAAGGTACAAAAATATAAAATTCTGTTTACCTGAGTAAACATGGAATTAGAAATCTAAGTTTAGTTCGGTGTTTGGTCTCTTGGCAGTGGGACAAAGCTCTCAGTCTTCCATTGGTGGAGACGGATAAAAAATTTCCAGTTTGGTTCAGAAAACAGTTTTGGGAGCAAAGGAAAAATATTTGCAAGTTTCCAGTAGAATTCAAATGAGAGTTTCGAGCAAACTCAGATTTTTTTTCTCTGTCCCAGGTCATTCATCCTTTAAGTTGCCAGTGCCTTTTTTATTTTTTTTTTTTACTTATTTAAAAATGAAATACTGGCTTTTGTATTTGAAACAACATTTGTATTTTAAAAGGGGCAGTTACAAATGAACAAAAGTTAAATGGAAGTCACAGTTAAAGAACACTCATTTACAAGTGGTATCTGCACAGCTGATCCAAAGTGCTTCTATCCTTTTTTTTTTCCAGTTTTGACTGATATCAAGCAAAATGCCCATTCTTACTCATTTCAGTCACAGAACAAAAGCTGATTTTTTGCCTCTGTATCACATACAACACAGGTAGGGTGAGTTTAGGAGTAGTCTTCCACAAAAAGTATCTGGACCTAGTCAAACAATTCAGATACACTCTAACTTCACATGCAGAGGAGATGAGAACATTTTTAGGTGACTACATAAAAAGTGAAATTCGTAGAAACAAGAGTTAATTTAACAAAGCCGAACAGGTTGTGAACATTTCTCTGACATAAAATATTCCAGTGGGACAGTAATTGTCAGTTTTTAAAGGCACTCCTGTGAATAGCTGTCCCTCTCTTGATCTGATTGCTGAGATAAACAGCAGTTCCATGCAAAGTTTGTATCTTGGGAAGAGTTTTTTTCAGAAGTCCATTATACCAAAGAGTACAGATGCCACAGAGGTCTAGAATAAAAAAGGAAGACCTTACATTGTTGCCTAAAACAAACAAAAAAATCAAATTATGGCAGCTAAGCGTTAGCAATGTTAGAGAAACCTCAGGACAGATTTCTGTAGGGGTATTTTCAAACTTTAGCTGCCCCCATAAACATTGCTGACAGGTCTAAAAATAAAGGTTGCAGCTGAGACTGAGCTGAAAGGTCGGAGAAAGCTCTTACTGTTTTAGAAAATGGAAGATGTTGGAAGTCATTTATCCCAATGCATAAGCTGGAAATGTGGTGGCATCACATCCCCTCTGTGGGGAGAGGGAACCTTTCCTTAAAAAAAGACAATTTTTTTCTTAGACAAAATGTTAGTAGCCAAGATGTTTTAAGTGATGGTGTTTAAGCTCTTTGTCCTACTGCTTTGGGCAAGAGTAAAGCAGAATTCGGATTTATTCCAAATAATTTCACAAACCAAAGTGTGGCAGGGACACAGAACAGTGCACAGAGCTCGTGTTTAACAAAGTTTTCGTGTCAAAGTAGCCAGAACAGGTGACTAAAAAGTAAAATCCTGACTCATTTTCTCAAATTTGATTCAGCAAGCTCAGTTCTAGAAGGAGAAGAAAGCACAACGATTGATTTCAGAGACAGAAATGACACGGAATTCGAAGCTCTGCCGACCCTGGTGAGTATAAAATGCCAAATAAAGGTTCCTTTGTGTTACCTGCCCGTTCACTGCCCCTCGCTGCCTCTTCCAACTCAGTGTCTCTCCCTCAGCTTCAGTGAAACCAAACTGACAAAGCAGTGTAAAGAAAAAACCCCAAATCACCAAAAAAAGGCAGGGCTGCAATATTCTGCAGTCTCCTTTGGCAGTCCTGCTGAGAGGTCATCTCATGTGGAAAAAACCTCCAGCTGGGAAAATAACCCAGCTTGTTTGGTTTGTTTTGGGCACTGTAGTCAAGTCAAGGGTGATGGGTGACAGCTAAAAAAGCATCCACAAGATGTGGATGCCCAAGACTTTTAAATGTGACCTTCATGAACGTGGACTGAGTGTACTGAGGTTTCCTTGTCCCTCTTTTCCCCCTCCCAAGTCTTGTAGTTGCCCACCAGACTGCACAGTGTAACAAATCTCTTGCAGTTTGGACACCTGATGACCACAGAAAGTGCTTTTGTGCCGGATGGAGACAGCGACAACGCTACTGGTTATGGAGTGAACACAGAGAGTGTGGATGGTAAATCACCTTTTCATTTCTAGTTTATTTTCCATGTCAGAGTTCTACTGCCATCTTACTAAATAATATCTGGCGAATTCAAACACTGAGTTTAAGGTGTTCTCTTTATAAATAGGCACTGAATAGTCCAGCAAATACACTCAGAGCAAGGTGAAATTTTATCAGCGTTCGCCAGTCTCAGACAATTAAAATCTGATTTCTGCCTTAATCATAATTATTTTTTAAACCAGGTATAAATGCCTTATTGATCTTAATGTGATCACACATTTCACTACTATATGCCAGATCAATCAGTCCCTCAGGTTTTAATTTCTTTCTATTAATCAGGAATTTTTTGTGTTCACTCTCCCAAACTTTTAATCTGCTCCCTTCCTGTCAAAAGGACAACCTCAAACCACTGTGATATAGTTGATAAAAGTTTTCCTTGCATGTAGCATTACAAATTGGACTGGAAAACTCCGTACAAAGCAGAGTGAGTAACTGTTCTCTTTCTGGCTTTGCAGGTGAACCGAGTGGGGAACCAGAGAAAACTGAAAAAGGTATTAAAAGAGAAGATTTGCTTCAAAAAACAAGGGGGAACATAATTGATAGGGAATCCCCTTCCAGCAGCCACTGTCTGTGCCACTTCTATCCCTGAACTGCCTCCCCTGATTCACCTGACAACTGTCTCCATGTCCACATCCATATGGAGCCCTCCAGCCCAAAGGCACATCTTCAGGCTGCTGAACTTCCCAAACCTACTTCAGAACTCCCAAGATAGAAAGGAATTTCCCCAAGGAGTGGGATGCAGCAGGACAGCATCAGTTCTGTATCAGTAGCCTCTTACCAATGGTCTCCATGAGAAACGTGCTCACATTCCCAACTTCTTCTTTCAGGTGGTCTGGAAACGATTGCACTGGTTGGAATAATCATTGGAATTGTAGTTGCAGTTGGAATCCTGGCAGGAATTGTGATTGCTGTCATTAGGAAGATGTCAGGCAGGTACTCGTAAGTAAATTGCTAATCAGGCTTTTCCAACAAGCACCATCCTCTGAGCAGGTCCCAGGAATCACCTGGGAAATGTCTGGTGTGCCTATTTTGACTAAACAATCTATTTTTATGTTACACATTTCATCAGACTCAGCAAGAGCTGCATCACAATGTGGGGGAATCTAAAGCCACCAGAAATCAGAAAAAAATTGGCAGATATTGCTATAATATCAAGTGCATGGGGTTTGGAATTACTGTCCTGCACAGAGGTAAAATTATCTATGGGAATTATGACAGGACCAAGCTCTACAAGTACTGCAAAGCAGCTGAACAACTGGGAAGAGAAATAAAGTGGTGATAGGAAAGATAGAGAGGGGGGAAAAAAGATCAGGTATCTAACATTTGGGTAAGGATGAGCAATAAATATCTGCTTGTTGTTTTCCAGGCCCTGAAAAGAGTTGAAACAAGCAGCCATGCCATTCTATGCCAGAAAATACAAGTGCTTCTGATTTTATAAGAACTAAAGACTGTTCCTGTATTTGTGTGAGAAGATGATCCATGGAAAATATGGTCAAAGCATTTCAGGTCTATGGGGATCCCACACAGCTCTAAGGACCACCCCCACACTCCCCCTGATTCCAGAGTATGGGGCACTTTAAAGGATTTCTACTATCCAGGATTTTACCAGAAGAAAAAGAGTTTGCAGTAAGAAAAAAACCCTGCAGCAAACAGATGTACCCCTGAAATGGGATTCACAGGTAATACATGCTTGGGTTTTAAATGCAACCAAAGATTATTTCACGTTACATTTTATACCTTTCTTTAAAAAAAACCCAAACCTATCCACAACATATTCAGAATCTTTTCAGTGTTTTTGGCTGGTTAAGTGCTTGTGGCATGTTCATCTACCACATGATGTATCAAAAAGGAGGAGTTAGCTTGAGAGAGAACCAGTTATTTACAAATTAAGAAAATACTGGGTGTTGGAAGCTGAAATCTTTCCACTTTGATACAGATTTTCTGCTGGTGATACTTATGTTATTCTGTGGCAAAACAGGGTAGGCCTGGCTGGATCTGACCTACCACCTGAACGCTTGCTCTTCTGACTGTTGCATCAGGAATTTCCTGCCTTCTCCTGTTGCAGAGACATGCAGGGATTCAAATACACATCCTGAATTAAGGGGTGCTTGGAAAATACCCACTTTTGATGGGTCACTTTAACCAGTTGCTCAGCAGCTCTAGAGCTGATGTGGAGAAGCTTTTGAATTAGCGAACACAAATTTTTTAATTTGGGAGTGTCTGGCTTTCTAGGAGTGCAGTTGATTTGTTTGACAACACGTGCAAGCCCAGGTCAGAGCGTGGCACTGAGGTACAATGCAGCTTTGCTGTGGCATTTTTAGTGCAGCAGGACCTGAATGCACAGAGCTCAGAGCAAAGGCTTTGCGTGGCAAGTGGCTGCAAGTGCATCAGATTTTCTAAATCTAATTCAGTGTTTGGTGTAAAAATCCTGATAATCCACAAGGCTGGTAATTGCTGAATGTGTCAACTTCTCTGTATTTGCTTTTCTGTTTCTGTCGTGTGCCATGAACTATCGTATCAATCCAAGCTTTGGAAATAAAAATCATAATATAAATTGTCTTACTTTACAGTAATTGTTCTTTGTTTTCTTTGAAGAAATTAAAATATTTTAAACTTCCTTCAATTTTCCTGACTTATTTCACTACTTGTCTTGTCAGTGCAATGCCTACAACCAATTCATTTGACACTGATAAATGAAACTATAATTCAAAACTAAACATATGAGAAAAAGTAATTCAGGAGTGTTTAGTTAGTTTTTGAGTTGACAGACTGTCTGTGGCCATGAGTAATAAGCTTTATCTTCATGTAAAGTCATATGGAAGCAGGAAGATTAAAGCTTCTCCTTGTGGCAAAAGAATAGTAATTTCTGTTAGTCTAGATTTAACAATTTCTTGTCTGTCTTTCTGGAAACTGCCCCAGAAGATGCATTAATGCCTTCCCAAATGCTTGGCATATGGAATTATGAATTATTCACCCATTGGAGGGAATAGCACAGATGTCACCAGTTTCTTCTGCAGTCACTGCTAACTTGCAAATACCACAAAATCAGAAAGACATTCTTATGCCAGCTCTGAATTTTGGTTAAGCCTGAAGTAACAAGAGAAATCTGAGAAACGTGTGGCATTGGAGCAGACAACCTTTGTGGGCAGTTCTGACTTTTCCTGGATCATGGACAGAACACCAACTGAAATTCTGCTCAAGGACACTTTGCTCCTACACCAGAATCTCTCTCTAAAAGCCAGTTTACTTCATATACCAACTACCTAAATTTTCTGGTTTTAACTGTGCCTTTATAGTCCACCCTCTAGTTTAAGGGAAGTTTTATTCATCTTAGGTAAAAATCAACCCCTAAGCAAACAGCCCATGCTCCTCTGAAACATCAGTTGTGGAGACTGAGTATGAAATGTTGTGCTGTTCTAAACCTGAACCTGCAAAAACGTGGAGGAAATTTTCTTCTGATTATTAGCTGGAGTACAGGACACTCAGGGTAGAGTAGAGGAAGCAAGGGTTCTGAAAAATCAGAAGACATCTGTTATTCTGAAAACTTGAAGAAACAGCAACTGCTGCTACAATGACACATTTAATATTCTGATGATTCATTTACCTTGCTGCCTGGAAATCTCAAGTGTAGAACATTCCAGTCAGCTTCAAGCAAACCTCAAGAAACAATGGCTTGCTCCTTAAAATCTTGTCCCTATTTGTTTTGTATCTATATGTGACTGAATCCTTAGTTCAATTAATCTGTAATTCCATGATACAAATGTCCAGGAAATGCAGACTAAAAACCCACACAGAGCTCAGGATTTCATACGAAACTCCTGCAGTGTTCTGTGACTGAGCTGTCCTTGTTAAAAATCCAGCTAGTTTAGGATTTCAAACATAGATTGAACACAACCTATGTAGTTTTTGGTGGAATTTCTGTGGAAGGTGGGATCTTTTCTGCTCTGTGAGGAGTCAGACAGCACATTGTCCCAGGGCAAACCCTTCTGTGAGCTCAAATGAATGATCAGTGGTGGAATCGAGGCCTGAGGTCAGGAGACTTCCTATGCATGAGAACACACGAGGAAACAGCAGTTCCAGACTTTCACCAGCTGGCCAAGTTTGACTTTTATTCACAGGGAACAACACTTTATAAATCAACACTTGCTTTTAACTCACAGCCCTCACTCCTGATCACATTCATTCCTTTATAATCACCAACAATAACGTTCCCTTTTGCAGCTTGGCCTTGAGTCATGAATGTGGCTCTCCCAAACAGACAAGCAGGCACCAGGCTTCCTGTGAGAGTGCCAGATGTCACTAAAAAATATCATAAACAGAGCTGTCCCCTTGCATTTGTGTCTGTGGGGATGATACACAGCAGTTGTGACCAGGAGAGCAAGCTGATGCATCGATGTTTATAACAGTTCTGGACATCGACACAGCAATTCCTCCATGAGCTTGTTTAAGGCATGTTTTCCCTGTAAGAACAGAAAATGTCAGAAGAATGACTTCAATAAAACCAATTTGCACCAGAAGAATTATGGAGATCAACTTACTCCTATAAATTTAGGGCATGTTCATTTTTAGTTAAACACCAACATGCAGGAGCGCTGCAGAATAACACTGCAAACATCTTAATCACATCTTATTTCATTCAGAAATAAATAAAACCTGCACATTAACACCTCTGTCAAGGTTTCAGACTCAAGTGTGCTGAAGTATCATTCACATGAGAATGGCAAGTTCTGCCTTGATACACAGATTAAGTGACTCGCCGAGGGTTATAACACAGGTAAGGGAAGAGCCACCAGCCCAGGAATCTTTAACCATTAAAACATAAATCCTGTCACAGCTTCTTATTAGTTCAAATGAAGTGATGTTCAGGAAGTTTTATGGTAAGATCATCCCTAATATTATTTAGTTTAGGATAGGAACAGAGGACACAGAGCAAAAAAGCAACTCATTGAATGTAGAAGGTCCCTCAGGTCACAAGTGTGCTCGGGTTGCTTTTGTTGAAGAACCATTCCAGCTGAAAATAATTTCTGCTTCACCAGCCTAAGTTTTGCAGTGTAGATGCTACTGAAGCACTGCAATTTAAAACCTAAATCATAACTGACCTGCAGCACATCTGAAGACACTGTTATACCTATTTATACCCACCTACTTCACCAGATGAAGTACCAGAATATCCATACCCATCTTTTTGCAGGCAGCTTTTTTAAGCTAAAAGATTAACCCCACTGAGATGCCCAGCATTTTGTTTGGCTTGACAACTTCTGGTGGATGCAGAAGGTAACAGGGGATCTGCAACTTGACACCAGGTGCCAAAAGGAGAAGGCTGAATTAGTGCTTTGTCCATTTTTTTTACAGCTGCAGTGGGGAGGCATTTCTGGATAAATAAACTGAGCATCTCACTGGCCATGTGTCTTTGTCCAGGCCTTGTGGATTTAGGCTTCAGACCAAACCCACAGGTCCCCCTGCTCTGCAACAAACAGTTGAACTCCCAACACAAAGATCTCCATTCAATGGTGGAGTTTGTTCAGCTCCAGGCTGGAGAAGTCAGATTTTTCAGACTCTGGTAAACGTTAAACTGGCAAATGTCTCAGCAGGCAAGGAGTGCTGCACATTCCATGCATATCCAAAGTTGTGTTCTGTTTCCAGAAAGAAAGTTGGCAGGGATGATTGATTCCAGAGAGTTCAGAACCAAAGAGTGCCATCCAGAGAAAAAAAAAAAAAAAAAGGGAAATAAAAAGGAAATGGAAGAAGGAAAAATAGAGAACTGCAACACATTGTCTTCACTGACATTTAATATCATTCACATTTACAGATTGAGCTAAAACTGAGCAATGAATTTGCCAACCTATGGGTCTACTTCAGATGTTATACCAACATTAGCAGTCAGATAAACTTGGGGAAGAAATTCCTACAAATGTTACAACCTTATCTTCCAGTAGAAAAGGCAATAAAAGTGACACATAAGAGTGTTACTGATGCACCACAACAACAAGTCCAGTACCAGCCAGGGAAAAATAGAAGCTCCCTTTGTCTTTTGAGGGGGAAAAAGGTAGAAAGAATGAGTTCTATTCTTTGGAGAACTCCTCTTACTTCTTCCTCCTGTGCAGAACATGAACCTACTGATGCTTTAAAAATATGGATTTTTCTCTACTAACAAAGCCCTTTAACTAATTTTTCCTGCTGGCCATCTGGTAATAACTTCAAGGCAATACTGACCAGCAAAAATGACCAGCAACTGAGTTCTTTAATAAGTCATTGACTTATTTAAACACTCCCTGCTTCCCTCCAGAGTGACTAAACATTTTCTAACAAGGCAATTTTAAATGTACTGGTGTTTATCTTAGGAAATTAGTACTGTATGTCTCACTTGAGCTGGGAAGCAACTCCATTTCCTGCTTTTATGAACCACGTTAATCCTCAAATAACACATTCCTTTGAGTCCTGTGGATATTCTGCCTCGTGACATTTGATTCATCCTATGCAGGAAACGGGGAAGGAACGAGCAGGTTCAGCAGGTGTGCTCAAGGGAAAAGAGAGAGGAATGGCAGCTCTTCCTCATTTCCTATCTAGTGGAGGAAGAAACCCCAGAGGAGTTGAAAAAGCAGCAATAACTGAGCATAATGGAGGAAATGGCAGCTTCCTCCCTGAAGGAATGTCCTCTCCTGTACCAGGCACTGAGGCATTTTGCTGAGAAATAAGGGACAGCCACAACTGTCAGTGTTTCCCTGCCTACACCCCTAAAAACTGGTTAGAGGAAGAGAACTGAGAATTGCGGAAAGTCCATTTTTCACAACTCACACAGAGCTTTGGAAAGTACAAGAGATTTTGACCTAAAAGCCAGCCCTTAAAGGCAAGTTGTATATTAAAAAATAATGCAGCAAAGGCTGCCTGTTAAAAAGTAGTGAAAGAATTTACTTGGTATAAATTGCTGCGTAAAATTTCCTCTGTGATTCAGACCTGAAATTACCCTGAGCAAACTACTCCTGGCACTAAGATCTGCCTCTTTGTAAGAGACAAAATATTAATGAGATTATGAAAGCATAGATTACTATTAATCACCTCTCACAGGGAGGCAAACTCTGCCATCTGTTCGTTTAAACCTGGAAGTGCCGAAGCTGAGAAATGTTTAACTCATAATTACGAAGTTACTCCTTGAAAACAGTTTTCCTGATGAGTTCTTCTACCTCATTTTGTCATGGTTAATAATTAGCTCTCTAACACAATAAACATGCTTGATGGAGTGGGAAGCAGCAATAGAAGGGTCTGAGAAGGTGAAGCACGTTCTGCATTTCATGCAGAAAACTGAGCAAGGGCCACAAGAATGGCTTGAGATTTCATTCACCTGACAGGAGGGAATGTATAAAGAATTTACAAGCAGACTATTAAAATTGAAGACTCCTCACTGCAGGCTGATGCAGATGCACAGTGACTGCTCTCTCAGTAAGCTGTACCCGAGCCCCAGCTAGTGGTGGGAATGACTGATGGCATTTTTACAGGAGAAAGGAACATGTTCAGAACGGAGAAAAGCTTCAGATTATTGTATGTAGTCTCGTAGCCATCAAGCCTGGTTTTATTTTCAAAATGCTTCCAACAGAACTAAAGTTACATGCTGGTTACTCACAGCATGCCTGCACCATCCACACAGCACCTCAGTGGTTTTGATTGATCCAGCAGCTGGAAGTTGGAAGAGGCAGGAATACAGACAGTGATTTGCTGTCTCCATTCTCAGTGCTGTTTCATCCTCTGAGCCAGCTTGTCACTACACAGACTAGAGTGACAAGCAAACCATGAGACGTTTGAGTAGTGTAAAAGCTTGGACATGGCTTTATTCTGTGAAAAAAAAATCAGATTTTTATAATGAAACCTGCTGCTGGTGCAAAAACGAGCCAGGCTGTAGGAAGCAGAAATGAAAATAAAGGCTGTGGTGGACCCAAAGGTTAGAAAGGGTCACCTAAACCAGCAGGAAAGGAGCAGGAATACTTAATAACTGAATGTCTGAGCAGTTCAGTCAATTCATCTACCAAAATACACTTATAGAAAAAGATGGTAATATCACTTAAACTCAGAGCTATTAATAACCAGTAACCCAAGCAGTTCAACTGTATCAGTGTTTCAGGGACATCATTAGTGAGAGCCATAACATGCTGTGTTTATAGGGACAACCAGAACAGCACAGGGAGTTATGATAGAAGAGACCTTGTCCCAGTTAACAAGAGAAGAACTGGCCATGCTGGTGTCACTGGAGTCCAGTTTCAATGCTGCTGTAGAGCCTCTGATAAGAAAAATCTTTCCTAGAAATATTTTTTCCTGCCATGGCTCACTAAGATTTTCACACACGAGAAGTTCCTTTTCTCCAGCTCTCTACTATATATTCAGTCAGACATCCAAGATTTACAGAAGAGCTGTTGCTTGTATTTGTTTCTTCTGTGGCCCTGTGTGCTTACACACACACAGGTAACCTGAGGAGCTAATTAATCATTTTACAGAGCACAATTGCAGCAATAACGATATTTTCAGAATACAAAAACTTAATGGTTCAGAACTTTAATCAGCTAAAGATTTGTAGGCTTCTCTGACCAAGTGTAAATTGAAAGTGCAAGTCCCCTGGAACACCACCAGATGGTAGATACTCTCAGTGTAAATGCAGGGGAAAAAAAGATGACTTGTACACACAAGTAGCGAAAAGTTATAATTTCTGTTATTTATGATGCTTTTGGGACACTTTATATATAATCTTGAAGGTAGAAAGGTTCATTACTCTAGCTAACAGAGTAGGTAGTTTGTTCTATGTTTTCAGTTTCCCTTTGTACAGGTATAGGGCTCTAACATCTAAAATGGGAGACTTGATTTATAAAAAAAAAACAACAAGCCACCAAAATTTACAGAGGTGTAACTACTTTAGCTTAATTATAAACTTTAATGTTAATACAATTAAATTAGAATTCACTTAAGCTAATAAGTTAAAGTAGTTTGAACATATTTGAGATTTTCTTACTACTAAAATTATAGGTTTCAAAATTGATTATGGTGTAACTAAAACAACGCTTTATAATATAAATGCATCCCGAGTATTCCAGGTGGGAACATCAGCATGTCCTGTTATTTCTGAGTCTGCTGTTGCTTGCCAAAGTTAAGCATCACTACAGAGGTGTTCAAATTCACTGTATTAATGTCTTCTATTTTCTACAGGTTTAAGTCAGTGTGTTTTCCTCTGGGAAAATGGCAAATTCTTAACAATTCCAGGTAAAATATGGTCCTGCCTCATGAGGATTACATCTCTGACTGCATTATGAATAGGATATTCAGGTGAGATAGAAATCAAGGGGAGAGACACTACAATACAAATACAGACATCTCCCAGGAGGTGATTGTGGATATTTTTTTTTACCTCTAAGTACTTGCTTAGAAATTAGTGAGGAATATTTGGTTTAGATGGGATAGGACAATGTAAATGGAGTATAAAAGGGTCCCAGCCCAGGCCCCTCAGGGGGTGTGAGGGTCAGTCCCCACATCACTTCAGTGACTCAAATAATTTCCCCTCAACCACTTTGTTGTTTTTGTTTTGTTTTCAGTCAAACGCAAGAAAACCACCAAGCTGCTGAGCTGCTTTATTATGAGGAGTCAAAAAACAGTCAAGCATACACAAAAAAAGAAATAAAAGCAACAGGGAAAGAGAAGCTGCTCTCCTCATTGTCTGGGAGATGGTGATGGCTGGGGCAGGAAGGGTGAACTGGGGGATGCTGGGGGTGCAGAGGATGAAGGGGGTGAAAAGGTTAAAGGAGGGATGAAGAGTATGAGGGAGGTGAAGGGGGTGTTATGGATGAAGGAGGTGAAAGGGATGCAGGGCGTGCTGGGGGTTAAGGAGATGGAAGGGGGTGAAGGCAATGAAGGGGGTGTTGGGGCTGAAGGTGTTGGAGGGAGTGTTGGGGATGATGGGGATGTTGGGGATGATGGGGATGTTGGGGATGAAGGGAGTGTTGGGGATGAAGGGGGTACTGCAGGTGAAGGGAATGGAAGGAGGTGAAAGAGATGAAGGGGGTGTTGGGAATGACAGGGATGCTGAGAGTGAAGGGGATGAAGGGGATGCTGAAGGTGAAGAGGATGAAAGGGGTGTGGGGGATGAAGGGGATGAAGAAGATGAAGAGGAGGAAGGGGCTGTTGGAGATGAAGGGAGTGTCAGGGATGAAGTGGGTGTCGGGAATGAAGAGGATGAAGGGGATGCCGAGGGTGAAGGGGATGCTTAGGATGAAGAAGATGAAAAGGATGAAGGGGGTGAAGAAGATGAAGGGGGTGTCGGAGACGAAGGCAATGCTGAGCATGAAGAGGAAGAAGGGGCTGTTGGGGATGAAGGGGGTGTCAGGAATGAAGGGAATGAAGGGGATGCTGAGGATGAAGAAGATGAAGCAGATGAAGAAGATGAAGAGGATGAAGCAGATGGAGGGGGTGTCGGGGGGGTCCCTTGGCGGGACCTGCCCGCGGCCTCCCCCCAACGTCACTTCCGAGGCTGGAGACAAAATGGCGCCCGGACGGTGCCGGCGCTGAGGCCGCTCCGCGCCGCTCCCGGCGGGGCCGCAGGTGAGCGGGGGGCGGCGGCGGGACCCGCGGGGGCGGAGGAGGGACGGGACACGCCGGGCCGGGCCAGGCCGGGCTTGGCCGGGCGGGGGCAGGGGCAGAACGGCGGGCGCGGCCCGGAGCGGCCCCGGCGGAGCCGCCCGCCCCGGGGGTCTGCAGGGAGGAGGCGGCCGGGGCGAGGCGGCGCGGCAGGTGCGGGGAGCGGTGCGGGGAGAGCTGTGCCCGCAGGGAGCGCCCTGGGGGAGGGAGGGAGGAGAGGGCGGGGGATGGTGGGAGAGGCCGCTTGGGTGAAGATGCTCCGTCCCCTGGGCGGCTTTTCCAGCGTTTTTCGCGCTGCAAAGGCTGGCTCGGAGGTGTCGCTCCTCAGCCCGGTGCTGAGGGAGCTGTGCTCTTCCAAACACTTCCTAACGCACCGTCTCCAAAAGTTCCGGCGCTTCGCGGGCCCCGAGGCTCCCGCAGAGTCGAGTTCTGCCAAACCGAGCGGGCAGAGCTTGGAGAAATCAACTCCAGAGTCGCTTTCCTCGCTGGAAATGCCCTTCCGTTGATTCTCCTGAATTGGAGATGCTCATATATATCACAATTCGTGATGGTGCAGCGGTACCACGGGGAAAAAGGTTTGGGGTGAGAGCAGAGGTGTTGGAGTGAGACATGTAGGGCAGCTCTAGAGATGTATCTTCAGGTCCATTTTTAATCTGGAGCCAGAGCAGCGTGTGGAGATCGCTGATAACCATCTCATGGCAGGTGCCCGGAGGCTTCAGGGAAGTTTCCAGTGGTTTCAAATTCATACGAAGCTGCAAAATTTCCACTTTGAGGTAGTAAAGGAAACTTTAAATTGTTTTCAGCTGTTGAAGGAGGAAGGGAAGGTGGTGTGGCTGCACCTGCTAAATCATTCAGTGGCAAGAGAAGTTTTTTTCTCATTTTACATTTGAGCAGCAGTGGACAGCTCTTGGAACAGCAGGGGCTGTTTGTGCTGGTGATGCTGCCCCAGTCTGCTGTGTCCAGTCTTTGATCTGCACTTTGGGCATGTTATTTGGATGCAAAGTATTTATCAGCTTATTCAAAACATGCTGAGTGGATTAAGGGAACTGAAGGTGGACAGCAGCGTGGTATTTAATTATTATATTGTTCTCTGCTGGCACTTGCCAGGTTTCAGTAAATATGATGGGCATGTTAAGAATTCAGGGCTGCTTTCCTTGGTGCAGACAGAGGGATCTCCACTGGAGAATCAGGGATAGCACTGATAGAGACCTGCATCACTGATGAATGGGGGAGTGACTTTTAGGAAACAAAAGAACTCTTGGACTTGCAGGCACAGCAGTGAGAACCGTGAAGTACCTGTTGGTTTTCCAGCGTGGAGCTCCCAGGATTTGCCAGGGCTGAAGTGCCTCAACTGTCCATGGCATAGATCGTAAAAATGAATTTCACTTACAGTGAACCCCCAGCTATGTACATGAAAGGCAAATCATCACTTTGGATAAAATATCTTAGGTAGAAATGCCATGGTAGGTGTGATGTCTGGAGATTTCCTGAGCTGGTGCCTGTATAGTGTAGTTTCAGCCTTCCTTCTGGAGCAGCCTGGGAGGTGGGGAAGGATGTGGAAGTGCTTCTCTACACTTGTATAACCCATCTTTTTTTTTTTTTTTTCCTATTGCATGTTTGCTTGAGAATGGAAGGGAAGTAAAGCAAGAAGTCCTTTTCTGTAAAAGCTGAGATGGCTCTGGAAGTCCATCCTGCAGTGCAGTGATGTCCCCATTTCACTGTTATACATAAAATCCTTGGTCCTTGGGGGTAAACAAGTAATAATAGTGTAAAAAAAGGAGATCTGAATAATGCTTCTTACTGGGTGTCTCACAGTTAAAAACAGAAGTTCAGAGAGATTTAGAGATGATCAGTGATGCATTCCTGCCTTGGCAAACCTGTAATTTAAAGCACTGCAATGTATTTCTGCTTGTTTGCATGGAAAGGACAGAGATGAGCCTGATAATTAATGACTCCCCCTCAATGAAATAATTTCTTTTATCAATGTGTTTTTTCTCCAATTGTATTCTTAGCTGAAAAATATTTCCTCTCTGCCTCTGTGTAAAACATGCCTGTAGACAAAACTGGGAGCCTGAGCCCTGTGGGGTAAAAAGAAATGACTGAAATGGGCTTTTCCATGTAGTGGTCAATCAGCAAGGTGCTTGTCTGAGAAAATTTTCATTGGGTTTTACTTTAATTGCAAATAGAATGAAAGTGCACTTATCTCTGAAGATTGGAATGGTATTTCTGTATATTTGCAGTTGTTAGAGACCTGTTATTGTCTGTTGACTTCTCTTGACTAGTTGCTGTTTAATTAATAAACTCTGGGTTTGTGTTGTGTTGGTGATTTCTTGGCTTGTTTTCCTGGTTACCTGCATAAACCTCTCTAAGTTATAACAGTTTATTTGGTTATGTGGCAGCAAGCAAAGGCTTTTTTCTTACTGGACAATAGTCAATAGATTTCAGTGCTCAGAAAATCACCATTTGCCCACTTTTTTCTCTATTCTTGTTCAGGCAGCCTCAAATGACTGAAAATGTCTTTGCAGTAAAGTGGCTGTAGATAGAAATAAGATACACTATCAAATACATATTTTAATCTTAATATGAACCTAATTTTTTTAACTGACAACCTTTGTTTCACCTGCTAACAGAAAATTTGTGGATTAGAGTGATTAAGTGTTGCCCTGAATAAATGGAAATTCAGGTGTTTAGATGTTTAGAAAAGGATCATGGGCTGCAACTAAAAACTAAAGCAAAGCCAAGAGCTGTGCAGAATCCCAGCCTGAAGCCTGGTCATTAGGAAAACAGGCTGGGGAGCCTTGCAAGTTGTTCCTGGTTCTCTAATGAACATGTTTTTACTGGAGCAGTGACGTAATGCATGTCCCATTTTCAGCTTCCAAAATAGGCTTGATACTCTCATGCCTGGTTTTTCCTTCCTCTGACAATTGGAAGCAACAGCCTCTTTCAAAATGCTTTTTGATTCTGAGATTTAAAAAAAACAAAACGAAACAAAAAACAAAGCCCACACAGAGAAATGATAAATATGGCTTATAAAATCAGAAGATAGACTATGAAATCTGGAAGTACTGATTTAGTTTGAAAGAGATAATCTCCAGTGCTTTGTATAAAATTACTTGCTTTCATTTACAAACTCTATTCCCAGAAAGTTATTTTTTTTTTCTAAGGGAATATTTAAAACTCTTGAATGTGGATTCAGAAATAAGGTCAAAACACTTTTTGTTTCAAGCATTTTGTTTTGGAGTGACCCCAGTGTTTCCTTAAGCACAAAAGCCTTGTATATTCTTATCTGAATAAATATAATTTGTTGCCTGGAACTTTTCTAAGTACACTTCTCTGAACCTCTAGGGTGAGATGATGCAGGAGATCTCCTCTCTCCTGTGTTCATCACCGTGTCCTTCATCTCATCACCAGTTCCCCTGGTGACACAGCAGAGCAGTGGCACTTTCACTGGGGCTTTCCTGGGAACTCTTGCCTGGGACCTGACCGCGTGTTCCAAGGAAATCATCAGAGTGAGGAGTGAGAGCTTGTTCCTGCTCTCACTGATAAGAGTAAATACCTTGCTGGTACTCAGTGATCGTGCTGGGAATGAATATTTGTGCAGCAGTTGTACAATTTGTTTCAGATTTCCTTGGGTTTATTGAATTTGTGTACTAAAATTTAACCCCTGAATTACTGGTGCAGGCACTTCTGTTGTTGGGTCACGTTTCATTTAGATAGAAAAAACCCTGGTGACTGCACACAAATTGTATATAGTCTTAATTTGATTGATTTCCCAGTGCAATTAATCTTGCTTTCCACACAGGTGAGTTCAGTGTCAACACAATAAGGAGTGTGGAGGAAGGAAAAAGCGCTGAAAAATGCACAACTTCACGTCCAAAATTTTTACATTAATAGCTTTAAAAATACCTGTTGAAGCCTTGGGTTTAGTGCTGCTTAATTTCTCACTTAATTGTGGTTTATGGTGAGGTGGATCCTCTGGTATCTTGTAAGAATAGAGAAGTGCAGGAATCTCCCTAAACTGTTACCTGGATGTTTAACTACATTACTATGTTTTGTCATCTTCTAAGAAACACCACTGAGAGGTTTGGAAACAACCAGCTGTATAAAAGCTGAATAAAATATTCATAAAACTTATAAAAATACCAGGCTTGTTTGTTTTTTTTTTGTTTGTTTGAAAATTTTTTCTAAGCTATTAATTCTAAGCAAAATAATTTTGAGTTTGCTATGAAATACAAGAAATGTGTATTTTTTTTTTACTGCTCAGATGAAACAGAGTCAAAAGGCTTTGTTCTGTTTTTGAAATTTTTGACTGATTTATTGAACAGCTGGGGTAAATAAAGCTCAGCTCCCCAAAATATTTACTTTATAAATTGACATGCTCCCCAGCATTCATATTTTTCAGTGCAAAGATGTGAAATTTATTTGGAGTGTATTTTGCTAGAGTGTATTTTAAATTAAAACTTATGCAGAGTACTTAGTAAAAATATATATCAGTTAATCATTGTTATAATAAGAAAACTAAAGACAGGGAAGAAATAGCAGTACTTGAATAAAGTGCTCTAAGTGAAGAGGGATCAGTTAATTTCCAAAGAAGGGGGGTGTTAATTTATTGAAAATTCTGTCTGACAGCAGGAAGGAAAGTGATTCCAGCCTAATTTGCAATAAAGCTTTTTTTGTGTGCATTAAAAAACCAGAAAGGAAGTGAGTTGATGTACAAGAGCCTTGGCTATGGCATCGCTCTGATTAATTTTGTCTCAAGTTCGTGGGTTTCCAAATTCGAGGCTTACTTATCTAGGAATTTTTGTCAGAAACCTTGTGAAATCTCAGGCTTCTGCTAAACAAGAAGGTAAAATGCTTTAGTGTAATAAAATACCTTAATTAAATGCTCTATTTTTGAGGAATATTTTCCTGTTTCTGACATGGGAGAGTAGAGGCTCAGTATGTGCATTTTCTTTAGGAGTCAGATCTCTTTAGAATTTTTTATCTTGAACAAACCAGCTCACTTTAAAAAGCAAATGGAACAATCCTACCTGGGCACATTTCTGCTACATCATCATTTAAAATGGGAGGAAGATTAATCCATCTTGAGATTATTCAGACACATTTGAGCTCTAATAACAAAGCCGTAGCTCAGAGCAGATTTTTTTTCTAAAGAAATATACTCCTTTTTGACAGATGATTTAGGAAAAGAAACTGCAGGTCTTTGTGTACTTCCAATTCAGTGTAAATTTGTAGGTAAGTGCATGTTACAATTGTCTGTTTTTCTTTTCAGGGCTCATGTAATCACAGGAGTTTCTTTGTTGTGAGTATCTTTTCAGAGCACAACGGGAATTCAAAATGAATCAGGTGAGTATGGATGTAAGACTTGATCAAAATCCTTAGAACAGTTAATTATTAATAAAAAAAATAAATCATCCACTACAAAAGAAATGGGCTTTAAAAATCTTCAGTCTTATTAAATTTCCTAATCATCCTTCCTACAAAGTGTGTGCTTGGGACATTTCTTGTATTTCAGGGATTCAAATGTTCTGCAGTGTGTAAGTTATTACTCCTGGCACCTCTTACAAGAACACCTCTCCAGAAAAATCCATTTCCTCCTCAAGCTGTAGGTAATAATTCAGCCCCTTATAAAAAAGTGGCTTGAAAATTGAAGGTTTCCATTTTTTTAAAATCTGTTTTGAAATCACTTTCCCACTTCGAATGTGCAGGAAACAATCTGCCCCAGGAACTGATTGGGAAGTTTCACACTTGCCTGAAATCTGGAGTGTTTCTCCTGGAATCAGGTGGAAAAACTGGGAAAGCACAGTTCCTTTGCTCTGTGAATTCACAGATATCCTGACTGGAGGGTGTTGTTTTTAATCACTGCCAAGTGTAGAGCATTTTATTCTGCATTGTTTTTTTATCCAAGTAGGAATTGTACCTCAGTTTGTCTATCACACACAATTGTATTACTTAAAGATACAGCAGAAGTACATTTTGCCTCACATTTTTCTGCTAAGTCTTTCTCCCTCTGCCTGATCTTCCTGAGCCCCTTTGGTGTGGGAATGTGACTGCAGGAATGTCGTTTTTACTTGGCTGAAAAAGTCAGCCATGAACAGAAGCTTTATGAGTCAGAAACCCCCAGTCATGTAAAAAGCTTTATATCCTTTTTATTGATGCCTGTAGCTAATGTGTGCTTTTATTGCCCTTTGTGCCCTTATTTGATCAGCAGCAGCCCTGAATACAGTTTGCACTTTCCTGGGTTGTGTTTTTTCTGAAGTTGTAGAAGTAGATTCATAAGTAATCACACTGGGAAATGGGTTGGTGGGATGTTTCCTGTCGCTTTTTTCCTCTGATTTAAACTGAAAGGTCCTTGAGATATGTGTGCATACTAAAAAGGTGAAAAACAAAATAACAGAGCCTTGAAATATGTATTCTAAAAATACATATTTGTATTAAATCTGTAGACAAATATAAATTACATGTGTAATAGAAATGACATTTGCATTATCACACTTTAAGGCATTAGTGGTCTGTTTTAGGGTACAAGTTTAACTGTTGCCTCACAATTTCTCTTGAGCCTTGAAATGCTTTCACCCGTAGGGTTTGTTTTGATGCACTCAGTGGCACAGAGGGAGCCCATTGCTCTGTCTGCTTGAGGAATAATCCTGCTCTGTCAGTCCTTCTGACAAGCTTTGGGTTCTGCTGAAACTCTGAAAGCTGAAAGGTCCTCACCTGTGATTGTTACCATTGACTGTTTCCTTGCCATTTGAATGTCCATGTCCCCTCCTGTCCTATCTGTTGTTGTGTCCCCTCTGTTTCTAGAATTAAATAAGATTTCTGTGCTGTATCAAAAGAAAACTTTTCATCTTGTGGGGACTGATGTCATTTGTGCAGCACTGTGATGTGACATCTTACAGTTCAGTAGTGAGATCACCCTGTCTGTGGAAACACTTTAATAGCTCAGGGTCCTCCTTGGTGTTTGTGGCTTTCACATTTCGTTTCCAGAGCTCACGTGGCTTTTTGCTGTTCTATTGCCATTCCTATTAAGTGTGGATTTAGCATCAACCCTGTGGTGTTTTTTTCTTGCAGTGCCTTTGTCATTTCATTCACTGTTGACAAGTTGTAGTGCCAGGTCTGTATAAGAAATGTTTTTGCCTGATGCCAAACACCTTTCAAGCGTTCTCTTCTACTTCTTTCCTTCTGCTTGTCTCTGCTTTTGGTGTGACTTCAGTGACCCTGAAACTAATTGGGCTGGTGTTAATTTTGTGGAACAACTGCTGGATTTGTGGTTTATCTTTTAGAAAAGTAATGAAGGAAAACCTTTTCATAACTGCTGTGATATGTTGTAAGGAGAAGAAGGATTAAAATTAAAAAAGCAGCTGTTGGAATTAATATTTTTGGGTTTCTTGGAGGATTGCTGTCTCGGGATAGGCAGCGTGCATCCTCTGTTTTAAAAGGAGATCTGCCTTTAATATGTAAACTAGTTCATCAGAATACACTCAATTTACTTTAAAAAACCCAAGCAAACATGAGGTTGGACTGGGAGCATTTCCTGCCCCTCAGACTGCAGGGAGACAGAGCAGGAGGAATTTGGGGGCTCCCTGGAAAACAGCATGGGCAGGTATTTAAGAAGTGCTGAGGCACATGGTAAAAATGACACCTGCACTTGTACTGAAACTCCCTCCTCCCCCCATTCCCTCTGAATTTTTCAATGGTTATTTCCAATATTTCTGACACATCTTTAACTTCCAAGCACACGAAGGGAAATGGTGACAAAGAGGGGTAGCCAGGCAGGGGGCTTGGGCGAGGAGAGACCTTCCTGCTTTCCCTTTGCTGTGCTCCCTGGCACAACTCCCTTGTCTCAGCTACCCCTTTTAACTCCTCTGCCACCTCCCTCTCTCCATGGCATCCTCTCCTTTATCTCCTCACTTCCCCTAATGCTGTTCGCCCCCAAACCTGGCACTAACTGAGTGCTGTCAGTCAGTGCACTCTTCAGGATGGTTTCTTCCTTTTTTTGCCCTAATTTCTGATCACCTGTAAACATCTTGTTGCAGGTGCCTTTTCTGCTCTGCTTTAATACTGTTTGTGACATTATAGACTAATTTGTGGCTGCTGCAGAGGGACAGTTTTATTGAAAGCCGTGTGTGAAGTTGTTTAATGTGTTGAAAGATGCTGTCAGTGACTGGACTCTGGATTGGATGCAATCAGGAAAAAATGGTTTCAGTTAAGAGGCTCCCTTTCAACCCTCAGATAACTCCTTGGCATTGCTCTAAAGTCACTTCAAACTGGCTAATTTCAATGCTAGAAATGTATTTTTTTTATGAACTCCAGAGTAAGAAGCTTAAAAGTGAAATGAGCTTCAGGTGGGTTTGTATTCAAAATTTCAGTCTCGCAGGGAGTGAAAAACACTTTATTAAGGCTTTCAGTTAAATGCAAAAGTTGGCTGTAGGACATGCACAATGCACTACCCTTATCAAGAAGCGAGCTTTTTAAACAGAAAAATAAATCTAAATGTGACTGTTAAGTGTTGGTGGAGAAGTGTTTGAAATACAATATTTCTTTTGGTAGACAGACGTTCCTTGGGGACAAGTTGTGATCTGGAAAATGTTTCAAGTAGCTACATCTAAATTGCAAATAAAAATAGATTGCACAGATTTGACTGAACTAAATTGTTTATTTTACTGTTTTGGATTTGGTTACTTGTTACCATTCCTTTGAGGTGTGAAATGTATTGTTGTGTCCAAGGCCATATCCAGTTTTGTGGCACTTGTGAAATCCATTAATCTGAAAATTGTTGGATGGGGTTGGTATTGTATTGTCTGAATGTCCTGCTGTTCTTTGATTTATGGAGGTAGATGCACAATAAAGTTCTCATTTATTTGACTCCATAAAAATAGACTTTTTAAATGGTGGAACAGTTTGGGGATATTTATGGCTAAAAAGAGTCATGATTATTAAGGAATATGGCAGGAAAATCAGAGATACAACACACTTTTGTCTGAATCATTTGAGCCTGGTTTAAGTTTTGGTAGGTCAAAGTTTATTTTCTAGCTTGAGATTTTTAACTGTTCATTAAAAAAACCCGACCTGAAAACAAAACCCCCAAAAGAAAGCAAACCCCGAAGTGAGACCCAACCGAAAAAAAACACCCCACTTTTAGCTTGAAACTGGAAGTTTCTCGTTCAGGGAGCTGTCACACCCTCGTCTGTTCCTGGGTATAATTTGTTATTGGGTTACTGGGAAAAATAGCCTCGGTTCTCCCCTGTGAAATGCTGGGAGAGCTGTTTGGCTTTCTTTGATATGCTGAGAAGAACGTGTTTCTTTTTCATCTCAGCCGTGGCTTCTTGCATATCAGTTCAAGGCTAACAGATGTCTGAAAATCAGGCTCCTTTTCTTGGTATTTTTCCTTTTGGGTTGTTGGAAGAGCAAAATAAAGCCTTGCTCTGCTGTGAATAGACTGCAGCTTTTAGAACTAAGCAATAAGTATTTCTCCCCCTCCCTGGTTTCTTCTCTCTCGTGGATGGGAAGGGATTTCTGGCATTCTCTTCCTTCCATGGTTTCCAATTTGGGGTCTTTCTCCCCTCAAATAGCTCTCTGAGAGCTCTCTGTGCAGCTGTTAGGGCTTACCAAGGCAGCACCAGAATAACCCTGCTCTGACTGCAGTTTGATCATTTTTCTTGTCCTTGCAGTTCAAACTGGCAGAAGATTTGTTCTTGTAACTTTTTTTTTTTTTTTTAAATGTAGTGAATCATTGGCACAGCAGCACCCTCCCAAAGAGTGGGTGCAGAGGAGCAAAGGCTGAGAGGATTTATCTGTTTTGCTTTAGAGATAAAAACCCTGAAATTTTCTAGCACATCAAGATGGATTTTTAAAATCTATTTCTAGTAGCCTTTCAATATATTTCATAAGTGCTCACTGGAAAAACTACTATTGTATCTCTGCTTTATGGTTATAGGTAAAGGCAAGAATCATTTCCAAAAAGTCAGGGTTTACTGAGACAAATTTCTCAGTTAAACATCTCCTAAAAATTGGTTCAGAGCTCAAATATAACACCCTTAATATCAGAATCGTTCCTGCCATCACCACCAGTATTGGTTTCTAACCAGAATGATTAAATTAAAGTTTGTTGTCAGAGGGCAGGTGGGTTTTTTTAGGGCATGTGGTTCAACCCATGCCTGGTTCTCACCAAGCACGGTCCTTTCAGAATGTGGACACGTTTTATGGAAACTTTTTATTCTTGTAACTTTAGAATTCTGGTCGTTTTTATAAGAAATAGTGTTTTGTTAATTATAATTAGGTAATAAGGAGCTGTGTGTTTAATGACAAGTGTGAGTAGCATTTACTGGTGTGTTATACAAATAATAGTATGAATAATATTATAAGCAGCCTGTTGAGCCTTGTAGGCTCCTTAAATTGGAACTAATCACTTGCTAAACATTTGTAAATTATTTATTAGCTTTCTATTGCCTTTCCAACTTTAATATAAAAATATCTTAAACTTTTTTGTATTAATTATAACCTGCTGGCTTAGGCTTATGAGCTGTTTATTGATTTTGGAATTATGATTAACCTTTAGGGTACTGAAACAATAACTCATATGACTATTTAAACCCCTTTTTTCTCTCCATAAGCTGCTTTCAGTTTATTCTGTTTGTTGCAGGGCAATAAACTTGTGCAGAACTTGAATATCAGGAGCTGCAGTGCCAGGACAAGGGGGAGTGGCTGCAAACTGCCCAAGGGCAGGGTTAGATGGGATATTGGGAAGGAATTCTTGGCCCTGGCACAGGTTATTCCATGGCTGCCCCATCCCTGGAAGTGTCCAAGGCCAGGTTGGACGGGGCTTGGAGCAGCCTGGGCTGATGGAAGGTGTCCCTGCCCATGGCAGGGGGTGGCACTGGGTGGGCTTTGGGGTCCCCCACTCCAGGGAGGAATCTCCACACACACTCCAAGAAGGGAACAGAACACCCTGTTAAAAAGTGGGACTGGGCTTTTCTAGGCTCAGGTGAAGGACTGTCAGTGAATTGTCCCCAGCTCAGCTGTGTCAGCTCAGCAGCTTCAGATAAGTTATCAGTGGCATCACTGGTTTGTTCCTTTATCGGGTCCTTCATCAGTTCTGCCACGTCTCCCCCTCCCTGTCCGGATGTTTAACTTTGGGATTGGAGTCCTGCTGGTTTAGGATTTATTCAAACCAAGCCCAGCATGAGCCCCTTCCCCATTCCCCCCGCTGATAGTTTTGCAAATAGGGCATTGTTCCAGTGGTTTTTCCCCATTCCAGGCAGAGCCTCTTGCTGCACCTCAGCAGAGCAGCTGGGGCATCCAAGTGCAAGTTCTGGTATCCACACTGGAGCAGTTAATTTACTGCAACACCCTTCTTTCAATAGCTAAAAAAATTTAACTTCTCACTTTTGTGAACTGGATGAGTTTCTTGGAACCTTGAGTTTGGTTTTCTCCTAAAGTTGCTGTGTAGTCTTTCTCAGAAATGATATGTTTTCACATAAGATCAGAAGCTATTTTAGATTATTTTTTGGAGACTGACTGGATTGAGTATGCCTGGAAGCCATGCTTTGAAAAAGGGAAATAAATGATTACTAACATATGTGAAATTATCCTCAGTGTGGTGAGCTGGGAAATTTTACTTTCATTTCAAGTCAGGAGGTTTTGTAGCTCGTGTGGGTTTGATCATCAGCTGTTTTTATCTGTTAATGCTTGTCGGTTTTTTGACTTGCAGAACACAACTGAGTCTCCTGTCACTGTGGAGACCTTGGATGATGTCCCTGAGCACGTGCTCAGGGGCCTTCCCGAGGATGTGAGGCTCTTCCCATCTGCTGTGGACAAGACAAGGCTCGGTGAGTGCTCCAGCTTTGAAGGGACAATGAGGGTGTTTACACTGAGCTCCCACAAATTGGAGTTGCTGGCAAAATGTGGTGCCCTCCTGTGCTGGGTACAGATGATGTTTGGTGCATTTATCTGAAGTAATTTCGTTTGGGAAGAGTGGACAGCTCCCCATTAGGAGACAGACACGTGGACTGATCTTAAGAAATATGAACTGTGAGTAGAAGAGTTGCATGAAATAGATTAGTTTTAACTCCTGATATGTGTCTCCTCAGGTGTCTGGGCAACAAAATCAATTTTAAAAGGCAAGAAGTTTGGACCATTTGTTGGTGACAAGAAAAAAAGATCTCAAGTCAAGAGCAACGTGTACATGTGGGAGGTAAGAAATGGCTCGTGAATGGGAAGAGTTGTCTGTCACTAGGTCAATATTTTGTATTTACTCTTTCCACAGATTTTACAAGCAGACTTGATGTAAGGTAATTGCTAGCTATTACTAATAGTTCTTGGATTCTGAGTTACAAAGTTTTCAACTCTTGGCACTGCTGGAAATTGCTGTGTGTGGATCACACCTCCCCTGAAGAGTCCCTTGCTGGTAGAGCTTTGCTTTGTTGTCTTGAACCCTGAGTGCTCTCCCTCTGCATTTGAGGGCTGTCAACTGCTCATGAAACCAGGGAAATGAGGAGAATGTGGAATCTCTTAAGGAGGACACAGCACTCCTCCTCAGTCAGCTCTTTGCAAACCAGCTTTGTTATGGGAATGGGTTTTCCTTCTGGAGTTTTTTATGAGTCCTCAACTCTTGCAGTATTTCTTGTGCTGCTTGTGTTTGGGCTTGCCTTGGAGCAAGTGCTGTCTGGACAGCTGAATAGCTCCACTGATAGTCATGAGACTTGGGATATTACGTGCACTTCAAAATGTGGGTGGCTTAGTCTGGAGTTGAATCCTATCCACAGTGTCTTTAAGGCAGTTCATAACCACTTCCAAAGACTCCTTCAGTCATTCTGAGGACAAGAACAGCAAAGTGAATAGTCCAGGAGGGGAGGGATGCAGGAGCTGTAGCAGAGCATGTTCTGGAGCACAGTTTGCTCGTTTATGTATTTTTAGGCTAAAGATACTGGCAATAGTCATCTGTCCTTCTGGCCCCTGGTCTGCAATCGTTGAACTGTGTAAAAAACTGGATACACGTACAACACTTAGTGCTGACCTCTATCAGAGGACTTGATTAGGACAATTTCCCCTAAATGCATGTTCCTATTTAGAAAAATAATCAGGTATTCAAGTAGAATGTTCATTTCCCTGAGCTAATGCTGCCTCAGACTCCACTGCAAAAGGTATCTCCAGTTTTGATCTGGTACAAGAACATGTGGTGAGATTGAATCAGCCCAGTAAATTATTGACCTTGCAATTGTGTTTCAGTGCTCGGTTTTGAATGTTCTTTGTGGATGTTATTCAATTAGTGTGGAGAAATGATAGTTGCAACCAAGCAGTTACAGAGTTTCCTTGTTTGCAGTGCAAGTGATAATGGGAACCCTTGGTAGATTGCAGAGTAATTGTGTGTCTCTTTAATACTGATTTTGGAGTCAGAAAAAAAGCAGCTAAAATGAGACCACAGCAGTTATTCCCATATGCTGATACCAGAAACCATTCCAGAATCTGAACTGCTAGAAAATATGGTTTGTAGAAGGATGGTGGTGTGTGGGAGCAGTTCAGTTGGACCCCAACTAGGGGAACAACCTTTTCCACAAGCATCCTGTTTGCTTCTTTAGCCAGATTAATCTGAATAAAAAGTAAGGCTTCTAAAACCGGCACCTGCAGTGGATTTTAATGATGCTGAACTGTGACAGTAGAGGATCCTTGTGCAGAAGATGAGCTGGGTGTGTCAGTGTGTCCTTGCTGTGTCTGAGGAGACAACAGGCTTTCCTTTTCTTTTGGAGAAAAGCTCCAGGTAGGAAAATGAGAGCAAGTGGCTGAAAGCTGAGGGAAATGCTGTCTGCAGGTTTGGAATGACTGGCACAGCTGGAGGGGCTTTGCTGAGGTTTCTGGGAGTCACAGTCAGTGTTATACAGAGGAGCTGGAGCTGTTTTCTATCTCACAGTGCACAAGGCCTTTAAAAATATTCTATACATTAATGTTGAAAAGTAATAAAGTATTTTGTGTTGTGAAAAAAAACATAATAAAGTAATATAAAAGTAATATTAAAGTATGTATATAATTTAATTAATAGTTTAAGTAATAATATTTAACATATTAAAGTAATATATATATAACAGGTAATTAATAATTACATTTTGACACATATTCCATATCTGTTTAACTCTTCCACAGCATTTTTTGGCTTTTTTCTTCCATTTTAACCAAAAGAATTGCTTTTGCACTCTCATCTGTGATGCTGTTTATGCTTTCATATTGCAAGGGCTGGGTGTGCTGGGGAACATTCTTTCAAAAGTCAGCTGATGAAATCCATGCTGGAATAGTTTAAGAAAGGGAGATATTTTCTGTTTGCTTGGAAAGAAATCAAGATGATTGTGATGTATTTATTAAAACTTTACCTTTATTGATAAAATTCTATCTTATTAAATCAACAGTGTATCAGCATAAAAGAAATCAAATTTATTTAAATAAGGGTTTTTCTGAGCTCTTATAGAAGTTTAATTGAAAATGGCTTTAAAAGCCGTAGAATCAGTTGTAAAGTATCAGAACCGCTAAAAAGCTACAACATTGTAGATTTTTTAGCTTTTTAGAAAAACAAGAAAGGAAAAAAAATACCCACTGGTAGCTCTTTGCACAGGCATCTAACTTGGAGTATAAGACGAGTGGGAGATGCATAACAGCTCTTGGAAGAGAAGCCTGTCAGCAGAAAATACTGCAGATGTCAGTCCCCTTCCTGCTTCATTGCAGCCTGTCTGCAAATGTAAACCAGGAGTAGGTGTTCAACTTTTCTTCCAGAATAGAAACCAAAGAATTTACATCTCAGAAGTTTATGGACAGGGTCAGTTTTTTAAGGTGAATCACAAGACTTTTATAACCTGAAAAAATATTAAATATAAATTATTCTTTCCCAATTTGAAGCAAATGCTTCAAATTTCCATGTAGTTATTTTTTTCCAATTCACCAGATAGTAAAAATAAATCTCTGGGCCTTTATATCTTCAAATCAGTCATTTTACTAAAGGCAAAATGTAAGAGTAGCATTTCAAGCTTGTCAAACTGAAAAGAGAATGTGAAATGTTTTAAGGATTTTGGCTTTTGAGCCCAAAACCTTCAGAGAAGGGATTGAAAATTCCAAAAGTTTGGGGTTTTTTCCAGTTGTACTTGATCAATTAAACTGCAGAAGAGCAACAACTCTGTCCCAGCACAGCCCCTGCCTCTGCTCCTTCCCTCTGTGCTGTCCCTGTCCTTAGAGGGTACCATGACTTTGTGGAGCTGTCAGGTGTGTGTTTTGGTGCACGTGGCCCTTGGGTTGATGCCATTTCCCCCTCAGGTGTATTACCCCAACCTGGGCTGGATGTGTGTGGATGCAACGGACCCAGAGAAGGGCAACTGGCTCCGATACATCAACTGGGCACGTTCTGGCAAGGAGCAGAATCTGTTTCCTCTGGAGATCAACAGGACCATATACTACAAGAGCCTAAAGGTATCCCTGTCTGAGAATCAGTTCCTGCTTTATTATATTTTATTATTATTATACCTTTTATTTCCCTTTATTAAAATGCTTTTTTCCAGTGTCTGTATTAAACATTTTGTGGAATTTATGTTTACTTTTTATTTATATTCTTTAAATATGAAGAAAATATATTTGAAGTATTGCAAATGCTACATTTAATTGGTATAAATTCTTCCCTGCCAGTACAGTTGACATTAAGATCTACTGTTAAAATATAGGATATGTTTCGACAGTAAGTCTGTCTTGTTGGTCAATGATTTGCAGTAGCACCGACTTTGATACCAATTAGAATGAGAAACTATAGCAGATTATATAAAATAAATGCTCTTCCATGTTTTTTGGGATACCAAGATAGTTTCTACTGAGGGTTTTTTGGCAGCCATCAGTTATTTTTGTGGTCTGTGCATCGTGTGACAAAGATGGGCTGTCAAGACACTTTTATAGGTAGCTCCATGAACCCATTTTTCATGGGTTTATCCCATTTCAGTTCTGTTCAGTGAGTGAGGGGGAGGCAGGGAGAAGAGTGTAATTCCTGAAGCATTTTATCTCCCAAACCAAGAAAAAAAGTGGTTTTAACCATCATGGTGGAGCACACTGGGGTTAGAATATTGTGCCTAGAAAGCACTGACTGTACCCTAGGAGCAGTGAGTGTGTGCAGCTTGACTTGGCTCTTATTTAAAATGTTTTTGGGGGCTGGGGGCATGTGCAGCCTTGTTTTTGCACTGTTGCTGTTCCTTCCATTTCCTTGTGAGGCCAAAAACATCTGCAAAGAACTGATCTTTGCTTAATGAAGGAGTGAGTTGATGCCGTGCAGTGCAGCAGTGTGTGACACTGCTCCATTTTAAGGCACTCAAACTATATTGAAAAAAACCAAACTTCTAAACACTTTCTGGTCTTTCTAATGGCTCCACTCTTTCCAGCCAGACTGCTGCCTTCTCTTCAGTGTTTCTTCCCTGAGGACAGGCTCCCAGTGTGAATTTGTAGCCACTCTTGCTTGCTTTAGACACTTTATCTTGGATTTCGTCTGTCTTTGCCCATAGTCCCACTAAGTCATTAATGGAAAGTGTATTTTTGGAGTCACTCTGACATTTTTTATTTCTCTCTCATGGAATCTTTTCTGCAAAGGTTTTAGTCCTGATAAATCAAGCATTCACATATTCCAAATTGTGTTTTTTGATGGATAAGATTGCACTTTGGAAAATAACTGTGGTGCTGAAAGAGGCTGAGCACTGCTTAAAGAATAACAAATATCTTGTCTCAGCACTGAAATATCCTTTTGTTCCTTTGGCTCTTGTCTCTTGCAACTTGATGAATTTTATTCCAGTTACACCTTACTGTTAACTGAGACAAAAGAAGGCATGTAATAAATAACATCTTAAATGTCCTTCTTTCTCTGTGTATAATGGGTTATGGTCTAATTTCAAACCTGCTGTAAATTTACCAGCCCAGCTATGAACACATGGTTCTTCCTGATCTTTATCATAATTCATAAATTTAGGGGAATTCCACTTGCTGATAAATAAACTGCACAGTTTTTATTTACCCCCAAAGGAGAATTCAAGTGGCTTGTGTGTAATTTTGTTCTGCTTTACCTTGAAGCATTTATAATATTGTCATGGCTGGGTTTTTTTCCCAGGGTTTTCTTCAGCTTTTTGTGGGTTTCTCATCTGTGAATTAAACAGGCTGATTTCCAAGCTTTCCAAGCCTCATTGCTAAGATAAGCAAAGTCCAAATTTGCTTGGTCTAGAAGAATATCAAACCTGCACATAGCTTTAACTTCCCTGTTCTCTGCACAAATGAATAGTTATAGAACAGAATTTTTAAGTGAGCACAAGCAAATATTTCTCTCTTCCACCTTCCCTTCATCTTCACCGAAGGGCTGAGGTTATTTGTGGGCTGTTTTGCATCTGCTTTCCCCAGGATGAATATGAGAGCTGTGATATTTCAGTGAAACAGCTTAAACTCATTATGGGGTTTCAGAAACTCTTCCTGCCTCTCTGCTGATGAAAGGAGCTCGTTGCTCAGTGCTGGTCTGCACACAGGACAGAAGGAAAAATACAGAAGAACTAAAATTACAGTGAAAAGACACAGGTTCAAAAAGTCTTCTAAAGAAGCCTGGCTGTGAAACTGGCCTTGATTAAAGTGAAATTCATTTGTTTAGGGAAGAACGTTTTGTCAGAGGGGTTTATAATAACTCTAGATCCTCCCTGTTACACGGGAGAACACAATGTAACCTTGAGTTACACCTCGTGAAAGATTCACCCAAGTAAATGTCACTTTGGTTGCTTTTTGTCAAGGCCACATCCAGGTGCAGAAGCAAAATATCACAGAAAACACAGAGTCTGTGTGAGAAATAAGGTCTGTACAAAACACATTGCAGTGCGTGTACAAGGAACTGAATTTTAGACAATCTAGGCTAGAACTTCCCAGGATACAACTTCTTAGGGTACTACTCTCAGGAATAACAGATTTTAAAATTACCTTAAACCTTTTGAGCAGAAAAGGTTCAGATTAAAGGACTGTTAAACGTGGTAGTTAAAACACAAAGCTCAAAAAAGCATTAACCTAAGGAGCCTCTCCCACATTCCTACCCTGTTTAACCAAGCTGTCCCCACCTGACACTGCTACACTGAGGATCCGTAGGGAATGGCTTGGAGGAGCTTGGGTTTGGAATTGTTATCAGGAAGTGTAGTGGTGGAAGTGGCACTTGCTCAGTGTGGCCCTTTTCTCCCTCCAGTTTTCAGTGAGGCAGCAGTTTTGAATTGTCTGGTTTTGAAGCTGCTGCTCCAGCTCATTTTAGAAGCACAAGGTTAGAAGGGCTTAATTTAGTCACAACGAAAGTAAATTCATCAAGCTGAATAATCCAGCCATGCAGCCAACAAATTCTGTGCTCCTTATCATCCTGTGTTTGCATTGCCTGAAACCTCAGCCAGCTCTTTTGTCTGAGCTTGTATGTTTTTGAGTTGATGAAGTTTTTTGCATCATCAGACAACTCTCCTGCATTCCTTGCTGCTCAACAGCTGCAAAGTGGGACCATGCAAAGAGCTTTACCACAATTTCTCCTCTCAGGCCTCTGGGAGTAGGGGAGGTCTTAAAAAAGCAAAACCTTTAGGCTTTGCCTATGTTATAATTTAAATATTTCCCCAGCTGAGATCTTGCATCTCTTGTTGTTCCAGTGTCTGGGGATAAGGTAACTCTCACCTTTATCAAGTGCTGTGGGACTCACCAAAAAAAAAAAAAAATAAGTGCTGTAGAGGAAAGAAATATGACTGTTGTTCTTGATACAAAAAATACCCTTTGGCTTCAGAGTGGAACTGAGTGTAAGGACACCCTTTGCCCTTTGGAATGACTGAAAATAGGATCTGATCTCCACCAGCCCCATGTTCATCAATCCCCCTGAAAGAGGAGGATTGTAGTTAAGGTATTTAAATTTTTCTTGGTTTTGGGGAGAATGCTTCAGGAAACGGAGAAAGAATGAGGAAGATTTAAAAAATAAATACAAATACGTCTTTAGTCTGCAGACTTGGGGATTTAGTAATTCGAGTCTGATAATATTTTAAGAAACATATGAAATAAATTGATCAAGACCAGTTTGTTTTATTGGCAGTGCCTGGAATATGAGTAGCATTTGCAGTGATGCCTGTTTGGCATTGATCTTTCTTGTGATTTAAAAAAAAAAACACAAACCCAACCTAGAAATAATCAATTTGGAATGGCAATCAAACCTTTCATTACAGCGATGAAGTGGATTTGTTAAACATGCTGTAATTATCTATATTGCCATTAACCCACTGTGACAGTCTTTTCCTGGATCTGTAGATTTTGTTCCAAATCCCAGCTGTAGTGGCTGCCTGAGCAGTGTTACTTATTATTATATTAGATTTAATTAATGTTATTTAATGCTTTGTGTAAGGTAGTTGTGTTTGGCTGGTTGCTCCCTGGGAAGAATTAACTGTGAATATCCACAGAAGTGAGCTCAGGGATGTCACTGTCTGCAGGCATTTAAATCATTGTCACTAGTTAAGGCAAACCACAGTTTGGGATGTTGGAGCTGCAAGTTTCATGTCAATAATAATAATAATAATAATAATGCAGGAACTGTGTTAATAATTAACTATTTAACTGTATTAATAGTAACTATAACTGTATTAATATTAACTACATATTGTCAGGAACTGTAGTGTTAGGACAAGGAGTAATGGGTACAAATTGATTTCTGTGATTTTTTTTGGGTGATTTTTTTTTTTTTTTTTTAATTTGGTGATGTGTTTTGGGAGGGGGTGACTTTATTGTGTGTGTGTTTTCTGTGTGTTTTTCTGTGATTTCATTCATTCCTGGGAGCAGGCTTTGGGGTGTCTGTGATTGATTAAATCATTAATTATGGGGGGTGGGGTTTGGCTTGTTGTCTGTAATTGATTCATTAATTAATTCCCAGGGCTGGGGTTTGGGGTGTCTCCAGTTGATTAATTCATTTGTTTGGGGGGCAGGGTTTCGTATGTTGTTGATAATTAATTCCTAGGGGTGAGGTTTGGGGTGTTATAATTGATTAATGCATTAATTAATTATGGAGGCGGGGTTTGGAGTATCTGTAATTGATTATTCATTAATCAATTTCCAGGGTCTGGGTTTGGGTTATCTGTAATTGATTGATTAATTAATTCCCTGGGGGGCAGGATTTTGGGGTGTTCTATGATTGATTATTAATTAATTCCTAGGGGCAGCGTTTGGGTTGTTATCTGTGATTGATCCATTAATTAATTCCTGGGGGGGCGGGGTTTGGGGTGTCTGTAATTGATCCATTAACTAATTCCTGGAGGGGGGCGGGGTTTGGGGTGTCTGTAATTGATCCATTAATTAATTCCCGGGGGCAGGGTTTGTGGTGTTGTGTGTAATTGATTAATTAATTCCGGGGGGCGGGGTTTTGGGGGGGTGTCTCTGATGAATTCATTAATTATCTCCCGGGGGTGGGGTTTGGGGGTCTCTATAATTGATTAATTAATTAATTTCCGGGGGTGGGGTTTGGGGGGTGTCTCTGATTAATTCATTAATTATCTCCCGGGGGCGGGGTTTGGGGGTGTGTCTAATTGATTAATTAATTATCTCGCGGGCCGGGGTTGGGGTTGCTGTCTATAATTAACCCATTAATTACTCCCGTGGGAAGGGAGGGGGTTGTGTGTAGCTTTGCTGTCCCCTCAGCCGCGCGCCCTCCGGGCCGGCAGGGGGCGCTCGTTGGCGGCGGCTCCGCGGGGGCCGCGCCGGGGCCGCCGCCGCTCCCGCCCCGCTGCCTCCTCCCCGCTCCCCGTGCCCGCTCCCCGCCCCGCCAACAACGCGCCCGCTCACTGGCCCCGCGCCGTGTGTTGTGTCCCCGCAGCCAATCGCGGCGGGCGAGGAGCTGTTGGTGTGGTACAATGGCGAGGACGACCCGGCCATAGCGGCCGCGATCGAGGAGGAGCGAGCGAGCGCCCGCAGCCGCCGGCACTCCCCGAAGGCCCGCAGAGGTACGGACCGCGCCCGCCGCGCCGCCGCCCCCGCGGGGCCCGCGCCGCGCCCGCACCCGCCGTGACCTTCCCCGGGAGCGGGGCGGGAGGGGACGGGAGGGCCCGGCCCGGCCGGCAGCGCCGCGGGAGGAACGTGGAAGTTGTGGCGGCTGGAAAAGTTGGGAGAGGCGGCGCGGGGAAGGGGGATGGCCACGGGACATGGGGCAGGGGCAGCGATCCCGCGTGGGGCGGGGGCTGAGCCTGGGGAGCCGGGATCCCTCCTTGGGAAGGTGGAACAGCTCGGGGAGCCGCGATCCATCCTTGGGAAGGTGGAACAGCCCGGGAAGCCGCGATCCATCCTTGGGAAGGTGGAACAGCTCGGGGAGCCGCGATTCCTCCTTGGGAGGAGGGAGCCGAGCCCGGGGAGCCGCGATCCCTCCTCGGGAAGGTGGAACAGCCCCGGGGCCGCCGTGATTCCTTCTTGGAAAGGGGGAGCTGAGCCCGGGATCCGCACGATGCCTCCTTGGGAAGGGAGAGGCTCATCGTGGGGCCGCCGCGGTCCCTCCTTGGGAAGAGGGAGCTGATCCCGGGCCCGCCGCGGTCCCTCCTTGGGAAGAGGGAGCTGATCCCGGGCCCGCCGCGATCCCGCTTTGGGAAAGGGGGACCTGGGGCCGGGGGTGCGTCAGTGGAGCCAAATGAAAAACCCCGGCCTCGTTACTCCCTGCGGTTTTTAATTCCTTGTTGGTTTTAGGCTGATCTGGTGGCTCTGGAATCTCGAATGGCTGCTCCTGCCCGGCTTCGGCCGAGGAGGGAGGATGGGAGAGGCGTTTCGGGAGGGGGGTTATAAACACGTTATTCCATGTAAATATGTATGTCAGAGCAGACATCCCCGATTTTTTCCGTGACTAATTCGAGCAGCAATATTTTTCGGAGTGCGTGTGGCCTCCACGCGTGGCCTTATATAACTGACATTTTCACCAACGTTTTAGGCCAAAATCGCAGTAAAGCCTTTGGTTACAGGGAGTAAATACAGAAAGGAAACATTCACAGCTGTAGCACAAGGATGCCGATTCCTCTCGCAGGGAAATGTGTACATTTTGAAACTCTCTGAATGTTACAAATGAACCAAAGGAAAGGTAATATTTGAAGTGGCATCATTGTAGCTTTTGTCTTATAATTTAGGGCCTGATCTTACAGGTTGTGGAACTCACGTTGGGAACAAGCTCAGATATCGAGAAGAACAGTTATTATGTAAGTTGTTTTATTTTAGAGATTGAAGAGGGGGCTGTGGTGCAGCACAATTAGTTATTTTGAACACTAATTTGTAGGTTAAGTAAATACAAGCTGAAATTCAAGCACTGATTTTTATTTACCTGCCCCTAATGAAAAGAATATTCAGCACATACGTAAGCTAGGCTCAGTAAATTACAGGCTGTATTATGTTTTTTTCCTAAATCTACTTTATCTTAGCACATGGAGTTTGTGTGCCTGTGATTTACCTGAAAGGCTAGAAAAGCAACCTGCAAGAATTTGATTATATGATAAATCAGAAAAGCCAGACAGAATAATTTCTAAGGTAATTTTTTCATGGTACACAAGTTTGATTTGCATTCACGAAGTTATAGGTAAAAATATCAGTAAACTAATTTGGTTCCTGGGTTTTGATTTTGTGCTGGTTTGTAGGTTTCAAGTTTTAACTGTTATGGGCTTTAAAGATTTCATAATTAGGAACAATAAATGTTTTCACCCATTTTATAAACAAAGCTAAGGCTCAAAGTATTAAATAAAAAGCAACACAGCAAAAAACAACTCCAAGCACAATATCGATAAAGCATTTGAGGATAACCAAGAGCAGTTTATTTATTGAATTATACTCTTGTATCATGAAGCAGAAAGACCAAATTCTTAGCATTTAGTTGATCTGAGTTGTTATGATTAATGTTTCAATTGTAAAATGATAAAACAACTGAAATTTTGTAGTTCTGGTTTTCACAGGTTACATTGGAACTCTTTTCTCTACATTTATTCTCAGTTATTTTAGTGTTTGTAGTAACATCTGCTAATATCTGCAATTCACAGCGATTTTCTTGTAAGAAATCTGTTTTTCCTCTGCAGATTGATAGCAGGAGATGCAGTGAGGATTCCAGAATGGTTTCTACTGATATCCCTGTTTTTGTAGGTTCAGGTGTGTCCTTGGATATGGAAGTTTCTTAACTTGAGGGTTTTTTGGAAAAAAAAAGAAAGGATTAAATAAAGGAGCAGCATTCAAAATTAATAATTTAAAAATAAATAATTCTTAGTTATATGATACAAGGGTGGTGGCAGGAGAAAGGTATAATGAGTTAACTTTGTGCATATGGAAAATTAGGGGTCAGTACAAGGTAATATTTGAGATTAAATAGCAATTTAAGAAGCTTTCTAGAGAGGAGCTCCTTCAGAGGGTTGTGGAATTTTAATTTATTAGTGACCTACACAGATGAATAAATTCTTTCTTAGTAAACTCTGTTTTGGCCTGTGTTGCACATTGTTTTCTTACACATTGAGGAGAAAATAGAAGTAAGAACAGCCAGGTTCTATAAACAAGTGTGTCCTTTAAGAATATGTTTTCCAGAGAAGTCAAGTGACAGTTTGATACCTTAGGAGTGACTAGAAAGGACATTATTTGAGAGATGTATTATAACTGATTAGTTCAGAACATGGAGTTATTAAATAAAGCCCATAATTATTCTGTATTCAGTAAAACAAACATCCTTTTGAATTTTTAATGCATCTTGGGCCTTGTCCTTGGACAGGTAAGGCATTTACCAATTGGCAAATAACCTTGTTCCTGCCATCGATTTAATGAGCCCTGCTCAGAAAAGGTGACCATTTCCCAGCTGTTAAAAATGGGCTGGTTTTGCCCAATTGATAAAGGCTTTGATTGCTGTAAAACTGTAAAATTGCAGTAAGAATTCTCTTTATTTCTGAATAAAGCCCCTGTGCTGTAGGGGGATGCACTTCCCATAAGAGATAAGCTGGAGTAAATTTGGGAAGTGGAGATGGCATTTAAGAACCAGCAGCTGACCCAAAATCCAGCCTGAACTGTTCTCCTTGACCTTGACATGACCTGTTTCCAGGTGATCCCTGACACCAGGCCCATAATCTCCTTTAGAGCACATTTAGGATGGCACTTGGCCTTTCCTCCAGGTGCCACCTCTCCCTTGTATAGTTTTGATTTTAGGTTTTGAATTCAAACTCTTTCACATCCCCCCAGGTGTTGGATGACTCCTGCCTGGCTTGGCCATGGGATTTCTGAGCTGGAATAAATCCTTTCCATCTTCCTTCTACCAGGCACAGCAGCTCAGCATCCTGGAGGGAAGAGGCAGCTCTTAAAAATATATTTTTACCTATTGAAACATTACATGTTGTTCCTGTGGTGGTGAGTGCATCTGAGCTTTAGAGAGAAATTTAGTAGGATAAATAGCTATTGAGGAGGGTAGAAAAAATGAAAACAACTTGATGAACTCGGGGAACATCACAGATTTTTATCAGAGCCAAGCTGTTACTTTTGCCATCATAACTAATGGTAAAGAGCTCTCAGCTGCTGGTGCATGACCAACAGCCAGCTGAAAAATTACCTGATTTTATTTTTTATTTTGTTGCTTTTGCATTTTCTGGAATTGCATTTTCTGGTCAAGCATTTCTCATCTGCTTCTCCCAGGTCGTGGTTAATGGGCTTTATTCTGCCTGCCAGGCTTGCAGGGAAATTTGTTCAATCAAATGCATTAACACAAGGTCTTTCATTAATTCTCCTTCTAAGGAAAAAAAAAAAAAAGAACAGCTTGGTTTTTACTTTACAGTTGAATTCATGTATCCTTTAGAGGAGGAGTGGAGATATTTTTTTTGTCTCATCAGGGCATTTCTTCCTCTGCATATGACAGTAATAATTTGTAGCAGTGAGCAGCAATATCAAAGATTAATGTTTCCTTCTAGAAGGAAGACTTGGAGTCTCTGGCAAGTAACTTTTCACTAACTTAAGTGTTTTTTTTAAAAGAAAAGGATGGTCATTAAAAAAACCCAAACCAAAAGATGGTCATACCTAAAGATATCCTGTGGTTTTATCAGGCTATAACTTGCTTCAAGGTGCTGCCTGCAACTCCAGAGTGCCATCAAACAGGGCTAAAATCTCATTTCTATCATGGCTTATGTGGCAGATCAAAAGTCTGGTTCTGGAGGAATAAAGATACTGATGTTATACCCAGGATAAAAGCTTGCCCTGAATAATTCCTCTAAAAAGGCCTTTTCTGGGGGGGAGATGAGGGCAGTGCTTTCCTTCTGCCGTGCTGATTTATCCCCGTGGCGGTGCCTCACGCCGGGCTGTTCCCTGTGTTCCACTTCTCCCCCAGCCCATGGCACAGGCTGTGCTGTGTCTGCACTCAGGGCTGGCTGTGCTGCTCTCTGGGCACAGTCAGCCTGTCAAGAGAGGGGAGGGGGGAAAAAAAAAAGTCTGTAATTCCATTTTTCCAAAAGCATGTGCTACATAAAGTTAACTGGAGTGGGTTGTCACGAAACCAAATGACCTCTCGGAGCACAGTTGTGTCAACCCTTAAAATACTTCTCCATTGTGGTGCAGGCAAAGCACCTGCAGCAGGGTCACCTGTGCCGTGGGGATTATTTATTGTAGCCCAGTTTGGAAGTCTCGAAGCATTGCTAATAAATCTTGTAACACTTTGTTACCTTAAATGGTTCTACTGCCAGTTTTGGTGGCCCTGTTGTTCTTAAAAGGTTTGAGGGAGAACATGAACTGTAGGGAAACTCTTAGTGACCAGAGACAGTGTGAGATGAAGGTGGGTGAATTGTGAATCAATTATTATCTGTTACAAAGAGTTATTGTGCCTTGGTTTATATCAGTCTGAATGCCAAGGGCAACTTCAGGCTCCCCAGATTCTAAATAAAAGCTGCCATCCTAAAAGTTACACTGGTTTTTCTTCTGTCTGAAAGTGTAACTATTGCTGAAACAGTGTCAGGTTGCTGCTGGAGGAAAGGGAAACCTAAGGATGAAATCATCAGGTTCCATTCTGTGCTAGGAGAAATAGTGCAGGGTTTTTTTGTTGATGCTTTCTTAGGCATTCTCCTGTAGTTCCAAATAATTAGCTGTACTTGAGTGTGCCATAAATATGCATCCTGTTTACAAAAGGTAGGCCTTGGATTGCCATCTGGATGTCATCACAAATGGAAATTATGGCCAAATGATGCCCTGATTGTCTGGGTTTTTTTTTTTAAGTTACACGAATTTATTAGGCGTGTGCTTCGAATAAGTTTAAAAGTTTGTTTCTAAACAGAAAAGAGCTTGTGAGAGAAATGAGTGTGTGTGAATTGGAATGTAACTTGGAGAAGGATGTGTAAGTTCTACATTTGTAGCAAGGATACTGTGAAACTGTATTCTTATCTAAGCTCTATTTCCAGTAAATTTAATGAAAAACTTCAGTGGGAACTCAAGGCTTCAACATTTTCTAACCAATGACTGGGGAAAGACAAGCGAGGAAGGAGGAGCTCAAACAAGATCATCTGGAACAAAGTCTTAAAAAATTTACTTTTTTTTAAAAGTTTTTAAATTTAAAAAAAATTACTTTGATTTCCCCAAATCACATTGATTTACAAGCAGGTTTGTACAACTCTCATTCAGAAGTTGCATTTGGAATGTCAAGGGAACTGGATCTCATGGCAGATTCTATCTGGAGAGTATCTAATATGTTTGAGGTCTGCTAAGCAGTGGAAGTTTTTCTCTTATCCCTCATATCTGGGACCCTTTGAATAGGAGACTGGTGTTACTTTACATTCCCATCTTCCCTTCTCTCCAGCAGTGCCCCCAATTCCAGGACAGCTGCTCTGAGATTTCAGAACAGCACAGGGAAGTTGCTGTGATTCATTCCAGCCTTGCTCCTGCCTATGGGTTTAAGAATGGGAGAAGATAAACCTTTGTTTCAGAAATAATCTATATTTTAAAGAAAACTTCAAAATTCAACACTAAATTGCATCTCTTGACCCCTTAAACTCCGTGTTTCTAAGTATAAACTTTTGGAAACAGGGTCAGGCATCCCCAAATCTGCGCTCTGGGACCCCCAGTTTGTCTGGAAGTCACTGCCTGGTGATGGCACCAGGAAAGCAGAAACCCTTAGGAGAAGGATTGAGTTGGATTTAGTGCTCAGAGCTGTTATCAGATCGTTATTAAAACAAGGACTACAAGCACTTTGCACACTCTGTTACTTCATCTCTGAGGGGGTTTGTGTCTTTAACTTAAAATAACAGTCTGCCCTTCAGGGTGGTAACAAGTTGGGGTGTTTCAGCTGCTCAGTCCTTCGAGCAGATGTCTGTACTTATCCAGCAGAATAAAAATTCTTGGCTTATTGGATAATTCCAGGCCTAAAGCCTGCTGTGTTTTTCTTCGTCTTTCTGCTTTTTTAGCCACACTTCTTTAGACTGTTTTTCTCAAGTTAAAAAAAAAAATAAAAGTACATCTAGACCACAGTTGTGGCATTTCCCAGCAAATTTGCTAATGCTGTCTTTGGTTATATAACACACAGTGCCGAGTGAAATGAGGAACCAGGCAGCTTTCTAGTATTAATCAATTTTTTCCTGTTGATCAGGGTTAGCTGTGATACAAGGAGTGACCTGGAAGAAAAGCAGCTTGGTATTCCACTGACTTTTTTTTTATTTTATTTTTTTAATTAATCCAATGTGTTTGGAAATTATTCTTGTCTCTTAGGAAAATGCTGTTTTAATTTTCCTGCAAATAAGTTCGGTGTTATTAAGTTTCTGTTGAAATACCACTTTCCTTATAGAAATATTTGATTGTAGTAGGATTTTCCAAAACTTTCTTACACTGTTCTCTTCTAAGGAATCACACAATTGTTTAAACACCACTCTGTAGAAGATGTGGAGAAAATTTGGTGATTGCTGTTTTAGGGAAGAGCTTTGAGATAGATTTGGAGGATTTGTTCTAAAATAGGAAGGGGATGAATTCCTGCAGAGTGGGAGAATAGACACTGTTTTCCAGAGAGAAAAAGTGCTTTTATTTTTTATTCCTTTTAAGTATTTTGTGATTTAGAACTGTCACTTGTGGAATACAAGAGAACCAACTCAGTGAGCTACTGGCTGTCTTACACCTCACTTAAATCTGGGTGACTTGAGTTCCCATGAGTAATCCTTTTTTAATTCCTTTGCATTACCTCACTTTAAGTCAAGGCTTTACCAGACACTGTTGCTCTTTCTGTGGTTTCCTGACCCTCCTGTGCAATCTCCCACTGCAGTGTTTATTTTCTAATTGGAGACTCTGGGTTTTATGATGGATACAAGGTACAGTTACTGCCTTTCAGTGTATTCTTATTTTATTTGCCTCCTGCTGGAACCCTCTCTTAATTTAGGGAAGGCTCCAAGTTCTTGTTATGGGAATCTTCTGTACCCCTTAATCATTTTTACTTCCTCTCCCTGGATGTTTTCTTTGTTATACTTCATCTTTTCAAAGCCATTTGAACAGAATTAATAGGAATAATATCGTATCATTAAGGGTGCTAAACTTTCTTTAGTGCTCTTTTTATTGCAATTTGCCATAGTTTTGCATTGACTGTTTATTTTACTTGAATTGTTCACAGGGAATGTCTTACACTGAGGGCATCTCTGCAGATGCCCCATGTGCTTTATTATGCAGTGGTGAACACGCCCATCTGACCTGTGTGTGCACACAAAGGTTTGATAGCTGGTTTATTCCTGGAAGAGATGCAAACTCCACTGGAGTGGAGTGGCTGAGAGCTCTTTTCTTTAATTGAGATCTCCTTTGTCAGGTAATTTGTGTTAAGTCTCTAAAGATTCTCGTGTCGCTGCAATACAAAATATCAAAGACATTTCATATTTCACTTATTAACTATTTAGTGTATTTTTCAAATGAACAAAACCAAACCCAGTTGTCAGACCAGAGTGTGTGTATCTTTTTCAGTTTGTCAAACCTTCCAATTTATTCTGTCATTCCTGCCAAGAGCCTTGCACAGATTGACAGGAATGACTTTGTTCTGAGGAATTCTCACCGGCCTACACTTGCTGCATCAAGTTCCTCAAGAAAATGTTACAGTTATTGAAACAACACTCAGTGGTATTTCAGCATTTGTAGCTAAGAAAATTAGATAAAGTCTGACTATTCACTAGGAAGTATTTACTTGCCTTTTATGCACTTTTCCCTTGGACTAAGAAATCACAATATTTATGTGGCTCACCAGTGCCTGAGAGTTATTTTGGATGAAACTTTCAGAAGAGCTTAAGAGCTCACCAGAGTTGCTGTGAGGAGTTAATTTTGTTGTCACATTTTGTTGTCAGAATTCTGCAAGAGCATTTGATTGACTGTGATTAATGCTGTAGAACTTCAGAGAGGCACTGTTATTAATGTGCTGATTGACATAAAGTTACTCTAGTTGAGAGTATTATAATAGCTGGAAATCCATCATCTTGATTATTATTACTGCAAAATGCCATGGAAATGAGGAGTCAGCTCTCCATTATTCTGAGCTGTGTTGAGAGCCAGATGCCTCCCTCCAGTCTGTCAGATATGGATCTCGTTTTACTTGGCAGCCCATCAGAAACAACGTGCCTGTTGAATGGGAAAGGCCTGGTGCTTGTGGAAGTGCCTTGATTCACAGAAATTTGGGTGAATTTTCTCAGGCATCACCAGTGTTCAGGGCCAAGTCTAGTGCAGACTTCCATACCTTGCTGGCAGTAGTTGGTCAGCTGTGGTGTAAAGCAGCTCAGCGCAGGGAGAGCTGACCTGTCTTGAGCAGTGGGTTGGGATCAGAGTATCAGAACACCCCCATTTCCCACAGTCAGACCCTTAGCCAAGCCTTAGTCTTGCCATGGGCTTTTCCCAAGGAATGGGTCATACCAAGTTTCAGTGAGATGAGTAAAAAATTGACTTGGCTGCAAAGCCTTTCACATTGCAGGTAAAGAGCAGAGAGCCCAGCTCTTCCAATCTTATGGACTCTTGACAGGGATTGCAAAAGCAAAGTGGACTTTGTGCTGAAACTTGGCCACAGCTACCAAATCCTGACGTGTTACGTGTCACCCTCTGATCCCTCCACTCCTGTACCAGAGCTGGGCTTTCTTCTGGTTCCTTACCTGCAAATTAAAATGTCCAAGATAGTTTACAGTGACATTTTCTTTCTGTATTCTGTTTTAGTTGACTTTTTATATGCTCAACAGGCATGTGCAAAGAACTTTAAAGTCTAATTTGATCTAAACAGGTTAATCTTGACTGTTAATTGAGCAGAAGACAAATAAATAGATTTGTGCTCTGACTGGGATTTATTTTCACTCTGAAAAATGGAGGAAGTTGCCATTCCCTGTAGTGACTTGGTGAGCCTGCTGACCTTGATTGGTGTCACAGATGAAGCAGATGCAGTTTGCTCTTGTCTGGTTTGGGACTTACTGTAAATTTAGAACTTCTCTTGTGGGTTCTGTTCACATGAGCACCAACTGTTGCTGTTGTCCTGCAGCACAGTCCTCTGCTGCATTCTGAGAAATGCACTGATTGGGCAACTGGGGGATTACAGTTCCTTTGGAAATAGAATTCAGTGTATCTTGTGTTATCAGAGAAGGCTGACGAGCGTTTCTCTGGGAAAGTATCAATGGGCTGCAGCTGAAGTGAATGAAGCACTTTGTGTCCCAGAGGAAGCAAAGCAAACCTTGCACAATTTCTCAGCAGATAAAAATGATTTGGTGACTGGCCTGTACATTAAAATAATGACTTTGCCTACTATTTATCCTCCTCCTCTATCTGCTCTTATAAATTAGAAAGGACCTGCAGTGATGTTCTGCCATGTGACCTTGGGTTGTCACTCTGAAGCTGGGAGGGGATGAGTCGTCCCAAATTTAACAGATACAGAGAAACAAAGTTTTCGTGCTGCAGATATGTTGTGACAGGAGCTGCTTATTAACAATTAATGTTCCTTGGTAGGTTGGAGACCCAGTTGAGAAGATGCTGTAATATTTTTAATGGGGACTGATGGAAAAACACTATGTACTTACTTAGTAGGTAGTTGGCTGTACTGTAGAAAAATAACGAGGTTAAAGGAAATAAATCTGGAAGTGGTTGTCAAGGAGGGGGGATGAAATTCATTGCAAAAGAGAAGTGGGTGATTTTACTGGGAATACTTTGTTTTGTTGGAGCAAAATTTGTGACAAATGACATTTTGTCAATACGGTGAACAAAAGGATTAATTTGGGTAAAAGTGAAAGAGGGCAAATCTGAGCGAAGGTAAATAAAATATTTGAGTGTGAAATCTGAGTGTGCATCTGTGAGAGGCTTTGCTGTAATCCCAGGGCTCCGGTTGACACAAAGGCAGGGCTGTTTCCTGGGAATTGTAGCCCTTGTCCAGCTGTGTTCTCCCAGCAGAGCCCCAGCCCGAGGCTGCACAAACTGTTCGGGCTTGGTTTTCCAGGCAGGGACAGCTTTTCACTGACCCTCTTGAGTTCTGTTTGACAGGGGAAGCAAAACTGCCCTGGAGAGCAGGAGACCCCCTTGATCAGCTTTTGGGTGTACACAGGGGCTCAGAAGTAATTTTTTTAAATCTTATTTCAAAATGTCGCTCAGTGCTGTGACCACTGCTGAACTACTGGGTTGTCAAACAGCAGAACAAAATGGCAGGTAAAGGCTTAAGGAGTTAAAGGGAACTTCACTAAACCCACTAAAAATATTTAAATATTTTAAATATCTAAATTAATTTTTTAAATATAGAATTTTAAATATTTAAAACATTTAACAAAAAAACAGGTATTTTTGATCTAACCCTTCAAACATTCGGCAATCCAAACAGGGCCGTGGCAAATATTGGGGTTATTTGTTACAGATGAAGGCAAACAGATCTAGAGTGATCATTTTAAACTATGTGATCCCAGTAGACATGAAAGTAGTCTTTCAATTGCATTATTCTGTAAATAATGCCAAAATACCTGTTTCTTCAGTTTTCTGTGTGTAGCTTCACTTCAGGGTCAGATAAACTTTTTGGGCAGAGCTCTAGAGAATATAGAAGCAACACTTTCTGGACTTAGATAAAACCTCCTCTTGGTTCAAGAGGAGATTTAAATTTAGACTAATTTTCTGTATTTAAATACACAATTTGGGTGCTCTATTTTTAACTGGATTGTTCATAAAAACTGGCTAAATATAGAGAGCAGCAGTTATTTCTGGAAAACGTTTCTGCCAGCTGACATTTCTCTTGCTGCTGCTTTTGTTTTAATACTTAGCAAAACAAAAGCTGATGGGATAGAAGTGCAGAGAAGAATGTTCATCCCATTTTCTGGGCTGGGCTGGCTGTGTCCGTGTGGCAGCTCTGGAGAAAATTGGAAGGAGTTTGTAGTGACTGAAGTGGGGGGTGTCATTAGGGAAGGTGGGAAGCAGGAATCCACAAGGAGCTGAAGTGATTGAGAAAATCTGAATTGCTTATTTGTGTCCCCTTTCTACAGTTTTGGAAACGGGGGCAGAAATAACATTTTCAAACCTTGCCGAGATAAAAGCTCTGCCTTTAATTATTTACACTTAATTGTTTCATCACAGCTCATGTGTGGGTTAAAATTGCATGGAATTAAGCCCTTGTTTGCCATGCTTTGTAACTGTTGGGTGACATTCTGGACTACTTAAGTCATTATGGGTGAGTAAGTCTTGTAGTCTGTAAAGTTACAACTTCCTGGGCTGCACACTCAGGTTAGTCAGCAGTCATAACGTGCTGGGGATTTGAGTGACATCCCATTGCAGACAGATAGTATAAATGCCTTTGTCTCTCTTCTGCTAGAGAGTTATGGCAGGTAATTTAATTTACAAGATGTAAATTGGATGAGGAAGACTGGAGACAGTTCCTGTCTCAGTTTGGAGGGGTTGGTGGAATGCCACACGTTGAATTGAACACAGGCTTCCCACTCGTAGAATTTTTCAGCCTAAATTTTTTTTTCATCTGTTTATCTGCATTTTGGAAATAGCTGCAGCTTGTCTGGGCTCACAAAGAGCTCCATGTAATGGCAATATATTCCTTTTTGCTTCTTGCAGATTGTTGCATCATTTCTTTCTGTTGGCGTGGCACACCTGCAGTGCCATCCTACCATTTCTTGTGCTGACTGTGAGATAATTTCAGAAGTTTGGGGTGAGATGCAGTGACCTGATCTTCAGTGCTGTCATTGAAGTGGAGACTTTGCCAAACATTTGCAGAAATCGGTGTTTTAAATAGCCCAGCTCCGAATTTTCTTATGCTTTCCATGGCAACAAGTTCATCTGTTATGCAAATGGCACGTTCTCAGTCTCTGTCAGTGCATCTCTTCTCTGCAGAGCTGGGTGTTGAGTGCTGGGTACAAACACACCCACTTAGGAGGATGTGCCTGTGTCTCCAGGTGTCCTGAAATACCTTTCTTGCAGATGCCTGGCAAATGCCCTGATGAAAATGCTGCTGTCTGGGAGGGCAGTGCTGGTTAATGGGTAGCAATGAGCTTATAAAACAGGCAGTTTGGTATTAATAGAAATGCTGTGAAGTTTGGCTTCCTCTTTCTCCTCCTACTGTGTAAGCTTGAAAGTGTCTTTTTAAATGAAGAGGAGATGCGAGCTCTGCTGGAAGAAATGCCAGAAGAACCTTTGCTCACTGCTCTTGCCCTTATTCTATAGATAATTCACAAGATTTCCTCATTTTACCTATAACATTTAGCATCTGCACCTTTAAAATCTGTCTGCTGCCTTTCCACCTTTAAAATCAATTGATGCATGAGGATTGGGCAGAATGACTGTACAGAAATAAGATCTTCTGTAGCTCTGAATTATCCTCTTGGTTCTCAGGAGCTGGAGGTTAAAATTCTGTTGGGGTGATTTTTGTTCACTGTCAAACAGCTCATGTCAACTTTAGTGTTTCATTTGCTTAACAATACCTGCAGTCGTGCCTGCACAAACCAGTTGTATCTGATAACCTCATAATGGTGCTGCATTAAAAAAATGCCCCACCAGTTACTTATAATAATGATAGATTGAGTAAAACAGGATGAAAAGGCATTTACATTTTGCCTTTTCCTGCAGGTTTTCTTACCTACTTGACAGCATTGTTGAAATAAACCTCTTCATGATACTGTGTGTGGAACCTTTCAGGTTTAATTGACATCCCCTTTAATGAGATGTTTGTTTCAAAAATTGATCTGTGGCTTGAATTCTGCCCTTAGAAATGCTGGAATGTGAATAAAAATGTGCTGATTTTGCCTCCTTTTTACATATTTTTTTCCATAATGTGCAGTTTTAGAAAAATATAGTCCTGAAAATGGAGAAGGCTGTTCATGTTGTCAGATTTGGTCTGTACTTTTGAACCAGAGAGATGGAAACGTTCCTAGCTTGGGAAGAGTTTGTAGGAGGGTGTTAGAAAGGGTTTTACGTTTATATGGTCACCAAAAAGTGGGATGATCTGCAGTCAAAGTGGGAAATGCTCTTAGTACAGCATATCTTACACTAACAACCAAATAAAAAAAAAAGGTTTTTCTGGCTTGTGTTAAAAAACCTGAATTATCACCAAAGGTGGTGTGTGGCAGCACTGGAATTTCTGAGCTGGGGGGTCTTGGGAAGCATCCAGTTGGGTTCTGGAGCAGTTTTTTTGGCAATACAAGAGCTTTTGCCCCTCAAAGCACTCAGTAGGCAGTGTTTGCATGTTTTATTTCATTCTAAGTTGGAAGCTTTAGGGTTGCAAAGCCATTCCCTCCCCAGGTAATAACAGTGTGTCTGTTCAGAGCTACTTCAGAGCTCCTCAGCTGGTTTGCTTGAATCAGGTTTCAAAGCAGCACTTAATGCAAGCACTTAAAAGGAACTTTGATATATTGTTGTATTAACAGTAATATTATGGAAGAAATATTGGAGGCTGATGTCATAACATTTAGGTAATGCTTGTTTCAGTAAAGCAGAATTGTTGGGCCTTTCTCTTTCAAGATTGTCATCTTTTTATTGCCAGCCTAGTACTTGGTATCTTTGTGACTTCTCCCTACTGTTTTTAATTTTACTTCACAATTATTCCTCTTTCTCCAGTAACTTGTAGTGTGACATTTTGAAGTATGTCCTGGAAGAACCTCACCTGTCCTAGATCACAATTACCACATTCCCTGAGCTGGTGGATGTTTTTTGGGGCAGGCACTGGAGTTGTGGAGCTTGAAGGGCAACCCACTCCGCCAAAACAATGTGCTATATCCTTCAAAATGTGGCTGTTGGCTTAGAACTTGAACTAAAATATTTGTCTAACCTTGTGGATTGGAGGTCATGTTTTCAGCACATTTCTGTAATCCCCCTGATTATACCAGTAATCCCCAAATACATAGATTTGTATGTACAGATCAGGCACCTCGTGCCTACCAGCCCTGCCGAAATATTAAAGAGTTTCAGTGGCTCTGGGCAGCGCTTCACACACAGCTGTGTTGCCCTTTCTTTAACCAGGTGCTTTGGTTTTGACTTTGCTCTGGGAGCAGGTGCTGCTCGACAATAATGAAAGGTTTGGTAAACAATGGAAGAACTTAAAAAAAAAACAAAGCACCCAAACAAGAAACGAAATGAAGGTGCTTAAATTGAAACAGAGGAAAATATTAAAAAAAACCCAGCCTTAGTATTCACATCTTAACAATAAACATTTTGAATGAAATACCATTTTTTGTTGCTTAGTTAACTGAATTCCACTTATTAAGTATGTAAAGGTCTTCAACATCTACGTGCTGTGCCATTCGCAGTTGGACAAGATTCTAAGAAGTCACTGCAAAGTGTTTCTGCTTTTTTTTCATGATCCTCCAGCCAACACAACTTTGATTTAATTTCTGGAGCAATTTATGCTGTTATTTTGGATATAGCTTTCTGTGTGAGAAAGGCATTCATGTGTTAGAGCCTGTCTGCAGAACAAACAACTCAGATTTTTACCGATGCCTGAAGGCTTAAGGAATCTGTTTCAAAAAACATGACACCTCCCAGGATTCTGGATACAGGAACAGATGAATTCTGGGGCACAGCAAGCTGTTTCTCAAATTAAAATTCAAGTTGCATCAGTATGTTAGAATTCATTAATCAGAAGAGTATGGAAATGATTGTGCAGTTGTTTTCTGCTGAATTTTCTGAAGGGTTTTTTTTTATCTTCATTATGCACTTAAATCTTTATTTCATTCTCTTCAGTGCCTAAATACTGCTTTTTTTTTTTTTTAATATGAGGAAAAAAAAGAAATAGTTGATTTATAGAATAGTAGCAGCTACTGTATGAGATTGATGCAAACTTTAATCTGAACCAGTTCCAAAGGGATTTAAGTAGTGAATTTATATTATTACACCTTAATTCTCATCATGAAGCTGTGTCAGAGTATAACATGGCAGTTTATCTCTCCCCTTCAGCCATATCCTCTCAAAGTGCCCCCTCACCTGTGCTCTAAGAACAGCTTTCAGAGGGTCTCTGAGGGAGTTTCTCCCCTGTTTTCCAGGAAATGGGAGATTTGGGCAGGTACCTTTGGCACTGCACAGGTGGGGTGTAGGCTGGGTGCAGTTATTTGTTGGTTGCAGATCTCAAAGAACCACCAGTATTTTTTACTCATATCACTCACTCTTTTGCCTCATTAACCCAAGATTTTTGGGGAGGCAGATGTCCCCCTCCTGTGTTCCTTGGAAGAGGTGGAAGCAGTGTTGGAGCTCAGGTGTGCTTGTCCTTCTTACTTCACCATCTTAACTGGGAGCGTGTTTGGTGCTGCACTTAAAGGTTATTAAAGATAATAGCATCTTGTGCAATTGGGCAATGTTTAATTATAGAGTTCAGCTCCAAGGATATGGAAGGGCTGTGTTTAACATCTTCCCTCCTGGCATCTGAGTGTGCTCATCTCATCCCACCAGAAATAACTCCATGGTTTAACTGTTTCATCAGTACTTGGCTTAACAGAAAAATCTGAGCACAGGTAACTGTAGGTTGTTTAGAGGTGTCTTGGTTTTTCCAATAAAATGAGATTTGGGCAGCTAAAGATTGCTTCTCTCTTACATTGTTAACTCTGTTGTCATCTGAACTCTCCAAGGTTAGTGGGAGTAGTGATGATCTGGACATTGCAACAGGCACAGGAGATCTCATTCCACTGCCAGTGTTACACAGGTGCTGTGGAGATGTAAAGGCAGATAATCCTCATGCTGACCTATCTTACAACATGAGTGAAGGAAAGGGGAGAAAAAAGAACCCTGTTTAAAGTTGCAAGACAAGTTGGTGCAATCCTCTTTTGATCTTTCTCACTGTATAGACAAGAACCTACTTTCCATCTTTTTCTTCCGTTCATTTTCCTTTACATCTTTCTTCCACAATTCCTCTAGTGCACATACACATATATTAAGTTCTGCCCTTCATTTATTCTTTTGTCATTGTTTCCATTTCACTTTCTCTGTGTTTCATTCCTGTATCTTTCTTGTTTAGACCAAGTGGAGGATCCAGCTGGCCGTAGCAGCCATGTAGGACCCTTCAGGAACCTGATGGTAAGTGCACGTGTGTACTTATGCTCAGGCTTCCACCAGGGTCTGTGTTCTGAGGCATTTCCCATCTCCTCAAGGTTTCTGTTGGTTCCTGACCTCTGGAACTGTGACAGAACTCAGGGACAGACCTTGGGCTGCTCACTGATGTCCTTTATATCAGAATAGTAGGTTGTAGTTTTCACGGAAGATCTGCAGGAAGGAAACGATGCCAATCTTTCAGGTTTACATGAGTTAAAAAGCACTTGGAGATCTTACAGGGGAAAGTCTCAACAGGTGCTAAATCTCTTCAGAAGTTCCTGAACTCCAAATACTCAAAGCTGGGAGAGCATATCAGTGAACTATCACTTTACTATTACTTTATTCTTAAATTCTCTTCCTGGGCATCTACTTTTGAACATTCAGGGCCGGGAAATGATGCAACTGGGACAGTCATTGCTGTGCTTGAAAGAAAGTTACTACCTAGAACAAACTGAAAACCTTAAAACACCAACAATGGGATGGTGTCTCTGGTTGCTGTGTGTCAGGAATTGGTGTGTCTGAAATGCTGTACATACAGAGCAGTTCTGCTCACTGTTCAGAGCAAGGGCACATTTGGTGCTTGGTGAATCTTCTTTTCAAAGATTCAAGAACTCAAACCATCTCCAGCTGTGTCACAGAGCAGGTTGCATCTCTTTTTAGGAGTGTGGCAGGAAAATTATCTTCATGAGTAACTCAGTTTTTGTGGTGCAGATCCTGCTATTGTAGTGACTTCACAGATTATAGTTGGGTCTGGGGTACTATGAATTGTATATTCTATAAATGGATGACACTCTGAAACACTCATGCAGGCTTTAACACATGGGATTTCTGTTGCTCCCTCCACACACTTTACCTCACCCTTGAAAGATATTTCCAATGTTGTTAAAAGAAAGAATTCATTTGGTCTTGGTTTGAAGACTTGGACAGTAAGCTGTTGTCATGCTGAGATTCAGTGCTGCTGTGGAATTAGGTGAGTTGTCCAGTGGCTTCATCTGTGATACCATCATGTGCTGCACCATGTGTAAAATAGTGCCTCTTAAGCGTGGCCAGGGTTGGCAGCTGAGAGGGGATGTGCACCAATCTTTGCCTCCTTGTTTCCAGTCTCACCTGTGGAGACAAAGTGAGGAGTTTGTCATTTAAGTTATTTGTGTGGTTTGCAAAAAATTTGACAGCTCTTAGAGTTCTAGCAATGAAATGGGATTTGTTGTATCACTCAGAAGGTGTGTTGTGATGCGTGTTTGATTCCCTAGGAATGTTTTGTGATCTTGCATTTACACCCCTTTCCCTAGAAATGGAACTGTTTGATGGTGTTATTGAACATTCCCAGAGCGATTTCAGGTGACTTGGCAGATATTTCTGGAAGCTTATTTGAAATCCTTTATACTCAGGTCATGGTTCTACTTAGGAACATTAGAGGTGCTGATAATAAAAAAATTATGTTCAAATGGGACATTCAGTAGCCTGTTGGGTAAAGATGCACCTAAACTCCTTGTGCCTGTGTGAACACTCAACTATGTGCTAAATATTCTGAACCTTGTAGGTGTTTTGTATAAAATCAAAGTTAAATATGGCATTGTCCAAATAATCCTGGTCCATTGTAGCAGGTTAGACAGGGGTATTGTTCCAATATTTGAGGATATTCAGGGATAAATGTTAGTTCACCTTAGGGAGGATGCCTGTGTATGTTCCAGAGGTGACAGAAATTCATCCTGAGTGACTATTGTCAGTTTATGAGACTAAAAACTATTAAACTGGACTAAGAAAATAAAACAAGGTTTATTACCTATAGAAAACTGAAACACCCTGGAATTTGGAGATGGCCTGTGAAATCTGAGCTCCTTGAGCGGAAATACAGATAATTATTTAGATAGAATGTTCAAATCAAAACAAGTGTTTCCTGTCTCTGAGCTGCTGTCTCGGGGAGTGTACTTGGGACTTCTCTGTTTGAACAGAGGAACGTGTTATTTTTAAAGGCATTTCAGTTTCTTGGCTCAAGATGTGAAAAATATTTGAGGGGTAAGAAGGAGGAACTTGCTGACAGGATTGTGACTTGGAAGAATGTGCTTCTAAATAGGAAATGGGTTTAGGGCTGTGATGGACACTTGGGATCAGAGGGAAGGGGCAGTGTGTTATAAAATAGCATGTTGTGTGTTGGAGAGGGCACAGAAGGAATTCTGATTGCTGTTTCTGGAAAGATCTCGTTCCCAGCAGTTGTGTGTAGAAATGGGAATTTGAGAGGAGACACAGAGTTTTATGTCTTTGTGTGGAGAGTGTGGGCTAAGCAGTGAATTCAACCTCAAGACAGTATTACTTGTTATTACACTCTCCTTATCATAATTTCTGTATATTATAGGACAAATCTGTAAAACTAATGGAAAAATCATCAGTACTTTGTAGCGCAGTGGGAAATGAAGTTTTCAGCGTGTTTACATCTTGCACCACTGGTCAGCTCTTTGCATAATGCCCTTTTGTGTTCATTATCCTCTGCCACTAATACTTGCTGCTTCATTTTGCTAACAGAAAGTGTTAGCAAACTTGTTTGTGTCAGCAGGCACAACAAAATACCTTCATATTTTGCTGTTACCCAGTTCCATCTAATTTGGTTTTACTACCTTTGCCTTTTTGGCCAAGCTCGTGGTGCTTTGAGTCTTCTTAGATGTTATTGCTTTGCTGCTTTTATTATTCAGAATGTTTATACAACTCCAATGACTTGGATGGGTTTCTATTTCATCAGGTTTCCAATTAACATTAAGGAGTAATAATATATGAAGAAATTTTCTGTTTTCCGTGTATTTCTGTGAGATACAGGAATTTAATGGCCATAATAAGGTATTGGGTAACTTCATGATGTCAGCTGGTTAACCCTGGACAGGACATTTCTCCTCTAGTTTTTTCTTGCTTTGAAAGTGAGGAAAGTAATTTGGAGTCTGAGGTTTTTAGAAACTCGTTGTTATCTTTAATTACGATTTCTGGGCTCTCGAGGCTGCTTTGCCTCAGTGCTGTCTGTTCTACTCATCTGTCATTTGTATTCCTCAGGAAAGCAGGGTCTCTACAGGAGTGTGTTACGTTCCAAAGCTGGGGCTTTAACTCAAATATGACAAGTAAGAGTTTTTGAATGGGAATAATAAGTTTTGGGATTTTTCCTCCCCAGGAAAGAAGAAGACTCAGGAAGGTAAAAACAAGGGAAAGAAGGCAGCAGATACAAAACAGAAAAAGACTGATTTGGATTCTACTTCTGCAGATATGAAGGATTCTAAAGAGGGTGAGTTTTTAAGTATCTTGTTTTTTTGCTTCTATATCATTTTGGATCAAAATGTCATGTTTAGTTCTTTACAGGTTATGTTAGTGCAGCCAAGTGAACATGTTTATATTGTTTACCTGAATAGTTTTATAAGTTAGGAACTGGGGTATTAGAAGCACGTCACAGAAGTACAAATCTGACCACAGGAAAAACTAATGTACTGCAAAATTTAGACATAAACCCGAACTCCTTAGGGAGTCAAGGAGGAAAAAACAGCATATTAATTCTTTTGACCCATAACTCCTCCACAACTTTAATCTGTAGTCCCTTCTGCTTGCACAGCACGTGCACCTCTGTTGTGATTTAGGAAGAGGGAGGAGCAAGGTGCAGCACACTCTGGAGAGTTTGGTAAAAATGTCCCACGCTTTCCTTGTGTTTCAGGTCATAAAGAGGAAGATGAAACGCCTTCTGTTTCTGCTGTGCTGTCCCTGGAACAAACAGCTGTGATTCAGGAAATGGTAAATCAAGATGTGCTTCCAAAGCTGATGATCCCCAGTCCGACCAACGAACCACAAGTGGTAACTGAAGACAAACAAGGGGAAGCAATAAACTGTGCATCAGATGATTTAGATGACGATGAAGAGGAGGAGGATGAAGAAGAGGAAGATGAGGAGGAGATGGAAGATGCCAATATGCCTAAGGAAAATGCTGAAATGCCTTTGATGTGCGAAGAAAAGTTGGACTCTCTGGAAGAACAAAAGAGCACGTCGGAGGAGTCGCCGGAAAACTCTCCAAAGAAAAAGCTGGTGGTGAAAATCCCGAAAGCAAGAGGTGAATCCAACGGTGACGTTCAGGAAACGTTCATGTTTCCCTGTCAGCACTGTGAGAGGAAGTTCACAACAAAGCAAGGGCTCGAGCGCCACATGCACATCCACATATCCACCCTCAACCACGCCTTCAAGTGCCGGTACTGCGGGAAGGCCTTCGGCACCCAGATTAACCGGCGAAGGCACGAGCGACGCCACGAGGCCGGGCCCAGACGGAAACCCTTCCTAACCCTGACGTCATCACAACACCTGGATAACGTTGCTGATAACCAGGTAATCGTGGATGACGGTCTTAAAGACGACCTGAACGTTCCCGGCCTCGTGCAAGATTCCGTTGTCTTGGATTCTGAGAAAGCCTCCCAAGAGACGTCCAACTCGGCGTTTGCTGAGGAGAACAAGGAGCCCAAAGAGTTGCACCCCTGCAAATACTGCAAGAAGGTGTTTGGAACTCACACCAACATGAGGAGGCACCAGCGCAGGGTTCACGAGCGGCATCTTATTCCCAAAGGGGTCCGGAGAAAAGGATTCTTCACCGAGGAGCCGCCGCTTCCCACGGAGCCGGCCCCCGCAGTGCAGAGTGTGTACATAGCCAGCACAGAGATCGAGGAGGAGGGGGAAGTAGATGATGTCTATATTATGGATATTTCCAGCAATATCTCTGAGAATTTAAATTATTACATTGATGGGAAAATCCAGTCCAACAGCAGCACGAGCAATTGTGATGTGATTCAGATGGAGTCCAACTCTGCAGACCTCTATGGGTTGAATTGCATCATCAGTCCGGTCACGGTGGAAATTTCCTCCAATATAAAGGTTACACAAACACATGTGAGTGAACCTCCTAAGGAACCCTCTAGCAGTGGGAGCAATGAATCCAAAAAGAGAAGAACTGCCAGCCCTCCTCTTGTACCAAAAATAAAAACTGAAATAGAGCCAGAACCTATAACTCCTACAAGTTCTTTAAATCTTCCTCTTAGCATTTCAACAGAAGGCTTATCTTTTCATAAAGAAAAGGGGGTTTATTTGTCATCAAAATTAAAGCAGCTTCTTCAGACCCAGGACAGTAAGAAGATTACTCCATCAAATGAAATCCCTAAACTAGGACCTTCTGTTACATCATCACCTATTTTGCCTCCAGTATCCAGCAGGTTTAAAAGAAGGACCAGCTCTCCTCCCAGTTCTCCACAGCACAGTCCGGTGCTTCGAGACTTTGTCAAATCAGGTGAGGGAAAAACCGTGTGGAACGATAATATCCGGAGCTCAAAAATGCCAAAGTTAGAAAGTCACAGCAGCAGCTCACCTGCTTGGAGCGTGACTGGAAGGGAGGACAAAGAGACTCTGAGCCCTCACTGCTTTGAAGAATACAAAATATCAAAAGACTGGACAGCAGCTCCAACGTTTGGCAACGTGTGCAACCAGCAGCCACTGGATTTATCCAGCGGTGTGAAACAAAGGTCTGACGTCAAAAGTAAGACTCAGGTCCCCTGGGAGTCCGTTTTAGACTTGAGCGTGCATAAGAAGCCCTGCAGCGATGCCGAAGCTCGGGAATGCAAAGAAAATTCCACACAGCCAACGTGTAGTGGTGTTAAGAAGAAGAAACCAACCACGTGCATGTTGCAGAAGGTGCTGCTGAACGAGTACAACGGGACGGAGGCAGCCCCGGACGGCGCGCCGGGGGTGAACAGCAGCGCCAGCCCCGGCAAAGCCCCGGAGCCCCAGGCAGAGCCTGACGTGGATCCCGGGCTCTCGGCATCCTCTCCCGCTGACGCTCAGCCCCTCAGTTCCTCCGCCTCCCCTGTGCCACAGGCACCCGCTGTCCCCCCCGTGTGCCAGCTGCCCCCCTTGTTAACCCCCACCAACCCCCCCTCCCCGCCGCCCTGCCCGCCCGTGCTAACAGTCGCTACGTCGCCTCCTCCCCTGCTCCCAACCATGCCCTTACCCATTCCAGATGTCTCTGCCAGTGCCACTAACACCTCCTCCTGTCCATCACCGCTCTCCAACACTACTACCCAGTCCCCGCTACCGGTTCTTTCACCTACGGTTTCTCCTTCTCCGTCCCCTGTTCCTTCTGTTGAACCTCTTATTTCTGCTGCCTCACCTGGCCCTCCTACACTCTCATCCTCCTCTTCCTCCTCTTCCTCTTCTTTCTCCTCCTCCTCGTCTTCGTCATCTCCATCTCCACCTCCTCTTTCAGTAGTTTCTTCTGTTGTTTCCTCTGCTGATAATCTTGAAAGTTCTCTCCCAATAATAAAACAGGAAGAAGCTGAAAACGAGCAGCAGAAAGCAAGAGAAGATCCTCACACTTCCAGTGACTCGGGAGTGGTGCAGGAAACCTTCAATAAGAGCTTTGTGTGCAATGTCTGCGAATCCCCTTTTCTTTCCATTAAAGACCTAACGAAGCATTTATCTGTTCATGCTGAAGAATGGCCCTTCAAATGTGAATTCTGTGTCCAGCTTTTCCGGGATAAAACAGACCTGTCGGAACATCGCTTTCTGCTCCATGGAGTGGGGAATATCTTTGTTTGTTCCGTCTGTAAAAAGGAATTCGCTTTTTTGTGCAATTTGCAGCAGCATCAGCGGGATCTCCATCCAGACAAAGAGTGCACGCACCATGAGTTTGAAAGTGGGACTTTGAGACCCCAGAATTTTACTGATCCCAGTAAGGCCAACGCGGAGCACATGCAGAGCCTGCCAGAAGATTCCCTGGAACCTTCTAAAGAGGAGGAAGATGAAGATCTAAATGATTCCTCTGAAGAGCTTTATACCACGATAAAAATAATGGCTTCTGGCGTGAAATCTAAAGATCCAGATGTTCGTATGGGCCTCAATCAACACTACCCGAGCTTTAAACCACCTCCCTTTCAGTATCACCACCGCAATCCCATGGGCATCGGGGTTACTGCCACGAACTTCACTACCCACAATATTCCTCAGACTTTTACTACTGCCATTCGATGCACAAAATGTGGGAAAAGTGTTGACAACATGCCTGAGTTACACAAACACATACTGGCCTGTGCCTCTGCCAGTGATAAAAAGAGATACACACCTAAAAAAAATCCAGTGCCCCTCAAACAGACAGTGCAGCCTAAGAATGGCATGGTGGTTATAGCTGGGCCTGGGAAGAACGCCTTCAGACGGATGGGTCAGCCCAAAAGACTCAATTTCAATGTTGAGATTAGCAAAATGTCCTCCAACAAACTAAAAATAAGTGCATTGAAAAAGAAAAAACAGCTTGTCCAGAAAGCTATCCTGCAGAAAAAGAAATCTGCCCAGCAGAAGGCGGAGATGAAAAACAATCCATCCGAGTCGGACCCTCACATCTGCCCCTACTGCAACAGAGAGTTCACCTACATCGGCAGTTTGAACAAGCACGCCTCGTACAGCTGTCCCAAAAAACCCATCTCTCCCTCCTCTAAAAAGAATTCTTCCAAAAAAAGCGCCGGCTCCTCCCCGGCGAGCAGCGACAAGGGCGGCAACCAGCGCCGGCGAACGGCGGACGCGGAAATCAAGATGCAGAGCACTCAGCCCCACCTGGGCAAGACCCGAGCACGGACCTCGGGGCCGGCCCAGCTCCAGCTCCCCTCGGCCTCCTTCAAGTCCAAACAGAGCGTGAAATTCGTCCCTTCCATGCGCTCCAAAAAGCCAAATTCCTCTTCGTCCCTGAGGAACTCTAGCCCCGTGAGAGTGTCTAAAATGTCCCACGTGGATGGGAAAAAAACTAAGGTGGTCACTAAGAACAGCTCCGCTGGAATGCCCAGCAAAGCGTCCCGCAAATTGCACGTCAGGATACAAAGGAATAACAAAGCTGTTCTGCCGAGTAAATCTGCTGTGGCAAGTAAGAAAAAGGCAGACAGGTTCAGTGTAAAGTCTAGAGAGAGGATTGGGGGACCCATCACACGGAGCCTGCAGCAGGCAGCAAACGCAGAGGCAGCAGAAAACAAAAGAGATGAAAGCAGTACAAAGCAAGAGCTAAAAGATTTCAGGTAAGCATTTCATTTGAAGTTGAAACAACCCCAGGAACACGTTGCTTGCTGGTTTGCCAATTTTCTTGGTCTTTTTTTTTTTTTTTTCCCCTTTTTTTCTTTTGGAGTTTCTCATGCTTGAATAAAAAAGAAAAAGAGAAAAGTTGCATTTCCTGAAACGTGGTTGAGCAGCTCACTGATGCCGAGGTCTGATGTACATACTTGATGCATTTTGTCATGTTGTCATGAAATTTATACACGGTTTGTATAGAGAATGTCTTTAATTATAAACTGAATTGAAAACTCTGGGGGAAAAAAAAATATAAATGTCAATACCTGAGTGCAAATAAACTTTGTTGTTAAACTCAAATGTTATTGGAGACACTGACCTTGTATTTGGTATCTGAGGTGGCCCAGAACCATTCTAGATTTATTCACTGAGCTCAAAATCATGACTGCATTCTTTACTCACTGAAGTAACTTGCTTTGGTTTGTAATAAAAAGCATTCTCTGCATATATATACAAGTATATATATAAAAGAAGCAAACCATGACCAAATACTTCAAAAATGTATGTGCATACGGATTGAATCAGATCATGAAATACTTAATATAAGGGAAATAGACATGTAAGAAAATTTACATGACCGTGTAAATTTGTTAGAAGTATCATGCTTTTATGTTTCACTATAAAATTTTATAATTAAAGTTCTATTTCTTTTTTGAGAAGAAGCATTTTAATCACAAGAAAGGGTAATACTTCAATAAATAAATAAAACCTTAATCTACGTGCCTGAGTCCCGACTTACGTCTTCATGTAGTCTCTCCAATCAACAGAATATTTTGCACAGTGTTTCTAAGCTCTGTTGCTTTGCTCCTGCCCTGTTATTTTTGGAAACAAGTGTCTGATTTGCCAAGGAACTTTCCCAAAGCTCACTGGTGATTTTGGGTTTGGTGATTTCAGCGCTGGCCGTGATTAAACACCAGGTTTAGGTTTGAGGGGAGGATGTTTTTTATTGAAGTCATGGCTAAGTAGAGGAGGGGGAGGAACTGGCAGCCTCTGTCAGAACAAGTGTCCCTGAGCAGGATCTGCTGAGTGTCAAAATCCAAACTGTTCACAGCTTGTGTGTCTTATGGTGGAGGCTCCGAGGTGGAAATGGTGAGGAAATGCTTTGCAAAGTAAAGGTTCCCCAGAGCAGAATTATTCCCAAAGGCTAGAGGGGAATTTGACTTAAAATAGTCCATACCCAAATTAGGATGTGTGGAAGGAAAAAAAATGTTATTGGAATTTGGAGACTAATGGTGTAAAAAATGCCTTTTAGGAACAAGAAATGTCTCCCAGGCCTGTCCTCTTGGGACACAAACATCTTCCTGTTAATTCTCATCGGCTGCTCTCCCAGTGTTATGTGTGAAACTGTATTTAAATGATGCCAGAACAGATCAGAATAAGAAGCCAAAATGACACATCTTTGCATCCAAATGAATCATTTGACCTCAGGCAAAATAACGAAGTGCTTGGAAATCAGTGCATATGGGAATTGTTCTGTAGGAGTGGGGGGGAAATACCAATTGACAAGGGGTAAGATTTCCTTGGCTGGCTCAAATTGCATTACTTTACAGAATTTATCCGATTAGTGAGTAGTTTCACTAGGAAATTTTTTTTGTTTCTGAAATAACTTCCATAAATTTAGCTTGTCTATTAAACTTTATATCAAATATGAAGATTTTTTTTTTGCCTTCCTACACTAATGTCAGCACAGTTCAACTTTGATTCTACTCTATGTAGGCACTATTGGGTTTTGCTTTTTTTTTCCCCCCAGGAAATCTCAATATTTTTCCAAGACCTCCTTCATGTAATACTTGTTTTCCACCTTTCAGGTTTTTTTCTGTGTAAACATACTCCGTTCACAAATTGTTTTGTCATTTATATTCAGTTTTTATTTTTTTGTTTATTTTTATTTTCTAGGAATCTCCTGTAAAAAAAAAAACACAAACAAACCAAACAAAAGTCCCTTACTGCCATGGTAGAGCTGTTGCTCCTCTTAGGATAAGCACTACGCCAAGGGATGGGAAATCCAAGCTTGTGAAACCCGCAGGAACTGACTCACAATCCCAAAATTCCCTGCAGGCTTCTTGCCTAACGCTCAGTGCCAGGCCTAGATTTCCTCCTTTCGTGCCTGCCACGCACGGGATGATTCAGATTAAAGAGAAAGGAATACTGCTTTAAACAATGACACCCCGCAGGAAAGCATCGAGAGGAATAGTGGGATTAACTAAACCAAGGCTTGTGCTCTGCTGCTTGCTCAGCTCCTGGTTTCGTGCAAACCTCCGTGGAGTTCCTTGGCTGCTCGGCAAAGCAGGTTCCTGCAGCGTGTCCAGAACTCAGTGTAGATTCAGGGACAACAATTGCTGCACTCACAAGTATTTTTGTCGTGTATTAAGTCTCTTAAAAAGCCTTTTGTCTAAATGAATCAGTAGAGGCCAACCCAGCACGGCAGAATTCCCTTCTCTTCCCACCTTCTCCTCGCTTCCTGACTCTTTTAGATGTCCAGCATACAATGGGAGAGAAAGAAAAAAAAAAAAAAAAAAGCCTGAATTGGATGTTTTATGAATTTTCCAACTTCGTATTTACACATGCAAATAAAACTTTATATAGCAACAATGACTTTCTAAACAGCAGATATTTAATGGATGCAGTGTATCCTTTTATGGATCAGAAGGCCAGAGCAGGGCTGCAGACCTGTGTATTTTGGAAGTTCAATCTGTAATTCCTCTGAGAGGTTGTACACCTCTAATAACTTAAGGCAGCAGATGGGTCTGTTGTTCCTAACAGCTTTTTATGGCAATGCCATTTGTCACGTGTTCACAGAGCTTTCGAGATTAATGACGGAATGGATGGAAAGTGACTTAGTTTCTTTATACAGCCACCCCCTTATATTTTTGTTCTTGACTTAAAAAGTAATCTACCTCTTAAAAAATTTGTAGTTTAATACTTGTTTGGTGAATTTGTGCCACTTTAACTTTCACTTTCACTATCATTCCCATTTTGTTACATTTCTGTTATGGGGACTTTATGTTGAAATATTGTATAAAGCATTTGTAGCAAGTTTAAAAAAAATAAAATATTTAAAATTATTTAAATTGTTTTGGACACTTCAATTGTACTATATGTGATTTGCATTTTACATTAATTTCATTTTGTTTTCATTTTGGGTTGTTAATCTTGGAGCATGTTCCTGTATTAAAGTTTGCTGTTAGCTATATTGTTTCTTCTATTGGAGAGTGATATAAAGACTATTCTAATGAAAACATTAAAATTACAATTTGACATAAAAGTGGGGTTGTCCTTGCTTTTGAACACTGTAGCCTTGCTGAAGGGGCTGTAAATGCAGGTAAGCAACTGCAGAGGGATTTTCCTCCTCCATCCGTCCATCCTGTAAATTCCAGCTGTAGTTCCAAGTCTGTGGTGTTGCAAGCACTTAATGACCAACTAGATGGAACTGTCATGGCACATTTTCTACAACCAATAAATAAACTTTTTAAGAACTCGTGGGAAACTCGCCTTTTGTGTGGAAAGCAGGAAAAATGAACCCATGTACATCTAGGAGGAATTAAGTGTTCTTGCGTCCTCCAGTTGGCTGTGCCCAGTTCACTGAAATGAATTTATACCAATTTGCCACTTCTGACTTAGCCTTAGGATTTTGCTTTTTAATTGTGGACACAGTTAATAAATTGAAAGTATTTAAATAAAACTTGCACGCACCATTTCAACTTGGGATATTATAGTGTTTTTCTGATACTACAGTGTTCTATTTTTATATGCTTTAAACTTGTGAAATAGTTTAATAAAAAAAAATTACATATAAAGACTTCTTGGCTCTGAGAATTTTGGAATGTTTGATTCCACCATCCAGATAAATGTTCTGCCTCCTGCAGTGGAGCTGGAAGTGTCTGTGTCCCACACGAGGGTGGGATGGAATGATGTGACATGGACAAACCTGAGAGTGTTACAGAAGCCACCTCCTTCCCATGGGCAATCCTAACCCAGTATTTTATGTAGCTGTCTACTCAAAATAATGCTTTTGTGTCATTCCCTGAACGTGAGTTCTCTCTCTCTAACAACGTGGATTTGAGCTGCTGGGAAGGAAGATGTGGTGCAGTGATGCAGAGGCTCCAGCGTTGTTCATGGAGTGGTTTTGCACCCACGCTGCGGTTCAGGACTTGCACCACGAGGGAAGAGTCGAACCCTCAGTCTGCAGCAGCAGCTCCATCAATGGTAGGAAGCCACAGCGAAGCCTTTTTAGTCTTGATTAGGTTTTACTCAATTTACCCAAGTGAAAGCAGGCTTTTGCATGCCCATATTTGTATCTGGATATTTTGTAAGAATTAAGAAACACACCAAAAAATAAAACTCGGGGTAGTTTTGAGATTACTGAGGGCAGGAGATAAACTTCAGTAGCTGTTTCACATCTTCTGTTTTTGACAAATGAAATGCCAGTTGGTGTTTGGTCTTTGCAGTCTCAGTATTTCGGTCACCTTGTAAGGATTTATTGGCCGTGAATAGCAGTGAGCTGATCATAAATAAAGCAGCTCATTCCTTAATATTGTGGCAGAAATGCTGTTGCCACTGTCTTTGCTGTGATAGTAAGTCCTGTTGTGTACCAAGGATGTGCCATCCAGATGTTCACCCTCATTTGCACCCACCAGTTCACCAGGGAGGAGATGTCAGTTCCAAAATGAGAGCAGATCCTCAGGGAGCTTCATTCCTCAATAGGTGACTCATGGCAGATTCCAACATCCAGCTTTCATAGTTACTGTTGCATCTCATCTGCATAATTGAATTTCCCTGGCTTTTATAGCTGCCTCTTTATGATCTGAAGCAACAATAAAGCTGTGATGTTGCCCACGAAGTGCTGACACGTCTTGAAACACATCCAAAGAGGCAATGAAAACAATTAAACTTGTCCTGTTTACAGAGACCAACTGACATGCTGGGAGAGATCAAATGAGTGTCAGTTTGATGAAAACAGCCATGCTGGAGTTGGGGTGGAGACAGGAGATCTGACACCTTGTGTTTACTTTTTTTTTTGTTTGTTTTCCTTTAGCCAGTTTGCTGGAAGGTGTTAAAGCAGCTTGTGGCTGGGGCTGGGTGAGCTGGGCAGTGCAGGTGATGCAGCCAGAGCCCTCCTGCTCTGCCAGCTCCTCCCTGTGTGAGCTGCCCCAGGGGGTTTAGGCTGGGGTGATTCTGGTTCTCTGATCTGTCAGCATTTTGTGTTGCAGGACTGTTATTTAAAATCCTGGTGCAGTTCCTGACGATTTTCTTTCCAAATGCAAGTAGGAATGGCACTTTACTCTGGTTTGCAACTTCATTTCCAAAATTATGATCCAATTCCAGCTTTTACTGGAGTCGAGTTCAGCCAAGGAGCTGAATTGCAACAGCAAACCTGTGACAGGCAAACAGCTTGTGAATGACCCTAAAGAGGAGACTTTCCATACTAATTCTACCTTCTATTTACCAAGTGTGAGATCCATGTGAGTCACATGATGTTGTACTTCTGTTCATGGTGAAAAGCAGCTAAAGAATAGATTCTGAGGAACAAGTGCATGCTGGTTTGGATCTGAGCTCTTGTGGTAAGTGAATGATGAGAGAGAGGGGAAATTCCACATCTGTTTAATTAAAAACTGGTGAAGAACAGCAGCTCTCTGATGGAAGAGGGGATGTGTAGGACCTTGCAATATTTTTTGAAAGAGTGAGATGGTAGGAAAATAAATCTTACTTCAAAGCAAGATGCAAATAAAACACTAAGAAAGGCATGGTATATTAAGTGTGCAGTTAATGGTCCATTGTACACACCAAACGAGAGCGAGAAAATGTTATTAAAGAGGGACCTTTTTCTCCTATATATGAAGGAGTTACTGTCATTTCTTAAGCTTTGTTTGGGATTTTTCTTTGCAATTTAAGTGATGTCTTAAAGGTGTTTCTTTGAGTGAAATGAATACCAAGGTAACACTGGAGCAGCTGATGCTGCTTTGTGCCCATCACTCACATCCACACCCAGAGGTGTAAATTCAAGTAGATGGATAGAGTGGGAATGAGTGTGAAGTTTCCAATGTCTAACAGGGGATTCCTGGCAGAACAGAGGAGCAGGAGGTGCTGGAGTCCTGTGCTGCCTCTGGACCACGATCTCCAGCCACCAACTACTCCTGACCCTGTTCCTTAGTTCAGAGGGAGCTTTGCTGCCACTGAGTCACCTCTGAGTGCTGCTTCCCACTCACACTTCATCGCTTTCCATTCTCATTTTGCTGCTCCTGCACCTTAAACCTCTTAGCAAGTCTTAAAAAATGCTTTTGGTAGAGCATGCATTGGACAAAGAGCATGGAAACATTGCTTGCTTTTTTTTTTTTTTTTTTTTTTTTTAAATACAAAGCAGTAAAATTGAAACTCAAAAGGAAGCTTGAGCAGGCATCAGGTTGGAGGGAGGCTTTTTCTTATAGAAGGGTAGCTGCTTGATTTTCCTAATTTATTCAAAGCTCCAGTGGTTTGTGGAACACGGTGTAGCAATCAGCAGTATGCGCTTTCTTTGTGTATGTATCACTCTGTTTTAATTTTTTAAGACTTTTATGTTCCACAAGCCAAACAGGGTCTCTGAGTCATGGTTTGGATGACAGTGCTCCCAGAAACTGCCAAAGGGTTGTGAGAAACAGCTTTGATTATTCAGTGGGTGATGTTTCAGAAGTACAGGCTCAGCTCTCAGCCTGGGTGGTGCAAGGTGCTGTGGGACAGCAATGAGCAGCAAAACTGAGACTTGCACCACTCAGAATGCCCTGAGCCAGTCAAAAAAGAGGAAAAATCCTATATATGGGCCTGTTCCAGCAAAGCCTTCCTTGATTCCAGCTGAGGGAGCTGGGGGGGCTCAGCCTGGAGAAAAGGAGGCTCAGGAGGGACCTTCTGGCTCTGCAACTCCCTGACAGGAGGGGGGAGCTGGGGGGGAATTGGGCTCTGCTCCCAGGGATCAGGGACAGGAGGAGAAGACACAGCCTGAAGCTGTGCCAGGGGCTGCCCAGGGAGGTTTGGAGTCCCCAGCCCTGGAGGTGTCCAAGGAAGGACTGGACGTGGCACTCAGTGCTCTGGGCTGGGGGACAAGGTGGGACTCGATGATCTTGGAGGACATTTCCAGCCTTAATGAGTCTGTGATTTCTTCTGCAGTTCAGGCAGTGCTGCTCAGCAGAGTTAAATGCCCTGTGGTAAAGTAAATGCAAGGACTTTTTCAGGGGAGGGACTTTGTTGGGATCACAGAGGATGTGCTGCCCACTGAGGGCATCTGAAGGCTCATTGCTGTGTCCAGACCATGTGTGAACAGCACTCAGTGACATCCCAGCTGTGTGATGGTGGAATTTATGGAGTATTTCATTTAGGTACTGAGATTCCTGCTCAACATTTCAGTATGGAAGGAGGTGGAAGGATGATAAATAATGAATTCTTCCATCACTGAGCTGCTTTAGAGAATTTCACACTCAGACTCTGCTGTCACTGGAGTTTGGAGTTGTTTTCTCCATGGATGTGATTCAGCACATACCAACTTTTTACCAAATTGGATTCCCTGACAGGGTAGAAGATGGGTTTGAGTACTGCTATTTTTAATCCAACATTCTTCACCTTTTGGCTCACACAATGCCCTGTGCTGCTTTAAAAGGGCAGGAAGATAAATTGCTGTCATGATACTGTTCATCTAAATTTATAGACCTAGGCCAGGAGTTCTTAAAGTGACTGATAATCTCTTTGAGTACCTTCAAGGAGACTGATTTTTCTGGAGGAGCTCAGGAGAATTCCTCCACAGAGGAATCCTCAGTGCTGGGTTCCTTCCAAGTGGCTGCTTTAGATCACTGGTTGCTTTTGAAAATGGAGTTGTATTTAAGTAATATGGTACTGATACATCAATTTTAGAGTCCCCTGGATGAGCTGTGGGCATGGTGTGAGATTCCTCCTTGCTTTTGGTGTGGTGTTCATCCCCAGAGCTCCTGGTGCTCTGGAGCAGAATTTTGCTGGGAGTGGAACTAAATCAGCAATAGAAAAAACTTGAACTCTCAGAGCACATGCAGGAAACAAAAGCAATTTTGGAGTCCTTGTGGGGGAGCAATGCTGCTTTAAAGGCATGAAGCTCTTTGAAGCACTGTGGTTGGAGGTGCTCTTAGGGTGTCTTCTTGGAAGTTGAGAATGCAAAGGATCTCAGTAACAGGTTTTTCCAGTTTAGATTCATGAAAGGCCTGACCATAAAATCATCATATTCATGTTATGTCCTTCAGCATTACGTGATGGAAAGATAAAATCCTGACCTGCTGCAGCTCTTTCATGAATAAACACAAGTAAGTCTCCAAACATCCACACTACAGCACATTAAGATCCTTTTTGCTCTCTGCTGTCCCCAATTTTTATATACACAGGATCAGGACTCTCCCATAGAAAAGGGAGCCATCCCCCTCAACAAAATTCAATCCACAAACATTTTTGTCTTGCTAAATATTTTGTTTCACTAAAACAAGACAAAAATCTGCTCGCTGGTGGTTGATGTTTTTAATGTTTTTCCAAGCCCTTGTTTTGTGTATTTAATTTCCCATTAAGCAATATGTTAGTGCCAGAGAGAACATGCCAGTCAGGGCAGCAGCACGATGGTTTAAACCTCACTGAGAGCAGAAAGCCCAGAAATGGCATTTTCCCCCCCACCTCAAACCCCTCCCAGTTGCCTTCTGGCCTGTGAAATTGCTCAGCCTAATTCTGCAAAGCCAAGAATTTAGGCTTAAATATCCATATTTCTATGTGTGGTTTTTTGTTGTTGGTTTGTTTGTTTGTTTGTTTGTTTTTTTCCTAGGCAGTCAATGATTTGTGTCAGTTTAGATACTGTTTTATGTAAGAGTAGGAAACCCTTGATAAAATCTGTCCCTGCCCTGTTTATTGTTGGACATGTTGGAGGGTGCGTGTCCGAAATTTTGGGCCACATTCATGGGGGTTTTGTAGATCAGGAGAGTAGAAGTATAAGCTGTGCATGAAAAAACACACTATTTGAGGTTGAAGTGTGAGCCTGAATGCCCTAATTTTTGTCACATACAGCCCTGACTTTGTGCCCTGGATTTCCTGGTGTCACCAGCGGCCACCTCAGCTCGTTTCCCCCTTCGTTCCCACAAATAACATGCTTTGTTTTTCTTGGGCATTTCTAGAGGACTAAACTGGCAACCTGGCAGAATGTTAATGGCACAAGTGTGGTACAGGACAAGGTAATTTGCATAAAAACCACCAAATGTATTTCGGGAATGTCTGAGGGGAAGGGGGTGTGCTGGGATTTGGCATTTTTACGGACCTTGGAGTTCCTGTGCGCTGCTCATGGCAAGGCTCGGGGGCCTGGGAAGGGAGTGAGAGCAGGAATTTGGTTTGGACAAGTACTTGAGAGTTCTGGAGAGACTTTAATCTGGTAACAGGGAAGCAGGTGGTGGGGAAACCTTTGTTCCCAGCTCTGCTCTGAGCTGCAGATTGTCGGGGCGACCTTGGCAAATCACTTTCCGTCTGACTCAGTTCTGGAACTGAAAAATGGGATTATGGTACTGACTCACACTGCAAAATACTTTCAGATCCGAGGATGGAAGACTGTGAGAGCTGGGATTTAGTGTAGTTTTATTGTAGCAAGTCTCAGTGAATTTGGTGATTTATCTCTTTTAGTAAAGGTGTGCTTTCAGAGAGAGCTTTAGGCCCTGTCTATGTGTGAAAAAATAGCCTCATTTACCTTCTGGGTTAGCTTTAATTTATGGAGTAGCTGGTGAATTTACCAAGCTGTTCATCCTGATTTAAAAGTCCTTAGTTCACAGAGAAAACTCCTGCCACCTAACATTTGGGTTCTGGGCCTTTTTGCCTTGCAAACAGAGTGTGTTTTCTGATGTTACTCCTTTTGGTTTTGACCAGGGCTGTTCCCAGCAGTGGTTTGGGGGGGGGGCTGGGGCAGCCTGTGCTGTGCTGTTGGTCAGGGCCGTGCTCGGGGCTGGGATGGGTTGGGGTGCAGCCCTCGCCCCTTCCACTGCTCAAGGTGGCTGAGAATTCCTCCTCTTTGCCTGTCTCCAGTTACCCCAGTGCTGAGATGGTGAGAGCAGGTGCAAAGTGACAGTGCTAAAAATACCCATTTCAATCCCTGTCCCTAAAGCAGGGGAGGGGATTTCGGCTCCCCTCCCCCTCGGAGATGAGCTCGCCTTGCACTCCCAGGGTTGGTCTGAATTCATCCAGGCATTCCTGCTTTCCTTTAAACAGCCTCCTCAAATGGGATCTTTAGCTTTAAAGCTTGATGAAATTAGGGGTCAAAGGTCACAGAATCCCAGAATGGTTTGGGTTGGAAGGAACCTTAAAGCTCATCCATTGCCACCCCCTGCCATGGGCAGGGACACCTTCCACCAGCCCAGGTTGCTCCAACCTGGCCTTGGACACTTCCAGGGATCCAGGGGCAGCCACAGCTTCTCTGGGCAACTTGTGCCAGGGCCTCCCCACCCTCACAGGGAGGAATTTCTTCCTAATATCTGATCGAGATGTGCATTTGAAAATTCAGAGCAGATTTTCTCCGATAACTGTCTCTTTGGATTTTAGGCTTTTAAAATATTTTTTTCCCTTGAGGTTTCCCACAGGATCCAGGCACTGCCTCATTGCCTGCACTAAAACATGGATGTTATTGATTATAGAAAATCTTTTACAAATGATAATTAATATTTTGACAGAAAGCATTACTTACATGGAAACATTCTAAACAGAAAGGAACTAAAATTTCTCTCTTCTAGTTATAGTAAAGAACTGGAGCCAAACAAACTGAACTTATTTTGGATATTCTGCTGTTTCCCTTGGTAACAGTCCTTATATGGGACAACAAAAATCTGGCTTTTGTTGACCTCCCCATTTACCATTTTCTGGTTCTTCCACACTGAATCCTTCAGGATTGAATTCACAAAGGGCTGGAGAGTCTGATTTACCCAGAACAATAACAAAACTTTTGGCAGAGAGTTTTAACCACCGATTTTAATTGGGAAATAATTGAATTGCTCACTTTTCGAAATTTCTGTGGCTTTGGTTTTCTGTTGTAATGGAAAATTCTGCACTTCTTTATGTCTAACTTGCAGTTACTCTGTGTAAGGACAAACTAAGTGACATCTCCTTTAAAGGGTGTATACAGACCTCTAAAAATAACCTCGAGAAAAACCTGGCTTTTAACTTTTTTTTTAGACACGTTGCTGTGTAATAAAATTATATTTCAAAATATCTTCCCTTGGAAGAGCTTGATTAGTTGGGGTTTGGTTGGAATTTGGAAGAATTTGCCTGGAGAAGGAAGGTGTGTAATTACCTGGGGGGATGCACAGGTGTGAGGGGGAGCAGACAAGTATGTGCACGACAGGAAAAAATGCTGAATTTAAAAACAAATAGGGGATTTTTTTTTTTTGCAATCTTTTAGTACGAGGAAGCTTAGCTTGGGTTTCCATTTGAACTGAAATCGTGTGTTTAGAAACCTTTCAGCTTCCTTTGCTCTGAGTCACATTGTCAGGCTTTTCTCCTGGAAATCGTAGCTGACGGGGCTGTAAAATTAAAGTTTTGCAGTTAAAATCTCTGGGTTTCGCTTTCACTTTGGGGATTCTTGGGGTTTAGTTTAAAATGTGAAGTGAAATAAGTTCTCTGCAGTAAAGGCACTAGAGTGTCCCTGTCATGTCTGCCAGTGCAGTGGGGACAGAACTGTCTTGCAGACCCTGAGCTGGGCAGAAGCGACCAGGTGTGGTGGCACTCTCGTGGGAAATAATTCCTTGTCCATAAATATGTATTTTTAAAACCTGACATGAACTATCCTGAGAAAACAGACCGTGACTCTTCTGGTTCTTGACGTAAGTGGGGGTTTGTCTGTCCCAGCTGGAGGGTTGGGGATGTGGGGTGGGAGGCTGGAGCTGCTTCCAGTGGGCATTGCCTGTTCCCTGCGTAAATAAACTCATGGGGAAAGTTCAGAATTAGGCCAAAAATCCCCTCTTGCTTTCAGAAGTGGCTCTTGGTGCTTCCAGTGTGGGTGGAATGTAGTTTTCTTTCCTCACTAAAGCCGACTAAAGCCTCTGTAGGGCCCTGAAAGGTGTTTCTGATCCCTGTTGTGTGAGTTTTTCTGCCTCTCTGTGCACAGTTACAGGCTCCGGGTGGCCTCTAGATGTCCCTCCTCCTCCTCGCATAACCCCAGCGCCAGGCAATGCAGGAAACCCGGCTGCACCTCCTCCCCCTGCTCCAAGGAATAGAGAGCCCTCGGCACATCCCTCCAAACCAGGTACCCGACAGTGCTGGGAGGATGCTCAGGGCTCACCTCGCTGTGTCCCCAAACCATTCCACGTTCCTGTGGGCAAGGAGTGGCAGAGCACTTTGCAGATGTGACACCTGCAGCGTCCTTGCTCTCGCAGCTGGGCACAAGGAACAAGGTCTTCTCTAGTCACGGGTGCTTCTGGATTAAAAGTGGTTTTTAATTAAAAGGAGAGTTTTCTTTTGTTTATGATCTTTTAAGGCCTGAGGCGTTTCTCCTCTGGATCCCGGGGAGCTTGAAGATGGTGGTAATGTTTGTAAGAACGGGGTTTATCCCCATCACAGTATTTGTATCTGGTCAACAGTAGTGGGCCAAGTGCTTTGAGGCCTTTCAGGCTGAGTATTAACTCTGCTCAGGAAAAAAAAAGGATAACCTGGGATATTGTGCTTTCTGCTTTGGTGGCCTGTCAGGAGTCCAAAGAGCAGCATTACAATGCAAATTGCAGCGCTGTGATAGCATGCAAAAACATCAGTTGGGTTGTGAGATAAACTCTGTAATGAAGCTCTGTGGGCCGGGGGCAAATTAATGACCTGGCCCAGTGTATTGGTGAGGCTGAATCGATTTACTGTTGGTTTTAACAAGGCACTGGTTTCTGCTCCTTTATTTCCCCACCATTAACATGCAGATAATTATTTCTTTATACTGATGTAAGAGCTAAGGAACACGGTACTTAACACGTGTAAAGCTGAAGGTGAGAACGAGTACCAGCAAAATCTTTCTTAAGTATGTTCCAAAAAAATAACATAGTTAGTAAAATGCTAAATTTTACTGCTTCCTGAATAATAGGAGTGGTGGCTAATGAGATGTTAACATCCCTAACTGGCACAGACCATTTAGTTGGGGGAAGATTAAATCCTGGGCATCCCTTCCCTGCTCAGCACTCGCTGAATGACTTGTCCTGCTTCAGCTCCACGTGATGGGACAGGTACTGTGACTACTCATCTTAAAGCTGTCTCTGACTAAATGCAACTCTCTGTGTATTTTCAGAAACTTCTGACTGGAAAAGGAGAGGTGAAATAATCCTCCAGCATTATCCTCTCCTGCCTTTGCTCTGATGAGGTGGGACAGACAACAGGGACAGTGGTTCCTTCTGCTGGAAGCCCTCCCATCATTTCATCCTTCCAAAGGAAAGAGCCCAGAGCAGATCCTGCCTTTTCTGGAGAGTGGGGAACTGTGGGTGCTGGGGAGAGGGGGATCTCGGGGTGCCCTGGCACCAGGAGCCCACAGACCCACAGCCAGTGCCACCGCGTGGGGGAACGTTCAGGGATTTGCAGGCAAAGTCCTTGTGTCAGAGGGTGGGTGGGTCTGGGTGAGCCCCCTCTTCCTGGGAGGGCACAGAGGGGATTGACATACTATGCAATTAAATCCTGAAAGGGCTGTTACATCATTTTAGTTTCTACTTTGCATCTCAACGGGTAAAGAACTGGGCACCCCACAAAAAAAAAAAAACCACTGAAGGGAGTGGCAGGTTTTGCTGAGGGTTCCACTTGTGAAGTCTGAGGACACCCAAGTCCCTTTGCACCATTAGCTTTAGTGGGTGTGATGCTGTTGGCTCTGAAGTGCATCAGGACCCACATTTTTTGGGAAGGCCACCTGTTATCTGATATCTGTGAATGCACTGACAGCCCAGTTTCATAAAGGGAATTATTGCATCCATTTCTCAAAAGCTGCAATTCTTTTTGTTGCCAGTCAAGATTTATTTATTTATTTAGTGAGAGTAACAAACAGGGGTGTTTCTGTGCACTATCAGGCAACACTTGTCCTTAAGTACAGCAACATTTGTCCTTAAATACAACACTTGTCCTCAAATAGGAGGCTTGTGTTTGTTGGGACTCTACAAACGCATGTCGAGTTCCAGTGGGCCTGTCCAGGGGGAATCCATGAAGGCAGCCAGTAAAGATAAATTCCAGAAACAGAGGGATCAGCTGGTAAAATGCAGTGCAGAAAGTCTGTTACCTGTTTCTTGCCCCCAAATGGTGACAATCACACCCAGGTGCATCATCTCACAGGGTGTCTCTGCCCAGTTCGCCTCTGAGCCTGGGCACGTTTTTCCAGGATCCCTGGAGATGTGGTATCCAGGTTTGGGACTAAGGGGTCAAGGGGGTTGATTGCCCTATTTCCCTCTTGTTTCAGCCAGTTTACTCCTGTCCTTGTCTTTGCACTCCACACAGATCTGTGTATGCACACGTTAGTTAAAAAAAAAACACACAAGTGCCCAGTTGATTCTCCTTCCCACACCCTGAAAGAGTCAAAAAAAGGCTCAATTTTACATGGATCTTCATATACATATATGGCAGATATTAATATATATGTATGAAATTGCTGAGAACAGTTAATTTTGTGTAGTTTTGACGAAAATCAAATTGTTCAAAGCGAATACAAAAGCTTTAAAGAAGAAACACTGGGTTTGTTCACCGTAAAAACGTGTTGAGTTGGAAAAAAAAAGGCCTTTCAGGACCTTGTGTTATCTCACTGCAGATTTTTTGGATGAACCAACCTCTCTTGGAGGCCTTTTAAGTGCAATTGTGGTTTGGGGCGAGGCTGAGATGCTGAGTACAAGTTGAGCCATAAAAATCTGCATCCCCTTCCACGCTGGAGGTGACGCTTCCAGTCCAAGGCTGTGAGACCCCCGAGACACTCCTGTCACTGCTGGCTGCTCTGTCCTATTCCTGGAGTGGAGAATCTCCAGGATTTGTTCCCTTTGGAACAGCTTTTTGCTGGCAGTAAAGTTCCTCTTGAAATAACGTGATTTAGTAATTCCAAAGGAGGGGCTGAGATTTTTTTCCCAGCAGCCTTGTGACAAGGAGATTCCCGTTATTCATTTCAAGCAGTCGGAAGTGAGTATCCAAATCTGCTGGGCAGCTTGGTGAATTTTGGTCAAATAGCACCAAAAAATTAGGTTTTCTGGCCTTATGTGTGTCTCCCAGCAGCTGGTGTGCACAGACAGCTCTCTGAGCAGTTTGCCTCACTTCAGTTCTGCTCATTATCTTTTTGTTTTCTCTCCACCTTTTCTCTCTTCATGTGCCATTAGTGTGGTAAACCCTGTTCCTTCAAACAGGAGTTCCCTCCCTGTGTGCCTGCACAGCATGTAAATCACTTGGAAAATGAATATACAGTGCTCACAAACCCAACTCCAATATACTCTGACTTAAAGAGCAATTGGGGTTTGATTGACTGATTGATTAGGATTGATTTTCCCAGTGCAGCCTCGTCAAAGACCACATGTAGTGTGTAAATATTCACTGGTCACTTGAGGATTGTTGCTGAGGAAGAGTTTTCTTGCCATGCAGCCCAAACTCTGCTTTAAACAGCCCCTTCTGCTCAGACCCCACTCAACTTCCAGGCAGTTAAATTAAGCAGGGAATTCTGGCATGGATGCTGCCCAGTTCAGTGCCTTCAGGGCATACCAACGAGGTTACTGCTGTGCAATTTATTTTTGCTGCTTTTTTTAGAGTGGTATTAACTGTAATAACTGACAGACTCAAGGAGGGAAGTGTGTACATTGTTGTGATATAGGAACAATTTTATTTTTTTTCCCCCAGAGAAATTCTGGTTTATCACACGAGCCTGTAAATATGTATTTTACAATTTTAAAAGCACGTCTTTACGTCCCTTGTTGTAAATGCTCCGTTTTTAAAGTTTTATAACATGTGTGACTCAACCAAGAGACCACAGCACACAGATTTATATTGCTCTGGTCTGTCTGAAGGGTCCATTCCGGTCTAAGCTGTGGCAGAAAAATATCCACCAAGAAACAACCCAGGGTTGCACCAGATTTTATCATTTTTCCTCAAATAACAAACATAGGGGTTTTTTTGAGGGTGGGGGAGTTGATTTTTCTTGCAGGAAAAAAAAAAAAAAAAAGAATCAGTTCAAAATGGTGTTGTTTCTCTGGACCAATGAGGATATTTCATTCACAGTGAATTCAGGAAAATATGCCTTTTTTTTTTTTTTTCTCCCAAGGTAGAATTTCACAGTTTTGCCGCAAATTTTTAACCTTCCCCGTGCCTGCTGATGAAATGTGAAATTTTGCCTTTGACTAAAATCACGAGGTCTTGTGAAAATTCGAGGAGAGGGTGGGGTAAAAACTCAGGTTTTGCATGTAGGAATTTGCAAGGACGACACTGGCAGCTCTGCAGTTCTCTCACGACAGTGCTGATACTGAGCAGTTTATTAAAAATAAACTGGGGGGAGGAGGGGGGGAGATGTGGCAGGACCTGGTTGGTTTTTGGGTTCTGAGCCTTGCTCTGAAAGACTGAAAGCTCTGTTGTCTGTCTGCCGTGTAAAGAAAGAGAAGGACAATAAATTAACCTGGCAAACTGCATCATGGGAATGTTTATTGTTGTTTCAGCCAAGGAGGTCTTAAAAATAGAGCTTTGGTGTGTTCTGGCCTGAAACAGTGGGTTTAGGGGGTTTGTGGTGGGTGGCAGGGGAGGAGGGAGGAGGTGGGAATGTCCCCGTGGTCTGTCAGGCTCCATCCATGCAAACAGTGATTCCTGCAGCCTGAGCTCTCCCGACAGCTCCACACTCCAGGTCTGCACGCTTGGATGAGCATCACACGAGTCCTGGGTAGTTTGGACCCTCCATTCAAAGCCAAACCTCTTGTGGAGCCGTTGCAACACAGTGGGAGCAACACAACCCCACCAGCGTCAAGGGTTGCTCTCATCCACTGGAAGGTTTGGGCAGGGCTTGAGGTGGGAGGGTTGTTTGCCTTCCTAGAAGTAGTCCCTGTTTCATACATCGTGTTCTAAAACAGGACATTGAGGAATCTTATGCTTTCTCCAGGGCTGTGGGATTTGTCACTTCTCATGGAATCCCAGAATGGTTTGGGTTGGAAGGACCTTAAAGCTCACCCAGTGCCACCTCTGCCATGGGCAGGGACACCTTCCATCAGCCCAGGCTGCTCCAAGCCCTGTCCAACCTGGCCTTGGACACTTCCAGGGATCCAGGGGCAGCAACAGCTTCTCTGGGCAACCTGTGCCAGGGCCTGCCCACCCTCATTGTAAAAAACTTCTTTAAATCCTCTTTAAATGGATCCTTCTTCAGTTTAAAACCCCGTAAGGAAATCCCCGAGGGTGATGGGCAGCCATCATCACAGGGGCATAAATCCAGCCACATTCCTTAAAACCAACAGCAGATACAACAAACAGGTTTGGAACAGCTGAAATGTAGGTGCTAAGATTGATCTCACATAGGCTAAAAACGGCTCTTTTGCCCCAGAAAATCTGAAGGTTCCTTATGCATTACAAATCTGACCTGTGAGTGAAAAAACACTGTTGTCATTGTCACACCTCAGTGCCTGCAGCAGCTTAACAGGCTCCTCTTGCAGTGTCACAGCCTGTTTGGCTCCAATTCCATGCAGCTTCAGTTAAGTTTTGAGGGATGGGATTGTGCTGAACCGTCACTCCCTCCCTGCCTGAGAACCCTCTGAAATATTCTTTAAATAGCTCCGTGCCTTCATTCATCTGTCTGCGCTGCCACATGAAGCAGCACTAATCACTCCTTTTTATCAGAGCTGTGGCTTTTTGGGGACAGGACTAGGTTCAAAAGCAGGTGAGGAGGAACACTCTCTCACGATGAAGCCCCTGCCTTGGTGCTGTCCAGCTCTGTGCCACTGCTGGCAGCTGCCAGGAGGCAGAAGGGTGCAGACAGCACGACTGCCGGGTGGCAGAATCCCCTCCCAAAATCCCGGTTAGGAAACCCAGTGGGCTATTTCAGTCTCTGGTGTCAGCGCTAATCGTAAATACTCTTTCAGGGCCGTAGGAGACACAGAGAATTGCTGATGCTCGGGAGAGAAAACCGGACACGGAGGACGTGAGCACATCATACCCGAGCCACATCCACCAACAGAGCTGCACATCCCGCGCTGCGGGGCAACATTTCCCCCGGGTTCTGAGCAGCGGAGCCTTTGAGCCTCTCCCCGGGGGTGTCTGGCTCCCATCAGGAGCTCCCAAGGTCGCCGCTCAGCCCCCCTGCGCGGTGACAGCGCGGATGCTCCGGAGCCTCCCCCGGGGCTGGCACAGACAGCGCAGGGATGAGCTCGCCTGGGAAGCTGAGGGAGAAGCCCGTTCTGGGCCAGAGATCGGGAACAATCCTCGCTGGTTCCCCGGGGAGGCAGAGGAGGGGCCCCGCAGGTGCTCCGGGCTGGTGGCCACTTCAGCCCCTGCCACGTTTGGTTTGTGAGTTGCTTTGCGGCTGCCTTGGAAGAAGAGGAGGCGGTTGTTGGAAATGAGACAGCTCTGGAAATATTTAATGCATGTCTAGATATGAAGTGCTAATGCAAATAGCTTCCCCCCCCCCCTCCTTTTTGTACTGCTCTGCTGAGTTTTGGGTCACCTTGACTCCAGCAGCTTGGTTTCCTTTCTGTTAATTTTTTTTGCCCTTGCTGTGCCAGTGTCAGTGGCTGTCAGGGAGCTGTGAGAAGATGTTAAATCCAAGCTCATCTCCTCCTCACCTAAAGTCAACTGCCCTGGGCCTCTACATTCCTCCATCTGAAGCTCTAGGTTTCAGAATTCTGTGGGGACCAAGATTACATCAGCAAATCTGGACTATAAAATGTGGTGTTTGTTATCAAACTCCCATCCTGTCATCTGCACAAGATGTTTCTTTTACATATTGAATTTTCCTACAGCTGGAGTTTTTAACTGGCAGGCTCCTTGAACTTCATTCTCGGGTTCCTCTATTGTGTGCAGTCATTCAGGCTTACCTGGGGTGCATTGATCCAGGAATGCTCTTCATTTAACCTTGAGAAGTGAAATATCCAGATTATTTCCTGGAGTACTGTCTGTATCTGAGTTCAGCTTCTGTTTGTGCTCAGCACTGACTGATTAGAGTCCTTTCAGAACTGGTATTTCTGTTCTTCAGGGATATTTATACATTAATTAAGCCATAATTCAGCCTTACTTCTGACAAACTACCCAAAATATTCTCTAGGTCCTTTAGAGTAGGAATTTTTTTCTCTCTGCACCACTTAGGTCATTTTCTTCTGTGCCTTTCAATTTTTTTTTTTTTCTGAAAGAATAAAACTCAACCAAACAAAATTCTCTTTCAGCCAAGAGCTGATGGAGATGTAATCTGAAAGAAGGCAGAAATATATTTAATTGCCGCCTGTGATGCCAAACCTTAAATGCATTGCTTCAAAGTGAGTCCTACAAAACTCCATTTGCCTGGCATGGCACAGGCAGCAGAACTGGAGCATTCCAGAGCTGATCCCAGTGCTGATGTCTGCTGGGGAATAATCACATCCATACATCCCCACAGATCCAGCCCTCCCTGAGGCAGTGCTGTGCTGGAAGCAAAAGCACAAAAATCCCTATCTGCTCTTTTTTTTTCCAGAGTCTCTGCCTTGTACCAGTGAAACTCTGACTTGTGACACACAACAAATGAGCTCTCCCTCGTTACCATTTGGAGCTGATGACATCTCATTAGGGACAATATCTGAGTGTTCTTCTCTGAGCCCTTCCCCGTTCCTGAATCCTTTGCTACCAAGAACTTCGTTGTGAATAACCCCGTTTCTTGCCCAGGGTATTTCTGGAGCTGTGAAGTCCCACTATAATGAAAGGCCTGTTCTGTTGATGTAATGAGTTTAGCCGAGTTTCTTCTCTCCCTTTCAGCCATTTTCCTGGGGCATATTGTTGTCTGTTCAGTGGGATAATTGGATATGGAAGAGAAGCAGATCTCCACTGAGCTGGTGTTTTCCAAGGCTCTTCTGTCCCCATGTGAACTGCTCCTGTGCTGCTGCCAGCGTGGGCTGGGGGTGCCCAGAGCCTTTCTCTTCCATTTTGGAAAAGTTAGCTTTGGAAATTGCAATTTGGAAAAATTAACAGGTTATCTGTTCTATCAGTAGTTACTTTCTGTGCAGGGTCAGCTGAAAGAGCTCATGTTAAATAAACCTGAGCACAGCAACACAGGTGTCAATTGTGAGTCAAATCCCACTGAGCTGTGGTGAAGAATGTGGAAAATATCACTTCTGTACCTCACAGAGGGCCATTTCTTAGGAGCAAAATTTACTGAGCTAAACTGGAGCATCCCTTGTCCTGTGTCCAGAGCCTTGGTTGTGTCTGCACTCCTGATCTGCTCCCAGTGCCACTGGGAGAGAAGGCCATGGATGCTGAGCAGGTACAGCCCCCAGAGCAGCCCAAACACCAAGGGCTTGTTTTCTTGCTCTCTGGTTTTCAGGGACAGGGACTGAGCTGAGCCAGTGGCAGCAGGCTGTGCACAGGGGTGTGAAGTGATCTGTGTTGTGTAACCACTGCCCCACATAGAGCACGGACCCTGCGGGCAGCAGGAGGTGCTGGCAACGCTGCTGCTCCTCTGGAAAATCCTCTGGAAATCAAACAGCAAACAGGCTTTAACATTTCCCCACTTCATTCCCTCTCTGGGAAGTTCTCTTATCCCCAGGGTGCCCATTCCTCCACTGATAGAGCCCTGAGCACCTGCAGAATAAAGGTTTTATAAGATTATTGAGCTGTTTTGCTTTTCAAGAACCTCCAACATGTTCTCCTAATGCACGTTACAACTGTGAGTTAGTCTGCAAGGCTAAAATCACTGAAGCCTTGAAGTTGGAGAAGTTTTCCTGAGAAAAAAAGGGGAAAGGGACTTTCAAGTAGTCTTCGGCATAGGGTTTTTTTTTGTTTTGTTTTGTTTGGGGTGTTTTTTTTTTTTTTTTTTAATTATGCTTTAATATTTCAGAGCTCGATGCAGCTCTGTGGTGGATCTTGCAGATAAGTTGCCAAATAGCTTTGGGACCATTTCCTGGGACAGGGTGAGAGAGAACAACAGGCAAAGACTCGGGGAGGAAGAAAACAGCCAGAGAATGAATATCTGAAGGTTGAAGATGTGTGGACCAAATGGCCCAATTTTTGCTTTCCTCCACATGAAGGACCAGAAGGTCAAGTTGAATCTCTGTGTTCTTGTGAAGACAGAAATTTTTCCTTGTGTCTTTAGCAAAATAAACGTGCAAAGTAGTCTCTGGGTTGTTTGTTTGGACTCTGCCATAGCTAATTTGAGCCTGAAACCATTTAAGTCATAGAATAGTTTGGGTTAGAAGGGACTTTCAAAGGGCACCGAGTCCAACCCCTTGCCACAAGCAGGGACATCTTCAACTCGATGAGATTGCTCAGAGCCCTGTCCAGCCTGACCTTGGATGTTTACAGGGATGGAGCAGCCACAGCTTCTCTGGGTAACAGCGCCAGAGCCTCCCCACCCTCCTTGTAAAACAGCCCTTCCTTAAATTGTGTAACACCTGAGAAGAGAAACAAAACGTGACCAAGCGGGGTTTTCTGGGCAGCGCCGGCTCTCAGTGCAGCGATCCAGCCCCAGGAGCTGCGCTGCGGCACAGACCAGGAGACGTGACTTCAATTCCCGCTGCTCAGAATTCTCCAGGTGTCCCCGGGCAGTGAATCAGCCTCTCTCTGCCTCCTTTGGCTGCAGGGGGGGGGGGGCTGAGATCACCGCTCTGTTTCCCCCCAGGACTGGGGGTACCCGCGGGTGCCTCTCATTCTCTGCCCCGGCCTTCCTGCTGCTGCAAGCTGACCGTCCCTAATTTCCACCTGGGGCACGGTGCGTTGTCCCGGCCGTGAGGTGACAACCTTCCTTCCCGGCAGACTTCCCCAAAGAAAGCTCCGATGACTCACGGAGGACAAATTTATGCGGAGCTGCCGGCGCGAGCATCCTTTGCATTGGCAGAGGGAGTTTTTAAAGTGAGGATGAATCAGCGGTGTCAGACTTTGCTGGGAGTTAACTCTTGGTCCCTCTTCCCTGCAGACAACCCAGGGATTTTTTTATTTTTGTTTTTACACTGAAGGAATTCCAGCCAGGCATCCTCGCGGGATGCAGTGCCATGTGCTCCGCGGGCAGGTTTGGGTACCAGCCCTGGCGTCGTTCCCCGTTTCCCTTGAGCATCCCGGCAGGCAGGTGGGCCGGAGAGGGTTAAGGCAGGCGGAGAGGGTTAAGGCAGGCGGTTCGCTGTTCCCTGCCTGAGTTAGCACTTCCAAGCGCCTCCAGGAGCGCTCCGGGAGCAGCCGCTGCATCCGGGCAGAGGGAGGAGGGACGGGCGGCCACTGCAGCAGGGCAGAGGATGTTACTTAACGTGGCTCCAGTCTCCTCCCCCTCGCCGGTTCGGCTGGGGGAAGGGGGGAGCGGGCTGTAAGGAAGGGATAAGCGGCGGGGTGGGGGGGTTTGGTGATGCCGGGAGCTGCCGGAGCCCCCCGAGCGGAGCCCGCCCGCCGCAGCCCCGGGGCCGCCGGTCCCAGAGGGGGCTGCGTCCCCTGGAAGCCTCCCGTGACCTCCTGAGGCGAAGCTCGGGCTCGAAGCCCCCGAGAGAGGCAGAGAAGGAGCTCTGCGGTGCTCCGGCATCCCCGGGGCCCTCTGGCAGCGGGAGGGCTGGAAGAACGGAGGCTCCCGGCTCCGGCATCCCGGCGTGGGAAAACTCCCGTGATCCCGACAGGGGATGTGCCCGGGCTCACCGACAAGGTGCTGCTGGGTTTAAACACCTCGGCAGGAGAAGAACCTCGTGACTTTGCTCTAAACCATGGCAGATACCCCCGAAGGGGCCTGTCCTCAGTGCCTGGTGCTAATTTGTGCCTGAAGCCTCCAGACCTGCCCAGGACAAATAAGAACCTCCTGGGAGACGCACAGGCACTTAATTTTCCTCAATGCAAATAGTGATGACACTCAGCTGAAAACATGTGTGTTGATCCTGCCCCTTGAAAAGAGGGAAAGGAGCATCCTGGGGGTCTCTTCCTGCCTGCTGAGGATCTGTGGGGCACAGGAACTTCTCAGAGCTGCTGGGCTCTGCTCCATGACTAACACCAAGGACTCTGAGAGAACTATGGACTCCCCTCCGGTGACCTCCAGCCCTGCACCAGGGCCTGTTACCTTCTCACAAGTTTTTGGGCAGCAGTGCCAGCTCATGGAAGCAGGTAAGAGAGGAATTTGAACATGTACCACCTTATATCCCATCCCACCTCCTGGTTTGCAGTGTCCTTAATGTCCTTTCCCTGTCCAGTCTCCCAGGTTCTTCCCTAAAATCTGGTGTTTTCCAAAGGCGAAAACTGGACCCCTGTTTCATTTGCACACCTGCCTCAACTTCCCCTGAGATCCCTCCAAAGCTCTGTGCCCAAATAGTTACAAATATGAGCAAGGGTTGGGGGTGACTGTGTGGTTTTTGGTTAATGGGGACTGGAACAAGCTGCTCTTTTTTGGATAGTGGAAGTTACTGTTGTGTTTTGGGGTGAACACAACACGTGTGGTGATTTTTTTTTTTCCATTTCAAAATCATGGCACTCAAAGTGGAGGTTGATTTGCTGTTTTGGAGGGTGACTGCTGCAGTACAGAGCATCTCCAGGTGTGTGAATCTTTGCTTTTGGTAGTCAGGGCTATGAAGGACACAGTGTTTGTTGTTTTTCGTTGTTTTCCCTGGTTGTCTGTGTTGCTGGAGCACCTGGAAGCTCTGATCCTTTTCCCAGTTGTTTTCAAACATTTACAAACCTCTACAGATGGGCCTGGTTATCTCTTGTCTGTGCCTTTTGGCTGTTAAGTAGGTGGTGTGTAACGTGAGTAATCTCAATTCTTCCATGTTTGCCTCTTGTTTTCCTTAATTGTTCCTCACAGCAGCTGTTCCTGGTGCTCTGAAGGACCAGTCCATGAAATGCCCCAGAGCTTTGCACTCTCACCCTGCTGCATACCCGAGTTCCCAAGTCCAATCCACTGGATAAGGGATTCCACAAGACTTGTTCTCTTTCTCCTATCCCTGCTGACAGGTAGCTCTGAGGATGGATGTGTTTGTTTACTTGCTGGGAAGAAAGCCTGGCTTTCTGCAGTGATGCCATAACAACACTTGCTCTGAATTTTTAGATCTTAGGGATTGTATTTTTAGGCTTTTTTTTTACGCAGACCTACTGGTACTTTAGTACTGTTTGTGCTGGTGCAGGTATCTTAGAACAAATATCCTCCAAAATGCCCCATCCTCTTTTCCTCTTCTTTTTCCTCTCTCTCCTCCCCAACCAATCTTGCAACTGGTGATGTTTGGGTTGTATGTTTCTATTTCTCTGGAGCAATTCAAAATACCATGTTATTAGGGTTTCCTGCAGGTCTCTGTGCAACTTGTTCTGTGCCTCTTGTAGTACTTTCCCAGGTTGAGCTGGATGGCTCCTTAGCTGACAGCTGAGCAGTTAATCAAGCCTGAGTTCTTGTAGCTGCCTCCAAGGTAATGCCAGGCAGATCTTCAAGAGGGTTTGGTATTAGACTTTCCTATTCCCTGTCCTGGGATCAGTCCTGAGGCCGTGGATCCTTTGTGTTGGATGTCACCCAAAGAAGAGATGTTTGACAAAGCCCTGGGCCTGGGTGAGCAATTTGTTTCCCAAATTAGTGAGACCAACCAGGTGGAGAAAATGCAGGTGGTAATTTTAATTTGGTTTGCTTTTGCATGTCCTTTCTTAAAGTGCCAGAGGGGAAACCTGTAACTCCAGGGCTTTTGAATCCCACTGCAGTAACTCAACCAGAAGATTTTCTTCCTTCTGGTGGATCATATTAGCAGGATTTTCTGGGTGTTTTCTCAGGTACAAGGTGTGATGCAACGTAAAGATGGATGCCCCTGACATCCAAAGTGATTTGAGCAGATTATACGTGTTTTTCATCCTTATAGCAATGATAATTTATACTCAGCACCTCTGAGAGCAGAACTTCAGCTGATGTATTTGTGGCTGTGCCTGTGGTCACAGGCCCTTGAGGTGTGGGCAGGAGGGAAACAGGAGTGGATTCAGGTTTGGGACATCAAACTCTGGTTACTTAGTTGTGTCCTGTGTTACTGGACAAACAACATTTGGGGTGGAGCCATAATAGGCTCCATGTTGTGTAGGGCTGTGCAAATGCCTTTACAAACCATAAAACCAGATCTTTTCCCTGTGATTCCCCCAAGCAACAATCCCTGAGAGCTGTGAGGAGTCAGTTCTGACCCAAACAGCCCAAATCTCTCAGGAAACACTTGCAGACACCCAGTGCCACATCACTGTCACTGCTGACATTTGGGCTTCTTAATAACCCTCTGATGTGCTTGAATGATAAAGGTCTCGGCCTTAATTAAATGTCAGATTACCTGCCTGGAGAATTGCTGAGCTCCAGACAGATCAGAGGCTTGACAGCACCCTTTGATGCACCACCTGGAATGAGCTCATGTGTTTTGTGGCTTCTGCCTTTGCTACAAGGGCTCTTCTCCTCCAAATCACCTGCGAGAAGAGCTGGGCAAAATGTGCCCTGAGGGGTGTGGAGCACGATCTGCTCTCGATGGAGAAGAGCAGAGTGTCTGTGAACGTGTCCCTGTCTGCCAGTGCTGCTCTTCAGGAACTTGCTCTGCAAACCAAGCGCTGAATGTTGGAAAATCAACCTTCCTCTTCCCAACTGCACCTCGGCCCTGCCCGTGGAAACTTGAGGAGTTCTTTTGTGAGGCTGATTCTGCATAATTGGGTGATTGTTCAAGCACAGCTTGTGGAGATTTGCATAATCAGTGTTAGTCTGATGAGTGTGTTCTCATGTGGGAGCCCTGGCCCGGAGCTGGTTTGCCCTTTGCACAAGTGCCTGCTCTTTATTTACCCTCTGGAGCACCCTTTGCCGGCACAGCACATGGGATGCTCCTTGGAAAGTTAATTTTCTGTCTTCCCATCCTATTCTACTGCCCTTTATCTCACCAATTTACTGCACCTCGAGAAATTTGTGTGCTGGGATGTGTTCCTTTTGGTTACCTGGGGGTTTACTTGCCCTGAGCACTGGGAACAGCGCTCCCTGCTTTGGGAATTCAGGGACAAAACTCCACTTTCCCAAGGCAATAAATCCTTGCTGTTGAAGGCATTAAATATGGCTGATGCCTGCAAGATCTGTCATTGTCACCTGGGGATGAGGTCACCTTTAGAGGGAGTTTAATTTCCAAAGAGGGGCTGTGATTCCCTCCTGGGATGGCTCAGGGAACAAGGTTTCTGTTTCGTTGGTTGGGGTTTTGGCTTGTCCAGCCTGACTACAAGGCTGGTGATTTCCAAAAGCAGGAATTGGGAACTAGGCTGGATTCATAGCCTAGGTGCATGCTATAAATTTTCCTAGTGCGAAAATGAAAGGCTCTAATTTTTTAATTTTAGGAGAAAAAGAAAAAGGTCTGGAAGGTTTACGATTGGCACAGCCAAACTTCAAAATGAGGATGACTGAGAATTTGAAGGGTATTTCCCCTCTGCTCTCCCCTGAAATATTGAATATGTGAAATGAGACCTGATCTCGAGGAGAGCTGAGGGCTCTCTGGAAGAATTAGGCTTAGCAGAGAAACCATTTATTTTATGCATGGGCAGATTCCAAGCAATTTGTTTGCTATAATGCAGTTTTCTGGGTTTACCATCGTGCATTATTGTCTGACTCACTGCTCCATTAGATTAATTGTCATTTTCCATCAATTCCTTGGCTCACAGATGCTGCTGATTTTTTTTTTTTTTTTTTGGCTCCCAATATTTTTTCTTTATATCTTGCTGGTTAATTTTCCATTGGTTATGAAATAAGGAGCTCGATTCAAGATGTGAGCAGAATGAACAGGAAAGTCATTTGAAAATCATCCAGACTCTGGGATTTTTGCAGTGAATCTTTTCCATATTATCTTTCCATTACATATCCATCATCCAGCACTTGCAGTCTGTATCCCACTCTGATGGCTGGTCCCCAAGTGGATGTGAGATTGGTTTGACTCCCAAGATGAGTTGAGCAGCTGAAGGAGATGTCCCAGACTGGTTTGGGTTGGAAGAGACCTTAAAGCTCATCCAGTCCCACCCCCTGCCATGGCCAGGGACACCTTCCACCAGCCCAGGTTGCTCCAAGCCCCATCCAACCTGGCCTTGGACACTTCCAGGGATGGTTCACATCAGATCCCTGCTGCTCCTGGGTTTCCTGAAGTCCAGCCATCAGTGAGCTCAGGCTCCTGCTCTGAGAGCATCTGATTAAACCTTCAGTGACAGCTTTCCTTTCCTTTCCTCCCGTGGACAACAAGAAAAACCAGCCAGCATAAAATCTGCTTGGATCTGTTGGTCTGAGACCACACAGACTCAGGGCTGGGAATGTGTTCCCTGGTACTCAGTGCATCAGGTTTCCTGTGTGCATTAGTCAGTAATAAATCTTTCATGGTAACAAGCTGTTTCATTTGCTCTCCCAGGAGAAGAAGGGGGGGATGTGGATAGCGAAGATGTTTTCAAATATGATTCAACAGCCTGGGTTAATTACTGTGCCTGGGGTTAGGTTTCCTAGTTTGGGAAAGCAAGGGGCAGGAGTGGGTACCAGGTGGGTGAAGTGAGGTGGATTTGGTGATCCCCAAGGTCTTCCTGACATCCTGGGTGAGGCATCAGTGAGTTGGGATGCTCAGTCGTGGAATGGTTGGGGTTGGGAGGGACCTTAAAAAGCCCATCTAATTCCCACCCCCTGCCATGGGGAGGGAACACCTTCCACAAGCCCAGGTTGCTCCAAGCCCCTTCCATCTGGTGTGTGTTGGTGTAGAAAGAAGTGTCATTTTTGTCAAAACCAAATCCCTGTTTCTCTGAGATGACAAGGAATGCATCAGAACCCAACTGCTCCAGGAGCCCCTGGAGTTTTGTGGTTTCGGTGAGAACTGGATAATCTGATCCTCTCCAGCTCCAGGACTTGGATTAATGTCATTTACCTCTTCCCAGAAAAGCAAATAGTAAAAATGCTCCTTGACAGGTGATGTGCTCCTGTCTGAGCTGAATAGATTCGGGGGCCACAGAAATGAGATGGGAAGATCACTGATATTTTCCTCTTCCACCCAGTGGAACGAGCTGTTATTAGGGATTAAAAGAAGTGACATTTATCTCCCTCTCTTCACTTCATTAGGTAGCCCTGTGCTCCCAGGAGGACAACAGTGCCCTTGCTGTCTATACCTTTTATTCCTTTACAGAATTATCCTTTGAATCCCACAAATATTGTGCCACTGCTGTTTGCTCAGGAAGCTGCAGGTGACCCCAGGGCTCTGAGGGGCAGAGGTACCACAGGCAAGGACTTGTTAATACTCAGAAACATAAATGAGAAGTGCAGGAAAGAGCAGTGAAGACACAATTTCAGTGGGCAAACTGGAGGGTTCGTTATCTGTGAGGGGATTTCCTGCTGTGGTTCATTTCAGACTGGAAAAGCTCCTGGGAATTGGAATTGCAGTGCCTGGCTGAGACAGGGGGTCAGGGATCTCTTGCAGCAGAAATCAGATGGTTCTGATGGCCAGATAGTAGCTGGTGTCCTGAGGGTGATGGGTTGTACCTGCTTGGAAGAGGGGGGAAAAACAGTATTTTCCAAAAATGGGGGTGCAGGGAGTCTGGGTATTAAAGAGATGGTGAAAACTGGACTTGGCTTGGAGCTGAATCCACATTTCCTTGGATGCTTTACTCCCTGGAGTAGAACCCTGGACCTCTGGGGTCTGCTTGAACAGGCAGCACATTTGGGAGCTGAGGTGCCCAGTGCTGTGGGGCTGTAATTCCTCTGTCCCTTCACCCCATGGGAGAGTCCCCTGTCCCCTGTAAATGTGATTAATCTGCTTAAAACCAGCCCAGCCCCTGAGGGGGGAGCAGCAGTGGCCATGGGTGTACCATCAACTGTGAAATTATGTACTTGTACCTACATCTATTTATATAAATGCACAGCAGGAGGGGTTCATCCTTCAGACAACAAGGAGAAGCTTTTCCCAAATGTTATGGCTGTCATAAACCATCGAGTATCTGACAAAAAAAACCTCACAACCCCAAACCAACAACAGAAAACAGAAAGAAAATATTGAACATATTTTTCATGCATAAATTAAATATAAATTGTTCCCTGTCATCTCAACAGACTCGATTATTACACCATCTGTATATGAACCACTTGTGAGCTGATTTACTCCTGATTCAATTATGGGCAGTGTTCATTTGCCCTCCTGATGGACAAATTTGGTTTTGTCAATTAATGCTCCTGAAGAGCAAAGTATATGGATGTAATAATTCCTTGCAATTGCAACCCTCATGTTTTTATGACACCAGAATAATGAACTGAAAACGTGTGTGGGATTGGATTTGCAGCTACAAACAGGAATTAGTTATTATTCTTTCTGTGGAGGTCTTGGAGGCAATTTTAATGGCCATGCACTAATGGGAAGGAAAAGGGGATGAAAGACATGAAGCAAAGTGTTTGCCTTTGCTCTGCCTTTATCCTGTTTTATGGTAGGTGGGGATTTTTGAGAATCGTGTAAATGGATATTTTTCTTAAGTTCTGATGTGAAAAAATGAAAGTATTTTACAAGAACACGTCCAGGCCATCAGCATTTTAACTGAGAGATCAGCTGGACGAGGCTGAGGTGTTATTGCCTTTGTGCTTTATTATCCTGGTTAATGCAATGATGTGAACCCTCCCAAAGCTAAACATTCCTACAGAGCCAGAACACAATCTCAAAAATACCCATATGCTGTCTTGGCTTGGAATGAAATTGTTAATGTATGAAATTTAAACATGGGAAACCTGTGTTTGAAGAGGGAAAATGTGTTTGCTCCCGTTAGTTTTGGGAATGAAAATGTAGCATCACCAAACCTCTGCGTGAAGAGAAAACAGGTTCCCAGCAGAAGAGAAAGATGATGCTGCAGCGTCCCCAGGGTTGTGGCAGATGGGTTGCAAATGAGGAATATTGCATTTTTGCAGTATTATCCTGTTAGGCTTGATCCAAAAAGCCCCTTCTGAAGGGCTCCCAGCACAGCAGCAGGAGCTGGTGACCTTGGAGCAAACTGCCCATGCTCTGGTTAATGGCACGACCCGTTCACCTCGGTGCTGCTCTGCCAGCTGGGCTGTGCTGCCTCTGGTGAGCAGAGCAAGTTCCAGGTAATTAAATTTATTTGTGTTTCCACTATTCCTTTTTTTTTTTTTTTTTTTTTCCCTGCTCACCAATTCCTTGGGCAAGGCAGTTCTGGTGTGTTGAATTCCATGTGCACGGCACCCACCCTCTCTTGTGAGGAGGTTGGAAGAGCTGCCCCTCAACCCAACGGTTAAAAAAGTAAATAAGTTGAACTCCAGGGAATTCAGAGTGTGCCTGTCAAGGCTCAGCAAAACAAAAGGCATCTGATGCCGTGAGTTGCAGCAAAAAGAAGTTTCACTCTCCCTGCAGCATCTTTCTGCCAGGATAAAAATAGTCTGTCCCTGGTTTGAGCTGCTCAGCTTCTCTTACAGAGGAGCCTGTGACGAGCTGGATTTTGCAGACACCAAAACAAGGGTACAATCTGCTTCAGTGGCTGCAGAATTCACCAGCTCAGCCTCGGGTTTGCCAGGAATATCTCTGAGGAATGCTGACTGATGGTGCTGAGACTGCTGCAGGAAGGCTGGAAAGGGGTTTTTTTTGTGAAGACATGGAGTGACAGACAGGACAAGGGGAATGGATTCACACTGACAGAGGGGATATTAGGAATAAATCCTTCCCTGTGAGGGTGGGCAGGCCCTGGCACAGGTTGCCCAGAGAAGCTGTGGCTGCCCCTGGATCCCTGGAAGTGTCCAAGGCCAGGTTGGACGGGGCTTGGAGCAACCTGGGCTGGTGGAAGTTGTCCCTGCCCATGGCAGGGGGTGGGACTGGATGAGCTTTAAGGTTCCTTCCAACCCAAACCATTCTGGGATTCTGTGATTCCATGATCAGCAGCGCTTGTGTGCTGAGCTGGGAGTGTGTGGTCATTTCTAAGGCTTTAAATGAGGGTTTGATTCTTTCCTGACTGCACTGGAAGCTTTGCAGGGCAGGTGCAGGTGGTGCAAAGGTTCTTCAGTTCCCTTTAATGAATTAGAAATATTCAAAGTGACCTGGCTGTGGCATCACACAGCTCTGGGCACATTTATTTACCCTATTTATCCATATTTCCCACCTGCTGGAAAGTCTGGGAAGACTCCAGTTATGAGTCTAACAACAGGTTAAATCAATGTGTCGTTTTTATGATTGCAGTGGACTGGATCTTCTTGCTCTGTTTTTCACCTGTGGACAGGCAAGGATGGCAAAGGACTCTTAAAAAATAGCTCTTATAAAACTCTCCCTAAATAATCCAGTCCCTCAGTCAGACATAGCTCTCCATCAACCTATGCCTGATACTCATGACCTGAATAATTCTGTTTTTCTAGAAAAGCAGGTGTTTTTAACATCAGTGTCCTTCGTGCTGTGGTGCTGACCCCCGGTGGTTGGTTGCTGGCTGGTGTCTCCTGCAGTGCTCCTGCCTGGATCCTGATTCCCTGTCAGGCACCTGCTTTAAAGTAAAAGAAGTTTTGGCCAAAAAAATTTAAATCTGTTTCTTGACATGTATTTTGAGACAGAGCACAAATATTCTCTAAGAAACATAAAACCTCTTTTTCCTTTCCTCCTCTTCTTCCCCCTCCCCTTTTTTCCTCCTTTTTCATGTATATATTCAGCTTGGGGAATACATTTCCAGTGGCTCATTGCAGACCTGAGAGCAGTTTGTTTTTCCCCAGCTTATCTGACAATTTTCTGTGTGTTTAAGGTGCTGATAACACACTGACTTGAAAAACAGTTGACCCATCATCCTAAATTCCTATGGATTTGAGTCAGGCTACTGGGATGGGCAACCAGAGCTTGAGTTGGTTGCTTTAAAAAAGGAATAAGTAGGGACAAGACTTTTTGGACTTGGATTTCTGAATGTCCTCTACAAATAGATGTCATTTCTTAGTTTGGAAGTTGAGATTTTTCTTATTTCCTCCCCTCAACAATTAAGGGTTTAGTAAATAATGTGGAAAGTACAGGAAACACATCAAGTTACAAATGCCAGCCACCCAAATTTATAAGGTGGGATTTATTTCCTCTAAACAGCAAGATGCTGCTTTTGCAGATTTAAAAAAAAAAAAACCAAAACCAAACCAAACAAACAAACAAAAAAAAAAACACACCAAACTTTTATCTTTAAGGCAAACTGTAAATGAACTAGAAGGTTAATTTTAACATTCACAGCTCGTTAAATGGGATTAACTACTGTGAAGATTCATTATACATGTTTAGGAACCCCAGAGAAGGCATTTCAGTTTTGAGATTTACTTTTTTTTTTTTTTTTTTCTATAAAGTTCTGCATTTTATTTCAAATTTAATATTCCTGAGAATCAGAGCTGGATGGAATTAGTGCCAGCATTTCCATGGGGTGTCTCCCTGCCATTTAACACCTTAATGTTCACCATGTGGAAAAAAGCCCGAGTCAACAGAATCCCCACCTTGGATGGCAAAAGACACACAAGAAAGTTTAAAATACAAATGAGCCTCTCAAGGATCTAACTAATTGCATCTAATGCTAATTATGCTATTGATCTTGAGCATTTCACTGTATTCCAGCTCTAGTCAGCCATTAATCACATATTTAGGTTTATCCAAATCAAACCCCAAACTCAGGCTGCAGCTGCTGCTTTTCCTGTGAGTAGAACAGGGGTTTAGTTGTGGGGTTTTTTCTCTCTTTTTTTCCTCCCTTCTCTTCCAGCTTTTCTAACCCAGCTGGTCCCACTTACCTGGGAATGCCCAGTGCTGTTTGAGTGCACTCCAGGAACGTTCTGTTTTCCCTGAGGAGAGAGGGATTTTGGTAGGATTTTGTTGTGTTTAACTCTCCCTGAGCTGGGTAATGTTTCACTCGAGGTTTGCTGCCTTCATTCTTCTTGATTGAATTAGGCAATCATGGCTCAGATTGATGCTTCCCCCCCTTCTCCTTCCCTTAGGGAGGGCGTTTAGTAATAAATTTAAAATGATTAATGGGGGATTGGGGCTGTGATGGTTTATTTTAAGAAAGCACGAGTAGGAATTGTTGGGTTTTGATCCCCCTGTGATCTGCAAGGGGGTTTATTGGTGTTTTGGCTGGGCTGGTGGTTTTGCTGGGCCATGGTAGGTGTGGGTTTGGCAGTCTCAGCACAGGGTTGGGGAGGATTTCCAGAGCTCCAGCCTTTCCATCTGGAGGTTTTTCACATCTTCATGGACTGATATCCCAATGTGGCTCGTGCTGCTCTCTGTGCACTTCGCACCAAAAGCAGCTGATTTGTAGAATTCCTGGGAACAGGCCAGGAGAGGGAGGCAGAGTACACTGCAAAGCTGAGCTCCCTTCCAGCCTGACTCGAATTTGTCTGAGTTTCTGGGTATAAAAATGTTGATGGATCCATCGATCCTCCATCCATCCCTCCACACCAACCATGGAGCTCTCAGCCCTTTGCTGGTAGCTCATGACATCCCAAAGCTGGATGGGGCCTGCCTGGCTGCAATCTCATTCCATGAGATGGTAACTCTTTCAGATTAACTAATCTGTACAGATTTAGGCTCATTTCAGGGTAATTGGGCTGATTTAATGTAATTTGATGTTTACAAGCAGCAGCACTTGGTTTATCAAATAGGCCACACTTGATACAAATCAAATTTGTCCTGAGAATCTGAGCCCAGGAAATGTTCAGTGGTGAGGATGATCTGCTGGTGATCTCACCTTCAAGGGGAAAAAAAATGAAATAGAAGTTTTAAAATCAGAGCTTTTGCATCAGTGGCTTTTTCTATTGTGAGAATTTCCTTAGTTTCATGAGTTGAAGGCTCTCAAAGTGAACATTAAAATCCAAAAAGAAAAATGAGTATTGTCTTAGCAATAGCTGTTATCTGCTTATCTGCCATTTTCCTGTAAAAAAAGGCATTTCAAGGAAATAAAAAGTATTTTGGAAAACTGTAACTCTTGTAAGAGTCACATCAAGGGCCTTTCATGTTTCTGGGGATCAGTCCAAATTCATCTGAGTTTTTCTGTCATTGTGCCCTGTGTAAAAGTTCTATTTGATGTCCCAGACAACCTTGAAAATCCTTCTGGGCTGCATCAATTTGATATAATTCAGCTTCATATTAGAGGAGATGATCTCAAATCAGCCTGGAGCACCCACACTGTGCTTATTGCAGGATTTAGGATGGATGCCAGGACAGTGTGACCAAAAGCCTTTGTGTCATGAGTAAATGCAAGGAAAATTAAATTCCTGCTTGGTGTTCCTTGCAGCTCCACAAGGGAAGACAGAGCCACCCAGGTCAGAACAACTCACCCCAAAAAATAATTCTGTGAGTGAAGCTTAGGGCAAGCTGCACACAGAATTTCTTGCCAGAGAAGAGGTTTGAGCTAAATAAAGTTCCAGTGAACAATTACTCTCATAATTCAGTGGTAAATCCTGTTGGGGAATTGCTTTTGGTAACTCTTATATAATTCATTAGCTCAAATAGCATGAGGGATTAATAAATAAAGGAATGCTCTTGATGAACAGTTATTTGTTTATTCCCATTTTAAAACAGAATACCTGAGGAATTAAGGGGTTTTTTTTCTCATTTTTGGTAGGTACAGAGACACTGTTTCACTTTGCAGACACAGGGAAAATGTGCCTTGTGTGTGTGAGAGGAGCTCTTGGTGTCTGCAGGGTCTGGGCCAGGGGGGAGCTGCACTGGACACCTAAAAACAGGACTTGTGGTGTTCCCACCCCCTGCCATGGGCAGGGACACCTTCCACCAGCCCAGGTGGCTCCAAACCCTGTCCAACCTTGCTCTGAACACTTCCAGGGATGGGGCAGCCACAGCTTCTCTGGGCAACCTGTGCCAGGGCCTGCCCACCCTCACAGGAAAGAATCTCTTGACAAAATCTCTTTACAACCCTGCCCTCTGTCAGTGTGAATCCATCCCCCTTGTCCTGTCACTCCGTGCCCCTGTCAAACATCCCTCTCCAGCCATCAGTGGTGGGATCATGGTGGGATCAGCCCTGAGAGCAAAGCAGAGCTGAGATCAGTCAGTGCTGCCTTGACCTGCTGAGTTTTTCTGTTGCACTTGAGACCAGGGCTCACCTTCTTCCACAGGCAGCCTGAGAATCAGTCACGATGTTTCTTGCTAGGAAATAAACTCCATGTGCCATTTTCTGAGCCATTAAAAGTCAAATGCATCACCTGGATGGTGATTTTTCATGGCCTGATGGTGTTCTGTGAGCTCTGCAGTCTCACCACCCAGGTGTCAGGGCTCTCCTGCTCAGAACAGCCAAGCAGGGTCCAGGCAACTCAAAGGTCAGTGTGATAAAGCATCACCTTCTGTATCAAAACTGGCAGTGGGGAGGGACCACAACACCCAGGAACCTGCCCTGGTGCCAGACTGCAGCAGAAACGAGGAAGGATTGGTGTTTTATTGAGAATGCCTCTTGTTACAGAGGTTTGTTGCCTCAAACCCCTGATCTCCAGGAGTTCTTGGGTGCTGAGGGGGTTGTTGGGCTGGGGAATGGCTCCCTGCATTTACACATGGAAAGAAGGGTGTCCACTGTGAGATCCTGCCCTTCAGGGTCTGTTTTCGTGTGTGTAGCAAAATATTTCTCAAGGATCACTTGTGGTCCTTTATTTCCTTTAATAACCAGGAATAAGCCTGTGATGAGGAAGGAGTTGCCAGGGTTGTTGTGTTTTGGTGGAGAGTAATGTGTTTGAAGAAGAGTGTTTGTCTTATTTTCTGGGGCTGCTGTGGTTAATAAATGGATGAATAAGTAAACTTATCCATAATTAACTCCACAGCCTGTGGGCATATGACCAAATTGAGCAGACCCTTTGTCAAGGCATATATATATCAGCCCTTGGAAAAAATCTCAATTCTTTATGGAAGAGCAAGTTTATCTGAGCAAATATTAGCTGTTTCCGTGCTGAATTTCCAATTAATTTAATAAATGGATTTTCTTTTGTTTGTATTTATTTTACAAATATTCTTTATTGTTTTACTGCTGATGTCTCAACCTGCATGGCATGATTTATGTCTTTCTATACAATTGCTTGAAGCTTCAGTGTTTTACTCTATTATTCCATACAGAAAATTATGCAAAGAGTTGTAAAACTTTTTGATGGAGCTAAAGATCACTGTGATTCAGGGGAAATGAAGGGCTACAGAAAATTCTCTTGGCTGTATTTTCTGGATGTTTTATCTCTTCAGCTTTGCACCCAAATTTTTTGTTTAGCTTCTATCAGCTTATGTTATCATTCACGTAAAACCCCCTTAAATGGTTGTTTGATGAACATCATTGCAGGTGTATTTTGAGGTACTGGGTAAGGATCTGGTCCTTGAAGGTCCTGGAAGTGTTTCAGCAGCTCTGGTTCCCCTTTGCTGTTCAGGCTGTACAGAGCACTGAGCAGCAGGGTCGGGGGAGCATCTCCTCTGTTGTTATGGGAACACCAGCTGTGGGGTGCCAGGGAAGGCAGCAGAGATGGTGTTTGTTGAATGACATGTAAAATCAGGTGGTTTTGCTCTTCTCCTCAGAGAAATTTCCGCTCCTGCCTTCGCAGTGACGCTCTGAATGCAAGATGCTTGGAAATAGAGCAGGGTTTGGAGATGTAACCTGTGCTGGCAACAAATGCTCTTCATTTCTATGTGCTATTGCCATTTAACCATCTGAATGCTGTTATTTGGGATGTGCAGCTCCATCCTTTCCTGCACCATTACAATAACTCAGTCACAGCTGCTCAAGACGTGGGAAATTCATGTTTACAGCTCCCCCCAAAAGATTCTGCAGTTCAGTGGCTTCTCAGGGGCTTCAGGTCCTGGGGTTCAATACAGGACCAGTGCTACACCACCCCTACTTCACACTGTACAGGGTGTTTAATACAAACCAACTTGCATTTGGGGTGGCTTCTCCTCTTTGAAGAAGGAATAAAAAGCACGAGGTGAAATCTGGAGGGATTTTAGGGTGAGAACGTGCAGACAGGGCGGCTCCAGCACAGCTGGGCTTTGAGCCATAAATATTCAGAGAGCAGGGGGGAAAATCTCCTCACCCACGGGTGGAGAGACTCCAGCGCAGCACATCCTGCTTCACCCAACTCAGCCAGCCCAGCAGATGCTGCCCATCCTTGTTCCATGGTCGTGCATCCCAGCCTGGCACTGGAATATATGTGATCAGAAAACTTCCCAACCAGGCATCTGAGTCTTGTGACTTTTGGAGGCTGTTTCGCTATAAACTCATTTCCCTCTGTTTTGGGTGGAGAATGTACAAGCCGTGTAGTTTAAAAGTTTATTTAAGAGGCTTTTTGCTGCTTGAAGACAAGGCATTTTGGAGCCCGTTCAAGCGTCGAGCTCTGAGCGGCAGCGAAGTATTTCATTTCATTACTTTTCACTCCTAAAAACGTCTCAGGCACACACAACACCAGAGCCGCTTGGATGCCTAACAGTAAAACTTGGGCTCTGCATCCCATTGGAAATTCAAATGGGCTTTCTTGGGGATGGGGGGAATCTAAATCCGTCTATCAGCCACGGGCTGATGGGAGGAGGGAAGGAGGGGCCGATGTTCCGCCAGTCAGCGTTTGTGTAGTCGTTTGGGTACACGATGTGCGGCACGGAGGGATCTGAACGGTGCAAAACCTCATGTTTTAAAGAACAGAGAGGGGAGAACCGAAGGTGATGTTTTTCTTTCCTGAAAACGGGGAAGTTGTATCCGGTTCCCGTGTAATTCTCTGAAGAATTCTGCTGAGAATTCTGAGCTCTCTCCGGTGTTTCTGGAGATGCCTCGCTGTGCCAAAGGCACTCCGGGGGTAGCACCTGCATCTCCCCGGGTGAGGGAGAGGTGATGCTGAACTAGGGGGGTTTATGCTGTTGTGTCCCCTCAAGACACACTTGCCCTTCCAGATTTTTTGGAGGGGTCTTAATTCACCAGATGATTTCACATAACTATAAGAAAGATTACTAAATAACTAGCCCTTCCATTTTTTTCCTTAAATATTATTATTTCATGGTTGTTATTACTCAGTTTCTCACTCTCTTCTTTCCTCCTTTTACCTACAATACCAAATTAAAGTCTGGTAACACCACAAGGTCTTGCTGAATGTAAGAGAGAATCCAACCCCATATTTTCATCATTTTTAAGTGTTACAGAAGGAAAAAGAAAGGGAAATGTTGCAAGCAAGCAAGAAATGCAAATGTGTATTTTGCCAGCTGATGAGCTACAGAGAATTTTCTTATTTTGGATTTTTTTTTTTTTATCTCGTCCAAATGTTGATTTTTCATTTAGGTTTTTTTTGCTAGTTCTGTGTATTATCAATAGAAACATATTGGGCTTGATGACAGTCCTAACCTTGTAACAGTCACTGTTTTTAAATGGAGTGAGAATGGTCTGGAGCAAAGCTGTGCTTTATTTTCCAATCAAAAATAAACACTCCTCAATCCAAGCTTCTCGTCCTCCTCGAGAGACTTTACAAATGTCCTCATGCCTTGGATTTGGAAGGGAACAAATGAGACACCAGGTAATAAAACTCAGACATGCAGTGGTTTAGATAACTGGGTTTGTCCTTTCTCTTGTCAAAGACACAAATGCCTGTTACTCTGCTCCAAACTCACCAGAAGAAATCCTTTTAATGTCCAGGAAAAACTACTCCATGTGGTGATGTCATCACAAAAGAGCAACTGTCTTCTATTGATTATCCCCTCCAGATACCCCAGTAACAGAATCATTATGTAAAAAAAGAAACAAGACTGTTACGATTCCTTGTTGCAAATCTGATTGACTTTTATTTCTCTGGGAAGGTACAACATTCTCTTTGGTTTGGTTTGTTTTTTGTTTTAGTTCCCCTCTCTCAGAGCCCTTCATTCCAGGGGCTGTTTAGCCACTGAACTGCAGAGGAGCAGGTGTGTGAAGTCTGAGTAACATCTGCCTGGCTGAGGCTGAAAACATTACGGCCATTATGGTGTAAAGAGGCAATAACAGCTCTGGGCTGATGTGCTCAAACGTGGGGCACAGATCTGTGTTTGTGACTGGAAATTCATCCCCCTCCCTCATTCTGGCCTGGGAATTGCAGCCTTGTGTGTTGGCCTCTTGGAGTGTAAATCCCAAACCAACCCGGGCAAAAAGGCACCTCCTTATTCCAGAGTGGGAAAGTTCTGATCTGATGAGTTTGTCAACAAAAGATGCTTTTTTTTTTTTTTTTTAAACTTTTGGCACAACCCTGGCTGTGCAGCAAGTTTGGACTCTCTTTAACTGGTGTGAGGGATAAAACGGGCAAAAAAATCCAACTTCTGTCCTTGTCTGAGGAGCTTCGAGTGTTCAGGCCTTTCTTTGTGATTTTAAAGTCAGAGCAAAGTATTTCTGAGGTTTTAGCTTGGAAACTTAAGTTTATCTGAAGGCTGGGGAGAATATTCTGAAGAAAAGAAAACTCAGGGGGGACTTTCTTGCTCTTTCCAACTCCCTGAAAGGAGGTTGCAGCCAGGTGGGATTTGGACTCTTCTCCCAGGTGATAGGTGACAAAACAAGAGGAAATGGCCTCAAATTGTGCCAGGGGAGGTTTAGGTTGGATATTGGGGACCATTTCTTCACTCACAGGGTGAGCAGGCACTACCATGAGCTGCCCAGGGAGGTGGTGGACTCTCCATGCCTGGAAGTGTCCAAAGAACAGATGGGGTGCTCAGGGACATGGCTTAGGGGTGGACCTGCCAGTGCTGGGTTAATGGTTGGACTGGATGACCCTGGAGGTCTTTTCCAACCTAAATGATTCTGTGTGCAAAAGTGGCCATCCCAATTGTGGTTCTATTTCCAAAATTTATCTGTACTACTTCTGCTGGAACAGGAGCACACTCCTAGAGGGACTTCTTTAATTTCTCAGACCCTTCTCCAGCCAAGCTAACAGGTTAGCTGCGAAAATCAAAGTATTCCAGGAGATAAAAGAAAGTTTTCTAGTACTAATCCTTGAAAGAAAACCCAGCATTTTCCTTTCTCTCTTTACCAGGTGAATCTTCAGAGCTGACTCGTGTGTGTGTAGGAGGCATTGATGTGTTTTACCCAATGCTTTGAGATCAGTGGAAATGAAAAGCTGTATAATTACCCTCTGGCCTTTTATCTTTCTGTGGTATCATCTCTAGAGAAGCCAAGAATGGCATAGAGGAGCCTCTGCACAGCAGATAATCACAGCCATTAGGGGAAACAACTGAAAATCAACTGTGCTTTGCTCAGTAAAACATTGATATTGGAGTCTGTGTTGATTCATTCCTGAAATCAGGCAAAGGAGAAGCAGCTGAGCTCGTGGTAGCACCCACACATCAAAGTGATTGTTGAATACCTTGGTCAGATCTTAAAAGATTCAAAGGAAGGTTCAGTGTGTTATGAAGGGAAGGGACAGAAAGAATACAAACACCTGCTTTAAGTGCAAAATACAAGTCAGCCTCAATTACAAATTTGCAATCAATGCTGCTGTGCCTGGAACGTGTTGGTAAATAATTAATGAGCCAGAACATTTCCTTTCAAACCTGATTTTAAGGGAGTGCTCGTGCTTTTTAAAGGAGGGGGGAAGGAGAGAGTCAGATTTTATGATGCAGCTGGAATTTAAAAAGTTAAGCAGTGGTTTTATCCAGTAGTTAAATGCACGTGGAGTGTATCAGCAGCTCCCTTTGCCATTATCCCCCATCCAGCAGCTGAGCGGGCGTGGGGAATATTCACTTGTCAATAAGATCTTGACTGAATGTCACATCCACTTAATGGCATTTAAAGGGGAAGGAAATCACTGTCTCACGCCCCTGAGAAAGGTCAGAGCATCAATTTATCTCTCTTTGTCTGAAAGCAGTTGAGAGTACAACACAAGTTGGCCACGTAAAGGATTTTTTTGATTCCGATTCTGACTTGAACCGTTTTTAAAGCTCATGTCAGGATGGAGAACGAGCTGCAGTGGCTCAGGTGTGTCCATGGAGCTCCTGGAGCTCTGTGAACCTCCTGTTCAACTTGGGCAAACTGTTTAAGTCTCCTGAGGCTCAGTGCCCAACACACACAGTGACACACAGAGAACACGGTGTCTGCTAAAGGCTTTAGGGAACTAAATCTCCAGGCAGCTTTCTTTGAAAAGTAATAATAATAATAATAATAATAATAATGATAATTTGTGAGCTCAAGTGTGCCAGGATTCCTCATCTTTTTTGAAACAGCATTGGATGTGACTCACTGATTAAAAAACCCAAAATTTTAACAGTGTATGACAGGTTTTTGGGTTTTGGTGCCTTTTTGGCTCTTCCTAACTAATGATGTCATTTTAAAGGCCTTTGAACCTCAACACGAGACTGCCTTGAAGCAGCTATGAATGCAGTGACCTCTGTCCACAGCAGGGGGGGTGCCAAAATTTGCTGTGGCTGAGCTGTGCAGGACCCACAACAGAGACACCAGCACTGATGCAATGCAGTACTGAGCTGGTTTTGCAGTTCCCCACATCAGCACCTGCATTTCCAAGACTTAGTTCAGCTCTCACTGCAATGCCCTCTCAGCTTAAATGAAGAAAATGAGTCTTTCATAGCTCTTCTTAAGTTTGTCAATTCTATCTCAATATTTTGAGTCCTGTTGGTGCAGTTGTCACTCGGGTGTTTAAAACCAAACCCACACCATCCTAAGCATGTTTGCCTTGTTTCTAACAAATATGTTGCTATGGGAACTTGATGTTGCTCTGGTTGTTGCACCAGATGCATCAGCTATCTGTCTCTAGGCTGGCTTTTTTTTTTTTTTTCCTAATAAATTAATTGCATTTAAATTAAACATACTAAGTTACTTCATGTCAATTAACTGGAATGTTGAGCTGGGTGTTTGCAGAGCTTCTCTCTTCCTACTCGCCCCCCAACATTAATTAACTCCTGCAGACGCTGTAGTCCATCTCACAGAGCTGTGGTCTTTCCCAGCTCTCTGCAGTTACAACACTCTCTGCCTGCATGGGAAGTAATCAGTGTCCAAAATAATTGCTTTTCACAAGCCTGCAGTCAGCTTCCTTGTCAGATGTTTAAGCTGTAATGAAACTGCTTCAGTTGCCAGGAAAAAATATTCAGCTGGAATGTGCTGTAATTGCAGGTGGAAAGCAGAGCTGATAATGGCACTGGTCTTATTTAGCACATCATGTTTTCATTTGTTGGAGGCATTTCCTCCAGCGCTGGCACTGCCCTGCTCTCTCATTCCTGCTGAGGGAGGAGGAGGTTTGGGGTTCTCCCAGTGCCTCTGCTTTGCATTAAGGCAGGAGAAGGTGGGGAAGAAGCCAGGGGGGATGCAGAGCATCCTTGCACAAGTGATGCAGGACTGCTCCGAGCTCTTCTTGTACATTCACCCAGCAGTGGGCACTTGGGAGAACACAGACATTTAAATTGGTTATCCAAGAGTTGTTTCCAAATCTAAACTTTCCCAGACCTCAGCAGCAAATAGGTCCATTGTTTAGGTTTGCACCAGAGAGCAGTGAGACTTTCTCCTAAAATTTAGGATTCTGGAGCAGAAGCCTTGCTATGGGTACATGTGCCCAACACTCCACCAGAGGCAGACAAGGAGGCCAAGGTGGTGAATGTGTGCAGCAGACCTCAACATTTCACACCCAGCTCTGTGATCTGTGGTCATCAGCTGCAGAGAAACCGGCTGATAAATTAGGAGCCCACGGGGAAATCTTATTTACAAGGAAGGCAACAGAAACATTAATGTATCTTTATTAGCCTTATTTAGACCATCTGCTGTCTACATGGTGGGAAGCTGCACAGTCCCTGCAGTCAAACAGCAGCAGGAACGTGCTGAGTTCCCAACCCTCCTCATTTAAATGCTTTCTTAGACCTCCTCAGCTCCTGGAACTTCTTGCTGCAGTGAGAAGTCGGCTGATAATCAACGAGTGAGGGAGGGAGGAACCCTCTGTGTCTCCATTCAGATGCATTTTCTTTCTTATTGCTTATCTTTGATTAGGGTTTTGATAGGCTTTTGGGGTTGAGTTGCCAATGGAATCACTATAGCCCAAAATCTAATAGCGAATTTTATGCTTTTCCAGCCATTCATTAGGAAGATGACTCACGTTTTTGGATCAGCTATAGTTACTTGTTTTTTAATGCATGAGCACATTTCCCTGCATATGTTTAGATAATTCAAGTGTAGCCCAAGGAAAAGGAATTAAAAAGTTGATTACCATAATTTTGAATTTTATTTCCTATCTGCCTTCTCCTATTCCAAAGTGTGTTTCACTTTGCAAATTGTTTTGCTTGGATCAGCCCAGCTCAATCCTTTGCAATTTTTCACTGAGTGCAGCGAACCCAAAATACCTGCTGCTCTGAGTGGCCACAGCTTCGTTGCCAAACTTCTCTTCACGCCTTTGAAACACTATTTATTCACTTTTTTAAAGGAGTGAAAGTGCATGCACCAGGGTAATTCCTTGCTCTCCTGTTGAGGCTGGATTTTTAACTGAAACATAAGCCTAAGCAAGCAGTCTGTTTAATTCCCAACTAACCTTCTTGCTGGCTGATTGCAGCTGGGGAATGACAGCTTTCCCATTCTCTTGAAAGGAATAAATGAGGAATGTGTGGAGGAATGTTGGGGGCTTTATTAATGCCAAACACAGAGAAGCTCCTGCTTAGATTGTACTTCTTTGATTACTCGACTGAGTTATTAGATACATGAAGAACACCCATTTAAATGTAAATCCATTCTCCTTCTGTAATAGATAAATGGGCTTTGCCTTGAATTTGTAAGCAGAATATATCACTTTGATATAGTAACTGGAGCTGAATAAAGCTAGTCAGTAGACCAAGGGAAGGATGCGGATGGCTTTAAAGCAAATGGAACAGAGGAGACCATCAGTTAGTTAATTAACTTCAATTTCTATATTAATGAACTTCCTCTGGTGCTTGTTTAAGCATCCAGATGCTTGCAAATGTTTTGTTCCCCAACAACGGGCTTTTGTTGGCATGTCATAAGTTATAAATGGGGGGTACCTGTCTTTTATATCCCAGATATAATTTTTGTGTGTGCTCTGTGGCAGTGTCGATGTGCAGGTGGCCCAGAACTGCAGGGCAGGATGCAGGTGTGCTGTCAGCCTTGGGGCAGCATGAGTTCAAAATCTGAAAAAAAGAGGAAAAAAAACCTGATTCAGTGTCTTGCATGTTCCTCACAAGGCTTGTAGCAGGCAGGTGGTCAGAGCTGGATGTTCAGGCTGCTCTGTTGGAGCTCCTCTGCCCAGGCTCCTCCTGAACAAAGGGCTAAATCAGATTTCTGCTCCAAATTCTCTCTGGGTGACTCTGCTGGTTGTTATCAAGAATAATCTCTCACATCCAGATTCCATTTGGCAGCTCCTGCATCCTTGGCTTTTCCTTGGAATAGAAATACTCTGAAAGGGGAAACATCTTCTCTATTTTACACAGCAAAAGAGAGCCAGGTTCTCAAAAACAACTACAAAACTACAGTCAGGAACCATGAAAACAAATGGCAGAGTTTCAGCTTAGTCATCTGTAAGTTTTCTATGTTCTTTATCCTGTTTTTGTAGTTGGAGCCACCCTTGTTATCCACCTATTAATGGGTGCTATTAATTGGATACTTAATTCTTTCTAACATCACAGCAATCTGTGAAATGAAACAGATTTAAATTCTAATAGTAATAGCTGAACAAACACATCTGCCAGCCATAGAGCATCTCAACTATTGCTCACTGTAACTGTAATTAAACTGTAATTAAGGCCAGTTAAAGCCATCAGACATCTGGGTGGTAAGAGATTAAGTCCATCCTGCTGCTTTCATTACCCCTGTGAGAGCTGGGAGGGTTAATGGAACAATCCTCCCATCATTAAAGTGTGTTCTCAGTAATCATGGTGACCAGATTTGTAGTGAATTCTGCATTAAAAATGCACTGGAAGAAAAAAAAATATTCTGTGTTAGAGATCAATCAATCTCTTGCTGTTAGTTCAGGTGGAGGGAGCAGTTTCTGGCTGTGCTCTGTGTGAGGAGTTGTGGATGGATTTGAATTAGAAGTTTTAGAATCCTCAAATCATAGAATGGGTTGGGTTGGAAGGGACCTTAAAGCTCATCCAGTCCCATCCCCCTGCCATGGGCAGGAACACCTTCCACCAGCCCAGGTTGCTCCAAGCCCTCTCCAACTTTGCCTTGCAATGAACCTTTTTGCCAGAATACTTTAAAATACTGGTTGTAGTTGTTTGGTTTGGATTTTTTTTAATATATATATTTTTTTTCCACACTATCCCAGGACCTGGTTATGAAAACCACGGGCTGGGAGCTGGAGGAGCAGAGCCTTGCTTGGAAAGAAATGATAAAGGAGGGTGCCAGTCTTACATATCCCAGAAATACCCTTGCAAACCCTCACAGTTGGTTTTGGAAAGTGCCTGGTGCTGCTCTTATTACTTACAAATGCCAAGGAAGAAATTAAATTGCTTTTCACGGTGTATCCCTCCAACCTGGGGAAGTTTCTGTTGAAGTCTCTGGAGGAGAAAGCTTTGCTTAATCCTCTTAAAATTGCTCCAGGTTGTTCTGTTGTTCAAGTCCTGGTTGTCCTTGGGTCTTCTCTTGCTGCTCTGTGGGTGGGGGTGGTGGGTGATTTTTTGGGGCCCGTTTATTGCATTATTCTGTATCACTGTGGTGTTGGTTATAAACTGCCTCTGGTTGGGGGGTTTGCTGTTTTTAAGCTCATTTTTGAGCCGGGATATTAAAGACTTGATCCTGGCTCTGTGAATTACCCACCCTTGGACCTCTTTCCTTACATTTCTGATGACTTAAATTAAAAATTTAGAGCGGGGAGGTGCAGGAGAGAAACAGAGGGATGGAGGAAGTGATTTCCTTTTGCTGAGGCTGTTTTGTGAGCAAAACCTTTGGGCAAAAACTGCGTGTGGCAGAAAGAAAATGGGACAGTTGACTTGATGAGGATTTATGTCTTTTTGGGTTTCTCTGACTTTAAATAGTGCCTAGCACAGAATCTGAGTTATTAAAGCTCGATGACTGATGTACCTGCACAGAACCAAGGAGTGACCCTGAACCTTTGCTAAGCTTTGAAAACCTGAGGTTCATTTATTTAGATTTTCTTTCTCTGTCTCTGAAACGGGAATGGAAAAAAAAGGAGTTTAGGGCTCACCTGAGAAGGTCAGAGAAGAGCAGGAGCCCTCAGAGGTGATGGAGTTGTTGTGAACATAACGTTTCCACAAGGAAGGCTTAACTTTTGGGCTACGTTTTCTGGAAGAAATGTAACAAGAAATATCTGCAAGAATTGGGGACTGGGCTTTGGATGTTTATCTGACCACTCCACACCTTGAGTTTCAGCAATCACTGCTCAATATTTGATCTTAAATTGATTATGGGTAAACTAAATGTTTTCTGAACATGATCTGTAGCTGTAGGAGATCCTTTGAGCACCCAAGACACACCCCTAATGAGCTGGGCATTACCTGCATCATTGCTGGCTTTTTCCAATGACAAAAAGACTTTGAGTAGTGATGGACTTGCTTCCTCAGCTTTTGTCAGCTCTCAGATTTGTCTAAATTTTTGACTTTTAAGAACATAAGAGAGAATAAACCCTCTGCAGCCACATGTTTTAGCCTTGAGCCTGACTTAAATTTGGGATGCCAAGCACCAGGTTTGCAGTATCCTGGACCTCAGAGCATTTACTTCTATTAATTTTTAATTTTTTCCTCCCTGATAGCTCAGGTTGCAGTCACCCCACCTTTTTCGTTTTTTGGGGGTTTTTTTGGCACTTTGGAACTTGCAGCATCCAAGGGGACACAAAATAGTGAAAGAAACAAGTTAATTTATCCCTTGTTTCCAATTAAGTTTGCAAGGGAGGTATCATGTGCATTGACTGCTCTCTGTGCTCAGAGCAGGATTCTGGTGGGTCAATGACTGCAGTTAAGGAGCCCCAGGACACTGTCCAGGGCTAATAATAGTCTGCAAGTAGGAGCAGCCTCAGAGCCTTACTTAAGGATCAGCCTGCCAGGTCAACAGCTATTTATTGCCACAAACTGTGGCATTACAGATCTGTCACCTCTCCATGCTCTTTCCCAAACACAGGGATCTTACTCAAACTGATATTAACATTTAATTTTTAATGGTCTAATCAAACTGACCACTGCAAATCTCAGAGGTCAAGTGTGTGGGTTTGGTTTGTATCAGTTAATTCTTTTTTTTTTTTTTTTTTTTTTTTTTTTCAGTAGGACTCTGAGAAAATGTTCTCTTTGTGTCAGGATTGTTCTATTCCCTTTAGTGCTTTATGTATTTAAACTTCTGCTCAATACTATAAATACCATCTTGCTTCCTGGAATTTTCCAAGGGATAGAAAGCTTATTCAAGTTTTAAAAAGCTATAGTAATAGGCAAACATGTCATTAAGATCCTAATCAAATACATACAATCATTTTATTGTGCAAGCTTGGAGTTTTAATAGAATTAAACCCACGATTGAATTCAAGTCCAAGGTAAAATAATCCCCCTCTGTGGTTCTGCTGATTGGAATTTGAAATTCCACGCAGGAGTAGATGAATATGAGTCTCTTTTGTAAAGCACCACGGTGCCAAAATGTGTGATCTGCAATGACACGCTCATCAGATTTGGGTGTATAATTTGTGCCCTTAATTTATTGGGTGATGAGTCCTTTAATATGTACTTCACGTGTCTCCAAAGGTTTTGTTTGGCTGCCAGCCTGAAAAATATCAATATCGTAAGGATTAAGCAACCAAACAACAACAACAACAAAAAAAAATCAAATAGTCTAACAGAGAGACTAGATCAATACAAAAGAAATGTTTGGGTTGTGGAGAGTCATTGGACAAGGCAGAGAAATACAGCTCTGGGGAAATCGATGTGCTGAAGGACAGGCATTTACAAACACCTTCCTGGGCTCTGGGAGGCTCAGACACGAGTGGAAGGTTCTGTGGTGGTGGGACAAGTGTCAGTGAGGGGGGGATTGTCCAAACCACCACAGCTAACCCCCCATTTTTTGGTGTTTTGCCCCAAAACCAGACTGTCCCGGCCGGGTGAGGCTCAGTAGGGCCACACCCGGTGAATTAATGACACCAGGCTGGAATTGGGCAGATACAGAAAAATTCGGAAGGCAACAAAAAAATGTCTTGGGAAGGACGGGGGTTGAAAGGTCATGGAACACACAACCCATATAATTTATCCATAGGATGGGTCAGAAATGGGTTTTGAGTACAGATCTGTAATTAAGAGCCCTATAATTGACTCCTGGAACCATCATCTGTACAATTAACTCCTTTCTGCTCATGTTGGACAAGCATTTCTTTGATCTGCACAGTGTTTGTAATTTCAAATCTATAGTTTTTAACTGAAAATCCATGTGGCTGAAGAAGATTAAAGTAACTTCAAGGAGGACACTGCTCACATACACAGTATTTCTGTCTGATTTAAGAGTTTTTAAGGATCTTATAACCTGAAGTGACATGTTGCCTGTCAGGCACGAGGCAAATCAAAAGTTGGAGCTTTCTTTCATTTTTCGGTGGGTCTATTGTGGATTTTTGTAATTAGCTGATGATCTCTGAGACTGTGAAGCTCATGGAGATCTTCTGCTGACTCTGAGCTCCCTGGGGCTGCTGCAAAGGTGCATTTTGGTTTGTTTTTTTTTTTTTTTTTCTAAGGACTTAAAGAGCTGATCCCATCAGGGAAATCCCTGAGACTTGTAAATTAGGCGAAGAAAAAGGCATAAAATTATTTCCTGTGATACATTCTTGTGCATTGCACAGGGAGACTGATCAGAGATTCAGCTCTGTCTGCTTTCTTTTTTTTTTTTTACATCTTTTACCTCCTTTGCCTTTCAGAGATCCGTCTTATCGTGAAAATTTATGGGGGGTGAAAAAAATCTCCCGTCTCCCAACCAAACCAAGTAGCTGGAAAGGAGCAGCCAATTAAGATGCAGGATGCTTTGCCCTAAGTGACAGCCCATAAATCACAGCCCGTGGAATATTGCATTTTAATGCACTGCTGAACCCTCGTGCTGGTGTCTCCACAGCCCCAGCATTGCTCAGGGATGAAGTCACTCCTGGAGGGAAGTCTGGGAGGTCACACTGATGCTGTGAAAAGGTGTCAGGCCTCTGGTATGCTGTTTGTAAAAGTAAAAGAAACAAAGTTCTGGGCCTCTGCTTGCTCTCACTGTTAGAGGAGGTGTTGAGGAACTTAAAGTGGTCCCTTTCTCGCTGCTTTTTAATAAATGTGATTTACTGGGAGACCAAAGGGTGCTGCTAGCAGGAAGGTTTGTGAGAAGAATTATCAGAAAGCATGGCTTGGGGTGAAGCTCAGAGCGAACTCACCGAGTTTGGCAAGGAAATCGTCAGCAAAACAATGCAGTTGGGAACTAAAAAACCCCTCTAGTCACACAAGTCAAGCAACACAGTCAAGGAAAACACCCTTCTGACTGTGAATGGGTGTTAGAGACACACACAGGGCCAGATTCACACGTTTCACAAAAAAAATTAGACAAGAATGTGCAGAGTAGCAGCAAAAAAGTTCCTTAAATTTCATTTTATTCCTCTTTACTTTGATCTTTAACACACACACACCATGAGAACAGGGGAAGGGGCAGTTGCAGCAGTCCGTGCTGATTCCTCTGAATTCTGAGGTGATTCACAGAGGAGTTTCTGCTGAACCCATCCTGAATATGGGGGATGATGCCCATAGGAGCTCCTGGGCAGTTCCGGGGTGGGGACCTGCCCTTGATTTTTTTCCATGATTCCATCCCTAAATTTTTATGAAGCTGGCGGTTTCTTGGAGAAGATGCTCATCTCTCTGAATTCCTGCTCTCCCCCATTCCCTCCGAGCTCTGGTGTCATCTCCATGCCTGGAATATTTTCCAGGATGTGACAGCTTTGTTTCATTTATTTCTGAGGGGTCAAGGGCTTACTAGGTGATAAATGGAAGAGGAGGGGAAAAAACCCCCACCCACCCCCCAAACCTCAACAATGTAGAAAGAAGTGACATTTCTATGAGTGCCAACACTTCTTCCCTTCCAGTAAATGAATTCCTTGTGAGTGGCAGGGAGATGGAGGGGACTGTTCCCAATCCAAAGGATGGAGCATCATCTGCAGAAAGGGAACCTGGCAGGCTCTGACCTCGGGAGCAACTTCAATCCACCTCAGGCTCAGCCATAAATATCTCCACAGGCACCAAGTGCTGCAGAAATCATTTAAAGGAGAAACACGTGCCTTTGAGCTCCTTTCCTCTGTGCTGGGGACAGCTCATGTACTTAAACGTGGGATGATTTACTCCTGTTGACCCCAGAGGGGTGATGGAAAGTTAGGGAAGTGATCCCCAGGCAGCAGGGATTGGGTTTGTGGTTCAGGAGAACAGGGGTGGGGGCAGTGAGCAAGCAGTAATTTAATTTTCCTCTGGATATATCAATGACCTCAAAATGTTAGACACGGGGTGATATATTTGGCAGTGAATCAGGTTTGTCTTAATACCTGTCCAGAGTCCCAAATTCTCCTGGAGCTGGGGACCATCTGATAAACCCCTCTACACCATCCTTTTTCCCTGGCTGAATTTCAGTAGGAATCCTGCCCTCATATTTGGAAAGCAGCAGCACATTCTGCCCTGCTACTGCTGAAGGTTTGCTGGTCTTTAATCTGAACAGGTCTTCTCCATTTCTTTCCAGATGCAGAATTATATCTTATCTTCTATTGTCCCCCCAGAACTGATGCTCAGCTCCACCTGTGCTCATTTTTAAAAAAAAAAAAAATGTTTGACACTTAATAATCAAAGCATAAAATTATAAGGAAGTATCTCCCTCCCAAAGATCCCTGCATGAATAACCCCTGTGTGCTGTGCCTCACTCGTTGTCACCCACAGCAAACTTGAATTTCTTTCCTTTTTTATTTATTTTTTTTTGTTTGTTTGGTTTGTATTTTTTTTTTGTTTGTTTCTTTTCCCCTTCCAGGCTGGCAACCCTTCGTTTAACATGAAAACACCTCTAATTCTCTTTAACCTATTATGCCTAAAAATGGACTCATGACAAGGCAATTTTAGGCTATTTGAGCTTGTTTGGCCTTGAAAGGTGTAGGAGTTAGTTTAAATTGTATTTGCCTGAAATTATAATATAATATCCCACACCTTGCAACCCTGCTAAGCATCCTGGAACATCATGACCCACTATTTGAGAAATAATCTCTGGGTTTACACCAGTTTAACTAGAAGGAGAATATTTCACCTATTGTGTTTTCCCACTTCAATATCACTTGGAAGTCCCATAATTAATTAAAGCCATATCAGAATTTATATATTTACTCTGAAAATACGAGAAATTGGTTATACTGAGTATAAAAGGAACCTGATTTTGGATAAGCCCATTGTAGTCCTTTTTATGAATTCATGACTCCTCCTGCTTTCCTTTTTTTCCTTATTTGAGGAAACTTCAGAAGGTGAAGTTGGAAGCAGAAGGAAGCCACGTTCTCAGATTTCCAGCCAAAAAGGTGCCCTTCTTTTTAATCTCATGTTTATTATTTTACCCCATTAAATAAAAAAAAATAAATCAGATACTTCTGTTAGAGTAGAAGCAAAGTGTGTAGGAGGAACCAAAGGAAAAAGGCTGGAGGCTTCCTCAGGGCAGGAGAAACCTTATTGTTTGCTCCTTATCAGCAGAAAGCAACGGGCCACATTAAAAACAGCTGGTTAAAGGAGCAATTAATTCCTCTGAAACTGTGTCATCTCTCCATGTGATTAGGGAAGGGCGGGATGAAAGGGTTTGTGTCTCGAGCTGCTGCTCTGTTTTATTTCATGGGGTTGTTGTGACAACATCCTCCTCCCTCGTGTGCTCGGGGCTCTCCCAGACCTCGCTGTCCCTCGGGGAGAGCCACACGTGGGCTTTGGCACATCTGGGCTTTGTGTGGAGCCAGAAGCAGCCACTCACCCCCAGGCAGGTGTCAAGCCCATGGCTCTGAACTGAGGGATGTGGACAGGAGGGTGCTTTTCCTCTTTATTTCCCTTCCCAAGTGCAGAAGGATTTTTGGTAGGTTCCCTTTGCTGAAAAATGGCCAAAATGAAGCTTTGCCAAGGGGCAGGGAGATCCCAGTGCAGGAGCAGAGCAGTGTCTCCTTCTGCTGTGTGATGTTCTCATCACACATCTAGGCATGGCCAAACCCACATGTGCATTAAGGGGACCAACAGTATGGTCTTTACTGCAGGTTTTATAAAGGGTTTTGTCTTTTTTTTTTTTTTTTTTAATTAATAACCTCATTTAAATGTTCTCCCCTTTTCCGTATGGTACTTCAGGCTGTAGAAATAAGTGGCACAGGGAGCATCTTCACTGCTGTTTTGTTGTTCTTACCCGTTGTTTCCCCTGTGCTGGGTACCCTAAAGATGCACAGGACGTGGAGTTCACGTGCTGAGTGTTTGTTTTTATTGTAATCAGTGTTATTGCTACAAATGCCCCCTTTCCAAAGGTGCAAAGAGCTGTGTGGATGGTTCCTGGTGCGTTCCCCACGTCCTGCTGTGCCCCAGCTGCACTGCCCATCTCATGCTAAGCTCACACAGACCTTTCAAAATGGGGATCACAGATCTTTGCTTTTCCTGGTTTTCCTCCAGCCGTTGGGAGAGGTCAGGGAGAGCTGTGAACTCTTCAAATTATATTCTGAATAGCTTCCCTTTTGCCCCTTGTATTCATTTGCACTAATCAGTTATCGCAGGGTGAGTCACTCACAGCTCCCCCCACTCCACTTGTGGAGTTTGCACAGTGTGGTCGATTATGACCCAGTTTGGGTAATTTGTCCTCCTAATGATTCATTTATCACCATCCAGAACCCACTTCAGCAAAACACTTTAAATGCGCTTTCAAATGCTGTACTTAGGAAGAATTAAAATAAGCACTTGCTGGAGTGGTCTGGAGGTGGAGAAGATGCGTGTGATCAGCTTCTCCCTCACCGGTAGCGCTGACAAACGTTCCCACCTTGCAGCATTTTGCGAAAAGTAACAATTGGAGATAAATAATTTTGATAAGCAGAATGAGATAACAGCAGCCTGTCGTTCCTGATTGGGTTTGACACCGTGCTAACATCCATCTTCCCCAAACTGCTGCACTGACGCGAGGCTTTTTTCCTGCTGGAATCTGCCTGGAAATTATAAAACTGTCCAAAACGTACAAAGAGATTTATTTCAATTCCGAGGTCATTGATTTGCAGGGGAACAACGGAGGAAATCACGGTGTTTGGTGGATGCCTTCGAAGCACATTTATGGAATTGATTCTTTTGCAGCCAAGTGCAGAAGAAATATTAAGTAGAATTGCCTCAATTTGAAGGCTGCTCCACATGGCCAATAGCTCTGCAGCCAGTACAGCTGCTTTTATTTATATATAAACACACCCAAATATATAGATATAAAAGCCTTTACCAGCTGAGTCAGTGACAGTGAAAAATTCCACCTGGGTCCAAGCAATGTTCTTACATCATTACCAAAACTCTCCTCTCGGTTATGATTTAAAACACACTGAAAATTAAATCCCCACTAAATAGGTTGGGGAAAGTTTTAACGTGTGAACATGTTGACTCTGAGTGCCACTAAATACTCGGTTTAATTTGCATTTGTGAGAAAATTTTCCCATTAAAGCAGCAGCAGAGCATGAGCTGTGGTACCGTGTAGAGTTCCAGGACGGGACTTTTACACCTTATTAGCACTGCAAGTAAGGGAAAAACACTTTAAAAGGCATTAAGGGGGGGCGAAAAGAAGTCATTAAAAACATATTTGTCAGCTTCCAGAGATGCTAATGAAGAGGAACATAATGATATTAACAGCTTGAGATCGTCTTCTTTTCCAGGGAGAACTTAAACCTCACACACTTCTTTCGTCTTGGTGGGGAAATACTAATGAAACCTCTTCCCAGGACAGGGAGCAATGTGGGGGTTTAAGATGTGGCAAAAACAAACAAACAAACAAACCAACCTTAAGTGTGCAGTTCTCCTTTATATCTATTTATATTTGAATTAAAATTATTTATTTTTAACACATAAATAAAAGCCATTAGAAAGAGCAACGTGAGGAGGCTGCAGAAAAAGCCAAAAAACGGTGGTCTTACACCTAAATGTGGAGATCTAATGCCCTAAATGTTATTTTTTGGTGGGGGTGGCAGTGCTGTTTGTGTCTCAGGAAGAGGAAAACCCATGAGAAGGTGTGTGATACTCTCACAGCAATCACTTCCAAGGCGGAGGAGCAATCCTGGGGGGAAGAGGGAGGTTGTTTTTGCTTTTCATTAGCCTAATCTCGTCAGAGTTTAATAGCAAAAACATGATAAACCTCGTGTTCTTTTCATTACAGAAGCAGCCTGTATCTCTTCTCTTCTTGTTCCTCCCATGCTATCTGCTGGCTTTATTAAAGAGTTTATCATTTTGACTCCTCATGCAAATCACAAAGGGATTGGAAGGATTTGATTTGAGCTGAAAAATTGTATTTAGGTGAGTCCAGTGGAATCGTGCGCTGTAATTGGCACCTAAATCTGCTTTAGGCAGATGGTGCCGTCGATTGTGCCAGCAAATTACTTCTTGACAAAGGCTACTTCTCTGCTGTGGGCTATTTTGCAGATTTAAATCAAGCCTTTTTTCTTGTCAGAATACCAGTTGGAAGTATTTGGAGGTGTAATTTTAAGCTACTTAGTTCTAAAGGTTTTAATGCGGAGAAATGAATCGAAATCACAGCAGATGTAAATTTATAAGGTGTCTTTGCCTCAGTGTAAAAGCAATATCCAAAGAAAGTGTTGCTCAGGCTGAGAACTACAACTGGGACAGTTTTCCCACTTGTACTGGAGGAAGAGCTAGAGTTGAGTGCTAAAAATTTATGCAAACAGTGCACTGATAGAGCCTACAAATGTACTTATCTTGCCTTTTTCTCGCATTAACTTCGTAACCTCAGTTGATAACTTAGTGATCATCAGCAAAAGGGCCCTTTTCACGAGAAACATGAAGAATATGTGTATCCTGACTAGACTGTGGAAATGTGGTGTTTAAAATCCTGCACATGGATACCCCGTGTGGGATTGTGTTCCCTGTGTGAGCACGGCACTGCCAGCCCCACACATTCCAACACTGGGATGATTCAAACAGTGTCTCCCACTTCCCTGAGAGTGTCTTAAAATTGTCTTTGGTTAAAATACACACTTTGATTCTCACGGTGGTGTTTTCAGTCTGAGCTCAGCTGCAGTTAAGACTCAGCTTTCCAAAACCAAAGCGGAGCTGTTTAAGCTGTTGCACCTTCCCAAGAGACGAGCTCCGAGAAAATAAAGAGCTGCTTAGGGGTGAAATAAAGTCACAGTTGCTGTCAGCCACAATCAGAACAGAAATATTGCAAATGGTGGTTAAAAGGGAAGAGGAGGAGCCTCCTGGTCACCTCATCTGGGCTGGCTGCTGTTTGTCTGCTCTACCATCAGCAAATCAGCAGTAGCACCAACGAAACAAGTCGTCTGAGCCCCACAAATATGAAGCACTTTGCAAGGGAAAATCAAACTGCAGTGCTGTGTGACTCACTGCTCGCCCTGTGATTCTCTCTCTGTGTTGTTTTTTTTTTTTTTTTTTTTCTCTGTGTGTGTTTTATGAGCTATTTTTCAGTTGCCCTCTTGGCCAAACTGATCCTCTTGCAGAACTGCAGGAGCGGTGGGTCCAGCTGAGGCTGTTGTAGAGATCCCCCCAAGGCAGCTCTCCATAACCTAATTACGAGTCAGCTGCAGGTCCAGCACCCCTGGGATACCCAGAGAAACCTCCCCAAAATGCAGTCCTTTATAGCCTCTGCTACCTTTGATTTCCCCCTTTATCAGGCTGAACAAAACACATGTTTTAACTCCAGCTATCAATAAGCATCTGAAGGTTTTCGTAGCTCGGGATTTACTGGGGGAGGAATTTGGAGTTAATGGCCCTGTATTCGATGCTGTTGCTAAGAAACCCTGGCTTGGCTCTGCAATGTCCCTTTGCAGTTTGGCGAGTTCCTCCCTGGCTTGTCCAGAGCAGGGTGTGCTCCTCTCACAGCTTGCCTGGCTCAGCCCTCGACAAAACGAAGTGGGAAGCCAATTTTCCCCTTTTTTTCTACCCACCTTAGCCCTTGGTTTCTGAAGTCATGAAGCCCTTTGGCACTCTCCTGCAGGCAATTGTGTATTTACTGTCTGGGACTCGCTGGTGCTGCGGTGTTTTGTGGCAGTGAGCGGATTTCTGGTCTGGTGTTGCATGTGTTGTAGCTTGAAGGGAGATACTGTCACCTGGCAAGAGACAGAGGGACAATTTAAAAGCAAAACCCATCTGTTTTACACTGGTAACGTGCAGTTTTCTCGTTGCCATGGCAAACCTGGAATGAGGAGCAGAGAGCAACGTTCAGGTGAGGGAACGATGCCTTGGCAGGGTGGCAGGTTTGGGGTCATTTTCTTTTTAATGGGTTGCAGAAATCCACAGGGATGAAACCAGGGAGTTTCCTGGAGCCACCACCATCTATTGGTCTGAGATTTATCTGGGAGAGCCCAGGAACCCTTCACTGAGTCCTTTATAGGCTTGATGAGGCCTCATTTATCCAGTGCCTGCTCTGGGTTTGATGCTGAGCAGGCAACGTAGTTCCCCTGAGTCTCCATTATTTCTGATATGTGGGTGGAAGGAAAATGCTGGAAGCTGGAGGTGAAGATGAGGTTTCCAAAGATTACCTTTCTGCTAAGAAAGATTTTTGTAAGTAGAAAGGCCTTTCTACTTAGAAACCTTTCTGCTTAGAAGGGTCTTTCTTATGCTCATGTTTCCCATGGGTGTCTGGGAGCCCAGTGCTTCACTTAGCCATTGCTGACTCAACCTGTGCCAGGTTTGCATTCTCTGAGCCCAAAATCATTGTGAGACATTGAGAAGAAGCCTCCTCAGAGAGGAGACACCTCATTCTGATATGGTGGCATTGGTAAGGATCGAGTCCACCAAAGACCTTGAAGTTACTCTGGTGAGAGCAGAGGTGGCCTCTCTGCAGCTGGAGTTATTCAGGGGGTTGTTTCTTATTTATACACCACAATATTTTGCACTGGTATTGAAATTGAGCAGATTTGGTGCTGATCTCACCCTGGCCTTATAAGAAACAGAGTAAATAAACCTCTTGCACTGCGTGGTCTCAGCTCACCCTCTGCGGCTTCTCGGAACACCCTCAATCTGACACCAAAATTAGTTGATGGAGCTGTATCATTTTCCTCCCTTCTGTCTTTGGCCATAATTAACAGGGACATTCTCTGTCAATCAAGTGTCAAAATGAAATGCTTCCCCTCATCCATCAAAGTGCTTGCACTGAAGAGAATGGTTGTTCCCTTGGGCAGCAGAGCCATGGGCTGGGTTATTAACAGTCAGAATTAACTTTTAATGTTAATGTTGTTGTTTACACTTGTTCAGGAGCCTCAGGAAGATGAAAGGCTCTCAGAAACTCTCAGTCATTCTCACTGTCACCAAGGGAAAGGCAGCTGGAGCTAAAGCTGCTCAGCATCTGAGGAGTGAGACCGGAGGATGTGTTGATCAGCCTCGGGGGTTTGTCAGCATGGTCAGGGCAGGGTGATGTGACAGCAGGTCAATGTGTCTCATTTTGAGGCCTCTCCCACCTATCAATGGCTGGACACTCAGCATTGCTGCCTTCCTTGACCTGCACCTTCAGGAGTATTTCAGTTCCATCTTCAAAACCAACTCAGATGCCCAAATGCCTCAGTTGTATCAGGAGCTGTGGGTGTGTTTGGAAACAAAACGGGTCTCTGAGTCACTTCAGGTGTGTTTGAACACTTTTATTGAAGCCTTTTCTATTTACCAAGTATTCCATGTCATGGAGAAGAGGAAGACATTTTAGGATCTGCTGCTTTGTGGCTGTTGTGGTCTCACCTGCTTTGCTGGGGCACTGCAGTGACCTCATGGCTGCAGGCTGAGCTCCCTGCTTGGGCTTGGCTCAGGAACATGCATGTTGGAAAAATCCCAGTCCTTCCAAGTGCTGACTTCAAAATGCTGTGTCCCCAGTCCCATACTGGTGATAGTTATTCCTCTTGTCCTTTATTAAAGTTTAATTTTACTGCTTTGCCAAACAATCCTTTCTGCAAAGGCTTGCAGATGAAAGTGAGGAAAGGAGGTTAATGCAATATATGTTATCCCTGTCTGCAGGGATATTTGGGTTTTTCACTGCTTCCAAATTGCTGAAATAAATGCCACCAGCAACGTTTACAAATGCAGAGTGAGTAATTTAGATAGAAAATCGGTTGGTCGTGAAGTCAGGGTTCAAAGCTAAATCACAAATCCTAAGAAAGTCGAATCAAAGAAGACATTGTCTTCTGCAGGGAGAGAGATTTAGAAACAAATTATTTTTCCCTCTGGTCACCGAGAAAAATGCAGTTAAGTGTCACATGAGACTTTATTATATGAAAAAGATTGAGGAGGTGCTGCTTCCCCACTGCACATCCCAGTGGATGCAACAGCTGAAAACACCTTAACAGGAGCATCTAGAAAACCTAATATAGAAAAGGTAAAGATTCCAACTCAGACAAACATTAGAATACTCTGTAATTACGATTGAATGCCCTTTTTATTTTTTTTTCTTTTTCTGGAAATGTCATAATTTTGACAAGTGCTCAGGTAGAATGAAAACAACACAACAGAAAAGAAATGGAAAGTGCCCACAGAGTTCTGTTCAAATGCCATCCTGAAAAACAGAGGAGGATGTGCTCAAGCATCATCAGGACTTGCATGTTTTCTAAATGAGACCTTCCAATTGACTTCCCTTTAAGAACTTGTGTTTTTTTTCAGTGAAATAAAAGGAACCCAGAGAAGTTTGCCACATTTCCTGTGTGGGCGCTTTCCCAGGTGCCACATCCACGTGTTTTATGGGTGTTTCCAGGGGTGATGATCCCACTTTTTCCCTGGGCAGCCTGTTCCAATGCCTGACCACCCTTTATGTGAAGAAATTTTTCCTACTCTCTAATCTAAACCTCCCTTGGCACAACTTGTAAACCTGCTGTTTGGATTACTTGTTCTTACTTACAGGGAATGTTAAGTCTGAAGCTGTAGATACAGACAGAGTTGATCACAGGATAATATTCTTTACAAAAAAATAATCTTTTGTTGCATTTTATAGATGTAGTTTACAGAAATAGCAAGCTTAAATACTGGTCTGAAAAATCTGCTTTATTTTAGGAGGAGTTGATTCAGTTCTGTGCCAATAAAAATAAATGACACACTGAAGAAGTGTCTTGAATGTGAAGGTTTTGCTCCAAAGATATAATCGTGGCAAGGTTATTAAATGCTGAATATAGTTTGATTTTAACTTTATTTTCTAGATGGTTATTTTTATTCCACATAACTAGGGTTGGGGATATTGGTACAAGTCAAAATTGGGCAGGAATGACGAAATTGCATAAATTACAAATAATCCCAAATACCCAGGGCGTTGTACATCCATAGGTGTCATCCCAGGAGCTGAACAGTTAAAATGAATAAAAAGGGCTCTGGATTTCTCAGCCTTCAGAAGGAATTAATGCTGTTTCTGCACATTGTGGATCAATGGGCCTGGGCAATGCAGGAGTACCACAGTGATCCGTGAGGAGCTGAGCACGTGGGGGCTCCTGGGGCAGTGTCAGTGCAGATGGAACATCTGGTGTGGTCCTCAGCATCACCTTTATCAGCTGCAGGAACCAAATCCCCCTCCCAGGCTCCCTGAGACAGCTGGGTTTGTGCAAGTGCTTGATAAAGCTTGACCCTCTGATCTGCTGTACTCAGCCGAGCTTTATCAACCTGCGTTTCCACTGTTTGAATTTCAGCTTTTTCTAATGCTCTGCCAATATTGTGAGGTTATTTTAAAGATAGGATTGCTAAGCCCAGCGTTTTGTTAGTGTCACATCTAAGGCTTTAAGCAGCAGAGCTGCTCGAGGAGACAGCTCCCAAAGAAAATTTAAATACTTGCTTCAACAATGCTCTACATCCCTTCTTTTATCCACAGGCAACAAATAAAGGCACATGCAGAGAAAGTCTTGCAGGTTGCCAGGTTTTCATGACTTTATTGCAAGTCTCATAATCACTGGCATTTTTCTTCTGTGGCAAATCTGTTCAGTGTTTTGGGTTTGGGTGAGTTGGTTGGTTGGTTTGGTTTGATTTTTTAAGTTTCTACTATTTCTGATTAAAAGAAGTGTCATCTTGAGGGTAAAACAAAGACCTCAAGGGCTGATGTGAAGAAACTTTGTTTGATTTTTGCTTCTTGTTTTTTAAGCCTCTTTCAGGACTTCTGGTGACCCTCTCCCATTACTGCAAACCCAGCAGATTAGCAGGACAGTATTAATTGGTCTCTCAACACTCACAACAACACATAAAGATTCGTTCTCTTCGAGATGTTTGGTGGGAATCAAACCAAGCCCAATTGTCTTGTGATAACTTAAGTCCATTCAAACCCCAGAAAAGCCTGTGATTTGTGAAATCCCCTTCAGGAAGAGTTTTCTTCCACCTTTGATGGGGAGGAGATGGAGCATCCTGTTTGCAGCAGGAGCTTCTTGTTAAACCAGAGCAGCTCCTAACTTGTAGTTGAGCATCAGGGAATAGCCAAACAAGTCCCTCACCAGTGGTGGTGTCTCACCTTTGAGGTTCATAATGTTTCCATGGGGTACAAAATGTGTGTTTACCCATGGGAAGCCAAAGTGTTCAGGGTTTAGGTGACCCATCCAAGATCCTGGAGGCAATTTTGGGTGAAGTAGGAACCAGTCCTCCTGCATGCCCCATCCAAGACCCTAAATGCAAGCACAGATGGGCATCACTCCTCTGGAGCCAGCTCACAGCAGCTGAGGATGTCTGGCCCGTGATGTCGCTGTGCTGGCACACGGAATTCCTCTTGTTCCCTTCCTTTTTTTGTCTAAATAAAGTAGCCATTGTTTGTGCAGTATAAAAGTTGCACAATCAGCTAAGGAGGCAACAAATAAATGATTACCCAACAGAAAGGAGAGAGAGCAGCAGCTGCAGAGCTGGGTGGGTGTCACCAGGCCTTGTCTGTCTCTGGAAAGGGTTCTCTGGTTCTTGGCAAGAGCCGGTGGAGTTTGTCTTGCAGGAGTTGGATTTGCTGGTTTGGCGCTGTGCCTGCCGTGTTTCTCAAGGTTTGACATTGTTCCTGGCCTGGCAGTTCACAGCTCTCTGGGGATTTAAGCATCTCAAATATTTCTGTAAACAACAATAGCCCAGCCATGAAGGTTGGGGTCCAGTTTGCTGCAGGAGTCGTGGGCTCTTTTGGCTCGAATTACTGCTGGAAGTAGCAGGACTCTTTATTCTCTGCTCCAAATCCATGTGCCCATCATGATCATAAACATAACAGGGAAATTTATATTAATTTGGGATTTTTCTTTTAGGTTAAGTGGGGTTTAAATTTTATTTTATTTTATTATTTATTAATCTAAGTAATACAACTGGGGTGGGGTCACTTCTTTGACACTTGATGGCATTCTTGTCACTCAATGACATTCTTGTGGCTCGAGAGAGATTTTACCCAAAAAGAACAATATTTTTATTTTGTAAATGATCCCTAAGAGTATTTTAGGGAAAGAAAAGCCTTTTGATTTTTAAAATTTTGGCCAAATCGTAGTGAACTTCATCTCCCTACTGTGAGACATTAGCTGTGATTTAGAGCTGCAGAAACTGAGACAAAGAAGAAAAGTCCTTTCCAAAGGGCTGATAAAAAAAAAAAAAAAGCTCAGAAAGACAAAGCAGAAGCAACATTTTCTCTTTCCCTTCTCATTTCAGGCATATCTTGGATACATGAACTGGAGTTTTTGAGCAACAGGTGGTTTCTCCAAGGAGAATGTGGACATCCATCCTTGTAGATGGTTCTGAAACTCCCATCCCTTTACTGCTCAAATATGAGCTTTTAAATGGAACAGGAGTGTAGAGAGAAATTACAGAATTTATGTCTGTGTTGCTGCATTCAGAATATATTCATGTTTTTAAGGACAATACAAAATTGACATTTAAATTTAAATGGTTTAAAAGCCAACTTCGAAAGAAGCTTCTTTGCCATAAAAGAGTTGTCAGTGAAAAACTTCGATTATTTAAGAGATCTCCATTTCTTGATGGTGTTTTAATTTCCAGAAAGGTCGGATTTGTAAAGGGAAAGTAACAAGCTGAAAAAAATGACCGGCTTTATTGCTGAGCATCTTTTCCTCTGGAAAACTCCGGTGCCATTTATTGGTCTGGTGGCTTCCTTGTGTGTCTGGGAAGCTCTGAAGGCAGCTCTTTGCCAGTTAGACACAAAGCATTTAGAGCCCAGAGAGGCCAGCTCGTTAGTAATTACTGTAATGGGTTCTTTGCAGTGTTTCTTGAAAGGTGATTGAGCCCCTAATGCAGACACCACGGATTTTTTTTTCCTTCACTTAATGGTGTGGTAAATTATTCCTGCGAGGGGGCTCATTGAATGCCTCCTCTGAAACAAGTTAAAAGACCACAAAGGAAAGAAAAGGCTGTGGGTCTCTTCTTGACAGGAGCAGGAGAAAATATTTATGGAGAGGTTCAGATTGAGATCTTCCCCGTGTTTCTGCAGGTGAGGGGGAAGTTGTGTTGTGTCAACAGGAACTGATACAAGAGCGTGGATGGGGCAGATGGTTTCAAGGTGGATTTTCAAGCTGCAGAGTTGCAGGACAGCCTGGGAAAAGGAAAATCAGCTCAGCTGGCTCAGAGCTTGTGATCCTGATGTCAGTGAGCTTTGCAGATCAGCCTCTCATCTGGCTGGTAGTGAGAGGTGTTAAACCCCTTGACAGACTGCAACAGGTTGGATATTAGGAAAAATTTCTTCTCTGGAAGAGTGGTTCAGCATTGAAAAGGGGGTTCCCTAGGGAAGTTATGCAGTAACCATCCCTGGAAGTGTTCAAAAAATGAGTAGAAGTGGTACTGTGGGATGTGGTTCAGTAGACATGGTGATACTTGGTTGAAGTTTGAACTTGATGATCTTGGAGGTCTTTTCCAACCTCAGATGATTCTGTAATTCTATGAGCTTGGCTTTTACAGAGGGAGATTTCTCCGACTGCTAAGTGAATTAATTAATTTATGAGTCCAAATGCAATTAGCAAATGCTACAGTGGAGAAGGCTTCCTGATCAGAATCATCAATCAGGCAAAAATGAATTGTTGTGTGTATTGCATGTCCTCTTTTTTTTTGGACCCAGCAAGAGACCCATCAGACAACCCCAATAATAAAAATAAGACTGTGTTATATTTATAATTTAGCTCCAAATATGATGGAGAGGGACTTTGGACAAGGGCCTGGCATGACAGGACATAAGAGAATTGCTTCCCACTGCCATAGGGCAGGGTTAGATGGGATATTGGGAAGGAATTCTTGGCTGTGAAGGTGGGGAGGCCCTGGCACAGGTTGCCCAGAGAAGCTGTGGCTGCCCCATCTCTGGAAGTGCTCAAGGCCAGGTTGGATGGGGCTTGGAGCAACCTGGGCTGGTGGAAGGTGCCCCTGCCCAAGGCAGGGGGTGGGACTGGATGATCTTTAAGATATCTTCCAATCCAAACCATTTTATGATTCCATACCATGGGAGATGCTGAAAGGCATTTGGGTGTTTCAGGAGCCCCACGTTACCAAACCCCAGGGTGGGGCAGCACAGAGAACACAGGGAGAGCTCCTACAGGGGAGGCCCGAAGTGCTTGGAGCAGTTTTATTTTTCCTCCCTGCAAAACCAGTCGATGTTATTTGAGAAGCTCTTTGGTAACACGAAGCCATAATGAATTGCACCTTTTTAACCCCCACACATGATTGTCTCTGCAGACACTCCGAGAGCCTCGTTAGCCAGTGAGGTTCCCTGGCAGGCTGGAGCTCTGAACACTCTCCTTTGGGATGGGTTTTCAAAGGATCTGTGCCTGCAGTGCAGCTTCTTGGCTTTGCTCTCCGTGGGAGCAGATCTCCAGTGGCGAGTGCTGGCTGCTCACAGAGAAGTCCCACTTAAATGTCCTCTCTATTTCTATGCAGCAGAGTCAGGAGATGAGCCCAGGAATCCTTGTGCAACCTCCCTTGATAAAATTATGTCGTGTCCGTCCTCTTTCATTTAGTCACTCCTGCTGGCGAGACTTAATTTTAGACTCTGCTGGCTTTTGTCAGTAGATCTCAGGATACATTATCTATGTTTTATTTTATTTTGTGCTCATCTGGGCAGTAGCTGGAGTGTATAAAATGGGGTCTCCTGGAACAACTTTATTGCTTCAGCCTCTTCCTTGAATGAGTTTTTGGCACAAGTGTAATTTTTCCCTCGTCTCGGGCAGAAAGCAATTTCCTTTCTCCCCTGCACGTCCTTCAGGCTCTGGTGATTCTGCCCTGCAAAAAACCAACTTTGCTGACCTGTTCTCGCTCCTGGGGGTGGCAGATGGTCCTCACCTGACCACCCCAGCACAGCACATCCTCTCTGAGAGCGGCAGGGAGAGCGGCTGCCTCCCAGGGAGATTATTTGCTCTCTTCTCGTAGGTGACGTCAGAGCACTTACAGAGGGTTGTTACGGTTCCTTCACCTCTTGAAATTGCTCCTTGCAGTGAGGAAATGGAGAAATTGCAATGGGAGAAGCTAGGGTGCTGACAGGACTTTGATAGTTGTAACTTTTATTTAGCTGGTTGTCTCGCTTGCGGAGTCACTGATGTGTTACCAACCTCCAGCCGAGAGGAATGATACAACGAGGGAAAAGTGTCATGTCCTTTTTTTTTCCTTTTCTTTTTTCCTTTCAGGGGATCAAGAAGCATCTTTTAATTTCCACTGAACATACCTGTGTTTATATCTGAGGTCCATATCTTTTCTTTTCTTTAAGAAAGAATCTTACCTCTTTGTCTTGGTTAGTGAAAGTGCTGCTCAGTAGAAATGTTTGAGCTTGTGAGGGACGGAGGGTTTGCCTCATTATCCATCTCCCTTAGCTTTCTAGAGGGCAAAAGGCAGGAAATTTCTCTTGATTTAAATGAGAAATATCAAATTTCTTCTGCTGATGAGGAGGGCCCTTTGGCAGCAGTTTTGCAGACTGACACAGGACTTCCAGAAACCAGTGTCAGGAATGGTTTGCTCTTTTTGGCTTCCTTTGTTTTCACTTTGTGTGTAGGCTGGAGGTTTGGAAATGCTTCTTTTACTTTCATGAGGAAGACACAGAGGATTTTATTTTCCAATATGTGTTCATGGGAAAAGATTTGTTTTGCTAAGCAGAGTTTAAACACAGCACCGTGGCAGATCCCTATAAAAATCAGCTCAAGTCAATACTGATCTGCTTTTCCCACATGCTTACTGGGGAATATTTCTTCTGATTTTTCTGGCATTTCTCTAAACCCAGAGAATGACAAATGAGAGAAGAATTTGCCCCCCTGAGCTTCATGTGTTCTCCAACAGAGCAAAGAGTAAGAGCAACTCCAAAGACTGAGGGAGGAAATATCGGAGAATGCAGAGCTCTTGCCTCAGATAAGGAGGTTGGAATAACTTAGGATAATGTAATTTAGTTTGTTTTGAATTACTTTAAAATCAGAAAGCCTGGGAGAAAGGCTCCATGTACCAGTCAGTGTAAATCTGGAAGGTAGCCATCAGCTCGAGGAGGAGAACTCTGCTATACATTTGCATTACTGGAAGCAGATGTGGGCTTAGGGCTGCAGCCAAAATCTCAGAGTATGAAAAGAATGATCTGTCCTCAATTCTTTGTTGGTCAGAAAGGATGGGAGGAATCAATACTCGTGCATTAGTGCTGGGAAGGTGGCTTTCAGGGCTGACTTGTCTGATAGAGATGCTGGTTCAGTCCAGGATGATAAGAAAATCAAAAATAAGAAAATCAACCCCATCACTGCCTGCGTGCTGCCAGGTACCTGCTGTTCTCCTGCATGGAAAACCTGCAGCTCCCTGGGGCTCAGGAGTGTTGGTTGGTGGGAGGGCATATGATTACAAACTGATTTTTTAATGGTGACCTGTGGAAGCTCAGCTGCACGTGGTTTCCATCTCCCTTACACTGCTCCCCCAAAATCCATGTCCTGTGCAGGGTGTCACCCTGGGACACCCTCAACTTCACCTGCACTGACCCATGAGCAGGAGGTGTTTGGCTCACAAGCAGGAGGGTGGCCTGGTTTGTGAAGTACAACACTGTGTGATGTACCAGAGTCCCACCCATCAGTCAAATTATTGTGCCATCAAGATTGGCACTGGCAGAGGTTGCCCAGAGAAGCTGTGGCTGCCCCTGGATCCCTGGAAGTGTCCAAGGCCAGGTTGGATGGGGCTTGGAGCAACCTGGGCTAGTGGAAGGTGTCCCTGCCCATGGCAAGAGTGAGCTTTAAGATCCCTTCCAGCCCAAACCATTCCATGATTCCTTGTTTGATTTATGGTGTGGTTGAAAATGGACCCATCCATCAAGGTGAGCCTCCAACATCCTGCATGTGGGGAATCCCCCCAGCCCCCACCCCAGACCCTCACCAAGACATTGTAAGGCACAGATTTTATTTTATTCTTCTAAATAAGAGATAAACCCTCTCAGTAAGGAGGATCCTGCTCTTTCCCTGCTGCATTTTGGAGCCATACCTGTGATTTGTTGTGGCTCTTTTGTCTGGGGAAGATTTGTTCCTCAACAAGCATTTTCTGGCTAATCTTTATTACTTCAAATTTTGTTCTAAGATCTGCTTTAGACAGAACTGGGTCGAGTATATTGCAATTGCCTTGTGTTCTTAAAATCAGTTTGTCAGAGACTCCTGAATAACACATTGCCTTATTCATAAACAGCCTGAGCAAGCCAGGATTTGCAGGATGTTCAGTGTGTGACAGTGATGTGTTACTCTGAGCCACGAGATTATCAAAGGCTTCCACTGCCTGAGCCACCAGCAGAGGGAAAATACGACCAAGAATTATCTGAGCCTCATTTATTTAATGAGCCGCCCGTAAAAAATGAAACCTCCAAACCTGTGACGGTTGAAAAGCAAAATTGCAGGGGAGATTTTTCAAATCTGTAGAAACCCAAAGCTTTCCGTTGGGCAGCAATAAATTTGGCCACGGATTCATATAGAAATTGCAGCTTCATAAAGTGTGTGATGTTGCAGGGGCATTTCTATGAGCCGTGGATGGGGCGATTTCTGATGTGCAATGGCTGGGAGCAGAATTTCACATGCAACACCTGGGCTTTGACCACATGAAGGAGAATTTAAAAGATTGACAGTGATTCAAATACCCATAATCGTGAAGGAAGAAAATGAGCAATATTTTAGTTGTTGGTCTTGCTCACTCCTACCCTAGCTAATAAAAAGCCAATTTTTCCAGCTTCTACCTTTCACACAGTTCTGACATTCTAGGTCCCTGCACATGGGCTGAAAGTAGAGAGACTGACTTTTAAAAATAATTTTCATATTTTTACTCCAGCCATGACCTATTACTTGAGCTTGGAAACATCACCATAGAATCCCAGAATGGTTTGGATTGGAAGGCAGCTTAAAGACCATCTCATTCCAGCAACCCCCTGCCATGAGCAGGGACACTTTCCACCAGACCAGGTTGCTCAGGGCCTCACCCACCCATCTTCATGATGCCTTGGCTGGTCCTCTCAGGAGAGAGGCCAAGGGAGGCAGTGGGGACCAAGTTCCAGCTGCACTTTCCAAAAGCAGATGGCACTCACTTCCAGCATGATTTCACCCCTGTTTTGCCTTCCCTCTCTGTCTCCACAGCCGTTGAGTCTCTGCACTCCTTGAACGACCAGATCTCCCATTTCATTGTCAACAAGTCAAAAGCGCTGGATGAGGATGAAGAAGCCTTTCTGCCCAGCGAGAAGGAATCTCTGAAAAGTGCCATGATGCTGATGAGGCACCTCCTGATGGATGCACAGGTAGGGAGGGAATCAATAAGCTGCCATCTATTAGGATACGAGGAGGGCACGTTGCAGGGGTATGGAGGAACACGTCGTCTTTCTGTGTGGTTTTAACAGTGGAGAGAATTAGTCCCTGACACTTCTTTAAAACCGACTTTGGCTTCTGAAATCTGCAGCTGTGGGAAGGACATCTCATTGCACGGAGTGTGCAGCTTGTGCTGGGGCTGAGTCTCAGATTTAGGGCTGAAAATGGCTCTTAATTTCAGGAGAAAATACAGCAGTGTGCCCATTGATGGGAATACAGCAATGTGCCCATTGATGGGAGTCCAGCGTCAGCACTAGCTGACTAGAAAATCATTTTTCCACTAAGCATCTGTGCTGAATGCCAGTTTTAGAAGTGCCAGACTCATGACTGAGCTGTTGGTTTAGCCAAGCTCTAAAATGCCAGTTAAAAGTCGTGAAACGATGTGCAGATGTTTCTTTGTGCCTTTGCTGCTTCCACATAAAATCTCTGTAGCTCTGCTGCGTTGCAGGGTTTCCTTCAGCCTGCAAAAGAACACCCTTTGAAACATTCATTATATTTATCCTTTCATATTCTCTTTTGGTCTTTATTTGCAAAGCCTGGATGGAAAATGGCAGCTTGTATGACAGGGTTGTTTTAGAAACAGGGTGGTCTCCTCTTCCTTCCCTGGCAAGGCCTGAAATCAGGCAAAGGAGGCCTGAGGTTGTCCTGAGCTCTCCTGATCTCTCCAGGACTGGGGATTGCCTGTTTTGTTCCCATATTCTCCCCCTGGAGCCTGGTGGTTATCTTCTCTCAGAACCTTTGGTCCTAATTACTCTGCTGACAGGGATCTTGGTGCATGTGGGAAGTGCCTGGGAATTCCTGCTGTTTGTGAGATGTGTTTTGATGTTGGGCATTTTTGGACAGGGAGTCAATCGAGGCTTTGGAGGCTGTGGGAGTGCACAGGGAGCAAAGCATTACAGCTGTGCTCAGGATTTCATGTCTGTGATGGTGGTGTTGGTCTCATTTTTGGTGCCTCTTTAGCCAGTTATGCTCCATTTCCCCCAAACTGATGGAGATCATGAAGGGTTTGGTTGTGCATTTGGATCTGCTCCCCACAATCAGTGCTGCAGGTGGGAATAGAATCATATAATCATGGAATTGTTTGGATTGGAAGGGACATTAAAGCTCATCTCCTTCCACCCCCTGCCATGGGCAGGGACACCTTCCACTATCCCAGGTTGCTCAAAGCCTCCTCCAACCTGGCCTTGAACACCTCCAGGGATTTGGAACAGCCAGGCATGAGAGAAGGCAGATGCTTACAGGCATCTGCATGTGGCAGATTAAATATGGGGCAAAAAGATACCTGATGATAATCCCCTTGTGCAGGAGTTCTTTTTTTAGTGCCTGAGAATTGCTTTCCTACTTATCAGCTGTCCTGAATGCATATTAATCGGTTCCTGTGATAGCATCTCCTAATCAGTCTCTCTAATAACAATGGGGAAATGTCAAGTGCTCCTGCATCCTCGTGATGCTCCTGGAACCCTTCCCAGAAAGGACAGGATGTTTTTTTTTGCCTGGGATTTTCAGGTTGAAAGAATGACAAGGTGGGAAGTGGTGGCTGTGAGTAAAAGGATGGAACTAAACAAGTGATAACATCCAGTAAAAAAAACCCCAAAGCCCAATAAAACGAATCCTCTGAGGAATGAAAGAAACATGAGTCTGGCAGGAATATCAACAGGAATATCCCCTCCAATGTGTGCATATAAATCCATGCTAACCCTGACTGCAGAGTGCCCTATGGCTCTAATCACACAGGAGGAAAAAAATACCACCAATGCAATTATTTCCCTTCCCTTCCCTGCTCTCTTTGCTTCCCAGCTAGTGGTTTTATGGGAAGATGGAGCCCTGCAGATCTGAATGGTATTGATTGTGTGAGGCTCTGTACAAAGATAAGCTGAAATCCAGCGTGGCCCTTTCACTCCCCTCTCTTGGCATGGACCTGATTTTAACCGGTAGATAATTTGAGGGAAAGAACATCCAACGTGAAACTTCGGGTAGAAATCGGTTGGACTGCTAACCCAGCAGGAGTGACTGGTCAGAGGGGACAGTTAATGGGCATTTCTCACTTCTCTGCCATTATTAATCCACCCTGCAGAGGCAGGGATGGTGTGGGGATGATGCCCTTCTGGCATGGAGGGAAATTGGAGACATTTTTAGAACTCTGTCTGGACACACACCAGGAGATGTGGCTGAAGCAAAGGATCTGCCACGGATCTGACTTTGATTTTGAGTAATTTCTTTGGCTTAAGATGAATCACAAAACCAGTCAACACAGTTTTCCACCAGCTTGGAGAAGGGAATCCATAGCACAGAGGCACTGGGGAGTTTGTCTGGGATTTCACAGCTGTATTTTCTGATAGTCAGAACGTGGACTCTGTGCTGCTGAACATCAGCCCAGTCCATTAATTAGATTGTATTTACTTCTCCCTTGGCTTCTTGGAAGAACCTCTTTTCCCCATCTGTTTTGTCAGTTTACTCTGCTTTTCACTGATTTTCATGCCCTGTTTTTGTGGTAGTGAGGCACAAGCAACTGTGGTAGCAGTGACTGTGGCTTTATAGGGGAAATTTGCTGTGCTGGAGGTCAGTGATTGGTAAACACAGCATAGAGAAGCACCTGTGGGATGGGGGGAAAATCATCTCATCTCCCATATACCATGGTTTTCTATGGAGAATGGGGCATTTCCTTGTGTATTTTGCACTCCTCCTGCCTCGAGAAACATCCTTGCTGGCAGATGAGGTGGGGGAATGGTGCTGGGGGCTGTGGTGTGGGCTGGCCAAGAGGCTGCTGACCTGTCAGCCCCATCAGCAGCACTGAACTGCACACAGGGATAGGTAATAAGCTGTGTGGAGCCCCTCAGCAATAGGCTGTCAGCTCAAATTCTGCCCAAGGAAGACAGTGATTTAATGAAAGTCATTACAACCTGCAGGATCTCTTGACCCCAGTGGTTTCCATCCGTCCCACACCCTGGATAGGATTTCCTCGTCAATGAAAACACCCCGGGCGCAGGGACTGCTCTGGCAGCTGGGCTGGCAGAGCTCTGCAAAAAGGAGCACTGCCCTCCCTCTGGAAGAGGGTTGGGGCTTTGCATCCAGATTGCTCATTTCTGGTGTTTTCTTCAGGTTTGCAGCAGGTTCCCGATAAGCAGCGCTCAGCGAGCCCTCATCTCCACAGAGGGGAGGGATCCGAGGGGGAGCGGGAACGGTGTCCTGTGAGCTAAACACTGTGCTGAGATAACGCAGATGCATCCAGGAGGATGGAGAGAGAAAAGGTGCATTTATCCTCCACGACATGTTGCATCCTCCACGTGGCGCAGGAGAGGATAAAAAACTGCCCTCCTGCCAGACGGCCCCGAGCACGACCGAGGCGAGCAGGGACATCAGCCTGTGACACACTGTCACTGCTGTCAATCATTCCTGACAGTCCTATTATGCTCAGAAAGGATGTTTGCTCCCTGCCTGTTGTTTTATAATCCTCAGAGGTGGAATTTTATAGCCTAGGAGTGTTGTTTTTTTTTTTTTTTCCCCCTCAGACATTTCCCTAAGCAGGATTTATTGCTTCCGAGACGCACGTGAAGTGAATCCCTTACACCTCCAAACTTTAAATCACCCCCCTCTAGCTTTGCCTAAATTACTTTTTGTTTTGTTTTACTCGACTTTCTGTTCCTAATTGCTGCAGTGAGGGGCTGGACTGGAGTGGAGGAGAGGATAACACAGCATCCAAGGGCTGAGCCATGTGCCTCAGCTCTAATCCAGCTGTTTGCCCAAGGAATTTGTCTAATGAATAGAAAAAGTGCATCCAGGCACCAGTACCAGCCCTAGACAGAGAATATCCCCTGTAATGTGAAGGAACACGTGTAATTTTGCTGGATGCTTGCCCTGAAAAAGCCAAGCTTTCAGGAAGTTTAGTCCATTTAGTTCCTCCCATTAAGTGTTTAATTGACTTCAAGTGGATTTGAAGTTCTTTTGGGGGAAGTACCATCTCCTTAGTGCCTCTCCCAGCAGTGCTGTGATTATCACCAGGTGTTGGTACAGGAGGAAGGAAGAGACATCGAGACCCTCTTTGGGTTTGAATTGGACTTTTTGAGTGCAATCATATCACAGATGATGACTTAAGAACAAGATCAGGTTTTGGGAACGCCTGGCTTAAATTTACTTGGATTTCAGTTGCTGCCTGGGCATGAGGGCATAGAGAAATTCAGTTGTTTCTCTGCTGAGGGATTCATTTATTTCATAAGTAAAAATCAACCTGCTGGTACTTCTAACCTAAACTGTTAACAAAATAGGTGGTCATTGCCCAAAAATCGCAGGGGAAAGAACTCTTTCACTTACATTTGGAGGTATTTTTTCTTTAAATTCTGGTGTTTGTTTTTTGTTTGTTTGTTGTGGTTTTGTTTTTGTTTTGTTTGTTTCTTTGTTTGTGGGGTTTTTTTGTGTTCTTGGTTTTTTTTACTTGACTCCAAACCAAATGGCTCCAGCACTCACTGACTAGTGGGAAAAACCTTTAGCAGGTGTCTACCAAGACAGGTCTGTAGATGCTGATGGAAGCTGATACCAGTTTGGGTAGAGGATTTTGTCCTGGTTTACTTAGGAAAATATTTGAGTATTTGTGCTGTCACCACCATCCTGTAACAAATCATTTAAGGCAAGAATCTTTCAATTTTTGGAAATAAGGAAAACCTACATGGCATGACTTACATTTAGCCATTCACCATCCCACCAGCTGTTGGGCTCTGGGTCTTTTATATTAACCTCCATTTTCTAAGCAGAAAAAAACACATTTTAAAAACCCCTTTACATTATAATCTTTTCTGCAGTGTTCCCTGTTGTCTTTCTGAGCAGGCTGTTGCTGAGGTGGCCGTGATAATCACTGCAGAACGAGTAGCAGGGTAGTGCTATTTCCCCAGCTGACCTTTAAAAATAGTTCTTATTCTCTGCAGAGGTCTGTTGTATAAAACCAACCATGTTGCTGCAATACTTTGTTTGCTATTTAAACACTTCCCACCATCTGTTCCTCAGACTTTTAGCAGACAGCTTCAGGGGCAAAGCCCCACAACCTTTATTTTCACACGAGTGGGTCATATTAATATCAACAGGAAGAGCAGGGAAGGGAAGGTTTGCTCTCTGTTTCAATAAACCGAAATTATCTGAGTACTGAAAGCATCCTGGCCACACTGATGTGTTTCAGAGGATGCAGAAATGGATGTGGTGTGAATTTTCTGTTATGGAATGTTATCAAAATGCAGCTGTGAACTGATGCTCACCTATCTATCTCAGTGCTCACTTATCTCAGTGTTCACATTCCATCAGCTGGTTTGGCTTGGAAAACTGTTGCAGTTCAAATCAGGATGTATTTAGAGGAAAATCTAAAAACCAAACTTGCTGCTCTGCATGTTGTAGTTTTTCACCTCAATCTTGCCATCTCATTTCCATGAGAAGGAACCTTCTTAGCTGCTTCCAAGCCAGCAGCACCTCTTCTAAGGATCCCTCTAGGTCTAGCCTGACAAGGAGCACAGAAGACTCTGGCTTGGGTTGAAGGGGGAGAAGATAAAAGGCAGAACCCCTCAGGCTTTGTCAAGGACCACGTTGTGTCTAATGGCTCACTAGCATGGGTTACAGGAGCCTGCCCCTAAACATGTGCCTGACAAACCACTGCCACTCCTCACAGTCTGGGAGAGGAGGGAAAACTGATTTGTGGGCTGCCTCTGTTAGTTCAAGTTATTTGGAGAGTGATGTGCTGGATAATGAGGGGAGATCAGAGATACCCCTAAAACAGGTGAGCTGGAATGTGCAGAATTTACCAGCCCAGCTCTGGGCATCGTCAGTCACCTACAAATGGAGGGGTTTGGTAGGAGCTGTGACCCTCCTGGATGGTTTAACTTGGGCTCCCTGGCTGTTCATCACCTGGTTTTAGCCACCTGTTGGCTAAATATATTGGAGGGAGGTTGGGACTAGATGAATTGTAGGGTCCTTTCCAAACCCAACCATTCCATGAGTCTGTGATTGATTCATTCAAGGAGGGTTTCAGCTGATTTTTTAGGGTTAAGGGAGAGACTTTCTGAAATGTGTTATGTCATTTAGTGAATATTAAGTGACAGAGAAAATGTCCACACTGTGTATAAATTGAGGGAAAGAAAGGGGTTTGCACAACCTCTGATGCATGACCAAAGATGCCAAAACCCCTGTATAGTTCAAAACAATCTGTCTTGGGTGCCTGCTGCCAGAGAAGGAAAAGCTAATCCAGATTTGAAGATAATTTGCCCCCTGATTATTTGAACGGAATTAATCTCTAGATATCTAAACCTGAAAAATTCGCCTTGCAACAAATCCACACTGACCGATCATTTTTGGCCAGTGGCTGATCCAGGGTCTGCTTTAGCCTGTTATTGAAACCCCAACCCTTGACCCCTCCATCCTCCACCCCACCCCACCCCACAGTGGCCCCATGGCACCAAGGGGGCTCCTGCCATTCAGCTGGGGCAAGAGGAGCAGGTTTGTCCAGAGTTCCCCTCTGTCTGACACCACCGTGTGCTCAGCCTGGTGCTGGGATGCTGAGTATGAGCAGTTGTCACTGCACATTTTTCAGCATTAAGGCTTGGCAGGGTTGTCATCTGAGGGTCACCGTGGCCATTTAGCTCCAGCTGTCCCCTGGCCAGCCTCTGCTCCCACCCTCCCCTGGGACTGGGAAGAAAAAGGCATCGTGAGTGTGTTAAATCTTCATCCATTCAGAACATGACTGTCTGCATCATGAAGGGAATCTCAATTCTGCTGGTTCCCCGTGAGCAGCTCCGTGCTGCTGCTGAGGTTCCTGTGATCCCTCCATCCCCAGGATGTGGCTCAATTTGCTCTTTGCCCATTGGGGGTGTGACAATTCTCAATGTGCTTCACTCAGAGTGGTGCTGGGGGCAGTGGAAAAAAGCAATTCCCAAGGCAGGGAATCGGACCATCACTATCACGATTGGGGAATGGCTTAACTGAGCTGATCCTGGAAACGAAAAAGGACTTAGGAGGGGGTGGAAAAACTATCTTCATAAATTCATCCTGTGGCTGGAGTGGCTGGTGACTGGTGGTGGCCATGTCTAATTCAAAACCTGTGGAATTATCTGAACCAGGACTCAAAAAAAGGAAGTTTGCAAAACGATTGTAAAAGTGGGAGTTGCTGCCTTAGAGAAAGATCAGCTCTTTTCCCCCCTAGAGCAATGCAGGATGAATTTAAGAAGTTTTTGCCCTAGAAAAAAAAAAATCTGTGCTTTTCCTACCCCTCAGGGGGACAAACTTGAGATGGAACCATGCAAAGGATGGGCTCTCTTGCCCAATATCACTGCAAAAAATATTTATGTGGCTAAATAATGGTGCTGAAAACCAAAATTATGTTTGCTGTAAGATTGGCACTGATGGTCATTCAGTGGGTACAAGGTGGTTCAGCACAGTGACATTGGGGCAGTTCTGTGACATTGGGGCAGTTCTGAGCTCATTCTCCCTGTTTCTTATTTTGCTCTCCTTTGGAACTGGAAAAAGCTCCAGTTATTTTGAGTTAGGTGATATTGCTGTTGAAAGCTCAGGAATGCTTTCAATATTTGCAACCCTGCAGGAGTAGAAGACTAAAAAAAAAATTAAAAAATAAATCACTTGTACAAGGAGAAGAGCATAACCCCGTGTTGAAAGGGTGCAGGAGCGAGGTTCTCAATAGTTTTGCTGTTTGTTTAATTGCTTATAAATTAATATTGACTTTTATTTTTTCATTATGATGTGGAGGTCAGCAGGAGAAGAGAGAGGGTGGTCAGTGGAGAGGTCAAGTTGGGGATTGTAAGGCAGCAACTCAGAGAGAATTATTTCAGGGAGAAAACCTGATAGACACCTTTCTCCAAGTCAGAGGAGAAGCAAGGCTGATTAAAAAGGAAAATACATAAAGAAGCTGAGATCTCTGCAGGTGGGATCCCTGCAGATAGTGGGTATTGCAAATTGAGCTCATACCCAGGTAATTCCAAAATTCCAGTTTCTCTGATTCCTTCACAAAACACCCTTGCTGCTCTGAGCAGGTGGCCCAGGATGGAACATTTCATTTGCAGAGTCCTGTTGAACACCAAAGAAAAGGTGACAATTTTGTCTCACCTAAAACATGATGTATATTCATGAGTGGGGTGTGTGTGTAAGAGCACTGCAAGCTTTAATTAGAGTTCATGAGAGAGAAACAATAAGTATCTTCATAAATGTAGAGGAAGCAATTAGGGGAGACCAGAGTGTATCTGCTATCGCAGCAGTTTATCAGCAATGCAGATTTTTCAGTTAATAAGAGAAGAAAACCCCAATTGTGCAGCCAGCAAATGAGACAGAAAATCCCAGTTAGCCTCACTCGGGAAGCACAAGATGTGAAGACTCAGAAAAACGTGTTTTATTCCCTCAGTGTGTTTTCTTCTGCCTGGAGAGTCTCCTGCTCCATTTCTAGTTAACAAACAAGCTCAAACAGCCCCCTGAGCCCCAAAGGGACCTGCTGCTGTCCTGAGCCACTGGGAAGCCCAAGAGCTCCATCACAAAGCAAACCCTTCTCCTCAGTGAGCTGCAAACTCTCCCTCCAACCTGTGAGCTCAGGGGTCACCAAAACTGAGCCCAGCAGGAGGTGGGAGCCAGCCAAGCCTTACATTTGTATTTTTGTCTCAGAAAGACCAATAAATATTTAATGGCTCAGCAAGACGAGGGCGGGTGTTTTCCTTCTTTCCCTGTGTATCAACAGTTGCTTTAAGCACTTGCTTGATAAAAATTAAGCTGTTCCTGTGGATTCCTGCCTCGGATGCTGGGCAGGGAGCTAATTTTGTAAGCGAGAGTCGTTGTTGTTTAGGAAAGCAAATTCAAATGGAGGAGCTGGTTTTTGAAAGAGAGCACTGGGCTGCTGTTCCTGCAGAAATATTCCAAACAGCCCTGTGAGTTAACCCTGGCAACAGATCTTGTCCAGATGTGGTAATCCTTTATGCTTTAACTCCTTCCAGGCCGTGGGCTAAGACCCTTCCTAGGAAAACATGCGTGTTAAATGCATTCCGTTCGATCCCATTTGCACAGGGCTTTGGCAAACCATAGATTTCCTCTGGGCTCAAATTTTTCCCAGGGAGGAGATGGAGTCACTGGTTGCAAGGCCCCGTCACCACCTCTGATCTGCTCTTCCTGGTGGGGGAAAAAAAAGTGTCTTTAAGCTGTTGTGTAAATTTAAGGGTGTAATTGAATTCCCATCTTCCCCATTTATCTGTGAGTTGGGAATAATATTTGCCTACTTCACAGTGTTCGTGTGAGGCTCTTCATTCATTAATGTGTAAAAGCTCGGAGATCCTTAGGATGAAAATTGCTTTAAAAGATGCTGTTAATAATAAATATCAAGTAATGCACCTTGGTACCTCTTAGCAATAATTGGTGCTATCATTCCTGCCCAACTCTTCCATGAATTAAAAGGCTTTGAGTGGGACTGGAACCACGAATGGGATTGGGACCAATTAACACGTAATCATATGTCAGTTTTTATATCCTTAGCATTCCTGTCATGGGACTCTTGGGAAAATCTCCATGGATTTTAATGGAACAGTGTCAGAATTCAGCCCTAGATGTGTTTGTGTGATAATTGCTGGATAACCTGCGTTCTTCTGGTAACTTGGTTGCTTAGTGATTAAGCTGAAAGCAAAAGTATGCTGGTCTAATATTAACATAAATGGAATTAGCCACTCTTTCTGGGAGTTAAATGTTACAGGAAAATTCTCATTATAAGGAAACTAAGATTTTTTTCTTTTGATATATGAATTTAATTAAGTATTTTGTTGAAATGCTGATAGTTTTTGACCTGCTCTTTGTACTTAACCTCCACTCCAGCGTGTGGAGCTTGGCTTTTATGGAAAATCCAGTAATTTGCTGCTCGGTCACCCAACTCAGATTTCAAGAACACAGCACTCACACTCCTGATGTGGAGGCTCTGAATGTGTATCCTGAGTAAACAAAGAGCTCACACGAAGAAATTTTCAAAGATACCAACATTATTTCTGTGGAAGGAGAAAGCACCAAAGCTTGGAATGACGTTTGGGATGAAGCCAGGAGAGAGGACCCCGGGAATTAAAACCATGAGGAAGTTGGTGCCCAGTAAAATGTGAATTTTCAGCAAAGTGTTCCCCACTTCTGAGCAACCCTGGCAGCCTCTTCCTCATCGCAGGGAGTGAACCGTGCGCTGTGAACATTCTCGGTGCCACAGGGGGGAGATGTTGAAGAAGAGCTGGATCGCTCCACTCCGGCTCAACGACTTCCAGGGAAGAGCAGCCCGAGGGGGTTTAGGACCCCAGTTCCTTTCGGTTACCTCCCTAATATCGTGAACATTTAAATATCCCCTATGAAGGGGATCTGTGCAAACCATCTGGACAACGATCCCTCTTAGCTTGAGGTCACATCCAACATCTTCCCGTTGTCTAAAGGTGCTTTTCCAAGCAAAACCTCAGGGTTTGGGAGCCTAATTCCTTTCAGTTTTCCCCACCTCCCATATAACAAACCTTTGAATGTCCTGTATAAATGGAATCTGTGCAAACCATCTGAAAAATGATCCCTCTTGTCTTGAGGACACATCCAACATCTTCCAGTTGCCTAAAGGTGCTTTTATAAGCAAGACCATGAAGAGATCAAGGGTGATAATATAAGAAGGATTTGTATGTCACAGAATATTCTGAGTTGGAAGGGACTCACAAGGATGATGCAGTGTGAGAGCTGACCTGCTTCACTGCTGATGTTTTAGCATCACTGCAGCTCTTGCCTCCCTGCCTGGGAAGCTGGGTTTGGGAAGGGATGGCTGGCACGTGGAGCAGTTTGCAGGATTTCTTGCTGCTGTTTCCTAATACCCAAAAAATAATGATAAGCTCCTACAAGTAGCTTGTGATTTACTCAGGCCCACTGGCCATCTTCCTTGTTTCACACTGCAAATTAGTGGTTTATGCTTATTTATGCATGAGAAATCTCCATAGAAATGGCTATAGGGAAGGAGAATGTCTGTACTGTGTGAAAGCCAGAAAAGTACGATTTTCTTTCTGAATTACCTTTCCAACATCCGATTTTTTTTTTTCTGCAGTGGTTTAAAAAGGCATTTACTCCAGGACTCTGATATATTTGATAATATTCCAGCAGCCAGGTTAACAGGCAGAAGGAAATACTTTTGTAAAGGGTGTGAGTTGTGAAGCTGGGGGAAGTAGCCTGGGGGAAGTCAAGAGATCCTCGTTTTTCAGCTTAAAGGGAAAAAAAGAAAGATAAAACTACAAATGCACAGCACATCCCCCAAAAGCTGGAGTGCTGCCCCCTTTGAAAACGGGCTCCAGCTGACTCCAGGGGAGCTCTGGCTCCTCTTTCAAGCACGACCTTCCCTTTCTGCCCACAGACTGCCAGAGGCTGCGAGAATACAGCAACTTCTTTCCTCTCTGTCTTTTGGCATTGAGGAATTCAAAATCACTGCATGATGTGTGCCCCAATTAATATTCCCCGATTGTTTCCCCTTCCCTTCCAAATGATGTCAGTCTCCATTATTTTTGGCATAATGGTAGTGAGAGGAATGTCTGTTTTTCTGAAATACTTTATCTCTCATTTCTGTGTTCCCAACAATCTCCGCTCATCTCGGGATTTTTATTTTTTCTTTTAATCCACTCGCTTTTGACTTACAAAAGACCTGCAGTAAAATAATGAAATCTGTCTTAATCTGTCACTACTCAGTTTGTAAGTTATTAATAATGAAGGCAGTGTAATTAGGCTGCAGAATGCACAGTGAACACAACACTAAGATGTCCTTAACTAACATCTGTGGCTGATGCTTGTCTTATATTGGCTTAAGCCACTAAGATTTTACATGCAAAAAGTTCTTTGTGTCTGGCATTGCTTTTTTTTCAGAGTACAGGGGCTCCATTTTTTTACTGGCTGCCCGTTGAAAGCATGAAATCCATAGCAATGAATGCTCAGCTCTATTTGAGTCGTATTTAAGGTGCAGATCCCGGTCTCAGCGTTGCTGCTTTGCTGAAAACTTTGTCCTCCTGTGCCCTTTGTGGCTGAGCTGATGGGGGGCAGTGGACAGGAACTCATCTCTAAAAGGCTCTTCTTCCCTTCTGCCCCTTGCCTTCCCTTTTTCCATGGCAAAATCCCTCGGATCTCCATCCTCACACCCAAATACAAGGAGGCCAGGAGGCAACAAGGTGCTTTTTCGCTCCTTCATCAGCATAAGCCGGTGGTTTGATCCTCTGCCCGTGCAGTCCTGAGGAGTGACCTGTGACATGTTGGATCTCTTGAAGCAGAGGCATCAAAGGTGTCTCGGTTTTGGCTTGTTCCTGAGATAGTGGCAGGAGATCTTACCCTTAATGCACCATGTAAAGCTGCAGGGCCATCCCTGCCACAGAGCCAGCCGTGTCCGACAGAGGATCAGGGAATCATTTAGGTTGGAAAAAATGTTAAAGATCGACATGTCCCATCCCTCCCTCTTTGACAGCTTCCAGCTGCTGGCAGGGGACTGAAAAGGGACTCTTAGAGGGATGTTCAGGTCAGATTTAAGGAAGAATTTCTTCCCTGTGAGAGTGGTGAGGCACTGACACAGGGGCTGGGGTGGGAAGGGACCTTAAAGACCATCATGTTCCAATGTCCCTGCCCTCCCACTATCCCAGGTTGCTCCAATCCCCATCCAACCTGACCTTGGACACTTCCAGGGATCCAGGGGCAGCCACAGCTTCTCTGGGCCACCTGTGCCAAGGCCTCCCCACCCTCAGAGTCAAAAATTTCTTCCTTACATCATATCTAAACCCACTTTCATTTTAAAGCCATTCCCCCTTGCCTGTCAGCCTGGGATGGATTGAGGGTTCTCCTCCCCTGGCAACTTTCAAGCCCCTTTTCCCCAGCTTGGCAACCCTACAACTGCTGTTAACAGAGCCCTTCCTGTCAAACCCAGAGTTATTGCCACCCCAAATCTGCCTGCTGTGCTTACACTGTGTATGTGATCAGTGATGACTCTGCACTAACAAGCAAATAAAGCAGCCCTGCAGCTGTGTGAATGTATCAGCTCCACGGAAAACACGGAGAAAAGCAACGTCTGCAGAAGGAGGGAGGGGAGGTTGGGAGCCCGAGGGATTTTATTGTGGCACTTTAGAGAGTAGAGCCACAATGGAGAGTGAATAAAGACCTTATAAAAATACTTGGCAGCAACTCTTCTACATCTTTCAAGGTATGAGTTTCTTATTTTAGTTGATTTACTGAGCTGACAAAGAGGCAATCATCGTTAATCAAAATAACTCACTCCCGCTCTGTGTATGAGAGCTGAAGTTGGATGAAGGTCATGGAAAAGAGATGACAAACTAGCCCGGGGTCTTTAGTGGTTGGAGTTTATTAGGGAGTCCGTTGTAGAGGGGAAACAGATTTTGGCAATTGCTGATGGTTTTTAAAATTAATTTTTTTTTTAAAGAAGTGAGGTTTGAATCTACAGCAGATTCACAGATGTGATGTTCTTAAGTATTCATGAAGGGATGGTTTCCTGACGGCTTTTAGTAGCAAGAGGTGCTGTATTGGAAAGCATTTGGTATTCTCCTGGAGGCAGGGAGGGAAGATTTGGATAAGATATGCAGGAGTTAGAAGTGATAGGGGCCTGTGAGTGCCAAACCACGTTTTCTGGGGAAGCTTCAGGAGACTGAGCCACTGACACTTCTGAGAAATGTCTCTCTCGAGCATAATTGAGATTTCTATCTGTGCCTCTGTCCTTTTGTGTTTAGGAAAGTGTCTTTCCATGTCCTTTGGTGCTGCAATGTCTCCTTGCCACGCTCCTCACCCAGCTCAGGTCAGGCCAGCCCGTGTCGGACCCACTGAGGAGGGCGTTGGTAAACACCTTGTTCAGCACTTTGCTGATGGCTGAGCCCCAAATAACGCAAAACTGAACAGGCAGAAACCCAAGAATCCTTCAAAATTATGCTAATGACTCTTAACAAGTTCCATGTTTTGCCTTGAAACTCGTTTCTATAGCTAAAATGTTCTCTGTGTTCTGTCTAGAAAGAGGGGAGGATATCTAAATTCAACCAAAAGTGATTGCCTCAATCAGTGAGGACTGACAGTGCCTGCAGGCAACATCAATTAGTGTTTTGGTGCCAGAATTATCAATAACTCTCTTGCCACTTGCATTTATTATTAAAAAAGAGGGTTGAGAACTGTGTATTTCCCTTGGATAACATAATGTGTGACCTTAGCATAATGAAGGGCCACCAAGTCCCTTAGAAATTTTGTTTAAAGCCAAACGTTTTGTGGTTGGGATTTATTTCCCATTCAATTTTCTTCCTGCCCCATGGACACATCTCATGAGTCCACACCTTTTCATTTAAAAGCTTTTTGAAATTCCTAAAGAATGTGCTTATACTCTTACGTTTCGTTTGCACCATCAGTAACACAAACATTCAGGGAGAGCCAATGAAAGAGCAACTCCCAAATTCTGGGGGCCACTCCAATATTATGAAAGCTGTAAGTTATAATGTAAAAAAGCACACACCTATTCCAGCTCATGAATTAAATTATATTTCCAAGAGATCTCTTGTGGGAGCCTACTGAAATAATACATTACGTGCTCAGAGGCGGCGTTGAACTGATACAATGAAAGGGGGATAATTAAAGGCTTTGCGAATCCCAAATGTGCCACCAGCTGCAGGTCAGCTCGGGAAGCAGCTCTGGGACCCACACATGTCCCTCCTGCAAGGATGGAAAGCCATTACATGACACTTGTGGAGAACAAACCTGGAGGGGGAACAGCTTCTCCGCCCTGGATAAATACGTAGAAGTAATCCACTGGGAATGATGCAAAAAAAAAAAAAAAAAAAGTGGTAGCAGGTGGCAGCACTTCTTTTCACCCTACAAAATGCATATTTAGAGGCAAAATGGAGAGGAGGAGCCAATTAGTGGGATTACTGAGCTTCAAGAGGCAGGTGCATACATTCCAGCTAGGAAGCTGCTGCTTCCAGTGAGAGGAAATGCAGGTGCTTTGTATAAAACAGGGGCTTTGGCCACAAAGTTTTGCTAATTACAGAAGCAGAGGATAAAAGGAGGTAAAGCTCGACAGCAGGTTGTTTCACAGTGAACAAAGGGCCCATAAGGCAGCATTAAAACTGAAGGAAAAAAAATGAATTTTCGGAGCTGAGCAGTTCTGCACGTTCATTGTGGGAGCCATAAAGAGAAGGTGACGTGTCCTGCATGGTCTTTTGTGTGATGGGGATACAGGGAGATGGGGATAGCTTGGCTTTGTGTGGGATTGCTTTGGGATGTAAAGGATAAAATGGCATCAAGGGTTTGGCTTGGAGCAGAGTGATAGAACTATGGCCATACATTCCTGCTTAAATAAAGGAAAATGAGAGAACCAACCCGTGGGTTAGCCCTGGAGAAAGGGCTTGAACAGGAATCCTTTTGCTTGTCTGGGTGTGTCTCTCACTCCATCTGAGCCGTGTGTGTCTTTTCCTGGCTGCAAAGCAGATGGTGCTCATGGGCAGAGAGCTGGGAGCCCCAGCACGGGCAGGGCACCGTGCCTGGATCTGGTGGGAAGCCCAGATTTCACAGGATTCACCAGCAACCTGTCCTGGATAGGGAAGGAGAGACCTCCATGGAGCTACATGCAATGATTAGTTCATCTCAGACACAAATTAGAGTTACTTCAGGATCAATCACAGAAGCAAAAGCGGGAAATAAGTTTGCTAGGGTGTGTTTTTTGAGGTGTTTGGACCATGATTCTCTTAGAGAGTTGTCAATCCTAAACATCCTGGGGGGTGGACTCTGCTGCCTGACTCTGCTCCTGGCTCTGTGCTGTGCTCACCCCTCAGCTTTGCTGCTTTCTGGTGCATAAAACAAAACCCCTTTGCTTCTGCCAAGGATGCTCTTCAGCAGGAGACCTTTTATCCAGGACAGCAAAGCTCTGGAGAGCTCATTAATTGCTGCAAGTGTATTGATAGGATCGTTTCTTGCCATTTTTAAAACATGGTCACTTATAACTAAAGTAGGATTGGTGGTCAAATGTCGTTGCAGCACAGGAATAGCAGTTTCCTGGAGTGTCTGGATCAAAGCTGAAGTCAACAGTTTTGAAATGTTTATATTATGTCTAAGAGATGTGGGATCAAATGGTTGCCATAAGTAGATATCGCTATTTTTGTGGAAATGCTTATTTTAGTGGTATTTACACAGCAACATGCAGATGTTAAAAACCCAGGTCCCACTTGCTGTTCCAGGTGGTGAAGGCAGGTTTGGTTACGAGCTTGGAAGGAAGAGAGCAGGACTTGTGGGGTGAAGGCAAACTTCTGGAGCTTTGGGTGACCCTCTGCAATAAGTGGCCTCTTGGGTGGGTTCATTATCATCACATAATCACTAAAATTATTAAAGGTGAGCAGTGTGGGCACATAAAAATCTGCTGACAGGCTGAGAGAGTTGGGGCTGTAGAGCCTGGAGGAGAGAAGGATCCAAGGAGACCTTAGAGCACCTTCCACTGCCTAAAGGAGCTCCAAGAGAGCTGGAGAGAGATTTTGGACAAGGGCCTGGAGGGACAGGACAAGGGGAATGGCCTTAAGCTGAAGAAGAGCAAATTTAGGTGAGATATAGGGAAGAAATTCTTCCCTGTGAGGGTGGGGAGGCCCTGGCACAGGTTGCCCAGAGAAGCTGTGGCTGCCCCTGGATCCCTGGAAGTGTCCAAGGCCAGGTTGGACAGGGCTTGGAGCAACCTGGGCTGGTGGAAGGTGTCCCTGCCCATGGCAGGGGGTGGGATGAGATGATATTTCAGATCCCTTCTAATCCAAACTATTCTTCCAGCTCTTTGGATTTCTGTGATTGCTGACAGTGTGTGTAACTGGGATTAAACAGCCAAGTCCACGAGGAGAAGAATAGAAGGTTAAAAAGCTGCATTAGAAAGAAATCTGGGTACACCAGGGACAGTAAACAAAGGTTTTAAACAATGCTTTCTCCGTAGGTGTCACAAAAAAGGGCAGCCAGGAGGCAGCTGGGTTCTGGCACAGGCTGGTTGAGAAGCACTGGTGGTGTTACAGCATTTGGCTGCCTCAGGCAAAGGAGGATAACTGTGAATCCTGGGATAGAAACCTCAGCGTTGTGCTCTTTAGAAAAATGAGAGATCTGAGTAATGCCTTTTTAAACAAAACCCCCAAACAAGGGAACAGCTGGAGGTATTTGTGAGAGATGACTGGCTGGGAATTTTTTTGTGGATTTTAGAGGCTCTGGTAAGAAAGCTGGATCTGGGATGGAATAGCCCAGAGAGTTTTGAAAGAGCTGTAATTAACATCTGACAAAGCAATTAAAACCCAGGAGGCAGAGGCAGTCTTGGACAGCACTTATGGAAGTGGACAGGGCTCCAGAAGTGAGCTTTACTGTGAATCCAAAATACCATGGAGGGGGAAAAGTGCCTGAGGCAGAAACCTGGGTGTCATTCAGGGAGAGTTGTACCCCTTGGAGCCACGCTTAGCTCCTCAAATACCCAGACAAAAAGGGAATTGCCCCTTGCCTCTGTCTTTCCTTAGGGATTTGGTGATTTTCCCTTCTAGGTTCTCCAGTTCTCCAAAGTGATTTAGCTCAAGACTGAGGGTTTTTTAATTCTTCCCCCCCCCCCCCCCCCCCCAGTACTCTGGTTTTGCTTGTGCTTTGGGAGAGGAGATGGGCAGAAAAGCCACCCCTTGAACACATTCACTGTTGAATCATGGAATCATTTAGGTTGGAGAAGTCCTGTAAGATCAGAGTCCAACAGTTACCCCAGCACTGCAGTGTTCACCACTAAAACCTGTCCCCAGATGGCCCATTCCCAATTTTTTTTGGCACTTCCAGGGCTGGTGACTCCAGCACTGCCCTGAAGGTCTGCAGAGTGAGGCTGGGTGTGTTTGTACTCACCCAGGTTATTTTAAAGAACTGGCTTTATATAAAGGTATTTATTTGGTCCTTTCTACCCAAATTTTGCAATTTGCTACTCTTTTAACTAAACCTTGTCAAAGAAAATGGCTCTTCTTTGCTCTGGTCCCTTAGGTGTGGCAAGAGTAACATGTATTTACGTGCCTGGCTAGTTTTTTCTCCGTGGCTGAGACTCACTAATCAGATATACTGTGAAATTAAAAAGAAGACACCACTTCAGGGCTGTCACCCCATCTGACATGGAGCTGTGTGTGAGCACCACGTTTTCTCACGTTGGAGAAAACTGGCTCAGGAACTGCCAGGCCTGGCAGGAGTGTCCGTGCAGGTTGGATGCACAAATGACTTTAATGGTTTGCACAGGGTCTGTTTTGCTGCCTCACGCTGTAAAGACACCGAGCTGATGATTTTTTTCTTTGCTTTAACCAGCAAAATGTATCTGATGGGTGTTTGCATAATTAATGCTATAGAATTCGGCTTTGATCCAGCGCCGTGCCAGGAATCGCTGTGCTGTCCAATCTGCTGCAAAACAGCATTTTCTAGCAAGTTATTTTTTGTTCTAATGCTGGAATATGGAAAGCCCTGCAGTGCCTTGGCTAATGTGGCTTCTTCTGTCTCTGCATCACAGCAGTTGGCTCTTCCCTGACCTGGGAGAGGTACAAATCCCATTAGTTTAAAAGCAACATCTTCCTGAATATGTTCCTGCTTGCAAACTCCAAGCTGCATTTGTCTCTTAGATGGATCTGCACAGTCTGGGGGTAATTGGGGTGTTTTAAAACCTGCTGGAGCAGCAAAGCACCACGAGGTGGGACGTCAGAAGGACTTCTCCAAGCTTTGCACTGTGGGTTTTGTGATGCAGCTTCCCATTTTGATTGGAGGTTACTCAAGTCTCTGCAGGAAAACCCATCAGAGCTGCTGCTGTCCTGATGCTCAGAGGACACATCTGCTGTGGGGCAGACTGGTTTAACTGGGAAAAACCTTGGAGGTCACTTTGTTGCTTCTCTGAATGATCCACAGACTGTTGACCAAAAAGGGAAATCCTTTTGTTTTCAAGAGGAAGGAATATTACTAATGATAACAAGACCCTCTTGTTATTGTTGTGGTGATAGAGCAAACAGGAAATGCAATGGGAGAAATTAAATAATAATTTAAATAATTAAATCACAACAGTGAGATGGCACAATCAATGATATAATCAAACAGATGATTTTACCCTAATAAGGAGCATGTCCCTGACTCCCTGATGGATTCTGCAGCTTGGCTACCTGTCCTTCTCTCCAATCACACCCCTCTTTGTGCCAAATGGATTGAGAAGGTCTATTTTCCCCTCTTTCCTCTATTTTCCCCTCGCACACTCCATCCCCCAAAGCCCTTCCTCTCAATATGAGCTTGACCAAACCTGTATTATCTGGTAGGATGGGGTGTCAAATATTCTTTTGACCCTTTCATCCCTGCTTTGGTACCAACTTGCAGAGAGGTCTTGGGACCAGCTGCTTAACCCCCTCACCATCTGTTTTCCACCAGCAAATCCCAAAGATTGCTGTCCTTGGCCATGCAGGTTGGGCTGAGTGGGGTGGTTACTGAGACAGGGCTTTCATGATTGGAAGGGCTGCTCTGATCTCTCTTTCGTGGCTTTAAAGCCATAATGGCTGAAGGTGATGGCTTAAATACCTTGGCACATCTGGCCAAATATCAGTGAGCATCCAATTGTGCCAAACCCCTCACAGTGCGTGGAAGGGAGTTCTTGGCTGACTGAAAAACCTGTCGAGGTTTTCTCTTTTTCAGTTCCAAAAATCACTTGCAGGGATGGGAGGGGTGGGGAGGGGAAGGAAGGTGGGGGAAGTTGTGCTGAACAACTCCTGTTAGGTTTGGAAAATCTGCTTTTTATCTCGCAGCCGTATTGCTTTGCCTGATAAGCACTGTAGACAGCTCGATTTGACAGGATAAAATGCAGCAAGCAGCAAACTTAATCTCCTTCAGCCGAATGAAAATGATGTTTTCCCTGCAGATCTGTCTTTGCAGATCCAAGAGGCCGCTGCAGGCAGTGAAGTTTGCTCCCAGGGGCTGCCCCTTCTGGTCCCAAAGGCTTCAAGCTGGAGAGGGAGGTTGGGTGCTCCCCAGTATCCCAAATTCCCGTGAACTGCAGGTGGTGGAACCTGCTGTTACCACCCTCAGTGGGCAGGATTTTCCCTGAGATTACTTGTAGGAGCAGGATGTATCAACAGATCACTCCACTGGAGGTTTATTTCCATGCTGAGAGAACTAATGGGTGATGAGAAGGGAGATTGTGGTGTGGAATGACCATCCAAACAGCATCTCTGAAACGAGGAGAGGGAAAGGGTGGGCCGAGGAGTTTTATTACTGGAAATCTAACAGGGTTTGTAAATCCGGCATAAAAGGAAGAGGAGATTAAGCAAGAAACCCAGAGGGAATTTTGGGGGCAAAAAACAAGAAAACGCCCCCAAACTCCTGAAAACCCCAAATCTTTGTTTGTTTGAAGACCACAAAGCCAGAGTGAAGCTGGTGGTGGCACTCCCAGGCCATGCACCTGCCCATGGGAAGAGCAGAGGGGGAACATAAATGTTAAAACTCCTTTAAATGGGTGGTCCAGCAACCCTTGGAGAAAGGGACATAAAAGCAAGGAGCACTTCTGGGTAATTTTCTGGGCTAAAAATATGGATAAAATAGAGTTAAACATCATTGTCAGTCACCTGCAGATTTGGACAAGTGCAGCTGGCAGGTGTGTGAGGGTGGATGTCTGGCAAGAAAAGAGGAATTCCTACTTGAGAAGATACTGGTTGTAAAAGGGGATAATTTTTGAGTGGAAAGCACATTAAAAGCATCAATATCAGTGAATGTTGTTCATCTAGATCTTGGTGGCCTTTTTCTCTCTGGTACTAATGGGGTCAGTTAATGCACAGCTTCTGCCAGTGGCCCTGGCTCCCATCAAAGGAGGGTTTCTGCTCATGCTTCCAGTGAAACATCCATTTCCCATTTTTTTCTTTTCCATCATTTCATTACTCAAGTAACTCCTGTCTCTCTCTCCTTCAGAGTAGTTACAGAGTTTTTTCTCACTTGGCACAAGGAAAATAAATGTGATTTAGCACGCCAACAGTTAATTTTCAGAAGCATCATTCAGCAAAGCAACTTGAAATCTAAATCAGACGAACTAAACAAGAATGGGATCTCTTCTGTGGATTTATAGGTGGCAAACTAAAATGTCAGGGGGTCGTGTATTCATCTGTCAGTGTGTAATGCAATTAGACAAGATAATTGGGCAAACTAAGTTTTTATGGAGAGCTGAGAAATGTATTAACTTTCCTTCATTAGCTTTGATAGCAGTGCAGAGTCATTGGGGGTGGGTGTAAAGTGCAAAACTGAGTCTGGATTTAGGATTAAGGCAGGAAATATTCCAATGGGGAATGTATGTGCAATCTGCTTCCTCAGTGTCTCAGGCACAGCTTACAGGAGGAACAGTTTGCTACATTTGTGTTGATTGAGGAGGGTTCAATAATTGAAATGGCAGGGGCAGATGTAAATGTGAAGCCAGTGATATCTCTTAATTTAATCAACACTTGACAAAAATCCCAGGGAAGTAAATAATCTGTTCATTTAGCAGGTTTAACTGGGGTGTCTCCAAATCTTTTGTGGCAACAAAACACCACACTGAAGTGTAAACAGCAAGAAGGATTAGAATTACAAAACCTGAGCTCTGCCTCTATTTTTTAATATTTTTTTTTCCTCTAAGAAGGGTTATAAAAGACATGTAGACATCCTAAACAGGGGCACAAGCAGCAGGAAGCCCTGGAGACCAGGGCAAGGGTTTGGAGTGCATTCTCCTGCATGTTGAACTGGCCATCCCTTTGTATTCCTTGCAAGTGTCTGTGCTCATATCTGCCCTGCTGACATTTTCTATCTGCCCTGCCATCATTTCAATATTCAGGCACTGAGTCTGAAATAGTCATAGGGAAAAGCAGAAGTAAACTCCAACAGGCAGGTTCAGAAGTACCCCTGAATTAAAAAGGGCTTCAATACTTAATGATGAAGCATTAAATGAACATACTGACTATTTTATTAAACTTAAATGAGGCAGCACATTTGATTTAGAGGGTCCCAAGCTTTCTATTCACCGTGTGTTTGGAGGCCTGTGGTAGTAATCAACTGCCTGTATTCAGGGGAAATTGTTTCTTTATGGTTTAAAGTGTGAAGACTCGTCCAGATAACCACACATTGCAGCCAGCAGCACCCTCCTTTAGCGCATTCAGCAGCGGCAGAAAGGAGCAAATAGCGACAAAATTAAGGGAGAAATTGCAGAGCAATGGCCTTGAACTGATGCAGGGCCCTAATTCAGCAGAGCACTCAAGCACACGTATAACTTGTAATCTCTGTCAGCTTTGATGAGGGGGTTGTGAACCCAAAAGCTTTTCTACCTTTTTCCCAGATACATCAGCAGCTCTAATGAAACCAGGCTAAAACTTTCAGGTTTGATGCCTGTGGACCATTGACCAGGCCTGTGTTGCTGCTGCCTTGCTCTATGAAACCTGGATATCGATGGGTATTGATGCCTTCGGCATCTTCTCAAGCCTAATTTGCAGCAGCAGGGCTAGAGATGGTCTGGGATCCTTTAAACATCCTATTTTTATGTTGTAGCTGAAGGGAAGGAGGTATTTCCCACATCCATGAGCCCCTGAGTTAATCAAACAACAGCGAGTAGCATCGTCCCAGGTTTGTTACTGCACTTTAAGCACCACCTGGAAACAGCCACCAGTGAGGAGAAGGATGATCTGTTTGTAGGAGCCCAAATTCCCTCAAGATTCAGCGTTTCAGGCAATTAATGCACTGTTCCTTAATGCTTCACATGAAGGAAGCTCTTGGATAATTATCAAGTTCAGAGGGAAAAAACACACAAATAGAAAATGTGTGGATTTTTGAGATGTGTTAGAGTCCTTCCCAGGAAAGCCCAGGGCTTGGGCAAAGCTTCCTGGGCGTGAGATGGGTTGTCAGAGCAGGATTTGCACTCAAAGCTTTGGGACACCCCTTGTTACAGTTCATGTGCTGGGTGGTCTCGAGCACCACTGACAACCTGTGTTCATCAGGGGTTCCTGATTTCTCCTCGAGGATTCAGGAGTTTTTGGAAACCAGCACTTTAGCAAAGCTCTCCAGCAGGCACGGGCTGATGATGTACAGTGCTGTGAAACCTAGAATTTGAGTGTGTGAGGTTAATAAACACCAGCAAGTTACCATAACTCACAAATTAAAGGCCCCAATTTTCACAGTCGGGCTGCGAGATCTAATTAAGGCTGGTGGTGGTGCAATTCAGTGTTTAGAGAGGAGCTGCCTGGTCTAATTTATCCACGGGATTTTGTTACCTTCATTTCTTTTAAAGTAACAAAGGAACACAAAGCAAGTCAGAGCCCTTTTCCTCAGGACCGAGTCCATCTGCAGCAGAAAGCCCCAGTTTCTTGGTGGTTTGCAGTATATTATTCTTCCTCACTGGTTATTTTCTGGGTAATAGAGGAAGCTGCTGGCTTGATTTTTATCTCCTTTATCTCTCTGAAGAGTCAAAGACAGCTAATGCCCACGATGGATGGTTTGCTGTTATAAATATGAATTTTATGAAGCATAATTGGTGCATCGCTGTTATCTCGGTGGTGGGTGCCTCTGGTGGACCTGCAGGACACCGTGGTATGTCTGGCAGAAGGATTAAACAACTTCAAGTCACTCTTAGTTTCCAAATAAAAGAGCAGCACATTGCAGAGCCTACATGGGATGAGGCTTTTGGGTTCTCCAGCTTGGCCAAGCTGCCAGGATATTCCTGTCCCACCATGGGCTTCTCCTGGTGATAGAAAAACAGTGGAAAAAAAGGGAAATATTTAGGCAAATTCATGTTGGGTGCTTAGAGCAGCTTCCACCCTGGGAAACTGTGTCTTTGCATCTTGGCACCTTTGGGTACCAGCACTCATAAGATTGCAGAGTGTGAAGAAATGATCTTCATGGGGAAGAAATTCTCCCCTGTGAGGGTGGGCAGGCCCTGGCACAGGTTGCCCAGAGAAGCTGTGGGTGCCCCTGGATCCCTGGAAGGGTCCAAGGCCAGGTTGGATGGGACTTGGAGCAACTTGGGCTAGTGGAAGGTGTCCCTGCCCATGGAATAAGGTGGTCTTTAAGGTCCTTTCCCAACTAGTCCATGATCTGTGCAAAGTTATACCCACAGCAAACACTTTTTTAGCCTCCAGGTAACCAAATACCAGCTTTTAAGTGAAAACTGAGTGTTTTGAGCATGGCCTCTGTACATGCATTAAATATTTGCTTTTAAGTGGTAGAAAGCTGGTTCCCCCATAGCAGGATTAGGGTTTGGCAGCCCCTTTTACTGGTATTTAATGCCCTGCTCAACCCACCCTTGGTCACTGTCCACACAGATCACCCTGGTATCTGCTGCACTGGAGCAAATGAGAGCCCTACAAGGGACCAAAATAAGCCCTTTTTTGGCAGAAAAGCGGTGTGTCAATTTGTTATTCATCTGCAGGACTATGTGAGTGATGAGAAGGGCTCACTGAGAGCACCTGCTCAGGCAACATCTGCTCGAGGGGCTCCTCTGCCCACCCAGGGACCGATGCAGCTCCTTGGCGGGGAGCACAGCCCCTCTCCTTCCTTGCTCAGCCAATTTTGCTCAAAAACAACATTTCAAGTGGTTTCCTGCCTCGCTGCTTTTCTGCTTTTGGCTGGGCATATGCTGGGAGAGCCAGGGTATTCATCACACAGGGTTTATCTGATGGGAGACCCTCGGGCCCTCGCTTTTGCCGAAGGAACTAAATATCTTGCATCAGGTTTTCGAGCACCCACCGCTCCAGATGAAATCAGTGGGGAGCTGCATCCACTTCAAGTTTCAGAGCCCATTTAGCTTTGATTTGCATCTGGTATCTAGGGCAAACTCTGAGAAGTGTCTGATTTCATCCAGTCTCGCCGATGTCTGTGATTTTATCAGGGTGTCTCATGGTATTTGACGTGTTTTCTTTTTCCTTAACATCCCAGCTTTAACCATCAATTGATCACGTCAGGGCTGAGTCACTCAGTTAAAAATAAAAGCTTGTGTCCCCTGAAACAGTGGAGTAACAGTCAGGAAAACACAGAAGCTGCGAGAGAAAGGGAAGAGAAATGGCAAGAAACCAGAATTTATCATCGTGGATGTGTTGTAAGGGTTCCTTTGGCCAAAAGAACGGAGGGTTTTGGGAGGTCTGGGTTTGGTAACACTGCAGGAGAGCAAATGATGGGGGTGCTGGAGGGGTTTCTGGATGTTCTCATCTGATTTGGAAAGACAGGCTGTCTAGCTCTACGTGGTTTTATCACAGGTGAACAATAAAAACATTGGGTTTATAAAAGGTAAATGGTAATTTATGAAAGCAGGGATGGAGTGGGAGAGTGACTGTGGTCATGGGGTCTGTAGCAAATGTGGGAAGAGCTCTCCTGCTCCAGCCCTATGGGGTGATGCTCCTTCCACAGCTGATGGGTTTGTGAGGGCTCTGCACCAGCACCTGCAGCAGAAGCCTTGTAGTGGAAAAATACAAAACACCAGAATGAGCTCAAGCATTTCTCACTCCAGTCACAGAGTGGGATGGGACTCGCTGGGAAGGCAGACAGGGACAGTGGGGTGGGATGGGAGAGATGCTCCTCTTGAGCACCTTTTCCCATTGGAGGGGATAACAGGGCAGAGGGCTCTGAGGGGTTTGGGGCAGGGAGTGGGAGCCAGGCTGGGGTGGGCTCAGTGTGGCACCTGAGGCACATCCCATCCCAGTCGGGGGTGGGATAAGTGCTGATGATTTCCCACATCTGCAGAGCTGGAATGTGCTGTCTGGCAGAGCTATCCCTGTTGGCATCAAGATTCCACAAGGCTGCTGCATCCACAGCTCCCCCAGCACTGTTTGAGAGAACTGATCAATGTTTGACCCAAGCTGCCTTTCCCATTTGTTATTTCCTTCCCTTCTCTCTCTGCACACCCAGTGCCATTTCTCACATCCCCTGTGAAGGGATGGAAGGGGCTCGTTGCTCTCCAATCCCTGTGCCAGCTCCCTGTGTGTTTATGCCGTATGCAAGGAGGAAAATTCCCTTTAAATACACCAAATCAGGAAGGTTTCCCATATGGACACTGCCCTTTTGTCCACAGCCAGGGCTGCTGCTTGGGGCAGACGGTTCTAATTACAGCAGTGTAATTGCTGGGCTGCACTCGCCCATCCCAGAGAGGGATCGGGACAGGCAGGGCTGATCCTCGGAGAAACTCCAGCCTGGGGCTTCCAGAGCCACAGGGAATGCTTGGGAATATTTCTCTTCCCTCTCTCCCTGCTCCAGCATTCCCCAGGCTCCACAAGTTCTGACTTTCACACACCCAGGGAGGAACAGTCTTTGTTATCTCAGGGACTGTAAGCCAAGGAGAGGAATGGGAGGACAAAAGAGCAGCTTTTTTTGTGGGGGTTTTTTGTTTCCCCTCCTTAAACTTCATCATTCTTACGTTACCAACTCCTCTCCAGTTCCAGCCTGTTTCGAGATATCTCCTGCCAGCCACAGATGCCCTGTGGGATTAGCTTTTCTTCTCCATTGTCTTTGCCTGCTTTCCTGCAGATAATAGGGAATACAACATCCTGCATCACAACACTTCTTGGAAAAACACCGTGGGCGGTGGCTGTGCTGTGACAAGGGGCCACTGGGATGGCAGGAGGGAAGGTGTCCTGGGGAGAATTGGTGCATGAAAACCTTGTCGTTGCACTGGTGTGTGGCTGCTCCTCAGAGTAACATCACAGACACCACAGCAGCTGAAGGAAAGGGGAAATTTTCATTTCCCATAAAAGCAGCTATAACTGAACCCCCAAAACTGGGGGAATGAGCTGGAGGGCTGCAAGGTTTCCTCTAGGACTTGCTGAGCTCTGCCTTTGAATTAGAGAATTTCAAGGTCCCTTCCAACCCAAGCCATTCTATGATTATTTCAACATGTTTGTTTGGGGCTGCCTTTGCCGTGGCCTCACCCAGCTGTGCCACAACAGCCATTTCACCTGCTGGGTTACAGGATGACACGGGTGACCTGCACGTGCTGCTTTGGTTTCCCACTGCCTTGATCCCTGGGCAGCCTTTCCACCCTCAATGACACGTGCCAGGGCTCTTACGATCACATAGTCCAAAATCAGTGATTAGAAGTCTTTAAAAGCAGCAGATTCCTTATTAACAAACACTTTGTGCCAACGCTGGGGGCTTTGGGTGACGTTTCCAGCCCTTCTTTGGGTAGGAGCCTCTCCAGCAGAAAGCCATCCCTGTGCACTTCCCTGGCATTTGCCACTTGCCCATGGTTTGTGAGGACTCAGTTGTGTTTAATTTCTCTTTAACTTAATGCAGTTATTTATGTCTTGTCCCTCATTTATTTTCATAGCTAATGGGGCCAGCACAGAAGGAGACTTGGGGGTTTTTTTGCCTCCCACAGCGTTTCATCTGCATTTAATGCCTCTGGTGTGCCTGGGCTCACGCTCTGCCTGGTGGTTTCTGGTGGGTTTGTGTGAGGAACAGGTTCCCTGGACAATTTTCTCCGAGGAAAGTGCCTGTCAGGTAGGGAAGTGCAAATCAGAATGGGGCAGAGGCAGGAAAATGGGGAGATATGAAGAGGTCACAGGAACAATTTGCTTAATAAGCTGTGTCTTCCTACCTAGCATTAATGTTACACTTAGTCTCTGAACCATGAAAAGTTATAAACTACTTTATTTACCTCATTTCTGAATGTTTTCATTTTCTGAATGACATTCAGACTCCTTTTTCTGAATCCTTCTGCATTTGGGCACTTAAAACCATGTGGCAATGGTTCTAATGGATAAATTAGACAGCAAACTCAGGGTTTCAGAGGCATATTTTTTCCCAACAGTATCGAATTTCAGGGCTTCTTTTTTATTATTATTATTATTATTTGGGATAGTATGTTCTCTGGTAAATTGTGGTTTCATTTTTCTAGGAAAATGTTAAAATTTGGGGGGCATTTCAGGGGAGAAGGCTCTTGTCGAGGAGCATCCCAGCTGTGAGGGCTCAAATAAAACCCAGGGTTGGGTAATCTGGGTAATCCCCAGGTACAAATCCTACAGGATTTGGAGGAGTCTGGGCATTCCCATGGCAATTTTTCTTTCCCTCAAGGACTTTTTCACTGTTTCTAAGTATGCAAGGAGAAAGGAAGAGAAGGAGGAGGCTGGAGGATTATGTGAATTTCAGAGAAAGAAGAGCAGAGAAGGAGGAGGAACATGTGCCCCAAGGCAAAGGAAACGGGTTCTGGGCAGGGAAGAGGATACAGGAATGTTTTAGCACTTTTTTCTTCTTCAAAGTCTGACTTTTCAAAGCCCACCTGACAAGTTCAGCAGTTTCACTCAAAAAAAAAAAAAAATCCTAAAACTTTGAGAGACAAGTGGCAAAACTGGCGCTGGGGGTTGAGTCTGTTGGTCAAGCCACATCCTAGGAAATGAAGATTAGGAAAACCCATGTGTTCAAAGTCTATAATGGACTGATTAGATGCCACAAAATCCACTTCAAAGCTATTCTAATATTTTAATAGAAATATTTGAAATTTTTAAAGTTCGTCTGACCACCCCTATGAATGCATAACCCCTGCAAACAGAGGGTGACATGGAAAAAAGGGGACAAAGCAGGTGGTTTAATTCAATCAGGCAAATTTTTCAGTGCCTGGCTATAACAAATGGGTGATGCCAAAAGAGTCTCTGTATTTCCTAAGCCTAAAACTAATGTGAGACACACCAAAACAACCTGTTCACCACCAAACTGAAGGCAGAAAATTAGGCAGAATTTCTAATGGAATATTCCATTTCCCTCCAGTTCAGGCTTACACCACCACAATCAAACCACCTGGCCAGTTTCAGGGGGTACATAAAACTTTACTAAATGCATTTTATTGCCAAAATATTTTGAAGCAAAGTTTATTTGTTCTCATTCTGCTGCTAATTCCTCCTGTAAATATTGTGTGAAGTGTTTGTTGTTCTTTTAAACTGTGAGCAGCTGTAGTGGTCCGGGAGGCAGCGCTAATGAACAGATGTGTGTGTGTGGTAGAAAAAAAACCCTATTATCTTGCTTTTGTTCACCAAAACTTGTTAATTTGGGGCTGTTTGCATTTCAAGCCGCAATTTTGTCTTACAGCAAAGGTGTAATGGTGGCCTTCAGAAGTTGAAATAGTGTTTTTGCCTCTGCTTTCCCTTTTCCCTTATTTAACCGGCTGTAAAAAGGAAATCCCTGAATTATTTACTCCAACCCAGTTTCCTACTGGTTCCTCATGTTCTGCAAGAAGCCCATTTAAAATAGACTGGGAAAAAGTTGGCTGTAATTCCGTGGAAAGTGAGTTGTGGCTGATGCACACAGAGTTTCCATAGCCCTCAACAGTTTACATTAGCATCACTTATATAAGGAAACATAACAAGGAAAGAATTTGGTATCCCTGAACTTCTCTCTTTGTGTCTTTATTTGACTGTGGCCCAGTTCTGACCTTACCAAATTAACAGAGACTTTTCTGGTGTTACAGTAGGGGTAGACTCAGGTGTTATTTCATGGTCATGGTTGTTGCTGCTCTCCATGAGATCTCTGGATGTTTGCACAGCAGAGACCTGCAACATCAGCTACTGAACTCCTTTGTCCCCCCAGAGATGGTTTCCTTTCCCAACACACTCCCCTGGTTAAAATAAATTATAAAAACATGGAATGGTTTGGTTTAGGAGGGACCATAAAGCTCATCCCTGCCATGGACAGGGACACCTTCCACTAGCCCAGGTTGCTCCAAGCCCCATCCAACCTGGCCTGGAACATTTCCAGGGATGGGGAACCCACAGCTTCTCTGGGCAACCACCACCCCCACAGCTGAATATCAAGAATTTCTTCCTGATATCTCATCTAAACCTCCCCTCAGTTTAAAATCCAACACCTTTTTCGGTGTCTCACGCCTCACTGTTTTTTTGATGCTGATTTTTTTCCTGCAAGAAGAAAAGGAAAAAAGATTTATATCAGGCTGGCATTGTTGGGGTGATTTGTCTCTTTAAACCGCCATCAAAGGCTGGAAATCTACTAAAAAGCAGCATACAAGTGGTGTTAATCACCTTAGATCTTCAGCTATGTTCCTGCTGGGAAATTGAGGTTTTGAGATGTTAACATCATTGGGTGGAGATCAGAGGGCTCACTCTGGGAATGGCTTGTGGATGGATTCATAACAAGAGATTATGGAAAAGGAAATCAAATAATCTCCCCCATAATCCAGAAAAATCTCTTGCAGATCCCTTTGTACTACCCCTGTGTGGAAATCCTGCCGAGCACCATGGATCTGGAGAAGTCAAAACAGGGGAATTGCACTCCTTCCTTTAGATTGTCCTTCATTCAAATATCCAACATTTTATATCCAAATCAAAGATACATACACTTCTATACTTTTAACTATAACTACATATATATATATATATATATATATATATATATATATATATATATAAATGTGTGTGGCACTTTGGGTTGTATTTCCTCAGCCTGAATTTCACTGTACTTTATTTCATTCCTTTATTTCTAGCTCTGTCCTTCTCCAAACCATTAAATTCCAGCTCCCCTTTGGCACTGGCGTGTTCCCATCTCGTTCAGCCCTGTGTGTCACCTCATTCCACTGCACAGGTCAGGGATCCCTTTTAACCTTTCCCATAATTGAGTGTTCCAGTAACAGGTTGTTTGGGCAGCTCTGCTCCACCACAAGGTGAAGGTGAGAGGATTTCAGGGTCATCCATGACCAGAGTGATATCCCTCCCTGATCTGCAGTGAGGACCTGTTATTATGCAGCTTGAAAACCTACAGGCAGTTTATGCACCTACCTCATGCTGCAAACTCATCTCTTATTTATTGTCCACCATTTAAATTAAGTCACATTTACTGTGGCTCCAAGGCATCTCTTCCCCCTTGAATATCTCTTTCCAATTATTCTCCCCCAGATGTCATTAGCTGGTATTTGCCAGGTTGCATCTCATTTTGTTTTCTGTCTTTTTGCTTAATAACAAAAAACATAAGGGGTCACTTTGAGGCGGTGGAACTAATGGGCAATCATGAATATTATGGAAGCTTGAAAAATTATTAAGGTGATGAAATCTTGCTCGTGCCACACGCTAATGAAAACCCAGCATGTGGCTGTTTTCAAGATAATCCTGTTGCTAGACTGATTGAAATATCATTGTGAGTGCTTTCCTCTAAATACATGTATTCTAAATATCTATACATCCAGCTCTCCATGAAATTGGAGTTATTCTGCTTTTCATGCACTCGCATATGAAATAGATTAGATGAGTGCTTGTAAAATCTTATTAAGCTGCTGTTGCTTGACATTATGTGCATCTGATGGAGTGATAATCTGGAGTAGGCAGCAGAACAGGCACTCAATGGGCTGAACCTCCTGCCCACAGCTAATGCCTCCCTCCAGAGCGGTGCCCTCAACGCCAGACGGGGACTCAGCAGCCTGCTGGTCTGCAAGAGGCTGAGCACAAAGGGGTTTTTTTAAACAAATCCTGGAAAATGGCCATATTGGTGGCCCTATCAGAAATATTTCCCTTTGCCAGGGCACGGTGGCAATGGGAGCACAGCTGCACTGGGATGGAGTTGGGAGGCAATATTTGCTGTGTGAGCCTGAGCTGCCACTTAGTGCAGTTTCCAGCAATCACCGAGTGATTGCTCGGCGTAATTGGGGTGGTTTTGTGGCACTTAGGTGGTTAACAGGTTGTTGCTGCCCTGGGCCTCACCAAGCTGTCACGAGGCTCTTCAAAAGCAGCGAACCTCGGCTCACGGGATCACCACGGGCTCCTCGTGGATGAAACAAAACACAAGGGAAGAGCTTTTCTCTGCATGACCCCGTCTCTGTGCTTTGGGTGACTTTTATTCACTCCACGGGCTGAGTAAAGTCCCAGTCTGGGCTCGGCTGGAATCAACATCTGTGGCTGAATAACTGCACTAATGCAGGGAGCACATGATGAAAAGTAAGGATTGTGAGCCTTTTTTTTTTTTTTTTTTTTTTTTGGTGAGATTTTTTTTTTTTTAATTCAGTACAAGGAAAATTTTCTCCCCGGAATGAATGGCAGCTATTCATGTCAATGAAAGGAGAGAGAAGGAGTCAGGACAATTTTACTAACCTTTAATAAGGCTCCCAATCTATTTATAAATGGCCATCAATGTGTGGCTCTGCTTTCAGCTGAAGGCAGATGGCAATAGTTTAGTTCAACTATGCTTTTTCTTTAATGCACTAAAAGCATTATGGACTTTGCTGCTGGTTTTACTTCAGATGGATGCTGATGCTTAATGTTCCTGCAGCTTGGTCCCTCCTCAGCCCAGGGATAAATGCAGGGCTCTTCTTTTGGAAGTGCCTTCTTCATCAGCCCAGGACAGGTGGATCTCTCCTCTTTCTCCTCCTGAAGAGCTCTTGTTGTCACATCTGTTCAGACCTCCCCCTTTGCTCCTCACTAACCTTTTCACCTGCATCATTGTCCTTCAGCTTCACTTTCCAGACACGGATCATCCTGCCTTATCCACTGAGTTTAAGTTGCATTTGAGGGACATCAGCCCCCATAAGGATGAACCCTGTGGGATTAGCACCTGTGAGAGCTGCACCAGCACAGGAGGAGGTGGTGGGTTCCTTCTGTGTCTCTGCCTTTCCAGCTTCAGGGAGTTGGGAGCTTGAAATAGTGCCTGTTAGTCCAAGCAGATAATTCCTGCTTACTCCCCCGGGAACAGGTCCCTTGATGCTGCTCTGACTCCCTTTAACAGCAGCTTTCCCATTCCAAATAATCTCTAAAACATAAAAAAAGTTATCAGTACGATGTCCAAAAGTGTCTGTTCCAAACATCCCGGTGATATCCCTGGTTTGTGCACTGGAGCTGCTGGGTGGAGGCAGAGGTGGCACTGCAGGACGTGGTCACCATGGTTGGGGTGGGACACGATGCCATTGGTGTGGCTTATTGACACTGAGGAAAATCTTAACATTCCAGACTTTACCTAAATAGTTGCTGGGGGTTTTTTTGGTTTTGTTTTTGGTGTTTTGGTGGGGTTTTTTGGGATATACTGAGCTGGAGTCTCAGAAATCACCAGGTGAAATCTGTGGCCTGTTCCCTGTCTCAGGCACCCACAGTGATAAATTTGGGCCCTAAAAGCTGTGATGCTGCTATCATATACATTCCTGTAGTGCAGTTGATTGGCTTCAGAGGTTACAATTATTTGTTTATTTTATTTTATTTTATTTTTTTTGTGTCTATCTGTGTTCTTTATGATGCAAAAGATGATTCATGCACCTCCTGAATAATCCTGTATACTTGATTCTTCCTCTGATGGACAGAAAGGCCACCACTCTCTGTTGTACCTCTGACAGACCCTTCTTAGATCTTTTTGTGCCAGGCTGTAGTTTGACATATTATGGGGAAGTTTGTGAGAAGGAAAGGTTTCTGCTTGGCTGCTGAGACAATTTTCTCTGGAATTATATTCCAGGTGGCTTCTCTTGATATTTGACATCACATGAGGCTGACCCCTTTGGTTTCATGGTATATGTGTGCTACAAACACACTCTTTGCATAAAAGCTTTGGAAATGCTCTGAAGCCCGAGACTGCAGCAAGGACCAAATGCATGTGATGTTGTCATAACAACAAACAATAATTTGAAATGCAGATTTTTTTCATCTTTACTCTTTGGTTGTGATTGAAAGCTGTGGAAAATGGGGGATTTGCTGCACTGAGATTGTGCCTATTAGAATGGGAAGGTGATAATGGGAGTTGGTAGGATGCCCAAGGGATCAGGAGTATGATTTATGAAAACTCCTAAACCATAATACATCTAAACCAAGAATTAGTTGTGTTCCTGTGGTGGCATATCCAGCTCTTTCTGTTCAGCCTGTAAGGCTGGTGTGACCACTGGGGAAGCTCTGGGATCTCTGGAACAAACAGCTTTGCTGCAGATAAAGCCCAAACTTGTGAGCCTCTGATAAACCCATGGAAATTAGAGCCTCTTTGGTGTGTGTCCCTAAACAGGTGTTTCATCCCTTTGAGCAGATCAATGGACTTTTGCTGGGTTATTTGCAAACAGCTTTTACTGCTAAAAAAACCCGGTGTTTTCTTTTTTTCTGAGGGAGGAGCTGTGGTTCCCCCACGTCTGTCGCTTCACAAGCCACTCTGCTGCTTCTGTGCTGGGCTCCCAGCTCAGCTCATCCCACCAGTGACTCTCCCCTGGGAATGCACAGCAATCCTGCCCTGTCCTGCCATCCAGAATCCACAGTGCAGCCCTCCTTCCACACGTGTGTGGATCACTTTTGCCCAAATCATCCCAGCTTTTCCACTGTGCCCTGCAGGATGCAGGAACCACAGCAGTGCCTGGGGAGGGAGGGAGGGAGGGAGGGGGGAAGGTCCAGCCCAGTGCTCGGCCCCTGCCTCACTTTAATATTTCATATCCAGATAAGAGACAATCACAGGCTGCACGTGAACTCCTCTGTCTCCTCTGCCCTTTCTGCCTTGATTCACTCTCCCTTTGTTACTTTTCATGTTCCACGATGCCTCAAATGTCAGAAACCATCTTATTTTCCTTGATAGGTTTTGTGATTTCCTTAGTCATTCATCTCTGCCCTCGCTCTTTTCTTGTACTAATATCTCTGAGAAGCCAACTCATTTCCTGAGCTTTACACAAGGGCTTTTTCTTTTCCTTTTTTATTTCTAATCTTCATTTCCTTTCTCTGTCCCTGTCCATCCTCTTTCCATTCCCTCATTTCTGCTTTTCCTGTTGCACCAGCACTTCCCTCAGTCTGCCCAGATAAAAGCCAGTCATTTCGATTTTTAAAAGAGAATAATCATAAATAAAGTGAATATGCTTGGTATGTCAACACAGGCGAGATTTGTTCTGAGCAGTGTAAATATTCTTGAGATCTCAGAGCCCTTGAAATGAATCTTTCACCCTTTGGAAAAAAGGTGCTCGTTGCATTTGCTGGTGCTCTGGAGAGTGCTGGGCCAAGCAGGAGGAGCACATCAGTAGCCTGCAGCTATTTCAGACATGTATTGGCAGCATCACCTATAGAAACAGCTGTTAGACATAAAAAAAAAAAAAAAGAGAGGGAAAAAAATGAAAGCTCCAATTATTTCTAGTGGCAGGTGCAATCTCCAAAGCTGCAGAGATTTTCTGCTTGTCTCAGATAACTCTCTCCACTCTGGATGTCTCTTTTGGAACCTCTTTCAACGTTGCTTTGCTGAGGAGTGCCGGGACAGACTGGTGGCTCTGGACAGCTGGATGAGGCTTGGGGCTGCCACCACCCCTCTGCTCCCCCTGCACTTCTCCACTCTGGATTTGCACAGCAGGAATGTGACTGTTTAACTACCTCAATAATAATAATTCTGGAGTAAACAACTCTTAATAATAATTTGATGTTTTAATAATTTGACAACTTGCTGCTCTGTCTGCTGCAGCAAGGGCAACGGTTTCATTAAGAGATTTTATATGCTAAATTATACTGTGCATTTTATTCCTTGTGGTGGAATTCATTCTCTCCTCCTTCCCTTGCCTGCAGGGTCACAGTTGCAGCCTCTCTCTTGCCCATCTCTCTCTCTTAGCAAATACCAAGGCAACACATTCTTAATATTTCAGCAACATCTATTTCCTCTGTCAGCAATCCAATCCCTCCATGTCTCCAGAGGCTACTTGAGTCTCTTTCAATGATCTTTTTTTCATATTTCACAGTGGTAAAAAAAAAAAAAAAAGGAGAAAAAAAGGTATTTGTATTTGTCTTCACCCCTAGTGCAATTTCCATTTACTGTCTGATGCTGCTCCTCTATAACCCCTGGACAGACTCTCTCTTTGCCCTGTGCCCTGTTTGCTTCTTTTTCTGATGGGTCAGGTGCTTCTTCCCACCTTGATTATTTCTGCACCTCCCATTCCATTGCAGGGGCAGGAGTTGGGCTTGATGATCCTGATGGGTCCCTTCCAACTCAGAATGTTCTGTAATTCCCACACCCTGCACCATTATGTGTTGATTTATTGCTACATAACTCCAGGGATTAATTTTTTTTTTTTGCACTATTTTTTATCCTTCTATGGCCTTGGTTGTTTTCCCCAATAACCTCAATCTAAGGCTTTTTTGCTGCTGTGTTTTACCAGCAGGAGCAAATCACACCCCTTGGCTAAGGAGCAGTGTTGGGTTTGTGCTACAGAAGGCAATGATCAGGTCAGGGGGCTGTGAGCACATGCAAGGATGTTCCAGGGTACATCCTTCATCCAAGAGGTGGGTACAGGTGAATGAGAACAATCACCCACAGGAAAAGAAGAACTTGGCAGGTTTAAGGTTACGAAATACCCAAAATGCTCTTATTCAGCAGGTTGTGCTCACAGGCAGATCCCACCCAGCCATGGATTTGTAGATGTAAAGAAAAATGTCTCCTCCTCCCAGTGAATAAGGCCTGTGAACTTCTGCAGTCCTTCATCAAAGGCTTCAGCACACGTGGCATGGTTGGTGCCCTCTGCAATTTTGCTCCCTCTGCGTTAGGAAAATGGGTGTATTTTTCATTGGAATAAACCAACAGAAAATCCCAGCACACACAACACAGGTGGAGATGTTTGTATTCCTGTTAGTGGAACAAAGTAAATACTAGGCTTCCCATTAAGGCTTGTTTTAAACTGAAAATGTGTGTTACTAAACTGAAAATGTGTGTTACTTAAGTGTGCCTAACTGGTTCATTTACAGGTAGTGCGATAACACATCTTAAACCACATTCCTCTTATTCCAGATAGGACCAGGGAGACGATGTTTTACAACTGGGTATGTGCTCCTCTAGCACATCAGCCAGCAATCAGTAATTCCCTTGCTGCTAATTCCTGGGGTCAGAGGTTTTCTGGGAGCTGTGAATTAGGAGGGGGATACCCTGGAGGGGCTCCCACCTCGCCTGAAAGTGCCATAAGAGCAGCAGGAGGATGAGAAACGGTGCTTGGAAAAACAGCTACTTTTCTGATAAATTCCAGGAATGTATCCGAATTTTGGTGCTTTGTCCTCAAAACAGAATTTGCATTTGGTTCCCTGCCCAGGCTGTGTTTGATCACAGCTTGAAGCACGACATGGTGTGAGGCAGCCGAGCCCGGGGCTGCTTTTATGTACCCAGGTCCCTGTTAAGAGTCTCTCTCTCAGCATTTTGCCCTTTTCCATGCAATCAAGCCACCTCTCCACAGCTTCCTCTGGAGTCTGTGGAAGACTCCAGGATAGTAGCTATTAAAACTGGCGGTTTTTTTAACCTGAAGCAGCAGAATTCTGTGTTTCCTCCTGCCAACTGAGCGAGGTGCTCGGACAGGCAGCGCTCTGCAGAGAGAGGACGCAGCTGGTCCAGGACCTGCCGAGCCCCTCTTGTTTTCCCTTGAAGTGGAGAGATGTGGAGAGCCATCCACAGGGATCACAGGCTGGCTTTCCACTGCTGAAACAGCCATGGATAATCCTGGCTGGATCAAAAACCGTGGTGAGAGCTGCAGTTCTTCCAGATGCTGGAGGCTGCCACAGCTAATCTGCTTTTGGGCAGTACCTGCCCTTTTAACTCCTTGCTGTGTGCTGCACATGTGGAGTTGTGTTGGCCAGAGAGGACACACAGTGTTCCCTAATCCGTTTCAAGTAGCATCAGAAGTCACTGAGAGCCACTTCACAGGCAGCTGTGATGAGAATTTTTAATTCCCCTCTTTGCAGCATGAGGTATTTTGGGGCTGTATGGCTCTATTATGATGCTAAGTAGCCTAAAAATGGTGGTTTTCTTCTGCTTTCATCATTTTACATCAAATACAGTGTCATTGCTTTGGTGTCAGAACACAGATGGGGTAAGAAAGTCCTGGTGTCCTGACAATCACAGGATGCTCTGCAGTTACTGGGGCTTCACAGAGTATCTCTGGCAGTGCTGGTAAGTCTTGGGCTTCTGCAATTTAAATAATTTATTCATCATTTGAAAGAGGGAAGGTTTAGATTGGATGTGAGGAAGACCCTGGGAGGGTGGGGAGGCCCTGGCACAGGTTGCCCAGAGAAGCTGTGGCTGCCCCTGGATCCCTGGAAGTGTCCAAGGCCAGGTTGGACAGGGCTTGGAGCAACCTGGGCTGATGGAAGGTGTCCCTGCCCATGGCATTGGGTTGGATCAAGATGATATTTAAGATCCCTTCCAACCCAAACCATTCTATGAGATTCCTATCCACCCAGAGAGAAAACCCTCTACTTTTAGGCTCCTTTTTTCTCACAGGTGCAGCTGAGCTGGTAATGGAAAGTTCTCTGCAAGGGCCTAGGGGTGCAGGAGGCTCTCAATGCTCCCACTGCTCTCCTGCACTCCCATCAGGCAGCTCTTTGCACCACGTTTGGAGGAGACAGGCGTCGATTTGTCTGTCAGTAATTTTGGCAGCATCACAGCTCCTTTTAATCAGCTCTTTAAAGACTTCACAGCTGGTGGCCAAGCTCCTGCTGCAGATTCAATGGAGCAATTTACTCTTCAGCTTCTCATCGTGCCTGGATCTGTTGCACGGTGTTGTCTGAGGGGGTAGGACAGAGCTGTGCTGTGTGGCTGCAGGTCCTGGGGCTGGAGGCACGTCCCTGTATCCTCTGACATCTCTGCACTGGCACAGGGTGATGCAAACACAGTTGGGTTTAACTTGATGGACTTTATTGTTCTCCTTGTCATCATCATCATCACTCTCTACATCTGAAAGGAGGTTGGAGTGAGGTGGGAGTCATCTCTTCTGCTGTGTCTCAAGTGAAATGATGAGAGGAAATGGCTCAAAGTTGTGCCAGGGGAGGTTCATTTTAGATAATACAATTTTTTTTCCCTGCATGAGTGGTCAGGTGTTGGCATAAACTGCCCAGGGAGGTGTTGGAGTCACCATCTTGAGAAGTGTTCCAGAGGTATCTGGAGGTGGCACTTGGGGATGTGGTTTAGGGGTGATTGTGGTGGTGCTGGGTGACAGCTGGACTCATTGATCTTGAACCTTGATGATTCTTTTATAATTTTTATCATCATTATTAATGTTCTAACAGCCCTTAATCTTCTGGCAGTCCTCAAGGGCGAAAACAAAAGATACACTGAGGGCTTCCTGGTGGGAAAATATCGGTGTGACACCCAATTCCCCTGTTCCTGGAAGATCCCACAGCAAAACAGGTTGTCACAGCTGAAACGAGAAAACTGCTTCACTGTTGTTGATGGAGTACTTTTTCTCTGCTTTGCCATCAGAGCTCCATGAAAAGTCAGGTCTGGACCCCAAATTGGGAGATCTCCCTGAGCCTCAGCTTGGAAAATATTTGCATCAGATGTTCCAGCTGTGGGTGCATCTCTTGAAGTTGTAAAACACAGAACCACATCCATTGCTTGTAGTCAGTCTACTTAAGCAATTTCCACCAAGCCCTTTAAGGATAATTTTCCTGAGGCCACTCAGCCAGCAGGAGAGGTCTCTTTTCAGCTGGAAACTATTGGGAATGTGCTGCAACTGCTCCCTGGGAGATGGGTAAAAAGGACTTTTCTATGAAAGCAGAGGAGCCAGCACACATCTGGGACTATGCTGTAATCCAGACAACACCTATTGAAGGTCCAGACCCAGCTCTGGTATTTAAACAGCTCTTACTCCATCTTAAAGGTATGTTGGAATTATCTTTACATTTTTAAGGACCAGCCCTAACTTTTCATTTTGGAGTTGCTGTGTTAAGCAGAACGACTGCAGTTTCCCTGCAGCTGAAAAGCTTAATTTCTCTCCATAAAACAAAGCCCCAAGTCCTGTTTCTCTGATCCTGGGCTATTTGGCAGCGTGCTGGATATCACTCTACTCACAGGAGACGTTATTACCAGGAATACAAGCAGGTTATTATTACTCATGCTCAGCCTGGGTTTTGATGGGTCTCTCCAGGATCCATTTCTATTCACTGTTTATTTTCATTAGTGGTTTGAATGATATAAGAGATGATACAGTTACAAAACCTGTGACTGATAGGGGTGGAAGCTGCTTCAAGCCCTCTGGAGGGCAGGATTATGACTCAGGTTGACCTTGGCTCGTTGTATTTCTGCTCTGCACGAGATGAAATTCAATATCAGGGGGAGCAAAGTCTTTGCCTTGGCAGGGCAAAATCAGCTCTGAAAAGTGGGGAACAATGACCTGGGCAGAAGGGTGTGCCAAAAGGGTTTGGGGTTTATCATGGATCACAACAAATAATACACCCAGAGCTTCGCAGACTTCAGTGGGTGGTTTCAGGTTGTGGTTGGAGTCCCCTGAAAGCCTTGGAGCTTCTTTTGCAGGGTCTTTAGGGTGTGAATAAGGAGGATACAATGAAAATTTGGAAGGTCCACCCACTGAAAAACGGTTGCAAGCTTTTGTTTCGGACTCTGGAGATGTATTTAGGGGTTTTTATTTATTATGTGGCTTCATTGTTGGTGTATGAAGGGTATTTTCCTGAGGTGCACGGTGGGCCAGTGCTTCTCTCAGAATAAGACAGCTTTTACTGCATTTCTTAGCTGTAGCCTGTTAGAGAAGGTCTCATTTAATCATGGCAGGGCTGACCCTATTATTAGGCAAGTCCATCTTTGTTAGGTTTTCACCAGAATAAAATAGTATCTGACCCCATAACAGATTCCCTTTCAATGAACTACTGGCAGAGCTCCTTGTGAAGGCTCTCGTTCGAATAAATTCTTGGCAGAGCTCTGGATAATGAGATTTCCATTGAATAAGCTGTTAGCAGAGCACCTTTTAACTCAATTCAGATAGTTAGAGAGGAGCCCTGGGAGTCAGGGCTCTCCAGTTTGGCCTCTGGTGGTGTCACTGGGAGAGCAGCCTGTCTGTCTGCAGGACCAGGACACCCTCACCTCCACACTCAGGCTCAGATGGGGCTTGGAAGTTCCCCCCAAAATCATCCAGATCTTATATCAGGTGTGCTGACACGACTAGTGAGGACAAGCATTTCTGTCCCCATGAGGCAAAGATGGTTCCAGGTTTACTCTTTGTTGTGTGAAGTGGGGAAATCTTGAGTATAAATTTTTTTGATAATATCTGGCTATAGAAATTTTGATAATATCTGTCTTTAAAACTGTTCTTTCCTGTATTTCTGAAGATACTCAGGATTATTCCCTCATTTGTGTCCTGTCTGAAAAGGTGGTAGCAACTATCCAGGCTTTGTGAGCAGAACACACCTCTTTTCTCCTCCCAGATATACTTTTCCTGCCATTCCAGCTTCCCATCTGAGTTTGGGATTAGGAGTGGTCAGCTTTCACGCTGCAAATCTTTATAATGGGATTAAGCGGATAAGGACATGTAGAAAATGATTAGTGCTCTCCTGGGAGCCATTAATGGTTTGTAAAGTTCCTCACAGCAGTAACACCTACCGAGTTGGGTTGCACAGGAAGGAACTTGCACTTCCTTTAATGCTAATTTTAGAGAGGCTGCGTCTCTCTGGGTAATGAGTATTGATTCCTCAGAGATCTGCTGAGAATTGGCAAGCAGGTAGATTTAATCAGAAGTGGGATTCTGGTTGTAGTGCAGATAATGCAGAGAAAATCGCACATTTCATCAAGTTTTTTGGGGCAGGGAAGATGAAAAGCCTCCATTCCCCTTCCCTGGGATCCTGTGCTGCCCTCTGTTCTGCAGGCCCCAAAGCAGCATTTTCCAGACCACAGATATTTTGGGATATAATGGCCTCAAATTCCCTTAGGTGAGGTCTCAAACACCTCTCCAACCATGCTTGAGACACCCTGTGGGGGCTGCACTGGGGCATCTACACAGCCTGATGCAGGTTCAGGGCTCCCCAGTGCAAACCAGTACAGGTGGGAGCGCAGTGAGGAACAAAGAGCTTCTCCACAGGACTTTATTTCCCATCCCAAACACTGCAGCAACGAGCTCTTTCTCTGAAGGCACCGAACCATCCTGGTCTGCTGTAGATAAGAGCTGCAGGATTAACACCCCCTCACAAAGGGAATCCCTCCTCTTGCTCTGAGGGTTCGCTGTTTGGCACCAGCTGCTCTGCGAGGGGGGAGATCCACACTCAATCCTGTTTGTGCTGCAGCCAACTCGGATTTAGAATATTCGTGGAGAGCATCAGAAATCTGTGTCTTTCTGAGCTATGGCTGTGCTGGCTGGGAATTACAGCTCAGCTCAGGGACAGGGACCCCCTCTACCCTGATGACTTCATCAGGCTCAGCGTTGTGTGAGCTTTGAACAGAGATACCATGTGGAGCTCTGTCACCTTCTGAAGGGAAGCCTGATTATTCCAGTTGAATTTGGATATCATAATGGTTTACACTTTTTTTTTATACTCACTTTGGTGAAGGATGAGTGCACAGGTGAAACACAGAATATCCTGAGTTGGAAAGGACTCAACAGCTGAGTCCTTCTAACTTGGTGAAGAAGGAAAGGCTTTAAAATTCTTAAAAGTTCCTTTATTGGAAATGTTCTACATAAGTTCAAGGCATGAGAAGAGAAATGATGGCCAATAGTGAACAGATAGAAATAAAAAGTTGGGTCCCTGATGCTGAAAGTAGAAGCTCCTTGAGGAAATTACGTGGCTGGCAGCCAAAGGAGCCCTTTCTTCTTCAAATGCTTCCTAATTAAGTTCTGGCTATTAATCTGTCTTCCTGGGTCAAAGTTCTTCTATGAAATAACAAATTAATGTAAATCATCTTGAGGCAGAGGCACGAGGTTGGTCTGATTTGAAATCTGGTGTCATCCAGCCCATGGGAAGTGGGAGTGGGCTGGTTTGTGGCTGGGGCTTAGTGAAAGCTTTGGATCTTTGTTAAATTGTTCCTAAAGCTGTATGGGCTGCCCTGTTCTCCAGTGCACTGATTAAGGGTGATTATAGAATTAGCTGGGAAAAAAAATCCAGCAGGATGTCATTGCCAGGCAGAGATATCCCTGTGTTCCTCAGGAACTCTGATCCTCAGGATGACTCATCCCCTTCAGTGTTTTTCATAAAGCCACTGCCATGACATTGTTATTTACCCAGATAAATCTGTTCATGGCACAGAAGGGTGTCCTCCTCCAGCCACCAGCTGTGCCCAGGCAGGAGAAAGCCTTTTGGTGAATTTTGGGCTGAGCTTTTTTTGGAAATCATCATGGCAGAGCTGGTGGATGAAACTCATGTTTGAAATTAGGGATGTTTGGGATTGGGTCTGTCATCTCCTTTGGTACAGAGTGGAGGAGTTGGATCTTGGAGGTGCCTTCTATAATAATGTGATTAATAAGTGAGGGTATAATATGACTTCTGTGTAATTTGGGAGTGATGAGGTGGTCAGGAAGGAGGGATTCAAATATCACATCATTCCATGACTTCCTGCCTGGTGCCAGGGATGCTCCCTGCTCTGCACCAGCAGCACAGTCTGCACTGTGCCCGTCCTTAACTTCCCCTGTGTCCTACTGCCTGAAAAACCCACCTGGCCACACTGGAGGAAGATCTGCCTGAGTGCCATCTTCTCTGAACACCTGATTTTCGAGCAGGCCAATTGCACCCGTTCTCTGATGTGCAGCTGTGGCACCATAATGGCTCATAAACCACCCCCCTGGGTGCCCTCCTGTCTCCACGAGAGCAGCCATGGCATCTCACCACCCTGCTCTGACCTAAACCACTCTCAACATCCTGATTTGTTAGGCAAGAGAACCTCGAGAAACTTGTTTTTCAAGTCAGATGCTTATTGGCCATTATCCACTGCCCCGGAGCTGAGCTCTGCCTTCTGGAGCAGCTGAGCCGTCCGATGGGTCACTTTTGTTTGTCTGAAATTTGACTTGGGGGACTCATGAAGGCCAAGATGGACTTTTTTTTTGTCCCTTGTGTTGAAAATGTGGATGGAATTTAAAGCAGGTGAGGAAGGAAGCTGTGAAAGATCTGGCTGTTATTCACCTTTATGGGGCACCACACATGATGAAAAGGGGGAGAGGAGGAAAATACATCACTGGTAATTGAGATAAAGCTGCATGGAGGGAGGAACCCACAGAAGGCAGGAGAGATACCAGTGCTGGATTCAAAATGCAGATAAACAACACCAGCAGAGGAATGAAATTAAAAATAAGAAAATAGAGGGGAAGATTTTAATACATCTCTGCTTAGAAAATGAACATTAAAGTGAGATATTCTGGGCAAGCAAGCGTGGGGTGTGGTACACAGAACAGTACCTTCATGGAATCTCGTGGATACCAGTGACTGTCCAGGGTCTGGGACAGAAATAGCCTTGTAGGTCCACCAAGTGGAGTGAGTTACAAGGAAATCACCGTTAATAATTGAAAAACTGCCTCTGAAAATCCTGCTTTTCTTCCTCGCCCCTCCAGTGCAGCCCCCAGAAAAGAGAGAACAAATCCCCCTCTTCTCAGCCCTGGAGATCCCACCAGGGTAACCTCATCTTTCTGGGCTTGGATGCCCACTGGTGAAGCCTCCATCTCTCCTTATTTTTCATGGATAGGAGTGAGGACGTGTGGCTGGAGCTCAGTAAGAGCAGGTGCTGGGTGTGAAACCCGGGAAGCGAATTTCTGTTCCCTTTATCTCCACCTGCTCCCGCTCCCCCCATCCCTAATTGAGATCTGCTGCTGAAGGAAGTGCGGAGGCAGTTTGGGGGAGGTGGGTAGAGATGGTTTTTAATAATACACCTGTTGAAGGCTCCGTGTGTTCTGCCTAATCCTTTGTTTGCCCTCTTCCTTTATCGACTCCGTCAACGCAAACGCTCGGTTTAATAAACGGGAAAGAGGCGGGAGCAGCAACACAGGGAGTTGTGGAGCTTCCCCTCCTCGCCCTGATCGGATCTCTCCAGGCTGGAGTGCATTTTGAACTTGGGAAAATGTACTGGAAGATGAGGGCTGCTGTTAGATGTCATGTTTAGTTTCCTCTGCAAGGCTGTAACTCGGGCATGGCTGGGTATCACAGCAGTGGGACGTGTGTGGATGATGATTCCCTTCTGCTGGAGTTTCATTTTGCAGGATACACCCCAGGACTGCCTTGCTATAATAGAGGCAGTGGCACCTGTGAGCCAAGGGAGGGATTGGGAGCAGTTCAGAATTTCCATTTATGGCCCCATGATTTTGGAGTGGAGAGAAAACACAGGGAAAGGGGGCGATGAGTCCATGCCCAGGGCACTGCTCCTTCTGCTGCCTTTATGGGTGAATAAGGGGATTGATAAGGGGATTGAATACAGTTTTCTTGAGAAAGGGAACTTTCAAAGTCAAGTTTGAGGTGTTGTTTGGCTTTGATAGCCACTCTTTAGCCCATGCCCAGAGTGTCCATCACTGCAGTAGCTCACCAGCTTTAGCCCAAGGTGTGATTCTGTGATCAAAGTGCAGCCTTTAACCAGCCTGTAGCAATGAGTTGTTTCTCAGCATCATTTCCCAGTGACACTGTTCTCTCTGGGGGTGGTTTGTGATTCCATCCATCCTTGTAGAAGGTGTTAACCCGAGGTCAAATCAAGTCCTGCCTGTTCCCTTCTCACCAGGAAACAACCTGAAAATCAAGTTGAATTCTCTCCTTTTTATTTACCCTATAGTTTAAAATAACTTTGTAATGAAACTTTGTAGGACTTTGCTTCATCATGATATTTTGCTTAGAAAAACCGAACAAATCCCTCCTACCTTGTATAAGTGCCACGAGCTAATTGCCTCAGCACTTACTGACTCTGAACCATCCAGTGGGGCAAAATAAAGCCCAAACAATGTCCCTAAATGTGTGTGTGTGTGTTAGAACTCACCTCTGGAGTATTCACTCCAGTAAACCACTTGTCCAAGCACAAGTTTTTGGGTCTGCACTGGCGCGGAAAGCACGTGGGAAGATGCTGCTTCCAGAGGGCTCACGTGGATGAGGAAGGGTTTGTATCACCAAAATCCCACTCTCTTTCAGAACTGTTCAAATGCCACCACAGGCAGCAGACAATTAGTGCTCTGACTCGGAGCTGTTTGGGTGGAGCAGGATAATTCCCAGTTGCCAACTTTCTTCTCGGTTTCCAGGCTGACTTTCAGCATCCCTTTGTTTCGTGCAGCACGACTTTCTGAGTAATAGCAGATGATTTACTTGATGTCATAGCTAAGCTTTGATGAGCTCGAAGGTGAATCTTCAGTAAATTCCATGTTTTTCAAGAGCACGGAGCTAACATGCAAAACTAAACACCCAAACCCACCCTGGGTTTGCTGCTTGCCAAGCTGTTGACTCCCAGAATGTCAATCCCTCAGCAAAATGATTTCCACTACGCAGTAAATGAGCTTAATTGCTGCTTAGATATCCAGAAATTTTTTATTATAGTTGATATATTTACTTTATTAAATATTTATGCATGTGAATATTATATATTTGTTAAATGATTTATATATGACATTTATTTATTTAACACAATATATGGTATAAAATATGATTTGCCCAGGGTTGGATGTCCCTCTTGGAGTCACCCAGGAGTGACGTTTTGCTCTTTATAGCCAGTGTGGCTTCAGCATCTGCCCAGTGGTTTATGGTATCTCCCTTTTCCTGTGAAAGACCTTATATTCCAGTCACTCCTTGGTCTTCTTGGCATAAACTGAGCAGGTTAAATTATTTAAGTCTGGGTGACTCTTGAGTAATATTTACAGGATCAGGTCTCAAATATCCTCTCTTCCTTCCCATCAGATCCGTGCTGGGGCAGTGTGTGCATGGGATATTCATGGAATCACAGAACACTTTGGGTTGGAGGGGACCTTTAGGATCCTGTAGTTCCAACCCTCAGCTCTGGGTGGGTTAACAGGGTGGCAAATGCAAATGAGGGAATCGATGTGCTGTGTGCAAGTGGAAGGATCAGCCTCTTCCCCTGTGTGCTTGTACATCCAGATTAGGTGTGTTACAATAAATCAATGGACTCAATTCCTCCGGAGCCGCTGGAGCCGAGGCAGGACTGCAGGGATGGATAAAGCTGAGGTTTTATCACTCTTTCATCAGTAAACATTGCAAATGATCGATTAGACAGGGAAATGTTCAGGACAGCTCTGGATTATCGGGTTGTCAGATTCTTCAGCCTCTCTGAACTGCACTGGGGCTGCCAGGGGCGCTCCAGGCAGGAGCATCTTATCCCTTGGCAGGATCGAGGGGCTTCCACCCCTTCAGCATCCTCCCTGCCAAGGGTGGGGTGTTCCTCATCCCACCGCCTCCCAGGCACGCTGCAGTTACCGAAACGAAACAACTTGGAAAATATCTCGTCAAACGGCACTGATTTGGAATTAATCACAATTTTAATTTGACAGAAAACGATCCCTGTGACGACTCCTCTTCCCCACCCACCCACGGAGCCCGCTGCAGGGTGTCTGAGGGAAATGAGACGTGCAGCCTGCCCTGCCTGGTAAAAGCCTGTTTAAGTGATCAGCCAGAGACTTGGGTGGAATATTAGGCAGTAAAACAGGTTTTCTAGAAAATGAGATTGCCCCCGGCACTGGTAAATCCATTCAGAGATTCACGGAAGTCGGGTGGATATGGTGACATTTGGGAGGCAATAGGTATTTTTCTTTCTTAATAATTCTGATATGGAGAGACCATAAATTAAGCAGTTTTCAAATGCAGAACCTGATCCTGCTCTTGTCGTAGTTTTTTACCTGCCTTGGTCTCACTTATTTAATAGGTTTTGATACTGGGAGAGAAAGCTTGAATGTCATTTCTGAAATAACACTAAAATCCAAGCATCTTCCCTGCTTTCTGGTAGGGTCCATGCACGTGGGGAGTAACTGGCTCTGCACCATCCAAAACCTGGTGTTTTAATGGGGGGAGAAAAAGCAAACGAACGTTACCCAGGCCATGGGGTGATGCTGCTGCTGCTGCTTTTGGCCTCGGACATCTCTTGGGAAAGATCCTCATCCCAGCAGTGCATTTAAGACCCCTGTGATGGATCTCTATCCAGGCTGGCTGCTTTACCCAAATGCTAATTTCTCTGAATGAAGTGAGATGGGAGATCTGTGCAATGTGTCGTTTTAGTAAATTAAGCGTTACAAGTGCTGCTGCCACCCTTCCCCCCTCGCATATGTTCCCACTTTTCCCAGTATTAAAAAAACAAATAGTCTGCAAAGCAAAACTCTTGAATCTTACTGCCTCCCAAAGCAGGAGAAGTCTCGTGTGTTGTAGATACCAACTGGCTACTGTTGGTCCTGGTGGTACAGAATGGGACCATAATAACCAGATCCTTGCTAGATTTGCTGGTAAATATTGCTGTGCTCAAGGAGGAACAAGCAAATAAATGAAGCATTTTTTTTCCCCCTGGGGCTGCAACAGCTCCTGGGAGGATTTGGATTCCTCTTGCCTGTGATTAAGTGTCTGGTGTGGGCCTGAAGAGATGAACCCCAGCAGTGGCAGAGGACGTGGCTGTGGTGGCCTCCTGGCCAACGTAGTGGGATGTGAGTTTGGGAAAAGCAGGATATTTCTATTCCTGTCATCCGGTAGTTTCTTCAGAAGAGGTTATTCAGCCTGGAAAAGACAAGACTCTGGGGAAACCTCAGAGCCCCTTCCAGTGTCTAAAGGGGATCTGGGAGAACTGGAGAGGGACCTTGGATAAGGGCTGGAGTGACCAGACAAGATGAAACAGCTTCCCACTGCCAGAGGGCAGGGTTAGATGGGATATTGGGAAGAAATCCTTCCCTGTGAGGGTGGGCAGGCCCTGGCACAGCTTGCCCAGAGAAGCTGTGGCTGCCCCTGAGTCCCTGGAAGTGTCCCAGGCCAGGTTGGACAGGGCTTGGAGCAACCTGGGCTGGTGGAAGGTGTCCCTGCCCATGGCAGGGGGGGGAACAAGATGATCCTTAAAGTCTCTTCCAACCCAAAGCATTGTGTGGTTCTGTGATTTCTCCAGTGGTACCAAGCCAGGAGTCCTGCAGGGAGGAGAGCAAATGGTGCATGGCTGGCAGGAGCAGAGCAAAGGGCCTTTCTGGGTCTCAGGGTGGATGCAGAGGAGGTGTGAAAGGCAGCCCAGCACTCCAGCCTCACACAGGGTAGTTGCACTCAGGCGTTCCCCCCCGTCTTACCCTTTATCTGCTGATAAATCCAGAGGAGCTTTGCTGGCTTTAACAAAGAGCAGACTTGGCATCCCTAGGAGAGACTGATGCTCCAACAGACCTGTCAGAGCACATGGCCTGTTTTTTGGGAGGTGCTGAAGGTAACCCCAGCGTCAGCCGAAATCCATGGGAGCTGCAGGCGTTTGCATCCCTGGATCGAGGATGTGCTGGCTCCCTGTGCTGCCCAGCTCCCAGTGATATTAAGAAGCTGTTGTTAAGCAAACTGTTCCAGCATCATCCTTGGGGTGCGTGCCAAGGTTCAGCCTGGTGCAATCTGAAAAGGGAAGATAGAGAACCTGGGAAGCAGAGATCCATCACGGAAGCACTGACAGTTGCTTAACTGAAATATTTTCGGGCCCTGATGGCAGGATAATTTTGTATATCTGACTTTATTTTTAGAGTGTGATTGATAGCCTCAAAGAGGGAAGAGGAAAGCTGGAATTTTCTTCCAAAGGAGTCTGCAAGCCCAGGTTTCCTGTTGTGCCATGTTACAGTTCCTTTTAACACGATTCTTGTTCCTGATTAAAATAATTCAACGTGCAGCCAGCGGGAGGTTGAAGCGGTTTGTGCAATGCAAAATGTAATAAATGTTTCAGAAGGCAGGGGAAAAATATTTAGCAAATCTGGAGTCGAGTCCCATCTCTCTTAATTTGGCCAAACAAGGTGGTAGATAAAGCTTCTGCTTTTGCAGAGCAGGAATTTCAATTACTCGCAGGAAGTTTGCAAATTAAGAAGAAGGAGGTTAACAATGAAAATCATTTCCTTCGGTTTGGAGTTCTGCAACGTGATTTAGCAGTGATTAAAATGATAAGCAGCTCCACAGTCCTTGCCAGTGCCTGTGCTCTCCAGTTATGGCAGTGAGTGTTGGGGAGTAGGACTCTGTCCTCTGCTGCTCTGGTGCCTCCTGTAGCATGAAGGAGTTGTTGGTTCCCATTAGGATTTCAGCCAGGGCCTGTGCAAGCAGGGAGAAGATTTAAAGAAGAGATTATTTAAAGATAAAGGCTGTAGGAGTAAGAAATCAGCTTGTGGAAGCAGGTCTGACCTTCTGCTCCCCGTGGGCAGGGGCACAGAGTGACATGGGGCAGCTCCAGGTTTGGGATAGGACCCTAGGGAGGCAAAGGTAGAGAAGCCTGGAGGCAGGAAATACTGGAGTTATTTTTCCTACAGCACATCTTCATTCTTCCCAACTTCTCATCGTTCCCAGTGCTCTGCTCCAAGTTGTCCCAGTCTCCTCACTGCATTCCTCATGTGCAGTGGCAGAGATGAAGCCAAGACAAGCAGGGAACTTACCTCCAGCTGTGCATCTAAAAGCAGGTTTAGTTAAATTTTTTGGGGTGCCACTGGACCTAAGGACCCACCTCTGCCTGTGGTGTCACCCAGGCACGGGAGGGAGGCAGCCAGCGGGCTCATGGCAGCTCAGGTGCTGAGGGGAGGTGCCATCTCCAACACTTCCAAAGCCTCCTGGCCTCACCTGGACATCCCCAACAAGTTGATATTTCCAGGGAAAAATCAGAGGCACTAGATGTCCAAGGTGACTGTGTCACCAACCTTCTGTCATTAGTACAAGCTCAGCCCAGGGAAAGGTGATAATCCCAAAGAGACTCTCTGGAGGCTTGATCCAAACCTTGATCCAAGCCCAGATCCAACCAGGGAGCTCATATTCTATTTGATCTCATAAAGAGGCTGAAATAAGTCTCAGGGATTGTTCCAAGAAGCTAAACATGAGCCATCCTATTTAAGAAAAACAAACAAAAAAATTAAAATAATTGAAAATAGTCATTATTTAAGTTGAAATAGAAATTGGGTGATTATATAAATGCTAAAGTGATGGGGTATTTGAGGAAAAGTGGTTTATTAGACCCCAAAGCCCAGGTTAGTCTATGTTTTGTTCCTCTGGATGCTCCCAGGAGCTTTTACAGGAATGAGGTGATCCAGAGGGATGGCAGGAGACTGAGGGGGTCCAACAGCCCCCCTTGAGCCACTGTTTGACATTTCCATCAGCAAGATTTTTAGACATCATATTTGTGAGTAAAGCCCAGGGATAAAAAGCTTGTGGCCAAATTAAAAAAAGTTACTAGTGTTTTCAGCATTCTTTCCTTTATTTTCTCTTCTGCTTTTTTCTCACCCTCTCATTAGGCAGCAGCTACTCTGTGGCCACTCTCATTCTCTTCCCATCCGTTGGCTGCATCCATAATCAATCTTTTGAAGCACAGGACCTTTTCCGGGTCTGAATTCTTTGGATTTTATTAAATAAATGTGCATTTGTGTAGAATGGAAACTTTGCTCCTTATCAGGATCATCTGTCTTGGTGAAATGACTTGGAACAGCTGTTGCATGAAGCAAAATCTGATGGAAACACAGGGACTGGGTATAAACACAAACATTAGTCACTATGGAAACTGAAGTTACTGAGAGATGGTTCCAAAAAGCTGTGTTTCTATATGTTTCTTATCCTAACTAAATATTCCCAGGGGATTTTGCCAGCCACTTCATTTAAAGCCGTCTGGGAACGTTCTGCTTGCCTGCATATGAATCACTCGGGAGTAGCACCCCCAGCATTTGGGTACCACTGAGCTCCACTGTCAGAATTGATGGGTTATTGATTTATCTCCATTCCTGGAGGCTGGGGAGGGACAAACCAGCATTTAAAAATATCGAGGGGCAAAGCTGCATTTAGGGACTGGTGGAAGTGAGCTTTAGGCTGTGGGTTTAACCCACTTCCAGCTCCCCATCCCAGCAGCACCGTGGTATGGAGGGTCAGTGCTGGGCTGTAATCTGGATAACTGGGGGGCTTTTCTCCTCCATCTGCCAGTCCTGTGACTTCTCCATGTATTTAAAAAATACATCAGCGAAGGAAGAAGCTCCATCCCCTGCCAGAAGGGCTGCAATTAAAAGCCAGTTCCTCTGTTGACGGAGGAGCTGCATCTTTAGACAACCCTTGGAGACTGTGAGAATAAAAGTGATTACTGGCTGAGACTGGCACCTTGCAGAGAGGAGCCAGCACAAGCAGAACACGATGTTTGCAAGGTGCAGCAACCACCACCGTGGGGCAAACAGGGCTCCCTTCGGAGGGAACAACTTGCACAGCCGGCGGTGGCACCGCAGCTTGGCGTCCGTGCCCAGCCCCAAACCCCCCTCCAGGGAGATGCTGCTCCTCTGCTTTCTTGGGCCTTCTGTCTCCTTTCTGCAGGAGTTTTAAGAAAATCCTCGGTCTCCATGGCAACTGCTGGCTCCGTGGCACGTGTGGCTGCCGCGGCACACGCGGGGACCGGGGGCCTTCAAATGGGAGTCGGGGGAGCTCAGCACCCAAATCACAGCTGGGGCACTGCCTCCTCTCACCCCACCCCCAGCCTGAGGGATGCACTCACTTGGCACCTCTTCTCCTGTCTGTTCATAACATGACAAAGGTTTGGGTGCCCGTGGGGAGCAGAGAGGGGATTTCTCAGCATGCACCCAACCCCCTGTCCTCACGCCGCTGCCATCCTTCCCCCTTTGGCTGTCTTGGGTCAGGTGGGGACATTTCTTCACTGAAAGGGTGGTCAGGCACTTGAACAAGCTGCCCACACTTCCACCATGCCTGGAAGTGTTCAAAAACCTGTGGATGAGGCACCATGGGATGTGGTTTAGCAGTGAATATGACAGTGCTGGGGGAATGCTTGGACTCTGATCTTAGAGGACTTTTCCAAACTTACTAATTCTGTGGCCACTATTAATTGCTGAATTCCTCATGGTGATGCACAGAGGAGCTAGGGACACGTGACAGCAGAGCACTGAGTCAGTCACTGAGAGTGAAGGTCTTGTCTCTCCCTTGACCAACAGCTGCTGGCAGAATCAATTTTTGTTGGAAATTAAGATGTTGGGTTTTTTTTCTCTCCCCGTGTCTTTCTTCTTAATTGTTTTGTTACTCATTAACTTTACCCCAAAGCCCCTTTTTTGACTCAACCCCTCCTCCACTGATCACCCACACTCATTAGTGGCACTTGAGAGAACAGATGAACACGAGAAGGAAAATAATCCCGAGCTGGTTGAAAAGGCAGTTCCTGCTGAATCAGGTGAGATTTGGGTATCTGATTCACTCAGACTCCTCCTCCTCCCTGCAAATCCCAGCCTGGCTGCTCCTGTAAGTCTATCCCATGCCAGGCTGAGCCGAGTTGGCAGGCACTGGGTTCAACAGAAAAAATTATCCCAGCTTGTCAGCTCCTTCCCCCCCACTCCTCCCTGTGGGGGATGCTGTCCTTGTGTAACCACGGTGTCTTTGGCCCTGCTGATCGTGTCATTATGCCCCCAGCAAACTTTTTGAGCAGATATTAAATAATAATCCCACAAAGTCAGGCCCTTTTAGCACCAGCAGCAGGAGCTGAGCCTGGAATCGGGAGTGCAGGAGGGGGAGGTTTGGGCCATTCAGCCCTTCCAAGGAGCGATTCATGGGATCACAGAAAGGTTTTGGTTGGAAGGGACCTTAAAGATCATCTAGTTCCAGCCCCCCTGCCCTGTGCCAGCCGGGGGAGATGTCTCCTGCATAACTAAATGTGTTCTCTGTGCCATTAGGATGCACGAGGCTGCAGGGACACTGTGTCCATCTCCAGCCGGCAGCAGCGGCAGGGTGGGATGGGTTGGGAGTTCTGCTTGATTTGCTTTGCCTTCTCTTCGCATTTACCAGCCTTTAGGACCCCCCAAACCCCTCCTTTCCAAAACAAAAATATCAAAACTGCAAGTGTAATAATGATTAGAATATTATTATTATCAAGGGTAATGATAATTACGAAAAAAATGAAGTCTTGTTCATTTACCTCCCTTTTTTTTTTTTTTTTGAGTTTGGATTAAATCCCCAGGACCCAGCTCAGCAAAGCACTGCAGTGCCTATTTCAGTGCATCCCTGAGGGAATGTGCCTGCAGTGAGCTCCCAGGTAGGATCACAGGTAATGAGAAGGAGGTGAGAAACATCCCCTGGCAGATCAGGATAGGAGAAAACCCCATGGGAGAAGGGAATCACTTCCAAAAAGACGGTTTTGTGGTCACTGCTGATGATCAGCACGATACAGTGGTTGCAGGGGGCTGGGAGCTCCTGAGTGTTTAATCCTGGGGTTTATGAAGCACCGTGGATTCAGGATGGACAGTCAGCAGCGTCCCCAAATCCAGCATAATTGGGTCTTTAATCTGCTGAAGAGATTGCTGAGCTGGATACCGATGCTATCTCCTCCTTTGGATGAGGGTGGTGCAAAAAGAAAAAGGAGGAAAAAAGAGCACATGATGTGAATCTATTTGCATCTTCCAACAATAATCCAGTCATTCTGCCCAGGAAATGCCTGTCCTGCTTAATGCCCCTTTATGCAGGTCTTTTTTTTTTTTTTATTAGTTGATTTATTTATTTACAAGAGTTTATTTATTTATTTACAAATTTCTTTTGCTGAGGGGGAAAACGAGAGGCAGAAAATGCCATTCCATTTTTTTTTTTCCTTAAATTTATTATGGTTTGTGTCACAAGCAATGGTTTAGCTGGGGCTTGGCTGAGCCCCCTGGCAGGTGGGGAAATGCCAGGTCCTCAAGCTCCATCTCTGCTGCTGCAGAGATCCGTTGGAGCAAGTCCCAACACCTCCAGAGCAATTCCATTTCCTACAGCAAGAAATGGCAGCTGTTGGGGGAGGGCACTTCCATCCCACCTTTCTAATAGCCAAGAACTCCAGCTCTGTCCTCAAATGCCCCAGAACCCCAAGCAGAAAACTCTGCTGTAACATTTTTCCTCTTTTGTGTAAATTTTATCTGGAAAAGGCAGAATTGGGAGGATTTTGGAATGGGTGCCTTATTTCAACTTCGCCTGCTAGAAACGATCCTGTTGCTCCGAGTAATTACACAATAAATTTGTGAGAGGGATATAAAGCCATAAAAGCAGTGGTAATGGTTTGCAATTTAATAGCTGAATTGTAAATGAATTTTCCTATAGCAGCTTTAATGCAGCGGGCTGCTACAATTAAGAGAACATTCTTTGGGGTGCCTTTAATTTTTTGTTGTTGTTGTGAAGTTCAGTGCCATTAATTCTTTGGTTTAAAGAAACCAAATCGTTAACCACTTCAAGCTGCAAAAGCCAACTTTGGCTTCCTCTGCAGCTAACAAGTTTTTCTCCTGGAAAAGGTGTTTTTGGCCTGTTTAGTGCTTTTATTTTCTTACAGTTGTGAGTGTGGAGTTGCACCACATATTGAGCTTATGCCCTTTATCCTGTTTCCATCATCAGCCATCTTGCTCCTGTGACACGTGGCATCTTCTGCCATGAGGGTGGAAAGCCAAGAGGACGTGGCCATGCAGGGAAACCCTGCCCACTGCATTTGGCATCTCTTTTTTTATGTAATATTTGATATAGGAGCATATAAAAGGGGAGTGTGTGGGTATTGCAGTGCCCTGTGTGCCCCTGAACCTCAGAGCTCTCTGGGCATAGGGGGGTCCCCATTTTGCTGTGAGGATGCAGAGATGGAGCCCTGTCATTCCCCCTTGCAAGAACTCATCCCCTTCCACGATGCCCATTTTTTTTCTCTTCCCCTTTCCAACCCTTTGCATTTCAAATGTCATTCCCGAGCAGCTCAAGCTCTTGGAAATAATTTTCCTGGAGTGGGTGCCCCAAGCGCTGCCTCTTCCTGCAGTGGTGCCATCCACAGCTCTCTTGGTTTGCTCAAGACATTCCTCTTCTCCTTCTCACAAATTCCTAATTACATCTTCCCACTCCCACACCAGTGTCCCCTCGGTGGCCTGTGTTTGAAGGAAAATGCTGGGAAATCCAGGATGCAACCTTGGAAGCATCTTTGGGGCAACCGAAATTGTTGCTGGTTGTTGATGGTGTGTAATTACACTGCCAGCAACACCTGCTCTGTCCATGGAGGAGCAGGGAACTCGTGTGTTACAAATGCAAATTGACACAGGCAACTCTAATCTGGCTGCAGTGGGTGATAATTAAAAGGCACAATTGTGTGTAAGGAGCTGATGGAGACCTGACCCTACTCTGAGGGGCAACTCCAAGTCCCCTCCTCCCACTGCTGAATCCAGATTAGAGGGAGGGTGTAAGACAGTGCATGTCCTAATGCAGCTTTCTCTCCTGTGTATCCTTATTGCTGCAACTTGAACTTCAATTTTAGGAGTTTTTTTTTTTATTCAGCAGCCCTTAATAGTTGGTAATTCCTGCTCCAGTCCATGGGTGCAGTGTGTAGATCCCTGCCCTTTGACCTTGAAGTTATTCCTCCTGTTAGTCATAAAAAAAATCCAGACTGAACGGGGGGGCAGGTAACAGGGAAAAATGATTTAGTGAGGATTGGTCTGGAGGGGTGTGTTCAGTCAGTGCTGGATCAGGCAGGGCTATCCTGGCCTTGCTGTGGGGTCTGTGGGGCACAGGAGATTTGTGGCCAAGCAAAACAGGGGTCCCCAATTGCAGAAAGTGCCGCCCTGCACAGACAGGACTGCTGCTGCCAGCAGGGATGGGAAGGTGTTAACTGGGGTGGGATTCCTGCTCCAGAGCCATGGAATCTGCTGGGGGAGGCAGTGGCCGTGGGTGCATTTGCAGATGCAAATGGGGAGCAGGGGAGGGGAACAGAAAATGTAAGAATCCATTGTAAAGCCTGAGGGCACTGCTGAAATCCGAGCTCGGAGCGAAGGCTGCAGCCTGTGCCAGAGGACTGCAGGCACTAAAAAACCTTCAGAACCGTGTTTCTGACGAACTTTAAATCCCTCTTTCAAATATCCTGCGTGAACACACTCACGTGAGGTCGTGTCATTTGGTGGATCCGCCGCAGCTTCCTCAATTTCCCCTGGGAAAAAATCAAGAGAAACTTTTTGATCTTTCACCCAGCGCCTGCCCTTGACCTTGGAATTTGCCACCTGCCATCTCACCTGTCTTGCCTGATCCTGGTGGAACCTGTCACCCCCGGCTGTGTGCTGGGGAGGGAGGTAATTCCTGCAGCCTGGGACAGTGTTTGAACAGCAGCCGACATGGGAGCATCGCGGCCCTTTTATCTGACGAGTGCTCCAACAATATAAATATTTAAGTACAATAAACAATTATGATCAAGTTTCTTGGGTGACTGCACACGGCAAGTGAATTTGAAATTCATTTCCCATGGGTATTCAGGCTTCACATTCACTTTCTGGGGATGTTCATGCTAATAAAACTTCATTGCACAGAGAGAGAACACAAGAGAGATGCAAATATGACAAGGGCAAATTTGCTTAAGAGTTCAAATGAATATTCACCAACTTTTTATTATTTTTAAGTATTCGTTCCTATTTGCTATAAAAAGATTATTTTATCTTGACTCTCCAAGCTCAGTGAAGCATGTGCTTGAGGTACATTATATATTTCTTTGTACTAATGGAAAGTTTTGTTAACAGCAAGTAAGGAGTAGGTTTAAAATGTGCTTTATCTCCGGGAAATGTCTCTACTAAACCCACATGAGTTCCCACCATCCTGATTAACATCTGTATTTCAACACATCTTGCAGTTTAAGGCTGGGATCTCCCTGCTTAATCCCCTGTTTTAAAGCTGCAGATCTCAGATCCGGATCCTGACACCGTTCTTTGCCTCTGATTTTCCTTGCTCGTCTTTCATCTCCCGCTGCCCTCAGTTATGAGGATGCCAGAGATGCTTTCCCTTCACACAAGCCGAGCTCCCGTTTGGAGGGACTTGGGGGTCACCGTGGCTCCGTTTTGCCTGAGGCAGGGGAAGCACAGTTTTGACATCTTCATTTGATTTCTGTCCTGGAATTGAAAGAGATGCAAATGAGCAATAATGAATATTTTCATTAAAAGTGTCTAGACATTACATCTGAGAGCAGGGTAATGGTGCTGCTGCTTTATATAAAATAGTCTGATTTAGACCCAGGCTGCTTTTTTTTTTTTTTTTTTTTTTTTTTTTTTTTTTTTTTTTTGTGTGTGTGTATGTCAGAAAAGATAACATTTATTTTAAAAAAAATGTAATTTAGTGTAAGTGAAATTAGGGTAATTGCTAATTATGTAGCTGCAAACGAGGCAGATCTTTATCTTGAGAGGAGCTGGTCTGGTGCAGATTAGGAACCCTTACTTTTAATGGGGTGGCAGCAGAAGGCAAAAAAAAAAAATCAGTGAAACAGTCCTAAGTCCTTTCTTGTGGTTGTCCAGATATTTCAGATAGTGAGGGGTGTGAGGGATGGAGCATCACCCCCCTCTCACTGCAGGTCTGGCCTAAAATTTAGTCTGAAAACATAAATGTGGATGTTCAAAAACATATCATGGGTTTTATCACAGAATCACAGAATGGTTGAGTGGGAAGGAACCTTAAAGCTCATCTCCTTCCACCCCCTGCCATGGGCAGGGACACCTTCCACCAGTCCAGGTGGCTCCAAGCTCTGTCCAACCTGGCCTGGGACACTTCCAGGGATGGGGCAGCCACAGCTTCTCTGGTCAACCTGTACCAGGGCCTCCCCACCCTCACAGGGGAGAATTTCTTCCTAATATCTTCCTACCATATATTTTTATCTTAATATACATATTTCTTCCTAATGTCATCCTATATATTTTTTTTCCTCTTTTCCACTTGGCTTGTGACAGAGCAAGCTCCCACCCCCACCCCTGCATTCCCCACACCCCAGCTCACATCTCCATCAGGTTTGAGGTCCCAGATTTTTTTCCAGGCTTTTTGTCCCACCCTGGGCCTCCAGCAATGTGACAAACTGCACTTAACACCCAACAAAACTTCATCCTGGGGTGTTCGGTGGGAAGAGGGGTTTTTTTTCTGTCTGTAGTGGAAGGAAGTTAATAATACAAAAGCCACCCTAGAGCCAAGTGCTGCAGAATGAAGTCACGAACTTTGGAGGATAAACATATTATCTCCTAACAGGCTGCAGTACGTGGGTACTGGAAAAATTAAATGCACTTGAATAGCTTTGCAGATATATATCTCTGTATCCATAAAACCCACTGACAGTGAGCAAACACAAGAGCTTGGCAGTTGTCCTGCTTGCTTTAATTGCCTTTGATGGCTTTTATATCTTTCACCTTCTTGAAATCCCTCTGCCAACAATCCTGCAGCTCCTTGCCCTCGAGACCTTGGGGTGACGGATGTGCTGGTACCCAGAGAACCTCCTGCATCCCCTGGAGCTTCACAGCATTCCTTAGATTTTTCTAAGGGATCCATCCAGCTGTGATTTTTAAAAATTATTATTTGCTTAGCATTTTGCATCCTTATTTTTCTTGGACATTCTTACATATCTGCCCTGGCTTTCTCTGAGACCACCCGTAGTGATCCCTCTCTCTACCCTTTATTCACAGGGTGGGCAGGCCCTGGCACAGCTTGCCCAGAGAAGCTGTGGCTGCCCCTGGATCCCTGGAAGTGTCCAAGGCCAGGTAGGACAGGGCTTGAAGCAACCTGGGCTAGTGGAAGGTGTCCCTGCCCATGGCAGGGGTTGGAATGGGATGAACTTTAAGGTCCCTTCCCCCCAAGGCCATTCTGTGATTCCATGATAAGAACATCAGCTTTCCCTTGGATCATTCTTGCTCCACCAAGGCACCATTTGAATATATCTCCCTCTTCTCTGGTCCACCAGGCTTGGGGAAAACGTACCCATTTTCAGGAAAAGCTATTAATATAAATGTTATTGATATTAATAAGTCTCACCTGACCTAGCAGAAGGGCTGGTTAATGCTTCAAGCCTTTCCTCATAGAGGACTGAGCTCCTTTTGGTATTCCAGCTGATGACCAGTGCTATTCATCTGGGACCAGAGATTGCTCCTAGCAGCAGCTGGGAATCAGCCAGAGGGACTTGTGGCAGCTCACAGCTGGTCAGCCTTACCTGCAGTTGTCCCCCAAAGTGTAGGAACTGATCAGGAAGCTCTGACAGCCTTGGGACTTCCCCCAGCTGCAGGCTGGGATGGGAGCCTGGCTGAGTGGTGCTCCCCCAGGGGAAAAAAAAAAAGGAGAAAATGTTGGAATAATGGGAACCATTTTAGGTGATTTTAACTGTCAGATATCAGGAGCAAAGTAAAATGCCCAAGTGAGTTGACAGCAGCTCAATTTGATCCCTGCCATGAGCTGACTTAAAGCCCCAATTTTTCAAAGGCTGTTAATCGCCCCGGAATTGATTTTGTACTGAGATATTTTATCACACTTGTGTATTTGGTGTGGTTTGATTTTTTTTTTTTTTTTAAGTAATCTATGTCAAAGTTAAAGGGACTTTATTAGAAGATGCATTTCCCTTGCCCTTCTCTGGCTGGGTGTTCCATTAGGGTAAATCAGCTCTAGGGTGAGATGAAGGAATTGTTCCTTATTTAACTGGAAAGGCTCAGTGTGTTCCATGGGTTGCAAGTGCCCTTCACACCATTTCAACCCATCTGTGCCCTGGTTTCCCCATCCTGTGAAATGATGTCTGAAGTATTTTCCTATCTAAACAAAGAAATAAAGTACTTGTGAGTTATCTGATCTAAAGGGATCTCTCAATCCAGGAAAAGTGTCATTTTTCACAGGGTTGATGACTCCACCAGCCTGTGGTATGAACACTTAAAGAGATGGACACCAGTACACTCCAAGCCCCTAATTCACAGAATCAATGAGTACATACTGAAGCCTTAAAACACCTCTCTAAATAATGTAATGTGTACATGTAGGAACACTAATCCAGTTTCTCAGCTGCCTTCTCAGTGCTGAAACTTCATCTATATATTGGTGTGTATTTTTAGGTCTTGCACAGGTTGCTGGGGTGTAATTGTAGGTTTGTAATCTTATGCAATACAGGATTAGTCCACCCTGCTGGTAGCATATTGAATAAAACCAGGAAAAAAGGGAGAAAAAAGGCTTGTTTTATTGTTCCACACTCCCCAGCACATTCCTTTGTTGTGGAAGGAACTGGTTTGGCAGCGGGGTGATCCCCAATCCAGGCGTGACCCGGTGTGGGTGCCACCGGCAGAACGAGGGAGGACGATGACACTTAAACCAGGGTGTGTGTTCTCTCACTTGTAATGAAAGGGAAAGATGCTCTGCCCTGTAGGAATAAATGGAGTTTCGCTCCTGTCTAGATTGTGCTGTTTGGTCCCTGACAAACCCCTGGGAATTCTGTGGTGCTCATGTGCTCCCTGGGTGGTGGGTGACAGTGGGGGACACTGTGCTGTGCATGTTAAACCCCCTCCCTGTTACTCTCTGGAGCTCTCTATTTCTGCATTCATTTTAGGATTATATTAGAGGCATGAATCACCCCCTGAAATCTTACTTTTTACTTATATCACCAATATGATAGTAAAAAAAATCACATTTCTGTCCACCATCTTCCTTGTCCAGGATGGTCCATCTGACTCTTCCCATGGCTCTGCCCTGCAATCCCTGATTTTAGTTTTGTTTTCCAGGAAGGGAGCAAAGGGCAGTTCTTCCACTGTTTCTGCTGCTGGTGTTTATTGCCACAGTTGAAAGGGATGGGTGCAAATATTTATTCCTGCCTCCTGCCCAATTTAGGACAGTGAACTTGCCTGTAATCTGTCAGGATAAAGCATCTGGAGGGTCATGAAAATGCAAAGGCGTCTGAATTTCACTGTGCCTCTTGCTAATGTCAAATCTTCCTCTGAATTGACTTCCCAGGACAAAGAAGCTGTCAGATGAATGCTGATGCTCTATTAATGGCAGGGTAGGGTGACCCACCCCGGCGTGTCATCACTGTTGCTGAAGGAAACACAGAGGCAACCCATAATCACCTTTCCTGCATCTGTCCCACTAACACCTAATTTAAGTATATATTTGTCTGCTGATTGATCACAGGATTTTTTTCATGGCACCTATTATCCTGCTATCTGAGTGATTTACATTCCCCCTGTTCACTGAAGTTTTCACATGATCCTCACAACAGTGTCTGAACAGGAGGTAAATCGGGTCTGCAAAGCCAGTGTCTCTGCAGACTTCCCAAGAGGACAGGGGATGTCTTGGAGTAACTCAGCAGGACCTGATGTCCCAAATCACCCTGGTAGTTCTGAAAAAAACCTAACCACACCTTTCCCCCTTAATTTGTGATGGGGAGAGGATGGGGAAATGGCATTTCACACAGACTTTATCTGAAGTGACAGGACAAGGGCAGGGTTACATTGTGTAGGAGGAAGAAATCCTTCCCTGTGAGGGTGGGCAGGCCCTGGCACAGGTTGCCCAGAGAAGCTGTGGCTGCCCCTGGATCCCTAGAAGTGTCCAAGGCCAGGTTGGATGGGGCTTGGAACAACCTGGGGTAGTGGAAGTTGTTCCTGCCCATGGCGGGGGGGGGACTGGATCATCCTTAAAATCTCTTCCAAACAAAACTGTTCTGTGATTCTGTGAATCCAGCTCCTGGGTGGGGATTTCTGGGCTGGAGACCATCACAGGTCAGAGTCATCTGTGCAAGAAAGCAAAATGATCACAGCACATCATCACTATTGCTTCGCTGTGCCGTGAAAGGAGCACTTCACGCAGAGTTTGCAGTGGGGGATAGGTTGAACCAGGAGGGTGGACCAGAGTTAGATTTTTGTCAAGGTTTATATATTGACTGCTGAGGTGAGGATGAGGTCATTTGGAAACAGCTGCAGCACGTCAAAACGTGCCTGACTGGGAGTTTTAATGGCTTAATTCTCCTCTCAGTTGCATGGACCAACCCCGGCCAGGTGCGAGATGTGCGACAGTTTCTCTCTCTTGGAAAGAAAACACCCCAAATTTACACTGAACCCAGACAGTTCTATGTTTAGCAGAGACCATGAAACTCCTGGGTAATTTGCCCTCAGTAAGAAGGCAGAACCCAAAACATGTTCAGAGTTTTGGGTACATTGCAGCAGGAGCTCAGCACTGACGCCGATACCTGCCCATTCAAAGCTGTCTTGCCCATAAACATTTAAATATAGGGGATTCATGGATTGCTGTAATTCATTAAACAAATGTTGGGTTTCATAGTGCTGCGTGTAAAGCTGGTGCCATGGATGCTCTCAGCTGTGAAATATGCTTTGGAAGTCATTTGTTTGCAGAGGGGTCTAGAAATCTGCTTCCTATTAACGAGAAATGGGTTTACTGGAGAAAAATCTCTGGGATCGCATTTTTCTCTCAATTATCCCTTCTCAGTGGGATTCCTCGAGGTTTGCGCCGGGTAACTGAGATGTGTCTAAGCTGGGGGGTTTTGGAGCTGGGGTTTGTTTTGATCCATTAAGCTTGTATCTCGCCGTGGTGATGTAATTCCCCCAGTCTGAGACACTTTATAAACATTAATGGGTTTGTTTTCATGGTCCCGGGGGATGCACAGGAAGGTCGCCAGGACCGTTTCAACCCACACAGAAACAGGGATGGGGAAAATGTGGCACTGCAGCATCACAGGGAAAAACAGAGTGTTCACTCAGATTTTTAACCTGTCCATGCTTAGCTCTGCCTAATTCTGTTTTAATAACTTATAAGTTAATAAGTTAATAAGTCATTACAGCACAGCAGTACCACATCAGCAAGGTTTGCATTAAAATGCTGCTCTGTATTCCAGCCGAGGAAGGAAAGAGTTGCTGCTCTGTATTTTATGAGTGAGAAGGGGTGAAATGCAGTTATAAATAATAGAAATAATAATGTGACCTTTTGCAGAGGGGAAAAAAAAAATTGTAGATATTATCAACTATTGTGACTTTGATGGGAGTTACTTGGCAGGGATGTGCTGGAAGAGACCGTGGAACGTGGGCCACGCTGTGCCTTTCCTGGGGATTGCTGCTGGAGTTTGCTGCTGTCTTGGGCTGCATTGTCTTGGTGATGAATTGCCACACAGATGCCTCTGGTGACATTTGGAAGGGGCCAAAATTCTCTTTGCCCTACAGTGTGCCAGGGCATAACAAACCCAAGGCACGGATCAAAAATCCCGCTTCGGAGGCCTTTTCTCCCCATCCCATTTTGAGGATGTGCTGAAAGAAGCTGCTGGGATTGTTCCTGCAAACAGAGATACATGGAGCAGATGAGAAATTAATGTAAATACACAGACAGAAGGCAATTTTTTTTTTTTTTGGAGGAAGAGAGGCAGAGGCAGATAAAAAGCGATCAGCAGAATTTACATAAGCCTTCCCCATCACAGGGGTCATCATTCTGCAGGATGACACATTGAAATTCATTTTTATTAAATTCTGGCTGATTATTTAATTGGAAAAAGAAGGATTTAATTGAATCAAGTCAAAGGGCCCTATTAGATTACGTTCAACCTTAACACAGAAGGCTTTTCCCATTTAGTTAAACTGGTTCCTTTGCATATTGTACATATTAAACCATAAAAAGTGGTAATCTGAATAGCAAATTAAAGGGTTTGGAAGGCCTGAATGGTACTCATGTGCTTCTCAGCCCTTTTTCATCTCCTAAATCTTCTCATATTCTCTTTACTGCACTCCTTAGGTTGAAACAAGAGCAAAGATGAAGGGTAGTACTCTGAAATCTTCCTCCATCCTGGTTTATTCCATTAACATGTTCTTGAGGAATGGCCTGCCTGGATGTGATGTCACTACAAGAACATGTTGCCTGAAACTGAGGGTTTTTTTTTTCAGCTTTTCAAGGCCCCCTTTGCACCACCTGAACAGATGCTGAGTGTAGCTAAGGCTGAACAGAGATTTATGAATTGTTGGCATCGACTCAGGTTTCCCTAGGAAATATTCCCAACCTCTCCATGCCTCAACTGCATGGCCAGGGATCCATCCCTTTGGGACATGGACTTCTTGGGTAGCTGTCAAGCTCCCGGTAAAAGCTGGAATAAGAAAAACAAACAAACAAACCAACCAAAATAAAACAAAACTAAAAAAAAAAGCAATTTTGGGAAATTATTTGTTTCCAATTTTGGCTCTTTAATTACCTTTTAATTCAATTATTTTGTTAATTTAAAGCTAATGGGAGAAAGGAAATGAAGCACAATTAATTTCCTAAAGTTTCACCTCATCCCAATTTTGAGTATTCCAGCAAAGGCTTGGCCTTCTGACTGACAACACAACCCAGTTGGGTTGGGAATGCCTCATCCTTGTGCCTGCACTGCTCATTTTCCACCGGCTGATACCTCTGGATTGCTGGGACACTCCGTGCTCTTTTCAGGCAGAAGCTTGGAGAAATCAAATTCTGCTCTGAGAGATTGAAATCAATTTTAATGGACTCAGCTGTTCCCTGGTAAGGATGGGAGGAGGCATGGGAAAGGGGGAAAAATCTTTCAAGATATCTTCAGGGGAATTCAGGAGGACTTGCAAGTAGTAATGAAGGTTTTTTAAAGCGAGGTTTTTAATTCACACATGAGTCCACAGCCAACTTTAGGACACATTTTTTAAATAGCCAGGCGCTAATGTAGAAATTCTTCTCGTCACTAAATTAAAAAAATTCCAGCTCTGGCAGTGCAGCAGCTCAACCAGTCTATTATTAAGGTTAGATTGAGTAAGAAACATAATTTGGAATTTGCCTCAGCAGCTAAATGTGTTCTTGGAAGATTCAAATCAGCTCTAACCTGATTTTTTATGATAAAAATAATGTGCTGGTACTTTAAAGCTGAGTTCCTTTTTGCTGAAGCTTTAAGTTTTATTCAAGTGCAATGAGTAAGTTTTGCATATACGGTACTGGGATTGCACACTCAGGTTATCTGGTTACATACATAATTCTCTCATTTGCAAGCACAGTTTGCAGCACATGCTCATGCAAATTAGGTATGAAACTGGGCATTTATCTTGATTAGAATTCAGTTTCTATATATACTTAAAGAAGTTTATCTCATTTGGGGATGGCTGCAGAGATGATGAAGAAAAGAATTTCAAAAATTGCATTTATTCTCCTTGCGGGTTGTTTGTTGGCCCTTTGGGAATTCATTAAGGAAAACAGACCTTTCCACGGATATTCCAAGTGCCCTGACCCAGCACGAGTGCTGGAAACTCTCAGTCAGAAATAACTGTCCCTTGGAAAAGCCACTGTTCCATTTCTCTGAATAAATACTAGATTGTTCTATTGTTTTCCAATATCCTGTTGGATTGATCCAGATGGATGTAAGGTCTAGACGCCACTTGATAAGGACTTGATCCTGTTGACTCTTGGAGATCTGGTTGTACTCAGAGCAGGTCTGAGGTTTTGGGGGACCCAGGCTGACTTAGTGATGTTTTTCAGCCGACTGAGGTGACAGATTTACCTGATTTCAGCTCCCACAAGCTGCCAGGAAACCAAACCCCAAACCCCCTGCACTCCCTTGGGGATGCCACCACGTGGGATGATGATGTGCTCCTGGTTTATCTCATGTCAAGCCTCTCCCAGAGTCATCCCTGCAGCTCTCTGAGAAGGGGAGCCCTTTTTCATCCTTTTTGCTGCATTTTGGCTCAGGGCTCTGCAGTGTCAGCGGTGCTGTAGAAGGACACCCTGAAGTTCAAGGAACTGCCACAAATTCTCTGTTTATTCAGCTAAAAGTCTGAATTTGGGCAAATATCAGAAGCTTTAGCAAATTGTGCAGGACTGTTTCTCCCCCTTTGCTTATGGGTCGTGATTTCCTCTGGCTTTTCCCTTGGCAAGAGTCCCTGCTCACCGTCCCAGCTCCCTGCTGAGCTTCCCACACCCACTCCTGTTTCTGTGAGGCTCCCACCCCACACGTGGGGGCTCCTGCCCATGGCATTCCTAAACAATTCATGAACTTCTCCCCAGGTACAGGTGGCTCAGGTGACAACCCCCAGCACTGCTGCCTGCAGATCATAGAATCACAGAATATGATGAGTTGGAAAGGACCCATCAGGATCATCGAGTCCAACTCCCAGCCCTGCACAGGTCACCCCAAGAATCCCACCATGATTTGGGATACATGGACAGAACAGGGAGGTAAAGCCATGCAGGCTAAGGTCTCCAAGGCACCCCTTCTCATGGGGCTTGGGGCAATCTGGTCTAGTGGAAGGCTGGAGGCGGGGTTGGAACGAGGTGATCCTTAAGGTCCCTTCCGCCCCAAATCATTCCATGATTTTATGATCTCATTTCAGTGGGATGAAGCCGTCTGCACGCTGCTGTGGGCAGGGTGGCAGCTCTGCAGGCTTGCTGCAGCCCTGGCAAACACACAAGAGGATCCCTCAGAGGGATGGATAAGGCACAGGGAAACATCCGCGCTCCCTCTAGCAGTCGCCAGCGAATGGATGATACCAATAATTCTCGATTTTTCACCCTGGGTTCGTGCCACACAAACCACCAGCGTAAGAGCTCTCGCACTGACGCTACTGCAGTGGTGACAGCGCTCAGGTGGCTCTCCCTCCCCGCCGCCAAAATCCTTCCTGGGGGATTTTTGGAGCCCATTCTCCTCCACCTGCCGCAGGCAGCTGCTGGGTACGGCCGCGCTCAGGGGCGAACCTGCGCGCAATTAGCAGCACGGCTCTTCATTAGTGACACTCTGAGCTCAGCGCGGGCACTGCAGCATCCCCGCAGCACCCCTGAACTTCCCGGGGGGCTGCGGGGCGGGGCAGGGGGGGGTTCGCTCTCAGCGCAGCGGGGGCGCCGCAGGGTCTGTCCGCTCGCCCGCCCCGTTCGGGAGGGACCCGCCCCGCCGCAGCCGCGCTCCCACCGCGCACACCCCGCGCACCCTCCGCGGATGCCCTCGGCCGAGCCCCCATCGCCTCCGGAGCGGCCCTGCCCGGGCTGCCGGGGGGGGCAACAGGTAGGGGGTACCCCCAGCCCGCCCCCCCCCTCCGTACAACCTGTTCCCCCCCCAGTACCCCCTTTGCACACTCCCTCTCGCACAGACCCCCCCTTCTCTTTGCACCCCTTTGCACAGATCCTCGTCCCTTTGCAGCCTCCGCTGCATCGCCCCCTCCCCTTTGCACTCCCCTTGCAGAGACCCCCCCCCCGTTTGCACCCCTCTCGCAGAGCCCCCCTCCCCTCCATCCTTCTCCCCTTTGCGCTCCCTCGCAGAGCCCCCATCCCTCTGCACCCTCTCTCGCAGCCCCCCTCGCACCCCCCCCAGCCCCCTCCCCTCGCGCCGCCCCCTCGCACCGCCCACTCCCCTTCTCGCCGCTCCCCTTTCGGCAGCCCCTTGTCCCCCCCCCACCCCCCCCTCCGCCCGGCACAGCCCCCTGCCCGCCCCCCCCCCCGCCTCTCCCTCTCTCACCTCTCTCTCTCTCTGTCTCTCCTCCTCTTCCTCCCTCCCCCCAGGCCAAAATCCTGCACATGATGGACGACAACAAGCAGCTGGCGCTGCGCATCGACGGGGCGCTGCAGGCGGCGGGCCAGGAGGTGACGGCGCTGCGCGCCGAGCTGGCGGCCACCGGCCGGCGCCTGGCCGAGCTGGGCAGCGACCCGGCCATGGAGCACGGCCCGCACGGCGCTCAAGGTGGGTTCCGCCGCGGGCAGGGGGCGAGGGGGGCTCAGGGAACTGAGAGCGAAGGGGGTCCTTCCCGGCCGCCGCCTCCGCTGGGTGTTATTGTTCATTGTGTATTTTTTTTTTTTTGGGAGGGGGGTGCGTCCCGTCCGGCCCCTCCGGTTGCGCGGTGGGTTTGGAGATGGGTAGTTCACTGCTGGCGTGCTGGCGCCTCGTTCGGCTCCTGAGCCCCCCACCCTGGCACGGGGGAGGGACCCCCCCATCCCTACCCCAAAACCCTCGCCGGCCCCCGGCTCCCCTCGCTGTGCTACCCGCCACCGTCGCCGCCCCCCCTCCATTCCCATCCCCTGCGCCGCTCCCCGCCCCGGGATCTCCCCACGCCGGCTCTCCCCGGTAATCCCCGCTCGCACAGCCGGTTTCGTAATTCGGTAGGAAAGCAGCCATGTTACCGCCGCGGATCCGCCGCTCCGGCCCCGCCGCTCCCCCCCGGCCCCGCACCAGGCTCGGCCCGTCCCGTCCCGGGGGTCCGGGGGGGCTGCGGGGTCGGGGCCGCGCACGGCGGAGGGAGCCCACCCCGAACTGCCGGGACCCCGGCACGGTGCAGGGGGAGGCTCGAACAGCCCCTCTGCGATGCGCACACACCCCTCTCTCCCTGCTCCCCAAATCCCTGAAAAGTTGTCTCCAAGCCTGGGGGGCCGAGCGTGGAAAAAGGGGTGCAGGGGGTGCGGGAAGAGGCTTTGCTTGGAGGTTAAAGAACGGGGTCTGAATGGTTCCTGCAGTGCTCGTGGAGGGGTCCTGCTCTTGCCGGGCTGAAATTCGGTTCCCTGCTAACGAAAGTGTGTTGCAATCACTGGTACTTTGTATATATTCGTATTTGAACGTTTCTGTATATTTCCCAAATAACTGCAAGCTTGCATGACAATTTACCCCGAGCAGCCTTGATGTCAGAGCAAAAATAGTGCAAGCCCTCCCCTTTCTCGATAACTGAATTTACACCTGTGTGATAAAAACGTCAGTAGCTGTTATTTACTCGTTACTTATTTACTGTGAGTATCTCTTGGTACAATGGTTCAGCGTTATTTAAAATAACAGTGGCGTTTTGGGGAATCTTTTGAAAGGTAGCGTAGCTTTGGTGGGCATCGCTGCTCCCGGCGGGATGCAATCATGGAATTGTAGAATCACAGAGCAGTTTGGGTTGGAAGGGATCTTAAAGATCATCTGGTTCCAACCCCCTCATCCCCCATGACGGTTGGAACTGATGCGATAGTTGTTGTGGCATTAGTGCAAACTGATTTAGAGGGATTAATTAGTGAATTTATTCTATGCAGCTTGTTGTATCTCTCTGTTTCGGCAGCGGGGGTGTGGGGTGTGAGGTGTGAATTGCACTTGTTAAACACAGTTAATCCAGCACCAGGTGGGTTTGCTGTGCAGCAGGAGCTGGACCCGGCCGAGCTCTCCGGTGGCTGCGGGAGGTGAAGTTACCTGTGTGGGGCAGGTATTTTCTGAACTGCTGTGAAGGGGTGGCTGTTGGTATCATCTCAGCCACTCTCTGCCACACTCTGCAGCCAGGCTAAGAGGAGCTTTCTTTTATAAAAATCTGCTGAAAGGGCAGAAGGAGAATGCCAGCCTCCATCCTCCCCTGTGGCGCAGGGCGATCAGGAATGCAGATGGTGACATGCTGTACAGGGCATGAACGTGGAAATGCAGCCTTCCAGCCAGGAAAGCAGGTAAAAGGCTTTGGCTGCTCACGTCCACACTGATTTCTCTGTGTGTACTCAGTGTTTGGTTTCGTTCTTTCTCGGGACACTTCTGGGAAAATGGGTGTGTGTCTGCAGAGGGGCAGTGCCTGTGTTCCTGCAGCGTGTCCCGGCAAGGGAGGGATGTCTGTGAAGTTCTTCAAGCGTTAGGGCTTCTGTTTGATATTCCTCAGAGGTTTTCTAGTCTGTCTAGCGATGGAAAAACTCCTCTTTGTGTTCCTTTACTATCGGCATGCTGGAAAACAGTCGATACATTGTAAAGGTGCCAAAGAAATGCACGGGAACACACCCAAAGTGTGTGTGTTTCTGCTTAATAACTATAATTACACGTGCTTCAGAGCTGTAGGGTCCCTGTGACGAGTGGAAAAGAGTGGTCCCATCCTCAGCTGGGTGCCAGAGCAGTATTTCCAGTGGCTGCTGGAGGTGTGGTCCACCCTCCCGGTCTTTAAGCTGGCAAATTTAGCTCGGAGTGCTGATGGCCAGGAGTTAGGAGAAAGGACGCTTCCCCAACAAGGTGTGACTCCATGGCCTTTTGGCTGTAGGTGCACATTTGCCCTCCTCAACAAGTTTAAGAAGCTGTTACTAAAATTATCATGTACCCAGCCATGTACCACTGGTTTTGTAGCAGAAGCCAATCAGTTCAGTGTAAAATTGCATCTGAAGAGTGTTGTGTTCATCGTGCTTAGGGAGGAGAAGGGGGAGAGTATTTCATCTCCACAAACCCCACCAATTAGATTCGCTCTGCTTTGTGTTTCCTCCCTAAGTTTGGTACTACTGTTTATACACTGCCATAAACGCTCTCCTACATCACTCTGTGTTTGCATAGACAGGCCTGAGATATCTATAGTGAGCCGTATGCTTTTCCTCAAGGATTTGGAGACGGCATTCGGAAGGATGGGGTGAAAACAAGAATCTCTGAATAGCTCTGCTGTTGTGTGTCTTCTAAGTAGGAGGGCTGCCAAGCTGTTTGATTTATGCAAATGTACCAAAGGCAGGCAGGAGGATGGGGAACGGGGTGGCAGCCTCTTACCTGTAAGTGCAAATTTGGGGGGTGGTGGTGATGCTTGGGTGGCCAGTGCTCTGGTCCTGGTGCAGAAGCACGTGGTGAAATCACCAGGTCCCTTTGCTTATAGAATTGTGGAATGGTTTGGGTCAGAAGGGACCTTAAAGCTCATCTTGTTTCAACCCCTTCCATTAGATGAGGTTGCTCCAAGCCTTGTCCAACGTGGCCTTGAACACTTGCAGGGATGGGGCAGCCACAGCTTCTCTGGGCAACCTGTGCCAGGGCCTCCCCACCCTCACGGGGCAGGATTTCTTCTCTGTCATGAGAAGGAGCTTGGTGATCCCAGCACCGCAGGCAGCTGCTCCAGGTCAGTCCCAAGTCGTGTGGAAGGAGGTGAATGCGTCTCTGTGCCCTGCTCAGTCGGTAATTAATCCTGAGTTTGTCAAATGTGTTATTTGTATAATTATGGTACAGCTTGAGACAGCTCGAGGTAATAGCTCTGCCCCTTTTGTGCACACTGAGACTTCTCTCTGCTACAATGAGCTATTTTTGCAGTGGCAAGGTACACTTGGAGGGCCTCTTTTCTGTAATTTAAATCAAAACTGGAAGAATTCAGCAAAGAGGGAGAGCAGGGTGGGTGTGTGTGTGTAGGTGGGCAGGAATGGAACTTGTGCATTGTTGCACAGTCCTTAGCGAGAGTGTTAATCATTCGAACCTCTCAGTCCTGACAGTCTCTTTTAAAAAAGGCGAGTTTGCTGGGAGAAGTATTTTGGCTGCAGCCTCTCTAAACTTGGATGCAGATCAGGGTGGAAATCAATACTTCATGTCCCCAGCTCTTAGCACAGCAATTACAGGCAGCGCTCGGTGCCGTCGCTGCGGCCGCCTGTCAGCACCCTCGTGCCGCAGCTCTTGTTTGGGTGAGGATGGGTTGGATTGATTGGGAGCAGGAGATGTGCCTGGTGGTCCAGATCAGGCTGCAGTGCTGGGGTGGGATGCTGGTGATGAGGAGGGGGGTGCAAAGAGAGCATCGCAGCAGGTGCTGTGGCAGGTCAGTGGTCAGCCGTGACCTCCCTCTCTGTGCTGGGTTCACCTCTGATCTTTTGACATCTTATCTTTGCCCAACCTGCACCTGTGTTTTCAGTGCTTTGATTAAAAGCAGTACCTGTGGAAATCCGAAGTTTGGGTGATGACTTGCTGTGCTCAGTCAGGCAGCCAGTCCATTTAGCCACGTGTTTTTGCTGTAGTCTCCTTCCCACATTAAATGGAAAACACCTTAATTAATTAGTGTTGGTAAAGTGCTTGAAGATGTAACGTGCAATCAATAGCTAAGTGTTATTAATAACACCTCGCTCAGCGTTTGGCTTATCTCACTTCCTATTTCAGAGCATCAGTGGCACACCGTGGTCTCTGTGTCCTGGCTCCTGCTGGTGGGGGTGGTGGTGTCTGCATGGATGCTGCCAAAATTCCGCTGGGAATGGGGCAGGAGCTGCACCTTGCTCCTGGAATAAAGGGTTTCTCCTTGCTGCACAGTGATCTTGGGCAGGTGCAGCGTAAGAAGGATTTCAGTTGCATCTTGGTATCTCATGATGCCAAGGGGCCAGGAGGACCTTTGTGCTCCTGACAGCCTAAAATAGAGTTTTCCCTTTTTCCCCTCTGATCTCAGTGTCCTTTCATAGCTACGATGCAAAGACTTTGACTTTTGCCCGGGAGGCAATCAGTTACCTCTGTGCTGTTGCTATTTTGTGAGTAATCATCTCAGACTGCTGAAAATGTACCATTTTCATCTCTTCAGAAATCTTCCCTGCTATTTGTTCTTCCAGAGCTGGAGAGCTGATACTGTAAAGAAGCCTGAGGAATTTGGATACTGCTGCCCAGCTGGGTATCGGGAGCATTTTATCACAAGATCAAGGTCTTGCTGTACTATTAATCTTTCTAATAATTTCCTGCTTTATTTTTCCTCTGTCCTGTGTAGTTCAGAAGATGAGGAAACAACTAGTTTCATGCTTCTGAAACAATTGCCTGTGCTGAGAAATCAATTTGTGCTTAGCAATGTTCCCATGGTTGCTTTAGAGGCAAGGAACTGGCTGCAGATACCACTTCAGGTCCCTGCTACATCTAAGCCTTTGAAGATGTTAATTTAAATATCTTTTCTGGAGTTTTCCTATTCAAAAGCCTCATCTGGCATGGTTAGCATAATATTTAGATTATCATTGCTTTAGGGCTTGTCCAGGGGAGTTTTAGTGAAGCTCCTGAGGATGAGTAAGCTTGAGTAAACTCTGAAGCTGAAGAAGGATTTAATCCAGGGTTTTCAATTCCTCAGTTTGAAGCATAACCATGAAAACAGTGTTGGACTTGTAGGTGGGGAGAGGGAGGTAGAAACAGGTCTGAGTCTTAAACTCAGGGGAAGATTAGGTGTGATTTTGTCTGTTGGATTCAGGCACTCTCAGATAGTCGTTGGTGGGGCTGGGCATCGTCCAAAAGGACAGCCTGTCCTGCCATTACCTATTCTTTGTTACTCCAGATCCATCAGTGAACTCATTGTTCTCTGTCACTGGGGCCAGGTGATGCAGAAAAATCTGCATCCTGAATATGCCACTCCCTGAGATGCCAGAAGAGGCTTTACAGCCTTGGGGCGGGGGCTCCTTGGCGGGCAAAGATCTTTCCTTGGGTTTATCCCCACTCCCCGTGCACCGAGTAGATCCCTGTACACCAGGCACTGAGCTCGGCACTGGCACAACACAGAGCCAAACTTCAGTCTCCAGCTTGTTAAAATTCAGTCCTCATCATTTGTTGACAGGGGAGTGTGAGATAAGCGCTGTGGCACTGACGCAGCAGCTCGCAGAACCGGCGTGCTCGTAACGCGGCGTGAGCCGGGCTGGGGCTGTGCCTGCACACACAAAACCCCGGGGAATGGGTCAGCCAGAGGCCTCGTTTTACAGGATATGTCCTCACCCATGGGATGCTGAAGGCCCGGGGTGTTGCTCCTCGTTGCTTTGCAACCTATTCCTCCTTTTTCTTGCAGTAGAATTTTGCTTGAGTCTTTATGGCTGATACTTTCATGTACTCCTTGAGATGGATTTTGTGGGAGCAACAGGTCTAGAGACCTCCAGCTAGACTGGAGATGTGTCCTGTAGAAGCAGGACAGGGGATGGTTCTCGTTTTTTTAAGGAAAATGAAGCTGTCTCAGCAGAATAGACATGAAATAACTTCTGAAAGCTTTGGCTGAAGTCCTTTCCACGATCAGTTTGTTGGCAGGAGTTGCAAAGAAGAAAAGCTCTTCCCAAGGCTTTTCTTGTGCACTAAAGCCAAGGGGGGTAATTGGAGGCTTGGGGGTGTGAGGGTGAGGATTTGGAGTGTCTCCCTGGGGCCAGAGGCTGAGGCTGAGTGATCACTTTTGCTTTGGGATCACTTGGACAATGGGAAGGGAGTAGAGTTGCCTACAGAAAGGCAAAGGGGAGTGTGATGCTGTCATGAGGGCACCACGAATGTCCTGTGAGAATGTGTGTCCTCCCTCACCAGGGAGTTAAATCACCTTTCTGCAGAAAATAACATATATTGGAGAGGGGGAAATAGTATTTGGTGTGAATATGTGGGATGTAAAGACTGCAAGGGAGCACAATGGTGTCCTGATGCCTATCTGCAGGTTTTTCTCTGACTCTCTTTTGCAGCAGCAATCAAACCTGGGGAGCTGACATTGCTGGGAAGTAGTTTTCTTGAAGGGAAGGGTGAAATAGAACTTGCACCTCTGCTGCAGCAGATTGAGACCATTGGGGTTTGGAATGAGAACCTAAAACTTGAGTCTCTGGTTCCCTTTGCCTTTTAATTCTTATCAAACCATGGGGTTTGCAGAAGTGGACTTCTCTTTCATTACTCTTCCATTTCAGCCAGTATATTAAATATTAAATAATATTTTCCTTTGGTCCCCGTGCAGCTGGAGAGTTTTGCAGTGGTGAGTTCCTGTGAGTGTGCATTGAGATGCAGAGATGATGAAGGATGAGGGCTGGCAGTGTCCCTGCACACTTCTTCTCCAACCTTTTGTTTTTAAGCAAACTGTCCACCATCCTCCCTTGGAAATTAGCTGGGAAAAGCAGTGTGGGATTACTGTTGGCCATCACCAATGGGCTGAGTGGGAATCCTAGCCCTGGGTCTGGGCAGCAGTGATGCCACAAGCTAATTCCCCAAGTAACAGCTTCCTTGCTGCCTTTTAACAGCAGAATATCCCAAAATGTTTAGTTTTGGTGTTGTCTTCCCTTTTTAAAGCGTGCACAGGAGCATTTCATACCCTTTAGGGCTGAGTTAAAGGGTCTTTGTAAGGTTCTGCATCTTCTCCTTGGCTGGTTTGAGTGGTTTCTGCCCTCCCACCATAAAATGGAATTTTATTTTTTCGGGATATTCCTGAGTGTTGTAGGATTCTGTTACGGGTTGAACTTTGCTGCAGGCACACAAGCACGGGAAGGGTTTGCCTGTTTTCCAGGGAGATGTTCTCTATTAGGGGTGGAAAGCAAAGCGAATTGATTCAAGGAATAGATTTGTGGAACTTACTTTTGATGTCTACATTTCGATGGTCTAGACGGTCTCTTAAGTTGCAGGAGGGGAAAAGAAGCATCTTGGAAGAAACCTACAGGGCTGCTGTAAAGATTTTAGTGGACCACAGTGAGGTTTTCAGTAGGAAAACCTCCAAATGCAGCTGCATTTTGAATTTTGAATAGCAGCTCCCCTCAGATGTGGGAGGAAGGAGGGCTCAGTGTGTTTTGGCAGGGCTGGCACAGCCTGGTGTGTCAGAGAAGGCCTTGGGGGACCTGTTTTCATCTTGGAGCTGTGTCCCTGTGCAGTGCTTTGCTGGAGTGACGACTCAGAGAGGGTGAGGATGAGCAGAGCCCAGCTCGGAGTCACTCGCTGGGCTTTGGATGCTCCCCTGAAGCTGAACAAAGTCTGTGTGATTTTTCATGTAACAGCAGCATGTTCAGAAAACAGATTCCTCATCCTGTGATGGCAAAATATCCCCTCTCTGTGTGTTCATCATTGTTTGTTCTAGCCTTAAATGCACCCAATTATTTGCTCTTATGTTTGTCAATTATTGCATTTTTTTCCTCTGGCAAAACCTGTTGTTTTATCCAGCTGTGGATTCTTGATGTTAATTCCTTGACCTTTTATATCCTCCACAATATATCTGGAGTTGCTAAATGGCTTTGTCCAAATTTGTCATTGTTTTTCCTCCCTGCCAAAGTGATGGCTGAGGCAGGAGAGGGGGAACTGCTTCAGGTGGAGACGTGACAATTCTCCCCACCACATTTGCATCCTGTAATTGAATCTGCAAAGATCATTGTTGTCATCCTGGGGAAGGGAGCTCGTTTTAAAGCCACACAAGGTTTTTTCAAATGAGCTTGGGTTTCCTGCACCATCTCCTTTCATGGTGAGAGAGGTGCAAAACTGACAGCTCAGGGTGAGAGGGCTGATTAATGGGGTTCTTAAATTTCCATGAAAAGCAGAGGGAGGTGGTGGGGCCAAAGCTGTGCAGCTCCTGTGGGGAAAAAACTCAAAAATATAAAGCTCATAACGACATGGATCTGAGAAACCACAGAAAGGCCACCTATTTAGTGAAAAGGCTGTACTTAGTATTAAAAAGTTCTATTTTGGGGTAGCATGTTGTAATATAAGCAAAAAGAAAAAGCCAAGCAGTTGTGGTGGCTTCAGGGTGGATTCTTGCAAGGCCCTGGTGTCCTAATGCTGTTGGAAATGAGGGCTTTTGGTGAGTTTTGCAGCTGCTGGGTGAGGCACTGGTGGGACTGAGCCTGGGAATGAAGAGGAGCCCGGTGTCACCTTCTGGGGATGTCCCCAGCTCGCTGCCCAGCGCTGTCTGCCCCAGTTTAGGAGCTGCTGAATGAGCAGGGATCAAAGGCAGGGAATGGGGTTAACAGGGCATGCTGGAACAGGGGTTACGAGCTGCCACCTTGCCCTGCTTGCTGATGTTCTCATGCCCGTGTCATTGCCTGGCTTCAGTCCAGCTCCAGCACTCACTGGAGCTCCCAGAAGTTGCTCACAAGCTGTTTAAGTTTTGCTGGAGCTGTGTCAAGGTCTGCAGTGCCCGTTGCTCCCAGCACAAGTGTGTGGCTCTGAGCAGCTGCTGAGGTTGCTCCGAGTGTGGCACCGAGTGCCATTCACCATTCCTTTCAGGCAGAGCGAAGCTTCTCAAAGCACTTTGTGTTCTGCCACCTTTGCAGAAGAACCTTTTTTATGCTCTTTCCCTCCTTGGACGTGCATCATTTCCAGGGTATTTTGGTAAATGATGTAATTTAACACATCTCCTATGCCCTGCTTATCGCTGTCATTTCTGAGTGCATTCATTAGGGACCGGTTTGATTTTGGGTGTAATTCCTCTGATAGGTGCATTTACTGAACATCTTTGATTCAGCATTAGGCGTGTGGCAGGATTAATGGAAAGCACTTTACTAAAGAGGTTTGAATACCTTGTAGGTTCCTTAAAGATTTTTTCCTTTTTTTTTTTTTTTTCTTCTTTTAAATGGAGCTGAATTATCTTGGGCTGAGGTTTATTTGATGCTGTTGTGGTTTGTGGACTGCTGTGCTCCCTGTGCTGCCAGGCTTTAGAGTGCCCTGGACCAGGGCAACTGTAGCTCCTGGAAATAGCCTGATGCCCAATCTGGATATATGGTTGTGATTGTTTTATATTTGTTTTATTTTGGTTGGGGAAACATGCATTTAAAAAAAAAAAAAAAAAAAAAAAGCCATGAGAGCTCTACCTGTTAATTAGCCTGACAATACTGTGGTAATGACCACCCTGCAGAATGAAAAACCCATATGCAGATAACACATTAACTCTGCTTGTTGGCAGCTTTAAACAATGTAGATAATATCAGATGAGCAGAGCTGGCTGTCGTGCCAGTGACAGCCTGTCCATACTGTGATGTCAGCACAGATGCCTTTGACCTCATCACAACGTTCAGTCAAACCTGTCTTTGAACTTTTCAGTGGATGGGAATATTGTGCAGGGAGAAATCAAGTAACTCTTTGTTGGCAGTAGACCCTCCAAGGTAGTCTTGGAAGCAGTAAAAGCAGAATTTACACCCTTGGGGTGTAAATTTGCAGGGCTGTGCCTCTTTTAGGGCCTTCATCAACCTGCTGATGTACCTGGTTCTTGGACATGTAGGATCTGGTGCTGCTGCCAAGGTTCCCTTAATTTCTAAGGGTCATTTCCACCCCTTGGTGCCATCCTTACATCAGGATGTGGATTAGGGTTGAGAAGAGAAGTTTGGTAAAGATGTCTGAGAACATGGGTGACCTCATGCACAGTGTGGGCCGAGCCCATGAGGCTGGAAGGTCTGGAGAGGTATTTTGGCACCCCTGTGTGGTTGCAGGGACCTGTCCCATGCTGAGGACGTGTAAGGGGCTTTGGCTCCTGTGTTGGTAGATACCTGCTGCAGGAGCCATGCCCAGCATCACCTCAGGCAGGCTGCCTGAAATCAGCCCTTCCTTCAAAAATGCTGGGTTTGGATCTTCCAGTGTATTCCGAGCTGGGAGCAGCTGAACTTCTGGATTCTCTTGAAGAAGGAAAATTATCCGAGCCTTGAACACTTGCTGTGATTTATTCCGGTTCCTTTTAGTTGCAGCTGCACATGAAGAATCCAAATTGGGGGATGTTTTGCTTAACTGCAGTTTTCGTGAGGTGGCTCTTGTTTGTTAATTCATTTTCAGTCGTTTCTGCCGATGTAAGTACAAGCTTATTTTGCTGTGATGTTTTTCATCTTTCCTGGACTTGAATCAGCAAATGAGTGTTGATACCCTTGTGGCAATCTGTTGAGGAGAAGGGAAGCAGAAAAATCAAGTGATGCTCTGAAGATAAATTTGTTCATGATATTTTTTATATATCAATGGTCAAAGCCACTTATCAAATCAAGTATCTTGAGTAAGAAGAGTGAGTTGGGCAGTGTTGGCTTCCAGTGGAAATAACTGGTAGGAAATTATTAAACATCCTCTGGCTCCTTCATGGAGGTTTTTTTTTTAGCATATTTTAAATTTCTTTAATTGTGTGTACACAGTTCAGAGGGTAATACCATTAATTAGACCAACAGGAAAGAATAATATAAAGGTATAACCCTCTATAGTGCATTGGGTTTATCCCTGATTAGCAGAGCTGCTCTGAGCTCATGGTAAATCTGTGTGTATGTCGTTAGGAAGGCAGGATTAAGTTGGTCATTAATACCACCAAAAAAGTTTTCATCAATGAAAATGAGTAAAAAACGGTAGGGGAAATAAACCATTACAGAACTGTGGTGTCTGTCTGTCTGTGTGTGTGACAAGTGCTGCTGCCAGAGGAGAATCCTGATGAGGATCCTGCTGGGATCTGCACACAGCAGTTTCCTTCCTGCCTGTTTATTCAGGCAAGCACGGACTTGCTTTGTTAGTTACTTCACCTCTTGTAACTGATGGTTGGCAGGGAAGATCAGCTACTTTCTGATGAGCTCTCGAGTGTATAAATTGTTGAATTTATTTTTTTTTTATGATGGACGATGGCACAACCAGATTTTTGGAGTGGATGGCACCTGCGCTGGAATTTTCATCTCTGCTCTTCGCCGTTCCCTTCGAGCTTATTTGCATGAGGTTGCAGTGCTAAGCAAATGTTCCCTGTGTCTTAACCTGTTGCACAGCTAACCCCGTGCCTTCCCCTTGTTCTCCTGCTGTGGAAAGGAAGGTGGATAAGCGGAGCTCCCGTTGTGTGGCCGTGCTCAGACAGGCACTCGGCAGCGAGGTCCTTATCAGCGCCTCGCCGATAAACCAGGGCACAAAAGCCTTGGCATGGACCCACATCTCCTACTTATTTGGAGATTAAAAGCTCTTGAGGCTTTGGTTTGTTGTGAAAGTTAATTGCAAAGCCCTTGAACCTTGGCAGGGCTCCCACGGCGAGACTCGTCACGCCGGAGCCGAGCCCTCCGGCAGGTACGGGGCTTGTCCGGGCCGGTCACGGGAGGGAACGGTACCTCCAGAGGGCCTTTCTCCCCAGACACTTCAGATAATCCCAGGAGGAGATGCACAGTCCTTAGGAGGTGCTGGTCTCTCCCTTCTGCTGCAGCATGAGCCAGGGTGGTGGGGTGGGGAGGGACAATCCCACCCATCACCTTAATCTCCCCCGCTGGCTGCATCGCCACTTACGTGTAATTAAGGGTTGTGTTTGGTAGAGGCTCTCGTGCCTACGTCAAATCACGTCTTCAGGTGCCTGCAAGCAGGGTTGGTTCCTCAGGGGTGTTCCCAGCACTGCTCCTTGCCCAACACATCTCCGTGACCCACTCAGGGAGCGTCTCGTCTGTCAAGTCTTGGTGTCCCAGAGCATCCACTGAGACCTTCTCTGTTTTTTTTGGGGTCGTGACCTACAACCAGGACCCTGATCTTGCAGGTCCTGCAGGTGAAAGCGGTGAGGAGGTGAGTGCTGGCAGGTGAATGAACCCAGCCTTGCCCCAATTATTAGCATTTAAATAACTCACCATGGGAACCTTGCACACTGCTGGTGCTCTCAGGGGTGGGATGTTCTCCTCAGCCAGGCAGCTCGGCACAAACCTGAGAGGAAAGCAGCAGTATAAGTCAAGGCAAGTGGTTGCACAGGGACAAGGTTTGTTGGTTTTGGTTCCATTATTATTGTTGTTAATGATGCTTTCTGATGGCTCCTTCATATGCAAAACCTTAAGCACCAAGTAGCTGAGGAATTTGGTGAACCGTGGGATGGGTGGTCAGGTCACTGTATTGGAGATGGAGAGTCTGGAGCCCTCTCTGTGGGGCTGGTTTGGACAGGGTGGTTCAAAGTTGATTCTTGCTTGTGTGTATTACTTTGGGTTTCAGTTTCCATCACAACCTCCTGATACTTATTTTTTATTAATGCTTTTATTAGTGCCAGGGGCTGTGCAGTGGGAAAGCTCAACCACAGAATCACAGACTGGTTTGGGATGGAGGGACCTTAAGGACCATCCAGTTCCAACCCCCTGCCATGGGCAGGGACACCTTCCACTAGACCAGGTAGCTCAAAGCTCTATCTAGCCAATTCTCCTAAGAAGGGACAGAAGATCCCAAAGGGTCTCAAGGAGGACTGATAGAGTGTTCCTCATTTTAAGCCGCCATCCTTAATTTCAAATAAATAAAAATACTGCAGTACCCAGTGGTATCATTTTCTACCTGAGCTTTGAAACAAAAGTAAATATTACTGGCCTGGCAGCAAAAACTGAAAGGAGAACAAGAAGCAATGCATGCAGTGGAATGTCAGCCAGTTTTGATGTTTTTCTGTATTGGTCTTGTGGCATTTCTGTGGAACAGGCAGGAGACAATGTTCTCTTACATAATGCTCGTGTCACTGGAGTGTTATTGTATCTGACTGTCACAGATGAGGATGCTGTATTTATGTCTCAATGAATCTCATCCCTCAGTTTACGTGTCCTCTGACCTCTGGGGAATATCACAGACCCAGTGTTGTGGAGTACAATGGCACGTTTGATTTATCAACTCTATTAATGGTCTGGTTGAAGGGAGAAACAACACGTTAATTAAATTCACAACTGATGATAAACTTCGTGTTGCAAGCAGCAGTCAGGGCAGTGATTGAGAATGGAGGACAAATTCATATTTTAAAAACCCCCCAACCTGTGGGTTGCCAGGCGTTGATTTTGGCGCTGCTCTGTTGATGGTATTAACATAAATTCAAGCTGACCTGGGTGCAGTGGGATAAAAACAAACATCTACCCTCGGAAAATCCTCCGCCTGAATGTGAATTTCACTGTTGGCTTTGGGCTGTTTCGTGTTTTGCATTTCTTTTCTGTGGGTTTTAGTAATGAAAACAAACAACTTGGCTTCACCTTGGGTTGGAGTTAACTCCGTTTCCAGTCGTTTTCTCCTTCCCACACTCGGTGGCAGAGCTGCAAGTAGGCAAGAGGTTGTACATTTTTAGTTGGGATTGAGAATGTTTGTTTTCTAAAATAATGCAAAATCTCTGGATTCAGGGCTGGCTCGTTTCTCTTGAAGGATCCACACACACAAGTGTTCCTGCATGAGATGTTCAGTGCCCCACCAGTCAGGTGCTTCGAGTTAAATTAATGTATAGGAGAGGGATGTATTGTGTGGGGCTCTCAGCCCCTGTCCATGCATTACCCCCTCCCCTCTGCTTTTTGGGTTATATTCCTGCCCTTCCTAATTGTCTCCAGCTGAAACTCTCCCTTAAGAGTGAGCTCAGATGGAAAACATTTTTGTGTGAAGTGTTAGTGCAATTTTGGGGAGGGAACCCTCATTTTTAAAGGTGGAGTAAGCTAGAACTACTGTATTTATTAAACCAAAGATGCTTTATTTTAGTAAAGGTATCTGGGAGGAGAAAAATGCCACAAACACAGTGATATTGAGCACAAAAGGGGCAGTTTAACCTATACCCTCTTTTTCTTGGTGCAGGTTATTGGAGGGAGGCTTTTGGAGATGTGTTTGCAGGGAATGACATTAATTATTCAGGGCTGAGCTAAATAAAATTAATTTTGGACAGGAAGTGAGTTACTTTGTCCTTGTCATAACCCCCAGTCCGCACGAACAGCACTCAGGTTATGAAAAGGCTGTTGGAAAATGAAGAAGAATCTCACCAGCTCACTATCCTTCTTCTTGGTCGGAAGGAGGATGTTATTTTAAAGATCAATTGTGTTGTTCAGGTGCTATTATACCATCTCAGAGACAGAGTTTTGGATTTCTTTTATTTATTTAAAAAATATTTCGCGATGGGCAGGTTGTTTTTTCACTAAAGCTTTTTTTTTTTTTTTTTTGGTGCTACATTTTCTCTTTTTGCTGTACCTTGGGGTACAATTAGGAGTGTGTTCTGCATCTGAGTGATGCCAGGACTGCAGCAAGCATTAAAGCCCTTGAAAGGTAAATACTGCAGAGGGTGTCACAGCAGTACTCCTGCAAAAAGGAAAAAAAGCCACCAGCGTTTCAGGGGTTTATTCAGCCCTTGATGTTTGAGGGCTGCAGAGAGGGGTTGAGGGCTTGGAGGATCTCACAGACCATGGATTGGGAAGAACAGGTCCAGCTTGGGATCAGAGAAGTAACACCTGTTATGGAATCTCTGGAATAAACACACAATCCCAGAATGCTTTGGATTGGAAGGAACCTTAAAGACCATCCTGTTCCACCCCCTGCCATGGGCAGGGACACCTTCCACTACCCCAGGTTGCTCCAAGCCCTGTCCAACCTGGCCTTGGACACTTCCAGGGATCCAGGGGCAGCCACAGCTTCTCTGGGCAACCTGTGCCAGGGCCTCCCCACCCTCACAGGGAGGAATTTCTTCCCAATATCCCATGTAAACCCCCACTCTTTCAATGTAGAGCCAAAGATATAGAGCTTGTGTTGGTAATAATGGCTGAGCTGACAAGCAAAGTGCTAAACACGAGTACCTGGGTGTGTTTCCCCAAGGAATGGGATGAGGAAACATCACCTTGTCCATGGGGGTACACGTGGGAGAGCACAGGGATGGAGAACTGGACCAGGAGCAGTTTGGTGGGTGTGCCTCTCGCCTTCCTCCCCACCTTGTGCCGTATATAGGGCAGGGGCTGCAAGTCTGGTTAATGTGCAGCACAGAGGGACCTGGTGATATTAAAGGAAAAGTGAGAACACTTCCTTTTGACTGCTTGAAGGCATCCCTCGTTCCCCTGGCTGTTATCTGCAGCAGCATCCCTGTTCCCCACCCCATCTCCTCCTAATGAAGCAATTACATGCACAGGAGTGGGATGGCTCCCAGTAAGGACTCACTCCCAGTAATGATCCTCCCCAGGCTGGGGAGGTGTCACGGACAAAGCAACACTCTGAGCACCAAGGACAATGTCTTAATATATTATGAGTTTTCATCAATTTTAAGGTGCGCTGCATTTATTGAATTGCAGTGGGCTTCAAAAGTTCCTGCCGTTTGAAGTGTTGGAGGAGATCAGTCGCTATTTTGGAACATTAATTTATACAATTCAGATCACACTTGTAGGTTTTTTTTTGTTTCCCAGCGTTTCTTGTTTTACTAATTGCAATTGTTTCACGTCCTCTAATCTATTATACTTTTTAATAAGGCATATAATTCATTATTTAGGTGGCAGTGTTCTGATAATTAGATGGGTTATTTTTGTCAGCGCTGATTAGTTGGTAAGTACAGATTAATATTTGAAGACTTGATGTGGTCTCTTGCTATTTGGGTTTCAAAGAGGTGATGTGCCACTTGTTTCGTGATATTCCCAACGACTTCATCCCTTCCAGCCTGAGGAAAGTGCCTTGTAAAGAGCGTTTGAAAGCCTTTGGATCTTGTTTTCTCTGTAAAACTCATGTTAGGAAAGCGCCAGCGACTGTAAGCTGGGGGTGATGTGTTGAAATTGCAGCTCCCTGGGCAGGTGGGGGGGTCTGTACACCAAATGGGCTTTTTGGGTGCACAGGCTGGGCACGGACCCGCTGTTTGCTTGATGTGTCCTTTCACAAATAAAAAGCCTTGGCCTTTTTTTTTTCCCCCAGAGTTAATTGCAGAGCGGGACAATGTGGCCTTTGTGTGCCTGTCCCTGGCTGGGGACGGTTTCTCCTCTCCCCCCCGCAGAGCTGGCAGTGGAGCCGGTCTCTCTCCCTCATGCAGAAGCTGTTTGTAGGGTTAAGGCTGTTTCAGTTCATTTGCAGACTGGTTTTTAAGGGGGTGGTGGCTGAGGGGACAGAGGGAGCACCTGCAGGCTGTCGGGGCTCTGGTGTGGGTTTTTCTGGGTGAAACATCCCAGTATTCCCCCTCCCCTGCAAACCAGACCGAGCGAAGCAGCGGATGATGCGCTGCAGTGTAATTAAACATGTGTTTGTGGGGTTGCAGCCTTCTGCCTTCTCCAGGATAACACAAACCACGCTGCTGGGAGAGATGATGTAGTTGGAGCCGGGCCATCGCATTATTTGAGACCAGATCTCTGGGCAGGGGGAGCAAACCAAGCGGCTTTTTTGTCACTTGGTCACCCCTACCAAGGAAACCTCAGTGCTCTTCGGTGGCTCCTGCTCACTGCAGGCTGCTTCAGCCTTCCCTGCGCTGGCAGATGGCTCCAAACACAAATAAGCCTCGGGGATGCCTGTCGCTGCCTGTGACCCTGGGGAAAGTAGAAACCACATCGGAAATGAGCAGGGATAAGGAAGATGCCGAGCGTTTTTCCTTGAGCAAACAAATGTGGCAAAGGGAAAGTCAGGATAAGCTCTGTGTGTTTATCAGCGCCCTGAGCGCGCCTCGGGCGATCCCCTCCCCTGCCTGGGATGCCAGGGGGGGTTCTTGCTCCTTGGTGGTTCAAGGACACTTGCATTAATTGATAATCTCTGGTGTTGTGGGGTTTGCATGTGTTTCCAGAGCCCCTCTGCCTGAGGGTGGGAGCTGAAGTCGTGGGGTTTCTCTCCTTCAAGTTACTGAGGGGGGGGTGAATTTAGCACTTGCTGGTGCCTTCCGTGTGGAGATCCAGCTGTGAGGGATAGTTGGATGGTTGTACAGATTTGGAGGTGAGTTCACAGGCTAGTGAAAAAGCAGGGCAAGAAAAGGATTTACCGAAGGGGAAACGGAGGAGGGATGCTGAGGGCTTCCATGTTTTCCCTGGGTTTGAGTCTGTTGGGCTGTGGAAATAAATCAGGGCCTCAGCAACCTCAAAGGGGAGACAGGAGGGTCTGCCAGGAGGGCAGAGCTGGAAAAAAGGAGACTCAGGATGTCTCCATTGCCCCATTGCAGTCCTGTCAGGCAGCCTGGGAATCCCAGCCCTGGTTCACCTGGGCTTTGGTGCTGGAATTGGCAGGAGAATTGGAATTGTAGGAGAAGTGGCTGGTGCTCATGCAGGATCTCACTGGTGCTCATGCAGATCTCGCTGCTGCTGAGGAGGGGGGTCACGGTGTAAGTCGGTTAAGCGGCCGGATTGCCCTGGTGTGTTTGCCACAGGATAATGGAAAATTCCTGTGAGGAGTTGCGCTTGATCTGGGGCCAGAGGGAACAGGATGAAGTCTATTCCCCCAGCAAAGCGATAGAAGAGTACACTGTGCATCTTCCGGCGCCTGCTGCCAATGTTTTTATAGGCTTGAGATCTTGTTTTGGAGAAGTATCCGCATGCAAGGCCAACCTGCAGCCGTGCCAGCTCCTTGCCTTGCGTCCTCTTGCACTGCCTGTGTGCCATTCCCTTGGATAGTTTTGGAGAACTGTGTGCACAGAGCCTGGGATAGCCTTGTTTTCCGCTTCCCAAGATGATGGGAGGAATTCAGGGCTGCGGGGTCCCCCGTGGTCAGTGGCCTGACACAGCATACCAGGCACGTCAACTCTGCTGACACCAGTGAGGAGCCTTTCAGGGGCTGCAGTAGTCTTTACATCCTCCTGCTTTCCCTGAGTGGGTTTGGGTTCATCCTGCTACATGAAAATTAAAAAAATTACCGTCAGAGTTTGTGGAGTTGAAAGGAATCTGAGAGAACTGGTGTAAGTCTATTCAAGGAAGTTTTAATATCTCTTAGGGCTTTGTGGTGTCTTCGTGTTACAAACCCATTTGTGCCGTAAGGCTTTAGACTGAAGGATTCAACTTGCTGTTCTTTGACTGTTATCACTAATAAAATGACTTTACAGTTTGATAGCCCCTTTCACTCTAGGATCTAAAAGTACTTAAAATATGCTAATGAATTAATCTCCTTGATAGCTCTTGAGTGCAGCTCTTTGTACAGGAATTTGGTCCAAAGCCTAGTGAAGTCAGTGGAAAGATGTCCATGTCATTAGCTCTGGCAAATCCCTTAATCTGTCTGTCCCTGCTTGTCCCATCCTCAGCCAGAGATGATGGCATGGACATCTTCCCATGCCAGGAGTCTCATCCTTTCCCCTGTGGGATTTTTTTACTTGTTTTTCTGCCTGGTTCCCCTGCTGAGGAGCATGTGGGGGCACCGGTACTTGGAAGGTAAGGCAGGGGGTTCTTTCTCTTATCTGCTGTTGTGCTCTGACTTAACATCAGAGGTTTAAGAACAATCTGGGTTGGATATAACATGAAATAAACCTGGAAGAGAAAGTCTTGTTATCCCAGCAAGGATGCAGTGTAGAGCAAGAGCTCTGTGCTCATTGTTTCCGCCGTGGTCCTGCTCAAGGAGCGGTGGTTTCCTCTGGTGGGAAGAATGTAACCACCTCTTGTGGTTTCCAGTCCAAGACCATCCAGTGAACTTAATTCCTTCACCCATTCTCATTTTGTTGGAGGTTTGCCATTGATTCAAACGTTTGGGATCACTCTTTGGAGAAGACATCTCCTTCTGCTGCGGGATAGAGCCATGGACACAGCGCAGGGCTGGGCTGTAAGGAGCGATGGAGTGCTGCTGGTGGAAGCTCTTTTGATCCAGTTCATGCCTGTCAAGTGAACTATCTGGGGAATTCTTCTTCTTGCTGTATTAAAGAAGATAAAAGCAGTTCTGCCCCCTGGCAGAGCCGGAGACACGAGGCTCTGTGAACATCTTGACGCCCCTTTCCCCTTCCAGACGTGTGATGGGTCGTGTAATGTCCTTACGTCTGATCAGCCGTGACAATCTGTGTTTTATGGATTCTCCCTCCTTGTCACCCTGTCACAATCTCCCCTCTCCCCCTACCTTTCATTAATTGTCTCTCAAAACTACCTTGTCGTGGCTCTGATGATTTTTTCCAGCGGATAAGCCTGTTAGGGATAATCTGGTTTGCTGAATTTCCTTTCCGCTGGGCAATCTCCTTAATAGACGCCTCGGAGGATTTCATCCTGTTTGGTTTCAGGATGTGGCTTCGTGTAAATATTCTGTTTCTCCGTGGTTCTTCTGCTGATTAAGGTCTGTTCTTTCTCCTAAGTAAATTGTCTCCTAAAACGCTTCAGAGAGAAAGGAGTTTCGTGGAGACTTGGGGTGTGTTTGGTGCTTTGGAGCAAACGGCGTTGGCCAAGATGGTCACAATTCTCTGTTGATTTTGGATATGTCAACTTGGACATGTCAGGGGCCAAAACAAAGGGAAGAAGAAAGCTGAGGTAAAGAAAAGAGTTACAATCCTTGAATGTGAAATTGTTTGTACCTACCGGGTATGTGATTGTTGGGGTTTCTCCATGGGACATCCTGAAGGGGATGAAAAAGTGGCCAGAAGGCACATCCCTTCTCTGTTTATCCATTTCCCCACTATGCAATAAATAATAGCATCATTTAATATCTTTCAGAGTTTTATCAAAGTCCAGACATTTGCCATCATTGCTCCTTTTGAGCAAGCTCATTTTCAGCACTTTTAAAAACAAACCTCTTCCTCTTCATACACGTTTCAAGGATGCTTTGCTTTTTCTTTTCCCTGGCCCAATCAGCTCTGGATGGAGGGTCAGGAGATTACAGTTCTGTTCCTGGCGTCGCCAGCGAGCTGCTGAATGATCTTCAGCATTTTGTTTGATCTTTCTGTGCCTCATTCTCGCAAATAAGGATGCTGGTAATAACTTTCCATTGTTAAAGCTCTGGTAATAACTTCCCATTGTTAAAGCCCTTAAAGCCCTTGTGTGGAAAGTGCTATATGGGACTTAGAATAATTATTGTCATCATTTGCAAGTGAAGGTGCTGGAAATAAAATGTATGCAATAGGGGACCTTGGTTCTTGTTGAAAGGAATTATTAGAATAATTTTGGCTGGAATGACCAATAAAATGTGAATAAGGCAACTGATTTTATTGATTTTATAGTTGAGCTAGGTGATCAGAGAAATGAGGGGAGCATGTGGGTTTCCATGTGAGCCATCCTTGGAATGAAGGAAAGCCTAATTTTGGCTCCAACTGATTTTGGTCTGGTCTAGCGTTTACACACCACGTGAAGCCATTTTGGCCATTATTAATAAAAACCAACCCAAACCCAACAAAAACCCAAATCCCATCAAACAAACCACAACCCAGGGGCTCTTCCCCACCACTGCTCCTTCTTGAGCTGTGTCTGATCAGGCTGATCTCGCATGTAAAGGCACCTTTAAGCAGTAAAGGCAATATAACACTGCCCATGATTGTCCACGTGGTGCCCAGATACAGCAGTTAGAGGTGCATTAGGATAATGAAGAAATCCATAAGTTTCCCCTATACATTTCTCAACTCCTGGCTCTTCCTCTGTCCCTCATTGCCTCTAATTTTTACAGCTTGCTAAAAATAGGGTCTTGGAAAAGGCTTTGAGCTGTTGAGACAGAGACAAAGCAAAACTGTAAATCACTTGACAGCTCATTTCCTTACAGCAAATATCTTACTCTTACGACTTTATGTTTAGATTAAGGAAGGAATAAAATCTAGCAGGAACTTGGTGTGGTTACTGTGTGTTTCAGTTATAAATAACAACATAAGTAGGTATGGGCCAAATCCTGTTGGAAGGGAGCAAACTGAACATCAGCTTTTATCTTTTAAGCATGTCAGATGTGGGGGTTTGTGGGGCTGGTGTGGAAAGGAGAGGTGGGGTTTGCCTTGCAGTGTTGGGCACAGCTCTGTGGAGGAGCAGTGATGCCAGCACTGAGTGCCATGGCACCAACACAGCTGTGTCATCTGATGGAGGATGTGCCTCATCCTCTGTCTGTCAAGTCCCTTTAGCTCTTGTTGTCACTGACTCTGTGCTCTGCAACATTGTCAGCCCCATTCCTGCAGCGGGTGGGAGCTGTGCCAGTAATTCCAGTCAGGATGGGATAAAGACCTTGATGGTCATTTCCTTTCCTTGTGCACACAAGGATCTCCAGAATTCTTTGCAAACTCTGTCCTCCTAAGGCAGGTCAGAGCACTATTCAGTTGCCAGGTTAGTTTTATTCCTTTGGAGCATTTGCTTTACGCTCTGGCTGGGGATGAGAAGAGAGGAGCCAGGGCTGGATTTTTGGAAGACGTGGGCAACTTTTTCACAAGTGTCTACCTCAGTCTTCTGCAAAAGCCACATTTCAGAGGGATCTGGTGGAGGTTACCCATGTTTTGATGGGTTTAAATTCCTCTAGCACTACACTCCACTGAGCTGCTGCTCCTGTTCCCCGTCGCCGCCGCCTCAAAGGGACCAGCCAGACGAGAGCAGATTGTGCCAAAGCTCCCCCGTGCAAATAAAAGTCACGGGATCAAGCCTGTAATGACAGACTGCATCTTCTGCTGTGGCAATGTGTGTTTTGGGTGAGGGAAATGAGAGCTGTTCCTTCTGGATGCGGCGTTGGATCATCAGATCCGTGACCCGTTATTGTGCTGGTTGATCACAGCAAATATTTTGGCGGTGTTTTGCACGGCTGGGCATTGACATCATCTAAGGACAGCTCAGGAGGGATGAGTCCTGCTTTCAAATCTGACAGTGACCTGTGACAAGAGTGTGGACAAGGCTCTACTTTCACCTGAGCTGCTGTTCCCCAACCTTAACATCTCTGCAAGGAAAAAAAATGCCTTCTGGCAGGCGAGGGTCACAGCGTTGCGTTAGACCTGCTCTCCCTGCATTGCACAACAATCAGAAAAAGGAGTTATCAGTGTCCCAGGAGGCAGAGAACAAATTTAGGTCCCGGTCTTGCATATGCTTATACAGCTAATTAGCTCTACTCAATGGAGCCCATTCAGCCCGTAGCACTTGTCCTTCATCTGCCGAGGCCGTGTGTGTGAATGCTCATTGAAACGCGGTCAATCGGAGTATTGTTGCACCTACATTATTGCTTATGTTCTTTCTTGAAGCCAGGAACAGTCTCTCCATCAGAGAAACCTTTTATTTTTTTTTTTTTTTTTAAAAACGTAATGCAGCTATTGCTGTGAAATTACAGGCCCAGGTAAATTTATTCTTTTCGGTTCCCGGGTCTGAAATTGCTGAGCTCGGCTGTTTTGAGGCAGGGAACAATATTTGTCATCGCTTGGGCTGATGTGGCTCCAGATTTAAGTGTCGTGCCAGCTCCAGGACTCTGAGTAATAGACACATAATGAGTGATTACCCGATTGTTGTCGGGTGGTTGTGTATCAGGACCTTTCTGTCTTTGCAATTAATCTGCTCGGAGATGAACGTTCGACCAGCTCCTGCCGCGATCTCTCTTGTCATTTCAGTCACTTGGCAGCGAAAATTGCAGTGAGACTTGTATCACATTTTGAACTAGACTTTTGCTGATGCTGTGTAAGGATAGTGGAGCACATAAAAACGAGCAAATCTCGTATTCAGTGGCAGAGTGTGAATGCTGAGTGTGCCGAGCCCGGGTCAGTGCACCAGCTGCTTTTACTTTGCTCCTGCATTAAAACTAACTTGTGATAGCGACAACTGAGCTGAAAAACCGGAATTTACATAATGATTCTGTGTTAATGATATTAAACATCATGGCACTAACAATAGCCTGTTAAAAGGCAAATCCACAGAGGTTTCTTTTTCCATTTGACCTTGAGTGCTGATGTTGGACTGGGCTCGGCATCGCATTTTTTTCCCCATGTTTGAACTTGAAAGGTTCTTTAATTCTCAGCTCAGTGTTTCTGTTTTGCTTTTTAAATTCCTTATTATTTCCCATGGCTGCAGTGTGCACTGATACCCCGTGCCAGGTCATTTCCAGGACTTGGACCTGAATTAGATTCAGTAGCTGGAAGGCTCTGGGCCTCAGAAATGTTTGTACATGAATCAGTTCCTGGAGGACAAAGACTCATCCTTGGCCGCAGAGCATCCTACACACGACTCTCCTTGTGCTTCCAGGCACTGTGAGAAGAGAAATGTGGAGGCAGGCTGTTCCCAGGATAGTCCTGCTTAAAATTTCCCGCCTGCATGGCTAATTTTGAGTTTTGTCTCCTTTCCCAGCCAGATTCTCTCTCCCAGTCTTTATCAGATGCTCATTAGCATTCGTTCCCACCCAGCACCGGGCGGTTTGTTGAAGTTTTGGGAAAAGCTTTGCAGCTCTGGCGCTGTTGCAACCCCGTCAGTGAAATCTCCCATAACCCCTTCACACCTCAGCTCTACCCCTTGTGTCCAGTCACCCTGAATTATTGAATTTCAGGCCTTGCTTAGCTCAGGGATCTTGTGATGAGTAAGATTTTGGGATCAATAGGGTTATGGCAGGGTCTGCAGCGCTGGCAGAACTTCCAGCTGGAGATGCTGCTGGTCCTGCAGAGCCCAGGGAGTCACTGATGGTGGTTGCAGACCAATTTCAACCTGTAGTTTGAAACTCTATCACAAAGTGCTGCCTGCAGGGTCCGTGCTGCGTGTTACCCAAGTCAGCAGATGCCATCACGCACTTACTGGCTGTTGCTCCCCGACTATTTTTATTTGCATGCCTGGAATTCCTGCTTTCAGCTCAGCAGCAATAAATGAGCCATTTGCATAATGAATGGTTTGAAAATCTGCATCCCTGCAGTGTCTTGAGCCTTGCCCTTCAGAAGGGCTTGTTTGCCTGGAGAAGGTGCCATAATTCAGAAAGCTGAATTCCTCTGGGAAGTGGAAGTTTGGATGGGAAATAGGTTTTGTTGTTGTTTTTTTTTTTCTTCTTTTTTTTTCCCCCGAGCTGATTTCTTCTGTGGTTGCCTGGTTTGGAGCAAGCAGAGAAAAATGCAGTGTGTTACTCTGTGTTACAGGGGCAGTTGGATGGTGTGCTCAGAGGCAGGTTAATGTGAAAGAGGCAGGTGGGAGGGAGGTTTGGGCTAAAAAAGATGAAAAGAGAGCGTTTGCAGAATTGCAGGGAAAAACCAGGGCCGTGTGTGCTGTATTGGGGTCTCCTTGGCAACTTTTTTCCTCTGATCTGCTGCGTGTTCAGGAGCAAAGAAATGCGTTGATCTTCAGTGCTTGGGAGGAGCCAGTTCCCTCTGATCCGAAAAGTAGGAGCACCACTTGCTCTAATAATCCAGGTGAGGCATGAGCTCTTCTGTGTCCCTGTGGATACTTTTGGGATAGCCCCACTTGTGACCACGAGGCCACCAAGTGTCCATGACCTCTGTGTCCTCCAGCTGAGACTGGGGCATCTCCCAGACATAGTAAGGTGCTCCATTCTTCCCCTCCACTGGGATTATGGAGCAGAAAATGGGGTGAAGGACCCCCAGACTGAGCCCCACTGCTCCCAAAGGAGAAGCCATTGGTCCTTGGGCACTGGAAATTTTCTGCTGTGCTGCCAAGGAGCCCCACAGCTCAGATTTCCTAATCATTCCTAGTAAATACAAACCAGGAGGACGAATAACGTGCAGTGATAACTCCCCTGCAAACACTGGCATCCCACTCGCTCTGATAAGGCGTCGCTCCCTTTCAAGTCCCTTAAAATGCTTTCCGTGTTTCCAGGGCTCCTTACTGCACAAATTCTGCAAAGGCATTGGTTTCTGTTTGTTTTCCTTTAAACTGCTTTCCAATTTCTCTTCGCCGGGTTTGGGGAACGCGTAGGGAGCTCCATGGGAGGAGGAGGAGGAGGAGGAGACGAGCGCGGCCGAGTCCTTAATGGAAAATAAATGTGAATCAAAATCCAGTCCAAACCCTGTAATCTCTGCCCCACACAAGGAAGCTCCACTTCAAGGAATAAAAGTAGGAAAAAAATAGGTTGGATTTAATTGCTTTGGATGCCCTGGTACAGCAGAAGAGCGAAAAGGCGATAAAAGCTGCAATTTAAAGCTCTGGCAGCGGCGGGTTGGAAAGGCCGGAGCTGGTGCACCGGGAGATGGATACTTTATCCCTGGCACATCTCTGCTGAGTTAAGATAAATGTTGAGCTATTAAGTTCCTGAGAGCACTAAGAGGCTGGGAGAAGGTCACGTACAGCTTCCTCTGTTTTGGTTTTGCCTCTGCGCTGCGTCCCTGGCTCTCTGGAGCTGCGAGCGAGTTTCCTTTCTCCTCTGAGATTCCCCCAAATGACCCCCCCCCAAAAAAAAAAAAAAAACACAGGGGAGCTCAGGACAGCCCAGATCAGGGCATAGGGTGTTGTTTCCTCCTCATGGAGTCCAGGCTGGAGCCAGCTGTGCCATGTGGGCAGAGGTTGGGGAGCACCTGGCAGATGTGGTAAGATGCTTTAGGAGGGCTTTGAAACTCCTGGGCACGTTCTGCTGAGCAGAGTTGTGATGCTCAGTATTGTCCAGCCAGGTGGAAACAGTGCGTGGAGAGCCAACAGCATCCAAAAAAACCTGGGGGTGCCCCCATTTTCTTGCTGTCTTGCCCCCTGAGGTGGAAAAAGCCAGAACAGTGGGGAGATAGGATGAGAGGAAATGGCCTCAAGTTGTGACAGGGGAGATTTAGGTTAGATGTTATGAAAAAATTCTTGACCAAAAGGGTTGTCAAGCCCTGGAATAGGCTGCCCAGGACAGTGGTGGAGTCACCGTCCCTGGTGGGATTTAAAAAAGGTGTGGAGATGTGGCACTTGGGGACATGGTGGCCTTGGCAGTGCTGAGTTATAGGTTGGACTTGAGGACTTTGGAGGGCTTTTCCAACTCAAATGTGACTCAGAGTTTCCATGGAAAACGGCTCTGCTCTGTCCCCCTGCCCAAAATCCTGATTCCTCCCTGTCCTCGGGAGGCTGTGCCGGATAAAAGACCGAAGAGAGGGAGGACAGAGGAAGGGAAAGGGAGATGAATCTCCTGCATTCATTATTCCGTATGCAAAGAACATCAAAAGCACTAATGGAAAAGCCTTTTTATATTTTTCATCAAAGCAGTGGTTCAGATTTGGCAGCTGAGTTCGTCCCGGTGAAATATTTATGAATGGAGCAGCTGTGGGGCACTGCTTTAGGAGGACAGAGAGAGCTCCCTCCCTCCCTCTTCCCGAAATGTGTTTTCCCACTTGGTCCTGTTTTTCTCCCCCTCTGCTTTATTTGTGTTCCTTCTATTAGAGGAACTTGTAGATGAGTCAGGGCTGAGTTTGCACACCGCAGGTAGTAAGATATGTTTATTTATTGCTTTACTTTAGTCAGGAAAAAAGAGAGGGAAAAGGATTATCCAAACTTCAGGGATGGATGGGGATAGCAATCAGTTCCCGGATTTCCCTCTTCCAGTGCTTCCATATTTAACCTGAAAACCTCTTGACTTATTCCTCTAGCTAATAATTCATCGTGGTTTGGTTTTTTTTCTGCTGAGAAAGATGATTGCACTGACCCAAATGAGGTGTATCTTTTATTCTTCTCTAGTAATTAGACCCATCCACACGTAGGGAACTTGAAATGATTTATGAAGGTGTCTTAATCCCAGTTTATTATTTCCTAATCCAGATTTATTATTCTTCTTTCTAACTTTGCATTATCACTTGGTAAGGTGGTTCAGGAAGCACAGAAGAAGAGCTGATATTCAATTTCTATTGAAATAACAGGCAGTTAGAAGGAACAGGTTCACAGAGGGAAATAAACTGCTTTTCATTCTGGTTTTATACAGAAAATGGCAAATCTGGTGCTGCTATAAATATGTTTTTCACAGTGATGCTGTTACTGCCCTTCCCTCCCTGGAGATGGTGGGCAGGTACCCAGGTGTCACCAGGGATGCTCAGTTTGGGATGTGAGGCCCTGAGCTGGGGTGGTGGCTTTGAGGAGGATATTTGAGGGAATTCTGGAGCATCTCCAGTGGCTCAGTGTGTCTGTGAATGCATGAGGATTCTCTCACTACTTAAAATTTAAAGCTGTGTCGCCATCAGTGCATTGTGTTCTTTAAATATAGATCCTTTGAAACGCGATCGCGTCGCTCATTGAGGGATAGTTACAGTAATCGTATAAATATTTATGTCATGTAAACCAGCACAAATAGAAGTGGTGCAGGGCTGGGACAGCTCTTTGCAGTTTTGAAAAGTTGGCTTGAAATCTCAAGGGGTGACCAGATGTGTAGGTGGTTCAGCCCATAAAAATAGGAACCCTTGTCTGAGCTCATTCTGCACAAAAAGTGCATCAATGCACATGAAGAGTGTAAAGTTCCAAACCTGCAGCTTATCAAGAAGAGTTTGCAGACTGAGGGTTCACACGTTTCCTGGCTGGTGGAGTCAAAGTGACCACGTGTGGGGTTATGTAAGTGGAAAGTCCTGGCTGGTCTCCTGAGGTGTGATGAAGCCTCATTTCTGCACAGCAAACAGAGGAAATATAATGACACTTTGCATTTGTTTGCTCTTTTAATGTTTCTTTTTTTCTTTCACTGTGTATTATAATATGACAAAGCCTCCTAGCAGACTTTGCTATTAGAACCTTATGTTGATTCAGCATCTGGTCAAACATCTTGTAATCACTCACCTCTGTCCAAATCCACTCTGGTAAGATGAGTTCCCTGTTGAGGAGCTGTCTCTGGCCTTAATGACCATCACACCTGTTTGGTTTCCTTGGTTCAAGATAAAAAAAAAAAATCTCCTTGTTGATTCTTTCACAAAGATGGGGTGCCAGAGTGGTGGCCATCCCGTTCCCAGCCTCTCCTGGTGTCAGCAGTGCTGAGTGGGAGCTGTATGGCGTGTCCCCACCATGGACATGGAGAGGAGAAATCCTTCCCCCACCAATGCCTTGTGCTTAATGGAGATGTAAAACCTGAGCATGGCATTGACTCTCCAGTCCTAACACAGCTTCAGCAGCGAGCTGGAAGGAGAAGGGCTGTTAATCCTCCTGCCATCCCCTTTGAATACCATCATATTTCAGCCCTGTTAAGCCCTTGGGCCGTTGTTTATGGGTTTCGTGCTGAAAGGAAGAGCTGTGCTGAGCCTGCAAAATGCTGCTTTGCTTCTGTAACGCCCTCACCAGAGCAGGCAGCTCGTCCTCACCACCAGCAACCTTCCTCTGACCCCAAGTTCTGCCCCATGCATGGCCAAATGATTGCCCTGTGCCAATCCTTTCGTGGTCGAGCATCACTGGCTGCTTGGAAATAATCTTGCAGATCTGATTGCCTGAGGGAAATGCCTCTTTGTCAGTGGGTAGCCCTGTTTCCCCTTTCTTTTGGGGCTGAGAAGAGGGTAACAGCCAGCAGCTTGCCTTCAGCCTCCTTTCTCCCATTGTCTCGCTGCGTGTCCTTCGCAGACAGATTGATTGAATTGGATTTCTTGTGGAGTCGTGGGTTGGCATGTTCATTAACCTGCACGCTGCTCTCCTCCCTGCCCTTGCATCCATAGTATCCTCCCCAGCCTGTGCTTTATTAGTCAGGTTTTATTTCTTCCAGTTGGCATTCCAAACCCCAGGGTTTCCTTCTGCCCATCTTTTTTGCACATTTTTTCCTTAGCCCCGGGGTGGGGGAGGAAAAATACCTTTCTGCTGGTCTCTGCCACGGCTCAGTGCCAGCCTGGACATCTGGGAAACCAAGGCATGGTGATGCTGGAATGGGGGGTAGGGGGAAGGCGCTGCAAGCTGTGTTACCAGCCACAAAAATTCCATTTAGCTGGAAAACCAGACTTATGAGCTGGGACAAAATGATCCCTGCTCGCAGGGTCTGGAGTCACCGAGGTGCTGCAATTATTCAAGTCGGGGTTTTGTCTAAGTGTCTTGCAGTGAGTTTTGAGATACTGCCCATGGAAAAGGTGAATCCCACCCGTGGCACAGAGGAATTTGCAGGTGCCTCCCCAGGCTGCAGCTCGAGCTGCCGATGGGAGAGATGCTGGCAGTGATTTGTGGGGCAGGGAGTTTTCCTCCTTCCCCCTTCCGCAGGCTGTAATTCCCTGGTGTTACAACGTGTCATTTTTCCAGCATACCTGAGGAGCTGGGAAATAATGTCTGAGCCTGGAGGGACAGCAACCACGGGACCTCCAAAGGGGCGCGAGATGGAGAGATTAGAGCAAGAAACGAAGGTTGTAATTTGTTTCTCTCTTCCATCCCTTCTAGCCTGAAAAAAAAAAAAAAAAAAAAAAAAAAAAAAGTGGCCACATTCCTGGCGATCCCTTTATTTTACAGCTTTGAGCTCGTGTGTTTTTTTCGAAAGCCAGCGGATGCTGCCAGTTCCCATCACCTAATCAAAGCTCCTCTGTGGAAGGGCCGTCTCGTTATTACATCCCATTATACCCTCCGGCGGCGGCTGTACTTTATAACCGCCCAGGAAAGCTGACAGGTAACCAATGAGATGCATATTCCAGTGACAACCTCCTGCCCCTCCAGGGAGCCGGGACCCTCTCCGGTCCCGGAGCCGGGCTCTTTGTGGCTGGGTGCTTCCCGGGAAGCAGCTGGGACCATTGTCTGCCCGCCGAGGCCATGGAGCAGCGAGGTTTGCTCTTTTGTTCCCCTCCTAATTTCATTGTCCGCGTGGGGTGGATTTGCCACTGAACGCCTGCGTGTTTGTTGGATTGATGGAAAAGGGAAGAAGAGTCGGCCGGAGACACGGGAATGGCTGAGCTGGAGAGGTGGAGAAGGGGGTGGGGGGGAGCTGGGAATCTAGGAAGGGATGGAGGGGGGGGGGGAAACTGGCTAAATGATTTTATCATTGTAGCTGGGTGTTGCACCTCAGAGTGGCCTGATGGGGTGTTAATTCCTGCCTCATTCCACTGATGGGATCCAGCCCGCAGCCTACTGACCCTCGCCTTTAAATCAGTATAACCCAGTGCATGCCAGGTCTAGGGCACCAAGAGAAAAAGAATTGTGTTGGTTTTGAATTAGTGTTTCCCTCCGTCCCTCCCTGGTGCTTGTTAATTGTGTTTTACTGTTTGTCATGAAATATGGAGAGACTGAAGTATTTGTGTATTTTATATTGTTGAGGCTCATGCCTGGGGTGGGGTGGGAGGGTCTGGCTGGATTCGGAGGGGTGAGAGATAAATTAGGATTGGAATGGATTTTGAAGTTGGCTGGGGTGGAGTGTGGCATCTGGGATAACTTGGTGGAGTTTTTTTGCTGGTTTGTTACTAAATTACTTGTGGATTGTTTCTCTACTTATTTACTTGTACTGCAAAAATCCAAGTGATGCCAAGCGTGGCTGGTTCTGGTCTGGAGGCAGGGGCTGGTCCATCCAGGAAAGATGATGGGGTGTCCATCCAGGCACACAGGCTTAGAGGGGCAATATTGGCTGTGGCATCTCATTCTGCAAGGAGTGGAGCTGTCATCACAGCAGCCCAAGTAACTGGCTGTTAACGAGCACAGGGCAGCCTCAGATGAGACCTGTGCTTTGGTCTTGGGTGCTTTTGAGCACCCTTTGGTCCGTGTCTCTCACTGAGGAGGGCTGGGAGTGCAAATCCAGGGCTGCAAACTGAGTGTGTGGACAAGTGGAGTCTTTCTGCCATTAAAAAGAATTTTGCCTCCTCTGTCATCCTTTGGATCTGGTGGACGTGGCAACAAAAGGGATTCCAGGAGCACATTTTGCTCAACACAGCTTGCCTTCAAATCCTCCAGCCCCTGAGTGTGACAGCTGCTAAATCACCTGTTATTATGCAGAGAACAAAGCTGTCCTCCACGAACAAAGGAAGGAGAGTGGTCTGTAACTGGGGGGAAGGCAGAGCACAGCAGTGGGAAGGAGATGGACTCCCCTGGGTGAAGCCAAGAGCCACCAGCAAAGCTGCCAGGACTCCAGGGGTAGAGAAACCTCCCAACATAGTAAATAAAACTCCAGTTGATGGTTGAAATAGTGGCTGGATCCATCCAGCAGTGCTCTGAGCAGTGCCTGGGTGTGTGCTGCAGCACCTGAAAACCAAGGAAGAGCCACATCCAGGCTTAGCTGCGGTTTGGGCTGGATATTGCTCAGTTCCTTTGAGAACATCCGAGTGGTCATAAGGAAAGAAATGGTACCTAGACCTGGATTCCGCTTAGAATCATGGAATGTTAAGGGCTGGAACGGATTTTAAAGATCATCTAATCCCAGCCCCCTTGCCATGGGCAGGGACACCTCCCACTAGACCAGGTTGCTCAAGGCTTAATCCACTCTGGCTTTGAACGCTGCCAGGGTTGGGCCATCCACAACCTCCCTGGGCAACTTGTTCCAGTGTCTCACCACCCTCACTCAGTTCCCAGATTTGCTGATCTGCCCTCACACTTCCCAATGCCAGGCTGTCCCTCAGGGCTTTGCTCTCAGCCGTAGCCCCTCAGCTGGCAGTGAAATGACGCGATCAAAACCCCGATGCTGATTTCCCCCGGCAGCGTTTTGTGCCACCCGAGGTTTTCCCTGCAAGCTCGACCAGCAAAGCAAGAGATGCCTCTCAGAGCCTTTTGATGCTGGAAGGTTAATGCCTTGGTCCCAGCCTGGGGTAGCTGTTGGACACGAGCACAGAACCGTGCAAACAGCAGGGCAGCTGCTGGAAGCCTCCCTGTGACACACAGCGGTGGGCCAAGCCTTTCTCTTTTGCTCCCCGACAGCACTATCTAAATAATATTAATAATTAAGGGCTCAAGCTGGGCTGGATATGCTTCCCAGGGGCTGCACCATGCACTTAAGCAACTGTGCCACCTCTTCTTGATGGCCTTGGCCATCCCTGGCCGTGGCGTGTGGGTTAAGAATGAGCAGCAGCGAAGGCAGCAGGAGCCCTCCTCAATATTTAAAGACTATTGATGGGCAAGTAGGGCTGGGATGGTACAAAAATGAGCTGTCTAGACATAGCAGAAGGCAGAGAATCTGCTTTCCCTTGGTTCATGAAGTCCAGCAGGAGAAAAGCTGCTTTATTAATTTTTCCTTTCTTTTTCGATAGGGGAAAAAAAAAAAAGTCAGGAGTTTGTTTTCCCTATTCCGCAGCCCAGCTGATGTTGTAGGGGAAGGGCATCATTTTGCAGGAAAAAGTGGCTCTAGATACCTTCAGATCTCCATCTTCACCCACCCCAGCAGCAGTGGGACATCATCTCAGTATCTCTAAAGTGAGAGTAGTGCTTCACGTTTTGCTGTTTTGTCAGTAATAATTAACTGAGAAGTAGGAGGAAGACTTGTGAAATAACTCTGGAAACAGAGCTCTTCAAGGAATTAAATGAGATGATGGAAAGAGAGAATCATTAGTCTGGAATTAAAATAAATGGCTCTCTTCCTGTAAATCTGCATTTCGGGGGCAAAGGCAGATTGTAATTTCTTCTGCCACTACTGCAGCAGAAAGTGTTCCAAAATAAAGCTCCTTCAATGGCAACACTGTTTGTGATCACTGTAATTTTCATTATATATGTTAGAGAAGGGAGGGGGGAGCAGCTGCTGAAAGCCTGGTCTAAAAGTCACTGCAGAGCATCCTCTGAAGAAAAGGCTTTTTAAAGTTGCTGTAAAATATAAGGATAAAAGAAATTGAGCTCATTTTTCTCCGAGGACCATAACATCCTTTAAGGCTTAATTCTGCTTAATATTTTGTCTGTCCTCTCTGGGCTGCGCCGTCACGGTTTAATCCGTTGCAGTGCAGTTTGGTGAATTTAGAGACATCTTGAGATATGATTCTTTTTTTCTTGCTGGGTTGTTTTGTTTGGTTTTTGTTGATTTTTTTTTTTTTTTTTTTTTGGTGGGGGAGCAAGAGTGCAGGATTTTAGTGTAAATATTAATTGAGGTGTCCTGCTTGGGTGACTCCTGCCTGCCCCAAGCGGCCCTTGGCTTTGATTACCTGCTCAGTTATCCTGCTTTTTTCATTCCTCACGCTCCCCTGTTCAGATGGTCCTTGTCCCTCCGTGCTACCAGGGCAGGGAGATGAATAAATTTTACATATCTCTCTCTCCTGTCAATATTTGTGTCAGGAAAGCACTTGTGCCATTTCACAGAGAAGTCACTGTCTCCCTTCGCTGACCTTTTATTTCTTCTGTGGATGGAGAGTTTCTTCTCAAACATCCTCTGCAATCTCTGTTTCTTGTTCTCTTATCGCTCTTCATACACTCACTGTAATCTCACCATTTTGCATCTCCAAGAGCCTCCCTGCTCTTTAACCCTTGAGGGGGCTGCTTGTGCATGGCAATGACCCACCCTGTGTCCTTCTGCTGAAAGGCACCATGAACAGCTGAGCTTTTTATTTTATTTAAAACTATTTTACTGCTTAATTGCACTCGCCTTGCAGCAGGATGTGTCCTGCTGAGAGCACCTCACAGCCTGAAGAGGTGAGCTGGCACCTGTGCCCTCATTTTCCAGTGATGTAACATCTTGCCCTTGCCCATCTCCCCAGTCACTTGGACCTGCTGAATGATGTGAAATCAGCTGTTGCCCTCACACCCATTCCCAGGCTGGGATGATGGAATGACTGTGGCAGCACAGTGCTGCCAGTGCTCGTGTGGTTCGTGCCAGCCATCCCCACAGTGCTGCAGCCCCGCTGGCACCACTGCCCTCAAGGCTGGTGGGACATCCAGAGCTGTGTCCTTAACTTTCAAACCACGAATTTCCTCGTAGCTGTTTCTGTTTTCTTTCTGGCTCTTTCTCCCTCAGCTATTTTATTCCATTTTTCCCAGTCCTTCAGTACCAAGTTTCTTATAAACCCTGAAGAAGGAAGGCATAATGGATTGCACACAACATTTTTTGGCAGAGAAACGTTTGAGGTCGCCTTTGTTTTTGCTTTTTTTTTTTTTTTTTTCAGGGAGAAGGGGAAATTATTGACTCTTCATTAAAATTTCAAAGCAATAAGGGTTTGTTGCTCCAGTGGCCATCCACAGTACCCAAGCTCTCCCAGATCTGGGTTGGCCCTTTTTGCCCTCTGCATGCCACACATTCCTCATGTCCAGATGAGCCGGGCTCTGGGAAGTCTCATTAGTTCCCCATGACCCCCCCTTGGCTCTGTGCCACTTTCCCAGTGCTTCTGTCCTTGGAGAAATTCCCCTTTTCTCTCAGATTCCTGCGTGCAGCTTTCAGTTTAGGAGAAGATGTCCTGACACGGGGCAGTGGGAATAATTTTGTTGACTTTAATGGAATTTAAGGAGCTGACTGGGAGTTTCCTGGGTTGCTGAGGGGAACAGATCACTGGCTTCCCATTCAGCATCCGGATTAAATCCACCCCCAGTGACCACTGCACGTGCTACCCCGCTCTCAGAGGGTAATGCCCACTCTGGATTTCTGTGAGCAGCACTTTGGGTCGTTAAGGTGACATCGTGGGGACCAACAAGCAGATAAACCACGGAAAGGAAGGATGATTTGTCCTTGAAAAGCTCCGTGGGCGGTTGGTGAGGAAAGGGAACATGCATTGACTTGGACAGCTACTTATAGAAAACAGATGTGCAAGTTAGGAAACACAAGTGATAAATCTGAACCCATATGGCAGCTCTCTCTCAAGCATTTAGAGTCGCAGCAGCCACGGATGGGGCTCCGTTTCTCTTCTGAAAGAGGAATTCTCCATCTCTTGTAAAACACCAGGATGGTTTTGTTTGTCTGTGTGTGTGTGTGTGTGTGTGTCCCAACCTCCACTCTTGGATGGAGCAACCTGCCCCCTGTGTGCAGGGTGGGGAAGGAAGAGCAGGGATGTAAATCACTGGGACAGGTTTATGATGTTTCCTTCGCAAATGCCAGGACTGAAGGCACCAGCAAGCAGTGCAGGGCCTGTGCTGGTTTGTGTAGCTGCCAGGTACTTTCAGCAGCACCCACAGCTGGGTTGGGTTTTAACTCTGGTTTCCTGCAAAAAAAAAAATTAAAAAAAAAAGGGACTTGTTGCTGTCTCAGGGACCTCCACGGATTCTCTGCCAGGCTGAGGGATTTCTGCTCCCTCCCTGCCAGAACAGGCAGGACCTTTTGAGCCTTGGACACCTTGACCCTCAGGAGGACTCATGTTCTACTGGCTTGGATTTAAGCTCTTTCTTTCTTTCTTCTCCCCTTTCTCAAGCTTATAAAGGAAGGCAATTTCCAAGCTGACTCTGATTCTGTTACTCTTCTCATACCCACCTGAAAACTGCTTTTCAAGCAAGTTGGGGCTTAGTGGGCTGTGTAACCTCCTCTGCATTGGAAAGCCTCTTCTGCAGTCCTCCTCCTCCTCTCATCTTGTCCTTGTCAGCTCTTCTGAAATCCTTTGTATGGGAATCTATTGGGTTTTATTGGCTATTGTCTTAAGTGCACAGTTTATGAAATGAGAGCCCTTCTCCCCCACAATATCATAAGGAGATTAAAAAGAAAGCCCAGATTTATGGGAAACAGAGAATGAATACATTTAGAACCTGAAGAAAGACTGTAGCAATGTCTCATAAGGAGGCATTTTAAACTTTGGATCACACTTTAACCCAATGATTACCATTCAAGAGTTGGTTGGTTTGGTTTTTTTTCCTGGCATTTGGTTTGTAGAGGTGACTGTGGTGCATTTTCCATAGTTTTTATCATTACCATGATCTTGCTGCTGGTGCCCTGGCCAGCTGACATCCCTGTTACAGCAGGGCTGGGCCCTTGTTTTATTTCCATCTCCTTTTTGATATATTATTGCACCCTAAATTAATTTCTTACCAATCCCATTTGCAGCCCTGTTGAATGAATGGGTCTCTGGAGGGGCCTGCATTGTTAACACTGACAAATTCCATGATCTAGCTGTGCACAAACAGACACAGCCAGGGAAAAGAAGTGCTCTTTGCAGCCTGGCTGCAGTCCATGTCCTCTTCCAGTGCTTGCAGAGAGTCCTGGCTTGGAAGGAAAACCACAGAGCACTCACTGAGGCCACAGGTAGGAGGAGTGGTGGGGAATGAGGTCCCAGGCAGAGCTCTGGCTTGCAAAGGTTCACACTTACCCTGAACCAGCACCACTCTGAGTCAGACCTTGCTTGAAAACACACATGGGGTCATCCAGGGACTCATTCCAGGCCTGGAGCAGCAGGTCCCTGCTGGCAGGACAATGGGTAACAGCTTGATAGGACAAGGGGGAATGGCTCTAAACTGACAGAGGATTAGATTAGATATTAAGAAGAAATTGTTCCCTGGGAGGGTGGGCAGGCCCTGGCACAGGTTGCCCAGAGAAGCTGTGGCTGCCTCATTCCTGGAAGTGTTCAAGGCCAGGTTGGACAGGGCTTGGAGCAACCTGGGCTAGTGGAAGGTGTCCCTGCCCATGGCAGGGGGTGGGACTGGATGATCTTTAAGGTCCATTCCAGCCCAAACCATTCCATAATTCTGCGATACATTTTTATGTGTGTGTATATATATATATATATATAATATATCTATTGTAAGTCTAATATCCTGCCACTGCTGGCCAGAATTGCCTTGTCTACTCCTCCTCCTCTCCCATCTCTCTGTGTTAAGCTGCCATCCCACCCCTTATCCCGAGTCATTTGGAGTAAAGCCATCCATTTGTCTTGCCAGTGCCCTGCTCGGGTGCTGATACCTCGCACATGGTCCTGGGATGCTCCAGAAAATCCCACCCATGGCTCCTCTGGGCTGCCCTGGGGACCAGGAGAGAATCACACACGTGTGGCACTTGTGAATGAAGGTGCATTAAACTCTGAGGCAGTGACAGCTCTGCCAAATTACCTGTTCAAGTGATCTCAGTAATTATAACAGGGGAGTCAAATGAGGCTAACGGGCCATCCAGTGGCACAGGCGAGGCTGTAAGAGCTGAATGGAAGCCCTTTAGGAACTTGCAGGGCTGAGGATGTGTCTATGGTAGAGTCTGGGTAGGAACTGTTGAATAAACATGGTGAAACCCTGTCAATTAGCACTAAATTGTCTTTAAAAGTATGTTCACTTCAGGTAAAAGTGGTACCATCCTCAAGAACTGCTTAACCCTGGATTTTTCAGATTTTCTGGCACTGCTGTGTTTTCTCAGGGTCTGAAGTAGGATTTTATAACGTAAGGGAAGACTCTTCTCTTGTGCTTTGAGTTAAGCAGGCTTAAGGTTTCCTCTGAAGTATCCCAGGAACCCAGATGATCTGGGAGCTCAGGTTCCCCCGGTGTCTTTGGAAATCCCAGCTGCTGTGCCTCCCACTGGGTAGGAGTTCAGATGTTTCTCAGATGGCATTAAATCAAAATTCTTGTGGTCAGTCCTTTCAGGTTTGGTTTGTCGATGGCAGAGTTTCGTGTAAGGGCAGGGGTGACTCGAGTCCTCCTGCATCCTGCTTGGCAGCCACAGCTCCCAGGGCTTCCTTATTGTGAAGGAATTACTGTTCCAGCAGAGGAGGAATGCTGGGCATGTACAGGGATTGGTGTCAGCTCTCTCCAGCCTTGAGAAGAGCAGTGGCTGGTGGCTGATGTCCTGCATGGTTCCACGTAAATCTTGGCCCAGCTTGGAGCTGAGTCCTTGGCTACAGGGTTTGGTGGGCTCATCCTGGGGAAGCAATAGCTCCAGTACCTTCTGCCTGCTTTCTTTTAACCTTTTTTTTTTTTTTTCTTTTCAGTGAAAAGGGTAGAAAACTGCAGAAATGGTGCCGTTGGGGAGCCAGAATTCACTGTGGTGGTTGGCATCGCCGAGCACTGTTTGTATTGATTGGAGCCGAGGCAATTAAGAGCCTCCCACTGCTTTCACTGGAGGTTTCTCTGCATAAGGAGGCTTGAAGCAGAGGGGAGGGCCATTACAGCACATAAACACGGCTCAGGCTGGGGTCTAGAGGCGTCTCACAGCCTTGTTGAAGCCTGAAATATTCCTTATTGACTGGTGAGGGGGCCAGCACGAAGCACACGTCTCGACAATGTGTCTTGTTGGCTTTGCAGAGCGTGGCCAGAGGAGGTGCCAACCCCTCCTGCCAGGGTGATGAGGTGTGAGGGCAAGGCTGGATCCCTCCCCACTGGCCTTCATCTTAGGGCTCTTCCTCCAGTGCAGATTTCTCAAAGGTTTCCTCATTCCTGGACTTGCTCTTCTTAAATCGGCCCACATCCCATGAAAGTCTTTTTTTTTTTTTTTTTTTTTTTTTTTTTGGATTGAAAAGTTATTTCTGTCTGTGAGGAAGCTGAAGCTGTGAAAGGATTGTTTGCACAAGACAGCAGTCCCAGTGCATATAAATTGTCCTCAAGGAGAATTTCATGGCACTGCTTCTTTTCCTCCATCCCATGCTCTGGGTTAGGTGTTGGTGTTGGCCACGGGCTCTGTCCTTGGCCGCTGGGACTGTTTCATTCCCAGCTAGGAAATAGTTTCCTGTGTTTCCTGGCAAGAGTTCACAAGTGTGAAATGTAAGAATTCAGGATGGGTTGTAGGAAGTTAATTTGATCACTTGGCAAGAGAGTGGGGTGATCCAGTTCTCATGTGTTTCTTTTAATCTGTGTAATTTTGTCTGGAAAGAGGAGAGTGGCAGCGAAGGAACTTGGCTCTCAGTGCATTAACACATCCCTTATTGTCCTGAGATTCAACATCTCTCTTTAAACATGATATTCTTCAGCTGCCCTTAGAGACCCCAAATCCTGTTTAGACAAAGTAAGCCTTGATGAAGCTGCATGTTTCTGACTCAGTAATGTGGCTGGGATGGTGTGAAAGTGCTGGAGAAAAGAGCAAAATGCAACCTCTACTCTCGCTCCTGCTACAATATCCCCTTCTCTCCTATGCAAGATTACCTGCTGGAAATTTAAAAATGGTGTTTATTCAGTAGTAATGTGGATAAACGTCTCTCTGAGCGCTCCTGTGATGCTGCCAAGCTCTTGGAAAGGGCAGCAGAGCCTCAGGTGTCCCCAGAAATGCCGTGTGATGGGCGATGGGCTGCAGCCTTGAGGGCTTGTGGGTGATGTCAGACCCATGAAATCAGTGAGAGCTGGTGGTGATGGGGTGAGAAGCAAAGAATCAGAATAGTTTGGGTTGGGAGGGACCCTCAAAGGTCATCTGGTCCAACCTCCGAGGAAGGGAAGGGCTGGAGGAGGGTGTTAATGAGGCAGAAATCATCCCTGTCTTTGGGAAAGGAAACACAGCCCTGGTTTGTGCTGGGTTGGGAAGGTAGGATGTGGTTGTGCTCTCCTCTGGAGAAAGGAAGTTTTGAAATTAACCTGGAATTGCAAAAATGCATCTACTTATTTGCAACAAAGCAAACCCCCCAGACTGGCTCTCATTTTCACATTAAAACCGTGGCTTTGGTCTCGGCTCTAATTCTGCTGGCATGAAAACTCATTTGCTGCTCTAATTGAGAAAAGGTGGAGCAAAACATGTTTTCTTTTGCTTTGCCTTCCTGTGCATTCAACAGCTTTGGGAACATACTCTTGATTTTTCTGCTGTGGAGTTGTTAGTTTCCTTTTAGTAAGGGATGAAGAGACAGGGGTAGGACCTGGGAGTGCTTAAAGCTCATCTTGGGATCAAGGTGAGGCTGGACAGGGCTTGGAGCAGCCTGGTCTAGTGGAAGGTGTCCCTGCCCATGACAGGGGGTTGGAACTGAGTGATCTTTAAGGTCCCTTCTAACCCAAAGTGTGATTCTATGAAGCTGAGGACAGCTCTGTAGTGTGTCACGGAGCATGGGAGCATCCACTTTATTCTCTGAAGGTTTCCCCTTTCTGCTTTGATCTGTGCCACAAGAAACTCTGCCCAAGTCTGTCGTGCTGGAGAGCAGCAACAGAGCAAAAGAAAACAAAATCCAGCAGCACTCAGTGCTGGGTGATCCAAAGGGCTAAACCCAGGGCAGGTCCCTGGGCTGTGCAGAGGGAGCAGGATGGGATGGGTTTGGTGGCCTCAGTCGTGGCCAGCCCAGCCAGAAAATATAAAGTACCAGCACGTTAAGCCTCTTGTTTGCTCTAAGCTGTTTATTTTGCTGCTGAAGGATTGTATAATCTATTTGTCTGAGTGGAAGCAGCCAGAAAACATCACTGTCTGAAATTCCCTCCTACCTGTGCTAGATAATAGAGATATATATATATTTTCGTATATATATAATTTACTAAGCATATATTTACTAAGTGCATGTGTATTTACTGATGTGGAGCTGTGGGTGTTTGTCTTTGAGAGCGCACTGGGGTGCAAACCCCGGGTCTGAGGCCAGGTCAGCACAAAGCAGGAACACAAAAAGCTCTCTGGAAGGCTGGCTCACATCCATTAGGATCTTACTAAACACCATAATCCTGTCAGCCTTCGCTTCATAATACGATAATGAGTTATTAAAGCTAAGGAGGGTGCTTTGGGGAGGGAGAGTTGGAGGGTTTGGGTCTTTCCACACACATCTCCCTCCCCCCTCCTGCCAGGGCTGAGCTGTTTCTCTCGGTTCTTCTCCATTCGTGAGGTGCTGTGGCAGTTTCCGAAGTGAGCAGTTTGAAAGGCTATAAAAATGCCAGTTTCTGAACACTGTGTGCCTTTTCCACGCAAGATGAGCTGTTGTACTCTGTTCCCTGAGCCACCAGCTCATTCCACAGCTCTTAGCTCCTCTCCAAGAAAGCACCCAGGGCATTAGCTAAGGAAGAGCTGTGCACTGTGGGGGTTGGAGAGCACAGCGTGGGCGATGGGGATGGTGTTCCCGTGGCCACGGGTGTGCTCTGTGCAGTGTTAGCACTCAGCAAAATGATGCTTGTTGGAACAAAAACTCTGGAAGCATCTTGTGCCCGCCTCCCTGTCTCAGGTCAAGGGCTGTGTGTATGTTTCCAGGAAATCCTGGTGAGGAAATCGTGTCGTGCAAAGTGCCAGGACTGTGGAGGGGGGAAGGAGCTGGTTCTTGCTTGCTTGGAAAATAAAGCAAGAATAAAAAAAAAAAAAAAAAGAAAAAAAAATGCAGAGGAATGTGCCAGCCATTATTTCCAAACTCATTCACTTGGGTTTTGGGAGCACTCAGCTGGGAGCTCTGGGCTGTATCCAAAGCAAAGGCAGACACTCACATGACCCTTCCATCCCAGAGTGGAGGGAAACCTGGATGCTTTTTCATTGCAAAATACAGTTTATTTTACCTTCCTTTTCCCTGATCAAAAACAAACACACCGCAAAGTCAGCTCTCCTGATGGTTTTTGCTTTGTTTGGGGGTTTCAAAACCCTTTGGGTGTGGGTGTGGCTGCATCCCAAAGCTGCAGCACGAGGCACCGCTCTCCAAATACCATTGTCCAGCAGCACTAGGATGTGTGTTATTAACCATCAGTGGCAACCTGGAAGCTGATAAAGATCTTTATTATTTTACAAGCACTACAATTACTACCTAGAGTTGTTTTCCTATAGTTAAGTGCCCTGTTTCTCCTTTGGGTATACAGGATATACACATTTGTCTTCAGTTCCTTGAATATCACTGCAGAAACCAGGATTTCTCGCAGCACACTGAGTATCACCTTGGAGGAGCTGTTTTTCTTCTCCCCCTATTAGTCAGTGCAAAAGTTAAAGAAGGGGTAGAAGATGAGATTTGGCTTCATTTGCTCCAGCACTTGTTAATTAATGTACTGGAGGATCCCTCCCCTTCCCTACGAGGAGAAGGCAGCGCTTTGGCACATTGTGATGGTTTGGGCAGAGCTGTGTGAGGGGGTATCACAGAAGGAAACTGTACCCATCATCTTATCAGGAGGGCTGTCAGACGTGGCAACACATGTACCACCTTCCCATGCAATCTGTGTGCTCCTCTTGGCAGGAAATTTCTGATGGAAAGTGACGGACAAAAGACAAAGTCATCAATCCGAGTCTGGCTGCGAAGTGACAAGTGGGAGCTGGCAAAAAGCAAGGAGTTGTTCTCCATACTAAAAATAATAGTAATACCCATGTGAGTCTGAATCTGTATTAAAAATAGTAATTTCCAGGTGTAAATCTGCTCAGATGCTTCACTGGAGTAGGAGAGCAGCAGTGTGTGGGTGTAGGAATGGCAGTGCTTGGAGCGTGCAGATGGGAATGTGGGAGGGAGAAAGAGAGATAAATCCAGGGCTTTGTCCATGGCAGGACTGTGGAAAGGGCATTCCTGGACATCATTTTTGAAATGCTTGTGCCTTGACCTGCCTCTCCTGATAAGGGGAGTGGAAAAAAAGAAATTTAGCCAGATGTACAGCAGCCATCTCACCTGGCAGCACGTCTGGGGGCAGGAGTTGATGCACAGCATGGAGATCATCTCCTGTCCCCCCATGTTGGCCATCAGGTCCTCTTTGTGCATACATGGGCTCTGCCATCATTCTCCTCCAAGCCATGCTCCCATCACCTTGCTGGCATTTTTGGGCAGCCCCAGAGAAGCTGCCTTGGGGCTGGAGGAAAGGTGGGAGAGCCCATACCAAGGCAGTGCTTGAAGGGGTTTGCAGAACCTGAGGGCACAGGGATGAAGATCCAATGGGACAGGGCAGCACTGCCTCATAATGCCAAGTTTCCCTTCTTTCTTTGTTGCAATGCATTTATTTTCTGGATTTTGCCCCTTCTGTCTTCCTTGGGGCACGGCAGGTGATGTGTAAGGGACACCCTGCTGGGTTTGGCTGACCTAAATCTGGACAGCACAGAGACATCTCTACCATGGGATGCACCTCAACTGCTGCCCAGGCACGGGGACAGGGTGGAAACCAAAGGCTGTGTGAAAAGCTCTGTGGTTTGGAGCAGCTGAACTCCTTCTCCCAGCTTTTCCAGGCTCTGCTTTCCACGGCAGCACGTGCAGATGCAAAGCCACTTGCTGGGCATCACCTACAGTGGACAGTCACCTACTGTCCATGTCTTGCCCAACATCACCAAGTCCCACTGCAGGGGACCTCCACTTCAAGCACCAATTCCAGCTGAACTCTGACAGAAATACACCGTGGGTGCCTTTTTTCCTTCTGTATTTCAACAGCGTGGTCTCTGCCGTTGCTGCTCGCAGCGGAGCAGATCCCGGGTCCTCTCTATCAGTTTATTCCTCATTAAAAGTTTTACACACCGCAATAAAAGCCGATAGTGAGACAACAGTGGAGCTTTATAACCTGTTAAATCGGGCCTCTGCTTGTACACACAGCCACCTTAGGCTGTTTGAGGGGGGGTTCAGAGGGGAACCAAATCAATCCAGCAGAAGAAAGGGGGGAAATCGTTACGTGGTTCTCACTAAAGAGCTTGGCAGGCGGGAGAGGGATCGATCTCTGGATCATCTGCATTACACACAGCTTGGTTTTTTTTCCCCCTCCTTTCCTTCTGTGCAGATTAAAAAAAAAGCTGAAGAGGTTTGGGTTTGATGGAGCCTATAGTGAAAATCTTTTTAATTAACGGTGGGTTAGAAGTGGAGATGTGTTTTAGATGGAACGGCAGGTGCCTGTTTTTTTCTGGGCAGCCAGGCAGGCTCCTAATTATTATTTGTGAGGGCAGGAAGGTGCAGGGGGTTTGTCCCCCACCCTGTCCCTTTCCAGCTCCATTCTCCCCCCTTTAGCTTGTGCTAAAGGGAATTTGTTCCTACTCCTTTTATTTGGATCAAATCTCATTCATTGCCAACTCCAAGTTCACTCATTCCCTTTGTTTTTGAGAAGGGTTTTACTCAGGCTTCACTCCCCAAAAGATCCCTGAGAGAAGGTTTTTGTCAGGTAGGGTCTCTTCTCCCAGGTAACAAGAGATAGGGCAAGAGGAAACGGCCTCAAATTGCACCAGGGGGAAGTTTAGGTGGAATATTAGGAAAGATTTTCTTCACTGAAAGGGTTGTCAAGCACTAGAACAGGCTGCCCAGGGCAATGATGGAGTCCCCATCCCTGGAGGGATTTAAAAAACATACAGATGTGGTGCTTGGGGGACGTGGGTTAATAGTTGGACTTGATCTTAGAGGGTTTTCCCCACCTAAATGATTCCATCCTGTGAGTCTCTCCATCAGGGCTCACAGGGCAGGATGGGGGTGCACCCTGAGTGGTGCTGCAGGAGGGACAGTGATCCCTGTGTGGGTGCTGAGTGTCCCCTCCCTGCCATCGATTGGGCTCTGTCGTGTCTGGAGGCTTTTGCCACGGTCCCGCTCCGCTCCGAGCGCAGAGGAAGGGAGAAAAATCAATTCCCATCAGCTGAACAGTGCCCTTTGATTTATTGCCAGTGGAGGAAGAAATTCTTTATCTCCTTCTCCTGGAAGGGATTGCTCTGGTGTTTGTTATTAGGGAGCGGTGCTGGAACATCCCCCTTCCTCCGAACCCTGGTATTTCCATAACCTTTTCCAGCCTGAGGACATTTGGATCACAGGAATGGTCTCCTTGATGTGCACTCAAAGGGGGCAGGTGTCAACCTGGTCTGCTGGGGTGGTCAGCAGAGGTGCAGCTCTTCTCCGTGGCTTTGGCACTGCATTCCCCCAGCAGATGAAATTGCCTGTGTTCCTTAGATTTCAGAATCTATACTTGCATCTATCTGGGGTTATTTAGCCTGGTATTTGTGGCCTACAAATTGAAAACAGCATCATTGCACAGAGCACAGGGGTTGTTTGGTCCTCCTCACCTTCCAACACCCATCATCTCCCCTGTTGGTGTGAGTTGTTGTGCTGCCCACAGAGCAGATGGAGGAAACAGTGTCAAAATCAGTCAGATGGAAACGCTCTGATTTACACCTTTGAAGGTTCCTCCTATCCTTCATTTTCCAGCTGAGCTCCAGAACAGGAGATGGGCACACCAGAAATCAAACCTCACCACGCTCCTCTTACAGGGAGTGATTTGAATCGTAATGACTGCAGAGTGATGTTTTAATTATCTGTAATTGCTAAAGCAGGTTAGTGGCCAAATGAGCAACTGCAGATGCACAACTGGCCTGATTTGTTGGCAGCAAGTGTGAGCTGATACCCTGACAATGTGATTAGTGCTGATTTTGCACTTCTGCCAAAAACATTATCCCTTCCCTTTTGAGGTCTGAGGATGTGTCTGATCTCAGTCTGAGACTGGCAAAGGTGGTGGGAGATGGGTGGCCATGGCTTGGTCTCCTCAGTGGGCACACAGGGCAAATTCTCTGTGTTGAAGTTGCTCCAGTCAATCCCTTTCCTGCAAGGTGGTTCTGTAAGTGGGTGATACCAGGCCTGTGCAGCAGCAATATGTGTGATTTAGGGAAGATGGAGAAAACTCAGACCATCTCAATCCCACTTAGTGTCAAAATCAGCTTGTCTCCCCTTTTAGTTACTCTGATAACGTTTATTTGTGCAGCTTCCTAGGACATCAAGGTTTTGCATCGTTCACAATCCATCAGTTTAATTCCCTCTTTAAAGCAGCGATCATGAGTCTTATAATGGGGGGGAAAAAAAAAAAGCAAGCAGGCAGCAGGGAGCTTGTTTCCAGCCTCAGGCAATGCAGCTGCAGGCTGCATTCCCCTCTCCTGGAGGGGAACCACCTGGGGTGGTCGGTTCTGGGGGCAAATCCCAATGTTTTTGGGGCAGCATTTTAGTGCAAATGAACTTAAGGGCTTTGTGACTAAAGAGAATTTTGTTCCAAGCCACCTGTGGGGGAGTTTTGCTCAGCTGGTGGTGGTGTTGACCCTGCTTGGGCTTGGATGAAGCTCCTGATTTCCAGCACCTGCTTTGAAAACCTTCCCTTGGGTCTTCCCTATTTATTTTTTTTCCTATAGATTACTCTATGCTGAATTTGTGTGTAAATTGTTCATTAACAGGAAAAGTGGAAATGTGGGAAGGGAAGGGTGGGTTTTGGAAGACCTGATTTGCAGAGGATGCTGCCCAGAGCTGTGGAGGGGAGCAGAGCTGGCTGAGGGCTCCCTCCCTCCCTGGGCTGCCCATCAAGCAGAAACACTCCATTACTGATGGCCAGAGGTCAACTCAGGGTGGGTTTGTGACAAAATCTTGATGTTTTATGAGTGGGGCATTTGAGATTTTTAATAGAGTTGCCAGTGAAGGTAAATCATCACAGGGGTGATGACCCTGGGGGTGGGGGGGGGGTGTGACCATCAGTCTGGGTTGTGGGGATGAGGTTTGTGGTGCTGAATAAACCTCAGAAACCTGAGGCTGGTGTTAGTTTGGGCTGGATTCTGGGTTTAGGTTGAAGGTAGCTCAGTTTAAACTGTTGTGGTTGATTTAATCCAGATTTCTCTTGTGTGATTTCATGTGATTTTTGGTCCTAAAGGACTTTATTTTGTGGTTTCTGTCGTGTTTCACTGATGTTTTCGTTCCCTGTGTGTGAAACATGCCAAATCCTGCTGTGGTAACCATATAGAAAACCCCCAAAAAGTAAAATCTAAGGGGGAATAAGGGCAGGAGAGTCCATTGGACTTGTGCAGAGCCTGGCCAAGGACCAAAATGTATCAAATGTGCTGCAGGGCAAGCTTTTTTTGGGCAGAATTTTACATTGTAAGGCAATTACCAAGCTAAACAGTGTTCTTTAAGGAGATTATAATCCTGCCTCCAGTACAGACCAAGGGCATCCCAGTCGGGCTGCAGCAGTTCTCCAGTGTATTGGGACCCAACCAGGTCATTAGTGGTGTTGCAGCATTAATTAGTTTGAAAGCAAAAGGTTAATTTGAAGTTTTGTGGGTTGCAGAAGGTACCTGGGAGAGCAAAGCCTTTAATTTCGTGCCATTGTGTAGGTGCAACGGGAAAATGTATTTTTGCAGGTGGAAATGGTTGGATGTGCTGGGTGCAGGGAGATGCAAGGTCTGTGAGCCCTGCTGCTTTCTGGAAGATAAGAGAAAAGCCAAACTCTTTATTTCTTGTATTGATTTTCCCAGTGTATCCTGGATTAAAAAAAAAAAAAAAAAGGCAGGAAGGATGGAGACTTGTCAAAATGAATTATTAACAGAGTCATACTTCACACTTCCTTCCAGTGTGAGGAAGCAAAGCATGTCCTTTGCTATGATACAGCCACTTTTTTATCTCCTTTTTTTTTTTTTTTTTTTTTTTTTTTGTTCCAAGGAAGCGTTTCCAAGAGTGGATGTGCAGTTATCACTCTGCAATAACTCGGAGAACATCAGCTCTCTGCCACAGATCTTCTGAGAACAGTCACAATCAATAGATGGTGTTTGTTTATTTTGATACAGCAAAGCAAAGGGGTGGTGGGGGGGAAGAAACAATCAGGCAGGTGAGGGAGAACAGGAGCTTCGTCGGGTTTTGTTTATACAGAGATGTTGGGCTTGTTTTGGAAAAAATAAACTGAAAGCGCCCATCAGATTGGATTCAGATTTCCAGCACGGATTCCAAACACACTCGATGCTCCTGGGCACAAAGACTGCCTTTCACACACAGCTCAAAGGCAAGATTTGTGCTTTTCTTGCTGGCACTCCCCGAGGAATATCTGAATTATTGCTATTCCCACCTGCCAGCTCCATTTCAGCATCGAGGTGGGACCTGCAGAGGTTGGTGGGCACTGGGGAGTCGATGCAGGGGGGCAGGAAACCTCAGGGACTGCAATGTGGTGTTATCCCCAGGGTGGTGATGAAATGCTGCTTAAAACTCACCCCTGCAGGAGGAGCTGATGTGGTTTTGTGGTTCCATCACATCCTCTTCACTTTCTGGATGGTCCCATGGCTTGTCCTGACAGAGCCCCCCACAACAGAACCCCCCTAATATTGCCCTTGCAGAAGCTCAGTGATGGTGAGAGCCAGCCTGGGGAGGGGGAGAAGGCAGAGACCTCAACACCAGCTGGTCAGGGTGTAATTAAAGAATAAATCAAGAAATAAAAATGTTCCATAATTTCAGCTCTTTGTGTGTGGGAATCAATCACCACCCCATTCAGGTTTCTGTGCCAGCTCTGGCTGCTCATCCACTTGTAGCCCAGGTCAATAATTCCTCTCCCAGCAGATAATTCCCAAACCATCCGTGTCACTGTTGATTTGCCTGGGGTGAGGGGAGGGGGAAGGGGGTTCCATCCCTCCTGGGTTTATCCTGTTTGGTGGAAGGATGGAGAAGCAAACAGCAGGCACTGACATCCTCCCCTGGATGTGAATACATGTATTGATCAAAATATTATAGCTTGGAGGAGGTGATGGAGAGCTGTGCATCCTCCCCTGAGCACCTGGAGGGGCTGGCTGCTGTGCCTGTATGTGGGATAAAAAATGGGAATGTGCCCCCCCGGGTGCTGCATCAGTGCCTCATGTCCTCCTCCATTCACCAGAAGAAGGGGAGGATCTCCCTAAATCCCATACTGTTATTAAACTGGAATTTGCTGCCTGCTCCTAGGTTGTGGCTAAGCTTAAAGATCCTGTGATGCTTTTCTGGGAGAGCTACCCTTTAAAAGTTGATTTGTTGTTTTTGTTTTATTCCTATTGCTCCAGCCCCTTGTTTTTTAATAGTGAATCACTGAGGAGCTTTAAGCTGCAGAGCAGAGAGGAGCTCTCTCTGGGGTTCATTTTCACCTGGATATAGCAACATGCAGAAATTATCACCAATTAGAGTGTGTTTGACAGGTTGGAAGCCAAACACGCTCCAGCATGTTCTTCATCATCAGAGAGGTTTGTAGAATTAAATTGCCTCGAGGGTGGGGGAAAAAAGCTGGGAGGGTCTGCACCCCTTGCAGCTTCATCCCCTCTCCTTACAGCCTCCAAAAGGGAAAAAAAATCCCCCCCAAATTTGGAGTGTGTTTGTGGTGTGTTTGCCACGGGGGATGTGCAGCACCCACAGCTGGAGCACTGGGCACCTCCAGACACTGGAGCTGCATCCCTGTGCCCAGGGGGCCACCAGCACTCCCTCGTGGGTTGTCCCTTGTTTTCAGGGTTTATCCCACGCTGGGATGGGGCTGGGGGCCTGTGTGGAGCAGGAGGAAATGTGGGTTTTCCGTGGAACACCCATTTCAGAGAGACTTTGTAGACAGTGATCTCCCCTTCACCCCGATGCTCGCTGAGATAACAGAGCAAGAGGGGTGGAAAAGAGGGAGAAACCTGTGCTCCCAGGTCAGTCAGGGAAGGGATGGAGGTGCCCAGATGAGGGTTCTCTGCCCACATCTTGCAAAGCTGGATTGGCTCAGTGGTCAGCAGCTTCCCAGCCCTGGGATTAGGACGTGTGGCTGGAGGTATTTAATGTCTAATGACACTAATAAACACAGGCTGGGATTTAGGAAGGTAGCAGTGTTCAAAGGGACTCTCAACAGGATTTAGGCACCTAAACAGCTTAGGTGCTCTTGAAAATCCCACTAAGCTGCTGAAAATACACCCTGAAGTGAGGGATCCCAGCTCTCCAGCATCTCCGGGCACAGGGCTTGCAGAGGTGAAATGGGGGGAGATTCTCCCTGCTCCCCAAGTTACCTCCAGGCTGCAAGTAAGGAATCAAACTGATCTGCCTGCTCCATGCCTGCCAGCCTTTTCCAGGATCACCCCATCCTCAGCTCAAACAGCATCCGGGGAGCGGATGTATTCCTTAATTTAAATTAATGTGTTTTTTCCCCTCATACCACCCTTGGCACAGCTTTTTCCATTTATTCTCCCTCCCCTACAGCATCTCCCTTTCTCGTGCCTTTTGGCTGAAATGGAGCTGTTGCAGAGAAAAAAAAAAAAATCCCCAAACAAGCAGGAATTTTGGGGATAAGCTGCAAAATCGGCATTGCCTGAATTCAGGGGGAGTGAGAAGGAGACGAAAGCCGTGCCAGGGATAATTATAATTAGGTTAATGCCTTCAACTGAACTTGGAAGGAAAGTAAAGAGGGGAAAGGTTGAGCTGGAAATGAAAGGTGGGACCGGATGGCTGTGGGAATTGCCAGGGAGATTTGGGAGCTTCCCAGTTGTGGGTCTGTAATTCTGGCCTGGCTGTGGGGCTGCTGGGGAGGGGGAGTCTCTCAAAAAGGTTGTCAGGGAGCTGATGTTGAGAGTCTGTGTCATCCTGGGGGTGCTTTTTCCCTTGCTGGGGCTCCAGGCATTGCTGTTTCCCACTGGAATAGTCCCTGGTGCGGGTTTGGAGGAGTTTGGCGTGGGAGCGTGTGCTGTCCCGGCTGCAGGAGGAGAACACAGGCAGGAAATGGGGAAAAAATTAAATTAAAATCCTAGGAAAAATAAAAGAGGCCTTTTAAGCATGCTGGGGCTGGATGATGGGACTTTGTGAGCTGGCTGCTCCCCTTTCCCAGGATCTTTTCCTGTATATTTTCAGGGCATCACCTCTGCTGCTCTAGGGATGTGGGGCAGGCTCGGCTGGACGCGGGATCTGGGTCAGAGGATAGAGAAAATAACTCAAACAAGCCCTTTCCTCTCTGGTTTTTCATGAGAGAAGCGTGTTTGATATGCAGATCAGCAAAGGGGAGGGGAAAAAAAAGAAATAACAAACTTGTGGAACCACAAATGTCTGGTTTGGGCATTTTCAGGGAGTTTTGTTTAAACCATGTCCAGGCAGAGGAACTGAGGCATGAGCTGAAAGCAGCTGGGTTTAAACCAGGGTTGCTGTGTCCAGGAAGGTTTGGGCTGAGGTTTAAACCCAGGGTTGCTGTGTCCAGGAAGCTTTGGGCTGAGGTTTAAACCCAGGCTGACCTTGTGCCAGAGCTGTAGGAAGGCAAAAATCAGGGAAGCTCCAGGCGCTGGCAGGGACTGGCATTTCCCTGAAACAGCACCACAGGTGGCAGCTCGAGCTGGGGGCTGCAGGGCTTTTTATCTTTGCCATCCACAATCCAACATGGGCTGTTTAACCATGCCCTGGTGCAGCTCAATTTCCCCCTTCTTATTCCCACCACCTTTTATCCCAGGCCAGGAAAGGGGCTGGGATGACACTTCCTTGCCCCCCCCTCAGCCACGTGTTGAGCTCTTCAGACCCGTTTGGGGGGGAGATTTATTCAGGTGGGGTTTCTCCAGGTGTCCTTTTGCAGGAACAAGCCCTGTACCTGCAGTGGGACGCTGTGCACGGCCGCTTGCAGATTTTATCTGGCGGCGGATAAAATATTCCTTTCCAATGCTCTTGGCAAACAAATGAGCGAGGCAGAAATACAGATTGTGTTTGCTAATGGTAACAGGCTGCCAAAGAATGTATAAACCGCTATTCACTGGGAGGGAAATTCCTCCCTTTCATGTGAGAGGCTGGAGCTGCAAAGCCCAGGGTTGCAGCTCTTCCGAAATGCTGCTTCTCGCTCGGGGTTTTGCTGCAGTTCCTTTTCTTGGGGGGAAGGGGGGGAATTAATGCTGCTGTGATGAGGGGTGGGGGTTGAGTCAGCCAAGCCCTGGCTGATGCTGATTCATGGTGAGATCCCCTGGGCTCCAGCGGGTCTTTAGGCAGAGGAGATAAATGCCAGGGGTCTGTGCTTGCATCCGTCATGCCCCGGCTGCTCTGGGCAGGGCTGCTGCTTAACTGCATCTCCAAAGATGATTTTGGAACTTAATCCAGTCAGATGGAGCATTCCCCAGCTCCCTGTGTCCTCCTGAGGCTCCTCGTTTCGGGGATGCTGAATGTCTTGTGCTGAGGATGATGAAGTTCCCTGTCCTTGCATGGTCTGAGCTGTGGAGGTGCGATGCTGCCATGCCAAGGGTGGCTTTGGCTCCTTGGAATTTTCTGTGGGAAGGCACAGCTGAGGTAATAGTTGTGTTTCTATGTGCAGTAAGGCATAGTGGTCATTTTGGGGTGAGTGATCCCCTGAGAGAAAAGGACACGCTGATTGGATATCAATTTAAAACATGCTTTTGATTTTGAATTAGACAAATTTTAAAGGTCTTCATGTATAAAATAGGACACTACACTGCGTTAAATTATCCTTGGGAACCCCTTCAGGAGATGGAGAGGCCTGGGCAGTGCAGGGTCTGTGGTGCATCACAGAATCCACAGGAGCTGGTGGGAATGTGCATGTGAGAGCTGAGGGTAACAACGTGTATCCTGACAGTAAAATCCTACACAGTTGAGTCCAAGGAGCAAGAATTCTGCAGAAGATGGGGGGAAGAAAACAATTTGCATCCCTTGGAGGGGGCTGAGCATCCCCTTTGCCCACCTGGCTCCCTCTCTCAGCCCTCCCTTGCTGGATGTTGCAGAGCATAGAAGGGCTGTAATTATTAAAACAGCGTGGACAGGAGAGTTTAGCCCCTCATTTGGTTTGTCCTAATGACTCTCCAACAACTGCTAGGGAAGATAATAGGCTTTGTGGCAATTACCTAGCCAGGGAAATGCCATATGTGGATGGTTGGGCTTCAGGCTGGGAGCTGGGGGTGATTCTCTGTGTTTTCATTAAGGTACAGCTGCTCTGTAAAATATTTTGGCAGTGCTTGCAGAGCTGTCCATCAGCCCGTTTCCCCTTTGTGGGGTTTGCTTCCTGCATCACCCCTAATCTTGCTGTGGGTGATCCCTGTGCCCAAGGGAACGCTGCTGGCTCTGAGGGCTCAGACTTTGTGTTACTTCTACGCCCCATAATTGCTTCTTTAGATTAGGCAGTGTTACTGTTCCCCCAAACCCCCCTGGTTATCTAAAAATTAAGCTTTTAATTCACATTTGCAACAGGTTTGCAGTTCCTCTGGGTTTACCTTTGCCTTTCCTCAAATACCTGCTGTACTCAAAAGCCCGGTAGTAGGTAAAGAAAACTCAGCATTACCTATGGATTTCTCTGTTCCTCCTTCACTGTGTGTTGTACCTTGTGCTGCTGGCACAATCCAAACTCATTATTTTCCCCACATGGCTCTTTTGATCTGTTTTTCCTTCCTTCCTTCCTCTGCTGCAAAAGTGGAGCAGAGACCACGAGAAGTGGCTGGAGCAGATGCCGTTTGTCTGGTCCTCAGGTCTAGACAATATGGATTAAAATATGTCTTAAAATAGCTTAAAACCCCAGCCCTTAAAATGTGGCTGTTCCCCCAAGGATACTCTTTTCCTCCCTGGAACACTTTTGGAGAGAGACTCCTGCATGTAAATCTGCTACAGGGTGGGGAAGGTTTATAAACCCCTTTGAAGGTATAAATGGGACCCGATGGCATTGACTGAGCCCAAATAATGAGAGCAAATAATAATTCACTGAGTCTAAATAATGAGAGCAGCTGAGGAGGGTGGAAAAGAACCTGGTCCCAAAAAGGTGCAATTCCTAGGGAAAAGGTGGGTTTGGGACAAACCCCGTTGTCCTGCACTCCTTCTTCATCTCTGTTAAAGCTGAGGGGGCTTTGTTTGGTGCTGCCCCTCTCACAACTGGGCTGAGGGAAACGAAGAGCTCCAGGGGGCTTTACTGATGACCCTAAACCTAAAATAAAAGGAGGGTAAAAATTTAAAAAAAAAAAAAAAAAAAAAAAAAGAAAAAATCTTTTCTCAATTGCAAATCATTTCCTAGCAGTTCCCAACTGAAACAACTGGGATGAGCACTACAGATAACATCCACTCCTGCCTTATTTCTAGCTGTGAAGGCGGAGGAGAGTTTCTTTTGGACGTTATCCCAGGAGGTGCTGTTTGGGATGCTGGAAGACTGAACTCCAGAGGGCACTCAACACTTTTCAGCCCTCCTGGGAATGCAGCTTCCCCCCAGGCTTCTTCCAGCCTGTCCAGCTCAGTTATTGCCACTAAGGAAGGGAATTTATGACACCTAAACCTTGCAGGTGGGCTGGTGTGGTTTATATATGGCTTTCCCCCACATAACAAATAGTCACAGGACACCCAATTTCCAGGTGTCTGTTCCCAAAACTCCCAGTGTGCAGGTTCCTCTGGCCATCTCTGCTGCTGTATTTTGATTTTTCTCTGCAGTGCTTCAATCTGCCAATGCCTGGAAAAAACTGCCTTTGCTGAATTCCCCTGGAGCCCTTCTTTTCTTCCCCGGCCGGAGCTGGATCAAATAATATCTTTGCCACGCTTTGGAGATAAGGCAGGAGCTGAGCAAACCTGCCACTATCTCTGCTTTAATTTTTCTTTGCAACCAATGTCGAGCCAATGCCTCTCCACCCAGATCAGCTCCTCTTATCAGAGGGATAATAACTGGCTCACTAACCAACATAATTCCTCTATAACCCCCAGCAATCTTTCCGGAGGATTTTGCAAGTGGCTGAAGAACAGAGGAAAATCTCTGGCTGTGGCATTAATTGGTATAAAATCGAGGTAGTTTTGACCAATTTGCTTAAAAAAATTATTAAAAATGCTGTGTGTGTATAAATATAAATACAAGTAACTGCATTTCTGCTTGTTTGCTCTTAAATGATCCTTCAGTGGCACCTACGGAGGCAGAACGAGAAAGGGAGGTGCAGAATCATGATCAAGTTTGGGATTTCAGGTGTCCAGAGCTCTCAGGGCAGTGGTGCAGCTCTGTGGTTTTTAGAGGGAAATGTTCTGTGTTCATGGGCCGTGTCTTGCTGCGGATGCTCTGGGAATGTTCTGCATCTGCATCCCCACAATTCCCGCTCCGTGCCTCGCTCCAGGACGTGCCTGCTGCTGCTCTCCAGGCAGACAGATCCATGCCTGGGCAGGTTTGACAGCCCAGGGGATGATTTTGTCTCCAAATCTCTTATTTTTTATTTTTTTTTAAATGTTTTTTGACTTTGAGTGCAGTTTGCCAGCGGTTTCCTTTCCTCTTGCTGAGCTGTGGGTGTTGAAAGCGAGCGGGCTGGCTGAGTTACTGAAGAGCTTTGGGTTTCCTTGTTGATCCTTCTCCCTTTTTTTTTCCCCTCCAATAAAAGGAAATCAATAGCAAGGAGCAGCCCCAAACCACCGTGTGTAGCACGATCGGATTCTTGTCCCAGGAAGCAGCCAGGATTATCGGTTGTCTTTGCACTTTGAATTTTAATAGCATTAACTCCAGCCTAGTCGTGTTCTTTTAAAATCCCATTTAAAGTTGCCTTTGTGAGGCAGAAGCAGGCACCACTCAGGCTGTGTGTTTTTTTTTCCTCCTCCCTCGCCTGCAGAAATCACAACCAGAATTAAGAGACAGATTTTGAAGGTTAAAACTCCCCAGATTGTTTCCCTCTCAGTTGTCATTTTGGGACGGTTTTGTTTTCTTTCCGATTGCATCAAATATTTGTACTCCTGTGGGGACTGTGGTGCGAGGGTGAATCTTGCTTAAAAAAATAAAGGGATTTTTTTTTTTCCATCGTTTTTGTGGCATAGCTGGGGGGAAATTGGTGAAAGGAGCAGTTTCCAAACGTGGCTCAACTTGGGGCCTTGTTCTGCTTCTCCTGATGCGTCTGAATTATTTGAAGTATCACTGAATCTTTTATATTTAGAAATGTTGAGCTGTTGGATGGAGACCCTTTCACCCCTGCCTGAATTATAGATAGTTTTCCTTTTGGGCTTGCAGGCAGCCCTGGGAGAGGGGACTTGGCCACTGTCCTGTCCCAGCACGGAACAGCTGAATTATTAAAAAACCTGCCTGCTTTACTAAGGAAAAAAATAACTTGGAAGAATTTGGGGTCTTTGAAATCTTTTGGGTGTGCTCAGCAGTGTGTGTGGGGGGTAGTGGGTGTCTGGGCTGTGAATGACCAGTTATTTCTTTAATTTTCCCAGTTTTAAACCTAATCCTGGAGTCCTTTGGGTGCCCCTTCCTTCACATCCTGGTCCCCCACGCTGGTGCTTGCACCAAGTTTGAGGAATTGTGTTTGCCCAGTGGCTTTTTTTATCTCCTCCAACTCCCTCCCCCCTTGCTTTGGGTATGTTTTTGTTATTATTGGCCTTGTTTTTCAGTACAACAGTATTTTTTTTCTGGGAAAATGCCCAGTGCTGGGCACAGCTCGGGAGAGGTCCTGTGAGGGCAGTGCAGAAAAGGTAGATGACTTTGAAACCTTTATGTGAATAAATAGAGGGAAATATCACCTTTTTTTCTCTTCCTCAAGTACCATGTTGAAAACCCATCCTGGAATTATTGCTCTTGATCATATTTAGCTTTGAGTTAATACAATTGCTTCTTGGGTACCTGTCTCCTAGGATCATGTATTCCTGATTTTCATTTTCTAGCTCTGGCTATTTGAAAATCCTGGTTTGGGTTATAAAGTAGATGTGGAAGGGATAAGGGTTCCTGTTGCTTTCTTTGCTTGCTGAGTCTGTGCAGCACACGGGGGAAATGCAGGAGTCTTTTCTTTACTGGTCACAAAAATTTATTTCTAAGCTGAGATTTTTCATGAGTCTGATTTGAAACAATGAAGTTTGGGAGAGGAAGAAAGAAAAGAATAATCCAAATTCAGTCATTACTGTGAGATTTGTGATGAAGTGATGAAAACTGGCAGCTGCTGTTGCTGCACATCTTGCTCCAATAATCTCTCCCTTCTTCTCTTTACTCCTGTCCCACCTCTCTTCCCTTGTTCAGCCCTGGATGATCCCAGGATTATCAAGGATATCACATCAGAGCCAGAATTCCTTCTCATGGCAAGAGTTATCCTTTTAAATCAACATTAGCCCCCTAAACATCAGAATTGGCAGAGTTTTCCTGCTCTCAGCCCATCACTTGCCATTAAATCTCTGGGCAGGGAGGAAGCTGCTCCTCCTGCCCTGCTCCATGCTGACTGTGGCCATGCTGCAGTGCAGTTATTTTTATCTATTCTGTATTGTTCTCCATGGAATTATTCTGCCCCCAGCCTGTAGATAAGGGCTGTTACTAAATGAATTTGAGTTTTACCTTGAAGGTTAAACTGCTGCCTTGCAAGTTGGCAAGGAAGGTGGGGAGATGCTGACGAAAAAAACCCGTGAGCTCCAGCCCTGGCCTGACAATTTTATTGAGTATTACTTGAAAAAGGCAATTATTGCACTGAAATTCAGTCTTTAGCTTCTGAATTGGTGGCTCTTGCTGATTAAGATGCTACCAGGGTGCCAGCTCTCAGGTGGGATCTCACAGCACTGGAGGAGGCTGAAAATTTCCCCAGAAATTCCTTGTAGGCACCCCTGGAAATTTTCCTGTGGGATGCAGGTCTGAGCTGTGGGATGGAGCATTTTTGGGTGCTCCTCAAAAGCAAAGTGGCAGCTTTGGGATGTTCTTTTAGCCAAAAGCCCCCAGTTCTTGGCACCATCGTGGTGGTGCTGGTCCTGTGGACTGGAATGAGCCCAGCCCTGGTGTTGGCACGTTCTGAGGTGTGAAATAAATAATTAATGGCAACAATATGGACAAGGAAAGTGCTCCTGGTCCTGCCCTGAGCCTCCCCTTTGCAGAGTTTGGTGTGGAAGGATTAGGGTGGAAAAATCAGTAGGAAAACAGACCGAAAGTGGCAGAAATGTTGACTGCTCTGCCCAGAGGTTGGTTTTTTTTGGTTGGGGATCAACCCAGCAGTATATTTAGCCCTGGCTTAGCCGACAAGGAGCGGGTTGGTGATTGGAATGCTACCACAGGATATGTCCAGTGGGTAATATGAGGACTCACATCCCTGGAGGCTTCCCCTCAAGTCCTGGAGTCGTTTCTCTGTTATTATTTATAACTCAGCTCGAAGGGGTTGGTCACTTAAGTGAGCCCAGCAGGATGGTGCAGCTCCCAGTGTCCTTTGAGCCTTCCTGGCTCCATCACACCGGGGGGATCCAGGGATGCAGGAATGCCGAGGATCCCTCCCCAGAGCGGAGCAGTGGTTTATCTGCAGGCCCCTCTGCTTACCAACCACGGCTGCTGCAGGTTTTTAGAAGCTGTTAGCACGAACCATTAACTCTTCCTTTTAATTATTCAGGTTGGCTCTTTTAAATTTCTTTTTTAAGTGGAGCTAATAGGCTTTGCAGAGGAGGCTTCCAACCACGGCGGTTCCTCCCCGGAGGAGCCCTGTTTGTGCATCGCCAGCTAATCTCTTTTCTTCATTATCCCTTATCTTCCTCCAGCTGATTAATTGCTTTCAATTGATTTATAAATATTCTGTTGATACGCACAGTGGATGGGAGGAGAACGGGATGTGTCCGGGCTCACGGGGTCACTGATCCCTGCAGCTCCCCCAGGCTTCCCTAACCTGCCTTGCAAAGCCCAGCCATCCCAGCCAGGCTTTATTCCCACTTTTTTTTTTTTTTTTTTCCCCTTGCAATTCCTGCAAACATCCAAAATTTGTGCTGTAGCATCACTGGGAATCTGTGCACGTGAGCAAGTCTCTTGCCCGGTGAGTGGCAGGTTTTGGGTGTAAAGAAATGGGGTTTGGGTAAGTTTTGGTCACGTTGATAAACGTGGCAGGTTGTGCAGGTATCATTAAAAGCTGTTTTCTATACTGAATTCCCTAATATACATATATATATATATATATATATGGATGGATGGATGGAGTGCTTAATGAAAAGAGATCATTAAAACTGCTTATTTGAAACTTTCTGGAAGCTAAAGGGCAGCTGCTAAAAAAATAATTTAAAAAAGGCAGCAGCATCTGTTTATAAAGATAGTAGCCAAACTCAGAGTGGGGCTGCCCACCTCCAGCCCCATTCAAATCCCACGTGGCATTGAGGGTGAAAAGCCATTTTTAGAAATAGCAGCACATTTATATGTGGGGATAAATCATTAACTTTTCCAGGCAGGCTCCTGATTTTCCCTGGTATTTCTCTGCATGCAGCTCCTTCCCTGCCAGTGCCCCCGTGGTCCCTGCTGGGGTGGGCTGAGCTGGGTGGCTCTGGGGACACAGTGGCCCTCGGTGGCCTTCCAGTGACGTTCCTGGATGTGCTGTGGGTGAGATAAGACTTCAACAGGAAAACGTTTCCCGAAGTTTGAGACCCACCACGCAGCTCTGGGGTGTGTTGCTGCCTGATTTATTATTATTTTGCTTTATAATTATTACTGTTATTATTTTTCCCCTCTCTCCCCGCGAAGTGGCTGGTGGCAGAGGCACAACCTCAATGTATAGCAACTTAATTACAGGTTGCTAATGAGCGACTGCAGAGCGAGCAGCTCCTTTAGCAGCCCGGCCTGGTGCTTTATCGTGTGTTTGCAGGAGCCGTGTAATTTTTTGTCATCATATATGGTAATATATTCACTGCAGCATGACATGGGATGAGGTTCAATGAATAATGTAAAACCCAGAATAACACTGAATCCATATGAGATGTGCTTTTCCCCCCAGCGTTGGTTTAAAAAGGAAAATATTGATTCTGGTGGGGATCAGCGGTTCAGAGCTCTCGGAGAACTCACGTTTTGCTGATCGATGCCCACCCTGTCCCCTCCACGGCCACAAACGTCCTGCTGGCGGTGCCATCCCTCACCTTGTTAGTGCTGACAAAGCTGGGAAGGGTGGGAAAGGATCAGTGACATTTGCCACTGGATCCAGATGTGACAGTAGCACAGCAGGTTCTGTTGGGGTTCAGGTGCCAGGTGGAACAACCCTCTCCATAAAACATCGTTTCCCCGCCCCCAGTTGCTGTCTTTGAATGCTAATTAGGATGGATAATTTCTATTTGTTTTCCTTTTTAACCAAATTCCCTCTATTCTGATCTGTATCATTTATATTTGTGGGCCATTATCTCAGTCTCATTACAGCCTTTTAGCATTTGAATGAAGATATTGTACAGAACCCAGAAGTTAGGCATAAAATGTCTGTGATGATAACTATAATTGTCATGATAAAATTAAAAGCACAATAGAAATAACTGTGATGAGCTCAGGAAGTTGTACCAAGTGAGATTGGAACCAGCGTGGTGATGTTTGCCCTTTTTTTTTTTTGACTCTTTACATAGTAAACAGCTTCTGCAGTGTTATTTTAAAGAAGGGGAAAGTTGCTGGGTATGGCCTGGGTAGGGACATAATAAAATATTTGGATTTTTTTTTTTTCTCTCTCTCTGTTGAGGTTTTAATTAATCACTACAAAAACTCTGGGAAACGCACGTGCGATTTTCAGGAGCTTAAAATACTCCGGCAGCGCTGGAGGAGGAGGAGGAGGTGCTAAACGGTGCCAAGTTCCTGAATGAAAATTACTCTCACCGCCTCTGGTTTTGGAGCCAGATCGATGTTAATTAATCCTTGCCTCACATGTTACGTTCTCCAACCTAGCCACCATCGGATTTTAACTCGGCAAAAGCAGATGGAGGTTCCCGAAGCGCCTCCGAAGTTCCCAGCCGAGCGCTCTCCTCGGTGACAATGCCAATTTGTCATGAGTGAAGTGTTTGATAAAAATCTGTCATCTTTTGAGAGGAGTTTTCCTTGAGAGGAAAAGCAGGGGGGGGAAAAAAGAAATCAGCTCTGTTTCGAAACATCTCCTCGCTCCGTTGTCTTTGTTTTGCCAGAGACGGGAATGGAGAAAGGGGTTCCCATGGACGTGGGGGAGAGGTGTTAGTAAGTTTTCCTGGAATTAGGTGGCATTTTGCTGCAGCCTTTGTGTGAGGTCTCCAGATTTTTAGGTTTTTGGTGGGTTTTATGGACAGCTTGTTCTCCAGGTCAGATGTGGCTCTGCAAGGACCAGCTCCAGTCCAAAGGTACACGGATGCATCCCTGACCTTCAGCAGCGATTCTTCTGGCAGGGCTGAGGTTATTCACCTCTCACTGCAGGTGCTGGTGCCTCCAGGGCAGTGATGTACAGCTCATCCATATGCTCAAGCTGCATTTAGTCCGCCACCAACTACTCTTTATGTGTTGCAGAGAGAACGGTTCCCTTTGGAGTCGTGATGCTGAAGTGATTTTTCATGGAGTCACAGAATCATTCAGATTGGAAAAGCCCTCTAAGCTCATCGAGTCCAACCATTCCCCCAGCACTGCCAAGGCCACCACTAAACCATGTCCCCAGGTGTCACATCTACAGGTCTGTTAAATCCCTCCAGGAGCAGTGCCCTGGGCAGCCTGTGCCAGGGCTTGACAACTTTTTGACCCCAGCTTGACTCTCTGTTACCAGTCTCTGGTGGGCCTGGCCCTTGGAGGTGATGGTTGGGATTTTCAGCATGATCTTGAAGGAGTTGAGACATTTTTTGGCCATGACCACCTGTAGCTGACTTGCTTCAGAGCCATAACCCTGGTGGGACCTCCAGGCCCGGGAAGCTGGAGATGGGACACGTGATACAGGTTTGGCCTCCAGTTATGGCTGAACAATTTGAATCAGCCTGAAGAGATATTTGGATCCAGGCCTGGGTGGGAAGGGTCCCTCCTGCCCCTGCAGAAGGGTGTTGGCTTGGGATGGTTGAAGGAGTTTGGCCAGTTTGGAATAAAGGGCCAGATCACCTGCCCCTGTCCCTTTGTCAGTGCTGTTGGCAGCCAGGATGGATGTCACAGGAAGTGACTCCAGGGACAGAAATACCTCCCCAGCCATGCCTTCCTCCTGATAAGGGGTTGGGACCACCACCAGATACAGTTATTGCTTGATCCAGAGCAAGGAAAGGAAACCCCAACCCCAATTTAACACACAGAGACATGCCCAATGCCTGGAGCCAGACAGCACCACACAAACCTGGCTGAGGCACGTGCCATCTTTTACTTAACTAGCACCCTTTTCCCATGTGCCTTCCAAAGGGATTGTTAGTCACATAGGAAGGGGCAGGGGAGTCCCTGCGGGTGGCATTGGTGGGTCAAAGAGCAGCAGTGCTGCACTGTCCTCCTGCAGGACCGGGTGCTGTGGGTGTGGATAACGCTGCTGGGCCACCATTAGTCAGCAGAAGTCAGGACTAGAGCCCAGCCCGGCTTTCCCACTCGCTCACCGGGCTCCTGTGCCAGGGAGGAGGCTCCGAGCAGCTGCTCCTGGGGAGCTTGGGGCTTGTGCAATGCCCGTGACGTGGAGAACCTCCTCCCTCTGCTTTTGGTTCGGGGCATTGCGACTCAGCACCTTCCCGTGCCGGGGCAGGTCACACCGGAGCACGCGGGTGCCTTCGCGCTGGGATTGCGTGCGGGGCAGGATCAAACCCGCAGGTGCTCCCAAAGCCGGCGGTGATTCCTCGCTCCCGTGGGGCGGCTCCGGCCGTGGCAGCGTTCCCGCTGCATCCCGAGCTGAGTCGGCAAATGGGCTCGCTCCGACTTGATCCCCGGGGAGCGGAGTTGTGCAAGCAGGGAGCGATGGGAGGTGACGCAGAGCTTTCCTGGGGTTCCAGGAGCCGAGGTAGGTGACGGCAGGGGCTGGGGTGATGGGGGCATCGCACAGCTGGCAGCGGTGCTGCGGGCAGTGCCGTGCCGTGCCCCGGGCTGTTTGGCACTGCCAGCCCGTTGTGGTGAGAACCAGGGCTTGTTGCACAACTCCCTTCCCCTTCCAAAACTGCTGGTGAGGAAGCAGCAGGATAGGGAGGGGGCAATGCCAGGTCATCACCCACGCTGTGGGGCCCAGAGGGTCACGGGGTGGGTGATGACCTGGTTTATTGACCTGGGTGTACGAGGTGGCTGTGGCTGCATCCCTTCCTAGCTGGGACAGCTCACTCCTCCCGTGGCTAGTGTCACCCACTTCCCAAAATCGTCAAAGCCCATGGACGTGGGGCGTGCCTCAGTTTCCCCATGCCTGAGATGCTGCTGCTGTAGGGCGGGGGAGCTGCGTTCAGGGTGGCTGGCAGAGGCTTTGCATGCCATGTGCTGTTGTAAAAAAGGAACATTGCTGATTTTTTTTTGCTCTTGGATCATGTTTTCTGATCTTTGTGCAAGTGTTACCCTCCTGGCCTGAGAGAGAGGTGTGTGCCAGCAGCGTGCTGGGCCTGCCTGTAAAGCATCCCTGGGCCACTGGCTGTCTGGGCAGTGTTCATCTAGAGAGAATAGCAGCAAAGAAACGGGCACAATTTCATAAACCCAAAGTGCTTCTGCCCAGTTCTTAATATCTGTGGTGTGAATAACTTTAAAAAAGTGGGTCTGATGTGGAGGGCTTGGAAACAGGCAGCCCAGGCAGCAGGGTGAAGACAGGTAACAGTGCATCATGGACTGCAGAGAGCAAAAATACTTATATTAGGAAAAGTTTCTTCACTGAAAGAGTGGTTAAGCACTGGAAGAGTCTCCCCGGGGAAGTGGTGGAGTCACATCCCAGGAAGTGTTCAAAAAGCGAGGGGACGTGGCACTTTGGGATGTGGTTTAGTTGGCATGGTGGTATTCGGTGGTATTGGACTCGATTTTGAAAGTCTTTTCCAACCGTAATGATTCTCTGACGAAGCCACACGAGTCTGCTGGCTTTCACAGAGTTTGGCTGTCGTGGTGTATTTTTATTATAAAAAGCAGGCGGTCGCTGCTTTCTCGACGGGATTTTCTGTGTCCCCCATCCCACCTGGGTACAATAACATTAATAGCAACTGCATTCTGAGCAAGAGCACTGCCTGTATTTGCCTTGCAAGGGCGAGCCGGCCCGGGCTGTGCGTTGGTACTGGGGAGTGTTCCCCCCTCTCCTGCCTCAGTTTCCCCCCCCAATCGCGCTGCCGGCGCTGGCCCAAGTGTCGCGACCCAGCGATGATGGTCGCGATGGTGCCGCTGGGACGCGGCGGGCGCTCCGCTCGGTGGGTGGCAGCGGTGGGAGCGATGGATGATGATTCCAGCCTGGAATCATTTCCGCCGCCGGCCGGCCGCGGGTTCCTGCGCCGCGCGGAGCTCGGCTGCTGCTGCAGGGCCCCATCCCGCACACCTTGGGCCGTGCGGGGGCAAAGCCACTCCTCCGTGCCGTGACATCAAGCCCTTGGAAGAAGCCACCCGGCGAAGGGTCAAATTCCCGGCGCAGGTAGCGCCCGCCTGCACTTCCGCGCCGTGTCGTGCCGGCCAGGACCCACCCCACGCGGGGACCCCCGTCCCGGGGGACCCCCGAGCCCGGGGAGCCCCGCCATGAAGTCGGAGCAGGAGGAGAACAAGCCGGGGAGCTGCCGCTGCGAGCAGGGCTCCGCTCCGCGCCCGGCCCATTGTCCCCGCGGGCGGCGAGGGGCGGCCGGCGACGATGCTCGGGGCAGGGTGCTGTGCCCCTGCTTAGCCCACGCAGGTAACGGGGGTCTCCCCGGGGTGGGGGGAGGACGCAGCCCGGCGTGCACGGCTTCCCCCCCACTCCTCGCTCGCTTTTGTGCTCGGAGCTCGCTTCCTCCTGGGAGAAACAAAAACAACGCCCGGGAGCTGCCCGGGGGCCGCGGGGAAGTGGCGTGGGGAGGTGGCCGTGTTGTCCCCGTGGCGAGCGAGGGGCAAGGGAGAGGGGCTTGGTGCCCCCGTGGCCGTGGGGAGGGTCGGGGGGGGGGGGCGGGTGCCGGTGCCCCGTTGTCCATTTTGTGTGGCGGAGAAGTTGGAGCGAGCCGGGAGCTGGCGGAGGGTTCCCCGCCGGCTGCGGGGGCTGCCGCGGGGGTCTTAGCCCACCGGCCGGTGGGTTTTATATGGTTTGTGCTTCTAGAAGCATTTCACAACCCCCAGCCTGGCCCCGAACCCCTGTGCCCCCCCAAACCTCGCTGTTCCCTCCCACCCCCCCTTCCTGCCGGCACAGGGGTTTATATCAGGTTTTATTACATCCCACCAGCATGTGGCCGGGAGAGATGAGAGAGAAGGAGTCTGTGTGGTGGAAATAATCATTATTTTTGGAGGTGGGGAGTACCAGGAAACCGGGGGTGACTTGGCAAGCAGGTGGTCTCTGCGTGTCCTGTCCCATCGGTGCGAGCACCAGTTGATGGTGCGTGGTCCGGGCTCGTGTATGGGGGTCCTGTCCCGGAGCTGTGACCATGTGGAAGCACCAAGGCCGAGCTGGTGTCTAACAGGAAGTGCTCCGAAATGGTGTTTGCAAGGATTTGCTCTCACTGGGTGGAAGCTTTAACCCAGAATTGTTAAAGAGTGTCCATAGCCGCGTCCAGGTGTGACAGCTCACTCTCTTGCAGCATCGCGCCAGCAGCAGGGGGTGGTATTTAAAGCTTCTTTAAAAGTGAAAGGCAGATGCATGGAGCCAAAATGCACGTTTTTAGCCCAAGAAGCTCTGCTGAGCGCCCTGGTGCCCCTCCAGAGGGGAGCACTGGTGGCCAACAGCTCCTCTGAAGTCATAGGGCACCTCAGTGCTGCAGGAGATGTTACAGGGGTTGCACAGCAGCAGGACTGCGCTGAGGGGTGATGGACACATTTCCGGCCCTTGTGCTTATCCCCTTCTCTTCTTAACCTTTTTTTGGGGGGATTGGGTGCCTACTGTAATTCCTGACCACCCAGGGGAGAAGGAGGCATTGCCTCACGTGGACAAGCCCCATCAGTCGTTCCAACCCCTTCCAAATCTGCTACAAGCAGGCAGCAATGAAATTAATGTAATTTAAACATTTCCCAAACTAATTGATGAAAACTACCATTCCCGCCGAAATAATTGGCTGTTAATTATATTTCAGTTGATAGCATTAAACTTCCATGACACTGCTGGATTCTGCATCCTTTCTGCCTCAACCACTGATTGGTGTTAACAGACAACGCAAATCAGATTTTTTTGGAGTTTTTGTAATTGTGGTGAACACCTCCAGACAGCATTTGGGGCCGAAGTTTCCGCTCCTGCAGATCCCATCTTGGCCTCCTCTGGGCAGCAGATCCACTCTCTGTGCAGCAGCAAAGCTTTTAACTGGCCTTGGAACAGGCATCACTTTAAAGACATCCATTTAAAAGCCTTTTTTTTCCCCGTGTAACTCAGCTGACACGATTGCTGTGCACGGAGGGGATGTGTTAGAGATGGATGCAGTGCAAATGACAAGGCTTCTGTCGGTGAATTACTGTCTCAGGTGAAAGCTGCATTTTGTGCCGCTTTCATGAGTTTGCCATGAGATGGTTTTTGCTTTGCTGGGCACGAGTCAGGCGGGTGATTTTATCCAGGACATCTGCAGGATAAATATGCCTCTACATACACCTCTGACCTGGGACAGGAAACAGAAAGGTCATAAAGAACATTATTAGAAGAAAATAAGGATTCAACAGCTCGAGATGAGTTGAGTTTCGATTTTAAAGAGCATCTCTGGCTGTTAAGTAGCTCCCCATCTTAGAACCCCCCTCTTGCAAAAGTGCAGAAAGCTGGAAAGAAACTTCTGACAAGGACATGGAGTGACAGGACAAGGGGGAATGGCTTCACACTGAGAGAGTGAAGGGTTAGATGGGATATTGGGAAGAAATTCCTGGCTGTGAGGGTGATGAGGCCCTGGCACAGGTTGCCCAGAGAAGCTGTGGCTGCCCCTGGATCCCTGGAAGTGTCCAAGGCCAGGTTGGATGGGGCTTGGAGCAACCTGGGGTAGTGGAAGGTGTCCCTGCCCATGGCAGGGGGTGGAACTGGATGAGCTTTAAGGTTCCTTCCAACCCAAACCATTCTGAGATTCTATGACATTGGTAGCAGCCCTGGGAGGGAGTTAGAAAGAGGAACTTTCCTTTCAAACTTTGGCTGCATGGATTGTAGTTTCCAATTTTATATATATAGAAAGATATATAAATATATTCAAAACTGATTTGGCTTTGCCATATATATAATAATATAGATAGATAGCAAATATAACTATATATTGCAAAGCATAATCCATTTTTGTACAGATATGTATATCTCAAATTACATCTATGAAAAAGTAAAAATTTTGGATATATGGGTGATCCCAGGTTCAATAATTCAAGTTCTCCTTAGACTCTGGCTTGCAGCTGATGGCACGGGGAGTGTGATGCCTCATGCTTCTCTCCAGATTGCATCTACAGCTTCCCATAGATCTTGGATTTTAATCCTTCAGCAGTTTCTACTGGGACTGGGAGCTGAGCACTAAGCTGGGGATGAAATTCCCTTGTTGCCTGCTTTGGAGGATGGATGCTTTGGGGTTTCTTCACTGTTTTCTAACTGGGACCAGAGAGAAATGGAGCAGTTTTGGGGAGAGTGCACTGTAGAGTGTGTTATAGCAAGGAGTTCTGGGGCCCAAGGACCCCTCTGGGATTCTCTGCTGCAGAATTCCCCCCTGGACTGCCTGTTCTTGGTCTTGTTTCCACTCTCCCTTCCCCAGAGGGGTCCCTGCCATGTGGGGATTTTCTTGTTTCCCACCAAAATGCTGCAATTTCCAGTAATTCGTTGGGATTGGTGCAAGCTGCCCTGCCCCATCCTCCTCTGCTGGTTGATTGTTTCCTGGGAATACCCCTCTCTGTCTCCTGGGAGAAGTGACATGTAAGGAAAGGTGAAAATGAGTTACTAGTGGGGAAAAAAAATGAGCAATTTGTTGCAGCCAGGGATGTTTTGTGGGACTTTCTGTGGCCGGGGAAGGCACGGGGTGTGTTTTACACAGTAAATATTCCACAGTTTACAAGCCCTTCACATCCTCTCCGGGTTCCCAGAGGCTGGAGGGGACATTTCTGCCATCCCTGGGAAAGATCCTGTTGGCCCTGTCTGCCTCTTGTTCTTGCTGTTTTGCACGGATTTCAAGAAAGCACTTTGGGCTGCACCAAACCCCCCGGCCCGGGGCTCGACTGTTCCTCGTTAGTGACTTTATTGCTGAATAATTTACAGAATGGGGCCTTGCCAGTTTTCATTCGGGAAGCATTTCAAGTATGTGAACCAGATTTTATGCCTTCCTGGTGCAGCTGCCGGGGAGGAGCCGCCTCTCCCTGTCCTGCCTCCGGCGTCACCTCCCGGCCTCGGTGCTGGAAAGGAAGCGGGCAGCGCACGTGTGGAGGGACCCGAGCAAAAACAGGGGGAAAAACCCTGATATTCCATGCCCAGTTGGTGTCCCCCGGGCTGGCTGCTACACGGGAACGCTGGGGAGAGGACCCAGTTGCAGTAGTTTGGAGAGGGGGGGTTGGTTTAATTTTTATTTAATTTTTCTGGTAACTGTGGACTGTGTGGGTGCGATGCAGACCTGAGAGGATGTGGATGTCCCATCCCTGGAAGTGTCCAAGGCCAGGTTGGATGGCACTTGGAGCAACCTGGTGTAGTGGAAGGTATCCTTGCCCATGGCAGGAGGGTTGGACATGATTGTCTTAAAGGTTTTTAAGGTCCCTTCCAAACCCAACCTTTCCATGATTCTGTGAAACCAAAAAGCTACTTTGGGATGAGCAAGGGCTTTTCTCTGCCTGTTTTTAAAGGGGAAGGAAAGGAAAGCAAACCAAACTCGATTGGAGAATTGCAGTGGTGCACACACAGCCCCAAAGTGTTATACAGGATGGGGGCAATGTAGAAATGGCATTATTATTATTATTACATTAAACAGTGGATGTGCCTGTAGGAAAAGAGGTGTCTGGAGCTTTCCCCCAGCGCCTGTTGTGGAGGGGATCCAGGCTGGGGTCTGCTGGGATGCTCCTGCACTGCAGCTGCAAAAAGGAGTGAGCAGTCACTGGGCGTAAACCTGCAAAATTCAGGGTTCAGGTCTGCAGGTGGAAGTGTCGTCTTCCCTTTTCCTGTCTCAAAGTGGGTTTGTTGGATTTTGTGGAGTGTGCCCTGAGCACGTGGGTGGCTGGAGGCAGACCTGAGGTGTGTGGGACTTACTGGAGCTCTGGAGGCTCTGCTGGATCCCAACTGTGTGAGCACCCTGCCAGTGAGTGGCTTGTATGGGAAAGCACCCCTTTGTTTATTATTCTTATATTAACATTTATTTTTAATTTTTTAACGCAAAAGCAGCGCCCCAGTGGAGACTTCCCCATCTCTCTCCCGACGCCTTCCCATTGTCATCCCTCACCCTCCTTTCTCTGTTCCCAGAACAAGGCAGGGTTTGGGCTTTGTGCAGAGCAGTTTTTGCCAGCGGGGAGGGGTCACCCCAGCAGCGTTTCCCTGGGGCTGGAGTTTCCAGCGGGGGTGCAGGGCTGTGCCGGGAGCCGTCACTCACTTCCTCGCATTGTGTCTCCTCTTCCTCCAGCGCTGCTGCGGGAGGAGGTGGCCCAGCTGCAGGAGGAGGTCCACCTGCTCCGGCAAATGAAGGAAATGCTGACCAAGGACCTGGAGGAGACGCACGGCAGCAAGTCCCCGGAGGTGCTCTCGGCCACCGAGCTGAAGGTGCAGCTGGCACAGAAGGAGCAGGAGCTGGCACGGGCCAAGGAGGCTCTGCAGGGTAAGGCTCGCGCCTCCTTCTTCTCCTGCGCCTCTCCCCAGCACTCAGAACTTCCAAAGAGTTGATTCATGAGGGATGGGAAAGCCATCCTTTTCATTTGGGCTGTGCAGAGCGCCCTCACCATGTGCACGTGGGAATATGGTCTCACTGGGACCCCCCTGATCTGCTGCCCCTTCCCCTCTCCAAGAGGGGCTGGGGTGCAGTGATGGGCTGGGAAATGCGGTGTGGGGGCTGTTTGCAGCATTGCAAAGGAATTCCTCCACAGCTGTAGAGTAGAGCCAAGGCAGCAGCTGAAATGCAGCTGGAGGTGGGGGTGGGTTGGACTTGAGCCCCTCAGACTCGTTAGGAGGGAAGCAGCGAGTTTCCTGGTGACTGCAAGTTTTCCTTACCCCTCTTGGAGTTCCCTCCAGGTGATGTGCAGGGTCTCCTCCTTTCTCCATGCCTGCTTTGGGTGTTTTTGTGGCGGTCAGGGCCGTGCTCTCCCTCCCTCACCAGCACAGCAAGCCCCTGGGACTGAGCTGTGCAAGGCAAAACGCAACATGGCAGCTTTTCCACCCCAAAAACGAGCTGGCAATAAATCCGTGCAGGATGGTTTGTTAGCTGGAGCCAGGGGATGATCCTGAGCAGGGGAAAGCTCTCACACGTCAAACCCTGGCAGCGCCGCGGCTCTAAATATCATCTCAAATCCCCAACATACCGAGTATAACTTGCACTTGTCAGCTCATGTTTGCGGATTATGAGGAGAAGCTGTCAGAAGTTTTCAGGCTCAGAGGCTGAGCAGCACGTGGGGAGCTCAGGGGACCACCACGTCTCCCCCTGTCCGGGATGCTGAGACGCTCGGAGGGGCAGGGGATTGGGCTGAGTCAGTGTTTGGGGAAGGGAGTTCAGAAAATTTTATATGATCGCTGTCTGATTTACAAAAGCATCCCCCATGTATCAGTAGCAGCCAAAATGCCTTCAAAATCCTGCCTCCCCTGATGCCAGCGGTGCAGCCTCCGGCAGCAGGAAATGCTCTGGGTTTATAGAACTGTAATTGGAGGAGAAAAACCTTAATTAGGGAATATTTTGCTCTGTGTGTGTGTGGAAGGGGAACTGCTGATTAATGCAAAATGCAGAAAAGCAGAGCTATTGTTATACATGTGCAAAAAGAAATAAGAGCAAGAAGTCATCTAAGAACCCGCGGTGAGGTCACACAAGCTTCTGTGGAGGAGAAAAAGTTAATTTGGCTTGGAAATCGTGATTATTTAAATAATTATTTAAATAATAGAATGTTGGGGTTTTTATTGGGCTTTTATTTGCCACTGTTGGAGCCCCTGGGGTTGGTTTTCCAGGACTTCTCCGCAGGTGTGGTGGCTAGGGAGAGGAAATGTCAATTGGCACTTGGAAAGGCACATAATGTGAAGCCTTTTTCAATCGATGCTTCTTCCCTCCTCTGCAATATTGGGAAGCTTTTGAGTCATTTGGAAAAGCTGGCTGGGCTGGATCTGGGCAGCAGAGCAGGCTTGGCACAGCGACCAAGACGGATAAAGTGAAAACGGGATCAGCAGCTGGAGGGGAAAAAAAAGTCCTTTTTTCCTTTCCATGAAAAATTGTCCGTAGAGAAACGTAGCCAAAAGGGGAGGAAAAACCGGCGCCTGGTGACTGGTTCTGCCAGGAGAAACGCATCTGCTGATGGACACACTGGGGAAGGGGTGGCTCTGTGTTAAGGATAAGGCAGAGCCAGGAGCGCAGGGAAACTTGGCTGAGCTGTCCTGTAGTTCAGGGATCTGTGACAGTCGTGTTCTAAAGGCAGAAAGCACCTTCCAAGAGCAGCTTCCTCCTCACAGCCTGCATCCCTGCATCCCTGCCTCCCTGCATCCCTGCACAGCCCCGTGCCCATCAGCATCAGCCACACCATCCCTGTGCCCGCAGCGTCCCGCGATCCACGCTGGGTCCCACGGAATGTCATTAGCAGATAAATTATATGGAAAGCTGTCATCGTCGCTGGCTCCAAGCCTGGAAGTGCAGCACAGCTGGTTCAGATGGATCTTGGCTCACCAGGCCGTGCTGCAGAGGGAAGCACGGAGGGTTTGCCAGTGGGGTTTGCCAGTGGGGGCTGCAGCACCTTCTAAGAGCGTTTATTTTGCGTGGCCTCACAGGGTTTTGGTTTGTGATGGTCTGGGTGGAGGGTCCCCCGTTGGAGGGGCATTCCCAGCCCTTTCCAACAGCATTTGGCACAGGGATAGAGCTAATCATCTTCCCTGTGCCGTGCTAACAAGCCCGTGCTGTGGAGGAAGGGAGCAGGGATCTGGCCCAGCACAGGATGCTCTGCAGGATTAACTCGACCAGTTTCTGCATCCCTGGCAGCATGTGCTGTATCCATCATTATTCCACTTTTTCCTGGGCTAATTCCAGCCCTTGCACTTTGTTTTTAAAATCAATTAACGTCCAATTAAAATTCCATAGTGCCACATCCTATCTCCCTCTCCGCCTTTGCCAGGACTGGGACTCTGGATCGTGCTTCCAGCATCAATGCAGTTATTATTATTTCCCCAGCCCTGACTGGAGAGGTATGGATGTGGTCTGGATTTCTGATGTGGGAATCCTCGGGGGAAAAAAGCTGCAGACAGCTTTATTACTGCTGGTCCTGCTGTGGGCAGGGACGGGGCCCGAGCGCCTGGGGGACTCCAAGAGGAGCCTCTTGGCCAGGTGACATCCAGGAGCATGTGGGCTAATGGCAGAAACCCCATTTCTAGGAAGGTTCATCCCATATGCTGGACCTCGCCTGCGGGATTATCATGTGGAGAGCAAACCTGGTTTCTGTTTCCTTTCTGAGTGCCAAGGTGGAAACCTCGGACTGCCTTTCCCTGCTGCTCGGGAAGGTGTGAACCGACTTCGTGTCTGCTCCACAAATGGGTTGTAGTCTGGTCTCCTCCTTCCCAAACCCGCAGCTTGGAGCTGTGACCTTCCCAGGGGTGGTGTTTGGGTTGGGAAGAACCTCCTGGAGAAACTCACAACACGCTCAGATTGCTGCAGTGATGGGGTGGGTAGCAGAGAAATGGGTGGATGTCCATTCTGTCCCAGAAGATGTCCATTCTGTCCCAGAAGATGTCCATTCTGTCCCAGAAGATGAGTGTCCTGGTGGATGGGTATCCCAGAAAATGGGTGACCTGGAAGACAGGTGTCCCAGTGAATGGATGTTCTGAGAGATGGATGTTGCAGCCATGGACCCAACCAGGGAAGCCCTTTCCATCATAAAGACATGGAGCTCTCTACAGAAAACCTGTTGTTCACCTTTGAGGCCCCACCTTAAATTTTCAGAGGTCATTGATCACCTTGTTGGCCGTTGGGGTCAGGTTTGGAAAGCCCTCGGCCTCGTAGCAGGGTGTTTCCAGGTAAATTCCCCCAAGGTGAAATGCCTCTCCTAACTTTTTCCTGAAATTTGACTTTGGACTCCAGTTTCCTGCCTGCTCCATGCCTCTGCACCCCCAGGAGCGAGCGCTGGCTCTGCCTGACACCACATAACATTGACGTCTTCAACGTCAAGATCTTCCCGATGTGACGGCTGCGCCCGGGGGGCGAACGCGCCAATTTAATTACAAAGCAAGGAACAGCTCTGAGATCCCTTCACAGGGCTGACCGATTTTATGGGTTAGTCATGGTGACAATATTGAATTTCATGGTTGGGAGGGAGAAACAGGAGAAATTAAGTTAATGTTAATGGGACAGGATGGGTTTTACACGGGGCATCGCTGAGGTTTGAGGGGTGCTCCCCGAGGATGCCCTTCCCTGCGACGGAAAACTCAGGGTATGATTCAGTAAGTGGCATAGGAAGCTCTGATTCTGTTCCTGGCATGAAAATTCACATTGTGTGGGGCCAGAGAAGGGCTTGGAAGTGAATGGGAGTCATGGGAAGCTGCTCTTTGGAGTGTTAGAGGTGGGCTGCATCTGCTGCCAGTGCCCTGATGTGTGTTTGGGCTCTGCTGCCTCATTCCGGGAATGTGAAGCTGGGCAGAGATTATATTTCTATGTTTTTCACTTAATATTGTGTTATCAAGGTAGTAAAACTAATTATTACGTCCTCCAAAAGCTCATCTGGATGGTGTGGTCGCCACCACCTGACAGGGCCAGGAGTTGGACTTCAGTGATCCGTGTGGGTCCCTTCCCACTCAGGATATTCTATAATTTATTTTCCCTTAATTTGATATTTTGAATTTCAAAGGGGAGGGGTGGTAATTACAGCAGCCCCTATCCTGAGGGGAGGGGCCTGGTTTTGGGATGCAGGAGCCAATTCACAGCTGGAAGTTGTTAGATGGTGAGGCCAGACTGGGGCCACGTAGTGGTAAACAGCCATCAGTGGTGGCATCACTGGGTGGTTCCATCCGTGCTGCTGCTGCCCCAGGCAAGGCTGTGCCTCTGCTCTTAAGCAGCTGGGTTTTGGCTCATCACATGGAGCTGGAAATAAAAGGCACTGAGGGGGTGGATTTTTAATTGTTTTGGCAGCAGGAAGAGCCCAGCGCGGAGCTGGTCCCGTTACGTCTCTGTGTCCAACATCCTTCTCCCAGAGGACCAGTGCTCAGGGGACGGATCATGTGGCAGGAGGTGGAAGCTCAAATAACACAGGGTGACTTGTGCAGGTGGGGATGGGGGCTGGCAGTGAGAAATGGGGGGTTCACCCTGCTGCTCCCAACCCATCTCCCCCATCCCTTGCTGCCGAGGCTGGTGCTGAGCTGCCGAGTCCAGGGGGGGCTGGTGGGTCCCCCCCGCTCCTTCTGCCACATGCTTTGGGTGGGAGGGGAAAATAAATAATGCAGATAAGAGAATTACTTTCCACTCACGCTCTGGGTTTAGGATTTCTTGCTTCTTGTCTTATGAACAGGCCAGAGGTCTGGCCAGAGAGCCCCCCGTGCCGATGAGCTGGGCGAGAGCTTATTTGGATACTCATGGTGTGGGGTGGGATATAGAGAGCTCGCCCTGGATCATCAGATTAAAGGAAAAAGCCATTTCACCTCCTTGGATGGCCCAGATAGCCAGTGAAAATCTGCTTTATTCCTCCTTGGCTGGCCCTGCCGTCGCGCCGTGGATTGCAAAGGCTCGTTTTCCCCGACCGAGTAATTAGCTGGGCTTGTTTGCTAAGGAGGAATTAAACTGCTGCAGCAAGTGGGGTTTGGTCCAGGAGCTCCTGGCAGCCCTCACGGCTCACTTCTGCCTCACTTTTTATTTTTCTCCTGCCTTTTTCAATTAATTTCCCATTAATTTGGTTTGGAATGAAGTTCTGAAATGACTGATAAATCTTCTTTAAGCTTAGGAGCTAATCGGTTTTGGAGGAGGGAGAGTAATAGAGGGGAGGGGAAAAAAAGTGTGTTAATTTTAGCAAATCTCTCAAATATGAACTGAAACAAATGGTAAATTGTCCTGTTGGGTTAACAGAAAAAAATCTGCTCTTGTAATACCCAAACTTCATAATCTTCTTGCAGTACTGATGCATTGGTATAAATACTGGTTAATATTAGTAAAGTGATACATATTCAACCTTGGGAGAAAGTTACCCTTCTCCTAATAGTACTTATGAGCTTCTTTATTTGTTTTATGGGTGAGTGGTGAAGTGTTTTCTGTAAATCTTTAAAGATCCTGAATGTTGCCAGTAATTAAAGAAGTTTCTATGCTATGGGGGACTCACTATTTAATTAAATTCATTAGGAGTCTTTTGTCACCTCCAGCATCAAAGAGTGCCTAATGTGACTTAAACTTTTATAAGAGCCTCTCATTATCCTTGAGGAAATTAAATATATGTGTATATGTGTCTGTGGGGTCTGGATCTCACCCCGGTATGGCTCAGTCAACTTATCATTAATTTTTCTTTTTCAGCAAGTTTTTAGTTCCAGTGAAAGAACTGGGCAGAGGAAGGTTGTGGTTAAATACACACAGGCAGCAGGAGAGGCCTCTTTCAAAGACTTAGATGTGGTTGTGATTGTTTTTAGAGGGTTTCTGTAGTGATTTCTTAAGCTGGGAAAAAAAGTAAGGGAAGTCCCGGTGTTGGAAGGGGCTGAGTTGTCCCAGGAGGAGTTGTGTTCATTGAAGTGAGTGAAGGAGACTCCCAAGAGCTCCCTGTTACTGAAGAATATGAATTTTTGTGGCATTTCCTACCTGGTTTTCTGGTTTTCTGTGTTTTGTTTTACCTCTGATGCTTAATGGCAGTTTGTCTGAAGAGTTTCATTTCTTGGTTTTTAACAGATAAAAATCTCCGTTGTCCCAGACATCTCCCACTTCTTCCACTATTTAGTCTGATTTAGTTTTCCCCACCTTTTTATCCTCTGATCTGCGAGCCCCCTCCCTTCCTCATGGTTCCATCCTGAGCACTTCCTTTATCCTCAGCACACACTTACAGTAAAAAAAAAACAATAAAAAAGTAGAGTAAAACCTGTGCACAGGAATAAATTCCTACCTGAGTAAAGCCCTCTCTGAGCCGGTGATTGTGACAAGCTGGGGTGGGATGCAGGAGGTGCACAGAGCTTGGTAAGGGGGAGGGATGCTCTAATTTTGGAGGCTATTCCAGCACATTTTGGGGCTGGGTGATCACTGTTATCAGGTTATTCTGCCTGAGGGTGCCTGGGGGCTGCAGTGCACGTCTGGTAACGATGCTCTCCCTGCTTGCACACAGGTGGAGATGACTTTTTGAAGTTCCCCAGGCAGAGGAGGGTGGGAGCAGAACACCCCTGTGCTGGCACAAGGCAGAGGCACCAAACCAAGGGTGCCAAAGGTGCCTGAGGCAAATTAATCCCTTTGAAGCACGACACGGTCACGGTTTCCTTGTATTTTGTGTAAATTGTCTTTATGTCACACGGGCCTCACCAGGGGAGGCACGTTGTGGTGTAGTTTAAGCCCTCAGTGAAGTGACTCATTGCAGGGTATAGAAAACACAGCGTGGGCTGTAACGCCCACCCTGGATTTCTGGAGTGGAAAAAGGTGGGATGTGTGCATGGAGATGGGTCCCACTCGTGATGGCTGCATCATCTTCTAGTGGTTTTTGTAGTACAAGCAGCTCCCGGAGCTTTGGGGCTGTTTTTTTCTGATGAGTTCAAGGGGGTTTAGGGTATTTTTTTTTAATGTAGAGGGATAACTTGCAAGACTCAGCTGATCACAGTGAGTGCAGGGAGTGTTGGAGGGGCAGAGCGTGTTTCATACCATCCTGCTCCCCCTGGGAACAGCATTTCCTCAGGGTGGAAAAGCATGAATATGTAATAAAAAGCAATACTTGTCTTCTGATTTCTAAACTGGGTGTTATTTTGGTGGGGTGGGGTGTATCTGTGGCAGGGAGCTACAGGGCATTTCTGCAGTGCTACCAAGGACCAAGTTCAAGGTTGGGTAAAGCATTAACATACAGAAATGACTGAAACTCCTTCTCCTACCTCAGATTTCTGTAATTCTCCCTGGATTACCAGCCTTCCGCCGCTGACCCGGTGTTGGTGGTCAGCGAGCATCCCATGCTGGTGACTGGGAGAGGGAAAACAGGAAGGTTTTGGGTTTTGAAACACCCCACTGCATCCTGTGGCGCTCCTGCTCTTGCCCCTCATCCCAACACAGCATCACTGAGCTGGAAGGGGACGCTTGGGGAGCCGTGCCCTGGGCTCGTGGGAGCGCTGCCGGAATCCGCCCCGCCGCTAAAAATAAACGGGCTGTGGTTTATTTACCCTGGAAAGGGAGCAGCAGGTTTTCCTGTGCCGGGCCCTCAGGCTGAGGCAGCACTTTTTCTCTGGAATCTCCTTTCCCAGGGGGCTGAGCTGCCCCTTGGAGGGTGGGCAGCGATGAGAAGGTGTGATGGGTGTTTTGGGAGCTGCAGCGATTGGGACGAATGAGACGTCTTCTCCCAGCCCAGCGCCCTGGGGTCATACTTTTGCTACCTTTTTTTTTTTTTTTTCCTTAAAAAAATAAAAGCTGTGGAAGCAAGGGGCTGCTGTGCCCTCCGTGCTCGATCCATCCTCTCTCCCACAGCCATGAAAGCCGACCGCAAGCGCTTGAAGGGGGAGAAGACGGATCTGGTGAGCCAGATGCAGCAGCTCTACGCCACGCTGGAGAGCCGGGAGGAGCAGCTCCGGGACTTCATCCGCAACTACGAGCAGCACAGGAAAGTGAGTGTGGGAGCCACAGCACCGTGGTCTGCTGGCACAGGGGGCTGGCAGCGGGTTGAGTGTGAATCCTGGTTTGTAATCAGGCAACAAACCCTCTAAAATCCCAGCTGGACCACGGCGGGTTAAGCCTGAGATTAGCTCAGTTAGTTAGAGCACAGTGCTAATAGCACCAGGGTTGTGGGTTTGATCCCAGTATGAGCTTAACTCGATGATCCTTGTGGGTCCCTTCCAACTCAGAGTATTCTGTGATTCTGTGAAATACTAGAGGGAATCAAGCCAGGCATGCGAAATCCCGTGTAATTTTAACAAGGTGCCCAGTGAGCATTGCTTTTTGGGGGACTGGCTGCATCCTGGAGCTCCCCAAAAAAAGGGAAGCCATCCCTGCCAACACGGGGGCTCTTGTGAACCCAAAGGTACCGCTGGTGGTTGGGTGGTCCCCGAGAGTGTCACTGCAGAGGGGTTTGTGGTAGCACATGGATTTTCCCTCCCTGATGGCCACCCCGGGTCCTGACAGGAGAGCGAGGACGCAGTGAAAGCCCTGGCGAAGGAGAAGGACCTCCTGGAGCGGGAGAAGTGGGAGCTGCGGCGACAAGCCAAGGAGGCCACGGACCACGCCAGTGCCCTCCGCTCCCAGCTCGACCTGAAGGACAACCGCATGAAGGAGCTGGAGGCCGAGCTGGCCATGGTGAGCAGGGGGACTCATCCAGACCTGAGGGGCTCCTGCAGTGGCTGCATTATTGCAATAATGGGAGAGGGGGAAATTCCATCGCTAGAAAGGAGCTTGGCCTCACCTTGAGTCCTTTGTGCAGCTTTGGATACCAAAGACATTATTAGATAGCATCTAAAGGAGAGCCATGAGGACGGGGAAGGGTTTGGAGGGGAAGCCTTATGAGGAACAGCTGAAGGCAGTTGGTTTGTTCAGCCTGGAGAAGGGGAAGACTGAGGGGACACGTCATTGTGGTCTTCAGCATCCTCCTGAGGGGCAGTGCAGGTGCAGGTACCCATCTCTTCACTCTCATGACCAGTGACAGGACTCAAAACAGCTGGAGTTGATTTGAGGAAGGTTTAGCTTGGATATCAGGAAAGTGTTTTTCACCCAGAGGGTGGCTGAGCACTGGAACAGGGTCCCCAGGGCAGTGATCACAGCACCAGGACTGTCTGAGTTCAAGAAGTGTTTGGACAACGCCCTCAGGCACACTGTGGGACTCTTGGGGTGTCCTGCATAGGGCCAGGATTCAGAGTCAGTGATCCTGATGGATCCCTTTCATCTCAGCATATTCTGTGGTTCTGTGATCCTCAGCACAGGCTGCAGCATAGTTTGGCTATTTGCTTGCCGTGGGGTGGGTGGGTTTGGTGCAGGATGTTGCTCCTTATTCTGCTGCCCCAGCAGATGTTCATGGGGTTTTCCTGCTCCATCACCATCACCTCGGTGTCCTCCCCCAGGCCAAGCAATCCCTGGCCACGCTGACCAAGGACGTCCCCAAGCGCCATTCCTTGGCCATGCCGGGCGAGACGGTGCTGAACGGGAACCAGGAGTGGGTGATGCAGGCTGACCTCCCGCTGACCGCCGCCATCCGGCAGAGCCAGCAGACCCTCTACCACTCACACCCCCAGCACTCGGCGGACCGGCAAGGTGGGCACCCCCTGGCTCAGGGCACGGGCGAGTCCTGGTTGCCAAACCCCTTTACGGGTACCAAAAAACGGGTAAACCCCCTCTAAATAGTTTCCTAGACGTGAAGCAGAGGTTTGCTGGCGTGATTTTAACTCCTCCCTGCCTTGCAGCCGTCAGAGTGAGCCCCTGCCATTCCCGGCAGCCGTCCATCATCTCCGACGCCTCCGCGGCCGAGGGCGACCGGTCGTCCACGCCGAGTGACATCAACTCCCCCCGGCATCGAACACACTCGCTCTGCAACGTAAGGCCCTGTGTGGTGTTTGGGGGGGCTTGCAGCGGGTCCTCCCCTTCCCAAAACAGCGTTGGGTTTGGGGTGTGGGGCAGCCTGGAGCTTTGCTGCCCGGAAAGCTGCTCTCCTGGGGTTTTATCGCAGCCCCACTGCAGTTCAGCTGCCCAAACAAGCTGCTTTTTTAACCGTGGAGGTGGGAGGGCTCGGGGTGTGTTGGGGCTGATCCGATGGATCTGTCTCTTTCTGCCACAGGGGGACAGTCCTGGACCGGTACAGAAGAACTTGCACAACCCAATTGTACAGGTAGGGCACAAATCCTATCAAATCCTGCTCGTGAGAACCCCTCCTGCACTAGAAAATACTTTAGGGGGCTCAGAGGCACCAGTTTGGGGTCTTAAAAAAATGAATTGAAGTCATCTTGAATTGTGAGTCTTTGATGTCTCAGATTCCTGTAATTTGCCCCAAAATCCATGTAATGCCTTAGGCGTTTGCTGTGCTCAGGGCCCTTTGGGGTCTTGATTTTTGTAAGGCACAGGCAAAGCAGGTTATCCTTCTGTTTTTGACCCTAAACCATTGGGAAATTTTTTCAAGCTGTGGACAGACCTTTGTTCTGACCTATTCCTGGAGCCAAAATCCTGAACAGTTAAGCCAAAATCCCAGAAATGTGTGTGTGGGGAAGGGAGGTGTTTCAGTTTTGCTGCAAATTCCACCACACAAGTTTCAGGAATATTACTTTATTTCGGTTCAGCACCTTAACATTGCTCTGGACCTGGATGCAAATATTTTTTGGGATCTGGATGCAAATACTTTTCGGGAGCTGCACTCAAATCTTATTTGAGGGGCTGTGACCGTGTGGTCCACCATCCCCTATGTGAGTGGGTGGGGAGGGACGAAGGAATCGCTGGATACCCAAACCCGTGTCCTCTCTTCCCACAGTCTCTAGAGGACCTGGAAGACCAAAAACGGAAAAAGAAGAAAGAGAAGATGGGCTTTGGCTCCATCTCCAGGGTGTTTGCCCGGGGGAAGCAGCGCAAGTCCCTCGACCCGGGGCTCTTCGACGGGACGGCCCCCGACTACTACATCGAGGAGGACGCGGACTGGTGACCCCCCCTGTGCCGGGCGGGTGCCACTGTACATATCCCCCACCTGTGGACGTGTTACCTGTTGTCTTGGGAGCGATGCAGCTGTGTCGTAACTTCAGTTTTTCCCCCTTTTTTTTTTTTCCATGTTTTTGGGGTTTTTTTCCATTTTTTTCCCATCCCGGTAACTCCTTTTGTTGTCGCTTCAGTTTGTCAGTTTTTAGGGGTGTTTTTTTGTTCTTTATGTTTTTTTGTTTTGTTTTGTTTTGTTCTTTTCTCTTCTTCTTTTGACAAAACTTGAAACTTGAAGGACTGCTGTGTCTCTGTAAATACCAGAAATATTGTGCACTTTGTGCTTGTGACGTCTCTTGTCCTAAACCCGCTGTTTTCCGGAGCCCAGCCTGCGGGATGTCCTCGCTTGGGGACGAAGGACCTGCCCAGCTGAGGGACCTTAGAGGGGAAAACACACAAAAACAACATCATCATCAACAACAACAAAAAAAATCTCCTTCGCTGTGATGTCTTCCTGGCCGAGCACCTGGGCTGGTTGTAACGCCTGCCGGTCTGGAAATAAGTGTTTTAACGTTCCTTTTTAGTTGTTTTAATTTATTTGCACAAACCCAGAGGAGCTATTCTAACTAAATTATTGCAGAAGTTTTGGGATTTTTATATTTTTCCACGTCGGTTGGGATGGGGCGGGAGGAGGAAGGGGGTGTTTGTACTGTATTGTCCTGGGAAGCTGCTGTTGTGGGGAGGGGAAGGGGGGAATTGGGGGGTGTCAGAGCCGTGGACTCCCCACCCCGGGCTCCCTCGGCTGCCCCAGGAGCACTTAACGCCTTGGAAAACCTAAATACGTGCCGGGAAATCAGACAGGAGGGGGTGGGTGGGGAAGCTGGTGGGAGCTTTGCCCTCTGTTTTTCCCTGCTTTTGGGGGGGCTCACCCTTTGCTTCAAGTAAAATTTAGGGGGATCCGGCACGAGCTGGGAGCATGGGAAAGGTGATATCCCGAAATATCCCGTATCCCTAGAAGTTTCCCAGACAGGGCCGGCCACCCCGCTCCAGTTTGGGGTGTTAAACGCTGCCATGGTGGGGGAAGGGAAGTGGGGGGGAAATCGGTACGAATTCCTGCCGGGGAGGTTTTTCTGGCTCTGGGGTGATTTTGAAGCACAAGTGGAGCTTGTGCTTCCAAAAAAATCCCTTGGAAATGCCCCAAAACCATCCCCCCCCCAACCCTCCCCCCGGCGTGGCGGCCGCTTCCCCTCTCCACTAACACGCGCCGCGCTCTGCTTATGCCAAGATAAGTACCTTATGCTTTAATGCTTATGATATGATTTTAAGCTCTTAAAAGGAAAAAAAAAATGTATTAAGATTTTATTTAATGAACTATAATAGTGTATTATTTTTCTTAATTCCGATGCGCGCGCCCTGGTTGAGATGAAAAAAGGGGTTTCTCGTCTTAAATCACCGATGCCCTCGCGCTGTGTATTCCTGCTCATGGGATGATGCAGAGAGGCCATGGAGGGGGTGTCAGAGGGACCAGCCCCCCCAGGCTCTTTTCTCTCTGCAGAGAAGCATTTTTATACGTTTTGTTGTTTTCGGGGGGGGGAGTTTTTTGTTTTGTTGGTTCGGTTTTTGTTTGGGTTTTTTTTTCTTTTTTTTTTTTGTTCTCCTTGCGTTTTTATAATTTAAACTCTAAACCACCAGAAGAGATGAGCAATCTCCTTGTTACCGAGTAGTTTCCTTTGCATTTCAGCTTTTTTGTAAATTAGGAAATAATTCTAAAAATTACTAAGAGGATGATTTATTTAAAAGAGAACTTCGCTAAATAGCATATGAATTATGGGTAACATTAGATTTAACTTTTCCCCCCGTGAGCGGGGGAGAATCCTTGAAGGCATGGATGCAAATATAAAATTATAAAAGATCTAAATAAAGCTTATTTTAAAGTACAGATGAGGCTCCACGTGGTTTAATTGCTTGGCAGACGGAGAGCCTGGGCTGGTGTTGGCATCGGGGTGCAGGACACCCTGACTGCCACGTGAATTTGGGGGGCTCCAGGGTGATGGGGGGATGCAGGAGGAGCTGGACCAGCTGCCAGGCTGCACCTGGATGCAGTGATCCTGGCAGGAGGCTGGGACAGTCTGCATCCCTATAAAATGGGGGTTTCAAGGGTTTGAGGTAAGTAAGTATGTTGGAATGAGGGGGACAGCCAGGAGATGTCCCCCTCATATACAGAAGGACAAAGAAAAGCAGAAGGTATGGAGAAATAAGAAAATGTTGTGCTCTAACTTTTATTAATGGATAAATTATTGATATTAATTTACAGATTGATAAATCATTATAATAATATATAACTCTAGTTATAATAATATATAAATAATAAATAATTATTATTCCTATTATTATTTGAATTACATTGGTCACTTGTAGGGCTGTGCCAGCACTGCAGAGGGGCCTGACACCTTATTGAGGTCAATTGCTGTGTTTGCCAGAGCAAAGACAACTTGCAATGATTTTCTCTTTCTTTGAGCCCATAATAAGGGAACAGATGAAGAGATGTACCTTTTCTTCTTTTTTTTTTTTTCAACAGAAACAGCCTTCTGTGTTTGGGACAAGCTGCAGAGCAGGTAAGAGCCACCATAGTCTGAAACAGAGAGAGTTGGAGCAAAGAAAAATTGGAAAAACTCTGGAGAAGCCAGCTGGCTCTCCAGCAGCTGGAATCCAGCATTAATGGGAATTAAATGTGACATTAAAGGGTGACTGCTGAGCACGGCAGACATGAGTTGGGCACAGACGGGTGGGATTTGCTACATTTGGAGCAATTCCCTGCAAATACTTGGTGTTTCCCTTCATGGATGGGATGGGGTGGGGGTGCTCACCCATCCCATCCGTGGTTTTAAAATCTCTCCCCTTTGGAAGCCAGGAATGTGGCAGAGCTGTGGGTGTCACACCAGTCCTGGCAAGGCTTCTGCTCTTCACCAGTTTTGTCCCAGTGCCGTGGGGACCGTGCTGGACCCTGGGGAGGGGTCATGGGTGTCACCTCCTGCTCCAGAGCCGTGGCAAGCAAAGGGACCTCATTCCCTGCATCTGGGAGTGATGTCCTGGGCTGAGGGGGGTGTCTTCTTGGTGACTTTGTCCCTCCCAACCTGCATTTCCCTGGCAGTGGAGGCTGCAGCAACCCCCTCACCTTGCCTCATCCCTGCTGCATCTCCCTCAGTCAGCATCATCCCTGCTGCATCTCCCTCAGTCAGCATCATCCCTGCTGCATCTCCCTCACTTCAGCCTCATCCCTGCTGCATCCCCGCTGTGCTGGATGCTGCGCTGCTGCCACCGTGTGAGCAGTCCCCGAGTTTCCGCGCCCCGTGTCTGTTTGTTTTAGGTGTGACTCGCCGCGCTGGTGCACTTTGCACCGATCACGTTGCTGTGCAGGCGCTCACCAGCGCATTTTCCCCCCCTGTGAGGACTTTAGACCGAGAAAGTCAAATATCCCAGGGCCTGGCACGGGGTGTCGTGTTGGTGGGATGCGGGGTATCCCACAAAGGGGTCACCCCGGGACTCCAACACCCCTTTGCTGGTGTGTAAAACAGCCGTGCTGGTCCTGACACCGCCCCTGGTGATGTTACAACCCGAGCCGTGTTTACCTGCCGTGCATTGGTAGGGAACATGTGGGTCAGGAGGGGGGTTAAGAGGTCACAGCAGGTAAACAGGGGTGAGTCTGGGAGGTTTCCTGCCTTGGCACTGACTCAGCCCATGGCTTCAGCTGGTGATCTCACCTCCCCGGGCTAGATTTTTGGTGATAAAGAGCTAAACTGGTATACACCAGATAGCTGAATAAATCATCAGGAGGTTGGTGGGGTTTAAGGTGGGGTCGGTCACAGAGTGGGGGTGATGGTGGTATCTCCCCAAACGCTGGTGTCAAGGGCCACCACTGAGGCTGTTGGTTTATTGCTCAGAATTGCTGAAATTTGGGAATGTGCCTGTCATTAATTCACCCATTTTCAGTGTTTTCTCTGAAGGTGTCTTCTAGTGGTGCTGCTTCCTGTGTATGAAGCCAGTGCTGAAAGTGTCTTTGAGTCCTCGCCTGCACAGCCCAGGGAATGCCCGAGAGCATCCTTTGATGCAGTTATCCTTTGGGATATCCTGCTCTGCCATTGTCCCTGCAGCTGTCCCCACATCAGTCCCTGTCCTTGGCTTCCCATTTCCCCGACCTGACACTGCCACAAGCACCTGCAGCAGCACAGACCAAGTGGCTCCGCTCCATCCAACCAGGACACCAGACCTGTGATCAGGCCCCGTATCCAGGTAGGAAGGTTTCCTTGGAGTTTTATCATCGCTGGTGAGTGGTTTCCCAGCGTTTCCCCATTCTTGGGCACAAGCCCTCGCTCACCATCCGCTCCTAATTCTGAAAAGCCACACTAAATATCTGCTCAGCTTTTTTTTTAATACCCACCTGCACGACACCACCAGAGCTCTTCCCTCCCAGCCCTGTTATCCTCAAACCCTGCATCTCCTGTTCCCAAGTCCCTGATCACGGCAGAGTTTCCCCAAAGGGATGCAGCAGCCCCCCGCCCCCGGGTCGGCTCCAGGAGGAAGCAGCAGGTTACTGATTATTCTCGCTGTTAAACACAGCAGCTTCATTTACGCCGTTTTCCAGGTTGCAGACGTGCGTGTGCTTGAAATGCAGACGGTGACCTGGCACGGTGGTTGAACTGGTTGTACTGGAACCGCCGTCCCTCTGCGCCACGTCCCGGCTCCGCTCCTGGCCGGGAGATGCCGGCAGGTCGCACCCTCCCACCGGGAGCCCCGCGGAAATGCCTCCTGAGTGGCTGGTTTTCCTCCTTCTTCCCACTTGCATGGCAGGTTCCCAGCCTGCAGCCCCGGTAGGGACTCTCTAAATTGCTGGGTAGAAACTAAGGCATGAGGAGGAGAGATACCAGTAAAGACCGGTGTGTGTGGGCTGGGCTGGGAACTGGGATCTGAGGGAGCCCATCATGGAGCAGGCTGGGATGGACTCTTATCCCTGGGGCAAAGCTGGGGCTCTGCCATGTTCCATTATATATAACATTATATTTATATATATATTGTATTTCTGGTGCTAATTAGCTCCCAAGTCTCTCTCTAATCATAGAATTCTGGAATGGTTTCGGTTGGAAGGGACCTTAAATCTCATCCAGTTCCACCCCCTGCCATGGGCAGGGACACCTTCCACTGTCCCAGGCTGCTCCAAGCTGCATCCAACCTGGCCTTGAACAGTTCTAGGGATGGGGCAGCCACAGCTTCTCTGGGCAACCTGTGCCAGGGCCTCACCACCCTCTTCCTATTCCTTGCTATCTAATCTAGATCTAAATAGATATTCTAATCCTAATCCGGGCAGATATCCTTCCTCATCACCCTCTTCCAATTTCTCCCTATCTAATCTAGATCTACCCCTTGTCCTATCACTCCATGGCCTTGTAATATAACAATATCATGTAATATACACGTGCAGTTTGGTGGCTCTGCTGATCTGACTCTCAGGGATGGGTTTTCCCTCTTTCAGGACAAGCCATCCAGCTGCAGGTGTCCAGGAGCAGCGTGTCACCCAGAGCAGTGCTTTTGGCTCGCTGTTGGAAAGGTTTGGAGGAATCCTGGGATATGGCTGGGCATTCAGTGATGACTTCAAAATACATGCTGAGCACTTTTGAGCAGGAAAAAGCAGGGAAAACTGCCAGTGAGCAATTTCTGCCTCCAAGGCAGGGTAATGTGAGCCCCTGGCACCTCTGCACGTACCAGGTCATCAGATGCCCTTCTGAAAGGCCCTTTTGTTACCTGCTGGTGGGTACAGCGGGGCTTCAGTTCCCCCCTTGGCATTCCTGTGCTCTGTACCCTGCATATCTGGCTGGATAAACACCCTGGAGAGGTCCCAGCCTGCCCTGGACTGGGCAGGGAGTGTTTGCAAGGGGAGGAGTTGAGCTGCCATAGATAAATCCCCACACTGGGATGGCTGTTGGAGCTGGAAAGGTGAGACCAAGAGATGGATATGAATGTGTTATCCCACAGAGGAATGTGCAGAAGGGAAAGGTGCCTTAGCAGCCATCCAAGGGGTCCAAGCAAGCCCCTCCTGCTCCACTGCCACTGAAAGCCCATTTCTGGCCAAAATTCAGCTTTGTGGAGTGGGAACCTGAGGAGCCAAGTTATGAATGTCCCCTCTGTGCTCACAGTCTCCAGGGCCTCTCTGCAGGGGGGTGACCTGACTGGGAGCTCTCCCTGCCCCGGATTGAGGGCAGTCAGTGTGTGAAGTCCATGTTCCCCCTGCTTTCTTACAGAGCAAATAATTCCCTGTTGTGTCTCCTGACTGACAGAGCTGCTTGGGATGACGGGTCTGTGTTTGGCACAGGAAGGTGGGGCAGGAGAGGAGGAAATTTGCCTGAAGCGGAGTGAATTTGCCTGAGCCGGTGGCCAAGCCGGAAAAATGCAAAACAATCCGTAAGAGGGGAAAAAAAATAAATATTCAGTTATGCTTAATAGTTGTTTCTTTTTATAGGACAACTCTCGGAATTGCTCTTTGATTAGAGGAGGAAGGTATCGCTGCCGTGCGCCGGGGCAGGTGAGTCACTGGAAAATACCATCAGCTCCACGCGGGATTGTGCTGGGAGGGAGGGATGCAGGGAAGCAGGGGGGGCTTTCCCAAGATTCCTGAACGCCTGTGGCCCCGAGGCAGGGCTGTGGTGCCCTGAGTCACGCCAGGAGATGTGACAAGTTTCGTTGGGTTCGTGATGGCTTTTGCCTTCGCAAGGACTTGCAGGGCTTAAGGGACAGGAAAAACTGCAGTGGCTGGTCCAGCAGCGTAGTAATGTGGCTTCTTCACTTGGAGAGGGGAAAAACCCACCCTGAGTGTCATCTCTGACAGAATTTGAGCCCTTGGTGGTGTTTATTATTATGGCTGGGTGTGAGAAGGGCCTGGAAAAATGCATCCCAGTTGTTGTCGGGGTGGCATTCAGGCAGAGGTGACACTGGACACGGCATTAGTTGCAACGGGTTTTGCCAAAGCTCAGGTCTGATGGCTGTAGTTCAGTCTGGAAACCACGGGATTGTCTGGCTATGAGGACAAGGCACATTGCCAGTCGCCATGGTGAGGGCCATGCCCAGAATGGCTCTTCCTGGCAAGCAGGTGGTTAACTGGGAGTATTTATAGAGGGCAGCAGACTGATAAAAAGCACTTTCCAGGCTCCCTGGGAGCACAAGCCCGGCTTTGTGGGGATGTTGGCTTTGCCTTGGTGAATGGAGTGATGAGCCTGAGCAATTGGGTTCCCCAAAGTGAGACTTCAGAGTTTGGAACTGACAGAGGAAAGGCTCCGCACAAGCTGGCTTCATAATGCAGATGCCCCACAAGCTGGGTTTTAAACTACAGATTAAAAACTAAAACTTCAGTTAGATGTTGGGAAGAAATCCTTCCCCAGGAGGGTGGGGAGGCCCTGGCACGTTGCCCAGAGAAGCTGTGGCTGCCCCATCCCTGGAAGTGTCCAAGGCTGGGTTGGACGGGGCTTGGAGCAACCTGGGATAGCAGAAGGTGGCCCTGCCCAAGGCAGGGGGGTGAAACTGGATGGGCTTTAAGGTTCCTTTCCAACATTTTGGGGTTCTATGAAACTAGAGACGGGGGCTGTGACGTTTCAAGCAGGGGCTGCACAGCGCTCCGAGGGGGTGGCGCGATCGGCACCCCCAGCTGGGACCCGCACGTGGTTTTGGGGTGTTCTCCCCGACGGTTTGCGGGTCTCTGCGCTGGTTTTAGGGGGGGGGGGGTGTCTCCTCGCCGCTGCTCCCTCCCCTCTCCCGGTTTCCCGGAACAGGGCCCGGGGCCGGGGAGCGGCGGGGCCGATCCCGGGAAGCGCCGCCCCGGGAGGGCCGGGCCGGGGAGGGCGGAGCGGCCGTCCCGGACCCTCCGCAGCCGCCGCAGCCGCCGCCGGGGAGGTACGTGGGGCTAGGGGGGAGCCGGGAACCGACGGGACCCCCCCTGGGACGGAACGGGACGGGACCACCGGGTTGGGACCCACGGGAGCGCTGGGAGCCGGGAATGGGGCGGGCTGGGCTCGGTCCCGCCGGGAACGGCGATCGGGAGAGGGACCCGGGAGAGCGTCGGGAGTCGCGGGCTGGGCTGGGATAACCCCCGAAGTGCGGGGAACACCGGTAAAGCGGGGGAAACAACTCCTTAAAGCAGGAGCAAACACCCCATAAAGAAGGAGCGAACATCCCCGAAGCGGGGAAATCTCCCCCCGAAGCGGGGGCTGGGAACCGGAGGGGCTGGAGCGCCGGGGTTTGGGGAACAGCGGTGCCTTGGGGTCACCCCCTTGGGGACACGTGGGCTTGGGGCACCTTCCTCGGTCCTCGTGTGAGCATCGGGGTGGCCGTGCTGAGGGCGGGGGGAGGAGGAGCGGCTGCCGTCTTGGGAAGGATCAGCTGGCACTTTAGGGAAGGATCAGCAGCAGGGAGGGTGCCCGGTGACCCCCACGCCGAACCCACCGGAGCCCGGCAGCCGCGTCCTACGGGTGGCAGCCCAGCAGGAGTGTCACGGATCACGGGCCCACGGCTCGGGTACGGCCGTCCCCGGGAAGGTGCAGGAGGGACCGTGTGTGAGACAGGAAAGCAAACAAAGCCAAGGAGAAGGAAACCTGCGCAGGGCAGGTCGGGGCTGGGCGCTGGGCAGTGGGGGCTCAGCTCTTCCTATCATGACGTTCCTGCTGAGGAAAGAGCGGCCTGGAGCTTCGAGGGGTTCAGCAGACCCACAGGTGTCTCCCAAGTGGTTGTCTGCTGACGCTGGTATTTGATTTTTTGGGGGTGATTTGATTTGTTGGGAAGTGTGGATGTGTGAGCAGAAACCAGGAGTGTGTCCCATGGGAGACGGGCTGCCCTCACCTCTGCGTAGTGGATGGAGCCTGAGAGAGGTGAAGCTGCACCAAGAGGTGTGGTCCTGGTTTTCCAGCTCAAAGCTCTCTGGAGCAGACCTTGGCCACTGCCTGATGGGATGCAGCCACAATGCATCCATCTACAGCATATACAAGCATCCTGCAGCCGTCCACAGCCCTGGGTATCTCGGCATGACAGCCAGAAAGGGAAACCTCCCAGGTGTGGGTGTGGGGCTGGTGAACCCAGCCCTGGACTGAGGTGACTCGGAAGTATGTGAGATGCCTTTGATTTTAGCTGTGTAATTACACGGGTGGGAAAACCCTTAGGAAGGCAAGTGCCTGGGGAAGGAGGAATGTTTGGCCACCGGTGCCCTGAAGAGAGGTGAGTGTTGGTGTTCGGCGCCGTGGCGGTGCCATGAGGAGGTGCCAGGGGGGCCAGGGCTGGGCAGGGCTGTCTGCCTGCACTCCAGCAGGAGCCTGGGAGGAGGGATCCCTCTGGCAGCCCAGGTATGTGTCTGTCTCCCAGTGCTGCTCCAGACTTTTCTTGCTCCCGGTGTATTTAACATCCAGAAACTGGTGTCGAGTCTCCATGGAAGCAACCGAATATCCTTGTATGAGCAGTGCAGGTGGCATGTAGTGACATAATTCCCAGAAAACCTCCATCCCTATCAAAATACCTGTGCCCACGTTGTGGAACACTCCTGCTTTGTTCCTGCCTGCTCTGTGGCGCTTGGCTGCCCGGCCAGCTCCGCATGCCCTGGCATCACCCCTCGCTCCCTTCCTGCCTTGTGGGCTCCTTAGCCATCCACAACAGGTTTTCTTCGTGGGTCACACTTGTTGGAGAACCTTTTGGAAAAGCGTGGGGAGAGGTGGTGCTGTGCTGAGGTAAAAGGTGTTGCTGAAAATCCGGTGTGAGGATGAGGAGGGCGGTGCTGGTGAGGCCGATGGCAGCGTGATGTGTCTGGTTAGTGGCTTTCAGAAAGGGGAGATAAGGCTCCAGGGGCTGCTGTGGTGTCACAGGAGCTGCTCAGAGTGCTCCAGGAGGGCTGTGAGGAAAAGGAAGTGCCGGGTTTGGCTTTGGAGGACATCAAAAGGGCAGATGGATAATGTCTCTGAGCGCCGGGAGGCTCTGGAGGAGAGTGCGTTATCTGGGTGTTTATCTGGCACGGAGATGGGGAGAGGTCCCAGAACAAAAACCAGGGGGAGGCTGTGGAGGAGTGGCTTTATCTCAGAGGAAACAGCAGATCAGTAGAATTTAAAAAAAGAAATAAATCCAAGCTCAGAAGTGCACAGTGGCATCCGAAGGAAACTGGGAAGGAGAAGGAGTCAAAGGGCTGGGATTTTCCCAGGCAGCCGTGATTTCCCAGGCCTGGGTGCACAGGGAATTCAGCTCCCCGGAGAGAGGTGAGCACCTCAGACCCCCATCCCTGGTTTAGCAGAGCCAGGCCTGGAAGCATTAGGCTGGCATTAGCTCCCAGTGTGAGCCTGGCTCAGGAAAAGCCACGGGACACTGTTCACACAGTGGCTGGGACACAGCGAGGGCTCGCTGACCTGCTGTGAGCCGGTGCCAGCACAGCCTCGGTGCCCGCAGCAGCATTGTCCCCAGGAATAAATGGCAACGTCCTGAAACACAAACGTAAAAGGACTCTCTGTCCCTGTCCATTACCGCTTTCCAGCAGGCGCCGCTCGGATGGATATAATGGAATTACGGGGAGAAGAGAGTCTGGGAGGCAGTTTCTTATATCTCAGTGGCAAAGGTCAAGGCAATGGCTGCTGCAGAGTCATGATTGCAGCTCAGGAGAACGGCTACTGTGGCTTGTGTGATCCCTGCCACTTCAGAAGCCCCTGGCAAATCCCGGAATTCCGAAGGATGCAGCGCAGGGAGGTGCATGTGGCTCGGGAATGGGGTGTTTTGTGTGCCCCGTCGCTGCCCTCCGGCTGCCGTCACTGTGGCTGTGTGAGGCCACGGCCAGCCGGGTGGACTGCAGCATCCTGAGCCCGGGAATGGGCTTTCCAGTGAAGCCCTTGTTTTTCAGGAAGTGGCAGAGTCGGGCCCCCCCCCCCCGGCTCCCTCCGGAGCGGGAGAAGGGGAGAGCCTCGGACAGGGTTTGAGGAAAGCACCGCTGCTCTCCCAGCACTGATGGTGAGATGCAGCCGAGGAGGGGTTGTTCAAAATGAAAGGTAAGGAAGAAAGAGGGTTAACTAGCTCTTAAATGTCCGTAGGGAATGTCGGGAGTGATGGATGTGGGTGCATTCTTTTGTGCTCTAAGCAGGAAGTGTAAGCAAAGTGGAAGAGCCCTGGTGGTCTGCATGGGGCTGCCCCTCCGGGTTTCTGTTCCCTGGTGGGATGCCCTAAAATGGGCTGGGATTTGTCCAAAAGATCAGAAATTGGCTAAATCAGCAGTGATGCTGCTTTTCCTGGCTCTGCTGGATTTCTCTGGGTATTTCCCACATTCCCTGGGCTGCATCTGGCCAGAAACATCCCTGTTCCTGGGACAGGTGTAGCAGGGGCAGCAAGAAGGGCCAAAAAAAAAAAGAGAAAGCATGGCAGGGGATTGGAACAAGATGCTCTTTAAGGTTCCTTCCAACCCAGACCATTCTGTGATCCTGTGAAAATATCACCCATGTCCCGGGTGTCCCTTTTCCAACCCCACGTAGAGTTTTGTGCTCCTGGTGGGTTGGGCCCTTGTGTAATGAGGGCCACTGCAGGAACGAGCTCCTGAGGATGTGTCAGGGTCAGCAATTAGCAGGGAAGAGGGTTAATGAGCAGATTGTCTGGGTGGAAGCATGAGGAAGAAGGTAGAGCCTTGTAATCTAACAGAGAGGAGTCTCTGGGATCCTTGGATAGCTGGACAATGGGTTTATTTAAAAAAAAAAAAATTCCAGACAATTAGTTTCGTTTTTTATGGCCAGTGCTGGGGTTGCACCCTGGCTGTGGGAGGCAGCTCCGAGGGGATGTGCTGCTCCATGGAGGTGTGCTGGGAGCCGTGCACGGTGCTCCAGTGACTCCTCGGGAGCGAGGAAGCCCTGGAGCTCATCCCACGTCTGGTCGGGGTTCGACCTGTTCCCTGAACTGCAGACTCATCTCTTGTGATCCCGTGACAAAGGTGTTGCTGCTGGAGCATGAGCAGGAAGGTGATGTCATGGGAGGGGGAAAATCCAAAGGTTGCAGAGGGCAGAGGAGCGTGGGTGCTGCTGTGGGCAGCGGAGGGTGTCGGGCTTCCTTGTCAGTCAGCCAGTGGGGCTGGCATTTCTCTGGGAGCACCAGGATATGGGGCATGATCCAGGGCTGACCCTGTTGGATGGGTCTGTCTGCCATGGAAGGGAAGGTGCTCCCTGCTCCACCTGGCTGCCTGTGCCAAAGCCTTCCGGGCACATCCAGGCGTGGTGGCGTGCAGTGCTGAGAACAGGCTTATCCCGAGCCCTCCCGTGCCCAATTAACACTTGGAAATGTCCCAAGAGAAGTCCTGAAGCGTCCCTGGGCTCTGGCAGCCTGCAGGATTTGGGGAGAGGTGTGGGAAGCCTGGAGGAGCTGTGGATGCCCCTCTGGCTTCGAAGCTGAGCTGGTGGAGTTTAATGATTTGGAGATGTTGGTGTAAATCATTGCCAGGGCAGGGCAAAGGAGTGGGGGGGATGGGGTGGAGGGGTCTGGCTGCAGGGAGGATCCCATGCTGTGGGCAGAGGGAAGGAAAAGGGGGCTGGAGGGGACTGGAGTGCTCAGACACCTCTTACTGACCTGATGGGAACAAACTCCAGTTGAATAGGATAAGGGGTGATGTTTTAAAGTAAAACAGAGCTGATTTAGGTTGGATATTAGGAAAAAATTCTTCCCTGTGAGGGTGGGCAGGCCCTGGCACAGGTTGCCCAGAGAAGCTGTGGCTGCCCCAGCCCTGGAAGTGTCCAAGGCCAGGTTGGACGGGGCTTGGAGCAACCTGGGCTGGTGGAAGGTGTCCCTGCCCATGGCAGGGGGTGGAACTGGATGAGCTTTAAGGTTCCTTCCCACCCAAACCATCCTGTGACTGAAGGATGAGCAGCAGCAGTAGCTCCCTGTTCGAGCTATGATGTCAGGGCACCAGGATAGCTGTTGGATCAGAGACAGGAGCAGCTCTGGAAAGCCAGGAGAGCAGCTAATTCAATGGAGACACAGACTGGAATAGCAAGTCTTGTTTTAATCCAATTGCTGGGCTGCAGGGTAGCACTGTGAGGGATCTGTGGAAAACTTCCAGGCACAGAGGTGACGTAGGAGCTGAAATCCTGCCACTTCCAGGACTGAGGTGCCTGAGGGAAGCCGCAGAGACTGTGAGCAGGCACAGAGGTTTAGACACCACGGGTAAATGCGAGCAGCCCTGTGTGTGTTCTCTGCCCACCGTGGGTGCAGCACAATTTTCCTGCCCCAGGGCCATCACAGCAGTTCTCGAGTGAACTCCTGGCTGGCCAGTGTGTTTGTGATGAGGAGGGGGAGCTTGTTTGGATCAATAGGTAAGGAAAAAACCCACAGGGCGCAAGTGGAGAATGAGACCTTTGTTTGGGAGGGCAGAGGCCAGTGCTGGGACCACCACTCACAGTGGAAGTGCTTGGATGGGAGGATGGGTCTTGGAATGCTGGCGAGGACGTTTCAGATGCAGAGTTTTCCACATCTTCAACAGCTGTTCACTGGGATGGAATTAAAGCTGGGATCAGGGGATGCCTTCCCCGAGGAGCACACGGGGCAGCAGCCTGGTGCTGGGGCTGGGCACGGTGCTGAGCTGTGCCATGGGGAACAACGGGCTTGCCCCATCCTGCCTCGCAGCAACTCCCTGTGGGCAGAGCTCAGCAGCTCGTGTGTGTCCCATAACCCCAGACAAACCACAGGAGCCAAGACTCTGCCCTGCCTGGACCCACACAGGTCTGGGGATGTGTCCAAAGGGGCTGGGACACCCCTCTGGGAGTATCCTCAGCCCTGCTGGGCACTGGCAGTGAGCAGGGAAGTTTCTGTGCAGATCCCTCCTCTCCAGGCATGCGTGCGTGTCTTTTCCTGCTGGAGCCGGTCTGTTTTCTGGGAGTGCTGCTCTATTCTGGCCCTTGACCCTGCAAACCGGGCGTGCACTCAAGCTAAACAAGCAAACATGCAGCTTTTGAGCCGGAGGGTTGAGCTGGAGGGTGTGTGGGTGAGTGTGGATACAGCACTTACAGCAGCACAGCCCAGGGCCACCTTCAGCCCAGACCAATGTCCAGAAGCCAGGAAGGGAAGGAGGGATCCCTGGCATGGTCTTGGCACACCCATAAAGCTGCGAGGCTTCATGGGGATGTTCTGCTGGGAGGATCCAAGTTGTCACCCGTGGGTCACAGCACCCGAGGTCAGGGAGGCGAGCGGGGAGGAGATGTGGCTCCATGAGTTTATTTTTGGAAAGCGAGGGCATCTGGCCCCTGGCAACCCAGAAAACATCCAGTGGAGGCAGCAGAGGGGGAGTTCCCACCCGTGGCTGGCTGGTTGGGAATGCCAGTGCTCAGACATCCCCGTGGGATGCAGCCAGGGCACTCACCACCCGTGTGTGTGTTCCAGGGCACTCACCACCCATGTGTGTGTGTTCCAGGGCACTCACCACCCATGTGTGTGTTGCTCCAGGGAGGGAGACCTCAGGCCTGAAGTGAACTGGAGGCCCTACAAGGGTTCACCATCCCAGAAGCCGTTGCTGGAAGCAGCAGGGGGAAGCCACAGGGTCAGGTTGGCTGGGAGAGAGGCAGTTTTGGTTTCTGTTCTCCGGGCAGGAAGGTTTCTGTTCTCCTCGCAGGGCAGGCAGGCAGTGCTGTGAGCAGCCCTGCTCCATCCCAGATGTGGGGAAAGGGAGAAACTGTTCAGCTAGAGATGTGTTTCTGAGCATTTCCAGGTTGGTTTGCACTGACAGTGGCTGTTGAAGTTGATTTGGGTGGCCTTCTTTTGGTGCTGTGAAGACGCCGGTTATCACACTCCCAAGGATGGGCAATCTAAGCCCTTAGCAAACATCAGTAATTTGATTGTTTCCAAAGGTTGGTGATTATTACAGCTGAGAAAGTAGCAAAGAGTGGGGATGGGAATGGCCAGCAAGAATCCAGCTGCCTTGTTATATCCTGACATGCTCTCCCAAGGCACGGCAGCGTGAGATTTCCAGTGTTACGTGGATGAAACAATATCATCGTGGCTGCTGTGGCTGCACAGACTTTGCACTTTTCCATGGACCAACCATCACTTTCCCTCTCTTCCCAGAGCTCACATCCTGCCCGGGGAGGGCATGTTAGCAGGGCTGCAGCCCCCCTGCCCCGAGCCATGCTGTGAGGAGGGGACAGCCCAGCCATCCAGCAGCGGGAATGATGGCCCAGTCCCGGGCCAACGGCTCCCACTACGCCCTGACAGCCATCGGGCTGGGGATGCTCGTCCTCGGCATCATCATGGCTGTTTGGAACCTCGTGCCAGGCTTTGGCCCCCCCGAAAAACCCTCCACCCACGCCGGGAACAGCAGCAAACCCGACCGCGGCTCCGGGGGCATCTTGAAGAGCAAGACCTTCTCTGTGGCCTACGTGTTGGTGGGAGCGGGGCTGCTGCTGCTCCTGCTCTCCATCTGCCTCAACATCCGGGACAAGAAGAGGCAGAGCGAGGACGTCACCGTCGCCCACGTGCAGCGCCAGGTGTCTGTGGAGCCCTCGCAGCAGGAGGACAGGTGAGGTGCTCTGGGGAGAAGGGGAGTGGGAGTGGGTGTGGGAATGACACCAAGGGCTGTTGCTGTAGCTCTGTGAGGTGTGGATGGAGGAGAGGGAGGCTGGTGGCAGCACGTGGTGAAATGAGCGAGCACGCACCGTGGTTTGGGGTTCTGATGTGTCCTGGAGATGGGAAAGGAATGACCCCAGATGTGTAGGTGGAAGGGAGCCTTGTTGGTAAATAAAGTGGGGTCTAGACAGAGCTGTGGCCAAGCCAGTGTTGCTGAGATGTGCCACTGCTGGCTGGGTTGGCACATGGGAGTGTGCTGAGAGGGGTGGGTGATGGGTACACAGAGCTGCTCTGCCTCACGCCGGGAGAGGAGCCAGAGGTGCAGCGTGAGGTGCTGTCTCACTGGGTGCAGCCGACGTGCCCAGCAGCCTTGGAGGCTGGCCATGGAGTTTAGACCTGGTGAAAGTCTGCAGGGCTCTGCTGTTTGCTCAGGGATCTGCATCGAGCAGAGCAAAGGCTGCTGCTGCAGCAGGCACAGGCTGGATAAACACTGCTGCAGTTCCCTGTGCAGAGGGAGGCAGGGGGGTGTTGGGACAATGTGGGATACAAGGGGCAGGAGAGGATGGTGGCTCTGCTGGCTGTTGTCAGCGTCTGCAGGTCCACCCAGAAAACCGATTTTCCCTATTAGATTGGAAAGGTAACTTCATAATGCCAAAGAAGTGGCAAATATTGATGTGCAGGTACCTGTGCATAGACGGTGACATAGTGCAAGGCTGAATCTCTTTGCAGAAAACCTCAAGGTACCCGACTCAAAAGACATCAGAACAAGAAAGGAAGATAGATGATGTCCCTTTCAAATGTATTTTGACTGGGTTTTGAGAGAGGAGGAGAGAAATTGGTGTTCTTTTGAGGGAATAATTCACTGCTAGGCAATAGAAAAAGGGTTTGTGGTCAGAGAAGGTGATGATCAAAGATGGGCATACGACATAAGGAAATAAAATGTGTCTGAACACAGGTGAGGTCATGATTTGTTCTGTCAAGCAAAAAAGGACTGGTATATAAAGCAGAAGGGCAAATAATTAGTTAAGGCTTTGAGGGTGGGGTGGTTTTATTCTTTCCTCTCCGTCCCCTACCCACAGCAAAGCTGAAATGACGTTGTACCCACAGCCTTAACTCTTTCCCCTCCAGTCAAGAAGAGGATGAAGACGTGTCTTCCCAGTACTACGTCCCCAGCTACGAGGAGGTGATGAACACGGGCTACTCGGAGCCCAGAGACTCGGACAGGAGCAACAGGCTGAGCGTCTCCCTGCCCTCCTACGAGTCCCTGACGGGGCTGGACGAGAGCAGCCAGGCTCCAGGAGCTGCAGGCACGGAGCCAGGCACGGAGAGGCAGCCCAGCCGGCACAACTCCCGCCTCAGCAAGCGCCTGAAGCCGCTGAAGGTCCGCAGGATCAAGTCGGAGAAGCTGCACCTGAAGGACATCAGGCTAAACCTGGACCAGGGGAACAGCACCGTCCCCATCACGATAGAGCCCCTCACCCCCCCGCCCAAGTACGAGGAGATCCAGGAGAAAGCGCCAGTGAGCCAGCAAATGCCTTGAAGGAAAAGCAGGAGGGATCTTTGATGCTGCTGGGTTGAGGGTTTTTACAAACCCAGCGGGCCAAGAGGGGCTTGGTCTGTGGGTGCAGAAGCAGCCAGGGCTCCCTGGAAGCTGCCATGTGGAGGACATGGTGGGTGTGGTAGCACTGCAGCACGAGGATGGGACACTTTTTCCCTGGGACTGGGTTTGGCAAAAGACTGTGGGGAAAGAAGCCTGAATGCCCCAGGTTCTGCTGCTCTGAAGTAAATGAAGGCTGGAGGTATCAAAAGTGTCCCTTACGGTGTTTGATGTAAGACCACCCAGTGCATCCTCTCACCTCCTCTGCCTCTCACCTCCAGCAAGACTTTTCCAAGCCACCAAACTGATACTGAAGAAGGATTTTTTCCAAGTGGAAAAGCGAAATGTTCCTTTTTTAGGGGGGTGTCTTTTCTTTCTGAGGAAGGGAAAGTGCGTTGCCAGAGCAGCACCACAGCTCTCCCCCTCTCCCAGCTGGGTTGGGCTGGTGGCCCAGGGCCGGCCCTGACTCCTGCCAAGGTCTCTGCTGGCTGGTGGGAATCAACTGAAAGGGGCCCTGTGCTCCTTGGGATGGATTTCCTGCCTCAGTTGCTTTTCCTGATGTGTTTTGTGCTCTGTTTGAGGCGAGTGGGTAACTCGGGGTGGGGTGGGGAGCTGCACCAGTGCCAGGGGTGCAGGGTGAAACCACTGCTGAGCATCCTGTGTGGGCAGACCTGGGCTGAATAAATGTTTTGTACGTTGTGTTTGTGTGTGTGTGTGTGTGTGCACTCGTGTGTGGTTGGTCCTTCCCAAGGTTTATAATCCTTTGGCTGTTTTAAGAGAGATGCTTCATGGACATCCCAGCTCCACGCTGCTGGCAAAGCCATTGGCCACAAAGTCATCAATACATCCATCCAGGCTCCCTTGGGCGGTCTGAGAGGGATGTGGGGGTGGCTTTGTTGGTGTGGTGCTTATATTGATGTAATCATAGGAGAATAGAACCATTTAGTTTGGAAAAGATCTCCCAAAATCATCAAGTCCAAGCATTAACTCAGCACTGCCAAGTCCACCACTAAACCATGTCCATGTTATGGACTGGTCAGCAGAGGATGACTTATGCTGTGGTTGATATGAGAGGAGCCCAAGTGACCAAAATGAAGGCAAAGACATGCTGGTCCAAATCCATCCAGCAGATTTCCCTTGTTAATGATTATTTCCTATTGCACCTCTTAGTTTCTGTTGTTGCATCACAGGAGTTTCACTTTGCTGTGCCCCAAGGCATCTTCTCAGATGGGCAAAATAACCTCATTAACTGAGGAACTCTCTTACTGAAGAGAAGGAAGCAAAGCAGAATATACCCCAGACTGAGGGATGTGGGGTGGGGGGTCCTGTGTGGGTCATGTTGAGGGGCTGTAAAGGTGGTGCAGCTCCTTGGAGATTGTGGCCCAGGCCCCTGAGAGCCCACTGGGAATGAAGTCCTGTCTCCTTGGTGAAGAAATACAGCCCTGACAGTTGTCTTAGAAAATCTGGGTGAATAAAGTGAAGTTTCTTGTCTGAGCAGTTGGAAGGTGAAGTTTTATTGAGCTTCTTTGCCAGAAAATCCCATTTGATGGAATAGACTGGCAAAAACATCCTCTTTCCCGATGTCCCATGTAGGAAAAGAGCTGGAAGACTGCCCTGAAGTGCAGTGACCGCAGTGACATGAGCTGTGACTCATGCACTAGTTATGCCAAAAATGCCCCAAATGGCTAATGAGCATCTCTGGCTACTGTCATGCTTGTCCTTTGATGGTATTTGGGAAGCAGAGGGAGATGTGGGATGCTGAGAAGTTCAGGAGCCATGACCATCACTGTCCTAGGATGGCTTATCCCTGTGGCACTGTAAGGGAATGGTTATTCCTGAAGATGAGGGTGATGGAGAAGAAGGTGGAGAGAGCACAGCTGTCTCTTCCAGCAGATTCATCTCACCCCAACCTCAGGCTGGTTGTCCAAGGTGGACCACGCTAGTAGTGAGAAATCAGGATGTGTTCAACATTTCACATGTGTCTCAGTGTCTCCAGGAGGTAACACATCCCAGGACAACTCAGTGAGTTCCACCTGGAGAAAAGGAGGCTCCAGGGAGACCTTAGAGCACCTAAGGGGGCTCCAAGAGAGCTGGAGAGGGACTTTGGACAAGGGCCTGGAGTGACAGGACGAAAGGAAATGGCTTCAAACTGGCAGAAGTTTGCAGAGCTCTTCTTTGCAAAGTCTTCTGCGTCTGCCTCAAAATTAATGAGATGATTGATTAATTAAATTAATTTATTTTTTTATTAATGTGATAAAATCTCGCAGGACTGGAGAGGCCAAACTGGGTGGTGTTAGTGGCAAAGGTGGGGGTTTTTTTCCCTTTTTCTGCTGTAAAGGGGTTCCTGGCAGCCTGGGACCAAGGAATATCGATGGATGAGTGCTGATGGGTGACAGCGCTTATTCCCTTGCCTGTGGTTGCAAAACCTGTTCATGTGTGTGTGTGTGTGTGATATTAAATAAAAAAAAAAAATAAGCCAAATGGGGATTCAGAGGTTCTTTGGCAGCCCTGGCAGGTGGCAGTGAGGTTTGGGATACACATTCCCACGCGTGTCAGCAGCTGGCACCGAGAGCTGTGGCCGCGCCGGCGCGGAGCTCTGTTGTGCTGCCAGGCCAGTTGCTTGGAAAAAGGAGAAGGAGGGGGGAAAAAAAACCAAACTAAACAAAACAAAGAGGAAAAACTCACCCAGACAGGCAGCAGCAGGGCCCAGCGTGGCTGAGGTTTCCAAGGCTACTGCCAGGCTGCAGCAGCACTGCTGGCTGGGACAGAGCCGCTTTTGGGGTCATTTTGTACAGTTCTTAGTGTGTGAGTTGTTTGGGGCCGCTCGTGGCTCAGGTTGTGTGTTGGGTGGGGGGTTGCTGAGTGAGGGTTTGTGGTTTTTTAGGGGGGAAGCCTTGCAGGTTTGGGGGCTGGGCAATGCGAGCCTTTCTAAAGAGCTCCGAGGGGTGTTTCCAGCTGAAACCCCACACCACGACCATCGGGAGCCACAGAGGGGCCGACATCGTCCTGCAGGTAGGGGCGGGGCAGCTGGCCATCCTAAAACAGAGGGTGGTTTGGATGCAGGGAGGGGGATGTGCTGGAGTCCTCCGTGCAAAGCGCGGTGGGATTTACGGCCAGAAAAGGGGCTTGGCAAAGCAGGGACAAACCCGGAGCCGCCTCCGGCAGCGCTCCCCTGCCTTGCCCACTGCCCGCTCCCAGTCCGCAGGTGTAGCAGATCGCCACGCAGCCCTGGAATTCTCCGCCTCGGACAACAGCTTCGTCCTCCAGGACTTCAACTCCCCCCACGGCACTTTTGTCAACAGCTGCCAGGTCCAGAATGCGGCCGTGGGGGTGAGGCCGGGGGACATCCTGCGCTTCGGCACCGCGGGAGCCGCCTTCGAGCTGGTGCTGGATGGGGCTGCCCAGGTGAGGCTGGATGGGACTGCCCTGGGAAGGGTGCCCAGGGAGGGATGGGGTGCCTGGTGATCCCAGGGAAGTGTGAGTGGGTTCTGGTGCCCAGGGAAGGGTGGATGGGGATGTCCAGGGGAAGTTGCCAAGGAAGGGTGGGTGGGTGCTGCTGCCCAGGGAAGGCTCCGGGAGCAGGAAGAGGATCCCAGGTCTGGGCTATCCGGAGGAAAGGCGAGGGGGGGGAAATGAAAAGCTGGAGCTCCCTCTGCTGAAGAAACTCGGGCGGTTCGGTAGGGAAATGGAAAATCAGTGGACAACGGTGCATGAGCGAAGGTAGGTCTGGAAAATGTGCTTTTCCTCTATTTGCATCTTATGTTTCCTCCCAAGCCAATTACTGAGAGGGAAGTTGGGGTTTACATCAAACCTAGAGGAACTGAAAAGTTCCGATATAATTTTCATTATTGAAGAATCCGAGATGCTGGTGAGGTAAAGGCAGACCCTGCTGGAGCAGTGAGCAGCTGAATTCCCAAAGGCAGGGTGCACACAGAGAAGCAGGTTTGCCCAGCAGTGCAGAGGATGCCCGTGGGGTGCCTTTTCCTTACTCGGGGCTCTCTGATCCTCCTTTGGAGGAGCAGCTTTGAAGCCTGACCCTGCTGACTGCAGGGAAGGAACCAGCTCGGAGTTGCACGCTGTGAGGTGTCTAACAGAGGGAGGGATCCCTCCCCTGGAGTCTTAGAGGAACATGTTGTACAGAGGAGCAGCACCCAGCTGGGAATCGCATCCTGCCATGCCTCGAAGCGCAGGACAAGTGCCAAGACAGGGACAGTGGAAGGCTTTGGTGGAATCCCACTGTGAGCAAGAGCCATGGGTAGCAGCGTGAGCAAAAGCTCCAGGAGAAGGGAAGGTGCTGGAGTGGCAGGGAGGATTCACTGGGGGTTTGGGCTCTGTTAAACAGCCAGGTGTTGGAGGGCCCTCATCCAGGCCAGGTCCAATGCCACGTTGGCAAATGTTTAGTGCAGCCCCTGTAATTGAGACCTTGACATTGGTTTGTCCTCATGGTACTGGAAAGCTCAGGAGAACAGCAGTGTCCCAAATCTGGGTGTGACATGCCCAGCATAAGGTCTGATAAATGTGATGGGAAGGCAGGAGCACAACGAGAGGTTTTGGTTCAGGTGGGGTGAATGGGAGAAATGATGGGGTAGGACCATGTACGAGCCAGGAGAGCTGTGAAAGGATCGTGCAAATGGTGTGCAGAATTAGGGCAGTCAGATGGAGAGGGAAAAGCTCAAAAAGCAGCAAACCCCAATGACTTCCTTCTGCTTCAGCAACGAGTCTGAATGCCCTGATTAAAATCCTGTCCTTGGGCAATGGAAATGGGAAAGGACTGAAACCGTGTTTCCACTGAGATCTGTGCCTGGGTTTTGTGTGGCACAGTGCACGTGAATCCAGGGCTAAAATCCTCGCTGACAACATGGTCTTTTCCCCTCGTAGATGTCCCGTCCCCCCTTGAAACGCCGCACAGGGTGGACAGGGCAGCTCCAGGTGGTTGCAGAGCCCAAACCCTCGGCTCCCATGTCTCCTCCCCGCCTGCCCTTGCTGCAGTGGCAGCATCCCCCTGGCTCTCCAGGCAGTGGGACTCGTGGAGCCCCCGGCCACCAGCCCCATCCACCGCTGCTGAGGAGACCCCTGAGCGCCCGGGACAGGAGCGTGGCCAGCGCTGCCTCCCTGGACACCTTCAGCAGGACCTCTGCGGTGAGGGCAGGTAATCCACGATCCCACACCCAAACATTCGTACCCTGATGTCCTCACCGAGTGGAGTTGGCTGGAGTAGAGAAGTGATGAGTGTTGAGCAACCAGCTGTGAGTCCGTGTCCAGCGGAGCTGATCAGAGACCACGTGTGGTCCTGGGTGGCATTTGGGTCAGGGAAGAAATGAGCCGTGACACCCCAAAGGGAATGCTGTTGCCCTTGCAGAGGGATGTTTCCTCTTCCTTTTTCCTGGTGTGTGACCCTGAAGAGCGATGACTGATTTTATCTGCACCAGTGACTCATGTACCTATTCCTGACTCCTGTTTGAAGTGGTGTTTTTTCCTCCTTTGAAGTGGCTGCCTCAAGTGCAGGAACTTTAAAGCATATCCGTAGCTGATACGCCTCTGGAAATAAAATATGTGATAGCAGCAAGGCACAGGTGAGGCTTTGGGGGAATAGAATAGCTGGAGAACATGACTTCTGCCATGAATGTTGTGGCCTGATGCACGAAGCTGTGGTTTTCCTGTGTGGGGTTGGGTTTTTTGAAGTCATAATCAGCACAAAGTCAATAGTAGGGTGCCAAAGTGCGGAGCAGGGGCAGCACCGTGCAGTCCCAGCAGTGGCTGAACTGGAAACCACAATGAGGGCAAAGGGGTAGACACATACCCCTCTGATTTTCTGGGGAACAGAACCAAAAGGATCCCCATGACAAAAATGCACAGCTTTCTGCGGGGCTGGGCAGTGCTGGAAAAGCAGAGGAGCCTTTCTCTGCTGTTTCTCTGCTGCTCTGAGGCTTTTCTGGTTCCCAGAGGTGAATTATTCCTCTCTGTTGTGCAGACTGTTCATGCTGTGTCATTTTAGTGCCAAATAGGTGGTTCTCCTGCTGGTTGTGAACCGAGCTCATGCCCTGAACGGTGGCCACTTCCTTGGAGTAGTTTTGGGACAAAGGATGCTGCAGGGAGCATTTCTGCTGCCTGCAACCACCTCTCAGGATAATATTTACTGCTGTTGTTTTTGCTTTCTTTCAGTCTCAACCAGCTTCTCAGGTGATTGTGCAAGGAATGTGGGGGGAGCCCCTTCCCTGGGGACTCACAACACGGATCTCCTCCAGCAGGAGAAGGTGATGCTGGGGCGGGAGTGAGGAATGCCATCCCTGTCCTGGCCCTTGGCAGAGCAGGAGGACCCTGCCAAATGGCTGTGTGTCCCATTGGGAGTCCCAGCAGGGTGTGGGGATGCCTCCCAAGGGGTCTGCAGTGGAGGATGGGGACAGTGGGTGGTTGGGGATGGGGGGGCCAGGACGAGCAGGTCCCACACTGATAGCCACGAGCTGGTGTCCCTGGGCAGGAGCAGCTGCAGACTGGCCAATGGCACCTGCAATCTGCCCTCAGGGTGAGAAGCTGCTGCAGCTGGAGCAGGAAATGGGTCACCTGTCTGGTTTGGAGACAGAGTCAAAGCGCAAAGACGTAGTGATAAGGGATCTGCAGGAGGAGGTGGCGGCCATGGCAAAAAAACTGGCCCAGGCGGCGGCAAGGAACGAGGTTGAACTGACCCAGAAGCTGCTGGCCTTCAACCAAGAGCTGGGAGCCAAAACAGAGGAGATCAAAGCCCTGAGGGAACAGGTACCGGATGCTTCCATAAGCACCAAGCAGGGAAAACACCTCTCGGGTACAAGTTTGTAACATAACAAAGGTGGGGGAGAGCAGGTCCCATGTCTGAAACCAAGGAAAATGAGGGAGGGGGGGTTTTTTCTTCCTTCTTTTTTTTTATTTCTTCTTTTTTTCCTTCCTTCCTTCCTCCCTCCTCCATGCCTCTGGCATTAGGATGTCATCAGGAACAGCCAAAGCACATTTAAGGTGATGCTGAGAGTTACTCAAAGATGCTAAAGGGCAATCCCATCAAACCAGGACCTGGATGTGCCAGATTTCCCTCCCTGAAGGGGCTGTAGCAGATTCAGTGAGTGATTGGGTGAGGAACACAATGAATCTGTGTTTTGCAGATCAGCGACCTGCAGAGAAGCTCGAGCCAGGTTTTCAGCCATTCCCTCTATGAGAGGGACCTGGAGATCGGGAGGCTCCGGAGAGAAAGCGAGAAGTTGAAGAGGGACCAGGCTTTGACTGCAGGTATTGTGTCCCTGGAGCTCTGGGTCAGGGCATGAAGCAGTTTGGGACTGGCTCTGGATAAAAGTGAGCACTGGCCAAGCTGTCCAGGCAACAATTTATTTGTAGTGGCTTGTAGAAATCATAAATTCCTGGAATGGTTTGGCTGGGAAGGGACCTTAAAGAACATTTTGTTCCCACCCCCTGCCATAGACAGGGACAACTTCCACTAGCCCAGATTGTTCCAAGCCCCATCCAACCTGGCCTTGGACACTTCCAGGGATGGGGCAGCTACAGCTTCTCTGGGCAACCTGTGCCAGGGCCTCCCCACCCTCACAGGGAAGAATTTCTTCCCAATATTTCATCTAAATGTTGCACTTGTGTAACCTCTCACCAGAGTTGTTTTTCCCAGGCCTGGTGAGCAGCCTGCAAAGGGAGGTCCTGCAAAAGGAGCAGAAAACCCAGCAACTCCAGCAAGAGATTGAAAAACTGAAGAAGGAAAATCGAGAGAAGGACAACCAGCTGGCAGTTGTTTCTGCCAAGGTTGGCAGGACTAACGAGGGCCTCTGTAATTTATGGTCCCATAGTTCACATCAGGGTGATGCCCACTGATCAGGGTCCTCTGTATCACCGTGTGCCCTGGATTCCTGTGAGCACAGGAGCTGTTTGTACACACAAAGCTGTGGTGCCAAGATCCTCCCGAGGAGCCATGGAAACCCCATCCTGGGGGAATGGGGCTCCCTGTGGACTGGGCCTGGATTTTCCTTTTAAAAAGTGTGATAAGGGGCAGAGGCTGCACAGGCTCTATGGGATTGCCAGGGATTGCCTGGGAACCACAGAATCACTGAGCTTGGAGATAACCTCTAAGATCATTGAGTCCAACCATTCCCCAGCGCTGCCAAGGCCATCACTAACCCACGTCCCCACGTGCCACGTCTGCACCTCTTGTAAATCCCTCCAGAGGTGGCAACTCCACCACTGCCCTGGGCAGCCTGTGCCAGTGTTCCATTCACAGCAGGAGCGATGGTATCGCTGCTCTGATGGATATTTTCCTTGGTTGCCATTCCTCCTAGTGCTCGAGAATTAAAGAGGAAACGAAGCGTGAGCTTGGAGAGCAAGAAATAATCAGCTGTCGAAATGTGAGTTGAAAGTTTTTTGGGGTGATGGAGCACAGGGCTAAGCAGTGGCTGCAGGAATGCATCAGCCAGGGAATGATTAGCTGGGCATTGTATGGGAGTTGTTTGGAATTCAGCTCGTGCACTGGAAGGCGCATAATGGGACTAACCACCCAGGGAAGTGTAAACTCCGTTGGATTTATGATGCTGTGTTACAGTGCAGGGGGGATGTGACCAGAAATCAGGTTGGAATTCTGCTGGTAAGCTGATAGAACCACAGTAAATACAGGTTAGAAGGGAATTCCAGGGTAAGCAAAGTGGGTTAGAAGGGGAAAAAATCTTGTTTGTGGGTGGAAGTTTTCCAGAGAGGCAATGCCCAGTTCCTCTGGTGAGACCCCTGCCCTCCCCGTGCTCTTGCAGCGCATTGGGGAGCTGGAACGGGACCTGGAGGGGCTGCAGATGGAAATCCAGAAGCATTGTGCCAAGCAGGAGACTGTCCAAAAGCAGCTGGCTGAGAAAGCCAAGGTAAGTGGCTGGCTGAGAGGGACACACAGAGGGCAGGTGTGTCCTGGTCAGCCCATGGCAGGTCTCTCAGCCACCTGACAGGGGTGAAAGGTGGGTGGGATGGGGAACAGCAAGTCCCAGGAGAGCAGGCTCCTGGGTCAGGAGTACAGGCAGGGGGTCCTGTGCAGGCAGGAGGTCCAAATTTGTGCCATGGACACTGAGAGAGGAAGAAATAATTCAGATAGCAGAGTGCCCTGTGTGGGTGTTGGGTGAGGAAGTCAAGGATGGACGATGTCCCAGGCGCCAGACCCAGGCAAAAAGTGCCATGAAAGGTCCGATGCTGCAATCCCACCCCTGCGACAGGATTGCTGCCTGTCTCCTGCTGTTCCAAAGCTACCTTTGGAGTTGTCAGATGGTCACCCTGAGGTGCCAATGCTCCCGTGGTTGCAGGTGGAGGAGGAGCTGGAGGCAGCCCGTGCCCGGCAGGAGGGGCAGCTGCAGGAGATGGGGCGCAGGGAGCGGCTGCTGCGAGCGGATCTGCGGCGGGCAGGGGAGCAGGTAGGGATGGGCAAGGGTGGGAGCATCACCCCTGGGACCACGGGCAGCACAGGGACTGGGCTTCCCATGGGGAAGGATGTGGTGCAGGAGACAAAAGCGCAGAGTTCTGAGCGCCAAACCCTGGCAGGGGACCTGTAGTCGGGCGAAGTATAAAAGGCTTATCCACAGGATTTGTGTGGGCAGCGTAGATGATGGAGCAGTTTAACAGGATAAAAAAAAAAGGATTCTATAATCTTAGTTAAGCTGTCTGGGACCCACACAAACCTTCCTCCATGCCTGGGTAATGCTGCTCTGGCAGGGACAGCCCTTTGCAGAGCAACACCCTGCTAGATATCGATGATCAATTATCATCAGAGATGATCAGTTATCCTCAGCGATCAGTGATGTTTGTTTTCCTGCGTCAATCCTTGCTGCAGCTGGAGTCCTTCAAGACCCAAGTGATGCAAGTCTGTTCTCCATCAGCAGCAGGCAGCACAGGGAAATCCATAACAGAGCAGCAGGTGAGTTGGATGCCAGCTCATGGTGCCTCCAACGCCTGGTGCAGCTCAAGGCAGATGCTGCAGAACAGCCACAGTGCTCATTAGGGATGGTGGCATCCAAGCTTCTGCAGATGAGGAGCTGTGCTGTGGCTGTCCCAGGTTAATGGCACTGCTCCATGATGTGAGGGAGACATGGTCCTTTCTGTGTCCCAAAGCTTGGATGGAGTCAGTGAGCTGCAGCAGGGACAAGCCCAGGGGCCTGACGGGGCTGCCAGTTTGCAGCAAGTCTTGATTGTTTGTCACTGAAACCATCCATGGTCCCTCAGCTGGAAAAGGGTACGAATATAGTGCCTTATCCTCCTCTTCCTCCACCTTTGCCAGGTGATAGAGAAGGTCAGGCAAATCTGTGATGAGAACCAGCAGAGTCATGAGAGGGAGAAGTGTCTGCAGGATGAGTTAAACTCCAGGCTCACGAAGGAGAAGGAGGTGTCTGCAAACATTGAGGTGCTCAAGAACTCCCTGTGGGAGCTCCAGGTCAGTCCTTTAAATGCTGAGGGCCCAGTGGCAGTTGGGAGATGGTGGCACAGGGAGTTTTGTTGGCCTGAGGATAGGTTAGAGATACAACCCCTGAAGCAAAGTGTCATCCCAAAGCATTCATGTGGCTGTTCCCAGCAGTTTGTCATAGAGTCTGAGAATGGTTTGGGCTGGAAGGGACCTTAAAGCTCATTTCCTTGCACCCCCTGCCATAAGTGGGGACACCTTTCACTAGACCAGGTTGCTCCAAGCCCTGTCCAACCTGGCCTGAGATGTTCAGAGAGGTTGTGTCATTTGCCAAGTCCCTGGAAGCTCTGGAGAAAGGCTTGTTCCCCACTGGCTCCATACTTTCCAGGCTTGCCTGAGGAGCTCCTGCAGCAGTGCCAGCCTGCGAGGGGAGCTGGAGCGACTGGAGGTGGTGTCCCTGGATCCCTCTATCTCAGCCATCAGGACAGCAGTGGTGGACATGGCAAGTGTCCCCCTCTCCTGGCTGGAGGACCTGGAGCAGCTCCTGGCCAGTGCAGGGATGGACCTGTGCACCTCTGGCCAAGGTCTGTGTCCTGCTGGGCATCCGCTGGGAACACCTGCACCAGGTGGGTTGTCCTAGCGAGCCAGAGACAGAGGAGAAAATCCAGCCCGAGCTGCTCCTTGTGGAGAAAATCACAGAATCACAGAATTTTTAAGGCTGGAAAATACCTCCAGGGTCATGGAGTCCAACTGTTAACCCAACACTGCCAGGGCCAGCACTCAGCCAGGTTCCCAAGTGCCACATCCACACATCTTTTGAACACTTCCAGGCATGGTGACTCCACCACTGCCCTGGGCACCCTGTTCCAGTGCCTGACCATCCTTTCCATGAAGAAATTTTCCCCAGTATCCCTAATATGCTGTGTGAGCACCCCACACAGCAAGGTTGTGTTGACTTCTGCAGGGCTGTTGGCTGCTTTCAGGAGCTTGCTGGGAAAGAGTCAGGAAGTGGCAAAGAGGAATCAGCTGTTGCAGGTAAAGAAATATTTATGAACATGAACCTTGTACATTTGGAATCTTTCTATGGTTAAACACAATGGTAATCCTAAATGAGCCAGTGTGGGACCTGGATTGGGGATGTGCAGTAGCCAAGGCTCCTGGGTCTGCAGGAAATGCAGGGGAAAGGAGACCCTTTTGGGAATTGTTTGTGAGTGAATGTTCACAGGAGGTTTATTCCTTCCCCTGCTGCTGACACACTTCCTTTAATACCTCGGTGTCTCCCTGTAGGAGCAATTAGAGAGGCTCCAGCAGTCGCAGGCAGAGATGCTGCAGGAGAACACAAAGGAGCTGGAAGCAAAACATGAGCAAGCCTTGGAGATAAAAATCCAGCAAATTACCCTGGAAAAGGACAAGGAGAAGAACGAGGTACAGTGGCATGGCTGGTGGTTTGGAAAGGGAATGTTATATGCAGGAAAAATGGGTGTCTGTAAGAGTGTTGGTTATTAGAAGGAGGAATCTCTAGCTTTGAACTGTCTGGGTGCAGTCCTAAGAGCCTGATGGGATCCCAAGAGGATATAGAATATCCCCCTGTGTGGATGCAGGTGATGTAAACTCCCCCAAAGTATCCAGAGTGGTACTGGGAAGTACCTGTGGGTAACAGGATGCACAGGTGCCAGTCAGTCCCTGGGAGAAAGGGGAAAGCAAGGAGCATCTTCCCCATGTGTGAGCTTAGGGAAACACTGCATGGCTTCCTCTAAAGCCCTCTGCTCCCTCCCTCCCCATGCTGAGCTCCTGTTGGGTCTGTTTTAGCTGGAAAAGGATATCCCCTGTGAATCAGGGACCAGCAATCCCACTCCATCCCAGGAAAGCCCAGGCCACAGTGCTGGTGGCTCTGGTGTGGGATGCAGTGTTAGTGAGGGTGCAAGTTGGTGTTTTGCCATGCCTGTGTTGTGGTGGGGACAGCAGGTCATGGTGACCTTATAACACAGTTTTCTAGTGTGTTTCTGGGTCTGGTGCCTTGGGAATGGTGGTTTCCTGGTGTTGGTTTTTCTAAGGACTCAGGCAAGGAGCAGCCAAGCAGCTCCTCCCTGGTCTCTTGGCTGTGCCTTTCCCCAGGTGCTCCCATCCACTCCCTCACTGAGTCACCTCTGGTCCTGCCAAGCTTTTCTCCCATCACCTGCCCCTGCTGTGGAGCAGTGAGCCTCCCTGCTGCTTTCCTCCTTGGAGCTGAGGTGTTTTTCCTAAGGCCATGATTTTTTTCTGTGCTGTGGTCTATCAATTCCCAGGTTCTGGAAAGCGCTCTCGCCGAGGAGAAGGACAAGTGTGAGAAACGTGTGGAGGAAGAGCAGAGGAAGATCCAAGAGCTGGAAAGCCACCTGAGAAGCATGGGTGAGGTGAGCATGGGAAGTGAAGGGAATAGCTCACCCTTGGAGTGAAGAAACTGGAATCTGTGCTGTAATGTGGTGCTCCAGGGGCCCAAATCAGTGGACAGAGGTTTTTCCCCCCCTCAAATACACAGAGATGCATAACTGCAGAGAGAAAGGTGGATTTCTGACTAGCTTAATTACTGCTAATTTCATCCTGTAGGAAACAGCAAGGAAGGCAGAGGAGCAGGAGGTGATAGAGGGCAGACTGAAAGAAGCTTTGCGTGAGCTGGAGGAAACCACTGCCCGAGAGGTACTTCCACCAACCTGTGTGTGCAGGGGGAGGACACAGTGTTGATGAAGAAGGGTTCCCCCATCCCTGAAATCCTTCCCTCCATCCTTCCAACTGCTAGCCAGGAGAGATGATGCTGATGGTGATCCCAAAGGAAACCACCAGTGCCTCCAGCCATTCCCCCACGTCTTGTTTCCCAGGTGTTGTTACAGCAGCAGGTGCTGGTGCAGGACGAGCAGCTCAGGGCTCTCCAGGAGGACAAGGAGCTACAGAGGCAGAAGCTGCAGGAAGAAATAGCAGGATACAGGGAGCAAAGCAAGCAGCATTCCCTGACCATCGTGGCTTTGGAGGACAGGCTGCTGGAGGCCACGCAGCAGCAGAAGGTGCTGCAGGAGGAAAAGGCAGCACTTGTGGAAAAAATGGAAGGTAGGTAAGGGTTGTATTGGATGCACCTGTCCCAGGAACCTGCTGGGTTAACGTGGAATGTTTGTGGAGAGGGAGTAGTGGATCTGCTGCTATGGAAAGCGTTGGGTAGGATGCTGGATGGAGCTTTGCCCATGTGCAGGACAAGGTCCATGATTCCCTGCAGAAGCCATTTCATTGTTTGGTGGGTTTGGAGAACTGTTGGTAAAAAGGGCTTTGCCACTGGAAAAGGGCTCTTTATTCTCTGAAACAACAAGACTGGAGCACTTCGAGCTGCACCCAGGCAGAAGAAATCCCAAGCCAGACAGGATGTTGGGAACTGTCCAAGCCCTGCTGGAAGTGGGCTCTAAGAGACATGGATTTCTCAAGGAAGTCCTCAGTCCTTGAAGCTGCCATGAAGGAAAGGATCTGTGTTGCAGAAGAAGCAGAACAAGTGTGCAAGTGTTACAAAGAAGTGGTGGGCGTTTTTTCTTTTGTCCTGTAGGAACTCAGCGTGGTGCCCACAAGCCAGAATCGGGACCTTGGCTGGAGGTTTGTCCTGCCATGGAGTCACACATTTGTCTGGGGTGAGCAGCTCTCACTGGTGGTGGTCAGAGAGGCTTGGAGAAGAGCAGGGACCACTGGGAGAGGTTAAGGAAGTCCAAGGAGACTTGTCCCAAGATCTTTTTAGCCTGGGATGGGACTCTTTTAGTCCCTTTGCTAGGCAGAGGTGTTCCTAAGGGCATGGAGCATCCAGGTGATGCTGAACAGCACACGAGGATGTGCCATCCCACCTGGATGGCTCCAGGTAAGAGCAGGCAGGGTGGCCAGACCCACTCCACAGGGTGATCCCAGGGGAGCAAAAGGCAGGGAACAAAGGAATGTGTGAGTGTTCATCAGAAGATGCAGTGCAGGAAGGTGTGTGTGTGTGTGAGCTCTGTGAAATGAGGCCTCCCACGAGCTGTGAGATTTGCTCTGATCTTTCCCAGGAAACTGCAGGAGGAGCTGGTGGTGGCTCAGAGGGTGCTCCTGGAAAAGGAGGCCTTCATTGGCAGGCTCACCAGGGAGCTGTCAGAAAGCAGGGCCAGGATGTCGGACATGAGAGGTGGGTGATGTGCACTGAGTGGCTGTCACTGTCCCAGCCCTCCTCCAAGCAGTGCCAACGGGTGGTGTCAGTGCAGTGGGCACACACAGGACTTGGGAAACTGTTGTCACCATCCTCTGGCAATGTTGTTGTCCTGCTGGGTGCAAAGCAGGCATTCTGTTCCCTTTGGGAAGGTGAATTTCTCCCCATCCTTGGCTAAGCAGTAGCAGTAATGGTGAGCAAGGCAGATAAGCAAAGGAAGATCAGGTGGACAAACTGAGACCATATTCCTCAAAATCACACTGGTGAGCTCCTTGGAGTTGGAATTGTCCCAAGCCAGTGGACTGGGAGAGCCTTGCCTGGCTTTCCTCCATGAGCAGGGCTGTGAATGTGGGGACAGAGCCCATGAGGAACATGCAGAGGTCAAAGGATGCAAGTCCGAAAATGCTGGCAACCTGTTCCTCTCCAATCTGAAGGAAAATTGCCTCAGCAAGGAATTGCCCTGGGATTTAGTAAACCAGGATGTCCTGTTGGCATGGCCCAGGGTCTGAGGGAAGCTCTGAAGGGCAGGGCAGGGCTCTGTGGGGATGAACTCCATGCTGGCTGCCAGCTTCCATGAGGATGAGCTGGAAAAAGGGGATGTATCCATGAATGCCAGCTGCAGATCCCCCAGGACTGGGTGATGAGTCAGCCAGCATCCCACGAGGCTGTTTTGCACTCAGGGGAGCTGAGCGAGGAGCAGAAGGTGGAGCTGGAGAAGAACCAGAGATGCCTGAAACACCGGGAGCGGGAAGTGAACCAGCTCAGGGAGAAGCTGTCCCAGATGTCCAGCCTCGTGGAGGAGAAGGACCGATCCCTGAAAGCAGCAGCTGAAGAGTTAAGGTACACACTGACATGACCCAAGGTTCCACCAATGCCACTCTGTGGGTCCCCAGCAGCTGATGGTGTTCAGGGCTCTCCCCAGAACAAAAGGCACCATGTGAGAGCACCAGGATGGAGCTCAGCTCCACTGCACTGATATCCACTGCCATGGGAACCGAAATGGGGGTTTAGTGGAGCTCGTGCCAGCAGATGTGTAACCAAGTCACTTGTAACTAAGCGAGTGTTCCCACCCACACCGTGGTAGTCATGAGTGGGTGCCCAGGGTGCTGCTCTCCACAAGCTGTTCGGGTCACATGGAACATGTGACAGAACATGCTCTTGGCATGTTCCATCCCCCACGGCGTCCCACAATGTCTTGTGTCTCGGCACAGGCGAGCCCAAGACCGTTGCCATGTGCTGAGGGACGCTTCCCAACAAACAGTGGAAAAGCCGGAGGATGCTCCCAGGACGCCAGTGCGGGCGGGGGAAGCCTCCCAGAGGGTGAGTCCTCACGGAGGGCACCGAGGTGAGGGTTTGCCGAGAGCACTGATGGCATCGGCGGTGTTTCTGAGCCCTGCAGTGAGACCTGGTGGCTTTCTCTGCTCCACGCTGGCAGGAGGGTGGGAGCACCACATTCCCCAAGCCGAGGGCTGCCTGTGCCAGCCTGAGATCCCGGGTTCTCGCGCTGCAGCCCCGGCGTTGATGCTGCTTAATGAGCTGATGTTTGCACAGCACTTTAAAACAGCAAAGTGTTGTGTGTGCTAATGGCTGTGCTAATTGCCAATTAGAGGCGATGGCAACACGCGAGCGTTCTCTCCTTTTCCCAACTTACGGAGCCCTCGACGCTGTAAAGGTGATGCAGAACCAGTTCTGGGGTGGTACGTGCAGGAGCAGGGGCAGCTCATCGCACAGGACAGGAAGAAACGCTCCCCGTTCCCCTGTGCCAAACTCCTATTCGGTTTCCCCCTGGCTGGAAAAGGGAAGAACTCGCAGGTGGTGGCGGCAGCAGATGGAGGGACTGCAGGAACTGTACATTCTGTGCAGGAACGGTGTCAGCCAGCAGCGTGCCAGCGGGGCCGGCTGGCTGCGCGGGGGCCGGCGGTGACTCACAGCCAGCTGACGGGAGAGGGAGGGAGGTACCGCCAGTCCTGCTCCACATACCGGCATGAGGAGGGGAAGAAGGGCAGAGGGCTGGTCATGCTGTTCTGCAGAGCCAAATTGTAGTGTGACAGTGGCTGGACCCAGAGCTGGGGGTCTGCAGCCGTCATTAGTTGTGCACAGGGCGCGATGATGGGACAGCCCCACCACAGATTTTTGGATGTTTGTCGTAATGCAGGGATCTGGACCGGGCTGGGAGAGGGCAGTGCACGTGTCTGTGCACACAGGTGTCACTTAATAGAGAAGAATGCCCACAGTTGTGCAGGATCACAGTCTAGAAAGAGTACTGGTGTTTGTGTGTAGATGGTAAGTGCTCTGTGGTAGTGGAAAGGGCAAGAGAAAAATGCCAGCATGGCTGTTCAGAGACATTGCCCTATCCCTCTCCTGGCTCTCTGGAACATTTGCAGGGCCCATGTCCTCACTGTGGCACAGTGGAGCAGGAAAGGGATCTCTGATGAGTCTCTTAAACCCCTCCAAATCCATGGATATACTCCTTAGGCTTTGCTTTTGGCATTCCTTAGGCTTTGCTCTTGGCATGTGCCAAGTGACCAGTGTCTGGCTGTGTTTAAGCTGAGCTTGGGCTGAGCCAGCTGCAGGCTGGGTGAGAACAATCTGGGCTGCTTCTTCCAGGTGCCACCGTTGGACTTGGCTGACCTCGGTGCAAAATGCCGAGGCCTCAGGCACGAGGAAACGATCCAGCGCCAAAAGGAAGGTCTGGCCGAGCTCCGGGAGAGAGTAAAGGTGCTGGAGAAGAGGCAGAGCTCAGGTGAACAGGGAAGCACTGAGCAGTTAGAATCATGGAATGGTTTCTGTGGGAAGGGACTTGGAAGCTCATCCCATCCCACCCCCTGCCATGGGAAGGGACACCTTCCATTAGCCCAGGTTGCTCCAAGCCCTGTCCAACCTGGCCTTGGACACCTCCAAGGATGGGGCAACCTGTGCCAGGGCCTCACACCCTCCCAGGGAAGCTGAGAAAAGCTGGCCAGCCTCAGAGTGGCTGAGGTGTGAAGCCATGGCATGTCGCACCACAGTTTGGTGGCTGTTTGCCTCCAGGTGTTGTGAAGAAGGGTTTGGAGCCACTGGTGAAAGACTTACCAGAGGAGATAGTCCAGCATACAGGGCTTGAGATGGAGCCTGAACCCATGTCAGGAACAAAACTGAAGGCTGGCAAGGTAAGGAGGCAGTTTGGGAGCTGTGGTTGCTGTGGCTTAGTTGGAAAAGTATTCCAGGGAATAGAGAGAATGAGGCTTTCAGAGATGCTAAGCAAGTCTTCCTGTCTGTGCAGGCTCCTGGCCATGTTCCTATTGGGGGCTCCCTCAGGATCATCAATAGCGCAGCGAGCTTGGAGAGGACTGAGGTGACAGACCTTGGTGAGCAGATGGTACGTCAGGGACAGAGGTGGTAAATCGTGTGTAGAGCGCGTGTACGTGCCCAGTGGGTGTAGAGTTCAGAAGGTTTGTGAACAAATTGCAGAGCTGGGTGACTGGCAGGGCTGTGCAGGACCATTGAGGCTGAACTGCTCTGGGGCCCAGTTGAAGACATGGCATGGGGGTTGGATTAGGTGACCTTTCAAAGTCCCTTACAACATTCTATGATTTTATGGTCCATGGCACTCTGAGTGTCTACCAGGACATCTTGGAACCCCAGAATGTGCCATGGCACATCATTCTCCCCTTTCCCCTTTGGGATGTTCCCCCAGGCATTCAGGGCTGATTTGCAAGGAGAGGCAGGGTAGGTGAGGACAGAGACCTTCACCAACATAGGTGCCAACTAAATGATGTGAGAGAGGCTGGGGTGCTATGGAGGCGGCTGCCAGAGGAGGGGTCTGTGAGTAGTGCAGCTGGTGGGATCTCTTCCCTCCAAAAAGGGCAGGAAAACATCCAGCAGGGGAAATTATCACGTTGGAAAAGGAAACAATCCAATCCCAGTAAGCTGTGCAGCTGGGAATGGAACACGAACCCACTTTCCTTGGGACACTGTCACCTCCTCAGGAGAGCAGACGGAAAGCAGATGGCTGAGCAGTGTGATGGAATGCGGCAAACCTGGTAAATAATGCATTCCCTCTTCTTCCCTCAGTACCTTGATGTGATCGGTGCTCTGGGAAGCCTGGTGGAGATGAAGGAGCTGTCAGGAATGCAGCCCCTGCAGCACCTTCCTCGGGAGGAGAGGGAAGAAGCGGGACTGCAGAGACGGAGGGCCCTGGAGCTGCTGTGCAAAAAGATCAGGAACCTCCAGCACCGCCTGGAGAGGAAAGAAGAAATGCTAAAAGATTACGAGGGAAGCATGGAGCAGTTGAGGTGTGGAAAAGCAAGGTCATGGTATAAAAATGAAATGTTAGGAGAAATGGGGAAAGGTTCTCCCAGTTTTCTGCACTGGTAGCTTGTGTGGCCTGATGTGGTTGAGCAGAGCTAGAGCTGGGGAAGCCTTGGCAGACTCCCTTGTCTGGGGTGGCTGGGGCCTGGGGCGGCAGCAGCATCATCTGGGGAGGAGGGACAGTGTCTTCAGGACCAGGGCAGGCGTGGAAGGGCCCAGCTGGGCGTTGAGGGGGTCGATGCAGGCGACAGACCGACTGGATCCCCCCTCCTGGTTTGCACAGGCAGAGCCAATCGTCCCTGCGGAGGTGCCAGGAGGAGATGTCCAACCTGGAAGACGAAGCCCACAGGGAGGCAGAAGAGAAGGCTCTGCTGCGAGAGGCTCTGGAGAGGACCCAGCTCCAGCTGGAGCGGGAGAAGAGGCTGCGGCGAGCGGCCAAACAGCACAAGGTGGGCAGGGCAGGAGCAGATGACACCCAACTCCTGCACTTTGTACAGCAGTCTGCTGGAAGCACAGGTGGAGTGGTTGGTCAGACCATCCCAGGAGGCTGGAGGTCCCAGGGTCCTGCTGCTCAGCCAGCCCAGCATCGTGGCAGCACCGCCCTGCCAAAATTGGAGGTGGTGCAGGCACTTGTAGCGATGGGTTTGGGCCATGTAGTGGGGTGGGGGAGAGGAGCAGGTCACACATGACCTGTCAGGACCTCTCATGGGTGAACGCTGTGTCTGATGTGTTTCTGTTCTGCAGCCTGGAGCCATGAAGGAGGCTCAGGTGAGCCAAGAGCCAAAGAGCACACGGCAGATGCTGTCCAGAAGGGAAGCTCACAAGAGAGGCACCACAGGGGCGTTCAGCAGGTGATGGTCTGTGGTAGGAACGAGTCATTGCTGTAAACTCGGTGATGGTGGAGCTGGCTTGAGATGTGGGTGCACTTTGAGTAGCTCCTGTTGGTGTCCTGTAGCTCTTGGGCACACTGGTGTGACAGTGCAGTGTGTAGGACCTAATTTGCCAGCAGTCTGTGTCCCACACAGCATGGTGGAATTTATGGCAGTGGAAGAGGTGGTGAAGATACAACCCAGCCTATACATGTGTGTATATATTTGTGTGTGTAAATATTTGTGTGTATAAATATTTGTGTGTGTAAATACAGCCATGACATGTGAAGTCGATTGTGTGGGGTCTGTCCTTTCCTTGGCTGAAGTGGCCTTGAGCACACACAGCTTGAAATATCCCTTGCAACTCCCGTATCCTCTGGTCCCTGTGGTGCCTTGGGGGAACTGGATCGTAAGGCGTGATGTAGTATGGAATTCCAGAATTCCTGGAACACCCCAGGAACACTGGAGCTGCCACATGGGAAAGGGGAAGAAGTGACCCCATGTCAGCCATGCTGGTACAGCAGCAGCATGAGGACAAGCTGGGGAGATTACAGTGATGTACCCGTGGGTTGGGATGGGATGATGGCACAGGGTCCCTCGCCACCCACTGCTGCCATCACCTGAGGTCCCACTGCTCCTCTTGTCGTTAACAAGGGTGAGAGCAGACCCTGGTTTCTGGGGAGCAGCAGTGTTTCGGGGTCTCCCTGCAGGGAACAGGCAGCTCCAGCGCACGCCGTCCCTGCAGCCGCTCTGCCTCAGCATCGCTCGGAGCGCTCCGCGTGCCGAGTCCTCTGTGCAACTTCAGCCGAGGATAATTTGGATATGAGCAAAGGCCTGCTGGGGGTTTTTTGGTCTTTATTTTTTAATGGGATGAAAAGGTCTGGAAGCAGCAGCACGGAGGGCGGCAGCAGGCTGATGCAGGGCTGTGGGGCGTGCGCAGCACCCAGGGGTGCTCAGCAGCCGATCCCTAATGGAAGTGGTGGTGCCGTGGGGCTCCAGTCATCGATGTGGCCTGGTTTCCCCCCTCCCTGTGCTGGGAGAAGCTGGATGCTTCCCTGTCTGCATGCCTGGGCTTATTTTGGGGTGAGGCATGACCTTGATTGCCTGATGGAGGTTAAAGATGCTGCTGTGAGCATCCTCCGGGGGTGTAGGGCCATTCCATGTCTGTGTGTCCTCCCTGTCCCACCCTTTAGCAAAATCTGGGTTGGGAATGGATGGAGCTGGTAGGAGCACAGATGCTGTGCATGCACCAGGGGCTGCAGAAGCCCCTTCCCCTACTTGGAGCCTATGGAATCGTGGAATTATGAGATGGTTTGGGTTGGAAGAGACCCTAAGGATGGCTCTGGGTGGATCCCACTGGGGAGTGGAACCTACTGATGATGCCACTGGGGTCCCTGGGGGATCATGGGCTGGTTTGAGTTGAAAGGGACCCTAAAGATCATCCCATGGTCATCCCACCAGGGGACAGATGAGTCCCGCCGGTGATGCCCGTGGAGGAGGGGTCCGAAGGGACGGTGATGGGCTGATGGTGGGCAGTGGGGCGGGGACCCCCTCCCGTGCCGGTGCGGGAGCCGGGGTGTCGCAGCCCGGCCCCGGGGCGGTCCGAGGGGACGGTGATGGGCTGGCGGGGGGCGGGCAGCCGGAGCCCCCTCAGTGCGGGTGCGGGAGCCGGGGGGCCGCAGCCCGGCCCCGGGGCGGAGCGGGGCGGAGCGGCGCGGCCATCCGGGCACCGCACCATGGCGGCGGCGGCGGAGGAGCCGGAGGGGCGGCGGGGCCGGGGGCCGCGGCCGGGGCCGGCGCCGGGCAGCCCCGCGGGGCGGGCGGTGGGCGAGGGCTCGCCTGGGGGCGGCGGCGGCCGCCGCGTCTTCAGCCCCGCCGGGGAGTTCCGCGAGTTCTCCCGGCGGCAGCTCCGCGACATGGAGCGGCTCTTCCGACAGTGAGTGCGGGGGACTGGGAGGGGGGAGTTCCCCGGGTGGCAGCGCCGGGGCGGACGGGGGACCCCCGGCATGCCGCACCTCCGGCATCCCAGCATCCCTGCACTTGCATCCCCGGCATCCGTGCTCTTGCATCCTCAGCATCCCCGGCTCCTGGCAGGGCACATGCCCCAGCGCTTCCCGCCCCGTGCCTGCGGGCGCCCCCCCCCCATTCTTTGCGGGACGGATCCCCCCATCCCTTGCGAGAGGTGCCCTCACGCCCCTCCAGCTCTTTGCAGGCGGGATCCCCCGGCTCCATGCGGGAGGCTCCCCCCAGCCCCAGCTCTGTGCAGGAGGGATGCTGGGGCATCCCCAATTCCTTGCAGGACGGTCCCCCTTCCTGCCTCTCTCAGAAGGGATGCCAGGAACACCCCTCTCCTCCCAAGCCCCTCACAGGATTGATGCCGGGGACGCCTTCCCCCAGGTCCTGGCAGGAGACATTCCTGCGCACCTCTAAATTCTTGCAGGAGGGACCTCCCGTCCGCATGGCGGTCTGAGGCCAGAGAAGCGGGGCTGGAAGATGGGACCAGGGACCCCCGCATTCCCTCTGCTGCAGCACTGAGGGACCCCCCGCCCTCCCTGGCGCCCCCCGGGGCCGCAGCTGCCAGGCTGGCGTGTCCCCAGCATCCCTGCCCGCTGTGTGCCACCACGCGTGGCGGAGCGTGACTCCGAACACGAGCTCGGCCCCCGGCCCCTCAGGAGGGGAGGGTGGGGGACTGGCAGCAAGCCTCGACCCCTGGAAATTTCCGTGGGGAGCCAAAAATCGGGGTGACTGCATCCCGTGGGTCCTGCTGGGAATGCGCGGGAGTAGACAGGGCGAGCGGGACTCCATGGGGCACCCATGGGTGCTTTGTGCGGGAAGCGTGGAGGCAGTGGGACGCCGGGAAGCGTGGAGATGGTGCAGGCGAAGGCATTTTTGCGGCGTGCCAATACCCCCCATCCCATCTGGCACCGGGAGGGGGGAGCTGCGTCAGCGTCCCGGGTGGTCTCGCTCGGGCATGACCGAGGGGATGGAGGAAGGGATGGAGGCAGCGACCCCCGAAACCCAAGACTGGGGGGGGCTGTGTAAGGGTGCACGCACACCCTGTCGTCACCCCTGGAAGTGCAGGGAGTCTCCCTGCTCCCGGTGCCTTCCCGGAGGGGGCCGTCACCCACCGCCCGGACACGGCAGCGAGCCAGACGGGCGGGTTGCTGCGACCATCTCATGGGACTGCAGCAGAAGGGAGCCTGCGGCGTGGGGGCACAGCTCGGGGTCCCGGGAGAGGGGAGGGGGCACAGCTGCAGCTCCCGGTGCCGGAGGCGATGGGTGGCCGTGCCGGGGGTGCTCCGGCCGCGGCGCAGATGGCGGTGCGGGTGTCGGCGCCGCGCAGGCGACGGAGCGGGCGTGGGGAGCAGACGTGTTTGCTCTGACAGCTGCGGCGTCTCGCTGCAGCGAAAGGAGCAGCGCCGGGGAGGTTTGGGAGCCGGGGGGTGGGGGGAGTCTCCCAAGGGAAGGATGCTCTGGAGCACGATGACCTCGCTGCTGCTGCTGCTGCTGCTGCTGTCCTAGGGATGTGGCAATCCGGCTGTGTAGAGGAAAAAGTGATGTGTGGACGGGTTTTTTCCTTGCCACAGGGGAGATGGTGCCCTTTTAGGAGATGCTGAGGGATGCTGGCACCCCCAAAAAAAAACAGGGAGGAGGGGATTGAGAGCAAGGAAGTGCCCTGCAGCTGGGGGATGGCTTCCATGGGTCAGTACCATAGGGCCAGGCTGGGCAACTTGCAGAGAAACTCTCTGTGGGATGTGGGACAGAGAGGGACTTTGGACAAGGGCATGGAGTGACAGGACAAGGGGGAATGGCAATGGCTTCAAACTGATGGAGGACAGTGTTAGGTTGGATATTAGGAACAAATTCTTCCCTTGAGAGTGGTGAGGCCCTGGCACAGGTTGCCCAGAGATGCTTTGGCTACCCCATCCCTGGAAGCGTCCAAGATTAGGTTGGAGCAATCTGGGATAGTAGAAGGAGCAACCATGTCAGGGAGTGGAACTGGATGGTCTTTAAGGTCCCTTCTAACCCAAACCATTCCATGACTCTATGGTTCTATGCTCCGAGAGGAATCTTGGAGGCAGAAACCATGTGGGGTCTGAGCCCACAGACGCACTCCCGGGGTGACAGCAGCAGCAGGCAGAGGTGAGCAGGGCCAGAGCAGGGCCAGCTGTGTTTTGGGGTCCTTCTCAGCTTGGGAGATCAGGAAGGCACTGCTGGAGACACGGACAGAGCAGACGGCAGCAGGGAAGGTACAGATGAGTCACAGACCTGCGGCGTGGGGAGCCGGGGCTCTGCGTGGCTGCTGCAGCAACAAGGCACACAAAAAAAAAGCCCTGTCACGACGGGTGCAGCGTGTAGCTGCCCACCTAGGGCGTGTGGAGCTGTGCCAAGCATGGCTCTGTGCTGGCTCCCCACAGGGACCCCCCTGTGCCATGCCAGCGTGCCGCCGGCACAGCCCACGGTGCCACATGGACAGAGGGGCTGTTTGTTGGTGGGAGGCTGGAGGGGACAGTGGTGTGGCCACAGGCCGGAGTCTAAAGAGGGACCCCCCAAGGAGGTCCCCCTGCCATGGGCAGGGACAATTTCCACCAACTCAGGTTGGTGAAAACCACCCTGACAGGGTCCAAAGGCAGGATTGGTGAGCGGAGCTGCATCTGGAGCTCTCGGCCAAGCCCAGGAACCTGGCCAGGCTGGAGCATGGATGTCACAGGGTGTCTGGGCAGTGGGGATGGGTGACCTGGGGGTGTCACAGCGAGGAGGAGGAGGTGGTGACGTGGGGAGCAGTGCCCAGAGGGATCAGCCCCATGGCCTGTGCCGCAGCCAAAGGGAGCATGTGCTCAGGCTCCTGGCACGGGGAGCCGGCAGCAGGTTTGGCAGCATCCCGGCAGGTTCTCCTGCCAAGTGCCACATGGAAACAGACACAATCCTGGATAGTGCTCCAGGGGGTTGTTAGCGGTTCGGAGGCAGCTTCCCTGTGGTCTGGAAAGCTGCCTGAGATCATCAGTGCCCAAGTCCTCGCTGATCCCTCCTCGTTCCCGGGCCAGTGTGAGTGCACACAGGGGTCTGGTGCTGGAGGGTCACTGCAGGGGGCTCTGCCTCCATCCCGCAGGTATGATGCAGGGAAAGACGGCTTCATTGACCTGATGGAGCTGAAGCTGATGATGGAGAAGCTGGGGGCTCCACAGACACACCTGGGCCTGAAGAACATGATCAAGGAGGTGGATGAAGACCTGGACAGCAAGCTCAGCTTTCGAGAGGTGAGGGGTGAGAGGGGCTGGGGAGCTTCACGCTGTCAGGGGGGTGTCCCCAGCCGCTGTTCGTGATGGAGAGAAGGTGGGGAGGGACCATGGAGGCTCTGGGGTCTTGAGGAAGCTGATACCTCTGTCTCCCCTCGCAGTTCCTGCTGATTTTCCGGAAGGCAGCAGCGGGAGAGCTGCAGGAGGACAGCGGGCTGCACGCCCTGGCCCGGCTCTCCGAGATCGACGTCTCCACGGAGGGGGTGAAAGGTGCCAAGAACTTCTTCGAGGCCAAGGTGAGGCAGGTGCCAGGGCAGAGGGGTCCCATTACAGGACAGTGATGCACAGGGGCAGTTTGGTGCCAGGTGATGGGCGGGTGGGAGGTGGAGATGTTTGGGTGGGCAGCAGGGCTTGGCAGGGGTCCCAGCTGGAGATGTCCATCCACAGGCACAAGCCATCAACGAAGCCAGCCGCTTCGAGGAGGAGATCAGGGCAGAGCAGGAGGAGAAGAAGAAGCAGGCGGAGGAGCTGAAGCAGAGGAAGGCGGCCTTCAAGGAGCTGCAGTCCAACTTCACACAGTGACAGGGCTGGGCAGGACTGGTCAGCAGTGCCCGGGCTGGGAAGGTGGCGTGTGCCACGTGCCAACCGTGCCGGGAGCAGTGCCAGAGCCTCGGGCTGCCAACAAGATCCCGGCACGGGCTCGGCACAGCACCCACCTTGCTGGCAGAGCCCGGTCGGCCCCAGCTCCCCCCTCCCCTCTTGCTGTGGTGTCTGTAGGTGTTGTTTGTGCCTCCCCCTCACATCCCCAGTGTGCCCCCCACACTCTGAGCAGCCCCTGTTCCATGCCCCCAGCTGCACCAGGGGGTCGCTGCTGCTGATTCCCGGGGGAGCTGTGTCCAGAATGCCCATCCCTGGGACTCCTGTGCCCGGACTGTTGTCTGCTGTGTGTGCACTGGGAGGTTTGCAGGATGGGGGCTTGCCCAGGTGGCCGTGGTGGGTGTCGTGGTGGCCGTGCTGGCTCAGTGTCTGTCGGTATTGCCACGTGTGACACCGGTGACAAAAGCCATGGTGAGGGCTGGGTGCTGGCAGAGGGGCTCTGTGTGTGTGTGTGTGTGTGTGTGGTGCTGGGGGGGTGGATGCCCACCCTGCTGGCATGGAGCCCCCAGGAGCTGTGGCACTCTTTATTTTGGTCAAAGACACACAGAAAGGCAGCTGCTGGCTCGTGGGGCTGTGTTATGTTTTTTCATGTTGTATTCAGCCTGGGAGGATGAGCATGGTGGCCACAAGTGGTTGCCATCAGTCGTCATTGAGGCTCCTGTGTTGGTGGGTGGCTGTAAAGACCCACATTTGTCCCACACTGTCCCCCAAGTGGCGATATAGGGGGTATGTTATGTTTTTTTTTTTAATTTAATCCCAAATAAATATTATATTTCTTAAGTGCTGGGTGCTGTTGTTTTAACCATGCGACAGGCATGTCTGCAGTGGGGGCTTGGTTGGGGGGAAGGAGCCTGGGGAGGGAGGTGTGACCTTTGGGCACCAGGTCACCACCACAGAGGGTGGCAGGGAACGGGGCTGAGCCTTGGCAACGTGGGGACACTGGTGTGGGAAGCAGCAGGGGCCCAATCCAGGTGTGGGGACATGGTGCTCTCAAAGGCAGGTGCCACACTGCTGGCACCTGCCCCCTGTCCCACCCTGCAGCACCTGTGGGGTTTGGCTGGTCGTGGCCACTGAGATAAAGGGACCTTGTCCCTGGTGGGGGGGTGGTGTGGTGTGGAGTGGGATGTTGTGTCCTGGGGCAGCTGTGCTCGAGTTTGGGGTGCAGCAGGGCTGACCAGCACCCCACAGAGAGCCGTGGGGATGGGGCACCCCCACCAGCTGCCCCCCAGGAGGGACCCAGGTGTCTCTGCCACGTCCCACGTGGTGCCAGCACACCATGGGCAGATGTGGCCGTTCCCAGGCAGGACGGGGAGTGCGATAAGATGGGGTGAGGGGGCCCCCAGTGTGGGAGAGTCCCCACATGGCAGTGGTAGGAGGGGCCATCCAAGGTCCCCAGGCCCTATAAGAGGGGTGAGCAGCCCCAGTGCAGCACCTTTGGTCAGGCACAACCATGCTGGGAGCCGTCTGTCTCATCGTGCTGCTGGGCTACGGTGGGTGCAGGGGATGGGGAGGGGACGGGGCAGGGGGAGAAGGGGCCCCTGGTGCCTGCCATGGCCCTGGGTATGGGGTCAGGCAGCCTCTGATGTCCCTGTCCCGGGTGTCTCACAGCCTATGGATGCGGCCAGCCGGCCGTGCCACCCCAGCTGAGCTCCCGTGTGGTGGGCGGTGAGGACGCCGTAGCCCACAGCTGGCCCTGGCAGGTAAGGGGGGCACAGGGATGGGGGTGGGGACAGGGGTGGGGACATTCCTGCTCTAACCCTGTGCCTCTGCCATGGCAGATCTCGCTGCAGTACAGCCGCTATGGATCTTGGTACCACACCTGCGGCGGGACCCTCATTGCCCCCCAGTGGGTGCTGACGGCCGCCCACTGCATCAGGTGGGTGTCAGGGTGCTGGGTGAGGTCTGTGCCGTGGAGGTAAGGCATTTGTGGGGACTGACACCCTGCTTTTTTTCCCTGGGAAGCTCTTCCATGACATACCGTGTGGTGCTGGGCAAGCAGGACCTGTCGGAAGATGACGAGCCCGGCTCGGTGGCCGTGGGCGTGGAGAAGATGATCGTCCATGAGAAGTGGAACTCCTACCTCATCATGTAGGGGATGGGATATGTCAGGGGTGGATGGAGGGTGTTGCTGCCAGAGACCCCCATCCCCACAACCCAGGATCCATCCTCATGCCTCATCTGTCCCCACAGCAACGACATCGCCCTGATCAAGCTGGAAGAGGCGGTGCAGGAGAGCGATACCATCCGGGCCTCCTGCCTGCCTGAGGCCGGCAAGATCCTGCCCAACGACTACCCCTGTTATGTCACCGGCTGGGGACGCATCAGGAGTAAGCAGAGGGGGTCCCCAGAGGGTCCCTGGGGAGGGGATGCAGGCACAGCCTTTGTGAGGTACGAGCTTTGCATGTCATTACAGCCAACGGGCCCCTGGCCGATGTCCTGCAGCAGGCCCTGCTGCCCGTGGTGGACTATGAGACCTGCTCCCAGAGGGACTGGTGGGGCAACAACGTGCTCACCACCATGGTTTGTGCCGGCGGTGATGGCGTCACCTCTGGCTGCAATGTGAGTGCCGGCACTGCCGGGCTGGGATGGGCGGTGGGTGGTTGAGTGGGGCAGGACCGCGGCTCTGGGAGGGGAGGGGATGGAGCCGTGGTGGGGGATGGCCAGCGGAGCATCAGTGGGGAGCCGGGGAGCGGTGGGTGTGGAGCACGGATCTCTCTCCCTGCAGGGCGATTCCGGCGGCCCCCTGAACTGCCAGCGCGAGGACGGGATCTGGGAGGTGGAAGGGATCGTCAGCTTCGGCTCCGGGCTGAGCTGCAACCTGATCAGGAAGCCAACGGTGTTCACCCGGGTGTCTGCCTACATCGACTGGATCAACGAGGTGGGTGCCCCTTCCTCTGCCCCCGCTCAGGGGGTGGCCACGCCGCCCCTGCCCTGCCGAGGGTCTCACCGTGAGCCCCCCTGTGTCTTGTCTTTGGCAGAAAATGAGCTCCAACTGAGGACTCGGCACGTGGGGATACAAGTGTTGAGTGTGATAAAGGCAAAAGTGCTGAGCTGGTCTCGTGTGCCCCACTGGTTATTTGGGGGGGGGACAGGGTGGAGCGGGGGGCAGACACCCAGGGCTGGGTCTGGTGATGTTGGGTCCTGTTCGTGAGCTGGGGAAGGTGTCCCTGTTGTGCAGTGGGGCTGGGCAGGGCCCCGGGGAGGCTGAGGTGGGCAGACGTCCCACAAGGTGTTCCCACTTGTGGAGGAGAGCCATGGCTGAGCCCAAGGGCTCGAGGTTTGGCTGGTGGTTTTATGGGAGAGGGACTGGGATCTGTCCAGGTGATTCTGGGGGGCTTCAGGGAACCCAGTTGGCCCTTGGGGGGGATCTAGGATAACTGGTAGATCCTGGGATCCTTTAGAGGACCTCACTGGCACTGGGCTAGATGGGGGCAGCTGAATTTTAATGGGGGTCTTGAGGGAACTGGGTTGGCTCTGGGGGGCTCAGGGAGGGCTGTTTGGTTTGAGAGGGGTCAGGGGAGCTTGAGGAAGCTCTGTTGGAGCCAGAGCACTTGGGACACAGTGGGTAGGGCCTGGCAGGATGGCAGGTGCATCCCAGCTGTGGGGTTCCTGGGAGGAGCCAGGGCTGCCCTGGAGGAGATGGGTGGGGATTTTCCATGAAAAAGGCAGCCGTGTAGGTGGAGTGGGTGTGAAGGGGCTGCCCAGGAGGTGTGGGTGGGTGGGTGCTGCATTGTGAGCCCCTGAGCAGAGCCATCCCCTGTGCCATCACCCCATGGTGGCTGCCGGAGCCCAGCCGGGATCCTCATGGCGGGAGGAGGAGGAGGAGAACGAGCAGGAGAGGATGTGATGGATGGTGCCTGGTTTAGGAGCCCTGCAGCCACTGGAACGATGAGTGGCACCGTCAGCCAGACCAGCAAAGAACTCTGGAACCTTCACCGGGGCTTGGGAGCACCGGCACGAGCCACTCAGGGCCTCCCTGGGCACCCTGTGGCACGTGCCAGCCTGGCCACGGGTTTAGTGGGAGGAGAGGGGTGCGGGGTGGGAAATGGTCTGGAGGGTGAGGAAATGTGCTGTGGCAAAGGGACTGTCCAGATCAGCCCGAGGGGAATTAAAGGCCTGTCACAGGATGTGGTGTGGAGGTGGATGCTCTGTGTGTGATCCAGGTGGCACTGGGTGGTCGGGGCACTGGCTGGGGGAGGGCTGGGTGGGGGGCTGTGCTGCCCAGAGTGGAGAGCTCCAGGCTGTCCGTGTGAAGCTGAGCAATGGAATGTGCCCCCTGGCCCTGTGTGTGCACCCACAGGTGCCGTGGGGACACTGGTTGGGGCTGGGAGGAAGGGGCTGGGGGTGCAGGACCTTGGTGTCACAGCCTGTTGTGTGTCACCTTGTGCTGTCACCTTGTTGCCGTGGGTGTGCCTGGGCATTGTGTGCCATCCTCAAAGGTGGTTTGGTGAGCAGGGGGGCCCAGGGCATGGCCCCAGAGTGCCACAAGCCTCAGTGCTGGGGCATCAGTACCCAGTGGGCCATGTCCCACACAGCCAGCCACAACCATCCCCCTGCACTGTGTGCCACCCCAGTAACCAATGTCCTCTCACCCATGGGTGGTGGAGAATTGAGGCCCCTCTGGGTGAAGAACCTTTTCCTAATACCCAGTCCCTCCCCTGGCACAGCTCCAGCTGTGCCCTCAGGTCCTGTCAGTGCTCACAGAGAGCAGAGATCGGTGCTGCCCCTCTGCTGCCTCTGGTGAGGAAGCTGCAGAGCACAGTGAGGGCTCCCTTCAGCCTCCTCTTCTTCAGAGGGTGACTTCACCCACCCCTTGGATGGCTTCAATTGTGTGTGGTTACCTCCCCACCGTAACCACTTTTAATCTTTAAGGCTGTATAGAGTTTAACACATAAACATTATATTTACGTGTTAATTGTCTGTCAATTATTGTTGTATTCTGCTCATGCAGTTTATAATTGACACATTAAATCTACAAGTTAACCTTAAAAAGAGTTTACTTAAATTTTATTTTTTGTTAGTTTTAATTGTGTAACACCTTGTAGGATGTGTCCATTATGTAAGTATTTAACAGTGTGGGAGAATAAGGGAAAGTTTAAGAGGGTACAGTGAAACTTTGTGAAGTTTATAACTTTTACTTCACTGTTGAAAGCTGTGAGTACTCATACACCCACTTACATAAAAATTACACGTCAAAAGTCATCTTTACCCACTCCTGGGAATGAGATCCCAGGGACACCCAGGAGGCAGGGACAAACCCCCCTGACAGCAGCATCCTGAGCTGATAGGACAGAGCCATGGGCAAGCAGGACCCCACAGCTCATGGTGTCAGTCCACATCCCGGGCTCTCTTGGGGGACATCCTGCACTGCAAGACAGGGAGGAAGGAGATGAGCAGCAGGGTCCATGGGATAACCCCAAAAGAGCATCCCCCATCCCTCCCTGAGCCCCCATGGCCCTCCAGCTTCACCACACCCTACATTCCCCCCCATATCTGTGCCACCAGAGTGCTCCCACTCTGGTTTCACCTCCAACCAAGGATGTCCCAGGAGGGATGAACCTCTGCAGTCTGTGCCGTGGAAGAAGGAAGGGGACAAGGCTGAGCCATCTCTGCCCAAAGTCACCCACCAGTCCCCTGCACCCCCACCACATCCAGGGTGCCCATAGGACACCCCAATCCCAGTGCTCCCTTGGTGGGAGAACTGGGGGAATAAACAAGGGGAGGAGTGCAGGGTCACCTTTCCCAAAGGAGAACAAGTCCAGGGGAGGTGGGATCAGCCCTTGGGATCGCCTCTACACCCAGGTGCTCTGTGCAGAAGGGGTCAGGACAGGACAGGGCACTTCAGCACTCCACGCCACAGGGGGATGGGGAAGGGACACAGGAGAAGGGACAGCCACGGCACTGAGCTCTCACAACCCCCTGGGCACAGGCAAGGCCATCCCAGCCACATCCTGGCTCCTGCCAAATCCCCTTTGGGGTGTCCCAGGTGGGTCCAGGTGCTGACCCCCAGCCACAATGGGCACAGGCCCCACCACTGCCCTGGAGCACCCACCACCAGCCAAAAATACAAGGAAAAAAAAAACCTAAAATGAGCTGCTGCAGCTCCAAACCACAAACACAGCAATCTAAAATAAGAATGTAAGGCAAAGGAGAAGCCCCCCAAAAACTCAGACATGCACCCCAGAGCTGCACACATCCCCAGGCGCTCCCAGCTATTGTTGGTGCCATCATTATCCAACATGATGCTGGAACCTGCACCTGAACATGCCAAGGACCCACAGCCACCATGTGATAAGTCCCCCAGAAAAGGGAACACCTTGTCCCTGGAAGGTGAGGGTAGGGGACTGATGTCCTGGGACATCTGGTGCTCGAATTTGGGGTGCAGCAGGGCTGACCAGCACCCCACAGAGAGCAGCGAGGCTGTGGGATTGCCCACTAGCCATGCCCCAGGAGGGACCCTGCCCATCCCAGAGCAAGGCCAGATGTCTCTGCCACGTCCCATCATGGTGCCAGCACACCATGAGCAGATGTGGCCGTTCCCAGGCGGGACAGGGAGTGCGATAAGATGGGGTGAGGGGGCCCCCAGTGTGGGAGAGTCCCCACATGGCAGCGGTAGGAGGGGCCATCCAAGGTCCCCAGGCCCTATAAGAGGGGTGAGCAGCCCCAGTGCAGCACCTTTGGTCAAGCACAACCATGCTGGGAGCCGTCTGTCTCGTCGTGCTGCTGGGCTACGGTGAGTGCAGGGGATGGGGAGGGGACGGGGCAGGGGGAGAAGGGGCCCCTGGTGCCTGGGCATGGGGTCAGGCAGCCTCTGATGTCCCTGTCCCGGGTGTCTCACAGCCTATGGATGCGGCCAGCCGGCCGTGCCCCCACAGCTGAGCTCCCGTGTGGTGGGCGGTGAGGACGCCGTAGCCCACAGCTGGCCCTGGCAGGTAAGGGGGGCACAGGGATGGGGGTGGGGACAGGGGTGGGGACATTCCTGCTCTGACCCTGTGCCTCTGCCATGGCAGATCTCGCTGCAGTACAGCCGCTCTGGGTCTTGGCACCACACCTGTGGCGGGACCCTCATTGCCCCCCAGTGGGTGCTGACGGCCGCCCACTGCATCAGGTGGGTGTCAGGGTGCTGGGGAGGTGCTCCACTGTGGGGTCAGATGTTTGTGGGGACTGACACCCCTGTGTTTTCTCCCTGGGAAGCTCTTCCATGACATACCGTGTGATGCTGGGCAAGCAGGACCTGTTGACGGATGACGAGCCGGGTGCCGTGGCCGTGGGCGTGGAGAAGACGATCGTCCACGAGAAGTGGAACTCCTTCCTCGTCATGTAGGGAATGGGATGTGTCAGGGGTGGGCCAGGTAGGCATCAAAGCAGAGGAGCTCTGTCCTCACGTTTCATGTCTCCCCACAGCAACGACATCGCCCTGATCAAGCTGGAAGAGGCGGTGCAGGAGAGCGATACCATCCGGGCCGCCTGCCTGCCTGATGCCGGCAAGATCCTGCCCAACGACTACCCCTGTTATGTCACCGGCTGGGGACGCATCAGGAGTAAGCAGGGGGGTCTCCAGGGGTTCCCCAGTGAGGGGGTGTGGGGACAGAGTGTGAGATGTGCCTGTTGTTGCAGCCAACGGGCCCCTGGCCGATGTCCTGCAGCAGGCCCTGCTGCCCGTGGTGGACCACGAGACCTGCTCGCAGTGGGACTGGTGGGGCAGCCTCGTGCGCACCACCATGGTTTGTGCCGGCGGTGACGGCGTCGTCTCTGGCTGCAACGTGAGTGCCGGGCGGTTCCTGCCCCCAGCACAGGGCGATGGGTGGGTTGGTTGGCAGGGGTGCCAGAGAGGTGCCATGGGAAGCACAGGAGGGGAGGGGATGGAGCCGTGGTGGGGGATGGTCAGGGGAGCATCAGTGGGGAGCCCGGGAGCGGTGGGTGTGGAGCACGGATCTCTCTCCCTGCAGGGCGATTCCGGCGGCCCCCTGAACTGCCAGCGCGAGGACGGGATCTGGGAGGTGGAAGGGATCGTCAGCTTCGGCTCCGGGCTGAGCTGCAACATGATCAGGAAACCAACGGTGTTCACCCGGGTGTCTGCCTACATCGACTGGATCAACGAGGTGGGTGCCCCTTCCTCTGCCCCAGCACAGGGGGTGGCCACGCCGCCCCTGCCCTGCCGAGGGTCTCACCGTGAGCCCCCCTGTGTCTTGTCTTTGGCAGAAAATGAGCTCCAACTGAGGACTCGGCACGTGGAGACACAAGTGTTGAGTGTGATAAAGGCAAAAGTGCTGAGCCGGTCTCGTGTCTTTCTTTGGAGGGGTTGTGGTGAAACTGAAACTCGGGGCTGTGTCTTGTGGTCCTGGGGAGAGTCCCCCCTGTCATGCAGGGTCCTGGGGAGCCAGAGATGGGCAGACATTCCACAAAGTGCTCAGGTGGGGGCAGAGCCACGGCCATTGTCAAGCCCAAGGTCTCGAGGCTTGGCTGGTGGTTTGATGGGAGAGGGGCTGGAGTCTGGCTGGAGGGCCCTGGGGGGTCATAGTGGGGCAGATCTCCAGCAGGATGCTGCAATCCAGGGGTACCTAAAAAGAGAGCTTCACTTAGCCCAGCAGTGCAGGCAATGGACATTGGTAGCTCCCAGCCAAGTTTTCTGGCTTCACCACAAGGATTTGAGATCAGAAAAGAGATCAGAACAGCAAGCAGATCCTCTCTGTCTCACTTTGTCCGTGGCCTTTCAAACCCCAGCATCGCCCTAATTGGCTCAACCTGAGCCTCTTCCCAATTCCCCTCACTTGGGGCAGGCAGTTCCCTCACTATCCTGCACCCTGCCCTCTGTTCCCAACTCCCAGCCATCCCTTCACCCAAATCCAAACCCTAGGCTGGGAATCACTCTGCTTCCAGTACAAAACCTCCTCAAAGCATTGGAAATGCTCCAAAAAGAGGAAACATGGAAATACCTACTGATTGCTCCTCAGCAGCACAGACCTCCCCTAAGACTGCTGCACATCCCAAGGACTGCTCTGAGGATGCTCTCTCCCCAAAATCCCACACATATCCAGGGTTTCTGACCTGAAATGGTCACTGCAGCAGCTCCTGAGGGCAAGTATTTACCTCAGCTCTGATATTCCAAAGAATCCTCATCACTTTCCTGCTGTAACTCCTCTTTAACACCCAACTGATTCCTTGAAAGGAGCAGGATGGCACAGCCACACTAGAAATATTCTCAGTAACAGCAGGGGTTAAAAATGTACATGAGCTGAGGTCTTCCTGCTCTTCCCATTTCAGAGGAGCCTTCAGAAGGTGCTAAAATGGCAATCAGGAGGCAGAACAGAAGAGGGAATACAGCAAAAGATTTGCTTTTTCATTGCATTTATTAGAAACACTGATGGCAAAACTCATCCCATTGCACCTGAGGGCCAAATGTGACTCCATCAATCAGTTACCTGGGCAGCATGGGACACAAATATCAGGATCAGCAAGGAAAAACACTCTGAGGCCGAGTGTGGCCACGTGAAGAGCCCAAGGTGCTTTCCTCTGGCTCCGGAGGTTCCAGGCTGGCATGAACCCCAGAAAAGGGGTTTCCTGCTCCAATCCTGAGCATTTCCCAAGGGCACAGCACCATCTCCACCTCATCTCAACATCACAACAAGGACAGTGTTTGCAGATCCCGTTTCTCCAGACAAACACCTCAACAGACGGACAAAATCCACGAGAGCATCGACGCCGAGTCGTGGCAGGCACAGATTTCCTTCCTGGCCACAGGCAAAGGAACTCTCACACTTGGCAGGGACCTTGGAGCCCACGTGTCAGTCACACACAAAGTAGAACTTTTTACGGAGGAAGTTGAAACATCCTGGAATCTGCTTGTAGCTCCCCTTGGCTGAGACAGCATTTGCCACCTGAGAACAGATGGAGAGTGGCTGGGGAGCAGATGCTCTCCTGATCGCTGCAGGAAGCTTGGGAACAGGGGTCAGGAATGGGACTATGGACATGAGAGCTGGCAGGGCTCTTAATATGAGACATTTTCACTGGCAAAGGCCAAGTGAACTCAGGGGAACACACTTTCAAGAAACCTCAGCCATACCACCCACCCCTGCCTCTGGCAGGTGCTTCTTGGCACAAGCCAGAACTCCCTCCTTCCCTTTGGGAATTCAACTAAAAGCAAATTCCCTTTCCATAGCACCCAAGTCCCATCAGCTTGGACTTTTGAGGATGGGACAAGCTACAGTGTTTTAAGCAACTTCCTTGGAAAGATTAAAGCCTGTATTGCCGGGATCACTCCTCACCGGAGAAACCTCGCGGTGATTTTTGACAGATCGAGGCCAGACACTTTCTTCGTACCTAAATCTCTCTGCAGTACCTCCAATTAGCCCATCCCTAAAGTCATCACTCAATATCCTCATTCCTTTTTTAATTGTAGGCCTCCACACCCTCACTAATCACATTCTTGACATATTTCCTTCACCACAACCACAAAAAAGAAGGGTAAAAAAAAGACGTTTACCCGCAGTAACATGTTCAGCAGATCTTCTGAACGGGCATATCTCTCCAGCACACTGTCCAGCGTCTCCACGTACCACGAGCCAGTCGCCTCCCTCCAGGAGACAAAACCTTCAGAGGAAGAAGGAGAATGTTATGCCAAAGCCCATCTGCTGTTCTCATCCTGCTAAGTTCCTGCCACCCCAATGGAGCCGTTGCCCTGAACTTTGGCCATGAAGCTCCAATTTTTTGCTAATTCCCCTGTGCCCAGCACACTGCTGTCACCTGGAAAAGTTGAGTAGGAGACCAAGATGTCACTGGGTGTGGGCAAACAGGCAATGGCATCTGGCTCATCCACGTTACCCGATGGAGCCCGAAAAGGAGTCGCGTCCGATTCCAAAGAAGCTCCAGGCGCTTCATCTTTGGGTGAATCACAATCCACTATGAAGCCTCGATCCTTTTGTTCTGCAAAAAGCAGCAGTGAGACAGCTCCTGATGTTCACCCCACCCAAGGGATCCACGACTGTACATCCAATGTTAAGAAAAGGTGGGGAAAGAAAAGGACAAAGGCCCTAGAACAAAACAAGGCTTTTTGGCCCTTCGGCTGCACCGGTCGAGCTGCAACCATTGGTGTTTCATACAGAATTCCTCACTTTCTGTTTCCACACCAACCTTATGGCCGAAGAGCTGGAGCAGCCACTCAGCACACGGTAAAAGAAGAGACAGCTGGAGTGAGAAAGAGCTGGAGAGAGAGACAGGCGACCAACAGAAAGGGAACCAAAGCCACAGCCTAACCACATCTCCAAAGTCCAGTGCTACTGGAGCCAAGACAAAGATTCACCTCCACCACAGGCCTGGATGAAGAAGAGTTTGGGTTTTCCTCTCAGACTTGGGCAATTGGACCCATTGAAATAGTTCACAATCTTTTCTATGGGAATGGGTTTTCCATCCGTTCCGTAAACGCCTCCGGGAAACTGAATATGGCTCGTCTGCAAGAGGAAAATGCAGCAGCTTGTGATGGGGATGGAGAGCTGGTGATGATGGAGCCCATGTCCCATCAGGTGTTTTGTGGCCAAAAGGTACCACAGGAAATCCTGGTGGTTGTGGAAATCCCTGTGGCCAAGTCAGGGTGAGGGGACAGCCAAAAGTCAAACACACCAAAATCCAGGAATCCAACTTCTATTATCCAACTCCTATCCCACCTCCTCCAGCAACCTGAGTTCCAGGAATCCAACTTTTATTATCCAACTCCTATCCCACCTCCTCCAGCAACCTGAGTTCTTCATCCTCTGGGACCATGAGTGTGTACCATACACCATTTCTTCCCAAACAGAAACACTTGTCCACAGGCAACACTGGGTCAGAGAAGCTCCCGTTTTCTTTAACCCAGATACAAGGTTGCAGTGACAGACCACTTCTTCCCTCCTGCCCTGCATGAGACCTCCCTTCCACGCCTAGGGAACCAAGGGGGAGATGGGATGAACCCACCTGACAGCCATGGGAAAGGATCACCACGATGCAGCAGTCCAAAGCGCTGTGGTCCCGCCGTGCCAGCTTCTGCAGCTCCAAAACCATTTCCTACGTGGCAAACATCACAATAAAGAGTTTTTTGAGCCATATCACAAATTGCTGCTGGGCCCTGCTCTAACTGGGCATGGAAGGACCTGGAAGAACTCTGCCATGGGATAAGGTGAGTCCCAAGGACAGGTGGCAAAAGCCACCAGCAGAGAGCATGTATTTCTATGTGTCTGCCTTTATTTAACATTGGCTGCTTTAATCACACAAATTTCTCACCTCTTTGCACTCTTTACAACACAGCAATATAAACCAAAACACACTTCCACATGATTTATCCACTGAAATCTGCTGCTTCTGAGCAGGAGCAGGGGGTGAGCAGAGAACCACGTTTTACTTCCAGAGGCCACTGTGGACAATCAAGCTCACCTCAAACAAAAACTGAGGGCTGTACAGACAGACAAATCACACAGCCCCAGGGCTGTCCCAGCTATCCCCAAAACACAGCCTCACCTATTTCCCTGCCAATCAACAATCAGGCAGAAGGCTGAAAACACACAAGGTCATCTTTCCTTCGGCAATCACAGCACGACAGTAAAATAAGAGGATGAGAGTGGTTATTTGTGTGCCCCGTGCTGTTAGCATAGGGGAACATCCCCTAACGTGTTCCCATCGCTTCCAGGGGCTCGCCTCTCATCCCTTGTGGCGGCAGGACACAGCCAACCTCACCTGAGCTTTCAGGTCCCGCCGGGTCAGGACGTTGAAGTGCAAGGCCTTGAAGCGCCGCTCCAGCTTCTCGCAGTCGCGGTCGGAGCCAACGCGGGTCGACAGATGGGAGTCTCTGGAGAAGGTGACGTTGTTGAGGATCAGGCAGTGCCCGCAGGGATCTGCTTTCAGCTCGTAAACCTGGCAGGGGACACGTCACAATTAAACTCTTCTTTTTCCCGAGTGCTTGCTCAGGTAGCACAAAGTGAGAAGAGGCTCTTCCAGGGATGTTTCCTGGAGCCACCCATGAGGCACAGAGCTTTTGGCCAATAGGGAACACTTTCAGCCTACCCAAATACTAACCAGGTCATGGCTCTTCTTGTCAACAGCAGAACCTACAACACACAACAGACATGGGATTTAGTTCACCACAGGGCATTGCACTCCTAGACTTCACATCAATCTTTCCGGACACAATTCCCCCTTCCCACCCTGCTGGAAAGGAACCTTTGGCATGCTATCTCTCTGGAAGAGCCTGGGATGCAGCTTACCCTGGGCTGGCACAGGTGTTCGAGGTTTTTCACTCTCAGCTTGGACTGGGAAGGACAAATGCTCGGGAAGGGTCACAGCTGTAATGACATGGGACAAAAATACAGGGGGCTGTCCTAACATGTGTATAATCTGAGCTTAAAAGCTTTCACTGCTGGAAAGTGGGACATACAGGCTGCCCAGAGAAACTGTGGCTTCTCTATCCCTGGAAGTGTTCAGGGCCAGGATGGATGGGGCTTGGAGCAACCTGGGCTAGTGGAAGGTGTCCCTGCCCATGGCACAGGGTGGAAGAAGATGAGCTTTAAGGTCCCTTCCCACCCAAACCATTCCGGAATTTGATGATTCTCCCAACAGCTCTACACAGTCACCTCTACCAGGATAATAAAAATCAGGGCTTCACAGACTATTGCCCACAACAGGATGGATCCCAGATGCCACCCCCACTGCTCCTCTTAGCTGAAAAATACCCCCCACACCCTCAGCACTCACTTTTATGCTGCTTTTCTCCCCACAGCTCCAGCTCCACGGGCCGCAGGTCCGGCAGCTGCGGCGGTGCCAGCGGGGACTGGCACCCCTGGTCCAGCATGTCCGCGAGGTCACCCTGCCCCGTGTCCCGCAGGATGGACAGGAACACCGGGAAAGCCTGCTTCCCTCGAGTCTCCAGGTCGATGATCAGCTGCCGGGCTTGGTCTCCTCGGCCGCCGGTGCTCTGCAAGGAGGGAAGCCCAGGAAAACACATGGTCGGGCAACACCTGGGCAGCCCTCCCGACTGGTGCCAGAGAGGGGAAATGTGGGATCTGCACCCAGCACGTGGACACAGGGTAAACCAGAGCAAAATCCAATCACACAGACCCCCAGTAGCCACCCATCCCTGACCCCCCTCCACCCACAATGGTCACCATGGGGACACACAGCCCTTGGTAGGGTCTGGAGGCAAAAGGGGGAGGGACCACTCCCAGCCTAGCCCCAGGGGACAAACAGGCACCTCTGTAATAGAAGGGTTAACTTTGTTCATAAAAGCCGGGACTTGAGAATATAAAAGGAACATTTACTACACTTTCGGTGTGTGCCTTGGCGGGGCACCTGCCCTCCAGGCCACCCAGCGCTGTTTTGCTTTATTATCGCTTGCTTAATAAATATATCAATGTTTAATTGGAATTGAGTTGTCTAAATTCTTATACTAACTTATAACACCTCCAGGCTGTCACTGGTGGGCAGGACAGGGTAAAACACCCCCGGGCCTGCCATCTGTCACCAAGAGGGGAAATGGGAATGCCTGAAGTCTGTCACCAGATTGTGATGGGAACTCAAGGAGGAACCCCCATGCCTGGCACTACCTGGGGCTGGGGACAAGAAGGAACAAGGTGTGTGTGTGTGGGCGGGGTTCTCTGCAGGGCTCAGGGTGGGGAGGCACAAGGACCACTCAAGCAGGCTTGTCAGCAGAGCGAGGCGACACAGAGCGTGTCACTGGGGCGAGATGACAGAAGGGCCACCCCCAGGCCTGTCACCGGCGTTCAGGGCACACACTTCCCATGCCACCCCAGGTGCTCGGCGACCCGGCCCCCTCCCCGCAGGCCCACCTGCAGCTCCTCCAGCATGGTGCGGGTGAAGATGCCGCTCCGCTCCAGCGGCTCCCAGAGCGGCTCCACCCGCAGCGCCGCCACCAGCCGGGCCCGCCCGCGCCGCAGCGCCCGCCGATGCCGCTCCTCCATCCCCGCAGGAGGAACTCCTCCTGCCCCGGAACCGCCTCTGGCTGCCCGGAACAGAATCACACACGGGGAGGGATTTTTTTTTTTTCTTTAATTTTTTTTTTTTTTTTTTAATATCCCCAGGGATTGAGACTCCGCGCCCTCTCCGGGCGATCACCGCGTCACCCGCGCTGTGAAGTTCTTCCTCGCGGTCGGGTGGAACTTCCTGCGCGTCAGTTTCGGGCTGGTTCTCTCTTATCCCATTGCTGGACCCCCCTCCCATTGCTGGACCTCCTGGTCCACCCATCCCCTGCCCCCTCCCTGCAGACGCTGACAGACGTCGCCGAGGTGCCCTCTCAGTGTCTCTGGAGGCTGAACAGTCCCTGGCCCCTCAGCCTTTCCTGGTCTCAGAGATGCTCCAGTCCCCTCATCATCTGCACAGCCTCTGCTGGACCTGCTCCAGGAGCTCCATATCCCTGCTGTCCTGAGGAGCCCAGACCTGGACACAGCACTGCAGATGTGCTGAGCAGAGGGGCAGGATCCCCTCCCTGACCTGCTGCCAATGCTCTTCCTAATGCATCCCGGGATCCCACTGACCTTCGTGGCTCCCAGGACACACTGCTGGCTCAGGGACAGCTTGTTGTCCCCCTTGTCCTTCTCCCAGGCCACTCTCAGCCTGTGCTGGTATTCGGGGCTATTCCTCCCCAGGTACAGGACCCTCCACTTGCCCTTGTTGAGCCTCATTAGGATTCTCTCTGCCCAATTCTGCAACCTGTCCAGGTCCCACCAAAAGCCTTCAGATGTAGCAGCCACTCTCACCACTTCTATGGGGGGGGCAATTAAGAACCACTCAACATCCCCCCTCTCTCCTCACCCCAGTGAAATGGGGAGGAGAATCAACATAAAACTTGTATGTTGAGATAAGAATAGTTTAATAATTGAAAATAAAGTACAGTAACAATGGTAAATTAAAATAATAATGATAATAAAAGGGGGAAAACAAATAATGCACAATTGCTTACCTCACCACGTGCTGACTGATGCCAGACCCCCCTTTCCCAACCCAGATCAGTCCGTTCCCAGTAACTTCCCCCCAGTTTATATACTGGGCATGATATTCTTTGGGGTGGAACATCCCTTTGGCCAGTTTGGGTCACCTGTCCCAGCTATGCTCCCTCCCATTTTCCTTGGTGAACCTCTTCACTTGGCAGAGCATGAGACAAGAAAAAAGTCCTTGACTCAGGATAAACACGACTTAGCAAAAAACCAGAGCATCACAGAGCCACAGAACATGCTGAGTGGGAAGGGATGCACAAGGATCATCAGGTTGGTACAGGACCATCCCCAGGAGTCACACCCTGTGCCCCAGAGGGTCATCCAAACCCTCCCGGGAGCTCTGGCAGCCTTGGGGCTGTGCCCACTGCCCTGGGGAGCCTGTTCAGTGCCAACCACTGAGATCCAACTTAAAGCTCCCCTGACCGATTCCAGGCCATTCCCTGGGGGCTGTCCCTGGTGCCCCCAAGAGCAGAGCTCAGTCCTGCCCCTCCTCTGCCCCTCCCTAGGAAACTGTAACTGCAGTGAGCTCTCCCCTCAGTCTCCTCCAGCTGAACACGCCGACTGCCCCATCGCCGGAGCATCCCCGGAGCATCCCCGGAGCATCCCCGGAGCATCCCCGGAGCATCCCCGGCCGAGGCGGCGCTGCCCGGGCCGCGTCCCCGGAAGCTCCGTCTCTCCACGGGCACGGCGGGCGCGCCGGAAGCGGCGGCGAGAGGAGGGAAGGGCGGCCCCGTCCGCTGCCTCCGCCCGCGGGGCCCCGCCGGACATGGAGCCGGCCCGGGCCGCCTGGGTGCTGCTCCTGCTGCTCCTGCTGCTCCTGCTGCCGCCCGCCCTGCCCGCAGCAGCGCCGGGAGACTTCGACCCCTACCGAGTGCTGGGGGTCGGCCGCGGCTCCAGCCAGGCCGACATCAAGAAGGCCTACAAGCGGCTCGCCCGGGAGTGGTACGTGCTGCCCCTTCCTACCCTCGTCCAGCTCCCCCGGGGGATGCTCGGTGGGGATGCTGAGATGCCTCGCCCCGGCTGGGTGGAGGTGGGGGAACAGCGCCAGGGTTCCCTCGCTGCCCTGGAGCCGGGCAGGTGCCCCCCGCGCCAGCGATCGGTGCTAGAAAACCCTCTGGAGGCTGGCTCTTGGGGGGCGAAGTTATCCCAGAATCACGCCACAGGAGGGAAAGCTCTTCCAGAGTCCGGCTATGGGGGGGGAAAGTTCTCCTGGGGTCTGACCACAGAGGGGAAAGTTCTTCCAGGGTCTGGCTATGGGGGGCAAAATTCTCACAGAGTCTGGCAACAGGGGGAAAAAGTTATCCTAGGGCCTGACTACCGGGGGAAAAGTTCTCCCAGAGCCTGGATAAGTCATCCTGGAGTCTTGACTGCGGAAGGGAAAGTTCTTTCAGGGTCTGGCTATGGGGGGAGAGGGGGGGAATTCTCCTAGAGTCAGGCTTTGGGGGAAAATATTCTCTTGGAGTCTGACTACAGAGGGGAAAAGTTCTTCCAGAGTCTGGCTATGGGGAGGAAAGCTCTTCTAGAGTCTGGTTACAAGGGGGAAAAGTTCCCCTAGAGTCTGACTATGGGGGGGAAATTCTCCTGGAGTCTGGCTGTGGGTATAAAAAGTTCTCCCTTACTCAGAGGGAAACTTTTAATACACTGGAGTTAGTCTCAATTTTGTGCGTTGCTGTCCAAGGGCAACCCAATCCCTGTGCTGTGGGAGGGGAAGGCATCAGGTGAACAAATGTCACACCCCTTGCATCCATGGTGAGGGGCAGGCTTGAGGCATCACCTGGGGGAAGAGCCTCACCCAGAGCTGTTGTCTTGCATGAGACATCCCCGAGGGCTGTGGCAGGAGGTGATTTGAGGAAGGACCCAGTAGATATGTGGGGCAGCAGCCACGGGAGCTGTTGCTAGGAAAGAAGCATGTTCCCTTGTCCTAGCTGTTGGTGGTGGATCAGAAAAAGGCACAGGTCCACGGGCACACCACACGCATCCCAGTGCTGCGTTTTGGGATGGGATTTGGGTAGGGGCAGCGTGTGCTGGGTATAAATCTGCTCTCAGCCTCAGGGATGCCACTGCACATCGAAGCTGTCCATGTTCTGCTCGCCTCCAAACAGGGGCCGACAGCTCCCTGTGCCCTCCAGGGAACCACTGACCCCTTTTCCTCTGGTTCTGCCTCGTAGGCACCCTGACAAAAACAAGGACCCAGGAGCAGAAGACAAATTCATCCAGATTAGCAAGGCCTATGAGGTAACATGTGCTTCTTATAAACTCCTACTGTTGTTAGCATTAAGAGACCTTATTTTTCCTGTGCTTTTTCTGTGTATTGCTACATGGTAAAGGTGATTGACCCTGTAGAGGTGGACACTACCCAGCCAAAAAGGTTGCTCAGCTTTGTTGACAGAGCCACTGGAGTCACCAGTGTGGCCTCTGCTGCAAATATTTTGCTACAGGCCTGCCCTGTTCTGGCTAAAAACCCTCAAAGGAGGGAGGAGAGAGTATTCACTGAGCCCTGCCTGGCTGGGCAGCGTCTTGTCCGTGTCACATGCACATAAAAGCATTTTGGGGTGATGTAAGCAACATTAATCATCACAGGGCTTTGGCCACCTCAAATTATTCTCAGTAGTAGTTATTTGCACGTTGCTGCGGAAATTGGCTGCCCCAGTTTGTGGCAGCCGAGCCCAAGGAACTAAAAGTAAATCCTTATTTCCCTGCCAAAAAAAAAAAAAGCAGTTTCTCTGTGGGGCTCCTGGCTTCTTGGTGAAATTTTTGTCACTTTCTGATTTACCACAGTGAGCCTGGAGGGATGAGATAGTTCCCTTTTTCCAGAGTATTTATCCCACATGTTCCTTTTGCAGCCACAGTCACTTACTAAGGGATTATGGTCAGTGCAGTGTCCCCCTCATGGTTTTTCCATCATCTGCTTCCCAGATTCTCTCCAACGAGGAAAAGAGGGCAAACTTCGATCGCTACGGAGATGCTGGGGAAAGCCAGGGCTTCCCTCAGCACCAGCATCGCCAGTTCCACCGCTTCCACGACGGCTTCTACTTCGACGAGTCCTTCTTCCACTTCCCTTTCAATTCCGAGAGACGCGACACCTCCGACGAGAAGTACTTGCTGCACTTTTCCCACTACATGAACGAAATCGTGCCGGACAGCTTCAAGAAACCTTACCTCATCAAAATCACCTCGGACTGGTGCTTCAGCTGCATCCACATCGAGCCCGTGTGGAAGGAAGTCGCTCAGGAATTGGAGGCGCTGGGTAAGGATCAGGCTGTGTGTGCATCCAGCAGTGGTCTTCAGCTTTGCAGGACTCTGTGTAACCTTTAGGTTTCTTCAGAGATTTATCCTAACGCTTTTCCAAGCATTATTAACTCTGGGGTGCTGGGGAAGGGAGCAGGTTGTCAGTTCTCCACCGGGCATTCAGGTTTGCTGGGGATCTTTTTCACCTGAGGCCGCCGCTCTCCTTTTCCAGGAGCGGGAATCGGCGTCGTGCACGCAGGGTATGAGCGGCGCCTCGCCCACCACCTGGGTGCCCACAGCACTCCCACCCTGCTGGGGCTCATCAACGGGAAAATAACCTTCTTCCACAACGCTGTCGTTCGGGAAAACCTGCGGCAGTTCGTGGAGAACCTTCTGCCAGGGAACCTTGTCGAAAAGGTACGTTCCAGCAGGAGTGTCACACTCTGCTTCTCCTGCCTGCCTGGAGATTTCTCTCTCCTTGGCTGTTTTGGTGGCTAATCTGTTTAATTCAAGTCCCTGAGCTGCTCTGCATCATGAAGCTCCAAACCCTGGAGCTGTCAGCAGTGTTTACACCACGTGGCTCTGTGACACTTCTCCTTTCTACTACATGGTCACACCATGGGGCCTGAGTGCCAACTGCCCCCCAGCTGTGACACCCCACAGCTGCCAGGACCCTACCAAGGTTATCCCTAGGTTAGGAACCTGCTGGTTTTCACTTCCCTTCTCCTTTCTCAGTGTTTCATCCAGCAAATTAAAGACCACTCGCCCACTCCTAGGTGGTGCCTCCTAAAACGCACCGACCCGTTGCTTGTTTTGTCAAATTTTGATTCAGACCTTTGAAAGTGGAGCTGGCAGCTTGAGCCCTTTCAAAGTTATATGTAAAACTTCCTAATTGATAAAATATTCCTGTATTTCAGCCTTGCCCAGTGATTTTTGGTGGAGTCTCAAAGCACCCACCACTCCTTTCAGGGCGATGTGGCCAGGTCAGCCCCCACAGTGCACTCACCTGCCTGTCCCCTCCTTGCAATTTTGTTCATCTCACCTTGTTTTCGCTTGGGATCTTCAGCAAGGGCTGCCTTTCCCAACAGAGTTGACTTGTTGTCCTCTGGGTATTGGAGTTCTCATCCCAAAAGTGGGGTCTGTTTTCCCTTCCACAGCTCACGGAGCCATTTATCTCCTTCCTCTAGGTCAGAGAGGTACCAGAGCAGGTTTGATGGAGCTCAGGTTTGATAGGTGCCTGTTAACCCTTGGCTTCCCATTATATGTAGTAATAGATATATAAAGAATATATATATCCAGACAAACAGCTACAAGAATGACAGTGCCATCAGCATTGACAGAGGCTGCAATAACTAAGAGAGTTGAGTGGGTCGAGAGTGATGGTTTTAATTCATTCATTAGTCAGGAATACCTCTTGGACAGACCAACCCACAGTCAGCTTTCTGCAACACCTGGACACCTTTTCAGGCTCAGTTCTCATTCAGACACCTCATGGTGGAGCGTTGCCTGATGGCTCAGAGGTTAAACTGATGTTCCTGTTCTGTTTAAAGATTACAGATAAAAACTACATCCGCTTTCTGTCTGACTGGAGGAAGGACAACAAGCCCCACGTCCTGCTGTTTGATCATATGCCAGTTGTGCCGTTATTATACAAGGTAATGTGATTTCTGTCGCTGGGTAGTTGGCTTGTTAATGAATCCAGATGTTCCAAAAGAAAATGCACCATTGCTGTGAGCAGAGGTCAACCAATGCCTCCAGACACCACTGGCTGGTTCTGGGAGAGCAGGGTGATTCATGATGGTTGGAAATGGCATAAACACGTGCTGTGGATTTCTCCCCATCCAGCTGACTGCCTTTGCCTACCGAGACTACCTGTCCTTTGGGTACGTGTACGTCGGGCTCCGAGGCACCGAAGAGTTGTCCAGTCAGTACAACATCAACGTCTACAGTCCCACCATGATGATCTTCAAGGAGCACATCGACCGGCCCGCTGACGTTGTGCAGGTACTGCTCAGAGCCCTCTCCAAGAGCTCGTGGGAAGCAGGCATGGAGGTTTCCCCACTGAGCTGCCAATGAGAAGCTGGTCAGTGGTGTGTTTTGGAGTAAAGAGTGTTCGTTCTCAGCATAAACTCTGGCTTCAGTAGACAAAGAGAGCAAATGTTTGGAGGGAGGAAGCTTGGCAGGCTGCAGTTTTGGTGTCTGACCTGTTCAGGAGGGTGGACAGAGGTAGCTTCCCAGTCTTGGGGCCTCACAACAGCTCGGGTGATTGCAGCAAGGACTGTGATGGCCAGCAGCCTTCCCCAGCTTCAGACAGGAACACCCACCAGCTTTATTCTCCTTACCTGCTCAGTTCTGACCTCTGCTTTCTTTGTCCTTGCCAGGCACGAGAGATGAAGAAGCAGCTCATTGATGACTTCCTTTCTCAGAATAAGTTCCTCATGGTGGCCAGACTCACCAACCAGAGGCTGTTCCAGGAGCTGTGTCCCGTCAAGAAGTCTCACCGTCAGCGGAAGTAAGTGGCATGTCCTCCTGATCTGAGGCTCTGGAGCTGCTCCTAAAGCCACCTCTGGTTTGATTCTAAAGGAAAAGGGCGATGACTGCATTGGATAGTGCTCAGTATCCACAGTGTCACTGGGATGATTTTGACTAGCAGAAAGGGGGTGGTCATTTCATCTGGTGTCCAGAACGGCTCTTAATCCCCCATCTCGTTGTATCCCCCAGGCACTGCGTGGTCTTGCTTACCGGGGAAGGAGAGAAGTTTGCTGAGGCTTACGAGGCCTTTTTGACTTTTGCTGTGGCCAACACAAAAGACACACTGAAATTTGTGTACATCTACAACGAACGGCAGCCGGAGTTTGCAGATGCCTTGCTGATGGATGAGGAGAAGTACCGGGGAAGATCAGCTGTGAGGGTTCCCTTTTGGTTTTAATCCCTACTTCTTTTAGCCTGTCATTTAATTTACATCACACTGTACCTTGATCTGACACCTAATTCCGGGCAGTGGTTTCAAACAGAGCATCTGTGTAGAAAAAAGCCCCTTCCTCTGTAACATCTGCTACGTTCTTGGCTCATCCAGGTGGTCATTCTGGAGAGACGCAACAACGCGGGGAAGATCGCCTACAAAGCCTTGGAGGAGGCCTGGCAAGGCAGCAAGGAGGACAACTTCATCCTCCTGGATCTCCTGGACCAGCTGAGGACAGACCCTGGCCTGCTGTCATCAGAGACTGTCGTGGCAGACCTGAATGATGAGCTGGCTCCTGTAAGTCCACGGCCTTTCCAGCTGTCTGATATCCATGTTATGGATGTGGACAGTCCCACTATGGCTGTTCACAGGCATTATTTATATTTTAAAATACCAAGGCAAGACTCTTATAAGATTTCTTGCTCATGGAAGGAAGCTCTGAAGCTGATTTGGCCCAGGGTTGGGCTCATTTTTACAGGATGGGAGTCCTGTTGGGGCTGTGCATAATAGTGGGTTTGTCATTTGTTTTTTGCTTTTCATTCTTTTCAAACAGATGTTCCTTATCCGATGGCTCTACTCCACGCTGGACTACATCTCAGACTGCTGGGACAGTTTGTTTCACAGTAACTGGTACAGTCTGGGCACCCATTGTGGGTTTTCACTTCTTCCCTGTCACCTTATTTTAAGATAGATCCATTTTTAGCCTCCTCTTTTGGGCGGGAGCAGGACAGCACTCAAAAACTTGATGGTCTTTAAGACCCTGGGACACCAGCTGAGTTTCTGGGGAAAGCACATGTTATTTGAGGTAGACAGGGACCGGAATTCAGGCAGAAAATGTGAACTCACAGGCCAGACTGCTCTTTGCACATCTTCCCCTCAGGCGAGAAATGATGCCGCTGCTGTCCTTGCTCTTCTCCGCGCTCTTCATTCTCTTTGGCACCGTTATTGTTCAGGCTTTCAGGTGAGTGCACACCAAAAGGCCCTCAGGGGTAGCTCCTCAGTGCAACCCAGGGCCTTAAACACACACAGTCCCCTTCCTCTGCAGTGATTCGAGTGACACGAGGGACTCTCCGCCCTCGGAGAAGGAAGAAACCGCCGCAAAGACGGAGAAGAACGACGCGAGCTTCAGCAAAGAGAGTAACAGGTTCCCTCTAATTTCTCCAGAAGTATTTTCTGTGGAAGCATTGCTCAGGGAGTGTCTGTGCAGGGAGTTAGTGGAGAGCAGAGAAGTGCCAGAGTTGCACAGACATAACGCAGTTGTTGTGCAGAGCAGCACAGGCACAGCCAGGTGGGAGGAGCGGTGTGAGGCAGGACCCAGACAGCAAGGACAAAGTGACATTAATTTGGTTATTAAACAATTCCCACCTAGTTTGCACTAGACAACATGCTTGGGGAAATGGTAAAGTCGTTGAGGAAGATCCAAACTGGGCTGTTGCACCAATTAAACTGGCTTTGGGCACAGGAGTGGCTTGGGGACAGGCTGGTGAACATGGTCACAGTTTCTCCATCCTCAGTTGCTCCCATTTCACTCAGTCACTGCTTTGCTGCAGCAGGATTCCCAAAAAGGGCTTTGTTGAGGTGACTGAGCTAACGGACATCAACTACACCAGTAACTTGGTGCGCCTGAGGCCGGGCCACATGAACGTCGTCCTGATCCTGTCCAACTCGACCAAAACCCCCCTGCTCCAGAAGTTCGCCCTGGAAGTCTACACATTCACAGGGTAGGCTGGGGCCTCTCCTGGGTTTCTGTTATTGTGTTAACAACTTGTGTGAAGCATCTCTGGTGACACAGGAGGAGCAGCTCCATTGCCAAGAGGAAACATCTCTGTGCTCATCTGTGGCAATGAGCCGCCAAAAAATGAGTGGACTTTCCTGGCCACACTCAGTGATGGTGGCCACACGGGCCTGGTGCTGCTGCTATTTTGGCAGTACCCATGTTTCAACAGAGAGCACGACAGTGCTGCACCCTGGGCAAGTGTCACCTGTGCTGGAAAAGGAGCTGCAGCAACACTGCTCTGCCCTGCCCTTACCTGTCCATAGGAATCCAGCTTTACTCAGGACACTTGCTAATCCCACTGTCTTCTCTGCTCTTTTCCCAGGAGCAGCTCTCTTCACTTCTCCTTCCTCAGCCTGGACAAGCACCGAGAGTGGCTGGAGTACCTGCTGGAGTTTGCGCAGGACGCGGCCCCCATCCCAAACCAGTACGACAAGCATTTCCTGGAGCGCGACTACACGGGCTACGTGCTGGCTCTGAACGGCCACAAGAAATACTTCTGCCTCTTTAAGCCTCACAGATCAGGGGACGAGGGGGGAACCCCGGGATCGTGCGAGGATTACGATGCCTCACTACAGGCGGAAGCCAGAGGGAAACCCTCCTGCAGCCCGGGATCTAGATCCATTAAAAACAAATTACACAAATTGTCCTTCTGGATGGAACGCCTCCTAGAGGGTTCCTTACAGAGGTTCTATATCCCCTCGTGGCCCGCGCTAGACTGAGGGATTTTACAGAGATTCTAAGGGACAAACTTTTTATGAAGATGACAAGGGGACAGCTCTTTCCAGGAACACACAAACAAGCGTGATGAATGGACCTTAGGTTTTAGGTGAACCCTCCTGGGGCCGGAGACTAAAACATATCTCCCCCCATCCGGAGCCCGGGAGCGCAGCCAAGCGCACCCACATGCCCTCCACCGACCCGCCGTGCGCTCGGACGCCGTCCTACCGAAGAGCCAAGAAGTCTGTTTATTCCCTTCTCGTCCTGCCACATCCGCTTCCCGAGTCGCCCCTGTTCCATCTCTTGTTTTTACCTCGGTCGAAGAAAAAAAAACAAAAAACAAAACCCCGTGACTTCTCCCGGCCAGGACCAACCGCGGCCGGTGGCGCAGGTCGGGTCGCGGTTCTCTCTCTCCCCGTCCCCCTGTGCTTAGCCCACGGTGCAGTGCATGGTGTAACACTGGCAAGACCCCGCAGACCCTCCCAGGCCCTGCCTTTCCAAAAGGCCTCCCTCCCACCAGGCAGTTGTACTTCCTCGGCTTTCCCCCGTGGTAAGTGATGTAGAGTCCGGCCAGGAGCATCTCCCTCGTAGCAAACCTGTGTAGCTGGGGCTCACCTGTGGTGTGGGCTCGTGGGTGACCTGCATGTTTCATGCTCCTCGTGTCCCAGTTCCCACGTGCAGCTCCACAGGCTGAACCGTCACCGGGAAGGAAAAGGGTTTTGCACGGCCGCAAATACTGTCAAAGTGTTGAGCCATTTAAATGTCACGTTGGTTTTTTCAGATGCCTTTTCTGCTTCTGTCGATTTTAGACGATGTATCCTAGAGCCATAACTTTACCTGCGTCCTCAGATTGTAGGTGTGAGCTGCTATGAGCCAGTAGGTGTGTAAAAAACCCTCTACGTAGCTGCCAGGGAGCCCACCCGGGCTCCTTGCAAACACCCTTCCAGCTGTAGTACAAACCAACCTTCCTTTGTATCGAGGAACCTCATCCTTCAACGATTGTATTCTTGAAATGTTGCCCCAGAAGTGCTGTATCATCAGACCGTCACGTGTGTGTGAAGCTCCTTTTGGTTTAGGCGTGAGGTTGAGATGTTGGGTTTCAGCCTCTCACCTGTTTCCACCTCTTGCCCATTTCCTTCTTGCCCCAAACCTCTATTTTTCCACACTCAGGCTGCTGCCTTGGCTTTGTGTTTGTTTGCTTGGGTTTTTTTGGTTTGTTTTTTTTTTGTCTGATGGAAGTTGTAAGTCTGTGTGAGGCTAGAACAGGGTTTGGATGGTGCTTTGCTGTAGCAGTGCCCCCAACAGCCACTTCAACACTGCTGGGAAAGGGTGGCCCTGGGTAAGGGGGAGGGAGGACGAGCAGCAGCCTCGTGGCTGCTTAACCTTCTAGCAATCAAGGGAGGCAGCAGGGCTTCTCTTTGTGGCCAGGACTGAAATCCTGTGAGGTTTGTGCTTCCTTTTCACTGCTCTGGGGCTGACGCTGTCCCCCAGCTCTCCTTCCATGGATCCCATCACCATCAGGGCTCCAGCAGTGCCAGAGTGCAGGGATGGGAGCAGGTGGCCTTTGCCACAGGGCTCTGAACCCGACACAGAGCACTCAGAGCACATGGTGTTAATTCCAAACTCAGCCCTTGCCACCTGAGTGACCATCTTAGCAGAGCAGGCAGTCGGTAGGAATAACTGCCAACCTCTGAGCCAGCTGCTGATCCCATAGGAAGAAGGGAATGCTCAAGTCATTGCACTGCCTACATGCCCTATTTGCTCCCAAAGCCTTGCCTCGCTGCATTTCCTCCCATCCTGGGAGCAGACTGGTGTGCTCTGAACCCCACAGGTACCTCAGACCCCTGTAAAATGTGTTTCAAATAAAGGCTACCAACCAACCCTACGTGAGGGTAATTAATTCCAGCCCAGCAGACTCCGTGCCCCAGAAATTAGAGGGAAGGAATGAAGGAAGGTGAGGTCTCCTCCCTGCCCAGGGGCTCTGAGGTGCACACAAACTGCTGAAGGAGAGCAGAGGGGGAACAAAACACCAGCCTGATGCTTCCAGACTTCATATTCACTTGGCTGGAGCAGTTGCTGTCTACTCCTGTGCTTTCTCATGCAGGAGGTGGCTGGAATAGGTTTTAGCCCACCAAAAGGCTCCACATAACTTCTTTAACGTTTGCAAAAGCAAAATATACTCTGGGTCTCTGCTGTCTCTTTATCTGGTCAGAAACCAGTAGAAAAGCCTCAACCCATGAAAAAAAAAAAGTGCCTAGTTGTGCTACAGCAAGGGAATTCAGCCCTGCCCCAAGGAAGGAGAGAAGGCTTTACAGCCTTCAAATTCTGCCAGAGTCCTTGTTTTTATTTTCTTTTTAGCACAGGTAACCTCCCCTTTCAGCCAGAGTTGAGTTGAAGGAGCACTTGCAGCAGCCCACCCTTGCTGGGTTTGGCTGGATGGGAGCACAGCTCCTGGTTTCTGTTTTATGGAAACCCTTTTTTCCTGGGTTGAAGCAAATGCCAAGCTGCTCCAACCCCTGGTTTAGTAGGTTTTAGTGCCAGTGTGGCGCTCCAGGTGTTTGCTGTCTTGGAGAGCAGGGTCAGAGCTGCTTATCCCGGGATGTGCCCCTACTCTCCCAGCAGCCATGAGCCCTCACCCCCCATCCTTTCCTAACCCTTTTGATTCTGTTCCATGTGTGGTGGTTCATAATCCAAAGATTGAGGAGATTTGGTCCTAGTGCACTGTCCTAGTGAGATCCAAGCAATGGCACAGTGCTCGGAGCTGAGGCGAAGGGACACAGGCCCCGGAGTGGAGCTTGTTCCCAAACTCCTCCCTGTCCCTGTCTCTGCCCTTCACCCACAGCAACCAGGAGCCAGCACACGAGTGCAGCTTGACGAGTAGGACTGAAAACTAGGTACCTATTTTGCACTTTTGATACTGGGAGGGGGGGAATTAACTTATTTGGCAAACTTGTCTTTTTTTTTTCTTTTTTTTTTTTTTTTTTTGGTTTTGTTATGTTTTTGGTTTTGTATTTGTGAACAGGCACTGATGTCATTTTGTTTTAAGACTATTACAGGTTCGCAACCAAAATAAACTTATTTTACTGTGTGATGAGGCGGCTTTGTGTTTCCATCTACAAACTAACCTCACCTCCACATCAGCTCAGAAATTCCAGGAGTGATTAAACCACTCTTGCCATAGGAAACTCCTGGCTATTCCATCAGCAGGAACTTCAGTCAAACATCCCCCTACACTCAGCAGGATCCCCAGATGTGCTTTGCCCCCCTCCTTTCCTCTATAGCCATTGTCTTGCTGGCACATCCTAATGGGAGAAACCCTTTGCCAGTGAGTCTTGCCAGGAGCCCTGTAAGCTGGGTGAGTAATTCCACAGACCAAACACTATTAGCCTCATCTGTCCCTTTACCAGCCCAATTTCAAAGCTCCAGACCCCAGTTAAATGGGGTGTTCAAACCCATCTACCCTCTCTACAGCTTCTCAGCCTAAAATTACCTTTACTGGTGGAAAATGGCATTTATTCCATGCTGCAGAGCCCACGTTGGCTGCAGCTGGATGAGGGGAAGGGGACATGGAAAGCCTGGCTGGGGACATGGAGCAGCGTTGTCCTGGAGCAGGCAGGAACTGCCCTCACAGTGTCCTCACTCCTGGGAGAACACACAGCATCTCAAACAGCAGGTTTGCCCCCAGGAGGGCTGTGTTACCTAAAAGACAGAACAAGGGAAAAAAAAATCCATGAATATCCAATGGGTTTCACCCCTGGCTGCCTGTGCCAGGCACACGTTTCACTCTCAAGGATCTTTAGACTCACCAGAGACGTCGTACATTGGTGCGACTTCCACGAGGTCACACCCCACTATGTTCAGGCCTTTGCAGCCACGAATAATCTCCAAAGCCTAGGAAAAAAATGGATTTGGGATCAAGAAACATCTGACCTGGTGGACCAGTCAGGGCTCTGCTTTCCCCATTTTCATATAAGGAAACCCAGCCTCTGCAGACCAAATCTCATCAGTTCCGCATTTCCCTTCCTTCATCAACACAAGGAAACGCTCCCAGGCCTTCCTTAGCCTTTGCTTTGCCTTGCTGGTGGCATGGCCTGGGAGCAAAAAAATGCCTTTCCCAGTGGGAAATGCAGCTGCATTCCCTGGAGTCCCCTCACCTGTGCAGGTGTGAGCCCAGCTATCTCCGGGGTCCCGGTGCCCGGGGCATAGGCGGGGTCTAATCCATCGATGTCGAAGCTGATGTACACAGGCTTGTCCCCCATCTGTGCCCTCACCTCCCCCATCAGGGGCTCCAGGGACTTCATCCAGCACTCCTCAGCTGGGACAACCCGGAAACCCTGCAGGGACACAGACACACAGGCACCTGTGCAGGGAAAAGTTGGAAAAGAGGAGCATCCCCTGCACCACTGGGGATTTCTGGTGGGATCAACCCTCACCCCAGGGCCGAGCTGCAGAGCTGCTCCTGCAAGCACCTTCCACTCTCTCTCCCATGTTTTTTTACTCTACCCAGCTGACACTCGTCCTGTGGGACAAGCCACTGATGTGGGACAAGATGCAAAAAATGCATTTATTTTATTTATGCATTTACTTCATCCATATATATTTACTGTATATTTATATAAAATATATTTATATATTTCCATAGATGTTTATTATATATTCTTAATATTTGCATATTTATATATTATTTATATATCTGTATCTTCTAGATATATTATATTGTAAAATATATAAATTTTAAATTATATAAAAATTATTAAGTAAAAATTTCTAGAAATTAGTATAAATATATTTATATATTTATAATTATAGCATAAATTATAAATTTATGGCATATAAATATATATTAGTATACTTACTATATCTCTATATTATCTATTTATTATATTTATAATGCTATATATTATACAGCATTGTAAATATATAAAAGTATATATTTATAAATATATAAATAAATATATATAAATAAAAGTGTATATATATAAATATATAAAAATATATATTAGATATATAGCTTATCTAAAATTATAATTATTATTTATTATGTTCTATATATTTATTATATCTTATTATATTATTATAATGCATGTGTTTTATTTTTTATATGCCTGCTGGAGGCAAGGAACATGAACGACAGGGGAATATTCACGGCAGGAAGAGCAGGCAGCGCCCGGCCGTGGATCCCCTCACCTGCTGCCGGCTGTACTGGTGAGGGTCGGGGTCGTAGGAGGAGCCTCGGATGCCGATCTGCACCACGCGGCTGCAATCCAGCAGCCCTTCCTCCACGCAGCGCCGGAACGGGGTCCCGTGGTAGATCTTCTCCCCCAGGGCCGTGTCCCCCGTGTCAGTGTGAGCATCCACGTGCACCAGCCCCACGGGGCCGTGTCTGCTCCGCACAGGGAGGACACGCTAGTCCCCACCCTGAGCACATCGGCCCTGCCCACGGCGGGGACAGCAAACCAGGGCCACTCCCGAGGCGCTTCCCAGGTCCTTATTTTTACACCTCCAGGTTAAAAACTTACTTTGCTGCCAGGGCCTGCAGGATTGGGTAGGTTATGGTGTGATCTCCACCTGCAGCAGGACAGGGAAGAGGGGGTAACGCACTGCAAGAGCTGCTCAGCACTCATTGCCTTTGTTCCCAGGTATTTTTTTCCCTCCTTGCATTTATCCTGCACTTATTTATACACTCCAGAGCTTCATTCCCGAAGGAATGCCTGAGGCTCCTGAGTGCAGGTTGTTTCCTTTCTCCTTTTTCCTCCTAGGGAGGACCAGAGATGCAGGACTGCCAGCAGGGACAGCCAGTGGAGCAGGACCCTTGACTGGGCTTATAAATAGACACTTGATCCATTTCTGAGGATGCTGTAACTGGTGATTTGCCCCTCATTACTCTACACATTCTCTTCCTTTAGCGATGCCAAGCTGTGACAGCTGCAAACTTGAACGTGTGCCCAAAACAGGCCTCATGCAAAGCCAGGCATGCCCACAGCTGGAGGGACACAAGGGATGTGTCCTGGCCTGGTTATGCAGGACACCAAAAACACATCACTGACTGTATTAACAAGACTGACCCATCCTCATCATTTTTGACCTAAAAGAGGCATCACAGAATAGTCAGTCCAGCAGTGAGCCCGTGCATTTACCCAAGATACAGCCCCGTGCAGGGGATGGATTCATCACTCACCCTCTGCTGTATTCGGATTGAATGATGGGAGGGAAAGGAGGAGGAGTTCAGCTGAGCAGGGACGGAGGGGCAGGACAGGGACACACATGGTCCTTACCCAAGGTGAGGGGCACACAGCCAGAGGCCACGATCTCCTGGTAGGCCTCTCGGATGAGGCGGCAGCTGTCGGGCAGGTTGTAGAGGTTCACGTTCACGTCCCCGATGTCAGCGACCCGCAGGGAGTCGAAAGGCGCTGCCCCGGTGCTGCCGTTGCACCTCCTCACCATGGCCGACTCCGCACGGATCTGACGTGGGCCAAACCTGGGGAATGGCACAGCTGGGAAAAAACACCGGGCAGAGCTCTCTCCTCAGCAGAGGAGAGCTGTGCCAGAGTGAAGCACCAGCTCCCCACGGCTCGCCCTTACCTGGCTCCCGGCCGGTTGGATGTTCCCGTATCCAGCGGGACACCGACAAACGCCGCGTCCAGTCCCTGCGCTGATTCCTGCACGGGGAGCCTCATCATGGAGCAGACCCCCACGGGCCGGGCCACGAGCAGGGCGCTGGGGGGCACGTGGAACTGTGAGCCCCAGCGGCAAGGGGCCCTGCTGCCCGGGATCAGGGGCTGGAGGAACCCCCTGGGCACACTGGGCGAGGGGCTGGAGGGAGCCAGGAGCCATGGGCCGCAGTGTGAGGTAGCCACTGCAGTGGTCACGGCCAGCTTGCGGGTGCAGGGCCCAGCTCGCCAGGGCAGCAGTTGGAAGCAGCCAGCCCAGAGCAGGTGCCTCATCCTGCTCCACGGACTCCCACCCTCTATGCCACGGGGAACACGGCGAGAGGTGCTGTAGAGCCGGTTCGGTCTCCACTGGAGCGCCAGGGGTGGGTAGAGAGCCAGCAGCCTCCCTCCAGGGTTCAAAGTGCAGTCAGACACCCCACTCACTGCCCAGAGAAGGGTAGAGACCCCGCCCAGCCTACCCCTTTCCCAATGGCACAGTCCTGGCAAACACCAGGAGCAAACACGGCAGTGAGAGGCTTTGGCTTGAGCGTCTCCACCAAGAGCCTGCAGGGATTAGCAGGACAGGGCAGGAGGGGACGCACTGGGAAAGATCCCAGTTTGCTCCCCTCGGGCATTCACAGAAAGCACGGCAGCATTTGCAGCATTAACAGCTTGTACTTTTAACCTGCACCTCACAAAAGCACCCAGAATGCTGAAGAATCATAAAAACGGAAGGCAGGAGGGAAAGAAAACAAAAGGAAAGTCTGAGCTCAGCAGAACCCCGGGCAGACAAAATGCAAGCACAGGGGAAGCATTAACAGGGATTTAAGGACCAGAGGGACAAGCATTTTAGGCTGTTTTTGAGGACAGAGATGAAATGATTGCCAGGGCAAGCAAGTTTCCAGTGTCTGGAGTTGACCAGCACAGATTAAACCCTGGCTGGGCGAACACCAACAAGCCTGAAATCAGATGGCTCCAGCTCCTAATTCTGCTCCCTACTCATGTAGAGACTAGACCTGAGAGAGGGAAAAGGATGGGAATGATGTTCACAGCAGCAAGAGGGCTCAGAGCAGAGACCCACCACACAGGGACAGTATTTACTCTTCAAAAGGTTCCAGAGGCAGTGTCCAGGGAATGTGCCTCGCTGCCAGACCTGGGCACGGAGCTCATGGGAGAGCAGACACAAACCCAAGGCAGCACAGGCACACTGCAAGATTTCAGTATTGGAAAAGCAGCACTCACGTTGGTTGGGTCAGATCAATATTACAAAGGTCTTTTTTTGCAACTTTTTTCCCCAAAGAGCTCAGTTTTCTGCGATTCCCTCTTTGATGAATCAAAATGCTGTACAAGACCCTGGCAGAAAATTATCATGTGATGATTAGGGATATCAGCCATTGCTGTCATTCCACCTGGAAACTGCAGGAGCAGCCAGAGATACACCATGCAGGAGAGCACAGAACAGGCCCATCCACAAGCAAAATCCATTCCTCTTTGGGAAACTCAATTGGAATAAAATACCGTGTTCCACAGTCAGCACTGGAAAGAGCTGAACAATTGAGAGAACCCACACAGCCACAGAGCTTGATCTTCAATTTATTGTGCAACAAGCGTCAATAACTTTGTCCCCAAGTTCCTCTTAACACATTTATAGACACAAAATCAAATGATGTTTCATAAACATGGCTGTTGTTATTTAAAAGATTGATGTCTCCCGTCCTGCCCACCAAAGGATATTATTTGACTGAATTAAAAACAGGCAGGTGAAACAGCAGAGCATCACACTAAGCTCTTCAAGCAGGTGCTGCTGCTCAGCCTCATTTTGTTTGGAGCACCATCCCTAACTGGACAGTCTGACTCAGCCTTGGACCCTGTGGCAGCGTCACCACACAAGTGCAGCAGTTAAGGACACAGGCGGGGTTTGAGGACGATGTGCTTCCACTATCCTGCGTACAGCTGTGAGGTACTCAGTGCTGCTGACGCTCATGTTACCAGGCAGCACCTCACCAGGAAGCTTCCAGGCTCGTCATTTTGCAGCTCACAGCAATATCAGCCTCAGACCACCACGGTTTCCCCAAGAACAGAGACACTGCACGTCCCTTTGTCAGCTCAGTGTTGTTATAATTGTGATGTTTCCATGCAAAGTGCAGCCAGACAGTGCCTCTTCCCACCCACCCCATCTCAAAGGGAACCTGCTCCACTCAACATACAACTCAAGAAAGAATTCCCACATGGGAGCAAAACCAACCACGTACCTCAGGACACCTGCAAGGTCCACACATCCTCCCACCCAGAGAGTAAGGAAGCAAAGGCATCTCCTCTAGCAGGGGGAGAAAAGCAGAGTGTGCTAACACTCGCTAGAGGAAACTCAAGCTCTTAAACACAGGCCTGCAGTTTGTTCCCTAAAGCACTACAGGATTCTGGGCAGACAGAAAGGACAGGTTCCTATGTGCCTTTAGAAAGTGCCATTTATCAGAGATGCTCGTGTTCCAGGTGGTTCCTTCACCCAGAGCGGCTTCTCCAGGCCAGCAACAGGAATATCGCTGCCCAGAGGTCTTCAAACTCGAGGTTTGCCAAAAAGCACATCTTCATTTTGGTTTCTACCTGGCTTTTATCCACCAGCCTGTTGGTGAGCAGGGTGGCAGCGGACTGGCAGAGGAGCCAGGCGATCATCTGGTCGGGTTTCAGGGTCCTGGACGCTACAACACTGTCACCCCAGAGGCTCAGGTGAAGCACGTTGGCAGCAACTCTCGCAGACAACCTCTGCAAGAGGAGGGAGAGGGAAGGTTAGCTGATCCCTCTGCACTGACAAAACTCCCTGCCAACTAAAAGCTCTTTGTGATTATTTGTGTCAGGCTGCTGAGTGAAACCCCCAATTTGAGGTCCAGCCCTGACACAAACATCTGCTGAAATCCCTGAAATGATTCAGCACCACTGCTCCTCAGCAAAGGCTTTTTGTTTGGATTTGACCCCTGCAGTGAGATCTGGATCAACTCCTGCACCTGCAGCCCTCCAAGGCAAAACAATCCACAAATGACACTCCCAAAGGGCATATCTTGAAGACAACGGTGTCTTACCTTGTTGGGATCCCTCTGAAGCAGCATCTTTATCACTTGCTTCACCTCGAGGGGCACATGATCAGGCAGAAGTGGCAGCTGGTCCTCCTGGTAACTTCTACTTTCCAGGGTCGAGTCCCCGTGGCCATAGAAAGGGTTGGCCAGGCCCAGGATTTCGTAGGCGATCGCTCCAACAGCCCAAGCATCGGCTTTACTGTAGTTGATCACTGTGCCTGGACCAGGTGACGCTGTGATCACCTGTCACGGAGAGGGGGATGCTCAAATAAACAGCCCCAGTGCGGCCTCTGCGCTAAAATTTGATTTTCAGTGGTCAAATCAGCATTTTCCCTGTAATAAACTGAAAGACTGAAACCAAAGGTGGATTCCAATTGAGATCTCCAGTGTACATATTCTCCATTAGCATGGAATAAGCCTCTGGCACTGCTCAGCCCACTGGGATGCTGGGAGGAGTTTGGACGTTGCACCTAAGCTTTAGTTGTTGCCACTGACTGGCATTCTCCGAGTCCCAAGGGCTATTTCCTGCTGGAATTATGGAGACAAGAGACATGGAGATGAACAACTGACACCACGGCAAGCTGCTCCAGGTAAAGCAGGCAGTTAAGGGTGTCTTGGTTTTTATTAGGGTTATCATCAGAGAAATAAAAAGGAACTGTAAATAATTTCACAACTGCCTTGAACTTCAGCCAAAAACTACTGTTGCAACACAAGGGCTGCTGCACATAGTTCTTTACAGTTACACAGGAAGGGGCCTGAATAAAGACTGAAGAGTAAATTTTTGGGGAAAGACACCAACTGATTACATTTCACCTGTTAGAGCTCAAGGTGTCTGTTGGACAGTGCTCAGCTCTGGTTTTACCAAACCTAAGTTAGGACACAGACCTTCTATGCTGCCAAAACTTTCAGTCCCGACAGCAAGACAAGCAGAAAACCAGCACCACAAACCACCACTTCAGAGGGACTCACCTCTGGTGCCATAAGGCAGCCGTTGCCACCCCGATCCACGTAGGAGCTGGTGAAAGGCAGCCTCAGGCCAACTTTTTCATCTGCCAGACAGCAGCCGAAGTCGGTGATGACCAGCCAGGGGCAGCCAGCTGTGAACAACACAGGGCTGGCTGAGTTAGGGGTCAGACTGGGGAAGGACATGGCTGCACTAAACACCACATCACATCAACACCCAGCTTGGTGTCCTTTGCAAACTGGCTGAGGGTGCACTCCCATCCCCTCATCCACATGGTTGATTCAGTAGAGCAACCTGGTCTAGTGGGAGGTGTCCCTGCCCATGGCAGGAGGGTTGGAATAAGATGAGCTTTAAGGCCCCATCCAACCCAGGCCATTCTCTGATTCTAAATCCTGAGCCCTGGGGAAGAGGGAATCCTCCATATCATTTGCCCTCTCTCAGGGAAGGCAGGGTGCATTCCAGTACTCTCTGTCTCTCCCTGATCCTCTTCAACCTAATTCTTCCACTCCTAATTACACAGACCTGCCTGCTATTGCTTCCTGCCCATTTAAATCTCAATCACACTGAAAACGAGCTCAGGTAATTAAAATCTCTGTTAGAGGCTGACAGAACAAGCCCAAGAAAAAGCTGCTTTTGGCTCGAACAGTTGATTCCCCTTGCTCCCAATCCATGTTTCATCATCCCAGGGTGCAGCAGAATTAACCTGGCTGTGGGGTAAGATTTTAAGAGGCTCTCTGTGCAGTTTGGCTTGAGAGAGATGACAGAGCCAATAGCCTGAAGCAAAGGCACCTGCAGCATCCCAAATGTGGCGTTATCAGATGCTGCAGCAAACGTTGGCTGTGCTCATGCAACGCATCAGCTCAGCAATGCTCTGTGTCCATGTTAATGATCCAAAACCTCATGCACAGACAGGATCCGTGCCTTCCCCACTGCTGCAGTGACACCAAACACTAAGCCAAAAATTAAACCTGAGATTCTTCAAAGAGTTTGATGCTTTTTTCCCCTCCCACATGCAGCTGGGTGAGAATACCCACACGACTGTATCCCTTCTGCAAATAAACTGGCATTTATCCTCGGGGATCTACGTACCAGAATCGAATTCAACCAGGATGTTGTCAGACTTGAGGTCTCTGTGTGCTATCCCATGTCGAACAAGATGGTCCACGCCTTCCAAGAGCTGCAAAATCATCATTGTGGAGAGGCGAACATCCGGAGTGTTCTCCCGCAGGTACTGGCGCAGCGTGCAAGGGTAACTAGGCAGAACAAGGAAAAACTGGGAATTAGCATCCTGGAAGCTTATCACTGGCAGTTCAACCTCAGTGTTGGCTCGTCTCATTACTGATTCTGCTCCATCTCTAGCAGCGTGCTCAGACTGAGGGTGAAGTTCAGGCTTAGGAGGGCAGGAGAATGGGGACAAACTCCACATTTCTTACTTTAATTTGGGGTAATTATTAAAAAGAACGGTTTGTGTTCATTGTGGAAGCAGAGCTAGAATCTCAAGGACTTGGAACAGTCCTGGGAGGCGTTTCCAAGAGCATACTCTGCTCTTTGGCAGCAGCCCAGGCCTAAGCTTTGCAGGGGCCTGCACAGCACCGAGTACCCAAGTCACGTTAACCAGATTCTCTCCACCTACTTCTTCATCACCAAGAAGAGTGTCCGGCTGTGACCGATCCCTCTGGGATTCAGGCTCAATGGAAGCATGTCAGGATACTCAGCAAAGGCTCCAGGCAGCAAAGGGACAGAGGATGTGAATGCTCGGATCACCTGGATTATATTCGGATGGGGTTGCAACTTCTTCCTCCCAAGGATGGGTTTTCTGTGTGGAAGGAGAGACACCACAGGCTGCATCAGTCTCCTGGTCAGTTCTGACGGATCACAGACATGTTGCTGTTATTTCTGGAATTACTTTTCCATTAATATGGCACATCCTCCCCACCAAAGGGTCCCACAGCAGCGAGCAAACACATTTATTCTGCACTGGAAACCTCATCAGAGAGAGATTAAAGCTGCACAGCGTGGATTACAGGACTGCACGTTAAGCAAACAGACATTCACATCCTGAATTCATTCAGTGAGGAAGAAAATGGGCAGCAGCCTCTCTGCCCTCATCACCCATTTCCCAAGTGGCACCTTCAGCCCAGCATTTCCAAGGTGGATCCACCACAGCAGCTTCCAGTACCTTTTCTAGATTGCAGAATCTACCACAGCAAACTGAGCCAGCCAAGGCTTCACAGGGGCTCTCCTGTAGTAACTGGATTTCTCCACATCCCATGGCCACACAGGAAATACAGGTGCTTAACCCAGCACTGCTTTGATAGAAACCCTCACACATAACACTCAGCCTTTCATTTTACTCAAGCCCCACAAAACCTTCCACACTGCTAACAAGGTCAGAGCCAGCTACGACAGCTCTAGAGGAAAAAATCCAAATAACAGTTACTTTGTTAGACACAAAATAAGGTCAACCTCACACCAGAAGTATCAATTTAGACCCTCTCTTTTATGGCACAGGCAGGAAGCTCTCACTACCACAAAAAGCAGGTTACCTGTCTGCATCTGCAACACAGACCTCTCATCCCTTGAATGTCAAATACCCCTTTGGCTGCTCTGTTGCATTCCCAGCCAACCACACAGGGCACAGCATTCATTATTCATTTGTATTGGCAGCCGGGATGGATTTGAAATTTAAATCAGGCAATCTGGGCTGTGGACTCCATTGTTTCAAACGGGACAAAAAGATGTATTTTTGAACAAAAAGATAGCTAACTTGAGGTAATTTAAAAGTTTCCATGAGATTGTCCACCTTCATGCTGCTTGTTCAATTTCCCACTCAGGCGAAAGAGCAGGAACTGAGCCATTTCCATTTTCCTTCTCACTGGTTTTCCTGCACTAACCCAGTTTCAACCTCCCAGCCCAGCACCCATTTTACACCAAACCAGTTCTCAAATCTCACAGTCAAATTGTATTACAGTGAAATCATTTGATGCTTAATACACTCAAACTGTTACCTACTGCAGGTGTGTATTTCTGCAATTAAAAAGCACCAGGGTGCACATTCAAATGATCTTTAATCAGTGGCTCCTCCAGCCTTTGACTCAGCAGCTACCAACACATTTCACACACAGGGAAACTAAAGCATTGGGCAGGAAGTGCCTGGCCACAGCCACCCATCAGACCCTTGGCAGGACCACAAATGCTCCCAAAGTATTGGCATGCCCTTCCAACACCCTCTGGACCACAAGGGTTAGCTGTGGGTATTCCCTGCACACCAAATAATAATCCCCGGTTTATCTCCTTTCAGGAACTGTTCTAGAAAGCTCTGGCCACCTTCCTAGCAGTGCATATTGCTGCAAAATTAACCCATGGATAGAATTCGCCCATCACCATTTGGGAACCATCCCCGTTTCCACAGTGTCCATACCTGCAGCCGGACACAGCTCCGTATTCCCCAGATAAAGCAACTCCAGTGGCTGGAACGAGCTCTCGGCCCATGGCATCGATGATGGCTTCACTTGAGGAACCAGCCTGCAACAACATCCACACCCCACATCGGTTTAAGCTCCAAAATCATCCACTGCAGGCTGAAAGCAAGACAATCCTGATGCTGGCACTGTGTCTGGAGCTGGATCCACTGAGACAAAATTCCAGGGACTCCCCTCTCTTGAAAATCAGGGAGGGCAATTAACTACTTAAAGAATTCACCAAGGGATGTGGCAAGGCCTTTACCTTTACCTGCCTTTACTTTCAACTCCCAAACCCAAGTGGAAAAGCCCACAGCTAAATGCCAGGGTACTTCTGGAGCCCAGTGGATTCCAGATGTTGGCATTTTGGAAGACTCTCTTGGAACACCCACTTGTCACATCAAGTGCCACTAAACCTCTTCAATAGGGAAAGCCCTGTGGATTTTTTTTTTTAATGTGGAATAGCCACATTGAGGGGTTGGATCACCAGTCACATGGGGTGGGATCTGGAGCAGATCTTGGCAAGGGGACCCAGCAGGAAGGTTACTGCCTATCCTGTGACTCTTCAGGAAGAAACCCCATCTCTGTGCTGACACTGACAGAACACCAATTCCTAAATCACAGGTTTTCCCATTCTTAGACCTTTCCATCAAAGCCAGCTTCAGAAGACCTTTTCTTCCCCAAACATCCCCTGCATACCCAACAACTCCAGCAGCAGGAGCTCTCAGTGCCAGTTCCAGAGGATGATGAATGCTAATTACCTCACTCTGGGACTCCTTCCTAACACTCCACGTCTCCAGTGTCACCTATCAACAGCTTTGTTGTGACACACTCATCCTGCGCTCCATAATTAGCGCTTTTGACACTCCAGTATTAAACACTCCAGCCAGAATTCCCCAGCGACAGACACAGGGACTCGGGGCTGACTCCTTACCGAGATATTCCACATCATTTTGATAGCTAAGGGAAAAGCCCCTTTCGGTTGGTGTTTCACTACAGGCTCCTCTTCAGCTGCCTGGGAAGCCGAGCCGTGATCCGGCTGCGCGGCTGGGAGGTGGCTGCTCTCGGCACATTCCCGAGGACCGGGAGAGAAAGGAATTGCTGCTTCGTACACGGCGGCACTGCAGCCCTTCCCGATGGGCTGGCCGATGAGATATTCCTCCAGCTTGAAGCCCTGCCAGCGGAAGGAGCTCAGGGGATCTCTCTGAGGCTTGTTCTTCCCGACGAACACCGTCTGAAAGGAATCAGGACAGAAAAACAGGCTCAGTTATTTCCAGACTTCCCAGCGAGGGAGAACTCGGTGTTTAGGTGGTGTTACGCATCCTGTTGGGTTGGTCAACCTGAAAACCACAACCAGGCTCTAACCACTGGGCTCAAATCACTGTATCCAGGAGGAAAATAATTTGGAGACCGTGTATTTTTGTCTGGAACAATTTACTACTATAATAGTCTTTTCCAGTGGTGTTCTTTCTGAGGGACAAAAAGGATTAAAGAGGAGGATTCATTTGCCAACCTAGAATATAAATATATTGCCCAGAGAAGCTGTGGCTGCCCCATCCTTGGAAGTGTTCAAGGCCAGGTGGGACGGTGCTTGGAGCAACCTGGGATAGTGGAAGGGGGTAAAATGGGAAGAGCTTTAAGGTCCCTCCAACCCAAACCGTTCCATGATTCTGTGGCTGTGTAAAGACAAGTCTAACTGAATACTTCTAAAAAGAGATTTTTCTCACTCTCCATAAATAAATCAGGCAAAAAGCATTTAAAGGAAAACCCAAATAAGAGCAACAACAGGAAAAACAATGCCCTGAGCTTTTCTGCCAGCCAAGTACAAGGGTTGGTTAGGTCGAGGAAGAGTGAATTCATGATGGGAGGGAAATGGGGGAGGAAATCAAGAGATGTGAGAAAACAACACACAGGAGGCTGTTCTGGAGTTTCAGCACAGGTCTGGTGGTGCCCTAATTGTCACCTGCACTGATACAAACCAGTGGACTTCTCTACAGCCCCAACATGGTGGTGGCCACCCCAGGGATGTGCCATGGGACAAACGGACACAGATTCAGGGGCAGCAAATGGAGCTACCTGGTAAGAGCAGGGGAGAGAAAGCATCCTGAGAAACCTCAGGGAAAGGCAGAACCTCCACAGGAATGTGTCTGCCAGCCAATGGAGCAAGTGACAGCTGGCACTGGGCACCAAAGGTCTATTTTTACCCAAGAAATATGTTCAGCACCATCCGTCACCAGTGCCCTGCCAGCACAGCCTGGCCCAGCACTGCAGGGTACCTCTCTGTCTCAGGGAGAGGTGACAAACCTGGGGGTCAACACCAGTGTTCTGGGACACGAGACTCCCACCAGCAGGGCCCTGACCCATTCCCTTTCTGGGGACCATACCAGTACCTGCTTTAGGGTGTCGAGAGGCTGCTGAGCAAGAGTTTTCTCCAGGACCCTATTCTGGGGAAGGAAGAGGTGCCTGTGGGGCTGCTCCCAGCAGTTCCCACCTCTGGGAATGTGCCTGAGGACTGCTCACAAGCTGCACCCCTCCAACCTCCCTGGGGGAAGATGAGGAGCTGTTTTGGGGGGGCTCCCCACTGCAGTGACCCCCCTCCCCATTATGGGGGGTGTCTATGGTGCTCCCCGAAGCAGGACCCTCCTCTCCCCTTTATGGGGCGTGTCTAAGGTGCTTCCCAAAGCAAGGACCCCCATCCCCTTCATGGGGGGTGCCTGGGGGGACTCCTCAAAGTAGGAACTCCCCGTGCCCTTCACGAGGCGTTTCTGAGGGTCTCCCTAAAACGAGGTCCCCCCATCCCCTTCATGAGGGGTGTCTGCGAGGCTTCCCCAGCAGTGCCCCCCTTCCCTTCGCGGAGGGCGCCCCAGGCGCTCCCCAGCGGGATCCCCGGGCCCGCCGCCCCCTCCCCACCTGGATATGCCGGCACGCCGCCTCGGCCCGTCGCTGCTCCTCCAGGTGCGGCTCCACCAGCCCCAGCGCCATGGCCAGCGCCAGGCAGGCCCCGCCGGGCCCCCGCCGCGCCACGGCCGCCAGCCCGACCGCAGGGCCGCGCAGGAGGAGGCGGCCGGCGGCCGGCAGCCAGGACAGCCAGGGCCGCCATGGCGAGGCCGGCTGGGCGGCGCGGAGGCCGGTGCGGGGCTCGGCGCGGGGGTCGGCGCGGAGGTCGGCGCGGGGGTGGACGCGGGGGGCGCAGGGCGGGCGGCACCGCGGCAGCAGCCGCAGGGCCCGGGCCAGGAGCAGCCGGACCGCCATGGCTGCCTGAGGGGGCGAGGGGCGGAGCCGGGGGGCGGGGACAGGTTGAAGCGCGGCCAATGGGAAGGGAGGGTGTGCACTGAGGCCACCCCCACGGGCAGAGCGAGGCCACGCCCACAGAGGGCACGGGACGGGGACAGGAGGGGAAAGGAATGGGGAATGGAGAGGGGATGGGAATGGGGAATAGAGAGGGGAAGGGAATGGGGAATGGAGAGGGGAAGGGAATGGGGAATGGAGAGGGGAAGGGAACGGGACAGAGAATGGGGAATGGAATGGGGAAGGGAATGAGGCAGGGAATAGGGAATGGAGTGGGGAAGGGAATGGGACAGGGAATGGGGCAGGGAATGGGGAATGGAGAGGAGAAGGGAATGGGATGTGGAATGAGGCATGGAGTGGGGCATGGAGTGGGGCATGTAGTGGAGCATGCAATGGGGCATGGAATGGGGTATGGAATGGGACAGGGAATGGGGCATGGAATGGGGTATGGAACGGGACAGGGACTGGGGCAGTGAATGAGGCACAGAATAGGGCATGGAATAGGGCAAGGAGTGTGACATGGAATGGGACAGGGAATGGGGCATGAAATAGGGTATGGAATGGGAGGGCATGAAGTGGGACATGGAGTGGGGCATGGAATGGGGCATGAAGTGGAGTATGGGGCAGGACATGGAGCAGGGCAGGGAGCAGGGCATGGAGCAGGGCAGGAAGCAGGACATGGAGCGGGGCAGGAAGCAGGACATGGAGCGGGGCAGGGAGCAGGGCATGGAGCAGGGCAGGGAGCAGGACATGGAGCAGGGCAGGGAGCAGGGCATGGAGCAGGGTGCAGCCAAGGTACAGCCCTGTGCAATGCAGGGCATGGAGCAGGGCACAGTTGGGTGTGCCTTGTGCTTGGCAGGGCATGGAGTGGGGCACGGCACTGACCTGGGCACAGACCTTAAAGCCCATCTCATCCCACCCCTTGCCATGGGCAGGGACACCTTCCACTAGCCCAAGTTGCTCCAAGCCCCGTCTAACCTGGCCTTGGACACTTTAGGGAGGAGGCAGCCACAGCTTCTCTGGGCAACCCATGCCAGGGCCTCACCACCCTCATTGTAAAAAGCTTCTTCCTTACATCTAAATCAACCTTCTTTTAGTTTAAAACCACTATCCCTCAGAAGGACCTGCTAAAAAGTCTGCCCTCATCTTTATTATATTTTTATTATAAGTCCCCTTTAAGGCCCATGAAGAAGCTCTAAGGTTGAACCTCATGATGTTCCCATGTCACATCCACCACCCCGTGGCCCTGCCTGGCAGCAGGACAGCCCAGGGACCCCATTCCCTGTGTTTCATCACTTGCTACAACTGCAGGAGATAAACCAGAATGGCCTTTATTTGACTTGGGCATGGGCTGAAACGCCCAACCCAGCGTTGGTTGGGAAATGTCACACATTCATTTGTCATTGTGCGTAATTAAATCAATAGTACAATCAGCAAATGGCACTACTCTGGAGGCACAAAACCCTGCAGAAGCAATCAAAAATTCTTCATTCTCTTCTCCCCCATAAATGGAATAAAAGCGAGGAAAACAAGGTGGAGAGAAATGAGCAAAGGACACGCTCAGTGCAAAAACCATCCCATTCCAGCAATCCACCTAATCTAGACTGGCTCATTAATTACTGGCTGATGGAGCTTTTCCTTTTGGCTTTCATGTCTCTTCAGAGCTGGAGAATCCAGAATTTTCCCAAGCAATGATTTTGCATTATTTAGGAGTTGTTTTTGTATCAACACGGCCGAACTTGAGCCATGCATCAAACTCAGCTCCTTCCTTGCCTATAGGGATATCTGGACATTTTTTTACTAATAACAGGGAACTTCTATGATTTGATTTTGTTGTTTCCTCAGGGAGAGGTGGAGCCAGTGTCTGAAAATCAGTGCTGAATCAGGAGGTGAGAGGAACAGGTAACTCAACACTAGAAATGCATTTCCCATTGTGTCGTCCCCCAAAAGCCGCTTACACGCCGAGGAAATTGGGGAAAACCATCCTCCTCTGCTGCCCCAGGGGGAAAGGCTGGTGGTGGCCATGCTGCTCACACCTTCTTCAGGTCCTCAGGGCCAAAGGAGAGTGGCAGCAGCTCCTCCAGCCTCTTGACAATGTAGGTGCCATCTGCTTTGGTCAGGTAGACATCCCAGTCCGTGCCAAACTGGAGGAGAAGAGTAGGGAGAAGAGCCTGATGAGGCAGAAGAAGGAGAAGGGAGAAGAACCTGCACTTCTCCCCGAAATTACTCCTATAATCCTTTTTTTCTACTTTCAGGGGTAGCATCCCCATCTATTGCACGGATTTTGGGTTGGCTTATCATTATCACCCCCCTAGAGGATATTTTGGGCTCAGATCTTGTGGTTTTTACCCCCCAGGGTGAGCCCCGGTGCTTCCAAACTTCCTGCATCCCTCCCTCGAGCCGAGCCCCACAACCCATTAAATATTAACCACCCAAAAACGGGCTGTGGGTGCTGAGGTGCCTGTGGGGAGGAGGGAGGAGAGAGAGGGATGGGATCTGCGAGAAGCTCAGCTTTTCCCAGGAAAACCCTTGTTTTCTGGCTTGCCAGGAGTGGAGCAATGACTCCAGGGCCAAACTCTGCACCTGGAGGAACAAAACCCCCCGGGGAGGGCACCCACTCACATGGAACAGGGAGGAATATCCCTTTCCCAGTGGATAATGCAATTTGAGGAGCCTGGAGTCAGCCCTGGGGCTGGGGACAGGGGGTTGCACCCCACTTGGCACCTCTGGGTGTTTTAGGGGGAGATGCCTGGGGTCAGGGGATGATGTCTGGGGCCAAGGGATCATGTCTGGCGTCAGGGGGTGAGACACAAAGCCCCCACAAGAGCCATCACCTCTCTCATCACTTGTCTGCAGGCGCCACAGGGTGTGATGAAGTCCCCCATGTCACTGCCAAAGGAGAAGGGCACAGAGCTCAGTCCTGAGGTCAGAGGAAGGGGGAACACCTGCAGAAGACCTTCATGCACCAATAAATACAGAGCCACAGCAGATTCCCCCCTAATTCCTCCAAAAGAAAACCAAGCAAAAACTTTCTTTCACCCTCAAAAAAACGCTGGGGCTGCTGCAGCAGAATCTGCCTGTGGGGTGCACTTGAGGTTTTCTTGCTGTCCCCATCCCATCCTTCCCTGTTCCAGCTCTCAGAGCACCCTTACCTGGCGATGGCCATGGCCTTGAAGCTGGTGTGCCCCTCGGAGATGGCTTTTTGGATGGCAGCTCGCTCAGCACACATCCCCAGGCTGTAGCAGGCATTCTCCACGTTGCACCCTGTGGGGAAAACCCCCCAGCCACCCCAAACCCCAAAGGGGCGTTTTTTGTTCGTTGTGGTTTGTGGGTTTTTTTGGAGGGTTTGGTTGGGGGTTTTTTTAGGGGAATTTGCAAAGAAAAGCCTTTTTCCCCGCTTCCCTTATTTTATTTCCTGTACTTTCCCATCAGCCGAGATCTTTGGCTCGCTCCGTCCGGGCTGGCGGGGCTGCCAAGAGGCAGCGGAGTGGAAGGACACACAACACCAACACCCCGGGGTGACCCCGCTACACCACCGTGCACTTCCACAGGGTCGCTGGGGTCTCCCCAAAATTCCAGAGGGGGGGTCTCGGGGCCTCGACTTACCGGAGAAGATCTCCCCACCAGCCGTGAGCAGCGCGGCTCCCACCGGGAAGCGGCTGTAGGGGCAGTAGGCGCAGTTTTTGGCCTCCCGGCTGCGGCGCAGCAGGAGCTCCAGACGGTCCCCCTGGGGCTGGCCCGGGGGCACGGCCGGGGCTGGGCTCTGCCCGCTGCCCTCCATGCCTGCACCCGCCTGCCCTGCCCGCTGACGCCGCGGTTAAATATTTCCTCGCCTGGAAAAATAGGCTGGCCGGGACTCCGGGATAACGCCCCGGCGCGCAGCAGAACCCCAGGAAGCATCCCTAGGGACAGCCCTGGCCCCCAAATTATCACGCTCGGCATCCCCTCCCTGCCCGCTGTCTCATTTTTTCCAGTTTATCCCCGGTTTTGTTCTCTACTTCCTCCTTTCCTCTGTCCCGGCATTTTTCCGCTGCTGTTTCGCAGGGGTTTTTTTTTCCCTTCCCAGTTCAAAACTGGTTCTGTGGCTCCAGATCACTGAGATCAAAAGAAATACATTAATTTGATTGAAAAACATTAAAAATAATATCTACATGTATCACATTTTCCCAGGACTTTCAACTACAGGCAGCAGGGAAATCTGGCTGAAGACACAGTTGGTAAAAGCCCCTTTTGGGATGCCCTCACGCTGGAGCCCAAATTTGGATCTGCTGGTGCTTCCACGGGAATCACCCTCGGCAGGTTAAAAGGGCTCCTGGGTGATCAGCAAATTGCTTTTTAATTAAAGATTTTTCTATTTTCCCCCTGGCCCGAGGAGCTTCCTGCCCCACTTTCTGTCAGCAAGGACGGGTGTCACAGCCCCCAGGGATGTATCACTAGGATTTTTGTCCGGTTTGCTGGATTTGGGGAGGATTTTGACCTTACCTGCAGGTTATGCCATCAAATCTCGGTCCTGGGTCACTGCTGAGAAGCGTCATCCAAACTGGCAGCGGCTTCTGTTGGCATAGAAACTCTGGGAGCTGAGAAGGGAGCATGGGGCAGTGAGACCACCACAGGCACCCCAAGACACCAAAGCTGGGATCTGTGTTGTCCAGAGAATAACCAGGAAACCCACTTTCCTCGCACTGTTTGGGTGCTTGTTCGCTCTGGAACCCAATGATGACAGTCAGGTGCTTGCAAGGGCAGTCAGTCAAGGCATTAGGCAGTGAGAGGAGGGATTGACAGCCCTGAATTCTTTTTTTCAGCTTTCAAAGTGCAAATCTAGGTTGTTTTCCCCTATAAAATGAGCCACAGATTCTCCTGTGTCCCCACTCCAATCCTCATTACCCAAAAAAATTGGGAGAAAAAAGGAAAACCAGTCCCAGAGCAGCTGAGGGGAGACACTGTGGGAGCAGATCAGTGAGGGGACCCCTCACTAAATAATGTGGGATGTACAAATAAAGGAGCTTTTGGGAAGGGTTTAAACCTGCCCTGTCAATATGAACACTGAGCAATGAAAGAGTCCTTACCTCTGCCAGGGAGGGTGACAGCAGAAGTAACGAGGGACAGAGGTTGGCATGGATGGAAACCTTGCCCATTTGCACTAATTCCCTAACTGCCACCTCCCCAAAACCATCCTTGCACCAGGATCAAACCACACACACCTCGTATTTGCAGCAGAAAAGCTGAAAAACAGACAAATTCATGCATTTTTTATTATTCTGGCTGCGAAAACCTCCAAGGCTGTTGAGGCCGCGGCAGTGAGAGGAGCGAGGCTGGTGCTGTCTGCCTGTGAAGCAGCTATTTTAAGGTTGTGTTTGCTTCACTCAAACCGTAGAAAATCCGGGAAGCTGCTGGGAAATGGCTTCCTGCTCCCTGCAACACCCTGCTCTGGTTTACCTCCCCAAACGGGCTAAAAGTGGGGGTACGAAGTGTAATTTCTCCTCCTTTCTCCTCCCCATTTTTCCATCCCAAAGCAGCTGGAGCATCCCCAACCTGGGGGGTCTCCCTGCTGCATCTATAAGAAGCCTCAGATGGAAAAAAAAAAAAAAAAAAGGTGGAAATCAGGGTTTGAGCCAAAGCAGCTGAATCCTGAGCAGCTTCAGACTCTGATGCACGGCTGAAATCTCACAGTGCTCCCCAAAAATCTCCCTCAGGCTGCACCGTGGGGAAACAACATTTCACATTCCCTGGAGAGAAGTTGTCCTGGGGCCTTGGCCGGAGATGAAAGCAACAGGTTAAAAGCCAGATCAGCCCAAAAGGAAGAGGAGCAGCAAGGAGGTCTGGCTGGCTTGAGAAAACCAGGTAAAAAGCAGGGGGGGCAAGGGAGGTGGAGGTAAAAAATGCCAGCAAATCTGCAGAATCCTCAAATCCTGGCGACAGATTTGGGGGGGGGGGAAAAATCCATTTTATCACTCCAGGGTCAGAAACCATCATCTGACCCTCCCAAAAATCATCCTCCCCGGGATTAGGAAATAGGGAATTTCGGCGTTCGGGAGGGTCTGGCTGCTTGCACGAGGAGAGGGTGTTGTTTTACCCCCAGCCCTGTATCCCTGCCGGAGCAGGGAGCGAGCGCGCATCCAAGGAGCCGGTGGGGGACGTTCACCGGCGGCTCCCCGCGTGCTCGGGGAGGTGGAGCAGCCCACGGAGAGCCGCGTCCCCGCAGCCGCCGCCGCTCCCGCAGCAGCATCAGGCGCAGGCGGCAGCCGGAGCGCGGCGGCTCCTCGGCCGAGCATCCATCCCCGCATCCTCCCTTGGACCGCACGCCATCGGGGGCACGGCAGCTGCATTCCGGGGTACGGGCTTCACCCTCTGGGCGGGGGGTGTGCGTGGGGACACCCCCCCATCCAGATTTTGCGGGGTGGGGGTGGCGGGGTGGGGGGAGGAGAGGGCTGTTTCTGCTCCGGGATTAGCCGAGCCGTGAGAGGCCGGAGCGGAGATGCTGCCGTGGCGCCGGAGCAAGTTCGTGCTGGTGGAAAATGAACGTAAGTGCAAAGGCAAGAGCCTGGGGCCGGGGCTGAGCTACGCGGCGCTGCTGGCCGGGTTCCTGCGCTCCTGCCCGGACCTGCTGCCCGAGTGCCCCTTGGAGCGGCTGGGCAGCGTCTTCCGCGGGAAGCGCCAGAAAGTGGAGCTCAACAAGGAGGACCCCACGTACACGGTGCGATACCTGGGCAACGCCGTGACCCTGCACGCCAAGGGCGAGGGCTGCACCGAGGAGGCGGTGGGCAAGATCTGGGCGAAGAGCGAGGCGGGCGCCGGCGGGGCCAAGATGAAGCTGACGCTGGGGCCGCAGGGCATCCGCATGACGCCCAGCGAGAAGGGGGCTCGGCGGCCGGGCCACGCGTACCTGCTGCACCGCATCACCTACTGCGCCGCCGACCGCCGGCACCCCAAGGTGTTCGCCTGGGTGTACCGGCACCAGGTGAAGAACAAGGCCGTGGTTCTGCGCTGCCACGCCGTGCTGGTCTCCAAGGCCGACAAGGCCCGCGCCATGGCCCTGCTGCTCTACCAGACCTCGGCCTCGGCCTTCAACGAGTTCAAGCGGCTCAAGAGGCAGAGCGACTGCCGCCACGTGCAGCAGCAGCTCCTGGGCGACGCCATCGTGCCCTTGGTGCCCCTGCGGCGGCTGCTCAACGCCAAGTGCCCCTACCGCCCGCCCGCCGAGAGGGCCCGCTGCGCCCCGCGCCTCAGCTCCATCTTGGAGGAGGATGAGGACGAGGCCTTCGGCCCCGGGGCGGCTCTGGGGGACCCCGGCAGAGCCGCCGTGCTGCGGCTGGCCAGCGACATGAGGGGCTGCAGCCTGCGTGGCCCCCGGCACCCGCTGTGCTGAGACCCCCACCCCGTCCAGGGGTCGGGCGCCATCCCTGCGCCCCCAAACCGGTGTTGGGACGCTCCTCGGGGGTGAACCCGGACAAGACGGCGGCTCCCCCTTACGAGGAAGACTCGCTGTGGGTTTGCAACCCCCTCAGCCCTGCACATGAACCTGTGCTCTCGTGCCTCCTCCTCTGCAGCGGCCATAATAATATTAATTATTATAATAATAAAATTAATGTGTGTTTTCTGCGGTGTGACGGCACCTGTGTCTCGCCTGGACGCTGGAGAGAGGCGGAGGGAGAGTTAAGCTCGGCACCGAGGCGATTTTGGGGGTTTTATACCGAATTTACCCCCCGAAAAGGAAGCCAAGGAGGGGCTTTCTGCACCCTCCCTGCGGCACCGAGGGCTGGGGAGAGCTGCTCTGCGTAACCATGGCAACTCGAGTTTTAAATATAGAGCTGGGGGGGCGGCTGTGCCGCCTGCGTCAGGGAGATGAGAGGGGATTTTGGCCCCTTGGACCCCCACTGGAGAGCAGGGCCTTGCCTGCAGACCCCCTGTGCCCACCCCACAATCAGCGCAGAGGCTCTGAAGACCAACAGTTTACCAAAAATTACTGTTTGTTTGGTTTTTTTTTTCTTTTTCTTCTCCTTTTGCTGCTCTCTCAGAATAAGCAATGGCAAGGAGATAGGTGGGGTGGGGAAGGGTCTTATCTGTCCCTGTCCCCCTCAACAAGGCTGGCAGGGACCTGCCACTCTGGCGTGGCCCTGCATGGGGTGGTGGAGAAGGACCCTGCAAAACGGGGCTGGGGGTGCGTCCTGAGGCTGAGCCCTCGCACTGGGGGTGTCCATGGGGTGCTGGTGCCCCACAGCTCAGTGATGGGGCATAACCCCCCCTCAAGGTGCTATAGGGCTGGAATTTGGGGGCACACCCCCCTCTCAGCCCAGGGGGGACACTCTTTGGTCTGACTCACCCCAAGTTTTGTAAGGGGGTGAAATTTGGGCTGCCCCTCACCACCCAAGCACTGTCAGGGGGTACTGGGACGGTTCCCCCAGCATCCTGGGGGTGTCACGATTTGGGGCCAGCTACCAAGATCCTAAGGGATGACTGGCATTTGGGCTAATCCCCCCCTTAGGATTGTGGGGCTGGGGGTTGATGTCCCCCCAAGACCCCCAGGGTGGGATGGGGAAGCACAGGGAGGTGCTGCGGATGCTCCCCTCAGCACCCTGGTGCTGTCAGGATTTGGGTTCAGCTATCAAGATCCTAAATGAGGGCTGAGATTTGGAATAATCCCTTTTCGGGATGTTGTGGGCTGGAGCTTGATGACCCCCCAAAAAAAAACCCTGGGGTGGGAGGGTGGGACATATCCCGAGCCCACAAATCCTTAAGGCTGGGGTTTAGCCCCCTAAAGCCTCATGAGGCCGGGACCTGACCCGCCTCCCCCACATATACCCTGTGTGTGTGTATGGGGGGTATTTTGTGCTCCTCCGTCCCCCCCCAAAAGGTTTTGGGGGCTCCCCGCGCCCTCCGCCCGCCCTTGGCGGACCGCTCGTCTCTATGGCGGCGCCTCCGCTGCCAGAGCGGCTCCCGTGACGTCATCACAGCGCGCCAGGGTTGCCGTGGTAACGCGGGGCCTGGCGGCCATGGAGGGCAGCGGGCGGCCTTCGGCCGCGCAGGCCGCTCTGCTGGCCGCCAGTACCGCCATCACCGCCCTGTTCTACTCCGTGTACCGGCAGAAGGCCCGCGTGGCCCGCGGGCTCGAGGTGGGTTCGAGGGGTGCGGCGGGGGAGCGCACGGGCCCGGCCCGTAGGCCGCGGCCTGGTCGCGCCGGCTGAGCCGCGGCCTCTGTTTGCTCCCTGCAGGGCGCCAGGAGGGTCCAGCTGGACGGAGATCTGCGGTCGGTGCTGCTGGAGGCTCCCGGGCGCTGCGTGCCCTATGCAGTCATAGAAGGTAGGGGCAGGGCCCGAAGCGAGGCCCCAAATAAGGGGTGGGGGCACAATCCCCTTCTCACTTTACGGATTTCATCCCCAGCCCCTTCGTTCTGTGCCCATCAGTTCATTTTTCCCCCGACAAGCAGCCACTGGCACCTGTCAGGCAAAACACAGGCTCTCTGCCCCTTTGCCCCATCTGACAATCATGGCATGGTTTGGGTTGGAAGGGACCTTAAGGCTCATCCAGTTCCACCCCCTGCCATTGGCAGGGATACCTCCCACCAGCCCAGGTTGCTCCAACCTGGCCTTGGACACTTCCAGGGCTGGGGCAGCCACAGCTTCTCTGGGCAACCTGTGCCAGGGCCTGCCCACCCTCCCAGGGAAGGATTCCTTCCCACTATCCCATCTAACCCTGCCCTCTGGCAGTGGGAAGCCATTCCCTGTGTCTTGTTTCTCCAGGCCCTTCTCCAAAGTCCCTCTCTTTTTTTGTTTGTTTTAACGAGCCTCTCACCTGCCCCTGGGATTTCCCTTCCAGGTGTGGTGAGGTCGGTGAAGGAGACCCTGAGCAGCCAGTTCGTGGAGAACTGCAAGGGTGTGGTTCAGAGGCTGACGCTGCAGGAGCACAAGATGGTGTGGAACAGAACCACCCACCTCTGGTACGTGTCTGGTGCCCACAAACGTATTTCCCAAAAAACCCCACTTTCAGAACAGAAATCAGTTGGATTTGGGTGAACCTGCACCCAGGGGACCTGAGGAGGGTCCCAGAGCAACCTGGCCCACCAGAGCTGCTGAAGCAAGAGCTCGGTGACGCTCTTTGATGAGCCACTTGATAACACCTATCCAGCTGGGGCGTGTGGCAGGTGGTGCCTCCCCCTCCCAGGGCGGTTTGTGACAGCTGGGAATGGCACAGGGAGGGGGTTAGGTGGGACACAGCCCTCCCCCAGTGGTGGTGGGAGCCCACACTACCTGTGGGAGCTCTGTGAGGGTGGACAGGCCTTGTGCCCACCTGGACAGTGCCCCATCAGATAAACTCAGTCCCCAGCTGTCAGTCCCCAAAAAACCCAGTCATCCATCCCTTGGGTGAGGGGAAGCAGGTTCACTTTTCCCCCCCTTTCTTTCCCAAGGAACGACTATGAGAAGATCATCCACCAGAGAACCAACACCACCCCCTTCGAGCTGGTGCCCGCCGAGGGCGGTGCCAGCGTGGCCGTGCGGGTGGTGAAGCCCCTGGAGGCGGCCGAGCTCAGCCTGGAGACGGTGTACGAGAAATTCCACCCCTCTGTGCAGTCCTTCACCGATGTCATCGGCCACTACATCAGTGGGGAGCGCCCCAAGGGCATCCAGGAGACTGAGCAGATGCTGAAGGTGGGCACGGCGCTGACCGGCGTGGGAGAGCTGGTGCTGGACAACGCCACCATCAAGCTGCAGCCCCCCAAGCAGGGCATGCCCTACTACCTGAGCGCCGTGGATTTCGAGTCCCTGCTGCAGAAACAGGAGTCCAGCGCCCGCTTCTGGAAGGTCCTGACCGTGGTTTTCGGCGTCGCCACCTGCGCCGTCCTCTTCTTCCTCCTGCGCAAGCAGTACCGGCACCACCGGGAGAGGCAGCAGCTCAGGCAGATGCAGGAGGAATTCCGGCAGGCCCAGGAGCGCCTGATGAACACCGAGGGCGGGGACACCCTCAAAAACGCCTGCGTGGTCTGCCTGAGCAGCACCAAATCCTGCGTCTTCCTGGAGTGCGGCCACGTCTGCTCCTGCCACGAGTGCTACCAGGCTCTCCCCGAGCCCAAGAAGTGCCCCATCTGCAGGCAGGGCATCGCCAGGGTGGTGCCTTTGTACAACAGTTAATCTGTTGGTGGTTCTTGGGAGGGAGGGGGGGGATGTTTCTCGGCACTCAAAGCTGTCTCTCTCGCAAAGGGGTTCTTGTCGCCTTGCTGCTTTGGGCGATGGATTTCGGGGAAGGGGAGGGAGCTTGAGGGAGCTTTGACAGAGCTGGGCCTGAAAAGGTGCTTGTGCAGCTGATCACACGTGCATCATGTTGCACTCTGGAGGCTTTTTGGGAGAGGTGGCTCCTTGCAAAGGGTGAGGTGCTCAGGGGGAGACGCAGCTTGAAGCTCTTCTGTTAAAAGATTTGGACTCTCAGGGTTTGTGTCGTGGTTGCTGAGCCTGTGGTCTCTTGCCTGGCTGATAAAAACGTGGGGAGAACAAAAATGAGATTGTTTAAGGGTTCTCAGAGGCTGCAGAATTCCTGTGGTGCTGCCACACGGCTCCAATGGAGCAGGGGGGGCTGTTGGAGAACTCATGTGGGGGGGGTGAATTCTGTGATCCCCCCCAAAAAAGGGTTTGTGACACCAGGACATGAGGATGGGGAGGTGAGAACACTGTGGCTGATGGCTGTGCTTGGCTTGAGCTGGGATAGAAAACAGGATGAAAAGCAATAAAATAGGATGAAAAGTGTGTTTGTGTCGGATCATTCCCCGGGGGTGATGGGAGTTGTGCTCCCTGGGTGGACATGCCATGATAGAGGTTGGATGAGGGGGTAGGAGCCTGTCCCCCCACACTGGACATGACAGTCACTGCTGCCTCCTCATGACACAGGCAGTACCCCAAACTAACACAGAAAAGGAAAATTCCCTTTCCTTACACCCCAGTTTTTCCATAAATGCTGTATGATCCCTGCACCCAAGAGGGTTAATGGACCCAAAGCAATTAATATTTGCTGAGGAGGGCAATTAGAGAAACACTCCTGGGCGTGGGGGAGCCTCCAGTAGGAACAATCACAAACCCCAGGACCGAAGCAGCCCCTGGGATTTGGGGGGAAACCCCCTCGCTCCATCCAATGCCTGAGGGCAGGCAGAGCTGTTCACATCCCCCCAGCACAGTCAAAAAGAAATAGTTTCCCATGGAGTGGCAGGAAAAGCTGAATTTAACACAGAATCGGGTTGTTTCCTTGTTAAACATTAACCAGAGCAGCCGGGCAGTGTCCGAAGGCCGTTCTGCCTCTGTGGCACAACCCTCCAGCTGGAGTTGGAGGAAAAGTGGGTCCCTGGTTGTCCCAGTGCCGGGAAGGGCCACAACCCACCGGCTGTAGATGGCAGTGGCTGCCCGCCACGGTGAGGCAGCCTGTGAAACACAGAGTCCCAGAGGGAAAAGCCAAGATCCAGCTCAAAAATCCACACTCGAGCCCAGAATACAGAATCCCTCTTGCTGGAAGAGGCGTCCCCTCCTCTCCAGGGGACCAACCGCCCCAAAACCCCTCGCAGGGGGCAGCAGGGAGGTCTCACACCCCCCTCAGTCACAACCTTGAGCCTCAACGTTTTGCCTGTGAAACGGAGCCATCAGGCAAAGCCTAAAAATACCCTTTGGGGGGGCTGTGCTTCCCCGTTACCTTTCGCCTCCTGTTTCCAAGCTTTCCCTGTGATATCTCGGGCGTAGCCGCAACCTTATGTAAGGAGCTGACAGCTCGGGGGCGGGCGGGGGTGCACGGCAGAGGGGCTCCAGGAGCTCAGGATTTCAGCAAATGAGGGGTTTGGAGATGGGAGCAGCACCCCAGTCCTGGCACCACAAGGCACCCCGTCCTTCCCGTGCCCTGCTCCTGCTCGGCCCCAAAATGAGCCAGGCTCCCAATTCCAGAGAAATCCTGTAACCCAGCCTTGAACAAACAGGGGTTTTGCCGCTGTTCCCACTGTCCCCCAACTTGGCTTTGCAGAGGTGCCAAAAACCCCTCACACAGCCATGGTCTTTCCCAAAATGGGAGCCCCAACCTTCCCGTTACTCACTTTGCTAGGCAGTAACCTCGATGACCCACACTGCTGTGGCAACACTGCATGGAAAACCCCTTGGAAAGCCCACAGAGACCCAAAAGGCCCTCAGGAAATGCTTGTGCAGGGACACATCCTTGGGACCCACAGCCAAGTGCACCCAGACTCTCCCCGTGCTGCAGCTCCACACAAAGTGCCAGAGGCCCCAAGATGGCTCATTTCTGCTGGACTCTGCAGGACATCCATGAGGCTGAGCCCAGAATCCCTGAGGACACATCCTGGGCTACCTGGGGATGCTGTGGGGCGGCCCTAGGTTACCTGGGATTTAAACCAGTCACCTGGGTTACCAGGAATGCCGAGGGGCAGCTCTGCCACCCCCCCCCCCCCGGTCAGCTGCGAGACAGCTCTGAGGTCCCCAGGCATGTTGTGGGGCACCTCTGCGCTCCCCAAAATTGCTGTGGGACAGCCCAGGTTCTCCAGGTGTTTTTGTAGGGCAGCTCCGAGCTCCCCAGTGGTGTCTATTAGGCAGCTCTGAGTTCTCCAGGGATGCTCCGGGACACCCCGGGGGATGCTCCGGGGCAGCTCCGGTCTCCTTGAGGATATGCCGCTCTCCCCGGGGGGGTGCCTTTTGGGCAGGTCTCCCGGGATGCTGCGGGACACCCCGGGGAGGCTGCGGGGCAGGCGGCGGGGCAGCCCCGGGGATCCCCCCGGGGAGAGGAGGGGGGGTGCGGGCTCCATCCCGCCGGGGCGGTGCCGCCGCCGCCGCCGGTGCCGGGGGGGCCGAGCCGGTCCCGCCCCCGGCCCGCCCGGTCCCGCCTCCCGCTCCTCTATCGCCGCCGCCGCCGGAGCCGCCGCCGCAGCCGCGGAGCCGCGAAGCAGCGCCGGCCGGGCCGGGATGTGACGGGGCGGCCGCCCCGCGCCCGCTGCGCCGCTGCCCCGGGCCCGCGGGCCCCGCGCCCCGGGAGGCTGTCGGGGGGCGGCGGCGGCGGCGGGTCCCCCCCCGCCGCCCCCATGTCGGAGGGGCCGCCCTACGGCGAGGGGCAGCTGGCGGGGGACGCGGCCGTGGGGCAGCTGCCCTTCCCCGTTCGCCTCCGCGGCGGAGACGGGCTCCTGGCCGGCGGGCAGGGCAAGCGGCCGCCCAAGCTGGGGCAGATCGGCCGCAGCAAGAGAGGTGGGTGACCGGAGGGGAGCGCGGGGGAAGAAGGGGCACCGGGATCTGCCCGGGATGCGCGGCACGGCCAGCAGGGATGGGGCGGGATGCAGCGGGTACCCCGGCGGGGTGTTGGGCGGCGAGTCCCGAAGACATTTCCCTAGGGATGCAGGACACCCAGGGACAGGGTGTGATGCGCTGGGAGCCCTGAGGGATGTCGGACATCATGTCCCAGGGACCTTCCCCAGGGATGCAGGGCAGCGGGGATCAGCCCCAGAGGGGGGGCATGATGCACTGGGCTCTCTGAGGGATGTCGGGCATCGTGTACCAAGTATATTCCCTAGGGATGGGGCGTCGGGAATCTTACTGGGATGCAGGGAACATCCCCTGGGGACAGGACATGGTGCACTGGATACCCTGTGGGATGTCAGGCATCGTGTCTTAGGGACCTTCCCCAGGGGTGCAGGGCAGCAGGGACTAGCCCCAGGGGTGGGGTATGATGCACTGGGCTCCCTGAGGGATGCTGGGCATCATATCCCCCAGATCTTCCCCAGGGACAGGGCATTAAGCACCTTTCTGAGATGCAGGGCAGCAGGAAGCATCCCCTGGGACAGGGCATGAAGCGCCAGGCTCCCTGCGGGACGTCAGGCATCACGTCCCAAGGACTGTCACCAGGGCGTTGAGTAGCGGGGACATTCCTTGGGGACAGGACATTGTGCCCTGGGCACTTCACCGGGGTGCAGGGCAGCAGGGACCTTCTCCAGGGACAGGGCACCACTCCCTGGGGACCATTCCCAGGCCACTGAGGTGAGGGGGACCTTCCTTGGGGACAAGGCACCACGCTCCAAGCCCTTCGGCAGGGCTTCCTCAGGGACAGGGCTCCAGGTGCCGTGCCAGGTACCCTCCCTGGGGACAGGACACGGTGCACTGGGTACCCCGTGGGGTGTCGGGCACCGTGTGGCTTTGCCACCAGCCCCACCGGGGATGTGGGACCCCCCAGAAACCTACCCCACGGTGACCTTGGGCGAGGGGAACCACGGCGGCAGAACCTTCCTCACGCTCCTCTTTCTGCTTTCTAGTGGTGATTGAAGACGATAGAATTGACGATGTGCTGCAAAACCTCTCCGAAAAGGCTCCTCCCGGTGTTTAAAGCCTCCCTGGGGATGCTGGGCTGAAGCCCGGGGCGGAGGGGGGGTCGGGGGGGGCCGGTTTACAATGGCAAAAAATAATGCCCCCCCCCCAGCACCGCAGCGACCACCCGAGCGAGCACCGGGAGCGCCGTCCTCGCCCTCCTGCAGTCCCACAGCACCACCACGGCACGTCCTGCCCTCCGGAGGCGCCTGAAGGGGAGGGCAGCGAGCGAGGCAGACCCCAGAAATGAATGAAAAAAAATAATAAATTAAGAAAAAAAAAAAAGATATGAAATTGGGAAAACAACCACCGGCTCCAAACCCCCCCCACCCACCCCGAGGGATGAACGGAGGTGTCACAACCACGGTCTGAATGACTCGGGATTGCTTTTCTCGGGCTGATGAACCTTGTGCCGTGCGAAATTTGGAGGGGGGGGAATAAGAGGAAAAGGGGCAGCAAAAAACAGGGCGGGGAGGGAGCAGCCACCGAGGTCTCCCCCCCTGGCCAGGGCTGTTCCCAGCGGGCACCTTGTTTACATTATTTAATCTTGCAAAAATGAATCCGTGCACTTGGATGTACCACGCTATCCCCTTCCGTATGATTTCTTTTTTCTTTCTTTTTTTTTTTTTGGGTTATTTTTTTTTTATGTTGATGTCTTTGGATGTTGGGAAATTATATAAAATAGATATATATATATATATTTAATTTTAGTCACGTTTTAAGGCTCTCGAGGGGGGAAAACCAAAACTTTTATAAAGGAAAGGCCTGGAGGAAGAATTGCTGGTTTATTTTTTAAAGCTTGTACTTCTTGGTTGCTGTGAGCAAAGGGACAGATTTTATATGTACAAGGGGGTGGGGGGGACGCTCGGCTTTTCTAACTACATGCAGTCTGTAGTGTGGGTGATCTTGGTTTTTTTTTTTTCTTATATTGTGGCAGTTTCCTCTCTTTAATAGACTGTATTAAAAATATATATATATAAAAAAATTATTTAATGTAATCACAAGAGTGCCAAACACTTGGAGATGCTGGAGGGCAGCGATTCCCTCCCCGAGACGAGCAGCACTCGGGGCTTTCTGCTCTTTCTAGGGCTCGGTCGATCTCTCGTGGGGTTTTCTCTGACTTCTCTTTTCTAATCTTTCTTTTTAACTATTTTGCATGATGTGCATTAAAAAAAAAAAAAAAGAAAAAAAAGGGAAAAAAAAAAAAGCGCCTCCGGCGCCCGAGCTTGGTTCTTGTTTCTGTTTGCGATTGACTGACAGACCTCAAGGCAGGTTTTTCTTTCCTCCTTTTCTTAAATATTGTGTATGTTGCACTTTTATCCACTACACAGGGCTATTTCTGCAATGTCCAAATAAAAAGGAAAATGAAACAAAATGGAAAAAAATAATAATAATTTATAAGTGCGGATCTGCCGTGTTGTCCCCGCGTGCCGCCAGGGCCCAGTGAGTGTCCCTCTCTGTCCTCCCAAATATCCCAAAATAACTAAGGAAAACCTTGCCACTCTCCAGCACAGACCCCTGTTCATGCTGAACAATTAATTTTGACTAATATTTATTTATTGGATTTTTTTATTTGATGGGAAAATGCTCCAGGGGCGCAAATTGAACAGAAAAATTCGAAGTGAGGTCCTGAAAGCGGCTGTCAGGGATAGGGGGAAAAAAGGTGCCTTTCCCCTTCACCGTTGGGAAAACGTGTGGAAAATGGGGATTTTCATCCCAGCGTTGCCTCACTCCCTCCCAAAACCCAAATCCTGGAGTTAAAAAATGCTGTTACCCCTCCTGCCACAGCACAAAAGGCAGGAGCCAAGCTTTGTGCCAGGGGAATAAAACACAATGATGGGTGGGAAACGGGTCTGGGGAGGGGATTTTACTGCATAGAAAACCATATATTGCAATAAAAGCAGGAGGCTGCTGAACTGGGATTTGTACAGGATGACCGGGGGGGGGGGGGGCATATGGAATAATTTTGGGTTGGGACAGAGAGCCAGTACCCCATTTTTGGGGTGTCAAGGCTGTACAGAACTCCCCACCGCCTTTCCTATTTATTGCTCCATTTTTAACCCACACAGTCTCTCCCCCATCCAAGGATGGGACAAGGAGCTTTGCTAAATTGCTCCCTTGAAAAATCCCCCGTTATTTTCATTTTTCCCCAGCAGGTCCAGCTCCGAGGTCAGAGCCACGTGGGTTGGACTCTTGTGGACACAGTTTTGGCCCCAGGATTTTCTATTCTGGGGGATCCTATGCACCTGCAAAGCACAAGATGGGCCTCTGAGAGGGATTTTTCCCCCCTAAACTAACATTTTTTTTGGCCTAAACGCATCTGGGGGTGAGCTCAGGGCTTTGGGGAGAGCAGACCCGGTCTCAGAGGAGCAGCTCATCCCACATCTGCCAAGGAGACAGGGCTGGGGAGCTCTTTAGACACAGAACCATGGGCTGGACACAGCACTTAATTAACCAAGTTTACCAAAAAGCCCCCTTTTTTTGCATGAAAACCCAATCTATGGGTCAGCCAGACCCATTTTCCCACTTTCTCCCACACATCAAAAAAACCTCCAAGCACCCAAACCGCCCTGAAACCCAGATGAACCCACGAGTGCTCCAGGGATGGGGTCCATGCACAGCCTGGGAGCCCCCAAAAACCCGGGAGAAGCCGGGAATGAACCGGAGAAGCCAGAGGGGGAAGGGAGGCTGAAAGGAGAGGAGATTCTGCTAAATTATAAACCGCCCTTTTTTTATGCATCTTTCATGCACGGCACATAAATAATGGAGCAGGAGAGCCCGGCGTGCCGAGCTCGCTTACGGGAGGATGCGGGATGTGGAGGGGCGAGGACAGAGGGATGCAGGAGGGATGGTGGGGGAAAGATGTGCCCAAGAGCCCGGGCCGGGCACCCCGCAGCCATGCGTGGCCGGGAGATGATATTCTGAAGGAGGATTTAAGGATTAAGCTGGCCGCGGGGCAGGAGTTTATTGCATACATTATTTAACAGATGGCCCAACGCAGGCGGCCGGCTGCCTACGGTCTCCCCGGTGACCTTGGCTGGGAGATGCCGGGGCTGGGAAGGGAGCCTGGTGCCGTCACCCTGCTCAGGTTACAGGGATCAGAGGGAAGGGAAAAAAAAAAAGCACAAAACCCGGGAGTCAGCACCCAGCAGCTCCAGCGCCAAATCCCCATGGAAACCGCAAAAAGCCCCACCCAACCCTGGCCCATATGGGCTGCTTGTTTTGGCAGGGGTGGGAAAAAAAACGAGCTAAAAAATAAAATACGTGGAAAAAGCCATTTGCAGGTTTGTTTGCCGGAGGGAACTTGGCACCTTTGGAAGAGCAGGGTGCCGGAGGGACAAGCGAGGCGCCAAGGTCCCAGCAGCACAAGGAGCACTTGCAAAATCCCACTCCCATGCCCAAACACACAATTTAATCCCGTTTTCCCGGGGACTTTGGCACTGGGGGGAGGTGCTGAAACAGTTGCTCCCCCAGCAAAGCCAATCCCGACCCCTTTACCCCCAGAACCAGGGGGTATTTTTATCCACCTCTAAAGCCGCTCGGTTTTCCACGGGCTTTAAGGCATCAGCTCTTGGAAGCCCCCTGGAATGACACCAGTCCCAGGGGACTCAGGGCATAGACACCCGTTTTGGGGCTGGATCAGATTCCCCACCACTGATTACCCACATCAGCAGAGCAGTTGGCGAATTCCACAGAAAAATGCCCCAAAATCGAGGGCAGTGGGTTGCAGTCAGGGCAGAGTGGAGCGGGGGACGGGGAGTGGGTGAGTCCCCCAAAGCTCTTCCCAAAAGGACGCCGATGTAGCAACTGCCCAAAATAAATATTCTCTTTTTCTTCCCCTCCTCCATCAAAACTAGGGCATGTTAAACTAGGCCAGCACTCCTAAAGTAATTTATTTATCATGGGGGGGGGGGAGCAAGGAGGGATGGTGTGGGCTGCACAGAGGGGATGCTCCACTCTGCCCCCAAATACTGTGGTTTGGGGGAATAAAACAGGTCAGTTTTTCCCTCTTTTCTTGCTGAAAGACCACAATTACTCAGGAGGCAGCTTGAGTGACCTTTGGTGGAGAAGACACAAAAATGGTCATCCTAATGGTATCAAACCCTTTTTGATCCGTTCGCTCCACTGTTTTCACCGCGTGGGGTTTGTGGGTTTTATTGTGGCATTAAACGGAAAATATGCTTTAGAAAAATAAAAAATGGGTAAAGACATGAAGGAGATTTTGCCCTGCTTAGGAATTCAATTTTTTTCCCCTGCTTTTTTGCCACAGGAATGAGAAAAACCCAGTGGATATCCAAAATCTCTCTGCCCATCCCTGCCTGGGAATGTGGCTGGACAAGAGGGGTTTGGCCAGACCACTCCTGCTGGGTGCTCCCCCATCAACTCTGGCTTTGAGGCCTTTTTGGGTGGCTTAATTTCCCTGTGTCTTTGGGTTTCCCCTTGGAAAGAGGGGCTTTTGGTGGTGTGGACCCCAAGTGTTGCTGGTTTGGGGGTTTTTGGGGTCTGCAGGTCCCCCAGCTCTGGGCTCTTTGTCCCACAGCCACTAGAGGCCACTGGGGCTCTGTGATCCCGCCTGATTTATTAATGCAGGACATTTGGACACATATCAGCACCCAAAAACCTAAAACCAGGGGAAAAATTATATATATGAGGTACAGAGGCAGCAAAACTGGGGGAAAACAGGGCAGAGAAGGGCTGTTCACAAGCTCTGTTGGTGTCTCCAGGGACATCCCCACCCTGAGACGCCATAGGGGACAGGGAAAGTGCTTTTCTCTCCTCAAATCTGGTCGAGCCTTTCAGCTGCCCAGGCCTGTGCTGAGCACTAGCAGGATTTTTGGGAGCCCTCCTCAATCTAAATGCTTCCAGAGGACAGGGAGGTGCCCCACGTGCAGCAATCCCTCCTGGTCCAGCATTTGGAAGAGCTGGGCTCACCAGGAATTTTATGGAGGGGTCAAGAAGACACTCCCAGGGTGGGGCACTCCCCACTTTGGGAATATCCTGCGAGAAAATCCCTAAATCCCTCCCGCTGCTGCCTGGGGGAGCCTGGAAGTGGAGCCGCCTGTCTCCCCAGGCTCCTGATTTTCATTTTGCCTGAGGTTAAAATTTTCTAGGATATTCTAAACAGCCGTTCCCACTAAAGAGGGAAACATCAGACATCTTCATTTATCCACCGCTCCAGGTGTCAAACTGTTGCATGACAATAACAAGTGGGAGACACCTCACCCAAAAATGAGCGAAAATTCCACTCGGAGCCAAGTGCAGCAGCAGATGCTCAAATAAAAAACAAACCTGAGGCAGCAGCAGGCTCTGCAGCCCTGCCAAAGCCTTGCCAGATAAACAGTCTGTGGATAGGGGAGGGGAAAGGGGGGGATATTATATTTTTTGGGAGGTTGGGATGCCTGTGCAGCCTCACATCTGGGTATTTTCAGACCCTCAGTGGGCAGGTGAGAACGGCCACTGCCTTCTCGGGGCTGCCCCAGTTCCCAGCCTCACTGGCTTTGGAAGAAGCTTCCCTGCCAGTGATTTTTCCAAGACAATTCCTCCCCTGGGTTCCCACGGGATGTGCCTGTGATAGCAATTGCCCTGTTAAATCCCTGCTAGCGAAGCAATGCCAGGAATATGAAGGAAAACAGAGGAATTTGGGCTCCTCTCCGTGCTGCAACATCACAATTATTAATATATAGAATGTATATAATGTATTACAATATTATATAATGTATAATATTACATAATATATAAAAATAATACATTATATAATGTATAATATTATCTAATATATATCTAAAATAATATCTCTCTATGAAAAACGTTGGCAGAGATACTTGTGACATATGCATGAGACCCTTTAACTTTGCAGATATCCCTTTTCCCACGGGAAAGAGGGAGCAGGGTGGGATGTTCCCACGGAAAAAGGGGAGCAAAGGAACCACCAGGAGCACCCCCCGGGGTCCCTGGAGCACAACTTGAACCATCAGCCCCTTCCTTGGGTGGGAGAATAAAAGAAAAGAAAGGAAAATAACCAAACCACAAAAATAAACCCCCCAACCAGGGCCATGTGATCCAACACTCCGAAATACCCGGTGGTGAGTCACGGGTGCAGGGATGGGGCTGATCCAGCTCTGACTCAGCCCGGGCAGCCGGTGCAGGCTGTTGTGTTCCCCCCTTCCCCAGCTCCCTGTTTCCCATTTTTGCTCCAAACCTGCACAAATATAAATAAACACTCCGTGACTCAGAGGCACGTGGAGGGGCTCAGCCCCTTCCAGCCACCCGAATTCCTGACGGTGCCACAGTGACAGGGCTGGGCACACCTGAATCCTGCGAAAGCCAGGCCTGGGAGACCTTGAAGTATTTAAAATGTTTTTTAAAATACGTATTTTTGAAGGGGGAAACACACACACACACACACACACACACACACACACACACACACACACACACACACACACACAGGAGGTTCTCGTTGATGCCACTGCAAGGAAGCACTTGGGATTTTCCAACTAGCTCTAATTAATTAGTATTTTCTCAGCTTGGTATCGTTTTAAACACGAAGCACCAACTAATTCCCATCGGTCACAGGCAGGGGGAAGCCCATGCAGAGCAGAGACCCTGCCCAGGATGTGGTGAAGCCTCAGGACATCCACACTGTGAGGGGTGGTGGGTGATGGTGGAACTGGGATGAGGCTCAGCTCCCAGCTGGGTGTGATCCAGCCCCAGCCATTCCCAAGCCACAGCATCCTACAACATCCCCAGTGGGATGGAAAACACCACGAGGCAGAGCTGATTTGGAAGGAGGAAGCTTTCAAAAGCTGCACTTGGGTTATTCCCACTGTATCTGAACAAATACATGGGGGAAACACCTCATCCCCGTGTTTAACCCCCACAGGGTTTAACCTCCTGGTGGGGTTGATCCCCAGCCTCATCCCAGGTTAATGCACCATTCCCATGCCGCAGGGTAAGGAAAGGCAAAAGGCAGGATCAGGATGGCACCCGGCAGCATCCTCAGCATCCTCAACCAGTTTCCATAGCAACAGGTCCGGCCCCAGATCGGCGGCGGGTGCTGGGAAGCAGGGACGAGGAGGGGGGTCAGAGGAGCCCCAAGAGGAGCAAAAGAAAAGGGTGTAATATGGAAAATCACTTTGCACCTCAGTGCCCCAGGAGCAAGGGGAGGCTGAGGCCGAGCTCTCAGAGCCGTGACCCAAAGCAAACCCCCCAGGACAGCCCTGTCAGAGCGTTTGGGGAGCTGCCCCCCATCCCATCGCCCCTGTCCAGCACAGATCCCCATCAGCCCGTTCCAGGTGTGTCAGCATTCCCAGTTTAATTCACAGCCCAGCAGGGAAGCCTGGAGCTCTGTTACAACCTTTCTTGTCTCTAGCCGGGAGCAAACAGCCAGGAGACCCCAGGGCACCCATCCTACAGCCCTGAACGCCAGGAAAACACACATCCAGGGAATGATCCGGAGGCAGCCGCCCACCCCCGCGGCCGTGCAGCCGGCTGCGGCACTGTTACACAAGGCTCCCGGCGCTTGCATAAGCAGCAGCAGCGAGCCCAGCCCCAAGGAAAGAGGAAAAACGAGCGGGAACCACGGCCCCGAAGCCGTGCCGTGGGATGGGATCCCTGGACAGAGCCCGTATCCTGCAGGGGAATCCCATGGGATCCACAGCAGGGATCATGTGCAGCCAGAGCCATCCCTACAAGAGGTGATGCAGCCCCCCTGCAGCATGACTGACCCCATCCCTTCACCATCTTTGCTGGAGAGACCCAAAATAGCAGGAATTCAATCCATCACAGCTGGAGAAAAGCTGCCAGAACGCCCAGAGCCAGCGAGCAGCCTGCACACCAGCCCTGTGGCATCCAACACACTCGCCTGCCTCCACTTCCAGACCTGGAACTGGAGGTATCCAAGGGGGAAGAACATTTTCTAAAGCCTTTTGACCAAGTAGGTGTTGGGGAAGCACCTTGCAGGTGCTCGGGCAGGTTGGGAGCAGCATCACCCACTCCTGTGGGTGAGCACCAGCCTTCAGCTCCCAGCCCTCATCCCAGACAAATGAGCACTGCCTTTAAACCAGCAGCACATCAGCGCCTAGAGGAGCATTTGGCCAAAGCCCTGGTAATTTTGCACGGGGCAGCTCACCCTTTTTGTGCCCAAAGACACATTGTTTCTGCTCATCGTGGTGCTTTGGGACCAGCTCATCACAAGCACATGGCAAGAGAGGGCTGCGTGGAGCTCCAACCCGAACCAGAGCACCTCTCCCAAGGGATTTACACCCTCTCCAGGATTCTTTATGGGATTTCGAGGGGCTGAGCCCTGCTGCATTGGGGCTAATGCATGTTTTGACCCCAACACCTTCCCATCCCACAAACCCACATACTCCTGCTGCCCACACCCCTCGCATTCCTGCCTCGTGCACAGAAAGGGTTAACAACGAAAAGGCAAGAAATCCCCTAGTTTAATGACCAGGGAGGCTCACAGACCTCTAGCTTAGTGTTTTAAACATCTGCAATGTGTGATTGAAGAGATTTAATGACGTTGGCAATTAGAGGGCCCCCAAAAGGCTGTGTGTGTGGAGGGGAAAAGCGCTCACAGGACTCTTGTGCATCCCAGCCCAGCACACACTTCCCATGGCAGAGGTGACTTCACAGGTGGCACAGAAGACAGAAAACCAGGAAAGGTCAGTGCACAGGAGGGGTGATTCAAATGCAACCCCTAAAATCAATGTTGCAAAGCCATAGGCACCCCTGGGCTCAAAGCAAACATTCACCAGTGACCCTTGGGCAGTGATTCCAGCTCCCTATGGACCAGGGGACAAATTTCCATCTTCCTTCCTTACATGGGGAATGGCACTACAGGGACACCAGCCACCCCAAAAAGCAGAACACTGGGACAGCCAGCTCACTAGCAGGGTCAGACACCCCAAACATGCCCCTATCCCTCCTCTGAGATCCCCTAAACCTCAAACTTGGGCCTTTTATTGCCTTCAGGATAAACAAAGCACAAAACCCTCAGTGCAGCTGTGCTGGGAGTGAGCACAGAGATGGAAAGCAACCCAAAAGAACCCGAACCTCAGGTCCTTGAAGAGCTCCCAGCTCCAAAGTGAGCACGTGACCCTCGAATTTCCCCTAAAAGACATTATTGAGGTGCTGCCCGAGTGAACTGTGCGTGTGAGACCCCCAAAGCCCCCCCAGAGTCTCTGTTTCGCTGGGGTGCAGCAGAGCTGTGGGAGGTGGCGAGGGCGACGTGTGAAATCGCAGGGGGACCAGCAGCTATTTCTGCTCCGTGTCAGCACCCACTGACAGCACCCTGAGAACACAGCAAAGCTCCAGGCGTCTTTTTTTTCCGTGTGAAATCCACCTGTACATGTCTGCATTTCTACCTTGTCCCCACAAGACTGAAAGGTGTGGAGCTTGTTGGGTTTTGGGTGCAAAGCTGGGGAGTTTGGGGTCGAAGTGAGCTGCTGGTGGGTGATGCACTGCACCCATGGGGGATTGGCATTTAGGCTCCCAAGACCTCTCATTCCCCCTTATCTGCTGGGCAGAAGCCTCTAGAAATCCCTTCTCCTTCCTTCTGCTCAGGGTCACTCTTTTTTTTTTTTTTTTTTCCCCCTTAATTTCTGGGACTTGGAGTGAGAGCCAGAAAAATGCAACTGATTGTGTAACGTTTTGCTCAAAAAGCTTCTTAAACAGTCACATATTTCTATTGGATTTCCCTTGCCCTTCGCTGCTGATTACTCGAGTATTTATATATAAATAGAAGCTGTCTTCCCCATAATCTGCTTGTTTCTCCTAATTAACTCGGGGCTGTTCTCCTTGGGCTGCTCAGCCCTTGTGTTTTGGGGGTGCCAGCACCGAGCAGCGCTCAGTGAACCCAAATCTGCCAGATTTCAGCTGGAATTGCTTTTTACCTGGCTCTGAGGAAGCTAAACCCTCCTTTCCAAACTTTGTGCGCTCAATATTCGCCCCGTCCTCCCAACCCCCAGCTCAGGGAAGCGCTCGAATGTGGTTTCTTCATCTTCCTCCCTCCTCACAAAACTTTTCCCGTAATTTATGGAACGTCTCGATTTGATAATTATTTTAATCATTATTACTCATCTTTCCCCTTTCTCTCCTCCCCCCCCCCACCAAAAAAAAAAAACCCCAAACTTCGTCCCTAGCCTGCCAATCACTTTAATAGCTGTTTACAACCTATCATCAAGTCTTGCATAACATCCACATGACTTCGCTCAGATGCCTCCGACACCCGAAAGCTGCCCCTGAGCTCTATTTCAGGAGCGATGGAGCCCACGGCACCAACCGGCTTCATCCCCCGCCGGCATGCCCGGGTCCTGGGATGGGGAAAATCGAAGGAAAAAAAAAAACCAAACACCACATCCCCGGAGCAAAACTATTTTGTAGTTAATACAAGACAACCTTGTATGGTTGGATCGGGTTTTGTTGGGGTGAGGGTTGGTTTGGTGGGCTTGCCCGCCCCTCTTCCCCCTACCATCATCGCGGTAGGTGTTGTTGCACCTATTTGGAGAGATCAGGAGCTGAAAGCACCTGGAACAGCCCCTGGATCGCTGGGGATGCTCTGGTGGGTCTGTGGCTGCAGCGTGGCCTCTGCCCCCCCCACTCCTCTCCTCAGCAGCAATGGGACACACACACACACACAAAAACATGGCAAATGCTGGTAAAAACCTGGTTTCCCAGCAAAGTTCTCCACCCCGAGGCATCGCCCGTCGGCGGTGGGTTGGCGGGGGACGGGGGCAGAGGCACAATCTGTGCAGGAACGGCTGCCAGCCCTTTTCGGCAGGCGATGGTTGGCTTGTGGGGCGGGGAGGGGGGGACACACACACACGACGGCTCTTTTTTAAGCTCTCCCGTCCTCCCCCTCTCCCGCAGGTTTCATAACCCTTCAAAGCACGAAAAGGCTCCTCCGGTTCCCGGCTAATGAACCCCTGCGGAGGAGCAGCCGTGGCCGTGGCAGGGGGGATGCTCGGCAGGAAAATCACCCCAGCGAGGCGTGGGGACACGGAGGGGTCTCTCTGGGGTCCCACCATCCACCACAACCCCAGGGGTGCAGGTTTGCACCAGCGCTGCCCCAATTTGGCCGGTTCTCTCCCCAAAACGCCCCCTTTGGCACGATGCTGCCCAGGGCTTGGAAGTCTCTCCCTCCCCGAGCAGACGCTGCGTGCAAATATTTATTTACACAGCGTAAAGGGGTTTATTTGTTAAGCTACAGCTGACAACTGTATCCAAACTAATTTCTCTTAATAAGGCACTTGCGGTCACCCTGGCAACAGCACCGGAGCGCCCTTCCTTAAGGCGATGACTTAATGGGGTGAAAATCCCCTTGGATGTAAAGGGGGGATCTTCTGGAGACATCCATCTCCCCTCCTCGGGAGACCCAGTCCCTCTCCGGAGATGAAGTTCAGAGGGTGAAAAGTGGGCCGGAATTGTCTAGTTTTTTGGTGATATACAGAGGTCACCAAAAGTTGGAGGGCACTGAAGCAGGTCCTTGCTTGCCAAGAGGGAAATAAGGGGTGACTTAGCTCCTACATCCAGCTTTGGGTTGGAAAACGTGATGGCTGCGTTATTAATACTTGTAATTACAATGCTAATTGAGGAAGGTGTGGGATTTTGGCCCCCTCATAATGACCGAGGTGAAAGGGTAAATTGCTGAAAGCCCTGATAAGAGAGAGATACAGGAAGAGAGAGCAGCAGGAATTCTCTGCTCCATCTCTGCCTCATAGAAGAATTAAACCAAACTTCCCCTGGTTTTTAAAACCCTGGATCTATTGGTTTACAGAGTGCTCTGCAATTTGGGGTTTGCAAAACCCAGCTCCCCAAAACCCAAAGGCAGCTCCTTCCCCTCTGAAATCCAGATCTAAACTCGAGCACTAAATTAAGATTTTTTTTGGGGGGGGAGGGATTTTATTGCACAGCCACACAATGATCCAGCTAGCTGGGGTGTCCCCGGGGAAACCCACCAAGAACTCACCCCAAAAGAAAGGACTCACACTGGGAAGTGAAGCAGACTGTGATTTACTGGGACAACAACACTTCTGCAACAGAGAACACGACTGCGCTGAGGCACCCGGCCAGCAAACCTGCAGCACCACTGAGCATCACCAGCTGGGGGCAGGGAGAGGTGACACCAGAGCAGAGACTGGAGGGATCCTCCTGGGGCCCCTGAAGAGCTGACACTGAGAACAGAGACCAGAGGGATCCTCCTGGGGACCCCAGAGAGTTGTTCACTGCCCTGGGAAGCCAGGAGAGGTGACACCAGAGCAGAGACTGGAGGGATCTTCCTGGAGACGCTGGAGAGCTGACACTGAGAGCAGAGACCAGAGGGATGCTCATGGTCCTGGGGAACCCTGGAGAGGTGACACCAGGACAGAGACCAGAGGGGTGCTCAGGGTCATTGGGACCCCAGAGAGGTGACACCACAGCAGAGACCAGGGAGGTGTTCACAGTCCTGGAGGGTTGACATCAGATCAGAGACTGGAGGGGTTCTTGTGGTTCTGGGGAGCCTGGAGAGCTGACATTGAGAGCAGAGACCAGAGGGAAGCTCCTGGGGATCCCAGAGAGGTGACACCAAGCACAGAGACTGGAGGGGCACTCGGGGTCCCCAGTGTCCCTCCCATCTGCCCCCCCAGACACACAGACACAAGACAGAAGCCTGGTGGGACGTGGCAAGGCTGCTCCATGCCACGGGAGGGAGCGAAAGGCAGCAGGTTTTGGATGGGCTCCACGGGCATCACAGCCACGCCAGGGACAGCGACGTGTGATTCCCTCTGTAGGCACTTGATCCTTCAATCCTGGGTGCCCCTGCTCTGCTTGTGAAGCTTTGAAGGCACACATTGGCTGCAAGGGGTCTCACAAAGTCCCTCTGGGATTGCAGAGGGGCTGAGGGAGCCCAGCACCGTGTGGATGGGATGGGGTTTGGTCCCAGTCTCTGACTGGCCCAGCTTGTTGGTGCGTGGCTGGGTTTCATCCTCCCGGATTCCCTTTGATCCATGTGATGAGCATGTTGTCAGACGTTAATCTTCTCTGGAAGCCATCTGAGATGGCAGGAGCCAGGCAGGAGCCTCAGGAGAGCAGGGACTCAGGGCTGGGGGGCTGCAGCAGGGGCTTGGCAGCAATTTGGGACTGGGAAGAGGCAGCCAAGCAAGGACAGGGCAAGTGGAGTAGGCAGCAAGGTCTGCTCTGGGAACCAGAAGGAACCAGGATCAGAGGGAACTGCTGTAGCTGAAAGTGCCGCTCCAGCTGAAAATAAATAGCAGGAGCAGCTGAAGGTTCCCTCCCAGAGCAAAACTGTGACTTGCTGAGTGCAGGATTTTGCCTGGACTGCTCCGTTCACAGGGCTTGCTCTAATAAACACACACATCCCTGCAGCAGAGGAGCTCCTCGGAGGTGTTTCCTTAAGGATCGATCCCTGCTCCTGTGCCCTCACTAATCCGCCCAAACCTCCCTCCTCCCCCCTCTCTACACACTGCCTGGGTTGTAGCACAGCAGGTTGAACTCCAGGTTTTCATCCCAGTGCCGGAGGAGCACAAAGAGCTGCTGGGCTGCGGCTTTCACTGTGGCCAGGCTGGATCCCTCGGGGAAGCCCTGCCCGCTCAGCCACAGGCTGGCTTTGGCAGCCACCAGCTCCCACTCGATGAAGTAGGAGGCCGAGCTGTGCTCCAGCCAGGCCAGGGCCACCGCCGTGGCCCAGAGCATCCCCTCGGGCTCCGTCTGCTGCTGCAGCTCCGCGTCGAGGAGCAGCGCCTGCACCTCGGAGCCGTCTGTCTCCGAGCCCCGGCCGCTGTCGGATTCCCACTGGGAGGAGCCCAGCGTGCTCTCCGGGGAGGAGAAGCGGCGGATGGTGATGGCCGGGGGGGACAGTTCCTTCTCGGCTGTCAGGGCTCTGGAGATGCTCTCCACCGCGCTGCCCGACAAGTGCCGGAGGCGCCCGCTGTCCTCGTTGTGGCTGCCGGGGCCATCCAGCACCACACCCCGAGCGGCGTCTTTGCTGGTGGGACTCTTCCCGTGCCCTTCGGGGACCAGGAGCTGCTGGCTGGAGCCCAGGTTTTTGTGCTCCACGGAAGGGCTGGTCTTCTTGGTGCTGTAGGAGCTGGAGGGGCTGAGGGACAGGCGGTGGCAGGCGAAGGGCGACGTCCACTTCAGCTTCTCCATGGGGATGTTGACGGCGGCACAGAAGGCCGAGTTCAGGAGAAAGGCACCACAGGCCAGCTGCAGGGACACCTGCAAGGGATGGTGGGCACACAGGGAGCTCTGAGGTACCAACCAATTGTGGGAGGTTCAGGAAAAAGGCATGGACGGGTGGAGCAGCTCTGTCTCTGAGCAGACCACTGGACATGGTTGGCAGAGACAGCGAGAGAAAAGGTCCAGGGGCATCCTCCCTCTGCTCCCCTGCAGTGACCACACAACCCCAACAATACCCAGGAGGGAGCTGCTCACCAGGGGAAGGTAGTTCATGCTCTCATTGTCACCCTCAGAGCTGGCTTCGCTCCCTCTGCTTGGAGATTTACTCATGAACCCTTTGGCAGCTCGAACCAGCAGCCTGGTTTTATTGAGGGTCAGCCTGAAGAGGATGAAAAGGTGGCTGTAACCTCCATGCTCCTCCTGATTCCCACCCTCTCCTCCAAAAGCCCTCCCCAGTCCCCAGACACTGGCATCGTGCTGGGTCCCAGCTCTGGCTGCTGTCCCTGGATGTCCCTTCTCTCATCCCCTCACTTGTGTTCAGACCCACGGAGGTAAAAGGCACCTGCTAAGGTTGAGCTGGCCCATACCTGGCAGCAAAGAGCCTCTCGAGGGATTTTTGGGCTTGTGCAGAGGAAGCAGACACGCTCTGGAGTGGCCCTGGGAAGAGACAGAGCTGGGGGTAAATGATATGCTGCAGGAGGGAGAAAGGGAGCACAGTCAGTGTGCCCTTCCTCTCCCCTTGCTTCATTTTTCCTGTGTGGATAATAAACTTCTTAAAAATGAGCCTGGGGAAACTTATATCGACAGCCACATCAGGCTCCATCCTTTGTACCCCAAAAAGAGTCAGGTCTTGTGTTCACAAGCCTAAATAGGTCATAAAGTTTTATAAACCCCCCAAAACTCAGCAAAATACTTGGTGAAGAGCCCAAACCACGGACTTGACGCAGCTGCACCTTGGCAAGTGCCACCAGCTCTTTCCCTACCTTCGGGGAGACGGCAGCGCTCCCAGGCAGAGGAGGGAGGGGTGCTGGAGGGGGACAGGCTGCTCTCCTCAGCATCTGGAACGGAGGAACCCCGTCAGGAACACCACCCAGCTGAAACCCCTGCCGTGCCCCCCCTCCCCATGGCATCATTGGGGGAATGAGCCTCATCAGGGCCACGTTAATTCAGCTGCAGCTCTGACAGTGCCAGACAAGGTCCAATCCAACTCGTCTTCATTAGTGGGGGATTTGGTGACAAGCAAGTGCCTCACATCCCCTTGCCTCTAATTACAGCCGTTTCATCCCCCGTGTTATCCCTGTTACGGCTGCCAATTAACTTCCAAGGGCTGTCAGCAGCATGACCTGTGATTTCAGGGTTTCAGGGTAAATTGAAGTTTCTTCCCCGTTTAAGGAGATGAGCTCCAGCCAGACAAGTGTCTGGTGAGCAATGCCATCCAAAGAAGAAGGCAGAATTAAAAAAGACCAGAGATGTCCCAAACCACTGAGATCTGTAATACCAGGAAGGAGGCAAAACCCCAGGGAATCTTACTGGTGCTGTAAAATCCGTTGTCTCCATCCTGGCCACAAGCTGAGTGGGGACGTCCAGGGGAAAGGCCACGATGCCTTCTGTTTCCTGAGCCCAGGCTTCTCTGGTTGCCTCGCTTGGATGCTGCCCCTTGGCACGAGAGAAGGGAATGGCCAGGGTTAGAGAGGGACTGGCACACACATAATGGCAACAAAAGCCACAGAACGATGAGTTTGGTCAGGAACTGTAGTGACAGGACAAGGGGGAATGGCTTCAAACTGAAAGAGGGCAGGTTTAGATTAGGTATTAGGAAGGAATTCCTTCTTGTGAGGGTGGGGAGGCTGTGGCTGCCCCATCCCTGGGAGTGTCCAAGACCTGGTTGGATGGGGCTTGGAGCAACCTGGGCTAGTGGGAGGTGTCCCTGCCCATGGCAGGGGGTGGAACTGGATGATCTTCAAGGTCCTTTCCAAACCAACCATTCTGTGATTCTTTGGGCATCCAGGCCTAAGAGTGGGCCTTTTCCCTGGCCATGGGAAGAAGTTCTTACCACCAAGAGTTCAGCCATGGCCTTGGGTCTATGGTCTGGTGCTGAACTGAGCTGTGGCTTCCCAGGGCTTGCCCCGAGCGAGGTTTCTCAGTGACACCTTCCCTCCCTCCCAGGACATTTCACACCACGTTACCTGTGTGGGTGTACTGGACCAGGGTGGGCAGGTAGGAGCTGGTGCTCAGGTCCACTGGCACGAACGCTGTGTACTTGCTGATGACATTACAGGCCTTGCTGGTGTGGACAGCGTTGAGCTGGTACCGCCGCCCGGACCCTGCCAGGGAGGGAAGGACACCAGGCTCAGAGTCCAGGCCACACCTTGGACCCAGCTCCCAGACCCAGCAGGGACTGTATCCCTGTATTACTCTAAACTCTGCCTAAAGTGCTTCTTCTGCTCTCATTTTACATGCCCAGGTGAACTTCATGGAAGAGAAGTTTGACAAGACCCAGGGACGTGCAGCCCAGAGCAGTGAGGTGTGGCTGCTGCTGGACCCTCAGAGTTTGGTGCCTCCTCCCAGCTCCAGGTGACCAGCTCCTTAAAAATAACCATGCTACCTGGTGCATGAAGCAGAGGAATCATAGAATCATGGAATATACTGAGTTGGAAGGGGCCCACAAGGGTCACTGAGCCCAACTCCTGCTCCTGAGGAGTGTGTGAAGGAGCACAAGCTCAGAAATGTTGATGTGCAGAAGCAGGAGAAGAGCACAAGGCAGCTGGAGGGAGCTGTCATTTGGGAACTGTGTGAGACATTCCCTAATATTTCACCACTTCCAGCTCTTGCTTTAATTCCTGAGGCTGCTGAGGCTGCTGGAAAGCCCCCCCTCGGGGCCGGGCAGGGTCTGCCTGCAGGCAGCAGTGTGTTACCGTGCTCGATTTCACACTCCTTCTCGGCGAGCTGCTCAAAGTCCCGGATGACCGATTTGGCTGCCAGGTGGTGGAAGGTCTCGCTCCACAGGTCTGTGTCCCCATCCCCCTGGCTCTCCCTCTCCCGGAAGAGAGGGCGGATATCAAAGGGGACTTCCCACTGCACGGGCTCGTTGTTCCTCAGCCCCTTCACCACCGCCTTGCAGAGGGTCCGGGGGGAGCGCGGGGAGCCGCAGGCAGCGCCGATATCCAGGTCCTGCAGCTCCCAGTCGGACGAGGTCTCCGTCTCGAACGTGAGGGATGGATGCTGGGCAGACTCTGCGGGGAGGGGAGAGGAGGATCATTAATCACATCCCCAGGAGCTGAATTCCCCACCGCCACCGGGAAACCATAATCAATCCTCCCGAATTTTGGCAGGGTGGCTCGGAGCACCACGCCAGTCCCTGCGCTCCGCCGGTTACCCGGGTCCCCAGGGCTCCGGCTGTCCGATGAGGAGCGCAGGCTCACGCTGGCATCAAGGGCTTCCAAGCCCCTTCCTGGGGTCTGCTGCATCCCATCCAGCACCGGCGGGGAGTTGGTGTCGTGGCAGAAGGACACACAGCCGCGGTGGAGCAGGGATGGGCGCCTGGCACCTGTGCCACGGATCCTGCTGGCAGAGCCGTGAGAGCTGGCTGGGAAGGGCTGAGAGCAGAGCAGATGTTAGGGCTGCATCAGCTGCAGCTGATGGCAGGACCTGCTCCGTTCTCTCTGACCCCTGGCATGGACCTGCTCTGTCCCCTCTGATCCCACCTGCTCCCTGCCCCACCCCAGCATGGGATGAAATCCTTCACACACACAAGTCCTTCCCTCTCTGCCCGTCCCCGCCTGGGATCCGTGCCCAGAGCCCTCCACCAGACCTGCAGCGTGTCCGTCCCCAAGGGACCCTGGCCCCAGGGGCTCCTTTCCCAGACATGCAGAAGGTGAAATATGATTTTCATCCCTCCAGACATTTTAATGACTTCACTTGGGAACCAAAGGAAAGAAGAGAGACAGAAAGATCAAGGACCAGTTGCTTAGTAACGAAAGGAGAGAAGAGCAGGGGATGGGAGAAGGGAATTTTTATCTTTTTTTTTTTTTTTTTTTTTTTTTATGAGTCTATTTCTCCACTCTCAGATGAATCCCCCACTCCAGCACCTCTGGTGTCACATCCCACACAGATGTTCCCCTCTGCAAGCTCTGAGTTTTATCCTTGTCCCCAGGGCTGTGGGAAGGTCCCCTAAAACTGTCAAACTCTCTATTTTCCTAGCACAACACCAGTAAGGGACAGAGATGGTAGAAAGTGGTGGACCTCCACGCTGCATGAAAGGATACTTTTTTCTGGGTGACAGGCATGACCTCCACGTAATTTCTGGTGCTTTTTGAGACCACCAGCAAAACTGGGAGGCTGACAGCTCCAGGAGCTACTTACCAAGCTAACACTGAGTTATTTAAAAGCAAACTGCTCAAAGAAGCCCCTGACAGACTCTTTCCGTCCAAAACCTGCTCCTTCTCCTGCCTGAGCTCTCCTCCCCAGCCAGAGACAGCCAGCTGGGAATAGAGCTGGGGGTTTAAGCTGCCCATTGCTGGCGCTGACCTTTCCTTCCCAGCACGGCGCGTGTGGAGATGAGCTGAGGGCTCGCCTTCAAACCCCCAAAAATGTCAAGCCCTGGCAGCAGGACCGGGAGCTGGGAGAGCTGCTGGGAGCCCTGGCAGCAGGAGGGAGAGCAGAAGCAGGCTGCATTTAATGAAGATCAGGATGGATGCTGTTAACCATTGACTGCCCTCCAGAATGGAGCTGTTTCCATCCCTGCCTTCACACTGAGCACCCCACGAGCAGGGGGATGCTCTGTGGACCTTCCCAGTACAGGGAAGGTTACTGGTGCCCCTAAAACCTACCACTGCTCACATTCACCCCCCTCCCTGCTGCAGCTGGAGGGCAGAGGTCTCATCCCTCCCTATGGAGCGCTGGCCCTGCTTCCCCTTCACCCCCTGATCTCACCTCCCACCCCTCTCCCAGCGATCTCCAACCTGCAGCATAAGGGAAAAGAAAGCCCCAAACATCCCTCACTCTGAGTTTCCATGGGAACTAAAGTGCTGCTGGTCCTCCCGGCCCTGCAGATGCTGATTGCAGAGCAGAGCATCCCAGGGATGCCAAGGACGGGAGAAAACCGTCCCCACCCTTCCCACAGATCAGTGGCAAAATCTTCCCAAATTCCACCTGCTGCGGGAAGGGGACATGACCCTGTTCAGCAGATGTATCATCACACGGGTCCACATCTCACCCCAGTGCTGCAGAAGGCTGTGGATCCAGCTGGGAATCTGTTCTGGCACTGAGTTCCTTTCCCCTGCAAGGCACAGAAGTGCTGCAGCCCTGCAGAGAGTTTGAATCCCACATTGTGGGGAGATAAGAAGGAGCAGAGGAGCAGCAAGGTGAAGCACAGGCCACTCAGGGTGAGGGGAGAGGAATTTAGCAGGGCAAAGCTGGGCTCCCATGGGAGGGACTGCTGTGGGATATCTGGATGGCACTCTGCTCTCATTTCCCACGTGTTTGTGATATGCTGCAGAACTATATCTGTTATCTATACCTATTTATCTTAGGACTAGTGTGAGCCAGGCCCTTTCCCTGGCTCTGATATTTTCCTTGCTGGCTTTTACCTGCAGGTAAATCCTGCCCAGGGATCACCTACCTGGAAATCCACCTGCCAGGGCTCGGGGCTGACCTGCTGCAGGTCCTGCAGGTGGGTTTTCCGAAGGGGGTTTTTCACCAGGGCCGTGCTGGGATCACTGGCCGTGGGCACCTTCCTGCCAGGCTGGTGGTCAGCGATTTGGGTGGTGCTGTACGCTCGTCTCCGGGAGGAACCCTTCACATCCATTCCTGAATGTGGGACAGAGGATCAGCTCCGCTCCAGAGCGGGATCAGCCACTGCCATCCCCCCCTTGGCTCGTGCTGGGAGGCAGGGAGCCCACCTCAGGGTCCTCCCAGGGCTGAGGGGGCCACACTTAGCCCTGCAAAGTTTTAATGAAACCATGAAAGGAAACGGGAACGCTCAAAATTCCTGCGGATGTCGAGAGAGCAGGCTGGGGAGGTTTTGTCTGAGCAGTTTTCAGACAGAAAAAAAGCCTGACTGCACTTCCCCAAGCCTCCCTGGAGAAGACAAAGGGTTTACTAATGAAATTTAATTAGTGCAGACACTCTCCTGTCAGAGCAAGAGTAAAATTTGCCTTGGAAAGACACGATTTCTCATTGCTTTTGACAAGTTTGAGGGGATGCACAGCACACAGCTCCTCTCAGAATATAAGGGAATAACATCCCATGAGTAACAAAGGTTTCCCCAGCTGCTTTATGCCACATGCTGCTGACACAAACACCCACCCAAACCATGGTGGGGAGAGGTGACACCCTGGGGACAGGATTTGGGATCCTTTCCCCCCCTCTCCTGACTGGGAAGCTGCTTTGAAGGTGCAGGGATGCTCTAACAGAGCTAGAGCTCACTGCACTCCTTCACACACTTCTTGGGAAGCTTGTAAATAATTATGTGGTCAAAGCCAAAGCTTTGAAAATCTCCAGGGTATTCAGCTCTCCTGGGCTTCCCTTGATTTCCTGACAGGTTTGGATAAAACATCCAAACCAAACAGACTCGCTCGAGCCCCAGGAGATCTGTCATCCCTCCTGCAAACTCTTTGTAGCTGAAGACACTTATTTATCAGAGAAGCAAATCGGGGGAGCAGTGACAGGAGCTTGATTAGGGAGACAGGGGCATCACACCCACGCGTGCACTGAGGGAACTCTGACCCGTGTCCGTGTCCGACTCTCCCCCGGGATCTCTGCCCACCCCCAGGAGGTCGGGGGAGCGCTCGGTGGGGCAGGAGCCCTCCGAGTCTCTGGAGTGATTCCAGCCCTCCACGCCTGCTCCTTCCTCCTGGGAGTGAAAGAAGACGGAGCTGCCCGACTCCTGGGAGCGCATCATGCTGTAACGCCGCCGCTTGTCCTGCGGGAGAGCAGAGAGAGGGGACAGGTCCCAGCGCCCCATCCACCACCCAGATCCCAACCCCCTTATCCACTACTGTTCCCCAGAGTCTCTCCCACCACCCTCCTTAAGGACAGAGCCAGGAAGAAGGAAACACCTCCTGACCACGCACAGAGCTGAGACACTCGTGTACACAGAGCCCAACACCCCCCACTCCCGGGACAGCCCCGTGGACTCACGGATCTGGGGTTGGAGAGGTACAGGGAGGTGTCACAGATGACGCCATAGCTGACCAAGTGGTCACCAGGGAAGAGGCAACTGGTGCTGGCAGGGGAAACCAAGACCTCGGTGCTCTCAGGGAAGACCCACTCCACGGACACGTCGCTCAGGACCGGCGCCATCGCCTTCTTCAGCGACCTGATCATCTGAGGCAGAGGGGAGAGGGGAAACAAGCAGCTGGATGCTGTGTGTGCCATGGTGCACGTGCTGTGTGCTGCAGGGAAGGGGAAGATTTCTTCAAACAAATCCATCAGCTGGTTCCCACCCTCTCCTGACAGCCCTCTTGCTCTACTCCAGTACCCATCCCAGCACCCCCAGCCCCTTGCCATGGGTATACCTGGCAGTGCTGGGTTAATGGTTGGACTCAGTGATCTTACAGGTCTTTTCCTATCTAAATGACTTTGTGATTCCATGATTCTTTCGAAAGGGTAGATACTGGTGGAACACAGGGCTGATCTTGCACGTGCTGCCAGCTCAGAGAAAGGGGGGAGCCTGTGGCCAGGGGTATCTTGCAGCATCCCCTGCTCCCACCCAGCACCCAGGAAAAGCTGATGACCTTCACTTGTCCAAGCCCCATCCCTGTCCCAAGCCATGACACTCACACACAGAGTGACAGCACCAATATTTTTTGGAACAGCTCCTTGCTGGCATAAGCCACTGCTGGAGATCAGCAATGCTCTGCCAATCACACATGTGGAGAAGGCCAATATCCGTGAATAGCTCGTGGGCAAACCTACCAGGGAGGTAGCTCATCCACGTGAGCTTCTCTGCACACCGGGGGAAGTGAACACCGGATTTTGAGGCAGAACAGCTCGAACATTCCCTATTGTTCCTTGTTTTTTTCACAGGCTTGGGAAGACACACCAGGCTGTGCTTTATAAGGCCATTAATTGATGCCTCAGACTGCTGAAGGCACGGAACTGCACAGCCTGCAAAGCTCTTATTAATAGCTCGATAAAAACCCTCTCTCTTCACTGTCTTTGCTTTTAATTTATATCAGAAATGTTGATGCCGTTCTGTCTTAGAGAGCTTTTTGTGTGCTCCAGGTTCCTGCAGACGTGGGGGTTGCTGAACTCCTCATTTTCAAATCAAGAAGGCAGGAGCTGGCTTTTTGGAGATATTTAGGAGCTAAAGACCCAATTCCCTCTGGGTCTAGTCATGCTGTGGGTGACAAGCTGGGCACTGTGCTGTCACCAGGGGACAGAGCCGAGTTTGAGGCACACGGGTTTACTCTTCGCGGGGAGAGTGGAAACGAACAGGCTTTAAAGCCGCCTTAATGGGCAAAGCTATCGCAGCGCATTCCTGTCCCTCAAACCCCGGGTCCTTCTCGCCTGAGCAAAGCCAGGGCTGAGCCTGACTTCAAAACTAATTGGCTGCTGCTTTGATGCCGGTCCCGCTGCCCTCGCCGGTGTCTGAGGCAGCGGCTGCCTTTGAAGGCAGAGCTGCTGTATCGCGGCTATCGCATCTCCCCAGCCCCACGCGGAGGGTAAACACACCCTCCCACTCCCTCCGACAGCCGGAGATGGAGATGCTCCTTCATCCCCTGCCGCCTCGCCCACCTGCTGCCGGCGGGGGGAGGTGGGGAGGTGGGAAGGCAGCACCAGGGATGGGGAATAAACCCGCTGTGAGCCGTGGGTTGTGAACCTCGCTGAACCAGAGCGTGGTTAGAGCCTCCCGGGGCGGTCCCTGGGGAGTGCGGGGCTGTACCTTGGGCTGCAGCCTCTCCCCCTCCGCCAGGAACTCGGCAGTGCCCCTGGACACGGCAGCCAGACCCCGGACCAGCCTCCTGCAGGCGTTTGGCCCGATGCCGAAGCTGTAGCACCTGCAAAAGGGAGAGGGAGAATCAAAATCCAGGGGAAAAGTCATTTCCCCCCCGGCCCCACGCAGCTGATCCACTCCCTGCAGGCAGAGGATCCCCCCTGGCTTTATCCCACTGCTATGGCCAGAGGAAATTAAACCAGCTCCTCTTAGTGCTGGCAGGAGGGTGAGAAACCTTCCAGTGCCTAAAGGGACTCCAGGAGAGCTGCAGAGGGACTTTGGATGAGGGCCTGGAGTGACCAGAAAAGGGGGAATGGCTTCAAATGGACAGAGGGCAGGGTTAGATGGGATGTTGGGATGGAATTCTTCCCTGTGAGGGTGGTGAAGCTGTGACTGCCCCATCCCTGGAAGTGTTCAAGGCCGGGTTGGATGGGGCTTGGAGCAGCCTGGTCTGGTGGAGGGTGTCCCTGCCCATGGCAGGGGGTGGAAGGAGATGAGGTTTAAGGTCCTTTCCCACTCAAACCATTCTGGGATCCTATGAACCAGCAGCCCCCTCCTCTCAGCAGACCTCAAACCCCTTCCCCAAAGATCAGCCTTCAGCAGTGACACTCAGGAGCTTCCCTGCAGGACCCCGAGCCCTGCCCTCCTCTGCAGACACAAACAAGCTGCTTTGCTGCCAGTTCACCTCTTTCCCCTGCTGCCTGCGGTCAATAGCACTAAAGATCCAGTAATTATCTCTGCCCACGAGTACAATAAACGTTTTCTCAAGGAAGGGGGAGCTGCTCCCCTGACTCCCAGCTCTGGGAATCAGGATTTGGTTTGGGCTGAAGGCTGGAAGTTGAGCTGCAGTCCAGGCAGGAGTGGCAGTGCCCGGTGGGGATGGATGTGGCAGGAAGCCAGAAGGATAGGGATGGCTGGGATATGGCATTTGGCCAGGGCAGTGGATCACTGAGAGAGAAACCACCTTCAGCAGCAAATTGCATCCACATGAGGGGCTTTTCTCTTAGGGGTTTTTAATCCTCAGCTGGCTGCAAATCCTAGGCCAGCCTCACACCCCTCTTAAATAAGGCTCTGATCTTCTTTTGAGATGGGCCATGCACATGATCCTGCCTTCCAGGGTCCCCTGAGAACACACTCTAATGCTGATCACATTTATCCCACGTCTCTGTAAGAGTGAGGAGTGGGATGCCCTGTACAGCTGGGAAGCAATTAGACCTCCATGTAGCTAAAAACCCACAGAGCAGCTTCCCTGCTAAGCTGTGAAGTCCGAGGGATGGAAGAGGAATCAGGATTTCTTATATTTTTCTTGTTTTGTGCCCCTTAAAGAAGCAGAAGAGAAACCAGAACAGCCTGTGATCAGAGCCGGGAAGCCAGGCTGGGAGCTCGAGGCACAAATTAGCTGCTTTTTATATTGCTCCCTTTCAGCATATTCAATTCTGCACAGCCCCATCCTGGAAGCAGCTGGGGCCAGCCCCAGATGTGCTTTAAAAAAAAAAAAAATTAAAAACAAAACAACAACAAAAAAAAAAAGGCGAGGAAGATTGTTGGCGTGTCAATCTCTCCTAGCAGGAAGCATCAGACAAGTTGTCAGCTCAATTATCCTGCTTTTGATTGTTTAAAAAGCATCTGAACTTCTGGGATCCATTCCAAAGCCTTTGAGGCTCTCCCGTGGCTCGTAGCAGCAATCCCTCCTGCCTGTGCCTCTGAAGTGGGGACGGGTGTGAGGTGGGGCCGTGTCCAAGGACAGGCGCGTCCCTCCCCCGTGCCGGGAGTTTGGCCCCGCAGGGGTGATCCCTCCGTACCTGGTGGAGCAGGAGTGGTTCCTCAGCAGCTCCAGAACCTTCCCCGTGTTGCTGATGGCCCCGTCCGTCAGCAGGAAGAGCAGCCGGGGGTGGCCCCTGTGGATGGGCTGACGGATGACCCACTTCAGAGGGGACAAGATGTTGGTGCTGCCCATGTCGGCACGGATTCTCCCGATGCTCTTGCAGGCCAGGGCCAGGCTCTCCTGCCCAAAGCAGCAGGGGAATTGTCAGCACCGGCTCCCTCCGAGCACCAGGGAGCACCTCTGCTCTGGAGACAGGCTGAGGGAGTTGGACTGGGGAAGACAAAGCTCTGGGGAGACCTCAGAGCCCCTTCCAGTACCTAAAGGGGCTCCAAGAAAGCTGGAGAGGGACCTTTTACAAGGGCAGGTAGTGACAGAACGAGGGGCAACGGCCTTAAGATGAAGAAGGGCAGGTTTGGATTAGATTTTAGGAAGAAATTCTTCCCTGTGAGGGTGGGCAGGCCCTGGCACAGGTTGCCCAGAGGAGCTGTGGCTGCCCCATCCCTGGAAGTGTCCAAGGCCAGGTTGGACAGGGCTTGGAGCAACCTGGGCTAGTGGGAGGTGTCCCTGCCCATGGCAGGGAGTGGAATGAGATGGCCTTAAGTCCCCTCCAACCTATCCCAGCCTGTGATTCCGTGATTCTGTGAAATGTGGGCTCACCCACCTCACAATAGGCCTGACTGGCAGGAAAGAGGGTCTTGAAGGTGGATCCAAACCCGATGATGTTGAAGAGACACGTTGGCATCAGGCTCTTGAGAATGACCAACAGGGCATCCTGGGGGGTGGAAAACAAACAGACATCAGCACCCCAGGACTCTCCCTGACTGCCACACCTTCACCTGGAAGCTCTGCCTGGAGCCATCCCACCTTATTCCCACCTGCACCTGCCAGTAAACCAACTACTTCTTTCCCTGTGAGCTGCAATGGGGACGCTGCTCTTTCCAAAGGCCCTGAACGGTATTTGGGACCCAAAGCAGTGAGGAAAAAAGGGGGAGCCTTTGGGGGAAAAAAACCCACAAAAAAAAAAAAAAAAAAAAAAAAAAAAAAAGAAAAAAAAGACCAACAAAGAGCTGAACAAATTTTGGTGTTTGTTTTTAAGGGATTCAATTTGTGCTGGCAACACGGTGCTGCAGCACCGAGCTGGTGGGTGAGAAGCAGAGTGTGAAATTGAGAAGTGCGACACGCAACGCATCTCAATGCCCAAACTTGCAGAAAATAAACAAACAGCTCAAAGTTACACAAAAGGAAAAGCCACCCCCCATCCCCAATTCTCTTGTATTCATAGCTGGCTTCAATTAAAATAGATGGGAGACAACAGATTTAAGCTATTTTCTTTACCAGAGGTGGTTATCTAATGTGCCTATTCCTGGGCTTTACATAAGGGAAGAGCAGATTGAATTGTCACAGATATTTGTGATGGTCATGGACAACTCCAGGCCAGAGCTTCTGAGAGCAGCAACGGGGCAAGAGCTGCCCAAGATGCTCTTGAGCTTGGAGGAGCACTTAAGTGTCAGGAGAGGAAGCCAGTTTAAAGCAAAGCGTTTATTTAAAGCAAAGTGTTCAAGAGCAGCTTGGTTCTTTTTAAATGCTGATCAAGGCAGACTCCTGCCAGTCTGCCGAGGGCAGCAGAAACCCTAGAGCCAGTCCCAGGAGGAGCTATCAAGGTCAAATGAGCAGGAACAGCCACCCTGTGTTGTCCTGTGCGGTGGACACAGACTGAGTGACCACAGAGAACCCGCCTGGGACCACCAGGGAGGTGGTGCCAGGTCAGTCCAGCTCCCGGCTCCTGCAAGACTCAGCACGGCAGAGCTGGAGCACTGAAAATCGGGGGAATACAAGAACAGGGCTGCCCTTTAGCAAGCTCTGGAGTGCTTCAATCCAAGCTGTTATCTCAAACCTACGAGGGGATATTTATACCGCTGCTCCCAGATGGCTCCTGGGATGCTGGCTCTTCCAGATCTCAGCGCTGACATCCCATCTTGGAACTAATTACGTGGGAAAAAAAAAATACAAATTTCCAAATGTTTCTGTTAAAGCACTTCCCAAAGCGGGCAAGCGGTGCCTGGTTGCTGTTTCAGCAAGCAGGAAGATTTATTGCTTCTTATGGTAAATATTGATCTTGATCCTGTTGCACTCAATATCTATACAGCAACTCAATAAGGAGGGATGTTTGCTTCCAGAAAAGTCAATTCCCAGTTATTAGTGTAGTTTTGCCAGCGAGCTCGATGCACCATCACAGCCTGGCTCTTCTCCCTGGCTGCCTCAGGATGGGAGAGGGACTGGCTGCAGGGAATTTGAACCTCTGAACTCTCCACCCCAGCTGCTTTGGCCAGGTGCCCTCCTGCTCCACTTGAGCCATCTCATCTCTCCCCTTCGTGCATCCCTGTGGCTGCCCAGCTCCAAGCCCTGTCACCTCACTCATCCAGCCATCTGAGGACGATGCAGAAAGCTCCATCGAGCAAAACCCACCCAAACCCACTAAGAAGAGCCCCTCCTGTGAGGGACTTTGGTTTGCAAGTGACAAACAAGGATGGGAGACTCAAAAGAAGGACAGTGGGTTTCTCCCTTGAGGCATCTCCTCTGAAATTTCCACCATCTCCAACAAAATATATTTCCTTTTTCCTGCTTTTACAGCCCTCCTGCAATGGGAGTCCCAGTTCAGGACCTCCCAGAGAAGGGGTCTGTGCTTGCAAAGGTCTCCACCCCCATGGGACAAAACAGCTTTCACGGAATCTGCAGAGACTGTGGTGCCCTAACCCAGCCATGCTGTGAGCTGGAAAGCACAAATCCGGTGTGGGGCAGAGATTCCCAGACTCCTAAAGGTCCTGGGGGAAGGGGGTACAACTCAGAGATATTTTGTGCCCTTAGGGAACAGCCTCTCTGTCCCCAGGGACCTGCTGCAGCCATCCTCAGGCTCTCCAGCATCCCAATCCTTGCTGCCGGAGGTGTCTGTCCTCCAGCAGTTCCCATGGAAACCAGAGACAGATGGGGAAGGAGATGTGTTAAAAGATGGACAAGCTCGAGAAGTGGGTCTGTGTGAAGCTCATGAGGTTCAACAGAGCAAGTGCACGGTCCTGCACTGGGGCTGGTGGTGCAGGACATCTGACAGGGGAACCTCAGACCCACAAAGCCTTTCTCCAGGCCCTTTTTTTATCCAGAGGTTTCAGCACATCTCCCATAACCCTCCACCAGGCTGCTGCTGTTGATTTGTGTTTGGGAAAGGGATGTTTCACATTCAGACAGCTTCTGTGGGTGCAAGAGGTGCCCCTCAGCAAAACCTCTCCTAACACATGGCCAGCACATCACTCCCCTTGGAGCTCCCTGGAGGGTTCTCCTCTTGACAGAAATCACCAAAAAAGCCCTCCTGGAGGCAGGGAGAACAGGGGGAAGGGATGCACAAAACATGCCAGCAAGAGAGGGAAAGAAAACAACTTTGCATTTGATGTGCTGATAGGAAGACGAGGAAGAGAACAAGGGAGAATGAGCTTCGCTGCAGGTACCTAACAAGCCCCATGGTTGAGATGACTAAAGCTACAGCATATAATTACCCCCCATCCCCTCATAATGAACACTCCTCAGCACCCCCACTGCTCTCTAAAATTCATCCTTTGTCGACATGCAGGTGCTTCCCCTCCCGCGGGTACCTTGACACGGCTGATGTTCCCGCTGCTCATGCTCCTGCTCCGGTCTATGAGGAAGATAAACTCCCCTTGGGCTTTCTGAAGGGCTGGCTGGACAGTCCTCAAGTCAGGGCAGAAGTTGAGCATGATGATGGGGTGGTGGGGGATGTCCTTGTTCAGCCGCTTCCTGATGATTTCCGTCTGCACGAAAGAAGGACGGAGATCAAGAGGTTGATTTCTCTGCCCCATTTCACTTGCACGAGAATCAGAGCAGGGCTGTGTGACTGAAAATGCAAGTGTGTGGCCTTCTGCAGGCCAGAACCTGCTTGTTCTGGCCTCAGAGGTGACAACACCAAGGCTCAGGGTACACTGAAGTTGTTCTGTTCATACCTCCAGCGGAGCTGCTCTATGGGTAAATGGAATTCCTGCCTCCTCAGTCACACATTGCTCAGGGGACAACAACTGGCAGAAAGCCTAAATCGGGGACCATGGCACGTATAAAAGCATTGACCATCCCTGGAAATGTTCAAAGCCAGGTTGGACAAGGCTTGGAGCAATGTGGTCTGGTGGGAGTTGTCCTTGCCCATGGCAGGGGGGTGGAATGAGATTGTCTTTAAGGTCCCTTTCCACCCAACCCATTCTGGAATTCTATGGAGCAGCTGCACGCTCGGGTGAGAATCTGGAGAAGAAATCAAAAGACCTGGCCCTGCACAGCACCTTGCAAAACTGATTCTGCAAACATTTCATCAGATCCTTCCCAAAATCCTGGTTCATTAGCACAGCCTTGCATCCCACCGAGGCACACCAGAGATTTTCTCCATGGTCACTCATTAATGAAGCGAGACATACAGCCCTTGGTATGCTGTATTCACTGCTTCAATTCCTTCCTGTTGCCTCTGGTCTGCTGCTTTTTCTGCCCAGCTCTCTTTTATCACTTTTCTTTGTAGGGATTGAAAGGCTTTAGAGAGTCAAACCGGTCATTGTGGCCACCGTTCAATGGAACCCACATGATCTGTCCCTGCACTGCACACAGCTCTAATGGCTCTGCATTTTCCCTCCTTCTATTTCAAGTATTCATTACAAATGGGATAAAATTGAACTGGTGAAAACATCCTGTGATGGGTTTATAATGTGCTATTACATGTGCATGGAGCTGTCGTGGGTTCACGGCCTCAGCTGCTTTCGAGGGAGCTCTGCCACCCCACATCACCCGGCTGTGGCCTTTCATCCCTGGGTCTGAGGGTGGAAAAACACTCCACAACAACAGCTTTTTTCATTTGCCTGTTTTCTCCCCTTTCTGGCTGCTTTTCTCATTGGTTTCACTGGCAGTAAACCAGACCCCAGATAACCAGGCTTGTTTTCTCTGGCCGTGAGTCATATTCCTCGATCTACGACCCAGCGACCCACCTGTATTTTATGTAACTCACTAACTCAAGAGTCCCTGTGGATCAACACATGCAAGAGCTCTGCTTTCAGCTCTGCTGCCCCAGTGCTGCTTCTCTGACCCTGTGAAAAGGCAGGTCTCACTCACAGGAACAAGCATCTCGCTGCCACTTCAGCTCTCGCTCATCCTCTCATACTTTGGAGTATAAATTAATCAGCCATGGGGAAATCAAAGAGCTTTTTCCATCCCCGTTTTCCTCCAGCCATATGACATAATCCTCATTTCATCACATTTCAGACTGGGGGGGATCCTTGCTGTCTTTGTCCAAGGACTGAATTGTGGTCCTGACCTACCCACAGCACTCCCTGGGATGCTCTTGGAGATCCAAGACATAAAATCCCTGGGTGATTGGGCTAAGCCCATATTTTGGGATTTCTCACTGACTTTGGAGGAAATTTTACAGGCAAACCTTCAGGAAACAGCTTCAGAGCTGCTGCTACAGGTCAGCCAGAAAGAAAACATCTCTTCCTCACCTCCCTTCCGTTCCCCTCCACCCATTATCCAATTACGGTAAACTAATCAGATCGTATCGAGGAGAGTTGATTCCAGTGTGCACCCATCCCCACCACCCTGCAGCTGACAGCATCCAAGCCTTTTGCATAACAAACCCAGGGAGGAAAATCAATTATCAATGACTGCCGAAATTTCTGGGCTAATTAAATTAATTTAAGCTGAGAGGTGCCCAGTGCTCTGAGTAGCAGCGACTCCAGCCCATCATCTACCCCAGACATTTCGGGCATTTCCTCTGCTCCCTGCAGTTGTTTCCCAGCCCCTTGAGGAACAGATGGGTTTCCTGCAGGGAAATGATCCCCCTCTTAGATAATTTGACGTGCTAAAGACACAGGAATAATTAGGGAGCATCCAAGGCGTAGCGTGGGAGTTCCATCTCGTTCCACACCGAGCACAATTAGAGGAGCACACGCAGTCCCAGCCCTGTGAGAGGGAGTGGAGGGCAAAGGGAAGGAGAGGAAGGTTGACATGTTTCTGGTGACAGAAGAAGTCACAGGAGCACGGGGAGGCATCCCTGCAGCAGGTCCAGGATTTCTGCTGAGCAGGGCCCAGGATCAGGCACACGGAGAAGGAGTTTAGGGAGAAATGAGCATGTCTGGGTGCACAGAGAGCTGTGGTGTGTGTAAAACAGGCACTGACACCTTCAGCCCCAGGCTGTGGCCACACAAGCACAACCTGTGCCTTAGGGGAAGACGCCCACCCTGGAAATTCAGAGGGCCCTGAGCTGCTCCCAGACACGCTGAGGTTCTGGGCTGTCACTCATTCCTTCAGAAGTGCTGGAAGATGAGGCACAAATCCCAGCGCAGATATTTTTTCTCTTTGCTGCTCAGCAGAACAAAGAGAAGTTTCTCCTACCTTGTCTTCAGTTCAGCTCATTATTCTGAGCAAAATCACTTCTTTCTCTCTGACAGCTATCCAGAAACAGTAAACATTTACTAAGCAATTAAAAGAATATTTTATTCTATGTCATTGCAATAATCATAATACCCTTAATGCTATCACAATGCATCTCTCTAATTATGCTATGCTAGACTAGCACTAATTATACACACAATAACCATCTCAGAGCTCCTTCCACACTCAGTTTATCAGCAGCAATGCTGAATTTTCCCCTCTTCCTCCACACAAGCCCCTCTCCGAAGGAGGAACTTGCAGAGCTTATGGGGACAGTGTAATATGTGGTGCTGGCAACAAGGAATCATTTACTAGCTCAGCTCCAGTGCAGGGAAAGCCTCAGCTAACACCTGCAGCTTTTGTTTCTCACCTTTTTCTCGGCACTGGGGTCTTTCTTAGTGCCTTTAATGAAATCATTCTTCCCCTTCAGGTGTCGTTCGTACTCTGCGGGTGTCATGTCACCTTCTTCCATTAAGATGTGAGGCATGTGGGGCTCTGGAAATGCAGAGAATTGAGTGAAGAACAGCCTTGGCTAAACTCTGGGTTTGGCAGAGATGCAGCCTGGGAAAACAGCAATATCTTTGAGCTTGGGGAGCACTGAATACCTCAAGAGAGTCCGGAATTAACTCCTAAGGAAGCCCAACCCTGACAACATTCACAAAACCAGCGCTAATCCAGCTGTGCCCAGAGCTACAGATGGGGATCCCAGGAAGGGGCAAGGCCCAGCAGAGAGGAAGCAGAGCCCACCTACCACTGGGGTGGATGAGGATCTCCACGGGCCTGTCGAAGGTGTGTTTGTTGGCCAGGGTGATCACGATGCTCTTGGCGGAGCGAGCCGAGGGGTCGGCGTCCGCCCGGATCTCGTGGGTAGGGCTCTCAACGCCTGCCCAGGGAAACACAAGGTGCAGTTAGGGACTGAGGGTTGGGAAGACCAGGGGGGAAGAGATGACAAGGTGGCAGAGGACAGGAACCCATGCTGGCATCAGCCCTGTGCTGGTAAATCCACCTCAGCAGAGCTAACTTGTCAAAACAGATCCCACACTGAGGGGCAGTGAAGGAGGAAGAGTGTGGAGGTTGCCTTGAGGAGGTGATGGACCTGGGGTGCAGCAGGATGGCACTGGTGTTCCTACCTGCCAGCAGGCACGGCCCCCGGATCTCCAGGTGGAAGCTGAACTCGTACTTGAAGGGGTTGGTGGCCTCACTCTCCAGCAGCTGAGCCAGGCAGAACCTGCTCCCTTGATCCGGGCTCCCTGATCCACAGTGGTGCCTGTCCCTGCCGGTGAGATGAGCCCAAATAAACCCTGTGAACACATTCTATGCCCCCAGGACAGGGGTTTGCCAGAGCAGCTCTCCAGCCTCCCACAGTGACAACAGGGTTCTCCCTGGCCAGACCTTCATCCCCCTGGATCAGTCCCAGCCAGAGCCCACCCCCTGGTTTTCCGTACGTTCGGAGCTGGTGGCTGGAAGGGCTGCTGGCATTCTCCAGGCTGGGCTGGGGGACCCTGGGGACACACACAGCTGGCAGAAAGACCCTCACAGCCCCGCTGGGCGTAGTCTGCAGCTCAGAGGAGGTGCTGATGAAGATGGAGATGCTTTCCAGGGGAGGAATCATGCCCAGGTTAGCCACGAAAACAATCCTCTCCAGGTCCTCATCCATCAGGATCCTTCCTGCACAGAGACAGGACCACACCAGGAAGACATGGTGACACAGCAGTGGAAAACATTCCCCCCAGCTCTGGATCAAACACACGAAGCAGCCCCCACTGCACACATCAGCATTGTCTAAAGAGCCCCAGCCTTCTGCAGCACTCCTTTGGCTGCCCAGAAGCATCATTGCTTTCCAAAACAGGCAAGATTGACATTTCTGGCAGGGACACAAGGACCACAACAACTCAGCCTTTCACAAGGAGCCCCCTCAGTGCCATGGCATATGCCAGCCAGCCGCCCCCTGCCACCTCCCCGTTCCTCTTGCCATCCTTTTCTCCCACCACGTTCCCTAAAACACCCTCCACCCCCTCACCTCTTCCACTGGGGAGGCTGCAGCTGTCCAAGTAGGTGTCATCTATCTTGGCTTTGTCTTTGATCTGCACCGTCACCACGTGCCGGGACACGGCGGCCTCGAAGCCCACGACGGCTGTGCCCTCATCCAAGGGGAACACAAAGAGACCTGCCAGCCAGGAGGGGATTTTAGCAACACCAACCACCTCCCTGGACCCACCAGCCAGCACCCTCTTGGCACTTCCCAGGGATTTTTCACACCTAAAAAAGTCACAGTCTTGGACATAACACGCTTGGTTGCTCTTCCCACCAGCACCTAAAGGCTGAAGTCACTCACAGAGCCCCAGCACTTGGATATCCCTGGCTCTAAAGTTCCCTTCCCAAGCTTTACTCCTTGAAACTTGCCTTCCAAAGCCTGGGGGTCTGGGTTGTGGTAGGTGAGCAGGGCTGTCATCCCGAAGGCGTAGCCGCTGACACAGGACGTCACCTCCGACGCGGTGAGGGGCAGCGGGGAGAGGGTGGCCCAGTTAATCAGCCCTGGCATCTTCCCGGGGGTCTGTCAGTGCTGGTGGGGAGCTGGAGAGAGGTGGAGAGGTGAGAATGAATGAGGAGCAAAACGTCTGTGTGCCACTGTCACCTCGCGTTGTTTTCTGCAGTTCTGAGGACAGAAAGGTGAGTGACACGGGAGAGGACAAGAGCTGAGTTTGGTGGCTCCACTGGAGACACGTGGCTCGAGAGGTCCACACTCGTGTTATCTCCCCACCTCCCACACTGCTAGGGTCTGGGCAGAACAGGTTAAGATCCCTTTTTTATCCCTCTTGCTCCTCATTATCTATCCAAACAGATAACTTTCTCCAGGATAAGGCTAAGATCCTGAGAGTTTTCCTCTGTCCCGCGGTAAGGAAGGGCCGGCAGGCAGAGCAAGGCATCCCCCTTGCCCATCCTGATCCTCGCCGCATCTCGGGGAGGTGCCGTGGCATCCTCAGATCCTTCCTGCACAGGCTGACTCATCCCACGCTGTGCTCAGCCGAGACATTCAGATGCAAAGTGGCTCCTTCTGCCAAATACATTCCAACTCTTTTCCCCCCCCGAGCAGGTTTTCCTCAGTTCCAGCTCCTCTTCCCCCAAGCCCGAGGGTTTTAAAGGAGACCTTTCAGGTAGGTGGCTTTCAGGGCCACATCCCGCTCCCCCAGGACATCGGGAGAAGTTGCTAGGCAGCAGTTCTCCCCGGCTGGCTCTGCGGTGCTTTGTGCAGTGATTTACAAGGCCCAGGAGGAGCCAGCAGCACTGAAATACATCAGTTTCTCATTTCCTACCAGTCCTGCGTTATTAAAAACCACCTTTATATGCAAATGCCACCAAAGATGTGAGCAGCAGACATCAAGGCCACGGGCTCCACGAGCACTCGGGCAGGAAAACGGCGTTAAGAGAGGGAAAAAGGGAGAGGAAGGGAGAGCAAGAAGGGCTGGCTGGGAAGGGGGAGAGCAGCCAGGGAAACCGAGCAAAGGAAACAGCAGCGAGGAGGGTGATGGAGGGCAGTAATCCCGAGGCACGCCTCTGAATCCCAGCCAACAACCTCTGCCACTCCCGATTTAATCCTCCCCTCCTGCCACCACAAGTGCTGCTCACGCCAGGGGCTGCCCAGGGAGGTCAGGGATGCATCAGGAGATGGAGGAGCATGTCCAGCTCAGCTGTTCCACCACAGGAGCCCTGCCTGAGCCAGGGGAGCCCATTCCACGCCGGGGTGCTCCAAGCCATGCCAACAGGGATGCTGTAAAGTCAGAAGCTGTCGAGGCTCCACCTGCTACAGGGAGAGATAATGAAGGTCCCCTCACTGCAAGATGTGGCAGAGGCCATCAGGACATCAGGGAGTGGTTAAATGCCAGGTGGGGCACTTAAGGGAGGAGGGGGGATTAATTTGCCTTAGGGAGGGAAGAAAGAGGAAATAACAAGGGGAAGATGATCTTTATCAGCTAGGCACAGAAAGAATTCATCATGGGCTGCCTGAGGGGTGAATTTGGGCTCCAGGAGCTGTGACTTCAGCTCAGAAGCTCCCTTGGCTGCAGTGGTTGAGATCCAAGCCCCTCACCTGTGGGAGACTGGAGACATGGCTCCCATGGGAATCACTCTGCCAGCAGGGATTTCTGCATCACTTGGGCCAGGACAAGCACTAAGGGACCCTTGGTGGGATGCAGAGCCCTGTGCCATGTCCTGTACAAAGCCAGCCAGGAGAGTTTCACCTCTCCTACAGATCCCAGGGGTCCAGAGGAGCCTGCAATCAGCCCTGCCTGCCGTGCCAGCCAAAAAAAAAAAACAGCCCCACGAGGGCAGGGAGGGCTTGGGGGGCTCTTCCCAGAGAAAACCCTGTGGATGGGGATGCTGCCAGCACAGCCATGGGGCTGCTCCACACAGATCGTGTCACCAACGCCATCAAGTGACTGCAGGATGGAAAGGGAGAGCGGGGAGGCTGGAGTGGGGGAGAGCAGTGGGAGAACTGGCATCTCTCTCCTGTTTCCCCCAGGAGCCCATCACCAGCTGCTTGCTCCCCATCCTGCCTTTGCTGCTCCAGGACCTGTGCTCGGTCTCCATCCAGGTCCCAGGGCTGCACTGTCAGTACAGCAGCTGGCAGGACGCTGCATCCCAAAAATTACCACCGGCACCACGGCAGCACAGGGAATCCTTGCACCCACCTCAGGGTGCCCTCTCACTGCCACCAAACGTGCCCTGGGGCAGGCACGGGGCCATCCCACTGACCTGGTCCCAACCCACGGCCTCGTGCAGTGTCTGGCACCCTGGGGAAAAAGGGAAACCACTGGTAAATACCTTCAGCCCCCCCATGAATATCCCACACCTGTAATCCCATCAGCTGGGGAGCAGCTCAGGGCTGGGGGCAGACACTGTCCCGCTCCCCAAACCTGGCACACCACCGGGATGCTACTGTGTTTCCCTTTTCTCTCTCTTTTTTTTTTTTTTTTTTTTTAATTCCTTTGCAAACTCTCTTTCCACAACAATCCGCTGCTCTTCCCGGGCCACGGAGGAGGGAGCGGCACAGCACTCAAGTGCTCACCCCACTCCAGGCAATTCCCTCGGCCAATTCCCGCGCCCGGCTGACGGGGAAGGTGCTGATGCTGCTCCGACGTCTGCGGACGGTGCCGGTGACGTGCGGAGTGCGCAGGGCTGGGATCTGGAGCACAGGCTCCAGCCCCTCCACATCCCTGCCCCGGCAGTGCGAGGCTGGGGCTGAATTTTAAAGGATCGGGTTGGAAAATGTGTTCACGTGCCCGAAAAAGAGGGGAGGGTGATGCCTGGAGCGCTGCTCAGAGCTGCCCTGGGTGTTTGTCTGTGTCTCTGAGCATTGATGTGCCCTCAAAAAAGTCTGTCTGAGCACGTGGAGTAAAGACAGAGGCAGAATAATGCTCTTCTAGGGTGTATTTTCATGCATGAAATAGAAAAATGGAGGAAATGGTGAGCACACAGCCTGGCTTTGGACAGCACCTGACCCCCAGACACGGGTTGGGGTCCCTGTAGTGCCCCACTACAGGGTCTGTGACACCAACAGGACAGGGAGAGCCAAACCAGGAGCTGGAATAAAACCCAACACAGCCCCATCCAGCCCTGCTGACCAAAGGGCAAATGTCCAGGGGCAGCCCTGGCTGCTTTAGCCCCCCCAAAACATGAAGAGCCATGTGAAGTCCAGCCCTGGTGTCACACGTTGTGACAGATGCATTTTTGGGTGGCTGAATCGCTGCCTCGTCCTGTCCTAACCCCTGACCGGCCCCAAACGGGTCCCCTTGAACACCCCACCCTCAGGTCCGAGCCAGACCTGGGGCACATCCCCACTGCTCAGAGGACGCCTGGTTTCCTGCAGCTGGGTAAAATATTCCTTCCTCTTCGTCTGTCTCAATCAACACTGACATCCAGTGGCTGGCCGGGATGACGGCAGCCGGAGTGCCCTGTGGAGATTTACGGGTGGACAGATCCGGACGAGGATGGTGACAGGGTGCCTGTTGCACCTCAACCCTCCACCAGCATCCCTGGGCAACCCCCATGGGGAAAAAAAAATTCCCCCTCTGTTTGCAAACGCGAGACAGGAGAAGCCCTGCACCTCCCAAACTTTCAGGGCTTTCAAGCAGAGTCACACTTGGGAATTTTCCCTGGTTTTCAAGGACAGCAGGGCTTGGGGAGAAGATGGGGGCATGCTGCTGAGGGACCCCTGACTTCACCCACCTGACCCACATCATCTGCAGGTCGTGAGTGAGACATACAGGACCCCTCCAGTTGCTTTCCCCCAAAGCACGAGGCTCAAACCTGACCAGGAAACTGGGATCAACTCCCCAAACATCTCTAGGAAGCAACAGTACAAATGCCATTTCCAAAGCATACACAGCACTCTCCTGTCTGGAAGAGCCAGGGATCCACCATGGCAGACCTGTGGGAACCTCTCAGGAGAAGCTACAGGAGTTTTTTCTCCCACCTCTGGTCTCCCCAAACCTCAAACTGCCAGTGGGGTATCCCACCTGATGAGGAAAGCAGGAAAACATCCACTGCAGGCCCTGGGAGGGTGACATGGCCCCCCACCTGCCACACTGGTGACAAAGGTTGCTGGGCAGGGACACACATTATTTTGGGGTGTCCCCAAGGGGCACCTCGAGGTCTTGGATATGGAGATTAGGGGAAGGTTGGGGAGCAGCTTCTCCTGCCAGCACCCAGGGAAAGCAACTGGGTCCTCGTTCCTGGGGTGATGCAGTGCCAGGCTGGAACATGATTGACAGCCCAGACAGAGGCGGATTTTGGGATCTGTCAGTCATACTCCCAGCAGGTGTCCTGGGCCACCAGCCTGGCCCCAGAGCTGGGTCTCCAGGATGTGGATTCATGTCCCAAAACCCCTTTCTAGAGCTGTCAATCACTCATTTCTGACACAGGGTTTAGGTAACCCCCCCACCATGCCTGGGCTTGCAGCTGGGGGAAGATCTCTGGGCTGAGCCAGAGGTGGGGGGTGTTAGCCCAGACTACCCTCAGCTGGGCTAAAATTGCCAAGCTCCATACTTGGGATGTGTCTGGATCCAAGGAGACACGCAGGGCCCTCAGGAGCAGCACAGCCCTTCCCCACCCATCCCTGCCCTGCCCCAGCCAGTGTGGCAGATACAAGTCAGATCTTGCTGCTTTGATCCTTACTGGGGGGGATCAGCCCCCCCTCACCCTGCCAAGGTCAGTCCTCCTTCCCCAAAAAATGTGTCCACAGCCAGGATATCCCACCTGTCTGCCCAGGAGAGCAAGAGCCCATCACCCCCATCATCATCCCCCCCATCCATCCCTGTCCTCTGCCCGCAGGGAGATGGAGACAGTCACTACTGATGCCTGCACAATTTTGGGGAGGGATGGGATGCTCCCCATCCAGCTGGGAAAAGGCAAGGCTGGGAAGGCAGCAGCTTGCGAAGTGTGGGCTTGTGCCTGCAGAAATATTATGACAGGGGATCTCTTCAGTGAGCTGCTTTGTGCTGGGATCGTGCACAGCCTTGGGAAGTGACACACACACACACACAGACACACACACACACGCACCTCACACCCACCCCTGCGGAGCTAAAAAGGTGCAGGAGCAAATGGAGAGCAGCCACTGCTTTTCTTACCTTTCCTGGGAGAGAGGAGGAGGAGGAGGAAGGGAATGGGGGGGTTTGGAGCAACTTCACCCACTCTTCCAGCCCCTCTGCGGCCGGGCTTGGGGGGGCAGGAGGAATCCTGAAGGCGACAGGCACGGCTGCGGAGCGCTTTTGTCTCTGGAAGACAGAGAGAGTGAGGGAGATGAGGAGAGAGGAAAAGGGAGGGAGAGGAGCGAGCGCCGGGGCTTGGGGTGGGGGAGCGCTGCACCACCAGCCACCTCGGCAACCGGTGGCATCACCCCCCCGGACCCTCCCCAGCGGGCAGCGGGGCTGGGGGGACCAAGGGGGTCCAGGGCGGGGCTGGAGTAGGGGAGGAAGGGTCTTACCGAACGGGCTGCAGCAACATGTGCCCCGGCGGCGAGGAGCCGAGAGGGTGTCTGGCTCCCCAAGGGGGGCGGTTCTGGCTCCCCAGGGTGGGTTTCTGGCCGCCCCCCCCTGCCCCCCACCGCTGCCCCACACTGTCCGGAGCTGTCTGAGTGCCCACCATCATCATCATCCTCCAATGGAGCCATTTGTTTGCCAGGGAGGTAACCATGACAATCCCCCTCAACACCCCGCCGGCTTCCCCTCCCCTCCTGCGCCCGGGGGCTGCAGGGGAGGGAGGGGGCGAGGGGCGAAGCCCACCTGCGTGGAAGAGATGCCCCCGAGCTGGGCAGGCTGGTGGAGAAAGGGGGCTGCGAACCCCCCTTGCCCATCCCCGTGATTTGCCTCCCCGGGGTGAGATTTTGCACCGCTGCTGCTGGAAGGGGGAGAACCCTTTGCATTCATTTCTGCCCTCCCCTTCCTCTTTCAAGGGAAGGAAAGCACCCTAAAGCCCCCCAAAATCAGGGTGCATCACCCCTGACCAGCCTTATCTGCAGCCCTAGGCCAGATCTCTCTGCCTCCCTTGCTGTTGTCCCCATTCCCACCTCAGCTCATCCACCCTGTTATCCCTGGGAACATCCCAAAGCCCCTCACTGCAGCCCCCCACCCCTGGGGGAATAAAGGGGACCCTCCCTAAAGGCAGAGGGGAGTGATGCTGTGACAGGGGAATGTCCTTGGTGGGATACAGTCCCTGTCCTGAGCAACTTAAATGCAGGAAAAACAACTTGTAGGTGAAAGGGGGAAACTGAGGCAGCAGGAGGGGACAGATTTGGGCACTGTCCCAGAACAGAGCTGGACACCAAGCCCGGGCCAGAGCACACAGAGGGGTAAAAGCTCCTCCTTCTCCCCCTGGTCTCCAAGGACACATCCATGTCATAGGACCAGGATCACCAGGAACCTGCAGTGAATCCCAAGAAGGATGTGCTTTAGGGGAAATACAAGGAACTCTACAAGCAAATGCCTAATCAAGAGCTTTTTCCCTATCTGACTTCAGCCCTGAAGCTCCACAATTTATGGCTCTTCCCAGACAGATAAGTCAGCCAAGAAGAAGCCTTTGTGCTGTGTTCCCAGCACCTGTAAATGTTTGTTTACCACGGCCTGTGGCTTCTAGGAAGAAAATAACACATGCCAGGAGAAATCCTGGGATTCAAACCAAGAAGTCTGGTGGCTGCAGGGTATTTATTTAGAAAATAAATCAGGATCTAACGTGGAGGATGAGGCAGGTGTGAGACCTCGGGAGAACAGACACAGAGTTGGTTTAGGGGGAATTAATATTTAGTGCTGCATCACCAAAGGCACCAATGTGATGTTCAAAAGTGCTGCCACATCCCAAAAAAGCTCACAGGAGCCTTCAGCTGGGGTTTGCTCCTTCTCTTCTTCTCCAGGACACCCCACAATGGATGAGGGTCACGTCCTTCCAGGGAGCAGCAGCTGAAGAATTGGGTGGGGACACAATCGAGACAAAACTGGGGAGGGGGCAAGCTAAAAACAGAATTTGAGCTGACCAGAAGTGCCATCTCTAAGTTTGTGGCTTTCCCCTTTCCCCCAGACCTTTCTGTCATGGCCCCTTTTGTCTGGGAGGAATCTTCTTCCATATTCAACTTTGGAGTCAAAGGGTGATACTGAGAGCAGTGGGAGAGAACTGGGAGCTCTGGGAGAGAACTGGGAATACCAGAGGGAGTCGTGGAGTGATACTGGGAGCAGTGGGAGGGAACTGGGAGCAGTGGGGGGAGTCAAGGAGTGATACTGGAAGGGAACTGGGAGCACTGGGCAGTCACCTCTCACCTGGGGCAGCCCCAGGTGTGGCCTGTGAGAATAAGGATTGCCCCTTGATTCTGCTGCCAATTAAGGGTTTCAAATGAAAGGTTAAGGGCCTATCTCAGGTGGATGTTGCATCCTCTGCTCTCACAGCCAGCCTTTCAGAACCTGCTGCCTTTAGAAAACAGTCCTAGAACAAAAAAAGGACAGTTACATTTTTCCTCTTGCTGATCCCAGGTCAGTAATCCTGATCTGAAAACAGTTAATTAACAGTTAATTCTCTTTTGCAGCCTAGAAAACTGCAGAGCCACCATGGAGACGATTCCCCTTCCTTCCCATGTGTATGCAGCATCGCATTCTTTCGGTCTCGAGCAGCCAGTACCCAAAACTGGAGCCCTACACCAATTAATGGTCCCGGCACAAAAAGCTCTGGGCTCTCAGCGCTCATCAAACCACCACACGATGGCGGTGCGGGCTCGCAAAAGAAGTCAATTCAATGTCCCAGCCAAGTTCAAAACCTCACTGCCCTCAAATAAACCGCGTCGGGACCGAAAGCTTTCGCTGACCCTCCACGCGCGAAGTCTTGTTTGCGAGGGACAACACAAGCTCCTTCCCGAGTACATGTGCTAATAATTTTTTTTTTCCCTCTCGCGGAATCCAGCTACGGGATTGAAAACATCCAGCAAAAGCAGAGCTCACAAAAGTGCCAGATGGGAAAGCTGTTGCTGGCTCCACCTTCAGCTGCATCCACTGAACTGCGCCACAAAACCCCGGTATCTGCTCTTTCCATCTCAGTACCATCATAATCCTTCAGTCTCACAGAGCCAGGGTACAAAACTGAACCCCACCACTGCCCAGACACTAAATGGATCAGGACAAAAAGCTCAGCAGCCTGGCTTTTACACTCCCTCTCTAAGGGTTCAGCAGCTGTGACTGATAGCACTGTATCCTAGGAAAAGCAACCTAAACTCACCAGGACACTCCCTAAACGGATAATGTGTGAACCCAAAAGTGATTTTCTTGCCAAAGAGAGGAAGTGAAGACCCTATCTCAGCACAAATGTGATCCTACCCCACTCCAAAACGGAAAATATCCAGGGATTGCTCCAATACAAAAGTGCGAGAACACTGTAAAACTGGGCATTGACTCCCCAAGGCATCTGCACACCCACACTGGGGAGAGCTGCTTGCCTCGCCCATGGTAAACAGATTGCCAAACACTTCAGAAGGCCACCTGGCAAACTGAAGATGTTGGGAGGTTGCTCCCACACCGAGGGTGCCAGACAGAAAGACTCTTGCTGTCCCTTTCGTTCCCTGGGCACCCAATTCTCTGCAGCACAAGCCCCAGGACTGTGTGTTTTTATGAAGAGCACTGGGATCCCTTTGCAAAGGTTAACTCCAAAATTTGGATACCCACTGGATCATTGCAGTCCTCGGGGAATTGCTCCCACACAAAATGTCCCAGGACAGAAAGCTGCTCCTGGCTGCTGCAGCCTCTGATCTGCACCTGGAGCACTGGGATCACCTGCCTTCCTCCCCATGTAAAAGCACCGGGACACATTTTCAGGAGCCCAGACCCAAAAGTCGGACACCATCTCCAATACTGCCAAAATCCAAGAACTGCTCCTACACAAAGGGGGCCAGGAGAGAACTGTCTTGCTGCAGTTTTGCTCCCCATGGTACCGCAAACAGTGGCACTACATCCTTTACTTCCCAAGGAAAGACACTCTGATTCACTTCCTGAACCTCACCCTAGAAATTTGGAGACAACCCTCAAAAACTGTACACACCTTGGATTTTCTACACCAGAACAGAAAGCTGGGGCTGGTCTTTATGTCCCCTGGTAGCCTGTCCTCTGCACCTGAAACACTGGGCCTAGCTGTGTTCCTTCTTTTCTACACCTCCCTTGCACTACCTTATATATCAACTTTACTTAACTGTCCTTTTCTTGCCTGGCTTTTCCTCGCTCTACCTGCCCTTGTTTGACTTCCATTGCCTTGCCTGCCCCTTCCTGGCCTTGCCTGGCCCATTTTCCAGGTGTTACTAAGCAGGGAAAGTGGGGGGTGGTGGCATTTCCCCTTGCTCTTGGCTTGGCCAGAATAATATTAATGTCCAAAAAGGTAATGAGAATGGCTATGGGGTCGGGATATAGGGTTTAGAGGAGCAGGGAGAGGTTTCCTGGGGCTGGAAATAGGTGTGTGTGAGGGGCTAGGCTGTGTTTTAAGGGAACAGGGATGGATTTCAGCAGGGCTGTGGATGGCTCATGTTGGGCTGGAGATGGAATTTGGGGGGTGGGGATGGATATTGTGGGGCTCAGATGGGTTTTGGGAGACTAAGGAGAGGTTTTGGGGGGATTGGATGGGTTTGGGGGGACGGGGGGCTGGGTTTGGAGGACTGGAAAATGGTTTTGGTGGGCTGTGTCATGGGGGACTTGGTTGGGTTTCAGAGGACCAGGGAAAGGGTTTAGGAGGATGGAAATGGGTTTTCAGGGGGCTGGGATGGGTTGGGGAGGGGGGCTTGGATCCATCTGGGGGGAACGTGGATGGGGTTTGGGTTTGTGTTGGATTTTGGGAGAGCAGGGCTGGATTCGGGGTGTCCAGCGCTGGGTCTCAGGGGACTCCTCCACCCGGGCTGCTTCTGCTGTGACATCATCCACGGAAGGTGCTGTCACGGCGGTGCTGGAACCCACAGTGCTGAGAGGCCGGGCTGGGACAGGTGTCCCCAGTCCCCGCTGGGCACTGAGCAGTGGGATCCCGAGCCCCTGGCGAGGAGCCGACCCACCATGGTGACACTGGTGGTAGGTGCCGAGTGCTACGACCTGGTGGCCGCGGTGGGGAAGGGGACCTTTGGGCAGGTGACCCAGGGCCAGCGCAGGAGCACCGGGGAGATGGTGGCCGTCAAGATCCTGAGGAACCACGATTACAACGGCCAGATGGTGAGGAACGAGCTGAGGCTGCTGCAGGCCCTGCGGGAGGGGGACGCCGAGCAGTCGCACATCGTCCGTTTCCTCGAGTCCTTCAGCGACACGGTCTGGACCTACCTGGTCTTCGAGCTGCTGCAGCAAAACCTCTTCGATTTCCAAAAGCAGAACAACTTCTCCCCGCTGCCCGTCCGGCACATCCGCACCATCACGGCGCAGGTGCTGGCGGCTCTGGTCAAGCTGAAGGAGCTCTCCATCATCCACGCCGACCTCAAGCCGGAGAACATCATGCTGGTGGACCACTCGCGCTACCCGTTCCGTGTCAAGCTCATCGACTTCGGCTCGGCCATCCTCCTCCCCGAGGTCTGCCGCGTCCAGAAGCCCTACATCCAAACCCGCTTCTACCGGGCGCCCGAGATCTTGCTGGGGTTGCCCTTCTGCGAGAAGGTGGATGTCTGGTCTCTGGGCTGCGTGATGGCCGAGCTTCACTTGGGTTGGCCGCTCTACCCCGGCAACAACGAGTACGACCAGGTGCGCTACATCTGCTCCACCCTGGGACTGCCCCGGGGCGAGCTGCTCTGCGCTGCCCAGAAGACACAGTCCTTCTTCCGACAGGTCCCGTGCTCTGTCGGTACCTGGCAGCTCAAACCACCGGGGAAGGTGATGGCGAAGCCAATGGAGAGGAGGGTGCATGTATTTTCCTCGCTGGATCAGTTAGCGGCGGTGAACCTCTGCCTGGTGTCTGATCCCGACCAGGAGGAGCTGGCCAAGCGCTGTGACCTGTACGGGATGGTGGAGCTGGTCAAGAGGATGCTCACCTGGGACTCGCGCGAGCGGATCTCGCCCAGCGCTGCCCTGCACCATCCCTTCATCTCCATGCAGGAGGTGAAGTCCCGCTTTGAGGCCACGCAGTACTACCAGCTCAGCCAGGAGGACCTGAGGCTATCCCGTATGGATTCTAGCAGAGCCGAGATCTTCCCTGGCACGGAGAGAGGTGCCTTCATCCCCACTGGCCAGGGTGGCTTCCAGAAGGCCGTCTCCCAGACGGGTGGGCTCAGCCTGGCCAAGCTGGCTGTGGACACCAGCAGCAAGAACCAGCAGAACGTCTGCCAAGCCCCCAGCCCCACGCACTACGGCAGCCAGTGCCACCAGCATCTCTGGTGTCCCAAGCCAGAGCCCACCAGTGGTCACTTGACTGTGCTGGGGCCTCCCAGCAGCGTGGAGCAGCACGGCCACTGCAACGGCTCGGTCGTCGGTGGCATCACGGAGCAGAACCTGCGTGAAAGACGGTACAGCTCATCCCGTGCCAAGGTACAGGCACAGGGAGGGGGCTCCTGGGCACAGGCACTCTGGGACAATGGGTGCTTGGGATCCCTCAGGTGTTTGGGGTGCTTGGTGCCCCACGTCCCCTGGTGCCGCGTGTCGTGGGTGTTCAGGGTCCCTGGTGCCCACGGTCCCCACAGAGGAGGAGGAGGTGACACTCACCCCCTCCCCATGCTTTGCCCCCCCTGCAGAGAGCTCTGGTGACGCGGCGCGACCCCTGGAAGCCTTCAGGGATGTGGAGACCAGACTCTGGGATGATGACACAGTGCCCAGCACACTTCTCCTGCCACAGAGCTGGTGACATCCCCAGCATCACTGAGCCCCCGTGGCAACCCTGGCACGCACCCTGGCAGCCCAGAGCTTGCAGGAGACCTTCCTCGTCCTCGTCCCCAGGCACCCCGGACACCAAAACCCAGCGCCTTGCTGGTGGAGACCACAGCCAGGGCTGCACCAGGACACACTGTGCTAGATGCTCCCGGCTCTGTTTTTCCCATTGATCCCCCAATAAATGGTTTTGCCAAAACCTGAGCTTTTCAGGTGATTCTCTGGCCGGGGAGGTTTGGCAGGGCCCAGAAATGACCCCAGGACTCGAGGCACCTCAGCAGTGCCCAGCACAGGGAGGGGGTGGTCACTGTCCTGGTCCCACTGGCCACACCGTGGCTGGTACAAGCCAGGTGCCGCTGGCCTCCTTGCCCATCTGGGCACACCTGGGCTCACGTTCAGCCGGCGTGTGCCCAGGTGGGCAGGCAGAGGAGCGGGCAGGGCTCCCCGGCCGGACCAGCACCGGGGGCTGCGCACAGAACGCGGTCCTGGATGGGGACCGGAAACCCTGGACATCCCGGACACCCCGGACACCCTGGACATCCCGAACATCCTGGACATCCCGGACACCCCGAACACCCTGGACATCCCGGACACCCTGGACATCCCGGACACCCCGGATACCCTGGACATCCCGGACACCCCGGATACCCTGGACATCCCGGACACCCCGGACACCCTGGACATCCCGAACATCACGGACACCCTGGACATCCCGAACATCACGGACACCCTGGACATCCCGAACATCCCGGACATCCCGGACACCCCGGACACGGCCACGGCCCCTCCCGCTCCCCGCCCACCCCGTCCCGCCCCCCAGCCTGTCGGTTCCGCTTCCACCGCCTCTTCCCCTTCCTGCGGAGGCGGCCGCGATGTCGGCGCTGGCGGCGAACCCCAACAACCCGGTGGTTTTCTTCGATGTCACCATCGGCGGGCAGGTGGGGGGAGCGGCTGGGGCGGGCGGGGGTGTCGGGAGGAAGGTGGGTACGGGGGGGGCCCCGAGGGCTCACCTGGCCCCTGTGTCCCCCCAGGAGGTCGGCCGCATGAAGATCGAGCTGTTCGCCGATGTTGTTCCCAAAACGGCGGAGAACTTCAGGTAAGGCTTTTCGGTGCAGGAATGTGGGTTTTTTTGGGGTGGCAAAATGATTACCTGCCCTCCCTCCCCGAACTGCTGCGCCTGCTTTGCGTGTCTCTCTTTATCAGAGATGCTGTGCGGTGTCCTGGTCCCCCAGGGAAGCCCATCTGGCTGCAAGGGGAAGGACTCCAGTCCCTCTCTGCTTCCTCTGTGGAGCCCCTGTGCATGTAGAACAGTGCTCTCAGAGTTCACATGTGCCTCACACTCTGCTCTCTTTTTTTTTTGTTTTCCAGGCAGTTTTGTACAGGTGAATTCAGGTAAGTGGGTTACAGTGTCCTTTTAGGTGACCCACTGGAGAAGCAGAGCTGGATGAGGTGGAAGAGGGGCTGACCTGGAAGTTTTGCGTGTTGTACCGCTAAAAAATGAAAGAGTTACAGAAATATGCTCTGAGGAGATTGTGGGGGTGCTCTGTGAGTCATGGAGGTGGCAGGTTTTCCCTTTTGGATATAACTCTTTGTGCCCAGGAGGCTCTAAAAAGCATTATCTGCAAACCCCACCTGCTCATGCTGCACTTTGCAGTGGGATCCTGTGAAGATGGTGGTGTGGGTGTTGCATTTCATGTGCAGAGCCCATTTGAAGCTTTTGAATGTATTTCAAGGCAGCTGCTGATGTGCAGGGCAACCTCTGGGACTCCGAATTCTTGTGGGGGTTTTGTGTTGGGATATCCAGTAAGTTGAAAGGATTTTCCTTTTTACTTCCCTACAGGAAAGATGGCGTCCCTATAGGTTATAAAGGAAGCACTTTCCACAGGTAATTCATCTGCTTTTTAGGCACTAAACAGCATCCTGAGCCAGATGGGGGTTTGGGACCAGCCTCGAGTTATTAGTGGTGTTCGAGGCATTTGTGGTCATGGCTAGTGTCACCCTCCTGAGGCTTTGGGGGATCTGGGGGTGCTGTCAGGTGTGTATGCTGGGGTCACTGGGAGGAATCCCCTGTTCCTGGTGTGCCACATGAGAGATCATTGTCTGGCATCTGGTGGAACAGCAGTGGGTCCCAAATGACCTGATATCAACCACTGATTTGTTGCAGATTTCAGGCTGCAGCACTCACAGACTGTTAACTTCTGTTGCACAGCCAGGCAGAACTCCTTTTTACCTTACAGTGAGCTTTCTGAGGCCTTTGTCCACCCAGAACTAAGTGCTGTTTCACTTCTTTAGGGTAATAAAGGATTTCATGATCCAAGGAGGCGACTTCGTAAATGTATGTACTCCTGCATCCCTTTTGTCCTTTTCCTACATTGTATAACTTGCAGCTGTTTCCAAGGGTCCCTGCTGATTTATGGGATCTCCTCCTTTTTTGAGGTGTGCAGTAGTAACTGGGGGTGTCCTCACAGCATTGCTGCCACCTTACTGCAAGAGACATTAATGTCCTTGAAAACAAATCAAGTGTCTGGTGCAAGAGGTCATTTAAATAAAAACTAACTTTTTGTTACTGAATTATTTGGAAATATTAAAGGGTTTGTGCCCGCAGTGGTGGTTGTGCTCTGGCTTGGGTATAAGCAGAGGGGAAGGCTGAAGGGCCACAGGATCTCTTCACTGTCCTGAGACCCAGTAAAATTACTTGAAGTGTTTCAAAATATGAGGGGAGTCATAAAGGTTTTTTTAATATAAAACTTGGCTGTATGAAAGTCACTGAGAGAATTGACTGCACAGTGGGTGTCTCAACCACACCAGACCCTGAGGGAGTTGCTAATTGTGACACTGCCCAGGCGTCCCAGTGGGCTTTGTTACTTCCCCTGCAGCCCAGCAAGCTTTACAGATTGCTCCACTATTTGGAATTTATACAGTATGTTTATTACAAAGCCATCTGGGGAGCAAGCACGGTCACACTGACCCCTGAGCTAACAGTTTAAGTAAGCCACAAAGAACGGGAGGAAAAGAAGCAAGAGCTGGGCAAGAAGATTCTCTGCTGACTGGGCACTTCTCTCATGCAGGGAGATGGCACTGGAGTAGCCAGTATATACAGGGGTCCTTTTGCAGATGAAAACTTCAAGCTGAAACACTCTGCTCCTGGCCTACTCTCTATGGTGAGTGTGAAATAATGACACTACAGGCTAAAAAGCTTTTGGTACTTTCTCTGTGCCTTTTTCCCAAGTGTGTACATTATTTGCTGAACAGCAGAAATCCCCACCACTGGGTATGAGGTCTGGAAGACCTGCTTTGTAACTCCCAGTCAGAAGGCTACTCATGGGTTAATATCTTGAGTAACTCAATAATCCTGATCCTGCATCATCCTTTCTTTGTTGCCTGATGGAGCTCTGGGACAGGCTTGATCAGCTTTCAGAACAGCCTGATTCTTACAGTTTTCTTACAGTGGAGAGTGGTGGTGTTTTCTTCCTCCCTAACACTGTTATCAAGCACTGACCTCGGCAAGGATGAAACAGAGATATTTGGGAGTTCCAAAGCCACAGCAGTGTCACCAGGGTATCTTTCATGACAGACCTTCCTGTTCAACAGGGTTAAGAAACTGCAGCCATTGTGTGTTGTCTGGTAAATGGTGCCAGTGCTTCAGTGTTCCTGCCCAAAACTGCTTTTTCTCCAGCTCTTTCAGCTGCTGTGACCTTAAAAATGCTTAGGGCATTCATCATTTGGATTAGTTATTCACCCAATTCAAAACATGGCCCAAAAAGTGGTGTCATGGCACAGCTAAGCAGCCAGGGTGCTGTGGTGTGGGAGAAGGAATCCACTCCAGTACTGCCAGCTTTGTGTTACAGTGGCCTGGATGCCATGGATGCCAGGAACCATGGATCCCAGCTGGATTCTTCTGAAGCTGGCTGGCAAGAACTAAAAAGCCGAAGCGAGCCTGTCCCCTGTAGTCCTGCAGCTGCAGAACTTGCCCAGTTCACCTGTCAGCACAGAAATATGCTTTAGTGGCTCCTGGTTGTCAATATTGCAAATGGACTTCAGTGTTGCAAAGATGTTTTGTTAACAGAGTGCAAGTGCTCTGGGTGTTGCACTCAGGTGTGAACTAAATTTCACATCTGCATCTCACTTTTCCTGGGAGCCCTGTGCCAACAGATCATTACCTTTCTCATCCTGATCAGCGGAACAGACACCTTGGTTTTATTTTTATTTTATATTTTTATTTTATTTTTATTCTGAGAAAACCTCCCAAATAGCAGAAATCAGCTGCTTTTTTTTTTCCCTTGGTTCCTGGCTTTCAGTTTTCCTCAGGACAATATTGCAGCCAATAAGCACTCATCATGGAAAAGTCCAGCCTTTTTTGAGGAGTGTGCTCTAGAGCCTGGCCTTCAGCACAGTCTTGTGCTGAATGAGCCTCTGTAGAAGTAAAATGAAAAGTTGCTGACATGGCTGTTGCACACACACTGGCGTGACCAGATGTGTATCTTGCTTCCTTTGGTTTGTGTAGCGAAAAGCTAAAAATAAGCTGGTCTAGAGCAACAGCTCTTTCTTATGTGAGATGTGTCTGCCTTCAGCTTTGGCCAGTCTGAAACTTTAGATTTGTCATGTCTTGCCATTCTCAACCCCCAGGCGAACAGTGGCCCGAGCACCAACGGCTGCCAGTTCTTCATCACGTGCTCCAAGTGTGACTGGCTGGATGGGAAGCACGTTGTGTTCGGTGAGTGCCTGCAGCGGGGTCCTGGAGCCCCCCAGCTCAGGGGCATCCTTGTGGGGCAGCTGTTAAATAAACTATAGAGAGAATTGTGGAGCCTCCTCAGCTGGGAGGGACCCACAAGGATCATTGTGCCCAACTCCTGGTCCTGCACAGGACACCCCAGCCATCCCACCCTGTGCCTCAGAGCGTTGTCCAAACACTCCTGGAGCTCTGGCAGCCCTGAGGCTGTGACATTGCCCTGGGGAGCCTGTTCAGTGCCCAACCACCCTCTGAGTGTGGGCTGCTCGTTCTTCCCTTCTTGCTTGTGCTGGTGCTTGCTTGTGCAGCCTGATGTTGTGATGAATCATGGTTGAAATGAATCACTTTTTTCCCAGGTTAGCTTTAATCCAGATCAGTTCCGTGATTGTGTTGCTACACAAATCCTTTTGCCAGTGCAGGTGGCACAGATCAGTCAAGGGATCCCTTTCCATTCCACTGTCAGAGAGGACTGAGCTTTCAGCAGAGTTTTTGGACAGTAATTCTGTGAAACCACATCTGCTAGCTTGCATTTGCTGCTGCTTGAGCTGTAGGAATTCCAGGCCAGCCTTAAGCTGATGTCCTACTTACTTCCCCCCCAAATTCTTAAGTAACACTGATTTTGCTCTTTGCCAGGTTTGCATCATTACATGAGTTGTGTTGCTAGGGAGGTGGTTGGTGCTGGATGGCAGCACAGCTGGTGGCAGTAGGTCTCAAACCCCAAGTTTCTACACAGACCACCCCTGCCATGGGAAAAGGCACCAAACCTGTGCTGAATGTGGAAAATATTTGAAGAGGGATGGTTTCCTTTATCAGTTTAGAGATCAGTTACAAACTCCAGAGTGCCCAATAGCTACACACTGCTCAAGGCTTCTCAGGAAGGGCAAAAATGCATGGGGCTGTGATGGGTGGGGGGATCAAAGGTAAAAAACCATCCATACTGAAGCAGATAAATTTTCTCATTCTAGGTAAAATCGTCGATGGGCTGTTGGTCATGAGAAAAATTGAAGTAAGTTTGAACCCCCCTGTTTCCCCCTGAGTGTCCACATTGGGAAGTGATGTACAGGATTAACAAGAGTTGTCCTGCTCTCTCCAGCTGCCTGTTTACAGGATACCAGGGAATACCAGTGTCGATAGCTGGTATTATCGGTTGTCATCGTTGTAACATAGCAGGAAATCTGGGGAAGCACAGGCTGTATGGGTTGGCTTTGGAAATTAAGGTCTCTCGTGGCTGGGATAGCCTTTGAGCGGAAATTGCGTTCTTGGGGCTTTATTTGCCTTTGCATTTGCTCAGGAAGCCGAATTAAAAAGTTGTTCCATCAGCAGCCCAGACAAGAGTGTGAAGCATCTCACTTCTGTGCCACTGCCTGGGATTATTCAGTGGGTGCAAAATCATCAGTTCTGCTGATCCGTGATCAGCATGTTTAATAAGAAAAATTAAACTAATCTCCTGATGGGCTTCCAGGAGCTGAGGATAAACTCGGTCGGGGTGGGGATTGCTGCCAGCGTCGCGCGTGGTGTCACGGCAGGATAATGAGTAGATTTAACGAACAGCAGTGAGTTCTTTGAGACGCTGACTCCTTGGCACACACATGGGATAACGTGCAGGAGAGCCTCTCATCTAAAAAGTGGGGCAAGCACAGAGCTGTTGGGTACTGGGAGGAGCTGTACAACATGGAATAACCCGTGTGCTGCTGGCCCTTCAGGACAGAAGCACCGCTGGAGGGTTGTGGTGAGCCTGCTTTGGGCATCGCTGCAGTGAGAGCAAAGTAAAGGAAATTTGAGGCTCAAGGAGTCCAGCATATCGAGGGGTGCAGAATGAGGGTGGCTTTGTCACTGTCTCTTGCCTTTCTGCATGAATACAAGTTTGTTTTGCTTGTGGCAGCTGTTTTTAGTAACTGTGAAAGATTTAAGCCAGAGCAGCCTCAAGTGACACGATGCCTGCTGTATCTCATGAGGGGCTCTCCAGTTTTTGCTCTGTTCCTTCCCTCCAATTCAGAGGACCAGCCTCTGCTCTGTGTCCCAAACCTCTGCACACAGAGAGAATTTACCAGCTTACGGCTGGGCCTGTTGCCAAAATACCTAACGGTGCTTCTTTGTTCCTCAGAATTCCCTGTTTTCCGTGTTCCACAAACATCTCTTAGCCAGTCTTCCAGGACGTGTCACTGGCTGGGTTTGCTGTGCTTTGGTGAGGTTCAATGTTCTGTGTTTGTCTGTCCCCAGAACGTGCCCACGGGTCCCAATAACAAACCCAAGCTGCCAGTTGTGATCTCTCAGTGTGGGGAAATGTGAAGAGCAATGTGGTAAGTGTGAGTCTTCCCAGGGACGGTGCCACGAGCCCTGGGCTGCTCTTTGCCTTTCTTTACAAACACCAGAGGCAGCACAGCAGAGAGAAGGTTTTGCAGCTGCAGCCAGGGGGGAGGTGGGGTTGTGGGAGCTGTTCCTTGGATGGAGTTAGACTGCCTTGAGGCCTCAGCTTTAGGAAGTGGATGAAAGGCAACTGCAGCAGGAATCCAGCTGGCATTAGCCAGGCTGGCATTACCCAGGCAGTCTAGCAGGGGACAGGCCTCACTTTGACCTGCAGGTTGGAGAACTCTCCAACTACTGCAAGAAGCAGAGCATCCATGGGTGGGGCAGGCAGGGATCAAGAAAAGGAGAGGAGAAAGGGAGGAGTTGCCTCCTTGCTTGGTACAGCTGTAGGACCCCTGCCACTGAAGGACCAAGGAATTATCTTACACAGTTTTACCTGAACTTGAAAAAAATACCACTGTCCTCATCTGAAGGGAGACATTTCCACTGTTTACTGTTATTCAGGCTTCTTTTTGGTTAAACCAATAGGCTAACATACAGAAAATTCTATTGCCATTTGTCTGCTCACTTTACTATAAAAAACAAATCTCTCTAGATTTCAGTGTGTCGGGCTGCAGCTTGTCAAGAACCTGTATTAGCCTTATCATTGCTCATTTTTTCCAAATTTCAGCAGGCAAGCAGGCTCTGACAAAATCAAATCCCTGCAATTTTTGATCCTCCATTAAGTGATTTCCAAAGACAGCTGTAATTGCCCATGAAGACACGTCCCTGCTGACGTAAATAAAGTCTTAGAGATTCTGCAGCACCTCAGAATCTTGGGAGCTCCTGCTATTTGATGAAGTGACAACAGGGAATGTAATCATTCTTCCATTCCCCTGGTACTTCTGGTGGCATTTACAGGCTTTTGAAGATAAGGACAGCCTTGCTAACGGGCTTTCTTGCTGATGGGCAGAGCTGTGCTGATGGGCTGGGTCCCCTTTAGGGTTGTCCTCAAGCCCAAACTTGCTGATCATTTCAGTTTGGAGTGCAGGATCTCTGGCCAACCTCCAGCTTGAGCCTGGAAGCTTTTCATTCCCAGGGGCAAGGCTGGTGCCACCTTGTGCATTTCCCAGCCAGGTCTTAAGGAACAGCCTTGCTGAGCTGCCTGGGGATGGGAATGGCTTTAGCCTTGCCTGATGTCAGACAGCCACACCAGCTACTTGTCAAGATCCCTGAAAATCAGCTGGGGGAGGGACAGGTTTTAGGGGTTTTAAGTTCAGAGGCAGATGCAGTTGCCCAGCAGGCAGACCCAGGAGGGCTCCTGAGTTCTCTGGCTGATGAAAGCTGGTGTGAACAGCAACTGGCACTCACTTAAAGTCACTGTGTGGCCCCCAGTGTCATTGCACAGCCTTGCTGTCCCAGGATGGGTTGGGAATGCCTGTCCAGCATTTCAGACCTGTTTTCTTCTTTCTTTCAGTGTTCCTTCACCAGTGGTTAGACCTGTGCAATTCCAACTCCAGCTGGCTCCCACGCTGCCCTCAGGCCAGATCCACGCTGTTGATGTTCTCCTGAAATGATTTGATAATGGGCATCATAAATTTTTATTTTGTTCTTTCGCATTTTGAAATGTAAATAAAGAATTTTGGTTTTTTTAAACGTGTCTGCAGTGCACATCAGTTAACACATGTGGGAATAAATTTTCCTCAGGTGAGAAGGGCTGTAGCCTCTTCAGCAACATGCATTATCCCTGGCTTGCTCAGTTGGGAACATTTGATGTGTTATGGAGGGAGAGAAGGGGTGAAAGGAGCTGGGCAGAGCTGTGCTGCCCCAGGGAACTGAGGCTGCCTGGCTGGCAGAGAGGTTCATGGCATCTTGGGAATCTCCAGAACCCTTTTGTGTGCAGGTTTATAGAATTGGTACGGCACAGATTCCATTGCTGTGAGTGAGTGCTGGGCTCTGAGGTGAGTTCTGATGTAAACAAGTGTCTGTCAGCTGTCCCCAGGATGTGGTGGCACCAGGCCATCAGGCTGTTCCACACCATGGGGTGTTGGAGCAGTTCACCAGGTGCTACAAAGGTGTTAGAGCAGAGCTGTAGGCTGGGAAACAGGATGGTGATGCTGTAGGAGTGAAATCGGGGCTGCTTGTCCTGTGTGGTGCAAAGGGCGCAGCTGAGGCTGTAGGTTGATGGAAAAACTGCCTTTCTTCACCCAGAATGGGGCTGGCCACCTGCAGGGCTCCAGCAGGAGCTTCTCATCCAGCTGTTTAAGGGTAAAGGAGTTCAAGGAGAGCCTATTTTGTCCCATGCAGGTGCTTCACCCCATTCTGAGAGGTCCCATCCCTCCTTGGGAGTGGGGTGCACTCTGTGCCTGAGCTGGGTGAGCCCACTGGTGACGTGCCAGAGGAAGGTCCCACAGGCTTGGCTGTGCTCATTTCTCTCCTGGCTCTTTGAAGTCCTGGCAGCAGGCTCGCTCTGGCTCTCAGGACTGCCACTGTCCTCGTTCCTGGGGTTCTCTCCAGCCCCAGGCATCTCACCTCGTACCTGCAGAACATCAAGCAACAAAAAAAGCACAAACACGCCAGCCCTTTCCTCCCCAGCCCCACAGATGCTTTGCAGAGGGCTCTCTCCTGTGAGAGGAGGGTTGGAGGTTCCCAACAGGCTGGCTCAGGTGCCTCAGGGAGCTCTGCCTGTCAGTGCAGTGCTGAAGTTTGCACTTCTGGTTGCTGGTGCCCAAATTCACCACTTTTTCACCAGGGAAACCAGTTTATTTCTGGGCCCAGGCTCAGCAGCAGCACTTTTTCAGCCTGATGTATTTATATCACTGACATCAGCTGGTCTCACTCCCTGCATACAGGGGTCACAGAGCTTCCCCAGATTAATTAACAGCAGCAAATCCATTACTGCCTCTTTGAATGTTGTTCCAATGGCTAATTATATCACATTACATTTCTCTTCAACATGGAATGTGCAGGGTTTCAGCTTTCCCGCTTGTGTGTCTTGTTCCTTACCTGCTGGCTGAAAGTTTTCTCAGAAACCACATTTTTGGGTTGAATTCCCCCACGATGATGTCATATGTAGCAAGGCCTGGAATCTCCTGCTGTAGAGCAGATGATGGAGCTCCTCTCCAGCATCTGCCTCCAGCTGTGGGTGCTGCAGTGGGAGGTGGTGTCTCTGATGGCCTCTGTGTTCCTCTGAGGGTCAGAGTAGCTTCAGGCCCCCCCAAAGATATTGTTGGGGCCCACAGTTTCAGCTGTAGGTGCATGGCCCTGACGTTCCCACAGGCTTCCTCACAGAGCTGGGAGTTTTCTCCACCATTTTCTCTTTCTTGGATCTCTGCATGGTGCATTCCCTAATTCCCATTCTACTGTAAGATTATTTTTCAGATGACTCACTAAGCACCATCCGGTTTTGACATCAGTCCAGCTTCTTTATCCAGGTCATCATCGTGGTGCAGATCCTTGTGGGACTGTGGTACTGTTTTCAAGCTCTTCCCTTCGTCAGCCGAGCTGGAGATCGAGTGGAAAGATGCCCAAGGGAGCTACATGGGACCAGTGTTCATAAACCCTCATGGGTTGTTGTAGTTGGGTTGACCTTGGCTCCACTGGAGTCCCTCACCTGGCCATGGAATGTGGGGAACAGGGATAGAGAAACCAGACAGTGATTTGTGTGTATGATGCTGGAAGTGCTGATCCTGAGGAGATACACACTGGTTGCAAAAACAGTGGAGTGATGGGTCATCTCCCAGAGACCTGGTGACCTCTCCCTCCTCTTATGTGGGAGAGATGACCTAGACAAGGGCAGGGCTGCGATTCTGTGGCCAACAACCTCATTTTTCAAGCGCCCAAGGAAAGTAAGTTGTTTTCAAGGATGGTGGTTTTTCCCCCGGAGCTTCCCTCTGGGGAACCCAGCAGAGATGTTGGGTATCTCCAATCTGCTGTAAGGTGAAGATACAGGGGAAAAGAGATAAAGGGGAGGTGAGAGGTGGTGGTTGGAGAAGGGCTCCAGCAGGGTGAAGAACCCAGCAGTGATGCTTTCCCAACAGCCTGGGTGGGCAGAAGAGCTGCCCCCGCTCCTCTGGGAAAGGAGGGATGGATTGCTTAAGGAAAAGCCAATTTCCCAGGGGTGCTGCTGTATCAGGAATAGTGTGGCCAGCAGGAGCAGGGAAGTGATTCTTCCCCTGTACTGGGCACTGGTGAGACCTCACCCTGAGTGCTGTGTCCAGTTCTGGGCCTCTCAGTTCAGGAAGGACACTGAGGTGCTGGAGCAGGTCCAGAGAAGGACAACGAGGCTGGGGAAGGGACTGGAACACAAGTCATGTAAGGAGCAGCTGAGGGAGCTGGGGGACCTCAGCCTGGAGAAAAGGAGGCTCAGGGGAGACTTCATTGCTCTCTGGAATTCCCTGACAGGAGGGGGTAGCCAGGTGGGGGTCGGGCTTTTCTCCCAGACAAGCAGCAGTAGGACAAGAGGGCTCTGTCTTAAGCTGTGCCAGGGGAGGTTTAGGTTGGACATTAAGAAGAAATTCTTTAAAGAGAGAGTGATCAGACACTGGAATGGGCTGCCCAGGGAGGTGGTGGAGTCACCATCCCTGGAGGCGTTTAAGGGGAGAGTGGATGTGGCACTTAGGCAGTGTCAGGTCAAAGGTCAGACTTGATGATATCAGAGGTGTTTTCCAACCCAGTTGATTCTATGATCTGTACAGAGCTCATTTCCCACCAGTAATTAACACTTTCCAGCCCTTTCTGCCCATCATGAACAGGAGCCCGGGGAGCGCTGCCTGCACAGTTGCTCTGGCCTGGTGAAGTGCTGAGGCCTGAACAACAGGCCCTGATAAACCTTCCAACCTAATGTTATATTGAGACAAAATTCTGTATAATCCTTAGTAAAATACGTTAAGACTACACCTGTGTAAACATTTATGCTTGTTGGTAAGATATACTGGTATTCGTTTATTCGTGTAGATTTGCATCTGTTCATTAAGGAGAGTCAGATATTCTTTGCACCGAGTTAGTGACGGAAGTGTGTTTGTTTAACAACATAAAAGCTGGACTCTCTCACAGCAAAGCTGTGGACCTCACCTATGGGTGAGGATTTCCCAGTTCCTGGGAGTGGATCTCCCTTTCCCTGTGATCAGGGGCTCCCCAGCTGACCCGTGGGTCTGGATGATGATAAAGTATCGAAGAGATAATAACTGGTGATGTATCTTTTTTAATCCCTATGGACACCCTATCCAATAATGATCAGGTGCATTGCTAAACTTATTCTTTTATAATTCTCTGCTTCTTCTACAGTTCTTTGCTGTTTTGCGCTATGGTAAATTTACACCCTTATTCTTTAAAGTTGGTGTCTGTGTTTCTTCTGAGCTGACTGACCCTCGTCCCCTGGCAGAACACCCGGGGATTCTTTACAAGAGAAGGGAGGGCACTCAAGGTGGGGCATGAGGAGTCCTGAGGGGCTCAGGAGGGACCGCGGGGCTCCGGGAGGGGCCATGAGGGCTCGGGAGGAGCCGGGAGGGGCCGGGAAGGGCCATGAGGGGCTGGAGGGGTAGTGAGGGGCTGGAGGTCTCAGGAGGGACTGCGGGGCCCCGGGAGGGGCCGTGAGGGCTCGGAAGGAGTTGTGAGGGGCCGGTAGGGTCACGAGGGGCCGCGCGGCTCCGTGAGGGTCCGTGAGGGGTCGGTGATCACCCGTGGGCAGCCGCGGGCGCCGCCGCCACATGGCCGCGCGCACTTCCCCGCTCGTGCCCGCCGGGGGCGGGCCCACCGGCCGCGCCGGCCAATCAACGATCCGGGGGCGGGGACTCGCGGGCCGGCCGGTGAGGAGCGCGAGCCTGGCGGCCGCGGGGTGCACCCGACCAATAGGCGCGCGCTCCCGTCGGGACGGGCAGGGGCGGCCGCCAATAGGGTTCGGGCGGGGGGGGCGGGCGGTGGGGCGGGAAGGGCCAATGGGGTGGCTCATCGCTTAACGGACAGGACGGTTGGCGAATCGCGCGGCGCGCGGGCGGGGCGCGCGGGGTGGCTAGCCGGTGCGCGCCGCCATTGTGGCCAGTTCGATCGGTATCGGGAGCGGAGAGCGGAGCTCAGCGAGCCCGGAGCAGGGAGCAGCCCCCCCCCGCCCCCCCCAACGGCCGGCCTCAGTCACCATCACAACCGCGGGAGGGCGGCGCGCGAAACAGCAGTCACCACCACCGTCCGCACCGAACAAGCCGCCGCCATGAGCAGCGAGGCCGAGACCCAGCCGCCCGCCGCCGCCCCCGTCCCCGCGGCGGCCCCCGCCGCCGCGCCCGCCGACTCCAAGCCAAACGGCGGCACCGGGAACGGGGGGAGCGGCCTGGCCTCGGCGGCGCCTCCCGCCGGCGGGGACAAGAAGGTCATCGGTGAGGGCGGGCGGGGGTCCCCCGGGGAAGGGGGGAGGGGGAAGGCGAGTGGGAAGCTCCCCGATTTCCCCCCTCCTTGATTTTCCCCACTGCACGGCTGAGGGGCGGCGCGCGCTCCTCGCGGCTGAGGGGGCGGCGCGCGCCCCCGCTCGAGCGGGAGCGCGCGCGGCGGCCGTTGGTCGCCTCCTTTCCCCCCCCCCCCTCCCCTCCCCTCCGCCTCGCGCCCCGCGCGCGCCGCCGGCCCCGCGTGCCGGGGTGGGGGCGGGGCGGGCGCAAGATGTCCGCCACGCGGGGCCCTTTGTGCGCGCGCCCCGCCACGTGCCCCCCTGACGCGCCGCTCCCCTCCCTGCCCTTCCCTTTCTGTTTCCCCCCCACCACCCCATTCCCTCCTTTTTTCCTCCCCCCTCCCCGCAGCAACGAAGGTTTTGGGAACAGTGAAATGGTTCAACGTGAGGAACGGTTACGGCTTCATCAACAGGTGAGCGCCCTCCCCGGGGGGCGGGGGGACCTGTCACGGCGGGGAGCGGGCGTGGGGGATGGCGGGGCGGCGGTGGTTTCCTCTGCAGAAGGAGCTGGGGAGAGGTTGCCCTTCCTCTGACCCGCTCGGGGCTCACCGGGTTGGCTTTTGAGTCCTTTTACCTGGAGCCTTTACCTTACCTTTTACCTAGTGCTGCGCTCTGGCAGCGAGTGTATTTCCACGGCGATGTGTCTTCATGTCACAGTCGTTTCTTATTTGTGGTGGTTTGCGGTTTTTTTTTGGGATTTGTTGTTTCTGGTTTTTTCCCTCATTTAAAAAATATTAAAGTATAGTGGTAGCTTCAGTATGCTGATGGTATTGCCTTTTTCTCCTCTTAAGAATATAAAAGTAGCTGTCAGCATACACGGTATTTGTTTGAGCTCCTGCTTGGAGTTCAGACAATGCAAGCAAAAATTTGCTTTGGGGACTTGGTAGTTAGCAAGTGCTGCTCTCATGAGAATTCCCTCTAATAACACGTGGAGCAAAAGGAGCGCAGTTCACATTGTCTGTTGCCTCACTGGAGTGTATGGACAGGTCTCAAGAAACAAGTGCCCAAAAGATTCTTTACATGACGGTAGTTAATGTGAAAGAATAATTTGAACACTTGTGAGAGTTGTGTGAATATTTAAAATAGGCCTATCAGGGAGAGGAGTCCTGGAAGTGCTCTGCAAACCAGTGCTTTTTAAAAAAGTGCAATTCTGGGGCCTGTCACTTGGAGGGGCCTCCCCTGGGGAGTTGCCAGAGCTGTTCCCCTTATTTCCTTGTACTTCAAGCCCCCCAGTCTTGGAATGCGGCTGAAAACTGGGGAATCCCCCTTTAGGGCAGCAAGTGTAGTGCTTTTATTGGGCCTTTTATTACACTTGGGCTTAAACACTGCCTTTTTGAACTGTCTATTACTTTATGAGCTGGTCCAAAGTGTCTGCCAAGCTCCACATTGGTTTTGTGCCTGCAGCTTTACAAACTTGCCTCCCAGTCAGCCCAGTTTGCGTTGCTCATGCCGTGTTCCAGCTCCCAGCCTTGTGCAGTCACCAGTGCCTGGGAGCTGCCGTGTCTTTGGCGCTGGAAACGCCTCCCAAGTCCCAGCCACAAACCCCACCTCGAGGGAAGGCTTTTCCTGTTCCCTCAGTAGTGGAAATGCTCGGTGATGTCAGTCGAGTGAGGAAGCAGCAGCAGCTAGTTAAGACATCCGAGTGGCTTCCCTAGTCATTACTTTGGCAGCTGTTTAATCCCTGAGGTTGCCATTCGTAATGAGAAACCCAGCATGATCTGCTGTTATCAAAAGATTAGAGCCGCGGCCTGGGAACCGAACGGGAGGACATTTCCTCACATTTCCTCAGCTCTGGAATCTGCCTGGCTGCAGGGAAGCCGTGCGGGAGCCCCTGCCCGTGCGTGGCTCTGCTTCAGCCAGATCTGCTCGCAGATAAACTCAGCTCTGGAGCAGAAATCGGCTTTGATGTATGTGCAAAGGTATTTCCTGCCTGCTTTTAATGTTAGAAGTGCGTTTCTGCTCCGAAATAGGGAGTTTGATTTCTGAGTCTTTGTCGATTTTTTTCCATGGTTGTCAAAATAAGAACTGGGCGTTCAGGCCGCTGGCTTTGTCCCTACCCGAGCTGGAGCTGGTGTTTGGTATTGTCCAGCCTGGCCTTTGATGCCCTGCTGGATTTTAAAGTGGAGTTATCTCAGTCTGTTGGCTTGTCTGATTCCTTTTTAAATTTATTCTTATGGATTAAAGATGTGAATGAGAGAGTGGCTTAGTGCAAAGATCAACTAAATGGCTTGTTGGGCCTTTGGAATGGGGGTTTTTATTGTACCCTTCCAAATTTTCTTTAAAGGAAGTGATATCTCCTACTGCTCCACCTTCCACACAACAGCACACTTGCTGCTTCCAGGTGTGCTTGCTGGAAAACAGCATTGGGAATGGTGTGGCCAACAGCATGGGGCTGTGAAATGGCCTAGTGTGTTTTTTATCTGTGTGTGCACTGTTGGGCTCTGGCTGACCCAGTCAGTCATCCATCTAAAACTCAGATATCCTCTTAAATGGAAGCTGCATTTGGAAAAGGAGTTTAAAACCAAGCATCTGCTCTGGTTGGGCAACAGTGCTTGTGGAACGCAGAGGATGAAAATTTCCTACAACCATTTTTGAGCTGAGGCTGAAGGAAGGGGCTCAGCATTTTTACTAGAAATGTGTTACTGGGCTCTTGTGAAGGTTTTCAGCTTTTGGACCTGTGTTGTGAAGAAGAGTCTTTAGGCTCTGGCTTTGCAAGGGCTTCTGGGTGCTGCATTGTGGGGCCTTGAAGATGAGATCAGAGTGGCTCTGCTCTGCTGCCTTTTGGCTGCCTTTTTCCAGTAACCTTTGGGGCTTGTAGGTATCAATTCCATGGGAAACAAGGTGACATTTTTTTACTGGTGGTCTCTGACAAATAGCCATAGCTTGGATGGAGCTTTTGGAAAAAGTCTTAGTTGTCAATTCTCACTTTTTAAAGCCAATGGTGAGGAGCACCTGGCTTTATCTTATAAAAAAACAACAAACCAAACATTCTGTTACCCATTGCTAGGAGCTCTCCAGTTCTAAGCACATTTTGACCCAAGCTTACTTGTGTCTTTAACCAGTCCTTCTAGGAAATAAAAACCTCTTCCCTGTTGCTTCCAACTGTTTCATGCAGTAATGAAACACCACAAGGGTGGGTTGGTGTGATGGGAGCTGGGATGTCCGTGTGTCAGGAGCAGGGGAGAGATGGCTTGTGCAGCTCTAACCAGTCCAGGGGTGTTTCTGCTCCTCCTCAGAGCAGAACAGAAACTTGTGACCAGAGCTGGCTGCCTCGTGGCAGTTGTGGAAGCTCTGCCATGATCATGCTGCAGGATGGATGTTCTTTGGTCCTTGTTGGTCCAGACCTGAGCTGTTTTCTGCTTCTCAAGAGGGGAGATCCAGGGTTGACTGACCCTGCTGCCTTCATGGACAGCTGATGGTGCTGTTCCTCGAGGCTGAGGGGATAACTGGGACTCCAGTGGCAAGGGCACAGCTGCTTCCAAAGGCTGCAATTCCAAAGGCATTCCCCCACAGAGCACTGCCAGGAAGGAGTGACTGGTCCCTTTCAGGTGTTCAAACACCTCCATCCTTTGGATGTGAAGGATAGAGGAGTGTGCAGGAGTGAGGAGGAATGTGCCTTGCTGGGCTTGAGTGCGTGCTCTGCACCTTGCACAGGCTTCCTGCATGCAGTAAGCTGGTAGGAACTAGTTGAGAGCAGGCTGAGCAAGGCTGATGCTCTTAGTCTGTTGTCATGATAGATTTGCATTTTGGCTCCAGGCCTGATGATTGAATTTTTAATTTACTGTGCATTTCATTCATGAATCTCAACTTCCTGTTGTCTTGCAGGAATGACACCAAGGAAGATGTGTTTGTCCATCAGGTAAGAAAGAGCTCCTTGAAACTGAAACATGTCCCCTCTCTGAAATTGCCTGTGCCTGACCCATGTAAGTAGGATTGAAGAGGGAGAACCTCATGTGTTCTCTGTTACTTGAACACAAACATCAGTTGCTCTATGTGTTGCAAGTAGAGCCTGGATTTTGTGTGTCCACATGAGGTACATGGGGCTGAGGTGATGTGCAGTGAGGAGAATTGCCACTGTGTGTGTGGGGATAACTGCTTGTAGAGTCATACAGTGATTAAGTAAGCATCTGGAAATAAAGTTAAATGAAAAAATTGAAGCAGGGAGAGAAATTAATTGGGCTGTAATAGGGATGAAGTGCTAGTGAAGCTTTTTTTTTTCCCTAGGAAAAAGTTTTATAGATTTTATTGCTCTAGGCTTTCAGTGAAAGTCTACAAAGATTTTAATAGGGACTTCCTCAGTTTAGCAGATAAGTATCCTTAGATATAATGTATGGTGAGCATGGTTAGGATTAGCTTAGCCCTTTGACTGGCAAGGCTGTAGTCAGCAGTGTGCTTTTCACCTTTTCTGTAGGATCTCTTGTCGGGAAACAGCCCACAAGGAATTCTTAGTGGAGCATGGTTTACTTCTGGCATTTAGGAGTCCATGGATCATCCTTTTGTCTGAAATTAGGGATGTGCTGCTGATATTAACACAGAGGAAGGGAAAAGCAACCCCTGGAAAGTGTTTTCTGTTTGATTTGTCAGCTCTCAGCCTCTTGCTTGTTCCATGCCTAAATTACCAGCTGTTAGAAGCGATGGTTTGTGAGAGGTTATTCTGTAGTGGGCAGTGGAGAAAGGCTGAGCAGGCAGGGACCTGTGCCCTGAGGGGAAGTCTTTCAGACCTGATTTGCAAGTAGGGTCACCTGTGAGTGACCTTGACTTACTAGTCGTGTTTCAGGGCTTGTCATGTAACTACTGTCTGTGTTTCTGAAATCACAGTTCGGTAATGATTTGTTTTAATGTAGTAGTTTTTACAATGAACCACTTTTAGGGGTCTAATCTGAAAGAAATCAGCTTGTTTGAGAAGCTCCAGCTGTGTCTGCTATTCCCCATCCCTGTTATCTACCTTGGTTTTCACAAGAGCTGTTGGACTGGCTGCTGTTGTAATAAGGCTTTCCCTGAAATCACTGCTGTATAGGCTGAGACTTGTGGCCATGTTTTTCCTTGGATTTTGTCCCATTTAGGAGAAAAAAAATCTAGTCAAATTGTGTTGCAAGTATTTTTTGTTGAAGTTGTTACTCTGGTGTTGCTGTTGAGGTGAAGTATTTGGTCAGCAGAAAGTGGCTGAGTGTGGTGGGTCTCCAGCATTAACTCATCTGTCAAAGATGTCACCTGCTACTGCAGAGCACTGAAAATTGAGTGTAAACCAGAGGATTGTCTGCTGGCACCTGTGAAGGGCCAATCCTTGGTGTGTCATATACAGCTAGAGTAGATGGGGGATTAATTGGTAAATCCTGTGGTGGAAGCAATGCTGTTGGAAGCCTCAGAGGAAGAAACCTCCTGATTTCTGTCCTCTGCTGTGTTTCTATAGTGTGGGACCCAGAGGCTGCTGTGTCCTGTGGTGGTGTGGGAAAGGGTGGAGGGCTGGAAATCCAAAGGGGTGATTGGAAAGGCTGATACATTGCTGCATGTGCTTCAGGGGAATGTGTAGCTGCCACAGTGGTGTTGAATGCTAAACTCTGGTCAGGAATCCTGTGGCCGGTGTGTGGTGTGGGAGTTTTGTTGTTTGTTTTCAAGCTGCTTTCTCAGCCAGCAGACGATGTGTTGACAGATGCTTCCAGTCAATGGTAAAGCTGTTGCACGTTTCAAATAGGCCAGAACTGTAGTAACAGAGGTGCATTTTGTGGCTTCCTTGATTTTTCCCAGTGGTTCAATTGCTTTGTTGGGAGTACAGCTCTTTCTCCTAAGATGAGAAATTTAAATATTTAGTCATCTTTAAAAAAAAATAAATAATAAAGTCTTCATATGTACTCCTTTGTATTCTCATGTTGTGCCTGCACTGTTGTGTTGTTAGACTGCCATAAAGAAGAATAACCCCAGGAAGTACCTCCGCAGCGTAGGAGATGGAGAGACCGTGGAGTTTGATGTGGTTGAGGGAGAAAAGGTAAACACATCTTCTCGGGTGTCAGAGCACACATGGAAAACTCGGACTGCAGGCTTTGGTGTGGTGCCTGTGGTTTGAGTCGATGCCTGATGACATCCGAGGAGGTGAATGGTTTTTCATTGCTTCACAATGTGGCTGTAAATCGCTGCTCAGTGCTAGCCTGTGTTGTGCTGCAGCTGGAGGGCTGCCTGACTGTCTCCCTAACGCTGTCCCCACTCTTTAGGGCGCGGAGGCAGCCAACGTTACAGGACCTGGAGGAGTTCCAGTGCAGGGCAGTAAATACGCAGCAGACCGTAACCATTACAGACGATATCCACGTCGTAGGGGCCCTCCACGCAACTACCAGCAAAACTACCAGAACAGTGAGAGTGGGGAAAAGAACGAAGGAGCAGAGAACATACCAGAAGGTCAAGCCCAGCAACGCCGTCCCTATCGCAGGCGGCGGTACCCACCTTACTACATGCGTAGGCCCTACGGGCGTCGTCCACAATATTCCAACCCTCCCGTACAGGGAGAGATAGTGGAGGTAATGTTTGCCTAAGGTGTGGTGCTAAATAGTCTTGGTTGCTTTGGAGCAGGGTGATGGGACGTGGCTCTTGACGCTTCTCTTTTGGCGCTCCAGATGGTTTTGCTGAGGTTTGGCGGTAAGATGAAATGCTGTAGCTAAAGGTCTTAAAGTTATAGCTTTTAAAAAACAATGTGTTTGAATTTATATGATTAAGTGAAAGATTCTCCACTGTGTGCACACTTGTGCCCTAGAACTGCTGCCCACCTTGACTGAACCTGACACCTTTTCAGCTCCTTCCTCGTGGCGTGGCGAGCTGTGGCGTTAACACGCTTCTGCTGGGGGCTGAGGAGGTTGTGTGGCCTGATGTCTTGCAGGGTGCTGACAACCAGGGTGCAGGAGACGGCAGACCAGTCAGGCAGAACATGTACCGGGGTTACAGACCACGATTCCGCAGGTATGCTGGAGATGGGCTTCTGGTCTTACACTTGTCTTTCAGCAGCAGAGCCAGGACATGGCGATGCTCAGATGCTGCATGGTTAAAGCCTAGCTTGACTTTCAGGGGTCCTCCTCGTCAAAGACAACCTAGAGAGGATGGGAATGAAGAAGATAAAGAAAACCAAGGGGATGAGACCCAAAGTCAGCAACCACCTCAACGTCGGTACCGCCGTAACTTCAACTACCGACGCAGACGCCCAGAGAACCCTAAACCACAAGATGGCAAAGAGACGAAGACAGCCGAACCACCAGCTGAGAACACGTCCGCTCCCGAGGCCGAGCAGGGCGGGGCTGAGTAAATACCGGCTTAACATCTCTACCATCATCCGGGTGCGTGGCTGGGGGTGCCCTTTGCTGACGTGCTTCTCATGCTTTTTATTTTTTAGTTTGTGCCTTACAAGGTTTGGTTTGTTCTTGCTCGTGTGTGCTGTGACTGATCTGTGACTGTGCTCGCAGAACCGAACTGCGAGGCTTTGCTTTGCCAATGGTGGTTAATTGGGAGGACTTAGTTACAGGCTTTAATTGTCGTTGGTGGAGTTACACTTAAATAGTTCAGTCTTACAGCAGTGTCTGTCCACTCAGAAATTCAAACAGTGCAGGTGTAGTGACTCCTGTAGCCAGGAGAGCCAGGTCCTGGGGTTTACTGAGCTCATTCCCACAGGGGTGTTGGGTGGCAATGAGACCTCGGCATCCATTTCTACAAAGTTGATGCAGAATTAGCAGGAGTGTCCTGAGAGGATCTTTTTATCTAATTGAAGTCCTGAGGAAAAAAGGGTCCTATTGTCAGAGCCTGCAGGGGCTGTGGTTGCAGTGCTGAGGTGCCTGGGAGGGCTTCGTGCCAGGCAGGGACCAAAAGCTGGGCTTGTTGCAAGGGAGCCTGGCAGTGATTGGTGCTTGTTTGGTGCTGATTTCTGAAGGACAGTTCTGGTGTTCATCTCGATGGTCAGCACCTCCTAGATGAACTCTTAACATCATAGGGCACTTTGGTTCCTCTTGCTATTGAGGAACATTGGAGAATATTGGTTGTGGTTTCTGTGCTCTGGGCAGTGACTGAGCTGTGTGTGCTGGCAGAGCCAGTGGGAACAGCCATCCCCATGGCAGGGAGGGGGAGATGTAGGTGGAATCTCTTTGTATTTAAACTGACTGACTGTTCTCTGGGGTCCCCTCTGGAGTCTGGTGTTGCTCCTGTGGGGAAGGTGTTGGTGTGGTTGCTGGAAAGGGGGGGTTGACAAGCATCAGTAGCTGGCAAGGATTGTCCTGTGAGCGTGTGACAGGCAGCTCAGGGAGAGCTTTTGAGCTGCAGGTGAGTCTTGGCACTCAGAGCACCTCTGTCACCTGTCTGATCAGCCTTTTCTCTTTTTCTCTTTCAGTTTAGTCATCAAAGAAAAGACTTTAAGAAATGAAGAAGAAAACGAAATTCCAGCAATAAGAAATGAACAAATGAATTGGAACTGAAGACCTTAAGTGCTTGCTTTTTGCTGTTGACCAGATTACTAGAACTATCTGCATTATCTATGCAGCATGGGGTTTTTATTATTTTTACCTAAAGAATTCTCTTTTTGGAAATGATAAACACGTTTTTTAAAAGCCTGTTTTTTCTCAATATACCTTTAAAAGTTTGTAAATTGTTTCATATCTGGTCAAGTTGAGATTTTTAAGAACCTCATTTTTAATTTGTATGGAATATACGCCTGATTTTTTCAAGTCAAACTGCAAGCATCTGTTAATAAAGGTCTTAAAGAGTTACTGTGTGTGCTTGGGTGTTTTAAACCCACTTTTGTGTGAAAGGGTCTTAAGTGTTCCTAGAAAGTTTGGGGAAAAAGATGCTTTATTCCTTGGGCATATGGGTTAGTGGTGTAAAACACAAAAATTGAAGTGAAAAAATAATGAAGGTGCAGTTGAATCCCACTGGAATGGGATGGGCAGGCATGGAGGGAGGGGAGTGCCTGGTGTGAGCAGTGTTTTCCAAGAGCTGTTTGCTGGGACAGCTCAGCTGTGTCCCTGCTGGATACAGCAGTCACAGAACTGAGGTGGTGTGAGGGTGCTTCAAAAAAAAAAGGAAAGAAATACCCCAAAATCAAGAGAATCACAGATGGGTTTGGGTTGGAGGGACCTTAAAGCCCATCCAATCCCACCCCCTGCCACGGGCAGGGACACCTTCCACTATCCCAGATTGCTCCTTGTTTTTTTGGGACACAGATGTGTTATCGCAGCAGCTGCTGCAGCGGTTGCTGGTGTCTTGCTGCTGGTGTGCAGGGAAGGGAACTGGGGGTGAAATGAGGGGGCCTGGGTTGGCTGTAGCAATAGCAACGTCCCCCAGATGTCCCCCAGCGGGGCAGGAGCGCAGAGACCGAGCTGTGCCTTGTGCCAAAACCGGCTCTGGCTGTGCCCAAGTGCCGCGGTGAGAGCCTGGAGAGCGGGGCTGCTCCCCCAGAGCATGGAGTGTGACTGCCACTGCAGAGGTGGCTGCCCCACGGCAGCTTTAGGGATGTTTCTGCACACTAATTGTCTCTTCTTAGTCATTTTCCTACGAGCTCCAGTGCCCCAAGCACCCTCTAACGCTCACACGTGCCGGTCCCCCAGCGCTGTGCCAGCTGTGAGCATCCTGCCCTCTAGACACTGCTGTTTGACAGCAAACTGTCATTCCTGCTCCTTATTCCTGTCACTCAGCTTCAGCTTTCGGATTTCCTCCTCTCCCGGGTCCCTGGGGTGTTGCTGACACCGACAGCTTCTGCCCAGCTTCCCTATGTGAAGGTTCTTGTGTGAGGGTGAGGAGGAAGGACATGAGCACCAAACCAGCATTCAGTGACTAGGGGTGGTGAGGATGGAGCTGGTGGTGGGTTTGGATTCTGGTTTGTTTTCATAATGGCTTGCAAGTGAAGAAGGATAATAATTCACCTGGAAAACAGAATTCCCGTTCTGTATGGACTTTAAAACCCCAGTAGAGCACCTCCCTCAGGCTTCAGACTGACTCACCTGCTTGTGCCTGATGAGTATGGCTGCAGTGGTCCCCAATGATCCCCCGTGAAAACACTGATAACTGAGTGCTCCAGACTCCTGGGTTTACCCCGGTTTTGAGTGCAAACACCGTGCTGCCCCATGCCAGAGTGCAGGGGCAGCTTCCAGCGGGGCTGGGGTGGGAGGGACCAGGGCCACCAGCCACGTGGAGTCAGTGTTGCTCTGGGCAGAAGAGGCTTCCCACTGAATTCCTCCAAAGTGTGGGCTAAGAAACCTCAGAGCAGCTCCTCTGCCCTCAGTGTCCCAACAGCTTTCCCAGGGGACTTGGGGGCATCTTTTCTCAAAGCAACACTTCTCTGGGATTTATTTTCATGAAACCTGGCTGGAAGTGGGGAAAAACCCCCTTCCCTGCGTGAGTGCTGCAGCAACCTTTGCTTTTAGCAGCCACTGATGCTGCAGCTGGTGGCAGTCAGAGCCTGGAAGCAGCTGCAGAAAGGTCCCAGTCCGGGTGCTGGTGCTTTAACAGGGTCATACTGGCGAGGAGAGCATCCCACAGCGGGTGCAGGAGGTGCTGCTGGCCGTCACACCCGGGAGTCCATGGCGTACATCTTGCTGGTGGCTGTTCGGCCCCAGGGCTGGGGACGCATCTGGGGTTGCCAGTGACTGCTGGGAGCTGCCAAGGAAGAGTTGGATTTGTGTCACGGCTGGCAGTCCCAGGAGGGCTTGAGGCTGCCACAGCGTGGAGACATGGCAGGAGAAGGGAACCTGGACAGCCAGGGGGGTCAAATTCCAGCCCGTGGGACCAGGCAATAGGAGTGGAAGTGACATCTGGGTAGGCATCACCTGCCCAGTGTCCCTGATGGTGGAGCTGGTGGCCCAGGCTCTGGCTGGTCACAGGGATTCAGCTCCAGCATGGATGTGGATGGATCCCTGCATCCCCTCCATGCCCTCACTCAGCCCCATCCTGCCTGGTGTACCCTCCCCATCCAAGGGACACAGGGTGGGCACAAAGGGGCTCCCCCTTGGTTGGGCTGGACCCTGTAAGAAGCACCTGAGCCCCCCCTGAGCGAGTCCTTCACTCCCCATCCCTGCAGGGCAAAAAGCTCCTGGAGTTGGGATGGGGTGGGACGGGGCAGACTGACCCGTGCAGGCGTAGAGGCAGCAGGTCAGCAGCACCGATGCCACAAAGCAGCCGGTGGAGCCGGCCATGCCCAGCCAGCAGGACCACCCGAAGTCGTAGTGCACTCCCAGGAATATGTTGTGTGACACCAGCGTGGCCCTCTCCACGTACACGTCCACCGCGTACCACACGGAGCCCACCAGCCCCAGGATGCCTGGGAGGAACGGGGGCTGGTCAGAAAGAACCACACAACCCTCCCCAAACCCCCCCTCCCCGAGGTCCTGCTGAGGGGGTGCTGCTCTCCTGGCATCCCTCCCAGCTCCCTGTGGGACACAAGACCTGTCTGCCCCATCTCCCCAGCACTCCCAGCCACGCACTCCCAGCGCCGAGCGTGGCTCCGGCCCCGTAGCACATCCTCAGTTTGACACAAGGGTCTTCCCTGAGGAACTTGATGCAGTCGAGCCCAAGGACCAGAGCAGCCAAAGCCAGGCCAGCCAGGAGGTCTGCTGTGATCATCAGGGTCCTCGTCACCACGATCTTCACTGGGCAGGGAAGGAAAAAAAAAAAAACAACCAGAAAGGGGAATGAGGAATGGTCAGAGGAACTGGTCTCTCCACCCCACCTTGCTGGCTGTGTCCCTGCTAAAGCTGCCCAGCTCACAGTGGGACCATCACACTGGGACCCACCAACCCCATTGCTGCCGTGGGCCAGAGGAAGGTGCTCAACAGGCTCATCAGAAACTTAATGAGGGCTTAATTAGACCAGCTCAAGAAACCAAATAACTCAGGGTGCACCCATCAGCACCCAGGATGTGGTTATCTGCTCAAGACCTGCTTGGGCAGAAGATGCTGCTGCCCAGACTATTTCTTCCCCCAGGTTGTGTAGCTGGTGTTTTGAACAGCAAATGTCAATGTGCCAATGAAAACAGAGATCTGGCACGGGTCACATCATCAACTGTGATGGGACTGAGCCCTGAAACGCTCCCTCCTCCCCAGAGCAGGATGGCAGCCCCCCTTAGTCCGTACTGACTGCTTGTTTCCTTCTCTACTGCCTGAATCTGTGTTGCCCCATGTCATGATGTGACACAAAGGGTTCTCTGTTCAGGGCTTGATGTGCCCCGTGCAGGCCAGGAGAATTGTCCCTACCCCAGTGTGACTGTCCCTGAGCTGATGGCACAAGTCCCTGGCCACTGGGAACGGTCCTTGCCCTGCCTGCAGCACGGTGGGCTGCAAATCCCACTGTGCAATAGCACAGCTTACCTGGGTGGTCAGCCAGGATGGAGTCATACTGGTCACAGGTCCTAACCCCATCCTGCATGTTGGTGACACACTCCCTCCAAAGGCCCCGGCATTTGTGACTCACCTTGAAGCAGGAGAAAGACACCCAAAAACACCAAGAAGCCCTCCCAGCTCCCCAGGGGTCTCCCAGCCCAGCAGGGCAGATTTCAGGCTCCCACCACCACACCTGGACACGTCCCAGTGACTGCCTACCCATACCTGCTCTCTGCCTCCTCCTCCTCCTCCTCCTGCTCCAGCATCTCTCTGTCTCTCTAATCCTCTAACCCTTCAACCCAAGCAGAGAGCGGTGGGTTTGTCCCACCATGTTCCCTTTCCAAGCCTGTGGGGACACGGTGCAACCTCAGGGAGAGCTCCCAGCTGCTCACCTGGAGGGTGGTGGCTGCTCTGCTCACCTGTCAGGTGGTTTCTCTGCTCACCTCCAAGCTGTCGTCAGCATTGACCATCCAGCAGTCTGTGCACGTGGCCAGGAGCAGGAAGAGTGTGGAGAGGAGAGTGAGCCCAAACGCTGTCATCTGCAGGGCTGAGCTCATGGGGGCACCTGCAAGGGCACAGAAACATCCCCCACCTCTGCTCTGGCTGCTTCCAGCCACCTGATCCACCAAGGACAAAGTGCCACTGGCTTTGTCAGGTGTCCTCTGGATCCCTAAGAGCCACCTGGGCCCTGCCTCGTGGTGCTGAGTGCTGCCAAAATGCTCCAGTACCCTCAACTGAGATTGGGCTGCCAGGTTTGTATGCAGAGGGAGCCTTCAGAGACACAGTAATTTTGCAGTGGAGATATTCCCACACTGGTTCCCTCTCTTCCAAATAGAAGCTGCCAACCATCAGTAGTTGCCCTTTGGGAATCAAGAGCTGCTGGAAACCACTGTTAAATAACTGCTGCTGCCAAAACCTGTGACCTGAGCATGGGTCTCCTGGTGTCCAGAGGTTCTCTGGATGCCTCCATCCCTGCAGCCATGTGACTTGGTGGGGACATCATCTGCCTTTTCTTGCTTTTTTTTTTTTTTTTTTTTTTTTTCCCTCCAAGAAAAGCCACGAGGTGTTGAAACATCCAGGTGGGAGCACAGTCCAGTGTCCCATGGAGGTGTCCTAATCCCAAACTCAAGCCTAAAGAAGCATCTCCCATTCCAAGATGGACTAAGAGCTGCTGGGGCTTGACATGAGTGCCCTGAGGAGCTGCCAAGGCTTTCCAAAGAGCAGGAGGGATGGGATCATCCCATTTCCATCCTACTCGAGATGAAGAGACTGCAGGGAAGGGATCTGTGCCCAAGGTGTGGACATTGCTGGGTAGGACTCCCACCTTGCCAGGTTTAGCAGCCCAAAATGCCAAATATTTCAGTGCCTGAAGTTGCCACCACTGCAACAGCCTTTTGGACGGGGGTTTACATGGATTAATTAATTAATTAACAAGACCAGGTGAGTCTCTGAGCTGCACGGGTTAATTATCATGAGGTGATAACTTTGTCACCACCAGGTTTGGTACCTCCAGCCAGAGGCTGCCCACCCTGGCACAGCCCTGGCTCCCTGTGGGGCAGAGCTGGGGAGGAGGGTCACGGTCCCCACACCCAGCGTGCCACATCTACCCCCACATCCCCCCTGGGATGTCACTGGGAGCAGGGACATCACTCCCCCACCATCTCTGAGCACTTCCACCAGCTTCACTCTAAGCATGTCTTATCACAAACAGCCTCCTAGACCCCGGTTTACCATATTTTTTTTTTTTAATTCCCCAGGCTCCGTTCTGAGCTAACTCTCCATAACCTTATTTGTTTCCACTAGACCCTGGTTGTTTTGCAGCCTTTGAGGAAAATCTGTTCAGCCACTTGAGTTATATGAGCAAGAGAAGAGAAAAAAAAAAAAGGAAAAGAAAGAAATTCCTAATGCTGGGAAAAACCAGCCCTAAATAAACCCTGCTGGCAAGAAAAGGGGCATTACCTTCACCACAGGCTCATCGTAGCTGCAGTGGGATGACGACAGAACCTCTTTGTTGCCGATGGTTTGGGATGGGGATGTGGGTCTGGAAGGCTTTTAAATGCCAATGGGATCGGATCTTGACCCATCTGGTGGAGCCAGGGGTGGGCAGTGCTGGCCAGAGCCTGTGCTGGGCTATTTAAGGTCCCTCCAAGGCACGTCAGCTGAGCTCTGTGCTCCGAGACGTGATGGGCATCCCTGCAGTGAGAGCACTCAGAGGCTGGGAATGGAGCCTCCACAAAAATGTCACCTGGGGAAACCTCTGGGAACCCGCTGGGAACTCTCCCCAGGTGAGGGGACTCTGTGTCCTGGGCAAATATCCCCCATTTTTTAATTAGACCTTTTAATTATTGCCTAGGGGTGAGTGGCCTAAGACCCAGGGGTGGTGCAAGAGAGTCGGAGGGATGGAAGGGGCCAAGGAAAGAAGCTGGAATGCCAGGATGAGAATGAACTCTTTTGGTTGGTAATTAAGACCCTTCTTTTTTCCCCTCCATTAAGCAGAAAACGAGTGGCAACCCCTGCAGTGGTGATGGCTCAGGTACCACGTGTGGTCAGCCCCCGAGGAGGTGCCTGTGACCCTGAGGAGCAGCACCCCAGCTGCCTGCCACTTGGAGCTGCCCTAAAAACTTCTTGTTTATTCCCTGATCCTCTACTATTTGGAGAAAAAAAATAAAATCCCTTTTGCTGTGTCTTTCTTGTGCAGGGTGCCCGTTGCAGCATCCCCTGGGCACTCCTGGGCCCGGCATTGCCCCATCACCTGCACCCTCATCTCCCAGAGCCACAGGAAACAGTCACAGGCACATTTTGGGGATTATGGCTGAGGTGCACTTGGGTTTTTAGAGTGGATTTTTTTTTTTTTTGGTGTTTCTTTTTTTTCCCCTCTGGATAATCCCCTGCAGCTTTTTGCTGCGGGGATTTTGGCAATGCACCAAGGCTTGAGCTTTAGCCCTGCAGAGACCCCCAGGTGCCTGATGTGTGCGACTGCTTGGGCTTTATTTTGAGTTCTCCTGTTTTCCCAGGATTTTGGAATGTGGCAGGCCCAATCCTTTGGCATGTTAGCAGCAAATTAGTGCCAAAAACATCCAGAAGGGTTTGCAAACCTTCATTTTCCGACCTTTACAGCTCAGGAATTTATGGTCCTTGCACATCTAGGACACGTGAAATTTTGGTGTGACCCCAAGTGATACAAAACTGTGGATCCGTGGCCTTGGCCACCTATAAAAGAAGTTTATTTGTATTTTCTGCTCATCTAAACAGTCACTTTATGATACATCAAACCAATCTGCCTTGTCAATCCCCAAATGAAACCTTCTGGAGGGCTGAAAGATGCAGGTGGAGGGGCAGAACCACCAGCAGTTGAGTAATTAAGCTCCTTTCCCTGGTTAATGAAGGTGAAAACCAGATCTTGGCTCCCACCAGGTTTGTCAAACCCCTGTGTTACAAAAGTGGTGCTGTCAAGGCCCAAATCTTGATGCTTTGGCACACATTGTGTTAAAAAGCCTGCTGTGGCTGGACAGCAAAAAAAAAACCAGAAATAAAGATGTTTTCTTTGATGGGAGCATCTCAGAGAGTTGGAGAGAACTCAGTAATGCTGTTGGGGCAGGACAATGAATAAATATTAATAAAACCACGACCAAATTCAAACAGCCACGTCCCAGGGGTGTAAGGAAAGCCCCTCTGTGTACCTTTGGGGGGAGGGTAATTTTCCCTTTTCCCTCATTTCTGCCTGGTTAAAAATTTAAGGTCTGTCTTTTGACACCTTGGAGGTGTCACAGGAACCACCAAGGAGGGTAAATCCTGTTTTTTTGAGGGGGGATGGGGTGTATTTGTGGACCAGGCAGGACCAGGAGGCTGAGGCGAGGCAGCAGCCCTGCAAAAACCTGGATGGAAAGCATTATCCATGAGGAAAAACAAGCACAGCAGGACAGGGCAGGAGGTCGTGCCCCTACACAGGGGAGAAAAAATCACCTTCAATTAACTAAGTGCCTAATTAGGCACAAGTCAGCTCTGAATCCATGGAAAATGGGAGAAAATTGGCAGAGTTCAGCTCTGAGGGTCTGTGAGACGATCCATAAGAGGAAAATGCTGGTGGCATTTCAGCCTTGGGAAGAGTCACAATCCCAAGGGGTTTAACCTTAAATTGAGCAATTCTTAAGGCCATGTCCCCTCCTTCAAAGAGAAAAACGTGGTAAAAGAGTCGAGGTGTTCATGGAGGAGGGCAGGAACCATTTAGGATGGGGGAGTGGCTCTGACCCAGCACTGGAGGTGGGGACTGGTCCAGGTGGGGAGTCAGGGTGGGATGAAAGAGACAATTCCAGAAAGATACCCGTGATTGAAAATATTTTAATACAATTTTTAGTACAAACAGGGAAAAAAAAAAAAAAAAAGCTCATTTAAAAATCCCCACCCATCCCATTTCCCAGGCCACGAATCCCATAGAAAAATTAATTGGAATTTTATATTAAAAGAATAAAAACGTTCTTTATACAACACTGCGATATAAAAAGGCCTTTTTAGTTGATTTTTTTGGTGGGTTTTAAAGCACAAAGCTCCTTCTCAATCCTTTTGGTTGGTGATCTTGGAGGGGAACCCCAAAATTTGGGTTCAGCACCTGGTGGGTGAAGCCAACTTACAAGCACTGCTTTCTCCCTGAGGGGTGCAGGACAAAGTTTTAATTTTTGCAATTTAAAAGAGGCGGGTAATTCAGGGGGGAGAGAAAGAAAAATAGCTTTGCTTCTCCTCCAGCACAGCCTGGGATCCAGAGCAGGTCCTGGGCATAACATCAAATAGAGGGAAGAGAAATAAAATAGAGGGAAAGAAAACATAATGGAGAAAAATAGAGTAAAATAAAATACAGCAAAACAAAACAGAGGAAGAGAAAATAAAATAGAGTAAAATGAAATAAAATAGGGTAAAATAAAATAAAATGGAGCAAAATAAAAGAAGATTGAGGAAAATTAAACAAAATAGAACAAAAGAAATTTTTTTTTAAAATCAGCTATTTCATCTAATTGGGGTTAAAAAATAATACAATAAAAAATAGATTACCAAGCTGTTTGGGTTATTTCCAGTGGATTGGCTGGTGCAACAAATGCAGTAGGGCTGGAGGGCTGGGGTATGGGGGGTTTTGGGGGGATTTACAGAGAAATTGGAGCTTTGACAGTTGCAGAGCAATTAGCAGTAGCGGCGTGGAGGTACGAGGAGGCAGAGGCAATTAGCAGGTCGGGTTTGGAGCCTTCACCAGGGGGTCCTGTTGGGGAAGGGGGATTTGGACCCAGCAGGGAGGCACCAAAATTTGGGGCTCTGTCCATCTGCCACTCGAAATAGTTGAGCTGGGCACCAAAAAATAAAAACAAACCCTCCTTTGTGCTCAGAGCTTTACTTTGCCCAAACCCATTTATTCTTCTGTTTATCAAGGCACAGTCTGGTCCTGGGAAGGAACAGGGCAGTTTTTGGCCGGCAGAGCTCAGCTGGAGCAACTGGCTTCCAGGCAGGAATTAGTAATAATTAATAATAACTTTAAAAAATGTCGGGTTTAGGTAGCAATGAGGCGGGGGAATGGTGGAAGCATCCCTCTGCCAAGAGCAGGGCACGGGGACGCCTGAGCCCTGAGCTGGGCTGGGGCTGTTGGAGGTGAAAACCTCACCTCGGGAAAACCAAGCACTGGCTTCGCTCCCCACTTGCTCCCGAAAACAGGGTGTGGCAGAGGGGTGGTCATGGCACAAAGTGCTCCTGTGCAGCACATCCCACCGGGGTCAGCTTTGTGCCCCTGTGGCACCGGCATCAGCCTCCCCCCATCGCCCCCATCGCCCCTGCAGCATCCCTGGGAGTGAGGGACACGGCCCAGCAACCCCAGGGGACTGGGGCAGTGACGGGCACGGGAGCTGCGACCCTAAAACCCCTCTGTTTTAGAGGCTGGCGCCGCAAACGGTGCTGAAACCTGGAAGATGAGGAGGTGAACGGTCTCGTGGAGCATCCAGGGGGACCAGGTGGGGGTGGTGCCTGTTTTTGGGAGGGGAGGGAGGCACCGGGCGATGGGAGGGTGGGGTGAGGGCTCAGACGTACTCCCGAGACGTGGAGGGCTGTGTCTGCCGCAGGTACTGCTGCGCTCGGCGCTCCTTGGCAGGGCAGGAGCAGCACAGGAGGGACCCCCCCAGCATGGAGAGGCCGGCGGCCCCCCAGCCAACGAAGAGGGCAGAGCCAAATTCGTACCTGTGGAGAAATGGGGTGGGGGAGCGTCAGGGAGGGGGGCAGAGAGGCAGAGCTGCAAACTGAGATGGGCAACAGGAAGGCTGAAGCCCTGATGGAGGCGACTGGCAATGCCCAGGCAGATTTTGGTTCTTCCCTCTCCATCCCCATCTTTCGCGATGCTCCTGCATTTCCCTATCCTTTAACACTCCCCTTGGGCTGAAACTCCCCCGTGTGCACCATTAACCCTGTCCCAGGTGATAACAACCAAAGCTTTAGCCTCGGGGACAGCTCCAAGGTGGCGGTGAGGGGGGGCAGAGGTCCCTCCCACCTGGCACATCAGCCTTGCCAGCACCAGCAAGGGAAGCAGGTCCAGTGGGAAGTGCAGGGATGAGATGGGGTGCAGGTGGAGAGCACCCCCCGAGCCAGGCTCTTACCTGGCGTTGATGGGGACGGCGCTCTCCCTGAAGAACTCGTAGGTCACCTGTGTGGCGTACAAGGACACGGCAGCCAGCGAGCACAGACCTGGGCACGGAACCAGGGAATCACGGAATGCTTTGGGTTGGGAGGGGCCTTTAAAGGTCACCTAGTCCAGCCCCCACCAGATATCAAACGCTGACCATCAGCGACACGCAGCCCTCACTGAACGCTCCGACAAACAGCGTTCAGAGGGGTTTGGGGATTCCTGCACAGGTGAAGGTGCCAAGGCTGGAGCTGCCTTACCAGAGAGGATGAAGAGGACACCTCCAGCAACGGCTATGCGGCTTTTGGTGACAGGATCCTCCTCCCCAACCTTAGTGCATTTCATGCCCATCACGCTCACGATGATGCCGAAGAAGCCCAGGAGGAGGGAAATGACCATGAGAGCCCGGGACGTCTGGATGTGAACTGTAAAGGAGGGGAGAAAAGCTGCTCCCAGCAGGTGGCTTTGGCCACAGCCGGGCACTGGGAGCAAGGTCACCTCCTCCCACGCTGGGGATGGATGTGTCCTTAACCCTGTCCTCACTGTGTGGCTCCCATGTCACCTATTTCCCCACCTGGTGGGTACAGAGACCTGAGCTCAGCTCAGGGCACCACCCCCAGCACCTTCCCTGACCTTTCCCCCTGCCACACTCATCCTCCTCATGATGGTCTGGGCCGGGAAACACCTTGCCCTGAGCAGCACCACAGTCCCCAGATACCACAAGGACGATCCACAGCCTGGGGGTGCAGGGCAGGAGAGGTTGTGATGTCCCCATGGGGCACTGTTGGTCCCCAGATGTGATGGCCACCCTGGAGCTCAAACCCGCCGGGGCCAGGGGGCCATCCCAGCCACACAAAGGTCATGAACCCACAGGGCCGAGAGAGGCTCAGCCCTGGTGTGGGGAGCTCAGATTCATGGAGGGGGCAAACCTGGACCCACATCAAGGCTCAGTGGATGGGTGAAGTGGGCTCAGACCCTTCTGAGGGGGGTCAGAGACACATTAGAGGGGCTCACACCTAGGACAGGGGTGAGGGGGGCAAGAAGGGTTTGGACCACCAGAAGACTCTGGAGGGGCCAGGGGGAGCTCAGACCCATGGGGGGATGAAGGGGGCACCCAGGCACTGAGAGGGTACAAACCCATACAGGTGAGTTCAAACACAGAGAGGGGGCTTAGAGCCATAGAGGGGCTGTCAAAACCACAGCAAGGGGGCACCCAGGCACCAAGAGGGCAGAGACCTGTTGTGGGTGGGGGGTTTCAAACCCGTATAAGTTCAAACATTTAGGTTCAAACATATAAAGGGGGTTAGAGCCGTAGAGGGGCTGTCAGAACCATAGCAAGACCTGCAAGGGTGAGGCGGGGGGGGTCACCCAAACACCGAGAGGGCAGAGACCTGGTGTGGGTGTTCGGGTTTCAAACCCATATAAGTTCAAACATACAGAGGGGCTCAGAGCTATAGTGGGGCTGTCAAACCCACAGCAGGGCTCAGCCCCGCAGGAGAGGGGAGCAAGGGCAGCTCAAGATTCCCAGGGGAGCTCAGAGAAGATTCTTCCACCTCAAGGCGCTCAGGACCCCCAGGGGAGCTCGGGGCGGGGTGGGGTAGGGTGGGGTGGGACTGAAGGCAGGGAAGGAAGCGCGGTACCCACCGTCGAGGGAGAGCAGCGAGTCGTGCAGGCGGCACTGGACCTGCCCGGTGCTCTGGGCGGCGCAGCTCATCCACAGCCCCTCGTGGAGCCCCACGGCCGTGATGATGGCGTCCCCGGCGTACGAGCTCTGCCGCCACTGCGGCAGCACCGCGGCCGCCAGGGCTGACACCCACCCGCCCAGAGCAGCCAGGTACCCGCACAGCTCCCGAGCCCCGCCGCCCATCGCGCCCCGCGATCCCCGCGATCCCCGCGATCCCCGCACCGCCCGCGGGACGCAGCGCGGCGTGGGAGGAGGGAGAAGGCACGGGAGGGAGGGCCGATACGGGGAGGTGAGGGGGAGGATTCGGAGGGAAGGGAGAGGTTTGGAGGCAGGGGGGAAGAAGGGTCTTGCGGGTTGGAGGGGGAGGTTTAGGTCTTGGGAGGGATTTTTTTTTTTTTTTTTTTAGAGTCCCGAGTGGGAGATTTGGGGCATGGGGGAAATTTTCCCCGAGTGGGGAAATTGGGTGTTTGGAGGGGTGGAGGGGGGAGGTGGAATTAGGGGCATGGAGAGGGAGTGTTGGGTTTGTGGGGTGAGAGGTTTGGGTCTGAGGGGGAGATTGGAGTCTCGAGTGGGAGATTTGGGGGTGATGTGGGGGGGGACAGAATTAGGGACCTGCAGAGGGAGCGTTGGGTACCCCAGGGAAGAGCATTGGATTCTGCAGGGGGAAGATTTGGACTCTGAGGGGAAGAGATTTGAGTCCCGAGTGGGAGAACTGGGGCCAAAGCAGGGGGTGATGTGGGGCTTGGGGGGGAATTGGGTACTGGGGGCAGGGAGGGGTGGAATTAGGGGCTTGAGAGGGAGCATTGGGTCCCTAGGGAAGAGCATTGGGTTCTGTGGCAGGAGAGATTTGAGGTCTGAAGGGGGAGAGTTTTGAAACTGAGGAGAGTGATTTGGGGCTGGAGGTGGAGATTCAAGTCCAGGGGGGAAGAATTTGGCCTTGGGATAAAGATTTGGGGCACAGGGAGTATTTCTGTCCTACAGGAGTGATTTGGGTCTTGAGGGAGAGGGGGACTCCTCAAGTGACAGTGCAGGGATATGGGAAAATGGGGGTCCCCAACGGGAAGAGGGTGTGGAGGAGGTGACCCTCTGCACCCCTGCTGTGGGCTGGGAGCCCCCCTCCAGCCACAGAGGCCCTGGGGGTGGCTCCAGGAATTCGACAGGGAGCAGGGAAGGGGCTCATTCAGTGAGGGAATTCGGGCACACCACGCCACCCACCTCGGCACCAACAAAAGATGCCATTGTCGGGGGGGGACACACGGGGTGTAGGGGGGGACACGTGCCACCACCCCGGTGACACCAAGCCCGTGTCAGCCCAAGGACCTGGCAATGGTTAACCGCCCTGGCCTCATCAGCAGTCTGCTCACGAACCCAGGCAGGCAGGGTCGGCCCCGGGGATGGTGGGCACCCTCCAGTGGGACCATCTGTGCATCCTGCAGGAACCCTGCCCCACACCCCCCTCACCCCCCCTGATGCTGAACCGGCCCTGCCCTCTGCCCTCCCCCAGTGGGCTGGGGGTGCTGGGTACTGGTGCAGCGGGGCAGGATCTCTCTGCCCACATTCCCGGGATGGTTATGGTAATGGCCAGGAACAATTCGATGCCCTGTCCGGGGGTGCCAGAGGGCTCAATGTCCTTCTTGTTCAAGGACGGTTCCCTCCTCCCCGGAATGGTGGGTCCCTTCCCACGCTGCAGGAGGAGGGTCCAGGGGATGCACTGCCCCCAAGGCACCTTGTCCCCCCACACAACACCTTTGTGGGGTTGCAGGGCTACAATACCCTCCAGTAAATGTTTGCCAGGAGGCAAAGCTGCACCTCAACACCGATGGCAGCCAAATGGGGGGGGGGACAGCAGCCTCCAGCCAGCAACAGCTTAGAAAAAAAAATACCTTTATTCACCCATTTTCTGCAGAAAAAGGCACTTAAATAGCCGCAGGTTCAGGAAAAGGCACACAACTGCACCTGGGGCCTCACCCCTGACACAGCACCCCTCCGAGTCTCTATCACACCCCAGGTCAGCTCCACGGGGGGATGCTGGATGGTGCAGGGGCAGTGCAGGGCATTCCCCAGTGCCCCACCCCACACGGGTTAGGGGCAGAGGGGGGGTCCCACATGTCACCCCGGTGACTGAGCAGCCCAAAGCTGCAATGCTGGTGTCACTGGTCCCGGCAGGGACATCCTGGGCCCTTGTGGGACATCACAGCTCGTCCTTCGCCACCACAACGGCAGCGGGTGGCTCCTGCTCCGGCTCTGGCTCCAAATCCCCCTCTTCCGTGCCGAAAAGCATCTTCACCAGGTCATCTGCCTGCACACGCTCCTGTGGGCAGACCCACAGAGGGAGGGGGGTAAGCATGGCCAGTGTCCCACTGAAACCCCCACCCCGTGCTGCTGGGAGGGCGCTCACCCGCTCGCTGTGCCGGGGGTCCAGGGTGAACCAGAGGGCGATGGCGCAGCGCTGGCCCTTGGTCACGGCCTTCACCCCGTGGGGGTTCTCCGAGCCCGAGGAGAAGCCCACGGCACGGCCACACTGCGGCTGGACCTCCGCCTGCCAAGGGGGGGAGACCCCAGTCACGAGCGAGTCAGTCCCCCCTCAGCCCCAGCTCACCCTCTGCAGTGGCCCAGGGGACGTTCCCAGGGGACAGGGCCAGCAGGAAGGAGCTGGGTTTGGGGCTGCACGTGGATCCTGGGAGCTGAGCTACTCACGGTCTGCGTCTTGGCATCCAGCTCGGTGAAGTAGAAAGCTCCTCCTTCGAAGTCTCCGTTGAGATAAAGGATGGCACTAAAAAAAAGGGAGCAGGGGCCGAGTGGAGGTAACTAACAACCCTGACCACAGCTCCAGCAGCGAGTCCAGAGCTCCCCCAACACCCACAGCAAGAGCCTGAGGTTTGGTGTCCCCGCACCTGGCTCCTACCAGCCTCGGTGCCACCAAGCCGTGGCACCTTCAGCTGACAGCCACCACCAGTACCTGTAATCCCGGAATGTGTAGGCTGGGGGTTCCTTCACGCACACCAGAGCTTCTGCATTGAGGATGCAGTTGTCCACGTGCACCTCGTGGCTGTTGTCACTCCGACCCTCTTGCTTCTCTAGGGTGGAATGAGACCTGGCACATCAGGACCCCTCTGTCTATGCAAGAGCAGGGTCCATCCCCAAGCATCCTGGGCTTGGAGGCGACAAGAAAGTCTCGTGTAGCCTAAAGCACTTCCACTTGCTGGAGCCTGGACCATGCAAGGCCATTTGGGTGGCACAAGCCCCTTGTGGCTTGTCCCGTGGCATTCCCATGGCCCTCCAGGCACAGCCCCGCCCAGCACCCATCTCAAACACCTCTGAGTGCTGAAATCCTGTGTGGCATCAAGCCATCTGCCCCACTGGAGGCAACCAACAGAGCTGCTGCTCATCTTCCTTGAACTGGGCTTAAGGGACAAGCTCCCCACACCCTCTCGGGAAGAGGAGGAAGTTCGGGAGCAGCAAGGAGGTCTCCGAGGAGAGATCCAGGACCAGACCCCTTCCAGCTGTTAGAGGGGACCCGACAGGACCAGGCTGGCTCCCCGGGGCCGTGCTCACCGTCGATGGCCGTGCGGCACACGAGGTGGGAGTAGGAGAAGTGGAGCGGGGCCTCCAGGCGGAAATAGGACTCCATCATGCGCCTCACCTTCTCCGTCACGTTGTAGTACAGGTGGGCACTGCGCAGGGGCACCTTGCCCTCCTGGCCCAGCTGCAGGGGCACAGGCAGCACGGGGGGCTCAGCCCCAGGAGGGCACGAGTGACCACCTGCCCCCAAACTCCTGCCCCGCATCCACCCCAACCTTGAGGGCCTTGAGGACGGTCACGCCGTAGAAGGTCTCGCTGGGGGTGTGGGGAGAGGTCTTCCCTCGATAGCCGTCCCCGGCTGAGGCAGCTGCCTGCAAAACCCAGTGGGTGTCAGTGGTCTGAGCTGCACCCCCTGCCCGCCCCCCCTGTCCCCACACTCACGTTCGTGAGTCTCTGCAGCTCCCGACACTCCTCGGCAGAGAGGACTCCATCCACCACCACACGCTGGGAGCCGTTCAGGGCCTTGGAGTTCATGGTGACACTGGCTCCTTCGTACCCCAGGGGGCCACCTGGGGCACAAACGGGGTTGGGGGACGTGGGGATGCGCGCCACCAACCCTGGGGGAAGCTGCGGTGCCACCGCCTGCTCCTGCTGCCACCCATGCGTGGAGGGACGGGCAGCAGGGGCCACAGAGGCCCCCATCCCACCTCCCCTGCTCTGCACCTTCTCGGATGAACTTGCTCATGTCGGCAGACTCCTTGGCCTTCTCCTCCACCAGCGTCTCGATCTCCTTCATGAGGTTGCCGATCTCCTCCGAGATGCGCGCCGCCGTCTCCCGCTCCGCCCTGGGCACGGGGCAGCCATCAGCCCCACCATCCCACCGTCCCCACCGCGTCAGGAGTGAGAGGAGCCAACAAAAGGGCGGGACAAGATGGCTCAGGGGCTGGTGACAAAGCCCAAGACTGGGGAGAGTGACTCCAATGCACCCCTCACTCTGTGGTGCTTGGGGCGAGCTACCCGTGCCCATCGTCCCCTTTTGGGGAGCAAAGTTCTGCCCTCCAGCAGCCTCTTCCACCCCAATATCAACACCTTCCCTGGCAGCAGCTCTGTGCCATGGCCTTTGGCCCAAACCCCGCAGAGGAAGAGGGGTATGTCCTCTTGGACCCCACTGGGAGGGCTCGGCTGGGGACAGCACTCACTTCTGTTTCTCTCGCAGCCTTTTTGGTATCACCTCTTCGGGTGTCCACGTGTCCTGCAGCCAGAAGAACAGCATCAGGAGCTGGACAAGGAGGCAGACCCCCTCATCCCCATTCCACCTGGCCACCACGTCCCCCTGGTCTCGCACCACCCACCGGGTCCACGAAAGGGATGCCGAAGACATCGTAGCTGAAGAAGAGCAGCTCCTTCTCCATCAGGCTCCGCTGGCGGTACACCTGGATCTCCTGTGGCAAGGGGGCACAGGGAGGGGGTGAGGTACAGCACGAGGGCTCTGAAGAACCCTGAGTATGGGCAGGAAGGTGCAGGTTTACATCACTCCTTGCTCCAGACCTATAGCCCTGGTTTCCTGCTCCCTCCGGCAGCTGGGAAGGAAGTGGCTTTCCCCATCCTGCCTGAATTTCCCTGTCCTGTGTGGATGACTCCTGGGGAGAGGAGAGGGCAGTCCAGCAGAGGCACACACATGTCCCTTCTGCTGGAAGATCTTTAGGAGCAGAACCCCTTCCCTACTCCAGCTGGTGTGGGGCAGAGACCTCCATTCCTGCCTTCCACATCCTAGGCAGGACCTGGTCACCCAGATCCAGCTATTTTGAAGCCAAATCCTCTCCTTTTTAAGCAATTTCACTTCAGCTGTGGAAGAGTGCAGCAGAGGTGTGCTTAGACCCTCCTAAAAAGTCCATCCACCTGCCTCTCCCTGAGGAGTGGGTCCATATGTGCCAATCATCCAGCTTCACTTGGCCAAAGATATTTTCCCAGTGATGATTTTCAGCCTCTCTGATATTTTCTAGCTTGTTGGACCCTAAATCCATCCATTCCTGTACACTGGACCAGAGAAGACCCCAAAACTTCTGCAAAGGTCCCCAAGGAGGAGAGAAGATGTCTCACCTCTCGGGGTTGGATGGGTCTGGCCAGGTTTTCCCCCAGGACAGCGGTGTAATAGGCCAGATTCTGGTTCATCACCTCGTCATGTGGGAAGAAAAGCAAGTAGGTTTTGGCACATTCAATGGCTTTTTCGTAATTCCCACCTGCCAAGAGAAAGTGTGGCCGTTTAACAGGATGTCCAAGGGCACTGGAGGCAGAGCAAACATGGATGTGGAGGAGAGATGAGTGACAAAATCCTTGTCGTCCTGCAAAGGGTCTCACAGGTAGGGCAGATCCCTTGGAGCAAGGATAACTGCTGCCACAAAGGCAAAACCCAGAATCCAAGGTGCTCTCCTGCCTCCAGAAACCTGGGTCACAGGTTGGGTACTTTTCTTGCTTGGAAAAATTCCTGAGGCCCATTTCCAGGCAGTCAGACCCAACCATTTCCTGGCTAACCTGCAATTTCCAGGCACTGAAGCCCCCTGCCCCACTTCTGTGCAGCCTTTCAGAGAGTCCATCCTCTGACATCCACCCTGCAGGCACTGACAAACATGGATGGAGTCCCCTCTCAGCTTTCTCTTCTCAAGGATTTCCATCTTCTTGGATGCCATAATTTTTCTCCCCTCCCTTCCGAGAAATTTGCACAGAAACAGTTTGGGTTTTTTTCCATGGAGGCGAATTAAAAAATGAAATAAAATCAGGTGTGTTTGCCTGGGTTGTAACTCCTCTGGAGGGGGAGCACACTGCTGTGGTTTGAAGCAAGAGGTAGACAGCAGGAAGAAAGGAAAAAAAAATACTTCTCCAGGCTGTTATTTCACTTGGAAAGCAAAACTGCCCAGGAATAAAGCGATGTGGAGGGTGACTGATACAAATGTCCTGCAGAACATTTCAGGCAGAGGAGGAACATGCCTGTGTGAACCTCACAAAGTATAACAAGGTTTGGTGGAAGCTTCTCCACCAGTATGAGTGAAGACAGGGGGATGGATGGGATTAGAGCACCTGTGGAGAAGGACTGGGAGATAATGGTGGATGAAAAAATGGACAGGATCTGGCCGTGGTAGCCCAGAAACCCCTCAAGTCCTGGGCTGCATTGTGGGCAGCAGGTGAGGGGGGGGATTCTGCCTCTCTGCTCTGCTCTGATGAGACCCAACCCATAGCGCTGCCTCCAGCTCTGGGATCTCCAGCACAAGAAGGGTGTGGAATGACCCCTTTGAGTGGGTCCAGAGAAAGCACAAAAATGGTCAGAGGACTGGAGCACGTCTAGGAAGAAAGGCTGAGAAAATTTAGGTTGTTGAACCTGGAAATGGGAAGGCTCCTGGGAGATCTTGTGGCCTTCCCAAATCTCGAGGGGCTACAAGAGATGTGAGGACAAGTTTTTACCAAGGCTTTTAGTGACAGGACATGCAGCAAAGGGTCTTAAACTGAAGGAGGGCAGGGTTAGGTTGGCCATAAGGAAGAAGTTTTTTATGATGAGGCTGGTAAGGCCCTGGCAGAGGCTGCACAGAGAAGCCGTGGCTGCCCCATCCCTGGAAGTGTTCCAAGGCAGGTTGGATGGGGCACTGAGAGACCTCGGAGTGACCGATGCCAAGATTTCGCTGCATCTCGGGCTGGACTGACGAGACGATCTTTGAAGGTCCCTTCCCAACCCAACCACTCTGTGCATCCACGATTTCAGCCCATCCAGAGCCCAGCCCTGACAGCCCACAGAAGCTGCTTACTGTTGTAGTAGGCAAACTGCAGGTAGTTGAAGTGGGAGGGCAGGAAATCCTCCAGAGGCTTCTCGCGGCCAGGCTGTGAGGCCAGCTCTGTGACACAGCCCTGCTTGCAGCTCAGCACCTGCATGGAGTGATCTGGTGGAGGATAAAAAAAAACACCCCCTGTCACTGCTCATGGTCACCCACAGGCTGGTGGGCAGGACCCTGAGGGGTCTCCAACCTCCTGCTGGCACTGGGGCTCTCTGCCAGGTTTTTGGTGGTTGGTTGTCGCCCTCTAAGTGATGGGTGGGGGGGATGTGCTGCTCTCTGGGGACAGAGTGGCTGTCCCTGACCTCCCATCCTGGTGACCCTCTGCTGGTCCCTCTCCTGTTTTTCCATATCCCTCTGGAATTTGGAAGATTCCTGAGCATGACCCCCAGTGCTGAGTGCAGGCAAACACCTCCTGCCACTTACTAGCCACACTCCCCCAAGTGAAATGTAGGATGGGGTTTGCCCTCTTCAGGGACCCACCGTCCCCCAGGTCCTTTTGGGACTAACCACCCACTGAGAACTGTCCCCAGCTCTTGTGACAGGACACAGCAGGCAGAGCTCCCACCTGTGATGGCCTGGAAAAGGTCTGCATTGTACTCCAGGTAGTTGTAGCCCTCGTAGTCGTAGGGTCCCTCGCAGAGAGCGCGGCACTCGGCGTCTGCCACGAAATACTCCTCCAGGGCCTTCTCCAGGTGCAGGATGGCTGCAGCCGGCTGCTCCTCCGTGTAAAACCGGACCCCCAGCCGAAACTCGCTCTGCAGAGGGATGAGGGATGATGAGGGAGCTCAACATGGGGGTTCCATCCCTGTGGTGGATCACCTGGGCTACCTTGTCCCCCCCATGGGGAGGGTCCTCGCAGCACCACAGTTATCACACAGGGACTTTGGAAAGTGGGGGAGAGGGGGTCTCACCAGGTGGGGTTTGGCCTCCAGGTCGGTGAAGTCCTCCTCACGGACCCCCACCATGGCCTGGTAGTACTCCAGGTTCTGCCTCATCTCCTGGTGCCCAGGGTTGGCCACGAAGAAGGTGTGAGCGGCCGCTGCCGCCTGCGCCGGCCGGTTCATCTGGGTGGGACGAGTGGGGTGAGACAGTGGAGATCCCATGAAGGGAGGAAGGGACCCCCGGGATATCCCGGAGCATCCCGGGGCGGGGGGGCGGTGACGGGGGCGGCCCCGGCGAGCTCCGACGTGGCACTGAGGGGGGCAGGGCACGGCCATCCCGCCGGGGCACACACCGAACTCATCCCCCGCGTCCCGGCACCGACATCGTCCCCGGACGGTTCTCTCTATCCCATCCCTCCATCCCCCCCCAGCCCCGCCCGGCTCCGGCACCCTCCGCGCATCCCGCCCGTCCCGCATCCCGCCGCACCGGGAACTCCTTCCCTCCCTCTCTCCATCCCTCCCTGCCGGTCCCGCACCTTGAAATAGGCGACCTGCAGGTAGTTGTAGGGGCTGCGGCGGCCGAACTCTCGCTCCAGCTCCTCGCTCAGGCGGTACCGGGAGGGCGCGGCGGGCCCGCAGCCCCGCAGGCAGGCTGCACGGCGGAGCAGCCCCCGGAAGAACCGCAGGTCCCGGAGCACCGGGTCGAGCTGGGGGTCGGCGCCCTCCTCCTCGCCCTCCGCCGTGGTGTTGGAGCAGCGCAGGCGGCACCGCGCCAGGCGGGAGCGCAGGGCGGCCCGCGCCCGCAGCGCCCGCTCCATCTGCAGCACCACGGCCGGCCAGTCCCCCCGCGCGTACGCCTCGGCGCCGGCGGCAAACAGCGCGTCCGGCGGCTGGGCCGGCAGCGGCGGGTCGGCCGGAACAGGGAGCGGGAGCGGCTCCGGCGGCGTGGCGGCCCCCGCCAGCAGCGCCAGCAGCGCCAGCGGCAGCAGCGACAGCAGCGCCATGACCGGCGGCAGCGGCGGCAGCGCCATAACTGAGCCCCGGCCGGGCCGCCGCACCGTGGGGGTACAAACCACGCCCTTCGCCACGCCCCTCCGCTGCAATCACCCAATCAGCGGCCGCAGCGCCTCAGCAGCGGCTCAGCCCCCTCGGCGCGCGCAGTGACGGCGCGGCAGGAAGCGGGCGGGCGGGGCCGGGCGGGTCGGCGATGGCGGAGGGCGGCGCGGAGCCCGGGCATGGCGGCGCCGGCCCCGGGCTGGCCCTGGCGCTGGTGGAGGGCAGCGCCGGCCGCGCCGCCCGCGTCGGGGACCCCGGAGACCTGGTGGCCCTGGCGCGGCAGGTGCAGCAGGTGAGGGCCGGTCGGGGGCATGGCTCTGGGCCCGGTGTCCCCGCTGCCTCCCGGCCGTTCTCCGGGGCCTTCTCAGCCGGCCGTGGCCTTGGTGCCTCCCAGCACTGTTCTCTGGTGACCCCGGCGGCCTCTTGATGCCTCCTACCATCTCCCACTGTCCAGTCCCAGTGCCCCGCAGTGCCTTCCCGAGTTCCCAGGCTATTGGTGTTTCCCTTTGCACCTCGCCGCTTCCCGCTGTGTCCTGCTGCCCCCCGGTGACTCGCAGAGCATCACACCCAAGTCCCATCCCGGTATACCCTGCTGCCTCCCAGTGTGTCCCACTGACCAGTTCACCTCACTATGTTCCAACCGCTCCTCTCCCAGTCCATCCCAGCACCCCGGTATGTCTCATTCTCACTTCAGTGGCTCCCAGTGCATCTCGGTGCCTCCTGAGTCCACCCCAGTTTTCCTGATATGTCCTACTGCCCCTCCCAGTGTCTCCCAGCACAGCCCAGTGCCCCCCCCCCCAACCCCCGCCCCGAATGTTCCACTTTCCCTCCAGTGCCTCCTAGTACATCCTACCGCCTTCCAGTGATGTCCACTTTGTCCTCCAGAGCTTCCCAGCCCACCATGAATTTACAGTTTCCCTGTAAATCCTACTGCCTCTTCGGTGTGCATCCCGCTACCTCCCGGTCCAACCCAGTGTGTCCCTCCTGCTCCCTCCCACTGCCCCCCAGCCTGTCCTGGCAGCTCCCAGTGCCTCCCAGTGACACTCCAGTGCCCCGGGGGTGCTATGACACCTTAAGCGTGGCCGTGTCCGGGGAGGGCTGCGGCTCCTCCCGTCCTGACCAGCCCTCCTCGCTCCTCCCTCTCTCCCAGGCCGATGACTTCGTGCGGGCGAACGCCTGCAGCAAACTGGCCGTGATCGCCGAGCAGATCCGGCACCTGCAGGAGCAGGCGCGGAAGGTGAGCCAGGATGGGCAGAGGGCTGGTCAATGAGCGCCTGCCCTCGCTGCCGGGCGTTCGGGGGATGCTGTGGCCCTGGGTGCGAGTCAGGAGGACAGAGAGATGAGTCTGGATTTAGGAAGGGGTGTAATATTAACTTTAATGTGCTCTGCTCCCAGGAGGACCCAGTGGGGTGACAGTGTGGCCCTGATTGGATTTGAGCCCCCTGAGAGAGATGAGCTTTCCCTGATGGTGGGCTTGGCTTTCCCGTTTGTCCCAGCTCCTTTGGTCCTGGCAGCACCCAGCAGGGCTCAGCTGTGCTCATCAATACACCCTTCACCCTTGGGGTGGGGGGGAAATCTGGAGTCAGAGTGGGAAAGGATCTGCCAGTCAGTGCAACTGGCCTGCGGCCATGGAGGCACTTACGTCATGTAATCATTAACTGGTGGAGCTGGGGAGATGAATTCCCCTTTGTTCCCTGCCCCTTTCCTTGGGGACAGCAGCAGGAAGCCCCCAGGGTCCAGCAGCTGTGCGTGTGGGGTCAGGCACAGAGGTGAAGCTGGGGAGAGGTGCAGAGATCCTTGGAGGTATCTCCACTTCCGGGGAGAGATGCTCTGAGGTCCAGCTGACAGGGAAGACGTGGAGAAAACCTAATCTCTTTGGGAAGCATCTCCTTCCTGGGAGCAGGTGAAATCAGACATGCAGATCAAGGCCCTGTGAGCCGTGTGTCAAGTGATGTGTCTTGGGCTCTGGCAACAGCACACTGTCATTTCATTTCAAATGTAGAAATATCAAGTTTGTGTCTTCCAGGTCTTGGATGAAGCTAACAGAGATGCTGATCTGAACCACGTGGCCTGCAACCTCGTGAAGAAGCCAGGAAACATTTACTACATGTACAGGCGGGAGAGTGGGCAGCGGTACTTCTCCATCCTGTCTCCTAAGGTGGGTGGTTACAACCCCTGAGGGAGCAGGGAGGGGAAAAAAAAAAGTCGTGTTTGTGGTGTCTGGGGATGTATGGACCTCAGAAAAAAGCACCAGCTTGATGGGGGCTTTGTTGGATGATGCTCAGTTGGCCTTTTCCAGTTAATCTACTGGGGCCAGAGCCATCTTATGGAGTTCTCTGGCTCCTGGTGGAGGATGGCAAGCAGACCTTTGGTGCATGGACCTGAATTCTGCCTTTTGGTCCCTGCAGTTCTTCCTCTGAGCCTTTCATGGCCGGTGTGGCTGCCTGGCAGGGTGGTGTCTTCAGGTGCTTCAGCCCAGGGACTGAGTTTGCCTGCAGCTTGGGGGGTGGTCTTGGAGGTCTCCTCCTTCCAGACCACCCATTTTCTTACATGCAGGGTGAAGGCTTCAGGGCAAACCTCTGGGCAGGTCAGGGAGATCTTGTGCCCTCAAGTCTCCCTGTGTCAGCAGTGCTGGGGCTCGACCTGATCTTGGATTCAGGGTAGCTGAGCCTGTTTTTAGGTTAAGAAATGAGATGGTCACATAGCTGGGAGCGCATCAAAGGTTGGGAGCTGAGGGACAGCACAGCCCAGCTGAGGGAACCTGGGCACTGATGAAATCTCTCCTTTCTCCACCAGGAATGGGGAACCACTCCCCACGAATTTCTCGGTGCCTACAAGCTCCAGCACGACATGTCCTGGACTCCCTTAGAGGACATTGAGAGACGAGATGCAGAAATAGCCGTCCTGGAGAAGCTGCTGAGCCGGCAGGCAGCGCTGCCCCCCTGCACAGAGCCCAACTTCCAGGGCCTGACCAAGTCACAGGAGTGACCACACAGGACCCCCTGAGCAGAGTCCCTGCGTGAGGGGACACGGGGCCTGGGCGAGGAAAGAGACCAAGAAACAAAAATGCTGATTGCTCTGTGCTTTAAGGAGACCAATTATGTGTTCAGTCCTACTGGATTTTCTGGTAATTGAGTAATTTATTTTGTTGACCTGTGCCCGGCTGCAGTGAGAGGCAGGTGGTACCAGCTGGTGTGAGTTCCAGAGATGTGACAATGCTATAACATAACATGTCCTACCTGCCTGTCTCTGGCAGGTAATGATTTCAGGGCTGGATTTTGCCCCTTGTTAAAATGCACGTTTAGAGAACTCTGTGGCCCGGGAAGAGGCATCAAAACCCCGTGCAAAGGGCCTGTTGTGATGAGAATTTGCTGGTCTCTGTCCCAGCTGGTCTGAACCCCTGAGCTGGGAACATGGGTGGCCTGGAGCTGGGAAGTGTCTGGGAAGAGTGTCCTTCCCTGGGAAGAGCTCCATTCAGGCCTCAGGTGCTCTTCAAACAATGGGTGTTTCACGGTCCTTGTGCATTCCCCTTGGATTTGAGTGCATGAGCTGCCAGGTGGAGACAGGGTACTGGATGCCTCTGTGCCAGAGCGGAGGGGAAAGTAAAAATAAATCAATCTTGATCTCAGATGTCCCTTTGAGGCAGGCGCTGTGTTATTCCTGTGTGGCAAGTATCCCTTTGGCTTCATCAGGGGGACTTGGTGGCACGTGAAGCTGACAGGACACCTCCAGCCCTTCGTCCTTGTGCCCACACCTTGGGAGATGCTTGAGGCTGCTGGCAGTGACAATTCCCTACGGGAAGAGCTGCTCCCTGTGGGATCACATAGAAATGGGGAGGTTTGAGGCAGCCACCTGGAAGCCCAGATTTGTTTTTTTTGGTTGCAGGTTTTTTCTCCCAGCTCTGCCCAGTGCAGGAGTTCACCCACATCCCAGCATGGCTGAGCCTTTGGTTGACAGGAACCTGCTCCTCAGAGTCAATTTTTCCCAGTGCCCTTCCTCACTTGAAGCACAAGGCCAGATTGACAGCAATTATTCTATTATTATTATTATTCCAAGGTATAATTAATTCCTTATCAAGTCACAAGTGTCTTAATTTGATGTTTTTTTTTTTTCCCCTCTCGTCCTGTCACCCTGGGTCTGATTTTACCACACGTTATTAAATCTTAACTTGGAAGGGAGAAAGTTAATTACTGCACTTTCTGTGGTGCTAATTACAGCAGCACCAGATGTGTGTTGATTTAATGCTCCTCTGGGAAGTGGGGCTTCCTGCCCCAGTTTTATCTGTTTCCATCATTAGTATCTGTACCCTGACACGTGCAAAGGGGTCGTGGTGGTTGTGGGACCTCCACAGCCTTGGGTGGGATTTCACCTCCAGCAGACACTCCACAACGTCCTGGTTGCTCTGCAGGTTCCTCTGGGCGTTGGCAAGTCTTTCTCTCGGATTTGCCCCCCAAAAAGCAAAGCCACCGTGGCTGTGGATTTGTATGGAAACACAGAGGAGGTGATGGGCTCATGCTCGGTGCTCTCATGGGAGAAGCAGGGATGAGGGTCCTGCAGGAGTGCAGGGAGAGATTGCTGGAAAGGGGGAACCATTCCCCCCAAAACAGCCCACCCAGTGTTGCCATCCCTGATGGTTTTGTATCTAAATAAACCCAAAGAACTGAGGCACTGTCAGAAATCCTGCAGGGTGGTGTAGAGCCATGCGTGTGGATAAGCATCCTCTGGAACACGGGCAAGGATGGAGCTGGTGGCAGGAGGATGAGCTGGAGCCTCCTGTGATGGTTGCGGCTTTGGATAAGTCCTGGAGAGCCGAGGAGATGGTGCCCTGTGAGAGACTCTGCAAGTCCCTCTGGGTTCATGGTCTCACCCGCTCGGCCCAGCCTGTACCCAGCTGTTGCCTTTGTGCTTGACAGGAGCGAGGATTTCACCCAAAATCACCTGGGAACAGTCAGTGGGACTGACTGGATTTTAAGCCTTGTTCATGTGCTCAGTGATCGCATTGGGTCGTGACTAATGAGGTCACCGCTTTCTACGTAATGTATATATATGGTATTTATGGAGAATCGGGTCTAACAGAGAGTAGAAATCGTTTCCTGAGGAAATTAATTTTCCTGCAAACCAAACTCCTGGAATCCGCTCCCGCCCTGGGATCGGCGGCGCGCGCGGCCGGCAGGGGGCGCCGCGCGCCGGCCCCGCCCCCGCCCCGCCCCCTGCGCGCCCTGCGCGGTGACGTCACGCCCCTGCCGCCCGCGCCTCGGAGACCCCGCAGCGAGCTGCCAACGCCCGGCCGAGCGCCTGAGGTGAGAGGGGCGGGGGGGGCGGGCGAGACCGGGACGGGACCCCCGGACCGAGCACCGCGACCCCCGAGCGGCCCCGATCCCCGCCCGCCGGCGGCTCCGTGGGCCCGGACGGGGTGCCCGCCGCGCTCCGGAGCCGCCCTGCCAGGCCCCGCAGTGTGTGCGGGGCCTCCCCGGCAGCCGCCCTGGTGTGGGGCGGGCTCGTCCTCGGTGGGCGCTGCCGTTGCGGGGCCGGGGGTGCCGGGGCGGCCGCCGCCTCCCCTCCTCTGCCCTGCCATCCCTTCCCCCGCTTTGTGGCGGCCGGACCCTCGGGGCGGCGCAGGAAGAGCTGCCGCAGCCATGGCGGGGCCCGGCCCTGCCCCGGTGCGGCCCCGGCTGCGGGAGAAGCCCCGAGGGGCTGCGGGCCGGGCTGGGGCGGTGCCGCAGGAGCCCCGAGCCGCGCAGGGCTACGGGAAGCTGAGCTCCGGCTATGTGTGTGTGTGTGTGCTGCACACAGGCAGCCCAAGAGTCAGGAGGTGCTTCTGGGCATCTGCGAGGCTGCGGGTTGTGTTATCCAGGACCATCGCACAGCTCTCGGTGCTGCAGCCGGGGCAGGAGCCAGCGCCGCTTGCTCCGACCAACTTGGAGGGTTGCTGTGTACGCGTGTTTGCCATTCCCCTCTGAAATCCCCATGAAAATGTATATACACTGCAGCAGCACGTCACCTTATCTGTGTTCTATTCGCTGTTTTAGCGATATGGGCTTCAGTTTTATTTTTACATAGGAGCAGGCAGAACTTGCGGCTTGTGAGAGATGCTTGTACGGCCGGGTAGCTGTGAATGTAACAACCAGCTCTGCAAATCTGTGCTTAACGAAGGGCTGCAGAATGGCCGGGGTTCCTGGTGCCCTGCCTGTGTGGGTGCTGTGGCCAGGGAAGCAGGAACAGCTTTGCTTCCCTCTTGGCAGACAAGCCCTGGCGAGGAGAAGGCCGTGACAAATGGCAACTGTGTAGTCAGAAGTGGCTCGGTCTGGTCATCTGTGCTTCTCCCCCAGGGAGGGAGGTGCTGGCTGTCCCTGATCAAAGTGTTAAAGTGTTAAGCTGCAGTGCCCCAAACGTCCTTTTTTATTTTATTTATTTATTTATTTTTGAAGGGCATTTAAAACCTAGATCAAGCTCCTCGTAGTGCTGATAGGGATGACTCAGTAAGGCACTCAGAGCTTCACTTTTTTAGTTAGCAAAAGAGTCTTTTGCAAAATCAGCTTTAGGTAGAAAGCCTTTATATTTAACTGACTACACTGGAAAGCTGTTCTCTGTAGACTCTTCTTGTTAGTGCAGGGTTCCGGCAAAGGCAGTATAGGCAGGTTTTGATTTTGAATTTGAACAGGTCTTAGACTCACATATAAAGCTTCCATCAGTGTGTTGCTGCCTGTAGAAATAATTCTGTGTTTAAGCTGTTCACTTGTGTGCTTCAGTGACACCAAGGAAAAGGACTTTTAAAGTCTTGGCGAGGATTAAAAAAAACAACCCAAACCTACTGTGGTGCAAAATAAAACATGTTTGCAAGCAGAAATTTTAATCACTGGATTTGCTTACGTTGAACTTGGTTATTCATAACCTGCAAGTGATGATCTGAATTCATTAGGTGCCCTGCTTTGGGGTTGGTTGTTTGCCTCAAATTGATGGCCAGGGCTGGGGAGTTTATGATGTTTTCACTGTTTGATAGAAAAGCTCTGGAAGCTCTAGAGGGTCAAGTACCTAAAATGGAAACTGTTCTGCTAAAAGAACAGTAAACAGAAATGGAGCCCCTGTGGAACTCCCAGGGATTTCCCTGATGAGGATGATGGTGATGATTCCAGCTTCTAGAGCAGGAGGCAGTCAGGAGGGATTGTAGGGGGCTGTAGTTATCCTCACCCTTGAGGCTCTGTTCCTGAGGAAAGAATGACATTTTTTTCTTTTTTTTTTTTTTTTTTTTTTTTAAGAAGCTGAAGATGTCAAATTGAATGACAGTGAAATTGGTTTCTGGTACTCCAGGTACCAAGAAGCTCTTGTAGGTGAAAACACCCTGATTTTAGTGTCTAATATACGACAAATAAAACAACTTATTGAGCAGATAAGCTTTTAGGCAGCGTTTTTAAGACATTTAAAGTATCTTTCCACTCCTTCAGCCTGTCACCGTTTAATTAACTGTCTTCCCCCAAGCCCTACACTTCACACTTATTATTAACTTGTATGGTTTTACACCGTACAAGCTAAGGGTATCCACCAGGAAGGATTGCCACTGGGAAGGGCAGGTGAAGGAAGCCCTTTCACCAGGATTTTTCCAAGGGCTAAAGCCTGGCACAAGGTTTTCCCTCCTGGAGGGTGAGCCCTTGGTGTCCATGTCAATGCCTGAGGTCAGTGACAGCAATGGCATTAAGGCAGGGTATTCCCAGATTCTGGTGGGGGATCCTTTAGATTGCTTATTTACCTGGCTCTGGGTGTGCAGAAAACTGAAAACAATTGAGTGCAAGAAGCAGGGTTTGTGATATTGTTGTTGTGTAATGATCTTTGTCATCTTGGAGATCGAGAGAGTGACTGTCCTAAAGAGTTGTAAAGCTTCAAAATGCTGATTGGCCCGTTTTAAATAGAGCAGCTGTCCTTTCCTTGAGATGTGTTGAGTTTTCTTCTGAACAAGTGACATTTTATAAAGAGAAAACAAAGAGTTTGTTTTGCAAAAGCTTTTAAAAGCTGTTGTTCTATTTTAAGCTTTTGTGCTGCTAATTCAGCCCCTTACTTTAGAATGTTGTGGCGTAATTCCTGCCAGGAGAGTTAGACTGTGCACTGTTCCCTTGTCTCGTGAAAAACCAAAACCCTTTTAAATAAAGGAACACAAGAGGCTTCCTTGGGGCCTTTGCCTGGAGAGGGTGTGCAGGTACCAGCTCCCCCCTGTGAAGTTGTCCATGCCTGTGGTCAGATTGTGTGGGATCAGCTGTGTTTTCCAGCACAGACCAAATCTGGCAGGGGAAGGGGAAGGTTTTCACGAAGCTGAGGCAGTGTTAGAGCAAACCTTAAGCTGCTGTGGGGCGGGAGCTGCCCTGGGAATGCCCCATTTTTGCTGTCTCGTGCGGTGCTGGACTCCCAGCAGCATCTGAGGCTGCCAGAATTGTTTTGCTTTTTGTAATAGGCTGGTTTGAATTGCTCAGCTCTTTTCCAGTTGAAGGATGCTGTGCTGTGTTTCTGGCCAGTGATGAGTGTTCTCTTTGGGGGAAATAATGACAAAAATGCTCCTGCAGCTTTGGATGTGACTCAGGGAGGCCTGGCTCCTCTCGGAAGCACCCTCTTCTTTCACGTCCTGGAGTGGGAGCTGTTACTTCTTCTGAGCATTTTGTTTCTTTGCTGACTGCTGAGGAGCTGCCACTTGCCCAGCAGGCTCTTGGTCCTGCAGCCTCGGCCCTGCAGGGGCTTGTTTCGGGCTGGTGAAGGGAGTGGTTCCAGCTGCTCTGGTTCCTTCTGCTGGTCAGGTGAGTGCAGGGCAGCTCCAGGATAAGTCAGTATCTGGGAGAAGTTGCTTTTGCAGTGCTTTTTAGCAAAGTTTTATTTCTTTAATCCTCAGACAGCTCTTTGGTACCCAGCCTGAGCTATCCCCCCTCAACACAGCACGTTCTCTGGGCTCCTCCTGGCTGTGTGCACAGAGCACCTGCAGCTCTCCTGTTCCCTGAGCAGGATCTGCTGCAGTGATTTTCAGGCAGGGTGCTTCCCATGGTGCAAAAACACGCCTCAAAATAGAGGAACTTCCACTGCTGTTAAATATAGTTGGCCATGGGACTGTGGAGAGAACCATCAGGGCCATGTGGGCCTTGATTTGGTTCTGTGTCCAAATAGGAGTGTAGGTTCAGCTTGTATTTTTAAATATTATCAGTATGCAACTCAGCTAGTGAAGGTAGGGTTTTTTAAGTGGTAGCAAAATCCTGAACAGGATTTTGTTACGTGGTTGAGGAAAACAGCTTCCTGTAGAGTATGAAAAGTGAAGAGTTATGATGGAAGATGAAAATGCCTTTGACAGAAAAGGCATTAATGTAAGCCCACACACTTCCCAGCACTTAATCTGGGGCAGGTTTTTCCAGTGCTGGGGCTGCTTTTGACAATGTAACCTTAACCAGAGTGGTAATGGGGAAGTTGTCACTTTTGTGCTTTTTCCTGTGGAGTTGGTGATCAGGTGAAGGTGGTGGTTTGGAGCCCTGAAGTGGGATGGTGGGCAATGCCCCTGGTAGAGCAGGTGTAGGCACAGCTGTAACTGGTGTGGCAGAGCCTGCTGAGTCACACACTCTCTATCTGGCTGGTCAGCTTTCTTTCTGGTTTTGAATTTAGGACTCAAATTGGATGACATGGTTTTCCCCTTCTTTTTCAAGTTGTTAAACTTGAAATGTGTGTTATGGTGCTGCTGGTGTCTCGGGCTCAGGCTATTTAAATTCCCCTGCCCAGCCACCCTCACATCCTGTCTTGTGTACCAGGTGGTTGAGAAGAGACTTTGCAAAGATGTGCAAAGCATCTGACAGAATTAGAAAAAGAAAGTTGTATTAAGTACAGAAAATATCAGTTGGTCTCAAACAGTGAGCTCCAACTTAGCATATTGTGTGATAGCTCCATGATAGTTGCATTTTAAGAAGCAATCTCTTACTATTTCTTTGGTAATTGATAGTCACTTGTCCAGAAATGGAAGCTCCAAAGCTGCAGAGGTATTGGGATATCCGGGCTCTGTTGAGTGGCAGACTAAGGGATGCTCCAGGATCCTTTATCTCCAGCAGGGATTCTCATAACAATGGCAAACTTTGTGGGTTTCAAGACAACAGGAGCCTGTGAGCTAACTCAGGGCTGTCATGGTGTCGATCCAGCTCTGTTGGTGATGGTGATCTTGTGGCTCTTTCCACTGCTTGCTCTTGTGGGCCTGCCCACAGGTTTCCTGTGCTGGTATCCAACACCAGGTTGAGACTGTGGGATGGAGCCCACTGGTGTGCTCTGCTGCTGTGGGGCTTTTCAACCCCAAATTGAGACCTGCCCTCTGCAGATGCAGGTCCTTACCTGAGTGCTTGTGTTTGTACATAGCTTCTAGTGCAGCTGAGCTGCTGTGGCTGTGTCTCATAATTAGACACACACATAAACCCAACAGCAACACTGGTTTTTGGAGGCAGTTCTCCCTGTGGGGTACGAATTCCGAGATAGAATTTAAAGGACTGTGTCTGATCTGTTAGCGACAGGTAACAAAACCTCAAAGCAATGCTTAAATTAGGATGCCCTTTTCAAGATCCTGAACTGATGGCGTACAAGATGGTTTCTCTGGTCTGTCCCTTCTGCTTTTGCATGTTTTGCCTTGGACTTCATGATTTGTGTTTTTGTAGGGGAGTGCAACTCTTGTTCTGGTTTGTAGTTTGTAGTCCAACAGCCAGTTTGAGTTCTGTCTAAGGAAATAAAGACCCAGGCCTGAAGCTTGGCTTGGAACCTTTGGGAACAAATGTGTTTGTTTATAGAGCTGATGTGCCTGCAGCAGCCTGAGCTGTGGGCAGGACAGGCAGGTGAGCTTGGGCACCAGCTGGTTTAGAACCTAAATATATTCTTTTACATGTCATTTACCACTTGACTAGCGTAGAAGTGGCAGATGTGTTTAGTTGTGGGGTGAGATCTCCATGAAGAGGATGATTTCTAGCAGGCTGGAAGATGTTTGCTGTGCATGTGCAGAGGAGAATTCTGGCCATGGTGATACTGCCCTTGATAACAGTTTTGCTGTCTGTGCCAGTAGGTCTTTCTGGAATTCCTCTCTTAATCAGAGGGTGGCTTCTGTTTGTGTTTTTTTATCGCAGGTTTGTGATAGTATTAGTGTGCCAAGAAGTCCAAGGTCTTCTCCCTCTTGAGGTGACAGCTGAGCTCGTGTGATCCCTTGGTTAGTGGTTTGGGATCTCAGCAGAGAACTGGGCAGTGGCCTTTTTGCCCTGTACTATTTGTCAGACAGGTATTCAGTACATTTTCCATGTAATGCTGGTAGGTGTCTGCTGAGGAAAATTGGATTGCCTGGATTGGAGCAGGCGAGAACCTCTCCTTGCTGCCCCTGATTGCAGAGATTTGTCACTTTGAAAAGCACAGAAAGATTTGTTTGTAGTAGGGCTAGAGAGGAAGTAGCAGAGGGCAAGGACCTTGAAATGGTGGGGCAAGGGTGCCTTGAAATGGATGTGATTAATCTGGGAACAAATTATCAAGTACAAACAAAGACTTTATTTAGAACTGTGTGGTTTTATAAGATATGAAATGAAAGTATTGTGGAAGGGCAAAAATGGTTACCAGAGATCATGAGTAAAATCCTGTGACTGTTGTTCCTTTCACTGTGGACTCCTGAGTGCTTTGAGTTAGATGAATAAACTGTTTACTGTAAAATCACATGGGGGGGGGAAGGGTGAAAATAATCTTAGTTTTCAGAAATGGCTCTGTTTATTTTCTTGAAAACGCAGAGCAGGTGCCCAAACAGGATCTGGAAGCTGTGATGGACTGGTTAGGGGTTCAACTTGCGAGCTGGTGGTGTATCCTAAAGAGCTCCTGAAAGGGTTCTTGGCCGGTGGTGCCTCGCAGGGAGCCGGTCCCGCTGGTGAAATGGCAGCACTTTCAGTCCCGCCTGAAAGAGGAAGTGGCGGCGCTGCCGGGGCTCGGCAGGAAGCGAGCACAGGATGTGCACACAGATCTGACAGCGCAGTTTCCTCTGGCTGGGAGAACGAACGCATTTTAACCTGCAAACGGACTGCAGCACCTTAAGGATAAGAGAAACTGTAACAAGCTTGAAGGCTTGTGGTTTCTGCTTCCTATTGCACCTACAGCAAGAGTGAGGGTGAGATCATGCAGATTCTTACTCTGGGTGTAGGGAACACTGTGTACAAAATTCCACCAGATTTCACTTAGTTCTGCAGTCAGTCGTGCACACAGGTACTGGAACAGCTTACAGCTACTCTTAAGTTACAGTTTGCAAACCCAAAGTGCTCCTGTTCCACGTGATCAGCTTTAGAATGGGAAAGTCAGGCTTGCATGGGAGGGGTCAGCTGTGTTTGGGACAGTATTTTGTGCATCTTGTGCTTAGTCAGTGGGAACCTGCCAGAGGTACTGAGGATTTTTTCAGCCTTCTGTGATCATTCAGTGTCTTGGTGCTTGCACAGGCCTGTGTGACCTAAATGCATCGCTGCAGAATTTCCTTTGCACCAGGAAGGATCTCCGACCTCCACAACGTCCTGCTGGACACTTCAGTTCCCTGTTTGTTGCAACACTCACATCTCTGTTAACACTTTCTGGGAGTAATCCTAAATGCAGATCAGCTGTCTTCCATACAAGTGTAACTGAGTTTGAAAGCAAAATTCTGTAAAATGGCCTATAAATTTGGCATTACACGGCTGTGTAATCCATAGTTTCCAGCATGCCAGGTCCCAGTTCTCTATGACATTGTTGAGTTTTGTGAAATCCTTGTTGCTGAACAAGTTAAAATCCAACAGATACTAGAAGTATCATTAGTTAACACGTACTTCACTGAAGGACTGAAGTTTTTGGTTACAATACAGAGAGGTTTGAGAAATTAAACCAATTCAGTGTTCCATTTCTTTTTTTGCAGTTTTTATTTATTTTTTTTAAAGTCTTTAGAACTTGTTGAACAGAACTAAGTCATATTGACCTGCATTACATTTCCAGCCCTTACCAGCTCTCCTCTCTGGGCTTGGCCAGATGGCTCACAATTACATGGCTCCAAATCCACTCACTGCACTCAGACTGAGACTTCAGCACTTTCAAGCCTGTTTCAGTTCCCTCAGATATTTAAAACTACTTAAAGTGTTCCCTAGTCCTGCTGGGTGTTGTATGTGCAGGCTTCCTTTTCTTAGGTGACTTCAGGGGGAGAACAAACCCAAAGCCTCTATAACCTCTTTGTTTCTACCTCCCTTGGCATTGCACTCTGGGGATGTTATTCTCTGTTTAATCTCATTTTGGATTAAATTAAACCACAAGTCAATAATGGATGTATCTTTAAAGTATTCCTATGGCAGAGTAAGTCCCAGGTGCACCTAAGCTCCCTAGAAACGAGCTTATTTTCAGCTGTGATCTGTGGACTTCTCAGAAGTGCAAAACACGAAGTAGTTCATCCAGCTAATCTAGAAAGCCTACTAATCCAAGGAAAATAATTTATTCAACAACTCCACTTTCCCACTGCTAAAACTTTAGAGACCTGTGCTCAAGACTCTAAATCTGTTCAAAATTTATGCCATCATTTTTCAGTATTTAGAGATAAAGCTATATAAACATAAAAAAACAAGGTGAAGGGCTGTGTGTGTGAGTTGTTGATGTGCACCACACCAGTGCTTCACTTCAGGAGCTCAGTGCCAGGGATAACGTGAGCTGTGGGCAAGGTGTGTGTGTGTGCAGCCAGGGCTGTGTCTCAGCTCCAGCCTCTGACCTGAGCCCCTCCCAGAGAAGGGCTTTTCTGGTACAAGTGCCTATCCAAAATTTGGATTTATAGAGAATCATGGATTGGTGTGCTGCACTGAGCACAGGGAGTGCTTCAGAACCAGGATTTTTCTTCTGGTGTGCTTTATGGGCTCTGGGTAGGTGATCTGAAGCAGATGTGTAACCTGCAAATTACAGGTAAACAAGGAAATGCAAATAATTGGGAAAGAGGGTAGAAAGAAGAAGGAGGTAGAGCAGCAAGGAAGGATTGCAGGATAGGGGAGTTGTGGGCTGCAGGGTGGAAAGGGAGCTTCTCTGAAGGGGTGGATGTTCAGTGCTGTTACCTGACTTCATATTACTTGTATGTAAACAGTTGAGCTGATCTGAACACAGAAAATGCCTTTTGAAATGGAAATGATTGCTTTGTCCTTTCTGAGTAAATCTGTGTTTGCTTCAGAGCCAAATCTCAGAGCTTTTTGTTGTATTAATGAAGGGCTTGTTGGTACGTCTGTGCTGTGCATCCTGCTGAATGCCTGCTGTGAAGCTGAGATCTGCATAAACCAACAGATTCTGTTATTTTGATGTTGAAATAGGGCACTGAGGAGAGGGCTGGTGGCAAGGCCCGATGCTTATACAGATCAGTCACGGTCTCTGTGCTTGCTGAAAGAAGATGGCAGCGTGAGTGCCCCACGTACCAGGTGCTGGCTGGTGGCTTGCTCTGAGAAAGAGCCTTTGCTGCCATTTCCTAAAACTGTGTGTGGATCTGTCCAGGGCTTGTGGGAATGCTGGTGACTAGTATTCCCCTGCAAGTACCGTTCTTAGGAACTGCTGGGGATTTATATTTAAGGGAGATGGCTTTGCTGAAGCCTTTGAGGGTCCCTGAAACATCTGAAGAAGAGGTGGGGGTGATATGTTTGAGTCCATAGCAATTTCCTTTCCTTTGCATTATCGAGTTATGTTAACACCTTGAGATTAGCTCTGTTGATTAGAGCAGGGTGCTAATAGTGCCAAGGTCATAGGTTTGATCTCTGATCGGGCTGTTCACTTAAAACTTGGTCTTGGCATCCATGTGGGATTCCAACTCAGAGCATTCTGTCATTCTGTGATGTTGCTGGCTGTGACCAGAGCCTCAAAAAGCTGGAATCGATTTGTATTTCTTGCAGATCACTGTAAGGAGTGAGTTCACTAGGAAGTGCCCAAATGCATAGCTCAGGAGGGAGTGATTTGGGTTTTTTAGTGCAGTTACCCAGACCTGAGAGCCACGGCAGCACCCTCAGGGGAGGGTGAATATGCTGCTTTAAACACCCCCTTGGCCCCCATCAGGATTTTACAGAGACTTTGCAGCAAGTCTCTGTTGCTGTAAATGAAAGTATATCTGATAAAATGGAAATGCTGAAAGTCAGTGGGAGCTTTGCCACTAAATCGGTGGGGTCAAGATTTCACACCTGTATGTGAAGAAATGGCCAGAAGCCTGGTATTCTTCTAATTAAAGTAATATATTAATGAAGGGCAGCTGTGCTGACACTGGAGGGAGGAGGTATTGATGGCACATATCGATCTAGTTCATGTGCTGAAGTCTCTGCTGGGACAGCGCTGGAACAGCTGGGTGCATCAGGATTTTGGGATGTCTAGAGAGGAATTCCCTTGGGATCTGGATGCCCTGCTGTGCTCTCATGGCTGTGAGCACTTCAAAGTGGGGATAAAGGAATGTGTTAAGTAGCAGCTTTAACCAAAAGGTTGTAAAACTGTGCTTAGGCCTTAAAAAAGGGAAGGAGAAATGAATCATGTTTATTTCTGTCTGTACTTGTTTATTTTTATCCATAAACCGGTTTGGAAGCACATGTTGCTGTGCTTCCTGCTGAGCCGCTCTCCAGAGGGAGCTCTCTGGGAGGCAGGTGTGTTCCTGAGCAGAGTTTGCACTTGCAGCTTTCAGAGAATCTGAGGCTGGATGCTGCCATGCATTAAAAACACAATCTGGACAAGCCCAAAGACCAGTTTTGCCCATCTCTAGGTAACCAGGCAAAATGTTTTCATTTATGAACAAGAGCAGCTTCCTGTTGTGTGTGTGTGTGTGATGGAGGGAAAGGATCTAAAAACTCTTTTAAAAATATCTTGTTTTCATACCCCAGGTGTGCTGTTAGTGATTTGGGCTCTCTAATGAGCATGGGAAACATCTAAATATATGTATCTCTTTATTTTTTTTCTTCCAGGTTCTCTTTGGAGCTGATATTCTAGTAGATTCCAGCTATGCAGACGATCAAGTGCGTAGTCGTGGGTGATGGTGCTGTTGGTAAAACCTGTCTCTTAATTTCTTACACAACAAATAAATTCCCATCGGAATATGTACCAACGGTAAGTGTGGGAATGGCTCTGGTTTTTTGGTGGTGGTGATGGGGCAGGGCAGTGTGAATTCCCTTCCAAACCGACCTTTATGGTGTGCATGCCCACAGGAATGTGTTTGGATTTAGACTGTGCAGTCTCATCCATCTGTACTTCCAAACCTTGCAAGCTTTGTGTGTAGTCCTTGACTATTTTTAAGTACCCTTTTGAGTTTCACAGGCTCAGTTTTCTGAAATACTGAATCACTTGACTTATCTAAAGATCAGCTTGGGAGGGGTTTGGCTGCCTGTGAGGCACATGCACAACCTCTCTGTTAGAAAAGTCCTCTTCTCCTTACTCTTGCTTGTGCAAGATCAGTGTCCTGCCACTGAGCTGGGGCAGGTTTTAGTGAGGTTGCTGCAGAAAACTTGGACAGCTGGATGCTATTTTATTAGTTTTCTCTATTATGGGCCTGAAAAGTGCATACCATGTGGTGGTGTGAAAAAAATTAATCACTAAAATCCTTCTCATTTAACTAAAGCTACAACATAAAGCAACTTAAAAGACCAGGTAACTCATCTGAAAGACCAGATATCTCCTTTGAGATGCCAGGTCTGAAAGCTCTTCTGGAACAGTTCTTTACAAAACTGTCCTCTCTCTTTGTGGAAAAGAGGTTGAAGTGAATGTCATGGTCTCTTTTTGAGATACTGGCTTTGTACACTGTCCAGAGTTTTTTCAGCTTGCCAAACCCGAGGTTTGTCCTGTGTAGGACAGGCTTCCACAGAACAAAAATGTTTGTCTTCAGCTGTAGATCAGGAGCTACAGATGAAAGGACTCCCAAACCTCAGAGTATTCAGGCTGGATGCAGTGGCCACTGTTGGGAACCTGCTGGTTGTGCTGTGAGTGCAGAGATCAGTCTCTCGTGGGCTCTGTTATGGACTGGTGAAGGAGTGGCATTTGAAATTGTATTTTTTGCCATTCTCAAGTTTTTGAGTGGCGTCAAGTATCCTGCTGTGATGCTTCTAGGGCAGCCACATCCTGTGCTCAACCTGTGGGAGGCTGCCTGTCCTATTTCAGCTGTTCTTTATGGTCAGGACAAAACACAAGTGGTCAGAGAGTTCAGCAGTGAGTGTTTCTATACTTATCCCTTAAAGGAAATGACCCCTTTATTATGTTGAAAAATGTTATGATCCTTAAATGTGTGTTTTGAATGCTTGCAAGTTTATGTGCTGCCCTGCACGTGGTAGTACTGACTGTAAATCTCTGCTAACCAGGAATATGAAAAAAAAAACTACTCAAAAATGAGTTGCCAGTGAGGTGTGTTCAGGGTGTCCTAAGGATTCTTTATAGTGCCTTTTAAATCTGCCCCATTCTTTTGGAATATTATTTACCTCTGAACTTCATGGCTTGAGGAACTCGTTGTTCTGGAGATACCAGAGGCCTATTCCTAATTCTGTGAATGGCCTGGGGGCATATTTCAGACATTGTAAATTAATATGTAACCTCTGATATTCCAGGTTATTCTCCTAGTGGTAAATGAACAGAGCAATAAATACTGCTGTGCTTTTGCAGCAGTGTGGCCAAAGCACGGATGGAGAACACACCAGTTCAGACCAATGGATTGGTTCTGTTCACTTGGCTCTGTGTTTTGCAGCCCTTTCTCTTTATGGCAGATATTTCCCAGTGGGAAAGCCTGAGTGTTCCTTGGAGCTGGGCACTTCCTTGGCTGCCCAGTAAGGCAAAGCCAGTGCAGTGTGTGGAGGGCTGGGCTGGGGTAATGGGGATGAGCAGTGAAGTTTTCTTGCAGTGCTTTAAAATTCTGAATGCTAAGCCAGAGTAGTGTGAGAGGTGCATTTCTGCTTCTGGCTGATGATCTGTGGGTATGTAGTGGCCATAGTTGCTTTCTCAGTCACTATGATTTGTGAAAAGTTGGAAAAATTGGGGTAGCATCAGGTCTTGCTTTTAACCAGGGCAGTCAGGTGGGAAGGAGACATCTGAACTCTGGGAAGTTGAATTTTGAAGTGTTGTCTCACTGCTCTTACCTCAGTTTTTGGTGGTTTTCTTCAAGTGCTAGTGCTATAGCCCTCTTAATAGATGCATGTGACTGCTTGTTTTCCATGTCCCTCCCTTCTCACTTCCATGAAAAGCTTTTGAGGTGGCTGCTGGCCTCTCTCATGCTGGCATTCATTTCAGCTGTGGGAGCTGCTCAGGCTGCAGTTCTGTGTGGAGGCAGAACTTCCCCATCCTCATCTGGAGGAGTCCCTGAGCACTGGATGTGCAGGGACAGGTGCTGGGGTTTGGTTTCTCTGCAGTGGGAAAGATCTTTTTGCCAAAGGCAGTTTCTGCAGTACTGTGTGTTGTGGTTCTGAAGATAACCTGGTTATTGGGGTGAAGGATGCTGACCTCAGGCAGTGCGCTGCTGAGGGGGTGGGTGTTGGAGGTGAATTTGACACAGGCTAATTTTTGACCGGATAATGCTTCCTTCAGAGGGTAAATCCCTGTTGAAAAGATGGACTTTATTATGTTCAGAGATTTGCTGTGAGATGCAGCCCCGTTGCTGTTACCCTGGAAGGGCAGGGCTGACATTCCCTGTTCTGTCCTTGTGGGGATGTGATTGCTGTGCCACACCAAGGGTGAGGGTGGGGATTTCTGTGGCAGTGTGGGAAACCTCTTTGCAGCAACAGGTAGGCACTGTTGCAGGTGTTTTGTTAAGTGGTTTTTACCATGTGTACCTCATGTGCCTTTGCTTTAGTACCTCATGGAAGCAGCTGGAGTATCCCTATTCCAAAGGAAATTGTTCTGTTCCTGGCCTTAGTGCTCACAGCACTGTGAGCCTCATGGTTCTCTTGTCCTGTGCAGGTGTTTCTTGTGCTCTGACAAGGTGAGTAGGATGATAGTTTGAGAGGTGGCTGTTTCACATCCTCTTTAAATGTGTATTTCTTTTCTTGCCAGGTTTTTGATAACTATGCTGTAACAGTGATGATTGGAGGAGAGCCTTACACCCTGGGCCTCTTTGATACTGCAGGTGAGAAACAAAGTGTTTGTGTCATTGTACCTGCCCAAGATTCACATACAGGTTTTTTTTTTGTTTTTTTTTTTTTTTTTTTTGGGGGTGTGTGTGTTTGTTTGTTTTGTGGGTTTTTGTTTGTTTATTTTTTGGGTTTTTTTTTTTTGAGTTTTATTTAATGGAAGGGGAAAAATCCTTCTTGATTCTTTATTCCTGACCTTTTGAGAGTTGCTAAATTGAGTTTATTAAAAAAGAACCCAACAACAAAAAACCCAAAGCAAAACAAGAAAACCTTCCACTTCTTTTAGAGCTGTTTTATTTTTATATGACAAATTTCAGACTTTTACCTCTAATCTAGGTGATACCTGAAAGATAAAGGTTTTTGTGTTTTTAAATGCAAGGAAAGGAAAAATTTGTGTTGAATAAAATGTGGATTGTATGTGGGTTTTATTTAGTAAGTAGTCAATTTTTTGACCAAATTTCAAGACAGAATCACTAACATTAGAATGTCTTATATGTGCTTATGTCTGTGCATCCTTAACGTGGATGAAATCAGGGTGTGGATTTATTAAGCCCTCTCACTGTGAGCTTTTTAAAATTAAAAATGTGCTGGCCTCTTGTTTAATCTGTGTTTCAGTTTCTGGCTGGAGAAACATGCAGTGATTTAACAACTACATACTGCTTAGAGTGTGTGAGAAGTTAGCAAGAAAGGGTACAAACTAGTTCAGCTGCAGGGTACCCAGTCCCTACCACACAACAATACCAGAGTGGTGTGGCAGCAACTGGTGTTGATAACTCCTCTTCAGAAGAGCCCTTCTAGGGACATTAGTTCATCAGCTGTCACCTGAAATTGTCCTGAATAGAACACAGCTGGAAACAGATTAAATTCTTAAATGCATCATTAGTGTCTAGTTTGATTAATGAAACAATCTTAGGTTTCCAGTTAAACCCTGTAGCTGTTAAGGAAACTTTCCTGTCCCACAGTGGATGAAACCCCCATTGCTAGTTGTCAAATAACAAACCAAGTCTTTTGAGCTTGTACTTGGAAGACAAAGCTTTTGGGAGTAGTTTGTTAATTGCAACAAGATATTTGAAATTTAGAGTAAATGCTGAGAAATTCTTGCCTGTGAGGTTGGGGAGGCCCTGGCACAGTTTGCCCAGAGAAGCTGTGGCTTCCCCATCCCTGGGAGTGTTCAAGGCTGGGTTGGATGGGGCTTGGATCAACCTGGGCTAGTGGAAGTTGTCCCTGCTCTTGGTAGGGGGTTAGAACGAGATGAGTTTCAAGGTTCTTTCCATCTAAAACATTCAGTGAGTATGATTCTGGTCAGTGCTTACTCCTCTGTGTCCAGCCAAGCACTGTAGCTCTAACAGGCTCTCTACATCTCCACCTTCAAACTGTAGATTTTCCTCCACTGAGGTGTCCCAGGTGTTGTGTTGGCTCCTTCAGGATCTTGGAGGTGTTTGTCCTTTGTGATGAGTGAGGGAGCATCACTTGGAATCTGAGACATTTTTAACAAGTGTTTCGGATTTGGTTGCCAAAAAGTGCAGCAGCTTCAGTGCCAGATTTGCTTTCTAAAAACAGAGTGCTGCTGAATTGGGCAGGAGGAGGTTTAAGAATGAGCTTGGGCAGAGTGAGGCTGGTGGGTCAGTGCTAATGGTGCCCTGCAGGGACTGCCTGCCCTCTAAGGACTGCAGGGGCAGAGCGTGGCTTCCTCCAAAACACAGCCCCTGCAGGGACTTCAGTGGGATTTTAGGGGAATACTGCTGGATGGCCTGATCAGTCCTGTGCACCAGCAGCATTCTCTGCCTGCTGCCTGGGGACACTTCACAGCATAAGTCATAACATTTTCGTGAACAAAACTGTTTGGGTTTTTTTTTTCCCTTCCAAACAGCAGATTTTTTTTTGCAGAGAAATGAAATTTGATGGCATAATCCTTGTATGGAATGGACGAGGTGCAGAAAACCTCAGCTATAACTGGATCCATGTTCTGCAACTTTTCTTCATAATTGAGGAAAGTGTTATGCAGTCTGAGGGTGTGTGATCTAAAAATGTATTGGAGACTTCCCACCTCGCCTGTGACTTTCAGCAGCTCACTGTTACATAGCAACTGAATGAATTCTGGATTTGAAAAATAGGATCTCCAAATGTTTGGGTTCAGGGTATGCTGAGCTCTTTGCTTAAGAGTTAGGATTAGTCATAGGAATGTTATTATGCTGGAATGTGCATTCTATCCCACTGTAAAGGGCAGTATTTTGTTGTCTGTGTCTAATGCTGTGTTAATTTTCTCCTCTCTAGGTCAGGAAGACTATGATAGATTACGACCCCTCAGCTATCCACAGACAGATGTATTTCTGGTCTGTTTTTCAGTGGTGTCTCCTTCTTCATTTGAAAATGTGAAAGAAAAGGTCGGTTGAACTTTGCCTGAAAAAGCTGCTGAAATGTCAGGAGTTTTCCTAGGTGCTTAATAACAAATGCTGTGTCTTCTCTGTCTTTAGTGGGTACCTGAAATTACTCACCACTGTCCAAAGACTCCTTTCCTGCTTGTTGGGACCCAGATTGATCTAAGAGATGATCCCTCAACAATTGAGAAACTTGCCAAGAACAAGCAGAAGCCCATAACCCCAGAGACTGCTGAAAAGCTGGCCCGGGACCTGAAGGCCGTCAAATACGTGGAGTGCTCTGCGCTTACGCAGGTGAGAGTTGGTCTTGGACCATTTTTGCTTGCTTTTTTTTTTTTTTTCCAGTTCCAGGGAAAACCAGCTCCAAGTGGATGTGAAAGGGTAGAAGCTCTTGTTTCTGCTGTTGACACTGTAGCTCTCTCTTTGTCTCGTTGTTCCAAGGCACAGGGAGTTGGCAGTGGTACAAAGAAAATCAGCCTGTGAGGATTAGGCCTAGTGTAGAGGAGTGATGGAGGAGAATGTGCTTGCTGTGTTTGCTTCTGTCTGGAGAAGAATAACTATTGAAAGCTTAGAAGGTGCATTACAGACAATAATTGGCTTAGGGCACAGAGTGCAGCTCACTACTGAAGAGAGCAGGCAAAGGAAAAAAAAAATGCTTCTCAGAAAAGTTAATTCTGGTACCTGTAAGACTGAAAGCCTTCATGGTCTAGAGCTGCTTTATCTTCCTGTGCAGGTGGTGGTGAGCTGTTTCCTGTGCCCGCCTTCAGATGGAGGTTCTGTTGAAACAGAAAAGAAAAATGAAATAGTTCTTAAGACATAAACATAATGTGTGAACTAACTTGTGAATGCGAGTCCAAAGGCAATAAAAATAGCTGATTTGAGGCCAGGAGACCTGATTATCCTTTCCCTTTCAATTAGGAATACTAGGGTGGGAGCCATTTTCTGGCTATTTGGCCTTTTGCCTTGACTTTTGGATGCCCTGGGAACTGAATCCCGTGTGCCTACACTTGGAGAATTGACTGCCACTCTTTAACAACTTCCTTAATGCTGCTCTGTAAAGAATTTGTCCCTGCCTGATGTGCATGGAACCAGGGGTGCACATTGTAACTCCAGTTACGTTGTGCATTCGTTTCCTTGAGCACAAAACTTTTACTGCAGAACTTCTGAAAGCCCGAAGTTTTACTTACCTTGCCCCTTTTGCCCAGATTGCATGCTGGCTCTTCCATTTGGGATCCGGAGGCTTTTGTTTTATTTGTAGCAAAGCTTTTTGCCTGAGTGTTTGCTGCAAATGAAGCAGCTGTGCTGGAGCTGTGCAGGACACTGGCACTGGAGGTGGTGTGGCAAGGTATGCTGTGATTCATCCTGGGAATCCTTGATCCAAAGGTGGTCTTGGCTGTGCTTCCATACAGCCCACAGGCGAGCTGAGGGTTGTTTGTGCTTGAGCTGTAATTCTTTTAGATCTGTTCAGCCCCCAAAATTACTGTTGTATGCTGCTGAAGGCTTTAGAAGCTGATAGTTGGGTAAATACCTGCCAGGGCCGTTGTCCTGCATTGCTCATTGAGACCCTTTCCCCTGGAGCTTTAGACTTGCCTTGTACAGTCTGCTCAAATTGCATGGAAACACTTAGAATTACCAGAGCAAGAGTTGATGTGATAAAAAAAAGTCAGTGTTTATCCATTCTTTCTATTTCCAGATAGACTGATCTGTCTCTGTTGCAGTGAAATGCTTTATGCACTTGAAAGCTCAGCCTGAATTTCTTCCAGAGCGTTAGTGCTTGTACCCACTGATGGTTTTAGGATTCAGGAGTGACCTGGGAGGAGGGTTCAGAAGCCTTCTCACCTGGAGGACTAGTTGGTTTGCATCTGCTCCTTTATTTGTGATTGACTCCCCTCACAAAACACCTTTTCCCTGGCTCTGTCAGCAGTATCTGGCGAACAGCAGCGTAGCTGATGTGTGAAGGTGGTGTGGAGCTCCTGCAGTGATCTCACTGGCAGCTTGCTGAACACAGAAGCCAGCTGCTTTCCTGGCCAGGAGGATTCTTTTCCTCCCTGCAAGGCAATGCAGTAGTGGCTGGTTTCAGCTGAAGCGAGACTCAGCTGGATATTCAGTCTCTCTTTGCCTTGGCTGCTGTCTGCATGGTTCACCTCAGCAGTCCAGGGTGGTTTTTTTCCTTCCCAACTAATTTACAAATGACTGACACCACAGTAGCAAGTAATCATAGAATCAGGGAGCTAGCACGTTTGTTTTTGTACTGGGTCAATCACGAGAGGCTGAGTTTCTGATTCTTCTCTGTACAGACAGAGTATCTTCTCCCTGAGTTTGCATGAGTGCTGTCCTGGGGAGCCAGTTTAACCCCCCTTTCCTCACGTTGTGGAACCCATTTTTGTGATGAAGGCATTTTCAGTGTCCATCTCCAACCTTTGTCTACAAATAGTGCCCAGTGCTACTGTGACAAGTGGATAAGGCTTTGCTGTCAGGAAAGGGTGACACTGACAAACAGATTACAACTGATTGTTGCTTCTGTTATGCAGAATAGTTAAATGTCTGAGTGGACTTTCTAAAACCCAATGCTAGTAGCTCACACCAGGGAGAACACTGAATTTAGTCCCTTTTTTCCCCTGGGTGCTGGGTTGACAGTTTTGACACAACTTTATAAAGTGCCTTAAGCTGTCTGTGAATGGAGGGAATAAAGGCAGCCTGATCTCAGCTTGATCCCAGTGCAGCACAGGAGCCAGGATTTTAACTGGTGTGTGGGCCTGTGTGCCTGTGGTATTAAACACAGTTCCCTTCACATTGTTACTCTTGGTCATCCAGGCTTTTAACTCTGGCCCTATTTTCACAACAGTTTTATCACTATCTCTTTTTACTCCTCCTCAGTTTTTTGCTAGGTCCTTCAAAACAAATCCCAAATTCTGGGCTCCTGAACAAATTTCTCCCATGCAGTAGGAAAACAGAAGTCCCTGAGTAGGAGAATTAAGGAAGGTTGTTTTCTTGATTCTTGCCTTGCCTGGGTTCTTAATCTGTCTAACAGTACAGTATTGAATTTAGGCTACAGCCTTATTCTCGCAGAGAAAGGAAATCTAATTAGTACACAGACTTCAGAGGCGTTATTTGTCTGAAGTCTTTAGCTCTTTTGTCAGCCTGGGTTGCAACTCATTTAAAAAAAAAAAGAAAAAGTTGCTGGGGAGGATGTACAGGATGTACACTGTAGTTTCCCTAAACAAGATGATACATACAAGTATAATCTTGTATGTAATGTGATGGCCTTAAATGCTTTCAGATGGAACTGCCTCAGAGCTCTCCCAAAACCACGACAATGTGCTTCAGTAAAATGAGATTAAAGACTTCCTGAAAGGGATATATCCAGTATAACCTGCGAGGGAGAAACCAGTTACATCTGAATGATGTTAAAAAAAAGAAGGTCTAAATTTTGCACAGACTGCAGTTGTTTACAGGATTTAATTGAAGCTTTTCTGTTTGCCTTTAGCTGTCACAAGGCAGTTCTCCCGAACTTATGAAGGTTGCACTCACGACAGTAGATTTAGGCGAGTCCAGTTAGCCTAAAGTGAGCCAAGTTTTACTTCTGGTGTGGTGTGTAACTTGGCAGAACTGTGTGGGAGCGGTGACACCCTGCAGAGTTCCTGTTGTGCTCACGGCAAACGCAGCGCATGCTCCGTGCTCCGGTGTAACCCCTGCAGAGTCCTGCAGCCCTGTCATCACTGCTTGTCTGGTGGTGGATCCCGGTTGTTCCAGCCCCTAACGCTGTTTCTTGTCTTCCCGTGGTTATACTCGCTTTGGAAACTAAACTGAATAACTGAAATGCATCATTTCCATGCTGGCTCCCCGTGTCAGAGTAGCACTGGTAAGGTATTGCATCACTTCTAAACACAAAGTTACTGACTGCCAGTGACGATGGCTTACCAGGGAGGTCCTGCTTCCATCCCAGGTTGTGTGTTCCCAGCCATCTCGAGACCTTCAGTTATTCAGGGGCTGAATTCACAAAGCAGGAGTGGTTTGGAGCCTTTGCTCTGGACCAGCTGCCGCTGGGGGAGTTGGGAGCAGTACTCCATGCATCCGAGGTGCTTGCTTATCCACAGTGGGTGACTACAAAAGGTTTAGCTAACCTTTTGGGTCCCTGTGGTGGGGCAAGCTGCTCTCCACTCCATTTACTCCCCTGTAAACTCCCTCAGTGTGGAGTGGAAATACCAGCCGTTGTGTGGCTCCCACCCCCATGTTATTGCTGTTTGTGCCTCTGCCCTTCTGAGTGTCTTGTCTGACCTTGTCTGTCAAATGTTCTGTCTGTCTCTGTCATTGACTTATGGGTCATCTAAATGAGATTTCCTCCTGGGATCTACTTTGTTTTTTTACAAAGTAAATCTGTTTACTGCCTCTGTGAATTCAGCCCGCTCTATCCTGAATGCTCTTTGTATCTGCTTGTTTTTCTCTAATCCTCTAACCTGGCTGCTGTTTTTTCTCCTCCCCTCTGTCTTGTAGAGAGGTCTGAAGAATGTGTTTGATGAGGCTATCCTAGCTGCCCTCGAGCCTCCGGAAACTCAGCCCAAAAGGAAGTGCTGTATATTCTAAACTTTCTTCTTCCCCTCTTGCTGCTGCTTCCTCTGTCCCACTACTGTAGAAACGTGGTTAAAAATGAATCAAACCACCTTGATTGAAAGCTGTTGTGCCTGCTTACCATCTTAGAGCAACCTCTGTATTAGCCCTTGGACTGAAAAACAGTACTTGAGATCTTTAGTAAAACGTTGTGACTGTGGAACACGAACTGGACTCGCTTAACTCCCTGCTGCTTGGGTTGCCAGATGTGACTAGCTTTATAATTCAGGCTTGCTGGGGGAAAGGATTTGGTTACATTGTTATTTAAAGAAAGATCAAAAGAATAAGAGATGATGATGATGATGTTTTAATCTTCCTGAATCCAACTGGAAGAAACAATGCGTGTGTTTTCGATTTCTACTTGTGAACTTGTAAACTGTATTTGCATGACAAAAGTACCTGAACCGGTGATCTGCAAGTGACGCTGTAACGTGAAGGGTTTTCTGGTTCTCCTGTGTGCAGTGAGATGTTTTTCTGTTGCTGTTGCTTTGGCTGTCTGTGCTATAGTGGAGTATTTGTCAGTCCTTGGGGGGAAGGAAATATCGATGTACTTGCGACTGCTTTATGAACTGTTAAAATTCTTGCTTTCACTAACATGGTAGAGCTCTTCATTTCAATTATAGATCCTTAAAGCCTGTTACTGTAAGATGTAAAGCTGCTGCTTACTATCGTGCTTCTGATTTTTATTGTTTTAAGGAGAAAAAAAAAAAAAACATCAATTGTAGCTTGTCTTTAAATTTTGAAATTAAAAATTGCAGTTGTTTGTATAAATGACTGATGAAGCTTTATTCGAATTGCATCTCCTGGCTCCAGTTTAATCCTTAACGCAGTGTTTGGTACCTCTGTGTACTCCTCACGGCTCGACTTCTCTGCTGCCATGGCAGCTTCTGGGCTCTGCCTGGCTGCTTCTAACCCTGGGGTGTTTAGGGCTGGATGCCCAACGAGAGCGTTGTACTGGCCCAGGTTATCATTGCATGCTTGCCTTGTCTCTCCTCCCCTGACACACGGGTCGGGTGTCTGCTGTGCCGAGCGTGCTCCAGGTAGAGCTCTCCCATCTGAATGCAGCACTTTCTGCTTTGTCATTAGCATGTGTGAAATGTGTGAGCAGCCAGTTAATCATAAAAATTGCCTTAAGGAAATGACCTTTGGTGCGTGTGTTTTGCTTCGTGTGAAGTACCCTGGTCTGCTCTGAGCGGATTTGTGTTCCTGTTCCCGAAATGAGGCTCAGACGGAGCCTCGCTGGGCGGGCAGAGCTGCGGATGGCAAACCTCCATCTGTCCGTAGAGGGGGTGCGGCTGCCACTTGGCTTTCTGGGGTTTTGTTTGTGTGTAAACTCAAAAATGAGACTGCCCCTTTTCTTCTCTCTTTGCCCCTTTTCAGAAAGGCCTAAAGAATGTATTTGACGAAGCGATATTGGCTGCCCTGGAGCCCCCGGAGCCGAAGAAGACTCGCAGGTGTGTGCTGCTATGAACGTCCCTCCACTGCCCCTTCTGCAAAGCTGGTGTTTGATGTCACATTAAAAAGCAATGTTTAAATCAAACTAAAGATACAAATTCTAAAATTTGTTTTTTGCAATAATGACAAATGCCCCTGCACTCCCATCTCCCCCACACGATCCCTGTGTGAGATGAGAATGTTAGTGTTTATTCCCCAGTGCCCCCTCAATTCAGTTAAACTAGTTAATTTTGAGTAACTATGTATTATCAGAAAACACTGATCAGTACTAGTTTTTTATTTTGTTTATTGTTTCTAATTTTTTTTTTTTGTTTAACATCAAGGCATGCTCAATGACTTTTTCTGTAACAGACTAATTTTAGGCTGTTTTACTGAAGCCTTGCCCCTTAAACCAGTCTGGCAAGACTTAGTTCTGGTTTCAATACCTTGTAGGGCTGTTCTGCAGCCAGTCAGCAGCCTGGGTGTGAGCAGACTTTAGTCAGGAAAGCAAAATGTCCCAAGCTGGTGCTTCTCTAAGAAGGAGTGCAGAAAATGCATCTCCTCTGAAGTTGCCTTGTATCTTTTTCCGCTGGCTTTTTACAGTGCAGGTCATAAATTTCTACCCCATCCTCTAAATTATGAAGCCTTAGGAATAGGAGAATCATTTTCTCTGGATGCACCATCAGACTTGAAACTTAACTTGCCAGTGTCTCGCTTAGTCTTTGCCATCATAAGCTTTTGGCTCGTGATGAAGAAATTAACTGCACCTTTGGAAGCATTGCCTGGCTGGATCAGTTGGCTTTTAACAAGTCCACCTTCTGCCAATCCTTAATTGTTGGAGAAATGCTTACCCTGATCTGCTGCTTGGACACCCTGAGGGGGACCCAGGGTATGCAGCGATGGGTTTTGGAGCTGGCTCTGATGGTGCATCTCTCGCTGGATGGCTTGGCATCCTTCAGGGAGGGGTGGAAAGACAGACCTGTGTCAGTCAGGAGGAACTGCAGGGAGGGGCTTCTGGTGTTTAGTGTGGCACCACAGCGGGACCAGTTAATGGAACCCCTTTCTCTGCAACCTGAACCTGTAAGATGGACTCTCCAGCCCCTGAGGATCATGTGCAGGGTCTGCATGTAGACCGACTGCAAGTGTCGTAAGGACTTTACCAAATATATATTTTGGCCTGCAAATTCAAAGTTTTTTTTTAAGACTTAGTGAATCTTCTCCATCTTCCAAAATTCCAATGTCCTGTAGACTCATTAGTGTTGAACCAATGCTTTTTCATGTCTAAGTTCTTTGTATATGCATTCTTTTCAGATGTATTAAACATAAAGTATCTTCACAAGCCTGCCTGAGGGTAGTTATTGCCTTTGCCTTTCTCTTCTGAGTGTGAAGGACTTGTAAATAACGGCTTTTATCCCTTGTGAGCCCCACTCTCCTCCTTGTGAGCTAGCTTGGGTCTTTCCTTAATGTTCAATCCCGCTTCTGGCCTCAGTCCTGTCAAGATTGCTCTGATCTTTGATGTGACGTCTTTGCTGTCAGATCCAGTTCTGAATAGAGGGCTGGGTAGCTCTTAATGAAGGGAATACTTGGTGTGAATGCTCCCAAAATAGTAAAAGGTGGCTTTTGGGCCTTCCTGGGCTCCTGCATCTCTTCTGTCAAGAGCTTCCCTGTTGTTCCCTGCTTATGGGCAATAGCAAAAACCCCGAAGAAACAAATTACATCAATACCTACCCTAAAACCTAAAAGGCTTTATTACACTTTTTTATTAATGCTCCAAAGGACCAGTGAAGTCTTACACTGTTGATAAATAACTTGTATTAGTTATTAAAAGACATTCCAAAGAGCCTCATTAAAGGTCACTTTTATTTTAAGAAGCTGATTTGAGGGTGCTGTAATCCCAAAGCTTAGTGTAAAATGTGTGGTAGTGATGATTGCTGCTGTTTAACTTTGCAGTTCAGTTTTCAGTTGCTATTTTCTGTGGGGAAGCTTGGCTGGAGCCCGGGGGCTCCTGGTGAAGGTTCTGCTGGTACTTGGTGACAGTTTTGGTGTCTTGTCTGTGTTCCTACAGCAGGCTGTAACAGGCTTCTGCACCTTCTAACAGCTAATCCAGAGTGCTGTTGTCAGTGGAGCTGAAATATGGAAATTGAGGACTATCAATGTAGTTAATGTGGAGAAAAGTCCTGCCTCTTGTAGGGGACATACTTGCATCTGAAATCCAAACCTCGAGGCTGGACTCCCAAGTTGATTACTGCTGCTCCAGGGAGGCAGCTGCTTTCCCGAGTCAGGAGATAACTTCAAGCACAACTTTTGCTCAGTCCCTCCCTTGCTGAATTAATGTGTGGAAGTTTCCCACTGTGTGTAAGCTGATTCAGCTAATCCTGCTGTTTCAGTAGCTTCTGGTGCAGGCAGGGACTCTGCATGGCTGCTGGAACTCAGTCTGGTGCTAAGGCTGTACTAAACTGGTGGCTGTTTTTTCTCTCCGAGCTTCCCTGTGCTGTGCCATCAGGAACATGTTGGAGTCACGAGCTTTTTGTTGCTCTCCCTTGCCTGTTTCCCTGGGGGGCAATGAGAAATTGTTATGCCTTGGAAGAAGTGGTGCTGTGGAAAGCAGATGCAGTGATGGTTGTCTTTTCTGAAGCGTTTGGGAGATCAGTGAGACAGGCTGAGCTCTGCAGCTTTCCCAGGAGGCAGCCCCTTTGCTCAGCTCTGTCCTTCACTCGTCCCTCTCCTCCCCAGTAATTTGCTGTCAGTGCTGGGCATTATACCTAGTGAGGTGTGGCCCTAATTGAAAAATGGGGAGGGTATGATGGGCACATTTGATAAGACCTCTGAGAGAAGAGCTTTTGGGAGCAACTGCACAACTGAGTCACCCAGGCTCCTGAGCAGTCACTTCCATGGCATTGCTCAAACTGTTGTACATCACCAGGTGCCTGAAGGGCTTTCCAAACAGTCTCACCTGGGATAGTGCCCTTTGTGCTTCACTGCTGGGGTTACATGAGCCTGCCCTTCTGTCCTGAGGGGCTCCCAGAAGGGAGATCTGACAGGGTGCAGCTATTTCAGTGTTATGTCAGATCAGTGTCCGAATCTCCTGAGTTGTCTGTCCTTTAGGTGCTCTGTTTTCACATCCCAGAGTGGTTTTGGAGGGTGCTGGTGGGATTTATACTGGGTAAAATGTAAATGGGTATTGCCCTCCAGCACTGAATGGAGTTTGGGTCACTGGGGCCCAGCTGGAGGGAGTTTGAAGGGCCCTGAACTCTCAGTGTTGCTGTTGGGGTGGTTTCGCTTGGCAGACCTGCTCCTGCCACTGGCTGCTGCACACAGCTAAAAACAGACCGATGATTTTGCTGTGCTCCCAAGAGGCAGCAGTGTCTGCTGGTACTCAGCCTCAGTCTTGGTTTGCAGCTGGCAGCAGCTGCCTCCTATTAAAACCAGACTCTGAGTGGGACTTGCAAGATCATTGTCAGCACTGCCCCACCCAGCCCTCCTGCTGCCCTGGCTGAGGTGAACCAGCCTCTCTCTCCCTGTGCAGCTCTTTTCTGGGGGGTGCTTCTGGGGCACTGTGCTGGGGAGGTGTGCTGCTTTGCTTTCCCTGGCTGCCCACACTCTGCTTCCTCTGAGAAACATTCCTCACTATTCCTCTTCAACCCCTGGGCTCCTGTCTGAGGAGTGCAAGTCACTATTTAGGTGCCCAGAGACCTTCCTGCTGGTGAGCAGTAAAACAAACAGAGAAGATCAAGCATGGAAGAGGAGATTACTGCTTCAAAAACTTAAAGAATTAAAAATAATCCTGAGGTGATTAAACTGTGAATAAACTAGTTCTAGCTGGTGAGAGAAGCAGACCCCTCCTTCTGGCAGTGCATTTCTGCTGGTTTTGTCACCTTGGTCCCAGTGGTGATCTGTCCCTTTCAAGGGCTGAATCAGTTCCTGAAACCGAGTCTGGGAAAAAAGAAACTGGGAGCCAGGAGTTGGCTGGAGCCTTCTGTGAACTCCTGACCTAAATGACTTGTCCAGGATTGCTCAAGAAATTGGTTGTTGGGCGCAGGCTGGAGCTCAACAAGAGGGTTATCTGGGCTGGAGATCCTGCTGCCCTGCCATAAACACCTCAGCAAGTCCAGGGCCTCCTCCCTGCTCTTCCCTTGGAAGCTGGTGCTGACTGACCAACTCCTCACTATAATGAGCTGAGATAAAAATAGCATTTATTGTGGGCTTAGACCAGGACAAAAGCCTGGACACAAAAGGAATTGGCTGCAGCTCAGGTGGAGGAGTGTGGATGAGGGGTGAGGGAACTCCTGATCTGCATCGGCGCTCCTCTGATTTTGGGGGCTCTCTTGGGTATAGATTCTGTATTTATTAAGACCCAGCCTGATGCTGCTGCCCTCTTGCCTACTTCTCAGCTTTGGCAGAGGTTTAGAGAGTAACCAAGGGTCATTTGTTTGATCACCCCCTGATCTGGTGGTCCCTGGAAATTAGTAAACTTTTCCTTACCACAGGGAGGTTTTTGGCTTGAATTACCAAGGTGAGCTAGACCCTGTGCAGTGAGTGCTGTCAGGCACTGCTTGGCAGCAGCAAGAAAGCTTCCCTGAAGCAGGGACAGGCAGCTCCCCTCACCTGGAGGGCAGAGAATGTTTGCTGGGATGTCTCTCCAGTTCCTGTGGGGCAGTAGCTGCTCAGGGGGAAATGCTCAGCAATGGAACATTCACGGTGTCTGCGCCACTCTGTGGTGCATTTCCAGCTGCCCTCTGGTGGTTTGGGACAGAAGGGCTGAGGTTGGAATTTGGCCCGAGCTCCTGACGTCACCTGCTCGGGAGAGCCTCTGCTGCCAATGGGATCTTCTGGAGCTGAGTGACCCTTGGAGCGGGAGCCCTCGGGGTGGGACACGATGGGCTCGACTCCAGCAGCCTCCTGAGTGACCTGCAGCGGTGCCTGGGTCATGGGTGCTGTTCATAAAGCTGGATGAGGCACCAAACAGAGGGTTACACAGGTTGGTTTCTATATGGGAGGTGGGTGGATGTTCCAGGGTGAGGTGATGGAGTTCTGGAGCAGGAAAACACAGACTGAAGTCCCCACAGCAGCCTCTTCATGGGCTCTGGTGAGAAATGGGCACGAGCTCCAAAGCACAGGTTTCCCATCACCTTTAATCTTTCCATCAGTGTTTGTGCTGGAATAAACTACATAAAATTAAATTAGTTATGTACCGAGTTCCCGACCTTTAGACTTGACACACGTGTGAAAACACTTCTGTCAGTTTTGAATTTCCAGCTTTTCCTTGATTGTGAAGAAATCAGGACACTTCCATCCCAGGGTCAGTGTTGGGTGAGAAGCAATTCCTTTCAAAGGCAGCCAGGGCTAAGGGGGGGGAGACAAAACCAGAACCATCAGATGGTCGGGACCTCTCAATGGGGTATCTTCATGCAGGAGTTGAGACCTGATGTCTTCCAGGTGAGGTAAGTGGCTGCTTTGGCCCTCAAGGAGTGTTTCATCCTCCTCAGCCGTGGTCTGGCAGTGCAGCCAGCTCCTTCCTCCCTGCCTGGTGTGTGCTGTGGAGCTGCCAGGGCTGTGCTGGGTGCAGAGGGATACTTGGATATACTGGGAGCTGACAGCACGGGAAAGGCTCGCCCTGGAAACCTGCTCTGGCTTCTTCCTTTCTCCTGGGGAGCGTCTGAGTCGGGCAGCACTTTTAGAAACTGCTGAGGCATCGTCCTGGCAGCCAAGAGGCTCGTTTCCTGTGAGCAGACGGGAGGGATGGGTCTCTGGCGTGCTCCGGGATCTGGCTGTGCCTGAGCGGTGCAGCTGCAGAGGAAAAGCCACTCTGCTTTCTGGGCAGAGGCAGAAGGGCAGGGGGATGGTGGGGGGGCTGTGGCTCTCTGCTTTTATCCAACATGTGGTTTTAAGAGGTGTTGGCAGCCCACCCTGCAGCACAACATCCCTGGCGTCCTCCCTGGTGGTGGCAGTGCTGGGACACGCAGGTGGCTGCTGAGGTCGCTGCTGCTGGCAGGGGATAATCAGGAGCCCAGGAGGTGGTTATGGCAGATCACAGAATCCTAAAAATGTTTGGGTTTGAAAGGATCTTAAAGATAATTCAGTTCCACCCCCCTGCCATGGGCAGAGACACCTTCCAGTAGACCAGGTTTCTCCGTGCCCCCTCCAACCTGGCTTTGAACAGTTCTAGGGTTGGGGCAGCCACAGCTTCCCCAGATCCCTGGAGGCATTTTGCTCTGCTTTGGAGTTGGAGCCTCCTGTGCCAGTAAAGGGTGAGTGTTGATTCAGCCATCACTATATTTCCCTTGAATTAATGAAAAAAAAAGAAAAAAAAAACAAAAATAAGTCTTCTATGGCAAACGAGGGCAAACCATCCCAAGAGGTGCTGATGAACCCAATGCTAAAGCCCTGTTAAGTTAAACCTGGAAATGTTTTGCCCAGTATCATCATCATCATCTCCTTATTTGACAAATGCTGATCACCCTGATTTGCTTGGATGTGCTCGGATAACAGATGGGAATTTGTCACCTGCGTGAGCGGGGGAGCGGGTGGAGATGAAGTCGCCTGCAGGAAATAATCTGGAATTCCTCACTGCTGCTCGGCACGTGGGCTGCTGGGGCCCACACAGCCAACCTCACCGTGGGGTCCTCTCCTCTAGTCATGGGGCTTTCCCTGGGATCAAAGGATGCCTCTGGTTTGGTGGTTCCCTGTGTTCTGTCCCGTGTGGGGTGGCTGTGACACCCAGAGCTCTGGGGGAAGCTGGAAGGAGCTCGTCTGAGGGAGGTGGTGCCAGCCTGGCCTCTGATGCCGGTGGATCCTGTGGGATAAACCTGGCAGGGTTAGTGAAGGGGTTGAAGGTGGGCAAGGTGCCTCCTCCCCTCTGGCTGTGGCAAATCTTTGGTGACCTGAGCAGAGCAGCTCAGGGCCAACCTGGGCTTTCCAGAAGGGGTGTTGCTGCTTTAACCCTGTTCCTTTTGTCTGTTGTACCTCTGACCTCTTCCCACCTGCAAAGCCTCTGCAGTCACTCCCATCCATCCCTCCTGCCACTGCTTTTCTCTTTTCCCCCATCCCCATTTTTTCCTCTTTTTGCCTGTCCCTTTGAGCTGCCTCCTTTGGGTGTGAGCAAGTGCTGCCAGGAGCCCCCACCAGGCAGCAGCTCCGGTGTGCTCAGGCCTTGCTGCAGCCATCCCAGGATCTGCCAATAGCTGTGCCCCTGATCCCTGCCAGGTCATGCACTGGTGCAGCCTTTTGGAGAGCAGCTGTGTGAGCTGGAGCTCTTTTTTTTTTTTTTTTCAAAAAAAAAAATTTTTTTTTCAAAATGTGACACTTTATAGTCTTGTCCAAGAGGCAAAGCAAAAGTGATTATTGCTGTGTTTGTTCAACCTTAGCTACAGCTGAACAAACTCAGTTTTTCCTCCCTAGGAATTATTGTTGGGGTGAAAATTAAAGCAGTTGACTCGTTAGTGCTGTTACACAGGATGGTCTGTTTTTCTTTCTCGTTTCTATGCCCTTTTCTTTACCATCCTCAAGATGCTGCAGTGGGCTGTGGGGCAGTGGGTCCAAACAGCCCGAGCAGTTTTTAATAGAGCTGGCAGCCAAGTCTGGGAACATGGTGGAAAATGAAAATCCTATTCCTAAAATCTGGTTTTTAGCCCCTTCTGCGCTCAGGTACAGCAGATGTAGGGTGGCATCCCTGCTTCTGTGCTTCATTAGGGTTGGCAAACACTTTCAAGACTTGATCTTTGTCCATGCCAAGCCCATCACTGACTCATGTGCCCAACATGGTAAACACTTCCAGGGATGGTCAGCCCACCACTCCCCTGTTCCAGTGCCTGACCACCCTTCCAGGGAAGACATTTTCCCTAATACCCAATCTAAACAATTCAATGGAACAGATCCTGAGGGAGCTGACTTGGAAAGATGCCCTCCTTGATCTGTTGCTTGGCAACACAGTGGATCTCATGAGCGAGGTGGAGATTGGGGCTGTCTTGGCCACAGCGACCACGAGGTGATGGAGTTTAAAATCTCTGTTGACGGGAGGAAAAGTGCCAGCAAAACCTCAACACTGGACATCATGAGAGCAGACTTCAGGCTGCTCAGGGAGTTAGGAAGGTCCCCTGGGAAAATGTTTTTGCAAGTGCTGGGGTCCGTCAGTGCTGGTCACTTTTCAAACATCACCTCCTCAGGGCACAGGAGCAGCGATTCCCAAATGCTGGAAGTCAAGAAGCTGAGGCAGAAGGCTGGCTTGGCAGAGCAGGGATCTTTTGGAAATAAGGCAAAAAAGAGGGACAATCACTGCCCTGGTCCTGTGTCCCTGCTAGGCTGGTACAGGCCAGGTGTCATTGTCCTCCTTGCCCACCTGGGCTCGGGTTCAACCACTGTCAAACAGCATCCCCAGGTCCTTTTCCACCCAGCAGCTTTCCAGACACTCTTCCCCATGCCTGGAGCACTTCCTGGGACTGGGATGACCCAAATCCAGGACCCAGCACTTGGCCTTGTTGAACTTTGGGCACCTGGCCTTGACCCATCGATCCAGCCTGTCCTGATCCCTCCATCAGACCCACCCTCTCACCCCACTTGGGGGCGGCTGCGATGGGGCCACCTCAGCCGTGTGGTGTGGATTTTTGGGCTCCCACCACATAAACACAGCCCCCTTGCCGGGATGGATGCTGTCCCAAACCCGGAGCAGGGGGGGGGTCTCATCCGCAGGATGCTTTGCGAGGTGCTGGCCCACCCACCCCGCTGCCTCGGCTGCACCGCGGAGCATCCGTGGGCTGAGCCAGGACCCCGCCGTGCCCCAGGCAGAAGAGGCGAGTGCCGGCTGCGCTGGGGACAGCCCGTCAGCCTTTCCACAGCCCGCTAGATGGCAAACACGTAAAGGCTTTGCTCGCTCCCGGCCAGCCCGCTCCCTGGTTCCAGTGCCAAGGAGGGGGCTGGAGGAGTTGGATTTCTTTTCGCTGAGGCCGTCTGCACCAGCAGCCACCGGCTGTGGGTCCGATGCAGTCATTTACATTTGCAGCTCCTTTGTACAGCATCAACAGCGGGGCGTGCACAAACTGCTGAGCTGTTTACAACTGCGCCGGGGCTGCGGCATCGCCTGAGCGTGGCCGAGCGAGCCGGGTCCAGCTGCGCTCCCGCTGCTGCCTCTGTTGGTTTTGGCTTCCTCCGGACGAGCCCAGCCCTGCTTTAGAGAGGATCAGGAGGAAGAGGAGAGAGGCTTGGTTGGGGAGGGGGGGTTTAGTCGGGGAGTTTGTTCCACTGGGTTTCCCTGAGTGTCCCTGGCTGCTGAGCAAGAGCATCCTCAGCGCCTGTTTGCCCTGATGCTGTGTCCCCATGGGGTGCTTTATGGGCACAGCCCCCCTCGGGTACCCCAATCTAAGACCTTATTTCAATCCACACCTTCCTGACGAGGGGCAGTGGAGGGGCAGGTGCTGATCTCTGGTCACCAGTGACAGGACCCGAGGAAATGTGCCAGGGGAGGTTTAGGTTGGATCTCAGGGAAAGGTTCTTCCCCCAGAGGGTGGTTGGCACTGAACAGGCTCCCCAGGGCAGTGGGCACAGCCCCAAGGCTGCCAGAGCTCCAGGAAGGTTTGGACAACGCTCTTGGGGACGTGGAGAGATTGTTGTGGGTGTTCTGTGCAGGGCCAGGGGTTGAACTTGGTGATCCTTGTGGGTCCCTTCCAGCTCAGGGTATTTCATGGTCCAGGGCTGGTAGAAGCCTGTAGAATGCTGCCCAGACACCCCATCCCTCTCTGTGGATGTCCCCTCTGAGCTGTTTCCTGCTGTCTCAGCCCTGGTGAACCTGGGGTGCTTTGGCCTCTGGGGGGAAAGGAAGTGGTGTGAGTTGGACAGGACAAACCTATCCCAGGGAGGACACTGCCAGCAGACCCCAGTGCCTCTCCCCAGCTTTAGCTCCTGGGCCTTTTCCCTTTCTTGCATGAAGGGAAGATGCCACTTGGGTTTGCAGGCTGGGACTTCTTCTCCTTTGAGGTTCAGTGAAGGAGTTGGGAGCGTCTCCTGTCTGCTGAGAGTGAGGAAGGTGGAATCTGCCAGGCTGATGTGTTTCATGGGACATGGAAGAGCTGCCACCAGCCACAGATGTTGCCCAGGAAACATGGGGACGTGGCTCCTGCTGCAGCAGCAGAGCAGGAGATGCTTTGTGATGCCTGGGTAATTCAAGAACTTGATGGATGCAGGTACTGAGGTGCCTCCGAAAATCCCTTCAGACTTTAATCTGTATGATGAGGGGCTGAAAACCCCTTTGAAAACCTGGCTGTGGTGTCTGGCCAGAGCTCAGCCGCCGTGGCTGGAGAGCAGCATAGCTTTGAAGATGGGACTGTGTTGCTTGAGGGGCTTTTGGAAATGTGAGCTTTGACCTCGTGCCCTGATCAAGCCTGTCCTGTTTCTCAGCCCTGTCTGGAGACAGAATGGGGGATGATTTGCCCGGGGCTACCTGGTCTGACTGATGTGGGTGTTCAGATGCACTCCTAACCCTGGGAGGAATGGGGAAGGGTCTGGGCTGTGTGATGTGTCCCCATTGCTGGTGGGACATGTGTGGAATGCACACAGTGCTTGTGCTGCCCTTCAGTGATGAACCTGGCAGTGGATGCAGAAAAGCCTTTATGTGGTGCCGTGGGCATCTGCTTTTCCACAGAATCCCAGATAGTTTGAGTTGGTAGGGACCTTAAAGCTGATGTCATTCTACCCCCTCTTCCACTATCCCAGGTTGCTCCAAGCCCCGTCCAACCTGGCCTTGGACACTTCCAGGGATGGGGCAGCCACAGCTTCTCTGGGTAACCTGTGCCAGGGCCTCCCCACCCTCCCAGGGAAGAATTTCTTCCTAATGTCTAATCTAAACCTACTCTCAGTTTAAAGCCATTTTGCCCTAGTCCTTCCTGGGGTCCCTGCCCACTGCATGGTGCAGGCTCTGCCTCTGTAGTTTGATTCCTGCCTCAAGCTCCCTCATTCCCTCTGCTCCCCCTCTAATTCCAGCCTGGCTTGGCTCCAGCCTGGCTCCAGCACGGGTTAATCTGTCAAATTGTTTCTAACAAACCCTCCCAGACAATGGGTGATCGTGCATCTCTGCCTCCTCTCCCCTCCTTCAACCCACAGCAATTTGGGTCTGAAAACAATAGTCCTGGTCTAACAGAGCTGATTCCATTCTCGGCAAGATTGCAGCTTTGGCTGTAAAGATAACTGAGTTTGTGTGGGGGGCTCCAGCTCTGCAGAAGGTGCAATTTACTGCTGTGGTGTTTAAAACAGCACAGCACACTGCAGGCTGAGGGTGCTGCTCGCTGAGCCTGCTGCTCGTGTTCCCTGTGGAGCCAGCACGCCCCGGGGAGCAGGGGCTCTGGTGACAGCCACCCCTGGTGTCACTGAGGGTTAACTGGCACTGTGGCCCCGCTTCCTGAAGCACAGAGCCTCGGGGCACTGCCTCCAAGGCAGAGTTTTGGGATAGGAAAGGGATGGAGCTGTCTGTGCTGTGGGGAGCTCCAGGGTTCTTCTCACACAATGGTTACACGGGATGGGTGCCCATGGGAAGGGGTGCAGTAATTCTTTGGTTTTCATTACTTACATGCATGGGGTTTGCTTGCTTTCCCTATTAGTCTGTCTTTATCTCAGCCCACCAGTTCTGTTGCTTTTACCCTTCTGACTCTCTCCCTGCTCTGCTGGTGGGGGAGTGAGGGAGTGGCTGTGAAGGGGCTTGGGGGCTGCCTGGGTTTAAGCCCTGATACTGTGCCAGATGCCTTTCACTGCTGTCTGGGGTGGAGTTAGGAACTGTCAGGCTGCACCCTGCAGGTCCTGTCACAGCTGGAGCTGTAGGGGAGGCTCCACATGCTCTGTGTTCATCAGCAGACCCCATTCTGCCTCAGCGCTGACCCCCCAAGGCACCCCAAAAAAGCTGGGGGGACCTGGGCTCCTTTCTGGGCACCCCAGCAATCCTGCAGCTTTCAATGAGTGATGTAAATATCTAAAGACCAACCCTGGCTCCTGGAGTCTTGGCGACTGAGGACGAGCGAGATGGGAACATGAAAACAAGTGACACTGGAGGAGCCTCTGCTGGCTCCGATGACCCGTGGGCATGTCTTGGGACCAGGGTGCTGATTTGGGAAGGTCTGTGTCGCTGTGTTTTCATTCCTGGGAGCAGCTCAGGGAACCAGGGCTTGGTATGCAGCTGAGTCTGTCAGTCTTTTGACACTGTCCCATCCAAAAAGCTCCTGAACCTGCTTGCTGAGCTCACAAGCTCTGGCTCCTTGCCTACTTCCCTCCTGAGGGCTGGTTGGAAGGCACAGGCATGGGCAGAATGAGCACTTACATCTGTCCTGATGTCTCTGCAGTGACAAAAAGGATCATTTTGGACCAGAGACCCCACCACAGCCCCTGCTGGGTCAGATCCAGCTGGACTGAGTTTTGGGGCAGACTCTGCTCAGTCCCAGCTTTTGGAGGTTTATTCCACCATGCCCCTGGCTATTTCCTTGTCCCTGAAGACCTCACATGGGTAGGGTGGGAATCTGACAGGTAGGTGCCCTAGGAGTTCAACTGCCTGCACAACATTCCCGAAGTGAGCTGCCACTGGTGTGGCATCTGTACAGACCATCTCAGGGCATGTTTTGTACTTCCCTCATCCTCCTGCCCACCCTGCTGAGGACGAGACCCTGGGGGTGTGGCAGCAGCCGAGGCCCAAACCCCTGCAAGGGAACTGTCACCAAGCCCAGGAACACCCCTGGAGGGATGGGGCGATCCATCAGCCTGCATCCCAGCAGCACCCAGCCGAGCAGTGCTGGGGCAAGGGGTCCCACCAGTGCTTCCCCCCCCCCACACACACACCTCCCCGCTCTTCCCCAAGTTGTTATTTCAGCTGCCGGAGCCTCGGCGGGGCTGACAAACACCCCGCAGGTGCTGTTTGCAAGTACCTTGTCCCTGGAACGCCCCGCGCCCTGGCTCGGGGCTCCATCCCCCCCGGGACAAGCATCGCATACACGGACCCTTGTGCTCGCCTCCCTCCTGCCCCGGCGGGTAACAGAGCCCGCTTTTCTGCCGGCAGAGGAGCCGGCTCAGCGCTCAGCCCCGGCCACCGCGCTCCAGCCCTCCAGGGCTGCCTCTTAACCTGGAGGAGCAGCGGGTTATTTGTGTTGCTCTTGGCAGGGACACCCCCCGGCCCTCCGAAAGGCGCGGAGGTGTGGGGGCAACCGGGCCAGCCTGCGCTGTTTGTGTTGGACCCGCCGCGCCGGGAATTAGTTCAACTCAGCTGCTAATTGCTTCTGAAGTGCGGGGCTGTGTCGAGCGGACGCTCGGGCATGCGATGGGGACGGCGAGCGTGTTTTTTTTGTTGTTTTTGTTTGTTTGTTTGTTTGTTTGTTTGTTTGTTTGGTTTTTTTTGTTTTTTTTTTTTTGCTCCTGGACGCATCAGCCCCGCTGGATCCGCGGTGTTTTGGCCGTGACCGCCGTTTCCCAGGAGCGCCGGTATGGGAGATGCGATGCTCTGCTTTTGGTGGAGAGAGAGAGAGAGAGAGAGCAACCCCCTTCCCTGCCCCGTGTCATCTCTCCTGGGCTGGAGAAGGGGGAACTGGTGGGGAGGAGGCTTTTCCAGCCCCAAATCCCAGTTCTGAGCCCTGCTGCTTCTCCCTGCCCTGTGTCACCCGGGTTTTTTGCTCTCATGCTTGTGTGTGAGTTCCCCAGTGCTCTGACTGGTGAGACTGGTGGCTGGGAAGGGCAGGTGGTGGGAATGGAATGCAGAAGGGCTTTCCCCTCCCCTGAGCATGGGCTGACCCCCTTCATCCCTGTCCTTCTGCTGTGCTTGGTCCTGCCATACTTCAGGGCTGGGGTGGTGGTGCAGAGGGGTCCTGTTCCCTCAGCTCCACATGAGCCTCGCTGAGGGCAGGCAGGAGCAGAGAGGCCTTGAAAGCACCACCCTGCATATTGTGTGGAGTGTTTCTGGCACCTCCAGACACGCCAGCAGCCCAGCACTGGGTGCTGGTTGTGGCATGCTGAGCGTTTCCCTTTGCAGGCTGAGCACAGCACCATTCCCCTTTGAGCTGGCCAACTCCACCCCTGTTCCCTGTAGTACCAGCTGTCCATCCTGGTGGGAAGGGGTGTCCTTTCCCAGAGCCTGGTGGGATCTGGGGCAGGAGGGGGTGCTGCCAGGTGCTATCCTGGCTTTGGGAAGAGGCCAACAACCCTACCACCATCTTTCCTGCAGCCATGACCATGGCATGTTGACCCCAGGGCGATGTGCAGGGAGAGGGCTCTGTGCCAGCTCAAGGACTGACAGCCCCAGGCAGCCTCAGGTCGCTGGGTTGGATGTGGTCCCCTGGTCCTCATCCCTCTGAGATTTACCACTGCCTACTGCTTTGAGCCTCTGTGGGCTAAGCCAGGCTGCCTGTCCTGTGCCTGCATCCCTGCTGGATGCTCAGCCCCTCCCTGGATTGCTGCCCCACTGGCCTGCATCCTGTGCCCTCCCCCAAGCCCCCCTCTCTCCCTCCCTCTGCTTTCCTTTGGTAATTGTCCTTTAAAAGCCCAAACGCCCATTGTCCAAACGGGGATTAAGCACCATCTGTACAAACTTTGAGGCCATTTTCGGCGACTGGGAGGAAACGGGATGACTCAGAGGGACGTTGCGACACAGATCGGCTGTGACCCCGGCTGAGCGGGTGGATCTGTGCCTGTTAACCCAGGCACCTCCCGGCAGCCTTTTGAGGCTCACGGCAAAACAGCTCATGGCAAAACAGCTCATGGCAAAACAGCCAGCAGCAGTTTTTTCAGAGGGTTGGGGGGAATCCCTCCCCCTCATCTGTGAGATGTTTCCAAACAGCCATCCCTCATGGCAGAGCCTGTAGTGCGTCGGGTCCCGCTGGTGTGTCCTGAGATCTGGTTTGGAGCGGTGCTGGTGGGAAGGAGATGCAGTGGACGGGCTTCACAGCAGAATGCTCAAGCCAGAAGGTCCACCCTTAGCGTGGCACCTCCCAAGACCCTCATGCTGTGACCCCTTTCCCTTGAAATGGTGTCCAAAGGCTGGTGAAGATGTTGGGAGATGCCTTCTCACCGGAGCAGAAAAGTTGTGCTCAAGTGGCTTCTCTCCATCCCACATCACCTGCCCCCGTGCATGGCCTGTTCCCACAGCCCCCTGGGACTGGGATGGCACCCAAACTGAGGACACAGAGCATGGCAGGCAGAGGCCCAGGCTGTGCTGGCCCAGCAGCAAGGAGAGCCTGGCCAAAGTAGGATATCCAGCAGGATGTTTCGCAGGCAAAAGGCAAAACCCCTGCCTTAGCGAACTTCAATCAAAACCCCCTTTGATCCAGTGTCCTGGAGGAAGTTAGGGAAAAGAAAACAGATTAAGGTTGGGAAGACTGAGTGGATTAGGTGTTTTGAAGGATTTGAGGTGATTTAGCTTATCCCATGATTACAGGAGGTGGATCTGGGTCCTGAGGAGGGCAGGCAAAACTAAGCCCAAGGTGCTGAACAGGGATCCCTGGCTGATGGATGTGAGAAGAGGAGTCAAGTGCTTCTGATTTTTGTGAGGGAAAAGGGGATTTCTAGCTTGCAACTTTTCCCCTTTGCCCCCTGTTTTCCTTGTTCCCCAGCCCCACCATGGCTTGACTCTGCTGGTGGGCAAGAAGTGATGCTGGAGCAGTTCTGAGCTCAGATCAACAGCAAGGATGAGGCAGGGCTGGACTTTGAGTGACTGCAGTGTCATGGGAGGAGCATCAGGAAAATGATCCTCACTGGGAAGTTATTTGCTCAGCTCCTGCTCATGGTGCTGTCCGTGCCCACTGCACTGGGATGGGAAACTGGTGGGAGATGTGCTGGGGGTGTGCATGTATCCAAATCTGGTATCCTGTGCACAGTTCAGGGCCTTCACAATCCTGAGAGGTGATGACTGGGGCAGGAAATAAGCAGCTCTCAACAAGGAGCTGTGATTAAGACAGCTTTACACCACAAGCGTGGCCTAGACAGATACAATAACACCAGAAGTTGGTGAAAATATTGGACAGAGCTTAAGTAAAATGGTCTGAAGACAGTGCTAAGGCAGGTGAGTTTTTGCTTGGCTTAACGTACAGAACAGAGAAGAAAAGGAGAGGAAAGAATTTCCCCCCTGAAAATCTCAGCTGGTTCAGTTTCCAGTGACGGTCAAAGAGTTAAAGTGATATGTTGGGAGTTATGACTGTTTATCTAAAAGAAAAGTGGCAGGTGAAAGGGATAAAATAACACAGTTTGTAAAGCAATGCAATATGTTTGAATTATCCGAGGATCAGAGCAGGAATTTGGAAGGTAATATTGGATAGAAGGAAATGGGAGATGGAGACAGAAATAGGATGGGGAAAAAACAGCTTGAGGTGGCCTTCCCATTGGTTGCTACAAAGGAAAAAAATGGATTGTTATCATTAGGACCATTGTGAATTTGTTTATTAGAGGGGATTTTTATTGTACTTTCAGAATTAAGCTCAGGGCCTCTGCTGTATCAGGGCACAGAACAGACCCTCCCGAGCTGGGTTTGGCTGGAAAAACGGGCAGTACCATGCCCAGAACATCCCTGGGCACAGCCCTTGTGCTCAGATGACCTGTGGAACACCCAGTGCCATCCCTGACTGGTCAGCAGATCCTCCATTTCCTCCTTGGTGTGATGTGAGTGCTGAGGGCAGAATTGGGTTCCCCCCTTGATGTTTCTGCTCTTGCCTCCACGTCACTGGGGGGCTTTCTCCATGGAGAAGCACAGGGGTGATGGCACTGGGTGTTCCACAGCTCAGCTGAGCACAAGGGCCACGTCCAGGGGTGTTTTGCACGTTTTTTTTCAGCCAAACCCAGCTCAGGAGGCCCTGGGCTTAATTCTGAAAGTACAGTAAAAATACCCTCTAATAAACAAATGTCTTGGCACCATGGGAAGGTGCATGGGATGCAGCTGGGAAACTGCTCTGCTAGGAGAGCCTGGGCACCTCCAAAGGGCTGTCCTTAAACTGTGGCAGAGCTGTGCAGGGAGATTTCAAATAGATTTATCCCAGTGCCCTCACTCTGAATTGGCTTCTATGACATTGGCTTCACCTGCTCTCCAGGCACCAACCCCAGCAGCCCAGAGCTCAACTTCTCCTGGGCTGTCTGCCTGGTGCTGGGATGTTTCCAGCTCATGCTGGCTGAGAAACTCAGAGAGGGCTTGGGGAAGTGGCAGCACCTCCACCTGAAACCTTCTACCTGGACAGGCTCCCCAGCTCCAAAACCTCCATTCCCCTCCTCAGCCACATCTTTGTCCTGACTTCTGCTCCTCTAAGGGGCACGTTGTTGCCTCCAGCACCTTCCCCTCCTAAAGCCCTTGGGTGGCAGCTCTCTCACAGCCTCATGGTGCTGAGAGATTCTCTCCCATGACATGGGTGTTCCTGTAACTTTGGCACTCACCCAGGAGACCAGGACTGTGTTCCAGCCTCCCTGTGGTTTGCAGGTACAATGACTGACACACACCAGCCTTCTCTGACCAAGAGGAGGTAAAAGAAAAAGCCCAAGGGCAGGGTATAATTGATGCCTTGACTTTCCTGAATCTGCAGGCACCCCACAGCAAGGGTTCCCAGGTGACCATCATTCCAGAGGCATTCCTTACCAGCCTGACATTTCCTAGCCGTGTCACATGGAAAATGGAGGTGAAAAAGTGACTCTGTTGAGGAAAAAAAAGGTCACAAAAGAATGATTTATTTTGCATCTAATTCAGCTCCCAGGTGTTCAGGGTTTCTTGGTGGAAATGAAAGGGTTGCAGATTTTCCAGCTGGCCAGATAGCAGAGAATTTACCCCAGGCCAGGTCCCAGATGAGCTGTCAGCATGGCTTCCTCTGCTGCTTCTTCTCTTTGGCTGCTCTGCCTCTCCCCATGGTCATCTCAAAGGTTATTTTTATGAATGGCATCTTGGGGGTCTGGTCTGTCCCACTCTTCCCTTATGGTCCAAGGCCAGGTTGGATGGGGCTTGGAGCAACCTGGGCTGGTGGAAGGTGTCCCCATGGCAGGGGGTTGGAATGAGATGAGTTTTAAGGTCTCCTCCACCCCAAACCACTCAGTGATTCCCTGATCCTGTGATCTTCATGGTGTCTTGGAAAGTGGCTGCAGGCAGACAATCACCCTGTATTGTTCTCAGGAAGCTTGTGGGTGCAAGGTCTGCTACTCCTGGTATTCTGAGAGGCCATGTGAATTTTGTAGCACTGTCCAGAGCAGTTTGGGGATCTGCAGTGGTACAGAGCTCACCCAGCCAACCAGCCTTGCTCATGCACTCGAGGAAATACTATCAGTCAGATTTAGGATGGGGGAAGGAACGTGTTGCCAGGTCTGGAAGCCAGCCTAGGAGAGACCGTAGCTCCTCAGGTGTGAGCACAGGCACAAGGATGGGGTTGGGCTTGCACGTGGCCACATCTCCGGGTCCTGGAGGAGGAGCTTGGTGGCTGCAGAAACATCCTGGGCATTCCTGTGAGGGATGAGAAGGGCAGTGCCCAGTGCAGGTGCTGCTCAGGCACCAGGTGTTGGTGTGGTCCTGCCTGAATCCCGTGAGGAGGGGCCTGTCCCTCAGCCCCGCTCCTGCCCCTTCCTCCCCTCCGCCCACACCGAGTGTTACAATCCAGTCCGAGGCAGGTTGCACAATTTATTTTGCTGTGCTTAAAGCGGGATTTTGGCAGTCAGGGTCGGGAGGCCTCTTTGAGGAGCGCTGGCTGGGCGCCCTCGCGCCGTCACGGTATCACACTGCTGTCAAAGGCTCTGGTCCACCCGGGCTCTGTCCTTCAGCCTGGCCTTGTGTGCAGCCTCCAGATGGGCAGCCGAGGCACTGCTGACATCTCCAACAAGTGCAGGTGAGAGCAGTGATCACCCCAGTGTGGGTGCTCCTGGGCCAGACTGAGGTGAGTCCTGCCACTCCCGATTCCTGTGGGGTGGCAGCTTGAAGGACTGATCCTCTCCTGCTGCCTGCCCGTGCAGTGAGACACCATTCCATCCTTCAAATACCTGTTTGGTGGTCCTAGACTCATTTTTTCCTGCTGTCTCTCCATCACCTTGCTTCCCTGCAGCCAGCTGGTAAACTCATGTGGATAAAGGCAGAGCAGGAGATGCAGGGGAATTACTGTGCTGGTTGCTGAGGGAACATGCAAAGGGATTTGGTGTAGTGTTCACTGAGGGTGTGAGCAGAGGGAAAGCACACGAGTGCTAATTCATGCTCAGTCAACACCATTAATGTCACCCACAGTGATTTAATTGCTTTTCAAGGAACAGCAGGTGAGTCTGAGCGTGCCTGGGGAGTGGGAGTGATGGAAGTGTCCATGGCCAGCAAAGGGCATGAGGATGGTGTGGCCAAAACACCTGGAGAGAAATACCAGCTCTGCCCTTGCTCTTGGCTGTGCCGTGCTCAGATTTGATCAGAGTTGGAGAGCTGGCAAATGTGAAGCCCAGAGCATGGAACAGCTGAGGCTGAAGGTGCCTGTGACACTCAAAACAGGTTTTCCAGTAGAAAAGGGGAAGGGAAAAGAAGGAGCAGAACATGGTGGTGAATTTGGGAGTTTGGGGAATAAGGAAAAAAACCGTGGAGTTACCCTTTGGCTGGAACAGGGTGGGGAGGACTTGGAGGTGATGTCCTGTTTTTGCCATGATGATCTCGAGTTGGCTGTGGGACATCCAGGAGGGTTAATGAGTGGGAGAGGCTGGGTTGAGATGAGGGTCTGAAAGCAATCAGAGGAGGGATGTGCTCACCAGGGAGAGGGTGTTTGGGGCCCTGAGGATGAGGACCTGGTGCTGGGCCTGTGGGGCTGGGATGGGGCCAGCATACTGGGATGTTGCCTGATGTGTGTGGGATGCAGGGGACAGGCTGAGCAGGTGGGGGGCTCTGGTGGAGGAGGAGGACATGGACATCTTGCTCTGTCCATGGTCACTGAGAAGCCAGCACCTCCCTGCACCTTGTTTGAGCATCTTTTGTTTCAATGGAGACAGTCCCTAACCTGAGGATGAAGCTGGAGTGGGAAAGAGAAGGGCTGGAGGGGTGGGATCCACCAGAGGAAGAGAGGAGCTGTTGGAAGGAAAGGGTTTTGGGAGGCTCAGGCATGATTTTTCTCACCCTCTTCCTGCAACAACAGTTGAACTTAACAAAATACTCCTCAACCCCTGCCACCACAGAGGCCAAAGGGAGAGAAGACTTTGGTTTTACCACGAGCCTATGGAAAGGTGAGCTTTGAGAGCACACAAATGGAGAGCTACAGCTAGAGAAAGGAGACAAGGCAGAGTGTGAGCACAGCTGGACCCAGCAGCTCTAGACCATAGGGAACAGCCTGAAGAGGATGCAGCCAATGCTCCTGGCTTGGGGAAGGACAAGGGACTAGTGGCTGAGGGTCGCTTGGAACATGCCTGGGTATCCGGCACTGCATCCTCTCCAAATCTAGCAACCTACAGGACAAGAGGCAGCAATCCCTGACTCGGCAGTTCTTTCCCCCTCCCAGCCCAAATACACCTCGAGAAAACTGTCAGGATGCTTCCAGCAGCACACAAGGCAGCCCTGAGCCCTTGGCTGTGGGCAGAACAGGGGAGCAGTGCTCCAGGCAGATGGATATCAATGCCCTCTCCACAGGAGGAAGTCACAGACTTACTGAAATCTGAGGTAGGAGGCCTTTAAGTGCAATATGGCCAGTGGTTAAGGCATTAAGACTAATGAGCAAGCTGTGCTTTCACTGATGGGAATGCAGCCTGTGATCCAAACACCAGCATCTCCCGAGGTGAGACAGGAGGAGGGAGACAGAGACAGCCTTCGGGTTCCCTTTGCCCTGTCAGGAGACACCACTGGGCACCTCTCCTTCCAGCCAAGGACTCCTGGGAGGGAACCAACAACCATGAGGTGTTTGCAGCATGTGCTGGTTTTACACAGGCCAGCGGAGCCGGTTTCAGGACAGGAAAACCCCGTGGCTTGTTCAGCACAAACTTATTATTTAATGGACAAAGTAAATATGAAAAAGAAAAGGCATTTCCTGCCCCCCTCTGGTGCTGAAACTTACAGTGGTGAGAAGAGCCACAGTGCTGTGGAGCCGAGATATCTCCGGGTGACATTTGCAGGGCTCAGCTTTCATCGCAGCTTGAAAAAAATCCCATGTGCAGAGATTATCTCCACATTGATCTGGATTGTCTTGTTCAGCTTTGGCCCTCATCCTAGATGGACAAAGAGCAGAAGACTTGGCCAGTGGCCTGAGGTCTGTGACCTCCTCTGCATGAGCTGGGAAGAGGAGGAACAGTCTCTAAGGTACTTGAGGACTTGCAGCCTTGAGGGGCTAAGGAGATGGAGCCAAGAAACTTAGATCCCCTGGGGATTCAACGCTGCACCCTTGGTCAGCTGAGCCAACTGAGGGAGGCAACCCCTGCTCTGGTGAGGAGATCTGTGCTTTGCACTGAAGTGGATCAAACCAGCGTGCTCCACCTCAGGGCATCCCCAGGGTGTCCCCCCCGCCACCACCCAGCACCCTTTGCTGGAGGTTTATTGGAGCTGGGGGCTGAGCAGGCACGGGGGAGGCAGCCTGGGGTGTGCTGGGGGAAGGGGTGCCTTGATGCAAACCTCCCTCTCCCTGCGCTGCTTCAAGTCAGTTGTCAGCAGCCGTCCAGCCGGACGATGTCTGGAGACCTTCCAGCGACCACAGGCTCTCCCCCAGCCCATCACTGCCGTGGCACAGGCGGGATTTCACATCTGTCTGTGCATTCCCCCAGCCTTCCCCCCTCTCATGGAAGGAAAACAAGCCTGCAGGTTTGCAGGGACCCCCTCACCCCATCCTCCTCCAGCCTGGAGGGTGATGGCCACAGCTCTGGGCTTTTCCTGGACCGTGCAGGGAGCTCCCTCCCACACAGGAGGGCTTGGCAATGCCACCCCGTGCCGACCCCTCTCCACACCACGGGCAGATGTTCCTGTTGGCTGGAGCTGCCATTCCGAGGTTTTTCCCTCTGCTCGCCGTTCGCCTCTCGACTCACAGACCGGTGGGTGAGGGAGAGAGGAACCACTTCACTTTCCACCTCCCCTCTCAGTGCCCCTCTGCTTATTAGTTCTCCAAATACTTCGTCCCGTGGCCCAACAGCAAGGACTGTGCTCTAACTCAGTCCCGGGCGGAGCGAGGCCGCAGCGGGTAGGACAGCGCCTTTATCCTCGTGGCAGCGCTCCAGGGAGCAGGAGGGGGCAGCTGGGGCCCTGCTGCACTAAATTTGTGTGGCCAGGGCACACATGGCAGCATCCCCTCCTGGCTCAGTCCTTCTTTCATGCTTCCCCAAGGGCAAGACAGCGATAGTGGCAGAGCACAAGCATTATTCCCTTTTTCCCCCAGCAGCATCTTTCCCTCGCCCCCAGCAATTGCTCCACTGTTTCACTTTTGCTTTTCTCAGCATCCAGTGTGACAGGGACTGTCCCCCAGAGCCCTCCCAGGTCAGGAGAACAGGGATGTGGAGGAGGAAGAGCAGAGCTGTTGTGGGATGCTGGTGAACAAGGTGGGGGCAAATATGGGACAGAGGAAAAGAAATCCACTGGCATTTCCTCCCATCAGCTCCCAGCTCCATTAAAGAGTCAGAGGATTGCAGGTACCACTGCCCTTTAGTGTTTCCAGTGGAATGAGGTGCTGGAAAAGAGAAGGGGGGGAAGGGAAGCATGGTGGGACCACTGCATCCTCCAACAGCCCTGGGCAACCACTGAGAAGATTCTGTAAATCAGAGTGGCCACTGGAACTGCTCCAGAATCCATCCAATGCCCAGGAACTGCTCCAAAATCCAGCCAGCGCCCAGGAGGCCATCGAGTATCCCACAACAAGGAGGTGCAAGAGTGTCCCACGTTCCCTTTATGAACTGATCCCCCGGGCTGGGCTCCACATGGAACTTAAGTGTTGGGGGACAGTGCCACCCTGTCACCCCCTGCCCATCCCCTGCCATGCACCTGGCTGTGCTCCATCCCCTCCTGAGGCTCAGCCAGGGCAGTGGAGCTCCGGGGTGCTCAGCACATGCCTTGAACAAACAAAAATAACTGCGATGGAAGGTTTGGAACGCTGCACTACCCTCGGCTTAAACATCTCCTGTCTGCAGTGCTTTGGAGTCAGCAGGAGCCCATCCGATGGGAGCTGATATCCCCCAGATCCCCAGCCAGCCAGAGAGCAAACTGGCACAGGGCACCGAGGGGCTCTGGCCTCGGCAATAAATACAGCAGAGCAGGCAAAACAAAACATTAAAAAAAAAAAAAAAAAGCCAACAATAATCAATTTTTTTAAACTTTAAATATTTTTTTCTTTAAAATCTGGTTTTTTTTTCCCTCTGGGGTTCTGTCTCTGTAAAAGAGCTGTGCTCTCCCTGCAGTGTCTGGGTCACTTCCTCAGTCCTGGCCGCGGGGCAGGGGAGAAGCATGGTCAGTAAAAAGAGGGGGCGGGTGTGGGTGGCTCTGCCGGCGTGCATCACCGGCACGTGTGGATCTCCACCACCCGGTGGCAGGGTTTGCACTTGACGGAGCAGCACCAGTGGAATTTGCAGCTGCACCTTTCCACCACCTCCACCTCGTCCGTGTGAAAGCCGCGGCCGCAGCACATCAGCTCGCAGCCGTCTATGGCCTTGGAGGTCTTGTTGCACTGCCGGCCGCTGGTGCCCAGCACGCCGTTCTTGAGGTCGTGGTCACAGAAGTCGGGACTGGAGTCCAGGTAGACGAGGTCCTCGTCCGTGTGCGGCTTGAACTGGGAGTTTTTGGGCACCAGCACCTTGGTGGATCCGACCTCGCTCTGCTCGACCTCCGTGGCGCCGTCGAACTTCTCCTTGAGGACGTTGCCCACTTTGCGGAAGGGGGGCATGGCTTTCCAGCACGTCTTGAACTCGCACGAGCCCGACACGCCGTGGCACTTGCACTCCACCCGCATGTTGTTCAGGATCGCCTGGGAGAGCCGGCACAGGGAACAAGACGGGACGGTCAGCAGGGGGTGGGCAAAGCAGGGGAGGGCTGTGCACAAAGCACTGCTGGTGGGATTAAATGGAGCCCAAGCGGTTCAAGCCGTGGCTGCAGAGCCCGGCTGGGATGCCCAGGTTTGCCCCTGGCCATTACCTTTCTCCCTGCCTCGTTGTTGTGGAGGTTCATTAATGCTCTGTTGGAAGAGGCCCCTTTGCTCCTCTCGCGGATGTCGACGAAGGACTGCGAGAAGGCCACGCCGTAGGCGATGTTGTCGGAGCAGCCCGACCACTGGAAGCCTGGGGCAGAGAGCACAGATGAGACAGGTACAGCCAGCCTGTGGTGCTTGCACTCTCCAGCCCTGCTCTCTCTAAAATCCAGCTGGCCTGCCCACCTATGGCTGGACTGCCTGGGGAAGCTGAGGGAGTGTTGGGGGACACACGGACGGGACACCTCCCCTGCCCTGTTGGGCTATGCTCCCAGCTGCCTTTTTGCAGGACTCAGAGAGGACTAACAAACATTTTCCTCCCTCCTGGACGGCTGCAGAGGGTGGGTTTGAATGCCCCCCCGCCCCGTTTGGACGCTCACCCTGCGGGCTGCCCCCCTGCACCGTGCGGTCACATCCACACTTGTCCAGCTCGCCGCTGCTGCAGGCGCGGGTCACGGCGAAGGCCACCCCTGCTGAAGAGATGGCATAGACGAATGCTGCCTCCCGTGTCCCTGCAACGGCACAAACCACGGTGGGAAACGTTGGCAGCAAGTCCAAGGCAACAGGAGTGGGATTTCTAGGGGTGGGAGGGGGAGTCCTTGCTGGGCTGTCGCCCGTGTCGCTGCTCCTCTCCCCTCCTGAGGCTGGTGTGGCACATGAACCTCCTGGAAAAGCTGGTCTGAAGGCTGGCTCTTGGCAAAACACGCTATGCAGAGCTATCAGGCTAATCCCTTTGCTCCATCACTTCCTCCCAAGGTGAGGTACCCTGTGCAGGACCCTCATCTGCCCCATCCCCAGGGACACTGCTTAGTGCTAAGCCTGGACCCAGCTCTGCAGAGACCCCTCAGCACTGGGAGATGTTTTGCAGCAGTGAGGGCCCTTGCAATAGTGAAGGAGCTGGGAACTGCCCCACAACACTAAACCCATGAATGATCACACAAGTGATAACCTGGCGATAGGAGAGGCAGAGGCTGAACTGCCAATGTGGGGAGAACCCTCCAGAGTTTATATGGAGAGCCTGTCTTGCCTGGTGCTTGCAGGACACCTCTGCCATGAAATCCCTCCTGCATCCAAAACAGCTGGCTGTTTTCCACACCCAGGAACATCCCCTGCAGCTCCTTGCCATCCTCTCACACAGGGTCCTGTAGCTCCCAGCACATTCCAAACTACTGTGCAAAACCCTGCTCTGCTCCCAAACCACCTCAAGAAACCCCGCTGGTCCCCAGGGTGCAGACCTGTCCCAGCTCCTGGTGCCACACAGTTGGGAAGAGCTTGTTTGGGAAGCCAGGGGCACCCTGGGCGTGAACACACAGCGTGTCACGGCCAGGGATCAGCTCTTGCAACACCCAAATCCCCTGTGAGGCCAGCTGAGGATACAGACTCTCCATCCCTGAGCAAGGAGGGCTGGCATTTGGGGTGGTGCCATGCTTGGTGCAGAGGGGGATGGCCCGTGAGCAGATGTCACCCCAGCTCACTGGTCGGACAGAGGGCAGCTACTTTGGTGGTCGCAGCCCAGACTTTGGTGGCCCAGCTGGCAGTGGCTGAGGAGGACCCAGCCAGCGTGGGGACTGAACCGCCTCCAAGTTAATCGAGGTTAATAGTAGGATCGTGTTGGTCGGTTTGTGCTGTGGCTGCCTAAAAAGAGACGACTTTTAGTTTCTGGTATTTCTGGTATTTCCAGTCCCCGAACCTTCACAAGAAGAGATCTTCACCCCTGTGTTGAGGGGAGGAGAGCCAAACAAGGAGCCGGGGTTATGCTTTGGTCTGGGGGTCCTGGGATGGGAGTTGAGATGGTGCCTCAGAGGTGGCACCTGAGGGGAGGGCAAGGGACACTTCAGCAATCTCCAGGGGTTTTCCCCTCCGTCTCCTCACCCCAGTTCTCTGGTTTGATTACAGTCCTGGGCCTCTGGCAAGCCTGGCTGCAGCTGGGGCTGGAGGCTGCCCTGGCCAGTCTGCCCCAAAGGCTGGCAGCTGGCTGGTGGTGGGCGATGATGCTGTGCTCGAGGGCCCAGCTGCTGTGTGTTCTCCCTGTGCCAGGTGGCAGCAGGCTGTCCTCCTGAGGGCATCCACTGATGCTCTGCTCAAGAGTGGCCACATGCCGGCCTGGCAGCAGCCACCACTTCACGATTGCCAGGGAAAGAGACTGAGTAAACACGGGCAGGGCTTTGTGGGGTGGAGCTCCTGGCCTTGGTGGGAAAGAGTGGAGATCCACAGGGTGGTTTTAGGACCCCTGCTCAAACTTGGCATGCACTTGTCAAAGGTGTCCTGATGCCCTGGGCTGGTGCCTCCATAAAATGGGTGTGAGAAAGGTTCAGGAGCGCTGCGGAATGGCAAGTGCCTGGATGTGCTGTCCACAACACAGTCAAGAAAGAGCCCTGCTGAAGCGCCCCAAGATCCAGCACTGAGCCATTCCTGACTCTCCCCAGCCACTGCTGAGGGGCAAGCAGACAAAAACCTGCCCAGAGCCCACCAGACTGCCCCTGTAGCTGCTCCCCCAGCAGCATCACCCCAGGCCCTCGCTCTCCGGACTCACCTTGCGTCACCACCTTGCCGAAGACGGGCAGGGTGTCCAGCGTGGAGCAGTTCCAGCGGCGGTTGCGGAACTGGTACTGGCACTCCTCGATGGCCAGCTGGGCCCCCCGCCGCACCGAGTCCATCACCTCCAGGTTCCTCTTGCACATCTGCACCTGGCGCTGGATCAAGCCCTTCAGCTTCTCGCAGGTCTCCTCCTCGGAGATGCTCCCCACTGAGGACAGCTTCGCCAGGTACCTGCCACGACACCGGCACGGAGGGTTAGGGGGGCAAGGGCTGGGGGAGCACGAGTGCCTGTTCAGCTGGGACACCCTGCCTTGCACACAGCAAGGGGAACAAAATTCTCACCCCCTCACGGTAGCGGGGACTCGGTGCCTGTCAGGGGTCACCTTAAATGTGCCACAGTGGTGGCTCTGCAGGGTGCATTTTTGGCTGGCAGAGAGCAAGCCCAAAGCAAAACAACCATCCCTGTGCAGTCTAGTCCCTGTCTCTCGGGGAGTCCAGCTGCTGGCTCCCCTTTGCCTCTGTTGCCTGCAAGGGAAGATATTTTCAGCGTTGTCTGAATGTGCCCGGTCAGGTCTCCTGAGCCCCGGCACATCCAAGTGCTACTAGGAAAAGCCAGAGGTCTCCAAAGTCAGCCAAAACAAGCAGGACAGGCACTTGGCTGCCAGCTCCATCTGCCACACTGCTCCCACAGCGTGGCTGTGTGCTCATCACCGGCAAACATCACCCTCCAAACCACTTCCCTCCTGCAGCCTGCTTTTAGCTGCCCCAGCCTCCAGCAGGCAAGGATGGCCTCTGGGAGCTGTCAGGTTTCCTTTCACTTGGGATTCAAGCAGGGCTGGGGAAAAGAGAATTTTGCTGGGGCAAAATTTCACAGGCTGGGCACCTCTCCCACCAGCCCAGCTCATGAGCAGGGCCATGAGGTCTTTGCTGACCTAGAAAAGACTGGCCCTGTGTGGAGGGGACAATGTGTTCTGCTTTCCATAGCTCTATCCTCAGCAGAAGGAGTCACAAAGCTGCTCTTGAGTGCCAGCATTAGGGAGATGAGGCAGCTTATCCTCTAGAGGCAGGCACCTGGAAATCTTTCAGCATCTTCTTGCCCGGCATGCGGGCACGATGGTCCCTCCTGCACATCCCAATAACCCAACCCACCACCCCCTGTTGGGCTGTGAGCACCATGCCCATGCTTGCCCATTTCCCAGCTCTGGATCACAGAAGGAGCTTAAGAGAGACACAGTCAGATTATCCAGGCTGTGGGATGATCCAAGATACTCTGCAGCTATTGATAATTGCACTGGCAGGTGGGTGTAAGAGAATTCCTCCTTCCCGTGGCTGCTGGCAGCTGCTTCAGGTGGCACTACCATGGTGAAAACCTGACCTGCCATGGACAAGGAGGGTCCCCTGCATGGGACAGGCACATAACTCACACTTGCACCTCCCCACCCACCACACCGAGCTTTCGTGTCCTCGGGAATCGCCAGCACCGGCTCATGCTGCTGCCTCGTCTGCACCAAGAGATGCGAGTGCCAGGGGGAGGCTGTTTGGAAACCTCATTCCTTGACTCTGCATTTCCCAGCCCTACAGAGCTTGTGGGTTTGTTTTTTTTCTGTTTGCTTGGGTTTTTTTTTCCCTCCTCCTCCCGAGTTGCGACATCCTGCTAAGGATTTTTCCTTTGAAGCCCTACTCGCCTCCGAGAAGTGACTGTGCAAAAGTGGCTCCTGCTCCCTGCCTGTTCCCATGTGTCCCAGGAGCCAGATCTGCTGACTTCAGCCACAAAATCAAGTTGTCACGGCCTCTTCCTCCCCATTAACCCTGCCAGTCTGCCCCAGGAGGAGAGAACAGGATTTTCTCTTCTGTGCATCAGCAGAATTATTCACCAGCTTGGTTTCGTGCTCACGACTGGGGGGCCGTGGGAGCCAGGGAGAAAGCTGTCTTGGCTTGTGGTGTCCATGGGGAGCCTGCATGGTGAGATGTCAAAAGCATTCAGCTTTCCCTGTGTGTGATCACTGGAGGCAATGCTTCTCTGACAGTGGGAAGCAGCAGGCTGCTGTCAGAGCCAAGTGCTTTTCTAGCCTTTATACCACCAAGGCTTCCTGCTCCTCCAAGGGCATAGCCCTGTTTGCTTCCAAAAACCCACCGTGGCCAAACCCAGGGCTGTCACCTTTCTGTCCCCACGCCACGCAGGGAGTGTCCCTGTCCCTGTGCTGCAGTCCCAGACATGGAGTGCAACAACTGCTGCTCTCACATCTCGCTGTGAAGGCACCAGACTCCCAAACAGGAGCTTTGAGGATGCTGGATGCTGAGCACACACACATGGAGTGCCTGTAACAGCTCTCTCCCCTCCCAGGTCCACCCATCGTTCCAGTTTGGGCATGGGGGAAGCTGACACGTGCCTGAGTGGTGAGATTCATCCCAGGACAGTGTGAGGTTGGTTGATCAGTTTTGAGCCTGGAAGCCAAGAAAAATCAGATTCTACCTCCAGCCCCGATTTGGCTTCCCCCCTGCCAGCAACTCATTTATCATGCCAGGGAACCAGCTCCTGCAAAGCCACAAGGCTGGTCCTGCAGATGAGTCGCTGCCTGCTCTGACTGCAGGCACCTTGGCAGGAGAGCGCTTTGCTGCAGGGGTAGCAGCCACATTAATATCAGCTCTGCTCAGGCTGGGGCATCGCCTCATTTTCTAGTATATATTTCCCAGCTCGAGATTCTCCAGGCAAATGTGGATCAATAAATTCAAAGCATGAATGAAGAAAAGCATGACAAGAGCCTTTCAAGCTTTTCCAAGGAGATGCACCTGATAAGGTGCCTCCCCAGCCCGCCTTTAATGCTGTTTGGGATGATAAAACAAAGGCCAAGGGTGCTTCAAAGATAGGTACAGCTCTCCAAGAACAGGCCTGGTAATTTGTTTTGCAAGGCAGGCAAATAAGATGAAACTATCCAGAACGGGGCTCTGGCCTCTTTCCCCCCTGACAGGTCCTCTGTGTCCCATCATCCCTCCTCAGCCCATGCTCGCTGTGGGGATGGAGGTAACTGTGCCTAAAATGCTGTGGCCCCCATCACACTCCCAGCTTGTTATCAGTCCATGAGAACCATCACTGCTCTCCAAAAGACACGTCTTTTGGAAAGGGAGGAAGCTCCAGGATCCAGAGGTTCAGGCAAGGATGCGAGGAAGAACCTTTGCTGAAGGACCTCAGCTTTGAGGCTCTCACCCTGCGTCTCTCCACACCACATTCAGGGGCACCAGGTGGGAACAGATCATCCCCTGTCCTCGCTCTGGGGCAGATAAAGGGTGAGACAGGAGCTGGGAAATGTGTTCTGCCCTCACCAGCACTCAGAGATGTTTCCACCCCACAGCTCAGGGCTGTGGAGCCCAAGCAAGGCACCAAACCCATCCCTAGCATCCCACACCCTGTGGAAACGTGGCTCTACACTCTGCCTGGTCCTTCACGAGAAATTGGATCCAAACTTTGTTTTCCTGGGCTGAGATGGTAAAAGCCACAGACAAAGCCTTTGCCTACCTGCATGGAGAGCCACAGGCTCAGCAGGAGGAACAAAGCAAGCAGTTCTTGCCCTCTGTGAGGTCTCAGTGCAGATCTCCACCGTGATATCACATCTTGATTGCCGTGCAGAGCTTAAGTCTCACATGCAGCCTCTAAACAGCCCTGCTTGTGGAAAAAAACCCCACCCAAATAATGGAATATTTTCTTCCTTTTCCATGATTGGGCAAAGAACATTTCTAGGGGTAAGCTGCTGCCCACAATATTTGTTCAAGTTCTGTCTTCTTGCTTCATTGTGGCCTTTATGTTTCTTTTCTCCTGTCTTTACATCTGGGCAAGTCACTCACAGAACAAGATCCCTCATAATAAGCCACTGATGGAAGACAAAACTGACAGAAAGCCCTTCCTTTTTTATCATCCACAGTACTGAGATCAGGATGGAAGCCCCATAATTCAAGCAGCTGCAATTAATCCACCCTGCAAGGTGGCAAATAAGTAAACCTCAAATCCAGGAAGCTTTGGAAAGGTGGTTGAGGAAACATCAGGAAGGCCTGCTTAAGTAAAAATTATGATAATACTTTCAGGAGGAAGAATAATTGTTGGAATGACAAGGATACCCTGAAAGAGCCACAGAGGTTGGCAGATAGAGCCAGGAGGTGAGGGGTGCAGATTGCCTGCCATGGGAAGGTGTGGAAATTTCAGTCATGGACTAAATTCTCAATAGAGGCATGTCAGGGAAGATGCAGCAGATGTCTTGGAGAAAGCAGAGATCACCATTGTTCATTTTATTTAAACAAATAAGTTTCAAGTGGGAGAACTCTTTGTGTTGTCTCCCTTTGGGAATATTTTCCTGAAGGTGAGAACAGTCAGGTCCAGGTCAGTGGCATAAACCACTCAACAGATGTTCAGAAGTTGTGCTGTGGATTGAGGTTGCTTGTGCAGACAGGTTTCTTCTGGGGAGGAACAAAAGGCTTGTTTGGGATGTGAAAAACCCATGGAACAACCCCATGCATCCCTGCCTGCATCTGTCTAGACAGATGGATGCATGCAGGGAGAGGTACTGACCAGTGTTGTGGTCAGCTCCATCCTGCAGCTATGGAGAAGGGGAGAATATTTTCCTTTGGATAATCTTCCCCTGGTTGCTTTCCCCTTCCAAGGGGGGTGAAGCCATGGAGAGATGCCCTTGGAATGGTTCCACAAGCCTGCCAGCTTGGGCAGCTCCTGCCAGGATTTGCTGGTGACCTGCAAGGTTGCCCTTGCCCAGCTGCTGGCTCTGCAGCAGGACTTGTTCCTCCCAGGGACTGGGCATCCCCCTCCTGGGATTAGATATCCTGCCTTTCTCTCCCTTCTAAGTGCAAACCATGATTGACAAAGCCATCCTCTGAGAGCCTGTCTGGCCTCTTCCCTGGAAGAAATGCAGCTCTCTGTCTCAGTCCTTCCTGTCACAGTTAAGGCACCATCTCTTGGCTCAAAGCTGCTTTTCACACCTACTCTCCACCTCCAATCAGGAGCTGCCAAAACAGCCTCCCAGGGGGAGGCACTGCTATGCTCACCATCCTGTGCCCACAGCCCCTCTGTCTCAGCTCAAGGGTGGGTCTGCACCTCCAGTCCTGTCCCCCCACCCCTTGGACCCTGCACCTGACACCACGTGCACCCAGCAAACACCCACCCACCCGTGCAGCACCTCCACTTTGTAACGGGGAGGAGCAGGAGGGAAGATGGGAAGAGCAGGGTGGAAGCTGGGAAGAGCAGGGAAGCAGCACCCACTTGGGGAATCTGCTTTGTGAATGGGAAGGAAATATCCCTCACTACATCTTCCTTGTAGAAGCTGCTCCCGGGCTCGGGTACAACAGCAATGCCTTCCTGCAAGAGGAGGCAAGTGCAGGCCACCAGGCCAAGCTCTGTGGGAATTCCCCTCCTGCAGCACTCCAGGCTAGACCCGGTTGGAGAAAATCTGATGAGTTTTTAGGTTTTTTTATCAGAATTTGCAAATACATGGCGAGAGAAGCCTTCTGCAGGATTAGTTTGATCTCACTCAACTTGCAGCAGACCCCAGGGCTGCTCTCCATCAGCCAAGGGATTCAATTAATTTTTTGTTTTCCCCCCCAAGTAATTTCATGAAAGCACAATACTGGCTTCAGTTCTGCTGAGCCAGCCAGATCCTGCACAACACCTTCCTGGCTGCAAAGAGCAACAGCCCATGGCAGCAGGTCCTGGAGAGCCTGGAGGATGCTGCTGGGGGTCACTCCCAGGTGTGGGGAGGTGGGTGAAACAGAGGTTACCTGCACTGGGCATCCAGAGCAGAGTCTGCCATTTGAGCAGCCTTGGATGACTGACAGTTTTTTGTGGATGCACAAGGCTTCAAGAAAAAAAAAAAGAAACCACCAAGTATTGTAAGGCCCAGTGTCACTGCACTCGTGAGGAAACACAGAAGAACCTCCTGGAAATTGTTAACCTCAGGATTGCTCAGCAATTTCATCATTTCAAGAAAGTGGCTGTAATGCACTTCTTTCCATCCCCAAGGATGAATTAACTGGGAGGACAGTAGCTCTCAGCAGAGCAACATAAACATTTTTTTTTTGCTTCAATGCAGAAGTCCAGTTCTGATCCATGGAGTCATAGAAAGCCATTCCAAAAAAAAAAAGCCTGCCTTCCTGTTGCTCATATTTGGAGCTGATCCAGCTGTGCACAACCTGGGGTGCAGAGTGGTTTGATCTCCCTCGTGTCCATCCTCCTTAGAATAAGGCTCTGCTGTGAAAGACTGAGGTTTTATTTGAGGCTTTCTCAGGAAAGCACAGAAATGTCCATCGCCACTGAGGAGCCAGAGAGCACAGAGCTCTCCTCCACTCTGGCAGACACAGCCCTGAAGGGTGTTTGCCAGACAGGACCAGCGCTCAGAGATGAGCCAAACTGGTTGGAAGCCCAGTGCCAGGACTGGCAGAGGCTCCTTGCCTCTGCAGGGTGCAACCCATGGCCAGTCCATTTGTGTTGCTGAGCTAATATTAGCTGGCTTTGTCAGGAGTGGCAAGACTTGTGAGTAAATAAGAATTAAAATATATTTCCAGTGGAGGCTGATGTTTTCACTCTCCCACCCCACCGCCTTGGGAACGGGTGTCATGGGTTCATGCCCTGACCTCGTGGACCTCACAGGACCCCCAGAGTGGTGCAAAGGAGCCCTGGGCCCCCCAAAAGTGGAGAGCCACTCGTGTAACCCACAGCAAATCCTTCCAAGCAAGGAAATTCCCCATCAAACCCAAACTTTGTGACCCACCATCCCAGCTGCTGGGACAGATGTGAGTGGGGAGCCTTCCTGACACTGTCCTCACAGCAAAAACCAGGAGCACAGAGAGGGAAGCCCTGGAGGGACCTGCCAAACCTGCACAGCATCCAAGGGGAAAATGCTGGACTGGTTCCTTGCCAGGTGGAAGGTGGGAGGGTCGCAGTGACAACGCAAAGAATCTTGTACAAAATCACCTTAAACAACTGAAGCCTGGTTTAAAACCAGAAGGATGCAAACCTAGGACCCAGGCATTGCTTCCTCCCAAATCTTCTACATTGCACAGTGACCCAAACAGGCACAAATGAGCATTTGGGCTGCTCTTGCAACATCCCCGCTGCAAAGCTGGAAGGGATGAGCAGGGAGAATTGGGCCCTGTGTTTGCAAAGCACCTTCAGATGAAAAGGGGGCCAGGAAAATCCAAACTCCTTTTATGCCTTCCTCCCCAGCCCTTGAAAGTGGTGAGACAGCAGCTGCTTAGCCAGCCTTGTTAGGACACTCACAACTTCAAATTTTCCCAGAGAGCTCAAATCAATTTTTTTTTGAGGGTTTAAAAGCCCATCTGTGATCCTGGCCCTTTAAGCCAAGTCCCAAGCTCAGATGGCAGTTTTAAACCCCTGTAAATAGGGGGTAGACGGAGCTGCTGGTGGTGGCACACCCTGCTCTGCAGTGGCATAACCACATCTCAGACCATCCATGCCCAACATGGAGAGCCTCCTCCAAGAGCCAGTTTTAGCTGCAGGAGGCTGTAATTATTCCCAGATAGTTTGATAACCGGGGATCTCACCCTTAAAGGACCCTTTCCCTTTATCTGATGTTTTCTGGGGCACAGGATTGGACTCTTATCATTCAAACTCCCTAAACAGCTACAGATCAGGGCAGCCCCAGCACCTCATGCAGTTAGTGGATGCTTACATCCACACCCCATGTTGCACATTTTCTAGTTCACCTCTTCAGGTGGAGACTTCCCTCCCTCCAAAATAGGTAAATAAATGAATAACTAACTAAACCTCTGTCACTGAAACCAGAGCCCTGCACTCGCATTCCAGCTGTGGAGAGAGGCTTGACTGGCTGAAACTCTCTACAAAACACCCCCAGCATTCAGGATGGGTTTGGAGCACCGAGAGGACCTGCATCCAAGTTCAATCACATCACTGCACATGCAGGTTCAAGAGCTGGATTGAGATTGTGAAAGGCAAGTTGCTTTGGAAAGTAACTCGGCTGCTTCCCCTGTATAAAGAAAACTTCTCTAGAGATAAAGCAGAAGGAACTTCTCATGCACAGCAAGATATAAAAGGCCCTTCATTTAATTTTACAACTTGTGATTGAAGAGGCAGGAGGCAAAAATTTAAAACTATCTGAGCCTTCAAAGGCAGCAGGAAGAACAAGCCTAAGGCTTTCATGAAAAGGAGGAATAGAGCATCTCTTCAGATTTGGAGAACAGAGGTTTTTCTAGGTAGGCAACAAGCCAAGCAGCAACTCCCCTAACTCAAGACACTGAGAAAGAGCACCTGAGGTTTGCTTCCTAACCAAGGAGGAAGTAGCTTGGTCTGTATAATGAAAAGATTTGGCAAAATCCCTTCCAGCACAACGACTGATCCCACTGAGAGATCCCTACACGGTCTCCTTTTCATGCAGGATGGGGCAGCTCAGCGTGGCCAAAACGAGCCCTTTCCCCACAAAGCCAGGCTCACAGAAACCCTTCAGCTCGAGCGTTGCAAGCAGCATCTCTCCAAAGTGCTGGGAGAATGCGAGTCTGGACAGGTCGAAAGAAGCTTTAGGGGGAGGGAAGAAAAAAAAAAAAAGAAAAAGAAAAAAAAAAAAAAGTCACGACTGAGCTTAATCACTAATCCAGCAGGTTTCTGGAAAAGCAAACTTCACGGCGCTGCCACTCAGCGCACACACCTCCGTGCAGAGCTATGCGAGGCTGGATCCGTCCCGCGTGCTGGGCGCAAGCTGGCAGCGCCCAGGGGTAACGCCGAGCATGCCGAGCCCACATGCGTCAAGACATACGAGGCACACTCATTCCTCGAATATCTGATAACTCCTGGGATCCTTCTAACTCTGTTTATTGCCTCCGGCAGCCTTTGTTTCTGATGTGAGAAGATAAACAATGGGAATTGTCTTAATCCTAAAGGCAAAGAATAAAAAGCACTGAGCGGGGGAAGATCCTTTTATCATGATACATTTGCAACATCAAAAAAAAAAAAAAAAGCTGACCCCCTTCCTTTCAAACGCACTGAAATGGATCTGCTTTTCCTCCCCTGTTGGCAGGAATGAGCCCTCCGCTCTGTGCCGCCAAGCCCCCCGCGCCCACCCTCGCTCCGCCAGCACGGACGGCTGCACACAGCCCTCCCCGGCTATTGCGGCGATCCTCTCCTTCGCCTCGCTTCCCAAATCCGATCCCAGCTGCGTGCGGCGCCGGGGATCGGGGTGGGGGGGAGTCCCACCTCTGCGCATCCGTGCGGGGCAGCTTGTTAACCTCGCTTATGAAATCCCCCTTTCCCCCCGCGCCTGTCCCAGGGCAGCCGAGGCTGCTCCTCTCCATCATCCCCCCCAGGGCTTCCTTCCTCAGGGGGGGGGGACTTTCTCCCTGCAGGAAAAACACTCCCACAGTTCCCAATATACCTTCCCCAGAAGCGTGACAGCTTAAAAGACCACCTTGATAGCGGGCTATGATCCACCCACCACTTGCCGGAGACGCGTGGCGCGCAAGTCGCTCCATCTGGCAAAGGAGGAGGGGAGGAAGGACTAAAAGCACTAACGCATCCCAGGCAGCTACCGCCGGGAGAGCACCTTTTCCCGCAGGCAGGATCACTCGGGGAACGCCACTGACCTGGCGCTTTCCCCAGGCACAGGGAACATCCTCCAAAACCCACCCAACGTCCCACAGCCCCCAGCCAGACGAAATCTAAAGGCAGGGGGGACGCGAGCTGTATTTGGGATGCAGAGAGGACTCCTTGCACGGAGAATGTGTTGGTGGGATGGTGGCCACCTTGAGCACAGGTGTTGGGAGAGGCACAAGCCACTCAGGATCTTTCATGCCGATAGCCCCAGGGACTTCGTACCCGGCCGTGGTGTACCTGCCTTCGCCGGCAGAAACCCACGGAGGGGAGATGGAGGCGGCCCGTGCTCCCAGCCAGAGAGCGGGTCTGCTGGGTGCGGGCACGGGAATTGGCTCCCGTCAGCCGGCGACACTGGGAGCAGGGGAAGCACCAGCTCCCACCAGAGCGGATTTATTAGGAGGAACCGACGCCTTCGCTCAAAGTTAGGTGGGAAAGTCCTGCCGTGCTCCATCCCCTCTGCCGCGGGCGGGGAGTGGGGGGTCTCTCCAGAAAACAGTCCCACCGCCTTGGCAAACACGTAGGAATTTTCCAGAACGATTTCCGCCCCTGTTTACCTTACACATTATTTCAGTGTTTGTTCAGCGGGTTCCCGATGTCATCGGGCTCCTCTGCGGTGTGCAACAGCCCTCCGGCACCCGTCCCCCCGCCGGGAGCGGCGGCCCGAGGCGTGGGCAGCCCTGCTCGCTGCAGATCCCCGGGGCCGGCACGCTCGGCCGCCCCAGCCCTGCCAAATCCTCCCCTGGACCGCTGGCCCTCGCGTGGCACCTCGCCAACCCCCGGGCCCCGTTCCGACCCGATGCCCCGACCTCCGCCCGCCCCTGGCGTGGTCAGGATTCGTAACTTAAGGAGAAAAACAGGGGGGACGGGGCTCGATAACCAGCCCCTGTCCCACCAGCCGCGATGGCACACCGTCACCGGGCGGCTGGGGAGGGTCGGCATCCCTCGCCGCCCACCTGCCTGGGGATGAGGGCTGCGACCCCACCGCCACCGCGCCGAGGGTCGGCGGGGACAGCAGGGACCGGCGCGATGGGGGCGGGCGCCCGATGCCCGCGGGAGACCGAGGAGCATCGCTGCCGGGGGAGGAGGAGGGGGGGGGAATCGCGCCCCGATGCTCCCCGACCCCGCCGCACCTGCTCCGCGCCCCCGGGATGGAGGGAGGGAGGGGGGCTACCAACAAGTGGCGGCGCGTCCGCGTGTCCCTCCCTCCCCTCCCCTCCCCTCCTCGCCCCGTGGCTACTCACAGCCAGTTGCTGGCGTTGGCCGAGAAGGTGGCGAGGATGATGAGCAGCAAGGAGCGCAGGGAATACTCCGGGCTCATCCTGGAGGGCAGGCGGGGAAGAGACCGCGCGTGGAGCCGGCGGCGGTGGCGGTGGCAGCAGCGCCCCCGGCCCACCCCAGCCCGGCCCGGCCCGGCCCGCCCCGCCGCCCCCTGCCCGGGGCAGCCGCCGCCACAGGTGGGCGCGGGCAGGAGCGGCGGGCGCTGCCCGCTTGCTGAGCCCGAGGCGGCCGCCGAGCGCGACTGTCAGCGCGGCCGGCCCGTCCCGGGATGGAGCGGCGGGGCCGGGGGCGGGCCGGGGGCGTGGGCAGCCCCGGGGGCCGCCCCAGCCCCGCCGCTCCCTGGGCGGGACCCGCTGCCGGGGACACCCCCGGGGCGGGCCGGCGGCGGGGAGGGCAGCGGAGGGGGGGACATCGGGAGCTCCTCCGGCGACGTGGGGGATCCTCCGGGAATGGCTCTGCTGCAGCCCCCGCCGAGCGGCACCTCCGGGTGGGGTGCGGGGGAATCCCGCAGAGGGCAGGGGGTGGGTGATCCCCGGGGGTAGTTTCCTGGCGGCCGCGAAGGGGCAGAACTCTGCGATGTGCCGATTGCTGGCAGCAGCCTTCGGCATTGCCCGGGGTTGCCTTCCCTCGAAACAACCACCCCTTTGACCGGGTGTGCGATTTCCCAGATCCCGGTTTCTGAGGGATTCCCTGTCTATGCCAGATTTTGGCATTGGAAAATTCGAAACCAAGGAGAGGGATCTGGGGGAATTCTATCTGGGGGGTATCTGGGGTTTTTATCAGGGGAACAGCATCTGAAGACGGAGCAGGGACAAGTTTCAAACCCCCTAGGCATCTCAGCAGGGCTGTCCCAAGAGCTGCAGTGGCTGCTGATGGGCTCTGGGATGCGCAGGTGGAGGGTGATGCTGGACCAGATATCAAGGCTTGAATTCGCCTCTGAGGTTGTCTGGAAAGGTTAACTCCTGGGAAATCCCAGGAGCTCCCAGCAGCATGGCTCACCCACCCTGAGGCCAAGAGGTCCACTGGGGATCCCTATCTCTGCTCCATCCACTGTGCCTCCACCTACCCATAAGGGCACAAATGTCTTAATTTAAAACCAGGAGCAACATGAGATGGCTGCTTGGTGTGAAATCAAAGATCCCAGGCAACCAACCACTGTGCAACAAATCTCCTCCTGACAAAGTTGTTAGTTAGGTCCATTACTAAAGCCCCGTGCTACCATCTCTAAAATCTTGCCAAGCTGGTTTGGAGCTATTCAAAATTCCCTTTGTCTTTTCAACTCCATTTTCCTGTTCTCTGTGTAGCCGGGACACACTTATTCAAAGCACAGCATTGCACTGGATTGCACACATGCCTGTCTAAGTGTATTACACCTACTTTAAAATCTCTGCATTAGTTCCCTGTCAAAGCCAGGATTTAATTTCAAAGTGCTTTGACTTATATTCCAGCTCCTGACAGGCGGCAGCCCACCCTCACCTAGTCATTCATCTGGCTTTCATGTCCTGGCTGATTATCCCGGGTGAAAGCGGGATGCTGGCTGCTCTGCCGGTGAATTGGAGGTTGTTGCTGTGAGCCCCGACTGGGTAATTCAGTGCAACTGGAGCTGATTAATCTGGCTCATCGCTGGAGACAAAGCCGAGGCCTTCCTCTGGCTTCTAATCGCTCTGGGTGTTGAGTGAAGTCGTCAGGAAGGCAAGAACTAATTGAGAGGCTAAGGGGAATGAGAGGTTAGAGGGCTGTGGCTGCCTGGCCAGAGCCACGTGAGTCCATGGGAATATTGTATTTTTGGGCCTCGTGTGTTTGTTATTCCCCCCCAGGAAGAAACACCAGAGGGTTCAAGAACAGCCAGAGGGGTGGGCATAGACCCTGGGGTGCCTGGCTGTCATGGACATCTACAGCCCAAGGAGTATCCCTGGCTCAGATGCTCCTGGTGCCACGGCTGGCGATGCTGCAGGCAGGCTCAGGGCACCTTTCAGCTCTTTTGGGGTAGCTGTGGTGGCAGGATGGTGCCTCACATGAGGTGGAAGTCGCTTGGACACCTCTCCTGGCCCAGGTGAGGAGTTGTAGAGCACGCCCATCTGCTTCTGCAGCAGCTTCAAGCCATATCTGTGGTGGGGTGGGGATGGGACCATCCTGACTTGACCACCAGGCCATTGCAGCAGTCACAGCGTGGGATCATTCCCACAGGATGCACTGGAACTCGGGTGTCCATGGAGTGATGGGTGGGACCCCCATGCCAGAGGGGAGGCAGATGCAGACACATCTGGAATGAGTCACCCTGAAGGGAAGGGCAGCGGGAGCTGCCTGCAGGGATGATAACAGTACAGCAGGGCAGGAGGGGTGTTTATTTTACAGTCTGTGTGGTGGAGGATATGATGAGTGTGAACAGACAGAACATGGAAATGGGCACTCACTGCAAGAAGAGGGGAGGGGCTCCCTTGGCCTTTTCAGTGATGCCCATGAAACGCTGCTCAGTCACTACCTGCAGCTTTCTGCTAGCTGGATTCTTTTGGCCTCTGACTCAGAAGACGCCAGGGTGCTTTGAACACCTCAAAGCCCAGCTCCTTTGGAAGGGAGGAAGGCCCAAATCCAGGGGAGCATTGAAGGGAGGTACCAGATCTCCTGGCCTCTGCATTACTGCAGAGCATCCTGCCCAGCAGGGCCATCCTGTGCCTCCCTCTCAGGACAGCAGCCAGTGGCAAAGGTCCCTTGTCACCCCTAGTGTGGGATCTCAGAGCCTCCTGACCACCCCAGTGCTGCAGGGCATTGCTCTCTGTTACTGCTTGTGTGGTGCTTTAATGAACAGCAAACCCCCACGAGATAAGGAGGCTCCCTTTGATATTTCAGTGGATGGGAAGAGGAATAAAATGCACCTGAGGAGTGTTTCATAGGCTTGCCCAGGTGTGTCACCATGTCACAGCGAGGAAAAGACCCAAGAGTGGTAGCAGGAAAGGGGTTTCCAACTCTGAGACCAAAGTGAAAGCACAGAGAGTGCAAAGGTCTGTGTAAAGGTGTATCCTGACTCTGAATTTAAGTGACGTAAATACAAACTGCAGGCAGGTAGACTGGTGCTGTCAGTCATAGAGGTTGTGGAAGATATTTTACATGTTCTTTTAAACTTTCTGATGCCCCTGGGGCTTACCAAAGGGGATTGAAAGTGGGGTAGTTCTGCAGTCTGGAGGATGTTCTCAGCCGTGCAATGGGGAGAAGAGCTGCGAGAAAAAAGGGAGGGAGAACTCATGGGTGACTCTGAGGCTGTGGGGATTGACTCTGAATAGAAATAAATTCTGTTTTGAATTTAATGGAACATAAATATGGGACACTTAGCAACAGTACGTGTATTAATCCTGTTCTGGAGAAAGGAGAAGCTGTTCTGGGAGACTCCATGCTAGAAAACACAGGACAATTGTACTCCTTTATAGAAACCTGTGGTTTTTCTGATGAAATTTATTTCAAACTATCCAAACATTTCCAAGCGGTGCTGATGACTGCTCAGAGCAGGGGCTGTACAGGAGCACGGTTCACAAACAGAAGCAGCTTTGCAAAGATGAAAATTGCTTTGACAAAAGAACTGTGTCCAGTCCATCACAAACAGAGAGTGAGCAGTTGCTGTAACCCGTGCTCACCTGGGCAGCTCAAAACAGCACAGGAGCCACTGGGACATCAAGACTGGCCTTTTTCAGCTGCAGCAGGATGCCTTCAGCTCTGTGTGGATTGCAGAGCCTGCTTGGGAATGTGCCTTTATTTGTGACTCTCCAGAAGCAGATGTTCAGTTCTAACAAATCTGCCGTGGCATCACCTGAAATCTGGCACTGAGGCTGGAAAGTCCTCCAAGTTTGTTGTCAAATAGGTCACTGAGAAAAAAAATGCAGTGTGGCTTGGGATGTAGGGACTTTTGGTTTGGATGTTGTCTCTGAACACACCATGAAAAATGAGCATCCATGGTGAATTTGTGGGGTCTGTCCATGAGGGAAGTTAAGAGCATCCCCAAATATCGTGAATGCTTTCAGCTGAATTGCAGAAAGAGCCAAGTTTTCCACCAGCCAGATGGATCCTTTCTCAAAGGTCTGTGAGTGAATTGCCCCCTGGCTTGGACTTCTTCAGAGGAGATTGTTATCACAAGGCTCTGGTGTTTAAAATATATCACAGCTGCCTTCACTGCTCACCTGGGTGCCATCCCCACCAAGAGAGTGGCACTGCTGAGACAAATCTTGATCCAGGTGCTGGATGAGGAGGGATGGAGGCCACCAGGACTACAAAGAGTCTTCCAGGCTGGTGATGGCCAGGAGAGGACTGGGCAGGGGTGAACACCTTGGATTATTGATGACTTGAGGTGGTGTTATCCTCAGCTTATCTTCACATCCAGCATGCTGCAGATCATGGAACCCCAGACTGATTTGGGCTGGAAGAGACCTTAAAGATCATCTTGGTCCAACCCCTGCCATGGGCAGGGATACTTTCCTCTATCCCAGGTTGCTCCAAGCCCCGTCCAACCTGGCTTTGGACACTTCCAGGGATGGGGCAGCCACAGCTTCTCTGGGCACACCTATCTTCAGGAGGTTCCAGTCTTTCTGTTGAACAATTTGCTTTGCTGAAATGCAGTTGATGATTGGAGCTGATTCCTGAACCAGTGCCTTGTTTCTCGTGAAACACACCAGGATTTAAGCTCCTGCAGCAGTGCTGGGCTGTCTGGGGCTCATCTATTTAATTTTCTCTTATTTTAAGTAATGTTCCTTTCAGAAATGACTAATTAAACAAAAGAACAGGAAATGTAATAGACAGTAAAATCCCCTCAGCTGTCCAGCGCTTTTCTACATAAATATGGTGGTAAAATGATGAAAACAAAACCTTTTGGAGACAAAGGCGGGCAGGAGACCTGGTGACGCAGCGGTGAAAAATCTATACTTTGTTATAATAAAGAGGAACCACTGTGTTTATCCTGTGTCTTGGAGGATTTGGTGCAGTTATTCTTAGGAAGGGAGGGAAGCCACGTAGAAATCAGAATAGCCCAGATTTTTGCTAAAATATTTGTACAAATCAGGTTATTCAACTAACAGCAAAGAGCTTCTCTGGGGCTGCTGTTGCTTCTGAAATTATCCTGTAAAACTGGAAGGACCGTAAATGCTTGGCTTTAATAGCTACATACAATGCAAACCTAATCAGTGAAGCTTGAAAGGTCCGTGGTGGGGAAGAAAGGCAGAGTTTTATGGCTCTGTGGAGGGGTAGAGAAGACTGGGCACAAAAGCTGCCCAGTGCCCATGTAGGAAAGCAGCCACTGCTCTCCCACCTGCCCCAAGTTACTCTGTGGCTGGAGACAACAGGGCAAATTTTCCACACCAGCACGAGCTGCCTGTTGCCTGGGATGGTTGGGCAGGCTGGGAGGAGCTGTAGCATGGACCCCTCCCTGCAACCAGCCTCCTTCCCCTGACTCCCACCCAGGCTGTGGGGCAAGGACCAGGCAGAAACCATCCCAGCAATCTGGGGAGAAATTAGGGTCATGCTGTCTAACTTTCGATTTTTGCCTCCAGGAAAGGCTAAAAATGTTTCACATCACTTAGAGGTGTCAGGTTCTGTAGCTGTAGGCTGGGAACAGCCCTCAGAACCTCTCGGTTACACATTACCCTAAATATCTCAGCAAATTACTCTCAGGTAATTGAAATAAAGGAAATGCAGTGGCTCGGTTTACCCGACAGACTGTATATAACAATGCAACCACTGCATTTTGCATTGATCATAAATCAGGATTTATTATCCCACCTGGCAAATATTGACTTCTTTTTTTTTAATTTTTTTTTTTCTCTGTCAGTACTTCCTTCTCGTGTCAATATAGCAGTGTTCATCCCAACTAAAGTCAATAGTTTCTTATTAACATTTCAGCTCTAGAAGTGCAGAGCTTCTGAATCGTCTCAGACATCCCCCAGAATCCCAAAACCTCTGGTCAGTGGTTTCCAACCTGCTTCGGTTTGCTGAGCCCAGAAAATTTTCCTGTGGCAGCGCAGCCCCTTCTGGAGCAGCTTAACTGTACTGATAACAGCCTCCTGGTTGATGAGTTACTTTCTGTGGACCCCGCATAAGGAGGGATTTGTGGATCAGAGGTTCAAAAGTGCAGATGCAGGAGGTGCATGGCAGACAGGTAATCAGCCAGAGTGAGTCGTTTTGCTTGTTGGACTTAGAGGGGTTCCCCAAGTTCCTGAGGCAGCTTTGCTCCAGAAAAGCTCTCAGCAGAAATCACTGGGAATGGGACTGTTGAGGTGAACAATGGTTGTGGGTAGTTGTATATGTTTGGCCTATGATATATATATATATCAATATATTTCTGCCTATATCTGTATAAATCTCTATATCTCTCTCTATATCTCTCTTTATGTGAATTCAGCTTGAACTCAAGAAAATGCTGCATGGGTCAAGGGATGGCACTGGCAACCCATCTCCTGTCCCCTGCTGCTGGGAATGCTCCTGGGGACTACGTGGTGGCTGCAGCATGGGGAGCTCATCCAGCTGAGTCTGCAGCGCTGGGATTTTCCCCAGAGCAGAACAAAGAGATGGGTCATAAATACCAGAGAGCCAGGGAAACGGGGGAAATGCATGGGGGCTCAGACACAGGAAATTTGGGGAGGAGATGGGATCAGAAAAGCACATGTTCACAGTCTCACTCAGGTTAGTGGGAAAGAATGAAATGGCTGGAGGAAAGAGCAGGGGAACTCCACGTGTTTGGGGGACAGGCCATGGGCAGGTGGAAGAAACTGAGGCACCTTGGTGAAGGTTTAAGTAGCAGATGGAGAGGAGATTAAAAATGACAGACTGTGCTGTGTGTGTAGCTGTGTTACTTGCACTCAGTGACCAGGTGTTGATAGATGGGGGAGAAACATCTTTTCTCCTTGATGGGGGGAGCTGTACCTCCAGAGTGACTCCTGGGAGGCTTCTGGTCAAAGGGCAATGGGGGACCCCTGCCAGGATGGTGTTGGCAAGGCAGAACACACTAGCAGAGGTGCTCTGGAGTTCCATCTGATGAGGAAGAGATGCCAGGAGCAGGATGGCACAGCACAGACACCCAGCAGGAGAGGTGGAATATGTGGGTTTCCCATCACCCCTGGGTGTCTGGGTAAGCAGTCCCTCAGAGAAGAGGGAAGTTTTGGGCACAGGAGCTCCCTAGCTCTGAGGCAAATGCTCAGCATCAAGGCAAATGCTCTAGGCCAAGACCCTGCAGGCAGCAAGCAACAGGGAGACTGAAGCTGAGAGGTGGGCATGGTCCTTCTCCCAAGGTTTCTGCAGTACCCTTTAACCTTGGACCCTGGTGGGTTCCTTCCCTAAATGGGTCCCTATTTCTCTTCTTAAGAGGGAGAAATAGCAGGACCCACTGGGGAAGGAAGGCCTTGGGGATACTGAGTTTTAAGCTGGGATGCCACGAGCAACACACCACAGTGGTGTCTGAAACACCTGAGAGCCTGGAAGGCATCGTTGGCCTGTGGACCCTTTAGAGATCCTCATTTGGGCCCTCTGCTGTGATTTGAGGATGCATCATCCCACAAAGGACAGCCCCCAGCACACTGTAGGAAGATCACACGTGGCAATCCACCACAAAGGGTTTGACACATCTCCCTTAAGTGTAACCATCCAAAAAACGGGTGTCAGCTGTGAGATAATCATCCAGGATCCCTTCTGAACCCATGGTGAAATGCTGGCCCCTCCATCTCTCTGCCATGTGTCATTCTTGCAGAGCCTGTGGCAATGCTTGGCAAAGCCCATGTAAGTTCCAAAGACTGGACTTTTTTTTCCTTTTTTTTTTTTTTCTTTTTTTTTTTGGGTGAGTGGGTGAGATGAATTCACCCCTGGCAGCCCATGTGAGGAGGACTCAAAAAATGAGATTTGTGAACCACTTGCTAATTTGAGGCATTTTCCCTGGGTGTCTCTGAAGGGGAAATTACAGCAGCAAGACCCAGGCCCACGGAGCTGCTGTCACTGATGCCAGAATTCATAAATGAAGTTGTGGGTGACTCAGAGGTCTCAAAGGACTCCCAGCTGTAAATGCTGACATTGATATATGGTCATCTCCCGTCCTAGAAACACTGTACAAAGTGACAGGCTTCACACAGCCCACAAATGTTGCATGACTCAGGAAATACCTTGGGGCATGTCTGGCATCAGGAGAAAGCCAAAGGGAAGATGTTTAACCATCTCTCTGGCTTTCTACCAAGCTGAGATGAGCAGTACAGAGTGACCAGTGTGCATGGACCCAGGCCTGCTGAAACGAGTAGAAAAATGCTCAAAAGTTTCAACTTCCATTTTTTTTTCTTTTGCAAAGTGCATTTTTTTGGTAATTTCTTCGTTTTTCAGATTTCTGATTACATTTTTCACATTGCATGTTACTGATTTCTGCCACTTGGTGAATTTCTGTCTTTCAAGAAAACTGAGAAATATTTAAAGCACTGTTTTCCAAGAAGTTCCTCTCCAGAGGTGTAGGAGATGATGGCAAGAGCCTCCTGGTGAATGTGAGCAGAGCACCCACAGCATCCTTTTCAGTGGGACCTCTGATGCCAAGTGTTCCATGGTAATTAGTTTGGGGATCTCAGTTTAGAGAGAGAGATTGAAACACGTTTTGGTGAGATGAATTTTTAAGGATCTGGCCCAAATCCAGAATGCTCAGCAGATTCACAGGGTGTCCCATCATCTCTTAGGGCTGTTATGGTCACTTCTTCATCATTTCAAGACTAAGAGTGGGTCTGTCCTCCCACCAGAGGAAATTCTGTGCTGATTCCACACAGTTCTGGTCTCTTGAACAAACCCAGGCAGTTTTCATTGCTTGCTCTACCAGGATAGATGGAAACACCAAGCTGTGAAAGAGCTGCTTAAGAGAACCAGGCAGCAAAACAATCAGTAAATGTTTGGGAAAGCGGGAACAGCAGACACAGATAACAAGGGAGCTGGGCCTGCTGTGTTTTCCAGGGATGAACACAATCTTCACCAGAAATGCAGCGAGGAAACAAGTTTTCATCCTGCCCCTGTGGATGGGGGAACATGGAAGTCCACCCAAGCTAACAGTGATGAAGAGTGCCACATCCTCGTGGTGAGGAGGCATTTTCTGGCTTTTCAGCCTGGAGAGCCAGCGCTCATCCCTTCATCTGCAGGCAGCAGCTGCCAGAAGGGAATTCCACTCAATCACCCCAGCTCTCCCAGGAAAAAAAGGCCCTCCAAAGACACAAGGGAAGTGCTACAAACTCTGGTACCTGTGGCTGGCACCTGCCACATTGCCCTGCTTTGCCAAGACATCCTGCAGCCTTTCCTAGCCCAGCTCTGGAGGTCTGGGGGGACTGGGAACACCCTGCTCCTTGATGGGCTGCGGGAACACCTTGCCCTGCCACGGCTGGTGGAGGATGGCACCTGACACAGGGCAGCAGCAGCAGCAGCAGCAGCAGCAGCAGCAGCAGCAGCAGCAGCAGCAGCATTTCCCTCCTGGAGGTCCCCTTTGCTCCTGCTGCCAGCATGGCAGGTCCAGAGGGCCACAGGAGGTGCGAGTTCAGGGTGACCACGCCACGGGTGAGCGTGTCCAGCCTGTCACAGTGGCCAGGGTCGTGCTGGCTGGGACACGCCACTAGAGGGGGACACAGCCACGTGCAACGGGGTTTGGCCACGGCCACGAGCGTGGGCCCGTGGGGCAGGCTTGGTGGCCCAGTGACCGGGCCACGGCCACCCCGCACCTTCTGGATCCCACAGCCAGCCAACAGCAAAGAGACAGCACGTGAAACTCCTTGACCCCTTCTGGTGGTGAAGCCAAGGGCTGCGGTGTGGGATGGGAGGACCTTGCCCTTCTGCTCTGCCCGCTCGTCTCCGGTGTGGTTCCAGAGGTTGGTTGGCGTTTTCCAGGTCTGAAAAACCACTGGAGACCCTGCCCGGGGTCTGCTGAGTGTGTGGAGTGGGCACGAGGTGTGGTGGGATAGGAGCTATTGGGAAGACCAAAAAACTGCTCAAATTGCAGGAAGAGTTACTATAGACTTTTTGGCTTTATCTTTCCTTCATCTTTCCCTTTCCTGTGGCGTGTCTCTAAAAAGACGTCGCCAATTTGGGAATGTTGGTTTGGGCACGCTGGTTTCATGACCTGCAGCCTCCTGCTTCTTTTCCCTTACAGACCTTTTCTTAGCTGCAGTGACTTCTGATGGTACAGCTCGTTTGATGGTGGGCAGACACCTCTGTTGAGGCCTGAAGGTGAGGCTGGGTATCAGAGGAACCTAAAGGAGTGTGGGACATGATTCCTACTAAATTTTAATTAGATCAACGCTTCATTGTTCAACCAACTTTGAAAACTACAATTTCGAGAATCGACTTCCCCAAAAAATGGAATGAAAAACTGGTCATGAACGATGCTGATGATCTTCTGTTCATCTGGCAGTGAGGGGATTGCCTGCATGGCTGCAGGGTCCATGTGCTGAGCGAAGGCAGAGCTGTGATCCCAGCTGTGGACATGCAGTGGGGGAGAAGGACAGGGTGTTCAGAGAGGAATGCAGGGCCCAACCAAGGAATCTGATGCACAGGGTGTGTTTCAGATGCTTGTTCAGCACAGGTGAGGTGCAAGGATGGGGTGAGGAGCGTCTCTTCTGGCTGCTTGTGAGCGTCAGTGGGGCATGCGTGGCTTTGGTGTCCCCCTGTCAAACACCTGCAGTATGGACAAGGTGGGGACTTGAAGATCACATGTGTTTGTGTGTGTGTTTGGATGAGATCAGATGACTCCACGGCATGGTGGAGGGGTTTCATGTGGCATATCTAGTCCTGGGCACCATTTATCTCATCCTCAAAGGCCTGATGAAGGTGCCTGACACCAAACTGAACGATTCTCTGCATGTGAAGGGTGATGGTGGGGGATCCTGGCACCTGCAGGTGCCTGCAAACATGCAGAAGCTCAGCAGAGATGTCTAGAGAAGGCCAAAGTTTTGGCATCAACATCTCCCCTGGTTATATTTTTAATCTGGCCAAACATGAGGCTGTTACAAGAATTCCATGTAGTTTGACTGACAGATCCTGATTTTGTCAAAAACCATGTGAAGCCCGGTGTTGTCCTTAGAAGTTTTTCAATTGGCCACAGAAGTTTTGTTTTGCATCTGAAGGCAAAACCAACTTAAAATCTGAACTAGAGTAAATGAATTTAAATGGGTGGCTTCAATTCCCGGCAGAAAATAAGCAGTGGAATTGGTTTGCACTGTGTTAGCTAATTTGCTGAATCTTACATTTCTCCTACTCAAATGGTAGGTATTTTATTTAGTAGATTTATTGCTAACTGAAACCCTCCATAGCAGTGAAATTACTAAGGATTTCTTTAGTATAAATTATTATGAATTTCTGCAATTGATTGCACAATGAATAGATCTTTTTATCACTCCAGAGAAACGTAGGGATGGGATTTCATGCCATTAATTTTTATGGGAGTTCAATGTCAGGGCTCCTTGGGGAGCTTTGAAAATCACAGCCCTTAATTTTTAATTTTCAGTCCTTATAAACAATGCTATTTATTTGGGTGTGCCTGTGAACTGAGGGCCAGTCAAGCATTGGTTCTTCGTAGTCCCTGCCAAATGCTGGATCCTTCTGAGTTTATTATTTTAATCTGGAGTTACAGGGGAAGAGCTGAGCCCTGATGCACAACCCAACCCTGTGCTGCCTTTCCCCAGTCCCTCACCCTGCTTGGCTCTGTTTGATGAATTTGGCCAAGGACCCACACCTGGACCTCTGTAAGGGCTCATAGATATGGCATGGAAGAGCCAAAATATGTTATTTAGGGGGGGTGTAGGGTGGAATTTGCTCCTGTTAGGCCAAGTCTGGGTACCTACAGCAGCTGCAGGGGCTTGGAGGAGTCAAACTGGGTTTTGGAGGAGTCTGTGGCCATGGTGGTCCCTGGGAGATTCCCAGTTCAAAAGCAGGCACTGCACTAGGATGATCCCCAGGACTTGCTAAAAAGTTCAGAAAATCAGTGTGGAATCATCTGTCTAGCTGTCCCAGAGGGTGGCAGGAAGTTTGGGAAAATCTCTCTGCAGTGTTTGGTCCTGTGGGGACCACGTGGGTTTAGCTTTGCCCTCTGCGGCCAAGATCGGAGCTGGCCTCCCACGCCTGGAAAGTACCTGAAGCTTTGGAAATGGGAAGCCATGCTGTGACCTCCACCTTTCTTCAGAGAAATGACATGAAATCCCACGTTTCACCCTTAGAGCACAGGCATCCACCCACGAGTGCCTCGAGCAGCTCCCACTGCAATGACCTTATTGCCCTGACTCACATCTTCCTGGCCCGGCTCCTCTTCTCCCTCCCTGCCCCTGGGCAGGGTGCTGGGGGCTCAGTGCCTGCTGACACCTTCCTCTGCAGTCCTGGGTGGCAGGACCCACGGCACAGCCTGGCACCACCTTTGCTGTGCTGCTGTTCCTCTGCTGAGGAGCAAATCACGCTGTCAGAGCCAGCTCGGTAGTTCTTGTCCTCTGCAGCAGCTCTGTGGCTCTGAGCACACCCAGAGGTGTTTGTACCCAGCTAAGTAGTGGGTTAAATCCAATTTAAAAGGTTAGGAAGGTGACAAATAAACAAGTAAAAACCATATCCAATCCAAAGCAAAGCCCTGGGATGTGAGCTGTCTCCTCTCCCCTGCCTGCAGCCTGTTCACAGCTCTGTTTGCTTGTGCCCAGAGGACAATTTGCAGCACCACTGGTTTGGGTGGGGAAGGGGTTAACGGGGTTCCTTGTCCCACTCAGAGCCAGCCCTGGGTGGTGGGGCAGGGCGAAGGGGAGGAAAGGCAAGGAGGGGCTGGAAACTCCCAGCATCTGAAGCTGGGATGGGGGGACACAGTCCTTGGCTTGTTCTTCTGCCATCTGGCAAGGGGCGTGTTGCTCCAGAATTTTGGAGGAACCACGACTAAGGAGGACTCTGCGACTTCCTTGCAACAGTGAAGAGTGGGGTAAAGAGCTTACAAATGAAGGGAGGGATTTGCCCCAGCAAGGGAAGCTTGGAGGCAGCGTCTTCATTGGTCCTGGTGGCCCATCGGCTGATGGTGGTCCATTAGCTCATACCTGGCTCTGCCGTGCAGCACTGAGGTCTGTGAGGCTGGGCTGGGCGAGGCACAGGACCCACGGGAGGCTTCAAGGGGAACAGGAACCCTGAGCATCTCCCATGCACCCCTCTGTGCACGGTGGGTCTCGCTGGGGAGACTCTTCGGTGACCCCTTACTGCCAGGTGAGCCCTTGTTTGTGCAGTTGCCCGGCGGATGGGATGTATTTATAGCTGTTGTTAAATCATAGCTGTGCAGCTGAGGGACTGGGCTGCTTCCAAGGACTGCTCACGCCGATGTGGCGGGGGATGGAGGCAGGTTACATATTTACACATTAGTTTAAAATGTGGATTCTTTCCCCCCGGGGGGCCCGGAATAGCTCATAGGCAGCTGCTCCAGCCATCAGCTCAGCTCGTATTTATTTGTGTTTTTCAAACATTTAGTCAGTATTTACACAATAGACGCAATATTAGTAATATCTGCAATAATTTATATGATACCAAATGGGATTTCTCACGGCCAGTAGACTGCCTGGGGACTTGGCCCCTGCTCACTGTTAAAAGCTCGAAAAAATACAAATTAACAAGCTGTAAAATAATGTCTTCATAAAAGAACAGGGGGGAAAAAAGGCCAGATCCTGGGAGGTGCTGAGTGATCGTGACAGCCCTGGAGGCTGCTGGGGATGGAGGGTGCTCAACACCTGTGCAAAGCAGGGCTCTGCTGTGCTGCAAGGAGGAGGAAGGGTCCCGTGAGCCTCTCCTGGCCTGGATGTTGGCATTGCTCTGTGCCATGGTGGGAGCTGGAGAAAACCTTCCACTGGGTGCTGGTGGCAGCAGAGGAATGAATCCCTTTGCCCTCCAGGCAGTGACTGGGGATCACACACCTCACACCACTGGGGTGGAAAGCTTCTGGCTCCCCCAGCATCCTCTTCTGTAGGTGCTCATGATGAGAGGAGGTGAGAGGAGGTGAGAGGAGGCAGCCAAGCCCTGGGGCAGGGGTGGGGCCCAGGGGGCACTCCCAAGGAAGGAAAACAATGCACATCCATCATTTCCATGGCTGGGTCCTGCTTCCACCACCCTTGCCCTCTGGGCACAGTGCTGCTGCAGAGACCATTGCACCCAGGGGGCACATTTCTTTGAGAAATGAACCAAAATGAGGATGTCTGGGAGCACCCAAACATAGGTCACTGTTTTTCCCTTCTTTCTCCTGAAAAGCCAAGAAGCAGAAGCATTGCAATGTGCTTCCCACTGCCAGGGTGCCCCTTCACTGAGCATCCTTCTCCGTGCCTCCAGCAGCTGCCTGGGACCATGAAAGGCAGTTCTTGCAGGCCCTCATGTCTTCCTGCAGCCTTGCAGAGCCCTGGTGGCTCTCTTGCTTCACTGGAGCCCCTGCAAAGTCCCTGACCTGTGCTGGCTTCAGATCAGGGTGGGAATACAGCAGAGAAAAGGGGGAATAAGGGCACCCCTCTGCTCTTCGGTGCTGCCACTGCCTCAGTCTTCCCTCAGCACCTTGTCCCCAGCCATGTCAGACCAAAGGTGACTTTCCTCTGCTGAAATTCTCCTGGCATTGGCTCTACCTCCCCCCAGAGCCAGGCTCAGCACCCTGGGGACAGATCAGCCCCAGGCCTTTTGTGCAGCCCCTGCAGTGATCACACACCACTGCTCATGGGCTGACGATGAGGGCTCTGGGGAGAGTTAGAGAAATAAGCCTTTGGCATCCACCCTGCTTTCTTTTCCTTTTGCCTCTCCCCTCCCACCCTCTCCCAGTTCCAGGGAAGGTTGCCATTCCATCTGTGTCATCCAGAGCCATCCTGGCCACCAGAGCCCACCCCAGTGTCACCCCACGCTGCTCTGAGGGGTTCTCCTCCTCCTCCTCCTCCTGCCTTTCCCGCTCCTGCCTTTTGGCTGGGATAGGAACTGCTCAGGGTGACAGTGGCCCGAGATGATGGCATGTGAAGGTGGTGGAGAGAGTTTGGGGATGCAGGGTGGGGTCTTTCAGCATGATGTCACTGCAGGGCACATGGTCCAGGGGGGCCGGGAGCAGAGGAGGCGTGTGTTGTATTTCAAGCAGCTCCACACTGTCTCTGCCTCTGCAGCCACTTGCCATATTCAAACCAGATGCAATATCCGCTTGTCAGCAGCGTGGCGTGCATGGGGGGATTTCATTCATATGTTTTGGACCTATCCCAAGCTAAATAAATGATGGAAAGGCGCAATTAACCCAATCTCAAATCTAATCCGCTCTGAGTGCCTCTCTGTCCCGGGCCCTGCCTGTTCCACGTGGTGGGGACTTGCCTCCAGATATGTGTGAGGAGACACTGGACATTTGGCTAACAGAGTTGGAGGCAATGGACTGGTGCTGGTGCTGCTGCTGTTGTCTGGTGAGCCTGAGTCACATGTTTGTGTGGCAGCAGCCTTGCACCAGCACGGGGATGGGGAGATGGGACCCGTGGCTGAGATCATGAGAAGGGACCGGGTCACACATGTATTGATGGCAATAGGCCTGTTCCAGGATGGGAATGGTCACCTCCCAAACAGCGACACAGACAAGGCAGGGGTGTTTAACACTCTCTTTGCCTCTGTCTTCGACACAAATGAGGGGCCAAGGGGATCTCAGTGCCCTGAGCTGCAGGACCAGGACTGTGAGAATGAGCAACTCCCAGTGACCCTGAACTTGTGCAGGATCTGCTGCTCCAGCTGCATCCCTACAAATCTACGGGGCCTGATGGGATTCATCCCAAAATCCTCAAAGAGCTGCTGATGTCATTGCAAAACATCTCTCCATGATTTTTGAGTGGTCTTGGGAATCCAGGGAGGTCCCAGCTGGCTGGAATGTGGTGAACATTGTCCTGATTTTCAAGAAGGGCAAGAAGGAGGATCCCAGAAACTCCAGGCCTGTCAGTCTCACTTCAGTGCCTGGTAAATTTATGGAGTAGATTATTCTGGGAGGTGTTGAAAAACACCCGAAAGACAACGCAGTCCTTGTTCACAGCCAGCTCACTTCATGAGGGGAAAGCCCTGCTTGTCCAGCCTGATTTCCCTCTATAACAAGGTGACCCACCTGGCTGGTCAAGGGAAATTAGGCTGTTGTGGACCTCATCCATGGACCTCCTGACAAGGCATATCTTCTAAATACAAACTCTCCTCCCAGTTTTCCAGCTTTCTGTCTCTCGGTTTAGGATTATCTGAGAGGGCCTTGAGCCCTGAGTCTGAGTGTATCTGACTCTCATGAATAATCCTGGGGGATGTTCGGGGCTCTCAGGGGAGCATCACTGTGAAGAGATGTTGCATGAAGAAGCTGGCTGTGGGGCTGGATGGGGAGCCCAGTGGAAACATTCCTGGAGGACACCACTGGCTTTCCCCCAAGCCCCAGAGGTTCTTTCTCCATCTGGGGTGCACTCCAGCCCCTGAGGAGATGCTGCCTCTGCTCAAGTCCCAGGAGAGATGTCTGGATTTGGGATTTGCAGGTGGTGAGGGAGGTTTGGCATCCTGCTGGGTTGGGCTTGCCAGCTCTGAAATAGCTCAAATCTCGCAGCACAGAACTTCCAAGCTGCTGTCAGCTCAGGAAACCTTCTGTCCTGATAACTGGCTGCCTTGTGTGACAAAGATCCTTCAGCCATTCCCTGGGCCATGGGAGGTGCCTTTCTCATCCAGCCCTGCTCATGGCAGGAAACTACATCAGGGGGGACATGAGATAGAAGGGATGAAAATCACTTGGACATGGACCCAGGCACTGATCCATCACCCATCTTGACTCCATTTTCACCTACTTCTTGCCTCCTGCAGGGCCAGGAGTGCACCTATCCCATCCACCCTGCCTACACCTGCAGTGACAAATCTCCATTTTTTCCCCCAGTCTGTCTTCATCTGGCTCCACCCTACATGCCTCTCTTTATGGGACCTCCAGCAGGGACTGGGTGATGAACTATAGGCATGGAGCATCTTCTCTTCTCACACAGGCCCTTAACACTTAGAGCTGCTCTCCAAGACCCTTTGTGGGTCCTCACTGAGGACCAGTGCCAGGGCAGCTTCCTGAGATGATTGTGGGATTGGTATGAACGAGTCACAGAGAGCTGGGGGGTTTATCCAGACCAGGCTCACTGGTGTGGGTCATAACTGGTATTTTTCCAATCTGGACAGGTCTTTCTGATTCTCTCTCTGCTGATGCTCTGGGCAACAGGAGCAGGGAGATAGACATAGACAGCAGACAGACAGACAAAAACAGAGATCTGGGGGTCTGCTGGCTTAGGTAGGCAGAGCTCTGGCAAGGGAGAACCACGGCACATCTTCCCTCTGCCAGGCCTTGTGGGGAGGCAGCCAAAGGCAGCAGGGAGTTTGCAGTGAGGGGAGTGGCTGTAACATGCAGTTGCAAAGTGTTCACAGTCAGGATCTGGCAATCTGGCTGTAAGAATGAGATGAAGGCAAAGCACACATCGCTCCAAAAATGCTCCTTAGGTGCCACCTGACAGTGGCACGATGTGAGAAAGTCTCTGTGGATGGGGATGCAGAGGAAGAATTCAGTCTCCTTTTGGTGATCCCCTGGTTCCATGAGCTGTGTCTTGAAGGAAACAGCAAATCTTCCAAAGTGTGCATTGAGACTTGGCCAGACCATAAGTGTTCTTACTCTTGCTGCCCTGCTGGGCATTGCTTGGTCCATCTTGACTGAGGGTTATGGGCATGGCTGCTGTGTCCCTTCATGCACACAGGATGTTGGTGCTTCCTCTTGTGTGTGAGCTGGGGGGAAGGTACTGGGGTAGGATTTCCATGCTGGGAAAGGTGTTGGGCACCTTGGGGCCTCTCTGCCAAGGAGAGGTGACACGCTGTGTGACCCTTGCACAGGGGGGTGAGGATGGGACTCATTGTGGTGGGATGGCTTCCACTGTGGTAGGACTTGAAGTTCTTTGCCAGTGCTGGACCTCAGAAAGGCCCTTCTGCCAGTGCAGCCAGAGACCATCTCCAGTGGAAACCACCCCGGCAGCCGGGCAGGGACGTGGGGCTGAATCACTGTTGAACTCCATCTGGTGGCACCTGTGGGCCTCAGCGTGGCCAGATCACCTCCATCCCAGCTGCTCCACACTTGGAGCAACCAGCTGGCCCTGTCCTTGGCCACAGGGACTGGAACACGAGCACATTGCTCCCTGCTCCTCTCCCCTGTCCCCAGGCTGCCCTGCTGTGCAGTGGGCAGCCTTGGAAGAGCGTTTTGGGCCCGTGATCTGTTTATGAGCAAGGTAAACAGCTGATGCATCAGGGCTATTTGCAGGGAAGGCTTTGCTTCATCATCCAGCGGGGAGAGCCAGCGAAACAGCAAGTTGGGATTTGGCCATTTGAATGGGACAGTCCAGCTGGCTAATTGTGTGCATTTGTCCCTTCCAGAGGTTACAGATGTGTGCTGGACACTGTGGGAATGGGATTTTCTAACAGTAATTAGTTTATTCCTGAGGTAAGCAGTATAAATAGGAGAAAAATTTGTTTCCTGTTCCAATGCAAATAACCAACTGGCAGCCAGTTGGATAAGGGCCATCAAATATCAAAAGCCGAACAGGGGACTGTGTCAGCTCTATATCCCCTTCTGGCTTATTTGCATGCTGGTTGGTAGAGGAATGTTTCTCTTTAGGTTACTAAATTTACTAGCTTACTGTATTTTTTTAGCTTGGGGCTGGTTATTTGAGTGGCCACTGGCCAACTGGCTGCCTACTGTTTATTTGAATGGCTGGTGGCCAGCATTTGTCACTGGCCCTCCGAGCATCCCAAATTCAATCGCCGTTATTGACCCAGGAGAACGGGCTCCTTCTCAGCTGGGCTGACCCCGTGTCAGCAGCAGAGCTCTGCCTCACATCCTGACTGGCTTCTCCTCCTGCAGCCCACGAGCCTCTCGCTGTTTTGGCTCTTGGAGCCGCTGTGTGTTTTCCTTCTGCCTCCCTTGCAAGCTTTTAGTTTTCCCCTCAGTGGCATAAGCCACAGGTCGAAAGAGCTCCTGCTGTTCTCTGCTGGGTGATGCTTTCTAATAACACCTCGGCCTGTCTCTGTCCCTGGGCTGTGAGATCCTCCTCCTGCTCCAAAAAACATTGTGTCTGTCTTTTCCCCAGACTTTCTTCAGTGTCCAGACTTGTATGGGACCCCCACCCTCACACTGTGGTGTGAGCAGAGCAGCACCCTGATCAGCTTTGGGTGCTGTCTCTCTCACCAGGATGTCCAAGTGGGACAAAGCTCCACTCCACCAGAGGAGGAGGAGCAGATTATTCTTGTCCCATGAACATCCAACCAGCCCAGAGGTCCCTTGTCTGTCTATTGGTGCTGGGTTAGTAAAATGCTTCTCCCTACTTTCCTCACAGAGACCTTTTTTCCTTCCTCTGCTGGAACCCTGTGGCCTTTTCTCTGGGACTTTCTGGCCATCTTACAAGCCACTGCATTTTCCTCGTCCCATTGGTGTTTCCACATGAGAGGATGCAGCAAGATTTTGGGGAACCTTGGCAATTACTGTTTCTTCAGGCCCTCAAAATTTTCCTCCTCCACTGCACCTCCTTGTCTGCTGTCCTGCTTCCACCTATCATCCATGACAGCTTTCTTCATCAGCTTTGCAGGGACCAGCAAGTTTTTGCAGTGGAGCCAAACCAGCCCACCCTCATCTTCCTCCCTAGTCCCAGTCTTGTGTGTTTGGGGTCTCACTCTTCTTCCTTCCTCTATCTGCCCACTAAGTGCATCCAACTAGAACTCATTTAATAGTAGCACCTGAGAGAACATCCCTGGCTTTTAATTTCATTTATGTGGGATCACTATGCAGGACAAGACCCCCCCTGCTTCAGGCAGACCCCTGGCCCATGAGGGCAGTGCCATAGGTAATGCCCTTCCTGTGGCTAGTGACAAAGACATTTTATGGCAGCTTTCTCCCAGCCTGTGGCCAGGTCCATAAATCCCTCCTGTTTGCCTGGAGAAACTCCACCCATCACATGAAGGTCATTCAGTGTTTCCCACAATGAAAGACTTGGTGTTGAATGCTTTGCAACCCTGCCAACTCTCATAGCTGAGGCTGGAATTGTCCCCAGGCTGGTGTTTGGGGTTTGTTTTCCTAGAGAAAGTGGGATATTGGGTAAAAATGATCTCTCAAAATAAGGCCAGGAGGAATGCACTGCATGACCCAGGCTAAGAACAGGCTTGGTGCCCATGACTGTGGAAAATTTGGAGGATAAACATTCTGGTGTTGGGAAGCTCTTCTTCATCACCCTCTTGAACATTTCCCATGCCTGGCCAAGGGCCATCTTTTCCATCTGTCTTGCCTTGGAGGTGGATATGGTGTGTGAGACGTGACCTCAGCCTCCAGTCCGGACAGTGCTGCCTCGGGGACCTGCCAGGGGACAGGGTCACTTCAGGTCAATGCTGTGGTTTTCTGTAGCCCAGGGGTGTGGAGGTTGATTAAGGGCCCTGCACAGATACCAGGAGTCCTCATTTACCAGGCTGAGCACCCTGGGATCTTGAGAGGGTCTAATACCAATCCTTTTGACTGCATGGGGACCTTCTTAAAATGCTCTTCAAGCACCTGTGGAATAGGTGTGTATTCCTAAATGTAGCCTTCCTTCCTCCTGCCTTGAATGTGCACTGCAAAAGGAAGATGCTCCCATGATGGCTGATGGGCAAAAAGGTGCACAGCAGGATCTCTGTGTCCCCAGAGTCCCTACAGACACAGCAGGTGATTGCTGGAGTGACACCAGATGCCAAACCCCAGAGTTGTGAGGGTATTTGGACATGCTACAACATCTAAAGCCCCCTTATGAGGCTGAACCCACAGTTCCAGCTGATCTGGAGTGAAGAGATGCCTTCATGCTAAAATACTTCAGGAGAGGCTGTTTCAGTCAGCCTTAGAGGGATATTCCTCAGCAGCAATGGTAAATCCTAGACCTTGCAGGGTCGCAGTGTGAAGAGAGAGGAATCATGGGCTCAAGTCCCATTTACAGCTCTGGTCAGTGAGGCTGCAGATCCCTGTCAGCACAGCCCATAGCAGAGCACTTTGTTATTTCCTTGCTGTCTTGTTTCTACTCACACTTCTGGTGCTGGGTGGCTCCACATGAATTCCAGCTCCAGCATCTCCCAGCACATGCTGGTGAGTCTGCAGGGCTCTGGCTGCCAGAGAGGGGATCAGGGCAGGGCCCCTATGCCCATCCCTTCCCACCATCACCATGCAACTCCCACAACAGATGAGTCCCCTGTGCCTGCCTTCCCAGCCCCCTCCTAGGACACAGGCTGGCATCGCTCCCTTTTTCTGAGCTCAGTCTGGCTGGGTGCTGCTGGACAGTCCTCCAGGGACTGGGAGGAAATTTTGTACCCACCCATCAGGGACGGGAGGTGAAAACCCAGCCATGAGGTGCCTGCAGGGGCTGACAGCATGTCTGACATTGCAGGCTGAGCTGCAGGTCTCTGAAGAGCCCAAGGCCTACCTTGTCTTTCCTAGGACACTCTCTCAGTGCCAGGTCAGAGGGAGGATGGCTGGAGCATGCTTACACCTTGTGGGGGACCTGCTCTGAGGAGACAGGGGATGGTCATGGTCCCTGGGCCAACACACAGCTGTCTCTGGTGGGGCTTTGGAGTCCCTTGGTCCCAGTGTCAGGGGTGGTCTGGGCTCTTCTTTGTGTCCAGCCACTGCCACTGGCGTGAGCTCAATGAGATGCTTCCTTGCCATCCTCCCATTGAGGAGAGCCCCTACCGAGCTTCCCAGTGAATGGAGACCCGCCATCAAGAGCCCAGCATCTGCAGGAGACGAGATTTCATCTCCTGGCCCTTAATTCCTCCATCCGCTCTGCCAAATCCAGCCCCTGTCCCGCCTGCTGCTGGCTGGCTCTGCGGCGCATTCACAGCCCGCCACAAAAACCCGCTTGGGATTGTTTTGAATTTAAAATCCTATTAGTCTTAAATTAATTGCCTTTTCTTGTGGAGCAGCGGGTTGGAACTGGCGGGCCCGGCTTGTAATTATTAACTGGGGAAAGGCTTGCATGGAGAAAAGCTGCTTCTCTCCTGCTGGGTTGTGCTTTACAGGCGCAGCCCTTCGGTCCCCCTTTCTTCTTCGGCTTTTATTAACCAGCTCATCCCCTTTTGCTGATCACCCTTTTATCTGGGAAAGGGATGGGGAAGCTTTGAACCTTGGAATTAAATTCTCCTCAGAGCCATGACGGAGGGGCAAGTTTTGGTTCATTTCACTCTTGGGGAAAGTGGGAAAAGCCCTAATGGGAACCAAAGTGTGTTGGCGGGGATGTCAAGGGGTTAATGCAGGGGGAACCGCTGCAGCACCTGGGGAGATGATGCCAGCTGTAATGTAGCCAGACCCAGCATCACTGCTTGCTTCATGTGGGAGAGCTGCCCCAGGAGCAGGATCCTCTGTCTTATTTCCAGCATAAGGACCCTGGGATCAGGCACAAGCCAGGAGGAGCCTCAGGCTGTTACTGCAAACAGCTCAGGCACAAATGGCAAGCAACATTTTGTTGTTTTGGTTTTTTTTTCTTTGTAAAATGAAATTAGATTTCAGGAAATTTCTGACACCAAGGCCTGGCATCAGTGCACCCATCACATCCAGATAAAGAAAGTTGGCAGACCAGGGCCATGTGGAGCTGTGGGTCTCCAGGCTCGCTGTGCTGTGCTGGTGGGATGGTGGACAGCCCAGGACATGGGTCAGGATGATGGAAGGCACCTCTGCCATGCCCCTGCTTGTGGTCTCAGATGTGTGAGGAGCAGGGGCTGGTCCCAAAGCACCCATGGGGGGCTAGGAACTGTGCTGGCTTCAGGAGGATGCTGGGTACAGAACGGCCTGTGCCAGGGGAGGACACCTGCAATGGTGCTGGTCACACAGGCCAACTGCTTTGGCTTTTTTCCCTCTTGGGTGGAGCTGAGGGGTGGCTGCTATGGGTCCCATCCCAGCAGCACAGCCTCCACAGGACTGGCTCCTGCCAGTCCTTCTCTGCCAAGAAATGCTGGTGATGGCGGGTGCTGCTCCTCTGGGAATGGAGCTCCGAGGGTCCCCTCGAGATGGAGCCACCCCAGGTCACTCCCACACCTGCAGAAATCAGACTCCAGTGGGATTTTGCCATTTCCTCAAAGGTGCCAGGGATATCCTAGGGAACTTCCTCAAACTTTAAGCCTGAGTGATCAGCTGGTTCAGCACCGGTTGGCAGGGACCACAGCAACCCCCACTGCCCTCAGCCCCATCCCCAGCACGGCCGGGGCAGAGCCGTCCAGCAAGCAGGGCAGCAGCAGTCCGGGCTTTTCCAGGATTTTTTGATTCCCGATGACAAATCTCTCTTCAAGCCTGTGCATGACTGAAATTCATCTTGGCTTGTGGGAGCTCAGCGAGCCCAGCCAGGGAGGAAGGGTGGGGAGGCCGGGCAGCGGGCAGCCTGCTTGCCGGATTAGGCAGAAACAGCTCCCTCGACAGTGGCTCATGGGCAGGGTGAAACAGCTTCACAGACAAAGTTATTTTGGTAGCTGTGTGCAAACCCCCCGTTGGAAAATGTGACACACTTCTTATCCCCCCGAATTTGCTCACAAAACACTAATTAAGGCATGTAATGAAGAACAGCAGCATCCATTAATAAAGAATCATTATGGGGATGGATTAGTGAGCTTATCAGAAACAGGTGGAAGTGAGCTGGGAGTCTGCTCTGGGCAGCATGTGTGAGCCAAGGCTTTCCCAGCCCTGCAGGACAGCGTGCCGAGAGCCTCTGTGGGATGCACTAAATGGATGGGGGAGGCTGGGGGAAGGGTGTGCAATTAGGGAGCTCCCCTGCCCCAGGGTTTGTTTTGGGACCAAGCTCCACACCCTTCCCCAAACTGAGATGCTGCCAGTGGTGCTGGGTCTCTCCCCGTGGGAAGCTGCATCCATCCAGTGCAGCAAGCAGGAGCTGGTGGGATAAGGAAGAGCCATTCAGGCCCTAAGAAGGAGGGAGGTGGGGAATGGCAGGAGCATGGGAAATATTCACTCCTTGGAGGAATAACTTCTCAGGCCAGGGGAACGTGGTGTCTGTCGTGCCCTTGTTAGCCCCTGACACCTGCCTGGCTTCTGCCCTGCTATTAATACAGAGCTGACTCATGGTCTCTGCAGCCTCTCTGCTCAGGATTTAGGCTGGGAAGACACTCAGCCTGGTTATTTGAAGGTGTGTTGCTTCTATTTCTGGTCAGCTCGGCTGAGGCAGGTGATGAATACAGGAAGCTGGGCTCTTCCTGGCCTTGTGACCTTTGTTCAGGAGATAATTCCCATGCCATCCTTCACTGCTGTCTGTGTACTGGGGGACTGCCTGCCCTCCTGTGAATTGGGGACATGGCAGCCCTGCTTCCAGCCACAGACCCTGGTGGGACCCCTTCCCTTCCCCTCTACCAACAGCCACCATCGTGTTTGCACAGGGGGTCCATCAGCAACTTTGCCAGCCAGGGACTCCCATGCTCCCTCCCAGTGTCTCCTCCTTTCAGCTCTCAGGCCAACCAGGACCAACCCTCTCCCTCTCCCCAGTTTTCTGGGTGCACCCACCCACCACCCCAGTATCTGTCATCCTTCCACATCCTCTTTCCTTACCAATTTCCCACGGGGTTCAAACCCATCTGGGGTGGTTCTGGCTGCATGGCCTGATCTCCTGCCCCGTGGATGGTTCCACCTGGTTGGGAGTTCAAGGAAGCCTTCAGGAAAAGGGCTAGGACCGGGGAAAGCCGTGATTCTTCTGTCTCCCCATGGACAGGCAAGTGCTTCTGCCTTCACAAACATCCTCACCATCCCACTGCCTGCAGGATCCTTCAGTGTGGATGCTGGGCCTTCCAAAGCACTGCCTGGGCTGCTGCAGGGGTACCCGGGGTGGGGGGCTGGGGCTGCAGTCTCTGTGGGTGTCTTAGGAGGGAAGCAAAGCAGCAGGTGTCTCTTTTCGCTCAGGGCATGATGCCCCGTGAAGAGCAGAGGAAGGTGTGAGCCAGCAGTTTGGCCTCATGGAAACGGAAACCGGAGAGGGGAGATTTATCCACGGGCATTATGTGTGGTCTCTACAGAAAGCTGGTAATGCAGGGAGGTCATGCGTTTAGCAGGAGGGATGTTTGGCTTGTGGCTGGGGAATATTTAATGTATTCTGGGGTTTTTTGGGTTTTTTTTTGTATACCTGCTAGCGTGGCAGAGAGCAACTGGCTGTAGGCAGCCTTGATGCAGCCCTGGAGCTGAATCCCAGAGCAGCATCACTTACTCCCATGTAGGCCATCCACTGTCCTGAGATGCAGAATGTTCTGAATTCCTCTGGAGCAGCATTTGGAGGGAGGGGCAGTCCACAGTCCAGCCTGCCAGAGCTCAAGGAGCATTTGGACATTGCTCTCTGGCACATGGTGGGATTGTTGGGGTTGTCCTGTGCAGGGCCAGGACGTGGACTCCATGATCCTTATGAGTCTCCTCCAGTTCAGGATATTCTATGATTCTATGATCTCATACTGGCATAAAGAGGGACAGAACGACACACCCCATGCTGGGGTCAGACCCTGCCTAGCTTTCCAGGGTGAGAGGATGCTTTGTTGTCAGTACTGAGCCCCCTGCTCTGGTGTCTGGGCTGCAGCTGGATGGGGGACACCTGGGCAGGTACTTGGTCCTCAAGTGCCAGAAGAGTCAGGAACTTCACATGTTTTTACTTGTCATCTTTTGGTCTCTAAAAGGCTAAGCCTAACTCTCCATCTTGTCTGTGTTTTGGTAACATTGCCAGATAATAGAGAAGGCAGAACTGTGGCAGGTCTCACTGAGGTGTTGCTGTCAGGGTAATGCAATGTGCTGGCAGCCTGGAGACCTCTGCACCACGGAAAGAGCTAAGGGAACCCAAAGGCGAGGGGATGGCAACAGAACTGGTAGGGTGTTTAGTGCCTTTTTTTTTTTTGAAGGGCTCTGCTCCAGGAAGCAATCCCCCAACATCCACCCTACAAGGACCCTCTAAAGCTCACCCAGGCCATGGAGGGCTGGGGCAGAAGCACGGTGGGTGAAGATATTACTTGGACTGCATTCACTTGCGTCTTCCAAAGGAAGAGCGAAATCCTGTTTTGTTTTGGTGGATGCTTACCCCTGCCGGGAAAGCCGTGGCTGGTTGGCAGAACATTCCCAGGAACTGATTTCATGGCAGATCTCATGGCAGTGGCTATCTCCCAACTCGGCCTCTCCAGCTACGCGTTCCCACCGGCCGTGCCGTGGCCGGGATCTTCAAAGAAGTCTCTACTCCCACTGCATTCCTGTGCCTGCACTCATCTGTGAACCGGCCCCTGCAGAGCAGTGCAGGGCTGGGCAGGAGGCACTGGCAGGAAAGGAGGAAATGCCTGCAGTTTTCGTACTGCACACCATCTGCACATCTCCAGCCCAGTGCTCCCTGGAAAGTTTCCCCTGGGTGAGAACGGTGCTCTCCGCTCAGCCCGGCTCGTGGCATCCTCCCTGGTTCCTTACTGTGGAAACTGGGATTTGCAGTGAGAACTGGTCCTCTCCACCAGTATGGCTATTTCTGAGGTATTTCCAAGACCCTTGGTTTCTTGGAGCTGGAGGGAGCTGCAGAGCCCATTGCTGGAATGCAGAGCTTGGCCCTGTCCCTGTTGCCCTGGGTGCCCAGCAGTAAATCTCTGTGCTCTTCTCCACCCAGTTCAGCAGAGATGTCTTGTCAGAGAGGCAGATTTTTGGTGGTGCTCCTGCCTGAGCTTCTTCTTGGAAAATTTGCAAGGATGAAGTTCCCTGTTCTGGGAAGACAGGGAGAGGGCCAGGAGAAGAGCAGCAGCCCCTGGGATTTACTGACTCGCCCTCGTCTCTCCTGGTGGATTTTTCTTTCTCCCTTTGGCTCGTTGTTTCTCTCCTCTCCTGTCTGCTCGTGGTTTGTGGTTTCCCCTCAGTGTAACCTGAGCAGATTATGTGTTTATCTGTGATTACACGACACGTTTTGGCTGCCTCCTTGGTTTCTGAGGTTATTTGTGGAGCCTTAGCCCTTGTCAGCCCCAGGTTCTTTGGGGTCCCCCCACTGGCATAGCACAAAAGGGTTTCAGTGCTTCATGTTGCCCTGTCCTGAGCATATATGAGAAGGCAGAAGTGTCCTGTGGTTGCCCAGGCCGGTGGGGAAGAGCCCAGATTCCCCCTGCATTGTAATGCATCCTCTGCTGCACCGTGCAGGCTCTTTCTCCCTGCAAAACCTCCTCTTCCTCCTGCAGGCTCTGTCCTTCTCTGCTCAGTCTCTCTCCCCTGAAAGATCCTTCCTGCTCAGTCCAAAAAGGACTATTGTCCTCCTCCCACCCTCCACCCTTGATGTCCTTGCCAGAGGGGCTAGCCAGCCCACCCTGGAGGGCAGCTGCCTGACAGCTCTCAGCTGTGGGCTGCTTGGCTGCGGGTCCCTGCCCCCACCTCACTGCTCACCCTGCTGCCTGCACCCTGATCACTCCACTGCCTTCACCCTGACCCTGCTCACCCTGCTGCCTTCACTGTGCTCACCCTGCTGCCTTCACTGTGCTCACCCTGCTGCCTGCACCCTGCTCACCCTGCTGCCTGCACCCTGACCCTGCTCACCCTGCTGCCTGCACCCTGCTCACCCTGCTGCCTGCACCCTGCTCACCCTGAACTTGGAGGGCAGTGGCATGGACTTCTTTGCACCTTGTAGGGCTTCTCCTCCAGGATGTAGAGGACCTGTTCCCAGTCCCGTTGCCTTGAAGATCCCGTTTTTTTCCCCCAGGTGCTGAGGACTGAACAGAGAAGGCTGTGCTGCCCGTCTTGAGCTGGTTTTTTATTCCACAGACACCGAAGGAGCTGCAGCCCTGACCAGCCCCGTGCCTGCTCGAAATCACAGGTCTTTTTTTATTTGGAAAAGTTTAGTTTTTCTCTTCAGGAGGAAAAAAATGAAGATATCCTGCATTGCTGTGACCTAAATGAGTGGAGGGAATGTGACCACAGCAAGTTTGAGGGTGACATCAAACAGAGGGAAGTGGTAAATACACTGGAGGTCAGAGCTGCTGTTCAGAGGAACATCAACATGTTCAGGAGGCTGAAGAGAAGAACAGCCAGCTCAGGAGCACAGAGAAAGGACAGTGGCAGTGGGAACATGTTGGACTGAGAGAAATTCTGATGGGACATAAGGCAAAATTTCTTCATCCTGGAAGTGGTCAAGCACTGGACAGAGGCCTTGAGAGGCTGTGGCCAAAAATCCTCTCCATCTTTGGAGGTTTTCAACACTCAACTAGACAAAGTCTAACCCTGAGCAATCAGATCTAAATTCAAATTTAGCCTTGGACAAGGGGTTGGACGAGAGACCTCCAGAGGGTCCATCTGACCTACATTTTTTTTCATTTCTATACTTCATTGTGTAAAATGATTTGCAAATTTCTTCTTCCTGGGTATCTTCACTTGCACATGTGCTGCCTTGCAAATCACAAGCTATGCAGCTAAAGGCATAACCTGAAATTTGCCCAGAACATCTGTAATTATTCAGGTGTGCATTAACTGAGAGATTACAGGAGAGGGAAAGTGGGCTGGAGCTAAGGTACTAGACAGGAGTGTCCTATAGCTTAGTTCAGCTCCTGAATTTGTCATTTGTTCCCTGGGAGATTCTGGAGAAGTTTCTAGGTAATAATACTTTTAAAATAATACCTTATGCTGACTCTAAGTGCATTTCCAGCACCTAAAAAAAAGAGAACTGGATTTTTGTTTTTTTATACAGGGGATTGGAAAAAAGTCCCATGGGAGCATGAGGAGACACAAATCTTCCTAGTTTGTCCCATGGAGAAACCAGGCTGAGCCTGTGCAGCGGCTTCTCAGTTATATCAGCCATTACTTCTACCCCTGCAAATGTTGCACTGTCATTTGTCTGGCTGCCTCTCCTGCACTCCAACACTACCAATCATTGCCTTCAGACTCCAGCCAACCTCACCAAAATGCTGGCAAAGGCATGTGAAGGCAATGCTTTGGAATGATGAGAGTTCAATCCCTTGAAATCTGCCATGTCTTTTCCATTTCCTCCAAGGTGTTCCTGCTCTTGGCTCTCCTGTACCTGTGCAGGAGGAAAAGGAAGGATTGGGTGGAGGGGTCTTCTCCATCCTTGAGTGCAAATGACCCACGTGATGCTCCCATTATAGCATTTGTATGATAACTCTTGCAGGTGCTTCCAAATCCTTTTAGAGCCAGCCACCTTCTGGCACTGAACCTCCCTGGGGACACAGGGACAAAGATGTGTCCACAGGGTGTAGAACCCACACAGCTGAGCCTGAGCAGAGATGGAAGAGCTTCATAAGAAACAGCTCTGGGCTGGGATAAACCAAGCGACATTTTCAGCCTGTGAAATAGATGATTAATTGCACAGTTCTGTCTACCTGCTCCTTGCTCTCCTCTTGTTAAAAATATCCTTGGTTCTCCCGTGTAACCAGCTCATGGGGTGTGTGCAGCAGCACTGGGAGTGAAATCTCCAGGTGAAGACCAGACTGTTTCTCACGAGCCATTGGGAGCATCTTCCTTTGCCCCTGCAGGGCTCCTGGCCTCTCAGATCTGACCTGGGAATGGAGATGAGCACAGGGTGGGTCTGTGGCCATTCCCAGCCAGCAGGAGAGTTCCTGTCCTTGACTGAATTAGAGCAGAGATTGGGATCTGAGCAGAGCAAGGCTACTGACAGGCACAGGCTGTGCACCCCGTGTCCATCCCAGGTTGTGGTGCCTTTGTTATTAAACACAGCCAGGCAAGGAAGGCAGGACACAGGGAGGAGGAGGGGGCAGCGTGAGGCTGGTTTGACACCGTCTTCCCTTCTGTAGAGCTGTTGCATTATCCCCCGCGGGCAGCAGGCAGTCAGGGTAGGGATGTTTGCTATTCAGAGGGTGTCTCCTCAGCCTTGTCTTTGAGTGGATGGGCCCGGGAGAGCCCAGATCTGCGTGGTGCAAAGCCAGGCAGGCAGCCTTGCTCACATCCCACCTCCTCACCGGCTGCCTCGGCAGCGATCACTGCCACACCCATCTCAACGCCTCTGTAGCACACCCTGAAATCACCAGCCAGCAGGAACACAGATAGCCTGGGGTGAGGATCCAGCGTGTGGGTCTGGCTGGTTTGAAATCCATCTCTGTTTGCTGAGGACAGTCCCCTCCAGGGAGCTCCCCATCCCGCGTGGCACACAGACACAGACACACCGGGAGACGTGGCAGGGTTTTGGCTTCCCTTCCTCCTGCTGTGCAACACGGATGCAAGAGGAATTCCCCCCCAAAGCACCTGGGGGCTGCAAGGATCCTTTCAGTGAGATTTACAGTGCTGGAAACTGAGTTCACTTAAAAATAGGGGGCATTTTTAGGAGATGTGCTTCCAGAGCATCCCTTGTGAATGTGTCAGAGTGGAAGGAAGAGGAGCTTGTAAACAGAGAAGACTTGGCAGCAATCGGTGCCTGCATCTCTGCAGGGGTGGGGAAACTACCACGGGAGTGGAAAAGGATTGAGGAGGTTATGGGGACAGCAGCAGCACCTTCCCAACCCCATATGGCCTGCATTACGCACTGTGCTGGCCTGGCTGAGCCAAGCCTCTGGAGCTTGAGGGGGTGCCATGGTGTCCAAAGTTGTGTCCAGGTGACCTGTAGTGATGTCCAGTGTTGCAAGCACCAGCCACCAGGTCCTCAGAGTTGCAGAAACTGGAGACTCTGGCTTATCCCTTTGGGATTCCTGTCTTCAGGCTCTGTCTTTTCACAAAGTCCTGAAATATGGGTGATTTCTTAATGAAGCCTGTGATTCCAGGCTCTTGCAGGAGCTGGATTTTTAAGAGCACCCACTGTACTTCAGGTGTAAGAGGCATCCAGGATAAATTTCCCTGTGTTAAACTTAGCTGTCAAATCTGTCCAGGGCTGTAAAAAGCAATCAGTGTATTGAAATCTTCTTAAGTTGTTCCCAGTGAAAGGTGCTGGGCTAATTCAATTAATGACCTGGCACTCATGGATTTGGGAGCTGGGGTGGAGGATGAAAGAAAGCTGAGAAAGAGGGAGAGATCCCTGTGGAGGCAGAGAACAGTGTTCCCTGGGCTCTATGTCCATCCACCTAATTGCCCTCTGCTTTTAATCAAAGGGACAAAGGCTGCCCCTTGCCTTCTGCCTCCAGCACTGCCTTTTGCAGGGGAGAGGTTTGGGGGTGCCCCCTCTGTGTGTGTGCAGGGACAGAGCTGCTTAACTCCCCTTTGGTCTGAAAGGATTTCCCCTAATCCTGACCTCTCCCTGCGCTGCTCAGACGCCGCTGCGGAGCCCGGGGTGTTAGTGCCGGCCCTAATCCCACCCCACTGCTCTCCCCTCCTCAGGGGGCACTCGCCCCTTTTCAGCCCCTGTGTTTGGGGCTGAAAAGCCTGCAAAAGCCTGTGGAGTTCAGTTCAAGAGCCACATTCCTCAGGACACAGACCTCCCCCCAGGAGCCGGATTGCAGCGGCGAGGTCGGAGCTCTCCTGGAAACCCCGCTCAGACCGAAGGTCTAGAGCGGCACCGGGATTTGGGCTGGGTGGTAGTGGAGCTGTGCCCCCTCTTTTCTTCTTGGGAGGATCTGATGAGCTGTTTCCAGCTCCTCCTGTGGGGTTTTTGTCCCAGGAGCAGCAGACAGAGCCCTTGCAGGATGGTGTCATCTGGCTAAGGATGCTCTGCCATCAGATTTATGTCTCATGCTGCTGAGGCTGCTATTGCCAGACACAGCTTCTCCCACGCACCAGTGTTTTCTCCCCTGCAAAGCCTGGCAAAAAACCCATGCTTTTCTGAGGAGCAGGAAGCACAGATCAAAGTGTCGTTCTATCCATGGACTTCTGTGTCATTTTTCCACCTGGCTAATTGCTGTCCACTGATGTGTGCAGCCACAGGCAGCCCTTGCCATGAGAGGACAGGCTGGTTATCTGGATATGCTGTCAGGCAACTACTCAGGCTGATCCCTGGATACTCAGAGTTATCCCTAGGGCTGCGTGTCACCATGGATATGATGGCTGCAGAGGCTGGAGAAGTGGAGTGTCAGGGCTGCAGGACGGTGGGAAATGAAATAAAGAGGATGTTTTCTCCATGGTTCCCTGGCAGCTCTTCCTGCCTGCAGTGTCTCAGGCTGGAAGGAGGAGGGGAAAATCCATGGGCAAGCAGAGTCCCTAGCAGGGGGGCAACTACAAGACTGTGAAGGACCAGGTATGAGCTGGGCATGGAACAAACCTTAATGTTTTTTTCAGAGAGCCAACACAGGTAGTGATGGGGAGAAAACGCTGTGGTCTGCACTGCAGAGGAGACTGCAGCATCTTCTGCAAGGGGTGGAGAGAGGAATTCACTGTCTGGATTCACATGTCTTGAATGTTTGCACACTGCAGTTCCCTTTGCCTTCAGCAAGGGACAAGCTCCCACCATCAGCCCAGTCCTGAGGACCCCATGACATCCCAAAGGAGGCATCAGACCCACTAGGAGAGGAACAGGCTGCAACGTGAGGATTCCTCTTCATCTCAGGCACTCCCTCCAGGGACAGGACAGCTTGGGGACATTTCAGAAGTGCTGAAAGCTCTCAGTGATGGTGGGGAGCTGAGTCAACCCTAAATGAATTCACACAGGCAGTGTCAGGTTGTGGCTGGATATAAGTTCGGGAGTCACACTTGGCACGTCCGGTGGCCGAGGGCTCTTTGTCTCTTCTGGTCTGGGCTGGGGCAGGCTGTGGGGATCAGGTTTCTGAGGTGCTCTGGGCTGTTCAGTCGGGACACCCATGTGTGTGAAGCTGCAGGGGAGTTTTCCTGCTGCCAGCCGTGCTTCACCCACGGACCTCGGATCGGGCTCCGAGGAGATGGGGGCATTTTGGACTTGGGCCATACCAGCACATTCAGCTGCAGATGGTTACAGGAACAGATAACTGGTCCTGCAGAAATTCCAGGAAGTCTGATCACCCTGGAACATAGATCCTATTCACATTGCCTGTAACCTGAGAGCAGCTCTTCGGAGCTGGGATTAGCGAAAGTATTTGGCTTCACCTGCCCTACTCCTAGGGAGCTAGTGGGCCAGTGCTAAACCCCTGCCCGTGGGGAAGGAGAGGAAGGGTTTTCTGCAGCCCAACATTGGTCCTGGCATGGGAGAAACTCGCTTCTGCTCTGGTAATATCCGTGCAGAGGTGTGAGCAAGGGCTGCACCTGGATAACTCCCTGCCCGGATCACTGAGGGGCACAAAATCCATAAATCAGGGGTCACAAACACGCCTTGCACACCCAGACTTGTCTGCAGAGTGCAAAAAAAGGTGTGCTCTTGCCTTGCCACCCTGAAATACCACAGGCAGCAGAGCTGTGAAAAGCTGGGGGATGCATGGTGGGATGGGGTGGGCAGGATGTAAGAACAGATCAGCCTCTGCAGCCACTAGCAGGGGAAAAGCTGATATCTGCACCTGGAAATCACCCTTTCTCTTTGCTGAGGTTTATCCTGCCCCCCCAAGACTAGGTAAGGGATCTGTCCCCACCCAGTGGATCTGAGGAGGTGATGGGGCTCCTTCCTCGAGGGAGGGGCTGTGGGTACCCCACAGTGCCACTGGCTGGGCAGGGACATGCCCTGTGCCCACCACTGGAAGGGGTGAGCCCAGCTGTGTGGGAAACCCCTGCCTGTCTCTGGAATTTGCAGCATTGCTTCCTGGGAAAAAAAAAAAAGAGCCGAGAAATCCCCTGGTGCCAAGGATTCAAGTTGGAAAGTTGCAAAACAAAGCTGATAAACTGGACAGAAAATCACCAGGGCATACGGAACTCACCATGGCTGGAGCCAAGTTAAGTGTTTAGTGGGCCCTGCTGTCTAAATTTCTGTCCCAGATGAAAGGTCCATATGATAGCTTTTTTGAAAGATTGACCTAGGTCAGTGAATCTGACTTCTGCACTGAGCAAATTATCAAAGTTATAACCAAAACCTAAATGAACAGACATGTACATGTTCACCTGGAAGAAGTTTGGATGACTACTTGCTGCAGAGGTGGTGCTTCTCTAGGGCAGTGAGCTGAAGGAAGAAATGCATGTGTAAATCAGGGAGAGCCACTGGGGAAAATGTCCTTGATTTTCCAAAAGCTCCTGACGAGCTCCATCACTGAAAGCTCTCACTTTGAGCAACAAAGTCATTCTGTAAGTTAGAATGGGTGAAGAAGCCCATTGAGGGCAGGTGGGTTTTGGTTCTTCCCAAGGGAAGATGCCAGCAGGTGTAAATCCAGCTGAAGGGAGCTGGCTGGTGTGATACTCAGAGAGCCTCTGGAAGAGCTCAGGCATGACAGCCAGGCCCTGAAGGGCTGGGGGTCCCACGGGGGTGAGGAAGGATGCTCAGGAGGATGGATGCCCCCCTGAGCACTGGCAGTGCTGCTGCCTCAGGGATTTCTTCCCTGGCACAGCCTGATGGACAGCACTGGCCTCTGCGAAACCTGAGGCCACACTGGGTTGATAACAGTATCATGGAGATGGCTGCAGGGTCAGAATACCACCTCCAGACCCTGCCATACCACGAGGGCTTGCAGACACCCAAAACCAGCCGTCAGAGACACGCTTGGCTGAAAGGCAGACGCTGCAGAAGACACGCAATCAGGCCGGGCCAGGGGGCCACGGATTTGGGGAGGGACAAGCCTCTGGATCAGTTGCCAGACAAAGGTGGGCAGGCTTGAGTGCTTCACCCTGCTCTGCTCCAGCAGACAAGTCTGTAGTGCAGTTGGCTTGGGGGCAGCAGCTGCGTTAATCCTGACTCTGTTCTTTATCTGCCTGAAAAAAAAAAAACGAGTGTGTGCCTTGCACACCCTCCTGAGCTATCTGTTCCCTGTGCTGTGCAAGGAGGGGAGTGTGACACAGAGGGACAGCTCTGATGCTCTGGTCTCCCCTTCTGCCACGACCTTGCTGCAGGATTGTGGCAGTGCATTCCCTACCCCAAGCTCAGATCTTATGGCCAAACCCAGGACAGGGCTTTGAAAGTGGGATGGCCAGTCTTGAGCCCAGAGAAGCAGTGATCCATCAGGTCCCCAAGTCACTCACTCACATATTTTATTGCTCTCCCTGCTGCAAAGCATGTGTGCCTGCTGCATTTCACCATCTGTTCCCTGCAGAACCAAAACCCACCTGCCCTCAAACACCTCCTCTCAGGTGTGCAGGCTGAGCTACACCTCGAGCATCTCTCCAACAACCCAAAGGCAGCTTTGCTGGACTTGACTCATGGCTGTGCCCTCTCCTGCATTTCCTCCAGGTTGCCAATAATTGTTTTGAAGTGCTGACAGCGGAGCTGTGCCCCTATGGCAGCGATGGACTTGCTCCCACCACGCCTGGGGATATGGGCTGCTTCCCCTCTATTCACTGTCCCTCTGCTAAAACCCCAAAGACTGTTTGCTAACTAAGCTCTCTTTTGTCCTGGGAGCTTATGCCCAGCTCAAGTTGTTTCCACAGTTGCCTGAGGCTCTTTCAGTGCTGCTGCTTTCCAAGGGAAAAGACCCAGCCTTGTACCTGGACCCCTAATCATCCTTCCTCGAGTTATTTGTCCATGTTTGTGTTCATTCCTCCCCACCCTCTGCCCTGCATGGGGGGAAGAAAGGGGAGGTGTCCCCCATGCTTCTCCAGAACCACATGATGATGTGAAGAAATTCAACAAGAAAATATTCTTGTTAAGCCATAGCAATGTTCAATTCATGACCTTTGTAAGCCCAGCTTTCCATTGAGTCCAGAGCAGTGGGGAATGTACCTGATGATGATGCTGCTTGTAACTCTACCAGGTTCCAGGCCTCACCTTTGGATACTGCACAAGACCCTTCATATCACATACCCTTAGCATCTGGCTTGGCAAGCTCAGGAGGGAGGCATTCTGGTTTGAGTGACCAAGCTGATAACAATATGCAACAAATGGTGCAGTAAATGGGATGTATTTCCAGTCCTGCACAAAATCTACCGTTGCTGTGCGTGGTGCAGATCGTTCTGTGTCAGAAAGGATGGAGGAGAACTAGAAAAGGCCACTGGAAAGGAGGATTTTTTTTTTTAAGAGGACACTTGCATCACAGTAGGCAGAGTCATCCAGCTGAATGGCTGACCTGTCTCTGTTTCCCAATGTTATATGGTCTATATGGACTCTGAACCAAGTCTTGGCTACCTTTTCCAATCCCACCATACAGCACCATTTCACTTGGGGATAACTCTGGGATGCTGCCAGGGGACTGAAGGTTGGGCACTGTGTCATTGTTTGAGGAGGGTTTTCCCCTTCCACCAGGGCCATGTCTGACTCCAAACTCCTTGGAGATGGGCAGAGATCTGCCATCCTGTCCATGCTGCCAGCCTCAGGCTGTCCATGATGGGCTGACAGAGAGTTTTGAGCTGCTTGATGGAGGCTTGGAGCAGAGATGGGACAGAAGGAAGCACGGACATTAAGAGTTCTTCATCCTGGCAGCACCAGCCAGTGCCTGGGGCAGCCCATTTGCTTTAGGATCTTGAAAGCCTCAGGAGAAATTTCCTGGAGCAGGCTGACAGCAGGCCAGCTGGGATTTTGCACTTCAAAGTGTCTGTACTTAAGGGATTCAGTGTTAGTGTGGCAAGGAGCAATTCACAAAGGGATGAGGACAGGTCTGGATCCTGGACCCTCTTCATGATGCTCTTTCTTGCACTTCATTTGGATGCTAGCAGCTAATGGGCTGAATCAATAACCTCTCCAACCCTGGCACCAAAAGAAAGTTCCAGGTTCCCCAATTCTCCTTGCAGGTACTAGAAATTATTTTCCTTCCTTCATGACCCCTTTCATGCCCTGGGCCCACTGCTCATTCCTCTGCTCCTTCCTGCTACCAAGAGGCTGCAAAGTATCCAGACCTGAGCAAAACCCTCAACACAGCTGGGACAAACGCTGGTCCTGGATCCCTAAGTGCCTTTGGGTGAGAATGAATAAACTCTCCTTGTGGATGGTGGGCAGGTACCACCCAAACAATCGACCACAAATATTCAATTACAGTTTGAAATGTGTTTGCGCCAACCTGCTCTCTCGAGAATGCACTTTCCTAGGCAAACACTCAGAAAACCCACATCACAAGCTTGATTGCTCCCTGAAAACAAATTTCTGAATAGTTTAAGTAACCACTAGTGTTGGGAACTGGGGATCTGCCATTGGAGACAATATCTTCGAAAAGGCAGAATTCCCTGCTTGGAATGGATAGGCGGGGCAAACAGCTCATCTCACCTGGTCTTCAGCCCCTGCTGCCCCATCCTCCTGTCCCACAGGATGGTGAGGGTCACACCTGGGCTGAAACCACCTCTTTGGAGTCCCTGTCCTTCTTTGGTGTGATTCTGCTTCTGTGCTGGCCCCAGCAGAAGGCCATGTGTGCTGATGGTGAGAGCAGGAGCACATGGGGGATCCCATCCAGGTGGGTGCCCCTACCTGGAGGCTGATCTCTGGGATGTGGACATGCTTCTTGCTTGTCAGTCTGCTGACCCCCATGCCTTTCCATGCCCTGGCACTCTGGGTCAGCGCCCTGCCCAGCGCCCAGCACCTTCCCAGGGGGGCTGTCCCAAGGAGCTGCTCCGGTTGGTGGCTGATGGGGCATTTCCCTGGACAGGGAGACCCCGGAGCCCAGCCCTGCCATTGCCTTGCAGAGCCAGTCGGGGGGGGGGGGAACGTGACCTTGTGACTCCCTACAAATCCCAAATTAATTAATCCCGGGGACGCTGGGGCGGCATGAACAGCCTGTTTGATTTCCCTGCCGTTTTTTTCTGGGGCTCAAAGGGATTAGTGCAGGCGGGAACGGGGAAATATAACAAGGGGCTCAGCTTTCAGCTCCTGCTCCCAGCCAGCAGACTTCTGTTCTTAGCAGAGGTATTAGCAGCAGTAATCCACGATGTCTCTGAGCACTATCTGTGTGCGGCATCCTCTTCCTCTCCCCCTTTGCCCTCAGATGTGTGTTCCCAAACTCAGCTCACCATTCTGTGTGTGTGTGTGTGTTGATGGTCCTGCCTGATGAACTTGCACCCTCCTCGTCCCTGCTGGACACATGCCCCTCAATATGCTCTGCACCCAGCTTCGATCCCTTTATTAAAATTGAGTTTTGTCACAGCCTGAACAGGTACCAAAGGCAAGGATCCATTTGGGCTTGGCATCATCTCAGGGCCAAGAAGCCTTTGATGGAAATGGCTCAGATGTCACCATCTGCCCCCTCCAGCAGGTCTGTGAGTGCAGTTGTTTTCTGTCACACCTTTTAGAACCCCTGGGGTAATTGGGAGCACAGGGCATTCCTATGAACTAGTAGGTTTGGGCATCTCTGGGGACATTTGGCATCACTCAACTGAGTCACCAGCTCCAGCCCACCAATCAGAGCTATTGAAACAATGAGGAATATTTGTGAAGGTAAAAGAGTTTCCCGAGAATATTTCCCAAAGGTAAATGGACTGGGTGAGCACTGACATGGGAGGGAGGGATGGCAAAGGCACAGATGGCCTGGCTGTGCCTTGTCTCTGGGGCAGCAGCAAGTGTGGATGGATGAGGAGCCTCCAAAAGGAGGTCACCAAACAGCAGCAGGACCAGCTTTGCAGCAAAAGATGTTTAAGGAATTGTATTTCTGAAATTCGTGTTGCACCTCTGAGGGGAAGAGATTCCTTGCTGGGGGATTATTGTTTAAATTTCTAGAGGGGGAAAAAAAAAAGAAAAAGAAAAGAAAAAAAGAAAGGGTATAACAAGACCTTGCAACTTGAAATCGAAGCTCAGCAAAATCTGACTAGAAATGAGGAGATGTTATCACCCAGGGGATTAACCACAGCAACAATCTGCTGAGGGATTTGAGGACCCCTCCAGCACAGTGGACTCTTGCATGCTGCTGTGGGCTCAGGAAATTTGGGAAGCAGGTGAGTGGATGGATTTCTTCATATGCTGGAGTCAATATGCTCTGCACCCAGGTTGCTGTGGGGAAGATGTGAGGGTGGGTTTCTGTTTGGATGCAGAAACCTTCTGGAGGCCCTCAGTAGCTGGCCTTAGGCACGTCCTAGCTGAGTGGGGGGGTCTGAAAGCAACATTAGGGGCTGTTAAGCTTTGGATAAGCTCCATGGAGCAGCAGGTGCCCCATGCAGAAGTTCTGAACTTCTCTTCAGAGACCCAGACTGCCTAGCCCTATCTAGAGAGCTTGGGTGCTGGGCTGGACTGGGTGCCTGGCCTGAAAGCACTGCACTGCCCTCTTGTAGTGTTGGACATCAACACCTCTGTGCTGCAAACACATGAAATATCCTAAATCCCGCCTGAAAACTCCTGAACTGGCCTTAAAGGACTTTTTTTTCCAGTGGGTGAGCGGAGGGTTGCCCAGCTGTTTTTTTCTGTGGGCATCTCCAGAGGATGGGATTGGAGAGAGGACTTGTTGTGACCAAGAGGTGGAGGATGGCAGGGGAGGGACTGGAGGTGATGGTCACAGTGCAGGATGGAGAGAGCAGAAAGTGCATCCTGAGGAGCAAATGTGGGGTCAACCCAGTGAGCTCAAGACTGGTGAGAAGCTGCTGCAGAGATGACACCACCAAATTCCTAAAGGAGAGAGTCTCCCTCACCAACAAAGCTTTATTTTAATGCACTTTTTTTTTTTTTTTTTTCCCAGGAAAGACTTTTTGCCTCCATCAGCCAGTGGGAAATTGCAAGATGAGGTGGAAAGCCCAGTTGTGTTTCAAACTCAGCTTTTCAGTTTGCGTCTCAAAGCCTTTCTTTTGAAACTGGAAACGGGGAAGTTTTCCCGCTTTCATCTCAGTTTGCTGCTGAGGGCGGTGAGATGACTCATGTCCGGAGTTCAGCTTTCCCTGCCTTTTCCCCATTTTATTTCCCCTTCTTTTTCTCCAACTGCAGGAAAGCACTGCTGAAATTCTGAGACACCTCAAATGGAAAAGAACCAAGAAAGAAGGAGGGATGAAACCGGTGGTTCATCAGAAATAAAGAAACTTCTCAGAGGCCAGCGTTTACATTTTCATTCATTTTGAAGCAAAATAACTTTTCTGATTTGCTTCACATCAAAATTTGCCTCTCTACAGGGAACATTTTCTAACAGAAATGATCTCACTTTAACATTTTGGCAGGATTTTCCTGGGGTATTTTTTTTTTTTTCTCCTTGGAACTGCGCTAATGTGGGGCTGTAAAAGATGACGGACTGGTGAGCTGTGTGGGTGCTGAAAGGCCTGAAACTGCTGCTCTGTAGCTGCAAAACTCACTTGTCCATGGAACCAGTGGAGCCTCCTCCAAGGTTTTGTCAGGCCAGGGCTATGAGGAGTTGGGAGCAGCTGGTGCTGCCTGCACTGCCTGCTGCAAAACCTTCCCAAGGAGCCTGGTGGGGATACATTTTAAAGCAGGACCCATTTCCCCAGCCAGGAGGGAGCCCGAGAGTGATGGCTCATGGAAAATGAGTGCACCCATCTCCCCCCAGCCAGCGGAGAGCAAAACAGCTGCAGTTTTCCTAGGAATTTTCATGGGTACTTAGTGCCACAGGGCTGCAAGAAAGGGTTAAAGTGTTTTCGGTTCTGCAGTGCACAACAAACAAAGGGGATGTGGTAATCCCCCCTGCCACAGAGTGAAAAGTTCACTTGATATGCTACTTTACACTGATTCTCACAGACTCTGGGATTAAACCGGACACACTCTGACGTCCAGGTTTTCTAGCAAAGGGCTCCAGCCCAGCCTGCAACATTCACTTCATATTTGAGAGCATATTCTTTGAAAATCCTGCTGACAGATGAAGAGCAGGAAGACAGCCAGTTTCCCATGGAACAATAACTCCATGCAAACCACATCTCCTGGTGCCTAACCTGGCCTTGCTGGGGTGGCTGCTGGGCCTGTTGGCCGGGGCAGCATCTCCCAGTCCCCACCGAGCCCCCTGGCACAGTGGGCCAGGACTGGTCCTTTCTCGTCCATGTCACAGGGTCTTGTTTTTATGCCCTGGCTCCCTGCCAGGCTTTGGGGCCCTGCCCCACTAATGACTTACCTGCCAGTTACTTTGTGTGAGCTGAGGGGCAGAGAATGTAGGAGCCCAGCACTGTGACAGAGGGGGCAAGGCAAGGTGCCTTGTGCCGTGGTTGGGCTGGGATGCTGAGTGAGTTGCTCTCCCTGGATGCCCCTGGCCTTGCTGATTTTCATGCTTCTGTGTCTTAAAAGACTCTTGCAGAGTGGTCTCTTGTGTAGGAACAAGTAACAGAACTCCTCTGTCACTGCTGCCAGGTCCACAACAGTTCAATGGTCAGTGGCACGTGAGCACTATCAGAACATTTGTTTCCAGGGGATATTTGAACTATTTGGCAAAAAAATTACAGTCTGACTACTGGGGAGGGCAAACTCCTCTCAGAGGCCAACAGAGATGTGGGCCCTGCAGGTGTTTTGGGTTTGCACTTTTCATCTGCATGGCAGGGTCAGCCCAGCTTTCCCTTTGCTGGGAGACATTGCAGTGGCATTTTTGAATTCCTTGCTCTTCCTTTCTTTCAGATGAAGCACTGAAAATTTTCTCTGCAAGCATGTGTTTTAATGAAAAGGAGTCAGCTCTGGGGCTGAGATGAAGCTCCAAATTAAGTTCCAGTCACAGCAGTGGTCCCAGTGTTAGCAGTGCCCTTTTACATTCACCTCTGGGTGTCAGAGGAAACAGTAGGACCTATTCTGACCCTTCAGCTCTGAATGGAGAAATCTCTAAACTGATGTTCTCTCCTCCCATTCTACACCACTACAGTATACAGGAACTGGAGGTGACTCCTGAACAAGGAAAGGAGCTTGTCCTGGGTGGGATACCTTGTGTGCTGTGGGTAGGTTTAATCCAGAAGGGAGGGACTGGATAGTGAGAAGCCCTCAACTTGCAAGAACCACAGCCCTGGGATCTCTTGGGCCATGCACAGGGCAGTCCCTGTGATCTGCTGCAGGTATCATGCACCTTCAGTTCCCACCCTGTTGTACCATGGCTTGGGTGATGCTGTCCAAACCCAGCCTGTCCAAAACAACAGGACCTTGATCCAGCAGAGCCCAGGAAAAGATGGGCTTGGCCTGATCCTGCTCCATCCCTTGCCTCTTCCCAGTGTTGCCCACCATGCTTTACCCCCTCTCATCCAGTCTTGTCCCTTGCCCTCACAGTCTCCCTGCCTCCCTCAAGACTTCCCCAACATCACCACACGAGGGAAGAAACTGGAAAATAGGTTGAACTGGTGGGGAAGAAGCAACGAGAGAGACCTGCAGCTTCTGCCTCTTCAGGAGCTGCAGGGGAACATTTGGCTTCCAGGGAAAAGAGAGATTTGGAAGGAAATGACCAGTAAGGCAGTTTCCTTCCATCTGAAAAACCTCCTGGAAGGATGAGACTCCATCCTAAAGATGCTCTGTGGAGATCCCCTTCACCGAGGCATCCCTAGTCCCTCGGGGACTCCACTGGGAGGCACTGGGAGAGCTGGCTGGAGGTTCCTGAGCCCTTTCATCCTCCTCCCAGGCACTGCAGCAGCCGGGGTTTTGGAGAGCGCCCTTCAGCGCCGGGAGGGGCAGCTGCAGCCGGGTGCTGGGGGGACTGGGCGGAGAGACGAAGGGGAGCTGCGCAGCTCCCAGCTGGGGGAAGGCGGCTTCAGGTTTTGGCTGGACCTCAACAGCAGCTCCGCTGGCAGCCTGGGTCTGGGAAATGCACTGTGCCTCCTCCTCCAGCCAGATCCAGCCTGATCCAGGCCCCCCGCGCAGCCACTTGTGCTACCGTGCTGCCAACCCCACACCGAGCGCCCGCGGCACTGCGGTGATGCCACACACGCAGGCGGGTCCCAGTCACCCACCCCTCCGTCCCTCCGGCCCCTGAGCGTGGCCACGGGTCCTTGCACCCTCACCCAGGGGGTCTGGGATGCTTTTGGGCTGAGGGGGTTTCTGGTTGCCCTGCCCTGCAGGGCAGCAGGGTGGGAACAGCACGGGGGGCAAAACTTCTACCACGGCCGCTGCTGCTGTGCTGGGAAGCCCTCGGATGCTGCAGGTGAAGGAGTGGGACAAGGAAGGGCATCTCCAGCTCTGCCCAGGTCCCAGCGGGTGGGTGACAGAGCCCCACGGTCTCCACAGCCGAGTGCCCCCCCCAAAATGCTCCAGCGCCGCTGCCGAGCGGGCGCTGGGGGCTGTGGGAACAGCTGCTGGACAACGCTGGGCAGCTGCGAGCTCTCACGCTGGGTAATGCACCAGAACCAGGCTGCAGCGGGGCTGCTGGCCTGCCTGTTCCTATGGAAACTCCTTTCAAAGGAGAGAGGCAGACAAACACCCACCCAGCGGTGCCGGGTGCTGGCAGGAGCTGCGGACTGGATGCTCTTGTGCTGGCTGGGCTGGTGGCAGCAGCTGCTGTGACCCCAGCGTGGGGCTGTGGGGAGCACAGCCAGCCAAGGGGGTGATTCCTGCGAGGCTTGAGCCCCCTGGAAGGACTTCTGCTGAGTACCCACAGCCTTGGGCAGCAATGCAGGTAGTTAAATAGGGCTATTGGTTAGTTAGTTAGTAGCTCATTAGTTAGAGGAGCTATTGGAGGAGATGGGGCAGATCACAGCCCTCCCCCAGGGTTGGGGACTGGAGCATTGTGGGAATGGGAGATGATATTTGGTCATCTACAGCTCTGCAGGCAGTCACAGGAAACCAGAGATAGCAAGGAAAGATTTAGAAGAGGGATGTGATGTGTCTCTTTCCATAGTGCTTTCCATCCCTGGAGGTGAAAGGATGCTCCATGCACAAGAGGTGGTTACCACCATCCTGCAGGTAGAGGATGTGCTGGGGGAGTGCATTTCTGCCACAGAGGCTTCACCCTGCATCGACAATTCAGGCAGAAAGATCCCTGCAAAGCACCATGGTGGGTTTTGCAGCTGGCTAGCTTGGATGGGGCATGAGAAGGGAAGCAAGGAGCAGGGCTCTGTCTGTATTTTCTGCAGGGTGCAGAGACCAGACCATGGGTAGTGACTTGAATTTCCATGAAAAGGATGGTGGTTAAGCTCAGCAACCATGGCCTGCCTCAGTGAGCAGATCTGTGGAGCAGGAGAGGCAGATGTGCCCTCGGGGAAGAGCTGTCCTGCTGCCCTGGGAATGGCAGAGGTTTAATTAAGTCCATGACATGTCGCAATGCACATTTCCCCTGGCCCAGGCAGTGGCTGCAGGGTGCTCAGGGCCTGGTATGGAGGACAGGGATGTTGAAATGTCTCCCCTCCCCTCTCCTCCCCTTGCTTGGATATCTGCAAGCCAGCATGGGACAAGGCTGACAGGACCAGCCTCAACAACCACAGGGTACCTGCTAAACTCAGTCTGCCTGGTTTGTGTTCCCAGGGTGAGGGCAGGTGATAAATATCTGCTGTGCCCAAGTGTGCCCTCAGAGCAGCAATGCCTTGGGCCAGTAAAGAGCTGCTGGAAGGGAAAAGCCTCCTCCCACACCACCCTGGGGACAGGGCAGTGCCACAGGGACACTGTGGCCTTTCAGAGTGGCACTTTCCTGGCCCAGCTGGGGACTGCAGCTGTGTGGGATGGGTGGCAAAGCTGCTGGGGCTTTACTGGAATGGGAGTGTGGAGGCACCTTGTTGGGCTGAAGCTAAACACTAGTGATGTAAGGCCATGAGTTCATGCCTGGGCTGCCAAACAGCTTCAGAGAGGCCTTTGCCTTAATGAAACCGTTTCTCTGGCTGGAAGTGATGTGGGTAAAGCCATCTCCTGGTCACATTTAATGAGGTCTCTGTGTTGGTTGGACCTCTGACTGCTTCTGAGGGGATGCTGGTCCACCAATCTCCATCATTAGGATGTGCACAGCATGCTCATCAGACAGGGACTGCTCTCCTGTTTCATCACAGTCCAATTCTGGGACGACCTTCTCTTGGGTATGGAAGGTGCTGAGCAAGTCCCTCAGTACTGAAAATGAGTTTTAGCAAGCAGGGAGATCAGATGCTTCCAAGAAGGTCAGTACCAAAGGAGCTGAGGGATGTTCTTAGATATGGACTTTTAACTTTTGGGTATTTGTGGCTGAGTTAAATGGAAATGGTGAATTTACAGGGAAATACTGGTAATTTCCAAGCCTGTGATAAATCCAGTTAATGAATGCATGGTTCCAAGTAGCTGATGGTTGCCAGCTGCTTCTCTCCAGCTAATTGCTGTCACCATTGATGTCTGAATGGTCAGTGGCTTTGGGTTGGTAGTGGGTGTGTGGAGGGGAGCAGACCCTGTAGAGTGAAGGAAAGAGTTAATTCCAGCTCTTTTGCATAGCATTTCACTTGCTAATTTTCAACTTCCTGCTCCAACTTGATTTTGAGCTGCTTTTCCAGCGTGGGTATCATCTTCTGACAAGCTGTGAAGAAGCAGGAGAGTGTGAGTGAGGGGAAGTGAGAAGTGGAGAATCATCAATATTGTCTTCAAAGGCAGCCCAGAGGAATTGAGGACACCCCTCATGAAAGCAGCCTGGAGTGGGTTGGGTGGGAAGTGTCTGCCTTGACTGACCCATCCAACCTGTTCATCCAGTCCCAAACATGGCCAGGACTGCAGACCCTACAGAAGCACTGGGCTCTTGGAGTGGGCACAGCTGGGCTGGGGATCTTGCTTGATGCTGTCCTGTGTGTTATCCAGCCTCTCCTGAGGGCCATCCCCTTCCCTGTCACACCTGGGGGATGCTTTCACCCAGGCTAAGCCCTGATCTGACTCTTCCCAGAGAAGCTTCTGGACAGCCAGGGTTTGGTGACGCAGTGAAACCTCTGCTGATGGTTTTTCTCCATTAGTGCCTATTTTTCTACCTCATGTGATGGAGCAAGGAGGAAAGAGCTACCAGAAGTGTGGGACAAGGCCAGGCATGCTGGGCCATCCCTGTAGGGTCCTGCTGGGGCTGGCAGGCACCTGCTGCTCCCAGCCTTTCAGTGCTTGCTGGACAAAGCCCATCTCCTCAAGCTGAACCCTTGGATCCTCCCCTCACAGGCTCTGCTTTCAACTTAACCCTGCTGTGACCTGAGGTCCAAGTGCCCTTTTCCCTTCACTGGGGTCCAAATCGGAGCCACCCCCAGGGCTGCTTCACGTGGTGTTTCCTTTAAGTGGGCGTTGAAGATACCCAGAACACGGGACTGTCCCCTCTGCCTAGGAGAGCCACCAGCATCAGGGACCTGGGGAAGACACATTGGTCTTATGGGGATGGGAAAACATCCTCCAGAGTTTGTGCTGTGGCATCGCAAGGGCTCTGCATCGCTCCCACCCCCGACCTTCCATCCCGGAGAGTGTAATGAGAGCAGGCAGCGAGGCAGGGAAGGGGAAGGGAGGGGGTAGGAGCCCTGAGAGGGAGGTTCGGCAGGTTTTGGAAAGCGTCGCGTTTGCACAATTCAAGTGGCCTGAAAGCAGCAGCGAAGGGAGGGGGGCAGGGCTGGGCAGCAGCTGCCAGAGAGTGAATGTCCCCGCTCCCTTTCCCTCAGTCTGCCTTTGTCACCTGCCCACAATTAGCCACGATTTATCACCCCAGGAGCCTGCAATAAGTCAATCGGCCGCCTGAGACTGCCCAGCCCCTCTGTTTCCAGAGAGCAAGTCTCCTCTTTCCCATGGGTAGGCAATTAGGCGACCATCTAGCCTTTGTGTGAGCTCAGGGTGGAGGAGGCTGCTCCTTCCCTGCTGTCCTGGGCTCCCAGGGTCCTCATCCTCACTGCCCTGCTTGTCCTGCTCCTGCTGGGCAGCAAACCCTGCTTGGCTCTGCACAGTCTGTGGGAGCAGCAGACACTTTGGGGTATGGTTGATCATGCCTTGCAGAAGAAGGTCCAGACAGGGGGCAAAGCTCCCTCTGCTCCCCTCTCCACGGTTTTACTCCACTTGTTTCATGCTCTCGGATTCAAGACAAGGTTCTTGGACAAATATCCATCTTCCCCTCGTACAGAGAGAGCTCATCTGGCTGAGCCTCATGATGTGAGGCCATGATTCATGTGAGGAGAGCTAGGCTCAGTGAGGATGCTGGTGCAAAGGGATTCTGTGATGAGATGCCCTCAAAATCAAGCTTCAGGTGCCACTGAGACTGTTTCTACATTTTTTTGATGTTCCCTGATATGGAAAAGCATAAAAGTGATGAGACAGGTCCTGACAGGACCAGTTTAGGGTCTCACTGTGCTGGCAGGAGCCAGGCTTTTGGCATGCCTCTATCTGTGCATCTCTGTTGCAGACCTTGCCCTGTCCTGTGTATTCCCCTGGGACACCATGCCCAAGGTATGGATGATGGAGGTAGGATGGTTTGCTCAGGTAGTGAGGAGGCTTAAACCTCCTGTTGTGTTCTCCACCACTCCCCACCCTCCTGCCCAGACTTTTCCACAGTGCTGCTGAGAACAGCAGAACTTTACACCTTGCACAGGTGCCAGACTCCTGCCTCTGCCTGTTGCTGCTTCGGTGAGAGGGTAAAGGGTGCCCAGTCCTTGTAAAGTGCTCTGCCAGCCTCTGAGGGCAGCCAGGCTGGGAGGAAACCCTGCCTGTCTGTATCTTCCATCTCCACACAGAAACCCTGTCCATGGGAATGCTTCTTACAGGCCCTGAAGGGACTGGGCTGGGTTTTGCAGGGCTCTGCATACCACAGGAGTCTGCTTGTTCAGGCTCCTGAGGTAGGAGCTGAGTCATCTGAACAGGTATGGGATGAGCAGCAGATCTTTCCCTGTGCTTCGTGCCAACACATCTGGCATGCTCTGTCTCTGTGTCCTCACACCCAAAGAGGTGACAGGCACATCCAAGGCCACACAGGGGATGGACTGTCCAATTCAAGGCACAGACAAGCAGAGCTCCCAAAATTTCCATGCTTTCTCTGCCATACCTCTAATCCAGCCCTCCTCCTCCCCAGAGCCTGCTTCTCCACTGCCCCTAAAATTGCCTCTTGCCTGCAGGAAGGAGAAGTCTTGAGCTGCCTCTGTTATCACCACAAACACCATGGCAGCGGGGCAGGATGGGTGGTAGCCCTGACAATGCCAGTAAGCAGCTTGTGCTGTGCAGTTTGTGACCAGCAGCCAACTCATCCCACCAGGTAGACCCCAGGGCAGTGACTCATGAGGGTGTCACAGCCAGTGTGGTCCAAGCTGGTGTGTGTGGGAATTGCCCATGGTGCTTGGGAGAAGCCTTGCTGATTGATGGGATGAGTGTTCTTCTGCTGATTATATTTATGGCTGCCCCCAGGGAACGTGTCCAAAGCTCTGGTTTTGCTGGCTTGTTGTTTCCCTGCCTCTTCCCAGCTGTCATGTTGCAGACAGTCTGTGGTTAGAATCCTGACCAAGGACTTGGAGCACCTCCTTCCTGCTTCTTCCTCCATGAACTGGTCATGAGGTGGGTGGCCTTCAGTTTTCATGGAGCTGTGTGTGCCCCATCCCATCCCATCCCATCCCATCCCATCCCATCCCACCCCATCCCATCCATCTGCCCCCAGCTGTGGTTGCTACTGGTGGCCATAACCTGTGACAGTGACACTTATTTATTCCTACAAGGGGGATTTCTCTTCCCCTTCTCTGCGGAGAAGACCCCGAGGTGCTCTCATGAGCCTCTGAAATGGCAGATTGCTACAGTGGCAAGAGAGGACACCTGCAAGAAGCTGTGAACTGCCAATGTCCTGTCCATCAAGCTTTCCCTCCTTCATCCAGCATGAGCTTCTGCCCTTGGCTGGTGGCTCCTGGAGCATCCTGAGGGTGTGGGTAGGGGGCTGCTCACCCACAATGTGTTGTTCACGTGGGTGAGCTCCAAATCCAGGTGGTTTCCTGTGAATGCACAGAGAGCTGGGCTGTCTCTTCCAGGATCCTGTGGCTGCACTTGCCCCTGACACACGACACAGAGGAGGATAGTTGCCATATTGTTGCTGATGCTATTTGATCTGAAGAGCCCAGGCTGGTGCTTTCCCCTGGACAAGGCACGCGGGACCTGAGATCCCCGATGGGCAGGCTGAGCCAGCATGTGCAGGCACTCACCCTTCCCCATAGCTGTGGACATTGGTATTTGATTTATTACCTATTCAGGAGGAACTCTTGGACTTCCCCTTGGAGCTGGAGGCAGATCTGAGCAGCTGTGTTTGGCATGGCGGGGTCTCGTGGTTCGAGCCGGAGACGAGACGACAGGACTCCTGAGCTCATTACTGTAATGAAGCTTGGGGAATTGGTTGTTGGTTGTGGAGCTTTCCATTTAAGGAGGCCAGACTAGATGATGGTCCCTTCTGGCCTTAAAATATATGAAGCTACAAATAACTCAGCCAATAATTAGAAATTTGAGTCTCATTCCTGTGAATATTACAGGCTAGTTGGACTGGAAGCTACAAAGGCTGCACCGAGCTTTCCTCGTGTTTAAAGAGAAGTCATTTCCTGGTAGTGGGTCCCCTGAGCAAATCCCAAGACTGATGTCATTGGTGCTGGTATGGGAGCACGTGCAGGTAAACGACATCACTGTGAGCTCGTGTCGCGTCCTGCGTCACCCGGATGTGGCAAATAAGGACAATAAAGAGGGGAAGGTCAGACTTCTCGTGATGATGATGTCTCCTCTGTTGTCTGAACTGACTTTGACATCCCCATCCTGTGCCACAGAGCGTGGGCAGAGCCTCGAAAAAAGCAAAAGTGATGCTTGGTAAGAAAACCTGGAGGAGAAAATGCCGGTTTGTGAACATGCAGCGTTTCAGCATCTTCACCTGCTGATCAGGGCATATGTCTGGGGGAGTCTTGTGTCCCTAACATGTCCAGCTATTGCTCTTGGATCTGTTTCCCATCCTCTTCACTTTGTTACTGATTTTCATTTGGACAAGTTTTACTGATTTCAGGTTAAGTCTGTGTGCAGAGTAACCCTGATGCTGGCGTGTTCAGAAGTATGGGTGAGGAAGGCATGAGGAAGATGGGGGGCTCCTTTTCTCTTTTTTTTCTCAGCACCAGGTTTGTGGCCACCTGTGCCTGGAGCTGTGAGAGAGGTTTCATGGCAAACTTTGGGAATCTATCACCAAATACATCTCCCATTATGAAGCATCATTATCCCAGTTCTTTAAACAGCCCCACTCAGTGTTGCCTGCATCCTCTCTCCTTCTTTCCCCCCCTCCCCTGTATGTAGCTTGGTTTCACATAAGACATTTCAGACTTTATTTTTTGTTCTTTTAACCTCTATCCTTGCACATACCAATATTTCTTCTTTCCCTCCCTGACAGCAGCAACAATTCCAATGCTGCTGGGAAGATGCTGCATCCCCTAGTGCTACATCCCAGACCTGCCACTGCCTCCTCTGCCTTGCAGAATGGGCCTGGCTGATGGAGGCAAGCTGAGAGTCAGGATATAAACCTGTACTCAGCAGAGCTTGGCTGACCATAACCAATATCTTTTTAAAACATAGGGAAAGGCTGCAGTGAATCAGAAGACCCAGTCCCTTCCACTCCTCAGTGCACATGTACAGAGCCTCCAAATGGGAAACAGCCATGGGAGAGGGCACTGATTGGGACCAGGCTAACAAGTCCCAGGCAGAGAAAAAATGCACTAAGGGAGGAAAAGGGGGTGGCCAGGTTACCTAGGGGATTGACTCCAAAACAAATAAAAAGGTGTGATGCAACGCTGGGTTGCACACATGCAAACAGCAGACGGAGGTATTTCCTCGAGCAGGACCTGAATGCTCAGGGCTGAGAGCTCAACAGCTCAGTATTGCACAAGTGACAGGTTGGAGTCTAGTCTGTTCTTGTTTTCCCGGTTAAATGCCATTTTTGAAATGTTTTATCCTTTGTATTGTTTAATCTCTGCCATAAACTATACAGGACACGTCATGAATCAGTGCTGCAGCAGACGCCTTGGCTTGGGGAGTTTCCATTTCTTGAATAAAACATTGCTTCCCCTTCTGGTTTTGTGGTTTCAGCACACACATCCCTCTCTTGGATCTAGAGAGCAAGGGTAAAAACAGGGGTCACAATAGCCACCAAGAATCTTTCATTCACATCTAAAAAGACCTGAAAAAAACCTTCCTATTCATGTCAGGCGGTCTTCCTGAGAAATCCTTTCTGCATTGTTTTTCTGCTGACATCTGTACTGCCCCAGGTATGATTAATTCTCCTGCTCACAATAAAATGCTTCTCCTTTGCCTCTGGAGCAGACTGCAATTTCACAATTAGTTGGGAAAACACACCATGCATTCACCTTAAGAAGCAACGTGAACCCGGGTGGCTTTGCTCCTGACAGCACGAGGGAGATTTGCCCTCGAGGGAAAGCTGCTTGGCACTTGCAGCTTTCTGACGAAGGATGTTCCTGACAGAGTTCAGAGGTGTTGGAGAAAGTGGTTTAGGTTTCTCAAAGGGCTGGTTGTTCTTGGGAGGCTCTTCCTAGGGTCTGTGAGGCTCGGGGTGGGCTCGGAAGGAGGGTGCGTTTTGGGAAACCACTGTGGGCTCCGGGTCGGGTTGATCCCAGCGCAGCCCCCGGCTCCCCCCGCCCGGCGTTTTGGGAGCATACCTGTCATTCCTGCTGCCTCAATTACCGCAGCTGATCCCCTCCCCGCCAGAGCCCCAAGGACACAAACTGACACCCGCTGATCAGGCTTGGGCTCCTCCGGATCCCCGGGGCCCCGTGGGAGCGAAGGGACCTCTGCCAAGGCTCCCACACCCACACCGAGGGCTGCCCCGCTGCCTCCCCCGGCATCTGTGCGGGACCTTTCCAAAGTGAACCCCAGGCACGGATGCTTTTGCGAGATGAGAGAGAGGGTGCTGGGGGGTTTGGGGGTGATGCTCGGGGTGTTTGGATGTTCAGGATTAACTGAGAATAGTGGGGAGCAGAGCTGGTGCCAAGGTTAGGACGGGCCGGGCTGAGACCAAGGTTCTTCTCTTGCCCTGTGTCCAGGACAGGTCTGTGGTGCTGGTGCTGGGGTCACCCTGCCTTGCAGCTGGAAAGCCCCCCCCCCTACATAATCCTGCTGCAGGGAGTTCTCAGTCCTCACTTACACGTGATGATAAAAGCTACTTGTCTGGAGTATTTTGGAGATATTGCCCCGTTCCCTCCGGCAGGTCCGTGGGGTGGTCCGCGCGTGGGAGGAGTTAGGCAGGGTTTAGCGCCGGGAGGCTGGGGTGGGTGCGGGCAACCTGGCTGCTAATTTACTGCTTTTGTTACCGGCGGAGGGCAGGGCCCGGTTATCCAGCGAGCGTGCGAAGCCGGGGAAAGCTGCGAATGCTGGCTGACCGGCGCGGAGTGTAAAGCTCTCCTTATGGAGCCCAGCGCTCTTGTTAAAATTTTAAGGCTGGCCTTCTCGTCGGCCGCTGTAGCTGAGCGTGCAGCCTGCTCGGAGGAGAGGCGGGGAGGGATGGATCGGCAGCCACAAACCACCACAGAGCCCCTGGATGCTGCCAGCTCTGCTGTCTCAGCCTCCCTTGGGAGACACGAAGGGGTACCCCCATCCCGTGTAGCAACGAAACCGAGATCCCAAATACACCTTTGGTCCAGAAGAACTTGGGAAACCAGCAGTGACAGAAAACCAAAGCTCTCCTGAAACCACGGAGGACTCGAAGCTTTTGTTTGAGGAGATGTGGGTTGTTTCCGTGGGGACCCTCTGACGTACTGGGTGTTTTCCCAAAGCACTGTGGTTGCTACAGGGAGTACTTTGGTCATGCAGATGTTGCATCAGGAGGCAGGTGGGCATCTGGGGAGATGCCACAGGTTTAGCAGGGCCACTCAGCAGGAATGATGCCTGGTGCTCAGGGGCCAGGCACCCAGGATGCTGCCCAAAATCCAGTTGGAATAGAAAAGATGGTGACTTCCCATTATTAAAGCTCCTCCACAGACCCTCAGCCCTCACATTCCCACAGGCCACAGCCCCTGCCTGCAGCGGAGGCACCCTGAAGTCAAGCACAGCATTTTCTCAGTGGTATTGGAGGCTAAGGTGAATCTCCCTCTGTGCCACTGTAACCTGCCCTCATCACCAGCCAAACCCACGGTGGCTGCCTTCAAGGATGCATGTCTTGGCTGTGTAGCTGTTTATTTCCTGCCCATGTCTGCCTGTTCGGTTCCTAACCACCAGCTCTCCAAAGGAGTGGTTTTGTCCTCTAGATAATGCATCCAAAGTTCCTGTTTTAGGAGTGCAGAGAAGCTCATACTGACTGACAGTGCAAACAGGTTCTGGTGGGATGGTCACCGGTGGGATGTGGAGGAAGAAACCTGGAAGCAGGAGGAGCTGGAACACAGCAAAGCAAAGACAGAGAATAAATCTGCACCGTGATCTGACAACAGGATAAGAGGTAATGGCGTGGGCATGGATGCAAATGGAAAACTTGGCCCACTGGTGGTGAAAAAATCTCAGGAGAGGCTTCTGGGCATGGGGGCTCCTGGATACCACATTGCCAGGGTGAGACTGGAAAGGAAGGACTGAGTAGAACCCAGCCTGGAGGGGTAGGTGAAAGGCCAGCTGGAGACAACCTGCAAGGGGAAGAAAACAGCCTTGGCTGCCATCCCACCCTGTTCTGTTATTGCAGGAGCAGATGGTCTGAGAACTTCTGCTCTGCTCTGTTCTCTTGGGCTGTTTCCCCCCCTACAACTGGATGTTTGCATTCGTATCTCAGTCCTTGTTTAGGCTGCTATACTGGATGATGACAAGGAAAGTAAAACACTGACACTGCTGAGCAGGAGGGGATGAAATCTAAGGTACTCATAGGGTGACAGACCTTTCCAGACTCCTTTATCTGAGGTTTCTGCGAACTGCAGTGGCCTAATTAATATTTTGACTAAAGGGAACCTTGAAGGACAGATTCTCCCTCCTTGTCGTGGAGCTGTGAAGACACAACATGTAGCATTCCCTTATTCCTCCTTAAATCCCACTCACCCAGGTGGCCCCATTTCTACCTTCCATTTCTAGGGGGAAAATTGAGCAAAATTCTCTCTTCATGAAATGCAAATTGCTGCCAGTCTTTTGCCAAGTATCAGAAAGAAGGAGGGGAAGGCATAAGCCCGTGGCATAAATCCCTTGCGAGTCCCCTACCTGTCCCACTTTTAATTAAATGTTGTTAAATTATCCCCTGCTTCAGCAGAGGAGATCCTCAGGCAGGGCTCAAGGGGAACATGTTTTTTTTCTATAGTGCAGACCTCTCTTTAATTTCCTGAGTTTTCTGAATTCTTGTGTTGTTGGGAAATAAAGGCAAAGGGGATGAAATAAAGGCAAAAGGATGGCATTTCTTGACAGTGGTGGGGAGTCAGGAACATCTCTCCCTGTGCATGTGGTCCCTGGTGTGAAGCTTTGTGATTCTGCTCACTCTGCTGTTCCACCCCAGGTTTGCAAACCCATTGGAAATACCCAGAAAATGGGTTACCAGCAGCAGAGCAAAGGCAGGAGTGCGTGTTTGGGATCTCACTTCTTGTCTTTAACCCACCTGGACAGCTCCAGCTTGGCCACCACGGCCCAGACCTCATGCTTTCCACCCTGTCCAGAAGAGCCCACCATCCAGATGGCTCCTTGTCCTCTCTGTGCCCATCCCTGCACCCACCCCAGGGCAGCTGCTTCCTCCCAGCACTATTTGGGGTGTTGCCGTGGGAGGCTCAGCAGATTCCCCGGGGCTGTGGCTCTCCAGGAAGCCAGATACCAAATCCTCTCCTCTTCCCAGACCCTCCCAGAGCCAGAGCCTTGCCTCAGCATCTGTTTATAACTCCTGGAGCTGGCCAGGCTGTTTGGTTTGGGATAAAGCACAGTCTGGCAGGGCTCCTCCCTGCCACCACAGTGGCACACAGCTGCTTATCTCCCATGACAGACCCTTTCCACCAGCCCTGGGATCTGGGCTGCCCTCGCTGGCCCCAGAAGGCGTGTGCCCGGGATGGGTGTGGGAGGAAGACAGCAACACCAGCCGGGTTTAATCATCCAGGATGTGCTGGGGAGCTGGGTGGGATGGGCTGTGGTGGCAGGCGATGGTGCTGGAAGCAGGGAGATAGTCCAGGGCTGGATGTGCCGTGGGAACACGTGTGGGGAGAGCTGTGGAGGAGAGCAGATGTGGCATGGTGGTCACAGGGAAGTCTGGGTATCAAATCCCAAGCAGAAGAAAGATCCTTTGGAGCCAGCTGAGTTTGGGGAAGGGCACCAAGCCTGCACCTCAGCACTCCAAGATGGGCTGGGTGGCTCTCACACTCTGTGGGTCACTGTCAAGCAAAGCCCTGGCCTGGCCACTCACCCACTTGAGGATGTTGTGCTGGGGCCACGAGGGGAGCGTGTGCTGCCCTGGGGACATGGGCTGCTCTGCCCCTTCCCCTTTCTGCCCCATGGAGAGCTCCTCCCCACGTGACAGCAGCACCATCAGGGGTGTTTCTCCAACAGGACACGCTGAGATCCAGGGGACAGCATCAGCAGGATGGACACAGAGTTCCCCCAGCAGTGGATTTGAACTTCATGCCCAGCCCCTGTTCTGCCCAGCTTCCCTTTGCACCAGGCTGGGGCTGCTCTCCTCCCCTGGGGAGGCAAACAGTTCTTTCTGTGTGGGTGGGATGAGAGGATGGACAAGCCAGGGCAAGCTGGAGGGCACAGCTGTGCCCACTGGTTTCGCTGATACAAGTACCCTCCTCTGCTCTCCAGATGTGGCTGTCCCAAGAGGGTGGTGGCCTTGCTGCCCACACACAGGGTGCTGTCAGAGCCTGTCTCTCCCACCCTCTCTGTGCTGGGTCGCTGCACTTGCAGGCCAGCAGAGCAGGGCACAGCCCCCGAGCACAGCCTCCCACAGGCAGCAGGCTGGGACATTCCCTCTTTTCCCAGGCTGGCAAAGGAGCAGTGGCTGCCTCCTGACAGACACACTATCAGTATGGGGTGATAAAGGCAGCTTCCTGCCACTGGAGCACTCGCTTTCATCTCTCCCATGAATTTATAGACAATATTAGCATGAAACCTGTTTTAACCCTAGACTTTCTGCTGCAAACCTCCAGCCCTCATGCAGGCATAACACTGGGCCAGCACCTGCATGATGTGACGTGTTTATGGGGAAAGCAAAGCCCGAGGTCAGCCTGGACCTCCTGGAGGAGGGCGAGAACCAACCGGCATTCACTTGCAGGCAAGTCACAAAACCTGCCAGCACCTTCGCTGACTCATCAAAGATGAAAAGTTTTTGAGGAGAGAGTTCAGTTTTCTGCATTTCTGATGGGAAGTAGGCAGAGGGCCAAAGGAGACGTGCCTGAACCCTTCCAGCCGCCCACCTTGCTGAGGGCTGCCTGCCAGAGCCTGGCTCCATCACGGGGAACCTGGAGATTTCTAGGTTTGCATCCAAATCGTGGTGAAACCAATATTGACACGTCCCAGTGCCCCAGGGAGGGGATCTGCTGCCTCTGCAGAGCTCTCCTCGCTCCCACACAGCTGTCAGTGGGCAGCTGAGATGGCTCCCAGAGGGCAGAAGGTGAGATGCCCATTTCCCCTGAGCTGGACGATGCTCATGCAGTGTTGCTGGGACAGGTTCAGCCCTGCTCCTGGAGATTCTTTCCTCTACAAAGCCTCTCAGCCTGCCTTACTCTCCAAAATCATTGCCTCACGTGACCCACGAGGCCCTGTGCTTTCACACAGCCCCCAGATTACAACCTGCTGGAGTCCACTTCGTGTTGGAAGCACACTGGGTAATGTTTCCTTGCAAACCTGGGAGACTCATTCCTGACAGAGTACATGTCTGAGCCCTCCAAAATCTCCTGGGCTTGTCTGGCAAAGCCAAGATGTGAGTTTGCTGAGATACACAGAGGTTGGGGGCTCTGCTCGTTGGACACTGAGGTTCCTGCAGGACTTGGCTGAAGACACTCTTACAGGACCATCTGGGAGATATTTGTCTTCCTCAGTCTGCCAACACCTGCACTCACGTTGTTACCACTCACACTGTTACCCCTGGCTGTGTTGCTTATGCCTTATTTGTAATTTTCTCACTGTTTTTGCAGACTGGGGACAAAATTTTTCTGTCCATGGCACACAGCACAAAAGGGGGGTGGTGACATGTCCACTCTCAAGGCATGTAAACCCCAATGCCAACCAGGGCGAGGGATGCTTGGGCAGCCAAGGCCCTGGGGAGAACAATGAGGTATGGAAGGTGAAGGGGAGGTTCACTGGGACCAGTCCCTGTGGCCCTAAAAACCTTGAGCTGAACATTATCAGGGCGAGACTGGAGCTTGTTATGGAACAGGTCATACAGACAGGGGACTGGGAAAAATGTAATGACTGGGGTGACTGGGAAACCAGGCAGGAGGGCGAGAGGCAAAGAGCCACAGAGCAAATCCCGTTCTGGCAAGCTGGGCAGAGGGGACACTGGTGACAGAGGTGAAGCCTTCCTGCAGACACCACAAAGAAGAGATTTTTATGGCGTCCTGTACGTGAAATCCTCGGGCAGGGCAAGCAGAGCCCTGCATTTGCCACTCCTTTAAAATTCTGTTCTTCCTTCTCCTTTTTCTTTTTCCAGCACTGAAACATGGAGGCAGATCACCACTGAAATACTGTGGTCTTGCTGCTTTGCAGGGGTTGGGGAGCAGAGTGAGAGAGGACAAGGGTGGTGACCCTCCAGACTGTTCCTTCTCCAAAGTTTGGTAGTAAAAAAAAGCACAGAAAATCAAACAAACTCCAACATATCAGCCTTTCTTTCCCCCCACAAAACAGTGCTGTTAAATCAGGCAGTCTGCTGAGGGAGTGCCCACAAGCTGTACCCCTTCTCCAGAGACCTTCTCCAACTGTTTGGGATCCACAGTCTGTTGCCTGTGTTGGTGACTCATCTGCACAAACCTTGATCTCTCCCATGAAGGTGTTTGTGTTCATACAGCTCCTTGCATGACAAAGTGTTGGTCTGGATGGCCTCCAGGTGCAGCCATCCATTATGTGTCAAAAACTAATCCTGCTGCTGAATAACTTCCACCACAACCCCAGAGAGAAAGATTGAAGCCTGCCTGCAGTTGAAGGCTGGGAAAACATGACCTGTGTTGAAGACCCAGCAAGAACAACCAGGTTGTGCCAGGGTTGGAGCAAGAAGCTCACAGCAGAAAGACCACAGCCAAGAAAAGACAGGGAGGTGACTGGCATAGGAGCTGACATGATGTTGGGAGAGGCCTTGAGAGGGGCATCAGGTATTTCTGCAGATAACTCTTTCTTTCTTGACCTTGCAGGTGTTTCCTAAATCCAGCTCAGTGGGAGGCTGGTAGGAATATTCTAGTTCTGTCTGGCTGAGAAACAGGAGCTTGAGACATTGCATGGAGTGGGGAGGAAATAATCTTCAAGGTGGTCACGGCCCCAAGGCTGCCAGAATTCAGGGAGTGTTTGGAAATGGCACAGGGTGAGATTGTTGGGGTGTTCCGTGCAGGGCCAGGATTTGGACTCAAAGACCCTTATGGGTCCCTTCCAGCTCAACAGATTCCATGATTCTATGATCCTCCAAGCATCCAAGTGGTGGGAAAATAGATCAGGGCCTCAGAGTTGTGGGACATCTCTGGCTGTGTCAAGAAGGTCATGCCAAGCAGGCTGGGAGCAAGGTCCTGTGGGGTCAGCAAGTAGGAACATGAGCTTTGCAGTGGGCAAAAGGGGCCAGTTCTTCATGGGATGGGGATCTGAGTTCATACTGGGGAGTTGGGAAGATGGAACTGCAGCCACAGGAAATCCAGAGAGCTCAGGGCAACGTGTTGATGAAGAGAAAACGAAGCTCCTGAACCATCATGATTAACTGAGGCCATGTCCTGAGCCACCTGCAGACTGGAGGGATGTGGACCTGGAGGTGAAAAAGCAGATGTTAAGTTGAATAGCTCCATCCCCAGACTCTCAGCTGACTGCAGGGACAGGGTTCACTGAGCTCGGGTGCTGGTGCACTGCAGTGTGACCGTGCCAAGCAGCTATCCCAGTGCTTCTGGACAACAAACTGAGGCACCTTCTGCCTCTGGCCACGAGCTGGTTAATGGGAGGCTGTGCCATGCAGCAGTTCTGCTGGACCAGGACGTGGGAAGCACCTCAGGAGCACTGTGAAATGCCCACAGGGTTTCTTCGCACGGCTCACATCCCAAAGGTCAGCGCTCCATTTTGGGCCTTGACCAAAAGGTTCAGATGACACTCAGATGCTCTTTCTCCTACATCTCTGCCCAGACATGAATCAAGTGGTAAAAGGTGAAAGAGGGGTTGGAGAAATAAGCCTGTTGGGGTTCCCAGGCTGTTGCTTCAACAGCTCCAGGAAGCTGAAGGCTGGCAGTGCTGTGCACAGATGGGACCATGTGCTGACCAGACCTCTCCTATCAAGCCAAGCCTTCCCTAGGTGCAGTCACAAAATATTTTTAGGATAGAAATTGGATGAGGTAAAGAAGGAAAATGCAGAACATTAGGTTAAAGAAGATAAGAACCAAAAAATGAGGTCTGCAGGCCCATCTGCCCTTGCCCTCTCTGCCCTTCCTTTATTATTCAGTGATCTTGTGGCAATCCCTCTCTGTGTCCCTAAGAAGCCTTGCTCTGTTGTCACCTCTGAGGTCAGTCTGTTTCCTTCTTCTCTCAGCATTTTCACAGCTTTTGCTCAGCCATAGTCTCCTTTCCTGGAGATACTTTGGTTCCAATCATGTTTTTCTTCAACTCCCTCAGGATTAGCATTCCGTGTTCTACCATGGAAGGACAAATCTGCTCTTGTTTTCTCCCCTTTTCCAAGGAACATGATGGCAAAGAATCCCAACAGATCCCCTTCATCACAGATGAACACCTGTAAGTGGGTGCTCTGGAGATGGCTGAGGCTGGAGCAGGAGAAGGGAGTTTTCAAGACCCTTTGCCTTTGGTGTGGGCACAGTGATCCAAAGAGATCTGAGTGCAGTGGGACACCCAGCTGGGAGTGGGTGCCATCAGCTGGAGCTACCACTCCCAGAGCCCTCAGCAGGCTGGGAGGAGATGGGGCTCTCTTGAGCGTGGCAGGGCATCTCAGATACCCCAGAGCTGCTTTCACTGCATCCCAGCTTCAGGGAATCTGGACACCAAGCTCTGAGCTTTATGAACTTCCTATTCCATAAACCTCTCTGAATGACTCCGTTGCTGCCCAGCATGGCCAGAGCATCACCTTATTTCAGAGCTGTGGTGAGACCACCCCATGCCTGGGCAGGGGTCCTGCTCCTCTCCAGCAGATGCAAACCATTCCTGCTCTTGGCTTTTTTGTTGTTGTTGTTGTAGTTTTGTTTTGTTTTGTTTTGTTTTTGTGTTTTTGTTTTGTTTTGTTGTTGTTGTTTTGTTTGTTTGTTGTTTTGTTTTGGTTTTTTTTGTGTTGTTTTTTTTTTTTTTGCTTGTTTGGTGGTTTTTTAATTATTTTATTTGGGGTTTTTTTTTTTTTTTTTGTTTTTTTTTTTTTTTTTAGGAGGGGCTCTTTCCATTTTTCACTCTTTATTTTGAAACCACTCACGGCTGTTCCCGTGTTTTAAAACATTCGCAGGCCCGTGCTTAAAAACACCTCCGGGGGACTCTCAGCAGTGGAGGCAGCGCAGCGAGGAAGAGGCTCAGCTTTGCAAGCCTTTAACTCACCGTGGGACTATTTGTCCTTTGGAGCTCGGTGCTGGAATGCTCCAAGGTGTTTGGGCAAGGCCAAGGTCAGGGCATGGGAACGCAGGTCCTCGCCAGGCTGTAATTGCCTCCACGCCTGCACTCCCCAGTCCCCCGCAAAGCAGAGGGACAGGAGCTGTGCAGACGGGGCCAAGGAGAAAGGTGAAGGGGAGGAAGGGAGCCCCAGCCCTGGGAAAAGCAGGGCACGGGGTAGAGAGGGCTTTGCAGACACTCGGCGTGTGATAAGATGTGGCACCGAGGCACGGAGATAGCCCCTGGTTATCCTCAAACTCGGCAAACTCGGCAGCCAAGAGCTCAGAGAGCTGCTGGGAGAGCCTGGGGAGTGCCATGGCTGAGATGCTGAGCTCCCACCAGTGGCACTCTGCTCCCTGAAGCCACCACCTCCCCAGGCTGGGGTCATTAAAGGTGTCAAAGAGCTGTTTTTAACAAGAGGGGGGTGTTTGGCTCCGTGGCTCTGCTCCAAAGGGGGGCTGCAGGTCTGGAAGTGCTGGCAGAGGTGTTTTGGAGGGACGGGACAGCCCCTGAATTTTGGCAGACCCCTCCCCCCCCTCCTGGGGTTCCCATGGGCCCAAGGAGATGCTGCAAGGTGGCAGGTGGCTGGAGCCAGGTTTGGAGCAGCTTTGGCTGCACCTCAAAGGGTCCAGAACCTGGGCAGGGAGCACCAGGCAGCGCTCAAGTGTGGCAGAGGGGCCCTGGGGAAGCTGGGGGGGATGAGGGGGTGCTAAGTGGCCACTGGAGAAGGCAGGGCTGCAGGCCCTGCAGGGATGGTGGAGAGCAGAGGGGAAGGCAGGTGGGAGTGGATGCCGTGGGAAGGGTAAGGATAATTCCTCCTTGGGATCACCATGGAAGGACATCAGAATGCTGGCAAGGATCCTTAGTGACCAAACCCACCCAAACTTTTGAGCACAGACCCTGTGGGGTGACCTGTCTGTGCGTGGTGGTCTCGGCATGGAGGGCACAAGCCCTGGATGAGGGGAGAGAAACCAGCTGGGGAAGGGAGAAGGATGCAGGGGGAAAGAAGCAGAGGCCCTGGCAGGGTGGGGCAACCCTGGGTGCACCCCAAACTGCTGCTTGCAGGGGTGATGGTGGTGTGGGGAGGGGAGAGGGTGCAGTGGAGGGGACAGGGACAGGCCAGCGGTGGGGGTGGCTGCCCTGCACCTGCAATAACAAGCTCTGGGCTCAGGGCCTGACAGCGGGATGGAGGCTGAGCTGGAGTTACAGCCCCCAGGGGAGGCCCTGGTGGCTTGGTGCCCGGGAAACACCTCTGAGCCAGCCCCCCCTCCACCAAGGAGCTGGGCATGCAGGGGGTCCCACCTGCCTGGCTGGGAGCTCGTTGGTCCCTGCCCAGTTATCCCCGTGCACTGCTCTGCTGCACAGCCCCCAGCATTCCCTCTCCTTGCCCCTGTGGGGAACACCTGCCTCCAAAATTCTGCTCTCCCTTGTGCTTTTGTCACCCTGTGACTGCCTTTGACCCTGGACACCTTTGTGCCCTATGTATCCCCCCTCCAAATCTCTCTGTCACATGTGAAGTCCTCTGCCCACGGCTTTTCCCTGCCTACCCCAAATCTTCCACTGCTATCTCGCCCTAGTGTGAGTTTTGCCCCCCTGGTCCAGCCTCCTTACAAGTCTTAATCACTCCTGCTGCCCTCTCTGCCCCACATGCTGTTTTCTCAGCAGAGCATTGCTCTGACTGTGGCACTATTGAAACCAACTCATCCCACACCTTTGTCCCAACACCTCCCTCTCCACCATCTCCCTCTGTGCTCCCTGGTCTGTCCACCCCCAAATGTGCCCTGCTGGCAGCACAGGGGTTCATGCTACTTCAGAAATCCCCCCATAAGTGTGTGTTCCAGGCAAGCTCCAGGGACTGTTTGCTAGGTATCATCTGCACCTATTCCCCAGAAATGTTTGAACTCACACACCCCAGCAGTCTGGCTATTGCTTCTCCTGCAATTAACTGCAGGTGATGAAAAGAGGAGGAAGTTAATGGGATTTAGGGGCTTGATCTCCCCAGTGGGACCTGGGAGCCTGGCCCAGCACACTCAGTTAAGTAAGGATGGTCACAAAGAGTAGGACTCTCTGAGTCACAAAGCCAAGCAGGTCTGAGTCAGGAGCCACCTTAGTGGGGAGATGGAGCACAGCAAAGCTCCTGCTTTGCCCTGGATGAGGAGAAGCAGGGGGAGAAGCAGGTAAATGTGAAAGCTGATGGGTGCAGCATGCCAATGCCAAAAATGGGATGCGTCCCTTCCCTCCTCGTGGCAGCTTGTCTTTGTCACAGGAGACTCCAGAGGGATGATGAAGCTGGGGAGGGTCAGTCTGCCCAGGTCAGGGGTACCCCAGATGTGGCACTAACAGGAAGTGCTACTCAGTGTGTCCCCCCCAGAATCCCTTCTTTTCATTTCTTCCTCTCTTTGCCTTTGGGTTCTGCTCTGTGTCTTGAGACCGTACTAAAGCCCCTTGAATGTTGACACACAGACTGGGGCTGCTGCCACCTCTGCTCCTGACCCAGCTTTGTGGGCAGGAGATCTCACCCAGAAAGGCTGAACATAGTTTGTCTGCCCAGTAACCTGGCAACTGCACTAATGCATGCTCATAAAACATCCCCCTGAACCAGAGCCAGCACCCACCAGGGACCATATCCCCTTACACCGGAGACACGCTGCACTCCCTCGCCATGGGCCCTGCTGAAAGGGCAAAACCTGCCCCACACTCCTCTCTTATTCCAGACATGTCCTCTCCTCACCCATCTCCACACTGCACCCCATATTGCAACGGGATGCCCAGAGGTGGAGGAGGTTCTGGGTGTGGAGGGGAAGGAGCACATCCACTTTTATTTGGGAATGTCTACCCCAAATTCACCCCTGCATCTCAGTGGTAAAAACCAGGGCTGGCTCACCCTGCCTGCCTGGCCATCAGGAGGAGAGGAAGCTGCCCCAGGCCAGAGAGAACCTCCTGAAGCCCTGTAGGGTACATGTTCCTGCAAGATGTGTGCTTAGTGCCCAGTCCCACGTGCTCAGGGCTGAGCTCTGCCCAGCTCCAAGCCTCCTAACCTTGTGTTCAACCTCTCAGATTCATAAAACATTTTGTTCCAGCGGTAGACAATGAGTCTGAGGGTTTTAAGGCCGATTTGACTTTTCTGTAAGAGTCTAAATCTGGCATGTCAGATAAAATCTGCAGTGCTGGAGAGAACATTCGTGCTTCCCACCCAGCATCTCCATGAGCTGGGCGGCACTTGGAGGAACTTTGGGGGCTGCGCTGGGGCGAGTCCCTCGAGGAGGAGACGGGAGGAGTCATCTTGCTGTTTGAATTCGTGTCTTGTGGCTCCAGGGGTTTCCTGAGTCTGGAGGGCACAGGGAGGGAGGTGAAAAGAGAGAGGTGGTTGATTTATAGCTTACCATCTTCTCTGATCTTGATCGCCCTTTGTCTTGGGAGTCTCTCTTATCCAGACGTGGAGATGGGAGGAGGGGGATCTGTTTCAGAGATTGCTGAACTCTGGGTGTTTGCCGTTTCCTGGCGATCTTTTGATGTTCCCTCTGCTTTAAAACATTTTCAATGTTGAGTTTCTCAGCCTCCTGCTGCACCTCGACTCTCGACATCGGGGCACGATCCATCACGACTTACCCAAACAATCCGCAGCGAGGCGAGACCTCCCCATCTCCGGGGCGGTGAGGAAATCTTGTCCCTGCAGGACCCAGCAGGGCTTCTGGGGCAACTCACCCCAAGGCCACGGGCTGCTGGGGGCTCCCCATTGCTTGTTCCCTTCCAGTATGGTGAGGGCTGAGGGGTGCCAGAGCAGCATTGAGGGAAGGCTGGACTGCAAACAGGCAGTGTGGGTCGAGGTCTTCCACTGGCTTTTCTTGAAGGCAGCACAGCACAGTGATGTCTAACAGGATGCAAACACTTCTCTGGGTGAGATATCGGGTTTATACTCTTAATTGAGTCCAATGACTATTGCTAAATGCTTGATTTAGGGCTCACTGGAGGAAGAAAAGTAGAAAAAACCCCTTTCTGACCAGGCTTTGAGAGGTGCCCAGCTCATGTGATCTCTCTGGTCCAGCATGTGCAACTTGTCAGCCCTTGTAATGGACATCAGGTCTGTAATTAAAAGCCCATCAAACAGAACTTTTCTGTAAATCTTCTCACAGCACTGTCAGTTAATAAAATTGATTTCGTTTAACTGGTGCCGTTTTTCCAGAAGGGACAGGCCAAAGAACAACACCGCCTGTAAAACAATCTTTTTTGTTCCATGGAAGTAATTAGTTTTCCTTGGACTTAATGTGCTTGGGGGTTAATTATCCCAAAACTGCCCACGAACTCCCATGATGTGGGGATATTTGCGAGGGGTTGCTGGAGGTGCCAATTTTTGCAGCAAGGCTCTTTATGAGTCTCGATGATGTTCGCTGTTTTCCTTAAATTCTCAGCTTAGTGGCGTTGTGTACTTGCACGAAAATTTGCTTTCACAGCCTGTGCCCAAGGAGTTTCTCTCCTTCAAACCCACAGCCAGAGAGCACCTGGGACCACCAGGCAAAGAAGTTTTACTTGTTTATTACTAGTTTAATCGTGGGTTTTATGCCAAAGTCATGATTTTGCAGAGCCTTGAGTTATGACTTATCATGGCTGGGGCTGCCAGAGCCATCCTGTCCTTGCAGCAGTCCCAGAGGGGTTTTTTTTGGGGCGAAAGAGGACACAGAGGGAGTTGGTCTCAGGCTTTGTCAGTAGCAACGTTCTTTCCAAGTGGATGGTCTGGAAAGGTGAGATCACATCAAAAGTGCTGGAGACTGAGCTTCAGCTCAGGAGGGGCTTTTGGGTGGAAAAAAAGTGAGAACTCCTGAACTTTCACCGCATGTTCGGGTAGAAAGAAAACATTCAACCCAAATATCTCATAAACTGTTTTTCTTTCTATTCTGCCTTTTTTTTTTTTTCTTTTTTTCTTTTTTTTTTTTTTTTTTTTAAAGAAATGGCTTTACACGGCCGTTCTACTTGTAAACCAGCCAAGAATAATTTGTGGCAGGAAAGTTTGAGCATTTGTAAAAATAAAATAAAAATTAAGAAAAAAAAAAAAAAACAAAAACACACCAAACCCCCCCCCCCCAACACCAAACCTGAAAGCACATTGGAGTATTTTAGTGTGAACCCAAACAGAGAGGCAGGTACTCAGAGGGCAGAATAGCCCTGATAGCACGACACCCTGCATTTCTGGCCATGTGTTGAAACAGGTTTGTGGTTTTTTTTTTTCTTTTTTCACGTGTTTGTTTTATTAATCACACTGCAGAACTCAGTGCAGCACTTGCTGATTTTTGTCTTGTAAACATTTTTCTGTCCCACTGCCATTTGGTCTCCATTTGAGCTCTACACCTGCTTCCCACGTGAGAAATAGGAGTAGGAGCAGAAAAGCACCTCTTACCCATCCCAGCACATTTACCTTTTGCTGTCCTGTTGGAGGGGGGTTTTTAACCCCAGTGCTGCCCTGACCATGAGGTGGTCAGGATGCAGTCCTGATTCACATGGGATGGGTTTTCCCCCTGGAAGTGCTTCCCATGGACACCAGCAGGTTCTGGCACAAGCAGATGCAAACAGTCGAGCGTCTCACCAGGGTGATTTGGGAAGGGAATCAACGTCCCACTGCACTTTTCCGAGCTCCCCATAAAAGACAGATTTTTGCAATAAAGGGGCCAGCGCCAAAATTTCGCGGTGCCGGGCAGGGAGCGGGGCAAGGGAGGGCTGTGCAGAGGGTTAGGGTGGGATAACCCGGGTGGGATAACCCAGGAACGCGGAGAGATGAACAGGTGGCGGCCAGGGATGATGAACAAGAGCGTCTCCACACCGAGCAATTTGCCACAGGATGTTGCTGAAGCCGAAAAGCGGAGCGAGATTCTTCCAGCCCAGGCTGGACATTCGCGTGGCTAACAAGAACATCCAGAATCATAACAGTTAATGCTGACACCCTGCTCGTAAGAGATATCAGATCCGCGGCCCCGGGGCAAACGCCGACTGTAACAGATTAGGGAGAGGCCTCCAGTGGGGGATGGATCTGGGGGGGATTGGATTAGCTGACACCTGCCTGATGTGGGGACTCGCACCTTTCCCGAGTGCTGGACGTTAACCCCTCCGGCGGGCAGCCCACATCTCCCACCAGAGACTGCTGATTCATCAGGACGGAAATATTCCCCGGAGATCCGTCACTGCGGATGAAATCCTGATGGAAAACTGCCCAGTTTCCTGCCAGCATACCCTTGGCAGCCCGCCTGACCAGCTGGTAGCAAGAGGAGAACATGGGAGCCTGGCTCCTGAGACGTTAAACTCTCCCGACTCCTGTGCAGACGCCGAGCGAGGGATGGCGGGCTCCCAGCTGGGGGACCACGGCCTGGTGGTGTCTTCCAGACTCCCAGCTTGAGTCCACCAGCTGGGGGGAAACGGGGAGAGAGGGGCCAGACTGCTCTGCCTTTTGTAAAGGTTGCTTCTGGGTTGTCGTCTCGGATTGACCCCCCCAAATAAATTTCGAGAGGCTGAAAAGCAGTGTCAGGGCTTTGTGATCCTCTTGTGTGCCGCCTGACCCTGCTCACCCACTCCTTCATTCGTATCTAATGCCCTTCCCCCTCTTTTTCTACACTCTTTGCACTGCCTGGGTGACCAAATGTCTTTCAGGGTGGCTGAAGATTTTAGTGGGCTCCTTATTGGCTCTCTACTGGTCAGAGCTGGTGTGTGTCCAGCTTTGCTACTGGAGAGGAAGCTGAGATGGGTCTCTCGGAGTTTTGCAGCCCCAGATCTCGGTCCCTGTCTTCCACACCAGTACTGACACAACAGCATGGGGACAACATGTCCCAGTGCTCTGTTGTGTAGGGAGAGACCCTTGGGGGTCCCTCATTCACCTTCCTCCTGGGGTGTGGATAAACAGCACCTGAATTTGAGGCTCTCCACAGTGGTATGAGTTCACTCTAGGCCTGACTCTTCAAGCCCTGTCTCTGCTGTTTGTTGTTGTCAGGAAATGGCATTTTTTTTCTCGCTTCTAACGCACACTTGCCTTTTCGAAAATAACCCTGAAGCAGAAAATTCTGCCAGAGTTTCCCTCCCTGAGAAGGTCACCTGCGCCCTGGCCATGACAAAAGCTCCCAACAGCCCACGCCATCCCTCAGATAAGCTGGCTCTCAGAGGAGAGCTTCAACAGCAACCGAAAACACTCGGGATATTAAATTCCTGGGCACGGGAGCTGTGGTGGGATGTGCCACTCCTGGAAGAGTACACAGTGCCATCTAGCCGCGCTGGTCCGAAGTACAGAGTTCATCAGGTACCTTCCCGACCTCAAAACCCACCTCCAGAAGCCTTGCCACCCCTTCCCATCACCGAACCACCGCTGATTTCCACAGCCAGCACCTCACCCAGGAGCAGGGGAACGCTGATTTCAGAGACCTGCCTTTGCTGTTAGCTCATGGTGAGGGTTGTACCTGACCAACCCAACCTGGCTGAAACAGTGATGATGTTTGTGGTGAGAACTAGGGCTTGAATTGGTCCCATTTCTCCACTGTCTCCTGCAGGGAGGTGGCTTTTTCTCCTGGTGTTTCCCTTCCACTCAGTGTTGCTGTGCTGGGTCTCCAGTCCCCCCCTGCCACTGTTCCCTTTTCTGCACTCTGTGGGTGGAAGAAGAGAGGTGCTTGTGGTGGCTTCAGGCATTTTCCCAAGTAATTTTTTCCTGGTCCTGGCCCTTCTCCACCTGGTAGATCTCAGTGCCAGCCCTGGCATTCAAACCTGCACTACTTCTCCTTGGCTCAACCCTTCTGGCCTAGGTTTCCCTTCAGACAACACAGCCCAAACTGGGGGTGGGATGAACTGAATCACCTGCAGAGACCAGGTATCCTTGAGAGAGAGAGTGCAGGCACCTTCTGTCCCTAAACACCAAGAAACTTGGTCTTCCCTGCACTGCTTGCCTCAGGATAGTGTGATTTTTATTTTTTTTTTCCCCTAGAAGCCCCTCTTTCCCTCCAGTGGCTATAAAGGCAGGCAGCTCTGGAGCTGGCTGAGGTGGAAAACTGCCCAGCAGTTAAAGTCTGGTGAAATGTAAGTAACTGAAAACAGTGTTTTATAATAGGAAACACTGCTTTAACACCCGGGCTTGCTGTGAGACCCACCTGTGACAGTGCAGGAGCAGGGGAGGCAGAGCCAGGTCTCAGTTACATCCTGTCCCCTGGGCACTTTTGAGCTGGGCTGGGTGTTCAGCTGCAGTTTTACAGCCATTCCTCAAATGCCATGGTGTGATTTCGGAGAATGGAAGAGCAAGATGTGTCCCTGGCCACACTGAGATGTCCTTGGGTGGCATCTGAGGGGTCCTGGGTGGGTGTGATGACTGGTTGGATGACTGCACTCCACTCCTTAGAGTGGGAAAATGGGGGAAAAAATGAGCAGAACAGGATAAAATTAGTTTTGTGCAGTGCTATTTTGCATTAACATTAAGGAGAAATATCAATGACAGTAGATATGACAAAACTTGAAGGTTTTCATCCGAAAACTAAATTTTCTAGAGGGTCTGAAAACTGTTAAAACCCAAGAATGGAGCTGTGGCTGCCTTCGTGGGTGACAGCAGTGAGAGTCACTCTAAAATCAGTATTTTTGTTAAAGCTAAGGCTGCTGCAGACAAATAAAAAGCATCTATTACAGAACCATGATTATTAAGCCAATTTCATGATTTCTGGAGCCTGATGTGTTAAAGACAGTCGAATTGTTTCCCCTCTTTGGCAATCCTGTAGGTGCCAGAATACATCTGGGACCTGACACAATCCCCTGAGCCTGAGCACACATGGGTGCTGAGTGTGCTGAGGTGCTGCCAATGCACATGATTCCAGCCAGGATTTGTTTCCCCAATAACCTGAGATGCCAGTCTTGTGAATACCTGTGACTCTTGGGCTTCATTTCAAATAAAAATCCTTTTCTAATCCTCCCAGTTACAGAGGAAAAAAGGTTGACAGACCGTTTTGACAGCAGTTTAAGCACCCCAAAAGCAGAAGGCCTAGAAACCAAATTAACAAATGTAATATTTAAACAAGATTGCAAGTGGCTTAAGCCAATTTCAGGCTATTTTGAAGTCCAACTGTGCTCTGTGTCTAGCTTGGCTATGGCTGGGGTGGAAGGTGATGTGAGCGAAGGAAAAGCCATCATCTGCTCCACAGCTTAACTCTGCTCCTGCATCTTGTTCATTAAAAAGCCACCTCTGGGGCACCTTTCTAAAGGGCTTCACAGGAGTGAGGGCCAAGTGCATTCTTGGGAAGGGCAGGGAGATTTTAATGTGGGTACACAGGGAAATGCACAAGGGAAAGGGATGGATGGATGGAGATGTTCCATGTAAGGCAAACCCCAAAGGAACAGAAGGGACCAAGCAGATCGAGACCTGGGGAAGGGTCTGGAGCACCAGGAGCAGCTGAGGGAGCTGTGGGGGCTCAGCCTGAAGAAAAGGAGACTCAGGGGGGTCCTTCTCACTCTCTAAAACTCCCTGGCAGGAGGGGGGAGTCAGATGGGGGTTGGTCTCTTCTCCCACTTAAGAAGCAGGACAAGAGGAAACCGCCTCAAGCTGCACCAGGGGAGTATTAGACTGGATATTAGAAAAAAGAGTGAAAGAGTGGCCAGGCACTGGAACAGGCTGCCCAGGGCAGTGGTGGAGTCACCATCCTTGTGAGTGTTCAGAAAAAGGGTAGTTGTGGAGTTGTGGTGCTTAGGAACATGGTTTAGAGGTGAGCATGGTGGTGGTGCTGGGTTAATGGTTGGACTCAATGATCTCAGAGGGCTTTCCAACCTTAATGAGTCCATGCTAACTAAGCAGGTCCTGTGGCTTCTCTGAGGCTCTGCATTCATGTCCTGCCCCTCCTGCTCTGTGTCTTCTTGGCCTGACACCAGGGCAGGGATGCTTGGCTGGCTCTGAACTGACAGCGCAGGTTGTAAGAGCTGTTTGGAAACACTTTGGAATGGCTTACTGGAACCACAGCACTGCTTTCTGGGAGGCTTTTGGCTCTCAGGCTGCAGTTGTAGCTGCAGACATTAAGGTCAAGAGGAGGTCAGGTTAAAAATACGGGATCCAAGTGCACGGCCCAGGCGGGCTCCACTCGTGGGGACTCGGCTGCGTGGCTGCACACAGAGCCCTGACCTTGCCCAGATACACCATGGTGCACCAAAGGGACTGCCCAAATTCAGCCAGTTTGGCCCCCAAGGGGATCTCCTAACACTTCCACACCAGGTAGCTGCATCCACTGCCCCACCAGTACCATCAGACACACTTTTGCATGAAGCCTGAGCGGAAACTCAGGGAGGGAGAGAGGGAGGTGAAGGGATCAGCAGGGAGAACAGCAGTGCTGGGAGCTGTCCTCTGCTCTGCACAGGGAGATCTTTGATGCTGAGGCGATGGGGAGATGAGGTAGGACATCCAGGACAGCCAAACTTTGGGGAGGAGTTATCATAACACCCTCCTGGTACTTTGGACTGGAAAAACCAAGTGCAGAGTGGAGGACTGAGTTCAATGTCCTTATCTTATTCCTCTCTGCCCCTTTGGATCATGATCCTTGACACTTAGTATTTACTTGGAGCTCAGACTCTGGAGAAGGGCTTCAGCCAGTGGCAACCAATTCCAACAGCAGGTCAAGGTAAAAGAGAAAGGTAAAAGAGAAAAAAACCCCACAGAAGTCCAAATACATCTCAGTGGCAGTCTCTGCCTCTTGCATCATTTGCAGGGCACTCCGATGGTTTCCAAAGCCAGGTTTTCATTCCCTGACTGACAGCACTGCTGGTTTAACTTCAGTGCTCTTCAGCTACTCAGAGTACACAGGCATCCAGCCTGGGAAACTGCAGCCAGGACAGTGAACATCTGTCAGAGGCCAGAACAACTTTAACTACAGGCTTCCCTGATTCTGTTGCTTCTGGAAACAGGCTCCTCCTTGCCAAATCAGGACGTGAAAGTCCCGAAGTGTCTCCTGGCAGGATGATTGTTGTGAAGGGTCTTTGGGATGCTGTGAAGGGCAAAAGATCAGCGTGACTCAGAGGCTGCAGGACCTTACCCTGCAAAGGGGTAAGCATTGCTGGGAGCGGGAGGGGAAAGTTCAGACTGAGGCACTTGCTGGTGGATCCTGGAGTGAGGAAGATTAGTTTGGAAATGAGGAATTGAGAGGTTGGAAGTGGCAAAGATCGATGAAGACGTCATCAAACAGGAGCTGATCCATAAAACAAGCTGCTACCACTCAGCAGAGAGGTTGTGCTGGGATGTCCCAAGGAGACAGTGATGAATGGAGCACACATCCCATCCCACTGATCTGTGTTATCAACGACAAATGCTTTGACCCTCTCTGCTTTTGCCCAAAGGGTGTTGGTATATCAGAGAACTCCCTGTTGGCTCTAATGGAGCTGTACTGGTTTATACTGGCTAAGATCCACAGCTCTCAGCAGGACTGGAAAGAGGAGCTGCTCTCAACTGTAAGTTGGCTGGGATAGAGCTTTTCAAAACCGTTTCAAATCAAATAGGATCAATAGACAAAACAAACAGAGTGGGAGAATGAAGGGGAGGTGTGGGGTGTGTGGCAGAGAAGATCATCCATCCCCAGGCTGTTGTGTGAGCCCAGCCCCATGGGAACGAGGGCTTGCAGGGGAAGGGTGCCTGGTGGGACCCACACACGGTGGCTGAGGTGTCCATCCCAAACTTTCCTGACTCAGCTGGGATGAGGTTTTGTACAAGTGCAGGAAGGAGTTTGAACTCCAGTGCCACAGGCTCCCAGACTTTCTGCACCAACAGTGCCATGCCCAGCTCTGCAGAGTGCAGAGGAAAGGGTTAACACCTCCCAAAACTCGGTTTGGTTGGGAATGAAATAGAAAATCTGAAAGCAGGTCAGTACCTCAGCTGCTTCTGAATTCTCATTAATTTGCATTCCCTTCTCATTTATTAATGGGCTGACTCACACTGTATTTGCTTTCCCTTTGCTGCAATTTGCAAAATTCCTTCTTATTCCCAGTAGCCCTCTTGGCAGTGTTATTTTTCTGTTTCTCCCTGGCCTTTATCATTTCCTTGCAGCTCTTAGCTAAGTTTGCATATTTTTACTCAGTTCCCCTGACTATTTCTTTTCAGTCTTTTTCTTTTCATCTTCAGGCCTCCTAAAACATCCCTTGGGGCTATCTCAGCATCTCTGGGAGCAGCTGGGATTTTTCCTGCCACCCATCATGCCCATGAAGGGGATTTTAACAGCTCCCTTGGCCCTCCATTCCCTTCCAGTTCTTTGTGGGGACTCAGGTGGCCTGTAAAGGCTTGGAAGCTCCCGGGGCTTGGGGCAACCTGAGTTCCCAGACAGGGAACCACAAGACCTGAGCAGCCAGTGGGTCCTGTGGAGATGCTGCTCTGCTCTTCACTGCTGCCAAATGCTCTGTGCTTATTGCAGTGGACAGGCTGGCTTCTTCTCCTGCTCTCCAGTCAACACTGACCATCTTATGGGTCTACTGAAGGTGTCCAGATCTTCCTCCTGAGGGGCAGGTGCTGAGCTCTGCTCTCTGGTGATCAGTGTGAGAACCCAAGGCAATGGTATGAATTTGTGGCAGGGGAGATTTAGGCTGGAGATTAGGAAAAGGTCCTTCCCCCAGAGGGTGGTGGGCACTGAACAGGCTCCCCAGGGCAGTGTCACAGCCCCAGGGCTGCCAGAGCTCCAGGAGGGTTTGGACAACGCTCTGAGGGACAGGGTGGGATTGTTGGGGTGTCTGTGCAGGGCCAGGGGTTGGACTGGATGATCCCTGTAGGTCCCTCCCAGCTCAGGACACTCTCTGATCTTCCTCTGCCTGTGGTGGAGCCAGCTCTTCCCTACCCGAGTCAGACAGGCTGTTACAGATGGCCCAAGCCTGCAGTTCCATCACCCCTGCATGTCCTTTGCTCCCCTCATTTACCTCACTCCCAGTCTCTGAACCTGCAGAGAGCACGATCTGGCTGGATGATCCCGTCAGGGGGGCTCTGTTTGGCCACATGAGCCCACCACGAGAGGTCCGTGTGAGGCTGGATGAGCCCTTTGGGGGGGATCTGCAGCTTTGTTTTCCCAGAAGCTGGAGGGAGCACGGGATTCCAGGCGGGCTTTCCCTGCCTGGTGAGGCGAGAGGGGTGTTTTTGTAGGTGCCAGCCTTGCCAGGGGCTTCCCGGGTGCTCCCCCCCACCACCACCCCCGCCCCGCGTCCTTCCCCAAATTCGCCCACAAGAGGGAGGCAGCGGCTTGCGGTGTCCACTCCCACGCTGCGCGGGTGTCGCAGGGGGTCGGGGGTGCCGCGGGGGCTCAAACACGAAGCCCGGGCTATGTGGGGGTGGGTGGGGGCCATACACAGCCTGCACAGCCAGAGCCCACGCCCCGGGATGGGATGGGGTGGGGTGGGATATGGGATGAGGTGGAATGGGATGGGGAGGGATGGGATGGCCAACAGTGGGTAGCTGGGGCACATCCACATCTTGTCTTGCTGGCTTTTTTTTTTTTTTTTTTTTTTTAGTCAAAATTTGAGACGTGTTAATATTTTTGACCCGAGTGAGACTTCTGTCCTCTGCCAGGGCTGGGAGAGACCTGCCATGGTGCTGAGCCCGTTAACAGAAGGCTGCTTCTTCCCCCCGATGACACAGGCAGTCCTGTTGCTAGCAGAAGGCAGGAGATGGAGGGTACTGTCCTTGATAACCCTTTTCCTTTCCCCTTTCCCCTTTTCCTTTGCCCAGAAAGAGTGTAGGGTCTCTCTCACTGGGTACCTTCCAGAACAGTCTGGATGCAACCCTGTGCCACCTGCTCTGGGATGACCCTGCTGGAGCAGGGAGGTTTGGACCACATGATCCCACTGTGGTCCCCTTTCAACCTTACCCATCCTGTGATTCTGTACCTCTCCAAAACTCCAAATCTTTCCAAATAATCTGCGTGTTGTGGAGCAAATGAGGCCAAAGGGAAAGGCTGAGGGACCCCTTGTTATGAGCATCAAGCTGATCCTCAGAACTGATGCCTTTCCTTGGACCTGGGGAAGGTAGAAAGGTCCTGTGGGTGCAGAGGCTCTGCTGGATCCAAGGACCAGCTCCAGGCAGGCGGCCTCCAGTGACAGCTTTGCCTCCCTGAAGCTTGCCAAGACCTTTCCCACACTGGGGACCTGTAGGGTCGTTATCTCTGCTCAAACCCAGGTGGATCATCCTTTGTTCTGATATTAAAATAGCAACTTCACCACACGTCATTTACTCAAATGCCGCCTGGATGACTTCGAACACAACCACGTCCCTTTGGGAAGTTCAGGAGAAGTTGATAGCAGCCAGGGGTTTTCATCCCCAAACCCTGAATCTGTCCATTGCTCAGAAGACCCCCTGCTGTCTGGGATCACACAGCTGGGATTCCTGCCTGGCTGCTGGGGCAGAGTTGAGGCTGGAAGCTGCTGTCAGATGGACCATCCCAGATCACGCTGCCCAGCAGGCAGTGGGCCCATCCCAAATAAGCAGTTCATTCTTCCATGCAAAGTGGCCCCGCTCCAGCAAGGGCATGGAGAGTGCCTGCCACAGAGAGCTGCAACTCCAACAAAGGCTCCCTTTCTCCAGCACAATTGTTGGAGTTAAATAAATCTGTCATGCACAAAGCAAACTGCGTTAAACAGCGTCCTCTCCCACTCCAGCAGGATAAAAGCTGGGCACTTTGGAAAGTGTTTAAAAACCATTTTTCACTCCCTTGTGTTCACTCTTCCCTCCTGTTCATCCTCATTGCACTCACTCATTCAGGAGTCTGCACTGGGACCTGAATTTCCAATAGGAACAAAAAGAGCATGGGGGGGAATAAACCCAGCGTTAAAACCCATTCAGAGCTTCTATTATTTGGGACCAAAAGGGGAAGGTCCCTTGCAGGTCACTTTTAAATGTGTCTGCCTGGAGGCAAAGAGATTCAGAGTGCATGTATCATCCTTCTCATTCACCCTCCCCGTTGTCCACAGCAACCCTGGGATTTTTTTTTTTCCCTGCTTTGTGATGCGGTGACTGGCACAAAGGTGGCTGGGCTCAGCCCCCCTGGGAGGAAGGAGGGCTCAGTCCCCCTGGGAGGAAGGAGGGCTCTCCTCTGCCTCACACCCCAGCAGCGTGGCTGAGAGCTGCACGTTGCTCTCACAGGGGACAAGTTGTCCCAAAACCGAGCTGGGCTGCAGGGCAGTGAAACCCGGGCTGGGGGGAGAGCAGCCAGCTGGAACTTCTGCGTGTAGTAATTCACCCAAAATGGGGTTTCAACGGGACCAAAAGGAGCTGTAAGTTCAGATTTCAGTCGTTTGGATGTGTGTGAAAGTGTCAGCATGGTCCTGCTGGATGTTTCCGAGGTAAAATGCCTCATTTCAGACGTGCTGGAGTATTTCATTAGACAGCCCTGAAACAAAACTCTTTTCCTATTTTAATAGGGCACTTTTATTTAAAGCCTGACCCAAGGCAGGAGAACGTGAGGCTAAGCAAAAACATTGGGCATCCCAAAGGAAAGTGTTCCTTTTGGGTCAAGGGGGGCAAATGGCTCCAGAGGAACCTCTTGTGATGGTTGTGATCCCTGGGCTTGAATCTCAGCCCCAGGGAGTGTGAGCCAGACTTAGGCTGAAGATGGGGAGAACAACTGGGGCAGCAGATCAGCAAAGTCATGGCAAACTTCAGGACCCTGTTCCCGCAGCTCCAGATCCCACTGGGTGCCTTTTAGGTTCCCCCCATCTCTGTCCAAACAGGTGGCTTTGAATTAATGAGGTCTAGGGATAGTTAGGGAGTTATAAATATCTTCTGAGATGATGAATTTTAATCAGGAGTCCCTAATGAGCACAAGATGAAATCAGGAATGAGAATGATGGTCCTCCACTGGATCTTCATTAACAATTTAAATGACTGAGGTCTTAATTAAGGGGCTCAGGACTTAGCTGAGGGATTACAGATTGCCCAGGGGGAGAAATCAGACTCAAACTCTCTTTTTTTTTTTTTTTTAAGAGAAGATAGCAAGCTTTTTAATTAGATTTTTTAAACAAACAAACAAACAGAAAGAACAAGGCCTTGCTGTTTTATCTGTCTGCTTCACTCATTTAAATGATGCTCAGATCTTGAAATGTGCAACCTTGGCCTGACAGTCCCCCTGCCTCCTGCAAGTCCCCATGCTGCTTCTGTCACTGCCTTGCCTCCACATCCCACTAAACACTGTCCTTTGGGCATGGGCAGCATGAGGGAATCCCTGTTCCTCTTGGGGAATGCCCCAGGGATCCCTGATCTCAGGAAGATGTCTGTAGGCAGACAGTGAGATGGGCCCCATCTCCCATCACCTTTATGACTCTCCCCCATTGCTGAGTTGCTCTGAAATGTGTTTTCCTCCAGAAAGATACTGCAAGTCTTCAGCTTGTGTTTGTGGAGAGCCTCAGGATATAGAAAACCAGTTTATTTTTTTTTAAAAATTGTAATAAATTTCCATGATCAATCCCAGACCCGCTTCCTTTGGCTCACATGGTTCCAGGCAGGAGTCTTGCCTCCTGGGCAAGTGTTGATCTCTGAAACACCTAACCCAGAAGCTGTGCTTCATAAGCATCTCCATGCCTGGACTGGCAGCTCCCAAATCCCTGCTGATCCCACAGCAAGGAGCTAAAGCAGGGCTCTCTGCAGGAGTAGTTTGAGGAACCTGGGGGAAGAACAATCCACTCAGGAAGAGCAGAAAGACTGGAGCTGGAATTGCTGGCCACTTGTGCCTGCAGGAAGAGCCTCTGTGGGGATTCTTGGCTGATTCATGAGATCTGAAGTTCCCCATGTGGCCAACAGGCATCTGGGAAGTCTCTTAGATCCTCTGCCCTCCTCCCAAAAACCTCCCAGCAGCATCAACCCAGGAACTGAACTAGATATTTGGAGATGAAGCTGGACAAGCTTTCAGAAGGCTGAGAGAGAGAGATACACAGAGGCACAAAGTGCTGTCCCATGACCTCTCTGCATTAGGAAACTTGGCCACAATGGAGGGATGCACTTGGCAAGTGAAGCAGGAGCCCTTTCCAAAGAAGCTGGCCTGGCTGAGCGCAGCTCCTGCTTTGGAGCTGTGATAAAGGGCACTAGAAAACCTGCAAAAGAGCCTGAACTGGCTTACTGAGGGTGCTCCAGGTGGGATGCAGTAGATCTGAGCAACTGGTCCTGCTCTGGGGCTGAGCTGGGACACTGCACTGGGGATTCAGCCCTGTGTGAGAGGCACAGGGATGCAGAAAAGCTGCTGGGGAGTCCTGCCTCTTCTCCCTGTCCACAGGTGAGGCTAAGAGGGATGGTGAGGGCTGAGACCTGCCACTAGTCAACACTAATGGAGATGTTTACGACTTTTAAGGGCACCTCCTCTGTTTTCCTCCATCTCTTGCTCATCTGTTCAAGGCTTGATGACCATGTGCCCTTGTGAGTCCTTTGGAAGGAGCAGCAATCTCCTGCCTGAAGGGGCAAGCTGTCTATGGAAGCTGTGGGATTTGGGGAGCACCCTTGATGGGCAACAAGAAACGTTTACAAACAGGGTATGACTCCTGGAAGACCCTACCAGAGAGGGTGACCCAGCTGGGACCTGGAAGGGGGATGCTGTGATCAACCCAGACCCATCTCCACCTTTTTCTGTAAATGAGAGCCCTGTGCTCATTACAGCTCCTCTAAAAAATGCCCCATCCACGCAGTGCAACCCCAGATGCTGGGGGTACCCTGCACACCCCCAGCTGCTTGTCCTGCTGCAGAAACCTACCCAGGGCGGTGCCCGTGGTGCCCCCACCGCCACCTGCACCGACCCCACTGCCACCCCCACAACCTGAGGTGCGAGGGTGACTTCACCGGCTGCCTGGGGCTGGCTCAGGAGGCAGCAGCTGTGGGGCTGGCTGGGACTTACACCTATCACTCTGTAACTTCTGACGGAGGCTGCATTTGCTGAAATGTTCACTGGATTTTTTCCAGCCTGCTGGGGCCCATAAATCTGGCTGTGCAGGGGCTGCTTCTGCTCTTTCCCCTTGGTGAGCGGGGCTGGTATTTTTCTTGGAGGGCGAGGGGCTGGTTGCAACCCTCCTTCCAGCACCTGCTGCTCCACCTCGAGCCACATTCCTGAGCGGTGGCGGAGAACGGGTCTGTCCCGGCCAACCAGGAATGCTGCAGCCTCCGAGCCGGCCCCGCTCCCCCAGCCCCTCCTGCAGCAAGGCAGTGAGGAGGTGCTGGTGCTCCCCCTGCTCCCACAGAAGTTCCAATTCTCCAGCCATCAACCTGCTTTGGAGCTGGAGGGCCTGGCTGAGGCTGTGTTTAGGGACAGGACTCCGAAGATCATCCCTCGTGGCTTCTTCTTGGACAAATGGATCAGGAACAACTTGTGGGTGCTGAACACCTCCTGTCCAGCACTGATTCCTGGGGAAGTGCCCTGGCTCAGCTGAGGGGTAAATGTGAAGCATGGCTCAGGGCATTCTGTGGGACTCTCCTTCCTCTCTTGGCACGGATCTCTCTGTGACTCTCATCTGGACTTTGGGAGATCTTGTTGCTGCCATGGGGAGCTCCCAGGTGCCAAGGAACAATCTGTGAGTTCTGACATGCAGGATCTCTTCCCCCCTTGCGTAGGCCACCTTGATCTGGTGGGCAGAGCACCAGCTGCATCCAAAGGATTGGCTGGAGAGATGTAGGGAGGTGGCTGGACTGGGAAAGCCCTGACTGGGACAACTCTGGGTGCCCATCATTTACGAGCATCCCCACTGTTTAACATTTCTCTCGCAGACTGGCATCTGCAGCACCTCAGATGCTTTCCATCCACAGCCTTTTACCAGTACCTCCATCCCCACTCCAGGCCCCACCTTTGAGTGAGGAGCTCTGCTCTGGCCCTCACTGTGATGCAGGAGGGGACCCCGTGGTGCCACTGAGAGATGCTTCAGTCCCAAGTGAGTGTGGGAGCAGCTCCTCCTTGCTCACCTGGGCAGTTTTCCCTGTCAGCAGCAGTTTCCAGGTCCCCCATTCTCTCACTGTCAGGTATGTGCCCAAGTTTTGTGGGATGTAGCAGGCTGGCAGGGGATGCTGGGGGAGCCTCAGGCCCTTCCTGCTGAAAGCCACCTGGGAGGCCTGTGCATGTAAAAGAGGGCACTGAGATGCACCCCTGGGCAATGTGTGGAAAGCCAGCCCTGGAGAGCTCTTCCTTGGCTGGGATCACGTTACATGCCTCGCTGTAATTAGCCCCTGGCTTTCCCCTGCAGAATGAGCAATTGTTTCAGTGATCTGCCAGAGCAGAGTTATGGGCATGTCAGGCTGGCACAGGGGGGCTGTTAAACCAGACCTGCCTGACCCACAGCCATCATTTGTCAAAAGGAAAGCACCTGGCCAGGGAAAAAGAGATTTATTTGCCTCTTCCTTCATCCCTTTCTCCCAGGCAGAATGTCGGCTCCTCGGGGGAGTCTCGTCCCCCCTGCTGCCAAAAGCAGCCATTCATGTTCACCTCTATTCCCTGATGCTTCTAACCCAGCATCATGGTCCCACAGGTATCCTAAAATCCTGCACATTCTGGCCTCAGAATGTCCTGCACTTGTCCACTGTGGCACAGGGACAAGTCAGGAGAGTTTTCTTTTGGTGTCAAACATATCTCCACACGGAGATGAGGTGCCCCTGCACTGGTTTGTCAGGGTAAACACCCCACACTTTGCTGAGATTGTTTGGTTCTGTTTGCTTCCACGGATGTTTTGTTGGGGGTGTCTGACATCCAGCTGCAGCCATGGATCACCTCCAGCAGTGGGGCTGTTGTGGCTTTTCGACCAACCATCACACACTGAAGATTGTACACCAGGAAAAAAGGCAATGTGAGGGCCCCACAGGGAGCACAACTTGTTCCTCAGCCCTTCCTGAGAGATGTCAGGTATCTTATAAACAGATCCAGGGTTTGGGGTGCAACTCCATTCGAATTTAAAAGCACATTCCCTTGAGCTGCTGAATTTGACCTGAAAAATTCAACCAAATTCCTCGTCCTGGTGCACGGCAGAGACCTGAAGAAGCCTTCCAGTTCCTCCACCTTCTGTCCACATCTCTGCCCGTGCATCTGACCCTATCAACACCAGCACTGCGCCACCATCATGTGCCAGTTTGGATGCCCAGTGCATGACAGCATCTGGTCTCATGGTGGGTGACTCATCTGGGCGCCAATCCCATGCTGAGATTTCCACTCCAGCCATGGTATTAATTCCCAGCTTTGATGGATGGGCTCGTTAGCCTTTAGGTTACTCATGAAACATCTTTCTTTTGTAGTTTCTGATTAAAAACATCCCTCTGTTTCATCTTGGGGTGGTTTTAAAAACTCAGTGGGGAAAATTAAGACTGCTTAAGCTGCCCCTTTTCAATAGTGGAGGGGAAAACAAAAAAAAAACCAAAACAAAACTAAGAGAGATCACACGTGACCAAGGCAAGGAAAAGATTCTGCTTTTGGCATCTCAGCATTTTCTGCTGAAAACCCCACCCTTCCACGTTGACGTGGGTGATGTGGAATAAACAGAACTCCGCCCCTATTTCTGTAACTAGGACACATCTTTATGGGAAATACAGCATTTATTGCTGGGCTGCAGCTTCATTTAATCTCTTTGGCCAGTGTTAGCCAAAAATAACCAAACAAAGTAGGTTTTCAGGAACAGAAACCAGGGTGCTCTTTGCCTCCAGGAACATTCTGTGGTCTGGCAGTCATAAGGGTTGGATTCAATGGAAGGCCCTGGAATAGATTGCCCAGAGAAGCTGTGGCTGCCCCATCCCTGGAAGTGTCCAAGGCCAGGTTGGATGAGGCTCAAAGCAACCTGGTGTGGTGGAAGATGTCACTGTCCATGGCAGGGGTGGTGGAATTAGATGAGCTTTAATTTCCTCCCAACCTGAATCATTCTGGGATCCTGTGATTCTATGAGAAATGGGAATGTCAGACCCTTGCCTAAGGAGGTCAAGCAACTTATTTGACCCCTGAAGTGAGAAGAGATGCTCCAAAGGGATGCAGCCCTTCCTGATTGAAAGAGAAAGCATTTGCCAAGTGCGGGAGGAGCCTGAATGTGCTCCTAGAGCTGAGACCTCCCCTCAGGTTCTGCCTGGTGGAGCAGAGTGAGGTGTAAGGTCTGCAGGAAAACATCTTCATCCCATGCTCAGCTGGATGACCAAGGCAGGGGAGCTGCAGGTGAGTTTGTATGTGCAGGATACCGAGGCTGGAAGAGTTTTAGGTGGCTGGATTACAGCGTGCACACCCAGACTGATGTTTCAGAGTGCCTGGTGTTTGCTTCCTTTCTTTCATCACTTCCAGATACAAAGAAACAGCTGAAAGCTCTGGAAAGAGAAAACTTAGAAAGAAAAAAAAAAAAAAAAACAACAACAAAAAAATCCCAAAACTCAAAACTAAAGATCAAGGGAGCTTGAAAGGCTTTATCTTCCAAGAATATGGGATTATTTTTGGTAAGGCACATGGGGCAGAGAAGCAAAAGGCAGCAGATAGCCCCTGCCTCTGGTCCCATTAGGCTGTGGGTGCCGTAAGGCCAGGCTGTATTTTGGATCCAGATGGACACATCCCAGGCTGTGGAGAGCCAAGACTCAGATTTATTTTCTGCAGTTTCCCATTATCCGAATGTCCTGCTGGAACAGCCCCAGGACGTAGTGCCGGCAGTTTTGTAACACCATTTTCTACGGCACATCCCACACCCAGCCAAGGGGTCAGATGAGGCCAAAGGGGTATTGCCTGTCCTGCAGCACCCCAGATATTCGCATCCAAGATAAACAGAAGCTCCCCCCACCCCCACCACGGTGTCACTGAGAGGTGAGAGATAATGGGATACTGGCCCTGGAGAAGGGGATGTGTCACAGCTTCATTGATTTTTCCTGGGGTGTATGCTTGGATCGGGCAGGGTGATTTGACCCTGGCTAAAACTTTGCCCTTTGGCTCTCTGAAAGTTCTTCCTCGCCTCTCCAGAAATATTTCTCCAGCAAGGAGCCAGAATCCAGTCACAAACTATGAAATAATGCAAACTGCCACCCATTGTGCCCCCAAATTAAAGCTGCTGCCGTGAGAGACGTGAGAAACCTCTTACCTTGGGGTAGATTGAGACCCAGGGGCCAGCAAAGGGTCATCTCCCACCTGCATGTGAGCTAAAGGCAGGGGTGTGAGGTGTTCCCCCGAGGCTGTGGCTCCCCTGTAAAATGCAGCATCATTTAGTGCAGATCCCCTTTCCACTGGGGGCACACGGGGTTGCTCTGCAGGGCACCTGGCTGGGTGTGGGGAGAACATCACCTGGCCTGCCAGGAAAAGCCCATGTAGGTTCTCCTGCCAACATCTGCAGCTGGCAGCATTTTCTGGACAGCAGCTGCCCCTCCAAGGAGAGGATTTCTGCATGTCTGCAAAACAACACTGTCTGCAGTGGAGGGGCTTGTCTGTAAATGGCTTCTGAGGTGGCAAAAAGTGAGTTTCTTGAGCGGGTTTCTTTCTTTGAGGGTTTCTGATCCATCACTTTTTAAGGGCATGGCACTGGTTTAGAGAAACTGACTGGTTGAAAACTGTCACCCCTCGCTCTGAACACCAAAACACTCTGGCAAAATCACCCTGAGTCCGGCTGGGCCCAGCAAGGTGGGTGACTCACCCTTGCCCAGAAGGAGTGTGCCATCTGCTCCCTGAGACTGCTCTGCTCCAGACAGATCCTGTGTCTGGGACACAGCTTGCACAACCCTGCTTGGCAGCTCCAGCTGGGGGGTTGCAAAACACGAAGCTGTCCGTGGCAGTCACACTCCAGCAACTCATCCGAGAGCTGAGCTCATTTGCCAGGGCTGCCAGGCTTTCCAAAAGCACAGAGATGTGCCCATAAACAAGTGGTAAACCAGGAAAGTCCTTATTTCCCCCCAAAACGGCAAAAAGTGGGGCTACTGCAATGCCTCCCATATTGTGGGTGTCAAGGTATGTGCGAGGAGCTGGCTGCTGACATGGAGAGGGAGGGATGGAGAGAGAAGGGATTTTTTTTTTTTATTACATTTTTCATTAATAAAGCACCTGTATGAGTGCACATCAGGCCCTGCTGTGGTGGGGAGTGGGGGCAGTGCCGTGCTGGGTGGCTTTGCTATCCCCAGGCCTGTGTCCTGGTCTAGTGTGGTCAGGAGCAACACAATTATTATGAGCCAGCACTGTTTCCCTTGGAAATAAAGGTCTTTCTTTCAAAATATCCCATTTTTATGAAATATTGTTTTTTTCCTGTGGCCAAGTTTGATTGGGGTTTTTTCCAAAAAATTACGATTTTTTAATTTTTTTTTTTTTCTTCTTTAATCTGAAACTCTCCCAGAAAACTCCATCATGGAAAGAGCATGGAAAGAGCAATGTGTTTTCTGCTGACTCATCAGTCCACCCAGACTTGGTGTGATGAGTAACTTTGGTTCATTAAACTGAGGCCCTGGCACAGGTTGCCCAGAGAAGCTGTGGCTGCCTCATCCCTGGAAGTGTCCAAGGCCTGGTTGGACAGGGCTTAGAGCAACCTGGGATAGTGGAAGGTGTTCCTGCCCATGGCAGGGCATGCAGCATGTTGAGCTTTAAGGTTCCTTCCAGCCCCAAACCATTCCATGATTCTGTACAGCCAGTAATACTGCAACACATTGAAAATACTGTACCACAGCAGAAAAACACACTGAAAAAGCAAAATCCATCGAGCCAAAGCATCAGTACCCACTACAGCATGCCTAGCACTCCCATCTAATGTACAGAAACTGGATCAGGAATATCTCCCAGGAAAAGAAAGTAAGGAAAGCTCTTCCTCCTGGGCTAGCTTCTCTCCCACACAGGGAGGACGGACTGCTAGACTGGTGTGGGATTGATTTCCCAACCACGTGGCAATGGCCAGGGTCTCTGTGGCACTAAAATTGTCTGGCTGTTCTTTACATGGCATAGTTTACAGGCTGAACTATGTCAGAGCTCTTTGACTGGCCATTACAAAGTCTCCTAGAAAATTTTAGCATGTGAGCTCGGCATTGGCATCTCACACCAATAAACAAGCTCAGTGCTGGTGCTTTCCATTCCCAGCACCGAGACTGAGAACATCAGGGGTTTCTCTTTCCTGTGAAAAGCCCATAAACCAGCCAGGTAATTAATTTTCTGCTTTTGAGGAGAGCTTAGTCTGGCAAAGAGTTCAAGGCAGGAGCATTAGCAGAGCTCAGCTTCCGCTGAACCCCGGGAGAGATGGATGTACCTTCTCCTCGGGGCCCACTCAGCTGGGAGGCAGCAGTGAAAGCAAAACAGGCTTCCTAACAGGAGTCGCATCCTGAGTCATTACTTTCAGATACTTGAGTGTCAGCCAAGGACATACAGTGAGTGTGTCCCAGCATGAGCCCTGTTGATTTTATTGTCCCGTTATTCCACCGCGCACGAGGTCGCTGCCTGGGGCGCGCAGTGGGGGAGGCTGGGGTGTTGTTTCTGCCCCTCTCATTGTTGCAGTAGTCATCCTGAGGGAGCAGGGCAACAGCTTTCCCCACGTGCTGGGATCACTGACCTGCAGGCCTGTGCGAGGTGATTTGACGAAAGAAAAACACACATTTTGCCAAGTCCTTTTTTTTTTTTTTGCACCGCTTGCTCTTCCTTGACGACCTGCCGACCGTGCCCCGCTCAGCTCCCCGTGCAGGTGGGTTGGCTGGTGGCAGCAGGTCACCATGGAGGGGCTCCTGCTGGCTGAGAGCAGGAGCTCTGAGTTCGTGGGCAGCTGGTCATGGCTTCTGTGCAAAACCAGGTATTGCTCCCAGGTCAACTGGGCTAAACTGGACAGCCCAGCACACCCTCCTGCTGGGTGCCCACCTCAGTGCCTCGCCCTCTCTTGGTGCCCAGGGTGTGAGCACCAGCCACCCTGCAGACCTCACGTGGGCTGGGGGCCTCGTGCATGATCCAGGATGGGTCCCTTCTTCAGGCCTTGCCTTTTGCTGCTGCTGCTGCTGCTGCAGTGGACACACAAGTCAGGGGTTTGTTATGGCCCAACACAACAACGTGGCATGTCACCTCGGGGACAAATGCCTGTCCCCAGGGGGGCACATCTTCTGTCCAAGCCGCTTGTCCCCTCTGTCCCTTTCTTTGCCCAATCCTGCCAAGCCTGAAGTGCAGCAAACACCTTGGCAGCAGCTTGGTGAATTTTGTAGGGGGTTAGGGGGGGTTAGGGGAACCCCTCCTCCCCGCCGCCGCTGTGTGTGTTTTATTGTTTGCCTGTTGAGGTGTGAATGAAGTAATGGGCTTTCTCCGTCACTTCATCCATCTCTGGCTGACAGCTTTGCTTAGACACATTGTGCTGTGCTGTATAAACCCTGTCACCTTGCCATCTCCAAACAGACAGCTTCCTCTGGGAAACTGTAATCAAGCCCTCCCGAGCACTCAGCTCGCACTGTCCGCGGCTCGTAAATCACGGCAGCTTTCCTGGAAAACCGCGAGAGGAGACAGACGGACCGACACGCACGCACCCGGCCCGAGGGTCCCACGGCTCCGGCAGGCGCCGCGGGCAGCGGGGCTTTCCGGGAAGGAGGGAAGGAGGGAAGCTCTGGCTGGGGCGTGAGGACCTCAGCGAGGTGAGGAAATGTCTCTGCTGACCCCAACCCTGCGTCAGCCGGCGCTGTCGCAGCATCTCTGATGCGCCTGAGGTTGGAGGTGCCCGTTTCGGGAGCCGGGGCTGATCCACTGGCTGATGCTTGATGAGGCTCACCCGTGGTTGGCACACCCAGACACGAGCTGGGTGACACCATCCCCTCGGTGGTGTTGAAGTCTCCTGATACCAAGTCACCACCTCACATCTCCAGAGGGGGATCACGAAGGTGGCTGGGTTGCTGCTCCTGAGAGCTCAGCCAACTTTGGGCGCTGCTGGGCACCCTCAAGCACCCACTCGGGAAGGAGCATCCTCTGGGGAAGTGCAAAAGGAGTCGAGCACCCCCCCTGCAACACAACGGGAGACAAGCACCCGGGGTCACCCCTCCACTCTGTACCCTCCACTCATCAAGTCCCAGCTTCAAACTGTTCAGCTCGTGCATCACCCCAGCCCCCTGGCAAGCTGCCCCTGCCCGGGGCTCGCCGGCCCTCGGGGGAGCCCGGCCGTCAGTGTGTCAGCAGCAGGGCTGCCGCATAAACCACTCAGCACCCGCGGAACAACACGCAGGGCTGCTCTGCGTCCACCTGGCTTCAAACGCCGTGTCAGGATGAGAGACGACCCCTCCTGCGAGGAACCCGTGCCTCTCTCGCCGTTGTTTCGGGGATGATGCTCGGCCAGACTCAGCTGGGAGCCGGCAGGAGGTGTGACCTGGTTGCCACCACCATGCATGGAGCTGAGTGGGCACCGGTGTGTCCTGACTGGCTGGGGCTGGGGAGAGCTGTTTGAGGGGTTTGCCCTCCCAAGCACTCAGCAGAAAAAAAAAAACTTGTGCTGTTTTCTCTTATTTTTATCAACTGATGGGGGAATTTCTTCTATGTGGGAAAAGAAGCAGGGTAGGGATGACCATTTCAACACCTGCTGGGGAAGGCTTGTCCTCCTACTGAAGGGCCTAGACTCCCACTTTCTGACAGACCTCTGTTACTACCAATTTTGGACAACAACAAGGCTCTATGGACCAAAGTCCTTACTTCATCCCCCCTTTTTCCCGGAGTCCATCACCAGGTAGGTATGAAGCCTCCTTTTGCCTGAGTCCAAACCTGTTTTAAAGACTGTGAGCTCCAGAAGAGAGACCAGCAGCTGCCTATTTTGCAGCTCTGGTTGTGCAGAAGACGAAGGTGAGTTGCTGGCCCAGCACAGTTGGCTGGTAGGGTTCGATCTGGTCTGGGATGGTGGAGCATTAAACACCAGCAAACAGCAGAGGAGACAGGCCCGAGCAGAGCTGGGGCTCTCTGTAAAATACAGGAGGACTTCATGTCTCTTTTCAGAGCCTGCAGCAGCAGGCTGAGGTTGAGCTGGAGCACAGTGCATTAACCTGGGATTAGGAGAAGACTGATGATCACTGGCCAGCGCTTTCATCCCTCAGCATGACGGATGCTCCTGGACTTCGCCGGTGAGGTCCTGGAGGATGGACCAGTGCGGCTGGTGTGTGTGTGTGTGTGCGGGGAGAGGCAGTGAGCCTGGGCCCCGAATTCCCAGCCCAATTCAGGAAACCATCAGCATGATATGCAGCCCTAATTTGGGGAATAAACTTAGCAAAGAATTCAAACATAAATTTGCTCTTGCTGATTTCAGGCTTCGCGCACGTTCACTGAGTGGACAGGTTCCCCCGGGGCCCCAGACTGAGCTCTGCACTGTCTCTGATTTATAAGGTCCTCTTGGACATGCTAAATATAGTATTAAGTGTAATAAATGTAGATCACTTTCTTAAATATTCAGTGATTTATGCCCAGGTTCCTTCCCCTGAGAGCTGGGCTCATAAATCCTCTGTGCAGCTCTGTCGTGGGGGGCACTTTCCTTGGGTGGGTTGGAGAGTTAATAAGCAGGAAGGGAGCAGCAAGCGTGAAAGGGAGCGGGGGAGAAAAGCCCAGATGGGGAGGGTCAGAGAGAAAGTGGAGGGAGCTGTGGGGAAGGAGGGAGGTTTCCCATTGCCCTTTTGTTGGTGTATGTGGCACCCTCTGTTGGGCAGCAGGATGCTGTGATGCTTCTGCTGGGAAAGGGGCTGTGGATGTCTCCTCTGTCCCTGGCAATGTGGCTCTAAAGGGGTCTGTGGGAGGAGTCCTGAAGCTCTGGGCACTGCTCCGTGGGTAGGACAACACTGCTCAGGTTTGCAGGTTTTTCAGGTTTGCTTGGCTGAGCATCCTCCTTTGCTGGCTTGAAACCATCATACCCTACCAGCACAGGCTTCCCTTCTCCATGCAGCACCCACCATGAAGATTGAACAGGGAAGATGCTGGCATGAAGGTTGGAAGATGTGCTGGAAAACCCTGGAGCTCAGCTGGAGGGAATGGGAAGTGGCTTGCCTCACCCAGCAGAGCACAGCCTAGGAATGGATGTCCCTGGGGATGCCCAGGGCAGCTCTCCAACCCCTGGGGACCACTTCAAGACCTGCACACCACCATGTCCTCTGCTAGACTAGGCAGCTTCCAGAGCCTTGCAGTGCCATTAACCCCACCACAGCCTGGAGACAAGGAATGATGCAGGAAAGGGCTGAGGGGTGTGGAACAACAGGGGAAGATGCTTTCCCTGCAGGGCTGTGGCAGGGGCTTTCTCAGTTGAGTTACCTTCTTCTTCAAACTTCCCTTAATACTTGTGACTGCTGATCCAATCCTTCCTCACTGCACTCCTCTCCCACCCTTGTAGCAGTCCTGTCTAAGCACTTCAAAACTTCTGCCTGGGACACCTGTGGTTGGTCATCCTTTCACGGGTTTCCATCAGGACTTCAACTCCCAGTGTACACTGTGACCATTACACAACAAGCATCCCATATTAACTCGCTCATAACCCCACACACCCTGGTCACCCACCTCTTTTTCCTCATTTTAAGTGTGATTCCTTCCCTTTTGTTCCTCATGCTCTTCTGGCAAGATCCAGACTCTTGCACCTGGAACTGTCACAGACCTTCACTCTCCTCCGCACTGACCATCGACCTTGTCTTCCCACCACTTTCTCCAGTGCCCATTGTCCATCCCCATCACAGACCACACCAGCTCGTCACCCTGGCCTCTCCCTCCCATGGGACCATCCTCTCCAAAGCTGTTGCTACAGCTCAAGCACTGTCTGGGCATTAGGGGGACTGGCAGTTGAAATTGTGTCTCCCCACAAGAAACCAGGCTACCCTCGCTGTTATTTCCCACTCCACCCTCACCCACCCAGGATGAGCTGTGCCATCCCACAGGAAAGCAGTGCTGCAGGATGGGAAGGGTTGCAAGTTCAGTGGAGGAACCCCTGGGCCAAACAGGAAGGGGACCTGTTTGAAAGAGCCTCCCAAAGGGAGGAGAAAAGGGGGGGGAAAAAAAATGGAAGAAGTGAAAAAAATAAAGCTGTGGATTGACATCAGCGTGCCCTGCGGAGAAAGGCTCATTTGTGATCTTGGACCGTGCTTCCCGAGGAGGACAAGAGGGTGATTTATCCCCAGGAACAAGGGATGGGTCAGGCAGGGAGAGATGTGAAATGCAGATCTGGTCAGAGAAAACGGTCCAGCACAACAAGGGAGGCTGTTGTGGGAGAGAGGAGTCGGGCAGTCCCTTCTTTTTTTTTTTTTGGAGGTGATTGCCCCGGTTTGGCTCCTTGGAACACGTAAGGATAATCCCAGCGTGCGGCTCCATCGCCACTCACCCCCAGCCCGGCAGGAGGGCTCGAGCAAGGCCAGAGCTGTAATGACCCTGCTCTGCATTGCGGATTTCCAGTAAAAATCCATCATGATTAACACATTGAATTTGTCACAGCCTAGACTTTCATGACAAAAAACATGACTTTTTGGGTTTTCTCACAACAAGTCATGTTCTTTGTAATCTAATAAGCGCTGCTCCCCCACAGTCCTTTACAAACTCTGCTCTGTTTGGTTCCTGGGTCGTTACAGATGGGAAAATGACCAGAGCTGTGAAACACTTTCATGCCATTTGTCAAGTTTTATTAAATGGCTTGGAATATTTTTATTACCAAACAAGGGTTTCTCAGTGGGGCCGGGGACCCCTCGTGGGCCCTGCTCCATCTCCAGGGCTTTCATGTGTTTCATGTGACTCTTTCCCCCCATTTTGCCCTCTCAAACAGGCAGCCTTGAGGAGAATCTGAGATTTCTCAGCAGTCTTGTGTCAAGCAGGGGAAACCTAGAGGAGCGTTTGTATTCCATCGCTCGAGGTGCAAAAACATGCACTGAAAATGACAGCAAACAGGCAGTGGGGTACAAAGACTGTTAAACCCTTTCTCCTTTACTGGGAGGAGGGAAAAACAACCCCCCACAGATTTGTTCCCATTAGTATCAGCAGGGCTGTAAGAAGCTCCCTCAGGGGAGGATGGGATGTGCAGGTCACATTGCTGACCTGACACATCTGCCCTCCATCCTTGGCCATCCCTTCCCTGTGCCACGTCATTTCATGCCATGCCACACCATCCTGCCCTATCTTATCCCCCATCACCTGTTTCTCAGCCCTCCTTGTTCCCTGCTTGAGATTAGTTTCCAAGTTCAGGGACTCTGGCATGGAGAACTTACCCTGTCCAGTTCAAAAAGTCTCTTGACCTAAATTCTAACAATGAAAATTGAGGAGGAGGGTTATAAAAAGAGGCAGAACAAACAACTTTTTTTACATGAGCAGCAGTGATATGAGAAGGGTGAATGGTTTTAAACTAATAGAAGAGAGATTTATATTAGATGTGAATGAAGAAATTCCTCCCTGGGAGGGTGAGGAGGCCCTGGCACAGAGAAGCTGTGGCTGCCTCACCCCTGGAAGGGGCGAGGTTGGATGGGGTTTGGAGCAACCTGGGCTAGTGGAAGGTGTCCCTGCCCATGGATGGGGGATGGAATGAGATGAATTTTAAGGTCCCTCCAAGCCAAACCACTCTGGGCTTCTCTGAAGAATGTGAACTCCTGGCAGGTGGTATGAACTGTGCAGTAACAAGCTGGTGTCACAGCACAGAATCTGTGCCACCAGAGGGTATTTGTGATCCACACCACACAGAAAGCCTGTGTACAGTTTATTATAGCAGAAGTTGCAGGGATTTGGCAGAGAGGGATGCAGGAGCCCTTCTGCCATGGGGCTTTGTCATGAGAGGTCTGAAGCTCCCACTACAGGAAACCATCACAGTCACCAAGGAGGGTTTGCCTGGGAGACAAAAATGTCTTGATTGCTTTGGTCAGACTTTAATTACCAGGCAGAAGGATGGGGCTTATCCTGGGACAGATTATCCATGCCTGTCAGGCCAGGAGAGGCACAGCCAGACCCCCAGCTGACCTGGATGCCTGGAGGACTCTGCAGCACCTCTGTTTCTCTGTCCTGGGCAGTGACGAGCGGGACAGAATTTAATGCCAAAAGTTCATTTTTCTTCCTGTGATGACAGCAGGGCTGGACTCTGCCTGGACAGACTGGGTTAATGAAGGTGTAGCCTGTACTGGAGTACAGACAGGGACCACCTTGTCAGAAGATTGTCCTCAAGAGGTGGCCCTGCACACGTGGTATCAAACCCAGACCCCTCTCAGTGCCTGTGCCTTAGGACACTGCTTTTACCCACACCTTTTCTCATGCTGAATTCTGCAGCACCTTGAAGGCTGAGGACTCTGTCAGATTAACTCTGAAATCAATAACCAGGAACCCTGCCCAATATTTCAGTGTCTGTACCGTGATGTCTCCTGAGTCTCAAGGGCTGTGTGTGATTTGGATAAACCAATGCTGGCTGCTGGAATGATGTTCATTGGATGCTGAATGTGCTGTGAGCTATGTGAAGGGATTATTTATCCAGAAGCAACATTTTTTTTTTCTGTGCAAGCCTCAAAGCAGTCATGTCTGGGCAGTGTGCACTCCCCTGCTCAGCAAAAGAACAACACATCTCCCAGCCTAACCTGTGAATGAGGATGAAATAGTTGAATTTTATGAAAGTCTCTGTAGATTGGGAGACAGTTTATGGAACCAGATTCAGTAGGATTTTGGGGTCTGCAGGCTAGTCTGCACAGGAGGAGAGACCAGTAAGGAAAGTCAGTCTTAGTGCAGTGCAGTTTTTTATCTTACTGGTGTCACTCGCCCATCACAGGCACATAAAAAGGATCCAGGCAAACCCAGGGAATGGGCTTCTTCCATGTAGATGGATGGGGAAAGAAATGACCAACTTCTATTTTAGGGTTTTTGTCCAGAGTCTCTGACTGTTTCCTAGGTTGAGGTTGACGCTGGGAACATGGCCCAGCTGTGCAGTTCACAAAGTCACAGACCTGGGACACTAAATCCCCCTGGAGCCATGTCCAGTCTCCCTTCCTGCTCCAAGAGGTCAGTGAATTGTACTGACTCCAGGCACCTTCTATTTACTTCTCTGCCTTAAGATGCTGCCTTTTCCTGAGCTGCAGATTGCCTGGTTCTGCCCCAACAAACCAGTTTGTGTGTCTGTAGAGGTTTGCTGTGTGTTTTTCATTTTGCAGATTAATATCACTTCTTCCTGTCTATTAAGCACGTTCAGCTACTTGCAACTTTCCCTGTACCATTTGGTGCTGGCAGTGTGTCAGGTTCTCTTCATTTTACTTTATCAGGATAGTAACTTCCCTCAGCAGATATGAGCGTGTCCAACTTGCCTGCTTCCCTTCTAACCAATATAATTTGCTTCTAGTCTTACATAGGCAATTTCAGGGCTGCTGCTCAAACCACTTCTGTCATCTTTTATGGTAAGACAGAGCAATACATGTCCAGGCTCCCCTGACAGAATCCTGAGGATACCTGACCTGCTTCACTACCATTGTAGTAGTGATCTTTCATGATCACTTGGAAGGTGATCCCGAAATTTACAGTTACAGCCAGCAGTGTCCTGACTCGTTCAGTCACATTTCCAGATGGTTGTTGAGGTTCTCATGAGCCTGACAGTGGCCCTGTCACCCTGTTGAGTTTTTAACTTTTTTCTTTCTATAAATCCTGTTTTACACTCAGTAGTAGCACTGGGAAACACAGATATTTTGGTAGGATGCAAGCTCTGCCATCTGGCTTGGGCAGGCAAAGGTATTTTCTTGGGAATGGTGCTGAAAGCTGTCTAAAGGGAAAGCACAAACATCCTAGACTGGTACAGCAATGCCTGGGGAAATGTTCTGCTGGAAACCCAGGATCTCAGCAGGGTTGGTGGAAGGGGGCTCAAGGTCTCCAGACCAGCCTCCCACCAGCAGCAGGACTGCCTCCAGCAGTGGCTTTCCCTGGAAAACTCCATCCTGCACCTCTCTGGGGACCTGTCCCAGGGCATGGGGAACAAGAGTTTCTCAATGCCCTGCTTGCCCTACCCAGTATGGAGCTGCTTGCCTGGCTCTGTGCCCTGTGGAACTGCCCCATCAGTGGCTGCTGCCCTTCATGGCAGGGCGAGGTGGCTCTGCCCGTTCTGCATCCAGTGCCTGGGCTGGTCAGGGCTCAGAGGAGACCCTGGGGCCAAGACAACCAGGCACCAGCCCTTGCATATCCCTGAGGCAGGCTCCCAGGGACCCCACAGCTGCCACTTTAGTGAGCAGAGGTGATTTATGCTGACTTTTCATTTTGTTGTTTAGTAAATCAGGAACTTGGAAATCAGCGTGGTTTCTTGTGCGAGCCTCGCTAACGGCCGAGGTTATCACAACAGCCATAAATCCCCCACGATTCTGGATGGGAAATCTCATTATTTCTCCTCTCTCCTCCCCTCCCTGGGCCATGAGACCTGGCAGAGCCATGGGAGAGAGGAGTTGATTCAATCCAGCTCTGGCTAAAGTGAACAACCATGAATCATCATCTCCTGGAGACCCTCTCCTTCCCTGAGCCTTGACTCCCAGGGAAGCTGCTGGCTGGTCTGTGAGCAGGAACTGCCTCCAAGGCCTGAGAAGAGTGAGGTGAGACACCTCCTGCCCTCAGAAGGCCTGTTGCCATGTAAGAAAGGTGGTAGGAACAGTGCTCTTCTACTTGCTTTGTCCCCTGCTGCATGCTCTCTGAGGACAATGGCCAAGAGAAAAGGTGGACAACGATGCTGCACAACCACCAGCATGAGCAGGTCTTCTAGGACTGGATAAGGCTGTAAAATGCCTTAAGCCAGCTCAGATATGAGGAAGAACACTCATCAACAAAGACAGACCCAAAGGGAATTCCTCCCCTCCCTCCTGCTGCCTTCCCATCTCTCTCTGCCCCCTGGAAGGGGAGTGTTTCCTCACCACCCTGCCCCATGGATCCTACTCTCCTGCTGCCTGCACTCCTCCTGCTGCATCCCCTGGCTCTTGGTGTTGTCCCTAGGTGTTCCAGAGCCTTGCCATGGGCACATGGGGAGGACATCTTCCTCCTTGCCAGCAGTCCAAGGGAGTCAGATGATTTATGACCTCCCCTTGCATTTGGGAACCCTCTAGGCAAGCCGTGGGTGACCATGTGAGGCCTTCTGAGCTGGTACATCTTGTACAAACTGTGCTAAGCTAAGGATGTTGAGTCCAACAGCATCCTCTGTGATTCACTCCCTGACACCTCATCTTTGGGTAACAGAATGGGGTGAGGTGGAGGATGTCAAGCTGTGTTGGGATCCCCTTCCCAACATCTCCTTCTCACTCCCTCTCCCCACCAAACCACCCTGTCTGGTGGACTCCACTGCTGCTCCCCGCCCCCCCCAGCCTTTTTGGCCCTCTGCCCCCCATATCCCACGGGGCAGGACAGGACTGCAGGGGAGGGAGCTGCTCAGGAGGAGGGCACCCTGCTGGCTCGTGTGATGGCTTTATAATGTATTCCAGATTCCACCCATTCCCCTCCCTGCTGCGTCCTATCATTTCCCTGGTTATTTTTGATTGCTGCTGAGCACAGATCTTCCTGTGCATATTTCTGTTAGTAGTTCAGTCATTTCATTCTTATGTTCCTACACAAGTCTTGGATGCATCACCAGGGCTCAGTGACTTATTGCTCTTCAGTGTGTCAGTTTATTCCACCATCCTCTTCTGACACCCTCGTTGCTCATTTTAAAACCTGAAATGAGCTGATCCAGAGCAGCTTTATACCCCCATCTTCTGTGGGCCTGAGCAGCCTGAAGAAACCCCTCAGCTTCCCATTGCTACTTTTTGCCATCCCCCTCTGTTTCTCTCCCAGGCTTCCATCTACTCACAAACATCAGATTTTATGTATTCTCATGTCTTTTCATTGCTTATTTTTGTACCTTTTTATTTTATAACATTCTTTTGCCGTTTGCTCTGATGAAACCCCATCCTAATTCCCTTGTTAGGTAATCCCTGGCATGCTCTGCCTCTATTGCCTGTGCTAAGGCTGGATTTCCTTTTTCTGAAGTGCCCTGTTCAGCTCAAATACGCAATGAAACCCTGTCATTTCGGCAAATGCTGTTGATTTTCTTTCCCACAAGGGCCTTTCTGCTTTTCCTCTTAAGTTGTGAAGCCTTCAAAACCTCCTTGACGGGCACATACACAGCCTCCATATCAAAGCTATGGGCCTGAAACGGATTTGCCTTTAGGGCCTTTTAAATGAACTCCCCTCATTTATTTATTTTGAAGCAAGTTCCCACTTTCTAACACTGAGCAGCCTCCAGCAGTTTTGGAGGCAGCATTTCCCCCAGTGACTCTGGCTAATTGCGTGGTGATCACTGGAAGTTAATAGCTTCACCAACCGACAGCTTCTTGAAGTAAAAACCTCCAAGCGACTCTGGGGCAGAAACGGCAAGATATCTGTTCGAAAACCCCAAATAAACAACCCAGGCAGTAGTCGTAACTCTGTGTGTTGCTGTCTGGTTCATATCAGCCTGAACTGGGACCCAAATCCTTCCTGCAGCAGTTGCAGTTACTGTGAGAGAAACGTCAGTTTTGATAACAGCCATTGCAGTCAGTTCTGAGGGACACAGAGTCTTAATTAAAAACCCAAAGTAGTTTTGTCAGATGGGTTATGGAGTCCTTGCCTCCAAATTAAAGATATGAAAGTGAGGCTTGAAGCAGCAGATATTCCCCCCCAAATACTGCAGACTCCCAGACTAGTAACCCTAACACCCAGAGTAAACTTTGAAAGCACAATTATCCTCCCGGGCTGAAGTGTGTGTGTCTTAAAATCTCCCCTTGCAAAAGCATCCCGTGTGTGCTGTGGTGGGAAACCGCTCCCTAAAGCTGTCCCCTCGTGCTGCCTGGATCCTGTAGGGCTTGTGCTGAGGGTCTGCAGGCACCTCCAGTGCCCCCCTCCCCAGCTCCAAAGAGCTGGCACATCCTGCCCGAGATGCACCGACCGGGACGCAACTTCTCCCCCTCGAGGGCTCTGCGCATCCCCTCGTTGATAAAGATCCCCATCCCCGTGTCCCCCCGCCAGAGGGGACAGCGCTCCTGCCGTCCTCAGCCCCCACGGAGCCCCTGGACGGGCAGGGCGGGCTGTGGGTACATGGCAGGCAGCTCCCTGCCAGCTCCAGGTCGGGAGCCAGCATTCCTCAGCCGGCAAAACCTTCTGGCTCGATGAAAAGCCCCAATTCAACCCCTTGCGGGCCGAGTACCTGACACCTTCCCCAGCACAAAGAGGGCTTTCTGCCTCCCGCCCCGGCCGTGGCCGAGGGAGCCGCGGGCACAGCGGCTGCCTCTCGCCCAGAGGGGTCACCCAGCCACATCCTGCACACACCCCGAACAAAACCCACTTGTCTGGGGGGGTGGGGAAGGGGCAGGTGGCTGCCAGCCGGGCTCGTGGCTCTGGCTCTGCCAAGCCTCTGGATGGGGTGGCTCTCCCGGCTCTTCAAACCTTGCTCGGGTCAGTGGGATGGCAAAGCTTGGAGTGCAAACGTTTCAGGACCAGCTCTGCGCCTGGGCTCCTGTCTCTGAGCTGCTGCCCTGGCCAGGAATGTGTTCCCATGTATCCAGGCTTCTCCACAGCAAGCCCTGAGCTGGGATGGAGCTGGTGGTCATGCCAAGACTGACACACTCATGGATCAGACAGGCCTGCCAGGGAGGAGAGGGGTAATCTCAGCACTGAAACAGGGTTTGTGAGGGATGGACGATAACTCATTTTGGGAGATATCCACTGAGGAAGACAGGAGAGGCTGTTGGTCTTCATATTATCTTTGCTCTTCCTTTTCCCCAGGAGGCACAAAGCTGGAAGTGGTCCACAAAAGCTCCCTCACCCAGCAGTGCCTGAGTGCAGACTGCAGTGTGTGGCACAGACCCCACAGGATGCAAATTGCTCAGCTCAGAGACCCTGCAACATTCCTGCTTTTCAGCCAGGGACTGTCAAATGTGATGTGCATAATCCACCCAAGGGGAGAGGACACATTTCAGGCCTTCCATGCTGCAGCTGAGGGCCAAAGCCTCCAGACTGCAGCCAGGGCCTGCCTGCTCCCTGCCAGTCCCTTGGAGCCTCTGCCTTGCTCATTGACGGTCTCTGGTCCAATGCTCCCAGTGGGGGATGTTGGGAAGCTGCCTGGGCCCCCTCCCCAGCTTCCCTGTCCACCACAGAGGGAATCCAAGCCTTGCAAATCCAGGTTGTGCAGTGAAGAGCATCACAGCAAAGCCCCTTCTTGGCTCTGGCCCTGTGAAACACAAGGGTGTGTGTTGTGTTGAGTTCAGGCAGCTTCACAGAATCATGGAATCACTATAGTTTGAAAAACCCCCCAAGATCACCAGGTCAAACCATTAACCCAGCATTGCCAGGCTCACCACTAAAGCATGTCCCCAGATGCCACGTGCACATGGTTTTTTTTAGCAATTCCAGGGATGGTGACTCTACCACTGCCCTGGGCAGTCTGTTCCAGTGCCTGACCACCCCTTCTGTGAGGTTCAGGCCCCGCAGTCATCCTGCTGCAGAAGCACAAGGACAAGTCATCCTCCCCACATCTGGTGTCCCACAAGCCCCAGGTGGTGCCCAAAGGGGCTCAGCCCATCAGAGGAGACCAAGTTGGGGCTGGATGCATCTGCATTCCTCCTGAATGCAAGTCAGATGTGACGTGAAACGTCACATGTCAGGCAGGCTGGCCCAAAAACCAAACCCACGTTGCTCTCAGCAAGATGTGCAAACCCTTCCCTGTCTCCCTTAATCATCAATCTGCCTTTTATTGCTCTCGTAAACTCTCTTGCAGAGAGCACACGTGGCTTAAAACCCCCAGATCCACTCTAGGCTGAGGAGAACAGGAAATCCCTGTGAGCGTCTAACAAAGGGATAAAGGGCTGAAGTCCCCAGCAGGTACCATGGAACACCTTTCCCAGATGTGTGCAGATGTTGCACAGGTGTGTCTGCAGGTACCCAGGCACAGCTCACACATCTCATGGCTGATCCAGCAGTGCTGGGTGGGTGCAGTCCTTCCCAAAGGGAAGAGCCTCGCTCCACCTGGACACAACAGCTGGGAAGAGCAAAATAAATCAGGCTCCAAAGCCTTCCCTGCTTGTGTGATGAATGTGCTGAGGGCTCCAGGCTCCCAGCTCTCACCAGGGGTTGCACCCAGGGCTCCGTGGAGGTTGCAGGAACTTCTGGATGTTCAGGGAAAGCTGGTGAGTGCAGGAATGGCTGTGGGAATTGGAGAGCACTGCAGCAGCCACTGCCTAGGGCAGGTCTGTCCATCACCAGTGCAGCCCAGTTGCTCTGGAGACCTCATCCAGGCGGTCCCTGGATGCATTTGGGACCACTGGGAAATACACTTGTTTATGCTGAAGACTGAAGAAATTCCTCCCTGTGAGGGTGGGCAGGCCCTGGCACAGGTTGCCCAGAGAAGCTGTGGCTGCCCCATCCCTGGAAGTGTTCAAAGTCAGGTTGGACAGGGCTTGGAGCAACCTGGGCTAGTGGAAGGTGTCCCTGCCCATGGCAGGGGGTGGAACAAGATGAGCTTTAAGGTCCCTCCAACCCAACCCTTTCTGTGGTTCTCTGATTCTCCGTTGCTGTCGCTCTCAGTGGGATTGGTGCAGCACCTCGGTCCTTGGAGGTGTCAGCAGACATCTCTCCACCTCCTTCCTTTCCTTCCACATCTCAGCATCTCCCCCTCAACCCTTTCTCTCTCCTGCTTGGAGCTCCCCCATCCAGCAGCCTGGGCAGAGACGCTATAAACAGGATATGGGCTCTCTGGAAATCTGCAGGCAGGAGTGGCTGGAGGTATTTAATAGTATCCCTGCAGTAAACAGGGATAAAGGGGGATCAGCTGTATGCAGCAGGGAGTAAGTATCAGATAGAGTTGCTCTACCATGGCGACTATTTACTGAAACAGGAAACAAATATTTTTTGGCTTTTGCCAGAGAAAGATTTCTTTAAAAATGTGTTAATATTAGAAGTAAAAATGTATCTTTTAGACATGTTAAGTGGCCGTATTCACTGGAGTTTTATTTACTATATAAAGGTTAACATTGGTCTGTTTATCCTACGGACGAGATTTCCAGCAAATTACAAGAAGGGTCATGTAACAGTCAGCTCCTGCTTGCCTGAGCTTATTTGCCAGAGCCAAATCCCTGGAGCCTGCGGAGCTGGAGCAGAGAGAAGGGATATTCAAAAGGACTCTGAGAACGGGAGAAAAGAAATAGCAGAGACTTGAGTTTCTTTGAGTTCTCTCACTGGGAAGGTGGAGGCTGGGCTTATCCTCGTGCTGGGGTGGGGGGTGAGAGGCAGAGGTGCTGCATTGGACCCCCCCGAGCCATCCAGGGTGGGGAGAGTGGCCAGTTGGAGGGAGGCTGAGGAAAATCCCTGGATGGTGCAATAAAGCCGCTTTCCTGCTAACCCCAAAGAGCCAGTTTAAAGCCTGGATCAGGAGATTTGATCCCTTGGCCAACCCTTCTTATGTAATTTTATTATGAGTACTCTGATTTACTGTGACTACTCTGCTCGAGATATACTCTCACTGGATACTCTGCTCCAGAGAAACATCCAGCCTCTGTCCTTCATCCAGGAAGGACATACTGGGACTTGTGCTGAGGGAACACAATCATTTACATTTCTCTCACAGCCATGCTGTCCCTTTTCTGAAGGGCTAGGCTGTCTTCTCCCTTGCCCTGTCCCCCATGATCTGCCAGTCCCCTGCCCTGGATGGGCTGGTCATCTCTTCCTCCTGCCAGTTTTGGGACTTACTTCTGCCTGCAGCTTCCCACACTGTCCCGAGGGGAGCCAATTGTCCAAACTCTTGTGAAAGTCCTGGAAAATTATTCTGTGTTAAAAAATACATCAGAAAATGGGTGCATTATTAATGGCCCTGCTGTCAGCACCACGAAATCCCGACTGAAGAGCGAGGCAAGGATTTTCTTTAATGAAGCAGTGCCGGTGCAGTCCAGTAGCTCTGCTGTCTGGAAGAGGAGCTTGAGCCAAATTATAGCCCTAATATAGAAAAATCAAGGCAAGTATCAAAAGCCTGAGATACCTAGGAGGCTGGATTAGGTGATTTACTACTCTTCTTGTGATTTGCATAGCCTTGTTAGCTGGAATCAACACGACCTTGGGAGGGTCCTGGCAGGGTCTGGCTGCAGTCTGGAGGTTTTGGCTCTCAGCTATGGGATGGGAGCCCTGGGATCTGGTCCTGGTAAGTGTCTGTTTAACACCTGGGGACATCTCAGTCACTGGTTGGCATGGACATTCCTCAGTGTTTGCCACCAAAAGGTGCAGCAGGACCTGCTGTCTGTTCACGGTGTGAAGAGGCACCTCGGGCTGGACTCGCTGGGTCCTGGCAGCACTTCCATGGGACAGGTGAAAAAACCTGGCAGGTCCCTGGAGGGTGTGGGACGTGTGTCTGGAGGGGAGAGCAAGCCAACACTGACCTGTGCAAGTCAAGATATGGCTGGGCTCTGCACCTGCCACCATGTGTGCTCCCACCTGGCCTCAGGCTTCACCATGGGCTCTCGTGGAGGGGGGCAGTTCATTATTCCCTGCTGTTTTTCACTCTCTACCCATATCAGCGAGATGTTGGAGCTGAGAGACATTAAGACATCACAAATACACTTCCAGCTCCAAAACTGAAGGCTGGAGGCAGCCAAGAGCCACTCCACAAAGATGCACGGCAAAATGTCTCAGCTGCTGTAGCTGCTGCCACAGGCATTGGCTGTCGCAAGAGGGGAAATCTGAATCAGAAATAATCAACCAACTGGAGAGACCTGAGGATGGTAAGAGTGGAGACTGCTGTTCCCTGAACACTAAGAGCATCCCAGCATCAGCCTGAAAGGGATTGTCCCTCTCAGATGAACCTTTCCAGGACCAGTCCTCCTCAGGGGCTCAACTTCTTGCCTTCATTGCCTGGTGAATAATGACAGGCCCTCACTTGGTCAGAGAGGTAGGAATGACTTTCCATGGCCTTGATGAATCTGTGTTTCCTGTGCTCAACAAGCAGGAAAGCTGAGCTGTGTCCTGCCCCAGGGAGTCACTGTAAGTGGAGAAGCCCTGAAGGAAATCTCCAGCATGCCAAATTTCCTTTCCACGTTTTGATGGAGAGGCAGCCTGCATTGTAAAGGATGGGGAGAGGAACATCTACTCAGTTGCATCCCAAAACAGCAGGTTCATTGGGGTCTGTACCTTCTTTGAGGGATCAGCCCAATCTACCATTAAAAACAATGGGTTTCTGGCATAGGCTGGACCTTAATTTTATGCTGTTCTTTGTTTTGAGCTGCTCTTTATTTTCACAGCTGGCAGGTCTTGAAGAGCTACTCACAGATATGCTGCAATTACCTTGGTGCCATCAATGCCTGATATTCCTCTATCCCCTTTTGCCAATTTTCCTGGGCTTTGACCCCTCATTTAGACTTTATGTTTCCACTGCACCTCTCCATAGACACTCTCAGACAGGTCTTTTAAAGGAGTTGGCATGGCCTTTGCCCTCCTAGGAGCAGTCTTTTCTTTCTTCTCCTCCAGGGAAGTCTTGATCCATCTTTCTTGACTGCTGGGCAAGGTGAAGCAGCGATGGTGAAGAGAGGACTCACTGGGCTTCCAACCATTAATCCTCTACTGTCCAGCTAGCACAACCCTAGTGGCATGTCCCCCCTTGCTGGCCATTGCTTTCTTCACACCATTGCTGGAAATAGAGAATTAATAAACTGCAGCTCAGAAATGCTGATGAACGTGTGGGTTGGCCGTGCTGGACAGAAGATAATTTGTGGTGAAATCCACAAAACGTCTGGGATTTGTAAATGTTTTCATGATGACTTGGCCCTTCTCCAAACACTCCCATCTACTGACAAACACGAGCCATGAATCACTGCACACAGGAAAAACTTCCAAGCCCTTGACTTACTCCTCACCCAGTTCCACTACACTGCTGAGAGCACTCACTGCCCTGTGTGGGGACAGGGGCTTCAGGGTCAAGGTGAAGGAGATGCTTGGCAGCCCCATGGATGCTCTGAACAGGTCTCTGGGCAGAGGAGGTGGGGAGATGGCACCCTGGCCCACAGGACTGAGCTGGGACTGTCCCAGCTGCTGTCATGGTCAGAAACAGCCCAGAGATCACCTCTTTTCCCAGAGAGCAGATTCACTTTCCCTGCTGCAGGTGGGGCCCAGGAAGCTTTCTGCCTTTCTGCAGTCTGGGCTGTTGGCACTGCACAGCTCCTTCCGGGCTGCCTGCAGCATTTCCCATCAGTTCTGAGTTTGGGACTCAGGATTCAGGCTCTGGCCAGCTGGCTTAGCATGAAAAACCCTCAAGAGCTGCTACATCAGGACATCTTTGCCATTGGTCACCCTGCAACCAGCAGGACCCTCAGGCAGGGTGGTGGCTCACCCCAGTCAGGCAGATCTGCTACTGGGGACCAACCACCTCAGCCCAAGTCATAAAACACTGAACTGTTGATTCCCAAACACAGTGGTTGGCAGCAGAATGCTGGCTACTGGCACTCAGTCCCAGAGACTTGAGCCCATCCTCCCTACCTGCAGAATTTCTCCTGTGCATCTCCAGCATCTCCTTTCCTTGGCTTGCAGCAGATTTTTTTCCTCTCTCTCCCTGTTCTTGTGATGTTTCCACCAAAATGGATCAATGAGCCAATCACAGTCTGTCTGGCACGAGGGAATAGTTGATCTGGAAGCAGGATTTCCAGGCACATGGATCTCCTCAGAAGCAGGAGCTGCTGTCCTGGATGAAGGGGGAGGGCTGAGATGATGTGGAGAAGAAGGAAAGGAAACTTCCTCTGAAATGAACTACAGACAAACCCATCCTCTCTATTTGCTCCTTGCAACCCTCAGATCTGGATTTGCCACTTGGCCTCTCTGGCAACCTTGTACAGATACTGTAGATGGGCCAGGCACCTTTGAATGGCAAGTGGAGGACAGAAACACCTCTCCCAGCTCCAGCAGAGCAGTCCAAGGTTGGGATTTGAAAAGGATACCCCACAATTTCTGTTGAAAAACATTGCCGCTCGTGGGAAGGGCTTGGGAATTTTGGTTTGCTGCTTCCCATCTCTCTGTTAGTGACAGGATGTCAGACTGCACCTTCCTCCCCATCCAGCAGAAGTGCCAGGAGGAGAAAAGGAGAACAGAGCAATGTTTTGGTGTCAGACATGTGCTCCCCAAAGCCTTGCCAACTTCTTGAGAAAAGAAGCTGTGGACTCCCCGTTCCTGGAAGGGTTCAAGGCCAGGTTGGATGGGGCTTGGAGCAACCTGGTCTAGTGGAAGGTGTCCCTGCTCATGGCAAGGGGTGGAATGAGATGGGCTTTAAGGTCCCTTCCAACCCAAACCATTCTGTCATTCTATGATTCCTGGCATTGGCAGTGTTTTGCCATCACGTGGCAGAAGTGCCCCTCCTGAAAAGTTTGGAATCTCAGGAAAATGCCTTTTTGTGAGCTGGACTGAGACAAACTTCATGAAACCTTTCATAGAAGGAAAGCCACTGAGATGTTTTGTTTTGGAAATACCTGGAGTCCAAACAGTTTGCTATTTCTGAAACCAAACTATTCACAACTTCCTGCAAACCTGGAAGCTGCTGCTTCCTGCCAGCTGCTCTGGAAGTGGCTGAGGAGCACGGGAGGTCTGGGACTTGTGGTTGCCTCAGAGCTGGGAGGGCAGATGAGCCAGCAGAAGTGGGGGAGCTCAGAGATAGCAGCTTGCACCCAGTCAAGTGTGCACGATGTCATGCACTGCCAAAATCCATCTGCTAGCGAGCTCCCAGCCTGTCCTGTTACAAACACAGAGGCACAGAATATGTCTGCTGGCATTTTTGTCCAGTGCCTCCTAGGTGAGTGCCACCCTTTACAGGTAGATGCTTCTCTTTACCAGCACATTTCCTTCTTGGGACTTTTATGTTTGGGGAACAGCTTGTTACCCCCAGGACGTGATCCCTGATGTGGCAAAGGGAAAGGTCCTTTCTCCTGCCAGAACTGCAGGGACTGATACAACGATGCCAGTCCACATCCTTCTTTTTCAGACAGAATTCAGTTAAACCAAGATGGGCAGTGTAATAGGAAGCAAGGGATGTGTGGTCATTTCCAAAAAACATCCCTGATCACACTGCCTATGGTATCTCTGCAGGTCTTCCCAAGAGTTTGTGTCTCTCCACACCCAAGGGTGGGCACCAGGCTACTAGAGAGGTCCTGCTGCACTGCAGAGGCCAGTTGGCAATTTGGAGGGGTTGGTGTGTGAGGTCTCACACCAACAACAGCCCTTGGTGGAAAGAAGGTGCTTGTGTGGCGTTTCCAACCAGAAGAAGGTCACAAGAAGAGATGGTTTGGGAAACCCCATAGGGAGCTTGTGGTGTGTGGAGAGCAGGTCTCCCTCAAACACGTGCAGTGTGTCTGTGGGGAGAGAGTCTGTTTTCTCGGGATTTGCAGTGAAGTTTTAATTCAGCATTGGAATTAAAATTCATTTTATTATGGGGCCTTTAAATATTTCCAGAGCCTGACCTTTTCTGGAGGCTGTTGACTAATTAATGTCTGGTCTGGTGTTCTTCAAACTTTCCACATAGTTCAACTTGTTGCCAGCTGCTTTCAAACACATTTTTCAAGAAATTAGGTTGTAATTAAGTACAGTTATTAATGACTGTTTTTCCTGTGCGTCCCATCGGGTTTGCAACTTACTTTGCTCCATGTGGCTGAAAATGGCCAATATTTCACAGGATGAGTGAAGGAATGCCTAATATGATCTTTGACATGTTGACTTGACACAGTTCCAACTCTGCAAAGTGTAGTGGTGATCACCCAACCCCATAGGAGAGACCTGGGTAGAATACCCAGAGTCAGGGTCAGGTCCTTGTGGGCAACCTGAGAGAGGGGGCAGGGAGCTCCTCCACCCTTGGAGAGCCCGCCCATGGGGTGAGCAGTTGATGCAGATGGGTTGGTAGGAGGATGGAGAAGAATGAGAATGGAGAGGAGACGACGCAGAGCTGCTGCAATGACGGGAATCACTCTCCTGCTCAAAACTCAGGGTATGAATCTGGGAGCTCTGCAAACCCTGTGAAGCCCATTCGTGTGAACATTCATCTCCTGCCCGGCCCTCTCTCCGCCCAAGAGGGACCATCAGGGGAGACCCATGTGTGGAGAGAGCAGATGGAGCCGAGAGCAGCCAAGAAGGGAAGCGGCACTCCTACGCAGAGCCCAGAAAGGTTTTATACGCTCTCTGCTCTCCGGTGTCGCTGAGGTCACTCCTCTTTGTCAGGCACATGGCAGCAAATCCCCCTCTAATCCCCCAGATCTCCAAGGCATTATAATAATAAAAGCCTGGGCTGAAGCGTCTGAGCAAACACATCGGGCTGAGCAAAGTGTTTTTTCCCCAGCCCCGGGACCGGGTTATTCTGGGAACTGGCAGCGCTGAAACATCAAGGCGGCAACATCATCCGGTGAAATCTGCTGCCAGAGGGCCCGTGGGGTGCGGGGGGTGACGGGCAGGTGAGGGAGCCCACCCACGAGGGGGGGGGACAAGGGGGGTGCATAGCACCTATTTCATTTCCTGACTGGCCTTCAGCTGAGTCCTGGCAGCTCCGGGGCAGCCAAGGCACAGGGTGGAGGCAGAGAGATGCTGACAAGTCACATGTGCACACGTGCACAGAGCCTGGGCACACACACCAACAGCCCATTGCCAGAGGGCTAGGATTTCTCCAGGCCTTTTAAGTCCCTCTTTTTTTTTCCAGGGTCTCACTCTTTTCCTTGGTCCAAATGCCATCCGTTCCCAGTGGGACAGAGGAGTCCTGTGGACTGGCACCACCGTGGTCATGGGGAGGAGTGGAGATGCCACTTCTGGCACAAGTCTGCAGGTGTGCCCATGCACTGGGTGATGGGCAAGGTGGACACTGGTGCTAGAGGTATCCCAGTGGCACAGAAACCCATCTGTGCTCTGCTCCCAAACACAACAGCTCTGCTTAGGAGAGAACAGTGAAAACAAGCCCAGCAGCCACCTGCCTGGAGAGGTGCTGAGGGCCAGGTCAGCCCACAGAGCACCACAGCTCACCACGCAGCTCCAGCCACACCTGGGGCCTGTCCCTGTCTTGTGTTTTATCAGCAGGTGCTCACACATCTCAGTCAGGCTGTGCAGCAGTTTATCAGCATCTGCTGCTGCCCTTCAGCACCTGGGACATGGTTTGGGCTGATCTTTGGGAGCTCAGAACCTGATGGAAGTACCCTGGAAGCAGCATGAAGGAGGAGTTAGGAGGGAGGTGGTGAGAGAGGGCACAGGGAGATGAGCCACCAATGGAGGTGAATCTAGAAAGGCAGGACTTGATCAAGACCCAGGGCAGCCCGTGGTCATTCCTGGAATCAGAGCAAAGCTGGTGTCTCCAAAAGGATGAACAACAGGCCTGCTCCGTCAGCTCAGCCGCTAGAAAGGAGGAGCAGAGCCAAAAATCCAGGAGAAAAATGTTATGCAAAAATTGTTCATCTGTTACTGATTGGGAGGCTGAGAGCTCAACGCAAACCACCCAATAAAACTGGCTTGGAAGAGAATTTCCTGAATCCCAGATTAAGTGAATAAAGATGTTTCAGGAGTTCAGGGCCGCAGTTGGGTGGTTTGCACACAATTTGCTGTTGGGTTTCACCCTTTGTTGCTTAATGAAGAACAGAAGGAGGATCTCCCATCTCATTCAACCAAGGGAAAAAATTATTTCTTCTAAATTTAAATTAATTTCCTGTCGCAGGCACGGCTCTGTTTATCTGTCCTGCACAGGGTCTCCATCTTGGATTGTGGCTCATTCTGCTCCTTGCAAGACACTGTTCCCCTCAGGGATTGTGGCATCCCCAGGCTGGTGGCATTGAGGCAGCTTGGCAGGATTTTGGTATGGCAAGGTTTTTGGCAGAAGTTAATGGTAAGAAGCATTTTGAAAAGCCAGGTCCAGTTCTGAGGAAATACCTGTGATTTTGCACACCCTGGGTGTGTGTCCCTGACTCATCCAAGGTCCTTCCTCTCCATACATCTCACTGCCACCACTGTGCTCCCACTCATGTCCTTGGAGGAAGCTGCAAAGAGCAATGGCTGCTCCACTCAACCTATAGATCTACCTATCATGCTTTTTTCTAAATCATCTTCTACCTTGTACAGGCAAGTAAATGCCTGTGTCTCTCTACAAACTGCAAGCCTTTAAGTCACCTGGCACCTGGAGCACTCCTTCAAGTGCCACCATGAACCTTGCTGGTGCTTCAAGCTCTAATTAAGTGTGGAAACGGGATGAAGATCCCTGGAGCAATCAGAGACTAAATTTTAAAGAAGGAAAACTAGATCAGAACAAAGACATAAAGAACTATAATGAGAAACTTGACCCAATGGCCCATCTCTCTAAGCCTCATCCTAGATTTTGCACAAAAATCTCTCCAGAATATTCCCCTTTGCGGGATGCCTGGGGAATGCAGCTTCTTAGAAGGGGTCCAAAGGCTCCAAGGATGCAGAAAGCTCTTTGCAGCCTTGGGTCTGGAGGCCCTTACCACCACACAGCAAAATGCAGCTTGTCCAGATGGCAACTCAGGGAAAATCTGACCATAACTGTCAGCAGGAAGGCGATGGGTACGAACACCGAGGACAGACGTGCTCTCCAAGAGTCCCACGGGAGGATCAGGAGGAGTAATGGGATGTGTGTGAGCATATTTAGGCAGGATATCAGGAAATGTTTCCATCTCAGCTGTTGGTTTTATTAGAGAAGTCTCCCGTGGGAAACTGGAAGCTGCATCACTTGAGTCACTCCAAGCTCAGCTCTAGATAACATGAAGCAGAGAACAGGCGTGTATTGGTGGAGGCAGATGGCCCAGATGACCTAATGGTCTTTTCCATCACTCCACTTACAATCCAGCCTGGGTAGAGGCTCTTCACTCGTCTCCATCTGACTCAGGGTAATGACAGGCTGGAGAATAACATCTGAGTCTGTTCCAGGGTTATATTCCAGCGTCTTCATTTGAGGTCTCTGGGTAGAAGATGGGCTGCAGAGTGACCTCAGCTGAAGTGACAATATTTCCCAGTCCTTTTGCCAGGTTCTCCTCCTCACACAGCTTGTGTGTGTTGGTGTGGGGGCTGCAGGGTGGCATGGGCTGAAAAGGCCAGGTCCTGGGTCAGAAACTTAGCAAAGGAGTGAAGGAAACACAGGTACAAAAGCCATCCAGGAAAGCTGGAAGAGCGTCTCACCAGCTTTTGCCATCGGAGACACAGTTGTTTCAGAGTGGGTTACTTCCTTTCTTGGCACTTGCTAGGTTCCTGTGGATGGATGGTGGGAGGGGTGGAAGGAACAGGATATTTAGGTGCAGTTGGACAAGCAGAGGGAACTGAGTGCTTTTTCCTGGTGCTCGGGGAAAGCACAGCTCTGCTGAGACGGTGCCAGGAGAGATCCTGGGATTCATCTTGTCCCCAAAGGGAACCCTCAGGAAAGCATGTTCTTCTGAAAAAAAAGCCTTTCTCATCTCCTGAGATCTCCTCCCATTGTGTGAGGTGTGCAGACCTGCTTGGCACCCATGCTGGGATCCTCCTCTCTCCCCTGGCCTGAAGGTCTGGGTTTACCCTGGAGTGAGGACCTCCCAGCCTGTGGTAGTTCCCCATTCCATTATCCTTAATGTCTGGGAACAATATTCCTTCTTCTCAGCTGACTTCAAATCCCCTTTTCTAACTATTTCATTAGAAATCCAGCAGCCTCTGCCTACCCAGCCTGGCCAGGCTGCCCTGTGCTGTTCATGGCTGAGACAAAGCAACTCATGATCTACCAAACAGGTCCTACAGCCTCAGTCCACCCCTCTCCTGACCACGGGCAGAGCCCAGTGGGATGTGCAAGGAGACAGCAAAGGGCTCTGGGTTCACCCTGGTGGCTCTGGAGCTCACCCAGCCCCTGTGCTGGAACCTCCCAGGTCGCCTCTGGCTTCCCAGGGCTTGGGTGTGACACTGTCCCCTCAGCAATGCAGCTCAGGTACGATCCAGCTGACATTTCCATGCTCTTCCCAGTGCTAAGAACTTCACTGAAGTTCACCTCTTAACATCAAAGGCATTTCTAAGTGCATTATTAAGAGGCACCAAAACCTCTTAACTAACAGCCTTTACAGATAGATGGGAAGGAGCTGTGTCAGGGCAGGCTCAGGTTGGATCTCAGGAGAAGGTTCTTTCCCCAGAGGATGTTTGGGCATTGCACAGGTTCCCCAGGACAGAGGTCATGGCCCCAAGGCTGCCAGAGCTCAAGGAGCATTTGGATAACACCCTCAGGCACATGGAATTCTTGGGGTGTCCTGGACAGGGTCTGGAGCTGGACTCGATGGACCCTTCCAACTCAGGATATTCCACAATTCTATGGCTCTTGTTGGCTGTTTGAAAAACAGGACTTTTACTCTGTCACTCGGCCTCCCCTCACTCTGCTCTCCAGTCTAAGAGCTGTCTGGGATTCTCTGCAGCTGGAGAAGAAAGGTGGATCCCTCCAAATGGGAATTCCTTTCAATACTTCAGATGCCTTTCCAGAGTGGGATGCACTGCCTCTGCCAACCCCATCATACTCTTCCCAGAATGCAAACATGGGACTGCCTATGATGCTTCCTAAAAAGTTCTCATTTTAGAAATAGCTGACAATGCTACAGAAATCACTTGGAATGGGCTGTACTGCGAAGGGATAGCAAGGATTTTCTTCCCCTCTTGGAAGCAACTGGTATGATGCAAGCACAAGAACATCATGGGAAAAGCTTGTTTATGGGATTAAAGACAGCACAGAGTGGTTGTCTGGTGTGGGATAAAAGCTTATCTAAAGAAAAACACAGACGGATACTCGGTGGCACAGGAAAAATCAGGCTGGAGGGACGAGGGGTTCATAGGCACTGGAATACAGAAAAACAGGGACATTTCGGTCACCATTTAATGGTGGCTTGATATCAGATGTGCAGGCCACTCTGTGATGATGGAACAGAGAGAGTGGGGACTCTGGAGAGGGTTCAGGCTTCAGCTGGAAGCCAGGGAACAGACAGTCAGTCCCACTGCTGCTGCAAGGCTGGACAGGATCTTGCCATCCACAGGGCAGGAATATCATGGAGGTGGCACTGCATGTGATTTTAGTGACATCATCACCAAGATGGCACATTCAGGTTTAGTGCTTATGCTTGGAAGTCACAGCGAAAACTTGGAAAAGGCTCAGGAAAGAACTAGAAAATTATCCCAGGGCTAGAAATCATTCTCAGTGAGAGACTAATGGAACATGATCTGTTTAGTTTATCTGGTTTTTAAGAGGTGATTTAATCATGGTCTGTGAGAACTGATGTGGGGGAATACTTTGAGTGCAAAGGGCTCTTTAAGAGGGCAGACAAAGACAGAAAAAGATCCAGGGATTGGAAAGCAAAGCTGGTGGTTGTCGGGCTCGAGATAAAGTAACTATTTTTAACAGTGGGAATAACTGACCATTGGAACAAGGAGCTCGGAGTCATGGTAAACTCTCCATCCCATACAGCCTTGGAACCTAGACTGGCCACTCTTCCCTGGATGTGAACTGAATCATATAAGCTATTGCTCTTGGTTAAATTAAAAATGTGAATTTTCAGCTAAGAAAACCTGACATGACCCGTGGTGGAACAAGAGGGGTATTCCACCTCCATCACATGCTCCCACTGCCACTGGCAAAGGCTGAGAGGCACAAAGCTGCTCTTCCTTTGCACCAAGTCCTGCCTGAGACTGAAAAAGTTCTGCTATTAAACCTCCCTTCCGTGGTGTCTCATTTGGAAAGTGCTAAAATTCTCCCAAAAGGCAGCTTTAGAACAGCAGAGCCAAACTTTATTCTAGGAAAGCAACAGCTTAGGTTTCTCAGGACAAAACTGAAAATCAGTTTTCTCAAAGAAAACATGGAATAAGGAATCACCACGCCTGAACTTCCCTGGCATTGTCTGCTCAGCAGTCAGCAGAGGGGATGTTGGGTTCTGCAGAAGCAGGTGCCAGTGGGGCTGCTCAGGTCTGCCTCTGTCCCCAAACACCCTTCCTAAGGAACTCCCTCTTCCCAGTTACACTGGAGGGTTAACAACATGTTCAGACTCATGTGGGGACTTTGCTCTCCTGCCTCGAGGAAGGAACAATACCATGTCATATCTTTCATGAGTATGGTGCTGAAAACTGATGGGCTGCAGATGATGGAGCAGAAGCCCTTTATAGGCTGCTTTGTCCCAGGAGGAGTCAGTGGACTCATCACTTCCCCAGGCACCTTCTGTGGCATCACAGCAGCTCTTAGTGTCTGAACTGGGGAGACTGGGAGATGCTGCAGGGGCTCCCAGGGTGTAACAACAATCACAGCATGCAAATAATGTATCTCTGCTCTGCAGAGACTCCTCATGGCACTAAGAAAGTCTCAGCACTGCCACAGCAAGATGCCCTCTGGTCAGTCAGATGAAGAACCTTTGTGTAGGTGTTCTTTGCACCTTAAACCATCCTTTCTCTGAGGTGAGAGGGCTCAGACGAGCACCGGGGCAGGAAGGTTGGCATCTGACACTGCCATGACTTAAACCACAGGCTCCCCACACGGCAGCCAAGCTGGTCACCATTCTGGTGCTCTGAGCACAAGCCACCAGATGTGGCCAAGCAGCCCAGACAGGCAGGGTGCTGAACAAACAGCAAATAAGCAGAAAATATTCTCAAAATAGCTTAAGGCTAACTCTTGTTTGTCCAAGTTACTTGACCAAGGCTCATGACTGAGGAAGTTACTGGCAGGAACTGAGATCACCCTGGGAAGGACTTGGAAGAGAGGGAAATTCATCTGCAGCTTTGTGTTGCTGGACAGTGGCAGCTTTCATAGCTGACCAGTTGTGTTTTGAAATGCCTCTCACGCCTGAAGCCGGAGTGGATGCTTTGGCCAAACTGAAATCCTGGGCTTGAACTGCACCCCTCAGCTCACTGCTACAGACAGGGTTTATCTAAGCATGTCACCAAGGCTGGGAGGAGTCCTGCATCCTGACACAGAATCCTGAAGAAGTACAGCTGCATCCTTACACACGAGTTTCTGGGAAGGGCATAAGATCTTCTAAATGAGTTCTCTGTGAAACTGGGAACTGAGAGATGCAGATAAAAGCTTTCTGCCTAACTCAGCCCAACCCATTTTACCCATCCCTAGTTGCTTCCTTTATATCTTTATGAGCATTTCCTTGTCATGTGGCACTTGCAGTGAGATCGGTGTCAGTTGGCTGGGAAGATGGTTCATTATTATGATGTCCTAGGTCTGCCTCAATGTCACACCACGCCTCCTGTTCAGCTGGGAATCACAGAATCATGGAATGGTTCATTTTGGATGGGACTTGAAAGCCCATCTCAGTATAAGCCCTTGCCATGGGCAAGGACAGCTTCCACTAGACCAGGTTGCTCCAAGCTCCATCCAAAGTCTCAGTAATTTATGGTAATATGTTGGAAAAGCAGATGCATCCCAGGCTGCATCTCCAGCACAGAGGCACAGCAAGGCCTCTGGCTCCAGTATGAGGCACAGGCACTTCAGGGCTGTGCAGTCAAGGACTGAGCTGCCAAGGGTGTTCTGTGTTTGCAGCTGAGTGTGGATGGTCTCACTGCCTGGACACGGGCACAGCACACACCATCTGCTCCATCCCTATCAATATGAGCCTGTCCTTCCCACCACGAGGGTGGAGATTATTTATCCTCCTGGACACACCCCCTCAGCCCCATTGCTGAGATACCCCCTTAGCTGAGTGCTACTTCAAGGAAAAATCCTGCAGAAGAAAACTGGAACAGGAAAGGGAACAGGAACTTTACTGGATCAGAGCTACAGCCCAGCTAGCCTGCATCTAACAGGGGAAACAGGAGATGCTGTTTTGGGGGGAGCCTGACTGTTCCCTCAGATATTTTCTCTCCATTAGCTCTAATCCCTTTCTGACCATGCTGACAGCATCTCCCTCCACAGCTTCTTGTGGCAGCAGATTCTTGAGGTTTTACTCACTGAGTGAAGAAATCTTTCCTTTTCTCTGTTCCAGAGTGATATCCTACCAGTTCCACTGATTGCTCCCAGCTCTTGGTCTCAGGGATTTGATTTCAGTTCCGCCTGATTCACTCCCTTGGGCATTTTGCAAACTTCAGGCACATCCCTCACAGTTTTCTCTGCTCCTCAAAATTACAAATTCCAATCTTGTCACGCTTTTCACAAGGCAACTCCTCCAGCCTCTTGATCATTTTAATTATTAATTGAATTGCCCTTGGTGTATGAAAATTATCTCTGAGTCTCCCTTCCATTTTTCCAGGTGGTGCAGGTGCCTGTGAGGTACAGAGGAGGTGCCAGTGGAGTTTTTCCCAGAGGATGATTGTTGCTGGGTCCCATACGTTAGAAGAGAGAACACCACACAACTGACACAGGGTTATTTTGCCCTGAGCCAGCTCTGCAAGGGAAGATGGTTGTGCACAACCTGTCCCCAGAGCTAAAACAGTCAGAGGGGCTAAAACACTTCCTTTGCAAAGAGCTCTGTGGCAGACAGACCTTTTCCATGTTTGCCCTGCCCGGAGAGATCCCAAAATAAATAACCCCAGGGGAGAGAGGAGCAGGAGCAGGGAGCAGGTCCAGGCCAGAGCACTCAGCCCCACACACAGGGCAGCCACACAGATCCACGCTGTTGACAGAGCCAAGAATAACTCCAGCATCTCTATTTAATGCCATTTAGAAAAGCCTCCTTCTCTGAAATTGGTGAGCTTCCCCAAAGACGGGATCAATATTTATAAAGGCTGTGACTTCCAGGTCCTGGTGATTTATGTAGGACCCAGGTTGGACAGGGCTGCTGCAGCCCCGGCTGGGTCTGTGGGCAGTAACAGTGCCCGTAATTTTGGCTGTTCCCAGGGAAGCAGGATGGGCTGGGGCAGCCCGAGGAGAAGGTCTGGGCTGCTGGGCAGGGGCAGCTCACACAGAGCCTGAACTTTCCTCCCACGTGAAAAATGATGAATTCTTGAGGGAATTCAGTGCCAGTGCCAACCCAGTCAGGATGAAGTTGCCCAGTAGGGTTGGCTGGTGGTGAACTGGTTTCCCACATCAGAAAGAACTGGGGGCTCCTCTGTGATGGCAGAGGGAGCTGGGGGTAACCCCTGGACACAGAAGATTGACTCCATCCTTCCATGCCTAGGTTTCAGGTCATCTTTCCCCTTCCCAGAGACATGTTTTCTTGGGGAAAAAGACGATTTTAATAATTTCTCTCCCCTCAGTGCCTTGCCATGCCTTCCACTGCTCCTATACAGCTGACTATGACTGCTATAGAAAGCAGATGGGGGGTTATATTTACCCCCCCCCCCCAAGTCATCCCCACAGCTCAATCTTTAGCACAAACAAAGGTGTCAGCAGACCGTGGGGACAGCAAGATGTGGATGAGGATGGAGAGATGACCTTCAGCAATCCCATAAGTTGATTTCCCCTGATAAAAAAAGCTTCCTTTGCGACACCACTTCCAAAGTGGGCTTCCCAACAGGACAGGTCCCAGTCCATGGGAAAGGATGCTAATGAAGTATTCGGGGCACTAGTCCTCTGGGATGGAGGGCTGGAGGAAGGATGCTTCCCAGGCAGGGGCACAGGGCACAGATCTACCTGCATGGCTGAGTGATGGAGAACATCCCCCTTGACAGGACATGGGGGAATGGCCTTAAGCTGAAGGAGGGTAGATTTAGATTGGATGTCAGGAAGAAATTCTTCCCTGTGAGGGTGGAGCTCGTGATCCAAACCACGGCACTGCCTTGGAACAATCAGGGGACTGCAGGACATTCCATCCCCCATTCCTCCAGCAGAAAAAAACAAAGCAAGGTGGTGGGAAGGCCGAGCACTCCCTTCCCTTCCAGCCAGCAGCAGGCACTGGTGTGCAGCTGCCTGCCTGTGCTGAGGGCCAAAAAGGGACTGGGAGGGATTGACCCTAGCAGGAACATGGTCCATGCAGCAACTGGGTTGGGACGTGCAGAGGGACATGTGCCCTGGGGGAGTCGTTTGGAGGGAGAGCAACTAAATCAGCAAGGCTGGAGCCCTGCCAGCACCTGCCACCTCTGGAAATAGCTCTGACAGAGCCCCGGGGTCCAAGCATGGAGCCCCCTTCCCTCGGGTTATTACGCAGCACAGGATACATGAAACATGTTGGCAGCAGTCGGTCTAGGGAGAGCTGAGGAAGGGAGGGAGGCAGATTAATAGGAAAACAAATCAGCACCTAGAAACAGAGCAAATGGACAACATGTAGGGACCCAGACCACCGGGGATGCTGGATCGCAGACAAAGCCAGCCACATGCACGGAAGGGAAAACAGACTGTGAGCAGAGCTGGCCACCTGGAGCAAAGGCAGGAAAATGAAAGGAAAACCTTTTATTATCTAAATGAGGACCCAATTTCTGGGAGAACAGACTCTTCGGCTCAGGAATGGTGTTTGAAGCACTAGAACAGCTGAGAGAGGTGTTGATGGGTGCTGTCAGGAGAAAAAATGAGAGTACAGAGATACTGGGCTTTACCTAAAGCCAAGGCACAGGAGAAAGAAACAGATACTGGATTCTGGAGCAGGGAACTCTGCAGCAGCATGGGCCGGTGGAGGGAGCAAAGCAGTGGGAGAACTGCATGTGCTCAGTGTCCAGGACAGTCTGCAGCTTGCAGATCTTGGAGCAGGGATCTTGCTGCTCTGCTATGGATAGGAGGGAGGTTGTGCTCAAACAGAACAGGAGCTGCTGACTGCAGTCTCTGAACCCCCAGCTCACTGCACTGCAGATGCTGAGAGATCCCTGCTCACCGTGAAGCCCCTCCTGAGGAGCTTTGGAGATCAGCTCCGAGAGAAAAGAGTTCAAGCTGAGCGGGGCAACCCCTTCACCACACACGCAGATGGATCTGCAGCCTGCTACTTTGTGATAGCACTGGTGTGGCTGGAAGGAGAGACCCAAGGGATGTCCCAAAGATCCCAACATATGTGAGTGCCGTGGCAGGACAATAATTTGCACAGCAAGGCTGGTGAGATCACGGAAAATTGATGTGACAGGTACCAGTAGTTCCTACCAGCAGGTGAGGGGTGAGCTTCGGGTCGCATTTAGGGTGGGATTTTGCTTAAAAGAGGCCAGGCACTAACAGCAAGGGACTGGAGAGCTGACATCATGGACAGATGCCTAGGCATGCTGAGTGGAGGATGAAGGCATGCCTGGAGAGGTGCCAGGACTGGAAATTGATGCTCAGCTGAAGACGAGTGCTGTGCCCCATCCTGAAAGGAATCTCTGCAGCCTCCTGAAACTCCAACCTGTCTGTGGAAAGACTGGAAGAAACCTGATCACGTTCAGTAACGGATCACAGATATGTGCTAGTTGCAATAGCAGCCACAGAGCCTGGGAAGTGCACTTTCTGGAGGCCACAGAAGTCAGAATCAGATGGAGAAGGGCCATTTGGAAAGCCTGATGTTCTCAGTGTGTTCTGCTCAGACACTGGGCCACCACACTCAGCAATGGTGGACACAGCCCAGTATCCTGTGGGAACCTGGACACAAGACTTCTTTTCCCATATACCCCACAGAAGGGAGCAGGAATAGCAAATGCCACGGAGATGGTCTCCCTTGGGAATCCTGGCAATAAAAAGCAATGAAGTAAAAGCCAAGGAAACTGGTGGACCAGGAACTACAAGAAGGCATTACAAAGTCAGTCTGGGTGCCACCAGTCCTCCTCTTCAGTGAAGCTTCACTTTCACTGGAGAAACACAGCAGTGAAGTACTCTAATCCCATTTACAGTCTGTTCCTAATGGGAATGTCCCCTTCCCCACGACATCATCCAACTCAGTTTTGAGGGCAATTTAGCTGGAGTAACAGGGCAACTTACAGTCTCTGAGTACAACCCTGGAATGTGCTGGCAAAGGCAAGAGGATGGGGCAAAAGGGGAAACAGAGATTTCTCTGCCATAAACCAGCTGCTCCAGTGAGAGCTCCAGGAAGGGGGAGGATTGGAGTGGGAGGAAATCTGGAGTTTGGTACATGGAGAGTGCACTTTGCTTGGTAACTCCCAGCATGTCCCCTGGGACAGCTCGGAGGGGTTGTGCATGGTGTTCCGCTCCATTACCTATTACTTTATGCCAGCACATGTAAATAGTAATTCTGGCACAGGTTCCAGCAGAGAGCTGTGTGCAGCACTGACCCTCAGCACACCCTGTGATTCCAGCTCCCTTGGAGACCAACACCAGGAGCAAGGAGATTTTTGTCCACACATGGACAGGCTGTGCCTCTTTGCATCAACAGTGCTTTGGAAACTTTAAAGGATCTGTGCAGGTGAAGTGTAATTTCATGTCAGCAAACTCTCTGCTTCCCCTTGAGAACTACTGTGCAGCCCAGAGATCTGGCCCTCAAGAGAGAAGCCTTGGGGTTAAAAAGATGGAAAGGAGAAATGTTTACAGAAAAAAAAGGAAGATAAAAGAAGTCTGCACGACTTGAAATTTTCTGTGAAAGGTTTTGCCTGAGATGGAGCGTTACAAACCCCTGAGAACAGCAATGTTCCAGTGGAAGTCACAAAATTGATGTGCCTCTGCATGGTGTGACACGAAGCAAATCTTTCACGCACAAATCTGCCTCTTTCCAAACTCCAACAGTGCCCTCAAGTGCTCAGAGGAGAAGCTGCAAGCCAAGGATGGAGCTCGCTGCTGTCTCTTTTCCTACTCCTTTTCCCCTGAATGGGCGGACCTGTGCCGTGTGACAGCCCATCTGTCTCCAAGAGATGCTCCAAGAGCTTCAAAAGCAGATCCAAAGTCAGCGTTGCCCGGAAAAGATGCACACGTCACGATCTGGTGAAAACAGCGAGGTTTGGATTTTGCCACCAGAGCAATCCCACCCAGTCAGACCTCCTGGACCCATTCCTTCAGATGATGTGACCTCTGGAGAGGAAAGGACGGCGCCCCAGTGTCCCAGCTCCAGGGGGGAGGTTGAGTTTCACCCCTTTTGACTCCCTGCCGTGAGCTTTTCAAGCTGTGTGGAGGCAGTTTTGGCAGAGCAAGGCAGAGCAGTCCTCACTCCTTCAGTGGGCTGGGTCTCAGCAGGAGGGGCTCTTTGCAGGGACAAGAGATAAGGCCTGTTTGGATCTGTGGGACCTCTGGCTCCACTCCCAGTAAGAGTGGGAGCTGGAGAAATGCTCACCTGGGCTCCTTTGTGTGATACTCAGGTGATCCCTGTCAGGATGGTGAACTCAAAACCAGCTCACCTCACTCAGGATTCCCTGGAGATTCACGTGGTACAGCTTCATCCCACAGTCTTACAGTTTGAGGAAAGCAAGCACTCAGTTATATAGCTTCATTCACCAGCACTTGCTGTACAAGAATTAAGATGATTCCAAGGGACAATAGGGAGTTACTGTGGTGGGAATTGACAAAGCTATACTGGGACACTGTTCTTGTTCCCTGTTCCCTAAGCCTTTTCCTTATTTGGGAAGGCTACTCCTGGATCATGGTGTTGGTTTGATTTACACTGCATGGACCCAAATCCCTTTGAGTTAAGCAGCAGAAGGGACAGAAACAGGGAGATGGGGAAGGGAATTTCTGAATCTGTTTTTGTCCCTGTAGCCAGAGTGTCACAGTGCCCCTGACCACCCTACCCCAGCCCCTGAAGGAAAGTCTGCCTCGCTTCTCTGAAGGCATGTGTGTTGTTCTCTTCCATCACTTCTCAAAATGCCACTGTCCTGTCACCTCCTACACCACTGTCCATCCCCCATAGGGTAGGAGACCACAGCTGCTCTCCCAGCAGGCTGCTGTCATCCCAAGCAGGCCACCCTGAATCACAGACACTGTCCAGCAAACAGCAATTTCAGCTGCAGAGGTGGTTTCAGCAAAAAGCCACCCCTTGATCACCTTTTGCTGCACTGGCTTGATCTGGGCAGGGATAGACATTCAGCTTTTTTCTCTCTCTAATTATGGCAAAAAGCTCTTTCCCACAGGTGCCTGCTCCAGGAGCTTGCTGGAAGTACCACAACACAAAGCCAGACCCTACACAGGCAGGCTCAGAAGCATGTAGCCAAAACCTCCCTGCTTTTAGTGGCTGAAATGCAAGTTTCTCCCCCCAAGGATCAAATCTCAGGGTACTAGAGACATCAGGACTCTGCCATCAAGGACGGTCTTGCAGGAAAGGTTTTGCTGCTGCAGAGAAGGCACCTGATGCAACACACAGCTCCTGCTCATCACACCACGGACAGAACGAGGTGGCCCTGCAGCAAGCACAGATCTGACATCTGTGTGGGGATGGTGTGCCTCGTGTAGCAGTCACTGCCCTTTGTCTCACCAATGCTCCCTGGCCAGGGCCAGTCTCTCCCCACGGCAGCCTGGAGCAGGTCATCATCACAGCCAGGGCATCATCTCCAGGTCAGCTGCTGTCAGCAGCCTCCGAGCAAGAGCCACTGGTGACTTCTCAGGGCTTCAGCATCCCCTTGCTTTGATCAGCACCAGCCTGGGGATAAAAATAACCAGGTGTGGGTGCAGCGCTTTCTCACAGAAATCCCTTCAGCACATAAGATAGGAGCACTCAGGAGAAAACTGGTGGAGCAGGCACTGACAGCCACAGCAGAGACAACTCAGAGCCGGAGATGGGTGAAGGACTGTGGTCTGAACAGGTCCCCAGGAACCTCTCTCCACAACTCCACGAGAAAACAGCCTGTCCTGCTTTTGTTGCATTCATCAAAAGTGACCTTGAAACCTATTGCTGCTATGCCATTTCTATTGTTCTGGCAGAATAGCTGCTGTGCCACTCTCGGCCAAGAATCCTGGCCAAGAGGCATTTCCCTGGCAGGGCACAGAGGCCCCAGAGCAGAGCAGGTCTCATCATGACGTTGTGGGTTTCTAATTAATACCCATTTGTCTGCAAGCTGATCTGCTTGACCACATGCCAGCCCCAGAATTTCATCTGCATCCCTGTGGAGAGGGCTTGGCAGTCGCCAGGACCCACAATCCCAGGCCTTGCTGCCTGCCTGCTGCTCCTATACCAGGTCACACACAGCCTAGGATATCACTCTCCCCATCTCAGTACACTTACCCTGCAATTAGCACTTGTTTATGCAAATGAGCCAGTTCATTAGCTCTCCTCCTCAATCTATCAATAGATGGAGCAGATAACCCCCCTCCAGGCCTGGGAATGTGAATGATCACACCTGAACCTGCCGCTCTCTGCTGCTGCCAGGTGAGGCTGGGGTTTTTTTTTATTATTATTATTATTTTTCATGCAAAACACAGCCAAAATCTTTCTGCTTCCCCGGTGACACCAGTCAAAAACAAAGCTTCCCCAGAGCCCTGTCGGAGCCGGAGCACAGAGGGACCGTCAGTTTTCAGGTGTGCAACCAGGCGGAGCGCAGAGAATGGCACACAGGAGGGGAGAGGGGTCACATCTGTGCTGGCACAGGCACGGTCCCTGCAGAGCTGTGGCTGAGCGATGCTAGCGGGGTGACTTGGTGGCCTCCCACTGTCCACAGCACTGGTGTTGGTGGCAGGGCCAGTCCCGCTCGCTGGGGCCATCTGGAAGCTCTCAGAGCTGCCGAAACGAAATTCACCCCAAGACCTTGTGTGAGCCGTGGGCCGGGTCAGGTTCCTGACAGAGAGACCTGGAACATAAACACACCAGGGCACTCTTGCAATGGCAGAAATACGCACCGGGGTCCCATCACCCCCGCCCTGAGGGCAGGATGCTGGCACACAGACTGAGAACAGCCTGTTCCCACCCTGCATCCTGCCACACACACGGGCTGACACGCACAGAGCATTGGCAAGCACCGTGGCCTTCAGCATTTGGGGGCTCCTTTGCCCCTTGCACGCCCTGGGGACCAGCCATACACCCTGGGGCCAGCCATACACCCTGGGGATCAGCCATACACCCTGGGGATCAGCCATACACCCTGGGGCCAGCCATACACCCTGGGGCCAGCCATACACCCTGGGGATCAGCCATACACCCTGGGGATCAGCCATACACCCTGGGGATCAGCCATACACCCTGGGGATCAGCCATACACCCTGGGGCCAGCCATACACCCTGGGGCCAGCCATACACCCTGGGGATCAGCCATACACCCTGGGGATCAGCCATACACCCTGGGGATCAGTCATACACCCTGGGGATCAGCCATACACCCTGGCGATCAGCCATACACCCTGGGGATCAGTCATACACCCTGGGGATCAGCCATACACCCTGGGGACCAGCCATACACCCTGGGGATCAGCCATACACCCTGGGGACCAGCCATACACCCTGGGGACCAGCCATACACCCCGGGGATCAGCCATACACCCTGGGGATCAGCCATACACCCTGGCGTCCCTGCCTGTGACACGCACACCCCTCACCACCCCAGTTTTGGGCCTGGTGCTGGGAAAGGCCTCTGCAATCATCAAGTCCAACCTGTGGCCCAATACCACCTTGTCGATTGGACCGCGGCACTAAGCGCAAGGTCCAGTCTTTCATTAAAAATCTCCAGGGAGATTTTTAATGAAAATTCCAACCCCTCGATGTCGGTCGGCGGGGGCTGCGAGAGTGCCTGAGGCGGCGGGCACGGGGTGAGGGTGCGGCGGGAGGAGCCGCGCAGGGCTCCCCCTCAGGGCTGGAGTTCATGACTTCAGGAGCTCTTAAATTACAGACACAGCGTTTCTAGCTCAGAAAGGAACTTATGTTTATTCAGCTCGAGGTGCAACGCGTAGCTTTCCACAAACCAAGTACACCAAGGGGTAAAAACCTACTTCTTTTGCACAGTAAAACTCGCACGAACCCGCCTATCTGACACATTCTCCGCCTACCTAATGAATATTTATGTAGGCAATGTGACCTCACGCAACGCTTAAAACACAGAGTTCTTTCCCTCGTTAGACAACTTCTGTTGCAGAAATTATCCGACTACATCAGTCACCTTTACAAAAGGTGAGAAGAGCCAGCCTTGGGGACAGAGAATTCCACTGAATACACAGCGGGGAGGCGGTGGCCCCAAGATGGCGGCGCCGTGAGGGGGGAGCGGGCGGGGCTGGGGGCGGCTGTGCTTATGAGGGGTTTATTGTTCCCCCCGCCGCCGCTCCGCTCCCAATAAAGGTAAAACCACGGCGATGGGGGCTCGGGGCCGCGACCCCGTCGGGCTCCCCCTCCTCGCTACCCCAGACCCACGCCGCGGATGGGGCGGTTCGCCTCGTCCCGCGGGGCCGGGGGACGGGAGGGTCTCTCCGTCGCCCGCAGGGTCCCTGCGAAGCCTTTCAGGAGGTTAAGGGGGTCTAGGAGGTTTAGGTTCCCCTGCCTGCAGCCTGGCCGGGAGGGGGGACCCCCGCGCCCCACCAGTGGGCGCTGTGTTAAATCGGAATAAACCTTTGAAGGTGCCCCCCCAAAAACTGCTTTGCCTCTCATTTAAAACACTACCCGCGTTCCCTCCGCCGAAGGGAGCTGGATGATCCCGTGTGGCAGGGGATTTTCCTTTTGTAACCTGCACATTAAGGATGCTCCCAGCCGGAATTTTGGCTCTACCAGCCCGCTGGGTACCAGGGACTGTCCAAAGGTGTTTGTCATTCATTAGCTGTGCATTAGGGCCTCTTTGAGCTGTGACCCTCTCCAGGATGTTTTTTAAGGGTGGGCTTGGAAGGGGGTTTATCTTTTGCTTTCACGCCTTTGGCCACAGCACATTCCTCTCTACTCACATCCACTAATCACATCTGTTCTTTGGGATGATCCATCGAGACTGGGCCTTGGAGAGACAAATAAACAGGTTTTTTGCACAATACCAAAAAGCGAGCGGTCGGATCCATTTTTTCCTGTGTGATCTCTCGACAGAGCTGCTGCAGAGGAGCAGTGAGAAGAAAGCAGCAGGGCTGACCCTGTTCCCAGGTGTGTTACAGAAAGGTGCTGTGGTGGGTCCCGGTCAGTGAAGCCAAGCGTCTTGTGTTTGAGGAGGAATTTGTGTTAAAACCCACCATTCAAAGACAAGAGTGGTGCAGGAACAGCCTGTCAAGAGTAATGACCAGAACAGAGGTCCTCTCCCAGCCTCTCGGCCCTGCTCATTTGCTCATGTTTCATCTCTTCCCACTATATTTTAACTGCCTCTACATACACTTAAAGAAGGTGCCACCTAAAAAAGCGGCTCAGCAGTTATAGAATTCTTCCAGGAGGTGGAGGAAGTGCATTGGCTTCCTGGGGTAAACCCCACTCGGCTTTCACGGTGCTGAATCTTCCTCTGCCGTGTATTAGAGCAACTGCTCTCACATTTGAAGAGCTGTTGAAGGGCCTTTTGTGTTAATGGAATTTTGTGGCTGAGCAGGTGCCTCGGATGGCCCAAAGGAGGTGGAGACAGCAATGGAAGTCCAGGTGTCCATAGACTCAGCTCACAGTAATTGTGTGTACTTACTAAGAAGTCTGAGGGAATCGGACCCATTTTGGGGTGACCACGTTCGAGAAGTGACATTTTCAAGATTTTTTTTTTTTTATTTAATTCCCTCTGTGCTTAAACAGGCCTTTGGATCAAGGCACCTCAGGGGTGTGTTGAGCCATGTCTGCCCTTGGCTGTGGGAACAGATGTCTCTGTGCTTCTTCTGATGCAAAACGGGTCACAAAAACTGGTCTGGTGTAGTTTTGACAAGTCACTAATAAATTACAACACACAGTTCGCTGATATAAATCTGCCTTACAAACAGCAGTTCAGATGTCCAGCTTCTGTTAAGGGAACAAACAAAATATAATTAGCACTTTTCAATGTTCTTGGAAACAGTGATCTGTGGCTGAGCAGTGACTGGAGCAAACTGACAGTTTCTTTGGGTTTGTGCAGGTTTTCAACTGCATGATTTTATTATTCGCTTTTTGGGGCAAACCTACAGGTTTGAAGAGTAATAGAAAACTTAACATTAAGAGTTGGAGCAGAGCTGTTTGTTTTTCAATCTGTTTATATTTCTGTTCTGGGCATCAGTGCAGACAAAATGCGTGGGGTTCGAGCGATATATTCTGCTGCCTTTAGAGACTGTGGAGCAGTGAATTTAGTCAAAGTGTTGCTTATTTTCCTCTGTTATCAGTCTGCACTGATGCTCTGAACTGCAACAAAACAGATTGAAAACCAAATTGGTGTGCCCTATCTCCTTGTGCTGGATTTCACATTATCCTCTGGGCGAGCTGCCTGCTCTGCCCCTTTTGAGCACCCCAGAGACAAGTAATGACCCCTCAAGCCTCTTTTCAGCACTTCAAAGACTGAATTACTTTTGGTGGGAGAGGTAAGAAAATTGAATTGCAGTCCTTGATTTCTCTGGCTTTCCAATAACCCCCATTGTAAGATCATCATCTTGGTAACAAGAAAACCGGAAACTGTAAACACACGCAGAAAATATTCAGATTGCGATTTAAGGCTGTCACTGCCCTTAACTCCTCGGAGCTAAAAACAAAACATTGCCCCTCGTTTAGAGGCCACTGTCATTCCCAGGGCCGAGAAATGAATCCCAGCTTTCCATCCTGCTGAATTCACTTATTTCCATAAGAATTGTGAAATGAACCTCTGAGTGGGTGCCCGTGGGCCGGGATGTGGTCAGCCCCTCTCACAGGGCAAGAAGCCTTTGTGGGCTGGCACCTGCAGTGACCACTTTGGATTTTTAGCTCCCTGAGCAGGGAGTGCTGGGGAGCAGGAGGGTTTAGGGGTGCTCCTGGGAGCACCTCCCATTGGCTCCAGCGCAAGTGGCATTTACCGAAGACAGGGAAGTTGGATCCTTCTGTTCTTCTTATCTCTTTCTGTCCACTTTATGTGTTTTGTTTTGTTTTGTTTTCTGCCTGCTTTGTTTCAGCCTTTTTAGAACTCGCATAGGACTTGCTTTCTTCTACTTTCACATCGGGTGTGCAGGTTGATTTTATGGAGCTTCATTATCCACGTGGGCACTGCAAATTATCCATCCCTGCCCGGCACTGGGCTGTTCTGTGCCGGCAGCAGAGGGAGCAGCAGGCTGTGGGTTTGTGGCTTTCAGAACCACTGTGCTGGGAGTGCTTCATTTTTTTTTTGGTAGTGTGCAGCAATAGTAGTTGGTTTGGGGTTTATTTTAAAGCTACAAAAAAGCCTGCTCCAGGAGGAATTTCTGGCATGGAACACATCCTCAAACTGGCTACTGAGATGGATGCAGGAGGAGGTTTTGGTGTTATTAATGGCAGCAGCTCTGTTGACCAGCACCTTGCAAAAGTCCTTAGTTATGGCAGTGAAGGACACACAGAATCATTTTGCTAAGGCTGTAGGGACATTAAAATTCTTTCTGTGCCTTCTGATGGGTGTTCCAAAGGTGTGGGTACTGTGGCAGCAGGAATTGCGAGGGAAGGATGGTCTCATCCATGCACCTTTGGAGCACCTGTCTCTGCAGAGTCTTAATTGCTAAAGTGCTAGGTCCTAAATTTCAATTATCTTTTGATGAACCTGGTGACGTGGGTGGCTTTTGAATCTGTTGGATCTAGATGGAAGTCATTATATGAATAATGAAGAGAAGTAATTTAATTTGGGCACTCTTTTTTAGTTATTTGGATAGAATTGGGTGTGCATCTTTCCTCCTTCTCTGTGAAGAAAGGCTGTTGCTCTCAACAGATCTTTTTCTTGTTCTACTATAACTTAAAGAAAAAGACATGATTCCCTCAAGCTGTGGAGCTGTGTGAGGGCAGGAATATCTGGGAAAAGGTGGAATGAGCTGGAACTGAACAGTGGAGGGTAGTGTTTGCTGCAGACCTGTTCCGGACCACCTCTACTTGGGAGTTCAGAAGAAGAAGGGGCATCTTTGCTGAAATGACCTGAGAGCAGTCACAGATGGCAACTGCTGCTGAAGGATAATGGGGGACATTTACCAACATGTTGTCAAGTAGAGCCTTAGGAGTTTTAGGCACTGTTGAAAATTTGGCTTAAATTGCTTATTTCACAGTCTCACTGGAAGCTGGTGGAAGGAAAACTCTTAAGCCATCCTGGTGTTCTCCCTGGAAAGCTGGAAGGACGGGGTTTAAGATGTCCCATCAAAGGATTAATTATGCAAAGCCCAGTTGTTGTGAAGGTCGGATGGGCAAATGCCCTGTCTCCTTTGTCCCCTTTGTCACTCAAGTGAGTCAGACTTGGTCTTGGTTTGCTGGCAGTGTGTCCCAGGAGGGATGCAGAGAAGCAGCTTTAAGATGAAGAGATGACAGTTGGCCTTTTCCTACCAGTGCTGCTGCCAGAGGCAGACAGCTCCTCTTGTGTCAGCACTCATCGCTGCTGAAGGATCAGTTACCTGCTCTCAGACATTCCCAGTTCCACCCAGCCCCCCAGCCACATCTCCCAGAAGTCATCCAGAGGATGGCTGGAAGATGAAGCCAGACAAACTCAGGTGAGAAAGAAGACATGTAAATTAACAGAATAACTGTGGTGGTGGAGGGTCCTCCCCCTAAAAATCAGTTCTCATCATGATGGGGCACCTTGCTGGAAGAGAGGCTGAAGCCAAACCTAAGTTACTGAGCCTGGAAATCTGGGAGGCAGTGATGGATGAGGAATCAGATTGCTGGTGTGGTCCCTTCTGGCTCTAAGCTTTGAATAAAAGCCTGAAGTGTGCCCTAAGTAGGGGGCAGTTGCCTTGAGGCTGGTCTTGGCCATCACCCCTTGTTACAAATGCCCTTTCTCTTTGGCAGGCCTGGGTTGCTGGGTCCCTGTAATTAAAGAAGTAAAATGTATTTAAACAAATATGTCTGTGCTAATTGCTTAGGACACATTTTCCAGTGCTCTGAGTTGCTGTAATGAAGAAGGGGACATGCTGCTAGGCTGCTTAGAGCTTCACTGTTCCGAGCTGTCATGAGCAAATATGTCTTCTATATTCCTGCCAGGAATAGAGGGAGCAGACGGTGCTGCTGCCTCCTCCAGCTTGCCACGGTGCAAGCAGTAGGTTTCGTGCAGAAGGCTATTCATGGCAAAGTGAGCAGACGTCTCCTCCAGGACATCGATGTTTCCTGCTTGTCCTTTTGGAGAAAGAGCCACAGCTATTATTATTTAACCAGCAGACCCAATTTCATCTCAGATACTGGAAGTCCTTCAGCTTCAGGAAAGAGTGGGTGGACTAAAAATGCTGCTTACATGGAGCCTGGCAGAAGAATCAAGCCCTTCTCTTCTCCCACAGCCAGCAGTGACTCCGCTCATGGCAGTTGGTTCCTTGTGATTTACAACAGCGTGGGAGAAGAGCAGAGCCCACATGTTGGATAGGCTGGAAGTGCAGGTGGCCGGCCCTGAGCGTGGCTGAAGGGGTGGATCTGGTACTTGCAAAGCTGAGCTGCAAACCAGCCAACTTTTGGTAGCAACGTGCCCGGAGAAGCAGCAGGGTGGGCTCCCATCCCACTCAGGTTTTCCTGCCTTCCAGAGAAGGACCCAACCAATGTGTGCCCTTGCTTCAGAGGTACCCAGATGGGGAGCAGGACACCTCTGCTTTGAGGGGATGTCAAAACCACCTGGGATCTTCCAAAACATGTTCCATAGCACTTCATCTTTAAAGCCCATGGGAGTTCTTGGCTGCTCAGGAGAGCCATCCTGCCTGTCTGGGATCCACCACCATGGATTAAAGCTCGTGCCCTGGTGACAGGCAGTATTACTGCTGTTCTCTGAAAGAGAGCAGGAAGCTGAGTGCAAAGATGTTAAGCCTTGAAGGTCATGTAAATCGTGTCCATGCAGGTGCTCTTTCTCCAGTGTTCATGCTGTTTTGTGGCCTGCACCAGTGTTAGGCATCCAAGTGTGTAGACAAGGCAGTGACATCTTTATCTCGTCTAGCTTAGATAAAAACTCCAGGTATCCCGCTGATACAGAATTCTGTTGGCAGATGTCCTGGATGTTCTCCCTCCTGCAACAGGGTGGGGAGGGGGGAAGTAAAAGGAAGGCTCTTGTGGATGAGATTTAGGGCTGTGGACTTCTGCAACAAAATTACAGCTTGGGGGCAAAGACTTGTGAATTGATGAGTTGGAGTGTGGTGTGCTGAGGCCCTGGGCTGCAGGCAGACCTCTGTCTCTAATGTTCACGTGGCCCTGCCCAGTGATGTGGGGAGAAAATGAATGTGTCCCAAACCACTTAGTGCTTTGCAGATCAAAACTAGCTTCTCAGATTCTCCTCTGTGTTTGGTGGATGATCTGAACAGGTCTTCCTCCCCTGCTTCCCCACCTGTCCTTTCAGAAACCAGCTGCTGAATTCAGCATCAGCTCCAGCCCCTTTACCTGGACCTGTAGAAGTAGAAATAGAAGCAGGTATTTCTCCTCCTGGCCAGGAACTTACTGTGAATCGCACCTGGGTTCACCATGACTTGATGTCAAGTGTCTCCAGGTCCCTCCAGGAGGACTGAAGCTCTGGCCCTGACCAGCCTGCCCATGCTGAGTGGAGTGGCTGTGTGGAAGAGCCTCCAGAGCTTGCTGAGCCTCCAGAGGGGAAAGGGTGATGAGGGATTTAGGTGAGACTTCACAGGCCTGGGCACAGAATTGCCTCCTGTTGGGAACACATCGACTCCCATTTTCCTGTTATGGGCCATCTTTTCCTCTCTGTTTGATCTTTTTAGTTTGCCTTGGGTTGGTAGCAGCACCCTGTTCTGCAGGGATTTTCTTCCTTTGGCCTTTGCAGTTGTTTCACGCTCAAAGTTTTGCCAGAGCTGTAGTGAGCAAAATTTTTCACGCCCAGGTGTGTGAATGCATCTGCCATGCGGTGGGATCTGATTTTGTGCAGGACACGGGGCTGATCAGACAGTCTGTCTAACAGCAAGTGAACAGAGTTGCCTGCTAATGCTGCCTTATCCTTTAAACTCCTATTCAGCATGGGAGGAAAACAGAGGCTGTACTGGGTTTAAAATAAATGTTCCATTTATAACTGGTGTTAAATAAACCGTTGGTTTTCCCTCCAGGCTCTGTGATATCTTCAGAAGGGATTTGTAAGTCACAGTTTTCCTATTATAGCCAGTGTGCTGGTTACAAACCGATGCCTTTCAGTCACATCATGCTTTCTGCGAATCCCTTCAATTAGCAAATAACTCATCTTGTTTCTCTCGCACAGCAGCAGAGAGCAAAAGCTGTAAACTGGATTTCTTTCTTGGATATGAAAGTGTTTTCTCTGAGGCCCTTTCTGATGCCCAGGCTGTGCCGAAAAGACTCGAGCAGAGAAACTGATGCCTCTCAAAAGGAGGTAGGTGTGTTTGCTTCCATAAATGATGAAGTTTTTTCTTAGCCCACCCTGCTAAGGGCTAGGATAGTTTGTGCCTCGTTCAGGAAATTGTTGCATGGGGAAACTGGTGCCTGGTTGTTTGAAGGGCAACATGTGCTCACCTGAGCACCACCCTGGAGAGAAGCATCTGTAAGTGCAAGCTGCTCGTGCACACAGATGAGGAAGTGTGTCCTGCCCTGAAGACATCCTCGTGTTGTAGGAGAGAGCTCCAGCACAGATTTCTCCCCTCCTGTTTATGGCATTTGCTTTAGGAACTGCATCGACTTGTAAACAACTGACATATGAGATCTGGATTTCCCAATATAGATTTCCCAGGCTCTTGGCACTGTCTTGCCGTGCTCTGTGGATGGCAGAGCTGCCGAGGGGGCAGTGGAATGGAGGGTGGCAGGGGGGTGCCAGGTGCTGCCCTGTGAGGCTTCTCCTGGCAGTGTGCTCCTTTAGGAGCAGAGCTGGGGAATGGTGCTTGGTTACTGTTGGAGGGGAAAGCTGAGCCTGGTGCTGGGAGTGTGCTGAAGGGTGCTCTGGGCTCTGAGCAGTGGTAGCCACGTGCCAGCCCATGTCCCAGCTCAGAGCCACCACAGAAACAGCAGGATGTGGAACATTTTGGCTGCGGTGGCATTCTGCTTCTAAAAGCCCAAGGCATTATGTCTGTTAGAAGGAAAACCCCCAAACATGTATGACAGCAGCGAGGAGAATTCCCTTGAGTTAGGGAGCACAGGATTGTTTTCTGCTGAGCCCTTAAATGTTCACGGAGGGAAGCCGGTGTTTCCTTAGCTGCTGGTTCTCCTGATGGTATTGAATGTAACATCTCGAGGCCTTTAGGAGACAGATTTGTGTTTGCAGCAGCAAGCCCAAGCCTAGCTGAGCTGACAGGCACCTCTGAGTGCCCTGCTGAGAGAAGGATTAGTTTTTTGTACGTTTGTTTGTCGCCGCGATCTGATCAGTATGTCAAGGTTTAAGGTTTTACTGTTCTCCACCCTTACAACTGGAGCAGAGCTGGGGTGAGTGCTGTGCAGTGGGGATGGGTGTGACCAGAAGGGATTTGGCAGCTCAGTGCCCCAGCAGGCACCACCTCTGTCTCCTTCCTCCCTCGCTGCTCGCAGCAGGGCAGAGCTGTGCCTGCTGAGTGCCCAGGCAGGTGAGCTGCAGCTTCTCTGCTGCACCACGGCCTCGCTTGCTGTTGCTTTGCCATCACTGCTGTTTCGTGTTCCTTCAGCACCTCAGACCCGGCAGGGAAGGTTTACAGACCCATTCGCGGCCCTTTGTGCTCCCAAAAGAGCTGTTGCAGCAGGAGCCAAGCAGAGAGGTTGTGGTGCTCAGAGCAGCTCTGGGTGCCTGACTGCAAAGCGGTGGCTGGACAATTTTTCTGCAGCTATAAATAAATGCTGAATAAATGAGAAATGGATTTTCTTTAAGCCTTCTCTGAAAAATCACTTCTCAGCTGTGACAAGCATGAAAAGTGTCAGCCCCAGGGCAGTGGGGGAACAGGCTGCAGCCTGTTGTAAGCAAGGGCTGAGCCAGATCTGTCCCTCTCTGAGCTCCCCCCTGGGATCAGCGGGACCTGTGGGCACATGCACTGAGTGTGGGCTCTGTTTGTAGCACACAGAGCAGCTCTTTCCATCGAGGGCCTGGTGTTTTCTTTAGGGGGAAGCACAGCAGTGTGTTTTTAGAGTCATGCTTGAGGTGCAAGTTCAGCTCCTAAGAGCCCAGCTCGGATGTGTAATTCAGGCTGAGGTTGTGCCAGTGCTAGATGTCAATGGATTTTCTTTCTCTCTCCTTTTTTTCCCCCCCCTTCCCTTCTTTGTATCCTCTTGCCAGTCATTTGCTTTAAGTCTTGGGTGCCTCGGGGCAAGTAGAAGCAGGTCTGGAAGCGGGTGAGATGCAGTTTCTTTGCAGAAAGCGTTGCTGGTGTGCTTGCCCTGCTGCAGGGGAGATCTCCCATCCCTTGTGCCCTTCCACTTGGGAGCCTTTTGGGGGTGGCTGATCTCTCTGAGCAAGCAGGGATGTGCTTTGGGCAGCAAAGCCTGGACAGTGTGAGGGTTCAGGTGGGTTTTGCAAGCCAAGGCTGTCCTGGTTCCAGTGGGATTTGGGTTTGGATGCTTCTTCTGTTGCTGGTGAGCTCATCCCTGCATGGTGCCTTGTTCCTTGCAGTACTCCTGTCTGCTCCCCTCTGCTGTTCCTGCCTATTTCCTCCTGCTTCCAGTGGAGACTCGTTCAGTCGTGGGCTTTTTTCCCAAGAAGGCTTGTGGTACAAGGCTGGCTTTTGTGAGAACTATTGCTTCTCTTCTGATTTGGGTGTTCTGTTTTGCTCCCCGAACTGAAAAAAATGCAGATGAATTGCTTTTCAGTTTAGGGAGATGTGATTTTTGGGCTTGTTTTTGCTTTAGAGTTTCTCTGTCTATCTCGCATAAACTATTCCTATCTAATTTGGTTCTGGCTTGGATGAAACCTGCTTGGAAATGAGAACAAGACCGAAATTGCAGTAATTTGGGGAAGCGTGGAAGAGCTTTGCTGGTGTCAAGTCTTATCTTCCTGTGCTCTCTTAGAGAAACTCAATTCAAATTACTGCACAGCTCATTTGTTCCCTGTACTGCTGGGTTCAGATGAAGTGGGGGAGCGCTGATGCTCCCACGTAGAATAAATGTCACTGTGCTTGTGGATCGTTTCTATTGCCTGTGGGCCCGTCCAGTCGTTGTCGTCCTTCATTTGCAGCTGCAGGGATTTCTGGATGCAGCAGAAGAAAGAAGTTTCCTGTTATCTTCTGCATCCTGATTAGGAGTGAAAGCTTGTGAGGGTTTTGCTTTTTTTTTTTCTTTCGTGGTGACAGAGCTAGAGAACTTTTTTCCACCCTGTTCTCTGTAGTTGTGCAGAAGTTTGGGCTGAGCTTTTGTTCCAGATGTGTGGAGCAAGCAGGAGGTCAGCATTGTCCACGGAGCCTTTGTGGGGTCTCCCTCATCAGTCACGCAGAGATGCAGGCTTGAAAAAAAAAAGCAGTTTGTGTTTCTGAAGGAGAAATGGGAACATTTTTTTTTTTTACTGATGATTATATGCACAGTGATACCTGGGGCTCTGGGTAGCAATGCTGTGCTATTTTAATTTAAAAAATCGCCAAATTAAAAAAATATATTGCAACAATGCAAGTTACTTTTCATCCCTGTTAGCACAAACATGGATTTGGCAGGATCTGAGCACCTTTAGGATGGCGAAAGTGGAGGCACTTTGTGTTTTACAGGCTCGTTTTGATCCGGAAGGGGCCAGGCATGCAAACCTTGAGAACAAACATGATCTGGTTATCAAGTCTCATTACAAATTAATGTTTGCATTTTAAAAAAAACACACCTTTAAGTTTGTTCTCCAGCACATCTGCGGCATCTCCTTTCTTCTTTACACCAGAGCCCTTTAGGTCCACGCTCCCCGTTCGGCAGGAAGGCCCAGTGGGAGAAGCTGGGCCTCGTGCAGCTCCCCCTGTGAGGATGGCCATTGCACTAGGTCACTGCACTGCCTTGCTCCCCAAATCTGTGAGCATTTCCACCTGCTGGGGAAGCCAGCTCAGCCTCCCCCGGCGCAGCCCCAAGCAGTTGCATTCGGTCTTTTCATCACTGCAATAAAAATGACAGTGACAGCAGAAAATGGCCGTTCTCCCTGGAGCGGGGCTGAACTCCCCGCTTCAAAGGCACCTTTATAGCATCCCTGGAGTCTCCAGTAAAGGCTGGCGTGTCTCCTGGAGAGCTGGGGAGCCTGTGTCTGCAGGGGCAGTGTTTACAGCGCTCAAGGACTCCGGGGAAATGGGAGCAAGAGTTCCAGCTTATTTCTTTGCCTTTTATTTCTGTAACTGCACGGGCACGTTTGCCTCTGGTTGCTGTTTCGGGTCACCGAAGTAGATTTTTGGAGCTCTGGGTTTGATTGCCCGGCACGCTGGGAGCCCACGGCACTCAAGAGTTTGTGTGCCTCCTCTCCAGAGCTTTCTCTAGGAGACAAAACTCCACTGGGATCGAGGTTGGAGATTGCTGAAAGTCCTGTTTGAAATGGTCTCTGCTTTCTATGCAGGTGATCCCTCCTTGTTCTGCAGTGAGATACAGTATCCCTTGCCCTAGCCTTGGCCTTCCAAAGTAGTGGTGATAATCCATGGTTTATCATGTCCCTTACCCTTACTGGCCTGTGGCTATTTGGGGAAGACACAAAAGAGAGGTTTGGTGCTGGAACCAGCTCCAGTTTGTGGGATTTGCTGTACAGGTAAGGGCTGGCAGCAGGGCTTGCTGCCCTCCTTCCTGGGGCTGGAGCTTGGGTTCAGTGGTGTGTGTTTATGTGGTGGTTTTTGTGGGTTTTTTTTTGTTGTTTTTTTTTTTTTTTTGTGGTTCTGTTCAATTTTTTTGTCCCCTGAACAAAATCCCCAGGGTTCTGCTTGCTGTGTGTGTTTGTACAGGGCAGTTCACTCTGTTACCCAAACCTTCTTGCATTTCTGTTCTGCTGTAGGCTCTGGCTGCCTGTCTGGCCGAGGGAACAGGCACTCTTGAAGAAGTTGCTGAGCAAAGTGGAGCGTGCTTGGCTCAGGGATGCTCACACCCAGGATGGTGACACCCAGGACAATTGGCCCCTGGACACTCAGACCCTCATGCCTTTTCTGAAGCTGTTTCAAGACATGAATTCCAAGCTGAGAGCGGCTCTGCTGGGAACAGGGCACGAGAAACCCCACGGCAAGGAGGTAAATTGGAAATTGAGTGCTGCGTCTTGCAAATTGAGTGGATAATCTTACAGGCAAAGCAGAGAAACTCTGTATCCTTGGATGCAGGAGGTTTATAATGAGCTGACCAAGATCCTGGAGCATTTCTGCCTGCAGCAGCAGGTGTAGCTGTGCTGGGCTCTCCCCATCACTGCCCGGAGGGCTGGATCGATGGCTGGCTGGCAGCCAGCGTGGGTCAGAGCACAGCTGAGGCTTGGGATTGAAGGCTTCTTTCTTACTCGAGCCTGACACAAAGAAGTGGCCTTGCAAACCTGGTGTTAACCTCCAGCTTGCTTTATGGCTTTGTGCTCCGTTAGATAAATCAGACGTTTTCCTTTCATAGAGTTTAAAGAGAATAGTAAAGTGATTTTCCTCTGCTGCTTGTGCTTGGGATGAGCTTTGCTATTCACTTAGATCTTTCACAGAGTCTCCCTTGCTTCAGGAGCCTGTCAGTTCCTTCAGACTGACTTGTTTCTTCTCTTGTGTTTCTGAATCCTCTTCCCCCCAGAGAACAGAGCCGAGGAGGAGACGCTGACCGCTGGCTTGCTGGGCTGCAGGGAGGAGCTGATCCAGGGCGTGACACAGCTCAGCCCCATCGGGGAGTTCTTGGAGGCAGCAGAGGAGGATCCCTGACCCCCTCAGAGAAGGGGGTAACAACATCTGGGATGAGGCAAACTGTGTGGGTGAGGTGGGATGTCAGCAGGATGCAAGGCAGCGTCCTACTGTGGTTTGCCTCACCTGGCTGTTTCACCTGCCCCCTGCAAAGCATGTGGTGCCTGGTGTTCCTCCTAGCCCTGAAAATGCCTTTTTGGGAGCATGGAGAAGGCTCTGTAGGGGAGTGTGAGCAGAACCACTCTGCTACCTGCTTGCCAGTTCCTGGTCATCAGCTTCCCTTTCAGCTGACTCACAGCTTTAACTCTTTTTTTGTAGCTCCTACCACACAGTTGTCTGTAACTTTTATGTATTGAAGGCAGCAGTTGGTGGGGAGGACTGTTGCTCTCCTTTCCTGTAAGCAGTTGCACTATGTGTGCTGATTTGCAGAAGCCATAAAGGACAAAATTCTGTGCATAATCTGCTTTTCTCTGTGTTTAGGGGGAGCTGGCTGTACCCTGTGCAGGTGGAACTTAGAGGGTGCCCTTTCATGGTGGGGTCAGGACACAGCTTGAGACCTCCTGTCCTCGTTTGTCACATCAGTTAGTTCCTCTGACACAGGATTATAGTGAGTGGAAAGTTGCACCAAGCTCTGGCAGCTTCATCAGCACTGGGGAAATCAGGATTTTCATATATGCCTGTTCATGCTGCAGTGTGGCCTTTCTTTTAAAGGCCCCACCTTTTCCCTGCACTTTTCTTTTTGTCTTTGTGGAATCAGGTAGTTAAAATTCAGCCATTTTTTGCTTCCCTTCCCATTTTAGAAAAACAACCCCCCCAGTAATAACCAAAACCATTGTGCCATCGTAATTCTGCTCCTTGGGCACAGGATACAGCCTGTAATTGCATCATCATGGCCCCTGCCTCCTTTGGTGGAGGAGCAGCATTATTCCATGTTTCTTTTCATCCTTGTCAGTCACTGTGTGCTCCGTTTGCTGCAGAGCCTCCAAACCCTGCTCTGAATACCAAATCTCCTCTTCTATGGGATCCCTTCATGCTCTTGTTTCAGCCCACAGTTTCCCATCAAAAACCAGATATATTTGGGGGGCACTCCGGTAAGGAGGGGGCAGAGCTCTGTCCTGCTGTGGCACATGAAAACAAGGCAGAAGTTGCCAAGTGTAGACTTCATCTTAACGGCTTTCCCGGTTTTCAGGTTTGGTTTGTTTGTTTAATTCCACCCTCTCCCCTCAGACCAACGGAAAAGTGTTTAATTATTCCAGAAAAATTGATTAAAATGGCGGGCCCGTAGCACATGTGCAGGTGGGATCTCTGGTATCTCAGGGACTGGGAAAAAGCACATGGAATTTGCAGGCACCTCTGAAGGTTTCATCTTACCTGACTCAGCCAGTGTTGCACTGGGGCTCTGGGCTGACAGGGATGGGATCTAGTTCTCCAAGGGTTCATAGAGATGAGGCTTTCCTTTTTCTTCTCACAGTCCCTGCCTCATTAGCTACACATTTATTCAGCAAGACAAGTGCTAGTTTCACAGGTAACAGCCTTTTTTCTGGGCAGCTGGGTTCTTTCTGTGCCTGGTCTGAGCTGTGCATGGAGCAAGTTTGGTTATCTTTGCTGGAAAACCAGTACGTGATGCTTTGTGAAGCCTCTGTGTAAATCTCTAGTTTTTTTATGGAGTTTTTTAACCTAGCCCTTCTCTTTTTTTTTTTTTTTTTTTTTTGCGTGCTTAACTTCTGTGGCTTTTTTGGTATTTCTGTAATGTGGGGAGGTGGGGTGGAGGATTTGAATGCAGATTATCACCTAAAAGAAATAAAGTTGGATACAAAGGAAGAGCAGGTAACCTTTCCATTCGTGGTGTCTCGTGGCTTAGGTTGTTGCAGAGTTCAGAGTGACCACAATACAGCGTGAGCTCCCCAAGAGATGCTGCTCTGGTACCTCTTTTTGTGTTCTCTCAGAATAGGACTTCAGACTGAGGGATCCAGAGGCAGCTCGGTGTGAATTGAATGGGAGGACACATCAACAGGTTCGCTAACAGAGTTTGGGCTACAAAAGAAGGGATCTTTAGAAATGAGAGAAACTAATTAAGGAGTTCAGGTGCTCATTAGAGCGGAGGAGGAGCTGTTGGATTAGTTTCTTTTATGTTAAAGGTAGGAGAACTGTCTGAAGTTTGCATCCTGAATGAGAAAGTAGAACTTTTATGAGAGGTTACAGACCTGAGTGAGTGAATAACTTGAGGAAAGGTGGTCTGTTATATGGAGCTGAGTGTGCTGATGGGAATCCCACACTTCGTGTCCCCATTAGACATCATTCTCTTGGATGGCCAGGTCCCTCCTCCTGTTTATTTTGGTGAGATTTTGTTGTTGCTGCCTGCCTGTGGTGGTTCAGGGACTCAGGAGCCCCCATCTTTTGCCTGGTGGGACAGTCCTCCAAGTTTGGGTGGGTTTAGACGTACCCTGAGCAATTCACATCGAGAGACTCTGAAGTCACATGAAAATTAAAAACTAAATTAACATGCAGTGAAATGTAAATGAGTGTTTAATAGAAAGCAAAACTGTGCTCATAATGCTGATAATTTCCTCTGTAGCAAACATTCCCGACAGGCACTTTGCTTTGTCGTTTGTTAAGCACGATTGCTTTCTTGAAACACCAGACTCCCAGCATGGTTAATTATCTCGTGGTAATACCCATTCCAAGGAGGAGCATTCCTTAATTACACAGAGCTGAATCTCCTCAAATTGCAGCTTGAACAAACAGAAGCACAAATATTTCTTATCTTGGAAACGAAGAGGGAGGGAATGATTTGATTTTACCAGTGGCTGATGGATTCGCTGGTGGCACTTTGGGTGTCACCATGCTGTCCTGCTGATGGAAGGGGTAGGTCCTGCACCTGACACAGGGCACACTCTGGTTCTGGAGCTCACCTTGGCACGGCAGCAGAGCTGAGAGTGCATTCATAACAACTCAAATTTGTGTCACAAAATCAGAAACATTCTGATGGGAGAAGGGGGAAAATAATTAATCTGTGAATTTCCCTTGGCTTTGCTGGGGACCAGACTCATGTCTCCAAGAAGTCTTTCTTCAGGGAGCTTTTCATAATAGCTCAGAATATTTCCTTTATTATTCCCCCAGCCTGCCCTTGCCTTCTTCTCCATCCCAGAGAGTTTTCTCTCCTTACCCAGCACTGTGTGTCTTCTGGTCCCACAGACTTTATCTTCCTCCCCAAGCTGTGTGTGTTTAGCTGCCTTTCTCCCAGGAAAATGAATCTGTGAGAATCATGGATTGTTCTTATTGGTAGTGAACCAGAATGATTAAAAGACAGAAGTACACAAACAAAAATTGGGCACAGATGTCTTGGATAAACTGTAAGGTTTGGGTTTGGTTTCTCCTACAAAAGTATAACTGTGCATCTTCTTCAATTTAGAAACTTCAGTGGTGAAAAAATCCTCCTCACATTCATCTGTTTGGCAGTTTTCACTTTTATTTATCAACTAACCAGGTGACAAGTACAATTATAGATTACTTTTAGGACACAGTAGATTTTGCTTAATGTTGCCAGGTGTTGAGGAACAACCTATTTTTTCATATAAAGGTGGTTTAAAGTGGGTTAATACCAAAACAGAAAGTCTGAGAATTTATGTCATTATAACTTCTCCTAATCCTGAAATTCTCTCAACTCATGCACCTGTATCAGTGAGGGACAGACGTGTCTGGAAAGGGATTTCTTTTCTGGTTTCTCAAAGCAGGTTCCCAGCAGTAGAGATGAATCAGGAAGGATGTGCCCTCACTCCCAGACCAACCTGACCTTTCACAGCCCAAAATCTCTGTCAGGTGATCTTGTCTTCTTATTATTTCTCCAGCTACTGAGTGTTTCTGCTCAGAAGGGAAGTTCAGAGGCCTCCTTGAAAGCAGCTCTGAGCACAGCCCAGGAGAGGTGTGTCCTGGCCATGAAGCTCTGCCAGGTGCTGTGCAGTGTCTGTGAGTCCTTCCCACACCTTCAGCCAGTGATGCAGGAGCTGGACTCTGTGAGTGAGAGAAGCACAGGCTTCACCCTTTTACACATGATTGCAGGTGACAGTTTGGTGGTGGACCAAGAGTCCTGGTGGGCCTGATGCCCTGGCCAGGTGTTGGGGTTGTACCTGCAGGAGGATTTGCAGGGGTGATCTCTGGTTGCAGACACTGCAGTGTGTGTTTCTGCTGCTGGGAACGTGCACCATGTCAAAGTTTTGTACATCACAAGGGTTGTAGAGCCCGTAACTGACCCTGTACTGGTGTTCTTTAACTGTGTTTGCATTTTTCCACCCCAGCCCTTGCTGTGGAAGCGTTTAAGCATCTTAGCTCTGTAATTTGTATCTATAATGGGTTATTTTTCAGAATTATTATCCTTAAGCTGTGGGGTTTCATTGGCTCTTCCTGTGCTGTGGGATCTGTATGAATCTGGACTTACATTACAGTCACTTGCCTTTCTATGTGTGGATTTTTCACAGGCTGCAGGAAGGTCATGACAGAGCACAATTGTCTTGTGCAAAGATGACCATGATGGTGCAGTTTCTGGTCCAAGACTATTTTCTGAGTTCATTTTCTTAGAATGCTTTAATTTTGCCTTGCTCCATATGCACTTTACAGAGCAAATGCTCCCCTGTGAGGATCTGTGCTGGTTTTAAAACTCAGCAGGAAGACCAAGCCCACTCAAACAGCCCCCTTTTTGATAGGGGAGGAAAGAAAATCCTAAGAGGATTACAAATTGGAGTCACAATTTACTGAAGAAATTGCAATAAACACAACAATAATAGTAAAGGATTGCACAGAAGAGGGAATGGTTTAACCAACAAAGGCAGGCTGTAGCCTGGCCCCCCAGGGGAAAACCAAAATGGAGTCTGTTCCTGTGCTGTGTGCCACGTGCCACCATCCCACACAGAGAGCAATTTGATGAACTCCAGAACAAATGCAGAGCTGTAACCACGTGTGAGCCCTGCCCTGAGCCGTGGAAGGCTTTCCAGCTGAGCCCGGTTGTGTCTTTGCATTGGAAGGAAAAACGCTGAACTGAATTTGGTGCATTTAATGACAGGGATAACAGAGGTCCAGGAAGGTAACTGCAGGTGTGCTTTCTCCTGGAAAAGATGCAAATGTGGCTTGCTAATTCTGTTTGCTCACATACATTTTCATGGCATCGTGTTTGCGAGCGCATCCAGATCCTTTGGGCTGTGGAGTCCACTGGGATGTGCACAGTGTGGATTTTATCCGAGCACAGGCGCTGGTTCAGCTCTAATCCATCCCTATTTCCTCGTGTGGAAATGCCAGTAGATTGCTGGGGAGTTGGACCAAGCAGGTTGCTGTTACTTTTTAGGGGTAGAATGTTTAATGACTTTGAAAATATGGGTCAGGGCCATCAGCCTTTAAGAATGAACACCAGCCTTGTGGCTTTTAAACTCACCATCACTCTGAGCTTGGCAGGGACAGGCAAAGCCCCCCTGTGCTGGGGGCAGGTCACCCTCTGCACCCTGGGTGTGTTGGTGTGCCCACAGTCCTGGGCAGTGAGGAAATGTTGCTGGAAGGTGGGGCTGGGTTTCTGGGAGCAGGGCACAGGTAGGAGAAATCTGGGATCTCACTGCCTGTTTTAGCTGTAGGGCTTGGAGGCTCATGCCCTGATGACTGTGGAGCCAGCAGTTTGTGTATGTGTGAATGTGCAGCCCACAGGAGCTCATGGACACCTTGCAGTGGGGACCAGAGGGGCCTGGGGAGCCGCTGCCATGGCTCTGGCAGATCCTGCCTCTCTGGCAGCAACATCAAAGAGAACAGAGCTGCTGTCACTGAGTGCCTTTGCAGGGCGTCAGGCCAAGGTGGAGACGAAATCAAGCAAGAAGCAACATCAAAAAAAAACCCAAAAGCCCTGGAAAATGGTATTTGCTTGGCAAAAACATCTATTCTGGATGAAGTGTCCAGAGGAGGATTGCCAGGTACCAGCCTCTTCCTGGCATCCTACAGATCTTTGCGCTGAACCTCAATATCTTAATTTTGAGGCTCCTCGGCTCTGACACCACTGCTTACCAGCCCCAAATGTTGCAGGTGACCAATAGCCACGTGGCTCTTGGCATGAGGTATGAGTGGTAACTCTGGGCCTCATGTCTCGGGGGTGTGAGCTTCCTCTTGGAGCTGAGGAGACCTTATGTTTCTGAGAACGTTTGTGCCACGTGGAGATGTCAACAGTCTGCATTTCCACTTGAAAACAACAGGTTTTGCATCTCTGCTGCAAAAAAAGCCCTCAAAAATTTCTGATAATTCATCTAGGTGAGCTGAAGCACTTGGAGTGCCCTGTGGAGGAACCTGCATCCCTTCCCAACCATGCTCAGCACTGTCAAAGTAATGGGTTGGTTCCTTTGGTTGAGGAACAACATGGAACCTCTTGGCTTCTCCTTGGGGTCCTGCTGTAGCTGGAGCACTGTCAGTGCTGGCAGCTGGTGCATGCAAGGACAGGGTTTGGCTTTTTCAGCCAACTCCATAACCTCCTCTCTAGCCATCTGTTTTCCAGGGCTTTCTACAGTCTCTTCTTGGGAGATCACGTTTGTCAACATAGGCCTCACTTTCCATTCTCAGCAATGTGTCAAAACTCTGCAAAAAGGCTTTTCTTCTCCAGGGTCCTGTGTTTAAAAAAAAAAAAAAGTACAGTTATCCTTCTTCACTTGGGTCAGGAAAACTGACAGTGTTGCTTGCAGGGATGTGGGAAGAAACCTGAGAGGTGACAGGTCAGGGCAACCTTGGCAGAGCAGGACAAACTGGAAACCAGCCTTCCAGGCTGCTGGAAGTTCTCCCTTGACGTGTTCACAGGTTATGGTTCACCACTTGGCATCTTAAGATTTCCAGGTCTGTTGGAATATATCATTTAGTGTCTAGTTGGTGGGACATCTGGGGCAGTAGTGGTGTGTGGGGAGACACTGCTGAGTTCTTCCTATAGGGAAGGAGGCAAGAGATGAAGTTTTGCAAGCACAGGCTGAATTTCCTGTACATTGGCAAAGGGAGAAGTCTGTGCTCGTTTCCATGGCCACACAGTTCCCTGGTTCTCATTATAGCAAAGAAGACAAATGTATCTGTTTGTATTTTGATTTCTTCCATACGTACATTCCCTGTGGGTTTTTTTTTTTCTGTAGATTGAGATCCTGGGTGAATTTTCCAGCTTGTGCTTTTTGAGATGCTGGTGTTACAGGGACAGGGAAAGCATTAAGCTTTGTAAGAAATGAACATAATGAGCAATTTAAAATACCTCAGGGCCCCAAGCAGAAGACTCAAAAGGGTCGTGGTAAGATTATCCGTTCCCTTTCAAAGAGTTTGTGTTTGTGAAGTGTTTCTGAGATTTCTCGTAATTAAGGGCTGGATATCCCCTCTCAGTGGCAGATTTAGGCAGTATCCTATCTGAGGCTCAGGTCTGCAAGCATTTAAGCATGGCTGTAACTTCATGTGTCTGAGCAGGAGGCAAATGCTTGGAAGCAACAGTTTGAGGAGCAAGCTTTTAGGAAAATCTGGCCCTGGTTCTTGGCCTCTGGTATTCAAGGGTCACTCTTTATGCATCTTACTATGCATGGCCAGAGCCATTTTTGGGCAGAGCCACGTGCCACCACTGTGATGGACAGAGTGTCTGATTGCCTCTGTGCAGGACAGACTGCTTGTGAAGGAGCATTCAGGAGATGGGAGACTGAGGGGAAGGTATCCAGTCCTGCTGGTCACCACCAAACCAGTAATTGCTATTTCCATAGGTCCCTTGACTGAGAGAAGTGGGGAGAAACCCAGGATCAGGAAATGGAAGGTGAACAGTGAATCCCAAGTTAAATCTCTGGACAAAGATGAGGACGAGGCAGGAAGAGCTGGTGCCAAAGAAGCAAAGGAATCCCAAGACAAAGCTTCTTCCAAGAAGAGTTTTGTCTGCAAAGCCTGTGGTAAACATTCCACTTCTGCTGCTGCCTGAAGGTGCACATGAAACGCTGTCAGGTGTCCAGAGGAAAGCAGATCCAATGTCAAGAGTACAGCCAGGTCAAACTGACCAAGGAGGAACTGGAGAAGCATCAGCTGGAGGTCCACGGAGTGGTGGGGATGGCCAAGAAAAAGAAGCAGCAGCTCCCTGTGGCATGTGACATCTGTGGAAGAGAGTTTGCTCATGCCTCAGGTAGGGTTGGTGTGAGCAGGGTGTTCAGGCAGAAGTTTGGACAATATAATAAAGTGATAGTCTGAAATCTCCTCCTCCTCCCTGCAGCTCTGTGAGAGCCATGTGTGAGAAACGCAGCTCAGCTCATTTCTCCTGCCCCACTGAGCACAACCACTTTCTGATTAGTTCTTCCCTAATTGGTTTTCCACATGGCTCATCAAGGAAAAGTGGGGCTGCTGGCAAATTTAAAAGCCTCCAAAAATAACCGAGCTGTTCCAGTTCCTGGCTGCTTTAGCAGGACAAGTAAGAGGAGCTGAGTGTCTTTGCCCTGCCCAGGGCAGCTCACGATGTCCTGGTGGAGCTCCAGGCTGGAGGGCACCAGTGGACCCTGGTGTCACTGGTGGGCTGGTGGGGCAGTACAGTCGAGTGGTGCCTCTGCAGCAGCCTGAGGCAAGGCTTCTCCATCCTTTGGGGGCCTCCTGTGCTACTCCCAGACCCCCTTCACCTGCATGGTTTTGCCTGCAGCTTCCCACTTTGCCTTCCCCTCATCCTCTTATCTAGCTCCTCAGATTAGCCACGCAGTCTTCCTCTCCTCCATCTTCCTTGTTTTTCTCCTGAGTAGTTCCTCTCTGTCCCATCTCCCCTAGACTCCAGTGATGCATCCTTCCTCTGGTTATCCTAGTTTCTCCTGCCCTTCCCTCTGGCTGAATTCCACATATTTTCATGCCCCTGCTGCTCCTGTCCCTGCACTCAGTGCCATACCCTCCTGGGGCTGAGGTGGGGCTCTTTCACCTCAAGGGCACAGAGAATGCATTGCTGGGGTTGTAATAAATGTCCTTGGCTCTATTTCCCACTGTTCCACGAGTGTGATGCAGTTGGGCAACTCATTTTGAACGTGAAAGTGTGTAGTACCCCTGGATCCCTGAGGTCAGTGCTAATTTAATCATCCCCGTGCAGGTGTGGTGGTGTCCCGGCACCTCCAGGACATTCTGGACCTTGTGCTGAGATGCTCTGGCTACCCCAGGAAAGCCCATTCACTTCACAGTGTCTTCCCTCTCCCCCTGAGACCAGGCACAGTCCCAGGAAAAGTGAGACTTTAGTGGTTTGATGCTAGGAGTAGGGTAATCTCAAAAATAATGGCAAATGGGCTGCTGGGAGCTCACCATGGAAAGCTGTGGGTGAGCACAAACAGCAAAACCTATGTGTAAAGCCCAAACTCCAGTTCTAGTTCCCACCTGGAAAGTAACATTTCCCTCCCTTTTTTTTCCTGACTGTCTCTTAATTCTTCTTTTCCCTTGGTTTCTTTGCCCTCTGTGGTTTGTGCTGTGTTTCTGGGTGGCAGACACTGAAGATCCCTACAGCTGTGAGAAGGGCCAGATGAGCTTTGCCACCCTGCAGGAACACCACAAGCATGTCCATGGAGCCCATTCCTGGGAATACCATCCCTGCCCTACCTGCTCCAGAATCTGCAGTGCCACACACTGGGGGAAAGCCCTTTGGAATCTGTGACAAGGCTTTCCAGGTGAGCTGGTGCAGCCAGGAGTTGGTCTCACATGCCAAGGTTGCTATTGCCTGTTCCTGCAGCAGGATGTCTCTCCAGGCCACGTGCAGCAATTTGGGGTTGGCAGAGAGATAAATTAAGACAGAGGAGGCAGAGTCCATAGGGAAAAGGCAGGTCCATGGGGAGAGATGGGCTACGACTGCAAAGGGCTCCGTATCTGCCCATCTGGACCCTCAGGAATCTGGTTCACCCAAGTTTCTGGCTACCAAGAGGTGTAGGAATTAAAAATAGTCGTGTTGCAAATGGCATGACTTGGAGGGAATGTGTGTGGGAGCACACTGCTACGAGGGAACAAGAATTCACACCAAAAGGAAACCTGAGACAGGGATCAGGGATTCAGCTGTGTTCAGCTCCTCAGGGAAAAGTGAGAAACAGAGTGAGGTGTAAGTGCTTGTCCTGTGGGAAGAGGAGCAGGTCTTGTATCTGCTGAGCATAATTCCCCTGTTACTTCTGCTTTCTGCATGGTTCTTGCTGCCATGGTGCTCCTGGAACAGAATCATTGAATCCCAGAGCGGTTTGGGTTGAAATGATTCCCCATTTTTAGAAAGGTCCATGATGTAAACCCCCAGCCCACAGTGCTCTGGCGTTTCTGTGCTGGCATGGTGAGGTCTTGCTGGAGGGGAAGCAGCTCAGTCCTGGCTTTAAGGAGCCAAGGAGGAGGATTGGCAGGGTTTGCAGAGGTGCCTGGCTACTCACAGGCTGTTAACACCCCGATGACACCCCATGAGACTACAGCTGCTTGGTTGGAGGGCCCAGTGCTAGGTTTGAACCAAGCCTCTTCCTCTTCAAAATCTCAGCCATCAGTGGAAAACAGTTCCTTGGATGAGAGAACCCAGTGTGCAAGATTCCCTGGGATGGCATTCCTCCAGTGGATAATCACAGAGTGTTTACTGTCTACAGCTGCTTGTGGAGCTAAATTATAGCAATTTTGTGGGGAGAAATATTCAAATTACTCTCCTGTCTTCCCTTGCATCACTGGTGTGTGTGGTTTGGTGTTTCCCATTAGTCTCATGCCTGTTGTAATTGCAGGCCTGTGGAGAGAAGCTGAACGTTGTTACCTGAGCTGAGGCTGGGGAAGGTGTGGGCAGCAAAGGCATCCTGGGGAAAGTGTTGCTGTACCTGTCTGACTCTTGCACCATCTTCCTTCCACACAGGGGACTCAGATGTCAGAGCAAGGAGCAGCAGAGCACATCATCTCTTCTGGTGGCACCCAGCTCGTTGGCTCCCAAGTCTTTGTGATGTTGCCTGAATCCCATGTGAGCCAAAGTGGCTCTGAGCTGGTGCCTCTGGAGGACTTGTTTGGTGGCAAAGTAACTCTGATTTGTGAAAAAACCAAGAGGGAGACAGTGGGGAGTGCCTCTGGCTGCCACTTGGTATCCCCTGCACTGTTCAGGAGCTCCAGCTCGGAGATCTGGGGCTTCTGTGGGAAGGCAATCCCAGGGAGGCAGCAAGCACAGAGTGACCAGGGACAGGAGAGGTTCAGAGACACTGCCTGGGAAGTCTCCCTGCAATCAGCAGCTGGACCACCTGTCTGTCCCAACACGTGAAAAATAAAGCAGAGGAAAAGAATGGGAATTGGGTGTGACCCTCTGATGCTGTGAACAGAGGGGAGGGGACTAATGCAGGACAAAACTGGGGTGTATGGCAATGGGAAACAACAACAACAACAACAAAAAAAAGCTGTCCTGAGAATTTAGGATGGAGATTTTTATGGCTGAATCAGTGATGTGGTCACAGGTATCCTCTCTGCAGGGTGTGTAAGGGCTGCTTTGTGTCTTCTGCTCTCTCCTGTACTGATGTGCAGCTGGAGACCTCCTCCAGCACAGAGCTGACCTTTGGGTCTCTCTTCTCCAGCAGGAACTTCCTGGGAACTGGGCTGAATGACTTCAGTGCTGTTTGGGTAGCACCCTGTGCAGCACAGGTTATGATCCCATCCATGTTTTTGCTGTAACTGTCTGTTGGAAAGGAGGCTCCAAGGCAGGTCTGGCCATCCTCATCCTCTCTACAAGCAAACAGCCCTGGGATGTCCCACCACCTTCTTAATTCACCAGGAACATGCTGAAAAAGGGGAAGGAGCTGTGCCTGCATGCCAGGGTCCCTCATCGCTGGTGTCAGCACCTTGGCACTCATGAAGGTGTTTGAGTGTGGGAGAGCTGCTGTGACTGCAAGTGGACATTCCCCTGCCACAGGGGGGGCACTGCCCTGTAAAATGCATCCAGGTGCCCACTGTAAAGTTTGCTTCTCTGCTGCCAGCATGATGCAACAGCTACACTGCAGCACGCTGGTCCCTTTAAGGCTAAATTTCATAAAGCTTTTTTATCTGCAGTTTCCTAAAATATAATCTGATAATTAATGGTTTGCTGAATCCATTATGAAGTGCAATTAGATAGATGCAGGGTTCCCGTGGCTCTGAGGGGACTGGTAGCATTTATCTTCCTTTCCCTCATGCCAGAAGGTTGAACTCTGCCACTGCAATATTTACACAAGGAGCCAGATCTCAGGGCCTGGGACCCCACGGTGAGCAGGGAGTGCCCTGTTGTGTCCTGCTGCCCAGAGCCATGGGAAGTGAACACTGGAGTTTTCCAGCAGCATCTTGTGCTGGCTGCTCGCTGCCACCAAGCAGAGAGGGTGGCACAGGAGCGTGCCAAGGTGGCTGTGCCAGTGAGAGAGTTTGTTCCTGTTATAACTTGGAAGGCAAAAGGGAGCAGCAGAGCTCCCAGGAGAGGGGCTTGGGGAGCTCGTGGCGTTTTGTGTGCGTGTGTAGCAGCAAGCACATGACCCTGCTGAAGTGTTGCACGTGTCTTGAAGGGCTCCCACATATGGTTTGTCCCCCCAAGCTTCTCGGGGATGGTGACACGGAGGAAGCACGAGGTTAAGTTGCCACTGAATCCAGGAATGACCAGGAGATGGTGCTCAAGGCCTTGAGGATTAGTGCTAGTGGCCAGGTGCCTCTGCACCTTTGTGGAAGCTCCTCTGAGCCTTCCCAGGCCTTCCCCAGCTCCTGGGCTGGCAGCCGTGGGGAGACCTTGAGCCACTGCCCGGCTGAAGGAGAACTCCAAGCCATAGACAGGTCACCTCCAAACCCTGGATATCACTGCTTAAAGAGCCTGGAGCTGGGTCTTGGCCACCTGTAGAGAGGGTAAAATGCACTTGTTACTGAGGTGAAAAGGTGAAAAAGCCTGGGATCCCCCCACCTTGAGCAGGAGGAGAGGGGCCAGAGGGGGAGCTGCTGGAGCCCATCTCATGTGCATGGCACTTGGGATGAGCATGGGGATAATGGCACAACAAGCAATTGTGCCTTGATGGTTTCAGAGCAGATGTGTTGGGGGGAAAGAAGTGGCTTTTGTCCCACAGGCTGGCGGAGTTGGAAGCTGTTCCCCCTTTTCTGACTCCATGGGAGCAGGGAGCTGTGGAAATCCTACACAGCCGGGGGGGGGGGTGGGCTCTGGAGTGGGGAAGGGATTGTTCAGACAATGCTTTGCAGGTGTTCTGGCCTTTATGTGTGAGCTTAGGGAGAGCTAAGGTAAAGCTGATGTCCCTTTGTTCCTGAAAAACTGTGGAGGGGGGTAAAGGTTTAGCAGGGCTTGTGGAGAAGTTTTCCTTATTTCTATCCGTCTCACAGGGCAGGGGCAGCTCAGCCAGGGCAGAGCAGGTATTTGGGGCCTGTTGGCCATGATCCCTTTGATCCCTGATTCCTGATTGTTGTTACAGCTGGAGGGGTAAGGTGTAGATACCACTTCAAGGGTGGTTCAGACTCACCTCTCCTGTTTGGGGCCATCTCTCCTGCCTTTCTGCCCAGCAAGATCCTGCCTGGACATATCCCCAGCAGAATCCTGCCAGCTCCACACACCCAGGGAGAGCTCTGTAGCTCCACAGAGCCCCTCAAGTATCTCCCATATCATTATGAGGAGATAATAACTCACTTTCCCCCATTCCAGTTCCTTCCTGATGGATGAGATATGCACAGCAGAGCAAATTGCAGCGTTAGCAACACCCATGGGAGGGAGATGCATTTTCCCAGGACACATCCTGATCTGGTGTGCACCACACTGGGGATGCTGATGGCTGGTGGTGATTCCTTGTTTTCTCTGTAAAAGTAAAACGTGGTGAAGGAAAGATGTATCTGCAGAGCGTCATTTGAAGCAATTCACTGAAAAAGAACACCTCTCTGTGCTTGAAAATACGATTTTTTTTGAGTCTTCTCCCAGGTGCTGGGTAACCCACTGGGTTCTGGGTCCTGTGCCCCTCTTGCCCTTGGTACCACCCTCTAAGGAAGCAGGTCAGGCTGGAGCATGGGACCATCCTGCCCTTCCCTGTGTCCTGTTGGAGCTGCCAGATGCTCTGGGGAAAAGGGCAGAGTGCCTCTAACAAGCTGGGAAGTGACATCCCATGGAGGACTTCAGGTCAGGTAATGGTGGAATGACAGGACAAGGTGGAATGGCTTTCAGCTGGACGAGGGTGGATTTAGATTGGATATCAGGAAGAAATTCTCCCCCTGTGAGGGTGGAGAGGCCCTGGCACAGGTTCTGACACCGTGTCTGTCCTGTTGCTGTGGGATCCTTCAGAACAAGGGAGGGTGCCCTGAGTACAGCACTTGACCTTTCCCATGTAAAGTGTCATTTCCCAGCCCCAAGGTGCCATTTTAACAGTGCCTGCAAATTCAGTGCTCTGGGCTTCGTTTTTGGTTGGGGTTTTTTATTATTTTTCAATCCAACCTGTTCGTAATTAGGTGCAAAGATGCCACTGCTCACCCAAGAGTTAAAGGAGGAGGTGGCATGGAGGGAGTTTGGACAGGGCTTGAATCCTGTCGTGGGGGGGAGAGGAAGAGGAGAATGGGTACCAACGGTCTGAAAACCCTGTGTGTGGTTCAGGCAAGCCCTGGCAGCCCCAGGTGATGCTGATGTCTTGGCAAACTTTAATGTTGGTCTGGCAGGCTGCCAGTGAATTCAGGCACTGGAAAAGGGAAGTGATGTCTACAAAAGCCCATCCAGCTCAGCAAAACCCGAGTCAGGAGGTTGAAAACCCGAGTCAGGAGGTTGAAAACCTGCCTTGGAGCACGAGAGCAAAGGAGCTCTGTTGGCTGAGGAGTGACCTGGTGGCAGCTTCACCCCCTGTGCCCGGAGATGCTGCTCACTGCCATCCCTGCACTCTGGCAGGTGCTGGGGGGCATCACTGTTAGTCAAGCTCCATTTGTACAGAGCACAAACGCTTAGCTTGGCCTTATTTCCCTTTTCTTGGGCACCCTGGAAATGCCAGGCAGAGACCTTTCCACTCCTGACAGGAGCAGTCAGTCCCTGCTTTGCTTCCGAGGAGCTCGGGGTCAAGTTTGTTGGCCGATATTCCTTCATCCCGTGGATCAGGGATGCTTGGAGCCCTGCAGCATATGGGAAGCCTCGTCTGGGCAGGCTGGCTGCTCGTGTTCTCTGTGCTTCCCAGACTTTCTCCCGCTGGCCCCAGAGCCTCCTGCAGATGGGGAGGGCTGGCTGGGATGGCTCTGGTGTGCACGTCCTCCCTTCGAGCACAGAGGAGCTGCCAACAAATGGGTCTGTCCTGATAGATTAGATCTATCTTGGGGCTGTGCAAAATCATCTCAGCCCACAGGTCTTCCAGCCACTGGAGGCTTCCTGCTGGAGATGGAGTTTGCTGTCTTCCTCTTGGCTGCAGTAAGGTGAGAGAGCCCTGCCTCAGGTTTCAGGCTGCCTGGGGAGATAATCCCTGCCCCTCCAGCTGTGCTGAGCCTGCTAACGGGTGTGATGATGGCTTTCCCTGACATGTGAATCTGGCTTTCTCTGCCCAAGGAGGCCAAGGCCATATGTCACCTCCTCCATGGCCTTGGCCTTCTTGGCCAGCACTTTGGTGGCGAAGAGTTGAGCTCCAATCTTTGCCAGCCACCCTCATCCCCCCGCTTTGCTGTCCTTCACCTGGACTAGGTGTCCCTGCAGGTTCACCCCAGCCCTCCACCCACCCTCCCCTGATCTGCCATCACCCAGACCTTCTTCCCCAAAGCTCGTCCTGCAGAGGTGTGCCTGCACCTCCGCATGTCCCTGCCCCGTGCAGGGCTCTGCTCTCTGCAGAGACCACACCTGGGGGCACATCTGGGAAGTCTCCAATTGCAGGTTTATAATTCCCATTCTGATCTTCTGCAGGAGTCACAGGGAGGGCTCAGTGCTGGGTGGAAAACGGGTGGAATGGCTGTAAGGACCCCAAAAATGTGGGGTTTGTTCCCTTGGTCCAGCCTGTGTGTTTATTTCTTCCAGCTCAGAGGCTCCAGCGAGACACTGTTTGGAGCAGAGCTGCCCCATCCACTGTACTTAATGCCATAATAACATCAGGTTGGTTCAGCACATTGCACTTCAGACCTGTGGTTGTTTTCTTTTGTCCCTGAGTGTTTAAAGCTGCTGTTATTGAGCTGTCCAGTGACACAAGGGGCTTTCTCCAGCAGGGTTATAGATGATAGTGAGTTTGGTGATAACACAGGAGCAGGTCAGATGATCTCTGTAGCGTGTGTGAACTCCCATTTATCAACAGCCGGTCTCTGTGAGCAGTGAATTCCCTGCACAGCTCCCTCCAGCCTCTCACATCAGCTAACCCAGATAATCCTTTGCTATCTGCTATATCTCAGTAGATCTATTAAACACACACGAGTTCTGGTGTCCTTGTGCATAACCAGGGGATGTTGCAAGATTTCAAATCCCCCAGTGCAGGATTCTGTCAAAGTTTTGTTGAAAGTCTAAATAAATAAACCCTTTTTACTCATCCATTTCTCTGTGCTTCTGAGGGCTTTTCTGTTTTAAAGGTGAGGCATTGCTGTTCCCCCAATGGACTGCTTCAGATTGTTGGTGGTACAGCTGGCCAGGAACTCCTGCAGCTGATGGGACCCCGTGGTAGGTGATTGGATTTGGGATCCCAGGAGCTTTGCACAGGTGAGGTTGGGTCTCCCTGCAGCTCTAGTGGAGGATGAGGACAGATCAGACCTGCTTTGGGGGCTCACAGTGACTTATTTCATGATGAGGAAAGCAAACCTTCAGCCCTGCCACGTGTCCAGCCTCTCTGGCTGTGTCCCTCTGGGATGGGCACAGGTGACTGCCAAGCACTGGCACTCCAGAGGGCCAGCAGAGCAGGTGGCACAGAGAGCACATTTCCTGCTGCTGCTGCTCCTCGTGGCTCCTGTGTCAGTACCTGTCCCCCCCCTGCCCGGCTCTCACTGCAAAACGCTCTACCACTCCTGCATTCCTAATGCAAACATTGCAGGAGGATGATTCAGCACTTGGCAGAGAATTGCAGATGCTCCAGAGATTATTTTGAGCGTCTTGGAGTGGCTGTGGGAAGCAGTGGGGTTATCAGGGTCCCTGCACTCCTCCCTGTGTCAGCAGGGGCTCTGTGCAGGGATGTGGGACGCAGCCCTGGGCAAGCCCAGCACGCTGCCCTCCTGTCTCTCAGCCTGCTTTCCCCCTCCCAAAACTCTGCAGCCCCAGCAGGGATCCAGTGCTCCCCTTCCCCCTCAGGGAGCAGGCAGCTCATCTTGCCACAAAGATCGAACACAATTTCCTTTCTCTGTGTCACAAGCTCATCCCTGGGGCTGTGCTCAGGCCAGGTGCTCGCAGGGAGAGGTCTCCTGTTGGGAACAATCCCTTCCACCGGGCTGGGGGGATTACTCAGACCTGTAATTTGAGTGGAGACTAACTGGTTTTGGTTTAAACATGGAAACTGCTGTTTGCCACGATGGGAAGCAAAAAGAATCCAAAAGCATCTGGAATCAATGGGCTGCAGCTCAGGGGGGATGAACAGAGCCCCAAGCTGCTGATGGGCTTCAGCAGGGGCTGTAGGATCTGCCTGTCCCTTGGGAACACTGGCTGGACCCTGAGGGCTTGGACATCTCCATGAGTTTTCCCCTCCTCTGGAGGCAGCAGTGTGAGGGTGATGATGGGGGCCCAGAATCTTCCATCTGCCTGCCCAAGGGATGGTCTGGGAGGGTGTCTCACATGCTCAGGTGCCCTGATCCACCCACCTGGTCTGCTCTGGGTGGCTCCAGCAGGAAAGGGGACAGGAGGGAGGTGCTCACATGAGGCCCCCTGGTCTGGGAGGAGGAGCAGAGTGGAGTGGCTGTTGCTGGGCAGGATGATGGAAAAAGAGGATTATGACAACTGGTATTACCAGGGAGCGTTCCCCGCCCTCCCCCACCACTCCCCACTGCCTTCTTTTTTTTTTTTTTTTTCCTCTCTCTAAGCTCAAATAATGCAGAACACATCCACGGAGATTTTGGCTCAGTTTTCACCCCCAAAAAAACCCTTTCGTCTGTGATGAAGCCTGAGACATCTCTAGCACAAAGGGTTCTTTTTTTTTCTTTTTTTTTTCTTTTTTTTTTTTTTTTAAGTTGTTAACGCCTTAAAAGAGGGGTTTAGGAGAGAACGACCTTCGGTGTCGGTTCTAATCTCGCTGCACGAGTCTCTAATATCCCTCGCTCACACAAATACGTAACACCCAGCTTCCTCCAGAGCATCCTTCAAGAAAATCGATGAGGAAATGGGATTTGCCATGCTGGTCCAGCTCGCTCAGGGTCCTCTCTTCAGAGGCGACTGGACTCACACACCAAAGGGGAAAATCCTCTGCCACCCACGCCAACACTTCTGCAGCAGCCTGAGGGAAAAAGAAATCCCTTCAGAGCATGGTTTCCCCCCCAGATTTTAATTAAATACTTTGACCAGCCCTGTTGGAGGGCCAAACCCTGTTACAGTGCTGCAAAGCCTGTTGTGTCCAGGTTGGAATGAATTTACGGATCACTTGGCAGGACTTGCTTCAGGCCCCTTGTGTGCAGGGGAGCAGCTCCAGGAACCTCCAGCTGTGAAATCACAACCTCAAACAGGGTGAGACAGAAGTGATATCTGATGGGCACTGTTGATGCCACCCACAGGAGGATGCCAGCTGTGTGTCCTGCTGTGCCTCTGTGCTGTTACACCCTGTGGCATGACCAGCTATGCCAGTGTGGCATCGCTGAGGGCTCAGTGATGTTGGGAGGAAAAGGCCCAGCAAGGATTTGAGTAGGGGGCTGGGGTGAACTAGAGGATCTCCACAGTTTCTCTCCAACCCCAACTTGCTCTGGGATTCTGTGATTGCAGTTTTTTGGCAGATCTCTTCCATTTTTCCTGAGGATTGAGTCTGTGGCTTTGGCTGGGTTCCCCTGCTGCAGCACAGAGCACTGTCACAGAACTGCAGAGTGGTTTGGGTTGGAAGGGACCTTGAAGTTCATCTCATTCCATCCCCCTGCCATGGGCAAGGGCATCTTCCACCAGCCCAGGTTGCTCCAAGCCCTGTCCAACCTGGCCTTGGACACTTTAGGGCTGGGGCAGCCACAGCTTCTCTGGGCAGCCTGTGCCAGGGCCTGCCCACCCTCACAGGGAACAATTTCTTCCCAATATCTAATCTAAATCTACCCTCCTTCAGTTTAAAGCCATTCCCCCTTGTCCTATCACTACATGCCCTTGAATGAAGTCCCTCTCCAACCTAAGCAAACCCTAAATCAAGAGTGGTCCTTCCATATTTCTGCTGGACTAGAATTGGACCAAACCCAAACCCCTTTGGTGAGGGCTCCAATGCAATCCTAGAGTCCAGACAGAATGAAGCAGGACAACTCAAGGTGGACAATTTGTCTTACCTGGTTCCTGAGGGAGGAATATCTGACTCCCACTTACGCCACTTATCCAGAAGGATGGGTGTGTGGTATTTTGGTCTGCTCTGTGCAGAGCCTGGGAGTTAAAGTGACAACTTGACAGCTCTGTGCACAAGGTATTAGCCCTATGAGAGCACTGTTATGACCTCTTTCACTTCCCACAGGTCACACCAGCTCTGTCTTACTGTAAATATGATTTGTACCCAGCTCTGGAGGTATCAAACCATGGGTTCCTCTGTCCTGGACCACACTGCCCTCTTGTCCCATTCACGTTAATCTGACCATGAAGCTTCCACAAGTACCCAGACATCCAGCTGGATGGCAGCCCCATCCTGCCAGCATTGCAGTGCTGGGCTCTCAGGCTTGTTGTCACAGTGCAAGACACCACAAGGAAGGTCCTAGAAGCTGTGGGACCACACACCTGATCATTGCATCACTGTGAACATCCTGGGGTCAGGCAGAGGTATCAGCTCTTCTCTCTGTGTTCAACCTCCGTGCTGGCCATGGCTGTTTGCCAGCCTGATTCTGCCCTTCCAGGAGTTTCCTTTCTTTGAGGAAGCTGGTGTTACCCAGTAGTTCTTGATGCCTGTCACCCTTTTCCCTGTCAGGGTCGACCATCCTCCCTCCTGCGTGGTTGCTGCAGCTCCAAGCCACCCGCTCCATCTGTGCCGGGGACACAGCAGCTCTCAGTGCCTGCAGGCACGTCCCAGCCTTCACAGACCTGTTTTAACTTTGCCCTTCTGCCTTCTGTTCACCAGCTTCCAGATCTGCCCTTTCTGGGTCTCTCCACGTTGCTGCCTCCAGGGCTTCCCCAGCTCTAGGATGGTGTCTGGCCTTGGATGTGGGACATCCCCACTCTGCACTGGCTCCAGTCTGTCCTCAGTGGGAGTGGAGAAAACTCTCATGGTACCAAGGCGAGCAGTCTGGTAGTGTTCACTTGGAAAATGCATCACTTATCCAAGCTGTAAATGCTCTGGAAGGAACTGAAAGAGTCTTCTCCTTCCAGCCCCTTGTCATGGGCAGAAACACCTTCCATCCATCCTTGAACACTCCCAGGGATGAGGCAGCCACAGCTTCTCTGGGCAACCTGTGCCAGGGCCTGCCCACCCTCACAGCCGAGAATTCCTTCCCAACATCCCACCTAACCCTGCTCCCTGTCAGTGGGAAGCCATTCCCCCTTGTCCTGTCACTACATGCCCTTGTTAAGAAGTCCAAAACGCTGCTCAGAGCTCAAGGCTGCTGACTCACTGCTGGTAACAAAACTGGGCTGCAGAACCCATCCCCTTTGTGTCCCACTGCTGCTGCAGTGCTCCTGGTGCACCTCCACTGGGCAAATCTTGCAAGATTTCCCCTCCAGCTGGGCATCTCCTAATGACAGCAGAGATTTGTGAGTATTGGCTTCATTATTCGGTGATTAAAATATTCCAGCTTCACTGCGACATGGGGGTGCATTAATGATTTATAGCATTGCATTTGGATTCGACACCTTGAAGAGCAGCTCGGGCCGTGGATTCTGCTGAAATCTGGAAATTAAATCTGGAAATCTACCAGTTTAATTGGCTCGAAAGGTAGGACAGTGGGCTGGATGCACGATGGAGGAAATAGTCTGAAAGTGTCTTTGGGCAGTGCCCGTGCCCCAGAGCGGCGTGGCTGCTCCTGTGTCCTAGCGGGTGGCACTGGCTGGGGTGACAACACCCATCTCACACAGGACAGGAGGCTGTGTGACCCTCTTTCAGGTGTCTGACCCTCTGTCATCCTTCTTGAGGCAGCTTTTGCAGAGTTTTAAAAGTCTCTTGTGAAGTGATGGGTCCTGGGAGCAGAGGGGCTTCCAGGAGAGTTTCTGGGCCATGGGGGTTTCTAACTCAGCACTTCTCTCCCACCTTCCTGTGGGACACTACCCTGTGACCATCTGTCCCAGCAGACCATCCCAGCCCTCCCTCTTGCTCCTCTGGTGCAGGAGGCTGGGAATGACACACACTCGCCTGTGTCTTTGCTGTCCCTGCAGGGAATCCATCACTGAGCGTCCACCTCCATCCTCAGCCTCACCTGCTATTATTATCAGCAAACGCTCTGAGATCTGTTTGCCTGAGTCTCTCGCACACGGCGGGGGCCCCATCGATCGCTTTATCTCTTACCTCTGCTCTTAGCAGACCCCTGGGGCAGTGTCTTTTCCTCTTGCTCGTGTCCTGAGACGAGCAGGAGGGACAGCGAGTTGGGGGAAAGCTGCAGCGTGCTTCAGAGGGATGGACGGGAGGAGGGATGTTTCACTCCGGACATTCCCATCGCAGGATTTCCCCCTTAAACTGGTGCCGGCTGCTGCTTGGGGACCCCCAGGTCTCTTTCGGGAGTGTCATCCCATCCCCTTTTATCTCCACTCCTTCCCAGCCCAATTAGCTGTTTGTTTAAGGTACCGCAAACCTCACTTCGATAAGTTTACCTAATTGCTTCACTTAAGTTAATTACTTCTTGGCCGAACAAGAAAGCAACATAATTGGTGTCAAAACGTATTTGTCACTTCGAATAATGTCCTGGGAGAGGGGGATCTTGCCCCCTTCCCCCCCGGCACCCCTCCGTCTTGGCTGCAGCCACAGAGGCAGCCGGCAGCACCCCACTCCTCCAGGACTTCCCTGAGTCCTGGCTGTTCCCTGGAGTTGGGATAGCCGGGAGTTAGGAGAGCCAGAGGAACGCTGGGCTGAGGTCTCTCCTGCTGAGTAAGGCTGGCAGCGATTCTCAGGGAGTTTGCACCCGCTTCTTTCTTTCGGAGGGTTTTTATTTTTCTTCCCTTTGCATGTGAAAGGATTTGAGGTAGTAGGTTAGCTCACAAAAAAAAAAGCTTTCCCTGGGAGCGGCTGCCTGACGGACTGGGGGGTGAATGCCCCGGAGAAAACGCCTCCCACTCCAGTGAAATCTTCCTCCCGTGACCTGCACCGGGAGGTGAACTTTTGTGCGAGAGAAAGATAATCCCCTTCGCTCACCGGGCCTGAAGGCGCTGTGATAAAAGCTTTATTCAAGATCAAAGACATATGCGCCTTTTTTTTTTTTTTTTTAACTACTACGTTAAACAAAAAAAAAAAAAAAAAAAAGTTTGGTTTATGCTGGATTGAAGCTCGGAGCGGTGACAGCTCCGGAGCTCATCTTCCCGGCTGGTCAGTGCCGGAGGGGAGCGGGACAGTGCAGGGATGGGATGGGAGGCACCGGGATCATTATCCCCGCACAAAGAGGGTTCGGGGGGCTCCGCTCCGCTCCCCAGTGCACGAAACCACTCAGGGTTCAGGTTCCCTTTCAATCGGAGGGATTATCGGGCAGCTGGAGCAGGACGGGGGGGAGCCTGGGGAATGGTTTGTGTTTGATCTTGCTCAGCAGTTTCGTCTGCGCGAGTGTCCGGAGGGGACTTTGCTCGGGGGTCCGGGAAACCTTCTGGGCTGGAGGTGACATGAAGGGCTGGGGCTGTTCTCGGGGTGTCGTGCTGGTCTGCACTTCAAAAGCAACGAGGTGGGCATCCAAAACCGTGGGCTCAGCTACAAATTGCAGGGTTGTTTGTTCATTATCTGAGCCCCAGCTTCTGGGACCTTTTTGGTCTCTTTCTGCCCAGCTGCAGGCATTTCCCTGCAGGTTGGTTCCCAGTATAAATCCACCCAAAAAGTGTCTCTTCTCAGGGTGCTGGGTGTCCTGTATCAACACCCCCTCCCTCAGGACATCCCACGCTTTGGGATACCTTGCAATTTAGGACACGTTTGTGGGGTTGGGTGTATCACAGGGCACCCAACTGCAGGACTCCCCACATCATGGGACACCCCCAACACACACACCCTGTGTCCCCAGACACCCCACACCCCGTCCTGCAGTACAAAAGAGCAGCCACAACGTGAGATGCTCAATTGCCGAGACCACGTGTTTCACTCAGTGAAATAAGTCCCACATAACCCCGATTTCACCCCAGCACTGATTTTCACATCCCAGCCGTGCAAAACGGCAGAGGATCTCTCACTTCCACCGCTACATCCCCTCCGTGTTTAGCCCTTTGTAAAATGAGGGATCACAGGTCGAGCTGTGTGCTCAGGATAACTCCTCTGAAGCTAATGGACTTATTCTGGTCCCTCATTTCAGACCTAAGCTCAGCAAACCTGGTCTAGGGGCAGGGAAAAAAAAAAAAAAAAAAAAAAAAAAATCTCTCCAGGAATGAAATTCACTCTGTCGTGTGTGACATGTTTTGCACGGAGATAAAGCTCCCTCTGCGTGGCTTCTGCAGGGCCTGGCCCCTCTGCTGTCCCCAGCTCTCCAGGCACTGCTGGGCACAGATTCAGCTCTGCTGCACCTGGAGCAAAGTGCTGGGTCCCATCTCTGCTGAGCCAGGGATGGCTCAGATGATGTTTGCCAGCTTCTTCTGTGGAAAATCTATCAATCCTCAGGCCGGGGCGTTGGAAAAGACCTACTTGCCTTACACTGTTAGAGAAGTGAAACCATTTAGGGAGTCAGGGTTGACCCTGATATATCCACTCTCCAGTACCCTCCAGCTGGCTCAGGCACAACTGTCTCACCAGATCAGCATTAGGCTGGGAGAAGATCCTCCCCGGCAGCACCAAGGAGCCAGGAAGGGTGGGCCAGCAGCTGTATGGCTGACAGGATGTCACCACCTGCAGTTTGAAGCCTCCTTTACCTTCTGCTCCTGCTGCAAAACCTTCCCCAGCACCCACAAGCAGATGCCAACTTGGATGTGTGAACATGGCTACTGAAGGTTGAAACGAGGGAAGGAGGAAGCCCAGGGGGCTGCCTGAGTTTGGGACCTCATGGCAAAAGCAGAGGGAAGGGGTTAACCCACAAAGATTTGGGAAAGGGGGACATTTTCCCTGTGCAGCCCATTGAAGACCATGATCATGTCTTACATGTTTGGAGAGGCTGAGATGGAGATTGCTCCTGATCCCTGCTGGGAATCCACAGAGCAGAGTGGAAAATCAGCACAAGGCTGTCCTAGAGGACTCCTCCAGAGCCAGGGCTGACACAGATACCAGGTCCCACTGAAGGGTTGCAGGGCTTTTACCTTGCAGCTTTGAGGTCTGTCTTTAGTTAAAGGGGTACAGCTGAGCTGGTACAGTTCCCAGAGCTTGGGGAGGACTTTTCTTCCTTGGAAAGAAAATGCAGGAGGTCTGTGATGTGGGGAAGAGCTTCCTCTGAGGGCTGGGCCAACACCAAGTTCTTCTGCTGGGCCTGTGAGGTGGAGCAACGTCCCCACTCCATTCTGGGCAGCAGCTTGTGGCAGAAAGACTGCCAAGGACATGGCCATGAGCCACACAGAGCTGTCCAAGAGCAGCCAGGGAAGAGGTGGGCAGAGGAGAGGGGCACAGCCCAGACCTCCTCTGAGGGAAATTGTCCTTTTATTTAGAGTCAAAGCTGCACTGTCAAAGGGGTCGTTCTGGACACAGGGGACCCGGCAGCACAGCGGCTGATGGAAGTGCACTCTCACTGGGTAATCCAAGAGCTCTAATGATCTGCCTTTGATCTCCTATTCAACGGGGAGATTTATTACAGCTTTCATTTCAAGTCAGAACTGATGAATTTCAGTGGACCTGTCGAGTGGCTACAATCTGGAGGCATTTATCTTTCAGGAGGAAGAGACAGTCTCCTCTCTTTGTCTCTTTGAAATGATGGGGAGAGACACGGTGCCCAGCTAGCGAGGGTCAAATGATACCTGCTGCACGGCAGCAAGGTCTGCCTTGCTCAGGGCAGGCTCCCTGCTCCAGGAAGCAGCTGCTTCAGGGGCTTTTCTGCTCTGGCACAAAGGTAATCTTCTTAATACGTTGTGCTGTCCCTCTTCCCTGCTTCTACAGACAGCCCTGAGGGGCTGAGATCCAGCATCACGGCTCTTTCCCTGCAGCCACAGATCCTCTGGATCTGGAAGATGCCTCTGCTTCTCCAGCAGAAGGTGGCCTGGAAAACTAGTGTCAAAACCCATCTTTTCTGGTTTGGGTGGTGCAAGGAAACTCTTGCATTTAAACTATTTCCTGCTGTTTAATCAGAATCAGCACATTTAGGGTGCTGCACGGAGCCCATTTCAGACTTTTCATATAGGTGCAATTTACCTGGGCCATCTAACCATATTCTCACTTAGCACCTCTCTGCTGACACAGGTCTGCAGCTGCAGATCCCTTATTTGAGCACCAGGATGGCCTGTGCCTTCCTGCAGCACAGGAAAAGCTGGGTATCTCAACTAAACCATGTCAAATTTATCACAGGCTGCTCCTTGTCCCCTCTTGGTGCTGTCACTGCTGGTCCCTGCCTGCACCACGTGGCTGCAATGGCAGGACAATGATTCTGCTGCATGTTGGCACTGGTTTGGGATTTGCCCTGAGAGATGCAGTGCCAGCATTTAGCACCTGCAGCTGTTTCTCCCAGTCTCCAGAACTGGTCCCATTGCTTTGGTTCACCCTCTACCCCATCCTGTCCCCATCTCTCCCTCCGAGGAAGAGCCTTTCCCTTGTCAGAGCCTTCCCCTTGCTGATGCTCTGTCTCAGTGCAGTGACATGTTTCCTGGGAGCAGTGCACAGTGTCCATGCAAGCTCCCAGGGCTGTCCTGACCACACCAGTCACCTTGGCCCCTGCACCACTGGTTCCCCTGTGCAGCTCTGTGTCGTGTCCTGGCAAGCTCTGCCTGGCAGTGGCACCTTCTCAGGGCTGCAGCTCTTCCTCTCATGCACAGACAACAAAGAGGCTCCAACGTGCTTCTGTTCCTGAGCAGCGATGGGCTCTCCTGGGATGGGAGAGCTTGGCTGCCTTCCCTGGCTTGTCTGCTTCACCAGTGGTTGGCTGAGTCCATTGCCAGCCCTGCAGACTCCGTGTCAAGTCCTTGGTCCTTTGCTCCAGCGGGACCTGTGGTGGCAGCAGATCTTTCCTCTCCTTTCTTCCCTGGTTTCTTCAAGGACCTTGCCTGCAGGAGCCCCAGGGGCAGGGAGCAGCAGGATGCTGGGTGTCTGGGGCTCCCCTTGGCCGGGCATGGTCCCTCAGGACCCTGCTGCTGGTGCTGCTCACACACCCCAGGGAGGAGCCTTTTCCCCAGGCCAGCACAGCTCAGCAGCCTGCAGGGCTCTGGATGAGGAGCTGGGTACCAAGTCCTGATCCAGCCAGGGGCAGGAGAGATGCATGTGTGGTCCATGCAGGCAAAGAGCAAGTGCTGTGCAGAGGTAGCACCACCCCAAGGGGCCTTGGGAGGAATCAGGGTGCAGCCAGAGTGCTTCAATTACCCTGATGCATTGTACAGTCATAGAATCATGGAATGGTTTGGTTTGGAAGGGACTTAAGGGCTCTTCTCCTTCCAGCCCCCTGCCATGGGCAGGGACACCTTCCACCAGGCCAGGTTGCTCCAAGCCCTGTCCAGCCTGGCCTTGGACACTTCCAGGGATCCAGGGGCAGCCACAGCTTCTCTGGGCAACCTGTGCCAGGCCCTCCTCACCCTCACAGGGGAGAATTTCTTACTAACATCCAATTTAAATCTACCCTCCTTCAGCTTAAGACCATTCCCCCTTGTCCTGTCACTCATTATGTTTGTAAAAAGCGTAATGGGGTGGACACAGGACTTTGTGGCAGCAGTGCCTGGTCCAGCTGGCTGAATCTCTCCACCTTTGGTTTGCTGCTTTTGTCTCTGCAGCTGGACAGACTTCTATGCCAATTTAAACCCAGGGTGCTGAGCTAAACCTTTCCCCCATCACCCACGGTGCTCTGTGAGTGTGTGGGTGGCAGTGGCAGGGGAAGGTTGTCACTCTGTCCCTAATCCATCCTGTAGACAGGAGGCTGCCTGGCTGCCTGGCACAGAGCTGTCACTCCCTGCCAGGGATTGCGAAGGAGCTGCCACCGAATTGATTGGCCCTGTCAGTGTGTGAGGGACACGTGGCATGAGCAGCCTCTGGCATGAGCAGTCTGCTCAGGTGGTGGCTGCAGCAAAGGGCCACCAAAGTCCCCAGGGACAGAGCTGGTAGTTGCACTCAGCAAGTCCTACCCCAGACAGCCAGACCACAAGGATGGGTGAGGTATCCCTGAACAGTGCAGGAGTGGGAAGGAGAAGTCCAAGATGGTCTGGTGAGGTCTGCATGGGCACGTGGCAGAGGTTTGGATGCTTCCAGCTCATGCTTTGTGTCTGCTTGATTGGATGGTGTCTTCAGTGGGATCAAGGACTCGGGAGGGTGGCTGGGGCTGGACTGTTTGGGGGTTTTTCCACAAAAAATGCTGATTTGCTAATCTTGAAGCCACTCAACAGTAGTTTGGGCAAAAATAACTCTTTGGAGAAAAATAGGATTCAGAAGGTTCCAGATTTCCAAAGTGGCCCTTCTTTGGGAGCCACCAGATTGGAGGAGCTCAGGATCTCTTTGTTAAGAGCTGGTCTGTGCTTCAGTGGGTAAAATGGTGATTCTTCTGGTCCTGCCTGGAGGTGCAAAACTCATTCACAGCTCTGCATGTGCTGTTTGCTGGGCCTGTGCTGTTTGCAGATGTTATTTCTGCTTCTGGAAGGAGAACAGTGACCCAGGACCTGCGAGAAAAGTTGGGATGTGCTGCACCAGCCTGTCTGTGCAGCATCAGGCCCTGTGCCAGCCTCTCCAAACTCGGCCTGCTTGCATTCCCAGGTTGTTTATTTATCATCTCCTGAATGGGAAAACAAGATATATGTAGTTTTCTTTTTCATCTGCCCCCTCATTAAGATGATGCCGAGCAGGAGAGCAGATCTGAGCGGTGCTGTCAGCCTTCATTACAGGGCTGCAGCCCAAAGAGACACACAGCTCTGAGAGCTCACTGCCAGCCCATCCGTCACGCCAGACCCGACTGTCCCCGGGCAGACAAAGTGTCAGACCCCAGCAGAGAGAGGGGAGAGTGATTCCCTCGGCCCAGCACAGATCGAGCTGCTCCCACCATTAATTCTTCCAGAGAATGTGGCTCCTCTCTTCCATAATGGCCTTAAGCTGAAGGGGGGCAGATTTGGATTAGATATTGGGAAGAAATTGTTCCCTGTGAGGGTGGGCAGGCCCTGGCACAGGTTGCCCAGAGAAGCTGTGGCTGCCCCAGCCCTGGAAGTGTCCAAGGCCAGGTTGGGGGGGGCTTGGAGCAACCTGGGATAGTGGGAGGTGTCCCTGCCCATGGCAGGGGGTGGAACTTTAAGGTCCCTTTCAACCCCTATGATTCTTGGGTAGCACTAAAGAGACCTTGGTTTCCTCCTTACCTGTGCAGCCACCCCATTCCTGTCTCTCCAGCTGCTTCAGTGCACCCTGGATTATTCATGACCAGACACCCAAGTTGATGCCAAACCCAAAACGCTATATTTACCTCTGTAACAAATCCTTCTTTTGGGCAAGACATTTAAGGGATGCTCTGCAGGTTGTTGTCTGTGTTGGTGTGAAAGTCCCCTTGGAGCAGCAGGTGGTAAATCCTCACCAGCCTGCAGGCATTCAGATTAGTTCTTCCTTCCCCACAGGGAACAGATCAGATCCCACCCTGAAAGCAGCTCATGACCTGGAATTCTCCCTCCATACCCATCCTGCAAACCCAGGCTTTGTGCCCTGCCCTGGGAACAACCTGCAGCAGAGGGGTGAGTTGGGAAAGAACTGCAGAAGGAAAGCTGTGGCTGTGGACGTGCAAAATGAGGACACAAACCCCAGTGCAACGGGCAGCAACTTGGCCCGGGGTCTGTGAGGGTGAAGTAAGCAAGATCCCGAGGTGAGGGATCACCCTGTAACCACCACTGCCTCCTAAAGGGCGTTAAAGCCGCTTTGTTGACAGTAATACTGAGGATGAGACATTGTCACCCTGTGTCCCCTCAGTTGTACACAGGGGATTCTGCAATCCCCACGTGCTGGAAACCTCCCCAGCCCTGGGCTGGCAACGCAAGGAGTGCTCAGTGCGTGTCACCTCTGGGTAGTTACAGCAGAAAACGGTGACAATTAAAGCCTTTCTCCCTAAGAGGAAGTGGCAGTCGCAATGAGGAGTTAATGACTCTGGGCTCTGCCCTTCTCTGCCGTCCTCTCTGCTCCCCAGTTAATGCCGTGGCTGGGGCTGGGCTGGGCTGGGCTGTGCTTGCCAAGACAGGAGGCAGCGGGGCAGGGATGGATCGGAGGAGGCACCAGCTGCTCCTCCTGCCACATGGAGCAGATGAAAGCAGCGACCCTCTGTGTGTCTCTGCTTCGGGAACAGAGGCCCTGCACTGCCTCCTCCTCTCCTGCTGCAGCCTCAGAGCTGTTCCAGCAGCAGCAACAGGGAGCTCAGCAGCTTTGGGTGTCAGTGCCTGGTGCATTTTGGTGCTTGGTGAGTGATGGAGATGTCTGCCCCAGCTGGGCAGGATGCTGCTGCCCTTGCCCCAGGCACACTCTAGCTGGCACTGCTGGTGCCTGTGCAAGGATTGGTGAGATGCTGGGGAAGAGCAGAGCAGTTGCAGCCTCTGGCATCATCTTAGAGAGACGGCAATGAACAGCCCAGAGCTACAAGAAGTTTTGTTTCTGGCGTGGCTTTCCAGCCATCCTACTGCTTCCCCATCCAGGCTGCTGGCAGCCAAGTGACAGGATTTCTGGGGGAATGCAAGGGGACAAGGTGAGACCTTGAAAACCAAGATCAGAGGTTTAAACTTCCAGCTGAGGCAGTGCCTTGCTTGAGGTGACCAGGATGTGATCCACCAGTTGCAGATCAGCTGGCCACCTGCTTGCCAAAGCTTGGGAGGTTGGGGCTGGGTATTAGGGAAAGGTTCTTCCCCCAGAGGGTGGTTGGCACTGAACAGGCTCCCCAGGGCATTGGGCACAGCCCCAAGGCTGCCAGAGCTCCAGGAGCATTTGGACAACACTCTCAGGGACAGGGTGGGATTTTTGGGGTGTCCTGTGCCCCAGGAATTGGACTCAGTGATCCTTGTGGGTCCCTTCCAGCTCAGGATACTACATGATTCCATGATTCCATGATCCTGTGGAAAACAACAGTGGTGGCTGTGTCCAGTGATCCCTGGGCACTGCTGCTCCTTCCAAGCTGGAGGCTCGTGGCCCTTGGCAAACTGCAGTTGCTGCTTCAGGCCTCCTCCCACGCAGGGCATTTGGGGTTGCATGGCAGAAACACACGCTCTGAACCCTGGAATTGGCTTCCCTGCTTGCTGCTCCTGCTTGAAAAGTTGTGGTGCCGGACTCTAGACAGGACACGACCTCCAGAGCATCCCCACCCCATCCAACACTTTGGTACTGGGCCTGCCCAAGGCTGGGAAATGCAGGGAACTAACCAAGGTGGTGGGGAAAAGCCTTCTCACCGTGCACCCTGATGGTGTATTTGCTCGATGGGATCTCTGCCTCCCCGTGCCCCTTTGTCAGAAATCCGGGGGAAATCCCAGTAAGGAGCTAACGACCTGGAGAGCACGCTCAGCCCTGGATGCTGTGACCTTTCTGACAAAACCCTCAGCAAAAGCTTCTTCCCAGCCTGTGCCACGTGTGCTGGCAACGGCAGCAGCTCAGCTCTCCACCTGGGCTGGTGCAATTTGCATCAGCCCAAGAAAATGTCACAGGTTACATGCTCTGGGGCAAGTTCTGCTCTGCCTTCTCCTGCAGTTCAGCGGGGAATTGGCCACACTTCCCACCTCTGACCCGCTCCCAACCCCTCTCAGAGCCCTGTGAAATCTGCAGCTGATAGCTCTTGGCTCAAAGACATTCTGTGTCAAGATGCAGGAGTGTGACTAGTGCCACTCCAAATCCCATCACAGCAGCTCGGGAATGAAAGAAACGACTCTATCCAGCAGCAGCTGTCTGCTGGAGGATTCAGGCTGACAGGGAAACCTCTGCTTAGAGATTCAGGGCAGGCAGAGGAATCTGGATGTCCTTGCTTGTGGGGCTGGGGAAAGAGGGAGCAGTGCCTGACTGCCTCCTGCAGAGCAGGAATGTTGTGCTCAGCCCCCCAGGAGAGGGTAGGGTGGTGCAGTGCAAAGCCTGAGAGATGAGAAGGGGGCTGGTACTGATCCTAAGAGACAGTATTTTTGGGCAAATGCCTGGTTGGACTGAGCTGGAGGGGGGTTGTCAGCCCAATTTTGTCTGTGTTGAAAATACCCACTAATGGCAGGTGCTGCAGCTGTTCTTGGGGCAACTGGTTACCACCCCACTGTGGCCAGTCACTGGTTTCCAGTCTCTCAGGGGACTTCCCTTAGTCCCAGCACACTCTGTGGCTCACAGGGGCTGTGAATCCCTCCAACAGGCGTCACTGGGATGCAAAGCACCTGGGGTTCAGGTGAGGAGAAGCCACTGCTGGAAATGATCCCCTTTCTCAGTGCCAAATGGTCAGGGTGGTCTACCCAGGGCTTCCACCGGCACTGTGGCAGCTTTCCAGGGATGGTCTGGGGATCTCCAGGGCCCTTCCTTGGGACTCAGCCACCTCTGGGACAGCAGGATGCTGACTCCAGTCTGTGTAGAAGGTGCTGGAATAAAGCACAGCACGTAAAAATCCTGGGGAGGGGAACTGCCCCTGCTCTTGTGAGATTGATCCTGGCTCTGCATCCCCCCCAGGGCTGTGAGGAGCTGCACGTCCTGACCATCACATCAGCTCTGGGAGCAGGAGTGGAGAGGAGCTTGTGCCCTCCTCACCAAGCTGGCTCTGCTGACGGTGCTGTTGGCTCGGCGGGCACAGACACGGGGACAGCACTGACCTGCCTTTGCTGCCTTCCCTGCGAGCACCAGACCGGCCCCCTTAATGGGAGCTTTGAAATGACTCGTTCATTTAAACTAATGCAGTGAGAGCTCGGTTTGAGTGTGGGCTTTGTGTGGGAGCAAACTGCCTCTGCTCTCTGGAAAGGCAGCATTATGCTGTCTCTCGCACTCCAATATGCTAATACACCAACTCCCTGCAATTTCATTTTCAACAGGGACTAATTTAAAAGAAATGACCAGCCTGCCAGTGGACTTCAAAGATATCTTTTGATGAGTTTTAGCAGCTTCAGCAAAACTCTAATTTGAATTTCAGTGGCTGCCGTGTGATTTTCTCGGTGACAGTTAAGAGAGATGATAGCACCGGCTCCATCTGTCATTGGAGCCTCTTCTCTTCCCTCTTTTCACGGATTTGTTACAGAGGGGGGGAAAGGAGAGAGGGGAAAAGTTGAAAGAGAGGGGTGGCTAAATTCTGGTGCCCTTGTGCAGAGGTGCACAAAGGGGGAAATGCAGAGCTGAGGGGTGGGAGGAGGCAATGAGGGTGGCTGGGCAGCATTCCTGCCACCACGGGCAGCATCCCAGCACAGGAAACCTGGCTGCCCACACGGGCAGCACGCTCAGCAGCTCCAGGGGTTTGACAAGAAGGCACACTGTCTTGGGCAGTCTGGGTTAATCTGAAAATGGCACGGAAATGCTTTCACAGGGAAATTAGTGATTGTTTTCTGTCCCAGTTGGGTGCCCAGGACGGCAGCCCAGTCAAGGTGAGAAGCAGAGGAAGACGGCAGGCAGGTTTTGGGTTCATCTATCAGCAGCTGCCCCCCTGTCATCCTGCACCCTGGGTGCTGCAATGATTTTTTTGTTCAATACATTTCACAGAATCACAGAATCACACACAAGCACAGAATATGCCGAGCTGGAAGGGACCCCCAAGGATCATTGGGTACAACCCTCAGCCCTGCACAGGCCCATCCCCAAGAGTCCCACCCCGTGCCCCAGAGGATCATCCAAACCCTCCTGGAGCTCTGGCAGCCTTGGTGCTGTTCCCACTGCCCGGGGAGCCCGTTCAGTGCCAACCACCCTCTGGGGGAGCAACCTTTTTCTCGTTTTATTTGGGGTTGCAGCATCAGGCAGAAAGCTCCAGCAGCTGGAGTCATGGCCAGATGGGGACAACGTGTCACCCTGTCCCTGTGCTGGTGGTGAGACAGGCACCAGGGACTCACCAGGGCAGTGGGGCCAATGCAGGGTCTGTCTCTGCCTCCTGCTCTGTCAATCCTCCACCCCACCACAAAGGCGGCCGAGCCTCCCGGGTGGATGCGGCAACAGCTCCTGCTCCTCCTCTCGCGTCTGGAGCTGCCCCTGCTATGGTTGTCACCCGTGATTTCATGCTGCCTCTTACATCTTTAGCTTCCCTTGTCAGACACAGCTTCATCGCCGGCTCCCCCGAGCCCTGGGGAGTCCTCTCACGCTGAACCGGCGGCTTTGGGGGCAGAGGAGCCGCAGCCTTTTGTTCCCAGAGACCCGGATTTACATCCCCTGTCTGATGCTCGTGGACAGAGCCACGGCCGGGCACACTCAAGGCCAGGCCCGGCATCCCAGCTTGCCCTCCTCTCCCAGGGAAGGCTGGCCCGGGTGACAGGAGCCACTCAGGGCTGCTCGGGCCGCTCTGGGCAGTGTGAGAGCGGCTGTCAATCCCCACTGTAAGCCCCAGGCAAGCTGCTCAGGACCTGTTCAGCTCATGTAAAATCTGGGATTACAGACTGGTTCAAGTGCCCCTGTTCCTGATTACAGCTGCTCCAGAGACCTGGGCCAGGAGTCAAGCTGGCAAAAGCCTTGTTGCTCTCTGGTACCTTGCATGGCTCGCTGGTCCCCAGGAATGGTTTGATCCCTGTTCGGGTTTTTTAGTGGTGAGCATCCTGCCAGTGCACACTGATGACACCCTGATGCCAGGTCTCTGCCCTGATAGAAGAGCCTGGATGTGCCCTATCCCATGTACTGCTCCTGTGGGACATGCTGTGCTGCCAGGGTGGGCATGAGCACCCTGAGAACTGGAGATGGTATCTCTCTGCAGGCCCTGGGCACAGAAGGCACTGGAGATGAGATGAGAATCATAGAATGATGTAAAATCCTGAGCTGGAAGGGACCCACAAGGGATCATCGAGTTCAACTCCTGGCCCTGCACGAGACAAGTGAGAGTGTCCTGGATGGCAGCTGCAAGGCCAAGGAAGGGTTGCAATCTGCAGCTGCTGAGCCTGGGAGGTGTTTGGGCTGGAACTGCCAGTCCTGACAGTGGAGGCAGTGGCACTGCCCTGAGTTTCTGAGCATTCCCCTCTCTCAGCTCAGCAGAGCTGCTCCTGCTGGCGGCAGCTCAAGGATGCAGCGCTCGCCCATCACACCCCGAGGTGGTACCCCAGCAGGACGTGCAGGTGGTGCCCCCCTGCAGGGCATGCCTGCCACTCCCATTGTCCCCCTGCTGCACAGAGTCGGGGTCAGTTGCTGTCTAAGCCTGTGTGACGGCGCTGCTGAGGCTCCCCAGTGGAGATGCAGCTCCCAGTCAGCCTCCGCTCTGAGAGCCTCCGTGAAATCACTTTGACGTTAGGCACTTCCTAATAAAGCTGTCACAGACACCCCCATTATCTTCTGGCTCAGCCCCCTGCCCTCTGTTTAACCAGATAATCTGCTTTTTAAAAATACCTTTTCCTCTGGCTCAGTGGAAGCTCAGGTCTGTCCCAGTTCCTTGTCACCGAGGCGCACTGAGGAATTATCAGCACGCAGGGCTTTTTTATTTTCCTTTGTCATTGTGTGATACTGAAAAGTCTATTTTGTGGCTAATTATGCTGGCATCTGCATGCCTCCCTCAGCGTGCATCTGAGCCTGTCCCTGCTGCAGTGGAACAGCCTGTGAGGGGAGGCTCCTCTTTCCATTAGACATGGAGAGATCAGACCTGAAATTTGTCCCAGCCCTATGCACAATGCTGATGCTTCAGTCCTTACACATCCTTTTGTCCTCGACCCTGGGAAATTCCCATTTCTCTCCCACAGTCTGGGGGATGAGCAGGTTTTCTCTCCAGCAGCCAGCTCTGCCACCAGACGGTGACTGTGGGATGTGTCAGGATTTGAGAACGTTCCTGGGATCAATCTGCAAATGTCTTTGTGCCACTTGTGGTCATTCCTGCCTTTCCTCCAGCCTGGCCATGTCCCCCCCGTCCTACCAGGAGCCAGAGCCTGGCTGGCCACAGGACTGCGGGCAGAGCCAGGGTGGCTCCACACCATTCCCCGTGCCCAAGGTGGGATCCATGTGGGGCAGTGCCACTGCAGATGTCACTGCACATGTCACTACAGATGTCATTTCCCCTTATGCTCACCCCAAGGACCCTGGTGTGAATCTCTTCCCCTTCCCCTCTGTGCCCAGCCCAGGTACTTGCCCATGGTGTGATTGCAGGCTCAGACATCGGGGGGAGGCAGCTGGGGACAAACAGCACAAAAATTCTTCCCACCTTGTGGAGATCAGGGCAAGCAAGTCTCCCTGGGCTGTTCACAAGGCTGGCCCTTCCTCTCTGCATTGGACACCCAGCAGTGACCTCTCCTTTCCTGGCCTGGCTCTGCCAGAATGGGACAAGGTGGGAAGGGCTCACCTGTGCTTTCAGTCTTGAATTTTAGCTGGGAGGAGGGGAGTGGCAGGAGGAGCCACCCTGAGCCCCGTCATTCCAGGCTCTGCTGGTGGGGTTGGTCAGGCTTGGTGTGTGTGACACCTGGTCATCCTCTGGAGAACACATTCAAAAACCCCCTTGGCCATGAAGTGGCAGATCCCAAAGCCTGGCTGCAGTTGTTAATGCCTTGGTTAGTCACAGGGGACACTGGTGTAAAGCACTGTACTACACTCTGAGGGTCATGTGAAAAGTGGCATATCAGCCTTCAAAAGAGGCTGATTTATATTCCAGGACTGAACTAACATCTCCTGGGAGGATGATGTCTCTAATCCCTCTCACCTTGCTGAGACAGAGCACCTGTAACACCCACAGCCCTCGCAGAGCTGGAGGCAGCTCCAGCTATAATTACCCAAGTTCACACCAACATGTCCAGGGTTAAATTGCTGCTTTGGAGAGCTACTGGAGCAACGCTGTGGATTTGTGTCAGATAAGAAGTGTGACATTGTTTTGCAGAATAAAAAAGAGCCTTATCAGGAATGTACCAGCCCAAGTGTTTGTTCAGCTCTGCGAGAAGCTCACTGTGTGAGTGGCCAGGCTTGGTGGTACCTGGGGGGGAGCTGGATGCTGCATCCCAGCTGGGAGAGGTGCTGTCCTGCAGCAGGGACAGGTCCCAGCACCTCTCTCCTGGGTGTAACAGAGAGGCTGAGCCAAGCAGTAGGAGCCTGGTCTGCAAAAGGTGCCATTAGCATGATGCTGGCAGCTCTCTGATGGCTGACACAGGACCACACCACACATGGCCCACAGCTGGAAATGCCTCTGAGCTGCTGCATCCCTCTGAAGGGACAGCCATGGTGCCACGCTCCTGATATCCAGGAGTAAATTGGTGAGGAACCACAGACAGACACATGGTGCTCCTTCTTATAGCAGCATGAGGGGATAAAAGAGGGAAATTAAAGAGACCAGCACAACAGCTAAGAGGAGGATCATCCAGAGCTGGAAACAAGAGGATGTGTTTCCAGTGCCCCTCAGCTGACACAGGGCCTGGGAACAGCAGCAATGAGCTCTCACCAGGGGATGGTATCGCCACTAAAAGGGAGGAAATGAGTTTTTCCACATGCATTAAGACAAGACACGCCAGCGTGAAGGCAGATGTTCCACGGACCCAGAAATGCACAGAGAACTGCTGTGTCCTGGTGTCTCATCACAGAGGGTACAGCAGAAAGTGAAATCATGAAAATGATAATGGGTGGAGAGCGATTTCCACATGAGATGAGAGGAGAAAGGAGCTATTTAGTTTGAGGAGAGATGAATGAGAGAGAACATGGTGAGATGGAGAGAATAATGAATGGGACAGGGGAGACATATCCACCACCCTCCCTCAACAAAGCAAGAGGTGCCTGGGGAGCTGAAAGGGCCCTTCTTGCAAACTGATAGAGGAAAGAGCTTTCTACAGGGTTTAAGTGATCTGTCCCTGGGATCCAGAGCAGCAAGTTTTGAGTGATCCATCCCTGGGATCCAGAGCAGCAGCAAGCAGAGGACAAATGTATTTCTACTGGTTCTGCCTGCAATGCCTCCATGTCCCTCCACCTTCCTGCCAGCATCAAGCAAGGCAGGACCTCTGATCTGCTCTCTCTGCATCCCAAAATGGCAAAGATGCCCAGAAGCTCCTAGTGTGGTGTTTTCCTCTGGTGTCACACCAAGCAGGTTGTGGCTGTGGCTTCTCACGGGCTCAAAGGCCATGTGATGGCCACAGGGCTCTGACACATTGCAGACGAGTCAGCCAGGTATGAAATGCAGCAGCTCTCAGACAGTGCTGGGCATCAGATGCCTTCTGAAATGACTCTGTGACCAAGACAAGGTGGACACATCCACGGGGATTGGAGTGCCCCCACCCCAGCTGCACATTCCCACCTCCCCACGTACCATCTCAAGGCAGTGAGTGCAAGTTGGGGTGAACTCAGAGACAGTCCCCTGCTGAGTCCTGGCCACTCAGTGCTCTGGAAATTGGGAAATACTGCCTGGGATGCTGTTGGGGACTCCAGAGTAAAGGTGGTGGGTGATGAGGAGCCAGCTGCGGGGGAGCTGCGTTGCACAGAGGCTCAGAGGGGGGTGTGATGTGGAAATGGATATCCAGAGGATCCCTGCAGGATTTAGGAGCAGTCAAAAGGGAGTTACCCACGCAGAGTGAACAGGGACAGAAAGCATTAACACCATCTTTTGTATATTCCTTCTGTTCCCTTTCCCAGAATCAGAAAGCAATGTGTCTCCAGGGGCTTCCCATGGGATGAGGAGTTGCTCTGTCCTGTCTCCCTGTGGAGAAGGGAGCTGCCAGGTCCCTGTGCCCTCTCCCTGCTGCACTGCTCTGCTGGGCACACACTGGGAATACTGGAAGCCAGTATGAAGCTGGTGGAGGACCCAGTCCACAGCCCTGCACCCCTGAACCTGCCTGGGGACAGTGACAGCAGGATGGTGATGCTGTGGACAGTCAGATGATGCACCCTGCTCCCATAGAGCTCCATTAGGATCATTTTGGGGTGGTTTTCCTGGTTCTGCTCTCATGACAGTCCAAAAGGCTCTGCTGCCACCGGGAGGTGCTTTCCATGGCATTCCCATCCCAATCCGTGTCCCCTGCTGGGGACTGTCTGTGTCCCAGCCTCACCACCCCTTTTTAGGCCAGATGGAGCAGGTGGGGAAGGAAAAGATCTCAGAGCTGCTCCTCCTCACTGCATCCCCACGGCACCCCCCTGCTAAGGTTTCCCAAGCCATGCTCTGCTAACAGCACTGCCTTTTCTCACCTCTGGGAGAAGCATCTTCCCTGCCCCATGGCCTGGCTGTGGTGGGGACAGCAGGGTCACAGGGGCAGGTCCCCACCAGCAGCACCCCAGCACCCAGGGGTGATGCTGGCAGAGAACTCGGGGCAAGTCCTGGGGAGGTCTGAGTGCTGCTGCCTCCAGAGCTGTGTCCTCCCGGGATGGGGTGGGTGGATCAGAGTTCAGTTTGCTGACAGGTCTGGAAACAGAGCCTCTAAATCAACACCTGGGACCTGTCCAGAATGACATTGTTTAGGGGGTTTTTCCCCCCTGTTTGGTTTTTTTTTTCTCTTTCTCTCCCTCAACATTTTCCACAAAACAAAAAGTCAGAAGAAAGTTTTTGGAAGGGTTAAAAAAAAGTGTAGTGCTTAGGGACATGGGTTAGTGGCAGACCTGGCAGTGCTGGGTTAATGGTTGGGCTCGATGATCTCAGGGGGCTTTTCCAACCCCAGTGACTCTGATTTTAAGTTGGTTTTGGGGTGAAGTGAATGATTTTTGTGCTTCAGCATCACTTGAGACTCAGGGGCCTCAGGAAAAAGGATACACAGTCAGGGAGCTGGTTGAGTTTTGAAGCCTGTGGACTTTGCAGATGCCTTGCAGAGGAAGGAGAGCACACAGCCAGGAAGTTGTACACAGCCAGGAAGCTTCACAAGGGGTTCCACTGCATCCTCAGGGATCCATTGCATTTGCCAGGCACAGCCTGCAGCACGTTATCTCCTTACCTGAGGAGATCTGGGCTGGAGCTCCTCACTGGAGAGGTGACCCCCAAGTGCTCTTCTGGCTCCACTGACAGGCTGGGGCTTACCCAGTGTGCAGGACTCTTGCCAGCCTCTCATCTGTATCGATAGGGAGGGCAGGATTCCAGGGTCCAGCACACCCCTCTACTTTCCATCTGGGAGTGCCTCCACTTCCCAACACTGACAGGGTAATTGCAATATTGTCATGACATGCAGCAGATCAAAGGCTGTGTGCAGGGGAGGTGGCAATGGTGGTAAGAATGACATGCAGTTTGCATTTAGAAAGCACTTAAGAAGCAATTATCCAGTGCTGGGAGCCCTGGCCAGAGAGCGTGGCTCATGTATTTTAATGTGGATTTCAAAGAGATGAAGATTGGTGCCCAGCGGGATGCCTGGCAGTGCAGAGCAGCTGTGTGCAGTTTGCTGCAGGCCGGGCTCCACTGCAGCAGCCTCACCAGAAGCTGTGGGCACAGGTACAGGCAGCTGCCCTCAGCCCTGCCCTCAGCCCTGCCCATGAGACTCTGCTGCATCCAGACATCCCTCCCTTTCTTCTCCCTGCAGTGCCATCCACAGGATGAGGGAGGAGGAGGAGGAGGAGAAGGGAATCTTGGCATTGACCCTCCTCTCTGGGACAGCTTCTTGTTCATGGAGAGGGACATAGGGTCATCTGTGCAGGGCCAGGAGACTTTGATGATCCTTGTGAATCCCTTCCACCTCAGGATATTCTATTCTATTCTATTCTATTCTATTCTATTCTATTCTATTCTATTCTATTCTATTCTATTCTATTCTGTTCTGTTCTGTTCTGTTCTGTTCTGTTCTGTTCTGTTCTGTTCCATTCTAATTCTAATTCTATTCTAATTCTAATTCTATCCTGTTTTAATTCTGAGTCCATCCTATTCTATTCTACTCGGATCCGGATTCAGATTCTGGTTCTCTGCTGTTTTGGATGGGTTGCTGGGCTCTGCTCTGGTTGCAATAGCCAGCTGCATCAACACCAGCTTTCCTGCTCTGGCACGGGTGCTCAGGACCTTCCTTGTGCTACAGCCACTGGTAAAGTTGCTGATGGGAAGGGTCTGTCTCAGCCTCCCCTGTTTGCAAGTCCTAAAGCAGCTGCAGCTTTGATAAGCTGGGCTTACAAAAAAAGAGGAAGAGTGCCTTTATGCACAGGCAAAGAGTGACAGGGCAAGAGGGAATGGTTTTAAACTAAATGAGAAGAGATTTAGATTAAGTGTTAGGAAGAAATTCTTTCCTATGAGGGTGGGTAGGCCCTGGCACAGGTTGCCCAGAGAAGCTGTGGCTGCCCCATCCCTGGAAGTGTTCAAGGCCAGGGTAATGGAAGGTGTCCCTGCCCATGGCAGGGGAGGTGGTGGAATCTGATCTAATCCTTTCCTGTCTCAGTTTAAACCCAGTTTAACTTTTTCATTGCTGGTTGGAGCAGCAAAGAGCACCTCCTACGCTGAGTTGGAGCCCTGCCATCCTCCAGGACAAAGCCTCCCAGCCCTTTGGGCTGCCCCGAGGACAGCCAGCAGCGCCCCAGGGCAAACCCCTCAGTGCGTGGGTGCTGAGCTGGACCTTCGGCATCTGTGTGTGAGGAGCCAAAGGGCAGGGAGAGGGCAGGCGGGTGCAGGTGGCATCGCACCACGGACAGGTTTGGGAGTGACCCCGGCCGTGCAGGCACCTCACCCCCTCCGCAGGACCAGACGGAACTTCATTTTCCACCGAGTGCAGGAGCGTCCAGACGCGGCTGTCGGCATCACCCCCAGCCCGTGCTGCGGCTTGATGCGCTGCTGACAGCCCTGGGCGGTTGTTGCGCAGCACTGGGGCCGGCAAGGGCAGGCTCGCAGCCCCGGCACGGCGCTGGCACTGACTCCGGGAGCTCTGCCCTGCACCAGCACCAGCGCCTGTCCGTCAGTCCTTCCCCGGGGGCTTCGCCGCCCCGGCCCGCCCCGGAGCCCGCTGCTTTTGACAGGGCTGTCCAGGGAAGGTCTGACAGCCCGTTTCAGGGGAAGGGGCCGTGGGGGGCCGCGGTTTCTCACTGCAGCGCTTGAAACTTCCCTTGTCCGCCCTTCCCCTCCCTGCCCCAGCTTGCCGGGCCCATGGGGATGCTGCGAGCTGAGCTCAGCACCCACAGCACAACTCGGCAGACCCCTTGGCAAGGCCAGCCTGCAGCCCACCCGGTGTGCTGCTTTCTCCTCCCAGCATCAGCTCTGCCCACCAGGGACCTCGGGTTTCTGGAAACACTTAGCTCTGAGCTCTAGGGGTGCTGCTCTGCTTTCCCAGGGGCTTGGAAAATCTGGGGGGTGTCTCCAAAGAACCCCAGCAGCCCCTGTCCTTTCTCCCCTCCCCTGTTGGAGCAGGGTGTGCCTTTGTGGGAAAGTCAACATCTCTGTGCCCAAGTGGGACAGATTGAAGGCAATCCCAGAGCTCCAGGGACATTAATTCTGATAAATCACAGTTCTGACTGCAGCCTGAAGCTGATTGCTCTCTGTTGCTGTTCCCATGCACGGTAACACTGCAGTGCCTTCCCCCTGCCCCGGGGTGATAACAGAGCAGATGCTGGCATCACCTCTGCTGCAGGGAAGGACATGTGGTCAATGGATCCATCAGGGCCATGCAGAGAGTCCCTGGCCTGGTCCTTAACTTCACCCATTGATTTCTGAACCTTTTCCTTGGTGATGTGTATGACTTATCCAAATGGTTTAGACAGGAGAACTGTTCCTGCTTAGGTTATGTTTAGGTTTATATCCTCCAACACGTCCACTGAGGAGACTGTCCCCTATGTGGGAACATAGGAGCCTGGAGGGACAAAAGTTGAATCCTCTTGGGAAGAGGGAGGTGTGGCATTTCTGCCCCATACCACTGTAAATGTTCTGGTCACTTGTGCTGCTGTAGACCAGGAGTGTTTCTCCTCTTGATGTGCTCCTGCAGCTGCTGGGGTGCATCCTGGTCCACAGGAGGATGCTGGAGTTCCTTTGGAGACCGACTTCTCTGGCATAGGGAGAGACCTTCAGGCAGCTTCCTCACAGCCACTCTAAGTGGTAGATTGCAGTAAAAAGGCAGGTGTCGAGGCCTTATTTTTGGCACTGGCTCTGAAGCATTTGATTTCTCTGGTAGCTTTCAGCTGACTGAGGCTGAGGAAGTTAATTATGACAGTCGTGGCTCAGAAACCCGAGGCACGTGGGAACACCATGGGAAAAAATGGGACGTAAGAAAGACATGGTTTAATCAGAGAGGACTGAAACAAAGACGAATCTCTCTGAAAGAAAGAGCTGGTGACTGATGTGTGGCTGGAGAACAGGCAACTTAGAGGGAGGCAGAGGCAGCGAGCAAGGTCTGGTGCAGGGCAGAGCAATTAGAATTTGCCAGGCAGCAGAAGTCACCCTGTCCAGAGTGACACCTTTGAAGGGTGAGCGGCACAGAGCCTTCATAGACACGGCTGAAAACACCTGACACCAGCAGACTGACCCGTGGCAGAGATGAGAGCAGATCTGAGAGCAGGGATGAAGCCAGCACAGCACCTGGATGCTGCACGGGCTGTGATAAGCACCGAAAGCAAAGGGCCCATGGCTGGGGGAGGCAGTGAATGCAGGAGCCTGCAAGCACCAGCAGATGCACGGGCAGGATAAAGAAGAAAGTGGCCATTCTATTAGCTCAGATGAGTTCTTCAAAACTGGAAAGGAAAGGGCTGCTGCAGAAGGCAAATGGACTCTAAATCTCCAGGTCAAGGCAACTTGCTTTACTTTGAATACAGATATTTGAGAGCAAACCAGAAAGTATCTCTACAAAAGGAGCCACCTCTGAGAGTGGTGAAGGCACTTGTCTCTGCTATGTGTGAATATTACCTGAGTGTGCCACTGACCAGATAAGAACCTATTTCTGCTGACATCAGCACCTGAATGCTGTAACTGGATGACCAGAGGAGTGAAACATGTTAGGGAGTGTCCTCCTGCGTGGACAGATGAAAGGAGCAAGGGACAGAGAGCCTCCTGCAAAGCTCTGGTGGCTAGATTGGGATGAGAGACCTCCAGGGCATGACAGTCAAAATGCAACTGATAGCAGAGCTGCCTTCAAAGGGAACCCACTGCCTAAATTAGGGCACCTCGAGACCCCAGGCACCCTGTCCTGAAGGAGAAGTCCCTCCAAAGAGAGCTTGGTATGGACCTAGGGGTGGTGCCTTAGTGGGCTGAACTGCCCAAGCAGGAGATGGAGTGATGAAACCAGCTCTGCTTAGGGCTCTGTTTACTTTGCTTTATGGAGAGACTGTTTTCAGAGACAGAATGGCAAAATCTGTATATATTTAAAAATAAAGAGACAGCTTGCTGTCAGTCAGAGCAAGAGGAAGATGACTGTGGAGTGTCTGTGCCTATTCCTGGGCGCTTGTCTCAGGCCCTGCAATATCTGGGGTTTGGTGACACACCCATCTGAAGCCACTTGGCTTCTAATTAGCCCTAATTTCCCAAAGCAGAGGAGAAATAAACTTGCCCCGTGCCGCAGGTTAGGAAAATCCCACGATGTTTGAAAATGTGGCATAGGGAAAAGTGTTGCCAGAATCTGGCAATGTGACCCCTTGCTCCAGACCTGGCTGCTGATCTCACTGTCTTCAGCTGAGCAGGCAGCAGCACAACACAGTTTGGTCAAGCCCTTGAAGGCTATCCAGGGAAAAAGCTGGTGTCTAAACCTGGAGCTGTGATATGACCCAGACCTGAGTCCTCTCCATGTGAAATACACACCGTGTCCTCCCTGACACTTTGCCACCTTCCCCTGAAACATAGATTATATTTCAGGCAATTTCCAAGTGAATCTGTTAATTATTTCCTGAGACAGTATTAATTGAATACGCTCTCTTTACAAAATTTCAATTTGTTTGTTCATCTCCTGCTGACCCTTGAACCGACAAAGGGCTTTTCAGTGACCCCTCACGTCCCACAGGGAGTTCAATCTCAGTGAAATAAGGTGGAGGGGTGGATGTTTGGAGAAATTAGGCTGCAATTCTGCAAGGTTACCCAAGGTAACCGTGTTATTTATAGCTTTCTGTAATAGCCAGGCCTGGGTGTGTGGCTTCAGTTCTTCCCTAAATATTCCAGCATCCAACATCCCACACAAAGGGATGCTCCTGGGCAGGAGGCCGGCTCCACCCCGTGCACACAGAGACCTATGCTGGGTAATAAATAGGCCCAGCTGGTGGCACTGTCCCTGCTACAGCTGAACTTTGTCATCAGACAGAGCAAATATTAAACCTGAAGCTGCAGCTGGGGATCCCAGGATCTGCACAGGAAACCCCTCTCCGGGTTCTGAAGTGGCTGTGGGTGTTCCCATTTGTTTTACTATTGTTCCCCCATCACTCGCCATGTTTTAAATGCAAATTTTGTTTGTTTATTTTTACAGCATCAAAATTAATTTTGGACAGAGTCTCACTGTCAGCTTTCAAAAGGATTATGCCTGGGTCTGCCCAGCTCTGTAATTATGTCTCTTTGAGATTTCCACTTCCAGCAGAAACAATGTGCTGACAGTTTGGGCAGCACCAGAGCATTCTGTGGGCTGTGCAAGGGATGCCTGAGATGGGGCTGGAGGTGTTTTATGCCCCTTGCAGGTGTTTCTATGCCCTTTGCACCAGCAGTTTGGGGCCAAGCTGAGATCTTTAGCTTGGAGTGGCAGAGGCTGGGGATGCCAGAGGGTGTTAACTCTTGCTGTAATATCCTTCCAAGGCAAGCTGCAGGACTCCAGAGGTGTTGTCCTGCTTTCCTTTCCATTTCATGGCAGTGTCCAGAGACAGGCTTAACTATTTCGGTCCAGAAACCACAGGAAGAAATAACCATGGGTGTGCCCTGTTTGATCCTGTGGAGGATCTGTGTCCCATAGCATGACTGACAGGACTTTGGGGTGCCTTGGACAGCACTTGTTGCTGCTGGAGAAGCCTGATGGTGCAGGGAGGGCGAAGTCGAGCTGGTACCTACCAGGGAGCAAAGAAACCCCTGAGCAACCTGGACAAGGGGAGGGTGTCCTTGCCCATGGCAGGGGGTTGGAACAAGATGAGCTTTAAGATCCCTCCCAGCCCAAACCATTCTGGGATTTTTTGAAAGCGGTGACCGGCTCTGCGAGCAGAGGAGGCAGTGGTGGGTGGCAGGGGATGGGGATGGAGGTGCCACAGCCATCTGGCAGACACAGAGCTGTTCATCTGTCCATGAGGGATAAAGCCCCAGAGACAGGACAGAACAAACCAGGCACAAGAAAGGAAAGAACAAGGACAGAGGGGAGTGAAGAAAAAAAAAAAAAAAGTGTGGAATAAACTGGGAGGAAAGAAAGACGAGCTGGGTCCAAGACACACCCGAGGATTACCCCAGAGCAGGGTGATGCCCACGGGTGAGGGGTAGGGAGCTGGGTTGCAGGCTCAGCTGTCCTGCAGGGACCCCGTGTTTCCCCAAAGTCTGAGCATTTCAAACCAACTGCTTAGCCCACAAAGACTTTCCCTTTGGCAATATCGGAGCTTGTGGGCTCTGGAGACTGGGGTTAAACACATGCCGTGCTGTCTGGGCTTGTGACAGCCCCTGCTTTATTAGCTCCAGCTAATTTCTGTTTGTTTGTACCAACCTTTCCCTAGAGAGCTCTGGGGCTGTCCCTGTGTCCCTTTCTTTTCCAAATGTGTGTGCATTTGATGGGGGTCACCTGCCTCCCTCCACGGCTGCTGTCTCTCACAAATGCCGTGGGCAGCATTATGTTATTTTTGGGTGCTTTCAAGCCTCAGATCCTGGAGGCCTGTGGTTATAGCAGCAGAGGCTTTGGCCTCGGTGACCATGCAGAACAGAGCCAAGGTTAGACACTGAAAGGCAAAGGAGAGATAGAAGAATACTGAGGTATGTTTGGAGCTCCTGATTCGTGGCACCTGATTTATGGGTTTGGTTTTGTTTTGTGATGTGCCTTTGAACTGGTTGGACTTTGACTGTGTTGCAACCCTGCTCCTTCAGCCAGCAAAGCATCACTGCTCACCCCTGTGTGGTTCCAGCCATGCTGTGGCACTGAATGCTGTGATGGTTTCCTCCAACATTCCCCATATTCATGTCCCCATTTGGGAAGCTGATGGACGGTCCCTGAGATCATTACAGCACTGGGTGCAGAGGTGGGGCAGAGGTACTCCCTTCAGCAGGGCACAGGAGCGTAGCCCATCCCTCACCATCCCTCAGGCCATGGTTCCAGCTTGGGCCTGGGGCTGTTGTGGTGGTTTCACTTGGGCTAAACTTCTGACTGCTCATCCCCATCTCCTCTCTGGACCAGACTGCCCTGCCAAGGCATGATCTTACGTCTCCTTTTGGGTAGCAGGGACATAGCGGGGCTGGGAGATGCTGGTATGAAATTCCTGGTCCCTGGGAGACTCTTCTCTGCACAGCCCTGGTCCCTGACAGCTCCACAGTCACTGTGTGCCCACCTTAGGTAGCAAAGACTTAGTTTCACTTCAGCAAGACAGAAAATAGGCAAGAAGGCAAGCGCAACCCCGGCTCTCTTGGATAAAAGGACATTAATGTCGTTAATATCCAGCAATCAGAATTTCTTAGAGAGAGAACAGTGCTGCATCCCCTTCCCTCCTGCTCATCCTCTGCTTGTTTAATGAAAATCAGAGACAGCCTTTAAAGAGCTGCTTAGCATTTCAATACGTTTAATATCCTCACTGATAAGGGAACGATGGATATTACCAAAAGGCCGTTCTTAAACTCTCCCCTTCTGCAGCCCGGTGCTCCTGGCTTGTGTTTGTCTCAGTTCCAATTCCAAACTGTCTCCTTCAATGAGGAAAAATTATGATAAGATTTTTTTTTTTTAACATAAAGGATATTAATACACGGCATTTCTGATAATGACAAGGAGGAGAGGCATGCCAGGCCACCCCAGCCTTGACCTGAACTGATCAGGTGCTGATTGCTCAGCTGGCCAGTGGCTCCCACAGCCATCTGTGGTGGGTTTCTGTGGCTGGGTTTTGGTAGCTGGGGGGGCCACAGGGGTGGCTTCTGTTGGAAGCTGCCAGAAGCTTCCACTCTCCTGTGGAGCCAATGCCAGCTTCTCCAGGATGGACTTCCTGTCACTGGCCAAGGCCAAGCCCATCAGGAGTGATGGTAAAGCCTCTGTGATAACATATTTAAGAAAAGAAGATTGTTGCACAGAAAGAATTCCAGCCAGGGAAGAGCGGAGTGAGAACATGGGAACAACAAGGTAGACACCAAGGTCAGTGCAGAAGGAGGGGCAGGAGGTTCTCCAGGGGCTGGAGCTGTGGCCCTGCAGCCCCTGGGGGAGCATCGGGGGGCAGAGACCCCCCTGCAGCCCCTGGGGGAGCATCGGGGTGCAGAGACCCCCCTGCAGCCCCTGGGGGAGCATCGGGGTGCAGAGACCCCCCCGCAGCCCCTGGAGGCTCCCAGGCTGGAGCAGGGGGATGCAGGAAGGAGGCTGTGACCCCGGGGCAGGCCCAGGATGGAGCAGGTCCTGGCAGGGACCTGCAGCCCGTGCAGAGGGAAGCCCAGGCTGGAGCAGGTTTTTCCCGGGCAGGACTCGTGGCCCCTGTGGGGGACCCACGCCAGGTCAGTTCATCCCTGAAGGACTGACCCCATGGAGGAAGGACCTACGGGACAGCAGGGTGGGAAGAGCTGCTGCCCAAGGGATGGACTCACTGGAGAAGTCCATCCAGAACTGTCTCCCGTGGGAGGGACCCCATGGGAACAGGGCAAGGACTCCTCTGTTCGAGCAGCAGCAGAAAAAACAACTGACCACAACCCCCATTTGCCATCCCCCTGCACTGCTTGGGGGGAGCAGGGAGAACATGGAAGGAGGGGTGGGGGGAAGGTGTTTTATTTCTCACTCTTTGGCTCTTATCCTGTTAGTAATAAATTTAAGTACTATCCCCACTTTGAGTCTGTTTTGCCCGTGAAGGTGATCAGAGACTGAGCACGAAGGCATCACTCCACCTGCTCCTCAGGGCAGGCACCTTGCCCAAAAAGGGTCTGATACTTTAGGAAAAGAACCACCCCTGGGCACCAGAGAGGGAAACGAACCTGTAAGGCTGCCCAGGGGGCAGGGAGGAGGTGAAACACGGTCCCTGTGATCCTCAATCTTGCAGCCAAGCAATTTCTCCCAGCCTTGGCACAGCACAAGGAATTACAGTGATGTAGCACCCTGATTGCTCCAGGTGAATTGTTATATGGATGTAGATAACTTGTCAGCACGTTTATGTAGCAGATGCCAGTTTAAAGGGCTGTCCACAGGCACCTTTACATGCTGCTCACTGGAGCTCCCTGGGAATTACTGCTGGCAGCTCAGGCTGAGGCAACAAGTGCAAATTTTGCTGGGGGATGTGACAGAGACATGGAAGTGCAGGGATGTCCCACCTGCATGGGTCCAGCAACTTCCCCCTATCCTGGGATCTCTGGAGCTTGGCCATATGGTGGAGGGCTCAGGGTTGGAAGAGCAAGGCAGTAGGAACTCAGTTTGTTAGACCCCAGCTTTTAAAGGTCCTTGCATTCAGAGCTGTTACCTGGCCAAGGCATGGCCATTTGGGTGGGGAAAGTCCCCCAGGAGTTCTGTCCCTTTATCTGCAGAAGGATCACGGACCTCTGCAGTGGGCAATCCCTGGGTGCCAAGGGCAACAAACCACTCAGGTCTGAGCTGCAGAGTTAGCAAAAAGGCTGTGGCCTCCCTGCTAAATGCAGAGTGACCTGGGTGGGGCTAAAAGGGGGTACAGCCATGCTTGGCTCCCCTCCCTCGCTGATCCTCCCTGCCTGAGCTGTGCTCTCCTCTCTCCACAGCATCTATAAATATCCTTCCCATCTCCGTGACAGCTCAGTGTGGGACCACAGCTGAGGGACTCACCAAGGAGCCCAGGCAGCAGCATTCAGCAAGGAGGGGGAGGCACAGGGTAGACCCTGACCAGCTCAGGCCAGGAAGAACTGACTGGGAGCCTGGGGAGGGATTCAGGTGAGCAGAGGGGCCAGGGATCCTGGCATGATTCCCTCCATGCTGCTCTTTCCTGGCCTCTTTGGGGTTCCTGGGATGTACATGGATGGGTCTGGTATGGAAGGGGTCTGCATCCCCACACCCCTTCAGTGCCCACATCACAGTACACGGTTCACACTGCCCCAGCACCCCTCTGCACCCCATTAAACCACATCATCCTCTCTTCCCAGAGCTGACAGTGCATCTGAGAGGCCTTCCATTCCTTGGGATGGATTTGGGCAAGCTGTTCTGGAGTCACTGTGTCCTGCAAAGCTGCTTTACGCTGTGATGGTGCTCAACCAGCGCAGCTCCTCGGAGGTGCTGGGTCATGGCAAAGCCAAAAGCTGTGGGGAGGTTCATTATCTGGTAGCTCTTGGCACCTTTGCAAGACTGGAGGACCCACATTCCTGCGACACAGGAGGCTGGGATGGCATTAAGAGACTGCAGAGCCCCTGTGGGCAGCTGGGATGTGTTGAAGGTCTGAAGGGGGAATCCCTTGCTTTGGAGCGTGGCACTGGGATCACTGCAGGGCCTAAACTGGCTCCTGCCTCCCCAGAGTGTGGGTCTGAGATCACAGAGTCATAGAACTGTTGGTGTTGAAAGGGACCTTAAGGACCATCTCATTCCAAACACCACTCAACAGACCAGGATGCTCCAAGCCCTGTCCAACCTGGCCTTGAACAGTTCCAGGGATGGGGCAGCCACAGCTTCTCTGGGCAACCTGTGCCAGGGCCTCACCACCCTCACAAGGAAGAATTTCTTCCCAATATCCCATCTAACCCTGCCCTCTAGCAGTAGGAAGCCAATTTCCCTTGTCCTATCATTCCAGGCCCTTGTTCAAAGTCCCTCTCCAGCTCTCTTGGAGCCCCTTTAGGCACTGAAAGGGACTCTATGGTACCCCCAGAGCCTTCTCTTCTTCAGGCTGAACACCTCCAGCTCTCCCAGCCTCTGTAGCAGAGAGGCTTCAGCCTTGGAGCATCTTTGTGGCCCCCTCTGGGCTTGCTCCAACAGGTCCACATCCTTCTGATATTGGGTCCCCAGAGCTGGAGGCAGGTGGAATCTCACAAGAGCCAAGTGGAAGATGGTGGCAGTGGGAATGTTGTCCCTCTGGCATGCCTGGCTCTGCCTGGGCACTGGGAACAGAGGGCTGCAGAATCCAGCACTGAGCTGTGACAAGCCCTTTCAGCAGAAGGAGATGTCCAGGTCAGAGTAGTAATGGGATAGCTGGTAGAAAATCTGCTCTCCCCACCTGCTGCAGGGGTGCAACTACTGAATCATCATCTGAGGCTTCCTGGTGGCTTGTCAAGATTTGGGAGACCATCAGCCCTAACCCCTTTGGCCCAAGGTCCACTGCAAAGACCACTGTGTAGCTGCACTCCCGGCTCCACAGCACAGCTCAGCCTCTGCCAGCTGCCTTGGGAATGTCTGGCGTCCTCCCGAGCCACAGCTGTGTCCCTGCTCTGCAATCCCATCCCGTGATACCGCTGATGACAGGATCTCTCCAGCACTGTCTCCGGACAGACAGCTTCCCAGGCAGGCAGGGTAAAAATCCTGGAGGGACCTGAGGCCCTGTGCTGTTCCCAGGTCCTGGTGATGAGTGGTGCAGACGTGTCCCTGCAGGCACAATCCTCATCCCTTCTGAATGAGGAATTGTTGCCACCACGTGCTGCGAGATGGGCGGGGAGCCCCTCTCGCTCCAGCTCGTAGGAAGCTGCTGGTGGTGCCATGGGGGTGCCCTGGCCTGGGGTGCAGCATCTCCAGGGAACACACTGGCATACAGGGGGGAGTTCCCTGGCCCCACTGAGCAAGCCTGAGGTGAGCTTTACCCAAGGGATGGCCCGACAGAGAGATAACAGGCAGAGATGCCCGTCCTGCCCCAAGTGCCTCATCCTGGGGTGCGTTCCTGGGGCAGGGCAGAGCTGCAACCTCACATCAGTCCCCCAGACAGGAGCACACAGAGGAAGGAGCAGATAGCCCCCTGCACATGGCGTAGGTGGGAGTCAGCATCTGTGGTTACCACAGGCAGGTATTAGTGATTGTTCAGCATTTAGATGGGGAAGCAGTCGTGGCCGCTGTAGGGGGCCTGTTGACAGATGTCGAGTGTTTAATGCTGAGCAAGGCACTCACCTGGCTCGGCAATTCTGGTGGCTTCAAGCAGAAGGGATGCAGAGGCTGTGGGAAGGGTGCCCTATGCTCCCCAGGAAGCCCAGACCCCCTGTCACAGGGCATCCTTGCCCACTGCCTGGCCTTTTATGTGCCTGGCACAACTGCTTTGTCCTCTAAAACTGCTCTGGAAAGGGTTGACCCTCTCTCAGGTGGCCAATGTGTTGTAAACAGGGTGTTGTCACTCCTGGCCCTGCTGTCCTCAGCTCCCATTGCCCCACGTCAAGGGCAAGCAGAGAGTGCCTATCCCAGAACGATGTGGCATAGAAAGCATCGGGGTGGGGGGTGTCCTGCCTGCCTTCCCCAGACATGCAAGGAAAGCACTTACAAGGGGTTTTCCTCTCCGTGCACACCGGGACGGACAGGTAACCCCGTCCCCTTCACACCTGACCCCGACCGAGCGCAGAGCTCCCTCCTGCACGGGCTGCAAGTTCGTGTCTCGCCGCAGCCGGCCGAGAGCAGCGAGCAGGGACGGGCGGCACGGGGAGCAAGCAGCGGGGACCCCCGGAGCACCGCGAGGGCGGGAGGATGAGTGAAAGTGGGGAGCCGGCAGCCCGAGTCGGATGCTGGGTCTGGGTCCAGCGTGCGCGTGTGGCGCGGGAAGGGGGGCTCGCTGCAGAGCCCACCCAGCCCATTGGCTTGCGGGCGGTGACGGGCAGGCTGCTCCCTCCCTGCTCGCCCGCCTGTGAGGTGGCTGCGAGCAATGTGAGCAAAGTGCCTTTGCATTAGCCGGTGAGTGCCGTGGCTCTGGACAGAGGCAGCTCGCTCGCAGAGGTGCTGGCACGACAGAGGTGGCCCTGTCCCGCGCCTGGTGGCCCCGCCGGACCATGGCATGGGCACAGGGGGGTCTGACATCCTCGCTCTCCATCGTCATCACGCTGGCTGCCTGCCTCTCTGCCACCACCAGTGAAGGTAGGAACCGGGGTGTCCCTGGAGCGACGGGGCAGTGCTGGGGGGACCCACGAGATCGCTGCGGCTGTTCGGATGTGCCCGCACGGGCTTAGCCCTGCCGGGTTTGGCTTCTCCGTGCTCCCGAGGGAACGCAGCTCCAGGTTCGTGCCTGGCTGAGTTTGCTCATCCTGGAGCTTTTGCACCAGAGGCAAAACTTTGGAGCTGGGCAGGAGGACCTGATTCTGCAGCAATGCCGGCAGCGTTGCCTCGCCCCCCCTGCCAGGGCTCTGCTGCAGCACGCAGGGGTGGCTGCAGAAGGCACAGGGACACCGGCACCAGCTCAGCCATGGCGATCCCCGCCACCGGAGCTGGCAGCAGGGCCGTGCATGTTGGCCGAGCAGCGTGGGCTGGGATGGAGCGAGTGGGTGGGCACGGGAAGGTGTGCAGAGGATGCGGGGAGCTGGAAAGGGCACTCAGGTGGGAAACTTCTCGTGAGAGAAAGGGCTGGAAACTTCTGAAGTGGAAAGCAGGGACGCAGCCAGGGATCCTCTCCCGACATCTTGGTGTCAGCCACATCAGGCCTGCTCCCCTCCAACCCAGCTGCTCTGCCCTGCTGCTGGCTGCCCTCGTCCCTGGCCTTTGTCCACGTCCCTATTCTGGTGTCTCAGGCCCCCCTCAGCCTCAGCAGTGCTGCTCCTGCTCCTGCCACCCACCCGCTCTCCTGCCTCCCTCCACGCTGGCAGCAGCGGCACGGCTGCTTCCCGGGTCTGCTGATCTTCATCACCAGAGATCTGCCGTTCCCGCTCCCGAGCGTGTCCTTGGCACTGGCAGCAGCATCCTTCCTCCCTTCTGCTGTGCCTGAGAGCCACGGCACAGCCCTCTGCAGTGAGCCCTGGGGCTGGTGTGCCTACTCCGTGCTGCCAGTGCCATCTCTCCCTTACCCTGCCCCGGCATCCCTGCCGTCCTTCTGGGCATGCTGAGGCCCACGGGCTGGCACTGCCGTGCCTTGTGCTCTTTGTGGTGCCCCGCTGGGCCGGCTCCTTGTGCTCACTGCCATCTTCCAGCGCACACCAGCACCTTCCTCACTTCTGTTCCCCGTTTCCAGCTATTTGCTGGTCCTAACACTGTTTGCTGCCCACTGCCCGCTTCCTGGACCTCTTCCTGCTCCTTTCCCCATCGGCTTTCCTGCCTGTGCAGGGAGATTGTGTTGGGGTTTCACCGCTGGACATGGGCTGTGAGGGTGCAGGATGGGGCCCCAGCACCCTGACAATTCCCACCCTTGCTTGGCTTCTGCCCTGTGGTGCAGGATGGTGCCCCGTGCCCCAAGCCCTGGGCAGAGAGTGGTGTAGGAGGCTGCTGTGAGAGCTGCAGTCCCACAAAACCAAACAGCCCTGCCTCGACTTAGCAGACCCTGGGCATGGACAAGACGGGCCGGGGCCTCTTTGCTGTCCTCTGCAGAGGAGATCTCTGGCTGTTGGGGTGGGTTTTATGCTGTCTACATGGACAGCCAGGCCTGGACTATTTTCCCAGATGGGAAAAACCATGGCTTCCCACAAGACTTGGAAAAGAAAGCTTTCCCCCATAACAGCCTTGGCCAGGGGACGCACAGGGCTGGGGATGAGCTGGGCTGGATCTGGGTTAGACTGGGCTGAAGGTGCTTGGGTGGCATCAGGAAAAATTGCGAGACCCTTCCAGAAAGCTTTTGGTGCTCCGTCCTCCACCCTCCACCCACGAAGATGCTCCTGGCTCTGTGGATGCTGCGGATCCCGCGCCGTGGGACGGGGCAGCCCAGCCCCAGCCGGGCCCCGTGGAGCTGGGGATGAGGCTGCGGGCTCCTGCCACTCCCAGGTCGTGCACCCTGGCACAGGGGATGGGGCTGGAAACCTGGGGAGATGCTGCAAAGCTCAGCCCAGCCCTGAGCTCTCCCACACTCAGTCCGTGCCGGGCTTGGCCGCCCCATTCCTACCGCACACGGTGATTGCGGGCAGGGTGTGAGGGCGTAGCCGTGGCACAAGGGTGCCCCACTGCCCGTCACCTCTGCCTGATCCCACGGCCTCTCCGGGCCCTGCATCCCTGGCCGTGCTCCCTGGAAAACCCAGCGCTGGTCTGAGAACCGCAGGGTAGAAAATTACAGCCGCCAAGCGGATTTCAGGCCGGGCGTGCCGCGCTTCGCCTGCGCGTGTTGGGAGGCAATTTGTGTATAAAAACACGTCTTAACCAAAAAAAACCAGCCTCAATCCTGGGTTTTTTCCTCTTCCAAGAGCTCCCAGTGCCTTTCCTATTCCTGTTCCAAGAAGTTTTAAGCTTGTATTATTTTATTCCTTTCAGTTTTGCATGCGGTGGGTGCCCAAGAAAGGGAAAAGGGAATCGCCATTCCATGGGAAATCCCCCATTTCGGCACGGCAGCCATTGCAAAATGCATCCAAAGCCAAAAATCAGATTTTTTTTTTTTTTTTTTAATAGATTAGTGAAAATTTGCGGGATGTGGGAGATTTTTATTTGGAGCACTGCAAAAAAGATTTGTCTGAAATTGTTAAATTGCTTTAGAGCAGGGAAGTATAAAAGTTATTTTCAATAATATGAAGATAGTGTGAGAGACTAAAATATTTACACCATTGCACACTGAGTTGCACAGGTGAAAATATTAAAGTGGATGTTTTATATGATACCACAAATTGAAGTTAAATAATGAAATATGAAATATCTTTGTTGTATTGAAAGAAAATCAGACGAGCAGAAATTACCACATTTGGAGCTTGGGCAGGGGGTAACAAATCCATATTTTCTGCCAAAAAATGGCACATAAATGCTGCTGCTGGGGTCTGCTCCCTCCGAGGGGATGCCCGTGAGGCAGACAACCTTCCTCCCCATCACAGTGCAGACCCCATGGCCTGTGGGTGAGCTTGGGTGGGACTGCCATGGGGATTTGGTGCAGCAGGAAAGGGGGATGTGGGGACAGGGACATCTCCCCCAGCATTTCGGGGCACGTAGGTCCAGCTGAGGTGAACAGCGGGTGACAGGGATGGGGTGATGGACAGGGGGGGGATGACAAGGGGATGCTTGGCTTCTTCTTCTCGCACCACGGGCTTGGGGATGGAGGTGTTTTGTTCCTCCACTCAACAGGGATGGGGTGTGGGAGAGCACCAGGATCCTTAGGAAAACCCGGCCGCTTGCCGCGCTGCCGAAAACGGGGGCCAGAGGAAGGGTCCGTGGCGGCCTCCCCCACTAATCTCTCTTTGTAATCTCATTAATTGCCCCTCTGCTCAAACAGAAAAAAACTCATCTGCACATTTATTCAGGGCTACTTTCCTACCCCTCTGCGGCAATGCTGAAGTCGGGGCTGCGGGAGAAGCAAAAGCGCTGAAAGGGAGAGGAAATCGCCTTTTCCGTGTTCAAAAGGCTGTGGGGATGTGTGTTCCTCTGTAAGAATAGGAAACAAGAGAGTTTAGGCACATAGACTTTTGGTGATGGGAGGTGGAGAAGCATTAGTTTAAAACAGCGAATCGATTTGGGATATGTTTGTGAAAAAAAAAAAAAAGGAAATAAATTTTGGGGGTGTTTTAATTTTTTTATCTCTCCCAAAATACTGACATAAAGCCAATATTTGCACGATTTTAGGTAGGCTCATGGGGATGTGTTTCTGGTGTTATCTTCATTTCCATCTTTCTTGTATTAACAGCTTACAAAATTTCTGAAAATCGAGCCCCCCAAATTTGCAGGAAAAAAATAACACAACAGCGCACAAAACACACCTGCTCTGCGAGGTTTTCCGTTCTCCTTGAATTCCTGTTTCCTGAAATCGTGAGGGGTTTGTTTCCAGTGACAGTAAATAGGCACCCATTTTGGTGACGGTGAAAATGGATCTGATGAAGCCAAATTTGAGTGCAACTGAAAACCCAGTGAATTGCTACAGGGAGGAAAAGATTCCCTTTTTTTTTTTTTTTTTTTTTTTTTGCTTGCTGAGAAATGATTAGAAGAATATTTTACCCAAAAGAAAAGCAAACCCCAGCCCGAAAAGATGCTCGGGGAGGGAGGAAGGGAGGGAGGGAAGGATGGAAGGAGAGAGGCTCATCCCACACACCCTGCCTGGGTTGGGGAGTGGGTCCTGGCGGGCAGGACCAGGGCAAGTGTGGGTTTCACTGAGACATCCCGACAACTCCGCTCTTTGTTCCGGTCAGGTCCCGTGTTCCGCCCGTCCTCGCTGGCAGCCTTTGGTGCTGCCTTTATCTCCAGGGGAACATCCATTCATATGATAACTCTATTCATACCCTGACAGTTTTTGATAGTTCGTTCTCCTAACCCAGCCTGTTTGCCTGGCCAGCACTCAAAATGATTCCTCAGTGGCGGGGGAGCGATTAACCCCTTCGGCCCTGCTGGTTCAAAAGTGAGTGGTGGGATCAGCCAGGTGTATTTCCTTCAAAATTAAACACCCCCTCCCCTCTATTTCTTGCCCACTCCAATGTGTGGCACTCGGGATCATAAATAACAACATAAGATGTAACTCCTTAATTGATCAGATCCAGGCAGGCCAATAAAGCCTAATGAAGTGTGTTTGGCCCAGGGACTGAGTCCAAAAAAGTATTCACCTTTTGTCTAAAAACGTCAGCAAAAGCAGACGCAGCCCTGCCTTTAATAACCCCTTCCAAGGGCTCATCAGTCCCAGCCTTTAAAGACTGGCCCCCCTCTTTCCCTAATACAAATTTGCCTGGCTTCACCTTCCAGCCATTTGTTCTTGTTAGGCTTTTCCTGCAGGATTAAAGAGCTCGTATTTTTCAGCTGTGAAAGTGCGCTGAGCACACCCGGGCGCCTCACAGCCCTCATGGGCACGAGCAGGTTGGGCTCTGCAGGTTCCCTTCTGGGATATTTTTTTACCTCCAGCCCTGGTATCATGGCTGTGCCTGTGGTGTTTTACACCTTATCTCCAGTTTCTCATATTTAAAATGCTTATTTAACCACATCAGGCAGTGGCAACAAGCGCTGGCTGCAGCTGGATCGGTCAGCTCTGTCCCAGCTCAATCCCGGCATCAATAATGCCACAAGTCCCTGGATCTTTCCTTGGATGAAGTACCGTTCTGTGTTATGCACCTCCCATCCAATTTTTAAGGACTTTTGTGATATTTAATTACCAGTGGTATGAGATATTCAGCCTGTCCCCTCAAACGCGGTTAGTATTGGTATTTTTGTCTGTGAAAATGTTCCATTTTAGAAAGCTATTTTTAAGAGAGCAAAGGCAAAAGCCTTTAAAAGAAATTATCTTGCTTTAAAAATGTCACCGAGGTACAAATAGCTCAGCACGGTTTAGGGTGGGCAAGTGGTGTGAGAGGAAAAGCATCCTCAGAGAAATTAGGGGAAAAGCATCCTGAAAAAGCAGCCTGAAAAACTGCCATGCAAAGCCCCTCCAGATAATCCAGATAAGCGAGCACATTTGTAAAACCCATGTTTCCCTAGTGAGGATTCCGGAGAGGATAACACTGAAATCTTTGCCAGGACTGCGGGGACACGGGTTCGTGGGAAGGTTAGGGTGTCATTTTTGGGTGCTGCAGGGTTTGTCCTGCTCCTGGACTCCTGGATCTGAGACAGGCAAATATCTCCAGTGCCTGAGTCACTGTGGGTGGCATGGGAAGGGACAGTTTTGCATAAGAAATCTGCAAAATGCCAAACAGGCAGGAGATACCGGAGTGGGCACGCAGCTTACGGGTGGGGAGTGAGATGCTCTAGGATAAGGACCTGAGATGGTGTTAGGAGCATACCTGGCATGAGCTTCAACGCCTAAAAAATGCAGCAGAGGTCAGAAACCTCAGTGACAAGAGCTGAAAATGCATTTGTGTCAATTTTATTATACCCAACAGATGTGAGAAAAGAGAAGAGGGAGTCAGGTTTTGGCCATCTGGAACTTGGCTCATGTCACACTGCACACACAGCTGGGGTGAGGATTCTTGGACAAACCCTTCTGGACATGACTCCCGTGTCTTCGAGTCTGTCCCACACAGGTTTTGCTGACTGCAAGCAGAGGACAGGCATTTATGTTAGAAAACTGCATTGTTTTGAAAGACTGTCATGGCATTGCATTACTGGTGGCACAAGCTGTTTATTCTCTCCCTGTGCCTGGGTTTGGATGGAGGTTTAAGCTTCTGGGCTTGGGGACAGTGGTCAGGGATGCCAGGAGCCGCCCTTTGGTGGTGTGGGGGTTCAGTGGATCAGTTCTTGAAGGTCTTCAGCCAGATGAGATACCAAGGGGTGGCTTGGCATCCCTTGTCCTCTCTGCTGATGGATGGGGCCGTGTCACCTCGCCGTCCCTCAGGCTAGGGACACTGTGATGGAAAGGACTTGTGTGACTCCCAGATGGCCAAATCCAGACCTGGGGACAGCAGTTGTTCCAAGCCCTCGAGGGTCCAGGGCCGCAGGGACTCCAGTGCCTGTCCCTTTCCCAGTCCCGCCGTTGTCCTGCTCTTTTCTCTGCTCACATCAGACTGATGGAATTTCTTGCCTCCCTGACCTTTCTCACCCCATATCCCCAGAGCCTTCTCACCTCCTCCTCTGGCTTCTGCCCTGAATTACAAGTCCAGCCACCCCTTGAGTCCAAAATAATTCCTTCTCCACTGGCACAAGCTCCTGGAAGGGCAACATGGAAGAAGAATGTGCTCACCCCTCACTCTGAGCCCCATGTGTGGCTCCACACACCACACACCCCATCCTCGAGCCCTGGGACAGCCCAGGGTGGGGGTTACATTTCCAGTCAGCTATTTATGCCCATCTCTGACCACACACACACTGCTTGCACTGAAACCTGTGAGTGCCACAGTGCAGGGACACACACCAGTACTGGGCATGGACACCAATACCGGGAACATACCCACCAGTACTGGGGTTACACACCAGTAACGGGGGTGCACATCAGTACTGGGGACATGCACTAGTGCTGTGACACCCTGCCCAGCAGTGGGTGGTGTGTGGGCTTTCTTTTGGGTCCCCTAAGCCAGCTCTCCCTATTTATCCCACTGCAGACAAGCATCAGGAGTCTCAAAGTGAGTGGGAAACACGACCATTTTATGTCTCTATTTTCTCACCCGTAGTTTTGAGAGGGAACATCTTTTTGCTGTTTGGCTTTTGATGTGCTCTCTTTTTTTTTTTTTTTTTCTTCTTCTGGGAAATAAAAAACCTGCCCTATAATTTCAAGGTTTCTAGCTTTAGAAATACTTTATTCAGGGTGTTTTGTTTTGTTTCATTTTTTACATTATTTCACAACACTTCAGCCCTACCACGGGTTATGCTCTTGCGCTGCACATTATCTTGCATGATATCATGCAGGGGCTGGAAGGATCAAGTTGATAATTTTATTTTTAAAACCTGAACTGCAGCTTTTTGTTAGCACTGATTGAACAAACAAGCTTTCTTCCTACATCAAAGTATCTCCTGCTCTGGGTATAGTGAAAAGGGGTGACCCTCTGGGCAGTCCTTATGGGTATTACCGCTCCTGATGCATTACAAAACGATATAAAATTAAATACAGAAAGTTCACAGCAACAATCTGGAGGTCTGAGAAGAAATCCTGAAATGGGAATTAGGGCATGGCCAAAAAAGCAGCACTGCTTTCATTTGAAAATGTTTCTTTTTAGCTTGTTTTTGTTTTTTAGTGAGGTTTTTTTAGAGGGGTAAGTCGGGTTTTTTTCAGGGGGGTTTTGTTGAGTTTTTTGGGTTGTTTTTTTTCCCCAGCCTGATTCTGGCATTTCCAGCTGTGTGAAAATTGCAGATTCGGTGGCATTTTTTTAGATCTACCTACATTGCTTCTCTAAACTCCTTGACTGGGCAGCCGTGGCCGGTGAGTGCCGAGGCGAGCGCCGTCCCCGCTGTGTCCTTAGTATGTCCAGCCTTGTGGATGAGCAGCTGCTGGACAAATCCCACCTGGATCCAGCACTGCAGTGCTGACCCAGGTTTGTGGGGAACACCCCCTGTGCACAGCTCCCAAATTGGGAAAGCTGACCTACCCACCAGACTTGCTGCTCCTTCTCTCTGAGCCCCAGTGCTTGGGGAATAAATGGTTATTTTCCATTCCTTAAAGATAAATATTGTCCCAGGGATCAGGAAGCTGAAAGTGAAGCTTCCAGTCCTTTCCCCCTGCCATGTTCCAAGGCCAGAAAGTGTCTCAGCTTTGCCTCATGAGTTGGAAAGGTCACGACTGGCTATTCAGCGGGCTCTTGGATTAAACGGTGGGACACAAATAGCTGACCCAGCCCGGCCCCATCTGCCCCTTCAAAGTCCTGCCCGATCTTACAGGAAATTAATGCCACTGCCTCTTGTTCCCCTCCTCTCAGGGAGCCTTCCCTGCCCCTTTCCCATAGCCTGACTTTCTTCCTGCTGTGGATAACCCTTCCTGTGTTGTCCCCCCTCTGGTGTGGGGTGTGCAGACCCGCTTGGGGCTGCAGAGCTGAGCCTGCTGGTCTCTGGGCAGCGGGGAGCAGGAGTGCCAAACCACGCTGATAAGAGTTTAATTATCGATGCAAAAGGCGTCGTTGCATGGTGGAGGGAGCCTGGCTGTGAATCTTGGGAGGCCTTTGAAGTTGTGATGGAGAGGAACTGAAGCCCAAGGGAACAGGGCTGCTCCCACTGACCCTTCCTCCCCACGCCTGCGCTACAAAGGCCCTGCCTGGGAGGGAGACGGTGGAGTAATTAGAGGAAGGATCGCAGTGGGTTAACAATTAGTGAGGGTGCTCAGAGCTCTCTTTGGTCCCCCACTGCTCTTCCAGAGGCTGGGGCTCAGCACATCCCCCAGCGTATCAGCCCCAGACTTGTTCCACCACCCCACCGTGCACCCCTGGGTGGGCTGAAGATCCATCCACACGCTCCCCTAGATACCACGGGCCCACTTCTGAGCCTAGGACACTTGGATGTGAGACCCCAAGGTGCCCATGCATCTGTTTGTAGGGATGCAGTACATCCCTGCAGGAGCTGTGGCCACCAGAGCAAGTGCTGGGAAGGGTATCCGAGCACTCACTCTTTATAGGTGATATAGATATAGATACAAATGTAGATATTGATATAGATACAAATTATACAAAATAAAAACATAGATATAGGTGTAGGTAAATCACAAGAGATAGATGGTCCCAGGAAAAACACACATCCTCTGGATGGTAGTCCCTGCCTCAGCTTCCTCACCCATCCCAAGCGGTGTTTGGGATTTGCTAGATATGGGTATGGATACAGATATCGATACAGATCCAAAAATAAAGGCACAGGTATAAATACAATCTACATAGACATCACACACAGATTCATACCCTTTGGCTCCTGTCTGATCTGTGTCTGGGAGGCTGCAATGTGCACTACTCACGCCCCATTACACAATGCAACTTTATGCAGCAAGAGGGTCTGCCTTACGTGAGGCTCCGTCTCCAGACCCCAGTTGGTGCTGGGAAGCGACCTGCTCACTCCTAGGTGCTTCCATTTGAACAGGCAATCAGGCTTGACAGCTTTTCCACCAGGGTGAGAATTTCCCCTGACACCTCCTGGTGTTTTGGCTCAATGCGCCGAGGCAGGGCCAAGGCACAGAATAGGGGAGCGACAAAATGGTGCTCGGGAAGACAAAATGGAGCTCGCAGTTTGAGGCTGATACGTGCAGACAGTCCATAACATCAAACAGAATTGCCCAGCTGTAGGAGAGAGGTCTCCCAAACTGGCACATTTTCTGGAAAAAAACAAAACAAAACGAAACAACACAAAGTTTCAGCTGAAAGGGGTCCTTTGTGGTGGTCTCGCTCGCCCTCCGGCAGCGAGGGCGGGCTCTGAGCGTCACCCCTGGAGAAGAGGCGCAGCAGGGAGATCACCTGCAAGGGGCTGGACTTGTGGCATGGCTCCCTTCGGGGTTGGGCTGTAGCCTGGTCTGTAGCGGGTTGGGTTTTGGGAGAGTGTCGGTCTGTCCGTATCCCAGCACAGCACGTTGCAGTGCTGCTGGATGGTCACTTGTATCTGCAGATACAGATGTGTGTGCTGTACCAGGAGTCAATGCAAGAGCTCTCAGACACGCAGTGCCTTTATGTCTGTACAGAGCCTGCCACGGTGGGCTTAATGCACAGGGCTCCCCTGCACTGGGCTGAACCGCTTGTGAGGGGATAAAGCTAGCAGCTCATCCCTCTTCCTGCAAAGAGGCACGAGGAATCTGACCACCGATGCAAGATGGTGGGCAGCAAGGCACCCACAAGGGGACGACTCCTCCATCTCCGTGGGAGTGGGTGACAAGCACATGTGGGTGTGGCAAGCTGGCTCCAGGTTGCACACACCGCTGTGCAGACAAATCTGGGGTGCACCCACCCATGTGGTCCCAACATCGTGCCTCACAGCGTGATGCTCCTGCTGGATCATGGTCCGTGCAGGCTGCTCGTGCTGCCTGGGGAGCAGTGGGAGGCACCCACATCCACTGCAGAGCATCTCAGCGTGGGAAAGAGGGTGCAGAGACCACGGCATGGGGGAGAGAGGGTCTGTGAAAACTGTCCCCTCCCTGCAACCTGCCTGCTGAGGGTCACCAGGACCGTGCTCCTGCCCTGTGAGCGGGGAAACTCCCAAACCTGGGCTCCTGCTGGGCGAATTACCCAGGGAAAATAGGCAGAAAATCTTCAGATTAACAATAACAAATAAAAATGGATTTGAGATCTCCGAGGTAATTACTCCATACTGAGGGCAAGGGGCCTCTTTAGCAGTGGGAGCAGAGCCGTGCGGGGAGTGGAGGGGCTCGGCCTGCTGTTGGGCCAATGGAGCCACACAAGAAACCCTGGAAATTCTTTCAAATTGTTCTGCTAACATTAATAAACGCCTCAAAAGCTCCTAATCTGCTCTGTCAGAAGCATGACGTACGGGTGTTTCACAGCCAGCTCACGTCTCTGCTCCTCTCTCCCCCCTCTTCTCCTTCCCTGCCTGGTAATAGTAAATGAAAGTGGCACCCGTTCCTGGGGCTGCAGGGACCAGCCTCACGCTGAGCTCGGGCTCTGCCGGGGCTGGAGCCGCTGTCCTGACGTGCCCCGGCCCCGCTGCGACAGAGCTGGTCCTTGCAGAAAGAGCAGAGTCCCTCCAGAGCCCAGGGACCAGCCCAGCCCTGGTGCTGCAGAGGGATGCTGTGACAAGGTGCCTCCAGGGCCGGTTTGGAGCTGCTCAAGGGTGAGGAAAGGCAGACACAGCATGGATGCAGCATCCCAAGTGGGACTGACCCTCCTGGGTGGCTGCAGGACAAACGGGGAAAGCTGGAGGCACCGGGGAGCCTGGTGCTGTTGAGGAGTGGTGAGGTGTTGGTGTTGGTGCCCCCTGCACTCACTCCCAAGGGTCAGGGCACCCTCTCCCAAACCTCTCTCCCTCTGAATCTGCACTGTAGAGCTGGGGCTTGGGCTCCTTCCCCAGGTGCTGAGCAAGTCAGGGGGTTATCAGGCACTGGCAAGGCTCTCCTCAGCCTGGTGCTGTGGGATCTGTGTGTGGGGCTCGGATGACTCCGAGGCAGCAGGGCCGTGGCATCCTGCTTTCCCCTGCTGCTGGCTCCGCCCAGGTTTCCACAGGAAGCTCCTGAGCACATTCAAAGGCATCCTCACTTCTCCCCGCCAACACAAGCCGCTCTCCTCTTCTTGCAGTTTGCCTGTGGCTCCTCGTTAAGCCGGGCTCCCGGTGGTGGCAGGGATTTGGAAGGGTTGGCTTTGATGGACCTCTCCAGTGGGGTGTCAGCCAGGACCGTGGGGGGTCACTTTGTGCTGGAGCCGGGCACTGCAGTGTGCAATTACAGCAGCTGCTGGAGCACAGGCTTCAAACCAGGGATGCTGGGAGGGAGCTGAGCCTAAAGGGCTTCCAGAGGAGAAGTGTCCAACTGAGGGACGATGCTCCAGTTGCATCAGCGTTGGCCCAAGGTGGGAATGGTTGACAACCTGGTGTTGGAAGTTTGTTTCCCCGGCCCCTTCTGGCTTTGCATCCCCTCCAACCTGCTGTTTGCAGCCCCCCTCTCCTCCAAAAGGTCACACTGCTCTGTCCTACAGCCAGGACTCAACTCTGCCCTGAACAACTCGCTCTGGGCAGCATCACTTGTTGGGGACAAAGCTTTCTAACACAGCCTTTTGCTCCTGTGTTTTCCAGTGAACTTGCTAGACACGTCAACAATCCCGGGGGACTGGGGCTGGATGACTTATCCCTCACATGGGGTAAGTATGAAGCGGCTGTTGGCACAGAGGGCACCCAGTGGGACAGGTCACCAGGGGCCCCTGTGGCAGGGGGTCAGGGGATGGACAGGGAATGGACATCTCAGCCCCAGGTCAGTGCTGATGGAACAAAGTCTATTGGGAAAATGCCAGCCTAAAAGCCTAGCAGTGGGAAGCAGCTGTTTTAACCCTCTATGTCCTCTGCTAGGGATGAGATTGTCACCAGGTGCTGAGTTTTGAGGGGAATCAGGAGGTGGGAGTCATGCTAAGAAGCATCTCATTCCTTTCTGGATCAGAGGGAACACCCATAAACAACTGGGAAGCTCCCAGCTGCCTGTAATCAGAGGAGTTTCTGTGGGAACTGGGCAAAAAGGTCAGGGAAGCCCCCCCTGCAGATGGTTCCTTACTGGGGAATGGGGATGCAGACACACAGGCCTGTGGCGTGGCCAGGAGGGATGTTGGGGTGGTGACCCCCATGTGAACCTGCCATCTACACTGGCTGGATCCTCCCCCCATGCCCCCTTCACTTGCATTTCCCTATCCAGGTTTTCCTGCTGCAGCAGCTTTCAGGAAATAGAGCTTCAGATGTCAGAGGGACCCGGCTGGAAGGATTTTTCTCATTCATTTAGGGAACAGAAACAATCCCATAAATACCCACAGGACCAACTGCAAGGCACAGTGGGGCTTGCTGCAGGCACAAAATGTGCAAAATTGGGGTGCCTACCTGGCTGTTTCTGCTGTGTTGATTTTTCACGTCCATTCTTTTTCATCCTTTCTCTGAACTAAACGGTCCTAATCTTTTCAATTCCACCTCCCACAGAAATCTTCCCAGGCCTCTAATAATTTTCATTGATCTGTTGCTTGAGACTTTCAGTCCCCACGCTGCTTGAGCAGGAGTGATCAGAACGGTGAATTCATAATAATACCAATGATCAGATTTCTATCAGGCTTTATCGTATATGTAAATATATTAAATCGTTAACTCAGCTCTAATTTTAGCAGTTAGCTGTTGCAATGATGAGTATCCTGGGAGTGTAATAGATTGAGAGGTACAAGGTCAGAGGGGACCACGGAACTAATGTGATGTGATCTCCTGCATAAATGCAGGCCTTCAGACCTGTCAATTCATTCAGCTCTCAGAGCAGCTTTTAGGAAAAAAACATCCCTGGCTGCAAAATTGCCAGTGCTGGTAAATCCTCCTGGTCCTGTGGCGATGCTGTTAACAGGCCCCTGTTAAAAACCCATCGCCGTGAGGGCTTGCCTGGCTTTGTCTCCAGCCACCAGACTTTCTTCTGCTGCTGCCTGCACGAGGCAGATGTTGTCCTCTTCGTGGTCATCCATAGCCTGCCCTTGGTTGTGTGTGGATCCCTGTCCTGTCACTACTCAGCTGTCATCTCCTCTCAGCCCTGCTGCTGAATCCTGGCATCCTGGAGGAGCCCAACACACCTTCAGGGAGTCAGGGATCAGTCTGCTCCCCTGGGAAGGGGAATTTTTCTGGGATTTTCTGTGAGTCAGGGCTGTTTTCCTCTGTCCACATCCAGTGCTCTGCCTTTCATCGCTCCCTAGGCAATTCCTCCGCATAGTCAGATACTCTGCCACTCACAGACTGCCCAAGGCTCTCCTTCTGGATCCTCTTCCATGAGTCCAGCTCTCCTGATGCCTCTGTGACCCCATCCCCAGGCCCATTGCTTGCTGTCATCCAGGTGGGACCCATCACATCACCAAGGGCATTTGGGTGAGGATGAATCCACCCGAGCTGGTTGTTCTGGGCATGGCCTTGCAGTCCCAAAGCAGACAAAGGATTGAGCCCAAAGGAGCCTCATTCTCACCACATCAGGGACTTCCATGGGTGGTTAAGGTGCAGCATCCTGTACTGCACATTCACAGGTCCAGGGTATGAATCCAGGGGATGTATCCAGGGTCCCAACTCACTTGGGCTGTCAAGTGTCATGCATTGGGTGTCCACAGAGTGCTGGGGCTGTGTCTCAGTCACTGCTGTGCTGCTCCTCTACAGCAGATGCCCAGCAGCCCTTCACCAGCAGCTCCTGAACACTAACACACCTAAAGTCTCCATCTTATTAGTGCTGTTTGCTAAAAGTATATAATAATAAAAAATAACCAATATAATGTATTTAATAAATTTAATAAATATAATAACTGATTAAAAGGGTGCAGGATTTCCTCACAGTGTATCTGTTCCATCCATAGACAGACACAGCATCCTCCTGCATTGTGTCCCCAGCTGAAGTCATGTTTGTTTTGCTTCACCCACATCTCCATTTTCCCCCAGGGCCACCACAGGGGTGATACTGGGAGATGAGTAGCTCTGCCTGGGTCTTTGCATGGCACTAAGCAGCACAGAGCCTTGGTCCCCAGCTTGAGGAGCCTCAGGAAGGAACTTGGCTCATTCCTTAGTGTCCCACAGCTTTCTTTTCCATCACCTGCAGGTCCTGTCCCACCTCTCTGGTTCTTCTTGGGATGCCAGAGGAAAGGCAGCAGTGTCAGAGGTTTCCTCCTCTGGACAAGTTGATCCTAGAGCTGCCCACACAGTCAGGGCAACAATCCAAAGCACCAGCACTGCAGAACTGGAAGGGTGCCACCCACAAAGACCTGATGTTTTCATCCCCCCTGTGGGCAAAGTGAACTTGCCTCACTGGCAGGTTGTTTCCCTTCCTGGGAAGAGGAGAGGAGCAGGGGCTGGGAGCAGTGGGCACGGTGAGAGCCAGCAGAGCTCTGGGCCCTGGGCAGTGTCAGGCCATCAGGGAGCCATGCCTGGCCTGTTTTGACATTTTCTCTTGCCAGACAATTAACTGAGGGGTAATTGGCTGTAATTGCTGCTCAGGGGTTTAATCGCAGCCCCCCCCTCACCTCCACCCCGCAGACACGTGCAGGAAGCGGAAGGGTCAGCGGGAGCATCCCTGTCCCGCAGGCTGCGGCTCCTCTCAATTAGGACTTCAAAGGTCTCCCAGGAGCTTTTCAGCTCGCTCCTTTCCCAGAACAATTCCCCTTGCATTGAAAATTAAACTCTTATCAGCGCTGTCAAAGAGGCTGCCCCCTTTCCCCTCCCACTCCTCCCTGTGTCCCAGTTCTCCCCAGCACAACGCCCCAGTGCCCCAGTGCCTTCCTCTCCCCTCTCCTTGCTCGGCTCATGACCCGCTGGATCAGAGGGAGCCCGGTCGGCCCCTTTGCAAATTGCTTTTCTACTGACTAATTAAAACGCTGATGAGATAAGTCAACATATTATTAATAATTATTGTGTCGTCTGCTTTGATTTACAAAGTCAAACAGGAAGCGGTTTTGTTCAGACACAGGGTATCTGAGGAGCCTGAGTGATGCCTTCAAAAAGCTTATTAGAGCACCTTGAGTGCTGGAGAAAGGACCCCCCCATGCTGCCCATGACCCCCCCATCAGCACCTCCGTGCTCTGACCCCACAACACCCCCCTCAATGCACGGGCTGGGGTCAGCCCAGAGGGCTGGTGGGCATCTGCTACTCGGGCAGCTGTCCCTGCACCTATCACAGAACCATGGAATGTCCTGAGCTGGAAGGAGCCCACAAGGGTCATCCAGTCCAGCTCCTGGCCCTGCCCAATTCCCAGCAATCCCACCTGGCGTGTTCCATGTTGGCTTTGCTGGTGGGAGCAACCAGGAGAGACCCTCAGAGGAGGTTTGCAGCTCCCCATCTCTGCCCCTTCCACTCCTCAGAAAGGGATGTATCCTGAGGCCCCTGGGCACAATGAGGCAAGAATGCTCCTCCCTCATCCTGCAGGGCTCAGGGAGAAAATTTTCAGCACCAGATTTGCTGAAACACCCAGCTGAGAGCACAGATGAGCCTGCAGGATTGTTTCCCAGCAGTTTGTGCATCAGGGACGGGGATTTCACGATGCTGTAAATACCCTGGGAGTGAGCTGTTTGCAGAGCAAAGCCCATGCACCAGGGGACTTCTTTTGCCTGGCTGTGCTCCTGCAGCCAACAACCAGTTCATGGCTTGGATCAGCCTTGTCTGTCACAGAGCTTGGGGACCCTTTGCCCCAAAACCACCCTGTAAAACACCAGCCCCCAGTCCAGGCTGCACCATGCCCTTGCCATTGCAACTCCCATCAGGGTCATTTCTTTCTCCTCAGAGCACCAAGAGATATTGGGGCTCTCCCTTCTGCCCAGGCCATGTCTCTGTCCTCCCTCACTCTGATGTCCTTGTTGCATTTCTTGTGTTTCTCTTCCAAGCTGAAGCCTCTGCCTGGATCCAGGAATACCAGCAAGTTATGGCTCAAGCTGTGTTGAAATTAATTTTCTTTGGGAAAAAAAAAAAGATGGGTAGGAAGAGAACATTGGAAAATAAAGATTTAGACTAGTAATTGAGATAAAAGCTCATCTCCCAGTGCTTGTTCAGTAAATGCTGGGTTATTGCTAATTCCCCAGATGCTGGTCACTACCAGGAGTTAATCACCTGCAGTGAAGCTCAGGGTAGTTAACTGCCTGACAAATCCCTCCTTAGCCACAGCAGTGACTGATTTCATGGGGATTATCTCCATTAAGGCCTCCCATCTAATGATTTATAGCTGCAATAACATCCTTCTCTTTTTTTTGTCTCCCAGTAACAGTGGTGTGAGGGACCTGGCAGCTCCTGGGGAGGTGTTGTGGCTCGCTGGGAAGGAGAGTGCTGGATGTCTCAGTGGCCACAAAAGCATTGCTATGCCAGGCAGACCTGGCATCCCTCCTGGAAGCTGTCCCAGGGCTTGGGAGACCTCATCCCTTGGCACTGCAAGGATGGTGGGAGGCTGAGCTGCTGCTCCAGGGGGACACAGTCCATCCTCTGCTCCTCCTCCTTCTCCTTGGCTGTGCCACTCAGGCCCTGGGAGACTTCTAAGACCTTGCTCAGCTGCCCACATATCTGCTGTTTGCATCTTTTGCCTTTCATAATCTGGCTTTTTTTTTTTTTTTTTTTTTTTTTTTTTTTTTTACAACCAGTGTTGACTTTAATTTAAACTATTAGGCAAAAGCCCCAAGTGCAGATGCAATCATGTGTCGTCCTCCCCCCCCCCTCCAGAGCACGTGTGCTCACCATGTTAATTATGATGTCCTCATTTCCGTCTCACTGGGGGATCTTATCGCAGTGGAGGGGCCGAGCTGAGCTTTGGTTAATAAAAATACTTCAACCCACCAGCTGGCAGTGCCCCAGTGGTACCCAGAGCCACAGACACCAATCCCTGCCCACGGAGCCTGTAACTGAGGTGACACAGAGAAACCCCTCCAGTCATGGGGATGCTTGAAGCAGGTCCCTCCATCCCCCTGCCAGTATCTCAAAGGCTACAGGAAGACTGTAGAAGGACTTTTAGCAAGGTCAGACAGTGATAGGGTAAGGGAGAGTGGCTTTAAGCTGAAGGAGGGTAGGTTTGGATTGGATATTAGGAAGAAATTCCTCCCTGTGAGAATGTTGAGGCCCTGGCACACAGGTTTCCTACAGAAGCTGTGGCTGCCCCATCCCTGGAAGTGTCCAAGGCCAGGTTGGACAGGGCTTGGAGCAACCTGGGCTAGTGGAAGGTGCCCCTGCCCATGGCAGGAGGGGTGGAAAAAAATGGTCCCTTCCAACCCAAACCTTTCTGGGATTCTATGATCCCAAATACCCTGCAGGTCCTGGGACCCGGCAGGGCTCATGGGAACCTTGCTTGCCTTGTGACATACTGGGAAGGTGGACCTGTGGCATCCAAGCCACGAGTTCAGGTGGCCTGCCTGCCCCCCATCCATTTCCACCAGCCATAGAGCACTTTCACTGCAGGGCAGGTTTGGTGCTTTGGGCTGGTTCAGACTGGGATCCCAAGGCACTGCCCACAACCCTGGGACACCACTGACAGTGCAGCCCCTGTGCAAAAAAAAAAAAAAAGCACCACGTTTGAAAGACTGACGGTGCAAATCTAGATCCTCCAGGCTCACCCCTGGGGGTGGAGATGGAGCTGATGCCGACTGTTGCCCGTGCTTGGAGGTGGGCATTTACATCTCCCCATTCTTCCAGCTCTGGCAGTGCCACAAGGGTGTGGGGACACTGCAGTCATCATGAGCTGCATCTCCTCTGCCAGATTTGGGGGGGGAAGTAAATGTCTGGAGACCCGAAGCAACCACACGAGCTGGAGCCAAGGCATTTTGGTGCGCAAAAATAACCCCATCTTTCCCTTGCTGGACACTCCTGGAGAGCCCTGGCCCCACGGGCATTGCCGAGGGGAGCTGGCTGAGCATCGGGAGGGTAATCCCTGCTCACTCCCCCATCTCTGCCCTCTCCCCGCGTGTCTCCTCCCATGCGCGGCTCTGCCTCACTTCCCCCGGGGAAACTCAGCGGGGAAAAGACAGGAAGCAGATGTTGTGTTAATTTGTGCTCGATTAATTTCGACAGCGACTTCCACACCCTCGGAAGAGCCTCAGCGTGTGCACAGGCGGGTGCGGGAGCAGGGACAGGCAGAGAGGGCTGTGCCGTGCCTGGCTCTGCCCACACCCCTGAGCACCCCTGTACGCCCTGGGCGAGCAGCAGGAGAGTGTCCTGGGTGTCACAGCACCTTCTGCAGGCTCGTCTCTGCGGCTGGAGAAGCTGAGGGGTGCTGCCCTCACCCCTCCAGCCAAGCACACCGGTAGCCTGGCCCCTTTCCACGTTGCCTACCTGAGCTCAGTGACCCCGGGGCAAACCTTGGCGTTTCTGGAATTCAGAAGAAAAGTTTGGGGGTTTTTTAATGAACCAGAAACACTTTTCTCCTCTGGCAGTGGCTTGACTTTCACCCCCTTTGCAGACATATTCCCCTTGGAATGAGTTTCTGTGTTAGTTTGCACCTGGAGCTGCCTCCTGTTCCAGGTTACTTTAAGCTCTTTGGGAGCTGAGAGCAGAGTTTTCTCCTAAATGCAGGATGCTGGGGAAGTTTTGAAGATATCCCTCGCCAAAATGACTGCTCTGATCACCCTCCCACGAGCAGAAGGCACCACAACACCTCCCCAGGAGCTGCAGGTCAAGAAGCACAAACGAGGAAGGACATTCCCGTCTGAGAGGGGAGAAGGGAGGGGGTTGTCTCACAGCTATCACTGATACATCTTTCCAGTCTCTCTCGTGCTGCCCTCTCCTAGCTGTGTCCTGTCCCTGCAGTGCTGGTGGCCACACAGCAAGGCTGGAAAGTGCCTGTCCCAGTGGATCTGCATCCTGGTCAGCTCCCACGGTCACTGGGGTGAAGGCTTCAGGCTCACTCTCTCTGAGCTGAGCATCCTCCTCTCAGGACTGCTGTTGGGTTTGTGTCTGTAATGAAACACGGCTCACCACTTGCATAAGAAAACACCAGTTTTGCCCTGTCAGGGCAAGCCTGGCAGCTTATTTTAATGTGCTTGTAATGCTGCTTAAAGGCTTTGTTTTCCTGCTCTGTGCAGGCAGGCATGGCTGGGGCTTTCCTTGGCTCCCCCAGTCCCCCCAGACAGATGGGTACACAGGATGCTGAGGTGGGGGCTGCTCCCTGCCACTCCTGCTCCTCCACCTCCTTCTCTTTTCCTGTAACAGTTCAGGGGTCCCAGACCATGGGGGTGTGATCAGAGCGCCTGGTTTGGGCAGGAAAGTGAGCTGAAGAGGTGCTGGGAAGCTCCCAGAGAAGGGAAGGACTGTAAGTCCTGGCAAGGGGTTGCTGAGGTTCAAGGAGACCTGAGCCCAGAGTGAGCCCCTAGAAGTGTCCTGTAGCCCCCAACATATAAGTTCTACTTTGTCCCTCAGCTGTGGAGCTCATTTGTATTCAAAATATCACTACTTCTCACTTCTCATAAGTTAAACCCACTTAGCATCCCTTCCTTGTGTGACACCCACATCCCTGTCCCTCTAAACTCACTCAGACCACCCTCCATTGCAATCCTGCTTGCTGCAACCTGCTTTTGCCAGAATGTCCTCCCCAGACTCTCCCCCTGCTGCCACTGTAACATGGAATTTTCCCCTGAGAGCTGTCAAGCCATGACCCTCTGTGTTCCCAGGGCCAGTCCCCATCCAGCCTCTCAGCTGGGTTGAGCACTGTGGGTTCAAACTGAGGAGCCACGCTGGCATCACCTTGCAGGCAAGAAGGGGGCTCTGAGCCCCTACAGGCCCCTGTTTCTCACTGGAAATCCTGTAGTTCACTGCATGCTTCCCCTTCATCCTGTGCTACCCACCCCGAAATTCCTTCTCCAGATGGAAAGCACCCAGTTTAGTTTGTGCATGGACAGCGCAGGAGCCAGAGGAGGCACCACACAGGAGGTTCCTGCAGCTGTGAATGACAGGCTGAGCACCAGGAAAAGGCACTCACAGACATGATCTGGGGGGTTTGGAGCCCTCCCAAGCACACGCTGCCATCAGCCTCTGCCAGCACATCAACCTCGCACAAGCGTTCCCAGACGGGAACGAACAGGGTGCACCTCGCACACAGAGCTGCAGCAGGGTGGGCTGTGAGAGCCACTGCCCAAATCAGTGCTGGTTAAATGCTGCTCCTCCTCATTTCCCTTTGCCTTGTGGCAGCAGTGACCTCCCAGCCAGGCACAGGAGCAGAGGGAGCTCATCCTGGGGTGGGAGGCAGCAGACTCGTGCGTGCTCTGTGCTCAGCCGGTGGTCGGGGACACCTGGAATGACCAGTTCTCTCTCTGTCCCGCAGTGGGATTCAATCAATGAAATGGACGAGTTTTTCAGCCCCATCCACACCTACCAGGTCTGCAACGTCATGACCCCCAACCAGAACAACTGGCTGCGGACCAACTGGGTCCAGCGGGACGGCGCGCGGCGGGTCTACGCCGAGATCAAATTCACGCTGAGGGACTGCAACAGCATGCCAGGCGTGCTGGGCACCTGCAAGGAGACCTTCAACCTCTACTACATGGAGTCCGACCGGGACCTGGGCACCAGCACCCGGGAGAGCCAGTTCATGAAGATCGACACCATCGCGGCGGACGAGAGCTTCACCAACGTGGACCTGGGGGTGCGGCGCCTGAAGCTGAACACGGAGGTGCGGGGCGTGGGGCCCCTGAGCAAGAGGGGGTTCTACCTGGCCTTCCAGGACATCGGGGCATGCATTGCCATCGTCTCCGTGCGGGTGTACTACAAGAAGTGCCCGGCCACGGTGAGGAACTTGGCGTCCTTCTCCGAGGCCGTGACCGGGGCGGACTCGTCCTCCTTGGTGGAAGTGCGGGGAGAGTGCGTGGGCCACTCAGAGGAGAGGGACACCCCCAAAATGTACTGCAGCGCCGAGGGAGAGTGGCTGGTGCCCATCGGGAAGTGCGTGTGCAGCGCTGGCTACGAAGAGCAGCGGGATTCCTGCATGGGTGAGTCTCCCTGCTTCTCTCAACTTTTTAGGGAAGGGCTGGGGACAGACGCCTGTTCACAAAAACTGGCACAGCCAGCCTCTTGTGGAGGCGCAGGGGCTGCCCAAGCCCTTTTGCTGGCTGGCTTAGCGCTTTCAAACGCGTCGTTTGGCCTCTCCAAAACACACCCCCCCCCCCCCCCCCAACAGCTGGCAGGGGGTTTGAAAGGGAGAAAAAATACCAAGCTTTCATCAAACAAGGTCATCGCGTCCATCCCTCACCCTCCCGGGGCTGCTGCCGAGCCCCATGCCCGGGGGTGTGGGGGGAGCTTTCCCGGGGGGTCCCCCTGGGCAGGCTGTGAGCTGTACAAACTGCGATAAGGAGGTGGGGTGACCAGCAGCAGGCGTGCAGCTGGCACGGGGGGCCGTGTGTGCACAGAGCTCCCCGGGAGAGCCCCTCACACAGATTTGTTTGCGCTCGGGTTCTCGGTGGGATGCGGCGAGGGGGAGCAGCACAAACATGGGTGAAGGGGGGGCTTTGTTTGAGCTCCGTGGAAATGTCAAGTGGAGGATTGAGGGACACTCAGCTCAAGGTTAGGACGTCCGGTGCTGGGCTGGAATAGACCCAGGGGCTGCTGGGACCGGCGCTGGCTCCCACAGGTCCCCAGCTACACAGAGAGTGGGAAGGGTGAGCAGAATAAATATCCCAAACTCTTCCTGTCTGCGACCACTGATTTGAGAGTTATCCTGGGGCAGATAGGAAAGGTTCTTCCATCATGTTGAAGAGTGGGTGCAAGGTGTGTGGGGTGCAAGGACCTCCTCTGGAAGGCTGGGCCCAGCCCCACCACTGCAAAGAGCTGTGAGTTGGTTCAGAAGGACCAAACACCCAATTTCTGCATCCCCCTCCAGCAGTCCTGTACTGCAGTCTCTGCCTCAGGAGATCCCCAAGCTGGAAGACTGAGGGAATCTGTGGCATCTGTGCTGCCTCATTTTCCTGTGATTCCTCACACAGGTTTGTTCTCTCCTGCAAGAAAAGCCGTGGCAGAGCTGATGTGCCCTCCTGCTCTTTTCTGGTGGGATTGCTCCTACCACAGGCATGGCACAGGAGGAAGTGGGGCCCAATATGTGCTTCCAGGTGGCCCTTCTGCATGGAGATGGACCCAGACCCAGCAAAACTCCCCAAGGCCATCAGAAACAGGATGGAAATGTCACTGGACTTTCCCCAGCCTCAGTGTCATCTTCCCCTCCTGCTTTCCCTGTCACATTTTCCAGCTCCCAGCACAGTTGGATGACCCAACATCAAGTGAGCAGGGGCAGCACCTCCTTGCCCTCCTCTCCTTTGGTGGGTGGGCGTGGAGCAGGAGTGCACATACTTACACATGAAAGCAAGCAGATGCAAATCTCTGATCTCGCGCCCGATTGGGGCAGAGTTCATTTTTCAGGCTGAAAAAAAAAATGCCTTCCTGGAGTGATTTATAACACCAGCAGATCTGTTGGAGTTGGAAATTAGCCGTTTTAATTGTCAGGCGGACAAAAGCAGGATTCCAGCGGCTGTCGCCCCTGCAATTTTTCATTCTCGGCCACAGGGACGAGATGATATAAATCACTCCTAGTGGCCCTAATAATCTTTCTATAAATATCAGGGAAATTCATTTTTTTTCTTGGGCAAGGGGGGCAGGGGATGGGTGGAAATTAGAGAGGAGATACTTTCCCTCTATGGCAGTGTTTAAAATGTGATTCCAAATTAATTTCCTTCTGCCTTTCACAGCCAGACGCCTTATTTGTCAAAGCTAAAGATGTTTGAACAGCAGAGGTTTCTCCCCCTCCTTTTTAACGTTCATTTTTCTAAGGACCTGCCAGAGTGATGGAGGACAGCTCAGGAAACCAGACCAGAGCCAGAGCTGTTCCCAGCCCTTCAGAGGAGAAGGGAGATTGTGCCACAGAGCTGGGAAGGACAGGGTGAGGTGCCACAGGGTGAAGATGTGTAGGAACATGGGGAACTTCTCTGTCTCTCATCCCCTTTACAGAGTCATAGAGCCACAGTCTGGTTTGGGCTGGGAGGAACCTTAAAGCTCATCTATTTCCACCCCCCTGCCATGGGCAGGGACACCTTCCACTAGCCCAGGTTGCTCCAAGCCCTGTCCAACCTGGCCTTGAACACTTCCAGGGATGGGTCTTTGCTGTCATCCATCACACTGGATACCCCTTTTTGGGGCAGGAGGGTGGTGGTTGGGATCCACACGTTGCACCTGGTTTTGATGTCCTCACGTTTGCCATAAGGATGTGAGGGGCATTTTCCATGGGATCGAGGGGCCCAGATCTCAGCCTGGGGACACTGGGATCAGGACCACCTAAGGATGCCAGCTGGCTTGGCATCAGATGTGTCACAGCCCTGCATCACACCAGACATTTGTCCCCTGTATCTGTGCCTAATGCCTCTCCCTGATTCCTCTTGAGAGGCACAGGACCCCCTTCTCCAGCTGTGAATGGGCACGTGTCCTGCAGTGCCTTACTGGGCAAAAACCAGGTTTGAGCAAGAACTCCCACAGCTCCTGATGGCATCCTGGGGTCTGCCAGCTCCTAAAATTCCCATCAGTTTAGCCACCACAAGGATGAAATCCCTCCTGGGACAGCACAGCCCCCTGCTGCCCCACTTGTTTTTCCCTCGGTTTTCAAGGTTCTGAAGGACTTTGCTTCCCTCACCCCATCACCCACAGCCTCAGACTCCTTGCTCTTTCCTCCTTGAAATGCATCAGTCCACACACGACACATTAACGTCTCTTACACACAGCAAATAGAAACATCTTTGCCTAAACAGCAGAATAAGCAAGAGGAGGAGAGAAAAGGATCTGTCCCAGCAATTTATCAGATAAGGAGGCAATCAGCATAATTCACCTTATTGATATGCAGCTGCTGTGCAGGACAAATAAGAGATCCATTTCAATAAGGTCAGTGCAATTAGAGAGATGGGAAAGGGGAGCTTGTTAACCCTGGTTTTGCTTCTGTGGGAAGGGAAGGACCCATAGCCCTCAAAGCCCCTTGAGCCCTCCTCAAAGGCTGAAAGCTGGGACGTGTGTACCATGCCCTGTGGGTGGATGGATGGATGGAGAGATGGATGGATGGATGGATGGATGGATGGATGGATGGATGGATGGATGGATGGATGGATGGATGGATGGATGGATGGATGGATGGATGGATGGAGAGGTGGACAGGAGGCTCAGGCAGGTGAGGACAGTGGCTTTTCAACCACACTCCTCCTCCCACCCCTTCTTTGGGAAGGGCTGCCAGGCTGAGCCACCACGACCTTGTGTTGTGGTGATGGTCCTTGGAGGATGGACCTTGGTAAACCCACGGTCCTTGCATGAGGGTCCACCCCAAAAGGTGTTCAGCTGATGCCAGGTTGTCCCACACACAGAGAGTCAGTTTGGAGCATCCCTGGCAGTGCCACGGGTACGGATCATGGTGCTGCTCTCTGGGAGCTGTGGTACATCCCTGGCTTTCAGGAGCGGTTCAGACATCTCTGTCTAAAGTTTGGGAACAGGAATCTTACCCTCTGGCTGCTTTCCCTCTGCTGTGCTCGGGGCCTTCAGCCTGGCTGTTCCCTTTGGGTGGAAAACAGAAATGGGGGAGCAGCAACTGAGCAGTTCCCAATTCCTGCTCCATCAGCCCATTTGCACATGAGGATAAGTGTTTATAGCCATCAAACATGGGTCTGCTGTGTTTGGCTGAACGAGGATCTGGCCCTGGTTTAGATTTTCCCAGCTTTGCTTCAGCCAAGAAATGGCCTTTGTCCTCTAGACAAGAGAAGAGAGGGAGGCTGCCACTGCTCTTTCCCCTCCAGCTCCCAAACCGAAGGAGAAGTGGGAATAGGGGAAGGACTGCTGGGCTCTCTCCTGCCTCCAGTGGGACACTGCTGGTGGAAATGGATCTGGAGAGTCTGGTTGGCAATCTGGAAGCCAGTTAATTTTTTCCAGTTGGTGGGATTCATGCTGATGAACCAATCAGCAGATTTAATGTACCTTAAACCTTCCTTGTGGGCAACTTTAATCGAGCAATTAAAGAACCACGGCATTGCTAATTAAGAGGAGAAAATACCCAGCTTGGTAATTATGTGCTTGTGAATACAGTTTTGCATCCCTGGACCTATATGAAGGAAGTCAGCTGGTGGGGCAAGGGGGGAGCAGACCTTAAAGCTCATCCAGTTTCTGCCATGGGCAGGGACACCTTCCACTATCCCAGGGTGCTCCAAGCCCTGTCCAACCTGGCCTTGGACACTTCCAGGGATGGGGCAGCCACAGCTTCTCTGGGCAACCTGTGCCAGGGCCTCACTGCCCTCACAGGGAACAATTTCTTCCTAATATCTCATCTAAACCTACTCTCCTTCCTTTTTTCATTAGGAAAGACTTCTTCACCTAGAGGCTTTATCCAGCCCTGGGATGGATCCTTGGATTCACACTTGCCTCATCCCAGGACATCCAGCTCACAGTCACAGCCCTGGCTGTGGGTCTGTTTGGATCCCATGGGTGCTGGGCTGTGTGTGTGGCTAATTCAGCTCAGTGAGGAGGCAGGAGAAGGCAGGGGGCAGGACAAGGTGATCCCAGGATCTCCAGCACACTCGCTCCCTCCTCTCAAATCCCGTGGCTAATTGCAATTACTTGGAAAACAAAACAAAGCAGCACCCCAGCACATAAACCTATTTATTTAGATTTCTGGCAAGGAACAAACAAACAGGACAGAGGTACCTGCAGAGCTGCCCTTGTCCCACCAACACAACAACAGCATTTTTGTCCCTGGCTGAATATTTTATTGTTTGCCACTTTTCCTCTGAGTTTTCTGTGTCTCTCTGCTGACAGAGATAAAAGGTGAGAATGATGCTGGGCTGGATTTCAGGGGAGTGATTGGGGATGAAACAAATTTCATTTGTGCTTAGTAGGTCTCTGTGGCCCCTCTAAGAAGTGCCAAAGACCAGCTGGGCTGTGATGAATGGAACTGGCAGCACTCAAAGACATTCACCACTTTGGGAATGTGGGTTTTTTTTTTGGTTTGGGTTTTTGTTTGTTTGTTTGAACTCTTCCACAGAATTTGGCTGAGTTCAGGTAAAGAACACAGGTTGTCACTCTGGATTTCCAATGTGCAGGTTGCCCAGGAAGCTGTTGTTGGAGAGTTGGGACACAGAGAGACTGCAGGAAAGACCTGGAATTCTGCACCAGTCCTTTCCCTGGGGACAGTGTGACACAGTGGGGGGCTGGGGACCTCAAATTCCCTACCAGCATATTCAGAGGCTTGCTGTGATTGCTTTGCATGGGGAAGAGCAGCAGGACCCTGCCAAAAAATTGTTCTGTACTTGGCATGAGCTCCAGATCCCACCCTGTCACTGCTTTGTGTGATGACTTCTCCCCCTTCTGAAAACAAGATGCTGCTGCTGACACTTTTCCATGCAGGAGAAAGGGATCCAAAGGCTGGTGGAGTTCAGCTGGGTGTGGGTGAGGGCTGTGCTGGCCACTGTGATGCTCTTCACCTGCTGGGGGGGGGGGGCTGGGAACCCTTATTTTGCAGCTCAGCCCCTCCACACATCCATAGCTATGTGGATGTGGTGAGAAGGCTCACATGGCCCCCAGACCTGCACTCCAGCCTCTGCCAGGGGTGGGATGAAGTTCTTAGTGTTTTGTGTGTCCTTTCTTCATTTTTGCCTCCCAGCAGGGGCATCTCCAGCACTGTCACCTTCAGGGGTGCTCCCATTCAGCCCCTTTTCCACCTCCAGACTGTTTTCTGGGTTTGGTTTTGGTCTGATGAAATCTGTGGGGGGTTTTTTTCAGAAGCTTTGGATAGTTCTGTCTAAAACCCTTTGACAAGGCTGAGTTTGGGAAACAGCTTTTTTTCTAATTCTAGCATTAGGCTGCCTGTTTCCATCCAACTCCTGCAAGCTGTGGCATTTCCCCAGATAAGCTTTATAAAAAAGCCTTTACTCTGAGTGTGCCAGGCTGTCTCACCTACAGAAGTCTGCACAGCATCACCTCCACTCCCACAGAAGGATGTCTGCACCAAGCAGTAGAAAACTGGGATTTGGATGCTTCCTACTTTTTTTTTTTTTTTTTTTTTAAGAGGTGGGAAAGGAGAGCAGAAGAGAGTCAGGTGTGTGTCCAACAGGGCTGAAATCAGGTTGGATGGAGCTCCGAACAACCTGATCTGGTGGAAGGTGTCCCTGCCCATGGCAAGGCAGGGGAGCTGGATGATCACTGAAGTCCCTTGCAACCCAAACCATTCTGGGATTCTAAGGCTAGAGGTGTGATTCTAAGTGATGCTGTCATTCTAAGACCTGCTGATTTTTCTGTGGCAGCACCATGCATATTTCCAGTCAGGCATGCAGCCAGTCTGGACCACCATTGTTCCAGTTTACCCAGCACTGCAAGTGGAATTACTCCACTTGGAAGAGCAGGACTGTCCTTATACAACTTGTTTTGGTGGCAGGGAAGTCTGGGTGTCATCAAGAAGGATGCAGGGGGTCCTTTGCTGCGTGTGCCATTTGCTGGCAGCCTCATGCATAGGGTTCTGCTGGCTTTGCAAAGTCTTCATGGGTAAAAGGGTGCCCCTGTTCCTCCCTCTGAAACACTCAGGGCTGCAAAGGGGTGTGAGGTGGGTTAATTGTGGAAAGAAGGGCCAAGCAGCAGGGGTGTGGGGTGGAGTCTGGGGTGACAGAGGCAAGTTCAGGTGTGTGTGGTGGTATGAGGGGTTGTAGAGGGATGGTGAAGGGTTGCAGCAAAGGGAGCTGAGTTGTGGTCAGGCTCACGTGGCACTCAGAGGTGGGACAGTGATCAGGGGGTGCAGGGGATGTGTGGGCATCAGCAGGGCTGTGGGGCAATGCACAACCTACAGACCAGGAGTTTACCTGAGAGCATCAGCCCAGCCAGGCCCCAAAACCCCCTCCAGACCACAGAGCCTGGGATTGCAGGGAAAGGGGAGCACAGCCTTGCAAAAGCACAAGATTTTGGGCAATGAGGCAGATGCCTCTTTTTAGGACATGACTGAGAATAGCCTGCTCCTGTTTCAGTGTCTGTGTCATGTGGGAGTTGAGATAGGAGGCATCATGCTGAAAACTGGCTTGAAAGGAGCTGGATTTTCTGTGCTGGCTTCCGCAGCCTGGAGGGCTCTGGGACTGGTGCCCGTCTCTGGCTGTCACAGTGGCTCTGACACCTCTATTTCCATCTCCATCTCTTCCCAGCGTGGCCAAAGGGAAGTACATGACTGCTCTTCTGGTGCTTGCAGATGCCCAGATCTGTGGAAAGGTCAGGAAAAGGGAGCAATTGGTGGCACTGGTGTCACAGAGCTGCCCCATGGCACCCTCTCGGCCCTGCCCAGACCTCCCAGGCTGACAGTGGAGCTGAGAGGGGGTGACATGGGGTCAGTGCTCGCATTTGCAGCCCCACCAAAGCAGCCCTTGGTGGTCCCACCAGGCCCACCTGCAGAGCACCGGACCCAGACAGCCACTTCAGAGCGAGAGGAGCGGCTCGTTCCCAGCCAGCGTATCTCTGACAGGTCCATCCATCATCCCCCGAGCTCTGCCAGCTTATTAGCAGATGTTGTCCTGTCCCCAGAGGATGGAGAAGGAGGGAAACAAATGGACCAAACTCCAGATGGCTGGCAGATCCCTCCCCACGCTCGCTGTTCCTGAGACAAACCTGCTGCTCCCTTGGGCAGGCGACGTGTGAGAGTGGGGCTGGTGGGCAGGGAAAACAGGCAGGATGTGGGATCAGTGGAAACCCCATGGAACTGAACCAAAGAGGTTTGGGGTTGATCACTGGGCACTCACCCACGCAACACAGGGCTAGAGATGTGCCCTGGCAAGCGCAGGTTTAAGTGTTGGGATTTGCAGGCTTTGCTGGTGACGCTGGGACCAGCCAGGTCTGCACAGCCTGCCAGCCCAGTTAGGTGTGCAAGTCTTGAGCTGAGTGGCAGGTGAGGGGCTGCTCCTGTCCCACTTGCACTGCAAAACCAACACCATGAGATAAAACTGCAGGGACAGGGAGCCTGGGCTGGGCCTTGCAGGGGAATGGCACTGGGGACAGGAGGACACCAATAGCAGGACTTCTGGTAGTTCACAACGAGGCAGGACCTGAGATCCTCAGACACAGAGCAAGGTATTAATTGAACAAAATAATGGGAAAAAAAAAAGAAAACCCCACCTTCTGCAGGGCTCCTGGGAGGGCACTTCTGGCAGGTGGCAGTAGTTGGCTGCAGTGAAGACAGTGGGACAACCTCACAGGTGGGAGGTTCAGATGTGAGAGATTTCTGTGTGTGCTGCCACAACCACGGCTGTGGAGCCCAGTGGATTTTATACCCGGTGCATTTGATTGAATTCTTCCTGCTGGCCACTTCTCTGCTGTTTGTTCTTCCCAGAGCTAACCCGAGAGGTCCTCCACGTGTCACTGGCCTGGTAGGAGAGCGCTCAATCCAGAGCAGGACATGCCTGGCATCCTGTACTGCCTCTCCTGTTCCTGTGAAGGGCTTTGCACATGTGTTCTGCTTCCATCTAGACCACTGAGACACCCAGAGGTGCATGACCCCCCCTGAACAGCGCCTGCCCCAGCCCCAGGTGCTCCCCAGCCCTCCTTGTGTGCTCATGCTGTCCCTGTGCCAGGAGATGGCTCTGCCCTGGCACACAAATTCACCTGCAATTTGTCATTTAGTATAATTTTCCCCTTGAGTGCATCTAAAATAATTGTGACTCATTGCTACAGGTAATTAATGGGTTTTTTACAGCACTAAATGCTAAGTGATTACAATTGCTCCGTGCAAATCTGCTGTGCTTCATGCTCCCATCCTTCCTGCTGCCTGTCTCTCCATACCTGAGGTAGCACTGATTTCCCTGCCCTTAATTAAATATTGGTGGAAGGGAACCACTCCAGTTCCTCTGGAATCACGAGTCCCTGGTTGCTGCATGGTTAGAGATGGGGGTGGTTTGCAGGTCCAGGGGAGGTTCACACAAGTTGAGGGCAGCAGTTCCCACCCTGCATCTGCCCAGGACCAGCTGGGGCTGTCCCACTGCTTGGCTCCCATCCCTGCTCATTCTGTACCTTCATCCTTTCCCACATGGAAAAAGCTGGGAAATTTTCTTTCTTACAGATTTACCTTGTTGTTTGGTTTTGTGTTTTGTTTTCCACCAGCTGGCTACCTCCCAAATTTGTCACCACCTGAGAACAGGGTGCATCATCTCAGTCTTACACCCAAAACCAAAGGGCTGCAGACCAGAGGACACTTGGCAAGGGTAGAAAGTCCCTGAATCTCTTGGCACGTGGTATCATCATGACCAGTCAGCACAGGAGCCTGGCAAATGTCCTGGGCTGTCCTTGGTGTGGCTGGCAAGGGACAGCAAACCTCTCCCCAGACCTTCATCCCCTGTGTTCCCTCCTCTTCTGATGACCTTGAGGAGGTGAAAGGTGCCAGGAGAGCACCTGGGTAACAAAGCCACCCCCAGGCTGCTGCAATTTCACATCTGCCTTCCCTTGTATCCCCAGGTTCAGGCATTTCTGCTCCTTGCTCTGATGCCTTTTGGGGAGTGGAGGAGCAGGAGTTTAGGAGCAAACTCTGGAACTGCTGGCCTTTGCTGCAGCGGGATGAGACAACCAACCTGTGACACCAACCTGCAATTCCACCTCTGGCACGTGCAGCACTGGTGGTATCACTGCCCTGCTGTTAAAGGAGCACTTGGTGCAAAAGTGGCACAGAAACTGGTGACAGAGCCTGAAGAAGGACCAGCAGGAGGTCCCCACACCAGGGGTGTGTGTGGCTGGAGCACTGCCTTCAGCTGCCACTGCTAAAGTAGCTCAGTTATAGAAATGCTCCTGCATTACTGGGCAGTGTGTGATGGGTGGAATATGCCGGTCCAGGGAGATCCGTGTCAAGGAAAGGAGTGTTATTAAAAAGAAAATGAATCAGCACCAAGAAACAAAACAAACAGCATGGAGGGACCCAGCCCACTGGGGAGGTGGATCACAAACAAAACCCTTCTAAGATGCTTGGAAGCAAAAAATTGAGGCTGTATGCAGATCTGGCCACTGGAGGTAAAGACAGGAAAATGAAGATATTACTACCTCAGTGGGAAAATCAGAGATGAGTCAGAGCCAGGAATAATCCTTGAATCACTGTAACTGGTCCTAAAAGTACTCCATGAGTACTGGGACCCAGACAGAGCCTGCTTTTCCTTATTTGGAATCTAAATCTGCAAGAGAGGGCAGATCCTTCCGCCCCCAGATACCTGACATGCCACATGTCACTCTTGAACGAATCGATTTTCCTAACGAGAGACGAGCTGTTTGTTTGTGTGACAAATGATCTACCCGAGGGGCTGCTGGGAAGCTGGAGGGGTTGGATAGGATGGAGCAGAGTCCCGGCGTGGGACGAGCTCCTGCATCGGGAGGAGGCAGAGAAACTGCGGGCAGGTTGTGTTGTCGGGGGAAGAAAAAAAAAAAAAAAAGACATTTTTTTCAAGGCTGGCTCTTTTGTCCTCACTGTCCCTCCTCAGAGAGCGGGCAGTGGGCTCCCTGTCCTTGGCCAGACAGTGGCTGCACTAGGGAGAGCTTTGGACAGCAGGCACAGGCTCAAGGGAAACATTTCCTGGAGCTTCGCAGGCAGCTCAGGAGAGGCAGGGACACCCAAGTTTGCTTGTGGAGCAATGGGGAACGGGTGCCAGGATGGCAGTAGGTGCAGCCTGGGGGCCAAAAGGTTTTCACAGAGCCCAAAGCCAAGCCCCAGGCGCTGGGGAGAGGAGCTGTTTTCCCACGCACCAGCTGAGAGCGCGGTCCACCTTTGTGCCGGTGGGACCCCCCTCGTCCAGGCGCATCCCCCTGAACCTCTGCCCTTCCTCCCCTGCAGCCTGTCAGCTGGGATTTTACAAGTCGGCCCCCGGGGACCAGCTGTGTGCCAAGTGCCCCTTGCACAGCCACTCGGAGAGCCGGGCAGCCCGGGTGTGCCACTGCGACAGCAGCTTCTACCGGGCGGTGCAGGACCCTCCCTCGGCCGCCTGCACACGTGAGTACCCCCCGAGGACCCCCTGCCCCTGCCCTGCTGCCCTGGGGCAGTCTGCACGTCCTGGGGCTCAGCAGATGCTCCCTGCCCGAGCCTGGCTCGCCCCTGCCCCTGTGCACGCTGCCCCAGGAGCTCTGGAACCTTCCTAGAGCCTCTGCAACCCTCACTGCCTCTGTGTCGTCCTCATCCTCATCCTGTGTCATCCTGCTCTCCAGACACCCCTGGCCAGAGTCTTAGAATTGTGGAATCATTAAGGCTAGAGAAGCCTCTAAGATCATCAGGTCCATCCATCAGCCCGGCACCACCATGACATTCACCATCAAACCACGTGCCCAAGCGCCACATCCACAAGTTTTTTGAACGCTCCCAGGGATCGTGACTTCACCACTGCCCTGGGTAGTCTGTTCCAACGTCTGACCACCCTTTCTGTGAAGAAATTTTCTCTTATATCCAATCTAGCCCACCCCTGGCACAACCTGAGGCTGTTTCCTCTGGTCCTGTAACTTATTCCCTGGCAGAAGAAAGCAACACACCCCTACCCCCTCCTCCCCCTCCAGCTCCAGCCTTTGTTGCTTTCCTTTGCAGAAATGCACCAAGTGGTCACACACCCCGAGCAGCCACTGGGGCAGCTCAAGTGTGGTGTACAGTGACACCAGGGCTTGTCACAAGGTGTCAGCTCAGCTCTCTGCAGTTGGCTCTTTTGAGAGGCCCAGTGCTTTTAAAGGGGGACAAGGACATCCCAGGAGGAATTCTCCTTTCTGTAGTTGGTCCAGGAGGAGAGAAAGGCGTGGGGGGCTGATGGCTGAGGTCAGGGTAAAAGAACAGGTCAGCAACAGGTGACTTGTGTTTCCCTAAGGGATATCCACCCAAGTTTATTAATCTTTCCAGAAAATGCGAGTTTTCCCTCCCCTTTAGATGAGCATATCCAGCTCATCAACACCTTGGCTCTTCCTCCAAAAGCTTCACGCATCCCCTCTGCTTCCTGCTGAAGCAAATTGAACCAACATCCTCTCTTACTGTCTGACATTTGGCATCCCGAGCCATGGCACTTCACCCTGAGCCCTGTCTGTGTCTTTGCTGCCTTTTGTTCGGAGCTCTCCTCTCCCTGGGCAGTTCTGTGTTCCCCGCAGCATCGTCTGTACGCTCAGGTGCGATCCAAAACGCCGAGGCTCACCTCTCCATCGGTCCCCTCCTCTCTCCCAGGCCCTCCCTCTGCTCCTGTGAACCTGATCTCCAGCGTGAACGGCACCTCGGTGACTCTGGAGTGGGGGCCCCCCCTGGACAAGGGGGGCCGTGCCGACGTGGTGTACAACGTGCTGTGCCGGCGCTGCGCGGGGGACGCGGGGCCGTGCGAGGCCTGCGGCAGCGGCATCCGCTTCGTGCCCCAGCAGATGAGCCTGGTGCAGGGAGCGCTGACCGTCACCAACCTCCTGGCACACACCAACTACTCCTTCTGGGTGGAGGCGGTCAACGGCGTCTCCGACCTCAGCCTGGAGTCCAGGAGAGCCGCGGTTGCCAACATAACGACGAACCAGGCAGGTAGGAGGAGCAGACACCCCCCCCCATCTCCAGGTTTTGCCTCTGTGGGTGATGCTGATGTTGCTCTGATGTTGCTCCAGTATCTGCATGAGCCAGAACCTGCTCTGACAGCAAGGGGCTGGTTTGGTGATGGGCTTGTGACCCCTGTCCTCTCTGCTGCTGGAGGTGGGTTCAGGGAGCTGAGGTGGGACAAGCTGCCCAAGGCACCTCTTACCCTCCTCTGGTTCACGGTGTCCTTTTTCCTCCTCGTCCTTTCCTTCCAGCTGATGTTGGAGTCTCCTTTTCTGCAGAAGACAGGGGGCACAGAGAACACTTGTTTATTGACAGAAACACAAAGTGGAGCATGAATCTTTCAGGCTGTTCCTCCAGCCTTCCATCACTTCCCAAAGGGTCAGGCAGCAGTTCGTGCTCTGCTCTTAGCTCACACCAATGCCAGGCCCTGGCAGGTGACAGCAATTTTTGCTGGGAAAAGTATCTCCTATGCATGTCTTACCTCTGCAAATTCCCTGCTGCAAAATACTCTCTCACCACAAAATTCCCCTGAGCAGTGTTCCAGCCCAGGTGGGACAGGACTTTGCTCCACGGTCACCTGGGCATCTCCCAGGGCCCTTTTCCATGGAACACACTGTGGGCAGAGAGATCAGGGCAGGGACTGACACGCCTTGTTAATCCTCCCAGTTTGAAATGAGCCCACAGGAACTTCCTGTGATGCTGAGCAACTTCTACTCTCATGGCAGGGGTGTCAGTGGGAGAAACTTGGGGAGCTCACTGCAGTAGCTCATGGTTGGCACGAGAACAGGCCCTTTTGTCACTGATGCCAGCCCGTGGCACTTGTGCAGCATGTGGAATTGGCTCAGTCCTGCTGGCTTGATCCCTCCTGAGGAGCCCCTGATGCACTGCATGGGGGGTCCTGCCCATGCTGGGTGCTGGTCACCCTTGTTCTCCAGCCTGGATGGCTGAGCAAGGCCGAGGCAGATGCAGCGCAGATGCCCTGGGGGTGTTTGGAGTGATGGCATTGCATGTGCCTGTGGAGTTTAACCAGTTCCCACCATCCCACCCTGTCCCATCTGCCCAGGGTACTGTGCACCAAGAGTGTTTTCTGCTTTTCAGAGGAGGCAGAACTGAGCTAAAACTGCTGCTTTTCAGTCCCTGGGTGCCTCACTGCTGCTGCAGCCTCTGTGGCCTCTTTTGGTCTCTGTGCTGCTCCAGTGACACCCCTGTACTGCAGCCACAGCCACAGCAGCTCTGTCTTCCCTGTAGCTGCCACATCTCATTTTCCCCCATCAGTTCAGCACACAGGAGGTACCTGAACCCTTCCTGTGAGTTGAACCCAATGGCTGTACCTGGCCATCACAGCACCAACTGCACTCTCTGGGGAACTTCCAGTGGGAAATTTCCCAGTGGGAAAAGAGCGTGGTGAGTTGGTTCCTCCAGCTGTGACAGCTCCAGTTGGGGCATGGCAGGTTCAAGAAATGATTCACAGTCTCCCAGCTCAGGCATGGGAAGGTGACAAGCATCCCAGGGCAGGAGAGCACACCCAGGACACCTTTAGGCTTATGCTCAGCCCCCTACCACCCCTCTGGGCATTTCTCATCTCCCTGTTCTTTCTTCCCCTGCTCCTCTCCCATAACCCAATGTGGGACAAGATGGGTCGGGGTCTTGGTAGAGACCTCCATGACCTCCAGCCCCACTGGCCCTTCTCTTTTCTGGCTCCAGATCACAACAAAGCACCAGTGTCCCCTCCTGCCTGTGCCGGGACAGTGCCCTCCCCTCATCTCCCCAGAGCTGCTCACTCCATGAGAAAGAGACTGAGGGAGCTGAAGCAAGGAAAGGCCTTTTTTCAACTCCCATCACAGCACTTGTCTCCACATGGCTTTAATTAAACCAGAAACCTGGTTTAAACCAGGGGTCCTGTGCCTGGGGCTCCGGTTCCACCCTTCCCTGCTGCTGTCTCCTGCTGTCCCTCCATCCCACAGCACCCCCTCTCAGCAGACACCTCACACGCTGTGTCTGCGTTCCCAGCCCCGTCACAGGTGGTGGTGGTGCACCAGGAGAGCACGGGCCAGAACAGCGTCACCCTGCTGTGGCAAGAGCCAGACCAGCCCAACGGCATCATCCTGGAGTACGAGATCAAGTACTACGAGAAGGTAACGCTGCTGCTGCACAGCAATCCCTGCCATCGCACGAGGGGCTTCTTTGGAAGGCTCTGTGGTCGCTGTGCTGATGCAGTGAGGTTTTTTTTGGTGGTTTTTTTTTGTGGTTTTTTTCCCCCCCAGGACAAGGAAATGCAGAGCTATTCGACTCTGAAGTCCAAGAGCACCACTGCCACCATCTCTGGGCTCAAGCCCGCAACCCGCTACATCTTCCAGGTGCGGGCTCGCACCTCGGCCGGCTGCGGGAGGTTCAGCCAGACCGTGGAGGTGGAAACGGGGAAGCCAGGTGAGTGTGTGCGGGTTTTTGCGTGTGGGAGATGTGGGGCAGGGAGTGTGGAGGATGGTGATGCCCTTCCCCATGGCCACTGTTCCTCTGTCACACGGGCAGGGAGCCTGGAGGCACATCTCTCCCAGAATTTCAGCCTGCAGGGATTGCTTGAGGTTGCCTCCCTCAGATGCTTAGGGCAAGAGGAAACAGCGTCAAGTTGCAACAGGGAACGTTTAGATTGTATATGAGAAAACATTTATTCACTGAAAGGGTGGTCTGCCACTGGAACAGCCTGCCCAGGGCACTGGTGGAGTCACCATGCCTTGGAAGTGTTTAAGAGGCACGTGGATGTGGCACTTGAGGACAAGGTTTAGTGATGGGCTTGGCAGTGCTGGGTTAATGGTTGGACTTGGTGATCTTAGAGGGCTTTTCCAAACTCAGTGATTCTGTGCTTCTGCACTAGAAAGAAGATGGAGGAAGGGCATAGCAGTTAGGGCAGGGAAGACCTGGAAAGATCCTGGGGCATCAAGCTCCTCTCTCTGCTGCTTTGCCGTGTCACCACGGCTTTCTTACATCTCTGCTTAGTTTCCCCATGTGTAAATGGTCCCTATATGCTGGGAGAGACCCAAAGCTGGGAATGGATAGGGATAGCGTTTCATCTTTGAAGACCATGACCCTATTGTGGTAGGTGCATTTCTGAGCTCAGCAGAGCATTCCCCACCCCAGCTCACCTCCATCCCACCCTGCCTCTCCCAGTGTCCCTCCGCTACGACACGATGACGATCGTCTGGATCTGCCTGACCCTCATCACTGGCCTCGTCGCCTTGCTGGTGGTCCTGATCTGCAAGAAGAGGTAAATGTTTTCTGCAGGCCACTGGGGCCTTCTGGACATCTCCAAGAGGGACAGGAGGGGTGGGAGGAGTTGAGCACAACTTTTGTCCTTTCAGTTTGCCCAGAGCATCCACAGGTCAGGGGTTAATAAGCAGCCAAGAGGCTTCATTTAGGGGTCACCAGTTTCCCTGAGGCAGAGCCAGTCTCCAGATTTTCCCCTCATGCCAGCAGGCAGAATAGCAATAAATTAGTATATATACACTGTAATATCTAGAATATCTAGAATATCTAGAATATATAGAATATATAGAATATATAGAATATATAGAATATATAGAATATATAGAATATATAGAATATATAGAATATCAGTGGCCCTGTCAGTAGCAATACCAGTACCAGTACTACTACCAGTGCAAGGGCCGACTGGGTGGGCTGGGAGGTAGGTCAGGAGTGGAGAGAGCTTTTCTCCATCAGGCAGATCCAAGGAAGACTGTGCTCCATGGCTGAGCTAGGCATGTGAAACCCAGACATACAAGGACTGCAGCTTTTAGCACTGCCAAGCCTTGGAGAGCACCTGGAAAGTACCTCAATCCAGGCCAAAGTGTCAGTCCAGCAAGACACAGGGATGCAGCTCCTCCTGGGCTGCCCACAGCCCTGGCATGCACTGCCTTTCACCCTGCCTTTGGGATGCTTGTGAGGGACAGGGGCATCTCTTCTGACTCTTGTCCCCCCGTGGCAGGCACTGCGGGTACAGCAAGGCTTTCCAGGACTCTGATGAGGAGAAGATGCATTATCAGAATGGGCAAGGTAGGACTCTCCTTGTGAAGGACTCCAGCCCCCTGGGTGGGCACAGAGCTGGGCTGTTACCCCCTGAGATTGCTGTGGTTTCCAGGGGAAGGGTTTGGACTCCTGCCTGCTTCTGTGAACGTGTCTTGGGAGAGCTAAGGGGGGGCTCTGATTCCAGGGGCATCCTGGTAATGGGGTCGAAGGGTTGAACAATGTGCTGCGAGACTGAAGCAGGATCATCCCAGACAGCAGGGATGGAGGGGGGTGGTGATGGAGAGGACCTGCTAGGCCAAAGAATGACTTAAAATTCCTTGGGCTGCACCCCTGTGACCCCTCAGCCTGCTGACCCTCCAAGTCCTGCCCCTGCCCATCCTCTGCCTGGCTGCTGGGTGCCCCTCCTTCCCCATGGGGCTGCCTGAGAGAGCTGTTCTCCTCTCTCCCCTTTGAAACCTGGCAGTGAAGTTCCCCGAGTCCAAGTTCTACGTGGACCCCCACGCCTACGAAGACCCCTGCCAAGCCGTGCACGAGTTCACCCGCGAAATAGAGGCCTCCCGGATCAAGATCGAGAAGGTCATTGGGTCTGGTGAGTCCTGGGGCCCGGCTGCCTCTTTGCATCACGTCTGACTGGGGAAATCTGAGGTTGTGCCGTGCCCGTGGGACCGCAGCAGAGCACAGCTAAGGGGGCTTCATCCGCTCTTTATCCTTGTGAGATCAAAAAACCGTGGACAGAGCGGGGGTTTTGGTGCGTGAAATGAGCCCTTTGGAAGCAGCCTGGTGCCAGGGGGGCTGCCTGTCAGCAGGTGTGGCACCGACGGCTCGGGCTGATGCAGCAGATGGCTCAGCCTGCCCCGTTGGTGCGGGCGCTCCAGCGTGCCACCCTGCCTTGAGACCTGGGGTGACAGGATGCAAATGAAACTGTGAGCGAAATGGGGAATTTTCAGAACAAAAGGGGATGTTGCACAGGAATGGGGCAGAAATGGATCTGGAACTTCACGAGCAGCACCCCAAGGGTGCTTAACCCAGAGCAGCATGAGGAAGCCTGGATGGGGGTCATCCTTGCTGCTCTGAGACTCCCACATTTGTTCATTAAAAGCAAGTGCTACTGTAACCACAGCTCTTGGCCCATCGCCGTTAGGAAAAGGCAGCAGAGGGGGGTGATTTCTGATGTTCCCACCCTTCCAGCATTGGGCAATCCTTTCAGAGGACTGAATCCTGGCGGGGTTGGAGGGGGTTGAAATCCCCAGTGAAATCCAGAGGGGCTGTGAGTGTGCTGGTAGACTGGATGATTCATGGTGATGGTGAGTGCAAGCAGCTGAGGAGCTCTCCATGCCCTCACCTTCCCTTGTCTTGCAGGGGAGTCTGGAGAGGTGTGCTATGGCCGCCTGAAGCTGCCAGGGAAGAGGGAGATTCCCGTGGCCATCAAGGCCCTCAAGGCAGGCTACACGGAGAAGCAGAGACGAGACTTCCTGAGCGAGGCCAGCATCATGGCACAGTTCGACCACCCCAACGTCATCCACCTGGAAGGGGTGGTGACCAGGAGTATGTGGCTGGCAGGGATGGTGGGGCAGAGCTGGGATGTTATCCCCCTGTGGGCAACCTGAGAGATGTGGGTCAGGGCTCACTTTGGGTGAGCTCCATCCCTCAGCTGCCCCAGTGGCTTTCCAGATGTCCATTTACCTGCGGTGCCCTCCACCCCTCCCCTGTGCCATCTCTTACAGGACAAACTTCCCAGTGGTGGTTCCACACCTTGCTCCTCGGTGTGCTCCAGGTCAGGGTTATCGGTCTGGGAGATGTCCTACTCAACAGTGTTTATTTTAAAGGCTGCCTGTATTGAATCATAATTTGAAAGTCCTCCTTCAGAAAGGCACATTCTGATGCAAGGCGTTATGCTAATGGCATGCAGATTTCAGCAGGATAACAAAGCTGACCTATCCACATCAGTAGCACCTGGAGGGAGGGGGGTACCTGTCTGGGTTACTGCCACATCCCCACTGTTGTGCCAGCGGTGCCCAGTGCAGGGGTGAGACCACTCTGAGGCGCTGCATGAGACCCACAGGCCTGGATTCATGTCTCTCCCAGTAAAAACTTGGCACTTGGCTTCCCAGAGGAAGGTGACTTCTCTGCTAACTTGACCTCCCTTGTCTTCTGCAGGCAAATTGGTAATGATTGTTACTGAATACATGGAGAACGGCTCGCTAGACACCTTCCTCAGGGTAAGGAGCAAGGCTGTGTTTTTATTCACTGCACATCTCCCTGGGCTGAGCAGCTGCAGGAAAGGCTGGTTCCTTGTCCTCAACCTCACAGCCACTGCAAGCCCTGTGGGAAAGCTGTGTGTGCTGGGCTCTCACCTCTCCAGCAGGCACAGGATCCAGGCATCACGTCTGGCTCCCTGGAGTGGCACTGGAAAGGCAGGGACGACTGCCTGAGCACATGTCAGGGGCACTGAGAGGGCAGGAACGGGGCAGGGGACGGGTGGGAGGCACTGGGGTCAGAGGAGGTACTAAGCTGAAGATGAGAGGCACTGGGGGGATGGGGGAGCTGTTTCAATGACAGCAGCAGCAACAGGATGCTGGTGAAAACCACACATGAAACTCTGGGGTTTCTCTTCCTTCCAGAAGCACGACGGGCAGTTCACCATCATCCAGCTGGTGGGGATGCTGCGTGGCATCGGAGCGGGCATGAGGTACCTGTCGGACCTGGGCTACGTGCACCGGGACCTGGCTGCCCGAAACATCCTGGTCAACAGCAACCTGGTCTGCAAAGTGTCCGACTTCGGCCTCTCCCGCATCCTGGAGGACGACCCCGATGCTGCCTACACCACCACGGTGGGTGGCTCCCTGTGTTGGTCCTTGCTGGCTGTTACTGCCCTGACAGATGGAAATGTTGGACACTCTTAGGTCAAAATAGGGAGGGTGGAAGTGGCAGTGTCATCTCAGTGCTGATGTTTGAGCCAGCAGCTCAAACCCAGAGAGCTTCGGAGCCTTAATGTGTTGTCCTTCACACAGGGACGTCCCAAAGCTGAGTGTGCAGTGAACAGAGAAGCAGGATGTGAGGGCAGGGAATTAATAAACATCCCTGGCCAACTGCTCCTGTGGGCACATGTGGCCCACATGTCCCTGTTGGAGTCCTTCCCAAGACTGTGTAGCTCCATCCACTCCTCAGCGGTCCTAGAGCCGTTGGTCCAAAGGTTAATGTCCTAGTCCACTCTTCAGTATTGTGGCCACACACTAGTTTTAACGTGTGACTCTGCCTCATTCATGAATGTGGGAAAAGTGGGAATTGGTTTTGCAACCTGTGGTTTTGTTTTATGTAGGGCGCTTTTGTCTGTGAAGCCATTCTGAGATCTTTCTGGCCAACCCAACAGCTCTGGAGCTTAATCTGCTCCTCCATGGGAGGTCAGCAGAAGCAAAATCAAATACATTTTCATGAAATACATAAATTACATTAAATGTAAAGAGCTCTTTTTGCTCTTCTCTGGCCATGGAAAGAATTAGTGTGGTTCCCCTGGCACACCTCTGGTGGATGGCATACCATTCCTGCCCCAGATGCTCTGGGAACCACCCAGTGTGCTTCCCTACCCCACAACTTTCTTCTTCAGGTGGCTGGTAACCGCATTTCCAGCTTAAATGTATTCTTAGTCCATTTGTTGCTGATTTTTGTCAGCATGGTCCTTTAACTCAACACACCATCCTCTTCAGTGCTTGCCTGCCAAAGCAAGGATGAACAGGGAGCACACTCCATCCCTTTCCTTGTCTGCTCAAGTCAGGCTCTCTGCCCACACCCAAGGTCAGCTCTTTGCTTGCGTGCTCTGGCAGCCCTGGGGTCCACTTCATCACTTTGAATTCCCGTCTCCTGAGCACTGAGGGACAGAACTGTGCAGGAAGACCTTGCAAAACAGGCGCAGTGTTCTCCTTGCTCTACTGGAAACACCTTGAAGTCGTCCCTCACTTACACTTCCAGGCTTATCTCGTGTGGTTTGTCCTCCTCAGTCCTTTCCAGAAGACGCCACCCCAGCTTTTCGCTTGTCCCAGACGCAGAGGGTCGGGATGCTGAGTGCTGCCTGCCCTCAGCCCCCACTCTTGCTCGCTTTTCCAGGGGGGGAAGATCCCCATCCGCTGGACGGCCCCCGAGGCCATCGCCTACCGCAAGTTCTCCTCGGCCAGCGACGTGTGGAGCTACGGCATCGTCATGTGGGAGGTGCTGGCCTACGGCGAGCGGCCCTACTGGAACATGACCAACCGGGACGTGAGTGGGCGTGGGGCGGTGCAGGGACCAGCCTGACCCTCCTCCAGCCCTGCTGGCCCGGGGATGGGCAAAAGGGGCCCCAAGGTCAGCTCTGGCCTCTCCTCATGTCCCCTGCAGGGCTGTGCACAGTGCGCTTGTCCCCGCTGTGGGGACATCAGAGAGCTGTCCGTGCCTGCACTGCACACTCTTTGCCAGCCCCGTGGCTCTTGGCAAGGTGACCCAAGTGACCAAACCTACCTGCTGGCCCTTTCCAATCCTGCCCAGTTCCTGGGGACGCCAGCTGTGTTATGAGTGAGGTCCCTGCCATCCTGGCTGTGTGCACCGTGGGTGTCCCCAGCCCTGCCTGCTGCTCTGGACAAGCCTTTTATGCCGGCTGGAGAGATTCAACACGTGTTGTGCCAACATTCCCAGTCCCTGGAAGGAGTCAGGGCTTCCCTGGGATCACTGCAGTCCCACTGCATGAGCCACCGAGTCCCGGTGCTGAGGGTCCATCCCTTCCACTGCCCAGGTGAGGCTGCTGAAAGCCTCCGGCTGGCACCACCCAGCTGTAGGTTTTGGGCTTGTTTGAGATATGTGGGGCCACTCTCACCTCAAGAGTAGCATAAAATCTGTAGAGAAATGTAAGTTATAATCTTGAGTACAACCTTGGGTCAAAATTTCCAAAAGGAGGCAATAAAACAAGTATTTTGACTCCTTTTTTTTTTTTTTTTTTTTTAACCTGTGAGGACTGTAAGCTTCTCCCTGCTTTGGGACTCCTGAGACCCCCCACTTTTCCTAGTGTTTTTATTACTTTAAAAGTGGCTTTGGGGACAGCAGGGCATGAATGCAGTAGCTTACACTACACCCCCACACAATTCCTTCAAGCAGGTTTTCTTCCAGCCTTGTTGAGGAGTGGCTGTAAAACATCCGAGTGTGAGTGCAGCCCTTGTGGCTTGTCTGCTGGAGGGAAGCTGCAATATTTTAGACCACTGGACCTCTTAAAAGCTCTGATGTCACAGCAGTGATTTCCTGCACAGAACAATTCACTGTCTTTCAGCATGAAGCTTAGCTCTGCTCCCCGTGTGATGGGGAGCATCACACAGCAGCTCAGGCATCAGAGGTCTTCCCGTATTAGGGGGGCTGGGAGTGGGGTGGGGGTGCAGCTCCACTGCTGGTTGTGTGGCTTCCTTGCAGGTGATTAACTCTGTGGAGGAAGGCTACCGTCTGCCTGCCCCCATGGGCTGCCCCACCACCCTGCACCAGCTGATGCTGGACTGCTGGCAGAAGGAGCGCAGCGAGAGGCCACGCTTCTCCCAGATCGTCTGCATCCTGGACAAGCTGATCCGCAACCCCGACAACCTCAAGTGCACGGCCACCGTCAACAGGTGAAGGGCACAGCGTGTGGGTTGGTGGGAATAAGGGATATTTCTGCTCAGCTCTAGCACTAAGGGCTTCCCTTGAGGCCACGGGCACGCACAGGGCCCGTGGGCACAGGTTGTGCCATGGTGTGGCCAGGGGATCAGGGCAGTGACGGGGCACTAATGAGGCACCTCGAATTCCGGGGTCAGTTTTGGGCCCCTCATGACAAGACAGACATTGAAGAGATGGAGTGTGTCCAGAGGAGGGTAATGGAGCTGGGAGGGGGTCTGAAGAGTCAGTCATACGAGGAGTGGCTGAGGGGGCTGGGGAGGCTCAGCCTGAAGGAAAGGAGGCTCAGGGGGGACCTTCTCGCTTTCTCCAACTCCCTGACGGGGGGGGAGCCAGGTGGGAGTCGTGCTCTTCTGGGGAACAAGTGACAGGACAAGAGGAAACAGCCTCAAGTTGTGTCAGGGGAGGTTTATATTGGACACTGGGGAGAATTCCTTCATGGAGAGGGTGGTCAGGCACTGGCACAGGCTTCCCAGGCCAGTGGTAGAGTCACCATCCCTGAAGGGACTTCAAAGATGTGTGGATGTGGCCCTTGGGTCCATGGTCTAGTGGTGAACATGGCAGTGCTGAGTTAATGGTGGGATTAGATGACCTTAGAGGGCTCTTCCAATCTCAGTGATTCTGCAGTTCTGCAGGTGCATTGGGGTGGACCTCACAGCCCGGTCACCTCAGACCGACACCTCCTGGTCTAACCCCTTCTGTCCTGCTCCCAGGTTCACCCAGACACGCTCGGACAGGGGTCTGCTGGACCTGACCAGCTGCCTGACTGTGGAGGACTGGCTGGACTCCATCCGGCTGGGGCACTACCGGGACAACTTTGCCATGGCCGGGTACTCCTCCCTGGGCATGGTGATGCGCATGAACATCGAGTGAGTGCCAGGGAGCAAACAGCGCTGGTTGAGTGTCCCTGCACCAGCTCACCAGCCCCAAACAGTGACCCCTCTGCCTTGGCTGGCTTGCTCTGGTTGGTCCCTGGTGCCCTACCACATCCCTAGGGAAATGGTGTTGAGAGCTGGGACAGTGCCCAGGGCCGTGCTGAGCTTTGAGAGAAGGTGTGGGAGTTGCACTGAGAGAGCGTGAGTACCAGCTCACCTCCTGTGGGTGTCCAGCATCACCAGAGGCCCATAGGTAATTTGGGTGCTTCAGGAAATCACTTAACCCACCCTCCTGGTCACAGCAGGGACAGGCAGGAGGTTGCTGCTCATCTTCTCATCTTCACTTCCCCTGTAAAAGGCATTTCTGGACCAGAGTGTGACTGTGCCATAGGGCGCAGCTTCTCTGGGATCACTGGGAAGCAAATGGAGCTGGGGGTTACCTTGGAGCTTTTTTAGACCCCCAAAAACAGGACTGGCTCCCTGCCCAGTGCAGCCAGCCAGGGAGGCACCATCCAGGCCTCAGGGGGAGTGGAAGGTCTTTGACACATAACCTTACAGGGTTAAGTAAGGAGGGCAGGTGAAGATGTGTCTCACCATCCTACTCCTCCTGCTGTAAGGAGCTTGATCTCCCACCTGTCTGGAGAGTTTCCAGGCTGGAACATCCAAGTGGTACCAGAAAATAAGGCAATTATACCTGCTCCTACCCTAGTCTTACATCCCCCATCCCTTGCTGTTACCATTAGTAACAGGGCTGGCAACAAACTCTTCTGCCTCTAAGGAGACTTGTTCCCTGTCAGAAGACTTGGAACTGCTGGATGGTGGTCCCTGTGGCCCAGGAAGGACGTGCCAGTGCACACCTTGGTGGAGGTGTGGCAGGTGGAGAAGGAGGCAAGGAAAGGGAAGACAGACAGAGGGGCTGTCATGTGCATCCATCAGGGGCTGCACACAGGGCCTTTGCTGTGGGATTGAGCTGATAGTGATCCTTGTTTCTCATTCACATCAGGGAAGCTTTTGAGCGTGGAAGGCTCATCATTCATCTGTCTTCCTGACTGGGTTATCTGAGGGCATCTCACTAAAACTGAATCCAATTTCGGAGCATCGATCTTGTCACCTACCAGCCTGTCAGGAGCGATCCCCCTCCTGCTCCTGCTCCCCCCCAGGGCTGTCACAGTGGCCTTGTCAGGAAGATGTGCCCGAGGGAATGGCAACCTCTCCATCTGGGAGAGGCCTGGGCTCCCAGGGTGGTCCATGGGGTGCAGTTGTCACCACAGGGCCCGGCACAGGTGTCTTTGTGTGGCAGTGTCTTTGTTCTCCAGGGACGTTCGGAGTCTGGGCATCACCATGATGGGCCACCAGAAGAAGATCTTGAGCAGCATCCAGGCCATGAGGTCCCAGCTGCTGAACACAAATGGCCCCAGGAGACACCTCTGATCACCGGCTGCGCAGACCCATGTCGGGCATTCCTTAACACTTACCCTGGCAAAGGGGCAGCAGGGTAGTGAGCAGGAAAAGGGGCACCAGACCAGGAGCTGGAGCCCTGCCAGCGTCTCTTTGATTTCAGCATCGGGGGAAACACGGCATTCCAGATACCTCGGTGGTCCTGCTGCCTCCTTCCCCCACCTGGAGGGGGGAGCAGCCTTCCAAGTGGGCTGGGGACATGTCATGCCTCTCTACTATGTCCCTGTGGGATTGGGGGTCTCCCCACCACTGTGCAGGACAGGTGGAAACCCCTTCACACAGCTGCACCTGCAAGGTGGAGAGGTGTCAGGCACATCAGCAATACCAGGAGCAGTGGGACTGGGCTTGCCATGGCACACAGCTCCTTTGGATCAGGCAGCTGTGGTGTTCCTTGGATCCCTGAACCGAGCAGGGCTTCACAGGCTGCCACACAGCCTCTCAGTACCTCCCAGTGTACTCCAGCCTGGACATCCTGAACTGCACCAGAGGTGACTCTGCAGTCCATCTCTGCCAGGGGACAGAGTACAAGGTGGCAGTGCCAGGAACAGCTGGCCCTGCTTTCAGAGGGGACTTCCCAGAGTGGAGGAGAGTTGTCCAGGGCCTGCTACCTGGAGCCTCAAGAAGTCACCAGGTGCAGCAGGACACTCTCCACCTCTTCAACACACCAGCACAGCTTCTCCCTGGACCCAGCACAGCCAACCAGGGCAGCCCAAGCACATTTTCCAGGGCCACAAGCTCAGGCTTCTCCCCCAGAACAGAGAGGAGTGGGAGACTGTGCTCCCATCTTACATGATGGAGGGACAGAGAAACTTCTGCCAAACTGTTCTTTGTTTTTATATTACCCTAGAGAAACCCAAGAGCTGTGCCACCACAAGGCTGCCTTGTGCCCAGGGCTGCCAGGTCACCTGCAGAGTGGGGTCCTGCCAGCATTTCCAGCTGCAGAGTCCTGTGTCTGGGGACAGGGGCTCTCCACCACTACCCAGCTGGTGACCCCAGTGACTGGGAAGGTGGAGGGTCCTCCACATCCCTTCTCTTCCCCACAGGAGCACCTCTCTGGGCAAGCTTGCCTGGTGCTGAGCCGTGGCCTCTGAAGACCTGTGGAGCTGGTCCGAGAGGCTGATCTGGCTGCAGAGCTGCAGATGAACGGGGGAGAGGGGCAGGCTGTGGGCTGGGAAAGTTTCTTTTGGGTGTAAATACAATTTTCTATGGGTTTGGGAACTGTTTTACTGAAATAGGAAGTTAAGTACACAAAAATGGTCTCAAAGCACAGAAGCCTCAGTTGTGGGGCTGAACTCACTGCAAAAAAAAAAAAAAAAATCTGCTGGGAGCGTGGCTGGGGAGTTGGGGCTGGAGAGGAGAAGGGCTGGAGGGGAGCCACACTCACTGCCAGGGTCCAGCCTGGCCCACAGCACCCCGTCCTTAGCACTGGCACAGCAAACCCAGCATCACTTCAATGCAGGTAGTGGTAGGACCTGGCTGTTCCTCCCAGGGCTGTTTGGGCACAAGGGGAGGGTGGGGGGTGGGTTAAAGCCATTTCTCAGCTGCAATAATCCTGGCTAAACTGGCCTTCCCAGGGCTGGCTTGGCTTTCCATGCAGAGGCTCTTAAGTCCCGATGGATCCTCTGACTACGGCGGGCACTTTACTTCTTCCTATGGAAGCTTTTTTGTAACGGGGGACAAGATGCAATGTGTTGTTTCATTTGTACTGCACCCTGAGTCCTGCACTCAGCCCTGTCCCACTCCCTCCCTGCAGCTTGGGCAGAGTGACAGCAGAGTGACAGAGGGTCAGCAGCACACGGTGGTGGGCGCTGGCCACGTCCTCCCTTCCCAACATTTGGGACTCCCCGGAGGGTGAGCAACTCTCTGGTGAGAGCAGAGGTCGGACCAGTGCCGCAGACCCGTGTCCTGGGGGGGTTTGCTGGGCAGCCCTGGCCAGGTGGGCTGCAGGATCTGAGGCTGGGAGCTGCCAGATGGCCCCTTTCCAGGTGGTTCGTGAGTCAGATCCTGCAGCGTGGGGTCACTGGGCTGCTCTCAGCTGCGGGGATGGCAGGGCAGGGCTTGCCTTTTATGTTCAGCACTTCCTCCTGGACAATAAAAATCCTTCTTCCCACCATCCATCTCCTTGCCTGTTACTGTCCTGGTCTGCTCAGAGCTTACCACCTCTTGCAGTGAGAATAGAGGATGCCCTGGGTGCTTCAGGGGGGGCCAGCACTGGGATGCTCAGCCAGCCACCAACCTTCCTCACCCCAGAAAGGCTCCCACATGTGAAGGATGCTTCCCTGGGAAGCAGGAATATCTGTAGGGTGAGCCCAGAGGGACAGGTGAGTGACAAGAGGAGGGTTTGTAGGCTTGCTGTGGGCTGGGAGAAGACTCTCCAAACCCACCAAGTCATTGCTGTGTGGAAGCATCTCATGCAGGAGATGATGCAAGCACAGGACATCCTGCATGCAAAGGCTGCTCTGAACCTCGGGGGTCTCTTGCAGGTTTTCCCAAACCCAGGCTTACCTTATTCTGGAAATGCAGAAATTTTTTTAAAAAGAAAGAGAAAAAAAAAAAAAAAACCCAGTAAAATGTCTGCCCTCATCCCCTAAAAGTCTGAAGCTGAAGCATCTTGAAGGTGGGGTTACAAGACCCTTCCTGTGGGTGTTTAGCTGTGTTCCAGCTGCCCTCCAGTGAATGGGCCTGGCAACCAGCATATGAATTGCAGGACATTTTCAGGAAAGGAGCATATTTTTCTTGCCATATAAAGCCAAAAGAGCACCAAAGCCCAGGGTAGGTTAGAGTTGGAGTCAGGGTTTGGTTCAAAACATGTCACTGCCTGCCCAGGTGCTCACAGCCTCTGCAACCCTTTGAGGATGGAGGTGACCATTCCAAGGCCCAGCTCTGCTTCCCACCCTGGCTGTGGGGAAATGCCAGCCTGGCTGCTAATGACACTGTGCAGCTGGATCTTCCCAGGCCCTTCCTTCACCATCTTTCTACCAGGTTATCCTGCCAGCCCATCCAGAGCCTCCTTCCTCGTGGTCTCCCATTCCACCCTTCCCTCTGGTGCCCCTTTTCCAGAAGCATGGCCCTCCAGGCTGGACAAGCTGCTCCTGGGCACTCTGCCCTGTGCTGAGGGTTGAATTTACAAGCCCTGTGCTCTGTATTCCCCCTCACCTACCCCATTTCACTATTTACGTCTGCCATCCCTACAACCCCAACCCTTCTCCTTTCCCTCTGTGGCTGCCCCTGGAAGTGTCCAAGGCCATGAGGACCATGCCCAGGCCATCACCCTGCTCACAAACCCCAGGAAGATGAGGCAAGGCTGTGTCATTTTTTAAAGAAATTGCCTTAAAATCACAGTCCTGGCAAGGGCCCATATTTGGGGATGCTTGTCCAGGACACAGGGCCATGTTTTCAGACCCTCTGTGTTCCCAAAGCTGAGCCAAACTGTACACAGGGGGTGTCCCATCTGGCCAGGCTGGGGACAGGGACCCTGATGGCTGAGGGAGGAACTGGTTCAGCAGAGGAACTTTGGGAACCTGCCTGGGGGAAGAGGCTGGTCAAGAGGCAAACTCTTCTATCCCAGGAGAGATGACAACACCCTGGCTCATACATGCCAGCAAATAAACCCTGAGCCCTCAGGATTTTCACTCCTCTTTCCAAGAGACTTCTATTCCAGCCTGCACCACCAGGAGCTGGCCTTTCCCTGGTAAAACAGCTTTTCCTTTCTACTCACACCCAGCATTACCCCAATCTTCCAACAACCTCATCTCCGAAGCGTTTTCTTTCCAGCTTTCCCGGGCCCGGCTTGGCTGTGCCATCAGCTCTGCGAGCTGTGTGTGCCTGGAGGTGGCAGTCTGGACCTGCAGAGCACCTGCAGAGCCCCAGCCCCGAGCCCTGGGCAGGTTTGCAGGGTCAGACGTGCTCCGTGGCCGGCGGGAACAGATGGTGAACTCGCCTTCGGATTTACTGATACGGTTCCTGTCTGATCACATACCAGCTCAGTCTGCCAAGGAAGGCTGTATTCCCAAAACACCTCCTCTCTCTGCTTTTAGCACAGTCGTTTAGCATCATGTCCAAGTAAATTACTCAGGGTAATCCGATGTAAGATAGAAATATCAGCCCCAGCTGCTGCTTTAACCCTTGGAAGGATTACAGGTGAAGTTCTGCGTGGGTTTTGAAGTATCCCACAGGTCACATCTTGGAAACCACCATCAAGGAGTGAGATAGCAGCACAGCTCATCCCAGGCTGACAGGATTGCCTGCTCTGCCATCAGGACAGCGTTTCCCCACCTCAAGCAAGCCAGGCTTGGGGAGGGATGAGCCAGGACTGCAGCAGCCCTGAGTTCTGCTGCAGGGCTGTGAATACAGGGCAGGATTCAGAGCACAAAGGCAGGTCTCAGGTAGGGAGGGATCCCTTGTTGCAGTCACCTGCTGTGACAGGAAAAAGGGGAAAGGACTGGCACTTCATCTCCTGACTGGGAAAGGTGCCTTCCTCTCTCCTTTGGGTGTAAAAAGGAACCTGGACTAAGCAGCCTGGTTTTAAATTCCAGTTATATGATGTGCATCCAGGGCAGTCCCACCAGCCCACGGGATGCAACCTAAAGCATCTCACTCATATGGGAGTGCCAGGGGATCCCCTGGCAGCCCAGCCCCTCAGGGACCTGTGTCCCAGCCCACAGAGCCTGGGATGTGAGGTTTTGGAGAATGTGAGCAGGATCCTCATCCCTCAGCAGTTTGTGGGGCCCTCATCCAGCAACCCAGGCATAGTTACAGCTGCTTTTCTGAGAGGGCTGTCAAAAATCCCCAGTGTCCAGTCAAACAACAGAGCCTCTCAAATTTCCTGGGTGAAAATTCCTGACAGTTGTGTTTTGGGAAATCCCAGTGCACAGTTACTGCATCTCCTGCCCGTGCTGGTCCTTCTGGAAGGGAATTGCAGGCAATCTGCGAGTGCCAGAAAGAATTCTGAATGCAAAGCTGGGAACATTTCCCTAAACCCTGTCCTGCTTATCCCTGGAAGTAAAAAAAAATAAAAAAAAAAAAAATAAAAAAAATAATTGTTTACTGAGTTAAAAGGACTAAGGGGTTGCACACAACATGGGGAACTTGTGAACAGGGTAAAAGCCTTGGAACTTGTTGATCTCAAATCCCAGCCATGACATGTTATTTTCATTTTGCTGATCCTGAAAGAAGGTGAAATTGTTCTCAGTGCTCATTGGTGTTTGCCTGGCCCCAGAGTCACTTACTCTTAAAGATTTCTTATTTCTCATCCTGTGTCTCATTTCCTCCCCACATTCCGAAGTTGTCCTGAAAAATGACCCTGGCAGGGAGCAGGAATTGGGAGAGGGAGCAGGGGGGTGGCACTGAGCAGGTAACAGCAGGTAACATGTCCTTCCCAAGCACAGAACTCTGCAAAGGATGAGTGAGCAAGGACCCAAGGGAATGGCATGAAGCTTGCTGGGGGAGGTTTAGGTGGGATATCTGGAAAAGGTTCTTCCCCCAGAGGGTGGTTGGCACTGAACAGGCTCCCCAGGGCAGTGGGCACAGCCCCAAGGGTCACAGAGTTCAAGGAGCATTTGGAAAATGCTCTCAAGGACATGGTGGGACTGCTGGGGCTGTGCAGGTCCAGGGGTTGGACTCGATAATCCCTGTGGGTCCCTCCCAACTCAGGATATCCCATCGTTTTGTGACTCCATGATTCTAGGGAGGAGAGGCGAGGGATGCAGTGCAGACAACGGGGAGCAATGATCTTCATGCCTGGCCAGGAGCTGAGGGAATGTGGGAGGACAGAAACAGTTTGGGTGGATGCACTTTGGTGACTGATGGGACGTGAGGTTGGGGACCAGTGGGTGCTGCAACACGGGCACAGCATGGCCCAAAGTCACCAGGTGAGCTCACAACTCAGTGCAGAGGGGAGGAGATGGGGATACAGATGACAGAGAGGCAGGAGGAGATGGAGATGCAGGAGATGACAGAGAGGCAGGAGCAGCAGGATTACTCTCCCTGCCCAGCAGGACCAACCACATCCTGCATGGACACACAGCAGGGAGGGATGAAGCCCCATTTAACGCCTGGCTCTTCTAAACCTGCTATCAAAAGATGAGGTTCCTCATTACAATTCCTTTATTTCTTTCACATTCAGAGCTGCCAGTGAAGGGTCAGCAGCACTTATGAAATTTTCAATTTTCAATTCTCGCAGGTTTTGAATTTACATGTTTTTTTCTGTATCTGAGCTGAAAGAAGATTATGAATAAAAGATTAAAATTGGATGTCTCCAATCATTTAAGAGCAGTGCAATGAGCATTTATTCCAGGAACAAGCAGGAGCCTAACACCACTGCGTGCATACCAAAAAATTAGCAGCAAACTTCAAACAGGGCCTAAACAAACAGGGCTGTGCTCTCTGATGTGACACTTCTGGGGTGTGGGAAGGGGGACCTGGAAACCTCTGGGCTCTGCAGGGTCTCAGGAGCAAAGGCTCCTTGACTCTAGATAGTTCAGAGGAGAGATGACTCTGCTGGATCCATCAGCACAGTTCCATCACTGAGAGGTGTGAACATCACACAGGGGCACCTTGTGCAAGCAATGGAGCTCTTCAGGAGGGGTGGAGGGATGGGTGGTGGGAAAGGGAAGGTGGCTGGGACAGGTTTGGGTGATGAAGGATGTGGCTGAGAGACTTGGGAAGAGCTGAGGCAGAAGGAGGAACTGGATATGAGGAGCACAGGGAAGTCAAGGTGGGTCTGAGTGGGGCAGGAGGTGAAATAAGAGATCAAGGCAAGCTGTGCCTGGTGGGGAAAGGGGCTCTTCATATCTAGAGGCAAAGGTTTATTGAGTACAGGCTTTGCAGAGGGAACAAAAGCTCTAGTGAAATCTCTGGTTTGTCTGCTCAGAGAGATGAGAAGAAGATGGAACTTGCTGGTGTGTGGTCCCTTCTCTGGCCATGGGCACATTCCTGTGCCTGTTCTCACCATGCAAAAAAAACCCCACCCTTTGCTGCAACCAAGACATGACCTTCCCCCCTGAATCCTTGCTTTTCCAGGCACTTTGACTGCAGTTCACTTCTTTATCAGTGCCTTGAGACTTCAGGGAATAGGAACAGACGTGGCTTGTGTTCCCAGCACAGCCCCCTCGGGCTTTGGGGACATCCAGCCTGAGTCTCCTCAGTGCAGTTTGTGTTTGCCTGGAATGACCCGTTCAGAGAGCCCCAGGGGCTCATGCTGGGGGCAGGGGGGAGGCAGCAGAAGGGTCTGTAATCCCTAGGTGGGATGGGGAACACGGTGCTGCAGGACAGCCTGACCTGTGACAGGTGACAGCCCCACCACGAACATGATGCTGGACAGAAGAACCTGGAGGTCCCTTTCACCAGGCCTGGTGGATCCTGTGAAATTTCCAGGCAGTGAAACATCTCTAAGCAGCAGAACTCGTTGATAAATGCTGCACATGGAGCACTCAAAAGTGTTATTATACAGCTCTCCGAGACACTTCCACACCTGCCACCTTTTTTTACCAGCAAGGGCTTGGTCCTGCAGCCATAGGCAGCATCTCTGCCCTCATCTGTACCTGTCCTGCATCTCCTGGAGCAGCCAAATGTGGCAGAGGGCAGCCAGCACGAGGAGCTGCTGTTCCTATAGCATTTGTGGAGGGAGCTGACAGCCGGCGAGCACGCGAGGCAGCAGTGCCCCCGCAGACAAGACGGTGGCAGCCTCAGCTTGTGTCTGCACATGTCCAGGAGAAGGCACGGCCGAGGGACCTGTGACAGCTTCCTGCAGGCAGAGCTTCTCTTCCAGCTTGCAGTGAGCCCCGAGGCACTGTCCTGGGGGAAAAGCGACCCCGAGAGGTTTTGTAGCTCACCTGCTCCATAATCTTCCCTTGTCCCCTGCTCTTCTGGCACTGTGTGATCAGCTGCTCTCTGAAAGCCTCCCACCGTGTGTCCTTCACCTTCCTCCCAGCCTGCTGAGGGCACTGAGCAGGGTGGTGAAGCATCCGTGGTGGCCAAGGATCTCGGGGTGCTCAGGTGCTCACAGGACAAGGAGGGAATGGCTTTAAACTGAAAGTTTTAGATGGAATATTAGGAAGAAATCCTTCCCTGTGAGGGTGGGGAGGCCCTGGCACGGGTTTCCCAGAGAAGCTGTGGCTGCCCCAGCCCTGGAAGTGTCCAAGGCCAGGCTGGACAGGGGGCCTTGGAGCAACCTGGGGTAGTGAAAGGTGTCCCTGACCATGGCAGGATCTTTCCCAGCCTCAGATTCTATGATTCCAACAGATTTCACCTCCCTGCCGATGTCCTTTGAGCAGGGCAGTGCCTGAGGTCAGTTGTGATGGGGACAATGCATTGTCTGCAAGAGGATGGCAGGCAGAGCTCGTTCCCCGGGAAGAGCAGAGCTGCAGCCTCTTTGAAATTCCCTGCACACGTATCCCACCGAGTCAGGAGGGGCACTGGGCTGGGGGGAGCTGGGTTTTGTTGTCTCTCTGTAGAGAGCCTGTCAGAGATGCCCACCTCTGGGAGGACAGGATGGACAGACGGACGTGGCTGGGCTGAGCAATGCTTGGGGTGGGCTGTGGGAGCTCCCTGAGCTTTGATGAGCCCTCCAGCGCTGGTGCTGACAGCTGCAAAGCTGTGCCTTCAGTTTTCATCCTCTCCCAGGACTGCTCTCCCACCACTGACAAAAGCTCCTCCTCGGCTCTTACACATCCTCATTCCAGCAGCCAAGACCCTGACACGGCTCCTTTGGCACAGGGTTTCATCCTGCCCTGGGGACAGAGCTCTCCTTGCCTGCCCTGGCCCTGCTGAGCATCCACAGGCTGCTGGCCCTGCTCCATCTCAGGGCTCTGATGCAGCCTGACAAAAACTTTATCCTCACAGCATGTAACTGTGGGAATCTCATTGTGGCCTTCCAGGACTTAAGGGGATTTATAAAAATGAGGGAGAGTGACTTTTTACATGGCCAGAGAGTGACAGGACAAGGGAAGTTACTTCAAATTGAAGTAGAGGAGGTTTATTCTGGATATCAGGAATAAATCCTTCCCTGTGAGGGTGGGGAGGCCCTGACATAAAGAAGCTGTGGCTGCTCTACCCAAGTGTTCAAGGCCAGGTTGGATGGGGCTTGGAACAACCTGGGATAGTGGAAGGTGTCCCAGAAGGGGTGGAACAAGATGACCTTGAAGGTCCCTTCCAACCCAAACCTTCCTGTGGTTCTGTGATTCTCTGAGGACAGCCCAGGCTGAGGAAAAAGCTGTTGGGGTGAAAAGAAGCAGCTCAAGGAAAAGCTGCACCAGGCCCAATTCTCCCCCAGCCTTGTAAAACAGTCTTGGGTCTGTGCCAGCTGCTTCCCTCTGTTGTCCTGCATCCTCCTGTTCCCAGTTTTCCAGGTCTACCATGCCTACATTCACATTTACTTTTCAAGCCTCTCTAAAATCCCAGTGCTGTGCAAGGAGATGGGGAGGTTGTGTGGAGTTTCAGAGCAGTTGAAAGGGGGCTCAACAGCACACACCACTTGCACTGCACAGGGTTGGCACCTGGGACAGGTTTTCAAGAGCCAACATTACAGCTGAGGGTGACATTCCTTGTCTTTTAAGAATGTTCAGTGTCCATGGGAAGCATCTGTGATGACTGCCCACGGATCCTGCTGTGGCTGTCTCTCACTGAGCCTGTGTTTTTGTGTGGGCTTTGGAAGCTGGGGCCTGGGACAAGAGAGCAGATGCAGCAGACACGTCGTGAATTTACACTCAGTGGTAGGAGGAGGTAGGGAAGGCTCCATCTGCAGACACTCTGCAGGAAATTGCAGGTATTTTTGTTTGTTTGCCCAAACCCTTCTTTCCTCTGTTGCATTTTCAGTACTCTATGTACTCACAGTACCCCCAGTTCTCAGAGTGCTCCCCCCCTCTGCCAGCCAGGACCAACTTGGACTTCCCTGGGTGCTCACCCACCACTCGCAGCCCTGAGGAGCAACTGCCCCAATCCAGGGGCCAGGAAAAGCCTCCAGCAGCCCTGGAGTCCCACGCAACCCTCTTGCTCTGCTGACCTCCAGAGGCCAGAACCTGAAACCAGTGAACGCTGTCTTGAGCTTACCTGGGACAACACTGACCCCTGGCAGGTCCCGCAGCCTGGACCCAGCCCGTGCGTGGCTCAGCTCTTGGTTCCCCTCTCCTCTGGCCTCCCCCACCCCGCTCCTGGGGTCCTCCCCACACCGGGCAGGGCTCCCCCACCTTTTGCCCCGGCCTTTATTGTCGCTGAAGTGGGGCAGGGGCATGAAATATGGATGAGGCGCCGTGACCTGTCGCGTGCTGCTCGGGCTGGACCCGGATTCGATTAGCCCTGATGTTTCTTTCATGAGCGAGAGGCTCTCCCCTCTCCGGAGCTCTCTCTGCCGCGGATGCTGGGGCTCAGTCACGGAAGCAGACGGCTGATTAACCACCCGCTGCCTGCCCCTGCTCCTGCCTGCTGCTCCTGCCCGCAGCCACCCGGCCTCGCCCTCCCTCCTGTCCCTGTCCCTGTCCCTGCCACCGCCGTCTCCTACTTGTCCCTACCCCTCTAGAGCGAGTGGCATTCCCGTGGGTCATTCCCGTGCCGAATGCAGGGTGGTTTTCCCCATCTGCTGGGACTGGGCACGGATGGAGGTGGAGCAGCAACTGGTCGGGGAAGAGGTGAGTGTGGACGCTGCCCGACCTGAAGGATTACGGTTCAAGGTGTGCCACCAGGTACCTCCTGCGCCCAGGGACAGAGCTCCTGCATCTGCTCCAGGGAGAGAGCTCCCAATCAGGCTGATAAATTCTCTTCAGCAAGATCCTGATTATTTTCCTAATGACCAGGCCTGGCTCCGGAGAATTTCACTGGGCTATTTCAGGCAGCTAATTGTACCTAAGCAAGGACGTTCCTACCGTTCAAATTTTCAGCTATCTAGGACGTGAGAGCTCACAGGCTTCCCAGAGCTCTTCTGTGGGGCGGGAGGAGGGGGACACAGCAGTTCCTCTGTGTCTCTCTTTGTCCCTCTGCTTTGCTAGGGTAACCTTGGAGCTGATATATGCAATCAGCTTTGAGACTCTGTGCATTCCAACTCTCCTCAGCTTTCCTTGTGCAGGAAATCCTGGGAATGGCAGGAGCCATTCCCCTCTGGCTCCATCCACACACGTGAGAACGTGGCTCACACTCAGCAAGATCTTGGTTGCCTCTTTCCCAAACAACCAGTTGCAGGAGGCATTAGAGGCACCAGAAGTTTGCACAAATTTAAATGCTCAGATGTCTGGAGAGGGCTGGGTAATTTTGCAGCTGAAAACTTTCCCTCTGCCTTTTGACCCCCTGAATTGCACCTGTGCTCTTAATCGTGTGCCTGTGTAAAATTTCCAAGGCAGTGCTGGTGGGGGCCAAAAAATCTTCACCAATGATGATTTTCAGCTCTCAGTTGGCCAAGGGCAACCTGATCTGACTTTGAAGTGGACATGCTTGGAGCTGGGGGCTGGACTGTGGATCTCCAGCAAGCCCTTCCACAAAAATCCTTGTCTGAACCTTGTTTCATGACAGCTTCAGCACCTTGAACCCTCAGGACTGTGGACTTATTTCTCTTTCACTGCTGGAACAACCCAGAGTATCCTCTCGAGTGTTGTTTTGCTCTGGGAAAAGCTCTGCCCGTTCTTACAGCTGCACTCCTTGACCTCCAAGAGTCGCCATTCAGAGCTGGTGCAATTTGGCTCCAGGAATGATTTTTTTTGTGCTGTGACCGCCTGGGTGTCAAGACGTGGCAGAGGTGTGGGTGGGTCACACCTGCCAGCTCTCTGTGCCCCTCAGCTGAGGGCACAGGGGTTCCCCTGACCTCTTGTCCATGCTCTAAAGGAAGGCAACGTGCTGGGTCAGGAATGACCTCCAGCACACGACAGCTATGACCCAGCCAGCTGGAATAAATAGAGTCATGACAGGATGAGAGCCGGGAGGGGCAGCCTAAACACACTGACCCACTTCTTACCCCCGAATTCCTCCCCGCCTTGGTGGGGCTGTTTTTGGGAGCGCATCAGCAGCTGGGGGGAGCAGGGACTGTGCCCAGGATTGCATCCCTCGCTGCCTGCTTGCCCGATGGGTGGGAGGGTGGGTGGGCTGCCTGCTGGGCTGCCTCTTCCAGAGCCTTTCCGCCGCTCTGCCTCTGGCTCCCGGGCGGGAAGGGCCGGGCTGGCAGCGATCCCGCGGCCCTGGGGAGCACTTGACACGCGATTCCTCTCGCACAGGCAGCGCTTTACACGCTATTGCTGGCACAACACAGCGAGCGGCCAGGGGGTTTCTCTGACACACACACACACATACAAACACACACACGCTCTCCCTGCAGCTCCCAGGGCTTGTCCTTCTCCCAGCCAGGCGCTGCCGCCGGGCACGGCTCGGGCAGAGGGAGGGTGTGTGCTCCTCAGGGAACAGCGGCAGAGCAGCTTCATCACTCTGCTTCCCCTTCTTCTGCCCCTCCACCCCTCACTGCCCTACTGGCTCCTGGTGAAGACTTCATGGAGTCACCGGTGGGAGATGACTGCCCCAGCCATAACGAGGTATTGCCCACCTCACCAGTATGGTTCAGAGATTGTTTTTCAATTCGAATTTGTCATTCTTGGATCTTGTGGCTGGGCTTTAGGGTCTGTCTGCCTTTTCCCACTTCCAGCATTCCTCTGGGCCAAGAACCACGGTGCAAATCCAGACCCTTCCTGTGCTGGATAGAGAGGTCCTGCCCTGGAAACTGCAGCTCCTCCTGGTCCCTCACCTCTTTCCCCAGACCCAACCTCAGGGGTGACAAGACTCTATGTCTGTCATGGGGTGGCGACAACACCTCCAGGTGTTCTTATATCTCAGACTGTTTTTCCATCTCCTGCACTTCATTTACATTCACAGAGGGTTCACCATGTGGGTTTTTTTCTCTGTGCATTCGTGGTGCAGTTCATGCAGTTCATCTGCTGTTGTGTTGGCCATGCACCACACTCAGCCAGGGCTCCCTGAGAAGCTCAGTTTGGGGCTCAGAATTCCAGGGAGGAGAGACAGGAGCCCTTGAGGACCGAGTGAATGACTCTGCTAGCGGGCCATCAGTCCATGCTACAAGTGCTGGAAGGGAAGGAGAGCAGACACACTGGTGAGGCAAGGGCAGCTGCGGCCATCCCAGCACAGGAGATGCCCCAGAGGGTCCAGTGCAGGTGGGAAATTCAAGGGGTTTGGAACAGGGAATGTTCTAACCAGAGAGGAAGGGCTGTCCCACGTGGCTGAGGTTCCTGTACCAAAGGGTGAGCAGCTGATGTGTGCAAGGGGGTGACTGGGGTGACTTTGGCTGCCTGTGACCAAGCCAGCAGAGCAGAGATGTTTACCCTGGGGCTGTGCAGCAGGATGGTCCCTCTGTGCCCTGGTCTAGGGGTGTCTGGCAAGGCCCATGAAGGCTGTGGCTGCTCAGGATGGCGGGCACATTCCTCTGCTCCCGGCCTTCAGGCTTCGGACTCCACCTGCTGTAACCTAAGCGGAATTTCTGCAGCTTGCACCGTGCTGTCTGTGCTGGGGGAATATGCAGCACTGAGCAGGAGGAAACTAGGGCAGGCAGGGATGAACTGGGCTCTGGATGAAGCCTTGGGAATCCCCGGTGTTTCCCAGGAAGACTGAAATCTCCACTCAACTTGATTAGAAAGAGTGCCTGGAGCGTTGTAACTCAGCAGCAGGAAGGCAGAGACCACGCCAGTTGGTTCTTCCAGCATCATCCATGTGAGTTGGAGCTTTTTGCAGCATCCCTGTGATACATGGATGTAGCTGCCACACCATTTTCCTGACTGGGGTGTCCCATTAAGGATGCAGGTCTGTGGGATCATGTGTGCACAGTGGAGGCTGCACTGGAGCATGCACAGGACAGGTCTGCAGGGCTTTAGCAACAAAAAGCTGCTTTCCCTCTTCCCAGCTCCCAGTGAAGTTTGGGGCCATGAGTCCAATGGGACAGCCCTGCTCTTGTGCCCACATCCCAGGGCTTTGTCTCTCCCTGTCCATGCCCCTCACACCCTGCACAGCAGGAGCCTGTAGCCAGACCTGTATTTGCTGCAGAGAGAGGGAGAACCAAGCCCTTGCTTTGGGACAGGTCTGGATGTGGCTCTGATGCCCTATCTGACTCCTTTCTTCCCACTTCCTGAGCTGCCTGCTCCCAGCTCTGCTGGCAGGGACATGTGGGCAGCTCCTGCCCATTTATGTGTGAGGAAAGAGAAAATCCAGACTGGTGATTTTCTCTGGGGGGCTGAGCACAGATCAATCTCACTCTGTGCTCTGAAGCCTAAAGGACACCTTGAAAACTTCTTTTGTCAGGAAAGAAGCTGATTCCTCATTCCCCGAGGCTCCTTAGGGACTTTCCAACAGACTTCCAGCATCTGAGAAAGCATCTTCCCTGTGCCCACTTCCTCTGGCACCCGTTGGCACTGCATGTTCATGGGCTGCCACCGAGCCCGACCAGGGGGTTCCCAGGCTGGGCTGGGGTGCAGGGAGCACCATTTTCATGGATCCATGTTTTCTCACAGGGTTCTTTCAATCTCTGTGGCACCTGTCTGAGTGTCCTAGAGTACCCAGACTGGCAATGTGCCCAGGGAGAGTTTTATTCCACTCCTAGAGGTGCTGCAGGGGCAGAACCAGATCTCTGGAGCTGTCCCCCCTTTGGCTGAACCACACAGGAATCTCTCTGGGCTCCTCCACCTCCCAGCCTTGGCTGTGCACAGCAGAGTGGGCAGAAATTCCCACAGAGAGGGGGAGCAGAGTCTGGGAGCAGTGGGGAGGAATCAGCAGACCCCTCACAGCCCCCTCATCCTCCTGCCCTTCCCCCTCAGCTGCTCATGGAAGCCCCAAATTAGGGATGAAAGGTCAACAGGGCAAAACTTCACGAAGGCAAAAAGCAGCACAAGGGCTTCTCCAAAACAGCCACCACGGGCCTTGCCCTCCACTCTCTGGCAAACCTGGGTCACCACAGCCCTTACTTTGCTCCAGGTGGGAGAGCTCACCCCAGGCATGGGAATGTCCCCATGTCCCATCAGCCCCAAGCAGGGCCCCTCGCTTTGATACTGTAATTTAGCAACATGAAAACAGTTGCGTTCTGGAATTAAGCATACAAGGAGCTCTCCTTAAGCTGGGGGAATTATTTCCACATCATTTCAAATTTTCTGCTCTATTAATTTCCCTCTAGTCTGTCATTTTCTTCATTTGTCCCATGGCTCCTGGGGTTCAGCAGAGCCAGCACCAGGCATGATGCTTAGTCCCTTTTCCTCAGGCTAAATCCTGGTGGCTGGCTGGGCTTTCCATTTCCCTGGAAGCACAGCTAAGTCCTGGGTTTTCCCAGTGTCACCTTGGGATAATGGATCCTCCCCTAGCTCAGCATCAGCTCCAGTCATTCAAAAGGCAACCCTGCACTAAGCACAGGGACATGAGGGTGCCCCCACAACTGCCTGCATCAGGTAACCCCCAGCAGTGTGTTCCCTCTCCCCTCCCACCTTTGCCCCAGGCTGGAGGGGACTGGGAGAACCTGGCACTTGGATATCTTGCCTTCCCACAGGGATGCTGGCAGTGGTGGGGGCTGCTGCCACCTCCTGTGCTCTCCTAATATTCTGTCTGGTGGCACAGAGGGCTGGTGGTGGCAGGGGAATGCAGCCTGAAGTTGTCTGCTTAGAATCATGGAGTTGTTCATGATGGAAAAGCCCTCTGAGATCATCAAGTCCAATTGCTAATGGCATGTTCACCACTAACCCATGTCCCCAGGTGCCACATCCACAGGTTTTTTGAACGCTTGCAGGGTGGTGACTCCACCACTGCCCTGGGCAGCTGTGCCAGTGCCTGACCACCCTTTCCAGGAAGAAATATCCCTCCTGTCCAACCTAAACCTCCCCTGGTGCAACGTGAGCCATTTCCTCTTGTCCTGTCACTCATTCCCTGGATGTTTTTGGAATCCTGCACGTTCAGCTGGGCACAGGGCAGAGCACCCCAAAACCAGATGCCTTTGCCTCAGCCCCTCCCAGCTCCTTGTCTCCTGGCTCTAGTGCTCAGATCCTTCCTGCTCTCGTGGTGTGCTGTGCCTCCTGCAGACCCCTTCCTTGTTTCAGTGTTGGTGTCCTGCTTGGCTGGGCAGCCTGGGCTCTGCCCTGTGCTGCAGGTGAGCACTGGAAGCAGGATGGTCTCCAGCATGACAGGCTGGATTAATCCCCCTCCTCCCCAGTCTTTTTACATTTACTTCCCCGTGGTGGTCCCTTCATTAGCATCCCACTGTTGTCCTCCAGCTGCTCTCTCTGTTTACACCATATCCCAGACTATGGGAGGACTTTATGAATCATTTATCTTAAGCAGCAATTATTGTACAAACAAGTCATAAATACCGTGTCGATCAACCCGCTCTGAACACCCGAGACAAAGAGAGAGGCATAAAACGTCGCAGGAGATGGATTGAGAGAGGAATTGTGCCAATTATGTGAGCCATCCCCATCCTCTCCCCATTCACACAAGCCTTTTCAGGAATGCCAGTGGGATACCTGGGCTGAGCAGGATTCCAGTGTGAGACTCAAGGGCAGGAAGCAGGAAAGGTCTGGGTGGAACAGGGCAGCGAGGAACACGCAAAGGGCCCTTCCCAGATATTAGGAATTAGGATGTTAGGACAGATATCAGGATATTAGGACTAGATATTAGGAAGAAATTGTTCCCTGTGAGGGTAGGGAGGTCCTCACACAGGTTGCCCAGAAAAGCAATATATATATATATATATATGGCATAGATAGATAGATGATAGATAGATAGATAGATAGATAGATAGATAGATAGATAGATAGATAGATAGATAGATAGATAGATAGATAGATAGATAGATAGATAGATATCCTGGACTTCTTGCAGGGCAGCCCAGGAGCAGGCTGAGTGGAGGATGTCCCAGAAGGGTGTCAGGTAGTCTCTTCCTAAACAGCACCACTTTCCTCCTGCAGCAGTGGCTGAGCCCTGGGACCTCAGGAGGCTGTGAGAGACCTTTGGCTGCTCAGGCTGAGTGGGTGGCTCCTTCAGCACCACCTCAGGGAGCAGGAATTATGTTCCTGGATGGATCCCTGCAGGGGCAAGGGGCTGGGAGACTTCAAAAGTTTCCGGGCAGGATCTGAGGAGGGCAATGTGTATTCCAGGGAATCTTGCAGGAAGGAGAAATGCCAAGCTGCCTGTGAAAGGATGCCTTTCTGCAGGAGGGTAAACAACACAACCCTCAGCATCTGGTCAGTGGGGAAAACTTCAAAGCTGGAGACAAAGCCAATTCCGTCACAGCTGCGAGTCCTGCCAGGATAAATGGTGTTTGCACAACCTCAGTTACTCCAGGTAATTTGTGATATAATGCACGAGGTTTCCTGGTGACAACTGGGATGGCATCATCGCTCTGCCCCCATCCAGCACCCTCCAGGCACAACCCAATCCAAGCCCTAGGAGAGCACTTGAGTGTCCTAAACCCTTTCTGGGAGCACTGAGCACCCTATGGGGGAGGTGGAGGGGGGCACCCTGAGTCAGACTGGCTTGGGCTTTGCTGGGACCAGTTGCCAGGAGACAGACCAGCCCTTAGGGCTGATCAGCCTTGTCCTGACCATGCTGGATGAACCAAGAAGTGCTTCAGTGCATGAAAATCATAGGATCACAGAGTTCTTAAGGTTGAAAAAGACCTTTAAGATCATCAAGTCCAACTGTCAACCCAGAACCACGAACATGATCACCATTAAAACTCAAGTCCCATACACATGGTTTTTTGAACAGTTCCAGGGATGAGGACTCCACCACTGCCCTGGGCACCCTGTGCCAATGCTCTACAACCCTCTCTGTGAAAAAAAAATCCATAATATCCAACCTAAACCTCCCCTGGTGCAGCTTGGGGCCTTGTCCTCTTGTCCTGTTCCCTGGGAGCAGAGCCTGACCTCCACCTGGCTCCACCCTGCTACAAAGGAGTTGTAGAGAGCAAGAAGGCCCCCCTGAGCCTCCTTTTCTCCAGATTATAGTGAAGGGACCAGGTTCAAACAGGGGAGGCAGCACGTTCAAGGTGCAACAGAGAGTGAGGGGCTTTGCCTCAGCTTCCAAGGAAGAGACGTGAGGCTGGGAGGGTTGAAGCCCCTGGAGAAAGGCTGGGGTCAGGTCCAGTGGGGAAACAAAGGCCAGAAAATGATGCAATGCCTTTGTGTCCCCACCTGGCCTTGGAGAGAAGCGAGTTGGAATTTGGCACTGGTGAGCAGCCCCTGCCTGCAGACTTTGCCTCTGCCAGCTGGGCACGTGGCTCCTCATGGCGCTGAAAAGCACCATCTCCTCTGCTGCCTGAGTCATCCCTATCCCCTTTGCATCCCTATCCCCATTCCCATCCCCATCCCTATTCCCATCCCTATCCCCATCCCTGTTCCCATCCCTATCCCCATTCCCATCCCCTATTCCCATCCCCTTTCCCATCCCCTTTCCCATCCCCATCCCCGTTCCCATCCCCATCCCCATTCCCATCCCCATCCCTATTCCCATCCCCTTTCCCATCCCCATCCCCTTTCCCATCCCCATTCCCATCCCCATCCCTATTCCCATCCCCTTTCCCATCCCCATTCCCGTTCCCATCCCCATCTCCACTCCCATCCCCAGTCCCATCCCCATCCCCAGCACATGCAGCACACGCTGCCCTCTCCCTGCAGCCCCCTCGGGGAGCGTCCCCCCTCGCAGGGACCCCGGTGAGGCCGAGGGTGTGTTTTGCAGCGGGGAGAGTCACAGAGAAAGCCTTTTTAGTGCCTCCTTCAAAGCCGGCGTGTGCGGGGCCGGGGTCACCGCGGGGCCGTTCCCCGGTAACTCCTCGGCAAAGCTCTTCCCCCAAAACACACAGAGCTGTTTTCAAACGCGTCCAAATGAATCACCTCTACTCCGCACACAAACTTTTTCCTCCTCCTAATTCTCCTTTGAAGATGCTCACAACATGCTGGACTTATCAAGGCTAATTTTAGAGAAAAACAGAAAAAAAAAAATAATATGCAAACTACGGACTCAGGCCCCTGAAGACTAAAGCACTAAGAGCTCTTCTGAGGAGTGCAGATGCAGCGAGACTGCCTTATCTCGGAGTCAGCGCTGAAGTAGAGAGCCACGTAACGAGGGACTATTTCCCATCTGCTGCATAAATCTAAAGTTACTTCAGGCAGAATGAGGAATCAGAAGATACTTCAAAGGCATTTGAGCTCTGTATCTGTGTCAAACCGCAGCTCTAAGCGCTCTGTGTTGCCCCCCTATTAAAGATGAACTTTTGTACTCTGTTAGACATCTTAAAAAGCATAAAACATAAGTTCATTTGCTTTTCAAGTACTCCCACCCCCTCCCCCCGCTCAGCTCCTGTGCAAAACAGGATATTTGTGAACAAACAGCCCTGGTTTTGCTGCAGAGGTTTCATCTCGCCTGCAGCACACGAGGGCTCGGCTGGGTGAGCTGCAGGTCTCCAGCACAGAGGGGAAATGTCACCACGCTGTCGGGGCATGATGGGACCAGGCACCACTTCCCACAGGCGTGGGATCAGCATCCTCCGGGCTGGAAATGCTGTGCCAGGGGAGATGCAGCTCTGCCCTGTCAGAGATGGGGAGGTGGGGGGTTGCTTGGGAGGAGAGCAAACAAGGCTGACTGTCAAGGTAACCCTTTTCCTGGTGGAATTTGTGGCTTTATCAGCATTTTTTTTTTTTTTTTTTTTTGCAAAATGAGATGAAATGTGAAGGGTTTTCAGCTGTGAAAATGAATTGCTTCTTTGTAAGCTGGCGCTGAGCCCACGGCCTCGGGTCCTCATGGGATGCTGTGGCATCCCCCCCGCAGGTCAGTGACCACACTGCCCCACAGGACCCCGCCCCCAGCAGTGTCACCAGCGCTGGGGGACACACTGCTCGGGCGGCGGGGAAGGGAGAACAGCACAAAAAGCCCCTAAACTGGAATCAATTTGTGGCACTGGAGCAAAACAAAGGGCTTTGCTGTTTCCAGGATCCACTGTGCCTTTGCCAGCAGAGCAGCTGCCAGGATTCTGGCCCGCTCTTTGCGTGGTGTTTCTTGACAGGGCTGTAATTCTCTTGCTTTAATGAGACACGGCCCTTTTACCCACGGGGCAGCCAGGAGGGAGGTGGTCCCAAAGAGATAGGGAGGATGGATGAGTCAAGGCCAAGCAAAGCCTTCAGAACCTCCAGGATCTGCAGGGAATTTTTTTTTCAGGGGAGAGTGGGGAGGAAGAGCATGAGAAGAGAAGGAGAAAGTGTTAGGAAGAAAGAGAAGAAGACATGGGTAGGGCTCTGAACAGCGAGATCAGAGGAGGGGAGCACAGTGGGAGTAATTAGGGGTTGATGATTCAGGTGTGAGGCAAAAGGAGGGGAATGTCCACAGGGGTTGGGGGAACAGAGAATTCAGAGCCTGGCAGCAGATGGGCAGGAGGAGGTTGGTGCAGAGGCGGGAAGGGAAGAACCAGAGGAGCAGCAGAGGAGGGCACAGGTACAACAGGCTTGAAAATGGCTGTGACAGGGAATTTCTGCACACCAGAGAAGGTGAAGTGGCTGGGTAAAGTCTGCAAGGATGAGATGGGGTGTGGGATAAAGCAAACCTCATCACAGGAACAGCCAGACAGCAGCACCATCTATTTAAGAGAGCAGAGAGGCTGGGTGGGGATGGGGTACAGCTGACAGAACTGATGGAAACAAGGAGCACTACAGATACAGGATTTCAAATCAGGAATTAAAATAGCACTCACAACCACGTCTTAAATCTGGAGACAAGGATTGATGCTGCTCACCTGGGTGCACAGAGCCAGAGATGAAGGCAGGTTTGTACAGACCACTGGAGATGCCCAAACTTGGGAACACCTCCTGTGCCACACTGGCACCTTGCCCTGGGCAGCTCAGGGTCTGTGGGCACAGCAGTGACAGGGTGTGCCTTCCTGCTTTTTGTCCCAGTGGGGTGGGCCCAAGCCCCAGGAGAGATCAGGACCCCTGAAGAAGGTTTTTGAGGGATTTATTCCCAACCTGTGAGAGGTTGTCCTGTGTCAGCAGCATTTGCCAGCCCAGCATGGTGTCAGTGCACCCCGGTGTTACCCAGAGAGGGGCTGTGTGAGCTTGGCAAGCTTCATCAAACCCAGTGCAGGAGAACATCAGACCTTCTCTCCTGTTAGCAATTTGCAATCCCTTCTCTAATTTTCATTACCTGCAACAAAGGAGCAATTCAGGGAATCAATTTTCTAGCAAACTCAGCGGATGGATTTGGCTGGATTGCTACCTGTCTGTGTTTTGTATTTTCCCAGTCCCTTTCCAGCTCCTGGTGGGGCACCAAGGGGGCTGTAGCTGCTGGCCCAAGCTGTCTCACATGCAGCAGTGGTGCAGGTCGAGCCCAGGACCAGCACAGAGCCAACAGGGCTCTGCCTGGCCTGTGGACTGGTGGTACACACTGCAGGTACACAAAGCATCACATCAGTCCTGCAGGACAAGGATCCCCAGAGCCAGCCCCCCATCCTTCAGAAACATATCCCTTCCTGTTTCCAGCTGCCAGCCCTTTGTTATCCCCCATGCAGCAGATCTCCAAAGCATCTCTTTCCCTAAGCCCATCTCCCCACCCATTCCACCTCTCTCTATACCTGGTCTGCCTCCCCCCCATCCCACCTCTCTCTTGTGGCCCCGTTTCTAGTTGTAAGAACTCAGTTTTTGGGTACCAAGGCCAGAGCTGCCTGTGCTGTTCAACTCACAGGAGCTGTATCAAAGTTTCTGCACTGATCTCAGTATTTTACTGAATCAATTTGCCTTTCCCTTTGCTGCTGGACATAATTTCAGGGTACTATGAGGGAGCTCCACGTGGCTGCAAGATCCTTTCTGTGTGTGGCTAATTTGGAGCCTGTTATCATGTACAGCTTGGATTTCTTTTCCATCTGACTGACTTTGTGTCAAGGGCATGGACTCAGGGCCATTTTATCTCCCTGCAGGGCAACTTCTTAATAAATTTTGTTTATTGAGGTGTCTATGAAGTCTGTCCATCGCTGAAGTTGTCCCAGTTGCTTGGTGTGACATTGAGACCCACTGGCCTTCTGCTGTCCAGTTTTTTGTGTGGTTCAGTGTCACATCTGCCCTCCTCCACACCGATTTGAGGCTGCACACTGGAGTTTGCAGCTGATCTGATTCTTCTGGAAGTCTTTTCTGAGCCACACATAGTCCTGGCTCTTTGGGGCTCTTCAGGCATGTTTTGCTCCTCTCTCAAATTTTTGAGGAAACTTCTCATGTTTGTCCCCTGGGAATCTCCTTGACAAGAGCTGTTCAGAATGTCAGGCCAAGGTTTAATTTGGTTTTTCTCTGCAGCCTTGTTCTGCTCCTGTCCCCCTTTAATACACTGTAACCTAGGAGTGGTGACAGCCTCCTGACCACATGAGCTCCTAAAGGGTGGGAGAAGTTGCATTCTCAGCTTTTAAGATGCTAATAAGTACTCCTAAAAATTTTTAATCAGATACATTACGATTTGACACTTAATTTGCCTGGCTACAGACACATTTTTCATTTCTGCATTTGGACACTACTTTTTTTTTTTTTTTAATTTCTGAGAAACCGATTCACTTTGCAATGTAACCATAGCAGACATTTAAAACTTACCAGTGCTAATGCTCAGTGCTTAAAAGATCATTTCTCCACCTTAACATACAGCAGTACAGAAGTTTAACAGATTTTTAAGCACTGCTTACATCTCGAGGTTTTATAAAGTAGCTCGGTGCTGCTGCAAAAGTGTGGTTTATCATCCTGGAAGATAGAAGAGGCAGTTATGGACTAACAAGCGTGACCAAGACCCCAAAATGGATTTACCTCATTTGAGAGGCTTTTCCATTAATTTGTTTCACTCCAGGCAAATTATTTGTGCCTCTCAAATCAGGCTTAGTGAAGATCTTAGTCACAAACAATTGGTCTCAAACCTCAGAGATCAAGGGTAGTTGATATCTCTTTTTTCCTCTAATCTAATTTGATTCCCAATAGTCTGTGGCTAATGCAGGCACACAAAGCCCCAGACAGAGCGTTTGCAGCAGAGACAGGGACGTACAAGGCGGTGTTAAGATCTTACTTACATCATTATCTCCAGCTCTGGCAGCGGTGCTGGGAGGATTTGGGGGGAGCGGAGGAGCACAGGGGACCTTGGCCTGACGCAACCAGGGTCGGGAAAGGAGATGGCGATCTCTTAAATATGGAAAGGGATTATCCCATTTCACGGCCAATTCTGTCGGCGCATGAAATCTGCATAAACTGCCTGCGACCACCGTGGCACGGAAAATCAGGAGACTCACAAACACACAAAGGGGGACGGGTTCCCAAGCAGGGAGAAGGGGACAAAGAGGTTTGGGATTAATTCCGTAGCAAAGGGTCAAGGAAGGAGTCAACCTGGTGCTGGAAACGCAGGTCTGCACCGCAGGAAGAATAACAGCATCCCCCCGGAGAGGCTGAAAGGGATGGTCCATCACTGCCTGCCAGCATCCCTTTGTCAGATCCTGCTGGCCACCTGCAGGGCCAGAAACCATTTTTCTCCTTTAGAATTTTTTTTCCCTTCCCTTTGCTCATTCTCTTGGTTCTCTTCCCTGCTGGAGCAGTGAAACAGCTGGACCGGTGTCCAGGTTAGGGTCAGTCAGGCCTGACACATGTGTTACCATAACAGGGGTCAGGATGAAGCTCCCCCAGCCAGAGATGCTGTTATTTCCCCTCTGTACTATAGGTTTTGTCTGCTTTCTCCCAGAATTAGTTGGAATTTTCCCCCGAGGAATTGCCTGCTGTCAGTCCTCTCCCTTGACACCTGTCAGGCACTAAAAAAATATCCTGTCTTTGCTTTAATATCTTACCAGCCCACAAGCAGTGAATGTGCTTTTGGAGCAAACATCCATGATCAGTGGATCGTGGTGGTGTGGAAGGTGTCCCTGCCCGTGGCAGGGGGTGGAATCAGATGAGCTTTAGGGTCCCATCCAACACAAACTACTCTGGGATTCTTTGATCACTGTGACTGCTCAGAGCTGGGCTTAGCTCAGGTGAAAATGGGAGAAATCACATCCACAGATGGCACAGGTTGGAGCTGCAGCCTATGATAAATGATAAATGATAAATGATCCCTGGGCATCGTTTATGCAATCCAAAATGCTGAAGGTGCTTAAGGACTGAAGAAGAAGCTGCCATAGAAGGAGCTGGAAAAGTGCAGGACCTGGCTGAGCCCACTGAAACTCCAGCCAGCTCCACATCTTCATTAGACACCAAAATAAGCACACGAGACCAGAAAAGATCCCTTTGATAACGCTGGGAAAGTATTGCCAAAGGAAAATTAAGAGATCAGGGTGACCCAAAGACCCACTTTGTCTAAAGGGATCTGCACCAAGCACAGGACAAATCACAGATTGCCCCCATGGAGACTGATGGAAGTCAAGGAACTCCTGAACGTTTCTCCTCACCCCTGGGTATGGTCCAGGCATGGAGCTGCTGTGCTTGGAAAGCTCCCAGAGCTCACAGTGGAGCTGAACCACTTTGTGCCAGGCACCTCCTGCAAAGGCTCCTCTGATGTGGGAGGGCTGAGAGTGGGCTGAGAGTGGAAGGGGAAGGCTGTGTGGAAATTCAGCACAATGCACCTGAGCCCTTCTTTTTAAATTCTCAGTTTAGCAGCACCCACATCCAAGCAAATGACATGGAAAGCACAGAGAACAGTTCTGCAAGGGGAATATAGATGGGATGTCAGGACACTGGCAAACATGGACCAACCCTCCACCAGGAATTACCCATCCGTCCTGAGCCACGGGAGGTTCAAAGCATGGAGAAAAAGAATGAGAGAATCTCAGACAGCTTTGGGCTGGAAGGGACCTTAAAGATCACCTCGTTCCACCCTCCTGCCATGGGAAGGGACAGTGCAAATGTGACAGCACCAACCAGTACAGGATGGGAAGAAACTCTCCAGCTTTCAAGGAGCTCCTGGCAATGGAGCAGCAGGACTCAGCCCCACCAGCTGTTTGTGACTGATGGATGGATGGTGGCCATGGCCTGGCTCTTCTGTGAGTTTGACATGTCCACCTTTTCCCAAGGAAGGCATTGTTTTCTCTGAACACTGGCATAAATTGAAACAAATCCTTACCAAGTGCTCACCTTTAAAAGCAACTGTCCCCATGTCCTCCTCCTGTGAGAACCTCCAGGGAAATGAGAGAGCTCTGGTGACCATGTCAGCACAAGCTGTCCTTGCTTACAACAGGGACAATGACTGTGAAATCCCTTAGAATCAGAGAATCATTAAGGTTGGAAAAGCCCTCTAAGATCATTCAGTCCAACCATTAACTCAGTATTGTCACCACTGTACCACGTCCCCAAGGGCCACATCCCAATCTTGAAGACTTCCAGGGATGGTGACTTGGCAGAAGATGTGTCAGAGTCACTGTTGCCTTCCAGGTGTTTCCTGGTGTTCATGTCCCAGCACAAACTGCAGAGCCTGAGGGAACCACAAGCTGGGGTAAGTGATCCCTCGTGGAATCCATCTTGGAGAGGCACAGGGAGGGATGCAGTGGCACAGCAAGAGCTGCCCTTGCCCTTTGCCTTCTCCTTTCCAAGACACACAGCTTAGCCCACTGCAAAGTCCCCACGGGACATCAGCAGCCATGGAGGGCCCAGGATGTGCGTGAGGACCAGTCAGTCTCCTTTGATTACCAGCAGATGGAAGATAAATGCAAGAGAGAGATAATTAATTAATTGCAACTTTCCCAGCCTCTAGACTTTGGTTTCTATTGATCTAAGTTTTATCTGGAGTAATAGAGACAATTAGGAGGAAACACAGCAGCAGAAGTTAATTACCAATGGAATGGAAACTGTGTCTTTCAATTTATTAAACTTTTATCAAAAAGCAGCCCTGCTGCAGGAGCAGGGGCAGAGGCACCGTGCCTCCTACGCCTCCCTGCATCCTCCAGGTCGTGCAGAGCACTCCCCACTCCCGACAATTAATAATAAATTATAAATTCACCCCCCTTCCTGAGCAGGGCCAAGGCTCCCGTGCCAAGTCCCAGGGAGCCGAGCCCAGGAAGGAGAAATACCTGGGCTGCTCCAAGGGGCAGGGTTTGCTCCCACCGGGATTCTGGAAGCTGCTGCTCATCCCTCCTGGCACCCCACGGGGCACGGGTGGGCAGGAGCTGTGACAAACCATTGCTGTTCCTGCCCTGGGGCTCTGAGGAAGGCAACCCTGCCTGCACCCACAGAGCTCCTTGCTGTGGGGGCAGAGCCAGCTGGGGAGGGCCTGGCCACCTCAGAGGGCTGCACTGGTCACGGCTGGGTTGGGATGAGCTCCTGAAAGTTGGTTTCAAGCAGCCTCAGGGATACATCTCCCTTCTAGACTTACAACACTCCCACATGGAGGGAGTGTTTGATTTTGTCTCATCGTGCTCTTTGTGTCCTCCTCCTCTTTCATTCTGCACCTCTGGCTCTGCCTCCTTTAAAGGCTCCACATAGGGCAGAGAAAGATCTCAACCATCTCTCCCTTTCTTGAGGCTGAACAGATGTCCTTTTGGTCTCTTTTGGCCCCATGTTCCAGCTCCTGACCATCTTGGTGGCCTCCACTGGATCTGCACCTCACGCAGCAGAAGGGCCAAAACAGTCTCTTGAGTGTTGAGTAGGGAGGGAAATTACTTTCCTTGGCATGCCTGGTCAGTGTAGCCCATCTGAGGACAACTCTCTTCACTGAAAGGTGCATTGCTGACCCAGTCCAAACTGACCCGACCCACACAGCCTTGGCCAAAATGGAGATTTCGCCAGAAAAAATTTCTCCCACCCTTTATGAACCTGTCAAGGCTCCCATCCTGGAGTGAACCCAGTTGGTGAGCTCTCTTCAGGCTGAAAAATGACTGATTAATTGCATTTACTGAAGATGGTTCATTTTCTTTAGGACTCTTCCTTGAAGCATCACGTCAGAAGATTCTGACGCGGCGTCACCGACTGCTCCACTGGGGTCACGGGTTTAGGAATAATGATCCCATTTTGAATGTGAGGCGACACTGAACTGGACTGCAAAGGGAAAGGCACTCTGGAATATCTCCTGCCTGATGGCTTAGTGTTCATGCTGTTAGAAATGAAGCAGTTGTGAGTCTGACCAGTGCTTGAATAGGGTACAGGTTTTAAATCCCTTGTATGGTAGGCACAAGCAAATTAGTCATGCTTAAATACTTGGGAGATTGCTGGAGCTCCGAGCCTCAGAGAGCTGAGAGACACAGCCATGCCCTGCTAATGAACTGATTCAGAGGGAAAGAGGGAAGGAGATATTTTCTCAAGGTGAAATAGAAGTTCTTGGAGGATACGTGGTTTTAACCCATTTTAACTGGCATATTAAGCCCCCTGCCTTGATTAGCCCTACCCTGGGTTCCCCAGGTAAAGCAAACATGAAAAGCAAAAAATTAAACAATCTACAATCATAGAGATTTGCAAAATGAGGCTTTTTGTGGCAGCTTAACTTAGTTCTGATGCTCACAGAATCACAGAGTCCTGGAATGATTTGGGTTGGAAGAGACCTTAAAACACATCTCGTTCCACCCCCTGCCATGGGCAGGGGCACCTTCCACTAGACCAGGTTGCTTTAAATCCTGTCCAGCCTGGCCTTGAACACTTCCAGGGAGATGAAAATGTCCTGCTGCAATGCAGAATTATAACAAAGAGAAACACAACTCCGGAGTCAGAGACGGGGTAGAGGCAAGAAGCCCTGAGCACCCAGGCCAAGCTAATGCCAGGCTTTGCAGTGAATTCATGACATCCCCTCTCTGGGCCAGTGTGGGCCTGGCTGAGTGCCCCAGGTGGGCAGGTCCAGCCTGGATACCTGTCCTGTACATCCTCTTTTCCCAACCTTTTCCAGGGGAATCCACCCAGCAGCTGTGTCCGTGCGGACCCAGCAGAGGCCAGGGCATCTCTCCTTTCCACGTCACTTGACACATCCTCCTGCTCACCCACAAGTCCTAAATTCGATCTGATTTCAGTCTGATTACTTTCCCCTCCACTTGAGAGAATTAATTAATCTCCGGCTCTGCTCCAGGTTTTTTTTTTTCCCCAATCGATAGAAAGAGGAAGGAAAGGGTGGTGTACCTGTCATTAATCATCATTAAATTAGTGACTCTGGAATTAGCTCGCCATGAAAGCCAGCTCTTTTGCAGCAGCAGAGCTCTGCTGTCTCTCTGTGCAGTAAGACCTGGAGCTCTGCAGAGCTTGGGCAGCAAGAAATGGAGGTCTAAGGGACACCTGCACATGGGGAAGGGATGCAGAACTTCCTTGGTGTCACAGGAGGAATTCCACCACAGCAAACACCTCTACATGAACAAGTACTTGCAGCTCCAGGTGCCTCAAGACGACACTTGAGCCAAGCCAGAGCTTCCCAGTCCCTGATCAGCATCAGCCCCATCTCCCTGGAGGTGACATTCTGATCCTGAGGGCTGGCTCCATGCTCAAATGGCCATACTGATGGTTTGTTTCCCTTCCACACCACGCAGCAAGTGGCCTTCAGCTGTACCTGGAAAATATAGGATTATCTTCTGCATGCCCTGCACCCCTTCATCCATCACTTGATCCCCTGCCCTCATTCCCTGCCCTCACTCCTTCCTTTTCAGCCTCCCCTCACCCATCCTGTCCACCCTATTCTTTGTCCTGGGTCAGGAACCACAGAATCACAGAATGGTTTGGTTTGGAAGTTACCTTAAAACTCCTCTCATTCCACGCTCTGTGCCATGGGCAGGGACACTTTCCACCAGCCCAGGTTGCTCCAAGCCCTGTCCAACCTGGCCTTGGACACTTCCAGGGATGGGGCAGCCACAGCTTCTCTGGACAGCCTGTGCCAGGGCCTCATCACACTCACAGGGAAGGATTTCTTTGCCTTCCCTTGGCACAGTTGGTTCTGCCTGCCCTTCCCCAGCCCATCTGCATTCAGCACCCAGCGCAGGCTCCATAAACATCCTCTGCTTGACACTCACACAGCCAGTGGCCAAATCACATCTTTGCAAGGGCTCAGGCACGAGGACAGGGAGGTGATCCCCCTCTGTGGCACCTCTTGCTCACACAGGCACCTCACTTGCCCCATTAGCCACAGTGAACAGCACCTTTTTGCCTTCTGCCACCCCCAATCCGCACCCAAGGGCCCTGCTCTGTAGGATGCAGCCCCTCTGATGATTGTGACCTCCCCTCCTTGTGCCTCTGGCCTTGTTAAAATGCTTGTCTGTGAGATGAGCCCACCCCAACCAGCACTGCACTGACATCACCCAGCCCACGTCTCGCTCTCCCCTGTAAATAATGTATCTCAATAACTGAGCACTCAGTTCCTCCAGCTGCTGAGGAGACGCCTTCTCTCCTGCTATGCCTCAAAACACTTCATTTAGTACATCAGAAAAGGCCAGAGGAACAATGCAAATGTTCCAGTCAGTCAGTGCTTTCGGAAGGATTTGCTGTCCCCACCTGGCTGGACTGTCCAGAGCATCTCTGGGTGCCCATCCACAGATCTGAGCCTTCCTGGGGACTCTGACCAAATCCTCCCCACACTGGACCGCCCCTCCCACCCCGATGTGGCTCATGCATGTTCCCAAACCCCTTTGTCCATGGGGCTGCAGGTTTAACCCCTCAGGGAATGCAGGATACTTCCCATTCCCTCCTCCTCCTCCTCCTCCCTCCCTCCTCCATCACTTTGCTCCTGGCTGGGATGTCCTGTCCCTGCCCTGTGACAGCTCTGGTGTAAGATCACCAACCCTGATCCTGCCAAACACCCCCATTGTCACAGGCATGGTTTCCCCTGGTGTAACACTTCAGAAATTTAAAAAAAAAAAAAAACAAAAAACAAAAAAAAACCAAACAAAAAAAAACCCAAACCACTCTATTTTGAGTTACAATTCTCAGTCATAGATCTAGAGAAAGGTTTGTGGTGTACCTACACATGGGAATGTGTGCCTGTCCTTGCTGTACCTGTATTTTTATGGTATGTTTGTGCTCCTTTGTGCATCTGGATGCCACAGGGTCACAGTGACTCCACCTCTCTATGCACCCTCACTGGAAACTGTGGGATGTGAATATTACAAAGTCACCATCACTGCCAGGGTCCCAAATCAGTAGCATTTCACTCTGGCTTTGCTGACCAAGCCTGGACCTGCACTCACCAAGACAGTGTGCTCCTTCCCACGAGCCCCCTGCCCCTGTTCTAGCACCAAGTTGCTAAAACAGCTGAATTTGCCAAAATTGAGGGTGCCATCGCAATGAATGTGAGCACGAATTCATAATGGCACTCTGAAGCCTCTCTCTGTGCTTGCTGCATCACCACCTCAGAGCTGCTGAGGAGCCAGATCCACACTGCCTCATTTTGCACTAATAGCAGCCTTCCCCTAACAGGGATAAACAGCACACTGAAGTTTTTGCTGGCAAAACACATCTCTAAATGAGCTGCTAAAAATGGTTCATGAAAGGCTATTTCCAGCTGCTCCACCCAGCTGGAACTGGCTCTCCTCCCTGGCTGGTGCCTTCTGCTTCTGTCACAGGAGTTGCTGTGCAGGGAAGGGAGGCAGGGAGGGGTGCAGGGCACGGGGGAGAAAGTTTGGGACAGCCAGGAAAAGGAGTTCAGTGTTCACTCATGAGAATGTTCACATGTTCAGCGTTCACAGAAAGGGATCACAGCCCTGTCACCCCTGTCACCAAACAGCATCACCAGCACAGCCCATGCAAGCTGGGAGCTCTGTGAAGGTCTGTGCAGGCACTGTCCTTATCCTCATCCTACAGAAACCCTCTGTGCTCCTCCCTGGCCACAGGCCCGTTGATGCTGCCAAGTTGGGAGCTCCACAAGGGAATCAGGTCCCAGGGGTGCTCACTCACACAGGGATCCTTCACTTCTCACCCACTGACAGCGAGCTCTTGTCAGGCACCTCTATAATCCCAGGTATAATGAACCTCCCCAGCTCCCTGATTCCTGTCTCTGACACGCCAGCCAGCTGTGCACTTTGCATGCAGATGATTTATCTGTCCTCAGGCTGATCCAAACACACCCCCTGAGCACGGTCAGGCAGCAGCAGCTTCTCCTCCCAGAGCCTGGTTCTGGGACACCGGGTGGAGAGGTTGTACTTGCAGGGATCACAGAATCCTGAAATGGTTTGGCTTGGAAGAGACATTAAAGCTCATCCCATTCCACCCCCTGCCATGGGCAGGGACATCTTCCACTAGCCCAGGGTGCTCCAAGCCCCACCCAAGCTGGCCATAGGCACCTCCAGGGATGGGGCCCCCAGAACCCTGCTAGAAGGGTCTGGTCCTAAGAGTTCCTTCATGAGATGATGCCATAAAAAGATCATGGGATCATCATAATCAGGCTGAGAGAGATGGGGTTGTTCACCTGGAGAAGAGAAGGGAGACCTTCAAGGCCCTTCCAGGGCCTAAAGGGGCTCCAAGAGAGCTGGAGGGGAACTTTTGACAAGGGATGGAGGGACAGGACAAAGGGAAATGGCTTCCCACTGCCAGAGGAGAGGGTTAGACGGGATACTGGATAGGATTTGTTTCCTGTCAGGGTGGGGAGGCCCTGGCACAGGCTGCCCAAAAAAGCTGTGGCTGCCCCATCCCTGGAAATGTCCAAGGCCAGGTTGGACAGGGCTTGGAGCTGGTCTAGTGGAAGATGTCCCTGCCCATGGCAGGGGGTGAAAGAAGAAGAAAGAGATAGATAGGTAGATAGATAGATAGATAGATAGATAGATAGATAGATAGATAGATAGATAGATAGATAGATAGATAGATAGATAGATAGATAGATAGAGATAGATAGATAGATAGATAGATAGATAGATAGATAGATAGATAGATAGATGATAGATAGATAGATAGATAGATAGATAGATTTATGATTGGTCTCTTCCAACCCAAACCGTTCTAGGATTCTATGACTCTGTGATCAGCTCTGCTGAGAGTGCAGCTGAGACAGGCAGGCACACAAATGCTGCTTCAGAGGTGCCAGAAACACAGGAGAGTCCTCAGCAGTGCAGCCCTGGGGGCTTGCAACAGCCACTGGCAAGCACAGTTTGATTAGAAATTAATCAGCCCCCAAAGCCAAGTGTTATATTTAATAAAGGGTGAGGAGATGCAGCAGAGCCCAAGGGCCAGCCTGTCAGATCCACAGCCTTAGGCACAGTGGAGTCTCCATCCCCACACAGCTGCAGCACACAGGGCTGGCAGGAGGCTGTAGCTGCTGGTCAGGGCATGTCTGGACCTCAGAGACACAGGGGAAATGCTGCCAGTCTATGGTATAGTGTCCCTGAGTCTTCCAGACATCTAGAAATGCTTCTCAGTGTCACCCTGGGGGTGCTGGTAAAGCCCCTGCTCTGCCCCAAACCTCTTCCAGACTTCAAATCAGGCCTTACTTAAAAACCATTATTGATTTTGGATTGTCACCCTCAGCTTTTGATGTCTAAACTGACAGCAGCCCTTTGATAGTGTATTTGAGGCTCTTCCTCCAGCAGATGGGCAGAAATATGCTTGTTTTAGGCAGAAAATGAGTATTATGATTAATCCTATCACTGTAGGGAAGTAGGGCTTTAAAAAATACATGTTTAAAAAATACATTTTTATCGGAGTTTGTGAAAGCAAGGGAGCATCCCTTCCTGATTCCCCTCTGGGAGAAGGTAATGGCCAGAGAAAGAAGAAGGATTTTGCTATTGAGGCACCAGGTCTCAATGAAAAATCAACCACGAGGGCTCCAGACAATGATGCCTCATCTCCAGATCCAAACCACAAAGGAACTGGGATGCTGAGAGAGAGGCTCTGTGTGTCACGCACTGAGCTGGTGGGATCCCAGAGGAGCAGCAGGATGCTCAGCTTCTGGAAGAACAACATCACTGGCAGAGTATCTTGGTTTTGACTCCAAAAAGGGTTTTTTTTTTTCCTCCCCCTGTCTGTATATCCAGAGATGCAGCAGGATCCTTGTAACCACAGCAGAGACAAGTGTGGATGGTCCCTGTGCTGCTTCCCAATCTCTTATTCATTAAATTGTTGGTTTCAGTAATTTTTGTTGGTGGGAGCAGATTGTGCTGGATCCAACAGCTGAGTGACATGAGGTGCTGAAGCTGCCTGTCCCCAGGTCCAACCAGTACTGAGGCTGAAGATGTGAGTTCCCAGCAGGCACAAACAAGTACTCCATCCATACAAACAGAACTGGACACCTGGGGTGGCACACAGCTTGCTCTGTGTCCCATGGGCTGTCAAACCCTGCAGGGATTTGTACAGTTCTTTGCAGGGGAAGGAAGTGCAATTTCTGGACCAGTTTGCCCCACTGTTCCCTTCAGTGATCTGCAAAGCCTGTGTTCCACCAGCCCTGGCTACTGGCCTGCTCTGCCAGGACACAAAGAGTTTAAAATCAGGGAAAATGTCCTGTCTAGCACAAGAATTGTCACTCATACCCTGTCTTATCAAGCACCTAAAGCCTTCCAAAATTGTGCCCAGCCTGGATCTGGAGGCAGCAGGCAAAGGGAAAGCAGGGAAGGTGGGTGCCCATATCCCCACTGTAGGGGCAGAGATGTCACAGGACCAAAGCAGGGTGACAGAGCTGCCATCAATCACAGGCTTCTGAGTATTTAAATCATTAATTAAGATTAATGAAATGCACTTTTGCAGTATATTTAACGGCATGTTCCCAATCTGAAACCTTATCCTTAATTAGTGAGGGAGACAATTTGAAGGGCTCAGGAAATCCCCTCGTAAGCCTCAGCAAGGCCCATCAACACAGCTCTGAGGAGAAGGACATGGCCCTGCCCAGGGAATGGTACATCAGAGCAGCACAGGAGACCCTTGGGAAGAGACACAGATCCCAGCAATGTGGGCTTTAAGGCATTAGGGACATCCATCCAGCTCAGGACTGAGAATGGGAGGCAGAAACTGTAATCTCATTGTACCACTGAGGCAAATGAGAGGCTTCATTTGACTTCCCCAAATAAATTAAGCTGAAAAAAATCAGGGATTACTGAAAGGATTAAAGTTCCTTAGAAATCCCACTGCTCATCCCAAGTCTCTTGAAACCTCCTCATGAAGGCTAATGCAAACAAATAGGGACACCTTCCACTATCCCAGGTTGCTCCAAGCCCTGTCCAACCTGGCCTTGGACACTTCCAGGGATGGGGCAGCTACACCATCCTCACAGGGAACAATTTCTTCCTGCATATCCAGAGGACCAAGACCCACCTTCCAACATTCCTTGTCCTCCAGTGTGGATCCCCACTCTGGTCACAGACACAGGACCACAGTTTTCTTCTGCCACTCAATGCAAACTTCCCCCTGGATCTGGAGAGTGCAGCTGTTTTAGGACTTAAGACCACTCATTGGGGTGTTTGGGAAAAATAGTGCTGAGTGACCTTCTCCACAGTGCAATGAACCAGACACACAGGCAGCAATTTGCATCCATTACGGGGAACTCAGTAATTAATTAGAAGCTGGGATTCTTCCCATCCCTCGGTGCAAGCTTGGAAATTAAAATCCAAGTGAAGAATAACTCCAGGCCAGGGGAAGTCAGTGCTGGGGCTCCTACACAGTTGCCCTCACACAGATAGGGCTGTGATTGCCTCTGAAATGTTGATTGATTTGCTTCTGAGTTGGCAGCAAGGACGTGGGCAAGGGGGAAAGTGTTCATCCCTGCTGGGAAGGGGCTGTGTCCTTCTTGGAAAGCAATGGAGGTGGCTGAGGAGGGTGAAGTCACAGGGAGCACAGCAGAAGGGGAGAGGCTGGAACCTGTCTGTGGAGCGTGGCGAGGTGTGGAGCTGATGGAAATGCCCGAGAGGATGTTGGAGGATCATGGAGCACACCAGGTACCTCTGCCCTCTGCCTGGGGAACCAGGGCCCAAAGAGCAGCCAAAATCAGAGCTCCAGAACGGTTTGGTTTGGAAGGGACCTCAAAGACCACCTCATTCCAACCCCCTGCTACGGGCAGGGACACCTTCCACTCGAGGTGCCCACCTTTCACACCACGGGGATGGGGAGGCACCGTGACCTCCAGCTCAACGCAGTCTGGATGCCTTGGAAACCTCTGGTCTGGCTCTGCACGGCACATTCCTCGGATATTCCTCGGAAATCTGCTCGGTGGAAGCTTGGCTGATGGAGCCTGCCAGGCTCCTGCCGGGGTCCTGAGGCAATCAGAGCCTCGGGAGCAGCAATCAGATCCTCCAAATTGGGCAAGAGGAGAGGAGGGGTTTGTGAGCTCGGATCGATCCGGCAGCCAAGGTCAGTCAGAGGGAAGCCGAGTTCCTGGAGGAATCACTGTGGAAAGCCAGCTGTCATAAAAATGAGGTGTAATAGGGCTGCAGCCGGCACGGACCTCCAGCTGCCGTGACCCAGTTAACGCTGACACTCACCTGCAGGAAGCTTCCACTCCATTTTCAAGGCCTTAACATCAGAAAAAGCGGGTCACGGCATGGATATCGGCCGGGGAAGGGGGGACAAAGCTCTGGCAGCTGCCAGGATGTGCACAGGGAGCAGGAAGGATCTGTGCTGGTCATCTCAGCCCCGTGAAAAACACTACAAACCACCAGCGCGTGGCAGTTCCCGCTGCCCTGAGATGGGCACATCCCTGTCAGGTGGAGGAATTCCTGATGGTCCTGATGGCCCCAAAGAGTGCAAACCTCACATACCCAGAACTGAGGCATCAAAAAAACACACAGCCCAGACAGGGGGACTTTGTGCCTCCCCACAGTGTGGCCATCACCTGGGATTTGAAGGGAATCTCACCATGTCCAGGGTGTATTTCAGACACTTGTTTTCCCACAGCATAAAGCCAGGAGGGGAAGGAAAGAAGGAACAGAATTTGACTTTTTTTTTTTTTTTTTCTCAGTTGCCTTCTAAAAATGGCATTTCAAGCCATTTCTTTAAACCCTTGGGGACCTTTAGGAGGTACTGTGGGCTCTACTCATGGGGTGAACAGGCTGGGGAGTCACTGCTGGAGCAGGGGAAGGGCTGGGGTGGGAATCAGTGGGCACCAGGCTGAATGTGAGCAAAACACAGATGAGTTAAACTGCTACAACAGGGGGATTGTGGCCAAGTCAAGGGAAATTATTCACCCTTATGATCAGCAGTGGGGCAGCCACCCCACTGGGATGTGGTGGCAGCTGATCCCTGCTGAAGCTGCTTGGGGAGCTATTGCAAGGAAACAGAGCCAAGCACATCTCACTAATGCCAAATGATGTCACACAGGATGGTGGTCACAGAGGGGACCTTCAGAGATTTGGGATGGACAATAAGAAGTGCTTCTTTAGCTGAGTGTGGTCCAGCCCTCAGACAGGTCACCAGAGCGATGGGTGATCCCTGTCCTGGCGGGGGGGGGTCAAGGCTCAGGTAGGCAAAGCCATACACACTCTGATCTAGGGTTGGGAATATTCCTGCTGTGAGCAAGGACATGAAATGGAGATCCCTGAGGTCCTTTCCACAGTTTACTCTGTTTGGCCTTCTCTTCTGGGGGAACAAGCCAGCTCTGCCAGGACCCCTGTTGCTCGCCGTGGGGCTCCTGGAGTGTTGTCAGCACAGCTCTGGGCACCCTGCTCTGATCCCATCTTATTTATGGCACATCCTTCCTGTCTTCTCCCTGCTATTACTGCCTGAAATGTTGTAATTTAGATTCCGGCTGTGTTTGATTGCAAACTCTCCCAATGTACAAATTCCAGTGACAAGCACTAGAGCGGCTCATTTACATGCCAAAGTGATCAATCTGGAACTGCTTGTTACACCAGAGAATAAATAAATAACAGATACATTAAAGAATGGGTAACAATCAGCCAAATTAACCAATATATGTCGGATAATGACAAGCCCTGACATTCTCAACAGGGAACAAGAGAGGGAAGGATGGGACAAGCTTTCCCAGCATTGCCCAGGGCTGCTCAGCACTCATCTATCTCCTCTCACCCCATGAGCCTACAGGGGATGTGCATCAGTGACAGTGAGCAAGGGCTGAAGCCTGAAATCCTGCCTTTTAAACCACATTTAAACCTGCCTTTATTCCTCCCACCTGCTCTCTGCAAGGATTTGTCATAGGAACAACACATTCCCTGGGACAGCAATTAAAATGTTTCAGACATGTGGCAGCTACACAGTGTGGCAAGTGGCCTTGCAGCCTGATTTTCACCTGACATGTCAGCAAATCCTTCCAGGGCACCGTCACTCTCCACAACCCCCTGACAGGAGGGTGGAGCCAGGTGGGGGTTAGGTTTCTTCTCCCAGATAACAAGTGACAGGACAGAGGAAACGGTCTCAGTTTTCGCCAGGGGAGGTTTAGGTTGGATATTGGGAACAGCTCCTTCACTGAAAGGGCTGTCAGGAACTGGAACAGGCTGCCCAGGGCAGTGATGGAGTCACCATCAGCAGAAGAGTTCAAAGAACATGTGGATGTGGCACTTGGGGACACAGTTTAGGGGTGGCCCTGGTAGTGCTGAGTCAAGGGTGGAACTCCACCATCTTAGAGGGCCTTTCCAACCCTAATAATTCCATGACTCTGTGATTCTACTTTGGGACAGCCCAGCTCAACAGCTCCATCTGTGTGGTTGCCCAGGCACCATTAAGCCACCAGTGGCTGCAGCAGGGTGCGTGCTTGCAGCTGTGCTGCCCTCCCAGTGGGTGCAGGTCTGCACTGGGATGCTGTGACTGCCAGCAGAGGTGAGTGTGGTACCTGACAGCACCACTGATCTCCATCTCTGCCTCCTGCACGGTGACAGGGAGGTGCCAGCTGCCTGATTTCTCCTCCTCTGGCAGCTCCTGCCTGTCAGCTCATCACCCTGGGGATCCCCAGCAGGGAAGGAGCATCTCTCCCTGCTGTGTGCTGTCAGGCAGCTCGTGTGTGCCTGCAGGCACCAGGGACGTGTGGGGAGGCTTCCCAGGGGTCACTGCTCTTCCATCAAGGGCTGCAATGCTGGCATGGCACTGACTGATCCTGCCTGTCAGCACCAGCTGGGAGGGCAGCAAGAGGTGAAGATGCTGCCCCATGGCCCATCCTGAACCCAATCTGAAAGGATGGAGGGTTGCTAAGGGTAAAAATGCTCCAGAGCAGAGTTGCTTGGTGTGCAGCAGAGCCAGGAGGCCACGACAGGTGCCCTAAATCATGGGGATGCTCACCTGAGTGGTCAGGTTCCCCAGAGCAGAGGGCAACATCCTCTTTGGGGATGCTTGTGTGACATCTACACCCCCTGGCTCTTCCAGGTACACCCACTGTCCCCTCTGCTTTGGACTTGGCCCCATTCCATATCCCCTGGGGGTCCCCTATATTGACATAGCCCCTTCCCCGTGATGGAGTGATGGTGCTGCTGGGACACTGCTGGATCCACCCCAGCCAGGAGAACCTGGCAGGGCTGCACGACCCCTCACACCCCCCCCACTGAGGAAACCCTTCCCTTCTCCCCCAGACTCAGGGGATTGCAAAGTTTCCCCCACCCCTGGGAAAGGGCTTTTGCGGCCACGTGGAGAGTGGGGGGGTTATCCTGGATGTCACTCCGCACCTGGACATCCCGCAGGACACCTGCGGACAGGGGGACATCCCCGGGGGGTGGGGGGTTGTCCCCGGCCCTGCTTTGGGGAGAGGAGCGGTGTCACCGAGCACGGCTAAGGCAGCACTGCCATCTCGTGGCTCGCCCCCATCCCTGCCGTGCCCACCCTCCCCGCTCCCCCCGGCCACCTCCCGCTCCCCCAGGCAGCTCGGGAGGGGATCGGAAGGACGATGGAGGCGTTCCTGTCAGTGCTCATCCACGGCTCCCTGCATCCCGGCACCTCTGGAAACCACGGACGGCAGCTCAAGGAACTTCCCGCTGCCAGAGGGCAGGGTTAGATGGGATTTTGGGAAGGAATCCTTCCCTATGAAGGTGGGGAGACCCTGGCACAGGTTGCCCAGAGAAGCTGTGGCTGCCCCACCCCTGGAAGTGTCCAAGGCCAGGTTGGACGGGGTTTGGAGCAACCTGGGCTGGTGGAAGGTGTCCCTGCCCATGGGGAAAGATGAGCTTTAAGGTCCCTTCCAACACAAACCAGTCTGTGATGTCCCAGCTGCCGATCCCGAGGAGGAGGAGGAGATAAAGGATGGGGGAGGAAAGCTTGGCTTGACCACAGCGACGCTCAAAGTCACACAAGTGGGGCTAAAGACTGCTCAGGAGTCTGGAGGAGGGAGCACCTGGAACAACCTTCAAGGAGATACCAGAGACCCACAAGCAGCCCCTGTAATTCAGCATTTAAATGGGGTTAAAGGGGCAACAGGAGACAAAGGACACGGGAGCACAAGGACCAGCCATCCATCAATCCTGGATGAAATGATGGAGTGGTCTCATTTGGGCTGTATATTAAGAAAGGGCAATGGGGCAGAAATACAATTACTGTCCAGAAGCACCGTTTGGTGGAAGGGAGGTCCTTTCAAACTCACCTGTCATGCTGCCTTGACACGGTTACAGGTCTGGTTGATAGAGGAACTCTGTTGATAAAATAAAATTGCATTTCTTCTGGGCATCTGATTTATTATGGGATGACATTTTGATTAAAAATATGTATTATATTACATTAAGAGGGCATCTATTCAAAGAATTAAAGACCAGCTCAGTGACAGATCTCGGGTGGCAATGGTTTTGGGGCTGAGTTTGGTCATTCCCTTTTTCCATCTGTGTTAGAAATTATGCAACATCTTCCTTGGGACTGCTAGAGGTGGCAGGCAGGGGGGAACCGGAGGGTTGCCAGCACCCCTGGGCTTTAGAGCCACCCTAATCCCAGGCCTCCTCACTGCCCTCTTTCCTTGGACATTCTCCCTTGATCCCCAGCTCCAGCTTTGGGGACCCCAATGCCTCTTTCTCATGAAGGTCAGTACAGCTGCCACAGGACACCTGAAAAGACACTCCACGTGGATATGGATCAGAAAGCCCCTCCTCATAACCCACTGTGTCCCCCCTGGCTGGTCCCCAGGGTCCCTGCTGGGATCATCGTGGCACCTCAATGTCCCTGGCACGATGGGGTTTGGGCACTTGTGGCATTTTGGGGCTCATTTTTAGCAGAGCTGAAGGCTCTTTCCTTGTACTCAGTGGGATGAAATGTTGGTGTTTCATTTGTCTGGTCTCATGAGGCCACACAGCTCCAGGGGTTGCCCAGATGTGGCTGGTGCAAGGCACAGCCACCCAAAGGGGACTGAGAGCAGTATCAGTGCCAGACACCACCATCTTCTCCCCTCTACTGCAGGCACAACGTCCCCAAAGCACTGAAGAGAAGTCAGTGGGAGGGAGACCATGGGATCACAGAATATCCTGAGCTGCAACAGAACCACAGGGACCATCACTCCAACTGCTGACCCTGCACAGACACCCCAACAATCCCACTCTGTGCCTGGGGGGATTCCCAAAACACTCCTTGAGCTCTGGCAGCCCTGGGGCCATGACCACTGCCCTGGGGAGCCTGTTCAGTGCCCAGTCATCCTCTGGAGGATGAACCTGCTGTGATCACCTGTCCCCTCCTGCGAGGACAGAGCTGTGGCATTGCCCTGGGCACCCTCCACTGTGGTGCTGCTTCGTGCCCAGTGTCCACCAGTGCCTGCTGTGGGAGCTGTGCTGCTGGGCCAGGCTGGGCACCCAGCAGTCCTGCACTCCTGCTGACAGAGCTGTTTCCAGAGCCAAGCACGGAAAGGGGAAGGAGGTTCTTTCTCGTGCAGAGAAAGCGAAACTCAGCACGTCCCTTCCCAGACCACCATGCATGCAAAGACATCCTCCCACCCTGCTTCTCTTCCTCCTGGCTTCCAGGCAAGAGCTTCCAGTAAACTGAGCTGCTGCTCACTCCGGTCTGGCTTCACCCCCTGCACAGAGGTAAGTCACCCCAAAGAGCAGGGGACACGCTCCTCCTCTGCCACCACTCTCCTGACCTTGCTCTCTGTCCTCATTCTTTATTTCTTCACTTTCCCCCTCCACAGGGGTTTAAAGTAGTTCTGATCACACAACGAAACACCCCCAAAACCCTTCCAGGAAGCTGTTTCCACCACTGCATGTGGTGTCTGGTGAATTGTATCAAACAGTGTGGCAGACCTGTGGATGCACCTGCTGAGAGCACTTGCACATTTGTGTCCAAGACCTGTGTGTTTGCCTCCATCCCCAATTCCCCACCCTTGTGCCTGTAGGAGGCAGGATGCAACCCGGATTTTGGCTGGCAATCAGCACCCTGGGAGCAGTGCTGGGCACGGCCCTGCTGGAGGATGGAGTGTGCCGGGCACCAGATGGCAAGGATGGCTTCCCTGGAGTCCCTGGACGTGATGGGAGGCCAGGGCAGAAGGGTGACACGGGAGAGCCAGGTAAGGGGAAACCTGGGATGTCCAGTGTGGGGAAGCCTGGGAATCTCTTGACAGGAGCATCCCAGGCTGTGGGAGCAGCTTGGGAGATGCTGGGTGTGCACAAACTGCTCCTCCTCACCACCTCTCCCCAGGGAAACCGGCGCCAAGGACGGGCATCCAGGGACCCAAAGGGGATGCAGGTGAGCCCGGGCTTCCTGGCATCCCAGGGAACCGCGGCCTCCCCGGCCTCCCTGGCTTCCCTGGGATGCCAGGGATGCCAGGGCTCAAGGGGGAGAAGGGGAGACCCGGCAATACCCTGGAGCAGCCGCGCCCTGCCTTCTCCGCCCTGCGGAGGTCCCCGCCGTCCATGGGCAGGACGGTGGTGTTCGACAGCATCATCACCAACCAGGAGGACTCCTACAGCCCCCAGACGGGGGAGTTCACGTGCCACATCCCGGGGCTCTACTACTTCGCCTACCAGGTGGTCTCCAGCGGTGACCTGTGCCTGAGCATCACCAAGAACAGGGAGCAGGTCGTCAGCTTCTGCGACAACAACAGCGCCGGCATCCTGCAGGTGAACTCGGGCAGCAGCGTCCTCAGCCTGGCCCCGGGAGACCGGGTGTCCGTGAGCACCGACCCCGCCCGGGGCAGCTCCATCTACAGCGGCTCCGAGGCAGACAGCATCTTCAGCGGCTTCATGCTCTTCCCACAGACAGGCTGAGGGGCCCCCCGCGGCACCGCGGGGTGTCTGTGTGCGTGGGTGATGCCCCTGTGGGTGTGGGATGGTTCAGTGCCACAGGACACCGGGATGGCCCCAAACTGAGGGTGCAGATGGGTTCTGTGCTTCCACCAGTGCCACAACTGGCCAGGCTGGGGTCACCACTGCAGCAGTCACCTCTGTGCTGAGCCTACCCACTCCATCCTGGAGGCAGAGGACTCTCATCCCTTTCCCCTCCTGGCCATCCATACCCCACTCTGGAGCCAGCTGTGGCTCTTTGCTCCTGAGTGGGAGATCACTGCCTGCCACTGCTTCTGCTACACTAACCACTGTAAATGCCTTCCTGGCACTGGCACACATTCTCTCACATCCTCCCCATCAGTATAAATAAAGCCTTCTTTTGCCACATCTCTTTGAGGTTTCTTTCCTGCTCATGCGTCTTCCCCAAAACACGAATATCCTGGACCCCTCCCCAGGCTGTCCAGGGAGAGAAGAGATCCCAGCTTGTCCCCAGCACTGCAGAGGGAGAAGGACGGGAGGGAATGGAGTGTCAATCAGAGTGGCTGATGGGGTTGTGGGGTGATGGTGGTGGAGCTGTGGGGGCCTCGAGGTGAGATGAGTGGGAGGTACAACAAGCTGGGCATGAATCAGGCAGCTGGGAAGCATCAGGGAAGACACACGGGTGCCATACCCTGGGTCTGCTCCTCAGGGGAGCTCCTGAACACACAGGGGGGCACTCAAATGTCTCCATTCCTGGAGCTGTGAGGAAGAGGCCAGGCCACTGAGAGGAGCAACACCCTGATAAGGAATGCTGGGGCCTCACAAAATCCAGCACCCAGAAGAGCTGGTGGAGCACAGGGAAAGGTGCAGGTCAGAAACTCTCAAGGAGAAACACCCTCCTCAGGAACAAGTGAAGTAAAGGGGAAAGCAGGTGATTTGGGGAGGGCTAGTCCCCACGGTGGCTTGGAAGGGTGGTGGCACATCTCTTGGCAGAGCTTTGCCCCACCTCTGTCCTTGCAGCCCTTCCTGTCGCAGTGGCACGAGTTGCAGGTCTTGCTGGGCAGCCAAGAAAGTGCTCACTCAGCAGAAGCAACGAGGCAGAAGGATGTGAAACTCTGCTGGGGGTTCTGGGTCCCCAATGGCCCTTTCCTAAATCTGCAGCTTCCTCCGTGGGGGGACAGGGAGCCACCCCCACTGCGCAGTGACAGCCACGGCCAGGAACCAGCAGCACAGGGTCCTGAACCTGCTCCCCACCAGAGGTAAGAGGTTCTGCAGGGTCCATGTGTCTGGGGGGGGCTGCAGGGGGGCTGGGGGTCCTGCATTGTGGCCCAGTGCTGTGAGGAGGATGTGGATGTGAGAAGAGGAGGAGGAGGAGGAGGGGAAGGAGACAGGCACTGCTGGGCTGCACACATGCCATGCATGCACCACGGTAGGGGTGGGACACTGAGGGCACACCCATGGCACCCAGGAGCTCCTGGTGCATCCAGCCTCCTCTTCTCCATGCCACGGCCCCTCACTCCAGCATTTCTTTCCCTTTCTGTGCTACAGAAGCAAAATGGAGCAGAGATTCTGGGAGCAGCTCAGTCTGGCCCTCACCCTCCTCCTCCTGAATCTGGGCTCTGCTGCAAATGGAGACGCCCCTCACAACTGCTATGGAGCTCCAGGCCTGCCAGGCATGCCGGGTGTGCCAGGCAAGGATGGCAGGGATGGGCTGAAGGGAGCCAAAGGGGAGCCAGGTGAGTGAGAAACGAGGGAAACCAGGGGGCTGTTGCAGGGGGAAGCATTGAGCCCTCCATGCCTGGTCTGCCTTGGTTTGCAGGCTGTGGAGAGCACCCTCTGTGCTCAGGCTGGAGGGAGATAACAGCACCCTCCTGCCCAGGGGAAGGGGCTGGAGAAGAAGCCTCTCCCCACACCCTGCTGTTGACATCCACTCCCTTTCACTCCCCACCACCCCACAGGTGTCCCAGCTCCTCCTGCAGTGCAAGGGCCCAAGGGCATGAAAGGGGAACCGGGCAGCCCTGGCTTGCCAGGCAAGAACGGTCCCAGTGGCCTTCCTGGTCCTGCTGGAGACCCTGGGATGATGGGCCTGCCTGGAGAGCCGGGAATGCCGGGCAGCTACAAGCAGAAGCACCAGTCAGCCTTCTCAGTGATGAGGCAGACCATGGAGCACCCCTTGAAGAACGTCCCCGTGGTTTTCAACCACGTCATCACCAACACCAACGACGACTACGACACCACCACCGGCAAATTCACCTGCAAGCTCCCCGGGCTCTACTACTTTGTCTTCCACACCTCCCAGACAGCCAACCTCTGCACCATCCTGCACAAGAACCAGAGGAGGATGGCCAGCTTCTGTGACCACAAGACCAATGCCGTGCAGGTCAGCTCGGGGGGGGTCCTGCTCCAGCTGGCTGCCGAGGACCAGGTTTGGCTGGAAGTGAACGACTACAAAGGCATGGTGGGCATCGCCGGCTCTGACAGCATCTTCTCGGGGTTCCTGCTCTTCCCAGACTAGACGATCACCAGAGCCCACCCCAGCACCCTGACTGCTTCATCCTGCCCCAGATACACCCTCATTCACTGCCAGGCTGCTGCTGATGATCCCAGTTTCTCTGCTGAGGGGAAAGCCCCAACGAGGTTGTCACCCCCAGCAGCCAGACACAACCCCCACAGCAGTGGGGACTGAGCACTGGCAGCCACTGAACAGGGGAACAGGCACACCTGGATGCATCTGGGGTCTCTCTGCCTCTCTCCCCTCCCCACCTCAGTTGCCCCAGGTTCAGCCAGGTGTCCTGGGGCTGCAGCAGCCCCTTTTGCCATGACCCTGGGTGTGGAAAGTGTCAATAAATCCTTCTCCACGAGTCTGGTGTAGTGTGCTGTGTCCTCCATGAGTTACCTTTCTGCAGGCAGCGCCTGATGGGTATGGTGATGGATGTGTGTGGGACATCTGGACATCTGTGTGGCATCAGCAAGCCTCTGAGCCCTCGCTGTGCTCAGCACCAGCGACATCACACACCATCCACACTCCGGCCTTGCTTGGGGTGGGGTGAGGGTGCGACCCCAGGCTGCACTGCCCCCACAGCATGGTTCCTCTGCCCCCACACAGGCCCCACAAAGGGGGGACCAAGACTCCTCCAAATAGGACCCCTGCTCCTTCCCTTCCCCATCAAAGTGGAAGCAATCCATCTGCAGATGCACACAGACCACGGAGCAAACCCCACTGACACCCCAGTGAGGGTGGGACATCCCCGGGGTCCCAGCCCTGCTTCCCTGACCCAAACCAAAGGAGTTTGTGGCTGTGGAGGCTGCAGAGCCCACCAAACTCAACGGGGACTCCCTCCTGGTGGCACACACTGTGGGGTGGAACAGGAGGTCACATCCCTGAACATCCTGTTCTTCACCTCCCCAAGGCGGCAGAGGAAAGCAGGCCTGGGAATGCTTTTCCCACAGGGTAAAACCACTTCCCACACACAACGTTTAGGAGGGCCCGGGGCACATGTTCAAGGTGATGGATACCAAGACCCTGCAGCATCCCCTGGGCCTGCCAGAACCTCCCAGCAGAGCTGGGAAGGTGAGGAGCAGCCTGAGGGAGGTTGGAAGGACGCACACACAACTCTGCAGCACCCATGGGTTACCCTAAACCTGTCTGGAGCTCAGCTCAGTGTTCTCCTGAGCAGGGGGGCATCTGAGCAGGGCCCAGGGACCCTGCAGGACTGAGCTGTACTCTGGGAGGGCCTGGGTTGCTGTTTGGGGGTGGTTTGTTCTGCTGAGCCGACAGAGAGCATGGTGGAGGATGTGAAACTGCCACGGACAAAAGGGCAGGACCTAAAGATAAAAAAGGGATGTTTCCCAGATCCTTTCACAATAACTCTCGCAGCCAACTTCTTCTTCTCCTCGCAGGCATTTCCAAGCAGGACGCTGGTGTGTCCCACTCCAGCTCCCCACCCAAGCAACAAGGAGCTCAAGGTAAGAGCCAGGCTGAGCCCCAGCCCCCTACACAGGCAGAAAAACGAGGAGAACCTGGTCCCAGCAGAGTGACAGCCACCTGCACCCCTGGCACTTCCCTGTGGCTTGGGGCAGAAGAGGAAAGGGGTGGTGGAGGTGCTGGGCAAGGATGGTGGAGGTTCCTGGTGGGACCCCAACCCCTCCTGCTCCACCTGGGAGAAAGGAGACATGAAAGGGGAGATTGCAAAGTCCCAGAGGGGTGATCAGAGACTGGGCATCAGTCTGAAAGATGCCCTGGGTGTGCTCTACTCCTCTTAGATGCTGTGGTCATCTGATAGACCTGGGCTAGGAGCATGTGAATTCATCCTGTCACATCCAAGTTGGAGCTGCTGTGGCTGGAAAATCCAACTCACCAACCTCCTGTCATGCTAACACCAGAGTTTCAGTGCTGGGAAAGTCCACCTGAGGGCAGAGAGTGTGGTTAGGGTGATGTGATGTCCAGATACAGCCCCCAAATACCAGGTGTTTATCCACAGGCACCCACACCAGGACGTGGGGGAAGGAGTTGAGCTGTGGGATGCAGGGAGGGCAGAAGGAATGTGGGACCCCAGGGACTGGAAACCCAGATGACTGTCCCAGTAATGCTGGTTAGGCACAGAAATGCCTCTGGGATGGAGCAGCCATGTGGCAGGACACAGGGGGAAGCTGCAGGGTGCAGGGGGAGGTTTGGGCATTCATTGCCATCTTCAAGGACCAACCAGCTGTCCCTCAGACCTGCTGGTGGAAGGGAAAAGCCTTCCCCTTGCAGATGATGAAACTGCCCTGGCTGGGGGAAACATTTTCCCCTGCAAGTGTGGTTCTGAGAAGGGATGGGGAATTTCTGCCCCTGAGGGAGCAGCATGGCCAGGCTGGACACCAGACCTCTGGGATGACCTGTCACAGATATTCATGTGGCTGAAGCTGTGGGCACTTGCAAACTGGGAATTTAAGATGACCAAGGCTGACAATCTCTACCTCATCCAAAGGGAGTGGTCCTTCCCTCCAAGGCCATCAGGAGAGCAGATTTGGCTCTTAAGTAGGATGTTTTCTCTCCCTGATGTGCTTCCAGTCACCATCCTTCCAAACAGCACAGAGTACCCTCCCCAACCCTCCCCCCACCCAGGCTAAGCCCCTCCACACCCTCCTGTGCCCCTGCAGATGTGGATCATGTGGGTGACGCTGATCTGCCTGGCTGAAGGGCAGCTTGCCAGTGCCACCCTCTGCCAGACCTATGGCACCATCCCAGGCATCCCGGGGTCACCAGGACAGCCTGGCAGCGACGGCAGAGATGGGGAGAACGGCCAGAAGGGCGAGCAAGGTAAGGATGAGGCTGCAGGTGGGGAAGACAATCATCCTGTGAATGCCAAAAGCAGGAGAAAGCAGAGCCAGGCACACAATCACAGGAAAGCAATCCATTTCCTTTAGTTCCTTTGAGGTGCTGTCAGGTGGGGGTGATGCTCAGGGACAGAAAGGACTGGATGGACTGGAGCATTCCGAGGGAACCTGGGGAGGGAGGGTGAGCAACAGCACGTTTTCAGTGTTTGCAATGTGTTTTTTGCATTTTTTAGCTCCTGTGCAGTTTCCACCTTCAGCTTGTCGATATTAATTAAGAGTGTTTGTAATCCACTGGCAACCACAGACAGAAGCTGCTTCAAAGCTTTAATGTCCTCTTGTACTTTAAGCATTGGTTTAGAGGACATCCCACTAATTTCTTCCTGAACTTGTTTTTGTTCTTTCAAAAATTTCTGTAGATTTTTCTACATCTCGACAGATTACTGGGGGCAGATTTTCATCCTGTCACACCTGCCAGTTGGGCAGGGGTCTGACCCACATTGCAGAGCAGGTTTCCTTCCCCAGGCCCCCTCTGCAGACCTGCGGGGCTCAGCTGTGACCACAGTGACTCTTATTCCTGCTTCCTAGGACCCCCTGGCCAGGCGGAGCACGAAGGAGAGCTGGGGGAAAAGGGAGACCCAGGAATGCCAGGATACCCGGGCAAGGCCGGCCCCCGGGGCCCGCCGGGTCCAAGGGGAATACCAGGTCTCAGCGGCTTACCCGGCCCGCCGGGGGACTTCGGAGACTACAAGACCACCCTCAAGTCTGCCTTCTCGGCTGCCAGGAGCATCAGCACCTACCCCCGCCGGGAGCAGCCCATCCGCTTCGACCGCGTCATCACCAACGAGAGGCGCCACTACGAGAACCGCTACGGCCGCTTCATCTGCCGCGTCCCCGGCATCTACTACTTCACCTACCACGTCACCTCCAGGGGCAGCCTGTGCCTCAGCTTCAAAAAGGGACGGGGCGGCAGCAGGGGCGAGAAGGTGGCGACCTTCTGTGACTACGTGCACAGCAGCTTCCAGGTCACCACGGGCGGCGTGGTCCTCAAGATGGCCATGAACGAGTCCGTCTGGCTGGAGCCGACGGAGAAGAACTCCCTGGTGGGGATCGAGGGCTCCGACAGCATCTTCTCCGGCTTCCTCATCTTCCCTGAGGCTTAGCCACTGGGGGTGTCCCCGCAGCCCCCTCTGCAGGGCTGAGGACTCCCCTGTGAATGACTCTTTTGCTCTCAAATCGGTGCCCCAGGTGCATTGCTGCCATTCCCGCCCATTAAATGACAGCTTTTTTGCGGTGTTGGTCTCTTTCTGCCTCGCATTTGCCTTTTTCTCCCCCTCACATAACGTTCACACACCCAGGGCCTTGCTTCCCATCCTCCTGGTGCAGCCCAGGCTTATTTAGGATCTCGTTACTGCTGAGCAGAGCCAGGCAAGTCGTGCAGTCCCTGCTGCACACCAGGCTGAGAATCTCCTTCCAGAGACACCCAGAGAGTCCCAGCCAAGGGTTAATGACACATGACATAACTGGGACCACTGGGTACTGGTGGTAGATGGGAAGATACTGGAGATGGCGCTGTACTGGAGACTCCTGACAGTGGCAGGATCTGGGAACCCAACTTCTCTTAGACATTTTTTTTTGGGGGGGTGGGGTGGTGACAAAAATATCCACGGGAATTTGTCAAAGCTCGTGACAAGGTGTGTGTCACAAGGGAAGGGACTGGTGTGGAATGCACAGCTACCCCCACAGAGCCCCAAAACCCCAGAAGAGAACAAACATGTCCTGCAGCACAACCCTGAGATCTCCTCATTACCAGCAGAGCTGATGGACTCAAAGACATCCAGATGAATTAAAGGTGAGGAATCCAGTGACAACCCCGGCGTGGGACAGGTGACAACCCAGTGTTGTACCTGGGTATTGGGTTATCTGCAGACCCCAAACCCAGCTCGTGGTGGACACGGGACATTCAGGAAGTAGACAAGAGAATTTTTGTGGCAGTCTGGGATTTGAAAGGAGTTGGCTGGAGAGAATGACGATAAATGGTCTTAGGGAGGTAGGTGGGTGCGATATGGGCTGGATTTATGGAGCTCTTGGCCTCTGCTTTTCTATCCAGAGGCCCCCCCGCAGCTCTGGGATGCTCGGGTGTCCCTCTACCAGCGCAAGGCAGTGAGTGACGCTGCTGTGATGGGCTTGGCTGCTCTGCTCGTGTCCGGGGTGCATTGCCGGCAGGTGGCACTGGAGACTGGCTCAGCCCTCACCCGGCAGCGGGACCACCCTCGGCCCACCGGCTGGGCGGGCACAGCTCCAGGGGCCGGGAAGCAGCGAAAGGCTCAGCTCTGCCAGTAAGATCTGGGAGGAGGCAGCGGGCGGGGTTAGGGAGTCTCCCCTTTCCAGCCCAGTCCGTACCTCCTCCTTCTCCTCCTCCTCGCCACATCGCTGCTTCATCCTTCCCGCAGCAAAATCTGTGGCTTTTGTCCCCGGTGTGTGCAGCCACCCGTGTCCCCAGAGCTCTGCTCCTCTTGCAAGGTCGGGGCAGATGTGCTGGGTGTCACGACCCGAAGTTCAAGTCCAACCTTTGACCCAACACCGCCTTGTCAGCTTGACCACGGCACTCAGTGCCTCATCCAGATTCCTCCTAAACTCCTCCGGGGACGGTGACTCCAACACCTCCCTGGGCAGCCCATTTCCATTTCCATGCCCGATCACTCTCTCTGTAAAGGATTTCTTCCTAATGCCCAACCTAAACCTCCCCTAGTGCTCTCCTGTCCTACTGCTGGTTTTCTGGGAGCAGAGCCCGACCCCCACCTGGCTCCTCCCTCCTGTCAGGGAGCTGTAGAGAGTGAGAAGGTCCCTCCTGAGCCGCCTCCTCTCCAGGCTGAGCTCCTCCAGCTCTATCAGCTGCTTCTCAGAGGATTTGTGCTCCACGTACACATGTTCCTGCACATCCACGTTGCTCTGTGTGCGCTCACACACTCCACCCTCTCCACCCCGTGCACTCTCCCCCCGCCCCTCAAACGCCCCCTCGGCTCTGCGTGTGCTCTGCAGCTCTGCCCTGACACGCCCGTTCTGCTCCTCTTCGTTCCCTGTGGAGTTTATTTTCAAGGTGGCCGCGGTGCCTCCCCTTGGCCCAGCCACAGCCTTTCACCAGGAGATGCTGTGACCCTCCCCTGAACACAGGCTCTGGCCACCAGGTACTCAGCAGATGCTGAAGTTGGGAAAATCTTCTTGTTTCCAGTCACAGAGCATTAAGGATCAGCAAAAAAACCGCGTGGAGATCTCTCTTGCATCATCTGTGGGGGCTTGGAAGTTTCCTCTGTGCCAAAGCTCCAGTCCTGGCACAAGCAGGACTTTGGCAGGATCTGATGCAGTGGAGAATGCACTGTGCCTGTCAATATTTGTGGAAATGAAGCTGAGCTGGACACATGAAAGCACAACCGTGCTGTTTGTCAGCGAGACTGAGGCGGTGATGTCAGCCCCACAGTCGGGTCTAACACCACCAGCAAATGCTGGAGAGCCTGCAAAGGTTGATCTGCTTGCACGTGAGCCCATGAGTTCCCAGCACCTGCTGCCTAAGGAAGAGCCCTTCCTAAACCATCCTTAGTCCCTGCTGGAAGCATCAACCACAGCCAGGCTGCCCAGCAGGGCCTCCTGGAGCAGCCCCCCATGCAACCAGCCCTTGTCCCATGTAGCTCATGACACTGCTTCCAGATCCAGTGAGGCTTTTCCCTTGCCAGCAGCTCCCTCCGGAAAAGCCATGGAGGGTTTCCTTCCCTCCCAGCTCTGAGGCACAGTCACTGCTGCTCCCTCTCCCCTTGGGCCAGACTGTTCAGTGAAATACAGGGGACAAGGCATTGTGTTCTTCCTTCCCTCCCATTCTCCAAACCCTAATATCAAGCAGGACCTGTATGGGAAGATCTGTGTGGTACCAGAATGCTGGAATGCTCTTGGCAGAGGCATTACCGGGACAGGCACTGGGCTGTGCCTGCTGGGATGCTGCTGACACCAATGGGACACAGCAGCACCAGCTCAGGTTTGGTGGTTACTGGGGTCACACGTGGTGGTTTCATTGTCAGCAGGGCAGGAGCTCCCTCCAAGGATCCCCTGGGTGCACTGGCTCCACTGGAGGGTGCTCCCAACCACAGAGGAACTCCTGTGGAGTTTGATACAGCAGGGACCAGCCTGGGACAGGGAAGAGTGTTCAGACAGCGGCTACCATCCCAAATCTCACGTCGGTGCTGTTGTTTGTTTCCCCCATCCTCACTCAGGCTTCGATTTGAATTCGAATGGGAAGGAGCAATTGCCTGGAGCAGCACAGCCTGGCTTGTCAACCGCTCTGAGCTGCGGGGGGAACCCCAGCTTTTCCTGGCCCCTATGCAGGGACCGGGAGCCGGGAGCCTCAGCGCTGGACTGGACACCAAGGGGTTAAATCCCAGCCCTGTTTTTTCTGCTCTGCCTCCTTATGAGGAACAGCCTTCGCGGGGCTGCAGAAAGGCTCTTTCTTTCCACAGCAGATCTCTGGGAATGAAAAGTCTGTGTTCCAGATATTAAATTACTCATAAAATAGTCGGCCTGTCCCCGAGGCGGCTCCGCGCTCCCCCAGCCCCCGCCGCCGCTCTGACGGGCTGCTGATGTGCATCTGCATGTCACCTCCTGCTACAAGGTCAATCTCTCCAATTTAAAGCAGCAACGTTGGAAAGCAAACCAGATTTCAGCCGGAATTAGCTTCAAATGGAGCATTCAGGGGACTCGCTCTGGGAGGGGAGCGCAGGAGGGGAAGGACCAGCAGAACCGGGTGTGGGGTGGAGGCGGTCCTGCGGCTGCAAACCCCCCGTGGAGAGGCACCCGAGGCACCTCGGGCTCCACGAGGGGCAGGGATGCTGCCGGGGCTGCACCGGGGGGCAGGGATGCTGCCGGGACCCCTAACGCTGCGCAGTGGGGTGGATGTGGGCGGGGACGGAGGGAAGGGCTCAACCCCTCTACCCTTCGCAGCTTTGGTAGCCTCGGCAGGAGCCCCTGGGTGTCAGGGATCTCCCCTCCCCCTCGGACAGCCCCCCTCGCCCCCCTGGACCGGCGCGGCCATCGGTGACCTACAATCGGTCCCGGGTGCGAGGCGGGGCGGCGGGGCCGAGGTTTCCATGGGGATGTGCGGGATGGGAAGCCTGGCCTGGTTCAGCTCCAGGCACAGCTCTCCTGAATGTCGGGGCTCGGCTCCTTCCGCTCCGCTTCCCGCTGCCTCCCGCCCTCCTGCGCCCGGCGCGGCGGTGGGAGGGGATGCGGGAGGGGATGCGGGAGGGGATGCGGGAGAGGATGCGGGAGGGGATGCGGGAGGGGATGCGGGAGGGACGGGCAGGAGCACGGCTTGGCCCTGCCTGACCCGCTGCATGTCCTTAACCCCTTTGGGGACGCACCGCCACCAACTCAGTTCAATGGTTAATCCAATCAGTGGTTCGTCCCCCACCCATTGAGGCCGGCTGCCTGCGGGGATGCTCTGCTGTGATGGGGATGCTCTGCCGTGATGGGGATGCTCTGCTGTGATTGGGGATGCTCTGCTGTGATTGGGGATGCTCTGCTGTGATGGGGATGCTCTGCTGTGATGGGGATGCTCTGCTGTGATTGGGATGCTCTGCCGTGATGCAGGACCGGGCTCTTGGCAAAATCCCAAAAGCAGTTCTGGAGATGTTAACAACGCGGCTCTGGGAGAGCCCGACACAGTCCTGCTCTCCTCCCCAGAGGTTTTCTCCGTTCTGCAAGAAAAAGGAAAGGAAAGCGTTGTGCGTTTTTTTTTTTTTTTTTTTCTTCCACTACTGGCTCCTGGCAGTAACTGAGACTGGGGATGAATCAGTCACACCCACCCCCCACATGCCTCAGTTTCCCCGCAGGGAGAACAGCCCTGCTCTGTTCTATACTCTGTCCTTCCCTCCTCGCTGGAGGGGTGTGTGGCTTTCAGCCCAAACCCACAGCCCAGCCCTGTCACTTGTGGACCCACGTGCCTCACACGAGGCGAGGCTCCCATGAATTATCAACCAGAGCAAGCACAGGCACCAGCACAAACCACACAAACAGAGCACAACCTTCCTCCAGCACGCAGGGCCAGAGCCATGTCCAGGCTGGGCAGGAAGTACCAGCAGGGAAGAGATCAGGGTTGCTCTCAACAACCTCATGCTGCCCTAAAATCTTGCATTTACATATAGAAGGAAAAAAAACTCGAGCAAGGCAGCTTGAAGGGCCACAGCATAGCAAGACATGGCCATGTGCAGAAGGAGATTCCCTGGGGAAATGCATGGAGCAGGCACGGACACATACCTGGAATTCCCACCTGGTTTGTGAACAAGGAATATCTGTGAGCCTGCAGTCCTGGCTGCCTGGGAAAGAGCAGGGGCTGGAGCTCTGGGATGAGTGCTCAGGGTGGCAGCTCCCCAGGGCTGTGTGGTGCTGCCCAGTGCTCCCTTCTGTTCCCACTGTGTGCCAGGATAGCTTTTGTGTGGGGATGTTGGCATGTGCAGTCACCAAGGCGACTGGAACAGCGGTGGGTCATCCTCGACATTTCCAGAGGAGATGGAAGGGAGCTGGACAACCCTGCACATCCTGGGAGGGAGCTGGGCAGCCCTGCACGTCCCTGAGTGAGTGACTCTTGGGAATGCACACCCACCATGGACTGCACAGCCTGGCCCCTCCTGGCCCTGGATGTTCTCCTGTGGCAGGCTGGGTGGCTGGGAGTAGGTGATCTTCTGTTTTTAACATCCATGTGGATCTGCCACAACTGCTCCAGCTCTGTCCTCAGGCTCAGGATGAGGTTGGGCAGTTCTGCCTGGGACCTTCAGTCTCCACATCCATCACACGTGTCCCTCAGGCCTGTGGAAAGCAAGGAGCTGAAGCTGTAGGTGTTTTGCTAACAGCAGTTCATACCTGCATCCTCACTGGGCAGGGAAAGAGGGGGAAAAAAGCCTTTTTGGAGGGAAAAAAAAAAGTCAGGACAGTTTGGGAAGTGCTGGAGCACCTTATGCCTTCCCAGCTCCAACATGCTGGCTGTCCCTCCCAAAAAGGCAGTGGAGGTAGATGCTCCTGCCATTTGCCAGACTGGGATCTCAGGGGAGGATACAGAGCATGAGTGAGAAGGAAAAGGTGAGCTAAGGGTTATCCAGGAGGCTTGTCCTCCTCCTTTGGACAGGCTTCTTCATGTTCTCACATGTTCTGTGTGGCTCTGCCTCCATTTTGTCAGCCTTTCCCCTTGTTTTCTTTTCCTCCCAGTAAAATTCATTACAGGAACATTGGATGTGCCTGAACATCGTGATTGGTGACCCCAAAGACCTCTACCCAGAGCATCTGAGCACCCTGAGCCTTGGCAGAAGGAAGCATCTCCAATTTATCATTAACACATTTTGGTCTCTGTGACTCTGGATTCAAGGTATTTCATTTTTAAAAGCAGTTTTTGTGCCGGGTTTTGCTCAGATTTTTCCTGCCAACATTAAAATGTTTGTGGGTTTCCCCTTGATCCTGGTTTTGCTGTGGCATTGCTTCAGTCTAAAAGTGCTCACGTGGACTGAAGTCCCTGTCACAGGAGACAGGGAATGTCATCCCATGTTCCCTGTTGCAATTTTCAGCCTCCAGCTGAAGATCAACATCCAGCTCAATGCATCGGGTTCAGCTGCACGTCTGGCTGCTCACAGCGTGGCACAACCACTTGGCACAACCGCTTGGCACAGGCTCTGAGATTCAGTGGAGGTTACAGCTGCTCTGTCTCTGTGCAGGACCACCAAAGCCACGTCTTGCACCTGTACTCCTGGTCTCTTTGCCCTGCTGCCAGTGTGGTCCTGAAGTCCTCATTCCCTGGGTGCATCTACAGGTGCATCCTTCCTGCGTGCCCTGTGTGCCAAGGCATAGAATTCCAGAATGGTTTGAGTTGGGGGAACCTTAATATCCGCCTTGTTCTATGTCCCTGCCACAGGCAGGGACACTTTCTGCTAGCCCAGGTTGCTCCAAGCCCTGTCCAACCTGGCCTTGGACACTTCCAGGGATGGGACAGCCACAGCTTCTCTGGGCAACCTGTGCCAGCGAAGCCAAGATGATCTGCAGCAGAAGGCGGGCTCCCTGGTCTCTTTTGCCTGGGGACAACATCCATCAGCTACCAGCAGCTCATGGTCCAGCAGTGTGGATGGTCTGATGTGTAGTAAACAGTAAGAAATTACACTGAAACCCTGTAGTGGGAATATTAATGACCAACCTTTGCCCTGTGTGCCCTCCAGAGTGGGTTTTCCATTGTCTTGTGGGGTATGAAAAGTCTTGCCAACACCTTAGTTAAACACTGAGCAGCCCAGGCTGTTATTTAACCTCATCCAACCCATCACCCCTCTGTCAGTGCCACCTTAGGTCCTGGAAGCCACCTCAGCTGGGGTGAGATGCCCTGTGAGCACCCTTGGAGCCAGTTCCACGGTGCAGGGTCACTTCACCTGCAGCTGATGCAGGACACAGTTGTGAATACCCTGCTTGCACTGGAAATATCCCCAGGCCTGACATCCGTGCCACGTACCTGCCTCTGAGCAGCTGGCAGCAACCAGGGGGGACGTGTTGGAGCACAGACCGAGTGGGGAGGCGATGGATGTGCCTGTGTGTGCTTCCATTTCCAGGCCAGACATCTGCTCCGGGGCCCCTGAAAATCCGAGACAAGGCCCAGGGAGCAGCGCACGTTTCGGGGTGGGCTGTTTGACATCTCGGGGCCGCCGAGGCTATTGTGCAGCTTGTTTTTGCTTCCCTCTTCACTGGGGGGGGCTGTCTGCTGCCATACAAAGGGCAAAATGCCGCAGCGGGAGGTGCCGTGCTCGAGCCAGGAAAAACCAGCCGACGTTCTCCTCCTTCCCCGTCTCTGCCACTAGATGTCATTGGAAAAGCAACATAGCCAAGCCCTCTTCGCCTCGCCGGGATGGGATTTTGGGGGGGGTTAACAGGTCCTTCGCCCACCACCGGACGCGAAGCATCTTCCCAGCCTCCTCCTCCTCCTCCTCCTCCTCCTCCTCCTCCTCCTCCTGCATGGCTTTGTCTGTCTGCAGAGCCTCTGGAAAAACCATTGCCGGGGATTCAGGGTTCAATGGACATTGAAATGCAACTGAAACCTTTTTTTTTTTTTTTTTTTCCCAGCGCCTGGCTAAGCCGCCCGCTCGGACCCTCCCAGGAGGGAGCCGCACGTCACCCGCTCTCAAAGGGGCGACGCTGTCACGCCGGGACCCGCGGCACCTACAGCAATATGGTCCCCTCAAACAAGTCGCACAAACAAGGCCTTTATAGGCACTTTCTTTTCTTCTGGAGTGGAAGGGAGAGGAGCCGGGGGAGAACTCGGGGGCGTCCCACCGCAGCGGAGCAGCACACAAAGGCTCGCAATGAAAGGGGCGCCAGCAAATCCTCTTAGGGGCTTCACTGTGTGCACATTCATACCCCGGCCCCATCTGCCGGGGGGATCCCCGGGAGCGAGGGGGGGAGCGGGGCTCTCCCTGCCCCGCGCCGCCAAAGCAACCAAAGCGCATTCAGGGAGGGAGAAAGGGATGAAAAGGAAGAAAGGCCGAGCCACGCCAGTGCAGAGCCGGGCGGGAAATACAGCTCTGCCGAGGAGGAGGAGGAGGGGGGGGGAAGGGGTTGGCTTACAGGGGGAAGGGGAGGCAGATTTGGTGGTGGCTGTGGGAGTGCTGACCCCCCACCACCACCCTTGGACCCCGGGGATGAGATGGGAGCGACGTGGGCATGGAGAGAGCCTGGTGCCTCCAGGCAGAAGAGCTGTGATGGCTCCCCGGGCACAGAGGAACACCCTCCGTGGGTTTAATGGTGCCTTGACCGATGGAGACCTGCTGGGAACTGGTGGGGTTGCAGGGGGATGGAAGTGACCTGGCCAGATGGGGAGCCAGTGGGCTCGTAAGGGTGCTTGATCCCACACAAGCAAAGCCAGGCTAACAGGACTTGTGTTTCTTCCCAAGGCAGGGGAAAAAACAGGGATACTTTTAGTCTGGTCTGGAGAAAACACCTGTCCCTTCCTAGAAGCAGGTGCAGACTCAGTAAATGACACACATTGATACCCGCTTCTTGGTGCTGCAGCACGAGCAAACATCCTGTCTTCCAAGGGTTTGCCTCTTCTTTTTCCTGCCCATTCTGCAGCCTTTGTGCATTGGTGAGCCCAAGGATGTGTCTAAACCAGGCCAGTCTATACCAGGAATTGGCTCCCTGCTCCCCCAGGCTCAGGGCAGCCACGCTGAGGTGCTCAGACATGGGTGAGCAGATCCAAGAGGTTAGGCCAGAGTGGTGGATGTTTGTGGACAGCTGACCCAGAGGAGCTGGGAGCCCTGCCTAGGCATGGACACAGCGAGGACAGAGCCCAAGCAACCTAAGCTCAGCCTAAATCCCCTGGGGGACGACTGATGTGCTTGCCTAGTGATGCCAGGGACTTGCACGCTGCAGCACTGTGGGGAAAGTGGGGAGGATGGGATGTTCTCTCCCTCGTTTGGGTGAAGGATTTAATTACTGCAGCCAAGGCAGCCTGTCTCTCCTTCTAGCCTGGCTCCAGTCCAGTGCAGGGAGTGGTCCTTCCTCTCTGGTGGCCCGGAGCCAGTGCTCCAGGAGCCCTTCCAATTCTGCCGTGAGGTGGTTGGGTCATGCTCTGGGAGAACATCTCTTTCCTGCAGCTGGGTGGGGATGTCAGGGAACTGAGGATAAAATGCTGGAGAGGCAAAGAAGATCAGGATGCCCCAGGCCTCTTCAGGAGGCAGGAATGGGACTGAGGTTGGGATGTGACTACTTTGGGCTGTCCCATCAGGGAACCTCAGGCTTCCAGGCATGTGGCTGAGGAAAGCATTCAGGAGCGAAGCGGGAATGCAGGAGTACAGCTAATTCCCACCTGGGGAGCTCCAAAGCAGCTCCCAAGCCCTGTGATCAGGGTGGATAACAATGGGTACGTCCATTATCTGGAGGTTTCTGTTCCCTGTTGCCTGCAGAGATGACTCAGGAGCAGGTTGGGTAACTCCTGGTGCCAAGCTGGTGATGAAGGTCGGACAGTCTGTGTGAGGCTCTCCAGGGTGAGACACAAACAGCGACAGACTGAGGGAGAGGTGGGGATGTCGGAGGGCACCACCTCTCAGAGGGCACCACGGGCCATCCACACCAGTCTGCTGAGTGACGCCGATGGGAAAGTCTGCACAGCACATCACCTGAGCTCCTGGTGTCATCTCAGGCCCTGGGTGCTACCTACACACCCTTCCAGGGAGCCAGCTGGCTCACCAGCACAGCCTGGGCCATCCAGACTGTGGCAGGAAAGGTCTGTGGGAAGGACTCGGGGGTTTGGCTGCTGAGTGTGACCATCAGATAACTCTGAGCTGTGGCTGGCCTGGCTGCTTTTGGAAGAGCCAGCTGGAGCAGTTCTTCCACAGGCAGGGGAACAAGTTGTGTTTGTCCCGCCTGGCTATTCCAAAAATTTTGTGAGGTGCGTGGGAGGAAGGAGGGGTGCGAGAACATCATCGGTGGCTCTTTGCACTGGTGATCCAACATCAGTGCAGGGATCAGGGAGGGAATGTTGAGAAAGAAAATGAGGAACATGTGGTAGTGGCCCGATCTCACTGTGTCTGACCGACCATTTGTGCTCCAGTGACCTCCACCCTTGTCCCAGTCACCACTGCCTCCTTAGCAGGAAGGGATTATGGTGCCCCATGGAATGCAACCAACACGCTCATGAAAAGTGCTGTCACGGGCTTATTTTCCAGTGCCTGCAGGTTTCCACCTTCATCATTTCCTCAGCTTCCATGGAAGACTCCTAGCAGAGCTCGAGCCCTGCTCATCAGGCTCAGGAGTGCCTGATGCCCACTGGCCAGTGATCCATGCACCTGGAGACCCGCTCCAAGAAGGGCAGTGTGAGGCACTTCATGGTGAGATGCAGTTTTGGGCATAAATTGTTGCCAAAGGAACTTTCATAGAATCACAGAATGGTTTGGGTTAGAAGCGACCTTAAAGGCCACCTTGTTCCAACCCCTTGCCGTGGACAGGGACACCTTCCATTAGACCAGGATGCTCCAAGCCCCATTCCACTCCCTGCCCACCAGCCTGGCTAGGAGCCCTTGGCACAGGGGAAAAAAAGGTTTGACACTGATCCAGAGTCAGGGGTGGATTTTTGTGCCTCTGGTGGAAGGCAGCATATGGGATTTTTTTTATTTCTGCTATTCTGGAGAGAGCACTTTGAGTGTCTTCAGCCCCCACCAAATGCAGACAGGCTTTTGTTGATCCCGTGGAGCTCATATCCTGTGGCAGCGAGCTCCCGGGCGTGTGAAAGTATATCCCCGATGAAAAGGATCAGAGATTGCATCAGAAGGCATCGAACATCCCCTCCTGGAGGCCAGCAGAGCCTCCACGAGAGCGAGAAGCGCCGCTGACATTTTGCTGCGCGTGTGATTCCAAGCAGGACGTGGGAGGCTGAGCGCCAGGTGCTGTGCTGGCTGACACACACGGCAGGCTCTGCTTCCCCCCACCCCTTCCCCCGGGCAGGAGCCGAGCGGGGCGCTCAGATCCGCGCCAGTTGCCAAATGCGAAGTGCCTGATGTTTTCCGACAGCCCCTTCTCCCCTCGTCCTCGCAGCAGCCTCTGGCTCGCCCTTCACTCAGCAGCTCGCGCAGCGTCGCTCCCCGCAGTTGCACATATTTCTTGTCTTGGCTCTCCTCCCCTTTCCTCCGGCAGGCCTGGATCTGCTGGGAGGAGCAGCTCCTTCCCGGAGCCCCTAAAGGCGGGTGGGATGGGCTCCTGCGGGCAGCCGCCGAGCTCTCCGGGCTGCAGAGTGATGCTCTTCTTCCCCTCCCGCATCCTCGCGGTGCTGCGGCGACGGGGACGGGACCCTGCAGGGATGGGAGAGCGGTAATTGCGATCCCGCTGCTCTCCACGCCGCCTCGGAGCTGGACCCGCGGCAGCTCCCGGAGGTTTCTGGCACCCGCCGTGTCCCTGTTGGCAGCGCTCCCCCCGCCCCGGGGCCGCGCTGTTTGCTTATCTAGTGCCGTGATTTAACACAGACGCAGGAACTCACACACTCTCTCCCAGTCTCCTTCAAATTACTTTATTGCTTCCTGTCAACTAGCCGAGCATATCCTGTTAATATACAATCCCCAACGAGCCGTTTTCCCAGCGTAATCCCCCTCCGGCAGATAACACGGCTCAGCTCCTGCAGGATGCCTGGCTCTGTCTAAGGATGCAGGATCCCAGCACCGGGCAGGTATTTTCCAGCAAGGTGGGGCTGCTGTGGTTGTTATTGTTAAAGATAAGCCCCGGTGCTGTCAGAGATGCTGGCACTCTGCCAGTCCTGTGCGATTCCCAGGGCTCCATCCACTGGTGACCTCTCTCAGCCAAGTGCTGTCCTGTGCTGGGTGGCAGTGAGGGTCCTGGTGCTGGAGCCTTTCTCCCAGCTCTCCCATCCCTGCTCCTGAGGTGTGTCCTGATCCAGAGATGTGTCTTTATCCACCTGCAGCAGTGGGACAGCAATAGAATCACAGTGACAGAAGCGTTACAGCTGGGAAAGACCTCCAAGATCGAGTCCAAACTTCCATCAAATACCATGGCCACTAAACCATATCCGTATCTATATCCATACAGCTTCAGGCACTGCAGGAACAATTAGTTGTTCCTTTTGCAGCTGCATAAACTGTGTCCCAGAGAAGGTCAGTTCAGCAGATGTCCATAAATCCTGGAGGTGCTGGTGGAAACCCATGTGCTCCACTAAGTCAGGGTGGACATGGCTGTGTCTGGCCAGATCCTGGAAACCCTCCAAGAGATCTTCTGCAACCCCAGGTTTCCTTACAGTGGGTGAGTCTTGGAGCTGGCACTGTGGACTCTCAGCACCCCTTGGAATATCCACAAGCAGGACATCTGCCACAGGCTGCTGTTTTAGCTAACCTGCTGTGTTTCTCCTACCTGTTTCTGATCCCCCATCTCCCATGCTCAGGTCCCTTGCTGGAGACATCTGTGTGTGTCCTGACATTGCATCTGTAGGACATTTACACTGCTCTGCCCCCTCTGGTCTCCTCTAGCCTCCTCAAGGGCTTCCTCCCCAACCCTGATGTCCATCTGATGTGCCAGCTGAGCCTGTGTCCCTTTCAGAGAATACCATCGTGATTTTTTGACTCTGTGGTGTGGAAGTGTCCTGAGGACCAGGTCACTTCAGAGCCTGTGCATCCCCCCTGTCCTTGTGCCAGGTGGTCCTGCTGCTCCTGGGCCTGTTGTGCACAGAGCAAAGAGGACAGATGGAGGTGGCTGGGCCCTCCACTACGGAGGGATGGAGACCAAGGCTACTGAGTGTGGGTGCAGATGGGCTTTAGGGCTGCTCCAAAGGCAAACAAAGCGGGCAGATGATAAATTTGGCCCCTTCTTGCAAGCTAAAAGCCACTGTTTCTGTCATCAGCCTCCTCCTTTAGCCCAAGGAAAGGGAACATGTGGAGCCACACGATGAAGCCGACATGAAATACGGCCATGTTTTTGTGGTTCTGTTTCCCAAGTTTTCCCTCGGTCCTGCCCTTAGGACAATCTCTTTGTCTGAAGTTGTGCCTGGAAGTTGAGGACAAGCTTGGTGCTGGTTGTTGGTTTTACTACCAGCTGGATCTGCCCTCAAGTACTTGTGATTCTCTCTACACTTAACACCTCATTAGCTGGAACATCCACTTACAGAGAGCACAGCTTTGCTGTCTGAAAAGAAGGAAAATCCTGTTTGACTCAGACGTTACACAGATCACTTATCTCAGAGACATCTGAACAGCCAGGCCTGGAAATTGAGTCCAAATTAAAAACCAGTTGAGAAGAAGTATCTGTCCTCCCAGGTAAATCAGGGGCTGATTTATCTCCTCTCCAGTATTCCTGCTAAGCAATGCATTCAGCACATCCCTGCCTCCATATCCTCTCCTGCTCCCCCTTAGATCCAAACTATTTTAATTTCCATGGATTTCCCTGTGTGTTCTTGATTCCTGACTTTTCCTTCCAAGAACTTCTCCAGCCTACACTTGAATCCCTATGAGTTTTGTGCATCCACAGCTCTGCTGAGGAGGTCCCCTGTTCATTTTCCACCTGTGTGAAGAACAGCCTCCTTTATTCCCAAACCCCAATCTTTTAGACCCTGGCCCTGCACCTCACACAGGTGTCTTTTGATGGTCTTGGTTCTTTCATGGGAAAAGACAGAGAGCAGCCTTGTCACTGTGCAAGTGAAGCTGTGGTTGTTTTCCCCATGACATCACTTATCCCTTGGCACCTCATTCCTATTCCTGCCACTTCTGGGGCTGTTGTTGTTGGGTCCAGCTCAGACCCTGCAGGACAGACTGGTGACCTCCCTCTGCTTACTCCTCTCTGCTTGAGCAACTAAATTGACAAGGGACTCCCTTGATACTCTTGGCTCCTCGTTTTCCTTAAAAAAATGTTGGCAAAGGACTTGATGGAAAGCCTTTGGAACTCCCAGCACGTGCCAGGGACAGATGGCACTGACCACGTGTGTTTGGCCACCCTGAAGGGCTCTGATGAGTTGTGGAGCAGGATTCCCCTTTGGAGAAGCCCCATGGACTCTCCCCTGGCAGATAGCACTTACCCTGAGGTCCTCAGCTGTCCTCTAACACAGCCCCAGGTGCTCATGAGAGTCCCCACACTCAAGAAGTTCCACAGAGTCCAGGCAGGATGCTGATGCCAATGGTCCGAGGGGATCCCAGGAGCTGCAAGGACCAAGTCTTGGGGGGAAAACAGCCAAGAGGCTCCTCCATTGGCCACACTGAAGGGCTCAGTGAAAGGATGAACCCACGAGCTTTGTGACCATTGCTGCCCCCTGTGCCACAGCCTCTCTACTGGCCCTGCCCCTGTCCCAGTGGGGCTGTGGCACCATGTCAAGGTGCCAGGAGTCACCTGAGAACTTTTTTGCTGGCAGGCCCCTCGTATTGCCAGGGCAGCAACCCAAAGAGCAGGTGGACAGGCTGCTCCATCCATCTTGGCTAACTGGGCAGCCCTTCCTTCCACTCCCTGCCAGAGCCACAGGCGGGCTCAGAGCAGGTCCCTGCTCCTGCTCCATGGCAACACTCCTGCAGGGATATCTGCCCTCCCTCTGCCCAGCCCCAAAATGCCCCCCCCATGCCTGCCATTCACGTTTGGAGTGAAAGCCCTGGCCTCTCCTTCCTTACCACCTCCCCAGTGCTCGTGAATTCTTAATTCTTCAGGTCCCCTCCACTGAACTCCTGCCTCTGCATCCCCGTGCTTCTCCAGCACACACCCCATCTTCATCCCCCAGCTGTCTCTGGGCAGGAGAGCTGGGAGTGTTTAGCCTGGAAAAGAGAAGGCTCCAGGGAGACCTCATTGCATCCATACAGTGCCTGAAAGGGGACTTGGGAGAAACATGGAGAGGGACTATGGACAAGGGCCTGGAGGGACAGGACACAGGGAATGGCTTCCCATGGCCAGAGGCAGGGTTAGATGGGCTATTGGGAAGAAATTCTTCCCTGTGAGGGTGGTGAGAGCCTGGCACAGGTTGCCCAGAGAAGCTGTGGCTGACCCATCCCTGGGGTCCAAGGTCAGGTTGGATGGGGCTTGGAGCAACCTGGTCTAGTGGAAGGTGTCCCTGAGGCATGGCAGGAGGTTGGCACTGAGTGTAGTTTAAGGTCTCTTCCAACCCAACCCCTTCTATAATTCTATAACTCAATGCTAGAGATTATTATTCTGATGAATCTTCAATAAAAAAAAGGTAAGTCAGTCAACATCAGCATGAGGAGCCTGTGCATGCATTTGCCATCCATCTAACTCTGCAGGAATTGTTCCAGTTCAGTCACATTTCAGTGCAGACCTTAATGACATGGATATTCCGAGACCCAAAGGGAAAATGGGAAATGCCAATCATGCAGCACAAGCCCCGTTCCTGCTGACTCCTGACCTTTCATCTCCAGACCTCGAGGGGGGGTGGGGGTTTGCCTGCACACTGTTCTGCTTTCTCTGCACCACCACATCTCCTGTAGCTTGCCTCCCTTTGGAAAGACATGGATAGAATCATAGAATGGTTTGGGTTGGAAGGAACCCTAAAGATCACCCAGTTCTACCCCCCTGCCACTGGCAGGGAAACCTTCCTCTAGACCAGCTTGCTCAGGGCCCCATCCAGCCTGGCTTTGTCATCTGTCTCTTTTCCCCTCCTGTGGAAGGAGATGTGGTTGCCTCCTTCAGGTCTGCATTTCTATAGCAATCACCTCTTAGGAGGAAAGAGCAATTTCCCACTAGGCTGTTGCCTCTGATCCTGTATTTGCCTTCTCACAAACCGCTGCTCTCGGGGCACCGGAGCACTTTGCTGTCGAGTGCCTTCAATGTAACACATAATGTTGCTTTTTTTTTATGAAAAAATGTTCATATGCATTTGCAAACCTCCTACTTTTAACACCAACACTGACAAAAACCAGGTAGTTTTCTCCCTGGTTTCCTATTAAAAGCCATTTCAGTATTCTCGATTTCAAGGATGCCACCCTGTAATTTTATCGTACTAAACGCAGACCTGAGTTTGACTTTTCAGCTTTTTTACCTTCCTTTCAACAACTTTAAAACTATTTTCTTGAAGACTTCTGGACCTTGGGTTCCCTGCCACAAACTAGCTTGAGTTACACTCTTTTTTTTTTTACAGGTCTTTACAAATGACAGCAATTAAATCGAGCATCCTTTTATGCCATTACCCCTGTCAGTAGGTAATGCCTGGCAGTTTTTCATCAGAGGTTACCCACTGGGCAGATTTATTCTCTAATGTTGCTATTTCTGATTATAATCAAGGACTAAAATGAAAATATCTTCCAGAATACAAACCCCACCTTCTGCCAGTCATGCCTCATGGCTGTGAAGTATTCTGTATTAGGTTTATAAATATAACATGATATTTTGGTGATGGTTCCACCTATTCTTTGCTGTATATCTAAATACTCTTTTTTAAATGTATTTTTTAAAGCATAAGAGTAATACTTTATATTCTTGATGGTTGCATTTCTCTACATTCTGGAAAGGTGGTGGTACTTGGTCAAAGGTTGGACTCGATAATCTTGGAGGTGTTTTCCAACCTTAATGGTCATATGATTCTATTAATCAGGAAATCCTTGGTTTTATTTAAAAATAAATATATAATATAATGTTTTATTTAAATTTGCCTACTTTTTATCATTTTTTTCCCTTTCTGTCTCTCTAAGGTCCCGCTTATTTAACAAAACAACTTTTTTCAAGAAGATCTAACATCTTTGCAGTCCCCAAGGAGACACTTTTACAAACTTTACTTTTCCAAAAGCTGCTTTTAATTTTGAACGCGGGTCCAAATTAGCTGTTGAACAAAATACCCCAAATTTCCTGCTCAATTCCACCGATCTAAATCTATTTTAAATGCCTCAAAAGCACCTCTTCTCTTTAATTTGTTCCCATGGCTACCATTCAAAAGTTTCATTCATTTTCGGAGTGGAGAACTCTCCAAATCATTACCGCAATCTACCATTTGACTTTCCCTTCCTAATTTAGCTAAACCCTCAGACTTCAAACATCGCAACAGCAACAGGAACAGTGTTACCTTCCCCTCCTTGATCCTGGAGCCTCACCGCAGTCCCCCCAAAGAGATTAAATCCTCCCTTGAAGCTTTTCGGTGGCTCTGCCTCGTTCCTGGAGGTGCCAGTGCAGGACGATGCTCAGCTGCTCAGTGCCGTCCTCCTACCTGTCCCCTTCTCTGGTGCCAGGTAGCTCAGAGTTCCTACGCACACGAATCCCTCAGGCAGCCGAAGATGAGCTGAGAAATGCGGGAGGAAAGAGCTGAAGGGGAGAGAGAGGGAGCTGCTGGTTCCCCCCTTCCCCAGGTCCCTGCAACAAGCCAAACAGGTTGAGTGAGGTGGGCTGTCCAGTGTCGCGTTTCAGCACGAGTCATCCAGGCCCGGGTGCCCTCGCCGAGCACAGGGGGGATGTAAAAGCTTTATCTTAACTGCGTGCAGAGAAACCTCACCGCGATGACCCCAGTGGGGTGGGGAGGGCAGCCAACACCTGCTTGGGTGGTGGCCGGTGACTGGTTGTAGCTGGTAAATAAAGGTGCTGGTTTGCTCTGGGCTGATGGGGGGAGAGCTCTGAGATCCCTGAAAGCTGTGTTTTTTATGGGACAGATCGGAGCGGGGATGTTGAGCTGTGAGGTGCTGGGCAGCACCTGGTGATGGGGAGCCCCTCCTGCTCCCACCCTTCATCCCCCGAAGGACCAGATCTGCTTCTCCCTAAGCCCCCAGAGCGCTTGGGGTGCTGGGGAAAGGCAAGGAAGGACAGAGGGAGGCCGTTGGTGGTGACAGGCTGCAGTCACAGATATCCATGGGGTTTTTCTTGCTGTTCACACACCCTTCTCAGAGGCTAGAAAAACCGGCTATTGGGAACAATTCCTCCATCCCTGCTGAGCTGGGGAACATTAAGTAGGTGATAATATGCGGTCCCCGAGCGGCAGGGCCTGCTTCTCCTCCGGATAGCGCTACTTCAGACTATTTATCATTCAAACAAAGAGGGGGAAAAGGGTTAAACACTGCCCAGCCTCCCCAGCCAGCGGTGGCTTTGGTTATCTGCAGCATGGCTGCAGGGCTACACGGTGCCTGTACATGTTCGGGGATCAAGAGTTAAGTGTTTAAATGATAAGTGATATCTTAAAAACATAAGTTTAGCAATGAATCTTTACCGACAACACTATACTATTAGTTAATAGGCAGAATTAACTCACTGGCCCGGGGCCAAGCCCGTCACAGCCAGAGCCAGAACAGCTGAAGTTGCTTTTCACTTGGGTTTTGCTTTTACGGGATTTGCTGCTGCAGGGAGACTCCAATTTCTGTAAAAATATGCCCGTGTTTTCCTCTTCCCAACCTGCCCCTGGAAGCTCGAGGCTCCTCGGAGCCCAAGGGATTCAGCCAAGAGGTGCAGAGCTTTCCTCCTGCATGCAGAGAGGTGACCAAGGGAGCTGCTTTATGACCAAGGGTGCTGCTTTATGACCAAGGGTGCTGCTTTATGACCAAGGGTGCTGCTTTATGACCAAGGGTGCTGGTTCCCTGCAGGGTGTCTTTCAGTGGCCCCAGACCAGCTCCCTGCCTGCTCTTGGTGGGACTTCACAGCCAGATTTATTGGTCCAGGTGCCACCCTTGGACTCGCTCCCCATTTCTCCCATCCCAAATAAACTGCCCTCTCCCTCGACTGGGGCATTGAGATTGACCAAGCAGCTTCCCTGGACCACAAGAGCCTCTTCTGAACATCTCTGGTAGCCGAGGCTCCTTGGCATCACCAAGGATGACCAAGGCAACCAGCAGCAGGACAAGAGGGCACAGTCTTAAGCAGTGCCCAGGGGAGGTTTAGGTTGGACATTAGGAAGGAATTATTTACAGAGGGAGTGATCAGACACTGGAATGGGCTGCCCAGGGAAGTGGTGGAGTCACAGTCCCTGGAGGTGTTTGAGAAGGTGCTGCATGAGGCACTTAGTGCCGTGGTCAAGGTGGTGTTGGGTCAAAGGCTGGACTTTACCCTTGCAGAGGGTGAGAGGGAGACACCTCCTCCAGGTGTGATGAGCCAAGGGCTTCATGTGCAAACGGAACCTGTTCTTCCAGGAACTGAAAATGCTGCATTAAATGCGTCACCATCAAACCCACTTCAGTGTCCCCGAGATGGCATCTCTCCTGGCTCAGTCTCTCTGGGAACCATCTCTTGATGTAAACCAACACTTAGGTGCAGCTGGAGGGGTGCCTGTCCCCTTTTTGTGACCCCCATCAAGGCTTTACCTAATGCTCTCTGCAGCAGGGTTTGAGTGTCCTGCAGCTGCAGGTGCTGCCCAAGGGTTAGTTGTGGGCAGAAAGTACCGGTAAAACCCATAGAGCTCGACTCCCAAGGTGGCCACATCCACGTGACACAGTCCCTCGTCCACTTGTCACCAGATGGCAGCAAGGAGAGCATCATCAGCTCACAGTGTGGTGGCTGGCTGAGGACACACAGTGCTCCCTAGTCCGTGACCAGGCCACTAAAACGAAGTGGATGGCACAGAGAAAGGCACTGGAGGAGCTCTGGAGTCACTTGTGATGGCGTGGCAGCTTTGTGGCACTTGCTGGTCTGCTCAGAGTTAGTGGCTTGGTGACCAGAGGGGCTTGTGGCTTCAGGTCAGAAGGTGGCTACTGGTGGCATGGCCTGCACTGGGAACAGCCGGTTTGTGATGGTGGCTGGGAACCTTGGCAGGCCTTCAAATGGATTCCAAAAACATGCAACAGTCATAGAAAGCCCTTCCTGGGAGCAGAGAGAAGGCATGAAGTGGGACCAGCGCTCACAGTTCATGACTGGCCCTGAGGAGCATCCTTAGGGCAGAAAACAGATTCCAAGGAGCAACATAAGAACTTAAAAGTCAGTGCAGCAGTCAGACAATGTCGGCATAGTCCAAGATCCATCTCCATCAGCAACAGCCTAAGGGAATGCTCAAAGGAGAAGAGTCTTCAGGTCCTGCCTAGAGCCTGGCACAGCTTGCTTAGAGCTCTGTGTTCAGGGTGTGACCTCCCTGAGAAGATTCTCCAGGACACAAGTGGTTCTTGCAGGACACATCTAACGCTACTTCCCAGCCAGCAGAAACTGGGACAGTTATGGGGGGTGAGCAGAGGACACCGGGGGTAAAACATGGATGCTGGGGTGTTGGATAGGGGGAGGAGAAGATGTTAGGGTGGTGGCAGAGGGACCTTGTGGGGCAGACTGTCACATATGTCATAGATTCACACAATGGGTTGGGTTGGAAGGGACCTTAAAGACCATCTGATCCCAACCCTCCTGTCATGTCCTGAAGAGGGTTTGGCTCTGGAGACGCCCACAGGGCAGATGTGGCTCCCAGGCACTGGGGGGAGTTGAGGCTGTTGAGTGCTGGGATGCAGAGGTGGAGCTGGGTCTCACCTTGCACTTTCTGGCAAGGTCCTGCTTGACCCTAATGGTGTCAGTGGGGCTTGTGACCAGCTCACAGATGCTCCACGCTTGAAGTGGGGGGGAATTCCTGCTCCATCTCCACCTGGGCCGGCCTCAGGGGGACTGGGATGGGGAGAGGGGGGGCTGCTCAGGGCTGCCAGCAACAAGCCACGGCTTTACCAACTCCTTAGATTTTTGTTTCCTTTTTTTTTTTTTTTATCCTGCTGGAAACGTCCCCTTTTCCAGCCGGGAATCTCCTCAGCCCCGCTGGAGGGATGCTCAGCCCCGTGGCCCGCGACGACCGCGGGCGGTGCGAAGGGCGGCGGGGGCATCCCCGGGGACACCCCACAACCCCCCCTCCTCCCCAAACCTCCCCCATCCACCCATCCAACCCAGCTGCCCCTCCGCCCCCTCCTAGCCCGGGGGTGCCGGCGGCGCGGCGAGGCGGATTTTTTTTGGGGGGAGCCGAAAATCACGGCTTTTCTCTGGGATGATCGACAGCTCCGGGAGAAACCATCGGGAGGGCCGCGGGGGAACCTCCCGCCCGCCCTCCTCCCCACGCCGCCCGCCCGGGGCCCGCCGGTCCCCGCCGCCCCCCGGCCCGGCGCGGCCGCCCCCTCTCCCGCCTCCCCCGCGTTCCCCCGCGGGCGGCGCGGCCGCGGGGCGGGGCGGGGCGGGCGGCGCGGGGCGTCCCCCGCTCGGCGGTGGCGGTGGCTCGGCCCGGCCGCGGCGGCGGGGCCGGCGGAGCGCTCCGTGCCCGCGGCCGTGCCCGCGCCGGCGGCGGCCCCAGCGAGGGGGCTCCCTGGGCTCTGCGCTCCGCCGCCTCCATGGAGCGCCGCCCGCGCCGCCTCTGATGCCCGGCCCGGCGCGCACCATGGGGCCGCTGTGGCTCTGCTGCCTCCCCCTCGCCCTCCTGCCCCTGCTCGCCGCCGTGGAAGGTAAGAGGGGGTGGGTGGGGGATGGAGCGGCGGGGGGACCCGTGTGTACGGCGAGCCCCCCCCGCCCCTTCGCGTTTTCCCCGTTTTTTTGGGGAGGTGGCACTTTGCCCCCCCCCCCCCCCTTCCCAACGCTCCCCGCCGCATAACCCACCCCCCCCCTACACACACACCACCCTTCGGAGGGGAGGAGAAGTTTTGGGGAAGTGCTGCCCCAGCTGGAGGTGTCGCCGGCGGAGCCCCGGTGTGTCGCGTGTGCCCCCCGCCATGCCCGGACCCTCCCGATGGCCAGCCGCGCTGCTCCCCGCCATCCCTCCGCCAAGGTGGGCATCCCTGGGCTCCGCGGAGCGTCCCCCGGGGATGCCCGGGATTCGCCGCCCCACCTCTGGTCCTGGGAGAGTCTTTGGGGCGCCCCTCAACCAGGCCTCGCCGGCATCCTGGAGCTGTTGGCCGGCTCCCCGTTGGCGCCGTGGCGTTCCCGGCGTCCCCGGGAGGAGCCGAGCTCCCCGCCGAGGTCCCCGGTGCTCAGACAAAGCAGAGCGAGGCGGCAGGTGGGAGCTCCGGGGCTGGGTGCGCGGGGACGGCGCTGGCTGGGAGCCCCGTGCTTGGGGTCTGGGCAAGCGGACGACTCGTCTTTCCAGCTCCCAAACCATCCCGGCCATCCCTTCCTTCCTCCTTGCCCGCCCGCTGCGTGGACGAGCCCTGGGAAGCGGCGGAGAACTGGGCTGGGCAGGGGCGAGGGCAAGGTGTCAGGCCCAAAAACGGGCTCATCCCGGAGCAGAGCGGTCCATGGGTGCCTGTTCATTGTGGAAGGGTTGTGTCTCAGGGGTTGGGTGGCTCCACTGTCCATCTGGCTCCGTTGGGCTCCCTGGGCAGGCTGGGTGGCCGCTGCTGGCCCTGGGTGCGCCGGGCGGTGGGAGCCGCATGGACAGTGTTTGTCTGGAACATGGATGAGGCACCATTTATTAAGTTGGAGTTTTGGGAGATGACTCACGGGTTGGCCAGCTATACATCGTGATATTTACAATATGGGAGCTTGGCATAAATAGGACTATTTACGTTGCAGCGGAGAGCGCTCGCCAGCTCTGGTATTCAAATGAGCCCAGCATGGTTTTAATTATGGGGGGGAGGGTTTGGGGTGATGAGTGTGTTTTTGGGAGCATATGTGTCCGTGCAGGATGTCTGGCCCCATCAGCTCGTGGCCTCGACACTTCCAATGGGGTCTGGGCTCGGCGAGCGGGGCCCGAGTGGGCTTGGCTGTGCCCATCCAACGCTGCCGACTGCGGCGGGGACAGAGCCAGGTGCCTCGTGGAGGGACAGGATGACACCTCCACCCCACCCTGCCCCTCCTGCACTCCGAGAGAGGCTGTTGGGCGGTGCTGGGGGTCAGCGGCCAGCTCCCGGGAGCTCCTCCACGCGTGCCTGAGACGTGAGTGACTGTTCCACTGCCATGGCAGGAGCAGCGGGCACTGGCTGCACGAGTGCCAGGGTGCATCCCAAAGGACGGGGAAAATATCTGCGAGCAAGGAGCTGGCGGGGTGTTTTGCCCACTGGAGATGGTCTCCATAAGGTGTGCTCCTACATGGATGGGGACGTGCCCGGGGAGGTGGTCAATGGGCGCCCTGCACTGTGCTTCCAGCAGCCATTCCCAGCTGAAGCCAACTGTGTGGATTTGGGTTCAGGGGGTCCCCCCATGTTTCCTCTTGCCCCGTGCGTGCTGTGAGGTTATGATGGTCACTCACAGCGTTGGCGTGGGCAGCCGGCTCCCATGCCCAGCCTTCCTGGGAAAGGCATCCGGAGAGCTGGCACTGTGAAGGTGTGCGGGATGCAGATCCCCAGGTGTGCCCGCCCCTGCTTCTTCCTTTTGGGAGCTGCCTCCTCTCATGGCGCTTGGATTTAGTGTCCACCTGCACCTCTGGGTGCTCTGGATCCCTGTGGTGTGGACAGACTGACCCAACAGCTGCCCATGGAGGTGTTGGCTGGACCCCACCACGTCCCCCGGCCGCAGGCACCTCTGCGGTGGCGATGCCCTCCATGCTGCCATCACCAGCAAAACCGGCAAATTCCCAGGGCCAAAATGGGGGCAAAAAGGCTTGTTGAGGGAAAACCCACAATGCTGGAGGATCCTGCCTCTTGAGTCCTGTTTTCAGCTCTGCCACAGAACGTTTCTGTACTGCTGGTAATTTCACTTGTCTCCTCTGTGCCTCAGTTTTCCTAATTACAAGGCGTAAAATAATCCAAGCGTCTTTCCCAAGGGAGCTGCGAGGTTTTGTTAATGAACATGACAAAGTGCTTTGGGATCCGTGGTTGAAAGCACAGCCTTAGTCAGTGTGGCTGTGTGTGGGGTGTTTATTTATCTACATGCTTTATATTTCTCTGTACGCTATATATTCACTTGCATTTAACAAACCTTAATTAGAAACAAAGCCGATAGGGAAGGAAATATAAACAGGAGTGTGCATGGAAATTGGAAGTTGATTGCTCACTGGCCAGCAGAATGCGTGGCTTGGGCTCGGGAGGGAAGGCTGTTTGGTTAAAACCGGCTCTGTTAAAAGGAAATGTGAAAAGAACGTAAAACATAAATCAATATGGAAAACAGGGAGGTGGATGACAACGTACATAAAGCAGAGGTTAGGAATTGCCTGTAGTTGTGAAGGCAGTTGGAAGGTAATGTGTCTGCAACTGAGAAAGTTCAGGCTTCTCAAAGGAAAGTTTTTCTGTGTGTTTTTTGTAAGAAAAAAAAAAAAAAACCAAACCCAACCCCAAACCAGAAAGTCAAGAACAAAGGAGTCCTGGAAGGGTCTGGATCCCACACCGGTTGGTAGTGCCGCTATCGCTGACGGCCCCGCTTTGTATTCCTGCCGCGTGTGCTGCGCGCGGATCGGGGCGCTGATTCTGCCGAGGCGTTTTGGGGGGAGCTGGGAAGGACACCGAGGTATCTGAAAAATCAGCAGCCTGCCTAACTCACGTGTGAGGGGAGGGGGGGAAACCAAACCGCCGGCGCTCTTTGCCCCATTGGAGTTAACTTTTCGTAAACCTTGCGGTGCTGGCAACTTTCCCGAGGGCTGGAGGAGAGCCAGCCCTGTGCCAAAAATGTGAGAGGAGACACGAGATCGCCCTGCTGTCAGAGAGGGTGTGGGCAGCCCGGGGCCGGCAACACAGAGGCAGTGCCAGGCTCCAACTCGACAATTCTCTGTTGCCCACCACGAGTTTTGCTGGGAAGCAGCATCACAGGAGAGGGGACTCGATATGGAGCATCAGCTGTGCCCGGGAATCCTAATCCTGAGCCCAGCTTTGGGCTCGGAGAGGAATGCTGGGGTGGGAGGGCTGTTATCCACTCCCCAGGTGGGCTTTCCCGGGGCATGCTGTGGCTGAGGTGCTGGACATGGACATCCTTGCCTGTCCTCTGAGCAAGCTGGAGACAGGACTCTTGAGTTTATAGTTAATTATAATGTCCATAACGTGCCTTAATGCCCTCAGGCACATGGTGGGATTTTTTGGGGTGTCCCGTGCAGGACCAGGAGTTGGGCTGGGTGATCTTTGTGGATCCTTCCCAACGTGAGATATTCCGTGGTTCTGTAAAATACAATATATTTAATTCCATGTCTGCTGCCACATATTTTAGTGTTCAGACATGGTCTCCTCTTCTTTACACATGCTCATGACCTGCTGCTGAGCACCCCACAGCCTCCTTCAGGCCCTGGGGGTGCAGGGGGATGCCAGTGGACACAGGGTTGGTTTGTACCTCCTCCTGTGTGGCTTTGTGGTCTCTATGGGGGAAGAGTTGAGCCATCCCCTTCAGGGTTACAGTCACACCGGGGCACTGACCTTGGAGCTCCAGGGAGGTGGCATATTCCAGGTGTGCCAGGACCACAGGAGCTGCAGGGGCATCCTGGCGAGCCCAGTGTGCTCTAGAGGGACATGGCAGAGCAGCAGGTCCAGGGAAAAACCCAGGATCCGTCAAGAAGCTGATCCCTCCTGTGTGCTTTAACATCAGATCTGCAAACACTGTCCTGAGACAGGCTGGGAACAAATTATTTTGGAATTAATGGGACTGAGGAGCAGAGCAGAGCCTGTGGTTTCAGGTCAGCCCTGTGCCTCCCTGCTGCTGCCTCCCCTCCCCTCCAATTGCCCGGGTTAATTTTTGACGAGGCACATTCCTTGCACCCACCTGCCCTTTGCATTTACAGGGGCAGCAACAGGAAAAACTCCTTTTGGAGAACAAATAAATCGGTGCCTCATCTAAATGCCCGCGTTGCAGCCATTGCCACTCTGCTCTGTGGCTTTTCCAGGCGGGAGCAGCAATTTGCTTGATCCCTGCTGAATTTCTATCTTCTCTGGGTGACAAAAGCATAGGGAGGAGATGCTGGAGGGGACAAAGTGGTGGGGGATGAGGGCTCTGGGTTGGCGTGGCCACCACTGTCCCCCAGCTCCGTGGGACACCCTGCAGAGGGATCTGGGGCTGTGAGGGGGATGTGTCTGTGCCTGGAAGGTGTTTCCAAGGGGGTTTGGGGTTATCCCCCAGGATGGGAGCAGCGATCCCCTTGGAGACGGGCTGAGGACCTGCCTGCACTAGTCGTGGCCGTTTGTGTACACATACCTGAGCTGGCTGGAGAGAGAGGTGGGCACCCACCAAACCCGCCCGAGGAGCTGGGTAAATAGTGAATGCTGAGCGCTTTGGAGCGAGGGATAAACGAGAGTGTGATCACCCCCAGCCCTCCCACTCCCGGCACACCGGCCCTGCTGAGATGGGTGCTGGGGGTGGATCTGTCCCGGAACGCGGTTCCCATCCCACCAAAAGCCCGTTTTTACCTGTCGGCTCCCCACCCTGGTGTGCAACCCCTCCCGATCCCGGATCTGCTTTGCGGAGCGGCCGGGGGCGAAGCGCGAGGCTCCCTGGTGGATCTCGTTGGGATGAAGGGGGGAGCGGGGAGATCCTCGGAGGCAAAAGTTCAGCCTTTAGATAAGGGGTAACGACGGGGCCTCCCGCGATAAGGAGCTGATGGGCCGCGCGGGAGGGAGGGAGGGAGACGCAGCAGAGGGGGTTGGGAAAGGGCTCTGCCCTGCCTGGTACCCAGGAATGGAGGAGCACGGGGGGGATCGCTGTGCCCTGCCTGGTACCCGTGAGCACAGGGGCATCCCTGCCTGATACCAAGGGATGCAGGAGCACAGGGAGTCACTGCCAGGTACCCAGGGATGCAGGAGCATGTGTGCATCCGTGCCTGGTACCAGGGATGCAGGAGCACCCAGGTATCTGTGTCTGGTACCCAGGGTTTCAGGAGCACAGGGGAATCACTGGGAATGCTGGAGGCAGGCAAGGACCCCTTGAGGGGCCTGGTGGCAGCAGGAAGGAGTGTGTGAGGTGCTGGGAGACGTGCAGAGATGTATCCATATGGATTTTGCATCGGTGTAAGGTGTTTCAGGAACGTGCTGGATGCACAAGTTGTGCCGGGGTGCAGGCACAGGGGTGGCTGTTCAGGGTGTGCCAAGCCCCCTCAGGAAAAAAGGATGAGGTGAAGGAGTGAGAATCATGCCCTGCTGTTTGCCCATCCCTGAATTTCCTTGCTCAGGATGAAGGGAGCGGCACCAGGTGTGGTGCCCCCTGACAGGGCTTGTGGCACCGTTTGCCAGGTGATAAAGGAAGATGAAACGGGCCACAAGGGCAGAAGACACAGCTATAATTGTGGCTGGTCTGTGCCTCCCTAAATGTTACATTCAGAAATGATAGTTTTAGGGGTTGGGAACAGTTGTGGCTCTTTGGAGAGCCCACAGGAGGAGGATGTCTGGATCAGACCCGAGCACAACATGCAGGACGTGCAAGTTCAGTCTCCCAGTGGGCACAAAAAGGGTCTGGAGAGCTCCAAAAGTTGGTGAAGCTTTATCAGTTGATCCAATAAATGATGTTCTTTCCACTGTATGTCTCTTAGAGTCAGACCATCACATCTGTAAAGCAGCCAGCACTTAAAACCATCCCACAGTAATGGTCTGTAAGTGAAGCAAAGTGAAGGAGCTGGCCGAAGGGAGAAGCTAAAATAGGGAAGTACTTGCCTATGATGTGGGAAATTAAATTAAAGCTCAGAATAAATTCATGCAGCCATTTAACATGAGTTTTCTAAAAAAAAAAAGCAAACTTGATTAAATGGCAAATTGGAGGAGGTCAACGGAGGTAAAAAGATGTTCTCTGGAAAGTGGAAGTGGTATCTAAAAGGAGAATATAGGAAGAAAATCAGAAACTGTGGTGTGGTGAATGTGAAGCCATATAAGGCAGGCTGAGAGGAATTTGAAAAATAACTTGAGAGAAGAAATAATTTATCCCCCCAAGTTTCCCCACAACAAATGGGTATTGGGAGGTTAAATCTGCAGGATGGAGCCCTTGGGAAGGTGGGGACTGACTTCAATGTCCCCCCAAATGGCTGTGGCCAGGGGGCCTCCTGCCAAGGAGCTTTTTTTCCCAGGGCAGGGCTGGGAGACTGCCCTGAAGGGATGGCAATAGAACTGATATTTTGCAATAAATCAATGAAATTAATATTCGGGCCAGAGGAAATGGGACGAGCATCCTTTAAGATGATCTCCCTGGGTGATCCGAGAGACCCCAGAGCAGTAATTTTAGAGGAAGAGCTCTCTTATGGATTAAAATCTGCTTAAAGAATGGGAAACAAAGAGTCAGTTTTCCCACTGGATGGGGTCAGCGTGAGGCTTGTGCTGGGTGATGTATTCATAAACGAGAGAGGGGTGGGAATGGGAAGGCCAGAGTGTTTGCAGATTATACAGAATTATTCAGGATGATAAAAACAACAGTTGTCTTGAAAATATTGCAAAAGGCTCTCATGACACTGGATAGCCGGGCTATAAAGTGGCAGATTAAATGTAGTCAGGGATGAATGAAAAGGGGATTCACATGGAAAAAATTACCCTAAACCCATGCATGCACAGTGGCAGTCTTTAAATTACTTATTAGCATTTTAAGAAAGAGATCTTAAAGTCATTGTGGATGGCTCTTTGAAAGCATCCACTCTGAACCGGGAGGGACTGGGAATGGGGGGTGAAGATGCTGGTACAGGAGAGGTGCAGGGGAGGGGTTGCTCCAGGGAAGATGCAGTTTGGGCTCAGGGGGGTGGAGGGGGGGCACAGAGGTGCATTGGACCGTGGGAGGTGTGAAGAAGAGGGTGATGAAGGGCTGAAGATGCTTTATTTTATATTTTTCCCCTCGCTCAGGAGCAACTGGAGGGTGAAGCCCCACCCCTGCCCATCCTTGGGCACTGGGGGGGCATCAGGAAACCCTTGGTGATGGGGTGCTTGTTACACCTCCTCCCTGAGCATTCCTGGTGCGCTGCTGGAGGTGGGATGGAAACCAGGAATGCTCATGGCCTTGGTGAACCATGATGGTGAACTCTCTGGGTCTGGGAACACCTTTAGGCTCTTGATTTTGGCAGGATGGCCAGGCAAGGGTGACATCCCCCACAACGCCTGTAGGTGCTTGTCTCCACCTTCCTCAGAGTTTCGGAGGCCAAGAGCACCTGGTTGGAGCTGGGGGGAGGAGAGGAGCTGCCCTCAGCCCAGGGTTCATCTTTTGGGGGGCAAAGGCTGGGTCAGGGGAGGTGCTTGGCTGAGCAGGTCGGGGTGGTGAGGGTGGCCAGGCGTGTGAACGTTCCAGTGGCGCAGGGGACGCCTTGAGCTCCAAAGGGCCAGACAAAGGGAACAATGGGCTCTGGCTGCCGAGCCCCTGGCCTGGGAGAGGAGGGGAAGGCAGTGGGGATGGCTGCAGAGGTCTGGGATTCCCTCTGCTCCCACCCAGGTGTTGGGGGACACGGGGACACTCAGTCTGCAGCGGGCTAAAGGACATCCCCAGTGATAGTTATCACACATGGGGCAGCTGCCTGTGCCCAGCTGGGGGCCTGTCTGGCAGTGGGCTTAAAACTCATCCAGTTCCATCTCCCTGCCATGGGCAGGGACACCCTCCACTATCCCACATTGCTCCAAGCCCCATCCAACCTTGGGTGGAGCAGTCACAGCTTCTCTGGGCAACCTGTGCCAGGGCCTCACCACCCACATAGCCAAGAATTTCTACCCAATATTCCATCCTACCCTGCCCTCTGTCCGTAGGAAGCCATTCCCCCTCGTCCTGTCACTTGTAAAAAGTGCCCTTGTAAAAAGTCCCTCTCCAGCTCTCTTGGAGCCCTTCTAGGCAGTGTAAGGCACAATAAGGTCACCACAGGATCCTGAGGATGGGTCCAAAGAAGCTGTTGGTGGTGTGGAATGAGAGCTTGGGAGCGATCTGGGCTGGCAAACACCTGTGCAGGCGAGGCATGGCAAAAAAACCTCCTGAGGGTCAGGGTTGGGCCACCCGGATGAGCGGGGGGAGCAGCAAGAGGGGAGGCTGAGAAAGCCCTGGGCCATCATAGAGAGGGTTTCAGTAGTCAGGGAGTCCCAGCTGGTGCACACCACATGCTTTTGGAGGGGGGGGAAATGGGCAGGAGCACGTGAGGGGTCACGTCTCGCCGCGCCGAGGTTACGGTCGCGTTCCGTGATTTGCTTTGCTTGTAATCCTGTTTCCAGGCCCCACAACTGCGACTCGGGAAACCTTTACCGGGAGCCTCACTTCATAAATCTTGGCCTTGTTTTACTTTTTAAGCCCGTCTGGTATCGGGGGACAAAGCGAGCAGGAGAAATGCGTGACCCGGGGGTGGGAGCAGGGTGGATGGAATGAAACAAGGTGTCCCCGGGGGGCTGCCTGCGGGGATGGGGGCTGGCCAGGCTGCAGGGAATGCCAGCTTTGGGAAAGCATTTCCTGGGGGTCTCTTCTCCTGCAGGATCCTGGCAGCTCCAAGGCTGTTTGCAGAGTGCCACTGCAGGTGACTGAGCACTGGTTTCGTGTCCCCAGCCTTTGTAGGCACGCTGTGCCAGCTGCTCTGGAGGGTACAGAGTGCCCAGAGCCTCAGGGCTTGTCCCCATCCCCTGTCACCTTTGCATGACCTCAGAGAGTCCTGGACAGCTGCAGAGCCAGTGCAGGGAGGGTGCTAATTAGGATGTTGGCTAATTAGGAGTCGGTGTCTGGTTGGTGGGAGGTGTTGAACGGGGTCTGCTGCGTGTCATGTTCAGTGCAAAGCTCGGGGCAGGAGGCAGCTTGTGAGTCTGCAGGGGGGACAAGGCCAGTTCAGGGGTGACAGGACCGTTCTAGGGTAGGTGGGTGCTGCTTTGGGCCCACCTGTGACCCCACCCAGCTGGGTGACAGACAGTGGTGTGGCTCTGCCATGGGACTGCTCGGAGCATCACTGGTGGTGGGGAGCTGCCTGCATGGTGTGGCTGTGCTGGTGCTTCTCAGAGGCAGTGCTGGCACACCTGGTGTTCTCCTCCTTTTGGCTTTTCACCTCTCTTCTTCCATGGCTGTAGGTGGAATGGAGAGTAGAGGAGCTGCTCACATTGGTTTTGGATTTTTTTTTGGTCTGATGTCAAACTCTTATGCCATCAGACTGAATAGCTGCCACAAGATTTTGCTGTGACTGACACCTGTTCTGGCTGCAGAGCAGCAGCTTTTGATACAAACAGATCCTCTGGAAAAGCTGAATTTACTGGCAGCTGCTCCCGTGTGTCTACTGGTCTCTCTTCCCAGGTTTGGCTAAACCTTGCTCCACTCAGGATTTTGCTGGGGGGGTCTCCTGGGCTCCACTGGTTTATGGACTGTGGGACAGGCAGGAGATGCAGGTGTGTGCAGGTGAGGCTTTGCCATCCAGGCTGTTCCCGCTGGGCCGCTGAGCTGTCCCCATCCTGGTGGGACACAGTTCATGGGTGTGCACAAGGCGGGAAAAGGAGCACTTGCCAAAAGCTGAGCGAGCCAACTCGACCGTTGCGGCTTCCCTTTCATCCCTGGCCGTTGCAGGAGCCCATCCTTCCTTATCTGTGGGGTTGGGGGTGAAGTTCAGCCTCTCCCCGTTGTGTCCCACGGTGTTGCTTTGCTGCTTCCCCGTCTCTGTTAGTCCCTGGGCAAGGAAAGGTGGGGCTGCAGGGAGAGGGGTTGAATTTTGGACTGGAAAGCAGGGGATGTGCAGGGGACACTGCCAGGGGCTGCTGTAGGTTTGGGACTAGCACGTTTGTGACCGACAGGAGGGACCAGCGGAGCCCACATGTCCCCGTGGCATTCTGGGTGGGATGGCAGGGGCTGCCCGTGTGGCTTCGTGCTGGGGGAAGCCAAGCAGGTCACCCTCAAGAAGAAACCTTGCCCTGTAATTTGGGTGGCCTAAATATGACCTGGGCTCCTGCTTGTGGGTGCTGAGCCCTTGGAAGGCTGACCCGGCGTTTTGCTGTGTGTTTGGGAGGTCCTTGGTGTGTGGGCTACGGAGGGGAAAGGGAAAAAAAGGGATTTATGAGGTCAGCCCTGGGTGTGGTGTCCACCAGCCCTGAATAACTCGGTGGCCAGAGGGGTGGAGAAGGGCTTGGCCCCTCTCTGGGTCTCCCAGGGCTGCTGACAGCTCATCAGGGTGATGTGCCCACCCTGTGTGTCACCACCAAGGTGCCCGTGCATGGTGTGTCGGTGTCTGTGCTGGGAGGAGGAACCCCATTAGGGGCACGGGCTCAGGTGATGGCACCCAAAACCACCACGGGCTCTCCTTCCCTTCAGTGCCCTACAGTCACACAGGGCTAAAATAAAACTGCTGGTGAACTCCCATCCCACAGAAAAAGCCCTGGGGGGACACATTCCTCTCCTGGCTGCTGTGATGGGGATGCTCAGCCAGGGTTTCTGAGGTGCTGGTGGCTTTTATTCAGTGCAGAAGAAGGGGTTGAAGTCACTGGTCTGCTCTTGTGCTCCGTGTGCTCCAGAGCTGGCCATGGCTTAGCGTGGGTGGGGGAGCCCACCTGGGCTGGGTGTGTGGTGGCCAGGGGGCAGATGATGCATCCTGCCAGGGAAGTATGATGAGGGTGAAGAGACAAACTGATGGATGAGTCAACGGAGCCAAAAAATGTAAATTAAAAAAAGGCAAACCTTGTTTGTGTTCCAATTCTGTAACAATAAAATGAAACAAACATCATGTTCACGTTCCCTGAAGAAATCCCACCCGCCAGTAGCACTGGGGGAGACCCTGATGGTCTGATGTCCCTGCCCCAGCCCCTTTTCCCATTTCCAGCTAAGCTGAGACTCTGGAGTGGGGCTTGGCTTGGTGTGACCCTGTGCCAAGCCTGGGCTGGGAGTACCCGCCCTCTCAATCTCCTGCCCTCCTAATCTTTATTTCCTTCTCAGACAGTCAAATTTGAGCACCCTGGCGGTGGTTTGGCCCCGGTGGGTCTGGTTTTCTGGGTCAACATCTGCTGGAGCATTTGGATACCCTCTCCCCAGGAGGACTTTGCCCATGTTGGAGACCATGAAGCATCAGCCTGGTAGAGACAGCGGGTGATCCACAACTCGGATCATCTCAGTTTAGGGAAGCTGGCTCAAAATCAAGTGTTTTAACTGAGCAGAAAATGTTGCTGTGGGATTTATTTGGTCTTTTAGAGGGGGTGGTGGAGGGCTCTGTGCTGATCCTGAGCTGTTTCTAGGGGAGAAGGACATTGAATTCCACTGCTGAGAGCACGGTTTTGTTGCACCTCCTGCACCCAGACGGTGTCCTGGTGGGGTGGTTATCCTTTGCCCTGCTCTGGGCTGCAGCAGGAATAAATACTCACTGGAGATGTTTTATTTTGGTCTGACAGGCTTTGGAGGCCGGTGGAGGTGGGAGCTGGGATGTCCCACAGCGGGGCTCGCCAGCCTTTAATACTTGGAATACTTTTGCCGCCTGCACTCGCAGGGCTCTGGTGGGGATGAGACTTGCTGGTCTCCATGGTTTTATGTGCCATGGGACCGTGCCAACAGTTTAATCACAGCTGAACCCTCACAGAGCAGCATAAAAAATGTTGTAGTTGGGATTAGGTTACCCATCCTTCCTATAAAAGACTCTATAAACAGTCCATCAAGCCCCAGCATTCCTGTGTTGGCTGTGAGGTCCTTTGCACTTAATGGCTCTGGCATTTGCTTTGACTGAGCCCTTTCTGGGGGGGCAGGCAGGGATGTAAAGGAGCCCCCGAAGGATGGGTTTGCTGCCTGCATTCGTGGGGGAACCCAACTGGGCTGGTTTGGCAAGAGGCGGTGTTGGATGTCAGAGGATCTGGCTGGGGAGGCGGTGGGTGAGAGGCAGCCATGACAAGCCCAGGAGGCACTGACAACAGCAGCTGCTCCCTCCCCATTGCTGAGGGCTTTATCCATAGAGATTTGCTATTTGCCTGAGAGTTTTCCCTAAGCTTGGGGCAGGCAAGGAGCTGGGACTCTTCTCCCGTCTCCCAGATCTGTCTTGCTCTGCTGTAGCTGAGTGATGCTCCTGAGTTAAAGCTCCCCAAACTTTCTACAAATTCTAAAGCTTGGTCTGGGGACCAGGTGGTGTTTTCTATCCATGGGTGTGCCTTCACCTTCACCTTCTTCCCCTTCATGTGTGATGCCTGCCATGGAAATGCTCCTGGTTTAATACCATCGATGGGACTTTCTTGAGGTGCTTTGAGTTTTGTTCATCCTTTGGTGAGCCAGAGGGGAAGGGAGTGGATGGATGCCCAGGGGTGATGCTGAGGCTGTTCCTTATCCTGATTGCTGCATCCTTGAGGCAGGTGTGCACACCTTGATCGTGCTTTGGGGCTGCTCATCTCTGGGACACTCTTGATGCTCCTGCCTGGGACAGTCATCTCCTGGAAACCTTAAAACCATAGTTATGCTGGGGAGGGGAAGGAAGAGCCCCAATCCTCCTGGATGCCAGGGGGTCCCAGCTGTGGTGGCAGTCCTGTGGGTGACACCTGCCTGCTTGGAAGGGGACTGAAGCCATCCCAGTGCTTCACACACAACAAATGTCTGTCAGGTGGGAGCAGCATCCGTGCTGTGGTGCCAGAGCTGGGCACAGAGGGCACCACGTCACTGGGACCATCTGGAGCTTTTCCTGGTGCTTACATCTGCTGGGCCACACCAGCTCCAGGGGTGGTTGCTGGAGGAGACTGGGGCTTTCCGGCGCTGAGTTTAAACCCAACAGGGTTTAATTTATTTTAAGGTTTGTACAACCCCTAAATTTTCTTTGAGGGTGATTTGATCAATTTAATCGTCATCACAAAAATGGGATTTCTAATGTAAGCTGTAAGCAAGCCCCCCCTGCCTCAGTATCCTGCCGAGGGCAATTCAGCCCACCTGCCTGGCTGGCCTCGATCATCAGCCTGTCCTTGGAGGCCCTTTCCTCTCTGTCATTACTATCTGGAGAAAATTAACAACTACATTAAAGTGGGAGCATTATTTTTTCATATGGTGAATGCCAAGGGAGGTGAATCCCATATCCTTCACCTGAGAACGCTCTGCAAGCCTGCAAGGGCATTACATACCTCAGCAGTGCTTTCCTTCACTCCTCTCCATCACTGCTGACTGTAAAGGCAAAAAAACAACCTGGGGCTGGTTCCTGCAGAGCCCACCGAGGTCCAGCACTGGGAAGTATTACTTGGAACCCGCCTGCTAATGAGTTCTTAATCCATTTGGGATGTTTTTTGGTGATGTGGGGTCCAGGCTGTGGCTGGCACAGCAGCTCTGCTCCCCTTGCTGCCCTCATGCCTCCTGGTTTTGGCACTCAGACGCTCTCCTGCCTCGTACACGACTCCTCTCACCCATCCAGCTTGTAATCTCAGTGAAGAATGAAATCAGATTTGTTTGACAAGAGCTGTTTCCTGTTCGAAGTATGTTGACTGGTGCTAATTATACTCCTGTTCTTTAATTCTTTATGATTGGAATTACATCAGCTTTTTCATTATTCTCCCAGAAGTGATTTCAAACCGAGCGAGACCTTGAGTGCCTGCCATTCCCTCACGTTGTAATCCCGGTGCATCCACCAGACGTGATCCTTCTGCTCTGAGATGCTCTGCATTAGTGTCTTCAAGGACTTACCAGCTTTCTTCTTCTCCTCCCAGGCATCCCCTCATGGGCTTGTTAATTCTTGGGAGTCTGCTGGGTCTGTCACTGTGAAATGTGTTTGATTTTCTTAGTTCTCCCTCTCCCCGTTGCCGTGGTTCAACCCCAGCTGGCAGCTGGGGTTATTTTATCCCCACATGGATAAAATACACAGATATTCCCTGGAATGGGCTGCCCAGGGTAGTGGTGGAGTTGCCATCCCTGGAAGTGCTCCAAGGTGTGTGGATGTGGCACCTGGGGACACGGTTTAGTGGTGAACAGGGCAGTCCTGGCCTAATGGTTAGACTCCATTGTGGCGTTTTCCAACCTCAGGTATTCTATGATCCCTTAGTCTATGGACCATCCCCTGTAAAATGTCCATAAAATGTCCATAGAATGTCCACTGAGTTCATTAGGCCCATGACTTCGGGCTCCACCTTTTGTGGTGGTCACTTAGACAGGAGAGGTGACAAAGGGAATGGGGACACTTTCTGGAAACACAGAGTGCTGGAGAGAGCTGCATGGGTTTGCTGCACTGCCCAGTGACTCCTGCAAACCTCCACCAGCACAGGAACCAGGCTGGGGAGCTTTCCTTTGGCTTTTTCCCAATTTGCTCCTAATGGCTCGTCCCAGAATTTGATTTTGTCAGATCTGCTGTGGAGGTGTCGCGCAGGAATTTGATGTGGTCATGGTTCCTTGGCCTTGTTTATGAAAGTGTCATCACCAAAGCAGCCAGAAATGAAGATAAATGAGGGCTGTGGGTTCTCCCACCTCCACCAGGCCGTTGCCTGTGGAGAAAAGAGCCAAGTTGTTTGGCCCCCTCACGGTCCTGACGCATCCGTTCCAAAGTCTCGGTTATTTGCTAAACGCCTGCAAACGTGTGTGATTTTTAAGGAATTACAGCCAGACCTTCCCTGGGTCGTTAGTTATGTATAAGCTAAGGAATCCTGGTTGCTCAGGGGAGGAAGCAGCCCTGTCCTCTGGAGGGCTGTGGAATAACATCCCGCTTTCCTAATAAAGACACAAACTGGCTGACCACAGCCATCCTTCACACACACGGTTACCAGGAACCACAGCGAGGGAAGGTCTGACTGAGAGTAAAAAAACTACTGATGGAGAGTAAAAAAACCTGTTAATCACTCTGGGAGGGGAGCAGGAGTAAGAAGACGACAGCACCACCAGCCCTGGGCTGTCTCAGTGGTTTTTTTCCGTGTTTCTATGAATTTGAACATTTTTTTACTTAGCATTTTGTCTGTGTGCTGAAAAGAATAACATCACCATAACTTTTTCTTCTCTTCAGACAGGGATTTTTTCCATAGGTTTCTCTTATTCACTTCCTGCCAGTCACAATAAAATATGGATTGTGCTTATTCTCCTTCTGTTTCTCATGCCTTGCCTTTGCGTGTGTGGTTGTCACGAGCACTTTGTTCCTCTGGGGCTGGTTTGGGTTGAAGTTCTTGTCTTCCTAGGTTGCCTTTATATATAAAAAAACCCAGTTGTTTAAACTTTTCTTTGAGTTACAGAATCACAGAATGGTTTGGGTTGGAAGGGACCTTAAAGATCATTTAGTCCCAAACCCCTCTGGTTTTCATTTGTGTTTTTTTTTGCTCCTGTTTCCTGGTTGATTCTGGTTGCGAATTTTATGAGATATGGGAAACTGATACATTTGGAGCAACAGGCAAAGCCATTTCAGGGTTTGGCCTGTCCTCCCTTTGGCCCACACAGGCTGAGGCCATCAGTTCTGGGGCAATTCCATGTTTCCATGCTTCCAGTCCGGTGATTCAACCCTCGTTCTGGTGTCATTACGAGGTCCAAAATTGGAGACCTCGGGGTCTTTACTGCACTTTGTGCATTAAAATTATGTAACGAGCCTGACCTCAGTGCTCACAGGGTGATACAGTGGGACAGGGACAGATATTGACAGGTACCAGGCACCAGGGTGAGAGGCAGAAACCCTGCCCTGAGAGCTGGGTTGTTGGCTCTGTGTCGTCACGTGTTGCCTTTCCATCGTGGGTGTCACTGCACGTGTCCTGACACGTATGTCCTGAGCTGTAATTTGTTGTATTCCTGGTTGTAATTTGTATTGGTGCAGGGGGGGGCAGGGACTCAGCTGAACCAGGGTCTTCTCCAGCATCCTCTTCTGCAGAACTTCCTGGTGATGAGTTTATAGGATCACACAATCATTAAGGTTGGAAAAGGCCTCCAAGATCTTTGAGCTCAACTGTCAACCCAGCACTGCCATGCTGGCCACTAAACCATGTCCCCAAGGGCCACATCTGCATGTTTTTTGAACAGCACTGCTCTGGGAAGCCTCTTCCAATGCCAGACCACCCTTTCAGTGAAGAAATTTTTCCCAAATATCCAACCTAAATCTCTCCTGGCACAACTTTGAGGCTGTTTCCTCTTGTTCTGTCTCTTGTTCCCTGGGAGCAGAGCCCAATTCCTCCCCTTGGCTCCACCCCATCAGGGAGCTGCAGAGCCAGAAGGTCCCCCCTGAGCCTCCTTTTCTCCTGGCTGAGCCCCCCCAGCTCCCTCAGCTGCTCCTCATCAGACTGGTGCTCCAGACCTGTAGTGGGGACCAGTCTTGTGTGGATGAGCCTGGTGTCAGTGCAGGGAGACCCTGCCTTCCTCCTGCCTTGCTGGCCTGGTGCATCTGCTGGATTTTTGTTCCAAAACACAATAAAGAGGAAGCAATGCTGGTTTTTCCCCCCCACCAAATAAGTTTTAATACTCAACAGATGAACATCCTGGAGTAGGGGGTGTGTTCTCAGTAGGTTCACGGGGCTCCCACATCCTCAGGTGGTTAATGTGGAGATGGGCCTGGATGATGTTTCCCAGCCTGTGTTTCCATCCAGCCTTCCTGTGGGCAAAATTTAGAGCTGCATGTTGCAGTTTCACCTGCCAGAAAAAGTGAGCACTGGGTTGGCAAACAGGGATTTGGATGAGATAGTGGCTGGAATCACTATATAGGAATGATTTGGGATCCTGCTGTGTCTCACCTTCTAGAAGGAAAAGATTTATCAGCTCCATCAGTCCATCAGTAAAAGGAGGCAGCTCTGTCTGTGATCAGAGCAGATGTCTAGCTCTGGTGTTCCTGTTCCCAAGGTCCCCCTGCCCCAGCTGGAGCAGTGATCAGGGTAACTGGATTTGGACAGCCAGTTCCTGGAAGCATCCAGTGCTGGAGATCCCCCAAGTCCCCAGACAGCCCTCCTGGGAAAGAATGTCCTAAATCATCTGTTAATATCCAACTTGAGCATCTCAAGTCAGAATTTTTATTTTAAAAAGTCTCTTGTGGGTCAAGATGTCCATCCTGGAGTGACTTGCTGTTCTCATTTTATGGGATGAGTCACTTCTTGTTTTATGAGATGAGATCCCTTCTACGTAGCTGAACGTGGGTGGGGGCTGTGTTTTCCCTTCATGAATTCCAGCTTTCTCTTTAAAAGAAGAAAGAAAAGAAGCTTTGCATCTTTCTGGGAATGGCCATGCTGAGGGTTTAAACCATGTCTTTATTTTTGATTCTCTTCTTGTTCTTCCCCAAGAGCTGGTGGTGCATAAATAACACTGCCTGGTGGTGCTGATCCCATTTGGCCACGGCCCCTGTCCTGGAGCTCTGGGGAAAGAAGCACCAGGGAGGAGGTGGGAAAGGAGCTAATCCAGAAGCTGACTTGTCTCTAAGGCACGGCTCACAACGTTTCTGTGTGCACAAAACTAGAAATGTCTGCACACATCTGGAATTCCTCACTGGAATGGTGCTACACTAAATGCTGTAGAGCATCAGAGGTTCTTTTCTCAAGGGCATGGAGTGACAGGAATGGCTTCTCAGTGTCAGAGGGCAGGGATAGATGGGATATGGGGAAGAAATTCTTCCCTGTGAGGGTGGGGAGGCCCTGGCACAGGGTGCCCAGAGAAGCTGTGGCTGCCCCTGAATCCCTGGAAGTGTCCAAGGCCAGGTTGGACGGGGCTTGGAACAACCTGGGCTAGTGGAAGGTGTCCCTGCCCATGGCAGGGGATACAACAAGATGAGCTTTAAGATTCCTTCCAAACCATTCTGGGATTCTGGGATTCTTTTTCCTTGGAGCAGCAATTTGCAATCCTATCCCAGCTTCTCCTGAGTCAGACCAGGGTGATTATTTGCAGGTAGCAGAGCTGCCTCCTCCCACATTCCAACAGCATCTCACATGTGGAGGATGCAGCGGGAGAGGCTGTGGCTGTGAAAGATGTCCAGGTGTGGGAGCAGATCCATCCTGGCACTGGGAATGCTCCCTCCATCCCTGCTCCCACCTGGTCCCTCCTCATTGGCCGCAGCAGGGTTTTTAATCGCCGTTTCCTTGTGAAATCAGGAGGATTTCTGGCTGTGAAATACAAATGATAGGAACTAAATGCTGTGTAATGGGTTCCACTTGCAGCCTCTGGTGGCTGTGTGTTTCTAATAAAAGCCTCTGGAGCGAGGCAAAGGCTCCCAGCCGGCAGGGGATCGGGATGGTGGGGAGGGCTGGGTCCCACTGCCGACCTGCAGGGTCCCCACAAGGCTCTGGGGCAGCTGGGGTGGCTCTTGTGAGGTGAAACAGCTGGATATGGAACAGTCAGGTATGCTACCCCACGGGGATGTGAGCCAAGGGAAGGAATGGGTTACCAGCAATGCTCTTCAAGGGGGAGATGTGGGGCTCATGGAATCACAGAATATCCTGAGCTGGAAGGGGCCCACAAGGATCATCCAGTCCAGCTCCTGGCCCTGCACAGGACACCCCAACAATCACACCCTGTTAGTGCAAATGCTCCTGGAGCTCTGGCAGCCTTGGGGCTGTGCCCACTGCCCTGGGGAGTCTGTCCAGTGCCAACCACCCTCTGGGGGAAGAACCTTTCCCTGAGATCCAACCTGACCCTCCCCTGACACAGCTCCAGCTGCTCCCTCAGGTCCAGATGTGGGGTTTGGGGGAACAGGGCAGCAGCAGGACTTGCTCTGCATCATCATGGGGCACAAAGGTGCCCTGAGGACAACCCTGCAGCCCAGGCTGGCTGTGAGGATGGCAAGTCCATGGATATGTGGGATAATCAGGGTGTCAGCGTGGAGGGAAGCACGTGGGCAGCTCTTGATGCTTTCAAGCTGGGGGATAGATGAGTCACCCCAAGAGTTGTTGCAGAGGTAAACAGGGCTTTCACACCTTTTATGTGCAATTCTGCAGCATTAAGAGTGGAGGGGGTGGTGGTGGGGTTACCACAGTGCTCCAGCAAGAAATGGATTTACAGGTGTGTATTGGAGGGGCTCAAAATGGGCTGGTCAGAGGAAAATTTCACCACTCTGAGTGGGTAATCAGCACTTTTGGGGCAGCATTGCTAAGGAGTTCCCCATCTGCAGCAGGTACTGGTGTTGAGAGAGCAATAAAGGCCAGAGGGGATGGATTGGTTACACCTCAGACAATGTGGTAAATCAGGGGAACAGGAGTTGGTCTGAGTATGGTCAGGCTGTGTCTGGGAGCAGACAGGGTGGTCCATGGCTATGGGACATAACCAGGACAACCAGGAAGTCTCTGGCTCTGAAAACACCTTGGAAATCAGGCATTCTTGGAGTGAAAGAGCTGATCATGTCCTTGCTTGGTGCGCCAGGACATACCTGGGTGTTCTATCCTTGTGATCCAGAGGCCAGCCCTGGGTTCCTCTGCATCTGTTTATGGTGTCCAAAGCTGAAGGAGAACCAAAATAAAAATGAACTGGTTTAATGATCATGACTCAAGGTGTGGAAACCTGCCCACTGTTGGCTTTATCCAGCAGACTGAGAAGTGTCTGCTGCCTTGTCTGCTGGTACCAGCCTGGAGGAAGGGTTGTTAATCGGGAAGGTCTGTTTAATTAGACAGGGCAGGATTCTGCGGCTTGGAAGCTGGACTAATTCAGCCTGGTAGAGGAGCATGTTTTTAATAACGTGTCTAATTAACTGTGCAGCAGCTCACCCAGGAATGGAGTCGATTTGCTATTGCTCGAATCTGGAGATCAAAAGATGGCTGATTTCTCATAAACTGGTTTTGACCTCCGGGGCTCCTCCCTCCAGCCAATGCTCCTCTCCTGTCTCCAGCCATCCTGGGCACGTGTTGGGCTGGTGGGATGGCCAGGTATCCTGGCTCCCACCCCCTGCCACGGTCAGGGACACCTTCCACTAGACCAGGTTGCTCCAAGCCCTGTCCAACCTGGCCTTGGACACTTCATGTGTGAGGCTGGAGATACCTGGACACGACCACGTGGATCACGGCCTGGCACTTACCCTGTGGGGCTCCTGGGTACAAACCAGGGCTCCTGGGGCTTCCCATCTTGGGAATTTTGACAGCAGCATCAGCTGCCTCCTTCTGACAGACTCTCCCTTGCCTGTGTAACCCCGGGAAGTGCTGGCTCTGGGCAGGGCCAGAGCAGATGTTCCTGTGTCACCCGCCTGACCCCGGGATCGATGGAGCTGTGAACTGGCCTTTGTTCCCCCTGTCCCTGCGGCTGCCACCCACCCCCAGCCGTGACAGCCGGCCCTGCTGCCCACAGCCCCTGGCCCAGGGGCGGAGTGGGGGTCCCACTGCCCCCTGGCCAGGGGGGTCAGCACCCAGGGGCTTCCCCACCCCCTCCCTTGCAGTAAAAAAAGGAGGCAGAGCTGTTTTGTTGTGGTGTTTTCCAGGGTCTGATCTTCTCTGCACTGTGGGGAGCAGAAACATCTTGGTTTTGGGCTGGCCAAAGCAAGTGCTCTCCCCAGAACTGAGTGAGAAGCTGCCAGCTCTGTGCTCTGTAGGGGATGCTGGGGGATAAGAGCTCTGTCCCTGGGCACAGCATCGCCTGCTCAGCCCCATCCCAGGTGCCACCTCACAAGGCTCCTGATGGCTTGTCCTTGCCATGCTGTGTCTGTGCTGGCTGGGTGTGGCATTGGCTGTGCAGAGGGATGCAGAGGAGCCACAAGCTCGTGGCTGCACCTGATACCTCTGCTGCTTTATCCTCAAAACTTACTTGGGGGTGGGGGTTGGGTCCCCATTGCTGCAGCTCCAACTGGGCATCTGAGGTGCAGAGCAGCATGAGGGGTGCAGGACCAAACCACTTGGATTTTGGCCTGGAGGGCTCCAGCACTGGATCCACCCTCTCCAATGCTCATTCTGCTTTCCTATATCCTGGCTAATGCCCTGGTCACCTCTCTGGTTTGACTCCTGCCAAGGTGTTGGCTGAGCTGTCTGGGCGACTGCTGAGGCTTTTGTGGGCTGTTTCTCCTCCCAGGATTTGGTGATCATGTCTGGGGGGGGCCAGGGTGGATCCTGCAGCAGAGCTTGTGGAACCACCATGGCCACTCTGCAGGCATGAGAGAGGCACTAGGTGCTTTAGGATCCTCCTGGTCCAGGAAGGGTTTTCTGAGCAGCTGGACATGCCCACATCACTTTGCAGCAAGTCCCTGGGGCACTGGGACATCTCCCTCCCTGAGGCTCTCCCAGAGCTGCCCCTTGTCTCTTGGTGGGGATGGGGTTGGGCAGAGACCCCAAAGCTCCTTTCTACCAGCCCTTTGGGATGCTGCAAAATCACTGCCCACCCTTGGACTGCACTTGTCCCTGCGTGGTGCCCACCACAAGGTGTTGGGGAGGGGAAAGGGGAGCTGTTGGTCCCAGGGCGGTGCTGAGCACGTCATGGAGCTGCTTGAGAGCAAAGAGTTGTCTTGGGGCTGACGTTGCCATCAGGAAACAACTCCAGAGTTGTTTTCCTGACCCTGACCCCTCACAGCCCTTGCTCCTGGATGAGGCAAGGTGAGCAGCCCCCCGGGGCTGCCAGAGAGGGGTCTCAGGTGTGTCCGTGGCTCTTGGCATCTTCTGGGCACTGCTGGTGCCCCAGAGCCAGCACTGCTCATCCCTCCTGCCCTTGTTTTGGTTGGGGTGTCTGTCTTTGCTGCCTGTCTTCACACTCAATCATCCCTGTGGACTCTCCTTTCCACACCTCCGGTTGTATTTGTTTTTGGTGTACTTAAAAATTCCTTTTCCCCCCACCACTTTCTGTCTCCTGGCAGTCGATTTTTTCATTGATACATCCTTTTGCAACTGTCTGCATCTCAGAGCTGCTAATTCGCTGCTGCCAACTTCCCCCGGGTTTAATTTATACAATATGTTTATTTTTACTGCAATTTTTTCCTTTTATTCCAAGCCAAGATAATTTTGAACTCAAGACGCCTTCTTTTATGATTGCAGATTTATGAGATTTTGGCAAAGCCGCCGTAAGCCGTAATTACTCTTCATTGTTTTTGTTTACATTCCCCCTCTCCCCCCCTGCCCTGATCAATTTTTGCTAATAATCCCTTTCAACTTCTGGAAATTGCCCTTTTCCCACCTCGGGGTGTGGTTTCTTTTTTTTTGGTGGATGCAAAAATCTCTTCCCGCAGCCGTGGAACCGGATTAGGGTTGTTTGTAGCTGTGCAACCCCGGCTGCACCAGAGGTGAGCTCCACTCTGCCGCTCCCCACATCAGTTGTTCTGTGATGGAAGAGTCTCCACGAGCCCTTGGGGGTCTCCAGTGGCAGCCTGGACCCCATTCTGTGCCATCCTGCAGCCCCATGAGCAGCGCAGCTGGTTCATAAGCTCCTGCCACGTGCTGCAGGCTGGGCTGCAGAGCTGCAGCGTGGACATTCCCCACTCCTGTGCCAGTCCCTGATCCTCCAGTTTCCTCACTGCAGCCCTTGTGGGTGATGTGCCTGTGGCCCCACAGCCCACCCCCTGCCTGCTCCAGGGATGCTTTTTCCCAGTGGAATGCAGCTGCATGGCGGGTGGATGGATGGATGGATGGATGGATGGATGGAAGGATGGATGGATGGATGGATGGATGGATGGATGGATGGATGGATGGATGGATGGATGGATGGATGGATGGATGGATGGAAGGATGGATGGATGGATGGATGGATGGATGGAAGGATGGATGGATGGATGGATGGATGGAAGGATGGATGGATGGATGGATGGATGGATGGAAGGATGGATGGATGGATGGATGGATGGATGGATGGATGGATGGATGGATGGATGGATGGATGGATGGATGCAGGACATCCCTTGTCCAAGCAGTACCAAGTGGCACAGACTGATGGAACATCCCCTCAGTTTAACCCACTGCCTTGTGAGGGGGAATTAAGAGGGAAGAGGGAAGATGGGCTTTTCCCAAGGAGGGAAACATTTCCAGCTGACTAAAAGTACCCACTCTCTCAGCTGCTGGGGCTTTATCTGAAGCGGAGAGGGGGGCTGGAGGGGACAGAGGGCTTGCATTTCTGGCAAACCCCTGGAGATAGCAAAAGGGTGGCAGCAGGGAGATGCTTCGGCCTTTTTGGAGGGACTAGAGGGAAGCCAAGATTCTTGAAGGGATTTTCCTGCATCTGTCCCAGGGAGAGGCTTCCTGTGGCCTGGAGGCTGAAGCCCCCCCATTGCCCATGGCATGGAGTGTCCCTTTTTTGGCTTGGCAAAAACCAGGCAGCAGTTCCTCCCAAGCTATTCCTGCTTGGGGCTGCCACCCAGGAGCAAAATGTCAGGCATGTCAGGTAGCTAGATAGATCAGACATGTGTGATGTTGGCTGGGGGACCCCAATCCTGGTGCCCCTGAGGCGAGGGTAGCCAGGTGCCTGCAGCACTGCCTGTCCTTGCCTGTCCCTGCCTGTCCCTGCTCCTTCCTGCACCCATCCTGAGCTCTGACATGGACTTGTTGCAGGGGAATGGCTGGAGTTAGGGATGTTGGGAGCAGCTGCATGGGCTGCAGGCAGGGGCTGGCTCTGGACAGGGGTGGCACCAGTGCTGGGCAGCAGCTTTGGGCATCTCTCCACCCTGGGTAGTGCCCCTGGCTGTTTTGCAAAGACCTGGTCATGGGAGAGGTGACCAAGGTCAATCTGCCAGGCTTGGCTGGGAAGGGGTTCATCCTGCCCTTTAATTCTCCTTTGCTGGGCCCTGACCCTGCCTCTCCTCACTGGCCCTGGCCCAGAACCGTGGGTGTGTCATTGTGGGGTGGTGGGGCTTTTGCTGCAGCTTGGGCCGTTTGGAGATAACATCTTTCCCCTGTAAATGTTATTATCCTGTATATGTTTGGGCCCAGAGGGTGGGTTGGGGGGGGTGTCACCATCTGTGTTTTCCAATAAAAGCAAATTAAAATTGAAGCCCATTAAGGGTAGCTCCATTGGGATGCTGAGCAGGGCTCCGGGACCTGCTGGGAATGAGTTGCTTGCAGCCCGTGGTGCCACTACGCAGGGTGACACCAAACCCTCATTTCAGTGCCAGCGGTGCTGGGAGGTGGCACTGGCTGCACACACCATCCCAGCCCTGGCCCCGAGGGCAGGAGGGGCAGAGCTGGCCACAAAGCCATGCCCTGGGCTCATGCCACTCCTCCTGGTCCCCTCTGTGCCCCATGATGGGCAGGGGATAATGGGGAAAGGGTTGGATGTTGCCCAAGAGCCAAGCACGTGCTCCTTACACAGTGATGCTCTGCAGCCTCTGGGCTTCCTGCTGCGCTCCAGACCTCCCGAGGTGACCTTGTCCCTGTGCCTGGAGGTGCAGACAGTGGGGCTGGGAATGCAGGATGCTCCACCTGGGACACAGGAGAGTGGCTGTGGGGTATCAAAGGGACAGGGCAGTGCTGCCTGCACCCTGGGCATTACACCTTTGTTCCAGCTGGCCCTGGTGCACCGTGGTGGGGGCAGGTTATTATGTTATAAAGCAACTTTTGAGGCCCTCCCAAAGCACCCCTGTGTCCATCCCTCAGCGAGGGAGAGACCTGGAGACTCTCAGGAGCTACATGGCCCTGCTCCATTGTCTTGGAAGGCGGCTTACAATGGATTTTAGTCTTTACTGGGCGTGGATGAGGCTGGATGCAGGTGAGGGCAACATTTCACCCCGGGATTCCCTCACTCGAGGTGTCCCACTGGGTGAGACGCTCAAGGTGGGGTCGGTGCCGCCGCGGGGAGGAGTCATTAGCGGTGACAGTAGCTGCTAAATGCCTGCATCTGTGTCTCCTCTGTGTGGCTCCCGCATTCCTGGCAGCAGCAGGAGGGCCTCTGCTCGCTGGCATTTGGCATCTGCATTGTCTCTTCCCGTCAGCCTGCCCTCGCCTGAACCCAGACCACCTACAAGTCCCGGCTCCTTTAGGGTCAGATGCTGCCAGTGGGCCCCGGTGCTGCTGCAGCAGCTTCCCAGAGTCTCTGGTGGGGTTATCCTGTTTCTGCTGACCGCTGGAGCAGATGGTGTGGGGAAGCTGGAACAGACAGGATGCATCCGCAGGCACGACCGAGACGGCGTGGCAGTTGGATGGAGCGTGGCCCTCCCTCCCCTCCAGCCTCACCTGCTCCTTCAGCAGGGGCTGAAAGGTCACAAAATCAGAATTCCCAGCTGAGAGCTGGAGCTGTTGCTCCCTTGCCAGCCAGGCAGGCGAGAGGGACAATCCTGGATGGGCTGATGGGTGCTTAGAAAGCAGGACAAGTGCTCGGGTGATCTGCAGGACCCCTGGGACTGCCAAGTTGGGCTTTCCCCTTTGTTCTGAGCTTCCCAGCAGTGGAGCAGTTGGCACTGGGCAGGGCAACAGCACGAGGCCTTCAGAGGGAGAGGAGAGGCTGGGAAGAGGAGCTGGGAAGCTGCTGGATTTGGGTGATGGTGGTGCTCAGCCCTAGCTCACCCAGGGACATGGCCACGTGCCCAAGGGCCAGGTGCAGCTCTGCTCCAAGCCCTGCTTTCCCTATTCCCCCATCTAGCACGAGCTGGAAGCCAAGGGCCTCAGTGATCTCCTTCTACAGAGCAGCATCAGCCCCAGGTTTGGTTCCCTGAGGATGGGTCAGAAAGGTGTAGGGGATCACAGGAAGGGGAGGATTTAGGTGGGGATGGGAAAGCACAGCCCAGCTCATGGCATTTCCCCTGGCAAGGTGTGGAACTGCAGGGGGAGTTTTCCCTGGGGCTGCTGAACTGCTGGGCCAAGGGCAAGGTGTTGGGGCCATCCCCTTAGTTCGACACCTGTCCCTAAGAGTCACCAGCAGCTGAGGATCACCCAGCAGCTGAGTGAGGGTGTCCCAGCAGGCACTGTTGAGCTCTACCAGCTCCCAGCACTGTCCCCTGCTGACTCCGGGGCTGGCTCCTGTCTCACAGGGCTAGCAGGTGGGCATGGCTGATGTCCAGATGAACTGAAGGTCCCAGGAAGCCCCACGGCTCCCCAAAAGCGGGGACATCTTTCCCTCACCAGTGTTGTGTGGTGTCTCTGGGATCAGGCCTCCCTGCTCCGTGTGCCATCACTCTGGGGCCTGGCTGGTGGGTCAGAGGTATTCTGGGGGATGGAGATGCTGGACATCACCCTAATTCTTAGGTCTCTGAGACTGGCAGGACCTAATTTTTCAGGGAAGCACTTCAGGTACCTCTCGGCTGTGTCCACAGCTCCAGGGCCATGGGCACGACCCGCTGTGCCGCCCTCGGGGTGGCCTTTGGAGCTCGGGGTGCAGGGTGGGTGCTGACTCTCCCCATCCCAGCTCAGTCAACTGCCTCTTCTCACTCCCTATCAATCACTCTCCCTCTTGGAGTTTAAGTGGATCCCTGAGTGAAGTATCCCGAATATCCTGTAGCCGCCGGCTCACAATGCACCGCGCTGTTCCCGCGCCAGCGGCTCAGCCGGGGGGGGGATTGGGTTTCAGCCTGTTCCGCTGGCCCCCGGCCAGGCAAAGCAAAGCTCGGGGCTGCAGGGAAGGGCCACTGGGTTTGCTCAGCCCCTCTCAGCTCGTGCTGGCAAAAATATTATAATCAGGCTCCAGCAAAGCGCAGGAGGCAGAGAGGGGGCCTTTCAACTTCGGGCAGGGTAAAGGGATCTGCGGCGGGGGCTCCTCGGGCGGGGGACAGACGGGTTTCTCATTAACCACCCCCCCCGCCCCAGGATGCCGTGGCTGTGCCTGAGGCCAGGATGGGAACATGGTTCCAGGAGCACACGTTCCTGCATGGAGGAGCTCATCCCAAGCTGTGGTGTCTCCGGTGTGGATCCTGGTCTTGCTCCACCTGGCTGGGCTCTGACACCGAGCATCCCTCCAGCCCGGAGCTGATGAGGTGTGTTGGGTGGGCTTCCGGGTCATGTCTGGGACATGGTGACAAGGAATGATCTCCTGCTGGCTCTGACTTTGCTCCCAACCCATCTGAGAGGGCTGGACAATTTCTTGACTGCGTTGCACATCCAGCCATGGCTGATGCAGTCGTGGCTCCCTGAGAAGATCACTCCCTGTGTTGTTAATATTGTACCAGGACTGAAATGCTGGCAAGTGTCCTACCCTGAGAGAGGAGCTGGTGTGAGGAGTGAAAAGGGAAGGGAAGAAGTTGTGGGTGGAAAAATGAGGGTGGAGGCTCCAACTATCTGTGGGGCTATTTATTTGTCCAGCTGTTTCTTTATCTGGATGAGCTTGGAGCCTGTGAATGTGAAGGATTTGCCAGGACTTCTGAGAAACTCAGGGCCAGATGCTCTAAATTGGTCTGAATTGGCAAAACTCCATGGAAGTTATTTTTCTGGACGGAGAGAAGTGTGTCTGCAACATGCACAGCTCCTCTGTCAATCCCTTGCACCTCCAGCCTCTGCCGCTGTCCCTTGGTCCTGCCACTCCATCCCCACTCCTGCACAGTCCGTGCTGGTGTCCCAGCACTACCAGCACCCAGAATTGTCCTCCCCTCCCAGCTCTGCCCACCAGTCTCAGTCCTGATCCGGCCAGATGAGAAAAGCTGGTGCAGCCGAGAGCCCCCCACTCATCTCCCTTGTGGCTGAGCAGCAGGAAGCCCCAGCAGAAGCACAGGAACTCCCCTCCCAGGTCATTGTCACAGCAGATCATCAGCATGACAGCGTTTCAGCGTGGCTGCTGAGCATCTGGAGGTGGTGGTGCGGTGGTGATGATGAATCTTGGGATGCCAAGTGTTCATCCAGAGCCCTGGCACGCCCTCGGAGACGGCAGCAGCTCCAGCAACGGGGCTGCTTATTGAGAACATCTTCAAAGTGAAAAGGACAGGCACTTATCTCAGAGCATCCCGTGGGAAGCAGCAGTTCCCGGTGGGAAGCGGGCCAGAGTTGTGTCTGCTGGTCTCGAGCAGCTGCAGATTTATTTATAATGCCGTGGGCAGCATGTGAGGCTGCAGATAAACACGAGGGAGGGAAGAGCACAAGCAACAACACTGAGGAAACGCTGCTGTGGAGGGATCGTCACGCTGAGCTGCAGCTATCGCAGCCACCAGAGGTGGGCCAGGGGCCAGGCTCCCACCCCTGCTGCTCCCACAGCCTGGATCCACGTCCTGGGGGCACCTGGAACAGGCTGCCCAGAGAGGCTGCAGACTTCTCATCCCTGGAAGTGTCCAAGGCCAGGTTGGACTATACTTGGAGCAACCTGGGATAGTGGAAGGGGTCCCTGCCCATGGGAGGGGGTGGAACAAGATGAGCTTTAAGATCCCTTCCAATCCCAAATCATTCTGGGATTATTTGAGTCACCAAGGATCCTCGTAGAGCTGCTGACGTCATTGCAGAAACTCTCCTGATGATTTTTGAGTGATCTTGGGAATCCAGGGAGGTCCCAGCTGGCTGGAATGTGGCGAACATTGTCCTGATTTTCAAGAAGAGCAAGAGGGAGGATCCCAGAAACTCCAGGCCTGTCAGTCTCACTTCAGTGCCTGGTAAATTTATGAAGGAGATTATTTGGGTGTTGGAAAACAATCAGAAGACGACACAGTCCTTGTTCACAGCCAGCACGGCTCCATGAGGGGAAAGTCCTGCTCATCCAGCCCAATTTCCTTCTGTGACAATGTGACCCACCTGATCAAGGGAAGCCAGGTGGTGATTTCAGTGAAGCTTTCAATCCTGTCTCTCCCAGGATCGTCCTGGACAAACTGTCCAGCCCACAGCTGGATAAACACATCCTGTGCTGAGTGAGCAATTGGCTCAAGGGTTGGGCACGGAGGGTGACAGTGACAGGGGTGACATCAGACTGTCATCTGTCACCAGTGGGGTTCAGCAGGGCTCCATCTTGGGCCCTGTGCTCTCCCACATCTCCATCAGGGACTTGGATGCAGGACTGGAAGGGACACTGAGCAAGTCTGCAGGTGATCCCAAAACTGGGAGGAGCTCTTGAGTCCCTGGAGGGCAGGGAGGCCCTGCAGAGAGACCTCGATGGATCCAAGGGCTGGGAATCACCAACCATAGGAAGTTCAACAAGGGGAAGTGCCGGATTCTGGCCCTGGGATGGGGCAGCCCAGGATGTACGGACAGACTGGGAATGAGAGGCTGGGAAGCAGTGCCAGGAAAGAGCCCTGGGGGTGCTGGTGGGTGCCAGTTGTCCCTGAGTCAGCAGTGCCCTGGCAGCCAGGAGGGACATCCCTGTCCTGGGGGCATCAGGGAGGGGATTGTGCCACTCTGCTCTGCCCTGGGGTGGCCTCACCTCAATATTGGGGCAGTTTGGGGGGACACAATGGAAGGGAGAGATTGAACCATTGGAGAGTGTCCAAAGGAGGGAAATGGAGATGGGGAAGGGTTGGACAGGTTGGTTCCGTGATTCTGATTCACTTCCACTTGTGCTGTCCCTGCGGCAAACCAGGGTTACTGTGACTCATGGGGACCAGTTATTCCCAATGTTCTGTAATTCAGGCACCCACTGCTCAGTGTGACAAACTGACCCACCTCCAAAGGGAGCCAGGGCAGCAACCTGATGGAAAAGCTGCACAAAAAGGGGCATGTTGGAATGGTACAACTGTGTGTGATGGGGACCACGGCCTTTGGACCCCCCCTCCTCCTACACAATGAAAGCTGATAAACAGGAGCCTCAAAGACAGGAACCTGGTTTAGGGTAGAAGAAGGAAGCTCAGGTAATTTTGCTGTCTTGGAGATGGATCATTTGCCACCCATGAACACCACAAGCGGGAAAGGAGCTTTTGGACAGCAGAGTCTTTGTAGAAGGAAAAGGAAATCCAAAAGCTGGCAGCCAAACGGTGTAAATCCAGACTAAAATTAATGGAATATCTGGTGTTTTTTACGAGAAGATAATTGACCATTGGAAAAACTTGCTTAAAGCCTGCAGATTTCTTCTCCTCCTTGTCCCTGGGCCAGCCAGGGTGGATGGAGAGCTCTGAGGGGATTGTTCAGCTCAGGATAAAAGCCTGGAAGCTGTGGTGCACTGAGCATGACATTTCCATAGCACCGAGTTTTCATTAAATAAAAGGCTTTTAAAAATGCAAAATGCTTCAAAGTATGAGGTTTATTTGGGGTATTATTTGTAATGGGTTAGAATATATCTTCTTTTATATTATAGTCGCTGCTATTAATGTACTTACTGTGCACCACTGTCATTGATAGTTAAGATAAAGTAACAAATTTAAGGGGGTTTTAAAGCTTCTTGCTAGCACTGGGTGAAAAATGTTGTTTTCCTTTCAGATCAAACACCACTAGTGTTTTAATGAAAAAGCCAGATCCTCTGATAAAATAAACACTATTATTGCCCTGTGTAAACAAATACTCAGTTTAAAAAGAAATTTCGCAAATCTGACCCGCAACATTTTGGGATTAGCTGTTTTCCAGAGCTCTTCCTAGTGGGAAAAATTGAAGAGATCTATTTCTTGCCTTTTTTTTTTTTTTTTTTTTTTTTTTTTTTTTTTTTTTTCGCTCTTGGAATAAAACCAAATTTTGAAATCCTGGTTTCCTGTGAGCTGGAAACCGCTGGCTCGGACCAGGAGTAACGAACAACCCACAGCCTGAGAGGGATTTACTGCCAGGAGTCGGTGCAAGGAGGACGGTGGTGCCGAGGCACCTTTTGGGGTGCCAGTGGAAAAGGGAAGGTTCTGTGTGCTCTTCAGTGATGGGTCTGCCCAAGGCTGAACTTTTCGTTGTTTTTGTTCAGTGGAGTGAAAGTGGAGAAGGCGGGGATGGTTTTTGGGGGGGGGTCTGTGGCAGGATGGTTGGTTTTTCGTTGGGGAGAAGCAGCAGAAGGACTTGGTTACAGCCAGTAACTCTCCATGACTGTTGTGGGACCATCCCTGGAGGTGTTCAAGGCTAGGATTTGGAGCTACCTGGTCTAGTGGAAGGATAGAATGAGAATGAGATGGAATGAGAAAAGAGCCTGGAGTGACAGGACAAGGAGGAATGGCTTCCCAGTGCCACAGGGCAGGGATAGATGGGATACTGGGAAGAAATTCTTCCCTGTGAGGGTGGGCAGGCCCTGGCACAGGCTGCCCAGAGAAGCTGTGGCTGCCCCTGAATCCCTGGAAGTGTCCAAGGCCAGGTTGGATGGGGCTTGGAGCAACCTGGGCTGTGTGTGGCTACAGGCCTGGAGGAGGGAGAGATACTCAAGACTGTGGAAACCACTCCTAGAAGTGTCCAAAATGTGTTCAAAAAACACTCTTGAACACTCCCTGAAAGTGTTAAAAACATGTGGTGGTTAGAGACAGGGTTTGGTGGTGAAAATGGCAGTGCTGGGTTAATGATTGGACTCAGTGATCTCAGGGGGCTTTTCCAACCTTGATGCCGTGATTCTGAGTGCCCAGTGTATTTCTGATGGGTCATGTTAGCCCAAGTATTGGAGTACCATAACCTGAGCACCTCTTCTTATGCCTCTCCTTATGGAGTTAAACCAACCTGCAGCTCTCTGGGATGAAGGAAATCCCAGTGCTGGAAGTGGGATGAGCTGCAGAAAGGGCGAGGAGGCTTTGCTGTTGTTTGGCTTCAGAAGATTTGTCTGTGCTGGTCGGTGGTGGCATCACCTGACCTATTTCAACCCAAACCATCTGGAAAACCAGCTTTAACACTGGTTTAATTTTTTAGTACTTTTAAATCCTAAAAGTGCTGTTCCTCCAGATATGCTGCTGCATCTCTGAGGATTCTGACTGTGCAAAGTGCTGAGGAAAGAATACCCTGTTTTCCAAAGGGAACTGGAAAGTGATGGAGGATCCCTGCTCCCTGACAGGACTGGGGAGCTGGGGGGGAAAGGGGGGCCTGCTCCCAGGAACAAGCATCAGGATGAGTGGAAACAGCCTCAAGTTGCACCAGGGAAGGTTTAGATTGGATATTAAGGGAAAATACTTCATGGAAAGGGTGGTGAGGCATTGGAACAGACTTCCAAGGGCAGTGGTGGAGTCCCCATCCCTGGAAGAGTTCAAAAACACGTGGATGTGGCACTTGGGGACATGGTTTAATGGTGAACACGGTTTTGTTGCTGGGCTGATGGTTGGACTTGATGAGCTTTGAGATGTTTTCCAGCCTTACCAGTTCTGTGAATCCATGATTCTCCATGGGGGCCAGGGAGCAATTGGCAATGGATAGGGGAGCAGATGGGTAGAGTGAGCACTACTTGGCTCCCCCCTGGCAGAGATGTGGCCAGAGGGCTCAGTGTGGGCTGGGCTCCACCTCTGCAGCTCTGGGCTGGCTCCTCTCTGCTTTTTTCCCCCGTTTCCATCTTCAGTCCTTTCACAACCTGCAATGACTCCGTGTTTCCCCTTCCTCCTGCAGAGACACTGATGGACTCCACAACAGCAACAGCAGAGCTGGGCTGGACGGTGCATCCTCCGTCAGGGGTAAGTCATCAGCACTTCCAGAGCTGCTCTGGGGCCTCCTGCTGCACTTCAGCATAGGAGGGTTGGCTCAGAAAAAATCAGGCACTGAAGCAGAGTGAGCAGAGTGCCTTGGCCACTCGAAGTATGTGGTGGGAAGAGGACAAAAGGAGGCTGTCATTTGAGGTTTCCAGTAGTTTTCTAGGAGGTCGTGCTCCAAAAAAAAAAATACCCCAGTGCTGGAGGGATGTAATTCTCACCCCACAGAATCAGGCCAGTGGGGTGTTGGAGGACTCGTACTCTCCGTAAAGCCAGACTGTAGCCACCTAAAAATCAAGAGAGGGGAAGAAACAAAATGCCAAGGCCACCCTCATTTGTCCCCAGTGTCTCACTTGTCACTTGTAGCAGGATGAGGGCATCGGCCTCAGGGCCTGAAATGACTGTCCAGCATCCCTGGCATCCCATGGAGAGTCATTTGCTGACTCAGCAGCAATGTCTCTCTGCTTTACCAATGCCAGGAGCCCCCTGAGCCACATCTGAAGACCACCCAGCACAACCTCCTTTAAAGAAGAGCTTGGACAAGGCAGTGCATCAGGTTCTTCCCCCAGAGGGTGGTTGGCACTGAACAGGCTCCCCAGGGCAGTGGTCACAGCACCAAGGCTGCCAGAGCTCCAGGAGGGTTTGGACAACACTCCCAGAGACAGGGTGGATTTCTCAGGTGCCCTGTGCAGGGCCAGCAGTTGGACTGGATGATCCTTGTGGGTCCCTTCCAACTCAGTGTATTCTGTGTTTCTGTGGTCCCCGGCCCTTCCTCTCGTGATGGAAAACCAGAGCGGAGCCACCTCCGTGTCCCAGGTGGGGCACTGAGATGCTTCAGAGCATCCTGCCCAGCTCTGGCTGTGGTGACCAGCAGCAACCTCAGTGCCCAACGCCCCAGACCTGCTCCCTTGCACTTGGGTGGCCCAATCCAGCCTGGCAATGGCCTGGAAGATGCTTCCCACGCCTGGGCGTGGCAGTGGCTCAGGCTTCGTCCTGCCCTCCATCCACCCTCCACAGGGGCTGGATGAAGATGTTTCTGTGGACCTCACCGGGCTGACAGCAATTCCTAGACACCCCCCACCCCCCCGAGCCGACTTGGCAGGAAAGAAACAGCCAAGAGAAGCCTCTTGTGGAGAGATCAAAGCCAGCTCTGAGCAGCGTGTGGAACAGGGTGCTATCACCCTGATAAAGCTGGTGCTGCCTGAGCCCCACCCAGCCCGGCCAGTTCCCCCCACCCAGCCCCTCCCCGAGGCGGGATGATGGGCACACAATGGGGGGGGGGGAGCAGAGGTCAAGTCTTTTTCTCCCCCGGCCCAGCCTTTCTTGTTTGCGGTGTTTCCATATGTAAAGCACGCCCTGCTCCTGCTCCCCAGCCCCCGCCTAATGAGGCCCCGGGCCTGCTGGAAGCCGTCTCTCCCCCCCCCCAGCCCCCCGGTTATTGTGCTGCTGCCTCCTTTTGAGCTCCCGGCATGTTAATTAGAGAGCGAGGAGAAAGGGAGAGGCTTCTAATTAAGCGCCGAGGAAGCGCAGGCAGGCCCGGTGTGCAGGGGTGACTTTCTCTCCCAGCTGGGAAGAGGGAGGTTGGGAGCCCCCCCCTGGATATGTGGGAGGATGCTGGGGGGTCCTGAGCCTGGACCCCGGGGTGCTCTCAGGTCCCGGGGGGCTGGGCAGGTGTGGATGGGGATGGAGAAGCACCGGGGGTCCCTGGGTCTTGGTGGTTTGGCAAGGTAGGTGTCAGGAGTGGCCCAGGTGAGGGACAGCCACATCAGAGACAGGGCAGGGGGAGGAATTGCTTCCCTGTGCCTTGTCCTTGATTCCCTTGCTCCCCTCCCAACCAGTGCCCTAAAAAATGGGGGGAGATCCTGCAATTTTCCACCAGCACACCAAAATTTATTTCTGGAAAACAAAGCAAATGCTTCTGCCGTGTTTTGCGAGTTTGCTCCTCTCCTCCCCCAGCCATGGCAGCAGATTTGCAGCCACTGCCAATCTGAAGTGGTTGGAGCTGTTGGGGATCTTTCCTGACAGCCTTCTGTTGGGCTGTTAGCCTTGATGTGCGAGGAGCAATCTGTCTCCCATCTCCTGAGCCTCCCTCCCCAGTCCTGGGTGAGGCCCTCGGGAGGCCGTTCGCGACCCGAGGGGCTGGGGATGCTCTGCTCCCGCAGGATTTTCCCTGTGGACTCGGTCCTGGCACTGGTGCTGGGTCAGGGCTGTGCTGCTGCCCTGCCCTGGGTGCTGTGATAGGATGTGCAGGGTTGTGGTCTGCATCCCCCACCCTGGAGTGTCCCCATCCTACACAGAATGAAGACAACAAGCATTGAAGGATTTGAGAAAAAAACAGCCTGGGAAAAAGGCAGGGAGATGAAGAGGGCCAGAAGGTGCCACAGCAACCCTGAACTCTGTGGGGACCCAGCTGGAGCTGTGTCAGGGCAGGTTTAGGTTGGATCTCAGGAAAAGGTTCTTCCCCCAGAGGGTGGTTGGCACTGAACAGGCTCCCCAGGGCAGTGGGCACAGCCCCAAGGCTGCCAGAGCTCCAGGAGGGTTTGGACAACGCTCTCAGGGACTGGGTGGGATTGTTGTGGCTGGGCAGGGCCAAGAGTGGGACACACTGGTTCTTGTGGGTCCTTTCCAGCTCAGGATATTCTATGATCCTATGAATCTGTGAGCTCTACAGAGCCTCCTCCAGAGCTGGCAGAGTCAGTCAGCTGGGGGGAGTGGGCTGAGCTTCCCGTGGGGAAATCTGTCAGCTCCGAGCTGTCTTGCTGAGAAGGATGCTGCTGTCAGGCCATGGCTCATAGGCATGTCTGCATCCCATAGATCCAGTTTAGGACAGCTGGAGCTGGGACCTGCAGGCACTGACCCTCAAAGGGGCAGGGATGGGGGCTCCAGAGGGACCCACCCAGCATCTCCCTTTCTGGGAATGCGGTGGGGTCAGCTATGGTCCATTCAAGCTGCTGGGAAAGGCACTGGCCACTGGCCTCTGCAGCTGGCCAGGAGGTTTTATGGCTCCTGGGGAAGTGGGTGCTGTTTGCTACAGCTGTAACCACAGTGGCACTGGTGGGAATCCACCTGCTCAAGGCATCGTGTTCCTTTGCCGGAGGCTGAGCCATGCAGGCCACAGCCATTCCTGCTGTCAAGGAGACCCTGCTGTCCCTGCCACCAGCAGAGGGGCTTGACCCTAAATCCAAGCATGGAGCACAGCGCTGGTGGCAGCGAGGTGGCCCCAAGCTCTGCTGAGGGCTTGGGCCCCGCTGTCCCCACAGTGCAGAGCCCGCCTTGGGTGTGGTGTGGGTCAAACCCCACCAGGCTGGGGTGTGATGCTGGGCACTGTGGGATGGGCACAGAGTGGGAGCAGCTGGTGCTGGCAGAGCCTGCTTGGGGCTCATAATGGGGTTGGGAAGAGGGGAGGAGGGTGTGGAGCATCCGTTCAGCGCAGCCCCCTGACTTTCTGTGTCGTGCCCGCAGTGGGAAGAGGTGAGTGGATACGACGAGAACATGAACACGATTCGCACCTACCAGGTGTGCAACGTCTTCGAGTCCTCCCAGAACAACTGGCTGCGGACCAAGTACATCTGGAGGCGAGGAGCACACCGCATCCACGTGGAGATGAAATTCTCGGTCCGGGACTGCAGCAGCATCCCAAACGTCCCAGGCTCCTGTAAGGAGACTTTTAACCTCTACTATTTCGAGTCGGACTTTGACTCGGCCACCAAGACTTTTCCTAACTGGATGGAGAATCCTTGGATGAAGGTGGACACGATTGCCGCCGACGAGAGCTTCTCGCAGGTGGACCTGGGCGGGCGGGTGATGAAGATCAACACCGAGGTGCGCAGCTTCGGGCCCGTCTCCAAGAACGGTTTCTACCTGGCCTTCCAGGACTACGGGGGCTGCATGTCCCTGATCGCCGTGCGCGTCTTCTACCGCAAGTGCCCCCGCGTGATCCAGAACGGGGCCGTCTTCCAGGAGACCCTCTCGGGGGCGGAGAGCACCTCGCTGGTGGCGGCGCGGGGCACGTGCATCGCCAACGCCGAGGAGGTGGACGTGCCCATCAAGCTCTACTGCAACGGGGACGGCGAGTGGCTGGTGCCCATCGGGCGCTGCATGTGCCGGGCGGGCTACGAGTCGGTGGAGAACGGGACCGTCTGCAGAGGTAACCACGGGCCTCGGTCCCCACCCTGTGCCAGGGCTGGCGGTTGGGGTTTGCTCCTGGGCTCTGCGTGAACCTGGCCGGGAGTGACCTCCTGGGGGCATGTGTGGAGGTTGACTCTTCCCCCAGCCCCTCAGTTCCTGCCCCGGGCTCATCCATCCATTTGCAGAGGCTCCACCAGATCTCTGGGTCCCCAGGGCAGCTGTTCCCAACCGCCTGTGGCTGGTGCCGTCCCTGCTCTCGGATGGGACGCGTGTGTGTAGCTGTGGTGTGTGTCACCAACAGGCTGTTGCCTCCCAGAATACTGGGGCTGTTTTCCCATTGGTCTGTGCCCTTGGCGTGGGCTGATTTGCTTCTGGGATGAGTGCAGGTTCCCAGAGGGGGTGGCAGTGGGAGGGAACAAGTTGTCTACAGCATTTTCCTGTCGAGGTGCAAATGGCCCAGGGTGGAACTCGTGCTGCTCAGCTGGCCCCTGGGCTCCTCAACAGCCAGAGGTTTCCTGCCCTGTAGATGTTCTGCTCCCTGCCCCTTAGAAGTTCTCCTGTTTTGTAGATGTTCTTCTGTCCCTATAGATGTTCTCCTGCCCTATAGGTGTTCAAAGCAGGCTCCATGAGTGCCTGCTGAGCTCAGGGAGAACCAGGGAGCCAGTGTCTTCCAGACAAGTGAGAGGCTCTGCACCACCCCCTTTCCGTGCTCCTCCCCAGTCACACTTGGGAAAACTGGGAAAGGAACTACTGGGGTTGTTGGGAGAGAGATGGGGACCCAAGAGCTGTGTGATGGGCACCTGCAGCTGTACCATGCACGGAGCAAACCACAGTGTTTGGCACACGGGATCCTCTCCCCCCCTGTCCTGGTTGAACATCCAAATCCCACTGCAGTTCCAACAGCATCAGCACACTCCAAGCAGAGTCTCTGAGATCAGTTATAGATATGTTGGTGGGCACTGCAGAGCCAGGGGAGGAGCTGCATCTCCTCTCTTCTGGCTGTGAAGGGATCGTCAGGTAGCACCAAGCAAGGGGAAGATGCTCCTAGTGGAAGATGCACAGGCTGGAGAGAGGGATGGACAGTCTGGCCATGCTTGGTAGGGACTGCAGGCTGTATGGTCCCCTTGGAGAGGGTTCCATGTCTGCTGCTGGTGGATGGGCTGCTCACATGCCAAAAGTTTAGGTCCTGGTGTGCTCTGGGGGTCATTTAATGTCCACGATTTCAGCTGCTCCTCACTTGGCCACTGAACATCTCTTCCCACCAAACTCAGGAGATCAAGTGTCTTCCAGCCTTAGCAGGGATGGGGATGGAGACAGCAAGGAGACTCCTGGAAACTGAGCCTGGCTAATCCCTGCCTCGGAGGGTAGACAGGGCTTTTACAACTCCCAAGCAGAGCATCCATAGCAACACCAGAAAGCCCCAACAATTCACGGCAACTTTTCCATCTCAGCCTGTTTTTTTTTCCAGAGCAGAGCCAGCCCTGTGCAGCTCTTTGCTGTGATGCAACTGGGCTTTCTTGGGGGCTCCCTGGTCCCACTGCCAGCCCAGCCAAGGGACAGTCCCTTCTCGTGCCCCGGGGCTCCCAAGACCCCTCATGCAGAGCCCACAGGGCTGGAGGGGAGGCAGGAGCAGGGGCCAAGGTGGAGGGAGCAAGCAGGAGTGGGGGGCTGGGCCCTCTTTGTCTGTGCAGCAGCAGCAGCAGGATTTTGGGAGGTCCGGTACCTCGGCAGCTGTTTCTCCAGCCGGTGCTGGCGCTCGCCCGGTCCCGCTCTCCCCACCCTCATTAATCACTCAGTGGCCGAAGCCCGACGTCTCCGTGGGGCAGCTGGCTCTGGGGCTGCCTTCCCCTTCCTCTTTCCTTTCCCCTTTCCTATCCCTTTCCCCTTCTCCTTCCAGTTCCCCTTCCTTTTCCCCTTCCCCTCCCCTTTTCCCTTTCTCTTCCCGTTTCTCTTCCCCTTCCTCTTTCCATCTTTCCCTTCCTCTTTCCATCTTTCCCTTCCTCTTCCTTCCCCTTCCCATATGGGGCTGGATCAGGGCTGGATGGCACCCCAGGATTGTGCTAGACTGGGACAGCCCCTCCATTTCCCCCCAGTATCCCCCAGAAGCTGAGTGGGGACTGGGACAGCCACGGAGTCAGCAGGACAGTCAGGACATCCCCATCCACTGCCAGCCCTCCCAGTGAGCCCCACAAAGGTCTGGGGAAGGGGCTGGTGGCCCCAGCTGGGCTCAGGAAGGACCTGTGGGGTGCAGCCCTGCATCCTGCCCACCTCCCACCCCGGCCCTGGCCCTGCTCCCTGCGGAGGCAGCGTCGGAGCCGCCTGGCTCGGGGAACTCACTCCTACATGTGGCTGGCAGGTTTGCTCGTGTTTCCAGGGGTGGGAGGGAATCTGGGCCCCTTTCCAGAAGCAAAACAAAAGCAAATCCAAGCCGGCTTTTGGGGTGAAGTGTTCTCACATGGCTCGGGTGCCCCAACAGGACGTAGCAGGGAGTGTGGGGGGACACGGTCCTGCCCCTCCAAGGGGTCCAGGTGGAGAAGGGGCATCCCAAGGAATGGCCAGCAGCTGGAAGGAGCTGCTCATTTTCCACCCCTGGGTCTCTCAGCCGGCTGACAGCGCCGGGCTGCTCGCAGCGCTGCGCTTCGGGGATATTTATGGAGGAAGTTCATGCATCTAACAGCTTAAGCTCCTCTAAGCTCGCAGCCCCAGCACAAAAGGATTTGGGGGCAGTTAACAATTCTGTGTGGTTAAGAGATTTTCATTTTGCCGGGGCCTCGCTCGCCTGTCCCTCAGGGCCGTGCGAGGGGCTGGCTGCCCGTTCCCCTCCGCTTCCCCGCTCGCTTCCCGGCTCCGGGGCTGCGCCTCCCCCAAGCCCTGTCCTCCCCACTTCACCTCCTGCTCCCTGCCTGCGTCTTTTCTCTCCATCTCCCTGTTCTTTGTCTGCGCCTCCCCCCTCTCTCCCCCCCTCCCCGTCCCTCCCATGCAGCATATTAAGTGCATTTCTCCCCGTGCCTCTCGTAGCCATTGGCTCCGCTCAGCCACGGCGGAGGCAGAGCCATTGTGCTGCTGCTCTCACTGGCCTGGCTGGACGGTGCCTGCACGGGCTGTGCCTGCTCAGGGATCACTGCTGCTCCCAGGAATCCAGCCCTTCATCCTCCTCCAGCCCCTCTCCATCACGGGAGGGCATCTCCGGGCCCGGAATTCTCTCTTTGTTGCGCCCGTACAGCGCCGAGGATGGGGTGACATCCCTGGCCTTGCTGGGGTGACAAGGGATGGTTTTGCCCTGAAGAAGCTTCTGGTGACACTCTCTGGCTATCAGAGACATGTGGTGTCACCCCTTGGGGTCACAAGGATTTCTGAGGAGGAGAGGAGCTGGTGACCTGATGGGAAAAGGAGAAACCTGGCCAGATTCAGGCTGCCAGCTGTTTTCTGCTTGCCCCTCTTCTCTGCTCTTTGCCTCTCTACTTCGGTCTTGTGAGACCTCCCTCCTCCAGTGCTGCCTGCAGCTCTGGGGGTCCCCAACACCAGAAGGACCTGTTGGAATGAGCCCAGAGGAGGCCATGGAGATGCTCCAAGGGCTGCAGCCCCTCTGCTCTGGAGCCAGGCTGGGAGAGCTGGGGGTATTCACCTAGAGAAGAGAAGGCTCCAGGGAGACCTGAGAGCTCCTTCCAGTGCCTAAAGGGACTCCAGGAGAGCTGGAGAGGGATTTTGGAGGGACAGGACAACGGGGAATGGCTTCCCACTGCCAGAGGGCAGGGATAGATGGGATACTGGGGAGAAATTCTTCCCTATGAGGGTGGTGGGGCCCTGCCACAGGTTACCCAGAGAAGCTGTGGTTGCCCCATCTGGAATTGTTTAGGGCCAGGTTGGATGGAGCTGTGGGGTCTAGTGGAAGGTGCCCCTGCCCATGGCAGGGATGTTGGAACAAGATGAGCTTCAAGGTCCCTCCCAGTCCAGACCATTCAGGGATTGTGTGATCCTCCAGCCCAAGGTGGAGATGGGCCTCCTTCCCTGCCTGTGCTTTATGTTATTTTGGTGTCCAGGGCAGCAGATTTGCCCCCATCCTACCCTGTGTGGAGGATGCAGGTGCAGATCGTGCTGTGCATGTACACGAGGACCCTGAGCCATCCCTCCTTCCCAGAGGGGTTTGAAGCAGTGAGGGTCTTTCCCAGACAAGCTGTGCTTGGGATTCAGAGGAGGCCAAAATATGTGCTAAGGGCTTGGAGCGTCACACAGCTTCCCAAAGTGCTGGAGAAGGGCATGTCCGAGCAGGACGTGATGTTTTGACGATGAGAGGCTATTTATGGCTCCCTGCCTGTTTCGGGTCTGGGCCCCCACTGATAATGCTGGACCCAGCCAATAAATTGTAAGGCTCTAGGGATAATCAAGCTCTTCCAGGAAGCATTCCTGGTTGAACTGGAGCAGATGCAGCCAATAGTGCTGGAAATGTTTCCAGAGATGGAGAACTGCCCATTAAACGCTTCCAGCGGGTCGCTCCTGCTGCGCCCTAGCGCTGGGAGCTTTGTCCATCGCCACACCTCTGCGCTCTCTGTGCCTGTTCATGGGTAATCCTTGGCCTCCACTCCTCTGGTAAGGTTTTCAGCCAGCTTTTTTGGCTCTTCCCAGCCCTTGGCACTGCTTTAGCCTTTCCCTTGGCAGCTCCAGCTCCCCACGCACAGGATGCTCGTGGTGATCAGCTGCGTGCCAGAGGGGATGCTGAGATTCCCTCTTCCTACACCCCCCCTTTCCTTAACCATTTTGGCAGTGGCATTTCTCTGGGTGCTTTGGAAGGATCTTTTCCTTCCCTGTGGGACTGGGAAGACTGGGACTGTGGCATCCTTGTCCCTGGAGGTGTGATTTGACGTGTGTTTGTACCGAAACGCACCCAGATCCCCGAGGGGTCGGGGATCGCTGTATCAAGAACCCATCATCCCCAGCATTTACCACACTACAACTTCCATGTCATCAGCTAACGTTATTGGGAATGTTTTGGGCTCTCTCCTGGGTCATTGATAAAAATGTTAAACAGCCCAGAGGCACAGACCGAATTTGTTGGCTCTAGTGGAAACAGACCCGCTCGCTGCACGTTCCCTGCTCAGATCTCAGGCCCTGCAGTGTCAGCCAAGTTTTAATGCATCAAGGATGTCCCACGGTGTCGGTGGACCCACTGATGTTGGAATCAAAATATCATGTATGTTAGCAAGGGAAATGCTCTGCAGAGGTTTGGGTGTGTGGCATTAACAGCGTTACCCCCTCCCCCCCCCCCAGCCGATCTTGTAATTGCATCAAAAACCCCTACAAGGCTAATTTGCCTTAATCTGTTTTCCCTTAATGTAAGAAGGCTGGCACTGCTATCCCTACCTTCCTTTAATCCTTCCCTGATCCAGTCCTGAGTCTGGCACAGCCTTATTTGACTGGTACTGATGCTGCAATCCTAAAATAGCCACAACTGCCTCGTTCAGCAAACAGCTTTTTCCTAAATCTCCAGAACCTGTTGCCTCTCACGGTGTGTGGAAAACAAATATTAAGTGTCCCCCGGTCCATCAGCCCCCTTTTGACACCCCCTTAGGAAGGTGCTGCCCTGACAGACTGATTTAGCCATGTTTAACTTTAGGAGCTGCTATTTAACATCTTGAGTTACTGCTGGAATGGAAAGTATTCCACCATCATCCTCGAAGATGATTACATCACCTGGCTGCTTCCCAAGTACAAAACAGGAATTTGTCTGCCTTTTCTACAGGCTTGTTGACAATTTGAATGCTCCCAGCCGGCCGGGGCTCCGTGGCATTGTTGGATGCTGCTTTTGGGGCTTCTCCCTCTCCTCCCTCTCCGTCTGGGAAGCAAGAATACAGCGCCTTTCTTTCCACGGCTTTGATTCTTCTCGCTGACCTCTCCATGTTGTGAATCCAATTAGGGCTGTGGTGGGGACTGCAGCTGCTCTGGGAGCTGCTCCACGCCTGCTTGGTGGCTCCCTGGGGTGGGAGGAGATGCCAGCCTGTCCTCTGCACGTTCCTGGTGGAGTTTGGGCTTCGGGAGGTTGGAGTGGGACCGGGGGGGAGCCTGGCAGAGCAAGGAGGGGTCAGATGGGGGGGTTGAGGGATTGATTTGCTGTTGGTGTGAAGCCCTAAGAGATGTTAAAGGGGCAAGATGTGTTGCAGGAGGAGGGAGATGGACCACTTACCTTGGAGCAGGAAATGCAGCTTCTGAGGGACTAGATCTTCTTGGGAAACAACAGAAATGAGAATCGCTTCCTGATTTTGCTTTCGAGACAAGGAATGGGCTGAGACCTTCTATGAAGTGTTTTCTCTACAGAGAAAGGGAGGAGATGAGGTTTTCCAGGACGTGAGAGTGGATTTTAAGCAGCAGGAGTGTCGCAGAGCACTTCCAGCTCTGCTTGGGATGGTGTATTAAAGACCCAGCAGGATGCAGGGGATGGGCTTAGAGCAGCCCGTGGAAGCTGAAGAGGAGCAGCATATCCTCATTTATCAGTGGGGGCAGGCCGTGAGTACCTTGGGTTGGAGGAAGGGATGGAGATCTCAGGTCCATCAAAAACCAGTAGTCGTTTCCTGATGGAAATGATGGCCATTCCCAGGATTTCTCAGAGAAGCATGGTGGATTTTTGCATTGCCACTGTCTGCCTCAGCTGCTGCTTCCCAGCCTCTTTGCACCAGCCCCTTCATCTCTGTGCTCAAAGTCTCAGAACGGTTTGGGTTGGAAGGCACCTTAAAGGTCAAAAGGTCTTCCCCTGCAGAGCTACAGGGATGGTGTCTGCACCAACCCCTTCCCACTCTGGGATTGGCTACTCCCCCCATCCTTATTCCCATTGTGTTGGGATCAGGGAGAATTTGGGAGGAGCTGTTGAGAGCAGCCCTGGAGGGTGGTGTCCTCCCCCCCGGGGTGCTGTGACATGGGTGCTTTCACGGAGCTGACGTGTGTACCCAGAGGGAAAATCTCCCCCTGACTTATTTTTTTTACAGATGAAACAGCTTTTTGGATCAAATACCGCATTCCTGGTCCTGCTACACCCATGTGAGCAGGGAATGGGGGCTCTGGCAGCATCCCGTGCCGACACCAGCGGGAGAGAGGCATTTATTCCATTTATTCCTCTCTCTCCTTCCTTGGCCTCCCTTTCCACCCCCCCCTCCCCTTTTTTTTTTTTTTTTTTTCTGAGAAAAGTGGTAAACATTAATAGGAACTGGAATGAATGGCTGGGATTCAGGCCCAGGATTCCAGGATTTTAACTCATTATTGCCACAAAATGAAGGGAATGTGTTTTTTGCCATTAGTTTTTTTCCTTTGATTGGAAGAGCTCGGAGATCTTGCGGGGGGGGAGGAGGATTTTTCCTTGAATTCCTCAAAGTACTGAATTTTTATGAGGAGAATATTCTTCGTCCTATGTAGCTTGAGAAAAACGGGAGAAAAAGGTGCTTTTGAGGGTTTTTTCTTTTTCATTTGAGATTTTTGACCAAGTTGGGCCAAAGCCAAGAGACTGTTTTGAACATTTAATTTTGGGAAATACCCTGAGATGTTCTCTGCACAGATTTAAGGTTTTTCTGATGTCAGATGAGTCAGATGTGCTTGGTAAGAGCACAGTTCTTTTATTTTAGCCACACAAGGTAAAAATCTTACAGAAAATTTAATCTAGAAGCCATAATTAGCTTAATTAGCTCCAGGGAAACTCGTTATTGTTCCCCATATGCCTTAGAAACATAATATATCACTGGGAAGTGTACAGAAAAGTCCCCATAAAGGTTAGGAAGTAGAATCAAAGTGTTCATAGCTCACACAATGGCTCTGTTTACACAGACCCAACATCAAACGAGGTTAAAGTAGGTTTGGCCAAGCAAAATACACAACATTGTCACATTTGAAGGAGGCCTTAAGTTTGGTGACACCGATCTGTGACACCCAGTCCTGGCGTGGGTGGGTGTTGGAGCTCAAAGAGCGTGAGGAAGGACTTGGGTGAAGGATGAGGAGCAGAACCAGGTGAGAGGGTGGGGAGGATTGCAGATCCATGGACTCATCCTGAGCTGGAAGGGTTGTTCCACCTGGAGCTGTGACAGGAACAGGAGCAGAGTGAACAATCAATGGCTTCATCATTTGAAACCATCAAAATGCCCAAACCCTCCAGATAGTCAGAATGAAAGTGCAGCCTGAAGCGGAGCCCCCGAAGCAGAGTAACATCCATGCTTTGCTCCAAATGGCATTTTCCAGCTTGGATGGCTTTGGAAAAGATCGTAGTGACTTCTGAAGTGGCTGCAGGAACAGATAATGTTTGTCAAACATGAACAGCACAGTCCATTAAATGCCCCAGATCTGCCTTTTCATGGCCCAGGGTCTCCAGGGGTCTTCTCTGGGAACACGGGAAGAGCTCTCTGGGGGCCTTCTTTGGGAACATGGGAAGGATCTGCACAGGACCAGGGACATGTTTGCTCTCGGGCAGCAGTGAGTGGTTCCCATCACACCCTTCCACCTTTTCCCTGTCCTTCAGGAGAGCTGTTCCTGGGCAGGGTGTCTGCATCCTCCTGGGATGTGGGCTGGTCCCCCCTGCAGTGGCCTGAAGTGCCCACGTGGGACAGGTGGGATACAGGAATTGCTGGGCATCAGAGCCCTGCCTGGAAATTTCTGAGGTGCTGCTCTCTCTCTCGAGACATTTCAGTGATGTTTGCCCCTTTCCCTCCCTTCCCTTTTTCTTTATCCCTCCTTTCATGTACCGGTAACAATTCTTCAGTGTCCATCCACGTTCCTGTGAGCATGATCCCAGAGCATTCTTTGGGCAGATAACTTCCCTGTTTGTCCCCACGTGGATGGTTTGGGATCCTACAGAGCCACCTTTGGCTCTCAGGGATCTGTGACGAGGAAGGAGGAGGAGGAGAAGGAGGAGGAGGAGGAGGAGGAGGAGGAGGAGGTGACTCCTCAGGCTGCCCAGGTAGAGGATGCTAGAGCTGCTCCCTCATGCCAGCCATCATCCAGAGCATTCCTGCTGCTGGAGGCAGGAAGCTTAGGAGGGTTTATCCCAGTGGGAATACTCCTGCTGCAGGCCTTCCCTTGCAGCACAGCAAGCAAAATTAATTCCCAGCCCTTCAGAGCACCCGTGTTCTCTGCGATTCCACGCAGCCTCCTTAATAAAACAGAAGGAGGAAAAGCAGGGAAAACAGGATTAGGAGAAACATTTGGGGAATGACTCACACCCAGAGAAGCTTCTCATTCACGCTTCCCCACAGTGCACCCCAGTGATGGATTTAGAGCTGCCTTTATTTGCCATCTCGGTGCTGTTTGCAGTCCCGGGGGGGGATGGTGTTATCCCATCACCTTCCCAGGTACCATCACCTGCACCAGCTCCCACATCGATCCAAGCAGAAATTGGGGTGTTTTACTCTCAGTTTCCACCCTGGGAGTCAACCTATGACACTGACTGAAGAATAAGAGACTGGGAAGATGTTGTAGGAAAAATATTCTCCAGGTTTTCTCCAGCTTGGTTTTTCCAGCCTGGCAAATCCCAGTGTTAAGACCTTGGTGGAGCATGTCCAGAGACAGGAATGGAGCTGGCTCAGCCTGAAGAAAAGGAGGCTCAGGGGGGACTTTCTCACTCTCTCCAACTCCCTGACAGGAGGAGGGAGCCTGATGGGGGTCGTGCTCTGCCTCCAGGACAAGAGGAAACAGCCTCAGGTTGTGCCAGGGAAGGTTTAGGCTGGATATTAGGGAAGATTCCTTTCCATGGAAAGGGTGGTCAGGCACTGGAACAGGCAGTGGTGGAATCCCCATCCCTGGAAGTGTTCAGAAAAGGTCCAGATGTGGCACTTGGGGACACGGGTTAGTGGTGCACCCAGCAGTGCTGGGTTAATGATTGGACTTGATGATCTGACAGGGCTTTTCCAGCCTTATTGATTCCATAAAAGGGAAAGGCAGGATGCAGTGGCTCACCCTCAGTGACTGCTTACAGCGGTGTTCTTGCTTTCCAGAGGGGATTATGAAGCCAGGAGAGGAACTCCATCGCTCCCAGTGCTCGCTCTCATCGTCACCAGGGTACGACTAATTTGCAAATAGGGTGACAAATCTGAGCGTGTGTATCTTCAGGATACCCTATAATTAGAACTGGTCTTTTTTTTTCGTTTTTTTTTTTTTTTTTTTCTTCTGGAAAGTTTTTGCTGTCTGGCACAGATGGAAGTGATCCCAGTTTGTTTTTGTTTCTCTTGAATTAGAGCGCGGCTGCTCTTTCCAGGATTTCCCAGGCAAAAATAGGCACATGGGGACCTGCCCAACGTGCATAGTGGGTCTCCTAGGACATGATTTGGGGTCTATTTGGTTGTCCTGCACCTTTGCAGGGGCCACAGTGGGGATTTACCCTTGTTCAGGGGCTGGTTTTCCGTCACTTCCAGCTGCAAGGCAGATAAGGAGTGGGTGAGGGTGTGGGATGAGGGGGCACACGTGGGAAACCAGATGGAGCATAATGTGCAAAGCTGAGCTGAGGGTTCAGCCTGGCCCCAGGTGCTGGATTGCAGCTTAGTCCTGCCTAAAGAATCCCAGACTGGTTTGGGTTCAAGGGACCTTAAAGCCCATCCAATGCCACGGGCAGGGACACCTTCCACAATCCCAGGCTGCTCCAAGCCCCGTCCAACCTGGCCTTGGACACTTCCAGGGATCCAGGGGCAGCCACAGCTTCTCTGGGTAAACAGGTAGAGTGGGAATGTGATGTGTTTCTCTGTCAGCAGAATTCCTCCCTCCACCCTGGGTTGCAGCCCCGGGGCTCAGAAAGGCTTTGGGGGAGCCCAGCAGGGGGGTTGCCGAGCCAGGGGTGGGGGCAGCAAGGCAGGTGGGACCACCACGGGACCACCACTGCTGTGCCTGGTGCCCCCCGAGATGGGGTTTCCATGGAAACCAGAGCAGTGGTTCCCTGCATGCTGATGTGCTGGAAGGCCAAAAGCAAAAGGGAAGAAGGGAGGGAGGGAGGGAGGAAAGAAGCAGTGTCTGGTGGGCAGTAGGTCCTCCCTGAGGAGTCTCAGCCCTGAAGGATGGAGGAGAGGAGGGAAGGAGCTTTGTCAGGGAGACACCATCACCTCCCTGAAGCTCAGAGTGTGGCTGGGAGGCCTTTGGGGGAACAGGATTCACGTGTGTGGGTGTGCAGCGGTGTGAGCTCCTGCTGCAGGCAGGGCTGCAGAGCCCAACACCAGCTTACAGGGGTGCAGCACCTCGACAGAACTCCACACCAGCCCAGGTAGCTCACTAACAAGCAGGATTAATTAATTAGCCCCGGAGGAACTGCAGCAGCAGTGCTCTTGGTGTTTGGTCCGTGGCCTCTGGCTCTGAGCATCCCCTTTGTGAGCTCCGTGGGCTCACATGGGTGATGAGGGCAGGTGGGGACAAGGGGGAGACACCAGCAGGGCTGAGGTGACACCTCGTACACAGGAGCAGAAGGGTAGGACACCTCAGGCAGCTGCCGGGTCCCAACACAACGGGCACATCTGGCCCACATCTGGCACAACGAGGTCTGCACGAGTCCCAGGTATTTCACCCTGCTGTGAGCTGACTGCCTGCATCCTTCTCGGAGTGCCCTGAGGGTGTGTGGCACTGCCCTGGCACCGCTGTGCCTGCATCCTGGGCTGATATCCCCACGTCCCCACTGTCACCTGGGGCCGGTGTCCCCACGTCCCCACTGTCACCTGGGGCCGGTGTCCCCACGTCCCCACTGTCACCCGCCGCCTTTGAACCCCCCGGGCCGGGCCGAGTGGCGGCTGTGTGAGTGCCGGAGCCGCTGGCAGGCTGGAAATGTCTTTTGTCGAAGCTTGAGATGCCTCCAACCTCCTTTAATTAAAGACAATTACTGCTTTCAGCCCCTCTTCACAGCTCAGCTGGGTTGTTTGCAAACACACAGCTGCGGGAGGCTTTGTGCCCCTCTCCGAGTCCCGCTTCCCTGGAGACGCACAGAGGTTTCTTTATGATCAGCCTTAGGCTGGCGAGCAACTGAGGAAGAGGAGGGGGCGTCCCGGGCTCCCCGGGGTGGCTCGAGGTGCAGACTGGAGCAGCTCTTGCCTGCTCCTGTCCAGCTTTTCCTGCCAAACCTTCTGCCCGGTGAAGAGAGAAGAGCGGCTTTTGCTGGAGGCGTGGAGAGAAGTGCCTGGAGGGGTGGGGGGTCAGTGGGGGGTGTGGAGGCGTTTGGGCTGCAGGGAAGGTGCCTCTTGCCCCAGGACTGAGCAGACCCAGGAGTTCTGAACATGTCCTTTTCAATAACCCTCTGCTGACTGAGCCATGACTCCACATGCCCGTGGGAGAGGCTTCATTTCCTCACCGGGCAGCCCAAATCGGGGCTTCCTCACCCAAACCGCTCTCAGAGAACAGCCCTGAAACCTCCTGTAACCAATCACCCCCCCCTCCCTCCCTTTCTGCGCTTGAATAACTCAGAGGCAGCCAAACGGAGCTTAACCAAACTTTCCAAAACACTCAGGGCTGGCAGGAGAACAAGCAGCATCCTCTGGGATGCTGTTTCCAAAAATACGAGCCCCGGCGCGCGAAGCCATCCCGGAGCCCGGGCTCTCGTGCGGATCCGACCCCCAAACGCCGCGCCAAGGCCGTGGCTTCTCCCTTTCTCAGGTGCTAATGGTGTCCTCGGGGAGGGAGAGGTGAGGGGGGAGGCCCCTGCCTGCCTTGGAAGCGTTTGGTTGTTAAATCTGAACGGTAAGTGCTCAGCCTTGGGGGCTCGGGGGAGCCGAGATCCTTTTTGAGCCTCTAACAGCCTGACACTGCTCTGTCTTCTCAAATTCATTTTGCAGCTCCCGATTCCCCGGCGAGCATTAATCACTGGGCTGAGCGTGAAGGGAAACATACCCCTCAAATGGGAAGCCCAGAAGCTCCTTCCCCTTAAGCAGCCTCTCTGTGGACATCTTTGATCTGTTTTGGGAGGGTTTCTTGTTCCGCAGGAGGCTCTTGGAGCCCATCAGAGGAGTTGGAGCGGCCTCCGAGCACAGGTTTAATGCATGTGCAGGAGCTGTGCTGTGGGTGGGCAGGGTCAGACACTCATGGCAAGGGCAAAGACCAGGGCTCCAGAGCCTCTGCTCCTGCTGCAGTCACCTCTGTGGGATGCTGAGGGGACAGGGACACAGCCCAAGGACAAATCATGGGATGCTGGGAGTCCCAAGACACAGTCCGTGGTCCAGAGTGTGATGTCGTGGGATGCTGGGATTCCAGGCAAGCAGTCCGTGGTCCAGAGTGTGACATCCACAGTGCTGTGGGTCCTGCTGCTCTCACAGGAACACGGTGACTGTCCTTAGCCCCTCTGGTACCTGTGTTTGGCAGCCCCTCCAGCCTCAGTTCCAGGTGTTGGCATTGCTGACCTGGCTCACCAGGAGGAATGTGCTCGGGGCTGGAGCATGGACATCCCCCTCCTGCCCCCTGGAAACCATCAGCTGAAGCTCCTGGTAGCTTCAGGTCCCGTGGAGACCCAGAAACACATCCAGGAGGTGTCCAAGAGAGAGATTCCCGTGTGCTGGGCAAGGTGGTGCATGTGAAGGAAAACCACAACCTTCTCAGAAACGCCCTGGTGTTTGTTGGTCTGCAGGGCTCTGTGCTGGCCAGAGAGTAGAGAAGAAAGTGGTGGATAGAGCAGTGTTTCCTTCTGTCTTCTGCCGTGCTGTTTCTGTTTCCAGTGCCCGGTGGCAGCAAGTTTTGCAATTTAATTATGCACCATGTTAAAAAATATGTCCTTGCACACTGTAAGACATTTCAAGCAATCTATTCCCATTCATGTCTCCCATATTCCTGATGGCTTTATATCCCTCCCTGAGCGGCCTCTTTTCACATGGAAGCTCTGAGCTGATTGACTCTCCATATGGAAGCTGCTCTGTGTCCCCAATCATTTTTATCAGTTCCCTCATGCCCTTGTCTGGGGTTGACCACCACTGCCAGCACAGCTCGAGCCGTGGCTCCATGGATGGCTTAATGACATTCCTGTTTTCACTGGGCTCCTTTCTTCATAATTCCTTACATTTCCTCATTTTTTTTTGATGATGGATGAGCTTTGAACTGATGTTTTCAGAGCATTATCTCTAGTGCTGCCGAGATCCCCTCCCTGCATGTTAATAGCTAATTTAGTGCCATCATTGTGTTTGTATAATTAGGGCTCTTCTCCCCCAAGTGCATTAGTTTCCTTTTGTCACCACTGAATTTCATTTGCCACGTTCTTGCCCACTCACTCAGCACCTGGAGATCTTCCTGTCACTCTCTGCCAGTGAATTCAGCCCCAGCAAACCCTGCTGATCTGGGGACACCAGGAGGCTGAGCCGTGTCACTTGTCATCCCCCCTGCCCCAGCCTGCAGGTGGGTGCTCAGGGCAGCTCCTTGTGTCAGCATCCTCAGCATCCGCCTCAACCTGGGATAAATCTGAATCCTGGGATGTCACTCGTGCCTTGTGCTCACCCTTGGTGGGTCTGAGCTCTGGATGCCAACAGGGAATGTGTTGAATTACTGGGATTTTCAGGCTGGGTGGAGTTTTATGGAGAAGGGATCTCAGCACAGCTCTGTGTGGGGCAGTAAAGGATGGAGCCAAACCCCCATCAGTGGTGCCAGCTCCTCTAGGAGGGAACAGCAGCCACAAGGTGCAGCTTGAGAGGCTCTGAACAGGCTTTGGAAAAACAGAGACAGTTCCCCAGAGAGGCTGAGGATCCCCATCCCAGGGATTTCCAAGGCTTGGCTGCCCTGATTTAGGGGCATTAGCCCTTCTGTGAGCTGGAGAGTGGCCTGGAGACCTCAGAGGTCCCTTCCCACCATCCCTGCTGGGATGCCAGGGATGCTCATGTATGTGCCAGGACCGTGGATCCAGCTTGATCTGAGCAGCACCTCTGCTCTGGAGATGGATGGACAGACCCTGGAACAGTGCTGGAGCCAGGGTGAGGTCTTGGGATTGCTCCTCAAATGATGAACGAGAGGGAAAGGCCTCGAGTTGTGCCAGGGGAGGTTTAGGTTGGATATTAGGAAATATTTCATCCCTGCAAGGGCTGTCAAACACAGGAACAGTCTTCCCAGGGAACTAGTGGAGTCTCCATCCCTGGAGGGATTCAGAAGACCTGTGGATGTGGCACTTGCAGACGTGGTTTAGTGGTGGACATGGCTGTGCTGGTTTACTGGTTGGACTCTTATGATCTTAGAGGACTTTTCCACAACTCTGTGATTCTGTTCTGTGATTCTAAATATGTTCCTCAGGTGCATGAGGGGACAGGAGCACCCAGAGCCAGCCCTCCACCTGGCAGGGAGTGGAAAATCTCTGCTGATAAAACCATAAGCAGCAAGTGAGGAGGTCTGGGAGGTCGTGCAAGGCTTCATATGAAGAAGTTAAATGCAAAATTTGCCTGTCCTGTAGCCTGAGGTCAGAAAAATGCCACCAGGTGAGCAGCCCTCCCTGCTCTGCAAGTGGGATATGAAAAACAAACCTGGAGGATGCTGCAGGGAAGAAGAAAATGTGGTCCCAAGAGCTGTGGAAAATGTCCTTCCACGAGGGACTGAAAGAGCTCAGTGGCTTCTCACAAAGAAGATTAGGAGGTGAGATGATTACCAAAGGAAATCCCAGCCTCTAAAGGGCTCTTTGATCTGCCAAAGGGAGGGATAACAAGAACTGGTAGGGTTAAACTGAAGCTAAACAAATTAAAAAAATTAGGCATGTGTTTCTTAGTGATTAACCACTAGAGCAAGCTAATGCAGTGAGGGACTTCTCCACGTTTTGGAGCATGTAAAACAAGCTGGCTCCTTGCTGAGTGCTGGGCTTTAACTGAGGACCAACCATCAGGGTCATCAAAGGGACATTGCCAACAGCCCTTCCCGTGCCTCCCATCCCGTGGGCACTGGGTGCTGGAGCTGTGACCATGGGGCTGTGCCCAGCTGGAGAAGGAGGGAGGTGTCCAAAGGGGTGTGATCTGTGGCAGCAGCAGTTCCTCCCACCAGTGTCAGCAGTGGAGAGACCCAACCCCCTTCCCCTCCCTGCCGGGTTGCAGCGAGTCCCCAGCGCAGCATCCTATGGATCATAGGCTGGTTTGGGTTGGAAGGCACCTTAAAGACCATCTTGTTCTACCCCCCTGCCACAGTCAGGGACACCTTCCCCCAGCCTGGGAGGTGTCTGTAATGCATTGACCCCAGACAACCCCACAGGACCCACCGCACCCCTGCCTTGGTGTTACATCCCTCCCCTTCCCAAGCAGCTTTGCCCCAGACCAATTTTCCATGTCCCTCAGGTTCATCATCCTGCACCCAGAGCCAGCAGGATGACCCTGGCTGATTGCCTCCTGGATGGGAGGGGGCAGAGGCCGAAGGCTCCTGTTGGTCCCAGGGCATCCTCACACCCCCATCAGGGCAGGGACAGCCCAGCCTGGCACACTGGGATGCTGCATCCTCCCCAGGAGCTCCAGGCTCCAGGCAGGGATGAAGAGCTCTGCTCCAGTGACCCTGCTGCAGGGAAGAGCAGCACCACTGGACTGATTTGCCTTCATTAACTAGATTAGCTGCTTTAATCTGCTGAAAGTGAGAGGCAGTTGGTCCCGCCTGGGAACCCGCAGAGGGGATGGATGTCACTGGGAGCGGGGGTGGAGGCAGCAGGAGGGCTCTGCCTGCTGCTCCTGCTGCTTCCTCCTTGCTTGGACAGATTTTACCCCTTCTCCTCCCACCCCCTCTGCACCCCTTTTCTTTGTACAGATGGAAAAGCAGGGGGGGGTGATTACACTGTTCCTGTTCTGTCCCCCCGTGGATCAACCCCAAGGATGTACCCTGAGCCTTCATGTTTGGGCACCCTCAGCTTTTCTGCATCACACAAAGAGATTGGGGGGTAATTTTCACACAAAGAGATTGGGGGAGTAATTTACACACAAAGAGATGGGGGGGGTAATTGGTCGGATCCCTCCACTGTTGGGTCAATTACTTGAATTTCCCCACCAAAAAAAAGTGCTCTTTTTTGCTCAGTCATGTGTGTCCAGCCCCAGCAAAGGGGGCTGTGGCCAGCAGGGTGATGCCCTCAAGGCAGGAGGTCTTGTAGGGCATGGTCTGTGCCTGCACAAGCAGGAAATGTCCCCTGTGCCAGGACTGGGGGTTCTGTGCTTTAACCCTGTCCCCAGGTGGGGACAGATGTGGTTGTCACCATGTTGCAAACCACTGATGGACCAAGTGTGCTCCATTCTGGAGGATGAAGGCTCCTCCCTACATCTGTCTCCAGCTGCAGATAAAAATCACCTTTCCTATGTATTTCCTATATATTTCATTGCTGTTTGTGTTCCCCTATTTTGATAGTACAGAGGGGGACTGGGATTGCCCAGGGTTTGCCCAGGGAATGCCCAGGACTGACCCAATCCAGTTTGGGTCACAGAACACCTTGAAGGGTACAAATTCCTGCCCAGCAAAAGTGAAGGTCACGATTTCCTAAGTGGTTAAAAAGAAAAGCTTTGGAACAATGTGAATGTGTCTCAGGTTTGAGATTTTTTGTTTCCCTTGTGCCAGATGCCATCTGGGATTTTTCTGGAGGAAGTCAGGGCTGAGTGGAAGGTGCAGGGGGGCTGGCAGGGGGGGTTGGAACTCGATGATCTTTAAGAACTCTTCCAACCCAAACCCATCCTGCGGTTCCCGTGGTTTTGAGGGACACAAGGAGTCAGGGGCAAAGCTGGGATGCAAAAGCCAATTCCAGCCCTGAGCTCTAACCTTCCACCCTCTGCCCCTGCTCTGCATCGCTGCTTTTCATTTCTTGGTGCACTCCAGCTCTTTTTTTTTTTTGCCCAAGGAGAAAAGGATCATGCAAATGATTTGCCCCCAGGGATTCCTGGAAGCTGTTTAAGCCAGCAAATGCCGACTTCTCCCCAGCTGTGCCAGGCAACTCCATGTGCTCATGAATTTCCCCTCCCCTAAGTGCAGGAAGGGGCTGACAGATGTTAACACACGATCAGTGTCTCAGGAGAGAGGAATTAAAGCCACACTGGACCCTTCGAAGACACACATTAGTGTCAGAAATTTCTAATCAATCAGCTGGGAGCCTCCTGGGGTCAGGAGCCTCTTTGAAATTCAAATGGAGAATGGCTCCTAATGGGTTTTATTTTGATTGCTATAAATTGATTAGCGTTAAGATAAACAAGTTTTGTTTCTTTCTGAAAGCTCTAAAACACGCTCTGGGGGAGGAGGAGCACTGGAGTCTGATTGCTTCCCATTAGGAAGTCCCCACTTAGCTCCCACCCCATCACCAGTTTGCACCAACCACAGGAGACTCCTTTTTCCTCCAGAGCTGGCTAAATCCCAGAATGGTTTGGGTGGGAAGGGACCTTAAATCTCACCTCATTTCACCCCCTGCCGTGGACAGGAACCTGTGTCCCTGGGACCCTTGTGGGGGTTGTGAGGGGCAGGCAGGTCCTGTGGGGGTGACCCCAGGCAGCTGTAGGACCGTGTGTGGGCTGGGGTCAGCAGGATGAGGGTGGAGTGGGGTGCACAGTACCCATGGCCTGTGCTGTGCTACTGAGTGGGACCAGCCTGAGAGCCACTGTGGGGTTCCTACAACCAGCTGTGGCGTTCCTACAATGAGGTGTGGTGTTCCTACAACCTGGTGTGGGGTTCCTACAACCATGTCTGGAGTTCCTACAACCATGCCTGTGGTTCCTACAGCCATGCCTGTGGTTCCTACAACCGGGTGTGGCGTTCCTACAACCAGCTGTGGCATTCCTACAATGAGGTGTGGTGTTCCTACAACCAGGTGTGGGGTTCCTACAACCGTGTCTCGGGTTCCTACAACTGTGTCTAGGGTTGCTATGGACAGTGTGTGCTCTCTGCAGTGCCTGTGTGCTCCCTACAACCCTTGTGCTCCCTGTAGCTCCACCTGTGCCGTGTGTAACCCTCTGCCTGCCCCCACCAGGTCTCACTGGTGGTGGTGGCAGTGAGGGTCTTGTTGCTGGTCACAGCGAAGGTCTTGCTGGTGGTGGTGACAATGAGGGTCTCTGTTGGTGGTGGTAAAGAGTGTCAGTGTTGTTGGTGATGACAGTGAGGTTTCACTGGTGGTGGTGGCAGTGAGGGTCTCTGTTGGTGGCAGTGAGGGTCTCACAGGTCATGGTGACAGTGTGTCTCGGGGCGGTGGCAGAGGCTGGACATGCCCTCAGAGGAGGTGACCAGGTAATCCCGTGGGTTCTGCGGTGTGTGAAGCCCAGGAGATCAGCAGGTTCATATTTCTGTTCTGAACAGGGAGCTGACATTAATGAACAGCTAATTAACATCGCAGAGCTCGGTGGTTGCAGTGTCAGCGTCCCTAATTAGTCTCGCACTAATCTGCTTTAATTAACTGTCCCTGTCGCGGTTTTAATTTAATTTTCAGCTCTAGACCAGCGAGGGCAGTCCTGGGAGCATCTGGGTTCCAGTACCACGGCACTGCCTGTACTGGGATGGACTGGAGGGCAGTGGTGGCCAGTACAGGGGGGCAGTGGGGTTGCCCTGCTCCAGGTGCTGGTTTCCCAGGGATGGGGAACCTGCTGGGCCCCACATTGTTGTGTTGGCAGGACAGGGGGTCACAGAGCTGAGGGACATCGTGAGCTGCCCCTGAACCCTCTCATGGTGCTGGTTTGGGGTTGTTCTGTGGTGTGAGGAGCTGGTGTTGCCTGGAGTTTCTGTGCTTGCCTGGGTTTGCTGTTCATTGCCTGGAGGAATCAGTCACAGGATCCCAGAATGGTTTGGGTTGGAGGAAACTTAAAGCTCATCTCATTCCCACCCCCTGCTGTGGAACAACCAGCCCAGGTTGCTCCAAGCCCCATCCAACCTGGCCTTGGACACTTCCAGGGATTCAGGGGCAGCCACAGCTTCTCTGGGCACGCTGTGCCAGGGCCTGCCCACCCTCACATCTGCCCTGTGGCAGTGGGAAGCCATTGCTCCTTGTCCTGTCACCAGATAGGAAGAGCAGAGCATCCCAGTGAAGCAGGAGGAGTTTGTGTTTATTCCTGGCAGAGCTGCTGATTGCAAAGCAGGATCCTGTCCTGCCAAGCAGAGCTCTCTGCCTTGCAAGCTGACTGCAGTCAGTCCACGTGTCCTTGCCCACGACATTGCCTTTCTGTGGGAAACCAGGCTCTGTGGCATTGCAGATGGAGCCAAAAGGAGCAGGGGCAGGTTGGAAAAGCCCTCTAAGATCACCAAGTCCATCTGTTAACCCTTCACTGACAGGGCCACCACTAAACCATGTCCCCAAGTGCCACATCTAGACCTTTTTTGAATATTTCCAGCCATGGTGACTCCACCACTGCCCTGGGCAGCCTGTGCCAATACCCCTTCCATGAAGAAATGTTCCCTAATATCCAGTCTAAACTTTGCCTGGCACAACTTGGGGCTGTTTCCCTTTGTCCCATCACTTGTTCCCTGGGAGAAGAGCCCAACCCCACCTCACAGCCACCTCCTCACAAGCACTTGTAGAGAACAATGAGGTTCTCCCCTACCAATAAGGCAATTCCTTGTGAACACCCCTGCCCTGCAGCATGTGCCCTGCTGGGATGAAGGATGAGGATGTGTCAGGTTGAGGAATTTCAGTGTTTTGCCCTCCACTGGTGAGGATTACACCAGGAGAGGGCTGGGACATGCACCCCCTGCTCCAGCCTGGCTCCAGTCTCCCTCCCCTGCTCCAATCCCACATCCTTCATCAGTCAGGGCTCAAATCTTCCCAAACAGGAGTGTCTCCCCACGGGACCTTCTCAGGGGCTGGGTTAATCTGTATGAGCCAGTGGGGCCTTTCAAGCAGGAGCTCAGGCCTGGCAGCGTCCCAGGGAGCTGCACAGTCCTGGGCTTGGCTTGCCCGTCTGGATTAGCGGGGCCTCTGCCATCTGTCCTGCTCCCAGCCCTGCCTGGAGCTGCTCCAGGAGCCTCGTGCTTTGAAGAAAACCCTTCTCCAACCACAACCCCTTCTCCAAATAACCCAGCTGCTTCCCCCCCTCTCCTCTGCAGACAGAGGAAATCCTGGTGTCAGCACCACAGCCGTGCCCTGGGCTTTGGGAGCTGCGTGTTTCCTTGGTGAAACGCAGTGAAGTCCCCTGGAGAACGATTCCCGGCACCCCTCTGGGCCCTACTGTGTTCCAAGTCCCTCTCCAGCTCTCCTGGAGCCCCTTTAGGCCCTGCAAGGGGCTCTCAGGTCTCTCTGGAGCCTCCTCTTCTCCAGGTGAACCCCCCAGCTCTCCCAGCCTGGCTCCAGAGCAGAGGGGCTGCAGCCCTTGGAGCATCTCCGTGGCCTCCTCTGTTCTCATTCCATCAGCTCCACATCCTTCTTGTGCTGAGGACCCCAGAGCTGGATGCAGCACTACAGGGGGGGTCTCAGAGCAGAGTGGAGGGTCTTCTCCACCTGAGGATCTCACAGATCCATTGCCAGGCTATCCCACTCCACCTGTTTCCTCCAGCCTCCTCCCTGTTCTCCATCCTGGTTTCTTTGTGTGGCACGTGGTGCTCAGGCCCACGTTGTGCAGAATGAGGCTGGGAAAGCTCCCCAGCACTCCCAGTGCCTGATCCCACCCTTCAGAGTGAAACAACACCCAGGAAATATCTCAGGGGACTTTATTTCATGTCACTTGTTCCACTCTTCACCCGTGGCAGTGGTACCACTACCTTGGCCAGGAGAGCTGAGTGTCTCCTACCCTTGGACATCCTTGGTGGGATCAGTGTGTCTAGAATGGCCCCCCAGTGCCTGATTCCAGAAACACCAGCAGCTGCATCACAGCTCTGGGTCACAAGTTGTCTAATCCTGCCCGATGCTGGGAGCCCAGAGCTGATATTCCTCCTGTTTCCAGGAGCAGTGGAAAATTTTGGGGAAGTGCTGGTTATGAAACAATCCCTCTCTGTGCACGCACCACGTGACAAAATATCCCTTTCTTTCTGTGTCACAATGGATGATTTTGCCATATATTGGGGGCAGGCTTTTCTGTGGCTTCATTTTCCTTGTGTTCTTGATTTCCATCCCGTTACTGTTAATCTTACAGGCCCTGTTTTTTTTCCACTGCTTTTACTGTATTTCGTGCTGACTAATTTAAAGCCACTGCTGCCAGTTCATGACTTTTTAAGGTGCATTTTTACTCCTTCACTATCATTTCTTATCCAAAATTATTTTTCACTGAACAAAAAAAAAAAAGAAAAAAATAAAAAAAATTGCCTTTTCCTCGGGGCAGCAGCAACTTTATTTGAGGCTATTTTGGTTATTATTCACGGTGGTTTATTTGTACTCTCTGTCCTTGGTGGCTTTCCTGGCATCTCTGGGAACCTGTTCCATGCTCATGCCCAGGGCTGGCAGCCAGCCCTCGAGCATGGTGGGAGAGTCCTGGAAATCCAGGCAGCTGGAAAGACCCTGATTTACTGAGAGCTACTTTTAAATGCACAGAGGCAGGAGCTGAGTTGAACCTTTGCAGAGCTGACACCAGCCAGCATCTCCCAACCTTCTGTCAGAACATCTTTGCCATCTCAAGTTGCTTGTGGTGCCTTCCAGTGGGAGCACGAAAACCTGGGAGTTTTAGAAGTAGGAAATCTGGTTGGAGGGAAGCATTCAAATGTGGAAGGTGCATTTTGATGGATGGAGGGGCAAAACCCACCCTGAATTACGGGAATTATGAGCTGTTGAAAATTGCCTCTTCCCATCTGTTTTCCGGCACGCTCGGCTCTCAGATCCCACCGTACAGCCCCGCTCCTGATGGATTCAGACAGATAATTATTTGCTGCTGGTTTTCCCTCATCAGAGCATCCTTTTGGAGAAAGTTATCAGTGGAATGGGAGCCAGGGGACCGAGGGCTCAGCCTTTTGCCTCTGATGTTGATCCCTCCCAACCCCCAGTGCTGCATTTGAGGCATTGAGTGCAGAGGGAATGTGGATGGTAGGAATTGCTGCTGGGCATGTGCTCAGCCACGTATTGGGGAGGTCCTTACAGTTGTGCTTTATAAAATGTTTCCTAGAAAATAATATATTAAATCCCTGCTTTAACTTTCCTTGCCTGCATGTCCCTGGCACAGGGTGATCTTGGCATGGCCATGCTGCTGGTTTTCATCCACAGGACCTGCTGTTTGGGAAGAGCTGGAGGTTACAGTAGTTTTCTCATGTTTTGGTCTATGGCCCCACATCATATTCCCTGTTTGCTGTCAAAAATCCATGTGTTGATCACTGAGATGTGTCTTCCTTCTTGGACTTCCTTGGCCCAGGGCCTGGAGCACCAGGGGTGGCTGAAGGAGATGGGGGGGCTCAGCCTGGAGAAAAGGAGGCTCAGGGGGGACCTTCTCACTCTCTCCAACCCCCTGACAGAATGGGGCAGCCAGGGGGGGGTCGGGCTCTGCTCCCAGGGAACGAGGGACAGGACGAGAGGAAACGGCCTCAGGTGGTGCCAGGGAAGGTTTAGGTGGAACACTGTGGAGAATTTTTCCCAGAAAGGATGGTCAGGCATTGGAACAGGCTGCCCAGTGCAGTGGTGGAGTCCCCATCCCTGGAAGCATTCCAAAAACACGTGGATTTGGCACTTGGAGACGTGGGTTAGTGATGGCCCTGGCAGCTCTGGGTTAACGATTGCACTTGATGATCTTTTAGGGGCTTTTGCAACCTTAATGATTCCACTCATGATGGGCCTGTTTCAACGCAGCCCCAGCTTTTTGGCAGATCAGGTGCCTGCCTGCAGACAGGGCGATTTTGGTTCATTCCTGCTTTTTTTCCCTCTGCAAGAACAAAGATTCCTGCTTTTTTTCCCTCCGCAGCTCACGGCCGGATGGAGCTGCCTCGGCTCAGGTTGTCGGGGAAGCCTTGAAATAATCCGAGCACCAGAAGTGTGGCTGCTGGGACGTGAGGGAATCCGAGGTGGCAGGGCCAGATGGAGTTCTGAGGCAGAGCTGGAGTCACAGGCTGGCACTGCCACCCGTGAGCCGAGCGTGGGGACAGCACTGAGGGGGCTCTGCTCCGGGGAGGGGCCACTCGCTTCAACTGGGACCGATTTAGCAAAGGGAAGAGTGGATTTTTTTTTTTTTCCCCAGACTGCTCCTACAAGCACCTTGAAAAGTGGAAGCTTTGTTGGGTGTGGGCAGCTGGAGGGACAGGAGAGAATCTCAGTTCCCAGGGGGAGAGTTTGACTGTCTCTGAGGATGTAGGTCCTTGTACTTCTGATCCCTCCTTCCCATACTTGACTTCCCACGTGGGGAAAATGTCCTTGTTGTGTCAAGCTGGAATTTCCCATGTGCCAGCTTGAGTCCTGTCCTACTTTTGAGGTCTGGCTCCGCAGCAGCAAGGTCTCTCTTTTGCCTTCTTCTCTCCAGCCTCCATCTAACCCTCTCCTCTCCCACCATGTGCTCCAGTCCTGGTGGCCTTCCCTGAGTCTCTCCAGTGCCTTCCTTGCACTGGGGAGCCCCAAACTGGAACAGTTTGGGACTTGGAGGGGTTTTTTTGGAGGAATGCTGGTTCTGCTGGTGTTTTGCCTTTCACCATCCTTCAGGGCATTTTGGGGAGCAGAGGGGGACAGTGTGTGACCAAGGCCCTTCCCATGCCCTGCTGCCTCCCCACAGCATCTCTGCTCACTTCAGGTCAGGAAAGAAAGTTACTGTGCAGCTCCCCTCCCCTCCCTCCCCTCTCTCAGTGACTTAAACCACCGTAAAAACCCATTTCTAATCACCCTCTGCCAGCCCTGCTCAGCACCCAGGGCTGACACAGAGCAATGCTGTCATCTGGAAAGCGGCTGCTGGCGCCAAACCAACTGGCGTGTTTTTAAACTTGTCCAAACTGGGTGCTGAGTTAAAGTGTCATGATTAAACATGCCCACAACCCCCTCTTCCTTCCAAGGGCACTTGCCTGCTCTGGTCCCCCAGGTTTGTGTCTGGTTCTAGAAGGGTCCGTGCCCGTCCCCATCAGACCCTGGGTGCCAGGAGTGTGACTCTGGATCTGCACCAGGACCAGGAGGGCTGGCACACCCTCCACTTGAAGGGCTCTTGTCCAGGGAAAGCTCCCTTTTTACTCTCCTGTTTCCTTTAGGATTAAAGCTGTTCTCCTCGGGCTGGAAACAGGGAATGTTTGTCAAGTTTACGAGGGCTTTTAGAGAGGCTTTTAGAGAGAACGTCCTATCCCTTCTTTTATAGGGCTGAGATAAGATTATCTTTGTTTTAACACCAATTAAAGCAGGAAGGGTTTATAGGATTAGGGGTTTTCCATCGGTGTAACTTTGATGTCACCACTTGCTCGCTTGGTTTGCTTCTTTCCCTGCGTTAAAACCTTTGGGAGCTGCTGCTGTAATGGTTAAAATACCTCCCTCCCCAGGCAGAGCTCTCCCAGGCAGGAGCTTTGGGAAACATTTAAACAAGACCAAACAAAGTAACAGACTGTGCAAGTCCTAAATTCTTCTGGAGACCACTCGGAGAAAGCTGGCTCAGGGTTTGAGCAGACGCTCTGTGAGTCCTCAGTGTTTACACTGAGGGGAAAAGGGATGTGCTGGTGGCCTGAAAAGCATCTCTAAAATATCAAAATAAAATCACAGAATCCCAGAGGGGTTTGAGTTGGAAGGGACCTTAAAGCTCAGCTCATCCCACCTCCTTTCATAGGCAGGGACCCCTTCCACTGTCCCAGGTTGCTCCAAGCCCTGTCCAACCTGGCCTTGGGCACTTCCAGGGATGGGGCAGTGGAGCTTTTGGGCTGGAGCCACCCGTGGTCTGCAGTAGCATGGTGAACATCCAGATCCATGTCTCCTTTGCATAGGATCGTGGAATCTTTAGGTTGGAAAAGCCCTCTAAGATCACCAAGTGCAACCATCCCCTCCAGCACTGCCAGGCCCACCACCAACCCACGTCCCCAAGTGCCACATCCACACGTTTTTGGAACACTTCAAGGGATGGGGACTCCACCACTGCCTGTTCCAGTGCCTGACCGCCCTTTCTGTGAAGAAATGTTCCCTAACATCCCATCTAAACCTTCTCTGGCACAACCTGAGGCCGTTTCCTCTCGTCCAGTTGCTTGTTCCGTGGGAGCAGAGCCTGACCCCACCCAGGAACAGGGAAGTCCTCTCCCCTTGCATGTCCAATACACAGCCTTGGCAGGACAAATGCTGGATTATTTCTCTTTAAGAGAACTCCATTTCTCTTTAAGAGGGGCTGGGGAGGCCGAACCAGGCCGATGATGTAAGAGCTGACCCGGCAGGTAAGAAATTCCTGGCATTTCTCCCTGACAGCTGAATCCCGTCAGTGCTGATGGATGTGCCCCCCAGAGCAGGGGGGGCTCCCAGGTGTGTGTGTGTGTGCCCACAGGTGTGCTGGGCTCACCAGGTGCTGCAGCCTGGGAGTGGTGCTGCTGGGGGGGTGACCTTGTGAACCCCAGAGAACCTGGGGGAGGGATTTGCTGGGAAGCCCCCAACACGAAGCCTCTCCCAGGCTCCCAGCTCAGCCCTGCTGCTGGTGGCACTGGGAGAGAGCTGCCACAGGGTTGGGGTGAGGCTGGTCCTGCCTCAGGCTGTCCTGGGATGCTCTCAGAAAAGCAGGGGGATTGTGACTGCCTGGCTTTGGTGTGATGACCACTGCTGGTTGTCCTGTGGTGTCCAAAAAGGCATCCAGGAGGATGATTTTTCAGCCTGTGTTGTCGGCTTCCATTCCTGTCCTGAGGAGAACGATGGGGTTAAACAGGAACATTTGCACTGGGACTTCTGCCTCTATTGACAACTCCGTAATCCACATCACAGAGGTGCCTGAGCACATTCCCCTCCAGTTAATCTCATTTAACCCTGTTTTCCCTCCTGTGTTTCTCTCCTCTGCTCTCTAAACGCTGTCAGAGCTGTTGGCAGTTACAGCACCTGGCAGTGGCATTAATTGCTTATCTGGAAGATGAGGTAACAGCACAGGCCACTAATTAAATTCATCAGGAAGGAAACTGGAGGACCTGTGTGGCCCCAGGAAGGCAAGTGCAGAGAGCTGGCACCTGCAGGTCCCAGATCCTTGCCCTTTCCAGGCTGGCAGCCAATTCCAATGTCCAAGGGGCTTGGGTGTCACCACCTGCCTCCTCAAGGAGTCCTCTTCCCTCCAGCTCTCTCCAGGCTGGACAGACCATGGCAGAGGTGGGAACAGATCCAAAGGCAGTGGCAGAGTTGCTCCCAAGATTTTCCTCCCAAAAAAGCCTTTCCAGGGTCTTATGGACTCTTAAAACTCAATGATTTCCCCATTTTTGTGTTGTCCGGAGTTCAGCCTTTCCCTAAGGGCATAAACAGCATCCTGTGTGGGACAGGGGACAGGAACAAGGAGAGAAAGGACAAAGTGAGACCATTTGGATGCAGAACTGAAAGCAAGGATCAAGGCACAAGGGGCAGAATGTAGGAAAAGTGACAATGTCTTTGCAACACTCACCTTTTCTTGCAGAAAGGGTGTGGTTGGTGAAAGGAAAAAAGGGGGAAGTTCAGAGCTGATTGGACATAATAGTTCTTCAAAGGGCAGGGCAACATCATAAATGGCTTTTAACTGGAAGACAGTAAATTTAGATTGGATATTTGGAAGGAATTTTTCCCTGTGAGGGTGGGGAGGCTCTGGCACAGCTTGCTCAGAGAAGCTGTGGCTGCCCCAGCCCTGGAAGTGTTCCAGGCAAGGTTGGACAGAGCTTGGAGAAACCTGGGACAGTGAAAGGTATCCCTGCCCATGGCAGGGAGTGGAACAGGATGATCTTGAAGGTTCTTTCCAACCCAAACCATTCTGGGATTCCATGATTCCATGAAACATCACCCACACACCACAAACTGCAGAGACCCAGAAGGGTCAGGCAGTGCATGTGGTACCCATGGTCAAAGTCATCACAGAACAGCAGCTGGTCCTGGGGGGAAGGGGGGAATTCCCATGAGGACATTCCCCAAATCATCAGGTTTTCCCCAAAATACACCTTCTGTGTCCTACAGACTCTTAAAACCTAAAGATTTCCCCCCAAAAGTCTCTCCGGAGTCTTACTGACTCTTAAAACCCAATGATTTTCCCCTTCAAAAAGCCCTTTCAGTGTCCTACAAATTATTAAAATACAAAGATTTTCCTCCTGTAAACATTTTTCTGTGTCCTACAGATGCTGAAAACTCAAAGATATCCCCCAGAAGGATTCCTATGGAGCATTAAAACCCAAAGATTGACCAAAAAAAAAAAAAAAAAAAGACTCTCTGGTGTCCTACAGGCACTTAAAACCCTAAGATTTTCCTCCCCAAAAAGCCTTTCCAGGGTCTTAGGGACTCTTAAAACCCAATGATTTCCCCATTTTTGGGTGTCCTGTCCTTGGAGGAGGGGGAGAGGCAGGATTTGCTGCTGCCCCTACCTCTGGGCCCGGAGGGAGAAGGGAGGCAGAGGAGAGATAAGGCTGGGAATTTAAAGGCTCCTGGCGGATCCTGACAGAGCTGGGACTGCCTGGTTTCCATCAGCCCTTTAAAATGCCTCACTGGAATGGAGAGATCCCTGTGCCAGGATAAACAGAGCCAGGCAGAGGGGATGAGGAGGACCCTTCCTCCCTCAAGGCTGTGGGCTGAAGGTGCCATTTTAGGAGCTTTTCTTGCAGGAGGGAGCTGATGGATCAGAGCTGTTTGCAGGAGGGGTCTGGGGTGGGCTCTGGAGGCCAGGGCAGTTTGGGATGGCTGTTTGGAGCCTGCCCAGCTCAGGCTGGATTAATTAAACCATTGGTTAGGGAGAGGCAGTGAGACTTGAGGGAACAGGGATCCCCTCTGTGGCCCCTCCTGCATGTTTAGCCAAAGGCTTTTCCTTCAGGCTGAGCCATGGGATGCCTTTTCCTGCTGAGCTGCCCCGGGACAGGAGGGCTGGCAGCTTGGTGCCAGCTCTGCCTCCAGCAGCAGATGCTGCAGAGGTGGCCTTGCCTCCCAGATCCTAAGGATCCTTGGATAAAGTAGAAATTTCTGTGCTTTTGCTGTTCTCAATTCCCTCTTCCCAAGCAGGAATTTCTAGGGATGCTCTGTCCCTGCCCTCACTGCAATCCTAAAAGGAAGCAGGATGTCCCAAAGCTGCTAGGTTAGAAAACTGGGATGTTCTGATGTCTGTGCCAGGCTGGATATCAGGATGAGGTTTCTCCCCTGGCACTGGTTCAGGCTCCCCAGGGCAGTGGCCACGGCCCCAAAGCTGCCAGAGCTCAAGGAGTATTTGGATGATCCTCTTAGGCACAGGGTGGGATTGTTGGAGTGTCCTGTGCGAGGCCAGGAGTTGGACTGGGTGATCCCTGGGGGTCCCTTCCAGCTCAGGATAGTCTGTGATTCCCTGATTCCCTCAGCTCCTGGTGGGAATGTTCACACTGTTCAGGCAGGAGGGGGTTTAGCCACTGTGTGAAGATTTCACTCCTGATTTGCTGTTTACTCTGCAAACAAGAAATTGGGTGGATTCCAAAAGCAAAGCTGCTTTCTCAGCCAGGGGAAGACCCGGAGGGAGCAGAACAGTTTTGAACACAGCGCTGGCTTATTTTACTTCTGGGGGTTGTCATTGCTGGAGAAAAATAAATAAATAGGAAGAGGTCTTTGCGTCAAATTTCAGTGATTTTTCTGTCTTTCCACATGATTTCAGAACATTCATCTTTTGAGAAGTGCTGATTTTTCCAGGATTGTTTCATCCCAAGTGGGACCTCCTGGGGAAGAAGGGACTTGCCAAAACTTCTGGCTTTGTGTTGGTGGCCCCTGCAAAGAGTTTCAGTGCCCCAAATTGGTATTTTGAGGGAACAACCTTTCAGCCCCAGTTTTTTTACCCCTGTCCAGCCATAGACCAGAGCAAATGTGGGGAATGTTTTTATCCCACAGCGTGGGCATTTTTTGGGTATCTCTCTATCTTGATGCAGAAGAAGCCTTACAGGAAAGTTGTTATTTTTAGAATAAGCCTCAGGAAGGTGAAAGAGGCCCCTGTCTTAAACCATCTTTGATCAAATGACCCTGTATTTCGCCCTGGATGTCAGACTGGAGCAATTTTGTGTGTTGTTCTCACGGTGTTTCAAATATTGGTATTAGTGCAGGGACCCTGTTATCATTTCAGCTACAGTCACATCTCTCCTGGCTAATGGAGAACTGCCCAGCCATCACCTCTCCTGACAGCTCAACACCCTCTGAGATGGGCTGGTCCCGAGGGAACAGAGGCAGAAATGGAGCCAAACACGTAGGGACAGGGTGGAAAGATCCAGGAACACGAGGAGAATCCAGTTTTTCCACAGCTCTTTTGACCGTATGAGGCAGGAAGGACTGATGGAATTTTACTGCAGAGCTTTTCTCACTTGAAACTCAGGATCATTTTTGAGCAAGGGAGATGAAAACTGAAAAAAAAAAAAAAAAAACAACCCTCATTTTTTTTCTTATTTTTTTTTCCCCCTAAAAGAAAAAAAGTAGCTGCTTCCCAGCAATGGCTCTTGCTTACAGCAACCTCGAGTGTATGTTTTTCCCAGGCTGTTTTCTGATCTGCCTCATTCCTGGAAGCCCTGGCAGGCGACTGAAGGAGAAGTTGTTTAACTCATTTCAGCACAGAAAGCACCTGCCACCCCCCAGGCTGCACCAGAATTAACAGCAGGGGAGGGTCATCATCAGGAGGAAGCACGGAGAAATACTCCAAGGCAAGCTTTTCCCTGGGCAGTGGTGATCCCTGGCGTGGAAGGGGCTCTGTGGTGTTGAATGCCTTGCAGTGCTGTTTTCAGCCACGTGTTCTGGCTCTGTCAGTGCTGTATCAGAGGTCCAGCTTTCATCACCCATCTGCTCTGCCCCACTCTCCCATCCTGCTGGGTTTAACACAGGTTGGAGCATCTTCTTCATCTGTGGGGGGCTCAGGGGTCTCAGCCCCAGTGGGGGTAGAACCCAGCACATTGCTGTGACTCAGGGTCACAATCTGCTTGTGGTACTGAGCCATAAAACCGTTAGGGTTGGAATCTAAGATCATGGAGTCCCCTCATTAGCCCAACACTGCCATGGCCACCACTGACCTGTGCTCCCAAGTGCCACATCCACGGAGTGGTGAAGTCAAAGACTGGGTGTAGAGAGTTGCAGAAGGGCCTCATGAGATGGTGTGACCAGGAAATGAGGAGGCAGCTGGAATTCAGTAGACTTGAGGTGATAACAAGTTGGAGAAAACAGCTTGTGAAATCCTGGAAACCCAAAAATGGTTTGGGGTGGGAGAGACCTTAAAGACCATCTTGTTCCACCTCCTGCCGTGGGCAGGGACACCTTCCACTAGACAAGTTCACACACACCTGCACAGAGATAGGCTGGGAGTTGGCCTTATTTCCCTCCAGGTAGATTGGTGGTTAAAAATAATTTGGGTGTTTGCTGATTATGGCAAAAAGAGAATAAAATAGTGAGTGTTGTTATGCCACTTGCATGGGGGCATGACAGAAGTTTGGACCCGTGGCGACACGGAGAAGGTGGATGGTGATTGAGGGTCTCTTGCCAGTGGAGGTGGGGGGTGGCATCAGGAGTGGCAGCTGGTGGCTTCAAAGCAGAGGGCAGCAGTTTCTTCATGTGGCTGCCCCACGGGGCTCTGTGGGTGCAGGACATTTGCAGGGAATAAAAAAAGGGCTGGACAGCTGAGTGCAAGGAACACCCCACATGGGATGCTAAATGGGAAGGGCCTGCACCTGAGACAGCTACAAATCGTTGGAGGGTGGGGAGGTACTGATGGCAGCCCGTGTGCCTGGCTCATGTCCTGTTCCTTGGGTGGTCATAGAATCATGGAATTTCCTGAGTTGAAAGGGATCATCCACAAGGATTGTCCTGTCCAACTCTCAGCCCTGCACAGACACCCCAAAAATCTCACCCCGTCCCTGAGAGTGTTGTCCAAACGCTCCTTGAGCTCTGGCAGCCTTGGGGCTGTGCCCACTACCCTGGGGAAGCTGTTCAGTGCCCAACCACCCTCTAGGGGAAGGACCTTTTCCTGAGAACCAAAATAACCCCCCTTCAGTCACTGTCACTGCTGGGGAGAGGATTCTGGTGACCGTGGTCTGACCTGGAACAGCCACTTGTGTCTTTTTATGTGACAGTGGCTAAAACTCCCCTTTGCATTCCTGCAGTCCTTGTTCTGTGCTCGTGGTTGGGGGCAGAGATGTCTGCATGGGGACCCATCTCTGCAGGTGCCTTCAAACCAGCTGCTCCTTCTCCACTGTGTTCACCTCCAATTGTCGAGATTTGGGTTTGGACTCTGCAAAACCCCAAGGGGTGTTTTTGGCAGCGATGCCGGACTCTGGGTGTCCCCCCCTCAGCCCCCTCCTCACCACTGCTCTCTGTTCCCTTCCAGGCTGCCCCTCAGGGACGTTCAAGGCCAGCCAAGGGGATGAAGGGTGTGTCCACTGCCCCATCAACAGCCGGACGACCTCGGAAGGGGCCACAAACTGCGTGTGCCGGAACGGATATTACCGAGCGGACGCCGACCCCGTGGACATGCCCTGCACCAGTATGTGGGTCTGGGCAACTGGGAGGGACTGCACTGGGGGTGGGAGAAAGGAAATGCTCATCAAGGGATGCTTGGCAAGTGCATCTGTCCCAGTGGGATTTGGGGGTGGCTGAGGGGCTCAAAGCGGCCTGTCCGGAGGAGCTTTGCAGGTGTGGGTGTGTCATACTTTGGGCCAGAGGGGACAGAAGCCTGGGTAGGTTTGTGCTGCTCTGGGCAGTGGGATGACTTCACTCTGGGGCCGTAACTGGATGAGAACCTTGGGATGTCACACAGTCAAATTACCTGGGATAAGAGGACAGGTTTCATTCCCACTCCTGCTGCTGGCTCTCCAGCTTTTGCTCCCCGCATCCCTGACCCCAGGAGAAGCACTTGGCTCAGTGTGTGCCTGCTGGGGATTGGTCCTGCAGCGAGGGGGGCAGCGCTCTGGCCCTGACACCTTTTTTCCCTCCACAGCCATCCCCTCTGCCCCCCAGGCCGTCATCTCCAGCGTGAACGAGACCTCCCTGATGCTGGAGTGGACACCCCCCCGGGACTCGGGAGGGCGGGAGGACCTGGTGTACAACATCATCTGCAAGAGCTGCGGGTCGGGCCGGGGGGCCTGCACGCGCTGCGGGGACAACGTGCAGTTCGCCCCCCGCCAGCTGGGGCTGACCGAGCCCCGCATCTACATCAGCGACCTGCTGGCACACACCCAGTACACCTTCGAGATCCAGGCCGTGAACGGCGTCACCGACCAGAGCCCCTTCTCCCCGCAGTTTGCCTCTGTGAACATCACCACCAACCAGGCTGGTGAGGAACCCCTGGCTCCCCAGCAGGGTGGGGAAGGGGATGGGGTGGCATCTCCTGGGCGCTGCTGGGGTGAACGGGGGCTGGAAAGGGGAGAAGAGGTGGGGGGAGATGTTGGGGTTACACTGTAATGTTGGTGGTGTCCAAAGTGCCTGGTGATTCCTGGATGAATGCTAAGCCATGGGTTGGAACTGTTTTCTCCTGCAGCATCTGCTGGGTGAGACCCTGTGGGGATGAACAGGGCTGGAAGGGGAGAAGAGGTGGGGTGATGTCACACTGGTGGTGACCAGAGTGCTTGGCGGTTCCTGGATAAATCCCAAGCCCTGGGTGTGAAAATATCCCCTTATTTTGGTGAAAAGCTGGATTGTGCCCCAAGGCAGAGCTGCCATTCCTGTCCCCACAGTGGAACAGCTGGGGCTTGGATTAATCACATGAAGGTGGAAGCCTGCCAGTGAGGCACTGGCCTGGGTGGGAGCAGGAGAGACTCCTGTGGTCCCTCTGAACCTTCCCTGGACACTACCTGACCTTCAGAACTGAATTTGGCAGCGGGCAGTGGTAGTTGTGTTTCCACTGAACTGCCTGGAGGCTGGTGTGTGCTGGCTGCAGGGGATGGGGTGTTTGGGCTGGGCTAAAGCAGCAGTGGGGCAGGTGGGCATCACTTGGGCATCGTTTTCAGAGCATGGGGATAGAGGGAACCTGCAAAAATGTCTGGGTGAACCAGCATGGTGACCTCTGGCCTGCTGTGAGCTCAGGGTGAGGGTGTGTTTGAAGCCCTGAAGGCAGATCTGAGAGTGTTGAACCCTAGTTTGGGGCAAGCAGGGCCAGTTCTGAACACAGAGGAGAGGGGAATAGGTCTGGGACAGGGACCAGTTCAGCTTCCTTTCCCTGATGGAGAGGGGGTGGGTGGGTATGATGCAACCTGGGGCTGGGAAGGGGCTCTGCCCCTGCCCACCGTGGTCCTGCATTATTGAGTCATCATTTCATGCTCACACTTTCCAGTTCTGGGTGTTCCTGAACCTTCATGTATTTACCCGTGGATGCTTCCACCTGAGCCAAACCAGCGAGCTGAGTTGCAGGCGAATCCTTTTCAGTCCCCTGGATCCTCCTCCTTGTGTTTTCCTAGTTTGACACTCCTTTATTATCAGGCCTCACACTTCTCAGCCTGTGTGATGTCTCTCTTAATGTATCTATTCATTAGCACTAAACACTAACTGTCTGCTTGCTAATTCCTCTGTAATTAGAGGCTCTGAATTCTTCTGCTTACACTCCACACCGCCTGGCAGCCTTGATGTAGATCATTAGCAGTTGGTAACAGAAGCTGCAGACACAAAGGCAGAGCTGGGACAGGAGAATGGAGGGTGTTGTGGGGAGAGGAGAGTGAGCAGAGGGAGGGATGAGCCTGGGGGAGCTGTGGAAGCCCTGGCTCTGGACTGAGCAGCCAGCTGGAGCTCATTCTCTGGGTGTGTGATGGGGTTGTGCTCCTGGACCATGGGGTCCCTGCAAAGTGCCCCCCACACTGGCCTCTGTGGTCCTGCAGCCCTGCAGGAAGCAAGGAAAGTCACCCTGGTTCACCCAAGGCTCTGCTCTGCTCTGGGTGTCCAGGGACTGCACTGAGACCAGCCTGGTCCTGGGGCAAACTTTGAGGAATTCAGCCATGAGCAACGAAGCAAAACAGATCCTGGGAAGTGCAGAGCACCAGGAAGGAGGATTTTTCCCCTCACCTTCAGCCAAAACAATTCCCTTGCAGCCATGGCCCGGGAGCTTTGCTTCCAAACACAGCAGGGAGCACAGAGGGGCCGGGGGAGCAGACAGGGTGAAGGTATGAGGTGGGTTGGCCTAGACCTTCTCACCAGCCTTCCAAGGTTGCTGTTTGCTTGTCACATCAGTTATGCTGCTGGCTGGACAGGGAGGGGAGAGCTGTACTGCCTGGGGCACAGCAAGTCTTGCTTTTATCTTCTCACTTTCACCGTGCATCAGAAGGTCTGGCTGGCTCCCTCCTTCCCAGAGATGCACAGCAGCGTCCTCTGGACACAAGCAGGGAATCATGGCACCTCCTGTTCCCCCTCATGCTGTTCAGTATGGCCTGACTACAGTCAGGAATTGTTTTCTGGGAAACAAGGACCTGGGGAAGTGTTTGCAGAAGTTATCTCAAAGGGTTGAAATGTTTGTTTATCATAGAATCACAAAATAGTTTGGGTTGGAAGGGACTTAAAAGCTCATCCAGTTTCACCCCCTTGTCACGGGCAGGGGCACCTTCCACTAGACCAGGTTGCTCCAAGCCCTGTCCAACCTGGCCTTGGACACTTCCAGGGATGGGAATTATCCTCACATTCAGTCCTGTCTGAGCTGAAACACCTTTCAGGAAAGCAACTCCTCTTGACACGAGCCATCAAGAGACAGGCAGCCCATCAGGTCCTTGTGCTCGAGTCTGTGGAGCTTGTTCTTGCCTTCTCTTTTCCCAAGGAGATCGCTGATTTTCTAAGGAAATGCAGTAGCCTCTGTCAGGACACCAGGAAAACATTTGATTTGGAAAACTACTACTGAAGCTGGGAGGGATTCTGTGAAGTCTGTCCAGGAACTGCCTGAATGGGAGACCAGGGTGACCCGAGTGGGGAAGCATCAGCCTGAACTGAGGGGACTTGCTGAGGTCCAGGAGAAGAAGCCTCTCTTCTTGATGTTTCAAGGTCTGGTGGGGTATTTCTCGTGCAGAAAACTGACCAAAAAAAGCTAGAAAAACAGAAATTTTCTGAGCTTTGGAGCGATCTCACATGGGGAGGAGCTGGGGCAGGGTTTGCCCCTGTGGCAGAGGAAGCTGGAGTGTGTCTGCTGGGATACTGTAGGTCCTGAGATACCCCCCTAGGACACTGCAGGATCCTGAGATCCTACACTTCACTGGGTGTATTCCTGTTACAATTTGGCCAGTTTGCTCCTGGCCTCCAAACCTCCTGAAACATTGACATCCCCATGGCTGCTTCTCTTCTCCCAATTAAGATCCAGACCTGCCCTTCCCACGTCACCATCCTGGCTTTTTCCTTCTTTCCTTCTTCTCTTTCCCTCATCTGCAGCTCCCACTGCCACCAAAACATGATGTGGCTTGACATTTGCTGCCCTCCTCCCCTCACTTGTCCCAACCTGTTGCCTTCACTGCATCACCCCCCAGCCTGCAGCAGCCAGCGCTGAGTGCCCAGGAGAGATCCTGCCATGCCCAAATCCCTTCTCCCCTGCCACTGGAGACCATCTGCAGCAGATGGCAGGAGCTTTGCCAGCTGCTGGCTCTTCAGGATCCTCTCCCTGCTCCTGTGGTGGGCAGTTGGGGGGGAATGTTGGCAGAGCAGGGGCTGGGCTGCACTGCTGCACCATCCCTGGCAGATGCCCTTCTCCTCCCACCACCTGCTGACTCCCAGGCTTCCCTTTCCATAATTTACTCCGTGAGTCCAAGGATCATTTTTTTTCCCACACCTGCCTTGGGGCTTCAGAAACCTGTTCCAGTGCATCTGGAGCTGACTTGGGGCACAAAACAAAAGCCTGTCCATGATGAATGGGGTGGAAAGTCCCTTCTGGCACCTCCCCCAGCGTGTCACCATCCCTGTGTTCTGTGCAGTGCTGGGAGCTGATGGAGAGGCTCCAGAGCTCACCTTTTGCTCCTGTTTTCCAGAGGGGGGGATTCACCTTTCCTGCTGCACTTGGGAAACACGGCCCAAGGGCTGATGCTCCCAGGGCTGCAGCCCCTCTGCTCTGGAGCCAGGCTGGGAGAGCTTGGGGGCTTCACCTGGAGAAGAGAAACTCCAGGGAGACCTGAGAGCCCCTTCCAGTGTCTAAAGGGGCTCCAGGGGAGCTGGAGAGAGACTTGTGATGAGGATCTCGAGTGACAGGACAAGGGGAAACGGCTTCCAGAGGTCAGGTTTAGGTGGGCTATTGGGAAGAAATCCTTCCCTGTGAGGGTGGGCAGGCCCTGGCTCAGGGTGCCCAGAGAAGCTGTGGCTGCCCCTGGATCCCTGGGAGTGTCCAAGGCCAGGTTGGACAGGGCTTGGAGCACCCTGGGCTGGTGGAAGGTGTCCCTGCCCATGGCAGGGGGTGGGATGAGATGAGCTTTAAGGTCCCTTCCAACCCAGACCAGTCTGGGATTCTGTAAATGCTCTGCACAGACCTGACTCTTTCAAGAAATATTTCTCTACTCTGAGCTTTCTATATTTCAAATTCTGAAATCAGGCTGTTCCTAAGGACAGTTTTCATTGCAATTAATTGCCGTTTTCTGGGAAAAGTATCATTTTGTGGAAAATCTGGGGGGCAAGTTGGAGGCACGGGGTTCTGGCTCCTGCCAGCACTCCTGCCACCCTTCTGCTGATGATCATCATGCCCCTGATGTGGAACAGATGGAGAGGGGGCAGGAGGTGGGGATGACCTTGGTGCTGAGTGACCCCAAACCCGCTCCAACAGCCACATGGGGAGTGCCAGCATCCTCTGGAGCACCTCCTCAGTGTGGGAACAAAGCCCTGCCCTCCTCCACAGCCCAGTGGCACATGCAAATGGGCACTGCAAACCCCATTAAACAAAGAGCTCAAAGACAGCCAAAACCTTCGGCTGCCTGGGCCAAGTCGCTGGGCTTGTGGCATTAACAACTGTTTTAAAGGCTGTAATCTACACCAAAGCCTGCCTTGATCCAAGTGGGGCCAGAGCCAGGACCAGCTTTGCCATGTTCTTAAGATTTTCCAGTGTTTTGTAGTTACAGACTCAAGGAGCTGCAGGCTGGGCCCACTGGGAAGTTTTCCAGACACTCGACACAGTGTGGGCACCAGCCTGATGGGGCCACCTTGCCAGGAACCTTGGGAACAAAAACCTCACACACTGCAAAGTGCCAGCCTTCCAGAGCTCCAGCAAGACCAGGAATGCCCCAGACCTGAGGGTTTTGCTGCTTTAAGGGCAAGTGTTGTTTAAGAGTCCCAGTGCTGTCTGTCATTCCTTGCCTTCCTCACCTTCTGCTGGGGAGTACTGATTCCAAAAGTGTGTGGCTCCTGAAATGCCATCACAGGGGTGGGACTGGGCAAGGAACTGGGTGGAGAAATGTTGTAATAGTCCAAGAAATAGTGAACCCCTGTAGCAGGAGAGAGTCACACACACACAAGTGCTGGTGGTCTCCAGCCCAACCTTACACACAAAGCAGGACCACCAGGGTCCCCAGGGAAGGCAGGTCAGGAGAAGCTTCCCTTCCTCCCTTCCTCAGCCAGATGTTCCTCCCTGTGGTGCTTTTGGTGCTCACACTGGAGGAAGGCACCTCAAATTCAAATCCATTCTCCAGGAGGGCCCACGGCACAAAAGCCCACGAGGCTTCAATGGCAGGAGAGAACTCGACTGAGAAAAGCAGAAAATGAGAAAGGTTTTAACCAGAGAAATCATTTTCAGTTCGATATCTGGATGTGCCTGGACTCTGAGCTCAGTAGGAGCACAAAGATCTGGGGCCTTGGTAGGACCTGGACTGGGGAGAGTGGGACTATTCTCAGTGACAGTCACCTGCTGGGGACCTTTTGGGGCTGGGGTGCTGCTGGGCAAGGAGGGCTGCTTTGGGTTAGGTGTCCCTTGCATGAGATACTGGTGCAAGACATTGAGGTGTCTGGGAAAGTGGGCAGTGAATTGTCCTGGATTTCCACTCTGCCCTTGCTGGAGGAACAGAGGTCGCTCCCCACACCCCCTGTGCCTACTTCACCTTCCTGAAGCCTTGCACAGAGGCCCTGTGTGCTCCTGCCACTTCAAACACAGTTTTCTGGCGCTGCTGGAGCCTGGATCCCAGCCTAGATGTCTCCAAGCCCTGTGGTTTCAAGGTCAGGGAGGCCCTTGCTCCGTGAGGGATCACAGCACCACTGCACAGTGTCACCCTTCAGCCTCTCTGCAGCGAGCCCCAAGTGCAGGAGGAGCTCTGGGAACCCTGTACTGAGGAATGGACTCCTAGGAAATCCTGTTCCCCACGTGTTGGAGCTACCTGGGTCACCCAGTGAGATTGAGTCCCTGGGTGGGGGCAGTGGGAGGGAAGCTTGTCCCCTTCCCCCAAGGCTTTCCAAGTCCACGGTGGCAGGGCAGTCCCAAGCATCCCCTGCCAGATGCTCTGCCACAACCTTCCCCCCCACATCTCCCCATTCAGGGCCCTATCCCATGGCCTCTGGACTGGCTGGTGCCTCGCAGCATCATGGTGCATTTCCCTGGCACTCTGTCTTCAGCCGGGGGTCAGGCAGTTAATCCTGACCCCGGATCGCAGCCGCTGCTGCTCGGGGGTAATTGAAAATGCCACAATTCCCTGCTGACCCTCCTCTAATAAAAGCAGTTTCCCCCCAGTCTGGTAACCTGACACTCCAGGGACCGAGATCTGTCAGGAGGGCTCTGAGGAGATGCTGGAAAACTCCCAGCTGTTCACCTCGCTTTTTCCCCTGGGTGATTTCAAAGTGTTGCCGGGGAGAGGCCACGGGCCGGGCTGGCTCTGCTCTCTCTCCGTGGTGAGTGTTTTCCAGGGCAAATGTTGACTCTGTCTGACATGACATGGGTTAGTGGTATTAGAGTGATCAGAGATAGGGGTTTGCTGCCTGTAACCTGACTCTCCCGGCTAAGCCAGCAGAGGAATGGGGAGTCTTTGATTTTCTCGGGATCTGCTCAGCTCTGACGCTCTGGCAGGGAGTGAGCGGCTGAGCCTTGGGACTGGCAGGTGAAGGGGAGGGGGGGAACTGGCTGCAAAGTGGGGGGCAGATTGCATGGCAGCGTTTCAAATGGGGATGGAGATGATGAAAGAGAAGCTGTGGAAAGCTGCTGGTGTCCCCCCAGCAGGCTGGAGCCACACAGTCCCACCAGGCGCTGCCGGGGAGCGCTGCAGGCGATGCTGCCAGCAGAGTCCGAGCCCCTGGGCTGCTCCCTGGCTGCATCCCTGGCTGTAGGAACTCTCTTTTCCCATTTTATTCCCTTTATACCAGCGGTCCAGCTTCCCAGCCTGCACAGCGTGACCTTCCAGAGGCTTGGAAGTGACCCTGGAGTGCCATTGTCCACAGCATCACCTCACTGGGATCCAGACCTCCCAAAAACTGGTGGCAGCCACAGCCCCTGGCAGTTGTGGTGGCCTAAGACACTGAAAATTGGCCCCTGCTATCAAAGTCTGTCAGCAATAAGGATGTGTGGAGCCCTGGGGGGTCCCTTGGGCTGGGATGAACCAGAATATACTGAATCATAGAATTACAGAATCCCAGACTGGTTTGGGTTGGAAGGGACCTTAAAACTCATCTTGTTCCACCCCTGCCATGGGCAAGGACACCTTCCCCTAGACCAGGTTGCTCCAAGTCCATCTTCCAGGGATGGGGCAGCTAGAGATGGGATAGAAGGGAGGTCTCCTTAGGATATTGAAAAAGCAGGTCTGGGGGAAAGGAACCTTTCCTAGGTGGAAGCTCTTGCTGAATAAAAGAGGAAGGTGCCTGAGCAGATGTCCTGAGGCTCCTGGTCCTGTTCAGAGCTGTGGTGTGGTGGGGATGGGTTGGGGTGGGAGACACATGAGCTGCCTAAGAACCCTCAAAACAACTCAGAGACATAAAAACAAGGAGGGGAAAATGGGCCTGTTTCTTTCTCATTGCCCCGAAACAATTCTTCATTGTGTGATGTCCCCCTGCTGCTTTTTGTCAGCTTTATCATAATGAATTGCCCCAAGCTTTACAGAGCAGTTTTACCAATTACACTAATTTCGGATGCTTCCAGGATCTCTCACCCCTCTCCCAGCAGGAGGCAGGGGGTGATAGGAAATGCTGCAACAGCCTCAATCTGCTGGGGTTGAGTCTGATCCCGAGCAGCAGGGAGGGGCAAGGAGTGAGGAAGCAGCAGCCACCTCCTCCCTCCAGCTCAGGGGGCACAGCTGAAAAAAAACCAGTGGAAGTGGCCAGTGGAGAGGGAACAGCAGCTCTGCAGAGCTGGCTGAGGGCTGGGCTGAGCCAGGGAAGTGGCCCTGGCAGCCAGGAGGGCCAAGCCTCTCCTGGGGCATCAGGCCCAGCATCACCAGCAGGGCCAGGGAGGGGATTGTCCTGCTCTGTTCTGTCCTGGGGTGGCCTCACCTGCAAGATTGGGGCAGTTTGGGGGGACACAATGGAAGGGAGAGATTGAACCATTGAAGAGTGTCCAAAGGAGGGAAATGGAGATGGGGAAGGGCCTGGATTTGAAGCCCTGTGAGGACACTGAGGGCACTTGGGGTGTTCAGCTGGAGCAGAGGAGACTGAGGGGAGACCTCCCTGCAGTTCCAACTGCCTGGGCAGGGGCAGAGGAGGGGCAGGACTGAGCTCTGCTCTGGGGGGAGCAGGGACAGCCCCCAGGGAATGGCTGGAGCTGTGTCAGGGCAGGCTCAGGGTGGATCTCAGGGAAAGGTTCTTCCCCCAGAGGGTGGTTGGCACTGAACAGGCTCCCCAGGGCAGTGGGCACAGCCCCAAGGCTGCCAGAGCTCCAAGAGGGTTTGGAAGACCCTCTGAGGCACAGGGTGTGACTCTTAGTGCAGAGCCAGGAGTTGGACTGGATGATCCTTGTGGGTCCCTTCCAACTCAGCATACTCTGTGATCTTGGACACACAGGAATATCAAACCTGAGTGAGGAGTTGGATGCTGTCTCTGGAGTTGAGAAGCAGCTCCAGGCTACTGAGCTCAGTTTTGAGTTTTATATTTGAAAAGGTTAACAAAAAATTGGAAAATGCCAAGGAGAGAGTCATCAGGTAGATATGTGGGAAGATGAAAGTGCTCAAGAAACTCAGTCTACTCAGGTAACAGAAGAGAATCATAGAATCCTAGACTGGTTTGGGTTGGAAGGGAACTTAAAAATCTCCAAGACCCCGTGGGATTACTGTCATGGACATATTCAGATACCAGCTGGACACAGTCCTGAGCAAAGTGATCTGAGTTTGAAATTACTCTGCCATGCACTTGGACCAGAAACTTCCAGGGGTCACTTCTGAGCCGAACCTTCCTGGGATTTTACTCTTGTGCACTCCTCTGGTGTCTGTGATGAAAGGAGCAGTTTCTGAGGAGACAGTGGGGAGATTCCTGCCCATCCAGAGACACTGCCTTGCCCCAGGTGTAGGAAAAGTGCTGAAGTCGCTGCAGTCATTCATCTCACCTGCCTCCTCCCACCGTGCAGCACATTTGCCTCATCAAGGCTCATCAGACAAGCTCCACCTCATCCGTTTGCGTCTCCTCCTGGGCCAGACCGGGGCAGGTTCCCCAGGTACGCAGCAGCCTGGCCTGGCTGCTCACAGATGAGTCACACACATCTTCCTGGAGCTGCATACCTTGTGCAGCTTCCTCAGCATAGCCTGGAGAAGCAGGAGATCCCTTGCAGGATCTGTGTGCCCCCAGCTCGGTGTGTAGTGCGTGAGCTGGAAGAAGAACATCCCAGGGACCTCCCTCCCACCAGGAGGAACCTGAAGATGAGGAGTTTCTCCAGCTGCAAGGCCACTGAACCTGTGTGTAAATCACGAGGCTGTTACCACATCCCATTTCAGTGGTGGGACATGTCTGGCTGTGTGTGGGTCCTGTCCTGAAACAGCCTGTCTAAATCATGGGATGTTGCCACATCCCGGTGGGACAGGTCTGTGCAGCCCCTGTCCTGGGATAGCCCGTAGGAGTGTGGGATCAGTTCCCAGAGCAGACACCAGAGAGACCCTGGGCTGTGCTCTCCCCTAATTCCAGTCCCATCCAAGCTGCAGGGCATCTGGAGCGTGGTCACATCTCCCTTCCAGGGCTTGACTCCAGAGAGAGAGAAATGTTTGTCTTGAAAATCACAGATGTCCTATGAAATCTGTGTTGACAGGGAAGCAGCAAGCTCCAGCAAGAGCTGGCAGGCTCCAGGAATGTTACCTGTGTTTTATCTTAACACCAGCATGAGAAACTATTCCCAGGAGTGTGTAAAGATGTGTCCTGAAGCAGTGGGACAGGAGGGAGGCAGTGCCTTGTCCATGGAGCAAGGGCAGGGCTGGGGTGATACAGAGGGTTTCAGACTGGTGGGTAATGGGGCTTGGCTTCACCAGGAATGGATGCAAGGATTGGTCTCAGGACCTGTTAGGATCCCAGAATGGTTTGGGTTGGAAGGGACCTTTCAGCTCATCTCATTCCATAGGCAGGGACACCTCCCACTAGACCAGGTTGCTCCAACCTGGCCTTGAACACTTCCAGTGCTGGAATTCCTCTGCCCTCCTTCAGTTTTAATAAGTTCTGGACAAAACTAGAGCTCAGCAACACTCTGCTGGAGCTCATCCACATCAGGATTCCTTCAGGAGTGAGGAAATCCAGGCAGGTGAAGGGAAATAGTGCAGCAGTGTGGTGGCTTTACCCACACCCAGCCCCTTGGCACACAGACACTGAACATCCTGGGAGCTGCAGTGCTCAGAGTCCAGAAAACCAGCAGTGAAGAGACAGATGGTGGATCAGAAAAATGGCTTTTGTGGGTGTATTTGAGAGGAGTAGCTCCATGGTAATTCCTTGCAGGGCTGTGCAGGAACACTCTGGAGCCACGCTGGGTCCAAGCACCGTGGTCCTGGTGCTGCAATCCCGGCTGGCACAGTTCCTGTTGCTGCCCAGGATGCCAAGGGGAGCCAGCCTGGGGATAGGTGAGAGGCATTGATTTGTGTGCTGCTTCTCCTCTGAGCTGTGCCCTCAGAGCTGTCAAATGAGTTGTTCTTCCATGAAATATTGAAAGGGTTGGACTTGGTAAAAGCCCCTCTGAGTGCAAACCTCTCTGCATCCCTTCGTACCCAGAGCTGGCATACGAGTGATGGGGAGGCTTTCATGCTCCTGCTCTCCAGTCCTCTCCCACCCCTGAGGCTTCCCCTCTGCCCTGGAGCTGCTGGAGTGGTGAGTCTGCACTGGCAGACGTGCCAGGGCTAACGCTCGGCTGGAGTTCACACTCTCCAGGGTGGGGTTGGCGCTGGGTGAGGTCTGGAAAGGCCTTGGAGTGATGTGGATGTGTGGGCAGTGCTGTGGGCAGGCTGGGCACAGAGTGGGCAAGGTGCTCTCAGTTCAGAGGAGAGGAGGCAGCACAGGCACCCATGTGTGTGTCAGCCCTTCAGCAAGGGTGGGTGGCTGATCCTGCAGCGCTGTGGCATCTCTGCCATCAGTACCTAGAACCAGAAAATCACAGGTTATCCTGAGCTGGGAAAACCCCCCAAGAATCATCCAGCCCATCTCCTAGCCCTGCACAGGGCACCCCAACAATCCCACCCCTGTCCCTGAACCTATTGTCCAAACTTGGCCTGAGGGCTGTGACCGCTGCCCTGGGGAGCCTGTTCAGTGCCTGACCACCCTCTGGGGGAAGAACCCTTTCCTGACATCCAACCCAGCCCTCCTCTGACACACCTTCAGCCCCGATGAGCTCTGCAAGCCTCCCGATCCAGGAGGATCACAGGCAGGCTCACCTGCCCCCCCCCCTCCCAGCTCCACAGAGCCGCTCGGAGTTTCCCAGGGGAGGTGGCAGCTCCACGCCGTGGTCCCTGCCCCACGGGCCTGTCAGCACAGCTCCCCAGGACAGCTTTCCCAAGGCGTGGCACCAGCGCTCGTTCCCACCTGGCCCCGTGTCAAAGCCACAGCGGCGACAGCTGCCGGGGAAGGGCCCTTTGTGCCCATGGGACAAGTGGCGTCTTAGGAGGGGGTGCCGTTTGCAGGGGCCGGGCAGGGCGGGCAGCTCTGCATTGTCAGCGTGTCAGGTCAGGTTTGCGTTGCCTGCTCAGGCTGCTGGATGTGCTGGATGCGCTGGATGCGCTGGATGCGCTGGATGCGCTGGATGCGCCTCCCGCGATCGCCGTGTGCGGCTCCCGGACCCAACCGCACCCCGCGGGAGGAGCTTCCCCCGCCCCGCCGGAGACTTGGGAAGCTCCTCCCGAGCCTTGGAAAGCTTCCCCGTGCCAATGGCAAAGTGCAAAGCCCCCCATTTCCCCGTGGCAGGCAGGAAGGGTTGCGTGTTACTGGGGTTGTGGGGCTTTTCCCAGCTGGAACAATGCTGTGCTTGCTCCAGCCCTGGGCTTGTTTTGCCTTGGAATTATGCTTTTTCCTGCTGGAGACACTTGTCCTATGTGTTTTCTAATTACAAATCCAAAGGAATCATTTTTTCCCCCTCCCCTAACTGCTCTCTACAAACAGCAAAATCCAGGATCTCCTGACCGTTGAACTGGGAGTGAATTCCATAGCTCCAAACAGCAATAACCCACCCCTGCTTGGTGTCTGACTGAGGTCCCTCTCCTGTTCTCTCTTCCAGCTCCCTCTGCTGTGTCCATCATGCACCAGGTGAGCCGCACCGTTGACAGCATCACCCTCTCCTGGTCCCAGCCTGACCAGCCCAACGGAGTCATCCTGGACTACGAGCTGCAGTATTACGAGAAGGTACTCCAGGGATCACCCACGGCTTTTGGGGAGAGGAGGGGGGTGCAGAGCTCTGCTTAAGGGTGTAACACCAGCTCCAGCAGTTGGCTGATCAGCAGGTTACTTCTCTTGCTGCACTTGGCCACGTGGGTGGCAGTGGCCATCAGCCCTCCAGAGTCCAGTCCCAGTGACCCAAGTGTGGAAAATCTGCTGGTCATTCAGGAGGAACTTTTCTCGCTTCTCCCTTCATCTCCACAGCACTTGGGGGCAGGTGGACCCCCTGCAGGGAGAGCTGGGTAGCCAAGGGTCTGATTTTTCTCTTCCCAGTACTGGAAGAGTGGGTATTGGTGGGAATATCCAGTCCAGGGCAGAGCACACTTTTTGGGTGTCCCATCTTGGAGGTTTTATGGAATGCTGTCCATGGGTACCTTTGCATCAAAGGTGAACTTGGCATCTGTTTAGCATCCTGAACCTGGGTGTTGTGCCAGGGACAACCTGTCCCAGGCTCCCATGGAGGGTCCACACTGCACAGTGGGGTTGGTGTGAAGGGGTCCTGCAGCTCTGGCTCTTTCATCCCAGGGGGAACGTGCCCCTTCCAGCATCTCCCTGCTCAGGAGAGCAGAGGGATTTCAATCTGGGCAATGCCAGGGTGTCCATCTCATGGGGCTGGAGTTGTGTGGCTGCTTAGAGACCTGAAGAACAGGTAGATGTTGGTCCCTGGACCTGCCAGGCTCTGCTGGTGAACTCCATCCGTGCAACCCAGGAGAGTAGGAGATTTCTCCTTCCAGGAATCTGCCCCCTTACACAAGAGCTTATAAACTATACATTATAAATTGCAAACTAACTAATTAAAAAGCTTTATGATTAAATGGAACTGAAAATGTTTTTCCCAGCAGTTGCCGGAAGAAATGATTAATCCCCCCCACTGCCTGCCTGTGACCTATTTTCTCATCACCAAGAGCCAGAGGGAGAACAGGGAGGGGGGGGAGGCTCCTTTGTAAGCTGTTAAATAGGTCCTGACCTATATTGCATAAATCACAGCCATTTATTTGACCCTTGGAAATGATCCCAGAATGTGTGGCAAGATGGATGAGTAGATAAGAAAGATCTGGAAAGCAAAAGGGGTTCTTTCCCTGGGACCCTCAATGTGGAGGCTGAAGATCTCAAGGAGTTCATTCTCCTCCTCTTACTTTCTCTTAATCTCTCACTCTCTTTCTTTAATCCCTCTCCCTTCTGTTTTCTGGGGGAGGCTGTAAATAAAGAGAATTTTTTGTCTAAAACATTGTGCTGCTGTTGGTGGTCAGTCTTTGCAGGCAGCCACAAGGTGAGTGTTGTCAGAGCTTAGGACACTCTGTCCCTGATGATGGGGACAAGTGGCCCAAGCCACTCTCAGGCAGCAGGGAGAGAGCACAGAGGACAACACAGGCAGCCCCACGTGCTGGGTGCTCTCTGTCCTGGTATTTCATAGAGTCATGGGATCATCCCAGCATGAGTTTGGGTTGGAGGAATCTTAAAGCTCATCTCTTCCCACCCCCTGCCATGATCAGGGACACTTTCCACTAGCCCAGGTTGCTCCAAACCCTGTCCAACTTGAACTCCAAGGGGTGGGGCAGCCACAGATTCCTTCCCAATAGCCCACCTAAACCTGCCCTCTGGCAGTGGGAAGCTGTTTCCCCTTGTCCTGTCACTCGAGACCCTCATCACAAGTCTCTCTCCAGCTCTCCTGGAGCCCCTTTAGGCCTGGAAGGGGCTCTCAGGGCTCCCTGGAGCCTTCCCTTCTCCAAGTGAACCCCCCCAGCTCTCCCAGCCTGGCTCCAGAGCAGAGGGGCTGCAGCCCTTGGAGCATCTCCGTGGCCTCCTCTGGACTCTCCAGCAGCTCCACATCCTTCCTGTGCTTGGCCCCCAAGAGGAGAGGGGGCAGCTGCTGGAGGCAGCTCTGCAGGGAGGTCTCACCTGAACAGAGCAGAGGGGCAGAATCATCTGAGCCTCGTGGTACCTTTTTTTTCCTGTTTCTTTGGTTGGAGAACAGCAGGGCTGTGGCTCCTCCCCAGCCAAGGGATGTGTGTGTGTGCATAAGGACACTCTGTCCTGCTCAGGCTGCTGGGCCAGAGGTTAATCCCTGAACCTCAGGTTAGTCCCTGAATGCCAGGTTAGCCTGGCAGGGCTGAGTTTTGCAATTGAAATCCATTTACTGGATTCCTGGGAACACTCCCAAAATGCAGGGCTTTGGCTCTGCTGTGCTCTTCCCCTGCCTCCCATCAGCCCTGCAGTTGGATGGGGTGTGTGATACACCCCAGGTGTGTTCTCACTCCATTGCCAGTCTCTGCAGAGGTGATTTCCTTCCAAATATTTCACTGCAAACTGTCCCTCGTGCTTCTGAATGCTCAGCAAACATCTCTGGAGCTGCTTAAGTTGTTTCTGGTGGAATTTTTTTTTTTTCCCCAGTAGAAAATTATGTTTTATTTTCATGAAAACAGCTCAAATGACGAATAGCATAACACACATTTTGTATAAAAAGCGCCTTGGCCTTCCATTTTCAACCGATTCTCTCCTATATAAAGACATAAATTAAATTTAAAAAAAAAAAGGAAGAAATTTTAGCGTTGACAGAGAAGAGCCGCTCAAAACACCTGAAACAAAGGCATATTTTTGTTTCCCTTTCACAGATTATTTATAACATTGCTATTCTTAGGTGCCATTAAAGGTGCCTGTACAAAGGCAACATTATGAGTTGCTTTCACGTGGAGCAAATCGGTGCAGGTCTTTGTGCAAACCCTGCCTGACGTGGCTCCTCTCCGTGTTTTTTTTAATGTGGTTTTTTTCCACTTCCAAGATGCACCTGCCAACATTTGTCTTATTAAAAGAAGTGTGTGTTGCCTTCATGTAGAAAGGATGGAGCAGTTTTTTTGGCCAAAAAGTTGCCAGACTCATCCTGGAGTGTGGGAAACTGGAGAGCCGCTGTGGTGTCGAGCACTGCGAAGGGTAATTAGCTCTCCTCATTATGCAAAATGATTGGGCTTGATTATGCTCAATTTTGTAATTGTTTGAAGACATTCAGCCCCGTTTGGTCACCAGTGTAATAGTTCAGGAGGCAAAGGAGCCCTTTGATGTCTCCTGGGCTGGCTGGGAGAGGTGACCTGTGCCAGCTGGAGCTGTGAAGCCCCATGAGAGTCCAGGCTCTGCAGACCCCATGGATCCATGGATCCACCTCCAGAGTGGCTGGCAGGACCCTCTCCCCACACCTCAGCATTCCCCCATCCCATGGGGGCTGAAGTTCAGCTGTGTGTGATGGTCTGGTCATGGCAGATAGGGCTGTTCAGGCACACAGGAGCTCTCTGCCAAATTAAACCAGCTGACATTTTTTTTACTTGGCTTTTTTATTTAGTTATTTATTTCTTTAAAAATTGACATTTTAGAAGCAGTTTTTGCAAGTCCTTTTGGTGTTTCGCAGCCTGCTTGAAAGGATTTCAAAAAGCTCCTTCTCTGTTGAGCAGACTTTGGTTTCAGCTTCAGTTTGGCTCGTGGGAAAGGGAACCAGATGAGGACTCAAAAACAAACCTAAGAAGAAATAAGTGTGTTATTTTGAATTAGGAATTACAAACACAAACCGAAATCAGCGGGAAAAAAAAACACAAACACCACAAACCTCTGCAATAAAACAGTTTGGACTTGGATTTTGAACTGTCTGGGTTGCCCTGGACCTGCTGGAGAAGCCCAGAGGGGACGAAAGAAGTGTTTGAGGTGAATGTACAAGTTCTAGAGAGGTGATGCCAAGGAGAAAGAATAGGTTTGATAAGGGAGGGTAGAGAGGTGTAAATGCTTTTTCCTTGTGGTCTGGGATTAAAGGAGAGCCCAGTCACAAGCACCCTTTCCTCAGACAGGCACACATCAATCTCCCAGGCTATCAACCAGCTTGTAGGCTGCCCCTTTGCCTTCAATTTAAAGTCCTCCAGGAGCAGGGATGAGGTTCTCCAAAAGAGTTGGATAAAATGATTTTTAAGCTACTGTGTCGTTAGTGCCATCCAAGGGCCTGGGAGGATTCATCCAAGCCCTTGAGCTCTAAAACTGTAAACATTTCCTGACCTATTTCTCTCCTGGCCTGCCTGGGAAAGGTCCAAGGGAGTGCTGAAGACTGATCAGACAAACAAGGCCATGGGTTTGCTGTGTGCTCCTCTTCCCTTGATCTGTGTGTGCTGGTCCTTGAGCTTTTCTTTGTCATGAGTCTGATTCCCAAACACCCTGGTGAGGGTGGGGGTCCTTGGGCTTGCTGAGCCCTCTGCAGGTGACTTGAAGTTCACAGATCTGGGGGGACTCGTCTGTAAACTTGCCAGCTCAGATTCTGAGCTGTCAGCTGCTGCTCTGTTTTACCAGTGATCCTGCCAAGGCAGCCTGACCTGCCAGATCTGAGGTGCTGCCAGGAAGGGTGAGAACCTTCAGCATCACCACTGGGGTTAAAAAACCAGTGCCTGCACCTCCTTTTCTCGGGGCTCATGCCCACAGCTTGGCTTTCCTAAGATCTCTGTGTTTTCCAGAGGCACTGTGCTCTTTGCAGAGACTTCTGCTTTGCTCTGACTTTTGGGACTTCGTGCCTGCCAGGCTTCTGACCACCTTCAAGACTCTCTGAATGTGGTCCCATCCTCCTCTGCTGTCCAGCTTCTCCATGTCCCTGCCTGTTCTCTTGTGCAAGAAGATCGTGCCTGTCCACCAGTGCTTCTGGATCCTCAGCTAAGGGCATAATTCCTGATGGATCCATCACTGACAGAAGTGTAATGCCATCTGTATCGTTATGATGTGACTGCTCCAGTCCTCAGCTGGAAGAACAGCAGACAGGGGGCAGGACAAAAGTTTGGAAACAGTCTCATTATCACTTTTAAATGTGCCCTTGGGGTTCCCCAGCCTTGGTAACTTGGCCGTGGCCCCTGGAGAAGCAGGCCCTGGGTGGTAGCACTCCAAATACTTCTCCCAGGCTACAAAACCCGGTGTTCAGGTGGGCTTTGCCACCAGCACAGGCAAAGGGAGATGGTGAAGAGCAAATGGAGAGGGTGCTGAGGCTGGATGAGGCACAGGAGGAGGGGGTGAGGAAGGAGGACAGTGCTAAGAGAAGGTGTGCACAGAAGAGGGAAGCAGTTCCCATCCCCACTGAGCTCGAGGCTTGGAGCAGCAACTCAAGTTTTCCAGCTAAAAACCTCCTTTAGAGCCTTTCCTGAGAGGTGCTGGACAGCCCTGGGATATCCATACTCAATTTCTGCTTCTGTGTCTCACTGCCAGGAGGAAGGACTTGTTTGCTCTCCCCAGGGTGGTCCCTCCGCCCACACCACCCTGATCTCCTGCCCTTCCTCCTCTCAGAAACGCAGCACCCGACCCTGAACTGGTTTTTCTGATGGCAGATTCCTATTTTCTTGGCAGGATCTGAGCGAGCTGAACTCGACCACGGTGAAAAGCCCCACCAACACCGTGGCAGTGCAGAACCTCAAAGCTGGCACCATCTACGTGTTCCAGGTGCGGGCACGGACCGTGGCTGGGTACGGCCGCTACAGTGGGAAGATGTACTTCCAGACCATGACTGAAGGTGAGTCTGTCACCTCTGGGGAAAGGTGACATGGGGTCCAGAAAGCCACGGAGATGGCACTGGCAGCAATGCTGGTCCCCTTGTTTGTTCAAGACCTGGAGAGAGAGGCTTGGCCGTGGTGGTCCATGCAGATAATCCCATAGGTGGTGTAATTCCTGCCCAGCTTTGCTGCCATGGGGATGCCTCTGCTCAGCTGGAGTTGCAGGAAGCAAACTTCATGTGTTCTACGTGCACAGCTGGTGATGACAAACGCAGAGCCAGCTCTTAGTTTTCTAAATTCGTGCTGCTAAATAAAACAGGCCAAGCCAGTTTTCCAGCCCCGAGGCCAAGGACAAGGCACAGCACGCATCCATGGGACTAAACCCTCCTCTCCAAAGGGATAGCTCCATCCAACCTGCCTACTGGGGCACATCCCAGGCCTGGGACAGCACCACCTGTCCCGGACCAGAGCAAGCAACATCCCTGCAAACGTGGACCTCGCTCTGGCTTCCATGAACTCGTGAGTGATGACACATTAACCCACTCCCTCTCTTTGTGCACCAGCTGAATACCAGACCAGCGTCCAGGAGAAGCTGCCGCTCATCATCGGCTCCTCGGCGGCGGGTCTGGTGTTCCTCATCGCCGTGGTCGTCATCGGCATCGTGTGCAACAGGTAGGCCACCTGAGCACGCCAGGGCCGGGCAGGGCGTGGTCCCTGGGGACAGGGGTGACAGGGGCTGGGGCTGGGGAGGGCCCATGCTGTGCTCAGGTCTCTCCTTCCTTTCCAGAAGAAGGGGCTTTGAGCGGGCGGACTCCGAGTACACCGACAAGCTGCAGCACTATACCAGTGGCCACAGTACGTACCGAGGGTCCCCGCCCGCCCTGGGGGGCCGCTCGCTCTTCGGTTTGTGTTCCTGTTCACTCATTCCTCCTTTGGGGAGGGGAGGGAGGGGCTCAGGGGCCTCCTGGTGTGTGCATGTGTGGGGCAGGAGCATCTCCCCTGCTCCCTGCCCTGCTCCCCAGCCCGGTGTGCTGGCAGGAGCCAACCCCTGGGCATGGCTCTGCAAAGCCCTGTGACATCCAGCACACCCCCTGTGACATCCAAACACACCCTCTGAAGCCTCACCACGCTCTTCTATGCTGCAGCTCCTGCTACCACACCATGTCTTGCTCCTCCGACTCCTCAGCTTTGCCCATCTGCTGGGCAGCAGTGAGACCCCTTCTCCCCTGGCCTGTCCCCCTCCTGCAGAGTGCTGTCCTTCTGCAGGAGCCCCCACACCTTTGCCAGAGCCCATGCCAGTGCTCCCAAATTCCCAGTAGATTGGAGACATATCTATGGATAGGTATATAATACAATACCTGACATGCCCTCTCTTGCAGCCTCCCTCTTCCAACATCCAAGTGCAAGGCACTCCCTCAGTCCAGCATTCCTGCTCCCATCCTCACTGCACACCCTCTGCCTCACCCCAGTGCATCCTCCTTCCCCCAGCCCTGGAAGCATCCAAGGCCAGGTTGGATGGGGCTCAGAGAAACCTGGGATAGTGAAAGATGTCCCTGCCTATGGCAGGGGTGGAATGAGATGAGGTCATTTAAGATCCCTTCCAACCCAAGCCGTTCTATTCTGTGATTAACCCCTGCCTGCACGTCCCTGGAATCCCTTTCTCCCCCCTCACTAGAGACACGTGGCTCTAATCTTGCTTTATTCCGGTGTCAGTTGTTATTTTCCTTGTGTTCTACTCGTGGCTTCAGCGTTTCTGCCCTTTTAATAACTTTTCCTGCACAAATCCAGACCTTGCTCAGAGCGTGGAGAACACCAGGAGTGTTTCTGCTCAGGACTCACTGTTTTTTCTCATTTGTCTGATAAAACACCTCCTAAAAGGCAGAGCTCTGAGCTGCAGCCCTGTGGCCCAGCAGCCTGTTCTGGCTGCCTCGCTATCCCTCACCGGGAGAAATGACACTTTTCAGGAGAGATTATGAAAATGCAGCTCTCAGCTGTTTGTCAGTCCAGGCTGCAAACACACACTCACAACTTCTCCTGGGCCTGGGGTGGGACATGACAGCTCCAGGCTGAGGTGGCATTAATGGCTGTGCCTGCTCCACTTGGTGCCATGGGATGCACGTGAGCTGATAAAGGGCCTGAGGTGCCTTTTAACCACACTCAGCACACCTGTCCAGGGCTCAGTCCCTGCTCACTCCCCAGCAGTGATTGCTGTGGGGAGACTACAGCAAATTGCCAAAGCCTGGGTAGCCTGTGAGCATTGCAGAACCCCCCTGAACCCAACCAGCATCCTGGAGCTGGGACTCATGCTCTGGTGCCGTGCTGGGCTTCTTGTTTTGTGAGCTGTGAGCTCTGCCCTCCATGTAACCCCCATTTTGGAGTGAGCTGGAGGCCAGAAAATGGGTATAGAAAGAGGAGACCCCAGGTGAGATCTGTCCCACAGGTAGTGTGGGGTGTGGCAGCAGCAGTCCAGCCTCACCAGGTCCCATGGCCTTTACCTTTCCCAGGACCCACTGCATCCTCTGCTATGCCCAGCAGGAGGAATTTGGTGCTTGCAATTTTCCTTGTGTCCTCCACAGCCTGTCTTGGCCATTTTGGGGCTCCCAAGAGGAAACCCAGCCTTGGGTTACCTGTCAGGAGAACAGACTGGACTGTCCATCCTGCTTGCACTGCCCCTGGGAGGGTCACAGACTCTGCAGTTTGCACTCTGAGCTCACAACATATCCCCCCCCACTACACCAGCAATGACTTGTGGACTGATAGTCATTAAATCCAGCTGTAATAGTCCTGTGAAACCTGGCTCTGCATGTTCCTTCTCAAACTGTTTCTCTGTTTCTGCTTTGTGCCCTTGATTGTGCAACTCGCTGAGGCAGAAAGACTCTCACACAAACAGCTTTCTCTTTTCCTTGATGCCAACAGTCTGCTGTTCTAGTTGCATCCACCTTTCTGACTGTCTCCTCACCTCTGTGCAGTGACTCCAGGGATGAAGATCTATATCGACCCGTTCACCTACGAAGATCCCAATGAGGCTGTCAGGGAGTTTGCGAAAGAAATCGATATTTCTTGTGTCAAAATTGAGCAGGTGATCGGGGCAGGTAGGTGACCTGGGAATGGCTGGCTCCCCTCAGCACCACAGGCTCCTTCCTGCTCCCAGGATCAGGTGAGGGTTTAGCCTTACCTGTACTGGGAGGACTGGTGTCACTGAGGTCTTACTTAGCCCCAGCCTGGACTAGAAGGAGCAGCGGGGTCCAGTGCTCGTGGAGAAACATGAACACCCAGTTCCCACATGCAAATAATCCCATATCCAACGCTCCTCACAGTGATGAGTCCACCTGAAGGGGGGTCTTTGTTGTGGAGGAGGGAGGAAGCAGAGATCAGATGGGGGGTGGCATCTCAGGGATGTGCAGGGCAGGCAGGGGAGCCTGTGGGAAGCTGAAAAGCCCTACCTATCCATCCACAGGGGAGTTTGGAGAGGTGTGCAGTGGGCACCTCAAGCTTCCTGGCAAGAGGGAGATCTTTGTGGCCATCAAGACCCTCAAGTCTGGTTACACGGAGAAGCAGAGACGGGACTTCCTGAGCGAGGCCAGCATCATGGGCCAGTTTGACCACCCCAATGTCATCCACCTGGAGGGCGTGGTGACCAAGAGCTCTCCGGTCATGATCATCACTGAGTTCATGGAGAACGGCTCCCTGGACTCCTTCCTGCGGGTACGGGGTCCTGGGAGTGGGCAGCTCCAGAGGCTGTGCTGGGACAGAGGAGGATTGGGGGGAAGGTGCCATTCCCAGTGCCCTTCCCTGCCCAGCACCCCCTGGAGCAGCTGCTGCACAGTCCAAAGGTCTGTGGTTTGGGAGCAGAGGTGGAGGTGGCACCACCTCCAGGAGGTCACCTGTGACATGTCTCATCCCAGGGAGAGGCTGTGCCCTCCTGCACGCCCACAGCTGCCTGCACAAACTGGCACAGAGGGACAGTCTGACCCTTACCAGGGTTTTAACACAGCAGGACTTCACCTCCAGCTACTCTGTCCCAAGTATTGCTGCTTCTGGGCTTGAAGTGGATAACTGTTGAAGGGAGATAGCAGGAATAGATGGTCCCTTCTGAGCCCTCCGGTGCAAAGTGGGTGCACCTTTAGGTGACAGCAGCCACCAGGGCGATGCCTGGTGAGCTCTCCACTCCCTTTTGGAGGGAATGTACCTACTCATGGCAGAGCCATGATGTAGAAAGACACCTCTGGCTGTTTGCCTGACCGTGCCAGGCTGTAAATTTTCACGTGGTGTCCCCCCCCTCTCTGTTCCCCAAGCAAAACGACGGGCAGTTCACGGTGATCCAGCTGGTGGGGATGCTGAGGGGCATTGCTGCAGGGATGAAGTACCTGGCAGACATGAACTACGTGCACCGGGACCTGGCGGCCCGAAACATCCTGGTCAACAGCAACCTGGTCTGCAAAGTGTCTGACTTTGGCCTCTCCCGCTTCCTGGAGGACGACACCTCTGATCCCACCTACACCAGCGCCCTGGTAACGCTGCTCCTCCAGAGGGAGGGATGGTGGGTGGGGAAGGAAGGAGTTGGAGAGGGGAAAGAGGGAGAAATAAGGTCCCAGATGGGAAAGACCAAGGAAATAAATGGAGGAAGATTCCCTCCTGCAAGGTCCTGTCGTTCCTAGGGATAGCTGAGCCTTCTTCCAAACATGTATATCCCTGATCGAGCCCTTAGTTGGTATCATGCACTATACCCACTCAGTGGGGTCCAGATGGGGTCCTTTGAAATGCTGCCCTGACAGATTTGTTGCCAGGGCAGCAAGTCTGGGTTTTTTAATCATCGCTGCCTAGTTGTGCTGCCCTGCTGTCCAGGAATCCATCATCCTGCTGCTCAGGAATCTGTCATCCTTCCCCGTGTCATGTCACAGGCTCAGCCCCAGGAACGACAGCCTGAAGTGTGGGTGCATGCTGGGCATTCATCCCAGCAGTATTAGATACTGATCCTCCAGAGAATCTGTATAAATTAGACAGAAACATTCCTAGAAATGGCTTCATGGACATGTAACTGCTTCCCAGGAACAACCACAGTGCCAGTGACACAAATGCCACCAAGGACTCACGGCCTGTCTCAGGCTACAGAATGTTCACTGGGACCGAAGGATTGTTTGAAGACTTGTTGCTTAGTGAGGTTGTAGCCAGGACTTCTCATAAATATCACACAGCATGGCTCTGGAACTGTGCAACAGGATCAATGCCTAAGACAAGAATTCCTGGAAATAAGTGTTGGTGTTGCTGTAGGAAATCATCCCTCCTGGGTCTTTTGAAGCTACCTGGAATAGCTCTTAGTGAATTATACCAGCAGCTGAATACCAAACAAACAGCAAAAGCGTGGGGGTTTATTTTCATCTGAACTTGTGTAGCTTCAAACATCAACTCTTCCGTCTTACACAGCCTTAGAAGCGCTTAATAACATTTATTTTTCACAACATGTTCCTCACAGCCAATTAACTTTCCCTTTGTTAAGTAAATACATGGTTTATACTGCTGTTCTCTCTCCCTGTTATTGTGCCTGTAGCTTTTCTCTCTCTAATAATAAATTTGTCAGCCCTAATTTATTCTCCTTGGACTGTGGGCACCGTGGCAGGATGTAGATTATCTGTAGGGACAGAACATGGGCACCTGCTGCATCAGAGAACCAGGAGGATCCTCCTCTGCAAAATGCCCTGTCCTGGGATGCACAAATGTGTTTTATTGTCACCATCCCAGGGACCTGGTGCCCATGGGTGGGCAACAGCCACAAGCTGTGGCGTGGCAGGGTCATGGCTGAGGCCCCAGGTCAGATCACCACAGACAGGGGAGGTCTCACAGAAGTGAATTCCTCTGCAAAGAACCTCCAAAGTCTGTAATTTCTACTTTAGCACCTCTCTTTTATTTTTTTTTTAAAACCCACTGCTTGCCATGAGCTCTGTCAAGAGTCTGCCTGATGGAGGGGGACATCACAAATTATGTACCATTGACTTCAAGGAGTCAGCAGCTGTAGAAGGCTGAAGAAGAAGGTGTTCTAATTCCATCTATCCTGCTCTGGAGGCAGAGAGATGACAGCAAAAGGATGGAGGGGGATCAGTTTGGACTTTCGTGTATTCCTAGACCTTAATTTTTCTACCAAAGTCACTACTAGCACTGTGGGCATTTCTCCATGCCGAGGAAAACTGTAGCAGGAGGCAGGTGGAAGGAGCTGGTCCTGTTTAATGTGATGGAGAGGAGGCTGAGGGAACACCTCTAAGTGACCTGGAGGAAGAAGACAGAGACAAACTCCTTGCAGTGGCACCAGATGATACAATGAGGAGTAATAGGCAAAAATGTGGCTTGTGAGGTTCAAGGTGAATGACAGGAAAAGCTCCATCTTCAGGAGAGTGGTGGGACAGGTCACCAAATGGGGAAAATCGACATCACTGAAGGCTTCCCAACTTGACTAGACAATCCACATCCATCCTGAAGTAGCACGAGGGGCAGTCCTGTGGTCCCTTCCTTCTGGGTTTTACCAGAACATTGCAGGCAAGCATTATGGTCACTCATGTTTTCAGTTGCTCTTGCTCCTTCTGTTCCCATCCTCTGTTTCCTCCCTGCAGGGTGGGAAGATCCCCATCCGATGGACAGCACCTGAGGCCATTCAGTACCGCAAATTCACCTCAGCCAGCGACGTGTGGAGCTACGGGATCGTCATGTGGGAGGTGATGTCCTACGGAGAGCGGCCCTACTGGGACATGACCAACCAAGATGTGAGTTCAGAAACCAGGGGCAGAAACGCTGAAATTGGGGGCACTGCAAGGCCAAAGAGTGGCCACAGCCTGTGGTGTGTCCAGAGCCTTCTCTGTTGAGGGACAGGTGCCCAAGGTCGGCACCGTTGGAAGAAGTAACGGGGATAATTTTGGGGTTTGGTCTGGTCACCTTGTGCTGCTGTGACAGAGGTTGGGGACTGCTCAGCACCTACAGCAGTAGGACAGGGTTAAGAGGAGCAGATGCTGAGAAGGTAAAGGGTCTGCCCTCTCAGCAAGGACAATTCCCTTCCTGTTAAGGCTTCACTGTCACCTCATCTTCAAGCATTTCCTGAAGCCAGGTGTCACTGTACCTGTAGCCCTCTACCTTCCATCTCCCTTGCACTCCACAGAATCAAGCAGGTTGGAAAACACCCCTGAGATCATCAAGTCCAACCTTTGACCTGGCACCACCTTGCCTAAGAGACCGTGGCACTGATGCCACATCCAGTCTCTCCTTAAACACCTCCAGGGACGGTGACTGCACCCCCTCCCTGGGCAGCCCATTCCAGTGTCTGATCACTCTCTCTGCAAAGAATTTCTCCTCCCTGGACCTCTCCCTTCCAAGGTTTCTCCTGCCACAACCCCGGTGCTGCGGCAGCACCGCTCCACCTGCCGGGGCTGGCAGAGCCTGCTCCTCTCCCCTTGGCATCTCCCGCTGCATCTCCCGTCCCCAGCCCTTTCTCCCGCTCTTCCTGCCGCAGGACATGGTGACACGGTGGCCCAGAAGCTGTCACCACTTAAGGCCAGCTGGTCCTCCCTGCTGAGGGCGCGTGGCGGGCATTCAGTGCAGATTAGCCTCCTGACCCTGGGGTGTGAGCGCCTGGGGAGGCTGGGGGAGAGGAGATGGAGACAGCGGCCTGTGCCGCCTCAGAGGACGTGTCTGATGGGAGGGGAGATGGAAAGAGCAGCCTGTGCTGCCTCTGGATGTGTCTGATGGGAGGGGAGATGGAGAGAGCAGCCTGTGCTGCCTCTGGATGTGTCTGATGGGAGGGGAGATGGAGAGAGCAGCCTGTGCTGCCTCTGGATGTGTCTGATGGGAGGGGAGATGGAGAGAGCAGCCTGTGCTGCCTCTGGATGTGTCTGGTGGCAGCACAGCAGGCGGCTCGTCCAAAAAGCGCTCAGTCCATGCCAGAGACGAACGCTTGGTCCTTGTGTGATGCCGCTGCCCAACCCTGTGCCCCCTGTGCCTCTCTTCCCCTCTGTCTTGGGTAGATGTAGAGCTGGGAGAGGGGTCAACTTGCACCTCCTGGGAGAATACCTGAGCAGGAGCCAAGAGCTGCACAAAGCGCATCGGTCACGGGATCACAGAGGTTGGGAAAGACTTCTAAGGCCGTGGAGTCCAACCATCAACCCAGCACTGCAGTGTTCACCACTAAACCATGTCCCCAAGTGCCACATCCACACACCTTTAGAACCCTTCAAGGGATGGTGACTCCACCACTTCCCTGCCCACCCTGTTCTAATGCTTGACAACTTTTTTCATGAAGAATTTTTCCCTAATAACCAATCTAAACCTCCCCTGGCACAGCTTGAGGCTGTTTCCTCTTGTCCTGTCACTTGTATACCTGTGAGAAGAGAACAACCCCCACCTGGCTCCATCCTTCTCTCAGGGAGTTGTAGAGGAGATGACTCTGGTCAGACCTTCATAACCCCTGTCCAACCAGGGCAGGGAAGGGCAGGGAGGATTCCTCCCACCTGGCTCATTTTGGCAGCAGCGGTCTCAGATCAGCCTGCCCAGCACCTTGGCCACTCACTGCAGTGTCTGGAGAACCTTCTAGTCCATTCCCTACCTGAAGCCACCATCCTTCTTAAACCCTGCCAGATCCCCCACCTCACACTCTGGATTGTTTGGCATGGATTTGCCATCTGCCCTCCCTTGGAGGGAGCCTTCTACTGCCACAGCACCTCCAGTGCCTCCTCCCCACCAACACTTCCCTGCTTCTTTCCCATTCCCAGCTGCAGCATCCTTAATTTTCTCTATGCAGCTTCCTGGAGGAAGGAAAACACAGGGGGCAACATCCCTGTCTGTAGGTCACAACCCTTCAGTGGATGGGGACTTTCTCCTCCAGGGGAGCTGCTGGGCTGGGTTCCCATCCAAACACATCCCCCTGAGTCCCCTGCCTCGTGGCTGGGGCTGTGAGGTCACACAGCCTGGCAGGGATGGGCTCTATCACCAGGTCAGACTGACCAGCCAGGCTGGGTGTCAGCTGAGCAAGGCTGGTGGGTTTAGTGTGGGGAGTTGGAGGGCACCAGTGAGTGCAAGCTGCAGCAGGGCTGATCATGCCAGTCACCTTCAGGACCCAAGAGAGGCGACACCGTGAATTAAATAGGTTTTATCACAGCTGCACTGACCTCTTTTTCCCCTCCTGCAGGTGATAAATGCCATTGAGCAGGACTATCGGCTGCCACCGCCCATGGATTGCCCAAACGCCCTCCACCAGCTGATGCTGGACTGTTGGCAGAAGGATCGAAACCACAGGCCCAAATTTGGGCAGATTGTCAACACGTTGGACAAAATGATCCGAAATCCGAACAGCCTGAAAGCCATGGCACCCCTCTCCTCTGGGTGGGTGTCTCTGCCTTCCCCTTGCTCTGGGGCTCCTCTGTGCACACCTGCTGTCCTTGGGCCTTGGTGGGCACCATCACTGCACCTCTCTCTGGGAGCTGCTTGAGAGGCAGCTTGGCCTGTGTTTAGTCCTTTATAGGGTAGGCATGGAAAGATCACAGAACCCCAGAACAATCTGGGTTGGAAGGGATCTTAAAGTTCCTCTCATCCCACCCCTGCTGTGGGCAGGGACACCTCCCACCAGCCCAGGATGCTCCAAGCCCTGTCCAGCCTGGCCTTGGACACTCCCAGGGATCCAGGGGCAGCCACAGCTTCTCTGGGCACCCTGTGCCAGGGCCTGCCCACCCTCACAGCCAGGAATTCCTTCCTTCCCATCCAATCAAATATCTGATGTCCAGGCCAGAGAGCTTGGAATCACAGGGAATTCTGTGATTGGCCACCTGTGCAGATGTCAGGGTCACTCCAGTCCCTCTCCTGGGACGGGTCTGGTGAACACAGACAGCTGATGGACAGTGGACTCTGCACACAGGGTGCTGGAGGAGTGTGGTTGCTCTGGCTGTCCAATCTCACATTCACAGAATCGCAGAATCAACGAGGTTGGAAAAGACCTCCGAGATCATCAAGCGTTTGCCCCTCCCAAACCTATATTTTTCAAAAAAAAAAGCCATGTTTTCACCCCATTTGTTTCGCAAGACACCACAATTCTTCCCCCCAAAAAACCATTTTTCCCAAAACCCCACAATTTTTCCAAAGAACACTCAAATTTTTTCGCCAAACCCTACCATTTTTTTCCCCAAACCTCCCATTTTTTTCCTAAAACCACTGGGTTTTTTTACACAAACCCCACCATTTTTTCCTAATAAAACCCTTTTCCTTCCTAAAAATCAACGCTTTTTTCCCCAAACCCCCCATTTTTCCCCCAAAACCCCTTTTCCCCCAGAACACCATTGACACCCTGAACATGCACATGGAACCAACTGGGAGTCCCTTGGGGCTGGGGTGGGGTTGGGATCCCCCAGGTGTATTTTGGGGTCTCCCAGATGTATTTTTACATCCTCCAGGTGTGTTTTGGAGGCATTTTGGAGTCCCTGGGGACTTTTGGGGCTGCCCAGGTGTATTTTGGTGTCCCTCAGCGGAACAGAGTGTCGTCTGGGTGGTAGCTGATAACACCCTGGGAGTGATGCTGGTCCAGGTGCCTGCAGCTGCTGGAGGGTGCAGGGACAGTTGTGTTTGCAGCTCTTTGTCTGCTCATTCCCGTTTCTGTGTTCCAGGATGAACCTCCCCCTCCTGGACCGCACAATCCCGGATTATTCCAGCTTCAACACTGTGGATGAATGGCTGGATGCCATCAAGATGAGCCAGTACAAGGAGAGCTTTGCCAGTGCTGGCTTCACCACCTTTGATGTAGTATCTCAGATGACTGTAGAGTAAGTGCCCAAAACACAGGGAAAGTCTCAGGAGTTTAACAACAATTGCTTGTTACTGAATTAGCTTTTTTTTTTTTTTTTCACATTTTGTGGTTTTGCTTGTAGAGAATTTGTTGAGCCTTTGTGGAACCACTTTTGGTCTGTTCAGTTTCTGGAGGCTCTGTGTGGTCTCCAGACTTTGTGTCCTCTGTCTCTCTGCACTTGCAGAGCTCATCTCCACACCATCCACGTCCCCACTGTGAGAATGAACACCCTCCAAGGTCTCCAGAACCCCAACATGGAACAAATGGAGAGTTCAGGTGGCATCAGAGAGTTTTCCAGCCACTCAAGAGCACATTTAGACTCTGCAGGCCTCTTGGGTGTGTGGTGTATCAGGGCTGGAGACAACGAAGTTCTGCCTAAGGAAGGTGTCTGGAAGTTCCAGATCATGGAATCACAGAGTGGTAAAGGCTGGAAGGGACCACTGGAGGTCATCCAGTCCAGTCTTGCTGGAGAAACCCTTGGAAAGGGCCAAGCATCAAAGCCATCTGCAAGTGCTGTGATGTCCTTTAGCCTGGTGACCAGGAATGACTTTGGAGTTGGTGCCTTAATCCAGATTTTAAATCTACCAGTGAGTCAGAATCTGTTCACACAAACAGCCAGTGGGACCTTTTCTGGCTTTTTGTTCTTATTTGCTGCTGGGAAAATCCCATGGCAGTTCTGACTGTTTCAGCACATCTGTGGTACAACCCCAAGGCCCTGGGGATGATTTTGGCACCAATATTTTCTGTGCTCATCCAACAGAAAGAGGGTCCACAAAATCTGAAGGGTAGAGAAGAAGAACTTTGACTAAAGAGAGACATCAGACCCACACTACAACCTAACTCTGCCTGGGGTGTGCTGCTTTGAGTATCCAACAGCAAACAGTTCCTCAGGCAGTCCAGCCAATGCAGCCTGTTCTTTCACAGACATCCTCAGTGTCCCTTAAATGCCACTTCTCCCAGTCCCTTACCATGTCCCTTCCAAGTGCCTTCACCACAATCACAGGGACATCCTCAGCTCGTGTCCCCCCAGGTTTGACAAACCTCCCTCCCACATTCATCACCTGCTTGGCTGGATGTAAAACAGAGAGAAGGACAGTCCAAGTCCTTTTTCCTTGGGAAATCATGGTGCAACTCTCCTTGCCACCACCCCCTGATGTTCACCTCGTCTTTGCAGAAGTAGACAGTCGTGGAAGTGGAGCTGCTCTTTTGTTCACAGCCAGCAAGGGGTAAATGTTTCCTGAAGACTGATTTGGTTCCCCAGATCCACATGGTCTCAACACTAGAAAGGTTTCTTACTGGTTGTCTGCAGGCTGGGACACCTGGGCCACCAAATTATCTGCCAAGAATCCCAGAATGGTTTGGGTTGGAAGGGACCTTAAAGCCCATCTCATCCCACCCCTGCCATGGGCAGGGGCACCTTCCACCAGCCCAGGTTGCTCCAACCCGGCCTTGGACACTTCCAGGGATCCAGGGGCAGCCACAGCTTCTCTGGGCACCCTGTGCCAGGGCCTGCCCACCCTCACAGGGAGGGATTCCTTCCCAGTATACAATCAAATATCCAGTGTCCAAGGCAGAAAGCTGGGAATCACAGGGCTGTGCAGAGGCACAGTCCTGTCCTGGTTTACAGACATGAATTAAGAATTTTTTCCATCTTTCCTTGGAGCTCCTGTTTGCCCTTCCTTGCCCATTGGCTTCCACTCGAAACCAGGCAAGGGTTTTGCCACACTCCCCCTTAAAAGTCTGTTCCTAACACTCCAGGAGAAAAAGGCACTTGAAAATCCTCCAGAGTCAGGTGTGGTCATGTCCATCCATCCCCTGATGGGAAGAAGATCTGAAGAATTTATGACTGAGGTTTATCCACCAGGAGAGAGAATGCAGAGGGGACCAAACACAGCTGGAGCCACAAATGGGACCAATTTAGAGTCACACTCACTCTCTTGCCATGACCTTTATTTCTCCCAGATGCCCAATATCCATAAAAAACAGAAGCATTCCAAAAATTAGATTACCCTGATTTAACACAGAGCACAAGTACAAAAGTTGATCATTTCATGGTCTTATCAGATCAAAGGAAAAGCATCAAGAACAGCCCATCATCTGCACAGGGGGAGTGAGATCCACACTGCTGAGGGGCAGGACACCCTGGTCCTGTGTCCCCTGTGTTTCCAGGATGGAAAAAATGAAAGATAATCCAAAAAAATGGCACAAGAGTAGAAAATTCAAGGCAAGTTGACTCAGCAGAGCCCAGGACATTTGGTTTTGCACCCTCTGTTGAGGTTCCAGGACTCTGAGGGTGCTGCAGGTGGGTAGAAAATGCAAAGATTGGAGGATAAACCAGCAAAAAGTAAAAAAGTAGAGGTTTCACCAGGTTTGCATCCATTGGTTGCATTCATGGAAGAAATCTGTGTAGACTTCAGCTCCCTTCTCGTGGAATCACAAGAGTCACAGAATGGTTTGGGTTGAAAATCATCTGAAATATCATCTGTGATCTTGTCCTGTTGTGAGAAAATACCTTCTGACGTTTGTTTTCTTTTCTTCCCAAAGGGACATTCTGCGAGTTGGGGTCACTTTAGCAGGACACCAGAAGAAAATCCTGAACAGTATCCAGGTGATGAGGGCACAGATGAACCAAATTCAGTCTGTGGAGGTTTGATGGCTGTGTGGCCTCCTCCTCTTCCTCAAGGCCCTGCTCCCCTTTCGCCCCTGTAATGTCCAAGCTCCAGTTCTTGAGTGTTCTGCATGGACCAGAGACAGGGCAGCAGGAAGGAACACCCTGTCCTCAGAAACAGAAGAGCTTCTAGAATTTAAGCAATGGAAAAAGGGAACAAAAGAAGAAAAAAAAAAAAAAAAAAAAGACAAATATTTTGAAAAAAAAAAACACATGAAACAAAACTACAAACTATGAAATATTTTTAAATAATAATAAAGCAATTGCATTCTCGAAAAGGGCTCCAAGACCAATGGGAGTCTCCAAAGGAAGAGAAAAGAGCAGCTTCATGTTTCCTCTTGCACAAGGCTGCTGCAGCTGGGCCCAGGCACCTCTGGAGAGATGAGACTTTTTCAGGAAGAGGAATGCAAAGAAAGGCCACAGAAGCACATCCTTTCCTCCTCCCATGGGCTGTGGCTCTGGGAATGTCGTGCAGCCCTCCCCCCAAAAAGCCCCTGTGAGCGAATCAGAGGGGGGGAGAGCTGAAGCTCTTTGGTGCTGTGGAACCAAGTGCATCTCAGAAACTGATGGACTTCTTCAAAAGCCGAAGAGTTTGGTTGTTTGTTTTTGTTTTTTTTTTTATTCATAAAAAAAAAAAAATAACCACACACAACAAATAAACCAAGACTTAAAGGAGGCTGTTTCCAACAAATGAGAAGGAATCTGTAACGCCTTTGGGGTGGGGAGGGAGGAGGGGTGGGGGAAAAAAAAAACAAAAACCAGTCCTTTTTACATCTCTTATTTTCTCTCGTCATGGAACAGTTTTGTGAGTGACAGTTTCCTAAAGGGTCTGTCCATCCACACCCTCCAGTGGCATCGTGTCTCATACATATCATGCACAAGACTTTTAGTGGTGTCCTTTCTAGATGCCAGTGATCTTTTCCCAGAGGACTTCCCAAGTACAGTATGTAGTAGTTTTTGATTACAAATGCTGACGTGTACCTTTATTTTTCAGTTGTCATTGTCGGGAGATTTGTCCATTGTCTTAACACCGGTTTGTGAGTTTGGGGGTTGGAAATCTTTTTGGTTGTTTTGGGTTTGTTTGGTTTTTTTTTGACGAAAAAGAAATTACATCGTCTAAGAACTTAAAATTTCTTCCCCGGGGAAGGAAAAATTGCAGCTTATTGACATTATGCCAGGAGAAAAAGGTTTTTTTTATATGCACATTCCCTCCTGTTTGAGTATTTGTTCTTTCCCACTGGTCATGGCACGGCAGGTGTTTCGTGGCTCTTGGGTTTCCAGTTGTTTGACAAGATGAAAAGGCCACCAGTTCAGTTCAGGGGTGCTGGTGCAGGGCTGAACCAGCAGCACAGAGGGTTTTGGGGGAGGGAGAGAGGGGAGGGTGGCTGGGTTTTGTGACTCTCTATTGTCAGAGCCCTTTAGGAAGGTCTGGCTGCTGGGAAAGGTGTTGGATTGTTGCCTGGAGCACAGAAAGGCAGAGGAAGCCCAGTCCTGGTAGTTTTGGAGTGTGAGTTGTGTGATCTGGTTCTGTGCAGTTCCCAAAGTGGGCAGGTGTGCTCTGTACCATTTGGGGACCAGAACCTCCCTCAGAGATGATGCTCTGGGAGCTTTGAGGCAGCTTCAGTCTCAGCCCCTCACCTCGAGGAGAGCCCAGGGTCGACAAAGGCAAAAACCTCATCCCAGGTCTCCGGAGGCAAAACGCTGTGGCTGAAGCTGAAAGACCAATCCATGGGTTTATAAATAACTGAAATAAATTCTTTGGTTACTGAGAAGGTTTTTGGGATGTTTAAATGCCACCAACCAAGCACAGAGAGTGCCAGTGGGAATCAGGTTGTTCTTCCTGTCCAGCACTACGAGCCTTTGAAACGCTCCTGCCACCACCACCTTCCTGTGGCCACTTTTGGCATTTTTCCACCCACCCCCTGGCCATGGCCAGCAGAACTGGTGTTTACAGGTCCCTGTCTGCCATTCCTGGGCTTCTCCCCTCGTTTTCAGCAGCTGAAGGCACATTCATTGGGAGCTGCTTGGCTGTATTTTCCAGGAGCTGGATCCAAGAGGAAGTGTGTCTGCTGTGGGTGAAAATCCTGAGCCATCTAGACCTCTGAGGCCAGACATCATCTCCCTGGACTGCTTGTAAAATATGAGGCCATTTATAAAATGCTTCTAGCATTTTTCCACTTCCAGACCAGATCCAACAACAAAGCCCTTGCAAGTGGCACCAGACCATTCCCTACAGGCACGAGTCACTTCTCTGCTGAGCTCCTGCACTGCCTCAAAGTTTGGTGCTCCAGCAGCAAGGACTTTAACGGGAGGAATTGTCCCTCCAGCCCCTACTCATCTAAAAATCTGCTTATCCAAAACCCCCAGTGCAGTGCTGTGTCTGCACTTGCACACACATCCCTGGCTTGGCAGCAGAGCTCACCTGTGGGGAGGTGAACACCAGGTGTGTGCTGGGCACCCAGGGACGTGTTCTGAGCTCAGTGTCCCCAGGGCAGCCCCTCTGATGGCACCACTCCTGCCCTGCATGGCTTTCAGGGGGCAGGATTTGTGGGGAGTGGGCTCCAGGCTGTCTGTCCTGCCTGTGCATCCAAAGGGATGCTGGTGGTTCCATTGCATCCAAAAAAGCACTTGCTCCTGGTCAGGGAATAATGGACTTGGAAAGATCATAGGAAAATCCCTGGAGTTGATTAAATCACAACAAAGTGCTTGCAGGGGGCACACAGGGGAACCAGGAGCTCCTCCCATGGGGGGAGCAGGGAGGACTCTCCCCTGGTGCCTCTGCCTCACGTGTTTGAACAAGGAGCAGTGGTCAGTCCTTCCCAAAGACACGCCTGGAGCTGTGTGGTGGCACCCCAGGGCGAGGGAAGGAGGATGCTGTGCCAAGCTGTCCCACCACAGCCAACCAGAGACTCGTGTGCCAGAGCTTTGCAAGGAGAGCTGCCTGCCCAGAAAATCCACCAGCAGATTCCTGTGGGGCAGCCACGTGGAAGGAGCACACGATGCCCTTCAGTTGTCCTCCCCAGACAATTCCTGACTGTTTGCTCTGCCATCCTGCCCATCCCTGCAGACACTTAAGGAGGAGCAGCACCCCTTCAGAGCCACTCAGGGCTTGGAAGGGCACTTCAGGTCTTCTTCATTTGGAGGCTGTTTGTCTTAATGCACTGAAGCTCCTCGCTGGCTGCTGTCAGACACATCTACCTGCCAGACCCAGCCCACTGTGAAGGACAGGACCCAGCTCAGTGCCACAGCCCCCCAAAGCCGTGGCAGCCGCCTGCAGGACAGAGAAAGCACATCCATGTCTCTTCTTCTGACCAAAAATCACATGGTGCTGGTTCTAAAAGGAGCACATCCCCATCTGTTTGTACCAGACCTCGCTGTGACATCTGTGTTTGGCTGCGTGGGACTAATGGAGAACCAAAATAGACGTGGTCCAAAAAACCACCGCGATTTTCTGCATCCCTCAGCTCTGCTGGGAGCACGAGGAGCCGAGTTCCTGTCAAGTCCTTTGGCTGTGAGTGCCCCTGGCACGCTCTGCAGTGCAGGGCACGGGCACTGGAGTGACTTTAACATATTTATTTCATGGGTCTCCAATGCACTGCTACGAAATGGGAGTCTTAATGGCAAAATCCGGTGTGTTCCGAGGGGAAAAAGGCACTTGCTGACGTTGGCACTGTGAAATCCTGTTGTGCATGTGCATGTGTGCATGTGTGGGGACTGAGCAGAAGGGGTCACGAGGAGATTTTTCAGGCAGCTTGTTGCGATTTTCCCATTTTCCTTCTCCCTTTCGAGCTACCTCCCTGCCCTGCCCTTCTGCCCCCCTTCCCGCTGCCTGAGCTGAGGTCACCCTGGGATGGGGGTGGTGTTTGGTGGGAAAGGCTGGAATTTCCCAGTTGGTTGGCCAGTGAGGAGTTCAAACCTTGCAGAGCATCAGGGGGCCAGAGCACAGAAAAGCAAAGCATACACAGATAGTCAAAAGTTAAAGTGTGTTTGGAGTGTCATTTCCAGCTGCTGCCTTTTCCCTGGAGTTGCAGCGCAGGGGAGTGAAGGAGAAGGAAAAATAAACCTGTAAGATAGAGCAGTGCCACAGGGAATTGTCCTTGTGGTTCTGGGGGCACACAAACAGAGCACTGCGACCAGCACTTCTCCTCCCCAAATGACCTGTCCTGTCCCCCCCCCCCCCCCCCAGTAAAACCTCAGAGCTGCCTTTCCTAAATGAGTGGAGATTTGTGGTTTTCAGCAGCTGAGGAGCTTTTCCTCTCTGTAGTATCCTCACTGTGGAGCAGGAGCTTCCCAAGGCAGCAATCCAGGTCAGTGGGGCTGGCACAGGGTTTGCCACTACTGCAATATTCCTTTAGTATTATCATTCCAGTGTGGATTTGCATCCCACAGCTCTGTGCCAGTCATGGCACAGGGTCCTCTCATTGGCAGTGAGGGAAGTGTTTGAAGTAGCTGGGGAGAAAACAGCGCTACAGCCTCTGAGATCTGCCTTGGAACATCTGTCACAAACAGGCTCTTGATCCTGTTATCCCTTTCCCAACAACAGGATCCTGCTCTCTTCACTGGAGCTCTCCCCAGTGCAGTTCCCTCCTGCTCTGGCTTGGCACGAGCCAAGGAGGAGATGCTTCATCAGCACCTCTTCTCATGGTGCTTCTCCACTGCCCTGGAAGTTGCTCTTTGAATTTGGGTTAAAGGAAAGGTTCTTTCCCAGGAATCATCACCCAGGCTGCAGATTAGCAGTGGCCTGTAGAGAAAACCTCTTGGGAGGGTGTGAGCTGAGCAGCTGAGGAAACTTCTTGTTGCATTTTCCAGGCTGATTTATGTGAAACCTGGAGTCAGGGCTTGAGCTCTGCTGTGTCGTTAACAGTTGTGTCCTCTGATGATGCAATAAATCTGTGGCTGCCTTGGGTGTATGAATAATACAGAGTGCTGGAAGTATCACTGCTGTCTGGTTTGGTTTAGTGGAGTTTATTGTTTTAGTGTAAATCATCTTCCTTCCTGCGTGTCTGACTCGAGGCTGACTTAATGTAGGTCTTTTTCCATCCTCAAAAATTTTACACACTTGCAAGTTCTTCCCATTCAGGATTCAGCTTTTCCTCTCTCAAAATTAATGCAGCACCAGCTTCATTTTTCTCTCCTGCTGCCAGTTATCCAGTGCCACTGATGGCATCCTGAAAATTGTCTCCTTAGCTGTGTTCCCCTCCTTTTGCACTGCAATCCCCAAGGAATTGGGGGGACCAACAGTCCTTTATATCAACTGATTAAGCCAAATGCCACGTCCTCAGAGTTCCATGGTCTGAGCTTTCCCTCCCCCAGTCCTGTCCTGGAGCTCTGGTTTGTGACTTAAGCACTGGTGCCACCTGCTCACGGTGCTGAATCCACCCTGCTCCCAGTTCTGTGCAGTTCTGCCACTGTCCCATGGGCAATTCCCACCAAAAATCCTCTTTTATGTTGCTGATTTCTCCTTCTCGTTGCTGAGAGCTGCTGGAATGCTCCCATTATGCAGAACATAAGGGGTTTATTTTATCTACAGTCACATTTTAGCCTTTTTTCTTAGACTTTTTCAGGCTTTGCTTCTTATAATTAATTCTTTGCCCTTCCCAAAAACAGGACAAAACGTCGGTCTCAGTTTGCTTTCATATGTGTTCCAATCTTCCATATGTCTCCTGGAAAGCTCCCTGCAATCTGCAAATATTTCCTGGAAAATCTTCCACAGCTCTCCTAGAAAACTCCCTGCACTCTGCAGATATTTTCTGGAATTTACCTTCTTGCTGTCCCTCTGCTGCTCCTGCCAACTCCACTGACAAATGTTATTTGCAGAAATTTGGGACTGGAAGCACCAAGACCTCTCTCCCCACAAATCTTTGTCTGGATCTGCATTCCTGGCTATTCCTACCTGTCTTACAACCAATTCAGCAGTTTCTGTCTCCTTTTTTTTTTTTTTTTTTTTTTTTTTCCAATTCTGCCAGAAATTCCCCTCTGTGGTCCTGAGCTTTGTCCTTCTTTGTATCCCTGTCTGATCCCTGTTGGATATCACATTGCTCCCATTGCCATCCCTGCAAACAAACCACAAAACTCCACCTTTTTTTTTCTTTGTCGAGAGCCTGGTTCTTTTTTGTTTTTTTTTTTTTTGTCAAGAGCTCTGTTTTGCCCTCATGAAAAAAAAAAAAAAAAAAAAAAAAAAAGAAAAAAAAGAACAACAAACATTTGGTTGATCCTTTTCCATCTCTTTCCTTCCAGTAAACTCCAGGAATGTTTCATTTACCTCAACTGTAGCTTCTACTTCTCTCTCTGAGGTCAGTCTGGAGTTCTTGCAAAGATGTTGTGCCGTATCCTTTGATGATTCCAACAAGTCTGGGAGGAAAGGATTAAACTTTGTCAAGTCTTTAACAGCCAAACAGCTGTGTTAGCAAAAAAATCACTGGAAAGGGGTTCAAAGTCCTGCCCCTGGCCACGGGATGGGAATGAGATGAACTTTAAGGTCCCTTCCAACCCAAACCATCCTGGGATTCTATGAGGACTCATCTGACCTGAGGTTCAACCTGAGAATCAAATCAGCCTTTTCCCCAAATTGCTTTTTGTCTGCACTCCCAGCTCAGGGCTCCAGGCTGTGCTGGGTGAGCTGGTTGGGGAGATGGAGGTTGGCAAAAGCACTCAGGAGCCTTCACACTGAGCCAGTGAATTTCTGATGCACTGGCTCCTCAAAGGCTGGTCATGCTTTTGTTCTCCTCGACTCAAAAAGTGATTACACAGGAATTAAGAAATATATAGAGCTGCCCCTGGAACTGCCAGAAGTCTTTGGGAGGTATAAAAGATAAATAGATTTTGATTCTTGGTCTAGCAGAGGTAAAAATTATCAAAATTTCATGCCATTAAACCAGGAAAGATGTGAGGAGAGTGAGAAAGCAGCAGTCACTGATGCTGACAGGAACAGCAGCAAGTCAGGTGAAGCAGAACATTTTTTGGAACAAAGAACTGATATTAGAGGGTGGAACTCGTGGCTGGAGCACATGGATACCAAGTGTTAGATGGACTGATAGGAAAAGGTGAATGATTTCAAGCTAAAAGAGGGTAAGTTTAGATTGGATGTTGGGAAGAAATCCTTCCCTGTGAGGGTAGGGAGGCCCTGGCACAGGGTGCCCAGAGAAGCTGTGGCTGCCCCAGCCCTGGAAGTGTCCAAGGCTGTCTTGGATGGGGCTTGGAGCAACCTGGGCTGGTGGAAGGTGTTCCCTGCCCATGGCAGGGGGTGGGATGAGATCATCCTTAAGGTCCCTTCCAACCCAAACCAGTCTAACATTCTGTGATTTGGTGATTCAAAAGATGACTGGACAAACTTGTGAAAGAATAATCTTGACACAAAAATGCCTCTTCCAGTCTTTTCTGGGTCACAGATGCTTGGGGGCACTGGCTGTGTGACAGCATCCCTACAGAACTCCTTTTGTACCCTCATATTCTTGGGACTGACACATTTTGCATCTCTTAAAAGCCTAAATACTCCCTCAAGCATCGTTGATTTTCCCTTTTCACTCTGTCTGGGGAAGGATTTCAGTGCAGAGTCAGAGGGCTTCCCATGTCAGAGGAAACCCCCTGCTTTCTCCTCCCAGTTCCCTGTGTATCCCAAGGTATCCCTGGGGCTCAGCGACATCAGCGCCTCAAACAGCAGGGAAGGCACAAAAAGGGACACTGGCTTGGTGATCCATCATGTTTGGGATGTGGAAGTTCTCTGTGGAAGCATCCTTGCCTCAAACCTTCTTTCATGACTCAGAGAACATTAAGGGGGTTCTGGGGTAAGGTCAGGTCCCTGTCCTTCCCTTCCTCTCTTCTGGTGTGGATTCTGACAGACTTGGCCCTGTGAGCTGCTGGTTGTTTGGGTGTCTGACACTGAGTCCAGATGGACCCATCAGAGCTGTCTCAGAGGGAAAAAGGCAGGAAAGGAGCCTGGGAGAAGCTTCCAAAATGGGCAAAGAGCTCTTGTTGCAATGGAGCTTTTCAGAGCTGGGCTGGGTGAGTGCAGTGAAATCCCAGAGGGACCCCAGAGCAGGCACTGAGTGTTGGGGGCTGCAGGACAAGACACAGGCAGGGATCAACTGCAAGGTCCAGTTGTGAGTGCTGGCCCAGCTCTGAAGAGGAATTTGTTCTTTATGTTCTGGGGACACCTTCGATCCAGACATTAAATCCCTTCCATTGCTTGCTCTGCCATGGCAGGAATGAAAAGCTGTTTGACACGGGCAGTGATTTGTTTTCCTCTGCAGAGTAGTCCAGGAATGTGGGAGAGGGGCCTGGCTGGAGCTGGAGGGATCCCTGACTGCATTCCTTGCCCTGGCAGAGCCCTGTGAGCTGCAGGAGATCAGGGAAGGGACACAATGTTCGGTGCAGTTGTGCTTCTTGCCTGGCCCCCTCTGATCTCCAGTAGGGCTGGGAGAGGACCAGTGTATTTCTAGATAATGGTTTTTTGAGCTCTCTGATGGTTCTTTTAGTCTGAAAATCCCAACTCCCATGTTTGTGATCTCAGGAGCACTGGGGTCATAGGAAAATGCCAGCTTTTTGGGAAGGATGGCCCAACTCCCATGTGAGAAAACCAAGGAGCCAGGCTGGGGGTTTAATATCCCAGTGACTGTTCCCCCCATCCCTGAGCACCTCACAGTCTGGAGAGAACACGTCCTAGAGCCCAGCCAAGGCTTTCCAGGGGTTTGAGGAGCATGGGCAGAGTGTCAGGCAAGCCTGATTATCCCTGGTCCATCCAACAGGGAGATCTGAGCAGTGAAAACTCTGGTTTGAGCAGGGCTGGAAGGAGAGACTCCTTGGAGGGCTGAGGGAGCTGGAGTGGGAGCTGCAGTTTGGGGATGCCCTGGCAAGGAGAGCAGTCCCTGGTGCAAGGCTGTGGTTCTCCTGCATCATCCAGATTCTCCTGCCAAAGTCCTGGCTTTGCTTCTCCCCCTCTCCTGAACCAAGACCCCACATCCCAGCACATCCCCTGATATCCTGCTGGAGCTGGAGGGGGAGAAACCAGGGATCAGGGATGGAGGCTTGCATCTATTTCTTTTGTGGACCCATAGCATTCTGTTGGATTCCCTCTTCCAGTGGCTTTCCCATCCATTTTCCATCCTGTGACTGTTGCACCCTTGCCTTTGCCATTGCTTGTCCTCCACCTTCAGCTCTCTGTCCTCTGTGCTGTTTCTCTGCCCCTCCCCCAGTGTGGAAGGGCTGGATGGAATTTTTCTTTTTTTTTAGGTTTGGGCCATTGCCAGGGATTCCCTTCCTTGGATCTCAGCACATCTTCCCAGGGAACCTGTGGTTAGCTACATTTCTTCCCATGAAAAAATCCCTTTCCTTCGGGAACTATCACCCCCACACACATCCCAGATCCTCCTGGATAAAGCAGTAGAAAGTTGTATGAAACCAGGTCAGGTGTGTCAGGATCCCTGCTCAATGTTCCCATGGGATTGTTCAGGGAAAAGACTCCAATCCTGCCTCTTCCCCGCAGGTGAACGAGCCCATCCATCAGTCTGGGGATGTGGTTTCTATCCCAAGTTTGTTTTGGAAAGGCTTTGCCGACGTTGTGTCACCCCTTGCCGTGCTGTTTGCTTTGGATGTGAAGTCAGTCTGCCCAGGGAGAGCTCTGAGGCCCTGCTTGGAGTTTTGGGAGGGTGTTGAATCAGCTGAATCCAAAGCCAAGCAGTAGCAGCTCCTGCTGGAGAAATGAACCTGAGGTTTCCAAGCAGTGTCCCAAAAAAAAGATGTGACCCCCCCCTCACTTCCTCAAGGGACATGGGTGAGTTTGGGAGCTCAGAGACCTCCCCTCAGGGTGAGCTGGGCACAAACTGCCCCTCCATGGGGGGTTTCTGAGGAACACGACGTGGTGTGAAGCTGGAAAATGTCCTTCACCCGAAGATTTGTGGAGGAGCTGCCGATGTCCCAGGGAAGGTTTGCAGGGACAGGAGGCTTTGCTGGGCTCTCAGCTCGCTGTCACAGCTTTGGGAGTGTGGGATGGGGAAATGAGGTGTGTCCTTCAACCACCCAAAGCGTGTCCAGCCATCCCCTAAACCAGTCCCCAGGACACATGCAGGGTGTCCCCAACCCCGGTTTCCCACTCTCCGTGACCCCGTGGACAACATTAACACTTTTCATGACAGTATTTGGAATTATTTTTTTTTTTTTTTTTAAATTGTGAATGGGGAGATAGTGTGCAGGTCCTTGTTACACAGGGATGTGTCTTCCATTCAGCCCAGGGCTTTCCTGGCTTCGTCAGATGTCTTTCGATGTTACTGAGGAAAAAAAAAAATAAAAATAAAGAAATCAGATGTATTTATAAAGGAAACAGAAAACTCGCTGCTCCAATGCCTTTGTAGGAGTATTTTTAACAAAACATTTTTTCAAAATAAATGTGAATTGTAAAGTTTGAAGCATTTGCCTGTGGCTTTCCTTTCTGGGTGCTTTGTCCAACTTTCCTCCTTCCCAATAATCCTGCTTGGATGTAAATACTATGAGAGACAAAGAAGAGGGATATCGATTTCCTAAAGAGAGGAAAACATGCCCAGAACTTGTTTATTGCCTGCTAAATGACTTCAAGACAAACAGATATCACTGTTACCCTGCTTCAACCATTTAGTCTGAATAATTAATTGCCAAGTGTGGCCATAAATTATCCAAGAGAACACTTTGTTCGTCACTAAGTTGTTCTTTAGGTAAAAAGATGCTGTGAATTTATATGTGCATGTGTTTGAGTATTTGAACTTGGAACTTCTGGGCTGATTTTCCTTGGTCTTCATTATTCATGGAGCAAGAGGAGATATCCCCTCCCAGTGGATTGACAAGCAACTGTAAACAGGAGAAAGAAGCTTTTCCTGGGAATCTTCTTCCCTTGACAATCCTGTGTGTAACAACTAAAAAAAAAAAAAAAAAAAAAAAAAAAAAAAAAAAGAAAATCACACATTTAAAGGATTACTGTAAATTAGGGAAAGGATCAAGGGATCGAGTCCTATGGAAATGAACTCGATTTTATTTTAATTATTACCCCCAAATTCTTCTTTGCAATAATCTCCCAACCCAGAAGCCCCCATACACCGAGAGAAGGAGGTGTAGCTGAGGTGACTGATGTCAATAATGCTGTGCAGAGTCTGTACAGACCATTAGCTGGCATAACCCAACAGCCAGCTGCAATAAAGACTTTAACTCACAAGAAGGGAACATCAATAATTTAGTTCATGATCACAGATCTGTGATGCCTGGCTCTGTCACCCTCCCACTTCTTTTCCAAAAGAAAAAGGAATTCCTGCACGGATTTCAGTTTGAGGCAAATATTTTTGCAGTCCTAAGGCAGTTCTGTGCAGCTGGAGCAGGAGCTGGATGTGCTCCTGAACCTTTAGGACAAGGCCTGGACCTGCCAGTTCTGACCTCTTGCTCATGATCAGCACTCACAGGTCTGAAATGTCCATGAGAAATCCTGGTGGGAGCACTGGGCTGAAAACCAGTGGCCCCAGTAAGGCTTTCATTTGGCTGTTAACCAGCACCAGCCCTCCTGGCACTGCAGATCTGGGTGTGGCTGAGCAGAGCAGAAGTTTTCCCATTTTCCATGGGGGTCCTGGAAAGACCTTAAAGGTGTTTGGGAAGGGAGGGAGCCTTGTTTTCTTCAGTGAGAGGCACAAGTCACAAGGGAAAAGGACTGTAAAAAAGGGATCCCTGAGGGAGCCCATGTGGTTCTGACCTGTGTGGAAGTGGGTAAAGCTGGTGCTCACCCCCCCAACACTGACCCTGAGCCCACAAGCAGAACAAGCCCAGAGGAGGGTCTGGGAAGGCAGCAAAGGCATTAAATTAAATGCAATTAAATCAAGGCTCACCTCCCACCCCACTGGCCACTCCAGTTCGTGAGGGAACAGTGTTGTCTTCATCTAGGGTAAGACCTGATCTCTTCTGGAAACCTGGTGAACAGATGGTGGGACCAGGATCAGCTCCCAGGGGCTTCTTTAGGTGCACCAAGAAATTCTTCCCAGCAATATTGGTCCAGGCTGGGGCACTGGCCTGGGTCAGACAGTCTCCTCCTGACTCCCCCATTGCATCAGGAGCCCTCTCAGAATCCCCTTTCCCCTCCCAGCCCTCCATCAGGTCACTCACTCTCCCAGAAATCTTCGAGATGTGCAGTGCTGTGAGACCCTGGGCACCTTCTCCCACCTGAACTGAGAGCATAAAGAACCTGCAAACAATCCAGGGAGGTTCCTGAGCCCAAAACCACCTGCAAACATGATGCAGGTGGCATCTTGCAGAGTATCCTGGGATGTGGAACGCTTGGACTCCAAGCTGGTGGTAAAAAAGAGCTTCATGTAGCGACAGGGAAAAAATCTGGCAACAGAAAACATCAGGCCTGGAGCTCAGAGAGTGTTTGGACTGTGCTGCTGTCCAAATAGGAAACTGCTCTTCCCTGGGGCTGCTTCCAGCCTGCTTCCCTGTTCTCAGAGCAAACCACTCGAAAGGATCTCAGCTGGATGGGCCTGATGTAAAAATTAAACTTCCCAAGCCATGAGCTTTTCCTTTCCTGACCCAGGCAGGGCAGCCTGCAGTACAATAATGCTATTTCTACTCCCCACCATCCCTTCCTCAGGTCACTGCTCTGCTTTGAAAGGCAGCTGGTGAGGAAATAGCAGCCCAAAATCCACCCCCCCAGGCTGCTCTGCTGCACCCCACGAAGACACAGTGGTGATTGTTGAGTAGTTTGGATTTCTCTTCCATCACACTGATGCAAGTCAGGCACAACTCAGTGGGAAGCAGTGGAAAAAACACTGAGGGGAAACTGCTGTGTAATCAGAATCTGTCCTGGGTGTGTAGGGCTGCAATTTCTCAAAGTTATTGACCTAAAGAGGGAATTACTGGGAGATCTATCTCCAGGTCTCAGCAATCCCTGCACATGCCATCTGCTTGAGACCCACATGAGATCCCAGATAATGTCCCTGTTGGGCTTCCCAGGGTCTCCCTACACCTGGACTCAAGGGATGGGGTTGATGTTCTGTTGATATGAGGCCTTCCCATCCTCATTCAGGGTCTTCTCTGTGCCAAGGAAAGTGTCAGAGGTGAGTTGTGCCTCGAGCTCAGCCCACACTGGAGCTGCTGCCTCTGAAGTGACAGCAGTCCCTGCAGTCCTGGGGATCAGAAGGGATTTCTCCCTCGCTGGCAGACGCCTCACACTGACTGAATATTTCATGTTTGCTTACCCATTTCACTCCTGTGGGTTTGTATGGAATATTTATCCCTGATTTCATGTCAGCTCACTTTAATTTACTGCTGAAAGTAACGATTCCTGTGCTGTTTGGCCGATAAATATCCTTTCTGGTGCGTTTGTGTCTTACCCTGCCTTCGAGCCTGCATGAAATTTTAATTTCTCTCTGCTCAGCTCTGGGTTTGCTTTCTCCCTCAGCACAATGCACTGAAGTCTTTGTAGCTTCACAGAGCATTGAAGTCCACTTCCCATTCAATTTCCTGGTTGGTTGTGAGCCTCTGCCAGCTTTTTCCTTATCTGGTGCTAGTCAGAACTGTAAAAAAAAAATAAAAATAAAAAAAAAATCTGCCTTTTTGGTGTCATAAATGTAAAAAAATCTGATATTTTGAGGTTCTGCTCACATTGTGCTTTCTTTGCTTGGCTTTTTCTGCTCTGCAGACTCCTCTGTAATAGTTGATTTGCCAGTGATTTTTAGATACAAGCCCATTGTGAGGCTTTTTTCTTAAGGCATTTTCTCCATTGTCTGCACTGCTCCTTCTTTGCATATTTATCTCCCCTCTGCTGCATTTCTGTGCTTGCTTTACTAGGTTTTGACACATTTTTACTGCATAGAATGCCAGAATGGTTTGGGTTGGAAGGGACCTTAAAGGCCATGGGCAGGGACACCTCCCACCAGCCCAGGTTGCTCCAAGCCCTGGATCTTTAGGATCTGTAACTCCCCTCCAAAGCACTTTTGGCAGCAGAATATGGTGAAAGCTTTGAGTCCTCAGGTCCTGCCAGGCACATTTGCAGTGCAGATTGCCCCGGGTTCCCAGAACTGGGGGACACCCTGGAACAGGACTAGGGAGCTGCTGCACCCAAAGGAGTCTTCCTGCACCGAGGGTGCTCAGTCTAAGGTGGTCTGAGCGTGTTTCTGGTGGAATACCTGCTAATAGAAAATGTGTCTTGCCATCTACAAGTTCTTGTCCTCCTGTGGTGAGAGAGGAACAGAAGAAACCTCCAGGTGAAAGCCATCCATGCTCCAAAGTCCTCCCGTTATTCAGAGATCCCGGTGGGGGTGGTGGAGGGACCTCGGGTGCCTCTGGTCCAACCTCCCTCTCCCAGCAGAACTGTCCCAGCACACTCATGGCTTTGTGCAGATGAGTCTTGGGAACCCCAAGTGGGGACCTTTACCCGTTTTGGGGCTGCAGCACCCCCTGAGAAAGGAGCTTTTCCCAAAGTCCAACCAGAGCTTCTGAGCCTTCCACTTCCTTTGCCACAAACCATCAGAAGAAGATAAAAATCTTTAGAGCCACTCAAATGAAGAATTATAGTGTTGTATCAACCCTGTTCCTTCCACACTATCACTGATTATTAACACTGATTTTGGACTTTTTTCCTCGGGTTTTTTTTTTGTTTGTTTGGGTTTTTTGTTTGTTTGTTTAATTCCAATCCAAGCTTTTCCACAGTTCTGACTATTATTAATTGTGTTTTCTGTTGCACCAAGCTTCTTTTTGTCATTGTTGACATAAATCTATTTTAATAAGACTTTTAGCGGTGTTGTTTTGCACTCTGCTCTCTTATTCCTTTTCACCACATTTTGTTCAACATTTTAATATCTCAGTAAGGTGCTTTCTTGTAATCTTGGTGGAAAAATCCATCCATGTATGAAATGCAGCTCAGCTTAAGTGAAGATCCAGGCCCCACTACAAGCTCAGTAAAAACCAAACCACAGCTCCTTGGATTTGTTGATAAAAATCAATTAAAAGTGTATTTCAGGTCAATCTAATATATATAAACTGCCAGGATGAGAAAACATAGATAATAGGATGTCGTGGATCTCAATTAATCAGATCTGGCCACATATATGAAAGTGTCACATTTCTGCTGGTTAGTACATTATTCATGGGAATTTATGGGGCTGGGAATGCTCTGAATGGGAGGATTTGCAGAGAGGGAAATAAATGCAGTGTCAGTGGTGGTACAGCAGAAAGGGAATAATCAATTGTTCATTTACCCAAGCAAGGGAAAGGGGCAGGAGGCCCAAAGCAAAATGAAATCAGTTTTTGCCACGGTTTGTTGTTGTCCTTAAATAAAATAAAAAAAAATAAAATCACACACACAATCCCTGTGGAATTTAACGAGGCTGAAAATGACCTTTTTGGCTTCCTTTTTAGTCCCCCGACCAAGTGCCATTTCTTTTTTTTTGTTTTCCAAATGCAAATGCTTGCAGATGTTATTCTGGACCCAAGGTAAGAGGGTTTCAGTTTTGGAAATGTCACAACTCACTGGCCTGACTGGTCAGGCAGATGATTCTCTGTGCAAGGGTGGAAGGAGAATCGTTTGGACTTCAAAAAAAACCTGATTTTTTCTGGTCGGAAAGATTTGCCACACAAGGGGATTTTATTTATTTATTTATTTATTTATTTTACTCATTTCCATCCTTCCTGAACTCTTCTTTTTCCCCTTTGCAAATTTGTTATTCTCAAAAAAACAGAGGCATATATGGATGTGTGTGCGGGGGGTGAGGGGGGGATGTATAATTGCATTTACTGAGTGCAATCAGCCCAGGCACCCCCAGCTCATGGTTGTTGGAGGAACACAAAGGATAAAATTGCCATTAGAGAAAAAAAAAAAAAAAAAGGGCTGGGAATTTATAGAGAATAAATAATGTCATAAATCCAGGGCTGGTGTAGGAAATTGTAATGGATTATTACAAAGAAAACATGCTCAGAACCCTGGTAACAACCAGCAAGTCTCGGTGACAATAAATACACAGGGACAGCACAGCCTGGTGGAGTGAAAATGGGAGGATGAACTAAATATTTCTACTGTTTAAAATCTCCTTTATTAAAAATATTCATCAGGGAGGGGGGAAACAGAGAAGAAAGATTTAATGATAATTAATTTCTTTCACTGGAAAAATATAAACTTCATTTATTTCACTGACACATGGAAAGAAAATTTGCATTTGCACTCGGTTTTCAATAAGCAAAAGATGTCTGAAACACCTGAAGAGAGGAAAAAAATTCTTTGCATACATTTCTGTTTTTTTCCTGCTGTCTTGGTGGCTGGGGGAGATACTGCTCTGACTTTGTTTTCTCCCTGACTTTACCCCCGTGATTTTTCAAAACACCAAAAAAAAAGGTGTCTCATTCTCTATCACTCATAAAGAAACTGCTTTTCCCTCACAGAAATCAATCATTTTGCCACTTTCAATCAGATGTAATGCCTTAAGTTGCCTTTGTCACCCTTGCCCTTTTATCACACCCCAATATTCAGTTTATTCTGTGCTCTCTGTCCCCTTTCCCCTGTGCTGGTCATCCCTATCTGAGTTTGTACACTGAATATCTGCCAAGTAATCCCCAAATAATTTAGTTTTCCGCACTAAACCTCAGCTTTTTTTTTTTTTCTTCTGCATTTGCATACTCACATATTTCCCTTTTTTCCATGACCTATAACTGCAGAGCTCTGACTGTCAGCTGGGAATCCCAGGCTGGTTCCACAGACACACTGATGGCCCCTCTCCCACAGCAGGTCGTTGTCAGAGCTGCCTGGTCCAACACCACACAAAGCTGGGGCTAAAGGGAGGCTCTTAATGACCCCACATGATTTCTGCTCACATCCTCAAGCAGCACATTGATAATCCCACAGGAAACTGTGCCTGGAGCTCTTCCCTGCCCCTTTAGGGACACTCTCCCTCTAAAAGCCACAGGGCAGCTTGCTGACCCCCAGAGAGGGGAATATCCACACTTTGTGGGTAAAATTCCCACAGTCATGTTGTCTTTTGTGTTCCCTATCCAGCTGGATTTTGACAAGAGCTGGAGATGGGTCTGACAGCAGGGTGTGTGGGGATTTTCCAAATGGGATGGTGTCTTTCCTCTCCTCCCTCTCCCCTGCTTTCCCACACAGGTCAACGTGAAGGAAGTTGTACAAAGAGGTGCATCTTCCTCAGCAAGAGCACAACCTGGTTGGCAGTGAGTGCATGGAAGTAGAGAAGTGATCCCTCACCAGGCAGTCAAAGCAGTGCCACAAAAATGGGGTGTGTGGTACTTCCAGCTTTCTTTGGGTCTCATGTGGCAGTGCTTTAACCCCATTAATTCATGGGCAGGTGTTTGGAAGGAATATAAGGGCCTGTCTCATGACAGGAAACCTTTCGTTCTCTCCAAACTAGCAGCTCCCACAGCCTGGTTTTCACTCGAGGCTGTCAAGATCTCCCCTCTGGTGCAAGAGCAGTCTGTGCTCAGCATCCTCCTGTGCTTTCCTCAGCCTCACCGGTGTTGTGTCTGTAATTGGGGGGGTGCTGTGCCAGAGAATCACAGGATGGTTTGGGTGGGAAGGGACATCAAAGATCACCAGTTCCATTCCATCTATCTCCCTGTGGGCCTTGTCACTGCAGCAGTTTTGTCTGAGAGGCTCCAGAGAATCTCCCACCAGCGATCAACTTGGGCACGGTGTAGCCTGAGCTCCATCCCGCAGGTTGTGGGTCATCCCTGACTGAATTTCTGCAAAGAAGGTGCTCCAGAGAATCTTATTCCACTTATTTTTGGTGGCAGCAGCTGCTCGGCCCCCTGGGTCCCATTAATGGGCTACCTGTGTGAGGTGGACGCCCTCCTTCTCCTGCAGGCTCTTCCAGAGAGCTTTTTCCATCAGCATTTGCCTCACACAAAGGGTCCACACCCACTGCTCCACACAAAGGGTAGGAAAAACCAATATTTGGTGATCCCAGTGGATTTTTCCACCCAACTTGTGTTGGGAAAAACATTTCAGGAAAATAAAACCTCAACAAATCAAGGTCACGGGAGAGCTTGCCAATTCAAACTGCTCAGTGGCCTGGATTTATGATTTTTTTTTTTTCTTCTCCAATTAACTTCACCTTCCCTAAGTGGGGATTTCACGCCCCTCGTGTTAAGTAAATTGGTGTCTGGATTTTTATGAGCTTTGGCAGGAAAAAGTAGCCAGTGAACCAAGAAAAATCCTGAGCTTTTGGAAGGGGGCACCCAGGATTTTCAGGCTCACATCTGAACCAGGGAAACGTTTGCGAGACGCCCTTTGATGAGTGAAGACAATCATTTTGATGCAATTTATAATTAAATATTGTTGTGCATCTCCGTTCTTCCAGAACCTCCTCCTGCCACTGGAGTTTCGTGTGGGTTATTTATGCATCGGTGATGTGTTCTGAATGCCTCGCTAGCATTGACGGATATTACACTTGATGTTTTTCCTTATGTCCCTTTGGTGGTGCAAATGTGAGAAAGGGCAATGAACTTTGGATGACTCTCTCGTGGCAAAAAAAAAAAAAAAAAAAAAAAAAAAAAAAAGATTTTTTTTTTTTTCGCCGGGTTCAAAAGTTCAGGCGCGTCAGGAGGAATCATCTTCTGGGCGCCATCGCGCGAGGGGCGGGAGAATTTTGGGGAAGTTTTTTTAATTTGCGATTCGCAAATTCGGGGGGGTGGAAAATTATTCTGGGGTGCAAGTTTGGGGGGTGATCATCAGCGCCGTTGGCTTTCAAAGCACCGCACTGATGGGTTGTTTGTCGGGGTTTTAGGAACCCCAAAGCCTCAACGGGGTGGGTTTTGCCAAAGCCGCGAGTGGCTCGTGAGGGACAAAAAAGCTCTCGGCGCCTCGGGGTCTCTCAGCTGCCGCTTCGCTGAGGTTGGGGGAGTCAAAAAGGCAAGGACTTTCACTTGGCAGCAGGGGGAACGATGGGAAGGAAGCATGGGGAAAGAGCAAAGCAAAAAATCCCCGAGGATTTCGTCCCTCTCCCCAAATTCCTGCGGAACTCAGAGCCAGGGCCTTCCCAAGCTCTGTGTTCCCTCAGAGCAGGCTCATCTGGAGGGAGTGAAAAGCAATCGTGGCTAAAAATAGATGTGTTGGCAGGGAAAGTCCGTTCTGGAGAAGGGCCATCGTTTTGGGAGGACAAAAAAAACCCTCAAACCACCTTCCTTGCACAGGGAAAAAAATAAACCAAAAAAAAAACCCAACCAAACAAACCCCAAAATGCCAACTTCACTGTAGTTAAAAAGATCAGCTTTTTATAGCAAATGCCTTCTCTGGATGATGGACTATGGACTTAAATAGAATCAGAGAATCACAAACTGGTTAGGGTTGAAAGGGACTTAAAAGATCATCCAGTCCTACCCCCCACTATGGGCAGGGACACCTCCCTTCTCTTTTGCCCTTCTGTTTCTAACTACCCAGTTGCAATCCTCAGATACCCAGACCTGGTGGCTCTAACCTTGTTACCTCTGGAGTTTGTGATCTATTTTTCAACCAGATTTTCTTTAACATACCAAACCCAGGTGAATGTGCTTTAGCTGTTGCATTAAAAACAGGGATTTCTATTCAGTTCTCTGCAATATCATCCACATCTTTCCATCACAGGAGTTCTGACTGGGAACTCAACGGCTTCCTTGTGGAAATCTAAATCCTTGTACCACTGAGAGTATTCTTATCTGCACAGGAATAGACAGTGTGGTTCCTGAGATATAACACATCTCCAGATTTCTACAAGAATTTCCAAGTCACAATATGTGCAAATTAACCCTCATTCAGGGACAAAAACATTCATTCATGGACACCAACATCACAGCAGCATGGATGTTGTGTGAGCTACATCTCAGTTCCTGTCAGCTTGTAAAGGACAGCTCTGCAGCCAGACAGACCCAGATCTTCTCCAGGTCCAGGAGTGGCTCCCTGCACCCTTGCCCGTGTTTGTTGTCTTTGTGATGTGCCTCAGACAACCCTTTCTGAGCTGTAGAGTTACACTTGGTTCTGGCACAGGGTGTAGCCTGGAGGACAGGCACATGTTTGACTCCTCAGGGGTGTTCATGGCTCCCTTTATCTTTTTGGAACAATGTTCAGTGGAGGCTCTGCAGCTGTTTCAGGATTAAAAGGTGGTTTGTTGGATGTTCCTCCTGTGTTCTCTGGTGAATCTCTTGGAGAGGAGCTGGAACATTTGACTTCCACAGTGACTCTCTCTGCCTGAGCTGGTGTTATTCCCTCCTTGACACCATCAAGGGATGAGGCTGCTGAGACAGAACTTCAGGACAGCCCAAACACATGGTGGTGCAGGATTGTCCTCCCCACAGCTGGCCACGAGGACTCAGATTGAACAGAGTGTTCCTGAATGACTTTGGGACTTGTGTGCCCCACAGGACTATTCCACCCAGTTTAACTTGGGCAGAAAGATCATGGAATCATAAAATCCTAGAATGGTTTGGGTTGGGAGGGACCTCAAAGGTCACAATGCCATGGCACTTCCACAGTGAGATCCCTTCCACCTCCACCCTTCCAGCTGAGACAGCTCCTGCCCACAAATCCTCATTCTGCTTCCAGGAGAACTACCTGTCCCAGTTCTTTGCAGGGCAGGGAAAACTTGATCCTCCCCATCAAACCACCAGCCAAAACCACTTGCTGCTTCATCTGGGATTGCATGAACTCTGCGGGGGAGAAGGGAGGAAGAAAATCTGGGGGAGGAAGAAAATTTGGATTTCAGGAGGCAGTATTTCTCTGGGATTCTCTCTGTTGAGGCTGAGACATTTCCCGAGTGTGTCAACAAGCGCTGTGTGGAGACAGCTGTCTGTTTGCAGCCCTGGCACGCTGGGGAAGGATTTTCCTGGAGGAAGGTTTGAGGTGCTGATGGTACCGCCCTGGTGCAGCAGAGCAGCAGATTGTCTCTGTTTGGAAAGTGGCAAAGTCACTCCCAACACTTTGCCGAGACATTTGCAAAACGATCCCGCTCGTCTTTGTAAACTGAGCTTTGAAGGGTTTTTGGCTGGAACACGAACCAGTTGCAGTGGATGTGAGTGCCAGGGAGGGAGATGAAGTTTTAAATGCTCAAGCAGCTGAGTGATTGGGCCAAAAAAACCGCCAAAAGAAGGATTTTGAGGACTGTGTTTGCCATCTCCAGCACAGACATTCAGCACTTTCAGAGCAACCTTTGTTGGTTGTTTTTTAGGCTCTGTCCCTGGACTTTTTTTTTTTTTTTTTTTTTTTTTCTTCTTGGTTAGTGCTCCGTGACTGATGAGGATCTCAGTAAAACACAAATTGATTTGCTTGGCTTTCATGGTCACCTCTGGACTGTAATTACTCAGGCAGGAAAAATTAATTAGTCCAGTGTGGGCCGACTGCTGCTCTCCAAGCGCTGCTGAATCTTAATTGGAGAGCTCCAGAGAAAGGTGCTGATTCACACCATGGCACGATGGGGTGGGGAGTTTTCCAGGGACAGAGGGTGGAGGGGTGAAGGGGGCTGAAGGTCAAGAAGAGATATGTTGTCTGTTCCAACATTAGCAGCTGTACTCTCTTCCCTCTCCTTAGCTGGGATAATGAGCCCGTGAAAGCCTCTTTGCCTCTTTCAAACAACAACTGCACTAAAAGGGACTGTGCACTCAGTCACACGAGGAGACATCTCCACAGAGCTTTTTGGAGAAGGCAAAGCTCACCAGGAAAAATATAAAACAGCTCAGTGGGAGCTGATCTCTGAGAAACACCAGTGATTAATCTCTTATTCCTTCCCGTGATGCTGTTTGTGATGATGGTGGAGCACTGACATCTCACAGAAGCTTAGGATGGTTTCATCTGGAGAAATCCAGCTCCACCCCCTGCCATGGGCAGGGACACCTTCCACCAGCCCAGGTTGCTCCAACTCCCACCCAACCTGGCCTTGGACACTTCCAGGGATGGGGCAGCCACAGCTTTTCTGGGCAAGTATCTAAATTCCCTTCCTTCAGCATGTGAAGCAATCATTTTGTTGTACTTGGGAAGGGCAGGATCACAGTGGGAATAATGTCTCCATTTTAAAGAACTCCATTTTGGGGAAGAGGAAGACCAGCTGGATAGAGAACTCTGAGGGGAAAAACATATTTGAGGTGTTTATCCAGAGGAACAGTTGATTTATGGGACTTGTGAGAAGATGGAGGGAATGGTTTTGCTTCCATACCCATTATAGATAGACCAGAAACTACTGAGTTTTGTTTGCAAAACAGGATTTAGGTCAGAGTCACCAGGGAGAATATTTTGATGCACAGATTAGACAAATATTTATCAGGAGTGATAAATGTCTAGAGGTAGAGAAACAGGCTGGGGACAGCCCCAAATTCCTACCCCGTGATTCCAGGGCTGAAATGAGGAGCCCTGGGGCTGGTGTTGGGCTGGGTTGCTCACTAGGATGTCTTAGCTTGGCTTTGCCTTTTAGAATCCCAGAATCCCAGACTGGTTTGGGTTGGAAGGGACCTTAAAGCCCATCTCATTCCACCCCTGCCATGGGCAGGGACACCTTCCACTGTCCCAGCTTGCTCCAAACCTCGTCCCACCTGGCCTTGAACAGCCTTCAGCTTCACCCCTGAGCAGCCTTCTGTCAGTCTTACAGGGCAATCATTCAGGCAAGTTTGAGTTACTTGGGCATCACCCACCTAATAAAACTGTTCTCTTGTGGAGGGGGTTTCATCCACGTTTCATCTGACAAAGATGTCCCTTTTCTGTCTCATAATAATCCATCTGGGTCACCACATTGACCTCAGCTCTGCTCTGGCTCCATTGTTTGAGTGCCTGAAATTTTTACATGAAAAGGGCTTTTGATTCCAAATCATTTGAGCAAAATAAAACCATTTCTTGAAGAAAAATTCATTATCATTTAAACGCTCTGCTTTTCACCAACTTACTGGTATCCAAAATTGATATTTTAATCAAAGCATTACTAAACATCTATCAAACTAATTTAAATAATTACTGCTTTGCTGTCTTTACAGTAGACACAGTTTTCTGTAAGCAAATGCAAATGAGCAAAGGGTGAATATTTCAAAAATTGTTTTATTAGCTTTAGAATAAATCTCCCCTAAAATCTGATAGATTGGGTAGAACAAGGAACACATGTTGGATCCAGTTAATGGAAAGCATTTCACAATCTTGATAAAGAGTAATTTTCCCATTTTTGTCAGCTTCCCTCTATCTAAAGCATTTTTCACATTAAAGATTTGATAATGACTTAACTGCTTTGTACCTTTTCCTAGGAGATAAAATTCCTCTCCGTTATTGTGAGCATTTTCAGTCAAACATTTGCTGCTGCTTCATGACACCAAATGTGACTCAAGAGGGTTTTCTCTAGGTTGGTGCTTGAGCAGAGAACAGCTCCAGAACCAGTTTTACTGGGATGGTGAATGTTAAAAGCTTCAGAAAACGCTCCAGTATCAATATTAATGTTTTTTGTACCAGCTCTATCAGCAGCTCCCCCCCTAGCTCTGCTCCCCTGGCATCACGTGTGTCACAGGTGGCAACTGAGCTATCAAAAAGGCACTGATTGTTCCACTCAAGACAGATGAGGCAGAAGGATGACAGATGCAGATGGACTGGGGCAACCAAACCATCTCTCTCCCACGAGACACGGTGATTTCAGGATTGCTGTCAGCTTCCCTAAAGGAGGAACTTAATCACAGGATCATTAAGGTTGGAAAAGCCCTCTGAGATCAGCAAGTCCAACTATTAACCCACACCACCCATGTTCACCAATAATCCATGTCCCCCAGTGCCACATCTGCACAGTCTTTGAACACGTTCAGGGATGGGGACTCCACCCTGGGCAGCTGTGCCAGTGCCTGATAACCCTTTCTGTGAAGGAATTTTCCCCTAGATCCAACCTAATCCTCTCCTGGTGCAACTTGAGGCCGTTTCCTTTCATCCTGTCCCTGTTCCCTGGGAGCAGAGCCAGATCTCCCCAGCTCCCCCCTCCTGTCAGGGAGTGACAGAGAGTGAGAAGGTTCCCCCTGAGCCTCCTTTTCTCCAGGCTGAGCCCCCCCAGCTCCCTCAGCTGCTCCTGCTGCTCCAGCCCCTTCCCCAGCTCCGTTCCCTTCCCTGGACACTCTCCAGCCCCTCAATGTCCTTCTTGCCATGAGGGGCCCAGAAGTGACCCCAGAAGGATTTGAGGCACCTCAGCAGTGCCAGCACAGGGGGACAGTCACTGCCCTTGGCCTTCTTGGCCAATGATGTGATAACATTTTAGCCACAGAAATGAAGACTGTGGTCCAAGATATCCATGTCCTCGACTGACTTGCCTGCCAGAACTTCTCCCTGTCTCTGGACCCCAGTGTGTTTGTGACTGCTGTGGTTTGTGTCAGGTACAACGAGTCAGCCTCTGGATTTTAGATGAGTGCTGATTTCTCACCCATGGTGCCCTTTCCTCCTGAAATGGCAAATTCCTGCTCATTTCCAGTCCAAACTGGCTCATGATCCACCTTCAGCCACTGTTACAGACCCATCTCCCAGTGCCAGTTCCTGCTGGTACTTACACAGGACAAACCTTCCTTCTCTCACTTCTCTCATTTCCTCCTACAGTCACTCTGAGCACAAGTGACAGAACAAGCTGGTCTGGTGGAGGCTGTCCCTGCCCATGGCAGGAGGTGGAACTTTAAGGAGATGAGCTTTAAGTCCCCTCCAACCCAAACCATTCTGGGATTCTGCAACTATACAAAGTCTCAAATGAGTGTCAGGGCTGGTCTGTCCGGTGTATTCTTAGTGGAAAAAAAACCATTAAAAGCCATATGCAACCTATAAATGCTTAAAACTTTTCCACCCTCCTTGTGCCTGCAGTTCATGCATTTTAATTCCTTAACTCCTGGGCCCCTGTTTCACAGCAAACACCAAAAAAGGCAGCCTTGGTTGAGATCCTCTGAGGACATGAGTCTGGCTTTGTGTTATCAAATGTCTCCTCATCTGAACTGTTCCAATCAACAGAAAGATCCAGTTCTTCTGTCAGGCTTGGTGGCACCTCCCAGTTTTGTGTCACATTTCAGTCATGAAGCTCATACCCAACTTTCAGTCTCTGGTCACTGAACAAACCTCCCTTTGCAGTCAGCTTTGCTCCAGCAGGAGATTCTCTCTCCAGAGATCCCACATTTCCCCAAGGAGTCCACGTTCAGAACTGTCTCTGAGCACCACCAGAGGTGAGGACTCCTCTTCTGGGAATTCCCTCCTCAGAGTGAGGATTTGCAGACTCCTTCCATTCCCTTTCAGCTCCAGAGCCCAAATCCATGGCTAATTTATTAGAATCTCACAGGAAGTGAGATGGATTTAGCCCATGTATATCCTATGCATGGCAGCACTGATCCTACCAGGAAATGCTGCTAAATTACCCAGAAACAATTTAGCTATGGTAAATTATCTTAGACTTTATCAGTTTCTCCTGTTTCCTTGGGTTTATCTATCCTTGTTCCGTACCTTGGGCATCCAACTGACAGCCTACACTTGTCTGAGTATCCTTCACCCTCTTGATGACAGAGGTGTTATATCTGTCACCCTCCAGTTCAGGGGATTATCCCTGGTTTGTTTAATTAATTTCCATCCTCCCTCTCAGTCTGTTGTTCTGCCAGTGCTGTTGGTCCAGGTAGAAACCAGCACTTCATTTTTCACTCACATCAGCCTGAGTAGTGACTTCTCCCCAAGATGCCTGGTGCCCCACCCTAATTTACACTGTTAATGCCTTGATCTCCACTTGTCTCTGCTGTTAATTGTGGTAAATAAGATTTTCAGTCTTGGTGACAGGTAACTTGTGATCTATTTTTGCCTCAAGTGTGCAACTGTCCTAATTTTCCCTTTGCTCCCCTTGGTTTCTGTGCCTCCTGTGCCATCTCCTATTATTAATTTTAATTTCCTGAGTGAGGCAGGTTTCTGGTCATTCTGAGTTTCCTTTTCAGTTTGTAACCTCTCAAAAATGCCTTTTCTCACCGCTCTCTCCCTTTTGAATTTTGAATTTTAAGTACCTGTGCCTTCTCTGCACAGAGATCTCAGAGCTCCTTAGTCAGACTTAATAATTCATTTCCTTAGATTTCAAAGTTTGCCTTTCTAAGCTTCCAAACCTTCTTTCTAGACCTACTTTTGCCCATTTTGAAATTTAAAGCGAGAAAAGTCGGCTCAGGATTGCACTTTATTCAAATTTTACTACATTTATATCCATAGAGGAGAGAGGTTTAAAGCGTTACACTCCCTCCTGCAAAGAAATGCATCACTTAAAATATCTGAGCCGATATAAGCAGTAATTATGCTTTTAATCCATTTTTGAGAGGTTAAAGCCTCCCATAATTCCCATCAATGCTCATTCATTTGATAATTGTACTCAGACTGATGGTGGTTAGGCTGGACCTGGGGGTGCAGGGGAGACTGGTGAGACTTTGTTCCCCTCCCAACCCTCCCTCCTGGCACTGCTTTGCCCCTCCCACAACATTCCACCTCTGTACACTCCTTGTTAACACAAAGCAGCACCTCCATCCATCCACCCATCCATCCATCCATCCATCCACCCACCCATCCATCCACCCATCCATCCATCCATCCATCCATCCATCCATCCATCTACCCACCCATCCACCCATCCATCCACCCATCCATCCATCCACCCATCCACCCATCCATCCACCCACCCATCCATCCACCCATCCACCCATCCATCCATCCATCCATCCATCCATCCATCCATCCATCCATCCATCCATCCATCCACCCATCTATCCATCCACCCACCCATCCATCCACCCATCCACCCATCCATCCATCCATCCACCCATCCATCCACTCATCCATCCACGTTGGTTTCCAGAATTCCTGAGGTTTTTCAGAGCCTTTCCTGGTTGTTTCACCCTTCCATGGGCCTCACAAGACCCAAACAAGGTGGTGACCTGCTCAGAGTATGGAGGGCTCAAGAGATCTCCAGAGGTCCTTTCCAACCTTAAGTTTTTCTATTATTATATGAAATTCCTACAGAATGACCCTTTTTCATTATCCCATTATCCCTGGTTTGTATCTTTTAATGCAATCAGTTATGAAGGATCATTTCCCTTTCTCTTATTTATTTCCTTAAGTCTTTTATGAGGAAATTATAAATACTTATAAAGTGTTTTCAAAATCCAAGTAAATGGCATGCACTGAGGTCACCTTGCTCTCCCATTTTATTAAGTTTTCCAGGTTAACCAGACACACTTCTCCCTTCAAAAGCTCTGATGGTTTGACCCAATCAGGCTGCTCTGAGTTTATCTAAATGTTGTATTATTTGATTCTTAATTAGACTGTTTCTCTGGGACTGGTGTTCCTGACACCACTGGGCAACTTTCTAATCTTCTCAGTAATTGCTGCTGGTACAAACAGAGGGACTGATGCAAAGTCCACTGGAAAAGCAGCCTCAGGAACTGCATTAAAACCTGTGTGGAAATATCTTTTGGACCTGGTTGGCAGCTCCTCTCACAGCTCCATAGCTTTGGGTTTAATGACTGAAGGTTCTTTCAAGGCCATAATCTTGTTTCCTGAACAAAAAAAACCCAAAGCAAACCAAACAAAAAACAAAACCAAGGTCAATGAAAAACCACTAAACAAATAAAAACCAACCAACCAACGAACAAAACCACCATAAAAATGCTCCAAAGAAGCAACACAAAGCTCAAAAAAAAAAAAAAAAAGGGGGAGTTCTCCTTGCCAAATACAATTACTGTTCGTATTATTCTTTCTATAGACTGGGTGACATTTTGTGCAACTGTGCAGAACCAGGCACAGCAGCCAGTAAAGTGCAGTTGAAACAACTTCTAACCCACAGCTTTTGGTTGCAAGTCTCAGTTTCTGGCTCATTTTCAGGAACACCATAATCCAAGCAGGATTTCGTGGCCACAGGTGTCTGTCTAAGACAGGTTACCCAGAGGAGCTGTAGCTGCTCCATCCTTGGAAGTGTCCAAGGCTGGGTTGGATGGGACTTGGAGCAACCTGGGCTGCAAAGACAATTCCTTTGTTGGGCAGGGAAAGGACCAGGAACCCAGTGGGATTGAGCAGATTGTGCAGGAGTTGCCCACCTGGTCCTATCATCAGAATCACAGAATCACAGAATCTCAGAACACGCTGAGCTGGAAGGGACCCACCAGGATCATCCAGTCCAACCCTCAGCCCCGCACTCACCATCCCCAAGAGTCACCCCCTGTGCCCCAGAGGATCACCCAAACACTCCTGGAACACTGTTAGCTTTGGTGCTGTGGGATGGCTGCTTTCATTGTTCTCAATTTGAAGAAGTTTTGGGTGGTGGGAAGGACACTCTTGCTGGCCCTGAGCTTCCTCACAGACTCCATCACACATCAAGACGCTTTTCCTTCACTTTACATTCTTTAACCTTTGGATATTTCTCCTCTTTATGAGTGTTTTCTCTTTTCCTGTCTCCTCTCTTCATGTCCAACACTGATTTTTCTTTTACTCCTTGAGCATCTTTCTCCACTCCTCGTGTTTTCCCTTCCTTCCCTGCAGTCGGACGGCGTTGCCTTGATGGGTGAAGTGACAACACATCACCCATCCCCTAAACTGCTGTGGCCAGAGCAGCTCCAGCACAGCTGCAGACCACAGGGAGCCCACCCAGCAGCCCCTTTGGATGCTGCCTGTCGCAGCTCCTCACTCTGCAGGCTGTGATGCTGCCAAGAGCAATCTCATCTCCCCAGCACCCATCCCTTTCCTCTCCTCCCAGACCCTCGAGGTATCCAAGCCAAGCCACCCCCCTTCATCCTGTCCCATCTGCCTGTCCCACATTCCTCTTTCCTCGGGGCCCTTCTCCTCCTTCCAGCCACAGGAGCTCCTGCTGTCTGACTCCCCACCTCCCACTTGGCTTGGGCTGCTCCACTGGAAAAGGAAAAGCTGTAAATAACAGGAGGCAGAGGAAAGATACCCAACAATCTCTGCAAAACAGACATTTAAAGGAACAGAAAATTGATAAAGGGTTTTAAGGTCTGCAGTGAAAAGTCCACAGCTGCAATCAATAGGGCAAAGTAGTTTTCCAAGTAGATTAGAAGCCAAAATTCTGGTGATGACACAGATCCAATACCAGATAGGGGTTTGCTCAGTAAGGCTGCAAGAAGTAAAGAGTGTATTGTGAGCATGTTTTGTTCTATATTTTGGAAAAAAAACAGACTAAAGAGCAATACATTGTATATGAGATCACTTTGTTGTTAAAGAGAACTGTATGTGTGTAACAAAGAGTTCTTAGAGAATTGATTTTTTTATGAATAGTCTTGGTGGTAGAAAAACATGCAGCATGTGATATGACCAGAATTTTCGGCACTTTAGACTTAGGCCAGGTTTATATAATTAATTTTATACAAATATATTATATATAGTTATATATATAATTTTTATATATAATTTTTGATTCAGGTATTCAGAATAAAAAAATACAAATATTAGCCCACGGAGGGAAACAACTTTTCCTTCCTCCTTTCCCAGGGCTGACTTCACTCCAAGCACCTGCCCTGCCCCTGTTGTTGTCACCAAAGGTCACACCCAACCCCTTCATTACAAAACAGCATCACAGACTGGGAGTGCAGTTGTACCTCTGCTCCAGTGGGGGTGCTCCCCAGGCTGTATTTCCTGACAGGAATATCCATCTGCTCCAGTGCAGGTTCTCCATGGAATGCAGGGAGCACCTGCTCTGCCACAGAGCTCCCCCAGTGCTACCCAAACCTTGCCACACATACCCGGCTCAGACACCTGTTAAAAGGGGTCCTCTCTTTCAAAACAACGATTTGGGATCAGAGTGGGGAAAAAAGGTTCCTTTTTCTGTCTCTGCAAAGCAGTTTTGAGGGCTCAGAGAAATAAAAAGGTGCTCCTGGGTTCGTTTGGTTTAGCCCAATTCACAGATTTTTTTTCCAAGTCCACTCTCAAACTGTTTAGATTTTCCTGGTCCTAAAACCATCCATCAGTGCAGACAAGTCTTGTCCACTGTTATTAATGTTCAGCTCCTTCTTCCTCCATACTCATCCCTCATCATGACACTGTTCTTCTGGCTGAATTCACCACAGACTCAACTTATCTGTGGGGTGCAGCACTTCCAGAACTGAGGAGTTCCAGGAGTGGAATTTGAAATTCTGTATATATTTAAAGTGAGGATTGAGAAAGCAGGATAAGAGTTCAGGATCTGTGACAGGGATGATGCCGAGCACAGGGATGTCCACGGCCCTGCGCTGGAGATGACAATGACACAGGTTGTGTGGAGTTTCTTCCACATGAGTTCACGTGTCTGTCCAAGAGCAGCACTTGGGCAACTTGTGAAATTGGGATTTGGAGCATGAAACTCATTCCTATGTTTAGACACTGAGACCTCTGCCTTCTTATGAAACACGTACGGCCCTGACGTATCTGGCGGTCAGAGCACCTGCCTGAGAGGCAGAGGGCAAATCCCACTCCCCAGCTGAAATCCATAGGGATAACTCCACTCATCCAGGGAAGAGAGAACAGAAGTAGCTCCCCCCACCGCCCTCACTGGCTGTGAGGACTCAAAATTGGAAGAGGAGCCTAAATAAACTGTGTGTGTGTTTTGAAACTGAGCCTAAAACCCACAGGCCTGTGAGGAACAGGCAGGGAGGAAACCTCTTCTGTGCAACCTGCTGGAAAAACTGTGCCTTGAGGTTCTGCTCTGACTTGCTTGGGTGTGTTATGTCTGACATTTGTTGGAGAAGTTAAAATGAAAACCGAGATCCAGAGAGCAGGGATCAGACAACTCGTGTCTGGGGTGAGCTTGGCTCAGTTCTGTGCTGTAGGGTGACAGCAGGGCATGTTCTGCACATCCAGTTCCGTGCCCAGCAGCACCAGCTGCCCAGTTTAGGTGGAGGGAACCCACTCCTGATCCCTCTGGGAGTGAAAGGGAAATGCAAACACTGTCAGTGTGTTGAGGTATCACCTCCTGCTAATAGACAAAAATGCCCCTGCTCAGCTTTTCCCACTGAGGCTCATCCTAAAGGTTAATCTTGAGCCAGGTCATTGCATGAAAGTAAAATACAACACTGGGGTTTGGATCCATCTGTTGGTTTTCAACATTCCTGCCTCTCCCTGTGCCACAGTGAGGAATTCCAATGGAAATTGCCAGCTTTTCTGGGGAATGAGGGAGTTTTCTCTTCTCTGCGGTGGCTCTGTTACCACCTGTGCCCAGGAATCAGCACCATTCCTTGCTCCCTCAGTTGGTTCTTTCCCATCAGACTTAAACACTGTCCACCAAAAACAGGGAAGAGAAGCCACTCAAAGTCCTGCTCAGGCAGGAGTGGGAATGTGGTGCTTCATAACATGGTTTAACCACCACGGTTTAGTGGTATCAAAAATGGTGCTTGGCACTGGTGCTGTGCTCCAAACCAAGGGGCAGACACTGTCCCCTGCCTTTCAGAGAATCATGGAATCATTCAGGTTGGAAAAGTCCTTTGAGATCATCGAGTCCAGCCATTCCCCCAGCACCGCCAGGTCCACCACTAAACATGTGCCACATCCACATGCTTTTGGAACACTTCCAGGGCTGGTGAATCCTGAGGTCAGCCCAGCCCCATCCCAGGCTGACTCTGCTCCATCCTGGCTTTGCTTGAAGGGCTCCTGCGAGGCGCTGTGGTGAGTTTATGAATGTGACACATCATTCAATATTGTCGACCATAAGCCACTCTGTTGCCATGGCGACTGCATCCTTAGCCCAGTTCCTGGGACTCCTCAGGTCTGCTTGATATTCACCTTGACACCTTCACAGGAGACCTTGGGGAAGCACATTAAGTGTGAAAACACCTTGCACCCCCGGGGCAAGGTAATTCCTCCCCAGACGAGCCCGTGGCCTCAGCACCGGCACAGGGGCTCCCACCCCCGAATCCCAGCCATCCTCCTCTTCCCTCTGTCCCTGCACAGATAATGAGCTGCAAAGCCCAACCTGGGCAGAGCCCAGCCTCCTCTCTAATCAGAAATGCTGAATTCTCGGAGCTGTGCCCAGGCTCCTGCTGGAAGAACAGGAGCAGATGGGATTAGGGCTGTATGTGAAATATTGACCCCAGCTAACACAATTTTCCTGGATTTCTGAGCCCAGCAGGTGGCTGGCTCTCCTTACATTGAGCCTTCCCTCTTTCTTGTCCAATTATTCCTTTTTTCCCCCCTCGTTTTCTGGGCCAGGCATTAAGTTTTCTGATTCCTTCCCAGGGATTTTTCCTCAGAACTTTTCCTTACACATTCTGTCAGTCTGCTCCCGTGTGTGTCTCACCCCTGGTTGATCCCTTGCCCACACTGTCCCAGTTCCCTAATCCCTGCCAGCTTAGGGGACTGGCATTTCTGTACACAGCTGCCAGGTTCTGTCCCTGGCTCCTTCCATCCATCAGGGAAGGATCACAGGGCACCATAAGGGTAAAAAAAAAAAAATGACAATTAATAACAGGCGAGATGCCCGGTCAGGCAAATTTGGGTTGCCCTGTGCAGGGCCAGGAGCTCAACTCCTTGATCCTTGGGGATCCCTTCCAGCTCAGCACATTCCAAATCTGATGATCCTAAATTTTCAGGTGGCATGGGAAGTGGGAATAGTGAATAAGTTTGTTTCCATCCATTCTCCAGCCTTCCCCAAGAACTACTGATGATGGCACGTGGGTACTTCTGCTCTATCTCTTCATCCCAGGTCTCTCTCCAGAACTCCTACCCATGGATAAATTAGGTTTGCCTGGAGATTTCCAGAGGTCTGCTTCAAAACACAGAGTGCCAGAGCTTTGCACAGTCCTGCAACTGGAAGGAGGAAAACTTTGGGCTGTTTGGGAATATCTTCTTTTCTTAGTGTGGGGGTTGGCCGTGCTGGGTTAATGGTTGGACCTAATGGTCTTAGAGGGGTTGCTCAACATAAGTGATTCTCTGAAAAATCTCATCTGAATTCCTGTTTCCTCTTCATTTGGTACCTGGTTGGATGGGAGGACTCCATGGCAAGGCTGTAAAGTGCACAGGATTCATAACAGGTGTCAGGAAGCTGCACCAGGAGAGGTTTAGGCTGGATATTGGAAAATATTTCCTCGTGGAAAGGGTGGTCAGGCAGTGGCACAGGCTGCCCAGGGCAGTGGTGGAGTCACGACTCCTGGAAGTGTTCCAAAAAACTTGGGGACATGGCACTTGGGGACATGGCTTGATGGCAGCCTTGGCAGAGCTGGGGGAATGGTTGGACTCGATGATCTCAGAGGGCTTTTCCAGCTGTAACAGTCCCATAAAAATAGCACTGCACGAGCTGTCCACAGCTGTGTGGATCCAGCAGGAGCTGGATCACATGGAGGAGCGTGGGGGAAGGATGTTTGATGGTTCTCAAGGCCTCTCACATGCCCTGGCCCCACTCTGCCACAGCAGCAGTGACAGAGCCAGTGCTGGGACAGAAAGAATTTCAGCTCAGCATCGAGGACATGGGACTGCCCTGCGCTGTCCTCACATCCTCTGTCTCCTCCTGTGATGTTTGGGCTGCTGCAAAGGCTGGCAGTTAACTGGGAAATAATCAAGGAAACCTTTTTCATAGGAGATGCTATTTAAGCCCTACAAAAAAATCCCGTGCTTTTGATAGTGCTCTCCCCAGGAAGGTGTCTGAGGGCAGGAGAGCCTCCTCTGTTCTGTGGCTGTGTCTGCTTAACCAGCAGGGGAGACCAGGCTGAAGGCTGTTTTCCAGCTCTGGAGAAGGGAATTATACACGAGCTTCCCTCACAGGCAGCCCCCCTCCACCCTCCCCTGCTCTGCCAGCCCACTGCCATTTCCTCTTCTTTCTGCCTCTCAAAGGTTTCAGGCCATGCTGGATTTTCCTCGTGTTTCACCCATCCCAGGGTTGTGTTCATGCATCCTCCTCCACCCGTGAATTCCCCAGTCTGACAGCAAAGCACTTGCAGGGGAGCTCCCCCACCATCACAGCTGTCCTAGGGAAGGCTCAGCTCTGGATTTGGGGATTCCACACAGCTTTTTGGGGGGTTTTCACATTTCTACCCACTGGGTATTTCTACAGGACAGTGGTGCTGCCCCAGCTCCTCCAGCCAAGCTTTAGTGAGCCCCAGAACCAGCCCCTGGCACCTGTGATCTCCAGCTTTGGGGGGATGTCAGAAATCCAGGCAAACATGAATTTCAGATGAGTTTGAGCCAATTACTGGCAGGTTGTGGCACCCCCACACTCACCATGTGGCTCCTGTGAATCCCACCCCACAAAACTCACTTTCCCTGAGGAGCTGGATCATAGAAACAGAGAATCATGGAATGGTTGGGATTGGAGGGATCTTAAAGATTATCCCGTTCCACTCCCTGCCACGGGCAGAGACACCTTCCACTACCCCAGGCTGCTCCAAATCAGGTCCAGCCTGGCCTTGCTTCTCCCCTGGAGAAGGGAAGGGCCAGGAGGGCTGGGATATTCTCGCCAAGCCCTTCTCTTGTGATTCATCACCTTTGAAACACTTTGTGTTCATCTGAGGACATCTGATCTTCTCTGATAGCACCTCAGGAGGAGTTGCCACGTTTTCCTGGCAGGGGTTGAGCAGAAACACCTCAGGTTGTCGAGGCTGAGGTGTCTCTGCCTGGACCGGTTTGACCTGTGATGGAATGGGAGATTGGGATGTGCTGTCACAGGGCTTGATCCCCGGCCAAGATGATGTTGGAGCAATCACTCAGGGACTTATCTGAGCAAACAGAGCCATCCTGGATCCAGGCCAGTCTCTGTGGCTGCCTGGGGGAGTCAGGGGCTGTGTTCCTGCAGAGGAGAACATTGGGATGTTCTTTGGGATGGTGGGATGAGCAGAAGAGTTCATAACACCCTCTCCACCCCCTGACAGCTTCTGGACACTGTTCTGCTCTTCTGGACACTCTTCTGCTCCCAGCACTCCATCCAGCAATGCCTCACTGCTTGGGAGATATTTGATTTTAAACCCAGACCCTTCACCCACCCACCCTGGTAACACCCCCCACCCCCCTCCCCAAAATCCCAGCAGCTGTTTTTGTGCACACAGACCCAAAAACTGATCTAAGGTGGCACAGAAACAGCACATTTTTGGCACTCCTCCTCCAACCTCTGCTCTTCACTTCATCTGCTCCTTCTCTGGGACTTCATTCCCACAAAGGCCTGCCAGCTGGAACCAGAGGGAGACCTGAATGTTCTTCCCAGCACGACCTTCTTTGTAAGACAGGAAAACAGGGTCAGCAGAGCCCCTGGCAAGGGTGGGGTGTGCAGGCAGGATTAGAGATAGTCCCTGCATGATAGGGCAGTTCCTGCTGGCACAGGAGCCTTGGTAGGAACAGCTGGGAGCCATCAGGAGGGGAGATTTGGGGATCATGCTCCCAGAGGGAGATCACCTGGTGCTTTCATTTGGCTGAACTCATATGAGAAATGACCAAGACAGGTGCAATCCTCCCATTCCTGCACGTGGAGTGAACCAGGAGCCTCTGGAGCAGCGCTGAGTTCCACTCCCAGTCAGACCTGCTCTGGTGAAGCAGCTGGGAGGAAGAGTTGTGAAGATGCATCTGCAGGGGCTGATGAGAGCAGTCTGGCCTGCACCTTGGCTTTTGCTTTCTTGGAGCCACAGGAAGATGGAAAACCCCTCTGGGGACCTCTAACCTCCTGATCTGTCCCCAGGGCTAACCAAAGTCATGGCACATTCCCCAGAGAAGCTGTGGCTGCCTCATTCCTGGAAGTGTCCAAGGCCAGGTTGGAAAGGACTTGGAGCAACCTGGGCTGGTGGGAGGTGTCCCTGCCCATGGCAGGGGGTGGAATGAGATGAACTTTAAGGTCCCTTCCAACCCAAGCCTTTCTATGATTCTGTGATTTATCAAGGCCTTGTCCAGTCCAGTTTTGAAAACCTCCAGGGCCAGAGATTTTTGACCACACCTTTGCTGCAGACCTTGCCCAGCCAGGATAAAGAGACCCAACACCCTCACTGGACTTTGCAGTCTCTTTTGACATCCCCCTTGTACCAGAGTGCCCTCAAACTGTCCACAATTCTCACTGGTGCTGATGAGGATACCTGTCTAGTCCATCAGCACTCCATCCCACTGCATCTCCCACCCAAGAGACATCCCTTAGGATGGCTGTCCCAGGACCAGGACTGATTGCCAGGGGAGCAGACTGGAAGACATCACCCAGAAGCCAAATGATGGTCTGGTTGGAGATCAGACCACTATCTTTGAACATTTTGGGAGACTCAATAAAATGGGGAGGAGCTTTTTAAGCAGCTGCATAGTGGTGGTGGAAGGAAGGACAGGGATGGATTCACGGGCCAGGTAAGTTTAGATTGGAAACCTGGGGTGGTGGAAGGTGCAGTGGTAGGAATAGCCTGGAGAAACTCCCAGTTTCACATCAGGAAGGAGGAAATTTCAGAGGAGGTGAAAAAAAGAGGGCAAATTCCAAGGAGAGCTGCCTGGAAGCTCCTGGATTGTTGTGGGTGGGAGGGAGCTGACAGGATTTATTGACAGGTACCCAGATGACTCAACAGAACTCAACATGCCCCAAATTTGGCCAGAATTGCTCTCACCTCTCACACCAGGAGCGTGAGTCCCTGGATAGTTTGGCCTTCTTGGAGCTACATCACGTTCCTGTGGGCTCAGGAGACCCAGAACAAATATGGGAATTTGGGGGGGTAACAGTTTTCTCGGAGCCTGTGGGGTGGGAGTTGGAGGCAAGAAAACCAAAAGGGATATTCCATGGGATTCTGGTTGGTTCCCCAGCTGCAGATTTTGTAGACTCAAAGTGGGGGCAAACAGGAGAAGAATGAGAAAATCAAAGGCACATCTCCAAAGCTACATTTAAAAATATATATATTTATATAAAAGGAAAGCATTTCATCCACCTGCTTGCATTTTCCTTGGTGCTTCTTTTCCGATGCTTTGATAAGCAAGACACTTATAAAAACCTCATGGAAGAAATTTCCTTCCCCCCAACAACCACTTTCCCTTATCAATTCCCCCCCAAACGAAAATATTATTAAAAAAAAAATAATAATAGAGAAAGAAAGAAAGGAAAGAAAAGAAAGGAGAAAAGCCACAAAGGTTCCTGTGATTTAACGAGGCCATTGTGGGCAATATGAAAGAAACTGAGGAACCCACGGGCTGGCTTTGATGTGGAGCCTTTGAAAAACCTGAGCAGCGAGAAACAGCCCTGACCCAGGCGCGTCCCGATGAAAGGGGAGAGCGGGACTTGTCACACGGAGCCGGGACTGTCACCGTGGCACGGAGGTGCCGCGTCCAGACGGGGCTTTGCTGATGCTCAGTGTCAGGAGGGCTCCGTGCAATCCAGGCAGGAGCTGCAGGAAGGGTTGGATGGCACTGGTGCCCTGCACAGCCAGGGGAGAGGAGCAGGGAGCTGCAGGAGTCGCCTTCCCACCTCGATCCTCGAAATGCAGGGAAGCAGGATGGGATTCCCCGTGTGCACGGGAGGCAGAGGGAGCTGCTGGGCTTTGCTGCCTCTGGCAGTCACAGAATCCCAGAATGTGCTGAGTGGGGAGGGACCCACCGGGATCATCCAGTCCAACCCTCAGCCCATCGCCAAGAGTCCCACCCTGTGCCCCAGAGGATCATCCAAACCCTCCTGCAGCTCTGGCAGCCTTGGGGCTGTGCCCACTGCCCTGGGGAGCCTGTTCAGTGCCAACCACCCTCTGGGTGCTAAATTGGTGGGTGCCAGTTGTCTCTGAGTCAGCAGTGCCCTGGCAGCCAGGAGGGACAGCCCTGTCCTGGAGGCATCAGACCCATCATCACCAGCAGGGCCAGGCAGGGGATTGTCCCGCTCTGCTCTGCCCTGAGGTGGCCTCACCTCAATATTGGGGCAGTTTGGGGGGACACAATGGAAGGGAGAGATTGAACCATTGGAGAGTGTCCAAAGGAGGGAAATGGAGATGGGGAAGGGCCTGGGTTTGAAGCCCTGTGAGGACACTGAGGGCACTTGGGGTGTTCAGCTGGAAAAGGGGACTGAGGGGAGACCTCCCTGCAGTTCCAACTGCCTGGGCAGGGTCAGAGGAGGGGCAGGACTGAGCTCTGCTCTGGGGGGAGCAGGGACAGCCCCCAGGGAATGGCTGGAGCTGTGTCAGGGCAGGCTCAGGGTGGATCTCAGCAAAAGGTTCTTCCCCCAGAGGGTGGTTGGCACTGAACAGGCTCCCCAGGGCAGTGGGCACAGCCCCAAGGCTGCCAGAGCTCCAGGAGGGTTTGGATGATCCTCTGGGGCACAGGGGGGGACTCTTGGGGCTGGGCCTGTGCAGAGCTGAGGGTTGGACTGGATGGTCCTTGTGGATCCTTTCCAGCTCAGCATATTCTGGGATTCTGTGACTGGATGTGTGCCATGCAGGTGCCTGTGGCTGGGGGTGACCCCAGGAATATGAACTCCCAGGCACGGTGACACAATCAGAGCCAGCTCCAGGAATCCCTGAGTGACATCAGGGTCAAGGCTTCCACCTCCCCCCCCCCCAGAGCTGCCAGCTGTGTGTTCTGGGTATCCATTAGCACCAAGGTGATGGGGATAAGTGGAAACAACAGCAGGATAAAAACGTGGCAGCAAAGCATCCCTGGGAGCCCCAGGCCAGGGACAGGCAAGTTCAAAAGTTCAGGAGCAGGGCTGACAGGGAAACATGTCGGAAAATAAAGACCTTAATTACAGTGACCACGTGTGACCCTGGCATTGTTGGGGACTCAGTGGCTGCAGTGCCACACTGAGCAGGGGCTGGTGCCTGTGCCAGAAGCTTTGGCAGCAGGGATGGAGCAGAAGCAGCAGCACTGACAGGGCTGCAGGGCACAGATCTGCACTAAAAGCAGTTATTTGGGGCTCAGAGCTCCCCAGGTCTGTCTGTAGGGGCAGAGTGAGGAGCAGGGGCTGTGCATGGAAGTGGCCCAGGGAAATCACAGAATATGTTGAGTTGGAAGGGACCTACAAGGAGCATCCAGTCCAACCCTCAGCCCTGCACAGGCCCAGCCCCAAGAGCCACCCCCTGTGCCCCAGAGGATCATCCAAACCCTCCTGCAGCTCTGGCAGCCTTGGGGCTGTGCCCACTGCCCTGGGGAGCCTGTTCAGTGCCAACCACCCTCTGGGGGAAGAACCTTTCCTGAGATCCACCCTGAGCCTGCCCTGACACAGCTCCAGCCATTCCCTGGGGGCTGTCCCTGCTCCCCCCAGAGCAGAGCTCAGTCCTGCCCCTCCTCTGCCCCTGCCCAGGCAGTTGGAACTGCAGGGAGGTCTCCCCTCAGTCTCCTCTGCTCCAGCTGAACACCCCAAGTGCCCTCAGTGTCCTCACACGGCTTCAAATCCAGGCCCTTCCCCATCTTTGTTGCTTCCTTTGGACACTCTCCAATGGCTTCAGATGTTTCTCATATCATGTCCCCCCAAAGTGTCCCAATATTCAAGGTGAAGGGATAGAATATTCCACTGATAGAGCAGGAACAGGAATCCTGATTTTCAAGCACTTATTCAGAACTTCACTCTGACAGTGACCTTACCTTACAATTTGATTATGTGAGAGACAACAAGGCTGGAAATAAGGTAATTATGGAATCATAGGGGTCATAGAAGGGGTTGAATTGGAAGGAACACTAAAACTCATCTCATTCCACCCCCTGCCACGTGCAGGGACACCTTCCACTAGTCCAGGTTACTCCAAGCCCCATCCAACCTGCCCTTGGACACTTGTAGGGATGGAGCAGCCACAACTTCTCCAGGCAATGAATCTGTTCCTTTTACTCCTTGTAAACTTAAACCCTGAAAACCCATCAGTGCCAAACACAGCGTTTTCCTGAGCTTCACCAACAAACAGTCAATTAGTTATGAGAAGTCCTGGGCTCTGCACCAGCCAAGCAGAGCCAGGACCTTCCCACTGTGCCATGAGAAGGACCCCAGGGAGCTCTGATGGTTCAGCAGCTTCTCCACCCACAGAAAGCTCCAGGAAGCATTAATATGGATTAGCAGTTAACAAACTACCAGAGGAGAAGATCTGAAACCCAGTGCTGGCAAAATCCCTGTTTCCCAGCTCCCCCAGTTCCATCGTGTTCCCTGTGAAACCATCATTCCCCCATGCCCCTATCCTTGGGTGCTTCCCTGGGGACCTGGATGTGCTGGGCAGCTCCAGGCTCTGCCTTGAATTATTTGTGAGGTTCCTGAGACTGAGTAGCTTGCAGAGAGTGTGCTTATAAAGATATTAACTCCTTGCAGCTCTGAAACATCTGACACTGAATCCATCCCCTTTTCCCTTTGCTCTTTAGGACTCAGTAAACCAGGATAAAACTCAATTTCCTAAATGATTTTGCACGTTCTAAGGTGCCCTGTGCCCTAAATTCACCTGCCACGAGAAGAAAACCCAGAATTATGTCATCCTACTGTCTGCAGCTTGCAATTCATCCAACAAATTGATCTGCCTTTGTCTCAGTCTGCTGCTTGCCAACGTGCCTTTGAACTGGTTTCCTCTGGGAAATGGCTTGATGAGTGTGTTTAGAACAGTTTCCTCTGCTGAGTAAGCTGATTCCTGTCTGAATCTTTTTGCCTTGGCTAAAACAGGTTTTATTAAGCCATAAGGCACCTCTAAGCTCTGTGATGAATATTGGTATTTGTGCAGGGCAGGTACACACCAGGGGAGATAAGAAGCACAGTGGGGCCTGGAAGAGTATTTAGGGTCAAATAAAGGTTTAAAAGGGCCTGTGCAGGAGGAAAGAATCTCAAAGTGAAGCTGTTTCTGTGGAAGGCAATGCAGGCAGACAATGAAGCAGAGTGGAGGTGTTGGAGGCTCCAGCCCCTCTGCTGCCATCAGTGGTGCTGTTAAAATTCCCACAGCTGAGGCAGAGTCCTCAATGACTGGCTCCAAAAGTGATTGAGAACACATCAAAATGTTCTTCAGCAGCTTTTCTGGGCTGGCTGGGAAACAAATACCCATCAGCTGGCCCAAGAGGGGCACTGGGGGAAGGCCACGTGGGGGTAGGTGCAGCTCCTTCCTCAGCACTGAGCTCTTTCTTGATGGAAAGAGGAATTGTTTTTGCCCTCTGTTCCCTCTGTGGCTGAGCCCTGGCTGGCAGCAGTGATGGCAATCTGATCTTTTGCTTTAGATTTTTTTTTTTTCTTGCTTCACCCTCAGTAAAGTCTTATGGGAGATTGATTTCTGTTGCTTGTGTTTCCTTGTCCTGGGCCTCTGGTGGATCTGGTGTGTTTGTTGGGATAGCAGAAGTGGCACAGACACTGTGGTGTTTGGCTGCCAGAGCTGCTGGGGGACAGGTTCCTCTGACAAGTCCCCTGAGCCCAGTGGGGTTTGTACAAGCAACACTTTCCTCTCTTGCTGTTGCCTGTCGTGTCCTTTTAGTGAGTCTGTGCTGAAGACAACTCTGTGAGCCAGGGCAGGGTGGATGCCAGGGATGGGGATGTTTCACAGAAACATGGAATCATTTAGGTTAGAAAAGCCCTCCAGGTGCTGGAGGTGTCCAGAGAAGGGCAGCAAGGCTGGGGAAGGGTCTGCAGCACAAGCCCTGTGAGGAGCAGCTGAGGGAGCTGGGGGGGCTGAGCCTGGAGAGGAGGAGGCTCAGGGGGGACCTTCTTGCTCTCTGCAACCCCCTGACACATCCCTGGAGCCAGGGGGGAAGGTGAGGCTCTTCTCCCAGGCAGTAGGACAAGAGGGCAGAGTCTTAAGCTGCACCAGGGGAGGTTCAGGTTGGATGTCAGGAAGAAGTTCTGCATGGAAAGAGTGATCAGATGTTGGAAGGGGCTGCCCAGGGAGGTGCTGGAGTCACCAGGAGGTGTCTAAGGACAGACTGGATGTGGCACTCAGTTGACAAGGTGGTGTTGGGTCATAGGTTGGACTTGATGATCTCAGGTCTTTTCCAACCTAACTGATTCTGTGATTCTGACCATCCAGCCCAACCTTTGAATGAATCCCCCCCTGCCCACTAAACCACAGCACACAGAGCCACATCTGCTGGTTTTTTGAACACTTCCAGTCATGGTGACTCCACCACTGCCCTGGGCAGCCTCTTCCAGTGCCTGACCAAACTAAATTTTCCTTACTATCCAATCTAAACCTTCCCTGGCACAACCTGAGGCCATTCCCTCTCCTCCTGTCCCTTGTTCCCTGGGAGCAGAGCCCGACCCCCCTCAGCTCCACCCTCCTGTCAGGGGGTTGGAGAGAGGGAGAAGGTCCCACCCTGAGCCTCCTTTTCTCCAGACCAAGCAAGCCCAGAAGAAAACACTTTATTTGAGGAGCATTCCCTCATTTTCAAGGTTCTCTGTGACCCCCCCAGCACCACATCAGGTGCAAGCCCTGCCTGGCTGGAGTTTTGTTGTACAATGGAGCTTCCTGAGATGCTTTTGGTCCTCTGTGACTTCAGTGAGGAACTTTGGCAAAGGCTTTTGAAAGACTCAGTAAATTGCATCTTTCACAACTGGTTTGCTGACAACACACAAAGCAGGAGGAGGAACACAATTTTCCTTTAAAGAGGACATGCTGGGTTCTCTGCCTTACGTGCTGCAACCAGTAATGAAAGCCAAGCACATCCCCTGCACACTCCTGGGCTGATTTAACCCTTCACTGTGAGATGCACAAGGAAAGACATCAAATCACTAACAACCTGTGCAATTCTGGAAGTTAAAGAGGAGAAAAAACAAGGCCAAATGGCCAAAAAGTCTTATTCCAGAGAAGAAGGGGGAATGATTTTGAGGAGTGAGTAGGGCTATAAATAATCTTTTTATCTTGGGTACACATCACATTTACAGTTTGCCCTCCTAGAGTTTTAAAATCCGCAGAGCAAATTGCTAATAAAAAGCTGTAACTCAAAAAAACTGGCTGTAAACATCTGTTAAATATTGTCTGCAGCTAAAACTTGAGTAGTGAACTAGAGCTGCATTTACCTGCTACAGACATTTCTCTGCTTTTCTCCCTACTCAGATGGTTTAAATAAAGTCAAAGGTGTTTCTTAGCACACAGGGGGTGTTGCTGGGCTACTTGAGCACCAAGTCCTGGCTGTACTTTGGGCTGTGCCAGTGCTGTCAGTAAAACTCTTCCCCTTGTTTGGCTCTCACCCCTTAAAGGAGGGTGAGAGTAATGAATGTTGATGAAGAATATTCTCCTCACTCCTCAGTTACAGATCCATTCACCCCCCCCATGGGGGTTGGCTAAAGAGCTCCTCTTCCAGCTTTACATCCTTCAGGATCATCCCCAAACCATCCTCCCTCTGTGGCAACGGAATAAGTTGGATTCTCGCAGAGCCTGAGCTCCCCACTCGACACCTTTCAAGAAATTCCCTGTGCCAAGTCCTCTGCATCAGAAGGAGCTCCTGTCTCAGAGGGACACCTTTTTTTCTGGTGGCATCTATTTATATGCCAAGCTTGGACCAATCTTCAGATTTTCCTCAGGAATTTGATTATAGAGTTCAGGTACTTAACTGGATTCGTGCTTTACTTAAAAGGTACAAAAAATGATGTGTTTCACCTGGAACTTAAAAACCAGGGAAGGAGTTCTCCAAAAAAAACCAGGGAAGGACTATCTCCAAAAAAATCAGGAAAAGCACAACAACAATCTTATATAAAGGGGGAAAGTTGGAAATATCCCCATCTCTGTCTCACTGACTATAAACAGTCCCTGATCACTGGAATAGATTTTCCATCTTAGTGGTTGTCATGGATAGGCCAAGTACAGGTACTTTTGGAGAGGCTCTTGCCTTTTCCCTGACACGTGTGAATGGCTGTAAGGACACCCTGCCCTGCCCTGAGATGGCAAAGAACTGGGATAATGCCTCACCAGGGAAAATAGACCCACATGGGAACAGATTCCAGCTTCCCAAACCTCAGCCACACACCCCAGACGTCTTCCCAAAGCTGAACAGACCTGGGACCACCCAGGAGGGAAGGGGAATTCTGATCAAATCACCTCCTGCCAGGACAAAGAATCCCAAATCATAGGAAAAGTCAGTGAGCCCAGAGCCACAGACCATTTTCAGTGATCCCAGGGTGGCAAGAATCAGACTCGAGCCAAGAGGAGCATCCAGCTGAAGCCAAAGGGAAGCAGTGGGATGGGAGGCACAGCATGAAGGGGCCAGTTACAGGAAAGATATGGAATAATGGAATTTAAAATCATGGAAGCTGGAAGGGACCCACAAGGATCATCAAAGTCCAGCTCTTGGCCGTGCACAAAACACCCCAACAATCCCACCCTGTCCCTCAGAGCGTTGTCCAAACCCTCCTGGAGCTCTGGCAGCCTCAGGGCTGTGCCCACTGCCCTGGGGAGCCTGTTCAGTGCCAACCACCCTCTGGGGGAAGGACCTTTCCCTGAGATCCCACCTGACCCTGCCCTGCACAGCCTGGACACCACTGAGCTAACAAAGTGAGAAACCTGGAGCTGAAGGCTTGGCAATGGAACATCCACGTGGAAGGGCAGTGAGCAACGGGTACAGTCAGACAGAAATCTGACTGATCTGGGGTAACAATCAGAGTGTTTCAATATCTCCATGAATCTCTATGAATCTTCATGAATTTCCATGCAGTTCAACATCTCCATGTGCTTTCTGGGTGATGATTCAGATGCTGGCCACCTTTGTAGCCAGCACTAGACAAGAGGGAGCAGCTGGCAGGTGAATGGCGTGGTTTTGGTGCAAAGAGGGACCTCAACAAACAGCAGGCCTGGACCTCCAATCAGCTGCTCTGGAGCAGGGCAGGATAACCCCAGCCATCCCTGCAGCCTGGGAAAGCAATGGATCAGCCTGCTGGGAAGGACCAGGAGGACAAATGGAACACGAGTCAACAGTGCTCTCTCATGGCAAAGCAGGGAAAGCACAAACTGGGCTGTGAGTTCCCAGTCCCTCAGCTCGGTGCTTGGACACCCCCTGCTTGTCCATCCCTCAAGCCCCCTCCCTCCACCCAGAATGAGAAGGGGATGACAAAAAGGGACACGGGAGGTCTGGCAGAGGTGGCAGAGGTGTCAGAAATGTGGCCCCAGGACAGGCAGGAGGAGCTGGTTTGTGCTGAGAGTGCTGAGGGGCTGGAGACCATGGCCCACAGATACTTGGAGGATGAAGCCAAAGAAACAAAAAAGGATCAGGGAGGTTGGGTCTCACTCCATCAGGTCCCACAATCACCACACTTCCCAAAACATCTGCAGTTCCCCACAGTGCTCCACGCAGGACACTCCAAGTCCACGATCCCACATGGCATAGCAAGCCTTGGGGATAATATTTCTTCAATATTTGATTTTGTGTGGGATTTCACTGACCTAGAGCTTCTCACCGAGCAGATTTCAGACATTGTACAGGGAAGGAAATGAAAAGTGAAACAGCATATTAAAATTAGCCTGTGAACCATCAGTGCTGTGCAAATGGGACAGGCAGTGCCTGCTTTGTGGACAACTGAGGGAATCATTTTTATAACAATGTTCATATTATGTTAAATAAAAATAACAGAACACTGTGGTATCTCAGGGTAGAAGGGAGGTGGAAAAAGCAGTAGAAAAGGGGAAAAAAAATCAACCAGTAGCTGAATTTTTCACATTCTGTGTATCAGCAAAAGAGAAGACTGAAGTAGAAAATTCTACTCATTCAGAGCAGACAATGTTTTACTTGTTCTTAAAGGCATCACAAGGAATGAATGCAAACTGAGAGGGAGATGTATGCAAATTCATGTAAATTCATATGAAAATCAGCACATACCATCAGTCTCTTGGCAAGTTCCCAGAGTCTCTGTGCAGCAGTGACTGAGCAGAGCCTGAGGAGGAGGTAAGAACTAACAATATAAACCTTGTGGGACCTTGCAGAGGGTCCCCAGCCCTGGGACAGGGACTGCACTGATACAGGGAAGGTCAGGGCTGTGTTTCTGCTCCCTTTTCTCCCTCCAAGACCAACAGCATGTTCTCACTTTGCCCACGGGCAGCACAGGAACACCAGGTACCCTGGGCAGAGGAAGCAGGTGGGACTGGCACAGACAGCTGAATATCCTGGTAATCATCTTCCTTCCTCCAAAAATTTTACCACTGGGCAGTAGAATTTCACTGGGGGAGCAGAAATGTTCCTTATTTTGGCTCCTCCAAGCCCTGCTCTGAAGTGTCTGTGTTTGCAGGGCTCCCACTCAGGTTTTTCCTGTATTTTGCATTCCCTGTGTTTCAGGACTCACCTCTTCTGTTTGTCACCATCGTTCCTTACACCCAAGTACCCTTGAGTACAACTCCTGGCCGACAGCAAACCCCAGGAATCCCACCACGTTGTCCAGAAGACTTTGGGGTTTCCAAGACCTTTCAGGAAAAGGCCATAAGGAGCCTGATGTGACCTCAAAGCAGACCCTAGTTGAGCAGCAGTTTGGACCAAATCACTTCCCATGATCCCTTCCACCCTGAAGGACATCCTATGGTGGAAAAAAACCAAACCAAACCAAACCAAAACAAAACAGGAAAAATCCAAGCATAGCTCATCAGGTGAGGGGCAATCTCTGCCCTGCGCTGCAACAGGACCTGGAGTAAGTTTTTCCTACCAGCTGAAGCAAAAGGAATCTTCTTCTGTGGATTCTGCAGGCTAATTCCTTCACTAAGACATTCCTTTGCTGGTTTCCCACCCCAGCGTCTGTCCGAGGCCGCAGCTGTAAATGTGCGGTGATGTGACAGCTCAGCACAAGGGGGAGGTCTTGCCTTACCTTCCACCGCTCTAGAGGTGCTCAGTGGACACCTCGGAGGTGCTGGAGGGAGCTGAACCCCTTTGCAGGAAGGTTGAGATAGTGGGGGGGGCAGGGACTGGGGTCAAGAAAGATTTGGGAGAGGCGGGAAGAGGATCAAGAGGAGAGGATTCCCCCATTTCCAGTGGCAGGAGCTGCTGGACTGAGTGAGCTGTCCTTGTCCATCCTCTTTCCCCTCTGCCTCCTGGGTTAACTGCTGGGATCTGGAGTGTCCAGGTGGTGGATTGTCCCAGCACAGCTCTTCTCACAGTCTGCTCTGGCACTGGGGCCACCCGGGCTGGGGGCACTGTCACCCCCTGGCCCTGCCTCCAGTCCAAGCTGGGCTGCCCTGCACTGTGGGTCTTGTTCATCTTGTTTATCCTCAACCACAGACATTAAAATGCTTCTGTGTGTCAGCCCTGTTCCCCCTGAGGGTCTGTGGACACTGGGTAAATGAGAAGGTAAGATTTACCAACAGAACTTCGGGGATAAGGACAAGTCAGTCCCCTTTCATTCCCACTGTTGTGATTTAATGTCCCTGTGTCACATGCAGCTCCCTGAACCCCTGGCACCACATGCTGCTCCAGCCCTGGGCTCATTCCCAACCCTCAGCCTGCTCTTTTCCCCCACTGAGACACTCCTGCCCTCATGTTCACACACCATCAGACCTCATTTTGTCACCACTCCATCCCTACCCCATCCCTCGGTGTCCTGCTGTGTCCACACCCTGATGTTCAAGTCACGCCCTTCCCTCTCTGACACAACCAAAGTCCACTTGCACCCGGTGTCACATGAAGATCTATGTTCTGTGGTTTTCTGTGTGATGTTCTCTGTGTTCTGTTCCCCATTTACCTCCAGAAATTGAGAGATTTTGGTGCCAGGGCTGAACTGGCTCTTTGCTGTTCCCGACCCTCCCATTCTGAAGAGATTGGAGGGCACAGAAAGGGGTTTTTTGTGTCACAATGACTCCCCCAGTGATGTATTTGTACCCCTGTGGTGCCCAGGGCTGTCTGGGACATGTCTCTGTGCCCATTTAGGAGCAGTGACATCCCCCTGACCCAGCTGGTGACACTCCAAGGCAGGGCTGAGCTGGCAGAGGCACACAGAGAGCACAAGGAGTTAATAAAAACTGCTGGATTTCAAACCATTCCATTGTCCCCAGCAATCCCGCTGTTATCCACGGGGAAGGACCTCTCTGCAGCTCCCTCACAAGAAAATGAAGGGTAATTTCAGCCAGGCACCTGCTGCTGACCTATTTTAAGTACCCCAAGGCAGGGCAGAGCAGGTTGCTGCTGCCTCAGCCCGCAGCAGGCAGGGCCAGGCTGCAGGGAGGGGTTCCTGGGGCACCCCCTTGGGCAGCAGGGCACCCAAACCTGCCAGTCTGGGCACTGCAAGCAGGCAAGTGTTGCTGGTGGTGCTTCTGGGGCTGCTGGTGCTGCTCAGAGCATCATCCTCCTTTACCCTGTTCAGACTCCTGGCTGGAGGTGCACTGATGGCACAGTTTAGAGTGCCTGGGGAGGGGTGAGTGTGTTCATGGCAGAGTTTGGGGTGCCCAGGAAGGGATGGGTGTGCTGGTGGCAGTTTGGGATCCCTGGAGAGAGTTGGGTGCTCTGATGGCAGTTTGGGTGACCAGGGAGGGATGGGTGTGCCTGTGGCACAATTTGGGGTTCCTGGGAGGGATGGGTGTGCCTGTGTCACAGTTTGGGGTTCCTGGGAAAGGTGGGTGTGTTGGTGGCAGAGTTTGAGGTCCCTGGGGAGGGATGGGTGCTCTCATGGCACTCTGAGGTGCCCAGGAAGGGATGGGTGCTCTGGTGGCAGAGTTTGGGGTGCTTGGGGGTGTTGGTGAACCCTGATGGATCCAGAGGGTCACTAAGATGGCTGGAGCTGGAGCACAGGGAGGAGAGAGGGCTGAGGGAGATTTCATGGCACCTTCCACTGTATGAGGGCCTGGAGAGAGGACAGAACCAGGCTGGGTGTGCAGGGAAAGGACAGCAGAGACGGGCACAGGGTGCCCAGAGAAGCTGTGGCTGCCCCATCCCTGGAAGTGTCCAAGGCCAGGTTGGAGCAACCTGTGCTAGTGGAAGGTTTCCCTGCCCATGGCAGAGATGAAATGAAATGGTCTTTAAGGTCCCTTCCAACCCAAATCACCCCAGGATTCCATGATTTTTTTTATTGAGACACCCAGGAAAAAGTCTTCAACTTGAAAATGAACAACTACAGGCACGAGGTACCAAAAGTCTCTGCTGGAAATCAGGTGAAATGAGCCCTATCACTGAAATCAGGTTTCCCATCTTTATTTGTAAGGAAGATCTGCACCTTTCAATTCTCAAAAAGCCTAAAGGATTCCCTTACCTTCACTTAGTCAATGAAAAAAAAAAACAAACCAAACACCAACAAACAAACCAAACAATCATAAACCAGTATTTTGAAATGTTAAAAACTGCACCACCAGGCCACGCTGGTGTGGTTTTTTTACAGACTTGTGACTGTGTGTATTTTCCTGCCTTACCTGCAGTGGGAAATCATCATTTCCAAGGGCCTTTGCAAGAGGCAGGAGGTGGATTACTAGACCGGTGTCCTTCATTTAGGAATAATGGCCATTAAACTCCTTGTTGCCATGGGGCTGCAATTTCCAGAGGAGATGCCCATTATGGGAGCGCTGGCTGCTGGCAAGCAGTTAATGAGAGAGCTTGGAAACAGCTCAGGGAAAACCCAGCTCCCTGCAGGCTCCTGAGGCATGGAGGGAAGAGGAAAAGGAGCCAAAGTTGGGGCCAGCTGTGACCAGCACTGATGTGGGGTGGTGGAGGTTTCACTGTCACTCCATGGGCCCAGCCCAGGGGATTTTTATCAGAGCTTTGTCGCAGAATCCCAGCCTGGTTTGGGTGGGAAGGGACTTTAAAGCCCTTAAAATCCAGGTAAACATGAATTTCAGATGTGTTTGCACCAATTACTGGCAGGTTGTGCCACCCCCACACTCGCCATGTGGCTCCTGTGAATCCCACCCCACACAGCTCACCTTCCCTCAGGTGCTGGATCACAGAAACAGAGAATCATGGAATGGTTGGGATTGGAAGGTTACCTGAAACCCATCTCATCCCACCCTCTGCCATGGGCAGGGACACCTTCCACTATCCCAGTTTACACCAACCTGGTCTTGGACACTTCCAGGGATGCAGGGGCAGCCACAGCTCCTCTGGCAGCCTTTGAGGGACCTTTGACCGACACAGACTCACCTTCCACCACCTCAGCTAAAGACTGTGTTCCCAGGACAAATAGATTATTGGCATTTTGGGATAACTGGGCACAGGATCACCATAGAGAACACTGGAAGGAAATGGAAGCTCCCAGAAATGAGGAGCAACAAACCCACGAGGAGCTTGATCTGTTCTAGTTAGTGAGGAGGTCATCTGCAGCCCCACTCACCAAAATTTGGGCACAGCTCAGGGGCACAGGCTCCACCAGAGTGTTTTGGGCACTCTCAGGTTCTGGGCCACTCCTGGAGATACTGAAATGAAGGGCTGAGGAAGGCAATAGGATGGCACTGAGGTGCATAGTGCCCCTGGATTTGGGGCATAAGTGAGGGCATGGCCATGCCCTTCTCTTTAGTACATTTATAATGCACCTCCCGTGTTGTGGCAGCCCATGGTTAACATTTTCAGCTCACAGGGTGGTATGGACACCCATCACCCAGCCCCCTAGCTCCCCATTTTCCACTCTGCTGCGCTGCTGAAACCAGGAAATCACCAGCAATCCTTCCTTTGGCTGCATCCCCGGCCAGATGCTGCAGAGGGGTGAGGCCTGGCCGATTAATCTGTGCTCAGAGAGGCTGTTGGATTAGTGCTTCAGCTGCTCTCAAAATCTGCAGCTGCAGGACAGCCCCAAATTCATCAGCTGGAAGCCAGAAGGGAGCAGCAAGGCTGGTAAGAGCTCTTTTTTTAGGGGGGGTTGATGACTGAAACACCTCTGCCAGGTAACAAGATGAGGGAGGTTTTATGGGAAAGGTGATGGCAGTGCCATTATCTTGGCACTTCCAAACCTGTCAGGGAGTTTCTCTCTGTGTCTGTGAGTCCCAAGTGCAAGGGGGGTGTTGTTGGCTGTGTGGAGGGAGCAAGGTGGTGAAGACTTGGAGAGGGCTGGAAGGACCCTGTGGAGCAGGCACAGTGAAAATGTGACGGTCCTGAAGGTCCCAGAGCTTCAGTTCCTTGTGTTTGGGTGAGGATGGCCCTGGGAAGTGAGAAATCTGTGCCACATTGTACTGCCCAGCCTGGGGAGACAGGGGACACCTCCTGGCAGGGGACTGGGCAGTGCCCTCAGGGAGATGGGAATGGCCCAGGGGGAGTCCAGCAGTCAAGTGTTTCTTTGAAGGGGGAAGAAAGGGACCATTTCTGAAGCTGGGCCCTTGGAGAGCTGGGAATGGCTCTTAAATCACCCAAAGAGTCAAGTGGTTCTTTTGGGGGTAAATACCAAACCAGAGGGAGAGAAAGGGAAGGTGTTACTGAGGACTTACCTCAGATGGTTACTGTGATTTGGGCTGGAAAATCACCTCCTTCCAACCCCCACCTCCCTGCCCAAAACCAGCCCCTCCCTGCTGTTCTGCCCACCCGGGCTGGGCTTGGTTACCCTGGACTTCCCTCCTTGCTCTGACTCCTTTTTTTTCCCGCACTAACTGTTGGTTTCTCTTCATCACAGGGGTTTATGAACCTTTTCTTTGTGCAGACAGGCAGAACAGGGGATGAGAAGAGAGTCCTGAGCGGCCATGGAGGGGTTAACTCTGCGGGTAAGGCTCCCCTCCTGCAGATCATCACCCCCCACCATCCTCCAGATCCAAAGGGAAAGAAATCCCAGTTGTGCCTGGTGAGCTGGGAATGACTCCCTCGTGTGTCACTGCCAGGGAGCTCCCGGAGGCTGCTCAGGATTAAGCCCAGAGAGTGCCTGAACCCCGGGTTTATCTCCCCACCTCCCCTTCCCCGAGCAGCCCAACCTGCCCTGTCCGGCCCCGGAGCTTCTTAGGGACTGTCCCTCTGCTGCTTAATCGCCTCATGTTCCGATGTCAGGAGGAGATGAAAGCGCTATAAATAGACGGTGAAGCCCTCCTGGTTGCAGCCGTGATTCACACACATGGCACAGAAGCATTAGGGAGAATTAACATCCAATCCCTCGGGCACTTTCCTGAGTGCAATCGCCACTCTGTGTCCGTCGTCCCCGTCCCTTAATCCCCCTGCCCGGGGTGGGGATGGGGGGCTCAGCAGCATCCTCGGGAGGGCTCGGATGGCTCCAATGGACGGGGAGACCCGGAGCGGGATTTTTGGGAAGCTAAACGTGACCGAGCAGCACCTCCAGTGACCCGCGGGGGAATTTAGAGGATGGTGGCACCCCGTGCTCCCCCCTGCCCGGGGCGGAGCGGGGTCGTTTTGTTCCTCACACCCCTGGACGTGGGACAACAGCCTTTGGGATTAAGACACTCCTGCTGCTGGTATGTGAGGGGGGCTGGGGGTCTTCTGCATCTCCCTGGCCAGTGTTGGGATATTCCTGGACCGACTGGTCCACGGTGGGTGGACCGTGAGCCTGGGTGGCCCAGAGGAATCCCAAATACTTCCCTCTCCCCGCCCTAATTTTTCAAAGCTCAGGGGGGGAAAAAAAAATGTATCATGCTGCCAACCTACCCCCTGGGGAGCCGTGCGAGCTTGTTCTGCATGAATTTGCATTTATTTGCATGTGTTTAAGTGCTCCGAAGCCCCCTCTATGCCTGGCTGGGGCTGTGTGCGAGCAGAGACGGTCACTGAGAAACACAAAACCAGCCCAGAGGGAGGTGAGACCGGACAGGCCCCGGAGTGGGAGGTGTGAGGAGTCTGTTTATAGGGATTTATCCATCTGCTTCCCTCAAACTCTTCCAGGTGCAGGGAAACAGTGTTTTTCCTGAGAGGTGGTTTGGAGGGTAGAGCATCTCCTGAGGGGGGAGGATGAATATTTCTCACTCTTTTGGGTATCTGGTGTCCCATCAATAAAGGAGAGTCCGTGTCTCTAGTCCATGGCACCATCAGGGTTTCTTTGCATTCCCACTAAATTATAGGGCAAAAAATGAAAAAGAGCCATTCAGGGAACTCATTACCCACAAGAGGGGAAGGGAAGGTTGGACTGAAGGATGTTTGGACTAAAGGATGAGCTCAGTGTTGGTATCTTTGGATCCTCAGTTAGTGATCCAAGGAGTCTGGAATCTATGAGATGAGGAATATACCAGAAAATGTATTTCCCTTCACTCTGCTCTGAGGCACTCAGAAATCAATTCGGGTTTCTCAGTGACACAAGGGAAGAGGCAGAAAAACAGAGAAAATAGGCGGGGGAATCACGTTCTTGTGATGGGACTGAACCCAAAAAAAGCCATCCCATGACCAATGCTGGGCAAAGAGGGCCCTGTGCCACTCCTTGCTGCTGGAAAACTGCTCTAGGTGACATCCTTGAACCCTGCCAGGGTGGGGGATTGAAGAGATCTCAACACTCGGGCTCCTCCTGGAGCAGTGTGATCTCCTGCCCAGTGAGGCACTTCAGGAGGTTAGGACATCCAAACAAAAATGGGTTTGGTGCTGAAATGGCATTGCCCTGTTTAGAAACACTTCCCAGGGTGGGATATGGAACTCATGTGCTCTGGCAGGCTCGGCTGGGGGGTGATTGCAGGTACCTGCATGGTCTTCAGCCACCCTTGAAGTTTTAATCGTGTTATGGAAGAACCTGCCTTCAGAAATTCCTGTGGGAATGTCCAAACAGGCTGAAAAGCTTCAGGGAGAACTGTGATGTGTTCCTGTTATCGTGCAGGAAGTGCAACCTGGAGTTCCATCAGGGGCTGGAAAACGCAGCTGGATCCTTCCTGAGCCACAGAGCCTTGGGGGAGTCTGGAATTCCCTGGTTGGGACTGACAGGGCTCAGCTGATTTGCAGAAGCTTTTGCCTGAACCCTCCTGCATCTCAAAAAAAAAAAAAAAAAAAAAAAAAAAAAAAAAAAATAGGGAAAAGAAAAGGGCCATGTGGAAATCTTAAGGGAATATTTCAATCTGTCTATCCTACGAGTGAGTCCAGACAACCTGAAACAGCTTTGGAATGTGGACCATATTGGAGGCAAATGGCAGCCCATATGTTTTGTAACATTAATTGCCAAACTTTCAAAAGCACCCTCCTGACCTCCTGCAGGCAGTGAAGGAGCACAGCCCAGGCTCGGGCACCTCCTCGTTTGTCATCTGTTCCTTGTTTTATTTCAACACTGATCTGGTTCTCTCCCCAACCTGGATGATCTCCAGTGTTGTGAGAGCTGCACACACTCAAAATATCAGCCAGTTTCCCCAAAACATGGCATCTGTAAACGCCAAGCTTGCAGATGGTACGTGATAGGACGGGATTTACAGGCCCAACATAGAAGGGTGAGGGCAGCAAACGGTGAAAAAATTCCCTCATTCATCTAGAAAACCTGGATCCACTCAGATGATGTGGCTGGTGGCTGCCATGAACAGATGCTGACTCTGGAAAAAAAAAAAAAGGGGCTGGAAAGACATCCAGGAATAAATCCTGATGGTTGAGAAGGGAGGAACTGACTGAGAGCTGTATCTGAGAATCCTGTCTGATGGGGGTTCACCTGCAGGGAGGGGGAAGGCACAAGGAGTAGTTGTGTTCTTCTGCAAGAACCCACAAGGTAAGGCTTGAAAACTTCACTAAAAGGCAAGAAAGTCATCTCTGGTTCCAGTTATCCCAACATGGGCTGGTATGCCCAGCTCTGGTGCTGAAATTCCCTCAGAATCCCAGACTGGTTTGGGTCGGAAAGGACCTTAAAACCCATCTCGTTCTACTCTTCCACTGGACCAGGGGTCTCAAATCAATCCACATCCCTTCAGCAGCTTTGTTCTCTGGTACACTGGGCCTCTCCCACCAGCTGCAATGCAGCAGAGGTGTTTTTTTCTCTCTCTGACTCCTTTTCTGCTTGCAGAAGGCTCCCAGCAGCCGGAGCTTCCTCAAACTCACTGCTATGGAGGTGAAGTGGATCCATGTCTTGGTTGTCTTCCTCTTCCTGCTGTCTGTGGCAATGACAGGCTGCTTCCTGTGGCAGTACAGCCTCCCCAAGGTGGAGCCCAGTGAGTACTCTACTTGAACCTGTCCCATAGTTTGGCACAGAAATCTGGGACACTAATAAAACCCTTTCTCCCCACTTTCACCCAGTGAAATTGCAGTGAGATTGAACCCTGTCAGTGTGTCTGTTGGAGTCACTTGTGCTCCCTCTGCTACGTTTTCCAGGCCCTTCTGTGACAGAAGTGAGATCAGAGTCTGTGCAGATGTGTCCCCGCTACCCTGAGCCGGTGCCCCTGGACCACCCCATCCCCATCCTGAAGGATGCCCTGGAGAAGGTCTGTGGGGAGAAGGGAACAACAGAGGGAGCCTCGTGGCTGCTCCCCTGCAGGGGTAGAGGGGGTGGAATGTGTCATTTGCCTCTGAGCATCTCTGGGAAGGAGGTGTGCAATCAAGGAGGGGGAGAACAGGTGAAGCTGGAGATGGGTGTAGGAAACTCCTCCAGTGAACATTCAGGACAGGTCATCGAGCAGTTCTCTTACCCAGAGGGAAAGCTGTGATGGAGAAACATGAACACTTGTCCATTGGAAGGTCTGGTGATTGAGGGAGTGAAAAGTCTCAGGGGATATTTGAAAAGTCTTCTTCTTGTACATCTGTGACCCTAAAATACTAGTGCAGAGTACAGATGTGCAGGGTACAATTTAAAAAGGAAGAATTTACAGTTATTACATGCTGGTATTTGGGTTTAATCTTAAATATTACAAGGATGAGCAATAGGTTCTTCGACATGTAGACCGAAAGGAAGACACTGGATAATTCAACATAAGGAATTCTAAGTAACTGTTGAACAATTAAAATATTTTCCTGTGACAAAACACATTTCACAGAACCCCTCTGGAGTGCTCAGGAGTGAGGAGAGCTGGTGGTCTGATACAGACTGGATGCATTATAGGAGTCTTCATTTGGGAATTCCTGGTCTCCCCTTGTTCTCCAGGTGGATTTGATGCTGAGGCAGAGGATGCACAGCTCAGGGCTCCCAGCCATGTCTGCCATCGTCATCTACAACGACACAGTGCTCTGGACAGGAAACTTTGGGAAGAAGAACATCTCTGACCCCTCCTCTGCTGTGCCCAACGAATACACCATTTACAGGTGAGAGCCCTGGCACGGGCAGAGAACCAGGAAAAGGCAGGAAAATGTACCCCTGGCACAGGCAGGGAGCCAGGAAAGGGCACATCCACACATGGAGATCTGATCCCTGGGAATAGAGCCACTGTCATGTTCCCTGCAGGAACCTCTCTTGAAACTTTGTGAGATGATGCTTCAGTCAAATCCTCAAATTATCACTTGCTGGTGGTTTAATGAGTTGCTTAGGATGCATTTATTGATTTTTTTCTTAATTTGATCTGATAATGTTTTAAATGACCATCCTGAAGAACCTTCATGGGAGTGGCTCCATATTTTGAGGAGGCCAAGTGCTCAAATCTGAAGGCTGAGAACTGGCACAGTCACTGGAAAAAGAGAACAGGGAGGAGACAGGGCCAGAGGGTTAAAATAATAATTAAAGCAATTAAAATAATAATAATAATTTCAGATCAGGAAAAATTTGGGGGTTGAGGAGAGTTTCTACTATACATAAAATAGACCTGTACACTTACTCATCCTCCCAGTGTCATATTGGCTGTTATTTTTTAGGTGAATATAGAATCAAGCTCTTAGTGTGTGCTAAAACAAAACAAAACAAAACCAAACAAAACAAAAAACAAAGATTTTCCTTTAAAGATCTATTTTCAGTGAATTCCATCTGTGTTATCTATGAAACACACGGGCTGCACTCTGACTGTCAAATTTTGTCCTCGGAATAAACAATTTGGGAAAGTTTTTGATCACCCGTTCCTTCCCCATCTGTAATAATGGTAAAATCACCTCCTGCTCTTTTTCCCCCAGAACCATTAGATGGTTTGAGTTGGAAGGAACGTTAAAGGTGTAGTTCCAGCCCCTGGAATGATGCCCTGAAATCACATCCACGTCCCCGGGTGGGCTCGAACCACCATCCTCTCGGTTAACAGCCGAACGCGCTGCCCGATTGCGCCACGGGGACAGGACGGTGGCAGCTCCAAACGTGCAAATTTCCCACTTGGGGACAAGGTTTAGGGGTGGCCCTGGGTAAATGGTGAGGCTTAATGATCTTAGAGGGCTTTTCCACCCCAAAGGATTCTGTAATTCTGTGATTTTAACCATAAAATTCCAATGAACTGCCAGCAAGGTTTTGTCGCAAAATCACAGAATGTGCTGAGCTGGGAGAAAAGAAACGTCCAGTCCAACCCTCAGCCCTGCGTAGGACCATTCCCAGGAGTCCCACCCTGTGCCCCAGAGGATCATACAAACCCTCCTGCAGCTCTGGCAGCCCTAGGGCTGTGCCCACTGCCCTGGGGAGCCTGTTCAGTGCCAACCACCCTCTGGGGGAAGAACCTTTCCTGAGATCCTTTTTGTGAGAACCTAACCCTGCCCTGACACAACTCCAGGCCTGTCCCTGGTCCTCACAGAGCAGAGATCAGTGCCTGCCCTTCCTTTGAGGTATTTACTAACCAATCATTTACAAAATAGGTAATTTTATGAACACCAAGTGACCAGGAAAAGATCTGCAGCCACTGCACTGCTGGGCACAGACAGAGGTTGTTCGTCCATAAAGGTTCAGGTTTAAGGATATTAATTCAAGCTTCTTACCTGCATTTTAACCCTTCCCTTTAGAACGGGCAAAGGTGTCACAGAATCACAGAACATGCTGAGTTGGAAGGGACCCAAAAGGATCATCCAGCCCAATCCTCAGCCCTGAACATGCCCATCCTCAGGAGTCACACCGTGTGCCCTGAGGGATCATCCAAGCACTCCTTGCCCTCTATCAGCCTCGGTGCTGTGAAAGCTACAGTGATCTCATGCACTGACCATCTTTCCTCTTGATTCATGAGCTTCCTAAAGTTTCATTTCCCTGCGTGTTTGTCCCCTGGCAGAATCGCCAGCGTCTCCAAGATCTTCCCCACCATCATGCTGTACAAGATGTGGGAGGAAGGCAAGGTCACCTCTCTGGACGACCCCTTGGAGCGTTATGCCCAGAACTTTGTCATCAAGAACCCCCTGGGCAGGCTGAAGGACTCAGAGCAGAGATACACAGCAGATGGGCTGGTGTTTTTGGAGAAGGGCTCGGCGCCGCTGAAGCCATCGCCCGTCACCCTGCGCAGGATGGCCAGCCAGCTCTCAGGTGAGCCAGCCCTGCCCTGGGCCACCTAAGAGCCCACAGACACCACAGCCCACGTTCCAGGGGTGCAAAAGGCTCCTGAGAGGCTGTTTCCCAGCATGGATCCTGCTCCTGTGCCCTTCCCAGAGGTCAGAAGGATTCCTGGGAGCGGCTTCCTGGAGTGCTGAAAGGAAATTCTTGCCCAGGCCACCCGCCAGGAAAGGGGCCAAGCTGCCCCGTGGGCTGGGGGCTTGTTTTTCCCCTGAAAAGTGATTCAGATTCCTTACAGTTTGGTTCCACAGGGTTGGATTCAACACACACAGCACCATTTCACTCCCAATATTCTGTTCCCCACATATCCCAATTCTTTATTCACAGCATGTTCCCAACATTAAATCCCACCGTATCCCAATGTTTTACATGTCACATATCCCAATATTTTATTCCTGCCATATTTTATCCCATCATTCTCTTCCCACCACATCCTAGTATTTTATTCCCCAAATATCCCAACACCCCCCAATTTTTTTTCCTGGTGCATCCATCCCACCCTCTTATTCCTGAAATATCTTGAACCTCTTATTGCATAACAGTGCCTTGTGCTCCAGCCCAGAGTGCTCTGGTTTTTCTGAGATGTAGAATTGGGGGTCAAAGAGGCACCAAACCTCTTTGCTTTGAATAGAAAGACCTTTATTGGTGAGCTAAATTTAGCTGCCAGCGTGGCTCCTGATCCGGGATTCCTGAGCTATTCATGGCTCTGCACTGGTTGGCAGAGGAGAATGAATGTGCTGCTACTGCAGAACGGGGTAACTGTTACATTAAGGTAGAAGGAGCTCACAGGACTCAGAACTTTAACCTTTCTCAGAAATAAAGCTGCTAATACTCGATTGGGAGATTTTAAAATGGCCAAAGAGATTGTGCTGGTTATGTTGTGTGGCATTTTGGTTCGTCTCTTTAGTCTCTGCATTATTCCAGGTTGGAATGAATGCCCTAAAATTAGGACTCCTGTCACCCAGCGAGGTGTGAAGTGCACCCTAGAAATGTGGGGAGAAAAACATGTCAAAAATGCCCCTGGTTCTGTGCAGCCCCTCCATTGCTTCCATCACTGTGCTGAATTTGTGCCCTTGCTCAGCTCCTATGCCTTTTTTTTTTTTTTTGTAGAATTTGGCCCAAATTTCTCAGACCCCATCAGCAGGACACACCAACCACCTCAGCCTCTGACAATTTCCTAGAAGCAAAAGCAGAGTTTCAAAATCCCAACTGCAGATGAATTGAATGTTGAGGTCCCACTTTACATTTGCTGCCTGTCAAAACCCCAAAAAAGGAATAGGTTTTGCTTGGCACCGGGATCAAAGCCGCTGCATGACACATTGTAAAGTGGTTTTCATCTGAATTGTAAAGTGGTTTTCATCTGAATTCTTCCAGTGGAAAGTGATCTCTAATAGATTCTCATTATCTGGGCTCTTCTCCGTTGCATTTTACAAAAGGAACTCCAAAGGTCTTTCTCCCCAGCACTCAGCACATTTCTGGTTGGGAGCTCCAGCTTGTTAAGCCCAGGTTTTTCAAACACATCTGAATGACAGGATGGGATGAGGTTGTAAATTATTAACAGTGTGCTTGTCACATCAATTAGCAGCCCACGAGCTAGAAATCCGTGACTGGGGGTTATATTATTGCTCACACATCCTCTGGTTTATCCTTCTTAATGAACCTCAGGAGAGACATGCACTGCTGTCAGGGCTCTGGGGAGCTCTCCCATGGTCCAACACTGCCATTGCAGCAAGGAGGAAATGAAGGAGCCCGTTGTGTCCTGGTAAATGCATCACTTACCTGGTCATTCAGCTGCACAAACAACCACAGACCAGGAGCATGAACAGTGCTCTCATTCCAGCTCAAATCCCAAGGTCAGACCAACTGAGAAAAACAAGAGTTGATGCTCCAAAAAGAGTGGGGCCTCCTTCGGCTTTGCCAGGATTCAGGAGGAGAGGAAAAGCCCTTTTCACTGGAGAAAAGTTTTTTTAACTTTTAGTTCCATACTGAGCATGGATTTCCTAAAATCTTTTGGCCAGTAGTTTTTAAATTGCCCCAGCTCCTCTGAACAGGATCTGTGGCTCACCAAGTCCAGAACTTGGATTACACCTGGAGTGGAGTCCTTGTGGCTGTTTCCTGATCACGTTGATGTAGAAGTGGGGAGGAAACTGGGAAGTGTTTGGGACAGAAAAGCATCTTGTAATAATCTGCTCAGTGACCGTGGGCTTAATCACTGAACTATGGAATTGCTAGAGTTGAAAAAGCCCTCTGAGATGGAGTCCAACCATCAGCCCAGCACCAATCACCACCATGTCCATCACTAAACCACGTCCCCAGTGCCCCATCCACACATTTTTTTGAACACTTCCAGGGATGGGGGCTCCCCCACTGCCCTGGGCACCCTGTTCCAATGCTTTTCCAACTTCCCTGTGAAAATCCTTCTCCTAAAATCCAGTCTAAACCTTCCTCGGTCCAATGTGAGGGCTTTCCCTGGAATTAACCCCTTTTCCCTGGCACAGGTCTGCCCAGGAGGCTCAGATCCACCAGCCTGCTCTGGAAGGGCAGCACACAGGACGCCCTGGCTCTGCTGAAGGATGATGTGCTGGTAGCTGATCCAGGGACCAGGTCAGATGGATTCATTTACGAGCTTTTGGTCATCTCCACATCCATATTCACACTGTGTCCCTGTCTCTCCTTCATCCTTCCCCTCTCTTTACCATGTCATTCCATAAAAAGTGAATTTTCCCCTAAGTAAGAGACATAGCCACTATTTTATCATATCCATAACCATATCCACACTGTATCCTCATCTCTCCTCTCTTTAGCAGGTCATATGGATTAATTTTAGGAGCTTTTGGGAGAGTGTTTTTCACTCTTAGCCTCACCTGCAACCTCCATGGCCAGTGGATAGACATTCCCAAAGGGAGCTTCAGCCACCTCCCCACACATTTGTCTGAGGCTGGAGCTGACTTAAAGATCTTTGTGGGTCCCTTCCAACTCAGAATATTCTGTAATTCTATTTTTCACTTGTCAAGTCTAGATGAGGCAAGTTAAACTGCCACAGTTGGGTCCAATAAGCCTTAAATGCAGGATTTCTATAGTGGAAATGTTAGTTTAAACAGTTTTAAACATTACAGATTTCAGTTAAAATCGTGTCTGTAGCCGCTTGTATGCCTCTTAATTAACTATAAAGTCTGTGAATGCTTTTTATAATTTCTGTGGCCTGTTAAAAGTCCATTACATGAGTTGCAAACATTCAAAAATATCCTGGAATCATAGAATCCCAGAATGGTTGGGGTTGGAACGGACCTTAAAGATTAATTTGTTCCACCCCCCTTCCTCTAGACCAGGTTGCTCCAAGCCCCATCCAACCTGGCCTTGGACACTTCCACACTTCCTTAAACTTTAAACTTCCTTTAAAAAAAGGATCCAGTGGACACCAGGTGAGGGAAAGGATTGCAACCAACTTGGGAAAATTTTTCCAAATCTGCAAAATGGTCAGGGAATAGAGTTAAATCCCGAAATAATTTGTCCAGGGTGGCTGAGGATCTGCCATGGCCATGAAGGAGGAAAGCTCAGAGGATCCTTCACTTCTCTTAATTCTTTCCCATATCATGTAGGAGGCTACAATAGATATTCCTTAAAGGATTTAAACACTTTAATGACATGATTTTCTTTGATATTTTTATATCTTTATTGGTATTATCTCTATTGATCTCTTTGTATTGTGCTCCCCATGAAGATACACGGGGACATCCCCTCACGGTCTCATAACATCTTAATAACTTAATAAATATCAACTTAATGTTGATAGTTTTAACTCTTTCCCTGTTCCTGGACATACTTCCCACAGAAGTTCCCATTTATTGACACAGCCATTTTAATATATTTTTCTATGTTGAAATTCAGCTCCATTTCAGACATAAAATTTTAGATCCAGAATGTATTTATTCTTAGGGCAATAAATATGTAAGCTCACCATGCTTTTATTCAGCCAGATGGGCTGGAAAAGGTTGAAGTGGTACCAAATTTATGACCTAAATAGGCCTCAGTGAGATGTGTGGCTTCACATCTTCAAACAAACAACCATACAACCAAGCTGAAAATACAATGAATTTTGAAAATGTGTTTAAAAAAAACTTGCTCATTCATGTCTTCATGCCATTAAACTTCATTCAACTGTAAAGACTTAAATCACTTGGTGGATATTAAAGACTGAAGCACTTCTCTAATGACTCCACTGTGCTGGTTGCTGCTTTGTGGGCTTTTAAGTGCCCTTTAAGTGCTTTTATCATCTTAAGGTAGCTTAGGTGTTTAAGTGATTATACCAGAGTCAATCCCCAAAGAGGCTTACCTGGGATTTTGAGACCTCTGAGGGAACACCTGGAACTCTCTGTTTGCTCTAAAAAGAATGGAGTGTTCTTTGTGAACTGTTATAAACAATAAATCAGGTTATGCAAATGTATAGGGGTGTTTATGTTTTATCCTCAGATCTTCCTGTCCACCAGAGTTCAAAAACTCTGCTGATGTCGCTATGAAATATTTCTCTGTCTTGATTTAACAAGGCAACAACACGGAGTTTTTCTCTGTCTCTCCTTCATCTCTCCTCTCTTTTAATCATGTGATTCCATAAAATCTGCTTTTTCCCCTAAGTAAGGGTCATAGCCACTGTTTTCTCATATCCATATCCATATCCATATCCATATCCATATCCACATCCCCCTGTATCCCTGTCTCTCCTCCAGCTCCCTTTACCATGCCACTCCATAAAATGTGGATTTTCCCCTACATAAGAGACACGGTCACTATTTTGTGACATCACCCACACTATCCCTCTCTCTCCATGTCATTCCATAAAACGTGAATCTTCCCTAAATGACAGAGATCTTTTCATATCCACACCCACAGTGTATCTGCCCCTCCTTCACCTCTCCTCTCCCTTTAGCACATCATTCCCTAAAACGCGAATCCCCCCTAAACAACCGACACTGGTGCCGTTTTGTCCCACCCTCACTGCTTTAAAGCTGACCCCGAGATCTTCCTCCTCCTTCCCAGGTGCCACTACAGCAACCTGGCCTTCTCCCTGCTGGCCCACGTGCTGGCAGAGCACGGGGCCGACGGGCAGTACCAGCGCTGGGTGTCGGAGCAGGTCCTGGACCGCCTGGGCATGGAGGACACGGGGTTCGACCTCACACCGCCCATCCGCTCGCAGATGGCCGTGGGCTTCTACGGCAGCCGCCAGCCCGCCCCGCTCTACGACCTGGGCTGGTACAGACCCTCTGGGCAGATGTACTCCACGGCTGCAGACCTGGCCAAGCTGGCCATGGTGTTCCTGGGCACCTACCACCGCCGGCTCCTGGCGCCTGACACCGTGAAGACCATGCTGACCCCGCTGCTCAAGTGCTCCAGGGACTACTTCGCCAACAAGACCGGCACGCCCTGGGAGATCAACGAGCAGCTGGGCTACGACGTCATCAGGAAGGATGGGGACCTCGATGGCTACTCGGCCACCTTCTCTCTCATCCCCAAGCTCCGCCTGAGCTTCATCGTGCTCATGGCAGGGCCCAGGCCCCAGGGCGGGGATGTGGTGGCTCAGACGTACGAGTACCTCGTGCCGGCCATGGAGACGGTTTTCAGGGAGGCACAGAAGAGCGTGGTCCCCCCGCCAAACCCTGTCCCTTATGTTGGCTACTACACCTATTCCAACCTGACTTTCTATGAGATCAAAGTGGGCATTGGTGGGGTGCTGATCATGCAGCAGTTTGGGCCTCACGTGGAAGAGCTGATCCCCGAGAAGTACCGGACGATCAAGCTCCACCACCTGGAGGATCGCGTTTTCCAAGTGGTTTTCGACAAGGAGTTCCCGTGTGTCCTGCACCTGGGCTCTGCCTCCATCTCCCTGGAGACCCAAAACGGGCAGCTCTTTAACTTTTACCCCTTTGACCGCAAGGGTTTGTCCCCTGGCTTTGACGCCCCGGGGTTGAACACGTACAACGTGGTGCGAGTGCTCCGCAAGCCCGTCTTCTACAGCTAAACACCCCCTGCTCCCCTGGCCTCTTCTGGGAGCTGGCTCCAAATCTGTGTCTTACCACACTCTGGGTGGCTCCAGGGAAGCCATTTAAAAGGGAAAGGCGGTGGCAAAGGGCTCTTTTGCCAAACAGATGCTTCAAAAATGACTTCCCACTTCTGACGTGACTTTTAATGGCTGGCAACCCCCAAAAAATGCACAAAAGGCCAGCTGGAGATGCCTGCAGAACAGAAAAAAGAGGTGGGAATGTGCTGGGGGGATTGTGTTTGGATGCCATAAAAACAAAGCTGAGCACTGAAGTGTCCACACTTTCTTTGTCTGTTTGATGACCACTGTAGTTATCAACTGGTGTCATCAAAGGGCTGGAAATGCCCTGTGTCTCTCAGAAAATATCTCTCCTTCAGTCCAAGGGGTTTTTTTCCAGGGCTTTTCAGGAGCCCGTCTACCAAGAGCAAGATCCCTTACCTGGGTTTGCCAAAAGCCTGATGTGCTAAAAAATGGCACCAACCTGATCCCAGGCCCTGCTTGGGATCCCTGGGATTCTTTTTTTTTCTCCAGGTCACAAGGGAGGAAACTGTGAAAAGAGCAGAGAACAAGGTGGTCTTGGCTCCATGGATTTCTGCAGAAGTGGTGGTCACACCAAGGGTGTCGTAGAACTTCAGGGGAGAAATAGAAGGTCACTTTTGTGGGCAGGGCCACATGGACATGAGCTGGGACATTCCAAGTGGACAGGAAAGGGTGTGACTGTGGTGTTTGACCACAGGAATGGCTGGGAATCTTTCTGGGTGTTTTGGGCAGGGGGTCTGTTTGCAAATGTCCCCAGGTGTGAGTGAAGATGCTGAGGGAAAGGACATCATCCTGGGCAGCTCTGCACTGAGGACAGGAGCACCTGCAGTGGTGGAGCCACCACCCCTGGAGGGGTTCAGTGAAAGTGTGGGTGTGGTGCTTGGGGACGTGTTTTAGTGGTGAACACGACAGTGCTGGGTGGGTGGTTGGACTCAGTGGTCTTGGAGGTCCTTTCCAACCCTGGTGAATCAACGATTCCATGTTGTTAACAGCCAACAGCACAAGTGCCAGGAGTCCCACCAGCCTCTCTCTGGTTGCCTCAGTGTTCTCACTCTGTTTTCTGCTCAGCAGCCTCAGTTTGGAGCAGAGAGGCCATCACTGAAAGCCCACAGAAATCCATGATGCACAAACTCGGTTCTCTGGCTTTTCTCAGACCATTCCACTTCTCTGATCAACACATGGAACCATGGAAACTTTGCCTTACAGGGCCACTGCTGGATTGGCTTCCTCTGTAGGTGATGACATTCCATAGTTTGTACAACCTCATATGTTCAAGTGTTTAACCTGGGCTGGAGCAACAGCAATAAAATCTATGCAAATGCCTCCTGTCCTGCCTGGTACTGCCCAGGGGTGTTGTATTGGGGTGGATTTCCTGTGCAGGTGCCTCCACTGCCACGACACACCTGACACACCAGACCTTTCTGGGCTCCAGGATGGGATTTCATGATTGCAAAATATTTTAGTGGTCTGACTCTGGTCTTTTTGAGTGAGGGCTGAGGGCCAGTTTGGGACTGTTCTTCTTTCTTTGAAACAAAATAATTGATTGTTTACCCTCAAAAGCTTCAAAGAAAAATTAGGATTTAAATCCCACGTCGCTCACTGGCCAGGAGGAAACACCACACGGGACTCCTCCATCTGCCTGATGGAGAGGTTTTACCCTTCCATCAGTAATGCAGACACTCACAAGTCTTCCCTGTTCTTATGAGTCACCTTCAAACCTGTACTGTGACATTCTGGGGGGTCTTGGGTGCTGGTGGGTGCCAGTTGGCCCTGAGTCAGCAGTGCCCTGGCAGCCAGGAGGGACAACCCTGTCCTGGGGGCATCAGGGAGGGGATTGTGCCACTCTGCTCTGCCCTGGGGCGGCCTCACCTCAATATTGGGGCAGTTTGGGGGGACACAATGGAAGGGAGAGATTGAACCATTGGAGAGTGTCCAAAGGAGGGAAATGGAGATGGGGAAGGGCCTGGATTTGAAGCCGTGTGAGGACACTGAGGGCACTTGGGGTGTTCAGCTGGAAAAGGGGACTGAGGGGAGACCTCCCTGCAGTTCCAACTGCCTGGGCAGGGTCAGAGGAGGGGCAGGACTGAGCTCTGCTCTGGGGGGGAGCAGGGACAGCCCCCAGGGAATGGCTGGAGCTGTGTCAGGGCAGGCTCAGGGTGGATCTCAGGGAAAGGTTCTTCCCCCAGAGGGTGGTTGGCACTGAACAGGCTCCCCAGGGCAGTGGGCACAGCCCCAAGGCTGCCAGAGCTGCAGGGGGGTTTGGATGATCCTCTGGGGCACATGGGGTGGCTCTTGGGGCTGGGCCTGTGCAGGGCTGAGGGTTGGACTGGATGTTCCTTGTGGGTCCCTTCCACTGAGCATATTCTGTTCTGCCCATGCGTTTTCCCAGCTGCAAATCAAGTTCAGCCTCTTTACATCAAAGAAAAAAATAGGCAGCCACATCTGGTGTGAGTAGTTGGAGTCTTTCCAGCTTTCCTGGCTGAAGATCCGGCTCCATGTTGGAGGCAATGCTGGGAGTTCTCACTGTTCCCTTGTCTTTGCTCTAGCAATGAAGGTCACCAGAGCAGCAGAAGTTCCTGACTCTGCCAGGAAAAGCTGTTTCTCCCCATTCAGAGAGGTTTGGGCTTTGTCAGGTACCTGCTGTCCAAGCCCTTTCTCTTTGGAGTTCACGGGATGTGGTGAAATGCCACAGGAATTCCACGGGAAAGGAACCGCCCCGGGCTCTTGGCAGAAGCATCAGTTTTATGAGATTAATTTTATACAGGAGAGTTTAACAATAAACAATTTGTCTTGATTGTATCTAAGGTAATTTTACAACCTCTTCACTATTTTTCCAGAGAAGTTGTGGCTGCCCCATCCCTGGAAGTGTCCAAGGCCAGGTTGGACCAGGCTTGGAGCACCCTGGGATAGGGGAAGGTGTCCCTGCCCATGGCAGGGGGTGGAACAAGATGAGCTTTAAGGTCCCTTCCAACCCAAACCAGTCTGGGATTCTATGATATGATTCTATTTTTTTTCCTATTATACAGGATAAATGTTGACATTTTTGGCAAAATTGCCCTAAAGCTACTCCATTGAAAAATGAGCAGGAAAAATGCAGGATTCTCGAGCACCAAAGAGGTTTTGTTATCACTCCCTGTGCCCAAAATAGTGGCAAAGCCATTCCTGCAGCTCAGATTTCTGTCACCACGAATAAACCCAACAGTACTGGGTGTTTGTCATCCCACTGCTGGACATCTCGCTTTGGGAGCTGTGCCCGTGGTCACAGCAGCTCCAACAGCTTCCTCTGGAAGTTTTCTTTCATCCTGATCTTTGTCTTGCAATTTTGACCCCTGTATTTCTGAAGATTTATAAGAGTTCAACACCCAGGAAGGGATTCCCAAGCCCCTTTTATCCCCAAACCCCAAGGCTTTTCATTTCTTTTAACCTGACAACCCTTCACAAATTCACTTTTTCATCTGCTCTGGAGGTGCAGGGACACCTTCCACCACACCAGATTGCTCCAATCCCTTTCCAGTCTGGTCTTGGACATTTCCAGGGATGGGACAGCCATAACTCTGGTCCTCAGAGACACCATTTGGATGGTGGAGACCCCAAACAAATTGCAGGAGCCAAATCTACCCTGAGGAGTCCTTTCATTATCCCTCTGCCAAGGCTTAATTTTTATGTTTTACACATGGGAAAAAAAAAAAAAGCCCACCCCAGAAATGGTTTACAGGGCTGTCTTTCCTACTGATAGATTACAGCAGAAACTCTTGTGCCATCTGTGCTTTTTCATATCAGAATGATGCAGAGTTTTTAATATCAGAAAAGAGCAGGTACTGAGGCAATGAAGCCAAACCTTCTAAAATGGGAAATTTCAATTGCACTGCATAAAGATGTAGTTTTCTTCTTTTATTTAGGCTGTATTTTGCTAATGCTTTTTCTTATTTGAACAACTGGGAAGCATTTTCTGATGAATCAGTGATCCTTTTTTTGTATTTAGAGGCTGAGTACAACCCCCTTTTTTTTTTTTTTCTCCTGCACTGTGAGATACTGCAGTAAAGATATTTTTTAATATTTCTCTTGTAGATGTAGGTGCATATAAAAACCTGTAAATTCATGTAAATATATGCAAATACAGTCTCTTGAAGACAAAGATTCTGCCTAATCAGGTGTTTGGGGTGGTTTGGATGAAGCTGATGAAAACATCTCCTTGCTGTTGTTTACACCATTCACCACAGAGATAAGGAAACAAAAGGTTATGCCTGGAATTCCCACAATTTTCCACTCGTGATTTCGCTCCCGCTCTCACAATCACTATTCCAGAAATCCTTAAAAACTCATCTATGGAAAATAATGCCTAGACTGCAGGTTAAGAAAAGCAGAATTATCTCCAGGCTTAATCCCTGCTGTCTTCATGCCCAAACTGGCAAGGAAATGGAACTCAGGCCTGCCCGCAGCCCCCTGGAGCACACATGGCATGGGATATGGACCTTAATAAAACCAAAATAATATATAATATATAAAAAATAATAATAAATTAAAATGGAGATAAATTTAAATTAAAGTTTGTTCTAAGAAATTTTATTATCAACTATTATTTTAAATTTCCTAAAACTTCACAGCATTTTTCGTAGCAGCTGATCCAGCCATTGCTGCCAGTCAGGTTCTAGGAGAAATATCTCCCAAAGCCACATCCAATTGCAGCTGGATCATGCAAACTGCAGCTTGCAAACCCCAAAATTCTCTTTTTTCTATTAGTTTGGGGAGTTGCTGTGATCTATGACGGGATCTGTGGAGGGAACTTCACGACTTATTCACCCTCACACACCGTGTCAAGGAATTTCAACTCCCGGGATTAGGATTTGTGGGAGGGGGATGTTACCACAAGCCTCTCTTCCCCTGAGGATTATACCCACACCAGAATATCCACGGGCCCAGATTTCCCTGGGAATTGGCAGAGGAGCAGCAGCTTCCCCGCAGGGTGACAGGAGGTGACACAAATATCACTGTGTGGAGCTGGACTGGGATCACCGACCCCTTTAATCCTGGCACTGTGCAGGAAAATCCCAGGAAAAGCCCTGAGCTCCTCCTGCACCACGGGATCCAGCAAAGGAAAGGAGATGGGAATGCAGGGATCTTCCTCCTGTCACTACGGGTTTGTGGGAAAAAATATCATCAATATTAGTTACAATTTCGAGGGAAAAAAAAAATGGTCACCAGAATATACAAGGTGCTTTTTTTTTTCTGCTGGGAAGAAAGGTCTGGAAGTTCATCCTGATGATCTTGAGAGCACAAAAAATGATCCCCAGAGTACAAGGTGGGGTTTTTTCTGCTGTGAAGGAAGGTCTGGAAGTTCATCCCGATTCTTGGTTTTGGTTTTAATTAGTTGGGTCCGTTCTCCAAATTTTCATGCAGTTAATTCCCAGGAAGTCTGTGGAGCTGTATCAGTTTTGTGAATCTGCCAGAGGGCAGGGTTGGATGGGATGCTGGGAAGCAATTCCTCCCTGTGAAGGTGAGGAGACCCTGGCACTGATTGCCCAGAAAAGTTATGACTGCTTCATCCCTGGAAGTGTCCAAGGCCAGGTTGGATCAAAGGAGCAACCCAGGCTAGTGGGAAGTGTCCCAGCCAGCTTTTTTTTTCAGTCTCATGATCCACATCCCATTTTTAATCCATAATAATCCCCAGATATTTGCACAACTGCCCCCTGCCCGTGCTTATTCTGCCCCTCCAGGATGCCAGAACTGGCCCCTCTTCCTCTGAAACCTCTCCCTGCTCAGCTCACCCCTCACAGCCCGGTTTTATCTGCAAGTGTAAGCAAAATCTGCCCAATCCAAGGTGTCAGCATGGAAATCTTGGACAGTGCTGGCTCGCACAGATTCCCCTGGAATCACACTTGATGCAGCACCCTGGTCTGACAGGGAACAATTCCCAGCTCCTCTCCCAGCATGTCTTCCTCCAATCAGCCTCACAAGGATGTTGTGATTGCTCTGTGATGAGATAATTTTCTCAAAACAAGCACAATAAACTCAAATTATCCAGTTAAGGTTACACTTCAAAGGCATTCAAACACGGATAAGTGGGAAGTACGGAATCCACGGAGCCAGATCGGGCTTTTTTTCACAGCTCGGTGACTTTTTTTAGGCACAAAATATTGCAGAACATGTGGGTTTGTTTTTAAAGATAGCACAAGTTGGCAGAAGAGCCACAAAAATACTTCTCATCGTTTTTGCTGCAGCTTAGGGAAATCTGAAGAGCTTGAAGCCTTTTTCTCCCTAACTATGGGTGGATTATTTGGATGTGGAGCATTCCCTTGGAATTTCTTGAATTTACCACACACACAACACCATCCCTGTGGAGGTTTTTAACCCTCCCCAACTGGTCTGTCCCTTCAGTCTAAACTCTGCTTAAATACATATTTATATATAAATATATATTTATATATAAATATATATTTATATAAAAATATGTATTTATATGTAATATATGTATTTGTATAAAAATTTGTATTTATATATAAATATATAATTAAGGCAACCTTTTTGTTGCACAATTCCACCTGCACCCAGGATAATCAAGTGACAGGCCCTGCAATCTGTTTGGGTTTGGTGGGTCGTTATTTCACTGCTCTTGCAGGACAGGCTTGGAAATGTTTTCTTTCTATCCCCTTCCTTGATGCCAAAAGTGACCACAAACTACAAAAAAAAAAAAAAAAGCTTTCTGTTCCTTTCTTTTCCTTCCATCAGGTGCCAGGATGCTTTTGGAAAAGGTCTGCTGAAAAGCAGGCACTAAATCCCTTAAGAGCATGGGTTTTGCAAGATCTTGGTGTGAAATAATGAAAAATCCACAGTGGAGTTAAAAATTTCATTTTCCCAAAGGCAAAGCAACAACAAACTTGTGTTATTTTCAACACCATTTAATTTAAGTAGTCCCACTGAAGGTTAAATAGAGATTTTAAAAAATAATTTTCCACATTTGTGGGACAGGTAGGACAAATAATTCTGCTTTCACTTCTCTGCCCACAAAGGGAGCCTGGAGCTCCTCACTGCTATTTACTGGGGAGCTGAAATTATTTTTTCTTACCCAATTTGCAGTTGCCAGACATCAGATTTCGTTTTTGTAGGAGTTTTCACATCCAAGTCTTCCTGCTGATCTGTCCACAATCCCTCATCCAAGACCTGGAATTGCACATCTCAAGTATAAAACAAGAACAGGCTCCCAGTCCTGCTGATCAACCTTTGCACTTTGTTCCAGTCTTTCTTTTATATGAAATTTGCCCGATGAAAATGATAATTCTTTCGATATTCAATGAATAATCAATGAATAATCAAAACCAGTGGAGCACATGGTACATCCCAAATCCCAAAATATAAATTAACTTGGTCAAATCAAGTGTGAACATTTCTGAAAGTAACTCTCCTGGCACGGGAGATGAGAAGCATAAATTTCCCAGGATTTTTACCTCTTGAAGAGCAGCTGGATCCCAGATCCCTGCACTGGCAGGAGGTTGTTTTCCTGGCATTCCTGTGCCTGCAGACAGGTTGTTTTCCCTGGATATTTGCACTGGCAGGAGGTTGCTTTCCCTGGGATAGCAGGACTGGAGGAGGTTGTTTTCCCTGGATCCCTGGACTGGTTGTTTGTTTTCCCTGGATCCCTGGACTGGTTGTTTGTTTTCCCTGGATCCCTGGACTGGTTGTTTTCCCTGGATGCCTGGACTGATTGTTTTCCCTGGATCCCTGGACTGATTGTTTTCCATGGATCCCTGGACTGATTGTTTTCCATGGATCCCTGCACTGATTGTTTTCCATGGATCCCTGCACTGATTGTTTTCCCTGGATCCCTGCACTGATTGTTTTCCCTGGATCCCTGCACTGAAGGTATCCTCAGGGTACCTCCTCATCACTTTGCGCTTTCCACCCTCTCCCTCACACAGATTGTAAAACGTGATGATTGTGACGTCATTTTGAGGAATTCAATCCCTCTTTTTGAGTCTTCACCTCAATCCTGGCACTGTCACCCTGTCAGTCCCTGCCCACGATCCTCCTGACAGCCCTTTCCACCCTCAGAACTGACTTCTCCCTTTGTTTGTGCGACACAAAAACCGCATCGCTCCGTGCAGAGAGCTCGAGAGCGCCAATTTACAGCGAGCAGAAAAAACAGCCTGGGCTGTAAATCTTGAAGGTTCGGCCCATTTGGATCGCGGCTCAAAAGCTCCCGGGTTTTTCCCCGGTGCTGAAACATCAGTCAAGCGGCAAAAAGTGGTCCTTGGCATCGTCGAGGCTCTTCTGCCATCTCCTGGGGGAGAGGAGCAAACACCCTCTGGGTGGATTTTAAACTCACGGACTCGAAGTTACGGACTGGAATTTGAATGTTAAATTCTGCCCTTTTCTTTGAAAAAATATAAGCAGGAAATAGATAAGATTAGGGTGAGGATGAAAATATTGGATTTGGGTTGGATTTGTAGAGGGTTAATAAAAGAGAATAAGGTTGTTCTGATCTCCATTTCCGTGTGCAGAACTGGGAATTGTGGGCTGTTGGTTTTTCCGAAGGTTTAGCCTGGGGAAGAGAAGCTTTGGGCCTAAAGGGGCTACAAGAGAGCTGGAGAGGGACACTGGACAAGGTCCTGGAGGGACAGGACACAGGGAATGGCTCCTCACTGCCAGAGGACAGGGATAGATGGGATATTGGGAAGGAATCCTTCCCTGGGAGGGTGGGCAGGCCCTGGCACAGGGTGCCCAGAGAAGCTGTGGCTGCCCCTGAATCCCTGGGAGTGTCCAAGGCCAGGTTGGACAGGGCTTGGAGCAACCTGGGCTGGTGGAAGGTGTCCCTGCTCATTGGACAGGATGGGCTTTAAGGTCCTTCCAACATAAACCATTCCACGATTCTGGGATTCTGTGAAATACAGCAAAGGCTTGATTCAAAGAGAAAAGGCTTAAATAAGAGACACAGTGAAGCTTCTGACATTTCTGAGGAAGTTGTGGAACTTCCCTGATTTGCAGGACCTTAAGAACAAGTCAGAAAAGCACCTCCCAGGAACGACTCAGAAAGAATCACTTCTGCTTTGGAAGGAAAATATAAATCTGTAGTTCCACATAAATCTGTGTGGATCAATAGACCCGACAGATCTACCAACAGATACATCTGTAGATCTCAATAAATCTGCAATTCAGTATAAATCTGTGGGGATCAATAGATCTGTGTATCACCATAAATCTGGATCAATAGACCTGTGACTCATTAGTAGGGTGAACACTGACAATCCTTCTCTGGCTCATGGCTCATGTCCTGGAGAGACACTTGAGATCCAGGTGTGGGACACCCCTTCCAGCCCAGCACTCTCAGAGGACCCCCACAGGACGGGGTGGTCTCCATGGGGTGCTGACCACGTGCCCCACCACAGGGCACAGCTTCTGGATCACAGCCTGGTTTGAGAGGTGAGGTCAGAGCTGTGTGCAGAGCTTTATCAGGCAATAAATGTTAATATTCCTCAGCCCTCACTGCCAGAGCATCACCAGAATGGATTTTTTGGTTTTTGTTAAAGAAATGAAAGACTGGTGGGAGAGAAGGCTCTAGAAAGGCTCCAATACCTGCATACCACCTGACTGGACACCCCCATCCTCCCAGAAATCTGCACCACAGAGAAATGGTTTGTACCTGACCCTGTGTTGGTCTGACCCCACAGTGAGGCATCCTCAGGAACCAGGATCTGCAGTTCCCTTTGTTTTACACAGAACAAACAGTGTTCCTGCCATAAACCCTTGCAGGAAGGACTCCTGTTCTGTTTGCAGTCTCTGTTCATTTGTCCAATCTCTGGACTTGAAAGAGAAGACAAGTCCTGATCAGGATCACACTGTCAATAAGCTGTTTAAACAGATTGTCCCTTTATTCTTCTTTTTTTTTTTTTTTTTTTTCCCTGTGTTTGTTCCTCTCATCCAATCCCTCCCTTTCCCCACCTTTGGTTCCTCCCCTAAACATTCCATAGAAAGTCTGATGGGATCCTGGAATGGTCTTCCCATGCATCCAATAATGTGTCCCATTTCCCTGTGCAGGGACAGAGGACGGAGAGGTGGGGGGAAAACCTCAGCTTTTCCCATCTGACTTGTGGTGATGGATTTTACACCTGGAATAAAGAGGCATAGAATCTCCTGAGCTGGGAGGGACCCACAAGGATCATCCAGTCCAACTCCTGGCCCCGCACAGAGACCCCAACAATTCCACCCTCTCCCTGAGAGCGTTGGCCAAACATTCCTTGAGTCCTTGGGCCGTGACACTGCCCTGGGGGGCCCTGGGAGGAGCCAGAGAACGGTATCCTTGCTCTGGCAGGACAATGAGGCTTTCCCAACCTTCCACTGTCCATCTGGGAGGTGTTTTATTGCCCAGAAGTGTCCAAGACCAGGTTGGATGGGGCTTGGAGCAACCTGGGCTGGTGGGAGGTGTCCCTGCCCGTGGGGACAAGATGAGCTTTAAGATCTCTCCCAGCCCAAACCAGCCCGTCCCTTTTTGTTTTATTTAGTCATAACAGACCTGCTTTTGCTCAAGAAACCTTTTAGACATTGCCTTACCTCGCTGAGGAGTTTTATCTTTTATTGGGACCAGCCTGTGAATCTGTAACTGCGGGAGCCACGTGAGACTAAACCCACTGTGACGTTTGCTGGAGAGCTTTGTAGTTATGACCTTGACTTCCAGATAATACTGTGATGAAACTCCCAGTAGCTCCTGCTGCAGGTGGATACAAGCCCTTAAGGTAAGAGAGGCTCCTTTGTCCACGGTGACAGCCTGCAGCTCCCAGCAGCTTCTCCCAAATTTTCCTACTTTTCTTTTCAAGTGCTCCCTAAAAAGGCCATCTCAGAGTTTTTGGTCAGTTTTTTGAGGAAAAAGCATCACCTCTTTAATGTCTTGACTCTGCCAAACATGATTTTGTAAGAAATTGGTGTAACAGAGCTCGGTGTGGGATGGTCTTGCAGAGGAGGAAGGTGAGGGGTGTTCACAAAATCCCAGAATGGTTGGGGTTGGGAGGGACCTTAAAGCCCATCTCATTCCCACTCCCTGCTATGGCCAAGGACACTTTCCACCAGCCCAGGCTGCTCCAAGACCCATCCAACCTGGCCTTGGACACTTCCAGGGATCCAGGGGCAGCCACAGCTTCTCTGGGCAACCAGTGCCAGGGCCTGCCCACTCTCAAAGCCAAGAATTCCTTCCCAATATTCCATCTAACCCTGCCCTCTGGCAGTAGGAAGATATTCCCTGTGTCCTATCCCCCATCCCTTTTCTCAAGTCCCTCTCCAGCTCTCCTGGAGCCCCTTTATGCCCTGGAAGGGGCTCTCAGGTGTCCCTGGAGTTTCCCTTCTCCAGGTGAACCCTCCCAGCTCTCCCAGCCTGATCCAGAGCAGAGGGGCTCCAGCCCTTGGAGCATCTCCATGACCCTCTGAGACTCTTTTTGACTGGCAATGACAAACCAGTTTTGGTCAGATGTTCAACCTGGTACAGATCTCCAGAGCTAACAGTGGACAGTTCTTTGGTACAATGCCTTCTTCCTGGAATGTGAGAGCAAAACAATCTTCCCGTGTGCTGCTCTGTGAATGAATTCATCCCTCCAGTCCTGAGTTGCCTCTGCTGTTGATTTGTCGGGGTTCAGACCTTCCCCCCTTCCCAAAAAACAACTTTGTCACCAGTTTTACAGGTGGAATTGTCACCCTTTGTTATTGCTTCAAGCCAGGGTTGATCTGCCGTGGCTTTGTGTGCTCACTCAACCACATCTGTCCCTTCTGACTCCACCTAGAGCCACCTCGAGGTCTCTGCCAGAGGCCTCCAAAGTTTGAGTCAACAAGGTGATCAAAGACAGGGAACAGCTTTGGAGCACAAGGAGGTTCATGATACAAAGGGAATTCAGTGACATGATCAGGCAGCAGCTTCGTGGTAATCACAAATATTTCCTTCTCATCCCCAAATCTGCCCCACACTTGGGAGAAACTTCAAAAAAACACCCAAAAAAGTCTTCCAGAGCTATGAAATGCCAATAGAACTGATGAACAAACAGAGACACAGTCCCTTGGGAGCAGCACAGAAGTATCACTGGATGTTCTAGTGCTTCTTGAAGGCATCTATGAGTGGCTGTCCTTCCATAATTAACCCTTCTGCATAATTGTCCCACTCACCCATTTGCTCTCCTCTTTCCCAGATTAAAGGCCCATCAACACTTTGGTCACCCTGCACTGGATTCTCCATCTTTTCCCCTCCTGGTATCACCAGGAGAGGGGCTGGACATCAAGGAAAATCAGCTGCCTGGGCTAAATCAACTTAATCCCAAATAAATGGAGACACTCAGGTGTGGGAGGACATAAACCTGGGGTGTATTTACCATCTACAGCAGAAGAATGCTGAGTGGAATATTGAGATTCACTGGAATAAGAAAGAGAAAATATATTGATGTCATCAAAAAGTATCTCACCATGACTGGGCTGAAAACACCAAAAAAAGACCTTTGCCATTAATTCTGATTCCTGTGTCTGGCAGTGCAAATACCTCAGGAAAAGGAGAATACTGGATTTGTCTTTCCTGAGGGAAAAAAAAAAAAAAAAAACAAAAAAACAAAACACTAGAGAAGCTTCTGGAAAGATCTAACAGTATGTTTATTTAAACCCTGTGATTTTTTTATCAGGACATGGCAAAATATTTAATGCAAATGGTCTTTGGCTGTACCATGACTTTTATAGACTTTTTATTGCTCATAAACCAAGTCATATCATGGTTGGTACTTTCTCTGACTCTTGCAGTTAAAATATTACCCCAAGGACAATCCCACCTTTGTGTGCTCCATGTTTGCTGAGCAATCCTTGGAGATCCTTGGATCAGCTTTGCCTACATTCACTCTGTTTTCTTACCAGGAAAAGCTTTTAGCATTGAAATTTCCTCAAAAAAAATAAAATAAAATAAAAAAAAAAAACAACATTTTTTTTAATTAGTAAAACCTGTTCTTCTGTTTCCAAATCAGAAATTCATGCATATTGAACAAAACGACAAAAAAAAAAAGAGGGACTGAGCACTGGAATGGGCTGCTCAGAGAGGTTGTGGAATCTGCATCCTTGGGGATACTCAAAAATCACCTGGAAACAGTCCTGGGAAAGCAGCTCCAGGGGACCTGTTTGGGCAGGGAGGTGGAACTGGACTCCAGCTGTCCCATTAACCACTCTGTGATTCTGAAAATAAATGCTTTTCAGCCTTAAATCGTTGAGAGTTTGAAAGGATGGAAATGGGGTTTGGTAGCAAAAGAACTTCTTTTTCTGCTTAGGGGAATTAAAAAAAAAATAAATATAATGGGGTGGGGGAAAAAAAGGTAGAAAAGTGAAATAAAAATAAAAAAAATCAAAGAAATCAAGGGTTAACAAACATGATGAAACACAGGCAGAGCATGGGCAAACCAGGACATGGTAATGGCCAGATGGGTTAGGAAGACAGAGGTTTATGGGAATAGAAGCAGAGAGAGACACAAAATTTCCACACAAAATTTCCACATAGAAGGGATACAGGAGTGAGACTGGAGGGTGATGTGGGTGGGAATTGGGAAGAAATGGGGATTGGGATGTTTTAAAAGCTGGCTGGTTGAGAACACTACAACTACACTCTCACTACAACTGGAGGAGAAAGCAAAAATATGGGAAATAAGGAGATAGGACATATTTTAAAGTAAGAAAAATATCTCATTAGCCCAGGGGATTTGGGGCTTGAGCAAAACTGGGGAAAAAATGGGCAGGGAAATCAGAGAAGTACAAAGAGAGTCTTAGAGCAGGATTGAAAGGGAAGGAATAAAGAAAACTGGGGAAAGAGCCACAATGCAGAGCCAAGGAGAAAAAACCAATCCAAACTTCAAAAACTAAAGGAAAGAGCCTGGGAAGTGGGTGCCAGTAGGAGGGACTAGAATTGGCAGCCAATAAGTAGAATAAAAGGATATATCAGGCAAAATTGAGAGGCCAAAGCAGAAACTTGGAAAAGGTGGTCAGAGTGATGAGAATGGTGAGAGAAATTTGAGGGAAAAAAAACAGGTACAAAGATCTGTACATATAAAAAGAGTGGGAAAAGAAAAAATCCCAGGACTTACTCTGAACACCTGAACATGGAATTCCACATTAATAAAGTGATGAGGGGAATCAGAGGCAGAGATTGCAACGTGATGGACTCAGGGAAGAGCAACCAAGTCTCAGGAACTTGGGAACTGATTGAATTTGTCATCTCAGTGATCAAGGGGAAAAAAAAAATCCAGTGTTGGGATTTAGCAGTAAAGGAGCCATTATTATTATTATTATTATTATTATTATTATTATTATTATTATTATTGCTAAAGGGGGGGTTTATTATTATTGCCAAGGTTCAAACCTGGGGGTTATCAGGACAGTCCAGATCACACTTCCCTCCCTGTGGATCAGAAGGAAAGAGGGGGGTGATTTAGAAAAAAGAATTCATAGACTCTGAAGCTTAAAAAGCCCACTCTGCACACCCCCAGGGTGAACTGGGATTTAGCTCCTGCCAGGGAAAGGTGTGAAAGGTGCTAAGGAGCAATTCCTGTGTGGTTAAGGATGTGGATGTAAAGTCAGTGTTTAAGAAAGATAATTTGGGCAATATTTAATTAGCAGGTGCTCCATCTCCCTGTTATCTAATGACACACCTCAAACCCTGGATTTACCTGCCCAGCATTTTTTTCCACCCTTGGCAAAAAATCCTGCTTTTTATCAGGGAGCTTTCCCTCAGTGCAAACATCCCCCTGTGCTGGTGAAGTCACCTCGACCTCTCTCTCTTCTCCTGAACAACTGAGTAGCACAATAATCATTAATGATCACCCCAGGAGGACCTGCCATGTCTGTCCTTCTGCTTCTACCTCTGTTCAGTGCTTCTACCCAAGAATTCCTACCTGAAATCCAACCTAAATCCACCCTCCTTCAGCTTAAGGCCACTCCCCCTCCTGTTTTCACTGCATGGCCTTGGAAAAATTTCCTTTCTCTTTTATTACAAAAGAGCGTCATGGCCACTAAAAGCCTTTGAAATCCTTATCCCACATCCTTTTCTTTGAACTTGGCCCTAAATCTCCTTTCCATTTCCTCCACCCTCGCTGGTGTAATCAAGAATGTGGGCAGTTCCAGCAGCAGGAGAACAGGAAGATTCCTTTTTTTCCCTTCCCACCTGTGCAATCTCCATCCTGCAGCTGCTCCATCATCCTCCTGTAAAGGATGTCGAAGATAAGGGCTTTGCACGTGAACAAAGTGCAGAGAGAAATTTATATTGCTTAAAAGGGGGTACCATTATGCTCCCAGAAGTGCCCTATAAATTGGAGCAAATTTTCCCAAATAATTAAAAAACGGCACCACAGAAAATTATACACCAGTGTTCCCTGTATTTTTTCACTTTTAAAACAATGTCAGTCCTTTAACAAGGAGCACAGTGTGCAGAATGCCAGATTTGGGCAAGTCCTAAACTCCAAAACCAGTCTGAAACTCCCTCAGGTCACTACATAAAATCCTGTAGTTTGGTTAAAATCTGATTACAGAATTGCCCATTTGGTCACTGGGTGAACACTCAACAATCAGAACCGAGGCTGTGGCAGCTTCTGAGAAAAACTTCCTTTTATTGGGGAAATCCCCAAAAAGTTGAGTGTATCTAAAATTTGTTCCAGTGGCATCTTCCCTCATCCAGGGATGTGCCAGTGTCCATCCCACCCATTTGCAGCCGAACTTGGAGGTACAAAAAGATTTCCTGAGATAGGAAAATTTTGTAGAAAAACATTGGTCAGTAGAAAAACTGACCAAAATATTCCCTTTGATTTGGCTTCAGGTGACTCTGATGGGGTTGCTCAAGGAAATGTGCTCTCCAAAACACTCCTGGATGTGGTGGCATCTCACTGACACATCAGTTGCCTTTAATATTCATTGTCATGGCTCAGTGATGAGCTCTGAGAATGAATATTAAAGGCAGCTGATCTGTGTGCTCAGGAATAAAGGACAAAAAATTCCCGAGGTTCAGATGTGATTACACCAATGTTCTTGTTGTGTTGCTCTTCTCAAAAAGCCCAGCCTGCAGAAGACCAGGCCTTTCTGCTGCTGCTCTCAACTGTTTCTCTCCTGAGAGGTGCTCTTTGAACACCATGCTCTAATTTACTGGTTGTTGATTTGGTGGCGTGCTAAATAAAATGTGGTTTTCAGAAAAATCGTATGCTCTCCAGGTTCACTTTCATCCCAACACTGATTAAACTCTGCCAGCACTTCCCAGGTAGCACTGGCAGAAAAGAAAACTCACTGGATTTAGAATTCAGCACTGTGGGAAGGGCCCCAGTGACCCAGGAAGTTACTTTGCAGCAACAGCCACATCTGTTTCATGCCAACACTCAGTTCTTCCCTATGTAAAGATATCATAGAAAAAGCTTGAAAAATTCTTTAATTGATATTTAGATAAATATTAAATGCACTCAATGCCTCTCAAAGCTGTTCTGACAGATAACAGTTTGAGCCAGAGAGAAATAATGTAAATTAGCACCCAGAACTTCTTGCTTTATCCAAGGACGGATCTTCACCACGTCCTACAGCATCCAGGCCACAAATCCCTGCTCTTTCCTACATGGCCCTTCAACAAAAAACGCTGTAGAAGAGACAAAACCTGACACAAACAAACCTCACAGATGAATCCTCGTAGGTGCTGTCTGGTCAGGGTCAAGATACAGTGAATGTGAATGAATCAGTTCCTAAACCATCAGACTGAGAGTGGAAATATCTTCTGGATCCTCTGCAGCATCTGCTCATAACACTCCCTACATGATTTCTTGCCTTCCCCTGCCCTTTGGCCTCTCATCACCCGTTTTGCTTATTCCTCATGTACAGCAACAAGAAATGGGATACAGCATTTTCTGACAAGAGCCCAGAGCCAAGAGCTGATTGTCTGCAAATCTCACCCCAGGACAGAGATAACGACAGCAGGGTGACGTCTGTGTTCTCACTGGGGATTAAATATTAATGGGAAATTATGGAATCATATCAGAGAGTCCCAGAGTGGTTTGGATGGAAGGGACCTTGAAGATTATCCAGTCCCACCCCACTGCCACAAGCAGGGAAATCTTCAAGCAGCCCAGGTTGCTGCAAGCCCCTGGTTCAAGGCATCAGAAGAGCCTTAGTTTGAGACTTCCTCTTTGGAAATTGCTGTTGGATGGGTTTGTCCTGGAGTGCTCAGCACGCTGGATGTAAGGAATCCTCCACATTCACAGCTTTTCTGTCCAGTGGAAGGGGAATTTGTGCACCCAATGTTACTTTTTAATCAGCATTTGTGGATTTAGGCACCCACTCTCTGGGCTCAACGTGCAGCTTTGGAGCACTGAGACTCTTGGTGGAGCTTGGTTGCTGAGTTGAGGGGTCCCAGATAGAAAAAATGGAGGCAATAATTCAACAGTTAAAAGTAAAAGGGAATAATTAACATCTCAGATACAATCTTACATTGCTGTGAGGGAGCTGGGGGGGCTCAGCCTGGAGAAAAGGAGGCTCAGGGGGAACCTTCTGGCTCTGCAATCCCTGCCAGGAGGGGGGAGCCGGGGTGGGTCAGGCTCTGCTCCCAGGGAACAGGGACAGGAGGAGAGGGAACGGCCTCCAGCTGTGCCAGGGGAGGCTCAGGTTGGACATCAGGAGGAATTTCTCCATGGAAAGGGTGGTGAGGAACTGGAAGGGGCTGCCCCAGGGGATGGTTGAGTTCCCACCCCTGGAGGTGTCCCAGGAACAACTGGACATGGCACTCGGTGCCCAGGTGGGGATGGGGCTCAGGTTGGACTCCATGACCTTGGAGGGCTTTTCCAACCTCAGTGATCCTGGGATTTTGTGACAACAAATTAGTTTAAATTCAGGACACAGAAACAAGATAAGTTTTATTGCAGTGAAGACCTGGACATGACACACCTGATATAAGGGAGAAAGCAAGTAGGCAAGACTGTCTCCACATAAAACCCACCCTAAACCCCAGCAAAAAAACATAAAGAAAAATAAAAAAATCCAAATTATTACTGGCTTTTATTTCATATACAGGTTATAAACATGGGCAGATCCTCCCTTCACTGTCTTGCCACCAATAAGTACAACCACAAGGCAGTGCCTTCATTTCCAAGTCATTCCAGCACTGCAGGTTTGAATTCCTTTCTCCTAAAGGGAGCTTAAAGAACATGGATATGCAGCCAGGTGGGAAGTGTCCCTGTGCTCCTCTGCATCCCTAAACACACAGCAATTAGTGCAAGTAACAGACTGATTTCTGACTGTGAGGAGGTTGCGAAACAGCGGGAATTTATCCAGTTATTTCCTGCAGTTCTGTTACAAACAGAGAGGTGTCACCTGCAGACAAGGAGAGTGATCCAAGACACTGGGAAAGGGCTGGGGAAGGGGATAATAACCCAGCGCTGTGTGCAGGGGGAGGCCAAATCACAGGCAGATATTAATGATCAGATTTTATGCATTAGACATCGAATATCAGATATTAAATATCAGCTACTAAAAAGACCGCTGATTTTCAACTGGGGGTTTTCAAATCCAGGCAAAACAGTGGGAAACGAAACCCAGGACGTTTTCATGGAAGTGTGACCCAACTCCAGCAGCACTGGAGGCTCTCAGGACGAGCTCCCAGTCCCCTTGTTGGCAGAACTGCCCTGCTGGTGGCACCTGATGTCACCACAGCATTGCTTGGGCTGTGGTGGGAGAGGTACTGATTGGTGAAAGGACGTGATCTGGCCACAGGAATGAACGAACTTCCCAGCTGGACACCTCTTCTTGGGGGTGGTTCCTCACTCAAAAGCAGCCGGCACAGGCAGCGTTGGCGCAGATCTCACACAGGTCATCCTCGGCAGCCAGGCCTGGCAGGGGACAGGGGGGTTAAATCAGAGGTCAGGGGAGCAGAGCCACGTGTCAAAGGCCTTGGAGAGCCCCTCCCCATCACTGTTCTAGCACTTTAATATTCCTTGAAAGCACTACTGCTCTTGCTAAAGTCTGGCTGGAGGAACTAAATCGAACACGGATCCGTCGGGAAGCAAAGGGTGGAAGAGTCCAGGGGAGAGCAGAACCTGGCAGTGTTGCTTCCTGAGGGGTTCATTGCATTGGACAGGGGATAAATGGAATAGAACACCATGAAAAAGCAGCCAGTTCAGCAGCAGAGCATGGCAGGGGAGCCTTGGGTGGCAGGAATGGCTTTAAGTTGAAAAAAGGTCTGTTTAGATTAAATATTAAGGTAAAATATTGTTCCCTGTGAGGGTGGGCAGGCCCTGGCACAGGGTGCACAGAGAAGCTGTGGCTACCCCTGAATCCCTGGAAGTGTCCAAGGCTAGGTTGGACAGGGATTGGAGAGACCTGGGCTGGTGGAAGGTGTTCCTGACCGTGGCAGGGGTGGAACTGGATGGGCTTTATGTCCCTTTCCAATCCAGACTATTCAGTGATTCCATGATTCTACTTGGATCAACTTTTCCATGGTGTGCACAGCAGGAATCTTCTTTAGGGGCCTCACACCTCGTGCAGCCCAACCCTTGTGGGAAAAAAAAACATCCCAAAGGCAGCACAAACCCTCTCAGCTCCTTCAGGAGCCACAGGACAAGTCATTCCACACCTTCACCACCAGGCATTTTAATGTCTAAGGTGAAAAAGCGGGATTAGAATGGCAAGTCTGCAATAAGAGAGACATACTCAGCCTCTGGAAAATCTTGTGGACGTCTTCCCTCTTGCACACGGGCTGGAATTCTGCAGGGAGGGATTTCTCATGGCACACAGCACGGCTGGCCACAGGCACCGCCAAGCGAGGGCTGACAGGCCTGTTCCCATTCATAAGCTCCTTCAGCTTCTTCACAGATTCCAGGGGGAATTTCAGGTCTCCATCCTGTGTGGAAAGAATAAAAAAAAAAAAAAAAAAAGACATAAGGAGGGTGAGTCCTCAGGAAAAATCTTTTACGTTTCAACCTCCAGCTCTCCCCAAAAAATGTAATGGAGGGAAAAGACAGTGCTGAATGGAAGGCCAGATAAAACCCGTGCTGGCTCGAGGCAGAATCATGAGCTCTTGAAGGCACAGACCTTGCAGAGCAGCTGTGAGACCCAACTGCCTTTGCTGGGAGTCACAGTGGACAGAGGCACAACTGGGGCCTTGCCCAGCCCCAGGAGTGAGACTCAAAATAGTTGGGGTCAAAAGATCCAGGCTGGCAAAGAGATGACTGGGCAATGTCACAGAATCATGGAATGGGTTGGGTTGAAAGGGACCTTAAAACCCATCTCCTTTCACCCCCTGCCATGGGCAGGGACACCTTCCACCAGCCCAGGCTGCTCCAAGTCCCATCCAACCTGGCCTTGGACACTTCCAGGGCTGGGGCAGCCACAGCTTCTCTGGGCAATTCGTGCCAGGGCCTCGGGGAAGTGGCAAATTTCCATCAGTTCAGAATCACAGAAGCTTCTGAGTTGGAAGAGACCTTCAAGGACCATCCAGCCCAACTCCTGGCCCTGCACAGGACACCCCAATAATCCCACCTCGTGCCAATTTAAAATTTATCTTACACACAATTCATGGGACTCTTTGGAAGCATGAACATGACACTTCTCAAAGCTCACTGGAAATTCTTCAGGAAGCCAAGATGGGATTCTGGGAAATATTACCCCATTATTTTAAATCACTCTTAAAGGCCATTCCCACAGTTCCCAGTGAATTCCCCCTTTTGAGGTCATCAGTGTAAGCTGCAGGTTTTGCAGCTGCTAAACCAAGCCCACAAAGTTTGGGCTTGTCTGCAGATTGATAGAGCCTGGCCTAGGAGAGAAATAAGCATTTTCAATTTTATCTTTATCCTCTGTTTTAACCTGCTTGAATAGCCAATACATCCCAGAGGGGATGTGGAAGGTGCCCCTGCCCATGGCAGGGGGTGGATCAAGGTGAGTTTTAATGTCCCTTTGAACCCAAACCATTCTGGGAAAAGCAACTCATTCACAGGAAAAAAAAAAAAAAAAAAGTGACTCTGATACAGCACAAGACTAAATTTTGTCTTTTTTTTCATAATCTCACGAGCTGAGTGGTGGAAAGGGTGAGATGAGGGGGAGTAGCTGACTCTGATAGATTGGGGGTGGTTCTTTTTTACAGAATCAGAGAATTTAGGTGTTAAAGTTTAAAAAAAAAACCAACCACATAAACTTTGGATATTAAATTACTCAAGAAAGTCAAACTCTTTGCTCTTTCACTCATTATTTTTTTTTACTCTGGTCAATTTATCAGCTGGATCCGATAATCTCAGAGGGCTTTTCCAACCTCAGTGATTTTATGATTCTATAAAGAATGGTGAGGCAATAGTTCCAGGGCAGTGGTGGAGTCACCACCTCTGGAAGTGATCAAAAAACAGGTGGATGTGGCATTTGGGGACATCATGGATTAGTGGTGGCCCTGGCAGTGCTGGGTTAATGATTGGACATGATGATTTCAGAGGGTTTTTCCAACCTACACCAGCCCTGACTGCCTGTGATAAATCAATTTTTCCTGTATAAAAGCAGTTCCAAATTCAGCCATTACTCTCAGATATCAGAAACATAAAACAGGGAACTACAAAAAAAGGTGGATTTCAGCAGGGGCAATTTCAGAGAATCCAGGAATTAGGAACAAACTCTTAAATGTGCAGGTCAAGGGGGCAAAAGTGGCCAAAGGAACAACAAAAATAGAAAAAAACCCCACCAGCTCAGATAAGGACAATGCATTACAGAGCAAAATCTGAGCAGAATGTCCCCTCCAAGGTGAGGTAACTCATATTCCTCCAATTTCCATCCCATTCCCTCCAGATCTGTGATGGGAAGTGCCAGGACAGCGGCACCCAGACTTCAAAACCAAGCTGGGCATCAAATGAAGCTCTTTGCAAAAACATTTCCTGAAATGAAACATTTCTGGGCTATTAAAGGAGAGGGGAAAGGAGGTTCTGGGGAAGAACTTCAGGCAAGAAGGGTGGAGGTGAGGAACGAGTGAGACCTCGGGGATCTCGGGCAATGCAGGTGGAAGGAGGGCAACACACCCAGAGCACAGTGCTGGTGTGCTGGGGAAAACGTGGATTTATTGGTTAAGGGGATAAAAATTCCAGCTTAAAATTCCACTTCCTACACTTTTACCTAACCTAGAAACAGCTCTTCTCATTTAGGGTTTGGTTTTAATGCCTCCAAGTGGAAAACTGAGGTGTTTTTTTTTCCATGAAGTAGTAAAATATCTGCTCATCAAAAGACTAATTTGTTGAAGAATGATTTGGAGGAAAGGAATAGCTGAAACCTGTGGATATGTCTGTCATCCAAAGGACAAAGAGAGGATAGTCCAAGGCACCTTCTCCCTGGAAAGCTGCTGCACACACAGAGTCAATAATTGTTTAAGAAACATTAATTCTCTTGGAATTCTGAGGAAGGTGTTGACAAGGCAAACTCACATCTCCCAAACTGCTTCTTTGGATGATCAAAATCTATCCCAAGGACAGACCAGAACACTTCAGGACCTTCCTGACTGCTTCCATGTCACATGGAATATCAGTCTGTGCACATGGAATATCAGTCTGTGCACATGGAATATCAGTCTGGGCACATGGAATGCCAATCTGTGCACATGGAACATCACGTGTTGTGTACTTTGAAAAAATTATGGAGCCTCCTCCAGCCACTTCTCCGCCTGTGATGTTCCACTGGATCCAGGAAAGAACTTTTTTCACCTTTTCTTACAGGTGAAAGTTGTAGGTCCAGCCCATAAACACACCTGTTTCATCCTGTCCAGACCCAGGTGAGACAAGACAATTTCTCTTGTGTCACACCTTGTTTACATCGTTCTCCAAAGCTAGAGGTTTGCATCATTCCCTGAAATTTTGTGGCTTTGGATTAAAATTAGAGGCATCCCCAGTTCTTGCACCTTGGGATTATCTGCCAAGGAAAACCCTGGACACAAAACACCTCAGCCCCTGAGGGATTTCAGAGCAGGGCTATGCCTGTAGAAGGTAAATAAACAGAATTTTCGTGGCACCTGGGGAATTTTACAGAAAGCAAACGTGGAGCACAGGGAGAGGCACTTGGATCTCAAGGCAGAGCAAAGCAAAAACCCAGATCTCTTTACATGACTTCAAGATTCCCGTTACAGCCACAAGTTTAAATAATATCAGCAACCTGCTTGAACTCTTAATACCAACAAACCAAAGAGAGAAAACTCACCTGCACATAGACTGCCCAGGAGCTGTGCAGCAGCACAAGGACTGCCAGGATGGCACAGGGAACGAGGCCTCTCATGGTACCTGCAAAGCTGAACCTCTCCTAACCTGGATAGAATTTATTTTCTCTAGGTTTGGTCTTTCTCTGCCTCTTTTTTTTTTTTTTTTTTTTGTCTCTCAGACTTTCTCTCTCTGCCCAGCACTCGAAGCTTATAAAGACTTCACCCAGCGTTGGTTTGGTAATCCATTAATCCAAGCTTTTTATGGACATATCATAAACCCCCAGAGGGCTCTCAGTTTTCTGCTCTTTGGCAGAGCAGCTCAGTCACACCCAAGCAGATCCTGTGATTTATGAGTCACTCAATCTCTGGGCCACGGGCAGTCAAAATATTCCCACCTGCCATAAATGAATGTGGGGATTGATCCAATGCACCCCCCCTACCCCAAGGAACTCAGGCTCCACATTTCTTGCTGCAGAGCTGGGAGGGGAAAATAAATTTTGAAGGAGAGTCAAAAAATTTGACCCAATCAGTTCCCTCTTCTGTGGGTACTAAAAAGGTGCAATTATGGAATCATGGAATGATGTTGGAAAAGCCTTCTGAGATCAGAGGCCCCATCAACCCAGCACCTGCTAATAGGTTTTTTATCACTGAAATAACGTCCACAAGTGCAACCTGCACAGGTTTTTTGAACACTTCCAGGGATGGGGACACCCCCTGGAGTGGCCTGGGCAGCTGTGTCAGGGCCTGGCCACTCTTTAGTGCCACTTCTGGCAGCACCTCCTTAAAATCCAGGTGTCCAAAGGCAGGGAGTTTGTGAACAAGCATAAAAGCCGCCAGGAATCAAATCCATTTCTCCACGAGTTTCATTCCTGTTCACAAACACGACAATGCCACATGGATGTAGAGGAAACAACTGACCTCATTCAGCTCAGGTCTGACGTCAAGCTCAGGTCCTTTGATCTGTAAATGATTTCTGGTATTTGGTGGTTTTTAATTAACGGGGACAGCAGGAAAAAAACGTTCCTTGTTCCTGCAGAGCAGGAGAGGGCAAGAGTCACCCACTGAGAACTTCCCCAAGGTGGGGTGGCACAAGGGCTCCAGGTGTTGATGTAACTCTGCTGCTGAAGTTGCAGTGAAACAACCATTCTTCCTGGAACCAAATCCCAGGAACTAAACTAGCCTGGATTTCCCAGGCATGGCCTTGGAGGAGAGAATGGGAATTCTCTGGTTCAGTATAACCGAAAAACTACAGTAGAGCTGAGCTAACCCCTGAGCTGACAGTGCCACCTGGGGACTGACCGGCCTTGCTTCTCTCCACCAGCCCACTTCATGCCTCAGCCATCAAATATGGACCCCTGGAAGGATCTTTTTTATCAAAAACAGCAGGTTTCCTCTCCTGTTCTGATTTCTCTGCTTTCTGTGCTGCCATGGCCAGGAGCCATCACTTACAAATCCTCAACAACTCATCCTCTGCCCTGAATTTCATCAGTCTGGGCCAAGGGTGGAACAGCAGAAGGCACAAAAAAGTTCCTCTGAACAGATTCCAGGGGGAATCCCTACAACCATTTCCTTCTCCTCAGCCTGGTCTATCCTGACACTTTTTAATCCTCAGTACAGGTTGGGGGAAGCTAAAGAACAGATTAAACAGGCCCTGAGGGGAGCTGGGAATTATTAAGGATGGAAAGACCTCCAGGATTACCAAGTCTGGCCTTCAGATCAAGTCCAGCCTTGGAGAGAAGGCAAGCAGAGAGAGGATGGGGTTGTGCTGCACCTGCTCCTGGGAATTCCTCCCCACAACGGCCTGGGCTGAAACCCGGGGGCTCCAAGACAAATTCAGGTGGGAATGTCTTCTTTGGATTCTGAAAAAGGCTCCTGGGTTCCAGCCTTTCCCTTGCCAGGTGTCTCCTCAGGGATGTACCTTGTGTGGTGCTGCCACCTGGCAAAGGGAGAAGGGAGAGCAGACAGAGGGACCTCCCAGGACAGGAGTCTGGCAGGGATGGGGCAGTCTGGGGGACATAAGGGAGCCACTGAGCTGTTGGTGACTGTCCAAAGGAGGGACACGAGGATGGGGAAGGGTCTTGATTTGAAGCCGTGCGATGACACAGAGGGCTCTTGGTGTGTTCAGCTGGGGAAGTGGAGACCGAGGGGAGACCTCACTGCAGTTCCAGCTTCCTCAGGTGCCCACGGAGTGCCCAGGGTGGCCTGCCAGCTGCACCTAAAACCCTAAAGCTACAGGCTTTGCTTCCTCGGGAAAGAAAGCTGCAGTTCCCTTTTTTGGTGGAATCGCCGGTCACGACTCCCAGACTTGAATGCGGACGAAGATTCCTCCCAGACAAAAGGTGGCAGGAGAGAAAGCTCCTGGAGTGCCCTAGGCAGCCCTCTAACTGCACCTTAAATCCAAAGGTTTCAGGCTTTCTTTCTGGGGGGGATGGGAATGGAAATTCTCATGTTCCAAAAAACTTGGGTAGAGCTGAGCTAACCCCTGAGCTGACAGTGTCACCTGGGGACTGACCGGCCTTGCTTCTCTCCACCAGCCCACTTCATGCCTCAGCCATCACATTTGGACCCCTGGAAGGATCTTTTTTATCAAACACAGCAGGTTTCCTCTCCTGTTCTGATTTCTCTGCTTTCTGTGCTGCCACCCATGGCCAGGAGCCACCACCTACAAATGCTCAACAACTCATCCTCTGCCCTGAATTTCATCAGTCTGGGCCAGGGGTGGAACAGCAGAAGGCACAAAAAAGAGGGATGGGTGGGAACAGATGCCCAGGAGGTTCCACCTGAGGAAGAACTTCTTTGCTGTGCAGTGGCCAAGCACTGAGTGGGTTGTCCAGGGAGAGTGTGGAGTCTCCTCACTGGGGACATTCCAGAACATTTTGAATACAATCCTGTGACGTGTGCTCCGGGACAGAACAGGGAGGTGGGACCAAGAGACCCACTGTGGTCCCTTCCATGTCAGTCCACATCCAGCAGTCACACCTGGGTCACCAAACACTCTTGTTCCCTGGTGCACAGAAGCAACCCACACACCCAGCTGAGGGATTTGAGGGATTCCTTTATTCCATTTTTCCTGGTGCAACGGGGCTGCTCTGAGCCCACTTCTGCTCTTCTCTGGGGTCTTGGAGCTCTTTCTGCTTCACCAAGCTAAGGGGGAACCATGAACTGTTCAGTTGGAGGTGCAGAGAGTAGGGCAGAGACCTTCCTGGAGGGTTCCAGGGTGTCCAAGATCCCCCTGCCCTGCCAAGATGCCAAGACCTGGCCAGGCCAAACCCCAGAGGAACCCACCCATGTCCCCACCTGGCCTGGCTGTGCCTGTGGCCACAGCTCTGGGGCTGGAGGGCAGCTCTGGCTCAGGGTCACAGCCCCAGGACCCCCTGCTCTCCTGGCACCCACCCAGCAGGGCAGGACATCCTTCCTGGGCAAACAAACCTCCCATTCCTGGGAATACCCACCAGAGGAACTGTCCTGGGACCATTTCCTCAGCTTGTTGATCTGCAGGGCCTTCATGCACTGCTCCCGGGACACCCGGAACGGCTCCAGGTTTGCCAGGACCTGCTTTGCTCGTGGTGTCCTGCAAGGACAGGGATGGAGTCCCTCTTGCCCCCTGGCTGAGACCCTGTCTGGTACAGCCCCCTGCCCACTCCTGAGCCTGTCCCTGCTCCTGTCCCTTCCCCTGCTCCTGGCCCAGCCCCTGTCCTGCACCTGCCATTGCCTCTCTCCCTGTCCCTGTCTCTGCTCATTCCTGTCTCTGTCCCAGCCCCTGCCCCTGTCCCTGTCCATCTCTCTGAACCCATCCCAGTCCCTGTCCCTGTCCCAACCCCTGTCCCTGTCCATGCCCCTTCCCACTGCTGTCCCTGTCCCAGTCCCTGTCCCAGTCCCTGTCCCTGTCCTTGCCCCCTCCTGTCCCTATCCCTGCCCCTGTCCCTTCCCATTCCTACCCCTGTCCCTGTCTCCATCCTTGGCCCAGTCCCTGTCCCAGCCCCCATCCCTGCCCACTCCTGTCCCTGCCCCTGTCCCTGCCCTTATCCCTAGCCCTTTCCCTGTCCCTGTCCCCCTGTCCCTTCCCCCTCCTGCCCCCATACCCACACTCCCTTTGGCCCCACCACCCCCTTCACCACTCCAACTTTTCCCTCCCACCTGCTCAACCCTCCCCCTGGTTTTTCCTTTCCCTTTTTCTCCTCTTACTTTTGCTTTGGCCTCCTGTCAGGAGGGAAAGGGGTTTTCATGGTCTCCTCTCTCTCTGGGGACAAGGCAGCTGCCACTCCTGCCACAGCTGCTGCCCTCTTCTTCCTCATCCTCTCAAACCGGCCGGGGGGGGAGGCAGCTTTCTCCTCTGGACTCTCCTGCTCTGCCACGAGTGGGAGCTGTTGTGTGGGGAAAAGGGAGTCAGCTCAGACATTTTGGCAACAGTCCAAATCCCATCCCAAGGGACACTTTGGTTTCCTCCTCTCTCTCCCAAAAGCCTTGACAGGAACCTTCTGCTCCCTATGGAAACCTGGACACTTTGAAGACCAAGTCCAGGGAAAAGGCCCTGGGAAGGGCAGCACAGACCAGTGGAGTCATTCCCAAGGCTCAGGAGAGGAGCCAAAAGGCATTCTGGAATGAACACATCCAAAGGGATCCTCCAAGCCTTCCTCTCCTCAGGGTGGATGCAGCCTTCCCACAGGGACACAGGACATGATCCCACACCTGTGCCGTGTACCAGGACACAGGACAGGATCCCTAATCTGTACTGGGACACAGGCCATGATCCCTAATCTGTACTGGGACACAGGACAGGATCCCAAACCCAGCCCATGTACCAGGACACATCTCACCTGCCTTCTGGGAGCAAGGACTCCAGCTCCAGGTGCTTCCACCTGCTCCACAGCTCCGCTCTTCTGCCCAGGGCTCCCAAAAATGGGAGGCAGCAAACTGCAAAGACACCACAGGAGCACTTTGTCTGAGGAACAGGGTTGTGCCCTCCCCAAAATCCCTGCACGTTCCTGCCACCCCACGGGAAGAGCCGAGTCCTTGTGCCCACTCTGGGATCTGCTCTGGCTGAGTCCAGGCACAGTGGCCGAGGGTGGCAGCTCCTCACACCCACCCAGGAGCTCGTGGCACTCGGTATTCCCCAGGGCCATCCCCCAGGACTCACCTCCCTCTCTGCCCTCCAGCATCAGCCTTTCTCTTCTCCCTTCCCGCCACCTCCACGTCCCGTATCCGGCTCGGAGAAACACGCGGGCGAGAAAGAAGGCGCTGGCCAGGAGCGTTCCCTGGGGAAGGAAAAGAAGAAGCTCCTCTCAACTGCCTCTCTGGAAAGTTTTGGACATGAAGGATGTGCCAGCAGCCCTCCTGTCCCGACCATCTCCCCCTTCCCTGAGGGTTGTGCTACTCCCTGGAGCTGCCCCACTGTGCCTTGGGGTCCCACGTAGAAAAATGTGACCTGCTGGGACACTTTTCAGGCTGGAGAGGGGATTCCCTTGGGCATGGAGGAGGTCAGTTCAGGGAGGGGATATACCTGGAGTCAGGTGGCGCTTGGCACTTGTTCTGGTGCCCTGCAGGGGAGCACTCACAGGATGTGGCTTTGACTTCCCATCCACCTGCACAAAGCTGGAAAGAATGTGGAGATACTGGTTGGAATGGGCATGGCACAGTCCTTGGAAGGAGCTGTTCCCAGCCATCCAGTTTCCAAAAGGAGGCACAACAGGAGGAGTGGAACGTTCCCCCAGAGCCTCCATCTGCAGGGTTTCTCTTAGGCAAGTCTGGGATCCCCCTGGTCAGAGGTGTTTTCCAAGGGAAACAAACACACAGTGACCAGGAACATCCCGGGACCTGAGAATATCCTGGGCTCTGCAGCCTCTTGGTTCTCAGTCTCACTCCAAGAAAAGGGAAGGAGATAGAGGACTTCTGCACCGTGGCACCCAACTGTGTCTCCAAGGCACTTTCCACACAGGTGGAAAGGCAAAACAGGCCTTCTTCCCAGGGAATCCCCCTGGAGCACTTCCCAAAGAAGCCAGAACTGCCTTGGGCTTCACATGGAATAATTCCCTCGGCACAGTTATTCCCACCCCACCTCAGGAGGAGAGCAGCCTTGGCAGCAGCACCCGACCCAGGAGGGGCAGCTCAGCCCAGGAGGGGCTGGGACATCACCCAGCCAGGAGGGAACACACCCTTGGAACAGGAATGGAGGGACTCACTGTGGCAACACCAGGACACCTCCAGGAGGCAGCTGGGAAATGTCCGTGTGGGCTATGATGGACTGCCTCAGGTTTGGTGACTGCAACAGGGAGAGAGACGTGGCAGAGATCCACAGGGAATTTACCCTGCTCAGCGGGCAGAAACCTCTCTGCAACCCCAACCTCCCTGCAACCCCAACCCCTGCTGCCCCTGTCACCCCAACCCCAGCCACCTCTCTCCCCAAACCCAAATAACTCTCCTCAACCCCAAATAACTCTCCTCAACCCCAAATAACTCTCCTCAACCCCAACCCCAACTGCCTCTCCCCCATCCTAACCCCGACTACCTCTCCACCCTTCCAACCCCAACTGCCTTTTTGTCACCCCAACCCCCCCTGCCTTTATACCCACCCTAACCCCAACTCCCCCTCTGCCATCCCCAACTTGTGGCATCTCCATCCTCCAGGCACGACCCTCTGGGGGCAGGAGAGCAGGCCCAGCCAGCAGGACCACGGGAGAAGCTGCCCAAGGGTTGAAAGGGGCTCACCAGAACCCACCTGGAGCAAACTGTCCGCCAGGTTCTCAGACTGAGCCACCTCCCGTGCCAGGTCCTCGAAGAACCTCATGGCCACGTGGCTGCCCCGGCACAGCAGGACCCCGATGTCCTTGAACACGAAGTCCAGGTTCTGCCCGCTGGACAAGGCCCACTCGAAGACCCTCCTGGTGGCCTTGACGCACATCAGCACGGTGGCCTTGGGCACGTGCAGGCGCAGGGCGACCTCGGCGCAGAGCAGCTCGTCGGCTTTGGAGAGCTCTGGGGAGGAACCACCCCAGGGCAGCGTCACCCTCAGAGCGTCACCGGCCCCTCCAGAGCCCACCAGCCCTCCCACCACGATCCAGCAGCAAATCTGGTGCCCCTTTGGGCTCGTGCAGTGACTCTCAGGGGCACCTCCAGGAGAGCTGCCCGGCAGCACCCACAGCCCACGGATTTAGGGTGTCCTGGAAGCTGCTGGCGGGGCCCCAGCTGTGTCCAGGGCTCATCTTACCAGGTACCAGTCTGTTCCCATGGGGGAGCTTGTTCCCCACCAGGAATGGCTTGTCCAGCTCGAACTCGGGGCTATCAGCCAAGAAACCTTCCAGTTTTCCCTGCCAGATGGGCTTTTTCGTGATGTGGATGGTGCCCAGGCCCATCAGCCCGACTCTCTGGAACCAAAGGTGAACGATAAGCAAGGCCAGGTCCTTTTCAGGGAGCAGACAGGGGGTAAAGGCTTGTGTGGACTCCACTGAGGGGGATCTGTGGCCTCTCCAGCTCTGCTGTGAGGGCTGGGATGGAGCCCTCAGGAAAGCTCTGGAGAAGAGCCCTGCACTGCAGGTGGTTCCTCGCTCCCTGCAGGGTGCAGGACACGCAGATCCCGGGAAAACCCAAGGAGTGCCAAGAGCTGGGAAGCGCCAGAGCACTGCCTGGGCTCTCCCACAGGCTGTTCCTCCCTTCCAGCTGTGCTGGAAAAGAAAGACTCCAAAAAAGAACTCCGACATTCTCCTGCCCAAGTGCTGCTTGTCTGCTCTCTCCACCTGCAGGGGCTGCCTGGGACACTGAAGCTGGATGAGCAAGGGCCAAGCAGGACAGGGAAGAGTCAGGAAATCCCCATGGCCTGAGGGGGGATGAGGAAACCAACCCCACCTTCTTCAGCAGCAGGTCTTGGAGGCAGCACTCAGACACACAGTCCCAAATTTTAGTGATTACTGTCGGAAAAAGAGAAGGAAGGGCCATGCTGAGGTTCTGGAGCTCATCATCCCCCCTCACCTTCCTAACCTCACATCCCCTTCTCCACAGGGACTCTTCCCAGGGAAAGCCACCAACACAGTTGTTACTGGTGACTGGAGTGGCATCTCAGTCTGTGTAGCCTCTAAAATCAACAATGATCTAATGAAGGACATATAAAAGCAATGCAATTTTCTTTCCAATTCATCGTGTTTTCTGATTCTCCAAAAACCTTATTTGTTCTTTCCTCATATTTGCTAATTCCCTAAAAACCCTGTTTTGTCTTCGTTTTGCAGTAAAATCAAGGTGCACAGAAGGGCCCTGGTAACCTGAGTCACCTTTTCTGAGCTGGCACTGAGTAATTCTGCAATTCAAACACTGAAATTGGCCCGAGTGGGACTGTTTGAGTGACTGTGGGAAATTCCAGGTGGGAATACCAGGAGAAGACAGTCAGAAATGGGGTATTTGGGTAACTGGGGAATGAGAGGCTGGGAAGCAGTGCCAGGAAAGAGCCCTGGGGGTGCTGGTGGGTGCCAGTTGGCCCTGAGTCAGCAGTGCCCTGGCAGCCAGGAGGGACAATCCTGTCCTGGGGGCATCAGGGAGGGGATTGTGCCACTCTGCTCTGCCCTGGGGTGGCCTCACCCCAATATTGGGGCAGTTTGGGGGGACACAATGGAAGGGAGAGATTGAACCATTGAAGAGTGTCCAAAGGAGGCAACAAAGATGGGGAAGGGCCTGGATTTGAAGCCCTGTGAGGGCACTGAGGGCACTTGGGGTGTTCAGCTGGAGCAGAGGAGACTGAGGGGAGACCTCCCTGCAGTTCCAACTGCCTGGGCAGGGGCAGAGGAGGGGCAGGACTGAGCTCTGCTCTGGGGGGAGCAGGGACAGCCCCCAGGGAATGGCTGGAGCTGTGTCAGGGCAGGCTCAGGGTGGATCTCAGGGAAAGGTTCTTCCCCCAGAGGGTGGTTGGCACTGAACAGGCTCCCCAGGGCAGTGGGCACAGCCCCAAGGCTGCCAGAGCTGCAGGAGGGTTTGGATGATCCTCTGGGGCAGAGGGGGTGACTTTTGGGGCTGGGCCTGTGCAGGGCTGAGGGTTGGACTGGATGATCATTGGGAGTCCCTTCCAGCTCAGGGTATTCTGTGATCCTGTAAAAAGCTGGGTTGATCCCACGGCTCTGGGGCCTCAGGGGAGCTCAAGGCCTCACCATCCTTGGAGAAATACACGAGGTCTGGGGACAGGGCGAGGAGGGAGCCGGGAAAGGGCTCTGTCTTGGCTGCAGCTCCTCGTGACCGAGCTATTCTCCTCCTCCTCTCCATCTCACCATGGTCCCAAAACTGGGGCTCCAGATCCTGGGAGCAGCTCCCCACGGCTGTGCCTGGCTCTGGTTCTTAGGGAAGTGGGCACTGGGGTGTCGTCAAGGGAGCCAGAACATCTCACTGTGACCTCAGTGTGGGGCTGTAGGGCCACATGAACGCCTGGCACCTGCCAGGCTTCACCCTACAAGGGCAAGGAGGCTGCACTCGTCCTTTTGAGGGGCTGCCCCACAAATATCCCTTTCCAAAGAGTCACCACCCAACACCAGACCCTCACCTGAGAAGCCCCAGACACAGTGACTCTATCCTAGGTTGGACACTCCCAGGGATTCAGGAGCAGCCACAGCTTCTCTGGGAATTCCACCCCAGCCCCTCCCCACCCTCACAGGGAGGAATTTTTCCCAACATCCCACCTAAACAAAGACCTTTTGCAGAAACCAGAAGATGTAGAAAGGAATTAACAAAGAATTCAGCCCACGTGCTGGAAAGCCCCTTCTAGGAAAAAAGATGCTAAAAATGTGGATTTAATTAGGACAGAAAGTGAGAAATTAATAACCAATAGAAGTAAAATACTGGCTAATGAAAAAGAATTATGTAATTAAGAACCAATGAACATTAATTTCTTTTCTTTACAAATTTTATAGATTTGGCCTGGACAAGGAATTAGGGTTGAGGGAGGACACACTTCACCCCAACCCATCTTCCATTTTTATGAGTTTATCTACAAATTCCAGCCTCCAGCGGCTCTGGGATGACACAAACACATTTACAGGGGGTAAGTGGGGAGAAAAAAAAAAAAGAAAAAAAAACAACAAAAACAACACTCAGGGTTAATTTAGCTGGAAAATATCCCAGAAATCCCCAGGTCAGTCCATTTGGCAATTCTTCTCTTTGTAGTCTCTGCCATCCCATGGCACCAGGAGCCCCAGTCCCACATCCAAGTGACACTGCACAGAATTCCCAGCTCAGGAGCCCCATCCTGTATCCAGGTGACACTGTGTGAGCATTCCCAGCGTTGGAGCCCCAATCCTGCAGTCCAGGTGATCTCCACAGACATTCCCAGCTCAGAAGGTCTCAGAGCTGACACCTCTGCTCTCCTCCTGCAGCGGGGACCCCGCAGGGTCCCCTGGTGAGGCCACGTTCAGGTAGCCCTGCTCTGAGGGCTGGCAGGGGGACAGGCCCCGGGAGGAGTCCTGGCTTTGGGCCTCTCCCTCACACTTGGTGTCTTGAGGGGTCTTCATGGCACCAAAGGGTTCCGGGAGATCCTGGGGTGGGAAGCTAGAAAGGAATTTCCACTTTAAGTCACCCTTCAAACACCTCAGAACCTTCTCCAAAGGTCTCACACCCCTCACCCACCCCCACAACCTCCTCCAAGGATCTCACAACCTCCTCCAAGGATCCCACAACCTCCTCCAAGGATCCCACAACCTCCTCCAAGGATCTCACAACCTTCTCCAAGGATCTCACACCCCCACCCCACAACCTCCTCCAAGGATTTCACACCCCGAACAAAACCAAGAACCTTCTCCAAGGATCTCACACCCCTCACCCACCCCCACAACCTCCTCCAAGGATCCCACAACCTCCTCCAAGGATCCCACAACCTCCTCCAAGGATCCCACAACCTCCTCCAAGGATCTCACAACCTTCTCCAAGGATCTCACACCCCCTCCTCACAACCTCCTCCAAGGATTTCACGCCCCTCACCAAACCGAGAACATTCTCCAAAGCTCCCACACTCCCTCACCCACCCCACAACCTTCTCCTGGCTTCTCCTGCTCCCCCCAAGGTACCTGGCACGGGAAAGTGGCACCACCTTACTCTGGAGTTGGTGTTCGGAGACGTGAAGGGTCTTCAAGTCCTGGAAGGAGGAACAGAGACTTTGAAAGGAGGAGGTGCAGGTCAGACCCTGAATTCCAACATATCCTGGTCTTCCAAGCCCTCCTCAGCTCCACTGAGAGTTCTCCCCATCAGCTCCAGCCCCATGGAGGTGCCAGTCAAGGATCTGGCCTTTGGGTCTGAACTTAAACTAAAAAAAAAAACCCAAACCAAACCCCATCCAGCCCAGGGGAGCCCCAAACAGCCCTTTCCCTCTCATTTCCACCCAAACTGGGTTCCCTCCACATTAAAACATCCTAATAAACCTCCAACTCCACCTGGCTGGTTTGAAAGGTCTTTGATTTTCCCTTTTTTATCCCTCCTTTCTCCCCCTCAAAGCTCTTCCTAACGCAGTCGGTCCCTCCCTCCCTCCCAGTGAAGTTGGGACGATGGCTCAGCTCGGCCTGGAGGGTTTTGGGAACACACCCAACCCCCCTGTTTGGGGTTCATCCTCTTACTACTGGAGCCAACTCTAAAACTGAGGTCTTTGAAGAGCTCCAGAGGTTCCAAATGAGATTCCTGCTCCCATGGAAAGGGATCCCAGGGTGCAGCAGCAGCTCAGGGGTGAGCGGAGCGGGGAGTGCACGGAACCTTCATCTCCCCACAAAGCTGGGGTGACCTGTCCCACGTTTGGGGCCCTTTCCAGCCCATCCTGGTGGATCCAGCTCTTCTCCAGCCCCTCAGGGATCAGCTCCTGCTGCTCCCAGCCCTGCCAGGGTCTCACCTCTGCGGTGGGAGCGGGGCTGCTCCTGGGAATGCGGGGTGAGGCAGGCACGTGGCCGGAGAGCTGGAGCTTGTTCTCCTCCTCCAGGGTCTTCCCTCTGAGCGTGGAAAAAGGCACGAGTTATTTTCCTTCTGGCCACGCTCTTGTTTTCAAAGGGGAATTTCTCTTTTCCAGCCCCAGACCCTCCTCCACAGTCTCCAGCTAAAGGTCAAAGATTTTGATGGGAAAACAGGCTAATTACAGCCCTAATTACAGCTAATATGGCTTTAATAATAAATCATTAAATAATGTTATTTTATTAATGTATTGTTATTAAATAATTATACGTGTATAACAACATATCATTAAATAACATTTTAATAATGTTTATTTATAATAACTTAATTATAAATAATTATTTATATAGTTATGTATAATAATCTGTTATTCTATAATAAAATATCTTTATATTAAAAGAAAGCCATAATAAAGGCTAAAATTCAATAACATTTAACATCATAAAATGCAATAAAATTAAAGAAAAAAAAATTAAGAAAAGCAAATTCAGGCACAAAACCAGGGAAGAGGGAAGCTCCCAGGGGGAGGGATGGACATCAGGAGGGTCCCACCTGCTGGGCAAGGGGGCAGCCACAGACCGGAGGCTCCAAAGGGGCTCCTCCTGCTCCGAAATCTTCTGGAGGAGCCGCCGCCTCTCCTGGAGCAGCTTCTCATTCTCGGCGGTGATCTGGGCAATCAGCACCTTCCCCTGAGGGGTGAAGAACAACCAGCACTTACACCTGGGCCTTCTCTGCCCCCTGCAAATCCCAGAGCCCTCCCAGAGGGGTCACCACCAGCAGGGATGGAGCTTGGAGTGCCCAGCCCTGGGAGGGTTCAAGGACCACGTGGCACTTGGGGACATGGGGTAGGGGTGAACACGTGGGGGAGGGCTGATGGCTGGACTTGATGAAGATCATCATCTTAAAGGGCTTCTCCAGCAACAAGGACTTTGGAATTCCATTCCCTGCCTCGTGTAAAATACCCCAAATGGAGGCTTTGGGGTCACTTCCCAGCTGAAGCAAAGGCCAATGGAGCTCAGGCAGAGTCTGGGGGGGATTGGAGGGTTTGGCTTCCCCTGAGGGCAAACCTGAGCCAGGAATTTCCTGTGGGCTTTTTGTTCCTATACCCTGGGGACAATGCTCCTGGACTCTTCCAGGAGGGGCTGGTCCCTTCCTGCAAAGAGGGACTTGGGACAAGGGATGGAGTGCCAGGACACAGGGAATGGCTTCCCACTGCCAGAGGGCAGGGTTAGGTGGGATATTGGGAAGGAATTCCTGGCTGTGAGGGTGGGCAGGCCCTGGCACAGATTGCCCAGAGTGGCTGCCCCATCCCTGGAAGTGTCCAAGGCCAGGTTGGATGGGTCTTGGAGCATCCTGGGCTGGTGGAAGCTGTCCCTGCCCGTGGACCTGGATGGTTTTTAATGCCTCTTCCAACCCAAGCCATCCCACGATTCTTTTGGAAGCAGGGATGCTCCTGCAGCCTTCCCTTGCTGGAGAAGCCCTTGGCATCTTCTCTCACCTTCTCCACTTGGAGCTTGGACTCGCTGAGCTCGTTTTCCAGCTGTTTGATCCTGCTGTCCCTCTGTTTCACCTCGTGGATGAAGCTCTCCTTGGCCCTGCGGATCTTGTCCTTGTGCCGGAGCTGCATCTCGTTGTATTTCCTGAGGAGGCAGAGACAAAACGAACATTTTGGTGGAAGTGTTACATTTTTAATTGTCAATCAAATGGAAATTGATTAAGGGAAAAGGACCCAAAGCATTTCCAAAATAATGTCAAAAAAAGAAGAGAAATTTCTACCCATATAAGGGATAATTGGCCATGTTGGCTCAAAATTCATGATCAAAAAGCTACTGGGCTTTAACATCAGACCAGAAGGGGTGTGGGGAGGAAGGAGCAGCTCCAAGGAGGGTCTCTGCTGACACCAAACCCTGACCAGCAGCACCCACAGCCCTCCCAGGGCCCCCTGTGCTGCCTTCAGCTGCCAAGGGAAGGCTGGGAGAGCTGGGGTGATTAACCTGGAGAAGAGAAGGCTCCAGAGAGACCTGAGAGCCCCTTGCAGGGTCTAAAGGGGCTCCAGGAGAGCTGGAGAGGGACCTGGGACAAGGGATGGAGGGGCAGGACAAGGGGGAATGGCCTCACACTGCCAGAGGGCAGGGATAGATGGGATACTGGGAAGAAATTCCTGGCTGTGAGGGTGGGCAGGCCCTGGCACAGGTTGGGCAGAGAAGCTGTGGCTGCCCCTGGATCCCTGGAAGTGTCCAAGGCCAGGTTGGACGGGGCTTGGAGCACCCTGGGCTGGTGGAAGGTGTCCCTGCCCATGGTAGGGGGTGGGATGAGATGATCTTTAAGGTCTGTTCCCACCCAAACCCATTTGGAATTCCATGACATCAGACACACGGGGTGTGACATCACAGCACAGTGGGGCTATGGATTCACGGGGATCTCTCAGTGCCAAATCCCCAAACAGGAGACAGGAAGGACCACACAGCAGCCAAACCCACTGCCAGGCACAGGAGGAGCGATTCCTGGGGAGGGTTTTGTGCCATCACCTCACATAGAGATCCTTCTGGTTCAGGAGCCGAACCCCCTCCTCATAAAGGGCCTTGTTCTCCTCCTTCAGCAGGGACAGCTGCTCCGAGAGCTTCTGGTTCTCCTTTCGGCACTGCAGGTACTGCAAAACAGCTCTGCTTTACTGGGGGTGGCTGCAGGAGCCCCTCTGCTCCCCTGCCCTCTGCAGCCTGGGCTGCAAAGCTTCTCTCTGCTCAATCCCAGGGGTTCCCACTACAGATAATATCCATCCATCCATCCATCCACCCATCCATCCACCCATCCACCCATCCACCCACCCATCCATCCATCCACCCATCCATCCATCCACCCATCCACCCATCTACACATCCATCCATCCATCCATCCATCCACCCATCCATCCATCCACCCATCCACCCATCCATCCATCTACACATCCATCCATCCATCCATCCATCCACCCATCCATCCATCCACCCATCCACCCATCCATCCATCTACACATCCATCCATCCATCCATCCATCCATCCATCCATCCATCCATCCATCCATCCATCCATCCATCCATCCACCCATCCATCCATCCATCCATCCATCCATCCATCCATCCATCTACACATCCATCCATCCATCCATCTACACATCCATCCATCCATCCATCCATCCATCCATCCATCCATCCATCCATCCATCCATCCATCCATCCATCCATCCATTCTGCCCCCCAGGCCTCCTCCTCCTAACGAGGGGCCATGGGAAATCCAGAGCAGAGGGAGACAATGGATTCTCTCAGACAATGGACTCTGCCCAAATTTCACTGGAAAACCTCAATGCTCTGCAAGAAAAAGGGAAGGAAGAAACCATCAAGAATTCCCATGCCCTCAAAGCTTCATCCCAGGAAACCTACGTGAGATGAAATCATGGAATGTTCTGAGTTGGAAGGGACCCACAGGGATCATCCAGTCCAAATCCTGGACAAATCCCACCCTGTCCCTCAGAGCGTTGTCCAAACCCTCCTGGAGCTCTGGCAGCCTTGGGGCTGTGCCCACTGCCCTGGGGAGCCTGTTCAGTGCCCACCACCCTCTGGGGGAAGAACCTTTCCTGAGATCCACCCTGAGCCTGCCCTGACACAGCTCCAGCCATTCCCTGGATTCTGTCCCTGCTCACTAGAACAGAGATGGGAGCTGCCCCTTGTGAGGAACCTGAACACAAAAGGAGCTGAAGCCCCTCCACCAATCCCAGCTCCACGTTTTTACTGATGGGATGGGGCTTTTCCTGCAGCTCCCGTTAAATCAGTGGGATCTGCAAGGGCTCAGCACCTCAGACCCTGTTCCAGCAGCTCCCAGGTGTCCATTCACCCCCTGGAACGTTCCTGTTCCCCCCAGGATGATGAGGAGCCCCCACACAGCCCCTCACCTCTGCAGGGTCAGGTTTCCTCTCATCCTCCAGGGCGTGCAGGGTCTTGGCCTGGAGCTCCACGTGCATCCTGGCCAGCGACGCCTCCGTGTCCCGGGAATGCCGGAGCTGCTGCCGCAGATCCTCCACCTGCTGCTCCAGGAGCTTCCTGAGGACACGAGAGTGGGACAGTGAGACCCCTGAAGTGGAGGTGACACCACCATGTGCCCTCAAGGCTGGGTGTCCCCTAAAAACATCCCACTGTCCTGGGTCACAGGGAGTGGAAAGAGGAATCAGCACATCCCAGTGTCCCCGCTGAAATCCTACTGAAACAGTGATCCCAGTGTTTATCTGAGTGATCTCACACATTGTAAGATCACCAAAGGACTTCTGCAAACTGAAGAGAAGCAGCTCCTCACCCAGTAAAGTTCACCCCTCCCTGAATATCCTACTGATCCTTCAGATCAGTTAAGTGGGTGCCATCCCCACCCGAGCTGGAAGAGTACAATTACTCATGAAATCTTTGGGGTTTGGGGAAGGCTTCCCAACCACCAGACCAACAGATATGGAAGCTGCAACTCCCAAGCTTCATCTCTGGATCCAGGGGGTGGTGACCATAAACAGCTTTCCACCTTTGTCCTTTCTTTCTCTTCCTTGCCTTATGCATTTCCTTAAGTGTTATTTTTATGCTTTAAGGTTGCTATAGATGCTTTAATATTGCTGTGATTTATTATATAAAATTTAATATTTAATATTAATATTAATAATTAATATTTAATATTTATTTAATATTAATATTTAATACAACAATATTAAAGCAATATTAAATAATAACAGCAATATTAAATAATAGCATCCAAAACAGCAACACACCCGTTTACCTTTGAAACAAAATTGTTCTAAAATAAACCCCACATACCTATTTTATGTTCAAAAACACTGATTATTCAGTGTCCTTTCACTCTAATCCACCCCAAGGGGTTTATTAACCAGAACCTGGGTTACCCTCCCCTTCTGGGTCATGACACCATGTCCCAGTGACATGAAAAAGAGTGGATTATTCACTGGGATCATCATCCCAGCCCCACAGGCTGTTGGTATCCCTGAGCTGGCAGGAGAGACCAGGGACCTTCTGAGGCAGCTCAAGTCCCCAACAATCTTCTAAATCTCCAAGAGGGGATCCCTGGAGCTCCACCAGGGATGTGGCAGATCCAAAGGGGAGGTCAAGCCAGTGGTTTGGGATTCCCTGATCCCCTCAGGAGCTGCTGTTCCCATAAACTGGCAGGACAACTCAGGTACCTCTTCAGCTGCCCCTCGTGGAGCTCCCGCCGCACTCGAGCTTCGTTCTCCCGGGCCTCCTTCAGCTCCTCCTCCAGCAGCTTCTTGTCGGAAACACGGGCCTCTGCCAGCAGGAGCTGGTGCTGGGAATCCTTCAGCTTCTGCTGGAGCTTTGAAATCTTGGAGGAAAATGGGCACAGATTAAATTTCTGAATGTATAAACCGGTGTTTGCACAGCTTTGGTCGCTCGGTGCCCAGGACTTGGGAATGAAAGATTTCCTGGTTTTGAGTCACAAGTCCATGGAGAGCAAAACCTCTGGAATGGCCAAGTAGATTTTGGATCTTGGATCAGTGTGTCATGAATTGGCAGCAATTCTTTTGGGACCCAATTTGATCCTGTAAACTTCAAAACTGGCTCCAGTGATTCCTGCAGGGGCACAGCACAATCAGTGCCAGGGGAAACACAAGGTGTTGGAAATTTCCAGCCAGCAAACAGCAGTAAATCTGCTTGGCAAGAACAGCACTGAGGCTCCCTGTGCCTGCCAGTCTCAGTCCCAGCATTTCAGGGATACTGAGCCATCACACTTGGCTTCTGTTCCCTTCCCACTAACAACAGACTTTCTTCCTACGATGTTTATCTGAGTGATCCCAAAATGGGCTTTGGGGGAACCAATTCCTGAGCTGCTCCTGCCAAACACACCCCTGAGGTGACCTCACACTCACCTTTTTCTGGGCTTCTCCTGCCCTGGATTTCTCCTGGGCCAGCCTGTCCCTCAGGCTGCTCTGGAGCTTGTCAGCTTGGGAGCACTTGGAGAGCTCCTGCTCCAGCTCCCGGACCTTCTGCTGGCTCCTCTCCCACTGTGCTGACAGGGATGAGCAGGTTTCTGTGGAGTCTGAGAGTTTGGCCCGGGCCTGTTTCAGCTCAGCTTTGACCTGAGTTTGCAAAGAAGAAATGGAGTTTGTACTTCAGCAAAGATCAGGTGGAGTGGCTTGGGTAGGAAAGGGGATTGGGAGCAAAAGAGGGATCAGGGAGGAAGTGCAGCAGATTTGATTTGGAGGTAGGGAAATTTCTCATGGGATTCCAGAGGGGTTTCAGTTGGAAGGGACCTTAAAGCTCAACCTCATTCCATGGGCAGGGACTCCTTCCACCTGCCCAGGTTGTTCCAAGCCCTGTCCAACCTGGCCTTGGACACTTCCAGGGATCCAGGGGCAGCCACAGCTTCTCTGCCCAACCTGTGCCAGGGCCTCCCCACCCTCAAAACCAAGAATTCCTACTCAATCTCCCATCTATCCCTGCCCTCTGGCAGTGGGAAGCCATTCCCCTTGTCCTGTCCCTCCATCCCTTGTCCCAGGTCCCTCTCCATCTCTCCTGGAGCCCCTTTAGACCCTGGAAGGAGCTCTCAGGTCTCTCTGGAGCCTTCTCTTCTCCGGGTGAACCCCCACAGCTCTCCCAGCCTGTTTCCATGGCAGAGGGGCCACAATTCCCAAGGAGCTGCGAGGCCCAGCTCTGTTCCTACCTTGGTGCATTCCTGCTGGAGCAGCAGGTTCTGCTTCTGGAGCTCTGCGTTCTTCTCCCTCTCGTACCTGAGCTCCCTCTCGGCGGAGCTGCACAAATTCTGCACCCGCCGCAGGTCCTGGCGCAGCTGCTGCAGCTTCTCCTCCTGCTGCTGGAACTTCTCCTCGGGCACACCCTGAGGGAGCAGCACAAACAGCAGGGGTCACACGGACAGCAGCCCCAGGGAAGGATAAAGGTTGGCAGGAAGGAAGGTATTTCAGGGCATTTGAGCAGGAAGATGGGCAAAGCCTGGCATTCCACACCGTGTCCCCATTCCCTGTCCCTGGAAGGGTTTAAAAGCCATGTGGATGTGCCACTTGGGGATGTGGTTTGTGGTGAACGTGGCAGTGCTGGGTTGTGATCTCAGAGGGCTTTTCCAAGCTCATGATTCCATGGTTCTCTCCATCCCCTCAGGGAAGCCAACACGACTCCTGAGGTTAAGGGAGAACGTGCGAAAACCCGGATGAGGGAACAAATCCCTGTTAAAATGACCCTTTCCAACCAAAGAAAGCCACCAGGTTACTCTGAACTCTTGTGTCAGAACCTCACTGAGGCAGCCAAGCAGGAGCAGCACATCCAGCCCAGCTCCAAGAGGGAAGAGGAACTCCTGACAGCAGTGCAGGAACACACTGTGACAGCCCCAACACCCCGAGATGTCACCGACAGTCTGGGGTGGCTTTTGGAGCTCCTTGGACCACCCAGCATCCTGCAAGGGCCTGGCACACAGACCAAAAGCTCTGCTGGGTTTGTACCAAAGCCCTTCTTCCCAGCATCCCTTCCAGCCACCTCTGGATCTGAATTCCCACTCTGTATCCTCTCCATCTGCTCTTGGGACTCAAGGGAATCCCCTGAAGGCCACACTTTCCTTCTTAAATACATCCCCAGATAACTCCCCAAGCTGGGAAGGGCCTTGATCCAGCACTGTGGGGTCTGGCAGTGGCAGTTGTCCTTGAGATCCACGAGGTTTTGTGAGGTTTTTTCCCCCTCACCTATTTCTATCAGGATCCTTTCCAGCATTCCCTCGTGTCCTGCTCTGCTCCACCTGCAGGGATTTGCTGCTTCTTGGATCCAGCACAATTCCAGTCCTCTCCTTTCCACTCCCACTCCTGCCCACAGGTCACCCAGCCCTCTCTTCCCACCCAAACCCTTGCACAGAATCCTTGTTCCTCCTCAGCCTCCCCATCCTGGGCTCCCCCCATCATTCCCACCCCTCCTGGCAAGGATTCCCGCTCTTGTCTCTCTCTTCCAGCTCACAGGGTAAGAAATGGTAACAAATCCCATTTACATCCCTTCTTTCTGCCACGTGCACTGACTCTCTGCAAGTTCCTACCACACTCAAAAGCACCACCCAAGGGAAAGAAGACATCCCAAATTCCCAAGGGTTGGACTGGCTTCCAGCCCACTTCAGTTGGGTTTTCCCACCCCAGTGGGGAACTAATTTGTGACCAAAATCAGGGTGCAGGTGGCAAAGCTGCCCATACCTGTTTAAGGCTCCCATCTGAACTGCCTGCTGAGCTCTGCCACGGGAGGAACCTGCTCTCCCTCTGCTCCAGGCCTGGGTTCATCCTCCAGGTCTCTCCAGGGTCTCCCTGTTCCCGGGAGCTCTGGATGCTGCGCTTGAGCTGGGAGATCTCTTCCAGCAGCAACCTTTTCTCTTCATTGCTCTCTCTGAGCTGCTTTTCCAGCTCTTCCTTCTTCTTGTTGCTCTCTAGTAATTCAGAGCTTGAAGGGGAAATTATAAAGGAGAGAGATGACTATGAATATCCCAGGGAAAACACCTGGAAAAGGGAAAAACTCGGGATGTGGGAGTCCAGAGAACGCTCAAGGGTCTCAGGAGGCTCCAAAGGGGATTCAATCCTGGGAGCAGCAGTTCTGGGCAAGGGTCAGTCTCCCTGGGACACTGTCCCACAAAACCACGTGTGTCCAGAGGCTCAGCCCTCCCTGGGAGGAGGTCACAGGCTGGCCAAGGGGTGGGAGGTGCTCTCTGTGCTCCAAAGGCACAGGGAAGCACTGGAAGGAGGGGCTTGGGTCTCCCAGTCCCCGTCTGGCTCACCTCCATCCAAACTCAGTCTCCATTGTCTCCATCCAAACCCAAAGTTGGGGCTGCCCCATCCCTGGAAGTGTCCAAGGCCAGGTGGGGTGGGGTTTGGGTAGTAGAAGGTGTCCCTGCTCATGGATGGAGGTGGAAGGAGACGAGCTTTAATGTCCTTTCCAACCCAAACCATTCCACGATCCCACGTCCTACGTGTTCAGGCTCTGGAATCAGTGCTGGAATCACCATCCCTGGGAGTGTCCAGTGACTGTGTGGATGTGGCCCTTGGGGACACGGCTTAGTGGTGGCCCTGGAGGTGCTGGGAGAATGGTTGGACTCGCTGATGTCCGAGGGCTTTTCCAGAATGATTCCATAATTCCTCAGCACACCCTGCCTGCCTCCTCCTGGTTATCCTTTATCCCAGAGCCTGGTTATCCTGGTTATCCTTTATCCCAGTGCCCAGTTATCCTGGTTATCCTTTATCCCAGTGCCACTGAGCTGACTGTAACCACCCTGGATCTAATCCAAACTTTTCCTTACTAAGGAGCCCGGATGCTCCAGCTCCCAATTTCTGCTGATCCAAAAAAGGGAGTCAGACCAATACCTGGTGACACCTGCCCTCCAAGGACACATGAATTCCAAGGACTCCCAAAATCCACAGCAGCATGAGGACCACCACTGCTGGTGGAGCCCAAACCCACAACTGGAGCTTTTTTGGGACCCTCTTAGTCCAAATATTTGCACTAAATCCAAGTATTTGGACCCTCTTACTCCAAACACCTCCTGACTCCAAGGGGAAAATCCTCTTCCCTAAGGACAGCCCTCATTTAGGCTGCTCAGAACCTGCAATAGCTGCAGAAGAAAGGTTTGGCTCCTGGCTGATCCTGCTGTCACTGAGGGAATTCCACAAAATCAGACACTGATCCCATAAGGACATGAAGCTGCTGGGCCTGTTCTTGCCAGGACAGGGAGTTGGAAAAGACTCAGAAATTAAGTCAGCAAAGACAAGAAAATACCACAGGCCTCGAGAAGCTTTACCAGAGCAGCTCTTGTTCCTCCCTCAGGCTTTTGATCTGTTCTTCCAAAAACACAACTTTAGCCATCTGTTCCTCGTAGGTCTTTGCATCTCCATGGGGATCTTCCTGGGTCTGCTCCACCCTGTGGCTCTGTTCTCTGTCTTGTAGGATTTCAGAGGCCTGTAAGGTCAGAAAACACCAGCACTTGGATTTCCTTTGCTCTGATGGAAATCTTTTGAGCCAGTGCAGGGCAATCTGGGGGGCTCCAGCAAGACATGGCTTGTGATTCTGTGGTTAAATTATCCCAGTTCTTGGAGTCCTTCCCCCTGCAGGGGCAGTAGCTGTGTGTGAACCACCACCAAGTCACGGCTCTTTATTTGATTTCATCCCATCTGCAGCTCCCAGAGATTTACAGCATGGGCCAAATCTCCTGACAAAACCAGCAGCTCTTGGGAAAGGTGTGGATTTAGCTGGATCTCAGAGAGATCCCCTGTCCAGACCACCCAAAATCCTCTCCAGGGGTGGCTGCTCTCCACCCACAACATCACCCAATGCTGGAACACCAGACAAAACTGCCCCCAAAGCTGAGAATGGAAGAGAAGACAAGAAAATAAAAGGGGCAGGAGAGCAGGAATGTGTCAGGACATACAAGTTCCCAGTGCTGGATCAGAACCAGAACCAGTCTGGACCAGTGTCTCCAGTGGTGAACCCAAATCCATCTGACACAACCACTGTTCTCCCCACTAAACACCAGCAACAACATTGATTCCTAAACATTTTTAACCAATAGCTCTGCCTGAGCACTGGAAGTTCAGTTCTATCCACCAAGATGAATATAAAGAAAATAAAAGGGGCAAAAAAACTAGGAATGTGTCAGGATACAGGAATTCCTGGGCTGCATCAGAACCTGAACCTGCCTGGACTAATATCTCCAGTGGTGAACCCAAATCCTTCACACTCTGTTCTCCCCAGTAAACACCAGCAAAAACGTTGATTCTTACAGGTTTTTCACTGGTAGCTCTTCCTGAGCACTGGAAGTTCAATTCCAGGTAGTCTTATCCCCACCAGGATGAATCCACTCTGAGCCCCAGCAGCTCCTGTCTGCTCCAGGCCCTTGGACCACCGGATTTCTTTCCATGTCTCACCTCTGGGTCTAACAAAGCACTGTCCTTGTGCTTCTCAGGGGACACATCCAGGAGATCCCTGCTGGCTGATGTTCTCTGGAGACCAGGGGAGGTGTTACTGTGGCCTGGGAGCTCAGACAGGGAGGCAGGAAACCCCTGGGGAGGAAACAGCAGGAGTCAGTGGATGAAACACACCCCGAAGGACAAGCTCAGGAAAAGTTTTCTCCTCTCAAATGTCAAAAAACATCATGAAAAACAAGATCATTGCAGCTGAGAGAACCCAACGATTTCATGCCAAGCTCATTTCCAGCACTGTTGGGAAACAATTCATCCCAATCCACCTGCTCCATCCAAAGGGAATGAACCCACGTGGGAAGCCAGGAATGCCACCAAAAAGGGTCTCTGTGCTAAAGGATGTTCCCAGGGCTCTGCATTTCACCCCATGATCGCTTGGGTGGAAAAACAGTCCCTCCTTTGGCAAAGCCACCAGCAGCTCGTGGTTGAATTCCAACCAGACTGCCAGGGATGGATGATTTTGATCCAGTGGTCCATGAGCAGGTTGAACTGTTGGGATGCAGGGCTTACAAAAGGACTCTTCCCATTACCCTCAGCATCCCCAGTTCGTGGGGATGAACAATTCCTTTCCAGCCCTTTCCTCACCCACTCTCCCACCAGGATTGGTTTGGATCTGGAGCTCTGCATTCCTGATTTCCACCCCAGCTTTCAGTGTGCATTTGTTGCAGCAGGACAAAGCCCTGGCCTGTAGATGCCACTGTTCCTCCAGCAGCTCCTGTGTCTGTGGAGCTGTGCCAACAGCTCAGGAATTCCATGGTTTTTCACTTGCATTCAAGGAGGTGACTGGACTCAGAGCTGATTTAAGGCTGATTTAAGGCCTCTCAAAGCTAAAACATGGGATTTCTGCTGGGTGGAATCCTCCCTTTTCCACTCTCCCTCAGCTCTGCCTGATCCAGGCTGTGGATCTGCAGCTCTCCTGGATTTTGAGCCTGATTTCCAGCCCTTATTCAGCCCTTGGGCAGTTTTGCTGGCACCACAAACTGTGGGCCCAGCTGGAAGCCAAAAGCTCCAGCAACATTCCCAGCAGGGAGAACCCCCCCAGGAGTCGATTTAGCAATTAAAGTGGCTCAAGCAAAGCGTGCTGAGGTCCTTGGGGAACATCCCAGGAGCTTTGGGATCCCAGCAGGATGTTCATGTCACCTCCTGTGGCTCTGGGCTGTTCTGATTCCTGCAATAAGCCCCTGGAGTCTGAAAATTCCCACTCTGCCCCGCCAGAGAATTAGGGTTTGGCTGCAAAGTTGGAATTACTGGTTTGGGATTAGATCCTCTGAAGGAAAAAAAAAAAAAAAAAACAAATTATGGAGTTAGAGACAGTGCTATGAAAAGAGATGGATTGAAAACTCTCTGCCAAAGGTTTCAAACTGGAGCAAAGCACCAAGAGAAGTCAGATCATGTGCTTGGGGGGCACTCTTGGATTTTATGGAGCATCCAAAGGGAACTGGCTCGTTCAGGGAGTCCCACATACCTGGCTGCCCAGGACCCCCTTCTCAGCCTTCAGATCCTCTCTCAGCAGCTCAAGCTCAGACACAAGTTGCTTCCTCCTCTCCCTCCGCTCTCCCAGCTGATTTCCCAACTTGTCTATGGTTTCCTGACAGCTTTCCAACATCTGGAACAAGAAACATTAGGAGTCTCTTCTCCAGCATCCTTTATTCTACCCAAAGAGAAGCAAATTGCAGGAGATGTGTCTTCTAGGAAACACAGAAAGGAGAAAAAAGGGCTCTCAAAAGTTTCCAGGGGGATTCCTGCCCCTCACACCCAGGGCTGGCAGGACTGGAGCCTCCACTGACCCAAGGTCCCTTGAGAAGGTCCTCTCCCTCCTGTAAGAAGCTCTGTCTCACTGAAACATCAGAAAGATCCAATTGTTGGGAACAAATGGACCTGCTGGGTTTAAAAGTACCTGCAGCCCCCCTGGTTTCACTGAACCCTGAACAAGAAGTGAGAACCTTCACACAGGTAACACCTTCACCCTCCCAACAAACTCCTCAGCTTGCAGAGCTGAAGGCCAGACCATCCTCCTGTCTCCAGGAGCTGAGGGGCTCCAAACTCCCAGGAGGTGCTGACAAAGAGCATCCCCAGGAGAGGGGGTCACTTGAGATGCTCCCTCAGGCATCCCTAAATAAAACCAGTTGATTTCTCAAGGGGAAAGCTCTCACCTCCTGCATCTCCTGCGCTCCAGACGCCGCCTGCTCCTTCCTGGCCGTCTCACTTTTGCTCTTCTGCACCTCAAGCAGCTCTGTTTCTAAACTGGTGATCTGAACATGAACAAACCATGAGTTAGAACCACGCCAGGACTCCCAACTAAATGCAGAATTCCTACTAAACTGCTCCTTGTGCTGCTGTTCCAGGAGAAGCCCCACTTATAAATATATATTATCTATATTTATATATTTATATTTTTATATATGTATAAATATATATTATATATATTTATATGTATTTATATATATTTTTATATATTTTCTATATATTCATACATAAAAATATATTTTGTATATTTTTATATATTTTTATATATTTTTATATATGTACATATTTATATATATTTTATATATTATATTATATTATATATATATTTATATATTATATATTATATATGTAAAAATATATATCTATATCATATATATAATATATATTTATATATTTTAAGCCCCACAAATATATTATTATCTATAAATTATTATATAATATATGTTATTTTATATATATATATATATATATATTTAATATATAGGGTTCTTTAATACCTCGAGATGGCATTAAGAGAATAAGCCATGGGCTTGTTCCCAAGAGGTATCTTTATTAATTTAGGGGAGAAAAATAAGGGCACTTGGCAAAGGTTTACTGTGATACCAACTGAGCACATGCTAATCCACAACAATTAAGTCAAGATCCAATCCATCCACAGCACTTAAAATTTAATCCCTTCAGCTCCAAGCCCCATAAAGCATCAAGAAAGGAGCAAAGAAGGAGGAGCAGAGGGAGCAAGAAGAGAGGGGGAGAAAGAGGGAGAGACAGCTCATAGAGCTGTCACCAGGATCTTGGGGAAGTTCTTACATGTCCAGACAGCAGAGCCAGGTGGCAAACACATCCCCTTGGTTTTATCTGCTCTGGTCCCTCTGCCCAAACCCTCCAGGGGGGACTCTGACCCACCAGCCACTCTGGGGTTCCAGGCCAGAGAGAGGGGTGGTGTCCTCAGTGCCAACCTGAGCTGGGTGAGGGGCTGCAGGAGCTGGGGGGTGGGGAAGTTTTCCCGAGCTCTTTGGGACTGGCAGCTGCTCCAGGGCTTCTCCATGAGAGTTCCATGAGGGATACAACACCACCCCACTTCCACGTGGTCCCACCCATCTCTTACCCCTCCACACCCCCCACAAGGTGGTTCTGACCCCATAACCACTGATCTGGTGTCTACAGCTGATTTATCCAAGCAGATGTTCAGACCAGACTTGTCCTGGTCCCTCCACTGCTCAAAGGTTGTCAGTCTCTCCCTCAGGGCTCCAAGGACTCGGATTTTGGGACCCTTCAGCTCCTCCTGGAAGGCAGGTGTTTGTGTGGACAAGTGCTCACTCTGCACATGGATCATCTCCCTTGGGGGGATCCTTTGGGATGGATAATGGGTCCTGCAGTTCCAATTCCCTGCCAATCCCAGCCCATTTCCCCTTTCCAAAGCCCAGGAGCTTTGCTCTCCCTGACAGGCTCCAGAACGTTCTGGCCCTGCTGGAGCTCCCAGCACGGACTGGTCACTCAGACCCAGCAAAGCTGCTGCAATACTGGGATTTTAAGACAAGGAAGTGACCCAGCCAAGGTGTTCCCAGGTATTAAAAGTGGGGTGAGACATTCAGACCTCTCACTGAAGAGCTAAAGAGCAATAAACCCCCTCCTCTTGCACGACTACGTGAGATTTTAGGGTTCAAGCAAGGCTTTGGTGTTATGAAAGAGATGTCAAAGGCAAAACACACCTCCCCTCCTCACCCCCAGCCAGCCTTTGGTCAGAAGTTGATGCCCAGCAAGGCACTTCCATCATTTTGCTCATTTTCCCTCCAAGCCACCAACGTTTCAGCCCTTCCTTTGTGCTCACAGGTCCCGTGCCAACAGGACAACAATCCTCCCACTGTGCTCTGGGCCTGAGTCACAGCCTGGCCAGCCCAGGCTTTTGGAGTCGTGCCAACCCATGGAAACCTCCCAAGTGCTTCCCACATGGAGCAGGGCTGGCAAAAACCCCCAGCAGTGCAGCCCTTCCCTGCTCCCCTCCAAGGCTCCCAAATCCTCCCCCTGGGGATGTGGGGGCAGCTCAGGCCCCTCTGTCTGAGCAGAGGGATCTAACCAGGGGTTAATCCACCTCCTCTTCCATCCCAGCTCTCCTCCATGCCCTGCAAGCCTCAAATCCAGCCCAAATTACTTCACATCCCCTTGGTTACTCGATGCCATGACGTTCCCAGGGATCTGTTTAACAATCCACTGAGCAAAGGGGGGATTTGTCCAAACTCTTCAGTCGGATCTGAGGATGGTTGTGTTTGTTCTGCTCCAGTGGGGAACAGTTTGGTGGGAGCTGAATAAGCCCTGAGTCAAACAAAGCCCAACCACGGTGGGCAGACCCTTTTTCCATCCCATTCCAGGGCCAGCCCTCGGCTCCTTGGAGAGAGGAGACAAGCATGGCATCGTTGGCATCCTCATTAAGACATTGGAACAAGTCCTCAGCCTGGTTTTAGAGGCTTTTCCCTCCCAGAGGCTGCTGACAGGGAATTCCTGGTCTCTTCCTTCGGACAATCCATCCTGGGGATGTGTGGCTACTCCAGCATCCCTGTGGGATACACCTGCACCATCTCCTGTGCTGTGGACATGTCAGTCTTGACTGAAACCCAAGGTGGGGGGCCCTAAAATCTCATCCCACAAATCCAAGGTGCCCTGGGGACAATGTGTAAGGGCTGGTGCTCCTCCCAGAGCTGCTCCAGAGGGATGGAGAATCCCTCCCTAAAACTGAGGTTTAAACCCCCTTGAGAAAAGCAGCAGCAGCAGCAGCCTGAGAAGCTTCAACCTTTGCCCAAAGGATGGAGGTGGCCCTGCCAGGAGGCCCCATGGATCTGTCAAAGCAGATATTCCAGGTGGTGCCTCACATCTGGGGCTTCCCAAAGGTTCCCAGAGTGCCCCATGCAAACAATAAAGGATTTCTATCCACCTCCTGAAGTCAAAGGATGACCTGAGTGGATTTGTCCTGTTAACAGTGTCCCAACTGCCAGAGGGCAGGGATAGATGGGGGATTGGGAAGGAATTCTTGGCTGTGTGGGTGGTGAGGGCCTGGCACAGGTTGCCCACAGAAGCTGTGGCTGCCCCTGAATCCCTGCTTGGACAGAGCCTGGAAAAACCTGGGATAGTGGAAGGTGTCCCTGCTCAGGACAGGGGTGGAAATGGATCATCTTTAAGGTCTTTTCCAACCCAAACAAGTCTGGGATTCTGTGACAGGGACAGGAGCTGGAGAAGACAATGCTCCTGCAACACTGGGGAATCTGCACTTCCAAACAAGTGTCATTTACTCCCTGCCGAGATTTTTTTCCTCCTTTTTCCCTCTTTTCTGAACTGGCAGGTTTTTTTCTTGTCAAACTAAACCCAGAGGGTGCAGGTCCAGGTCGAACATCACTTTATTTTATCAACTAAGGGCAAAAAGCAGCTGTAATGAAACAACCCCAACCCTGGTCTGCCCCATTCTTCACTCACCTTCTGCTGCAGTCCCTCCACCTCGCTCTCAAACTGCTCCTTCTCCTGCTTGGTTTGGATCTGAGTCTCTCCCAGGATCGATTCCAGCTCCTCATTGCGCTCCACCAAATCCTCGTGTTCCTGCTCCAGTTTTTGCAGCTTGTGAAGGAGCTGGGAATTCCTGCCCTCCATGTTTTCCATCACCTCCCGGCACCTACACCCCAAAAACCAACATCAGCAAGGCCAGAACTGCATCCCAATCCTTCCCACCAGCGAGGAAAAGCCAGGGAGTTCCTCACTATGGAATATTCCTGTCCTGCTGATTCCCAGTCTCACATTCAGCATGGCCTGTTCCTAATTAGGTGGGAATTAGGGGTGATGGGGCCCTACACAAGGAAGGTCTGGGAGAAAAACGGCCAGGCATGAGGATGGCAATAAATTCAGCTGCTTGAGGTGGGAAAAGGCTTGGGAATCTGAGGGAAAAAGGGATCAGCTCCCTTTCCTCCCTGAACCTGCTGGAAGAGGTGCAGCAGCTCCCTGAGCAGCTCAGGGGAGAGCAAAGCTTTGACTTCACTTAAAAAATCCCAGTTTACACATTGAAGGTTGAAAGCCAAGTGTTCCAGTGCAGCCCTGGAGAGCAACCAAATTCAGGGAAAACTTCCCAGCACCGAAACAGGTTTGGAAATAACACTTTTGTGTGCACAGAGCCCCAGAGACCAAAGGCTGTTCTTTTAGGAAAGCAACAAACTGGAGGAAATGTCCAAAAACAACCAGGGGGCTCCAGAATCCTCAGGACTGCACCAAAATCTCCCACCCAGGGGTAGAGGAACAAAGTCCCAAAGAATATTCTAAAGGATGCAACAATTCAATCCCCCTCCAGGACAGAGCAGCAGCACCCACAGCCCCAGGAACCCCTGAAAAGCACAAGAGGGGAAGGATTTCTGCATCTCTCACCTTTTATGGAGAGTTTCACCCCCTGGATCTCTCTCCTCCTGCTCCGAGGAGGGCCAGGCTCTTCCTGCCCCACGCTCATCTTCAGCCCTCCCTTCATCCCGAGTGCCCTGGAGGGAATCCAAAGTTAGCAGAAAACTAGGATTGAAATCACGAAATCCCAGAGTGTTTTAGGTTGGAGGGACCTTAAACCCCATCCAGTTTCATCCCCTGACATGGGACACTCTCCACCAGCCCAGGTTGCTCCAACCCCCGTCCAACCTGGCCTTGGACACTTCCAGGGATCCAGGGGCAGCCACAGCTTCTCTGCCCAACCTGTGCCAGGGCCTGCCCACCCTCAAAGCCAAGAATTCCTTCCCAATATCCCACCCAAATCCCCATTTTTCCAATCTGAAGCCATTCCCTGTGTCCTGTCCCTCCATCCCTTGTCCCCAGTCCCTCTCCAGCTCTCCTGGAACCCCTTCAGGCCCTGGGAGGGGCTCTCAGGTCTCCCTGGAGCCTTCTCTTCTCCAGGTGAACCCCCCAGCTGTCCCAGCCTGGCTCCAGAGCAGAGGGGCTCCAGCCCTGGGAGCATCTCCATGTTTTCCTCTAGACTTTCTCCAGCAGCTCTGGGTGTTCTCTGTGTGAGCTCCGGGCTCCCTGAGTCCCTCATAAATAAAACACCATCACGAGCTCCATCAGCCACACAACCAGAGCTAACCAGGGCAGCAAACCCCCCCCTATCCCAGCCCACGGAGAGCCTGGAATGCAGAGGGACCCTGTTCCTCTGGAATGGTCAAAAAAAAGCCCTTGGAATTACCTGGAGTGAGGCTGCTCCAGGCTCCTCCGGCAGGGACGGCCCCAGCCGCTCGCTCCTCTGGTACTCACAGATCTCCTCCTTGAGCTGCTCCACCTGCAGCACAGAACACTCCTTTGGATCTTTCCAACAATGTTCATCTCTCTGTTGTGGAAAATTAAGATTTCCCCCAAATTTGCTGTAGAGGAACTTCAGGTTTATCAGTATTCATGAATTTTTAAATTATTTTTCATCTTTATCAGTGATTTATTATTGTTCCTCGTCTTGAGGGACCGGTTGGGATCCTGTGGCTGCTCCAGCTGGGTGGACTCAGAGGACTGGGAGAGGAAGGGCAGGAAAAGGGGGAATGTCATGAAGCATTAAAGGGTGATTATCCTTAATTTCTTTCCCTCCCTGACCACACACTGTACTGAGCAATGAGATCCCAACTGCTGATGCCCAGGACACCTCCCAGCCCTCCTGCCCTGAGATCAGTGGAATTCTGCCCTTGGCAGCAGCTGCTCCCACCACAGGCACTGACTCCATGGCCCACAGGCAGAGAAAAGACATTTCAGGACACAGAACTGTTGGCAAAACTGCATTAAATATTAAATATTAAAAGATATTTAAAAATTGTATTTCTATTTTATGATATCCCATGCACACACATGCACCCATAGTGACTGAAAGGAGCAATGTCCTCAAGCAAAGGCAATATTATTTGGAATTTAAAAAGAATAAACTGATGAATTAATTAATTAATTTTCTTTTTATATTATACTATTACATTTTTATACAGCCCTAGAAACAAAGGGTCATGTAACTACAAGGTCTGAGGTGAAAGACGTAGAAGAACCAGCAATTTTTGCAAAGCAAGGAACGTAATTAGGCAGTTAAATTTTAAACCCCTCAGACGTGAATAAATTAATTCAAGATATTATCTGATAAATATCTTGAGATGATCTCCTCAGAGGTGTTTGTGTTCCTTTAAAAATACCCGTTTTACAAGAGAGGACTGCAAGATAAACACAGAGCTCAGTGCTGGGATGGCAGAAACAATTCCAGGCTGCTGAAGGGCTGATGTGGAGGAATCAGGAGATAAGAGCAGGCACAGATCTTGTGCCAAATGACACATTTTAATAGGAAACAGATTGGGTTTATTCCTTCCCTGTTGGCAATCCCAGTGAGGAACTATCCTGCTGATGGTCCCTTAACTGTTCCTTCATTCAGGATGGCACTCAGAGGATCCTGGATGTGTTCCATCAGTAGTAATGTCATAGGAAGTCATTCCCTTAGGAAATCCCCTACAAAATTAGCAAATCAATCAGTGCAGCTGCATTAAAAGAGGCTGAGAGGGACCAAAAATCAGCATCAGTTTAAAAGCTGATGGGTGGTGGGTTTTAGGCTAAGCTTAGCAAAACTGGAGGCTTTAACCCAGGCCCAGGGAGAGGGTGGATGTGTTGCTTCCTCTGTTTATCCACCTGATCCGGGGCAAAGGTGGGAGCTTGGAGCTGATCCTGCTCCCCTGGGCACAGGAAAATGTGTCCCAAAGCCCCCAGAGCCCTCCCTCACTCTGAGCCCATCTGGGCCCTCTGAGCATCAAACTCTTCCTGCAGGGAGGAGGCTCCAGAGCTGCATTTCTGGGGATTTGTTCTGCCCATTTCCCAGATTTTATTATTCCAAGAACACAAAAACAGCCAAACAGCGGCCCTGGAAAGACTGGAGATAGAACACAGAGGGGAAGGAGGGAGGCAGGGCAGGGAGCAGGGATGGCTTCCAGGAGCCAATCCAGGACTATCAGGGAGCAGGGATGGCTTCCAGGAGCCAATCCAGGACTATCAGGGAGCAGGGATGGCTTCCAGGAGCCAGCCAGGGCTGTTGGCCCCACCGAGGCCCCTCAGGGGGGTGGCAGAGCAGGAGTGGGGTGGGTGATTGCTCACCAGCTCCAGGAAAGCTTTCCTCTCCAGATCCAGCGTCTGGACCCGAGCCCGCAGTGCCAGGATCTCCTTATCCAGCCGGCTGTTGTGCTCCATGGCCTCCTGGAGCTCAGTCCTGCCTGGAAAAGCACAGGACAAGACAAACTGGTCACTGAATCCCAGCTGAGTTGGAAGGGACCCACAGGGATCATCCAGTCCAACTCCTGGCCCTGCACAGACACCCCAACAATCCCACCCTGTCCCTCAGAGCGTTGTCCAAACCCTCCTGCAGCTCTGGCAGCCTTGGGGCTGTGCCCACTGCCCTGGGGAGCCTGTTCAGTGCCAACCACCCTCTGGGGGAAGAACCTTTCCCTGAGATCCACCCTGAGCCTGCCCTGACACAGCTCCAGACATTCCCTGGGGGCTGTCCCTGCTCCCCCCAGAGCAGAGCTCAGTCCTGCCCCTCCTCTGCCCCTGCCCAGGCAGTTGGAACTGCAGGGAGGTCTCCCCTCAGTCTCCTCTGCTCCAGCTGAACACCCCAAGTGCCCTCAGTGTCCTCACACGGCTCCAAATCCAGGCCCTTCCCCATCTCCATTTCCCTCCTTTGGACACTCTCCAATGGTTCAATCTCTCCTTCCATTGTGTCCCCCCAAACTGCCCCAATATTGGGGTGAGGCCACCCCAGGGCAGAGCAGAGTGGGACAATCCCCTCCCTGATGCCCCCAGGACAGGGCTGTCCCTCCTGGCTGCCAGGGCACTGCTGACTCAGGGACAACTGGCACCCACCAGCACCCCCAGGCTTCTCTCCTGGCACTGCTTCCCAGCCTCTCATTCCCAGTCTGTCCATACATCCTGGGCTGCCCCATCCCAGGGCCAGAATCCGGCACTTCCCTTGTTGAACTTCCCATGGTTGGTGATTCCCAGCCCTTGGATCCATCGAGATCTCTCTGCAGGGCCTCCCTGCCCTCCAGGGACTCAAGAGCTCCTCCCAGTTTTGGGATCACCTGCAGACTTGCTCAGTGTCCCTTCCAGTCTTGCATCCAAGTCCCTGATGGAGATGTGGGAGAGCACAGGGCCCACTGGTGACAGATGACAGTCTGATGTCACCCCATCACTGATGTGACCCCAGTCCCTGCTCTGGCCCTGCCCCAGCTCCATCAGGGCTCCCAGGCTGCCCACACACTCATGGAACACCATCCTTGTGGAACACCTGGAACCCATCCCCATGGAACACCATCCCCATGGAACACCATCCCCATGGAACACCATCCTTGTGGAATGCGTGGAACCCATCCCCATGGAAACCCAACCCCATGGAGCACCATCATCACGGAACACCATCCTCATGGAACACCATCATTATGGAACACCATCCTCATGGAACCCATCCCCATGGAACCCATCCCCATGGAACACCATCCTCATGGAACACCATCCTCATGGAACACCATCCTCATGGAACACCATCCTTCTGGAATGCATGGAATCCATCCCCATGGAACCCATCCCCATGGAACCCATCCCCATGGAACACTATCCTCATGGAACACCATCCTCATGGAACACCATCCTCATGGAACACCATCCTCGTGGAACACCATCCCCATGGAACCCATCCCCATGGAACACCATCCTTGTGGAACACCTGGAACACATCCCCATCGAGCACCATCCTCACGGAACCCATCCCCATGGAATACCATCCCCATGGAACACCATCCCCATGGAATACCATCCCCATGGAACACCATCCCCATGGAACACCATCCTCTCCCTCCCCCAGCAGATCTCCAGCTTCCAGGAGATCCAGGTTCAACAGCAGTGCTGTGTTCCCTACGCTCCACAGTTATCCCAGGGATTCCAGTTTGCCTCTGGATCGTAGAGAATCCCACCCCCATCTTTAGCACAGGATTCACAAATAGCAAGGAAAGCTTTGGAAAACCTAAAGAACCCAAAAATTCCTTATTTTCACCGCAAAATGCCTCACTGCTCCAAGCGGGAACACAACCAGAATTACTGTATCCATGTTTTCCAGTCATTAATATTTATGGAATGGCCAGGACAGGAAAACTGTGGCTGCACAGCAACCCTTCAAGGCTGAATCAATAAACCAGTGCAATCACAACACACAGTTAATGCAGACTCCCAGTATTCCCAGTGCAAAAAAAACAGGGAAAGGTGTTGGGATGAGGAGCACACTGACAGAATCATGGCCCAAAAACCAGGGAAGAGACAGTTCTCTTCCCAGAAAAGGGAAGAAAGAGTTTTTCCCTTTCCAGCTTAAGGGGTGGGCATGGGAAATTTCAGCTGCAGATTGATTTTTATTCAGGCAAAAATCAAAACTCTCTCCTTGTTTGGTCCCAATTTGGAAAAAACAGGGAAAAAAAAACCACAATCCCAGTCCCTGATTCAAACCAGGAGAGGGACAGGGACAGGACAGGACAGGAAAGGAAAGAATAGGAAAGGACAGGAAAGGACAAGAGAGGACAGAAGAGGAGAGGAGAGGACAGGAGAGAATATTTATTCTAGTAACGATCAGTGATTTCTCTGAGGGTTTTTATTAGCAAATAAATTCCCTTACTCACAGTTTGCAAGGCCTTGTATTCATCTGACACTCCAGCAGATCACAAAGCTCAGGGAATATGCAGGGAATGATCCATGGGGGTCCCAGGCTGGAGCTGCTCCGTGCTCTGTGTGCTGGAGCTGCCACTGCCGGGCTCACCCCATCCCTGGGGACACGTGGATCAATCCACACCCCCAGCACGGCCCTGCCTGGCATTAGAGGGTTGTGGGTGACGGGGTTGGAAGCTGGGGAGGAGCTGCCAGGTCCTGGAAGCTCCTGGGGTGAGGTCCAGGCCCTCACACACAGCACCAGTACCTGCCACTCTCCCCTAAAGCTGAGCCTGGAGTCTCCTGGAGTGGCTTGGTCTCCCGTGGGGCTGGGATGTGTCACCTCAGCCCAGCTTGCTGCTCTCCCCTGGAATTCTGCATCACAGCTTTGGGGGCTGTGTGGGGTGATGGGTAAAGTTAAACCCAGAGGGGATTCAGAATTTCAGGTGAAAAGCAGCTGCCACTCCCTGGATGGACAGGGGTTGAGATGCTCCCCAGAACAACCAGAAACATCTGCCCAGAGGGACAGAACGGAGTGTGGGACCAGGCAGAGAGCAGGTGGGCTCCTCCATCCTCATCCCAGCAGAATGGGAGAACATTGCAGCACTGAGATCAGGGAGAGTCAGGATGTTCTGCTGCTGAAGCCACATCCAAACCCCCTCCTCAAGTGGCCAAACCTTCTCTCATTGGGTACACCCATCAGAAATTAAGTTTTTATGACTAGAGCCACTCAAACTTCACCCAAACATAAAGAAAATGAGGAAAAATCTGAACTCCCACCTCTCACATGGCAAGGACAATGTAAGGAACCCCTTCCTCCTACAAAAAAAAGCAGCCTGTGTCCAGCAAAGCACCTGGACCATTCCAAGAGCAGCTTTACCACGTCTGCCTCCAGAAAACTGTTCCTTTCCACAGTATTTCAGTATATATATAAATATTTCAGTATTTATAGAAAATACTAAAAATGAATAACTCTTCAGGGCCGGTCAGGAACAGTTATTTCAGGAAGCAGGTGAAGGGACACAACCAGAATGAATGGATTTGTCACTGTCAATAATTGCATTCCCATCTCCTACGGAGCAGAGATTTTTCCCACCTGATTTCACACCTGATTTTCCCACATTCCAAGCAGAGAGGACACAGCAGAGGCTGCCCCCACATCCCCAGAGGTGGGGTGGTGACCTTACCCCGAGTGGGCTGGTGACAAGCAGGAATTAGGAGTGGCTTTACCTGCTCCACTCTGCTCCTTGCTGGGTGCATCCAACCCCTCTGGCATCCCCTGGAGCTCTTCCTGGGCCACCATCAGCCTCTGGGGAGCCTCATCCAGCTCTCCCACAGCTCCTGCAGGTTCCCTCTCCAGCTCTTCCCTGCAGAACTGAAGCACAGGGGTTAAAGTTCCACTGGAAATCAGAAAACCCGGGGGAGATGGGGCTGAGGCAGAGCTGTTTGTCCCCCTCTCTGACATCGGTCCCCTCATCTCCAGTGCCATTTCTGGGAGGTGATACCCACAGGGCAGCCCTGAGCCAAAGCTCTGAGTGTTCCCTGGCTCCCAGCAGAGGGGATTCACACCTGCACTGGCTGCACAGCCTGCGGATGAGGCTCTGGAACTGTTCAGATCGTGAGTTTTCATTCTTAAATCAATAAAAACCCTCCCAGTGGGCTCAGGAAGAGACCTGAAATAGGGTAGAGACCACAAGTCTGATGAGGAGAAGCTGGGGGGACTCAGCCTGGAGGAAAGGAGGCTCAGGGGGACCTTGTCACTCTGCAACTCCCTGATAGGAGGAGGGAGTCAGGGGTGGGGGAAAATCGGGCTCTGCTCCCAGGGAAAAAGGGACAGGATGAGAGGAAACAGCCTCAAGTTTTGCCAGGGCAGGTTTAGGTTAGATATTAGGGAAAATTCCTTCCTGAAAAGGGTGGTCAGGCAGTGGCACAGGCTGTCCAGGGCAGTGGTGGAGTCACCATCCCTGGAAGTGCTCAAAAAACCTGTGGATGTGGCACTTGGGGACACAGTTCAGTGGTGAACATGGCAGTGCTGGGTTAATGGTTGGACCTGATGATTTCAGAGGGCTTTTCCAACCTTCTGAGTCTATGAAATCCCAACTATGAGCTGTGCCACCAGCAAGGAAACGTGTATTTCCTTTCTCACTGTCCTTTAGGAAGCAGCTGGGGGAGTCCAGCTCCCAATGCCTGGGGAGTGGGACCAGAGCCAGCTTTGCACAGGAGATTTTAATGCACAGCAGCACCAGCCAGAGCATGGCAATGTGTCCCTGGGCCCTGCCATGTGCCCCTTGGCCCTGCCATGTGTCCCTTGGCCCTGCCCTGTGCCCCTTGGCACCACCGAGGGGGATTTTCAGCTCTAACATGTCTTGACCAGGGGCATGTTGTCATCGTGCCTTAGATTTGAAGGGAATGTTTTAATCAGAGTTATTCCAAATCCTTGGGGAAATCCCCCACTTGTACCAGTGAGTACTGGCAGCTCTGTGGGTTCACTGTTTTGTTTTTTTTAAAACCTCTGATATTCTGGATGTGCCTTTCAGAGCCAGAGGGCTCAGCTTTGTCCAGAGATTGACTCCCTTTATCAGAGTAACACTGAGAGACTCAGGAGCACGGAATGGTTTGGGATAGAAGGGACCTTAAACCCCATCCAGTGCCACCCCCTCCATGGGCAGGGACACCTTCCACCAGCCCAGGGTGCTCCAAGCCCCATCCAACCTGGCCTTGGACACTTCCAGCTTCTCTGGGCACCCTGTGCCAGGGCATCTGGTCTCACCTGAGGGGGGCAGGGGGACAGAGTCCAAATTTAATTGGCCTTTGGGGTGCAAACACACACTGTGGGCTCATGTCCCGCCTTCCATCCATGAGAACCCCCAAACCCATCCCTCAGGCTGCCCCCTGGCCTTTGAGCCATTTAGGAACATGTTCCTTCTCCAGCTACGAACCCAGCAGGTCGGGGTCACTGATATTTGGCACTCCTAGAGATGTTCCTGAGCTCCCCCACACACCACGACCCCAGAAGATTTCCCCATGGATCTGTCAGAGCTGACCACACAAACTGCAGGTTTGGACCCCCCCATTTCTCCCTTAGTGGGGACACATCGAAACAATCAGTTCTGCTTGGGCAGTCAGGCTAAAAGCTGAATTCATCCCTGTACCAGACAGGACAGGGCTGGCCCTTCATCCCAAGGGTGGGACAGGTCAGCTGGGAACAAGCAAGGCCACACATTCCCGCCAACAGAGTAAGAGGAGCAATTAACCCATTAACCTGTAACACTGTGGGGACTCTAATGATTCTGTGAAACAAGAGTGATGCTCCCCTGAACAATGGGGTGCTTAATCCACAGTTTCTGGTTCACAGGGGTGGACAGCAATGACATCATCTGGCGGGAATAAGCAGTTTCAGGGAGCCTGTTTTCCGGGAAAACGGATCTCCCAAAGTGTCCTTCACCTGGTTCAAAGCAACAGAAACGGTGCCCAGTGTAAGAACTGGGGAGAACTTGTGTTTGGTTGAAAACAAGGAGCATTTATGCTTATAAAAATTCCCTGGAAGTGTCCAAGGCCAGGTCCAGTGGAGGGTGTCCTCCCAACCCAAACTGTTGTGTGATTCCATTCCTGTCAGCAGGAAGAAACTGGAAGGCACAAAAGCAGGAGAAGGCCAAGCCCTGACCCCTCTTTGAGGTCCTGCCCCCTCCCTGCTTTCCCCCAGCTCCACCTCCTTCCTCACTGCTTGGGCACTCAAACAGCAGTTCCCAGAATTCCAGAATGCTCCATGAAATAGCCACATTCGGGAGTAGGTGGGAGTTGGTGGCCTTAAAATCACAGAAGGGACCCCCAGGTATCACCCAGTCCAACTCCTGGCCCTGCACAGACCCCCCAACAATCCCACCCTGTCCCTGAGAGCTGTGCAGGTGTGGGAGCAAATCAAAGGCAAATGCCCAAGTGGGGAAACTAAGAAAGACACAGACTCAGACTCAAAGAATTCCAGCTTGGTTTGGGTTGGAAAGGATCTTAAAGCCCACCCAGTTCCACTCCTTGCCCTGGGCAGGGACACATTCCACAAGCCCAGCCTGCTCCAACCTGGCCTTGGACACTTCCAGGGATCCAGGGGCAGCCACAGCTTCTCTGGGCACCCTGTGCCAGGGCCTGCCCACCCTCCCAGGGAGGGATTTCTTCCCAATATCCCATCTAAACCTGCTCTCTGGCAGTTTGAAGCCATTCCCCATGTCCTGGCACTGCCTGCCCCTGTAAATAGTCTCTCTCCACCTTTCCCGTAGCTCCTTCAGGTATGTCACCACTGAGGCCTCAGAGATAGGAGAAATAGTTGTAATTGCAGAAATATCCCAAAGACATTCCTTTCCCAGCCTGAGCAGCTGAGCAGGAGGTACCTGGATGCCCTCTGTGGTGCTGTGGAGCAGTCCCAGTTTCCCCAGCAGGGCCGTCCTCTCCACCAGTAAGTAGGCGACCTGTTCGCTGGCAGCGCTGCGGGCGATCTGGGACAGCCCTTCCTGCTCCAGCATCTCCTCCACCTCCTTCAGCTGGGCTTCTGCAAGGCAAGGCAAGGCTTGGGGTGAGCAGAAGAGCAAACAGGGCATGATTTCCCGCAGATCTGCTTCCCAGATCCTCTGGTTCCCCAGTGCAGCAGCTCCCGTTTCTCCTGGAGCCCAACGGTTCCTCCGGTCTCTCCTCCTGCTTCCCACTCCCTGTTCTTACCTGTTATCTCAGCCCTATTCCCTCTCTCAGAAAGTTTCTGCTCATCCATCCCCTTCCCTGCCTGCCAAGCCATAGGACCTGCTACACACCCAGCTGGAGTTCTCCTGCCTGGTTTCCAGTGGAGGAGTTTCCAACCCTCTTCTCCTCCCAGCCTGGTTTATCCTCACCCCATTAACCCTGAGGGCAGCTTGGTGGAAACTAAACAGGTTAAACATGAGGGAACCATGGAATCATTAAGGAAAAGACCTCCAAGATTATCAGTTCCAAGCTTCAGATCCCCAAGATCTCTTGGAGAGAAGCAGATATTTTCTTCAGCAAGAGACACAAAACACCAGATCACTCCTAGAGAGCATCACTATTTTCCCCAAAGAGAGAGGCAGATCTAAATATCTGTAAGAATTAAAGTGGCAATCCTTCACCATTTATCCCAAAATTATAGCCAGGGATGCTCTGTACTGGGAAAAACTTCCAGATTCAATGGCAGATTTCGTGACAGCACTTGCAGAAGTCAGTTTATGGTCAGGCATAAACAGGTGCTAAAAAGATTCCCTTGTTTTTGTGGCTGGAATTTACCTGCCAGGAGAAAACGAGGAACCTTTGGTCTCTGGAGTGGTCAGGGCAGTAACTCCTGCACCAGCTCCAGCAGCTTGTGGGGCCAGGGAAAGGCTTTTCCGACCCTCCCTGTGTAATTCATATTAAAACAAAACCAAATTTCTGGCCCAAACCAGGTTATAAAGGTTTCTGAGTGCTGCAGGATGGCAGTGCAGGGAGCTGCAAGGAAGAAGGAGGGATATTCCCAGATTTTTCACTCAGGGAGCTGGAGCTGGACAACTGATGCCCATCATCCAGGACACACAGAGCTCTGGATGAGCCTGGTCCTCCCTTCCCTGCACTGATTTAACCACCTCCTGAGGCTCCAATCAATCCCATGTTTCCACTCTGCTGTTCCAGCCCTGTGGATGGAAAACACCCTGCGGTTCCCTGGGGTCACAGAGCACAGCTCAGTCAATAGGGGATCAAACAGGGCCCACCAGCAGCTGCAGCACAGCAAACAGGGCTTTTGGCAGCAGCAAAATAGCTGGACTTACTCCATGTCCACCAGGAAGAGCCCATGGATCACAGCAAACTGACCCCAAGCTGCCTTGCAGTTTGCTCCCAGAGTTTTGACAGATCCCAGCTAAGATGAAGGGGAAACTGCTCTGATTTATGGCCAGGAATTGGACCCCCCGTGCCACTCACACCTCCCCCTGCCAGTGCTTCCCTCACACCCTGCAAATCAACGTGCAGTGGCACAGCCTCAGATCCCAGACATCTTCCACTGGCTGAAGAGGGAAAAGGATCTGTGAGGATGAGAAGGGTCTGCCATACCCAGCACAGCTCACCTGCCTGTCAAACCCACTTGCTTCTCACAAAGCCCTTCCCTCCCCCCTCCAGCAGGTCTGGGAAGAGCCAACAGGCACTGTTCCACCAGAGCACTGCTGGGTTCCCACTGGCACCTCCTGCCCTTGCTTGTTTGGAAGCAAGTTTTTTCTATTTCTATTGGTATTTTCCTCCCCCAGGATGACTCTCAGAAGCAGCAGCTCAGTGGTGTCCTCACCCCACCCCAGACCTGCCCTCCCTGTCTCTGCTGGGGGTGTTTCACCGGTCCAGCTGTCCCAGCTGCTCCAACAAACAAGCTCAGACCACAGCTATTTATTCTTTTTATTCCACTTTCGAAACAAGGGGAGGCAGCTCCCCCCAGTGTGGTGCTTCACTGCCCATTAAGAGTTGTTTTGCAGGAAGGCTTTGGGCACCACAGCACGTGTGCCATTGACCTGCCCTCCAACAACACCCCGGAGCGTCCAGCGAGAGCCATCGGATCAGGAACCGCCTGCAGGGGAGGAAAAATGTCACTCTGGGCAGAGGATCCACACGAGGTGAAGCTCAGCTCCACAGCACAGCAGGAACCAGCCCTGGCTGCTCCAGCAGGAACCTGTGCCAGGCACAGAGGAAATCTGTGAGCAGGGATTTAATCGTGCCATCAGAAACTGCTCGGGGGTCAGTGATGAGCATTAATGACCCTCAGAGCCTGAAGGGGTTCCAGGAGAGCTGGGGAGGGACTTGGGACAAGGGATGGAGGGACAGGACAAGGGGGAATGGTTTTAAATTAAAAGGGGAGGGATTTAGATGGGATATTGGGAAGGAATGCCAACCTGTGAGGGTGGGCAGGCCCTGGCACAGGGTGCCCAGAGAAGCTGTGGCTGCCCCTGGATCCCTGGAAGTGTCCAAGGCCAGGTTGGATGGGGCTTGGAGCAACCTGGGCTAGTGGAAGGTGTCCCTGCTCGTGGCAGGGGGTGGGACTGGAGGAGCTTTAAGGTCCCTCCAAACCCAACCCAGTCTGTGATTCCATTCCAATCCTTTGGGAATGTGGCACAGCACAAGCACATCCATCTGCTCCATGCCAAAGATGGCCAGGGGGATTTTTTTTTGTGAAAAGGCTGAGCTAGAATCATGGAATCAGAGAATACCCTGAGCTGGAAATGACCCACAGGGATCATCCAGTCCAAATTCTGGACAACCCCAACAATCCCACCCTAAAAGCTTTGTCTAAACATCCCTGGAGCTCTGGCAGCCTTGGGGTGTGACACTGCCCTGGGGAGCCTGTTCAGTGCCAACCACCCTCTGGGGGAAGAACCTTTTCCTAATATCCATCCTAAACCTCCCTGGCACAGCTCCAGCCATTCCTTGAGTCCTGTCCCTGCCCAGACCCCTAAATTATCTCCAAACATCCCTAGTGCCAGCACTAGGTACTGGCAAGCCTTAAAACCCACAATCTGCCAGTGATATCCCAACCCCCCCCCACCAGAAAAACCCTATGGCACTGAATCCACAAAACCCCCTGGGAACAACATGGCCACAGATAAAATCCAGATCCATGGACACGGATCTCAGCTCCCATTGCAGCCTCAATCATTGCCCCACAGCCACAAGAATCCCTCAGAAATGGAAAAAGTCCAGGACCAGGAGGGAATCGCTGGCATTCCAGCTTTGGGGAAGACCTGTCCTTCTCCTGCCACCTCGTGGGAAGTGAGAGAAGAACCAGGAATTCAGGTTCCCTGCTCCAAAAAACTCATTAATCATTTCAACCCCTTGTAACCAGCATTTTCACCTCAAAGCACCGCTTGAGGTGCCCAGAGGAACCAGAATTTTAGGCAAACCCATCTTTGGAGAGCCCCTCCATCAGATATGCTCCTTGAAAACCCAAAAGATGCTCAAAACCACGATCAGTTTGCCCAAAACTCCTTAATTTGCTGCCCCAAACGAAGCCTCTATCACAGAGAAGCTGTGCCATCACCCCCAATTTTACCTTAGGGCCAGGACAGAACACCCCACAAAAGGAGTTGATGTAACAAAGGTGTTCAAAGCACAACAAAAGACTGAAGAACATCAAAATTTAAACCCAGAAAAAATACATTTGCCATTACTGGAAGTGACCAAAGGGTTTGAAAAGAAATTATTTGAAGCGAAATTAATGAAATAATTCCTTTAAACAAAATTACTGCACCTAAAATAGTGGAGCTCTGAGGGGCTCTGAGCAACCTGGGGTAGTGGGAGGTGTCCCTGCCACGGCAGGGAGTGGAACTGGATGGGCTTTAAGGTCCCTTCCAACCCAAACCATCCTGGGATTCTGTGACAATAAACACACCCAAGTTGTGAATCCCCAGCACAACTGTCCCTCAAAGCTGATTTAAAAAATGGGGAGTTTCTGCAAACCAAAGCCAAAAGCAAATTCACTTCCTGGGTGGGAGTGAGGAGTCAATGAGAGATAAATCAGTGTTAGAAACCAAACAGAAACCAAACCACCAACGGAGCCACACGGAGAAAGTGCTAAATCCCCCAAATAAAGGCAGTGAAAGCAGGCAAGAACCTCTAAATCAATTAAAAATCAGCTCTAGCAGCTCATTAACACTTCTGGCAACCTCCCAAAGAGCAAACCACCCAGAGGTCCCTGAAGACTCCTTGAGAGCTCCCTGAAAGCCCCGCAAAGAACTCCCCGAGAGAGCTCCCCGAGAATCCCCAAGAAAAGCTGCTCTGCTCTCCAGGAAGGTTTAACACCTGCCAGGGCATTCTCTGGGCTCGTGGTGAGGAGGGATCATTACCCTGGAGCAGCTGCAGCCGTGCCAGCTCCAACCTGAGCTGCTCATTCTCCTTCTCGTACTCCGAGGCGATGGCATCCCGCTCCTCCGTCAGGGCACGGACGTGGCCCACGTAGCTTTCCACCTGGAACAGGGAAAACAGCCCTTTCCACCTGGAATAGGGAAAACAGCCCTTTCCACCTGGAAGAGGGAAAACACTCTGCATCCTTGTAGCTGCCAGAGCCTCCACAGGGGGTACAGGGAGATCTGCCACCCTCGTATTTAAAGGATAAGCTCGAATATTTGTAGGACACTCCGCCTTGGGAACAGCTGGGGATGGGAAAACCTTGACTGGGAGGGCTGGAGAGTGGGAGAGGGTGAGGAGTGGGGGTGCTGGGATGTGGGGGGGCTCTGAGCCACAGCTCTGTGGGAGATGCTGGGTTCACCACCTGCTTTTTGATGCCCCCACGTGAGGAATGGGGAATGAAGTGGGAATGCCCCGAGTTTCCTGGGGCAGCAGAATGGTTGTGACACCCCTGGACGTGCTGCTGCACACAGGGAGTGTGGGACTGGGTGGGTTAAACCTGGGGGGGATCAGAGGATCACTTAGGTTGGAAAAAATCATGGAGTGCAACCTGTGACCACCTGGGCACTGAGTGCCACGTCCAGTCCTTCCTCAGGCACCTCCAGGGATGTGGACTCCACCAATGCCCTGGGCAGCCCCTTCCAGTGCCTTGACCACCCTTTCCATGAAGGAATTCCTCCTGATGTCCAACCTGATCCTCCCCTGGCACAGCTTGAGGCTGTTCCCTCTCCTCCTGTCCCTGCTCGAGCAGAGCCCGACCCCCCCCCCCGGCTCCCCCCTCCTGTCAGGGAGTTGCAGAGCCAGAAGGTCCCCCCTGAGTCTCCTTTTCTCCAGGCTGAGCCCCCCCAGCTCCCTCATCCCTGGTGCTCCAGCCCCTTCCCCAGCCCGCTCCCATCCCAGGACAGCTCCAGCAGAGCCCCTTACGTCTCTCATATCCTGCTCCCGCCGCCGTTCCAGCTCTCCCAGCCGTGTCTCCGCTTTCCGAAGCAGCCGCCAGGCCAAGCCCAGCTGCTCCTGGGCCGGGGCCGAGGGATCTGCGCCCTCCGCCCGCAGCCAGCGCAGCACCGCGTCCGCCGGCACCGGGGGCTCGGCCTGGGGGGACAGAGGGGCGTGAGAGACGGGGAATGGGGTAAAACTGACCCCCCTGATCGCCGACCTGGGGGTACAACCGACCCTCTCAGACCCCAAACCCTGGGGGACAATTGACCACTCTCAACCCCCGATCCCAAACCCAGGGGTACAACCGATACCCCTCAACCCCCGCGCCCGGGGGTACAAACACTCCTCCTTTAGCCCCCGATGCCAAACCCGGGGGTACAACAGACTCCCCTCAATCCCCGATCCCAAACCCGAAGTACAACCGACCCCTCTCAGACCTCGATTCCGGGGGTACAAACGACCCTCCTTTAGCCCCACGATCCCAAACACGGGGCTACAACAGACCCCTCTCAGACCCTGATCCCAAACCAGGGGGTACAACCGACCCCCCCTCAACCCCCGATCCCAAACTCAGGGTACAACCGGCTCCCTGAAACCCCAGGCTGGTCCCGGCGATAAAACGACCTCCTCCAAGCCCCCCAATCCCAGGGATACAACCGGCGCGCCCTCAGCCCCTGCTGGCGGTCCCGAGGGCACCGCTGACCCCCCGGTGCTGACCCCGGGACACCGCAGGGCCCCCCGGGCCCGCTCCCCGCACCCACCGGGGCGGCCGCGCCGGCCGCGTCCATGCGGCGGGACGGACCCCGTCGCCATGACAACAGGCCACGCCCCCTTGATAACACGCCCCCTCACAGAGCGAGGCCGTGAATCGGGCTGCGATGCCACGCCCACTGCCCCGCCTCCAGCCAATAGTGTGGTGCGGGGTCGGGGTGAGGCCACGCCCCCGGTCACGCCCCTCTCGACAGGCGCCCCCTGGCGGGGGTCCCGCGGCACAGACCGGCCTCCAAACAATCCCAACAAAGCGGGCAAAAAAGTTATCCCGGTTTTCTCCGAAAAACTGCTGGAGCTGAAGGGATGAGCCGAGGGGACTAGGACAAGGGCATGGAGCTGAGCCGGGAGAGGAGAGGTGTCCGGGGAGACCTTAGAGCCCCTTCCAGTGCTAAGGTGAGACCTCCCTGCAGAGCTGCCTCCAACCCTGGAGACAGCACAGGAAGGATGTGGAGCTGCTGGAGAGTCCAGAGGAGGCCACGGAGATGCTCCAAGGACTGCAGCCCCTCTGCTCTGGAGCCAGGCTAGGAGAGCTGGGGGGGGTTCACCTGGAGAAGGGAAGGCTCCAGGGAGACCTTAGAGCACCTTCCAATGCCTAAAGGGCCTCCAGGAAAACTGGAGAGGGACCTGGGACAAGGGATAGAGGCACATGCCAAGGGGAAATGGCTTCCCACTGTCAGAGGGCAGGGTTAGATGAGATACTGGGGAGAAATCCTTCCCTGTGAAGGGGGGGAGGCCCTAGCACAGGTTTGGGTCACCTCATTCTCCTCCTTTTCCCACCCTTGTTTCACCCATCCTTGTTTCACCAGATGATTCCCCGCTCCAGTCATAAAACCAGCCCATCTTTGCTGCAAAGCCCCGTTCCATCCTCTAGGCCATTCCAAAAGAAACTTGGAAGAGAGAGATTCAAAAAGTTCTTTATATGATATAGACACCTGCACCATTTCTCCTCCTGCCAGAGGACAGAAACCAAATCCTTTCCTGCTCTGGACACCGGGACAAACGTCCTTTGGAACACTTTCACTTCCACGTATTTCTCTTTCCTGAAGCTGGGACAAGCTGTGGCCAAGCTGTGGAGAAGTGACACAGTTTTGGACGGGCCTCCAGAGCATCCTGGAGGTTTGGTTTATTTACCTGGACAGGGAATCACTCCAGGGAATCATTCCAGTTCCTCTCCAGCACAACTCTCAGCCGCTCCTCAGCCTTTCCTCTCTATGAAGGCCGTGTGCTGGCCCTGCAGGTAGCTCACAATTTTCTCCTCTATCTCCATGCCTTGTGCTACCTCCTCCTCAGAGAGGGACAGGGGGGTCTGTGAGTCTCTGGTGACGATGATGACGGAGGTCCTGCGGGATTCCAGGACGTTGGCCACCACCACCTGGTGCCGGTACTTCTCCAGAGCCTGTCGGGATTTGTCGATCAGGATCTGGGGATCCGTCTCCAGCTTGAATGAAATCACAAAGGCCTCGGGGGCCCAGTCTCTGACCAGGGGGGACAGCATTTTTGGCACCATCTTCATTGTGATCTGTGAAGAACCAACAAACAAACAAACAAAAAAAAAAATCAGTCAAAAGATCACAGTGAGTTTTAGTAAGAGAGGGAAATTCCAGCTTTGCTTCACGTTGTGTTTGCAGCGGGAAGTTCTGCAAGGCAGTGTTTGATCAGCCCTCAGCAAACAAGGCTCAAATGTCACTGCAACACTCTGTAAGTTTGACTTAAAAGGATCAGTGAAGTGCCACCAATAAGCAGGGTGTAAATTCAATTCAATTCAACTCAACCCAACCCAATTCCATGACCAAAGAGGTACCCATAAAAAGCAGGAGGGTTCTGAAGCAGAGCCACGGGAATTCTGCATTCCCAGAGCTAAACCCCACTCTGGGAATATAAATATAAGCAGAGGAAGATTAAAAAAAAAATAAAAAGAAAAAAAAGCATTAAAGCTTGAGAAGTCTGAGGTTTTCAGCTCTCCAGAATCCAGGCAGGTTATTACACCTTCAATTTTGCTTCTCTCAACTCCTTAAGGCCCATGAAGCTTCAAAGTCCCAAAACATAGCGGGGGGAAAAGTAGGAGACTTTGTTCTTCAGCTTCCCAAACTCTGGGTCCATCACTAGGAATCAGGTTGGGTCCCACCTTTCTGGTGCTAATGATAAAGAAATAACCCCAGAAACTTCTTAGATGCTGATTATATTAAATTACTTTGGTGTTTGTTGCACACAGAGCTCTGGAGTTAACTCCTCTCATTGCTGAGGGAGCAAGAGACACGAGACATCATCGGTGCAGGAGGATGGATCCAGAATCATGGAGTGGTTTGGGTGGAAAAAGACCCTAAAGACCATCTTGTTCCACCCCCTGCACGGGCAGGGACACCTCCCACTATCCCACATTGCTGGCCTTGGACACTTCCAGGGATGGGGCAGCCACAGCTTCTCTGGACAACCTGTGCCAGGGGCTCCCCACCCTCACAGGGAATGATTTGTCCCCAGAATCCCAGTATGGATCAAGCCTCTTTTAGCTTAAAGCCATTCCCCCTTGTCCTGTCACTCCAGGCCCTTGTCTAAAGCCTCTCTCCAGCCAGAAGGCAGCAACTCAAGAACTGGAGGAGCTATTCCTGGAGCACTTCAGCTCCCTGAGACCCACCTCTCCTCATCTCCATGGAAGCACAGGCAGCTCTAAAGGACAAAGCCAGAAGAGCAGGAGGCACCTCACAGTTGCTCCTTCACATTCCACAGCACAACTGCTGGCATGTTGAAGCTGCTGCCTCTCAACACCCAGACAGAGCAGTGCTGGATAACACTCCATGGATAACCCGTGGATAACCCACGGATAAGGCACGGCACCACTCACTGCTGGGGCTGGAGTTTGCCACTCAACCCCCTCCATGCCAACCTAAAAATAAACCTGGATCAAAGCAGAGCAGGGCTGACCCTGCCCTGCCCTCTTATCTGGGCCCCCCTGGTGCAAGATAAGAACAAAACAATGCAACTCCAGCATCTCCACCCCTGTGGAAACACTCACCCTCCCATTCATTCCCTCTGAGAACACACAGGAGCTGGTGCTTTGCAGCTTTCCTAGGCTTTATCCACAGCCAGGCAGGACCCTGGGAGCAAGGAGGGGGTGGCAGGGGAAGGTGGCAGAAAGGGGGAAGGGCCTCACCTGCAGGGGCCCCTCCGAGGACTGGATCTTGTGCTCGGGCATTTCAGAGGCCGGGATGTAGAAATCGGACACGGCGGCTGCCAGGTAGAACATGACACTGGAGCCTGTGGGAGAGAGCTCTGTCACCCCTCTGTGGGACTGGCCCTGTCACTCCAGGGACCCCAGAGCCAGCAGGGCCCCCCTTAGAGCCCCCCCAGCGCTGCCCCCTCCCAGGGGTCCCCTCAGACACACCGTCCCCCACGGGGGTCTGCCTTGCCCCAGATAAGAAGTCCACTCATGCCAGAGCCCCACGGGCAACAGGGCCACCTTGTCACCTCATACCTGGGCTCTGGGACCACCCTGAGGGGGTCATATTATCCCCTCATGCCAGGGACATCCTCCCTCACCTGGCCCCCACAACCACCACGTCCCCTCAGGCCTGTGTCCCCCAAATCCCCTCAGGCCTGGGTCCCCTCCCGAGGCCACTCTGTCCCCTCAAACCGGGGGCTCCCAAAGGGGCCTCATCCTTCTCTTGCCTTACACCCCCCACCCCAAAGCTGCTCCAGTTCATCCCTGTCCCCTCACACCAGGGGGAGACCCTCCTGGAGCCACCACATCCCTTCACACCTGATGTCCCCCCAGGTTTTCCCCCCATCCCCTCATACCCAATGTACCCCCAGCTCCCCCCATTCCCTCACACTGAGGACCCCCACGGGGGACCTCGCCCTCTCTCGCCCTGCTCCTGCAGCCCAAAGCCACTCCATCCCCGTGTCCCCTCGAATCAGGGACCCTCCCGGGGCCACGCCATCTCCTCACACGCGGTCCCGCTCTGTCCCTTCACCCTGAGGACCCCACGGGGGACCTCGCCCTCCCTTGTCCCCCCTCTTCGCCTCCGTACCCAGCGGTGCCAGCGCCCTGGCCGCGGCGCGCAGCAGCGCCAGGTACTCGGCCAGCCCGGTGAACTCGATGGCGAGCAGCGCTCCCTCCTCGGTGGCCCGGCGGTACTCCCGCAGCGCGGGCAGCAGCGCGGGCAGCGCGGCGGGCGCGGCGGCCACGCCGGGCGGGGGGCCCGGGTCGAGGCGCAGCGCGTCCAGCAGCGCGGGGCCGTGCGGGGGCAGCGCGCGGGCCCAGGGGAAGGCGGAGCGGGCGCGGTGCAGGAAGCACACGCCGTAGCCGAGCCCCACGAGCCGCTCGGCCGAGGCCGCCCCGCGCCGCCCGCTGCTGAAGTTCTCCAGGAAGCGCACGGCCCGCGCCTCCAGCGGCACCTGCGTCCCGCCCGAGGTCACCAGCGCCACGCGCCGCCCGCGCGCCGCCTGCGCCGCCGCCCAGGCCCGCACCCGGCGCTCGGCCGCCAGAGCCGCCGCGTCCTCCGCGTCCTCATTCTCCCCCTTCTCCTTCCCCTCCTTCTCCTTCCCCGGCTCCGCCATGACCCGCCCGCCGGAAGTGGAGGCTTCTCCTTGCAGGCCCGTACCGGAAGTGTTGCCCTGGCAACGCCGACGCTCGCCGCCCTCACCCCGGAAGTGTTGCCTTGGCAACGCGGGTGCCCGCGGACTTCGCCCCGAAAAGTTTGGGAGAAGCTCTCCAGGCTTCGTTTTGGGGACATAAAGCCCAAAAAAAGCGCGCACGTTTGTTGCAGCGCAGGGTGTGTCGGGAAGGATTCACTGGGACGCGCCCTGAATCGCATGGGTTTCATCAGTTTAGAAAACTTCCTAATTGCAGTTTCAAGGATTCCCTCACCTGTCTTACCCCATTTTCCCCCTCGAATTGCTTGTTTTGCTCTTGACACGCTTTCCTTCCTTCTGGATCTGGCTCAAGGCCTAAACCCAGTCTCGTCTGGTCCCCTTTCTCACTTTCATCACTCTCTTCCACAGGTGCTAACAGTTGTTTCAGTTTCCCAAATAAAGCACTGTAGACTTTCATTCACTTCCACAAGTACTTTGAAATCGTTTCTCTATTTCTTTGTTGAAATCACTAAGCTCAGATGAAGGGTCACAGAACAGTAATTGACATAAAAATGTGGATGACCCTGCCTTTGCCAAAGGCAGAATTAAGACTCCACTAATAAGATGAAATAGAGGAATAGCGTGCAAGAAAGGTACAAGGAAACGAGTATAATTTCCTTTGAGGAAAACACGGGTGTAGTATGAAAAATCAGAGGAAAATGTAGACAGTGAAACCAAGTAGTGGCAGTCAGAACGACCTGGAAACAGCTCAGGATTTTTGCAGGGATACAGAAATAACATTCCCATACCTTACATGCCAAACTAAGGCCGACTCTCCAATTTTGGCGGCTGGTTGCCATGGCAACGCGGGACGCTCCCGGGGACGGGGGAGGGCACCGGGCCGAGCATGGCGGGCCGGCCCCGCTGCGAGCTGTGCGGGAGCCGCCCGGCCCCGCGGCTCTGCCCCCGCTGCCGCCTCGTCCGATACTGGTGAGAGACCCCCGGCACGGGGGACAGGGGACAGGGATGGGGAGGAAGGCAGGGAGAAGGGCCGGGAGGCAGCTACGGGCCTGGGAGCAGCCCCGGGATGGGGCTCAGGACACGCATTTTGTGTCACGATGAGACATGAGAGGCAGGAACAGGCACGGGACGAGGCTCAGGATACAGGGAGAGAGCCTGGGAAAAGGCTCAGGACACCCAGCAGGCAGGGATTGACCCCGGGATGGGGCCCAGGACACCGGGAGAAGGGCCAGGATGAGGCCCCCGGGAGGGAAGGAGAGGACAGGGCAAGAGGTTGGGAATAGTCCCCGGGATGAGGGGACTTTTATCCCCCTGGATAAAAGCCAGGAGGGACAAAGCAGGAGTCAGGGACCAGCCCCAGAACAAGGCTCGGGTCACACGAAAAAAGCCCGGGAGAAGGCTCAAGATATGAGGGGAAAGACTGGGATAAGGCTCAGGACACTGGGAAAAAGCCCAGGATGAAACACAGGAAGCAGGAATAGGTCCAGGAGAAGGGACAGGACACAGGGAGAAAGCCTGGGAGGCAGGATCAGGCCCAGACAGGGCGGGAGGCAGGCATTGGCCTTGGGGTAGGGCCCAGGACATCGGGAGAAGGGCCAGGATGAGATCTAGGGGATGGGACAGGGAAAGAGGCCAGGAATAGTCCAGGGATGAGGCACAGGACATGGGGAGAAAGCCCAGGATAAGGCTCAGGACACAGGGAGAAGTCCCAGGGACAGCAGGAACAGGCCTGGGACATGGCAGGAGACAGGAACCAGCCCCAGGATGGGGCTCAGGACACATGGAGAAGACCCAGGTTGGGGGGTTTTTGTGTCCACAGGGTTGGAATCGAGGGATTTGACTGTACCAGTAATTCAGGGGGTGATTTAAACAAGGATTTTAACATCCAGCACCAGGGGGGCTTGGTAGGACGTAGCTGTGCTTCCATCTGGGAATGTCATGTGCTCTGTGAGCAGCCCAAGGGCTGGGGTTATTCCTGTGGGGAAAGTCCAGAAGGCCCAGCAGGGGACAATCTTCCCTCCCAGCACCTCCAAGATGGATAAAACTCTGGCTGTGCCCCCTTTGGCAGCGATGCCTCTCACCAGGGGGCTGACTGGAAGAGCATCCACGAGAAGATCTGCCCCCTGCTCATCCCACCCCAGCCCTGCTTCCACTCAGAACGGGACAGAAAACACGGCAAGGAGCAGCTGCTGAAGAGGCAGGTGGGTGCAGGAGAACAAACACCACTTCAAAGTTCTCCAGGGGAGGTTAATTCCAGCTTCTCTCCCTACCCAAACTGGGCTCCACGGGCTCACCTGGGGTTTTCAGCCACACAGGAGCTTCCAAACCAGCCTGGGCTGTCACTGCCCATTCCTACAACACTGAGAGGAATCTGCTGCCTGAAGCAGAGCAGGACTTTTGCCTCCACCCCTTTAGAATTCCTCTCTCTGGATGCTCCCAAGAAAGGCGACAGTCACTTCCTTGGGTGATTTGGTGCCTGATTGCGACTTGGGAGTTGTTTTTTCAAACAAAACCCCAACAATGAGGGGAGTGGAAGCACCCTCTTGTGATTCTCGAACCTCCAGCCTTTTCCACAACCCTTACTCCAAATCCTGATCTTCCCGAGGCAGCACAATCCTGGCTCTCCCCCCTGGCCAGTAGTCCATCTCCTCAATTAGTCCAAGATCCTGCTTCTTCCAGGCTGTCTGAAAGGAGGGAATCCCCTTTCCTAGAGCAGGGGGGGGGCAAAGAAATCAAGTCCCTTCCCTTCATTTACTTGCCCAGCTTGGCCCTGGAATGCTCTTTCCCCACTAAGTGCAGCCTTTTATCTCCCGTGGGGCCCCGGGGGAGGTGCAGATGTGCAGCTCTTGCCCAGCCCCGGTGGTTTGCAGCTCTTTCTCTCTCTGTTTATGGGGTGGCAGGAGCTGCTGCCCCACAGTGTTGCTAAAACACCCCACCCAGGTGCATCTGCTCCTGAAAACCCTCCCCCCTGGAAATAAATTCTCCCCTCTGTAATTGCAGAACTCCCAGTCCTGGAGTAAAAGGGCAGCAGACTGAGTTGGGAACAATCCAGCCATTGAGAAGAACACCAGGAGTCTTGTGGATTTGCCATGAGTTATTATTATTTCCAAGGTGTTTCTAGCCCAGGTGTGGGGCTTTGGTGAGCAGCTCATTGCTGTTGTGTTTCTTGGGAGAATCCAGAAAGAGGAATTTTAAATTCAGTTCAGAAGTGCTGCTTGGGGAGAGCTCGTGACAGGCTTTGGGCATCAGATTCCTCTGGGGTTTACAGGAAATGGGCAGTGACAGCCCAGGCTGGTTTGGAAACTCCTGTCTGGCTGAAAACCCCACGTGAGCCCGTGGAGCAAAGTCCACAGAAGGTGTGTCGGGCCAGTATGGCCCAGAAAATGCCAAACTTCCCCAGTTCCAAGTTCTGCTGAAGTTGATCCTTTATAAGGTCTGCAGGGAAGGTTAAAATTGCTGTCACAGGGGGTGTGGCAGGATTTTTTTTCCACCCAGAAATGCTTGAAGCTGTTCCAAAGGAACTCCCCCTTCTATTGAACCCCGTGGTTACATCACTGACTTTATAACCACTCAAATCATCCCTTACACATCCCAAGAGCCACGTGAGTGACAGCTGGAGGAAGTGCTCGTTCATTAGCTGGAAGGTAATCAGCTGGGTTAATTAGGGGCAGGGAAAGCCAGCAGGAAGGGCTGGAGGAGGACAGGGAGTCACTCTGGGTTGGGGTTCACCTGGCTGAGCCTGGGAAGGCAGGGACTGCAGACTGAGCCTCCTTCAAAGGAGAGACTTAAATGGGCTCTTTAACAACCCTTAACAATGTCTGTTCTTTGACCTTTATCTCCAGCCTGGGTAAATAAAATAGGTTCTGGGAACCGGACGTGCTGGGACACTTTGCCTTCCCTCTTTCTGAAGAAAGGGAGAGAGACTCTGGAAATCCTTTGGTGACCTGGTGACTCTCCCAGAGAGAGGGAGAGGTGAGAAAAGGAGAGTGAGAAAGTGTCTTTGTGCCCAGCAGGGTTTGGGGCAGTCAGGTTGGGTCTGGCCTGACTGAGAGGATCTGGGAAAAGGGGGAGGTTATTTAGTGCCTTGTCTCACTGGCTGCATCAAATTCCTCTTCCAGAGCCAACAAAATGCTCTAAAATGTTCTTCCCTGTGAGGGTAGGCAGGCCCTGGCACAGGGTGCCCAGAGAAGCTGTGGCTGCCCCTGAATCCCTGGAAGTGTCCAAGGCCAGGTTGAAGCAACCTAGGGCTGGTGGAAGGTGTCCCTGCCCATGGCAGGGAGTAGAATGAGATGAGTTTAAGGTCTCTCCCAACCCAAACCTGTCTGGGATTCCATGAAAAAAAAAAAAAAAAAAAGCCTTTGGAGCTGAGGGGGAAAGCTCTGCGGTCTCACGATAACCAGAGCACAAAGCTGGTGCCCAGAGCCTGCCCATGGGTTTGGGGTTTTTTTTTTTGAACATTTCTGCTGAACTTCTCCCCCTCCTGCACGGTGTTTGTTTAGAAAACACAGAGCTCCAGCCCCAGCCAGGACACAGGAAAGCCTGGGCACATCCCAATGCCCAGTGGCTCCAGGAGCAGGGAGCCAGGAGTGAGGAGTTTCATTTCTATTCCTCGTCTGGCTTCCAGAGCTTTGTTGATAGAAATCTGCTGCTGTCAACGTAGCCTCGGGGGTGCCTGCAGCCAGCACCTCCAAACTGACAGAATTCCAAGTTTCTGTTTGGAAAAGAGCCTCACCTGCCTGTGTGATGTTGTGATGTCAGCTCCCCCACAGCCCCCTGGGCATGGGAAAAGATCCCAGAGGATTCAGCCACAGAGGCTGCAGGTTCAGCTTGAGCTAATGGGACCTCCCTTCTTCCCTAAATCCTCCTTTCTGCAGGCACACCGTGAGTTTGGGAGTGGGTAATGGATGTGGCACTGAACCCTGAGCGTGTTCCCAACCCCCCTGCTCCCACCTGGAGCAGAGCTGGGGTCCTTGGTCTCCCCAAAAAACTGTGGGGGCAGTTCAGAGAAACCTCTAATTGCAGCTCACATGAAAAGAGCCCAAAGGGAGCAGGGCTGGGGGTGTGGGGCTGTGGGAAAGGGGGAAAACCAGGCCAGGGACAAAGGGAATGATCCCCCCGGGGCTGTTCAGGGACAAAGGGAATGATCCAGTGATCCCCCCAGGGCTGTTCAGGGCCAAAGGGAATGATCCAGTGATCCCCCCAGGCTTGGAATTGTGGTAGAAAATATTCAGGGCTTCAGGGCTGCTCTTACCTCCTGCCCTTCCTTCTCCTCCTGGAAGCTGTGCCAGAGTCCAACACCCAGCTCTGCAGATGTTCCAGGTAGTTCACTCTTGGGAAGCAGAGATGATCCCGTTGACAAGGAGTAAAAAAAGGCATGATCCCTATCTCCAGCCCCTCCCAGATGCCAATCTGGGCCGTGCCCACGCACCAGGGTCCTGCTGGTTGCACCAGCCTGGCACAGACAGAAAAAGCAGCCTGAGAAATACCAGCTTTTCCTGCTGCTGCCCCAAGCATGTCCTGTCTTTCCCCTGGGCACCACACGCTCCCTGGATACAGTTTGGGTTTGGTAGAATCCCAGACTGGTGTGGGTTGAGAGGGACCTTAAAGACCATCATTCCAACTCCCTGCCATGGGCAGGGACACCTTCCACTAGCCCAGGTTGTTCCAACCTGGCCTTGGCCACTTCCAGGGATGGGGCAGCCACAGATTCTCTGGAAAACCTTCCTTTTCCCTCTCCATACTCTGGTAGCTCAGGGATGGCTGCTGTGTTTTCCAGCTCTTGGCAGGGGGCTTTTGCTCTGGGCTGTGTTCTTTGAAGCTCTCATTTATCCAAACCAGTGTCTCTTTACCTCAGCCAGGATCTCCAGGAAACCCTCCCAGGCTGTCCTGGAGCTTCCCTGTCCCTGAGCTGCTCCTTCACCCCTGGCATGACCCTCTCTGCCTCACCCTGAGCACTTGGAGCTCAGCAAAATGCCAAAGCCCAGCCTCCAGGAGCCCTGGGAATGGTTTCTCTGCCCAGCTCAGCCCCAGCTGGAGGCAGAAGGTAATAAAGAGGTGAAATTATATTTTTTGTAGTGTCCAGGGAGAGTCAGGGCCTCGCTGACTTACCAGGGCTCTCCAGCAGCTTCCCTGCCACCCCACTGCTTCCCAGGAAGCTTCCCTGCAGCACCACTGGTGGGAAAAGCTGATGGAGAAGTGTTAGGAACTGACTGTGTGGGGCTTGGAGTAACCTGGTCTAGTGGAAGGTGTCCCTGCCCACGGTGGAACGAGATGGGCTTTAAGGTCCCTTGCAATCCAAACCATTCTGGGATTCTCCAAGGATCCTGGGAGGGCACAGAATCCACACCCCTGGCAGGGAGCAGCATTTGGATGGAGCTGTTTGTGGAGCTGGGGGGGTCACAGCAGACACTGCAAAGGGTGAAAAGACCAAATGGTGTGGACTGGCAGGAGCAGCAAAAAGCAGGGAGGAGCTGGACATGGATAAGTGCAGGATAACTTATGGATTCTGACGCTGCTGCCCCACAGATCGTGGTGCTGGATCTTCCAGGTGTAACACATTTGGATTCTGACCCGTTTCCAGCCTCTGCACCCAAAGCACCAGCCCAGAGCCGGCCAGGAGAGGGTGGGATGAAGCTGCACTCCGTGTGAGGAGCTCTCTCCTGGCTCCCTGGCTCTGGCAGCTGGAGCTGTGCCTGGCTGGCACGGCCGGAGCTGCTCCGCTGCCTCTGAGTCAGCAGCGTTCCCGGCAGAGCCCGGCGGAGCCCCTTTGTCTGATCTCTGCTCTGGTCTTGTGATGATCATTTTCTGTGCTTCACAGCTTTTATTGCTCAGGCTTATGAGCCCTTGTCAGGAGCAGTAAAGGATTCTTCGTCCTGGAAGACACCACATGACCCACAAGGATGGCCAAAGCTGCTCCTGCTTGGAGCAGGAATGAAGCCAAGCTCTAATATGCTCTAATATGCTCTAATATGACAGCTTTAATGTCTGCCTATTAATTACAGCCACAAACTGCATTACAATCACTGCTTTAGAGTCTGAAAACTTAATTTTAAAAGGAGGCTGTGCAATTGTAACCACCTGGGCTGGTGAAAAGGAATGAGATGGGGCTTTCAGGTCCCTCCAACCCAGACCAGTCTGGGATTCTATGATTTCATTCCATGGCAGGGGACGGAATAGGATGGGCTTTAAGGTCCCTCTGACCCAAACCAGTGATTCTGTGGTTTCATTCCATGGCAGGGGATGGAGTGAGATGGACTTTCAGGTCCCTCCAACCCGAACCAGCCTTGAATTCCATGATTTTATTCCATGGCAGGGATGGATTTTCAGAACAAGACAGATTTTCAGGTCTCTCCAACCCAAACCAGCGATCCTGTGATTATCTCCTCCCTTCTCTTTTCTCCCCCTGCCCTGGCCCTGTGTTTCCCCGCAGAAATCCATCGTGGAGGTGGCTCTGAGGGCTGCCCAGGGGTTCCTTTGGGAAGGGAAGGCCCAGCAAGCCCTCCCTGCAGCCCTGCAGGCTCTTCGCTTCAGCGCCCGCGTGTTCGGCTGGAGCTCCGTGCAGCTGGTGCCCGTTTATCTCCTCCTGGCTGAGGCCTCCACGGGTGAGCATTGTCTGAAGCCAACCCCTGGCGAGGGCAAGACCTCCCTGGGGTCAGGTTTCTGGTTTCCTTTTCCCGTTTTTTCGAGGGGAAGGGCCGGCTCTGTGCCCTGCTCTTCCTCAAGGGCGTTGCGGGGAGATTGGAGAATCACACACACCCCACTCACACCCCCTTTCTGGGGGTCTGGGGAAGAGAATCAATGAAAGCAGCTGGAATGTTTAGTCCCTCTCCCCCAGTTCCCACAAGAGAGGCCGAATGAAAGTCTTCTCTTTACCTCTGTGACCTCAGATGACATCCTGAAGCATCACATTCCCGAGGGTGCTCGGCTGTGCTGTTTTATCTCAGGGAACATTTTTTTATTTTTTTTTTTTCTGAGGCCGTTGCACCCCAGGAACGTCTGGGCGTGCATTCACAAATATGCCCATTCACAAATCCTGCTCTGCCTGAGCAGAGCTTTTCCTCATTGTGTGCTTTGGAAAACACGGCAAATTAGGGCATGGGAGCTGCTCTCTGCTCAGCCACTGGCAAAGAGCTCCCTGTAAATCACTGCCGTTCCAGGAACACACAATGCCCCGCCGGCAGAGCAGGGCTGGCTTGGGGCTCGTCCTAAACGGTGCGCTGAGAGCAGGGGAAAAAAATTCCTATGAGTAATTCCAGTGTGATAATGTGCGAGTCATGGAGTGAACCTGTCTGGAACACGTGTTCTGGAGACACTGAGGGCAGTAAACTCTCTGGGAGAGCTGGGAGAGCTGCGAGGGTTCAGCCTGGGGAAGGGAAACTCCAGAGAGACCTTAGAGAGCTGGAGAGGGATTTGGGACAAGGGATGGGGGGACAGGACAAGGGGGGATGGTTTTAAGCTGAAAGAGAGTTGATCTAGACTGGGATATTGGGAAGGAATTCCTGGCTGGGAGGGTGGGGAGGCCCTGGCACAGGGTGCCCAGAGAAGCTGTGGCTGCCCCATCCCTGGAAGTGTCCAAGGCCAGGTTGGAGCAACCTGGGCTGGTGGAAGGTGTCCCTGCCCATGGCAAGGGGTGGAATGAGATGAGCTTTAAGGTCCCTCCCAACCCAAACCATCCTGAGATTCTGTGGTTTCTGGCTCCTCTTGTGGCTCTCAACCCTCAGCCTGGGTGTAAATGAGCCTGTGGACACATGGGAAGCTCAGGAGCGCTCAGGAGAGAAGTGGGGAATCCACAAACTCCATCCCTACATCAAACTACCCAAAGGGACAGCAGGCAGGATCCTCTGACTTCCCAGCTTAAAAAAACATTCTCCATCCTCCTTATCTCCCTGGTTTTTTTTCCCACATGTCATTCCAGGCACTGGGAATCTCCGACAGGCATCCAAGTACCTCTCTGAGGCTGAGTGGATCGTCCTGCAGACCCCAGACTGCCCTGCTGCTGTGCAGTCCAGGTTACACCGTGGGCTGGGGCTGTTCTGTGTCGCTCAAGGAAACCTTGACCAGGCTTTGTATCACCTGGCCACTGATGTGAGTCACCTGAAACCCAGCAACACCTTGGGTTTGATTCCTTCCCTCCTTCCGGGTCAGTATGGAAACCCCAGCAGGCAAATATGGGATCCTGAGAGGGTTCATATCCCAAAAAACCTGAACTGGATGGATCTGGCACACTGGTGTGTCCATGTGGGAGCCAAAGCTGGGTTTTACCAGTTATCCCTGTTCCCATGGAGTGACAGAGAATCATGGAATTACTGAAGTTGGAAAAGCCCTCTGAGATCATCAAGTCCAACCATTCCCCCAGCACTGCCAGGGCCACCCTTAAACTGTGTCCCCAAGTGCCACATCCACAGGTTTTTTGAACACTTCCAGGGATGGGGGCTCCACCACTGCCCTGGACAGCCTGTGCCGGTGCCTGACCACCCTTTCTGTGAAGGAATTTTCCCAAATATCCAATCTAACACTCCCCTGGCACAACCTGAGGCCTTTTCATCCTGTCCCTTGTTCCCTGGGAGCAGAGCCTGCCCCTCCCCTTCTCCCCCCTCCTGACAGGGAGTTGCAGAGCCAAAAGGTCCCCCCTGAGCCTCCTTTTCTCCAGGCTGAGCCCCCTCCCCACTCCCTCAGCCACTCCTTGTCACATTCCTTATGTCCTTGCCACATTCCTTTCCTCCCTTTAGATTTACCCATCAGCTTTGCTGAGATGCCCAGACATTCCTGCCTCAAACTCATACTGTCACCTTTTATCCCACAGAGAATTTATATTTTGTCTGCTATTTCCCTCAGTACTTTCCCAGATCTTCAGCCAATATTTAATCAATGCCTTTTTAAACTCTTTCAGTATCTGGTTCAGTGACCCAATTTCAGGGCTGCATTTCCCCAATTCCACCCTCTGAGCCAGGGGAACAGTTTGTTACGCTGGAGGTGGGGGTTGCCAGCTGTGTTCCTGGGGATGCTTCGCCTGCCATTTGATCCTCCAAAGCCAGATGAACTTCTCCACCTCCTATTTCTGTCCCGTGGTGCCTAAATTTAGCCTGTGCTGACTGATGGCTCCCCACTCCTGGGGAATTTGATAGTGGCTTTGTGTGGGTGTCAGGGATGGGGGCCAAGAATTGGACCCTTTCCATTCTGACAGACACAACCCAGTAATTTCTTACTCCATAAACCCTTTGGGAATTCGGGATTCCCACGAAGGGAAACTTGGGACATTCCTAAAACACCTTTTTGTGTTTAAGATTCCTAAATGGGCACCAGGTAATGAGTTTTTTTGCTCTTAGCAAGTGGTTGTTCCAGGTTGGAGCAGCCCAGGAGCTGCTGGGACCTTTGGCTGCGTGTCTGGGATCTGCTGAGAGTCACACGCCAGCTCAGAATAGCTGGAATGCACCAGTGCCTTCCCCCAATCCCGGCTCCAGGGGCTCCAGCAGGGCTGGGAAGGCAGCAGGGTGGGATTTGGGAGAGGTGGGATGGGCACAGGAGTGGGGAGAGGTGGCAAATCTGCCCTGGATTGAGTGGAACACATTCCAAAGGTTCCTCTGGCCCAGGAAAAGGGGGGGTTGGGGTGTTGCATTCCCATGGATTGACCCCAAAATGCAGCTTATTCCTATGGATAACCCCAAAATGCAGCTTTTTAGGACCTCATTCCTATGGATAACCCTAAAATGCAACTTTTTAGGACCTTATTCCTATGGGTAACCCCCAAATACAGCTTTTCTATCTCATTCATTTGTGCAACCCCCAAATACAATTTTTGGTACCTCATTCCTTTACAGAACCCCCAAACCCACCTTTTTAGTGCCTCATTCCCAAGGATAGAGCCCAAAATGCAGCTTTTAATATCTCATTCCTACGGATAGCCCCAAAATACAGGGGTTTATACCTCATTCCTATTGATCAACCCCAAAACACACCATTTTAGTACATCACTCCTGTGGATAAACCCCAAATTCCAGGTTTTTAACACCTCATTCCTCTACATAACCCCCAAATCCAGCATTTTAGCACCACGCTTTCCAACCCTAACCAGGTACAACCAACCCTTGCAACACAACAAAACCCGAACACCTGCAATGTTATTAATCCACAAGGAAGAACTTCCCAGCTTTGACATGAAGATTAAACTTCTGGGGTTTATTTTGTGTGTGTGTGTGTTTAATATTGATTTCAGGTTTATCTTGCTACTTCTGCCTTTGGAGTGGATGCCATCGAGGTCTCTGGAGGGTATTTCCACATGGCCAACATTTTCCTCCGCCAGAATAAAGTGGATGTGGCAAACTCACTCTACTCTGAGGTTGGTAGAACCAAACCCATCATTCCTCAGGTGTTCTGGGGGCTCTTTCCAATGTTTTCCCAACTTTTAATCAATGTGCTGGTGGCCATATCAAACCTTTTAGGCTCGGTCTCAGAAAGCCTTTTCATACTTAAATAATTCTCCGAGTTGAAAGCAGGAGACTTTAATCCTGTGCTCAGGGTTGTTAATTGAATTGTCTTCAGTCTGGGCAGCCAAATGCTTGTCAAAAAGCAGCTTTGCCTTTAAATTCCCCGTGCCAGAGGTTAAAGGAGGGAGGATCTCCAAGCAGGGAAGAGCAGGACACAAACCACCTAAAATTAATGCTGGGAATCAATGAAAAGCCACACTGATAAAAGATTCTCAGAATGGACTGATCAAGCAAGGAAAGTAATAATTATCTAACTGATTTAATAACTGAATTATCTAATTGATAATTATCTAACTGAATTATCTAATTACCTAATTGATTTAATAACTTGGGGGGGAAGGCAAATGAGCTTTCATTTGTTTAGAGCGATTTTTGTGGAAGTGAAGCTTTGGGGCCTGCACAACCCACTCCCAAACTTCCCTTTTTGGTGAATATTTTGGTCAGATTGGTTCAAATCTGGTTAAAATCAGTGCCCAGGTGGAGAAACGAGGTCCCAGCTGGGGCTGTGTGGGAGAAGCCGGAGCGATCCCGGCGTGGAACATCCGTGGCTCAGTGACCCGCCGGCACGCGGAGAGGCCGTGCCCGAGACATTGTTTGGAGAACAAGGAATACCAGGTACCCACACAAGTGAAATAATTCCTGTGCTTCCTGCCAGGTGACCAGGCTGTGGCATTCCTGGCTGCTGAGCTCACTGCAGGAGCACCAGGGACGGCTCCGGTGGCTCCGGGCCCGCGCCGAGGCGGCTCCGTGGGCCGACGATGAGGAGGTGGCCGAGGACAGGATGAGTAAGAGCTGCTGTTGCCCCAGAACCGCTTGGAAAGTGGGGTTTGGAGGAGTCTGTGCACCCTACAGGTCATGTTCACGAGTGTTAGGGTCGGTGTGGCATTCCCAGGGAGCAACTTCTGGGAATTCTGTGTGCTTTGGGTGTTGGTGTTCCGTGGATTGTGCCACGAGGCGCCTTTAGGAATGAGGGTTTTCCACAGAGGCACAGCAGCTTTGCCCTCTCTCTCCACATCCTCCCTTTCACAGCACCCTTGGCAGTGACTGCAGCAAGATTTTTGCCTTTCAGGATTTGATTCCACTTCATAGAATCGTGGAATCATTAGGCTTGGAAAAGACCTTTAAGGTCACTGAGCCCAACCAGTCCCCCAGCACTGCCACATTCACCCCTAACCCACATCCCCCAGTGCCACATCCACACATTTCCTGAACACTTCCAGGGCTGATGGCTCCACCAGCTCCCTGCACAGCCTGTTCCAGTGCTTTACATCCCTTTCCATGACAATTTTTTTTCCTAATATCCGATCCAAACCTCCCCTGGTGCAACTTGAGACTTGAGCGTTCTCATTTCTCTGCATCTCCTTTGTGTCCCTTTAATAATGAAGGTGAGATTTCCCCTCCTTTAGGTGAGGTTACAGCTCTCTCCTGCAGCAGCAGAGAGCTGATCCATGGAAGAGCCTGTCCTGGTAATTGGATGTGTTAATCAGGAGAATATTCACAGGAGAGAGGCTGGGGGGACATGAATGTGCCCCAAGCTCCACTGCAGCCAGAGCAGATTCTGCTTTTTGTCTCCTTTCTACCTCTGTGCTAAGTGGGATATTGTCATGGAAGGTAATTTCTATCCCTGGAAGTGTCCAAGGCCAGATTGGAGAGGACTTGGAGCAACCTGGACTAGTGGAAGGTGTCCCTGGTGGAATGGGAGGAGCTTTAATGTTCCTCCCAACCCAAACCAGTCTTGGATTTTGTGCTTCTAAGAGGAATGTTTCTGTGAATCCCATCTCCTGGCACTGCCTCCATCAGGAGTTCCCAAAGAAGGAACCACACCAAGGCAGGGCTACAGGAGACCGTCTCTGTTGTGACAGGAGTAGGAAAGTTGTTCTTCTCCTGAAGTTTTTGTGGCTCCACATCCTCACTAAAGGCTGACCAACACAATCCCTGGCCAATGAAAAGAGTTCTGTTCGTGGGCATGGAATGTGCATAGAGCTGGGATCATGAAATCCCAGAGTCCCAGACTGCTTTGAGCTGGGACAGACCTTAAAGCTCATCCCATTCCACCCCTGCCATGGGCAGGGACACCTCCCACTGTCCCAGGTTGCTCCAAGCCTGGCCTTGGATATTCCTAGGGATCCAGGGGCAGCCACAGCTGTGCCAGGGCCTCAGCACCCTCACACTGTGTTGATGTTTGTCCCAGAAATGCTTTGATGTCTGTAAGACCTAACTGGGCAGTTTGGAATGCATTCCCTTGCCCAAACCCACCCATCCAATGGGATATTTCCATTCCTGTGCAGCCAAAGCCCTGCAGGAAGAGGCGACGCGGGTGCTGCAGGCCCTGCTGGGGGTCAGGGAGCAGCAGCAGCTCCCCGAGGAAACAGCCCAAGTCCTGCACGCCCTGGCCATGCTCCACTACCTGGGCCTGGATTTGGAGAAGGTAAGTTGTGGCTGGAAGGGCTGGCCAAGTGTTTTTGGGGGGTTACCCCATCTCCTGGAACGCTTGTTCCCCTGGAACACCTCCTGAGCCCATGAGAGCCCTGCAGGGATGGGAGACAGAGCGTGGAGCTGCCTCAGGGATCTGCACCTGGCGGCTTGGGTGGGATAACTGGGGGGGAAAAGCTTCCCTGAGGCCCTGGCACAGGGTGCCCAGAGAAGCTGTGGCTGCCCCTGGATCCCTGGAAGTGTCCAAGGCCAGGTTGGACGGGGCTTGGAGCAGCCTGGGCTGGTGGAAGGTGTCCTTACCTGTGGCAGCGGTGGAAATGGATCATCTTTAAGATCTCTCCCAAACTGACCAGTCTGGGATTGTGTGACCTGACAATCCCTCTGGAGCTGTTTTGCTCCCCTCCATCCACAGCAGGTCCTGCAGTTATCCAGGATATAGGATCCAGGTTATCCAAATGTTTTGTGTTCATCCTCTCCCTGGGCTCTCCTGGCAGTGTCACTGCCTGTCACAGGCTGCCTTTAGACATCAGGTGAGGTGTCACACAGCGAGCAGGACGTGGGCCTCACACCCCAGACTCCTCTGGGTTCAGGGTTGGCTCTATTGCAGCCTGTCAATCAGTTTAGCATTTGCACCCACGTATTTTTCTGGCTGAAAATTCCAGAGGTGACTGGTAACTTCTTTGCATTACCAAGAACTGATTTTAAGGAAGTGCTGAGCATCTGGAAATCTGGCCCCTCTCTTCAGACTCAGCTCAAAAACCCTGAGTTTCTCCTGCCTGTGTTTTGGGAAGGGAAAATACAGATGGTGCAAAACACTGTGTTGAAATATTAATGGTCTCTTCATTGTCTCAGAGAAAGCCACAGCCATGGGAGTGTTTGGAAGACATAAGGAAACAAATTCAAATTAGAAAGAAGACAAAGCTTTATAATTGTAAGAATGTCTAATCCCTGGAAGAGCCAGCAAGGGAAATGATTTAGTTCCTTGCTGAGGAAAATGAGGGATTTAGTTCAGACTGAGTCAATACAGCTGGTTTTTTTTTTTCCCTGAAAGAGCTTTGGGAATGTTCAGATGAGCTACATTAGATGGGAGGTGATGTCCAGGACGGGGGGCTGGGGTCAATAATCTCTTCTTGTCTGCACCACTGGATCCTAAATATGAGATCTGGCAGCTTTAGGCTCTCCTGTAAAGCAGCTTGTACAGGTCACCTCGAAAAGGGAGCCTGGATCTGCTCCAGGCTGCTCCTCCACTGAGCCTGGGCAGGTATTTACCCGTGAGAAAAGCCAAATTCCTGACCATCCCTGTGTGTTTCTTCTGTCCCATTCCAGGCCCGGGAGGTGGGGATGAAAGCCTTCGACCTGGCCAAAGAGCTGCCCCAGCAAGAGTCTCTAGAAACCATCGGTCACCTGTTGGAGCTGATTAATGCCAACTTTTCCCACATAAAATAAGAACTGGCTCTGCCAGATCTAGGTGTTTGGCCAGGTTATCTCTTCCCAGGTTCCTGGACACCACAGGCGTCACGAGCCCTCCCTCCTTCTCGCTGCTGCCTCTTCCCAGCTCTTGCTCCCTGGCTGTCCCGAACTCTTTGGAAAGTAAACACTTTGGTCTGAGTTAACTTTCATGTGCTGCTCCACCTCTGGAAGCTGTCAGGGTGAGAAACAAAGGCACCCCCAGCACACCATGAATAAATCATTGTTGGCTGGGCTGTGAGTGAGCAAACAGCCTCTCATGGCCTCACCTGGGCTGGCCAGGAGCCAAGGGCAGCTCAGGTGTGTTTGTTACTGGTTTCCTGGCTTTGCCTTCCAGTTTGGTGAGGGAGATCCCGTGGAGGGATCGGGGAGGGATGCAGGGTGGGCACCTGCTCCCAGGGACCTGATTGACGAAGTGTTGCAGGTCTCTGCAGAGCCCCTTCCATCTCCAAACCAGCTTTCCTAGAATCCCAGGCTGGTTTGGGGTAGAAGGAACCTTAAAGCTCATCCAGTTCCACCCTGGACACCTCCCACTGGACCAGGGTGCTCAGAGTTTCCTCTTTCTGCAGAGCTTTGAGGACTCTCATGGCTCTGGGCACTGAGGGACAAGTTTGTTCCCTTTCTGGTTTGCTCTTCTTCTGGAAGAACTTCCATCCAGGAGGGACCATCAGGGCCTGAGAGACTCTGAGCAGCCCTGAGGGAAAGGATGAAAAGGCTCCAATCGGATATTCCACCCCCAAAGGAGATGTGGAGAGCTGGGACTCCCCTGACTCTGCCACCAACCTCAGGGGGAGGAAGCCCCTGATGTCACCGTTCCAAAATCTCCAGAGAGGCCCCTCAGGGTGACCCCGCTTTGGAAGGGCCGGTGGGGCCCTGGGAAGGCTCCAGAGCAGCCAGAGCATGTGATCCCTGGGGCTGGGAAAGGGGTGAAGGGAACCTGGCTGAGCCCTAAGCCCCGATTAAGGCTCATTTTCCTGGGCAGGATTTACGAGGGTGTTTAATTGCTGGGCTGGAGTCAAGTGTGCTTTGTAAACGCTCCGTCAAGCTGGGGCCTGAGCAATTAGAGGGCTTGGAGCTGCTGGGGAGGGAGAGCTGCGGGTTCAGCCACGTCCCAGTCTGTGGGGTGCAAGAACACTCGGCAGGGGGCTCGGCACAGGGCTGGGGAAGAGGTGGGAGACACCCAAAACTCCTACTGGGGATAGTGGTGGGTGTTCCCACCTCATCGGGTCTGCCCATGGCTGGAATGACCACCTGTGTGGGGTGGGGGATGTTGGAAAGGGCTGGAACAGCCACCTCTGTGGGGCAGGGGGTGTTGTAGGGGCTGGAACAGCCACCTCCTTGGGGTGGAGGACACCAGGAGGGTTGGAAAAACCACCTGCATGGAGTGAGGGGGCTGGAATGGCCCTCTCTGTGGGGTGGGGGAGCCGGGGGTGGGGGGGGGGGCTGTGCCTGCTGGCACAATGCCCCAGGGCACCGAGGATTTGGGTCACCGGGGATTTGGAGCTCGGTTGTGGCCATAATCCCCAGGGTGCTCCGTGGCCAGGCTGAGCCTGGGGGGGCAGCGTGGCTGGTCCGGGGATTCAACAACACAAAAGCAGGGGGAAAATGAAGGTTGTGGGGGGTGCTGAGCAGCTCCTGGAGCCGGGAATGGAACAGCACAGGCGAGGAGAGGAGCCCCGGGCACATCAAAAATCTGGGTAGCTTTAAAAGACATGACGAGAGCAATTTCCTCCCCCAGCCGTGCCCAGCGCTGCCCTCCAGGGCAAAGAGCTGCTTGGAGAGAGAAAAGCCTGAAGTGACCAAGATTTTGTCTGAAAGTGTTCGGGCTTGCAGCTCTTGGCACCTTCTCAGCTCCAGGGGGAAAAACCAAATCCTTGGAGAAGCAGCAACATCTTCCTTCCCTCTCTCCTTCCTTCCTTCCTTCCCTCCCTGGTGCTTCTGAACACGACCAAGGGCTCAGTCCTGGCTCGGAGCAGCTTTGGGGTCCCCAGAGCAGGAAAGCTCCATCCAGCTCCTGCCCTGATCCCAGCCCAGGCTGCTCCAGGCAATTAAAACCTGGTCCTACACCCAGAGCAGGTATTTTGCAACCAGGTGAGTCGTTCCGAGGTGTTAAAGCTTTGCAGGGACACGCACTGCCCAAACCTCCCCCAACACACACACACACACAACCATCCCGGGCAGGGCAGGGGAAAGCCCAGCTCTGCTGAAATAAAGACACGGGACACGAAAAAAAGGGCCAAGGACACGAAATAAAAACACAGGATACGAAAGAAAGGCAGAGGACGTGAAATAAAGGCACAGAACGCGAAATAAAGGCACAGGATATGAAATCAAGGGTCAGGACACAAAATAAGGGCACAGGGCATGAAATAAGGGCACATGACATGAAATAAAGGCAAAGGACATCAAATAAAGGCACAGGACACAAAATCAAGGCACAAGATATGAAATAAAGGCACAGGACATAAAATAAAGGCACGGGACATGAAATAGTGGCACAGGACAAGAAATAAAGGCACAGACCATAAAACAAGGGCATAGGATCTGAAATAAAAGCACAGGACATGAAATAAAGGCACAGGGTGCCTAATAGTGGCATGGAACACAAAGTCACAGGACACAAAATCAAGGCACAAGACATGAAATAAAGGCACAGGACACAAAATACTGGCACAGGACACGAAATAAAGGCACAGGACACGGCTGGCTGGGTCGCTGCAAACATTCTCCTTTATTGTTCACACCACACACCTTCCTCTTGGCACTTCACTGTAGAGATTTGTTTTTAAAAAAAAAACCCCACACTCCCACACGGAGGCCCTGTCGGGACCAGCTGAGCAAGGGGTGGGGTTTTATAGAGACTTTTATTTCTCCTCCCCCCTGTTCCCCCCCCCCAACCTTTATTTTCCTCCACGTGTGGTCAAGTGTCATCACTTCCATACCAGGCAAATAAATTAAAAAAAAAAAAAAAGATACTATAAAAAAAAAACAAAAACCAACCTTCTCTGTGGCTTTGGGAATGTGCCAGGAGCTCTCCCACACCAGCTGCACTCAGGGAAATGCTCTTTTTTTTTTTTTTTTCTGTGTGTGTTTTCAATTTTGTTTGAAAAGGACAGTATTTCTCACGTGTTTTTGTTTGGTTTTTTTTTTGTTTAATAAACTACAGCCTGAAATTCAGTGCAATAGGTACAACTACAGTGCAGAACTATACAAAAAAAGTCTTCCTAACCATGTACAAGCTTTTTTTTCTTTTTTTTCTCTTAGTTGCTATAGAAACTATAACCTTTCTCTGTACCTTTTGTATACATTATACAGTGTGAATATACGAGAATATTTACAGTACTTGGCTTGTCAAATCAGAAACACTATAACTTAAAATTCTACTATTAACAACCATTGAACAAAAATATATATAATATAAATATCTTCCAGTCTATACACAGAGCAGGAAACGGCTGAATCCATGCGGTGCTGGAATTTGGTGAGTCCCAGGATGGGGGTGGTGATGGAAGGGGGATGGTGGGATGTTGTCGTGTGCGGCTGCCGCTGGCGCTTCACTGTCGGGCAAATATTGCCAAGATTAACCCCAAAAATTCAACGAGAACACGTTCCAACCCCTCCTCTCCCGTTTTTCCCCCCCCACCCCTCTCCCCATCCCAGCTGGAATTCAGGAGGAGCAGAAGGAGCCTGCTTGACTCTTGGGCTTGACCTTTTCCAACCGATCCATCCGGGACGGCTCCGTCCTCCGCGCTGCCCCGGGGCGGGAGGTCCCCGTCCATGAACCCACCGCGGGGCTTGAAATCAAGGAGACTTGAAAAAATAAAAGTAACTCGTTTTTCCTGATGTTTTGTTTTGGTTTTGGGTTTTTTTTGTGGGTTTTTTGTAATTTTTTTTTTAAATAATCGTTGGGTTTAGTTTAGTCAGTTCAGATGTTTTTGTTGGGTTTTTTTTTCTCTGTGATTAGAACGTTAAAAAATAAGCTTCCAGCTTTAAAAACTTCCTCTCTACATGATTTTTGTCGTCGTTAAATAACCTAAAAATCGCATCGTTAATTTAAAAAAAAAAAAAAAAAGAGGGACTCGCCTTCCTGCTGGTGGAGGCCGAGTCACGTGGGTTTGGAAAACCCCTACGGGGCTTTGAAATCCTGGACATGAGACCAGCTACGGAATAAAATAAAATAAAAATCCGCTCCTAGCCAGGAAAAACAAACAAACAAACAAACACCAAAAAAAAATAAAATAAAATAAAATAATAAAATAGCTCAGTCTGTCCCCAATAAACCAGCGGGGGGAGAGGCCGGGAAGGGGCATCTGCACACGAGGGTGGGACCCCCCTTCCAAACACACACACACAATCCCTCCTGCCTGGGGTCTGTACAAAGTGTTTTTTAAAAAAAAAGGAACCCCCCCACCCCACCCCGTGCGGGTCGGGGCGGAGGCGCCGGCGGTGCCACCCGAGGTGCCACCCGCGGCCACCCCAGCGGTTACACCTGCGAGTCGGCGCCCAGGCTGTGGAACTCGTCCGGGGTCTTGTCGCTCTGGCCGCCCCCGCCCTGCCGGAAGCCCGAGGCGATCTCGTCGAAGGTCCGGCCCTTCGTCTCCGGCACCTTGAAGTAGGTGAAGATGAAGAAGAGCACGAGCAGCACCGTGAAGATGATGAAGACGTAGGAGCCGCAGAGTTGCTGGGGGAGGAAAGAGGGGAAAGGGTAAGCAGGGGGGTGGAGATCGTGGAACTCTGGAGTTCTTTAGGTTGGAAAAGCCCTCCAAGATCATTGAGTCCAACCATCGACTCAGCACTGTCAAGGCCACCACCAAAGCATGTCCCCAAGTGCCACATCTGCAGGTCCACTGAACACCTGCAGGGATGGGGACTCCAGCACTGCCCTGGGCAGCTGTGCCAGTGCCTGACTGCCCTTTCCATGAAGGAATTTTCTAATCCAACCTGACCCTTCTCTTGGCACAGCTTGAGGCCATTTCCTTTCATCCTGTCCCAGGTCCGAACCCCTCCCTGGTCAGGGAGTTGCAGAGCCAGAAGGTCCTCCCGAGCCTCCTTTTCTCCAGGCTGAGCCACCCCAGCAGCCTCAAACATTCCAGACCTTTCCCCAGCTCCGTTCCCCACTCTGGACTTACCAGAGGGATGGACCACAGCTGAAGGACCAGCTGGTGACCACCCTGACCACCCAGATCCTCCTTTCATGGAACATCTCAAGTTGGGATGATCCATCAGGATCCCTGCTCCTTTCCCCAGGTCCCAGCCCCATCCCTCCCCCCAGGGCTCTTCATCCCTCTTCAGGGCTCAGGGACATGGCCCTGAGATCCAGCACTGGGATCCAGCACCAGGAGACACCAGGATCCAACACTAAAATCTGCCAACAAGATCCAACACTGGGATCCAGCACCAGGACCTGACACCAGGATCCAACACTAAAATCTGCCAATGAGATCCAGCACTGGGATCCAGCAGCTGGACTCAGCACTTGGATTTGCCAGCAGGATACAGCAATGGGATCCTGCACTTGAGTCTGGCATAGGGATCCACCACCAGGACCCATCATCAGGGTCAGACACCACCTCCATCCCCGATCCAGAATCGGAATCTGGATCCTTCCAGAACCAACCCAGTTTGGGCATGCAGAATTCCGACTCCCCCAGATTCCTGGGACCCCCTGGGGACACCCAAGCCCCTCCAGCCACCTGGATTCCCATGTCCCCTGTTCCCCCCCCGTGGTCCCCCCGTGATTACCGCGATGTACTGGAAGCCCATCCCCACGATGAAGTTGGAGGTCCAGTTGGAGAGCCCGGCCACCGCAAAGGCAGCGGGACGGGGGCCTTGGCTGAACAGCTCGGCCACGATGAACCACGGGATGGGGCCAGGACCGATCTCGAAGAAGGCCACGAACCCAAAGATGGCCACGATGCTGAGGTAGGACATCCAGGGCATTTGGTCCTGGGCAAGGGAGAGGGAGAAGGTCAGTGTGGAGAAGGGGCACGAAGCACCCGAAGGGCAAGGCAGCAGCCAGTTGGTGCTGGCCAAGGAGCCACCAGGCTTCTCTCCCAGAATTCTGGGACCTCAGCCATCACCCTGAGGAGGGTAAGTCCTTCCTCCCCCTCCCAGCCCACCTGTCCCCTCAGTGCCCAGCACTCACCAGCAGCGTGAGGGCGATGGTCATAAGCACGGCACACCCTGCCATCCCCGCCAGGCCGATGAGGTGCAGGGTCCTGCGCCCGGCCCGCTCCACCACGAACAGCTGGGAGATGGAGACAATTCATCAGCACCTCCCCAGCCTGCAGGACAGGCCCCTGCTCCCCACAGTGAGACCTCAGGGGGCCAACACTCACCGAGACCACCGTGAAGGCCGTATTCACCACGCCGGAGCCGATGGTGGCGTAGACGGGCTGCTCCACCCCCGACTTCTCGAAGATGCTGGTGGAGTAGTAGAAAACCTGCAAAGGGCAGGGAAGCACCTCTAGTCAGGTCTTGGAGACAACACAACCCAGGCTGTGGGTGAGATGACCTGAACCTGAACGAGCTCAGGCCGTGGGTTTGTCGCTGCACTCCCTGATCCCTGGGGGTCCCTTCCAGCTTGGAATACACTGCAATCCCAGGACTCACCGCGTTGATGCCCGAGAGCTGCTGGGAGAGCTGCAGGACGATGGCGATGAGGATGGGCTGGCGGTACATGGGCGAGCGGAACAGCTCCATGATGGTCACCTTCTTCTCCCTCATCATCTGCCGGCTCTCCTCCTTCATCTCCTGCAGGTCACTGCTCACGTCCGTCGTGCCCCGCAGCTTCTTGAGGACTGAGGGTGGGGACAGGTGGGGTGAGGAGCAGCCAAGAACCCCCCAGGGCTGGGGAACAGGCTCGGGGAGGGGTCACTCACCACTCTTGGCCTTGTTCTCTTCGTTGCGGTTGATGAGGAGGAAGCGGGGGCTCTCGGGGGCGAAGGGCAGGATGATGCACTGCAGCAGGGCGGGCACGAAGATGAAGCCCAGCAGCAGCGGCCACAGAGTGTCATTTCCCATGATCAGGTCCAAACCGAACACCTGAGGACGATGGGAGGGGTTGAGCCACCCTTTCCCAGCATGACCCAACTCCACTGCCTGTGGGTGCTGGGACACCCACTGTGTGGGGACACGGCTGCTGTGCTGCTTCCAGGCAGTCAACAGGCATCATATCCGGGTGCTGCCCATCCCAAACCTTCAGATCCCATGGCATCCCTGACCCTGCTGAGCTCCAGCCATGCCACCCTGCTCCTACTGAGCTCCAACCATCCCACCCTGCTCCTGCTGAGCTCCAACCATCCCACCCTGCCCCTGCTGAGCTCCAACCATCCCACCCTGCTCCTGCTGAGCTCCAACCATCCCACCCTGCTCCTGCTGAGCTCCAACCATCCCACCCTGCTCCTGCTGAGCTCCAACCATCCCACCCTGCTCCTGCTGAGCTCCAGCTCCAACCATCCCACACCAGCTCTGCCTGGAGGGCCATGCAGACCTACAGCCCCTCATCCCCGCAGACCTTTTGAGCATCAGTGCCAAAACCAGAAGAGACACCTCCCATAAAAAACTCTCCACCACTCACCTGAGCAATGAGGATGCCCAGGACGATGCCCAGCTGGTGGAAGGTCCCCAGGGCCCCCCGGAGTGCAGTGGGGGACACCTCGCCCACATACATGGGCACAAAACCGGTGGTGAGGCCAGAGTAGAGGCCGATGATGAAGCGGCCGAGGATGAGCATCTCGAAGGAGAAAGCCATCTTGGAGAAGCCCATGAGCACGGCCGACACGAAGGCCAGGATGTTGGACATCAGCATGGAGTTGCGTCTGGGGAGGGACGGGAAAAGGACCATAAGGAACACCAGGATCAACATCAGCCCTGGGCAGCAGGGAGTGCCCAAATCCACCTTGGTGGGATGCCAGGGTGGGGTGAGGCTGCACAAATTCCCTTCATTGAGGTCCACCATGGATCCCCCAAGGACCCACCACAGAAGCCATCATGAATCCACCATGGATCCACTACAGTTTTGCCAGGGATCCAACACGGATCCACCATGGACCCACCAGATATCTACCCTTGATCCACCACAGACCCACCACGGACCCACCAGGCTCTGTTCTCACCTCCCAAAGCGATTGACGAAGAGCCCCACGGAGAAGGAGCCGATCATGCCCCCGACGGAGAAGATGGCGACGGAGAGGGACCAGAGCGTGGTGAGCGTGGCAGGGCTGATGGGCTCCTCATACCGGTACAGCCACGTGCGGTTGTAGAAATCCTCGATCACCTGGGAAACGGCAGGAGAAAAACCACGGCCCGGGTTAAACCCACCCCGTGCCACCGGCGGAGCCACAAGGGCTCGGCCACCTCAGCTCACAAGACGATGCGTCAGCGGGAGCCGCCGGGGCTCGGCTCCAGCCCCAGGGAGGGACCTGCTGGGATGCGTGGGGGAAATGTGGCCGGACGGGTTCTGGGCTCGCCCTGCCCGGGGAGGGACACGCTCGGCGCTGCCAAAACCCCGCGCTGCCGCCTCGCCGGGCACGGGCAGGTCACGCCGCTCCCCGGGGCACCGGCGAGGATGAGGCGGCACAGGGAGAGCGAGAGGAAAGGCAGGAACGCCAACAGCAGGTCCTGAAACGCTCCCGGTCCCCTTGGACGCTCCTGGAATTGGGTTTTCAGGGGGATTTTTTCCCCATGGTAATTCCGTAACGTGCTATTTTGCCGTGATCCTGGAGCACTTCTGAACATGTTGGGTTTGAAACACCACCTTCACAGATCAGCCTGCTTGTATTTCTCACATCTTTTTATAGAGATTTTATATATATATTGTGTATTATATATTTTTTGTGTGTATTATTTATATATATATATATATATATAGTGTGTATTTTACACATATTTTGTCTGCTTCATACATTTTGGCTACTTCATCTCTGTTTTGCCCGTTTTACATATATTATATATTTTATATCTATTTTGCATATTTTATATCTATTTTCCATATTTTATGTCTATTTTGCATATTTTATATATAGTACATTTTTGTATATATCCAACATTTTTGTATCTTTCATATATACCGCCTTATTTTAGATACTTTGTTATTTTTATACTGTTATTTTTATACACACTTGGTGTATTTTATAGCTACTTTGTTATTTTAGATATACTTTGTATCTTTTTATAGCTACTTTTCATATTTTCATATACACTTTGTATCTTTTTAATCTCTTTTTAAAGCCATCCCAAGAGCTCCCATAAATTCCTGCCCCTGCTGGCGGTGAAGGCTTGGCCTAAATGACCCTTTGAAGGGCCCTTCCAACCCAAATCCTTCTGGAATTCCAGGATTTAAGGGTCACCCAGACCCAAATCACCTCGGCAAAGGGCTCCACAACACACCCCACCAAGCCCAGCGGGAAGGAGCGGAGATTCCCTGCTCTGCTTGGACATTGGGTGGCTCCGACACCTCGCTGCTCCGAAGGGTTTCATTCCCAATTCCCTTGGGCATGGCTTCACTTCCCTTGGCTTCACTTCCCACCTCTCCCATCAATCCAAGCCCAAATCCAGGAGCCTCAGCAGAGGGAGCAGGAGAAGCACACCTTGGGCTGGGCTAAAAATTACAATAATATCATTACTTTTTCAAAGTTGCTCCTTTTCCAAAGCACCTAAGCCAGAAGAATTTTCATGATTGTGAGGTTTGCTTCTTTCTCTTTTCCCAACATTCCCAAAATAAGTGATTGAGAGGATTATTGGAGAAGCCTGGGCTGGCTCAGGCTCTTGGTGGGGGCCAGAGGGTCCCTGAAAATCACACCTGGACAGCAATTCCTGCCCCTTCCTCCTGAAAAATGAGATGTGTGGAAGAGCCCAACTTTTTCGGGGAGAGGAGGAGATGAAAAATGAGTTTAAAGGGAGAAGGGTAAAAAAAAAAAAATTAAAAATAATTTGGCTTCCTCAAAAATTGGAGAATTTTTGGCTTCTCTCTCGTCTCAGCAGAGCATTGGATGCATCCCCAGCCTGCTCCTCAAGGAATCCCAATCCCGGTGCATCGCAATCCTGTGCCCCAGTGTATCCCAGTGCATCCCAGTGCTGCATCCCTGTGCATTCCCATGCCAGCCCTAATGCATCCCAACCCCAATCCTTCACACCAGTTTATCCAAGTGAATCCCCAACCTGCATCCCAACCCCCAACTTGTGTCCCAGTTTATCCTGGTGCAACCCCATCCTGCATCCCAATCCCCAACTTGTGTCCCCATTTATCCCAATGCATCCCAATCCTGCCCTCCAGTGCATCCCTAACCTGCATCCCAACCCCAATCTTGTATCCCAATTCATCCCAGTGCACCCCAAACTGCATCCCAACCCCAATCCTGGGCTCCAGTTTATCTCAATGCATCCCAATTCCAATGCATCCCAATCCTACACCCTGATAGGTTTCCATCCCAATCCTGCATCCCACTGCTTCCCTATCCTTAATGGGGGTCCTTCATGTTCCACAGCCCCATGTCCAGCACATTCTGCTTCCAGGAAAACCCTCATCCTGCCTCTCCTCATGCCCCCACATGGAGCATCCTGAATCCTTCCCTAACACAGGTTGAATCCTGGCCCCAAAGCAAGGGATTCATCCCAAAAATCAGGAGAAAAACTGAAGCAACCCCCATCAGGGGTGTCTGGCTTGGCTGGGAGTTCCAGAGCTCAGTCCCACGGGAAGCTCCCACTTTCCATGATCCCTGCCCATGTCCCCAGAGCTGCAGGCTGGGAAAGGACGGAGATAAATCCTTCAGGGAAACAACGCTTCTCCTGGGATGGGGCTCCAAGCAGGGTGGTGATCCCAGCATTCCTGCTTCCCACAGTGCCAGGGCTCAGGAAAACCAGGGAGCAGCTGCTCAACACGATTCCAGGGATTTCACAGCTCCGAGGGCTCCAGCACTGCTCCCACTGCCCGGCTCCGGAGGAGGGTGCTCGATGCCATTCCGGGATGGACGTTACAAGGTCGGATGGATCCAGAGGAAGGCGACCAGGGATCGGGATACCTCAGCAGGATGATGCCTCCAAGCTGTGGGTGCTGGGTGGGCTCCACAGCCACGTGGAATCCCAGGATTCAATATCTTGTAACGCAACACCTTGAATAAATTCCCGGCTTTTTTCCTCTTCCTCCACCGGTGGGGTCTGGGCGGTTTTTCCACAGGTTCTTCTCTCCCGCCAGGAGTTCTTTCAGGGTGCGAGGCCACATTCCACAGCCAATCCCTGGGATGGGATCAAACTCTGCCTCCGTGGGCTCAGTTCCTCGGGATGGTGTTGCCTGGGGACGGCTCCACTCCTGCCGGGTTGTCCCCCCACACCTCATCCCAGCACAGGAGCCGTGCCAGGGAATGCCACGAGCGCCGCGTGGGAATTCCAAGCTAACTTTCCCAAGCCTTTAACACCTCAGAGAGCCACCAAATCTGGGAGAAGCCCATGTTTTCCATGGATCTGCCAGTGCCTGGGGGGGGCTATATCAGGGGGTGGGCCAACTCCCTCCTGCCATTTCCCAGCCAACCCTCTCTCCTCCCGGGATGCAGAACTCCGGGATCCCACCGGAGCAGCCGCTTGAGGTGACTCAAGCCCTAATTAACCCCCGGACCTCTGCTGAGGGCCGAGGTGAAAAGTTCCACCGGCCGCACCCGGAGCGCATCCTGCGGCGCTCCCGGGCTCTTTCCCAACAAAAATGCCAGGCAGGGAGGAAACCAAATCTCCCGGGAAAGGCCGGAGCACAGCAGCTCCCTCGCAAATCCCATTAGAGCCATAAGCTGCCTAGCGGGATGTACTATTTTAGCCGGGGCTGGCAGCGGATCCCGGTTTGTTCTCGGACCACGGGATGGGGTGGGGGGGGTGGAATTTTGAGATGGAAGGGTTGGAATTTCCCGCTGGAGGAAATCAGGGGAGCGCTCACCTTCTGCGGGGCGTTGATGACACCGGTGTTGTAGCCGAACTGGAGGGAGCCCAGCACTGCTCCTCCCACGGCCAGCATCAGGCGGGCCGTCATCTGCGGGAAAACAGGGAATAGGGGTCAAATCCAGGATCCTTCCCACACCACAGCGTTCCCAGGGAAGCCGGCGAGCACAAATACCCCAGAGAAAAGACAAAACTCACTTTTTTTTTTTTAGGCTTTTGGGGGGTGAATGGAATAATTTCAAAAATATCATTTTGGGGGGGGTCAGAAAGGACCTAGTTTTGGGGTTTCCAGGAATTTGAGCTCCGGAGTGGGCGGGAGGCGTTATCTGGGCTCACAGGGTCCCCTCGGAGCCCCCACGTGACCCCTGGCACCGCTCCAGCCCCGGCTGCTTTTTTGGGGCCACGGCGGGGCCTCCGCCTTCCCCACACCCCGGGGACGCTCCGGGTGCCGCTAACGAAGGTTTTTCCATGGGATCCTAATTAGGAGTCGCCGAGCAAAAATCCCGGTTAGTTGGCAAAGCCTTCCCGAGCCTCCTCTCGCTCCCGCCTGAGCCAGAGCAACAATCGGAGCCTTGTTCGGGAGCGGGGTCAGGGCAGGGCAGCGCTTGGGCCACCTTCGTTAACGGCCCAATTATCCCAGGCAGGAGATTTTCCCGGCACTGGAACCAGGATCCGACATTCCCACCTAATCAGCTTTGGGATGAGCCACGTGAAATTTATAAGCCCCTTAATTTGAGGGGGTGGGGGAGGAAAGGGAGGTTTCCCCTGGGGACCAATCCGTCACCCCAAGGATGCTCCCGTGGCCTCTTGGATTAATATTCCCAAGGGATTCCTGCCTCAGATCCCACCTGAACCAGGAGAGGCAACTCTAACCCCTCAAAAAAAGGATTTTTTTTTTAATATTTAAGACTCATTTTCCTCCTTTTTTTTTTTTTTTTACATAAATAATGGAATTAATGCTGCTCCCTGACCTTGCCACTCCGGCCACCGTTGCTCTCCAAGGGAAAGTTCCCAGGGAAAAAGCAGAGGGAATGGAGCCAGGCCCGTTAATGAAGCTCATTAATTAAGCTTGGCCCCAACACAACTAATCAGGGAGGTTTTGGCACTTGGATTTGGCCGCTGCTCTGGAATAAATCCACCCCCAAGCAGAAAGCACCACGTTTGGGAGGCCAGAAACAGGCTGGGAAGTTGGTGGTATTCCCAAAACAAAAAAAAAAAACCACCACGGGAAAAGGTCCCCCCATAAAATCCAAAATTCCAATTCTGAGCTCATCCATCTCCCAAAAACCCGGGACAAGCAAAACTGGGAACGACAAGAACACCTTGTGCTTGGAGAAATGCTGCTAAAAAACGAGGGACTGGGGGGATTTGGAAGGAATTTTTGCAGTTTGAGTGATTTTCCTTCGCTTTTTAGGGATCACCCTGAATTTTCAGGGGGGCTGATTTTGCCTTTTCCTGGCCAAAGGAAGGCTCTGGAAAGCAACACGTAGGTGAGCACACAGGTGAGTCATGGAGCTCCAGGGATAGGGATGCACAGCCAGGATGAACTTTGCTCCGGGAAGGCAGAGGTAACAACTCCTCAGAGCTCCCACAGCAAAAAATTAAATCAATTATTTCATTTTGACTCAGGAAAAAGAGAATTTTTTTCCAAGCCAACCCTGGAAAAATCAGATTTGGGGGGAAAAGCCCAGCTAAAAAAAAAAAAAAAAAACTGTGTTTGGATGAAATTCCAGCAGTTTGAAGAGGTGAAAGGGTAAAACTGGCAGGAAAAAAAAAAAATCGCTTTTTGGAGGCTCTTCCCGAGTAGGGTCAGGGTGAGTCAGCTCCTCCCGCTCCCTTCCCATTCCAATCACGCTCCCATCCCGGAGCCTTTCGGTTTGAACTTCACCATTAAAGGCAAGTTTGGGGGCAAAAAAAATAATTAAATAAAAGGAAAAGTCGATTTTTAAGGGCAGCTTTGCCCGGGCAGCTCCTGCCAAACCCCACGTGGGGCCAAGGGCAGGATTTTTTAACTCCTTGCGGGAAAAAAAATAGGCAGCTTTATGGGAAACTTTGGGACAAATTCCTCCTCTTATTGCCATAAAATCAACTTGTTTAAGGCTGAGTAGACCCAAAACTCCTGGGTTTGTCCCTAATAACTCCTCTATTTTACAGGAAAGCTGGAATTGGATTAAACTTGTGGGATTTGTTTTCCCTTTTGCTGCTTCCTGCTTCCTCCCCAGGCTCCAAGGCGGAAGCTCTGAGGAGGTTGATGGGGGGGGGGGTGTCACAATGGCCCCCCCAAATCTGCTGCCTTGGGCTTTACAACTCTATTTTTAACCCATTTATTTTATCCTCTGGCCTGGAAGGACTTTTGGGATACAGCCTTGAAGAACTTTCGGGATACAGCTCAACTCACGGATCAAGGGAATGAATAATCCCTTTAAAAGCAAAATAATAATAATAATATTAAAATATTAAGATAATGATATTTTAAAGTGGCCCAGGAGGGAATTCCAATTTTTTTTTACTCCAGAATGGAGGATTTTGGGGATGCTGCTGCCTCATGGAACAATTCATAATTCCTCTAAAATAATATTAAAGGTGTCCCAGAAGGGAATTTTAACTTTTTTTTTACTCCAGTGCAGAAGGATTTGGAGGGGTTTTTGGGATGCTGGTTGTCTCAGGAATCAAGGGAATTAATAATTCCCTTAAAACCAAATTAGTCACATTAGGGGGGAAAAAAAGGTCCCAGGAGGACATCTCAATGTTTTTTTACTTCAGCATGGAGGATTTTGGGATGCTGCCTCCTCATGGAACAAGGAAACTATTAATTCCCTAAAAATAATATTTTTAAAAAAGTGTCCCAGGAGGGAATTCCAGTGTTTGGTCACTCAGCCATGGAGGATTTTGGGATGCTGCTGCCTCGTGGAACCAGAGAAATGAACAATTCCTTAAATAATCAAAATAATATTTAAAAAAATGTGTCCTAGGAGGGAATTTTGGGGAAAATTCACCTTACAAAGACCCCACAAAAAAAACCATTCCATGAGGATTTAAGGAGCATCCCAGTGGCTGCTCCTGCAAGGTGCAGTCCTGGGATGGATGGGGGAACAGAGGGATGGGATAGAGCCCCTTGCACACCCATTTCCACACTCCTGGGAATGAGGAGGGCACAGGGATAATACGGCTGGAGCTGCCTCCCAGCCCGGGAAAAACTCCTACCCCCACCAAAAACCTGGAAAACCCCCTGCAAACCCACGGGAGGGGATTTGCAGCCGGAGAATTGGGAGGGGGACAGCGGCCCTGGGGGGATTTAGGGGGAATTTGGGAGCGATTTAGGGGGAATTTGGGATGCTGGAGAGAGCACGGTGGGGGGATGGGAAGCAGCGGCGAAGCGGCAGAATCTGATTTTTTATTTATTTAGTTCCTTGCTTAAAGGTCATCCAGGGACGGCCACACGATCCCGGCGAGTTTTGCAACTGCGACAAGCCCGGGAGATGTTTTTGCATGGAATGAGCCGGAAAAAACACCCGGAATGTGCAAAAAAAAAAAGCCCATTCTCGATTAAAAATATTCATTAATAAATATAAAGGCGGGAGGGTGGGTTTGTTCCCCATTTTCCCAGACCCCCCTCCGGCATCCCAAGCGCCGGCTGCTTCCATGAAAAATCCTTTTTTTTTTTTTTTTTTTCCATGCAAAACACCGTCTGGCTGGAAGCGTCGCCCATCAGCGCTCGGTAAATCATCCCAGCGATTAATTACCTTTGCCCAAATTAATCATTTCTAACCCAAATCCAGCCGAGGAGGGGGGAGTGGGGGGGTTAAGGAGCTGGAAAAGCAGCGGGAACGCAGCTCCGAATCCATTTGGGAAGCCGGGAGTTAAGTGCGTCGGATTTCTTGGATCTGAGACCAAATTTGTGTTTAATTCCTGCCCCCATCAGAGCGCTGCCGGCCGGCACGTTCCCAGCTCCCACCCCAATCCCACCACTCATCCCGGAAAACAGGCGCTGGAAGCCAGCCGGTTGGGAATAAAATCATTAAAAATTAAAAAATATATTAAAATATCCACTAAATTTAAAAAAATGGTGGGTTTAATGCTCCAAATATGGGGGGGGAGGGGGGAATCAAGGAGTTGTTTTCTAGGGGAAGAAAAAGAAGAGGGATCGTTCCCGTCACATTTTTAATTAGGATCAAATCACGATTTGGGAGTTTAATTGCACTTTGTGCCGCCACGGAGCCAATTTTTCAATTTCCTTACGCACCCTCTGTCCCAAAAAAAAAAAAAAAAAAAAAAAAAAAAGTTGGATTTATCCCAACCATTCCCAGACGGGAATATTTTGGGGGACGGGAATGTTTTGGGGATTGGGATGAGGCAAATTCCAGTGAGCTGCTGGAATTAATCACCGGGATCGTTTCGGGCTTTAACCCCCCTCCCCAAATTAATTTTAAATTAAATAATTGGGGGGGAAGGGGTGATGGGGGATCCCGGCAGCCGCCGAGCGGCCGAGGGAGATTCAGATCATTTCATAACTCAAATTTTAGGATAAATCCATGGGAATTGGGTCAGGAGCTGCCGGCGGGATGTGCCGCGGCCGGACCCCAACACTGTGGGGCTTCGGGGAGTATCCGGGGGGGGTCCCCCAACCTCGGTCCCCCCAAACCACCTCGGCCCTTCCCGGCCTTTGGCGTCCCTTTCCCCGCGCCGGGAATGGGGCCAAAAGGGCCCTTTTTTTGGGTCGCTCCTTCTCAGTTCCGCATCCCGGATCGAGCGGGGACGGGGGGGGGAGGGAGAACGGGCGGAAGGGGATCCCAAAGTGGCTGCCGGGGGCGCCGCGAGCCCGAGGCCGTTTCTCCGGGGGGAAGTTCCTAGTTTTTTTTTTTTTTTTTTTTTTGGGGGGAAGGAGTGTATCGCAATGCCCGAGCGCGGCCGGGACGCGGTGCTCGGGGTTGCGGGGGTCAGCGGGGCCGCGCGGGGGCGGCGGGCGGCGCGTTGTGTAACGCGGGGAGTGTGGATCGGGGAGGTGGGGGGAGCGGCGCGGGGCTCACCTTGCTGCCGGTGTCCATGGCGGGGCCGGGCGGCGGGGCCGGGGCCGGGGCGGGCAGGCGGGAGCTGCGGCGGGGCCGGGGCCGGGGCCGTGCGGGGCGCGGGGCGCGGAGCGGAGCGGGGGGAGGCGCGGCCGCCGCCCGGGCATTGGAGCGGCTTAAGAGCCCGGGGGGGCGGGGCCGGGCCCCCGGCGGCGCCCATTGGGCGGTGTTGGGGAGGGGGGCGGGGCGAGGGGCGGGGTTAAAGGGGAGGAGTGGGCGGGGCTCGGAGCGGGCGGTGAATGGGGGGGCGTGGGAAGGGGGCGCGCGGGGGGCGGTGCGGGCGCGTGCGGGGCCGCACGTGGGGTGGGGGGAGGGGGGAGGAGGGAGGGGAGGGAGGGGAGGGGAGGGGGCGTCAGAGAGGGGGGGAGGTGGGAGAGGGGGGCACGTGCGCGCGTGCACGTGCGCGGTGGGGGGGGGGAGAGAGTGTTTACACGTGTGGGGGGCGTGGGAGTGTGAGAGTGTGAGAATGAATGAGTGTGAGAATGAATGAGTGTGAGAATGAATGTGAGTGTGAGTGTGAGAGTGTGAATGGGTGTGCGAACGTGTGCGAGTGAGCGTGTGTGCAAATAAGTCCGAATGAGTGTGCAAATGAGTGTGTGTGCACGTGTGAGTGTGTGTGCGTGTGCACGCGTGAGTGTGCAAGGGGCCAAGTGGATGCACCTGTGAGTGTGCAAGCACAGCCGTGCCTGTGCTGACACGCGTGTGACGCTGGGTGTGCACATGTGAGTGTGCAAGGGACCTCGTGCTTGTGGCACGTGTGACAGTCCAGGGTGTGCACGCGCGAGTGTGCAAGGGGCACGTGTGTGTGTGTGCCTGTGTGAGTGTGCAAGCACACGTGTGCTGGCGTTTGCACGAGTGTGAGTGTGCAAGGGGCTATACATGTGCGTGCGAGGGTTTGTTCACCTGTGTGTGCTAAAATTTGCACCAAAACACACCCAAAAAAGCACAACTATTGGAAAAAAAAGGCGCAAAAAAGACACAGAAATGGAAAGAAATCGCACAAAAAATATAAAAAATGGGAAAGAAAATTAAAAAATAAAAAAAAAAACTTGAATAAAAGCTGCACAAAAATTGAGGAGGAAAGGGGGGAAATAAAAAAGGGAGGGGAAAGGAAGAATAAAGCACAAAAATGTATAGGAGTATAGGGGGAAAGAAAGAAAAAAATGCAAAATATTGCACAAGAAATTATTTTGAAAAATGCAAGAAGGGAAAAAGAGAACAAATTTTGCACCTAAATGTAGAAAAAAATGGAAGGGAAAGGAAAAATGCACCAAAAAAGTGGCAAAACTCAAAAGCATTAAAAAAGTAAAAAGCAAAAATTGGACAAATAATTAAAAAAAAAAAATTCTTTCCTAAATCTGCAGCCTTTGCCCCAAATTTGGCCATCCCAGGCAATTCCTCACCTGCAAATTCCATTAAATATCCATGGAATCCATCCCAGCCCCTTTTCCACCCGGTTTTGCCCATCCCAAGGGAGCCGCGTTGGGTTTTGCCGACTCGGCAATTCCCGGCGGGACCCTCCCGGCGCCGCGGGAATGCTGATGGAGGGAAACGGCCGGAGCGGGATAATCCCGGCGGGGCCGAGGGGCTGGAGGGGATTTAGGGGGATTTGCTCTGGGGAAAAGGGTTAAAATAACACGGGGAGGGGGAGGAGGGGGAGGCCGGAGGCTACGGGGATGGGCTCGGGGAAACGGGGATGGGCTCAGGAAAACAGGGATGGTCTCAGGGAATCAGGGATGGGCTCAGGGAATCAGGGATAGGCCCAGGGAAACAGCGGTGGGCTCAGGGATGTGAGTGTGTCCGGGATCCAGGACACAGGGATGGGCTCAGGGAGAGAGGAGTTGTGTCCAAGACAGAGGACACAGGGATGGATGGATGGATGGGCTCGAGGATTTGAGAGATGGGTGATAACAAAGGATCTCAGGGATGGGCTCAGCCTCTCCATGGGATTCGAGTTGTGGTGGAATGCCAGGGCCATGGGAATGGGCTCAGGGGACAGGGAGCACAGGATTGGGCTCAGCTTGTCCATGGGATCCCTTGAGTGTTGAGGATTGAGGCCACAGGGGTGGGCTCAGGGATTCGAGGGGTGTCCAGGACACAGGGATGAGCTCAGCCTCTCCATCCTCACCCTCTTCCCTGCACAGATTCCATCTCTGACTCCTCACACACAAACACACCCACCCCCACCACGTGGCAGTCGGGATTTCTCCCAGCGTCATTCCCGGCAGACGAGGAAATCCGGGCTCCCAGATAGATCCCTGCCCCACATCAACCACCTCGTGATTGTCACTGTCGGGACGAGCCCTTTGTCACATCGGCCCGTGGTGACGAGCTCCTTATCTCCTGGCCCCTCCCATCCCATCCCAGGTCCCACCCTCGGGAACACCGGGAACACCAGGGACACGGACATCCCACTAACAGGATTTGGGGAGGGTGATTCAGGCACAGCTCCCATTTTTTTCAGGCAAAATCCAGGCTGGAATCACCTTTCCAGGGATGTGTGATGTTTGCAGGGAAGATAAAACCAGCATTGCTGGATGGAACAAGGAAGGGAACTTGGCTTTACTGGGACTCATGAACCAAAAATCCTGGATTATCCCCGAAAAATTAGGGAAAACTTAAAGGAGTTGAACCCCAATGCTGAGCATCCTTGGGATGGAATTAATCCACTCCAGGGGGGAATTTGTTTTAACATTCCCAGTGTCCTGTGATGTGTTTGAGCCCTAAGGAACTTTAAAATAATTCCCTGAGTCAAAAGTTGGGGTTTTCCCCTTTCAAAGCCCCGTCAAAAATCCTAAAAAAAATGGGATTTCCAGAGCTCCACTATCCCAGTTCCTCTCAGTTCCTAAAAAATCATGGAAAAAATATGCAGGAGGGTGTAATTCCAGTCCCACAACCCCAGCCCCCAACAGCTGGACCAACATCTGCCCGGACACACTCCCGGTGATCCCGCCAACATTCCAGGAACTGGGTCAATCCAGGGTGTTTTTCTCTTGGTGTTGAGGCTCTTTGAAGGTGTGGGATGAGCCAGAGTCGGATCAGCTGGAAAAACATCAGCCCCGGTGACGAAACTGGGGGTAAAGTCCATCCAGAAACGGGATTTGTCACCGGAATGGGTTGGGCAGTGGCGGGACAACTTCCACTGGGATTTCAGTCCCAAAATGCCCTGCCTTGGCTTTCCCACCGGGATTCTGTGCTGCTCCCAGAATCCAGGCAATGCTCCTGGAGCCTTCCTGGAGTCACTGGGATCAACCCCATCAATCCCGGAGACACCAAAGCTCCTTAATATCTGGATTTAACAGCTGGATCTCCTTGGATTTCACTTTTTGTCCTTAAACCTGGATTAGTTAAACCTCAGGACTGGTTAGGCCGGGATTAAAGTGCATTAAACCCCCCAGCCCTTGGGTTAGAGAGAGCTGGAGAAACGCTCCCCATCCGAAAAAAAGCAGGAACACCAATCCAATCAAATCAATTATTACAATTTCACGTATCCCAATTAATAAATCAAAAGTTTTCCAGCCCAGGCGGTGACTTCCTTGGCCTGAACCGCCCTGGTTTTGTTGGTTTTTACAACCATTAAACATGGAAATGAAGGGAATTTCTGGTTTATCCATGGAAAGGAGGGAATTACCCCCCAGCTCCAGCTCTTCCCAAGGAGGGTTTGGCATTTCATCCCTCGTTTTGCATTTTTAGGGCACCACGACGTGGATGAAAACACGGGGAGAAAAGAGGTCGGGGCTAAAAATAACCCGTGAGTCACAGCAGGAGCTGGTAGTGTCAAACCAACGGAGCTGGAGCCGAAATCCACGGGAAGAGGATGGGGAGAAAAAATCCCTTTTCCCTTCGTTCGTGCCTGAAGATTCCCAGTCCTTCTCCAGGAAGAAAGAAAAAGATGAATATAAAGATAATTTATATTTATATATATATATATATATGCATGTAATCCTGCTTTTCCCATTTTATAAAACCTCCTTGGATTTCCCAAAATGGCCAAAATAACAGGAAAAAGGATTTTTTCCCCCCCTTTCCCATAATATTATAATGCAATAATTCCCATGTGCCAGTGTTTTTTATCTCTTGGGAAGCTGTGGAGCTTTAGGACAGTAATTAATCATTAATGATAATGAGCAAATAATGGCATTTACAGGGATGATCCTTGTTTGGGTAATTTTGGGATTAATTCCGGGATTTTATTTCACCTTGTTCCCATGGAGTGGAGGATCCCACGGGGGGAATTTTTTGGGGGGAGTTGCTGAGTTTTTGGGATTCAGCTCCTGGGGTTTTCTTCAGCTGGGGAGGAAAAAGGTGGAACAGGGAGAAAGAAGTAAAATAGGGGGAAAAAAAAGATGGATTATGGAGGAAAAGGGTGGAATAGGGAGAAAAAGGGTGAATTAGAGAGAGACAAAAAGAAGGAATAAGAAGTAAATGGGTGGAATAGGGAGAAAAAGGGATGGAACAGGGAAAAAAAGGGTGGGAAAGGGACAGAAAGTGTGGAACTGGGAGAAAAAAATGTGGAATAGGGAGAAAAAAAGGTGAAATGGGGAGAAAAAGGGTGGAAGGGGAGGAAAGGTGGGATAGGGAGAAGAAAGGGTGGAATAGGGAAAAAATCAGAGTGGAATGAAGAAAAGGGGAGAAAGGTGGGACAGGGAGAAAAAAGGGAGAACAGAGAGAAAAATAATGGAACAGGGTGGGAAAAGGGTGGATCAGAGAGAAAAAAGGTGGAACAAGGTGAAAATGGGTGGAACGAGGTGAAAAGAGGGTGGAATAGGGAGAGAAAAGAGGGATTAGGGAAAAAAAGAGGTGGATTAGGGAGTAAAAAAAAGGGTGGAACTGAGAAAAAAAGGAGGATCAGAAAGAAAAAGGGTGGAAAAGGGAGAAAAAAAGGTGAAATAGGGTGGAAAAAGAGTAAGTGAGGGAGGAAAAGGGTGGAACAGGGAGATATATATATATATAAAAAGCATATATATCATATATTACATATTCTATATAATGTATATTATATATAAAATATATATTACACATTATGCATATTATATATATAAAAAATATATTATGTAGTATATAAATATATATATGATGGGGGGTTTATATATATTATGGCTTCTATGTGTATATTATGGGTTGTTTTAGGGGATGGGAATATCTATATAAAATATATGTATTATACCTTACATATTATGTATAATGTATATTTTATATATATAATATATAAATATATATTATACATCATGCATATTCTTTCTATATAAAATTTTTTAAATATCTAAAATATATATAATGGGTTTGCTATTTATATATTATGGATTATATATAATGGGATTTATATGTATATTATGGGTTGGTTTAGAGGGTGGGAATATGCATATATTAAACATATATATATTATATCTCACAAATATAATATATATTTTATATATGAATATATATGTGAAAAATATATTAAAATATATATAGATATATTATGGGTTATATATACCATGGGGTTTTTTTAAAGAGTGGGAATATATTTAGAAAATGCATCTAATATATCTTCTATATTATATATTATCTATATTTATGTATATTTTTATATATTTTATATATTTTATATAAATACATATTATGAATTATGTATTTTATATATATATTATGGGTTATAGACATGCATAATGGGTTATATATATATATAATGGGGTTTATAGATATATATGTATATAAAAAATAGGTGTAATATCCCATTGTTGTTGTGATATTAATCAGGAATGTGGTCCTGGTGCAGGGTGAGGAGCTCCAGGAATCCCACTTGGGATGGAGGAGGAAGATCCCATCCCTCGGGCTGCTCTGTGGGATGTCATTCCACTGCTAATCAATTAATTTAATTAATGATTTTCCCCAAGGTGAGTTCCCCCCCCCCCCCCGGGCCCACCTGGGTGGGGTTTTGGGTGCAGGGGGTTGGAAAACCCCAGGGAAGGAAACAAAACTTTCATTAAAATCCTTGAGAGGGGTCACTCCCAACAGGGTGGGCTCTGCCCCCCATCCCAACCCAACCCAACCCATCCCATCCCATCCCATCCCATCCCATCCCATCCCATCCCGGGCTGGGAATGGGCAAGAGCTCCAGCAGCAATTCCCGCCCGCAGCACGGCGAGTTAATCCCCATTAGCTAATTAACCGCCTGAATACTAATTAGGCAGGTATTTGTGTGTCATCAGCCCTCGGCTGCAGCAACACGTCGGGGGCCAGGCCCTGCAAATCCAGGAGGGAAAAACTCCCCAGAACCTGCTTATCCCGCGGTGGGGGCGGCTCTGCAGCGGCAGGAGGGGACATCGAATTCCAGGATGCTGGAATTTAACTTTCTGGGGGAATCTTGATCCACCCAGGGGGATGCAATTTGATTTTTGGGGGGATATCACCGTCTGGAATGATGCAATTTCAATTTGGGGGGGGGGGGGTTAATCATCCTGCCAGGACAATGAAATTCCATTTTTGGGCCATCCCTGCTCTCCCAGGATGACAGAATTTGATTTTTGTGGGGGTGTCACCTTCCCAGCACAAAGCAATTTGATTTTAGGGGCGTCATTATCCTCCCAGAATGATGTAATTTGATTTTTTTGGGGGGGTTATCCCTCACCCAGTAAAAATAATTTGATTTTGGGAGGGTATCAGCCTCCCAGGATGACTAAATTTGATTTTTTTTGGGCCCAGCATTGTCCCAGCACAATGAAATTCCATTTCTAGGGGGAGTCATCATCATTCCAGGAGGATGGAATTTGATTTTTTGGGGGATTATCACCCTCACAGGACAAAGCAATTTGATTTGGGGGGGATCATTATCCTTCCAGGACAATGTAATTTGATTTTTTTGTCGAATTATCCCTCACTCAGTACAAAATAATTGATTCTGGGGAGATTACCACCCTCCCAAGGACGATCAAACTTGATTTTTTGGGGGTCCTCGACTTCCCAGGATGATGGAATTGGATATTTTGGAGGCTCTCCCAACACTCCACCTTCTCCCAGAGCCTCGCCCGTCCTCTCCATAACCCCATTCCCCAAACTCATGACTCAGCAGCTCCCAAAAAAAAACCCAGGAGGCAGATTCCAAACTCCTTTCCAAGTGGGAGAAGAGGAAAAAAAGCCAGGCCGAGGGATTGCCTCCAAAAAAACCCACAAAGCTCCCCAAAAAACACCTCTGTCAGCTCAGGGATTTCTTGGAATTTTTATTGTGGCTTTATAAATAATCCAGAATCAAATGTTGAATCAAAATTATCATTATTATTAATAATAATTATTATTATGACGAGTCAGCACTGATGGGAGCAATAACACAGCACTTTCCTCATGTTTTGGGAATATTCTCCCTATTTTTGGAGGGCACACAAAGCCGTCGGATGGAAAAGATTCCCGAATATCCCCGTGGGTGGATTTTCTGGCCGTGCAGGGTCACCCTCCCCCGGCTTCTCCCAATTAAAAGAATTAAGGGAAGGAAATTGGAAATGCGGCTCCCGCTGCCCCCTTGTCGGGAGCAATTAAATCCTGGGCGTTAATGAGGGGGTTTAATTAGGGAGAGGGAACGGCTCCCTCGTTAGAGGGAAGAGGAGATGGCAGAACTGGGGCTTGAGACCCAAAAATTGGGGCTGTGGGGAAGGGGGATCGACGCTGCCTGCCATGAAATTCCTGAATTTGGTCATTTTCCCAGCTGGATTTGTCCGAGGAGATGCCAAAGGGGCTTTTTTTTTTTTTTTTTTGTGCCGGCTCCGGGAGTTTCGGAGGCTTTAAGGATTTGAAACCCCCATTGGTCTGGAATTCAGCGAAACCGGCTCCGGGATCTCCCCAGGGGGATGTTCCTCCCCCATTCCCCGGGATGGAAATGGGATGGGGGAGGTCAAAGCCCCAGGATGTGTTGGTGGGATATCCCAGATATCCCCCATTCCTTGATCCCGGGTCCCCCCAATCCCTCACACACCTGCGGGAGCAGCTCCCGCTGTGTTCTCGCTTCCCACACAGTCCCATGCAATCCTACGGAATCCCGTGCAATCCCAGTGGAATCTAATGCAATCCCATGCAATCCCAATGGAATCTAATGCAATCCCATGGATTCACCTGATGAAATGCCATGCAATCCCATGCAATCATCCCATGCAATCCCACGGAATCCAAATGCAATCCCATGTACTCCCATGGAATCGCGTGCAAACATACCAAGGAATCCCATGCAATTCCACACAATTATCCCATGCAATCACCCCACGGAATCCCACACAATCACCCCATGGAATTCCATGAAATACCATGCAATTCCCCTACAATCATCACAAGGAATCCTGTTAAATAACCTGTAACCATCCCACGCGACCCCATGGAATCGTGTAAACATACCAAGGAATCCCATGCAATCCCACACAATCATCCCATGCAATCACCCCACGGAATTCCATGCAACCAATCCATGAAATTCCCCCACCGCCAGCCCAAGGAATCCCACGAAGTAACCTGTGACCATCCCATGCGATTCCCATGCAATCATCCCACGCAATCCCATGCAAGATGAGGCAATCCCACACCATCCCCTCTTGAGATCCCATGCAATTCCCGTGCCATCCAAAATCCAGCCCCCCCGGGCGGCAGCACCGCGTGTCCCGCGGGAAGGGTGGGATGGAGCCCCCCCCGGGGGCCGCTTTTTAGCACGGAATTCTTTGCATAAGGGAGAGATAGGAAAAGGGCTGGAAGAGCCAGCGCTTCCCAGCACGTCCTGGCATGCCGGGGAACCGGCCCGGTGGGATTGGGGGGATGCCCAGAGCATCCTGAAAAATCCTGGAGTCCATCCCTCCCCTCCCCCCATCGGGGTCCTTCGGGGGCTTCAAGACGTGATTTTGGGAGCGAGGGGGTTCCCATCCCAGTGCGAATGCTGTGGGATGGATCTGGATTTCTGGGAATGTCAAAGCCAGGTCACCCCGGATCCTGCCAGGACTTGCCCATTCCCACGCAGCCACTTTGATTCCTCCCGCAATTTTCAGCCTCTGAAATTCCTGAGGCTTTGGAATTCCATCCTGCGCTCCCCAACCTGGGATTGTGGGTTGATTTTTCCTTCTTTTTCTGGCTCTTTGGGAGGGGGTGTCAATATTTTAGGGGCTCCCCCCCCAATACCCAGGGACCCAAAAAAAGCTGGTTACCAAAAAACCCTTTCTCTTCCCAAAAAAAACCCCTTTCTCTTCCCAAAACCAAGGTCAAATCCTGGCAACACCCTCCCAAATCCACTCCAGCCGGAGCTGCTGGGACCTGCCCAGCCTGGCCAGAGGAGCCCCAAAATTTGGGGGGATGGATTCAGGTCAGGGCTTGTCCCCACCTGTTGTTCCAGAACGACAGGATGGAAAGAGGCCTGAGTCCAGGGAAGCTCCTGACATGGATAGGGACCAAATCCCAGTGGGATTTGGGAAGGGGGGGGGCGTGGGGACGGAGATGATTGTGGGGCGAAGACACCCGTGGGGTGAAGGGCATCCCAAAGGCTGAAGGATATCCAGGGAGTGAAGGATGTTCCACAAGGTTAAGGACATCCATGGGATGAAGGATATCCATGGGATGAAGGAAATCTGTGGGGTGAAGGATATCTGTGGGATAAAGGACATCCATGGGATGAAGGATATCCATGGGGTGAAGGATATCCATGGGATGAAGGATATCTGTGGGGTGAAGGATATCTATCCACGGGATGAAGGACCTCCACAGGGTGAAGGATACCCATGGAACAAAGGACCTCCATGGGACAAAGGCCCTCTCTGGCATGAAGGACATCCATGGGGTTCCATGTGGGAACCGATGTCCTGGAGCCACCACTGGATCAGGGCCCCCCACCGGGAGGTCCCGCAGTGGGGACACCGGGCACGGCTCTCCCCAGGGTGGGCTTGGATTTTGGGCTGAGGTTCCTGCTCCGTGTCCAGGCTGTGGGAGCAGGAGCGGCAGGAGCAGCTGGAGCAGCTGGAGCAGCAGGAGCAGCAGGAGCAGCAGGAGCAGGAGGAGTCTCTTCCTCATTCCAAGCTCTTGCCCGAGGCGGGGGCCGGGCGTGTTCCGGCCTGACCGGGTGGTGGGACCCGTCCTGCCCGGAAGCCTCCTCCTGCCTCTCCCAGCTCCTCATCCCCTCACTGCCCGCTTTTTGGGATGCGCCAGAGCCGGATGGATGCAGGAATCCCCCCGGGGATAGGGGAGCAGCGTTGTGTCCAAATCCTTTTCCCGGGGTTGTGTCCAAATCCTTTTCCCGGGGTTGTGTCCAAATCCTTTTCCCGGGGTTGTGTCCAAATCCTTTTCCCGGGGTTGCGCTCCGGGCAGGATCCACAGGGCTGGGGAAGGGGCTCTCGTTTCCCACCGTGTCCCCACATCCCACCTGCTCAGCCAAATTTAGGGAATCAAATTTAGAGAGCCAAATTTAGGGAATCTGCTCCTTCAAAACCCTTCTAAACACGGCCATTCCCAACCTCGGGAATGTGGGTTCTGGGGGGGCCACCCAGCTCCAGGCCCCTTTTTTAATGGACATATTTTCTAAGTTTGATTTTTAAAAAGATCAGGAAAACTTGAGGAAAGCAGGAATGTCAGGGGCTCTGGTTGAACAGCCCGGCTGCCCCCACAGCCCTTCACACACCCCCTGGCCTTGCACACGCTCAGCCCTTGCACACTCATCCCTCGTTCACACTCCCCCCTTTCCTTACACACTCATTCCCTGCTCGGCCCCCCCTCTGCTCCCTTTGCACACTCACATTTCAATCTTCTCCCCCTTGCACACTCATTCCCTTGTACACTTGCTCCCTTCCAATCTTGCTCCCCTTTTCACACTCCCTCCCTCTGCACACTCTCTTCCCACACGTGCTCCTCTCCCACGCTTTTTCCCTTTGGAATTCTGCTCCCTGGACTGCTGGTTCCCCTGCACACTCGCTGTCCTCACGTGTGTTCACCCCTTGCACACTCACCCCCTCTTCAGCTTCCCCTCTGGGATTGTTCTTTCCCCCTTGCACACTCACTCCCTCTGCAGCCTGATCCCCTCCTGGGACTGTTCTCCTTGCACACCCACTCTGTGTGCACACTCCTTCCCCTTCCACACTCCTTCCCCTTCCACACTCCTTCCCCTTCCACACTCCTTCCCCTTCCACACTCCTTCCCCTTCCACACTCCTTCCACACTCCTTCCCCTTCCACACTCCTTCCTTTCCAAACTCATTCCCCTTCCACACTCCCTCCTTTCCACACTCCCTCCCTTTCCATCATTCATTTCCACCCTCCCCCCTTTCCACACTCATTCCCTTTCCACATTCATTTCCTCTCCACACTCCCCTCTCTTCCCAAACTCATTCCCTTTCCACCCTCCCTCCTTTCCACACTCATTCCCTTTTCCCTTCCCACCCCCCTCCCTTGCACACTCCTCAGCCCTTGCACGCCCAAAGACCCCTGAGGCCCAAATAAATCCCTCCATGGTGGGATCCCCCTCCTTTCTCCCCTAAAATTCCCACCCCCCCCAAACACGGGGAAGTTGGGGTGGTGGTGTTCAGGTGCCTCGAGCTGCGTTTCTCCCCCATCCCACAGAATTCCAGTTGGGATCCCCCTCCTGGAGCCTCTGTGCCCCTTTCCCACACCGGGACCCCCCCGGGGTTATTTTCTCCACCCCCCGTGGTGGGACCTTTTCTCTCCCTTCCCTTCCCCTGCCCAAGGTTTCCTCCCGGTTTCCTGGCCCGCCTGTTTATTCCCAAATCCCAGATTTCTTTGTTCGCCCGACGGTAATTTTCCATCGAGCCTCCAAATCCGTGAATTCTCGCTTTACCCGCCCGAAAAAAACCCCACAGAAAAAAAACCCCGTGGTATTTATGGGGTTTAGAGACAAAACCCCCTCGGTTATTTTCCCTCCACGTCCCTAAAATTCATTCCCCGAGGAGGTTGGAAAAGTGGGAAAATAAATTTGGGAGAAAGAAGCAAAAAAAATGATGCAATAAACCTAATTTTGCAAGGCAAGATTTTGCCCAAAATATCAAATTTTCCAAACTTTGGGGGAAATTATAATTTTGAATCCATGAAAAATTGATTAAGGTTGGGATTTTGGATATCAGGGAACAGCTGGAAGAGGTTTATTTGTTTATTTTATTTATTAATTAATTACATGTTCATATATATATGGGAATTCCGGGTCTTTTATTGTTAGAAGGCTGCAAAGTTATAGATAAAAATATATATATGGGGGGGGTTGAGGTGTTTTTTTTTTTTCACTGGGAAGCCACAACATTATTCACCAAAAAAATATATATGGGGGTTTAATTGTGGGGGGTTTTTTCACTAGAAAGACAAAAAAAAAATATTAAATCTATCCATGGAATAAATCTATTCCACCAAGGGGAGAAATGTGACTTTCTGGGGTGGATTTCCCAGAGTTTTTTCCAAAATTTCCCCTTAAATCCCTCTTAAAGGGGGGGTAAAAGTGAATTTCTGGAGAGGATATTCCACAGTTTTTCTGCCAAGATCCCCCCCAAGGAGAGAAATCGTGACTTTTTGGGGTTGATTTTCCATAATTTTCCCAAAATGTCTTGCTTAAATCCCACTGATGGGGGGAAATGTGCTTTCTTTGTGCATATTTTGCCAAATTTTTCAAAATTTCCCCCTTAGGTCTCATCGATGGGGAAAATGTGATTTTTTGGGGAGTGTATTTTCCGTAGTTTTTTCCAAAATTTACCCTTAAATCCCACCAGTGGGTGAAAATGTGACTTTTCAGGTCATATTTTCCATAGCTTTTCCAAAATTTCCCCCTAAGATCCCCCTGAGGAGAGAAATGGTGACTTTTTGGGGTGGATTTTCCACAATTTTCCCAAAATTTCTTGCTTAAACCCCACTAATGGGGAAAAATGAGTTTGTTTGGGGTTTTTTTGTGCACATTTCCATAGTTTTTCCAATATTTCTCCCTTAAATCCCACCACTGAGGGAAAATGTGACTTGTCTGGGCGGATTTTCCGTAGTTTTTCCAAAATTTCCCCCTTGAATCCCTCTGACAGGGGGGAAATGTGATTTTCTGGAGTGGATATTCCGTAGTTTTTCCCCAAATTTACCTGGCTGTGGGTGCCACAGGTGGCGTGGGCAGGGCTGCAGGATCTTTCTCCAGAATCCCAAAATCCACACACCCCCCCCCCCTTTCCTTTTTTTTTTTTTTTAAGGAAAAGCCTTTTCTGATGAGTTTTCATCCACGGTGGAATTTTTTCCAGGTTTTTTTTTGGGGGGGATGTGATTCCCCGCCCAAGGGGGGTGGGGGGTCGGTGCCTGCGTGGGTTGTTTTTCCTCTTCCCAGAACAGCCAGAGAACAAACTAAAACAAAACAAAAAATAATAATTAATAAAATTCAAAGTAATCAAATCCAAGCCTGACCGAGGCCATTCCCGGGGCAGGAAAATTCCAGAAAGGTGGGAAAAAAAACCGTGTTTATTTAATTTAGGAAACGCAAAAAAAAAAAAAAAAAAAAAAAAAAAAAAAAAAAAACAACCACCCTCCCGGTGCTGGAGAGGAGGGAGAACAAAGGACGGGAACCCCCGGGGAGAGACGGGAGGAGGAGGAGGGGGAGGATGAAGAAGAGGAGGAGGAAGAGGAAGAGGAGGGAGGGAAAAATAAGAGGAGAAGGAGGAGGAAAAGGAGGAAGAGGAGGAGGAAGAAGAGGAAGAAGGAGAAAGAGGAGGACGAAGCAGAGCAGGAAGAAGAGGAGTAAGAGGAGGAGGAGGAATAAGAAGAGGAAGAAGAGGAGGAAGAAGATGAAGAAAGTGAGGAGTAGGAAGAAGAGGAGGAGGAGAAAAAGCAGGAGGACAAAGAGGAAGAAGTAGAGGAGGAAGAAGAGGAGGAGGAAGAAGAAGAGAGGGAGAAAGAGAAGAAAGAAGTAGAGGAAGAAGAAGAGTAATGAGAAGGGGAGGAGGAGAAAAAGCAGGAGGACAAAGAGGAAGAAGAGGAGGAGAAAGAAGAAGAAGAAGAAGAAGAAGAGAAGGAAGAAGTAGAGGAAGAAGAATAATGAGAAGGGGAGGAAGAAGAAGAAGCTGAAGATGAGGAGGAAGAAAAAAGAAGGAAAAAGAGGAGGGAGAAGAGGGGTAGGAAGACAAAGAAGTGGAGGAGGAGGAAAGGGAGGAAGAGGAAGAAGAAGAAGATGAAGGTGAGTAGGAAGAAGAAGAAGAGAAGGAGAAAGAGGAGAAAGAAGTAGAGGAGGAAAAAGAGGAGGAGGAAGAAAAAGAAGGGGAGAAGGAAGAAAAAGACGAGGAGGAGGAGGGAAAAGTCTAGGAAGAGGATGAAGAAGAGGAAAAAGAGGAAGAAGAGGAGAAAGAGGAGGAGAAGGAAGAAGAAGAGGAGGAGGAAGAGGAAGAGGAAGAAAATGAGGAAAAGGTGTAAACTCCAGCACCAAGTCCTTCCCTCCCTGGAATTCCCTTCCCAGCAGAGCACCCCGAGGGCACTTGAGGGAGGAGGGGAAATAATAAACAGGATTAATTGAATTATTGGATTATTTTTTGAGTCACATCCCTGGGTTTTTCTGGGCTCAGTTTTGGGGCCTTTTTATCTTGGTTTTTAACGGTCTTTATTTTGGTCTCCTTTTATTTTAGTATTCTTTGGGTTTAATGTAGCTTTTTCTCTTATTTTAGTTTTATATTCTTTTAGTTTCTAGTAATTTCAAATTATGTATTATTGTGTTATTAGAATATATTATTTATATTTTATTATAGTTTATTATATTATTTTCCACTCTGGAAAAAATGGGTCTTTGGGGGGACCCCAGGAGTGAAAAATGGGTTTCCTGGGGTACCCCACACTCAAAAAATTGATTATTTGGGGGATCCCAATGATGTAAAATCAGAGCTTTTGGGGGACTTCTGGCTGGGAAAATGGAGCTTTTTGGGAAACTCCAAGAGTGCAAGATTGGGGTTATTGGAGGACCCCAAGAGTGCAAAACTGGGTGTTTCAGGGAATCCTCTGGTGGAAAATTGGATATTTTCAGGGGGATCCAACACTGTAAAAATGGGTCTTTGGGAGAATCCCAAGAGTGCAAAAAGGGGTTTATTTGGGCTCCCCACCATGGGATTTTTGGGGGATCCCACACACCAAAACCAGATTTATTTGGGGTCCCAGTTCTGCAAAATGGGGGCTTGGGGGGGCCAAAAAAATAGGGTTTGTGGGGGACCCCAAAAGTGAAAAAATGGGTTTATTGAGGGACCCCCCAATCCCAAAACGGGTCTTTTGGGGGACCCCAAGAGTGCAGAAATGGGTGTTTTGGGGGACTCCACGTTCGAGGGGACCCCCCCGTGGGGGACTCCGAGCTGCAAAAATTTTGGGGGACACCCCAATGCTGTAAAAATTCCTTTCGTGGGGGACCCCACCCCAAAAAATGGGTTCCTTGGGGGACCCCCCTCACAACCCCCCACCCCAATTCCACGTTCACCTTGTGAGGGGGGGGATCCCCTAAACTCCAGGTTTGGGGATCACGGGGATTTTGGGGCACAACCAGCCCTAATAAAGCCCTTCCTGCTCCCAGCAGGGATTTTTGGTGCCTTTTCCACACTTTTTCTTTTTTTTTCTTTTTTTTTTCAGTGATCAGGGCTCAGGGCTCAAGGAATTAGAGGATTATCCAGGGAAATCTCCCCCCAAACCCCTCCCGGGGGGGTCGTTGCCAGCTCCATCATTTCCCAAAATTCAGCTTTGGGAATGGTAATACCCGGGGGGGGATCCAAGGGCGATTCCCACATGGGCCAGGGTGGAAAATTCACCTGGGGTTTGGGATCCTACAAACCTGGGACCCCCACACGGGCAGATTTGGGGGGTTGTTTCCTTAGATCTGGGGGCATTTTTTGGGAAATCTGGGATCCCTCCAGCAAAGCAGGAAGCTAGGATTCTATTTTGGGAATATTGGGGGGTTGGGGGGGGGGTCTTTCCTTGAATTTGGGGTGTCTTTTTCAACCCTGGGATCCCATTTTTGATAACTTAGGGGGGCTTTTCCTTAAATTTGGAGGGGAGTGGATTTTCTTAAACTCGTTTTCTTCGACGTGGGACCCCTTTTTGGGAATCTGGGACCCCATTTATGGAACTCGGGGGGCCTTTTCTTGGGGGAGCTTTTTGCAAACCTGGGACCCCTTTTTGGGAATCCGGGGGGGGCTTTTTCTCAACTTTGGGGGGGGGGGCCTTTTAGCAAATCAAGGCTCCTTTTCTTAAACCCAGGACCCCTTTTCAGGAACCTGGGATCCATTTTAGGGAATCCTGGACCCATTTTAGGGAACTTAGGTGTCTTTTTGCAACCCTTGAGCCCCGTTTGACAAACTTGGGGTGTCTTTTCTTAAATCTGGGGGGGGCTTTTGCAAATCTGGGACCCCAATTTACAAACCAAAACCCCTTTTTGCAAATCAGGGACCCTTTTTCTTCGACTTGGGACCCCTTTTTGGGACTTTTTACTCCCCTATTTTGCAATCCTCCGGTGCCTTTTTCCAACCTCCTGCACCCAACCCCTGGCCATCAAAGAAAGGGGGTTTGAGGGCTTCTTAAAAGATAAAAAAAAGGATTAATTTGGGTATAATTCATTGCTTAAACTCAAAAGGTCGTGACTCCTCATTGCTTCTCCCCTGGAGCTCTGATTTACCTTAAAAAAAAAAAAATTAAAAAATGGGGGTGGATTTTCAGTCCCCACTCTAATTCCTGGACATTCTTTTCCATATTTTGGTGGATTTTCAGGCTCCACTCCTATTCCCGGACGTTCTTTCTCATTTCCAGGCAGGAAAATAACCCTTCTTTACCCTAAACCCCACTAAAACTGAGCCTAAAAGCTGCAGGAGGCTGTTTGAGGGCAGTGCTGGGGATCAGGACCCCGATAAACCCGGGCTAAGCAGCAAACTGGGATTTGGGGGCACGTGCCCAGCAGGAAATATTTTCGGGAATCTATAGTTTGATTTCGTTCTTTAATTAATAAAGGGTCTATTCTTTGGTGGGGGATTAAGCTGGAGGGAGCTGAGCTTCAGGCTGGGTTCTCCTTTCCCAAACCTTGCTGGGGAAAAGGGGTTATAAATTTTATATATTGTAGAGTATGAATTATATTTCAATGTATAAATTTTCATTTATATCTTTGGATGTTTTATATTTCTCTATAAATTATATACCTAATACAATGCCTAGAAATATATATTTTTATATTTATTTTAAATTTTATATCTTTAATATTTATTTTAATCTATATTTATATATAGATACACAGCTATACAATAGAAATATATAATGAAATATATTATAAATATACCTAAATATATAAAAATATAATTGCATAATAGAAATATATAGTATAACATATAATAAATAATATCTATAAAAATATATAATCTTATATCTTATGGAATATAAATATATATAAATTATAGTGTACATTATATAAACAAATATATGCAATATATTGTTACATAAAATATAAACTAGAAAATAATGTTATAGAATATAAACAAATATGTAATATAAATTATATAAACAAATATATACAATATAGTATATAATATAAATAAATATATACATATATAGTAATACACATGTAACTCTCTACTAAGTATACATATAAAATATATTTTTATATATATTATATAGACATATAATATATTATAATATTTAGATATTAGAATGGTAAAATATAAATAAATATAGAAGTATAGAAATTTTATAAATATATAAATACAAATGATAAATACGTCATTTACAACCCCTGAGGGATTTAAACCTCCCCCAAATCCTAAAAAATCACCGAAAATCCCCCAACACCCCCACCCTTTTTTTTTTTTTTTCCACTTCAAACGTCGGGTCGAAGCCAATCCTTTGGGATCTTCCCCCTCCACGTGTTCCTGATGTTAATCCAGGCTGGATCACTCCCAGAAAACTCTGCCAGGAAGGATTTAGGGGGGGACAAAACCCCTCAGAGAACACGTTTGCTGTGGATTTTCATGCCAGGACGGATTGGGATGCAGGGGGAGGGGGTTGGTCCGACCCCTCTTGGGTCTGGACGTGCCATAGGATGAGGAGGGGGGGTATTTACATGAAATTCCCACCGGTGCACGGGGCTGGAAAATGGGAAGCGACAGCTGTGCCCGCGGCGTGGCCGCTTCCCGACCTGTTGGGCTGAAACAATTCCCAGGGTTTTTGTTCTGAGGTTCCCCCTTCCCAATTAGAAAATGGGAAGGAAAAGGGAAGGAGGCTGAAAATGAGGGGGTTTGGGATCTCCAGGTTCTGGAAATCGGGGCATGGAGTTGAGGGGGTTTTATGATGAATTCGGATTTTCATGGAATAGAATCCCAGGATGGTTTGGGTTGGGAGGGACCTTAAAGCTCATCCCATGGGCAGGGACACCTTCCACTAGCCCAGGTTGCTCCAAGCCCCATCCAAGCTGGCCTTGGACACTTCCAGGGATGGAGTGCTTCCAGAAAGGATTGTCCTCTTCAGGAACAGCCTCCACCCTCCGTGCTTGTGTTACATCCTCCCCTCTCCCTCCTCTTCCTCACCACCCCCAGCCCAGCTCCCCTCCCCTCTCCCAGCCTGGGAATCCTGCTGTCCCTATATTGATCCCTCTCCTCTTTCTCTTGACCTGGGAGGGAGCAGGAACTCCAGGATGACTCAAAAGGAAGCAAAAAGGCTCTTTCAAAGGGTGGGAAAAGGAAGAAGCCGAGGGGGGAGATAAATAATCAGAGGGCAGCAGAGGAAAGAGGGAGGATGTGACCCCACAGGAACCGGGGTGGGAATGGGATGGAGTCTCACCTGGGATCGTGTATCCAAAAGCCTTGGAGATCTCAGTGTGAGGAAGGGATGAAGATCTTGGTGTGGGAAAGGGATGGAGGTCTTGGTGTAAAGAAAAGATGGAGATCTCGGTGTGAGCAAGAGATGAAGATCTTGGCGTGAGCAAGAGATGAAGATCTCAGTGCGGGCAGGGGGTGAAGGACTTGGAGCGGGCAGGAGATGAAAGTCTCGGTGTAAAGAAAAGATGAAGGTTTTGGTGTGGGAATGGGATGAAGATCTTGGTGTGGGAAAGGGATTAAGGGCTTGGTGTGAGCAAGAGATGAAGATCTTGGTGTTGGCAAGGGATGAAAGTCCTGCAAGAGAAGCAGCGAGGCTGGGCTGGAGAACCAGAGCCATGGAGAGCTGGGAGGAGCTGGAGTGAACCCTGGAGATCAGACCAAGCTGGAGGTGTCCATCCCTCGGGGTGGGCACTTGCAAAGCCAGCTTTGGGTGTTCCCAGCTCTGGTTTGTGTCTGATGGGATGAGGGGGATGAGGCTTTGTGGCTTTGACATCAGCCAGGAACCAAAGCTGGAGGAGAAATCCAATGGGTCAGCTCCGGGCAAAGTGAGGAAAAGGGCTGCTCCCAGAGATTCCAAGGCTTGATCCCAAAGCCTCTGTGACCTCCTGCAGTGGGAGACAAGAGCCCAAATCCAGACTCACTCCCCTCCCACCCAGTTGATGCCAAGCCTGGTTGAATCCCACCTTAAATAGCCCAGAAGAGCTCACCACGTTCACCTTTCCTTGCCAGCATTCCCAAGATCCAAGAGGATCATTTCCCGTGGGTGGTGGGACCATCCCGGGGGTTAATTAAGGAGAAAGTCCCACAGTTGGACTTGGAGCACCTTCCTTAGAGCCAAGTTCTTGGGGTGTGGAGGTTTTGGAGGTGATCACACCCAAATTACGGGTGGATGGGGATTTTGGGATTCTCCAGCACGTTCCAAAAGCAGGATGGCCACGGAAAATCTTGGGGTGCTTGCAAACTTGCCCCAGTCCTTTAATAACCCCCAGTATTTCATCCCTGCTCCAGAAAAGGAGGTTTTTTGCAAATTTGGGTGGTTTCTTCAGGAAAATTCCTCCCTGGTCATTGGATGTGTGGAGGGACAAACACTCTGTATCCACAGGAAAAACCCACAGTCCATTTGCTTCCCCAAAAAAACACTATTCCATCAAGGATGGATTCACACACACACACAAAAAAGAACTTTTTTTCTCTCCCAAAAAACTCTTTTCCCAAGGAAAAAAAAAATTTTTTTCAGAAAAAATCCTATTTCTCCCTAAAAACCACCTTCTTTTTTTTACAAAGCCCTTTTTTTTCTTCCTGAAGTCTTTTTTCCCAATAAAAAGGACACCTTTTCCCCAAAATAAACCTTCTCTATTTCTCAAAAAAGAAAAAAATTCCCCATGAAAGAAGGCTATTTTCCCCACAGATATTTTATTTAAAAAAAAAAAAAGAAAACTTTTTCCCACCAAAAAAACCCCACTATTTTCTCTCCAAAAAAAGTGCCTTTTTTAAAAAAAAAAAAAAAAAAAAAAAAAAAAAAAAAACACAAAACTTTTTTTCCCAAAAAAAAGTGAAACCAAGATGTTGGGATGGGCTGGAAACTTCTTGGAGAGGTTCTGCAATGTCTTCTCCAGCCCTATCCCAAAATGATTCTTCCTCTGGGTTTTCATCTCCAGGATTTGGGGTTGCAAAAAAAAGTGAATTTCCAGGAAATGCCGTTTCCTTCGGTGTTTGGACCTTGGAATATGGAATTTTGGGGAGGGAGTGATGCTGAGCATCTTTCCCAGTGCAAATCAAGGACATAAAACACCATCAGATCCCGCTGGAAAAGGGAAAAGCTCCAAAGGAAAGCAAAATCCCGCCAGTAGAGTAACCTCAGTAAGAGAAAAAAAAATATTTGGAGCTTTCCCACCCAAATCCATAGGAATTTGTTCAGTCAGTGTGGGATTGCTCATCCAGCAAGGGCTGGGGTGGGATTGCGTGGGGATTTCCATGGAGCAAATGCCAGGAATGAGGGGATTTTGGAGAGTGGAGAGGGTTGGTTCCCTTCCTTTGTGCTACAAATCCAGGAGGGAGGCTGAAATCGCATCAGATCTGTCCAGATTTGCATCAGATTTGACTCCCCCTCCCTTTTGGTTCCAGTTCCTCGGAGGATCCAGAGGCTTTGGGATCCTCCTCGGGGGGGGTTTCCACATTCCCGTGGCTCCAGCAGCTCTTTCATCTCCCCCCTTGGAGCAGCTGCTCCTCCTTAAATCACAGACAGCAAAGCCCAGGCTGGGGTTTGTCTCCTTCCCCTCTATCCCTCGATTTTCCAAGGGGAAAGGCTGAATTTGAGGGAATGAAGTGGCAGATGAGGAGCAGGGAGATGGGGTTTGGGGGGCTCTGGAAAGGCAGGGAGGGAGAGGTGAGAGCAGCCCCAACTCACCACGGGCTTGCAACAGGTTTGCAGTGGATTTTCCACCAGGGGGTTGCAGTGCATCATCCCCCAGGATGGGCTGGATCCAGAGGGGCCCTGGGAGAGCAGGAGCACAGAGGGAATATTGGGGTAACCCCCCTATCCAAGAGGGTCCTGCGACTGAGGGACAAACGTTGGGATTGGGATTCCTGGATGTGCCAACAAGTCTGGCTGCCCGTGGGGAGGGAAGGCATTGCAGGCCCTTTGCAAGCTCGTTGTAAATTCATTGAGGACCTTGGAAGGCCATTTCGAGCCCCTCCTAAACCCATTGTAAACTGACTGCAAACCCACTGTAAACTGATTGCAAACCCATTGTAAACTGATCGCAAAGCCATTACAGGTCCATTGCAAACCCACTGCAAGTCCCTTTCAATCCCACTGAACCTTCCTGTGTAAATTTACTGCAAATCCACTGCAAACCTGCGTGTTCCTCGTGTAAATCCGTTGCAAACCTGTTGTTTCAGCTCATTACAGATTCATTGGGGACCTTGAAAGGCCATTTCAAACCCCTTGTAAACCCATTGCAAACCTGTTGGTTTAGCTCATTACAAATTCTTTGAGGACCTTGGAAGGCCATTTCAACCCATTTACAAACCCACTGTAAACCAATTTCAAACCCCTTGCGGGCCCATTTCAATCCCATTGCACCTCCCTTGTGTAAACCCACTGCAAACCTGTTGCAAGCCCGTAGCAAGCTGGGGCTTTTCTCACCTCTCCCCCCCTGCCTTTCCAGAGCCCCCCAAGCCCCATCTCCCTGCTCCTCATCCACCACTTAATTCCCTCGAATTCAGTCTTTCCCCTTGGAAAACCAAGGGATAGAGGGGAAGGAGACAAACCCCACCTCTCCCAGCCTCCCCCCCCTTCAGCCGCCGCCGCCGCCGGGGCATCACCCCAGCCCTGCCGGTCCCGCCGGCTCAGCAGAACCCGCCGACGGCTTCGGGGGCCCCCCGGCCTTCGTTAGGGCTCATTAACGAAGGGCCCGTCTCGCTTTTCCAAGCTGTCATCCCCCATTACCGTCGGGGTCCTGGTGCCCCCATCCCGCGGGCTGGGAACGGCCGGGCAGCGGCACCATCAAAGGCCACGGGTGTCCCGCTCCAGCGGGGCGGAATAATTTAATAGAGAACCCGATAATTTATTTTTACAAGGTTGTTGTGTTTTCTTTTTTTTTTTTTTTTTTTTTTTTCTCCTCCTCTCACCGTGTTGGTTTTTTCTTTTTTTTTTTTTTTTTTAATTATTATTTGCTTTGCTGTTACCAAGTCTCGGCTCAGCCCGTCGATCCCGGCCCGCCGCCACCACCAGGAAAACTGCGGTGGGGTTATTTTTTTGTTGTTTCGTTGTTTTTGTTTTTTTTTTTTTTTTTTAATTAAGCTCCTTGCGTTTTTTGGCAAATTCCACTTTGCTCTTTCCAGGGAAGTTTCGGATTTACTGGAAAGGCCGGGATGGGCAGGATTGTCGATGTGTTACCACTGCTCTCTGCTGGACCCGCCGCGTCTCCCGCAACCGGAGCCGGACAGAGCCGGGCTGGGAGAGGGAGAGAAAGAGGAGGAGGAGGAGGAGGAGGAGGAGGAGGAGAAGGAGGAGAAGGAGGAGAAGGAGGAGAAGGAGGAGAAGGAGGAGAAGGAGGAGAAGGAGGAGAAGGAGGAGAAGGAGGAGAAGGAGGAGAAGGAGGAGAAGGAGGAGAAGGAGGAGAAGGAGGAGAAGGAGGAGAAGGAGGAGAAGGAGGAGAAGGAGGAGAAGGAGGAGAAGGAGGAGAAGGAGGAGAAGGAGGAGAAGGAGGAGAAGGAGGAGAAGGAGGAGAAGGAGGAGAGTGGTGGGGGACATTTATGGCCCCATGGGGTCCAGAGACGCCACCCTCTCTCTGGCATTGCTACCCTCTCCCTAGCGTTCAGAACTTCTTCCTGGCATTCCCACCCTCTCCCCAGGATTCCCTCTCTCTCCCTAACATTCCCAATCACTCCCTGGCATTGCCGCCCTCTCCCCAACATTCCAACATTCCCAATCACTCCCTGGCATTGCCGCCCTCTCCCCAACATTCCAACATTCCCAATCACTCCCTGGCATTGCCGCCCTCTCCCCAACATTCCAACATTCCCAATCACTCCCTGGCATTGCCACCCTCTCCCCAACATTCCCATTCTCTCCGCAGCATTCCCACCCTCTCCCCGCGTGTGCCCGGGCTCAGACTGCTCCGGGGAAGGTGTTTTCTTTTTTTTGGAAGTTGGCCCCCTCAGCTCTGTCCCCGCCGGGACCGACCACCCCCCGGGGCAGGTTCCCAGGGAGCCAGGATTTCTCTGGGGCTCCGGGTCCAAGCGCAAATCCCTCAAGTGAAAAAATCCCTCAAATGCAAATCCCTCGTGTCTGGGAATTCGGCAGCGCCTGGGGCCTCACCGGGGAGTTCTGGAACGGGCCCGGGAGCAACGGGGCATGGGACAGACAATAATTCCCCGGAGCTGGACACCCCGACGTCTAATTCCCCAACCCTAAATACCCCAGAGCTAAACACCCCGATGTTTAATTCCCCAACCCTAAATACCCCAGAACTAAATGCCCCAGTTTTTAATGCCCCCCATGTTTAATGCCCCAACCCTAAATAGTCCAGAGCTAAATACCCCAATGTTTAGTACCCTAAACATTAAATACCCCAGCACTAAATCCCCCCGATTTTAAATATCCTAGACTAAATACCCCAGAGCTTAAGACCCTGATGTTTATTGTTCCAAACACTAAATACCCCAGAGTTAAATGTCCCAAATTTAAATATCCCAGAGCTAAATGCCCCCATTTTTAACACCCCAAACACTAAATACCCCAGAGCCAAATGCCCTGATGTTTAATGTCTCAACCCTAAATACCCCAGAGCTAACCATGCCAGTGTTTAATACCCCAAACATTAAACAATTCCAGAGCAAAACACTCTGATGTTAAACATCCCAACCCTAAATACCTCGGAGCCAAATGCCCCAATTTTTGGCACCTCAGTACTAAATGTCCCTGAAATAAATGCCCCAGCTTTTAATAGCCCAACCCTAAATACCCCAGAGTTAACACCCCAAAGTTTAATACGCTAAACAATAACTGCCCCAGAGCTAAATGGCCCTGAATTTAACACCCCAATATTTAATACCCCACACTAAATAACCTGGAGCTAAATTCTGCGATGTTTAATACCCCAATATTTGATGCAGAGATGCTAAACACCCCCAAAGCTAAATACCCCAGAGCTCAGTGACCCGATTTTTCATGCCCTAGAGGTAAATACCTCCATTCTCAGTGCCCTTTTCCCAAATGTTTAATACCACAGAGCTAAATACCCCGATGTTTAATGACCCAGAGCTAAATACCCCGGTGTTAATTCCCCTAGAGCTAAATACCCTGGTGTTTAATGACCCAGGGGTAAATACCCCGATCTTTAATGACCCAGTGCTAAATACCCTGATGTTTAATGACTCACAGCTAAATACCCCGATAGTTCTTCCCCCAGAACTAAATACCCCAATGTTTATTGCCCCAGAGCTAAATACCCCGATTTTTAATGACCCAGAGCTAAATACCCCAGTGTTTATTACCCCAGGTCTAAAATATTCCCAAAACACCCCAATATTTATTGCCCCAAGATTAAATACCCCATTTCTGCAGCAAGGCTGGACACCCCGATGGGAAATATCCCAATAATTAACCCCAACTTGATGCTCTGGTGGGGAACGCTCCAATTCCAAACACTGTTGTTAAATGACCCAGGCATTTAATTCCCAGGTACTAAATTCTCCAGGCACTAAATTCCCAGGCACTAAAATATCCCAGGGCTCAATGCCCTGGTGTTAAATGCCCCAACACTAAATATTCCAGAGCCAAACGCCTCCAGCGCCAAATTCCCAGGTCCTAAATTCCCTGGAGCTCAATGCCCTGGGGTTTATTGCCCCAACAGTAAATATTCCAGTGCCAAATTCCTCAGGCACCAAATTCCCTGGAGCTCCAGCACTCGGCTCATCCTGATTTAACCATCCCAGCCAAAAAAATTCCCATCACTTCCAAAATGCCATTTTGGAATAACTTTACCCCATTTCCAAACTAATTGTGAGGATTTAAGGGAGATAGGACAAGGTGGGGATTCCAGGGCTGATTCCAGCTGGGAAGGAGGGTTTGGATCCCTCCGGAGTGGATGCCGGGGGATAATCAGCGGCTTGGTCATCGTTAGCGCTGGTTAATTAAGGGTTTAATTGCAGAGAGGGGGGATGGATCCCAAAAAAAAAGAAGCCAGCGCTGGTGGGCTCGGGGTGGTTTGGGATGGATGAGGCCGGAGCTGACCCCAAGCGGACGGGAATTGCAATTCCTGCTCCCGGAGCAGAAAAAAATGGGAGGATTTGGGGCAAAAAAATGGGGGAAAATAGGAAAAAAAAACCACTCAGAGAAAAAATATGTAAAAAGAGGCCGATTTGGAGCATCCAGAAAAGCCCGGGGGGGGCGGGATGGGATGGGATGGGATGGGACGGACTGAGCACGTCAGCGGGAGATTTCCTTTGGAAAAGTACCCGACTCCATGGCAAGGACATGGAATAAACCCCCAAAGGCAACTCGGGATATTTGTGTGACCTCGGTCAGGGCTTTTCCAGGTTTCTGCCCCCCAAAAAAGCCCATTTTTCTCCCCCCAAAAAAACTTTTTTCCCAAAAAAAACCCTCCCTTTTTTTCCAAGGAAAAAAACCTCTTCTTCAAAATAAAAAAAAAAAAAAATCAACAAACCCACTTTTTCCCCAAATAAAGCCTTCCCCCCAAAAAAATACCTTTTCCCCAAAAAGATCTTTTTTCCTTCCAAAGGCTGTTGCCATTTTATAAGTAAATCATTTTTTTCAAAACCCTTTTTTTAAAAATAAGGTGCCTTTCTTAAAAAAAAAAAAAAAAAAAAAAAAAAAGTTTTCTTTTAAAAAAATAGGGTTTTATCCAAAATAAGTCCTTTTTTCTCAAAAAAGAGCATTTTTGCACCAATAAAAACCTTTTCTTTCCTCCCCAAACAGCCTTTTTTCTTCAAAAAAAAATCTTCCCTCTCAAAAAAAAGCGTATTTCCCCCCAAAAAAAAGCATCTTTTTTTTTTCCCCACAAAGCACAGGTTTTATTCCAAAAACCCCTTCTTCTACCAAGAAATAAAAGGCTTTTTTCACCAAATATGCTTTTTCACCTAAAAGTTCCTTTCCCCAAAGTTCTTTTTTTCCATTAAAAAAAGTTCTCAAAAAAGCACTTTTTTTCCTAATAAAACCTTTTTTGTCCCAAAAAGGCTGGTTTTTCCTACAAAACCCACATTTTTTCTCTAAAAAGACTTTTTTCCCCAAAAAGAAGCACTTTCCACCCAAAACGTATTTTTTTAAAAGAGCCTTTTGTCTTTCAAAAAGCCTTTTACCTCACAAAAAGCACCTTTTCCCAAAAATAATTCTTATTTTCCCCAAAAAACACCTTCTTCTTTTCCTCAAACACCCTTTTTTCTCCCCATAGGGCTTTTTTTCCCCCATAAGCAGGGCTATTTTAGTATTTTAAAATCACTTTTTTCTACAGAAAGCCCTTTTTTTTTGCTGAGAAAAAAAGCCTATTTTCCCCACAAAGCTTTTTTTAATTAAAAAAAAAACCACACATTTTCCCAAGAAAAATCTTTTTTTTTGCTCTCAAAAAGTGCCCTTTTTAAAAAAAATCCACCTTATTTCCTCCTAGAAATCACCTTTTATTTTTCAAAAAATCCCTTCTTCTCTCAAAAATCACTTCCTTTTTTTTTCCAAAACCCCCTTTTTTCTCCCCAAAATCCCTTTTCTCTCCCCAAAGTCTTCTCTCTCAATAAAAAGACCCCTTTCTCCCCCAAAATCCCTCTTTTTTCCCCCACACCCCCTTTTTCCCAAGTAAAAAATCCTTTTCTCCAAGAAACTTTTTCCAAAAAAACCCCAATTTTTGTTTCAATCCCTCTTCTTTTTTCCTTTTAAAAACTCACTTTTCCCCCACAAAACCCTTTATTTTTTCCTTTAAAAAAACCCTTTATTATGTAACCTCCTTATTTTTTACGTTAAAGAACCTCAGTTTTTTTTCCACAAACCTCTATTTTTCCCTTTAAAAAGCCCATTTTCCCACAAACCTCCCTGTTTTTTCCTTAAAATCCCTTAAGTTTTTCCATGAACCCCCTTTATTTCCTTTAAAGCCCCTATTTTTTTCCCTTAAAAAAAAACTATTTCCCCTTTAAAAACCCGATTTTTTCACAAACTCCACGTATTTTCTCTTAAAAAAAAGTTTTTCTTTCCGAAAGCCCCCTATTTTTCCCTCTTAGAAACCATATTTTTTCCAAAACCTCCTACTTTGTCCTTAAAAAACCCCACATTTTTTCCACAACCCCCTTATTTTGTCCTTTAAAAAAAAAATTTTTCCCCACAAAGTCCCGTATTTTTCCCTAAAAAACCCTGATTTTTTTTCCACTAACCCCCCTATTTTTCTCTTAAAAAAAAAAAAAACTTTTTCCCATAAAATCTTATTTTTTCCCTTTGAAAACCCCTTCTTTTTTCACAAACCTCATCTATTTTTTGGGAAAAAAAAAAATCCCACAAACTCCGTTATTTTTCCCTTTACAAAACCCATTTTTTTTCAAAAAAACCCTTATTTTTTCCTTTAAAAACCCCCATTTTTTTCCACCCCTCCATTTTTCTCTTAAAAAATCGCCAATTTTTTTCCACAACCCCCTTATTTTTTCCTTTAAAACCCCCTATTTTCCCTTAAAAAACACCACAATTTTTCCACTATAACCCCCTTATTTTCTCCCTTTAAAAAACACACATTCTTCCACGAACCCCTTATTTTTCCTTTAAAAAAAAAAAAGGCACATTTTTTTCAAAAGCCCCTTTATTTTTCCCTTAAAACCCCCACATTTTTCCACGACCTCTCATTTTTTTCCTTTAAACCCCCCTATTTTCCCTTTAAGAAGCTCCATTTTTTCCCGAAAAAAAAAACCCTTAATTTTCCCCTTGAAAAAATATTTCTTTTTTTCACACCCCCCCCCATTTTCCCCTAAAAAAAACCCCACTTTTCCCCTAAAACCTCCCCTATTTTCCCTTTAAAAAACCCAATTTTTTTCCACGACCCCCCTTTTCTTTCCCTTAAAACCCCCTATTTTCCCCACGAACCCCCCTATTTTTTCCCTTAAAAAAACCCACTAAATTTTTTTTTCTCCAAATTAGGGCCTTTTTCCCAAAAATCCCCGGGATTTGCGGCGTTGGGGCCGGATATGATCGAGCTCCGGCTGGGGCTCCGCTCCCCCCGCCCGAATATCCGGCCCATTGTTCGGGGGGGGCCGCGCCGTGTCCGTGTTTTGTTCCCTCGGGACCCCTTTGGATCCAGAAATATTTGGAATGTCCAACCTGCGCGAAGGAGGACGAGGAATTTGATTTATTTATTTCTTTTTCTTTCCCTCCCCCTCCTTTTTTTTTTTTTTTTTTTTTTTTTTTCGGAGGGGGGGCAAAAATGACTTTTTTTTTTTTTTGTCCCTTCGGAGGGAAATTTCCGGCTGGAAACCCAACCCTGCTCCTGGTGGGAGCGTGAATGGGCGCCCCGCTGCGGGGAACAATATGGATTTGGGATGAAAAGCTTTTCCCGGCGCTTCCCTGGAGAGAGCCCGGAACTGCGGGGAGACGGGAGAGGGATCCATGAGGAACGGCGGCTCCGGGAACGGGGGGGAATTCCAGGGGGGAAAGAGAGGGAGCAGGGATGAGGCGGCGTTGGTGGGGGGTCTATTCCATTCCTAAATGATATCCCAAATTATAGGGAGCCAGGGAGGAGGGGTGGGATGTAAAATGTGGGATCCATCCTATCCCAAAATTATAGGGATCCAGGGATGAGGAGTGGGATATAAATTGTGGGACCTATCCTATCCCAAAATTATAGGGATCCAGGAATGAGGAGTGGGATATAAAATGTGGGATCCATCCTATCCCAAAATTATAGGGAGCCAGGCAGGAGGAGTGGGGTATAAATTGTGGAATCCATCCTACCCTAAAATTATAGGGATCCAGGGAGGAGGGGTGGGATATAATATGTGGGACCTATCCTATCCCAAAATTATAGGGATCCAGGGAGGAGGGGTGGGATATAAATTGTGGGATCCATCCTACCCTAAAATTATAGGGATCCAGGGATGAGGAATGTGGGATCCATCCCATCCTAAAAATTACAGGGATCAAGGGAGGAGGGGTGGAATGTGGGACCCATCCTAAAAATGACAGGGATCCAGGGATGAGGGGTGGAATACAGGCTGTGGGATCCATCCTATCCCAAAATTATAGGGAGCCAGGGATGAGGCGTGACTTGTGGAATGAGGGATCCATCCCATCCTAAAAATAAGGGATCTGGGGTTGAGGGTTGGATGTGGAATGGGGGACCCTTCCTGTCCTAACAATTATAGGGATCCAGGCATGGGACATGGATGTGCATTGGGGATCCATCTCATCCTGAAAATTATAAGGATCCAGGGATAAGTAGTGGGATGTGGGGAGGAGAGGTGGGATGTGGGATCCATCCCAAAATTATAGGGATCCAGGTATGAGGGGTAGGAGGAGAAATGGGGATCTATCCCATCCTAAAAATGACAGGGATCCAGGGATGAGAGGGGGGATGTGGAACCCATCCCATCCCCAAGTGAGAGAAATCCAGGGATGAAAGTTACTTATGGAATGAGGGACCCTTCCCGTCCTAAAAATGATAGGAGTCCAGGGATGAGGGGTGGGATGAGGAATAGGGGACCCATCCCATCCTAAAAATTATAGGGATCCAGGGATGAGGGACTGGATGGGAGATGGGGAATCCATCCCATCCCAAAAATTAGGGATCCAGGGATGAGAGCTGGATGTGGGATCCACCCTATCCCAAAATGATTAAGGATCCAGGGGGGAGGCGTGGGATGAGGAATGGGGGACCCTTCCCGTCCTAAAAACTCCAGGGATCCAGGGATGAGGGGTGGATACAGGAGTGGGGGTCCATCCCACCCCAAAATTGGATCCCAGCTCTGGGATTAGGGATTGGGGATGCCAAGAGGATCCCAACCCCTGTCCTGGGGAGACTTTGTCACCTGCCGTGGCTTTTTTGGGCTGAAAAGGGCGGGATTTGGGCCATGAACTGCTTGAGGTGCTTGTGGGAAGGGATGGGATCTGGGAAAGTGGGATCCCTGTGACAGGAAAGGGAAAGGGCAGGAAAAAAAGGGGGTGAGGGCAAAAAAAGGGGGAAAAGGGGGAGAAAGGGAAAAAATGGAAAAAGGAGGAAAAACAGGGGAAAAGGGGTGAAAACTGGGAAAAAAAGTGTGGGAAGGGGGATGAAGGGAGAGAAAGAGGGGAAAAGGGGAAGGAAGGAGGGGAAACCAGGGGGAAATAGAGAAAAAGAGGGAAAGGGGGAAAAGGAGGGAAAACAGAGGAAAACCAGCAGGTATCAGAGGAAAAACGGCGGAAATGGGGCAAAACAGGGGAAAACTGGGGAAAAACGGGAAAAATGGGGAAAAGGAGAGGGAAAGGGGGGGGAATCAGAGAGAAACAGGAGAAATGTGGGAAAACAGAGGAAAACGGGAAATGGGTGAAAGGGGGGAAAACGCGGGGGGGGAGAACAGGAAAAACAGGGGAAAGGAGGGAAAATCAGGGAGAAACAGAGGAAAAACAAGAGAAAGGAGGGGAAAACGAGGGGAAACGGGAAAAAAACAGGGAAATGCGGGGAAAGGGGATAAAAGGGGGGAAACAGAGGAAAAACAGGGGAAAACCGGAGCAGCGCTCGATCCCTCCCGGCCGGTCCCCGCGGCGAGGCAGCGGCCCCTCGCGGCACCGCCCGGGCAACCCACGCGGGAAGGGGGGGTCAGCTCCGGGCACGGCCCCTCCGAGCCCCCAGTACCGCCCCAGAGCTCCCGAGTATTCCCCATAACCCCCAGTAACTTCCATAGCCCCCCCAGTATTCCCCCAGTGCGCCCATAGCCCCCATTACCCCCTATAGCCCCCGACGAACCCCATATAACCCCCCCAGTAACCCCCATAGCCCTCAGTACCCCCCATAGCTCCCCAGAAATCCCGATAACCCCCAGTACCCCCCATAGCCCCTAAGAACTCCCCATAACCTCCAGTGCCCCCCTATAGCCCCCAGTTCCCCCTATAGCCCCCAGTTCCCCTATAGAGCTTCCCAGTACCCCCATAGCCCCCAGTACCCCCATAGCCCCCCAGTACCCCTCCATAGCCCCCAAGTACTCCCCATAACCCCCAGTAATCTCCAGTGCCCCCAGAGCCCCCCCAGTGTACCCCATAGCCCTCCAGTACTCCACATAGCCCCCCCATAGCCCCTCAGTACCCCCATAATCCCCAGTAACCTCCATAGCCTCCAGTACCCCCCCATAGCTCCCAGTGCCCCCCGTAGAACCCCAGAATCCCCCCATAGCCCCCTCAGTAACTCCCCAGTGCCCCTCCCCACAGGCTCTCCAGTACTCCTAGAGCCAACCAGTGACCCCATAGCCCCCCACAGCCCCCAGTAACCCCAGAGCCCCCCAATATCCCCTCATAGCCTCCAGTATCCCCATAACCCCCCCAGTAACTCCCCAGTGCCCCCATAGCCCCCCCAGTCTCCAGAGCCCAAATAGCCCCCCCCCCATAGCCCCCCATGACTGCCCTGTACCCTCATAGCTCCCCACAGGCCACCCGTGCTCCCCCAGTCTCCCCCAGTTCCCCCACAGGCTCCCCTGGGATCCCCCCCATAGCCTGTACAACCCCCCCAGTGCCGCCCATGGCCCCCCGTTCCTCCCCATAGCCCACCCAGTACCCCCCAATCCCCCCAGTGTCCTCAGGTGGGACAGACCCCACGGGTGACCCACGGGTGACCCACTGCCAGAGCCGCGAGCCCCGCCGTGACCCCCCGGGAGCACTGGGAGTGAGGTGACACCACCCCCGCCACCACCTCCCACCGGCACCGGCGCTGAGACCCCCGGGGACACCCACTGGGGACAGACCCCCGCTCCGGGGACAGACCCCACAGGCGCCACCCCCTCCCGCCGGTCCCGGCCCTGGGCAGCCCCCGGGGTGACCCCGAGTGACCACAGGCAGCACCAGGGCCCGGTGCCACCATCCCCACGCTGCTGATTCCCACCGATCCCGGTCCTGAGCATCCCGGGGGTGACCCCGAGTGACCCCCGGTGTTGGCGGGGCCCGGTGCCACCATGCCTGCGGTGCAGCATCACGCCCGTACGGGTCCTGAGCACCCTTGGGTGACCCCGAGCAACCCCCGGCAGCACCGGGAAGCGGTGCCACCACCCCTGTACCGCCGCCTCCGCCGCTGCCGCAGCCGAGCATCCCCGGTGTCACCGCGGGTGACCCCCGGTGGCGGCGGGGAGCGGTGACACCGTCCCTCCATCGCAGCACCGCGCCGGGACGGGTCCTGAGCATCCTCGGGGTGAGCCCAGGCAGTACCGGGAACGGGATTCCCGTTACCTCCCGCCGGTACCGGCCCTAGACAGCCCCGGTGTGACCCCAGGTGACCCCCGGTGGCAGCGGGGACCGTGCCACCATCCCTGCGGTGCAGCAGCGCACCGGTCCCGCCTCTGGACATGCCGGGTGACCCCGAGTGACCCCAGGCGGCACCGGGGATCAGTGCCACCATCCCCCCGCCACCGCATCCCACCAGTACCGGCCCTCAGCATCCTTTGGGGTGAGCCCAGGTAACACCAGGGCCCGGTGCCACCATCCCCACGCTGTGGGTTCTCACCGGCACCGACGCTCAGCACCCCTAGGGTGACTCCGGATGAACCCAGGCAGCACCAGGGCCCGGTACCCACCGGTACGGACGCTCAGCATCCCCCGGGTGACCCCCGGTGACAGCAGGGCCCAGTACCACCATCCATCCCCCCCCCGCCACCGCATCCCACCGGTCCCGTCCCTGTGCATCCCGGGGGTGCCCCTAAGACAGCACCTTCCTCGGATCCCCCCTCCCCTTTCCTCCCTTCATTCCCATCCCGTCCCCCTCCCCTCATTCCCATCCGCTCCCCCTTCCCTCCCCTCCCCGTTACCATGACGACCATTCCCCCCCTCCTTCCCCCGCCCCCCCCCCGCCACGGTTGCCATGGCGAGCGCGCGCGGCGCGGGGTGGGCGTGTCCCCCGGCGAGGAGGGGCGTGCCTGCGATTGGCCGGGGGCGGCCCCACGTGACGCGGGCATGCAAATGAGGCGCGGCCTCGCGCCGCCGCCGCCGCCTGAGGGAGGAGGGACGGGCCGAGGGAAGGGAGGAGGAGGGACAGGAGGGAGCGGGCCCGGCCCGGCCCCGCCGGGACCCTCTGCCCGCCACGGCACCCCCCGACCCCGCAACGGGACCCTCCTCCGGGCCATGGCACCGCCGCCTCGCCCGGCCCGGCCCGCAGGTACCCGCGCTGTGCCGCCGCCGCCGCCGGGCCCCGCCGGGCTTTGTCTGGGCCGGGGGGGGGCTCTGAGGGAGGGGAGGGGAAAGGAGGGGGGGGGGGAAGGGAAAAGGGGGGGGACGCGCATGCGCACGCGCCGTGCCTCAGTTTACCCGCCCGGGCCGCGCCGCCCCGCGACCCCCTGAGAGACCCCATGGGGACCCCAGAGAGACCCCAGAAAGATGCGTTAGAGACCCCAGAGGGACCCCAGAAAGCCCCCAGAGAGACCCATTAGACACCCCAGAGAGACCTCATAGGGACCCCAGAGAGTCCCCAGAAAGACCCATTAGAGATCCCTTAGGGACCCCAGAGAGAACCCTTAGAGACCCCATAGGGACCCGAGAGAGACCCCAGAAAGCCCCTGAGAGATTACAGAGAGACCCCACAGAGCCCCCGTGGGGACCCTGCTGCACCCCCACCTCTGCCTGCCCCCCTCCCCAGCCTCCTGCACCCCCTCTGCTTCTGCACCCTCTTATTATTGTTATTATTATTGCCCACCCCCACCATCTTTCTCCAGTGTCCCCATATTATCTCAGCCCCCCTGTATTGTCCTAACCTCCCCAGTATTGTATCTGACCCCCGTCTTCTGTCCTACCCATCACTAATGTTTCCCCCCTAGTCCCCACCATCTTGCACCTCTGCTTCTGTACCCTCTTATTACTATTATTATTATTGTTATTATTATTATTACTTATTATTACTACCCACCCCCACCATCATATTCCAATGCCAGCTGTTATCTCTGGCCCCCTCTATCCTGTGTGACTCCCCATTTCCCACCCACCTCCAGTCCATCCTGCACCCCCTCCTCTGCTTCCACACCCCCTGATTATGATTATTATTAATTATTTCCCACTCCTCATATTCCAGTTCTTACTATTATATCAGACCCCCCAGTTATTTTATATCCCCCCCTCCACTGGTGTTTTCCACCCCCCACAATCACATCCCACCCCTCACCAGCATCTTGCATCCCCCCTTTTATTTTACACCCCTTTGTTATTATTTCCCACTGCCCACCATCACATTCCAGTGCCTGCTCTTATCTCTGACCCCCCCACCCCCAATTTTATCCCTGCCCCTCTTTCCTTTACGTCCCCCACTACTGTTTTCCACCCCCCACCATCATATCCCACTCCCCATCTTGCACCCCCTTTGTGATTTCACATCCCCTCATTATTATTCCCACACCCCCCATTTTCCAATCCCTACTATTTTATCTGACCCCCTCCCTATTATCTCTGACCCCCCTCCCCCATATCCCAACCCTCACCTACATCTTGAACCCCCCCTTGTTCTGCACCCCCATATTATTTCCCCTTTCTATCCCATATTCCCCCCCTCTATCCCATATTCCTCCCCCCATCCCGTATTCCCCCCCTCTATCCTGTCTGTACCCCCACTCCACACCCTCTCCGTGATTTCCTCACCCCCACATTGTTCTGCCCCCATTTTGGGCTCAGATCAGGAATTCCAGCTCTGTGGCTCCTCCCTGTTCCAGTTGGGGGACTCCCCATCCTGATGTGTCCTGCTGGTTGCTGAAGATTTCGGGATCTTCCCTTTTTGTTGTTTTGAGTGGGTTTAACGTTTTTTTTGGGAGGGAAGTGGAGCAGGTGTCCTCTGTCACCTGTGGGTCAAAAGTGCCTGCTCTGACCCCCCAAATTCCTGGGGGGGTTGGTGTGGCTGAGGATGGGGGGTTCCAGCCACAGAGGGTGGGAGCTGCCAGGAGCTTCCTGGGCTGTGCCCATCCTAGGGGGATTGGCTCTGGATGGGCCTGGCATGGTCCCTCTGTGTTGGGCGCTGTGGTGACCCCGTGTCACCCCAGTGCCACCAGTGGGGACAAAAGGGGTCCATGGCTGCCCACCAGGGAAGGGGCTGCCCAAAATCTCTCCAGCTCATAGTGGGCATGTGCCAAGACACAGAGCAGAGGGTGGGAAGTGCCACAGGGCACACACAGGGCTGGGGACACCAATGGATGTCCCACCCGTGCTTTGGGAGTGGCACCCCCAGGTGACATGGCCCCACAGGCCACCAAGGCTGGGATGTCATCGCTGCCATGTCCCTTGGGTGCCAGGCTGGGGCCACCAAGGCCACCCACCGTGGTCTGCAGTGCCCCACTCCACTGTCCCTGGTCCTGCTGGGACACGTGTGACAGTGGCACTGCAGGGATGGGTGACACGGCTGGTGGTTGTGAGTGGCTGCTGGTGACCACGGAGCCTTGTGGTGGCACAGTGGTGGCAGCGATGGGGGTGCTGCCCACAAACCCTCTGTGCCCCCCCCAGCACCATCCCTTTGTCCCTGTCCTCCTTCTGTCCTTCTGTCCCACTGTCCATCCCCTTCCTGCCATTCATTCATCCCTCTTCTTCCTCCTTTCTGCACTTCCTCCCATCTTCCCTTGCCTCTGTCCTTCCTTGTGTCCCTGTGTCCCTCTGCTACAGACATCTGGCCTCTCTTCCATCCATTCTGTCTGTCTTTCTGTCCATCCATCCATCGTTCTTATCTTCCATCCTTAGATCCATTGATCCATCCGTCATTCCTTCCATCCTTCCTTCTGCCCTTGCCATCCTTCCCTTTCCTCCTTCCTTCCTTACTTTCATCAATCCTTCCTCCCTCCTCCCATCCCTTTCCCCTTTCTCTCCATCCATCCATCCATCCATCCATCCATCCATCCATCCATCCATCCATCCATCCATCCTTCTGTCCATCCCTTTCCTCCCCTGGTCTGTCATTCTGTCTCTCCTTCCATCCTTCCCTTCATCCCTTTCCTACTTCCACCAGTCCTTCTGTCTGTCCATTCCTACGTCCATCTTTCCCTCAGTCTCTTTCCTTCCATCTCTTCCCTACTTCCTTCTGTTCTTTGACCCTTTCCTACTTCCCTCCTTCCCTTCCCTCCTTTCTTTCTTTCCTTCCCTCCTTCCTTCATTTCCTTTTGTCTGTCCATCCCTTCATCCCAGTCCTCCTCCAGTCCATCCTTCTGTCCATCTCTCTTGCTCCCATCCTTCCCTTCCTCCTTCCCTCCATCCTGTCCATCCTCCCATTCCCCATCTCCCATGGTGTTTACCCCCAATTTTGGTGGAGGAGGACAAACCATGGGACCTCCTGCTGTTCTTCCTCCCTCCCACCTTCCGCCTCCTCCTCAGTCCTGGCCCCTGGCCCTCACCCGGCCGTGTTTTTTTGCGGGGTGCCCCTCTCACCATGGTAGCCCAGCCCAGGGTGCTGCAGGGCACCCCTCTCACCCCTTTCCCCCCCAGCTCTAGCCTGACCCGTGCCCCCACCCTGCCCGGCCCCACCATGGAGAACGAGCAGCTCCCGGCCCCGGCCCCCGCCAGCAGCTCCGGGGGCACCGCCCCGACCGCCGCCAGCACCGCGGCCACGCGCCCGCCCGGGCCCCAGATCTCCGTGTACAGCGGCATCCCCGACCGCCAGACCGTGCAGGTACAGCCCCGGGAACCCCGGGGGGTTTCCTGGGGAGCTCTGGGGGGTCGTGGCGCTGCCCAGGGCCACGTTTGCCCCCCCACCCCATCACCACAGGTGATCCAGCAGGCGCTGCACCGGCAGCCCAACACGGCGGCGCAGTACCTGCAGCAGATGTACGCGGCCCAGCAGCAGCACCTCATGCTGCAGACGGCCGCCCTGCAGCAGCAGCACCTCACCAGCGCCCAGCTCCAGAGCCTGGCAGCCGTCCAGCAGGTAGGGCCGCCTCGGGGGCACCCCCGGGTGCTCGGGGTTGGCACACCCCCCTCACGTTTCGCTTCTCCCCGAGGCGAGCTTGGCGGCCAACCGGCAGAGCGGCTCCTCGACGGGCAACGGCACCCAGCCCGCCCCGGCGCAGCAGCCCACGGTGAGTCCCCCTTTGCACTTGGCACAGCACCGCCCACCCGTGCCAGCACCCTGACCTTGTCCCGACGCCCCCTTCCAGATCAACCTGGCGACGTCGCCGGCGGCGGCGCAGCTGCTGAACCGGGCGCAGAGCGTGGGCCCCGGCGCCTCGGGCATCGCGCAGCAGGCGGTGCTGCTGGGCAACGCCGCCTCGCCCGCCCTCACCGCCAGCCAGGCGCAGATGTACCTGCGGGCACAGATGGTAAGGGGCACCCCGCGGCACTGTGGGGTGGGTGGGATGTGGAGGGCGTCGTGGTGAGGGGCAGCCGGCACCCACAGGGTGGCTGTTGTCCTGCTGTGGGGTGGTGCAGATCCATGGGACGCCCACCGTCTCACCGTGGGGTGCTCAGAACCCTTAGGGTCCCCATGGTCCTTCAGCAGGGTGGCTGGGAGCATCATCCTGCTACGGGTGCCCAGGAGTCGTGGGAGGCCATCATCCCATAGTGGGATGGCTGGGACCCATCAGGTGCCCATCATCCCACTGCAGGGTGTCCAGACCTATTAGATGCCCATTGCCTCATTGTGGAGTGCCCAGGACTCAGAGGGTCCTCAAGATCCTTCAGCAGGGTGGCTGGGACCTATAGGGTGCCTGTCATCCTACTGTGGGTGCCCAGGACTCATGAGAGGCCATCATCCCATAGTAGGATAGCCAGGACCCACTGGGTGCCCATCGTCCCACTGTGGGGTGCCCAGAACCCTTAGGGTGCCATTCTCTCACTGTGGGGTAGCCAGGACCCATTAGGGTGCCCATCCTTCTACTGTGGGTGCCCAGGACTTGTGGGGAGCCCATTAACCTGCTGTGGAGTGGTCAAGACCCATGGGAGGCCCATCATCCTATAGTGGGATGGCTGGGACCCATTGGGTGCCCATTGTCTTGCTCTGGGGTGCCCAGAACCCATAGGGTCCCCATGGTCCTTCAGCAGGGTGGCTGGGACCCACAGGGTGCCCATCATCCCATAGTGGGTGCCCAGGACTTGTAGGGGGCTCCTCATCCTGCTGTGGAGTGGCTGGAACCCATGGGTGCCCCTCATCCTGCAGTGGGACGACTGAGACCCACTGAGTGCCTGTTGTCCCACTGTGGGGTGCCCAGGGCCCATGGGGTGCCCATTATCCTGCTGTGGGGTGCCCAGAGCCACAGGGTGCCCACAGTCCTTCAGCAGGGTGGCTGGAAGCCATGGGGTGCCCATCATCTCACTGCAGGGTACCTGTCATCCCACTCTGGGGTGCCCAGGACCTGTGGAGTGCCCATCATCCCACTGTGGGGTGGCTGGGACCCTCCAGGTGCTCATCATTCTGTGGGGTGCCCAGGACTCATGGGGTGCCCATTGTCTCACTGTGGGGTGGCTGGGACCCATAGGGTGCCCATGGTCGTGCTGTGGGGTGCCCATGGTCATGCTCTGTGGTGCCCAGGACCTATGGGAGTGCCCATGGTCTTGCTGTGGGGTGCCTGGGACCCTATAAGGGGCCCTTACCCTCTAGGGTACTTGTTGCTCTGCATGAGGTGCCCATCACCCCATTGAGGAGTGCCCAAGCAGGTGCTCTTTGCTTTTGTAGGGGGTGTCTGGACCCTAGAGGGTGTTCCCCATTCCCCTGAGGGTGCTCAGACCCTATAGGGTTTCCATAACACCCTACACAATTAGTGGGACACACATGTGCCACCCCATAGGGACATACAGGAGGGTCACACGTGGGGTGCCCCCTATAGGGACACGGAGGGGGTTACACAAGGGGTGCCACCCTGTAGGGACACATAGCGGTCACACAGGGGCTGCCACCCCTGTAGGGACATTGTGTGGGGAGAGGGGGGGGTCACACATGGGGTACCACCCTATAGGGACACAGAGCAGTCACATGGGGCTGCCACCCCTGTAGGGACATTGTGTGGGGAGAGGGGGGGGTCACACATGGGGTGCCACCCTGCCCTGAGGGACCACCCGCCCTGTCTGTGCCCTCAGCTCATCTTCACACCCACGGGCCCCGTCAGCGCCGTCCGGCCCGAGAGCCCCGCACCGGCCCCTCCTGCGGCCCCACCGCCCGCCCCACCACCCACCGCCCCCCAGGTGAGCTGCCCGACCCCCCCTCAGCCCCCCAAACCTACTCCAGCCCCCCAAACCTACACCAGCCCCCCGAGCCCTGACCCGCTGCCGTTGCAGGTGCACAGCCTGGCCCTGCGCCCCGCCGGCCCCCACCTCCCCGCCCTGGCCATGAAGCCCCCTGGGGGTGCCCCTCCCCGGGCTGGCCCCCCTCGGGGTCCCCCGCCCGAGCCCCCCACCGAGCACCTCAAAAAGGCCGAGGGGCCCGAAGCCCGCACCCACCCCCTGGCCCGCGCTGCCCCCACCACCGCCCACCCACTCGTCACCACAGGTAAGGGCTGGGCCGGGGGAGGGGGCACTGAAACTAAGGATGGTTCTCTTGCCTGTTTGTGGGATCAGCACCCATTTGGGGAGTACATCACCCCCGCTTTGGGTGCTCAGACATGAGGGCAGGGTGGGCACGGCCTGTGGGGCATTCACTCTGAACCCAGTGATTGTCACCTGCCTGGATTTGGGACCTGCCCCCCTCATCAGGGGCCCTTCCTGGGGCAGTCTCAGCACCCATAGGGTCCCAGGGTTACCTGAGGGGTAAGCCCCTGCAGTGGGGTGTGGGGGTGGGTCTCAGCACCCATAGGATCCTGGGGTTTCATGCGGTGAGTCCCTGCAGTGGGGTCCAGGGGCTGGGTCTCAGCACCCACAGAATCCCAGGGCTTGTGGGATGCAGGAGGCTGGGTCTCAGGACCCATAGGATGCCAGGGTCCTGTGGAGTGGGGGGATCTGGCTCTTAGCACCCATAGGATCCTGGAGTCTGTGGGGTGAGCCCCTGCAGAGGGGTGCAGGGGGTGTGGGCAGTGAGGGTGTGGGCCATGGGGGCTGGAGCCTTGGGGTGCTGTGCTGATGGGGCTCCCAAAATGTGGGAATTGCAGCCCGACTTCTCCCCGCAGCAGTGGCAGTGGGCACTGGCACAGCAGGGTGTCATCACCAGAGTGAGCACCACCTCGGGGGGACCCTGGGTGGGGGGTCAGGGTCCCTTGGGGCTGAGGTGGCAGTGACAAGGGGGGGGTCCCTGTCCCCCCTGCTGTCCCCGCAGCCTACGCCCCGCTGCAGCCCCCCCAGTTCCTGCAGCAGCCCCCGAAGCCGGTGCAGCCCCAGCAGCAGCAGCAGCAGCAGCAACAGCAGCAGTTCGTGATCCAGCAGCAGCAGCAGCCGCTGGGCCCCCGTGGGCAGCCCCCCTCGGGCCCCCCCAGTGCCCCCCAGCTGCAGCCCCTGCCCCCTGCCAGCCCCGGCCCCGCTCCCCAGCCCAAGGGGGGGGTCCCGCAGGGAGCGGGGGGCGAGGGGGGCCCCGCCAACGGGCACCCCGGGGGCTGCCACACGGCCCCCCCCCGCAAGTTCCAGCACGCATCGGCCGTCATCCTGCAGCTGCAGCCCGCCGGGCCCACGGTGAGGGACCCCCACCCCCAGCCCTGAACCAAACCCCCAGGGGAGGGGTCCCCAGACCCACCCCTAAACCAAACACCCACGGTGAGGGACCCCCAAAACACAACCTCCACAGGGAGGGGCCCCCAAACATCCCCACCCCAAACCCTCACAGTGAGGAGCCCCCAAACCCCTGTGGTGAGGGACCACCAAACCTCCTGCACTGAGAGGACCCCAAACCGCCTCCCCCACATCCCCACAGTGAGAGACCCCCAAAGCCCCTCCCCAAACCCCCATGCTGAGGGACCCCCAAACCCCCCAGGAGAGGAGGGGAGGAGGGCTGGGGGCACTGGGGTGGGAATGGGGGGGGCTTGGGGAGGCAGGTGTGTGTACACACGTGTGAGTGTGCAGGGGTGCGATTGTGCTCGTGTGTGTGTGCACATGCACGTGTGTACCTGAGCTGGGCACAGGGGGGTGGGTGGGCCCCAGCCCTGCACATTTCCGATCCACATGTATGTGCAGGTGTGCACATGTGTACCTGAGCTGTGCATGTGTGTACCTGCTCCATGCACATGTATGTGCACGGGTTGGCCTCATCCATCACGTGTGTGTGCCCGTGCTTGATCCTCGTGGCTGATGGGTGTGTGCACCCCCTGCCCCTCATATACGTGTGTGCACATACATGTGTACGTGTGTCCACTCCATGTGTGTGCACACCTGTGTCACACCCACACACGTGCACTGTCTGCTTACACATGTGTGCCACATGTGTGCCAGACCACGTGTGCCTGTGTGTAGACACTTGTGCTTGATGACACGCGTGTGTGCATGTGCATGCCCAACCCAAGCACACATGTGCACCCTCCAGCCATGCATGTGCATGCCCACGTGCCTCCCACACCTCACCCTGCCCACCCCGATCCACATACCCCTGATCCATATACTCCCCTGATCCATACCCCCCTGCTGACCCAAACACCCCCCTGATCCACACACACCCCCCTGATCCACACATCCCTGATCCACACATCCCTGATCCACACACACAGCCCTGATCCACACCCCCCTGATCCACACACACCCCTGATCCACACACACACCCCTGATCCACACACACCCGATTCACACATACCCCCCTGATCCACACACCCCCCTGATCCACACACACCCTCCTGATCCACACACACACCCCTGATCCATACACCCGATCCACACAAACCCCTGATCCACACATCCCTGATTCACACACCCCCTTGATCCACACACACCCCTGTGCACACACGTGTGCACACCTGCCCCTCTGCCCACCTCTGTCCCCCCACCCACGCTGACCGTGCCCGCGTGTCCCCGCCGCCGCAGCCCCCTCTCGGTGTCCCCGAGGGCGCCCGCCGGGACCCGCTGCCCGCGCCGAGGAGCGCCGAGAGCCCGCCCGCCGCGCCGCCGCCGCCCCCCGCCCTGTCCCCGCCCGCCGCGCCCGCGGGCCCCGCCACCCCCGACGGCGAGCGGCCCCCCACCCACGGTAAGCGCCCACCCCACGGGGTCCCCTGAGCCCCCCGCGTGTCCGCGGTGTCACCCGTGGGTGACACGGGAAGGGGGGACCGCGGGCTCAGAGGAGCGGCCGCCAGGGGGCGCCCAGCGTCACACGCGGAGGTGGCTCGGGGGAAGGGGCGTGGACACCTCGTTGCCACGCCCCCTTCTGTGGACGACACTCTGGGGTGTGGCCACAGACCGGGGTGATGGCCACGCCCCTCCAAGAGCGCGGGCTGTAGTGAGGGGCGTGGTCAACGAGCGCGCCCCTCCCCTGTGTGGGCTAAGGCCACGCCCCTCCGCACGAGACTCCACCCCCTCGGCGGGGACGCTGGAGGCCGGGCGAGCTTGTGGGAGATGGGGCGTGGCCACCCTGAGGCTCCGCCCTCATGGCGCGCGCGGGGGCGCTGTCCAATGGGCACTGAGATAAGGGGCGTGTCCCTCCTCTGGCCCCGCCCCCTGTGCCGCCGCCTTTGTCCCCGCTCGGCCCCGGCCCCGCTCCCGGGGCCGCTCCCGCCGCCACCCCCGGCCCGGCCCCCGCCATGGCCCCCCCGACCCGCTGAGCGCACGGTGAGTCACGGCCGAGCGGGCCGGGCCCGCTGGGGCGGCGGCCAACGCTCTGACCTCACTTCCGCATCCGCCCCCGGCGCGGCCCGGCCCCGCGGCCCCGGCGAGGGAGGGGCGGCGGAGCGGGAGCCGCCGCCGGACAAAGGTGATGGGGCCGCCGGGGCCGAGCAGGGCCCGCCGGGCTGGGCCGGCCCTGAAGGGGGCACGGGGAGGGGTGGCCGGGCCGGGGCCGAGCGGGGGGTGCCGGGATCGTAGCGGGGAACATCGGGCCTTGCCGCGGCGTTACGGGGGCTGCGGGGATGGAGCGGGGCCTTGCCCGGGGAGTTCGGGGCTTTGCGGGGGGAGATGGCGGCTCTGCGGGGCTTGCTCGGGCTTTGTTGGGGCCCAGCCGGGGTGTGCTGGGGCCTTGCTGGGGGAGATTGGGGATTTACTGGGGGAGATTGGGGCCTTACTGGGAGAGATTGGGGGTTTAGTGAGGGAGGTTGGGGATTTACTGGGGCCTTACTGGGGGAGATTGGGGTTTTCCTGGGGGAGATCGAGCCTGGTTGGGGCCTCACCGAGGCAGACCCGGTGCCTCCCTGAGCCTTTCCCGGCCCTTGCCGGGGTGTCCGGGCTATTCCGGGGGTCCCTTTCCCCCTCTCCCCCCTCCCTGGGAGCGGCGCAGCTGCCGCCCGTGCCAGCTGTATGGAAATCACGGCCCCGCGTCACCGTCACCTGACCCCGCTCCTTGTGTCTGTGTGTCCCCCCCCTCCTCCCGGGGTGTCCCCAGAGCCCCCCGAGCGCCTCCATGCGCAGCCCCGCATTCCCGGGATGACCTCGGGCTCCGGCAGCGCTGCCGCCACGGTCGCCGGCGCCGCCCCCCACAATGGTGAGAACAAACCACCCCAGGCCATCGTGAAACCCCAGATCCTCACCCACGTCATCGAGGGCTTCGTCATCCAGGAGGGCGCCGAGCCCTTCCCGGTAACGTATCCCGGGGGCTGCGGGGGTGGGAAAAGGGGATCGTGGGTTGGGGGAATCGGGAATGGAGCACCTGGAGTGGCTTGAACCCCCCCAGTTCCTCACCCACATCATCAAGGGTTTCTTCATACAGGAAGAGCTGAGCTGTTCCTGGTCATGTATCCCACTTTCCAGACCTGTATTCCAGGGATTGGGGTGCTGGAGGGGTTGGCAGTGAGGCACCCAAGCAATCTTGAACCCCCAGATCCTCCCCTGTGTTATTGAGGGGTTTGTCATCCAGGAGAGGGCTGAGCTGTTCCTGGTAGTGTATCCCACAATCCAGACTCGTGTTCCAGGGGTTGGGAATGGGGCCCCCAAACCATCTTGACCCCACAGATGTTCACCCAGGAAAGGGCTGAGCTGTTCCCGCACTCCATGCTCTTATCCCTTGACTTGGGGATTTGGGAAGGGGCTCCTGGATTGGGGGGGTTGGGAATGGGGCACCCAAAAGGGCTTCTGGATTTGGGGGATCTGGAAGGGTAACCCCAAATCCTCCCCCGTGTTATTGAGGGGTTCATGTCCCAGGAAGGAGCTGAGTCATTCCCTGTAATGTATCCCTGTATCCATACCCTTATTCCTGGATTTGGGGGTGTTGGGAATGAGGCATAAAGGAAGGGGCAGAAGCATTCCAGGTAACGTATCCCATTTCCATGTCCTTCCTCCTGGGTTTGAGGGGTTGGGTGCCCCATTCTCAGACAATTGGGAACCCCCAAATCCTCTCACACATCAATGAGCTCTTCATTGTCCAGGAAGGGGCTGAGCCATTCCCAGGAACGGATCCCCCTCTACCTGTCCTTCTTCCTAGATTTGGGAAGTGGGTTCCTGGATTTAGAGGGTTGGGAATGGGGCATCCAGACAATTGTTAGACCCCAAATCCACACCCACCTTATCATCACCTGGGAGGGGGCTGAGCCATCCCAGTGCAACGATTCTTGTCCTCATTCCTGGATTTTGGAAGTTGAGCAGTTCCTCCCGGCTCTGTGGATGCAGGAGGGGGGATCTCCCAAATTTAGGGGGCTGAAAATGGAGCACCCAGACAGTTATGATCCCCCCAAATCTGCACACACATTATCATCAGTGGGGAGGGGGCTGAGCCCTCCTGGTACCACATTTCTTGTCCTCATTTCTGGATCAGGGAATTTGGGCAATTCCTCCCAGCTCTGTAGATGCAGGGTGCAGGAGTCTCCCAAATTTAGGGAGTTGGGAATGGGGCACCCAGACAGTTGTGACCCCCAAATCCTCACCTACCTTATTGAGCTCTTTGTCACCTGGGAAGGGGCTGAGCCATCCCTGGCACCTCATCCCCTGCCCTCATTTCCGGATTTGGGAAGTTGGGCAAGTTCCTCCTGGCTGTGGGTGCAGGAGGGGGATCTCCCAACGTTAGGAAGTAGGGAATAGGGCACCCAGACAATCATGAACCCCAAATCCTTACCCTCATTATCAAACATTTCATCACCCAGGGGGGGCTGAGCTGTCCCAGTACAACATTTCTTGTTCCCATTCCTGAATCAGGGAAGTTGGGCAGTTCCTCCTGGCATTGTGGCTGCAGGAAGGGGATCTCCCACATTTAGGGGGCTGCAAATGGGGCCCCCAGACAACTGTTAGACCCCCAAATCCACACCCACATTATCACCACGCGGGAGGGGGCTGAGCCATCCGCGGCACCACATCCCTTGTTCTCATTCCTGGATTTGGGAAGTTTGGCGGTTCCTCCCGGCTCTGTGGCCGCAGGGAGGGGCTCTCCCGGGTGTGGGGGTGCAGGGGCAGCCCCCCCACGCGTGCTGTGCCGTGGCAGGTGGGGCGTTCCTCGCTGCTGGTGGGGGCCCTGCACAAACAGTATGCGCAGGAGCTGCTCCCGGACAAGCTGCCGCCGCAGGACAACACCACCACCACCGACTCGGACATGGAGGAGCCCTACCTGCAAGGTAGCGCCCAAATCCCCGCCAGAACACCCCCAAAACCCCCTCCCCGGGGAGACAGGGGGGCTGAGCTGGCTGGTTTCTCTCTCTGGGTGTCCCCCCGCGCCCCCCAGAATCCAAAGAGGAGGGGAACCCCCCGAAGCTGAAGTGTGAGCTCTGCGGCCGCGTCGACTTCGCCTACAAGTTCAAGCGCTCCAAGCGCTTCTGCTCCATGGCCTGTGCCAAGAGGTAACCCCAGCAGGCACCTGAGGAGTGGGGAGACCCACAAATTTATTTTGGGGGGGATGGGAAAACCCTAAAATCCGTCTGGTGGAGAGAGGGTAATCCTAAAACACTCCTGGGGTAATGGAGGGAACCCCAAAGTCCATCTGGGGGTGGGGCTAACCCCAAAACCCACTTAGCCCCATGTCAGCAGGATAGAGGTAACCCCAAAATCTATTTGGGAGGGTAGAGGTAACCCCAAAACCCACTTAGCAGTGTGAGGATAACCCCCAAAATCCACCTGACCTCCACTCCATCAGGGTGGAGAGAACCCCAAAAGCCACCTGATGGGGTGGCAATAGGCCCAAAATTCACTCAGGAGGGTGGAGATAACTCCAAAATCCACTTAGGAGGGTGGAGGTAACCCCAACACTCCCCCAGTGGAGTGGGGGTAACCCCCAAACCCCTCCTTCCCATGGGGTGGCTCCCCTGAGCCGTGTCCCCCCCGCAGGTACAACGTGGGCTGCACCAAGAGGGTGGGTTTGTTCCATCCCGACCGCACCAAACTGCAGAAACCGGGGGGGCCCCCACACGGGCGGCGCCGCAGCAGCTGCAAAGGGACCCTGCCCCCCCTGGGCAAGGACAGCAAGAAACAGGTGAGGGGGCACCAAGGCAGGGTTTGTCACGGAATTCCGGGGACATGGACTGGGCACTGAGGCTGCAACCGGGACACGGGCTGGGTGCTGAGGCCAGGATTTGTCCCTGAATTTTGGGGACACAGGCTGGGTGCTGGGGCTGGCGGTTGTCCTTATTTTTGGGGATGGGTTGGGCACCAAGGCTGGGGTTTGTCATTGAATTTTGGGGATGGGGGTGAGCACCAAGGCTGGGATTGTCCCCACTTGGGGGGATATGGGGTGTAATCCGAGGGCAGGGTTTGTCCCTGTATTTTGGGGGCGTGGTGTGGATGCTAAGGCTGGAGTTTGTCCCTGAATTTTGGGGGCAGGGATGGACACTGAGGGTGAGGTTTGTCCCCATTTTTGGGGCACCGGGGCAGGAGTTTGTCCCCATTTTTGGGGCACCGGGGCCGGGGTTTGTCCCCATTTTTGGGGCATCGGGGCAGGAGTTTGTCCCCATTTTTGGGGCAGTGGGGCAGGGGTTTGTCCCCATTTTTGGGGCACCGGGGCCGGGGTTTGTCCCCATTTTTGGGCGCTGGTGCCGGCGCTGTCCCCGCAGCCCCCGGGCCGTGTCCCAGCGGCATCACCGTCATTGTCGCCGCAGCTCAACCACAGCCAGGAGGATTCGAGCCGCTGCTCCGACAACTCGAGCTACGAGGAGCCGCTGTCGCCCATCTCCGCCAGCTCCTCCACGTCCCGGCGCCGGCAGGGGGAGCGGGACCTGGAGCTGCGGGAAATGGAATTGCCCGACGTGCACGGCCGGGACCTGCCCGGGCTCGGCCACCGCTTCCTGCCCAGCGAGCCCAGCAAGTGGAACGTGGAGGACGTGTACGAGTTCATCCGCTCCCTGCCCGGTGAGGAACGGGCACGGCCCGGGAATGGGGGGAGGATGGACCAGGGACAGCCCCGGGAATGGGATTGGGGTGGGGTCTGCTCAGGGAGAACCTCCCGAGTGGAGTTTGGGGGAACTGCTCAAAGAGAAGCCCAGGAATGTGGGGATTGCTCATGGAGAGCTCTGTAAGTATTTTGGGGAGGGGGGTTTACTCCTGGATAAATGTATTTTTTGGGGGGGAGATTTACACACAGATAACTCCATAAAAAATGTTTTGGGGGGGGTTTACACGTGGGTAACTCCATAAACATATTTTGGGGGTATTTACACACAAATAATGCCATCCATAATTGTTGGGGGGATTTACCCCATGATAACCCTGTACCTGTATTTTTGGAGGGGATTTACTCCCTGATAACCCCAGAAATATATTTTTGGGGGGGATTGACACACAGATAACCCCATACATATATTTCTGGCTAGGGTTTACTCACTGACAGCCTGTGTTTGGGGGAGAAATTCACTCTCTGTTAATCCCACACTTGTATTTTTGGGGGGGTTTACTTTCTGATAACCCCATAAATATATGGGGGGGGAGGGAGTTACACAATGCTAACCCCATACCTGTGTTTTTTGGGGGGGATTTACACACCCTCCTAAACACATTCCTGAGGGGGAATCGCTCCCTGCCAGCCCCACCCATCCATTTTTTGGGGTGGGGTGGCAATCCCCCCCGGGGGGTGAGGGGCTCCCAGCTGAGGCCCTGGCGGCATTCCCGACCTTTGCAGGCTGCCAGGAGATCGCGGAGGAGTTCCGGGCGCAGGAGATCGATGGGCAGGCGCTGCTGCTGCTCAAGGAGGACCATCTGATGAGCACCATGAACATCAAGCTGGGCCCCGCCCTCAAGATCTACGCCCGCATCAACATGCTCAAGGACTCCTGAATTCGGGGGGGTGGACACCCCCCAAAACACCACCAACCCCCCCACAGGACCCCCCCTAAAACACCCCCCTGGCCCCGGGGAGGGGGTGGGTGGTGGTGGGGGGGGAGACCCTTGTGAGCACAACCCGAGCCCGGGGAGCCCCCCGGGGGTGTAAATAGCCCGTAGCTCTTAGAGCCCCCCCCTCACAGTCTTGGGGGGGTTCACCCCCTCTTCTCCGGCAGGGAGGGGGGGTCCCCACGTCCCCCCCGTGCCCCCCACACCCCCCCCAGTCGGCAGGGCCAAGCAGGATGGTTGCCTTAATGTGAGCCCCCTTCCCCCAGCTGGGATTTTGGGGGTCCCTGGAGGGGGGGTTGGGAAGGGGTGGGGTTCACACACCCCCCCCACGCTGGGCTGGTTTGGGGGCACCTCAGTACAGGATGGTGGGAAGGGGGGGCCCCCCCCCGGGCAGGTAAGGACCCCCCCCCACGCCCCCTTTTTCCCCCCCTCCTCACGGCCACCGTGGCCTTTTTAAGAAAAGAAAAGGAAAAAAAAAAAGGAAAAAAAAAAAATAATAAAACCCGGCCCCTCCCCCCCCCCCGGGCTGGATTTTGGGTTGTTTTTAATAAACACGGAAAAAAAACCAGAGAAAAATGGACCCCCCCTTTTGTGCCTTCAACCCCCCCGACCCCCCGATTCCCTGTGAGGCCGCACCTCAGGGCTGTCCCCAAGTGCCAGCTCAGGGCTGTCCCCAGGTGTCACCGTGGGGGTGGGCACAGGGCCGGTGCCACATCCCCTGTGACCCAAGGGGGGTCCCTGCTGCCCCCCACATCTGGAGGGGTGAGGTCCCCCCTCACAGAGCCTGCAGTGACACCGGTGACCCCAAAATCCCAGCGCTTGGGGGTCACAGGGGACCCCAAAGGATGGGAGGGGGACAGGAGGGGACACCCCCTGGGGTGGGATGGCCTGGCAGGGGGGTGACATCCCTGGAGCTGATGCCCAGGGTGTGGTGTCCCTGGGGAGGTGGCCCTGGATGTGGCACCTGTGCTCAGGTGTCCCCAGAGCTGGTGGCCACAGCCATGAGGTGTCCCCAGAGTTTGTGGCCATGGTGAAGTGTCCCCACAGTGGTGGCTACACTGGGTTGTCCCCAGAGCTGATGTCCCCAAAAGTGGCTCATTGGGGTCCCTCACACCCCTCTCCCCAGGACCAGGACCTCCCACCTTCACCCTGAGACAGCAGTGACCCCCAGGTGTGTGGCACTGCCACCCCGTCCCTGGGGACACTTTGGGGACAGCTCCACCCTCCCCTGCTGCCACCCCACAGGGACCCCCCCAAGGCTTTGACCCCAAACGTCCCCAAAGTGCTGCCCCCCCCAATCCTTCCCCCAACCCCCAATGTTCATTAATTCCCGTTTTGTTCTTTTTTTTCTTCTCTTTTATTCTCTTTTTTTGGAAAGGGGTTGGGGGGGTTTCCCTCCTTTTCCACACCACGAGGCTGTGCCCCCCCCCAGCTTCTCCAGGAACCACAATGCAGGATTTTGGGGGGTAGGGGGGGGAAGGGGTGGGGAGGGGAGAACAGAGTGGGGGGCAACTGTTTTTATCCATTTTCTCCTCTTTTCTCTCTTTTTTTTAACCTTTTTTTCCCCTTTTTTAATAAGGTACCAACTAGATCTAGGGGGGCCTGGCCTGGCTGGGCAGCAAGGAAAATAAAAAAGCCCCAAAATTTGGGGTTTGGGGGGGGGGGTTGGAGAAAAAAGGGGGGGAGGTTTGTGTATAAGAGGCTTATTTACACAGTATTAACATGCTGACAAAAAAGGTTACAATATTGATATCGTACAACATCAAGGGGGGAAATAATGGGGGGGTAAAAAAGAACTGGGGTACAAATAATGGGGGGAGGGGGGTAAAAAAGAACAGGGGTTAAAAATTAATAAAAGGTAAATAAAACACCCTGAAAAAAAAACAAAAGAAAACAAAAACAACAAATGAACAACAACAACAAAAAAAAAGAAACGCTGAGTTAAGGCTTAAAAAGTGTATAAAAAAATAACACAGTTAATATCCAAAATGAACCAAAAGGTACAGAATATAGATGAGGTTTGGGGGGTGGCCCCCCCAGCTCTATACAGGGGGTATGTACAGGCAGGCACAAGGCAAAGCGGTGGGACCCCCCAGACCCCCCAAAAGCGGGGCTGTGGGATGGGGGGGTCCAGCCCCGGGGGGACGCAGCTCTGCCCTCGAAAGGGACCTCAAAAGAACACCAAAAAAAACCTCCAAAATGGTTAAAAATCAACCCCAAATGGAGGCGCTGGGGCCCAGAGTCCGTTGGGGGATGGGGGGGAGTCGGGGGGGGCCTCCCCTCCCCCACTGCCCCTCTCTCCCCCCCGCTGCGTTTTTGCTCCATCCACGGTTCGTTTTTGGGGTGAATTTCTGGTTTTTTAGCAGCACCAAGTTCTTGGCCAATAAATATATATATATATTTGTATCCAAAAAACGGGGGGTGGGGGGGGTGGGGGGCCTGGCGGGGGGCAAGGGGGACGTCCCCCACCCCCACTGCTCCCCCTCCACCTCTACGTGCCCCCTTCCCCCCCTTCCCCCCAAAAAACAAAACCAAACCGCAGAGATTCAAAGTGCTCTGAAACCGTCTTTGGGTGTCACCAAACCTGCGGGGGCACGGCCCGCGGCGCCGGGGGGGGGCTCCTCCTCCTCCTCCTCCTCCTCCTCCTCCTCCTCCTCCTCGTGCTGGGGGGGTCCTGCTGCTGCCCCCCCTCCCCGCTTAGATGAGGGAGATCCGCACGGGAATGCCGGGGGACTCAGTGCGCTGCGGCGAGTGCTGGCTGACCAGGTGCTCCACCACCGTGTGCTTGGACATGTGCTTCATCAGATAGGTCTCCTGGGGAAGGGGCACAGGGGTGAGGGGGGCCCGGGGGGGGCTCTGGGGGGGCTCTGGGGGGTGTCAGGGGTGCCCCCCGTGCTCACCGAGGTGTAGGCACGGCCGCACATGCTGCAGCAATAGGCCTTGGCGTGTTTGATGGCGTGGGCCGACAGGTGGATCTGCAGCGACGCCGAGTCCGTGTAGGCCCGGTAGCAGTTGGGGCACTTGTAGGGCTTGTCCTTGTTGTGCTGGCGCTGGTGGGACTGGGGGGGCAGCAGGGGGGGGTCAGGCAGGGCTGGGGGGACCCCCCCACCTCTGCAGCCCTGCCCCAGGCACCCCGCACCGACCTGGAGGTTGGAGAGCTGGGTGAAGGCCTTCTCGCAGCCGGGGTGGGGGCACTTGTAGGGTCTGTCACCGGTGTGGATTCTGGGGATGCACAGACACACACACACAGTCATCAACCCACCATCACCACCACGGCATGGCAGCACCGGTGCCACAGGACACGGCAAAGGAGGGGGATGTGGGGGCTGGGAGAGGGTGGAGGTGCTGGGAAGGTGGAGAGGGTGGTGGGGATCATGGGGAGGATGAAGGTTGTGGGGAAGATGAAGGTTGTGGGGAAGATGAAGGTGTTGTGGATGATGAAGGTGTTGTGGATGATGAAGGTGTTGTGGATGATGAAGGTGTTGTGGATGATAAGCATGGTGGGGACGATGGTGTTGAGGATGATGAGTGTGGCAGAAATGACGAATGCAGTGGGGATGGACTGGTAGAGCACAGACACATGATCATGGTGGGGTCAATGAAAGTTGTGAGGATGATGAGGATAGTGGGGATGATGAAGACAGTGGAGACAAACTGGTGTTCCGGGGAGGATGAAGGTGGTGAGGATGGACTGACACAGCAGACAGATGACCACAGTGGGGTCAATGAAAGTGCTGAGAATGATGAGGGTGGTGGTGATGAAAGCGGTGGGAACAATGAGCTGGGTGAAGACGGGAGGAGCACAGTAGGGACAACAAAGGTGCTGGAGATGATGAGTGGCAGGGAGGAAGAAGCAGGGTGGACAACAAAGATACTGCATGAAGGCTATGACAGTGGTGGAGATGATGAGCACAGTGGGGATGACAAAGGTGGTGGAGACAATGAGTGTGTTGGGGATGATGAAGGTGTTGGGGATGACAAAGGTGTTGGGGATGATGAAGGTGTTGGGGATGACAAAGGTGTTGGGGATGATGAAGGTGTTGGGGAGAATGAAGGTGCTGATGAGTGTTTTGGGGAGGATGAAGGTGCTGGAGATGACGAGTGTGGTGGGGATGATGGTGGTGCTGATGATGAGCGTGGCAGGGATGATGGTGGTGCTGATGATGAGCGTGGCAGGGATGAAGGTGGTGTTGATGATGAGCATGGCAGGGATGATGGTGGTGCTGATGATGAGCGTGGCAGGGATGAAGGCAGCAGCGGGGCCAACAGGCACCACAAAGCAGGGCAGCAGAGCTGCCAGTCAGAGCGCAGGGTGCCCCCTCCACGGCCAAGAGGGCTCCCCGAGGGTCCCCCAGCCCTCCCGAGGGTCCCTCACCGGGTGTGCTGCTGGAGGTGGGACAGCTGGCGGAAGGACTTCTCGCAGTAGGAGCAGTGGTAGGGTTTGACGCCCAGGTGGATCCGCAGGTGCTGGGCCAGGTAGGAGGCGTTGGCGAAGGACTTGGAGCAGTGGGGGCACTTGTGGGGCTTGGCCTCCGTGTGCGACTTGGAGTGGATCTGCATCTCCGACTTGGTGAAGAACGTCAAGGGGCAGACCTTACACCTGGAGGGTGTGGGGGAGAACCCCGCAGGGACCGGGCTGGGGCGGGGGTCGCCCCGCCAGCGCCCCGGCCCCCACGGCGGGCGGGGGGGGTGCCTACCTGTACGTCTTGCCCTCTTTGGCCGTCTCCCCCGAGGCCAGGATGGGGTAGGGCACCACCAGCACGGGCGGGCCCGAGGGGTTTTCCGCCTTGATCTTCTTGCGGCCCCGCTCGGCCTTGGGCGCTCCCAGCAAGCCGTGGCCCTGGATTGTCTTGATGGAGTCGAGGAGGGGGGGGCTGGTGATTCCTGAGATTAGGGTGGGCGAGGAGGCGATGAGGCGGCTCTGGCTGGTGGAGGTGGGGGTCGAGGGCGTGGTGGTCCCGGTTCCCGGGCTGGACTCCGAGGTGCTGACGGTGGGCGCGCGGGACGCCAGCCCCAACCCTGGCGAGGGTGAGGAGAGGGGAGGTGGGGGTTCTGGGGGGCCCCCTGCGCCCCCCCGGCCCGGGGGGCCCCCGTGGTACCTGTGACGGTGCTGGTGGCCGGCCGGGCGTGCAGGGCCACGTCGGGCTGGGGCACGGCCTGGGGGTGCAGCCCCGGCACCTGCTGCAGCTTGGGCAGGGACATGATGGACTGGCTGCTCTCGGCAGGCGAGGGGGGCACCAGGAGGGGCTGCTGGGAGGCCACCGAGGTGGGGGGCAGGTGTGGGGGGCGGATCTTCTCCGCCATCAACTGCTCCTTGATTTTGTTGATCAGGACCAGGTTGTCCAGCTGAGAGGGGGGGAAGGCAGAGAGGTGGGTCAAGGTGCAGGAACCGGGACCCCCGGGCTCCCCCTGGGCGTCTCTCCCGTCCATCCATCCTCCCTCCTCCCCAAAATCCCACTGTGGGGGGTCCTACCTGGCTGGGCATGGTGGGGGGGGGCGGCCAGAAGTAGGGGTTGTTGAAGCGAGGCTCCGCCATCCTGGGGAGAGAGGGGGACGTTATGGGGCGTCACCAGTCCCCATATGGACCCCTCTCCCTCCCACCTCCCTCGAGGGGTTCCAACCCCCCAAAACCAACCATCACCCCCAGCAAGCAAGACCCAGGCTCTGAGCAAGGGCAGGGAGCGGGCAGGGCTGGGGAACCACCCCCAGGCATCTTCCCAGCTGGAAATTCCTGTAGGATCACGGAGACACCCGCCTGCCTCCGAGACCCCGAAACATCGGCGGATGCAATTTGGGAAAGGGGGGACATTTGAGGAAAAAAAGCTTGGGATATCTCCCAAGCACTGGAGGTACCCCTCCCATCCAGGAGGGATTAGAGGTGGCCAGGACACTGCTGTGGGAGATGGCAAATCCCAGCTGAATTCCCCCCCACAAAACTCCCCCGAAGGCGAGCGAAGCCCCCGAGAGCGGCCGGGTGGGAACTCCCGGCTTGCAGCAGGGCTGGGAGATTTATGGAGACGCTTAAAGGCTTTGGGGAAATTGATTCTAAATCCATCCCTGGGTAACGGGGAGCAGCTGGACGGGGACGGTGAGCGGGTGATCCCGGCGGAACGGCCCGGCGTGACCGGGCACTGCCGCGCCGGCAAATCCTCTCCGGGGCACGGGGGAAAGGGTGGGATGTATGGGAGGGGTCCCCCAGGAGCTCCCGCTCCAAAATAAACCAGGCCATGGCCGGGATCCCAGGAGAAACTGGAGCAGTGTGTGTCCCCAGAAGGCCTGGGGGTGGCGGGATTTGGGGGTGATGAGCCCTCCTCTTCTCCTCCTCTTCCTCCTCCTCATCCCACTCGCTCACTGCCCCGGGTTGCAATCAGACCCTGAGCTCTCCACAGGCCCAGAGAAAGGGAGTCCTTCCGCATCCCAACAGCCTGAAGGAGCTGTGGGATGAAGTCCCCCAGTTTTTTGGGGGGAAACTGAGGCAGGAAGGAGGGACCCCCACCTCGTGCTCCAGGGCAGGACGGCACCAGTGCATTTCTGGGGAGTTGGGGAACAGGAGCCACTTCACATGGCAGACCCCGACACCAGCTTTGGGAATTCCCTTTCCCAGCCCTGACCTGCTCCAGGTCACCTCCCCAGTGCACCAAATGTTGGGTTTTCCAAGTGGAAGCGGCGCTGGATCCCGGCAGCGCGGACAGAGCTCAGTCCTGCTCAGTGCCATGGAATGGGAATTCACTGGGAGTATGAAATGCACCTTCCCCTGCCAGGTGTTTGGGTAATTATATATGTACCACAGGCCGCCCACGCTGTGCATTTACCCACTGGCTACATATACACACATATATACATATACATATATATATACATATACACATATATATATATATAAGATCCCTTGGGATGATGAGCATGGGATGAGTGACTCCGGTACCGGCACGAGGGGCTGGACACTGGGAAGAGGGGCCAAAAGCAGAGCTGGAAGCAGGGAATGCCTCATGATGTGGGGGCAGGAGGAGCACAGGCAGAGGGCTCCAAGCCCCCTTGGCACAGCCAAGCACCCGGCACTGAGCCCCCCTCCCAATCCCAGCACCGATCCCCTGCCCCGGCGCGGCCGTGGGAAAACAGGAAACCGGAGCTATGATTAGCAAAGGGAATTTTGGAGCTGCTCCCCCATCCCAGCAGGTGCCCCTCGACCTCTGTCCTTCCCATCCGTCCATCTGTCCCGCTCTCTGTCCCGCCAGGAGCCGACAGCAGCACCCACACGGATGAACCCCAGCGGTGTGGCCCCCAAACCACCAGCAGGACACGGCACAGATCCCCCCCAATCAGCCCCAGGACACCCCATGCAAAGCTGGACAGGGGCTGCAAAGCCACGGAGGGGATTTTGGGGAGAAAAGCATAAATATCACGTGTTTCCCCGCCCCCACCTGGGGAAGGCTGGCTAAAAGAAACAAGGAGTTACTGGTAAAAGCACCGTGCTCGGAGCTGGATGAACAAGAGGGAAGAAATGGTCGGCGTTGCCAAAATAACGATCAAAAATCCCTGTTCCTGTCCCGATTTTTCGTGTGGTAAATCCTGCGGTGTTTGGTCGGGAGCGGCGTCCCCCTCTCCCGGGGCTGGGGGAGGGAGTGGGAGAGGGAAGAAAGCAGATGGAAAAAATATAGATATGTATATATATAAAAAACTCCCTTTTTTCTCTATTCTCAGCTAACTATGAGAAATGGAAGCTGACATGCAGCAAAGGCGGAAAAAAAAGGAAAATCCATTAAAATGGAAATTGTGGAGGGAGGGGAAATGCTGCGGCGCGTCTCTGCGGGGCACGGGGGGTGGCGGGGCTCTCTGTGCCCCCCAGATTTTGGCTAAGCAGAGGAAAACCCCCCATTGGTAACACCTCCAGTGGCGTGGTCCCAACCATGGAGGGAAGAGCCCGACATCCTCCACAGGCACTGGCTTTGGGTGCTGAAGGGATGGCAAAGGTTATCCCAGGGGACGAGGAGGGTGCCCAAAGCACGGTGGGGACCCAAGCGGGAACGAGGGACGAGTGGGAAGAGCAAGCAGGAAGATGCACAGAGCCCCAAAAGCAGGGCCTGAACCCCGGATTCCCACGGCATCACCGCTCCACCAGGCCCCGGGGGGGAAACGGCAGCGCCCTAAAAAGAGACCAAAAGCCTCCTTCCCATGGGGAGGGAAGAGCAGGAGAAGCCGGAGAGCCGGGGCTGGGGGTGGCGAGGGGGGAGCGGGGGCAGCGGTGCCGGAGCCGTCAGGTGGTTGGTACTCACAGGGTGGCCTCTGGAGCCAGGTGGGCGCAGCTGCCTGGGGAGACGTGTCGCTGAGGCTCCAGATTGATGGGAGGTAGATGATGGCACGGGTGGGCACGAGCTCACTAGAGCCTTCCAACTTCCTACCCAACTGCCGCTAAGTCAAGCTACAGTTCTCTAGGGAACGCCTCTACCTTGGCAGCCCTCTCTGTCTCGCCTTCGCTGAAATAAAAAGAAACAAGAGATTTCTTTGCACGGCACCGCCGGGAGAAAAGGGGCAGCTCAAGGGGCAGCTCCTGGGGCCCGGCGAGCGACCACCGACCCAGCACAGCCGGAAAACGGGGGGACTGGGAGGCCAGGGGAGGGGTCTGGGGGGCACCGGAGCAGCACTTGGTGGCTCAGCGTGTTCTCGACGCCCAGTGTGGTGTCCCCCCGAGTGTCCCAGCGAAGGGAACCGGGGCGCAGCTCCCGCCCGCCCTCCCCGTGCCAAGCGGCGAGCGCAGGAAAGCCGGCGGCGGCCCGAGACGGCGCGGTGGGCGAGAGCCAAGCGGGGGGGAGTGTCCCCTGAGTGTCCCCCCACCCAAATCCCACACCAGGGACGGTGACACCATGTTCCCGGGCCAGAGAACCCAGCTCTGCCCGGGCTGTGGTTCAGATTCCCCCCAAAACACAAGGCCCCCCCATAAGAACAAGCATCCTCGGGGTTTGCCTGGAGCAGGAGGGTTTTTGGAGGGAAAGCCCATCCACAAACCCCCCACATGCCAAAGCCACCGGGGTGGGAAGCAGCATCCGGCCCCATCCTCGGGGAAGGCACATCCCTTCCCGCCCGGACCGTGCTCATCCGGGAGGGATTCACCCCGCAGCTGAGGGCGCAGGAGGCCGGGAAGCAGGAAGGCCGGGAGAGCCCCGAGCCCCCCGTGGCTCAGGGAGGGGGCGGCCCCCGCGCCGCAAGAATTCACCCAAGATGGAATCAATTAAAGCCCCGGCTTCCGCTCCCCAAAGGGCCCTGGGCTGGGGCTTCTCCTCCTTCTGCATTTCCAGCAAAACCTACCCAAAACAAGCCCCCCCAGGCCAGGCCGGGGGTCCCCGCGTGGGAAGGGGGGTGCGCGGGGCAGGGTGAGGAGCCAAGCGCCGGCGGCAAGCGGGAGGAGGAGGGCAACGCCACACTGGGGACCACCACGGGGTCCCCAAGTCAGGGGGAAGCCCCTAAAGGGTGGAGGCTGAGGCAGCGTGACCCCGAATCCGCAGGGTGGGCCGTGTCACCCACCAAAGGGACACGGGGACAGCCCGCAGGGAGCCCGTGGGAGTGACACTCGCGCCAAACACGGGGCACACGTGCCCCCCAAAACACACCGGTGTGGGGGGTCCTGCTCCCCCTGACCCTAAACAGCCCCTTCAAGGAGACCAGCAAGGCAAAGGCAGGGCCCACAAACCAGCCTGGGGGCAACCAAACCCCCCCCTAAACAGCAGGGGGGGGTGACAGCACACGGGGACACCGAGGCACAGGCAGGGCTTCACCCCGAGGGGGGAGCGGACGCGCCGGATCCAACAACATGCACTTGTCGTGACATCGCACCCACCGCCCGAAAATCCACGTTTTTAAGGGAAGAAAACATGAGGGGGAGGGGGGGCCGAGGGAGAAGACGATTATTTCAGGCGTATAACGGCACGTTTCTTAAAAAGGAAACATCAAGGGGTCTTATTTATGCTGGGAGTGGGCAGGGGGCAGGCAGGGAGCCCCCCGTGATGTCCCCCCCGAACCCTATGCCCCCTCTTGTATATAAATATATATATCCACGCATAATACCTGGATTGTGGCGTGCATATATACATTATTTCCACCAGCACACAAATGCATGCACAACCTCAAGTTGTAACGCTATTCCAACGCGGAAACACACACAAAAAAATAGGGATTATTTTTTTTTTGTTCCCCCCCCCCCCACCTCTCTCCATCCAGCCATCAATGCCCACCTCTGCGAGTACTGGCGTTGCTTCCCCTTATCCGCGTCCATCTCCAGCTCTAGCTGAGACCGGGTGCTGCACGTGGGGCGTTTTTCTACGGGGGGACAAGGAGGAGGACAACTTCACACACCCCGAACCCCCCGCCAGCCCCCGGCGCGCGAGATCCCACAGCGGAGGAACAAAAGCGAAGCGGCTCCGACCTACCCGACCCGTGGGAACGTGGGGTTTTGCCTGAAAATAGAGAGAAAACAACAAAAAAAAAAAAAAGAAAAAGAAAAAAGAAAAAAAAACCACAACAACAACAACAAAAAAGGCAACCAAAAAAAGGAAAATAAAAAGAATAAAAAAAAAAAAAAGTGGGTTTTTTTTAAAGCCCCCGCTCACCCCCAAAGCTGTCGGGAAAAGGCGAGGGGAGGGATGGGGGAGCTGGCTGGAAAATTGGGGGGTGAAATCCATCCCCTCGCCCTGGACCCTCCGCCTCTCGGCAAACTGCACGCCGGGAGGGACTTAAAAAACTTTTTTACCTCGCTGCTAAAATATCACTTTATAATCTCAAAAGGCCTCGGGCTCGAAGCCGCTTTCGCCTGCTCCATCCTGGCCCGGTTAAAAAACCCGGCTGCCATCCCAAGCACCGCGGGGCTGGGGGGGAAAAATAACCCAACAAGGAGCATCCTCCAACCTTGAGGGGAGAAAAAGAAATCAAAAGCATCAAATTCAGCATTCCTGGGTTCGAAGTGCTGCGGCCATGCCGGCTCCAAGCTCCCCCCCCCATCCCCGACTTCAGGCCCCCCGACGTGGCCGAGAGATTATGGATGTATAAATAGTATATGGCTAAATATATGTTGGAGAGGGACAGACAGACCTCTGGGACACGGCCACGGAAATTTGGGTCCCTCACTAAAGCTGCCGCATTCCTGCCAAAAACGCCATGAAAAAAAAAATACACACACACACACACACCCCCCACCTCCCTCTTAGACCTTCCAGCCAGCGAGACCACTTTTCTAGACAAAACCGGTTAATGCGGAAAAAAAGCGAGGGAAAGGCAGAAAAGAGGAAGGAGAAAAGGAATTAAAATGGTGAAAATCAGAAGAGGGGCGATTATGGTGATGGGAGTGATAATATTCAGCCCCTGCGCTGCTTCTGCCACCCCCCCCATAAGCAAAAAAATAACCGTCAGGAAAAAGCCGTGAATGCATTAAAGAAAAAAAAAAAAAGGCAGAACGCCCCCCCCAAAAAAAACATGCAATATCCACAAAAATAGGTACGTTCGGCTGCAATTAACTTTTCCATTAGACCATCCAGAGGGAGAGAAAAAGGGAAAATCCTGGAAAATGGGTATTTTCCTCGATGTCCCCCCTCCCCCTTTTTTTCTCCCTCTTTTCCTTCTTCTTCCTGCTTGGAGTGGCGGCGGGGTGTGTGTGTGGGGGGGAGGTGGAATAATGATAATAATGGAAAAAAAAGAGGTGGAAAAAGGCGAAGTTTGGTTAAGTGAAGTTGAAATCCTCAACCTGGGAGGGGATTTGGGGGGGGGGGGGGGGGGTTTGCCAGACAAAAAGGCCGAGGGATGGGGATGGAAGGGGGGGTTTGGGGAAAGGGGGGGGGTGGCCAGGCTGGGTGCTCCCCCCCCCCTCCATCCGCCGCCTCTCCCACATTCTCAGACGTTTTTATTAAAATTCGCAGACAAAAGGCAAACAAAAATGGCAGCCCCGGCTTATTTTTAAAACGCTAGGACGGGGACGCCATGTTCTGCAGGGCTGAGGGGAGGGGGAAGGGGGGGCGAGAGGGGGGAAAAAGGAGGGAAAAATTTTGAAAAAAAAATTTGATTTAGGGGAAAAACGAATAAAAAGCAGCGCGGGGAGGGGGGGGGGGAGCGTGTGGAGGAGCCCCCCCCCAAACACACACATACAGCTCGCCCTCGGGGTGAGAGGGTTTTTGGGGGTGGCGGCGGAGGGGGGGGGGAGGTTGAGGTGTTTTGGAGAAAGGAGGGGGGGGGAGAGAAAAGGGAGGGATGAGGGATATACAAAAAAAAAAAAAATAAAGCGAGGGGGGGGAAGGTAAAAAAAAAAAAAGACACTTCCTATACCGACAGCCATGGTGCCCCGCCGTCCCGCCGGCTCCGCCGCACGGAGGAAGATGGAGCCCCGCGCCGCCCCCCCGCCGCCGCCCCCGCCCCCGGCCCGCCCGGCCCCGCCATCGCCACCGCCACCGCCCGCCCAGGCACGGGCTGGGCCGGGGCACCGGCGTGGGGGCTCCCCGGGACCCCCGCAAGGTACGGGGGGGGCCTCCCGGGTTACTCAGCCCCTCCAAACCTCCTCAGCCCCCCCCCAGACCTTCACAGCCCCCCCCCCCAAACCTCCTCAGTTCCCTCAGCCCCAAAAACCTCCTCAGCCCCCCCCCCGACCTTCACAGCCCCCCAAACCTCCTCAGTTCCCTCAGCCCCAAAAACCTCCTCAGCCCCCCCAAACCTCCTCAGCCCCCCAGACCTTCACATCCCCCCAAACCTCCTCAGTGTCCTCACCCCCCCTAAAAAAACTCCTCAGCCCTCCCAAGCCTCCTCAGCGCCAACAGGGCTCCCCGCGGTCAGCAGTCCCCCAAAAACCCCCTCAGTGTCCTCAGTTACCTCAGCCCCAAAAACCTCCTCAGTCCCCCCTAAACCTCCTCGGCACCTCACTTCCCTCAGAGCCCAGAACTCCTCAGCCCCTCCGTTCTCTGAGCCCCCCCCGCAAAACCTCCTCAGCACCTCAGTTCCTTCAGTCCCCCAAAACCTCCTCATTGTCCTCAGCCCCACCCCCAAAAAAACCTCCTCAGCCCCTCAATTCTATCAGCCTCCCTAAACCTCCTCGGGTCCCTCAGCCCCCCAAACCATCTCAGTGTCCTCAGCCCCCCAAACCTCAGCTCTGAGAGGGCTCCCAAGGGTCTGCAGTCCCCAAAACCTCAGTGTCCTCAGCCCCCTCCTCAGCCCCAGTGGAGCTTCCCAAACCTCCTCAGCCCCCCAAACTTCTTCAGTTCCTCAGGTCCCTCAGCCCCCCAAACCTCCTCAGCCCCCCGATATCTGCAGTCCCCCAAAACCTCCTCCGTGTTCTCAGCCCCCCAAACCTCCCCAGCTCCCCCCTGGTTCCCTGAGCACCCACAGGTCTCCACACCCCCTGGATCCCTTTGGATCTCCTCAGCCTGCCCCTGCTCCCCTCAGTGTCCTCAGTACCCCCAAATCTCCTCGGATCCCCGTTTCCCCTCAGCCCCCTCAGTTCCCCTTTGACCCCCCACCCCAAATCTCCTCAGATCCCCCAAATCACAGACCCTGCAGATGAGGACCCTGGGATCCTCAGACACCCAGTTCTACTCAGACCACCTCCCAAATCTCTTTACCCCCCAGATTCCTTCAGCTCCTTCCATTCTCCTCAGTCTCCTTCAGCCCACCTCAGTACTCCCATATATCTCACAATCTGGTTCCTCTCGGCCCCATCAGCCCCCACAAATCTCAGAGCCTCTGGTTCCCTCAGCACGTCCAGGACTCCTCAGTGTCCCCACCTCCCCAAATCTCCTCAACCCCTCAAGATCTCCTCAGAGCCCTCAGTTCTCTCAGCACCCTGGTTTCCCTCAGCCCCTTCCCCCCAAATCTCCTTGGAGACCCTGGTTCCTTCAGTGTCCCCCAAGTCTCCTCAGCCCCAAGATCCCTTCAGCTCCTTCCATTCTTCTCAGCCCCCCCCAGCTCTTCCTTAGCCCCCCCAGACCTCCTCACCCTCTCCATTTCCTCTCAGCCCCCCCATGGTTCCCCTCAGCCCTTCCAGGTCTCCTCAGAGCCCCCAAATCTCAGCCCCCCCCAAATCTCAACCTTGTGGCTTCCCTCAGCCCCTCCAGGTCTCCTCACCCCCCCCCCCCCCCCAAATCTCCCCATCAGCTCCTCTCAGCCCCCTCAGTTCCCCTCAGGCCCCCCTTAAGTCTTCACAATCCCCTCCCCAAAGCTCTTCAACACCCTCAGTTCTCTTCAGCTCCCCCCAATTCCTTCAGCCCCCCAGATTACCTCAGCCACCCCAATTCCCCTCAGCCCACCCCAGTTCCCCTCAGCCCCCCTCAGTTGCCCTCAGTCCCCCACTCTGCCTCTGACAACCCCCCAGCCCCTTTATGCATCTCCACAGCCCCCCCCCCCAGTGACACCCTCAGTCCTCCCAGTATCTCCTCACACCCTGGAGGGTCCCCCCCCTTTCTCTGGGGGTCCCCCCTTTCCCTGGGGGTCCTCCCAGCCCCTCTCAGGGTCTTTCCCCCATCCCTGAGTCCCCCCCAGCCCCTCTGTGGGTCCTGAGCCCCCCCCAAATGCACAGGCACAGCCCACAGGGGAAGGAAAAGAGGGGCGAATCCCACCTCCTTTCCCTATCCAGGGGATGATGGACTTCCCGAGTTTCCAATTTAAAAGTGACTTAAGAAAACCTCACAAAATTAGGGATTTTTTTCATGTTTCCCCTAAATGGTCCATCCCAGAGGAGGATGGATTGGAGATGGGTGTCCTGTATGGACACGGTGCCTCTGGAAGAGGGGGGGAGTTGGGGAAGGATGATGATGGGATGGGATTGAGTAGGGATGGGATGGGAAAAGGGATTTGGATGGGGTGGGACGTGGTGGAATGGCATGGCATGAGGTGGGATAGGAAGAGAGTGAGATGGGATGGGGGTGAGATAGGGGTGGGGTTGGGTGGGATGAGAATAGTGTGGAATGGGGTGGGGATGGCAGTGGGTTAGGACAGGATGAGGGTGAGATGGGGATGGGATGGGGTAGGATGGGCTAAAGTGAGGATGGGATGGGGTGGAATGGGATGGAATGAGGTAGGATGGAATGGGATGTAATGACATGGGATGGAGTGAGACAGAATGGAGTGGGATGGGATGGGGATGAAGATGGGATGAAATAGGATAAGGTTGGATGAGCTTCCAAGAGTTCTCCATCTGGGAGTGGGTGTCCCTCTGCAGCTGCCCAGGGGGTGGGGGGGTCAGAAGCCGCTGGGGCAGCTCCTGGCGATGGAGTTGGGAAAGAGGGACCATCATCCTTGGGACCTCTGTGACCTGGCCCTGTCCCCTCCCCACATTCCTACTGCTCCATCAGCCCCCCAGCCGGGATCCCCCAGCCGCCAGCACTTCCCCATCCGGGAAGGTCCCCAGATCCTTTAATTATCCATGACTCAAATGACAACCTGAGCCAGCAGCTCCAAAACTCCCTTTTTCATCTGATTTTCGGATGCTGACACCCAGCAGTCGCCACCCAACACCAGTGTCACCCCAAACCAGAACACTGGGAGAGCCTGGATCCCCCTGGAGCTTCCCTGATGCCCAAATTCCCCCTCACTGGGTCCGTTTCCATTGGGACTTTCTCTTCTGCCGCATGATTTGATTTTCCCTGTGATTATGAAACTGGTGGTTTTAAACCTCAGCACCAATTTAGGCATTTCCTGAGTTGTTTGGGTTTTTTTTTGGGGGGGAGGGGGGACTGGAGTTGCCCAACCTCAAATCTGCATTGGGAGGAAACTCTGTGGGGTCACCCCTGAGCTTGTGGGATCCACCATAGGCTTGGTGAACATCTCCTGGGATTCTCCTGGTTGGGACTGGCTGGGAAAAGGGACGCTCCGGGCTTTTTTTCCGACCCTACTTTGGGTGGATTAATCTTGGGTGTGGGAAAGGGGCCCCTTTCCTGGGAAGGTGGTTGGTATGCAGGGAGAAAAAAAAAATCAAATAATAATAATAAACCCATGCCCGGCTCCATCCTGGGCTGGAAAACGAAGGAAATCAGCGCTCGCCTGCTGAAAAAGAAGGATTCCGAGGCTGGGGTTGCTCCCAGGATAGATCCAACCGCGATTAAAAGGAGGGGAAGGCGGGAGCGGAGGGAAATCACCGCTGGAATCACCACTGTGGGCTTTTGGCAGAGCCACAGGGTTGCTACACCCGCGTGGAGCAGCAGATCCTTCCCATTCCAACAGCACCGGGAAGCTGGATCCGTGTTGGGAGACCCCTCCAGTTGACTCGGTGGAGAAAAGGAGATTTTTATGGATGGCAAACTGGGATGTCCCAGTGGGAAAAGGGCTCCCTGCATGGTGACACTGGGATCCCGTCAAGCTTCCCAAAGCCTGTGTCCCAGATCATGGCACACCAGGCAGGGAATTCTTTGGGAAACACTTCCATCCCCACCCACCCACTTGTTTCCTTCCCCCAAAATCCCTCGTTTTCCACAAAATCATGGTGAAATCACCTACCGGAGGGGAGTTCCCCTGGGATGGGTTGGGAATTGGGGGTGCCAGTGCCAGTTATCCAGATGAGTGAAAACCCTCATTCCGGGTTCCTCGGCATCAGCGATCCCCAGAAGTGGGATTTTCCCCCCGGATTGGCAATGCTGGGGAGCACCAAGGGCTTTGCTGCTGGCAAGGTGAAGCCAACCCGGAGGTTTTGGGGTGTTTGGTAAATGCTGGGGAAAAAAAAAAAAAACACCAAAACCAAGCCCGGAGGTGCCAGAATTTCCCTGCGAAGGGGAGGGCCTTGGGCTCTAATTAGGTAACGAGTTAATTAGGATTAATTAGTTACTGTTTGCAAAGCACTGTGGAGATGAGACGCGCCGGCTTCCTGCCTGCTCCATGGAGGGCTGTGGGATCCTGAAGGAAAGAGGGGTCCTTAAAGGGATTCAGGGTGAAATCCAGCGGCCCGAGGGGCTCCGGGAAGCAGGTGGGATGTTCCCAACATTCCAGGGAGGGGCAGAGCCGTGCCAGGATGGAGGCACAGAGGGAAGCGGGCACGTCCCGGCGTGCCCATCCCGCGGCCAAAGGGGGGGAACATTCCAGCACCGCAGCTCCTCCTCGGGGCCTCCCGCCCTTCCCGCCAGCATTCCCGGCACACGCGGCACACGTGGCCAGGAGACGGGTTTTCCCTGCCCGGCGGCTTTGCCGGATCACCCACATCCTGGAATGCTCCAGAACCGCAGCGGGGAAGGGCCGTGTATCCCAAAAAGATCGGGAATCAAGGCACGGAGGAGCCCTCCCCCCCCCCCCCCCCCCCGGGCTCACACAGGGTTTACCAGGAGGTAACAAAGCCAATTTACTAATTAACAGGGATTAATTTCCCTGTTTGCCCAAACCACCCCGTGGTTTCCCAAGGATCCGCCGGGGTGAGTGTCAGCAGTGCCACAATGCTCTCTCTCCATCACCCCAAATTCCTGGGAATTTCAGCCAAACGCTTGGGATACAATGAAATAACCCATTAACTACATGAAATCCCCCCCCCCCCATCCCTGAATCTAGGGAGAAAAAAAAGAGGATTTTTCCCCCCTCTTTCCACGGTTATTTGATATCATTCCAGCCATTCCTCAGTCCCCAGAGGGTCCCAGAGGGGAGACACGACCTGAATTCCTAATGCAGGAAAACAAGCTGGGAAAAAAAAAAAAAACAAAAAACAAACGCATGTGGGTTTTTTTTTTTTTTTTTTTTAGCTGTTTCCAAGCATTTGGGGCCTGGAGGGAAGAGGAACAAAGCGGGTGGTTATTCCTTGGAAGGAGGGGAAGAGGGATGGAGGGTACCCAGGGTTGGGGGGAAAAGGGGGGTGATCCAGGGGTGAGAGCCAAGGAGTTTGTTCCTGTTGGCTCCCAGCCAGGTGGCCACGCTGCTTCCCAAATATGTGGCTCAACTTCCCCTTGGGAATTGTGTCCCTGCTCCATCCTCCCAGCCCCCCTTCCTCCCACCCCAGGGGTCCCTCCCCTGTGTCCTTGATCCTTGAGGGGGAAGCGAAGGGACCCCTGGGGATCTTGGGGGTTTGAGGGATGGGGGTACAGAGGGATAGAAGGATAGATGGACAAACGGATGGATGAAGGGATTAAGAGCTGGATGGGGAGATGGATGGACAGGGGAGGAAGGGACATGATGGATGGAGGGAGGGAGGGACAGAGGTACAATGGCAGGGAAAAAATGGACGGGGGTGGACAATAGGAGGGATGGTTGGACACAGGGAGGGACACAGAGATGGATGGATGGATGGAATGATGGACAGATGGAGGGACAGAGGGATGGATAGAAGGAGGGAAAAATAGAGAGATGGACAATAGGAGGGATGGATGGATGGATGGAGGACAGAGGGATGGACAATGGGATGGAGGGATCGATGGGGCAGAGGGATCAATGGATGGATGGATGAACTGATGGACAGATAGAGAGACAGAAGGATGGTCAACGAGAGGGAGGGACAGAGGGACAGGATGGATAGACAAATGGATGGATGGACAGAGAGATTAAGGCCTGGATGGGGAGATGGCTGGACGAGGGACCAAGAGATGAGTGGAAGGATGGACAGCCAGAGGGATGGACAGATGGAGGGACAGAAGGGGAGAGGGAAGAAAAGTCAGATGGACAAACGGACAGGGGAGAACGGGACAGCCGCAGGGACAGCCAGAAGAACAGCCGAGCGGCCCGAGGGCGGGGCGGGGAAGGGGCAGCGCTGCGCTGGCCGGACAGACGGACAGGCAGGACGCGGCGGGAGGCTCCGCGGCCCCTTTAAGCGCCCCCCCGCGGGCGGGCGGTGGAACGCTCCGGCGGGGCCGCGCAGCGCGGGGGACAATGGGCGGGGGCGGGACCACTGTGGGCGCGGGGGGGGCGGGCAGGAAGTGCCGCGCGGCCGCGCCCCCTCCCGCTTAGACACCCCCCCCGCCCGTCGCGGCGGGGCCGCTCTGAGGCGGCGGCGGGAGCGCGGATCCCCCGGGATCAGGAACGGGAACGGCGACGGCACCGGGAGCACCGGCGGGCACGGCGTCGGCAGCGGCGGCAGCGGGTGAGGGCAGCGGCGCCGGCGGGGAGGGAGGCGCGGGGCGGCATCGCACGGGGCTTGGCGGGGGCCGGTCTCGAACCTGGGTCTTGCCGGGAGCGGGGGGCGGGCTCGAACCTGCGGCCCCCGGTACAGCGGCCGGTACAGCCGCGATCCCCCGGTCCAGCCTCACCCGGTACCCCCGATCCCGTCCCGGTACCCCAAATCCGACCCTGACACCACAAATCCATCCCTGATCCCCCAGTCCAGCCTCACCCAGTACCCCCGATCCCGTCCCGGTACCCCGAATCCGACCCTGACACCACAAATCCAGCCGTGATCCCCAAATCCAAGCTCACCCCGGTACCACAATCCCGTCCTGAGACCCCGAATCCGGCCCTGACACATCCCCATGTGCAGCCTCACCCCGGTATCCCAAATCCGGCCCTGACACCCTCAATCCAGCTTCACCCCGCTACCCTGAATCCTGTCCCAGTAACCCCGAATCTGGCCCCAGCACCCCAAATCCAGACCCGACACCCCAAATCCATCCCTGATCCCCCAGACCAGCCTCACCTCAGTACCCCAAATCCCATCCCAAGACCCCAAATGCAGCCTCTCCCCAGTACCCCAAATCCATCCCTGACACCCCAAATCCAGCCTCACCCTGGTATCCCGAATCTGGCCCTGACACCCCAGTTCCAGACCTGATCCCTAAAACTAGCTTCACCCCAATACCCCAAATCCCATCCTGGTACCCCGAATCCAGCTCTGACACCCCAAATCCAGCCTATTCCCCAATTCCAGACCCAACACCACAAATCCAGCTGTGATCCCCCAAATCCAGCCTCATCCCGGTACCCCAAATCCATCCCTGACACCCCAAATCCGGACCCTCCAGTTCCCTTCCTTGCAGCCCCCCAGCCCCCCTATTTCATCCTGACCCCCCCATTCCTCCTCTTTGTAAGCCCCCCATTGCCTCCTGACCCTCCTATTCCCCCCTACCTGCAGCCCCTCCCAACCCTTTCCCACCCTCCCCCTCCTTGGCCCACCATTCACCCTCTCCCCCCTGAACCTCCCTCTCCCCCAAATCCCCCCACTCACCTTCTTTTCCTCCACCTCAAATCCTCATTTACCTCCCAACCTCCCTGTACCCCAAATCCCCCCACTCACCCTTCCCTCAGCCCCCACTCACCCTCTCTCCCATTTCCCCCCAAGACCCCTCATGGCCTGATCTTACCTTTTCCCCCTCTCCCCCCACTCCCCCTCTCCATCCACTCCCCATCCCCCAAATCCCCTCTCCCCTATTTCTCCCCTTTCTGCCCCAATTCCCCCATTCCCTGTCTCTCCCCATCCCTTCTAAGCCCACCACTCACCCTCTCCCCTGTCTTCGCCCATTCTCCCTACTCACCCTCTCCCCCATTCCCCCCTCTCCTCCATTCATCCCTCTCTCCCCCATTCCTCTCCACTCACCTTCTCCCCCCATTTCCCCCAGCCCCCTACTCCCCCTCTTCTCCCATTCCCCCCTCTCCTCCATTTCCCCCACTCCCTCCTCTCCCCCATTCCCCCCAAGCTCCCCACTCACCCTTTCACCCCATCCCTCCCCTCTCCTCCACTCCCTCTCTCCCCCCATTCTCCCCACTCCCCCTCTCCCCGTTCCCCTCATTCCCCCTGCTCACCCTCCCTCTCACTCCCCCTCAATCCCCCTCTCCCCATACACCCCAAATACCCCAAGCCCCCCACTCACCCTCTCCCCCCACCTTCCCCACTCCCCTCTCCCCCTTTCCCCCCCATCCCCACCATGACATGCAGCCTGAAGGACGATCTCTCCCCCCGTTCTCCCCTCTCTCCCATTCCCCTTCTCCCCCATTCCCCCCATTTCCCCCCTGCCCTCTGACCCTCTCCCCTCCCCAGCCATGGCGTGCAGCCTGAAGGACGAGCTGCTGTGCTCCATCTGCCTGAGCATCTACCAGGACCCGGTGTGCCTGGGCTGCGAGCACTACTTCTGCCGCCGCTGCATCACCGAGCACTGGCTGCGCCAGGAGCCGCAGGGCACGCGCGACTGCCCCGAGTGCCGCCGCACCTTCGCCGAGCCCACGCTGGCCCCCAGCCTCAAGCTGGCCAACATCGTGGAGCGCTACAGCGCCTTCCCCCTGGACGCCATCCTGGGCGCCCAGCGCAGCCCCTTCCCCTGCAAGGACCACGAGAAGGTCAAGCTCTTCTGCCTCACCGACCGCGCCGTCGTCTGCTTCTTCTGCGACGAGCCCGCCGTGCACGAGCAGCACCAGGTCACCAACGTGGACGACGCCTTCGAGGAGCTGCAGGTGGGGTCGGGGAGCTGCGGTGGGGAGGGTGGATGGGGAGCTGCAGGGGGGTTGTGGTGGGGAGGGTGGATGAGGAGCTGCAGGCGGGTTGTGGAGGGTCAGTCCCTGAGGGAGCTGGGTGAGGAGCTGCAGGTGGGTTTTGGTTGAGGTGGGTCGTGGTTGGGGAGCTGGAGATGAGGAGCTGCAGGTGGGTTGTGGGTGGGAGCTGCAGGTGGGTTTTGGTTGAGGTGGGTCGTGGTTGGGGAGCTGGAGATGAGGAGCTGCAGGTGGGTTGCAGGTGAGGAGCTGCAGGTGGGGTTTGGTTGATGGTTGAGGAGCTGCAGGTGAGTTGTGAAGGGTAAGGCCTTGAGGGAGCTGCAGATGTGGGAGCTGCAGATGAGTTTTCCTTGACATGGGTCGTGGTTGGGGAGCTGGAGATGAGGAGCTGCAGGTGGGTTGTGGGTGGGGACTGCAGATGGGTTTTGGTTGATGGTTGAGGAGCTGCAGGTGAGTTGTGAAGGGTAAGGCCATGACGGAGCTGCGGGTTGAGGGAGCTGCAGGTGAGTTTTTGTTGAGGAGCTGCAGGTGGGGTCGGGGAGCTGCGGTGGGGAGGGTGGATGAGGAGCTGTAGGGGGGTTGTGGTGGGGAGGGTGGATGAGGAGCTGCAGGAGGGTTGTGGAGGGTCGGTCCCTGAGGGAGCTGCACCTTTGGTCGTGGGTGAGGAGCTGCAGGTGGGGTTTGGTTGATGGTTGAGGAGATGCAGGTGGGTTGTGGGTGAGGAGCTGCAGGTGGGGTTGTGGGTGAGGAGCTGCAGGTGGGGTTGTGCCTGAGGAGCTGAAGGTGGGTTTTGGTTGATGGTTGAGGAGCTGCAGTTGGGTTTTGGTTGATGGTTGAGGAGCTGCAGGTGGGTTGTGAAGGGTAAGGCCTTGAGGGAGCTGCAGATGTGGGAGCTGCAGATGAGTTTTCCTTGACATGGGTCGTGGTTGGGGAGCTGGAGATGAGGAGCTGCAGGTGGGGTTTGGTTGATGGTGGAGGAGCTGCAGGTGGGTTTTGGTTGATGGTTGAGGAGCTGTAGGTGAGTTGTGAAGGGTAAGGCCATGAGGGAGCTGCAGGTTGAGGGAGCTGCAGGTTGAGGGAGCTGCAGGTGGGTTTTTGTTGAGGAGCTTCAGGTGGGTCCTGGTTTAGGAGCTGGAGATGAGCAGCTGCAGGTGGGTTGTGGAGGGTCAGTCCATGAGGGAGCCTTGGGTGGGTGCTGGTTGGGGAGCTGCAGGTGAGGAGCTGCAGGTGAGTTTTGGTTGAGGAGCTGCAGATGGGTGGGTTGTGGTTGAGGTGGGCTGTGGTGGAGCTGCAGGTGGGTTGTGGTTGATGGTTGGGGAGCTGCAGTTGAGGAGCTGCAGATGAGTTTTGGTTGAGGAGCTGGAGGTGAGGAGCTGCAGGTGGGTGGTTTGTGGTTGAGGTGGGCTGTGGTGGAGCTGCAGGTGGGTTGTGGTTGATGGTTGGGGAGCTGCAGGTGGGGGTTGTGGAAGATCAGGCCATGAGGGAACAGCAGGTGGGTCATGGTGGAGGAGCTGCAGATGAGCTGAAGGGGGTTGTGGTTGAGCTGCAGGTGGGTTGTGGAGGGTCAGTCTGGGTGGGGGTTCCCTGCCCCAGGTGGCTCCTCAGGGCTGCTCTGCCCAGCTGGTCCCTCTCCCCTCGGTGTTGGTGCCTGTGCCTCTGTCCCTGTGTCCCTCCTGAAGCTGTGGGGTCAGTCCAGGGGCTTCCTCCTGTCCCTGTGTCCCTACACCCCTTCAGGGTCAGGGTCAGCCTTCTTCCTGTCCAGCCATCTGTCTGTCCCTCACCCCTCCTGTCCCCATCAGGGTCAGCTCTGTGCCCTCCTCATGTCCATCTGTCTGTCCCATGGCCCTTTATTCCTCGTTGGGGTCACCCTGTGCCCTTCACCCCTCCCTCCCTCCATCCACCCATCCTTCCATCCCTCCATCCATCCATCCATCCATCCATCCATCCATCCATCCATCCATCCATCCTTTCACCCATCCATCTGTCCATCCTTCCATCCCTCTCTCTCTCCTTCCCTCCTTCCCTCCCTCCACCCATCCCTCTCTCCCTCCCCTGGGAGTCCTTGGGGACCCCCCAAACCCATGACCCCCCCAAGGCCCCGCTGAGCTGCCCCTCAGGCAGGACCCCCCCTAAACCCTTCCCTGGGCAGGATCCCCCCAGGTCCATCCACCCCATAACCCCCCAGCTGGGTGGGACAGCTGCCTGTGTGGGATCCCTGTTATTCCCTAAATCCCCTCGTGCCGTGTTTCCAGCGGGAGCTGAAGGAGCAGCTCCAGGGGCTGCAGGAGAGCGAGCGCGGCCACACCGAAGCCCTGCAGCTCCTCAAGAAGCAGCTGGCAGAGACCAAGGTACGTGAGGTCACCCCCCATATTCCCCCCTGTGCCCCCAGCCCTCCACCCCCACCCCAAAACCACCAGTGTGGTCACCCCACCCTGCCATGACCAACCCTGCCCCTCACAAACCTCATTCTGGGACCCCAAACACTCCTCATGGGTTTGCCCCCTTTTTTTCCCCCTTTCTCTGGCACCCCAAAACCCACTCATGGAGAGGGTGGTGCTTCCCAAAACCTCCCCCCCACGGGGCTGCTCAGCCCTCTGGGATTTCCTTCTTTAGGGTTTTAATTTATCTTTTTAATTAATCCCGTTAATTATCTCCTTGCTCAGCTCCCAGGCAGGGGCAGTTTTCTCCCCATCGCCACCAGTGGCTGGGGAGGGTTTTTTTTTTTTAGGTTTTAGGGGTCATTTAGTGTTTGTGTTTTTTTTTTTTTTTTTAAGGTTTTCTTAGGGGAGTTTTGAGGTTTTTTTCAGCGTTTATTAGAGGGGCTTAGAGATTTGTTTTAGGGTTTTTTAGCGGGTCTTTTTAGAGGTTTTTTGGGGGGAGGTTCTTTCAGGGTTCTTTTAGGTTTTTTTAGAAGGTCTTTTATGAATTCTTTAAAGGTTTTTTAGGAGGTTCTTTTAAGGTTCTTTTAGGGTTTTTAAGAGGGTCTTTTTAAAGGTTCTTTAAGAATTTTTAAGGTATTTTTGGAGGTTCTATTAGGGTTATTTTGGGGTTTTTTAGAGGGTCCTTTTAGAGGTCCTTTAAGAGTTCTTTAAAGTTTTTTTGGAGGTTCTTTCAGGGTTTTTTAGAGGGTCTTTTTAGAAGTTCTTTAAGGATTCCTTTAGAGTTCTTTAAAATTGTTTTGGTAGATTTTTTCATTTTTTTTTGGGGGGGAAGTTCTTTCAGAGTTCTTTTAGGGGTTTTTCTGAGGTTCTTTTAGGGTTCTCTTAGGGTTCTTTCAGGGTTCTCTTAAGGTTCAAGGTTCTTTGGGAAGTTCTTTCAGGGTTCTTTTAGGGTTTTTTTAGCTTCCTTGGGGAGGTTTTTTTTAAGGTGGTCTTTGGGTTCTTTGCAAGGTTCTTCAGGAGGTTCTTTCAGGGTTCTTTTAGGGCTTTTTAGAGGTTCTTTTTAGAGGTCCTTTAAGAGTTCTTTAAGTGTTTGGGAGGTTCTTTGAGAGTTCTTTTAGGGGCTTTTATGAGGTTCTTTTAGTCTTCTGAGGGAGGTTCTCTTAAGGTTCTTTGGGAGGTTCTGTGGGAGTTTCTTTTAGAGTTGTCTTAGGGTTCTTTGGGAGGTTCTTTTAGTGTTGTCTTGGGGTTCTTTTCAGTGTTCTTTCAGGATTTTCTTAGGGTTCTTTGCAAGGTTCTTCAGGAGGTTCTTTTAGAGCTGTCTTAAGATTCTTTGCCAAGTTCTTTTAGCATTTCTTAGGGTTCCTTGGGAAATTCTTTTAGGGTTGTCTTAGGGCTCTTTACAAGGTTCTTTGGGAAGTTCTTTCAAGGTTCTTTTAGGTTTCTTGGGGAGATTCTTTTAAGGTTCCTTGGGAGGTTCTTTCAGGGTGGCCTTAGGGTTCTTTGCAAGGTTCTTTGAGGGTTCTTTGCAAGGTTCTTCGGGAGGTTCTTTTAGGATTTCTTAGGGTTATTTGCCAGGTTCTTTCAGGGTTCTCTTTTCAAGGTTCTTTGGGAAGTTCTTTCAGGCTTCTTTTAGGAGTCTTTTACTTTCCTTGGGGAAGTTCTTTGGGAGGTTCTCTGAGGGTTTTCTGTGAGGTTCTTTTCGAGTTCTTTGGGAGGTTCTCTGAGGGTTTTTGGGAGGTTCTCTGAGGGTTCTTTGGGAGGTTCTTTTCGGGTTCTTTGCCAGGTTCTTTCAGGGTTCTCTTTTCAAGGTTCTTTAGAAAGTTCTTTCAGGCTTCTTTTAGGGCTCTTTTAGGTTCCTTGGGGAAGTTCTTTGGGAGGTTCTCTGAGGGTTTTCTGTGAGGTTCTTTTCGAGTTCTTTGGGAGGTTCTCTGAGGGTTTTTGGGAGGCTCTTTTTGAGTTCTTTGGGAGATTCTTTTTGAGTTCTTTGGGAGGTTCTTTTTGGGTTCTTTGGGAGGTTCTTTGGGAGGTTCTTTTTGGGTTCTTTGGGAGGTTCTTTTTGGGTTCTTTGGGAGGTTCTTTTTGGGTTCTTTGGGAGGTTCTCTGAGAGTTCTTTGGGAGGTTCTTTTCGGGTTCTTTGTGAGGTTCTTTTTGGATTCTCTGAGGGTTCTTTGTGAGGTTCTCTGAGAGTTCTTTGGGAGGTTCTTTTCAGGTTCTTTTCAGCTTCTTTGGGAGGTTCTCTGAGAGTTCTTTGGGAGGTTCTTTTCAGGTTCTTTTCAGCTTCTTTGGGAGGTTCTTTCCTCCGAGGGTTCTTCGGGAGCTCATGCCCTCCGCTAACCCCATTTTCACCCCCCCAGTCGTCGGCCAAGAGCCTGCGGGTGACGATCGGGGAGGCGTTCGAGCGGCTGCACCGGCTGCTGCGGGAGCGCCAGAAGGCCATGCTGGAGGAGCTGGAGGCCGACACGGCGCGGACGCTCTCGGACATCGAGCACAAGATCCAGCGCTACAGCCACCAGCTGCGCAAGGTGCAGGAGGGCACCCAGATCCTGCAGGAGCGCCTGGCAGAGGCCGACAAACACGTCTTCCTGGCCGGAGTGGCCTCCCTGTCTGAGAGGTGGGTGCCAGGGGGGCACTGGGGGCACAGTGGTGGCACCAGTGGCACCGGGGTGACATTGGGGACACCGTCTGTGCCGTGCAGGTTGAAGGGGAAGATCCACGAGACCAACCTGACGTACGAGGATTTCCCCACCTCCAAGTACATGGGCCCCCTGCAGTTCACCATCTGGAAATCCCTCTTCCAGGACATCCATCCCGGTGAGGGCACGGCAGGGAGAGGGGAATGGGGTGGGGGGGAAAGGGGGGTGGGACTGGGCAGGGGTGGGGACACGGCAGGGAGGGACAGGAGTGGGAATGTCACTGGTGAGGGACAGGGACATACTGGAGAGGGATGGGGATGGGGATATTACTGGTGAGGGATGGGGACACACCAGTGAGGGACAGGGATGTACTGGAGAGGGATGGGGATAGGGACTGGGATGGGGATGAGGATGTTACTGGTGAGGGATGGGGACACACCAGTGAGGGACAGGGACATACTGGTGAGGGATTGGGATGGGGATATTACTGGTGAGGGATGGGGACACACCAGTGAGGGACAGGGACATACTGGAGAGGGATGGGGATGGGGATAGGAACACACAAGTGAGGGACAGGGGCATCCCTGATGAGGGACAGGAACACACCAGGGAGGGATGGGGATGTCACTGGTGAGGGGTGGGGACCCACCAGGGTGGGCCAGTGACACACTGCTGAGGGATTTGAGGTCTGGCAGCCCTGATGACCCACCCTGTGGTCCCCACACCACCGGGGCAGAGCCGGCCGCGCTGACCCCGTGCCCCGCCCCGCAGTGCCCGCCGCGCTGACCCTGGACCCGGGCACTGCCCACCACCGGCTCATCCTGTCGGACGACTGCACCATCGTGGCCTACGGGAACCTGCACCCGCAGCCGCTGCAGGACTCGCCCAAGCGCTTCGACGTGGAGGTGTCGGTGCTGGGCGCGCAGGCCTTCGGCGCCGGCGTGCACTACTGGGAGGTGGTGGTGTCCGAGAAGACCCAGTGGGTGCTGGGCCTGGCGCACGAGGCCGTGAGCCGCAAGGGCAGCATCCAGATCCTGCCCAGCCGCGGCTTCTACTGCATCGTGATGCACGACGGCAACCAGTACAGCGCCTGCACCGAGCCCTGGACGCGGCTCAACGTCAAGGGCAAGCTGGAGAAGGTGGGCGTCTTCCTGGACTACGACAAGGGGCTGCTCATCTTCTACAACGCCGACGACATGTCCTGGCTCTACACCTTCCGGGAGAGGTTTCCCGGGAAGCTCTGCTCCTACTTCAGCCCCGGGCAGAGCCACGCCAACGGCAAGAACGTGCAGCCGCTGCGCATCAACACCGTCCGCATCTGAGGGATCTCGGGGGGTGGGGGTTTGGGGGGGTCCGTGCCCCTCGGAGGGGCGGTCGGGCCACCCCAGGGACTGGTCCCGGCACAGCGGCCCGGCCTGTGCTTCCAGGGAATCCCGGTGTGGGGGCTGGGATGTGGCAATAAAGGATTTGGAGAGAAGGGAGGTGGTGGAGGGACCGGGGTGGGGGGAAGGTCGTGCTGGGGGGTCTCTCACTGTGCTGGGGGTCTCTCACTGTCCTGGGGGTCTCTCACTGTCCTGGGGGTCTCTCACTGTGCTGGGGGCACCGTGGGGTGCCATGCCATGGGTGCCACGCCCTGTGGGGGGGTCATGGTGCCCTGGGGTGTGTCCTGAGCCGTGCCAGGGGTGCAGCACCATGCCCTGGGACACTGCTGTGCCATGTGGGTCAGCCTGTGCCAGGCTGTCCTGGAACAGGGACAGGTCCATGCAGGGTCTCTGTATCCATGTAGGGTTCCCTTTATCCATATAGGGTCTGTATATCTATGTAGGGTTCCATGTATCCGTGTAGGGTTCCCTGGATCCATGTAGGGGTCCATGTATCCATACAGAGTTCCCTATATCCATGTAGGGTCCCTGTATCCATGTATATGTATCTGTGTAGGGTTCCCTATATCCATGTAGGGGTCCCTGTAGGGTTCCCTGTGTCCATATAGGGGTCTCTACACCCCTGTAGGGTCTGTTTGGGTTCTCTGGGCTGTGTGTGGGTATAGGGGCTATGGGGGGGGTGCCTGGGGATCTATAGGGGGTGGGCTCTATAGGGTGGGCCTATCCAGGGGTGTGGACATGGAGGGGGTGTGGTATATGGGGGGTGTGAGGTATAGGGGTGGGATATATAAGGGATGTGGTGTATAGGGGGGTGAGATATAGGGGGTGATCTGTACAGGGGCTGTGATATATAGAGATGGGCTCTATAGGGTAAGTCTGTCCAGGGGGGCTGATATATAGGGGTGAGATACATAAGGGATGTGATATAGAAGGGGATGTGGTATATAGGGCTGTGATATATAGGATGTAGGAGCTGGGCTGTGCAGGGGTTATGGTATGGGGGGGGTTACATGTAGGGGTGGGCTATAGGGGGTGTGATGTGTAGGGGGTGGGTTATAGGGGGTATAATGTATAGGGGTTGGGCTATAGCGAGTATAATGTATAGGGACTGGGATATATAGGGGTTATGGTATATGGGGGAGATACATAGAGAGGGGGCTGTAGACAGGTGATATATAGGGGATGATGTGTAGGGGATGGGCTATATGGGGGCATGGTATAATGGGGGAAATGTATAGGGGTCAGCTATACAAGGGGTGGGGCTGTATGGGGGGATATATAGGGGTTGACTATAGAGGGGAGGGATATATGGGGTGAACTATGGAGGGGTGTGGTATATGGGGGAGGATATATAGGGGTGGGCTGTATATGGGTGGGTTTGTATGGGATGATGGGGCTGTGCAGTAGGGGAGCCACATGGGGGTGATATATGGGGCAGTGATATAGGGATGGGCTCTATGGGAGAGGGATATACAGGGGGTGATACGTAAGAGGGGGATGTACAGGGGGTGGGTGGGATATCCCAGCGCTGGGGGGGGGGGGGGGCTATAGGGGAAGTGGGAACACTTTTAGGGTCAGTGTTTCTGTAGGGCTATGGGGTCACTGGTGTCACTGATGGGTCACTGGGGCTATAGGGTCAGTGTGTCTGTATGGCACTGGGTCACAGTGGGGTCACAGGTGTCACTGTCCTCACGGGTGTCACCGGTGTCGCTGTCCCCTCTGACCCCGCCCCCCCTGCAGTTCCGCTCTCTCCGCCAGGGGGCGCTGTCCCCGCCCGTCCCGGCGCGCTCGCGCAGGGCGCGCAATCGATCGCCGAGCGGCGGGAGGGGCCCCGCCGCCATCTTGCCCCGGGAGCGGCCCGGCCGGTACCGGAGAGTGGGGGGGAGGGGAGAGCGAGGGGTTCGGAGGAGGTTTGGGGGGTGCCCAGGGGGCTGTGAGGGTGTTTGGGGGGCCTGAGGTTGTCAGGGGGCACCGGAGGGCTGCGGAGGGGTGGCTGCCGGGGGTGCTGTGAGACATGAGGGGCTTGGGGGGGCACAGAGGGTTGTGGGGTTGAGGGGGGGGCGGCGGTTTATGAGGGGCTGTGGGGGCTCGGGAGGTCTGGGGGGGATGGAGGATGTCTTGAGGAGCTGTGGGATAGGGGCTGTGGGGGCTAGGGGGCTCCGGGACCTCTAGGGGCTTGTGGGGTAATGGGGGGGGGGGGAAGATGGGGCAGCTGAGGGGCCCGGGGGGGGAATTTAGAGGGCTCTTGGGGAGCTCAGGATGTCTGTGGGGGGGTCACCCCTGGAGGTTTGGGGGTCACCTATGAAGGTTTGGGGGTCTCCTGTGTGAATCTGGGGGTCTCCCCTGGGGCTCGGGATGTCAGTGGGGTTTTTAGGGGTCACCTGTGGGGGCTTGGGGGGCTCGTGGGGCTCGGAATGGGTGGGAGTCACCAGTGGGGATCAGGATGCTTGGGAGGGGGTTTGGGGGTCACCTGTGGGGCTCAGGATGTCAGTGGGGGGTTTGGGGGGGTGGGGTCTCCCATTGTGCTTGGGATGCCAGTGGAAGTTTGAGGTGTCCCGTGTGGGGGTCTCCCATAGGACTCACGATGGGTTTGGGGGGGTCTCCCCCGGGGCTCGGGATGTCAGAGCTGCAGCCTGGGGGTGTCCCTGTCCCGGGGGCTCTGGGGGGGCTGGGCCGGGTTGGGGGGTGTCCCCAGGGGCTGTGCCGCTGCCGGGGGTCCCTGTGTCCCTGTGTGACCCCCTCCCCGTGGATCCCAGCCATGGATCCGGGCGCGGGGCCGCGCAAGGAGCGGCCGAAGGCGCGGGAGGCGCCGGCGCGGCTGGAAAAGGCCAAGCAGAGATCGGCACAGCAGGAGCTCAAACAGCGCCAGAGGGCCGAGGTGCGACCGGGAACGGCACCGGGAATGGGACCAGGAATTGGGGGAGGTGGGACCAGGAATTGGGGGTCAGGACTGGGAGTGGGGGGCAGGAAAAGCAGCCCGACCCGGGCCAGGCCCCCCTTTTCCATCCCCCCTTTTCCATCCCTCCCTTTCCCAATCCCAGATCTACGCCCTGAACCGGGTGATGACGGAGCTGGAGCAGCAGCAGTTTGACTCCTTCTGCAAACAGATGCAGGGAGGAGGGGAGTGACCCCCCGGGACCCCCCCGGGACCCCCGACCCCTTTTGTACCCCCGTATTTATTGTCCCATCTCCGTTTTGTACCAATAAAACTCGGCTGTTCCGCCGCACCGGGATCTGGGGGATGGGGGAGGCCTTATCCCAGCATTCCAGCTCCCTGACCCCATCCTGACATTCCCAGCCAAGGGAAAGGTCCTGCCATAGTCCCATCCTGACATTCCAATTCCTTGCCCAGGGAATGGTCCTGTTCTGGCTCCATCCCATCATTCCTACCCTGGCTCCACCCTGGCATTCCCAGCCCGGAGAAGGGTCTTGTCTTGGCCCCATCCCAACATTCCTTGCCTTGGCCCCACCCTGACATTCCTGCCCTGGCTCTATCCCAGTGTTATTCCCTGCCCAGGGAAAGGTCCTGCCTGAGCCTCATCCCGACATTCCAATTGTAATTCTCTGCCTAAAGTGGGTCCTGCCCCAACCCCATCCCCAGATTCCTGCCCCCATTCCATCCTGACATTCCCTGCCCTGGAAAATGTCCTTCCCCAGCCCCATCCCTGCATTCCCTGCCTTGGCCCCATCCCAACATTCCCAGCTGAGAGGAAGGTTCCTGCCCTCCCAGAGCCGGGGTTTTCCCAGGATTTCTCCCAGAGGACCCCTCTCACAGCTGCTGGATCCTCCCAGGGGATCCCAAGTGTTTCTCCAGGTCCAGGTCCAACCTTCGCTTCCTTCCTCCTCCCACACCCTGCAGCAGCCTCCGGCTTTCCAGAGGCTTGGGATCAAATCCTGCTTCCCCCTTTCCCATCTCCTTCTTTTCCCCAAAGGATTTGCAGTTCTCTTGTGGGGTCTATCCCTAAATCCCCTGTTTCCAAGGGTTTGTGGGGGCAACCCCTAAATTCCCTGTTTCCCAAGGTTTTGGGAGTCTCTTGTGGGGTTGATCCCTAAATTCCTTGTTTCCCAAGGGTTTAGAGGTCTCCTGTGTGGAGTTTGATCCCTAAATTCTCCATTTCCCCAGCATTTGTGGGTGTCTAGTGGGGTTGATCCCTAAAATTCCCTGTTTCTCCAGGGTTTGTGGGATCCTTGTGGGGGCAGTCCTGGGGCAATCCCTGAAACAAGGCTTTGTGTGGGCAATCCCTGAACTCCCCATGTCCCAAAGGTTTGGGGGGTTGATCCCTAAAACCCCATTCCCAAGGCTTTGTGGGGGCAATCCCTAAACTCCCCACGCCCCAAAGGTTTGGGGGGTTGATCCCTAAAACCCCATTCCCAAGGCTTTGTGGGGGCAATCCCTAAACTCCCCACGTCCCAAAGGCTTGTAGGGTCTCCTGTGGGGTTGATCCCTAAAATCCCATTCCCAAGGCTTTGTGGGGGCAATCCCTAAACTCCCCATGCCCCAAAGGCTTGGGGGGTTGATCCCTAAAATCCTGTTTCCAAGGCTTTGTGTGGACAATCCCCAAACTCCCCGTTCCCCACATGTCCCGTGATCCTGCTGCATCTCTGGGGTGGGATTGGGGTCCCCTCCTCTTCCCAACCCCCTCTCCAATCCCCCCCTTTTCCCCCGACACCAAAGGCACAGGAAGGCCGAGTTAAGCCGGGCTTTACTGCTCTCTGGGCGGGGCTCAGGCCTTGCAGCTCCACAGGGCGGAGGGGAAGGCGATGTAGGACACGGCCCAGGCCAGGCAATAAACGGCGGCCACCGCCACCGGCGCCAGCAGCACCGCCAGCACCCCTGCGGGGAGAGACAGTCCTGGGCACCTGCCCTGCCCTGCCTGGCCTGGCCCGGCAAGGAAGGGCTCCATCCCGGCCTTACCTCCGGCATAAACCACCTTCTTCCAGCGCTGGGACTCCAGCACGCGGTCGTGGGGGTAGGAGCCGCAGTCGGCCATGGCCACGATCATGGCGGCCGCCGCCACGCGCAGCAGCGCCACGTGGCCCCCCGACAGCACGAAGGTGCTGGCCAGCAGGGCCGAGGGGTAGGGGCAGGGCAGGCCCCTGTAGGTGAATGGGATCCCTGGAGGGGTGGGGGAGCCACGGATTCAGGTTGGGGGAAAACCTCAAAAAAAAAACCCCTCCTTTTTTTTTCCCCACACCCAGTTCGTTGAGGGCGAAGCAGAGCCACCCACCAGCTTGGCCACAGAGCCAAACCGGCAGGAGCCCCTTTTTCACCCCATTTCCCCTCTATTTCCAGCAAACCCACCATGCCTCCCAATCCTCAGCTCCCTTTTTCACCCCATTTCCCCCTTTTCTACCCCATTTCTCCCTTTTTCACCCCATTTTCTCCTTCTTCTCCCACCCATCCCGGCTGGAGCAGAGCCCAGCCCAGCTTGGCCACAGAGCAAAAAACTGGGGTGACCCCCCTTTTCAGCCTCCTTTTTCACCCCATTTCCCTCTTTTTCCAGAAAAATCCAGGGTGTCCCCAATCCTCAGCCCCCTTTTTCAGCCCATTGGCCCCTTTTTGACCCCATTTTCTCCTTCTCCCACCTATTGAGGCCGGAGCAGAGCCAGGCCCCAGCTTGGCCACAGAGAGAACCTTCTATCCCCCTTTTTCCCCATCTTTCCCTGTTTTCCAGAAAAAACAGAGAGCCCCCCACTTTCCACACCCCCTTTCCACCCCATTTCCCTCTTTTCCACCCCATTTGGACCCCATTTCCTACTTTTCCCCCCACCTATTGAGGCTGGAGCAGATCCCAACCCCCAGCTTGGCCACCGCGTGACCTCATTTTCCATTCTGTTTTTTCCCCCTATTTCCCCTTTTCTCCAAGCAAAACCACTGTGACCTCCACTTTTTCTCCCCATTTCTCCCTTTTTGACCCAACTTCCCCATTTTTTAACCCCATTCTCCTCTTTTTCCCCCCACCTTTGGAAGGCAAAACAGATCCCGGCCACCAGCGCGACCGCGCTTTCCATCCCGTTTTTTCGCCCGATTTCACCTTTTTTTTGCAGGAAAACCACCGACACCTCCCCTTTTTCTCCCCATTTCCCCCATTTTCCCCCTTTTCCCCCTCCTGTGAGCCCCCAGGGCTGCCCTTACCGCTGGAGAAGAAGCAGAGCCGGGCGAACACGGCCAGGACGTAGGCGAGGCTCAGCAGCCCCCCCAGCACCCCGTGCGGCTGCAGCAGCAGGGCCGTGCCCAGCCCGAAGGTGGTGAAATCCGCAAAATCATCCAGCTTGGCACCTGCAGGGCAGCGAGGGGCAGGTGCCAGGACAGCCCCGGGCACGGGGGACCCCCAGGATGCCCCCAAAGGGTGAGGGGTCACACTCACCCAGCGCCGAGCAGGCGTTGAGCTGCCGCGCCACGGCCCCATCCGCCAAATCCAGCAGGAATCCCAGCAGGAGCAGCCAGCAGGAGAGCTGGTACTGCCTGGGGAGGGGGAACACAGGGGGGAACCCCACTTTGCAGCCTCCTTTGCACCCCATTTCCACTGTTTTTTTTAATCCTTTTCCCCTCTGGTCTATGGAGGCTGGAGCAGAGCTCGACCACCAGGTTGGGCACAGAGTAAAACTGGGGGGGGGACCCCTCTTTACAACCCATTTTTTCCACTCTATTTCCCCTATTTTTGACCCTATTTTCCCTCTATTTTAACACCATTTCCCCCCTTGTGACCCATTTCCTCTTTTTCACCCCAGTTCCCCCTTTTTTTCACCCCATTTCCCCCTTTCACCCCATTTCCCCCTTTTTTCACCCCATTTCCCCCCTTTTTCACCCCTTCTGCCCTTTTTCCAGCAAAAACAGTGACCCCCACTTTTCACCCCTTTCCCTCTTTTTCGTCCCATTTATCCCTTTTTCCCCCTTCCCCCTTTTTCCCCCCTTTCTCCCATTTCACCCCCTTTCCCCATTTTTTACTCCCTTTCCCCTTTTCCACCCCATTTATCCCTTTTCCACCTCATTTATCTCTTTTTCACCCCATTTCCCGCTTTTCACCCTATTTCCCCCTTTTTCACCCCTTTCCCTCTTTTTCCAGTAAAACCAGAGTGACCTTCACTTTCCAGACCCATTTTTCACCCCCTTTCCCCCTTTTTTCCCCATTATTGATGCTGCAGAGGCTGGAGCAGATCCTGACCATGGAGAGAGTAAAACCGAGATGATCCCCACTATTCATCCCCCTTTTTTACACTTCTTTTGTCCACTTTTCACCCTCTTTCCCCTCTTTTTTCCCCTCCCTTTTCCCCCTCTTCTACCCCATTCCCCCCTTTTCACCCCATCTCTCCCTTCTTCCAGCAAAACCAGGGTGTGATCTCCACTTTTCCCTCCCATTTCCCACCCCATTCCCCCCTTTTTCCCCCTCTATCAATCCCGCAGCAGCCGGAGCCTCCCAACCACGGAGCCCCCCCAACCCCCTGTGCTCCCCCACTTCCCAAATCCCCTTTTCCCCCCTTTTCCTCCCCTTTTTCCCCCACCTGTTGACGCTGCAGAGGATGGACGAGAGCCCTGCCAGCAGATTTGCCACGGAGAGCCCGTTGGCGGCGTTTTTCCTCAGGAATTCCAGCACCCGCTCCCGTCCCTCCCGCTCGCTCAGCACCAGCTTTTTGGTGGCCTGGAAAACACCTACAAACCCCCCACCCCGTGTTCCAACCAAAAGAGGGGCTTCAACCCCCCCACCCCAAAAAAAAGTAAACCAACTCCGTGCCAGGGCTTCCCCCTCCTCGAACCAAAATCCCCCAAAAAGAAGCAGCGGGGGAGGGGGGGGGATTTTTTTTTTTTTTTGGTGCTGCCCCCCCTCCCCAAAAAATAAAAATGGGAGAAAAGAGGCCAAAAAAAAAAAAAAAAAAAAAAAGGAAAAAAGAAAAAAAAAAAGGCGCAAAGAAACCGAGCAAAGAACGGCGAAAAAATGAATGAAGTGAAGGAAATGAAGCCAAACCCAAGCTTAGACTAAAAGCCAACCCCGGTTTTAAGCTCTGTATGGATCTTAAATACCTATCAGGCTAAGCTTTAGGGAAAGAATTTAAGGGTCCTGTGCTGTGCCCCCCGCCTTTGCCGTGTCCCAAAGCCAGGAAGATCCTTCATCTGAAAGAAAACAGCACGTCAGAGCAAAACAACCCCCCCCACCCCTCAGAGACACTCAGAACCTCTTAGAAACCCCTTAAAGCCCCTCAAAGCCCCCTCAGAGCCTCCTAAAGACCCCTCAGAGCTGCTTGGAGACCCTCAGAGCCCTCTCCGAGACCCCTCAGTGACCCTCTGAGCCCCCTCAGAGCCTCTTAAATTCCCTCAGAGACCCCTCGGGCTCATCACCGGAATGATCCCAAAAACAGCTCCCCAGGTTTGGAAAGCAGGAATGATTTGGGGGATGTGGAAAGCAGGAAGGATCGGGGGGTATCTGTGGGATGTGGAAAGCAGGAAGGATTGGGGGTATCTGTGGGGTTGGGGGTCGGTGGCTCCGGAGCTGCCGCGGGACACGGAGCGACCTTTGGACACCGCACCCGGAGCTGCCGGCACCGGCTGAGCTGGAAAAATCCCTCCTGATCCACGGCTTTCCCGGAGCCAGGGAATTTTTTTTTCTTTTTTTTTTTTTTTTTAGGGGGGAAGGGGGGAGGCCTCAGTGGGAGCTGCCACCCCCTCACTTTTATCCCCGAATTCGGTGCTTTGTGGTCTTCAAAATGGGGGAAAACCCCGGCGAGTTTGGGGTTGCGGTGCCTCATCCCTGCCCTTCCCAGCCTCGGGAATGTTCCCGTGAGTGGCACAAGCCCCCGGGCACTGCGGTGCCACCTGAACTTGCCCGTTCCTGGCGTTTCTCACCCCAAAATCCAAGTGCTGGCGAGGGAGGGAGAGAAGGAGGGAGGGAATCCCTCCTCCCTGGCGCTGCTCCCGCTGCTTTTATTACCCCTTTTGGGGAAAAACAAGGTGATTTTGGTTTTCCCAGGTGATCCCATATGTGTCACGGGGGGTCCGTTGTGCCCCAAAGGCATCTCCTTCCCCTCGGACACAGGAAAAAGGGGGAAGCGCAAAACCCACCGATGTTTTGGCGCCGATTCCCGTTTTTACCCTAATTTTACTCCTAACCCCCCCAAAAAAAAGCTGATTTTGGGGGGCGGGGGTGGGGGGAACGCCTTGCCCAGGGGCAGAGCGGGGCGAGGGTGGCACTTACCGACCGGCGGGGACACCATCCACATGGCAGCGGTGGCAGCGGCGGCGGTGACGGTGACACCCCGGGGTGGGGAAACTGAGGCAGGGGCTGCTCCCTGGGCAGGGGCTGCTCCCGTGGGAGCCGCGGAAGCCGCCGCGTTATATAAGGAAAAGCCTCCCGGGCTGAGTCACCCGGCGGGGGTGGGTCCGGCCAGAGGCCACGGCCACGGCCACGGGGGGTTCGCAGCCGACTGGCACCACCGGCGAGGGAGGAGCTGCCCCGGGGGGCCGGGGGGCCACGCCAGGCTCCCGGTGCCCCTGCCAAGCTTCCCAGCGCCCCTGCCAGGCTCGCAGCGCCCCTGCCAGCTTGCCGGTGCCCACGCCAGGCTCGCGGCGCTGATGCCAGCCCTGCAGCTCCGGTGCCAGGCTCACAACACCCGTGCCAGGCTTGCAGCGCCCCGTGTCCAGCCACGGCGCTGGTGCCAGGCCCGCAGCACCCACAGCGGGGCCACTGCACCCACAGCATGGCCACTGCACCCACAGAACACCCACAGCACCCACAGCATGGCCACTGCACCCACAGCATGGCCACAGCACCTGTGTTGGGCTCACAGCACCCACAGCATGGCCACAGCACCCACAGCATGACCACAGCACCTGTATTGGGCTCACGGCACCCACAGAACACCCACAGCACCCACAGAGTGCCCACAGCACCTGTGTTGGGCTCACAGCACCCACAGCATGGCCACTGCACCTATAGCATGCCCACTGCACCCACAGAACACCCACAGCACCCACAGCAGGGCTACAGCACCTGTATTGGGCTCACAGCACCCACAGCGGGGCCACAGCACCTGTGTCAGGCTGGCAGCACCCACTCCAGGCTCACACCACCGTCTCCAGGTGAGGACTACCCATGCCATGCTCATGGCACTTTTGCCAGCCTGGTAACACTCTCAGCAGGCTCACAGCACCCACCCCACACTCCAGCACCCATCCCACCCCCAGGGCACCCATCCTACACTCCAGCACCCACCCCTCACTCATGGCTGGGCTCGCACAGCCCAGCCCAAGATTGCACCACCCATGTTATGCTCACAGCACCCATACCTGGCTCACAGCACCCATACCTGGCTCACAGCACCCATATCCAGCTCACAGCACCCATACCTGGCTCACAGCACCCACACCACACTTTGTATCACCCAGGGCAGTCTCATACACCCATCCCACACTCACACACCCATCCCACACTCACAGCACCCATCCCACACTCACAGAACCCATCCCACACTCACAGCACCCATCCCACACTCAGGGCACCCATCCCACACTCAGGGCACCCATCCCACACTCACAGCACACCCATCCCACACTCAGGGCACCCATCCCACACTCACACACCCAGCCTGCACTCACAGCACCCGTGCCAGGCTCTCACCACCCCTGTCACGCTCACAGGGCCTGTGCCAGGTCTGTACCATCTGTATCAGTCCCACAGCACCCACGCCATGCCCACAGCACCCGTGCCAGGCTTGTAGCACCTACACCAATCTCACAGCACCCACACCAGTCCCATGGCACCGCCACACCCTCCTCCTGCCCCCGCTGCCACCCAGGGGTGTCCTCACCCAACAGGCATCACCAGCCAGTGCCATCCCGCCACCAATCCCACCGGTGGCACCATAGGGGTCACAGCTGGTGCCCCCCACCCAGAACCCCGTGCCGGGTGTCACCCCCTGTCCCTCACCCCCTGCTGGGTGTCACCCCCATGTCCCCTTTGCGTGGCTCCTGCTGGGTGACCCCCACTTGTGCAAGGGCTGTCACGAGTCCGGGGGGCCTCGGGCTGCCCCCACCCGGAGCAAAGGCCCGAGGGGCTGGGGGGGGGGCCCGGGGGGGCCGGGACGGGCGCCGGGGCCACCTCCGGGGGACAAAGGTCCTCGGGGCCACGGTGACGAGGGGCCCATAAACTTATACAGCCCCGTGCAGGAATTTTCCACCCGGATCCCGCCGGGAATCAGGGAGAGCTGCGGCACCCAGGGCCGGCCCCGGCGGGGTTGGGGACCACCCGTCGGGGGTCCCGGGGTGCTGGGCGGGATTGGGGGCCTCGGGGTGCCCCTTTGGGGGGTCCCTGGGGTGCCGGTGGCAGCGGGGTTGCCGCTCAAAGGGCTCTTTGTTCCCGGTCACGCTCCGGTGGCGGCGGTTGCGGAGCGACGGGAGGGACGCGGGCACGGGCACCCGGCCTGGGGGCACCCGAGGGGGCCACACCGGGGCCTGGGGGCACCTCGGGGGGGTGGGGGGGGGGCACAACCCCTTGGGGGGAAAGGACGTCACCGGTGCCATCACCGTGGCATCGGGCACATGGGTGAGGCCCCTCCCTGTGTCCTCAGGGCACCCACGGCCGTGGCATTCGTGTGTCCTGGGGTGCCTGTGGCAACGGGGTGGCCGTGCCCGTGGCTTCAGGATAACGTGGGAATCTGTGTGTCTGAGGGTGCCCATCCAAGGGCATCAGGGCTGTGCAGCTTAAACCATCCCTGGGGTGTCTGGGTATGTCTGGGTGCCCTCCCCACGGCACCTGGGCAACTGTGGGTGCCCTCCCTGTGGTGTCTGGGCACCTCTCAGGGTCCATTTCCACTCTACCTGGGTGTCTCTGGGTGCCCACCCTGTGACACTGAGGTGTCTCTGGGTGCCCATCCCCGTGGTATCCGGGCACCTATGGGAGTTCCCAGTGCCATCCCTACCCCCAGTGCCCCCAGTGCCCCCCCAGCACAGGACACGGTGGTGCAGGGCTTGTGGTTTATTTGCCTGGTGCCAGGCCAGGGGGTCGGTGACAACGACACTGCCTCGCTCAGTTGTCCCTCATGGTCTGCAAGGGAGAGGCTGCTCAGGGCAGGGAACTCAACACCATCCTGGTACCCCAACACCCCAACACCTTGGCACCCCAAAACCCTGGCACCTCAACACCCAGACACCCCAACACTCCAGCACTATGGCACCCTGGCCCCCAATAAGCTGGTGCCTCATTGCCCTGGTACCCCCGGGGCCCATCCCAGCATCCCAGAGTCCTGGCACGCTGACACCATGGCACCCAGGCACCCCTGAGCCTTGGCACCCCATTGCCCTGTCCCCCCAGCACCTCAGTGCCCCAGCTGACACTGTGGCATCCTGGCACCCATGTCCCCTGGCACCCCGCTCCCCTGGCACCCCAGAACCCAGCACCCTGGAACTCTGACACCCAGAGCCCTTGTACCACAGTACCCTGACACCCTCCTGGCCCCCATGGCCCTGGCACCCTGGCACTCCGATATCCCCATTCCCTGACACCCTGGCACTCTCACACCCTGGTATCCCAGTTCCCTGATACCCTGGCACCCTTGGTATCCCAATTCCCTGGCACCCTGACAGCCTCACATCCTGGTATCCCAGTTCCCTAGTACTCTGATACCCTGCCACCCTCACACCCTGGTATCCCAATTCCCTGACACCCTGACACACTGGTACCCCAGCACCCCCATCCCTGGCACCCTGGCACCCCAATACCCCAGTTCCCTGGCACCCAGGCCTCCCAGTACCAGTGGGTGCCCTCGTGCCCACCTCTGCAATCCAGTCCTCGAAGGCAGACACCCTGGTGAACACAGTCGGCTTCTTCTCGGCGTTGCAGCCCAGGGCGGACACGAAGCTGGCGATGCCGTGGACCTCCCACGTGCCATCCTCGGCCTGGCAGTTCAGGGGGCCCCCGGAGTCTCCCTGGGGTGCACAGGGAGGGATCAGCACCGAGGGGGTCCCGAGGAGTCCCCCCACCCCATGCCATGCCATGCCATGCCATGTGTGCCACCCCGGTACCCACGTTGCAGCCGGCCTTCTCGGCGCCGCCGGCACAGATCATGGTGTCACGGATGGCCACAGGCCCCCACCAGTCGAGCTGGGTGCAGTGCTCATAATCCACCACCGGCAGCTCTGCCTGCTGCAGCTTCTCCGGCAGCGGCCCCCCAGCTGGGGTGACACGGTTAGAGGGTCCATCCCATGTCCATCCATCCATCCAACCATCCATCCATCCACCATCCAACACCCATCCATCCATCCATCCATCCATCCATCCACCATCCATCCATCCATCCATCCATCCACCATCCATCCATCATCCAACATCCATCCATCCAACATCCATTCGTTGATCCACCATCCAGTCATCCTTCAAACCCTCCTTCCTTCCCTCCATCTCCCCATCCATCCCTCCATCCCTCCATGCCCCCCTTCCTCAGCCATCCCTCCAATCATCTCTCCACCCATCTCCCCATCCATCCCTTCCCCATCTCCCCATGCATATCCTCATCCTCCCCCATCCTCCATCCCTTCTCCACCCCTCCACCCAACCATCTCCCCAACCATCCATCCCTCCACCTCCCCACCCTTCCATCTTCCCACCCATCTCCCCATCTATCCCTACCCTCCCTCCCCCCACCTCCTTAGCCATCTCCCTACCCACCCATCCCTCCAGCTCCCCATCTCTCCATTCCCCATCCCTCCACCATCCCATCCATCCTGTAACCATCTCCCCACCCCCCATCTCCCCATCCCTCCACTCACCTCCCCAACCATCTCCCCATCCCATCCCTCCACCATCCCATCCACCCCCAACCATCTCCCAGTCTCTCCCTCCCCCATCCCTCCAGCCATTCCCAGCCATCCCCCCACCATCCAACCACCTCCATCCATCCCATCAACTCCATCTCCATCCATCCCATCAACTCCCAGCCATCTCCCATCCCTCTCCCCACCTCCCAAGACACCTCCTCAGCACCCAACCATCTCGCCATCCCTCCCCCCCTCCCCAGCCCTCCTCCCCCTCGTGTCCCGCGCTCACTGCTGATCCTGCCCCAGCCGCTGATGACACAGGGGTACCCGTTGGGCAGGACGGAGCCGGCGGGCGGGAGCCGCCCCAGCTGCACCTCTGCCGACAGCGCGGCCGGGCGCTGCAGCTTCAGCAGGGCGATGTCATTGCTGCGCGGGGACACGGCCGGGGGGGTCACCGGGGGGGTCACCGGGGGGGGCACGGTGTCCCCAGTTCCCCCCCTTCCCCCAGGGGCCGGTGCTCACCCGCAGGCGGCGCAGAAGCTGAGCCACTTGGGGTGCACGAAGATGTCGTCGGAGTTGACGGGGATGCGCTGCTCGGGCCCCTCCCCCGCGCTCATGTCGTACTCGCCCAACACCACCTGGTACGTGCGCGATTTCCTGCCGGGACCGGCGGGTCAGGGGGGGCAGGGACCCCTCCGGCAGCCCCCCTGCACCCCGGAACTCCTCCTTGCACCTTAATCCCTCTCCATGAACCCCAAACCCCCCTCCATGAACCCAAACCCCCTCCATTAACCCAAAACCCCCTCCATTAACCCACACCCCCCTCCATGAACCCAAACCCCCCTCCATGAACCCCAAACCCCCTCCATTAACCCAAAACCCCCTTCCTTCACTCTGAACCCCCTCCCTGCACCCCCCCGCCCCTTGAACCCAAAACCTCCCCCCCATCCCTCCTGCACCTCCCCTGCACCCCTTCTGCACCCCTCTTACACCCATCCCTGCGCCCCACGCCCTTTCTGCACCTCAGTACCCCCCTGCAGCTCCTCCACACCCCAACCTGGCACCCTCCACAACAATTCTGCACCTTCCAGCACCCTGCAACGCCCCTGCACTGCCCTACACCCTGCACCCTGCACCCTGCACCCTGCGTCCCCCCTACGGCCATCTCTCCAACCTGCACCCCAGCACCCACCTGCACCCCCTCCATGCACCCATTCCTGCACCCTGCATCCTCCTCCACTTCTCCTGCACCCCTCCTGCACCCCAGGACCCTCCTGGACACCCCTGTACCCTCTCCATTCACCCCTCCCTGCACCCTGCACCTCTCCCGCACCTCAGCACCCCCCTGCACCCCTTTGCAAACTCCTTCCCTGCACCCTCAGCACCCTGCACCCCCCTACACCCATCCCTGCACCCCCAGCACCCTGCACCCCCCTCACACCCATCCCTGCACCCCCCTCACACCCATCCCTGCACCCCCAGCACCCTGCACCCCCCTACACCCATCCCTGCACCCCCCTACACCCCATCCCTGCACCCCCAGCACCCTGCACCCCCCCTACACCCATCCCTGCACCCCCCCTACACCCATCCCTGCACCCCCAGCACCCTGCACCCCCCCTACACCCATCCCTGCACCCCCCCTACACCCATCCCTGCACCCCCAGCACCCTGCACCCCCCCTCTCACCCATCCCCTGCACCCCTCCCGCACCCCGGGACCCTCCTGTACCCCCCATGTTTGAGCCCTCCCTACACCCTGCACCCCTCGCCCGTGTCCCCCAGCCCCGGTGCCCCCCCGGGTGCCCCCGCGGTGCCCTCACGAGATGCAGTGAGCCGCCGTCATCACCCAGTTGGCAGCGATCAGGGTGCCCCCGCACGTGTGGTGGAAGGCGCCGTCCCGCTCGTACTGCAGGGAGATCTGGGGCCGGGGAGGACACACCGGTGGGTGCCACAGCCACCCCCACGCGTGTCACCGCCCCCCTTCCCCCCCATCCTCACCTGCCAGGGCCAGCTGTAGGGCTCCGCATCCTGCCCGTTCACCACGCGGGAATCCGGCAGCACCGCGGCGTGGGCACCTGCGGGACACGGCCACTGTCACCCCCCCCACCCGCGTACCCCCCCACCCCACGAGCATGGGGACGCGGGGAAGGGGACAACTCACCACAGGCCACCAGCAGCAGGACGAGGCTCAGGATCGCGGCCATGGTTCGGTCTGGGTGGCCACGGGGAACTCGCCGCCCTTTAAATCCTCCCCTGAGGGGCACCGGCACTGCCCCAAGGGCACTCCTGGGAACGGGGCACCCGGTGCCCAGCTGGGCCCCGTGGGGTGGGAGTTAAATATTAACCCTGGGGGTACGTGGCACCTCGATAACCTTTGGGGGGACGTGGAGCAGCCTCCCTTCCACCACAGCCCCCAAAACCCCTGCCCTGTTGACCCCCGTAGTCTTTGTACCCCACTGTGTCCCCAGATTGCCCCACGGGCCCCATAGCCCCTATGACCCCCCTCTGTGCCCCAAATAGCCCCTATGACCACCCCTCTGTGCCCCCCAAAGTCCCTATGACCCCCCTCCTCTGTGCTCCCCATAGGCCCCTATAGGGGGGCCTCTGACCCCCCTGTGCCCCCCACAGTCCCTATAGTTACCTCCGTGCCCCCCATAGCCCCTAAAACCCCCCCTGTACTCCCACAGCCCCCTATAACCACCATAGTCCTCATACCCCCTGCTGGCCCCATATGGCCCCTCTGGCCCCCAAATATTCCCCCCTCCCAGCCCCCAGAGCCCCTGTGCCCCCCATAATCACCCCTGTCCCCTCTTGCCCCCCCTGTGTCTCCAGTGTTCCCATATGGCCCCTATAACCCCCCCATAGGCTCAGTGCCCCACCCTGGACCCCCAGAGCCTACAACAGACCCTACAACAACCCCCCGTGCCCCCTCATAGCCCCCCAGATCCCCCACGTCCCCATATGGCTCCTATGACCCCCAAACACACCCCCCTCTTGGAAACCCCAGCCCCTGTGCCCCCAAGAACCCCCATAGCCATCCCTGTGCCCCTCAGAGCCCCCCACACCCCCCTATGCCCCATGTGGCCCCCATAGCCCCTACAACCACCCCTGTGCCCCCCATAGTCCCTACAACCACCCCGTGCTCTCCATAGTCCCCCAGAGCCCCTGTGCCCCCATTTGACCCCTATGGCCCCCATATACACCCCCCTCTTGGACCCCAGAGCCCCCATAGCCACCCCTGTGCCCCCACAACCCCCCCCTTGCACCCAGGGCCCAATCACCCCCCTATAAACCCCCCCATAGCCCCCATAAACACTGTGTCCCCTGTAGCGCCCCCATATCTACCCTGCTCCTGGTGTCCCCTATAGCCCCCCCCATATTGCCCCATGCCCCCCAGAGCCCCCCCTGTGCCCCCAGAGCCCCCCCATATCACCCTGTGCCCCCACCCCCCCCGAGCCCCTGCAAACCCCAGCGTCCCCTACAGCCCCTGGTACCCCCATGGCCCCCCACCAGCACTCCATAGCCTGGTACCCTCAGAGCCCCCAGAGCCCCTATAACCCCTACAGCCCCTATTGCTCCCCCCGTGCCCCCAGAACCCTCCCTGTACCCCCAGAGCCCCCCATACCACTCTATACCCCTGGTGTCCCCCACAGACCCCCTAAACAACTGTACCCCCTATACCCCCTAAACAACTGTACCCCCTATAGCCCTTTATCCCTGGCACCCCCATTGCCCCCAGAACCCCCCACATGCCCACCATAGCCCCTCTGTGCCCCCATAGCTCCCCCTGTGCCCCCAGAGCCCCCTTACCACTCTATACCCCTGGTGTCCCCCATAGCCCTCCCCGTGCCCCCACAGAGCCCCACATCACCCTATAGTGACTCCCCTGTGTCCCCCATAGCCCCTATAACACCCCCTGTGCCCTCCATGGCCCCCATACTGTCCCCTGTACCCTCCCACACCGCCCTATACCCCTGGTACCCCCCCAGAACCCCCATACCTTTCATATCCCCTATAGCCCTGCCCATATCCCCCATAGCCCCCCATGCCACCCTATGCCCCTGGTGCTCCCCAGAGACCCCCTAAAACCTGGGGTCCTCCCTAGACCCTTGTCCCTGGGACCCCCATAACCCCCCCATAACCCTCCATAGCCCCCCATAACCCTCCATAGCCCCCCATAATCCCCCTCTGCCCCCCATGAGCTTCCAGAAGTGTCCCCACGTGACCCCATAAAAGTTCCCAGAGGTGCTCCACGGTGTCCCCACGTACCCCCTAATCCCGGAAAGGTTCGCAGAGGAGCCCCCCTCCCCACCCCCCCCATCCCTGTGTCCCTCTGCCAATTCCCAGAGCGGCCCCACGGTGTCCTCACGCACCTCCAAGTCCCCGTAAAAGTTCCTATAGGTCTCCTCCCGCGTCCCCACACACCCCATGTCCCCACAGAAGTTCCTAAAGGTGCTCCACGGGGTCCCCACGCACTCCCGTGTCCCCCTGAAAGTTCCCAGAGTCTCCCCCGTGTCCCTGTACAAGTTCCCAGGGATGTCCCCCGTGTCCCCCCTTGTCCCAGTGCACGTTCCCAAAGGAGTCCCACGGCGTCCCCCGTGTCCCCACGCACACCCATGTCCCCATAAAAATTCCCAAGAGTGTCCCCCCGTGTCCCAGTGCGAGTCCCCAGAGATGTCCCACGGTGTCCCCACGCACCCCCGTGTCCCTGTACAGGTTCCCAGAGGTGTCCCCCGTGTCCCCCCTTGTCCATCCACCCCTCCCAGGGGTGTCCCCACACACCCCATGTCCCCACAGAAGTTCCTAAAGGTGCTCCATGATGTCCCCACGCACCCCCTGTCCCTGTAGATGTTCCCTGGGGTGTCCCCCGTGTTCCTGCGTCCCAGTGAAAGTCCCCAGAGGTGTCCCGAGGTGTCCCAAAGTGTCCCCCGTGTTCCCCTGTGTCCCCAGTTCCCAGGGGTGTCCCCCTTGTCCCAGTACGAGTCCCCCGGGATGTCCCACGGTGTCCCCACGCACCCCTTGTCCCTGCAGAAGTTCTCAGAGTTGCCTCCCGTGTCCCCCGTGGAGAATCCCGGGGTGTCCCCCGTGTCCCCGTGGAGGATCCCGGGGTGTCCCCCGTGTCCCCACAGAGGATCCCGGGCTGTCCCCCGTGTCCCCGTTTAGGATCCCGGAGTGTCCCCCGTTTTCCCGTGGAGGATCCCGGAGTGTCCCCCGTGTCCCGCCAAAGTTCCCAGCAGTTCCCCGAGTTGCCCCCCTTGTCCCCCCCGTGTCCCCCCCGTGTCCCCCCCGTGTCCCCCCCGTGTCCCCCCTCCCCAGGGGTGTCCCCCCGGTGTTCCCTCCGTGCCCCCCCGTGGGCGCGCGCTCTCCGTGGCCCCGCCCCGCGGTTCGGGGGGGTTTTTGGGGGCGGGGGGGGGGGTGGTTTTGGGGGCGGGGCGGCCCCGGGGCGGCGGCGGCGGCGGCGGCGCGACCGGAGCGCTCGGAGCGATCGCGGCGGGGCCGGAGCGGGGCCGGAGCGCGATGGGGCGGCGGGGCCCGGCGGCGCTGGGGACCCTCCTGCTCCTGGGGACCCTCGTGGGGGTGAGTGGGGCCGGGGGGGGGAGCTGCGGGGAGAGGGCTTGGGGTCCCCCCGCCGAGCTGGGAGGTCCCGTAAAGGAGTTGGGGGCCGCGGAGTTGGGGTCCCGGAAAGGAGTTGGGCTCGTAAAGGAACTGGGGGGGCCCCAAAGGAGTTGGGGGGTCCGATAGGGGTTGGGGAACCCCCCATACACACACGTTGTGGAGTTTGGGGTCTCTTAAACTAACTGGGGTCCCCCTGCCTAGTTGGGGTCCCGCGAAGGAGTTGGGGACCCCTAAAGGAGTTGGAGTCCCCTAAAAGGGTTGGGGTCTCCCCACCGCGGACTTGAGGGGTCTTAAAAGAGTTGGAGTCCCTTATAGGGAGTTGGAATCCCGCCCCCCCCCCCCCCCCCCGGAGCTGGAATCCCCGAAAGGAATTGGGGTCCCTGGAGTTGGGATTCCTTGTGGGAGTTGGGATCCCCTACAGGAGTTGGGGTCCCCGGAGTGGGGATTCCAAGAAGGAGTTGGGGTCCCCCTGTGGATTTGGGATCCGTCAAAGGACTTGGGACCCCTCGAGGAGTTGGGATCTCCACAGGATTTTGGGATCCTTTAAAGAAGTTGAGTACTGGGGAGCTGGGGTCCCCTAAAGGAGTCGGGGTCCCCTGGAGTAGTTGGGACCACCACCCCCCCCCCGAAGTTGGACTTCCTTGTAGGAGATGAGGAGTTTGTGTCCCTTGAAGGATTTGGGGTCCCTTGTCGGAGTTGGGGTCCCCTGAAGGAGTTGGGGGAGTTGTGCTGTGCCTTAGGGGAATTGGGGTCCCCCCCAGCCTCGGGGGTCCCCAGCGTTGTGCTCTGGCCGCTGAGGGGATTGGGGTGTCCCTCCACGTGTGCAGGGGGGAGGATTCCAGAGTTATCAGGGAATTGGGGTCCCCCTGGACACCAAGGAGATGTGGGGGCCCCATTCCTTAAGGGATTGGGGTGTCCCCCTGAACCGCGGGGTCCCTGGTGCCCTGTCCTGCTCCCTGAGGGGTTGGGGATCCCCCCCTGTACCGGGGTCATGTGGGGACCCCGGGACCGGCCCTGTCCCGTCTGGGAATCGGGGTGTCCCCCCCAAAAGGAAGGGTGGGGTCCCCCTCCCCATGCTCTGTCCCGTCTGGGAATTGGGGTCCCCCATGACCCCGGGGTGTGCGGGATCCCCCTACCTGTCCCCTGCAGGACTTGGGGACCCCCAGGGACCGGAGGCACGGGGGGGTCACCCCTCCCTGTGTCCCCATGGACCCCCCCATGACCCCGCCGGGGGGGTCCCCAGTGTGGGGTATCCCCATCACCCCACCCTGTCCCCTCGGGGAATTGGGGTCCCCCATGATCCAGGGGTGGGGGTGGTTCCCATCACCCCCCAGAGCCACCCGGGGGGGTCCAGCCCTCCCCTGCCACCCCTCCGGGTGGAGGTCACCTAAGGGGGCTCATCTTGCTTTTGGGGTGCTGCCCCCCCACCCTCCCCGAGCATCCCCCCCCATCCCCCGCCCCAGCTAAATTTACAGGGCGATGGTGGCGCCGGTCACCCTAAAAATAACCGTCCCAAAATACCCTCCCGGGGAGGGCGCTGCGTCTGGGGGCGCCCCTGGGGGGGGTCCCCACCCTGCTGTGGGGTGGGGGGGGGTTGGGGGGTGACACCTCAGGGTGCCCCCCGCGGGGGGGGCAGGGTGGGTTTGCGCCGTGGGGCTGCGCTCCCCCTGTGTGAGGGGGGGTCTCTCGTGGGGTGCGGGGGTGACTGCGATGTGGGGGGGCCCCCCGGGGTTTGGGGGGGGGCAGGGGGGTGGTTTGGGGTTGGGCGGGTGCCCGGGGTGGAGAACAGAGGGGGCCTTGTGCTCGGGGCCATGCTGGCAGCGCGGCCCCCCCGCCCCGTGGGGCTCCCACCCACGTCCGGGGGGGCTGCTGGGGAGAGGCAGAGGAGGGGTCCTCACTTTATACCCCCCACGCCCCCCATTCCGCTGTGGGACAGGGCGGGATTCGCGTCCCGAGCACCGCAAATCCCCCCCCTCGCCGGGATGCTTGGGGGGTGCACCCCCCCCCAAAACAATCCGGGGGGGGGGGGTCCCACGCACCCCACGGTGGGGGGTTGGCGTGGGGTGCGGGATGGGGGTGCCCACCCCCAGGGCTGTGAAGGGTTAATTTGGGGTGAGGGGGGGAGGGCGAAGCAGGAATGTGCGATAAGATCACCCTGCCCGGGGGGAAGGGGTGGGGAAAGGGGGGGTGTGGGGGGGGTACCCCACGCACACCCGTGTGCTGGCACAGCCCCCACCCCGTGCACACCCGCTCTTGCACACTCGTGTGCCCGGGGCTCGCGGGGGGGACACGCGGGGGGGTGGGTGGGCTCTGGGGGGGGTCCCCGCTCTGCTGGAGGGGGAGGGGGGCGCTCCTGCAGCCCCTGAGGGCACTTGGGGGGCATTTGGGGACAGCTGGGGGCACTCGGGGGCACTCGGGGACCCCCGGGGCACCCGGCGCACGTGGCCTCTGCCTTCGGCTCTTTCCCATCGCCAAAGATGGCCTGGCCGGGAGGAGGAGGAGGAGGGGGGGGGAGGAAGGCCAGCCTGTCCGCCTGGGTCCTGGCCAGGACGCCTGGGTCCTCCCCCGCCCCAAAAACCCCCTAACCCCCCGCAAAAAAATTTGTTAAATGCCAAAAAAACCCGGTTAACCCCCCCCAAAAAAAAAGTCCATCCCCCAAAGAAACGTCTCCCCCTCACTAAAACCCGGTTACTGCCCCAAAGAAGCCTCATGACCCCCCCAACCTACCTCTCCCCCCAAAAACCCATCTCCCTCCACCCCAATATACATTTCCCCCCCAAAAAAAATCTGTTTCCTCCCCCCCAATCCGTCATGAACCCCCAACCACCCATTCCCAACCAAAATCCATTTCCACCCCCCCAAAAAACCAACAACCCCCAAATCCCATCCCCTGACCGAAAAACCACCTCCCCCCACAAACCCAACTCACCCCCCACCCTGAAAACTCAACCATCTGCCCCCCTAAAACCCATTAACCCTCCCCCCAAACCCCAGCCACCCCTCTGGCCAAGTCCTTCCAGGGTAAATTAGGCAATGCCAGCAGGCAGGAATGCAGCGGAGGGGGGGTGGGCACATATTTGGGGGCCCCCCTTGTCCCCCCCAGGAGTGACTTTGACCCCACAGCTGTTTCACCCCCAAATCCCGGGGGCAGCAGTGAAGGGGGGGGGGGAATGAAACATCTGCCTGGACACCCCCCCCCGGGACCAGCAACTGTCCAGCTGTGCTGGCAGCCCCCCCAAAACCTGGGGTGACCCCCCCGACCCCAAAACCAGGGGTGGCTCAGGCCTGGGGGGAGGAGATTTTAATATTTTTTTTGGGGGGGAAACACCTTTTAACGCGACCTTGGGGGAACAATAAGCCGGGGGGGGGGGTTGGCTATTAATAACCCCCCCGGTTATTATTCCTGTGGTGCGTCACCTCCTCTTCCTCGCCCGGATGAAGTAAAGGAGGGGGGCACATCCAGATTTGGGGGGCACTTCAAGTCTGGAGAGGCCACATCCCGGTTTTTCTTTTTTTTTTCTTTTTGGCGGGGTGACATCCCAGTTGGAGCTGGGGGGGGGGGGAACACCCAAATTAGGGGGGGTTTTGAGGTGCCCCCCCCGGCGTGAGGGGCAGTTCGGGAGCAGGAGCTGGGTCAGGGTGGTGCTTCCTCACCCTCCTCTTCCTCAGGCTCCTTCTTCCCCCCCCCTTCCCCCCGAGTTTTCCCCAGGGTGCGGGGCAGGATTTGGGCTGGAGAGTGGAAAATGTGAGCGGCGGCGGGGCCGTGGCGTCCGGCCGGGCGCGGTGCCCCGGCGGGGGGGACACGGGGGGGGGACACGGCGGGGCCACGGCGCGGGGAGCCTTCCGGTAACCGGAGAGGGGGATTGTCCCCTGTCCCTGCCCGGACACCGCCGGACACCGCCGGACACGCGGCTGCGCTGCCACAGCTGGGAGGGGCTGAGCACCCACGGGGGCTTGGGGGACAATGGCAGAGCACCCACGGGGGCTTGGGGAGTGGGGGACAATGACAAAGCACCCACGGGGGCTTGGGGGACAATGGCAGAGCACCCACAGGGTGGGGAGTGGGGGGGGACAATGAGAAAGCACCCACGGTGGGTTGGGGTGGGGTAGGGACAGGGACTGAGCACCTACAGGCTTAGGGTGTGGGGGGGACAATGACAGAGCACCCACAGTGTGGTGTGGGGTGCGGGGGCTGAGCACCCACGGGGTCCATGCGCTGAGCCCCCACACGCTCGGTGCATGAGTGGGGGGACAATGGCAGAGCACCCACAGGCTCAGTGTGGTGGTGGGGACATGGGGGGGCTGAGCCCCCACCCACTCAGTGCACGTGTGAGGGGCAGCAGAGACCCCCCAGCCCCCTCAGAGCCCCCCCAGGGTCCCCTCGTGCCCCAGTTCCCCCCACACAGGGGCTGGACTGGCATCCATGGGGTGCCCCCACAGCCAGACCCCGGTGGGTGTCAGGTCCCCCCATCTGTGCGGGTGTGTCTCTGCGTCCCCCGTGTCCCCCCTTGTGTCCCCCCCCCCGTGTCCTCTCCGTGTCCCCCCCATGTCCCCCCCGTGTCCCGTCCCCCCCAGCGCCGCCTAATCCCCCTTGTGCTTGTTTGCACAGCAAAGTGCTGCCCCGACGGATTCCTGGCCGGGGCCGGGCCGGGGGCACCCGGGCACTGCACACGCTTGGCACGGACCTGTGGGCACACCCGGGCACTGCACACGCGTGACACAGACCTGTGGGCACACCCGGGCACACCCAGCTGGGGCACACCCGTGTGCACAGATGGGCACTGGGGCACACGCGTGTGCACATGGGGTGTGGGTGTGGTGGTGCAAAGGTGTGTGCACAGGGAGGGTGTAAATGTGTGCACGGTCACGTGTCACCGTGCACACACATGTGGGCACACACACCCCCCGTGTTGGTGCTCACACGTATCAGTGCACACACGTCATTGCACATAGATGTCACTGCACACATGTGTCCTGATGCACACACGTGTCTGCACACACAGGCAGTGCACACACATGTCACTGCACACACATGTCAGTGCACACACTTGTAATTGCACACACGTCACTGCACACACACAGGCAGTGCACACACGTCACTGCACACACGTGTCACTGCACACACACATGTCACTGCACACACGTGTCCTAATGCACACATGTGTCACTGCATATATGTGTCACTGCACACACGTGTCATTGCACACACATGTCACTGCACACACACATCACTGCACACACACGTCACTGCACACACATGTCACTGCACACATGTGTCACTGCACACACACACGTCACTGCACACACGTGTCACTGCACACATGTCACTGCACACACGTGTCACTGCACACACACATGCACAGATCGGCTCCTCGGCCCTCACGCTCCATGCCCGCACACGCGTGTCCCGGTGCCGGAGTGGGTGCGGGTGGGAATGCGGTGGGAATGTGCTGGGAATGCGGTGGGTGTGTGATGACCTCACCCCCCTCCCCCTGCGGTGACGTCACCGCACAGCCACGCACTCCCCCATCCCCCCCCAGGGACGTGGCCATGACCCAGGGCTGGCCCTGTTCCTTGGTGCCCCTGTCCCATGGTGTCCCCATCATCCCTGTCCCCAGGTGCTCCTGTCCCATGGTGTCCCCATCATCCCTGTTCCATGGTGTCCCTGCCATCCCTGTCCCCATCATCCCTGTCCCCAGGTGTCCCTGCCCCATGGTGTCCCTGCCATCCCTGTCCCCATCATCCCTGTTCCTTGGTGTCCCTGTCCCATGGTGTCCCCATCATCCCTGTTCCTTGGTGTCCCTGCCATCCCTGTCCCCATCATCCCTGTTTCTTGGTGCCCCTGTCCCATGGTGTCCCCATCATCCCTGTCCCCATCATCCCTGTCCCCAGGTGTCCCACGGTGCCCGGGGCTGGGCCGACGCCTTCCCCGAGGACACGGTGGCTGATGACGTTGGGGACACGCGGGGACGGCGCTTCTACCGACACCTCTCTGATGACGAGGACCTGGTGGCCTCCGGAGGTGAGAGGACAGCGGGCTGGGGGTGCCAGGGTCGGTGTCACTCTGTGGGGGTGCCACCAGCATGGGGTGCCACCCTGGGTGCCACTTGCACCTGGTGGCACTGGGTGGTGTGAACGAGAGTGCCACCTGGGATTGGTGTCCCCATGGAGAGGTGACACTGTCCTGTCACCTGGTGGCATCTGGTGGTGAGGTGACACTGAGTACTGTGAGGGGCTGGGTGCCACCAGGGCCAGGTGTCCCCCTGGGTGGGTGTCACCAGGCGTGGGTGTCACTGTGACAGGAGTTCACCCTGGGGAAGTGTCACCATGGGTGGGTGTCACCAGCTCGAGATGCCACCCTGAGTGCCACTTGCACGGTCCCCATCACAGATGGCACCAGGACCTGGTGGCATTGGGTGGTGTGAATGTGAGTGCCACCAGAGATTGGTGTCCCTGTTGATGGGTGACCCTCCTGGTGCCACTTACACTGTCCCCATTGCAGGTGGCACCAGGACGTGGTGCCATCAGGTGGTACGGTGGCACTGGGTGGGTGGGTGCCATTTGTGCTGTCCCCATTGCAGATGGCACCATGGTGGCATTGGACTTTAGGATGTCACCAGGTGGGTGGGTGCCACCATGGGTGTGTGTCCCACACGTGGGTGGCCCCTGGTGCCACCACGCTGTCCCCATCGAGGATGGCACCGGGACATGGTGGCATTTGGTGGTAAATGTGGCCACCATGACTGGGTGGGCGTCCCATGGGTGGGTGTCACTGCCCATGGGTGTCACCATTCATGGGTGTCCCTGTTCATGAGTGCCTCCACAGGTGGGTGTCACCATTTGTGGGTGTCCCCTGGATGGGTGTCACCATTCTTGAGTGTCCCATGAGTGGGTGTCACCATTCATAGGTGTCCATACGGGTCCATGTCACCATTTGTGGGTGTCCCTATGGGTGGGTGTCACCGTTCCTGCGTGTCCCATGGGTGGGTGTCACCATTCCTGGGTGTCCCCATGGGTGGGTGTCACCATTCCTGGTGGGGTGTCGCCTTTCCTGGGTGTCCCCATGGGGGGCTGTCACCGTTTCTGGGGGGGTCTCACCATTCCTGGTGGGGTGTCACCGTTCCTGGGGGGTGTCACCATTCCTGGGTGTCCCCACGGGTTGATGCCACTATACATGCATGTCCCTGGCTGGGTGTCCCCATGGGGGGTGTCACCGTTCCTGGGGGGTGTCACCATTGCTGTGTGTCCCCTGGGTGAGTTCCCCCTGCCCGTGTCCCCCGCAGATGGCAGTGGGGAGGATGGCAGCGGTGCCCTCTGGCCCCCGGCAGTGGCGACCCCGGCGCCCGGCAGCGGGCTGGCACCCACCGGTAAGGGGACACTGAGGGCTGGCACCTGTGCCCGGGCTGTCACCCGCTGTCACCGCGCTCAACCTCTGTCTGCTCTTCATCCTCCTCTTCTTCCTCCTCCTCCTCCTCCTCCTCCCCGGGGGCAGCGCCCGGGCCCCCCCCCGCGCCCGCGGGCATGGTGGTGGCCGAGCCCGAGGACGACCCCCCGATCAGTAAGTGACACTTTTTGGGGACTCTGCCCCTTCTTGCTGCACCCCCACTCCCTTCCTCCTGTGCCTTTTATTGGGGGGAGGGACCCCAAATATCGGTGGGGGGCACATTTGGGTGGGGGGCACATTTGGGTGGGGGGGTCACAACTGGGTGGGGGGGGTCACAGCGAGGTGGGGGGGGGCACACTGGGATAGGGGTTGCAGAGGGGCATTTTTGGGGGGTGCAGGTGCCACTCCCTATTTTTGACCCCTTCACCCCCCATTTTTGATGCCCCTCCCCAGTTTATTTCCGGGCCCTGGTGAACTTCACCCGCAGCATCGACTTCAGCTCACGGCTGGAGGACCCGGATTCCGAGGAATTCCGGGAGATTTCGGAGGCTGTGGTGGACACGGTGAGGATAGGGGGGAGTGAGGGGGGGGGATGGGGGTGAGTGGCACCCAAGGGACCACCCTGACCCCCCCATTTCTGCCCCCCAACAGCTGGAGTCGGAGTATTACAAGGTGCCCGGGGAGCAGGTGGTCAACGTGGTCTTCATCAAGTGAGTGGGGGGGCTCAGATAGTTTGGGGGGGCTCAGGGGATTGGAGGGGTTGGGGGGGATTGGGGGAGCAAAGGGGGGTTGGGGGAAATTGGGGGTGGAGGGGAAACTGGGAGGATGGGGAGCAATGGAGGGTTTGGGGGGTTTGGGGGATTGGGGGTTTTGGAGGGGGAAGGGATTTTGGGGATCGAGGGGGTGTGGGGAAGTTCAGGGGCTGTGGGGAGGTTTAGAAGTGATGGGGACGTTTTGGGGGTGCAGGAGAGTGTGGGGACGAGGGGATTTGGGGAACAAGGGGGCTGGAAGGGGATGGGAAGGTTTGGGGATGAAGGGGAGGTGTGGGGTGATGGAGAAGGTTTGGGGTGCAGGGAAGGTTTGGAGGTCAAGGAGTTGGGAGGTCTGGGGTGTTGGGAATGTTTTGGGGTACAATGAGGAGCTTTTGGGGCACAGTGAGGAGGGTTTGGGGTGCAATGAGGAGCTTTTGGGGCACAGTGAGGAGGGTTTGGGGTGCAATGAGGAGCTTTTGGGAGTGGGGGGAGGTTTTGGAGTGACGGAGAGGCTTGGAGGAGATGGGGTGGATCAGAGGTGATGGGGATGTTTTGGGGTGCAATGAGGACACTTTGGGGGGTCAGGGCTGGTTTTGGGGTGCAGTGTGGCAGTTTTGGGGTGCAGTGTGGCAGTTTTGGGGTGCAGTGTGGCTGTTTTGGGTACAGTGTGACTGTGGTCAGGGGGTGCTGACCCTGCTCTCCCCCCCAGGCAGCTGGATGGGGACGTGTTTGTGGAGCTGGACGTGGGCTCGGAGGGGAATGGGGACGAGGCCCAGCTGGGGGGGGTCCTGCGGGACCTGCTGGCCGGGGGCTCCATCGCCTCCTACCTCACCTCCCCCCTCGGCTTCCAGTTCCGCCGCCTGGGCACTGGTGAGACTGGGAAAGGGGCTGGGGGGCAGCCCTGGGGGGGTTGGGGTGCCCCAGAGGGGTTTTGGGGGATCTATGGGGCAGAGGGGCTCAGAGCTCCCCATCCCACCCCATATCACACCCCGGGGTCCCACGTACTGGGGTCTGGACACCCCTCCCCACTCGGTTTTGGGGTGTCCCAGAGGGGTTTGGGGGTCTGTGGGGCAGGAGGGCTTAGAGCACTGTGTCCCATCCCATATCATACTCTGGGGTCCCACGTGCTGGGACACCCACCCCAGTTTGGTTTTAGGGTGCCCCAGGGGGGTTTTGGGGGATCTATGGAACAAAGGGGTTCAGAGCTCCCCATCCCACCCCATATCACACCAGTGAGTCCCACGTACTGGGGTGTCTCAACACCCATCCCCAGTTTGGTTTCAGGGGGGGGGTTGCTGATGGGTTTTGGGGATCCCCAGAGAGGTCTGGGGGTCTATGGAGCGGAGGGTCTCAAAGCTCCTCATCCCACCCCATATCACACTTGGGGGTCCCATGTACTGGTGTGTTTGATTTGGGGTCTTTCAGAGGAGTCAGGGGGAGATTTGGGGCAGGAAAGCTCAGAGCTCCCCATCCCACCCCATCCCACCCCACTACGAGCGAGTCCCACGTACCAGGGTCTGAACTCCCAGCCCACTCTGGGGTGCTGGGTGGGTGTTTTGGGGTGTCCCCTGAGGGTGTGACCCCTCTCTGGCCGCAGTGACCCCCCAGCCCCGGGCGTGCACCCCTCTGGAGTTCCGCTGTGGCAGCGGGGAGTGCGTGGACAGCGAGTACCGCTGTGACCGCCGGCCCGACTGCCGCGACGCCTCCGACGAGGAGGGCTGCGGTGAGACCCCCGGCACCCCCTGCCCCCACGGTGCCCTACAGCCCCCCTGCGCCCCCAGAGCACCCCCTGCCCCCCCATGATACCCTACAGCCCCCCTGCACCCCCGTTCCCCACCCCATCCCACATACCCCATTTCCTTCCCATAAACCTCCCAAAACTCCCCTACTGAAGCTCCAATTCTCTCCCAGACCCCCATAAACCCCCATCGTGCCCCCATTTGCCCCCATAAACCTATTCTACTCTCCTACTGCCCCCCCCTACACCCTATACCCCCTGCACCCCATTTCCTCCCCATAGCCCCCCATAAACCCCCAACACCCTCAGAGTACCCTATTTGGGACTTGTATCCTCCATAAACCTCCCCCTTCACCCCATTTCCCCCCCATACCCCTTGTGCCTCGTTTTGTCCCTATACACCCAATAAACCCCTCCTTGTACCCTATTCCCCCTAAACCCGCTTCTCCACCCCCATTTCTCCCCATAAAACCCCCCACACACCCATTTTCCCCCTATAATCTCCCCCTACACCCCCATTTCCCCCCTACAGCCCTTGTACTCAATTTTAGCCCTATAACCCCCAATAAACTCCTCCTGTCACTTCATTCCCCCCAAAATCTCCCCCTACACTCCCATTTCCACCCTATATCCCCTCTACACCCCTATTCTCCCTATTTCCCCCCCTACACCCCCATTTCCCACATTTCCTCCCTAAACCCCTCCCTACACTCCCATTTCCCCTCCATACCCTTTGTGCCCCATTTTGGCCCTATACCCCCAATAAACACTTCCTTGCACCCCATTCCTCCCTAAATCCCCACACACACCTCCATTTCCCCCCATAACCCCCCCCCATACCCTCATTCCCTGTTTCCTCCCCATTTCCCTCTGTAACCCTCCCTACTCCCCCATTTCCCCCCTTCACCCCTTGTACCCCACTTTGACCCTACACTCCCAAAAAACCCCTCCTTTCACCCCACTTCTCCCCCAACCCCCCCCAAACCCCCAATTCCCCTCATAATCCCCCCCTACACCTCTGTTTCCCCCTCATGCCCTATTTTGGCCCTATACCCCCAACAAACCCCTCCTGTCACCCCATTTCCCCCCATTTCCCCCTGTGACCCCCTTTTTTCTCCCCCCCAGACTCTCCCCCCCGGCCGCCCCCCAGCACGTCCCGCCCCGGCACCACCCGCGCCCCCAGCACGGCCCCCGCGGGCACCACCCCGGCCCCACAGAGACCCCACACCCGACGGCCCCCACGACCCCTGCCCGGGGGCTGCCAGGGCGGAGAGACCCCCTGTGCCAATGGGCACTGCATCCCTCGGGAATATCTGTGTGATGGGGAGACAGACTGTGCTGATGGCTCTGATGAGCATGGCTGCGGTGAGGGATGGGATGGGATGGGATGGGATGGGATGGGATGGGATGGGATGGGATGGGATGGAGTGGGATGGGATGGGATGGGATGGGATGGGATGGGATGGGATGGAGTGGGATGGGATGGGATGGGATGGGATGGAGTGGGATGGGATGGGATGGGATGGGATGGGATGGGATGGAGTGGGATGGGATGGGATGGGATGGGATGGGATGGGATGGAGTGGGATGGGATGGGATGGGATGGGATGGGATGGGATGGGATGGGATGGGATGGGATGGGATGGGATGGGATGGAGTGGGATGGGATGGGATGGGATGGAGTGGGATGGGATGGGATGGGATGGGATGGGATGGAGTGGGATGGGATGGGATGGGATGGGATGGAGTGGGATGGGATGGGATGGGATGGGATGGGATGGGATGGGATGGAGTGGGATGGGATGGGATGGGATGGGATGGAGTGGGATGGGATGGGATGGGATGGGATGGGATGGAGTGGGATGGGATGGGATGGGATGGGATGGGATGGGATGGAGTGGGATGGGATGGGATGGGATGGGATGGGATGGGATGGGATGGGATGGGATGGGATGGGATGGGAGGGGATGGGATGGGATGGGATGGGATGGGATGGAGTGGGAGGAGATGGGATGGGATGGAGTGGGAGGAGATGGGATGGGAGGGGATGGGATGGGATGGGATGGGATGGGATGGGATGGGATGGGATGGGATGGAGTGGGATGGGATGGGATGGGATGGGATGGGATGGGATGGGATGGGAGGGGATGGGATGGGATGGGATGGGATGGGATGGGATGGGATGGAGTGGGAGAGGATGGGATGGGATGGAATGGGAGAGGATGGGATGGGATGGGATGGGATGGGATGGGAGGGGATGGGATGGGATGGGATGGGATGGGATGGGATGGAGTGGGATGGGATGGGATGGGATGGGATGGGATGGGATGGAGTGGGATGGGATGGGATGGAGTGGGATGGGATGGGATGGGAGGGGATGGGATGGGATGGAGTGGGATGGGATGGGATGGGATGGGATGGGATGGGATGGGATGGGATGGGAAGGGATGGGAGGGGATGGGATGGGATGGGATGGGATGGGATGGGAGGGGGTGGGAGGGGGTGGGAGGGGGTGGGAGGGGGTGGGGTGGAGTGGGATGGGATGGAATAGGATGGGATGGGCACAGGGACAGGGACATGACAGTGGTGGTGACAGTGACAGTGGCAATGACAAGGACAGTGACAGTGACAGTGATGATGGCAGAGACAGTGACAGTGTCAGTGACAGTGATGGTGATGGTGATGGTGACAGTGATGGTGACAGGGACAGTGACGGTGATGGTGACAGTGTTGGTGATGGTGACAGGGACAGTGATGATGACAGTGGCAGTGACTGAGAGCTCAGGGTGAGGTTTGAGGCTCAGACCAAGTTATTTGAGAAGCTCCTGTCAAGTCCTGGGATGCAGGAAACCCCCTTGGCTTCCAAACCCCTCCCCGAGAGGACCCCGAGTGTGGCTGATCCCACTTTTGGCTCGGATTATGTGAAAGGGTTGAGTTACAGAGGGCAGATTAACCCTGTCCCGTGGGTTTGAATGGTGGCAAATCAGAGGTGTTTGATTTGTATCAAACTGATTTATATCAAATGATTTGTCACGACAAATGAGCAAACAAAGGAGCCCCAGGTGAGCTCAGCTGGGCAGAGCCCGGTGCTGGTGACACCCAGGGGTGGGGTGTCACAGCCTGTGATCCTGCCAGAGGTTTTAATTTGGGGAACTGCAGAGTTGGGACGAAACCACTTTGTCCCAATGGCAAACCAGATACGTTTGTGTGAAGTGAATTATTTATTGTGGCAAATGATCTTAATCAGAATTATTTACTAAGCAGTGTAAAAGCTACAAACTCCCGGTAGAGTAAAACATGACCTGAGATACAACAGCGCTCTGCAGCAGAGCAGTTGTGTTAATTAACTGGGAGTGGAGATTGATGTAAATGCCCACCCAAGGACCATCTCCCTCTGCCTGGGAGGATCATCCCAAAGCTCCTGGAGCTCCGGCAGTCTCGGAAGAGGCTGCCGGAGCTCCAGGAGCGTTGGGATGATCCTGGCCTTCCAGGGAGCAGCTTGTCTGCCAACTCCTGCTTCCCAGAGCAGGGCTGTGTGTTTGCAGGGATGAACCAGGCTGGGTTTGGCACAGCTCGAGCCCCCTGGCACCAGCAGTGCCTTACCGCCCAGAGCTGGCATTATTTGCGTTCTCTGGGCTTTGTCAGGGCAGACCACCCCATGCCAGCACCCCTGGGTGCTGACCACCCCCCTGCCCCTCCACAGGCACCCCGTCCCCCTGCGAGCCCAACGAGTTCAAGTGTGCCAACGGGCACTGCGCCCTCAAGCTCTGGCGCTGCGACGGCGAGAACGACTGCGGGGACGGCTCCGATGAGAGCGACTGCCGTGAGTGTGGGGGGCTTGGGGACACATGGAGGGGGGACAGGGCCACGGGTGACACCGTGCCCCCCTCCCTGCAGCCACCAAGGCGCCCGGGGCGGCGTGCGGGCCGGCGGAATTCCGGTGCGTGTCCAGCGGGAGCTGCATCCGGGCGAGTTATCAGTGTGACAGGGAGCCCGACTGCCCCGACCGCAGCGACGAGGTCGGCTGTGGTGAGTGACACTTGGGGGGATGTGGGGACACTGTGCCAGGTGTGCCCTGCCCTGCCCTGTGGCCCAGGGACACTGTGTCGTGGCACCGGGTGGGGACATTGTACCTGGGGACACTGCCACGGCATCAGGCTGGGGACACTGTGCCCAGGGATCCTGGCCTGGGGACGCTGTGCCTGCTGACTCTGCTGTGGCACCGGGCTGGGGACATTGTGCCCAAGAGCCCTGTGTCATGGCACTGGGATGGGGACATTGTGCCCAGGGACAGTGTCACGGCACCAGGCTGGGGACATCGTATCTGGGGACATCGTATCTGGGGACATGGCCATGGCACCAGGAGGGGGACACTGTGCCCAAGGGCCCTGTGTGATGGCACTGGAATGGGGACATTACCGTGGCAGCAGGATGGGGACATCGTCCCTAAGGACCCTGCGTTATGGCACTGGGATGGGGTCACTGTGCCCAGGGACCCTGGGCTGTGGCACCAGGATGGGGTCACTGTGCCCAAGAGCCCTGTGTCATGGCACTGGCATGGGGACACTGCTGTGGCACCAGGCTGGGGACACTCTGCCCAGGGACTCTGTGCCATGACACTGGGCTGGGGACACTGAGCCGTGCCAGGGACCTTGTGCCTCAACACCAAACTGGTGACCCTGTGCCCAGGCTGGGCTGGGCACCCCATGCTGGAGACACTGTCCCCAAGCAGTGCCACTCTGGGGACCCTGTGCCACAGCACCGTGCTGGGTGTCACACTGGCAGCTCTGTCCCCAGACTGCTCTGCAAACCCTGTGCCAGTGACCCTGTCCCCAGGGGCATCAGGGGTGGTGGTGGCGATGTCCCCGTCCCCCAGGGGTGCTGTGCAGAGTGGGTGGTGCCAGTGGTGGTGACAATCTTCAACCCCCTGGGTGCCACAGGGGTAGCAGTGTCCCCCGGGGGGGCTGTGTGGGGCAGTGACAGTGACAGGGTGCTGGTGGCAGTGACAGTGACAGGGTGGGGTCGGCAGTGCCCCCGCAGGTGGTGACGCTGCCACGGGAGTCGGTGGTGGCAGTGCCAGGCCAGACCGTCACCTTCACCTGTGTGGCCACCGGTGTCCCCACCCCCATTGTCACCTGGCGCCTCAACTGGGGACACACCCCCAGCAGCCACAGGTGGGTGGGGCTTGGGTGGGTGTGGTCCGGTGGGCGGGGCCTGGGGAGAGGCACAGGGGAGCTGGTGGGGGGTTGGGGAAGGGGTGGGGGGTTGCTTTGGGTGTGGTCTGTGGTGGGAGGGGCTTCAATTTGGGGTGGGGCTGTGGAGGGCGGGGCTTGTGATTTGTGGCTGAGGTGGTGGGAGGAGGGTTGGGTTTGGGGGGTGGGGTCTGTGATGGTGGGAGGGGCTTGTGTTGGGGTGGGTGGGAGGGGCACATAGCAGGTCTGGGCACCCTGTCCTGGGGCTGGGCACCACTGGGTGTGCGGGCTGGGGGTTTACTGGGTGCTTGGGGGTGTGTGACACATGGGGGGTGTGTGGCACGGTGTGTGTGTGGCACGGTGTGTGCCGTGCCCGGGGTGCCAAACATGCCACGCAGGGTGTCGATCGTGAGCGAGGCCGGCCAGGGCACTCTGACCATCCGGGACGTGAAGGAGACCGACCAAGGCGCCTACACCTGCGAGGCCATCAACACCCTGGGCATGGTGTTCGGCATCCCCGACAGCATCCTCACCGTCACGCGCCCCGGTGAGCGCCCGCGCCGCCCCTCTGCCTCCCACCCACCCCGGCGTGGCACTGCCCCCTCACCCCCTGCCTCGCCCCCGCAGGGCCGTGTCCCGAGGGGCACTTCCAGGTGACAGGGACGTCCCGCTGCCTGCCCTGCTTCTGCTTCGGCGTCACCACCTCGTGTCGCGGCACCGCCCGGCACCGGCACCAGCTCCACCTGCGCTTCGACCGCCCCGACGACACCAAGGGTGAGTCGTGGGGACGAGGGACAGGGGACGAGGGACACGCCAGGGGACGAGGGACAGGGGACAAGGGCTGAGTGTCCCTTTGCAGGTGTCAATGTGACCGTGCCGGCGGCGCCGTCCGCGCCGGTGCTCTCGGCCACCCAGCTCCACGTGGATGCGGCCGTGGAGGAATTCCAGCTGCTGGATCTGTCCCGGCGCTTCCTGGCGCTCGACGTCTTCTGGGCGCTGCCGGAGCCCTTCCTTGGGGACAAGGTGACGCCGGGGTGGGGACAGGGTGGGGGACGCCAGCGGCACGGCTGCTGACAGCCCGCTGTGCTGGCAGGTGGATGCCTACGGGGGAGCGCTGAGCTACGGGGTGCGGTACCGGCTGGGCCGGGGGCCCCCCGAGCCCACCACCCACCCCGACCTGCTGCTGCGGGGCCACGGGCGGCAGCTGCGGGCACGGGCTGGTGCCACCCAGCCCAACATCCTCAACCGGCGGCACGTGCCCCTCACCGAGGTGGGTGGGAGGAGGGCAGGGATGGTGAAGGTGGTGGTGACGGTGGGTGGGTGATGCCATTGGTGATGGATGAGTGGTGCTGGTGGTGGTGGGTGATGCCAGTGGTGAGTGGGTTATGGTGGTGATGGAGAAGAGGTGATGCTGGTGGTGAGTGGGTTATGGTGGTGATGGAGGAGAGGTGGTGCTGGTGGTGGATGGGTGATACTGGTGGGAGGATGGGTGATGGTGGTGCTGGATGGGTGATACTGGTGAGGGGATGGGTGATGGTGGTGCTGGATGGGTGATACTGGTGGTGAGTGGGTGATGGTGGCGGGTGGGTGATGGTGGTGGGTGATGGTGGTGGGTGATGGTGGTGAGTAGGTGATGGTGGTGGGTGATGGTGGTGGGTGATGGTGGGTGGGTGATGTCATTAGAGACGAGTGAGTGATGCTGACGATGGGTACGTGATGCCAGCGATGCCAGGTGGGCGGTGCCAGCAGTGCCAGTGGGTTGATGCCAGCACTGCCACCAGCCCGCTGTGACACCACTGTCACCACCCCTTGACAGGATCACTGGGAGGACGAGCAGGGTGCCCCTGTGAGCCGGGAGCTGCTGCTGCTGGTGCTGCAGGGGCTGGAGGGCATCTTCATCCGGGCGGTGTACGACGGGCGCATGGCCAGCGTGGGGCTCAGCGATGTGGCCATGGATGTCACCAGCGCCGGGGACACCGGCCTGGGGCCGGCTGGCGACGTCGAGGAGTGCAGGTGACCGCTGGCGGCCAGGGCTCGGTGCCACCGCTGCTGTGATGATACCACGATGCCACCGTGCTACTGCTGTGTCCCCAGGTGTCCCGTGGGCTACACGGGGCTGTCGTGCCAGCGCTGTGCCCCCCGCTTCGAGCGTGTGACCAGGGGACCCTACCTGGGGACCTGCTCCGGTTGCGGCTGCCACGGCCACTCCAGCACCTGCGACCCCGTTTTTGGGCACTGCCTGGTAAGGGGCTGGGGGGGGGTGACAAGGTGACAGAGGAACGGGGACAGGGCAGAGTGGCACAGTGTCACCACCCCCCTGTGACACGTGTGCCCCCCACCTCCCCCAGAACTGCCAGCACAACACGGAGGGGCCACAGTGTGAGAAGTGCAAACCTGGGTTCTTCGGCGATGCCACCAAGGGCACGGCCACCGCCTGCCACCCCTGTCCCTGTCCCTACACGGAGCCCTCACGCAGGTGGGTGACACCCCCAGGACAACCAGTGACACCCTCAGGACCCCCAGTGACACCCCCAGGACCCCCAGTGACACCCCCAGGACCCTCAGTGACACCCCTGGGACACCCTAGTGCCACTACCCCAGTGATACCCTTCCTTATGGAGGAGAACTGGAGGAGGTGCTGGGCTATACTGAGAGCAATAAAGGCACCCCCAAAGCCCACAGTGGTTCATACTGGTCCACAGTATGAACATACTGGTCCATACTGGTCCCGACTGGTCCATACTGTCCCCCACAGGTTCTCAGAGTCGTGCTTTCTGGACACGGACGGCCAGGCCACCTGTGACGCCTGCGCTCCTGGATACGCCGGCCGGCGCTGTGAGAGGTGGGTGGGGGGTCCCTGTAACCCCCTCACTCCTCACCCACCCCTCACCCCACAATTACCCTCCAATCACCCCCCAATCACCCCCCAATCACCCCCCATCCCCACAGGTGTGCCCCGGGCTACGAGGGAGATCCCATCCAGCCGGGCGGCAAGTGCACCCCAATCGGTGAGTGGATGGGGATGGTTGGGGGGTGCCCACCCCCACCCTGTGGGTGCCCCTCACCCTCACCCTGCTGCCCACAGGTCAGGAGCTCGTCAAGTGTGACACCCGTGGGGGCCAGGACGAGGCTGGTGGCACCTGTCGCTGCAAGGTGAGGGCAGGGGCTGGGGGCAATGGGGGGCAACGGGGGGGCAACAGGGGAGTGGGGGCTGCCATCCCCCCCAGCACCCACTTTGGTCCCTGGGGTACCCAGTCCCATCACCCCACAGCACCCATCGCACCCCCACCCCACCCCACCCACTCCAACCTCCCAGTGGCACCCAGTCTGACCCCCCTAGCACCCAGTCCAACCTCCCAGTGGCACCCAGTCTGACCCCCCCTAGCACCCAGTCCAACCTCCCAGCCTGACCCCCCACTACACCCAGTCTGCTCCCTGGGGCCCCCAGTCTGACCCCCACCAGCACCCATCCCACCCCAACCCCATGGCACCCAGCCCAACTCCCCATTGGACCCTCTCCAGTGCCCCCATAACACCCAGTCTGATCCCTGGGGCACCCAGTCCCACCATCCCACCCCCAGCACCCACGACAAACCACCCCACAGCACCCAGTCTGACCCCCAGCCCCCACCCCAACCCCCCCAGCACCCATCCCACCCCCTCCCCACGGCACCCAACCCACCCCTGGCCCCTAGTCCTGCCCCCCTGACCCCCGTCTGTGCCCCCCAGCCCAACGTGCGGGGCCGGCTCTGCGACTCGTGCGCCGCTGGCACCTTCCACCTGAGCGCTGCCAACCCCGCGGGCTGCCTGCCCTGCTTCTGCATGGGGCTGTCCCGCTCCTGCGCCAGCTCCGCCTGGCACCGCCACCAGGTACGGCCCGAGTGGGGCACGGGGGGGGGCGGCACAGGGCACAGCGTGCCGGGCAGTGCCGCGCCATGCCGGGCAGTGCCATGCCATGCCATGCAGTGCCACGGCGCACCGTGCCCACCGCGCTCCCTCCCCAGGTGCTGCTGAGCTCGGAGGACTCTGCCCCGCTGCCCTTGGCCAACGTGTCAGGCACCCCCCTGGCAGGGGCCGTGCCCCGCTTCGTGTCCCCGCGGGAGCTGCTCCTCGACACCTTCCGGGACCTGCCACGGGGTGTCCTGTACTGGGTGCTGCCACCGCCCTTCGCCGGGGACAAGGTGACACTGCCGGGCCACCCTGAGCTCACCGTGTCCCCAGTGCCAGCTTAGGGACAGGGTGACACCCCCAAACCACCCTGAGCTCACCGTGTCCCCAGTGCCAGCTCGGGGACAGGGTGGCCCTTGGGTGACCTGTGGGTCACACTGAGCTCACCGTGTCCCCACTGCCATCCCAGGGACGGGGTGACACCCTCGAGCTGTGCAGAGTTTCATGTCACCTGCTGCCAGTTCTGGGGGGACAGGGTGACACCCCTGAGCTGACCTGAGCCCCATAGTGTCACCTGCTGCCACTCTGGGGGGACAGGGTGACACCCTCAAATCATACTGAGCTCACCTTGTCCCCCAGCACTGCATAGGGCGGGATGGGGTGACACCCCTGGGCCACCCTGAGCCTCACAGTGTCACCTGCTGTCCCTCTGTGGGGACAGGGTGACCCCCAGCCAAGCTGAGTGTCCCCCGCAGGTGACGTCATACGGGGGGGAGCTGCGGTACACAGTGACACACCGTGCCCCCCCGGGGGCACCCCTGCCCCCCCGGCACCCCGATGTCCTGCTCCAGGGTAACGGGATCCTCCTGGAGCACTTCTCCAGTGCCACCCCCCCTGCTGGCGTCCCCACCACGGTCACCGTGCCCATCCGAGAGGTGAGGGGGGGTTCACGTCAGTGGGGACACCAGCAAGGGGGACAGGGGGGGACACGGGGTGTCCTGGGGGTTGCACTGGGTGCTGTGGGGTCGAACTGGGTGCAATGGGGCAGGGGTGAAATGATGCCATGGACAGGTGGGTTTGGGTGTCCCAGTGGCCTGGATGTTCAGGGGGTTGGACTGGGTGTCCCATGGGGGGGCTGGACTGGGTGCTATGGGGCATGGGGTGGGCTGGGTGCTTATGGAGGAACTGGGTGCCCCAGGGGTCAGGCTGGGGGCCATGGGAGGGTTGGGCTGGGGGATTGAACTGGGTGCCAGGGAAGGGTGGGATTGTTTGCCCCACGGATTGGATTGGGTGTCATGGTGGGGGTCAGACGGGGTGCTGGGGGCGGGTTGGACTGGGTGCTATGGGGGGTCAGACTGGGTGCCCCGTGGATTGGATTGGGTCCTGTGGGGGCCCAGAGTGGGTGCTGTGGGGCAGGATGTGGGAGGAGAGGGAATGGGTGCCCCAGGGGTCAGGCTGGGTGCCATGGGGGGTCACCCCGGGTGCCTGGGGGTCGGGCTGTGCGCAGTGGGGGACAGCAGCACCCCTGTGACCCCGGTGTGCCACAGGGCGCCTGGCACCGCGCGGACGGGCATGATGCCACCCGCGAGCACCTCCTGATGGCCCTGGCTGACGTGGACCTGCTCATGATCCGGGCATCCTACTCGGAGCAGCCGGAGCAGAGCAGGTGGGTGCCTCGGGGTGGGGGGCACAGGTGGAGGGTGGCAGGGTGGTGGTGACGTGCCCTGTGTCCCCGCAGCCTGGCCGACGTCAGCCTGGACGTGGCAGTGCCACACGCCACCGGCCGCCCGCCCGCGCTGGAGGTGGAGGATTGTGCCTGCCCACCCGGGTACCGAGGGGCCTCCTGCCAGGTGAGACCCCCCCGGGGTCCCCTCAGCACCTTTGGGGTCCCCTCACTGCCCCACCAAGCCGTGTCCCACCCCGCTGTCACCGTGTCCCCCCTAGGACTGTGACACCGGCTACACCCGCAGCAGCGCCGGGCTCTACCTGGGCACCTGCGAGCCGTGCCAGTGCCACAGCCACGCCAGCGAGTGCCACCCCGACACCGGCGTCTGCCAGGTGAGCTGGGCATGGCCAGGGGACACACCCTGGGCGCCCCCATGGTGGGGACAGCGGTGCCATCACCCCGGTGCTTTACAGGGCTGCCGGGATCACACGGAGGGACCGCACTGTGACAAGTGCCAGCCCGGCTACTACGGCGATGCCACCCGGGGCACCCCGGGCGACTGCCAGCCCTGTCCCTGCCACGGGCCCCATGGGGACTCCCAGTAGGTGCCACCCCCTGCTCCCCCACAGCCCCGGGGACGCTGGCAGGGTGTCACCTGTCCCTTTGTCCCCTCTGCAGGGTGAGCAAGATCTGTTTCGAGGACACGGACGGGCAGCCCACCTGCAGCGCCTGCGCCCCGGGGCACAGCGGGCGCCTTTGCGAGAGGTGACAGGGACACCAGGGCGGGCTGGGGGGTGGCTCTGGGGTGAGCCCCCCTCCTCACTGCCTTTTCTTGGGGTGTCCCCCCATAGGTGCTTGCCTGGCTATGTGGGGGACCCTCCACGGGGACAGCCGTGCCAAGGTGAGGGTCATGGCAGGGGGGAGCCGTGTCCCTGTGAGGGCACTGAGGGGGGGTTGTGTCTGACTCTTGTGTGTGTGTCCCCACCTCCAGTGCCCGGTGTCCCTGGGGGGCAGTGCCAGTGTGACCCCCGTGGCAGCACCAGCGAGGGCTGCGATGCCAGCGGGCAGTGCCGCTGCAAGGTGAGCCTCGTGTGCCCCTCCCCGACCTGAGGAGGGGCCTCAGGGCGACGTCACCACCACCCCGTGTCCCCCTCCAGGCAAACGTGGAGGGTCCCCACTGTGCCACCTGCCGTGCCCACCACTTCCACCTGAGCTCGGCTGAGCCAGCCGGGTGCCTGCCCTGCTTCTGCATGGGCATCGTGCAGCACTGCGCCAGCACCGGCCTGGCCCGCGGCACCGTGAGTGTCCCCCCTGCCCCAGGGTGCCCTCAGGGTGCCCCCAGGGTGCCCCCCCTGTCCCTGACCCCGCTGACCCCCTCCAATCCCTCAGGTCCAGACGCCCTTTGCTCCAGGGGATGCCCAGGGGTTCGCCCTGGTGAACCGGCAGCGCAGCACCCGCGTGGGCAGCGGCTTCGGGGTCCAGCCGGGCACCCCCCACCCTGTGCTGACCTATGAGCGCTTCGGGGAGCTGCCCCCCGACTCCTACTACTGGCAGCTGCCACCCCCCTACCAGGGGGACAAGGTAAGGGGGGGATGCCCCCAGGGGGACGGGGTGCCCATGGGAGCACCCAGGCAGCCAGGGCTGCACCCCCTCCCCACGGGCACCCCTGGGTGCTGCCGGAGGGGAGGTGGGCACAGCCTCTTCATCTCTGCCCTTTCCTTCTTCCCTTTTGCTTCTTCCTTTTCCCATTTCTTCTTTCTTTCTGCTTCTTCTTTATTCCTTTTCCCTTCTTCCTTTCCCCTTCTCCCTTCACCCTTCCCTGTTTCCTCTTTTCCCCTCTCCTCTTCCACCTTGTCTTTTTCCCCTTTGCCCCTTTCCCTTTTCCTATACTTTCCCCTTTCTCATCCCTGTCTTGTCCCACCCCATACCCATCATCAACCCCATTCTTTTCCTCTTCCCTTTCCTCCTCCCTTCCCCTCCCCTCCTCTCCCATCCCATGTCCTCCCCTCCCCATTTTCTTGCCATCCCTATCCTGTTCCCATTCCCCTTTTCCCGTCCCTTTCCTCTTCCTCATCCCTATTTCATCTCATCACCTTTGCCATCCCCACCCCTGTCCCCATCATCCTCATCCTCTTCCCTTTGCCCTTCCCTTCCCATCCCATTCCCTTTCCCTTCCCCATATTTCTCGCACCCTTCCCCTTCCCGCTCCCATCCCGCTCCCGTGTCCCTGTCCAGGTGGGTTCCTACGGTGGGCGGCTGCGCTACACCCTCACCTACACCCCGGGGGGCCCGGGAGCCCCCCAGCCCGACGCCGACATCCAGATCACGGTACGGGGCAGCTCTTTGGGTGGCACAGGGACAGGGGGGTGGCACAGGGACAGGGGGGTGGCACAGGGACAGGGGGGTGGCACCAGGACCCCCCTGACCCCCCCCTATCCACAGGGCAACGACATCACGCTGGTGGCCCATCAACCCGACCTGCCCCCGCGGACCCCCCAGGCCTTCGAGATCATTTTCCGGGAGGTAGGAGGGGGCGGGTGGCTTCTGTCCCCAGTGTCCCCTTTCCCTGGGTGTGTCCCCCCCGTGACCCCCCCTGTCCCCTCAGCAATACTGGCAGCGGCCGGACGGGCAGCCAGCGACGCGGGAGCACCTGCTGATGGCCCTGGCGGACCTGGACGAGATCCTGATCCGGGCCACCTACTCCACGAGCACGGCCTCGGCTGGCATTGCCAACGTGGCCATGGACGTGGCTGTGCCCCCCCAGCCCGGCCTGCCCCCCGCCCTCGAGGTGGAGGAGTGTCGCTGCCCCCCTGGTTACCATGGGCTGTCCTGCCAGGTGGGCCCAGTGTCACCCTGTCACCCCTCCAGTGTCACCCCAGCACCCCAGTCGTGTCCCTATCCTCCATCCCAGTATCACCCCCATCATTGCACCCCCCCCAGCATCTCCCCATCACCCTCCAGCATCCCCAGCCTCACCCCTATCAACCCTCCATCCTCCCCCAGTAACACCCCCACCACCCCTTCACCCTCATTATCCCCCTGTTATCCCCCATCACCTCCTATCACCCCAATTGTCCCTTCCATCACCCCCACTATCTCCCCACCACCCCAGTCCTCCCCCCCATCACCCTCAAAGTCCCTCCACCATCATCCCCCCCAGTGTCCCCATCACTGCCCATCATCCCCAGCATCCCCCCTAGGATTGCCCCCAGGACCCTTACATCATCTCCAGCATCCCTCATCACCCCCCCTTCACCTCCCTGGCAGCTCCCCCCCATCACACCCCATCATCTCCCCCATTATCGCCCCCATTCCCCCATCATCCCCACATCCCCCCCCATCACCCCAGCACCCCCCATTCCCCCATCAGCCCCCCATCACCCTCCCATCCCCTCCCCCCTCGCCCCCCCACCCCACACCCCTCTCCCTGTGTGTGTGGGGGTCCCTGACTGTCCTCTCCCACAGGACTGTGCCCCCGGGTACACCCGCACCGGGGGGGGTTTGTACCTGGGGCACTGCGAGCTGTGCGAGTGCAACGGGCACTCCGAGAGCTGCCACCCCGAGAGCGGCGCCTGCTCCGTAAGGGCCTGCGGCGGGCGCGTTTTGGGGGGGGCCGTGGTGGCATCCCGGCCCTGACCCCCCCCGATCTGTGCTGCCCACACCCAGGGGTGCTTGCACAACACGGCAGGGGACTTCTGTGACCAGTGTGCCCCCGGCTTCTACGGGGACGCCACGGCCGGGACCCCCGAGGACTGCCAGCCCTGCGCCTGCCCCCTCCCGTACCCCGAGAACCAGTGGGTGCCAGGGCAGGGATGGGGGGAGAGGGGCTGGGGGTGCTGGCAGGGGCTGTGCCCCCACCCGTGCCATGTCCCTGCAGGTTTTCCAGGACGTGTGAGAGTTTGGGAGGTGGCGGGTACCGCTGCACCGCCTGCGAGCCGGGCTACACCGGGCAGTACTGCGAGCGGTGAGGCTGCACCCCGAAACACACCCCGGTGTACCCCCATATACCCCCCACATACCCACCCTCATGGGCTCAACCCCATGGGCTCATCCCCAAAAACCCACCCCCATGGGCTCCACCCCCTATACCCACCCCCATATACACACCCCTAAATACCCACCCCCACGGGCTCACCCCATTTCCACCCCCAAAACCCACCCCCATGGGCTCACCCCCAAAAACCCACCCCCATGGGCTCACTCCATTTCCACCCCCAAAACCCACCCCCATGGGCTCAACCCCATATACCCACCCCCAAAAACCCAACCCCATGAGCTCCACCCCCTATACACACCCCCATATACACACCCCCAAAAACCCACCCCCATGGGCTCAACCCCATGGGCTCACCCCCAAAAACCCACCCCATGGGCTCACCCCAACATTTCCACTCCCAAAACCCACCTCCATGGGCTCCACCCCCTATACCCACCCCCAAAAACCCAACCCCATCAGCTCACCCCATTTCCACCCCCAAAACCCACCCCCATGGGCTCAACCCCATATACCCACCCCCAAAAACCCACCCCCATGGGCTCAACCCCATGGGCTCAACCCCTATACACACCCCCATATACACACCCCCAAAAACTCAACCACATGGGCTCAACCCCATGGGCTCCACCCCCTATACACATCCCCATATACACACCCCCAAAAACCCACCCCACGGGCTCACCCCTTTTCCACCCCCAAAAACCACCCCCATGGGCTCACCCCCATATACCCCCCTCCAAAACCCCACACTCACATATCCACCCCCATGGGCTCACCCTCTTATATCCACCCCCTCCAAAACCCCACCTCAGTAGGTTCACCCCCATATATCCACCCTGATGTACCCACCCTAATGGGCTCAGTCCCAAATACCCACCCCCATATACCCACCCCTATGGGCTCACCCCAACATACCCACCCCCAAAACCCCACCCCCATATATGCACCCTCGTGGGCTCACCTCATATACCCCACCCCATGTACACACCCCCAAATATCCACCCCTATGGACTCACCACAACAAATCCACCCCAAAAGCCCATCCCCCATGGACCTACCCTCAAAACTCACCCCCAAAACCCCCCCACCATGGGCTCACCCCCATATACACACCCTTATATAACCACCCCCATGGGCTCACCCCCATATACCCGCCCCAAATCCACCCCCATGGGTTCACACCCATATACTCACCCCCAAACCCACCCTGATGTGCTCACCCCGGATTCCCACCCCCAAAAACCCACCCCCATGAGCTCACCCTGTATTCCCACCCCCAAAAACCCACCCTGATGTGCTCACCCCGCATTCCCACCCCCAAAAACCCACCCTGATGTGCTCACCCTGATGGGCTCACCCCAACACACCCCCCTCAAAATGCTCACCCCAATACACCCACCCCAAAGTGTTCACCCTGACACACCCACCCCGATGCACTCATCCCGATGGACTTCCCCTAACAGACCCACCCCAAAATGCTCCCCCTTCTTATACCCACCCCAAGAGACCCACCCCAAGTGCTCACCCCTATACCCACCTTGACACAGTCACCCCGATATGCCCACCCCCATATACCCACCCTGACGTGCTCACCCCATGAGCTCACCCCAGTCTATCCATCCTGATGGGCTCACCCTGATCATCTGCACCCCAAAACACCCATCCCAGTACACCTACCCCAGTGGCCTCACCCTAATATACTCACCCCAAAATGCTCACCCTCATACCCGCCTTGATACAGTCACCATGATATACCCACCCCATTACACCCACCCCAATATCCCCACCCTGATGTGCTCACCCAAATAGCTGCACCCCAATATCCTCACCCCAGTTTACCCACCCCAATAGGCTCACCCCAATAGGCTCACCCCAATATACACACCCCAATATGCTCACTGCCTTGTAGGTACCCCAATATGCTCACCCTATAAACCCACCCCGATGGGCTTACCCCAATATACCCACCTTATGTACCCTAACGTGCTCACCCCTTTATGCACCCCAATGGTCCCACCCCAATATACTCACCTTAGGCACCCCAATATACTCACCCCATATACCCACCCTGATGCACCCACCCCAATATACCCACCCCTTGTAGCCCAACATATCACCCCCAAATATATCCCAATATACCCTGATGCACTCACCCCTATATACCCACCCCATGTCCCCCAACATATCACCCCCAAATATACCCCAATATACCCACTCCAGCACACCCTCCCCTTTGTGCACCCCAATACACCCTCCCCAACGTACCCACCCCCTATACCCCAGTGTTCTCACCCCCATATACCCCCCCCACCCCAAACACGCCCCGAGGCACCCCCATAACGGCGTCCCTGCCCCCACAGCTGCGCCCCCGGGTACCGGGGTGACCCCACGGTGCGCGGGCAGGGCTGTGTCCCCGCGGGCCCCCCGCCCGCGTTGGCTGTGCGGGTGCACCCCCCGCGCACGGCGGTGCCGCGGGGCAGCGCCGTCACCCTGAGGTGCCAGGCCACGGGGGAACCCCCCCTCTACTACCACTGGGTGCGGGAGGACGGCAGAGCCCTCCCCGAGGGCGCCCAGAGCCGCCGACAAGGTACGGGTAGGGGGGACATCACGGTGTCCCCAAGGGGGGTGTGTGGGGTGTCAGCGCCAGCAAGGTATGGGGTGGCTCTGGGCAGCTCGGGGTGACATCAGGGGGTCCCCGAGGGGGGTGTGGGGTGCGCAGGGGCGTCACCTGCGTGTCCCCCAGGAGAAGAGCTGCACTTCCCCAGCATCCAGCCCTCGGAGGCCGGAGTGTACGTGTGCTCCTGCCGCAACCTCCGGCACAGCAACGCCAGCCGCGCCGAGGTCATCGTCACCGGTAGGGTGCTGGCACATGGACTGGGGGGGGAGGGTGTGGAGGGGGGCAGGGTGGGCTCAGCTGTCCCTGTGTGTGGGTGCAGAGACCCCCGACAAGCCCATCACGGTCACCGTGGAGGAGAAGCGGGTGCAGCGGGTGCAGCCGGGAGCCGACGTCACCTTCGTGTGCACCGCCAAGAGCAAGGTGAGGGCAGGGGGCACAGCACAGCGGGGGCTGCAGGGCACCCTCGGGGGGCACAGGGACACCCTTGGGTGACCGTGGGGATGTACAGGGCACGAGAACCTCTGTGGATGCCCATGGGGACATCCAGGGCACAGGGTCACCTTTGGATGCCCATGGGAACATCTCTGGGTGCTCATAGGGTTGTTCAGGTTAAGGTGACACCCCTGGGGGCCCATGGGGGGCACAGGGACACCTATCGTTACCTATGGGGACATCCAGGGCATAGGGACACCTCTAGATGTGCATGGGGTTGTGCAGGGCATGGGGACACCCTTGAGTGCCCACAGGGACACCCGGGGCACAGGGACACCCCTGGGTGCCCCTAGACCCCCCCAAACACCCTTTGATCCCCGTATAGCTCTGTGGGTCACCCCTGGGTACCCACCTCTCCCCGATGCATGCCCAGCCGGGCGTGTGCCCGCCTGGCACGCCCGTGCCCGTGGCCTCAGGCCTGCCCACGTGTCTCCCTGCCAGTCCCCTGCCTACACCCTGGTGTGGACGCGGCAGAACCACGGGACGCTGCCCGCGGGCGCCGTGGACTTCAACGGGATCCTGACGCTGCGTGGGGTGCGGCCCCAGGACGCCGGGGTCTACGTGTGCACCGGCTCCAACATGCTGGACATGGACCAGGGCACCGCCACGCTCTACGTCCAGGGTCAGCCCCACCCGCGGCCGTGGGCACAGGGGGCCCTGAGACCACAGGGAGGGGCACCAGGGGGGCCCTGAGACCATGGGGATGGGGGCATGTGGGTCCTGGCACCAGGTGGATGGGCACCTGTGTGTCCTGAGACCATAGGGATGGGCATCAGGGGGTTCTGGTACCATGGGGATGGGGACCCATGAGCTCTGGTGATGGGGGGTGGGCACCTGTGGGTCCTAATGCCATGAGAATGAGCACCCGTGGGTTCTGAGACCACAGGGATGGGCACCAGGGGGTTCTGGTGCCATGGGGATGGGCACCTGTGAGTCCAGAGACCATGAGGATGGAGAGCTCTGCTGATGGGGGGTGGGCACCTGTGGGCCCTGGCACCACAGTGGTGGGCAGGTTCAGTGCCCAGACCCCGGGGCGATGGGCACACTCCCCTGACACCCCCCACCCTCTTGCAGCCGCCTCGAAGACTCAGATGTTTTACGGCCCCGTGGAGTTCATGGAGGGGCACAGACCGGGTGAGTCACCCTGGGGGTCTCCCGGGGTGGGGTTCCACACGCTGCCCCACCTGCTGCATGCTGGGGCTCCACCGCTCACCCCGCTGCCAGCCGTGCCACGCTGCCCCCGCTTCCCACCGCCCCACCAGCACGGGGGGGGGGGGCCTGGCGAGCCCTGAGCCCCCTCCTCCCCCCCCCCCCGGTGTAACCCCAGCCGGCACCGCCGCCGCCCCCACCGCCAGCGTGGAGCCGGCGCAGCTGAGCGTGGCACCGGGGCAGCCGGCAGAGTTCCGCTGCGTGGGCACCGGCAGCCCCGCGCCCACCCTCGAGTGGCTCGGTAGGTGCCCGCAGGGGACGGGGGGGACACTGTCACGGGGTGTGGGGACGCGCTGGTGGGGAGGTGACACCGGCTGTGCCCCCGCAGGAGCGCTGCCGCCGCAGGCCGTGGTGCAGGGCGGGACGCTGCGGTTCGGCGCCGTGGAACCCGCGGACGAGGGGCACTACGAGTGCCGGGCACGCAGCAGCGCCGGGCAGCACACGGCACGGGGGTACCTGCACGTGCAAGGTGAGCCGTGTCACCGTCGTCCCCACCGCCCCTGCTGTCCCCGTCATCCCCATTGTCCGTCCCAGCGTTCCCAGCATCTCCATCATCCCTGTCACTCCCTCATCCCCATCCCCAGCATCTCCATCATCCCTGTTACCCCATCATCTTCATCACCCCATCGTCCCTGTCACCTCTCTTACTCCCATCATCCCCTATCGTCCCTGTTGTTCCCCATTGTCACCATCTCCCTTGTCCCCATGGTGTGCATCATCTCTGTCATCCTCGTCATCCCCATCACCCTCATCATCCGTGTCACCATCATCCCATGTCACCTCCCATTTTCCATCCCCCTCATTCCCATCATCCCTGTCACCATCATCTCTGTCACCCCCCATTATCCTCATCATCCCCTCTATCCCCCATCATCCTCCTCATCCCCATCATCCCATTGTCTCATAATTCCCACTGACCCCATCATCCTCATCATCTCCATCATCCCACTGCCCCCATCATCCTCATCATCTCCGTCACCTCCAGTGCCCTTATTGTCCCCCATTGTCCCACCACCCCCATCATTCTTCATTGTCTGCATCACTCGTCACCCCCACTGTCCCCACTGCTTCCATTGCCCCTGTCATCTCCATCATCCCATTGTCCCCATCATCCTCATCATCTCCATCATCTCTGTCACTGCCATTGTCCCCCATTGCACCCATCACCCTCTTTATCCCACTTCCCCCTTCATCCTCTTCGTCAGCAGCACTCATGTCACCCCCATTGTCCCATTGTCCCTAATGTCCCCAGTGCCCCCACTGTCCCAATCACCCCCACCATCTCATTGTCCCTGTCATCCTCGTTGTCCCATTGTTTGGGGACACCCCCATTATCCCCATGATCCTCATCATCTGCATCATTCATGTCATCCTCATTGTCCCCATTATCCTGATTGTCCCCATCACTCCCACTGTCCCATGGTCCCCATCATCCCCATCATTCCCATTGTCCCCATCATCCCTATTGCCCCCATTGTCCCCATCATCCCCATTGTCCTCATCATCCCCTTGTCCCCATCATCCCCACCATCCCATTGTCCCCATCATCCTCACCGTCTGCATCACACAGGTCACCCCCATCATTCCCATCACCTCCATGATCCCATTGTCTCCATCACCCCCATTGTCCCCATCATCCTCATTGTCTGCCTTGCTCATGTCACCCCCGTTGTCCCCACCCCCCCACCCCCCTCTCCCCCACCCCCAGCATCCCCCTGATCCCCCCGTTCCCGCAGCCGCCGGCACGCCTCAGGTGCAGGTGAGCCCGGAGCGGACGGAGGTGCAGGAGGGCTCCACGGTGCGGCTCTACTGCCGGGTCTCGGGGTCCCCCACGGCCACCATCACCTGGGAGAAGCAGGGGGGCACCCTGCCGCCTCAGGTGAGCGGGGCACGGCACCCCTGGGTGCTGGGGTGGGGTGCGGGTGCACCGCGGGTGCCGCTCACACCCGTCCCGGTGCCGCAGTCGCGCTCGGAGCAGGGTGACATCGCCACGCTGGTCATCCCCGCCGTGACGGCGAACGACGGCGGCGTCTACCTCTGCGTGGGCACCAGCGCCGCCGGCACAGCCCGCGCCGCCATCGAGGTGGCCGTGGTGCCAGGTGAGGCGGGTGGGGGACGCCGGAGGGGTTTGGGCGTGGTTTTGGGGGCCACCGCCCACCCGTGTGCCCCGTTTTGCTCCCCGCAGGGGCGGCGCCACCCGTCCGCATCGAGTCCTCGTCGCCATCCGTCGCCGAGGGGCAGACCCTGGACCTGGACTGTGTGGTGGCAGGGCCCGGCTCTGCCACCGTGGTGTGGTACAAGCGTGGGGGCTCCCTGCCCGCCGGGCACCAGGTGGGGCACAGAGGGGTGGGCAGCGCCCCAAATCCTGCCCCGTCCCCTGCTGTGTGACACCAGCGCCTGTCCCCAACCGCAGGTCTCGGGGTCCCGGCTGCGGGTGCCCCATGTGACAGCAGCTGACTCAGGGGAGTACGTGTGCCGGGCCAGCCTGGGGACCACGGTGCGCGAGGCCTCTGTCACCATCACCGTCGTGGCCGCGGCCGGCTCGTCCTACGGTGAGAGCGGGCACGGTGGCACCGCGGGGGACGTGCTGGTCCCCAGCGGGTGGTCACAGCTCTGCCCTCCCCCACAGGACCACCAGCTTCGGGTGTCCCTGTGCGGATCGAGGCGTCCTCATCCACCGTGGCCGAGGGACAGACCCTGGACCTCAACTGCGTGGTGGCCGGGCAGGGACAGGCCACTGTCACCTGGTACAAGCGCGGGGGGTCCCTCCCGGCCAAGCACCAGGTAGAGGACGTGGAGGGGGTGTCACCAAGGGGGGACTATGTGGTGACAGGACCCAGCCCCGCCCCTCCAAGGGATGGTGGCTGGGGTTGTGCAAGCCTAGGTGGCCCTGGTGACCCCCCTGTCCCCTCCCCTCAGGTGTCTGGCTCCCGGCTGCGGCTGCTGCAGGTGACGGCGGCCGACTCGGGCGAGTACGTGTGCCGGGTGACCAGCGGGGCCACCACCAGGGAGAGCGCGGTCATGGTCACCATCCAGCCCAGCGGGGCCGGCGCCTACCGTGAGTGGGGACAACAGGGGGGTGGCAGTGCCAGCGGGGGAGCCCTGTGTGCCTCAGCACTGAGCCATGGCTGCTGTGGCCTGCCATTGTCACTGGTGTCACTGGTGTCACCTCCTGTGTCTGTCCCCAGCCCCAGGCAACACCACCCCCCTGCGCATCGACTCCCCGTCCTCCGCCGTGGTCGAGGGACAGACCCTGGACCTCAACTGTGTCATCGCCAGTGGCCCTGCCCAGGCCACTGTCACCTGGTACAAGCGCGGGGGGACCCTCCCGGCCAAGCACCAGGTAGGGGACACGGAGGGGACGTCACCGAGGGGGTGAATAAGGTTGACCCCCAGCTCCGTGCTATGCTGGGTGGCCCTGGGCAAGTCCAAGTGACCCCACATAGGATCAGGAAGCTCCACCCAAGCCCTGGTGGCCCATGCAAGGTCAGGTGGCCCTGGGCAAGCCCAAGTGACCCCACACAAGCCCTGGTGGCACATACAAGGTTGTGTTGCCCATGGAAGCCCATGCGAGTCCAAGTGCATGGTCAGGTGGCCCCATCCAAGCCCAGGTGGCCCATGTGAGTCCTGGTGGCCCCATTCAAGCCCAGGTGGCCCCATTCAAGCCCAGGCAGCCCATGTGAGTCCTACTGACCCCATTCAAGCCCAAGTGGCCCATGCAAGCTCTGGTGGCCCATTCAAGCCCACATGGCCCCATGGAAGCCTAAATGGCCCCATACAAGTCCCAGCAGCCCCATGGAAGCCCTGGTGGCCCTGGTGACCCCCCTGTCCCCTCCCCACAGGTGTCTGGCTCCCGGCTGCGGCTGCTGCAGGTGACAGCGGCCGACTCGGGCGAGTACGTGTGCCGGGTGACCAGCGGGGCCACCACCAAGGAGACCTCCATCATGGTGACCATCCAGCCCAGCGGGGCCGGCGCCTACCGTGAGTGGGGACAGGGCACACAGGAGGTTACCCATGGGTGGGTGTCACTGCCCTGCAGTGTCCTGGGATCCGGGGTGAATCGTTCCCTGGAGAAGACACCCTGTGCGTGCCCATCCCAGATTCCTGGGCTCCCAGTGTCCCTTGGAGGGTCACGTGTGGCGGTGGCGGTGACCTCTAACCCTTCCCATCCCCAGCCCCGGGCAACACGACCCCCCTGCGCATCGAGTCGTCATCCCTGTCATCCCCCGTGACCGAGGGACAGACCCTGGACCTCAACTGTGTCATCGCCAGCCCTGCCCAGGCCACTGTCACCTGGTACAAGCGCGGGGGGACCCTCCCGGCCAAGCACCAGGTAGGGGACACTGAGGAGATGTCACCAAGGGGGGAGGGGGGTGACCCACAGCTCTGTGCAAACTCAGGTGGCCCCACACAAGCCCAGGTGACCCCAGATCACTTGGCCCTGGGCAGGCCCAGGTGGCCTCATGACTGTGGGAGCCCAAGTGACCCATGCAAGCCCAGGTGACTCCATACAAGCCCAGGTGGCCCAGGGAAGCCCGAGTGTCCCTGTGCAGACTCGAGTGGCCCTGTGCCATCCCAGATGGCCCTGTGCCAGTGCTGATGGCCGTGGTGACCCCCATGTCCCCTCCCCTCAGGTGTCTGGCTCCCGGCTGCGGCTGCTGCAGGTGACAGCGGCCGACTCTGGCGAGTACGTGTGCCGGGTGACCAGCGGGGCCACCACCAAGGAGATCTCCATCATGGTGACCATCCAGCCCAGCGGGGCCGGCGCCTACCGTGAGTGGGGACAGGAGGTGACAGGGGGGCAGGGGACAATGCCACAGGGCGAGAGGTGACCTTCCCCTCTCTGTCCCCAGCTGCTGGTGTCACCCCCCCAGTGCGCATCGAGTCCTCATCCTCCTCCGTGGCTGAGGGACAGACCCTGGACCTCAACTGCATCGTAGCCGGGCAGGGACAGGCCACTGTCACCTGGTACAAACGTGGGGGGTCCCTCCCGGCCAAGCACCAGGTAGGGGACACCGAGGAGCATTTTGGGGTGGGAATGGGATTTCTGGGGGTGTTGAGGGGTTTGTGTCCCCATTCTCACCTGTGTCACCCCCCCACAGGTGTCGGGCACCCGCCTGCGCATCCCGCAGGTGACGGCGGCCGACTCGGGCGAGTACGTGTGCCGGGTGACATCGGGCAGTGCCACACATGAGACGTCCCTCATCGTCACCATCCAGACCGGCGCCGGCTCCTCTTACGGTACCAGGGGTGGGCGGTGACACAGGGACACAGTGGGGACGCGGTGGTGCCCCCACTGACCCCACTGCCACCCCCAGCCGTCGGTGTCACGCCGCCCGTGAGGATCGAGACCTCGTCTGCTGCCGTCACCGAGGGACAGACCCTGGACCTCAACTGCATGGTGGCAGGACAGGGTCACCCCCATGTCACCTGGTACCGGCGCGGGGGGGCTCTGCCCCCCAACAGCCAGGTGGGACACGGGGGAGGTGGCATCACCCCTCAGGGCACAGCCCCGCGACAGGCACTGATGTGTCCCCATCGTGTCACCTCCCCAGGTGTCGGGGACCCGCCTGCGCCTCGCCCAGGTGGCGGTGGCCGATTCGGGGGAGTACGTGTGCCGGGTGACCCTGGGCAGCGTCACACAGGAGGCGTCTGTCATTGTCACCGTGCCCAGCAGCGCCGGCACCTACTACCGTGAGTGCGAGCGATAGGGCAGCGCTTGGGGACAGTCGGGTGTCACCTCGGTGATCAACGTCCCCTTTCCCTGTCCCCTCCAGCCTCTGGTGCCTCCCAGCCCCTCCGCATCGAGTCCTCATCCTCGGCCATCGCCGAGGGACAGACCCTGGACCTCAACTGCGTGGTGGCCGGGTCTGGCCCCACCACCGTGACGTGGTACAAGCGCGGGGGGTCCCTGCCCGTCGGCCACCAGGTATGACACGGGGGGGGGGCACCTTGAATTTGTCCCATCCCCTTCTCTACGGTGCTGACTTGTCCCCAAATTGTCCCCTTCGAGGTGTCGGGCAGCCGCCTGCGCATCCCCCAGGTGACAGCGGCCGACTCGGGCGAGTACGTGTGCCGGGTGACATCGGGGGGCATCACCCAGGAGACGTCCCTCATCGTCACCATCGATGACGGAGCCAACCCACCCCACTGTGAGTGCCACCCTCGGGGGGATGGATCCCCCCTGGTGTCAGGGACGGCTGGGGACATTCACCCCAACCCTTCCCGTGCAGCCTCTGCCATCACGCCGCCCATCCGCATCGAGTCCTCGGCGTCCTCCGTCACCGAGGGGCAGACCCTGGACCTGGACTGCCTGGTGGCCGGGGAGGGACAGGCCACCATCACCTGGTACAAGCGTGGGGGATCCCTCCCGGCCAAGCACCAGGTAGGAGGGGACACCTGTGGGGTGGGGGACGGTGGCTGTGGGCGGCTGGTTGGTGCCACCACCCGGTGTTGTGATGTCCCCAGATGTCGGGGTCCCGCCTGCGGCTGTCGCAGCTCTCGGTGGCCGACTCGGGGGAGTACGTGTGCCGGGCAGACACGGGCAGCGTGTTCCGCGAGGCCACCGTCACCGTCACCGTCACCTCCCGGGACAGCTCCAGCTACCGTGAGTGCCGCTGTGGGGTGGGGAGGATGACAGGGGGGTGGGGGATGTGGATGACCTCATGTCTTCCCTGTCCCTTTGTCCCCTGCAGGCCTGCAGAGCCCCATCATCTCCATCGACCCGCACAGCATGGCCGTGGCACCGGGCGAAGATGCCACCTTCAAGTGCCGCGTCCACGACGGCGCCCGGCCCGTCAACGTCACCTGGAGGATGGGACCTGGCCAGCACTTCCAAGGTATGGTGGTCCCCAGGGTGGCCCTGGCACGGCCCCCAGGGTGGCCCTGGTGCTGATGGCCCCTCCTTGCCCAGACAACGTGAAGATCAGCACCAATGGCTCTGTCATCTCCATCACCGGCGCCCACGTGGGCAACCAGGGCGCCTACCACTGCGTGGCCTCCAACCGCTTCGGTGTCGCCAGCAGCGTCGTCAACCTCGTGGTGCAAGGTATGAGGTGGCTGTGGTGGCCCTGTCCCTGTCCCTGAGTGCTCCAGATGCCCCCAGGGTGGTGGAATCCCCATTGACATCCTCATGTTGGTGTCTCTCGTGGGCTCCAGGTCTCCCTGGGGGGGTGGTGTCCCCATCCTCATGTTCTCCAGGTGCCCCCAGGGTGATGACATCCCTGTCCCTGTCCCCTTGCTGGTGTCCTCACGCGCTCCAGGCACTGCATGTCCCTTCCATGCTTCACCTGGAGTGGCGGTGCCCGTGTCCCCATGCTGGTGTCCTCCAGGTGCTCCAGGGGTTGTGATGTCCCCATCCCAACGGCGATGTCCTCCACGGGCTCTAGATGTCCCCGTGGATGATATGTCCCCATCCCTGGCTCCTCCATGTGCTCTGGCTGCCCCTGGGATGACGGTGTCCCCATCCCCACTCCATGCTCCTGTCCTTCTCGTGCTCCCGATGTCCCCAAGGTGATGGTGCCCTCACGGTGGTGTCCCCATCCCCACACTCGTGTCCTCCTCCTCCTCCTCCAGGTGCCCCCACCGTGTCGGTGATGCCACCAGGCCCCGTGACGGTGAAGGAGGGCAAATCCCTGAGCCTGGAGTGCCTGGGGCGGGGCGAACCGCGGCCGCTGGTGCGCTGGAGCCGGCTGGGCTCCCGGCAGAAGGTGGAGCACCAAACCCTGCTGCACATGGACAGCCAGGCCATCCTGCAGGTGAGGGGGCACCCCGGGGTGCCACAGGGCACCGGGGGACGCCCAGTGCTCACCCCACACGCTGTCCCCTCACCCAGCTCTCACCGGCCAAGCCGGAGCACGCCGGGACCTACGTGTGCACGGCGCACAGCGCGCTGGGCTCGGCGCAGGCGCGGGTGGACGTGAGCGTGGAGTCGGCGCAGCAGCGGCACCCGGGCGCCCCCGAGGTCACCGCGCCGGCCACCATCACCGTGGTGGCCGGGGACACGGCCACGCTGCACTGCACGGCCAGAGGTAGGGGCAGGAGGGGTGGTGGGAAGGGGACGGGCATGGTGGGTGGTACCTGACGTGGCGGGCACTGCTGTGGCCGTAGGGGACCCAACACCGCACATCGAGTGGTCGAAGCTGCGGGCGCCCCTGCCCTGGCAGCACCGCGTGGTCAACGGGACCCTGGTGATCCCTCGTGCCGCGCAGCAGGACTCGGGCCAGTACATCTGCAACGCCACCAGCCCCGCCGGCTCCACGGAGGTCTTCGTCACCCTGGATGTGGAGAGTAAGGAGGGGTCCCAGGGAGTTGGGTGCCCCTGGGCCCTTCCTGCCGCCTTCACCGCTGGCATCATCCATCCTCGGCTCCCCTCTGTCCTTCCTCTGCACATGCCCATCTCCATCGCTGCATCCACCCTCACATCCAGCCCTCCCTCCCCCACGGGACCATCCTCATCCCATCCCAGCTCTCGTCCTCCTCCTCTCCATCTCCTCTCGAGCTCTGTAACCCAGTCCTTCTCACGGATGTGGCCACCAGCTTGTCCCATCCCCGTGCACATCTGTGTCTGCTTCTGCTTTCTCCTCCCTCCCTCCCTCCTTCTCTCCATCCATCCATCCCTTTCCCCCTCCATCCATCACTCCCCATCCCAGCCATTTATATCTCATCTGCTCTCCCACTCCCTCCATCCATCCCTTCCTCACAGATCCATCCAACCCTCACCCATCCCAACACCCACCCACCTCCACCCCCCCACACCTCCCTGCCCCGCTGACCCATTCCCAGCCCCATCCCCGCTGAGGCTCCGCTCATCCCGCAGCTCCTCCGTACGCCACGGTGCTCCCGGAGGAGGCGGCGGTGCGGGCGGGGGACGCTCTGCAGGTGCAGTGCCTGGCACACGGCACCCCCCCGCTGCACTACACCTGGGCCAAGGTGAATGGGACCCTGTCGGGGCGCGTGTCCCACCGCGCCGGCCTCCTGCGCATCAGCCCCGTCGCCCCCGCCGACGCCGGCACCTACCGCTGCCTGGTCACCAACCGCGTGGGCACCGCCGAGGCCTTCGCCCTCGTGGCCGTCCACGGTGAGCGCTGTGCAGCCGGGGTACTGCTGGGCTCTGCATCCCAGGTACCGCTGGGCTCTGCATCCCGGGTACCGCTGGGCTCTGCATCCCAGGTACCGCTGGGCTCTGCATCCCGGGTACCGCTGGGCTCTGCATCCCGGGTACCGCTGGGCTCTGCATCCCGGGTACCGCTGGGCTCTGCATCCCGGGTTCTGCTGGGCTCTGCATCCCGGGTACCGCTGGGCTCTGCATCCCGGGTTCTGCTGGGCTCTGCATCCCGGGTACCGCTGGGCTCTGCATCGCGGGTACCGCTGGGCTCTGCATCCCGGGTTCTGCTGGGCTCTGCATCCCGGGTACCGCTGGGCTCTGCATCGCGGGTACCGCTGGGCTCTGCATCCCGGGTACCGCTGGGCTCTGCATCCCGGGTTCTGCTGGGCTCTGCATCGCGGGTACCGCTGGGCTCTGCATCCCGGGTACCGCTGGGCTCTGAATCCCACCCGGGTGATACCGGTGCCAGCTGGTGCCATCGATGTCCTATGCCCCTCCCAGGTGGTGCTGCTGAAGGTGTGGACATCGGTGGCGGTCCCCTGGTAGTGCGGGTGACCCCGGGGAGCCTCGTCAAGGGGGTGGGCGGCACTGCTGAGTTCGCCTGCGCCGTGTCCGGGGACCCCCGGGCGCGCGTGGAGTGGCTGAAGGAGGGCGGGGAGCTGCCCCCCACCCACAGCGTGCGGGATGGGGTGCTGCGGTAAGGAGCAGGGGATGGGGAGGTGGGACCCCCACTCTGACTCCCTGTGGGGTCCCTCACCCGGCTGTGTCCCCACAGGATCCCAGAGCTGGCGTGGGGGGCACAGGGGGTGTACGTGTGCCGGGCCAGCGCCCCGGGCGGGCAGGCGGAGGACAGGGCCACCCTCACCGTCCAGGGTAGGAGCAGCACAGGGGCACGGGGGACCCCTGACCTGTCTCCCACAAGCACCTTGGTACTCCCATCTCCCATACCCAGGGGCACCCCAGAACCTTCCATTTCCCTAAATCCATGGGCATCTGGGCACCCCCCAAGTCTCCAATGCCCATCGGCACCCTGAAACCCCAAATTTCTCCCCATGCCCACAGGCACCCCAACACCCTCAATCTCTCCCCATATCCATCACCACCTTGGTACCCCCAATGTCTCCCCATGCCTGTGAGGACCCCAACACCCCCAGTGTTTCCCCATTCCCATTCCCATTCCCAATGGTCCCCTCATCCCCTCGAGCACCCCATTTCTGCCCATCTCCCACTCCTCTGGTGGCACCCTGGACCGTGACACCTCCCTATGCCAGGGGGTCACCCCAAAACCCCGCTGTCCCCCCAAGCTCTCCCCAGGGCCCTGATCAACATCCGGACGGCCGTGCAGACGGTGCTGGTGGGGACGACCGTGGAGCTGGAGTGCCTGGGCTTGGGTGAACCCCGGCCCCACGTCACCTGGAGCAAAGTGGGGGGCCGCATCCGGCCCGGGGTGCTGGTGCAGGCTGGCACCCTCACCATCGAGCGGGTGGAGCGGGCGGACGCAGGGCAGTACCGCTGCACCGCCACCAACGCCGTGGGCACCGTCCAGTCCCACGTCATCCTCCACGTGCAAGGTGGGCACGGGGAGTTGGAGGGGCACACACGGAGCTGGGGGGGCACACACGGGGCTGGAGGGACACCCACGGTGTCACGGCAGCCCTGGTGACACCCCCGTGCATCCCCAGCCGCCCCCCAGATCGCGGGGCAGCCCGAGGTGAAGGAGGTGTCTGTGGGATCGGCGGCTGTCCTGCCGTGCCTGGCGTCCGGCTTCCCCGTGCCGGAGATCACCTGGAGCAAGGTGAGAGGGAGGGATGGAGGGTGGGGGAAGATCGGGGGGCACCCCTGTGCGGGTGCTGACCCCACCCCTCTGTGGCACAGCTGGAGGGGGAGCTGCCGGCGGGCGCCAGGGTGGAGGGGAACGTGCTGACACTGCCGGCCGTGCGGCCCGAGGACGGCGGGGTCTACACCTGCACCGCCGGCAACCACCGCGGCCAGGAGACGGCCTACTATGTGCTCAAGGTCCAGGGTGAGCAGGAACGCACGGGCAGAGGGGTGGGCAGGGTCAGGGGTGATGTCCCCCCACCCCTCCTGACCCGCCCTGGCCCCACAGAGCACCTGGTGCCCTATTTTGGGCAGTCGCCCCGCTCCTTCCTCCCCCTGCCCACCATCAAGGACGCCTACAAGAGGTTTGAGATCCTCATCAGCTTCCGGCCTGATGCTGCTGATGGTGAGCCCATGTCCCCCATGTGTCCCTGTGTCCCCCTCCATGTCCCCTCCACTGTTTCTTCCTCTCGCTCTCCTTTATCTCCCTGTATTCTCTTTTCATCTGAGCCCCTCCACTTTATGGGGGGTTTCTCCTCCATCCTGGCAGGATTTTGGGGTCCCCTAGGATGTGACCCGCACCCCGGGGTGGGGACCCTCCTGCCTGACCCCCTGTCACCCCTCAGGGCTTCTCCTCTACAACGGGCAGCGGAAAAACAGCGGCGCCGACTTCATCTCCTTCGGGTTGGTGGGCGGCCGCCCCGAATTTAGGTGAGAGCCACGAGTGGGTGCTCTGGGACAAGGGGGAAGATGGGTGCCAGCACCCACCCACACCCCTTGTGCCCCAAAACAACCAGGTTTGATGCCGGTTCGGGCATGGCCACCATCCGGCACCCCACGGCACTGCGGCTGGGCCAGTACCACACCGTGCGGCTGCTCCGCAACCTCACCTGGGGCTCGCTGGCCCTGGACGGGCACCCCCCTGTTAATGGCACCTCCCAGGTAGTGATTTGGGGGGTGGTGGCGGGTACTGGGTGTGGGTCAGGGTGCTGGAGGTGGTGCCCACCCGCCTGTGCCCGCAGGGGAAGTTCCAAGGGCTGGATCTGAACGAGGAGCTGTACCTGGGCGGGTACCCCGACATCGGCGCCGTGGCCAAGACGGGGCTCAGCCGTGGCTTCATGGGTGAGTGGTGGGTTTGGGGGGGCACCAGGGCTAGGGGGGGGTGGGCATCACGTGGCAGTCGTGCCGATCCCTGTCCCTGCTCAGGCTGCGTGCGCCAGCTCCGCATCCAAGGGGAGGACGTGGCCTTTGGGGACATGGACCTGCAAGCGCACGGTGTCACCAACTGTCCCACCTGCCAGGACCGGCCGTGCCAGGTGAGGTTGGAGAGGGTGGGAGGTGCCCACCCATCATCACCCACGGCTGACACCCGTGTCACCCCTCCCCAGAACGGCGGCGTGTGCCAGGACGACGAGAGTGGCACCTACATGTGCCGCTGCCCCCACGGCTTCACCGGCAGCAACTGCGAGTACTCGCAGGCCCTGCACTGTCACCCGGGTAGGTGACACTGCCCTGCCGTGGGGATGTCACCCCGCTGTCCCTCCCGGGTGGGTGCTCATGGCCTGTCACCCCACAGAGGCCTGTGGGCCCGATGCCACCTGTGTCAACCGGCCGGATGGGCAGGGCTACACCTGCCGCTGCCACCTGGGCAAGAGCGGGGACAGGTGCACTGAGGGTGAGTGACACGGGGACACGGGGCTGGCGCCGTCCTGGGCACATGGCACGGGGTGGGGACCGCCCCAGGAGATGGGGGCGTGGCTGGGACCACTGTGGGAACTTGGGAACGTGACTGGGGACCACCCTGGGGACACGGGGATGGGGCAGAGGTGTGGGCATGTGATGGGAAGCAGGGTTGGAGACCATCCGGACATGGACAGGGGGCTGGGACCACCCTGAGGACACAGAAGACGGCTGGGACTGTTCCAGGGAGATGGGCGTGGGGTTGGGACCACCCTGGGGAGGTGGATAAGGGGCTGGCACCACCTTGGGGACACTGGCATAGGGATTGGGGCCAGCCTGGGGAGACGGGCACTGTGGAGATGGAGGTGTTGAGGACCCACTGTGGGGTTGGAGGTTGGGGTCCCACACTGGCAATGGGGGTTGGGGATGCATGATGGGGTCCCACCATGAGGCTGGAGGATGGAGTTCTATCATGGAAATGGATGTTGGGGATGAAGGTTGGGTTCTACCATGGATATGGATGTTGGGGATGAGCGATGGGGTCCCACCGTGGGGATGCAGGTTGGGGTCCCACCGTGGGGATGGAGGTGTTGAGTCCCCCTGTGGGGATGGAGGTGTTGGGTTCCCACCATGGGGATGAGCGATGGGGTCCCACCGTAGGGATGCAGGTTGGGGTCCCACCGTGGGGATGGAGGTGTTGGGTGCCCCTGTGGGGATGGAGGTGTTGGGTGCCCCTGTGGGGATGGAGGTGGGGTCCCAGCCCTGGCTCGGGTGCGCAGGGGAGGCGGTGGACGTGCCATCCTTCGAGGAGGACGGAGCCTTCGTGTCGTACCCGCCCCTCACCAACGTGCACCATGAGCTGCGCGTGGAGGCCGAGTTCCTGCCGCTGGCACCCGACGGGCTCCTGCTCTTCAGCGCTGGCAAAGCCGCCCCCGTCGAGGACTTCGTGGCCTTGGCCATGGTCGGGGGCCACCTCGAGTTCCGCTACGAGCTGGGCTCAGGTGGGTGGCTCGAGGACAAGGGCACCGGGCACCCCGGGGGTAGGGGGTGACGTGGCATTACCAGGGTTCATTGGTGTCACAGGGGACCTGCAGTGGTGTCACTGGGGTCCCTTGGAGTCCTCAAGCATCACAGGGATCCCCGGCACCACTGGCATGCCTTGGTGTCTTTGGGGTCCCCAAGTGTCACTTGGTCTCATCAGGGCCTTGAGTGCTGTCAGGGTCCCTGGTCATCAGTGGGGTCCCCTGTTGTCACCAGGGGTCCCTTGACATCACTGGGGTCCCAGAGTATCACTGGGGTCTTCTGGCACCACTGGGGTCTCCTGGGCATTCTTGAGGTCCCCTTGGCATCCCTGAAGTACCCCGGTGTCACTGGGGTCCCCTGGCACCACACCCTTAGGGTTTAGGGCCCCCAGACGGTGCCAGTGCCCCCCATGATGCCCCCCCACCCCCAGGCCCGGCGGTGCTGCGGAGCGCGGGCCCGGTGGCGCTGGGACAGTGGCACTGGGTGATGGCCGAGCGGCTGAACAAGGACGGGACCCTCGTGGTGGACGACGCGGCCCCCGTGAAACGCTCCTCGCCCGGCAAGAGCCAGGGCCTGAACCTGCGCAGCCCCCTGTACCTGGGGGGCACCGAGCCCCCGCTGCGGCCCCCCACCAACGCCTCCTTCCGCGGCTGCATCGGAGAGGTGAGACCCCCACGTGTCCCCTCGCTGGGGGAAAACACCCTTGGTGTCCCCTTGGTGGGGACTTGACCCCCTCTTGGTGTCCCTTCATCTGGGGGGGTGACCCCCCTTGGTGTCCCCTTGGTATGGAGGTGACCCCCTCCTTGGTGTCCCCTTGGTGGGGGTCTGAGCCCCCCCTTGGGGTCCCTTTGGTGGGGATGTGACCTCCTCCTTGGTGTCATCTCACTGGGGAGGAGACTCCCCTTGGTGTCCCCTTGTTGGGGAGGTGACACCATTGGTGTCCCCTCATTGGGGAGGTGACCCTATTGGTGTCCCCTTGGTATGGAGGTGACCCTGCTGGTGGCAAGGTGACCCCATTGGTGTCCCCAATTGGGGAAGTGATGCCATTGGTGGAGAGTTGACCCCCTTGGTGTCCCCTTGATGGTGTCTCATTGTTGGGGAGGTGACCCCTTGGTGGAGAGATGACACTTATGGGCGTCCCCTCGGTGTCCCCCTGGGAGGTGACGCCTCACTGGGGAGGTAACCCCTTTGTTTGGGAGGTAACCCCTTTGTTTGGGAGGTAACCCCTTTGTTTGGGAGGTGTCCTGCGTTGGAGTCACCTCCCAGTGGCAGGGAGGTGACAGTGTGGTGTCCCCATGTTGAGGTGACCGTGTGTGATGTCCCCGCTGTGAGGTGACCGTGTGGTGTCCCCCCAGGTGTCCATCAACGGGAAGCGGTTGGAGCTGCGGGAGCGGTTCCTGCGCAGCCGGGGGGTCCGGCCCTGCGGGCAGCGAGCGCCGTGTCGGCCGGGGACACGCGGTGAGAGCCGGGGGGGGGCTGTGGGGGTGTTTGCACACATGTGTGCTCTGCATGTGCATCTGTACATGTGTTTGCTGTGTGTGCACTGCGTGTGCACGTGTGTGTGCTGCACACATGTGTGTGTGTGCACATGTGTGTGTGTGCACGTGTGTGTGTGTGTGCACGTGTGTGTTCTGCACACGTGTGTGTGTGTGCACGTGTGTGTGCGTGTGCACGTGTGTGTGCACGTGTGTGTGTGCTGCATGTGTATGTGCACATGTGTGTGTGCACGTGTGTGTGTGTGTGCTGCATGTGTATGTGCACATGTGTGTGTGCACGTGTGTGTGTGTGTGCACGTGTGTGTGTGTGTGCACGTGTGCTGCACACGTGTGTGTGTGTGCACGTGTGTGTGTGCACTGCGTGTGCACATGTGTGTGCTGCACGTGTGTGTGTGCACGTGTGTGTGTGTGTGTGTGCGCACGTGTGTGTGTGTGCATGTGTGTGCGCTGCGCACGTGTGTGTGTGTGTGTGTGTGTGTGCTGTGCACGTGTGTGTGTGCTGCACGTGTGTGTGTGCTGCACACGTGTGTGTGTGCGTGTGCTGTGCATGGAGTGTGCTCTGTGGGCACACGTGTGCTTGTGTGCACTGTGCATGCCCCTGCCACTGTGTCACGGTGTCCCCGCTGTCCCCGCTGTCCCCAGGCCCGCGCTGTGAGCAGGAGGAGGAAGAGGAGGAGGCCGAGGCCTGCGGGCCCTCCCGGCCCTGCCTGCACGGCGGCACCTGCGCCCACGGCTCGTGCCACTGCCCCCCTGGGCACGGCGGGGCCCGCTGCCAGCACCGTGAGGGGACACGGGGACAGGGGGACATGGGGGGGGACTGGGGAACACCTGGGGACACTGCCAGCACTGTGAGGGGACATGGGGACAGGGGGACATGGGGGGGGACTGGGGAACACCTGGGGACACTGTGAGGGGACACAGGGACGGGGGTGGGAGGGGTCAGAGGAACACCTGGGGACACAGAGAGGGGTCAGGCCACATGGGGAGACACAAGGGAATGTGAAAAGACACAGGGACAGGGACACGGGGCAGGTATTTGGGGACACTTGGAGACACCTGGGGACACGGTGAGGGGGACAGCTGGGGACACGTAGGAACACCTGGAGACCCTTGGGGACATCTGGGGACACAGGGGGACACCTGGGGACATGGCGGGGACACACACTTGGGGAATCCTTTGGGGTACTTAGGGACTTGAAGCCACCTGGGGACATTGGGGGGACACACCTGGGGACACCTGAGGGCATTTGGAGACACCTGGGAACATGGGGAGGACACTTGGGGACACAGCAGAGGAGACACGCATGGGGAACACTTGGGGATACCTGGGGAGATGGGGGGACACCTGGGGACATGGGGAGGGCACCTGGGGACATTACAGGGGATAGATACACTCATGGGGAATATTTGGGGATATCTGGGGCACTTGGAGACACCTGGGGAGATGAGGGAACACCTGGAGGCACTGGGAGGGCACTTGGGGACACCTGGGGACACAGGAGGGGAGTACCTGAGGACACTTGGAGATGTGGAGGGGACACTGGGGACACGGAGGGCACACGTGTCCCCCATCTCCCCTCTCTCCCGCAGGCTCAGCGCTGGCAGAGCTGGAGCACGACTGGCAGGAGGGCAGCGGGGGCGGCGGTGGGTCCCTGCTCCCATCTCCCCCATTTTCCACCCAAAGGCTGGGTGGGATGCCCTCCTCACCCCACCCCCCCTGACCCCCTTTGACCCCCCCATGTCCCCCCAGACGCCCCAGGACAGTTCAGTGCCATGTTCCAGGACGGATCCTACCTGGCTCTTCCCGGGCACCTCTTCCCCCGTGGGTGAGTGACACCGGGGATGGGACACCCCGAGCAGGGGCTGCACCCCCACCCACAACACTCCCCTTTTCTGGGTGCTGCACCCCCTCCCACGGCATAACCCCGTTTTTTGGGTGCTGTCCCCCCACCACCCCCTCCCCTCGCAGCCCCCCCGAGGCGCCCGAGACCATCGAGCTGGAGCTGCGGACGCTCAGCGCCCACGGGCTGCTGCTGTGGCACGGCATGGTGAGCTTGGGGGGCCAGGGTGGGCTCAGGGGGGCTCAGCCCCCTCAGGGTGGGGGGGTCAGGGTGCCCCCACCCCGCTCAGCCCTCCCTGTGCCTGCAGGAGCCCGGCGAGGGCGGCAAAGCCAAAGATTTCCTGGGACTGGGGTTGAAGGACGGGCACCTGGTGTTCAGGTGAGCGGGGCCCAGGGGTGACCGGGGTACCTGTGCCCCCCGAGGGGCCCCCCAGGATGACCCCACATCCCCCCCACAGTTACCAGCTGGGCAGTGGCGAGGCCACCATCGTCTCTGAGGATCCCGTCAATGACGGCGAGTGGCACCGGGTGACGGTGACCAGGTGGGTGGGGTCGGGAGGGGCTGGGGGGATCGGGGTAGGGGTCGGGGTGTGGGTGCTGACTGTGCCCCGCAGGGAGGGGCGGCGTGGGCAGCTCCAGGTGGACGGGGAGGAGCCGGTGAGTGGGGAATCCCCCGGATCCAACATCATGGCCAACACCGAGGGCGACGTCTACGTGGGTATGTGGGACACGTGGGGGGACGTGGGAGGGGCAGTGGGACATGGGGTGGACACGGGATGGGAGATGGGCTGGGACACCAAGTGGAAAATAAGATGGGACATGGGGCATTCGTGGGGTGGAGATGGGATGGACACAGAATGAACATGGCGGGGGATGTGGGATGGGACAGGGGACGGGAGATGGAATGGACATGGGGTGGACGTGGGATGGACAGTGAGTGGGACATGGGTTGGGACGTGAGATGCCCATGGGGCAGGACATAGATATGGGGTGGGAAATGGGATGGACATGGAATGGAACGTGGGATGGACATGGGGTGAGACACAGGGTGGGACACGGGATGAATATGGGGTGGGACACGGGGTGGGACATGGGATGACTGATGACACTGGGTGGGACATGAGATAGGACATGGAATGGACACAGGGTGGGATGTGGGGTGGAAACGGAGTGGGACACAGGGGAGGACAGGGGATGGGCCATGGGATGGACAGGGGGTGGGACACAGGGTAGGACAGGGGATGGGCCGTGGGATGGACAGGGGTGGGACACAGGGTAGGACAGGGGATGAGCCATGGGATGGGACACAGGGTAGGACAGGGGATGGGCCATGGGATGGACACAGGGTGGGACACAGGGTGCACATGGATGGGACACGGGATGAGGCCACTGCTGGGCCGTGGGCTGGCCATGGGCAGGTGCCCCGGGCCAGGACATGGCCCAGCCCAGGGTGTGCCCCCCCAAACACGCCCCCCGTGTCCCCCCAGGCGGAGCCCCCGACCCCCGCGCCCTCACCGCGGGCAAGTTCAGCTCCGGGATCTCGGGCTGCGTGCGGGGACTGGCGCTGGAATCCGCCGGGATCCCCCCCCACCCCATCGACCTGCGGCACGGCGCCGTGGGGGGAGCCCCCGTGCCCCCCTGCCCCTCCTAACGACCCCCCCTAGAACACAGTTTGGGGGGAATTTGGCCGATTTTACTCTTTTCCAAAAAAAACAAAAACCACAAAACCGCCAGGAGGAAACGGTGCTTCGCTGCCCCGGGGTGAGCCCGGGGGGGGGCCGGGACCCCCAAAAATGTTTACACCCCCCTCCCAGCGGCCCCCCCGAAGCTGTGCCGGGGCGGCCGGGCCGCCTGGGGTCCCCCCCGGGGTGGTGCGGGGGGCAGGGGGGGCGCGAGGGACAATCGGGGTGCTGGGGGGACCCCCCCGCAGGGACAGCTATTAAAGGAGAGACAACCACTGCGGCTGCCGTGTCTGGGGGGGCTCTGTCGGGGGTTTGGGGGTGCGGAGGGGGCTGGGTAGGGGGGTACGGGGGACGGGGGTTGGGGATGCAGGGGGGTTGGGTTATGGGGGATTGGTGTGGAAGAGGGGTGGAATTGGGGTGCAGGGGGGGATAGGACGGGATGGGATGGGATGGGATGGGATGGGATGGGATGGGATGGGAGTATGAGGGTCTGGGGGAGTGATGTGGGGGTACGGGGAGATGATGTTTGGGGAGTGCTGTGGCGGTAGAGGAGAGGCGTGGTATAGAGGGGGGGATGGTGTGGGGGTCCGGAATGAGGACAGTGGGAGGATTTTGGGGTGGGAGGTATGGTGTGGGGGGTGTGTGGGGGCTCGGGGGGTTACGGAAGAGGGGGTGCGGGCTGGAAGGGTTTTGTGTTGGGGTGCAGGACAGGCGTAGTGTGGGAGAGGGACGGTATGGGGGGATTGGGGGTTATGGTATGGGGGCAGAAGGTCTGGGGTGTGTGGCATTGGGGTGCAGAGGATGTAATATAAGGGTGTAGGGGGTGGAGGGTGTGTAGGCGTTCGGAGTGCTGTGGCACAGTTCAGGGGGTGGCACAGACTTGCAGGGGGTGTGTCGGGGGGCAAAGGACTTATCGTTTCTGCTCGGGGGGGGTTCCTGAGGGTCCGGACTGTATGGCGCGGCGGGCGGGCGGGCACTAGGACCCAGCGCTGCCCGGAGCACGGACAGGCCACGCCCCCATGCGGATAAGCCCCGCCCCATGCTCCACAAGCCCCACCCCCGACGCTCACAAGCCCGTTGTTCTGCCCCAAGCCCCGCCCACAGCGAGCACAAGTCCGTCCTCTGCATTTCTAAGCCCCGCCCACGTCGACACAAGCCCCGCCCCTTTCGGCTCTCGCTGCGCGGCCCGGCAACGTCAGGTCCTCGCGCGCGTCGCGCTCGTGTCGTCATCGGCCCTGAGGGCGGCGGGAGGGGCCGGGCGGGACCGGGGCCGGACCGGGACAAGGGCTGGGACAAGGGCCGGGAACGGGCCGCGCCGGGGCGGCCCCGCGGGCACCGGCGGCGATGGCGCCGCGGCTGCAGCTGGAGAAGGCGGCGTGGCGCTGGACCGAGACGGTGCCGCCCGAGGCGGTGGCGCAGGAGCACATCGAGGCGGCCTATCGCGTTCGGCTGGAGCCCTGCCAGCGCGGAGCCTGCCGGTACTGCCGCACGGCCCCTCCCGCGCCGCCCGAGGCGGGCCGGGGCATCCCCCGGGCACCCAGCACCCACCTCCGCCTGACCCAGGGGGTTGGGGGCTCTCCTGGGCACTGATACCACCCCTCAGACCGACCCAGGGGGTTGGGGGCTCTCCTGGGCACTGATACCACCCCTCAGACCGACCCAGGGGGTTGGGGGCTCTCCTGGGCACTGAAACCACCCCTCAGACCGACCCAGGGGTTTGGGGGCTCTCCTGGGCACTGAAACCACCCCTCAGACCGACCCAGGGGTTTGGGGTTTTCCCAGGGCTGCGGGATCTCCCTCTGTCCATCTTCAGGGTTTGGGGCTCCCCTGGGCACCCAACACCCCCCTCTGCCCACCCCTGGGGTTTAGGGGCTCCCCCGGGCACTGAACCCCTCCCCTCTGCCCGTCTTCGGAGTTTGGGGCTCCTCCGGCCTGGGAGCCCGCCCGTGCTCCCTCCCCCCCGAGATGGGGGGGCTCCCTGCCCTTTAGGGATCCCTCGGGGTTTGGGGGGGAGGGGGCCCTCAGGCGTCCCTGTGCAGCTCCACGGATTTAGGGGATCCCTAGGGTTGGGGGAACCCCCTGTCGCTGCTTGGCTCCCTAGACAACCCTGTGGGTTGTGGGGTACCCTTCTCCCTGCCTGGATGTGGGGCCATCAACCCTTGAGCTGTGGGGAACCCTTTTGTTCCCTGGCTCCCCAAATACAGGGGATCATCCTGGGGTTGTGGGGGACCCCTCTAATTGTTTGGCTGGTCACATGTAGGGGGACTCCTGTCCCTGCCGGGCCCCCCAAATTCAGGGCAGCACCCTGGCATTGGGGGGGAACTCCTCGTTGCTCAGCCCTTCAGATATAGGGGAAATCTTCCAGTGGGGTTGCAGGGGACACCTGTCCTTGCTTGTTCCTCTCCACCTATTGGGGGACCCTGGGGTTGTAGGGAACTCCTATCCCTGCCTGGCTCCTCAGATCTTGGGGATCCCTCTTGTTGCCTGACTCCTCAGATATAGGGTACCCCCCCACATCCCTGGGTTCCCCCTTCCCCTCCCTCTCACCTTCTCCATCCCCTTTTTTTGTCCCTATAACCACCATTTTTTTGGGGGGGGGGGATTTGTGACCATATCCCACCGCATTCCCTCTGTTCATCCTTACGGGGTCCCCCCTTGCCCTGCTCCCTCTCCCTACCCCCAGGGGGACGTGGGGGTGACACTTGGGGTCCGTTCTCCCAGGAGGAACTGCCGGGGGAACCCCAACTGCCTGGTGGGCATCGGGGAGCACGTGTGGCTGGGCGAGATCGACGAGAACAGCTTCCACAACATCGACGACCCCAACTGCGAGCGCCGCAAGAAGGTACCCCCCAAAACCCCCCAAAAACCCACCCCCTGCCTTCCCTGGCGCCAGGGGACGAGGGGAGGCCACTCCTGACCCTTTATGTCCACCCCCACAGAACGCCTTCGTGGGCCTGACCAACCTGGGGGCCACGTGCTACGTGAACACCTTCCTGCAGATGTGGTTCCTGAACCTGGAGCTGCGCCAGGCGCTCTACCTGTGCCCCAGCGCCTGCAGCGACGGCGTCCCCAAGGACACAGGTGGGTGGCACGTTCTCCTGGGAGAGGGGGAGTCCCTCCTTTCCTCCCCACACTGGGTGCTGGCTCCGGGATAGGCTCAGCAGGAGGGTTTTGGGGGTGAAGCTGCAGGGGTGGTGCTGGGGGTGGAACACATGGATCAGGGCTGATCTGGGCTCTGCACTTATCTCATGGGAGGGCAGGAATTGAGATTCCAGGTAGGATTAAGGCTCCCAGCTGCTCCCTGGGGGTGCTGTCCCTGGGGGTGCTCTGGGTCAGCACAGCCACCTCAGCCGTGCTGGTTTACGGTGATTTTAATGATGTTTCACTCTTCTGGGTAAATCAGAAGCATATAATGCTTAAACCCATCACTCCCAGCTCGTGCTGGGCACTGTGGGATGGAATCATGGAATCACTGAGGCTGGAAAAGTCCTCCAAGATCATCAAGCCCAACCATTCCCCCAGCACTGCCCTGTTCATCCCTAAACCATGTCCCCAAGTGCCACATCCATGTTTCCTGAAAACCTGCAGGGATGGGGACTCCGCCACCTGCCTGGGCAGCCCCTTGCAATGCCTGAGCATGTGAAGGAATTTTCCCTAATACCCAACCTAAACCTGCCCTGGCACAGCTTGAGGCCATTTCCTCTCCTCCTGTCTCTTGTTCCCTGGGAGCAGAGCCCGACCCCCCTCAGCTCCACCCTCCTGTCAGGGAGTTGCAGAGAGCAAATATTTACAGTTGGACTCCATGATCCCAAGGGTGTTTTCCAACCTAAATCATTCTCTGTTTGGCCTGTGCTGGGATTTGCCCTCATCACCAACACGAACCCTTTTCAGTTCTCCCGACAACTAAACCCACCATTTCTAGACATAAAACTCACCCTGACAAAGTCAGAACGGGCAAAACACCTGGATCAATCCTTTCCTGTCCTGAATTCCTGGCTGTGCCTTGTGTTTTCCCCCAGACTACGAGCCCCAGAGTATCTGTGAGCACCTGCAGTACCTGTTTGCGCTGCTGCAGAACAGCAAACGGCGCTACATCGACCCCTCGGCCTTCGTCAAGGCCCTGGGGCTGGACACGGCCCAGCAGCAGGTGCGTGGGGGCCTGGCCATTCCAGGGACCTGGAATTGCCCTTGGATCTTGGTTTGGCTGTTCCTCAGCTGGGTCTTGCTGCTGGGGGCAAACATGAAGGGAGGAGTGGGGTTCTGGGTCCTTCCGGAGCACAGCGGGGTCAAGAGGGGGCCAGGGAGTGAGGGGATGGGGCCAGGGAGTGATGGGATGGAGAGAGGGAGTGATGGGATGGGGCCAGGGAGTGATGGGATGGGGCCAGGGAGTGAGGGGATGGGGCCAGGGAGTGAGGGGATGGAGCCAGGGAGATCAGGAAGAGCCCAGGGACTGAAGGGATGGGGACAAGGAGTGAGGGATGGGGACAGGGAGATCAGGAAAAGCCCAGGGAGCAGTGGGATCACAACAGGGAGTGATGGCATGAGGACAGACAGATCAGGAGTGTTAGGGGATAAGGAGAGGGAGGAATGGGATGAGGTCAGGGAGATCAGGAGGAGCCTAGGGAAGGATGGGATAAGGCCAGGCAGTGATGGGATTAGAACAAGGAGATCAGGAAGAGCCCAGGGAGTGATGGGATCGGGACAGGGAGATCAGGAGGAGTCCGGGGAGCAGTGGGGTGGGGACAGGGAATGATGGGATTAGGACAGGGAGTGATGGCATGAGGACAGAGAGATCAGGAGGACCTCAGGGAGCAGTGGGATGGGGACAGGGAGATCAGGAAGAGCCCAGGGAACAATGGTATGAGGGGAGGGAGCAATGGCAGGAAAACAGGGTGATCAAGAGGAGGGCTGGGAACAATGGGAGGGCAACAGGGAAGATCAGGAGGAGCCCAGAGAGCAATGGGGTGGGAACAAGGTGTGAAGGGATGAGGCCAGGGAGATAGGATAGCCAGAGAGTGATGGGATGAGGACAAAGAGCTGTGGGATGGAGACAGGGAATGCTGTAGTGCCTGGTGGCCCTGGCACTGAGCCAGGTGGGAGCCAAAGCTGCCCTGAGGGTCCTCTTGCGGTTGTCCCACGGGCTGTTCCACCCCAGTGGGTGATTGGGGAGGTTTTAGGGCCCTCCTAGGGCGAGGAGATCCTGGTGGGATCACTGGGAGCCAGCCAGGGTTAAAGTGCTGCAGGATCCTGTGGGGCTGCAGCTGGAGAGAGCTCGGGAGAGATGCTTGGAAATCCACTTGGAGAAATAACAGAGGTGGTTGGAGGAAGGGCCTGAGCACCAGCAGGGAATTCCTTGGGAGGACCAGGAGGGGAAGGAAACAGTCCCTGCCAACTGGGGACACCAAAAGGGCAGCTGGGAGAGGCCAAAAGCTGTTTGTTTTTGGAAGAGCAGAGCTGGGGTGGGAGAGGAAAGTCCCGAGCTGAGCTCGGGAGCCTGGCAGGGATCAACCTCGGGGCAGCCTCTCGGTTTTGGGGTGTTTTCTTTGCCCTCCTCCCCTCTGCTCCGAGCAGGGAGCGCTGGCTCTGCGAGCTGAGCTTGAAAAACCGAGACTCAAGGGGCCAGAAAGCTCCCTAGGAGGGTTTTTATTCCTTCCAGAGCCCTGGGAAGAGCAGGGCAGGAGTCAAACCCCCCGGCAGGGCTGGCTGGGGGCCAGGGCAGCTCAGCCCTGCTCCCACCCCGGGGGCCTCACGCTCCTTTTAGCCAAATTCCTCTTTTTTTTCTCTTCAGTTCTCCCAACTAGTCTTCATTTTCCATTCAGTGCACAGAGCCTGGGTGCAGCCTGTGCGTGGGGCTCGGGGTAATTAGCACTAAATTAGTGCCAGGGTTGTGGCTGTGCTGTGGTGGGGTTGTTAATGAACTCGGGTTTCTCTCTTTTCAGGATGCCCAGGAGTTTTCCAAGCTGTTCATGTCCCTGCTGGAAGATACTTTATCCAAACAGAAGAACCCAGATGTCAGGAACATCGTGCAGAAGCAGTTCTGTGGAGAGTATGCCTATGTCACTGTGTGAGTATTGGCTTTGGGAAGAACCTTCTGGTAAATATTTGAATTTTTCAGAAGGATTTGAGAGGGGAAGATCCCTCCTACAGTGGGACCAGGCAGGTGAGCTGCTGCAAAAACCTTTTCTGAGGGATTTTTAAGCTTTTAATGTCCTGTTTCTATGCCTGTGTTGTTGCTGTCTCGCTTCTCCAGCTGCTTTTAGTCCTTTAATGAAAATTCACCAATTAAACCTGCAAGTGAGTTAAGGGAATGGCGAGTCCTGCAGCCAGAAAAGGGCATCCTGGGGGTTTTATTTTCACTTCTGCGTTCTCAGACCTGCAGATTTCACCTTAAAAATGACAGAAAATGGTGCAGATTCCACCTTAAAAATGATACAAAACAGTGCACATGAGCTGTAACAGGTCCTGGTAGCTGCTGTTGTGCCGTTTGCACCACTTTTTCCTCCTGGTGGTATCCAAGGAATATTTAACTTGTGGCTGGGACACATGAACCATGACCTGCCCTCAGATATCTTTGTCTTCTTTCCAATCCCAGCTGCAACCAGTGTGGCAGAGAATCCAAACTGGTGTCCAAATTTTACGAGCTGGAGTTAAACATCCAAGGACACAAGCAGCTGACAGACTGTATAACAGAATTCCTCAAGGTAGGAGCTCGTTGGGGTTGGAATGCTGCTATTTTTAGCCAGGAGTTTAAATTCCTTCCTCCAATTCACAGCCTTGGAGGTCGGCGTTGGAGCAAGTTGGCTCAGTCAGATGCATCCAAGTGAAAATGTTTCTTTCTGTGGGACACAAAAAAATTAAGGGTTGAGGCACAGAGCCACTCTTTGCTTGTGTTATGGCTTTAAAAAGCACTTGGAAGTTGCATTTTTAGTTAAAATACTTTGCCAGAAAAGTTGGGAATAAGTCCCTGCGTGCTGTGTCACGGATATCACGGGGAGAAGGGCTGGGTCCTGTGTTTTCTGTGTCAGAGCTCATCTGCACAGCAACAGGAGACATTCCCTGCTGGAAAACATGCTCCCAGAAATACTGGGGAGCGCCGGGAATAGCTTTGGGAGCAGCTGCAAGGGCTCCTAATTCAGCTTGCAAATTTGCCTGGATCCGAAGTTCAGCTCCAGCACGTTGGGGTGCGGATTCCACTCGCAATCTTTAGGACAGAGCTGAGCTGAGCCCCTGCCCCTGAGCTCCCTGGCTGCTGCTGCTGCACTCAGCAAACCGGTTGCTCTGCCTGTGGAAGGTCTGCTATGAAAAAAAACTGGTTTGGGTGCATGAATTAAAAGGCCTGAATTGGTGAACTTGATGTTTGTCTGCTCCTCCTTCACCCAAAACCACCCGGCCACCTTGTTTGGGGGGGTTGGAATTCTCCTCTGGACTAATCCTGCCCTTGGGTCTGCTTAGGCTCAGATGGTGACTCCTGCAGGGTGATTTTGGGTGGCTGAGCAGAGGGTTGGAGCTTGCAGGCTGAAATGTGGCTTTGCATTAACCTGGGCCACGTGAAGTCGTAAAAGGGGTGATTTAATTATTTTCTTTTGGTCTAAACCAACCCAGTGAAGCAAAGAGCAAACCTGCCGGTCTGGTGAGAGACCTGACAACTTGGAATTGGTCTAAAATTGGCCTTAAAGTGAGAGCACCTCTGGCCATGCTGCAGTTATTAATGTGCCTTTTAACTGAGAGATTAATTAGGGAAGAGCAGCCGGAAAGAGACTTAAACAGTTCAAATCACTTCGCTGCTTTCAGTCTCCAGCTCCCGAGTGGCTCAGTTGGCTTTTCTGTGCTGAGCTGTTCTCCACACCTCTCCCTCTCCCTCTCTCCACACTCAGGAAGAAAAATTAGAAGGGGACAATCGTTACTTTTGTGAGACTTGTCAGAGCAAGCAGAATGCCACGAGGAAGATCCGCCTGCTCAGCCTGCCCTGCACCCTCAACCTGCAGCTCATGCGCTTCGTGTTCGACAGGTCAGTGGGAACACCCTGCAAGCCCTTTGGGAAGCACCTGCTCAGCTCTTCCTGCTTTAATTGAGGGGTCAGGGGGTGTCTGAGCTTCTCTGGGGGGGTCAAGGGGTGTTATTTGGGGGGGGTGAGCTGTTGTTGCTGTGCCCTGAGCCGAAGTTTTGCCCCTGCACAGGCAAACTGGTCACAAGAAGAAGCTGAACACCTACATCGGCTTCTCGGAGCTGCTGGACATGGAGCCTTTCATGGAGCAGAAAAGTGAGTTTGGGGAGGTTGTTTGTTGTCTTACCCATAGTCTGTCAGCAGATGAGAGGTCTCTGGGATTCTGTTTAAGAAGAGATCCTTCCCTTGGAGCCAGGAATTTCCTTCTCTATCCGTGCTGGGGGAATCTGTACAGTTATATATCTGCAGTGCCAGTGACCTGTGTGGGGCTTGGAGCGCCTGTAGCTCAAGGGAGCAGGGTTGGATGGGATATTGGGAAGGAATTCCTGGCTGTGAGGGTGGGCAGGCCCTGGCACAGGGTGCCCAGAGAAGCTGTGGCTGCCCCTGGATCCCTGGAAGTGTCCAAGTCCAGGTTGGACAGGGCTTGGAGCAACCTGGGCTGGTGGAAGGTGTCCCTGCCCATGGAACAAAATGGGCTTTAAGGTCTCTTCCAACTCAAGCTGTTCTGTGGTTCCTCTGAATCCTCTTTTTGATGGGAAACGATGCCAAGAGCTGTTTGAAGCCTGTGTTTCAAACAAACATCCTCGTTAAGTGGGTCGTGGAAGCCACAACCTCCTTAGCGAGGTCCCGGGAAGCTGCAGGTTCGAGCGCGGCGTTTGCTGCCGGGTGCAGGCAGGGAGCTGTGGGGAAGCAGAACTTTGTGCTGCTGGCCCTGGAGCTGTGTGTGAGCGGTGCTGGTGCCCTTGCAGATGGCGTGTACGTGTACGAGCTGAGTGCCGTCCTCATCCACCGCGGCGTCAGCGCCTACTCCGGCCACTACATCGCCCACGTCAAGGACCCGCAGACGGGCGAGTGGTACAAGTTCAACGACGAGGACATCGAGAAGATGGAGGGCAAGAAGCTGCAGCTGGGCATTGAGGAAGATCTAGGTAAAACCTTTCAGCTGTCAGTGCCCTTTTCAAGCAGCTCCTTTTCCCAGAGCCACGGGTCCCGGCCTCCTGTTGCTCCCCGAAGCTCCCGCGTGCTGTCGCGGCTCCGAGGAACGTGTGGAATGGCAGATCTGGGGATTGCAGCCAGATTTGCTGGGTTTCGGCCCTGTGTGAGTGTTTACACCTCGTGGGCAGCTCCTCTAGTATTTCTCTGGCTGCCACATGGCAGATAAGGTGCTGATAAGTCGGGCAGCAGCTCCTATCGGGGTGCAACAGGCAAGCACTGCTTCCTCAGCCGGTGTCGGAACAGATAACGGGAATACTTTCGGTTTCCTTAACTTGTTATGGCCTTATTTTCATTGAGCTGTCTGGCTTAGAGGCAGTTCAAAACAAAAACCTTGATCCAAATAACAAGTTGAAAGCTAAAACTGCCTTTTTACTCTGGTGGGTCCCTTTGGATCTCTGCAGAGGGGGTAAATCCTATAAATCAGACACCATATTCCCCCTAATAACATCCCCAAATCTTTTCCAGCCCCCCCCAACCCTAAAACCCACCCTTCAAGCCATGAAGCTTCAGGAATTAGCACTAACTCCTGCCTGAATCTGCATTTTCAGCCTGTTTCCTGAGCTGTCTTGCTGTCCCTTTCCTCCTACCCCTGTGCCCAAAACAATAACTCAACAAAACCTCCTTTGAGTTCTCCTTTTCTGTTTTCCCATTGCTGGCTCGTCCTGTGCTGCCCAGATCACCGTGTTCCTGCACTGCATTTCCTGGGGATTTCTTGGAGGGCTTGGGCTGAGGCTGGACCTGCTGGGTTCTCACTCAGCAGCCAATAAATGAGTGTTTAATTAGCATTTTGAGTGCTGGGCTGTGCAGGGGCTCAGTGTTCCGTAGTGCAGGTGCTCCGTGCTGGGGGGAAACAGAGAAATTAATTAGAAATTCCACTTGCAGCGCAAGGAATCCATTCCCAGGAGCGCTGGCTCACCAGGATGCTTTGCTTTGGTTGGAATTCATGGAATGTGGCCTTTCTTTAAAGCATCCTTAAGGGAAAAGTTTAAGTTTGGTGTGACCGAGAACCTCCCTCTTGCCATTTCTGTGACCTCACCTGCCTGACTGTGCCCAGGGATGGGCAATGGAGCTGGGAGGGGTCTGGAGCACAAGGAAGAGGGTCTGGAGAACCTCTGGGGGGCAGCTGAGGGAGCTGGGGGGGCTGAGCCTGGAGAAAAGGAGGCTCAGGGGGGACCTTCTCACTCTGACAGGAGGGGAGAGCTGGAGGGGTTGGGCTCTGCTCCCAGGGAACAGGGACAGGAGTAGAGGGAACAAATTGTGCCAGGGCAGGTTTAAATTGGATATTAGGGAAAATTCCTTCATGGAAAGGTGCTCAGGCACTGGAAGGGGCTGCCCAGGAGGTGGTGGAGTCCCCACCCCTGGAGTTGTCCCGAAGGTGTGAATGTGGCACTTGGGGACAGCGCTGGGTTAATGGTTGGGACTGGGTGATCTTGGAGGGCTTTTCCAGCCTCAGTGATTCCATGGTCCTGCCTGCCCCCAGCAGCTCTGTCCCGTTCATGTCTGACTCTCCCAGCCCAGGATGGAGCTGCCCAGACCTCTAGTGGTGTAAGGGAAAATTAAACCCTGAAAGGTTGGAGCAAAAATGCTGCTCAGCCTTTGTTTTCATCATCCCTGGAGCGGCAAAATAAGATGCAAATAAACCACTGTGGCCTCGATTTTTGTAAAGTTTTATGTTTAACCACGAGTCAGTATTCTTACTTCTTTTATTTCAATACAGGGCTGTTGGGAGGGTAGAATTAAAGGGTGTTTAGGAGCCTCTCTAGGCTGGGAGCCCAATATTTTTATCGAGTTTTGATGTTATTTGTCTGTTCTGAGCAATACTGAGGCTTTTCTTTGTTCCAAATCCATGTGACAGCAGGAGAAGGTCAGTGACATAGAGTGAAGGTCTGAAGTGACATACAATGAGAGCCCTGGCCACACATGGGAACAATTTAGAAAGTCCTTGGAGGAAATGCAAATAAATAAAGTCTAGGAAGTCCCCTGGATGGTGGGAGGAGAGGCACAGGAATTTTTCCAGAACTTGGGAATGGCAGACACTTCTTAATACTTCAGTGCTCCATTTCTACTTTGACTTATGGAGCATTGTTCCTTTAATTTTTTTCCTTTATTAAAAAGGGTCTGATTTTTGAGGCTGCAGCTGGAGATGAGTGTTTTCCTTGCCTGAGAATCCATCTGGAAACGGCAGCTCTTGCAACACAGCTTTGCATCCCCCACCAGCTGCTCCCAAACAACCCTCCCCGTGGCTGTTGGCTCCCAAAAAACTTTGCTGTGTGTGGGTTTTATTCTTTTTCCCCATCCACGGTCACCTGTAAATGCGATTTCCTTCCCTGGGGGATTTGACTCTTTCCCTTTGGAGTCAGGACAGCAGAACAAGAGGCAGAAAAGAGAGAAAGGATGTTTTTCCAAGAGTTGCTGTTGGCTCAGAGAGGTTCCAGTGGGGAGAGAAGAAAGGCTCTTGGAGAAGGGAGGTTCAGAGCAGGCTCCTAAATTTAGTGCCTTTGATTTACCCGGAGAGGCTGGAGGGATTTGGGGCTTTCTTTGGGATGCAGTTTTGAGCCGTGCCAAGCCCAGTGCTTGGCACAGAGGCCTGGCACAGGGAGGCTGGCTAGGGGGCAAGCTCAGCCCGTGGAAGGAGGCTCAGGAGGATCAGTGTTGCTGAGGGTTTTCCCTTCTGTCCCGCAGCGGAGCCGTCGAAATCCCAGACTCGGAAGCCCAAGTGTGGGAAGGGCACCCACTGCTCCCGGAATGCCTACATGCTGGTGTACAGGCTGCAGGCCAGGGAGAAATCCCTCACTGTCGAGGTGCCAGGTGAGTGCTTGGGGAAGCCAGCCCAGCCCAGGGTGCTCCAGGTTGGGATTTTGCTCCAAGCCCCGTTTTGGGGGCTGGAGCCCCTCTGCTCTGGAGCCAGGCTGGGAGAGCTGGGGGGGTTCACCTGGACAAGAGAAAGCTCCAGGGAGACCTGAGAGCCCCTTGCAGGGCCTAAAGGGGTTCCAGGAGAGCTGGAGAGGGACTGGGGACAAGGAATGGAGGGACATTGGAGAGGAATTCCTGGCTGTGAGGGTGGGCAGGCCCTGGCACAGGGTGCCCAGAGAAGCTGTGGCTGCCCCTGGATCCCTGGAAGTGTCCAAGGCCAGGTTGGGTGGGTCTTGGAGCAACCTGTGCTGGTGGAAGGTGTCCCTGCCCATGGCAGGGGGTGGGACTGGATTATCTTCAAGGTCCTTCCAACCCAAACCATTCCATGACTCTGTGATGTTGATGACTCCATGATTTTTACCCACTCTCCATATGCTGTGTGGCCCCTCAGTGTCATGACCAGTGTTACCCCCTGGGCTTTCCCAGCACTTAATGAATATTAACCTGCTGATCCCTCCCCTGTGCCTGCTCAGACCTCTCTGTCTTAACCAGCTGGCTGGGATGGGAAGGGGTCAGGAGGAAATCATCCCCCTGGGATTTGCTGCAGGGATCCCACCGGGATTCCAGAGGCGAGGGAGAAGAGCGTGGTTAAAATGTCACGAGCAGTGCAGGCTGTGTGCTGGAGGTGAATAATCCTGACAGATGTCAGGTTCCCTCTGCAACTGCTTCATCTTTGCCACATCAGGAATAAATGATGTGAAAACAAGAGGCTCAGAGCCCTGAGCAGGAATTTGGGCCGTGCTTTGGAGCTGTGGGGGTGTCAGAGCTCCCTGGGGGCTTGGCCTGGGGATTTAATGATGCTTCCCCGTTTGCTGCTTGATTAGAAATGTTAATTAGGCCCCTGGTGCTGAGGTGTGTTCCCCCTTCCTTTTCTGCAGAGCTGGTGGGTCCCTTTGGATCTCTGCAGAGGGGGTAAATCCTATAAATCAGACACCTTTTTCCCCCCTAATAACACCCCCAAACCTTTTCCAGCCCTAAACCCCGCCCTCCAAGCCACGAAACTTCAGGAATTAGCCCTAATTCCTGCCTGGATCTGCATTTTCAGCCCTGTTTCCTGTGCTGTCTTGCTCCCCCTTTCCTCCTACCCCTGTGCCCAAAACAATAACTCAACAAAAACCTCCCCACCCAGCTCCAAATTCCTGCGTTGCCTTTGTTTCCCCTGGAATCCTGCCAGGGAACGGGGAGCGAAGGGCAGCGCTCTGAGCTCTGTGGTTGTGGGGAGGTTTCATGCAACTGTAAATTTGAGGCATTTTTGCTTTGATGCTGTTAAAAAGCGGCTTTTCCAGGACAGTGGAGAGACACAACTTGGCTCTGACCTCAAGGAGGTCAGGCTGGTTGGTTTTTAGTGCTGGGTATTCTCCCAAGGAGGATATTTTTTGCTCAAGATTTAACCTTTCTGCAGATATTTTAGCTCTTCAAAATAATTCTAAATAGGAAAAGGCCTCAGATAAGCAGAGCTTCCCCCTTCCCCCTCACACCAGCCCTGTGAGGGAAGTGGCTTATCATCTTTTTTTCTTTCCCTGCTGAGGTTTGGTTTTTGGGGTTTTTTTCCATCCATGACAGCAAAAATTCCCATTTCCCTCACCTTTCTGTTGGAGTGCTTATCTCCCATCTCCTGGGGGCTCTTTGCCCTTGGGTTTGCAGAAATGTGCTGGATCACAGGCCTCACTCTTGTTCCCCCTCTGGGAACGGTGAATCCTTGGCAGGACAGAGGAGCTGCCCCTTAACACAGCAAACAGCCCCAAGTAAATAATTTTCTTGGGCACAGAACGTTGCATTTAATCATCTACAGCCACCGATATTGGGCGAGAGCAACGTCCTCACGCTGGGGAATGGAACGTGAGGGAATTTTTAGGTGTGTTATCCCCAGATAACCCCCAGTAATTAACTAACAGAGCTGGCATTTTCTCCTCACATTCTTGCCCTTTTTTTTTTTTTTTTTTTTTTTTTTTTTTTTTTTTTTTCTTTTTTTCTGTTTTTCTCTCTCCCACCAGCTTTCCTACAGGAGCTGGTGGAGAGGGATAACTGCAAGTTCGAGGAGTGGTGCAACGAGATGGCCGAGATGCGCAAGCAGAGCGTGGCCAGGGGGAAGATCAAACACGAGGAGGTGAAGGAGCTCTACCAAAGGTTACCCGCCGAAGCTGGTCTGTAAGACATTGTGGAGGGTTTCTCTAAGTAGAGCTGTTAAGATTAGTGATGATTTGTGACTAACCTTGCCCTCCCTGGAAGGCATTCCTGCAGCCCTCTGCGTGCATGCTTAGATTTGTTTTCCCTCGCTGCTTTTCCTGCCTTAACCTATTTTTTTTCTCCTTTTTTTTTTTTTTTTTTTCTTGGCCTCTGGCGTCGCTAATTCCCTCTTGCTCCTTCCCCATCAGTCAGCCTCATGCTTTGTGACTCTTTTCTTCTGCCTGCTGAGCAGCTCGTTAGGAGCAGCGAGGCAGAAGAGCCGCCTGCTCCCCACTTGCCAGCTCAGGGCAGGTTTGGGAGCTGGTGGTCCCAATTCAGCAGCAGGTAACTGGGAGAGTGCCTGACCTTCAGCAGAAAATTAGTAGATCCATCCCTGCCAGTGCCTCTCAGCTTTGTAGTGACTGGGGTTAATCCTTTCCTCCTCCTCCTTGTGCCTTGTCACCTCAGCACAAGGGGTTTTATTCCCCACCTGGTTTTTCCCTCCCATCTCCCTCAGAAGAGTAGGGACACTTGCTCTGTCTATCCACCACATGGAATTTCACTGTGTGCATCTCCTAAAAACTCCAGGAAAATTATAATTGAAGACTTAAGTGGCCTGTTGGAGAATTTGATGTTTAGCTTTTATTGCCAGCACTGAGGTTGGAGTAGCCCAAGGGAAACTCCTGCTCCTGTCAATCTGCCTCTCTGGTTCAGGAATGCAGGTGTTTAACTCCGGAGCAGGAAGGTGTCACAGCTCATCCTGAGTCCCCATGAGCCTGAGCAGTGTTCAGATGTCACTGTGAGATCAGAGCTGTTGCTGGAGGGCTCAACCTGCCCTGAGTCACCTGCCGAAAGGAGCAGCAGCACAATCCCACTGTGCTTTCCCTCAGCAGGAACAGAGCAGTTTGCTCTCGGCATTTCTAACGTGACAGAGGAATTAATCCCCCAAAAAAGGTGGTTTTTTTTTTTTTTTACAAGTGCAGGTAAAGCTGTTGTGCCTCAACTTGGAGCTGCCAGGCCCTCAGAGCAGCGCCCTGGGGCACCCAGTGGGCACAGCCCGGGCACAGCACTCCCAGCACGGCCGGAGGCAGCGTCATTGCAGCCCTTGGAGCTGGGGGCTCTCTCTGCAGCTGTGCAGACACGTTCCCTGCCAGCTTTGTGGAGTCTGCCCCAGAAAAACGTCCTTTCTGGGGGAGGCAGCTTTCATCCCAAACTAGCAAACCCGTTCTGACAGCGCTGGAATTCTCCGGAGGTCACGGCTGCGGGGAGGGCGTTGCGTAAGATGAAAACGCCATGGGTTGAGGCTGTGGAGGAAAAGAGGCTTCACAGAGCTCCAGTGCGAGCTGGAGACACGGTGTTTTCCTGTCTGCTGCGTTTTCCTGTCGCTTCTCTCTTGCTCCTTCCCAGGAAACGTCAAGGATTTGTGTTCGGTTGATGAATGTGACTCAAGGCTGCCTTCGAGGCAGCAGAGAACGGGTTTAAAATTCCTGTTTTCCTCCTAATTTCCCACTCTGTATCCCCCAGAGGAGTTGTGGATCAATAGTGTGTCTCAGTACTGAGATACAGGGCTGTCACCCAAACCCATTTCCCTGCCCATACAGGCACTGACCTGCTCCTGAACCTTGGCTTTGTGCAGGTGCTTCTCCCTCAGCAAACAAGGGCGAAGCCGCTGCTCTGCTTCAGCAAGAAATCTGAGCTATTTTCCATTTGCACTGTAAATTTTAAAATATGTGAGTCTTTCTCACCCAGAATTGTAAGAAAAACACTGGAATTTCGAGTGCTGAAAGGATGGGGTGAACGCTGACCTCGATTCTTTTGTGTTGTTGCTTTTAATTTTCAAATTACCCTGATGAACTCTCCCTGTTGTGGAAAAAGCCTTTCATGTATGATCATAATTTAAATATTATATCAGTCCCTCGATGGATGGTGGGAAAACCTTCCCCTTTCCTCGACTGCTCTCCAGTAATCCCCTAAAGGTTTGAAAGCACTCCCATTCCTCCTTGGAGCTGTTCCATATTGATTGCTGAATCTGAAATGACCTGAACATCTTAGTATCTCATGTCTTCTAAATCTGTGATGAGAACGGGGTGGGAGAAGAAGCTGGATCAGATGTTTGAAAACTTGTACCTCAGAGATGTAATCAACACTGATTGCCTGTTAATTTTTAAGAGGAATTCTGAAGTACCACCTGGTGTCGGAGCTGACGTGTCCGGGCTTGTTCCTCTTTGTGGTTTCTCCCCTCCCAGGTTCCCCCTACGACTTCATCTCTCTGGAATGGCTGCAGAAATGGCTGGATGAGTCCACTCCTCCCAAACCTATCGACAACACGGCCTGCCTGTGCTCCCATGGCAAGCTCCATCCCGATAAAATATCCCTGATGAAGAGGATTTCGGAATACGTGGCCGACTTCTTCTACCGGCGCTACGGGGGAGGGCCCCGGCTCAACGGTAACGGCCCCTCCTGGGTGTGCTGGACATGTCTTAGGGCCTTGTTCTGGTCCCAGCCCCATTTGGACCCCTCCTTGATCCTCACAACTTCATTTCAGTGCTTTAGTGCTGTGCCATTTCCCGGGATTTTTTTTAATATCACTTGATTCTGTTAACATTCCCCAAACCCCCTGAGTGGGATTGCAGGGTCTGCTGGGAGCAGGAGGAATTGCTTAGAAAATCCAGCACTTGGAAGGCTTGGAGGTGATTCTGGAACATGAGACTTGCACAGGGAACCCCCTCAAACTCTTGGCAGTTTTTTGCTGTGCCTGCAGCACCTGCAGCTCCTGTGTGGGCAGAGTCTCGGGGAGCATTCAGGCCCAAAAAATCCCTTCCTGTCTGTCCCCTCATCCGAGGAAGCACAGACCTGTTGGCCTACATTCTCCTGCTGAAGCATCCACCACACATCCAGCTTTTTGGGGTCAGCCCAGCCCTCTCCAGGCAGGCTTTGGCCACCCCTTCCTCGAGCCCCAGGCTTCATTCCTTTGAGGAAGGAGCTCAATAACTCCCACTGAGACCAAATTAGCTCAGCTCCTACCAGGAGCTTGTAGGGAAGGAGCTGCTGGTGACGCAGGCAGCCTTTGTGGGGAAAAACAGGGCAAGGTTTATTAGTCAAGTGGAAGATTTCCTGAAGGGTTGTGGGCTGAGTGTGGCTGGGAGGGAGGGACAAAAGGATGGATGGACACGCTGCTTCCCTTCCCCTCTTGCTCCCAGATGAAAATACACAAACTGCACACCACCAGCTATAGGATTTCCACTCCTTTGGTCCAGTGCAGCTTTGCCAGAGGGTGTTTTTTTTTCTGGGTTTAACTGGTAAAATGCCACAATACAGGTGTTTTCCTGGCATCTGCCTTTGCCTTCGTGCTGGGCTGACCTGGCTCCAACTGCAAGTGGTGGATACCAGGACTGAGATGGAGCTGTGGAGGGAGGGAAACAGATTTCACCTCATCTGCAGCATTTTACGCTTATTTAAGCTTCAAATGTGGCCTGATGTGACCGTAACCCCCAGGACCTCCTCATTTACACACGAAATCTCCCATCCTGGGGCCAGGACAGTTGGCACACACCAGTCTGAGGGTTTCAAACCAGCAGTAAGACAGCTGTGCGATAAATTGTGCAATAAATAATGTTATAAATCGTGTTTCTTTCCCCCCCTCCACCCCAGTCAAAGCACTTTGCAAGGACTGTGTGGTGGAAAGGTGTCGGATCCTGCGGCTCAAAAACCAGCTGAACGAAGACTACAAAACCGTGACCAACCTGCTGAAGGTCACAGTCAAGGGGTATGTCAGTCCCAGGTGCCTTTTAGAAGTGCCCAAATAGCTTTTTTCCTAAAGATTTCACCGCTTGGGGCTGTGATTTTTGTGGTGATTTTCGTTGTTCTTTCCCTGCAGGAACGACGGGTTTTGGGTTGGAAAAGCCTCTTTGAGGAGCTGGCGTCAGCTGGCTCTGGAGCAGCTGAATGAGCAAGATGAAGATGCAGAGCACAGTAACGGCAAAATGAATGGAAATGCACAAAACAAAGGTATTTCCTCCTGATTCGCTCCTAATTTCTGCTGTAAGGACCCACCAGCTCTGCCCGATCCCTCCTACAAAAGACACATCGGGTGTTTCTGTAGCTGTTTCCCTTGTATGAGTAGGGAGGAGAGGGTAATAAATCAAACAAACTCCTTCTTTTAAGGAGCTTTTTCTTCGCTAAGCTTGAAAACTGCGGGGTGATCATCATACCCGGAGAGGGAGATGAGGTGATAAGTGGTTTTACAAAGCTGTGTGAAATTACCACCCCAGCCACAGGATCTGTTCATCCACTTTTCTCTGAAGGGGAGGAAGAAACATGAAAATTACCTTGGGGAAAGGGATGATGATGATGTTTATTGTGAAGGTTGAGGGATGAAACAGCGCAGGTGATGCAGCAGCGCTGGGAAAACACAGCCTAGGAACAAAAAATCATTAATTGGACTCAATCCTGTGCCCGTATCATGAGACTAAATGGGGGGTTGTTTGCCTTCTGCTCTTTAAATCTTCGGAAATCACATTTTGTTGAGCTTTTTGGAACTGAGAGCAAGAAGCTGGTTGGAATGAAAGTGGGGATGATGGCTCATGGCATTGATCTTGGAGGCTTGAGAGCACCCCACCCCCCGATAATGTCTGTAAGGTGGAGCACTCATTGAGAAAAGGGCATTTCTGAGCTACCACTCACATTTCCTCGGGGCTGCCTTTGATTTACAGCAGGTTGCAACTCCCAGTAGTACAATTGAATTACTCACAAGCCAAGTTGCTCTTTAAGCAGCTCGTTAGAGGCTCTTACTGACACCTCATTGTCTTCCTGATGCTCCACTCAGTGGCCGAAGCTTTCAGTCTGTGGAGTTATGGATTTTAACTGTAATTCAGACGTTGATGTGGGGCTTGTCAACCCCCTGCCGGCTTCCCCCTCGGTTTGTCAGGCAGCATCTGGTTTAGATCAGGAATTTTGCCAGGAATTCTGCTGCCTTTGCTCTTACCTAGGCTTGTGTTTAGGTTAAACTCGGGAGATCCTTGGGAGCAGCGAACCCCCCCGCGGTGTTCCTGCCCCAACAAATGCATCCTTTGTAATCTCACAAAGGCTTGGCTTGTGCTCCACGCACTTCAAAGCCCTCCTACGTGGCCTGGAGGCTGTAATCCCGCCTGCCCAGAGGCCAAGACATCAGAGAACAACAAGTTTCCTTCCAAATTTTCCCTTGGGTTGAGGGTTTTGCTGGAATTTGAAAGGCGACCACGCTCCTTTCCCCCCCACCATAAGATTTTTCCCTGGGAGAGGAGCTCTGGGCAATCCTCTTGTCTTACTAAATTAATTTTTTTTTTTTTTTCAATCAGATGAATCAAACGAAGAGAAGAGGGAGGAGGAAGAGGAGTTAAATTTTAATGAAGACATCGTTTGCCCACATGGTGAGTGTCTGCAGGGGTTGGAGCTGAATGTGTCCCTTGTGTCCCACTGCTCCACACATGGACCTGGTAGCCTTTGCTCCAACTGCAGCCAGCGTGAGGTGCCACTGCAGAAATGAGCTTAATTCTCATTTTCCTGGGAGTTCTTTCACTCAGAAGTCTCATTTTCAGGTAGATCCTGGAAGGGCTCAGCCAAGCTGAGCTTCTCCCCCTCTCAACGGCAGCACCAAAGCTCTGCAGCCACTTGGAAGCTCTGAAAGCATTAAGAGAGAAAGAGGTGGTGTAAATCGCTCCGGGTGGGAGCTCCGAGAATCCATTTAATCCTGGTTTACATTAGAACAGCAGCACTCAGCCAGCACCTGGGCTGGGACCTCCGGATATCTATCTCCCAACCTGCTGAGCTTTGGTGTCTGTTTACAGAAGGTTTTGACCCCGTGTGGGTTGTTTTCCAAGTGATGCCTCATTAGCTGCATCCTTGGCTACCCTGTTGTTTAAATCTCACTTTTTAAAGCTCGGGGATGCTTTTTAAAGCTCCTATTCCCAGACATAACTCTGTTTTAGTTAAGCTCCTCTTCGTAGGCACTGATTTCCCTCCCAGGGATGCTCCATCTTATCCCTAATAAGAAAGAAAAATGCCATAAATTAGCCACACTCCTCCTGTCATCAGAGCTAATCAAGAACCTGGAGTAAGGCTGGAGAAACCTCATTTTCCAGCCGAGTGTTTAAGCACTTTGTCACGATTTTATCTGTTACTCAGAGCCTTGAAAGCCACGTTTCCCGTTGCCTCGAGGCTGCTGCTGTTCAATAAAAGCAGGGAGTGCGGGGATGGAACATTTATGTAGCCAGACACGATAAAAAATAGGCCAATAGGCCTTTGGAAAATAATATGGTGTTAAATTGCTGGTTGATCTGTGACTTTGGGTCAGAGCAGAATAAATAATACAGAATAAGGGGCTGCTGGCAGGGCAGGTTTTGTTGTCTCGAGCTAACCTTTGATTATTCGTGGAAAACAACTTTTCCACCTTGAAAAATTCCCTCTGGAGTGGATCAGCAAATCTGTAGTCTTGTTCCTACAGCCCTAATTTTGTGGTGGAGGAGGTTCCTGCCTCCGTGGGAGGCTCTGGAAAAGCCAGGGCTGGATCTGTGAGGGCTGGCTGGCCTCCAGGAATGCCACCCGGGCGTTCCCTCCTCGACTCCCTTTGCATCCCTGCTGCAATTCCTCGCTCTCCAGTAGCTGCCTGATCCCAGTGAATAATTTTTTCCAGATACCAAGTTAAGCCTTCCTTTGATGTCCGTGCCCAGAGGATGTCCCTGGATGGTGGGAGTGGGAAGCGGGGTCAGCAGCAGTTGGGATCATCTTCCAGATGGCAAAACACTTGTTCCTGCACACCCAGAGCTGATTTTTCCACCTCTTTCCCTCACCATATTAATCTGTTTTCATTAATCATGTGGTGTCAGGGCATTTATTTGTACAAGCTCCTCTTCTTCCCCATCCTTGGCTCTGGACAACATCCTGGTCCGGCCTCCGGAGCCGCTTGGCCGTGCTGGATGAGGCCCAAGTGGCCAAGTGCTGCATGGAGGCCTGACCTCTGTTTATTAGAGGAAAAGCAGGAGGGGATGGTTGCTATTTTTTCCTCTCCAGGCCTGGCCACATTCCAGGCTGGGCTGGAGCAAATCCGTGAGCCCGAGGAGCTGCTTGTCATGTTAAAGAGCTACCAGAGGGTGGTGAGGAAGGAGTTTCTCTCCCTCTCCTCTCTCTGCAGCTCTCCAGGCTATAGAAAAGCAGATAATAAGGTATTGTGCCCCTTGGACACGGCAGTTGCTGTTTTCCTTCCCTCTTGCTGGTGCAGCCCCCACTGAGGCAGGAATATTCCCAAATCCGGTTTGCATCCCGGTGTCGCAACGGCTGCTCCTCGCCTTTCTCCCGGGGCCTGCTCCTAGCACAGTGACTTCCAGCTGCTGTCTCAGAGGGGGATGTGGTTGTGCTTTCTCCTTGGATATCCTCACTCCTGCAAGGGGCAGCTGCTCGGATCCTGGAGCTTTCTCCAGTTTTCCCAAGCCTTGTTTATCCGGAGTGTTTGTTGTCACGTGTGCACGTGGTGTCCCAGAGCCTGGGTGTGTCTCCTGCTTCCATCCCTGAGACCACAGGCACAAATGGCTCCTGATAAACCCTTCCTGGGCTTTTGGAGCTGCCTCTGAGCACTGGGAGAAATAATCCTGAGAGCAGGAGAAATAATCCTGATGGATAAATAAGTTGTCTGGGGGACAACTGGTAAATCTGGCCCAGTGTCTTCACACCCCGTTGGTTCCCCAGTGCAGATTTAGGGAGAAAAATCCACATTTTGAGGTGTTTGAATAGGCAGGTGAAGCCATCTGACGTTCTGCAGGGGGGATTTGGGGTTTTCAAGGATGTGGAGAGCACCTGGCTCCTGTTCCGTGGGGTTAAGGTGGTGCTTGGGACACAGAGGCACCACGAGGATGTAGCTGTGGAGGAGGAACCAGTAGCCCTGTGCCCTTCTTGGCTTTTCCCAGCATCCCTGCTTGTGTTTAATCAGCTTGGAAATCCAAAGGACTATGAATTAAAATAATTATTATTACTATTATTATTTTCCCTGCCTAAGGGAAGCAAGGCAGGATTTGAAGGTGACTTTGTCGGCTGGGCTGGTTTTTATGCTGACGTGGTTTTGGCTGCTAAACGTGTGGATCTCTTCCCCCACCTTTATTCCCTGTAATCTCTTCAATCAAGGGCTGCAAAACATCCCCTGAGCATGTTGTGATCAAAGCCCTTGCCTTGATTCTCTCCCTGCAGGTGACCTGTGCATCTCCGAGAACGAGCGCAGGGTGGTTTCCAAGGAAGCCTGGGAGAAGCTCAAGCAATATTTCCCAAAAGCCCCCGAATTCCCAAATAACAAAGAGTGCTGTTCCCAGTGCAAGGTATTTGCCAAATATTCCCCTTTTTGTTGAGTGTAAATAGTGGTTGTGTTTCTGGCTTGCCTTTTGTCACAACCCTGTGCCGTGGAGGAGAGTGATGTCACCTTTTAGCACAGCTGGGATGGAATTCACTGTTTCCTGCAGATTCTGGAGCGTGAAGGGGAGGAAAACGAAGCTCTGCACAAGATGATGGCCAGTGAGCAGAAGACTTCTCTCCAGAACCTGTTCCATGATAAATGCAGGCCTTGCCTGGGCAGTTGGCCTCAGGTAGGGAAGGAGGGGAACCAGGGAATGCAGCCGGGCTTGGGGAGTTTTATTGGCTTTTATCCGGCTCCTTCCAGAGAAGCTGTGGCTGCCCCATCTCTGAAAGTGTTTCAGGCCAGATTGGACAGGGTTTGGAGCAACCTGGGCTGGTGGAAGGTGTCCCTGCCCATGGCAGGGGGGTGGAATGAGATCTTTAAGGTCCCTTCCAACCCAACCCTCTCCATAACCGTTCTCTCAGTCTGTGCCAGCAGAGCTCACACGTGTGCTGTGCTGAGGTGTGATTTCCCTGGATTAGCTGTGCTGGCACAGAGCCCTAAAGAGCCACAGGAATGGCTCCTGTGCCAAGGGAGCTGTGGCTGGCCCAGAGTCAGTCAGATAACAGGGACAATATTGCTGCTGGGGTTGTATCCGGCCCTGGAAGGACGGGAACGCCGCGGCCACGCCGCTGGAAGCAGCTTCTCTACCTCATTCCCTCAGCCCTCCCAGGTTGGAGGATGCTGGAACACACCTGAGTTCTGCCCCACCACCAGCTTTGGCTGCTCCAGGTGTACCCCAGCATCCTCCTGCATCCCAGGAGCTCAGGAGGAACTCCCCAAAATGCTGCCATCCTCCAAAGAGCCGGGACAGCCGTGCAAACCCTCTCCTGGCGGCTTCTCCGGGCCTTTTTGGGGATTTAGGGTGGCTCAAAAGGAATGGAACAAGCTCTTGGTTCAGTCCTTGGCTCCAGGGAGTCTTGTGGTGCTGATTAATGGTTGGCTCTCCAACCCTGCCAAGGTGCTTTGGCAGGTCTGTGCCTCGGTCCCTCGCTGCTCCAGCTGGGAATGATTCCAGAGGCAATGTGGATCCATGGCTTGGAACCAAGAGACCCAAAAGGGTTTGAAGGGAGTTTCCCTTCTGTGCTGAGCTCGAGAGCTCCAGGTCCTGCCAGGGGTGTGAAAGGGTTGGATCTGGCAGGATTTGCCTTTGGAGCTGGAGGAGGTGATGGAAAGCTGGAGCCCATCACTGTTGGTTGGAAACAGGAGCCTCTCCACCAGCGAGGCTGCAGCCTCTGTTCCCTTTGGATCCTCCTTTCCCTTGGAATTTCCCAAGGGAGCCTGATAAAAGAGACCTGAGGATCTTTCCCTCAAGTTTTTGGAGTTTTCCTGATCCAAACCAGTTGAGGTCTGGGGAGGAAAACAAGCAGAGTGGTTTGATCTAGAGATAAAGGGAGATTAAAAATATATATATATATTCTTCAGATGTGCTGAGTTTTCCTGAAGAAAGACGGAGCAAGCCCTTAAATCCATGGTAGGGAAGATGGTGAGGATAGAGATGATCATGGAAGTGATTTTGTCACCCAGCTCTTTGATCTGGGTGGCTTTTTGTTCAGGAGCAAACAATTTAATGGTAAATTGGGACAAGAACACAGGACTTACCCCAAAAACACTGCCTTGTTGGGTGCACAGCTGGGGTTTTTTATTCCTGCTGCTGCCAGAAGGAAAAACCTGTGGATTTTGATGTTGGAAGCCAGTGAGGGAGGTTGGGGTGGTCTCTGACCACGAATGCCCAGCGAGAGAAAACAGCGCTTGGCTGCTCCAGGGAAATGCCCCTTTCCCGCTGGGAATTAAAGGTAATTGGATTGAAAGCTCAACTAACTTTGTAATAAACAGGAGATTAGTAAAGTCAATGCTTAGTACTTGATCCCAAATTATTTTCCTTGGCTTTCCCAGCGTGCTTGGATGGAGTTGTCATGGTAAAACCGCGCCGAGGTCTCGGAGGGAGCGAGCGCTGCCGACAAACCTATTGCTGGGTTCATTAAAAAGATCCCTTTTCCTTCTCTTTTTTTCCCCCCCAGGAGACAGATGAGCTGTATATTGTTTCACAGTTCTTTGTAGAAGAATGGAGGAAATTTGTCAGGTAACTTTGGCTGGAGGGTTTTGGTGCATTTTTATCCCATATTTTGGGGGTTGTAGGTAATATTTTGCTTCCGAATCCCGGTGTGGTGGGAAACAAGGGAGCTGATTTTTGCAGGGCCTGTGTTGGTTGTACAACACTGAGTTTCCTTGTTTACCATGTGTTAACCAGATGGTCGGATTAGCTGGTAACCTGATTAGTTTTTTCATCTGTCTGGAGCTGTAGCCCAAAGGTCACCTCTCGGTCCTGTTTGCACGGGCTGGAGATGGAAATCTCCCCTGGACAGAATCATTTTGCAACACAGAGGAACGTGGAGCTGATTTCCTTATCACTTGTAGTTAATATTCCATGGTGGAATGCCTTCTGTAAATAATTCACCTGTGATTTCTTCTTGGCTGCCTGCAGGACCTGGAGGGGGGGGTTTCTGGTGGGATAAGCTGGTGCATCTTCCCAAATTTCCTTCCCTTTGGCAGGAGGCCGACGCGCTGCAGCCCCGTGTCCTCCATAGCCAACAGCGTCCTGCTCTGCCCCCACGGGGGGCTCATGTTCACCTTCGCTTCCATGACCAAAGAAGACTCCAAACAGTGAGTTTCTTCCCTTCACACATTCTCCTTTCACCAGGACAACAGTCCAAAAGGAATGTTCTCGCTGCCGAGCCGCAGCGAGACAGGGAGCGAATCCTTTCCCTCGAACTGAATCAACACCTCGGCTTTCTCTGAGCCACCTCACAGCCTTCCTGCAAGGCAAGACCTAAATTGTCCAAGGATGCTGGGTCAGGAAAAAAGAGCTTCCTTCAGCTTGGATAGTTCCTGACAATAACCACCCTGGATTTGACCGGGGCTCAGGAATTATCCTTCTTCCTTACAATTTGCTTTCCGTGCCCGTCCCCCCCCACCACCGAGCGCTGCACTTTGTGCTCCGTGGCATTGCTTCTGCAGTGATGCAGCACTAAAAGTAGGAAATCTTCCCCTCCTTCCCTCCTCCATCCCTCCCTCCGGCACGGCGGGAGCACAGCAGCGTCACTAATCACAGCCTGCCGCCATCAGGGTGTGCAGGCCCTCCCCTGCAGCTGATTTTGGGGTGGATTTTGCCAGTTTTCTTTTGTTAAAATGCCGAAGAGGGAGGGGTTGGTTTTTGGGGTTTTTTTTTGGGGGGGAGAGAGCTTGGCTTTTCCATGTCATAAAGCACCTGCCTGTTCCTTTGCACAGTATAGCTCTGATATGGCCCAGCGAGTGGGAGAGGATCCAAAAGCTCTTCGTGGTGGATCACGTCATCAAGATCACCCGGACGCAGGGGCCCGAGGGCACCCGCTACACCTCGGAGCCCCGTGAGTGGCTCTGCTCCCTGGGCTCTGGGAATGGCTCCTGTGGGATAAAAAATTATCTGAGGGGGTTGGTGGTAAACGTGGAGCTTGGCAGGTTCCCCACCTGGAGCTGTGGGAGCAAGTCCAGAGGAGGCCCCGGGGCTGCTCCAAGGGCTGGAGCCCCTCTGCTCTGGAGCCAGGCTGGGAGAGCTGGGGGGGTCACTTGGGGAAGGGAAACTCCAGGGAGACCTGAGAGCCCCTCCCAGGGCCTAAAGGGGCTCCAGGAGAGCTGGAGAGAGACCTGGGACAACGACCCGGATGGACAGGACAAGGAGGAATGGTTTTAAACTAGAAGGAAATTTGGATGGGATATTGGGAAGGAATCCTTCCCTGGGAGGGTGGGGAGGCCCTGGCACAGGGTCCCCAGAGAAGCTGTGGCTGCCCCATCCCTGGGAGTGTCCAAGGCCAGGTTAGATGGGGCTTGGAGCAAGTAGAAGGTGTCCCTGCCCATGGCAAGGATGAGGTTTAAGGTCCTTCCCAACCCAAACCATTCAGGAATTCAATTGATCTGCTCCGGGCTGGCAGTGAGAGGCAGCTCCGAGGAGCTGAAGCAATTAAATATGTTTTTTTTTCCCCTTGGAAATATATTTATTAAACATATTAACATATTCAATATGTTTATTAACATGTTAAATCTGCTTTCTTCCCAGAGCTGTGCCCGGAGTGCCGGGAAGGGCTCCTGTGCCAGCAGCAGCGGGACCTGCGTGAGTACACCCAGGCCACGGTGTACGTGCACAAAGTGGTGGATAACAAAAAGGTACGGACAGGCTGCCCCTCCATCCTGCTCAGGGAGCCCCAGCAATGCCCTGAGGGGGGGTCTCACAGCCCCCCAGCGCTGGGATCTGCTGCTGGTGTCCCTGGTGGTGGTGAGGGCAGAAATCCCCCAGCTCTGCAGCTCCAGCTTTGGCCAAACCGGCAAACGGGAACGTTCTGGCTCTGAACATTCGGGCTCCTTCTGCCAAACAATCCTTTGTGTTTTCAGGGATGCTCCCAGCCATTTCTTCTGTCTCAGCTGCGTTCCCAGGCTCTACCTGCTCTCCTCCCCCTCCAATATTTGTCATTTCCTTTCTTCTTGCTCACTGACACTTATCCCTGGATAGAAATAAGCTCTTCCCCTTGGTGCTGGGGAGAGGCTGAGCTCCGAGATGGTTCTCAGGATCCCCTGAAGCTGCAAATTATGTTTTTGCTGATCTTAAGTGTCAGGATCAACTCCAGAATTGCTTTTCCAGGGATGCAAACCTGGTTCTGGTGGAACTTAGGGCTTTTAAGGAGTGAGCCAAGGCCTGGTGGGCACTCAGATCAAGACGTTCCCTGCACTTTTGCAGGGTGGGAGTGGGTTGGTTTTTTTTTTTTTGGCCTTCCATTGATTTCCACCTCCCTGCCAATCCCAAGGAGGCGCTGGAGCCCGGAGAACCGCAGGGAGCCGGAGGCTGGATGGGTTCCTGCCTGGCTCGTGAGACGTGGAGCAGCAGCACGTCTGGAGCCATCAGCCCGAATCCCGAGGCTGGATCCGCCTCGGCTGCGCCGCAGGACAGGGTTGGGGGTTGTGTTTTTCTGGCACTGGCCGGGGCTGCGCTCGCACGTGGGGCTGGCAAAAAAACAGGGAGCTATTCTTTGTGGAGCAGCTGGAGCTGGAGAGAGGGGGCGAGAGAGTGCCCACGAGATTCCCTCAGTAACGGGGCGGGGATGGGAAGCGGCGGGAATGCCAGCCAGGAGCACTGGGAGCCACTGTGTCCTTCCTGCTGGGCTGTGCGAAGGCAGGGAGTGTTTCCCAGCCCCTCAGCCCTTCTCCTCCCCCTGGTACCTCCTTGGGGTGCAAAAGGGAAGCCCCATCCTGGTAAAATCATTGTAGGAGGGCACTGCTGGAATTCTGAGAGCTCTGGGGAACGTTTGGGAGCTGGGATTGCATCGATAATTTTAAATGTGTCGATGGAATCGTGAGCTCTTGGGCATCCAGGTCTCCTGAGCTCCTGCAACCCCAGCTCTGGCCACAGCAAAGATGGGAATTCACATCCAGGAAAATCCATGTCTCCTGGAGTGACTTCCACAGACCTTAACATCCCTTTTATTTATATATTTGTGTGAATTGTTTGGGTTTCACTTACTTACACCCTGCAGCCCCATAAACAATGGTTCTGAGCCCTTCTGCAGGGAGGGATAAGTGTCTTAATTTACAGATAATATTCCTTTCTCCATGGTGAGGCTTTTGTAATACACTTGGATCAACCAGCTAATGGGAAAGGAATCAGTCCAGGCCTCGGGAGACTTTCCCTCTGCCTGGAGAGAAGGGCAGGAAGCACCTGCAGCTCCATGGAGGGGATTCCTGAGCCGAATCCCCCCGAGGTCCCACGCAGCTGGGGAGGGTGGAGGAGCCTCTGCAGAGCTCCTGGAGCAGCTCCCAAAATGGGGTCATTGCCGGGCTCTGTGGGTGGAGGTGGCACCGGGGAGGTCTCCAGGAGCTGATTCCCTGGTGGGACAGCGCGGGTGGGGGCTGTTGGTCACAGCAGAACGGTTTTTGTGACTCCAGGTGATGAAGGACGCGGCTCCGGAGCTGAACGTGAGCAGCTCGGAGGCTGAAGAGGAAAGGGAGGAAAACAAGCCAGAGGGGGAGCAGGACCCCGATTTTAACCAGGTAGAGATGAAAAATCCCAGCAGGTTCCTTGGTTTTTACGTCATCCCCTGGAGTCAGCACGGTGGGGTCACCTCCCTCCTCCTCCTCTGTGTCCACCTGGTGGGGGAAACGTGTCTCAAAGTGTCACCTGAGAGGTCAGAACACACCAGTGCTGGTTTTTGGAGAGGTTAAACACGGACAGGGCCTTGTCTGCACGTGGAAATCTGCCCCACGCTGGCGTTAGGACCAGGAGCTGAGGCTTGAAGGCAAATCCTTTGGTCTTCTCCACACTTGCACGCTTCAGTTGGCTTTCCAAGGGGTTTTCCGTCGTTTCCCGCCTTCCCTCGCATGACCAGCTCACCCCAAACACTCTCTGGAATACAGGGAAGTTCTGGTTATTCCCAAATAACTCCATCTCCTGGGGTTTTGCCTCCTCTCCAGGCCAACGGCGGCGCGAAACGCCAGAAGCTGTCCCAGCAGAGCTACATCACCTACCAAAAACAGGGAATCAGGAGGAGCACCCGGCACAGGAAGGTCCGAGGGGAGAAGGCCCTGCTGGTTTCAGCCAACCAGACCCTGAAAGAGCTGAAAATACAGGTGGGGAGAGAGAGTCCTGCCAGGAATGAGTGAAAACCATCAAACCAGGAGTGTGGGGAGGGAGGGGAAGGGTCTGAAATCCCACATGGGGTCAGACTGGGGTGGGAGTTGGGGTAGAGTGGGAAGTGGGGGGGTTTGTTGGGGTGGGAATTGGGGTGGGTTGTGTCAGAGTGGGTTAGGTTGGGTTGGGAATTGGGGGTTGTGTTGTGTGGGAATTGGGATGTGTTGGAGGGGGTTGTGTTGGGGTGGAATTGGGGGTTGTGATGGGGTGGGAGTTGGAGGAGGTTGTGTTAGGGTGGGAATTGGGATGGGATTGTGCTGGAATGGGAAATTGGAGTGGGAGAGTTGAGGTGGGGGAGTTGTGTTGGGGTGGGAATTGGGGTGAGTTATGTAGGGGTTGGAATTAGGGTGAGTTGTCTTGGGGTGGGAATCAGGGTGGAAGTTGGGGTAGGTTGTGTTTAGGATGGGTTGTGTTGGGGTGGGAATTGGGGGGGTTGTGGTGGGAAACGGGTGTGGGAGGGCTGTGTTGGGGTGGGTTGTGTTGGGGTTGGAGTTGGGGTGGGATGTGTTGGGGTGGGTTGTGTTGGGATTGGAATCGGGGTGGGTTGTGTTGGGATTGGAATCGGGGTGGGATGTGTTGGGGGGCTGTGCTGTGGTGGGAATTGGGATGGGATGTGTTGGGGGGGTTGTGCTGTGGTGGGAATTGGGGTGGCGGGGCTGTGTTGGGGTAGGAATCAGGGTAGAAATTGGGGTGAGTTGTGTTTAGGATGGGTTGTGTTGGGGTGGGAATCAGGGTGGGTTGGAGTGGGAGTTTGGATGGGGTGGGTTGGGGATTGGGGTGGGAATGAGGGTGGGATCTGGGGGCTCTGCAGTGCCCACCCCTGCTCCACGGGCCGTGTCCCTGTCCCAGATCATGCACGCCTTCTCCGTGGCCCCCTTCGACCAGAACCTGTCCATCGACGGCAAAATCCTGAGCGACGACACGGCCACGCTGGGCAGCCTGGGCGTCATCCCCGAGTCCGTCATCCTGCTCAAGGTGTGCGGGGGATCCACCCCAAATCCACGGGGATCCGCCCCAAATCCACGGGGATCCACCCCAAATCCACGGGGATCCGCCCCAAATCCACGGGGATCAGCCCCAAATCCATGGGGATTCACCCCAAATCCTTGGGGATCCACCCACAATCCAGAGGGATCTGTCCCAAGTTCAGGGGATCTGCCCACAATCCAGGGGGATCCACCCAAAATCCACGGGGATTCGCCTGAAATCCATGGGGATCCATCCCAAATCCAGGGGAATCACCCAAAATCTGCCGGGATCTGCCCACAATCCACAGAGATCCAACCTAGAATCCATGGGGATCCCACCCACAATGAAGAGGGATCTGGCCCAAAATCCATGGGGATTTCACCCAAAAAAACAGGGGGATCAGCCCAAAATCCAGGGGGATTGCACCCACAATCCAGGGGGATTCCACCCTCAGTCCAACAGGGATCCCACCCAAAATCCAGGGGATCTGCCCAAAATCCAGGGGAATCACCCAGAATCCAGGGGAGTCACCCAAAATCCAGGGGAGTCACCCAAAATCTGTGGGCATCCAGCTCAGAATCTATGGGGATCTGGCCCAACATCCACAGGGATCCGGCCCAAAATCCACGGGAATCCAGCCCAAAATGCACAGGGATCCCACCCAGAATCCATGGGGGTCCCACACAAAATCCAGGGGGATCCGACCAAAATCCACAGGGATCCCACCCAAAACCCATCTGGGATCGTGCAGTCAAAGGGAAATGTGTGGTGGGGCCTCTGAAAATTGGGGAAAATTCAGGGAGTTCCTCATGGAGCCCCTTCCTGGAGGAGGAAAATCCTGCTTAGTCTTGATTTTGAGGAGGAAAATCCTCGATTTCTTTTGTTTTGGAGGTGAAAAACTCTTGTGGTTTTCTTTTGGAGGGGGAGAATCCTGGTTTTCTTTTGTTTTGGAGGAGGAAAATCCCTACTGGTTTTGCTTGCAAGGAGGAAAATCTGTTTTTGTTTTTTGAGGAGAAAAACACTTGTTTTGCAGGAGAAAAATCCATATTTTTTTTTGGTTTGGAGGGGGCATATCCAGTTTGGTTTGGAGGAGGGAAATCCTCATTTTTTTTATTTTGGTGAAGGAAAATCCTTATTTTTATTGATTTTGGTTTGGAGGTAGAAAATCTCTTTTTGGTTTATTTTTTGGAGGAGGAAAATACTTGTTTTTGAGAAGGAAAATCCTCAGGTTTTTGTTTTGGAGAAAAAAAATCCACTTTTTTTTGTTTGTTTGTTTCGGAGGAAGAAAATCCTTATCTTTTTTTTTTATTTTATTCTGGAGGAGGAATATCCATTTTTTTTGTTGTTTCGGAGGAAAATCCTTATTTTTTCGTTTTTGGGGGAGGAAAATCCTTATTTTTTCTTCCCAAGGGCCTCTATTGGCTGGTTTTGCTGCTGAGCTCTGTGGGTACCAGCCCCAAATCCAGCTGAATTAGGGAATGATCTCCCCTGGCATTCCCATGTTCCCGCTCCCCTCCGAGGTGGCTCCCTGGGCTCCTCCATTCCCGTATTCCCGTGTTTTTTCCAGGCTGACGAGCCCATCGCGGATTACGCAGCAATGGACGATGTTATGCAAGGTCAGAGGGGAGAGGGGGAAGGTTGGGAGGGGGGAACAAGAATTTGGGTGGGAAAGGTGGAAAAGGAGGATTTCCTTGCCATCTTTGGGATGTTCATCCATCGGAACGACTCCTAATGCCTTCCTTTCCCTCCCATCCCAGTTTGTATGCCTGAAGAGGGATTTAAAGGTGAGTTTGGGTGATTTCCCCCCCCTTTTTTTTACCCAAATTCCACCCCAATCCCACCTCCCTCCTCATCCCCTGATGCTGTTTTATCCCCCCCAGGGACTGGTTTACTTGGCCACTGATGGTTTTCCAAGAGGAGCGACCCGAAGGGAAGAGGATTTTGGGACGTGGTAGGGGCATTCAAAGCATCCAACAACGAAAAAACAAAAAAAAAAAGAGAAAAAAAAAGAAAAAAGAAAAAAAAAAAGTGGATCCAGGACTTTGTGACTCTTCCAGGAGGCAGGAAAAACCCCGAGCGAGGCGTGTGCTCCCCACAGCAAACCAAACCAATGCCTTATGTCAAAGCAGATTGCACTGAAGGACATCCCTGCTCCGGGAGAGCCGGCCCGGGGCTGGCAAATAAACAACAGCCAGGTTGGGAAGCTGAGCAGCAGCAGCAGTCGGTGTGTTCGGGGCCAGGGGGTGTCCAGTGATCCCACAGATCCCACCCCTCCTGCTCCACCCTCCTCTCTGGGATAACCCCGTCTTTGATCCGCCCTCAGGCCCGCTTGGAAGTGGCAGGAATTGGGACTGGGTGAGGAATGTCTGGCGCACACACAACGAAATCTTCATTGGTTTCACCCCAAATGGGAGCTGGGATCTGCTTCCCAAACCTTCCCCTCTCCGCATCCCCCTGCTACTTCCACACCTTGGATAATCCAAGAGCCACCTGGGCTCTGGGAACTGGGGGGTTTGTTGTTTTGTTTTGTTTTGTTTTGTTTTGTTTTGTTTTGTTTTATTTGGGGTGTTTTAGTGACTCTGGAGAACATTTTCTTCTGGGAGTGCTTGGGACAGCCAGAGCCAGCGGGGGGGTGCGAGTGGGAGACGATTCCCATGGGAAGAGGGTTTTTTCCCCCCCTTATTCTCATTTTTCAGCAATGCACTAATTATTATTATTATTTTTTTTAACATCTCCCAGCAAGGATTTCTCTCCGTTAATATTTAGCAGGAACTATCCCACTTCCAGGCTGATCCACACCAGGCACTGCCAAGGGATCTCTGTCCTGAAATTCCAGGTTTCCTCTTCCTTTCCAGCTTTTTCCCTTGTTTCTCTGGAAAAAGACGATGTGGAGATCACTCAGTTTTATTTTGTCAAGGTTTGCGGGAATTTGGGATGCAAGAAGAGGGGCGAGGGGCACAAATCCCATCCCCCAAAACCCCACTAGTTTTGATTTCCAAGTTTTGATTTCCAAGGTTTTATCCCAAGAATTCCAGCTGTTCTTTGCCAAACTCCCTCTCCCCTGTCCCTTCTGGATTTGGGGGTGAAGCAGCACCATTTGAGGGGCTCTAAAGCTCCTAAGAAGTGGTTTCTTTGGGGCAGTTTGGATCCTTTCCCAAGGTACAGACATGAGGAATTCCATGTGCCGAAGCCACAGGAGGTTTTTTTCTTCCCAGCCTGAAGCACTCACTTGTGTACATATTCCTTGGAAATTCCATCTTTTCAAGTTGCTGTTCATTTTTTTTAATGTGTTATATATATATATATATATAAATATATATATATATATAAAAAAACCACCACACAAATCTCTTCCTTGAGCTTATCCTGTTGTGGGAAGGGATCCTGGGGGGCCCTGGGGGTGTTCCGGGGCTGCGGCGGTTCCGGCAGCGCCGGATCCTCCGGAGGACGCAGGTCCCAGGTGTGATCCCAGGGCCCCGTTCCCGTTCTGTCTGTTATTTGCAAATATTATCGGATTAAAGTTGTCATTGGAGCCGTGGCAGCCTCGTTGCGGTGCAGACACGTGGGATGAGGGTGGTGGAGCAAAGGGGGGGGGTTATCCCATAAATCCCGCTCCGAGCTGTCCCAAAAAGAGCTGCGAGTGCTGCGGGGTGGGATGGGAGCGAGTGGGATCCTGCTGGAGTGGGAATCCCCCCACCCTTGGCACAGGGGATGGGTTTATGGAGCCCTGGCGCTGTCACATCCCCCCTGTGTGTCCCCAGGGGCTCCCTGGCTCCTTCCCCCTCCTTGGGGGCCCTGAGCTGGGGGGTCCCCTGGGACGGGGAGATGGGTGCTGGGTCAGGGGTCACTCGTGGCCTGGGTGCTGGTGGGGGATGAGAGGGGGCTTGGGGTGATAGGGGTACCCTGGGTGCCAGGGATGGGGGGGATTAGGGATGGGGTTTGGGGTGGGTGGGGTGCCCTGGGTACAGGTATGGATGGGGGGCACTCTGGGGATCAGGGTGGGGAGGGGGGTACCCTGGGTATCAGAATTAGGGGGCTGTGGATGTGGGGGCACCCTGGGAACGGGGGAGGGTTTAAGGGGAGTTCCCTGGGTACCGGGAATGGGGGGTTATGGATGGGGGGGTTGTACCTGGGGTACCAGGGATGGAGAGACTGGGGGTAAGAGGGCCTTGGGTACCAGGGATGGATATGGGGGTTCCCTGGGTATCAGGAATGGGGGGAACCAAGGGTGGGGAGGTAAAATGGGGGGCTGCTCTGGGGCCCAGGGAGGGATGTGGGGGGAACCCCGCTAGCCAAATTGGGGTGGGGGGTGCGGGTGATGGGCAGAGCAGTGCCCAGGTACCAACCGCGGGCAGGGGGACACCCCCTCCTTCCCGGGGTCAGGGGGATCCCCCCTTCTGCGGGGAGGGGACACTCTGGGGGTGACATCATGGATGGAGGGGGGACACCCGGTTGCGGATCCCCGTGCCCGATTCCGGGGCCGTTTTCCCGGGGCCGGTGCCCGGCGGTGTGTCCGGGGTGCCGATGCCCGGTTCCCGATGCGGTTCCCGGTACCGTTCCCGGTTCCCGGTGCGGTTCCCGGTGCCGATGCCCGGTTCCCGGTGCGGTTCCCGGTGCGGTTCCCGGTTCCCGGTGCCGTTCCCGGTTCCCGGTGCCGGTGCCCGGTCCCGCCGCCCCCGGAGGGGCCGCCCCGCCCCGCCGCACGTGACGCTGCGCGGTGGCAGCGAGCGCCGGGGCCCCGCTCGGCTCCGCTCGGTACCGGCCCCGCTCCGGGACCGCCCCGGCCCCGCCGCCCCCGGTAAGTGCCGCGCCGAGGGGACCGGGCACGGGGGTCCCCGAGCAGAACCCCCCCTCGGGGTGTCCCCCCGGCCCCGACGCAGCACCGGGGGGTCCGTCCGCCGGTGACCTTCAGTGCCGCCGGTACCGGGGGAGGGGATGGCGGGGGGGATGCTCCGGGCCTGGAGGGGAAAGAGGCGGGTTGGGGAGGGGGCTGGAGGGAGGAGTCCCCCATTTACCCCCCAGTCGGTCCCCACAATATCTCCCCCACAGTTACACCCTGCATCCTGCCCGCCCCAAACCTACGCCCCCCCCCCCCCCCCCCGGATACCCCAAAATCTGCCTCGCCGCCCTCCTGCCCCTCATCGTTTTCTCCCCCTACCCCAGCCTCCCCACTCTGCCTCACCACGTCCCTCCCCCCAAACCCAACCCGTGCCCCCCCAGCCCGGCACCACATTTAGGGCACCCCCCCCCAGTGCTGCCCCCCACCCTCCCCGGGACTGGCGCCCAAGCTGGGTGCTGGGAGGGGGGTGAGGGATAACGGAGCCCCCCCAGGACCCCCCAGCCCGGTCGGGTCACGCTGCGGCCCAGGGGTGCCACGGGTCGCGTTTGCACGAGGGTCGCGTTGGCACGGGGACGGGTGGCAGTGTCGCATTGGCACCAGGGTCGCGTTGGCACGGGGACAGCGGGGTCGCTCTGGCTCGGGGCCGGGCCACACGTGCCCCGGGGCTGTGCCGGGCTGCGGCTGTGTTTGCACAGGGCTGGGGCTGCACCACGGCCGCGTTTGCTCAGGGACGGGGCTCGGCTGCTCCTCCTTGGCGCGGGCACAGGGACGTTGGCGCGGGGGTCCCCTTGGCACCGGGGCCGTCATTGTGTTTGCGCGGGGCACGTTTGCACCAGGGCTGTGCTTGCACCAGTGTCGCGTTGGCACGGGGATGGTCACACTGGCACGGGGATGGTCGCACTGGCACGGGGAGAGTGGCATTTGCACGGGGACGGTGACACTTGCATGGTGGCCCTGGCCCTGTCACATCCCTGCCCTGTCCCCACCCTGGAGTGTTCCCAGGGATGTCCCTGCCAATCCCCCACCCCCCCAATGCCAGCCCCCCCCTCCTCCCTGCCTGGAGCTTGTGCCGTGGCACGGGGATGGTGACACTTTGACTGCCTCGGTGACACTGCCATGGGGGTTGGTGACACTGGCAGGGGCATGGCCACATTGGCACGGGGTCAGTGACACTTGCACGGGGATGGTGACACTGGCACCGGGTAGGTGACACAGGCACGGGGATGGTCCAACTGGCAGGAGGTTGGTGACACTTTCCTGGGGTCGGTAACACTTTGACGGGGATGGTGACACTGGCATGGGGTCGGTGGTACTGGCATGGGGATGGTGACATTGGCACCGGGTCGGTGAGGCCGGCACGGGGATGGTCAAATTGGCGAGGGGTCGGTGACACTTTCGCGGGGTCGGTGGCACTGCCGGGGTCGGTGGCACTGCCGGGGTCGGTGGCACTGCCGGTGTCGGTGACACTTTCGCGGGGTCGGTGGCACTGCCGGGGTCGGTGGCACTGCCGGGGTCGGTGGCACTGCCGGGGTCGGTGCCCGTGGCCCGGGGCGGGTCCCGGTGCCCGGCGCTGTCCGTGGTGCTGCCCCCGCGCCGCCTCCTCCCGCCGGCAGAGGGAGCCCCTCGGGGTGGGGGGGTGGGTGCGATGAGCTGGGGGGGTCTCAGCGGCCGGACCCCCCCGTGCAGTGACCCCGCACCCCCCGCTCCCGCCCCCCCCGGCCCCGCAGCCGGGCCGCCCTGGCAGGGTGGCCCTTGCCCCGCTGCCATCCCTCGGCTCCAGGGGTGGCACCGCTGCCCGGGCGTCCCAGCGAGGGGCTGTGGGGGAGTTCTCCTCTCCCCCAGGAAGCGCCATGGGCCCCCCCGGACCCTCTCGCACCACCTAGACGTGTCTGCAGCCAGCACCACCACCCCACCCCAAGGTAAGCCCCCGTGGAGTGCCCCCCACCCAAGGGTGTCCATCCCCAGTGGGGGTGACGGGCACCCACAGCCCCCGTCTCCCCAGGGCAGCAGGATGGCCCAGCAGCGCCACGCCGTGCCCCCGCCGCTCAAGGTAGGTGTCATTGGGGTGGGGGGCACCCGAGCAGCACCCATGGGAGCCAGCATGGCCTTCACCCACCCCAGCACCCCTGGGTGCCACTGTGGCCATCACTCGCCCGTTGCCTTGCAGACGGAGGAGGATTACATCCCCTACCCCAGCGTGCACGAGGTACAGCACCCACCCCTCCAGACAGGGGGGTGAGGGTCACTGGGGGGGGTAAGGGGTGCCCAGAGCACCCACCGTGGCATTGGGTGCAGGTGCTGGGCCGGGAGGGGCCGTTCCCCCTCATCCTCCTGCCACAGTTCGGGGGTTACTGGATCGAGGGCACCAACCACCAGCTGAGCGGGGCCCCCGACTCGCCCCCCACCCCGGCCCCCGGCACGAGGGCAAAGCTGGAGGGCAACCACACGGCCAAGATCTACCGCAAGCACTTCCTGGGCAAGGTGAGGCCCCGGGGGCTGCAGGGGTGGGGTCTGGGGGTGAGGGGGATCACCCCACGGGTGTGGGTGGGCATGGGTGTGGTCATGGACACCTCATGGACATGGGTGTTCGTGCATATGGGTGCTCATAGACATGGGTGTGGGTATCCATGGGGCTGGGAACCCCATGACATGGGTGCTCGTGGACATGGGGATCCCCTGGCATGGGTGCCCATGGGTGTGGGTGTGTGCTTTTATGGGTGTGGAAGCCCCATGGGACTGGGTGCTCATGGACTTGGGTGCTCCTGGAGGTGGATGTTGGGTATCCATGGGCACAGGAGCCCCATGGGTGTGGGTGTTCTCGGACATGGGTGCTCATGGGTGTGGGTATTTATGGACATGGGTGACCAAGGACCTGGGTGTCCCATGGACATGGGTGCTCCAAGGGGATGGGTGCTCATGGATATGGATATGGATATGGGTGCTCAGGGAGCTGTGTGAGTGTAGATGTGGATGTCCATGGGCACGGGGAAACCCTGGAATGGGTGTTGATGGACACGGGTGCCCCATGGACATGGGTGCTCATGGATATGGGTGCTAATGGATAAGGATGCCCCATGGATATGGGTGCCCCATGGATATGGGTGCTCATGGATAATGATGCCCATGGATAATGATGCCCATGGATATGGGTGCCCCATGGATATGGGTGCTCATGGATAAGGATGCCCCATGGATATGGGTGCTCATGGATAATGATGCCCATGGATATGGGTGCTCACGGATAATGATGCCCATGGGTATGGGTGCCCCATGGACATGGGTGCTCATGGATAATGATGCCCATGGACATGGGTGCCCCATGGATATGGGTGCTCATGGATGATGATGCCCATGGACACGGGTGCCCCATGGACATGGGTGCTGGTGGATGACGCTGCTCACAGACTCGGGTGCTCCACCTCCCGGGTGCCCCCCCGTGAGCCCCCCCGGCACAGCCATGGGTGCTCGGCCCCTCCCCACAGGAACACTTCAACTACTATTCCCTGGACCCTGCCCTGGGCCACCTCGTCTTCTCCCTCAAGTACGACGAGCAGGAGCACCTCCACCTGCTGCTGCGGTGAGCGGGGTGTGGGGGGCACCCACGGGCGCTGCCTGGGGTGGGGGTGCCCCCCTGACCCCCTCCTCGCCCCGCAGCACCCGCGCCCGCACCCTGCACGACGTGGTGCCCATCTCCTGCCTGGCCGAGTTCCCCAATGTGGTGCAGATGGCCAAGGTGGGTGTGACCCCCCCACACCAACATCCATGGGGTGCCCTCCAAACACCCTTGGCAGCACCCACGGGTGCCCCCCCGGCCCCCTCGTGGCATCACCCCCCTTCCCACAGCTGGTGTGTGAGGATGTCAATGTGGACCGGTTCTACCCCGTGCTCTACCCCAAGGTAAGGGGGCGTGGGGAGGGGGACACGTGGGCACCCATGGGTGCCCTCCACCCCCAACCTCTGCCCCCTCCCCGCCCCACAGGCCTCTCGCCTCATCCTCGCCTTCGACGAGCACGTGCTCAGCAACCACTTCAAATTTGGGGTCATCTACCAAAAACTGGGGCAGGTATGGCATGGGGTGGGTGGAGGTGAGGGGAGTGTCCCAGGTGGGTGCTGACACCCATCCCCACCCCCCTCAGACCTCGGAGGAGGAGCTTTTCGGCACCACGGAGGAGAGCCCGGCCTTCGCCGAATTCCTCGACGTCCTGGGCCAGCGGGTGCAGCTGCGGGACTTCAAAGGGTGTGTGGGGGGCAAGGGGGGCACCCATGGGGCGTTCAGGGTGCCTGTCTCACCCACCCACCCAACCACCCACCCACCCAGGTTCCGGGGGGGGCTGGACGTGACCCACGGGCAGACGGGCAGCGAGTCCGTCTATTGTCACTTCCGCGACAAGGAGATCATGTTCCACGTGTCCACCAAGCTGCCCTACACCGAGGGGGACGCCCAGCAGGTGGGCACCCAGGGCTGATGGGGGGTTCTGTGGGGGGCAGGGGGGCCTGGGACACCCAGGGGTGCTGGGGGGTAAAAGGGGAGCAAGGGTAGGGGGGGAACACATGGGTGCTTGGGAGGGATGGGGGTGTAGGTGGTCCCATGGGTGCATCTGTGTGTGGGGGCATCTGTGGGTGCTGCGGGGGTGTGTGTGGGATGCAGAGGACTCTTGGGGCCCCTATGGGTGCTGGGGATTGTCTGTGGGCTATAAAAGCTCCAGGGACACCCATGGGTGCTGAGGGACACCTATGGGATGCAGAGGGCTGGTAAGGCACCCATGGGCACCAGGGGGGACATACGGGATGCATGGGGGATGGTGGAGTACCCATGGGTGCTGGGGGGACACCTGTGGGGCCCAGGAGCTGGAAGGACACCCATGGCTGCTGAGAGACATTTATGGGATGCAGAGGGCTGGGGGAGCACCCATGGGTGCTGGCGGGGGGCATCTCTGGGATGAAGGGCCTTCCATTCCTTTTGGCTTCGTGATGTGACCATCCTCTGTCCTTCATAACCTGCTGTGTCCCCCCCTGCCCTCCTGTCCCCCCCATCCCTTCATGTCCCCCGTGTCCTCCCTGTCCCTTCATGTGCCCCCCTGTCCCCCCCCTCCCTCCATGTCCCCCCTGGCCCTCCATGTCCCCCCTGTCCCCACAGCTGCAGCGGAAGCGCCACATCGGGAACGACATCGTGGCCATCGTCTTCCAGGACGAGAACACGCCGTTCGTGCCCGACATGATCGCCTCCAACTTCCTCCACGCCTTCGTGGTGGTGCAGCTGGAGCAGGGGGGCACCCAGGGCACCCTCTACAAGGTACCCCCCGTGCCTCAGCGTCCCCGTCCCCGTGGGGGGCCCTCGGGGTGTCCTGTCACCCCCCCACCCGCCGCAGGTCTCGGTCACCGCCCGTGACGACGTGCCCTTCTTCGGCCCTCCGCTGCCCGACCCCGCCGTCTTCAGGAAGGTGGGAGCCCGTGGGTGCCGCTGGGGGGGTCCCCGCTGGCACCACCCCACCCACACACCCACCCAGGGCCCCCCTCGCCCCGCAGGGCCCCGAGTTCCAGGAGTTCCTGCTGACCAAGCTCATCAACGCCGAGTACGCCTGTTACCGGGCAGAGAAGTTCGCCAAGCTGGAGGTGCGGCCACGGGGGGGTTTAGGGGGGCACCGGAGGTGTGGGGTGGGCACAGGGGGGGCTAGAGTCTGGCTATGGGGGGCTGGGAGAGCCATGGGGCACAACGTGGGTGCTGTGTCCGTGGAACCTGGACATGCCGTGGGGTGAGGGGTTCATGGGTGGGCAGGGGGTGGGTGCAGGGCAGGGGTGGGCAGGGGGTGGGTGTTGTGGGTCCCCATCTGTACAGGGGGGCGGGTGGGTGTGTGGGGCAGGGGGTGTTGTGGGATGTCTCATGGTGGGTACAGTGCCCAGGTGCGTGCCCAGGGTGGTCTCAGGTGGGAGCAGCAGTGCAGGAAGGGGGAGTGGGTGGGGGAGTGGGTGTGGTGGTCTCGCGTGGGTGGCAGCGGTGCAGTGTGGGGGTGGGCACAGAGCGCGGGGGGAGGGGGGTGGTCCTGTGTGGGTGACAGATGTGTGGTGCGTGGGTGGTGTCTCACGTGGCCGTGGCCGCAGCCGTGCGGGGGTGGGTGCGGGGGTGGGTGTGGGGATGGGTGCGGGGATGGGTGCGGGGATGGGTGCGGGGGTGGGTGCGGGGATGGGTGCGGGGATGGGTGCGGGGGTGGGTGCGGGGATGGGCGCGGGGATGGGTGCGGGGGTGGGTGCGGGGATGGGTGCGGGGATGGGTGGTCCCGCGCGGGCTCAGCGGTGCGGGGTGGGCGGCAGGAGCGGACGCGGGCGGCGCTGCTGGAGACGCTGCACGAGGAGCTGCAGGCGCGCAGCCAGGCCATGCTGGGGCTCGGCCCCGATGACGAGCGCCCCGACAACGGCGCGGCCGCCCCGGGCTTCTTCGAGTCCTTCAAGGTGGGGGCGCGGGGGGTCCCGCACCCCCCTGACCCTCACACCCAGCACTGCAAGGGCCGTGCCCCTCCCTGCAGGCTGCGGGGCCGGGCCCCGCTGTGTCCCCCGCTCACCCTCCCAGACACCCCCATGTGTCCCTCCGGACCCCCCGGGGACGCCCGCGAAAGCCCCGCCCCCGGACACGCCCCCTCCGCTCGGGCCGCGCCCACACCCGGTTTGTGGGTGCGGTCAAAGCCACGCCCCCATCATTAGGTCACGCCCCTTATTTGGAAGTCACGCCCATTTGTCAATAAGCCACGCCCCCGCCGCGGCCCCGCGCCTCGCTCATCACCATAAACCACACCCAGTTTTGACCACGCCCATTCAAAGGGCCTCGTCCATCCCCGGCCCCGCCCCCTCCCTTCAGCCCCATTTTTTGCTCGGCCCCGCCCCTCCCGTTGGCCCCGCCCCTCGCTGTCCCACCCCGGTGCCACCCAGTGCCCAGTGCCGTCCCTGCTGCCCTCGCTGCTCCCCCTGTGCCCCCGCTGGTGCCCGCTGTCCCCCCGGTGCCCACTGCCTCACTAAGTGTCCCTCGGTCCCCACTGTCCCCCCCGGTGACCTCTCTATGTCCATTGTCCCCCCCGTGTCCCCATTGCCCCCCCCGGTGTCCCCCAGTGCCCATTGCTTCGTCGGTGTACCCCGGTGCCCATTACCCCCCCTCCCCCGGGTCCCCATTGCCCCCCGCGCTGTCCTCCCGGTGTCCCCCATGTCCCCACTGCCCCCGGGTGCCCCCCGGTCGGTGGGTGACGCGGTGCCGCCCGCAGTCGCTGCTGGTGCCCGGGAGCCGCCGGGGACGCCGCGGCAGCGCCATCGGGCTGGGCTCGGTGGAAGAGGTGGGTCCCCGCGGTGCGTCCCTCTCCGTGTCCCCCCACCCCTGTCCCCGGTGTCCCCCCTTTAACGGAGCCCCGCAGGCGCTGCTGGTGCCCGGGAAGAGCCCGTCCCGGCGGCGGCCCGGCCCGCTCGGCTCCCGCCGCTCCAGCGCCATCGGCATCGAGAGCATCCAGGAGGCGCCGGCCGGCAGGTGAGCGGTGTCACCTCCCGGTGTCCCCTCCCGGTGTCCCCTCCCGGTGTCCCCTCCCGCGGTCACCTGACTGTCGCCGCCCCCCCGCAGGGACGGCCCCGCCGCCCCCGAGGGCTCCAGCTCCACTCACAGCTCCCCCGAGAGCCGCCGGCACCATGACAGGTCACACATCACCGGCACACGGGGACACGGGGACGGGAGGGGTGGCACTGCGGTGGGAAGATGCGGGCACTGGAGGGCACTGGGATGGGGTGGCAAGGGGACAGGGTGGCACTGGGATGGGGTGGCACCAAGATGGGGTGAGATGGGGACAGGGTGAGAACAGGGTGACACGGGGGCTGGAGGGCACTGGGATGGGGCAGCACAAGAACAGGGTGACACTGGGATATGGTGGCACCGGGATGGAGTGGCACTGGGATGAGGTGACATGGGGACACGGATTGGCAGTGCACCCCTTGGAGGACAACGGGATGGGCAGTGCAAGGACAAGGGGACACTGGGATGGGGTGGCATCAAAGTGACATGGGCACTAGAGGGCACTGAGGTGGCACAGCACAGGGACAGGGTGACACCAGGATGGGGTGGCACTGGGATGAGGTAGCAAAGAGACAGGGTGACATGGGGACTGGAGGGCACTGGGATGGGGCAGCACATGGGATGGGATCACACTGGGACAAAGTGGCACCAGGATGGCACAGGATCCATGGGGATAGGACATCAGAGGGATGAGGTGTCACAGGGACAGGGTCACCCAGGAGCCGAGTGGAACAGGGACAAGGTGGCAGGGGGCTGTGGGACCGGGGTGACACTTGGGTGTCTTGGGCACAGGGTGGCACAGAGTTGAGGTGGCACAGGGACACAAGCACGGGGACAGGCTGGTGTGATGACAAGGGACATGGGGGCAGGATTGCATGGGACTGGGACATCCCAGGGATGGGACGGTGTGGGGACAGGGTGGCACAGGGATGGGACATCCCAGGGGTGGGACGGCGTGTGAATGCAGTATCCCAGGATGGGGTGGCGTGGGGACAGTGTGGCACGGGAATGTGACACCGCAGGGAGAGGGTGGCATGGGGATGCAGTGTCCCAGGATGGGGTGGCACGGGGACGAGGTGTCCCGGGGCCAGCGCCGCATCGAAGCGGGCCGTGGCGGTGGCCACGGGGCGCGGTGCCAGCCTGTCGTGGCCTTGGGGACTGTCCCTGGCCGCGGGAACTGTCCCTGGCAGGGCCGAGAAGCCGGAGCCGCCGGATTTCTCCCGCTCCTCCTCCAGCGCCAGCAGCTTCGGCAGCGCCGCCGAGGAGCCCGAGCCGGGCCGGGTACGGGGTGCCCGGGGGGCAGGGTGGGTGCTGGGGGGGTCGGGGAGGGGACAGCCCCCCTGTGACCCCCCCTGCCCCCTTAGGAGAGCCGCTCACCCTCGGGGACCCACCGTGACGCCTTCCCCGACACCCCCTGGCCGGATGACCCCCCCGGGACCCCCACAGGTACCCCCCAGTGCCCCCCACCCCCCGGAGCCCCCCCAGTAGCCCCTCACTGGGGCATCAGGGCCCCGCGGGACCGGGGGTGGCCCCGGGGTGCTCATGGCCCCCCCCTTCCCCCAGGCCGCCGCCCCCCCGAGTCCCCCTGCCCCGAGATCAAAATCCAGCTGGAGCAGCCCCCCCCTAATCCGGTGAGGCCGTGCCCCCCACCCCGTGCACCTCAGGATGGGGGTGCCCACACCGGGGTGCCCCCACTGATGTCCCTCCCACAGGGCTCATAGTCACCCCCCACCCGCGGGGGGGTCACCGCTTCGCCCCCCATTCCCCCCGTGTGCCACCCCCGTGCCAGGAGCTGAAGCCATCGTCCCCGGTGCAGGATTCGGGGGGACCCCCCTTAAAAAGGGGAGCGTCCCCCCCCCTCCAGACAATCTCTGTCATCCCAAATACCCCTCGGGGGGGAGGGGCAGTGATGCACCACAAAGGGCCCCCCCCTCTGCCGTGACCCCAAAATGAAGAGCGGGTCCAACCCCAGCATCACGCCCTCCCTAAAAAAGAAATGAGGGGCTCAAATCCAGGGTAAGCCCAAAGTGGGGCTCCCCCTCCCCACCTTTATTTTAAGGGAAAAAAGCTCCGGAATGGGTCGGAAGCTGGAACTGGGGGGAGGGGAGGATTATTTTTTCACACCCCCCCAACTCGTGTTTGTGTTTCCCGCGAGTCCTGTATAAAATAAAGGTTTATTTATCGCTACAGAGAGTGGGCCCCAGTATCGGGGGGGAGTCCCCAAAACCCCAAACATCAGCGGGGGCTACAAAAACACCCACAAATTCACTCATTTTGGGGGGGTCATTTAAGCCGAATTTTGAGGTTTCTCAGCTGCCAGACCAAGCAAAGCCTTTCTTTGATGCTCCCTATTTTTGGGAGGGGGCTGCGGGTACCCCAAACTACTGCAGGCAATGTCCTCACCCCCTCCAAAGCCAGGCTCTGCTTGGCTCCCGTGGTCAGCCCGGCGTCGGGAGCGGCGTTTGGCCGCGGCCCCGGTGGCCGCCGGCGTCCCGCCAACCCCCCGGCCAAGAGAACGTGGTTCCCCCCTCCTCGAACCCCCAAAAACCACGCGGCACCCCGGGAGTGGTTAAACATAGCCCGGGGCTGCCGGAGTTCTGGGAAGCGCCGGCGGTGGGGCTGTGGTTGGATCCGGCGACGCCGGCGATGCCGGGGAGGGGATGGGGGCAAAGGGGGGGTGTCAGAGCCCCCCCAAACCCAGCCCCGAGGAGGTCACTGATTACACCCCCTCCGAAGGGCCCTGGTTAATGAGAAACTGGGTTTTTAATTATGAAACTTGCGAATGAATAAAAAAATAGGGGGGTATGTGTTTATTTGAGGGAGGACTGGAGGGTCCTAGGGGAGCTTGGGGGGCGCTCAGGGGGGTGTTGGCAGTGCCCGGCTCAGCTGGGGGGGTGCAAGGGCTGTTTGTGGGTGGAACTGGCACAGGAATGTGGTGTTGGCTCAGCCAGGGCAGGGCTTGCACCGAGCACAGGCACCTCCCGTGCATCCCACGGGGGGGTCACACGGGCACGGGGACATCCTGCGTGGACTGATTGGCACAGGCACAGTGACACTTCCACGTGCCAGGCGCGGCACACACGTGGTGGCTTCCAAACGTGCCCCGAGGCATTCCACACGTGCACAGGGACACCCGTGTGTGCACCAGCGTGTGTCCCACGGGCACAGTGACACCTGCAGTGACATCTGCACAGGCCAGTGGCGTTTCACAAGTGCCCAGTGGCATCTGCACACCCAAAGGCAGCCCTTGCTGAGCTCAGGCAGGGTTTGCACATCCACATTGGTGTTTGCACAGTGACATTTGCACGAGCACCCTGAGATTACAGTGCCATTTGCACACTCCCAGCACCATTTGCACACTCCCTGCACCATTTGCACACTCCCTGCACCATTTGCATACTCCCTGCACCATTTGCACACCCAGTGCCCCTCTCCCAGCTCAACCCTCACCCCCCCAGCACCCCGTGAGCTGTACAAGCCCCCTCCCCCCATGACCCCACCTCCTAATTGCCTCCTAATTACCTCGCTCTAACGAAGGGGGCGTGTCCCAGCGCGTCCCACCCCCTTTGCTCCTCTTACCTTCCCCCCTCCCAAGATCCCTCCCGGGCAGCAAATTGCCTTAACCTGAAGGATTTTTAAAGCAAAATAAATCACTGAGGAGACAAGAAAACCCAAGTTTAGGGACAAATTAACCTGTTGAGTTAATTTTTTTTCCCCATCTTGGCGTGGTTTCTGGCTCCCCACACATGTGAGGAGCTGGGCAGCGGGGTCAGTCCTCAGCCAAGGGACGTTTGGGAGGCATTTTGGGACCCAGCCCCATCGCGTTCCGCTCAAAGAGGGGGTTTTATCCGCCGAGGCTCCGGCTGCCATCCCAAATCCCACAGCGGGTTTGGGACAGGGCAGGGAACGCTGCTAATTATAGGGAAGGAACCGTGTATTTACAGAGGCAGCTCCCAGCACCAAACCGCCGGCGGCTGCTTTTGCTCCGCTGAGTCTCTCTGTTCTCCTTCTCTCCTCTTTCCCGGGCGCTGCTCTCCACAAAAAAAAAAAAAAACCAACCATAAAAAGGGGGGACGAATTAAAAATAAATCCCCCCTGGGTGATCTGCAAGAGGCACTTCAGCAGAGGAGGACGAGGAGGGCGAGGAAGGGCAGGAGCAGGGGGGCGGCGGGGCGGGCGCCGGCGTTGCAGTGGGCGCGGTTGGAGCCGATGCAGGCGGCGTAGGCCATGGCGTGGGGGATGTAGTTCTGCTCGTGGACCCCGTGGAGCAGGTGGGCCATGGGGCCCTGGGCGAACACGGCCACATCCTCGCCGCCGTGGGTCTCCTGCCGCAGCGGCACGGCCGACTGCGCCTGGTAGTCGGCGTGTGCTGGGGGGGGAAAAAGTTGGAATAATTGAACCAAAAATTAGAGCATTTAAAAAAAAAACAAAAAACAAAACAGTATAGGCAAGCTGGGACAATTTTAGGTTTTGGCCCAAAGCAGACTCACCAAAATCCACGGCAGAGACGTTTTCTCGCTCGCCCGCCACGATTTTGTAGCCGGGGCCGTTGCCATAGAGGATGGAGGTGAAGGGCTTGCGGTCCACGTCGCTCTGCATGGGGGCCAGACCTGGCGGTGGGGGCACAGTCAGTGGGGTGGGACGTCCCCACGGTGTCCCCAGGGAGCCCCCCAGGTGACTCACCGAAGATGGGGTTCCCGCGGGGGGTGTAGCCGCCGAAGGTGAAGACGTGCGAGTGGTCGGCGGTGACGACGCTCAGGGTGTCCTGAGCCGATGTGAGGCGCGTGGCCAGGCCAATGGCTCTGTCCAGCTCCACAGCCTCGTGCAGCGCCTGCTTCGCCTTCCCCTCGTGGTGCCCGTGGTCGATGCGGCCGCCTGAGGGACCCGGCACGGCTCGGCATCGCCCGCCGGAGCCTTCAGCCCCCAGCACGCTCCTTTTCCAGCCTTGCACCTCCTTTATACTCCTTTTGCATCCCCCCACTGCCCCTTTATTCCCTCTTCATCCCCCTGCTCTTTATCCCTTTCTCATCACCTCTTTTATTCCCTCCTTTTGCACCCTCATCATCATTTCCCCCTCTTTCTCATTCCTTCTCAACCCCCTTATTGCCTCACCCCCATATCCCCCTTTCTACATTTCCCCATATCCCCTTTATCCCACCTTTATGTATACCCCATCACCCCTTTATCCTCCATCCCTGTTCTCCCTCTTCTTTGCACCTCCATCTCCCCATTATCCCCACTTTTGGCATCCCCATCACCTCCTTTGCTATCCTCTTGCTCTTTCTATTCCTCACTTTTTGCACCTCCTCTTTACCCAATCTCCTTTTGCTCCCCATCACCCCCTTTATCCCCCCCTTTTTGTATCTCTACCACCCCCTTTACCCAATTCCCCTCTTTTTGCATGTCCCCTTTTCCACCCCCATTATCCCCTTTCATCCCCTTTTTGTACCCCCAGTGCCCCCTTATCCTCCTTTTCCACCCTTTTATCCAATCCTTCCCTTTTGCACCCCTTTACACCCCCCATTTTTTCCCCCTATTTTTTCACCCCTATCACCCCCCACCTTCAACCAGGAGGAAGAAGCCCCGGGGGTTTTTCTGGAGCATCCTGATGGCCACAGCCACCATCTCGCTGAGGGAAGGATCCGTCTCGTTGTTCCTGTCCAGCTCGTACACCATGTCCCCGGGCTCGAAGAGACCTGGGGACAGACAGGGACATTGCTGGGGACATCCTTCCCTCACCAACACAAAAAAAAGGGGGGGCCAAATCCTGCTCCTTGTGCTGACTCAAGCGTTTCACACCCCACCGGATCCAGGGAGATTAGATAGGAACTGTGGGATATTCCCAGCCCTTCCTTCCTCCGGCCCGGATGGATCCCACATCCCAGCCGGGCTGGGATTTGCACCACTGGCAAAAAAACTGCATTCCCAGGAGGCAGATGTATTCCAGAGTGGGAGTAGCAGCCTCCTTGGGGGTGTTACAGCATCCCCTTGGGGTACCAGCATCCCCAAGGTGGGGTCCAGGATCCCTGGGAGTGATACCAGAATTCCTAGGAGGGGGAGTGGCAGCATCCTTGGGGGTACAACACCATCCCTTTGGGGTGCCAGCATCCCCAGAGTGGGGTCCAGCATCTTTGGGGAGGGGTACCAGGATTCCTGGGAGGTAGAAGCATCCCTAGGAGAGGGAGTAGCAGCATCCTTGAGGGCTTAACACCACCCCTTTGGGGTATCAGCGTTCCTAGAGTGGGTATCAGTATCCTTGGGAGAGGGCACAGCATCTTTAGGGGGGTACCAACCAGCATTCCCAGGATGCAGCAGCATCCCTGGGGAGGGCATAACAGCATCCCTTTGGGGTACCAGCATCCCCAGGGAAGTAGCAGCATCTTTAGGGGGATACCAGCATCCCCTGGAGGTTACCAGCACCCCTGGGTGTGAGCTCCCAGTATCCCCAGGGTGGGGTACCAGCATCCCTTGGAGCCAGCAGCATCCTGCCCGCTCCAGCTGCCCCAGCACAGGCCAGGGGTCCCCCCCAGAGCACCCAGCTGATGCTGGAGCACCCCTGGGTGCCAGGACTCACCCAGGAGGAAGTCGACGCGGCTGAGGTTGAGCGCCAGCAGCTCCCGCCGGTGCCACACGTACTTGGCAACCTGGGGACAGGGGACAGGCACTGTCACCTCCCCATCGCCTCTGCCACCCCCAGGGCTGCTCCCCAGAGCATTCCAGCCCCCAGGAATGGCTCTGTAGGGTCCCAGTGTCACCTTGCCGGGGGGTTTGGCCTCCTGCCATGCCTGGACGAGGTTCCTGCGGTCCAGGCGGGTGCCCCGGTGCTTCTCCTCGTGGGGATACTCCACGTCACTGGCGTTTTTGGGGAACATGTATTTCCTCCCTCCGCCCATGATCACCTGCAAAAGCAGGGAGAAAATTTTTTTTTTTAATAATTTTTAATTATTTTTAATTTTGGGGGGGTTTAATGAGGGGGAAGACCCTGAGCAGGCGGAGCGGGATGTCCAGGAAAACCCCGGCGCTGCGGGCGAAAACACCCCAGGAATTTCACCTCGCTCAAAATAACCCTGAATCTCTTCTCTTCCTATTAATTAAAACCCAGGACAAAAATAACCAATTCCAGCAGGGAGTTTGGCTTTTTGGCTATTTTTTTTTCCCCCTTCTGCGGGAAGGATGCTCCACATCGGGATCCCCACATGAACCCGCCGGGATGGAGCCCCATCCCGCGGCTCTCCCTGTTTGCTTTGGAGCCTGATTTATTTGGTCTCTGTTATTTATAACCCAGCAGAGATTTTATGTTTTTTTGTGTTTCCCCCCCCTTTTCTCAGCGTGGAAGGTGAATTATAAAGCTGCAAAACACCAACGCCAAAATTATTAAGGCAAAAAAAAAAAAAGGAAAAAACTTCTTTTCCCCACTATATAATTATTTCCAGCCTGGGACAGAGTTAAAATTATATTAAAGGGAAAAAAACAGCAAAAGAGGCTATTAAAGAGCTAAATAACAGGCTGGGATGTTTTGCTTTGGGGCTATTTTGAAGGACAGAAGAGGATTTATTTACGGGGCTGAATTTCTGCATAAATCCACAGCGAGGGGCAGATTCGGGAGAGAAATGGAGAGTTTTGGTTCTGGGAAGTGTGGGAAAGGCAGGGGGTGCTGTGGAGGAGGGGATTTGGGGCTCTGATTCTGTATGTGCTTGTGGTCCAAGATCTGTGTCTGAAGGGGTGAGGATCCTGGTCTCATGTCCACTCAACAGTCCTGGTACCCCACCCATGGGTGGTCCTGGTCCCACATCTGCTGGGGGTTCTGGATCTGTCCTCATGGGTGGTCCTGGTCTCATCTCACAGTTGCTGGGGGTTCCCAACTCTGCACCCATGGGTGGTCCTGGTCCCACAGATGCTGGGGATCCTGGCTTTGCACCCATAGGTAGTCCTGAATCTGCACCCATGGGTGGTTCCAGTCCAGCATCTTATATGGATCCCAACTCTGCACCCATTGGTGGTACTGGCCCCGCATCTACCCACAATCCTGGCCCTGCACCCATGGGTGGTCTCAGCCTCACATCTGCAGGGGTGGTCCGTGCCCTGTACCCACTCAGAGTCCTGGCCCTGCACTCCTTGGTGGTTCCATCCCAACATCTCCTGGGAGTCCCAGCCCTTCAACCACTGCTGGTTCCATCCCAACATCTCCTGGGAGTCTCAGCCCTTCAACCACTGCTGGTTCCATCCCAACATCTCCTGGGAGTCCCAGCCCTTCAACCACTGCTGGTTCCATCCCAACATCTCCTGGGAGTCCCAGCCCTTCAACCACTGCTAGTCCTGTCCCCATGACTCCCCATGGCCCTGTCCCCACCCTCGGATGGCTCCAGCCCCCACCCCAGCTGCTCCTGGTGCCATCCCTACCTCGATGTCGGGGATGTTCTCCACCAGCTGCCGGGCGATGTCCTTGCAGCCGCCCTCCAGGGCGTCCGGGGGCATCTCCCCGTCCGAGTACCAGTCGCGGTTGGCAGAGTGGGCGTAGGCGGCGCTGGGCGTCGCGTGGGTCACGCGCGTGGTGGTGACGATCCCCACGGCCTTCCCTGCACCCCGAGCCCAGGGGGACGGAGGTGAGAACAGCCCCAAAGCCACCGCTTTACCTGCCCCCGGGTGCCCCCCGGCCCCTCACCTGCGTCCTTGGCCCAGCGGAGGATGGAGGTCACCTCCTGGCCCTTGGTGGTGTTGCAGCGGTCGCGGGTGACGCCGGCGCTGACGCCCAGGGTGCCCTCGTTGGCTTTCACCCCGCACAGGTAGGCAGTGGCCGTGCCAGCGCTGTCGGGCACCTGGGCGTTGGTGTTGTAGGTCTGGAGGGGTGGGAGATGGACAAATCACCGCCGTTATCACCATCATCGTTATCACCATCGTTGTCAGTATCATCGTTATCACCGTCGTTGTCACCATCATCGTTATCACCCATCATCACTATCCCCACCCTGGAACTCCCCTCCCGGTGCTGTTTTGCCTGCAGGGGCCCCCATCCCACCTGTGGCCCCCCTGTTTTGCCCCTCAGCGGGGTTGGCACAGCCCTCCTTCACTGCATTTTGCTACTTTTGGCCTTCTTGCAGCCCGTTTTTTGGCGGGGAGAGCGAAGCCTCCACCACAGGCACCCCCGGGGGGCGAACAGAGATGGCCACGGTTTCCAATTTAGTTAAAAACCCCAGTGTTTTGTTGGGCAAAGCGACCCCAGGCGAAGCGGGGGGAGGGTCCCGTGGTGTCCCGTGGTGTCCTGCAGTCCCCGGGCTCCTCCTGCCCCCTCTCCCCGTTCCCATGGCCGGCCCTGGCACTGCCAGCAGGCACCGGACCAGCTCCCTGCGCCCGCCCCTGACCTAATTTCGGCTCGGTCGATGCCGCCCGCCCGTGACCTTGCGGGGGGGTGCCGGGTCCCCGCGGGCGCCCCGGGGGGCTCACCTTGGCCAGGGCCACGTAGGGGAACTTCTCCATCTCCAGCAGGCTCTCCTCGCCCTGCCCGTGCTGCAGCTGCCCCTTGAGGATGCGGGCGGCCGTGACCGTGGAGACACCCATGCCTGTGGGACAGGGGGCAGGGACAGCTGAGCACGGGCAGCTCGGCACACGGGTGATGGTGGCACCGGACCGGTTCACACCAACCCCGCTTGTCCCACTGCAAACCCAGTTTATTGCAAGCCCAGTTTATCCCAGGACCCAGTTTATTGCAAACCCAGTTTACTGCAGCACCCAGTTTTCTGCCAGCCCAGTTTGTTGTGCACTCAGTTTACCACAGAACCCAATTTATTGAAGCACCCGTTTTTCTCAAACCCAGTTTATTGCAGCACCCAAGGGTTTGCAAGCCCTGTTTATTGTGCATCCAGTTTATCCCAGCACCCAGTTTCATTGCAAACCCAGTTTATCACAGAACCCAACTTATTGCAGCACCCAACTTTTTGCAAATCCAATTCATCCCAGCAGGGTTTATCCCAGAACCCAGTCTATCCCAGCACTAAATTTTTTACAAACTTCATTTATTCCAGCAGTTTATTGCAATCCCAGTTTACCCCAGTACTCAATTTTTTGCAGTCCCAGTTTATCCCAGTACCCAATTTTTTGCAGTCCCAGTTTATCCCAGTACCCAGTCCATTGCAGCACCAAAATTCCTGCAAACCCAGTTTATCCAGCACCCAGTTTTTTTGCAAACCAGTTAATCCCAGTACCCAGTTTATCGCAATCCTGGTTCATTGCAGCACCCAGTTTATTCCAGCACCCAATTTATTACAATCCAGTTTACCCCAGTTCTTAATTTCACCGCAAACTCAATTTATTGCAGCACTCAACTTACTGTAAATCCAGTTCATCCCTTCACCCAGTTCATCCCAGCACCCAACTTGGTGCAAACCAAATTTATTGCAGCACCCAGGTTTTGGTTTGCAAATCCAGTTCCTCCCAGCACCCAGTTTTTGCAAACCCAATTTACCCTAGCACCCATTTGTTTTTTTGCAAATCCAGTTCCTCCCAGCACCCAGTTTTTCCCAGCATCCGACTTCTTGCAAACCCAGTTTTATCCCAGCACCCAACTGCTTACAGAGCCACATAACCTTCCTGCAAACCCAGTTTACCCCAGCGAAACCTTCCTGCAAACCCAGTCACCCCAGCACATTCCTTACTGCAAACTCGGTTACCCCAGCATCCAAATTCTTAGAAACTCAGTTTATCCCAGCACCCAAATTCTTAGAAATCCAGTTTATCCCAGCACCCAACTGGTTACAAACCCAGTTACCCCAGTGCATACCTTGCTGCAGACCCAGTAACCCCAGCACACGCCTCACTGCAAATCCAGCTTATCCCAGCACCCACCTCACCCCAGCACCCCCTTTTCCACAACACCCAACGCATCCCGCGCCCAACTCACCACGGCCCCCACTTTACACCCAGTTCATCGCACCCCGTCCCCCCAGCCCGGGGTGGGTGCCCCCAGCTCACCGTCCCCCAGGAAGAGGATGAGGTTCTTGGCCACGTTCTGGTTGAGGCGCTGCAGCCTCAGCGCGTTCCGCAGGGTCTCCTGCGCCTGCCGCCGCCAGTACTCGGGGTCCTTCTCCCTCTCTGCGGGGAACCAGGATCCATAGCACCCAACAGCACCCACTGGCGGGGTGCCGCCCCCCAAACCTCACCTACCGGGGACCAGCGATGCCGAGCAGAGCTGGGCGAGGAGGAGGAGGAGAAGAGCCTTCATCGTGCGGCGCTGAGCGGGTGCTGCACAGAGAGAGCTGCGGGTGCCACCCGCTCCTGCCTCAGTTTCCCCACCGAGACCTTCGCCCCGGGGCTCAGCCAAGCGGGGACAGAAGGAAATGTCCCCTCCCTGCGCAGAGACCGATGTGATCCCCTGGGGACACGCCAGCTTCCCCCCTCCTCCCCTGGCCACCAATGCCATGGGGCGTCACCTCACCGTCACCAACCCGGGCTGGGGGACGGTGGCACGGCCCCCGTGACTCAGCGGGGTCCCCACCACATGGCCACGTCCCCATCCCATATCCATGTCGCTGCTGCACGTCTGCATCCCCACTGTACACCCGTTACCCCATGGCATGTCCCGTTCCCTGTGTGTACCCATGTCCCCCTCACACACTCCTGTCCCCATCCCTGGCCTGTGCCCCCATCACATCCCCATCCCCGTCGCACACCCCTGTCCCATCACATACCCATGTCCTTCCTGCGTGCCCGTGTGTCCATCCCATGCCCGCGTCCCCATCCCATGCCCGCGTCCCCATCCCATGTCCGCGGCCCCATCCCATGCCCGCGGCCCCATTGCACACCCATGTCCCCGTCGCACACCCGTGTCCCCACCGCACACTCACGTCCCTGTTGCACACCCACGTCCCCATCACACCCCGTGTCCCCATGGTACCCCCGCGTCCCCATCACCCCCCGCATCCCCAGCGCACCTCCCCTCCGCTGCTCCCCCCGCACCCCCCGCTCCCCGGGGACCCCCCGCTCCCCCGGGGTGGCAGCCGTGGCCCCGGGGGTCCTTACCGGGGAAGGGAGGGGGTCACACACGTACCCGCACACACTTGGGTCTCGACACCCACGTCCCTCTGGGCGGCGGGAGGAGGCCGGGCCGGGGGGACCGCGGGCCCTTAAATCCCCCCGCACCCGGCCTTCGCCTCCTCCTCCTCCTCCCCTTCCTCCACCCTCCCCCCGCTGCCAGCAAGGGGCGGGCGGGAGTGGGGGGGAGAAAAGGCCACAAACTGGGCTTACTGGTGCCCTCTGCCGGGTTATACTGGGAGGACTGGGAGAACTGGGGAGCAGCAAGCCTGGCTGTGGGAGCTGAGAAACATACTCCCCCCCCGATAAACTGGGGTGAATTGGGGTGCCCTCCTGGGGGGTAGATGTGTGTTTTGCCGGATTTTGCATTATTCTCACCCAAGCCGTGCCAGCCACATCAGCGAGGGGCTGTGGTGGAGGGGATGGTTCCCCTGCCTCAGTTTCCCCACGCAGGCTCCTGCTGCGGCCCACAGGTGATCCCTGCTGCGATCCCGCAGCGTTACTGTAGGTCCTACAATAAGCACGTGGTGACAATAGTGAGGGGGGGGGGGTGTGACCCCCTTCCCTGCCTGTTTCTCCATCGCGGGGGTCCCGGGGGCTCTGCGCCCCGCGGGGCCGAGGGTGGCCTCCCAGAAGATGGCGGTCTCAGCCCAAAAATCCGCTCCCCGAGAGTCTCAGGATGCGACCAAGAGCGCCCCAATGCCGCCCCGGCGCCACGGGGGTGGTCACATCCCCCTGCGGACCCCCCCGATCCCTCCGGGACCCCTAAATCCCTCCAGCACCCCCTTCTTCCACCCCTTCATCCTCCCTTCACCCCTTTGAACCCCCCCTCTCCCAAGCGCTTCCCCAGCCCAGCAAAGCGACTCAGAGCCCCCATGGGTGTGATGAGCGTGTCAGTGCTCAGCTTGTCGGTGAGGTGCGAGCGGGTGGATGTGGTGGTGGCACCGCGTGTCCCCATCCCCGTCCCGCTCTTGTCACCACCTCAGCGCAGCCGTGGGTTGCGTGCGGGGTGCGGAAGAGCTCCCTCTTGCACACTTACACGCGTGCACAGCTACACTCCTGCACAATCACAAGCATGTGCTGTGGCGTTCTCCCACCCATCTGGCCACACTCACACCTCCGCCAGTGCACGGCTACACGCGTGCCCCTCGCACACGCGGTTCGTGACACCGTTTGCCTGCACGAGCGCGTGTTTGCACGCTCACACACTCGTGTGCTTGCACGAGCACACGCTCGCAGGACCGGACGCTCATCCCACAGCCCCAAATCCCTCGTGCTTTTCTCTTCTCTCACAAACACACACCGAGGGGATCGCGCCTTGCTCCCCCCCCCCCCGCGGGACGCGCCACATCCCCGCAGGGCCGGCAGAGCCGGGGGTCTCTCGGGGGGGATGCTCCCGGGGAACACGCGGGGCTCCCCCCAAACGGGGTTCCGGCTCCCCCCGAAGGAGTTAAGGGAGGCGCGCGGGAAGCCCGTCCCTCCGCGGCCCCATTGGTTTCCCATCCCAGGTACATCCCCTGTTCGTCCCCCCCCGCCACCCTCGCTAGGCCGCGGCGGCGGCTCGGGCTGGGCCGGGCTCAGCGCCCCAGCGGGGCCGGCGGAGCGGGGCCACAGCCATGGTGAGTGGGGGGCCCGGCGACACCCCCAGCCCCGAGGGGGGGGGGGTTGGCTGTGGGGTCCTTGGCTGGAGCGGGGCGTGGGGCGAGGCTTCTCCCGTGGGATGCTCGTTGTAACCCCGTGGGACCCCCCATCCCCACCATTGCATCCCAAGGGACTCCCCGGCACCCCCATGGGACCTGCTCTGCACCCCCGAGAGGCCCCCCCGAGTGACCCCCGTTGCAGCCCTGAGGGATCGCTCATCGCACCCCAAGGGACCCCCACTGCACCCCAAGGGACCCCCACTGCCCCCCTGGGTGCCCCATCTCGCCCCCCAGCCGCGTTTGCTTTGTAGCCAGTGGGTCCCCCGGCGTGGCGACCCCAAAGCAGATGCCCCCCCTTTAACCCCCCCCGGACCCCCAAGCCCACCCATTGACCCGATCCCGCAGGGATTTGCACCACGTTTCCCTCTGCAAAAGGGGAAGAAGGATGGGGGGACAACCTCCCCCCGCCAGCAGTACCCACTTTTGGGGGGGGGGGCTGTTTGCGAACACCCCCAAACTGGGCTATCCCCCCCTCTTTTTTTTTTTTTTTTTTTTTGGTAAACTTTAGTCCTTTTATTGCTCCTTTTAAAGTTTTTATTTTTTTTTTTAAACAATTAATTAATTTATCTGCAGCCAGGGCTCCCTGCAAAACCGGGGATTCCCCCAGCCCCCCCTAATTACCGCCGGCACCCCTAATTACCACCAGGGGTTGCTAATTACCGCCGGGCATCCCAATGAGCAGGCTGAGCCCCGGTGGGCGCCGCGGAGGTGTGCGGGGATGGGGGGGGGGGGGAGCAGCACCCAGGGGTGCTGGGGGGGCATGGTGGTGATTTAGGGGTGCCGGGGCGATTTGAGGGGGGCTGTGGGTGGGATCGCGGGGGTCGGAGGGGCTGTGGGGAGGCGAAGGAATCGCCATCGCGGCGGCGGAGGCGGCGGCGGCTCCGAAATGGCGCCCGGGCGGGAGGTGAGGGGAGGGCGGGCGGAGCAGCTCGGGGTGCCCCCTCAGCGCCGTGAGGGGCTCCGGGCCGGGGGCGAGCGGGGTGTCCCCCCCGGCACCTCCCGCGGGGCCTGGAGCACGTGGGACTCATTGTTTATAGGGCCAGGGAGCGCTTTGAGGGGAAAACCAGGCGATTTAAGGTACTGCCGAGAGTTTTACGAGTTGTTAAGAGAGTGGAAATGGCTTGGGGGGTGTGTGTGTGGGGGGGAAGTAAAAGTGTGGGTGCCTTCCCTCCCCCCCCCCGCCCTGTTGGAATTGGGGAAATGCGTTTTTATTCGGATTGAAGCAAACAACAGAGCTGGGGGAGGGGGGGGGAGTGTGACAAAAATACACCCCTTTTTGTCCCAAAAACGCCGCTTTTTGTCCCTGTTCCTTGGGGCTTCAGGGAGGGGTGGGGAGCACCCATGGGTGCTGCTATGCGCCCTAAAATGGGGGCTGTGGGTGCTAAAAATACCTCCCGGGCCCAATCCCCCCCAAATTAAGGATGCTGGGTGTTGATGCCGATGCCCCACGGGGTGTTTGGGGCGGGGGAGGAGGGGGTGTTCAGGCTCGGTTTGGATTCTCTGATGGCTGATAGTGTGTTGATCCAGCGCATCCCTTGCAAGAGGGAGGGGAAAAGGTTATATTTTTGTCTTTTCCCTTTTTCCTGCTGTTTTCTGGCTGGGGTGGGGGATCGTTGAAAAAAAAAAAATAGAAAAAACAACGCGTTTCCTCAGGAAATGGAGTGAAAGCTGGGATTCCAGGAATTTGGTGTAGCTGAGCCATGGGGGCTTCATGGATCCCCCCCCCCAGTGCGAGTGGGAGTTTGTGCCCGGAGCTGCCGATTTCAGCCATGTGCGAAGTACAAAAATAGGTGGAAAAAAAGTGAAAGGGGATGGAAAAAAAATAGGCTCTAAAACGCAGATTTCCCCCGCGATAAAATCTTGCAGTTGAGGCTTTTTCGCCGCGCGGTTCACAGGCTCCAGGCGGGCACCCAGGGGAGATTTTTGGGGCTGGAAACGGAGATTTTGGGACAACCAAGGAGGGAAACCGCCTTGCTCTTTTAACCATTTTTCTTCCCCAGGTGGGTAGTGTGGTTAATTAAGCTGAGGCTGGGAGTTGGGATCTGGGGAGGGGATGGGATCCAAGGAGAGGATGGGATTCGTGATTAACTGTGCAAGGAGAGGTTTGGGAATGCTGCTGTTGGAAACAAGGCTGAGGACCGGCGCTTTCATTGCATCTCCTTCTGCCAGGGGAGCCCGAGGCACGGCTGTGCCGGGTTGGGATCATCTCATCCTTTGGGATTGATGGCAGCGGGATGGGAACACCCAGAGGGGTGCAAACCCCCACCTTGCGCTGCTCGGGGCTGAAGGGACGTGACTGGCACCACTCGGCCCATCAGTGGTGGGGTCAGGGTGGGTTTTGGGGAGCTCAGCCCCTCGGTGGCATGGTCAGGGAGGATTTTGGGGTGCTTGACTCCTCGGTGGCACGGTCAGGGTGGATTTTGGGGAGCTCAGCCCCTCGGTGGCACGGTCAGGGTGGATTTTGGGGAGCTCAGCCCCTCAGTGGCACGGTCAGGGTGGATTTTGGGGTGCTTGACTCCTCGGTGGGAGGGTCAGGGTGGATTTTTGGGGTGCCCAGCCCCTCGGTGGCGGGCGGAGGGTTGTTTTCTCCATCGGGAGGCAGTCCGGCTGGGTGGCAGGGCTGTGCCAGGGGGAAGGAAACGGCGGCGGCACGATAAGGGCCGGCTGCCAACCCGCGAGGTTTTCCTTGTTTTTCTGCCGGGGATGAGATAAGAGCCGGGCACTGGCACAAGGTAATGCCCGGGGGACACGGCGCCGGGAGGGAGCCCGTCTGCAGCTTGAAATCCAGGGAGGTGTCGCCTTTGGGTGCTCGCTGGAACCTCGCCGGGTGTTCCACGGTGCACGGGGTTCACAGACAGGGCGTGGAGCAGGAGCGAGCCGGTAGTTTCGGGGTGAAAAGTCATTTTCCCTGCTCCCAGCCTTCCCCAGGTCCCCGGCACACCGGGGTTCCCTGGCACGGGGTCGGGGGGGGATCCCTCTGCCTGTTGAGGGGCGGAGGTGGATCCAGCTTTACTCCAGGCTGAAGGGGAGGTTGCACAACCCGGCCCCGGGGGAGAGCGAGGCGGGTTCGGGCTTTGCTCAGCTTTTGGCTCCAGCCCTCTTTGCTTTCCATAACCTTCCTCTGGCGTCTGTGTAGCGCTTTACTGCCCCGGAGCCATTCGGGATTCAGCTCCCCAGAGGAGGAGGAGGTGGCTCTAGAGGGTGTGTAAACCTTCCTCATCCTCCTCTTCTCCCTCTTCCCCGTCTCTGAGCACTGTTTGCCGATCTCCCCGTGCAGATGTCGACCTACAAGCGAGCGACGCTGGACGACGAAGACCCCCTGGACTCCCTTGGTGACGGGGATGGATACCCCAATGGCTTCCAGGTAGGGCTTTGTGTGTCTTTTAGGGGGCAAAAAAAGTGGGATTTTAGGTCCTGGCAAGCGGCAAAGGGAGTACAGAAGGGTTTTCCACCTGTGTCTATGGGGTAAAGTCTGGTGTGGGCAGAGTCCTGTTGGCTCCTGCTGCCGCTGCCCTTTGCTCCTGGCACAGGGAGCCAGCGGGGCCATATCCTGGCTCTGCTGTTTCAGCTCCCAGTTTTTCTGCCGGCCCTTCCCAGAGTGTGGCTGGGGTGAGCAATTATCGTGGCACTGGCAGTTTTGTCCCGGCACAAAAGGGGATTAGGTTAATTCCTCCCCAGGCAGCAGGAAAGCAGCTTAAGGAGGGCCGAGGGTGGCGAGAAAAACCCCCACGGCTGCCAGTGTGGGAAGGTTGAGGTTCGGGTCCGGAGCGATGCTCTGGGTGCTGGCCCCGCTCCCAGCCCCAGCACTCTCTAGAACGGTGGTTTCTGCCCCAAACGTGTTTTCACTTCTCCCGGCGGGGCCGTCTCCGCTCGCCGGCGCATCGGGACGTTTCCTGGGGATGTTTTTCGGCTGAGTGGGAGTATCCTGTCAAGGCACTTCCCGACGCAGCCCCCACCCTGTCCCAGTGCCGGCGGCGGGGCCGGGACACCCGTGGGGTTACGCCGTGCTCGAGGAGGGGTTCGGGGTGGCACAGGGCAGCAGGTGAACCCGCCGAAGCGCTCGTCCCGCTCCCTTTCCTGCCATTGTGCCGCCCTTCCTGCCCGGTTTCTGGAAGGCAGCTGCCGCCTTTCCCAGCCCGATCCCTCGCCGGGGGCCGAGCGAGTGCCGTGGGGCCGCGGGGAGCACAATGGGGGCTGTGTGGGTGGGTTTCTGTGCCGGCGGGGAGATGACGCTGCTGTTCCCGCAGGTGAACCTGCGCGGCTCGCGGGGCGGCCGCGGCTGCTGGGCCGAGCGGACACGCACTGAGAAGCAGCTGCTGGTGCTGGTGGGGGTGCTGGCAGTGGTGCTGCTGGCCTGTCTGCTGGGACTCATCTTCCAGTACAGAGCCAGTAAGTCCTCGTGCTGTTCAGGGATCCTGCCCCTGTCAGCGGGGCGGGTTGCTGGGGGTGTTCCCAAGATGGGGTGTTTAGCCCAGGGTGGGGTGGTCACCTGCATCCCAAGCGCCTGGGCTTGGGAACTGGGCAGGATGTTCAGGTGTGGGGTGGGATCCTTGGGCACAAGACAGGATGGTCACCTGCATCCCTTGTCCCGGAGGAGATGCTCAGATGCAGGACAGGGTGCTCCCTTTATCCTGGATCTTGATGTTTGAGTGGAGGATGGAAAATTTGCCCTCATCCTTCACCCCGGGGTGGATGCTTGGGCCCTGGGCAGGATCCTTGGGCGTAGGATGAGATGCTTGCCCACATCCCTTGCCCTGGGATGGGATTATCAGGTAGGGTGCTCAGGCATGGATTGGGATGCTGGTCCATGCTGCTTGGCCTGCAGCAGGATGTTAAGGTAGGAGGTAGAAGGTGGGGTGCTTGGGCACCAGGTGGGATATCTGCCCAGTCCTTCAGTGTAGGGCAGGATGCTCCATGGGGCAGCTCGTGGCACTGTGCTGGAGGAGCTGAACCCCTCCCTGCTGCCCCCAGGGCCGCCTGCCGTGTGCCTGTCGGAGTCCTGCATCTCCGTCACCAGCTCCATCCTCAGCTCGCTGGACCGGGCAGTGAATCCCTGCGAGGACTTTTTCAGCTACGCCTGCGGGGGCTGGATCAAGGCCAACCCCCTCCCCGACGGCCACTCGCGCTGGGGCACCTTCAACAACCTCTGGGAGCACAACCAGGCCATCATGAAGCACCTGCTGGGTGAGTGCAGGGGGTCCCTGTTAGGTCCCAGGGATGCCAAAAACCTGTCCGTGGGGATATGGAGTTGGAATCGAACTCCAGCATCAAACCAATCCATGACACACGTGCTGCAAGGACACTGGGAAACAGATCCTGGCTGTGTTTGCTCTCCTGGATGCTCCTGGGATTTTTGACCGTGGTGTTGCTGCTCTTTGGTGCCAAGTAGAGAAAAGGGTCCTGGCCTCTGCTCTGCAGGCCTCACAGCAGCATTCCCAGGAGCTCTGAAATTCAGGATTTGCACTCCAGAGCCTGCAGTATCGCCCCAAGGATATGGGTTTTTCCTTCTCCTGTAACTTCCAGCCTTTGTGAGCAGCCCTTTTGGAGGTCTGGCTGCCAGTATGGCCATTTTTGGGGGGGCCTGAACTCCTCCAGCAAAGGGAGGCTCCCGGGTTCAGCCTCTGCGTGCGAACGCTGAAGCGGAGCCGCTTATCCGAGCAACCGGCAGGGACGGTTTGTTCAGGCTTTGAGCAAACAACTGGCTCCTTATCAGCACTTTCCACTACGCCAGGGCTGATTATCTGGAAAGAGAAGGTTTGGGAAGAGTGCTGTCTTTTGGGAGAAGGGGGGTGGCGCGGGAAGGGCTCCGTCCCTGGCTCTTCCCGCAGAAATCTGGCCCTGGTTTTACCAGGAGAAGGGACTGGGCCTCTGGCCAAGTGGTCGCGTTCGGCATTTCCTTGAATTCCTTGGAGCTGAGGGACCTTTAGTTAATAAAACCACACAGCTGGGGAAGCCAAAGGTGCAAGCTGTGTCATCAGGAAAATAAATAAAAAAACCCCAAAAAACTCTCTGGGGAGGCAGAATTTTAGCAGGGGGGAAGATAAAAGGTTGGTTTCGGAGGCAGAGAAGAAAAATGGGTTTATTGTTCTTTTTTTGCAGGAGTAAATAATAAAGGGCTGGGGGGCAGCAGCACAGAGGCAAGGGCAGCACAGGGGGCTGGATGATGCTGGGAATATCAGAGCTGCTGGAAAAATGCTTTTTGTTTTTTCTTTCTTTATCTTTCGTTCCCAAAGAGCTGGAGCGGTCGCTGCGGGTGGGAAAGGAGAGGGGGGCAGGAGGCCAGGAAGGGCTGGGGCCGTGGGATGCTCTTAGGGGCACAGAGGGGCCCGTTGGGGCAATCCTTGGCGCCGTTTTGGAGCCTGGCTTTGCTCAAAACGGGGCTGAATACGTCCATGGTGCAAGGCTCCAGTGTAATCAGCAGCCCCCATGTGGGTTGGATGCCTATCCCTGGGGACCTCCTGTGATTCCCCCTGGGGACCCTCCACAGAAAACACCACGGCCAACGTGTCGAGCGAGGCGGAGCGCAAGGCACAGCGCTATTACCAGGCCTGCATGAACGAGAGCAAGATCGAGGAGCTGCGTGCCACCCCTCTCATGGAGCTCATCCAAAAGGTCTGTCCTGCTTCTCGTGGAAAGGCCACCTTCTGTCTGCAGAGTGGGGGAAAAAATCATTCAGGAGCAGTCCTAGCACCCTCCAGACTCCATTCCCAGCTCTTCCTGGGAAACAGCATCCCCCAGGGCAGGCGGGCAAGGAGAGATTTATTAGGGATTTATAATCCTATAATTTATCAGATTTATAGCCCTGTAATGGGGCTTTTTAGCCCCCTTGCAAGATGTTACCCCCAGGATGGGTATTGGGGGGATATCGAAGCAACTCCAGGGGGTTGTTCCTTACCCAAAAGGTTGCTTGTCTGTCCCCAGCTGGGTGGGTGGAACATCACAGGAACCTGGGCCGGTGGCAACTTCAACGAGACGCTGCGGGAGGTGACGGCTCATTACCGCACCTCGCCCTTCTTCTCCGTCTACGTCAGCGCCGACTCCAAGAACTCCAACAGCAACGTCATCCAGGTGGATCAGTCGGGGCTGGGCCTGCCCTCGCGGGATTACTATCTGAACAAGACGGAGAATGAGAAGGTGAGGGTGTCGGGGGGGTGTGGGTTGGCTGGGGAGGTGCTGTGGGTGGGTGGGGTGGCACCTGCCTCGCTGATCCCACCCGGTGCTGATCCCACCCGGCGCTGATCCCACCCAGGTGCTCGCCGGGTACCTGAACTACATGGTGCAGCTGGGGATGTTCCTGGGAGGCACCGACGAGGAGTCGACGCGCCAGCAGATGCAGCAGATCCTGGACTTCGAGACGGCGTTGGCCAACATCACCATCCCCCAGGAGAAGCACCGGGACGAGGAGGTCATCTACCACAAGATGACAGCTGGAGACCTAAAGGTAGGGATGGAGCTGGCGAGGCTCTCCGTTCTGCCACGGCTCGGGAAGCGGGACGCACGGGTGGAGGTGATGCAGCTCCTCTGGGAAGCCTGAGGCCAGCCAGCACTGCCTGGGAGGCTCTTGTGCAACAGCTTGGCCCATGTCCTCCTTGGGGAACTCCCACCCAGCCTCCGGACCACCCCTGGGGCTGACGGCCGTCCTGCTGCGGCACTGACGCCCTGCTGGCCCCGCTGCCCCTGGACGTCAGCCCGGTCACCTCCCCGTGGCCCCAGAGGGGTTGTGTCAACATTTCTGACACCCGCCCCACTTTATTTTCCTTTGCGGGAGGAAATTGTTTACTCCCCTCCGACCTTTTGAGGATGCTGCTGGCATGGGAACTGGCCTCTGCAAAATCAGCTGGATCCATCAAACGGGGACTGATGCAGCCGATTCCAGCTCGGGAAGCAGCTGCCAGCCCGCTCCGATGGTTTTTGGGTCTGTAGCAGCGCTGTGGCTTTTGCAGGATCTGGCACCGGCCGTGGACTGGATGCCTTTCCTCTCCACCGTCTTCTACCCCGTGGAGCTCAACGAGTCGGAGCCTGTCGTGGTCTACGCCAGGGAGTACCTGGAGCAGGTGTCTGACCTCATCCTGGCCACAGATAAGTGGTGAGAGCCCCCAGCCGGCATGGAGGGTGCCCAGGGTGGGCAGGCACGTCCTGCTGCACACTCACCATCTCTTGCCACAGTCTCCTCAACAACTACATGATCTGGAACCTGGTGCGGAAAACCAGCCCCTTCCTTGACCAGCGCTTCCAAGATGCCGAGGAAAAATTCATGGAAGTGATGTATGGGACGAAAAAGGTGAGGGTGGAGCCCCAACAACCCTGATTCACCATTAAAATGGTGATGGGTTTTTACATCAAGCCCCCTTTCAGGTGACATCCAGACAGTAGAGACGTGGGGTGGGTTTTGGGGTGGCAGGGGATGGATGGAGACCTCATCTCCTGGCAGGGTACGAGGGTGGGAAGGAGCAGGGCTTCGGCCCCTGAGTGAGCAACCACCTCTTGTCCCACACAGACCTGCCTCCCACGCTGGAAGTTTTGCATCAGCGACACAGACAACAACCTGGGCTTCGCCCTGGGGGCCATGTTCGTCAAGGCCACCTTTGCCGAGGACAGCAAGCAGGTGGTATGTCCCCGAGCTGGCAGCGTGTGAGTCCCGGCGCTGGGAAAGCCACCGTGGTGGTGGAACTGTCAGGCAGCCCATGTTTGTCTCCATGTGCCGGGTTTTTCATCGGCCCACGTGCTGTGTTGGCCGCCCAGCCCCTTCCTGCCCACTGGTGTGGAGGTCCGGGACCTCTCCGGAGTGGGACGCCGGCTCTCCGGCCCGACGCTGTGCTGCCTTGTTTTGTCTAGGCAGAGGAAATGATTGCAGAGATTAAAACCGCCTTCGAGGAAAGCCTGGAGACCCTGCAGTGGATGGATGAAGAGACGAGGAAATCGGCCAAAGAGAAGGTGAGGTGCTGGCGGCAGCGCTGGGCGGGGGGTGAGGATGGAGGGTGGTGGAGCTGGGTGAGCCTGTCCCTCCGTTCCCAGCACCAAAAGCACTCTGGTCCTTGTCACCCCCCAGGCAGATGCCATCTACAACATGATTGGCTACCCCAAGTTCATCATGGACCCCAAGGAGCTCGATAAAGTCTTTAATGACGTGAGTTGGTTGGGTCGGTCCCCTGGGTCTTCTGTAGGATGAACAGGATGTGCCCATCACCGTGGCCTCGGGGCAGCCTTGAACCCCAGGTTTCCTCCAGAAGGGTCTCACTGATGTCCTTGGCCCTTCTCTGGGGACTTCCCAGAGAGCTGCTCTTGGGATCCCTGCCTGGGAAAAGGAGGGGCCGTTTTCCGTAACGGTGATTCATTGCCCTCCAGAGACTCCACAGATGTTGGAGGGGAGGAGAAACGAGCGGCCGTAACTCAGGCTGCTCTGGAGGCTCGGCCGTGGCTGTGGAGGGAGGAGCAGGGCTGGGCCATCACCACACACCACTCATGCCTTGTTCTTTTGCAGTACGAGGCCGTGTCTGACCTCTACTTCGAGAACGTCATGCAGTTTTACAACTTCTCGGCCAGGGTCACGGCCGACCAGCTCCGCAAGCCGCCGAACCGCGACCAGTAAGCGCTCTGCTCCACTTCCCTCAGTGCTCAGCAGGGAATATCGGGATATCTGGAGCCACTGGGATTTGGTTCTGGGGAGTGAGACTTGGGCCAATGCAGCGTGGTGAGTGGGTGTTGTGTCCCTGCAGGTGGAGCATGACGCCTCCGACAGTCAACGCGTACTACTCTCCCACCAAGAACGAGATCGTCTTCCCTGCCGGCATCCTCCAGGCCCCCTTTTACACCCGGGCATCCCCCAAGTAAGAGCCCAGGGAAAAACACAGAGGGCAGGATTCCCAAATTTCTTCCTGTGCCCAGATTTCGTAGCTGTGGGGAGTAGTGGCTGCTCTCTAAGTCTCTATCCTTCTGCAGGTCCCTGAATTTTGGTGGGATTGGTGTGGTGGTGGGCCATGAGCTGACACATGCCTTTGATGACCAAGGTACGGCCAGGGCCAGGCGGGTGGGCGGCTGGAGGAGTGGCCAGTGAGGCGATGAAGGATCCCACTGTGTTTTTGGCAGGCCGGGAATACGACAAGGACGGCAACCTGCGGCCCTGGTGGAAGAACTCCTCGGTGGAGGCCTTCAAGCGTCAGACAGAGTGCATGGTGGAGCAGTACGGCAACTACACCGTCAACGGCGAGGCCGTCAATGGCAAGCACACCCTCGGGGAGAACATCGCCGACAACGGGGGCCTCAAGGCCGCCTACCGGGTAGGGCTGCGGGGCTGGGGACGTGTGGTGGGGGACACGGTGTGATGGGACCGGTGTGCCCTGAGCCCGCTGTGCTCCCTGGCCTGCAGGCATATCAGAACTGGCTGAAAAAGAACGGGGACGAGGAAACCCTCCCGACCCTCGGCCTCACCAACCACCAGCTCTTTTTCGTGGGCTTCGCGCAGGTGGGTCACGTGGCAGGCGGGGAGGGTGGGCACGCAGGTTTTTGGGGGTGGCGTGTGCCCAGATGGGGGTGGGATAGTGTGGTGGCGAAATTGGGGCCTCCAGAGATGAAGTGGATGGTGAACCAGATCGGGGTGGTGCTGGTTACAAAGCCAGACGAAGCTGGCGCTCCAGCCGTGTTGGTGCCCGTCATGCGGGATGGGAGGGCGGATTCGGGCCCCGTGGTGTCTGGGGGGTGTCGGGGGTGTCAGCACTCAGGCCCCTCGGCCCCGTTCGCAGGTGTGGTGTTCGGTTCGCACCCCGGAGAGCTCTCACGAGGGGCTCATCACCGACCCCCACAGCCCCTCGCGCTTCCGCGTCATCGGCACCGTCTCCAACTCGCGGGAGTTCGCGGAGCACTTCGGCTGCCCCGTGGGCTCCCCCATGAACCCCCCCAAGAAGTGCGAGGTGTGGTGAAGGGCGAGCGCCCCAGCGGGTGCCAGGGGCCGGTTGCTCCATCCTCTGCTGGACTTCCCCGGTCCTGTGAGGCTCAAACCACTGCTCCGTGCCGGGGAGAGCCCAGCGCAGCCAGAGCTGCCCCGGTATCATCCGAGGTTCGATCCACTGTGAAAACCCCCCATCCCCTCGCTCGCTGGTGGAATCACTGCGGTTTGGGGGGGGTCTCTTTTTTCCCACCACGTCCACGGGCACTACCCTGAACCACCACCCCAGCAAAATCCCTCTTTTTTTGGAGGGTGTAAAGGGAACCCCCGGCACTGGCAGGTTTGTCTGCGTGTCTGAGCACACCCGACGTACCTTCCTCTCGCCAAAGATGCGCACACGAGGATGGAAAATATTTTAAGATGTATTTTTTTTTTTGGGGAGGGTGGGGGGAAATATATATATTTTTTTCATGCATTGTGGAATACACTGGAAGATTTCAGGGAAAATGCATTTAAAAGCCTTTTTTTTAGTAAAAGATTAGTATATTTATTAATTTTTTTTACTTAGTGCAGCTGTAGGTGCAGCACCCTGTGGTGACAGCCCCTTCTCCAGGGAAGCTGGGTGGGGCCATGGATATAACTTCCCAGCCTTGGATCCTGTTTCTCCAGGAGGGGCTGTCCTCAGAGGATGCTTGTGGGAAAACTGGGGACAGCAGGCTTGGGGACAGGGCTGGAGGATGCTGCAAGGCACAGAGGCTGTGCTGGGATGCTCCTGGGATTAGCTTTAATTTGGGAGTGCAAAGGGAAAAGTTGATGTGCCAAAGATGTCACCAAGGTGGTGACGGTGTGGATGAAGCATCCGGTTCTCCCTCCTGTCCCCTCTGAAGCGAGGCCAGCCAGGATTTCCTGGCCCAAAAGCTTCCCCAGACAAGTGCAGGCGGTTCCTGCCGCTGCTCCGCTCGCCGCCGTGCCTGCACCCTCTGTGCCCGGGAATCTGCAAGCCCCCGAAATCACCACAAACCCCAAAACTCCGTCCCTCCACTGCTTGAGATCTGACTGGGATGGGGGCAAGGGGCTGTTTTAAGGGATGTTTTTAATACTCATTTCGAGAGGAAAGCACTGACAGGAGCTCTTGGGTGCTGCCTGTTGTCACCTTCTTGCTCTGGACAGAAAGCACAGAGGGATTTTTAATATTTATATGTAAAGGGAGGGAGGGGAGGGGCTGTTTTTTTAACTATTTTTTCACCCTATGCGTGGGGCTTATTGTAATTGAAATAATAAATACTTTTTACTGGGTCTGGAGCTGCTCATGACTTGTTTTTCTGATATCAGGAGTGTTTGCATCTCCCTGTCCACGCTGCTGAGACTGTCCTGTGCTGACAAAACTGAGCTGAGGAGGCTTTTCCCAGCCCGTGTTGGCACCTGCCCCCCCTCTCAGAGGCTAAATCCAGGCTTTTGTGCCCCAGACCCCGCTCTCGCTGCGTGTGGCTCTTTGCTTTCCCCCTCTCTGGCCTGGCCCCACGCAGACTCCCCGGCAGGGAGGTCTTTCCTGGATGCTTTTGCTTCCTCCCAGGCGAGTTTTTGGCCGGCCGGGCTGTGCTGGGATCCAGTGGCACAGGTTGCTCTCCAAGCTCCCTTATTTATAGCTCGGTGATGCCGTGGGATGCTGCCAGCTCCAGAGCCCGGGCCAGCCTTCCTCCCGAGCGGATGCTCCACGGCTCTGTCAGGCTCGCCCAAAAAACGCAGGGCAGGAGCTGGACCGCAGGCTCCCCACGAGCCTCAGCCCGGCACCTGGGAGGGCTGGTGGCCGTAAAATGAGCCAAGTGCTGGGTGTTCCTTTGCTGTGGAGCCCTGGGATTGTTATCTGGGGCAAAAGCAGGGGGCTGCAGCCCGCTGGCAGCGAACACTTGGGAATACAGAGTGTTTGTGCTGCTGGGATGAGCAGGGCTGAGCCAGGAGCAGGCTGGGGACACGGCTGTTGCGTAAGTAAGACATTAAAATATCCTCTTGACTGTTTTGACCGTGTTTCCTCACCCAGATGGAGTGGAAATGTAGCAATAGTGCTGCCTTTCTGCTCGCAGGACTCGGTGTGAGGCCCTCAGTTTCCTGCAGAGCTGGAGAGCGGCCGTGGACGTTGTTTTCCCTGGGATCTGCCTGGAAATGGCGCAAACCCGCAGAGGGCGGTGGAGCCGAGAAAATCGCCGCCTGCACGTTCCAGTGCTGGGCTGGCAGGAGTCAGCAGTGCTGCCATGTGGTCTGGATGTGGCCCCAGGTGTTTCAAGTGTGGTGGAATAGCTGCATTCCGAGGGAAAGAGAGGAGCAGCGTGGGTGTGCAGCAAAGAGGAACCGAGTGGGGAGAGCGGGGCTGGGGTGAGAGGGTGTTTTCCCAGCTGCCAGCAGCAGGGAAGGGAGCGCAGCCCATCGTGGGATGCTGTTAGAAGTGGTTTAACCATCCCAAAAGGAAATATTTTTGGCTCTCTGGGGCTTACTCACAGGGAGGGACCAAGCAAGCAGGTCATGTGTTGGGGACAGATCAAGGCTCCCAGGGAGCCAGCAGTGGGGTTTTGCCTCCCTGTGAGGCTGCTGGGTGTAGAGAGAGCGGGCAGGAGGTGAATCATCCCGCTCACGTGCCAGGGCCTGGCATGGGCTTGCCTGGTCCTGGCTGGTGTTTGATCTATTTTGTGCTCAGCCGTGCCCTGGAGGGCCAAGACTTTTGCTGAGGGCTGAGCCCGGGCAGGAGGAGGGATGGGGAGAGCTCCGAGCTGAGCCCGGGCAGGAGGAGGGATGGGGAGAGCTCCGAGCTGAGCCTGGGCAGGAGGAGGGATGGGGAGAGCTCCGAGCTGAGCCTGGGCAGGAGGAGGGATGGGGAGAGCTCCGAGCTGAGCCCGGGCAGGAGGAGGGATGGGGAGAGCTCCGAGCTGAGCCCGGGCAGGAGGAGGGATGGGGAGAGCTCCGAGCTGAGCCCGGGCAGGAGCAGGGATGGGGAGAACTCCAAGCAGGACTTTTTTTTCTTTTTCTTTTTTTTCCTTTGCCAGGAGGGTGTTGGAAGGAGATCAGTGGGGGAAAAGCAGAAGCCCAAAGAGGAAGGCTCTGCTGCAGCGTGCTGGGTGAAAGCAGGAACCTGGAGTGGGATGGAGACTCCAGAACGAGCTGGAAATGGCGTCTCTTCATAGGTTTGGCGGGGCTGGGACAGCCTGCAAGGTTGTGTTCAGCCTCTCACAACCACCTGAACTGCTCTTTCCCCCAGTTTGTCCCCTCCAGGTTAGGATCTAACCCCTGACACAACACAACAGTGCTGGGGTCGCCCACTGGGACCACCAGATTTTAGGGCCAAAAGCTCCCCTGAACAAGCCACACCTTCCTGGAGGAAGGAGGACAGGGAGGGGGAGGTGGGGAGCAGGTTTCTAAATCCCAGTTTGGACCTGCTCATGCCCATCCCTGGGGTGTTTTTGAGTCAGAGCCAAGCAGGGACAAGGCTGTGTGTCCTCCTCACTCTCAGGACCACGGCTTTGTGCTTTTATGTTTTCCTCTTCACGAGGATCCCTGCAGGAAAACAGCCATTTTCCAGTGACACCCCAATCCTGTCTTTTCCTGAGTTCACCAACAGATCCAGTGTTCCCACTGCCCTTTGTGCAGCGAGGCTGTGTCTCTGCTGTGGCAGGTACATGAGGGACTGGTGGCACTGGGAAAGGGGCTGGTGGTGATCCAAAACAGGAGCTCAGCACTGCAGACTCCCGCTGCCCACAGTGACACACCAGTTCTCAGGTGCTGACAAAGCCAGCAGGAAAAAGAGAAGGAAAAACGAAATGGAGAGACAGGAGGAAGGGTGTGAATCCAGCTGGCACTCGCTCAGGCTCACCAAATCTGCAGGGTTTGTTGGCCAAGTCGGCCTGCATGGGGTAGAAGAGAGACACGTCTCCTTTTTCTGCTGGGGGAAAAATTAAAAAGAAGGGAAAAATATGGTTGTGGAGAGACACTGACTCTGGGAGAGCTTTAAGGCAGGGCTGGGAGCCTGGCTCCTTCACATCACTAGCATGGTTTTGGAGCTTCAGCTGATAATATATCAAAAAAGCAAATTTCCCCCCTTCTAAACAGGCAAAAAGTGTTCCATCCAAAGATCCCTGAGCTGAGGCTCTTTCACAGCTGTGTTTACAGGCAGCTATTTCTGTAGAACAGAGGGAGCCGGAGATGCCAATTTGCTTTTGGGATGAATTTCCTTCCGCATGAAGGGCTGTACCCGGAGAGGGGAGGTGGTCGATGGAACAGAACGGCCCCCCCAGACCAGACAGATCTCACGGAATATTCTGGGTTGTGAGGGACCCACAGGGATCATTGGGTCCAGCTCTCGAGCAAATGGCCCATGCAGGGACACACAGCTCTGCTTGCACCCTCAGAATCATCACAGTCTTTAAGAGCTGTGGATGGAGAATTGATGCAGCAGCAGAGGTGGAGATCTATCAGCCCTTAGGCAAATCCCATGCAAAGAGAAAAGGTCCTCCTTTGTTATCCCAGTTTTTGGGAGTGGAGGAGTACTTGGCCTCTCTTTGAAGTCATTCTTATTCCTCTGCTCTCCAGTTTTCCTGCTGGGGAATCAGTTGAACTGGCTGAAGGCTGCAGAGGAAAACTGGCTTGGGAAAAAACCACTCAGAGCCCCCTCTAATTATCTGTTTCTGAGTTCAGATGGAAATATTCCCTATTTGGGACTTGTTTACAGGCTGGCAGGGCTTTCCCCTCAAAGAAAGCTCATTGTTTCCTGTTTCCCCCCATTTCCCACAGGCAGTGTGAAGTAGGTGTGAGCCTCACCTCACCTCACCTCAGGTATTTCCCTTACCCCAGAAGGGAGAACAAAGAGCACAGAAAGGGACACTAACCAGCACATTAGTCACCTTCCCTGCCCCTCTAATCCCCACTGGCACTTCACTGAGTGGCTGTACCTTGCAGGTAGCACCTGAGTCAGTAAGAAACTATTCCAGTCCCAGGGCTGATTTTACTGGAGACCAGCCTGGCAGCTCCCAGTTTTCCTTCTTCAATCACACCCTGGGAGACAGAAAAGCCTCTGGATACACAGCAACCCTCGTGTGTCCTAAATCTGACCCGCACAACCCAGTAACTCAGAGTTATTGAACTCAGAGTCTGGCTCCAAAGGGAAAAGGCACTCAAGACTCTTCTACTGTTTTTTGCCCACTGGGCTGAGTTCTGCTCTAAACAACCCCAGATTCTCCACTTTGGGATTGGTATTTAAAACTCAAATTTACTTCTCTGCTTACAACAGGACCCTTGTACAGACAGGGATAGATGAGTCTCCTTGGGTGGGTTTTCTGTAGTGCACAAGGCCTTTGTCTCTCTTCTCCCAGCTTGCAGATGCAGCAGTTGCTCTCCAAGTGCCTGAATACACCCCCACGGGAGCTGCTCACTTCAATAAAAGAAGCTTTTCACATTTAAGAGTTTATTTGTGATTGCTCTAAAGTATTATCTTCCTCCTAAACTCGCAGCTGCCCAGAAAAGGCAGCAGACAGAATGCAAATAAACTCTGGGAAGCTATCCTGGAGCAGCACCCCGGGCTGGGTGGCCGGGACAGCAACGCCTGCGGGCACAACGAAGGTGCTGGAAATGCTTCCCTGGGACGTGCAGTGTGGAAGGTGCCAGCGGGCTGGAATGAGCCCTCGGGAGCCAGCGGCGAGGCAGGACAAGTCAGGGCAATCCCCTGGAATCTGCTCCGAGGTGCTTTTCCTCTCCCTGAGATGGCACAAAGCGCCTCGGCCACGCCGAGCTCGGGGGTGGCCGTGAGGAGGGTGCTGAGCCTGGCTGTGAGGTGGTGAAGTTGGTGGTGGTGTGGCAGCCCTCGGTGGGGTGATGGCTTGGTGTGGCCACGGGGTGAGCTGGACACGTGAAGGGCCGCAGGGTCCCCACGGACACGGGTGGGCTCCCTCAGGGGTCCCTCACAGCCAGCATCGCCCTCAGGGCTGCCTGCCCTCGTGAGGGGCCGTGGTGCTGCCCCAGGAGCTGGGGACGGGTCTGGGGGCGAGGATTTTGGGGTGGTCCCTCGTTAGGCCCCGCGGTGGGCTGCGTGCCGCAGGTCCCCTCACAGCCAAGGGCTGCTCCCCTCAGGGGTCGCGAGCTTCCATGTCACCCTCGCGACGCCTCACAAGGGGCTGCGGCGCTGCCCCTTCTCCAGCCATCCCAGGAGCCGGGAATTGGGGCTGGGGGTGAGTTTTTGGACAGGGGAAGCCCCTTCCCAAATCCTGCGGTGGGGCGGGTGCTGCGGGACCCCCCTGACCCCTCCCGACCCCTGGCCCGCCCCTCACAGCCGAGCGCTGCCGAAGTGTCTCCGGGCCCGGCCGAGCCGAGCCGAGAGGTTCCGAAGAGAGCCGAGAAGCTCCGAAGAGCCCCGAGCGGGGCGGGGATCTCCCCTCCGAGCGCGCCCGAAGCTTCCCGGACCGCCTCACGCCCCCGCCCTCCGGAAACAGCCGAAGTTTGCCGAGCGCGGGGGTCACGGGAGGTGCCGGCGCTGAGCGGGAGGGGAGGGGGAGCGCAGAGCGCGTGCGCCTGCGAAGCTCTTCCGGAAGGAGCCGAAGGTTTCCGAGCGGCGCCAGGCCGAGCGACTCCGGAAAGAGCCGAAGATTCCCGAGCAGTGCCGGGCCGAGCGACTCCGGAAAGAGCCGAAGGTCGCCGATCGGCGCTGGGCCGAGCGGCTCCGGAGCGGCCCGAAGGCGCCCGAGCGCCCGCCCGGCCGGACAGCTGGAGGCGGCCGCAGCGCCATGTTTGATGCTCCGCTACTCCAGTGAGGAAAATCCGCCGGCATCGCCCCCGAGCCGCCGCCGCGAACGGCTCCGCTGCCCCCGGCGAGGGCGACCGCGACCCCCCGCCGCCGCCGGCTCATGAGCAGCGCGGCCTGAGCCGCCCCCCCTTCCCTTCCCTCCCTCCCCTCCCTCCCTCCCTCCCCGCCGGCCCCTCTCCCGAGCCCTCCGGGAGGCGCGTTGTCACGGAGACCGGCGCCGGTGCCGGCCCGCCGCGCTGCCCCGGCTCTCCCCCGGCCCGCTCCGCGGCTCCCCCCGGCCCCGCTCCCCGCCGCGGGGTGGTGGCTGCGCTTGGCCATGAGTTTACCGCAGAAGGCGGCTTTGAAACCCGGCGCGGCGGCGGCGGCGGCGGGGACCGGCCCCGGGAGCGGGGCGGCGGCGGGGCCGCCTCCCCCCCCGGCTCCCCCTCACCCGGCGCCGGCGCCTCACCCCAACATCAGGGCCTTGCCGCCCCAGCCGCCCCAACAGTATCCTTTGCCCCGGGGGGGGCTCGGGGGTGACACCCCCTCCCCACGGCGAGCGGGGCCGGGGGCGGGCGAGGGCTGCGGGGACCCCCCGGGCCTGCGGGGGTGGGGGGGGCGAGGGGGCGCGGGGACCCCCCGAGCGGGGGGAGCTGAGGGCGCCGGGGCCCCCCTAGAGCCGGGGGCGGGTGAGGAGGGGGTTGTTGGGGGTTTCCCGGCTCCTTTTTGTGTGTCTGTTTGTGGGGGGCCCCCCTGCAAAGGGGGGGCTGCACCTGCTGGGGTGGTGCGGGGAAAGGGGGGTGTCCCCCCCTGCTCTGCTAATGGGCTCTTTGGGGACTCAGCCTTTCCAGGGGGTCTCCCTTCCCCCCCTTCCCCGAAGCAGCGATGACCCCCAAGGGTAAACTTTTAATTATAAACTGCTCCTCAGTTTTTCCTCCGGTCCTGCCCAGGTAAGTGCTTTGGTTTTGTTGTGTTTTTTTTTCAGGCAAATTTAAAACCAGTTTGTTCTTTTTTTTTTTTTCTTTCTTTCTTTTTTTTTTTTTTTTTTTACCCCTCCTCCATCTGGGGCTGATTTTCGTGTGATTTATTTTATTTTATTTAATTTTTCTTACTCGGTTGGTGGGGATAAATCTCAGGTGGAATGTCTTCAGCGAGCAGCTTTCCCTGCCAGGCCACGCGGGGTGGGGAGGAGGAGGAGGAGGCTCCCACTCCCCAAAATCCCCTCGCCAAAGCTGCTACAAAGAGAGGCCGGCGGGGGCTGCGAGTGTTTTTTAAAGGTCTTCGGTTCTGTGCTGCCAGTAGGCCCCGAGTCAGGAGGGAAATACTGCAGGGATCAGCAGGAAAGTGCTGCCGGCCTGAGGTTTTGTTTGCGGCGTCCGACAGCATCCCGTGGCAAAGTGGCTTTTCTCTCCCTTCCCCTCCTCCCTGGAGTTCTGGGGGGAGCATGAAGTGAAAACCACTCTTAGTTTGGTACCTCCGTGCCGTGTTAGCCGGGAGTGGTGCAGGGACGGCCGGGAGCGTGTTTTGCTGTAAATGTTGGCAGTGAGTTGGATTTGAAGGTGGCAGTGCCCGGGTGGGTTTCCTGCCGAGGGCTGCTGGAGCTGTGCGGTGCTGCCTGTGCTCTCCGAACTGTGTTCCCTGTGTGGGAGCATTTTCTTGCTCTCACTTTCATTTTGGAGGTGGGAAAACCGAGCGCTTTTATAACCAGTTTAGGTCCATTGTTTTCTCGAGCTTCCGGACGGAGTCACCCCTGCCATGACAACAAATTCATTGCTTAAATCATGAGACCGTTGACGTTACTGATTTGTTTGGGTCGAGTGAAAACCCCTGGACGTTCTCTGTGCTGGGTGATTTTTGGCTGGTCTGTGCTATTCTGTAATTCCAGCGGCTACTTTTGGCATAAAAGAAGTGGGAAGGTGCTGTCAGTGCAGAGTCAGTGGGGTGGTGGTGGTGAGTAAAACTGTTGCTCGGGGAAAATTTGCTCGGTTTTGAGGGACGTGCCAAGTGTTGGGAGTGAGAACACTGCGCCCAGTTTGATCTTCCCAGCAAGGTGCTGGTTTGCTTGGGAAGGGGCTTTTTTATCGGGGGACGTGACGCTTGGGTGCCTTGACAATCGCAGGGCTGAAGTTTGCCCCGCTCTGGGGTTGTGCTGGGCTTTCCAAAGCACTTTTATTGTCGAGTAATAACTTGAAAGCACCCTGGAGGGGCTGGATCAGCTCTCCGGTGTGGCTGTGTGGTGGCTCCAAGAGTGGCTGTGCCTCTGGGGCTGGGACAGGAGGACGCTGTTGCTTTTGGTGAGTGTTGTCATCCAACACGTGAGGGATGAAGTTTGGCTTTACCTCTGAGCACAGCCCTGAAAACAAAAAGGGCTTGGAAGGACTGGAGGAGCTCCTGAAGGAGCTGTGGGTGGTGTGTCAGCCTGCCCCGTGCAGGGACCCAGCTGGACACCCAGAGCAGGAAGGAGAGGTGGATGTGACAGGTTGGTGTTATAAAAGTGAGGGATTTAAAACGACACAGTTCAATTTTAATTTCCAGCCGCCGTCTGTTTTGAAAACATTGTGTTTGACCCCTGTCGCTCCGAGCTCCTGATCTGTGCTTGGAATATATACAAACACTTGATACCTTTTGTGTGAAGCTTATTCAGGTGTCCTGGCTGATTTTATCCTCCTCCAGAACCTGCTTCCAGGTATAAAGACAAGCTGTCCCCTGCTCTCAGGCTGCTGCAGGAGTGAGCAGAGTTCATCCGTGATTTGCTGGAGTGCAGGGGGTCATCTGAGTTCAGCCTTATTTTTAGCTCTTTGGTTTCTTTTTTTTCTCTCTGTTTTGATACAACTGTTGAGCCCAGTGTTACCTCACAGCACATAAAATAGAGCTGCAGGTTTCTCTGACTTGGGCTTTTTGAACCAAAGCAGTTTCCGTGTGGTGAGCTCCGTGTCTTTGGAAATACGTGTGGTTTTAGACTTAGCATGTAATGAAATGAAATGATATATCTGTGTTACTGGGAAAAAAAAAAAAAGAATTGTGTGTGAGAGATGTGTTCAACACGTGCATGTGGAAAGGCATTAGGGAGGGAAAACAAAAATACAGTGGGGAAAAAGGGTTTGTATTTTTTTTTTTTAAATAGTATTTTTTTAAGAAAGCAAAGCTGGAGCGTGATGGACATGAGAACAGAAATGTTTGGATGGAAGATTCATTCTGTTTCCTGCTGAATAGGAAGTTATTGAAGCTGCTGTAAGAGGAGACAGAGTTTTGAGGAGTTTCCTTCACATAGTGTCTTCAGGAAGTTAAATTTTCTGTGTAAAAGTTAGTTGGGATAATTTGGTGGCTCTGGTAGTGGTGAGTATTCAGGCAAACATGGTTTCAGGCATAAATTGTGCTCAAAATTGTCAGTACAGATAAATCCTCCATGTGGATTCTGACTCTTATTCTGGGGGATGGACAGAGTGAAATGACACACAGGGCTATTACAAAAAATAACCCCCAATCTGCTGCCCTTGGCTTTGGCTTCCAGACTGTCTCTGGGGGAGGGGTTCAGATGGAGTCTGGAGTAAGAGTTTTTCTGTAAAAATGTCAAATAATGACATTAATTAATGACTCTGGGCTGCAGGTGCAGTGTGGGCCTTCGTGGCGTTACCTGGGTGGTACTTCTGACACGAGTTAAACTACACTGTGATCTTCACTCTCCCACTTCAGTGTGATTTTTGTGTGTGCTCCTTAAAACCCCCCTGTGCTGTGAATAAATCCCGTGGATCGATATAATCAGGTCACCAGTTTCTTCCCAGCAAAGGACAAGGAGTGGGTTGATGGGACCTCAGGTGAAGTCCCCAAGCTGCTGGCGTGGCAGGTTAATGTCACACTGCTCAGTCTGAGCCACAGCAGAGCCATCCCGAGCTCTGGGCTGGGGTCACTCGGGTTTGGGTTCAGGGTTTTGCTTCCTTTTTCCCAACCTCCAGCATTTGGAGGCAGTTCAGCTTCCTGGTTGTTGCTGGTCTCTGTGCAGGCATCAGTAAGCCTGACCTCACTGTATCCCCGTGGCTGTTTCCGTGTGGGGTCGGGCATCTCTGAAATACTGGGTGTTTCCCAGGTTATTGCAGGTCATGGCAGGCTCGGGGTGGCTTTCAACAGACCGTTATTAATTTTTTTTTTCTCTTCTTCCCCCTTGTTAATTCTGTTTCTGAGAAGCAGAGAGGAAGGGTCAGTGTGTCTGGGGAATTCTGTGTGAATTCCATCATTGCTGTGCATGGAAATGTGTTTTTTGTTAATGTTGCCTCAGTAATTTAGTTTTAGTTTCTCCTGCATTGCTCCATCTAACTGTGCTGTAGTCCCTTTCAGAAAGTGGTGTGCTGGTTCCTGCTCTGTTGGGCAGCATCTCCTGAATGTGAGTGGCTTCCCAAAAGCGCAGGAGAACAGCAGGAAATCCAGGATGGTGTTTAGGAATGTGTGGGGCTGTGTGAGAAGTTGGGGTGAGTTCCTGGCAGCACTTCCCTGGTGTTGGGGGTGGAGGCCAGGCTGGAGTTGGAAATGTGGTTAAATCAAGTCTGTTCAGGAGGATTTGGGGGTGTGGGGGGTTCTCTGTCCTCTCTCAAGAGTTGAGCTGGAGGGGAAAGTGATTTCTCAAGGAAATTCTCTCCTTTCAAGGAGAGCATCTTCAGGGTCGGGGTCTCTGGGTTGCTGTGATCCTCTCTGGAGCTAACACCATCCTCCCTCCCTGCTCACTTTCATCCCAAGTGGTGTTTTCCCAGTCCATGTGCTCCCAGGGGTTTGTCTGTTGATGGCTCTGAAGTTGGGGACGGGGGATTCGGGAGTTGCTTGGGCACAAAAGTCAGCTTGAAGAGCGTGGTTGTGGCTCCAGACTCCCAGGCAGCTTTGACATTGGACTGGAGCACAGTTGGAAGTCCTCTTCCAGATTCCAGTGGCAGCTGGATGTGAGGAGGGTGTCGGGAGCATTAAGCTCCTGAAAGGGAAGGAGGGAAGGAGCGGGCTGAGATCAGAGGTGTCCCTTGCTCTCCGTGTGTTTGAGTTCAGGAGGGAGCGTTCTGAGCTCTGGGCTGGATGAAGGGGAAGAAGGGGCAGAGGTGTTGCCTGGGAAGTGTTTCCATTTAGGAGTGTTGGAGCTGTGGAGATCAAACATCTTGGGAGGGTCAGAGCAGCAGGAGAGGAGCTTGGAAAAGAGACTTTCCCTGCTGCTCCGTGGTGGCGGCTCATCTGCAGGTGAAGAACAGGTGCAGGATTGGGAGCGTATTGCCAAAAAATTAAGTGCTTTCAGCCCTCTCTGCCACCTCCCCTGCTGATGTTCCCCAGCCTTGGCACATCTGAGAGTCCTTTCCAGCAGAAATAGCTTTAATTTATTTAATGACAAAAGCTAATCACGTTAGAGCACAGATATGTCACTTTACCAGCTTTGTGAGATTTTTGTGGTGAAATCTCTTGGAGAAAACCGCTCCAAAAATGTGATTTCAAATGGCTTATTTTCTCCTCACATCCAGGGACATGACTGTGTATATTCTCTGGCAGAAGACTGTGTGAGAAGGGTTAGTTAAGTGTGTGTGTATTTAATGTTCAGCTCTGATTTGGGAACAGAGTTTGTGTCTTTATCTATGGTAAGAAGTTGGTGAGAGAATAACAGGAGACTCAGAACAAATAACTTCCCTTGTAGGTGGTGGGATGTAGAAGGATTTTCATCTGTGTGCGTATGGATTTTGTCCATCATTTTGGGGCTGAAAGGCTTTCCCATGTCATTAGCAAACTTTGGGATGTGTGGAGTTGATGCATTTGCTCCATCTTTGTTTGGCAGTAGGAGTTAGCTGGGAAGATCTCCCTTTAGAAGTCAGAGGTAACCTATATTTTCTTTTTCTCCCTAATCCAGCAATTTCAGGGCTAGTCAACTGTCAAGTTTAGTTGTGTGTAAATCCTCTAATATGATTAGAGTTGCCGGAATTTTTACTCTGGGGAATTATAGCTGGGTAATATCACTGTTCTCCAGGCATTGCTTTGGTAGGAAACTTTATCTGTGACTCGACTGTGGCTGCTGGCAATTGCAAAGGCTTTTCTGGAATGAATGGGGAAGAGAAAACGAGGTTTTGTGCCGAGGCATGGACGTGTGGGGGGAGGAGGAACCGGGGGAACTGCTCTTCCTTCTTGTTTTTGGAAGGGAGTGGAGTTGCTGTGGCTCTCAGCGTGCTGTGTTTTACACTTGCTGTGATTTCAAACCCTTCTCCCCGGCACAACTTTCCTCCCCAAACCGTGGACTTGGTTTTAAACGGGGGCTGGTGGTGTGGAACAGCTGGAAGAAGGGAGTAGAATGGGTTATTTAAAAAAGGGAAAGGATCAAAGGGAGCAGAGCAAAATAAGCTTTTAGGCTACTGGAATTTTCTGATGCACGTTGTTCCTATGGTTTATTCCATGGGTTTGGAAGGTGTCCCAGAGTGCTCCCTCTCTTCGGAGTAGGTGATGGCACGCTGTTGCTGATGGGACTTGAGTCAAATTGCTGCTGGGCATGTAACTGGGTTAATGGGACAGCATGATTATTTTTTTTCTCTCTCCTGAAAGGAAAATTACACGCTCTGTATTCCAGTGGTACCCGAGGAGTTGTTTTTACCTTTGTTTCCTGTGCAGTTGAGGTGGAGAGAAAAGGACAAGTTTCCCCACACTGAGATTGGATCGGGTGTAAATCAGTTCTGCCACCAAAAATAACACATTTCCGTTGTTGGTTATGACACCTTTGTGTTTCCTTTATCTGGACAAGGGCTGAAATATTTATAGAGCTTTAGGTAGGCTTGAAAAAAAGGCAGAGTGGCTTCTAAAATGTGTGTCTTGAAAGAAAAAAACGTATCCCGGCCTCGACCGTCCCGGGAGCGTTCTCCAAATCCACTGGAGAAGTGTTGAAATGGGTCAGGACTTGTCGAGTTGCAACGAGCAGCTGCTCCTTTCCAAGTGCTTGAGTTCAGCAGGAAAGAGACTCCCATGCTCCAGAGTAAGAGTATCTGCACGGGAATAGCTGGAAAAGTTGGAAGCACAAAGACCATCCCTGCACGTGGTAGGAGAAGAAATCTCCCCTGCCAGCCTCGGAGTTTGCTCTTGGTGCTGTGAAAACACCGAGCAAGGAGGAGTTAATGCAGTCAGAGGTCTTAAATAACACAGATTTTCCTGAGTTTGGAAAGCTTTTGGGAGGTGGAAACTAATAAACGTTGCAGGGCTGCTCTGTTTGGGGTTGCCAGATGATGGTGGAGTGTTTGGGTTTGGGTTTGATTTACACGTGAGGGTGACTGTGTGAGTTACTCAGTTACTCACAGTAGTCAGAGAAGTCTGATTGCAGGGTCTGTGTCACTGGTGGTGTTTGGAAATCTGTGTGAGCCCATGCTAATGGTGGTCTGAAAACAGCTTTCCCTCTTTTATGTGTTATTAATAAGTTGTAGATGTTACTGTGCCTTGAAACCATCGTTTTTCTGGGCTCATTTCGTTCTCTCGCCTAAAAGCAAAACCGAGAGAAGTCTTTGGTCTTTCAGGCTTAGCAGGAGACTCTTCCTATGCACATCAAAGGAAAAGATTTTTAGTGATACTACTTGCAGCTTTGGTTTTTAGTCAGCTGCTGTCTTGAGAAGGCTCCTGAGCATCCCTGGAAAGGGCCTGTCTGGAAACAAAAAATGCATTTCCATGGAGTGCCGAGACCAGCCCTGCTGTCCTGGGGCTGCCACGAGATCTCCCACAGAACTGCCAGGTCTGAGGGGGAATTGAGGCTGAAATCTGGTCTGAAAGCTTTCTGGAAGCCCTGAATTCCTGTCTGTGGTGATGTACAGGCTCGATGCAGGACCCACTGCAGCTGGTTTGTTGGGCTGACTCAATAGATTGCATTGGAAAGGGAACTCAGCAGGGTGGTGCAGCTGAGGGTGGGTGACCTATGGCATCTACTTGGGAGGGAAGTCAAGAACTGAAACCAAAAAGTATTTAAAGCCTGTTTGTTGTGACTTTAACGTGAAATTTGTGGTGCACCTCGAACTGTGGAGTGTGCTGGGAAGGGGATTTCAGCAGCTGGTGGTTCGTGCCCAGCTTTAGCACAGCGAGGCTCGTGTGGATGTGCTGTTTCTTGAGCTGCTGAGGCATCTTCTGACTTCCACTCTGCAGAATATAAACCCAGCTTCAGTTTGTGTCACACTTTTCTCACCAGTGCTCAATACTTGTCACTGGGTGGTCTCTCTTCAATTGCTTTACTTTTCTGGGCTCTGTGTTTCCTATTCCAGATTTGTGAGTGCAAATAATTCAGCTGTCAACCTGTCCAGCTTGAGTTTTATGTTTTCCGTCAGCATTGTGTTTTAAGGTTGATTTCAAAGTGCCTTTATGTCTGTCTCTTCACAAGGAAAAAAAGACCTAATTTTTGTTGATGTGCAAATATCACAGGGTGTAAGTTTCGATGAGCTTAAGCTGTTCAGCTTAATTGTACTGATTGAATTCCCAAAGTGCTTTTTTAATTAAAAAAACCCCCAAAGTTCACCTGCACAAATGAAGGAGTTTATGCTGAAGTATTTGGTTGTGAGGTTGTGCACCAAATTTAGCTTGAATGGATTCCCATTTCCCCCCAAAACTTCACGTTCCGTTGCAGTGGCACCTGGAGTCGCCGGCATTCACGGAAACAATTGGAATTGGCACAGCCCCACCACTGCTGGCTGCAGCCAAAGCACACTTTATCCACTCAGGCTGACATTAAGATCATTAAATAAATGAATGAATTGTTCTGTCACCAAATTCCCGTCCTGGCAGCAGCAGAACATGAGAATTTTATAGCCGGGCCCTCTGTCCCGAGTGTCGTACTGAGCGACCGGGATGGCAGGAGGGGAACAGTCAGCACAAAGCTCTCCAGTGAAATGCTGAGAGTTCCAGCATGGGGCTGTGTGAAAGCCTGAATTACCAGACATCTGATCATCCAGGGTGAGCATTAATCAACCTGGGAAGGGCGTGGAGAAAGGAGCTGGAGCACAGCAATAAAACAAGGGAGCGGGAGAGCAGCTCCTCCAATGGCAGCACAAGTCTGTGTTGCTGTTTGAAAGGAGTTTTTGGGGGAAGAATGCAGCCAAGCTGGGAAGTGCTGAAAGCAGGGGTAACTCTTGGTCCCCAGCGGGGAGTTTGAGGTCTCGCTGGTTGAGCTGAAACTCTGGAAGGTCATTGATGGTTTGGAAGATCTTGGAGAATTCTGCTGAACTTCCCCCTCGGGGAGGAGAGGGTAAAAATGCTCCCTGGAAGGAGGAGAGTTCACTCCTCAGGCTTGGGTTGCTTTTTCTTGTGGTCTAGCTCCATCCTTGTTTTTATTATGTTGTGCTTAAGGTGGTGTTTTTGCTTAGAAATGTGAGACATAAAACTGTGTATCTGCTACAGGAAATGTCTCTGGATTGGGGGAAAAAACAAAAAGATGAAGTTTGTTTCAATCAGTTTGGTGAACCAAATTGCACTGCAGCCCCTGATAATGTCAGAGATACCAGGGATAACCAGAAATGCTTGATCCAGTCCATTCCTGTTCTGAAGTGTAACAAAGCATCAGCATTTAAGGGAAGAATACTTTTCTTCTTCTCTTCTTCCCCTCTGCAGTGTTTGTCTCGATTATGGGTAATTTGATAAAAGGCTGCTAAAATAGCACTGGTCATCAGCACGCTCCTTGGAGAATCCCTGGCCATGCTTTAGGTGGTGGTGATGAACTCCAAGTGGCTGGATAATGTTTGTAGGTGTCAAGTTCACAGTTTTTAGAGACCTGCTGTGAACGCAATGATATTGCAGCCTGAAATCAGCAGAACTGGGGTTTATGCTCATCAGAAAAGGAGTGCTCCTCCTGCTCAGTGCTCAGGGTGTCCTGTCAATGCAGATAGTCCTGAGCAAGCAAAAAGCAGAGACAGGTTCTGAAATTCCCATTTCTTTCCCATCTGGGATAGCACACCAGGTGCACCTTCACTGACTCCTACCTGTGTGTTGGTTCAGCCCTGTGGCATCACTTCAGAGGCCGCTTGGCAGCAGTTACAGCCTTCCCTCCGTGTTTTACCCCTGTGTTGGGGGCCTGAATTCACAGAATCCTGGAATGGTTTGGATTGGGAGGGACCTTAAAGCTCATCCCGTTCCACTCCCTGCCATGGGCAGGAACACCTTCCACCAGACCAGGCTGCTCCAACCTGGCCTTGGATTCAACAGGCAGAGCTGATGGAAGTAAATCAGCATTTTTTAAAGTGGGAGATGCTCAGAGACTTAATTTACTGCCCATCTTCAGATTCAGCCAGGATAAATATATAATTTGTGTCACTGTTTCTTGGACCCCCCTGCAGAGCTGTGTGTGAAATGTGCACCTGAGAGCCCTTGGGAGGGAAAATCAGAGGTGCAGAGGGTTGGCCTGAGGAGACCCAGAGCTCCCATCCAACCTGCATCCCCCTGTGAACTCTGTGCAGCAGTGTAAGATGTGTTGCAGTGCCCTCCCTGGATGCCTGCTTTCCCAGGATTTCATTTTGTATGACATGGGATTTTAACTCGGGAGAAATCATAAGCTCTGCATGTGGCAAGAAGGTACTTAGGATTTCCTTTCATTTTGATAAACGGCTGAAATAAAGATTATGGAGGGGGGGTTGGAATCATGAGGCGTTACAGAACTGGGAGTGGAACTGAGCATTAACACTCTGGAGAATCATCCTTCAGGAATTCCTCGCTCAGCCGACGGAAGGACCATCGTCAGTCTGGGTGACAGCACTGCTGTCACCACGATGCTCCCGACACGGTGACCAGCAGAGCATTGCACTTCCCAAGGAGTCACAGCGTGAAGGATCAGAGACACGGCAGGGAACGTGGCTGAGGGAAGGAGATGGTGAAATAGCAGGCTGTTTGATGTTCCTGCTCATCACACAGATGGAGAGCCTGGCTTGGAAAGAGCTGGGAGCTGCTGCAGGGTCCTGAGCCCCCGGGGGACACGAGGAGCAGCAGTGCCTGTGCAGCAGAGGCGTGTGTGGGGTGTACCCTGGTGAGCTGGGGTGGCTTATTTGTGGTTTTAGGGCACAGAGTCTGAGGTGAGTGGGCTGGGGCAGTTCTGTGTTAGTGGCATGTACAGGGAGGGAAAAAGAAGTAAATTTTAGTACACTGCAGAAATTCAGACTCCTGGGTGAAAACTGCCATCAGTGAGCTCTGTGGTGCTCGTGCTGTACTGGGAATGTTCTTTTCCAGCCAGGTAACAGCGTGCCCCCAGCTGCAGGAACTGCTGCTGCTGAAGCCAGAGATGTGAGGTTTACTTTGGGAATTCAGCACGGGTGAGGGTAGGCTGTGATACCCACACAGAAGTTTATTCCAGGCTGTAAAAGTGAAATAAAGGCCTGGGCAAAAGCTTGGGAACGTTTCTCTGTGACAAGAAGGGTTTCCTCTTGCTCTGCCTTCCTCTGGGTGCCTTTTTAGTTGTGTCATCTGGCCCTGTCTGCTTTGTGTGTTTGAGTTTTAGTGCTCTGAACTGGTTATGTGTGTGCAGGGCCAACTCAGAGTAGAAGGAACTCCCTGAGTGTGTGTTAAGGAACTGCTCTGAAGGAAACCAGCCCCAGACAACCCCAGTGTTCTCCTCCTGGTGAGGCTGTTGGGACTGGCCCTACTTGCTCAGTAAAAGTTCTCCCTTCCCAGCACTTCCCAATCCCGGGACATGTTTATCAGGTTGCCTCAGAGCAGCACAGGGATGGGGGCTGAGCAGGTCAGAGCCTCTCCAGGAGCTGGTGTTGGGCCAGAAACCGCTGTTTGAGCTGCTAATCAGAGGATAGATACACTGAACTTGGGGACCTTTGTTTCCTTTGAAGTGTGGTTCAGTTTGTGTGAGATACTGTGTAGTTTGGCTGTTGTGGTGTGAAGTGTTTTGAGCTCAGTGATTGAAATACAGGAATATTTGACAGTAACTGTTGGATCAGCAGTTGCATTATGGAATGGGAAAGGTGGAAGGTGGATGTGGCTTTAGCTCTGATGGCTGGTCTGTGGCATTTTATTAAAAATACTCTATTTTTCTGCCAGGCTAGATGTGTGCAGGCATCTGATGCAACCAGAGGTGCTGAGGACAGATGTATCTGTTCCTTTGGAACAGACCAAATCCAAAGCAGCTGCAGCAAGGAGTGGGCTGTGTGTCACTGGCCACTGGCAGGAGATAAAGCTTTGTTCTCCCTGCCTGTCTCCTCCCAGTCACTCCTGCTCTCTCCATCAGGTCAGTTTGCTCACAGCCCTTGGAAAGTTTTACAGCATTTACCAGGAGGTTTACTCAGTCTTATCCTCGTGTAGCTGCTGTTCAGTGTCAGACACCGTTGTTAGGGATTTTTCACCCCTTCAAAATGTGACAAAGGAAAATACGACAATCGTCACAAGTTCGGCTCCGATGTTGCCTTGTGTCAGATTTGCCTCTGTCCCCCCAGCTCTGCCTTGGCCACTGCTCAGGACTTTGTGGGTGTGAGATTTCTCTTGGAATGCTTATCTCCTGTGACAGATTCCTGCTTTCCCCCCTTTCCTTGAACCATGTAGTTCCTTCACTCTGAAGACTCCTCCTCGTTCGCTGGGAGCGACATTTCCAACCACCTGGGAGCTGCTGCCCAGCTGGGATGAGCATCTTCCATCTTCACAGAGCCACAGAATATTCTTCCCCAGGGATGGCCACAATCACTTTGCTTGGTGGCTTTGCTTGATGAAGAGACTCAGGAATTTTTCCCAGCACATCTCTCCTCCCAGCCCTTCTACAGTGCCCAGAGAAGCTGTGGCTGCCCCTGGATCCCTGGAAGTGTTCAAGGCCAGGTTGGACAGAGCTTGGAGCAACCTGGGCTGGTGGGAGGTGTCCCTGCCCATGGCAGGGGGTGGAATGGGATGAGTTTTAAGGTCCCTTCCAGCCAGACCATTCTACAATTCTCTGATTCTCTTCACTTCCATGTTTAACCATTTCAAACAAGGATTATTTTACTGGCGCAGGAATCGGGTGGTTTGGAGCTGCCAGGCCCGGGGTGTGGTTGGCTTTGTTTATCAGCAGGGGCAGAAACGTCCTCAGCAAGCAGCAGCTGGAGCTGTTTTTGGCAGCCCCTTGGCATTCACCCTCTCTGGAGGGAGGTTTGCAGTGTGCAGAGGCTCCTCCATGTGCTGGGGGGATCTGGGAGCTGCCATCCCATTTCCCTGCTGAACTGTTCCATACGGAAATATGGTTTTTAACACTTACCAAATGCTGGGGAGCCAGAGGCTGCTCTAGCAGAACCTTATGATGGAAAGCAGTGTTAAGATATCTCTTTCTTTCAGGTAATGGATTTATTTTCCCTTCTTTTGGAGTTAATCACAAAAATAAGTGTGGTTAACAGTATCCAAAGGACTCTTTTTTTTTTTTTTTTTCTGCACCGTGCTGGGAAATGCCTTGTTCAAGATGCTTTCTTCTCTCTGAGCTTGGATCATTTTTAGATGCTGAAGGGCATTTTTGAGACCTTGTTTTAAGTCCGTTTTACGTCGTGTTTATATGAAACAGACAAAAAAACAACACCCACCCCAGTGCTTTGCCAAATATTTTTTGAAAGAACACGCTTTGTGGATAATGGTTTTCATGTTCTACCTGCTCCTCGGTGTGTTCAGGCTGTGGAAGAATCTTCTCTCCCCTGAAAAAAGGCTTTGAGAGATTAGACTTAAGGTAGTCACTTGAGGCAGGTTGATTAAGAAATAAACTGAACATTAGATTTAATCAAGGTTTGAATAATGGAGTTAAAATTGACTGTCACTCCTGGAATGCAGATATTTTTAGGTCGGGATTGGGATGTGCCACTCCCCAAGTTGTCTGTGCTGTAGCTCTGAAGGAACACTGATCCAAATGCCATTGGACAGAGCAGATCTTCTCCAGTTTGGGACTTGCTGCTTCATCCCATTAACCCATCCCATAGTAAACATGTTGTGCCAAGAGCTGGCAGTTAATAGCAAAGGAATTCCTGTGCAGCTCTGGGGGTTCCTGCCCAAAATACAGCTCAGATGGAGCAGTCAAAACATTTGAGCTGGTGTTGATGGAGGGACTTCAGCTCCTTTTGTGTTCAGATTCCTCCTGAGGGGCAGCTCCAGTCTCTGCTCTGGTGACAGGGATAGGACCTGAGGGAAGGGCTGGAGCTGGTTCAGGGAGGGTCAGGTTGGATCTCAGGAAAGGTTCTTCCCCCAGAGGGTGGTTGGCACTGAACAGGCTCCCCAGGGCAGTGTCACAGCCCCAGGGCTGCCAGAGCTCCAGGAGGGTTTGGACAACGCTCTGAGGGACAGGGTGGGATTGTTGGGGTGTCTGGGCAGGGTCAGGAGTTGGACTCCTGGTCCCTGTGAGTCCCTTCCAGCTCAGGACATTCCATGATTCTAAGAACCATTTGGTTTGAACACTTCCCAGCTGGGGCACTGCCCTTGTTGCCACTGCTGTCATAGTGTGAGGTCCTGAGCTCTTTACCTGTGCTGGTTTCAGGAGGGGCCTTGAGGGCAACAGGGATTGTCCAAATTGAGACCTTGTCCCTGCAGAGCCCTGCAGAGCCATCCTTTGCTGTCCTGCAGGGGACTTGTGTCATTGCTGAGGTTTGACTGGGTGTTTTCTCTTGCCCAAAGGTGAGAATAAAGCTGTTTCTTGGCTGTAGCTTTCTATTGTCAGCTCAGGAAATTAGGAAGTTTTATCTATCTGGATTAAAGCCTGAGAGACAGCAATGGGCCACAAGGTTGTGGAAACAGAGCCCTGGTGGTGGCACCTCTGGCCTTGAGTGTCTGGGTGGCCTTGAAGGTGCCTTCCAACCCAAACCAGTCTGTGGTTCTGTGAAGCAGCCGAGGCTGTTCCCTATTCCCTGCTGTTCCAGAGAATCCAGGTTGCAAATGAGTGAGTGGAATAAAGTGGGGTCACTTGTTTGGGAGGTGAATGAACCAGGCTGATTTTAAAGGAGCTTCCTTACTTTGTTGATATGCCCTGGCTGCAGAGAGAATCAGAGCGCTGGACTCGCTAAATTCCTATTTAAACCAGCAGAATCGCAACAAAACAGTCTTTCCAGGGACTGAGAAGGAAAGACCAGCAGCATGTGGCCTGGCAAGTGCTGCATGATGCTGTCATTTTGGTTGTGTCTAGTAATAATATCGACTTCCCTTCCCAACCTTCGGTGTCAGCGTGGGCAGAAAAGGCCAGAGCTCGGATGGTTCATCGCGTGGTGCCCTCGGGCAGAGCTGTTCATCTGTCAGCTGGGATTGTGACTTCTCTCTGCATTGTTGCCAGGCAGGCCTTGTGTTTGCTGTGCCCAGGCTGTGCAGTTGTGTGGGGTTGGTGTCTGGGCAGTTGTGCCAGGGTAAGCACGGGGGCTCTGCTGGGAAGTGAGAGCAGCTCACACCACAGGGCCCGTGGGCTGCACGCTGTGGGCTGGAGGGGCAGGTAGGATCAGAGGGCAGGCTCTCACTTCCATAGGAAAAACACTGTTTCTGGGCTCACTTTGCGTGGTGCCAGGGGACAGGACAGTATTTTAAGATGATTTTAGGATGATCCCAGTCTCAGAGCTGAGTCGGGCAGCTGTGAATGGGATTGAAGTGAAAGGAGTGAACTGACCGCAGTCTCTACGCCCCAAATGTGTGTTGTCCCCTTTGCAGTTTACAACTCTGTAAAAGCAAAGAACATAAACCCAGGTAACCTTTACTGACAGAAGTTCCAAGTAAATGGTTCTGATTGTGCTGCTTGTCCCTTAAAGCCTGTTTACATGTGGAGTCTCGAGGCCACAGTGAAACTGTGGCTCCCATACTGAAAGCAGCCCAGAGCCCAGGACTTAAACCTACCTGCTCTGTGGCAGCTGCACTTGGAGCTCTTTTACTGGCCTTAATTACCTTAATGAGGTTTTTGTCCGGCTTTTCTTAGGCCTTAATTTTGTTCCACATGGGTGTTCAGGTATAAGCAGCATCTCACAGCTCTCCTGTACTGTGCAATAACATACGTGAGAACTGCCTTTCCCCCCCCCCCCTTAATTGTTTTATTGAGTAACTTTTATCACAGGTTGATTTTAAATGCTGGCATTTCACAATTGCATCTCAAAACGTGTGTTATCTGGACTGTGCAAAGCAGAATTAAGCAGAACAAATACATCTTGCTTTATCTGGAAACAGGGTGTGCTTAGCTGCAGATTATTGACGTTCTCCTATCTATGGTGCAAACACTAAAGCTTTGGAGTAAGTTGTTGTTATTTAATGCTGACTGGGGCATGCTGTGATCAGGAATATAAATAAATACAACTTATTCTGCTTGGGTTTGTTCTCAATCACCAGCACAGCAACCTCTGCCTTAGAGTTAGGAAGGTGAAAGGGAATTTCCTATTTATATCCCAACTCTGTCCACCATGCCAGAGTTGCCAAGGGCAGCCCAAGTCAGTGCCAATCTGAAATAGGTGTTTTATGGACTTTTTCTTTGTTTCTTCTCTATTTCCATGCTTCTTTAGGCTTTGGTTTCAAGTTGTGTATTGTAGCAGCTGCTGCCTTCACTGGAGTTGTGAGTGCACAAAGAATTCCCTGACTTTGTGCCAGATCACAGAATCATGGAATATCCTGCATTGGAAGGGACCCACAAGGGTCATCGAGTCCAACTCCTGGCCCTGCACAAGAATCACTTTGTTTCATCCCCCAAGTATATATTTCTTTTATTTCTCTTTCTGCTTCTTTATTCCTTCTCACCTTTGAGGATGTTCCAGCGGTTGGACCTGACAACGTGTGACCCCCGGCATTAAAAAAACAACAAAAAAAGGGAAAACTCAAAGATGTGATGCAAGAGCAGCTGTAAATTCCCACTTCTGCAGCAGCCACAGATCCTTTGCTGTTTGCTCTGCAGAGGGGTTGATTTTTAAGTTCTTTTCCCCCTCTTTCCACGTCACCTTCCCCACCTGCAAGGGAAACAAAGGAGGCAAAAACTGTTCCTGCCTCGAGGAGGGGAGAGTGGCAGGAGTGTGTGTGTGTGTGTGTGTGTGTGTGTGTTTCAAATCTTTGTGCAGCCAGAGGTGTGTTCACAACTCCAGACTCTGAGTGAATTCCCCCTCTGGATGCCTGGAGAGCAGTGACTTTTTTGCACAGCTGGCTGTTTTTAAGGAGACTTTCCATCATTTTCCAGTGAAGCAACAGATCAGCACGTCTAAAAAGATCTTTATCTTAACAGTGAAGAACAGGAGTCCTTTCTGTCTTGAAAAACCCCAAAGGAAAGTGTGTCCTGGGTGAACAGTGGCTGTGTGCAACTCCTGCAATGGGCTTTACATTTAATTAAAACTCCAGTTAGAGAGGGATTTTCCTCCTTTTTAGTTCAGCTGCAACAGAGAGAAAAAAGTTTTTATCTTTACAAGCTGTTCTTGCAAAGGTTGTTGCTGTGATTGCAATTGAGAAACCCTTGTTTTTTAGGCAAATAAATATTTGCTGCTTTGTGTAAAGAAATATCTTGCCCCTCGGCCAACTCCAAAAATAGACAGGGAGTTCCCGAAAGCGAAGTGTTTAAACACAGCATATGGATGAGCTCATGGGGTGGTGCAAAAAGACGGGATTTAGCCAACTTAGCCTTTCCTGTGGTTATCCAGAGTGGGGCTGCTGGAGGGAAATGGAGCCAGTGTGTGTGTCCAGTGTGTGGGAGCTCCCTGGAGCAGCTGCACTGGGCGATGGCCCTGCTGACCCCTGGGGAGAAGCAGAAATGTTCAAGGGGGGGAAATGGGCACTTTGTTGTTCTTTCTCACTTAGGTGTTTCTTCTGTGTGGTTAGGAGTGAGACCCTCTGCAGGAACCTCTTTGCAGAGTCCCTGTTTGCGTGGATTCCTTGGCTCTGCGGTGGCTCCTTGGCCGTGGGCTCCTGTGTGCAACGAGAGCCCAGTTTGGGAGAGAGAAGAGGAGCAGCCCAATGTGAATCCATCCCTTTGGGATTTTACAGCAGAGCATTTCTGTTCCCTGGGACATGTGGGTCACAAGAAGGTACATGATGGCCACAGCTGAAGAATCCAGCCTGGCCACGTGGGAGCACACGCCGGGTGCTGGTGGCTGCGTGGCCAAGGCAAGGAGCTTCTCTGTACCTCTGTTTCAACAGCTGGGAGAAGAAATATCTCCAGCCAAGCATTAGACCCTTGGAGATAATGCTCACCTTCGTCTCTCTGCATTCCAGGCTGGTGGTTGGTGTGTCCATGTTGAATGGGACAGTGCTACCAGCTGGGAGCCTCCTCTTTGACCATCCCTGGGGATTTTGGTTTGCTGTTGGGCTCTGCTGAGTTTTGTGGTAACACTAAGAAAACGAGGAAGGCTTTGTTTGGTGAAGTCAGGATTAAATGTGTTTTCTCTGGAGCTCTGAAAGGCTTTGTGACACGGTGGGGAATGATGTTGAAATGAGGAGCAGGTCTCTAAATGTAAAGGACCCGGAGAAGGAACACAAACATTTCCTTAGTCCCAGGAGAGGAACAATAGCTCATTGTTGGGAGGGAGGGATTGCAGAAAAGCCAGTGGGCTCAGAAATAGGGGGTTATTTTCTATAGCTTACTATTTATATGACACTGGGAGGCCCTTTGGGAACTAGATGTCCAGTCCCTGGAACGTGTGTCCCTGGGTCGAGGCAGGTTGGGCGCGAGCAGAGCGCGTCCTTTCAGCCGGGGTTTGTTCTGGCCAGTGCCAGGGTTAGGGAAAGGCCCTGTGTTCATGCAGTGCCCGCTCTGCCTCCCAGCCTGGCAGCTGAGGGGACGTCTCCTGAAGAGACAGGACTCTTCTTCCTCCCACCCTCACTTTCTCTCCGCTGTATATCGGCCCCTGAATGGGCCTGCATTGACCGGAGAGACAAAGGAGCCTTTCAGGCCGCGGCTTTGGGCACAGCCAGCGCGCTCTGGGCTTTTGTTAATGCTCTCAGTCCCCCCTTTCTCCCTGGGCAGCCTCACGCTCATTGTTAATGCAGCTCCGGAGCAGCACTGATAGTGCTGAATTCATTTTGTTTGCTCAGTTCGCAGGAAAAGTTGCAAAAAAAGCTGCGGGGAGAAGGTGTTGCCTCCTGGATCCTCCCGCAGAGGGTTTTCTTTCACGCCTTGAGCGGGAAAAGTGGATGGCGTAAATCCTCCCCCGAGCGGAGCGTGCTGCTGGAGCCAAAGGGCTCGTTCCAGTGCTTGGGAATTCTAAATGGCTTTCCCCGCCCCGGCTGGATTAGTCTCCATGTTGTCCTGTTTAATTTGGTTATTGCATTAGGGCAGCTAAAGATGTAAGTGCTTATTAAAACAGCTGCTGTGCTGAGCGGCGGCGGGGTCGGCGAGGGCTGTGCAACAGTTGGGAGCTCGCTTGGCCATCGCCACGACCTGACTTTGTGTTGTGGCCTTTAAGGACTTTTGAAGGCTCAGAGTCTTAAATAAATGGAGCCGACTTCAGGGAGATGCAGCAGCACAGGGGTGGGAGGAGGAGAAGCTCCCAGGTCAGCATTTCCTGCCAGTACACAGAGATGACAAAAAGGAAAGCTACTTTTCCAATTCCATCTTAATAAACCTGGGAGCTGCTGGTAGGTGCTCTCTAATCGTTATGAAACATCACTATGGAATTAATTCCTGGAAATAAACTGCTAGGCAGCAGCTGATGGAGGGCACTGGTGTGTAGCAGGCATGCAAAAATAAATGTAAATGTTGCCAGGGGTGAAGATGGAGGGGGGGAATGGATGTGTCTTAGTGTGAAGGGCACAGTTTGGGGGGGTTGTGCCCCAAAATCAGGTGTTGGGGGAAACAAGCTGGGAGAACAGGACTGGGGTGAGTTTGATTATGCAAATGAGACAGTGTCAGCAACTGAGAGGTGACCACAAAGGCTGCCCCAGGCCTCAAAGCACCTCAGTGCAGCTGTTTGTTCTAGAAATAGTTGGGTTTTTTCCATGCTCCAAACCAATTTTTAACAGCACATGGAGCTGCATCATCTTTGTTTGGCATCTTCCTGACTGGAACGTGAATTGTGGAGCTGGGAGAAGTTTTAAAGGATAACAGAACACTTCATAGTGAATATGTGACAGACAGGGAGAAAACTGCTCAGAGGATCTCCCAGGTCAGTGTTTCTTTGCCACCTCTCTGGAGGGAAGATGGATCTGTCTGGTTCCAGTGTATTGCATCATGGAGTGCACTCCCCATCCCTGGAAGTGTCCAAGGCCAGGCTGGACGGGGCTTGGAGCAACCTGGGCTGATGGAAAGTGTCTCTTCTCGTGGCAGGGGGTGGAATGAGATGAGCTTTAAAACCCCTTCCAGCCCAATCCATTCTGTGATTCCGTCACCAAAAAAGCCAATATTCCATTAATTACCCAGAAGGGGTTACTTTATCCATCAAAACCAGCACAACTGGTTTGCCACACAATGCAAAGCCTCCTCACTCCTTGTCTTAGTTCTGTTATTCTGTTATTCTTGTCACTGGGTCTGGTTCTATTTTTTGGGGGCTTTTTTAGTTTTGGAAGTCATTGCCTGGGGTAAAATCCCTGTGTGGCAGCGGAGCCCAATAGGGGGAGTGTGAACTTTAACGAAAGCCTTGGCTGAATTGCTTCCAATTTCCTGTACAAAGGATGAGCCTCGCCGCGTGTCCAGAAGACTAATAAATGGAAGGGGCTTGAGGATCAAAGGGGAAATGAATCTGAAGGCCTGGGGGCCTTTGCTTTGCTTAAAAAATTTGTCTGTCAGACAACACTCAAATTGTCCTTTCTAATAATTTTTTTTAATTTAAGCCAAGGCTTACCCAAGAAAGTAAAACTGAGTTGTTTTCTCGGTGTGTTCGGTGAGTGAAACGCCTCTGTGTTCGGTGGTGGAGGGTTTAGACCTTGGGATTGGCCCAAATGAGCTGCATTTGGGCACATCTAACCCTGACTGAAGCGAGGCCTGATCTTCTAACCCCCTGTGCTCCCGAAGCCACCCAAACCACGGCGTGTGTCAGCACCACCCGTGGCACAAACCCACCCCGTGGCTTCACTCCAGCCACTGAAAGGCAGCTTCTCTCAGCTTGGTGTCTTCCCCTTTTGGGCAAGTCTGCCACCTTCCTCTGCCAGCCTTTTGGGAAGGTTTGTTGCAATCAAAAGCTCGGGTTTAGCAGCCCTGGCATCGGCTTTGACCTTGGGTGCCCTCTTTACTGCTCCTCTTTTCCTGTCTTTGATGTCTGAGTGCTGCATATTTGTGGTGGTTTCCACAGGCATGTGCTGTGCTCACACAGACGTGGCCGCGCTTCCGGACTCGCAGCGCCGGCGCTCTGACTGGCTTTGATGAGTTCTGAGTGAAGAGAGACTTCATAGTGCACAGCCATCAGCCTGGAACTCTCAAATCAGATAATTAATTATACTGGGAGTGTTTTGTCGGAGCTCTGGGATCGTTGGAGGGGGATTGACCAAACTTGTGTAGCGCCTGACCCTCTAAACCGTGCGAGGGACGGCTCCATCAACCAAGAGAAGGGACAAATCTGGTTTTAGTCCCTTAAGCCTTTCCTATCCAAAAACATAAAATCCAATTGCATGCCTGCTAATACTGGCTTAGCTGAACTGGCAAAAGCACCCACGGAGGCCTCCTGAGCAGAGGAATCTGGAACATTAAATGTGTGTGTTTGACTTTCTGTGGGGCTAAAAACACCCCCAGCTGCTGGAGCTGGGGCAGTAGTCCCCTTCCTCTTAGGGCTGATCTTGGAGAAAGCTTTTCTGTTTCCCTGACATGGGAGTACAGAACACAGGAGATGAGTCAGAGAGTGACAACATGAGCTGCTCCTTTGTTTCATCTGGGGGCTTGTGCAGAGAGCGGCTGGATTTGCACCCGACTGCTGGGCTTTGGAGGAATTGGATCCACTCTCCTTTTTTTTTCAGGTCCTTGCATCCTCTTCCTTAGCTTCCCCTCCCATCAGTGTGAGTTCAGCTCCAGCTCTTCTGCCAGGAAAAAAATAGAAACTTGCTTTTTCACATCCTCTTACTAAATCTCACAGTACTTTTCATGCCCAGTCTTCTGTTTCAGGTGTTTGTCCTCTTGAAGTCTGTTGACTTTTTTTCTTTTCCTTTGAAATTTTGAACCTGCTTGGTTCAAAATTTGTACCTGCAGGTTTATTCTGAGGGGATACACGTGGTTTGGCATGGCCTTATGCCAAAATCCGTGCAAGGAGTGGGGTAGGGGGGGACCACAGTTCAGGTGCTTTAGGAATACCTGGCACTGCTGTTTGCTCCTGTTACTAACCAGCTGTTGGATTTCAAAACTTTTGGAGGGGATGAGAACCCCAAATTTTCTTTTTCCTCTTCCCAAATGCCATAAATACCCACTTCTCATGCTCCACCATCACCCACATCTCTCCAAAGAAAGAGCAAGTCAGCTGTCCCTGCTCAAAGGAGGCATTGAAGAGCCTGAGTCCCGGAAGCCAGAGCCGGTTCATTCAGAGATTGGGGAGGCCCAAGCCACGAGGGGAAGGGCAGGATCCCGGGCAGACGGATCCCCTGGCTCAGGGATGAGCAGGGATGTTGTTAACCCTGCTTGTTATTCACCATCTACGTGCTGGGCTCAGAGCAGAGCCTTTTAATTCAGGCAACAAGGATCACCACACTCCATGGGTTGCTCCCAAATCCATGGACCTGCTTTGCTCTCTGAGGCTGGGCAGTGTTAAAGATCATCAGGCTTCTAAAACAGGTGGTTTGGGTTGGAAAGGACCTTAATGTTCTTCTTGTTCCACCCCCTGCCCTGGGCAGGGACACCTTCCACCAGCCCAGGTTGCTCCAAACCCTGTCCAACCTGGCCTTGTACACTTCCAGGGATGGGGCAGCCACAGCTTCTCTGGGCACCCTGTGCCAGGGCCTGCCCACCCTCACAGCCAGCATCCCATCTATCCCTGCCCTCTGGCAGTGGGAAGCCATTCCCCTTGTCCTGCCACTCCAAATTTCACGAGGGCAGGATGTGAAGGCTGCCTGGGGGAGTGTGGAGGGTGGAATGAGCAGGATGGAGCAGTGCCCTGCCTGGTGCTGCTCGACCCAGCCTGTGTTGCTTGGTTTGCAACAGAGGAGGAGAAAGGGCAGGAGCTGAAATTTAAAGGGAACAAACCTCTCAGTCAGCCTGGCTTTCAAACCTCTTGCTGTGCCAGTTGTGGGAAGGTCTGAAATGCCTTGTTCCTCCTGCTCCATCTGCGGGAGGTTCCACGGGAGATGTGCCCACACAACACCTCAGTGGGGTCAGGGGGACGCTTTTGGCCACTGTGCTTTGGGGTCAGCTGGGAATAGAGGGGCAGATGTGCTCCAGGGCTGTGTGGGAGCTCCAGGTGGGACCAGGGCTCCTGTGTGAATCATCTGGGGTGAGAGGCAGACACATCACAGCTCTTACTCACAGACCTGTTCTGACGCTCTTAAAGACGTCACAAAACAGCAGCTCTGTTCTGGAGTCAGGTGCTCTTCCCAAGAGATCCCTTGGTCTGCAGCCAAGGGATTAATGCCACTGAAAGAAAAAAATGGGTTTATTATGGGGTTTAATTTTTGCCAGTATCAGAGTCCCTGTCCTTCTGCAGCAAGGGTATGAGAGACCCAAGAGCAGGAAGAACACGTAAAAGCTGATGGTTCAGTGGTTACTCCAAGTCCTTAAAACGTAGCAGATTATGTAAAATAACATGAAATGAAAACATTCCGGAAGGGGCAATCAGTTGCTCCATAATAAAGCTTCACTACCCCAATCCTTTCAGTTAGGAAGAGATTCCTGAAGGATTTTTCTTCTTCTCTGCCATAACAGGGAATTTATTTTCTAGTGAACAGCAAAAGTAACTCCCTGCTGTCTGTAGGATCATCCACAGATTGCCTTGGGATTTGCCACGGTACATACCAGCTGGTGTTTATACCTGATGGCTTTTCCTTAGGTGGCATGGCAGCACCTGACCCCACCTGGGACAGGCTCTGTGACCCCACGAGGGACAGAGCAGCAGTGACACGTGGGCTTTCCCCCCTGCCCTGCGTGACGTGCTGCTCTTCCCGCTGCCGTAGGGCTCTGTTACTGCAGGGTGTGCATTGACCCACCTGGCTGAGCAGCCACTGAGAAAACAGCCTTTTGTGTCCTTCACCTGTGCACAGATCCTCACTTGGCCTCCCAAAAGCTTTTTGATTTCTTATTTTTGGAAAGGGCCTCGTGGCCAGTCACCGTGACGCTTTGGAGGCATCTCCAGGCACGCTGGGTTTAAGTCAGCTCAGATGGAACAGTCCAGTGAAACGAGAAAAAGCCTTTTTATCCAGCCAAGGCCAAGTACTTCAGGCTACAGCAAGTTTGATTAAATGAATTGGAATTCAAGATCTGGAGCTCCTGGTGGGGATTTCCAGTTGGGTTTCCCCTTCGAGAGGGCCGTTGGTTGTATTGGAATCTGGTGAAGATTTATAACCTGTGGGATGAAAGGAAAGAAAAGGCAGTGTTAGATGATAAAAGTGGGTGATGAAATAGCTGACCTTACAAAATACTTTCTCTTGGCTGTGGGCTCCTAAATATGGAGGAACACATTGCAGGATGTGGATAAAATCACTCTGGTTATGTTTAAAGTATGGAAGGGCACCATGCTTAATATGTCACTTAATTAGAGAAGCAACTTCTCCAGCAAACTCTGACCCAGGGCCCTGAGAAACCTTGCACAAACCCCCAGGGAGTGTGTGTGGTTTGGAAGCACTTGGACATGGACTTTATTAGGTAAATGTTGAAATCACGTGTGTGTTCACGAGAAATGATTCTGTCCTTGTCTGTATTGTCAGTTGATCCATGCAGTGAAGGTGTGTGAGGAGCTGGGAACACTCACTTGACGTGGACATTGCACACTTTAATTAGCCAAGGTGGTCTCTGGAGAGCTTTGTGGGTGAGCTGGGCTTGGGTGCTTTGGAATTCCACAGCATCTGTTTTCTCTTTTTCCCTACGGAAAACTCGGTTATCTCCTTGGAATCTTAGATTTTTGCAAACCCCTTGTCTAGAGGTCCTTAAAAATTCCTTTTTAAAGTAAACAGACTCAGCTGAAGTGCTTCAGATTAAAAGTAAATTTACCTGGATTTAAGGGAGGTATGGAGGTTTCTTTGGTTGGTGGGGGGTATTTTGTGTTTGTTTGTTTGGTTAGGATTTTTGTTTGGGTTTTTGTTTGGTGGGGGGTTCTGTTTGTTTGTGTTTTTTTTCATTCTGATCATTTGTTGCTAAAAATGGGGTGATCTTTTGGGTTGGGGTGTTTGGGGGTGCAGGTCTGGCTGTGCCTGTCCTTGGCACCAATGGCAGGAAACATCAGCTGATGTTATTTGCACAGCAATCCAAGGATATGGTTAGTGAAACTTCTCCTGGCAGAATTGGGACCCAAATGCTGCTGATATTTGTTATTAGCCCCTATTTTTTTTTTTAAGGATTATTAGTTTTTAATCATAGGTGGAAAACTCATAAACCTATCTCTTTTATTAATTATAATTTCTTTATAATGGAAATATCCAGGTAGGACTTTGTCCAAACTTGGACGTTCCTGAACTGCTGCTCCTGTAGGACATTTAAGGAATATATTTCACAAGTATCTGGAGAAACAAAACGTTACTTTGCTGGCAGCAGCACTGGAAATGGTGTGTGGGGTGGTTTATGCTGCTTTCTGGTTCAGGGAAGCTTTTCCTGCCCTGGAAAATCCGGCTGTGCCGGTGCTGCCCAGGTGAGCGCTGACCTCGGCTACTCTTGGCTTACGTTAAAGCCACCCGGTTGCGTAAGTGGCTCTTGGAGCCCTCGCTTCTTGTGCCACCAAATGACATTGTTTGCCCAGGAAAACCTCAGTGCATCATAACCTTTTCACTTGCTGGGAAAACAGAGAAGGATGAAGAGCGAAATCGCTCCGGAGGAATGGGAAGGGTGGGATGCTTTTCATCTTAGAGCATTGTGGGAGATGATGGAATGAGAGCTCTTTATGTGGGTAACTGTTGGGAAAGCCACATGTGGTGCTTTGGGCGTGCAGGAAAAATTGTTTTAAGTTAAATCTGCTTAAAAATCTACATTGCTGTGTTTTTGCTGTGCAGCGTGGGGATGCTTTAATTGCTCCTGAATTAAAGAGGCTTTAATGTCTCCCCATAAAACAGGCATAAAATCTCCACCTCCAGCATGGAGGTTCAGAACAATGATCTGAATATCAGTGATCTCTCTACTGATGCATGTGGTTACTTGCTACAAGGAGGACAAATGCCCCCAAATTCCTCCTGGTGATCTCTGTCTCTGTTCCTGGTGTAATCCCCCCACCCTGTCCCAGGAGCCACACCGAGTTAGTGCTGCTGAGCTGCCCCTTGGTGGCATCCTGGGCCTCAAAACTGATTCCCACCTTGAGGGACCCCTTGGCTAAGGAACACATGGCCTGCTGTCCAAGATAATACCCCACAGTTGCATCAATTCAGAGCAGAGTGCAGCCCATTGCACAAGCTGCTGCTAAATTATTCCTTCTCAAGCTGTGCCAGATAACTCCTTGCACTGAAGTAACACGAGCTGGAAACTCCTCCACTACCAGCACAGCTTCCTCCTTTGAGGACTTCTGTATGAAATAGTAACAAAAAAAAAAAGAGGAAGCTGGCTGGGGAGTTGCCTCCTATCTCTGGTATCATGGGGTATTTTAAAAGGTCTTGTCCCTTGGTCTTCTGTTTTATATTATATTGGCACGTTCTAGATGGGGTTATGTCAGTGATGAGCTTGGGAGCAGCCACAGGTTTGGTGCTGTTGATGTTCAGCAGCTTCTGGGCAAAATTCTCCTGTGGAGAAAGGCTGAGTGACAATTATCCTGATTTTGCTCTTGTAGGGATGAGGGAGGACTTCAGCCTTGTGTATCCAGCTTCATAAGTTAAAACCTACAGGAATTTTTGTTAAAGAACTTTATAGTTAAGCACAAATGGTCACCTCCTCCCTCCCTCCCCTTCTCCTTTGAAGTCCTGGGATGGCTGGAGGTAACTGCCTACAGTGCCCTGTAGTTCCTTGTGCCAGCTGGGAACGCCTCATAAATTGAATTCTGAGGCCTTCATGCACAGATTTCAATGGCAGATTCCTTGATTTTTCCTTTTTTTTCCAGTGTTGACTGCTGGTTTTTTTTTGTCGTGTCCATTAGAGAGGTTCCCTGTGTGTAAATTAGCGCTCAGTGCTCCACTTAGTGTCACTTTGTATAAAACTGTGCCCACCAGAGCACCAGGGGGTGGAGCTGCATTAATTCATCAGCACCAGGCTGAACCTTGGCCGTCATCTCCCCTCCCTCCCTGTCCCCGGTGCTGGCAGGCTCCTTTCCCAGAGTGCTTAATCCCTAAACCACAAAAAGGACAATTTAAAGCCCCCTCGCCTGCAGCTTGGCAGATAATGTGGGATTGCAGCCTGACCTGTGGATAACCTTGTCCTCCCTTGGAGCTCTCCCTTCCAAACCCCCTCCTGCACATCCCCGCTCGGGCCTCGCTGCAGGTGGTGTTGATGGAGGGACGGATCCCAAACATCCATCCACTGCTGATGTTCAGCATTCCTGGGAGCATCTGTAGGGGTGTAATGGTGTGATTGGCACCCAGTCCTCAGCAGGGGTGGGTTGTGCACGGCCGGACACGGCTGCTGGTGGAAGGGTGCCCTTCCCAAAGCGCGTTTCCAGAGGCAGGGCAGGAGCTGACACGTTCAAGGTGGTATGTAAAACATCTCCTGGAAGCTTCAGCGCGCTAATGAACTAATGGCACTGAAATGAATTGCTAATTAAAGAATTAGAAGGCTTCAAGTCAGGTAGTACCAGAGAGAACAGATCTCAGTGTGGAAGGGAAAAATCTGTTCTCGGATCAAGTGTTGCTTTTCCCCTGTATTTCCTAATTTTTAACTTGGTGAATGCATAAGCTGTGTGTCCATCCTCAGGTTTACTGGCCCTTGTTGCCTTGGTCCTCGTGGTGTCTGTGTTGGTTCTCACCCATTTGCTCTGCAAAGGAGCCCTCACTGCTCTCCTTCCCCTGCACAGCCCCCATCCCTCAGGAATGAGCCACGTCCCCCCAGGATTCACCTCCCTGCTGTCTCAGGGGAAGGACACAAACAATCCTGGAGAATCACAGTGCTCCTTGTGACTCCAGCTGGTGTGAACATGCCCCTTGCTCTCCTTCCTTTCTCACAGCTTCAAACCCCACTTTGACGGCCTGCGTTCTCCTGGCTGTGCCAGGGCTGCAACAGGCTGGTGGAGGTGGTGGAAGCAGGAGGGAGGAGCGTGGGGTGCAGCTGAACCTTGTGCCATACCCAGCTCCTCTGCCGGGGTGTTCTGGTCCAGCTGAAAAAGGCACCAGCTTCTGTTTCCCAGGGTCGGTTTTGGGGTGTCCAGGGGTGCTTTGATGGAGGTAGTTTCATGTTGGGATTGAAGATGTAGCTCTGAGCTGCAGGTGGAAGGGTGGATCTGCCTTCAGTGACCAGGCTGTGTCCTCACACCCTGCCCTCAGATGTCATGTGAGCGTTTGATGATTCAAATCAGCTCATGGAATCCACGGAAAATTTCACCCAGCCAAGGAAAAAAAATAGTTTTCTGTTGAGTCACCAAGCTGAGCTGGGTCACCAAGGAGTCTTGAGATCCTTAGTCCTTCCCAGGGAGGTGGCAGAAGCTGTGGGTGCCACCACTGAGCTGGGTTGGTTTGGGGTGCCATGGAATCTGCCCATCTGTGGCAGGGCCAAGGGAAGCACTTGTGCCCTCAGGGAAGGTGCCTTTGTTTCCTTCCCTTTTCCCAGGGACACTGGGGCTGCTCCATGACCTGGAATTATTCCCCTTTGCCCCTTTAGTTAACAGTGCTGCCAGAAGGTTTCTGAGTGACCTCCAGGGAGGTGGGAGCAAGGGAAAAATCAGCTTTTAAACCTCCAGCACCTCTGAAGTCTCTGTTTCTTTCCCTACCTGGCCACCCAGGCATGGACTGGTGGAGGAATTTCTGGATGTAGGACTTGGGCTTTTTCCCTGCTTCTGCTGGTCCAGGATTGTCCCTTGTGCAATGGAAGTGTGAGATATGCATTGTAAGAGCCATGTAAAATAGCAACAGCCATTAACTTCAGTCACTTGCACAATAAATTACTGTTATTGTTATTTATTAGTTTTATTTGGCTTGAACAGACATGAGGGTTTTTTATGTTGGAAGGGCTGCAAGGTGAGCTGTTGTTCTAAGGTAGGCATTCTGCTGGTTGACACTAAAGGGGGTTATATTTTTGTCCAGGCCCTAAAAAATTAATATTTTAGTGACAGGGGAACTTCAGAGCTTTGTCTCGTTTCAGGGAATAGCAGGGATGTAATGGCTGCATAAAATCCTCTAATTAAAAGAAGCAGCTGAGCTGTTTAGGCTTGAGAACTGCCACTAAAATGCTAATTACTTAAGTGTGAGAATGTCTGGAAAAGCTTCACCAGGAGTCAGGAGGGTTTCTCCTGTTTGAATCGAGTTCTTGGGTTATGTAGAATTCCAGAATGGTTTGGGTTGGAAGGGATCTTAAGGATCATCTCATTCCACTCCCTGCCATGGGCAGGGACACCTTCCACCAGCCCAGGTTTCTCCAAGCCCTGTCCAACCTGGCCTTGAGTAGTGTCTGGAGCAGCTAATCCATGAACTGCTGACCCTGCAGCGTTTTTGGGTAGGAGTCCTGCTGCTTTTGTGAGAACATGCAGGTGTTGGGGTCATCTCAGAGCACAGACAGTGGTTCAGCACCTGCTGCCAACTACGAGACTCATTTTGGGAGAGAGATCTGAATTATTTTGGAAGAAAGATCACTGCTTCTGGTCACCTAAAAGCCTGTTGCTTACCTAGCTTGGGTGATTTGTACACTTCTGTCTGTATTTGGAGCTGGCAGTGCTGGTGTGGTCAGGTCTGGTCAGCCCCTGGGTGGCTTTTCTGTGATGGAAGGGAAAACTAAAAGCTCTGAGCTATTACTTTGATCTTACTGGGGTTTTCTCAGCCCTTGTGCTTTAAGCTGAGATCTTTGGAGTGGGTTGTGCTCCTAAACAGATGCACCTGGGCCTGGGGAGCAGCATCTTCAAAAATCCTCTTGTGGCCTCGAGTTAGAGCATTGCAGATGGTGTATGCATGGTTAGGGTATAGCAAGCAATGCTTCATCTCATTCCTTAGTGTGTGTACCTGCCCCTCCTTTCCCAGTCCCATCAAACCTCCATCCTTTGACTAAATCTTCCCAGACTTGCAGGATTTGTGGAGTTGGTGGCTGTTGTGCTGTGAATTCAGGCACTGTTACCATCTCCTACAGGGAAATGATTTCTTAAGGGGGAATCTGCTTGGTTCTCATTTGAGAGTGCAAAAAAAAAACATCTGAAGAAGCATCTTATGCAGCAGTTTAATGTTCCTGGAGAAAAGGAGGCTCAGGGGGGACCTTCTCACTCTCAGCAACTCCCTGCCAGGAGGGGGGAGCCCGGGAGAGTCGGGCTCTGCTCCCAGGGAACAAGGGACAGGAGCAGAGGGAACAGCTTGAAGTTGTGCCAGGGCAAGTTTAAGTTGGTATTAGGGAAAATTCCTTCATGGAAAGGGCGGGCAGGCACTGGAAGGGGCTGCCCAGGGCAGTGGTGGAGTCCCCATCCCTGGAGGTTTCAGAAGGCACTTGGGATATCGGCCCCCCATGGTCCTGTGTAACTTGGAGCAGACTCTGCAGAGCTCAGCTGCTTTCAGTGCTGCTCTCCAGGGCTCACCTCGGGCAGCCTTTTCCCCCACCTGAGTGTTTGGGGTTCAGGAGGAGCCTGGACTGGGGCTGTGGCTCGAGGACCGTAAGGGATCACTCAGAGCAGCAGGGACTGTTGAAGACAAATGGGGCTGCTCCGGGTTCCTGAGTGGTGCCTGTTCCTGCAGCCTGATGGGAGTTTCAATTAACATGGACAAGTGCAATCATAAATAACCCTCCTGAAACGAGATGGAATTTTAGGGCTCCATCAGCACGTTCCCTGTGATGCCGTTGCCTCTCCGGAGAGGTAATGCCATGATTTCCAGCTGAAGGGAGCTGATGACATCTATTGACTTTTCCATCTCTTAGAAGAGTCCATTTTTGGTGAGAATAAAATGTGAATTCGTAAAACATGGAATTGGCTGGTGTTTTATGGAGGAAAAGAGGACAGGTCAGCTGGTGAGAAGTCTGTGGCTGAGCAAGGGATGCTCTCCTGGCACACTGTTCACCTTGTGTTACCTGAGCTGGCACAGGCACCATCCAAGAAGCCTCTGTGGCTTTTTTTTGTTAATTACTAATATTTCACAGCTTGGTTCAGACCTGGATTTAACCTGGATTTATTCAGGCTGTGCTTTAAAAACCCGCTTCTGGGAGATGCTGCTGATAAAAATAAAGATACACCAGAGTTCACAGTTCCAGAAATACTCTGTTTGTGGCTTCCAAACCCGTCCCCCACCCACCAACACCCCCTTTCAGGGAAAATCCCAGCAGGATTAGCAGGGTTTAGACACAGTTTCTTCCACCCCAAACAACCTTTGCAGGTCTCAGCTGAAAATAGCCGGTTTGCCTCCATGCTGGGGTAGCAGTTGAGGGAGACAGAGATGGAGTAAGAAAATCAGGTTGCCCTTAGAGACACATTTGTATCGAGCAAAAGAATCGATTGGGCTTTTGTGCCGTTTGCCGGATCTGGGTCCTGGTTCCCCCCGGGAACTCTGCGAGGGCTGGAGGAGACGCAGGGGGTGAGGCGAGGTCTGGGTGATTGATGAGCTCCTGGGTGAGCTGTCGCCAGTGCTGGTTAATTTACAGATGCAAAACTGATCCTGGAAGTAATGAGCTCTGCCTAATTAGGTGCTTGTGTGCAGGTGGAGCTATTGCAGCTGGTGCTCCCAGTGCTGCTGGTTTGTATTGGAAAGCGTGCAGGAGTGGGTGGGGTGCTGGCAATACATTCATTTGCAACAAAGGGGTGGTTTTTTCCTCTTATCTTCCCCTCTAACCCCCGGTTTTCCTTCGGTATTCCCGCTTGGCTCAGCTGTGAGAGGTATCTCATGTGGACCAAAACCTGAAAGGAAAAGGGCTTGTGAAAAAGAGGGAAAGGGGACTTTTTATAGGGGCAGATGGTGGCAGGACAAGGGGGAATGGTTGAAAGTGCCAGGGGGCAGGGTTGGATAGGATATTGGGAAGGAATTCCTGGGTCTGAGGGTGGGCAGGCCCTGGCACAGGGTGCCCAGAGAAGCTGTGGCTGCCCCTGGATCCCTGGAAGTGTCCAAGGCTGGGTTGGACGGGGCTTGGAGCAACCTGGGCTGGTGGAAGGAGTCCCTGCCCATGGCAGGGGGTGGTGCTGGATGAGGTTTAAGGTCCTTTCCAACCCAACCCATTCTGGGATCCTGTGATATTTTGTGGAATGGATATCTAGCAAGGGTGTAAGTTGGAGGATTTAAGATGTGCTCGGGTATAACCTTGGCTGCAGTGTGGCTGTAGCAGGTTTGCTCAGCCAGAAGGGCTGGGGCTGTGCCAGGGGGGCTGTGCCAGGGGGGCTGTGCCAGGGGGGCTGTGCCCCCTGAGCTCCCGGACGTGCCAGCGCCGGCATCCGCAGAGATCCCAAACGTGCCGGGGCTCCCGAGGGGAGGGGAGGGGAGGGGAGGAGGGGTCTGTGTAGCTGGAGGAAGGAGAGGGACGGCATGCTGTTCAGTAAGCATTTGAAGGTCACAGTTTCCTTTCAAGCTGCAATTTTCAGCCTTGGAAAGCTTGTCTTCCGACAGGCATTGAGGTTCACTGGGACTGGTGTGCCCCTTTCCTTTGGAAAGCTCTGCCTGTTCCCATTCAGCCCCGTGCAAGCACAGCTCAGGGACCATTGTGTGGCAGACAGCAGGGAAGGGAAGTGTTTGGGATTATTTGGAAGCTGGTGCTGAGATCAGTGACACAGAATTAGGTAAAAAGGTCAGGATGAATTTCCAGACAAGTTTTATTAGGAGGTGTTTATTATGAATGTTTGTTCAGAGGCATAAGCTGGGACAAGCAGGGAGAGCTCAGTGTAACACTGGGATCTGGGCAGAGCTCAGGAGAGGATGATTTAATGAGGAGCACTCGGATGGCAGAGGGATGGACGAGCCCCATCACTTCCCGTTATCATCACCTAGTTCAGCTGGGGGACCCAGTCCTGTGCTCAGGGATTTCCAGCCAGGCCATAAAGGAGCCCTGAGACATCCACTGTATTTATGTAGGTGATTTCTGTTACAAAAGCAGAAGATAAATACCTTATTTAAAGTATTGTCCCAAGTATAAAACAGCCCATAAACAGGGACTTAAAGAGAATTCGGTGTTACTGTTTAATACACAAAATACACGAAGGATTAAAGAGGTTGTTGCACAAACACTTCATTGATCCACTTAAAATTTATATGCTTGATAAATGGCAGCTGGGCTGTGAACACTGACTGCACATGTGGCACTGAAGAGCTTTATACTGGGCCATAAAATGTTGGAACAAGCTTAATAATGGCTTTTGCCATCGGATCCTTCTGGGGATAAGTCGTTAGGGAAGGTGGTGGATCCTGGAGGTTTCTCTTTACAGGAACGATGCACTGCTCTGTTACAAACCTCCATACTTTAAACCATAAACCCCATTTTTTGCCTGTTTGCAAATGCCTTTTGTCATGTTTCTTTATTTTTAAAACCTTTGGCTTGCCAGAAATATGTCTTTGGATCAGATTGAAGTATTAATTATTAAGGTGTAAAGCTGACAAGGTGTTTTAAGGAATTCCTCAGCTGCAGCCCTTGGCTGTGACCGTATCCCTGAGTGCTCCTGCCAGCAAAAAAAGTTGTATATGTGCTTTTTCCCTGGTATAATAACAATAAACACCAAACACTGAAACAGCAGTGCCCCACTGGGGCCTGACCTGTGGAACAGTCAGGGCTTGGGGTTCTGCCTCACTCTGACATCACGTCGTGTTGCTCAAGGGCACCTGGCTAAGAAAATGACAATAAAAGTGGTGTTTTCATACAGAGGCTGCATCATTCTTATGGAACTGCCCCCCTTATCAGGAATCCACTAGCAAAGAAAACCCTGAACAGACAAAATAAACCCCAAACCCACCCTGAAATGAAACGGGATCTCTGCACGGACGGGGGATGGGATGTGTTGTTGGGTAGAGGCTTTGGAAGGGTTAGAGAGGGTTGGCGTTTCATTAGGTGGGTTTTAAGTCTTTAAATGTTTTCCAAAATCCTTGAATGTAATTTGGTTTTGATTTTTGTAATATTAATTAGCTCTCATTTGTTGTGAGCACACTCAGCTGTGGTCGGGGTTGCTCGAGTCCTGTAAGAGATGAAAACGTGGAGGTGACAAGGGCATGGGGGAAACCAGAATGTGCCTCTAATTAAGGGCTGGATTCTGTGGATACACGAGGGGATTGAATTCTGGTCACCCAGGCAACATCAATCCTGCCTTTTCCTGAGTTTGGAGTTACTTGCTTTGTAACCTTTTATTTTTTCCTTGGATGAAGTCAGTTGGTTGTCACCTTTGAGCGTGGAAGGAGCAGATGACATTGTTTTAATCTTACACATTAATTTTTTTCCCAGGTAACTTTCACTTGGTGGTTGATTTGGGGTTTTGTTGTTGTTTCGATTTTTTTAAAGGCTGCAGTTTGCTTTTCCAGCTTTCCTTCCCCGGGCTTCTGAAACATGATCTGTCAAAAGAGGGATTGATTTTGAAGGGGTTGTTGATGGATGGAGTGGTTGCTTGAGAACAGGGGGTCGTGGTGCTGAGTTTGGGGGTAGTGACTGGAAAGCTGAGGGAAACAAGCTGCAAAATTTCCTGCTGAGGAGTTTGTGCTGCCATTTAATCCTCCCCAGCACTGGAACTTTCCAAGCTTCTCATTCCTTGCCGTGCAGCCTTCCAGACCACACCGTGCTGCAGGGGAGCTGATGCTTTTCCCTTATCCTTTCCTTTATAAGCCTGGCTTGATCATTACCCCATAGAAACTTGCTAAGAGGAGCACCATGCTGCCTCCCATCCCTTCTGCACGGCGGGGAAACTGGGGAAGCAGAGGGATTCCAGCAGCCTGGAAGCGCTTGGGTACCAAAGCCCAGCAGGAAGGCATCGCCGAGGCCCCCCTTGCGCTGCCTCTTTAAGAGCTCGGGCTCTGCCTGCGAGGGCGACAAGGCAGGAAAAGCTCCGGAGCCAGCCCGGCGTGGCACGGCCGGGAACGCGGCTGGGATGGGCTCGGCTCATGGATGCGGGGAGAGGAGCCGGCGCTGAGCTGGCGTTTTCCTGCCGGAGCTCTCCGGGATCTCACTGATGGATCCCTCTGGGATCTCGCTGCCAGAGCTGTCTGGGATCTCGCTGCCGGAGCGCCCCGGGGCTCGCTGACGAGGAGCTCTCCGGGATCTCGCTGGGGGAGGTGACTGGAGCTCGCTGTCAGATCTGTCTCTCCGGGATCTCACTGTTGGACCTTTCTGGAGCTCGCTGGCAGAGCTCTGTGGGATCTCAGTGACAGAGCTCTGTGGGATCTCAGTGACAGAGCTCTCTGGGATCTCACTGTCGGATCTCTCCAAGATCTCAGTACCGGAGCTCTCTGGAGCTCACTGACAGGGCTCCAGGATCTCACTCCTGGAGCTCACTGACAGGGCTCCAGGATCTCACTGCTGGATCTCTCTGGAGCTCACTGACAGGGCTCCGGGATCTCGCTGCCGGAGCTCTCTGGATTCTCTCTGACAGAGCTCTCTGGAGCTCGCTGCCAGAGCTCCAGGATCTCACTGCTGGATCTCTCCGGGATCTCACTGCCGGATCTCTCTGGGATCCCACTGCCAGGGCTCTCTGGGATCTCACTGCTGGCCTCTCCAGGATCTCACTGCCGGATCTCTCTGGATCTCACTGCCAGGTAGGACCGAGCGTGCCGAACAAAGGCTTGGCCCCGCACGGAGGGCGGCGGGGCTGCCAAGGATGGGGTGATGCCGGGGAAGTTCCAGCTGCTGTGACTGGCAGAGCCTCTCCCTTTGAACGTTTGCAGAGCCCGGGCGGTTTCCCAGCCGGCTCAATGGAGTGTTTCTGCTGTTGGGATTTCACCTCCTGCATTTTAATCGCGCGGTGAATGGAGGAGAGGCTGCAGAGGAGAAACGCGCTCTCCTAAAGCTCCCTGCTGTCACATCCCTGCCTGCTCAGAGAGGCTCTGTAGATTCCCTGCTCCAAAAAGGCTGGAAGGAATGCTGGAATTTGATGTGGTTTCTTGCCCCCCTGTAATCTCGCTTGATGGTTTTTATCTTGTGTTTTTTAATACACGGTTTCGGTACAAGCAGGGGCACGCGTGGGGATTATATAACCCTGGGCATGGCTGGTGGGAGACTGGTTCTGGGTAGAGATGAAAATCAGGAGTTCTGGACTGGTTTTCTGTGAGGTGCCTGTGGGTACTGTGGATATTTTTATTCCTGTGAGAAGGTGCTTCCTTGGAGCTGGGAGGGGAGGAGAGGCCAGCGGTGCCTGCTCGGGGAAAATGGGTGGTAGTGGCTGAAATGAGCTTAGGTGAGAAGCACCATTCGAGGGAAAATGAATCCATTTTGGGAGAAAAACATAATGGAGTTATTTCTTCCCCCCCCCAATCTCAGAGGCAGGAGCAGAGCAGGGAAACCTGTACAAATTCCTGCTGTAAGAGCCGATTTTGCTGCGTGTTTCCAGGTCGTTCATTGCTGGAGCAGCACACAGGAATCTCACAGAATTGCAGTTTTGTAGCATGATTGGAACAAACAGAGAAATGTGATACAAGGAGGAGATTTCTGCAAGGAATTCCTCCTGACTGTCATTTCACTCAGCATTTGGCAGTGCCTCTGATTGCTCCAGCAGCTCTGGGCTGGATTTTTTTTCCTTAATCGCTTTACAGAGCAGTCTCATATTCCCCTCTCCTCAGAATGTGGCTGTGGCTGTCTAATTAAAAGAGATTCTCCCCTTTTTAGGGGAGATTTTTGGTTTCCAGAAAAATTCTGTTTGGTTTCCAGCCGGCGTTCCTTTTCCCACTGGGTCTGTAACAGCTCCCAAAATTCCCCAGCTTGTAATCACTGCTGCAGCCAGATGGGGACTGGGTGGAACTCCCATTGCATCTGTGCCTGCATTTATTAATGTGCCAGAAGTATCTCGCTTAGGTGAGATTTTAAATATATATTTCATGAGTTAATGAGCCCTGAACAGCCACGAGGAGGATCCAGCGCCGGTGCTGCCCGTTGGCTGCCGTCCTTCTCCTGGATTCTGGCGTGCTGCTCCCGGAGAGGGGAGGGCTGTCAGGAGCAAAACACAGGCTGCAGTTCCTCTGTACTGACCTGATGGTTGCAGAGGTGGTTTAAGAGCTTCCCCTTGGATTTAAGAGGTTTTGTCACTCTCCTCCCGTGTGTCCTTCCTCCCTGTGGAAGGAACTCTGGAAATGGTGTGAGGTTTGGGTTATCTTTGCTTTTCCACCCCTCCCTCTCCCTTCCCAGCCTCCTGGATCATTTTGGAGCATGGCTGCACAAGTCAGTGACGTGGGTGGCAAGGATATAGGGGAGGAGGAGGAAGAGGGAGGGCACAGGATGCTCCTGAATTGGATCTAACCATGCCAGAATAGTAACATGAAAGAGCTGCCTGAGTTATTCAGCATATCCTGGTGTTCTGCCTGTGGGGAATCCAGCGCTGCAGCGGAGCCAAACTGGTTGGACTTTAATTCCTGAACTTGCCTGGGTGTGCTGGGGCTGTGGGAGGGCAGCAATTCCGGGGGTTGTGCTGCATTTTGGGCTGTGCAGCCTTTTATGGCACCGAAACCTCCGTGTGAGTGCCCTGGCGTGGTTTGGGATGGGATGGTGCTGCTGGATGAGGTTCCACTTCCCACCTGCTTGTCCTGACCAGTTCAATTCTCATGGGGAGTCCCCGTGCTGTCACTTAACCCAGTTCTAGGAAAGAGCCTCGTTAGCACAACTCTGATGAACTTTGCTGTCACCCTGGCTCGCTCCTCCCGCAGTGACAGCAGCTGTTACCCCAGGATGGGCTCCTCTGGCAGGTGGACGGAGAGGGAAGGTGGGGAATTCCTCTGAGGAGCAGAAACGAGCTCTGGGAGGCTTGGAGGGAAGCAGGGAACTTTCCACTAGCCCAGCTCCTTGTGGGGAAGCAGGAATCTCTCCACTAGCCCAGCTCCTTGTGGGGAAGCAGGAATCTCTCCACTAGCCCAGCTCCTTGTGGGGAAGCAGGAATCTCTCCACTGGCCCAGCTCCTTGCAGGGAGTCAAAGTTGGGTGCTGGAAATAATCACCTTCCCCTATGTTGTATCTCATTAAGCCTTACTGGAATTTAAGGGCGTTTTGTCCCCATCAGTCCTGTGTCCAGGTCAAATCCTTTGGCAAAAAGGACTTGAAAGGTTTCTTTTGGATCTGCTGAGAATCAGATACCCCATCCTGGGAGTGATCTCAAACACTGCCCCCAAACTCTGCAGATCCCCCTGAACTGCTCCTTCCTCCAGGCAGCTCTTCCTGGGTGCAAAAAGAGCGGGTGCTCTGCTCAAAGCAGATTAGTTCCTCCTGCCTTATATAAGTTCTAAAATAAGAAAATAAATCCCAACCTTGTCGAGGATGAAACCGTTTTTCCAAACTCGGGAACGATCCCTTTTGAAGCAGCGATTGCTTCCTTAAATTGTCAGGGCTGCCTGGAGATGGGAAATCTCCCAGTGACACAAGGGGGGCAGCTCCATCCCGGGCCTTGGGCTGTCATTCCTGTCACAGGGATGTTCTGGGAGTGAGGGAACAGTGCCACAGCAGGAAATCTGAGTTTTAATTCTACCTTACAGCGTGTTTCTAATCCTCCACTCCCACGTTTTGGCTTTCTGTTGTTGCTGTTTTGCAGAACTCGGGCACAAATCCTCGGGATGAGGGCTGGGAGTGGTGCGTTGGCTCCCTTGAAGTCTGGGGCAAACCTTGCTGTTGTTCTGCTGAGTCAGCAAATGCCCCCCCTCTTTGGTTGTTAAAAAGCTCTTCAGCCGTGGAATGGCAGCGGTGGGGGCTGAGCTGGCAGGGTGGAGGACGAGCCTTCCACCTGCAAACAAATCCCTGCACTCCTTAGAAAGGGGCAGAAAGAGGTGGGGGCTGAGTGAGCCCATCCTGGGAACCAGCAGGGCTGGATCCCCTTCCTGGTTTTCCCAGCTTGTGTCCTGTGTCTCACCTGCAGGATGGACAGGACAGGGCAGGACTGACCTGCAAAGGTGTTGTCAAGGTCAGGGCCGGGCTCTTCCCAGCCTAATCCTATCAAGCCAGGTTTTTATCACGTCTGGTGCTCAAACACTGAATATATAACAAATTTGGGAGGGTTTAGAGCGATTTCTCAGCCTGTTTGGTGAGGGAGGAGCCTTTCAGTGGCGTGTTCAGAGCCAAAATGGGGGGATGCTGTAAATTTAATTCCCTGTATTTGTTTCAGGTGCTGTAGATTTGCCTTAGTGCTGCTCGAGGAAGAGTTGATCTGGCTTGGGGGTGCTGGGAGCAGTCAGCAGGGGCAGAGCAGGTTGTGTCTGACCAGTCCTGATGTCAGCCTTAAAAACTGGTCCCATTTTAGGGGAAGCAGGTTGGGTTCCCTAGCTTGGATCTCTCCCAGGAGTTGTCAGCACTGGTGGGGTCTGTCCCGTCGCTGTGATTTTGGTCCCTGCAAAGCTTTGGCACTAGAATTAATTTGGAGATCAAACTTGGAGTGCAAAGATTCTCTTGAAAGACTCAAACTAATCTTCTGGGCTCAAAGTTTAACTTGGGAGCGTGTTTTTCCTTGTTTGAACAAAGCCAAGAAGTGTTTTCATGATTATTTTAAATATCCCACCGCGTTGACATGAGGGGTTTGTGTCCTGCCCTGTGTGCAAGAACCTCAATCAGACTCTTCTCATTTGCCACGAGGTTTTGATGTATAAAATACAAACAGAAGAAAAGGTAAAATCTGATCATGGCATTTAGGAAAATTTTTCAGTAAGTGACCTTTTCTTGACAGATTTATGCTGGGTCTGAGACCACAAGGTACTACCTTAGCCAGGCTTTTTTTTTTTTTTCTTTTAAATCCCTGCATCCCTTTGTTTTATTCCATACATAAACCAGATTCTAGGTGTTGTGGGGTTTTTTTTGTGCAGTCTTTTTCCCTGTTTTTTCCCACAATACCTTTCCAATCTAAGCAAACTCTTGCATTCTGCCTTTAAACCCCCCTGCAGCAGCTCCTCATTTATCTGCCAGCCCCTTTTTTTTTTGGTGGGCAGAGGAGCAAGGCAGTCACTGGGTGAGGAGAGACAAACAAGGAAACAATTCCAGCGGGATTCCTGCGTGCTTAGCAAAACAGGAGCTGCCATTGTCCAGGGCCCTGCTGATCAGCAGGGTTTGTCCTGCTGAATGCTGGGGGGGGGCTGTGGCTCCTGGGATTTTTCCCTTACTCTTCCAAATAAAACCGGGGGTGAGGGGTGCTCCTGATGGGCCTGAAGCTTTGTGGATTGTTGGGCAGTGAGTTTGTGTTGGGTTCCCTGGCTGTGGGAACAGCCTTTGGAGCCACACGCTGCTCCTCTGGGGGGGAACCTGTGGGATCAGAGCTGCTGGGGTGGCTGTGAGTCCTGGGGGTGGCTGTGAGTCCTGGGGGTGGCTGTGAGTCCTGGGGGTGGCTGTGAGTCCTGGGGGTGGCTGCGAGTCCTGGGGGTGGCTGTGAGTCCTGGGGGTGGCTGTTTGTCCTCTTTGGGGGATCCCAAGGGATCAGAGCTGGCTGTGAGTCCTGGAGGTGGATGTGTGTCCTCCTCTTTGGGCCAGCCCACCAGATGAGGGACTGGAGCTGGCTGTGAGTCCTGGGGTGGGGGTGTGTCCTCTTTGGGGGATCCCAAGGGATCAGAGCTGGCTGTGAGTCCTGGAGGTTGGGGTGTGTCCCCTGGGTGTGTCCCCACATCACAGCCCTGCCTTCCACGCTGCTTTCCTTGACTTGCTGTGTTGCAGAATCCCCCGAGGTCCTGTCCAGCAGCCCCTCGAGGATCGGATCTTCACTCCGACCGTCTCCGCTGTGTACAGCACTGTGAGTATCTGCCAGGACACCCCATGTCGTGTGTCCTGTCATACTGCATTTTAGATCAGCTGTATTGTCATGTAGTTGTTAAAAAAAACCCCCAGTGCAATGAGCAACTGTAACAGCTAAAAAACACACATTTGAAAAAATGCAACTTCTCTTTGCCTCCTGAAATAAGGGGTGCTGGGTAAAGGTCCTTTTTGTTGCATGTGAGGAAGGAAAGAGGGGAGATCCAGGTGAGGGTCAGGCTCTGCTCCCAGGGAACAGGGGACAGGACAATGGGAAATGGCCTCAAGTTGTGCCAGGGGAGGTTTAAATCGGCTGTTGGGAAAATTCCTCCATGGAAAGGGTGGTCAGGAACTGGACTGGGCTGCCTGGAGAGGTGGGGGAGCCACCACCCCTGGAAGTGTTCAAATCCAGTTTGGATGTGGCACTTGGGGATGTGATTTGCTGGAAAGGGGGGTAGTGGCCAAAGGTTGGGCTTGATGATCTTGGAGGTCTTTTCCAACCTTAATAATTCTGTGATTTTATGAAGACTCCTCCTCTTGGGAGGACTTGTGGGTCCATTCCTATTCTTAAGTGTCTCTAGTTTTATTTAGCAGATGGGAGAGTGGGTTTTCCCAAGAGTTTCACTGGAGTGACAATGTTTTGGCCTTTTTTTCCCTCTCTTTTCCTTCCCTCTGCATCTCAAAGACTGACTTGGACTATATTAGTGGCTTCACGTTTCTAATGCCTTCTTATCAGAGAAATAATCGAGGAAGATTTGTTTCCATGTGATAAAGTTCCATTACACAGAGGAAGAGATCTGTTAATAGTAGATTGAGTATCTATAGGTGCCTTTGGCTCACTGTCCTACGTGTTTGTTAATGTATAATATCGATTATTGTGGAAATTTAGCTTAGAAACACGGTGATGTTTATTTGTGAACACATGACAGTGTTTTCCTTTTATTCATTTCTTTTTTTCCAATGGCAATAGCTGGAAGCCCAGGGTTATTTATAAGCTTTGCTTTATCAGCACGGCCCTGGGAAAGTCATATTTTGCTTTTCTGGTTGGGATAGTGCAAATATTTTTAATGCCAAAGGGGGGAAAAAAACCCAAACAAACGCTTTTAAGCTGCTCTTTTAATTATTTGGAAATCAGGAAGAAAAGCTGTAGATGGGATAAATTCCCTGTATTTTATGCAGTGCCATAAGCTGCTTATAGAAAACATAAGCTGCTGGGTGAGGTTTTCTCCTCCTCTGTTTGCAGGAGTGGCTGGGGTTGTCAGCTCTGGATCCATGTGGGGGGTCCAGGGCTGGAGCATCTTTAGCCAGAGAAGCTGTGGAAGTGTCCAAGGCCAGGTTGGAGCAACCTGGGACAGTGGGAGGTGTCCCTGCTTGTGGAACAAGATGATCTGGGAGGTCCCTTCCAACCCAAACCATTCTGGGATTCTGTGAACATTAAATGTACAAACAGTTGTAATAAATAATTCAGTTTTTATTGTCCTTTATATACCCCGTACGACACTTAAAAACCACTTTAAAAATATCTGAATGCCTTTTAGAGAGGGGGATTTTTTTTCAATTCTCTCCTCCCAAGATATAATGCAGATGCCTGTGGGGAAAATATGACTGTAAAAATTTAAATTAATGTAAAATAGAAAAGTAACTGTGAAGAATGACCTAAAATAGCTTTTCAGTGTGGAAAAATATCACTCCTTGCTGTGTTACAGGAATAGAAGCCAGGGCTGGGAGCATCTCAGTTCCAGGCTGTAAGAAAGCACAAGTTTGAGAGAAAATATCATGTTTTGGGGAAAAAGAGAGAAATTTCTCAGCTGGGTTCCTTTTGGGCTTCCATTTGAAGCCCCAGGCAGGTGGCAGATTTAGAGAAGTCCAGAGAAAAATGAATTGGGGTGGAAAAAGCACATGATGGGAGGGCCTTGACAAATTCATTCATGAAAGGTCTTTGTTACACAAAGCACCGGGGATTTAAGGTCTGGGTTTGCAACAGATAAATAGCTTTTTAGTTGGTGATCTTTGTATGTAGTTTATCTAGATTTTACAAAAAAACCCCTAATTAAGGCGTGGAAAGTCACCATGGAATGACAGAATCATTAAAGTTGGAGGAGAGACCTCCAAGATCATCCCAGTCCAACCCTCGAGCCCCCCCTCAGCACCTTCCACGTGTTGTTTGCTTGGACATGCTGTGTGGATGATGGGTCAGCATTGTCAGGGAGGGGTGTTCTGAGAGGGTGGTTGGTTTGGGAAGAGCTTTGGGGTCTGAGAGCACCAGGTGGGTGACTCTGAGCCGCCCCGGTTTCCCCTGTGTGTCGTGCATGGGGTGGGAGGACAAATCAACAAATCACTGGAGACACCGGCAACCCACAGCTGAAACCCCAACTTTTAGTTAGATAAAGATGAAAAATAATTCAGTGATCCTTCCTTGCCTTTCCACATGCATTATCAGGAACTTGGCACGTTCCAGAGCTCTTTTGTTCCAGAGCTACAAAAATGGGAATGGAAAATCACGTGGCTTCCACCACGAGCCCCAGCAATAAAACTGAAGCAGAGGAAAAATCTTCCTGTAGGGCAGAGATGGGAGCTGAGGAGGGGGCCAGGTGGGATGGAGTTTGTCTGAGAACTTGGAGATGCTCAAAATTCCCAACAGAACTTTGGTAGAAGCTCTTTCTCAAGGAAATCCTACTGGTATTAAAAGCAAACCCACCTAAATTCACCATCTTTGTTTATTTATTAGAGTGTCCTATAGAAAATACTGATATTAAAGAGATTGTTGGATTGTTTTTTTTTTTTAAAGTAAATCAATCTAGTGTAGAATTATTTTAAAGCAAATCATAGTTGGAAATAATTATTTCAATGAACTAATCTTGTAATAATTTCCTCTCATCAATAGTTGAGATGCTCTATCATAAGAGCTACATTTGGACATAAAGATTTGGGGTTTGCCCTTTAAGCAGCTTCTTGCCTGGTGTTTCCTAACTCTTTATATTGCAAGAAATTAAGATGGTCATTTGTGTGTCTGCTGTGAGATCCCAAAACTATAGAGTTTGGAAGGGGAATAAAAATGAAGTTTTGTTTCTTTTGTCAATTATTTCAAAGAAATGTATGCAAGACAGTTTTTTGGGTTGGAGTTTTTTGGAAAGATGTTGACTTCTGACAGCAAGGGAACTGCACCCATGGTTCCATAAATCCCCCAGGCCAGCCCTGTGCCCAGAGAAATGGGGCTGATTCTGTTGAAATGAGGTCAGTGAGGACAAATGACCGGGAGCAGACGCTCTCCTCAAACTCAGCCTGAGTTGGGAATTGGATAAGAGGAATAACTGGTGATGGACATCCAGATTTTGCTCAGATCCCCTCTTTTGGCAGGTTATGGTGCAGGTTTGTAGCTCCCTCAGGAACATGCTGTGGTTCAAGTGCTGAAGCTCAGACCAGGAACACTTTGGGATAAGCTGAGGAACAGCACTGGGCCCCTGAGCAGGCTGGTCCAGGGAATGGGATGAGCTTTGAGGTCCTTCCAACCCAAACCATTCTGGACTTCTCTGGCTGACTCCTGGATGTGAGCTGATTAGAAATGGGTGTTAATGAGAGGTGTCAGTGCAGGGAGAAGTGTTTGTCACCTGGGCAGGGCCAGCCTTGAGCAGAGTCCCCGAGCCTGGCTGGAATCAGCACTCCTTTGAGCTGGGGGTGTTAATCCCAGTCCCTTTGGAGCTGGGACCACCTCGTGGGAGGGTGCCCAGCTCAGCCCAGCAGGGGTGCAGGGGGTGATGGGGAAATGAGGGGCTGAAGACCCTCCTTGCCCCAGGTTTCCAGGGATGAGGCTCAGCTCCCTCTCCATCCTTCACCCCTGGGGGGTGTGGGTTTTTTCGGCACTGAGGGGTGTGTTGGTCCCCCCCAGTCATTTCACACCCAGCAGAGGTTCCTGATTCGCCTTCGTGTCCTTTAAAGGGATCTTCCTGCAGTGAAGAGAATCCTGTAGGGAGGAGATTAGGGAGGATTAGCTGCTCCAGCCACCCTGTGCTTGAAGGAAGGATCTGGGTCAGGAGGCCGCCGTGGTCCCTGCGTGGCTGCAGAGAGTGCAGGAGGGATCTCAGTCCCTCACCCCATCCCACCCTGCCATGGGCAGGGACACCTTCCACCAGCCCAGGGTGCTCCAAACCCCATCCAACCTGGCCTTGGACACCTCCAGGGATGGGGCAGCCACAGCTTCTGAAGTACCTGAAATCAGATACTTGGCAGGGGGAGGAATAATCCCAAACTTGTAAATTGTGCTAAACCCGAAAGATTTAATCTCAAAAAGAAAATCAGGAATTCCAGACTGAGTTTTTATGTTGTCTCTCATTCATTACTTCCCTTAAAAAACAGGATTAAGGCTCCTGGAGAACTCAAGTGAGCCCCTTGGTACTCAGGGAAAACAGAAAGTGATGCCCTAGCAAATTAATATGTGATTTTGTGTGTCTGTTTTTAGGAGAACAATTTAATCTATAGATTTAAGGAGGATGTTTGCTTCCATAGTAATCTCAGACCATTTAATAACAGCAAACCACACCCCAGGCACGATGTGAACAGGCATCCCAGAAGGGATGGGCTTGGACAGGCTCTCCCTCATGGATTTGTTAACAGTTACCAAATGGACACACAAATGCAACAAGTTTGTTTTCCTTGGTCACCTGTTAACATTCAAATCAGCATCTTGCATTTCATTTTATTTGTAAGTAATTTGTGGTAGGAAGAGGAAGGTTTAGTGGTGGAGTCCCCATCCCTGGAAGTGTTCCAGAGGCTTCTGGATGTGGCACTTTGGGGACATGGGTTAGTGGTGGGCCTGGCAGTGCAGGTGAAATCACTGGATCTGGTGATCTTGGAGGGCTTTTCCAACCTAAATGATTCTAAAATTCTATTCCATGACTCTGTTTGCGTGTTGTAATTCCCAAAGAGGGCTGTGGATTGCTCACACTGACCTGGGGTGTTCGTAGTGCCCCTGTCCCCTCATCAGAGCTCTGTGTGGACAGGGGTGCTGTTGGAGCCGAGGATTTTTGGTTGTGGGTGTAGGGAGGGAAAAGCTGCCAGTGGTTGAAGTCCCACAGCTATTGCAAAATAACCTCTATTTTACCCCAGGAAGTGCCACTCAGGGAGGCATCCTGGTGCTGAAGGGGCTGTTGATGTGAATGATTTCCTTGTTTCTGTCTTTCCTTTGCTTCCTTCCCCCCTTAACTGCATTATTTGATACCCATCACGTCACAGTCGCTCCTGAGCCCCGACTGCTGCACAGCTGACATGACAAGTTCTCTCAGGGTTGTCACGGGAGTCAGGGAAGAGACTTTGATTTTCTCAGGGTTGGGCTGTGGAAAGTTTCTGCTGCTCTGTCAGGCTGGCTCTGGTTCTGTGTGCTCACACCTGCCAGCAGAGATCAGCCCAGAGGGAGAGATGATTCAGGATCCCGCTGGGGGCAGAGGCTGAGCTGCTCTGCCTGACCCTCCCTTTCCTCTGGTGAGCACAGGGCTGCTGTAAATCTTCCCTCAGGGAAGGATCCTGGCCCGTTCCCAAGCCCAGAGCAGTTTCAGGTTGTGGTTCTCGCTGCTGGCGCAGCTCTTGAAGTGGTTTGGGGACTGGAATGACAGACATCGATACTTGGAGTGCAATGAAATGACTTGGGACAGGCAGTCAGTGCTGAACTCTGGGGCTTCTGCTCCCATGCTTTGCTCTCTTGGAGCTTGGAGTGAATTCTCTGTTAGAGGAGCCAGGAATTTCCTTCATTATCCCTGCTGGGGGAATCTGCTCACACCCAACTGTCTGCAGTGCCAGTGAGCTGTGTGGGGCCTGGAGTGCCTGTAGCTCAGGGGGGCAGGGATAGATGGGATTTTGGGAAGGAATTCCTGGCTGTGAGGGTGGAAAGGCCCTGGCACAGGGTGCCCAGAGAAGCTGTGGCTGCCTCTGGATCCTTGGGAGTGTCCAAGGCCAGGTTGGATGGGGCTTGGAGCAGCCTGGGCTGGTGGAAGGTGTCCCTGCCCATGGCAGGGGGTGGGACTGAATGTTCCCTAAAGTCCTTCCCAATCCAAACCATTCTATGGTTATAAGTGATGCTTTTCAGCAGACAAAATACATGAGAAAATGTCAGTGAGAAGCAAGTGCTGAATTTCTGTGAGTTTTAACCAAATCTGCGAGAATTTAGTTGTGTTGAACTGCTGGGGGGTGTCACCCAATAGTTATGGGATTCTTTTTTTCCTTTGATTCTCCTTTTTTCACTAAAGCAACTCTATAAAATATATTTAAAATAGTCCTTCATGAAGACAATCCAGGGGAGTATGTGTGCTGTGAACATATTTTATAATATTCTACTTCATGTAATATTTTGATCAGTATTTTTTATAGAAGCTGAGAAAGGAGATAAAGACATTCAAGAATTGGCTGTGGTATTTCATTCTTTGTTCCTGCAGATACCAGGGCCCTGTGCAGTCCTTCCTTTTTCCTTTTTGGAGGAGAATGTGCAAATCTGCCCCTTACTTTGTGTTTTGGGTCACTGGTAGTGTGTGTCCCTTTGCAAAATCCCAAGATTTTCAATATGGCTTCTAATGGAGGGACCAGAAGGTCCCAGGCCTGAAGGCAAAAGGATATTGCAAAGCAGCACCACAGCAGGAAAACTCATCCAGTTCCTACAATGTTTCCACCAGTGACTCCAGCTGGTGCCCTTATTTTTTGATCCTTCCCCATTTTCCTGAAAATATAGTGACTTTGCAGCATTTCACTTAGAGATATATAGAGAGAAATATATATATATATTTATGAAGGTGCTGCTCGCTGCTTTCTTATGAAGATTTGAGTGTCTCTGCAGACCTGGTTACTAATGTTCTGTTTTACTAACAGTTTATCTCCACACAGGTAACACAAGTAGCAAGACAACCGGGTCCTCCTGCCCCATCCCCTTACACTGCACATGAAATAAATAAGGGACACCCAAATCTTGCTGCAACGCCACCGGGACATGCCTCGTCCCCTGGGCTCTCACAGGTAAGACCTGGCGTTGGAGCAGAGCATTCCCAGCCTCCCTCCTCTCCTCCTGTCCCATTCTCAGCTCCTCTGCTCAAAAAACTGGAGTTGTGTTGTCCGTGACCAGTGTGGGAATGAAGTGAAGAAAGGGGGGGGTGCACTCAGGCAGCCCTTAGAGCAGCTCACTGACACCTTAAATCAGGAGTTAAATACAAGTTTATTGGAACAGAAACTAAAAGCAACTTGGAAAATGGCAGGAAGCAGTTGCTGATGAGGAATTTGCTTTGCTGCTGGATCAGGCACGGCCTGACTTCCAGGTTAAACTGCCCCGTGTCCTCTGTCAGGGATTTTCCGTGGGGAGTGTTTTGTTCAGGGTGCTGCAGTTCTGTAATTCTAAGAAATGGGTCAGGAAAATGAGTTGGACAAATGAATGCTCATGAAAGAGATGAGATAAAGGGCTGGTTACAGAAGAAGTCCAGAGGAGATAAATGGGAGTTATAATAAGAATGGAGAAACAGAGGTTAGTGAGATATGTGGAATGAATTGGTCTCTTTGTAGTCTTTATTAGATAAATATTCTGCAGGGCTGGAGTGAGAGTGGAGAAGCTTATTTGAAAAAGGAGGGGGCAAAAGAGGCAGGGACTGGGGTGAGAAAGGGGGGAGATAAAAGATACCGGGATGGGGACAAATAGGGTGTGTGAAGAGTGAGGTGTGAGATAGAGGAAAGCCTGCTGTTCCTTGTGCTCCTGCTGAATTTATCCCTGCTTGAATCAAGGGGGAAGATGTGAGTGGTCTGCTGTGGGGGGAGTGGGTTTGTCTTGAGCAGGGGGAGGCTGGGAATGGGGAGGTGGTGGGATCACAGCAGTGGGAGAAGGGAAGCTCCCAAGTCCTGCCAGCCTCTTCAGTCCCTCTATACCAGGAGATTCCTGGAAACAAATCAGGTCCTGGAAGGAACACTTCACCTGAGTGCTGCACATCCTGGATAAAATGTGGTGGGAAAAGTGGGAGCTTTTGGTTGTGTTTGGGAATGCTCATGCTTTGTGCAGTGGGGAATCTTGAGGCTGAAGGATCTACTCAGGATCAGAAGTAGCTTGCAGGCATCAGTCAGCAGCGTTGGAGCTGTTCCTTGCACTCTTCCTGCGTGGTTTTGGAAGTAAAGGCTCTGGATTGGGCACTGGGGCTGGTGGAGCAGGGAGGACACAGAGCAAACCCTCAGATGGTGCCTGGCTTGTGTCATGGATCGAGACATTCCTTCCTGGTAAACCTCAGCCACACAGGGAAGCTCATCGTGCAGGAGATAAGAGGGGAAGAAAGAGAACATTTCAGGCAGCCTCTTTGAAAACTGTTCCAATCAAGGGGTTTCTTTTCTTCCCTGAATATTTTCCCGTTGAGTCAGTGCTTACACAGAGGGTGGGCTCGCTGCCAGACCCGCTCCAGCCCCGGGAAAACATCCTTTCCTGTTCTGCTGGCTCTTGGTGTCCTGGAAGTGAGTGTCAGATTGTGCCACTGCCCTGCTGCTGGGGGGACCTGGGAGCCTCCAGGGCTCCAGGAGGGGGGCTGTGCTCCCACTGTTTGGGACCAGCCCTCAAGAGCCGGGGTTATAGGGCAGGTGGAGCATTGGGATTGTGCCCCTTGGGGGCCAAAGAGCACTGAGGTCTGTGCAGCTTTTCCCCAAGTGATTCCTGCAAAGGTGAGAGTCGGTAGCAAAGCAGCCAAAAGGATGGTTCCTGTTGATTCCCAGCACTTCTGAGCAGGTGTTGGCACCTCAGGTGACCCTCTCCCTTGTAGCTGGAGGTGAAGGTTGGATGATGATGCCAGGCTGGACAGGGCTTGGAGCAGCCTGGTCTGGTGAAGGTGTCCCTGCCCATGGCAGGGGGTGGAACAAGGTGAGCTTTGGGGTCCCTTCCAAAACAGAGCATTCTGGGATCCATGAAGAACCAAGATGGAAGTGCTTACACTTGGGACACCCTTTCAAGCCTCTTGGCATGAGCACTTGAAGGATAACCTGTCCCCAGGAAGGTTTTCTGTACCCCTGAACTGTTAGAGGTTTGGCTAAACTTGAATTTTGAGTATTCTTATATATATATCTCACTTTGACCCCTGTCAGGGCTTGGGTTTCCATGTTGTGTAAGAAACTCCCCAGTTAAGTGGAGGTTTGGATGGAAGTTTCACCTGTTCATTGCATCATCATTTGTCTCCTGTGGGGTTCAGGGAATGCCCTTGTGCTTGTGTAAACAAAGGGGGGGAGTGGAAGTTTCCTCTTTCGAGACCACTTGTGGTTTTGTGAACTTCCATCATGATTTCATTTATTTGCTTTCTTTTAGATAAACAACCAAAATCCTTTAAATCTCTCATCACTTGGAAGTTTTTCTGTGCTGTTATTGTTGTTTTTGTCTGATTGTTGGACCCCTTAAATCCTGCTGTTTCCCTTTTGAGATAAAGGGATCCAAGGTGACATGGGATTTGGATGAATGCATTATTATTAATTCCTTTAACAGCAATAAACCACTTCACAAATAACTGTGTTTTACCCACCCACACTGCGTGGATGATTGAGCACTGAACAAAGGTCCAGTCCTACCTAATGTAGGAGTGTTTGTGCATAAAAGATAAGGACAAGACCACTTCATTTGAATTAGAGCCTGATTAAGGGTCATTGATTTCTCCATCAGACCCCTGAGTTAATAAACACTCAGGAAAGTGAGTCTTTCCAAGGCAGGGACTGCTCTGGAGGCAGTAGGGAATGAAAATACTGATGGATGGTTTTTAGGCTTTGGGTATCATTTGGTACTAAGACTGATTTTGGCAGTGGTAGAATTTGTGTCGCTTGGTTGTGAGGTCAGAGATGGCTCTGAGTGCTGAGCTCAGTCCTTGCTGTCACCTGCTCTGGGTCTCACCATCCCCTGGGGCTCAGCTTCTTGAAGTGGGGATCTCACAGGATCATGGAACATCCTGAGCTGGAAGGGACCCACAGGGATCATCCATCCAACCCCTGGCCCTGCCCAGACACCCCAACAATCCCACCCTGTCCCTCAGAGCGTTGTCCAAACCCTCCTGGAGCTCTGGCAGCCTTGGGGCTGTGCCCACTGCCCTGGGGAGCCTGTTCAGTGCCAACCACCATCGTGAGGAAGCTGTGAGGTCTCTCCTCAGCCTCCTCCAGGCTGAACAAGCCAAGTGTCCTCAGCTCCTGGAATGGCCCTGAGAGGCACCTCCCCCTCCCCCTTTGCAGAATCCCTGCTCTGAAGGAGAACAGAGGGTCAGCAAGTGCTGCAGTTCCACAAGTGCCCCCTCTCTGCCCTGGCTGCTCCAGAGCTGCCTGTCCCTGACTCTGGGTGATGAGGATGAAATGACAGCCTAAATTCTAGGAAGTGGTAAAAGGAACTGCTGTCCCTCAGCAGAGCTCTGGGAGCTGGAGCCCCTCCTAGCTCTGCAGGGCTGTGTGTGATGAGATGATGAATCGTGCTCTGTAAGGGAGGATTTGGGAACCACAGGTCAGGGATGTGTAGCAGATTCAGTCTCTCCTGTGGGAAGAAAAGTCAGGTGCAAGTGTATGTTGTACCTTTGCTGGCTTCCCTTCAGCTTGGTTTGAATGCACAGAAGGAGCTGTTCCTGCAGTGCCGTGCTTTGGTGACTCCCACTTGCTCCTCTGCCTTTTCCATGGGATGGAGCCAAAACAAGAGCCAGGCTCCCTGTCCCACTTCCTGCCAGGGCTGTCCTGACAACCAGCCCCTGGCACTTTGCTGCCCTTCAGGATTGGTTTGTGCAGCACAACGAGGAGAGCTGGGCAGTGATGTGGAACAGCCCCGACCCCACAGCAGGAGACAGCCTTTGCTTCCCAAATTCCAGGGCCTTGAAATCATCGTGCAGCTCTCAGGAATGTGCTGAACTGCGCAGGGGAATGTGCAGCACATGCTGCTGCAGTGATGTTGTGGCCAGATGTGGCCCCAAGTCCATAAAATCCCATATTCCTGTCGGTTTTTGTGTGACTATTCCAACGGGGAGAGGAGGGACACGGCCCCTCTGCCTCCTCTCCTGGCTCGAGGCTGCACACGGGGATGGTTGGACCCAGTTTGCTCTCTCAGTGTGCAGAGGAAAGGAGAAGCCTTTGAAAAAGGAACAGAGAAATTCCCCCTTGGATGTGGCTCCCGGAGCAGGTTCCCCAGAGCTCAGGTAGGGCCTGGATTGGCAGCCTGTGGGCACCACTTGGCTGAGCTGTCACATCCCCTGATGGATGAGAGTCCAGAGCAGGCAGAGAACATTCCCAGAGCCACTGACACAGAGCAGCTGAAATGCTGTCAATCTCTGGCTGTGCCTCCCAGTGATTGATGGGGCAGCCGTGGTGGGATGGGAATAACAGGAAAACCCTTCCAGAGCAGCCAGGCTGGGGTTTGGGAGGAGCAGCAGGACAGTTTTGCTGAGTCCATGGAGTGATCAGAGGAGGAGAGGGCTCCTCCAGCTGTGCCACGAACAGAGGCAGCACGTGGAGCTTAGGGCACCAGGAGAAGACAATTCCATCCCTGCCATGACCTGGGAATGTTGTGAAGGATCCCAGGGAACAAGTGCAGTGGGTTCTGGCGCACGAGGGGGAATGGTTTGGAAAAGGCTCTTGGCTCTCTCCGCCTCAGCCTTAAAACTGCGGGCTCTGATGTGTGTGCTGAGGGATTCTCTTGGTCCAGGCCCCTGGTTTGGAAGCACCAACCGACGAGGCTTGGAACAAATTGCCAGGAATTTCCTCAGTAATCAGGGAAAGCTGCAGCTCCCATCAGGAACATGCTGTGCACTGAGCAGAGCTCAGCCTGCCCACGGCTGGGGGAATGTGGAGCACCAGGGAGCAGAGGATCCCTTGGCATCTGTGGAGTCATGGACATCCCTCATCCCCTCCTAAAAATGTCCAGATACACCCGAGCAAACAAAAGGGCAGGAGGGCTGAACCCTCCGGATCTCGGTGTTCGGAGACCTCGAATTTTAGGTGGCTGATTTAAATCCAGAACAGATTGTACCAGCTGAAACTTGTTACCATCTGGTTCTGTGCCTGGAGTGAAGAGGGTTTTGTGGTCTCATTCTGGTCCTCAGAAATGTCACCATCGTTAAATTAGCGTTTGTAATGGCAGGGAGACATTCCTTAGTACCTTAAGGTCTGGGGATGTGTGCCAGGAGCATGTCTGCCTGCCATCTGTGGCATGTTTATAGGCAATCCCCAAGCCCCTCTTTTATTATCTTGGATCCTTTCTACGGGAGCTGGAATAATCCTGTTAAAACCATGATGTTTATTCAGTGCCTCCATCACCCGTGGCCCCAGTGTGAGATGCTTTTAATAAAGTGACGTTTATGAAGGGATTGGAATGGAAGGAGGGATGTAATTTAATTGTAACCTCGCCTGTTGTGCCCTCTGGAAAGTCAGGTGTCCTGGAAAGTGTGAGTTTTAATCCTGGTTCTCTCCTCATGTTGGAGCAGCTGCCTTGGGGTCTGGTTGCTACACATTACACTCATCTTCCCCAAATTCTGGGGACAGACAGGACCTACCTAAGGGAGTGGCTGGAGCTGTTACAGAGGAGATTTAGGCTGGATCTCAGGGAAAGGTTCTTCCCCCAGAGGGTGGTTGGCACTGAACAGGCTCCCCAGGGCAGTGTCAGAGCTCCAGGAGGGTTTGGACAATGCTCTGAGGGACAGGGTGGGATTGTTGGGGTGTCTGTGCAGGGCCAGGGGTTGGACTGGATGATCCCTGTGGGTCCCTTCCAGCTCAGGATGTTCTTCCCCATTGTTTGGGTCCCCATGTGCTTTGCTAGGAAGAAGAAATCTGACTTTTCCATCTCCTCCATACCAACACCCTGCCCATCAGTTCTGTGTCCAGGAGTATCCTCAGGCACACCTTGGTCAGAGTGGGTCTCTAAACTTTGCAGGAACTCTTCCCACACAGGAAGCTCCTTGTTTTGGGGACGGTTCCATTAAGGCAGATTTCCTGCCAGTTCAAACCACTTGGAGTTCTGTGACTTGGGGGGTTGTCAGGCAGGATGTTTGTTAGGGATGTGGACACAGAACAAAAGATGAAACTCTCCTTGGGCCAGGAGAGAAGTTGGTGCTGGACCAGCCGTGTGAGAAAGTTGCCTGTTTGGTTCTGCTCCTCCAGACAGCACATTCCAGTTCCTTGGGTCTTCTGTCCATGCCACATAATGAGGATAAAGAAAATTTAAGGAACTCAGTTATTGATAGTGATTTGAGAGCAAGAGACCTGCCTAAAAAAACAGATTAAAATGCACTAATGGATTTTTTTCTGAGCACTCAAGAGTTTGACCTCTTGTCCTTCCCACTTCGTTCCTTGTGCTTCCTTCTGCACATCCAGGTCAGGCTTCATCCCAGCACATTTCCAGTGCCTTTTGCTAATTCTGAGCTTGCAGGGATCTGTGACTGCAGGTGGAGATTTGAAACTGTGAGTTATTTAATAGCTGATAAATCCAGAAGTGTAATCTGCTTTTGGCCTTTGTGTTCGAGACCTGCTGGAAGTGCAGCTGAACCCTTCTGGTTTGTAATAGGATTAGGAGGGTTTTGATTGGGTTAATAATGCTGGGAATATTTCCTCCTGGAACGTATTTCATTATTTTTGATTCATTACTGTGCTTTTTACCTCATTAGGTTAAAGCTGGGCTGGAAATGTTGAGCATGTCTGTGTCTTGGTGCCTTCAGGGTGCTTTTGTGTAGGGATGCTCGGCTTGGTGGGTGTCTTCTAATTTGGGGGAGCAGTTGGGTGTAAGAGCTGCAGGAGGAGAGAGTGGGGAAGGCATAATGTGGCTTCAAATGCCAATTAACACTATCAATTTTAATAATTATTTAACCCTGGAAGCAGTTAGATTTCATAAGGCACACCGTAGGAGGGATGAATGAATTAGTTTTAATATTTGTGCACTTAAGAAGGACTAGAAACAGCCTTTAATTCTTTTTTTTTTTTCCACAAGAAAAGGAAAGAAAGAAAAATCCATTCCAATTTTATCATGTCCACGTGCAAGGGGAAGATTGCAGCACAAATCCTGAGTGGAGTCAGGACTAGGTCTGCCTTTAGACCCAGCCCTCGTGCTGCTGGTTTGCAGGGGATTGACAGAATCATCCCATGGAATCCCAGGGTGGGTTGGGTTGGGAGGGACCTTAAAGCCCATCCCATCCCACCCCTGCCATGGCAGGGACACCTCCCACTATCCCAGGTTGCTCCAACCTGGCCTTGGACACTCCCAGGGATCCAGGGGCAGCCCCAGCTTCTCTGGGCACCCTGTGCCAGGGCCTGCCCACCCTCACAGGGAAGGATTCCTTCCCAACCTCCATCCAACCCTGCCCTCTGGCAGTGGGAAACCATTCCCCTTGTCCTGCCACTCCAGGCCCTTGTAGGAAATTCCTGCTCTGAGAGGTGTGTTTGATCCTCCTCCAAGTGCTCTGCTGTGCCCAGTGGGCAGAGTTGTGTTTTTCTAGGGCTGTTTGAGCCTTTCCTCCCAGGAGTGACCGTGGCCTGGCTCAGAGTGATCCCTGGCCCTTCCACCCTGGTGCAAAAGGAGGGATTTGGAGTGGGAAAGCTCCCTGTGGGTGTCTTGGCCACACAGCCCATCCTGGCCGGGTGCGAGCGGAAGAGGCTTTTATTTGGCTTGGGAGATTACTGTGAATCAAAAGCAGTTTTAAACTTGCCAGTAGCTTTTCTTTGGGGGAAGGAGTGAAACAGCATTTTTAATAGAAAATCAAATTTCTCCATAGCTGTTTTAAAATTCCACAGATCCCTTCCTTCAGGACTTTTCCATGTGTGTTCTCTGTTCTCGCAGCCACGTGCTCTGGACTTTATTTTGTTGCTTTTCAGACTTTGCCACTTGTTGAACCACAGTTTTATTCATAATATGAGAAGACAAAACAATACGAGGCAACTTGCCATTTTCTTACATTTAATAATTGCGGTTCTGGAACCCCTTCTGTAATAATACCTTCTGTTCCCTGCGATTTAATGGCTGTTTTCTTGCATGCTCCAGAAAACAGGCAGTTTTTAAACAAACACCATGTGTTCCATAAAAGCACCAGAGTCAGCACAAAAGTCAGGGCTTTACCCAGCCTGCATTTTGTAAACACAGAGGGCATAAAATATTCCCTGCAGCCAGATAAAGTGGGGAGATGGAGCCCTGGAATTACTGGATTCCACCGCTCACTGTTGTGCCAGGCTGGGGACTGAGGAATAACCTGTGGAGCCGTTCCTGCCTGCAGGAGAGAGGGCCACATTCCAGAGGTGAGGGTTTGAATCCACAACCAGCCTGGTTCTCCTGCCAGCCGAGCTCTCACTGTGCTGCTTTCCATGGAAACGATGGAGATTCCGGAGCAGCACTCCCACTTCTGGCTCCCTGCAGCCTGGAAGGGCTGTGCCCGTGATCTCCACAGACCCCTCTTCACAGAGCTGTTGGAAACCCATAATTTACTCACTTGCTTTACATCTGTGCAAATTCAGACACTTTATACACAGGGTATTTCTGGGTTCCAGTGTAATTTGATAAATTTTGAGTATTTTATTTGATTGCTGCTTTGGACTCAGACAGGTGAAGGTTGGAAGAGACCTGGAGATCAGGTCCAGGTCAGGGTTAGCTGGAGCAGGGAACTCCAGGCCACATCCCCTTGGGTTCTGAGTATTTCCAAGGATGGAAACACCCTCAGAGGTAGAAGATGACAAATTTTTGGAGCTTTTAATTGTGTTTTGATGGGAAAATAGGAGGAAAGCTGCAAACATGCTGATGCTCTGGAGGAGGGTCTGGGCTGACTGAGGGGGTGTTCCTGAGCACAAGTATTTGTGCTCAGAGTTCATGCTTTTGTTAAAATGGCACAGAATTTTATAGGACAAGTGAAAGGTGCTTTGTGAAGTCAAGGGTGTCTGTGCTGACGTTCACAACAGTGGAGGTGTTGGAATTCTGCCCCCAGCACACACAGGCACACACACACTCCATATTTTTGAGTATCTTTATTACAGAAAATACCGATTTACCTAATTATGTGGTGGTCATTAGCAGCCCACCCCAGGCTGTGAGCCAGGTGCTGCAGCCAGGCAGTTCAGCCTCGGAAAGGAGCCAAGTAAAGCCAGAGCAGCAGTTCCAGATGTTGTGCAGTGATTTACGGTGACCTTCCCCGTGGCCTCGCGCCTTCATCAGCACCAATTCCAAACCCAGGCAGATCCTGTGCTGATGGATTTAATAAAGGGGTGGCTCTGAGAGGGGACAGCCGCTGGCAGGGCATCTGTCCACCCCCATGGCTCAAAATGCCACTGGTTTCAATATTCCAGTCTGGATCCTTTCCTGACCACGGCGCTGGGTCTGGAGCTGGGCGTGGGCTGATCGGCTGGAGCGACTTTCCTGGGAAGCAGGAGGGTTGTTCTTTCCTGCCCAGGCTGGGTGTCCTGTGTGCCTTTGCTCTCTGGTGAGGGATGGACACATCCAGGGGAGCTGCTGAGAAGAGCATACAGTCATGGAATGGTTTGGGAGGGACCTTAAAGCTCATCTTGTTCCGTGCCCTGCCATGGGCAGGAGCACCTGCCCCTGAGATGTTCATATTTACCAACACAAGGAATTCTCCTGAAGGCTTATGGAAAAAGAGGGAGTTAAAGCAGTGTCCTTGTGAGAGAAGTGCCAGCTGCTTCCTTCTCTGTGTGTTTTACTTGTCTTCCATTTGGTAAATCCCAAAACTCAGGCAAGACACCTGGAGCTGACCCAGTACATGGCATTTGAAGGGAATGGCTTTAGAAAAAAACTCTGTGTTTAAATAAACTCTGTGAACAATCACAGTTCCTGTTTACTCTTTGCTTCCACCCAAATCCAAACCTGGGAGTTTCCCAGCAAATCCCACGGGCAGGGACTTTGTCCTGTGTCCCACCCTGGGCCCATCCCAGCCCCTCCATCAGGACCAGGGTGTTTGTAACTGTGTTAAATTCTGTTTGAAAGTGAAAACTCTACATCTGCACAACCTGTTCAGTGTCAGAGAAGAGCTCTGGTCCTTTCATCACTGATTCTGATGGGACTTGGAATATTCCAAGTAATATATAAAATGTTTCCCACGTCCTGATGCACCTCCAGGGGAGCAGCACTGGCTTAGGGAGGCAAAAAAGTAAAAAAAAAAAACCACATATTTTTATTTTACAGCGGTGAAGACAAGCTGATTTCAGTGATTCTGGATAATTTGCAAATGAGCTGCTTCAAAAATTCATCATTTCTGATGTGATTTGCACCAAAACCCTGCATATTTGTACACGTAGCTGTGGGTGAGGACTGGTGTTTAAGCAGAGTGACCTGAGGGGGTGTGTGATGATCTGCAGGTGAAGTGCCATTGTGATAACAAAACATTTAGAGGAGAATTGTCCCTGTTAGTGGTTTAATCATTATTGTGCTATTTTTAAAGCTGGGATAATTCACAGGAGTAGTGAGAGAATATGCTTTATTTTTATTTTTTTATTTTATTTTTATTTGAGAGGCTGCTGCGTAAGAAAGGCTGAAATGAATAAACTCAACAATTCAGGTTTCTCCATCATCATTTGTAATATTTGCAGATGAGCTGGAGTTACATGTTACAGATACTCTGGATTTTTTCCTGCCATACACAGATTATTCACATCATACTCACTGCAGCTTCCAAGCTGCCTGCAGAGCACACCAGGGAGGACAAAAAGAGTTTGATTTGAATTACCTGGTTGCCAAAATAAGAATAAAATTCAAGTGTGTCCAAAAGAAGTGCTGAGTGATGCCCTGTTTGTGGTCAGATCAGGTGAGGGGGCTGATCCTGGGCATCTCCAGAGCTCTGTGACTCACTCACAAAGTGGTTTATTTTATCCATTGCCAACAAACTGATTGAGGTCAAAAGCTGCTTCCCCTCCTGTGCTGCAGCCCCTGGGTGGGTGGTGAGGGCAGGGAGAGCAGGGCCCTGCTCATCCCTTTCCCTCGATGTTCCTGAGGCAGCACCAGGATGGAGAACGAGCCTTTCATTGCCCACGTGTCTGTGGGCTGTGCAGATTCTGGGCTGTGCTGGGCTGCTCTGGCTGAGCCTGTTATCTGTGCCCTGCAATAACACAGCTTTTCACATCAGAGAAAAACATCATCTTGCTGTAACACCGAGTCTTTGGAAGTTTGAACTGTTTTCCCTGGTAGGCAGGAGCAGGAGCAACTATCTTTGGGAGAGGCTGGAAAAGCTGCTTCTCCCAACACTTAGTGCTGATGCACCTTTATTGAAATCCAGGCCAGGCAGAAACCAAAGCTGGAGGGAGAATAAAGGAGCTGGGTGTGAGGAGGGGCAGCCCGAGGAGCTGCTGCTCCGGCCTGCCTGAGTTCATTAGGGAGAAATGAAGATACAGGGTTTAAATTATAATCCTCTTTACTTTGGATGAGCTGAATGCTGAGCTTTCACTCGTGGGGTCCTGGAGGGCTGCAGTTGTTTGGGTTGCAGTGATTGAGTTATCACAGGGATTGGATTGGAGGCTGTGGGAGGGCAGAGCCAGCCCAGCTCGACAGAGAAATGAGGATCCAGAATTAAAAGCCACAATCCTTGCTGTCACCATCATTCCACACATGTGAGCCCAGGGATGGGCTGTGCTGCTGTGGGGAGTTCTTCTCCTGCATCCCAGGGTGAATTCCTGCTGCCCAGGCCATTGACCCCAGGGAAAAGTGTCCAAGAGCAGCCTCGAGGGCTGGTGCATCAGCACAGCCCGTCCCACGTTCCCTCTGTGGTTCTGCTCAAGGAAAACAGCTCAGCAGCTGGAATGAAAACAGAGTCTGGTTGTTAAAAACAGGGATACAAAGGGAACACCCGGGCAGGGATCCTCCTCTCCTGGACCTTCCCCCCAGGAGCAGCTGCCTTTGGTCTCAGGGGCTCGTATAAAAAGAATTTACAAATTTAGGGCTCGGATCCCTTAGCAGAAGAACACTGAGTGTTCCTCCAAGTGCCCAGCTGGGGGGTTTGAATCAAAATTTAGCATTTAACTGGGTCAGGGAGTGGCTTGGGAAAAGACCAGTGCTGTGCAGAGGTACCTGTTCAGCAGGAGAAATGGGGGTGGGTGGGGGTGTCTTTTGAGGAAAGAGCTGGATCTCACATCAGTTTTTTCCTTATTTCCTGCCTGTGCTCATATTTTTGGTATTATATTTCTCAGCATAAAATAGTAAAAAGGTATTTTTAAAAAATATGTGTGGTGGCACTTCTGGTGGGGTTTTAGCTGCCTTTTTTTTCCCCATTCGTTAGTGCAGTGATATACGAGATATAATGACATATAAACCACCTGGGCAAGACACCATAAAAATACGGTGTGATTTCCTTGCAAAGCTCCACATTGGGCAAGAAAAAAAGCCCTTTGGGGCTCTCTGGGACTGCCTGTGGGTCCAGCACTCCCCTGATGTTGTTCTGAAGTGTTCTCCTCCCAGGGGATCAGAGCTCTGTGCTGGGGTGCAGCGGTGCTGCAGCTCTCCCCACACGGCAGCCCAGTGGCTGTGCTGGTGTTACTGGGAGGTGACTGGGAGTGGGAAGGTTCCCCCCCAAGGTCACAGGGGCGGCAGCAGCAGCAGCAGCAGCAGAGCTCCTGAGTCACGGTCATGTGCCGGAGCTGCAGGTCCAGTTCTCCTGCTGGTGTGTAACTCCGTAAATAGTAAATATAGACCCAGGCAGGCTCTTCCCTGAGTCAGGAGAGGGCTCAGGAGTGGGGATTAACCCCTTCCCACACCACCCTGGCTGGAGGAGGGGATCCTGTTCTGCCCGGGGGTGGAAGAGTTTTGTTCCCAAAAAAATTTTCCGGAGTCAGAGCAGCGTGACTCAGCTTTTGTGAGCCCGGTGTGTGCACTTTGCCTGTTTATTCCCAGGACAGGCAGTCCCGAGGGAGTCATGTTACGCAGCAGGCTCAGTGTTTATTAACCAGCTCGGCGACTGAGCTAAGAATAACTTTTTTTTTCGGTTGTTTTGTTGATAGTGATTATTTTTTTTCCTTGCTTAGCGCAGTAGGACCCGAGGTGGAAACAGCCCAGAGAGAGGGTTTTCCCAGCAAGTTGTGGGAATATTAAACACTCAGCTATTATCACCTTCCTCCCCCCGTGGCCAGCCACAGCTGAAATACAAAATCAGGGAGGGGAGAGCTTTAAGGGAAGCAAATTGCTGTGTGTCCAAGTGGAGCAGCTCGTGTGAACTCCAGGGATTCAGTCCAGCCTTTGGATGCTTCAGAACCAAGCCTTGCCTGCAGAGTGGTGCTTCCTTCCCTGCCTTCCCCTCCCTGGGGGTTTATTTAGGGGATTTTCGGGAGCGTTTCCTCACTGATCTCTTCATCCCCTCGCTCCATCCTCAGCATTCCAGCCCTGGAGCCCTGTATTGCCACGTGACTGCACGTGACCACCTCACTTTCTGTTCCTGTTTAGCTGCTTGGCACAGAAAGGAGTCCCTTGGACAGATGAATAGATGGCAGTGCTTTAATCAGCTGACGGGGCTGAAAAGCCGCAGAGGGCTGTGATTTATTCTCTTGGATCTTTGATAATTTATTTAGGCTCCCACAGTCTTGTATGCGAAGTTAATACCTGCAGAAATTTATAAACCACTTTTCCCCCTTCCCTTTTATTCCCCCCCTGTGAAGGTTCTAACGCAAATACCAGTTAAGGCAAAACCTCCCTGTGGTTTGAAACGTGCTGGGCAGAAGTGTTTGTTGTTGTGCAAGAGTTGTAAAACATGTTTATTTAGGTGGTGTTTGTGGTCTGCAGCGGGGTTTGTGTTGCACTTGTTCCTTAGGGCAGAGTTGTGACCTCGCACCCACAGCGGTCACTTGTCCCAGCTGCCTTGTTTGGTGACACCTTAACAGCAGAAACCCTTCAGTGGCCACTGCTTAAGCCTTTATGTGGTTTTTCTCTTTATTTTGAACTTAAAGCTGTGTTTGTTCTGGGAGGGTTTGAACTCTAGGGGGGTGTAACACCGGGTTGTGCCATCCTGTCAGCCCCTGGTGTCAGAAGTGACGTGTCACCAGCGAGGGGGTGCCTTTGGCACCGTGTCCAAATGGCTGCTTTATGGCTTGGCTGCTGAAACTCAGAGCTTTTTAGGCTCAGAGATAGCTGTGCTTCCTTTTCTTTCACGTTTCCCTTGGCTTGGGTGATTAAAAAACCCTGGGGCTGTTTTGGAGGTGGGATTTTGGGGCAGCATTAATACCTGAGTTAGGCTTTGGGAGTTAAATGACTCGGCTCTGCTCTGTCACATGCAGTTTAAGCCTGAAGAAAACATGTTTTCATGGCCCTGAAGGTGGGGGAGAAGAGTAGATATTCCCTCCTCTTGTTGCTGATGTCTGTGGGAGCAGCAGTTTGGGATGAGGTCTCATCTCTTGACACACAGAGCTGGGGGCACAAAGAGCTCACGGTCAGCTCGTCCATTTATTGATATTATCTGTTGATAATATTTCCTGTCACCCACCCTGTGTGCTCTCTGTGGGCTGGTAGGAGAGATACAAGGGGGAGTGGCTTCAAACTGGAAGAGGGCAGGGTTAGGTTGGATATTGGGAAGAAATCTCTCCCTGGGAGGGTGGGCAGGCCCTGGCACAGGGTGCCCAGAGAAGCTGTGGCTGCCCCAGCCCTGGAAGTGTCCCAGGCCAGGTTGGACAGGGCTTGGAGCATCCTGGGCTGGTGGAAGGTGTCCCTGCCCATGGCAGGGGGTGGGATGAGCTTTAAGGTCCCTCCCAGCCCATTTTAGGATTCTGTGACATGAAGAGCTGCATCAGGACCCTGTGCAAGGTGCATGGACTGACAGCAATCCACTGATCCTCCAGGGGGAGAGGCCCTAATCTCACACTGGGCAGAGATCCCAGATGTCAGCAGCAGGATCCCACAAATGCAGGACAGCTTCTGCAGGCTGTGGATGGAAAGACCTGGAGTTCCCCATGTCTCGTTCTGCCCCACTGAGAGCTGTGCTGCATCCATCAGACAGCATCAACACCTCCAGCTGCAGCACAGTCACACTTGGCAAAAATAAAGGGGGAAATAGGTGATGCTGCATTTGACAGCTCAAAAAAAAAAAAAAAAGGCATTAGAAGACTTCTTTCAAATTAGTTGTTAGCGTGAATTAGTTCTTGGCAGTGGGAAGGAGGGAGGGGAGGGCTGGCTGGAGAGGATTCGATCAGCTGAGCTCCTGGAGAGGAGGGACAGGGAAAACCTGCCCTGCTCACCTGCCAGAGGCTGTGCAGGGGCTGATCAAAGCTTTTAGTTGCTCCTGAGGCAGAATCTGTGCTGCTGTGGTGGTAAAACCACTACAGAGCAACATTCTCCTGGTAAATGCCCTGCCCAGTGTGTTTGGTGTCCTCACAGCACAGACCTGGTGGTGTACTTGGAGACTTGCATTTTTATCTTCCTTTTGACCCACAAAGCAATGTGGGAATTGGGCAGAAAACAACAGAAGGTCCTGCTTGGTTAGTTTGGGTGGCAGTAACAGTGTCCTCACATCTCTGTGGAGTTGTGTGAAAGTTTTACTCTTTAAAAAGCAATTTGAGTGTGGTCCCAGAGAAGGAATAGGAGGTGTTGCAGAAGTTGGTGTTTAGGATGGGATGTTTTTGGGCTGTACTCAGCCCCCTCATCCCCTCTGCCACATTTTTTGTTTGATTTTGGTTTATTTTTCCTTCCTTTTTTTCCTGAGGCTGGGAAATTCCTGGTCAGATTCTTTCTAAACTATTATTTTCATTTGCCTTGTGTTACATTTTGATCAGCAAGTGATTAGTTGGGGGTTTTATGTCTAGGGATGGAAAAGAAAGAAAAAAAAAAAGACTTAACACAGGTTATCCCCTGTGCTGGGCACAGCCCGGGCACCTCCAGCCCCGGGGGCACCACCGGGACCCTCCGGACAAGGAGGACACGGAGGGGCTGGAGCGAGTGCAGGGAAGGGAACGGAGCTGGGAAGGGGCTGGAGCAGCAGGAGGGGCTGAGGGAGCTGGGGGGGCTCAGCCTGGAGAAAAGGAGGCTCAGGGGGGACCTTCTGGCTCTGCAATCCCTGACAGGAGGGGGGAGCTGGGGGGAGTCGGGCTCTGCTCCCAGGGAACAGGGACAGGAGGAGAGGACACGGCCTCGAGTTTAGATTGGATATTAGGGAATATTCCTTCATGGAAAGAGTGATGAGGCACTGGCACAGGTTGCCCAGGGCAGTGGTGGAGTCCCCATCTCTGGAGGTGTTCAAAATCCGTGTGGATGAGGCCTCTGGGGACATTTTTAGTGGTGTCCTTGGTTGTTCTGGGGAAGGGTTGGACTCGAAGATCTTGGAGGGCTTTCCCAACCTTAAGGATTCTGTGATTCTTGAAAGAAAAGGCTGTGTCAGACTCCTGGCTGGATGTTGTGCCACTACAATAATAGCTGTTTAAAAAAAATATATAATACTGTAAGTTCTAATGTTTTTGTTCAAAAAGAATGAGGAAAAAGGCGCTCTGAAAAGTTATTTCTAAATGTCTCGTTAAAACGCGTCATCGGCAGAGCTCCACAGCCCCAGTTTATTGTGACTCTGGGCAAACAGCACTGGGGAGAGCATCTGGTGGCATAAATTGTCATAGCCCATGGAAATGAAATGGGTGGAACTAGGAAGAATTTGCAGAGCCCATGATCTGCCTGTAGCCATGGCCTGCCTTCCATCTGGGATGATTCCTTCGCTGCGCCGGAGACGCTTCTGGTGAATACACTCGAGGTTGTTTGCCTGATTTTGGAGGATTTATCAGCCCTCTCTGCAGTTCATGCTTTCCTTGAAAACCAGCCCAGAGGAGGATTTTGGCAATGCTCTATGTGTGGCCAGGGCTTTGGACACGCAGGGTTTAGTGTCGGGTGGACGTTTCCCTTTGCTTGTTCTTTGCTGCGGCGCTTGGGGAGCTCACTTAATAAATAGGGGTAAACTCTGACTAACTGAATAATGAGTAAGTAACTGGTACTTAACAGAAGTAAATTACTACTGTGAGAGGTAGCATTGAAAACTTGGTTGGGTCCTTGTGGAAGGTTTTTCCGTTGCGATCTTGTCGTCTTTATCTCCGTGTCAATCACTCCGTGTGATAACGTGTTCCATTCCTATCTTTGGGGGATGAATCGTTGAATACACTCATTTTATATTGATTTTTCTTGTTCCCTGGCAGGCTCCTTACCCCTCAGGACAGAATGCAGCTCCAACCACGTTGGTGTACCCTCAAGCCCCTCAAACAATGAACACCCAGCCTCAGACCCGCTCGCCGGTAAGGAGCCCACGGCGGCGTTTCCTCCCGTTCTTTCTTCCTCGTTGGTGTGTTTCTCTGTCTGTGTGTGTCTGTAGCACGTGGCTGGTTCTCTGAGAAGCCCATTTTACTGACCTGGAAGCACATTCCAAATGGCAAACCTTGCCTGAGTTTTTCAGACACTGTCCTGGTAGGGTAATTTTCCTTCTAAAGTGGCTAAAGAAGCGATGGAGGGATTCTCATCTACTTCAAATAACATGATTTGTTTTTAGCCTAGTTGCTTTCAGGTTCACTTCATTGTAGAGTTCAGGTTCATTCCCAGAACCTTTTTCTTTTCTTCTTTTTTGTTTTTTTTCTTTTAATTTTTTCTTTAAGGAAGTGTTTTGTGCAGGGATAGACCAGAGATCAAACACCAGCGATTCTCTGCGGCAGCACTCAGTGTCCAGTGGCTCTGGGCATTGCCCCCAAATCAGTGCCACTGATCAGTTCTAACCCTGGAGGTGCTCACATGTGACCTACAGCTTCTGTGTACTCAGATCTTTTTGTGCTGAGCCCCCTTTTTCATCCAGCTTTAGGTCTGATTGTCCTCCACAGTCTGGTTTTTTTGGGGTGTGTGTTTACTGTGATACCACTCTGGGATTGTAGGACTTTGGTTCCCCAAGCCAGGCTCTTTTGGGGAATCTCTGCTTGTAGTAGAGCTCCACATGATGTTAGGAGACCCTCCCAGGGCAGCAGAGGCTTAGCCCAGCTTCTGGAGGCGAGGTGGCTTCCCATCACCACCTCCTGAGCCTCCATCAGCGGAGGGAGCAGCCCCACATCCTGTGCTGTGACACCTTCGGGTTACCCACCCTGCTCCCTCCCCAGCACTCTTCTCTTCCTAGAGTAAGGTAAATGCTGCTGAAGCAAAGTGAAAGCCTTGCAAGACAGAGGAGTTTGTCCCCAGAACAGGTAGAAACAGTTGTAGAGGGGCAAGAACCCCCGGTGTGCAGCCACACCGATGTGCTGGCCTGGCTTCTGCAGGTTCCAGGGCAGTCAGTCCAGCAGGGTTTGTGCTGAGGCCCATGGACCTCTGTGCTGATAAAACAAGCCAATTAACACCAATTTTAGAGTTCTGTGGTGTGGACAGCTGGGAATTTGTCCTTAGTGCCCCATTCTGATCAGTAATGCAGGACACAGCTGGTAAAACCTCTTTCCTCAGTAAGTATAATCACCTTTTTTCTTTAATTGTTGCAAAGCACAGCTAAATTGGTGTGGTTAGAACTGGAGCAAAAACCTGACTGAAGAGCTGCATCTCTAAACCAGTTTTTTTGACAGCCCAGCAGAACAGTGCCAATACATTGCACAGACAACTGGAAGAGGAGGAAGGTTTTGGAACAGAGTCCGGTTTACAGGTCCCTGGCTGGAAGAGGCTGGATAAAATACTGCATTGTAAGCAATATAACAAACTGTACTCCTTCTTGCAGGCAACTGTGCCCATGGCACCCTTTTTATTTCTTCCTTTCTTTATTTATTTTTTTATTTTTTTTTACCACATCTTTTTTTGTTGGCTACAGAAATGCACTGATTTTGCTTCTTTGCTGAGAGCACGAGCTGCCGTGGCAGCCTCTGCCAGGTGAGGTGGTGACAAAGGTCCCAGGGTGACACAGGGTCCCAAACTGAGTTACAGCTGGGGGGTCTGGACAGAGAGCAGGGCCCCTCGGGGTTTGTCACCCCACAGAGAGCACCTGAGGAGATTCGGCCAGAAAGTACCAAATTGTAGGGCTTTGGCCCCGTTCCTGAGATCTCGAGGAAGGATTTTTGTCTGCAGCCATCAGGCATTTTTCCCTGTTTTTTTGAGCTCTCCTGTGTGCAGGTTTTGCCATCTGCTCTGCTGTGACCATCTCCACCCCATGACTAAAAGCTGCTCCCACCCATCACATCTCATTCCACCTCCCACCCCAAAGCAAATGCAAGACTGGCCCGGGCCGGAGCTACTCCTGCATTTTGTTCTGGGCTTGATTTATTTGTGTTTTTTTTTTTTAATTTAATTGTTATTATATTTTATTTCTTTTTTAACCATCCTTTTTGGTGGTGAGGGCAGGGTGATGAGGGAACGAGGAGGGTGGTTTTGCCATCCCTGGGCTCGCACAGCACAGCCCCGTGTGGGGCAGGATGGATGGATCCCAGCCCCGCTTCCTGCAGGGACTGGAGCTTCCTCCATCCCGTCCTGCATCCCAGGGCCGTTGGAATTGCAGAGCTCAGGCTTTTCTGCTCCTCCCAGGACAGCAGCCTTTGCAATCCCAATTGGCTTTGTGTTCGCTCCCCACTCGCATCGCTCTGATAGCGGGAATGGTGAAGTGCAGCTCCAGCTGGGCAAGGAAAACAAAATCCAGGTCCTTCAGCATGGCTGGAATTCATCCCTGCTCTCCTGGCCATTCCAGCCCTGAGCACCAGGGGGTTTGAGCACAAAGTGTCCAATCCTAGGAGTTCTGCCCCAAAAAGACGTGCCTGGAGAGGGTGTGTGAGCGATCCAGGAGGGGTGTGAGGTGTGGGCCAACATCCCCAGGGAGAGAACATTCCCTGTGCCCACACAGGACTGTAGGGAATGAGGGGGCAGGAAGGTTGGACCCAGGATTTATAAAGTTTTCCTGTCTGCTGTCTTCATCAAACAGAGAAAAAACAATCCCAAGTGTGAATTTTAATCAGCAGTGACTACAGTTTGTTCTGTTGCTTACAGCTACTAATAGGAATAATTCCTATCAACCTGAATTATTTAAATAAAAAACCAAGAGCCAGTGGTGACCAGTGCAAAATAGATGAGGCATTTTTCACTAACTTGGAGCTTTTATTTGATTTCTTCATTTTTTTCTTATAACACATTACCTTCCACCACAGAGTATATTCCAGCTTCTTCAGATATAAACCTCCAGCTTTAAGGACAGTGAGAACAAATCTCTGTGGAACAGGGATAGGACAGGTGCTTTGGCCCTGAAGTGAAGCAGCACAAGGTTTTTGCACCCCGTCATTCTCTTTTTGGGTGGTTTTTTCCACTGGTGTGGAACACAGAGCGTGTCACCCCACGGGAAGGCTCAGCCCTTCCAGGGGACCCTCAGTCCCTTTTCCCGAGATATTTGAGCTGGTTTGGGGCGAGTTCTTCAGGGAAAGAGGGACTTGAAGTGCTTTTAGCTCCTGAGACTCATCCAGGTGCCTGTTTCTCCTCATCCACAGAGCCACTGTCCCCTTCCCACCTGGAGCCTCAGGAGGATGGCAGGAGGCTCCGAGTCCTTCTCTTTTATTAAAGTTGAAATTTAGCTTTTTAGTCTTACAAGGTGACCAGGCTTTGTTTTTTTTAGTCTTTAATCTAAAGCTTAGGGAAAAAACTCTTTGGTGAACCAGTGCAGGTCATTCTTTATAAACCCTCGTGCCAGAAATGGGCTGTGGGTGCAAATTTGCTCCTTTCTGAAGGGTTTTGTGACTCTCCATCCAGGAGTCACCGTGAGGTGAAGGCAGAAGGAATATATAAACACCAGTATTAGCAGTGCTTGGAAATCTTAGATCTAGGCAATTAAAGTGTTTATAAAGGAAAAAAAAGTCAGCTGGGCCAGTGGATATTTATACTTTGCTTCATGTTTGATGGCATTAAAATAGACGGAAGGGCTGCATGTGAACCCTGGCCCACTTTTCCTCCCAGAAAAACCCTTTTATTAAGAAAACCAATAATTAGTAGCCAGTTTTGATCACTGTTCTCAGGCAGAAATGAAACCACAGGGAGTCCCTGAGTGAGCAGAGATGTGTCTTAAGTCACTGAGCCATCACAGTAGAGGCACGTGGGGGGTAAAATCCACTCTGGCTCACTAGTTTTGATTGTTCCAGTTAATTATTGGGGCTCTTATCAGTAGGTTTCCTGCTCTCATCATGGAGCTCTGCTCATTACACTGAGAATTAAAAGGTTCCAACACCTAAAACTCAGCTCTGGAAGAAGACACCTTGTCATCTTTATTTATCTTTTCCATTTCTTGCATTCATTTTTATTTCTATTTTAACAATCAGTTCCTTCTTGGGAAGTGCTTTGAATGTCGACTGAGCATGTTCAGCTGGGATTATTTTCCTCCGTGTTTAACCCCGGTGGGTGGGAAGTGACTCAGAAGTCTGAGCTCAGGGCTGGGAACCAGGACCTGCTGTTCTCCATCCAGGCTCCACTGCTGATGCCCCTCGGTGGGGACACCATGGGATAACCTGGTCCTTCTCTTTCAGAGGGGGTGACAAATCCCACTCGTTAAGGAGGGGTTTGTTGTGATCCTGATGGAGAAAAACCAAGCTGGAAATGAAGGAGCAGGGGGGGTGTGTGCAAGGGATCTCTGCTCTGCCCTGCAGGGATGTCCCCCAGCCCCTGACACAGGTCACTACCTGTGCCTGGCTCTTCCCCGCTCTCCAGCCATGAGTGTCCACCCTCAATCCCACAAATACCCGGATCTGCCGAGTCCAGCTGCTTTAACCATCTCCCTCCACCTTAAACAGTTTCCAAACCCGCACTGCTGCTTGTTTTAAGTTGGTTTTTTTGGTTTTCTTTTTTTTGGTTCCATGTTCTTCTCCCAGGCAGGGTAAGGAATGCCTGCATCCCTACACTTAGAGTGCCTGTAGGATTCCCGGGAGCTGCTCCCCCCAGCTCCCATCAGCGCAGTCCCCACGTCCACCCCACACCCCTCTCCCCGTCTGTCGCTGTCCCGCAGCAAAGCTTTTGAGTGTGTCGTCGTCATTTTATTTTCTGTGGGTTTATTTTGGCATAGACTGTGACATTTTGGTTCGTTGTGGTGTTTCTGACTCTTTGTGCCTTTCCTTTTGTGTTTGTTTCTCCCGCCTTTCCTCAGTTTGCAGCGGGGCCTCGACCTGCCCATCACCAGGTACAGTACCTGCCCCTTGTTATCACCCTGCACTAATTGCCTGGGGGGGTTTGGGGGTGGAGGTGACTCACCTACTAACTCAGAGTGGAGGAAACCACCCCTTTAGTAGCTGCTAGCACGTGCATAACCCTCTAACGAGCTGCCTGCAACGCTGAGTAACACAACTCACCCCCGGGGTCACTGCTCCCATCAACCACCCCCTTCCCTAGGGAAGGAGAACCTGCAGGGATCCTTGCCAGGTATGTGGGAGATTTGGTTTTCTGCCTCCTCACATCACTGAACACTTTTTGTGGCCATTTCCCGAACTGATCAGTGGATTGAGTTGCCTGGAGGTGTCAGCTGAGGAAAATCCTGCTCTTCCAACCGGGAGCAAAGCAAAGGACTTCCCTGGTGCCTCGTGTGTTTGTGCTGCACCTGGTGATCTGCTGCCATTGCCCTGCCTGACCTTGGTAGCACTTGGCCCAGGAAAGCCAGACATGGAGGAATCTTTCAGTATCTCTGTTTGGGTGACTTGGACTTTGTAAGGAACCACTCGGTTAATAAGAGGAAGGATTGGGAATAGCTCTGGCCCGTGGAACTCAGGGGTGGCAGAATTACCCTGAGGACCTCTCTGGTGTCAGGACAGACACACAGGTCCCTCTGTCCCTGCCAGAGTGTCTAAAATTACCTTTCCTATCAGCTCCCCTGTTCATCTTTGCCAAAACTCTTTCCCCTGGGAAGTGATGCTGCTGCTTCTTGTAGCCCTGGAGGGGACAGAGGTGGTAGTGTTGGGTGGGAAAGAGGAGCAGAGGTGTGACAGGAGCAGATTGGGTTGTTTCCATGACATTCTTGGCTTGGAAGGAGCAGGTTGTTTCCACCAAGTTAATAGGAAAAAAAAAATCCCATTAACTCCAGGGGTGTCAGGGCAGGGGCTCGAGCCAAGGAAGGTCATTTTGTTCTTGCTGTTCCTGAGCAGTTGAACTGCAGGGGTGAGCACTGTGGGGATAGTTGTGTCTCAGGAGAGCAGGTGAGTGTTGGGTGGGCACAGACACCCAAAAAACATCCTCCTCCTTGTTCCTTCCTCCCCAGGGAGCAGCCTGGGGGCCGTGGGAGCTGTCCAGGGCAGGGCAAAAAAGGGCTGAAAGAGTAAAATTTGCACTTGTTTGCTCCCAGGCAAAGCTCATGGGAGAGAGGAGGGAGTGATTTCTGTGCCTGGCTGGGATGGCATGGCCAGGAGTGCTGGAGGAATGTTTGCAGATGGCTGGGACACGTGGGGAATGAGGGGATTAGGATATTGTTTAGATACTTCTGTTCCTGACCTTAACATCAGGGCTATGTTTGCTGAAGATCCATCTCTGCTCTGAAACTCCTCAGTTCTTTCACAGGCACTGGGTGTATTCAGTGTGAGCCAGTTGATATTCCCCTCAAACCTTCTGAGCTCACTGAGCAGCTTTTGGCCCAGCAGTCTGGAGGCAGCACAGCCTTGGAGGAAACACCTCAGCGACTGGTGGCTTTACTGGTGGGACTCTGCCACCAGTCTGTCAGAATTTGATCTAAAACTTGCCTTTGGACCCAGTTCTTACCCTGCCTGCAGGTTAAAATTTGTAATTTCCGAGTGTTTCCTCGATTTTATCACAGATTTTTGACTCTGTTACATTTGAATCTGCTTAGAATTATCTGCCAGAAGCTGTCACCACTGGAAACACATTCCAGGCTTTATTCCCAGTTACATCTGTCATGTGCTGGATCAGGAGAGGCTCAGAGAAACCTGGGCTGTAGATGTTTATTTCTTTTAATCCAAAACTCTCCACCCCTGGTGTGGATTGGGAGTGGACAGAGGGATTTTGGTCACTTCTTCATCCCAAACCCAACACTCAGAGGATGCTCCAGAACAACATTTAAAGATGTTTAACCTGTGTAACGTAAGCAGAGGGCTCCAGGCTGGGATTTGTAACCTCAGAAGTGCTCAGTGAGTAAATTGGCCATAGCAGGGTTAATATTTGTTGCAACAACTCAAAATGCCCTTCGAAGGCAGAGGCAGAATTGCTGCAATTCCCCATGTCCATCCCAGTGGATTTTATTGACATGTGCCTCCTCCTGATTCCGGGTCTCTTGCAGGCAAATAATGGGTTGTTCTTTAATGTTGCTGCCTGAAATTATTAGATCATAAAAGCACTCCAATTAGCATGATTTCAGCACCTGAAGCTGAACGGCAGCTTTATAGGCAGGGTTTTTTTCCAGATGGGAATTCCTGTCCTGTGTTGGATAGGTATAGTTGGTGGAGCCAGTTAATGCTGGAGAAAGTGTGATCCAGGAGGAAATATTAGAGATTTAGGGTGTTACAGTCAGAGTGGATGAAGTGAAATGAAACAGCTGCAGGAGTTGTGACTGAAAGTTAAACGTGTATCAGTAATCCTTGATTCCCAGATCACACACCGAGAGAATCTGCTGGAAAACTTTATAGGAGAAAGAAAACAGACCCTGCAAAGGGTTTTGGGCAGTATTTCCAATGCACCCTCAGCTTGTGTTCTTCCTGAAATGGCCTCAGCTCCTCCCTGCCTGGGATTGCTGCTCCATTTCCCACTTTGTGCATGGAGCTTCCCTGGTTTTAATTCCTAACTGAGGCTCTGGAGTCACTTTGTTGCTTCTGATGCTCAGGAAGCACAGCTGAAAATAGCATTTTTCTTCTAATCTGAGCTCCAAAATGCAGGTTTTTGTTAACATTTGACTCCGCTTATAAAACCTCACATTTAAGGAGCGACTTGGGGAGCGTCTGGGTGACTTTAAAACTGGGTGCCAAGGTAATTAAAAACAGAAATCAGAAGTGTAAACTCAGATGTCGTCGTTTGCTTTTTGACTTTTAGCTGTGTTTGAGCTGAGGTTGCTGCTCGTGGCAGTCTCACTTCACTTGGGCTCGCTGGTGCAGTTGGTTCCAGTTTTAGCTCAGGGTTACTCGAGTTCCTCTGGGTGGAATTTGTACAGCAGAGAATGGGCTGGGCTGGGTGCAGAAGCTCTGGGATTTGGAGAGGTTGGGATTTCACTCCCTGAGCTGACTCCACTGTCGTTTTGCAGCATCCTGGGGTATTTCGAGTCAGGAAGTGATGGGAAGTGGCTGCCACATCCCCTCCCTGCCTGCACCCAGCGTGGGGAGGAGCTGCCGGTTCTAAACCCCACAAAAAGGCCTTTTCCTCTCAGATTAATCATTTAATAAATAATAAAACTGGGAGAGCCTGAGGAGGGCAAACAAGTCTTGCCTGGTGCCCAGAGGGCTGTGCTGAGGTGCTGATGCTCACTGGGGAATGTGGAGCTGGGCATTTGTGCTGCCACTCCTGCTCCTGGCACCAGCTAACAAGTGATGGGAGGAAAAGGCCTCAAGGTGTGCCAGGGGAGGTTTACATTGGATGTTATGGAAAATTTCTTTATGGAAAGGGTGGTCAGGTGTTGGAACAGGCTGTCCAAGGCAGTGGTGGAGTCACCATCCCTGGAGGGATGTGAAAGCCACGTGGATGTGGCTCTTGGGCACATGTTTAGTGGTGAACGTGGCAGTGCTGGAGGAATGGTTGGTCTTGATGATCTTGGAGGGCTTTTCCAACCCAAACAATTCCATGATTGTGTGATCTCCAGGCTGCAGCTCCTCAGCTGAGCCCGGTGCCCGTGCTGAAGTTGGGAATGTCAAATCCAACATCCATCCGCAGGCAGACGGTTCCTGTGCAGGCACCTCCTCCTCCCCCTGCCAGCCCAGGCTCAGGTTACCCCACCAGCTTCCTGGTGGCACCAGAGTGACTAAAAATCAGTAACAGAGCTATGAGAAGCTTGACTGAAGTGCAGAGCTTGGGTGACAACTTGCTGAACTCTCCTTTCTCTTCCTTTCTCCACGACCTTCCCCAGGGCTCCGTGGACCCATCACAGCATCCAGCCTTGGTCCAAACTAGGAAAAAAAACAGCTGAGTGCCCATCTTCCCTGGGCTGAGCTCGGCACAGGGTTGTTTTCAGTGCTCTCACCCCAGGTTTCTGGCTCAGTGCAGGTTTTGGGGTCTGCAGGGTGATCACAGGGGACTGGGCTCTGTTTGATCATTGATTTTTCCACTCGACAACTTCTCATCTGGGTGCCTTCAGCAGCCTCTGGGCACGGGGGAAGGAAATGAAGAAGGTGATGATTAATAACCAGATATTGGGGGGGTGTATTTAAGCAGTGACCGAAGGGAATGGCAGGGAATTGTGGAGGGGTGGGCAGGAGGTCAGAAGGGAATTTCCTTGAAATTGTTGTTAATTCCTCTGGCACAAACAGCAGGTGTGTGTCTGCAGCAAGGTGGAAAGGTGGAAAATGTGGTCAGCACGGGGATGCTGTGCATGGAACAGGTGACATCCAGCAAGGCTCTTAGTGCGAAGGAGAAGGGGTTATTCCATAAGGTGGGAGCTGAACCCAGTGCAGCCTCCAGATACACCCCTGAAGTTATGTCCAGTTAAGGAGTTTTGGGAAGCACTGGGGAAACCCTTTCTGGAGCCTGTGTGCAATTCTGCTTTTGGATTTTCCAGAAGAGCTTCCTTGAGCAGGGAGGTGAAGGATCTGCTGGGATGATGATGGGATTTGCTTGTGCTCCTCTCGAGGGATCAGGGCAGCAAAGTTAAAGCCAACATTGCCCAGTAGAACTGATTCCAGGCTGATCCAAGAACTCCCTCTCAGCCTTGGACAGGTAAGGGATGGGACATCCCAAGGACACAACCCAGGGCTGCACTGGTTGCTGAACAGCCATAATTTGATGTCATCAGACTTAGCAGGGCTTTGTTTTTGAAGGCAGGAGTCGAGGAAGGGCTGGTGTAACACAGAGTTTCTCTCAGAAGCCTTGCTGTGGTTCACTCTGCTCCTGAGGGGGTCCTGTGTGTGCTCCACCCCAAATCCTGCACTTCCAGGAAGAAATAGAGTCCAAATCTGTCAGATTTTCCTGTTCTTCCCTGGGGCATCATTTGCATTACCTGGAGGGGTCTGTGCAGGGCACTTGGACCTTGCAAGATGAATTTTTTGACAGATCAAGTCAGAACAGCAAAACATTTCTAAGCATGAATATTGCTGGCTGAGCTCTGGAGGGACAGGGGTGAGGGTGGAACATAAACCAGTTTGCCAGCCAGGTGATACTGGTTTAGAACAGCCAACTTCCCCCACGGCTCAGATGCTCCAGTACCGGATTTTCCTGAGAATCCTGGTTTTATACTGGAAGTGGAGTCATTAAACAAGTCATTAAACTTTGTCAGACAGGTCTCAGCTTTGGTGCTTCCAAAAGCTTCTGATGGTCTTGTTTGGAATAAGGGATCTGCTGTTCCTCTGGCTGCTCTGCCAGGGATGGAATTTCCTTCTGTCTCCATCTCTGGAGCTGAGCTGGCTCTGTGCTGGTGTGGGCTGTGCAGAGGCTTCTGAGAGGGTTTTCAGCACAGAGTTTGCTTGTCAGAGATCCTCCAGTGCTGTGGAACAGCCCAGCACTGCCCTGGGGGTGTTCAGTGCTTGTGGAAGAGCAGGGCTGTGCCTCACACCCCATTTCAGAGCACACATCCCATCCTTCCCTCTGCTCCGGCGATGAGCACACCCAGCTCGTGTGAAATGGAGCTTCCAGAGTGTCCCCCCTCGACTCCCCTCAGGATCCTTTAGGAGCAGTTACCAGGGATGGAAATGAGCAGCTTTCCCTAAGCAGGCAGTTCCTGTTGCTGTGAGTGTTCCCTCAGGTGTCTGTGTGGTGGGAGCAGGTTCCGTGGGCGTGGTGGGAACTCGAGGAGCAGGTTTGGGTTCGTGTCTGGCTGGCACTGGTGGAGTCTCCCCGTGGCTTTTCCTGTGCTGCCTTGTGGATGGAGCTGCCATCAGCTGCTGATGGAGGTCTTGCTTCAGCCTCCAGCCCCATTTTCACTCTGCATAAAAACCCTGTGGGGACTGTGGAATTTCCCACCACCTTGGTCAGACTTGTGCTGCCAACAGGTTATAAATAACCATCAACCAGTGATTTGCAGTGAAATAACAAAAGACTTTTGCGCTTTTTTTGTGTCTTTGGATGTTAAAAAGTTGCATGTTCTGGTGATTCTCACCATAAATTCAGCACCTGCCCCTGGTTCCTGGGACATCTGTGTAGTTCCCCCCCTCTCACAGCCCCAGCGAGGCTGGAGCAGGACCATGGCAGGGTGATGCTCTTCTGGTTTTCCTTCTGCTCCCTCATTCCAAACTTCTCTCCCCAAACAGTTGCCTTGTCCTGGTTCAGGTCACAGTGTGCTGGGCACAGTTCTCCATCCAGATTAACAGGGCTGGACATAAAATCATTGAGCTCCTCTTAACAGCGCCTGGATTTCTGAGATGGAGTCATCCATGGCTTTCCTGGAGAAATCATTTGCTGTGGGGAGCAGCTCAGGTGTTACAGAGTCTTCAGCAACACCAGAATGACCATTTGAAGCTCATTGTCATGGCAAGGATAGAGGCATCAGAGCTTCCTTCCATCCTCCCTCATCCTCCCCGAACCCAGGGTGGATAATCCCAGCTCATTCCCTCATTCCTCAGTGCTCATCCCTCCCTTCTCTTCTCACCCCTCCTCACACAGTGGCTCCCAGACTGTTCCCATCACTGCACAGCAGCCAGCAGGGTTTGGTGTGATGTATTCTGACCTAATTATTATCATTAATTTTTTTGTAAGCAGTTAAAATATGTGGCATTTCTTACCCTCCCAGTCTAATGGAGAGAAATCCACGCTTGGAGCCAGGATTTCTGCTTTATCTGCTCCCTCTGTATCACTGCAAGAGACCAGACAGGAGAAACATTTGTTGTTTTAAGAACAGAGTAAACACAAAGTCTTCCTGTAGTGTCACATCTCCTGCAGTCAGTCACGGTTTGGTTGGTGTTTTCCTTTTGTTTTTTAAACTTTTCTGGACAAATTTTATCTGGAGTTATAAAAGTTTCTGACCCTGTGGGATTCTGAGACTCCTCAGTACCACTTTTTCCTCGGCAGTTCGTGCAAGGGGTGATGCAGAGCAGGGCAGGAGGTGGCTGGAATTGTGTGAGTTAGGGTGCATGTTGATCCTGTTCCTTCCTGTTGATCTGTAAGCTGTTCCATTGGCTTTCTTTCTGTTTCCTGCTGCTTTCTTGCTTCGTTATTGAAGGGAGGATTCAGACCTATACAGGTAACTCCAACTCCTGGTTCTGCATGGCATAAGTGTCTCACCTGTACCATTCCTCCGTCAGTGAATGCATTTCTTGACCTCCTGACTTCCAAGACTCCAAAGCCTCTCCAGAGCCAGGCGTTCCAGCCCTGGCAATGCTCCGGCCCGGCCAGGGGGTTGCTTGGTTTCCTGGCCCTGCTCCATCCACCTGGGGCATCACTTCATCCCAACGTGGTAGAAGAGTTCGGTGCCACCCTGGGACGAGTTGCCACCCTTTGGAAAACGGGGCAGGACGAGTCTCCTGGGTCAGTCAGGGGAAAGGAGAGGCACGAGGTGCCTCTGGCCACTGGGAAATTCCTGCCTTTTAGCTCTTCTGGAGGTACATTGGAACAGTTGCCTTGATCTTTTATTTCCCTGGAGTATTTATAAAGGTGGATTTTTTAGCAGCCAACCCACCTTTTAAAAAAAAAAAAAAAAAAAAAAAGGAGACGAACTCCTTTTCCCAACGTTCGCTCTGAAAGTTGAGCTGTAAAATTTGATAGCTACAAACTAATAATAATCATTGTTATTAGTTACAAACTAATAATTATTAGTTTGTAACGTTTCTTGCCTTTTTCTGCCTTGTAAAATAGAAAGCCCTGCTGTTCCCAGATAAACCCAGACCGTCCTGCAGCTTTCTGAATGCGTGGCAACCCTTGGAAACTAACATTGTAATTATAATATTGTAATGGTGTTTCTAATCCCTTCCCAGAAAGTCTGACCGGTTCTTGGTTTTCTCTCCTCTCTCCCTTCCCTCTCCCAGTTTTTTCAGAGGCCTCAGATCCAGCCTCCAAGAGCCACCATCCAGAACAGCAGCCCCTCCATCCGTCCCGGAGCACAGACCCCGACTGCCGTGTACCAAACCAACCAGCACATCATGATGGTGAACCACCTGCCAATGCCCTACCCGATGCCTCAGGGCCCCCAGTACTGTATCCCACAGGTAAATCCATCAGCCAGGCACCTGAGGGGCTGCAGAGCCCCCTCTGCTCCGCCTGGGTTGTCTCAGGAGCTGTCAGGAGTTGGTGGGAGGGGGATGTGTCTGTGAAGCCAAGCTGGTGGTTCTGTATTTGGCCTCGTGTGCTAGGGGGGGTTTAGGTTAGATATTAGGAAAAATTCCTTCGTGGAAAGGGTGGAACAGGTTTTGGTGGCTTTGGGCAGTGTTGGAGTCACCATCCCTGGAGGTGTTCAGGAAACATGTGGGTGTGGCACTTGGGGACACAGTTTAGTGGTGGCCCTGGCAGCGCTGGGGGAATGTTGGACTTGGTGGTTTAGAGGCCTTTTCCAGCCTTAGTGGTTCCAGGATTCTGTGGTTCAGCCTCTGTCCTTCCTCTGTATGAAAGTATTTGTTCTGTGCATGGAGGCTGCAGGAGCCCCAAACAACGGGAAACCAAAATATTTGTGCTTTAAATGTATCTAAATTGACTTAATAGATCTACAGTCACTCCAAAACCTTGGGCCTCATAAAACACAGTGTTGCTGAAATCAGGGAGGTGACTCTTCTGCCTCAGCTCTCGAGTCCTCCCTGCCTTGTCTTTACCTTACCTCTCATTATTTTTTCCAACTAACATTTGGGGGAGGTTTCCACTGGATATTAGGGAAAATTCCTTCATGGAAAGGGTGGTCAGGCATTGGAATGGGCTGCCCAGGGCAGTGGTGGAGTCACCACCCCTGGAAGTGTTCAAACGGTGTGTGGATGTGGCACGTGGGGACATGTTTGGGGATGAACATTGGGGGGAGAGGGAATGGTTGGACTCGATGACCGTGGAGGGCTTTTCCAACCTCAGTGCTTTCATTTCTCTGTAACTCCTGAATCTCCCTGGTGGTTTGGGGGGGCTCCACTGCAGGTTCTGTGTGCTCCTGTGTGAACTGATGGTGGTTTTTGTCCCCCCAGTATCGTCACAGTGGCCCCCCGTACGTCGGGCCCCCCCAGCAATACCCCGTGCAACCCCCGGGACCGGGACCCTTCTATCCAGGCCCAGGTCCTGGAGAATTCCCCAATGCCTACGGTAAGTTCTGCTCGCAGACTTCTCACAGAATCTTCCCTGGGTGTGTTTTTTTTTTGTTGTCGAGCTGCAGATTTATAATAACAAGCTGGATTAGCATTTGTTTGAACTTCAAATAGCTGCTAAATTTGGTGGTGTCACAGCCCTGATTATTCACTCCTGAAAAATCCCTACTGCCAGAGCATTGTTTGTGTGAGTGCCTCGGGAAAGGCTGCCCAGGATCACGTGGGACCAGGAATGGGGGCTGTTTCTTAGTCCCTGCTCAATCATTATAATTTATTAAGGTATTGTGGGTACATTTGGCAGCCCTGGTTTCCACTGAGCCCTGCCCTGGGTTTGCTCCCAGGAATTCAGCAGTTGACTTTCTTATCCCTGTGTTCCTTGTTGGGTGTTTAGTGAGGGATGAGAGCAAGCCATGGGTTTGTTCCTGGTTTTGTGCTGCAAAGATCAGTTTAGTGCAGTGGAAGAGTCTGTAACTCCTGCACAGGCTGAAATTTGGCCCTTTCATGGGCGACTCCTGGTGTTGCCTTTTCCCAAGCCAAAAGATTGGGAGATTGTCATAGATATGATCATCAGATGTACATGTATTCAGGGTGTTTGACTGGATTGATGCTGTGCCAGGGAGGGTCAGGTGGGATCTTAGGAAAAGTCCTTCCCCCAGAGGGTGGTTGGCACTGAACAGGCTCCCCAGGGCAGTGGGCACAGCCCCAAGGCTGCCAGAGCTCCAGGAGGGTTTGGACAACACTCTGAGGGACAGGGTGGGATTGTTGGGGTGTCTGTGCAGGGTCAGGAGTGGGACTGGATGATCCCTGTGGGTCCCTTCCAGCTCAGGATATTCTGTGATTGTGTGACTGTCCCAGGTCCTGAGGTTCAAAGCTTCAATAAAACATTCCAGGGCTGGGGATTCCTCCTATCTATGTCTCCTGGTCCTTGACTCCTCCAGTGCCTCCCAGCTCCTCTCCCCTGGGTCCCAGTTTGCAAAGCCAGTGGGTGACTGTCCTTCCCCACCTTTTCTCTTGGCAATCAGCTCTTACAGAAAAGCAGGGAGGTCTTTTCTGAACAATTCCCAGTGTGTTGCCACGTACAATCCATGTCCTCCTGACATCACAGCCCCCTGGGAGGCTTTCCATGGGGTCTGTGTTGGGATGGTTCAGTCAGACCAGCTCCTGCACGCTGTGTTTGAGCTGCAGAGTTTGGAGTCTTGCACTCGTGTCTCTCAGTTCTTCCCTTGCTCATTTATGGCAACGTGTGGAAATTGTGATTGCATCCATCACCCCTTCGTGTGGGTTGATGTTTGAAGGGTTTTCACCCCTCAGTATCAATTTTGAGGCATTTTCTTCTCTCATTGCTACCAGCCCATCACATTCTGTGACCTGCTGGGGGCACAGGTACCATCAGCTTCCCGTGGGCTGGAGCTGTTGGAATTCCAGAGCCCTGGGGTGACTGATTCCCTTCCTTGGCAGAGCTGCAGCTTTGCTTTTCCCACACACAGATCCCTTTGGAAGGGGAGCAAAGCCCCACTTGCTTCCCTGTGTATCATTTGGAAAGGTCTGAACTCTCTTTTTTAATATTTTCCTTCTTTCTGTTCTTTATTTGGTGTGTGTGGAGCTCATGGGACTGCATTGAAAGGTTGCCCTGAACCCTTCAAATCTGGTTCTGCAGTTTCAGAACAGAAGGAGGGAGGGTAATTATGAGGCAGCTGCTTCCTGGTTGTCTATCCTAGAAAAAAACAGAAGGAATATTGCAATGATTCTTCAAATCTGATCCATTAAGTGAGGAAATTGCTCAATATTCCTCATTTTTTTTGCTGTTACAGGTCTGCTTGCTTGCTTCCTGATTAGTCTTGCTTAGTCTTCTCTCCTGTAATTAGGGAAAGGCTCCTTTCTGGCTGTTTTCCTCTCCTGGAAGTGCCTGTTTTTTTGCACAGAAACTTGGAATCTTTCAATCCCAGCTTGTTTTTAGGTTGCTGTGTCTGTGGAGCATCAGTGGGTGAAGCTGGAGCTCTCCATCCTGCAGAGTTTTCCAGGCAGGGAAGGTTTAGCTGAGGAAGGGGATGATGCAGCTTTGTCTGTGCTCATCCACCTTTCCCTCCTGTTCCCTCCTTGCTATTTTTAGGGACTGGGAATGCTCAGTCTCTCAGCAGGTGCTGCCAGGCTTGGGGAACAGCTAAATCTGCAATCCAGGCATGGATAAAGCTGCTGGCAGTGCCTTTTCCCAGAAACCACAGGATTTGTAGCCAGTGTGGCTGCTGGATATCAAAACCATGGCAGGACCTAAAGAAGGTGATGAAGGCAAAACTTGTGAGGATGGACAGTGCATTTTTATAACTCAGTTCTGCAGTTTATCATTCTCTGATATCAGGGAGTTCCCCACAGCGTTGGGAAAGACCTTGAAATGATCTGTGGGAAGGAGGGAAAATAAAACTTGGGTGCTGTAGAAGAGTGGAAGTGATGAAAAGGCAGGAGAGCAGAGAGTGTGGCACTGACACATTCACTTGACTTGTTGCAACAGAGGCTCTGCTTCTTCCCAGAGAAGTTCACTCTTGCTTTTCAGGATTTGGGTTTTTTAAGTATTTCTCGTAAAGGAAGAGTCCTTCCCCGAGGAGCTGCCTGTCTGTCAGGGATCACATTACAGGGGGTCTGTAGAAATGAGGGTAATTCCCACATTCCAGGACTCCCAGGCTGGCTCCTGTCCCCTCACCTGACCCAGACTCTGCTGACACACTGGGCAGCTCCACCAGAGTGTTACTGGGAAGAGTTTGAGGTTCATCACTGTTTTTAAGGAGAGAGGGAGGAGGGTTCATAGAATCCCAGAATGGTTTGGGTTGGAAGGGACCTTAAAGCTCATCCCATTCCACCCCCTGCCAGGGACACCTTCCACAGGTTGCTCCAAGCCCTGTCCATCCTGGCCCAGGGATGGGGCAGCCACAGCTGCTCTGGGCAGCAGTTCAGGATTCCCTGGCTGTTGAGGTGCTGGTGGACACTTCTGTGCCCTGAGGCCTGATCTGAGGTCCTGCTGCCCTACCCTGACCCCCCAAACGAGGTGTTGGTTGAGTCACTGAGCCCACCCCAGCCTGAACCCTTGGAGCACCCTGGTGCCACCCAGGGCTCTCTGCTTTGGCAAAGCTGCCCTGTGAGGCTGCAGACAGGGAGCCTGCCCAGACAGGGAGCCTGCCCAGAGCTGGTGCTCTCAGCTCTCAGCTGGGTCAATCCACCCTTAGCAGTTTCAGATCAGACCGTGCAGGGCTGAGCTCTTTGGCTTTCTTGGGTTTCACCCTTTGCCTGAGATCGCAGTGACCCCTGGTTGAGTTACAGGCACAATCCAGGTTTCATTCCCATTTAAAGGTTAGTTCAGCTGAAGAATGATCAGATATGAATAAATCAGATTGCTCCAGGGGCAAGTGCAAGCAGTCAGTCCGTCCAATATCCCTGCCTAGAAGGGAAAAAACCCCAGCAGCACCTCCCACATCCCCCTGACACCGGATCCCTGGGCAGGAGGCAGCTCTGCTCTGCCACCCTCGTGTCTGGCACGTTTTTAAAGCACTCAGTTATTGAGCCAACCTCATTCCATAAAGGAAACCATAATGAACCATATTGGCTGCTCCAATGTGAGCAGCACCACGGTGAAATTCTTCACTAATCACCGTGGTCGTGCTTTTTGTGAGCTGCAGCACGAGAAGAACATTGTTTGTAATTAAATTTTCTGGTTATGCTTCAAAACAGGCTGCAGTTGACCTTGCAAATTGTTTGTGTGGGTCTGACTGAATTTCTCTGCAAAGGCAAAAAAAAAAAAAATTATAAAGCAGCAACAAACCCACCTGTTTGTCTGTCAGAGGATTCCAGAGGATGATCTTTTAGTGCCTTGATGGTGTCCACAGGCCCTCGGGAACGGATGCACGTGGCCACCTTTCTGCCACGGAAATTAAAACTTCTACAGTGAAATAATTAAATAAATAAATGTTAATAATGAAATAAATGCTAATAATTAAATAATTTTAATAATAAGATAATTTTTAATAATTAAATAAATAGTAATCTCTTGTCTTGCTGAAGGAGCAGCTTCTGGAAGAGCAAACCCAGATCGCTGTTAGAAGTTCTGGGGTTTAGAGGAAGGGAGGAGCCCATGGCCAGTTTTAACCTCCTGTGCTGGCTTTTATTTAGTTCATTAACAGCCAAACTGAGCTTCTCCCTCTTTTCCATCCTTGTTTCCCCCCAGGAACACCGTTCTACCCCAGCCAGCCCGTGTACCAGTCCGCGCCCCTCATTGTGCCTACGCAGCAGCAGCAGCCACCGCCCGCCAAGAGGGAGAAGAAAACGGTGAGTGAGGGCCCTGAGGGACACATTCCCGGTGGGAATGGGAGGTGGAAGGGAATGAATACCCTTCTTGAGCTTAAAACTGAGCTTTGTCGTGGCTGGAGGCCCTGGCACAGGTTGCCCAGAGAAGCTGTGGCTGCCCCATCCGTGGAAGTGTTCAAGGCTTGGGGTGACCTGGGATAGTAGAAGTTGTCACTGCTCATGGAATGAGAGGAGCTTTGAGGTCTCTCCCAGCCCAAAGCATTCCAGGATTCCATGATTCTGTGATTCCCAGAGAGGTTAAGCCTTACCTGTCACAGCCAGGTGTCATCAGACATTGCACAGTGCTGAACTGGGGCCTTATTTTCCATTTTCCCACTCTGCTCTCAGTTTTGGACAACTCAGCCAGTCAGAAAGGAAAAGATTTGTGATGTTTTTTAAATAAACATCGGTGAAAGCAGCAGCATCTCCCTCAGAGCCTGGGATCCTCCCCTGCCTGTGCTGCTGCTGAGAGTATTCCCAAAGAGCCAGGTGGGAATGAACAAACTCAGCTCAGTTTGGGAGAATGTTGGGAATTGGTTCAAAATGACAGAAAAAAAGAAATTACTGAATATTATGCCTTGGAAAAGGTAGAAAACCAGTAAGTTGTGGATGTATTTACAGGCTTGGAAGAACCTGAGCACATCATAGCAGGAGGTAGAGGTTTGGAGAGCACATTCCCACTCTTTCTAATTCACTGATGGGAATTGGAGAGAGGCAGATTAATGGAATTTAAACCCATCTGCTGGTGGATGATGGGGAACAGAAAAGGTGCACAGGGAGAACGTAAGGTTTAAACAGGAGAAGATGGGGGTGGACTTGAACTGGTGAATGAATCATTTGTAAAGATTGAAAAGGAAATTACACCAGTCTGAGTGTGAGAGTGGCTTAGAAATGTTAAAAGAACTGTTTCCTGGGGGAGGGGGAATATAAAAAGGGACATGGGCATGTCTCAAAATGCAGAATATTTGTATCTGGAGTTTTGAAGATGAGCTGAGGTGATTTGGGAGACTGGGAGAGCTGAGCTGGGCTCACAGGAAAGGCCCTTTTTTTTGGGGCTGCCCTCAGCACAGGAACTGCAGCTCTTCAGTCCCCAGGAGTCTCTTTTCAGCATCCCAAACACGACATGCCCAGATCCCCGATGCCATTTAAATGCAGAGCTGATCAGACACGCTCAGCTGGGATTAAGGCAGTTCCATGCCAGCAAAGCCGAGTTCTTTGAGGCAGAAAAGGGATTTTAAATGCCCGAGATGCTTCTCTCTTGAATGTGCTATTTCAGTTTGCTAATTGGTGTTGCAACTGAAGAAATGAGGGAAATTAAAGAAAAATTAAATGTGTTAGTGTTCCCACCCCCACACCCACCATCAGTTGGGTATTTAAGTAACTTGCAGGCGGGGAAAGCTTGTTTGAGTGCCATTGACTCCATGTCAGGGGGAGGAGAGGGCAGCAATTTATGCCAACTCCCAAGTCCTTGTTGCTGTGGTTAATTAAATGTTTTAGCAGGAAAACCCCGTCAAAAGTAAGAGAAGCCCAACATGCTGAGTACCCATGTGTGCTTTTGTGCCTTCACACCCCAGAGTGGAGCAGCCACCCCACGGGACTGAGTGTGCTGGATCACAGAGCCCTTCTGCAGTTTGGGTTTATGTCACAGAACCCCAGGAGGGTTTGGGCTCAGAGGGACCTTGAACCCATCCAGCTCCAGCCCCTGCCATGGGGTGATCATGAGGAGCTCGGGGGTTTCCAGAGGGAAGGGTTCTGGTGTCTCTTGCTTTGCTTGGAGTTGTTTGCTTGGATTTCTGCATGGAATTACTGAGGGTTCAGCCAAGAGCTGTGGAGAAGGTGGGTGGACACAGCAGCTCTGGCTTCAGGTTTATCAGACTCTCTGATTCTTATGGAAGGTGGAAAGCTCTGTTTCACATTATCCCAGACAGTTTGGCTCTTCCCCATGTCCAGGGACATGGATTGGCTCAAGTGTCATTGAGGGTTCAGTGAGTGTGTTCTGGAGTGGTTTATTTTGGAAAACATCTTTTCTTCCCATTGTGGGGCTGTGAAGAGACTCACAAAAACCCACTTGTTTCCTAAGTGCTGCTGAGTTTTGTAGGACTTCAGTTTGTTCTTGCACTTTCCCTTCCCTCCTCCCAGCGTTTTTGTTTGATTCCCTCTGTTTTGGTGGAATGATTGATTTGTTTTCCCCCTTTCCCAGCAGCTGGGTTGGCAAAGTCACAGAGTATCACATTAGGGTAAAATACAGCCTTTTTTTTTTTCATTCTTGCCCTTTTCACTACCTGGCAAGTTTAGCTCTGTACCTGACCTGCCCCCCAAACCCTCTCAGCTGGAGGGAACTCATGTCCCAGCAGCAGAGCCCACGTTTTCAATTCCAAGGGACACGAATTTTAGAACCACCTGGTGTGGTTGATGATTAAATTAGGTTTTGATTGAATCAGGTTTGGAGATGAAGTCATGACATGCCATGCATTTCAAGTTATGGAGACAAACCACATCCCAGTGCTGCTGTGGAGCACCAGCTCATCCCAGCACTGGGAGCACTGGGAGCACTGGGAGCGTGTCCTGTCTGAGGATGGTGGTAACGGGAGGGGGGGACTTGTTTGAATCATTTCTGTGTTCAATCCCCCAGATCCGAATCCGGGATCCAAACCAGGGAGGCAAAGACATAACAGAAGAAATCATGTCTGGAGGGGGCAGCAGGAACCCCACCCCCCCCATCGTCAGACCCACCTCCACCCCGACTCCGCCTCAGGTAACAAAGGTTCCTCCTCCCCGGGGCCTCTGCTCTGCTCTGCTTTGTTGTGCCAATCCCAACTCCTTGAGCTTCCAGACACCTGGATTCTCCCAAACTATCCGTGTTCTGCAAGGATTATTGTTTTTTCCCAAATTTGGTCATTTTCACCACCCGTAGTTCATCAGTGTGGAGCTGTGGAGCTGCTGCAATTCCCCCCTCCCTTTGGATCAGCAGTGGATCTCAGAGCTTGGGAGGAGTTTCAGTGTTAAAGGAGCAGCCAAAATATCTGTGAGAAATGAGATGTTTTCCTGTCAGTCCTGTGCACCTGAGGAAAGTCCCATGTCAGGGATGATTGATTGAATCATGACAGATGATTGATTATACACCTTCACTGTCCAAACTAAAGACCTTCTGCCTCAGTGGTGCTGCTTTAGAGTCACCAGAAGGAGCAGAACTTGGGAATGTTCTCAAAGAGCCGTGATAAATCTCTCTCATGTTTGGCCCCTGTGTGTTCAAACTTAAAACCACATTTTTCTGATGTGGAGAAAAGTCTTAAATATCCCAAGCTGACATTCTCCATAGCTCCTAAATCCCTTCTTGTCACACATCTTTGGGGTCTGACCCTTCGAGTCTCTGCCTGGGGGGCCTGAGCAGAAGCCATGAAGGTTCTCCAGGTGATGGGAGAGGCTGTGGGTCAGAGCCTGGTTGGTGCTGGGGTGGGATTTCTTTTTCTTCCCTGTTGGCTGTTACCAGGTTTTGCCAGCTTTTAGGTGAAACAGCCTATTTTGAGCTGACACCTTCCTATTTTGAGCTGACACCTTCCTTTCCCCTCCATGTGTGAGTGGTTTCCTGCTGCCTGTGCTGAGGCAGAGGCAGGACCTTGCCTGGGGGTTGTGCTTGAGGTTCCAGGAAGGTGTAACTGGGACCACTGAGGTGCAGCAAGAGACCAGTGGGATAGTTGTGGATTTCAGTCATCCCCAGGCTCAGTCAGATCCTTTTGTCACCACCCTGTGCTTTGTCACCTGCTTTCTCCTCCTCCATCGTGGGCAGCAGCCACAAGGCACCAGTTAAACTTCTTTCCATAAGAGGAGACACTGTAGGTGTCAAACATTGGAATCCTGGGGAGATCCTCTTCCCATTTCTTCCTGCTGAACGACTTTCCCTGTTGGAAGTGGGCAGAGCTGGAGCCAGCCAGGCTTCCTGCGGTGTTCCCGCCCGGTGCAGCGAATCCAGGCGCTTCTTCCACTCTGAAATCTATTTTAAGAGACTACAATTAAGTCAACCAGAAGGAAATAAATGTGTTTTGAGAGGAGGTTAACAAGCCTGAATTTTGATCAGCTGTAATTTGTATGCAGAGCACAGCAGTGATGTCCAATCACCTCCTCCAAGGTATGCAAATACTGCTTTGTTTAATATCCAGCCTTCCTTCTGATGAGGTGCTTGGAAGCACTTTAGGTAATCACAGAAGAGCTCTGAAATTGGGCTCCCCAGAAAAAGTTCATTAGAGTAACATAACTGAAAATTTAAGCCCACTTAAGCCAGGAAAATTCCAAGTTATTGTCCCAACAGCTTCTCTAAATCAAGTCTTGGGAGCACCTTTAATATCTGGGATGAAATTAAATAGAGCCTTAATAACTGTGCTCAGGGGCTGAGCTGCAGCAGTGTGGGTGTTCCTGCTTTGAACAGGCTCAGGTCAGGGGATTGTCAATGCTCAGCCACAAGCACAGAGATGCTGGTGGTTCATGGACAGCTCCTGGTGCTGTGCTGGGTTCCACCCCCCTTGGATCCAACCCTGCCAGGTTTGTGGGATTTCCTCTGGTCGGACACTCAGAAGGTGAATGTCCAATCTCAGGGCTTGGCAAGGCATCCCCTCATCATCTCATCAGCATGACTCCCAGTCCAGTGGGATTTCAGAATGACACTAAATTCTAATAAAGCTTCTTTATGTGATCCAGGAATCACATTCATATTTAAATGTTCCAAGCACAGGGGAAGAAAATTCCTCAAGAGCTGCAGGAAGCCACTGCTGTCGACCATTCCCTGTCCCAAATTCTGTATTTGTAGAAGAAACCCTTTTATAATAATAATAGGCTTCCAAATGATCCGTTTGCCCTTTAAATTCAAATTATTTTTTGATTTTTTTTAACTCAAAACTTTTTTTTTTTGGACTTAAATAAAACCTGAAGCTTCACTAACACAAGCCTGAAGCACCTTCTTCTCTCTATAGATTAAGTGTTGAATATCAGAAAACTCTTAGAATTGTGCTTAACATCAAAAAATGCTTGGAGTTGTCCAGAAAATGAGCTTTGCTGCCAGGATGAGCCTCGTGCTTTGAGCCATTTCTGGGCTTTTTGCAGCTCCTGCTCCGTGTTCAGCGTTGATGATCAAGGAGTGCTTTAGGGTGGAGTTTCCCAGCGCTCCAGCAGTGGGGTTTAATTACTTTTTAGCAGTTGAAGTGCTTTAAAGTTCCTACAAGAGACTTCTGACTTCCACAGAAAATCACTTTTTAAAGAATAAATGCTCTTCCCTTCCTGGCAGACCTCTCCCAGCTCTCAAGGAGTTTGTCAGACTTTGTGTTTGTTGGGTCTCTGGTGGGGTTGGAGTAACCCAGAGCCAACCTTGGAGCATCGTAAATCATGGAGTGACTTTCAGTGGGATTTCTTCCTAGAAAGTCTCTAAATGCTCCATTTTGCAGCTGCAAGGCTCTGCATAAGCACCATTTATTCATTTGCATGACCATTCCCACAAAATCAAGGAGTGTTTCCCACATTTCTTAAGGAAATGCAGCCCCTGACCCACAGAGTTTCTGGGCTCAGTTTCTTCTTCACTGATCTCCTTTCATTCATGGGGTTCTTACCACATTTTCCTTTTCCCCCACTGATTTCATCCATAAATTTCCTGTAAAATGAAAGTCCTGATCTGCTGAGGGCAAGGGGAAAAAATGTTCTTTAAACCTGCTGATTTGTAAAGCTGGGTTTTCTTTGGCCTCTTTCCTTCAGCTGGAGGTTGGGCTCCAGTTCTTCATCCATTCTCCAGCTGATTGATCAGGCTTGTTCCTGGAAGAGGAGCAATCCCAAAGAAAACTTCAACCTTTCACCCCTATTGAGATCTTGGTTCTTATTTTTCCAGCTGTGCTTTTTCCCAGTTTCCCCCTGAAATGGTGAAAATTAGTGTCTTGAAGATAATTCCCTTGTTATCCTGCTCTGTTGAGATGAAGCAGCTGAAAAAGCTGGAAATGGGAGGGAAAAAAAGAGCAGCAGGTTGACAGAGAGTTTCTTTGCACAGGGAAATAAGTTTTTCCTGGATTTCTGAGAGCCTGTGTGAAAGCAGGAATTGGACACCCATGTCTTGAGCATTCTGCTGTGTTTGGATTGTTTAAAAATCCCTTTTCCTGTTGATGTTCAGAGGAGTTTTCGGGTGTGGAGCTGGGTGAGAGCTGACACCTGCAGGGAGCTGCCTGGCTTTCCACCTGGGGTTAGGAAATGCAGATTTAGCCCCATTTTCTTCTCTGCCTGGTCCCTGGTGTGTAATTAAGGGGATTTTGCATCTGCCTTGCCCAGTGTGTGTTCACTCAAACAAGTGTCTCACCTCTGAGGTTGAGGGAGTTGGGGCAGTTACTGATCTTTCTAAAATTCTGAGATTAAATACAAAGGATTTTACCAAACCTTCGTGAACACAAGTGAAGGGTTTGCCCATTAATGATGGGGGTTAATTAATTAAAATGTGTATTCTCTGCCACAGGCCGGGGCTCCTTCAGTCTTTCTTCAGACTTTGCTGGTCCTGCAGTTTTGTTCTTCCACACAGACAATCTCAGGCTCTCTCTGTGTTGTTTGGGGATCAGCTCCTCCTGCTCTGTCCTTGAGTTGCTGCCCAGTTGGTTTTGTTCTCGTGTTGCCCTGCAGGTCCCACCCCCAGGCTGGCTGTGGGTGATCTTTTCAGACAACCACCCCAAACTGGGTGATTTTCCTGCTGATGAGTGATGTGTGTGCAGGCAGAGACATCTGTCCACTGTTCATACACTCCTACACACGTCACCAGTGGATAAATACATAGACAGGGAAATAAATAGATATTAAATCTCTGAGGTGGTTGAAATAAATGATCAGTTGAGGAAGGGGTCGAGTCCCACAAGGGAACATAAATCACAGAGATCCAGGAGCCTTGGGGTGTGTCCCACATGGAGGAACATTCCTGCTGCTGCTGGAAACTTAAATCACAGAGATCCAGGAGCCTTGGGGTGTGTCCCACATGGAGGAACATTCCTGCTGCTCCTGGAAACTTAAATCACAGAGATCCAGGAGCCTTGGGGTGTGTGTCCCACATGGAGGAACATTCCTGCTGCTCCTGGAAACTTAAATCACAGAGATCCAGGAGCCTTGGGGTGTGTGTCCCACATGGAGGAACATTCCTGCTGCCCCTGGAAGAAGCGTTGGGAGAACCAAGTGTGTTGACAGCTGTGCTGTGATGCCTCTTCCTTGCTGTTCTTTCCCCCTCTCTCTGCTGCTTTCCTTCCCTTTCCCATGTACTTTTTGAATGGATCCAACCATCCTCTGCATCTTCCCTCTTTGTTTTCCCTGCCTTTGGTTTCTCCTCTTTATCCCCCCCAGTCTCACCTCCCCATTTTCCTGTTGCTCCATCTTTTCCTGTTCCCAGGCTCATTCTCACCCCTTTGTCTTTCCCTCCCAGCAGGTGCCCAGCCAGGTCCCCGAGCCCACCCCTGCAGGATTTGGGGCCGTGGAGACCCCCCCTGTCTCTGCCAGCACCCCCAGCACTGCGGCCAGCGCCTCCAAGCAAGGTTGGTTTGGGGACATTTCCTCCCTGATTATTTTTAGTCGCTTATTTTTCCCCTCCTTTCTTGTTTCAGCTGGAAGATTTCTGGCAGGGAGACAAGCAGGCAGCAGGAACAGGAGGGGAGGGACTTATCCCCCTCCAGTGGGGCATCTGAGGGGATTAATTGGAATTTGCTGATGTGAAACTGGTTAAAAAATAATTGTCTTCAAACTTCTGTGTCCTAAACTTCTCTTTAAAGGGCGTAGAAGGGTGAAACTCGTCTCACCCATGTGCCATCCTCCAGAAAAGAGTGTTTCCAGTGAAAGGGTTTAACCAGAGAGGCTTTGGATCATTTGGATAATCAGCCATAGTGATGGCACAGAACCAGAGGATCACGTGGCTGCCCCAGAGCTGCTCGTGTGTCCTGTCCTGTCCTGCAGGAGGGGGCAATATTAATTCAAAAAAAGATGTTAAAATCAGTGTGCAAAGCAGCTCACAAAGCCCAGAGCAAATTTTGCTGACTTTGGTAAAAATGGCACAGATGGAAAAAGTTTCTTGAAAAGCATTCCTTGGCCAGTGCTCTCAGGGACAGGGTGGGATTTTGGGATGTTTTGTGCAGGGACAGCAGTTGGACCTGGTGATCCTGGTGGGTCCCTTCCAGCTCAGGATATTGTTCCCTGGTGTCACAGCCCCCAGGGGTTCTGCCTGCAGCCACGTGGGCAGGGAAGTTGGGAAGTTCCATCTCCTCCTCTTGAGTGTTGCCTTTAAACTTGGAGCCTGCTGAGACCTTTTATTTCAGAGTGTTTAGAACCATGGAATTGTTAGGGTTGGGAAAGCCCTCCAAGATCACCAAATCCAACCATTCCCTGCCGTGTTCACCCCTAACCTGTGTCCCCAGGTGCCACATCCACAAGGTTTTTGAACACCTCCAGGGGTGGTGATTCTGCTCTGGGCAGCCCCTTCCAGTGCCTGGGCACCCTTTCCATGAAGGAATTTCCCCTGATATCCAATCCCAGCCTCCCCTGGCACATCCTGAGGCCGTTTCCTCCTGTCCTGTCACTCATCAGCTGAGAGAGAAAAACGAAGCCTCCCAGCAGCACAGCTCTGGGGAGAAAAGGGAGAAACTTGAACTCTTTGTCTCTGAAAATCCACCACCTCCCATCACAGTGTTTGATCCCTGTGTAAGAAAACGTGGATCTCCAGGACAGACAGGTCTTGTCCCTCTTCTCTCTCTTTAACTTAATCCCTTCTTAGGCAAGAGTTGGACTCGATGATCCTTGTGGGTCCCTTCCAACTCGGAATATTCTGTGATTCTGTGGAGTGTGAGCAAACTGGAAGTAAGTGTTTATTTAGTTACAGAGCTCTGACAGTGCTGGTTTAAATATAGATCAGGGCTTGACTGGGGTTTAACACTGCCAAGCTTTCCTGTGTTTATCTCTGTTCCATCCCAGAAAGAGTCAAACATTTGTTCCAGTCCAAAAATTGCTAAAGAGCACATTTATGTAAGCACTGCAGGGAGAGCCCTGGAATAACACCCAGAGCATTGGGCCAGGGCCTGGGGGGGCAGAGCAGTGCTGGGTTGGTGTCAGTCAGAGGCATTAATTAATAGACACCATTAATATTATCTGAACTGAGCTGGTGACTTGAGGGGGGGCACAGCTGTCCAGAAAAACATGCCAAGGTATCAAAATGATTTCTCACTTCGATGTTGAGCTGGTTTTGCATCCCAAATTAAACCAGTGATAGATGGGGTTGCCTGACTGAAGTGTTCATTAAAACCAGTGTTGTTGTTTCCCTGCAGTCCCCTCTGCTGTGCCCACCCTGTGGATCAGCTCCCCCTGTGCCCTTCACCTCCTCTGGAGTTTGGTGTCCAGGTTTCACTCTGATTTTGTGGTGCCCAGGGGTGGTTTGGCAGTTGTTGGTAACTGTGAGCAGCATTTGGCCCCTGTGCCATCACTCCCTGCCACGCTCTGCTGCTGCCTGGGGGTTGAGGTCTGGGTTTGGGATTGCATTGCATTTAACATCCTTGTGGGGTTTTATTTAAAGGACGAGCATTTGGCACTTCACAGAACCCCAGAATGGTTTGGGTTGCAGGGACCTTAAAGTTTCTCCCGTTCCAGCTCCCTTCCATGAGCAGGGACACCTTCCACTGGGCCAGGTATAGGAATTGCTGCTGTAATAGCTTGAAAAATCACATTTTTAGGGGCAAGCTGTTCCTGTAGATGCCCCTGGCGTGGCTGTACCAGCCAGGCTGCTGGAGGCAGGGATGCTGCTGGAGAATCCAGGTCAAGCCCAAGGCCAGGCATGTGGATCCTTGGCTGCAGGCCAGGCTGTGCAGGAATTGCAGTGGGATATAACTGCATGGGATCAGAGCTGCCCATTTTACTGCACTTGCACAGGTTCAGGGGGATGTTTGGGGTATTATCCTCGTTTTAAACCTCTTTCCAAACCCTGCAGTGTATCAGGAATGTACAACAGGGTTTGTGGAAAACAGATTAACGTCCCATCCCACAGTTTGGGAAGCTCCAAAGCCCCTGTGCTGACACTGCCTCAGTCCTGGGGCTGCCTCGTGAGCGTTTGCATCGGGACAAAAGATGGAAAAATGGCAGCGAGCCCAGCAGTGACTGCCAGGTCAACAGCACAGAGCAGAGAGGAGTCCCTGGATCCAGAAAGATCTTCCTCATCCACAGCTCTGGGCAGTCTGTGCCCCTGGGACCACCCAGCAGCCCAGTCCTGGCTTTTCCACGGGGGGGTCTGTGCTGCTGAGTGTGTGAAAGGACCCTCAAGAAATAATTCTGCAAAATTTCTATTAATGTGGAGATTTAAAAAAAAAAAAAACCTCTTGATCTTTCCTCCTGCACAGCCTGGAGCTCCCATAAGTGCTGTCTAAATATAACATGAGGAAGGATCTCAGCATGTTTAGGAAGGAGGGATCTGATCCAGCTGGGATGAATCAAGTTGATTTTTGTTTTCCCTCCCCAGTTGTGTCATTCCACGTGACTCTGTCACCCTTGGCAGGGATGGGTGATCCTTCTCCAGCACTTGGAGGTTTGTTCTGCAGGATGGGGGTTCAAGTTCAGATTTGCTTCTCATTACCCAAATCTGCTCCTTTGTTCTCTGAAATCCCCCCCTCCCCAAATCACTTTTCTGCTGGAATGTTGCACACCCAGCCTGGAGCCGTGGCCAGAGAAGGTGTGGTTTGAAGGCAGTGAGTTAAACCACTGGTGTCAAACCCAGCTGTGCATTTTTACTGGGTTTTATCTCTCAGAATGTTTTTTAGACACTTCAAATGCCTTTTTTTTTTTTTTTTTTTTTGGAGCATTCTCATTTGACTCAGGGAGAGAATATCCAGGCAGTTGTTAATGGCGAGCTGTGAATGCCAGGAATGCTCCATGAGTTCCTGCAGGGGACATTGCAGAAAGCAGAGGGGACACATTTTCCTTTCTCAACCAGTTCCCGGGTCCTTTTTCTTCCGTGGAGCCTCCAGAACCAAACTCAGCTGTTGGAACACTCTCTCCCATCTCTTTCCTCCCCCAAGCCCTCCTCCTGGGTGCCTCATTAATTGATAAACTACTGCTTTGGCCCTGGTCCTCTGCAGTGCTGCTGATGGCTGGAAGAAGAGCTTGTTATGGCTCCAGCTATTCCTAAAGGTGGGACTTGATGCTCCAGGCACTTCCAGATGGGTTCTCCTTCAAAAACCCTTTTGCTCTCCTTCAGAAACCCTATCCCTGCAGCTGAGCTGTTGAATAAGCCCCAAATGGAAATCCAGCAGAGCTGAAGGGCCCAAGAAAAGCCAAACCTCTTCAGTTCTGCCTGAATTCGGATGATTTAGGGTCGGTTTTGGCTTTTGATTTCCTTATCTGAAGAGCAGGGTTTGTGCCTCTGGCTTTTCCAGAATTATTTTTGCTGCTGTGACAGTAGCCTTGAAGGAGTTTAGTGTTCCTGCAAGATCCTAAAAGATTTGTGGGAAGGCAGTGGGAAGCAGCAGCAGAGCTTTGGGAGCTGCGTGGTGGCCACGGCAGGGATGGCATCACCAGGTCCATCTCTGATCACAGCATCAGTTTGGGACTCACTGTTATTCTCTGTGCACAATATTTGGGGTTTGCTTTGATGCATTTCTTCCTGACATCTCATGTGATCAGTTTAACCCGTTCCCCTTTGTCCTGTCTCTCTCTGTCCATGTAAAAAGTCGCTCTCCCTCTCTTTTAAAGCCTCCTTTAGGCATAGGAAGGCCACGATGAGTCTCCCCAGATCCTTCTCTTCTCAGGATAACAGCTTTGCTGTCTGGACTTTTCCTTTAGATGCCAGATGAGCTGCAGGTGCCTCTGGTGTCTCCTGGAGCTTCCTGGCAGAAAGCAGGAATGGGAACCGAGGGTGCTCAGACACCACACCAGAACACTGGGGTTGCCTTTTTGTGACCTTGCCTTTTTCTTCTCCTTTCCCAGAAGAGAAGCCAAAACCAGATCCAGTATTAAAACCACCTTCTCCAGTCCTCAGACCAGAGCCTGCTGGGGAGAAGAAGGATCAAGCTGACCAGACCACCGAGGCCTCTGCCCCCGTGGAAACCCCCCCAGAACTTCCCCCTGCTCCGTCTCCGCTCCCGGCCGCTCCCGTGGCAGCTCCTGCTGCTGCTGCTGCCGCTCCTGCTGTCCCCGTGTGCAGCAAAGCCCCAGCTGAGCCGGAGGAGAGGTGTGAACTGCTGTCCCCGCAGGAGGAGGCGATGCCCGTGCCCAGTGCCACGCCGTGCCCGGCCCCGGAGCCGCCCTCGGAGGAGCCGCCGAGCGCCCAGGGGTGTGTGGAGCCCAGCAGCGTAGCAAGTAGCGATTCCCCCGGGCCCGGCAGCGCTGAGCTAATTAACGAGCTGATTAACGAGGCCGGCGGTGGCGTTGATGACACGGGGGCTGCTGCTGCTGCCCAGGGCGGGGCGGAGGGAGCCCAGCCCGAAGCTGCGCCCTTGACTGTGGAGTCGGAGCCCCCCGAGGCGCCCCCAGCAGAAGGGGAGAGCGTGCCATCATCTCCCAGTGCTCTTCCCGCTGCTCCCTCTCCTCCTCCCACCCCACCTCCCACCCCGCCGCCTCCGTCTCCTCCGGTCGCCGTTGCTGCTGTTCCCACTACAGCTCCTTCTCCGCCTCCTCTCCCGTCTCCCAGTGCCCTCCCTGTTGTCCAGGGGGATTTAGAAGGAGAGGAGAGCACAAGAACTGCTCTTAGCGAAGAGGTGAAAGATGCTGAGAAGAAGGAAGAGGCAGAAGCCGATGGGCAGCTGGAGGAGAGCGCGGAGGCTCCGAGTGTCAACTCGAGCAAGAGTCCTGTTTCAGGTAAGCCTTGGCACCGTGGGCTGGTGTGGAGGATGAAGGAAAGGGGCCTCTGGAGTTCTTCTTCCAACAGGTGTTCCAACTGGACCAGTTCCTGCTGTGCTGTGTAATTGTTGTGGTTGCAAAATGCTGGTCTTGGGTCGCAGGGATAAAACAGCCCCATCGCTGTTCATAAAGGAGGCCCCTGGCTTGGATGTGTGTCTGGGGTTGGGTGGGTTTGTGTGAGCCAGAGGGTTTTGTGGTGACACATGGTTGGAGGGGGAATTCAGAGGACACTGAGGAATCATGGAGTGGTTTGGGTTGGGAGGGACCTGAAAGGTCATCTCGTCCCACCACCTTCCCCTGTCCCAGGTTGCTCCAAGCCCTGTCCAGCCTGGCCTTGGACACTGCCAGGGATGGGACAGCCATGAACCCTGGTTTGTGAGTGGCTGGTTCAGGGATCTGTGGCTCTGGATTTATGAGCCTGATAAAAACACTTGGGCCCTGAAGCCCTTGGGATGAACATCCTGGCCCAGGGATGTCCCAAACCCCCTGGAGCGGGGTCTTCTCCAGCTGTAAAAACGTGTCACAGTGTTACAACTTGTGGGGAAATGAAGTGGAACATCAAAGCTCTCCCAGACAGCCAACCAGTGTCCCAGACCAGTGTCACCCCAGTGCCACCCCACTGTCACCTCACTGTCATTCACCTCCACCTGCCCAGCCTTGGTTAGCGACGCTTTTGCTTTTCCTCTGCAGAAGGAACATCTGAACAAAATCTACAATGTACAGATTTACAATTTTAAACTCAAATTTTTTTCTGAACAAAATCTACAATGTACAGATTTACAATTTTAAACTCAAATTTTTTTCAGTTTAAAATTCACTAAAAGTTGCAATTTCTGCAGCTGCCTTTTAAAACCCAGCCCCTTTCTCTGGGCTGTTACCTTTGGTTTGAGCCCTGGGACATCCCTGGTGTGGCATTTATTGGATTGACACCGACCACTCTTGTCTTCTTGGCTGTGTTTTCTATGGAAAACTGCTTTTTTTCAGGAATTCCTGGAGATGAAACTGTGGAAAAGAAGTTAAATCAATCAATTCCTTGTGTTTGCTGCTGGGGTTGTGGTGGTGGCTGTTTATGCACCCCAGAGGTGTTAAAGCATTTCATGTGTCACATCTTCTACACCCTGCTCTGGAGTTACTTAAATTCCTTGGGATTTGGGAAAGTTTGAACAAAAAGTCAGTTGTGATTTGGGTCTTGTTGTTGGTTATGTGTTGGTTGGGGTTTTTTTCAAGTAACATTTAAATAGGGATGGTTTTGGTCATTTGGTCGGGGCTTTTTTAAGTAACATTTAAAACAGAGGGTTTTTTAGTTTATTCTTTCGTAGATGGGGAGTGGCCTCAGCACATCTCAGGCCTGGATTAAATGAAATGCAAAGCTGAGGTTGGCCCTGTGCCATGTTTGTGTGAGGCTGCTGTAGGTCAATATGCTGAACTTAAATAAAATCCAGTATCTAGAGGAGATCAGAAAGATCCCTTCACCACACCAGCCAAGGGGTTTTTTTTCCTGTTAATCTTCTTCTATTTTTATTTTACTCAGGTCATTTCACTGCTCTGGCACTTGTTGTTCTTTCAATCCGAGCTACTTCAGAACCCAAATTAATTTCCTTACAAAGGAGAGAAAAGGGACTCTGTAAACAAGGTTTTGCTCAGGCAGGTTCCAGCTTGTGCCGTTATTGCTGTCTCTGTAATGGCCTGGAGTTTAAATTAAAAAAAAATTAACTTAGAGTGTTTGGGGCTTTTAATTATGCACAAGATTAATTTTAATGCTCTAATGTCATTAGGTTCCACAGCACACATTAAGCCAAGCCGTTGGCTTTGGCAACAGGGAGAGAAATAGTTCTCAAGTCGTGTAAAAGATGACTTGAAACTCAGATTTCTATTAAAAGCTCAGGGCTTCAAGGAAAGCAAAAAGCTCTCCAAGTGGCTTTTTGTGCTTTACCCCTGATTTAATGATCTCCAACTATTGCATTTCTCTGCCAGGCCTCTTCTGAGCAATCATTTTCCAGTTCTTTCTTGGAGAGAGGAAGAGGGATTGAAATAACATCATCTGAAGCTGCCTGTTAATGCAGGAACGAGGAACTGTCTGCCATATACATTGGAAAATCCAGCTGCTGAGCTTCAGGAGCGGGGAGGAAGGGTTACAGAGTTGTGTTTTCCTTGGACTGAAGGCCAGGAGTCTTTTCCTTGATCTCTGGAGCTGGGATAGGAACTGGGATAAGGGAAACCTCTGGAGCACGTGCTGCAGCCCTGAGCTCCGTGGCTTGGAGCAATATTGCTTCAGGGTTTTCAGCAGAATTGTGATTTTATTGCAGAGCAGCCACAAATCATCCCCCTGCTTTGCCTTTAAAGGGAGCTGAGCTGGGCTGGGACCTCTGGGAATAATCTCATTGCTGCAGCAGTTCCTCCTGCCTGCCTTCCCCATGGTTACAACCTGCCTGCCTAATTCTGGGAGGGAGACCTTCATCCCCCTCCTCCCAGCAGGGCAGGGCAGTGCTGCTAACACTCATAGGTGTATCCCATATTTTGGGATGGAGGCAACAGCTTTTCAGGGATGAATGAAGTGATTTGCCTGTTCCTCAAGCGCTTTCAGAACACACATTCGGTCCAGCAGTCAGGGAAACAAGGCTGTGATTTTTTGCTCCATCAAACTCTGGAGAGAAAGAGAGAGAGAGAAAATATAGTGACTCTTAAACATCTTTATCCTGCAGGATTTCTTTGTCAGCTCAGCAGAACGACTTTGTCAGGGTTTGCAGGGAGAGCCCTGGGGAATGGGGGAACTCTGCTCTTTCTTTTCCACTGCCATCAGGTCTCCACCAGATTTCCAAGGTCAGGGAATTCCACAGGAGCACCTCTGTTGTATTTCACAGTTATTTTACCCACTCTGAACACCCTCAGTTGTCTTGGCCTGCACAGTGAGGTTTCAGTGCTTCAGTCCCCGTGTCTGCCACTCCCCAGATCATCATTCCCTGCTCATCAGCATTGCTGGTCCTGCTTCCCTAAGGGAATGGGGAAGATTTGGTGGCTTTCAGAGCATTAAACCACTGAGAACTGCAGGCTGTTGTACCAGGTGGGTGGTTTCTTGCTGCTGACCATGTTCCTGGTCTGAGCATTCCCCCAGATGTGGGGCTGGAAGGGGACATGTTCACCCTGTCCGAGGGTGCAGGTCGTGTTCCTGCCTCCTCAGGAATGATTTCCTGGAGTTTTCAGGATGGGCAGAGCTGTTACCTGCAAAGAATAAGAGCACGTGGCTTTTAAAGTAATTAAAACTACTCATCTTCACTGCAAGCAGAAAAATACAGATTATTATTATCAAGAGAGGAACTGGGTGCTCTGCCTGCAGTCTGTACCCGAAACATCGCTCTGGCTAAAAGTCATCAAGGACTTGATTTTGTTATTGAATTCTGGCTTTTCTGGAGCTGCAGTGAGGGACCAGCACCTTTCAGGGAACAAGACAGGAAAAATGTTGGTGGTGGAGTGGAATTTCTGCAGACAAGGTGCTACCAGAGCCTCGAGGCCTTTGATGTCACCGTTGTGTCACGGCTGTTGGAACCAGCAAAGAGGGAAATCAGAGACGGGTGTCTGTCCCAGGCAGAACTCCTTGGAACACAGGAAGCCAAAAGAGCTTGTTACCCATGGAATTCAAAGGGCTGTTTCTTGCAGAGCTCGTTTATGAGGCATATTTCAGTATAAAGGAGCCCAGCTGCCAGCGAGCCCCGGCGTGCCTGAGCTGTGGGGGCCGTAACGAGCAACTTGGGGCAGTAATTGGAAATATCTTGGGGAAACATCTCCAGCACCCAACCCAGAGAGGCAGAAACATAAATCAGGTGTCGCCTTTGCCTTGATTTGCTGCCGTAGCCACTGGAATATGTTTTCTTTCCCATGAGCTGGAAGGCGGTGGTGGGTCCTTGCTTTGGTTTTTCATGGCATGTTGGATAAAAAAGTGAAAATACAAGAGCTGGTATTAATTTAGGCCTTGCAGTTGGCACCACATCAGAGAGGAGAGGCCTCCTGTCCCGCTGGATGGGCTGTGGAGCCGTGGTGGGGAGCTCCTGTGGGAAGATGTTCCATGCAGGAACGTGATGCAGCTGCAGAAATGGGCTGAGGTAGCTCTGGGCCTGCTGAGCAGATTCCTCCAGTGGTGCTGTCAGCACTGGGAGTGGTCTGGGATGGGCTGAAAATAAGGGTTTGTTCCTCTTGATCCAGTCCTAAAGTATGTCTCTGTTGTCACTCCTTATCTCCCTTGTCTGTAAGCAGAGATGAGAAAGAGCTCAGAGTGTTGCTGGGGTTTGCTGGTGTCCCTTCTCCAAGGGAATGAGATGACCTAATGGGCCAAAACCAAGCTCTGAAAGTGTAAATGCTGCAAAAATGGAGCTGCATTTGGGCAGGAATTAAACTAAGTGTGGATGTGAAGATGCTCAACTTGGGAGACAGGAAAACTGAGAGGAAGATCAGAGGTGTCTGGAGACCTCCCCTGCCAAGAGCCAAGCTGGGCACAGGACTCTGTATTTCCCTGTGGCTTTTGGAGCAAAACTCACAGCTGAAACTCCATTTTCAGATGGACAACACCGTTGTCCTGATGGATTTGGGGTTTGGGAGGGTTGGCACCTGAACTCGCCTTGATTTCTAAGCAGATCAGTGTAAATTCTCCTTTAAATCCATTCATGCAGCAGAAAGGAGAACTCAACAGAAGAAGAGAAACCTGCTGTCTGCTATTTTAGGAGGGGAAAAGTTGAGCAGGATCTCCAGAGATCCCTGGAGATCCACTCTGGGCAGCCCCACCACACGGGCAGGAGTCGTGGGATTTAAGGCAAGACTTTCTGGCAGAATCTCAGCCTCTGTAGAGGTTTCTTTAGCCAAAAAAAAAGGTGGGAAAAGTGTATTCTTGAGCAGCAATAACAGCTGAGGAAGGAGACATCCAGCCCTTTGCCAGCCCCAGATCTGTGACCCCGGCGTTGAGTTCTGGGCGGGTCACGATGACCCCTCATTTTACACCGTGGATGATTTCCATGGTTTGAGCTTGAGGGGAGTGAAATTCTGCCAGATGAAAAACCCTGGGGGTTAATCAGTTCAGTTGCTTGGCAGTGGCAGTGTTGAGGTTGTCACTGTGCAGATGTGACCCCTCCTTGGAGAATTCCCTGGGAAGTGTGGAAGTGGCGTCACCAAACAAGAAGCCGTCGATGTCCAGGCTGAAAACAGTTTGTTGGCTTTTGAAAAACGCCCCTTTCTCCCTGAATTTTACCAGACTTTTGTGACAGAGGGAACTGTGGAGCCTCACTTAGATCCATGCTTTGGTAAATCCCAGGAATCACCAGCTGGTCCCTCCCCAGCCTGGTTTCAGCCCAGGATGGTGGGAATAGCTCGGCTGTCCTTGCCGAGGTGCCGGAGCTGCCGGGAGCAGCAAAAGGCTGATCCTGGTTGTGCAAGGCAAAGCCCTGTTGCAATCCCTGCCTGCTTGGCCCTTCCTCTCCCCTCCTTTGAGCCCCAGGAAATTCAGGATTCGTGCTGGGGCTCTGCCCTGCTCCTAAAGCCTCTCCACAGGGAGAGGGCGGATGGGACATGAAGGACTCGGAGCTTTGGAGACCCAGAAGATTTTCCCAGCTCCTCATGAACCATCAGCTCTGTGAACAACCAGATGATCTTTGAATATTTAAAGAAGGCTTTTTTTTTTTTTAATTAACCTTCACTTTTGGGGTGTTCAGCATGAAGGTAAAAATCCTTTATTGATGTCAGTGTTGCACTTTGGGTTGGGGTGGCTGTGCTGGCTGTGCTAATTCCCATGGGAATTCCCAGTGACTCTGCAGATCCATGGTCACCTACCAAACAGGGAAACACCCTGGAGAAGCCACCAAGGCTCATATGTGTCTTTTAGGATAGTGGGAACAAAACAAATCTTGTTTCCTCCTTGGCTTTTGGAACAAAGTTGGCTGTTACTCATTTTTCTTATTTCTCCGTAGTGAAGAGCCTTTCAAAATTGCATTTCATCGTGATAAAGGAAGTGCACGCTGGGTTTTTCCACAGTATCTGCTGGAAACCAAAGGCTGGAGCTGGAAATCTGTTTGCAGTAAACTTCAGTCACGAAATCAATCCCATTTACACCCCGTTAACTGGGGGGGTGTGTGCCTGGGATCCGAATCTGAGCTGGGAGCACTTGCTGCAAATTAGGAGCAGATTGGATTAATGGGGTTGTCTCCTTAATATATTGTGTGGTTTCTTTTCCCCTTTGGGGGGAAAAGTGATTGGAGTAAATCACTGCTGATTTTGGGAATATTCTGTGGTGTTTTCTTTGACTCAGTCAGGCAGGGAGATAATTAATTAATGGTGGAGTTGTGAACCTGCTTTTAAATTGAAATATAAATCCAGCTCAGAGCAGGGATGCAGGATTGGAGGAGTTGTCCTTTTGGATGAGACACTGGAAATTTGGGCCTGCTTATGGTTAATATTATAATGATGTTAGAATTCTTATAATAATTCTTGAGAAAAATATGTTGGGAACAACCTCCCCTCCCAGCCAGTACCTGATCTTTCATTAAAATTGACTTTCTGAAGGTTTTCTTTTACCTTGTGTGATCTTTATGCTGTTGGCAGTGACCTCCTTGCTACTGCAAGTGCCAGTTTGAGCTTGAACGAGCAACTTAGAAAACAATTCCTATGTTTTAATGCCGTTCTGGTGATGGTTGTTACTGCACTGAAACCAAAAGTGGTGAAGCCGGGCTGAATCCTGCGACTGCTTCGCTTTCCTGCACCTCAGCCCAGCCCACGAGAGGGAAGAACATCCCACAGGGCCAGTTTATATCCCTTTAATTCAGTGTTGTGACAGATGCACAATTCCATTGCAGCCCAAACAGCTGTAACTGCACCAAAGACCTGGAAGAAACCAAAAGACCGGACCCAAGCCAGTGAGGAGGTGACGGAGGCGGAGACGGAGGTGAGAGGGGCCGTGGTCCTGCTTTCCCCACATTTAATGGATTGTTGCTCCCTTGGAACTGTGTTTGAGAGATGTTGCTTCCTCGTTGTCTGAGAGGATCCAGGGCAGAGATTTGGGGAGGAACTGGGATATTTAGTCTGTTCCCTGTTAAAGCTCTTCCGTTTTCTTTGGGTTTGCCTGATTTATTGACTCAGAGCATCACAGGATCCCAGAGTGGTTTGGGTTGGAAGGGACCTTAAAGACCATCTTGTTCCAACCCCCTACCATGGGCAGGAACACTTTCCACTAGAAGGTTCCAATAGGCTTCCTCCAGACTCCCAAGGTTCGGGAACAGCGCTGTCCTTCCAGGGAAGGGTGGGCTTGAATCCCTCAGCACTGCCCCGTTTGGATCCCAGGCCACCATCCTGACCTGGGGCAGGTTCTTTTGCACAGGGGTGCCATGGCCAAGGGTTGCCATGGCCAAGGGTTGGTTTTCCTGATGACCAAGCTGATGGAGAAGCTGAGGAAGGAAAGGGTTGAAATTCTCAGGCAAAACCACCTCAGGAGTAATTCAGATGAGTAAAGAGAATCCCCCTCGCTGCCGTTCTGGTAGGGATATCCCAGGAAGGAGCTCTTTGCTTAATTTCCTGGGTCAAACTGGGGTTGGAATTGATGAGAGAGGGAGGAAGAGTAAAAATGTCAAAGTTCAGACTGCCCAGTCCATAGGTAAAAGCTGATGTTGGCCAGATGTGATGCAGAGGGGAGCAAAGGGCATCCCTGGGGCTGCACCAGCAGCTCCATCTCCTGTGCTTTCCTCATCCTTCATTGGAGGAGTCGTCTCTCCTGCCCCACCCCACAGTTCCACCAGTGCAGATTTTTCAGAGAATTCCCTTTAAAAACCTGCAAAAAGCGTTGTAGGATGTGGTGCCCTGAAGGGGGGAGGATTGGGAGCCTCCTCAGTGAAGTTCCTCCTTTGTTGAGTGCTTGGATGTGCTGGGATTTCTCCCAGGAGAAGCACGTTCCGACGCCTCCTCCGTCTGAATGCACAATCAGGCTGTGTCCTTGGAGAGCTCTAAAATTACCAGCCAGGGATGCTATTGCTGCTTTTTCCTGGAACCAAGATGCTGGAATTGTACCTTCCTCAGCGGGGTCTGCTCCAGTTAACAACAGGCATTGAAAGGAAGGATCCCCCAAAAGAAGCCCTTTACCATCCCTTTACCATGGGTGGTAGGAGAGGAGGAAAGCAGGGTTGTCCTTCCAGGCTGGGATTTCTCATGGCTTAACAGTTCCTTCCATCCAATCCCTTGGGAATTTCATGGGCAACGCTGAGTCTTTCCAGTTGCACTGTTAATTTTCGGGGTGGGGTATCCATGGGGATGAGCTGATAAATCACCTGGTGGCTCCTGTGGTTGTTCTCCATCCCTGTGTGAGATGCATCCGTGTTCCTGCTGCTCCAGAAATGCCGTATGGATCGGTGAAGAGCCGTTGCATGTTGGGTTTGTCGGGGTGTTTTTAACAAGCGGCTCTCTCTCTGCTCCAGCCTAAAGAAGAGGAGGAACCTTCAGGAGACAAAGTACTTGAATCCGACCAGGAGAAGATGAGCCATGGGCCTCAGCTGGAGAGGGAGCCCCCGGAGCTCAAAGCAGCCAAGGCTGTGGAGGAGAACGGGGAGCAGGAGGCGGAGCCCGTGCGGAACGGGGCCGAGAGCGGGGCCGAGGGCGAGGGCACCGAGCCAGCCTCGGGCTGCACAGACACCCCCAGCGAGGGGCCCGTGTACCAGTACAAACCAGGTAAGTCCTGCTTCCCTCTTGGCTTTTCTGCCACCCTGCTTTGAGGGCTGGTGATGCCTCACGTGTTGTCCCTATGGATGGGGCCGGAAGGGGTTCAGTGTTCATCGTGTCCAGCTCTGGCAGGATGCACTGAGCAGCAGGCCTTGGGAGACCTTCTGGGGCAGCACAAGGGGAAAATTGATTTTCCTCTTGCTGGCAATGAAGAGGAGAAGAGAAAATCCCCAATTCCTTGAATTTCTCATGGCTGTGGGTGTTGTCTGCAGCACCATGCAGATGGTGGTGAGTTGGTTCCTGTGATCGACGGCTGAGAACCACCCAAGGAATTCCATATAAATTCCATAAATAATTCCATTATTTCACATGTACCTCTGAAACCAGAGATGTGAAAGTGCTCGCTGGGTCCTAAATATGAATGTGTGTTGACAGAGATTTCATTTCCTGGCTGAACAGTTGCATGGATCTTCAGATTTCCAGAAGAGTAAGGAAAAGAAACAGTCTGTGGTTTTCAATCCAGGTTCTGTCCAGCTCAGTCCCACCAATTAGGCTATAGTGTATCTAAGGGGTATTTTGTTATTTATGAAGATACTTCATTTATAGACCTGAACCTCAGTTAATTCACCTCATTAAGAGAGACCTCGATGCTCAGTTGCTGCCAATTTTTAAGCTGTTTCTTATTCAGGTAAAGCTCCTTCCAAATAAATTACATATTTTTTAGAAGCCCAGAAATTAAAGAGTATAATAGCAGTAAGGAAGGAGCTGGAGAGCCTGGTGGACCAGGCACTGGACAAGGAGCAGCAGCAGTCAGGGATTACAGCAAGGTGGTTATTTCTGCACTGCTTTGTTGTGACAGAGACCTCGACTGCTTTGGTTTTAAGAATTCAGGACGATTGCATCGCTGGGAGGAAACACAGAGGCCTCCTGGTAGTTCAGCACACACTGAGGGTACCTGAGCAGTTCATTAGCCAGGCACTTCCTGGAGTTAATCCATAATTCATCAGCTGGCTCTCCCCAACACTTGATGCAGTCAGAACAATCCCAGTTGGATCTGGATGTCCTTTCACTCAGCTGGGGGGGCTGGAAAGGCAGCACACATTGGACTTGTGCAATAATCCTCGATTTCAGCCCTGCTCTTTCTAAAAAGGGGAAATTTTTCCCTTTGGAGGAATTGAGTGTTTGATCTCAGTCTCTCCCTTCATTGGGGATCCTTCCTGTGATCCTGCCCAGCTGGTCTTCACATTCAAACAGCTCACTGACAACTTTCCAGGAAAAGGAAACTACACATAAACTGTTTGTTGTTGCTGTCAGAGCTTATCCACGATAAATGGGCAGTGTGGCACAGTGGATAGGCCAGGAATTCCAGCTGGGATGCAGCTAGCCAGGCAAACCACTCCTGCTCCCCTCTATCCCAAAGCTCTGCAGAAGTAAAACTGCACAAAGAGCCAACATTTTTAATTATTTCTGTGTATTTTCATTCCCAGTTGTTAAAACCCCTCGTTGGAATAAGTTTGTGGCCTCTGTGAGGATGTGGATGGTGAGATCCCAGAGACCCAAAGCCAATGGACAGGGAGTGAAATCAGGAAATAATAAGTACCTGAAGGGCTGAGGAAATGCTGAGGCCTCTGGCATCAGTGAGATCCAAAGGCAGTACCTCCTACAGATGTTTTCCCTCAGATAAAATGTGTTTTCTTCCCTAATTTCAAACAAACTGTGTGGCCAGTGCTGAAAGTCCCATGTCCAGGCCACCAGAGGCTGATTTTCCTTGTAGATTTACATTGTGATTTGCACCAGGCAGGATTCTCCACACCCAGAAGGCCCTCCAAAAAAAATAGGTGGAAGGTTGGAATTGAGAGGTTGTGGCCTGTGGCTGTGTTTTCTCTTGTTTCCCCCGTTATCTCCAGCCTGGTTTGTTCACAGCTCCGTGTTTTCACGTTTCCAGAGGATATTTTTGTTCCATGTAGTTCTGCCCTTGACTCTGTGTAATATCACTCCCTTTTACACCACTTTAACTTCTACATTTTCACCCAAAATCTGGGAATCGTCCCTGTTTCACCATATCCCACAGGAGACTGAGCTTTAGATTCATGGATTAGAACTGGAATTATTGCCCAGCTCCACGTGTGGTTGCTCTGGACGTGGCTCTCCACTCCCCACTGTTTATGCCCCTTTAATGCCGTGGATATTCCCCTCCTCACACTGGAAATAAATCACAAATCCCTCGGCAGCCGTGCAGCCTCTTCCCTCCGGATTTACCGGAGCCACGCCTGTCTCCTGGGAATCTCAGGGCCTTTCTCTCCCTATAGAGCAGTGGAAGCCCCTGGACCCGGAGGGGAAGAAGCAGTACGACCGGGAATTCCTGCTGGATATCCAGTTCATGCCCGCCTGTATCCAGAAGCCGGAGGGGCTCCCTCCCATCAGCGACGTGGTGCTCGACAAGGTGAGAGGAGAGCCCATAAAACAGGTACGTGCAGGCCTTGATGGAAACAACGATCCCTGCTGCTTGTCCTGTGCTTGCACCCTTTCCATTGCAGGCTTTTGGTGGGAAGGGCAAGTGGTTGGTCACATCACACAGCTCTGCATGTAGAGGTGTTGGTGCCTCCTGAGAGTGCACTGATGATTCAAAACTCTTTATCTGAGTTATACTGGGCTGTTATTAAAATTTAAAATGATGCAGTCATGAAGAGCTGTGGATCCAGACAAGGCCAGTGGCTACTATCAGATCAGTTCTGTGGTTAAAAAGCAGAGAGAAGCGTTTGGGTGAACTCTTTTTTTGATCTGTGTCACTGTGTATGAGCTGATCTGAGAAAAGATCTTTAATACCTCAATTCCCAGGCAGTGTTGTGATTTCTCTGCAGCCTCATTCCAGAGCTGATTGTCTCTGCTGTAGGTCTGGGCTTAGTGAAACTCTTGGGATTTCAGTGCTGACACCAAGGCCTCCTTCTGCTTACATTAGAACTGGGGAGTTCCTTGGGTTTGATGTACCACTAACCTTGCTCTTGAGGTTGCAGGGTACAGGTGATCCTCCTGTGCAGAAACACTTCCACTCTGAGTTTCATACCCAGGCAAATTGTAAAACAACAGCTTTGTTCCCAAAGTTGTTTCATCCACCTCCTAGTTCCCTGTGATTGCTTCTCTCTGCTGTGTCTGTGTTTGAGTCCCTTGGCTCGGTTGCCCATTTGCCTTTTTAGCCCAAAAGCCACTGGTTTGAGGGAAGGTGGCAGCTTTGTCATCCTGAACCAAGGCAGGCCCGTGTTATTGCCTGTTTTATCCTCCATAATTCCTGCTCAGCCTTGAAATGTTTCTGAACTCCACCTGTTCCCTCAGTAGTCCCCTGCAGAAGATGCACTTTAAATTAGGTGCTCATTTTTAGTGTTAAGCGTGGATGCATAAAACTTGCACAGTTTGTTAAAAGCTTTAATTTGGATATTAAATGTGCCTGTTGTGGTTTGTCAGAGGTGGCCTGGAGGTGACTTGGCCTCTGGGAGCTCAGCAGCCCTGAGCAGCCCTGTCTGTGTGCTCTGCTCCACGGTGCAGGTCAACCAGCCGAAATTGCCGCTGCGAACCCTGGACCCCCGGATCCTGCCACGAGGCCCAGACTTCACCCCAGCCTTTGCTGACTTTGGGAGGCAAGCCCCCGGGGGAAGAAACGTGTCTGGAAGTGTGAGTTTACCCACCTTGCTCCTTTAAAAACTGGCCTTAACACCGATGAAGTCCATCCTCAGGCTCTCGGGCCTCTCCCGCCGCGCCGGTGGCTCTGGTTTTGGCAGGATGAATGCAGGGGTGAGGTTTGCTGGGCTCACAAAGTTTAGGCACGTTAGAGACCGTGGTGGATGTTTGTCAGTGGTACGTATTGGCTTGGTGTCCTTCCCTCTCCCCCGTGTGAGGGGTGGAGGTGTTTCCGCCCAGGACCCGTCGGTCGCGCCGTCGTCGTCGTCCAACAACCCGGCGTCTGCTGTGCCACAAAACACACCAACAGAGCAAACAGATTTCACTAACACCAAAAATGCACACGGTGCCTGTGTGATCTTGCTTTGTCTGTGCTTCCATGTGTTGCTGCGGTCACTTCATTCTTTGTTTTCTTGCCTTTTCTTTCATTTTTTTCTTCTTGTCCCTGTGTCTGGCTGTGCCCACATCCTGAAATCCCTCTCAGAATTCGTCACTCTTGCCTTTGCCATCTCTTTTTCTTGGGGCACAGGTGCCCCCAGCATGTGCCACCCTGGAGGACGGGCACTGACTCCACTGGGGGCAGTCATTGATTTTCATCTCTTAAGATACATCCAGTGTATCCATCCAGATGTGTCTAATGACACAGCCATCCTTGGTCTTTCAAACCTGCTGGTTTCAGAAGAGCTCCCTGAACCACCCTGACTTCTGAGTGTGCAGGTTTGCAGGAGTCAAACCTGGTGAATTTGACTCAGTGTAACATCTCTGGTTCGGGAGCAGCGTCGTGGCCGGCGCCTCGTTCCGGGGTGTCCTGGAGTAGCTTCGGTGCTGTGGTTTCTCTTGAGCACCACCTGGTCCACAGAACCTCCTGAGGTCGACGGTGCTTCCCACGTTTAGGACCTGCAGGTTGTCCTGAGGCGCCTTCTCTGCCGTCCCGTGCCGAGGCTGCCGAGCCGCCCGGCGTCGCGGTAACGTTGCTGTCGCTCTTTCTCTCTCTGCAGGCCTGCAAAGTGCAGAGCAACCCTGGATTGCCCTCCCTGGCTCGGTGCGGGCCCCCAGCATGCCCTCTCTTGGTCTCGCCTCACCCACCATTGAGGAACCTGCCGATAGGGGTAAGCCAAATCCCCCCCTCTCCCCACGGCCTTTGCACCTTTTTGTAGAGTTGCCTTTTCCCCCCGCCGCCCGCTGTTGATAAAGAACGACTGGCAGAAAACTTTACAAAAAGGTGCAACCTTGTTTAAAAAAAAACCGAAACCAGACTTGCATTGTACCCCTCTAGGCAGTCTTCAGTGGTGGGTGGGACATCACCAGCTGAGGGCATGCTGGGACGTTGGCCCGAGCGGGATCCGCGAGGGTCTGCACTTTGCAGACCTGTGGAAAGGGGGAGAAAAGGTAAGTCCCGCTTACCCCGTTCATTTGGAGCATTCAGCACATAACATACATCTCACATTTGCGCCTTTGCAGAGCAGAGCCTCTCCTTGCCTTGTTCTGGAGGAGGGCTGGAAGGCGACCTTGCTCGGCCAGCCTGTCCTGTGACGCCGGCGGTTGTAGGATCAGGGGGTTCTCGGCCCCCAAGCAATCCCAGACGTTTCCCCTGGCATGGCAATCCCTGCGTGTGCTGCCTGTCCCCAGCCATCCCACCTCTGCAAGGCCATGCCCATGATCCATCCAACCACTGCCTCTTCCTTGCCCCAAAATAACGTGGAGCAGCTCGGCGCTAACCAGCTTCCGGCACGTTGAGAATCTTTTGTGTTGCTTCCTTGGCTTTTGTCTTTATTTCCTTCTTTTCGCTTCAACGTGTTGTGTGAGTGTTTTTGGCACTAACAAATGTTGCGTCAGGTGGCACAGGGGGTGTGATTGCACAGGAGCAGAATCCAGCTGGAAGGGCTTTTTGGTGCAGGCGAAACGTTGGGTGAGGAGATGCAAACAGAGAAGCTGGAGAGGAGAGGATGGGTCCATCCCAGTGCCCTTGGCAGGAGGAGTCTGCTTTGTCCTTCCTGAGAGGTGATGGAAACTCGAGTCACCTCAATTCTTGTGCTTCTTGGAAGGCAGAGCCTCTCCCAGCATTGAAGCTCAATTTTGTCTTCTCCTTCAAAGCCTCTTGTAGAGGGAGAAGTGATTCTTTACTTCCTTGGATGTTTTAAAACATTTCCATGACTTGTGGTCTGAGTGGGAGCACCAGGTCGGGCTGTGCTGCTCTGAGTCTTTGGCTCCTCTGCAGGAGTCTTGTCCCTTTTCTTTCTGCTCTCCTTTCCCCCCTCTTCATCCAGAAGACAAGTGATGGAGTTTAATGCAGGAACACCTTGGTAACTGCTCCGTGCCATTGGTGGGAAAGGTTATCCCAGTGCAGGTGCCCCAGCACCATCTTTGTTTACATGGCCTGGGGTACAGGAGGCCAGGCCTGAGCCCAGGCACCTCTTGAACTTGCTGCCATCTACATCTGGAGCCAAACCCAAGATTTTTTTCTGCTGGAAGTTTGATCCATATATTATTTTATTACACCTGCAAAGGAAGCTTCTGTTCACTGATTCAAAACCTAATCAAACAGTTTGATCTGAGCTTATTCACAGATGAAAACGTACAGCCTCAAAGCAAGCCCTGGTGCTGTTGATGCACTGAAAGGTCTGGTCCCAACGGCAGCTGGATGTGAGGAGGTTGTGACACGGGACAGGCTGGTACTCAGGAGGTGCACAAGTGCTCTGTGCATCCCTCAGTTTTCCCACACTCACTTCCTTCAGGGAGGGCTTTTGCTCTAAAAGGGAACATTTACACGGACCCGTCTCCGAGGGGGCTGCGGCCTCTGCGGCTCCGTCCCCGCGCGTTGCACGCTTGGAATGTCCTTCAGCCTCTGTGCAGGATGTGGGGTGGCTGCAGATCACCCTGTCCCTGGGGACAGCGAGCCCAAAGGTTTGGATTTGCAGGGCACACTCCCAGCCTGGCTCTGTTTCCCGGGCTGTGCGTGCCTGGCAGGAGGTGGTGATGGAGCTGCTGCTGCTGCGTTACCGTCTGGCTTTGCAGATGGAGGGAAGTTCCTTCTCTCCACGTTTGCGGCGTGGTCAGAGCCCGGGCAGCAGAGCTGTGTGAACAGGGGGAGCAGCAGGGGTGGGGTGGGAAGGTGGGGCTGTGCTCAGCCTTTGCTGCGCCGTTCCAGCGTCGCCCAAGGTGGTGGGAGCGGAGGGGGCCGCAGGGAGGGATCGGTGGCTGCTTTGGGAATGTGCCTGGCACACAAAAGCTGGTGAAGGCTCCCTGTTCGCCCTGTCTTGTTCCACTGTTGAATTCTCAGGAGCAATCAGCTGGTGTGATTGCCGTCCAAGCAGCTGAGGGTTGGATTTGATGACTTTGGAGATCTTTCCCAGCCTCAGAGATGCAGTGAATTACGGCCGTGCCCAGAGGAGCTGGAATGTTCTGCTGGGTTATCTGTGTGTGCCAGGGGATCCAGCAGGGCTCATCCTGGGTGGTGGGGCAGCAAGGTGACACCCTGCTCCACATAGCCCCGTCCCAGGCATTGCCTTGGCATACAGAGCATGTCGTGGCATGAGGGTGTTGTGTTGTGACATCTTCCTCTGTTGCTGAGCTCCCACAAAGAAGCCCAAACAAAAGCTCCAGCAGTGCCAGTGACCGTGTTCATTCACACATACCTCGTGAAAGGCAAGTGGTTCAACTCACACATCCCACTCCTGCCTCGAAGGAGGATTTTGCTTTTTAATAACACAAACCCAGGTTTGGGGCCGATCTATGACATCAGAGGCACCAGCCCAGAGCCCTTTCCTCCTCTTCAGTGAAGCTCTTGGAATGACCGCGACGTTTGGCCTCTCTGGTGCTCGTTGAACCCCTTTGTTAAGCAGAGCAGTGGTTGAAATGGCCCATCCTCCATGAGGGGCTGCCCTCTGGGGAGGTAAATTACTACTGTGGGAAGTACTGGGTCCCACAACAGAGTTTTGTTGTTGCATTAATTTGTACCTTGAGGTTGGACATCTCTGACAAATGAGCTCAGAAGTCTGAAGGAACATGGGGGGAGAACAATGTCCTGCCAGCACCTCGTACCTTTAGTCCTTAATGAGAAGCCCCCAGATGATGAAGAGGGGGCTTGGGGGTGTCTTGTGCTCTACTTCTTGTACAGCTGGTGAAAAAGTCCCCAGTTTTGGCAGTTTTTGTGCCTGGTTTGTCCGGGAGGAGCGTCCCGTTCCACAGGACTGCAGAGGCACTTGGGGCGGTTTCAAAGCATTGTGTTCCACAACCACACAGAGTTTGCCCTACATCTGTTAGGAGCCACATTTAGACCAGGCAGGAGCTGCACTGGTGCTCCTCCAGAGTGGTTTATGTAGTTCCCATCTCAGGATGGCTCTGTTGGAAGCAGTCGCCAGTAAAACTCGATGTTTCTGGCAGAGAATACAGAGCTGCTAAATGATCACTGTCTGATGGCATGGCACGTTTGAAGTACACCTGTGAGGACTTGGTCCTTACACACACTTTGCTGTGGTGTCTCAGTTCTGCAGTTCCTGATTTCCCAGAGGCCGTGTTGGCCCGTTGGGTTCAGTCCTGTCCGGAGCGTCGCCGAGTCGGGCAGGCAGCGCCAGCCCCTACCTGGTCTGGGGAAAGCTGCCTGAGAGAAGCGTGTTCGGTGTCTCCACGTGCCCTCTGACCACCCTGGAGGGTGTGTTGGGTTGGAGGGACTCCTCAGAGTGCCAGAGGAGGTGCTGGTGGTCGGTGGTGCCGTCGGCGGGTGTTGACGTGAGCCCAGCGTGTTATCCAGGAGGGAGTTTAAAAGGGGATATAACAAGGGCTGTTTTTGTCCTAGTTGTTGAATGTTGGACCGAGGAGATCTCAGCCGGGCCAGAGGAGGGAGCCCAGGAAGATCATCACTGTATGTGTGAAGGAGGATGTCCACCTGAAGAAGGCGGAGAACGCCTGGAAGCCGAGCCTGAAGAGGGAAAACCAAACCGAGGACCCGGAAAATGTCAAAACCCAGGTGAGAGCTTTGGTGGGCACAGCTGAGGGTGCAGCACCCTGCCCCAGGGCCAGGGGGGTAACCTGCCCTCACCCTTGTGTCACACACTGAAAAAGGGCAAGGAATTCCAGATGGAATCCCAGCTTTTCCCCTCCCTTGATGGCATTTTTCGTGTGTTTATCCTTGACCTGGAGTTTAAAAGCCAGTCCTGTATGTTAAACTGGGAACACCAGACAACCTACTACCTCTCTTCCAGGATTGCTTTTCTGTTGCTGTTTTACTGGAATATTTCTGTCTCCATCCTAAAGCAAACAGCCTCACACTTCCAGCACAGAACGTGCTTTTCATCCCCTTTTAGACCTTCTTTCTACTCTGAACTTCACCAAGACTGAGATTCCTCTGTAAAATCCCTCAGCTGGTCCTGCCCAGCCCAACAAGCACCATCTGAAGCTCCCTCTGTCCTTCTCCCCCTCCTCTTCTCTGTGGGACGGTCACTCTGGGCAGAAGTGTTTGTCTGGTGGTCAGGCTTGTAATTTGTAGTGTAAGTTAGGATGGTCTGGAAGGACACTGGAATTCTGCTCTTGGAGCTAATGGTATCATTGTCCTAATTATCATCCTGGGCAGGAAAAAACAAAATGCCTTAACAAAAAAAATGCCTTAACAAAATACCTTAATAGAGGAGAAGTGGTTGAAGGAGTCAGAGGCTGCTTCCTGTTAATTTCTATCTCATGGATTAAATTGATATCAAGAAGAGCATTTCTGACAGGAAGGGCTTTATGTCTCTGTTGCACTTGAAAAAAATCTCTTGGGAGTTTCCAAAAATCCTTCCCCACAGCCCTGGCCTTCGGTAGCCAAAGTGAGACCTGGGGCTGGGCTGTGCAGAAACCTGTGGTGTGTAACTCAGCTTCCCTGGCATTCCCGTGGGACACCTGCATTCCCTCCCCTGGGAGCTGCATCCCGGCTCGTTCCTGGAAGGCCCTGGCCCCGTCTGTGCCTAAAGTGGCAGGTTCTGTGTCGTGCAGGAGCTGTTCCGCAAGGTACGAAGCATCTTGAACAAGCTGACGCCCCAGATGTTCAACCAGCTGATGAAGCAGGTGACAGACCTGACGGTGGACACGGAGGAGAGGCTGAAGGGAGTCATTGACCTGGTCTTTGAGAAGGCCATCGACGAGCCCAGCTTCTCCGTGGCCTACGCCAACATGTGCCGGTGCCTGGTGACGGTAAGAGCCGTCGGTGTTCTGTGTCAGTGTTCTGTGCCCTTCCCTGGAGCTGCTGGGCAGGGACACCAACTGAGGACAGGCACTCAATTGTCTGTTTCTGACTGTAAATGGGAATAATTAATCCTCCATTTCTGGTTGCTGGCTGTACCTGGGGCAGAGGGATTTGCTTGGGGTGGTGGCAGGTTTGGAGCTGGGGACTCCTCGTTCTGCCTGGTGATGAGATGTGATGAGTGACGTTGGGGAAGGTCAGGGAATCATGGAATGGTTTGGGTTTAAAAGCTCATCCAGTCCCACCTGTGCTTTCTACACCTCATTGGGTTAATCCTGGGGAAATCTGGGTTGGGAACATCAAGTATCTCTGTCTCTGTGCCTTTGGGGCTTCAGGGTGCTTTTGTGTAGGGATGCTCAGCTTGGTGGGTGTCTTCTAATTTGGGGGAGCAGTTGGGTGTAAGAGCTGCAGGAGGAGAGAGTGGGGAAGGCATAATGTGGCTTCAAATGCCAATTAACACTATCAATTTTAATAATTATTTAACCCTGGAAGCAGTTAGATTTCATAAGGCACACCGTAGGAGGGATGAATGAATTAGTTTTAATATTTGTGCACTTAAGAAGGACTAGAAACAGCCTTTAATTCTTTTTTTTTTCCAATAAGAAAGAAAAATCCATTCCAATTTTATCATGTCCACGTGCAAGGGGAAGATTGCAGCACAAATCCTGAGTGTAGTCAGGACTAGGTCTGCCTTTAGACCCAGCCCTCGTGCTGCTGGTTTGCAGGGGATTGACAGAATCATCCCATGGAATCCCAGGGTGGGTTGGATTGGGAGAGATCTTAAAGCCCATCCCATCCCACCCCTGCCATGGCAGGGACACCTCCCACTATCCCAGGTTGCTCCAACCTGGCCTTGGGCACTCCCAGGGATCCAGGGGCAGCCACAGCTTCTCTGGGCACCCTGTGCCAGGGCCTGCCCACCCATCAGTGTCTCTCGTTTCCAGGGGAGCCCAAGGTGCCAAGCCAGGCTGTCACCATTCCCAGATGGTGAATTTGGGACAAAATAACCCCTTTTCCTGCAGGAAAGGCTCGAGCCTTCAGCACATCAGAGGAGGGTTTTTAAGCAGTGGGTGTTTCTGAGGGATCCTGTGGATGGAAATGTGATCCATCCCCAGGCAGAGGCGGCGTCAGCCAAGTTTGGAGTGTGACTTTACATCTGCAGTGTAAAACCCAGCTGGAAATGGTGACGTGAGGCTTCACCTCCCCAGCCTCCTGGAGCGCTGGGGCTCGGGGCGAAGAGCATCATAAAATGTTAGGGGTGGCTTACAGGAACTTCGCTCCTCCGTGGAGTTTATCCCAATTTCTGCTGATGTTTTCCTTCCTTCCCTTGCAGCTGAAAGTGCCCATGGCAGACAAACCTGGGAGCACAGTGAATTTCCGCAAGTTGCTGTTAAATCGCTGCCAGAAGGAGTTTGAAAAGGACAAGGCTGACGACGACGTCTTTGAAAAGAAGCAGAAAGAACTCGAAGCTGCCACCACTGTAAGTGGTATTTTTCCCCATAAATCTCAGAGCTCACTCAGAAAATTACTTCCTTTTGAGACAGCAGTCGGTTCAGGGGGGAGTTTTGGAGTGGAGAGTTTCATTCTCTCACTGTGGCTGAGGACAATAAAAAATATTTGCCTCGATGGCAGGTTTTTACCAGCATCCCCCTGGGCTTTAGGAGAAGAAGAGTAAACAGCCACTCTGAAGTGGCTCTTGTGCAGAGCTCTGTGCTCTGGGCACGGGGTTTTACAGGGCTCTTGTCCTGTTCTGCAGCCAGAGGAGAAGACGCGGCTCCACGACGAGCTGGAGGAGGCCAAGGACAAAGCCCGGCGGAGATCCATCGGGAATATCAAATTCATTGGGGAGCTGTTCAAGCTGAAGATGCTGACAGAGGCCATCATGCACGACTGTGTGGTGAAGCTGCTCAAGAACCACGACGAGGAGTCCCTCGAGTGCCTTTGCCGCCTGCTCACGACCATCGGCAAGGACCTGGACTTCGAGAAGGCAAAGGTGGGGCAGGAGCAGCAGAGAGGGATGAGGCTCCCTGGGCAGGGCTGGGAAGATGGGTGTGGGGTGTTTCTGTCTCAGGATTTGGTTTTCCTTCAGGAATTTCCAGGCAGCAATGAGGAATTTATCCGCTCTGCTGTGGCTGTTTCGTCATGGCCTGGCCTCGCTCCCTGCTCTGTTAGAGATTCTGTGTCGTTTCCAACAGCGCTCTCCAGTTGTTGTTTCCAAAGGTTTCGTCCAAACACACGGTCCAGAAGTGCTCAACACTTATATTTTCCAAATTGGATGTGCCTCTTTAGTTGTAGTTCCCAAAACATTAATACTTGAGCGTTGTTTCTGCAGCACTGAAGGTTTATGTTACCTACAAAATCCTCCACTTAATTCTGTTGTTCAGTTTAAATCTAAAAACCCTCGTTAACTGGTCCAAACCCCAGCCTGAGCCTTGGGGGTGCCTTTATTTTGCATCATCCTCATCTCCAGCTGTGCTGGCTGGGGCAGCTGCTCTGTAACAGCAGCACTCCCGTGTCCTCCTCCCCATTTTCCAGCACGTGGATCTGTAGCATGGAGCATTACACACTCCATGAGCTTCTCTTGGCACAATCTGCTTCTCCTTTGCAAAAACCAGGCTTGGGATGAAAACCTCGAGGGTTTTGCCAGAAATCAGTGGGACTCAGCTCTGCAAACAAACGGAGCTAATTGTGCTCAGCTGCCCCGGGCAGGGAGTTCCCTCTCCACGTGCTGGATCTCAGGGATCGTGGGGGATCAACCCTGAGCCTTGAAGGGAAGCACTTCCCCAAAATGTTCTTTGAGCTTTGACCAAAACAGTGAAGTTTGTCACTGATCCCCTGTGCTGTGAGCACAGCTCTGTTCCTGACAGTGCCAGAAACAGGAATTAAATTTCTCTGTGTGCTCTGGGAAGAAAACAGGGTCTGACTTGTAAGCTGAGGTCAGGCTGGATGAGACTTGGATGCTGTTCTGGTCTTTTTGAGTGCTGTAAAAGCCAACCTTGTGGGGCTCTGTCTGACCCTGGCCCCTCGAGCTGTGGCACAGCGGAGCAGGGGAGTTATTCCAGATGCCGTGTCCTGTCTTTGGGATCTCTTATTTCTGTCAAGACTGAGTGAGAATCCTTGTTGATGGGGTAGACATTTTACCACGTGTTTTTATTGAAGCTGAAGTGTTACTCATCCCTGTAATTGAAACTTCTGAACAAAGGCCACTGGAAATATTTCCCTGTCATTCCTAACTTTGGAAACATTTGCTCTCAGAGCTGGAACTTTCCAAAGCAAGGCCAGAACCAAATTTTAATGAGGTTTTTCTTGTTTGTTTAACTACAAGGACAAGGTTTTTAGTGAAGGGAATGGGAAACACTTTAGAAAACTGCCCTGAAAGTCTTTGATTAAAACAACCCTTCATTTTGGAAAAAAGCTTTTTGGAGCCTGACAAGCCAAATTTAGACCCAGAAGATCCTCTAATAATACAGTTTCATGTCTTAGTGTGAACTGATTAGGATTCCATCACATCAGGATTTTTTGGATGAAAAGGGGTCATGGGATTTTATATTCCAGCTGAGCCCATCAAACTGCTCTTGCTGGTGTTTGTGGTGCTGCTGCTCAGCCTGGCCCAGCTCAGACAGCTGGGGGTGAACCATGGGATGGTGTGACCAGGGTCAGCTTTGTACCCATTTAGTTGATGATGATGTTTTTCTGGTGCAGCCCCGAATGGACCAGTATTTTAATCAGATGGAGAAGATTGTGAAAGAGAGGAAAACCTCCTCCAGGATTCGGTTCATGCTCCAGGATGTGATAGACCTAAGGCTGGTAGGTGCCAACTGCACTGACTCATGGAATACTGGAATGGTTTGGGTTGGAGGGACATTAAAGCTCATCCAGCTGCCCTGGGCAGGGACACCTTCCACCAGCCCAGGCTGCTCCAAGCCCTGTCCAACCTGGCCTTGGACACTTCCAGGGATCCAGGGGCAGCCACAGCTTCTCTGGGCACCCTGTGCCAGGGCCTGCCCACCCTCCCATGGAAGGATTCCTTCCCAATATCCCATCTTTCCCTGCCCTCTGGCTGTGGGAAGCCATTCCCTGTGTCCTGTCCCTCCATCCCTTGTCCCCAGCCCCTCTCCTGGAGCCTCTTTAGGCCCTGCAAGGGGCTCTCAGGTCTCCTCAGAGCCTTCTCTTCTCCAGGTGAACCCCCCAGCTCTCCCAGCCTGTCGTGTTCCCCTGCATGTCTGGGCTGGAAGAGCTCTCCTGCAAGAGCAGGGATTTACAGCACAAGTGGGATGTTAGGGGAGATCTGTGCTCCTTCTCCCAAAAATCTGACTGTTCAAGGACAGGAAATCTCTCCTGTGCCCCAAGGGTGGGCAGTACAGGTGCAGTGCAGGGTGAAGATGTGACCGTGTGTGGTACCAATTCCAGCACTTCCCATTCCCCTCCCCTCGGAGCAGCCGCTGGAGCTCGGATTTGGCCACCAGACAGCCCGACCCAAGGCCTGGGAGGGGCTTGCTCAGACCCCAGACAGCTGGTTTTTTGGGTTCTTTGGAGGCTGCAGTCACTGCTTTGGCTGCAGGGCCCATAATTCCCCCCAGAGCTGGGATGAGGCTGCAGCAGGATAAGTTAATAACCAGTCTGGTTATTCCAGAAGGGGCTGGGCACTGCATGGCTCAATGGACACATCAGCAGGGCAGATGTTCTGTGCAGAGGCAGCTGCACCTCTCTCAGCAGGATTCCTGTCAGCCATCACCATCCCTGGAGTGGCAAAGCACCAGCCCCACATAAAATCAGCCACTTCTTGCTTTTTTTTTTTTTATTTTCAGGGTTTCATTTTTTCCCTCAAGCTCGGAGGGAAGGCCCCAATAAGTGTGTCAGTCAGAACCAGAGAGTGACAGCAGCCTCCCTCTAGTCCTTCTCTTTGCTCTGATCCTTGAAGGAGTGGGAAGCTGGGAATATTCAGCTGCTGGGGGTTCACATGGCTTGAATTCAGTCAGGTCTTCACCTCAGCCCCCATTCCCCAGCAGTCTCTGCACCAGAGAACATCACTTTGGCCTCTGGTGCTGCAATAACCACGTCCAAAGTGTCCCAGCTCCACAGAATCTCCCCAGCCCCTCTGAGAGGTGACAAGGGTGGGAGGATTAGGCCTTGTTTGTGATACCTGAATTCCCTGGAAGTCTCCCTGAGCACATTTGCCTCTTCCCCAGTGCAATTGGGTGTCCAGGAGAGCAGACCAGGGCCCCAAGACCATCGAGCAGATCCATAAAGAAGCCAAGATTGAAGAGCAGGAAGAACAGAGGAAAGTACAACAACTCATGACCAAAGACAAGAGGAGACCAGGTAAAGGAAAAGCCACGTTGGCTGCTCATTTCACATCCATAAAGGCCATAGAGGGAACCCCACAGGACAGAGAACAATCTCTTGGGTTTGGTTTATTCCTAAATGTAACGAGCAAAGGGAATTGAGGCCTGATGGTGGCAGAGGCTGGAGAGGGAACAGATTTGCCTTGGGTTGGCTGTGGGGATTTTTCAGGGGCAGATCCCATGGGTGAAAAGAGCCAAGCACAAGCCAACAGTGCTGGAGTTTTCCATTCATGCAAAGCCTGTTTGATTTGTGACAGGGCTGCCAGGAGTCTGGGAAACAAGTTATTCCATAGGAGTCAGATTTGCCATCCGTTCTCGTGCACCACAGTCTCGTTTCAAGGGAATAGCACTTAATTTGGAGAGTAACCCATGTTGTCTTCAGCTGTTGGACTTGTGTGAGGTGCTGACTGTGCATGAAGGAGTGTCTTGGCTTTACCTTAAACTGCTCCTGGCCCTTGGGCCTGGCACTGCTTGTGATGAACTGGGAAAATGAGCCCTGGGACAGAGCAGGGCAAGGGGAAAGTCACCTCAGGGATTCTTTGGTACTGAGGATTGTCAAGCGAAAGTGCTGTGAAAACAGAGAATAAAGAAAATACGTGTAGATTTTGGTTTAATTATCCTAAAAGTGACCTCAGGAGAAGGTGAGGAACCTGGGAGTGCCCAAGGGGTTCTTTGTCAGACCAAGCACTGCTGAAATGTGTGGAACAAGCGTGGTCAGGGAAGGCATTTCAGCTGCTCCTTCCATGAGCTGTGAGCACACAACATCCACAGCTGGAGATGCAACCAGGAACAGCCCCTACCAACACCAGCCCTTAAAGCACTGAGAGCTTTCAGGCAAGGCTGTTTGTAAGAATAAAGTCAGGCAGGCTGGTTGTGTCATCTCAGCTGAAGAAAGGCTGCAAAAGACGTTCCTGAGCAGGGATGTGCCAGGTTGGTCCCTCTCCTTGGAGCCTGGAGGGGTCTGGGGGATGGACTTGGAGCCTGGAGCAGTGGGCTGAGCTGAGCTGAGTGTTTGTTGCCTGCAGGTGTCCCACGGGTGGATGAAGGCGGTTGGAACACTGTGCAGGGGGCAAAGAACAGCAGAGTGCTGGACCCCACCAAGTTCCTTAAAATCACCAAGGTAGGTGCCAGCACAGGGCTCCTTCAGAGCAGTAAAAGTGCCAAGGTCTTGCCTTACTGGATGTGCCCTCCAGGAGAGACTGGGACAGCGAGTACAGGGCAGAACTTGGGGCTGGGATGTTTTCAATCCCCAGAGTTAACACTGAGCATAAATAAAGCACAAGGGAAGGCTCTGTTATCTTCTGGCTGTTCCTGTTCTGTTTGTTCTGAGGGAGAGGAGCGTGCAGACATTCTTCCTCAGGTTCACAGTGTCCTTCTGGTCACCCACAAGTCCTTCTAGTCGGAAAATCTGCATTTCATTCAGCCATGAGAAGTGAGGGGGGGTGTCGTGTGAGGTGGGGATGCAGCACCTCACTGACTGTCACTGAGGGTCTCAAAAACCCATCTGAGGGAATTCCTTGGCTGCCTCACGTTCTCAGGACCCTGTTCTGACACTGCTCCTCAATAAAAGGAGGAGGCCACGTCCGATCTGATGTGTCACAGGTGGCACCGCTCCAGGATTGAAAGGATCAGGGGGAATGGGAAGAGCTGTGTCTCCTTTCAGTGTTTTTGGACTTGTGTGGCCTGGTTGCATCCCCCAGTGTGTGATAAACTTTGACAGTCATCCTCCAGATGAGAATCTTCCTGTTATTTCACCATCAGAGTTGTGGGTTTGGGACATTTTGTCAGGCTGAAGGTTTAGGGAAGTTGGAGATTTCTCCTTTTTTAATCTTCAGAACAGGTCTGGGTTTTCTCACCAAGGAGAACTCCAGCCTTCACATAAATCAGGTGACTCCTTGTCCCACTAAATGTCACTCTCCCTGAATTTTACACTCAGTGCCTGAATTCCTGCAAAGCTGTAAACCAGGACCTGGACACACTGCAGCCCTCCTGCAAATTCAATCAGTTTGTTCCTTCTGGAAGTTCAGAAAACAGCCTCCAAATCTTCATTAGCAGGAGGGATTCAGCCTGTTCTGCCTGGGCTTTTCACCTGGGGAAAGCCTTTCTCCTCCCTTCCATACCAATGGAGCTGGTTCCACACCAGAGAGATCTGTGAGGTCACAACCTCCTGGTCAATAAATTCACTCACTGAGCACTGTAAAATGTTCTCTCCTTGTCAGACACTTCTTACCTCCAGTTCTGTGCCCTCTTGTTGTCCTTTGCCCTCTGGATTCTGTTGCCCTTCAGATCCCCCCCAAGCCACGCCTGGAGGGTTGAATGGACAGTGGAACTGGTTTGCACATCACAAACAAACTGAACATCTTTCAGTTTCTGATATACTGAGCTTTTCCACCTTACTGAGCTTCAGAACTCCCAGTCAGAAGCAGCTCCTGCTCACTGGAATGTCACTTGGAGTGTTCCTCACTGACCTTTGGAAGAGGCTCTTTGTGATGCCCTTTGTTGTTGGTGTCCTCTGTCTTTGGTCAGGGTTTGGTCTTCCAAAAATGTATTAAAGAGTATTTTGGTGTTCACAGAACAAGGATTGTTGCCAAAAAATACCCCATTTGTAATGAAACTCTGCAGTTTGCCCTTGTAATGGCCCGTCCTGGTGTGTTTTGCAGCCCACAATAGATGAGAAGATTCAGCTCGTGCCTAAAGCCCAGTTGGGCAGCTGGGGGAAGGGCAGCAGTGGTGGAGCCAAGGCAAGCGAGATGGGTAAGTTGGGATGGATCCTCACCCTGGGCTTTGCTGCCAGAGGGCAGGTCTGGGTGGGGTTCACAGAACCACAGAATTATGGAATGTCCTGAGCTGGAAGGGACCCACAGGGATCATCCAAGTCCAACTCCTGGCCATGCACAAAACACCCCAATTTCCCAAGCCTATTGCCAGGACAGTGTTTGCCCTCCTGTGCACCCCAGGGCTGCAGCTCAACCTCTTCAAGTGAAGGACAGGGCTGTTTCTGTCCATAAATCACAGAATCCCAGAATGGGTGGGGTTGGGAGGGACCTGAAAGCTCCTCTCCTTCCATGCCCTGCCATGGGCAGGGACACCTTCTGGGATGGGGAAGGTCAAGGGGATCCTGCTCCACTTGGGATCAGCTGTCCATGTACAGCTCCTCAGCCCATGTGCCAGGCCAGGTGTCCACAGAATCACAGAATATCCTGAGCTGGAAGGGACCCACAGGGATCATCCAGTCCAACCCCTGGCCCTGCCCAGACACCCCAACAATCCCACCCTGTCCCTCAGAGCGTTGTCCAAACCCTCCTGGAGCTCTGGCAGCCTTGGGGCTGTGCCCACTGCCCTGGGGAGCCTGTTCAGTGCCAACCACCCTCTGGGGGAAGAACCTTTCCCTGAGATCCACCCTGAGCCTGCCCTGACACAGCTCCAGCCATTTCCTGGGGGCTGTCCCTGCTCCCCCCAGAGCAGAGCTGCCCCTCTGGAGGAGCTGCAAACCCTGAGGGGTCTCCCCTCAGTGTCCAACCCTCTCTGTGTGCCCTCCTGACAGCCAGGGCTGAAGCAGGGCAGGACCAGCCCTTTCCTGCAGACCCAGCTGCTGTGTCACCGCGTGGTGCTGAGGTGTCACCGCTCCTGACCTTGTCTCGCTCTGCTCTGTTCTTTGCAATCCCCAGACTCCTTGCGACCAAGTGCCACAAGTCTGAACAGATTTTCTGCCCTGCAGCCTCCGGTCTCCCCCGTTTCTGCCTCATCCGCATCTTCCGAACTCGAATCCCGCAGGGCCTTAACGAGGTGAGTGCTGCTCTTGGCTGCCTCTCTACATCTGCACTTTGCACCTGCTGCTCTGCCTGCCAGCACTCAGAAAGGACAGAATTCCTTGCCTTTCCAGGAATGGCTGTGTGTGTTTTCCCCTCTGAGTTAACTTCAAGCACATGTGTGTTTTAAAATGTCGTAGCACAGACGGGGGGAATTAATTTTTAAAGCCGTTTGGATGAACATTTAAGTTTCCACTTCACCCCTCAGCTAAGGGTGGGTGTTTGTAACAGATTAAAAGCTCTTCAGATAAAATGTGGTAGTAAACAGGTTGGATTTAATGGCTGTGAATTCAGCCAGGTCAGCAGGTTTATTTATCCAGAAAAACAAACCTAAAACCTTGTAGAAATGTGCCTGAAGCACCGTGTGTGACCCTTCCCATCAGGTGTGACTGACCTGGCCCTGCTCCCACATCCCACAAAAGGCTGCACAGCCTCTCACACCCTGATTCCATCAGGGCTGCAGCCACTCGGGCTTGTAGCATCAAACATGTATTAACCCTCAATAATTTATTAGCTCTAGACATGGTTTATAAATGTGCAGTTCATTTAAAATGCCACTGGTTCTTCCTTCCAGTACACACGAGCTGCTGGAGTGTTTTCCTGGGTTGTGCCTCTAATCTTTTCCCTCCTGTTTCACCTAAAACTTGGGCTTAACTGGAAATTATCCCGTTTTGGAATTGGTTTGCCCATCTTACTCATTAACACAATAATTAATAGGGCAGATCCCTGTCTACTGTTGCTGGGAGCCTTCAGTGTTTGGAAGGTATTTTTATGTAAATGGGTAAAAAATAGAAGTCTCATGGAATCACAGAATGGTTTGAGTGGGTAGGGATGTTAAAGATCCGCCCCTCCATGGGCAGGGACACCTTCCACCAGCCCAGGTTGCTCCAAGCCCCATCCAACCTGGCCTTGGACACTCCCAGGGATGGGGCAGCCACAGCTTCTCTGGGCACCCTGTGCCAGGGCCTGCCCACCCTCCCAGGGAAGGATTCCTTCCCAATATCCAATCTAAATGTCCCATTTCACAGTAGAGCAAAGCCTTTACTCATAAACCCCACTGTTTCATGTGTAAAACACGTGCTGTAGGGGCTTCACTGCTTTTCCACGTGTTCTCTGGGAAGCCAGGTTGGCTCTGCCTGCCCGCTCTGGATGTTTGTGTTTGTGCATCTCTGAGGCTGAGTTCATTTTCGTTACATTCTCTGTAGCTACAACTGCAAAAATTGAGCCAGGTTTGGGTTGGGGAGCTGTTTTTCCCTGCAGTTGCTCCGAAGCCATGCAGTGTTTCCTCTAGCAGGGGTTTCTCGAGCCACATGCTGTGTTTCTGTCCCGCAGTCGTGGGAGCACGGGCAGGGAGAAGAACGACAAAGCCCTGCCCCCTTCCCTGGCCCGCCCCAACACCTTCCTGCGGGGCAGCAGCAGCAAAGAGCTGCTCCTGGACAATCAGGCGCAGGAGGAGCAGCGCAGGGAGATGCTGGAGACGGTGAAGCAGCTGACGGGCGGGATGGAGATGGACAGGAACAGCAGCGAGGCGGAGAGGAGCAAAGCCAAGGAGCCCGGTGAGCGTGGGAAAAGGCACAAGGGAGACCCTGCCAGGAGCGGTGACATTTCTGGGGGGGAATGGGAGGTGGTGTTTGAGGGGGTGGGGGCACAGCTGAGGCAGGCAGGCCTGGCCTCATTCCCCTCACCAGCTCCTCCATAAGATCCGTGGAGCTGAAAGGCTGCAGGACCCAGCACAGCACCACCCCCCATCCTGGCACTGTCCCGCTGGTTTCGGGGTTCAAAGCGCCCAAAATCAGTGTCAGTTCTTCAGAAATGCTTGTTCAGTGTTCAGTACAGCCTTATCTGCCCTTTCCAACCATTCCCCAGGGGCAGGGCAGGGATTTGGGGCTGGGATGGAGGGTTCACAGCAGCTTTTTGGTGCTGTGTTGTTTCCAGCCCTCCTTCCTAGTGGGGGGGTGGCACCCACTGGGGTGACTCGTCCGTCACCTCCTCGGTGCTGCAGCTCCTGCTTTTCCCTCCTGCCAGCTGGAGCTGATTTGTTAGTGAGAAGACATTGAGGACACTTGAGGTGATGTTCCCTGTGGACAGAACCTTTCTGATAAGTGCAGTGTTCTGCTCCTTCCCTGGGAAACATCTCCACTGCCACGGACAGCACACTGTGAAGCTTTGGGATGTTGTAGGGGACTCCATGGGACCAAGGACATGGGGCTGCTGCCCACTGCAGTCAGTGTTTTAACTGTGCAATGTCCTGCACCAGCTCCCAGTTAATTATTTGATGTTGCTGGAGAGCTTTGGAGCTTCTCCCTCCACCTATGCCACTGCCAGCTGTGCTCCTGCAAGACCAAGTGACAGGAATAGTGGGAGTTCAGGGGGGGGAATGGAGCCAGGAAAGAATCCCAGAATCCCAGAATGGTTTGGGTTGGAAGGGACCTTAAAGCCCATCCCATTTTCCCCCCTGCCATGGGCAGGGACACCTTCCACTGTCCCAGGTTGCTCCAAGCCCTGTCCAAGAAGTACCTCGTGCCTGGGGATGGCACAGGGAACACACCTGCTCCAGTGGCTTCTGTTTTCAGAATGTCATCTCTAAAATGATGCTGGTTTTCCTTTCCAAACACGTTTTTATTTTGTTGTGTTTCCACCAGCCAAGCCAGAAGCTCCCCCAGCTCCAGTGCAAGAAAAGCCTTCGCTGTCAGAAGAGGAAATAGAGAGAAAATGCAAATCTATCATTGATGAGTTCTTGCATATTAATGATTTTAAGGTAAGCAAGATGAAAACCTCACTGAGCAGAAAGCTCTGTGGGGCTGGAGTGCTTTCTCTCCAGGAACTGTGAGCACCCAGCCCTCACAGAGGCAGCAGAACTGGTGGGGACAGACAAAATCTGGGCAGCAGCAGCAGCTCCGTGAGCGTTGTTAGGACACTTGTCTCCCAAGCTCATTTTCTGCCCTGCTGGTAATAGGAAAAAGAGCCCAGGCTGTGTGTTTTAAGTAGCAAGATGTATGTGATCTGTCATGAATCACTGAGCAGCTCCATAATAACAGCAATTTTGGAAGCAGAAAAACTAGTGGGAAAATAAACAGAGGTTTTCATTTAGTTATCAAAGCATGTGCTGTTCTGATCTGGAGGCAGATAAAGCAATACTAAATATTGAACAAACGACTCCAGAGGATTTTTAATAAACATTGGAAATTACTGAGCAGCTGTCATCACTTCCTAGTTAAAAGGTTGAAATTTTGTTTCCCTTGTAAAAGGGTTTTTTAGCTCACCCAGGGAGTCTGCAAGAAGTGTTACATTGGCTGCGAAGCTGCTTCGTTTGATCTTTCACTGAAAGAAATTTTAAAACCTGCCAAGTTGGAAATGGCAGCACTTGGGAGTTGCTGGTTTGGCACCCTAAAAGCAGAGTTGCTGCTTCCATTTCATCAGGCTTCCAATTAATAATCGGAAAGAGGAACGTTCTCGTGATGGAGTGTTTTGAGTTCACATCTAGTTATTGGGATAAATTATTAAATACTGGTTTGGAGAGGAAAAACCCTGCTTTGATTGGCAATTTGCTGCAGAGGGCTGGCCTGGGGCAGGGGCTGCCGAGCCAAGGAGCCTCCACTCCTTTTCCTTCTTAGGATGGGCTCCAGAGGGTCCCTCTGGATGTTTGGGGTGAAGGAGCTGCTTTTGTTCTCAGCAATGAATTTCTGTGGCAGGGTGGGAATGGAGCTGAACTGCAGAGGCCAGGGCAGGGCTGGTTCCAGTCCATGGGATCAGGCTGTTTGTTTGCACCAGGGTTTACTGGACAGTGGGGAATTCTCGATGCTCTTCAGGTGCAGCGAAGCTTGAACTCAGCTTACAGCTCGTGTTCCTGCAGCTGCTGTGAGGAGCCCCAGGGTGTGCACGTTGTGTCACTCCTGCCTTTCACTGCACTTTGCTCTCCTGAGTTTGACCTGCTGAGCTGTGTGGTGACAGCAGGGTCAGCCACATTCCCTGTGTGTCCTGGGATCCACTGGGCACTGGCTGGCACCACCAGGGTTCTCAGCTGTGAACAGAAGCCTGTGGAGCACGAGGGGCTGTCAGGGGTGGGTCACTCGAGGCACGGTCTGGTCACAGGGCAGGGCTCTGTGCTCAGGAAGCCCCTGAGCTCCGTGGGCTGGAGCCAGAAGGTCACTGGCAGGTCCTGGTGATGGCAGTGGGGATGTTTGATGTGTGGCACTGAGCGCTGCTCTGACAGTCTCTGTTTAAGGGTTTGCTTTGCCAGGGTCACAAAGTGCACAGCCCAGGAAGGAGGAGCTTTAGGGAGGGGAGATTTGCCTCCAAACACTCCTCAGCTGTGATGTGGGTTTGTAACAGGGGCGTTTGTGCCAGCTCAGCTCAGTAACAGATCTAACCTGGTGCCCTCTTTTTGGCTTGGCTTGATGTTTAATGCAAGGAGAGGTCTTGGGGGAGCATCCAGAAGGCAATTCTGTCCTTCCACTGAGCAGCCAAACCGTACCCTGGAATGCGATTGTGTGCTTTAAAAATTGTTGCCTGGGTGGTATAAATTACATTATTATTCTATTATTACATTATTATTCTATTATTCAGTTATTCTTCTGTTATTCCGTTGTTAATATTCCTGTTGTTGTTATTACTCAGCTGTCACCTCAGTGGCGATTTGTGACGAGGTTCCTGGTTCAGCACTTGGCCTGGCAGCCTCACTAACAGCTCCTTTCCCCCCAAATTGCCCCCCTGTGCCCCTCTGCTGGGCGTTCCCAGCTCAGGGTGCTGTGTTGTCCCACAGGAAGCGATGCAGTGCGTGGAGGAGCTCAGCACCCACAGCCTGCTGCCCGTGTTCGTGCGCGTGGGGGTGGAGTCGACGCTGGAGCGGAGTCAGATCACCAGGGATCACATGGGCCAGCTGCTGCATCAGTTGGTGCAGTTGGGAAAGCTGAGCAAGCAGGATTTCTTCAAGGGGTTGGTATCCTGTGTCCCTGGCACGGGTTCTTTTCCTCGGTGTTCCTGCAGGTGGACGCTGTGCTGGAGAGCAAGGATTGCCCACCTGGCTTTGGTGGTCCTGCCCTCTCCACACATCCCTTTTTGGGGAGTATTTTCACCTTGGTCTATTTGTAATGCAATTATTATGATCTATTTTAAGTGTTTCAGATGCTTTAGTGAACGTAAATACGTTCATATTTTTATCAGTATTTATTTATCAGTATATTTATGTCAGTGCCTGTTTAATTGTATGTGTTTAGATCTCTGCTCTGTCACACATTTGTCCGTGTTTGTCGTGGCAAATCACTGAATGTGACTGAAAGAGGAAGAACTCAGAAACCTTCAGGTGACATTAATACCTGGAGGCTCTTCAGCCTGAGGTCCTGCTCTCCCACTGGGAAAAAGGCTTCACCCACGGGATGCTGTTTCTCAGGACACCTCACCTTGGAGTGGACGAGTCCTCAAGGGGCTGAGGAGGAGAACGTGCACCAGATGTGTTAAACCTGCCCCAGGAGCCCCAAGTTTTGGCTGCTGACTCATTTCAGCTCCCTGGGATTTGTGTTCCCAGCCTGGTGTCCCATCCTAAAAGGATCCGTGTTCCCAGGGAGGTCCTTGGCACCACTCACAGAGCAGGGTGGGTAAAACAGGGATAAAACCACAACCAGCCAGTGAACAAGCAGAAGAACCAACACTTCAGACACCGAGTTTCTGAGGAGCTGGCTCTGTCCTGCTGCTTTTGTGTGACTCCTGTGCCACCCTGGTGCTGCCAGCGCTCCGACGGGATCTGCCTGTGCCTGTGGCTGTCCCTGGATTTCACCCTGGAAAAGTTCAGGCAGCCTGAGCTCAAACCCATAGGGAACAGCAGGAAAAGTGTATCTCCACAGGGAGTGTGTCCACACAGCACTGGTGGTCAGAGGGGCTGGATTGAAGGGATGCATTTCCATAATGGGTTGTGATTGAAGCTGTTCCGGTGTTCCCTGGAGTGTGGATAAGTGGTTGGGATGCCAGATAAGTAGGATCAGGATGAAACAGTGGGATGTGTGGTCTGAATGTGGCACAAACAATGTGAAATGGCTCCTGAAGGTGATGGAAGGGCATGAGAACACCAAAACACGCTTCACTTACACAGAAGTTCCCATGGAAAGAGGGGTGTGGGATGAGAACTGATCCCAGCCACTCTGGGCAGATGCACAACAGGAAAGCAGGTTCTGGCAGAAAGGCTTGGACAGGCCTGGGCTGAAGGAGCAGCAGAGGATGCAAAGAACAAAGCAGAGGAGGTGGTTTCTGGGTTTGAAGCACAAGGGAAAATGTGCATTTACAGGCACTAAACCAGACCCCGGAATTTTCGAGGTTTTCAAGGAGGAAAGAACCATGACAACAACTGGAAGGAGAGCAGAAAAAGGATCATCTTGTACCAGGCTCCTGCAAGGGTTTTGTGGGAAAGAAGAGCTTTGAGCCATTCTGGAAGTTGTCACTGAAGAGCAGTTCTGTAATTCCTGCTGTGGATGGAAACCCCCTCTGCTGAACTGAACTCTCTTCTGGGCTGTCTGATGGACTCACAGACATTTCACTGCTTCCCTTACATTTGGAATTCTCTTTTGATTAACCCCCTTCTCTAAATGTTTGGATATTTTTGAGAAAGTTGCATTTACCTGATGGTTCATGTTTACAGGCAGAAATGCTTTATAGGTGTTACTAATCAGCAAATGGTTTGGTCTGGGATATAAGAATTATTTTATATAGCTTTCTTGGCTATATCTGCTGGTTGTACAGAAGGTGATGTTTTTCCACATCTCCATGTTACTGCATGGAGAAATCCACTCCTGGCAGTTTGGAAGCACAGAAAGCATAAAAGGGCAATAATTTTATTACTTTTGTGATTTTCCTCACTCCTCTCTCTCTTAGCTCCTCTCTACTGTAACAGAAAGTTCTTGAAAGTGCAGATTTGCATTGCAGGAAAAGTTTCCAGTTAAATATTCTTTAACATTTGATGTTTTCCCTTCTGCTATCAAAGCTTTTCAGAGACCTTGGAGATGGCAGACGACATGGCCATAGATATACCCCATATCTGGTTGTACCTGGCTGAGTTGGTGACCCCCATGTTAAAAGAAGGAGGAATCTCTATGAGAGAACTTATACAGTAAGTGGTCCAGCTGTTGTGTGGTGTTGTCATGGCAGGAGGTGAAGGATGAGCAGTGCCAGAGGCTCAGCTGCCCATGGGAGTCGATGAAAAGCTTGGTGAACAGTTTGGGATCAGCACCGGCCAGAGAGCTGCGCTGGGAAAGGCTTGTGGTGCTTTCAGCCTTGGAGAAGGGTTTTATCCATAAAATACTTCAACTCTGTTTGCTTCAGCTGAGCTTAAACATACCCAGATGTTGTCCAGTGGAGACCTTTGGGAGCAGGGAGGTTCTGGGAATTAGACTTGAAGATGAGGCATCGCCCGGGAGTCTGTGTGGCTCAGAGGGGGAACTGAAGGAGGGCAGGGATAGATGGGATGTTGGGAAGGAATTCCTGGCTGTGAGGGTGGGCAGGCCCTGGCACAGGGTGCCCAGAGAAGCTGTGGCTGCCTCTGGATCCTTGGGAATGTCCAAGGCCAGGTTGGACGGGGCTTGGAGCACCCTGGGCTGGTGGAAGGTGTCCCTGCTCATGGCAGGGAGTGGAATGGGATGGGCTTTAAGGTCTCTCCAACCCAAACCATCCTGGCATTCTGTAATTCTCACTACCAACTGTCTCAATCTGGCAAAAAAACCTGCCTGCAAGACTGGAAACAATTTCCAGGACCAAAGTTCCTCTGTTCTGTACATGTCCCTGTGTATTTGGGGATAAGCAGAAGCCAATTGAATGGTTCCCTTGCCCTGTGACCATATTAAGAAAATAACAGCCTTTTCCCCAAAAAGGGTCTCATTATCCAAATGCAGAATCCCACAAAAATGAGTGGATTTGACATTAAATATCATTTAAAATATAACCTTTTTTTGATGTGAAATTAAAGGCTTTATCATTAGCCCTGTTGTGACAAGGCTGCATCACCAAGTGTTTTATCAGCTGGCCTGATCAAATCTTTCCTCCCTGGCAGAGGTTAGAGGGGATTTCCTGCCTCAGATTGACCACTGCCTTGGATTCAAAATACGAATTACAAAGAGTAAATCCTTGGTTTTCTTTCGTTCCAGAGAATTTAGCAAACCCTTGCTTCCTGTGGGAAGAGCCGGCGTCTTGCTTGCTGAAATCTTGCACCTTCTATGCAAACAAATGGTGAGTGTGCAGGAGCCCCTGGGAGGAGCTGGATGCAGCCTGGTCATGTCCGTGCATGAATCCTACACAATTCCCACCTGGAGACGTTTAGGGATGGGCCAGCCAGCCCAGATAACTTGGCCAACCTTGCCTCTGCACCCCCAGATCCCAACCAAGCCTCCCGAGGTGCCAAAAAGTCGAGTTAACGTTCTGTTTTCTCCTGACTTTTCCCTTTTGCAGGTACCTTTGCACCTGGCTTCTCCCAGAAGCTCAGAGTGCCTGAAATGCTGCAAGAGGGACATGCTCAAGGGATTTCTGGGCTGACCAGGAGCAGCAAGTGCCGGCAATCTGGCGAGAGAGCTGTTCTTGCAGACCGAGAGGTTCTCAGGGTTCGGATAAGCTTCCGATGGCCTCAGACTGCTGGGTGCTTATCCAAACTAAACCTGCCGACTCCTGAGGTTCACCCATCACTTAGGGGTAGTGACACCTCCTCACCCTGTGGCTCCAAGAGCTCACACACACCTCACAGCTGTGTGTCCAACCAGTTTGGTGGTTCCCCTATAACTCTTGTCTCCTTTTTTTGTCTTTTTTTTTTTTTAATCCAACAAAATCCTGCACTTTGGAGCGTGTCTATTTTCAACCCTGTAAAATCCCTCACTTGCCTCTTTTTATTTTTTTCAAGCATGCATTCAAGTAAGGTTGAATGTTCCAGGAGCATTTCAGTCTACAATGCAAAGAGTGACTTGTTATTTATCTATTTTAATCTTATTTGGAAGTCAACTTCCACTTCTTTTTTTCTTATTCTGTGAAAGAAAAGCTGCTGTGCTCCAGGGGTGGAAGCAGAGCCTTGGGTTTCTGTTTCTGCCACAGTTTCTCATCTGACCTCGCCCAGGCCAAGGCTTGGGCTCAGGGATTTGAGTGTTATATCAGTCATCCAATCCAGATCCCAATGGATCAGAGCAGGAACTATGCACAGTTGGCCCTTAACAACCTGCACCGGGAACTGAAAATTGTGATCTGCTTTGTAAACCAAAAATCAGGCTGAGGTCATCAGGGCATGGCTCAGGCCCCACAGTGATCTCCCCTGTGCAGGTGCTGCAAGGTCAATTTTGGCAAAGCAGTTGGGTGGAAAAAGCTGATTGCCCTCAGCATTGTCATTCTGCCAGAATTCCGTGTGTGCTCTCCGAGGCAGGGGCTGAGGGGTCAGTGTGACAGTAGGGGCTGTTTGTGCTCAGGGGCATTTCTCGAGGTTTGCCTAAATTCTGGGAGTCGAAGAGAGACTTTGGGAGTTTGTACCTGAATTTGAGGTGTGGTCTGTGCACAGGAAACAGCCGTGTAAATGAAGAAATTTTCTCAAAGAGCTGATTTGCTGGTGCCTCAGTGTCAGGGCAGGGGGTGAGTCCCAGAGTAAGTGAGGAGGATCCAGGCCATGCGAGTTGTGCTGTGGGAACTGCCCTGCCAGCTGCTCCTGGTGAGCCTTGGGAGTCATTGCCAACCCCTCCTGTCACTTCTGCCTTGTCCCTTGCCCGTCACGAGGCGTTTGCCCACCTGCCAAGATGTGCATTCGTTCCCCTGGGGGGACTGCACTTGTGGTTCCTCCTGCACGGGCTGTCCGGACGGTCCGGGATTCTCCTGACGCGGCTGCACCGCCCCGGCCCGGGGGAGCTCTGGGCGTCCCTCGGGTCTGCAAAGGGAACCAACTCTTTGTGTTTCAGAGCCATAAGAAAGTGGGAGCCTTATGGAGGGAGTCTGGCCTCAGTTGGAAGGACTACTTGCCCGAAGGGGAGGATGTACATACCTTTCTCATGGAACAGGTGAGTTCAGATCTTGGGTTTGATCCCGTTTTTTTTCCTCTTCCATCCCATTCTTACACGTAGTTGGGACGTGGGGTGAAGTGTCCCCAGGCTGGGGTAGATAATTTCAGCACCTCCTCCTGGAGCACAGGGAGGACAGGCCTGCCCCCTCTGCTCCAGGCACACATCTCCCATCACCCAACATCCTCTGGGAGATCCTTCTTCAACCGGGGGAAAAACCCTCAGGAGTGAGTTCTGCAGCAAGGACAGAAAATCTGCAGAAGGGCCACAATAAATGGTAGCAGTTAATTCACTCATCTCACCTCAGATTATGATCCCAGGGGAGCCAGGACTGATGGAGGCACCTCAGCTCTTCCTGGTGCTGCTCCCCAGGAATGTGCTGGGGTCTCGTCTCCCTTTGGAGCTCTGAGTGATCCACTGCCCTGTTTTAGGCTCAGCAGGAGCTGTGCTGCAGGACGTGGATGGATCACCATGGCCTGGGCCTTGCTGAGGGCACTGTGGCTCCTCTGTCCCAGTTTGCAGGGAACTGGGGTGTTCTTTGGGCCAGTGCCAGCTCTGGTTGTTGCGTTCCAGCTCCAAATGCTCCTGATTTTCTGTGTGTGCTCCCACTGTGAGGGGCTGGAGCTGCCCCGAGGTGCCTGGTTGTGTTTGCTGGGTAATGTAGCCCCCACCTGTTTGTAAAATGCTTCCTAACCTTTGGAACAGAGAAAGGTTATATCCCTGTACAGTAACAGAGCAGCTGAGAGGTGCCAGGAAGCAGAATGAAGTGTGGTTTGCTGCTCAGCCGGTGAAATTCTGCCTCAGGAAAGTGCATTTCCCTAATTCTCATCCTCACTGGTGGTGTTGCAGAAGTTGGAGTTCACGGAATCCGACTGTTCCAGTTCCTCAGAAGCACTTTCAGAGAAAGAACTCTCTGCAGAAGAGCTGAACAAGCAGCTGGAAAAACTCATTGTTGAGGACAAGGCGAATGATGAACAAATCTTTGACTGGGTAGAGGTACAAAGACAATTTTCACCCTCCCTGCACACTGTTCATTAACTGCTTTTATCATCATTTTCTGGCCTGAAGGAGCATCTCTGTGGGCTCTCCTTGGGGTATAGGACACTGAGAGGATTTAGGCTGTGCAATGAACACTTCCAGGGAATTAAAATCTAGAATAGAATCAGCTATTTATGAGTCAGCTTTAGGAGGGAGGAATTTTAGCCATATTAACTCTCTAACTGCCTTTTAAATACTGTAGACTTTTTGTCACTGAGTACCATTGGTGCATTTTAGACCATACCCTGCTACATTCCTTCTTTCCAAAACAGGGGAGAAAAGCTTCTCCTTGCTTTTTTCCAGTGTGAACTCTGCAAATCCTTCCCTGCAAAAACATCCTGGGCAGTCACTGAGAGCCCCTGTACCCTTCCCAGTGCACTGGGCCAGGCACTGGAGGAAAAAAGAAAGAAAAATATAAAAAGAAGGGGGGAAAGGGCTTGTCAACCCCCTGATCTTTGCCCTCCCCTCTGGCTGCATCCTTTAAGGCAGACATTTAATGTCTGTAATTATACCCAACCTGATGCATTTAGACCTGTGCTTACCCTAAATCTTGGTCAGCTTCAGTTCAGTGGGTTAGAAATGTCATTTTCCCACTGCTGTCCCAGGAGTCGAGAGTGGAACGAAAGCAGCACTGAAAAATCTGGGATCACCCACAGGCTCCTTGGAGCCTTGGACAAGTTCCCCAGCCATTCTCAGAGTTTCTTCTACAAAGCAAACAAATCTCCACCCAAGGAAGGGGCTGTGAAGTTGGTTGGAAAAGCCCAAAGCCCTTTGGAATTGTGCAAGGGCGCTGTGAGCCCAGCGCTGCCGGGGTGGCTCTGCAGACAAACAGCTCCTTGTGGGAGGTGTAAATGGTGCATTGATCCCAGGAGAACTGGTGGTGCCTGTTGACGTCCCCGAGGGAGTTTCAAGGAGGGAGTGGGAAAGCTGAGTGCTTGCAGGGATGAGCTGGGTCTGTGCTGCAGCAGCTGCTGCTGAGCTCGGACTCGCTGCCAGATTGAGCCTGGAAGTGGTGGCTCTGCTGCAGCAGCATGTTTTTAACTAGTCCATTTACTCTTGATTTCAGGCTAATCCATTTACTCTTGATTTCAGGCTAATCTAGATGAAAGCCAGATGAGTTCACCTACATTCCTTAGAGCTTTAATGACAGCAGTTTGTAAAGCAGCTATTATAGGTGAGTTACTCGCAGTGTAAACACCACACAGACCAAACGTGCAGAGAATTATTCGGTATTTTTCAGGTCTGTATCACATTTGCCTCCCCAGGGCTGTGTTTTATCCCACAGTCAGGATTCTGCTCAGAGCAGGGTGTCCCTTCCCCAAGGGTTCCCAAGCCCTGGTGACCTTGGGTGAGCAGGTGTTTCAGACAGCTCTGGGTAATTCCAAGTTGTCCTGGTTCTGCTCTGAGCCGGGAGAGTTTGGGGAGAGAACGGGCTGGGCTCCCTCGTGTGAGGGAGGGGAGGGACAGCCCAGCTCCTTCCTCTGCCTGAGAACAGAACCTGCTCGTGCCACCTAGTGTTAGCAGGGAGGTGGGATTTGATTGCCCGTGGTTGAGGGTTCCCTGGTGTGTGTCAGGAACATCATCCTCTGGTTAAAATTTTGGCCTTGCCCCTAACTGAGCTTTTACTCTTTTGTTTTCAAAATATCAACTTCACTGTGTTGCATGATCTGCTTCAGAACTCAGAGTACTCCCAAGTTGGAAGGGACCCACAAGATTATTGAGCTGCTGAGTAATTTACCCATATTGCTCATGGATTTCTAATGCATATTTTGTGTATATTCCTGATTATTTTGTCATGTACAGCTTATGATTCTTTTTCTGCCTTGGTATTTTTAGAAAAGAAAAGATAGAATTTTCTAAAAACCTTCTAAACCCAGTTGCCTGGGTGTGGAAACAACAGTTTGCACTGCAAAGTGAGGTTGGGATTCCTCTGTGTGTGTTTAGGGCCGGGGTCACTGCAGATGCTGGAATTTGGGGGACTGGAAGGACCAAGCCTTCCAGAAAAAGACATCCATCAGAAATACCTTTGGTGTTTCTCTCCAGTCTAACCTGTGTTTGTGATTTCTGTTGGAACAAATGAAGGCCAGAGCAGACCTGTCCCTGCTGTCCCTCCAGGGCTGACCCTGTTTTCCTCTCTTCCCTCAGCGGACTCTTCCAGCTTCCGAGTGGACACTGCTGTTATCAAGCAGAGAGTGCCGATCTTACTCAAGTACCTGGACTCAGACACAGAGAAGGAACTACAAGCACTTTATGCACTACAAGCATCAATAGTAAAACTTGATCAACCTCCTAGTAAGTGTTGCCTCTGTGCTGAGGGTTTGAGCTCTGACAGCATAAGGGAAGGGGGGGTTTCTGTGGGAGTAGAGACTGGAAGAGGATGTGCTTTTCCTTCCTTGTGCAGCAGAGTTATAAATAGCGTGAGGGGGGTTCAGGTTGTGCAGATCCCAGCTGTTGGAGCAGTGCAGGTTCCCAGAGGCTGGGCTGGAGGTGGCTCCTCTCGTGGTGCTCCTGTGAGCTGAAGGAAGGACAAATCTGTGTCGGGGTAAACGAGAGCCAAAGTCACGTGAGGGGTTCACAGCACCTGAACGTTGTGACTGCATTGCTGCTCCACAGATGGCTGGGGGCTTGGAGGGAATAAAATCAGCTGGACAGCTGATGAGGCTTGTCCCAGAGATGCTGCAGAAAACTCCTGTGGGACAAGAGGCGAGGGGAGTGTCAGGGAAACAGGGAATGTGCGGCAGGGAATCACAGAGCGCCCCAAAACACCCGACAGGACCATCCTTAGTGCCCTTTATGGTGTTGGTTGGGTGGTGTTGTCCCTCCTGCTGAGCCACAAAAGCGGGGGGTTGGAGGGGGCCAGAGGAGGCTCCCATGGCAGCAGTCAGTGCCCTGCCCCGCTCACGGCTGTCCTGTCCCGCCTTTCCCCGCCCCCAGATCTGTTGCGGATGTTTTTCGATTGCCTGTACGACGAGGAGGTCATTTCGGAGGATGCCTTCTACAAGTGGGAGAGCAGCAAGGACCCTGCGGAGCAGAACGGCAAAGGAGTGGCGCTCAAATCCGTCACGGCGTTCTTCACGTGGCTACGGGAGGCCGAAGAGGAGTCGGAGGATAATTAAAACTTAAAAAAACAAAAAAAAAATACAGATTTAAAACATTAAAAAAAAAAAAAAAGAAACAATTTAAGTATTTTTTTAAAGAGTTTCACGTCTTCGCCAATCACAGTGCAGCAAGGCCAATTCTCTCTCTCGCAGACCCCCCCTTGCCCCACACACGCAGGAGTGGGAGAGGTAAAAACCCGATAAACACCGAGGTGATGATCATGGAGGCAAAAAGGTACTTGAAAAAAAAAAAAAAAAGACAAAACAAAACAAAAACAAACCACAAAAGTAAACTTCAAACCTGAGGGCGGGAGCACTAAACCAAAATACCTGTATTATTTATAGAAAATATTTTCTGTTTTAATCTTTTCTTTTTAAACAAGGACTCATACCTTAGGAAAAACACACAGCGAAACGAAATCTGTTTAGCAAAAAAAAAAAAAAAAAAGAAAAAAAAAAGAAAAAAAAAAGGTTGGAAACTTTTAATTTATTATTTTAAGGACTGCAAATGCCAGTGTAATTTTTAAATTTGCAGTTTCTGTAAACAAATTGTATAATAGAACAAAAGCAGAGAAATAAATTTCCCTCCCCTTCATACGCACCTCAGTTTTGTTTCAAAGCATGACAAATAGACAAAACTTTCAAGGGGGTTGGGGTGAGCTAGATGAGGACGAGATCAATTTTTTCTTTTTTTTTCTTTTTTTTTTTTTTTTTTTTTTGGAAATTGTCATCAGATTTTTCTGCCTGCCTCTCAGCTTGCTTCAGAAATTTAAAAAGAAAATAGTAATCAAACCGTACATAACCTTGGATCGGAAGGAAATGCATTTGAGAAAACCGCTGCGGACCAGAGTGCTCCGAAAAATAACTCATTGAAAACAGTGCTACCCCGGGAAAAAAAAAAAAAAAAAAAAAGTACTAGTGATACTTTGAGAAACTTTAGAGCAACTTTAAGGCTTGTAAATACATAGAACAAATATTTAAAAAAAAAAAAAAAAAAGAAAAAAAGAAATTGACTCAATACTATTTCTTTTCACTTTCAAAATATAAAGAACAAAATAAAGACAAACGTTGCAAGTTTAAAAGAAAGTAAAACGACTTCTCCTTTGACAGCTGCTGAATGTGTGCACCATCCTGAGCGGTGCTTCCTTGGCGTGCCGTAGGTCCTCGGGCCCAAATTGTGTACATAACAGTGTGTGTCTGTCTGTGTGACTACCAAAAATGAGGGGTGAGAGCAATTGTTGTTTTAAAAAAGGAAAAAAAAAAAAAAAAGGAAAAAAAAAAAAAAAAAAAAAAAAAAAAAAAAAAAAAAAAAAAAAAAAGGGGGTTGCTGCTTGGGAGACCTTTTGTGCCGAGAGAACTGGCCAGCCGGGGAGCAGGGGTTGTTGGTGCCCGAGGCTGGGAGGTGCCTCGGGCCCCTCGGTGCCCCATCCTGGCTTCTCCAGCCGTGGCTGACGTGGATCGGTGCCCCATCCTGGCTTCTCCAGCCGTGGCTGACGTGGATCAGAGGCTTCGTGCAGGGACTCGGGAGATCCTGGGAGCCCCGGAGGTGCCAGCAGGGACCCCGCAGCCCTTCCCGAGCCGGCACCGCCCTTTGCCTGCAGTGCCTGCGGACCAGGGAGCGGAGCGGGCAGCGCAGGACGAGGAGGAGGAGCGGGAGGTGCCCACCCGTGTCGGTGTCCACGCTCCGAGCACCGCCGGTCACGGACCCGCAGCTTCGCCAGCCCCGCGGGACGGAATTCCACGCGGCCCCAGCGCTGCTCCGGACTGAGCTGCCTGCCGATGTGGAGGTCTCTCGTGTCTCTCTTCAACCACCAAAGATGACCCGCTGGCTCTCACTGTGAAAGAAGCACCATCAGACACTCTGCAAGCGCTGGGGAAGCCCTGAAATGTGGTCTGGGAACTGTGGTCCGTGGGCCACGTGTAACCTGTGGAGCATTTGCTGGGGATCTGTGCAGCGCTGGCTGCTCGTGTGATGCTGACTTTTTCTTTCCAGCTGCTAAATCACTTCTTTTTTTTAAAAAAAAAAAAAAAAAAAAGGAAAAAAACAGGAAAAAAAAACAAGGAAAAAAGAGGCTACAAATACATTAAATACTTTCCTAATCTTACTTTTACATGTAAACAATTGCTGTACTTGCCTGAGGATGTGATTTGATCACCACGGGGAAGGGAGGAGGTGTCTGGTTGTGGCTGGAGGGGAGATGTCCACGAGACACTTTCCCTGTTAACGTGTTCCACGCCATGAATCTGAGCTAGAGAATCCATGGCCTAAAACACTAGAGCATTGTTTGGTTATTTTTTTTTTTTTTAGTAACAATAAAACACTTTTCTCTGATGTTTTGTTAAAAAAAAAAAAAAAAAAGGAGAAAAAAATATTCTCACATCCCTCTATGTGTGTGTACCACATCCAGTGTCCTCTGCAGCCTCCCAGCTGGGCACAGAGGTTTGGATGGGCCCTCAGGATCTCTAACAGGCTCATCCCCCCCCAGTGGGGCTCGGGGTGTGTCTGTTAAACCTCCACAGAAGGTCTCTGGGTGCTCCTCCTCTTCCAAAGGCGTTTTCTGAGCCATGCATGGTGGTTTATAGCAGTTAAAGAGTTGAATTAAATGGATGAGAGTTTGTACGTAAAGGAGGCCGAATATCTGCTGAGTTGGTGTGGGCACTGATGGAATTGCAGTCAGGATGGGCAGAGCCTGCCGGGAATGTGAGTGTGACAGCAGAACCGTGCAAGGGCTGGGGTTTGTCTGTCCCCTGCCACGGATTGGAAAGGGAGAACTTGCTGTGGAGCCTTTGAACAGCTCTGTGAATCCAGGTGTGTCAGGGCAGGGAAATCTGTCTGGGGAGCTTGAACCTTCTGGCTGAAAGCGTTGGAAAAGCGCTGGATGGAGGGAATGGGAATGGAAATGGGAATGGTGAGCAGGTGGGTGGAGGTGAGGGGGGACGGTCTCTCCCCTCCTTGCTGGAGCCTTTAACGTGAGATGTTCCTGGGGTGAAAACTTCCTCTTAGTGTCCTGCAAAGGCCAGGAGGGTGTTTTTCAGGATTACCCAAAGGTGGGTTTCCACCATGGCAGGTTTTGTGTTCTCTGAAGCTGCACGTGGGGTGCTGTGAGCAGCTCCTGCACCAGCCCTTGAGGACACACCTCGGGGTGTGTCACCTGGAGCTTCCCACAGCTGTCACTGCAAGGAGCAGAACTCCTGACTCCTTCCTCTGCTCCCCTCGTGCTCTTTGCCACGGGCCATGTGCACCAGTGCCGAGGGGTGGGTGCTTTCCAGTTTCCTTCCAGATCAGCACAGGTTTGCAGGTGGTTGTGGCTCCTGGGGATGCAGTCCATGGTCCTGGAAGATCTTCATAATCTGCTTCCTCTGAAGGATGTTAAAATACAAAAAACCTGTAAGATATATGAAACAGAAAAGGGAATTGCCAATTAAAAAGGTTCCCATGGAAATGTGATTTGCCCCATTTTGGGTAAGTGAGGAGGGGTGAGCTGTGGACACTCTGACCTAACGTTACAGCAAAGCCTCAGCAGGGGGGAGAGATTTCCACCAAGAACTGCAGGTTTGGAGGAGGTTGGGTTTTTTTTTTTCTCCTTGTCTTGATTCTATTTAAGCACATCTTGTGTGCAGGCTCCTGGACATGGCCTGTCAGGGGAGAGCAGCATCAGAACCATTCCCAGTGCTGGGAGCGCTGCTGCCGAGGCTGGGGCACTGCCAGAGGAGGGGCAGATGCATTGCTCACACCCCTGCTCATTGTCCTCAGATCTGAGGCTGGCTTCTTTCGAGGAAAGTGTCTTGAGAAAGGGATGAGCCATTTCTGAGAACGAGGTCAGGGAAGACACCGACAGCAGACACTGCACTCTGTCTGCTTGTGCCAACGTGTTCTGGTTGCACCTTAATTTCTGAAGTAGCCTCGGGTCCAGGAGCAGATCTTGGTGTGTGGAAAAGTCTTTTCATAGAACCACAGAATCACAGAATGTGCTGAGTTGAAGGGACCCATCAGAATCATCGAGTCCAACTCCTAAGGTGTTTTTTCCCTGGATCAGCCCTCCCTGGTGCAGGAGCTGGTAACCAAAGAGCCACAAGGCAGGAGAGGTTCAGGAGAAGGGATTCCTCTACAGAGGTCATTTTCAGTGTGCACAAGGCAGGTTTTAAGCCAGAAGTAACTTAAACCAGTCATTGCTGCAACCCACAGAGCTTTTGGTTCCAACCCTATAGACTGTTTTTACTGATAAAGGAGATACAGGTCCTCTAAAAAGGCCCCTTAACTCACTGAGCATCCCGAAAACATTTAAAGCCAATTGCAGATGTGGCATCTCGTTGCCAAAGGATGGCTCTGATTATTGTCATTCCAGCATGAGTTGTTTGTGCAGGGGGACCTGCAGCTGGGTGCTTTGTCAGAAGCAGAGCAGAGAATCTGTGAGCCCAGCCTGCAGGCTTGGCTTGTTTCACAGGTGCCAGAGGGTTTAACTTTGGGGCAGGAAGCTCAGAATCAGACCCCCCCCCAAAATGCTTTTGTGCCCTCAGATCCAACAGCTCTGGTGCTGAGACACTGAACCACCTTGAGGAGAACTGGTGGTCCCTCCGTGGCGTGGGGAGATGCTGCGAGGTTGGAGTTGGGTCAGGAATTCCAGGCTCCACATGGGGGTGAAGACATGGGAGGTGTTACAGCTGTGAGAGTTCCAAGCTCCCCAGTGGGGCTGGCAGGGAGAGCTCGGCCCTCCTGCTCTCTGTTGGCCTGGAAGCTGCTCCCTGGGCCCAGGCCAGCTGAGCAGCATCTGCAGCCGAGCAGTGTCAGCACTTGGGAGCTCTTTGCTCACCACCAGCGTTTCATGAGGTGCCAACCTGGAGTTTGCACAAGACCCTGCTTGCTGAGAGAAGCTCCAGCAGCTCCCTGTGCCCGGGGGCAACGTGCAAGCTGCAACAGCCACGGGATGGAGCCTGGGGAAGAGGAGCCTTCAGCCCAAAGGATCCTGCTCGGCTGTCTGTGCACAGATAACCTGCCAGGAGCTGCTGCACGAGGACCCACAGCAAGAGATTGATTAACCCACTGGGCTCCCAGCAGCGTGACTGAACCCCAAGAGCCACGGAAACTTAGTTATCTACCCTCATATATTCCAAAGGGCTCCACTTGCCACCTGTGGTAACCACTGTGGAACTGTGGTTTGCTGAATAAACTCCTCTTCTTTGAATGCTGCTGAAGGGATGCTGACTGTGGAGAGCTTTGTCATGTGGCACCAGCTTCTCTGCCTCGTTTCCAGCTGCTGAATTGTGCTGAAACTGCAGCAGAAATAAAACCAGCTCCCGCTCCATTCAGTCCTTTCCAAAGGGGAACTGGTCCAAGTTGCTGGCCCAGCTGCAGGGAGGGTTGTGCTGTGGTTGCAAATGGGAGAGGGGAGCTGGGAAGGCAATGGATGCTGCTGGTTGGGAGATCTTTGGGTTACTGAGCGAGTGGAGAGAATGGTGAAGCTCTTGTCTGTCCCCTTGCAAGGGTTAATGGCAGATCTTGTCTCTGGGCTCCTGAGGTGCAGACCATTAGTGAAGGTGGGGCAGAGCACTGCTAGAGGGGTTTGTCACAGCTTTTTGGGGACAGCTGGAAGTCTTTGCAGACAATCTGCAAAGATCATCTCAGCAGATGTCACAGGTACGTCAGGTCTCACCCATGAGAAGGGAAATGGGTCATTTCAGTACTGCAGAGTGAGCTGTTCTGAAATAACACCTGGTGTGAACGCTCTGTACAGTTATAGATGGCATAAAGTGAAAAATCCATCACTCCAGGCCACGTCCCACTCATGTGAGTGCAGGGAAACAGCAAACCTCACCAGGAGTGTGGTCTGTGAATGGAGCGGGCACCGAGCTCCCAGAGCTCCACAGGGATGTGGCACCACTGCCCTGTGATTCGTGGAGACAGACACAGCACCCAGCTCTGCTGCCTCACAGCCCTGGCTGGGGTGCTCTCACACACCGAGGGCAGAAAAACAGGGAATTCCACACATCTGCACAGAACAGGAGTGGGGTGTTTTACCCACCCTCCAAGGAAATGCCTCCAGGCCTCCTCCAGCACCACAGGGTGGATGTTCCGAGCAGGAGCCTGAGCTGCAGCTGACACATCTCAAAGGGAAACCAATTGACAAGAGTCAGCTCCAGAGCTGGCCATCTGCTTCCAGCAGGAGCAGCACCAAAACAGCTTCCCATTCCCACTCAATCCCGAGGGTTTGTCTCCTCCCAGCACGGCTCCCTGGCAGGGCACTGCTCTCCAACAGCCAGGGCAGAGCCCAGCCAGGCTGCTCATGGCTGTGGAGCCAAAAGTGAGCTCTTGTGGCTGCCAAAGCACCCAGCTGGGAGGTGTGACAGCAGGCTGTCACCTGCCCAGGTGAGGGGAGCAGCCCCTGCGAGCCGCTCACCAGTTTGGGTCTGGAACAGGGCTTGGCTCAGAGTGAGGGAAATTCTCACTGCCAGGTGTGTCAATGTGGGCACACGTGGCTGTGGGAGAGGTCCCTGTGGGAAGGTTTGGTGGTCTCCAGCTTCTCCACGCTTAGTGGAGCTGTCACTTCACGTGCCTTGCTTGGATTGAAATAAAGAATTGCTGCAGTGCCGGAAGGGGTGTAAAAAAAAGTCATAACTCGCAGCTCCTGCTCTCCAGTGACGGCAGCACCGAGGAGCTATTTCAAACTAGGGTGTCTCAGGAAAAGCAGGGGCCTGGGGAGGCTTCCTAAAATAAATGCAAAGCTGGGGTAACGATGGAAAAGCAAAAAAAAATCACCAAAAACCTTGGGGTGGCAACACCAGAGGCAAGGCCTGAATATAACCAGAGCTGAAATCTGCAGCTGCAGGTCAATGCTGAAAGAGAATTTGGCAACAAAGATGCAGCAGGATCAAGAATGGACTGGGAGAAGCTGATTTAAGCAGGTGCACAGTGGGCCAAAGCAATTAAAAAGGGTAATAATCTTGTGCTTTGCACAGTGTGTGGCAGGTGGACGTTAAGCCATGCTTGTTAAATCAGAAAGTGTTCGCTTTCAATAAAAAATGGGGGGAAATGGGGAAAATATGAGTTGGTGTAGGGTAAGAAAGTCAACAAAGCAGCCCCTGGGATGGAGTTTCTGCAGTCAGATTTAAAACATAATTTAAAACAGTGTTTAAAACAGAAACACAACAGGTTCCATGTTTTCAGGAGAAGCCCAGAACATGTGGCATTGCTCTGGGCACCGGGTGGAAACAGTAAATCCCTTGACAGGCAAATTCCCCAGGGACTCCTTGGGAAGAGAAGCACCGTGGCTGAATGATCTGGTTCAGACTGTGAGTGGCACAGCCCAAGCCCAAAGCTGGGGGCAGGTTTGGGAAAGCTCTAGGGGACAGTGAGATGTAATCAAATAAAGTGATTTTCAGGAAAAAAACCCAATCCTACCAGTGAGTGGCACCTGAGAGGGCAGGAAAGGCATTGAAAAGGCTCAGTACTTATTTAGAGTGCTTAGTACTTACTAGAAGTGTTTAATACTTACTGGAAGTATTTTTGATGACAATAGAGCTCTACACCACCACAAATAACTCTGGCAGCAGCTCCCTGCTCCAGTCTGGCTCCCTGGCCATGGATTTCCCAGAAGAATCACAGGATATTGTGAGCTGGAAAGGATCAAGTCCAGCTCCCGTTCAGATTTCCCTGTTCCTTCCCCCTGTGCTGGCTCACAGGTTCCCCCCCAGCCTCACTCCTGCCGCTGTCACTCGCTCTGTGTGGCACTGGGGCAACAGGGAAGGGGACACAAATGGCACAGACCTGCCCAAACCTGCCCAAAAAGTGGGGCAGGGCCTGCTGCTTCCCTCGGGGCTGGATTTTGAGGTAAAAAAAAACAGAGAAAGAGACAACAAAAGCTCTGCCCCTCCTGTGCTCATAGCTCTGTGGCTCAGCCAGCGCAGGTGTTGGGCTTGTTGGGGCTTCACCCAGGCCTTGCAGTGAGGCTGCTGGGATGATTTCATCCTTTCTTTCTTGGTGTCTGGCAGTAAAGGAGCACATTCCCCCTCCCTCCCCTCTCCTCCACCTTCCCCTCCTGCCAGAGAGGCACCGCAGGGGGAGAAAGGCCAAAGAAACACATTTTTCTGCAGTTGCACAGGCCTTGTTTCACACTCACAGGCAAGACAGGAACGTTCAGCAAAGTGGAGCCGGCTGGTTCAGCTGCTTCCATGGCTGTTCAGCCCAGGAGACAAAGGGAAGCATCCCAGGGATCATCTGGAATGGAGAAGAAGGGGCTGAGCAGGGCCAGGTCACAAGGCTTTAGAAGGTGACATTCTGGGGTGTAGTACACTTATAGCTGTCACCTGAGGGGGGAAAGATGAAAAAAGCTTAGATAAGAAACAGTCAAAGCATTTTTGCAGAAATAAGACAGCTCTGTGGTGCTTTGAATGGTGTAAGTGCTTCTAAACGTGGTCACAGAGGGGCTTCCCATCAGAGGAGGGATAAAAGTGCCTAAATAAATGGGTGAGTGCCTGCATGGTCTTCAGATGGTAAAAACACAGATGGAGAGGGAGGTTGGCAGCAGAACAGTAAAGATTATGTGCAGCAAACAAAGGTGAAAAACTGTTTGGGTAAGGGACTGCAGACTAAAACTGCTGTGGTGTATTTGGAGCCAGGTGGGATCACTGTCTTCTCCCGGGTAACAAGCAACAGGAGATGGCCTCCAGTTGTGACAGGAGAGGTTTAGATTGGATATTAGGGAAATTTCTTCATGGAGAGGGTGGTCAGGGATTGGAAGGCGATGCCCAGGGGCATGGTGGGCATGAAAACTTCCCCATCCCTGGAAATTTTCACAAGGCGTGTGGAAGTGGCACTTGGGGACGTGGTTTAACGATGGACAGGGCAGTGCTGGGTTAGACTTAATGATCTTGGAGGGCTTTTCCAACCTCAGTGATTCCAAGCATGCAGAAAAGACAATAAGGAAAGGCAATTGAGGAGTTGTGCCTTAAAGTCGAGGTTAGTTTGAAGGATTTGTGGGAAGAGAGGGAAAAAAAGAACGCCCACAGGTCTAGCTAAAAAAATAAACTCGGAGCAAAAGCACATCAGGGTCCACAGAAAGAACTTCTGATTATTACCCCTGAAAGAACTGTGATGGAGGAAAATATGAGTGTGGGTCACACCTCAGCTCTGCCTTGCCGTGATAATCCTCACACCAGATAAAAACTGCCTGAAACAGAGCAAAGGATCCTCGGAAAAGGAATCCTCCCTACATGTGAGAACCTGTGAGCGTGTTATGACAGTGAATTCCCAGGTTTCAGCCAGACCTCAGCGCTGGGACTGGTGTGACTGGCAGGCAGTAATTACACAGCTAATGAGAGATGATGATGATGATGATGAGTGATAATGGGTGAAAGGCTGAGGCCAAGGGAAGGCACCACAGAGGGCAAGAGGCGGACAAAGCAAGAGGCCAGAGCTGAGATACAGCCTGGAGCGCTCCCGGTGGGAATCCATGGGTACACGGGGAATCAGGGGCAGTCGGGGTTGGAAGAGACCTCTGGAGACCCTCCAGCCTGACCCCACTGCCAAGGCAGGGTCACCTGGGGCGGGTGACACAGGAACGCGTCCGCAGGGTTCTGACAGGGCTGAGGGCGGGCAGCGGGCCCGGCGGGGCGAGCTGAGGGCTGAGGGTCCGGCTGGACTGAGGGTGAGGTGGGGCTGAGGGTCAGACAGGGCTGAGGTTTCAGGGTCAGGCTGGACTGACGTTGCGAGTCAGACGGGGCTGATGCGGAGGGTCAGACCGGACGGTCCCAGCCCCGGGGTTGTGGCTTTGGGCCGGCTCTCAGGACCGTTCCCCCCCCCTCGCCCTCAGCGGGCCGCCATCCCCTCACGGCGCGGGCGGCGGGAAGCGCGCGCACAGCCCCGCCCCGCTCCGCGCATGCGCGCTCCCCTCACCTTCACCCCCTCCACGTCGCGCGGGAGGGGCCGGCGTTCGAAAAATGCCCGCGGCCTCCCATTGGTCGCCGGCGCGAGAGGCCACGCCCCCCACCGGCCCCCGCCGCGGCCACGCCCCCGCCCCTCACGGCACCGCCCCCGCCCCTCCGCCCCCCCCCGCCGGTCCCGCCGCCGCCGCCATTGGAGGCGCCGCCGCTTTGTGTCCGCCGGGCCCGGTGAGTCCCGGCCCCGCCCGGCCCCGGCCGCGGCAGCGGGGCCGCCACCGGGAGGCCGCGGGTGGTGCGCGCGAGGCGCGGGGGCGGCCTGGCGGCGCCGCCGGAGAGGCCCCGGAACTGCCCTCAGCGCGACCCCCCCTCCCCCGCGCCGTGACAGGCCCGAGGCAGCGGGGGTGTCGCGACCGGGTGTCGCGACACGCAGCGCGGGCGGGGCGCGGTGCCGCAGGGGGGGCTCGGCCCGGCGCAGGCCCGAGGGGCGGTCCCGGGTGTCGCGGGGCCTGGCGGGGCCTCACAAAGGAGCTGCGGGGCCCGGGCGGCCTCAGAGCCGCCGCTGCCGCCCCCGGCACCGCGCGGGCCCTCGGGAAGGTCAGCGGCGGAAGGGGCCGACACGGCCGCGACACAACAAATAATCGCTATTTATAAACTTAGGCAGCGCCTTGGCCTTCCCGCCTCCCGGCCGCTTTTGGCTGTGCGGGTGTTTTTTTTTGGGTGTTTTTCCTGCACAAAGTCACTTCCGAGAAGTGCCGCTGCTCCAGGGAAACCTCTGTCTGGCTGCGCTTCCTAAAAGGAGGTCCCTAATACCCCTCGGCGTGTGGAGTGTGAGGGTACAGACCTGCGTGAGGCTCCCAGGCCCTGCCGAGAGCCTCCCTGAGCCCAGGTGGCCACAGCCTGGGTAAAGAATGTTAATCACCCCTTTCCCCTCAGTGCTCAGGCTCGGCGTGGAGAAGGCTGGTAAAGTCCACTCGGGAGCGGGGCTGTTCCAGACAGGCTCCCATTCTCAATTATTATGCGTATTGACACTCTGCGCTGTGATTTTTTTTTTTTCCCCCAAACATAAGAAAGATTTAAGGAGAGAAGGAGCAGCTACCAAAATCTCGGCTGGTCTGAACTGGTGTAGCCCCACCAGCTTACCTGCTTCACCTGGGGGCAGCTCCAGACCAGGGACGCTTCTCACCTATATTTTTAACTATTTCCCGACTCACCGGGGTCTGCAAACCACTAAGCCCGTACTGCACGAGAGGAAAAGTTGGCCCATGGAAAAGTTGGTTGTGGGTGTGTTCGCTCCTTTATACAGTGTAGCACAGACTGATAGTTTGGGTAGTTTGTTTCTATCTGTGGTTTTTCACAGCTACTCAAGTATTTCTCACTCTTCAGGAGCGTTACTGAGTTATCTCTGGGTTAGCAAGTGTGTCACTTCCCAGTTCTTATCTCGCTGTTGAGTAAGGGTTGCACTCAGCACTTGACTTTTGTTTGTTTTGACCATAAATAGTATTTTTAGCATCTTCAAAAAAGAGGTGGCCAGCAGACTTTGGCAGGCAGCGCCCATTGAGGAGGGAAAGGATCGGAAGTGCTGGTGTTTATAAATATTGTCACTCCTCCGGGAGGGCAGTGAGAGGAGAGGGAGGTGAGTTCAGTTCAAGAACTGAGGTGTTGGATGGACCGGGCAGGAGAGCGCTGACCTTCCCAGGAATTGGTGGATAGAGTGGGAGATCCTTGGAAATCAGGAATGAATGGGGGTGGGAAATACTCTTTTTGGGAGTAAATGCTTCGAACAAAGTGGCTTTTGCAGCTTTTTCCCCTCTAGCTGTGTGCCAGACTATCTCCTCAATGCATCATTCACGTTCCTCAGGTGGAAGCTCGTTAAATTATTTTTGTCCAGAATATCTTTTCCTCTTGTATTTTCCTTTTCAGCAGAAAGGGATGTGTAAATCTTTTGGCAGTGCTTTGTTACACGTGACCTGAGGTCCTGTGAGGATTTTAACTTCCATGAGAGGGAATAAAAGTTTTCCATTGATGGCCTCTAATGTAAGGTGTGGGTAGATTTTAGACAGACTGCAAGGAAATAATGGCTTTTATCATGTATAGTTTTGTCTGTAGGATAATAAGTCGTGGCTGAGTAATAGTTTAAGAGGAGGGTTTATACAGTGGGTTTAAGTTTAATCTGTCTAGGCAAGGAGGAGATGGCCTGTAAAAGGTTCAGATGTAACATTTGCAGCCTAAATTTTAATTCAGTTGTCAGCAGTTTGTCAGAATTCATGAAGCTGCATCCTGAATGAAGGTATTTTATCCAAGGCTGTGAAACTTTCAGCAGGAGATTGTCATGTTGGAGTAGTTTAAAGTTTGTGACCTAAACTTGCTTTAAACCTGAAGCTGAACCCTGTGCACTCTGATGGGGGTGATGTCATCCCTCAGCAGCTTGTGGCAGTGACAGCCTGTGGAGAATCTGGATCAAGGACCATTTTAGCCAAAAAACCATTTCAAACTGTTGTCCCACGGAGATTGTCACCGTCACAACCCTGAGCGTCAGTGCAGAGGCACTTTGAGACAGCTGTGCAAGCAGAAATTCTGCTTCGTATGAATCCCTTGGCTGAAGGTTTTGGGATTTCTGGGTGTGCTGGTGGTGTAAATTTAAGGTGCACACCGGCTGTGACTCTGTGTGGGGACATGAGGAGAAACTCCTGGATATAGGAGTGGAAGATAATCCAGGCCATGGAGACAATCTGCTGTCACTGCCTTCTGTGCAGGTCACAGATGGATGGGAGAGAATCTGTAACCTGTGGTGATTTTATACTGAGCTTGGGGTGAAGAGCAGTGGAGGTGAGGCAGGAATTTACTTCTGTTTTAATAAACCTCTTTGCAGATTGAGCTGGCTTGGGGTGGGTGGTGTTAGACCCTCTCAGGGACGAGAGGCTGAGCTCAGCCCTGAGTGGGAGCATCAGTCTCACTCCAGTAATGAGCCTTTTTTTTCTTTCTTTTTTTCCTCCTTTTTTTTTTATTTTTTCCTTTTTTTTGTTCAGTGAAAGCAGCATCTTCAGTGTGCACAGAAAGGGCAGAGGGCAGTTTTTGCTGTGCTCTGTAAAAGTCAGGACAGGCAAGGTGTGAGTCTGGTTGTATTTGTAGCATTTGGAGCCAGAGGCCCAAACTCAGCCCTGAATGAAAGTATTTTCAAATGGAAATAGATTTTTATGCTTACAAAAACTCTCCTTTGGGTGTCTGAGTGTAGGAATTCCCGTGTTTGGACACTGCAAGTGTGAGGGATTTTCCCTGTGCTCCCTGAACTCTGATGTACGTAGGGTTGGTTGTTCCCCCCATCAGCCCATTTAGGGAAGGGCTGGATGGGAAAGGACTCTAACACAAGGAATGTGTTGCCTGGGAGCTCTTGGATCCATGTCCTGGACCACTGTTCCTGTTTAATTGGAACAAGCTGCTTTCTGCAGCAGCTCAGGTAGCCTGGAACAGATCCCTGGGAGCCTCCACTGCAGGAGAGCTGCAAAGCCTGGGCAGCTGGGACACATCCCAGGAAAGCAGGGATTGGGATAAACCCCAGTGAATGGCAGCAGAAGGGATGGGAATGCCAGCTGTGCTCGGCCACATGAGGGAGCTTCCGAGCAGGTTGCCAGATAAGGATCAGAAGTGGGGACTAACTCGTGTTTTGTATCCAGTAACGGATTTTATTCCCTTGCACAACTTTAGGCTGGTTTAAATGACCAAATACTGCTGGTCTGACTTAAGCAAGCCCAGCTCAGTAAGCTGGCAAAGCCAAAGGCAGGGCAGTGAGTGCTGGAAGGACTCAGGGAAGCAGCAGTGACAGTTTCTGAGATGTTTAAATGCTCTTCAGCTTTATAGAGTAGTAAGCAATTGCACAGTAATCAATAGCCTGGCTTTTAAATCCAGTTTTGCTTTGCTTTTTAAGCCTTTCTGATAATAAATAGTTGTTCTTGCTTGCACTGCTTGTAAGATCGTTGGGTTTGTATCCCTTGACACCTTCAAGTGCATAAAACCTGGTTTTTACCCCTTTTTGACCTCATTTCTAGACTGGGGTCATGTGCTTTATACCTGTCCCATCTCAGTGCATCCATCAGCTGTTCGTGTGGTGTGACAAAAAGGGGACACCCCCCAGCTCAGGACTGGCCAAGCTTCCTCATTTTCCCATTGCTCATTTCCAGCAGCCTCACACTTGGATTGCCGTGTTCCAAACCTGATTGATCCCAAAACGTTCTCCCTCCAAGGGAGATTGAAGGCTGAGATAAGCTGAAATATGGCCAGCAGAAATTCAAGGACTCAGCCAAACTGTGCCTCAAATTAATTTATTTTTTGAATATTCTCGTGTCTGTTACGTTAGTGACTGCACACTTCTGAAATGTTATCCAAAATGTGTCTCACTTGAAGCCTCCCCTTCCTTTCTCTCTAACAATGTGCTGATAACTCAGGAGAGAATGGTTACAGTTTCTCATAACAGTTCCTGGAAAGTTCCCTGTACCTCTGGATCTTCCATTAGTGGGCATTCCCTGAGCTGGGAGACTGGACACGTTCCAGAAAACCAGAAATTTTATAAGTTTTGCTGCTTATCAGATGGATTACCAGCTTTGGAAGAACTAGTTCATCTTAGTTTGGGAACCTGTGAACCTGCAGTTCAAAGGACCTTTAGGACAGTGGGTGTGAGTGGCTGTGTGAGGAGTAACTTTCTGTGCTTCTGTGAATCCTGTGGTTGTTTCATTGCTGATGCAATTCTATTTTTCTGAGTAGACCGGATTTCAGTGTTCATGAGAGATACCCAACAAGCACCTTGAAAATGCATCCTCAGCAGTGGCCTCGTCCTCTTTCTAAGCACAGTGTTTGCATAAATCAAAATACAGTTATCACTTTAATTTTACTATTATTAAGAGTGATGCTTGTGATTGTTACTGTGGTTCCTGTTCAGAGCTGTCTTTTGAAATAGGCTGTTCAGGTAATGTTTTGTGTGACTTGATTTTTCCATTCAAGAAATCCTTTTTTTTTTTTTTGGAGGGGGGAGTGAGTTTTTCTGCATTGCTGTTGCAAAACCACCTTCATCTTTTTGAGGGGCTAAATTCAGGCCTGTTGGTGGCTGATATTTCACACCCAGGGCAGAAAATGACTTTTGATCCCTGTGTGGAAAGGAGGGGGCTGAGCAGGTGCAGTGAGATGCTCTCACAAGGTGGGGCTGTGACTTTGCCCCTGGAGACTCTCAGTGCTTTGAAGTCAGGAGGGGATTATCCTCCTGCCCCCTTGATTCCCTTTGGAGCAGGAGATGATCCATGCAAAGGGAATCAACAATTTCTGCTGGGCTCTGCCTTCTTTGCCTGTGTTGTAGGCACAGAAGTGAGGAATTGTGGTAAGTTTTGCTCTTCAGAGCAAAAAGGTTTGTGCACTGATCTAAACAAAGAGGTTTTGAGAACTCGGGCAATTTTAAGTCAAAGTTGGGAGTGTTGTATTTTCATTCATGTGCCATGCAGGTCACACAGTTTAAAATAAATAAAACCCAGGGCCGGGTCAGTCACGGTGTGGCTCGTGTGTGTCATCCCAGGGAATGCCCAGCTGATTTCCCTGAGGAGGCATCTGGAGTTGGTTGTTTTGGGACTCATTTCAAAATGTTGGCATTTTTTTAAAGGACTTCAGGCTCTGCTTGCATGAAAAAACATTGGATACTGAGCTGAAGCCTGGTGAAAAATTTCATTTTTCCTCCCCCTTTCCACACTTAAGGAAGGATGATCCCTTAAAACAGGCCAAAAATGTGCTGGCCTGTAGTTCATATGTTCTAATTGGCCATTAGTATTTTTTCCCATCCTAACATTTCACAGGAAAGTTTCGTTCATCTCTTTATTTTTGGGGTTTGTTTGGTTTGGTTTGGTTTGGGTTTTTTTTTTGTGGGGGTTTGACATGTGGTGTGTTTTGGTTATTCTGTTTGGTCTCAGAAGAAAACACTCGGTGCTGCTGGGCTTTGCTTTCCCTGGTGCTGAGGCAAGGCCGTGGTTTCTCAGTGACTGTTCAGTTCCTGTCAGAAGTGCCTCTGATTAGGAATCCCCGGTGCTGGACGATGAGAGGACTGTGTTTTGGGGCAGGAATTGGTGTTGGTGTGGCACAGGGCAGCTGCTGACAGTGCTGAAAGTCATCTTGGGAACAGGGCTGGCAGCGATGGTGGGTCTCTGCTCAAGAGGAAAACACTCACGCTGGGCAAAATAATTATTAAAAGTGAAAATGTATGGAAAATGAAAATGTATGGAAAGTGAAAATGTATGGAAAGTGCCTCCCTTCTGAGCAAAAACCCAGCCAGAACAGGTGACAGTGGGAGCTTTTGGCGAGTTCTCTGTGAGGAAGGGAAGAGCTCAGGCTGGAGCTTGGCTGGGGGGTGGAACAGGGGAGGAGGGTGCAGCCCTGCCTTGCTGGAGCTGAGGCTTTGCCTCTGAGGGTTTTGGAGGGGAACTGAACTGAGAGGAACTGAAGGAGCCAGTTTTGTGATGAGCCCCGTTGGGTGATGGAATCAGTGGAGCCCTCCCCATAGGAGAGGCCAGTGCAGGCAGGTGGGCAACAGGTAAGAAAGGCTGTCACAGTGTAACAGGAGGAAGGACTGAGACTTGGAGAGGGTTAAACTGAGCTTAACCTGTTTGGCATCCATGGCAGTGCATGTGTTTGGAGCAGAGTTTTGGAAAGCTCACCTTTCTATGTGGCAAGCATGCAGAATGCTGGTTTGTTTGCTACATTTTTTATTGACAGCCTCCTTCATTTCTTTAAACTGCATGGGGTTTAATTTGGGGTGGGGGCATGGTTTGGGTCCCCAGTGTTTGTGTTTCCTGCCTAACAGACTGAATGGTTTCACTCCTCACCCCGTGTGTCAGCTGCTGCTCTCACCCAGGGTCTCCGAGGGCCACGGTGCCATGGCTGCTTTTTGCTAACGCTTGCCCTGCATTTAAAGAGCCTTTTTATCTTTCAGCCGTGTTTCAGTGGAGCAGCTCTGGCTTGCACCTTCCCCAGCTCTGCTCCATCCGTAGCTCTGCAGTTCCCATCCACGTTTCAGCCCCTCTGTTGAATGCAAGTGTTGCTGGTCAGCTGTGTCGGCCCCGAGCTGTAAATCATTTACCCTTTTCTTTTTGATCTTTAGTTTGATAGATGCGTGGACGTAGATGTTTTTGTTTTGTTAATTTTCACACCCCATCTTTTCTGTACTTTAGGTTGACTCCTCACTGCACTGTGAAAACCATTAGGAAAAAGTTCCTTGGGGTTAAAACCTGGGGCTCCACAGTGTTGGGGCTAGAAATTAATTTAAATGGCGACTGATCTGTCTGAAGCTGAACCCGTGCATCATAAGGCGCTTCCACTCTTAGCGGGAGCTCAGCTGATCCACACGGACAAGTTAAGTGAGGTAGGGGCTGGCCCTTTCTCCAAGCTTGCCCTTGGATCAGTCCTTGACTTCCAGTCCTGCTGAAGGTTACTCAGTACTCTTCCTCTCCTGCTTCCAGGAGACTCAACTGGGAGCCTAAACAAACTCTGCATCCCCTCCCTGCTTTCCCTGAGATGATGAATCTCTCCAAATCCTCATCTCTCATTTAATTTGGAATTGAAATGACTTCTTTTGTAACCGTAAAATACGAATCTCTCCTCTCCTAGTACGCTTTGAAGGAGCTGGTTTGAGGGTTACTGTGCTTTAACATCCTGAAACATCCAAACCAGAACATTTCTACCTATGCTGCTTTGATTTGCTTTAATCCCGTTGCAAACCTTGCTGGTTCTTCCCAGCATCTCGTGGTGATTTTCATGTGCTCCTCGTAGAAAGTCGAAGACGACACGATGCCGATCCGTCGCTCCGTGAATTCCACCTCCCGGGAAACTCCTCCCAAGAGCAAACCTGCCGAGGGGGAAGAGGTCAAAGCAGGTATGGGACAGTTCAACACTGGGTTGTTAAAGTGCATCCAAACACAGGCTCGTGTTCTGAAACTCCTGAAAAAACCCAACTGCCAAGGTTACAGCATCACTAATGCTTGGCTGCTTGTCCCAGGCTTTTCCAGGATTATTGGAAGTTGTTTTCACACTGTTTTCAGCTCGAACCCGTTTGTTTTGTCTCTCATACCCCTTGGCAAAGTCCTGACACTCCAGACGTGAAAATCTGGCTAAATATAGTCCCTTTTAAGCTTGCACATCTTTTAGAGTAAAGAAAGTGGGAAGAAAGAAAGTCAGGATGATGGCTTGAGATCAAAAGGTAGAGCTAATGAATAGGAAAACAAAGCATTTAATTTTTTTCTTTGTTTTTCTGAACAGAAACATTTTACCACAATGTGTCATAAAATCCAGTCTGGGCTGAGCAGCCTCACCTCAGTGTCTCAGAATGTGTCACTTCACTATTACAGTTGGTTTCACTGACTTTGTCCTCTCTGGTTTCACAATTAATTACATACAAAACCTTCTCTTAATTCACTATGCATTTTAAACACCTCTGTGGGAAAACTGTGCATGGGAACGTTCCAGGAATTCTCAAGCTGCACAGAGCAGCGATGGTGGGCAGCTCTTTATCCAAAATGTGTGGAATTTTGGTTTATATTCGTCTTATCTAGTAGGCAGCCCGGTCTCTAAGGCCTGTTCTCAGCTAAATATATATTTGCTAAGTTGATTTCTGCCTGGATTTGATCCTTCTGATACACAAGTGTTCCTGCCAGTTGCATGTGCAATCTGAAGCATCCCAAGCCTGGAAAAATGGGATGGGATGGTAAATACCCTTCAAGTGCTTCTGGGTTTGAAGACAACTTGGTCATAAACAAAGCTACTGCACTGAATCCCAGGCTGGTTTAGGTTGTGAAAATGCTTCATGATGTTGTTTGCAGGTTTTCTGGCATTTGAGGGTTGATTGCACTTTATCAAAGCTCTTTTCAGTAGTTTTCTTCACTTTTTAAGTTACATTTAAATCATCTATTTAAATTAGAGAAAAGAAATCCGTGGGAAATATTTTTTGGGGTGTGTTTTAAGCCTTTTTTTTTTTTCCCCTTTACACTCCTGAATAATAAAAAGCTGGTTTTGGGCAGTAACTTGAAGCTTTTTCACATCTTTTAGATGCAGAAGTCACCTCTGAGGAATCTGCCTCTGTTGGAGAGGAACAGGAGACTGAAACCCTGCCTGCTGCATCCAATGAAGCAGAACAGCCAAAGGAACCTGAGAATGAAGGGAAGGGGGAAACAAAGTCCTCAGAAGAAACCAAAAAGGAGTAAGGCTTGCTTGGTGCTGAATTCAGGGAATTGGGTAGGATTCTGAAGGAAGTCAGGGCTTAGAGAGAGAAAGGGTGGTGGGAGAGATGGGAAAATGGGATGAGCCCCTTAAGGTGCTCATATTTCTCAGGAAGAAGCTACTGATCCTTTGTAGCTGCTGTTCTAGAACACATGTGAGGCTGGATGTCGAGACAGGCTCTCTTTTACTCACAGAAACCTCCAGATATTCTCTAAGTTATTTCAATTTAAGCAATGGCAGACATTCTGGGCTTGGGGGGGTGGTGTTTGTTGGCTCTGTTTTAGTGCCTCTTGTCTTACTGTTGCTCTGTGTGCTCCCCAAGCGAGAAGGAGCAGGCCAAGGAGAAGGAGAAGAAGGTGAAGAAGACCATCCCTGCGTGGGCCACGCTGTCTGCCAGCCAGCTGGCCCGGGCACAGAAGCAGACCCAGATGGCAGCCACCTCCCGGCCCAAAATGGACGCCATTCTCACCGAGGCCATCAGGGTGAGCAGGACACGAGTGTGTCTTTGGTTCTGCTGCTGCAAAGCAGAACGATTTGTGTGCCTAAAATGCACTGTTTCAGCTTGCTGAGGTACAGGGGGCAGTGCTGTCTGTCAGCAGTGTGTCAGGTGTGTGTGCTTCTGCCTGTGGAGCCAAAATGTGAGTCCATGAGGATGAGGAAGGGTCCTGTAGCTGATTTCTTGGTTTAGAATTTCTTTCCCTCCTTAATTACATTATGAGAAACAGCCAGGATGGCATAACCTGGTGGATTACTGTCATGAGTTATTTGCTGTGCCTTCTGGATGCATTTAACTTCCTTTATCTTGATTAAGACATCTATTTGATATATGTTCTTTCTTCATCATTAACTTACTCTAATTCAGGACTGTAAACCTGCATTCTCTCAAAAGAATTAACTGACAGCTTGTTCTGACTTAGTGATTCCTCTGTCTGACGTTAATAAAATGCTTTACCAGTTGTGCAGTGTTGGTTTGCCAGAAGGTGCTGTATTTTCTGTTTTAAGCCATTCCATGTCAGTGCTTCAGAGCAGGGGGGTGCTTGATGTGTGCTTGCTGTGCTGCTTTTGTGCTGTCTGCTCTTCAGCTACTCTGAAGGCAAAAGTTAAGTATTTCATTAGTCCTTTTAAGCTCTTGAGTCCTTGTGAGGAAGAGGCCAGCCCTGGCACCCTGTGCATCAGTCCAGTCTCTGTTCTTCCAGCCCCACTCAGGACAATCCCAGTGCTGGTGGTTTCTACTGATGTTTTGTTTCTGTTTCAGGCCTGCTTTCAGAAGAGTGGGGCCTCGGTGGTTGCAATAAGGAAATACATCATCCACAAATACCCTTCCCTGGAGCTGGAGAGGAGAGGGTATCTCCTGAAGCAGGCACTGAAAAGGGAGCTGGAGAGGGGGATCATCAGGCAGGTAAGAGCTGCTTTGTGGAGCAGCGCTGGAGGTGGCAGCACTGAAGGGAGAGTTTTTACAAGAGCATGTGTGACAGGGCAAGGGGAACGGCCTCGAACTGACAGACAGTAGGCTCAGGTTGGATACTGGAAAACAATCCTTCCCTGGAGGGTGGGCAGGCCCTGGCACAGGGTGCCAGAGAAGCTGTGGCTGCCCCGGCCCTGGGAGTGTCCAAGGCCAGGTTGGAGCAACCTGGGCTGGTGGAAGGTGTCCCTGCCCATGGCAGGGGTGGCACTGGATGGGCTTTAAGGTCCCTTCCAACCCAAACCAGTCCATGATCCTGTGACTTACACAGGAGTTTCTTGACTCCATTGCTAATGGAGGTGTCTGGGTTGACCATGTTCTCCCTGGTGGAGGTTGATGAGGCTCTGTCTCCACTCTGTTAGACCCTGACAGGATTTCAGCACTGTCCTGGCACACAGCTCCTTTGCACAGTTGGTTTTTGTGCAATTGCTGACCGTTTCTGGGGGTTGTGTCACACAGCATTGCAGCACCCCTGAGTCCAGCAGTGAGTTTCTAACACTGCAGTTTATGCCTGTGTTATCTGCCAGGATCTCCTGCTCAGGACAGCAGAGTCTCTATTAATGTCTGGCTGCAGCTTCTGATCTTACTGAAGTTTGAGTGGGTTCAAATCAGGCCTCTGCCATCACCGGGGTGACAGTACATTCAAAACCTATATCATGATATCAGTGAGTCTCTCTCAAGTTGATATTATTCTGAGTTACTGAAATGGACTTTCTTTTGAACTAGGTGAAAGGAAAGGGAGCTTCTGGGAGCTTTGTGGTGGTGTCTAATGCAGGAAAAACTGTTCCAAAGGCCAGAGACAGAAAGGTAAGATGGTTATCATTTTAAACTATACTCTGAAAAATCTTGCAGTGAAACACACGTACCTTATGTACCTAATCCCTACACAGAGAGTGTCCCCTCCTTGCTGTGTTTCTCCTCCCCAAGCACAGTCATTAAAACACCCTTCCCACTCACATCAGAATCAGAAAGCTACTAAGAGAACTGAAAACCGAGTTGAATAATCAAAGTCTTAGTTTTAAAATGTTTACATTAAACCCCTAGGCTTTGGTTCAGAGGCAGAAAACTGAATAACCATGAAGCTCCTCCTCTGTCTTTACCTGGTAGAGAGAGCTGCCTCTCAGGTATTGTAAGAGAGCTTTATGCTACTGCTGTGTCTGTTCTATCTGTTATGTGGATAAAGGGAGTACTCCAGTCTCCAGGACTGCCAGGTGAACGTTTTTCCATGAGCTGTGAGGGCAGAGGGAGGAAGAAGAAAAAAATCCTAAAGCTGCTGGAAGAAACCTGCTGATGCTGGGTGTTGTTCTGAGGCAGTAAAATGTGATGGGGCTGGTTTTTTGAGCTTCACAGTCAGTCGTGGCTCCAGCACTGCTGTTCTCCACTCTGTGCTGAGCTGGGTGTGTGAAACACATTCCTAATGCTGCAGTCACAAAATCCTCACCTGGAATTGCCCATCCCCTGGGGGCTTAGACAGGTAACACCCTGGTGCTCCTCTCTGAGCTCCCAGGCAGACCAAGAGCCCTTAAACTGATGGAAGTGGTCACACACTCGGTTTAGGGCACTGAAGGAAGGTAATGGCATTGTAGCTCTTTAAACAGAGGCCACTGGCCCCATGAGAAGTGTGAGCAAGGCACCTGATACCTGCTGAGACATCACTTCTCTCTGCAGCTTCTTGGTGTCTTTCTTTGTAGTTCCCTTCTCTGTGTGGCAGCAAAACAAATGTTTTTGGTGAATTCAGCTGGCTGGGGAGCAGCTCCCTTACCTGCTGGACTGTTTGCAGAGCTGCTGTTCAGCATCAAATCACTGAACTTCAGCACATTTTCCCCATAAAGAGTAGACCTTTCTTTCCTGATCATCCCCTCTCACTGTAACAAAAGGGATGGAGGAAAACTTAGAAGGGAGCGTTGGCTTCAATCAAGCTCTTATTGTGTTACCTCAAAAAAAAATGGACTTGTGTTTAGCTGCTCATTTTGGGGAAGATTTGATCTGTGTCGATGGGTCCTGCCTTTGATGGGTTTTAATTTTCATGTCAGAAAGGGTTGTCAAGCCCTGGAACAGGGCAGTGGAGGAGTCACCATCCCTGGAAGTGTTCAAGAAACCTGTGGATGTGGCCCCTGGGGACATGTTTAGTGGTGGCCCTGGCAGTGCTGAGGGAACAGTTGGACTCGATGATTTTAAAGGTCTTTTCCAACCTTAATGATTCTGTGATTCTATGATTTTTCTCCTGTCTCATGGAAGGGTAGCAGAGGAAAAATTTCTATAGAAAAAGGAAGGAAATCATTAAAAATAATGTTAAATACTCAGCAATTTGTATTTGTAAAGCTTTCCTAAGACTCCTATGAAAATCCAGCCAAATTTGCTCCTTTTTACTTAAGGTTTTAAAGTTGTTCATTTAGAGAGCTGCCTCCCAGCACCTGGTTTTCCAGCTGTGTGGCCATGGCCAGGAGCTCTCCTCCCCACCTGTGCATTGGTGGTTCAGAAATGCAGAGTTTTGGGCCTTGCTGATGTGTTCAGGTGTGTGTGTTTCAGAAAAGCACCTCGGCCCCGCCTGCAGAGCAGCAGGTGAAGCTGGAGGACGTGCTGCCCCTGGCCTTCACCCGCCTGTGCGAGCCCAAGGAAGCTTCCTACAGCCTGATCAAGAAATACGTGTCTCAGTATTACCCCAAACTCAAAGTAGATGTAAGGTGGGTGCTGGAGTCCCTTGGCAAGCAGAGGAGCAGGGGGGCTCAGCCTTCCTCTGGCTCTGCCTCCCTCCGTGGTGCTTCAGTCCCGTCTTCAGGCAGGTGCCGCTCTGAGTGGCAGAGCCTGTGGAAAGCCTGAGGCAAAGCGGTGCCTTTTTCTGCATCCCCCATCCCAGTCTGTCCCTGACCCTGCTCTGCACGCCTTAACCAAACCCACGTGCCCTCAGCTGTGGGGATGTGAAGGCCTGGGGGTCTCATCCCGCTTGGTTCTGGGTGCTTCAGCTGGCACACGAGTGCAGCCATCTCCCAGTTTGCCTGTAGGGAGCGAGCCGAGGCTTGGGAAGCAAAGCCCTGTGTGTCACCTCCAACAGGGGCTTGTGTCAGCCCTTGGTCACCTGTGAGCTGACTGCCTGCCCACCACACCCAGCTGTGCTGTTGCAAGGGGGGGAATCCTGCCCAGGGCAGGTGCCTGTTCCTGGCAGAGGCACCGAGCAGGTGCTGCAGCTCCTCTCCCACAGCGCTGCCTTGTTCGGTGTCATGAGCCCCTGACAGGGCTCCATTTACCGTGTCTGTACGTGGGCAGACAGCACGGTGAGCGCCGCTCTGCTCACACTCTGCAAACGCTTGTTTCCCTGTTTGTTTTTGAAGCTGTCAGTGTGTGTGTCAGTAAAGCTTTCTCCTCCTGTGTTTCAGGCCCCAGCTGCTGAAGAATGCCCTGCAGAGAGCTGTAGAGAAGGGCCAGTTAGAGCAGATCACGGGGAAGGGAGCGTCTGGGACATTCCAGGTCAGAGACTGCGTTCATCTTCTGTTGACCACAAGCCTTGGATGTCACTTGCTGCGCCCTGTCCCCTGGTTTCACTGGGTACCCCTTTCTTCAGCAGCCTGGCATGCCCAGGCCTTGTCCAGCTCTGAAGCAGTAGGACTCCTGGCCTGCTCTTGGTCTCCATTTCAGGAGCAGACCCCCCGTTTCCTTGCTGAGTGAGCTGCACACGCTGCCTCAGCTCTGACTCACCAGCACAGTAGGGAGCTGGTGGGGTGAGCCTTCCTTCCCATCCCTCCCTGGAAGTGCAGCAGGTACCCCAGATGCCTGCTGTGCCTTTTACTCACGTCTGTGCCACAGAAGTCCCTCGGGTACATTTGGTCCGTGGGATGAGGATGAGCTGATGTATTTTGCTTTATCCCCTCCCCTGAGCGATAGGCCCTTAGACTGGCGGTGTGTTTGGGGGCTGGGGTGAGGTGTTGCTGATAATCCCCCCAGGCCAGCTGACTGGCTGGGCCTGGCCTCCCACCGAGAGCTGGGAGAGCAGCGTTCCCTCTGCTGTGTTTAATGTTCAACGTATCTGTGCTGATGCAGGAGCGCCGACCCACCTGGTGCAGAGGAGCTTGTCCTGACCTGGTTTGGGAGAATTTTGTCTTGATGCTTTTCTCTTCCTCCTTGGAAAATAGCTGAAGAAATCAGGGGAGAAGCCCCTGCTGGGTGGGACTCTGATGGAAGACGCCATCCTGTCTGCTATTGTGGCCATGAACGAACCGAAGACCTGCTCCACCACAGCGCTGAAGAAGTATATCCTGGAAAATTACCCAGGGACCAACTCCAACTTCCAGGGTAAAGTACCATCCGTGTAACACTGCTGTGTGCTGACAGGGACAGTCCTGCAGCTGCAGATGTGCCTGTGCAGCACCTTTAAACTGTTCCATGGAGCTTGCAGGGAGCTGCAGCTGCTCAGCTCTTTGTGCTGCAGAGATGCTCAGTGGTTTTAATTCCCATCAGTCCCTTTCAAGCTGGACAAAGGCCTGTTCCTGAGACAGAATGCGTGATCCTCTTGTCTGTAGCCAGGAAGGGGGAATAGTATTCAAGTACTTGATTGCTCTTAAATCACCAAGTTGATTTCCTCTGTCTCTCTCTGTTTTGAAAGGCGACAGCTTGGTATCAATGCTCTTCCTAATTGCTTTTTATTTAGAGAAGTTGCATAGTCTGACTTCTAAAAAAATTCCTGAGCACCCCTCTTACTGATTTGTTCGAGGTCCTTGTTTGGCTCTGATTTTTAAAAGGTCAAGCAGATGAGGAGAGAAATGAATCCCGTTGTATTTGGAAGGAGATGTGGCGTGTCTTTGTTCCCAGGAGTGACACTAATGTCTGGTTTGACTTTGGCTTTAGCAGAAGCAGTGCTATCAGAGCTTTAAAGCAGACCTGGGAGTGGCTTATTTGGGTCATTTGGGCTGAGGCCTTCTGCCAATTGGAGACTGATGTCAAGTGTGACTTCTTAATCTTGGGGCAGGGGAAAAGAGCTTCCAGGCTTCCTAACTGGAATGAACCTTCCTGGAATGGTTTATTCTCAGGACCATTGGAAATGTCCCTGGTCCTTAGAGGGCTGTGCTGAGCCAGCCTCCAGTGCTTGTCACTCCTGCAAGGCAGATAAAGAAATCTCAGCTGCAATCTGTTGTTTTCTTCCTCCTTCCGTTACGTAAAAGGAATTTTGATGATCTCTGCTTTGTTCTGAGAGCAACTGGAGGAAGATCTGATGAGATGAGAAAGCAGAGCCAGAGCTCAGCTCTCCTCCCCAGTTTATACCTCAGCTTATAACTGGACTTGACTGGGGTCAGTCAAATCCTTTACATTCTGCTGTTGATCTTTGGTACCCAGAGTAAAACCAGCCTTGAGGTTATAACCACAAACCTCTTTGGAACGTGCTTAAAGGGCAGCCCCCACTTTTCCCTGGGTTTGGAGGGAGCTCAATATGTAAATGGCCCCTCTAATTCTAGCTGGAAATGGTTCTGAACTGACTAAACCACCACAGCCCTTTGCCACAGACAAAGATCCCCTGTACTTGCACGGTTTGAGTTACAATTCTTACCCAGTGCACAATGGAATGGATGAAATAGAAGTCTGGAATCAAAAACTGGAATAAAAAGTGCATTTGTTGTATTCCTAGAGCACATATTTTACCCTTTAAAAAAACAAAACAAAAAGCAAACCACAGAACAGGGAATGATGCAGCACATACGACATTCAGAACATGAGGAGGGCAAAAGCAGGAGAAAAAGGCTTATTTTAAAAAAACCCTTTGGAGGACAGGGTGAAGAAAGATGAGGCCTGGGTTAAATTTGGACAGAAGTAGTTACATGGTGCTGCTGAATGCATTTGAAGGAGCATCCCATCAGAAACATGCACCATTCTTGACTTCTTCCCTTGAGAATGTAGAGCTACACTTGCCACGTGCTCAGGAACAATCACTTGCATCTTACTTGAAAATTGGCTGTGAGAGGATTTCCCATCCTGACTCCAGCTCTGCTTCCAGAGGGCACTGCAGAGAGCAGGGAAGTCAGACAAGAGGACAAAGATAGTAACACAACCTCTCTCTGATTTCTTTTCCACAGTGCATCTACTGAAGAGAACCCTGCAGAAATGTGAGAAGAATGGCTGGATGGAGCAAATTTCTGGCAAGGGCTTCAGTGGAACCTTCCAGCTTTGCTTCCCTTATTATCCCAGGTAAAGAGCTTGGCTGTAAAATGATGTTCAAGAGAAGTTGTTGCACGGGTCAGGTGGCAGAGCTGAGGTTCATGAGCCAACCTTCTATTTACAGGGAGGTTGTGAGGGGTTTAGGAACTGATGAGCTGCCAAACTGTCCCCCTTACTCTGGCCAATGACACTGCCTGGGTGTCTGACTGGGGGTGAACATAGAGCTGATTTCATTAGCAGGGTTTGCAGGGAAGGAGAAATCAGGGAGAGAGCCAGAGAAGAGGCAGCCCAGGCCTGGGGCATTCCCAAGCTGTTGTGCTTCTGCCACTGCAGAGACTGGGGAATGTTGGTTTGGGATAGCAGCAGTCACAGAGTTCTGGGGGCATTTCTGGGTTAGGCTCAAAGCTGTAACCTCAGGGGGAATCTGCTGTGCCAGATGAGAGCCAGGGTTATCCAAGGCCTGCCAGCCCTGGAGTCATATCCTTAGAGGCAACTCACACTCTGAGCAGCCCCCTCTTGTAGCCCAGATGTGCTCTACCCAGAGAAGCAGCAGGATGAGGACTCCGAGGAATCTGATGAGGAAGAAGAGGAGGAATCTGAGGAGGAAGAAGAATCTGAAGAGGAAGAGTCTGAGGAGGAAGAGCCCCCACCAAAGAAGAGGTATGGCAGCATGAGAGATGAGTGGGCTCCTTTGGATGAAATAAAAGTGTCTGTCACAGCTGTAGGGTGCTCAGGTGACTCTTGGTGTGGTCATTTATCCACGGGGCTGTTGCTCACAGGTGTTGGAAGGAGAAATTTTTAATTATTCCTTGCTCCAGAGATACTGATCTCCCCCTGTCCATAATTTGAAGCTTTCCTCTTTCTTCCTCCAGCTGAGAGAGAGCCTGTGTTTATTCTTCATATTGCCTTTAGTCTCCTGCTTTATAAAGTGGGATGTTTCACACACGGGGCTTTTTGTATTTACCAAGTGTTTCCTTAGGAAAACTCTTCCCTACAGTATTATTTGCAGCTCTGGAGCCAGACAAGAGGCCTGCCCTCACTCAGAATGTGGATTTAAGATGCGTTGTTCATTAAGTAATGAAATTCCATTTAGAGAGGAGAGAGAGTGCTGAGGGCTCTTAATTGTTCTGACAGCTCCCTGATTCACTGTCATTATTTATTTGTTTATTTGCCTAAGGAAGGGGTTGGAAGCCTCTCTGGCAGAGCTCTGTGGGGATGGGAAGAGCTCAGCTACCGGAGGAGCTCTTGTTCTTTGGGATGCAGCTCACGGAATGTGCTGCTGCGTGAGGAGCAGCCGTGGCAAAGAACAGGGATGCCAAGATCTGCCTCGTTAATGCCAATCGCTGACAGCAGCTCTGCTCCTGGCACCCTTACACCTCCACTGAGCTCCTGTGCTGTCTCTCTTCCTGACAGGATGCAGAAGAGACCACCTCCCAAATCCCGGAGCAGGGCCCCTCCCATGAAGCGACGAGAGTCCAAACCCAAGCCAAGGAAAACCCCCGCGGCCCGCCGGGGGAAAGCAAAGCCCCCTCCCAAGGTTAAGACCCCTGCTAAGAAAGCCAAACCAGCAGCCCCAGCCATCAAGAAACCCTCTGGTGGCAGCTCTTCCAAGAAACCAGCAGCCAGCGGGAGGAAGGAAGTGAAACCCTCGGCTAAGGGCAAATCCACCATGAGGAAATCTCTCCGGGCAAAAAAGTAAAATGTTTCCAGTGTCAGGGAACCCCATGGTCAAATCCACAATCTTGTTTTTTAAGTCAACGTGCATTTGTATTTTAGTTCTGATGCTTAAACACTTCTTTAATTTTTTTTTTCAATTTTTTTTTTTTTTTTTCTTGAATGATGGGGAAAAAAGCTGAAAACTAAATCAAACCGCCCCGAGCGTTCGGTAGCTCTCGATGCTGTGCCTCGTGCCTGCCCCTCCCCTGGAACGAGTCATCTTTAGTTTCTGCAATAATTTTAGGACTTTTCTAGGGCGTCTCTAATCTGTACATTTACGGTGTTCCGCGTGGGTTCCGGGGGGAGGGTTGGCTTTTGAAACAATTCTTCAAAGAAGATCTTTATATCTTTAGACAGCAGGACCAGGATGACTGGGGGAATGTGATTCTGTAAGGAGAAGGCAGAAGAGTCCTCCCCACATCCCTGCGTGCCGAGGGCCTTGGCGCTCCCGTGGGGGAGCCGTGTACATACAGCACTTGCACTGAGCCCCGAGGTGCTGCTTTCCTCAGAGCCACGGGCTGAGGGGGGGCACATCCAGCTCCTCCAGGGCTGTGTGACGAGGGTGAGTCGCATCTTCGGCCTCTCCTGAGGGTCTGGTGCCAGAGGGGCTCCCAAAGGGGCAGTTCTCGATCAGGCGGGGGATTTGAATTAGTGTTTTCCACGCCACATCTGTTACCTTAAAACCAAAATATATCAAAGTCTTCTTGAATCCAACTTTCAGATGTTTTTAAGAGATGAAAAAAAAAAAGCCTGAGTTTGTCCCCTCTTGTTTACCCTTTTTTAAAGAGAAGTTGGAGAGCTATACAATTGCTAATGTAGAGATGTTGATAAGTGAAGAACATGCGGTTTGCTAAAATAAAATGAAACTAGATTCCAGGCCTGCTTCCTGTGTCCTTTCTCTCCTCACCACAGCTTCTCCTCCTGGAAAGGTAGAGAGGAGGGAATACAGTCCCCAGGGACTGCTGCAGAGGCAGATCTTTGTTAAAAGCACAGTGCCAGCGTGATTTAGCCTGAGCCCCTGCCAAGCTCTGTAGTTGGACCAACTCCTGACCTTTCTCTTCCCTGGTTTTTCTGGAGACAAAGGTGAGCGAGAAGAAAGCTCTGTTGGGAACCTCTCCCCACCGTGGGATCAGTGGGGACCAAAAAAGCCCAGCTGAAACCTCCTCCCCCTGCCCTGCTCAGCACAGCAGCACCTTCAAAGCACGTCTTGCCACGTCCCCGGCTCTGCCGTGCCCAGGGCAGCGATTCCGATGGGATCTGACAGCCTCCAACGTGCCTTTGCAAAGAGCTGTGCACGAACTGTGCTGAGAGGAGGGGAATTACACACACAGAAAGGGAGAAAATAGCCTTATTGAATTTATTCTTTTCAGTTGCTGTCCCAGTGTGCTGCCTCTAACAACGGGGAGTTAAAAAAATTCCTATAGAAATGGCCTGAATTGTTCCCGGCCCTGTAAGGAGTGTGCAAACAGCAGGCAAAAAGTCACAGCTGATGGCAAAGGGAGAGTGAAAGCTCCAATCAAAGAATAATCCACAGGGATGTAAAGCAATTAGAAACATTAGTTAATGGCTCGTTCCTGGGGCCGCTTGTGCCGAACCGGCGGGGTTTGTTGGCGTTGCAGTGAGTCAAACCTGAGAAACTTCTCTCACTGGTAGGATATTTATGGGGACAAGGAGCCCTCACTCAACCACTGGGCATTTTGCCACCTCCCTCTTCCCAGTAACATTCCAACACCAACAGCCCCACAGATGTTTTTTTGAAGCACTGCTCTGGCTGACACCGATTTCTCACACCTGAGCAGGTGCACCTCGAATTTTGGGTTGTGCCAAACCCAACCATTGGCTCCCTCTGTCATCACCAGATCCTTTGGCCGTGGTTTGAATTAGGTGATTTCTGCACACTGAGCCAAAGCCAAAAGCCACAGGGCTGGTCGTATTTAGTCCAAAGGATTGATCCCTGCTTCCCAGGAGCAGTGAGTGGGATTGTGTGGGAAAACCTTCACTGCCAGCGGAGCGAGTGCATCCAGGGAGGTTTGTGCTGCCTCCGCCGCTCGCTCTTCTCCAGTCTCCGCTTCCTGGCCAGACTGGGCTCCGTTATGTTATTTCTTCAGCCCCATCTGTCCTGTTTTTTCCTTTTTTTCCCCAGTCTCTACGCTATCAATTGTTCCCGTGGCTCTGCCAGCGCATCTCCCGGTGTCTCGAAGCAGCTGGTGCTGGCAGTGACCCAAAGTTTGAATGCCACCGGTTGGACCCTTTTCCTTGCACTCTTGGGATCCCTGGGGCACGAGACAGGGATTTTTGGATGCATCCCACGGCATTAGACCCCATCTCCTCCCCAGACTGCTGCTTTCCCATCCCGGGAGCCAAGTGCATCCCTGGGGCTGGAAGCAGCTTCTCCTCAGCCGGTCAGAGGGTGCTGGGGAGGCTCTGGGCTATGTGGGTGCTTTGCAGTGAGGTCGGAGCCCATCCCTCTTTATTTTTTTCCTGGCAAAAGCAGGCAGCAGCGGGCAAAACTCCCCAAGGAATGTAGAAATTGGGGTGAAAAGGGTCCGAGCAGCGGGGCAGGGGGTGGCGAGCGAGCGACCACGTGTGTACGTGTCTGGGTTAGAAATCGCTGCTCCGCCGGGCGCGCTGGAGGAGAGGGGGGAAAGGGAGAGAGAAAATCAGCCGCAGCCGCGTTTTCCAAAAAGCCGGAGCCAGCGTTCCTGCTCGCCGTCGCTTCCAAGAAACGGAGAGAACCGGGGAGGAAAATTGCGGTGATTCATCTCGGGCAGATCGGAGGCAGGAAATGGGAGTTCGCTGCCTGCCCCGTGCCCGCCGTGGGCTCCGTGGGCTCGGGCTCGCCGGGGCCTGGCTGGCGGCGAGGGCCTGACGCCCACGGGCCGAGCATCCCTGCGCCACGGCGGGAGCTGCCGGAGGAGCCACCGGCGAAGGGAAAACAACCAGCGAAGGCCGGGACCCGCAGCACCGGCAATTTTTCACCTGCGTTTCTCCGGAGCCACCCGAGCGAGAGCTGCCCGTGAGCCGGGATGGGGGCCCGGCGGGATGGGGGTCCCTGGGGATGCTCGGTGTCAGCTGTCACGCACACAACTCAGGCGCGCCCCAAATTTTGGGGTCGGCATCCCTCCCTCGGGGCCCCCCCGGGTGGCCGGTGGGCCGGGGGCTCCACTGAGGAACGGAGCGTGGGAACAGCGGGGCGGGGCTTGGGGGCTGCCCGTCCGCCGATTGGCTGGGGGAGGGGGGGGAGACCCCCCAAATTGCGCCGGAATGAGAGAGGGGCGAACCTGAGCTTGTAACGGGGGTGGCGGCACCGGAGGGACCCCCCCACACCTCATGAGGCCGCGCCTGGTGCAGCCGGACCCTCCTTTCCCGGGTGTTTGCCCCCAGGCGGCTGCGGCTCCGTGACACGAGTTGCGCCGGTCTCAGCCTGGCCAAGAGAGCACAGACCCCCTTGGGGTGTCTGGAGAGGGGCCTGGCGAGTCCCTCGGTGGGTGCTCTGACCGAGAAAGCACCCCCAAAGCTTCTGCCCCCCATCGCTGGTGTTTTGGGGATCACCCCTGAAGGACAGCCACGCGGGGTGGGAATGCATGGACAGCAGGGACGGGGATGGAGTGATGGGAGAGGGGAAAGAACGGGGGGGAACCTTAAAAATCTTGCTGCAGTTTGGGGTGTGGGGCTGCATGTGCATCTTGGGGTCTGGACTTTGGGTGCAGGGATCTCTTGGGGTTGATTGGGGGTGGGATGTGGGGACTGCATCCATCACATTTGGGGTTGGGAGCTGGGGCTCCTCACAGTCCCCTCGGGGTCAGGACGCAGGGACTGCCTGCATCCTGCTTGGAGTGGGGATATGGGACCCTCGCGTGGAACTCAGGGGCAGGACACGGGGACACTCACACTGCACTTGGGATCAGGACACTGGGACTGTGGTGTCGGGACTGGGGTCAGGCTGTGGGGAGCCCTGCAGGGCACCTGGGGTCACAGAGGGACAGGTCACAGGGGCTGGAACACGGGGACCCTCGTGCTGGGTCTGGGATGCAGGATCCTCATTTTGGGATTGCGGTCGGGACTTCGGGACCCTTTTATTTGGGCAGGTCTGGAAGAACCCCTGTGATGGGGACAGGACCTGGGAACATCTGCATTGGCGTCAGGGCTTGGGGAGCTCCGTGCAGGGACAGGGAACGGGGGACAGTGGGGGCAGGTTGTGTCTGTCCCCTCCCTCCTCACAGGGACAGCGACTGGGGCCACATCCAGGCTCCCACCGAGTGCTCCAGCGCCACCAGCTCGGGGGGATCCGGATAATTCCGATGTGGCACCGGAGCTGCTTAACCCCATCCTGATCCAGCCTTCACCCCCAAAACCCCCCTGCCATGAAGAAGAAGCCGTCCAACGGGCGGGGGCCGGACCCTGTGGTCCCCCAGCAGCGAGCCCGGGGTGTCACCAAGCCAGCCGAGGTGATTTACCCATGGGGGGGACACCTCCCTCCCCCCAGATGGGGTTTGGGTGCAGCTGCATCCCTGTGATCCCCCAAAACATCGTCTCAGGGTGGGCTGGTTGCCTTGGGGGGCAGCAATTGCAGCATCGGGAGGGGTTGTTGCTGACACGGGTGGGTTTTGCCCCCCCAGTATGTGGGATCCTTCGTGGTGGAGGAGCTGGACCTGCAGCAGCAGGTGGGGCGGCTGGAGGAGCAGCTGAGAGCGCTGAAGGTGGGGCATCTGCCACTGCTCCCCCTCCCTGGGAAACGGGGGGACCCCGAATCACGGGGGGGACCCCCCGGGTGCCACAGCCCGACCCCCCCAGTGCCACATGTCCCCCGGACAGGACTGTCCCAGGAGGAGGCTGGTGGTGCTGAGGTTCAGTTTGCAGGGTTTGAAGGTCTACGGCGCTGATGGGGAGGTAGGGCTGATGGGGAGGGGGGTCAGGGCTGATGGGGAGGGGGGTCAGGGGTGCTGGGGAGGGGGGTCAGGGGTGCTGGGGAGGGGGGTCAGGGGTGCTGGGGAGGGTCAGGGGTGCTGGGGAGGGTCAGGGGTGCTGGGGAGGGGAGTTAGGGCTGATGGGGAGGGTCAGGGGTGCTGGGGAGGGAGTTTAGGGGTGTTTGGGAGGAAGAGGGTTAGGTGTGTTGGGGAGGGGCCACTCTGGGGTGAGTCAGGTGTACTGGGGGCTCAGGGATGCTGGAAAGGGGGGTCAGGGGTGCTGGAAAGGGGGGTCTGGGGTGTTGGAAGAGGGGTCAGGGGTGCTGGAAAGGGGGGTCAGGGGTGCTGGAAAGGGGGGTCAGGGGTGTTGGAAAGGGGGGTCAGGGGTGCTGGGGGTGGTCAGGGGTAGTGGAAAGGGGGTCAGGGGTGCTGGGGGTGGTCAGGGGTGTTGGAAAGGGGGGTCAGGGGTGCTGGGGGTGGTCAGGGGTAGTGGAAAGGGGGTCAGGGGTGCTGGAAGGGGGATCAGGGTTGTTAGGGGTTGGGCAGGGGTGCTAGGGAGGTTCAGGGGTGCTGGGGAGGTGCTGGGTGCTGCCAGAAAGGTGCCTGGGGGAAGGGGGGGGCTGCACCTCTCTGAGCTTTTCTCTCATGACCCTGCTTTGCGTCTGTAAGTTGGGTTGCAACCCTCTGGGTGAACAGGGGATCCCCCAGGGGTGCTGAGCCCCCCTGACACCCCCTGGTCCCCCAGACCCTGCTGATGGCCCACGCTCTCCGCCGGATCCTGTACAGCACCTGCTGCCTCGCTGACCGCCAGTTCGCCTTCGTGGCCCGCAACCCCCACAGCCCCCCCAGCACCCTCTTCTGCCACCTCTTCGTGGGGCTCCCGGGAGAGGTGGTGGAGCAAATCCCCCCATCCCCCTGAACCCACCACAATTATCAGTAAGATTCACACGCAGCGTCTTTCGCCTCCCCTCCAGGTCCAGACCCTGCACCTCCTGCTCTGCCGCTGCTTCCAGCTCTGCCACCTCCTGGCCCACCCCGAGGAGCAGGAGCAGGGGGAGCCCCCGGGGCTGGGGGTGCTGCGGGAGCCCCTCAACCCCGACGAGGTGTCTCGGAACGTCAATGCCCTGGTGTCTTTCCGCCGCCTGCCCGCGCCCGCCGGCCTGGGCGCGCTGGGCACAGGGGTAGGTGCCCACCAGCCCTTCCCTGGGTAGGTGCCCACCAGCCCTTCCCTGGGTAGGTGCCCACCAGCCCTTCCCTGGGTAGGTGCCCACCAGCCCTTCCCTGGGTAGGTGCCCACCAGCCCTTCCCTGGGGGCTGCTCTGCAGGGGCTCTCCCCACACCGGGGCTTTCTGCGGTGTTTTCTCACTCCTGCTTTTGCACAGCCCGATTTTTGCACCCTTTGCAAGGCTTTTCACTGAATGTTCTGGGTTGGCAAGGACCCCCCGGGACCAGCCCAGCCCAGCCCAGGTCCCGACCCTGCAGAGAACCCCCCGTGTTTTTCACAGCACCGCGGTGCTTTGGGCTGAGCTTTTCGGGTTTGCCCCGCGTGTTCCCGGGGCAGCTCCGGCACGGCCTTTTCAGCGCGTCACTAACCAGCAGATTTTTTTTTTTTTTCTCGGGTGTCCCCTTTGCGGGCCGGTTTGAGGGCAGCGTTTCACACCCTCCCTTTCCTGCATGGATTTTGGAGGGCACATTTTTGCCCGGTGCTTTCGGCGGGGTTCACCCTGCACAGCCCGTCCTCACTTCGCACAATCCGGCTCAAATGGCTTTTCCTTAACGGCCTTTTCCTGCCTGGAATTTGGCATCGGGGGTGTTTGCATGGCAGTGTTTTTGTTTTTGGTTTGGTTTTATTTTTTTCTTTCCACAGCAATTTTTTTTTCACATCAGTTTTGCAGGGCGTTTTTCCCCCGCTGTTTTCTCACTGCACTTTTTTTTTTTTTTTTACCTTTTTCTTTTTTTTTTTTTTTTTTTTTTTTTTTTGGTGATTTGCATGGCTATCTTGGTGTGGCATTTCTTGTAAAGCAAGTGGGATTTTTTCACAGCCCTTTTTCTGCTGCATTTTGGTTTGGTTGTTTGTTTTGGTTTTTGGTTTTGGGGTTTTTTTTGCCTGGCATTTTTTCCTGGTGGTTTTTGGGTGGCATTTTTCCACGGTGTTTTGTACATCATGGTTTGCACATCACTTCTTTGCACCTTTTTTTTGCACGGCATTTTTTGCAGAGTGCTTTTTGCATGGCATTTCTCACTGCATTTTTCCCAATATCTTTCGCATGGCTTTTTGGTTTTTTGTACACCCTGTTTTCGTATGGTGTTCTGCACAGCATTTTCGGTGCCACATCTCTGATGGCTCATCTTTGGTGTTGCATTTTTTGGTGTTGCATTTTTTGGTGTTGCATTTTTTGGTGTTGCTTTTTTTGGTGTCGCATTTTCGGTGACACATTTTTGATGTAGCAATTTTTTTGTGTTGCACCTCTGGTATCTCATTTTTGGTGTTGCGTCTCTGTCGAGTTTTTGGCATCACTTCTTTTTGCCTTTTTTTTTTTTTTTTTTTTTTTTTGGCGTTGCATCTTTTGGTGCCACATCCTTGGTGCGGCTTTTTTGGCGTTAGCATCTCCATCTCGTTTTTGGTGTCACATTCTTGGCGTCGCCTTTTTTTGTGCCCGGTGTTTCACACGCCATTCCCCACAGCCAGAACCCCCAGCCCCCCTCTCACAGCCGCTCCATCCCCTCCCCAGGACCGGCGGCCAGAGGCCGAGGGCAGAGCCGGCTCCTGGCGCCCGGGGAACCCCTACTGCTCCCCGGTGCTGGTGCGCAAGAAAGCCATCCGCAGCAAAGTGCTGCGCTCGGGGGCTTACCGGGACTGCGGGTCCGAGGGGCAGCTCCACCAGCAGCCCCGTGACACCGGTGAGTGCCACGGGGGGACCGAGGCACTGGGGGGGCACACACGGCCCCGGTGTCGGGCGGCTCTGGGGGCAAAGGGGGGATTAACGGGCTCCCCGCAGGATGGGAGAGCAAAGGCGCCCGGAGCTTGGCCCTCCTGCCCGAGAACGAGAGCGTCCTGGCCGAGAGCGTGTGGGCCTTCGCCGGCATCGCCAGGTGAGCTCGCGTGGGCCACCCCTCGCCCCCCTGAGCACCCCCCAAGCCCCGTGCCCACCCCACCGCCTCGTCCCCAGGGACGCGGGGGTCGCGCTGCTGAGGCGGGACGTGCCCGGAGCTTTCCTGCTGCGCCCCGAGCCAGGGCTGCCCAAGCGCTGGTGCCTGTGGGTGCGGGCGCCCTGCGGGGTAGTGCCCTACGGCCTCCTCCGCACCCACCAGGGCAGGTTCTGCGTGGAGGTGAGCAGGGGGCTGGGTTGGGGGACGGGTCAGGGGGGTCGGGTGTACGAGTGTGTTCGCTGCGGGGCTGCAGCAGTGCGGGGTTGCACCCGGGGCATTGGGACATGGATACAGTGGCACCCTGGGACATGGATACAGTGGCACGCTGGGACAGGGATGCGCTGGTGTGTCCGTGCATTTGACACGCCGTGCAAGTGCAGCTGGTCCCTCTGTCCATGAAGAACTGGTGCCTCGGTGCGGGGATGCACGTGGGTGTAAGGGCGTCAGTGCTCAGGGGTTACCTGTGTGGGGTGCTCAGGGGTGTCAGGGCGTGGGCACGTTGATTTGGGGGCACACTGGGGCACAGGTGCATCTGTGCACGGCACTCAGGCACCCACAGGCGTGGGTGTGCCAGTGCTCCCACACTTCAATGTGTAAAAACATCCGATTCGTGGGTGCTCAAGCACATCTGTGCGTGGGTACGTGGAGCAGAGGTGCAGGGGCGAGGGGGGGCACGGCTCTCTTTGACTCGTGCCCAGGGCGTGGGTGCCCGGGGTCTGTGGGTACCTGCTGCACAGGCACAGGTCTGTGTTGGTGTCTGGGTGTGCTCGCCCACGGGCACACAGGTGTTTGGTGTGGGGTACGTTCAGTCCAGGGGTGCAGAGCCGCGTGGGCACACGGGCTCGTGGGCATCCCTGCACGGCCCTCACGGGGGGCTCCCCTCTGCCCTCTGCCCTCTGCCCTCTCTCCCGCCCCGGTGCCGACGGCAGCACTCCAACGCCGAGTTCGCCAGCGTGGCCGCTCTCCTGGCCCACTACTCGGGGGCGCCGGGGAGCTGCTTCTGCCGCCTGGCCCCCGGCCACCGCAACCCCGGCTACGAGGAGCGGGACCCCGGCGGCGGGGCCGGAGCCTGCGGGGGGGAGTCGGCCTGGGCCCCCTCTGCCCCCATCGGGGTGCAGCACGAGCGGGGGTAGGCCCGGCCCCCCCTGCCCGTGCACGGCTGCCCCCCAACCCCCCGAGCTTTAACTGGCTGCCATCTGCCTTATCCATCCATCCCTGCCTCCCGCGGGCTGCGCGCGCTGTCCGGCAATAAACGGCTCTTGTGCATCCGGAGCGGGCTCCGCGGGCTCCTCACGCTCACCCCGCCCTGTGCCCACCCGTGTGCCCACCCCTGTGCCCACCCCTGTGCCCACACGCCGTCCTTCCTGCCCGCTCACCCTCGCCAGCTACACCCGTGCCCTCGCAGCCCTCTGCACACTCGCGTGGAGCACCCACGCTCTTGCACGACCGGGCCGGGTGTTTGTGCTCCTGCTGTCACACCCCGTGTGCTGTGCCCTTGCACTCCCACACGCGTGGGAGCTCAGCCCCTAGTGCCCGTGCAGCCCCACGCGCGGCTGCAGTCGTGCAAACACACACACGCAGGAGATCGCCCTCGCGGGGGCCACACCCGTGCGCTGGCACAGCCTGGGACCGGCGCCACCACACGCTCACGGCCCCCTGCTCCTGGTTCCCACACGCGTGTGCCCCCCGCGCCCCGCATCGTGCACGCGTGTCCTCGTGCCCTCCCCTGGCACACGCGGGCACGCACCCTCCTATCCCCCCAGACGTGAGTGTGCCCCTGCACTTCCCCTCGGGACCCTCAGCCCATGGGACCCCCTCCGGGTCCCCTGCGCTCCCTCGGCCCTGCCCGGCACGGTTACCTCGTGTTTTCCCTCGCTCAGCCCCCTCTCGGCTCATCCCCGTTCCCAGAAGTTGCCCCAGGGTTTCCTGCCCTCGGATTTCCCCCACAATCTCCCCTCAGGTTTCCCCCACAGTCTCCCCTCAGGGTTTCCCCCCTGACCTGCCCTAGCCCCTCCTCAGGTTTGTTGCCAGTCCCCCCCTTTCCCTCCCTCCATACTCTCCCTTCTCCCCCAGCCCCCCGGCTCAGGGGTCCTTCTTCCCCTGCGTGTCCCCAGCGAGGGGTGAGCGCTCCCACCCACCGAGGGGAGCAGCCCCCGGGTTTGGGGGGGCCCAACCTGTGTCCCCCATCCCGGCCGAGCAAGCGCCTGTGGGACCACCCCGGGTGTGTGGAGTGACCCGGGAGGGGGGGACTGACCCCGCCGTGAGGGGCTGGGTGTGTGGGAATGATCGATGCGGGGTGGGGGGCTGATGGGGGTGTGCGGGGTGTCCCGGGTGTGTGGGGATGAGCAGGGTGTTGTGGGGCTGACCCGGGTATGCGGGGCTGATCTGGGTGTGCGGTAGGCTGACCTGGGCTGTGTGTGGGTGGTATGTGAGGTGAGCCGGGTGTGTGTGGGGCTGACCGGGTGTGTGGAGTCACACGGGTGTGTGGGGCTGACCCGGGGGTCTATGGGGTGACCCCGGTGTGTGTGGGGCCATCCTGGGGTGCAGGGCAATGGTCAGCGTGGGCAGCACGGGGCTGGTGCCTCCTCCAAACCCCATGGCCCCAGAGAGTCCCCCAGAGAGATCACCTTTGCTGGGGCATCAACCAGGAGCACAGAACTGAGCACAGCATCACCCACAGCACCACCCACAGCATCACCCAAAGCACCACCCACAGCACCAACCACAGCACCACCCACAGCACCACCCACAGCACCACCCACAGCATCGCCCACAGCATCGCCCACGGCTACATCGACATCGCCGACCCGCTCCTGCAGGTGGGTGGGCACCCAGGCAAACACCGTGCACCCCCCACGGGGGGCAGTTTTGGGCGCCACAAAGTTATTAAACCATTGGAAAGAGTCCAAAGGAGGCGACGAAGATGGTGAAGGGCCTAGAGGGGAAGCCATACAAGGACTGGCTGAGGGCACTTGGTCTGTTCAGGCTGGAGAAGAGGAGCCTGAGGGCAGAGCTCATCGGGGCTGCAGCTTCCTCACAGTGGGCAGCACCACTCTCTGTGCCCACTGACAGGACCCAGGGAATGGCTGGAGCTGTGTCAGGGCAGGGCAGGTTGGATCTCAGGGAAAGGTCCTTCCCCCAGAGGGTGGTTGGCACTGACCAGGCTCCCCAGGGCAGTGGGCACAGCCCCAAGGCTGCCAGAGCTCCAGGAGGGTTTGGACAACGCTCTGAGGGACAGGGTGGGATTGTTGGGGTGTCTGGGCAGGGCCAGGGGTTGGACTGGATGATCCCTGTGGGTCCCTTCCAGCTCAGGATATTCTGTGATTCTGTGGGCACCTGGCCTGGCACATGGGCTGAGGAGCTGTACATGGACAGCTGATCCCAAGTGGAGCAGGATCCCCTTGACCTTCCCCACCCCAGAAGGTGTCCCTGCCCATGGCAGGGCATGGAAGGAGAGGAGCTTTCAGGTCCCTCCCAACCCAATCCATTCTGGGATTCTGTGATTTATGGACAGAAACAGCCCTGTCCTTCACTTGAAGAGGTTGAGCTGCAGCCCTGGGGTGCACAGGAGGGCAAACACTGTCCTGGCAATAGGGCTGGGACATTGGGAAGAAAAAAAAAAAAACCCAACATTTTTAGCATTCAGCAGAAACACCAAGAAGAGAATTCCATTGAATTGTTTTAGGTGGATGTTTATGTTGTAGAATCCTAGAATGGTTTGGGTTGGAAGGGACCCTGAAGATCATCTCATTCATGGACACCTCCCACTACCCCAGGTTGCTCCAAGCCCCATCCAATCAGACCTTGGACACTTCCAGGGATCCAGGGGCAGCCACAGCTTCTCTGGGCACCCTGTGCCAGGGCCTTCCCACCCTCACAGCCAGGAATTCCTTCCCAATATCCCATCTGTCCCTGCCCTCTGGCAGTGGGAAGCCATTCCCTGTGTCCTATCCCTCCATCCCTTGTCCCCAGTCCCTCTCCAGCTCTCCTGGAGCCCCTTTAGGCCCTGGAAGGGACTCTCAGGTCTTCTTGGAGCCTTCTCTTCTCCAGGTGAACCCCCCCAGCTCTCCCAGCCTGGCTCAGAGCAGAGGTTCTCATGAACAGGTCCTAAAGGGGACAAACAAGACTCCTGATGATTTTGGGGACATTTTTACTGTCAAGTGGGGAACCTGAGCCTGGCTTAGACTGGCAAAATGAGAGGAGATCTCTTTATTTCCTTGTTAGCACCTCAGCATGGAAAACAGCTGGGATGAGGAAGAACCAGTTGAGCAAAAAAAGCCCAATCTCCCTCAAAAACACAATTTTGTTGGAAGAAGAAGAAGAAACACGGATTAGGTGGCTCGTGATGGTTTTAATATAAAAGTTTCTGATCGTGAGAACAACCAGAGCCTGAAACAGCAGATTATTAGATTAATAGGTTCATTTTTTTATTTAAGCCCTAAGAAATGCAAGTATTTTCTGTTCCTACCATGCTTCTCTGAAATAGGAAGAAGTGACAGTGAGAAGTTTGCTAAGAGGAAATGGTTCAAAGCTGAAGACTTTGGGCCTCCACAACCAACCAGGGTTCTGGTTGTCACTCCGGGTTCCTTAAGATTTTTATGCCCTATCACAAAAACATTCTGGTTTTCTAAGTGTTGTCAGTTGCTTTGCAACACCTGCATTGCTTCCAGATTTCCAGTTTTGAGAGAAAAACATTGATTTATATGCTAATTTCTTAATAATTACACTCTGGTGGCAAGCGAAGATCAGGCAGTTGTTTGATGTTTACTTCCAGCTCTTCCTTTAAAACACCTTTGAGGAGGTGGGGTGGAGTCTGGATGACGCATTCCCAGTTAGGCAAAGGGGGGGTGGCTATTTTGTTTGCTTTCCCCCATTTCCAGGGTGTCACCAAGGGCTACAATGTCACCATCCTTACCCACGGCCAGCCCGGCAGCGGGAACTCATTCACCATACAGGGAGTCGTGGATCCTTCCTCACAGCAGGAGATCATTCCAGGCTGATTGAACACATCTTGGAGAGCACAAAGCTGGCTGGGAGAGAGACCCCACTGAGCAGATTTTACCAGAAAGACTTTTTTTTTGGTGCCACATCCCAAGGGGTGAGTGCTGGTGGCACATGGGGTGTCACAAACGGGGACAGGGTTTTGGGGGTGCAGCCTCTTGCCCTAAAGCTGAGGCCTGTGCAGGCAGATGAGCTGCTCCCTTTGTGGACCTGAGGGGTTTAAGGCACAAAGTTGAGGGGTTCCAGTGGGAATGAAGTGCCAGCAGATCTCCACCAGTGGACACCCGGCTGTGGGAGCAGCTCCGTGGGCTGGGAAAGCCTCACCCCAACCCCTCCCTGGTGTTCACAGTGTGCTGGCAGTGCCAAGTTCCTGGGAGAGCCTCCTGCCTGGAGATCTGCAACGAGACCTTCCAGGAGCTGCCACCGAGCAGAAGCTGCAGGTGAGGCGGAATCGACGCGTCTTAATTAAGTGCTTTAATTAGCTCAGAGAGGTGTTACCATGACTGACAGGAGGGCTCTGTTGGAAGCTGAGCGCCAGAACAGGGAAGTTAGGTGAGGAATAGGAAGCCAAGAGAAGATTTTGAGGGAGTTTGGTGGCAGTTCAGAAGCAGGAGCCACTCGTGCCCAGCCTATCCCAAGTGACAGTGGGATGGGACAGGCCAGGAGCTCAGCAGCAGCTCCCTGCAAATCCTCTGCTGGACAAAGGTGGAATAAAGTGCTCATGGGACAACTTCCTCCTCATCCTCTTCATCTCACAGTCGTCTCTAAAGCAGGAGGATTCAGAACCTGGTCCATGTTTAATCTGATCCAGTGGAGCTGTGGATGATCTTATTATCTGCCTAAGCCAAAAGAGCTGATCCTTCTTGAGGGGACACAGCAGATATTACTGCCCATGGGAACGAGTGGGGAAGTTTCCAGGACCACAGGAGGGTAAACTCTCCCAAAATCCCGATTAGGGGGTTGATCTTTATTAAATTTACCTCTTGGTGGCTTTGCAGATCCTTTTGCATGTATTGCTGGAGGGAGCTGCACATCTCCTGTCCCGATTTACTCCCCTGGTGAATGAAACCAGGGCAGGAGCACCACGACATGCACTGGGATGGCGACAGACCCAAACTGACTCCTGGGGCAGGTATTTTTGACAGGTTTGTGGCTCCGAGGGAGGCAAACCCTTCTCTGCCTCACGTTCCAAGTGTGCCTCGCCTGCCGTGAGCGGAGGGAGGGTGGGAGAAGGGGACTTCTCGCTGCAGTTCCCCATCCTTTGTTCCCCAGCGGAGGTGACACGGGTTCCCATGGCGACGCGGTTGGCACCGGGCGGGCAGGAGCTGGGCAGAGCAGTTTCCAGGGTAACACTGCCTGGTGCTGCCTCCACCGTGTCCCGCTTCCCTCTGCGCTCCCCAGTTCTCCCCCCCTCAAAATCCCGGTTTTGTGCCTTCCTTTGCCTCTCACTCTCGGTGAGTGCAGCCCTGTGCTTGGCTGGGTGCTCCTCGGGGACACCCCCGAACACAGCCGGGCCAGTGCCGGGCTCTGCTGCAGCACAGACCATTTACACACCAGCCACGGTGCACAAACAGCCAGACTGTGACTGTGCCTGGATCCCTCCTGGGCAGCCACACCTTTGGAGTGAGGCTCAACCCCCTCTGGTTTAGTTTTCAGCCTCTTCTGCTCTGCTGTGTGCAGACTTTTTAACAAGGCTGGTTTATAGGATCACAGCATCACTGAGCTTGGGAAAGACCCTCAGGATCATCGAGTCCAACCTCCAACCCATCCCCACCCTGTCCCCAGCCCAGAGCACCGAGTGCCACGGCCAGCCCTTCCTTGGGCACCTCCAGGGCTGGGGACTCCAAACCTCCCTGGGCATTTCCAACGTTTAATCCCCCTTTCCATGAGGAAATTCCTCCTGATGTCCACCCTGAACCTCCCCTGGGGCAGCTTGAGACGATGTCCTCTCGTGCTGGAGGAGAGGTGGGAGCATCACTGAAGGATCTGAGGCTTCTCTTTGGAAGCCAAATGTGGTCTCTGTCACTCTGGGACACCCAGCCATGACAACCCTATCTCCAGATCCCAGCTGACACGACAAAGATAGTTTTGGTGATGAACTCAGCAAACGTGGGGCGTAACAAAGCCGTGGGAAATTAATTCAGCTCATTGAAAATTCCCAGTGTGGAGGGGGCTGGTGTAGGAGTGCAGGCATCTCTGGATTATTCTGTATTTTTATGTAGGTTTGATGGGTAATTCAGGATTTTGGATGCTTCCATTGCTTATTAACATTCTGCATGAAATTTTTAGTCTGGGTGGTTGGTAATTACTGAGAAGGTGCTGTTGGGCATTCAACGCAGTTTCAACCCAGGTGCCTCAATAGGATTTCAGAACATCTTAAAAATGAACTGATCTGGAGAAAAACTTGACAGTTCCGCTGTGTATGATGGGTGTGATTTTGGGAATGCTGTCAGTGAGCTCAGGCCTCCAGCTCAGAGCAGGGGGTTCAGCAAAGCACAGGGAACTATATCTGGGAATGCTGAATCCGGGCTTTGACAGTAAAAAAAGCTCCCTATGACTGAGGAGATCTTGGAGCCTTTGCCATAATAGGTGAAAAGTAGTCAAGTTTTTGTTTAAAATATGCAGTTTAATAATAGAGGAGGTGGAGGGTGGGGAGGAGCCGGGTTCCTCACGGCCTGGGGGGTGTCTGAATCAATCAGCAACTCTTAACTTGAATTCTCTGGAGCCATGATGGTGTTTCCCTCTTTTTGTGTGGTTTTATTTCTCCTTCAGAAGCAAGGCTTTTTGGTGGCAGTCAGATGGAAGTGTCAGGTTGGACGGGGCTTGGAGCACCCTGGGCCTGTGGGAGGTGTCCCTGCCAAGTGCAAGTCAGATAATTTCACCCAGTGATCCCTTCACTGAGCTCTGAGTATCTTTTCTAAAGATGGACTAAAAGAACCCTTTAATGAAGTTTTAATGAAGTTTTAGTGACTAATTTTCCTTTCTTGAATGTGTTGTTTCCACTGGCAGTTCTTCATCTACACAAGGTCTTCCTAAATTGTGGTTCCAGATGCTGATGACAGTGCCTCATTTTCCACTATCCAAAAGGTGTGGGATTTGGGGAATTTCTCAATTAGCACAGACAGTGGATGCATTCTGGGGGTCTCTAAAATCCCAGGTTTAATCCCAGCAGGGGAAAAGGAAGTATTTACACCCCTCTTTTGTGCTCCAGACTGGTGCAGGGCTCTTCATCTAACCTGAATTCCTCTGATTGAAAGCTTTGAAAGCATCCCATGGAATGGGATGGAAGGTGGGGAAACCTGCAGGATTGTCAGTTAAAGGCAGCTGGGATATCTGAGGAGGAGGTTGAGGGCTCTGGCACAATCCCCACAACCAGATGGTTCTGCTGGGTGATCATCGATTGACAGAGTTGATGAAGATGGTATTTGTGTTGTGAAACAGGTTTTGTGAAGGGATGCTCGGAGAAGTTCGAACCTCTTTGCTGGGTGGGCCTGTGGTAAATTGTAATTTAAAAGGGAAGGGATACTTTGAAGGATCTCTGCAATTTATGGATTAAACTGATCTTTAAGTAACAGGTTCAGGAATTACGGCAAATGCCAGGATGCAATGGCCAAGTGACCATCAGTATTTTTACTGTGTTAGGAGACACAGATGTTTCATTCCTTTAAATAAGACATCAGGGATTGTGTTGACAATGAGAAATGTTGTAGATTTGGCCTGTGCTTGTGCCACCAGCCCTGGCTGAGGGGCTGCAGGGGAGTTAGGGAAGATTTCAGGCTGCTGGAGGCATTTTCGCAAAGAGTCTGATGAGCCATGGGGACAAAACCACCGAGCTCCAAGCTGGAAACTTCAGCAGCCTCCCTGGGCAAAAGGGCTGGAACCAAAACAACAGGAACCAAAGCAACTTTTTAATTGCCTGGCAGTGTTTACATGAAGCTGGGGAAGGAGGGAAAGAGTTAGAAACCTACTTTTTGTGACTGTCCACTCAGCCCAGCGCCCAAAAAGGCAGTGAGAGGGTGTTTTAATTTTTAATAATTTTTTTTTCTTTTTCTCCCAGTTCTCCCATGTCTTGACATGCCAGAAAGATCTGAAGTGAAACAAGTTTGCTCAGGGGCAAACGTTAAATTCCAGAGTTCCCAACCTATTGTTGGAACAGGAAATATCCCAGGGAACAGATTTTAGAGTGTTTTGGTGTTTACCTGAGGACCTTTATCCTTCCCCCAGGCATCATCTGATTCACTGATGATGTGTAGGCATTGCCCAGAGCCAAAAAATGGAACTCTGACTCCCTCCAAGGCCAGGTTTTGTAGAAGTCTGACTGGAAAAGGGTGGATTTGGTTAAAATCTTGATGCTTTCTGGGTTTGGAGTGCTGAAGGAGCCCTTCCCTTGAATTTGGGTTGCAATATTCAGGAAAGACTGGGATGTGGACACCCAAAACTGTGGCCCAGCACTGAGGGCAGCAGTTCCAGCACTGTGTGTGCAGCTCTTTGCTCTGCACCAGGCTGGGAAAGTGAAGCCCCCAGTGAAATGGGGGGGTCCCAAAGGAGCCAGATGCTCCCTGTCTTTATCAGAGGGGATGTGTTATTAATTAATGCCATTAATCCAGCCCCAAAGGCAGGGCAGGAAGCAGGTACCACACGTGTGAGGTGTGTCCAGCCAGCTGGGGAGCTTCAGCTCCCATCTGCTCCTGCCTTACACTGGGAAAGCAGCAGCTCCCCAGGCCTGACTCTTCACTGGGACCCTGGAATTCATCCATTGACCAGGGCAGGGTGGATTCCAGTCTGGATAAAAGCCCCACTTTGGGTATTCATGGAGAAACCGTTCAGCAGTGGAGTGTGTTCTCCAGCCTTGCTCTGTTAGCCTGTAGAGAAACCCTCCTGCCTGTCCCTCCACATCACACAGGGCAGGGACATCTCCCACTTTCCCAGGGTGCTCCAAGTCTCATCCAACCTGGCCTTGGACACTTCCAGGGCTGGGGCAGCCACAGCTTCTCTGGGCACCCTGTGCCAGGGCCTGCCCACCCTCCCAGGGAGGAGTTTCTTCTGGATCTCTCACCTCAGTTTCCCCTCATGAAGCAATCTGAGGAGGAAAAAAATTGTATAAACTCATGGTCTGATCCTGTGACTTTGGTTGAAATTCTAAATACTGGGGAAAATCACAGAATCACCAAATATTCTGAGCTGGGAGGGACCCACAGGAACCATCGAGCCCGAAATATGTGGAGGGGAGTGTGTGTGTGTGCTCAGAGCTCACTGGGAGAGTAAGAACAGGCGTGAATTTTTACTGTGGATGCTGTTCAGGAAAGCACTGAAATGTGTGGTGTTAAGATTAAGTAGATATTTATTTACTTAAGGGAGTCAGGGCCCCAGTGCAGACAAAGAACAGGGCTTGAACAGGACGTGATGCCAAGAGACTCCTGGTCCTTAACTGTTGAGATGCTTCCTCCTCAGAGGAGCCTGACCTGGAATTATTTCCTTGCAGATGAACAGGGGTAGAACCACCTTAGGGCCACAAAACTCATTTTAGCTGAACAGAGGGGCATGAGTGACCTGTCTGGTAGGAGAGATATAAGAAAAAAAGAGGTTTTACACACAAAACATTCACCAGGTTTCACCTCAACCTTTCCCTTGCCTTTTGGAGGAAGAGTTCTGCATTCTGGTGACAGACTCTTCCTTTGCTGTGGCCAAACTGACCTTATTCCACTGGCAAAGACCATCTCAATCATCCAGTCTTTTCAGCAGTGACACATCCTGTCAGAAAACACTGGCACAATCCAAATCCTTGGTTATTCTTGGTCACCCTGGGTAGAATTTGGTCAGTCACAGAACAGAGGTTTCAGCTGGCAGAGCAAAAATGAGCTGCAAAAGAAATAATGCTGTAAAATTCTTTATTCAGTATATATATATGTATATTTTCAAGGTGAGCATTCCTCCCCTGTTCTCCTACACCGAGTTTTTGACACAACAAGAGAGGTTTTGCCCTGCTGGCAGTGCTGGAGGACTCAGCCCAGCAGCAGTGCTGGAACAGGAACAGCAAATGTGGGAACAAGTGGGGAAGAGCAGTTTTTAGGGAGCTGGCCAACTCTGGAGAATTATCCCCTAAAAAAGAGCAACTTTCTTCACAGGAATAAGGCTGTAGGATGACTCCTTTCCCCCTTTCTGCCACCTTTCAGAAACAGCTGTGAAGAGAGAAAGGAATTTCCTTGCACCTTTCATCTTCCCAGCATCTTTTGTCTCCCAAACCTGTGGCATGGCCCTGGCAACGATTCTCCTGCTACCCTGTGAAGGAGATATTTAAAATTATAAATATCCTACAATTATACTCATTTTCACACACCTGAATCCTGAGCCTCTGCCCCTCTCCCCACACCCACAGAGCCCTGGGCCAGGGGGTGTTTTGGCAGAGAGCTCCTGGCACAGGCAGGGTTTGCAGGAGCACAGGGATTGCCACCTGCCTTGCTGGCAGGCAGGTTCTTTGCTCTCTTTCCAGGCATTTACAGGCAATCCCACCCTGGGACTCTGAGGGTTTGTTTTTTTTTTTTTATTTCTGCTTTGTTTTTTGGGGGTCCCACCTTGCTGAGGCTGCTGAGCTGGGAGCAAACCCAGCTCCCCTCCTCAAGCCCCAGCTGATCAGAGGGAGGGGATAGCCCAGAGTGGCTTTGACTGAAGTTTGTATTTTTTATAACAATCGTTACAAAAATGGTTGAGCCTTTCCAGAACACTTGTCTTGCTCTTTTCTGGTCCTTGGGCTTCTCCTTTGTGTTGAGGGAGGCTTATTACAACCCCACTTTGTGTCAGAGTTGTTCCCACCTCTCTGGAGGTGGATTGCAATCGATTCCCAAGAAGAATTTTGAGGTGAAACTGTCACAGGAGGGAGAAATAGAGAGGAGGAAAGCAGTAGGCAAAGATGTCAGGAACAGTAGAGGGATGAAGGAACAGAGGGATGTGGAGTCAGGAGGAACTCAGAGGCTTTGCAAAATTCGGTGGGGAAATTTTTGAGTCTTAAAGATCAGTAATACTGCCAGTAAAGCTTGAGGCTTCAGCACTGGGGTCTTGCAACAGCCAAAGATTCCTCCTGGACAAAAGGGGTCAGGATAAATGCATGGAGTGCCCTGGGAGGCCCATCATCTGCACCTGAGACACTGAGGCTGTGGGCTTGATTTCCTGGGGGCAACAATTTATTGGGGTGTGAGAGGATCCACATCCAGCAAGGAGATGATGTGGATAATCCACCAGCAGACCAAGTGCTGCAGCACAACTGCTCTGCAGTGAAGTGCAGCTGGACCAGGACAGAGCAGTGACCTCTGGAGCTCAGCCCTCTGCTCCAGAGACACCCTGGAGACCTGCAGAGATACCCTCACCTCCAGAGACCTCTGCCCTCACCCACATGGGCAAAACTCTGGGGTTTCTTCAAAAATGAGGTGCTTCGTTGCCTCGGGGAGAGGATGAAGCTGGGAAAGCTCCTTTTCCTCTTGAAAAAGGTCATTTTAGGACACATGGAGCTCTCTGATGTCCCTCCAGGCAAGGCAGAGGTGTCCTGCTGTGCATGGATGGAGGAGAGCACATCCTGCATGATTCTCCCCAGCACTGAGGCCACTTCTGCCTCCAGCTCGTGCATCTGGCAGTGTTTGCAGCACATCAGCCAGAACTGCCAGCAGCATTTCCCAATAATCCCGTTTTAGGGCTGGATGTGGGAAGTGCAGGCTTGCTTGGCCCACCTTGGAGGAGACCTGGCTTGAGGGTTTTCCTCTGGGCAAGAGCTGACCTGAGAGAATTCCCTTAGTCAGAGCTTAACACCTCATACTGAAACAGTGCAGGGGCTCAGGCTGTTCCAGAAAGATGCAATTTAAGCAGATTCTGCTGATTTCTCGCTTACCCCGTTGTGGGGAAATGTGTTAAAATTAGAAATGCCCAACCAGAGCTGGACTCTGCAAAGCTCTGTGGGTTTTTAACCACTGTTCCAGCTTTCCTGTGGCGTGTGCTGGCTCTGTTGGGCCCCTCCTGGCTCAGAAAGCTGCTGTGAAATGCAGAGCAGCAGTGCTTGTGATCCGTGGGCAATTCCATTAACACAGAGACCTCAAAGAAACCCTTCTCTTTATTACATGGCAATTGTTAACAGTCCTATTGCAGGACTATTCCTACAGCAGGGCATGATCCTGCCCCTTTTGTGGCAAACAAGGGGAAATGCTCTTCCAATGGCATTGTTGAGTGCAGTTCTGTGCAGATGGGGCAGGAGGGTTTGGTTCTGCAGGCAGTGGGGATTTCAAAGCCTCCTGCTAAAGCTTTGCACCTCGGGGCAGCTCACAGAGCAAGCACTGAATCCTGGGTTTCAATCACCTGGTAGGCAAAGAGAAGGGGAGCTTACCTGGCAGGAGCAGTGCAGCACAATAGCAGGTCAATTCTGGGGGAGAAAATGAGCAATTTTGGAGGGTTTGGAGATAATTAAGAGGCTGTTCTCAGCAAAGGGGTTATCAGCCAGTTTGAGCCAACCTGGGAAATCTGCTCTGCTCCAGATGCCGTGCAGACAAAGGGAATGGCTCTGGAGCACAGCTTTATTCCCATATCAGAGCAGGATTTCAAATGCAGGTCTGTGCCGGTGCTCCGTTAGCAACACTGAGGTCACAAATCATCAACCCTGGCTGATACTGCCCCAAAATGCAAACCAGACTGTGGCTTCCAGCTCTGCCACTCCCAGAGCCACCATTTCAAGTTGTTCTTTGTGTTTAAATTCTTATTGAAATAAGTATTGAATATATTGCTATATTTCAGTTCTTATTTCTTGCCTTGGAAAGATACACAGATGATTCCAAAATTACACAAAATTCCACAAAACAGGGGTCTTAAAGAGAATCTTGTGAGTGTAGATACAGATTTTCAGGCATAATTGTTGACTGAGGTGCTTGGAATATCCTGTGCCTTGCCTTTGTGCAGTGTTTTGCCAGAGAAGCTGTGGCTGCCCCATCCCTGGAAGTGTCCAAGGCCAAGGTACCACCCAGCTCACAGAATTGTTTTCCCTTTCCCAGGCTGCAGATGCTGGAGGTGGCTTGGGGGGAGCAGGATAAAAACAAGGACCCAAAAGGCAAAGCATGAACTCCAGGAAAGAGGCGTGGATGGGAGGAGGGGGCCAGTTGTGGCTGCACCGCTGGGACCCAGCGAGGACAGCAGTGAGCTGTGAGGTTCTCCTGAACGTTCACAACTCCACCCAGGAGGAGGTTTGAGCCCAGAGTAAGATGCTGGAGAAGGTGCAGAAAAGGGTGAAGGGATGGCTTCTTCCTCCTCCGTGTCCCCATTTTTTTATGTTACAGAATCCCAGGATCCCTGAGGCTGGAAAAGCCCTCCCAGCCCATGATCCCCCCTGTGTCCCATCCCCACCTTGTCCCCAGCCCAGAGCACTGAGTGCCACAGCCAGGCCTTCCCTGGGCACCTCCAGGGCTGGGCACTCCAAACCTCCCTGGGCAGCCCCTGCCAAGCCTGACCACCCTTTCCATGGGGAAATTCCTGCTGATGTCCCACCTGCCCCTCCCCTGGCACAGCTGGAGGCCGTTCCCTCTCCTCCTGTCCCTGTTCCCTGGGAGCAGAGCCCGACCCTTCCCGGCTCCCCCCTCCTGTCAGGGATTGCAGAGCCAGAAGGTCCCCCCTGAGCCTCCTTTTCTCCAGGCTGAGCCCCCCCAGCTCCCTCAGCCGCTCCTGCTGCTCCAGCCCCTTCCCAGCTCCGTTCCCTTCCCTGGACTCGCTCCAGCCCCTCCGTGTCCTCCTTGTCCAGAGGGTCCCAGCGGTCCCCCCGGGGCTGGAGGTGCCCGGGCCGTGCCCAGCACAGGGACAGAGCAGTGCTGGTCCCAGCCAGGTGCCCTTGGCCCTTTGCCCACCTGGGCACACCTGGGCTGGTGTTCAGCTGCTGCCACCCCACCAGCACCCCCAAAGCCTTTCCCATGCAGCAGCAGAGGCGTTTGGGGCAGGAGGTTTAGGGAATGACTCTGTCATATATTTCACACACCATATTGTTTGTGTGATTTTTTTTTGTTGTTGTTTTTAAATCCCAGACACAGCAACCCTCGGGGTGCCAAATGAAGCTGTTGAAACCCCAAACCTCACCTGTTTTAAAGGCCGGGCTTGGTGCAGCACGTGGCTGGAGGAGGATGTGTCGGGATGGGAGGGGATGCAACTCCCTCTGCTGACCTACGGATCTGCTGCAGCTCCTGCCAGTTCTGAGCACCCCAGGTATTTCCTGGGGGAAAAGAATAAAATATATGAAAGGAATCCTCTTAAATTTTACATTTAGAATCTTCATCTTCGAAACACTTGAAAATCAGTTTTCCTCCGATTTTTTAAGGCAGAACTTCAACAAAATTTTGAGGAGCTTCAAAAAAATTGACATTTGTGTGTACAGTCCCAAATCTGCACATGAAGGAGTTGAATTTGGGTATTCAGAAATATTGCACCTTTTTAAGGGAAATCAGGAACTCCCAGGAGTTTGTTACCACTGGACACAAATCACATTATTAAAGGTTGACTTCAGCTCTGTTCAAAACTTGGCACTGTGGGGAAACACGAGAAATCTTTCATTAGGACATGGAACAATCATTATGACGTGGAATAATCTCTCCAGGCAAATCTCATCTAATTTTTAACTGAATCAGATATCTTGCCAAATATTGCAGCCTTTCAGGGTATCTTTTCACGCCTCTGCTCTCAGATTCCTGTGCTCCCAGTGAGTCTGGGTCTGTCCCTTACAAACCCGACCACTTGTTTTGTGTCCCAGCTCCAGCCTGCCGAGACCAAGATCCACCTGCAGTGGGAGTTAGGGCTGGAAAAGATGGATCCCCTGAGCACCACGAGCTCCCAGGAGCGAGACCTGACGCTCTGCCAGCAGCTCCTGGGCCAGGGGCAGTCCCTGGCCTGGTGTGACTGGAGATGGGGCACGAATCCGTCTGGGATGAGGAAAGCGGCTCCTGGAAGATTCCAGAGCCCGTCACTCAAAGAACCCACCTGCCTGGTGGGGGAGGTGAGGGGAGGGTGCCACAGGTAAGGGAATGGTTCCATGGGTGACAGGATGGGGCTGCAGGTGAGAGGATGGGGCTGTGGGTAAGGGGATGGTTGCACAGGGAAGATGAGGGTGCCACAGGTGAGAAGATGATGCCTCAGGTAAGAGGAGGGTGCCACAGGTAAGGGAATGGTTCCACAGGTGAAAGGATGGGGCTGTGAGTGACAGGACAGGGCTGCAGGTGAGAGGATGGTGCTGCAGGTGATGGGAGGGAACCACAGGTGAGAGGATGGAGCTGTCAGTGAGAAGATGGTACCAGAGGTGAGAAGATGGTGCTGTGGGTAAGGGGATGGCGCCTCAGGTGAGGGGATGGTGTCATAGGTAAAGGGACGGTGCTGCAGGTGAGAGGATGAAGCTGCGAGTGACAGGATGCTGCTGCGGGTAAGGGGATGGTTCCACAGGAGGGAGAATGGTTCCTCAGGTGGAAGGACAGGGCTGTGAGTCACAGGATGGGGCTGCAGGTGAGAGGATGGTGCTGTGGGTAAGGGGATGGTTACACAGGTAAGACGAGGGTACCACAGGTGAGATGATGGTGCTGAGGGCACAGACAACAACTCCGAGTCCATCGGGGATGTGAGCGGGCCAGGCCACCGCGGTCGCCGACGCCGCGGAGGGTGAGGGGGGGGGCGGCGGCGGGGCCCCGCCGCCGCCCCCCCCCTCACCCTCCGCGGCGTCGGCGACCGCGCAGAGTCGCGACAGCGCTGTCGCGATAGCGCGGAGCTGTCGGGCGCTGATTGGCTGGAGGCCTCGCGGCGCCGTCGCCGATTGGCTGGTGGCCACGCGGCGCTGGCGCTGATTGGCTGCCGGCCCCTGAGGGCGCTGCTTCCCGCCCGTGCCGGGGTCCAAGATGGCGGCGGCCGCGCTGTGGGTGTGGGGGCTCCTGGCGGGGCTGGCGGCCGGCGCTGAGGGGGGGCCCCGCACGCTGGTGCTGCTGGAGAACGGGAACCTCCGCGACACGCACTCCATGTTCTTCCGCAGCCTGGCGGGTACGGGGCGGGGGTCAGGATGGGGGGGGGGAGGGTGGGGTTACCTGAGGGAAAAAGGGGGTGTTTTGGGATGCCCCGGTCACTGTGAGGGGTGAGGTTGGGGTTACCTGAGGGGAAAAGGGGTGTTTGGGGTGCCCTGGTCACTCTGCTTAGTGATATTGTGGTTATCGGAGGGAAAAGGGGGTGTTTGGGTCAGGATGGGGGAGGAGGGGAGGGTGGAGTTATCTGAGGGGAAAAGGGGGTGTTTGGGATGTCCCGGTCACTGTGAGGGGTGAGGTTGGGGTTACCTGAGGGGAAAGGTGGTGTTTGGGCCCTGGACACTCTGCTTAGTGATATTGGGGTTATCGGAGGGAAAAGGGGGTGTTTGGGTCAGGATGGGGGAGGAGGGTGAGGTTACCTGAGGGGAAAAGGGGTGTTTTGGGGTGCCCTGGTCACTCTGAGGAGTGAGATTTGGGGTTATCGGAGGGAAAAGGGGGTGTCTGGGTAGGAGGTTGGGTTTATCTGAGGGAAAAGGGGGTGCTTGGGTCAGAATGGGGGGAGGAGGTTGGGGCTTCCTGAGCAAAAAAGGAGGTGTTTGGGGTGCCCTGATCATTCCTAAGGGTGAGATTGGGGTTTTCCTGAGGGAGAAGGAGGTGGTTGGGGTTACCTGAGGGGAAAGGAGGTGTTTGGGCTCCCCTGATCAGAATGGGGAGGGGAAATGGGGGTCCCATGGAGAGGGTTGTGTGTTTAGGGTCCACTGTGCTGAGGGGGGTGACTGAGGATCCTGAGCTGGGCTGAGGGGGCAGATTGGGGTCACCTAGGCCAGGTACAGGGAGGAGATTGGGGTTCCCTGAGGGAGAGGGCCTTGTTTGTCATCCCCTGCTCAGAATGAAGGAAAAGATTGGGGTCCCCTGGTCAGGATGAGGGAGGTGATGGGGACCCAACAGAGGCCAGAGGGAGGAGATTTGGGTTCAGTGGGGGTGAGGGGGGATGGTTGGAGTCCCCTGGTCAGGCAGAGGGAGCAGACTGGAGACGCTCTGTTGGGCTGAGGGAAGAGATGGGAGTTCCCTGGGGGACATGGGGGTGTTTGGGGTCCCCTGGTCAGAATGAGGGAGGAGATTGGGGTTGCTGAGGGACATGGAGATGTTTGTTGTCCCCAGGCCCAACTGAGGAAGGAAGTGAGGGTTGCTTCCCTAGTTTTCCCTGTGTTTTGGATCCTCTGTAGCATTGGTCCCCATTTGATGGGTGACACCATCCTTCAGCATCAGGGCTCTTCAGGGGTTTGTAGGGGAACCCCAAGTGCTGCTCCCAGAAAGCCCCTAAGCCAGTTTTTCCAGAACACCTCTGTTTACTGGGGGGATGAAGCTCGGGGTGCTGCTGGTGCTTTGCTGCTCCGTGTGTGGGTTTCCATGGACAAGTTGTCCCCTCTGTGTGGTGCTGCAGACAGGGGCTTCGACCTCACCTTCCGCACCGCGGACGACGCCGGCCTGTCCCTCATCAAGTACGGGGAGTTCCTGTACGACAACCTCATCATCTTCTCCCCATCCATAGAAGGTGAGTGCAGGAGGGGAAAGCTCCACTGCTCCACTGGCGTTTTTGGAAGGTGATTTCCAGCTGTTTTGTGAGTTGTAATTAAATGCGACACTTTCAGCGTAGCCGGTAGCAAACTGTGGCTGCATCCAGGCCTTTTTTGGTGGTTCTTCCAGCCATGGGAGGGGTGATTTGGTGATTTGCCGTGGTTTGGTTCTGCCAGGGGGTTATTTCTGGGCACTAATTGTGAATTCTTGTCCCTCAGATTTTGGTGGGAACATCAACGTGGAGACCATCACGGCGTTCATCGACGGCGGCGGCAGCGTCCTCGTGGCCGCCAGCTCAGACATCGGTAAGTGCAGATGCTCCTCAGGGAGAAGGAATTCGTGGCAGCCACCGAGTTCCTGCAGCAGAAACTGTGAGAAAGCACAGTTTGTCATTCCTTGTCATGCACCTCAAGGTTTGTTCTGGAAGGAGGTAGGTGATAAATGCCTTGAGTGACACCTTCAGGGGGAGTTTAGCTGGGGAGGTCGTTTTGCTCCTGGGGTTTGGCTTGTAAAGCACTGAGCACGTGGATTTAAAGCTAAACTGGCTTTTTCTGTGATGTTTCTGTGTCATTTTAATGGAGGATCTGTTGTGTCCCTGCAGGTGACCCTCTGAGGGAGCTGGGCAGTGAGTGTGGGATCGAGTTTGACGAGGAGCGGACAGCAGTGATTGACCATCACAACTATGACATATCTGACCCTGGACAGGTAAATGGTTTGCCTGCGCCTTTGGGGCAGCTTTATCTGAAGCATAAAGGCTTAGGGATAAATCCTCTGTCCTCGTTCTCCCTTTTTTCCTTCATCCCTTTTCTGCTCTCCCAAGAAAGTGGTAAATTCTCGGTGCTGCAGCCTTCAGATCCTTCAGATTGTACTTCCAGTGACACTCTGATTAACACTGGTTTGGACCCCTCTGAAGTTTGGGGTGGGGGGGAATTTCACCTCTGGGTGAGGTGTGCCAGACCCTGCGTGGGACACTTCAGATGTGGGAAGGCAGAACCTCAGCCCCGAATTTTCACATCAAGATTCTCAGATCAGTATAAGGATTTTCAGAGATTTTCAGATCAGTACAGAAACACCCACATTTCTACAGGTTTTTTTTTGTGTCATCCAGCAGTTTAAAACCAAAGCCTATATTAAGGTCTGAGCTAAATATATTTTGCTAATTTTTATTTAAATTAAACTCTTGAAGCAGTATGAGGATTTAAGGATCCTGATTTAAGGATTTTATCATCCTGGTTAAAGGATGAAAGTTGTTGAATACAGGGAAGTAAAACACTGTGGGTATTACTGCCTTTATCAAAAGGCAGTTTATATTTCCTCGTGGATCAGTATTAATTTAATTTGATCATAATTAAGAATACTGGGGTTTTTCTTTTTAATTAACTGCAACATTCATCCAACAGCTGTGACTGTAAGAATAAATTTAACATTTAATTGAGAGGCTGTTGGCCTGCCATCAGACCCTGACACACCTCACGCCAACCTGCCTTGTTTTCCCAGCACACTCTGATCGTGGCGGACACGGAGAATCTCCTGAAGGCCCCCACCATTGTGGGGAAGGCAGCTCTGAACCCCATCCTGTTCCGAGGAGTTGGGTGAGCAGGAGGAGAGATGGGGGTCCTTGGGGGAGTGGAATTAAACCAGTGGTGTTGCTGTGAGTCCTCGTGTGAGCATAACAAACTTCTCTTGATTTCAAACAAAAATGGAAGGAGTTTAGTGGTGTACCTAGGAATGGCTCCTAACAAGTTAGTGGAGTTTGAGCACAGATCTTGAGGAAATCCTTAATTTCTTGGCCCAGCCAAAGGGCGAGGAAGTGTGTGGGGTTGAGCAGGTGGCCGTACATTCCTCTGGGTGGGGGGTCCTGGGGGTCTTCGTGCTGCTCACCGTGGCTTTCCCTGCCAGGATGGTGGCTGATCCCGACAACCCGCTGGTGCTGGATATCCTGACTGGCTCCTCCACCTCTTACTCCTTCTTCCCAGATAAGCCCATCACTCAGGTACGCTCCCTCGCTTTCACTCCTCTTTTGAGCTCTACTTCCACAACTAAGTCCCCCAGATTTCTGCACCTTGGGAAAATCCTGGATCTCCTAATTGATTTTGGAAGGGACAGGCTGTCAGCTGCTTCCCAGTGTCGCCCTGGGGATCTTCCTCTGTGCTTCCTGCTGGTGGGAGGTGTTCAGTGTGAGGGACACGTGTCCTCCGTGCTTTAGAGGAGAGGCCAGCCTAGATCAAAGCATCTCCCCTGGTCCCATCCCAGCCACAGAGGGAATCTGAATCCCATTCCTGCTTATTCTGATCCGCTTGGTTTCTCCTTAACTGCAGCCTGTGCTGCTACAGCCAGACTGTCCCACCCCAGAGCAAACTCCTCTGGATCCATCCCCGAAGTGGCTAACCCCTGTTCCCCCCTGGTTGCCCCGCAGTACCCTCACGCCGTGGGGAAGAACACGCTGCTGATCGCGGGGCTGCAGGCGCGGAACAACGCCCGCGTCGTGTTCAGCGGCTCCCTCGACTTCTTCAGCGACGCCTTCTTCAACTCCGCCGTGCAGAAGGCCACCCCCAGCTCCAAGAGGTGCCTTGGCTTCCTGGGGTCCCTGGATGGGGAATGTTTGGGGAGCGGTTTGATGGCAAAAGTCCTTGGGAAACAGGCAACAAATGTTTATGTTTTGGGAAAGAGCAGAAAGCTTGAAGTAAATTGTGGCCTTATGGAACGGTGTGCTTTGGGAAGCAATTCCCTCCTTTAACCCTGGCTCAGTTTTTGTTCGTTTCCCATTTATTCCCGGTTTGGTTTCAGCAGGGGGTGTTTTCCCAGGCCTCTTATCCTCCCTTGCTCCGCAGGTACTCGCAGACGGGTAACTACGAGCTGGCCGTGGCCTTGTCCCGCTGGGTGTTCAAGGAGGAGGGGGTTCTGCGTGTGGGGGCCGTGTCCCACCACCGCGTCGGGGAGCTCGCACCACCCAACGCCTACACCGTCACCGACCTCGTGGTGAGGGGCCTGGGCTGGCCCGGGAGGGTGGGCACACGGGGGGCACCTCTGGAGAGGCGTCTGGGAACGTTTGAGCCCCGAGTGGGTCGAGGTCCGTTCTCAGGCGCCGCTCGTTGGTGTGTGCCAGGAGTACAGCATCGTGATCGAGAAGCTCGCTGACGGCAGGTGGGTGCCCTTCGACGGCGACGACATCCAGCTGGAGTTCGTGCGCATCGACCCCTTCGTGAGGACCTTCCTCAAGAGGAATGGTGGGTACCCCTCACGGGAGTGGTGGGTGCCCCTCAGGAGGAGCAATGGGTGCCCCTCACAGGAGGGGTGGGTCCCCCTCAGGAGGAGCAATGGGTGCCCCTCACAGGAGGGGTAGGTCCCCCTCAGGAGGAGCAGTGGGAGCCCCTCATAAGGAGCAGTAGATCTCCCACAGGGGCAGTGGTGGGTCCCCGTCGCCACCCCAGCCCCATTGGGGGTGTCCTGACCGTCCCCAGTTTCTGGTGTCACCCCAGTGTCCCCCCTGTCTCGCCCCCAGGTGGCAAGTACAGTGTGCAGTTCAAGCTGCCGGACGTGTACGGCGTGTTCCAGTTCAAGGTGGATTACAACCGCCTGGGCTACACCCACCTCTACTCCTCCACACAGGTGAGTGTGGCGGGAGCCACTCCCACCCTTTCCCGGGAGGAAAGGCTTCCCCTGCTCCAAGGCCGTCCCCTGTGTCCCGGCAGGTGTCGGTGCGGCCCCTGCAGCACACGCAGTACGAGCGCTTCATCCCCTCGGCCTATCCCTACTACGCCGGCGCCTTCTCCATGATGGTCGGGCTCTTCATGTTCAGCATCGTCTTCCTGCACATGAAGGAGAAGGAGAAATCCGACTGAGCTCCCTGTGGGAGGAGGAGCCTCTCCTGGGGCCGGGCAGCGCTCGGAGCCGCCGCGTGTCCGTGGGTGCTGGATGTGCTGCGGGGCCGCGTCTGGTCTTTTTATTTTGACACCTGGGGGGATTAATAAGAATGACTATTAAATTTGGGGGGGTCCATTGCTGAAGTGTCTTGCAAACCCAGGACCAGGATGCCTCTGGTGTTCACTGAGGAGTCGTGATGTTTGTCTCGCTCTGCCAGGGAATGGTTTGGACTGGAGTTGGTTGGAATGATTGGGATTGGAGATCAATTCCCTGTTCAAAATAAAGTCTCATTCCTCTCACCCTGCATGAGAGTGAATTCATGGCATGGGGGACGTGTCCCCAGACCTGAGGGATGTGTCCCCACGTCACCCTCACCCGCTCCAGGTGTTCCCCAGGGTGGGCTGGGAGGGAACAGTCGGATGGTGCCGAGGTTGGTGAATGCTGAAAGGCAAAAGGGAGAGTGTGGGGTGCACAGGGGAACTTGGGGCACCCCAGAAAGCACAACGGAGGCTCTGAGGTGTCACCAAAGGCACACTGAGGAGGACAGGGCACCCCAGAAGCCACCCTGTGCCCCGAAAAGCAAACAGGTGGGTTCAGGGACACCCCTAAAGGTTCACTGAGGGCCTGGGACATCCCAGGGCACGGGGACCACTGCAGGGACATGGGGACCCCCGAGGGACACCGTGATCCCCAGGGGGACAGGAACTGCCAGGGAGCACAGGGACACCCAGGGAGCACAGGGACACCCAGGGAGCACAGGGGCACACAGGGAGCACAGGGGCACACAGGGAGCACAGGGACACACAGGGAGCACAGGGGCACACAGGGACCCCTCGGGGACACAGGCCCACAGCAGGGGGGCAGAGGGAACTCCGGGGACACAGGGACCCCTGATGACATCAGCAGCAGAGCCACCTGGGGACACAGGGATCCCTGGGGACACAGGAGACCCCTCCCCCTGGGGACACAGTGACACTCAGGGGTGCAGGGACTTGAGGGGACACCTGGGGGACAGCAGTGACTGCCAGGGACAGGGACACCTGGGGACACAGGACCTGGGGCGGGAGCAGGGACCCCCAGAGGACACAGGGACCCCCTGGGGACACAGGACCTAGGGCGAGTGCAAGGACCCTTTGGGGACACAGGAACCCTTTGGGGACACGGGGACCCCTTGGGGACATGGGGACCCCTTGGGGACACAGGACCTGGGGCGGGCACAAGAACCCCTTGACTCGGGGACCCTTTGGGGACACAGGACCCGGGGACAGGCACAGGGACCCCCTGGGGACACAGGACTCGGGACCTGGGGCGGGCACAGGGACCTCTTGGGGACACAGGGACCCCTTGGGGACATAGGACCCGGGACCTGGGGTGGGCACAGGGACCCTTTGGGGACACGAGACCCCTTGGGGACACAGGACCGGGGCGGGCACAAGAACCCCTTGGGGACACAGGGACCCCTTGGGGACACAGGACCCAGGACCTGGGGCGGGCACAGGGACCCCTTGGGGACACAGGGACCCTTTGGGGACACAGGGACCCTTTGGGGACACAGGGACCCTTTGGGGACACAGGGACCCTTTGGGGACACAGGACCGGGGCGGGCACAGGGACCCGGGGGCGCTCCGGCCCCTCCCGCGTGCGGGCGCGCGGAGGGGGCGGTGCCTCGTGCCCTGCGGCGCTCTCCGATTGGCCGGGCGGCGCTGATTGACGGGCGGCGCCGGGCCCGGCGGGGCGGGCGCTTTGCGACGGCGGCGCTTGGCGGCGCTGGCGGCGGCGGGGACGGCCATGCTGCTCACCGTGTTCTGCCTGCGCCGCGACCGCTCCGAGATCACCTTCAGCCTCCAGGTGGACGCCGACTTCGAGCTCCAGAACTTCCGCGCCCTCTGCGAGCTGGAGTCCGGCATCCCGGCGGCCGAGAGCCAGGTCAGGGCCTGCCCCCCCCAACCCCCGCCCCCGGGCGGTGCCCCCGCGGTCGGGCCCGGCCGGGAGCGGCTCCGTGCCCCCCCCTTTCCCCGGGATCGCGGTCCCCGCAGATCTGGAGTTTGGGGCTTGTTTGGGGGTTGTTGGGCAGGGTCGGGCTCCCTCCCTTCGCCTCCGCCGCTTTTGCTTCAAAATCCTCGTTTTCGCCCTCGGGAGAGGGCTCCGAGTGCCCGGTGGTGACTTGCGGTGCCTCCGGAAAAGGCTCGGTCTGCCCCCGCTGAGCGGCCGAAAAGGGGGGGGAAATAACGTGGGTTTGTTGTTTTTATTGAGGTTTCGTAGGAATTTGATGTTTAAACGGGGCAGGGTTTGGACGAGAGGAAAGGGAGTAGGAGAGTGGGGAAGGTGGTGGCCCGTGGGATCCTCGAATCCCTGAAATGTTCGGGAACGGACCTGAAACGTTTGGGATGGGGCTTGTTTATCCCATCAAAGCCCTGCCTGGTTTGGGGCAGAAAGGGCACGTTTAAGGCTTCTCCTCCCTTTTTACCACACAGGTGTGGGACCAGAGGGCACATCCGTGTGGTTTTCCCAGCAAATATTCTCTCTCAGCCCAGATTCAGGGCTCACTCGGTGCCAAAACACGCGGGAGGCTGCGAGTGGGGGCGGCCCTGGGCCATCTGTCCGTCCCTCTGGGGTTTGCTCATGGTTTGGGTTCAGTCCCACTTTTGTGGCCGTTCCTGCCGGTTTTTCCTGGGCAGGGCGGGGTTGGCTCCTTTTCTCCACGCTGGCCCTGCCTGGCAGAGTTTGTGGAGTTTTCTGGTGGTGGCTTTTGCTTCCCGAACCTTTTCCCAGTCCCCATTAAAGAAGTGTTTTTCCAGCCAAGCCGAGATTAGTCAGCGCTGGAGGAGCTGCTGCAGGGGCAGCCCCGGAGCTGGAGTTGTCCTCATCCAGCAGGTTCCCAATGGGGCTTGGCTTTCCCTCTGCCTTGTTTTTTGGGATGGGAGGTTGGTGTTGAGGGAGAAGTGGTCTCAGAGCAGGGGCGATTTTGGGATAAGAGGTTGGTGTTGAGGAGAAACAGCCTCAAAGCAACGGTAGAAAATCCAGGTGAGGTGAATTTTCCTTGAGAGGAAGAACTCTTGATTTTGGGCAGGTAGAAAGAGAGAACCCACCACCTCACATCAAGGTTCTGTGCTCCAGCAAATGCCGTGTCCTCGTCCTGGATCTGGGGACAGCCCCTACACGAGGGACTCTGTGGTGGCTTTGACATCTCCAGGCAGGAACTGGAGCACGAACTCCTGCCTGTCAGCTCTGTCCCCTGTGTCACAGGGACCTGGGGTAACGAGGGGTCGCTCCTGTGCTTGTTTTTTGCCGGGAGTTCCCTGGTTTGAGTCGTTCCCACCCCCCAGCTGACCCGGGCAGGGTTTGGGTGCTGCCAGCCCCAGGGGACAGGAGCAGCGCTGCGCTTTTGTAGCCACCTCTGCCTTCCTTCTGCTCCTCCATCTGCCACTCGTGCATCATCCTGTGCCTCATCGTGCCGTGCTTTCCAGGCAGTTCTTTACTGCTCCTTTCTCTGCTCCTCCTGCCCGGTGTCTGTGAGGTGTGCTGGGGATCTGTAGTGGGGAGAACAGGATGGACATCAGGAGGCATTTCTTCATGGTTGGTAAACACTGGAAGGGGCTGCCCAGGGAGGTTTGGAGTCCCCAGCCCTGGAGTGTCCAAGGGAGGCCTGGCCGTGGCACTCGGTGCTCTGGGCTGGGGGACAAGGTGGGGATCAGGCACAGGTTGGACTCCATGGTCCTGGAGGGCTTTTCCAACCCAAATGTTCTCTGTGAAAGTTATAAAAATGCAAGTTATCAGTGGTGCAGCTCGTTGGATGGAAGGATTTTGCATTCTCAAACCACAGACAGGCAGTTTTACACCTACCAAGCTCAGCTGTTTTCTGCCCTTTTCCCTCAGCCGAGACAGGCATTGAAGGTGTTGTGTTGGCACAAGAGAGGATGAATTTCATTGTTAGGGTCGTGCAGGATGGAGTAAAGCATGACTGTGTGTGGGAGAGGGTTAATCCCAGCCTTGCTCCCTGCTGGTTTGGGAGGTTCATTGGGGTGCTGCCGGTTGGGGTGGAGCAGGAGCTGGGAGGGGGCGGAGGTCGCAGGTCGCTGTGAGATAACGGAGGTGACACGGTGGCTGTGGTGATAAGAGGAGCTGGGTGAGGAGAGGGGAAATAATTGGGCTTCCTGTGGTCTCTTCCACACACCAAGGCCGTGGCTTTTCAGGGGGAGGGACAGGGAGGCTCCTGGCAGAGGGTTCTTCTGGCAGCACCTCATTCCCTTCATTTCTCTTTCTCTTTGTGCCTTCCATGGCCTGTCCTCTGCTCAGGAATGTTTGAGAGGTTCTGGGTTTGGCTTGGTTGCTGGCTGCTGGTGGTATCCAGCACTCCTGCTTGGGGTTCCCTGCTCCATGAGGAGGTTCTACCCTATGGATTCGTCACGCACAATGAATCCATCAGTGCCTGTATCCCCGCCGAGGTCCAGAGCCTGCCATCCTGCAAAACTGCCACAAACCAGATCATCAAAAGGCAGCACAATCCAATCTGTTTTAGGAGTGGAGCAGAAGGGGTCAGGAGCGGATTAATCCGAGCTGTAATGGATGTACCACGAGTGCAGGGCGCTTAATTCATTGTCTGGGATGTGAGGCCGAACGCTCATAAATCCAATCCCAGCAAAGATGACAGAGGTAAAGCCTCACTTAAACTGATTAACTCGTCTCTCCCAGAGTGTCTGTGCAGGGAATCTGCCATTCCAGATTTGGGTGTGCAGCTGGGATTTACGACACGCTCGCCGTGGCTGCGGCGGCGCCGACCCCGGCCGGTAACGTGAGAGCCGTGCCGGGGCTGTGCCAGGCTCTGACCTTGGTTATCCCAGGGGGGCAGAGATTGGGCACCTCAGCATGGGGGCACCTCCAGGCCAGGCAGCACCTGCGGGGTGGTGTCAATGAGAAGGTAGGGAAGCTTATACTGATTTCCACCCTGTGTTTCCCTGGTCCTGCTGCCTCTGGCTGCTGTCCTGCGGGGTTCTGGTTATTGCCGATCCTCCCGCCTCGTCCTGCTTTGGCACCGCTGCTGGGGTGGGTCTGTGCTGTTGGAATGTCACAGGGAGAGCCTGTGTAGGATTTTGGAGTTGCTGGAGTGAAGCAATGCCAGGCTGTAGTCTAGACCTTGGGACACGCAGTAGTTGGGTTTTTGGGAGCGTGTTGGCTCCGGTCCCTGCGATAGCATCAGGGCTGAGAAAGCTTCTCCCACGTGGCTCGGCCAGTCCCAGCCTGTGGTGAACGTGTTCTTGCTGAACTGGCCTTCTCCAGCCCCAAAGAGATGCAGTTTGGCTGCACAGGGTGGTAAATGTGAAATTTGATCGTGTTCCCAAGGGGTTTAGGCCGAGTTCTCTGGTGCTCCTTGCTCTGGGCTCCTGCCAAGGGCAGCATCGGTCGGACCGATCCACCTGGTCTCTGGTGCTCCAGAAAAGGCACAGAAACCTCTGCCTTGGCTGATACCATTTCTGGCAATGTTTGTTCCCATAAAGCCCAACTTTATTTTAGTTTTCCTACTTCCCTGTGATTCAGGGCCTCTGTAGGTATTACAGGTCCAGTGTTAATGGAAATGTTCCAATGGGGATTACTCACCTTTATCTCAGTGTTTTTATGTTTAATGTGCAGACTCCTCATTAAGTCAGGCTATCAAAATAGAAATGGATGTGACTTTGTGTTTGATGGTGACAAGAAGTTCATTCCCACCACGGACTGATGGCAGTCTGAGCAGTGTCTTTGGGTGCTCCGAGTCTGGATAGAGTTACATCACTGGAGTGAACTGGAAAGCACTGAGGTCCCTGTAGAACTGGTTATTCTGGGGAGCTGTGTCGTGGGAAGAGGCAGAGATCACAGATGTTGGGCTGGATCATCCATGGATACACCTGGATTGGTGCTGCTGGCACATCCAGGGTCAGTGGGTGCTGTCCTGGGGGCAGGTCACGCTGCAGAAAACATCCCTGACTTGTGCAATCGCAGAGGTTGGAGTTTGGAAACGTGGGCAGACAGTGCTGGTCAAGGCTTGCTTTCCCTTAATGATCTGGGCCTCCCATCAGGACAGACCGGCCCTTCTTTGACGTGCTGGGTCTTGGCAAGTCCGGCCCTGCACTGTCCAACCCCGGACGTGTCGAGGCCCTGCCGTGCCCGAGGGGTGTTGGCCAGGCCTGTGAGAACATCTCACCTTCCCCTCTGAAGCTTGACGTGGGTCTGGAGGGTTGGCTTGGAACGCTTTTTCCCCTACAGAAAAGTAACATCTCGCCCTGTTTTTGGTTTTCCTCCGCTCTGGGGTGCTGGTGGCGCTCCCCCCTCGCGCAGATCGTTTATGCCGAGCGGCCGCTGACCGACAACAACAGGTCCTTGGCCTCCTATGGCTTGAAGGACGGGGACGTGGTGATCCTGCGCCAGAAGGAGACGGTGGAGCCCCGGCCTTCCATCCGCTTCCCAGGTGAGGAAGGCTCCGTGCCAGCTGCTGCTCCGAGCCTGCAGAGGTTCCTCGGGATTTATCGTGTTAAGAACAGTGTGAGTTTCCCTGCTAGCACTGGTTCCCTTCCCGCTGGGCGATGGCACAGCTGTCAGACCCAGGAACAGCACCTGTGGGTGTGTCCTAAACCTGTCCTGTGGCAAATTCCCTGAGAAGCCCCATCTTACCAAACCCAGAACACGTGAAAGGCTCCTCTGGGAATGCCTGAGTGGAGCCCTGCACCTCTGTCCTGCCTTCCACAACCGTTCCTAGCAAATCCCAGTCATAATATATCCCTGGAAAAGGTGCCACTGGCTGAGAAGGGCGTGGGAGCACTGCTGAGGTCCTGGTCCTGCCTCAGCTGGAGGATGGGTACCTGCAATGCAGGTCTGCAGGAATGGAACTACTTTTTTTTTTTCCCCTGCTTTTTTTTAAGCCAAGAGACTCCGAAGTGCCTTGGAGCCGCTGGGGTTGGTGCTGCGGTCCCTCCGTGAGGGATTCACATCTGTGAGGCAGGGAATAACCAGCCAGCAAGTGCATTTCAGGGGATTAAAAATGGGGCAGACAGACGAGCCTGGTTACATAAACACGCCGCCGTTCCTAACCCAGTAACCCGGGGCCGTGGCTGCGCTTCCGACTCCAACTGCTGCTCCCGGGATCCGCCCTAATGCAGCATTAAGGGCAGCTCATCCCCCCCGGGGTTCTCCAGCAGGTTGTACCCACGACACCTGTGGTGTTCCTCCCTCCAGGTCTGCCCAGGATAGACTTCAGCAGCATCGCCGTGCCCGGGACGTCCTCGCAGCAGCAGCAGCCGCCGGCACAGCGGCCTCGCCCGTCGCCCCCGGATGCTCCGGCGTTCCCGCAGGGCCTGGACAACCCGGCCCTGCTGCGGGAGATGCTGCTGGCCAACCCCCACGAGCTGTCCCTGCTCAAGGAGCGCAACCCGCCCCTGGCAGAGGCCTTGCTGAGCGGGGACCTCGGTGAGTGGGGCTCAGAGGGCTGATCAGAGGGTGTTTAAGGAGCTGGGGGTGCTGCAGCCTCAGGGAGGGCGTGGGGGAAAGGTGCCAGTTGGGAACGCTCCAGGCAGAGCTCCTCCCTTTCTGGGTGTATTTCTCCTGCTCGGCCTCTTTAATATCCTCTGTCCCCTACTCAGAAACCCCAGACACACAGATAAGTCGGGTGTCTGTGCACATGGGTGACTCAGCTCCTGGTTTTTACACCGAGACGCTCCCAAATGCGCATTTTCCAATAAAGGTGGTGTGTTTGCTGCATCCAGAGCCTGCTGGGACTCAGCAGGGAGCAGCACACTCCAAAACCAGCTCTGTCCGTGGTTATTGGCTGCTGTGGAAGTGAACCTCAGAAAGGGAGAGAAAAAGAAACACAAAAATAGTGTCTTCCAGGAGCTTTTTCAATAACAATAATCATAAATGTTTAAGTTTCTATTAATCTTGGACGTGTCCATGTGTTTTGGGCACAGCTGAAGCCTTGTACCATGCCCTTCACTTTCTCTGCAGGTGAGTAGTTGATGTCGGTCCCTCGTTCTTCCTGTAGTGAAAGCTTTGAACTCTGATTTTGGTATGGAAAGAGCAGAGTTTTGGGCATGCAGATGTGCTTCCAAACCTCTGCAGGATGTTTAGTTGGGAAATAAATCCTGTTGAGTTTGGAGAAATGAGTGAAGAGAAGGATCTTTTAGCAGGAGACTTTCCCCACTTTCAGTGTTACATCTGAGTGATTTCCCTCTGTTAAAGGAAGCCAGAAAGAAACTTCCATGAACACTGTCAGCCTATTTAATTTTGAATTCTGGCTTTAGTTTATATCCAGAGTTAAACCCATGTTCTTTGCCTCTTCACACTTCTTGCTGGGAGTCTTTCCCATCACCTTGAGCAGAGGTGCTGCTCTTGGCACAGGAGACCAGAGGTTAAGCCCAAGACTCTCAAAAGTGGCTCCTCTGCTGCTCTGCCTGGTCTGTGCACGTCAAACTTGGACCCAGATGTCCATTTTCAGTCCCAAAGGGCTGCACTGGGCTCTCAGGAGGAAGTGGTTTGGTGTGGTTATGCCCTTGTCCTGCTGCACAGCTGCTGCTCTCGGTGTTTGGGCACAGATCCAGTTCACAACTCAGCTCTGATTCCCAAATATCCACATGGATCCCTGCCCTGTGGCTGTGCTGGATGAAGGCACCTGCTGTACAGAAGCCTAATTTCAAAAATCCAAATGGCAAAACATACCCACCAACGTCCCTGAGCAGGTAACAGCCCTTGAGGCAGAGCTGATTCTTGGGAACTGCATCCCTGGAAGCAAACCCACAGCCCTCTGTGTGTACAGATCCCCCTGCACTGCCAAGTCCTTTCTGATCCCATCCAAGTAGTGAAAAATAGTCAGGAACCATCCAAAAAGTGGGGATCTAAAAGCTGTGGTCTTAAAATGTGCCTCTAGACTTAATGTCCAGCCTAGGTTCCAGTGGTAGCATTCAGCATTAAGGATTATAATCCCTGGCTTTGGTTCCCTTGGGTTTAAAGGAAGTTTTGTTGTTAGCCTTTATGGTTTTTTAATTTCTTTTTCCTTATAGCAATGTGTGTGCCAGGAAATGGAGTTTGATTGGGCAGGGTCTGGGTAGGGACAGGAGGACAGTGAGCTCTGTCCAGTTGCTTTTCATCTCAGCGGGTTCCCACATTTGCCCCCAATCCTTTGAGGTCCATCCATGCTGCCCTCAGAGGAGGCTTTTCTGTGTGTGCTGCCCCTCAGCTGGCATCAAAGGAAGCAACTGCTGTGCCAGAATTTGATTTGCAAGAGTAATTTCCAGTAAAAAGCATTTCTGTATCTCCTTGTTCCCACAGAGAAATTCACCAGGGTGTTGCTGGAGCAACAGCAGGACCGAGCCCGGCGGGAGCAGGAGAGGATCCGACTCTACTCCGCTGACCCCTTTGATCTGGAGGCGCAGGCCAAGATAGAAGAAGACATAAGGTAAGAAACCAAAGTGCTCTGCAGGCTTTGGGGATCTTCCCTGGGGAAAAAAACACTGCTCTGTGCTTCCATCCAGTGTGGCTTTTCCTTGGAGGAGGCAGAATCTCAACACACCCCTTGTACCAAGACACCTTTGCTTGCAGGGCGGTGCTCCAGGCCAGCTTGGCACGTGGGAGGGTTGGGATTTGGGATGTGCAGGTGCACCCCATCCCTGAAGTGTGTCCAGCTGAGCACAGAACGTTCTTCCCTGGGAGGGTGGGCAGGCCCTGGCACAGGGTGCCCAGAGAAGCTGTGGCTGCCCGAGCCCTGGAAGTGTCCAAGGCCAGGTTGGACGGGGCTTGGAGCAACCTGGGCTGATGGAAGGTGTCCCTGCCCAGGGCAGGGGGTGGGATGGTCTTTAAGGTCCCTTCCCACCCAAACCATTCCATGACTCCATGATATGAGGAGACAGCACCTCTGTCCATGTGTGTGATGTCCTGGAGCTGCCTGAGCTGGTCCAGTCTGTAACTGGAGCACTCGTGGAAGGCACATCTCGAGAGGTGGAATTGGGGCACCTCAGCTGGGTTCTGAGCAGAGGGCTGGGCCAGTGTTGGTCTCTGGGCTGAGCTCAGCACAGCAACATGGTGTCACTTCTCCAGCTGCCCTGGAGGTTGGTTTCACATCCTGCTAATTCTTCTGTGTCTCTGGCTAATTCCAGACTCCAACATCACTGCTGTCGGAGTGATGTTCTGCAGAAACACATCCTGCTCATCAGCTCCCTCCCTCCCTCTTGCTGCCTGCCAAATGTAATTGCTTTGGGCTGAGGCTTCATTTCTTCAGCTGAGTGATAAATCCTTGAGTCAGGACATGGCTGGTGGTTCCCCCCCCGATAACCAAGTGTCTGTCTGGTACAGACTCATCCTTGGTCAGAACAAAATTCAGTGGTGATAAGAGTTGTTGGTGCTGGATAAACCTCAGCAATGCAGAAACCAGACATTTGTAGATAGTGAATCATTGCTTGGAGGCACAGGAACTCTTCCCTGTGTAGGTGAGGGACAGATAAAGGGGCTGTGCCCTGCAGCTGTTTGGGAATATTTTGGGCTGAGCAGTCCCCAGATTTCACAGCCCCCCTGGTGATAAATGAAATGGCATCAAAATAGCCCTTTTCCCTTTTTTGGGAGATCAAGCTATTTTGGATGCAGTCAGTGTGGATACCCATCTCTTCCAAGATTATCCTGGGGGCCATGAGGAGCTTCTGGGAGAGCGTTTCTTCTGTCGGCCTGAGTTTGCACCAAGGGCTTGTGCTCGTGGTGACGTTCTCGCTGTGGTTTTGCTCACCTCCCTCCCTTCCCGTGCCTGGAAAAGGAAGGATACCAGGGAAACAGCAAGATTTTCACGTTCAGCTGCTGTGTGGGATTCCAGGGATGTAGCTCCTGGCAACATCTCCGTGTGCCCTGGGTGTGACTCACGAATACGCAGGTTGTGCTCGTGACTCCTCCGGGTCGACGCGGTCGTGCCGGTTCCTGCGGCCAACACGAGGTCACCAGGAGCTGTGGTTTGAGTCAGGCAGGGCTTGGAAGGGGCAGTGGCTGCTGGGGAGCAGCTTGGCCTCTCTGGAATACTCCGTTCCTAGCAATCCCTCAGCTCCAGGGTGTGTGTTTACTAAGGAAGCCGTGGTTTAAACGTGTGTTTGTAAGGTGGGTGGCAGCAGGGGGGATTTCCGGGTCTGCCTGTGAGTCAGAGGGATGTTACAAGGCCTGGCTGGTAGAAACTCCGATTTTTCTCTCTCTCCATGAAATCCAGGCAACAAAACATTGAGGAGAACATGACGATAGCGATGGAAGAGGCTCCCGAGAGCTTTGGGCAGGTGGTGATGCTCTACATCAACTGCAAGGTCAACGGGCACCCCGTGAAAGCCTTTGTGGACTCAGGTGAATTACCCCACTTTCATCTGTCTGCACACTCTCCCTCACTGAGCGTGACACTAAACATTCCAGTAGTTTACCCCAAAAATCCCCTAATAAAGCACTGCATGACAAGATGTTGAAGCACTTCATGCAACCCTGAGCACAGCCTGGGTGTTGTTTAAGGGCAGCAGAGCAGATTGTTGAGAGGAGCAGCGTGTGAACAGCCCGGATCAGGGCTCCTGGGAGAATTTCTGGGGCTCCCATTCCTGGGAGGTCACTGCCACGTGTGTCTTATCTCATTTTGCAGACAGGGGGATTTCACACTCCTTTAATGTGGTGGTTCCCATCCACAGCCCCAGAGGGGAAGTTCTTGGGGTTGTTCCATCCTTGCAGTAACAGTCAGTGCTGATCCAGGTGTGGGCAGCCAGGTCAGCACACTGGGATTCCCAGGAAGCCTTTATGCCCTGGGGCAGCTGCTGAGTGCCAGATCTTAAGCTCTTCCAGGAGAGAATTTTAATTTGTGATGGGGATTTAGCAGGAATTCTGTTGCTGGCAGGTGCCCAGATGACCATCATGAGCCAAGCCTGTGCTGAGAGGTGCAACATCATGAGGCTGGTGGATCGGCGGTGGGCCGGCATCGCCAAGGGCGTGGGCACACAGAAAATCATTGGCAGAGTGCACTTAGGTAAGTGCTGTGGCATTTTGGGGGCAGCTTTAGCAGGGGTTTGACTGCATTTCCCACAGTCTTGGCACCAAGGAGTGTCTGGTTGGGTGCTGTAACTCCCACAGAGTAAAATCAAAGTGCATCTGCATCGTGTTTGTTTGTCTCGGGCACAGGACTCTGTTTTCTGTCTCCTTTAATGCTTTATTTTAATGGAATTACCATCACACTTGGAGGGGAGGGAGTCCCCAGCTCCTGCAGGTCTTCTCCTGCAGAGAACATGTTCTCTGGGGGCAAAACCTGAGGTGAATTTTCCTGTTCAGGGTGGGAGTGTTGGGCAGGGAGAGCTGCTTGGGAAGGGCTCCAGCCCAGTGTGCTGTTCCTTTGGGAAGAGGAGCCTCTCTGTGCTCTTGTGCAGCTTTTCTGGATGGAGAAGATTGTCCTTATTACTGAAAAATCAATTCTGTTCGCTGTTGTTGCTGCTTAGGCTTGTGTTCTAATGAGCTGCTCACAGCCCCTCGAGTTTGGAGGGTCAGAGAAGCAGGACTTGAGGCTCCTGAGCACGTCAGCTTTTAAAATAATTAACTTGGGACCACGACAGGCCTGGCAGTCCCTGGGGCTTGCACAGGGCTGGACTGTCTGTGACCAGAGCAGTACGTCAGAGCTCTGGTTTCAGATGGGCCCAGACCTTCCCCAGGAGGTGGGAGAGCAGAAAGCAGATTTGTTGTGCTGTAGTGGTAACTCCTCTCCCTTGTGTTTCAGCTCAGGTGCAGATTGAAGGGGATTTCCTGGCGTGCTCCTTCTCCATCCTGGAAGAGCAGCCCATGGACATGCTCCTAGGACTGGATATGCTTAAGAGGCATCAGGTATCAAAATCTCTTCTGAAACAGTTACTGGCTCTTCCAGGTTAAAGTGCAGAGTGCAACATAAGTGCCTTGCCTGTCAATTCATTGGGGTTTTGCTGGGGAGAGTCGATGCTGGAATATCTTCCATGCTGGAGGCACGTACACTACACCCATCATGGACATCTCCAGGGGGTCTGGCTGCTGCCTGAAGCGTTTTGCTCTGATCAAAGAAGCTCAAAGCTTTCTAACTGAATGATTTATTACAAATTGAGCCAGGCAGGGCCCTTTGCTTCGAGCTGATGCTCGAACACCTGCCGGCAGCTGTTCCCGTCGGGATCTGGCTGTCTCCCCTCATTTCTCCCCTGCCTCTGGACACCGACTGGCTGTCCCTCAGGCCCCTGACGCCTGGATCTCTTCCGCAGTGCTCCATCGACCTCAAGAAGAACGTTCTGGTGATCGGCACGACGGGCTCTCAGACCACGTTCCTGCCCGAGGGGGAGCTGCCGGAGTGCGCCCGCCTGGCCTACGGCGCGGGGCGCGAGGACGTGCGGCCCGAGGAGATCGCCGACCAGGAGCTGGCAGAAGCAATACAGAAATCCGTGGAGGAAGCAGGTACCAGGAGGAGCCCAGCTGAAACAGGAGCCTGCATGTTGTTTTGCTGAGTGTCGGGATGTCTGGGAGCAGTTCCCCTCCCAGGTCCGGGGAGCAGCGTCCAAGGGTGGAGAGAAGGGGCTTTATTCCTGCTCCAAGTGCACTTCTCTCTTCCTGTCTGGACAGCAAAACCTGCACGAAGGCACTTGAGAGGGTTTGCTGCTTAATTGGTGCTTTCCCTGCAGCTTCCCACCCGCCCTGGTTTCCTGGCCCTGGAGATGTGGCCGTGGCTGGCTGTGACAGCCGCTCACTGGTGTCACACCGTAGTGCCTGGCAGGGACGTGGCTCAGCTGTGGCGTTTCAGCACAGCTTTGGGGAGGCTTCCCAAATCCTGCTCTGAATGGCTGCACCGTGGAAAAGTAGAGCAGCTGTGGCAGTGACTCGAGCTCGTGGCAGTTTTTAGAAACAGCGTTTTTCCCTGGAACGGTGCTCGTGCCCTCGGAGGGGGAATTGCTTCTGGTTGCTCTGAATTTCAAAAGCTGAATTCGCATCCCCATGTGCATCCTCAGCTGTAAATGTGATCTGCAAAGAGAACTCTCACCCTCCCCTAGCTTTGTTCCTGGTGCCCCTGGAATCCAAATGCTGCACAGATGCAGTGCCTGGGCTAGGGAACATTTTGGTGGCTGCAAAATTTAGTGAAGTCATTTTATTTTCAGCCAAAATAGCTGAGAGCTGAGCTGTGAGCCAAACTCACATTTTCTGTTCGGCTCCTCCCTTAATTCAGCTTTGGGCTAAAGGAAAAATTCATTATTTTTTCCCTGCTGTTACAGGGAAGCTGTGAATACCTCAGGGTGTATTTCTTAAGCCTTTTCCAAAACTTTTAAAGATAACATTTTATATCCAAGTGTCTTACAGAGATCTGTTCATTTCCTGCTCGTTTTCCCTCTGGAAGCACACAGTAAATTCTGCTTTCTACACACATGCAGAACTCTTTGCTGGGTCAGGTTTAAGCTGATGAAGTTGATTTCAACATTTTTATTGCTAATTTTTTAACTCTAGCATGCTCATATTTAAGATTGAAGTGAGATAACAAGATTTAACCATATATTAAGTTTATTTTTATTTGTTTATTAGATATTAATATTTATATATGTTTTACCATATTTAAATATTAATATTTAACCATATTTGACCTTCCAATCGTGCTTTGATGTCTCTAAAACTCAAGTTCAGCACCCTGAGCTCGTGTCTCTTTCCCATAACCTGGCAGGTGTAAATATTAGTTCTTTTCCTGTTAAAACTTGGAGCCTGATGGAGCCTGAGTTGGTTTTTGGAATGTATATCCACTTTGGATCAGACTTTGCAGACATTATAGTTGGCTGGGCTTAGTTCTCTGCTGAAAGGGTCAAATAACAAGCAAACCTCAGCTCAAACTATGAGTCCTTACAATAAAAAACATTTTAGTCGAGTGTTTTAAAAAGAAAAGTGCCTGAAATGACTTAAATCCAAGCTGCTTATGCACCTCCTACAGTCTAAGGACCACATGGCTTTGTTCAGCCTGATCAGCACTCGGCCACTTTCTGTTGGTGCTGAGCCCTAGAGGAATGCCAAAGATTTATGGGAGTAGGAAATCCACGTTGTGTGTTCACCTCCTGCTCACAGAGCACCAAACACAGCACTAAGGGGGGCTGTGTTCACTCTGACTGTGACAGTCCTGACACAGGACCAGCCCCTGGCCCACAGGCATTAGTTGGCTGTATCCTAAAATGTCAGCACATTCCCTCTCTCTCTCTTCCAAAACCTGAGTTGCTGCTAGGTGGTTCCAGGAAAACCAAGAGAGGAAAGAACAGGAAACGGAAGAAGGAGAGAAAGAGAACGTGAGGAAGCACTGCAGAAGCTCAGCTCACCACAGGATGTGTGTTCTTTCCTAAGAGCTGGAATTTTTGCTGCCTGCCAGGAGCTGGTACAACACCAAAGGCTGCATGCACCTGGAGGCTATTAAAGTGCTCGTTTTGAATGCACTTGGATTATCCCTGAGCTTTATTTAATCCCTGAAGCCCACTTAAGGGAGCCTCATGACTTCTGTCAGCTGACCTGCCGGTGGTTCAGACCTCCAGGAGGCAGCTGAGGTGGTGGTGGAGCCCTGGTGTGGTTCACTGGGATCCAGATCCTCCACGTCCTCATCATCTCTGAGGGCTTGATGCTCTTCTGTGCCGATTTCCCATCACTGGAAAACTCGGTGATCGTGGGGGATTCCCCAAACCTGGCAGCAAAACTGGAGCTGTTTGAGGAGGAGGAAAGGAAGTGTAGGCAGGCAGGTCACCCCATACACAGCTGTTCATCCAGGCAGCCTCAGTCCGAGTTGCTGCCACCACACACAACTCGGGCTGTTCCCGATTTAAATTCCCGAGGGGAATTTATCCCTGATGGTGCACTTTGTGGGGAAGAGTTTGTTCCTGGTATTAGCTGGATCGATATCCCTGATGGGGCTGGGGCTCAGCCCCAGGAGGAGGATGACACAGAGCAGTGCTTGGCAGAAAACCAGCTCCTGCTGCTGCCTAAATGCAACTCCCCAGCAGGTTTGATCAGACCCTCATTAATGATCCAACGGGTCAAAAGACAGTTCTGCTTCCTCCCTCGAGGGTTGGTTTGGGAACAGAGAGCGAGAATGTCATCCTTCCACACAGAAACAAAAAAGATCCCTCTGGTTTTCATCCATATCCTGTGTCACAAGGCTTTTCCCTTAGGAAAGATGAGCAGTGCCTCAATCCAAGGGGTGGTATCAGCACGTACTGCACCGGTTTTTGTTAACAGAGAATAAAAGAACAAGAGGCTGAGGAGAGAAAGGCAGGTTCCAGGTTGTGGCATTTGAAGGGAATCCTGGCTGTAGGTGTGGTGAGCTGTGCCCCTGTAGTCCTGTAAATAGGGAAAGACTTCAGGAAAAGCAGTGTTTAGGACCACTGAGTTTGGGAAGGGAAAGGGAGCTCAAGCAGCACAAAATGTGGATGTGTGAGCTGGGAGGAGCAGGGCTGTGGGGGCAGGACCGATCCGACTGCAAAGGTCGGTGAGTGATTTAACGAGAGTGCTGATACCTCAGCTGGGTTAGACTGTCAGCAAGATAAGGTCACCTCTTTAATCTCTCCTGATAACCAGAGCAGTGTTTGGTGCTACTGCTAGACATCTGCAATTCACCCAGGCTCGTGGGGAGAGGGAAGCAGCGAGCTGGGCGTGGCTCCTGCCTGATTCTCGTTCCCTTTGCTCTTCCCAGCCTCGGCAGCAGCTCCTTTGGGGGATTCCTTTCCCCCTTGGATCTGCACCCTTTTGCAGCAGGCTGGGGTTTGCTCGCCTTCTCTTGCCTGTGGTGGCCCTGCTGGGAGCACAGCCCGAGAATGGTGCAGCCATCTCAGTTCTCATCTCCCTGAAACGTGTCTCCTGAATATCTCCAGCCAGAGGGGAAGCAGACCAGTAGACACATGTGCCGTGTGGTTTCCCGAGTGTGTAGCATCACCCACGGACCGCTCTGCAGCACAGACAGTACACAGCAACCTCTAAATTGTTCTTTGGCAGAGCTATCTTGACTTGATGTACCGAGTTTCCCAGGCAGGATCCTTCTGGGAGGCAGGAGCTGCCGCAGCCTCCGCGCTGTCTCGCCGGCCGATGGGAGGGGAGCTGAGCAGGGCTGTGCCCGTGCATGGTGTGTGCTCTGAATGCTAACACGAGTTTGGTGTGTTTGTTTCCTAATCCAAACAGAACGTCGGAAGCCTTGATGCATGTAGTGTGTGTTTACTGCAGCTGGAGTGGGCCACAGACCAGGTATTTACAGCCACCCCTTCGGTTTGCGCTGCGTGGTGCAAAGGGGGGTCCTGCCGTGTCCTGACTGCTCCTGTCCTTCTGTCTCCTCCAGAGAATAGTGACAAAGAAACTACCTCACTGGAAATGCCCTCATTACCAGCTTCTGATGGGTTTCAAAATCCAGTCCAGTCTTCAGGACTAAATTCCAAGATCTGTAATCCCACAAATCAATTACTTGATCGTTCTGTCTCTGCCCCTGCTTCAATTTGCTCATCCGAATCCAGCCTCGCAGAGCCCATTGATCCCAGAGCCGTCAAGACTTTTGACTCTTCACCTGAACGCCAGATAACCCCGGAGAAAGAGCATCCTCTGGTATTAGAGCATCTTTCCAATAGCTCTTCCTTGGCAAATAACCCCTCTCCCCACACCGGGGAGGGAACCTGCTCCAATCCAGCTTGCCTTTCACAGAAGACACTCAAAGAAACATTTACTGCTGACATTTTAAAGGAATGTAGTGCTAAAGGACAAGGTCATAGCCAGGAACACCCTCTGGAAGTGACAAAAGACAATTTGACTGACACTGCTGCCAGGCACGGGCAGGATGAAGATGTCTGTCTGCCTTTGGAGCAGGAGAAAGAGCGTGAGCTTCCCACAGACCATCAGACGTGCAAAGAGCCAGAAAAGGAACATCTGGAGGAGCAAACTGAGACAACTGACCCAGAACCTCCTTGCCGAGTTGGTGGGGTTGAGAAACCCGTTGTGGCAGAAGCCAACCAGCCAGAAGATCCTCCCCTGGAAACGAGAGATGGACTGGAGAGAGCAGGTCTTTCGAAAGGGATTGTCCGGCTGTCAGCCTCCTGTGTGCACATGGAAGCCTCCATGGAAGTTGATGGAGTTGAGCAGGCTGCAGCTGAAGTGCAGAGCTCAGCAAGGGAGCAGGAGCAGCAGACCGAGGACAGACGTGTGTCTGACCTGAGCTCGGACGCCTTTTCCATGGAGGTGGAGTTGCTGAAGTCTCCGTCCTCCTCGAGGGATCTGCTTCCCACCGGTGATGTCCCACAGTCTGAAAGCACGAGGGAAATCCCTGCAGAGTTGTCTAATTTGGTGGCTGAAGTCAGCTCTTCCCCCTCCAGCATCCATGAGCTGGACACTGCTCCAGGAAGACCTTCAGAAGAGCCCTATTTCCCTCTGGCATCAGCCCTGAAAGAGCTTCACAAACTCCTGGTTGTCAGTCGGAAAGGGGACTGTAAGATCCTTGCCTCGGAAGAAGTCTCCCGGCTGGAAGTGGTTCACAGGGAGCCAGCAGCAGTGGAGAAGGGGCTTCCTGAGGGTGAGCAGAGAGGCTGGGATCCAGCGAGCCAGGAGCAGAGCTGTTCCTGCCCCGAGGTGAGGTCTGAGGGGAGCCAGCCCTGTGATTCCAGCAGAGAGCACGTCAGCGTTGGGCCCGTGGGTCGCGGGCAGCCCGCGCTCGGGGAGGGGCCTCTCGGGAGGCAGAAGGGTCCAGGTAAGAGCCATTTGGTCCTGGAGAGTTGTGCAGCCACAGCTGGGCAGCAGCAGAGCCCGGAGCGGGGGGAGGCTTTGGCAGAAGGTTCTCAGAGCGCAGCGAGTCCGACTTCGGAGCAAAACACCCCCGTTTCCTCCACACCTGCCTCGGGTGAAGGAGCACCTCGGGATGTGCCGGGCCCGGTGACGGCAGCGCCTGGGAGCAGCGGCAGTGCTGCTGCCGAGGGTGGGTATGAGGAGCCACCGCCAAACCCACCAGCTGCCAGCGCCGGACTGGCCACGGGTGCTGCTCCAGCCCCGGCTTTCCCTGCGGCTGACGTCGAACGGATCCTCGGTGCCGGTTTCACCCCCCGGGAGGCTCTCGAGGCCTTGGAACAAGCGGATGGAAACGCAGATCTCGCTCTTCTCATTTTGCTGGCCAAGAGTATCGTGGTTCCCACGTAACGGGGAGCTGGCTGGGGGGTCTTCTGCAGGATGCATCTCAGTTACGCACCACAACGGACGAGCAGAATGTCGAGCCAGATTTTTTTAATCATTTGCAGCCAAAGTAATTTGTCTCTTCTGTTTTACTTGTTAGATTTGGCCTTTGAGAAGAAAGAAAACATCCTAGCGTTGTGTGGACAGGATAGCTTTTAATTCTGCATACTGGATTAAAATGAATGGGTTTATTTAAATGTACAATTTTAGGATAAGCTCCAGTGCTACGAGCAAAAAGCAGAAGCCGTTGCGCTCACTGCCCTGTCTGGAGCAAAGTGGGTTGGACAGGAATTTGCCATAGGATGAGAGGTGCACGTGGAGTCCACAGGGACTCTGGATTTGTTGTAGCTCTTTGTAACCCAAAATCCGGCTGTTGAAACGATCCTGGCAGCTACTAAAGATGTGTAGATGCCCACAGGCATAAAAGGCTTTGTTAGAGGAGCGAGGGGTGTGGGTTTTTGGGGAGTGTGTTTTTGTGTGTGCACGGGGAAGGCTGATGCTTATTTTTGCCAAACCCTTTTAAGCTGGTTAGATTTAGAGTTGGACTCGATGATCCTTGTGGATCCCTTCCAACTCAGAATATTCTGTGGTTCTGTGATGCTCTCGGGCCAGTGTGTTCCAGTTTACAACATGGGGATAGAAGAAGGGAAGGGATAGAATTCGGTGCTACCAAAACTTCAAAGAGACATTTTAACTTACTTGGAGATGTGTTGGTATTAATTGCAGGGGACAGGGGGAGGGAAAAGGAGTATTTGACATTTTTTTTCTAGCCTTGCCCACATCTCATTTCCCCCATGCAAAACGAACAAGCTCAACCACTTAAATGATGAATTTGTTTAACAAACCAACCATGTGTTATGGCTCCCAATCCTCCTCTGCCCGGGGAGGAATGAACTTCATCTCGGTGGCTGCATTCCCTGTGCTCTGAGAGGGGCTGTGATTGGAAGAAGGAAGAATCTGCTTTGCACTGGTTTGTTTGGGGATGATCAGCCCCTGAGCTGGGGGGTGCTGATCTCACACCTCCTCCAGAGCGAGGGCTCCCCAGCAGGGCTCATGAAACAAATGCACTGACGTGGCTCCTGTGCTACAACCGTCGTGGCCTTCTGGGACACCCCTGGTGAGTCCCTGCGTGGTGAGGCCTCACCGAGGCTGTGCTGTAGGAAGCCCTTTCCAGATGCTTTTTTGGGGGATGAACTCCTTTGCGATGCTCTGCAAAGCCCCAAAACTCTGTCGGGGCTGGGGAAGGAGAAGGAAGGTGTGGCTGAAACCAAATTTTAAGTAGGAACTTTGATTTAGTCCCACTTGCAAATCTCAGAAGTGGCTTTGTGTCAGGTGTTCATCTTGAACTTGCTGCGTTGAGCTAAACGTGGCGCGATGGCTCAGCAGCACCAGACACGTGTTTTTGTTCGTGGCTTCCATGTGGTGTTGTCATTGTCTCAGGCCTTTGTCCTGGTGTTTCGTGTTCCCTGTTGCTTTAGCAGGTTTCCTACGTGCGTGCTGGGCTGTTTTTGTGCAGGTGGCATTTAAAACCAACGCAGATTTGGTTTCATCTGTCACCTCGCAGGAGTTTCTGCTGTCGGTGAGCGCTGGTGTCAGATTTGTCTCAGACACGTGGGCAGCCAGGAGATCCTTTACAGTAAGGAAGGGCCTTAAGGCATTCCACTGTCAAATGGAGCTTTTCCGTGAGCTGGGACAGTCCCAGCCAGGCCTGGAGCTCCCAGACAGGTTTGACTTACATCCCCCTGCTCGAGATGCCGGCAGCGGGTGTCGCTCCGTGTGGGAAGCAGTGCTTGGCTGTCTGGGAACCCCCTGCCCGAGCAGCATCCAGTGATTCACTTGAGGCTCTGCTCAAAATGAGTTACTGAGTTACTGCAGCTCTCTCATCTTCACCCTGTGAGTGGTGGAGTTACCCCTGCTGAACGTTTGGTTTAATATTCTTGCAGTGAGCACCTCAAATCAGCAAAAGCCCCTCTGTGAAGGGCAATGCCTGGGCTGGTACAGGAGTAGTGTCACCAGGTCTCTAGAAGCATTAGGAAGTAGCATATATTGGACCTGTTCCCATCTGCATCTGGTTCACTCTCAGAAGCAGCAGCAATGAGGTTCCCAGCTCTCAGATCCAGAATGACTTCATACAGCCGAACCTGCTCCCAGTTTGTGCCCTGGGGCTGGGTGAGGTGGTCCTGGGAGCAAAGTAACACAGGTACCGGGTGCAGGTTGGCCCTCCTGGATGCGGGAGATGCTGAACCTGCACCCTTACTCTGCAGGTGGATCTACTGCCAGCTGCTTGGAGTGTCAGATGTGGGCTGCTCGATGTTAGCCACTCAGTGTTAGCTCCTCAGTGTTAGCCCCCTGCGCTCACCCTGTCTGTGTTGGGAGCTGTTCTCACAGCTGGGCCCGGTGCTGCTGCTCTGCACCGGGCTGGGACAGGCTCTGCTTTCACGGCCACGGCGACTTGGGCTGCGCATTCGCAATTTACGCTGTCAAAGCTTTAGAGCATCAGCCAATCTGCTTCAATGCTCAGTTTTACTCCTTGTCATACACGAGTTTTGAAACCCGCCCTCCTGCCAAAGCTGTATGGAAGCATTTATCCATAGTGCTAGAATTCCCTGGGTAACTCTTTCCCAACTGCTAGAAACAAACCCTGACCCCCAACTGATAAATTTTACTTGTAAAACTCTTTTATCAAGTAGGTCCAAGCCTGGTGATTAAATCTCTTCATTTCCGAGCCTTGCTTTGAGTGAATGGCTACGCGCTGCTGAATTAGTGAATAATGTTTTTAGGAGCAAGATCTAGGAGAAAATTGGGGCAGTGGTGAGTATTTAAGGTTAAAATAAAATGTAATAGATCGTGTGTTTAGCGAACGCTGTCTAAAAGTTGTCTTTGTTTCAATGTGTGTCCTCTCTGCTGCGTGCACACTCACATCCCCTGCTCAGCCCCCAGCAACCCCTTGGCTGGCCCCTGTGCTGACCCTGCCCACACAGCGGGAATATTTCTATGGAAGGAGGGATGGCAGAGCACTACAGCTTGTTGGCCACAGCGGGGGATAAAGGTGCCACCAAAAGCTGTCCAGGTTTCCAAGGAGCTGTGTATCCTGGCCTGAAATCAGGCACCTCGCTCTCTTCTCTTCCCCCTCGTCGTCAATCACTGCTGCAGTGTCCCGGTGTCACATCAGCAAAGGGATTTCACCATGGAAGTCCTGCTCTAGAGAGTAAAGCAACGCTCAGAAGCTGCTTTGTGACGCTGCCAGTGCCTGTGGGACCCGGCTGGGTCTGTAGAGATTGTTTCTGGGTGTTTCCTGGAGGCACTCTGGGTTTCTGATGTATTATTTTCCTTAAAGATGCAGAAGCAATGGCCTTGGCCTCCTGCTGAGCATGTGTTTCTCCACACAAGGCTGCAGGTGAGCACAGAGGGGATGATGAGTGAAATCCCAAGATCTGGAAGTTTCTGGGCACAGGAGGAGGGATTATTCCTGGTGATGGTCCCTGGCATGTTTTCCTGCTGCTGGACAGAGCTGAGCTGTGCTGTTATGCTGTTACCCTGACAATCTCTGCCTCGTTGCTGCATCTGTTTGACTTTCTAGGTAGGCACTTGTTCTCCAGGACTGTTAACCTTGTCCCTTCTCTGTGTTCCCCTCCTCCTGTCTTTGTCTCTCCCTCTCACCATCCTCTCCTCAAAAGTAGCAATATTTAAGTGTACTTTGCCGAACGCTCAACTTCAGTTTTCTCTAAGATGCTCTGCCATTGACAAAGGGAGAAGCAGATCCCAGAGGTTTCTTCACCAGACTTGGATTTCTTGCCAAACAGCTCCCCAGAACTTTAGCAGGAATTCAAAGAGGAGAAATCCAGAGGTGTTTTTGCCTGCCTCTCTCGGAAGCCAGCTTGGGAACCGGGGTCGGTTTCGTGTCCATCCTTCCCCTCTGAAGCGTTCAAGAGATTTCTTCCTGCACTGTGTAGACGAGGCTTAGTCTGTGATCCAGGCGTGCTTTGGGTCACGCGTCGATGCTTTTTGGCTTCAGAGTTTTACAGACTCACTTAGGGAACTTGAGGGAATCAATACTCAGGAATCCTAAAGCTGGTTGCATTTGTGTCGTTGACTCTCGTGGGCTGAGCGCGCTGCGGCCTCGCGGGCGGCTGAAGGGAGGAGAGTGGGTGTGTCACCAGTGGGATGTGGTTCTGCCCAAAGTAATACACACTTGATTCTTTTTTTGATTTATTTTTTTTAAAAAATATTGGGGGACTGTTTATCAACGAAATTGATGTGTAAAGAAAATTTGATATTTAAAAAAAAAAGAATAAACACTTTATCATAATGTTGCTTGGTTGGTCTGTCTGTATTTCTGAGGTCAGCAGGTCTGCACTCACATCCTTCTCTGCCTTTTTTTCCCAAAGCCAGTAGATTTTCCTTAACATAAATGTCATTTTAAACATAACAAGTAGAACTCTGTGGGTAAAATTATTCCAGTTGGCAGGGCCTGAGAACAGGCATGAGAAATTCCTGTAATCCCCTTCTTTGGGGATGGGCTGATGGGTCCTTCAGGCAGGACTTGGAAGTGGAAGAGCACGAGAATGAACACAAAATGTAGCACTTGGACACAGCTCTGTCTGCTGGAAAAATGAATGAGGCACTTCCTGTCTCCTACCTAAATACCTCCTTTCCAAGCTGATTAGGAGATGGTTTAATTTTTTCTGGAGCTGGAAGCTAATTTCTTGGGTCATTAAAAAAATTGGCATTTCTATCCCTGGAAAGCTCATGACAGTTGTAGTTAGAAATTACTTTTCTGAAGTCCCACTCTCTTAGTGTGAGAGAACAGGTTTTGGAAGGGAGGAGTAGAGGATATTCTTCCTCTGACACTTGGGGTGCAGTCACTAACCCTAAGACACAGCATTTATCTCATGGAGCAGCAATTCTTTCTTCAGATCTGGAAAATCTTGCACTTTTCCTGGGGACAACACTGAGGTTTGGACTGTCTGAAGTCCTTGCTATCAAAAGCTGTCAGTGTTGGTACCAGATGAGAGAGACACAGACACGAGGGGTTATGAATCGGTCGCTGTGACAAATTCAGCAGTGGTTTCCTCCTCCCATGTTCAGAGCTCTGCACGTGCTGCTGCTGTCAGAGCTAAGGGAGGTCATTAGTGTTGGGAGGTCATTAATTAGGAGGCAAAACTGCATTTTGAATCCTGTTCTCGGGGTGGGAAAGGGTTTGATGTGAGGGCTGCTACAGCCCCATCCTGCACTGAGCAAAGCACTCACTGGGATGTTTTCTGATGGGAGATGATTTAAGGACTAAATGCCCTGGTTCAAAACCATTTTGAGCACTTGGGCCTTGTTTATTCTGCTTGAGGAAGATAGTTGTATTTTGGTACCATATAAAAGTGAAAATTAACCACAGTTATGGTTGTGTTCATGTTTGGGATTGTCCCAGTCTGAATTGGGAATGAAAGCTGAAGGAGGGTAGGTTGGCCTCCCCTTCTCTGGAATTGTCCAAGGCCAGGTTGGGCAGGGCTTGGAGCAACCTGGGATAGTGGAAGGTGTCCCTGCCTGTGGCAGGGGGTAGATTGAGATCTTTAAGCTCCCTTCCAACACAAACCAGTCTGGGATGCTGTGAATTTGGGAACTGGCACTCTGAAATCTGCAGCCTTTATACAGCCAAGAGAGGGTGACACCCTGTGCAGTAAATGTAAGGCTGCTCCGAGTTGGTGTGTCTGCCTTGGTTATGTTTTGTGGGCCTTTAGGAGTAGAGGTCTCCCCTAAGAACTCCCCACAGAGGTGTGGAGTTTAAAAATAGCAGCTGAGGGTTTTCTGAGCGGTCACATGGGCACTGAGGCTGTGAACGCAGAGAGGTGAGTGTTGCATCATGCGACTTCCTGCACCGGCACGCTCGGGAATGGCCAGCAGAAGGAATGTGCCATCGCTCAGGAATTCTGCAGCGCCTCCCACAGCCCTGCCCGGCCTCTGCAGTCCCACGGGCTGAGCGTGTGCCCCGTGTGGCCTTGCCAAGGGAACCACTTTTTGGGCACGTTTGTCACCAGAATGGGATTTGGGAAATCCTGCTGGCCAGCCTGGCTTTTGATTCACTGTGTTCTTACATCGATTATCTACTCTGCCTCGTTCCCTGGGGGCATGCTGGGGGTGCAGGACCCCTTGGAAGTGTAACCACTCCACTATGACATAATTACCTCTGACAACCACGTGTGCTAATTACAGGGTGCTGTCATGATTGCAAATAAAGCACTGAGTCACAAGGATGTGAGTGCTGGTGACTGAAATCCCTCTCAACAGCCACTGCCAAAGGAGTGGCTGTTTCCCAGTCCCTTTGTTAACAAGTGGAAACGGGAAGGGATTTCAAATCAACCCCCTTGTGCCTGGCTGTGGAAACAGAGGGTGTTCACTTATAAGCCAATGGTTTCTTCTGTGGTTTTTCTAACACTCATTTTTTTCCTGCCTGGATCACTGGCAGCATTACTGAAGTGCCCTACAACTGCACTGTATGAGGTGGTGTCTTAGGAGGATCTTGCATGTAACACACCTTGCTCAGGAGGTGATACCCTTCTGTCCTTCCTCACTCTCCATCTGTAACAAGCACTCCTCTCCTTGTGGATCATGTTATTCATGCCAACTTCAGGCTGCAAATGATAAAGCAAAGAGTTAAAAATCTCTTGGGAAGAGGGTGGGAAGCAGCCCAACATGTGGAGGGAGTGGGATGGAGCCTCCCAAGCCGGTCTAAGGAGAATGGCAGCTGTCTAAATGCTGGGAGCAAGGAACTTTCCATGTAAATCCCTAATTGTGTGGTGGGTGCTTTAAGGGATTACAACCAACTCGTTTAACTGGGAGTAAAATACTTGGGGCATTCAAAGCATCCAGGAAAGCTGCAGACCAGGAAGTCTGCCCTGCCACAGAATCCCAGAATGGTTCAGGTTGGAAAGGACCTTAAAGATCATCTCATTCCAACCACCACAGAGGTCTGGATGCTGCACCTCTGGAGCAATGAGGAATGCAAATGGTGCACATGCTCAGGACTGCTATGGAGTAGTTGGGTAGGGGTTTTAGGGGGGTCCTTTCCCTCAAATTCCCCCAGCAGGATTCAGCAGGAGAGAGTCACCTTCCCCCCAGGTGCTGAGACAAGCTCTGATCCTTGGGATCTCACTTCAAATGTTTCTTCTTCTCTAGAGGTTGGTGGGGAGCTGGAAAAATAAAGAGTTTTCTGGTTTGGGTCACTTTTAATCCAAGCACTAAAGAGCTGCACTCTCTCTCCTTCCCTGGGAGCTTCTTCCATGGTTTCCAAAGCTGTTAAACTGGCTGGGCTGTTCCTGCAGGGAAAGAGCAGGTTTGGCCTGGTGTGATTTCTTCATCCAAGTCCTTGCTCAGCCCTTTCCTTCTCTGCCCAGCAGGTTATTTACGGAGGAAGGGGTGGGAATGGCAGGGAATGTGCTCCTGAGGAGCTGCTGACTTTTCCTTTTTTAATTGCTTTTACTTTCAGTTCCATTTTCAGTTCCATGGTTGGGTGGTGCAGGCCCAAAGCCAGCCCCGAGTCACAACCCTTTACCTCAGTCTCAGGAGGAGAGTTTATTATTAATTTTATCTTTTATTTCTTTAACGCCCTTCCATCAAGCCTTTGCACCAACTCCTGGCTCTGTCCTGTGATGGCAAGTAGGACTTTGAGTGTTTTAGGAGCTTTTCCCACCGATGGAGGTTTGGCTGAAGCAACACTTATGTGGCCCATTTTTGGATCCACGGTGCCACCCAGCACATGGGCCCCAACAAAGAGCTGGATCCCCTATTTCAAGTGGCTGGAGGGGGACTGGAGGAAGCGCTGATGAAGCCCACAGTGGTGGGGTGCCACATGGACTCCCCATTTTTCCCTCACCAATGAATATTTCCCTTTCCTTTGAGGACAGCACCCCAAAGCCAGAGGCTGGACCCTGGCTAGGAGGGCTGGGTAGTTGGTGGCCACCTCGCCTGGTGTCCCCAAACCCAACACTGCTGTCCCCTCCTGTCCCCTCAGGTGACTGTGAGGGACCCAACACCATTTCCCCTCATCCCTCTCACATCCCTCCTTGCTGTAAGGGACCCAATGCCATCTTCTCTCATGTCCCCTCACTGGGTCGTGAGGGTCCCAAATGCCATCTCCCCTCACTGAGGTCAAGGCCATGATGGACTCAAAGCCATCCCCCCTCATGTCCCCTCATTGTCCCCAACCATCTCCCTTAATGTCCCCTCACTGGGACCCGGTGCCATCTCCCTTCGTGCCCTCACTGTCCCCAACACATCCTGTCATGTCCCCTCAAAGAGCCCAGGGCCACGAGGGACCCAGTGCCACCTTCCCTCCCATTCCCCCTCACTGTCCCCAGCACCATCTCCCTCAACATGTCCCCGCTCACCTCCTCTCATGTCCCTGTTGCTGGCTTAAGAGGGACTCTGTGCCATTTCCCCTCGCATTCCCCCTCACATCCCATCACCGCCTCCCACGCCATCTCCCCTCGTGTCCCCTTAGGGGCTCAGAGGGGACCCAGTGCCATCTCCCCTCGTCCCCCTCAGTCCCCTCGGTGGCTCGCGAGGGGCTCGGCGCCGCCTCCCCTCACGGGGCCGCGATGGTCCCACCGCCATCGCCCCTCCGCCCCCTCGCCCCTCAGGGGCCCCGCGGGCGCCATTTGGGTCGCGCAAGGGCTCGGCCGGGTTCGGCTCTGCTCAGCTTCCCGGGCTGGGCTCCATTCGGCCAGGCCGGTCCCCTCACACCGGCGGGGCGGTCCCGCCGCCGGCCCGGGGGCGGCAGCGCCGCTCGCTGCCTCCGTCCCTCCCTCCCTCCGTCCCTCCCCGTGACCTCAGTTCCCGGCGGAGCGGCGGCGGCTCCGCGCTCTGCTCGGCTCCGCTGCCGCGGGGCCCGCTCGCCCCCGCGCCCGGCCATGGCGCGCTGAGCGCCGCGGAGCCGCCAGCCCGGGGCCGGCCGGGGCAGCCGGCACGACGGAGCCGGCAGGACGGAGCGGGCCCGGCGGGCGGGACGGCGCTCGGCCTGCGCCGGGCGGGCGCGGCGGGCGGCGGCGGGCGGAGGCGCCATGGAGCCGACGGAGGTGAAGGACCGCATCCTGGAGAACATCTCCCTCTCCGTCAAGAAGGTGGGAGCGGCGGGGGCTGCGGACACTCCGACCCCCGGCGCTGAGGGGACTGGGCCTGGGGACCGCTGGGGCTGCGGGACTGGGGACGGCCGTAGGACAGCCCTGGGGACACCCGTGTGCTGGGGTTGGGGACGGCCCTGGGGACACTCCTGTGCTGGGGATGTGGGGTGAGGACCCCCCTATGCTGGGGCTGGGGACAGCCCTGGGGACACCCCTGTACTGGAGCGGTGGGGTTGGAGACGCCGTGGGACAGCCCTGGGGACCGACGTACAGGCCCGGGGACAGCCCTGGGGACACCCCTGCGCGGGGGATGCGGGATGCGGGGGTGGGGACAGCCCTAGGACAGCCCTGGGGACTCCCTGCCCCGGCTTTGCTAGGGCTGTGGGCCTTGGGCCCCCCCTCTGCCTGTGCTGTGGGCCTGGGGACAGCCCTAGGACAGCCCTGAGGACACCCCTGTGCCCTGGGTTTCCCTGGGGACTGCATCTGCCAGAGGTTTGGGGCTGGGGGACACTCCTGGGGGCTCCCCAGACACACATCACTGCCGTGGTTGTGCAGCTAAAGGGTTATGCAGCCCTGTGGACCCCCCTGCCTGAGGTGTGGGGTGGGGGACTGTCCTTAGGGACCCCCACACCCAAGGTAGGGGGCTGGGAACACTACAGGGACACCGAGGGACTGTGGGGTCAAGGACACCCAGCATAGCCTGTGTCAGAGGCAGAGACACCTTTAGGGCTTCTTCTGGGTGAATTTGGGGTGTCCCTGGAGCCCCCTGTGTTGGGGGTGCGAGGCTGGAGGCAGCCCTTCTGCTGCTGGGGGTGGCACATCTGGGATTGTGGGGTCACCCTGCCAAAGCATCACACCCAGGACCCTCCGTCTCTGCTGGGTGGGATATAACGGGATTGTCCCACCTGGAGTTCCCCCTTTTCAAAGGATTTCTGTCTCCTGTGGTCAGAACTGCGGGGACCCCTTTTCCTAAGACTGTTCTCAGGGGTGATGCGAATGAGTCCAGCCTAAAACCATCTTTCTAGAGGTCCTCCCTCCAGCCAGGCTTATGCAGGTCAGAGGGGCAGGACCTGGAACTTTCCCCCCATGGACACAGGGAATGTGTTGTTCATACCTTTGTGCCCTCACACTGAGGGCTCTGAACATGTGTGACTTCGTACCTTCTCTCATCTTCTCCTCCTCCCTGCCCCTCATTTCTCCTCACTCCTCTGACCATGAGAGTGTTCTTAACGCCCGTCCTGGTGGTGAGGAGGCAAAGGGAGTTATGTTTGTGTTCATCCCAAGTTTTGGGGGAAAGGAGGCATTCTGGACTCACTGTTGTTTCTCCAGTTGTTTGGTTTCCTCTGCCTCATGGAAGAGGAGATTTCCTGTGCTCTGCAATGTGTCCTGACGCGGATTTATCCATGAAAACCTGTCTTAGGAAGACCACCATGAGTGAATTCCTAGTCCTTTTAAAAAGGGATGGCTGGACATCACCTCTGGGATGTAGGATGGATGTGCAAACCTCCCCCAGCCTTTTTCTTCCATGGATGACCCTGACCACTGGTCTCTCACCTTTCTATCCTCCAAAATTAAGGATGATCTTGTATGTATGTGGAAATCAGTGGATGTTCAGCCTGCTCCAAGCTCTGTCACAGCACTCCTGCCTCAGTTTCCCTGGATGTATAAGGAATACAACTTCCCACCCAGGATTTGTTGGACATAATTTGTTTGCATTCAGACAATCCTTGGAGGATCCCTGTTGGAAATGCTAAAAAGTTGACGTGGTGTTTCTTTTAGTTATTATTGTGATTGAGCAGGACTCTTCAGCTCCAGTTCTGCCAAATAACCTTGGCCTGCCAGATCCCTGCCAGCTCCTTCCTTGGTCCAGCAGTGAAAATTTTGGGATTTTTCAGTCCTGCCTCTCGGTTCTTGTTCAGAGCAAAGCTCAGGGAAGTGTAAGAACCTGTGTGAAAATTCAGGCTGATGGACTAATTTGTGCCATCCCAGTGAAACCAAATTCAGCCCATGGTGAAATTCCAACTTCCTTTATATCCCTGGGATGCAGTTCTCCTTCCTCAGGGAAATTGCTACGGAGCTGCTAATTTTTCCTGGCATTTACCTCTCCAACTCCAGCCTCAAATCCCTGATAATTCTTTATCCCTATTAGTGGGAAAAGTAAAGTAGTAGGTTAGGGGAGCAGCTGGCTTTGTGCTGGGAAATCCTGCTCTCCTTCCTCCTCCTCTTGAGTAACTCCTTGGCTCTGGAATTGCGTCATGGGGCTTGGAGGAGTTTTCCAAGCATCTCTCCCCTGGTTTCGAAAGCTTCCCTGCTGTGTGAGCTCTCACTCCTTGCTTTCACCACCTGTGCAGGTGTGAGCTGTGGACTAGAGGCTTTGGATGTGTCTTATTTTCATGGAGTTACCCAGGGAAAACCAGCCCAATGCTTGGCAGCTTCCCCGTGCCTGGGATGGGGAAGGCAGGGAGCAGCAGCACAGCCCTGGGCAGGGTTTGGTGCCTGAGCTGGGACTGTACCTGGCCATAATTTTGAGTAATTCCAGCCTGTGGCTTTCCCTGTGTGGTTCCCAGCTGCCAGTGGGAGATCAGTGGTAGCTCTGCCGTGGACTTCAGAGGTGTGAGGTCAGGCCTTCACTGCAAAGAGAGAGGCAAAACACCTAATTTAGACAAAATTGGCCTTCCAGCTGGAAAGATGTCAAGAGCTTTCTACTCTTGGTAGCTTCAGGGCAGTTTAGGAAAGCTCAGCACTGAGGAGCTGGGTCCCTGCTTTGATTCCAGCCACAGATCCAAGGGAATTGGGAACACTGTGTTGATTTTCCCATCTGCAGCTTGTCCTCCGTATCCTCCCTGGGAGCTGTAAATTCTTCCTTCTGGGAGATGCTGCTGTGTGTGACAGGAGAACTGCCTCCTGGTTGGATTCTTGGCACACCAGACATGCCAGCAGCTTCGTAGCTATCCTTGTCCAGCCAGCTCCTGGTGGCCAGGAGCTGTCACAGGTCCCTGGAGCTGGTGGTGTAGGTGGGTTGTGTTCTCCTGTTGGGTTTCCCTGGACACTGCAGTGAGTTCAGCAGAGCTTCATTGCTGTCCCACCTGGGATTTGGTGTTGAAAATGCAAAGTCCTTAAACGGTGTTATGGTTGGCAACTCCAGGAGCTGAATGTAAAATCAGGGAAGAGGCCAGAATCCAAGATTTTGGGGCTCCTCTCTGCTTTTCAGGCCCTCCTGCTGGCTGGGAAGGACACACGTTCCCATGAACTCTGGAGCAGCTGATCTTTGGTGCATGTCAATCAGGTGGAGCAGTGTTTTTTGCTGATGTTGCAGGAGTTCTTGCCAAAAGCTCTGGCTCTGCATGACTTTGGGAAGGTTTCCACTGCCCTCACAGTGAGTCAATGCTGAGCCTTTGCTGCCCGTACCTTTGAAATGCCTTTGCAGTCCCCCATGCTGCTGAGCTCTGCCTGGTGACATCTCTGCTTCTGCCTGCTGACAGAGGGTGGATTTGGGGCTGGCTTAGTGCCCACTGTCCTGGAGAGGAGCAGGGAGTGCTGGAGTGGAGCATCCCTCCTCAAATCCCATAGGGAATGTCCTCATCTCTGCCAGGCTGGATTTATTTAGCCCATCTGCCATGGTACAAAGGCAGCAATTCTGGAGAGGTGAAAACAGCCAGATAGTCTCTTGCTTTCTGCTCCCTGTTGAGGGGCACCTTGCTGGCTCAAAGACCACAGGGGTTTTATCTCTGCCAGGATCTTTCCTCTCGCTCAGGTCTCTCCAGGCTACATCCCTTGCTGCTGCAGGGACCACGTGGCAGGGTATTCCTGCATGTCCCTTTGCCACCTGTGTGAAGTTTGCCAGCTGCCAGAAGCCTGTGGGTGGAGGGAGCAGTGACCTCAGGGAGCTCATGAATCATCCACAAAGGCACAGAGGTCACTCAGGTGCTTTTAGGGAGTCCATGAACACCTGCAGCTCCAACGCTGTGTTTTGGTGGCCCTTGAAGGGCTCTGTCTCTGTTGTGCTGTGGTTCTGTTCTCAGCACAGCTGGTTTTGCTTGGTTTGCTTGAGTATTTCAAGGTTTCTCTCCTTAGAAATTCCTCTTTCCTTATCCCAGTGTTCAGGAAAGTTCCCTGTCTGACCACCCAGGAGCCACTCTGGTGCTCACACTTCAAACCACCACAGCTCTGGTGATGACACGAGGTTTGTCATCTATAATTCCAAGGGGAGTGGATTCTGCACGTACCTAAATTGATGTTTGCCTTTCTGTAAGCCCCCAGATTGACTCTGGAGCTGCAGGTGGACAAGGCTGAGATAATCTGGGGAGAAAAAAAATCCCACTTGTTCTCCTCCCTCTAAGACAAAACGTTTGGCTGGGAGGAGCGGTCGGTTTAGGAGTGGGAATTTTGGCTGTGGCTTTTCCTGAGGAGCTGAAGCAAAGCCTCCCAGCCTCTCCACCTCTGATTGTGCAATCTCAGTGGCTGCTGAGTGATTTCAGCTTCCCCCACATCTGGTGACCTGGTCCAAGAGAAGTCCAAGAACTGAAATAACCACGGGCTGGAGGAACATGATGGGTTGGGAGGGACTCAGAGCAGGGGATACCCAGCATGTGAGGGAGAGCAGCACCCCCCTTGCCTTTGCTGTGTTTGCCACCAAACTTCGATTGTTCTTCCCATAAAATCTGGTTTTTTTCTGTTGTGCTGAGCATGTGACCTTCCCACGTGCCTTTGGCTAGTGCAGAGATCCTGTTGTGCAGCAGCCCATCCCCTGCTCTGCTCCTTGTGATTCTCCCTGCGATTTGCAAGTGTCCTCACTGGAAAAAACCCTGTCCTTGGCTGAGCCACACGTGGGTCCAGCCTGCTGCAAGCTTTGCTGCTTAGAAATCATGGAGGGAAGCCTTGGAAAAGCCTTGGGGGTGTGGGAGCTGAGTGTGTGTGTCCCTCGAGGTGACAACCCTGGTGGCCCTGGACTGGGAAGGCTCCAAAGCTCAGCGTTTCCAGCATGGAGCAGCTTTGCTGAGGGTTTCAGCTCCACCTGTGTCAGCCTCCTGTCTCTGCCCATCACCATTTCTCTCCTGGCTGCTCCAGAGTCACTCGTGGTGCCTTCCAGGTGCTGATGCTCAGGAAAAAGCCCCAGTCCAGGATGGGAAGCTGGTGCTGGTTTGGAAGCTGCGTGTAAGGAATGTTGAGTCAGATCATGTATGTGGCCCACAAAAGGCCCTGCAAGAGCTGGAGTTTCAGGCCTTTGTGTCGTAGAAGTGTATGAGAGAGAATAACAGCCCTGCCTTGACACTGAGCCTGGTTTTATGGGTGATGTGGAAAACCAGGAGTTTTCCAGGCACAAGAGTTCAGACTCCTCTTTATCCATTTGCCATTGAATGTCTGGACCCCTGAGCAGGTGTGAGCAGGTGTCTGTCCTGTCTTTTCCCACTGCCTCTTCCCTTGGTGCTGAGCTGCCAATGCTTGGGACAAAGTCCAGACTTGCTCCTGAGGGTGCTCAGCTCTTCCAGCTGGGAAAAATCCCTCACCAGTCCATGTGCTGTGGGTGAGAATGGGAGTTTTGAAGTGCCTCTCCCCTTTCCTGTCCTGCTTAAGGATCTGAGGAATGCAAGGGGTGTTTGTTGTTCTGTCTCCATGTCTGTCCTGCCAGGGAAATACCAAGCAGAACAAGGGAAATGAACTTGGTGTTGGAAAAAGCTGCTGGTGAAACATCTGCGGGGCAGATTTGTGAAGGGGAGATAGAGACTCAGTTGGGTTGTGGCCAGTCCTGAACAGGTTAGGAGACTATTTCAGCATTTTAATAAGTTTTTAGAATTCCTGGAGAGATTTCAAAGGAGCACCACAAGAATGATTAGATTTGGGAACGGGCTTCCCAGCACACACCTCTCCCATGGATTGTTAGCATTGGTTGCAACACTTGAGCTCTGCAGATGGGCCTGGAAAGCTTCACACTGGTTGAGAACCTCTGCAGTTAATGGGTTATAAAACAGACCAAGACATGGCCTCGTGTGTGCCAGTGCAGGGTGGGGTGTCACTGCCAAAAATCAACTCGTGATTGATAAACAGCAATTAAATCCTCCTCCTCCTCTGTGGGGACGAGGTGTGATTATTTCCCCCTGTGCCAGCCAGGTCTCTGTTCCCTTTGGACAAACATCCGTCTGCTCGGGGTGTTTAACTTGAGTGCTTGGGCTGTTGTGACCATTCCCTGGAGTGGGTTCTGTCCCATTCCCTGGGTTCTGTCCCATTCCTGGAGGGGGTTCTGTCCCATTCCTGGGTTCTGTCCCATTCCTGGAGCGGGTTCTGTCCCATTCCCTGGGTTCTGTCCCATTCCTGGAGCGGGTTCTGTCCCATTCCCTGGAGTGGGTTCTGTCCCATTCCTGGAGCGGGTTCTGTCCCATTCCTGGAGGGGGTTTTGTCCCATTCCCTGGAGGGGGTTCTGTCCCATTCCCTGGAGTGGGTTCTGTCCCATTCCCTGGAGTGGGTTTTGTCCCATTCCTGGAGTGGGTTCTGTCCCATTCCCTGGGTTCTGTCCCATTCCTGGAGGGGGTTCTGTCCCATTCCCTGGGTTCTGTCCCATTCCCTGGGTTCTGTCCCATTCCCTGGAGCGGGTTCTGTCCCATTCCCTGGAGGGGGTTCTGTCCCATTCCCTGGGTTCTGTCCCATTCCCTGGAGCGGGTTCTGTCCCATTCCCTGGAGGGGGTTCTGTCCCATTCCCTGGGTTCTGTCCCATTCCCTGGAGTGGGTTTTGTCCCATTCCCTGGGTTCTGTCCCATTCCCTGGAGTGGGTTCTGTCCCATTCCTGGAGTGGGTTTTGTCCCATTCCCTGGGTTCTGTCCCATTCCCTGGAGCAGGTTCTGTCCCATTCCCTGGGTTCTGTCCCATTCCCTGGAGCGGGTTCTGTCCCATTCCCTGGAGTGGGTTCTGTCCCATTCCCTGGAGTGGGTTCTGTCCCATTCCTGGAGTGGGTTCTGTCCCATTCTCTGGGTTCTGTCCCATTCCCTGGGTTCTGTCCCATTCCTGGAGCGGGTTCTGTCCCATTCCCTGGGTTCTGTCCCATTCCCTGGAGCGGGTTCTGTCCCATTCCTGGAGTGGGTTCTGTCCCATTCCTGGAGTGGGTTCTGTCCCATTCCCTGGAGCGGGTTCTGTCCCATTCCTGGAGTGGGTTCTGTCCCATTCCCTGGGTTCTGTCCCATTCCTGGAGTGGGTTCTGTCCCATTCCTGGAGTGGGTTCTGTCCCATTCCCTGGAGTGGGTTCTGTCCCATTCCTGGAGTGGGTTCTGTCCCATTCCTGGAGCGGGTTCTGTCCCATTCCCTGGGTTCTGTCCCATTCCCTGGAGCGGGTTCTGTCCCTTGCTGGTGCTCAGACCCTGGAGTGTTCCTGGTGGATGGTGGGAATGCTGTCCACATGCCAGCAGTGCTTATTTTGGCCACAGGAATGTCTATGAATAGCCCTGGGTCATGGCTCCAGGCATTCACCGTGCCCCTCACGAGTCCTCCATCCAAGCTGCCTTCAGCCCTTCCTCCTGGATTTGCAGCACGGAGGAGACGAGGAGAAGAGCATCTCTCCAGAAAACCCAGAGATGACCAAAGTCATGCTCAGATAATGACCAATGTCATGCTCAGATAATGACCAATGTCACGCTCAGTTAATGCTTTTTAACCCAATTACTTGGCTCCTTCCTGATTTCCCGTGCTCCAGCCCGGCTCACTGCCCAGGAATGTCAGGGAGCTGCTTTGGGAATGCCTCAGGAAGCTTGGTCACCACCTCCCAGACAGGTCCAACAGCTGCCATGAGGGAGAGGCCAGTTCAATTATCCATGTGTGTGTTTTATAACGATTTACAGGAGACTCTGTGTAAACTCTCCATAAAATGCCATTTTCTGGGGCAGTGCCACATCGCTCCTGCCATCACCACGATCAGGGTCAGGTGCTGGGACCATCCTCTGCCCCACAATGCTCCTGGTCATAATTCCTACAAATTTTCAGCTTCATGGATCTTGGAGCACTGGATCCTGGGGAAATGATGCAGCTGGATTTTGTGCCCAGCTGGGAAAGCTGTTTCATCCTAACTTCCCTCCGTGTGTCTTCACTCTTCTTCCCAAGCCCAAAACGCCTCCCCACCAGCTTTTGCAAGTCTTTCCCCACCCTGGCTGGAGGGCTGACTCCACCCAGGAGATCCCGAGGCTTGTTCTGTCTTGCTCCCTCCCTGGACACGTGGGAGCTCGGCAGGGATTCACCTGGCTGCTCTCTTTTGGGAATTGTTGAGCTCCAGCGAGCAGTGCACGGTCCTGTGCTGGGAGCTGGGAGTCATCCGTGTTTGTTTTGGAGGGATGCTGGGAACAGCACCATCCCTGGGTGCAACATCACCTGGAGAACGTTGTGGCACATCTTGGTGGCAGTGAGCCCTTGTGTGCTGCCCTGTGACCCCACAGCTCCCCCAGGCCGTGACTCAGAGCGCCCCGATCTCCATCCCAAAGTGCTGAGTGCGCGTTCCCCGCTGGCCGAGTCCCACGTGCTCAGGGCTGCTGGTGACCCCGTGACTCTGAGCAAAGCACAGTCACACCAGCCCAGCCTCTGGCTCTGCTCTGAGCCTTTTGGGAAGGCTTTGCTGTGGGTATGGCCGTGGGTTTTCCAGCAGCCTCGCCAGGAAGGGGGTGTGATGCAGGGGGAGCTGGTTTGTGAGGAGCAGGAGGCTCAGTCAGTGCTCCTTGCAGAGCAGCTGAAAGGGACACCGAGCCTTGGTGTAACATAGAATGGGCCCTTCAAAACCTAAACCCCTTCCTGGGGGAGGATTGGGCTTTTCTAGGGAAGATAAATCCATTTTTTAGATGGAGATGACCACTGTTAGCTGATGGTTTTCACCCTCAGATGACGGGAGCAGCTCGGTCCCTGTAGCCAGAGAAGGCTGGGAGCTGTGAACTGGCTGCAGCAAGAAGTGTGACAAAGTTCTGAGTTATTTTTGGGGAAGGAAGGAAAGAAAAAAGAGGAAATGCCTCTATTTCTTCATCTCTTGCTGTCCAGGCTTGGAGTGTCTCTGTCAGGGGGGATTCCTCCAGTCAGACAGGCTGCAAGTCCCCTCCACACTGACCTCCCCAGGCTGTGTCTCCTTTTTTTCAGTGGGGAGCTAACAGAGTGCCTGGTTTATTTTTGTTTTCCCCAGCTCTCCCCCACAGCTGCATTTCCCCAGTCCAGCTCAGAAACTCCCAGAACCTCCTCCGAGGGTGCCCCAGCTCTGCAGGGCCCACAGCCTGGCTGGCACAAGCTGGGAATTTCAGCCTTCAAATCCTGTCTCATGGCCTGTGAAGTCTTTGCTTCCTGCCTCAGTTTCCCCCAAAAATGGGATATTTTAGTGAGCTCCAGCTTTTCAAGTGCCATCCCCATGGCTCCTTCTATCCATCCTGAGGGATGTGGCTCTAAATGATGGTTTTATTTCTTCCTCTTGTGTCATTATGCAGCTTCAAACGGAATTGTTCTTGGATAGGGGCATTTTAGGGAATTTTCCTCTCTGCTTGGGTCTGGGTTAATAGTGGGAATCTTCTGGGACAGCTCCTTCCCAAAAATGGATAGGGAGCTGCTGAGCTGAAATGCTTCAGGTCTCGCTTGGGTGTTGTGAAAAACCCTGTGGATCTCTGGAGCAGCCTCAGGTGCCCCTGCAAACACCCCCCTGTTGCACATCTCCTTCCCCAGGGGATTTACCTGCTGGAATGGGCAGGGCAGGGACGGCTGCTGTGCCATTGGAGGAGGGGATTTGGCCGGGATTTCTCGGGCTCAGCAGTTTTTTCCCACGTGAGGGCCGGGACCAGCTCCGTGCAGGAACACGCCTGGCTCTCCCATCTTACCTAAGAGCTCCAGAGGGATTCAAGGTCTTCAGGCCGGGAGGGTGTTGGAGCTGTGTGTTCATGATTTGGAGAGTGTTGTCAGGATCGGTTCCCAGGGGCTGTGAGATGTTCTCTGGCCCTTTGATGCCTGCACATTGAGACTGGATGATTTTTCTCAAGGAGCTTCTCTAGTAATAATTCAGGAGGAGAAACCAGTTTCTGGGGACAGGTTGGACTCGACGAGCACAATAATGTCAAGGTTTGGGATTTTTGAAATCCCTCGTGTAACTGGTGAGGTTTGGCAAAGGCCTGTCAGCTCACTAAACTGTTCCATGCACTCTCTGGAATATTGGCCTGGCTCAGCTGAGCTGTTCCTGCTCATTGCCAGCAAACAGCCATGGCATATCCCGCTGGGATTACATCCTGGGCGAGTAATCTCCCTGCCTGGATGCCAAGTCTGTGTGAGATGGGACCTAAATAGATCTGTAAGCTCCAGGGGCAGCAGGAGGCCAGGGGGTCAGCTGGGAAGGGATAGAGGATTTGGGTGCAAGGGGATTTCTAGGATTTCGAGCAGGTTTTGCAGGAGCAGAAAAGCAGTTGATGCTGCACTGAGCCTCTGAGGGCCAGGCCTGAGTCCAGGGGTAACCCAGAGTGAGGCAGATGGGCCTGAGTTGTGAGAAGGTGGCACGATACGTTGTAGGGATGGGGCTGCCCCATCCCTGGAAATGTCCAAGGCCAGGTTGGACGGGGCTTGGAGCAACCTGGGCTGCACTGCAGGGAGTGGAATGAGATGAGCCTTAAGGTCCTTTCCAGCCCAAACCATTCTGGGATTCCCTGATGTAGCCTCACCCCAGCAGAGGGAAATGACTTGGGATTTATGGATCTGCCTTCTGTGTGCCCGTGCCTCCATGTGGGTCCTGCTGCTGTGGCCAGGACATCTGTGTTTGAAAGCCTGGGGCAGGCTGGCATCGACAGCCAGCACTGCTGTGGACACTGGAGCTGCCTGTGACAGTCAAACCTCTTTCTGTGCCCAGGACACCGAAATTCTGCTGGGATTTCACACAGGTTTGGCCCAGAGCGATGGGGCAGCAGCAGTGAGGCTCCTGGACCCGGAGCAGCTTTTACCCCTGGAAGCAGCATCTCTCCCCAGCCAGGGCTTCCCATGGCAGGACCCTCGACTGAGGAGGCCCCTCATCTGTGGCAGAGCCAGAAACAGAGCAAAGCTGGGGTTTGTTTCTGTTCTGAACCGCTTTGCAAGGGCTGTAGAGGAACCACCACACTGCACTGTGGTGTGGGCAGTGAGGAGAAAGGGAAGAGGCTGCTCAGGAAACGGAGAAGTTGGCTGTGCAGCCACCACCACACTGCTGGGGTGTCTGAGATGTGGGTGAGACTGGGAGAGGTTCTCCCTGGAGTTACTTCCTTTAGGGGACTCTTAAAACCCACAGCTACACGCTGTGAGTAACCTGCATCAGGGTTTAGCAAGCTGAGAGATTACAAAAAGCTACTTAATGCTGGTTATGAGCATTTTGGCATCTCCACCTTCTTGCCAAGGGCTGTAGAAGGGCATTCCAGCCATCCCATCTCCTTTTTGCAGCTGCAGAGCTACTTTGCTGCCTGTGAGGACGAGACCCCAGCCATCAGAAACCACGACAAGGTCCTGCAGCGGCTCTGTGAACACCTGGACCACGCTCTGCTCTATGGGTGAGCCTGGAGCCTGCCTCTGGAATGCCGCTTTTCCCCGTGGGGAAAGCCTGGTGTGGAGCCTCAGCACGGGGGAAACCACCTAGGCGGGAGTTGGGACAGAGATAACAAAGCTTTTTGCTTAATTTTCCTCTGGTTCTTTCCTTCCTCCAGCCTGCAGGACCTTTCCTCGGGGTACTGGGTGCTGGTGGTTCACTTCACGCGCCGAGAAGCCGTCAAGCAGATCGAGGTGCTGCAGCACGTGGCCACCAACCTGGGCCGCAGTGAGTGCTCTGAGGGCAGACCTGCACCTGGGGACACCAGGGGAGCTGGTGCTGAGGGGCTGCCAGCAGATGGAGGGAGCCAGCACAGCCCAGCTCACTTCTCAGGCCAAGGAGTCGTGGGATCATTAAAGCTGGAAAGGACCTCCCTGATCGCTGAGTCCAGCACTGCCAGATCCACCACTAAACCCTGTCCCCAAAGTGCCACATCCAGGCGTTTTCTGAACGCTCCCAGGGGTGGTGATTCCCTGGGCAGCCTGTTCTGAGGAGGTGGCAGTCCTGCCATAACCACACGGGGTCTAGAAATAATCACTGTGCCTCAGGATCAGGCGCTGAGGCTTCTGCTGCCCTGAAACCCAAGGGGCCATGCCCGTGGGAAGGGTTCCTGGCAGATGGGAGTCTGTGGGGCCATGCCCTCAGGAAGGGTTCCTGGGAAATGGGAGCTCTGCAGGGCCATGCCCTCAGGAAGGGTCCTGGCAGATGGGAATTCTATGGGGCCAAGCCCTCAGGAAGGGTTCCTGGGAAATGGGAGCTCTGTGGCTGTGCCCTTGGAAAGGGTTCCTGGCAGATGGGAATTCTTTAGGGGCATGCTCTCAGGAAAGGTTCCTGGCTGATGGGAACCCTGTGGGGCCATACCCTCAGGAAAGGTTCCTGGCTGATGGGAACCCTGTGGGGCTGTGCCCTTGGGAAGGGTCCTGGCTGCTGGAAGCCCTGTGGGGTCATGCCCTTGGGAAGGGTCCTGGCAGATGGGAGCATCCCCTCTCACCCCACAGTGCCTCACTGTTGTCTGCATGATCCTGCGTTTTCCCTGCTGTCCGAGTTGTCCGTAGGGGATGTTTGGGACCATCGAGGCCGCTTGTGGTGCAGGACAGTGCCCAGATCCTCTCTGCCAGATTATCCCAACACCCAGCATGTCCCAAGGCCCTGCTGGTGAGAATGGAGCTGAGCACAGGCTCCACCATCACCTCTCTCTGCACCAGGATTGGTGTCAAATCACACCCAGGCTGATTTGGAGCGATTCTCCCCTCACCTCTCCTGTCTCCTGGCACTTCCAGCAGGGCTCCCATCTTTCTACACAGACACAGTTGTGTGGCTGCTTCCCAACCAGACTCTTATTCCCCTTTCCACTCCAGATGACAAATCCCTCCCTGGCATTTCCCACCCCAGAATTCCCCCACTGTCAGTTGCTCCCCTCAAATGATACAAATGAACAATCTGCCCTGTTTTAACTGATTCGTGGTTATTTCTGGGCTTGTTTCACTTCTCAGGTGTCTCCCCACAGATAACTCTCTCTGCTGCTCTGTTCTCAGGCCGGGCCTGGCTGTACCTCGCCCTCAATGAGAACTCCTTGGAGAGCTACTTGAGGCTGTTCCAGGAGAACCTGAGCCTGCTGCACAAGTACTATGTCAAGTGAGTATCCCAGCTCTTTCTCCTTTGGGCACTGGTAGGCATTCCTTCTTGTCACAAGCCAGCCCAAATTTGCCAGAGGAGAGCAAGAAGTTGATCAGGGTCCGATTTTTGTCCTTGTGGGATTTACGTGATTAATTTAAAGGTCCCAGATGTGGATACACTGTGCTCTTACATAGATAAGAGGCCCTGCAAGACTCTCTCCTAGTTCCTGCTTTTGCTCTGCAGTCCCCTTGATATTTATCATGGTTTCCAAGAAGATGCTGAGCTCTCATCCAAGGCCCCAGCTCTGCTGGACACTTGGAAATGCGGCTGTAGCTCTGTCTGAGGACAGCACGTGGTGGCTGCCCGAGCTCCAGGGCTGTTTGGAGCAGCTCAGAGACACCACTGAGGAAACAGAAGGGCTCTTGTAGCTGCTTCTCCTCCTTCCCACATCTGTAAAGCTCTTTTGTTTCCCCCCCACTGCAGGAACGCCCTGGTCTGCAGCCACGATCATCTGACCCTGTTCTTAACACTCGTGTCTGGGCTGGAGTTCATCCGCTTTGACTTGGACCTGGTGAGTGTTTGATCTGTTCTCTCTGCTCTGGGAGGGGGAGGATGTGGAGCAGGGGGAGTCCAGGGTGGGACAGGTCCCCCCATTTGTTCCAGGGTAGACCTGGTGAGTGTTTGATTTGTTCTGTCTGCTCTGGGAGAGTGGGAATGGGGAGCAGGGGGAGTCCAGGGTGGACATGGGGAGTGCTTGATCTGTTCTCTCAGCTCAGGTAAGAGTGGGAGTGTGGAGTACGGGAAGTTCATAGTGGGACAGGTCCCCTTGCTCCAGGATGGACCTTCTTGTTGGCCTTCAGCTGGAAATGTGAGGATGGTGTTTGTAGGGAAGGCTTTCACATCTTTGGGGATCCAGCAGTGGAATTTACTCCTGTTGCTCAGTTATTCCTCTGCACTGTTCAGAAGGGGAACACGGCATGGGGTGGGGTGGGGATGAAGGGTTGAGCTCTGCAAGTGTGGTGTGGAACTGTGCTAACAGCAGTGACTGGAGCCTGACTCACCCCACACTTCCCTGCAGGATGCTCCATACCTGGACCTGGCCCCGTACATGCCCGATTACTACAAGCCCCAGCACCTGCTGGACTTCGAGGAGCGCCTGCCCAGCTCCGTGCACGGCTCCGACAGCCTGTCCCTCAACTCCTTCAACTCCGTCACCTCCACCAACCTGGAGTGGGACGACAGTGCCATCGCCCCCTCCAGCGAAGGTCAGCGGGTGCCTGGGGCTGGGGCAGGCAGGGCTGAGCGCTCCACAGCCCCTTGGGATGAGGTACCAAGTGGTGGGCTGGAGGAGACCACAGTGAGAGCCCCGGCAGCCAGGCTGTGAGTCTCTCCTGCCTTAAATCCTTGGGAGATAGGACAAGGGGGAATGGTTTTAAATTAAAAGAGTTTTAAACTAAAAGAGGGGAAATTTAGACTGGATATTGGGAAGGAATCCTTCCCTGGGAGGGTGGGCAGGCCCTGGCACAGGGTGCCAGAGAAGCTGTGGCTGCCCCATCCCTGGGAGTGTCCAAGGCCAGGTTGGACAGGGCTTGGAGCAACCTGGGCTGGTGGGAGGTGTCCCTGCCCATGGCAGGGGTGGAATGAGGTGCTTTAAGGTCCCTTCCAACCCAAACCATTCTGGGATGATTTGGTGGTAACAGAGAAGGACCTTCCCTGCCTGTCACCCCAGGCCACGTTCCCATCCTGGGGGTTGGTTGTTTTAGCAAGAACTGCAGAAATCTCCTCATGGAGTGAAGGCTGTGCCTGTGTCTGAATGGGGCTGTCAGGGCAGGACAGGGGCTCTGGGCTGCAGGGGAACTTTTTTAACTGGTTATTTCACACTCCAGAGACCCACACATGCTGGGGCTGGTGGGGCAAGAGTTTCCAGAGTCTTTTCCCTATGTCTGTAATCTGGGAGAAAGGCAGCCAGTGGTCTCACAGGTGCTGAGTTTTCCTCTTTGCATCCTGAGCAGCCTCATAAATTGTCCTCCTCGCCCCCTCATCCCTGTCAGAGAGGCTGGGTGTTGTTCCTGATGAACATGAAGACACGTAGGGTGTGTCTGCCCCCTTCACCCCCTGCAGGCCAGAGCAGGGAGCTCACATCCCACACCCACCCTGTGCACACGAAGGAGCAGCTCTGCTGCTGCTCTTCCTAATCCAAAGTACATTGGCCCTGTCCTATTTTTTTTATGTCAGTTTGAGCAAAGGGAATCCTGGAATAGAATTGGAATGGAATGAAGTGTTATTTGGATGTGGTGAATTCAGGACTGGGCCCCCACACAGATGGGTTCCCTTGAGGCAAGGGTCACCTTTTATGTGCAAGACAGAACCTACAGATATTAAAGATGATGAGAAGGAGCAGCCTGGGAAGGGCATTAGAGTCATTTTAGCAAAGAACTTGGGAGCACAGCACTGGTTTGGGCTCACCCACATCTGCACTCGTGAAAGGGCTGATTTTGGGGACTTGTTTATGCCAAATCTCCAGCATCCCAGGAGAGCTGGAGATAGCACAAGGAGCCTGGAAATAAAAATCACAGGAGAAAGGTTCCCCAGCACCAGAGCTTTGGCACAAGCAGCTGTTTCAGGGCTTGTGTTCCTGCCCCTCCCTCAGCAGTGTCTTGGTGCCAAACATCTCCTGCCTGTCCCTGTTCCCTGGGTGTCCCTCGGGTTTGGCTGCGCTCTCCAGCCCGTCTGGGGGATGGCAGCTTAATGCTCCAGGGAAGAGGAGTTTGGAGGAGAAATCCAGGAGATTTTTGAGCTACACTTTGGGTTTGGCATCGTCTCAGGCTATTCCATGTGTCCAGGCTGTGGCTGTGATCTGTGTCCCAGTTTCCCCATACACTGGTGTAGGAATGCTGGGCCAGGACCCTGGAGGGCAGGGATTGCTGCTGTTCCTCAGGTGTGGAGGGATTTAACTCCAGTAACTATTTCCCTGCTCATCATTTCATCAGGAGCATCTCTCTACCCTGAGAGTGTAGGTGGAGCTGGGGATTTCAGGGTCAGAGGCCAACATTTCCCCTTTAATCAGAGCCCTGGCTTTGCAAACACTCATGAGTCAAACATCACAGTATCTATGGGAGGTAAGTGTGAAGAGGGGAAACTGAGGCACAGAGTGGTTAAATTGCTTCCCAGAGAAGATCAAGGCCTGGATGACATGATTGTTCTGGTTTACCTTCCCAGCAGCATGAATCATGGGGCTTTCATCCTTCCCTGGTCCTGCTGTAGCTCCCATAACACAGCCATCCAGCAGAACTGCCCTGAGTGCAGCTGGTTTCCATTCACATCCACGTTCCCTGACAATTTTCTCATGCAGATACCAGTGGGCAATTGTTTTGTTTCTCCCCATTCCCATCTCCCTCCCCAAACCCCCCTCACACTCTCCCCTCTCCCCCCTTCCCTCCCCACTACTTGTGTTTCTAATCCTGAGTTTTATCCCTCGTTTTTGTAGATTATGATTTTGGAGATGTCTTTCCAGCAATGCAGACCATGCCCAGCAGAGACTGGGAAGGTGGGACACACTCATCTCTTACAGCATTTTGGTTTCCTCTCTGCATTGCTGCCACCTGAGCTTTGCTGCATGTTCATTTCTTTAATAACCAACTGCTCCATCTTGATGGAATTCCGTACAGGCAGAAAGGAGTGGAAAAGATCCCCCGAGGTGGGAGGTTGTGTGTCTCACCTGTGAGGCCATGGGCAAAGCTTTCCCCAGCTCCTGCTGTACACAAACTCACTCACCTGGCCATATATCCCATATATCCCACAGCTGAGGGATGTTTTCCTGCATCTAACGATGCCTCTGTGTCCAGATTACAAAAGAAAAGCTGGGAAATTGCTCCTGCTGTGGAGTTGGCAGCAGGCACCAGCATCCTTCCAAAATGTGGGATGTGCCAGCTGCCCACATGCTGTGGAGCTCCTCTTTGGGGTAAAGCATGCAGGGTGCTGATCAAAAACACTGATCCACCATCACTGATTTCCTGAAAGCCCTGGAAAATGGATGAATTAATTCTGCTGCCTTTAATTTGGGGCCTTTTGCTGGGATTGATTTGGGAGGTTTTGTTTTCCCTGGACCCTGCTGTCCCGTGTCAAAACACCTCCCGTGCATCCACAGCATCCAGCACGTGGCCATGCTCGGTTTGGGTCACATTACTTATTTTTATTTATTTTACCACTTTTTAAACCAGCTTGTCAGCTACATCTGGCCTTTATGGCCAAGAGCACGTGCCCAGTTTAGAGGAACTGGTTCTCCTTCCTCCATGTGTGAATCCTCTCTGTGCCACGGGAGCAGGACATGTTCCTCCCTGCTTTACCCCTGCAGGAAACACACCCACACTCCATCCTTTGCAGCTCAGATCCATCAGAGCTTTGGATCTGAATTGCCTTGGTACCACCTGAATATTTGGGGAAATCTGCCTGAATTCCATGTAGATTGTTCTTGGGCTCCCTCTCATCTTCTTTCTTACCCCAAGCTCGGGGATGTGACAGACGTGGTTTAACCTGTCCCTGAAGGTACAAACCACATTTCCAAACCCAGCTCCGCTGTGGGTGGTGGGTGGAGGCTGGGAGAAGCCCAGGGGTGCTGGGGCAGATCCCTCTGGATTTCAGGCATGCACAGCTCCCACGTTCAGCTCCTCGTTGTGTAGTGGGATCCCCCGCTGCTCCAGGCTGAGTTTCCTCAGCCACAGGGGGAACTGTCACTGGAACCCCCACCAGGTCACCCCACTAATGGATTCCTTGCTGTGGGAACACAGAGCAGAGGTTAAGAAAGTCTGGGCCATTCCCTGTTTTCAGCAAATGCATTTTGGGGTAAAATTCTGTATTTTGAACAAAGATTGTTTTGTCTGCCCAGAACCAGCAGGATTTAGGCCAAAGGAGTGACACTGGATTGGTGGTGCAGGCTGAAATAGCTTTTAAATGTTTTATTTTATTAATGGTTGGGCTTCGTGATCTTAGAGGTCTTTCCCAACTTAAGTGATTCCATGAATTTCCCTTTAATGCAAACATTAACAACCCCATTGCCTTCCCTGGCAGAGCCCACACCCCTCACACTGCAGGGCAGGAGTTTCAGTGGGAGCAAAGTGGTGTTTTGGAATCATCCCTCACAAACTGCCTGGATTAGAGTTTTAGGAGAGGTTTCATTTTCCTCCTCAAATCCTACACCTCCAAAGTGTAGGGCTGTGGTTCCCTCCCCAAGGGGTCTTTCTTGCTGGGTGAATCATAGAATCATGGAATGCTTTGGGCTGGAAGGGACCTTGAAGATCATCTCATTCCTATTCCTTGGCATGGGTAGGGACACCTTCCACCAGACCAGGAAGGGTGCTGGAGAAGAGGAGGGCATGGATAACCTTCCCTTAACTGTGATTTTGGATGGATAACTCTGAGCATGACTCCTGCAGCCCTTCCCTGCTGCTCCTTTTCCCTCTGAAGACTAACACGGCCCGAGCTGTTTGTTTGTGCTCCCACCTGTCTGTGCTGCCTGCTGTCCTCAGACCCCCGGGAATGCTGTGTCCCCTCCACCACCCCTCCATTCCCCTCCCTGTGTCCCGTGTGAGCAGAGGAGAGCAGCCAGCTCCATAAGGAATGCTGCTCCAAGGCTGGCTCCATGTCTGCCCTTCCAGCTGGACGAGCACCTTCCCGTGGCAGGGGGAGAAGCAGCAGCCTCGTTGCTCGCTGTTGTCTTGCTGACAAGCACCGTGGCCCCAAAACCCCTCACGCCCCTCCCCACAGACACCACCTCCACTCCCTACTCCGGCTGCCGGCTCTGGGGTGGCCGAGCTGTTGTCTCCAGGCACTCTCTGGCCAATCTGTCCCCCCTGGCTGGCACTGCCAGCAGTGCCCCAGCCCCCAGCACTCGGCTTGGCTTCATCTGCCGTGGTGCAGGAGCCTGATCCGCCCTTCCCACCTTGTGTCTGCAGATGGAGACCTGACGGACACGCTGAGCTGCCCGCGCTCCACCGCCTCGGAGGCCGCCGGCAGCAAGGCCCCGGTGAAGAGCCCTACCCAGCGCCACAACCCCTTCAACGAGGAGAAGGCCGAGGTGCCGTCCTCCACCGACACCACGCCGGTGCACACCGCGGCCCGGGACAAGGCAGAGGCCACTCCCGAGGGGACGGACCAGTCCGAGAGCTGCACGGAGCTGGAGGTCATCAGGTAGGGACAGCACTGCTGGCACAGAGATGCTGAGGAGGTGCCACCCCTCGTAGCCCAGTGCAGACAGTGTCTGTGCTGTGGCATTTGTGCAGCCTTCATGAGAAAGCAGGTTTGTAGTCCAGACCCCAGCGGGGGTTTGCAGGTGTCACAGCTCATCTCGTTGGTCTGGGCTGGAATCCCTTGGGCTGGCTCCACATCAACACCTTTGCCTGACAGTGCGTGTCAGGGTAACCTGGGAGCTTTTAACTGGAGCTCTCTCCAGCTGGTGGCAGGTTTGCAGCAGTTCTGGGTCTTGGATCTTCCCTCCTGTTTGTCAGCAAGCTGTGGCTAAACCCGTTGTGGGAGGTGCCTCCACAGAGTTCCTAGCCGGTGTTTGACTCCTGCAGAGGAGACCCCCAGGGGTTCCTCGGAGCCCTGAACCCAGACAAAGAGCTCAAGGCTCTGTCTGCTCACTCCCAGCAATGGGGACACCCCAAAACCCGCCCAGCAGGCCTGGGCTTTGTTCTTGTGCCCAGTTTTTCCTGGGAGGAGCAGAGGAGCTGGGTTACGTGGCATCCTGCACATCAGACGCAGGGAAGGGGAGCAGCACACTCGCTTCCCAAACGAGGGTGACCTGGCAGCAGTTTGGGTGCCACGAGTGTCCAGAGCACTTCCCGGTGTGCCACGGGCTGGAGCAGGCCCCAGCCTCCATCTCCCTCTTCTGGCAGGCGGGGACACGGCAGTCCCACCCCTAGAAACCTTCCCAGCTGCTTGCTCTCAGCCAGGGATTTCTCCCAAGTCACCTTAGCTCTGCATCCATTTGTGATCCCTTCGCAGCCAAAGGAAGCCCAAGGTGCTGCATCCAACAGTGATGCCTCTTCTATTTGGGATGAGTAGGAAAAAGTGTCCATATCTTGTGTCTCGTGACAGCTGGCACAGAGATGAGAGCTCTGTGTGACTGCACATCGAGCGATGTTCTGGATAGGAGGTTTCCCTGCAATAGGGAAAATACAACGGAATGTTGTTGGGAAAGGGTGGGATCTCAGAGTCTAAGCCGGCACAGGTGAGTGACATTCCTGTCCCTCACAGGTTGGCCAAGAAGAAGAAAACAGGCAAGAAGAAGAAGGTGAAGGCTGAGGAGGTGATGAGCAGCCCGGCCCCCACAGCGCCCGAGGCCAGCGGGGACAGCGGCGTCAACGGGCTCAGTGACCGGGAGGAGCCGCCCAGGGACCTGCACGGGCCGGAGGAGGGGGGAGAGCGCCCGGCCCTCGGGCAGCTGGCCCTGCACATCCCCGAGATGAAGGACACGTCCATGGAGAGCCTGGGGCAGCCCCTCAGCAAGGTCATGGACAGGCTCAACGGGCAGCTGGACCCCGGGGGCTGGAACGCCCCCCTGGAGCCCCCCGGGCAGCCCTTTCGGACCGGCACGCCAGGGGAGACCCCGGATGGATCGTCCTCTGGCGACTTTAGCGAGGGGATTTCAGCCCCCATGGACTTCTACCGATTTACCGTCGAGAGTCCAAACGCTGCTGCACCAGGTGGTGGCCACCATGACCCTCCAGGGCCTGGCCAACCGCCACATGTTTCTGGTAGCCCTGAGGCTCCTGAAGAAGAAGAAAGCAGAGAGAGAGAAGCAGTTGGGGCAGTAGAGGAGTCTGGAAGGGCGAGTGATGAACCCCAAACTGGCCAGACAGAAACCACCAACGCCCAGGCTCCCAGTGAGCCCAAGAAGGAGCAGCCCAGCCCTTCCCTGAGCAGTGCTGAGGACTCTGGGGTGGAGGAGGGGCAGGGCAGCCCCTCGGAGCTGACCCATCCCTCCGAGTTCAGGTGAGGATGGGTTTGCTCAGCAGGGAGAACATCTTCCAAACAATCTTCAGCTCAAGCTGGTGCTTTCCTCTTTGTCCTCAGTTTGGGGAGCAAAGCCCATCCTTTTCCAAGATGAAAAGGAGGCACAGGGGGTCAGGAGGAGACGGTCTTGGGGGAATGACAAGTGCCCAAATCATGGACATGCTCAATAAGGAAGGGGATTGCCCTTCTTGGACTCACCCAGCCCCACATCCGTGTCCATCCTCTGCTGTCTCTCTCCACAGGGTGGATAACAACCATCTCCTCCTGCTGATGATCCACGTCTTTAGGGAGAACGAGGAACAGTTATTCAGGGTAAGGGGGTCACCAGGGATTGAAGGACCAGCTCTGTGCCTGCATCAGCCCAGGGCTGAGAGCTCTTTTGTCTCCGTGCAGATGATCCGAATGAGCACCGGGCACATGGAGGGGAACCTGCAGCTGATCTACGTCCTGCTGACGGATTGCTACGTGTACCTGATCCGGAAAGGTACCCCATCCCAACAGCCCCTGGGCTCAGCAGCAGGGAGGGAGGCTTGTCCATGAATTGGGGCAGCACAGCTCCCTGCCTTCACTGCCAGTTCCCTCGTGTCCCGGTGGGGGGCTCAGGCTGGCCTGTCCCCCGGGAAGCGCTGGGACACACGTCCCTCAGCTCTGTGCTGCCTGGGACACGGCTCGGTTTGCAGGTCCATCGCTGCTGCTGCTGCCAGGGGGGTCCTTTGCCCCCCTTCACGTGGCTCTCTGTGTCTGTGCCAGGGGCAGCGGAGAAGCCGTACATGGTGGAGGAGGCCGTGTCCTACAACGAGCTGGATTACATCTCGGTGAGCAGATGGGGAGCAGGAGGGAGCTGGGGGTCAATCCTCACCTGTCTGAAGGATGAGGGTGCCAGGAGCGTCACAGTGGAGTGTGCTTGTGTCCCTGGGGAGAGTTTTGGCCAGTGAGTCTTTGGGAGAGCTGGAAGTGATCCCCCCTCAAATGCCACCTCTGTGGGTGCCCACCTTGCTTGTATCTTCACGTGGGCAGCGGAGTGACCCCTGACCCTCTCCCCAGGAGCCGGGTCCAAGCCTGCTCCATTGCCCCTCGTGCCATGCCTGGCTTCCCTAACCCTCCCTGTGTGGCACAGGTGGGGCTGGATCAGCAGACAGTGACCCTGGTGTGCACCAACCGGAGGAAGCAGTTCCTGCTGGACACCGCCGATGTGGCTCTCACCGAGTAAGCGTGGGGACAGAGCCCTGGCCAGCCCCTCAGGCGTGGGACACTGCAGTGACAGCCCTCCATGACAAAGTCCTGACACCACTGGGGGTTTGGGGTTGGTTTGATGCCACTGGCTGAACCCTGCAGGCAGCTGGAATTGCCTCAGGCATGGATACACCCAAAGTATCTTCCCTGGATAAACCCAGCAGTCACCCTGTCCCTCAGGCCGAGCCTCGGGGGTCTGGGCAATGCAGACCCACGTGTCCCTTGTGTCACTTGGGATGAGCAGGGACGAGCTCTTGAGTTCCAAGGCACATCCCCAGGTCCGTGTGGTCAGCTCAGGGACGTAGGACAGCTGATGGTCATACTGGGATCTGTCCTGGGATGTGTCCACAGCCCTGAGATTAGCTCAGTTGGTTACAGCGGGGTGCTCATAATGCCAAGGGGTCTATCCCAGCACGGGCTGTTTGCATAAGAGTTGGACTTGATCCTTTGGGTCCCTTCCAGCTCAGAATATTCTGGGGTTCTGTGAGCTCCTTTCTGGAGTTCAGGCTTTGCAAGCCCCTGGCACCTCTGGTCTGTGGGTTGATTTTGGGACCCGTTGGTCTGGAAGACCGGAGGCCCACAGTGAAGGGGAGGTCCTCGGGCACCAGAGCGTGTGAGGGAGATGAGGGGCTGTTTGCCCTGGCCTTGTCAGAGATCCCTGCCTCCCTCTCAGGTTCTTCCTGGTCTCCCTGAAGTCAGCCATGATCAAAGGGTGCCGGGAGCCCCCGTACCCCAGTATCCTCACGGATGCCACCATGGAGAAGCTGGCGCTGGCAAAGTTCGTGGCGCAGGAGTCCAAGTGTGAGGTGGGTTTGGATACCGCCACCATCCCCACGGGTGCCGATGGCTCACCGGGCACTCCCCTGACTCCTCCTGCTCCTCGCAGGCCTGTGACGTGGTGGTGCGATTCTACGGCCTCGTTCACTGGGAGGACCCCATGGATGAGGCGCTGGGACCTGCCAGCAACAGCGGCTCCTCCGGAGAAAACGCCGTCACCAAGGACGGCATCCTGCACTACAAGGCTGGGACCTCCTACCTGGGCAAGGAGCAGTGGAAGACCTGCTTCGTGGTGCTCAGGTGGGTCAGGGGCAGCCAGGGCCCGGTGGAGAAGGTGCTGGGAGCACTTTGCTGCATGGCAGGTGCTGAGAACCCATCTTGTCACCTGGAGGGCCAGAGCCACCAGCTCTGGGTGCCCAGCAGCAGGAACGTGACCCCACGGGGCTGTGTGGGTGAAGGGCAGGGCAGGGCTGGCCATGGGACCAAAGGCAGGGGATACCAGAGCTGAGCTGACTCCGGTGACCCTCTCTCTCATCTTCCCAAATGGCAGCAATGGGATCCTGTACCAGTACCCGGATCGCACCGACGTCACCCCTCTGCTCTCCATCAACATGGGGTAAGCGGCTGGTGGGACGGGGCACCCAGACTCAGGGGGACTTGGGGCACTCAGACTGGGGATCTGGGGAGCAGGAGCTGCTTGGGATGTCTAGGGAGGTGTTCTGGGGCAGATCATGACCTACCCCAATGCTGCAGGACTCCCTGCTTGCTCCTGGCTGGAGCCAGGTTTAGAGGGAGATGGCCTCATTTCCTCCTAGTTTTTGAACACTCGAGCCCACCCTTGGATGGGGAATTGGCCTCTGAAGGTGACACACCCCTCCAAGAGCCCTTCTGGGAGACCCCCTGTGCTCAACTCCAGCCCTCCCACAGTACACAGACAGGCCATCCTTGGAGCAATCCCAGGGGATGTCACAGATGGGACACGAGTGTTTGTGGGGAAGAGGGCTGAGGTGCTGCGCAGGGAGGGCAGGCAGAGGCTGTTTTTGGGCTGGTGCTGGCACATCCACCCCCCTGATCTCCATCCTCCCCTCTCTCCCAGCGGCGAGCAGTGCGGGGGATGCCGGCGCTCCAACACCACCGACCGGCCCCACTCCTTCCAGGTGATCCTAACGGACCGGCCCTCCCTGGAGCTGAGCGCCGACAACGAGGAGGACATGGCGGACTGGATGCAGTACTTCTGCCAGGCTGTCTCCAAAGGGGTGAGCCGGGGACGGGTCCCAGGAGTGAGCACTTCCACCCCCTCCTTTGCCTGGAGCCCCTTTGGAGCCGCCGAAGGGAGCAGGGATGCCTGGCAGGGATGGAACAGGCAGATTGACCCCGAGCCAGGAGAGCTTCCCCACGGGGCACCCCACTGAGATGGGGGCTCCACCGTGCCAGACCTTAACCCCCCTTTCCCCACCCCGTGCAGGTGATCCCCCAGGGTGTTGCCCCCACGCCTTGTGTTCCCTGCTGCCTCGTGCTGACGGATGAGAAGGCTTTCACGTGCCACGAGGACTGCCAGACCAGCTTCTTCCGCTCGCTGGGCACCGCCGAGCTCACGGACATCGCCGCTGTCTCCACGGAGGCTGGCAAGGAGTACTGTATCCTGGTGAGCCTGGGGCTTGGGACAGGCTGGCACAGGGCTGGGTGAGGGGCCAGTGCTGACACCCGGCCTCTCTCTTGGTGTTCAGGAGTTTGCTCAGGACAGCAAGGAGTTCCTGCCCCCCTGGGTCCTCTATTTTAGTTGCACTACAGAGCTGGAGAGGTTCCTGTCGGCGCTGAATGCCGCGTGGAGGAACATCTACCAGGTGAGCACGTGGGGATGCCTCACACCCTTCATCCAGTGAGGGAGGGCAGAGGGGTGAATTTGTCCCTGCAGGGTGAACCCAGCTTTCCCACGAAGGGCAGGAGAGCCACAGAGCTCCTCCATTGTCCATATAAGCACAGGATGGGGGATTTGGAGCCTGGCAGGACAAGCCACAAGCATCCCGTGCTGGCAAAGGGAGTGGGAGGGACCCGGGGCAGCCCATGTTTATGACACGGACAATCCGTTTCGTGTGGATTTGAGGTGATTTTACAGCAAGAGGGAGAAGTGACTGTTGTCCATTGCCCTCCTGATGCCCCACACGTGTGTTCCAGGTCGAGCTCCTGCACAAGGCCATCCTGGACGCCGCTGTCAAGAAGAAGTGCGAGGACGCCCAGAGCCTCATCGACAGCGCGTGGCAGCGCAGCGACAGCCTGTGCCGCGGCCGGGCCGAGCGGGACCCCTGGTGCTGACCCTGCCCGGGGACGACAGCTCATGGGGGCCCATCCTGGGGGGAAGCAGGGCCTGTGTCTGGCCAATGGCACCCCAAACACTCCTGCCACCGCTCAGTCCCCAGCAGGGACGTGCCTGCAGCGTGGACCCCGCGCCCACTGCCGAGCCAAGGACGTCCAGCACGTTTTGGGAGCAGCCGGACTCTTCTCCACCTGCGCCTTCCTCCTCGTCCAGCTGCCACAGGGCAAAGAATTTGCCTTTCATGGAATAATGTCCCACTAGTAGTGAGGGAGAGGGTGGGAGTGGGGTGGGCTGGGATGAGCATCCCCCCGTTGTGGCGGGGAGCAGGACTGAGGACTTGTTCATTTTAGAACAGGGTCGGGGTGCGGAGGGGGCGAGACGGGAACACTCAGTCGCTACCGTGCATGTTTTGTTGCTCATACAATCACCGAGGATGGCACTGCTGCACCGCCTCCTCCTCCTGGAGAACCCACCCGGGGCCTCTCGACATCACAGAGCCACTCTCAGCCTGTCCATGAGGTTTGAGGCTAAGGAAGAAGGAACGGGGCCAAAAATTTGGCCTTAAAACATCCCAGCGTGGTTTTAGGAGAGCTCAGAAGGCGGTTTGAGGTTTGGACGCCGGTCCCGTGTGCCGGGGAGGGGGTGAAGAGATGGAGTCCCATGTTCTTCAGGCGTCCCGAGGGACGTTTTCACGTGGCTGCCACCGAACACATCCCCACCTCCTCGGTTCCCGCACCCGAGGCCGGCACGGACCCGTCGCCGCTTGCGCTCCACAGCGAGCACTTTGGGGCACAACCCCAGCTTTTAAATAATAATAAGAATAATTATAATAATAATAATAATAATAATCCAGAGACCTTCTGATGTAATATAAGTTCACGGGGCCTTTTTCTGGGAGGAAACGTACGTGACTGAATGTATATGTACATACATCTGCTTCCTTTCCCCCCTCCCCAAATAAATAGTCATTGGTAACTCAGCTTTGGCCCTGTGACACATTCCGGCACCCAGGGCTGTTCCTTGTCCTGTTGTCACTTTGGAGCCTGTGGAATTGCTCTGGGGCAGGACCTGGGGCTGCTGTTCCTTGTCCTGTTGTCACTTTGGAGCCTGTGGAATCGCTCTGGGGCAGGATGCTGAACCCCAGTGGTGCTAACCCTGCGCTGGGGCACGTTCTCTTTTTCAGTTGGCATTTATCCACCAGGACAGAGAGTCTGGATGCTCTGTCCCCGTTTATCCCCAGATCCAGGAGATATTCCTAGTCTAGACAAGAAATAAACAGCCATGGGGCCAGCCCCCAGCATCACCCCCCTTCCCTGTAAACCCTCCCTCTCCTTTCGTGATCAAAGAAGGGGTGTTGGGAGTATATCAAGGACGGGGGAGCCATTGGGATGGGGAGGAGTTTGGGTGTTACACCTCCCCACCCCCTCAGTAAACCACGGCAGTGCCTCGGCCATGGGGTGAAAGAGGTCCCAGGGGGTCACTGTGCAGCCCTAAAAATAGGACTCCGGGGCGGGGGGGAGGGACACCGACACCCCCACACACCCCCGCAGCTTTTTGCCCTGAGAAGCTCCAATTTCAAAGCATTTCGGCGACCCCGGGAGGGATCAGCGGCGGGAGAGGCGGGTGAGACCCCCGCGAGCCCCCGAACCGCGGCCGCGAGGGCAACGAACCCGCCGGTCCCGTCCCTGCCCCGGGCCGGCCGCGGGGCCGGGGGGGGCTGCGTGGGCACCCCAGAGCCGCCCTGCCCCAGCTTCTCCCAGTTCTATCCCGCCCTTTCTTTTTTTTTTTTTTTTTTTTTTTTTTGTGCCTGTTTTTCCCTGTTTGCGCCGGGGCAGCCCCATCACGTGAGGCCGGGCCGGGCTGGACGCGGCTGCCGGGGCGCTTCGGTACCGGGGGAAAAGGGGCTGGACAGGCACCCCCAGCCCCGACCTTTGCCCCACATCCCTTCCCCAAAGCGGGGGCTGGATTTGGGGAGGGGGGGCCGACGTTGGTTCGCGGGAGGCGGCGCTCGCTCCCCCCCCGGCTCGGTGTGTTTTTCGCCGCGGTCGCTCGGGGAGGTGGAGCCGGGGCCGGCCCCGCGGGCAGGTGCCGGATGGCGACGGGAGCCCGCGCCCCCCGCCCCGGATCCCCCTCCCCGCAGGAACTCCCCGCCAAGAGCAGCCCCCCGGCCAAGGGGGTGCCCCCGGCCACCGACCTGGTGCTGGGGGCCACCGCCGGCTGCCTGGCCTGCTTCCTCACCAACCCGCTGGAGGTGGTCAAGACGCGGCTGCAGCTGCAGGGCGAGCTGCAGGCCCCGGGCACGTACCCGCGGCCCTACCGGGGGGTGCTGCGGGCGGTGGGCGCCGTGTGCCGGGCGGACGGGCTGGGGGGGCTGCAGAAGGGCCTGGCGGCCGGGCTGCTCTACCAGGGGCTCATGAACGGCTTCCGCTTCTACTGCTATTCCCACGCCGAGGACGCCGGCTGGACGCGGTATCCCGGCGGCACCGTGGCCGCCGGGGCCGTGGCGGGGGCGGTGGGAGCCTTCGTGGGCAGCCCCGCGTACCTGGTGAGTGCTGCTCTGCCCCCACGGACCCCCGTGTGTGTGTGAGGGGGGTGTTTTGGGGAAACACACCCCCCTCCCAAAAAGGTTTGGCATCCTGGAGCTCGCTGCATCCTATAAACTCCGTCTCTGGTGCATCCCTTCTCCCTCTGCTTTGCTTCACCTCCCCCCCCCCCCCCAAAATGTAGGGCTGCTCTGTGCATGTTCTCCCACTGCAGTCTCCCACAAATCCTCCCCCCCCGAAACCCACAGAACTGCCCCATAAGGAAAAGTTCCCAAAAGAAATTTAGGGTGTTTCCCCCCATCCCCCTTTTTAGGGGGTCTCCCCAGTTTTTGGGGTTGCAGAGTCCCAGCATTGGGTGTTTGCAGGGTCCCTTTGCCCGGGGGTGGGAGGCGTTCAAAGCCTGGAGGTGCCACTTGGCAACACATCTGTGCCCCCCACATCTGTCAGAGGAGCTGAACCCCCCAAAAAATGTGCTGAGAAGAGATGGGGGGACTGCAGCCGGTCCCAGTGGGGGCTGAAGGGGGTTTTGTCACCTGGCATTGTCCCCCCCAAGGTCAAGACGCACCTCCAAGCCCAGACAGTGTCGGCCATGGCTGTGGGCTACCAGCACAACCATGAGGTGAGTGGGGACGGGGTCGGGCTGGGGGGGCACCGAGGATATGGTGGCACCTTGTCTGTGCACGCTCCAGGCCCCAGCGGGGACGATGCTATTTTGGTCAGCAGGAATTTAAAGCTGTTGTTTGGCCGCTTGGCCCCGTAACGACGCTATAAATAACGGCGTGAGGACAGAGGGGGTGTGACGGGCACGTGGGGCCGGGACACCGAATCCGGACCCCCCTGCGGTGCCTTCAAAGCCCCGGTGGCTTCGAGTCCCCAACAACCCAACGTGGCTTCGGACGCCGGGGTGGGAAGTTTTGCCAGGGTGGGAAATTCTAGCCGCGCGTGGGACGCGCCATTCCCCGTCTCTCCCCGATTTCAGAACATCGCCGGCGCTTTCAGGAGCATCTACCGGCAGCACGGGGTGGTGGGGCTGTGGCGGGGGGTGACGGGCGCCATCCCCCGCGTGACCGTGGGCTCGGCCGTGCAGCTCGCCACCTTCGCCTCCGCCAAGGACTGGGTCTGCGAGCGCCAGGTGAGGGGACCGCGCCGGCCCCGCCGCCGCTCGCTCGGTGCTCGGGCCGGGCTGACCCCGGCGCTCCCCGCAGTGGTTCAGGAAGGGCAGCTGGGCGGCCGTGCTGGCGGGGGGGATGGTGAGCAGCGTGGCCGTTGCCGTGGCGATGACGCCCTTCGACACGATCAGCACCCGCCTCTACAACCAGCCGGTGGACGCCGAGGGCACGGTAAGGCCGTTCCGGGTAGAGGGGACGCGCGGCTTTTCCCGGGATCGCGGCTGGCAGGAGTGCGCAGCCGGCTCCTCTCTCCCCAGGGCAAGCTCTACCGGGGCTTTTTGGATTGTATCCTGCAAATCTCCAACAAAGAGGGGCTGCTGGGCTTGTACAAGGGCATCGGCGCCGTCTACCTCCGCCTCGGCCCCCACACCGTCCTCAGCCTCTTCTTTTGGGACAAGCTCAGGGACCTGGTGCGGCACCAGCAGCTCCCGGGGCCGTAGGATGGGCTCCCACCACCACCAAAGACATTAATAAAGGGGTTTTTCTATTTTCGGCGTCGTTTCGGGGTCTTTGGGGTGGTGCAGAAGGGGGGACGGGACCTGAAACGCTGCGATGCCTCGGCGTGAACGGCAGTGCTGAGGTGGAGGTGGGCAAAGGTGCTGGTGGTCCCCACGCCCCTCCACGTGCATCCCGTCTCTGCCTTCCTCTCCTCGCCCTAATTTTCACCTCCACGGGGCAGCTGGAGCTGTGGCCGGAGCAGCTGAGCTCCAGCTGCCCCGGTTTGCCCCAGCAATGATTTACTAGCCCGGAGGGGCTCCTCCCAACCTCCGCCCCGCGGACCTTGGAGCCGGGGCCTGGCTGTGCGTGCCGTGGCTCCTCTCCATCGAAAATGTTCTCCCTGGGGTCCTGGCTGCCGGCATTCCCCGGGCTGGCCTGGGGCTGGGCACTGCTGGATGCATTCCTGCAAGGTGAGAACGCTGAGGGTGGCACGGGGGCAGCTCGGGGACGGGCCAGAGGACACGGGTGACCCGCTGCTGCCTTTCCCGCAGGGCTGGTGGGTGCCTGTGCCGTCTCGGTGCTCTGCAGCCTCCTGAAGGTTTATCTCTACATCCAGTGCCTGAAGTAAGCGCCGCCCGGGGCGGGGGAGGTTGGTTTTGGGGATCAGATTCTGGGGTCTGCTTTTGGGGGGCGTGGCTCTTGGCACCCCCGGGGGTGCAGGGGAGGGGCTGAGAAGCACAGGGGGGATGTCTCTAGGGCTGTCACCCCCCCTTTTGGGTGACATCCCACCTGGCATTCAGCATTCCCCCCTCGCTGTCCGCAGTAACCCGGAGAGGCAGGCGGAGAAGGATGCGATCCGGGCGCAGCGGGCGGTGCTGGAGCCGCTGCATGTGCTGGTGCTGACGGGGGTGCTGGCCCTGGTGGGGTCCCGCGTGGCCGCGCTGGTGGTGCTGGAGTTCTCCCTGCGTGCCGTGTCCACCGTCCTGACCCTCGGCAAGGTGAGATGGGATGGGGGAAACCGGGGCACGGTGTGGAGGGAGCTGGGGGAATTGTGAATCCCTGGTGGATTTGTTCGGCCCCCATGGGGGATGGAGGGACTGTGGCGTGGAGGGTCCACTTTGCACATGAGCCCGGGGGGAAGAGCCCGATGGGCCCGGGCTGGGCACAGGGGGGGGCACAGGAACAGGGCAGGGCCCGTCCCTGTGCTGGGCACGGCCCGGGCACCTCCAGCCCCGGGGGCACCGCTGGGACCCTCCGGACAAGGAGGACACGGAGGGGCTGGAGCGAGTGCAGGGAAGGGAACGGAGCTGGGAAGGGGCTGGAGCAGCAGGAGCGGCTGAGGGAGCTGGGGGGGCTCAGCCTGGAGAAAAGGAGGCTCAGGGGGGACCTTCTGGCCCTGCAATCCCTGACAGGAGGGGGGAGCCGAAGGGGTCGGGCTCTGCTCCCAGGGAACAGGGACAGGAGGAGAGGGAACGGCCTCCAGCTGTGCCAGGGGAGGCTCAGGCTGGATATTGTGGAAAATTCCTTAATGGAAAGGGCACTGGCGTTGGCAGAGGCTGCCCAGGGAGGTGGTGGAGTCCCCGTCCCTGGAAGTGTTCAGTAGGAGTGTGGATGTGTCACCTGGGGACATTTTTAGTGGTGGACGTGACGGTGCTGGTGGGATGGTTGGACTCGCTGGTCTTGGAGTCTTTTCCCACCTCACCGACTGCACGATCCCACGAACCGCCGGCGACTGACGGAGCCGTCCGGTCCCGCAGGGCGCCCACAGCAGCCAGCTGTACCTGCTGTGCCAGTACTCGCTGGGCTGCGGCGTGTCCTGCGGCCTCAGCTTCCTGCTGGAAGGGGCTCCCCACCGGACCTGGAACCTGCTGCTGGCGGCGGGGCTGGCGGGGCTGCTGGCGCTGCAGGGCCAGCGCCTGGCACGGCACGTGTGTGCCCTGTACGGGCTGCACAGCCGGGCGCGCTACTGCGGGCTCTGCATCCTGCTCCTCTCCGACGGCCACCGCATCCCGGCGCTGCTGCGCCGAGCCCTCGGCCTGGCCTTCGGCGTGGCCGGCCTGGCGGCCGTGCAGCTCATCAACAGGGATTTCCTCTCGGCCGCCGAGGCCGCGCGGTTCTGGACCCCGCTCACCATCTGCTACGCCCTGCTGGTGGTCTACATGCAGGGTGGGAGAGGGGCTCGGGGTCACGGGGGGCGTCAGAGGGTGGGGGATCCCGGGAATGGGGCGGTGTGGGGCGTTTTGGGGCCATATGGGGGGTTAATATGGGGCATCCCATGTATTGGGTTTGGGGTGAAGGGGCAGTGTCAGAGAGAGGGGGATCCTGCTTATGGGGACTGCCATATGCAGGATGGGGGTGTATGGGGTATCCCAGGGGTGTATGGGGGGTGTGTGGGGTATCCCAGGGGTGTATGGTGGGTGTATGGGGTATCCCAGGGGTGTATGGGGTATCCCAGGGGTGTATGGGGGGTGTATGGGGTATCCCAGGGGTGTATGGTGGGTGTATGGGGTATCCCAGGGGTGTATGGGGTATCCCAGGGGTGTATGGGGGGTGTATGGGGTATCCCAGGGGTGTATGGTGGACATATGGGGCATCCCATGTATTGGGTTTGGAGTGAAGGGGGGAATGTCACAGCATGGGGGATCCTGTATATGGGGCAGTATGGGGTGTTTTGGGGGAGGGTGGGGCATCCTAGGAGTGTATGGGGGGTATGTGGGGTATCCTGGGGATGTGTGGTGGATTTATAGGGCATCCCATGTACTGGGTTTGGGGCGAAGGGGTGTGTCAGAGAGTGGGGCATCCTGTGTATGGGGGGCATTTTGTGGGTGTATGGGGCTGTTTGGGCATTTTGGGGTTGTACGGGGGGTATATGGGGTACCCCACATACTGGGTTTGGGGTGAATGGAGGATGTCAGAAAGTGGGGGATCCTGTATATGGGGCAGTATATGGGGTACTTTTGGGGGTGCATGGGGCTGTATAGCCCCTTGTGGGGCCAGGGAAGGCACAGTGTCCCCCTGGATGGGTCAGGGGAGGGCACAGTGTCCCTGTTATGGCTCTGGGGAGGGCACGGTGTCCCCCTGGATGGGTCAGGGGAGGGCACGGTGTCCCCCGGGTGTCCCCAGCGCCGTGTCCCCGCAGAGGAGGCCCGGCAGAGCGCGGATGGGGGGCCGGTGTTCCGGACGGTCCTGGTGCGGATGGGCGGCCTCTTCATCCTCCTCCTCACGGTGGGCCGATGGAGCGACATCCTGCACGTGCTGGTGTCGCTGCTGGGGGAGCTGTGGTGCCTGCTCCGCGCCGGGGTCCTGCTGCAGTCCTGCCGCAGCCAGGTGAGCCGAGGGGCACCGCCCGGGGCCGCCAGTGCGGGGTGAGGGCCGGGGGCAGCCCTGGGGACACGGCGAGGGGCCTTTCTGCTTCTCTTCTCCCTGCTCCCTTAGGATTCCAGCCCGCAGCCTCCCTGGGACAGACAGCTGGGATCCGGATCGGAGGAGACGTCTGGATGAGCCGCGGGGTGTACCCAGACGGCAGAGACTCGGGGTGGCTTTGCCTGGCACCCCCAAAATCCTCCCCGCGGGGACTAAGGAAAAAAAGCTCCCAGAGGGTGCCCGACCCCGTCCCATGGGATGGAGGAGGTCGGGGGGGAAGACTCGTGTGGCCCCTGGTTTTTGGGGACTCTGTGAGGTCGCAGCACTGCTGGAGTTTGTTCCCTGGTCCCACTGGGATCGCGGGATGCTGATGGATGTCCCGTCCTCACCGGCTGCAGGGCCACACTGTCACAGTGCAGGGGCTCCAGGGGGGCCCCAAATCTTGGAAAATAAAGTTTTTTCCAGCAAAATCCGTGGCCAGAGCCAGGTGGGGTCCTGTTGTGCCAGAGAGGGGCTCGGGGATGGCCGTGGTGCAGCTCTTGGGAGGAGGTGGGTGGTGCAGCTCCTCCCTGGAGAGGGAAACTGAGGCTCAGAGCGGGGGTCACCCTCTGGCTGGGGGGTGTCCTCACCGTGGCTGTGCCGTGTCAGGGGGCAGTGAGTGAGCTCTGGGAACGTGGGGTGCAGTTCTGGCTGCCTGGGCATGAGTCCCAAAGGATGGGGGGAGCAGAAGGGGGGTGGGGGTGTTGGGAGCATCCTGGGGGCAAAGAGGGGCACCCAGGGCTGTTTGGGGGTATATGGGACATCCTGGGGCTCTGTGGGGGCACACTGGTGTCCCAGGGGTCCATAGAAGCAGTATGGGACATTTTGGGGGTGTATGGAGTTGCGTGGGGGCCGCTGGGAGTGCCTGGGGATGTGTAGGGATGTCGGGGGTTTCTTGGGGGTCCGTGGGGTCACCAGGGGCACGTGGGGCTGTAGTGGGACACAGAGGCACCCCGGGGATGGGGGTAATGGGGCACCCTGAGGGTGCCTGGGGCAATCGGGGGAGCTCAAGGGACAGACTGGGGGAGGGGGTCATCCCAGAGGACAGAGGGGCCATAGGGCAGCCAGATGGCACCGTGGGGACATTTGGTGCACCCTTGGGTCCACGAGGCACCCTGAGGTCCCATGGAGCCCTTTGGGGTGCATGGAGGGGTCAGGGGGTGCGTGGGGCACCCCAAGGACCTGTGAGGCACCCCAGGGTGCACCGGGCACCCTAAGGACATGTGTCCCCCCGCCTTCCCCGGCCCGGGACTGTGGGGCAGGCGGGGGGAGGAGGAAGAGAGGAGGAGGAGGAGGGAGGAAGGGGCGGTGATGCCGGGCGGCTCTGCCTCCCCGCTGCCCCCGCCGCGCCCGCGGAGCGCACGGAGGGACCCGCACCGGCTCCCCAGGTACGGGACAGGGCCGGGGACAGGGCCACCCCCCGAGGGGCTGCAGGGCCACCTCGGGGCAGGCGACATCCCCCCCCCCCCGGGCAGGGAACCTCCCCCTGCAAGGTACGACCTTCCCAGGTAGGGAACTGGGGCCACCCCCAGGTAGGGACCACCCCATGTGCAGGATTGGGGACCCCCTAAAGAGGGGACAGGGGACACCCCAAATGGGACAGGGGAGCCCCCCTAGGTGATGGGATAAGGACGGCAGAGCCATCCCGGGATGGGACAAGCGGACCAAGAGCCACCCCTAAGGAGGGGATTGGGGACACTCCCAGGGAGGGGACGGGGTCCCCCTGGCAGGGGGTCGTGGGGGGCCCCCGCCCCATAGGGGACAGGGCACAGCCAGGTAGGGAAAGGGGGCTGTGGGGCTGCAGGGTGAGAGACAGGGGATAAGTGAGGGGGACTGCAAGGCCACCCCCCAGGTCAGGGACAAGGGGACAGTGGGACCACTGGACGGGGGAGACAAAGGGACACCAAGTGCTGTGTCCCCCCACCCCATCCCTTTTTCCTTGGGCATCCTCACAGCACCCTCGGAGAGGTCCCTGGGACAGGGAACAGAACTGGGGGACTGCTGTAAAGGGCTGTGCCCCATCCCAATTTTGGGGGCTTGGGGATGCCCCAAAAGTGGCCCCTCATCGATCCCACCGGAGCCCCTACCCCAGGAGATTTTAGGGAAGCCAGGGGGGCCGTTTCTAATGTGGCCTCAGCCACCCCAAACCAGGATGGAGCTACGTGGGGAGGGGTGGTAACCCCATAGAAAGGGGGCAGGACCCCCATTACTGCACCCCTGGAGCCTCGACCAGCCCGACGGCCCCTGTTTGGGGGGCACTCGGGGGGAGCTGCCGTGGGGCCGCCGGGATCCCGTCAGCCCCGGCACAAAGAGGAATGCGACGAGCACATGGTTCCCATTAACCCCGGAGAAATCTTTTTTTTCTTTCTTTCTTTCTTTTTCTTTTTTAGGTTGTTTGGGTTTTTTTAAAGAATATCCTTTTTCCTCCCTAATTTTCCGCAGCTCGGCTGGGGAGGAGGAAAAGCGGCGGCTCCGGAGGGTGAGGATTTGGGCGCGGGCCGGCAGCGCCGGAGCCCGGCCGGGGTTTCGCCGGTGGGGAGGGAGGGGAGGAGGGAGAGAAGCGCTCGGGGTTCTTTTTCCTCTTTAATCCCTTTCCTGCTTGAGTCAGAGGCTGAAGTCACCGGCGGGAACATCCCGAAGCTTTCCCCCCACCTCGAGGGGAACTGGCTGCCCCCTGAGAGGATGTGCTGATCCCCATGAGCAGGATTTTGGGGGAGCGGAGCCCCATGAGACCGGGCAACTCATCACACAGGTATTTTTCAAGCTGCTGATTCACCTTAGGGGTGAATCCTGCTTCACCGATGCAGTGCCGTGGCTAAAGCCCCTCCAAACCATTCCATTTGGGAAGGGGAAGCTTTGTCCCGGCTGTTTTTCCCATTGGGAAGTTGAAGAGCCAGCCCTGTTCCTTCCTGAGCGGGGTTTATCGGGGTCAGGCGCATCCTGCCAGGGCTATGCTGGGGGCTGTGTCGGTGACAGGGACGTGGTGGTTCAGAGCACTGTGCCTCAGTTTCCCCACCTGGAAAAATAAAGGGGTTCCACTGAGCTGGAAATGATTAGCTGGGAACTGGGGGCAAGGAGGGAGGGACTGGGGATGTCGAGACACTCCAAAAAAGGGTTTGCAAAAAAGGCAAAGTCCTATCGCAACCCCATTTTTAAGAGGAAAGGTGGGGTTTTTCCTGCTGCCCACAGGGACTATAATCCCAGGTGGGAGCACTAAGAGGAAATAAAGGGTGTTGAAATGCTTATAAAAGGGCGGGATTTGGCCACAGAGGCGTGAAAATGGGAGATTCCGGCTGCTGCTTCACCAAGACCCTTTGCCCTGTGTCCTCCCAGGCACAGACCATTTACTGCCGTGACGTGGGCCGTTCGTTCCTTCTCCCTTTCCGGGAGGAGGGAGGCGGGCTGATGCCGAAGGGCAGCACGGCTGCAGGAGCTGCTGGGGCGCCTGCGAGCTTTACCTTATTTTCCCTAAAATCAACCCCAGGTCCGGCCCTTCCGTGGCTCCAGAGATGCTGCCAGGGAAGGCAGAGAAGAGGATGGCTTCGTCCATCTTCATCACTCTAGTGCCACCACGGAGGGACGTGGCCACCAAGGAGAAAACCCACCAGGAGCCAGAGCTGGATGGCACTGAGGATCCCAGCACCCACCGCCCCCCGAGCCCGCTGTCGCCCCCCACGCTGCCCAACGGAGGTGAGGGGTGTCCATGGGGGGCTGCGAGCGGTGCCGAGAGGATGATGATAGTGCTGAGGATGCTGTGGAGATGCTTTGCTAAAGGACACGCAGGCAGGACGGGATGTTGTGGGGGGGTTTTGGGGGGGTTATTCCCAAAATCCCTGCACCCATCCCGGGATGGATCCGGCTGCCAGGGAAGGGCTGAGTTTGCTCTCCATTGCCAGGCACTTATCGGTGCTGTTTGTCCCCTCAGTCGGGACGGCGTTTGCTTTTGGGGCAGGTCAGTAAGCGCAGCTGCAAAGCTGTCGGGGCGTTGTTGCGACAGGGTGTTATCATGGTGGGACATTATCGCTCCCCTAAACCCCCCACATCTGTCTTTTGCTGCAGAAACCCACCCAACTGTGCCTGTGCCTTCATTCCCGCCGGTCCTCATCCTCTCCGAAGCCCCCCAGCCCTTGTCTGCAGAGTCGCTGTGTCCGGCACTGCAGCAGCTGGACCTTGCGGCACCCGCCACCCTCCAGGTGAGGATAATGGGGTGCAGACCCCCCAGTGCCTCAGTTTCCCCACCTGCAGGAGCACAGATAACATGGCTTCACCTTCCCCTGCTCTGCAGGCCCCCTCCTCCTTCCCTGCTGAATTAAAGCCGCCCAAGCTTTGCCAGGTTCAAGCGGACAAGCCGCAGTGGCAGGATGCCAACGGGCACCCGGAGCGGGACAGCTCCAGAGGTAAGGGGGGAGGGACAAAGCTGGCACAGGCTCATCCTGAGTTCGGGAGACTGAGCCAGGCGGCTCCAAACCCATGTCCCTGCTTCCCACAGACATCTGTGCCTTCTGCCACAAAGTGCTGGGGCCGCGGGAGCCGACGGTGGAGGCGATGCGGAAACAGTACCACCCTGGCTGCTTCACCTGCCGCACCTGCCAGCGGCTCCTGGCCGGGCAGCGCTACTTCCAGAGGGACGGGCAGCCCCTGTGTGACACCTGCTACCAGGTACCCTCCTCCCTCGGGTACAGCCAGCACCCTCGGGGCGGGAGCTGGCATCTCACGGCACGTGTTCCCCAAATCCCAGGCCACGCTGGAGAAATGTGCCAAGTGCCAAGGGCTGATCACGGAGCGCATCGTCCGTGCCCTGGGCAAGGCTTTCCACCCCGGCTGCTTCTCCTGCACCGGCTGCGGCCACGCCATCGGCACCGAGAGCTTTGCCGTGGATGAGCAGGGTGACGTGTACTGTGTGCCCGACTTCTACAGGTTGGCAGCGGGGGAGTGTCCCCCAGCTTGGGAGCTGGGGTTTGGGAGCTGGGGTTTGGGAGCTGGGCTGTCACCCCACAGGGCTCACACCACTCCTGTTTGCCCCCACCAGGAAATACGCCGCGGTCTGCAGCGCCTGCGAGCGCCCCATCGTCCCCTCTGAGGACAAGGACACCTACAAGATCGAGTGCCTGGGACGCAGCTTCCACGAGAGCTGCTACCGCTGCGAGGTACGGCCCTGGTGGGGCTGGGCCCCCCAAAGCTGGGTGGGGGGCACTGAGCCTTGGTTGGCATGGGGTCTGCAGCACCCGGGGTGACTTTTTATCCCACAGTTTATCTTGCAAGTGATGGGGATGGGGAAATAAATAAATAAATAAATCAGGTGGTGGTGGTGATGGTGCACCCAGCAGAGACCTTTGGCTTTGCAGGCTTTTGAACTGGTTTGTTGCTTTTTCCGAGCGCTGGTGGGTTTTGCAGGAACGCGGGATGTGATGCAACATGAGGACCCCCTAAAACATGCTGTGCCTTTCCCCTCTCACCCCCAGAGCTGCGGGACGCCGCTGTCCCCGGAGCTGACGGAGAATGGGTGCTACCCCCTGGACAGCCACCTCCTCTGCAAGTCCTGCCACATCCACTGGCGGAACGAGTCGTCCTGCTGAGGCCCCGCGGCCCACCCGTCTCTGTCGTCCAGTGCCAGACACCAGAAAGGGGGTGTTTTGAGGGTGACCCTGGGTGTCTGCTGCACCCCAAAATTCCTACAGAACTGGTGTTTTTATCTCCAAAACATACCGGGACCCCGACCCCCAGGGCTGGCCGGGGGAGCAGCGTGGATGTGTCCCGACACAGCCCTGCACTCACCATGAACATGAAATGGCCTGACAGAGCAGCAATGGCAGAGCAGAGCTTTTATTCTCTATTTCTTTTTTTAAACTCCTTTTTTAAGGCCAGTTTGGTTTTCTTGGGTGTTTCTTCTTCCTTCTTGAGCCTCTTTGGGGTTTCACTGAAATGTGTCTCTCTGTGGAGAGCGGGCACTGATTTAGTTACTCGCAGTTAAATAAAAACCCGAGTCTAAAAACTCGCATTCCTTTCATCCGCCCTGCATTCCAAACCTATCAAATCTGAGTTTAAAAATAAGGAAAAAAAAAAAAATCCACTTTTTGGATTTTATAGGCATGGCAAGTCAGGTCATTCAGATCCATAACAGTTGATTTTGAGGTACAGCTATTTGGCAGATGCCGCTGTCACCTGGGAGAGAGCCAAGGTTGATTTTTGGGGATGGATTTGGTATTTGGTGATCTTGTGGGGTTGATAAAAGGGTTTTGGGTGGTGTTTTGGGTTTTTTTTGCTGCCTGTCTGTCCTGGAGCCAGCAGAGGGCAGCTGGAGCACAAATTCCTCCATCAGGCAGCAAAACTCCAGCTAAATGCATCCAACAGCCCCTTTTCTGCACGTTATTCAGGGTAATACCACTCCGCCATCGGAAACCTTTTGATCTTCTCTTAGTCCAAGCCCCACACCAGCCAAAATTAGACCATTCCTCTGCATGTCCAACATCTGCACAACCGATGTCGCCAGCGCTCGGTGGTTTTGTTTGCGAGGGCGTTGCGAACCAGGCGGGGAAACATCTCAACTTTCTTCTTAACCAAAAGTGCTTAAAAAGCCACAAATCGAGAGCAGAAAATAGCAAGAGCATGTGAGATGATGTTTAATGCTTTCCTGATGGAAAGAGGGAGCTGGAAACAAAGAAAACCAGCACCAGAGCAGCAGCTCTGGGCTCCTGGGTCTCGTCCGACATCTCTCTGGCGCGTGCTGTATTTATGAATGAAGGGGTTAATGATGGTTAATTAATCACATCAACAACTATTTCCTGACAACTCTTCCCGTCTACAAAGCCGATTACTCAGCGTTCGTTAACGAGCGTCTCCGGCCCATCAATCAGCTTGTAACTTGCTATAAACAAATTTATAAATAAGATGTTAAAGTTGCCATTTGTCCCGGTCACGTAGGTTGGTGGCTTTGGGTCTGGTTGGGTGGGAACCTCGTGTCCCGTGCCGTGGAATTCCCATGCTCAAAGTCAGCTCTCTCTCTTTCCAAAGTTTGTCGTTCTGTGGGGGAAACCAGGCATCAACATGATACTAAAAAAAGTAAAAAGATGAGGTGGTGGCCAAGGGCAGCGGGAAAGGGAAGGCCCAGGAGTCGCTCTGTTTTGTGCAATAAGGTTTTTTTTCCAAGTAAGGTTTTTGGGGAGGATGGAAGTGCTGACGCTGAGAGGTGCTTTGGGTGTGTTATTCCAAGCTGTGCTATCCCTCCACAGAGGAATGGTGGGAAGGGGTTGGATATTTCCCCCACAAAGCAACTCAGGACGGGCTGTTGGCAGCGGGACTGCGGTGAGTTTTGGCTGGAGGGAGGCAGGGAAATGCTTTTACTGACATGAAGCCTTGGAGAAGGTCCTGGAAAGCGAGGAGAAAGGAAAGGCACAGCTGGAGAGTTTGGCGGCGCAACAAAGGGATGCAGGAATGGTCAGATTTGGCATGTTTTTCCAGGAGCAGAGGATGACAAGGGACAGGGATGGATGGACGTGGAGGTAAGAGGATAGAAGGCTGATCTAAGCCTTTCTCTGCCCGGATAAGGGAGAAGCGTTACGAGCCGAGACACGGGGAGCGTCATTAAGGAAAGCACAGCCCTGTGCTTTCCCTGGGGAGGATCTCGAGGAATTTCGAGCTCTGTGCAGGAGAGAGATCCTGCAGGGGTGAGGCTGCGGGAGCTGAGTCCTGTCCTGCTGCCAGGCAAACCCTCGCCGGCTGCGACAGCTCAGCCCATCCTCGAGCTGCTCACCCTGCCACGAGCACTTCTGCGAGCGCCCAGGTTTGCTGGAAAAAGTGAACCAAGCACTGCCCACGTGGAGCAATAGGATTTGGAGGGGCTGGGATTCCCCAAAGCCTTGTGGAGCCCCCCAAGACCACCCAGGTGTAAAAACCACGTGAGGTTTCTCATCATATCCCAGTGGGGGTGGACAAGGGCAGAGAGGATCCCACCCCTCCGAACGCCAGCGGCTGGGCCCTGCCCTTCCCTTGGCTGCTGGAATAAGGCCGGCAGTCCTTACAATCCCTCTTGGCAGGCTGAGGAGAGCGGGAAGGACCTGGCTGCCCTCCAAGGAGCAGCAAATGCAAATATTTCTTCACTCCAGGCTGGGTGCGGCTGCGGATAAAATTTCCTCGGGCTTTCCCAGCGAAGGCATCCGATATCCTACTCTGCTGCGAGGCCAAGTTGCTCCCGGGAATACAACGGTGCATCCCATAAAAAAAAAACCTCCCAATATTATCCTTCTGACAGCTTGGACTTTTAAAAAGAGGTTTTAAATTAAAGAAGGAGCTGCCAGGCATGGCTGTAGTGGTTTTAAATCAGTGGTTAAAGTGTTGCTTCATAGCAAAAAAAGACCTTTTTGCAGGTTTTGTTGGCAAATTGGAGATTTTCAGTGTGGCACAAGGAATGTGAGATGATAAAGGGAAAAGGCTGAAAAGTGCCTTTCCCTCCAGCATCCCCTCGGTCAGCTAGGAGAAATGGAAAAAGCAAAGGGAGGGATGAGCTGTATTCCTTGTGTGCCTTTGCAGTGCCATCACGACTTCCAAGGTGCTGGGAAGGAGCTGGAGCAGAAGGAAACACTGCAGGAAGGGAAACTGAGGCTGAAACAGTGACCAGGGAAAGGGTCTGCAAAAGGTGCTGGGAGCAGGTTGGGTGCTGGTTTTCTCGCATAGGATGGAAAGAGCAGCAGGAAAACTGGAGTTTTCCTCTGGACATCCCAGGTCAATGGCAGCCACATCCCAGCTGGCTCGCTGCTGTGTTGTTCTTCCCCACAGGGTGTTCAGATCTATTTCCTGCACTTTCCTGTCACCAACACAACCTAAAAATCGAACATTTCTTAAATGAAAAGTGGACTGATCCTGCTGGCTAAGAGACACAAGGGAAAACCAGCAGGGATTATGTTGGGACCAGCCAAGCCCTGGATTTCTCTGGCTTTATTATGCAGCACAGGTGGGATACATATTTAAAAAAAAAGGCAAAAAAAGCAATATTCTAATAGTCTCCTTTTTTTCCCCCCAGTTTTCCTTGCAAAAGCGAACCACCCACTGATGTAGTTTCAAAGCACATCAGTTTTGATAACATGAGGGAAAAGGGATGCAGGCTGATGCGCAAGCGCGTTACCAGGCTGCAAGTGCTACACTGCCTTATTTATAAAAAAAAAAAACAAACCAACAGATAAAAAGCCCAACCCACCCTATTTCTGAAAATAGACACAGAGCACACGCCTGCAAGTGGGGTTTTGTCATTTTGTATCCCAGATTTCCTTCATCATATCGGCAATTTACAGCATCCTGCAGCCTTATTTCCTGAAAATTAACAATTTTCACCCAGATTTGGCTTTGAGTAGTTGAAGTTACATCTTTATTTTGCTGGAGTGTCCAGTAGAGCCTGTGAGGTGTTTTATTAAAAAAAAACACGGGTATTTCTCACAGAGGTTATCCTGTTTGTCAAGGTGGCTTATTGACCTCAGGGATTTATCACTGGGAAAAAAGGTGGAGGAGAAGGATGAGGAATAATATATAAATAGTGGCAGCTTCAACCCCTGCAAAGGAGAAAAGTGGTGGAAAAGCAAAGGGTGCAGCATAAAATATAATAATCAATATATAAATACATAACATAATAATAATATAATAATGTATCTCCTAATTCCCCGTGCAGCTAAACTTTCCCTCACAGCCCAGCCTGGGGAATATACTTTAATCTCATTTACTGGATTGCTTCGTCAGAGGATGGATCTTCCTGAAGCGATCAGGCTCTGATGGGGTATTAAGGGCTATATGTTTTCTGAAGAAAAAGAGAGATTTGTGAAGAAAAAGAGAAATAAAGGCTAAAAGGAGGTTTTTAGCTGACAAAAGGAGGCGGCGGCCGGGGCTGCCCCTCACGGCAGCCTCAGGCGCTGCCCCCTCCCTGCCTCGCTTCACAAAATGGCCGCCCAGCGGGCCGGCCGTGTGAGGCGACAAAATGGCGGCGGGCGGGCAGCGAGGGGAAGGACGGGCGAGGGGCGGCTGTGGGGCCAGGGTGGCGGGCGCGGGCTGAGGCCATGCCAGGAGCACGGCGGAGGGGCTCTGATCCTGCGCGAATCCCCTCTGGGCAAGCGGTGAAAGCGCTGCGGGTGAAACCTGACCACCTTCTTCCCCCCCCCCCCCCCTCCCCTTTTTGCCTCGCCGCCTTTGCAAAAGGATGTGAAAATGCCCAGAAATGCGCATTTTCACTCGGTCATGGCGGAGCCCTCCGTCTCCCCCTCACGCCTCAGCTCTCCCCCCCTCCCCCCCGGCCAGCTCCCCCCCGCCTCAGGCGCCATCACTGCGTCCCCCCCCCCCATCTCAGCCCGCCCTGGCGTTACCCCTAAATTATTTTATCTTTTGCCTCATTTTTGGCCCAGAATTCCGCTTTTCACACGCGCCCCACCCCCTCCCCCCATCATCATCACCACACGCACCCCAAGGTGGGTAGTTTAATGCCTAATTTTGTTCTTTTGCACCGCTTTTCTCCTTCGCAGGGGTCGGAGCCGCCATCTCCCGCTTTCCTTACGGCATGGAAAATACCCAAACGTGCTTGGGGGGGAAAAAAAAAACAACAAAACCACCAACAACAAGAAGAAAAAATCCCCTAACACCCGAGGACTGATTTATCTTCAGAGCCGGAGTGGTGTGGGAAGAAGCCATCGCCGCTCGCCTGCTCCCCACGACAGCTCGCCAGCCATTCGCTTAATTAAAATCATATATTGGTGTGATCAGACGTGGTAATACCATAAAAAAACCCAAAATCCCGTAACATCCACACGCTCGTTGTTGGAGGCTGCAGCCAAGGTACCACATACGCGCTTTATTTTTTTTCTTTTTTTTTTTTTATTTTTTTAAAGTTGCCTTACCTTTTTGTCTGCATCACAGTGTTGTTACAGACTACAGTGTTGCCCCTTCTGTGTTAAAAGCTACATGCCTAAAATACTGCGCTTTTTTCCCCATGGAATTACAGATTTAGGCCCATATAGATGCTCTATTATTCCTACAGATATAGAAATATTTCTAGATATTTACTACATACATATATAAATATTCTATATATTGACTGCATATTTACATGTATATTTCCTTTTTCCGGGGACTGCTTAGAATATAAGATAAACCCACACACCTAAAAGCTATGATTTAATTCTATATAATCACTATAATCTGGCACATATATATCTTTGATTTTATATATATTACCTTTGTTTTCCTCCATTGGCTTTCTACTACAATGAATCCTATAAAGCAGGAGAAAAAAAATGCCATAAAAAAGTTAAAATTAAAAAAGAAAAAGAACAAAAAACAACTCATCTCTTTTTTTTTTACAGTCCATGGTGGAAGTTTGTGCCTGAATATTTTATTTGTTCCACAGAGATGTAGATTTTCCTTGGGAGATTTGGGGAGGATTACTTTTTAATGAAAAAAAAGAAAAAATACACACACACCAAAAAAAAAAAAAAAAAAAAAAAAAAAAGAAAGAAAAAAACCAACCCCAAAACAACCCAATAAAAAAAGAAACAAAAAGAGAGAAAAAAAAAAAGGCACAACAAAACCACAAAACCAAACTTGTAAGTGAAGCTGCAAATGCAGCCGAATAGTCCGGATCAGACAATTCATTGCACAAAAAAAAGAGGATAAATGGAACTGCAATGGCCGGCTTTGCTGTAGATCCGGGAGGAGGGATCAGCGCCTTTATCCCACCATCTCGCGCTCCAAACACCACCATTTTTCTCTCTCTTTTTCTTTTCTTTTTCTTTTTTTTTTTTTTTTTTTTTTTTTTTTTTTTTTGTTTAATGTGCTTTGTTGGGGCGTTTTGTTTCGAGCCGAGCGGGGCTGCACCACCCCCCGAGCCGGGGCTGCCAGAGCCGCTCAGGGGCTTCACTTTTACAGAGATCTCTGGTTTTTTCCCCCGGCCTTGTGCAATCCTCTCCCTTCTATTACGTGTTTTTTCCCCTCTGCGGATATAAAGGTTTCTCTCCCCTCTCCAGCTTGGCTGCTTATTCCAGAAGCTTCCACGGGGGCGGGGAGCCCCCACTGCAGCGCCTTTGCCGCAGCGCCGGGCAGGAGGAGGAGGAGGAGGAGGATGCGGAGGATGCATCACCTCTCCCTGGCTGGGAGCCTCATTCCAAGCCTCTCCCCCTCGCTCCGTTCCCCCAGCCTTGAAAACAGAGCGCTGGGAGGTGTTTGCAACTTGATTTTTTTTTTTTAATCTTTTTTTTTTTTTTTTTTTTCCTGAATAAATGGAAAGCAGAGCTATTGCTGATGGAGATGGATGAGGGCAGGGCTGGCAGCGTGGCCAGGGCACCGATGGCACAAGTGACCTTTCCCAGGCGGTGGGAGGGAGGATTCCCCTCCCACCCCAGCATGCTCCTGCTTGGAATTCATTTTAAATAGCAGGAGCATTATTTTTTATTTTCTTTTCCCCCTCCCCTTGCTCCCTCACTGATTTTTTGGTGTGGGTTTTTTTTTTTTTTTTTTTTCCTGAAGCTTCCTCACAATCTTTTTTTCCTGTGTGTGTTTTGAATTGCGTTTTAAAATTGCCCAGCTGGAGCTTGATTAGAGCTGGAACAATAGCTCCCTTTTATTAATAACGGGAAGGATTTACAATCCTACAGCACCTTCCTTGGAAAGCTTTCCAAACCATTTGCAAACACTCACAAATTTCAGATTGCACGGCCCTTGGCTGTGAGGTGGGTAAGTATTTTAATGGTGCCACCACCCAAAATCACCTCGGTGGCAAATCTACATTTCTAAGAGCTTAAAAAGATGACGAATTTGTTTGGGGTTTTTTTGGAGGGGAGGGTGTATGAGGGAGGGCTGGTTAAAAGCTGTAACCTAAATCTGTAGATGCATATCATTTGCTGCGTCCTGGGAACTGGGCAGTTCTCCCTCCCACCACGCAGCTTTCCAGAGCCGAGCTGTGGATTTGCCGCACGTCAGTAAACATCTGCTTATGGATTTATTTTTTTTTTTAATTCCCTTTTTTAATCCATTCCCCTTTTGCAGTCCCCAAGTGACCTCCTGCAGCGCTGCAGTTCGACCACAGCTTTGCACTGAAGCACTGATGTGTCTCCCTGGGAGCCAGAGTGACCTTGCTGGGGGACTGGGCCCACCAGGCAATGCAGATGCTCCTCTTCATCCCAGATCCCTGCACCCCTTTTTCCCCATGCATCCCTTCCCTCACCCAGGGGGATGTTACAGTGTTACAGTGGGCAAAGCTGTTTCATGCCTTAGTTTTTCTCTCCCTTTTTTTTTTTATTTTTTTTTATTTCCTGGGGAAATAGTGGGTTGTTTGTGTAACCCCTCTCCCCAGCAGATCCCTACTAACCATGCAGGGATCTGCAAGTCTCCTGGGCAGTGGGATCCAGCCTTTCCATGAGTGTGAGGCTCCATCCATGTCCTTGTGTGTCATACACGGGCCACAAAACCCCACAGTATTCCTGTGGTTAGTTTTGTCTGGAGACCATGAGTGGGTCCCCGGGCTTCCCCTTCCCACCACTTGCTGTTTCACAAAGGCTGATGCTTCTGGAAAAAGCTCTGCCTTGTGGCCTTTTTTAAAAAAAAAAATAAATAAATAAAATGGCACTGCTGGGTATTAGTCATCCTTATTTTTGAAGGAAGCTGTTTGCCAGCGCCGTCTGTATCACGCATGTGCGTGTGAGATGGGAACTCCAGAAGGCTGGTAACGTGCTCCGCTCGCTGCTCCTTGGAGCTGAGCCACCCAGGCTCCATTGAGCTGCTCCTGGCAGGTGGAAAAACCGACAGTCCAGCTTTCCAGACCCTTTCCCTCCATTTTTTCAGGGCTGGAATCTCTGCGTTGGCAGGTGTGGAAACATGGAGGCTGTAACTGCAGTGAGCGAGGACGGATGAGCTGTTTTCTGGGGTCACGTCCAAGTCCAGAGAAGAAACCCTGGTGATTTATAATTCTTCTTTTTTGCCTGTGGTGGATTTTACTCTGAGCTCCTCTGCATCTTATGAGAAGACTGAGTTTGACCCTTTTGGCTGCTGAAAATGGTTCTGTGTTTAAAGCTCGGTGCTTTTTCTCTTCCCTGTGGTCACGTAGAAGAGCGAACCGCGCAATTAACCAGCACAGCAAAGGGCAGCTCCCTCCCCCTTTCCCCTTTCAAAAAATCCAGAGTTGTGTGTCTTGAACTGCTGCATAGGCAGAAAACATACAAAGCCCTTGTCAGCATTGTGCTGATGTGTGGCACATTAAAAAAAATACACACAAAAGGGGTGGGGAGAGCGGGTGCCTCCAGGGAGCAAAACTGTGGGGCCCCTTTCCCTCCAAGCCAACAGACCTACGTGCCATAGTCTATTCCTCCTAATTTTGCTCAGGCGAAGGCAGTGGAGGTTGGAGGGAGTGCTGAATGTCCCAAATTGTGGTGGTGAAGATCAGGGTCCCCTTGAACTGTATTTTTTTTCTCTGTGAACTCACTCCCACAAGATGCTGCTGGTTTATTACTCCATTCCTCGCTCCCTGGGAAGAAGGAAAACGCTTCCTTACAGGGTGTAATTCCTTTTGTTGTGTTGCAAAGGTAATAAAAGGCACCTGGTGCTGGTCTCTCCCAGGTCACACATGACTTCAAGGCGCAGCTCCCGTGGTCATTAGTGCACAGGGAGTGCTGGCTTCGTTAGCCCTTAATGAGGATATTGCCATCAGGATTGCACGGGTGCCTCTGGCAGACCAGGCCCTGCCACGCTGGAGCAGCCCCTTATGAGAAATGATTTCCCTGCCTGGTTGCTGCAGTGGTTTGTAGCACAGCCATGGCTTTATGCTCGTTTGGCCAAAATTAAGCAGAGGGGGAGGATGAGGTGGCCAGGCCAGGTTTCATCCCCTGCTCCCTGCGGTGGAGCTGGTGTGTGAACACCATCAGCAGCTCCTGTGCCTAAAGACTCGTTTGTACTTGGAATAAGGCAGCATGGACAGGGATATTAATGTTGTTCCTTCACTTAGGGCTGTGTTGGTTTGGAGATACGCCTCGTGCTCGTCACAGGGAGGTTCAGAGAAGCAAGAAGTTGGCTGTTGGGATGATTCCACATTTTTCAGCCTGGCACACCCTGTGGGACTTGGAATTACTTTCCTTTGGCAGTTCAGGATAAACGGGTGAGAATTACCTTATGAGTACTGAACTTTTACCACCCTGAAGACTTACTTGAGCTACATCCATGGCACTTCCAAGCTAAACAAAACCTGGATTTCTGGTGCCAAAAAGTGATATGAACCTCCACTCCTCCTCTGTACGGGGGGAAAGCATGGTCTCGCAAGCTTTCCTGTTATCCCTGAGAGATAAAATGCTGCACTGTGAGATCTGCAGAGGTGACATGAAATCCAAAGGCAGCTGAGAAACTTCTCCTCTGTTGTGTTGCTGGAGAAGCTTCTGAGAGCAGCAGGTCTCGATGCACAAATATTTCCCTTTGTGCTTTCTCTGGAGTGAAGGAGCGATAACTGCAAGGACACGGGTTCACTCTGCTTGCTTTAAACACCCTCGTGTTGCTGCGGTATCAAAATGGTGTTTGATGAAACAAAAGCTCTGATGGTGGTGGCTCAGTGTTTATTTTGTGCTGGGTGTGCTGATCAGTCCAACGGGGAATGTGGGAAGAGCAGCCTAAGGCTTGAAGGTTTGGACTGGGGGGTTGTGTTAAAGCCTTGTCCTGCAACATTTCCAGCCTGATTTCTCTGATTTCCTCCCCTCCCTCTCCCCCTCCCCCGGCATTGCACACAGGAAAAAATTACATTTTGATGTAGATTTAATACAACAATTAGGTGTTATAAATGGCAAAGTACAGGACTTAGTGATCTAACCAGTCCTAGGGGATTTATATCCTTTGCAGTTTTCCTGTTTGGGTATCAAATCACATGGCCATTTTTTTTTTTTACATTTGTTTTCTTTTTTTTTTTTTTTTCCCTGAAATGTAATATTTTTCTGCCTGGAAGACCATAGTTCTGTCTAGCTGATGAAAGCCCTGCATTTGGGAAGAATCCTTGTCAGATGAGTGGACACTGCTCTCTGGCACATGGTTGTACTGAAGCTGGGGGGCAAGGGGAAGCAGGGCAGAAGCTGACACGGTGATATCTCTAATTTTTCCCAACAATAGGCAAAAACATAGGTATATATTCCATACATCTGCTGGACTGAAAGTGAGAGGAAGCTTTTTTGCAGTCCTGTTATGGCACCTGGTGTTTGGTTGCGTGGCTCAGCTCACTGTGCTCTGTTGCTGAAGAAACCTCTGGTGTTCTGTAGCAAAGATTTTGAAAACAGAAATGTGCTTTTATAGAGAGATACAAAGGGGTTCAGTGTCAACAGAATTCCAGGGGCTCCTGAGCTGTGTTTACTGGGCTGCAGAAGGTGACTGGTGGCATTTTGTGGCATCTCCCATCCCTGGCACTGCGTGGATAAGAACACCACGGGGAAGAATTCATTTAAGAAAATAAATCACTAAATGCTGGGTTTCAAAAAGGGAGGGAGGTTTCTGCACAAAGTCATCTCGTCGTGAAGATTTGGATCGCTGACTCTAAAAAGAAGCAAAATCAAGAGCTTTATTAATCTAAATCCTGTGCTTTGTGTTGCTTAAGGCTCCAGAACCCAGCTCTGTGTTCCAAGCGAGAGCCTCTGTCTTGGCAACAAATGAGCCCAAATATCAAACACACCAGTGCCTTCTTGGAGAAAATGAGCAGAGAACAGAATGGGTAAGCAATAAAATTAGGCCAATAATTCAGGCTGGCTTAAAAAGGAGATAAAAGCCTAGCTGGGAATTTGATATTCAGCTGCCATAGTGTTCTTCTAATAAATACAGTCAATGAGCAGGGAAGGCACGTAAATACATTTTATCCTGACAAGATGGTGGCTGGAGCTGGCTGGCTTCAACAAAGAAATATTCCAAGTGTTTTTAGGGGCTCTTGGCTGGGAAACCTCCTGCTTTCCTATAAGAAGCGGAGAAACTGGCTGTGCCCTGGACCCTGGAGGGGACGATCCTCGTGTGCCTGCTGTGGTGCCGTGGTGTCGCTTCCCCACGTCCAGCTGGGAGCACAACACACAGAGCTGTTGCTGAGCCAGACCCGAGGGGAGGAAGCCTGAGCAAACAGCCCTGGTTGCTGTCCTTGCTCGGTATCTAATCTTTGCTTTTGGAAGTGTTTGGCGAGCGGTGCCAGCGACACGTGGCAGCTCCACCACCCGGGGAAGATGCTGAGTTAAAAACGGGCAAACTCGCCTTTTCAAGCGTTTTTCCTCCTCATTTCTGTTTATTTGTGTTTTCTCCTCAAAGTGAGGCTGCTGTGCAGACCCCAAGGATGTTTTCTGCTTCTCCTGCCCCCTTTTTTTCCCCTCTAAACTGGAGAGCTGCTAACTTTATTAGCTCCTTATATGGCAGCCCTATTTTCTCACGCCTTTAATGGCTCTCTTTTGATCTGTCCTGTTCTTGCTTTGCTTTTCCTCATGTGAACACGGTGTTCAAGCTGAGATGGGTTTATAACCTGCTCCCTCACTAATATATGGCCTGGCACTTTAATCCTCTGCAAGTGCTGATAAGAAACATCCAAATGTTGTAACTACAGGGTTGGCCGAGATGGCCGGAGATCGCCGGGCACTCGGCTACACCCAGCCAGGAGTCATTTAAATTGTCCCAAAGGCTGAAGGTCACCAGGTGATGATGCAGAGCAGCTCAAGTCCCCTTGTCCTTGGCTGTTTGTCCCCTGGGAAGGGCAGCACAGCAGGATGTGCATCCACATCTCCCCCCTGGATGCTCATCGTGCTCATGGCAGGACAGTGGCACGAGTGAGTGTCACAAGGGCGGTGTTGGTTGCTGCTGCAGGAGACCAGCCCTTCATCCCGGCCCCTTTGCTGAGAGAGAGGTTTTGCTCACTCTGCTCTCCAGCCTGGGTCTGTGTTCTTTAAAATCTTCGAGCGAGCTGGAGGGATCCGGTTACAGCGGCACCGCTCGTGTGTTGCAACTGGGAACAGTTCCCCCACAAAGCGTTTGAAAAGCACTGGATGGGCCAGCGCTTTGTTTTGCGTCACCAGCCGGGGTTTGTGCTCCTCTTCCAGCTGGTTGTCCTGTAAACGGAGCCCTCCTGGCGCTCCTCTCAACCCTCTCTTCTGTCAACAGAGTCGATGGCTTTGTTTGTGACAACTTCCAGCCCCGAGGTCCTGTGAGATCACTGGGTGACAGCAGTGACCCTGCAGGAGCTTCCCTGGAAGGACCCGGGAGCCGGCGTGGTTTCCTCGTGTCCGTCGGAGACGCTGCCCCAGCAGGGAGGAGGAACAGCTGGAAATGCTGCCACAGCAAGAACCCTCCATCGGAGAGGGAGAATTCCCCGTGGAAAAGCTGTTTGGTGCATGGTTTGGGTTCTTCCTCTCCGGAACGGGGAGCCTGTTAAGGGCAGAGACACGTAGGGACTGCTCCTAGTGCTTCCACCAGTTGAGATGGAAAGCTGAGTCCAATCCCACACTGGAAGCACCGGTGGAGCACGTTGGCTCCATCACATGTTTAAATAATAGATGGTTTGGGGTGAAAGGAGTTGTTGGGGTTTTTACTTAATCAGTAGATTCCAGTTGGGCAGAGCCCGTCATCGCTGGGGAAACTGAGGCACAGGGCCACCCCGGGATGGGCTGGGAGCCGGGATAAGGCTCGGGCTGCCGGGCTGGAGTGGCCCTGCGTCAGAGAAGTGATTAAATCAAGAGATTTGCATGTTTGTTAAGCCACTGCAGCCCGGTGACTTTGACCACTTGGCGAGGTGCACTCATTGCCGGGAGGTTGCAGCGTCCGAGGTGGCAAAAGGCAGCTCTGACAAATAAAACGTGGATTTGATCAATATTAAAACTCAATCAGGAGACTTTGGCCATGGAAAACACTGAAATAGGGTCTGCTCTGTGGTGAAAGCAGTGAACTGGCTTGAAAAACTTGTGGGTGTATGTTTTGTCCTGACCTCAAACTGCTCAATCTCACAGTGGGGATCTCTTGGGCATTTTCCTTTTGGGGCTAGAAATAGGTGTTTTTATCCATGTGGAGGCACGTTTTGGTGGAAAACAGGACCCTGTGGGTTAAAAAAACATCTAGTTGCACGTTGCAGAGCTGCCTCTTGAGCAGGGATGGTGTGACACCAGGCAGGGTGGTACTGGCAGTGGGTGATTTCTTACCCCATCTTAATTAACGAGCTCTGCAAACCCCTGTGGGGGAGCAGGTGGTGAATCCTCCCCATGGTGGGAGTTTCTTCTGTGCAGTTCTCAGGACGTCTCCCCCATTTAACAAGGGGCACTGACAGAGTACCAGTGTTCTAAGCTGGAATTTGGTGGTGGGAAGTGTTTCAGGGTGACAGGTGGAATTTGGTGGAGGGGAGCCCCCTCCAGCCCCACTCAGGGCTCCTGTCGCTGTGGCCTTTGGAGCCATCACAGATCCCAGAGCCACGGGGGGCCCTTGCTGCCCTCTCCTCAGTTAATTCCTTCTTTGCTCTCCCAGTGAGCTGGGGCTGTGCTCACCCGTGGGTGAAGGTGTTTGTGCCTCAGGATCTGGGGATGCGGATGGGATTTAGGATGGGGAGCTGTTGGTGTGGGGGTCAGCAGGGCCCCTTGGCTGGGGGCAGCCCCTCAGACACTGCAGACGGTGCTGGCAGGGCAGCCCTGTTCCTCACAGCCCCCCCATCACGAGTCTACAGCCCCCAGTTTCATTTCTCAGAGCCCCCATTATGACTCTCACAGCCCCAACTAGCACAGCCCCCCATTCTGTATCTCACAGCCCCTCGTGACGTTTCTCAGAGCCCCGTTACATCTCAAAAGCTGCAGTTATGCTTCTCAGAGCCCCTCTTTATAATTCTTGCAGGCCCCGTTATGCTTCTCACAGCCCCCCGACTCTGACATCCCCCCCTTGTGGCTCGCCCCCCATTATATTTCCCACGTTCCCACATTATATTTCCCCTCCATATTTATTTCTCACATTCCCCCATTTTATTTCTCCCCCCATTATATATTCTCCCATCACGTTTCCCCCATTATATTTATTTCCCACATTCCCCCGTCATTTATTCCTCCCCCATTATATTTCCCCTCCATTATATTTATTTCCCACGTTCCCCCATTTTATTTCTCCCCCATTCTATATTTCTCCCATCCCCCATCACGTTTCCCCTATTATATGTATTTCCCACATTCCCCCGTCATATTTATTTCTCCCCCTTTATATTTATTTCTCACATTTCTCCCCGTTACGATTCCCACCCCCCCCCCCCCCGCGCACGCGCACTCCCGTCCCCGCTCCCCCCCGCGCGGGGCGTCGCGCGCCCTCGCCCCGCCCCCTCCGGCGGCCCCGCGGCGCGCGCCCCGGGGCGCAGTGCGCCTGCGCGGGGGCCCCCGTGTGGCGCTGCGCGAGGCGCGGGCAAGGGAAGGGAAAAGGGAAGGGGCGGGGGGGGGAGCGCGAGCGAGAGAGAGAGAGGGAGAGAGAGAGAGAGAGAGAGCGCGGCCGGGCCGGCGGAGCAGCGGGAGCGCGGGGGGGCGCGGGCAGCAGGAGGAGGAGGAGGAGGAGGAGGCGGCGGGGGCGCCGCGCTGCCGCTGCCGGAGGAGGAGCAGGAGGAGGCAGCGGGAGCGAGCGGGCGGGCGGCGCGGCGGGGGGAGCCGGCGAGGGAGCGCGGCCGCGGCGGAGAGCGAGCCCGGCGCCCGGCAGCCGGCCCGGCGGGCAGGGGGCCCCCCCGGCGGGGATGGTGCGGTCCGGCGGCCGGCGGCGCTGAGGGCGGCCGGGCCCCGCGGCGGAAGGGGCGGAGGGCGCGGCGGAGGCGGCGGCGGGCGGCGAGCGGCGGCCGGGAGCCGGGGCACGGGCGGAGGGCTCGGCCCGCGCCGCGCAGCATGGTCCGGGAAACCAGGCACCTCTGGGTGGGCAACCTGCCGGAGAACGTGCGCGAGGAGAAGATCATCGAGCACTTCAAGCGGTGAGTGGGCACCGGGACGGGGGGTCCGGCCGGCCCGCGGCGTGTGGGGAGAGCGAGGGGGAAGAACGTGGGAAAGGGGGGGAGGAGTGCGCGGGGCCGGCGGTTCCCGTGGAGAGGAGGAGGAAAACAGCGCTGTAAATAACCCGCGCCATGGCGGGACCGGCGGCGCGGCCGCAGCGGGGAAATACAAAAACGGCCAAAAATGGACCCGGAGCGGCAGCGAGGGGAGCTCGGCCGCCGGCTCGGAGAGGATCCCAGTGCCCGGAGGCAGCTTGATCGCCAGTCCTTTTTTTTTTTTTTTTTTTTTTTTTTAATTCCTCAACGCTTGGAGTTTTCTCTGTTTATTTTCGCCCATTTCACTGCGTTATTCTCCGCTCTGGAGCCCCTGGATGATGCTGCGTGTTCCCCCGAGATGCAGCGGGCGGTGGGAACCGAAGCGCCTGCAGCTGCGAGGACGTGACTCTCGAAAAAAAAAAAATTAAAATAAATAAATCACACAAACCCACGGAGAAAACACGGGATCCTCCACGCGGGAAGCGCCCTGGACTCCTTATATCGTGCTGGGTTGTTTTTTTTCTTCCTTTTTTTTTTTTTTTTTTGTTGCATAGGTTAATCCCGCTCATAAGGAAGTAGTAGCTGTTTGCATGGTTGTGTTTTTTTTTTTTTTTTTTTCTCCTCCCTCCGTCTTTCCCTGCGAGGAGGAGGAGGAGGAAGAGGCTTTTTCCCCCGCCGCCTCAGCAACACCTTTTTCCTCGGGAAATGCTCTCAAGTTGATGCAACCCCCGCTGGAAGCTGGTTTTTTAGAGGGGAAAAAGGAATTAAGGAGCCCTGTTCAGCTCACGGCTCCTCCAGACGTTGGTTTAATCCCACCACCGCCAGGAAAAAAAATGGATTTTGAAGCTTCCTTTAATCTTCGTGCGCTGGAAAAATGACGGAGCGTCCTTAATAATGAGTCACCATGGGAAAAATAGATGCGGTGACACCGAGTGGGGGGAAAGGAAGGTCCCAGCGCCTCTTCCCTGGCTCCCGATCGCCTGTGCTGTGAAAGGACTGGGGGTCTCACCTCCCCCTCCATCCTCCTGGCCTGAGCTGCTGCAGCAGCCAGACCTCATCTGCGCACCCTCATCGCTCCGAAATTGCCCTGTTTTAATCGAGCTTCACCTTTTTCCACCTTTATCACCCCCCCCACCCCCGAGCCCAGATTGGCCGCTCGGTCCGTGCCGGATGGTGGATCTGTATCCAGGGTGGTTTGTCGTGTCCCTCAGTCCGGGTTACGTGACCCAGTGCTTTACAAAGGCAGCGTTTTTTGGGGGGAAAAACCCCTGCTTCGGGGTTGTTTGGTTAATTCCACCCATAACTAGCGGAGGGAACAGGCACTCCACAGTGGAAATTTGACATTCCTGGGTTTTATTTTGGCCAGTCCTCCTTTTGTAAGATGTATTAAGGCAGGAAAAAAGTTGCTATGGTACTGTTGCTTGGAGATGGATGGGAAAAATGGCAGGCGCTGAATTAATTACCTTTTTTTTGGTTATTTTTACCTCGGCGAGTTGCGCTCCCGGGTTTGGGAAGGAGATTCGCAGCCAGCCGTTTCTCCCTGGTTTTCCCAACTGATTTTTACCCGGGATCGGTGTGTTTGGGTGAGGCTGATCTCGAGCCAGTAAACACAGTTAAAACACACTCCAGCCCTTCAGCTGCGGGTACTAAAGGGGGGGTGGGGGATGACACGCTGGCTCCAGACGTTTTTGGGGTGTGAGCACGGGAATCTGTGCGGGTTCCGAAGGGATGGGGGGGTGAGCGCGGGGCCCGTGCGAGGCTCTCGGTGTGGAGGTGCTGGAGGTGGACAATGGAGCGAGGCTTCCTTTGTATGGATGCTCGCCTGGGGGAAGGGACACGCGCTGCTCGGGGATCCCGCCGGATCGGCACGGCTCGTGGGTTTATCCACGGGGAGGAAGGGTCGTGTGGAGGTGGGATGGGGAAGGCTTCCCTCTGCTTTAGTTTGGAGAGAAAGTCTTTTCGGATGGAGCGGGGCTTGGCAGAGCCCGGTTCCCACCCATCCCCCAGCCTGGGAATGGGGCGGAGAGGCTGAGCCATGGGAGCGGTGCGGGGAAGGTTTGGGGGAAATACCGACTGAAATGTGCGCTGGGCCGGGCCCGGCGTTCCCCCCGAGCCTCTGAGAAACCCCCCGGAGTGTTTGTTTTTCCACTGAGCTTGGGAAATACTGCCCTGCCCGGATGGGAGCCCTGGCTGTTGCTCAGTCCCTGCCAGGGGCAAGTTGAAAACAACCATCTTGTTTCTGAAGAAGGAAAAATTCAGAGAAAACTCCTAGAACTTCAAACCCAGCATGAGTGTTCAGTGTGAGGGGGGGTTGCTGCTTCTCCTTCCCCCTTCACTCCACCACTGGCTGTGGGAACCTTGCTTGGCTTTGCAGCCTCACAAGGAATTCTTTTAAGGGATGAATTAAGATGAAAGGGGCATTTTGAAGAAATTAGATGTTGGCTTTTTTTCTTTTTTTTTTTTCCCTCAAATGCTCCTGATTGGTTTAGTTTAGTGTAAATAGAAATAACACTGTGCTTATGAATCCTTTTCTCAAATTAGAAAATATTGAAGCTGGTCTCAAGAAGTTCTGGCTTGTGTGAGCAGTGTTATTTTTTTACCTTAATCACCCTTTCTAAAACCTATTCCCTTGATATTAAAGGAGATTGCAAAGGAGAGATTTTCTCTGCGTTTTAATGGGTTGAAATTGTGTTGGCCTTTCAGTTTCTTACCTAAATACTCCCTTTTTAAAAACTAATGCTCTGTATTTTCTTTCAACGGAGCTATTAAGGCAGCCTGAAATAGAAAAGCAGCCAGTGCCAGGATCGGAGATCCACTGTTAAGGTGGAACAAGCAGTGAATCCGAGCTGGGATCTGGGAGATGTGAGCTCGGGGGGAGCAATGGGAGCCATGCTTTGGGTTCTCCTAATTAATGCTGGAAAAAACCCCGTTGTTCACCATCACTGAAACAGATGCTCGGCAGCTTGGAGAACAAGGCACCTAAATATAGTAACAGTTGTCCCCAGCACAAGTGCTGCCCTTCCATATTTTTTTTCTTTCTCCCTGTGTTTTCTTCCAGTTATCCAAAAGAATGTGACTTTGTCCCTTTATCGGTGTTTTAGAGGGCAAAGAGGAGCAAAAGCCTCTTAGTTGTGGACCATGTGACTGTGCTGGGCCATCTCCTGTTCTGGGGGAAGAACTGGGACATTCACAGTGGTAACCAAGCCCAGGAGAAACCTTGGATTTCAAGAAACAAGTTTCTCCTTTAAAATTGACAGAAATAAATTGTGGATTGGAGCAATCTTGGAGAAGGCAAATAACTTTTAAGGGTTTTTCTTGGAGGGGGGAGGGGAATGGGATTTGTCTGGTTTTGCTGGTGTCTGTTTCTGAGGAGGTGCTTTGGATGCCTTTGGAGAAGTGGTTGGTGTATGAAACCCGACTGCAACAAACCTGCCCTGACAGCGAGTGCCTGTTTGATTTTGGTGATTTCTGGAGAGCGTTTGGTCAGTTTGGGAGAACATCTTCTGTCCTGATGGCTGGGGGTGTAAATGCAGCGGTCTGAGGAGGCGCAGGGGGATTTTGGTAGCTCCGATATGGGCTGTGGGAGGGCAGAGCATTGGTCACTGCTGGTGTGTAGCACTCAGGAAAATCCCGGTCCCCACATCTGACACTGGCAGGTCTGGCAGTGCCTTTCCATGGGAACAGGCTGAGAGCAGAAGGAACAGCGTTCCTGGTTTCCCAGTAAAACTCTTAAATTGCTTCCCAGGTTTTTATTGTTGATCCCTGATTAATAATGATGCTGGGATGCAAACACAGGGATGGTTGACCCAGCTCAGCTCTGCCTGTAGAGATCCCTGCCCCGGTGTGTTTTTATTGTAGGAAAATAGAGAAGTAAGGCTGCAGAAGGAACTATTCCTGTTTTCTCTCTCGATTTGTGTCACTTTAGGTGACAGTATTTTCACACATGAGGTACTGCCCTTTCCAGCTCAGAGCTTTGGAGGAGGGAGAGGGTACAATGTGCTTTGCTGGAATATTGGGCAGCATCAGGACTTGTCTGTGCTGGTTTTACAGATAATTGTAGTTTTGTGGAATACAGAGACCACAGGGGGATGTTTGGTTGGGAGACTGGGGCAGGGGGATTAAATTGATTGCCCAGAATGAGAAGGGGTGGGAAGGTGTGGAAGGCACGAGGTGGGTTTTGTCTCCATGAGTCTGGTTCGGCTCCTCTCGGAAGGCAGCCTTGCTCTGGGTGTGGGTTCATCCATGGGGTGCTTGATTGGGGGGTGATGGTGCTGCTGGTTCCAGTGGTGGTTTTCCATTAGATTTTTAACTATTCTGTTCCTAATATCAATCCACAAGTGCCCCAGAGCAGCCCAGGCATCACCTCCTGGTGTACCCAGGGTGTCACCCAGCACTGTTTGTCTGCAGCCGCCTCCTCTTCCCCCGAGGCTGAGCCACACCAGGGGTGGCTCCTCAACAGCAGGAGATTCAGGAATCCTCTGGCTGCTCTGGATGCTGCTCTTTGCCTGCACTTGAGGTGCAGGTTGATGCCACACTGGCCAAGGAAATGCCTGGGTAATTATTTCAAAGAAACTGAATGAAAAGCTGCCAAGAGCGTAGATTTGGACTAAGCTTCTATTAAGTGGTTTTACATGCTGAGCTGTGGTAGAAAGATAAGTTGATGTCACTTGGTCACAAAATTCTGTCACTGCTTAGCCTGGCTGGCATTGTTTCTCCTCTGAAGTTTCTTCAAAGGTCTGGGCTGTGTTTAGTTGTGATTATTTGTGATTTGATGTAACAGCCTCTGTTGTCACTGAGCCGCTCCGGAGCGATGTTGGCTTTTGGTATTTCTTGCCCTTACTGTAAATTCCTTTGGTACAGGGATAAAATAATCCATGCAGAGCACAACAAAACAGATTCCTATCTTGAGAACTTACCAGTGCTTGTGAGGCATGCATCTTGAATCCATGCAGGAAGTCAGAACAGGGGATGAGAAAAGCCTTGTTGACTGTTTTTTTTTATCCCTCCTTGCTTTTCACAGGCCAGAAAGTCATGCCAGGTTCTTTGAGCGAGTGACCTTGTTGCCATCTTAAGGTGTGTCCAAAATGAGGTCCTTGTCTTTGCTGAGGGCAAAGAGGCACTCGCTGGCTTTCCATAAGAAAGGAAGTAAATATCCAAGTGAGTAGAGGGCAGGTTGCAGATCTTGGATGGGGAGGTGAGTCAGGATGGACCTGGGGCTCCTCAGGAGTTTTGTTTTTGTGAGCTGCCGTGTCACAGCTGCAGCCTTGGTCTTGTTGGTGTCGTGGTGGTTTCACGCTGTTGTCGCTTGTGAGGAAGAGGAGGAGAAATAAACCTCAAAAGAGCCTGCTGAGGGTGTTTGGGAAGGGGTGGAACTGAGGGTCTCTGCTCCTGGCTGCTTTTAGGCTGCCAGAGGTTTCGGGAGAGTCGCTGGGTGTGAGTCGTGGAGATGCCAGTGGGGTGGATCTGTTCTGGGTTTGGTAGATACCAAAAATAAGCACCAGTGAGATATTTCACTTGTGTTTTTCATTAAGTTCAGTGAACTTGCTGAGGTCTGAGAACGCCCTGAAACCGAAGACTGCAAGGACAAACATTGCTAAACAATGAACTGAGGAATAAACTAGAAAAATGATTACTCTCCATAATAAGATCCTGAGTTGCTGCATCTTCGGCATTCCGACTGAGGAATCTCGTGGGAAGAGTAGGACCCTGCAGATGGAATTTCACAGCATACAACCAGCCTCGCTGCTTACCTTTGCTGGAGTCTTTGTGGTGTTCTGCAGACTGCTCAGACAGTTAATGAAGATCAGACAAAAGCTGGTTTTGTCGTTGCCCAGGATACGAGTCAGTGTTTCCCACCTGGTGATTCTACACACGCTGGTTTGGAGGTTTCACCTTTCTGCCTGGGGAGTGCTGATGGCAGCTCAGATCTCCTGAAACCCATCCCCACACCTGCTCTGCAGCAGTGCATTCCGACCTGATGAAGGCTCCCGGACGAGGAATAAAACCCCAGCAACTCCTTTGGTTTTGTGCATTTCCATAGTTATTGTTTAACCTGCTGACGCTCTGTAATCGTCCCCTGCAATCTGTGAAATCCTGCAGTGTGCAGATAACATCCTTCAGTAAAAGAATAAACATGGGTCCAGGCTTTTCATAAAGACACCAGGCGGTATTGCAGGGCCTGCTGCAGTCTGGTGTGGCAGCAGGACGGACTGAACTGAATTTCATCGAAGCAACGCCCTTCATGGGATGGATTTTTCAGAAGCGTGTCCTGTTGCGTGTGTTTGGCTCTGGATTAGAGTTTGGATGTCCGTGCCTTGTCCGAGGTCCAGACATTCGTGGTGACTTGGGTGAGAAGGCGGCAGAATTTGGATGGGAAAGGAACATCGGTTTTCCGCTCAGACAAGCTGATCGTGGGAGGAGAGCAGCGGACTGTTGCAATGACCACCTTCTGCTGAAAGGCTCGGGTATTTTTAAGAACAAAAGGAAGCTTTTTTTTTTTGCTTTCTTTTTCTTCCCCTTTTTAATTAGGATCAGCAGCATCAAACTGAAAGTGATTTTTTGGTTTAAGCACACTTGGATGTGAAGTGTGAGCTCCTGTATCTGACCAGAGCGTCCTGAACGTGCTCCCACCTCTCCACTGAAAGTCCAGCATCTGCAGGAATGCAAATGGATGTTCTGCAGGGCTGTCTGTTGGATACCACCTGCTCTCTCTGCAGATGGAGACAGTGCTGACCTGTGTGGGGGTTCCTCTTGGATGTCCCTCTATCCCAACAGAAGAGCTTCTGTGTCTTTTGTTATCCCCAGGTGCAGTGGGAAACAAGAGCTGGGTTCAAACCAAGTTCCTGTCACAAAGGTGGTCAGGTACCCACTCAAAGCTGGGTTTGAAATGATGTTTTAGCTCAGTAAAAACTGCCAGATTATAAATGACTTTATTTTAGCAAGTGGTGAATCACTTGCAGTTTTCCTCCAGGTACAAAGCTGAGCTGGTTGTGTTTGTTGTCGTGGGGTTCACTGAGTGTCACAGCTGGGTGAATGCCTCCTGTCCTCGCTGACAGTGATGGCTGCCAAAGGGACACAGAGGCTTGTTTCAAAGTTCCCTCTTTAGGCTCTTTGTGGCAGCTATGGGGCACCTGTAATAGTTAATAGGGCAAAATAAGGAAAATAAATTGCCAAGTTGTACGTTTAAAGAAGTTGTCCTTGGAGGGAAAAAAAGTCTTCCGGCCTCATTAGCATCCTAAGTGTGAGGGGAATAAAAGCTCAGGGTGGATGAGTATCTCCCTTGTATACATAATCACCATCTGATTTAATTTCAGGGGGTCTGTGAGATGCTGCTCTTGGGAAGGCAGCTGGATTCGCACCCAGCCAGCCAAGGAGCTGCACAGTCACTGCCTTGTGAGAGTTTCAATAAACCTTTGGTGTTTTTCTTAACTCTGAAACAACTCATTGGGGAAATGAGTTGCAGAGAAGCTTTGCCACGTTTAAAAAATAAAAGTGGCTTCAGTGCCGATGTTGTAGATGATAATCTGGTTGTGGGCACAGCGAGATTCACCGTGTTTTGGCAGCAGTTGAGCTCAGGAAGCTTCTCTTCCTCTGCATCCTTTCCAAGGTTACAGCCCCCAGCTTGTGCTGCAGTTCACGCTCTTGCCTAGCTCGTGTCAGGCCGATCTTTCACAACGAGCACTCGCAGGTGAAGCTGATCCCTGAACTGGGAGCAGCTTTCCCGGTGTACCTGGTGGTGTGGCAGGTGGTTCTGTGTACCTGGCTGTATCCCTGAAGAGCAGGAAGAGCCCTCTCGGTCTGGCAGTCCCTGCACACCTCCAGACCCGGCTCTGCTCAGGGCTTTGGTGTGGTGAGGCCTCCTTTAGGCAGGCTCACAGAGCCGAGGTGTGAAACCTCGCCCGTCGTTGCGACGAAACTCAAATTTCCAGCTCGGCTTTTGCAAAACCTCGACTTTGAGTTGCAGCAAACGAAAAGCCATTAAAGTCTGGCTGGTTCAGGAGCTCAGCTGTGGAAAGTCCCAAGCTCTTGCCTATGGAGCAAGCGCTTGGAGTGCAGGGAGTCACTGCAGACAAAACACACCCGAGCGTGTGCCGGGCTCTGGCCATCAGAGGGGAATATTGCCTTCCACGGGCTGACACTGGGCTCCTGCTGAGGACTGTGGGAGCTGGTTTAGTCACAGGGACCAGCACTTTCTCCAGGGCGATGGTGATGGTGAGTCACAGAGCAACGAAACAACATTTACCCGCCTGTGTTTGGTGACTGGCTGGTGCACCAGGAGTGGCTGGGAAGTGGCTGTTTGACCTCCCTGCTTTTACCTCTTAGCAGCAGGTGAACTGGGGGGTTTGGGGCTGTGATCCCTTGGAGCAATGGCTGATTTCTGTCAGAAGTTAATTTCAAACTGTCAAACTTGCAACCAGCTTCAGGTCAGCTCGTTTGTTTAGCCCAAGTTGTCATTCAAGGGGAAGAGTAATTCCATCACTTGGGGTGGTCTCAGAAACTGCAAACAAGATAAATTTTATTTTCTTCTGAAATACCCCTTTCTGTAAAATATACAAAACCTTGGGGAAGAGGTCGTAACATTTGTCCTTTCCTGGAGGAGTCTGAACCAGTAAGCACCAAGACTTTAAGCTTTAAGATGATCCACGTTCCAAGTGCTCTGCAGCATGGCAGGGACACCATAATGTTGTGACTCTGCATTTTCCTCCATCTGCTGCCGAATACACGCAGAGCAGAGCTTGGAGAAGCAAAACCGAGATGGGGAATTACCCTTTCATGTAAGAATGAAAAAAAACTTGATTAATCAAGAGATTCCCCTCCGCAGTTGCGATGCAGCGCGTTCTTAACATCAAATCCAACCAAATCCTGAAATCAGTCACGCAAAAGAACAGGCTTGAGCAATTCCCCTGCAGAAAGCGTTGAACGCAGCCTATCACCACCGGTGTTTCTGAAGCAAATCTGCAGATTATGCTTTAAGCTGGAAGGAAAAAAAAAATGCCCTGGAGATGGAATTCGACGGCTCCGTGTCTGGCGTGTAGGAACGTGACAGCGCATCTGTGTGGGTTGGGGATAAAGAATCACAGCTCGTGCTTGATACAGCACAGCTGAACATGCAGAGTTCTTACATGTTTCTGTAACCTTTTCGTGCTTCTGCAAATAGTGATATTTATTCTGATCTGCTTGGAGAGCAAGACTGAGGTGTTTCTGCCATGGATACATCTCTTCCCTCATCAGTTCTGGACCCATTCACCAGTCCCAGCTAAACCTGAGGGCGAATGGGATCTTCAGTCTCAGAGACACGGCGTTCCTTTGAGTTTTGTGAAAACAAGCGGTTTTAATAGAGGAGAGAGACCTGATTAGTGGCCCCATGGAGAGAAAAGCTGCAGCGAGAGTGCAGCTCTTATTAGACATTAAAGAATCCACATGGGAGAGAGGTGTTCCTGACCGTGGGAAAAGCTGCAGTGGGAACTGGCAGTTATTGGACGCCGGAGAATTCCACCTCAAGACACGCATCCGTAAGAAATGAGTCTTCATTAGTTCTGCTCACAAAGCCACTTTGATTCTTTTTTTTATTTTTTTTTTCCTAAATAATATATATACCAATGAGCTGTGGATGCTTTTCCTTCATTATTCCAAAGAGACAAGCAGGAAGAGTTCCTTAGTGACAGAACTGCCGCTTTCTGGGTGGCTGAGGTGGCCGTGCCTCGTGTGGTGACTCTGGCAGTTGTCAGTGGGGAGTGCTGGGCTGAGCCCTTCGTTCCAGGCTGAGCTCTGGCTGTGGCTGGGCTGATGCAATGCCGGGTTCTCCTGACGCTGCCGGCAGCGGAACTGCTGACTTGGGTGAGGATGATATTAAATGTAGCCCAGCAAGATATTGCTTGGAGTGCCAAGAGGGTTTCTTATTCATCCAGCTTCATGTAATCCCCGTGTCCAAAGTGTGGATTCAGCTCCCCCTCCCTCATCTTCATCCTGGTTTGAACTAGGACTCCTCCTGAGTGCTGTTCCGTGTTGGGGGGGGTCCCAGTGGAACTGATATTTCAGGAATGGATACACCTACATTCACATATCACCTGTGTATGTGTGTTGGAACAGCTGATCTGTGGCAGAACTGGTTGTCCTGGGGGTTACAGAAAAATTTCCCGGTGTGTTGACTGTTGGATGAAATTGTTGCCACCGACAGTGGGAACTACGAGTAAACAGTTCTAAATACTCTGTTTCGTTCCCCTCTGGTGGCACTTAGTAATTCCATTTGTATATTAATACCTCAGCAGCATCCAAAAGGTCACTTTGCAATAGAGACATAAACAACATGTCTTAATTAGGAATCAGTCTTACTTGGGGTCTTAAAATGGAGCTGAGCTGTAAAGCAGGAGGCGAGCGCTCGTTCCACAGGGAGTTATCTCTGGACTATCTGCTCCTGAATACCAGAGGGATCAGGAGTATCGCTGAATGTGCCTCTGCTCGCTTTTTAATTTCCTACTTTGTCATCTTTCGGGGAGGGATTACGAGTGCAGACAAAGCCCTGGCTGTTTTCCGTGCATGGCAGGAACACGTGCTGTATCTCATTAACAAAACCCCCGCTTGTAGTCGGGAGTTGGGAGATTTCCCATTCGGTGCTGCTGGGGGGTAAAGGGAGCTGCAAGGTCCAGAGGGATCTGGGTTTGAGTGGTTTGGGTGCTGGGGCAGGAGGGCAGAAGTATGAGCATCGTGCTCAGGATTCACCCCAGGACTGTCTGGCTGAGCTCCGTAACCTGGGTGGTTGTTTCTGCTCCCGAATTTTGACGTTTCCCTGAAGATCTTTATTACTTGGAGAAGAGCTGTGGAGAATGCCCTGAAGAACATTGTTTTTCTCCCCCCAAAGGTCTCAGAGCCAATAAAGATCACTCTAAACAGGTTTTAAAGCATCTCAGATTGCAATCTAGAAAATGATGGGAGCTTGGTAATTAGGGCATGTTTCTGAATCACTGCTGTCTCAAGGTCTGTTCTCGGTGCGGCGGCTGAAAAACCAGCGCTCCTTGTGATACGAGGAGCTTTCCTTTTGCCTGGCTGGGGAAGGTACAGGATTTCAGAGCTGCACATCATGTGGATTTATCGCTTGCTGGTGAGCTTTCCTAGTTGTGGTCATCCAGAGCTCCTTCCCAGCTGCTCACCAGACGCAGCAATTTATCTACACCAGTGCCCCCAGCACGGGTGACAGTCAGGAGGAGCTGGAGATGATGATAGAGTTGCCATCATGGAAATGTGGTGGGATGACTGGCACAACTGGAGTGCTGTAACCTCTTGACAAGGAATTGGCAAAGTGGTGAGATTATGGAGTGCTTGGATTTCTAGAGCTTCATGGTGGTTGTGACAGGCTTCATTGTTCACGGGGAAGAATGGTGGGAAAGCCAGCAAGGTGGATATCCTGGTGGGTGTCTCTCCTAGACCACCCAACCAGGATGTCCCAACCAGGAGATCCAGTTTGTCCTGAAGAGGCAGATGAAATATTCTCTAAGCAGGTGGGAGAAGTCTAATGATTGCTGGCCCTTGTTCTCAGGGGGGACTTCAACCCACCCCACATCTGCTGGAAATACCAACCCAGGGGAGAGGAGGCATCTTTGGGAGTCGTGGAGGTGTGGAGGACACAGTGGTGAGGGAGCCAAGCGGGGAAGGTGCCCTGGTGGACTCTGTGCCCAGCTGTCAGTAGTAAACACTGCTCCTGCTGTGCCCTGGGCGCAGCTGCTGCCGGGGCTGTGGGGACGTGGCCCTGTTTGTCTGGAAGCATTTGAGATATTGTGTGACAGATTCCCCGGGGCTCAGCGACAGCCCCACACGGTGAAGTGGTTGCTGCTCAACATTTATTTGAGTTCATTTTAAGTGCAGTTTTCCAGGCCTGTGGAATTCTGTTTCTATTGAGGTGCGTCTTGATGAGTTGGAATGATTTTCATCCCAGCCCTGTGCACTCTTCTTGGTGGTCTGTCCCTGGTTTTACTCTCTGCTACAGGTCAGCCACTGTATTTATAAAATAGTGCATTTTTTAGTACTTTTTGCTTAGATTCCTTTATTCTTTTGTGTCTGCCAGCCCTCAAATCTCCTTCCATGCCAAGCACGTGATGATACTGTCAGATTTGAGTGGATTTTGAGTAATGCTCTGTGTTACTTGAGGCAGAGTTTAATTCCAAAGACTTGTGCTGCTCACATTTGAGGGTGGTGAAATACCAGCTCATATCACTCTTGATATTAAAGTCCCTTTATAAAAAAAAATAATAAGTATGTAAATATATTTCATGGCAAGTAAAGCATGTGGCTCAAATGAGTACAAAGCTTAGAACATGGTGGGTGTCATTTTCTTGGGATGAGTGTGTTTTACCTGCTCCATATTTAATTTGTTATATTACTGCCCTCGTTGTGATCAGTCACAGTGCCCTGAGCTTTGCAAACACCCGTGTAAGAGCCGAAGTTCCCTTTGTGTTGCTGGCTCAGGAGCTCACAGTGGAGGATATTAAACACCTTTTGTGAGCAGTACGGGCGGGAGACGCTCTGTGAGCTGGTGGGGCTGGAAGCTGGTGCTTAACTGAGCAGGATTTCTGCAGGGCAGCTGTCACCAGGGCTGTGTCCTGCTGCTGGTACGATCCCAGTGTGCTGGGTGTTCCTGGTAGGATCCCAGTGTGCTGGGTGGTGTGGTTTGATCCCAGTGTGCTGGGTGTTCCTGGTAGGATCCCAGTGTGGTGGGTGTTCCTGGTAGGATCCCAGTGTGGTGGGTGTTCCTGGTAGGATCCCAGTGTGCTGGGTGTTCCTGGTAGGATCCCAGTGTGGTGGGTGTTCCTGGTAGGATCCCAGTGTGCTGGGTGTTCCTGGTAGGATCCCAGTGTGGTGGGTGCTGGTGGCAAGGCTGCAGTGCCGTGGGTTCTGCTGCTCTTTGGTGTGTTATTTTCTGTACTAGAAGTGGCTGCTCATGCTGTTGTGGTGGGCCAAGTTCTCAGGCTGGGAAATGAACATCCATTGACAGCAGTAGACCCTAGAAATGAGAGACATCCATTAGTCTGGCTAGAAATCCCTATGGATCTGGTGGTGGCATCCTGCTTTATGGAGCTGTAGTACCTCCACATCTTGGATTTCCCTGTACGTGGAGCCAGACCTGTTTTATGTAGGGGGAATGCAGGGCTGGAGTACCTCGGGTACTTGGGCTGATCCAGAGTTGGGAATAAGGAGAAGAGGCGCAGACATCTGGCGAAGTACTATTTCAGGTCACATTATTTTGTTATGAAATAACAACAAAGCCAGAGGAACGTGATTGGCCAAGGAAAGCTTCAAGCTGTGCGAGCGTTCTACTGAATAATGCAGGCTGGGGCTTGCCGGGGTTATATAATCACGGAGGAGGAAGGAGCTTGAGCGTGGCACGGAAAAATCAGCCGAGCTTTTCAGATGGCTAAAGATATCAGGATGTAGCTAAAGGGAGCCCAAGTGAATGCAAAATACTCAGACGTCCTCCTGTATCGGGGCATCTTATCAAATCACGCTCGTAATGAGCGGCGCAGCAACGCGCACAAAGAGCTGCTGGCTTGGTTTGGGTCTTGCAGGGTGTCTTACAGTTAGGAGTATCTGGAGTGTAGCATTGTGTTGGCTTCGAAATTAAAATGCAGGGAAGGTTTTTAGGCTGGGATGGAGCTGACCTGCAGAACTCTGCAGTGCTGGAGATGGTTGGGTATAAAAGGTGTTCACAAGCTTGGGGGGGAGCTCAGCGTGAGAAATCGGGAGGTTCTGTGATTTAAAGTGGGATTTGGTTTATATTAAAAATTTTAATTCTCCCTGATTTCAACCCACCTTTTCCTGCCATGTGTAGATCATCCTGTAAAGATCCTAATGAGTTTATGGAATGTTACAGCAAAGCTGAAATGGGTTTGCTGGGCATGGAAAGCCGAGGGTGCTGATACCCCGGTGTGGGGCGGGTTGTGGGGTGGCTTTGGCTGTGTCTGGGTGACACATCGCCCCTGGGGAGGAGGAACCAGCCCAGCCTTGCCCTGGCCGAGGCTGCGTTTCCCAACCCGGCCGCGCTGTCTGCCGGTACGGGAGGAAGGGCTGGGGAGGAGGAAGGGCTGGAGAGCGAGGGAAATACGCCGAGCAGCCGTGCCAAGAGCCCAGGGACATTGCAGCTGCTTGAATATAGAGGTGCTTTGATCTACAGTGAATAAACCGATAATGCTTAAATTATGAATTCTTTCTCTTTGTCTGAAAAGCTGGATTAGCGAGGCTTTGTTCGGGCCGTGATTATTGAGCAACTTTTTCCTGCCCGGGCCGCTCGATGTGTGTTTCCAGCCGGGGGCTGCACCGGCGGAGGGGCTCGGTGACATAACAGCTCTGTCCCCTCCGCTCGGCCCACCGAAAACACGGCCCTCGCCGTGACCCGGGGCTAATGATTAACCGGCCGGAGCCGCGGACGGGAAGGGGCACCGAAACGCCTCGTTTCCCGCAGTCTGCGGAGCCGGAGCCGAGCGAAGGCGCCTCTTTGTTTCTGTCGGTCTGGCAGCGATTGCAAAACGCGGCCTTGGGAAGGGCTGAGGCGCAGGTGGAGCGAAGGCTGAGGGAGAGGAGCCGCTCTGCCAGCGCTGCCGAAGGTCGCGGCCGTGCCTCCCCTGGGCTTTTGTCCCCTCTTCCCAGCCCTCTGGCCGGACAAAGGTCTCGCTCGGAGCCCTTCGCCTCCATCTTGCCTTCTCTTCGGTGTTTGAAGCGCTGCCGCCGCCTCTCCTCCCCCGGCCCTACCGAAAGGAGCGTGTTTTTTTTCTTTCCCTGTACCGCGTTCCTGTGCTGCAGTGAAGCCTTGTGGTGATGCAGCACTGCAGATCTCCCTCCTCTCCCCCCGGTCTCCTCCCGGCAGCATCTGCCAAGACGGGAGCAGCTCGGAGAGCCGCCAATGGGTGCGGCCGGGCCGGATCCCTCGGCACATGGATCCTCCGGTGGGGACCCCAGGCTGTCTGGAATCGCACGGAAAATGCAACCTTCCTCTTCCAGCAGCTGTCCAGGAATACTCAGGGCCGGTTTTCTTTCATCCCCCGGCTTTCTGCTCCCTTTCTCCTCCCCCGCCTGCCTCCCTTGCTTTCAGCAAAGACGATTGTCACAGATTATCCCGAGGGCTCGCCAAGGGTACGGGGCAGGACACCAAAGCACAGCGTATATTTGTGTGTCTGGATAACAACAGGGGGATTAAAAGGCGCCATCTCCGAGGGGAGTGATGTAGTACCGTGGCTGCGGTGGAGAACAGGAGTAGCCTCCCCCATGCATTTCTTCATTTGAAAAAAAAAAACAATCTGATTTTTTAATTACCAAAATACACTTCTCCCAATATAAACATTAACACTGGGGGGGGGAGTTGTGCGTTTGCTGGGTGATTTTTGTGGTACAGGGGAACCTTATTATGTGAATGGTTTGTATCTTCTCTTTTTGGGCAGCATTACCGTGAATATTTGAACATTTTAACACATTCTCGGTTTTCTGCAGCAAAAGACAACTGACTGAGGTCTGACTGCGTGCACGTATAACACACAGGGGTTAGGATTTCAGAACGGGGCAGTGATTGTTGAGGTGGTCAGAGCCCAGTTCTTGTGTCACCACAGGCAGCACTTCATGTGAGGTGGGCTGTGGTGACTGCAGTAAAAGGGCAGTTGGGATTTTAGGGATTTTGATACCATTTAAGATACTGTTCCCCTCCCCCCAGAAGACTGTAGGTAAACATGGACTGGTGTTGCCAGGAACTGAACGTGGTCCAGCAACAGGAGAGTCCACGATCTGTCCCCTCCCACTGGGAGCTACATGGCTGAGAAGGACTCACTGCATGGGAGGGTTGGAGCCCTCTGGCCTGTTACATCTTTATTGGTAGGGAGCTGGTGCTGAAACACGTGTCAAAGGGTGGTCCTAACTAGGATTCTGAATGATTTTCCTATTTTTTGTCACGTTCATTCACGGCATGAACATTTGCTCAAATAGGCTCTTTCCTGTTTTCTTTCCCCCTCCTTCCTTTCCTGTTCCTTCTCTCTCTACATCTGGCACATCCAATTAGGCCATTTTTTTCCCCTCACACAGATTTTATTAACCATCTCCTCCTCTGGGCTTTCTAAATCTTGCCTTCAAGGCAAGATAGCAATATCCAGCTTCCAAAGGGTGCAAACTTTGAGGAGCAGTTATATTTGCCAGCGTTTGAAACTTTTAATTAAATAAAATAAAAAGAAATCAATAAAAATAACCAAGGTATCAGTTTGGTATCACAGGTTGAGAAGCTCCCAAGAATTAATGTCACCCTTTGTACCCAGGAGTACAAAGGTGACAAGCTCTGTTCTGGAGAGCTGAGAGGCAAGAACGTGCCCCATATGGAAACTTGTCTATTTATGCCCAAAAAGGCACTTTCTGCCTCAAAAGGTGCTGTTGTTTGCACACATCCGTGTTCAGTGGAGTATAAACCAGGGAAAAAAGGGCTCTCAATCCAGAGCAGGTTCTGTGTAAGTGTAGTAGGTCAGGCTGGAATGAGAAGGCAGCAGCGAGCGAGGCAGGCTTTCAGATCGTATTTAAGGATTAGTCATCCAACAACAATGATGAACTTGTGAGGTGCAGGGAAAGCCAGGCATGAAACCGAGGCAGCTGCGGGATCTGACGGCGGCTGCCCCTCAGCCGGGCCTTGGATTCCCTTTTCCCTCGGTGTATGGCTGAAAACTCTGCCTGTGTAAGGTCTGTTTACATCTGTTCAGCCTTGTGCTGCCTCTGTGAAGAGGAAATTCTTGCAGTAATTCTTCATAGAGTTTACAAATACTTCCTGGCTGGGTCTTTTATTTGTGTGTCCCTTTCCTCTGTGTCAGCATATACAAAAATGCAGGGGTTTTGCCTCTTTTTGTCCTGGATTACCCACTGCAGTTCAAAGCCTTTCCCTGGTTTGCTCTGAATCTCTTGGCTGAGAGAACTGAGCTCCCAAAATGCGACATCACCGCGCTCATCCCTCCCATTTTGTCCTTTCTGCTGTGAGTTGATGCAATTTATTCCAATGTGTTTGCTCCATCTTCCTTTCCTTGTGTACACAAACATGTTTGGGTTTATTTTACACAGACACTTACTCATCCCTCGGTGCCGGTGTTGCAGTTACTGAACACACGTTCCGTGGGGTGGTGTCACATTCCCGCTGGCGTTCCTCGTGTGGCCTGGTCCGTGCTGGGGGTGGGGAGTGGAACCCCGTGAATCACAGCCCGGTCTGGGGGTGCTGTGAGGGCCGTGTGTCCCACGAGGTGTTGGAAGCAGAGATCAGGAATGAGGGTCACAGTGAAGACTGGATTAAATACAGCTGGGAGCAGTGGAGTGGCTGTGTCAAGGTCATTTGTTCCCTAAGAAGATGGCTGGGCTGGCTGTATTTTTCCTTGTGACACGGTTTTGTTTTAATTGTGCCTCTCCTGGCAGACTGATGACACACGGGGTGCTCTGGTTTGAACACCTCTCTGTTCCTTCTGTTGTTGTTGCTCTGTTGCTATAAAAGGGCGATCCCATGCTCGGCTCCCCACACCAGGAGAGAAGTTCAAAGGTAATCGTGGGAAGTTCAGATGGCCCTTTCCCCTCTCCAAAAGACTTCTCTTTTTGGAAAAGCTTCTCCTAGCAACTGATTTTGCTGCTGCGTGGGAAGGGCAGAGGGTTGGGTGTTGCTGTGCAGGAGGCAATGCTATTGAACACCAGCACTAACCTGTGTGCTCTGCTTTGCTTCTCTTCCAGATATGGACGTGTCGAAAGCGTCAAAATCCTCCCTAAGAGGGGGTCGGAAGGCGGAGTGGCAGCGTTTGTGGATTTTGTGGACATCAAAAGTGCACAGAAGGCACACAACTCTGTCAACAAAATGGGAGATAGAGACCTACGGACGGATTATAATGAGCCAGGAACCATTCCCAGTGCTGCACGGGGATTGGATGATACAGTTTCCATAGCATCTCGTAGTAGAGAGGTTTCTGGGTTCAGAGGAGGTGGTGGGGGGCCCACTTACGGCCCCCCACCATCGCTTCATGCACGGGAAGGACGTTATGAGCGGAGACTTGATGGGTAAGTTCCAAGGTTTCTCTAGGCAGGTATTTTGTATTTGATATGGTGAGAAACACAAACTCGTATCTAGGGCCCCCAGATGGATTTAAAATTTTGGGAATTATCTATGTTTCCTATTTTGGGTTGGAAACGGAAGTGATTTCTATCCCAGTGGCTGGTACCTTGTGGATCCATAGAGGATGTGTCCTGCAGCTGGTTGGATATTTACCTACACTTGAAATAAGGTGGTTTTAAGATGGAAGATTTCCTTTGGCCAGCATCGATATTGGAGTTACTCTTTTCTAGAAGTAACGATCCCATTTCTTGGATAATATTAAGGCCTTGCTGGATGTATCCCTGCTGCCAGATGGAGCTATCTTACTCTACAACATGTGGCGAAGTTCTCTGTGGAGTATCTTCGGAATACTAGAACCTAAAATTCGGTGAAAGCTTGATGCCTAGTCCTCAGTTCTCACTATACGCAGTGGGTATGTTAATTGGATTGTCACCACAAAATTTCTAGTAAGACTTTAATGATGCAGCCCCTTGGATTCTACCGACAACTCTTAGCCATGGAAATAACGCTTGGATGGAGAAGACCGAAGGCAGCTTGTGATGGTTCCATTTTGGATCTACATCATTTCCAAGTTATTGGGATTATTCTTTTCTGATGGTATTGGCAAAAAGAGATGACGGACATTACTAAATTTTGGAAATTATAGTGTTTTTATTTTCTTTTTTAATGCTGGGATAAGAACTACTGCCTTGAATTTATTGGATGCTATACAGTCAAGACGCCAGTAGCCATGGGGAGTGGATTACTATCTAGTCTCTTAAAAAGCTCTCTGCTGCTCCACATTAAACATACTTTAGCTTTAAGGACGTGGTGCCAATGCCATTTGTGGATACACCAGTGAGAAGTGACTGGGCTGGATGGTTACCAAGGCGGCCAGAGGATGCCCGTGGGCAGCAGCGTGAGGGCCCTCGGGCCTCGGGGAATCTTCTACCAGCTGCTTGATTCAGACTTAGGGCTGGAAGTTAAAATAATGGATCTATTTAAGTGCCTTCTGTCTCAAGAAAGAAGTCTGGGGGTTTCAGAGTTACGGTTTCAGTCTGGGACTACTTCCGTCCAGTGGAATTTTTTTTTTGTGTCTTGTCACTAAGATTTTTTTTTTCTTGTTGGTTCATCTAAAATATCATTTGACACCCTTGCCCATTAAGAAGGTGGATTACCCCTGTAAGAGGGGCCAAAATTGGGGAAGTTATGTTCACAATTCTCTCCCTAGATTTAATTGGGAATATAGGTCGTGTTTCCACACTTGGAAAAGGTTGGTATGTCCTGCCCTGTGTATATTAGCCCCTCTCCTAACCCAAGTCAAACCCTCTCTTTCCACTAACTCCAGTAGCACTTAGTACTAATAGATAAATGAAGAAAGCACTGTAGCCAGTAGCTGTTCAGCTCTGCTTCCTCTGTCTGTCTTCTGTGTCCTTCTCACGGATAAGGATTTGTTCTTTCTGTCAGCTCGGTAGCAGTAACCCGCTAGAAAATACTGCTTTTTCTCTGACCTCATTAAATCAGCTCTCACTGATTAACACCTCCTAGGATGCTAAATGCAATCGTTTATAAAACTGTTGATCCTGGTCCTTCAAAAGGGGGGAAGAAAAAAGAAAACAGAGACAAGGTTCTGTGCCAGATCCTGAAATATCTTTCCAAATTCCATTGTTGCGAGCAAGAGGTAATGGAAGCAGAAAGGCAACAATGAATTTGTAGCAGATGTAAAGTTAATGACATTCTGTTGCATGAGTAAAGTAGTTTCTTATATATAATTGGAGAGAAAAAATGCAGTAAAACGTGAGCAAGCTCCCTAGAAAGCTTGATACGACAACAGAGGGTGAATATATTGAGAGGATTAAGGATCTGGTGATTCATTGGAGAAGGAATGGAAGGAACTTCCCAAGATGCTAATCAAAAAAAGATTTAAATCCAATTTTCAGTTTATCAGAGATCCCTGAAATATTTCTGCCATTTGAACTAGAGCTGTGATGCAGGAGAGGAGGAGTAGGCACAAGGCAGAATTGGGTTATCAGGATTCAGGGGGATTGAAGTGACTCATAACTGATTGTGAAGGAAGAATCCAAGAGAGAAGGCTGGGAAAAAAAAAAAAAAAGGTTGAAATGTCCTTCATAAGATGGATAATTAATTTTTAAATTAATTTTGGCTACCCTGACATATTTAGAATTTTACGAGTATTTTTTTAAACATTCAACATAATCAATCTGGATTTCCATTTTGTGGATATAACTGAGGCGTACCATCCTGGTACTTCTAAATTAGACCCCTCAACTATCTGTAATGTTCCTTTATCTGTCAGTTTTACTATCTCTGTATTTGAGAGATCACTCTAACTCAGAACATCACCGAGCCTTTCTCAATTGACGGCCAAAATGTTGGAAATACTGAAAGCAAGTGGACCGTAGATGCTGGAAAGCAGCGTAGTCATGGAGATAGAAATTCTGTGATTGCAGCAACAGCAGCAATTGCAACAAAAACACCTCCTGAAAATTGGATCCTTGTGCAGGGTCTTGGGGACCTGCATCCTTGCAGTTCTAGCGTTAGGAATGGAGATGTCCATGAGTGTAGCACTCTGGGGAGACCAAAATTCCCTCCAAGAGGGTGAAATATTTTAGAACAGCAACAAGAAGCCCCCTAATTTTCTGGGAGTTCTCTATGGGTTATGCCACCCCTTTTGAAAGCAGCTTCTTTACCTCTGGGTCATGCTTTGCACGGAGGCTTTCATGGCTACAGCCTGGTTTGCCATACCATTTTTGCAGAAGGATAATTACGAGAGCTCCAGTAAATCTCAGAAAAAAATGTGGAAGCTCTTAAGCAAAAATGGAAGGGGGGGGGGAAGAAGTTATGGTGATGTCCGCAACATGAAATTTTTCTTGTTTACTGAACTTAACCAAAACCAGACACAACTGAGATGAGGACTCTGCGCTGGAAAGCAGAACTTTTTTCCTGTGCAGGCGAGATGCTGGTCATGAAAGCCCCGTATCGTGATTAAACCAAAATGATTGCTCAGCTTGATCGTATATGAATATAACTCTGGAGTCAAGTAAAAACGTTTTGAAGTTTGTCAGTGTTTGCTTGGTAGGTCATTGCTGGTTAGCAGAGAAGCAGTCGCACAATGAGCCGAGTGCTGCCGTGAATGTTTGCATGATTTGCTTTTAGCTGTGCCTGCCCCTTTCTGACGCGATATTTTTCCCCCTTCCCAAATGCAGGGCTTCAGATAACAGGGAGCGTGCTTATGAACATAGTGCCTATGGACACCATGAGCGGGGGACGGGAGGATTTGATCGGACGAGACATTACGATCAGGATTACTATAGAGACCCTCGGGAGCGGACCTTACAACACGGGCTCTATTACACTTCTCGGAGTCGAAGTCCGAACCGTTTTGACGCTCACGACCCCCGTTACGAACCTAGGGCCCGGGAGCAGTTTACATTGCCCAGTGTGGTACACAGGGATATCTACAGGGATGATATTACGCGGGAGGTACGAGGCCGAAGGCCGGAGCGGAATTACCAGCACAGCCGGAGCCGGTCGCCGCACTCGTCGCAGTCCCGGACGCAGTCCCCGCAGCGGCTGCCCAGCCAGGCCGCCCGGCCCGCCCGCTCCCCCAGCGGCAGCGGCTCCAGGAGCAGATCTTCCAGCAGCGACTCCCTCAGCAGCAGCAGCAGTACCAGCAGCGACAGGTAGGTCCCTGTGCCGGGGGCGTGCGGGGCGTTTGCCGAGGCGGTGAGGAGGTGTGAGCCCGGGCTGTGCAATCGTGGGGTGTTCATGGCAAAGCGTTCGTCACTGGTGGAGGAGTGGAGAGAAATGGCAAAAGGCTCTGTTGGAATGAGATGGATGTGAGGGAAACACTGTTGGCATGGCTGGTTATTTTCCATGGTGGATCCGTGCAGTGTCAGGCACTGGCTGGGCAGAGCAGGGATGTACCGACACGCGGCCTCGCTGCCCCTGAGCTTGGGGGATGGCGTGACTTTGGTGTGCTTGGAGAACGGTGTGACTTGGATGTGCTTGGAGAACAGGGTCACTGTTATGTGCTTCAGTGAGGGAATAAGCAAATTTTAAGGTCAACTACTTCTACAGGCCGCAGTTTAAGGCACTTTGGGAAAAGGTGACCGGTGTTGTTCGGTCTCCTCTCTTTCCCTCTCACCGCTGACATTTAAAAGGTTGATTTGTTGCCTTCCCATTTTTTCCCCTGTTGCCTCGCAGCAAAAATTGTAGACTTGGAAGAATTAAAAGGAAATAATCCAAGCTGGCTGTTGCTAGTGATGCACCCATGTCCTTGGTTCTGCGATAGTTCTGTATTTGTGGCTTTATAAAATGCCTACAGGGTGGAAAGAAGGTGCCAGAGGTAATCTCTGATTTCTTCTAATAATTTTTAAATTCGTGTTGAAGTGCCTCTCTGATTTTTAGCCTTTTAAGAGTAAATTCACCCTAAGATGGAAACCATGAAGCTGCAATTGCCCCGTAAATGTTTCTGCTCTTTGGTGAAGAGCTCTGCTCCTCAGGAGGGTTTGCAGCCTTGGCAGCATTCCCTTTGCATACCAGGTCTTTTCTAAAACTGAAAATATTCATTAAGTAAATAAGTGTATCAGTAGAATAAATACCTAGTGTTTGATTTCACAAGGGCTTGGAGTGACAGGACAAGGGAATGGCTTCTCACTGCCAAAGGGCAGGGATAGATGGGATACTGGGAAGGAATTCCTGGCTGGGAGGGTGGGCAGGCCCTGGCACAGGGTGCCCAGAGAAGCTGTGGCTGCCCCAGCCCTGGGAGTGTCCAAGGCCAGGTTGGATGGGGCTTGGAGCACCCTGGGCTGGTGGAAGGTGTCCCTGCCCATGGCAGGGGGTGGGATGGGATGGACTTTTAACATCCCTGCTGACCCAAAGCAGTCTGGGATTCTGTGATTATCACCAGGAATGGAATTTACCACTGGTATAAATCTCTAATCAAGGTAATTATTCTCACCAAATCTGAACATTGGACCTTCTGGAAGGGTGAAATGGGCTGACACAGGGCAGAGCCTGCAGAAGGGCAGATGAGGAAATCCACTTCTCCTCCTCCGATTTCCTCACCCCCTCATGTCTAAAGAATCATGCAAATATTTATTTACTTCTTTTAATTATTGTTTTCTCCTCCTGGATTTAGAAATCCAGGTCGTGTCTTGGCTGGAGAGCAGGTGAAGAAGAATTTGAGGACTTTTAGGCTGCTTTAAGCACCTGTTTGTTTATTTCTAACACCTCTCTCAATGAGAGCTTAAGGCTTGAATAAAGACAACCCTTTGTCAAAGATTTTCCACACTTAAAAAAATCAGCAAGATTTCCAGAGGTCTCAAAAAAAAAAATTATGGAGAAGATGGATTTGAAAGGAGAGCTGGTTACATTTAAGGTTTAATAAAAAAATCCCCCAAGCAGGGGGAAAAAAAATCTCTTCTGGTGCTCCTTTGCTCCTTGCAGAGTGAGAAGGGAGTCCAAGAAACTCGTAATATTTATAAAATGTCATTGTTGGGATGTCGAGGCGGGATGAAATCCTGTTCTGAATTTGAGAGGACTAAATACAATCCCACTGGAACTAAGTTTTCAGATTTAATGAGAAGAAAAGCGGCGTCTGCTGTGCTTGAGCGTTTCATTTTCTTGGCAATTTCTGGTTGTAGTAATGGAAAAGTAGACAACACTCGGGGAGGAAATAAACATTTTTTTTCTTATTAATATAGTAAAATCAAACCCAGTCAAGGTGGATTGTCTATTTAATTTTGAAGAGAGAGGAGTTTTACACGTTTCTCAGCAATCAGTGAGATATTAATAAACATTTAACCCTCTCTTTACTTGGGGAAGCAAAACCCCACCTGGCCTTGAAGCCTTTTCAAGCACAAGTGTTTTTTTCTGTTTAATTTTCAGCACACTCTGAATTTTGCCATGTAAATAGTAAGCCCCTCATACCCTGTGGTGAGTGAAAGTTGCCTCACCCCCTTTTCAAGGTGCTCCCACTCGCTGTGCAGTGTTTCCAGTTTCATTTGTTAGGAGAGTAATTATTTCCTGTCATTTCCGTGGTATTCCCAGGGATTTTAGCAAGCTGGAGATTCTTATGGCCTTTTTATAAGTGGAACTGGCCAACTTAATGGACTTATTAGGGTCTTTATGGCACTGAATTCTTCTGAAGCAGCAGAACTTGGTCACTCTGGTCTCAGCTGGCAGGTGGAAAAGGTGAAGTTGTGTTTCCTCGGGGAGGGGGTTCCTGTCTGCTCCCCAGGGGATGTTTGGGACACGTGGTGGGTGTTCAACACCAGTGGAATTTCTGTGCCTGGCACTGTCCTTTGTGAGCAGAAGGGTGGTGAAGGAGAAGTTTGGGCTTCCTTGCTTGTGGTTCTCAAGAGCTGCGTGAAGGAAGTAACAGTTTGATTAAATGGAGATGATTTTCTTGGTCAGTAATGTTGGAAAGATGCTCTGCAGACTGCTTAAAAATGCCACACCAACCCAAAGAAAGCCTTTGTTTCATAAGGGTTCAGAGTTTGTTGGGTTGGCTCTCAGCTAAGCTTTGCTTTAAGTTGCTATTTGGAGGCCTTTGCAGGTAAAGGAGCTGCAAGGGAGTAATTCAGAAACTAAAACCAAAAAGAACATGCTAAAAATAACCGATATCCTGTGAAGCTGGGCTTTATTCGGGGTATTTTGTGGCCTCTCAGAAGTTGCCTGGCTGGGCTAAGGTGGGGAAGCTGGTGGATGTGGGTGGTTCCTGTGTGGATTTGAGGAGGAATTTGTGTTTTGAAATGCTCTTAACAGGAGATTGCTCTTTCCCCACCCATATCGTGCAGAAGGGGTTGATGGAATTTTTTTATCACCTTGAAAGAGTAAAAAAACCTTGAAAATTATAATTTTCCACCACCAGAAGCCTCAATTTCTCCATTTTGGTGATTCAGACACAGACCACTAATGATACATTAGCAAACATATTTTCTGGAGTGTGTCATGGAAGAAGCTGGATATGGATGGAGGCTGTGTGATCCCATAGGAAGCAAACCAGATTTTGTTTGTGCCCTGCCCAACCTCCTGGAAAAAACAACCAACCTCCTTTTTTTTTTTTTTTTTTTTTTTAATTTCTGGGCTTTTTGATCCAGTTTGGTAATATCAGATGGCCTGACACGTCTCTTGCTGCTCCATGTGCTAGTGATTATTTTTAAAGCTTTGCTGCAGGGATGTGAACCACCTCAGAACGGGATGACTGGCTCCCAAAATCCTTGTTGGGATGAGATTTAAATTATTTACAAAATCCTGGCAGTGTTTGATTTCATGTAGTTGAGCTCCAGAATGTGAAAGAGGGAACACCCTGTGTGTGTAAATTTTTCAGATGAGCGACCTGAGATTTCCTTTTGCCTTTAATTTATTTTTTAAGAATGTTTATTTAGTCGTCTGTTGTCAAGGGTGCTGGAGGATTTACTAAGTTAAATTAATAATTTCCTATAGTTTGCAATGTAGTTGTCTTTAATTTATTTTAAAGAATGTTTATTTGGTTGTTTTATGTCAGGGATGCTGGAGTTGGATGAATAATTCTCTATAGCTTGTAATGTAAAATAAATACTGTGGAATTAAAACAGCAATTTCAGCTTAGACACAAAAGTGATTTTATTTTCACCGAGATCTAGGTGAGCACAGTCATTCCAGCCCTGCTGAAATCAGGCAGTGGGAAGCAGTTGCATGTACAGCTGTTTGAAAATTCATTTTTTTTTAGTAATTCTGATAGCTGTACTTAAAGTTCTCATGACAAGTGGGCAAGGCATAAGGTAATTAGAGATTGGTTTTAATTTTAGATTTCTCGGAGATGACATTCTTTCTGGAGCAAGGAGTTACAGTTGGAATGGAATACGTGTGTGTCTTAATATTGAAATAAACTGATGAAAAATACTGCCAAGAGAATTTTAATCATGGGAAAAACAGGCTCCCTGAAACCTCCCGTGTATTTTATTTTGTCAGGGACTTTCTTACCCTGTGTCAACAACTGAAGCGAAAGTAGAAAAAAGTGAGTTTAGTTTCATTACATAATGCAAACCTTTCCCTACCATTGTCTTCATCTCCTCCTTCCCGCTTCGTTTGCTGCCAGAAGTGATGAATCACTGACTTAGCTGGGATTTGGGATTTTGAGTGGGTTTGGAGATGCCTGTGCTGAGAACAGATGAAAAATCGGGAAAAATGAGGTTAAATGTAGCTGTTTAGTCTTTACTGAAGAATCTGTGAGATGGCTTTTGTCGAGGTTCAGTAAGTCCACAAAAATTTTGCTCTGTAGAGATGAGCGGAATATTTTTAATCTCTCCTGGTAGAACGATGGGGTTAAGCATGCTCCTGTTTGTATGGGAAAAGAATTAGGTTAAGATTTTAAAATGAAAATTAAAGAATTTAATAGAGTAGGAAGCCTTTTCCATTACACAAAGGCAACATTAAATCCTGTCAGAGTCAGGTGAAACCTCATCTTTACCTTTTGTTCACATAAACCCGTGTGCTGCTTTGATGTTCTCTGTGCACGGCAAAATGTGAATTAGGGGAAGGAAAATGAAAAAAAAAAAAATCCACCTCAGATACTCGCAGGTTTTTGTTACCAACTGTCGAGCGTTTCCACTTTGTTCTTCCTTGGGTTTCTGCTCGTCTCAGCCAGTGCTGCTGCTCAGCTAAATATAACCAAGACCATCCTTTAAATGTGGGGTTTTTACCCTTGGGACTGTATCGAGTTTCTTTCGAGATTGAGCACAGGCAGAACGTTTTCAGATGGCTTTGGAGAGACTAGAATACAGAAAGCAAACCTTTATACTCGGAGATCTGCCGAAAAAGACGTACCCGCACATGTGTAACCACATAAATAGATCCTCCTGCAGAAAAAAAAAAAAAGGCGATATATCAGCGATCTCCTCAGGGGCGGAGAGGAAATGGTGCCTCGGTGCCCTTGGGAGGGACCGGCGCAACCCGCCCGTCCCTCAGCCTCCCGCCCCAGCTGCCGAGAGCCCGCATTACCTCACCCCTGGACTCGGCACTAATCTATTAAAAATGTGCGTTGCATAATAAGATTTTTATCTCGCTAAGAAACCCCGCCGCTTTCTCTCGCCTCACGGCCGCCGGAGCGCGGCCGGCGCTGTAATGGCGGCGTGGCCGGGGGGGGGGGGGGGGGGGCGCGGGGCCGCCTCGCCGGCTGTTTTTGGGGAAAGACGCTGTTTTTAGAGTGCTTTTTGGGGCAAAACGTTGTGTTTCTGAGGGAGGAGCGGGTGTTTTGGGGGAGAAAAGCGGGCGTTTTGGGGGGGAAGGCAGGTGGGTTTTTCTGGGGGGAAAGGGGGTTTCTGAGGGAAAAGCGGGTGTTTTGGGGGGGGGGGAAGCGTGTGTTTCCCCTCAAAAACACTCCCTTTTCCCCGAGAAAGCCTGGGTTTGGGGTGGGAAACGGGTGTTTTTTGGGGAAAAGCGGGTGTTTCTGAGGGAAGGTAGGGTGTTTGTGGGGAGGAAAGGTCTGTTTTTTGGGGAGAAGAGCGCGTTTGCCGCCGCGGAGCCCCCGCGGGCGGGGGGCGGTTGTTTGTGCTCAGAACCGGTCTGAGCCGGCGGCAGCCGGACCCGCAGCGCCGCCCCCGGGGCGGGGCCGCCCGAACCCGCGGAAAAACACCGCGATGGCCGCAAAAAAAAAACTATTTTAAATTAAAATATTATAACAGAACACCCCCCAGCCCTTAACGCTGGAGCAGCTCTCGCTGCTGCGGGAAGGTTTCCCCTCACACAGCGCAGGGAAGGGAAGCAGCAGCGCCCGTGTCACAGCCAGCTCAGAGGGAGGAAACCGCCCTCTCTGCCGCTCAGCCTTCCAATTTTAGGTTGTGTATTTATTTTTTATTTTATTTTTTCAATGCTCTGCCCGCTCTAGATGTTAAGCACCGGTTTCCCCGCTGGAGGACTGAGCCCCAAAAATCCGCAGAAGGGGTTATTTCCCATATCCTAACACCACCATTGCCGTGAAAGGACACAATTTCAGAATAAAGTAGAAATTTAATATTGTTAGCCCCTCTGGAAGACACCCCCCTCCCCCCATCTTTTAAATAAATAGGCAATGATACTTTAGAACATTATAACCAAGTGGGTGTTTTTTTTAAATTTTATACGTCATTTTCTTGGCATGAGCAGCCCAAAAAAGAGTGGACATTTGGCTGCAATTAATACCCCCACCCCCTGCCGCACTCCCAGTAATTGTTGGTAATTGCTGGCTCTAAATGACAAAGCAATTAAGCCGCTTCCTAAATGTGCAGAAGTAGGTGTTCATCTAAATCTGGGCTGTCAGGCTTTGTTTCTGTGTTGGGGCCCAGAAGCTCAACTGCTTTCTCAAAGTGGCATTTGATTCTTCACAAGCAGAGAAAAAAAAAAAAAAAGTGTCTTTTTCCAAATTTATTTCAGGAAAGGAGTCTTAAAAATGCATCATGTTAGGGCTGGATGAAGTGGAAATTACTGTAGAAAAATACCTCTGTTTTATTACAACGACAACTATTTTTATAATCTAAAATTAACTTATTGTTTTGCATTCTCTTAAAGAGATTATTATTTTATTTTTAGTGCTGTAAAGGTTTCTTGCAATGAGATCAGAATCTTTGGTAGCAAATCTGAGGATTTCTGGCAGCTGAATCCAGATCCTCATGTGAACTTACCTTTTTCTCTGCTGGGGGAGGAAGACCCGCCGTGTGTTCAAAATAACATTTTGAAGTCGCCCCTGGACAGCTGCGGGTCTGTGGGAGCTGGTATCTGGTGTGAGATTTGGCGATTTCAGGTCTTCCTAACCTCCTTATTTAGGAACAGTGGGAAAAGCCTGAGCTGTGTGGAAGGCACTGCTCCCACCAGCATTGAGGGAGACGTTGGGCTATTCCTTAAATCCGTGGGAGCTGCTAAAAATTGCTGTTTTCCCCAAAGGTCAGGTGCTGTCAGTGGATTGGGTTTGACTTCGGGGTTGTGCGTGTGCGTATTAACAAAATGGTCACTTCTAATTGCATTTTTAAGGCTTTGATTTCCTTCCAAGTATTTTGCTTAATCATCTTGAGTAGGCTGAGGGAAGGAAAGAATTAGCTGAGGTCAGGGAAGTTGAAGCTGCCCGTGTTACTGCTCAGAAGCCGGGCTTAGTCTGAGGCAGAAATCTGCCGTACACCGAGAGAGTGAGGGGAAATCAACCCTGGAAAAGCCAAGGAAAACAGGGAAAGGTGGGGTGCCTTAGGCTGGGATGGCTCCCTCCCTCTGCCTGAGCCGTCCAGATTCTCCTTTCTTTGGGAGAAACACAAGCGGGCTGTGAATCATCGCTGACACAGATTAGAGGGATCGGTCTGGAAGTGCCTGTCTGCATCGATGCTGGAGTCAGACAGCTCACATGGAGACACACTGCAGGCACCAGAGGTGGGGGAGAGCATTCCTGTCCTAAAGACCTTTGGAATAATGGGCGCTTTAATAATTCCTAATGAATATTCACGTGGTGGGATGAATAGCAAAAGGGGAAGGCTGTATTGAATGCTTCCTGAAAAATACCCGTCATTACGGTGATCAAAGGAGAAATCCAGCCCCCGCCTGGGCTCAACCCTACGGTGTTCCCATTAAAGCCCAGACAGAGCGTCCCTCTGGACTTGCTAACACAGCGACTTGGTGGGGTTTTTTTCCCCAAAGAGGATGTTTTTGGTTTTGCCAGAGGCGTGGATGCAGGAGGAGAGCCTTCCCCTTAAAACCTGAGGGCTGGGAGAACAGCTCTCCTCGCAGCGACCTGGCATTAACCTTAAAAACAACTTTAGGTTGTGCTTAAATAAGGTCACAGGGATGGGAATTAATGGTAAATAAGCCTTATTGGAGGAAAAAAATAAAAAATAGTATCATCCCCTAATCTTTGCCCGTTGAATTAACCGTGTACCTGATGGGCTTAGCTCTGCCCTTAACGTCCAGGCATCCTCCCCAACGTTGCAAGTGCCCAAACCACTAATGATGGCATCAGGGTTTTAAGTGAAAAAGCTTCTTAGCAGGAGATTAGGGATCCCACTCCAGATCATCAGCTGGTAATGCCACTCAGAGAGGAGGAGGCAGTGCGGCTCTGAGTGGAAAATCACAGGCTTGGAGAGAGGTGAGGGCTTCGATGTTGTACAGAGAAATAATTTATGTGCTGGGATGTAGTCCTAATTTTTTAAAACCTTGAAGGAAAGTGGAGTTTCCAAAGGGAGGAAGAGCGAAATGTGCACTGTGTAGATGCCATGTTAATCAAGTCCTTGCATAATTATTCATTCAGTGCCTAATACAGGAGCAAAAATAGCTCTGGCATTAGGAAACAAGACAAGAGCCCCGTAACAAAGGTAGGAGGGAGCTGTTGTTTCATTTCTGGTCCTTCCAACCAGGAGTGCTCTCTCCTGTCTGGAGAAGTGAGACGTGGAGCCTTTTTAATTCCTTCTCTCTGAGAAATGTCTGGGCTTCCATGTGCAGTTCCTTTATTTAGCTCAAAGCGATGGTTTTGGCTCGAAGACACTCAGAAATCCAGGATGGCAGGAAAAGTACCTTTTGGAGAATCCTTTCTGTGAGAGGGAAGTGGTTTTCAGGGCCGTCTCATTTCTTCCACGGCTGCCTGGTATTCTCCGTAGATGCCCAGAAATTTTCCTCGTTTTTATACCTGGGCAAAAATACGAGAACTTCACCAAGCCCTTTAAAAATCAGGAGCAATTAAGAGACATCTGCAGCAGATCCCGGCACTGAGGGCATTCACGTGTTTATTATCTTTCATCCGTTCGAGAGCGGAGAGCTTTTGTGGCGCGATCACGTGTGAAAGAAAGGCACTGTTCTCCCTGAAAGTGAATTCCCAGGAATGCCAGCACCGGCTCCCCACAGACAGACAGTGCCAGGCTGGGGCTCAGGGAGATGCAGAGTGTCCTACTTACTGTGGCTGCTACAGGTCTGACCTCCTTGGATCATCTGACACCTCGTTGGGTAAGAGGTTGCTGCAAGATCTCAAACCCTCAAATTATGTAAGATTTACACACTTGCTTTGAAGTTGGTCCCTCCCTTCCATGTTTGTTTACTGCCTAGTGTGTCCTGGTGGATTGTGAAGGATGACTAGTCACAGAAAGGGAGCTGCCGGGTTAGTAGAGATTTTCTGTTCCTCTTGGCTTTCCAAACGCGTGTGGAGCTGTGCTTGTCCCGGTGCCGGAGCCTGGAGCACGTCCTGCGCCGGCCGGGGCTCTGCTGGGTGAAGTTTTCAGTTTGTTTGGTTGGTTTGGAGGTGGAGGGAAGGGCAGAAAGGCTGGTTGTGTTGCTGGAGGAGAAGCAGAGATGGTATCTTAAGTTGTCTCAGGAGTTGATGTTGAGTTTGCTTTTTAATATTCAGTTTCCCCCAGACTTGGAGAAATCACCTGTGCGTGAAAAGGAAGGTGCTTAATTGGCACTGTCCGTGTGGCTGCCGGGGTTTGGGGGCTTGGAGCACCAAATCCCATCAGGGAAGCACGCAGGCTTTGCCTGTGGGAATTCCTTGGAGGACTTCTCTTCCATGCTGTGGTTTCCCACTGCTCCTCCTTTCCCAGCTGCTCCCGTGTGGTGTGGAGGACAGGGGCGTACAGGCGCTGGATCTAGGGGGGGTGTAAGGTATTGACTTCTGTATTTTCCCTACTTTCCATTTTTCCCACAAGTTAAGTGCTCATCAATGCTTTACAGTCCCTGGTCAGCGTGATGGAACCGGCCCAGGCTTTTGAGAAGGAAAATCCGTGAACTTTTGACCATGTGTGGAGATTTAATCACTAAATCGTAACAAACACCACAGAATTAAATTACAGTGAGGTGCTTTTTCAGAAGTTACTCTTAAGTGACAAACACTGTCATATGATACTGGTTTTGCTGGGTTGGTTTTGCTTTTGCTTTTTTTTTTTTAATTTCTAAGCCTGGCATTACTCTCCATAGTTGCTCAACATAAAGACACATTCTTCTCCCCAGCCCCTCTATACATTCACCAGCCTGTGGCACTTTACCCGTTCCATACAAACATTGTCTTTTTTCTTTTATTTTCATGACATCAGTATTTTCTGCCCATGTGAAATCTCACAAAAAGTTCTGCTTTTAGTTGTATTTTTATTTGCATGTGGGCAGCAAAATGAAGTAATTCCCAAATATAGTCCTAGCCAAGAGATCCATCTGTTCCCTGCATTTTTAAATGGCAAATTAATCCTTAGCATACAACTCATCAAATGTCTTCTCCTCCCTAATGTATGCTGCCTGAGATCACAGAAATGACATTTTTTTTCCCAGGCCTTCCATTTTAAGTAGTCCTTTCCTGCAGAACAGCAGCTCCCATTCCGGTTCTGCAGAGCCCTCTGTGCTTCTCCAGTCGCTGTCGCTGGTCTAAAAAGGGGCGTGAAAAAAAAAACAAACCTCAAAAATTATTTTCCCTTCATCTCTTTGGTGTTTCTTTGAAAGGCTGCAGAAGATTCTATTAGGACCTTAGATCAGAGGGACTGTTTTATGATCTAAGATGTAAGAGAATAGAAATTATCTTGGAAAAACAGCCTTGATAAATGGATTTATTTCGGATGGAGAGCTAAGGTCGCTCTGTCCGTTTTGGATTTCATTCTTTGGACAATAGTGACCATTTTTAGAAGTGCTAAACTTCCCCAGCATTATCTGCCATAAAGGGAATTTCTATATTAAGCTTTGCAGGCTCCCAAATTTACTTAAGCAGCATTGTAGATCAGCTGTGTATCTTGGCATGCCTTCCATTGCAACTCCCATCCCAGGAACAATTCTGTTTATAGGAGAGGATGCACCATTTCAAAACTGCTCCAAATCAGGAATTTCAACAAATGGTGTTTTGTGTGATGCTAAAAAACCCAGTGCTTTGGCTTGGGAGGAGGAAGGGCTGACAGATAGTGCCAGGTTTGGGTTTTTTTTAAGACAAGGTGTGATGCTTTTCGAAAACACGAAGACAGAATTAATTCTGCAGGGCTGTTTGCTGGGATCTACTGACAGCTTTGTGTTAAGAAATAACTGCAAAAATAACCTGGGGGTGAGTCAGAGCCGGGGCTTTTTTTTTGTTTTAGCATATATATGAAAAAGGCTTTTCTTCTGAAAGATGCCCAGTGCTCAACTCTTAGTTAATGCCAAATGGGTTTAAAATTGTATTTAAAAGTGTTTATTCCCAGGAAATGATTTGACAGGGCTTTTAAGGCAAAAAAGTTACTTTTTATCCCACAAGTAAACGTTCAGTAGCCTACTTGGACACAGTGGTGGTTGAATTTTAAATGGCATTTCATTGTCTTGGCTTCTGGACAGTACTTGGAGTAGAATTTTGGTGTTTCTTTCCTAAAATGCAGAGTAGGTCCCTTTTGAAAGCTGTTGTTGTTGAGGAGATTGCCTTTGCATCTTAGACTCGATCATCTTGGAGCTCTTTTCCAACCTTAATGATTCTGTGTTGCTTTCTTGGTATTTTGAAAAGGTTTGGCCTCCCAGAGCCAGGAGATCGAGTTGCTGATCCCGTTCCCGCGGTGATTCCCGGAGCGACCTTGGGCAGAGCCCTCGGCTCCTCTTACCTTACTCCTCCCTCTGCAATGCAGGGATGTAAAGACACACCAACCTCCCATGAATCTGGGACTAAAATGGGGGTTTGTTTAAAGATTTCCTGCGCTCTGAGGTGTCGTTTGCCAAGTGCTGATTTCGATGGTCTGCACAGCTGGCAAAGGCTCTGGGCCCTAATGGGGTTACGCTGCTTTTGGCCAACTTTGGGCCAAAGGCTTGAAAGCCATTTTTCCTGGATTGTGGCTGTGAGGTCTGCCCCGTGTGTGCTTCTCAGAGCTGCTGTGATCACAGACTGATCAGTGCTGCTCTTCTTCAGGCATGTCCTGACAGCGCTTGGAATCCTTTGGTTGAATCCCGGCGCGGCTGGAGGAGGTGGGAGTTGGGGGTGGCTGCACTGGGACTTCTCACCAGGGTTCCTGACCCAGGGCTTCCCTCTGTGAAGGTGATGTTAAACAGAGCCTCTCTGGGCTCTCCCATTCTCACACCCACCCTCTTTCTTCCCTCTTTGCATCGGTGGAAGTTTAATTGTGGGAAAGCTGCGCCGAGGAGCTGCTTTGTACTTCACCCTCAAGGCCTTGATGACTTTAATCTTTCCCAGCGCCGAGCTCCGTCACCGTGGCCCTTTGCTGAGAAAGCATTTCCTACGGCTTCCCGGAGCTGCCTGTGGAGCCTGAGTGATCCCACTGTTCCCAGGGAGCATCCGTGTTTCCCAGAGGCTGGGAGGGCAGGGAACTCCCAAATTCAGCCCCAAACCCAGCGCTGGGAGCAGGGGGTTGAGTGGCACCTTCCCAGGGGTAGGAAGCTGTTGCTGTTGCTGAGTTGGATCTTTGCTCCATAGATAGTCTGACGTGTTTGTAACCAACACTTTTTTTCTTCCCCTGGTTAATGTTTTTAATTCTTGGCCGTACAAAGTTCAGGCCCGAGGACAGAGGGACGTAGGTCGAGGAGCGAGGTGGCAATGCCAACTGTGGGTTGGGCACAGTCTCCTCAGCCAGACAGGGACTAATACAAACATACATGTTTTTAGCAATCAGAATGGATTATTTAGTTGCAGGGAAGAATTACAAGGAGCCCAAGGCTGTCTGGAAATTCTGAGGGCATGTGGCTGCAGGGGAAGGTGGGAGCAGTCTGGCCTTCTGAGCAACATCTCCGTCTTTTCCATGATTCATTCCAGCCTTCATCAAAGATCAGGTGTCAGACATTAGGACAAAATAACTGACGTAAATATATTTATATATATTAATGTATGGCCTGTCACAGAGATGAAATGGGATGTTTGCCTTGGGGTAAATACATGGTAAATAGTACTTGGAGGCTGTGTCTTCAAAAACTTACTGGTCAGAGTCTGAAATGAACCCTGCAAACAGGCTCTGTTAGCTGGCCAACTAAAGGACACCGAGTTGCATTGCCTTCCCCTGGCCTATAAACATCATTTAATTTAATTTCTTCAGATTTAGTATTCCAGCCCAGCACGAGATTGCTGAGGTCTCCTCTCTGGGCATGATAAGGCAGAAAGGGTTAAGGGAAGGAGGATGTCCTTGTTCCATTAGTCTGCAGTATTTAATGATCTCTCCTCAGAGCAGTAAGTGCTGGTTTTATCTGTTGTGTACTTTTTGTTGCTGTTTGCTGCTTCCATGCAGCAAGTTTGGTCTTCCTGCCCATCAGTGGACTGTTTAGTAAACTTCAGGGCGTGTGACAGGCACAAACCAAAGTTCTTGGGTGGCAAGTTCTCATCGGCTTGGACGGGGGCCAGGAATGTCCTGGAGTCACATCCCGGCGAGCTTTGCTCCGCAGGGACCGGGGTGATGGGCACGGGGCAATGACACCGCCTGAGCCTGAGCTCTCTGCTCCCCAGCTGCATTTCCCCACCCCAGCTCTTCTCTCCACGTTCCCAGTGGAAAGCTTTGTTGTGACACGAGGCTCGGTGTGGTTTGTGCGTGGGCTGAGCCCCTTCGCTGCTCACCCGCGGTCGGCAGAACGCGGCGCTGACTCGTTACCTCTTGATCTCCTCGTACAAGCCAACCTCAGAGGTTGGGCTGGGTTTTCTGACATCTCCAACTTCAGGTTCAGCAACTCCTCTGAACCAGGAAAAAACCCTGCTGTTTATTTCCACAGGTGTGAGAGGTGTTTTTTGCCTTGGGAACACCCTGGTGTGGGACACATCCTGTGCTCACGTGGGTACTGAGGTCAGTGTTGGAATCAGCTCCAACAAGGAGTTGCTCGCCCTGTGCCCAGACCTCTGGAATTTTCATCGTGGTTATTTCTGCCTGTGGCAGGGGATTGGAACGAGATGAGCTTTAAGGTCCCTTCCAACCCAAACCCTTCTGGGATCCTGTGATTTCTCCTCAGAATCTCCTCCTTTCTCCTGTGGCAGGACAGCTGGTGGTGTTCTGTGGGAATGGGTTACTGCTCTTCTTTGTTAGGAACATGTGATTTGTTGTGCCTTTTTGACTTGCACGGCTGTGGAGAACGGGGGAAATGCTGGTTAAATACCTTTTTAGGTTCGTGTCATATTTAGCAGCAGGTCAGAAATGTCAGCCTGTAATAACCCTGTGCATATATTATTTCAATATATCATTTTCCATCCAGAAGTCCAAGTATTTCACAGGCAAAGGTCCTTTCATCCATTGCTGGAATGGAATACAGTGCATTTTTTAAGCTTTTGTTTTAAGCAGTTGCCATCAGATTTCTCTGGGCTGGCAGCAATCAGGTGCTTTTAATACTTTTTATTCCCCAAAAAATCACTGGTACATTCAGAATAAATTGGAGCAAATTTCTGGTGGTGTTTTCTCAGGTTGGAAAAAACCTAATTAGCATTTTTCCCCCAAAAAACCCTCTGAAGTATCCCGAGGATTTGTACCTTCTGGCTAGAGCTGATCGTACAGCACGTGGTGTTCTGTGCAGGGAGATCATCCACGGTGATTTCACTGGGATCTGCAGAGGGAGGGACAAGGAAGAAAACAAGGGTTCCTGTTGCTTCCCCTCGGAGCTGACTTTGGATTTCCTGCCCCCACTTGGGAATGTGCTGCTGACACGAGGCGTGAGAATAACCCGGGGATGGTGCTGCGGGAGCCTGTCCTCAGTAGATCTTCCTAGGAGATAATCTTCACTCGGAGATTATTCCAACAGGGTGTTGAATCCCAGCTGAGCCAGGCAGAGTTCCTGATTTCAGTTCATTTTGGCAGGGGAAAAAGTGATCGCTGCATATTTCTGTAAAAAAACCAAACCTGGACCGTTTACCAGGTCTGGTGAAAGAGTTTTTGAAGGCAGCTATTAAAAAAAAATAAAATTAAAATCTTAATTTTTACTTTTTTCCCGGCTGATCTTTGGCGTGAAAAATGCAGAGGGTTTGAACCGATTTTAGATGGCTTTGTTTTTAACTTGCTCCAGCAATCAGAGGTAGAATCATGGAATCACAGAATCATGGAATGGGCTGGGTTGGAAGGGACATTAAAGCCGATCCAATTCCTACCCCCTGCCATGGGTAGGGACACCTCCCACCAGCCCAGGTTGCTCCAACCTGGCCTTGGACACTTCCAGGGATCCAGGGGCAGCCACAGCTTCTCTGGGCAACAACAGATTGGTTTTGTTTTGCCTTTTTTAATCTATTTCTCAAGCTGCAGTTGCAGCTCAGCCTCTGCAGTGTGTCAGTGCCTCTCTCTGCTTTGCCCTCCACGACGGCCGCCGTGTTTCCAGTCGTGTTTCCCGCTGTGTTTCCTGCCGTGTTTCCCGCCGTGTTTCCAGTCGTGTTTCCCACTGTGTTTCCAGTCGTGTTTCCCGCCGTGTTTCCCACTTTGCTTCCCCCTTTGTTTCCCGTGGGGAGTCCCCAGCCTGCAGCTGACTCACAGCTCTGGAATCGATGGGCAGAAATGACAACTGTCCCACATTTGGAAGTGGCAGAAGGGTGCAGGCAGGTTGTGAGATCTCTTGATTCAGCGCCGCTGCCATTGACGGAATCAGCGGGTCTCCCGTTCCATCGACGGGTTTGGAGTCTCCCTTTCATCTCCTTTTGTGGGAACAAAGGGAAGGCTGGCTTTGTGTTCTCTGCTCGGTGCTTTCATTTGTCAGACACAAACCCAGCGTAACTTCATCGTTACTGAGACCTGCCACCTGTAATTGCTCGAAAATGAGAGATTTCCGTGGAGTGGTTGTGGGATATCAGAATTGGAAAAATCATTTTTACGGTTAGAACTGAGAAAAGAAAAATTCCAGGTGCTAAATCAGCTGCAGGGGACTGAGAGCAGGAGCTGGGCTCCGTGATCCTTGTGGGTCCCTCCCAGCTCAGGATATTCCGTGGTTCCATGAACCCAGGTGTATTTTGCACCTCAGCCCACTGCTGGATTTGTGTGTGGTGAGTCTTTGGGACTCAGCCCATGTGGATAAAATTTAGACTGGATTACAAATCGATTTAATCTTGGTTAATAGAGAATAGATCCATAGATAAATACTGTGAGTTATGAACAAGTTTTATCTTGATTGATGGAAAACAGATACATAACTCGTGTGAGTAAGAACACACACATCCCTACGTACTCACAGCCAGTTACAGAATGCAGATAAATGTTTTAAAAGGCCTTGTAAAGAACACCTATAGTAAAGGACATGTGCAAGGGAAGGATTTCATGTCCTTGTTAAAATGGGATCAGGCTCCTTTATAGCTCCGTTTTTCCATCTCATTTTGCCGACAGTAAAACCAAAAATCTCTGTTCTCAGTTGCTTTGACGCCGTGGAGTGAAAGTGGTTTTAGGAGTATCTGGGCTGGACAAAAGAGCATCTGAAATCCTGGTGAAATGCTGAAATGATTCCCAAACGATCCCACATGCTCAGGAGAAGAGCAGAGCAGGGAGCAGGCGCCGGGAGCCCCAGGCCGGGCTGTTGGAGGAGCCGGTTCCCTGTGTTGTGACAGCTCAGGAGATGAGTTTGTCGTGCTGGCATTCTGCTCCACTGAGTTTCCAGGGATGTGGAAGAGCAGGTTTCCCCATGTTGGGAAAAGGCCGTGTGCCAGAGCACGCTCTGGAGACGATCACCCCCGGTCTGAGGCTGGGAGCGGAAACACAAAGTGAAGTCGGAAAGCTGGGTTTGCCCCATTTTAACCCTGCCCCAGAACTTACTGGGACTTGAGATACTTTCAGGGAGGAGATTATGGAGCTGTTTGTTTATCCTGTTTTACATTCCCATGTACAAATATCCCTAGCTCCTTCGAAAAGCTTTATGGACCAACTTTTGCCAGAAGAATTTTTAATAACTTATTTTCTGTGCTGGCAACGGGCGGCTGCTTTCAGAATGACTCCCAGGGAAAAGCAAAGCCATATTCCTGTTTTAATATTCTGGGAACATGTCCTTGAGCAGCTTTCAGGCTTCGGTTCTGTATATTTTTAAAGCTGAAAAAGGGTTGTGTTTTGCTGCTCGAGACTCCACGTAATTCCCTGTCAGATGCTTTATTTTGATTGTGCTGTGAGCTAGAACTGGGTGACATGGCAGCTATAATTAACTCTTCCATCATCCTCCCATTCACAGAACATCAAACCTTTGACTTACTTTTGAATTATTATATCCATGTTTCTTCAATTGGAAAAGTGATGGGGGTTTCCCTGAAGAAAGGGGGGATTGTTCTTGCAGCCTTTTTTTTTTTTTTTTTTCTATTCCCTTTCTAAAAATAGTCAGGAAATAATGACTTTTTCTTTCCTGGAATGTATCAGAGAGTCTTGCTTTGCTTAGAGATGTGAATCCCTAAAACTTCCTGGGGAAGGGGGAATTTTCAGCATAATCCTGGTTTCCCAAAGTTGGGTGGAATTCAGACTCCTGTGTAGAATTTATCACCCTGTTACACTCCTGCTTCATCACTTGGATGTCTTAGGGTGTTACCCAAGATAATATTTTTCTCCCCAGTGGAATTCTGTGATTTTAAGAGTGTGTTCCATTTTTTAAACATCCTCATAAAGAAAAAAACCTGAGAAGAGCCTTTTCCCCTTGTAAAGCACTGTTAAAATAGAAATTCAGTGCTGCCTCTTGCTTGAGAGGTACAATCTCAGCACAGTGGAATATTTTAAAGGCTTCAGGAGTACAGAGTTGGTTGTGATGTTGAGCATCAAGGTGTGAGAAGGGAAAGTAAAAATGCACACGGGGCAGAGGCTTCCACAGCCCTGAAATCCTTATTTTAGCCTCCCCCAGGGGCTGGTGAACCACGTGGAGCTGCTGCCAGCTTGGGAATTATTTTCAGCTTCTCCCCACACACGGTCCCTGCCCTGTGTTTGTGTGTTTAAAGCAGTTTCTCTGTTCTTTGCCAGTTTATTTCCCAGCAGCAGGTGGTGGCTGATGTCACCCCTTGAGATTATTGGGGGGCTTGTTCATGAGGGGTTGGGTTTGTCCTCCCCTTCCAAAATGCTGGAGACAAGAGCTTGAATTTAGTGAGGATTTGAGGTGCTTTAGCAGAAAGGTGGAGGCAGAGGAGTGGGGTGAAGATGAGGGAATTGCTGCATGCTTCACTTTTACTGATTAAATAATTCATTAATAAAGAGGGCACAAAAGGAGGGTGAACAGGTGAGGCAGCAGTAAAGGCAGGTCACAAATTGAGCAGAAAAATGAGGCTGTGGAGGGGCAACTTGGTGGCAGGAGATTCATTGCTGGGAAACACAAGGGGGGGTGGGAAGGGAAATGCTATTTATTATCTAGGAAATGAGGGGTTGGGTGCTGCAGGGCGGGTGAAGGGCTCAGCTTTTCACTCCATTCCTGGCATGGCTTTATTTTCTCTCCTCTCCCAAAGCAACACTGAACTTCCTCCTCCAGGAGGAGGAGAGTGTGGGAAAGGCACCGACGTGAGAAGTGACTGGGTGGATGGGAGGGCGAGACCGGGAGGAGAGTTCCTCATGTTTATTATTACATCTGCATTTTGGCCCTTTTTTGTTGTGTTTTATTTTGGCCTGGTGTGTTTTTATATCCCCATTAGATTGTTAGTGGGTATTCTGGGTCAGAGATTTCCCTTCTGTGCCCCCAAATATATTGGGGACACAGCCCAGGGGCTTTGGGAACGTGCCACAGTGCTCATTGCACCAAGAGGTTCAGGAGGAAAAGCAGGTTTTTTGAATACAAGAGCTCACAAAATCAAATCATGGAAATGCTTAGAAGCCTCAAATGGCTTCCCTGAGAAAAGAAATGGAAAAGTTAAGTGGTTTAATGGCAAGAAGGTTTGTAAGAAGCCTATGAAATATTTAGGATAAGAAAAAGATAAACCTGCGTATCATTTTTCTAATGTGCTGTGGAGAGGAACATAAAAATTCAATCAAGCAGCAAAATTTCAAGACTGACAGGGTTATTTTAGTACGTGGCACATCTCCCCCCACCCCCCTTCCAGCCTCGGAGCTGGAATTCCAGCCGGATTTTTGCGAAGGCTGCCCGTGCGGTGGAGAACGAGAGTCCTGCGGGGTTATGTCACACACGAGTATTTTTAGTGCAGCTCTGAGCCCTCGTGCCTCGGGGAAGGAATGAGCCACTGAAGCAGGATGACGTGTCCCCACTGGGCGAGTTTAATAACATCATTCCCTGTGTTTGGGCCTCTCCCCGAAGCGTCCAGCGCTCCGTGCCGGCACGAGGCCGCGCCTTGGATCGGCTCCCTCTGGGATCCGGCGTGCAAATCCCCCTCTCTGGTAATCAGCGTTCAGAAAAGGCGTTCTTGGGGTGGATTCTTCATTCCCTGAAGTTGGAGGTTGAGGCCGAGCCTGGGAATGGTGTTTGCTGGTTCGTAGAGAAGCTCAGAGTGGGTTGGGTTGGAGGGGACCTTAAAGATCATCTCAGTCCAAGCTCTGCTGTGGGACATGAATGTCCACAACTACCCAGGCCATTCCTGAGCAGCTGACCAAAAAACTCACCCCGATTTTCACACGTGAGGTCTTTTCAGAATACAGGTCCTTTAGGGAAAGATGCCTGAGAGCACAATCATAAGCAAAATAATATTTCTTTTCTGTCTGTCAGAGCTCTGGGATGGATTTTGAGGCTCCATCAGCCTTGTGCCTCCTCTCTGTATTTCTCCACTCTTCCCACCCAGCTCCCGAGCTGGTCTGACATCGTGTTACACTTCATTAAATCTCCACTGCTGGCATGGCTCGTAACAGGATCTCACTGACATTTTACCCATATCCTGCTTCTCTACCTGTCTCCTCTCAGAGCTTTGGAGGAGAATATTTGTAGAAAGACTCTCAATTCCTGCGGAAAACCAGGCTGTGGTGCAGGAGTCGGGCACAGGAGGGAGGTTGTAGCCGAGCAGAAGCTCTGCTGTTTCGCGTTGTAAATCAAATCCCAGTTTCCTCGGTCGCTTTGCCCCTCGGTTGGACTCACGTGTGGTTCCCTCCGTGCCCTTCCCAGCAGTGACTCCAGCAGCAGCTCCAGCGACGAGTCCCCGGCGCGGTCGGTGCAGTCCACGGCCGTCCCCGCGCCCGCCTCCCAGCTGCTGCCATCGCTGGAGAAGGATGAGCCCCGCAAAAGTTTTGGGATCAAGGTTCAAAATCTTCCAGTGCGCTCAACAGGTACATGCGCTCGGGGAAGAGGGGAGAGAAGGAACTGGCCGAACAACCCGCAGGGAGCTGAGTGACCTGTCGTGACACGGCAGCCACGTGAGGACGGGATTCTCCTCCCGCTGCTGCTGCCTCGCTTCTTGTGTGACAGTGGGAAAATTGCTTAATTAGTGACCATCTGTGAGGAGTCCTGCTGGTCCCAGCTCCGAGTCTTGGGCACTTGGGCATTCCCAGCTCCTGGAGCCGGTGCTTTTGAACAAGTTCCCCGGGGAAAAAAAAAAAAGAAGCATCTCCATTTTTTCATTTAAAACTTGGATTGGTTATTCTCACCCTGTTTTAATTTCGTTTTTAATCCAAAAACTTCAAGGGTTTATGTTGAAGTTTGGGTGCTTTTAAACACCCCTGAGCATATTTATAAAGGCAGTGGATATTGCCTGGAAAATAATGCTGGAAACCTGTGCTGAGAACAGGAGAGATCCCACAGGAAAAACCAGCCTGGGATCAGTTGTGAAACAGTTTTAAGAGGATTCATGGATGCAAAAGCACTGACTGAATTAAAATACCTGTTAGCCTTGGGAGCAGCACACCTCACATGGTGATATTCTTCCTGTAGGTTTTATTCCTGTCCTGTTCATTAGAAGGACACAAGGTCATTATCCCACAGATCCCAGATTGTGTGGGCCCGAGTCAGATTCTGCAAAATCTGATGGCTCTGCCTGGTTGTATTTCTGAATTGACTGAACTGAATGCTGTGTGACTCCAGTCTCCATTCCAGATGCCTGATCCCAGCTTTGGAAACCTGCTGGACTCAGTATCCCTGTGGGATTATTGATGAAGTATCACTGTTTATTTATAACCTCTTTACCTACATCTGGGTGTCTCTTAGGAGCAATAAACATCCACCACCAGCTTCAGTGGTGTAAAGCCTTGTGTGTGCACTGGGTTTAAAAATCCAGGCAAAGCAGAAGATTAGGCAGAAACTTGGGACATTGGCAAAATTAACCCCCCAAATTAAAAGAGGGTGAGCACCAAGGTAAACGGGGTGAAGTCTCATTTCAGGACAGTTGTAGTCTTCATGTCTGTTATGGTGCTATTAAGCTGGTAAAGATTGGAGTACTAATGTTCCTTTGCTGGTTTAGATACAAGCCTTAAAGATGGACTTTTCCACGAATTCAAGAAGTACGGGAAGGTGACGTCGGTGCAGATCCACGGCGCGTCCGAGGAGCGGTATGGCCTGGTGTTCTTCCGACAGCAGGAGGACCAGGAGAAAGCACTAAATGCCTCCAAAGGAAAGCTTTTCTTTGGCATGCAGATTGAAGTCACGGCCTGGATAGGACCAGGTAAGCCCATGCCCTTCTCCCGTGGGATGTGGGACCGCTCTGGGCGCGTTCTGTTGGGAGGATGCAGCGTAGGAGCAGGAGACACATTTTAGAGAAAGTGGGAAATACACCAGAATAAATCCAGAGTGAGAGTTCTGATTGTTAAATTCAGATGCTCTTAGGGAGAGAGTTCCAGTCCTGAACCTCAGAGGAGGAAACCTGCCATGCTCCCAGACACTGGGATCTGCTGGAAGGAGCGATCTCTCCACCACGTCCTGGGGGAGCAGAAGCCAGTGGGTGGTGTAAGCACAGCACTGAGTCCTCCCAGCCTCGTTGTGCCTGCTTCTGATGGAAACAGCCAACGATGGCAGCACAGCCCATGTGACTGAGCAGGGAGAGCTGCAGCCCTGAGCACGTGGTGAAGTTCTCAGTCTGCACTTCAGTGGCTTCTTTAAAAATTGATTCATGAAAACAAACTCCTGCCACACGCTGTTCCCCACACTGAAGCCGTACTGGAAATCATGCAATAAAGCATGTTAAAAGAGTAAATTTCCAGAGGAGCAGTTGGAGAATGAAGCTCCCTTTCAGGGAAATACAGAGATTTGAAATCACACAAGTCAGAAGTGAAATCCTGGGTATTTTTGTCCAAGGCAGTGGTTACTCTCATTCAGATCAGAAAGGAGACTTGAGCAAACCGAGATGAACCGAACCCACAATGAAAAACACCTCCAGGCATTACAGATGTCTTGCTCTCTTTTATTGTAGAAACAGAAAGCGAGAATGAGTTTCGTCCTTTGGATGAAAGGATAGACGAGTTTCACCCAAAAGCAACGAGAACTCTGTTCATCGGCAACCTGGAGAAAACAACCACCTACCACGACCTTCGCAACATCTTCCAGCGCTTCGGGGGAATAGTGGTATGTGGATTTGGCCTGGGTGGGGTGGCACTGCCCCTCGTCCTGCACAGACCCATGAGGTGCTAAGAAAGGTGGTAATCATGGTGTCAAAGACTATTCAGTCTTCCTGTGATAATCTGAGTCATTCTTTCTGCTGGAGCGTACCTGAGAGCTTTTCTTTGCGTTCAGAGTTGAGCACAGGTTTATTGAGGGGTAACGTAGCAGTAAAGTGGCACAGGCTGGGTCGAGCAGCACCGGGCAGGGCACTGCTCCACCTGCTCATTCCACCCTCCACACTCCCCAAGGCAGCCTTCACATCCTGCCCTCGTGAAATGTGGAGTGGCAGGACAAGGGGAATGGCTTCCCACTGCCAGAGGGCAGGGATAGATGGGATGCTGGCTGTGAGGGTGGGCAGGCCCTGGCACAGGGAGTGTCCAAGACCAAGCTGGACAGGGCTTGGAGCAACCTGGGCTGGTGGAAGGTGTCCCTGCCCATGGCAGGGGTGGAATGAGATGGGCTTTAAAGGTCCCTTCCCACCCAAACCCTGCTGGGGTTCTTTCTATGATTCCTGTTCAATTTGGGTTTCAGCAGTGATAGTTCATGTTCTCCCTGGAAGCTGTGGCTGCTTGTGAATGTGCTGTGCCTCATTCACTCTGCTCTGAAGGGCTGTTGTAACCACTGAGGGATCAGTCACACACACCAGGAACCCCAGTCCTGCTCCCCCCCACAAAAGAAGGGGAGTTGTGCTTCCATAAACAATGTGGACAGATATAAACCCCTCCTGTTATGATGTCTGGCAGCCCATGTGCATCCAGCCTGCACTGTATCCTTGACATCAGTGCTGATTTATGAATTCCTGCCGTGTCTGTGGCTTAAACCCTTTTCCAGTGTAACAGCAGCAGAGCTCTCCTGATAAAGATGCTTATCAGTGGTAGTGTAAATTGGCTTTTGTGTGCCATGCTGCTGCCCTGTCAGCATTATTAATGGCTCAGAATTGGGCAGCAGCACTGCCTTGCAGCTTCCAGGAAAGCTTGGAAGCTCAGGTGCAGAAGGGACCAGCTTTATAACCTTTTGGAGGGGTAATGAACACAATAATGGTATTTTATTTGCCTGTCAGAAGGAATTGCTTGCCCAGGGTAAGTGGTCAGGTATAATTTGCCGTGGTTGCAGTTGTGCTACTTCAGACACTTGGAAGTGTAGCTTCCTATTAGTATTCCACTTAAATCATTAGGCTGGGGCTGTAGGAATTTAATAGTTTTGTAAATCTCCCTGTTTAGTTCTGTTTTCTCAGATAAAGAGCTCTTGGGTGACACCATATCAAACTGCTGCCTTGTCCCTAAATTTATTAGCCATGAAATTAGGCTGTCCTGGATGCTGGAACATTTGTGCTCAGATCTGTGTGCAGCTCACAAAGGCAGTTCCTGCTATTCCAGCAAATAAAGCCAAACCCTCCACCTCAGAATGAATCATGATACCATGAGTTTTTCAGAGGCTTTGGGTACATTTCCAGTGCTAGTGCTGAGCTTGTTTATTAACCAAATGTCAGCTTCAGACTTGCTGGTTTTTTTTAAATCAAGGAGAATCAGCTTCTCTTGGGCTTTGGGAGCCTGTGGCTGCACTGGTGGATGGGCCCAGGGTGGATTGGGATCACACAGCAGCAGGGATGGAAGTTGAGGATCTTCTTTGCCTTTGCCATGAACCAACATGGTTCAAAGGATGAGTCCAGCATCACTTTGTGTTTCTAGGAACAGGCTGGATCATGTTTATTTGGAAAAGCCCTGCTTGGCTCAGAGATGAGGATTGGAGCAGGTTGTTTTCTCTTGAGCCTTTGCGAGCGAAAATTAATCTGTATTTCTTTGATCCTGAATTGCCTCTTCTTGATACAGAATTAACAGCCTAAAGCTGCTGTTTGTTCATCAGGTCAGGCTTAGTTCTGCGGGCTTGGATTTTAAATCTGCCTGATGAAGAGCTTTCCCTGCCTCAGTAAGGATTTAGTTTTGAGATGCAGCACAACAGTGAAGTTCTAACTGTCTACTATTGTTTAAATCCTCTGTCTGAAGAAAGTATTAATTAAATGGCTTTCCATGCCACGTGTCTCTCCAAAAAAAAAAAGCCCTCTGGGATGGGATTGACAGTGCTGACTGGGGGTTGCTGTGTTTTGTGTTTGTCCCCAGGACATCGACATTAAGAAGGTGAACGGGGTCCCTCAGTACGCCTTCCTGCAGTATTGTGACATTGCCAGTGTGTGCAAAGCCATTAAGAAGATGGATGGGGAGTATCTTGGAAATAACAGGCTCAAGGTAAAGAAATCCTCCCGTGGACTGTGCCCTTGTTCCTCCCGTTCACGGAAGGGAAATCCTCCCGTGGACTGTGCCCTTGTTCTGTGCCCTTGTTCCTCCCCTTCACAGCCACGCTCTGTGGCATGAGAGGCGGTGGAATTGGTGTGGTCTTTAATGTGAGATCAGAGCAGAGCGTGACTCTTCCAGCCACCCCCTAATGGGGCTCAATCAGCGTCATTCCCAGCACGGAGCCCCGGGATGGAGCACGTGGGGACTGACAGTCCCTGGGAACCCGCCCCGCTCCCTGCGACACACACGGGCTGTGGGGCCCCAGAGCTGTCAACCTGTCACTTCCCAGACATTCAAACCCTCCAAGATCCAAATGTTGTCAAACACTGGGTTTGTTTAAACATGCAGAATTATTTTCATTAATTGCTCTTTGATTTTTGTCTCGCACCTGCACGAGACGCTAATTTTAGAAAACCCACACAAACAGCAGCTTTCCCCAAATAGCTCCTTAATTAGGGCAGGCTCTGCTTGGGGAGTTTAACCCTTGTACTGATGGAAGTTTTGCCCTCTTGTGTCCAGCTGGGCTTTGGAAAGAGCATGCCTACAAACTGCGTGTGGTTGGACGGGCTCTCCACCAACGTCACGGATCAGTACCTGACCCGACACTTCTGCCGGTACGGGCCCGTGGTGAAGGTACGTGCCAGGCTCTGCCCTGTGCTCTGCCCTTGTTACTGTCTGCCTTTCTTCCCATCCTGTCCTTTCAGCCCCCACTGTCCAGGGCTTTCTAGCTAAGGAAGCAAAATTCCCTCTGGGGTGGAATTTGGCTGATGTGGAGCTGTCGCTTCTGGGGTTTGAGAGCAGCCAGGAATAAGTACTTTGAGCCGAGATCCGGAGTATTGGAAACCATTCATTGCTCTTGTGCAGAACAGTCTCTCCCCAGCAAAATTCCTTAAATGCTAGTTGGAACAGCAGTCTAATTATGTAGTTGCTTGTGTTTGCTGATTACATAATTAGACATAACTATATTTTTTTTCATTAGACCGAAAAAATGAGTTTTTAAAAGCAGTTCAACAGACCGGAGAAATTGCTTTTTAAAAGCAATTCATCAGACCAAAGAGAATGACTTTTTAAAAGCAGTCATGTTGGAAAGAGCACATGAAAGAAGAAAGTCAGCAGTGGTGCAACGCATGCCCTGCTGGGGACAGTGCAAGTGATTTATCACGTGCTTAAACTTGAGCCTGGGAGTTGTCCCGTGTATTTTTATTGGACATGGATGTGCTTAAAATTAAGCAGCGTGTGTGAATCTTCTCAAGATCAAGGTCTTGCCTCCCCAAAGGGTTTTTGTGGGTTTGTGTTGCAGATTTGACTTTCTTTATTGTAGCTATTGTCGCTTGAATCATGAATTCATGCTGCCAAAGGAAGGGAATATTTGGAAATTGAGTGTTTAGGAAGTGGCAAGTGGTACTGCAGACTGATGAAAAAACCGGTTCCACTTCGGGATTAAATGTTCCCGTTACCTTTTTTCCCCCCTAAAACACATGGAGAGTTTTTCCAAAAAAATCTGAAAACACCCAAAGAGAAACTACAAAACTCAGTCACCAAAGAAAAAGCATTAAAAGTAAAACACAGAAAAACAAAATAAAGGCATAATATACCTCAAGCCACAATATCCACAATTCAAAGCAGTCCCGTGTCCTTCGATTGTCTCTTCATTCCAATATGCCTCATCAGAAAAGCCTGGAAATTCACCTTGCTAAAAATTATTTCTTTCCTGGTATGACTTAGGATTTTGTTGGGACTGACATTAAGTCCTGTGGATGAGGCTCTTATTTGGTTTTTGTTTTGTTTTTTTGTTTTTTACAGGTGGTGTTTGACCGCTTAAAAGGCATGGCCCTGGTTCTCTACAATGAGATTGAATATGCACAAGCAGCTGTAAAAGAGACCAAGGGGAGGAAAATCGGTGGGAATAAAATTAAGGTGTGCAGAATGACCTCCAAAGCAAAGCAAAAGAGGCAAAAAAAAAAAAAAAAAAAAAAAGAGAAATTGCATTTAGGCCTCCCCTCCCCCGCTAAACACTGGCATTGCAGACTCGAGGAATTCTTAGCGGGTCCCAGATACCAAAAGCTTAAATTATATTTTATCCTCGGCTTATCAAGATGTCAGGGAACCCTGAAGTGTCACTTAGAGAGCCTTTTCCAGTATTCTGCCGTTTGTTTCGCTGAACTTGTCTCTCTGAGCTCCTGAGTGTTGGTGTCTGTGTCCCTGCCTCGTTTACCCCAATCCAAGGCAACCTCTTCTGGCTGTTTTTGTGTTGAGAAAGGGGAATCTGTGGGGGTGAGTTCCTCCAGGATAACACAGCTCCATGCTGATCTCCAGGCTCTGGACCTGGCTGTGGTTGTGGGTACAACAACCCAAACATGGCGTGGTTTGGGTTGGAAGGGACCTCGAAGATCATCTGGTCCTTCCTTGCAGCAGACTTTTAAAAACAACTAAAAACACCACTTGAAAAAAAATAGTCAGAAAATACTTTTTTTTCCTGGAGCAACAGTTGACATTTACAGGGATATCTTGGATTTGGGTGAACATGGTGATGCCTGTTCCAACTGTCCCATCAGTGCCACTAACTGGGCATGGGAGGTGTCAGCCAACCCTCTTAGTTACCTTCCTCCTCCTCCTTTCTCCTCTGCTAAAGAGTGCCACTGATGTCACACATGAACTCAGTTATTAAATCCACACCTCACCCAGGGTTGGGAGTTGGATATCCTGGAGTTCCTGAGCCTGGGGGTTGGATATCAGTCACCTTTAGATGCAGGAAAACGTGTGGTCAGTTAAAAGTTTCCTCCCTTGTGTGGGTCTTGCTGCTTAAAGACTTTGGAATAAGCAACACCCTCAACGTGTCTGGGCTGCACTGCTGGGGTTACACACAGGGCTGGGCTGGTTTGAAAAATAACAGGAGCTGGAATGTTAAAAACATTGCAGTATGGGAAAAACACATCGCTAAATCCATTCTAATCCTTCATTTTTTGCATTGCCTATCCCATTTGCTTCTAAATATTGTCATCCTTGGTTATAAGCCACCAATTCTTGGAGTGGCTGGAACAGGGAGCTGCAGTTCAGGAGACTTGCTCTGTTCCCTGCTTCATAACCCTGGAAAAACACTGTGGAGCCTGGAATAGATTCATAATCCCGACCTGCTGTAGCAGTGCCTGGGGATAAAAGGGACTTTGGAACTGTCCTGGCATTAAAAAACATCAATACCTCGATAATAATGTGTATTTTTCCTGCTGCTTTGCTGAGCAGAAGCCACAACAGAGTGAGGAGGTGGTTACCCAGCTCCACTGAGCTGAGAGAGAGCTTTATTCCTGGGGATGTGCAGGGCCAGAACTGAGAAGTCTTTGACTTTTTTATTAAACATTACCCCCATTTTCAGTTCTGCTCCCCCCCTCAGCCTGCAGCAGGCAGGGAAGTGTTGGCAGAACGGGATGTTCCTGTGGCTGAACGTGGTTTCCCCTTTATTTTTCAGGTGGACTTTGCAAATCGGGAGAGCCAGTTGGCATTTTATCATTCCATGGAGAAAACGGGTCAAGATATCAGAGACTTCTATGAGATGCTGGCAGAAAGGAGGCATGTATCAATATCTATATTAATTTTCTTTTTATTTTTCCAGCATCATCTTACACAATCTTCTTACAGTCATCATCATCAAACATCTTTTTACTTCTTCAGGCCATGATTCTTAAACAAGCACTCGATTTTTTTCCTTTAACCTTATTTTTTAAGTTTTCCAAACAGCAGTTCAGCATTTTTTAGATTTTTTTTGCCTTTTCACTGTTTTTTTTCTAAAGAAATTTAAGTCGGCCCTAAACTGGGCAGATTAGGGCAGGCAGGATCTCACACATCCGAGTGTAGCTGGTTACTGGAATTCCTCCTGAGGTGGAGGTTTCAGCTGTCTGTGTGATCCATATTTTAGTATCCGGTTTCTGTGGTGGGTCACCAGGACACAGCTGGGAGTCGTTCATCACGTCTGAGGAATGCAGAGAGCAGCTTATCTGCACCAGAGCAACGTGTGTGTTGGTGGGTGTAAATATAGTCTGATAAACTCCTGCTGCTCAGCCCTTGAGCACAGAGGACAATCTGATCCTCCACCTCCCCCTTTTCAGCAGATTAATTTGTTAACTTGAGAAAAGAAGAAAATAGGAGTGATGCTGCATTTCTGGTTGGTTTTTTGACCTGAGAGTTGTGTCCTGTGTTGCTGCCCCTTGGCAGCAGCTGGAACCAGAGTGCACATCCTGCTCATCTTACCCCTGCACAGAAACACTCCACATTTTAGGCTTTTCTCCTCCACTGACTAAAAAAACACCCATGTTTTATTGCCTTCATTATCAGGGCTCTGCTTTGCCCAGGAATCAGCCCAGCGTGACGCTGGTTGTACCTGAGAGCTGCATAAATCCACTTTTATTTGCAGCAAAATAGATTGGTGTGACAGAGTGCAAAATGACCAGATTTAAGAGCGAGAGAGGGTTGGAAATTTGGGATTTGCATAATAAAAATGCAAGTGTGCTTTCCTCAGGCCTTGCCAGATGTGCCAGCAGTGAGCATGTCCTCAGAACAATATGGAATTCAGACAAGGGGAGTGTGTTGCTGGGTGGTTTTTAGCAGGCAGGAGTCAGGTGGGCTCACAATCCCGAGCAGAACGTTGATTTCTGGTGCTTGGGTGCACGTTGGTCTGGTTTTTCTTTTTCTGTGGCTCTGCTCACACGGTCACTGTGAGATCCTTGGGAATACAGTCACGCAGTGATGGAGTGAGCTCTGCAGTGACTCCTGTAATTCTGCAGCTTCTGCTGCCCCTCCAAGCTCCTCCTGGCAGTGAATTCAAGATCTGCACAAACCTCCTCTCAGGGTTGTAGTTAAATAGGACCTAAACAGAGAAAAAAGCATGAAAAACCAGAGAAAACCCCTGATTAATGTTTTTAGCTTCACAGCTGCCTTTCACAACATCCCACTTGTCCTGCAGGGTGAGGTTTTTTGTCTTCCATGTTTTGTTTCTTTTTCTGTTTTATACGTTCCTTAAAAGGTGGAAGCTGCCAGCTTTTAACATAAAACATAAACTGTGAAGCCAAATATGTGGGATCACAGAATCATGGCATAATTAAGGTTGGAAAAAACCTCCAAGATCATTGAGTCCAAGCTGTGCCTGAAGCCCACCTTGTCCCCCAGCCCAGAGCACTGAGTGCCACGGCCAGGCCTTCCTTGGGCACCTCTGGTGATGGGGGACTCCCAACCTCCCTGGGCAGCCCCTGCCAATGTTTAATCACCCTTTCCATGAAGAAATTCCTCCTGATGTCCAACCTGAATCTCCCCTGGCACAGCTTGAGGCAATTTCCTCTTGTCCTGTCACTCATTGCCTGAGAGCAGAGCTCGACCTACTCTGTGCAAACCACTCTGTAACTGGAGGTTGGAGCTCCAGCTTTGTGCCACCTCCCTGCCATGTTTAGTGTTATAAATGACTTATTTTTGCCCTTTGGAGGTATTGAGATAACAACATTAATTGCTTGACTTACTTTGCTGAATGAATTCACCTGACCTCATGAACAACCTGATATTTGTTGACTTTGGTTTACTGTAAATAGGCAGTGCCAGTAAGTCACATGCAGCCCAAGAGCTAATTTTGGAATTAAGGGATCACTTACAGAGCTTAGGGTTTTTAAATAAATCTTGCTGCCACTTTACTGCTTAGTAACAGAGAGATTCCACCCTTGAATTTTGATTTGCCCCATGTTTTCAGAGGTAGATCTCAGGTTCTGAAGATGGGGTGTCTTCACCCTGCCAGACCATGCATGGCTTGGTTTTACCTTCATTTCATGCAAGGTTTGAATTTGACAAAAATGAAGGAGTGAGGGTGGTGAAACAATACTTGGGAGAGCTGTTACAAAATGACCATTAAACTGCATTTGGTGTTTGGTAAGTTAACAAGGTATTTAGTCCACTGCACAGGAGAGGGTGGACAAGGAGAAGGCGGTTGGTGAGGAAGGAAAAAATAGAAAAGGAGGAAACCAATTCATTGCTAAGTCTCTGTGTGCAGCTGCCTTGATGCACCCAGGAGAAAAGATCCTAAAATGATTCCCTCACATGTGGCTGTGACACTTGAGGACATGGCTGGATGGTGATGGTAGTGCCGGTGGGTTGACAGTTGGACTTGGTGACCTTAAAGCTCTTTTCCAACCTTAATGATTCCATGATCTTTAAGGTCCTTTCCAACCCAAACCACTCTCTCACCTGGGAAGGATGGTGGTAACACAGCACATTGGTTGAGGAGGAGAACTGGAACCCGTTTATTTTTGTGTTTAGCAGGGACGAACGAAGAGGATCCTACGAGTACGCCCCTGATCGTACTTACTACGAGACTGTTCGGACCCCGGGGACGTATCCCGAAGATCCTCGGCGGGAATACCCGGCCCGGGGCAGGGAATTCTACGCCGAGTGGGATCCCTACCAGGGAGACTACTATGACCCCCGATACTACGACGACCCCCGCGAGTACCGGGATTACCGGGGCGATCCCTACGAGCAGGACATCAGGGAGTACAGTTACAGGCAACGGGAGAGAGAGAGGGAGAGGGAACGGTTCGAATCCGACCGGGACAGAGACCACGAGCGGAGACCGATCGAGCGGAGCCAGAGCCCGACGCACTCGCGGCGCCCGCAGAGCCCCGGAGCGTCCCCCTCGCAGTCGGAGCGGCTGCAGAGCGACTCGGAGAGGAGGATTTACAGCAGGTCGTCGGATCGCAGCGGCAGCTGCAGCTCCCTGTCCCCTCCGCGCTACGACAAGCTCGACAAGGCCCCCCGCGTGGAACGGTACACAAAAAACGAGAAGGCGGAGAAGGAGCGCGTGTTCGAGCAGGAGAGGGTGGACAAGGAGAAGCGCTTGGTGAGGAAGGAGAAGCCGGAGAAAATTGAGAAGGAGAAAATGGATAAGCAAAAACGAAAAGCGAAAATCCATTCGCCCAGCTCGCAGTCCTCGGAAACGGATCAGGAGAATGAGAGAGAGCCCAGCCCGGAAAAACTGAAGGGCAACAGCAAACAAAGCAAAGAGAGGGGTGACAAAGAAGGGACAGCGAAAAACCGCCTGGAACTGATGCCCTGCGTTGTGCTGACCCGCGTGAAGGAAAAGGAAGGGAAGGTTATCGATCAGCCCACGCTGGAGAAACTGAGAGCAAAGCTTGATAATGACACTCTGAAATCCCCACTGCTCGAACAGAAAACCCAGACATCCCAGGCTGAGCAAGCCAAGTTGGAGCAGTCTAAACTGGAACCCGTCAGAACCAAGGTACAGAAAGAGAAAGCCCTTGCCAGCCACATCGAGGTGGTGGATAAGGAGGGGAAAATGAAACCCAAAAAGCACTTGAAGACAGAGCAAACCTCTGAGGGGGCCAACGCGGTTGATTTAGACAAGCTGGAGGCTCGTAAAAGGCGTTTTGCCGATGCGAATCCGAAGCCTGACAGGCAAAAGCTGGATGTAAAGCGGAGCAGCCAGGATGAGGAGGATGCACGCGTGGTCTTGAAAAAGCAGCTTGATGCGACGGCGTCGTCCAGAGAAGCGCCGATGTTAAGGGAAGGAGAGTTGGAGAGGAAACCCCTGAGGAAGGAGATGCTTAAAAGGGAATCTAAAAAGCTCAAACTGGAAAGACTTATTCCTGTTACTAGTCCCAAAGAAATTCAGGACACTCTTAATGTCAGTGGGATTGGCATGCGTCCCACCCTGGATCTGCAGGCGAGGCTGATGGAGGCACCTGAGGAATCCGTGGAAGTTCAGGAACTCTCTACTAAAAAACTGAACCCGGTGAAACCCCAACATAAACAGGTCCAGCTGCTGGACGAGCAGGGAGCGGAGAGAGAGGACACAAGGAAGAATTACTCCGGTCTTCCTGAAGAAACACCAGACCATAAACTTGGCCAAGAGAAACCTCAGTCAGCTGACACAGAGGAGAAAATCGGCATCGACATCGACCACACGCAGAGCTACCGGAAACAAATGGAGCAAAGTCGCAGGTTGAAACAGCAGCTGGAAATGGAGATCGCGAAGTCAGAGAAGTTCGGCAGCCCAAAGAAAGACGTGGATGAATATGAAAGGCGGAGCCTGGTCCATGAGGTAGGAAAACCTCCACAGGATGTCACTGATGACTCTCCACCGAGCAAAAAGAAAAAGACTGACCAGTTTGACTTTGAAATTAGCACTAAAAGAGAAAGGAACTACAGAAGTTCTCGTCAGGTGAGTGAGGACTCGGAAAGGATGTCCTGTTCCCCGAGCATCAGACACTTCCCGTTCCATGAGGATGATGACACACTCGATTCTCCAAGGCTAATGCCATTAAAGGAAACCAAAGAGTCACCTAAAATAGAAGAAAAGGGTCTTTCATACTCAAACATGACTGTGAGGGAGGACTCGCTGAAATTCAATCCTTATGATTCCAGCAGAAGGGAGCAGATGGCAGAAATGGCTAAAATAAAACTCTCCGTGCTGAGTTCCGAGGAAGACTCAAGCAGGTGGGAAACCCAGGTGAAGCAGGAGCCTGGGAGAGTCGACATCAGCTTTCCAAGCAGCATTGTCAAAAGAGACAGCATCCGGAAACGCTCTGTCCGGGACCTGGAGCCTGGGGAGGTGCCTTCGGATTCGGATGACGACGGTGAAAACAAACCCCATTCCCCGAAAGCCTCGTCCTTGTTAGAGAGTTCCAGGTTGTCTTTTTTATTAAGGGACAGAGAGGAGAAGTTACGTGAAAGAGAGGAAAGACTGTCCAGTTCCTTAGAAAGAAACAAATTCTACTCTTTTGCGTTGGACAAGACAATCACACCCGACACAAAGGCCTTGCTCGAAAGAGCTAAATCCCTCTCGTCATCCAGAGAGGAAAACTGGTCCTTTCTAGACTGGGATTCAAGGTTTGCTAGTTTTAGAAACAATAAAGACAAAGAGAAGGTTGACTCGGCTCCGAGACCTATTCCATCTTGGTACATGAAAAAGAAAAAAATCAGAACAGATTCCGAAGGCGGAAAACTGGATGATAAGAAAGAAGATCACAAAGAGGAGGAACAGGAGCGGCAGGAACTGTTTGCGTCTCGGTTTTTGCACAGTTCAATCTTTGAGCAGGACTCCAAGCGCCTGCAGCATTTAGAGAGGAAAGATGACGATCTGGACTTCATCTCGGGAAGGTTGTACGGGAGACAGTCCTCCTCCGACGGGACGAACAGCGCGGCTGATTTGGTGCAGGAGCCGGTGGTTCTCTTCCACAGCAGGTTTGTTGAGCTGACGCGGATGCAGCAGAAAGAAAAGGAGAAGGATCAGAAACCAAAGGAAGTGGAAAAACAGGAAGATAAAGAAAACCGTCCAAAAACCCCAGAAACGGTTCCTGATAGCAAAGAACCAGAACATAAAACTTCCTCAGTCGGTCCCTCATCGATCACTGTGCTGCCACAGGAACCAGCTCCCATCGCTCCTGAGAAGGTAGCGAGCGAAAAGGTCCTGGTGGAACCAGCTGCTGTCAAAGAAGAGAAACCTTCTGAACCTGCTGCTGCAGCAGAGGAACAAAAACCTTTTCCTGAAATCGCTGCTCCTGTCAAAATGGAACCTCCAGAGCAAACGGAACCTCCGCCGGTTGTAGAAGCGAGTAAAGACATCGTCGCTACAACCCTGGCGCCGGAGGAAGATTCTGTGGCAACAGAGCATCCTTCCTACTTGGACACCAAACCTCCCACTCCTGGGGCTTCGTTTTCTGATGCAGACATCAACATAGATCCAGAACCTGAGACTGCCCAGCTGCTTCCTCCTCCGCCCAAGCTGGTTCAGAAGTCGGATGAGGCTGTGGAACCTAAAGAGGAAAATCCTCCACCTTCTGCCAGCGTTGATGCTGGCATGAGTCAAAAAGTGGAGGCAGCTGCTGAGGTCCTGCCGCCCGTTTCTGACAATGATATGGAAGTGGAACCTCCAGTGGTTGTAAAAGATAAGAAATCCTACAAGAGTAAACGCTCCAAGACTCCCGTGCAGTCGACTGCAGCCACCGTCACGGAAAAGCCCGCCACGAGAAAGAGCGAAAGAATTGACCGGGAAAAGCTGAAAAGGTCGAGCTCTCCTCGTGGGGAGACCCAGAAACTTTCTGAATTGAAAGTAGAGGCGGAGAAGGTTTCGAGGAATGCTGCTAAATCCCCGAGTTCTGCTGCAGAGCCGGAAAGCGTGGAGCCGAGCCTGCCGATAGGCCGGACCAGGCGCAGAAATGTGAGGTCAGTCTACGCTACCACAGGGGACAATGAAGGCCCATCTCCGGTGAAGGACTCCATGGAGGTCACCAGATCCACCAGGAAGAGAGGAGAAAAGGAACCACAGGAAACAGTAACAACTGTTCCCACGACCCCGAGGAGGGGAAGACCTCCCAAAACCCGCCGTAAGCCGGAGGAGGACATCTCTCCAATAAAGACTGAACCTGTACAGCAAGAGGTGGAGGAGGCTGAGACTAAAGATGCCGGGGAAGCTCCGAAGCCTGCAGAGGGTTGGAGGTCTCCTAGATCCCAGAAGCTCACCCACAGTCACTCATCAGCTGCTGCCAGCCAACAGGGGAAGAAAGGGAAGAACGAACCGAAAGCCGATACTGTGGCTGAGTCTGAAGATGCTGCTGAAAGAGGCAGTCAGGAACTGAGCGTCGGAGACAACGGCAATAAAGCTAAAGCTGCTGAGAAAGAGCCGGCAGCGAGCGAGCAGAAACGGGATCGGAAGGAACTGGATGTGGAGAAAAACCAGCTCGAAATCCCCACGGTTGAGATCATTGAGAAGAAGCCAGTGCCGGAAAAGGTTACGAAATCCAAAAGGGGAAGGTACAAGAATACCAAAACCGTTGTTGATAAAGCATCTGTGTGTCTCAAAAACGTGGAAATACGTCTCAACGTGGACGAAGTCAAGGGCGCCTTGCGGCCCACCGAGGAGGAGGCAGAGCCGGTGGCGGTGTCGCCGCCCAAGATGAAGAGCCCCCCAAAAGAGGACATCTTGGCACCCCACTTTGCTAAGAACGAGGTAGAAGATTCATTCCCAGAAGTGGAGAAGGAGGTGACGCGGGAGCCCAAGCAGTCCCCCGAGGCTGCCCAGCTGGCAAAGCAGATCGAGCTCGAGCAGGCGGTGGAGAACATTGCAAAACTCACCGAAACTCCTCCGACGATCGCTGCCTACAAAGAGCCGACAGCAGATGTGCCCGAAGTCCGTCAGGAGGAGGAGGCAGATAAACCTGCGCATCAGGCGAGTGAAACAGAGCTGGCAGCGGCCATCGGCTCCATCATCAATGACATTTCTGGGGAGACTGAAAGCTTCCCTGCACCCCCGACGTATCCCGCTGAATCGGAAGCCGAAATCCCCACAGAGCCCTTGGTGTTACCGTCACCTCGGGAGGAGATGGAGCCTGAGACGGATCAGGCAGTGAACAATATCCTGGAAACCGAGGCTGCCGTCGAGCCTGCGGTGCAGCCAGTGCCCGGCTCTGTCCCGCTGGAGACGGAGAGCAAGGAGTCCGAAGTCAGCTTCAGTGAATCCTCCAACTCCGCTCAGGAGGCTGAGACCTTGCAGGAGGCTGAAGTTGCTCGGAAGGAGAAGGGTCGTCAGAAAACCTCGCGGCAGAGACGCAAGAAGAGCACGAGCAGGAAGGGCGACGCCACCGAAGTCAACGCGTTCGAGCCGGAGAGGGTGCAGAGCAAGTCACCTCCTGCCAACGAGGTAAAGGCAAAACCTGAGGAAGCCTCAAAGGAGGAGAAACAAAAACCCGCAGCATCCGTGGAGCCAAGTGCTGTTGACACCACCAAGGCTGTGGCCGCTGACGTTGTGGCTGCGCATGAGGCTGTGGCTGAGAGCGGCTCCTCCCCAAAAGCTCCAGCTCCGGCTCCTCTGGACCTGGGCACCCCGCCGGTTCCCCTCGATGAGGGGAGTCAAAGTGGGTTCAAGATCCGATCGCCCCTGGAGAACGCTCCTATCACACCACCGAGCGCCCCCAACGCAGCCCTTCCCACCGTCCCCGCCGCAGTGGCCAAACTGCCCACCCCGGTGCCCTCCGCCATTGTCCCTCTTCACTCTGGTGCTGCCAAAGTGCCGGAGTGGATGGTCAGACACGAGGAACCCCGTGCCCGTTCCACGCCCCCGCCCGCTCTCCCACCGGACACAAAGGCGTCGGATATCGACACGAACTCCAGCACCTTGAGGAAGATACTCATGGAGCCCAAATACGTCTCAGCGACGAGCATAACCTCCACACACGTGACAACGACGCACGCCGAGCCGGTGAGCGCGCCCTGCCTGGAGGAGGCTCCTCTCCACCCCGCCGTGGAGGCCATCAAGCCGGTTTCGGAGGAGAAGCCGGCAGTTCCCATCACCAACGCCTTGGACCCACCGGTGGCCGAAGCGCCGGTGTTCAGCGAGAAGGAGAAGATCAGCACCGTGATTGCTCCCAAAGCCACTTCTGTCATCAGCAGGATGCCCCACAGCGTGGATCTGGAGGAGGCTCCCAGGATCACCTTGGTGAAACAAGCTCCCCAAACCCAGACCTGCCTCGTCAACGCTCCCTCGCCGAAATTCAAGCAGAGGTCGAGCACAAATGATAACAGCAGGTTCCATCCGGGATCGATGTCCATTATCGAGGAGAGGCCTGTGGAGACCGGGTCCAGCCCGGGGCTGCGGGTGAACACCTCGGAAGGAGTGGTGCTCCTGAGTTACTCGGGGCAGAAGACGGAAGGCCCGCAGCGAATCAGTGCCAAGATCAGCCAGATTCCCCCAGCCAGCGCCGTGGACATCGAGTTCCAGCAGTCTGTGTCCAAGTCTCAGATTAAACAGGAGCCCATCACGCCATCTCAGCCAGCACCGAAAGGCTCCCAGACCTCGGCGGGCTACGGGACTGTTTCCACCCATTCTTCGCTGGTCCTCGGCACGCAGCCCTACAACACATCGCCCGTCATCTCCTCCGTGAAGCAGGAGCGTTCCACGCTGGACAAGCCGGACTCGTCCCACCTGGCCGTCCAGACTCCGGCCTCTCAGCCCGGCAAGGTCCTGACGCAGACGGTCAACACTCCACCTGTGCTGGTCCATAACCAGATGGTCGTCAACAAAAAACTGTCCGACCCAGCTGCTCTGAAAGTGGAGACCAAGACTCTGCAGCCCTCCAACTTGAGTCCCGGAGTGAGTCCTCACCACTCTTCCCTCTCTGGGAAGATGCATTCGGAAGCGAACCACGTCAGCTCGGGGCCCAGCACCCCGACCGACCGGGCCATCTCCCACCTGGGGGTCACCAAGCAGGAGCCACACTCGCCGCGCACCAGCGGGCACTCGCCGTCGCCGTTCCCCCGGGCCTGCCATCCCGGCAGTACCTCGTCTCCGGCTCTGTCCAGCAGTACCCCGGTCATGCTGGCGCCGGGAATTCCCGTTCCTCAGTACATCTCCAGCATGCATCCCGAGCAGTCTGTTATCATGCCCCCTCACAGCGTAACGCAGACTGTGTCCCTGGGCCATCTGTCCCAAGGGGAGGTGAGGATGAACACCCCTCCTCTCTCCGGCATCCCGTACGGAATCCGCCCGGAAGCGCTCCACTCGCCCCGCGCTGCTCTGCAGCCCCAGATGGAGATCAAACCTCAGCGATCCAGCACGCCCCAGCCAGCCCCCATCCGGGACATCGTCATGCCCCCGCTGTCCTCCCAGCACCCCCCCGAGGAGGAGCTGCACTTCCACCACTCGGCCGTGTGCCGGGGCCCGGCGCCGGTGCAGTCGGACGTGCTGGTGATGCAGCCGGATTACCGCATGCACCCCACCAGCCTCCGGCTGGACCAGTACAACGTGCCCCGGGACGTCAGGATGATCATGCACCCGCACATGGCCGCCGTGGGCGAGCACCACTCGGAAACGCGGCAGTCCCGGACGCCCGAAGGGGCCGGGAAAACTCCCCCTGTCAGTAAGACCCCGCAGCCCGGGAAAGAGACTCCCAAATCCTCCGAAGGAAAGGTGGCCCACTCTCCTCACAGCGAGCCCCGGCTCCTGAGCGTGCCCTCGGGCAGCCAGCTGCCCGGGCTGCCCCTGACACAGCCCGTGGTGGTCCCACACGGGGTGCAGATCATGCATCCCGCCGGCAGCTCCTTCCACGATTACCGCTCTGTCTACGGCGACATGAGGAACTACCACACTGCGGCACAGCTCGGCCACCCGCAGTTCCCCGGCGCCTCGCCCATCGGGCTGCCCTCCCGCAGCATGACCCCCTCTCAGGTGAGAAGTAAAACCCTTTCCCCTTCTCCCTGGAGTCTGGAGCTCAATTCTCCTCGGAGTCTGCAGCATTCTGAGCTAACTGTGGCTGTGACACAGCTCTGTGTGGCCATAAGAGCTGAGCTGAACTCTCCGTGGTTGGTCTTTAGGCCCTGCTTAAGTTCATAGTACAAGAGGAGCTGGGGTTTTTGGGAAATGGGGTTCAAACGCTGCTCAGCAGCAGAGGAAGCTGAGACAACCCATTTCCTTAACTGCTCTGGGTCTCAGAGCAGGAGATGGGAAGCTGCCTGCGGGTCTCTGGGCGTAGAGCTGTTGGGAGGAGAATTGTCAGCACCGAGGTGCTGTGTAGGTCAGACGTCCTCAGATGGATGGGGAGGCTGAGGGTGGACCTGCAGCAGAGTTCAGGGGGTGGGATTTCAGCTCAGGTGGACTTGGAAGTGAGGGACTGGCCCAGGTACCACCACAGCAGGGCTGTGGCCTGGAGACACATCTCCACCTGGAATGTGATGGTGTCCTGGCAGCCCTATTGTTACATTAACGAGGTCTGATACACCCACAGCCTAAAATCTTTCCTTTGTCCCCCCTCCTGCCTCCCAGGGTCTGCCGGAGGGCGAGCACTCGCACCCCAGCCAGCCAGTCCGCAGCAAGACCCCTCAGATCCCGCAGGATCCCAAGGGCCCCCCGGCCGCGGGGCCGGAGCAGAGCCACCACCCCCCTGTGAACAGGCACACGGCGCAGATGGACCCTCACGTCCACCTCCAGAGAGCCCAGGGGGACACGGGCCAGACCTCCTACCCCTCCCCTGTCGCCGTCTCCATGAAACAGGAGCTTCCGTCGCCGCACCAGCCCCAGGCGGTTCCCAAGCAATCCATGTTTATCCCCACGACGTCGGGGCCGCCCCTGAGCCGCGCGGAGCCCCAGGCCGGGCTCAAACAGGAGCCGTCGCCTCACCCCGTGTCGCAGAGACCCGTGGACATGGTCCAGCTCCTCACAGTGAGTGTCCAGCTGTCCCCTCCTCCCGGCCCAGCCGCCTCGTGCTGCTCGTCCAGGGCGGAATCGCCGGGTTCTGTCTCACCTGTGGCACCAAACCTGACCTGTCTTGCATCAAATGCTTCATCTGTCTGGTGTTTGGGCTGTTCTGTCCCTGCTGGTTTTTACCCCTGTCACTGTTCCCAGTCAGTTTTATACTCAGCTGTTTCCTGGAAAGGTTTTCCTCATGGGCAGGGAAGGGTGATGGTGTATTTAATCTCACTGAGCAAGGAAAAAAACATTCTTCCAAGCCTAGGAAATGAGGAAGAGGAGGGAGACAGGAGCAGGCACTGATGAGGAACCAAGAGTTGTGTCCAGCACCAAATATCTCCCAGATAACCTCGAGCTACTCTTCTGTTATTTCTCAATTTTTCCATTTGGAAAAGAGAAAAGAGCATTTGGCAACAGCCTCGTGCTGGGTGGGAGGCTGAGGGATTGTGATGACAGGATCCACCCAGGCAGCTTGGCCAGCTGGAAGGAAAGGGACTGAATTCCTGGTTTAGCAGGATTTAGACCAAGCCTGACGTGTAAGAGGAACGATCAGGTGTTACATAAAGCTCCGATGGAAGCGCCGGAGGCAGCTGAGCAGCTCGGAGGGGATTTCGGATCCCCCTCTCCTTCCTTTGTGTGTAACACTCCTTCTCCCTCTCTCTTCCCAGAAATACCCCATTGTCTGGCAGGGCCTCTTGGCCCTCAAGAACGACACGGCCGCTGTCCAGCTCCACTTTGTCTCCGGGAACAACGTCCTGGCTCACCGCTCGCTGCCGGCGCCGGAGGGGGGGCCCCCTCTGCGGATCGCGCAGCGCATGCGGCTCGAGGCCTCCCAGCTCGAGGGGGTCGCACGGAGAATGATGGTGAGGGCAGGGCTGGGGCAGGGCCGTGTGCTTGGGAAGGGCTGATGGCCGTGTGCTGACAACTGGGGGGGTCTCAGTGGCTTCAGGACCGAAAACCACAAAATTCACATTGTTTTCTGCACCCAGAGGGTGGTTGGCACTGAGCAGGCTCTCCAGGGCCCTGTCACAGCCCCAAGGCTGCCAGAGCTCCAGGAGGGTTTGACAACACTCTGAGAGACAGGGGGGGATTGTTGGGGTGTTGGATCCATGATCCTTGAGGATCCCTTCCAGCTCAGGACATTCTGTGATTCTCTTTTGGGATTCTGGTAATAGCACTGGGATTCTTTCATCCCAGAGTGTGTGCAACATGGATTGCAAGTGATGAGCAATAGCTCTTACTCTGCATTCATGGAAAAGGGAATGGTGGAGTTGGGAAACCTCTGAAGTCACCCATCCCTCATCCCTGGGACAAATTCCTGCTGGCTCCAGTGTGTCTGAGAAAGGTGGAACATGGAGTTAGGGTGGCCATGGAAATCCATTTTCAGCCCTTTCACCATCTCCTGGTGTGTTGAAATCACAGAACCCCAGAATTTGGGTTAGAGGGACCTTAAAGCTCATCCCATCCCACCCCTGCCATGGGCAGGGACACCTTCCACCAGCCCAGGATGCTCCAAACCCCATCCAGCCTGGCCTTGGACACTCCCAGGGCTGGGGCAGCCACAGCTTCTTGGGGGACAAACTGTAACATCAGGGACTTCAAAGGTGGCATTTTCCCCCCCTGGATAGTGGGTGTATGGCAGGAAGGCTCCTCTCCATCCCCCAGCTAACCCAGCACGTGTCGTCCCCGGCAGGTGGAGAGCGATTACTGCCTGCTGCTGGCCCTGCCCTGCGGCCGCGACCAGGAGGACGTGGTCAGTCAGACCGAGTCGCTCAAGGCTGCCTTCATCAGTTACCTGCAGGCCAAACAGGCTGCAGGCATCATCAACGTCCCCAACCCCGGCTCCAACCAGGTACGGGCACGGAAACCCCTGGAACGCCAGGGATTAACCAGCCAGTCCACCCGTCCTTCCCCTGCACCTTCGCTGGGGTTCTGCTCGAGCTGCCTGTTTGGAGCAGTGAAACCCCCCGATTACATCCCCTAAAAAATAAAATCACTGAAAACCAACCCCAAAGACACAAAAAAACTCCCCAAAATGTACGTTTGGTTGGTTCCCAGCCCAGCACCTTGGGATGAGAACCATCAGTTTGTTCCCAGCTCAACTCCTTGGGATTAAAACCAACCAAAGCCTTTTCCCACCCCTTTATCTCTGAAGTAGAGTCCTTGTTTCTTCCCCATATCCTGGTTTTTCCAGGACACCTGCAGTTTCCTTGGGAAGCAGTTTGGTGCTGTGGAGTGTTTATTCCAGGTGTGTGGCTGCATTGAATCAGATTTATCCTCTGTGTGTAACCGAATTCTGGGTGTAAAGAACCCAGAATGAGCTGCCAGCGCTGGGAGCAACCACTGAAATAATTCATTCCTTGGAATTCTTTTCCCTTTCCCAGTAAAACCAACCAGCTCTTACATCTCGTGTGTGGAAAACTCCCCCACCTGGAAAACCACACTTGTGTCTTCTGTTTTACACAAAATCCAAGAGCCTTTAAACACCAAAAAAAAAAAAACACCAAAACCAGAATGTCCCGGTTTTTAAATATTTTAGGTCTGGATTGGCTCTAATCCATGTTTTTTTCCCCTCCCCTCAGCCTGCCTACGTTCTGCAGATCTTCCCACCCTGCGAATTTTCGGAAAGCCACCTGTCCCGCCTCGCCCCGGACCTCCTCGCCAGCATCTCCAACATCTCTCCTCACCTCATGATTGTCATCGCGTCGGTATGAGCTGTTTACCAGTTAACTGACTTTTTATTCTTTTGATTTTTTTATTTTTTATTTTTATTTTTTAATTTTTTTCCAAGGCCCTGCAGCAAAAAAAAAAAAAAGGAAAAAAAATTACAAAAAAAAAAATATAAAAAAGCCCACGGGGAAAAAAAAACAAACAAAACAAAACAATTAATTTTGAAATCAAAACTAAAATCAAAAGAAGGAGAGAAGGTTGTGAAACAAGAAAAATGCTGCCAGAAACCAGCCTCCTGCCCGACCGGCCTCGATCAAACCGTATGTTTACATGTTGCTTTAGCTTATGGACAACTGATGCACTCAGCAGGTGGACTGGGCTTGGGTTCCTGTGCCTCCTTTTTGGGGAAAAAATAAAAAAAAAAAAAAAAAAAAAAAAACACACAAAAAAAAACCACAGAAAAAAAAAAAAAAGAAAAGGATGGCTTATTTTTTTTAACAAAAAAAAAAGGAAAAAAAATGAAAAAAGAACCTGAACTGCCTTTGCACTAAATTAGTGACTTGGACTTTGCACAGTTGGAGACGCTGTGACGTTCTGGATGTCTTGACACACATTGAGCTGCGTGGACGTTCCGCAGGGACTCTGCTGACATTTGTGGGTCAAGGAGCATTTCACACAGGCATTTTTTATTTTATTGGTTGTTTCATTGGTTTTATGTTTTTTTTTTTTCTTCTTTTGTTTTTTTTTTATTTTATTTTTATTTTTTTTTTCTTTTGGGGTTATTTTGTCCGGATGTTGAACCTTCCTCTTCCTCCACCTGCCCCTGCTGCAGCCGTCTTCTCTTCATCTGGGATGTACAGTTTACACTGAAAAAGCAAGAAAATACAAAGCAAACAGAAAAAAAAAGAAAAAAAAAAAACAAACACAAAAGGGAGAGCTTTTTTTCCTTCCTGGTGGGATATGCAGAACTCAGTGGGTGTGTGTATATATAAATATATATATAATATATATAAATATATATAATACTGACTTTAAAAAAAAAAAAAAGAAAAAAAAATCAAATCCCCACAACATACATTTTTTTTTAATCTGTGCCAAAAATGTGTTTTCAGAGAAAAAAAATCTTATTTTCATACTCAGACTTTGTATTGTCACTCATTTGTAAGTGCGCTTCATTTAAACATCCCCTCGTCTCATCAGCTGTGGAAGTGTTATACACTTGTACAAAGACTCTGCCCGGCCCCCCTCGCCTCCCCTAACACTTAATTAATTTATGGAACTTGGTTTCTTTTTTTTTGTTGTTTTGTTGGTTTTGTTTTTTTTTTGTTTTGTTCCTTTTGGTTCATTTTTTTTTTCTCAGCGCAGTTTTGTTTTGTGTGTCCATTGGATTACGAACTTTATTAAAAAATACAAAACACGTCGGCGCCACGACCTCGTCCCTCGGCTGCCTGGGAAGGGGGGGAGAGGGCAAGAGGGGGGTTTGGGGGCTCCCTGGGAGGGGGCACCCCTTTTCTTCTTCAAAAAACCACCAGAAAAAAGTGATAATTTTATCAGACTGGGCCAAAATTCTCTTTATTTTTCACTCGTGTTGTGAATAATTGAAAACCGAAATTGAAGGATTTTCCCCCACTTTTAATCTCACTACTAATTCCTTCCTGAAAATTATCCCTGAATTACTGATGATTCATCCCCCTTTCAAAACTAGGAGTCAAACTTGATGTTTTTCATTCCTTTCCCACCCAAAATCCTGCCCAAAACCCTTCCCACCCCTCAGTGAATCACTGCTGGTGCAGATGGGTTAAAATCAAACAGACACGGTAAAAAAGGAGATTCAGGAGAGGATTTGGGGTGTGAACCCCAAAAGCCAGGGGAGATCCTCACCCTGCAGCTGCAGGCCCATGGCAGGGTGGGGGGGAGGTGGAACAGAGCCTGTTTTGGGGTAAAAACAGGAGGAAAAGGTGCTGCTGGTGCCCCGGGACAGAGGTGGGTGTGGAGCCCACAAGGGACACCTCAGGGACCCCCCAGGTCCTGCTGGGGGGGTGAGGATGGGGCCTTGAACCTCCTGCCTTGCTCCAGAGAGGTGAGATTGTGGTGGGATGGACAGACAGATGGACACACGGACACAAGGATGGGGCATGGACAGATGGATGTGGATTATTGGGGCAGGGGGAAAGGGCCCAACCCTGCTGGTTTTGGAGTGGGGCCTTTGGGGCAGAAAGGGCATTTTGGGGGATTTTCCAGAGGGGGGGGGGCACCAGTCTGTGTGTCTGGCTGGGCGTGTGACTGTCCATGTGTCCCTGCAGTGTCCGTCTGTCCAGCTGGGCCTGGACTGACCATCCAGCTGCACCCAGTCCCTTCCCCCCAGAGCACTGGGACGTGGACGGATGGAGGGAGGGATGGGTGGATGGATGGATGGATGGATGGGTGGATGGATGGATGGATGGATGGATGGATGGATGGATGGATGGATGGATGGATGGATGGATGGATGGAGGGATGGATGGATGGATGGATGGATGGATGGATGGGTGGATGGGTGGATGGGTGGATGGATGGATGGATGGATGGATGGATGGATGGATGGATGGATGGATGGATGGATGGATGGATGATGGAGGGATGGATGGATGGATGATGGAGGGATGGATGGATGGATGGATGGATGGATGGATGGATGGATGGATGGATGGATGGATGGATGGATGGATGGATGGATGGGTGGATGGGTGGATGGATGGAGGGATGGAGGGATGGATGGGTGGATGGATGGATGGATGGATGGAGGGATGGATGGAGGGAGGGAGGGAGGGAGGGAGGGATGGATGGATGGATGGATGGATGGATGGATGGATGGAGGGATGGATGGATGGATGGATGGATGGATGGATGGATGGATGGATGGATGGATGGAGGGATGGATGGATGGATGGATGGATGGATGGATGGATGGATGGATGGATGGATGGATGGATGGATGGAGGGATGGAGGGATGGACGGATGGACGGATGGACGGATGGATGGAGGGATGGATGGATGGATGGATGGATGGATGGATGGATGGATGGATGGATGGATGGAGGGAGGGAGGGAGGGAGGGATGGATGGATGGATGGATGGATGGATGGATGGATGGATGGATGGATGGATGGATGGATGGATGGATGGACAGCCATGTGGACACATGGATGGATGCACAGACAGACACATGGACAGTTGCACGTTGAGCTGGACAGACAGTTGTGTTCTGTGGGAAAGATGGGTGGGTGCAGGTCCAGCTGGAAACACGGACGGGGCACGGATGGATGGAGGGATGTCCATGTGGGGGGGTGTCTGTCTGTCCAGCCGGATGCACAAATGTCCGTGTGTCCAGCTGGACACGTGACCAGCTGCCGGACACATGGACACGTCCATGTCCAGCTGGACACACAGATGGCTGCACGTCCAGACAGATGGACACATGGACAGACCACCTGGATGTACCAACACTGCCTTGGCCATCCCAGCACGCAGCTGTGCGTCCAGCGGGACACACGGACAGGGGTCTGTCCACTGCTCACGTGGATGGTCACATGTCCAGTCAGACTCACAGACAGGTGTGGGGGTGGATGCACAGACAGATGGACAGACAGCAGCACGGACAGATGGACACACGGACAGTTGATGGGGCACAGAGGGGTGTGTGGATGGACGGACATGGAGCTGGACAGACGGACAGGGTTCAGTTATAAATGGGGATGGTTGTGCTGCAGAGGGACATATGGACAGGTGAGCACCCAGACAGACACACAGACAGGTGTACAGACAGCAGAACAGATGGACATCCAGCCGGACACACCGACAGCTGGACAGACAGACAGACACCTGCCCAGCCAGACACTCCCCTCCTCCACCCATGGGCATAAATGCATCAAAAATTCACTTTTTGCCCCAAAAAGCCCCTCTGGAAAATCAGCGATTTCATACCCCCGGCCAACAGCTGTGTCTGTCAGTCTGTCTGTCCCCATGGCAGCCCCCGGTCACGGGGCTGGGGCAGCTCCAGACACAGGGACGGGGCACAGACAGACGGACACAGGCCTGAGGGGTGTCAGGGGGTGTGAAATCTTTGGTTTTTGAGAGCGTCCTTTGGGGCAAAAAAGTGCATTTTTGGAGTATTTATGCCCATGGGTGGAGGAGGGGAGTGTCCAGCTGGGCAGGTGTCTGTCCGACTGCACGTCCAGCTGTCCGTGTGTCCAGCCAGACGCACAACTGTCTGTCCAGCTGGACGTGCCCTGTCCGTGTGTCTGCATGTCCAGCTGTCCATGTGTCCATCTGTCCGACTGTCCGTGTGTCCAGCTGGATGTGCAGCCCCTGCTCTGTGCCCCAGTGCCCTGCTGGGATGGACACACGGACAGGAGCACACCCAGCTGGACTCAGGGACAGCTGCATGTCCAGACAGACAGACAGACACATCAGTCCCCCTGGATGGACAGTCGGTGTCAGGACATCCTGACACACGGACGGTCGGACACCCAGACAGACACACGGACAGCTGTAGATGACTGGATGTGCGGTCAGACACACGGACAGTTGCACAGACAGCTGGACACTTGTGCATCCATCGGACACTGGGATGTGCAGCTGGACAGACGGACAGACACCCACCCAGCCGGACACTCCCCAACCCCCGGGCAGGGTCAGGCCCTTCACAGCCCCAGCACTGTCCATGTGTCCGTCTGTCTGTCTGGAGCCAGGCTGGGAGATGGACACAGGGACTGATGCAGGGACAGACACACGGACAGGAGGGGTGTGAGGGGGGTGGGACAGGGTATGAAATTGCTGATTTTCCAGAGGGGCCTTTGGGGCAAAAAAAGTACTTTTTTGTTTTGGGCATTTATATCTGTGGATGGAGGAGTGTCCAGCTGGGCAGGTGTCTGTCTGTCTGTCTGACTGCACGTCCAAGTCTGTGTGTCCCACTGTCCATGTGTCCATGTCCATCCATCCGTCCATCCGGTCAGGGCCACCCTCCCTGTTCCCAGCTGAAGTGTCCCTGTCCACAGACCTGTCTGTGTGTCCAGCCTGTCCCTGGATCCTCCAACCCCTGCAGGACCCCAGGCTGAGGAGGGGGGTGAGGACAGATGGACACAGATGGTTGTACAGGTGGGCACAGGGATGGACACGTGTCCAGGTGTCCAGCTGGATGTGGAACTGCGTGCCCAGCAGTGTCCATGTCACTGTCCAACCCTCCACCCACCCACCCATGGATGTGTCTCTGTGTCCAGCTGGACCTGCAGCCACCTCTGTCCATCTGTCAGTTCACTCACCCCCACTGCCGGCTGGACACACCCCTGTCCGTGTGTCCATGTGTCTGTGTGTCCGTGGGTGTTGTTCCCTGTCCCTCAGCCCCCTGTGGAGCTGGGAGGGTTTGGGGGGCAGAGCAGGGGGTGCATGTCCAGCTGGACACATTCCAGGGTTCCTGCTCCTTCCCCCCAGAGCCCCCTCCCTCAGCCCAGCCCCCCATGGTGCAACCCTCAGACCCCCCAAACCCAGGTGGGTGACAGGGACAGACATGGATGGACACACAGCCCCCTGCCCCCCTTCCCAGCTGGGGGTCCTTGGGGATGTCCCTGCCTGAGTCCCCAGAGCCCAGGGGGGCAGGAGAGTCTCCTCTCACACTTCCATCCAGCAGCAGTTTCTGTCATGGACAGTTTCTGTCCATTTTTTACTCCAAACCAAACTCTCCTCTGTTCCTCCCCCTCACTGAGGGGGCAGCAGGGGGGATGTTACCCTGGGCTTTACCCCAGAATCCCCCCTAGACCACCTTTCACCATTACCATCCCGTTTACCCCCATTTTCTGTGAACTGCCCGTTAGTGATGAGATGAATTCCATCCTCCCTGGGGCTCCAGCTCCGCCAGACCCCCAAAACATCACCTGGGAGAGGGGGGTGCCCGTCCCCGACCATCAGCGTTAGAAAATACTGCCATTTATTCCATCTGTGTCCTTCCAGCAATCCCATCCGCGCAGCGCGGCCGGGCTGCGCCTTAAATAAAGCCGGGGGGTCACTCGGGGGGCGGCTGCTCCTCGGCGGGGGGCGCGGGGGGCGGCTCGGGGGGCCCGTCCCGGGGGCGGAACAGCAGCTCCCCCGCGGGCAGGACCTGCTCGGGGGGCCAGGAGGAGCCGTAGGGCTGGTAGAAGTCGGTGTCGGCCTGGAACATGACGAGCGCCTGCGCCGTGTGGATGCGCACGTGCTGCGCCAGGCTGCTGGCGTCCGAGAACTTGTCCCCACACGAGTCACAGGCGTACAGGATCTGCGTGGTGGGGTCTGTGGGACACACACACACTGAGTGACCCACCCGTACAGGATCCCCATGGGGGGGTCTGTGGGGTCTGTGGGACACACACACACACACAGTGACCCACCCGTACAGGATCTGCGTGGGGGACTCTGTGGGGTCTGTGGGGTCTGTGGGACACACACAATGACCACCCGTACAGGATCACAGTGACCCACCCGTACAGGATCCCCATGGGGGGGTCTGTGGGGTCTGTGGGGTCTGCACCCACAATGCACCCACCGGGCACCCCACGGGGTGTGCCCTGCACTGACCGCAGCAACTGAGACAACGCCCAGCACCTGCCCTTTGTAATGAACTTCCCAATGTTTGTTCTTATTTGCTGCTTTTCCTTTAATTCTACCTTTTCTACTAATTATTATCATTAATAATTCAATATTATCTTACATTAATATTTCATAATATAAATTCCATACTGTAATATAAACTTTATATTATATAATTTAATAATGATAATTTAGCTTTAACCTATATTTTAATCATTTTAATATATATTTTATTTATATTTTATATATATTTTATGCTTGTGTTAGATTATTATATCTATTTTACATATGTATTTAATATATATAGTTATACATTAACTATATATTTTATTTATATCTATATTAATACATATTATAGATGTTATATTTTATTTATATCTATTTTTATATATTTTATATGTTATATATCTTATTTATATCTATGTTGACATAATTTATTTTATATTTTATTTATATCTATTCTATATGTATTTTGATATATTTTATTTATATGTATTATATATTTTATGTGTATAACTTTATATATTTTATATTTTACATTTTATTTATATCTATTTTATATATATTTTCATGTGTATTTTTCATATATTTTATATATTTTTATCTTTCTTTATATATTTTATATAATATATATTTTATATTTTATTTAAAGATTTATATATATTTATATATAATTTTAATATTTTATATAATTTATAGGTATTTTTATGTAATACATTTTATGTTTTAATTTTTTTAATAGCAATTTGGGGGGTTATATTTTATTTTAAATAATTATAGTTTATGGTGGAACTACAACTACAGAAGGGAGTGGGAGCATTCCCACTGTCCCATTCCCAGTGTTCCATGCCCACTGTCCCATTCCTGCTGTTCCCATTCCCTCTGTCTCATTCCCAGTGTCCCATTCCCAGTGTTCCCATTCCCGCTGTTCCCATCCCCAATGTTCCCATCCCCAATGTTCCCATTCCCGCTGTTCCCATTCCCGCTGTTCCCATCCCCAATGTTCCCATCCCCAATGTTCCCATCCCCAATGTTCCCATCCCCAATGTTCCCATTCCTGCTGTTCCCATTCCCGCTGTTCCCATCCCCAATGTTCCCATCCCCAATGTTCCCATCCCCAATGTTCCCATTCCCGCTGTTCCCATTCCCACTGTTCCCATTCCCACTGTTCCCATCCCCAATGTTCCCATTCCCGCTGTTCCCATTCCCACTGTTCCCATTCCCACTGTCCCCATTCCCACTGTCCCCATTCCCACTGTTCCCATTCCCGCTGTCCCCATTCCCGCTGTTCCCATTCCCACTATTCCCATTCCCGCTGTCCCATTCCCGCTGTTCCCATTCCCGCTGTTCCCAGGCTCACCTGCCTCCTGCACCTGCTTCACGGCCTTGGTGATCTCTGCCTTGAGTGCCTCAGTCTCATCCGCCGTCACCGCGGCCGCCACGGGCACCACTGCGGGACGAGGGGTCCGGCTCAGGGGTCCCTCCTGGCCAGGACCCCCCTCCCTGGGGCTGCTCCTTGGGAAGGGCTCCCATGGGATGTGCTTTCCCAGCCTCGGGATGTTGGGCCCTTCCTTGGATAAACCTCCTCCAAGATGCACCCCGTGGATAAACCCGCCTTTTGGGACAGCTCCAAGACCCCCAAGCTGCACCCCAGGGATAAACCTCCTTCCAAGGCAGCCCCAGGACACCCAAGCTGCTCCCAATGGGTAAGTTTTCCCTGTGGAAGGGCTTCAAGGACCCCTAAACTGCCCCTAATGGAAAAAAATCTCCCTTTTGGGTTGTGTCTTGGAACCCCAAGCTGCCCCTTAGGGATCCACCTCCCTTTTGGGACCCCCAAGCCGCTCTCCATGGATAAGTTTCCCATTTTAGGGTGGCTCCTGGGAGCCCCAAGCTGCACCCCCATAAATGAGCCTCTGTTTTGGGACAGCTCCAGGACTCCCCAGCTGCACCCCATGGATAAATTTCCCTTCTGGGATGGCTCTGAGGACCCCCACCTGCTCCCCCTGGATAAACCCCCATTCAGGGACCCCCGTGGGCCGCCCAGCTCACCCGTGAGCTGCGTGACAGCGGTGGCAGCCAGAGCCTCGGTGGCCAGTGTCACCATGTCATCGGACGCCACGGTGACGATGTTGACCTCGTCGCCTTCCTCGGGCTCCAGGATTTTGATGCCAGCCTTGCCCTGGTGCACCGTCTTCACGTGGGAGCGCAGGTTGTCCACCCGGTTGAAGCCCCGGCCGCACTTGTCACACAGGAACGGCTTCTCCCCTGGGGGCAGAGATTGGGGGGTGACCTGGGGGTGGTTTGGGGTTCCAGGAGGCACAGCCAGGCTGCTCCAGCAGGACCCACCAGTGTGGATGATGATGTGCTTGGAGAGGTCGCCCACGTTGACAAAGGCCTTGTTGCAGACGGTGCACTTGTGGGGCCGGATGTTGTCGTGGTGACGGATGTGGTTGGCCAGTTGGCTCGACTGGACGAACCTTTGGGAGCGACCCCCCGGTCACACCAACCCCCGGCACCTCCAACCACCCTCCCGGCTGTGCCCATCCTGGCAATCCCGAGGTGGGATTGAGGTGGATCCTCACCTCTTCCCGCAGCGCTCGCACACGTAGGGCTTCTCCCCGGTGTGCTGGCGCACGTGGGCGATCAGGGAGCTCGCCTGCGTGAAGGCCTTCCCGCAGATCAAGCACTGGCACGGCTTCTCTCCTGGGGAGAACGGCCAGGGCGGAGGTGTGTGGGGAGCGTGAGGGAAGGGCGGTGTGTGAGGGCAGGGAAGGAGGGGTGTCCGGGGGTGTCCGGGGGAGCGGTACCAGTGTGGATGCGGACGTGGCGCTGCAGCGCGCCGGGGTCGGCGAACTGGCGCTGGCAGTGCACGCACACGTAGGGCTTCTCCCCGCTGTGGATCCGCAGGTGGCGCTTCAGGTTCCCTGCGAGCGGGGCGGGCTCAGCTGCAGGACCCAGGACCCTCCCGCCCTCTTTCCCCCTTCCCAGCACTCCTCGGGAAAGCCTTGTTGCTGTTTAGGGAGCGGGGACTGCACGGGGATCGAGGGAAGTGGCTGCACAGGATCGTGGCAGTGGGGACAGCCAGGACAAGCCAGGACAAGCACCCAGTGTTTGAGGGGATCAGGAGAGTCCACTGGGATCATCCCAACCCTCTGGTTCTGCAGCAGATTGAGAGGAGATGGAAGGGGGCATCCCCATCCCTGAAGTCTGGATCAAAAGCTCCTTCCCAGGGACCCCATGGGGAACAGCAGGAATTCACACAGCACAGCCACAGGGAGAGGTTTAAACCTGGGATGAAATCCTTCCTCGGGCTCTGATCTCCCCCAGAGCACTCCCTGTCCCCTCCAGACCACCCAACCCCCCCTCCCCGTGCTACCTGACGTGGTGAACTGCTTCCCACATTCCCGACACTTCAGGGGCCCATCCGCGATGTGGATCTTCAGGTGAGCCTTCAAATTCCCCACCTGGGGATGGAGAACAGGATGCAGAGAGCCCCAAATCACACCACCTGCCTCTGGGGCAACCCCAGTCCCCGTGGATCCCTTTTGGGGTGGCCTCTGGGACCTCCCAACTGCACCCCATACATAAACCACCCCTTCAGGACAGCTCCAGGATCCCCCCTCTGCACCCCATGGATAAGCTTCCCTTGTGAAAGGACTCCTGGGCCCCCCAAACTGCACCCCACGGATGAACACCCCTCCCTTTCCCCCTGCCCCCAGCGCACCTGGTTGAACTTCTTGTCGCAGTGGGGACACTTGTGCTCCTTGTCGGTGTCGTGGGTCTCCAGGTGCCGCATCTTGGAGGTGGGGTCGGAGAAGGAGCGCCCGCAGTAGTCACACTGGTAGGGCTTCTCCCCGCTGTGGACCAGCTGGTGCCTCTTGAGGTTGCCCGAGGTGGTGAAGAGCTTCCCGCAGTCCTCGCAGCGGTACTTGGCCTCCCCCGTGTGCCGCTTCTTGTGCAGGTTCAGGAGGCTGATGAGCCGGTAGCTCTTCCCGCACTCCTCGCAGCCGTAGGGCTTCAGCGGGCTGGGGGGACCTTAAAAGCTCATCCTTGTTCTGCTAGACCAGGTTGTTCCCACTGAACCAAACCTTCAGCTAGACCAGGTTGTTCCCACTAAACCAAACCCTCCTCTAGACCAGGCTGGTCCCACCAGACCAAACCCTCCACTAGACCAGGCTGCTCCAAGCCCCATCCAACCTTGAACCAACCGGGGATGGGAAGTCCACAAACCGCCACGAAAGGGAAGGACTGGGGCAGAAGGACAACTCTCCTCCTGGACACCCCAACACAGCCACGCGTTTCCGAAGGATCCCACGTTTTCCAGGCGCCCTCCTCCCCGTACCTGTGTGTCTTCTCGTGGGCCTTGCAGGCGGCCGGGTCGGAGAAGGCCTTGCTGCACTCCCTGCAGGAGAAGGGCTTCTCCCCGGTGTGGATCCGGATGTGCCGCTTGAAGTTGCCGGTGTGGGTGAACTCCTTCCCGCAGTCCTGGCAGGGACAGACGGCCACTGTCACCGCGCTGTCCCCACGGCTCGCGGCGGCGCCCGGAGCCGCGCCGGCCTCACCTCACACTTGTGCGTGACGGAGCCGTAGGCCTTGGACTCGGTGCGGTCGCTGTAGGTCCCGGAGCGCAGCAGTCGGGGCTCTCCCGAGTTTTCCTGCCCGGAATCCGTGCTCCCCGACTCGTTATCCTCGGCGGTCTCTCCGTTTTCCACCTGGGGTGGCTCTTCCTCGGGGATTTTAGCCTCGTCCTCCTCTTCCACCATCACCTCCCCCTCTTCCTCCTTCCTTTCCAGCTTCATCTCTGCAGGAAGGTAGAGAACGGGGACGCTGAAGGTTGGGAGGAGCAGCAGAGACACAAAACCCACCTGTATTTCCCAACTTAAAGAGACTGGGATTGGACCTCATGGAAATCAAAGAGATTTGGGTTGGAAGGGACTTGAAAGCTTATCCATTACCTCCTTTTCCTGGAATACTTCGGATTTGCAAGGGATTAGCCCTAAATTCCAAAAGCCTGTGGAGACAGAGGAGCTTTTTCCCAACTCTCCTCACTCTGCTCCATGAAAGCTGCTCCTGGGAGCTCTGTGCCACGCAGCGTGTGCGTGGCAAAACCCACACTAGCACAAACAATTCCAACAGAAATTAGGGATTTGTCCCAGCCCTGCTCACCAACACACCTCCTGTTCCAGTGCCATCCCTCGCTGTGGGGCTTCCACTGCCCACCACACTCTCCGACGGCTGCGGGAGGCCGGGAATTTCAGCCTTGGGACCCTCCTGGATGGCGGATTCTGTCCCTGCAAACACGGGTGTCAGGATGGGGTGTGCCAGGGGTGACAGTGGGATTTGGGATGCCATCCCTTGCTGACTCACCTTCCTGGCCAGGCGGCTGCTCCGCTGGCACCTCGGGCTGTGCCGCAGCCATCGGCTTCTCCTCCTTCCCCTCGGCATCGGGAGGAGCTGCTTGGACTTTGTCGAGGTCCCCCAGTGCTTCTGCCACTGAGGTCTTGTCATCAGGCACGGCCTTGTCTGCTCCTGTGAGGGAAGATCAGCAAAGCTATCCAGCTTCTGCCGATTCCCAAATCCCACAGAACTCACGGAAGCAGCAATTCTTCAACTGCTGGTGCTGCACAAGGGGATCAGACCCCACCCAGGCACACCGGACACCCAGGATGCGGGTTTGGATGGCGGCCAGTGAGCAGGAACGGATTCATTTCAGACTGGATAAATGTGGGGCTGGATGAAGCACAAGTGGATAAATCCTGGGGGTCCCTGGATGAGGGGCAGCAGGAGGGTACGTACCAATCCCAGGGGGCTGCTGGCTCCCAGGGGGATCTTCCGGGGGCACGGAGAGGGATTTGAGAGCGTTGCAAGCACTGACAACCTCCTGCATCTGCAGGAAACCCGCCACGGCCAACACATCCTCCACATTGTCGGGGCTGAGGCTCAGCTTAGCCGTGTACATGAACTCCAAAACCTGGCCCAGGCCTGCGGGGGAGGCGACACAGCCAGAACTGAGCTCTCACCCCAGAGCGCCCGGAACGACGAGGTGAGGAGTCTTTACGGGACTCCAGATGGAAACCCCGGCACACCTGCAGCGTTGCTGATGTCCAGGTGCACCACGTCCTTCTGGTCCACGAAGAGCATCCTGAAGTACTCGCTGCAGGCGGCCAGCACGGCCTTGTGGGCCTTGAAGTCGATGCCGTCCACCACGAAGGTGCAGTCGCAGAGCAGGCCCAGCTGCCGCTGCTGGTTCAGCTGCTCCAGCACCTGTTTGCTGTGCTGAGGGAAATCCATGGCTGTGGGCAGGGAAATGGGGCTCAGGCGGGTGCTGAGACCCCCGCGCCGCCTCCGAAGGACACCAAGCGCCACGTGATCGCCCTGTTGGTTACAAAACGCGGCCCAAAAAGGTGAATTTCAGCTCGTCCCCCACTAAGTCCAACCCCAAATCCTCTCCTAGAACAGCCCCGACACCAGCACGCGGCTGGAAGGAGTTCATGGAACAGCCAGCATGATTTTTAGATTTATTGCTTTTCAGCTGGTCCAACCCTGCCACCTCTACAAACACAAGTGCCATCGTCCCGTGGGTGTCACCGCCCCTGCTGAGGACAAAGGCTGAGGAGTGTTCATCCAAACCTTCCAGCTCCTGCTCATGTTGTGATACTGAGGAGTTTTTTATTTCTATCATGTGTTTGGAGGGAGTTCTCCCTGCCCAGAGCACGGCTTTGGCTTGGGAATGCTGAAAACTCCTGGAAACACCGTGAAAGCCCCGTTTTCCAGCAGGTCCCTGTCAGCAGAACAGGTCGGGCTCTCTCCAGGGCTGCTCCTGCAGGGTGGAAAATGAATGAAGGGTTTTCACTTGGCTTTGTCTTCCAGCAGTGATTCCTGTGCCAAAGGGATTGTTTCAAGGGACTGGGCAAGGAGGGAGGAGAAAGGAAGCAGGGACTACCCAGTTATTGTTCCAGCAGGAGGGCCCCAAAGCCCTGCATGCTGAAGCAGGAAGGTTATGGCTGGGAAGCACTCCTGGAGTCAATGCTCGGTGTGTCTCTGAAAGCTTCCAGCCCGTGCCAGTTGTTTTTCCACTACACCAGCTCTTAAGTGGGAAGTCTCCAGTTGGGAAAAGGTTTGGATCCATGAAAACAGGCACTTCCAGTTCCTGTGCCTTCCCCTGGATCAGTGGGAGCATGAGCAGCACAGTCAGAGGGAGCCTCCTCCTGTCAGCTGCAGGTGCCAGCAACACACTGAGGGAAGGATCTTCCACTCAAGGATTGGTTCAGCTTCCAAGGGCATTCCCAGCATGGCTGAAAAGCCAGGACATCTCCAACAGCATCAGATCACACATGGAGAGAGGAATTTCCACTCCTGCTTGTTGTTGCAGTGAACTCGTTGCACAACTTTCTCCTCAAACCACGGGGTCCTTGTTAACCAAACTCCCCAGCCTGTCCCAAAACACACCCCTGGCAGGCAGGAAAATCAGCACTTTGGATGAAAATAATCATCCAAATACCACCACATAGTATGGCCATCTATGGTTTGCAAAGCTCTGGAGAGAAGGAGGAGGATTTTCCCAGCAGGATAAACAATGCATTCCGTGCTCGGAGAGCTCTGTGTAGCGGGACCCGAGGAATCATGATGGTCTGAGGCACTAAAAGGCTATTTTTGGGAATTTTTGGGAGGCACTTCGCATCTGAATGATGGTTTTGAACGTTCCAGGACTGGGCTCGCCTCAGCTTCACTTCCCAGCTTTGAGAAGGAAGTAAAAATCCAGGAAATCTGACTCCTCCCAAAACGCTTCCTACACTTCCCGTGGTCCCTCCACAGCTCCCAGTTCCAGCTTCCTCAGAAGTGCAGCAGGCAGGTTTGGGTGAGCTCTCTCAGCCTCACAGCAGCCAAGATCCCTTTTACCCACTGCCATCCCCAAGCTTTAAGCACCCCAAAGCCCTGGCCCCAACCCCCGGGATGGATGGGCTCACCCTGGAGATGTGCAGAGCACCCAGGGCCACAGGGCTGTGTCTCTGCTCCAGAGATTTCCCCTGTCCAGCTGTCCAGGTCAGTCCCTACGCAGCCATCCTGGGAAAAACGGGGTGAAAATGTCTGTGTTAACCCCCAGACCTCGCGTGTCAAAGGCGCTCAGGTGCAAAGTCACCCACCCAGGGCAGGGCACCCCCAGACTGCATCCCCTGGGAGCAGATTCCCCTCCTGACACGGCTGTTGAGCGTCTCATTATCCAATTAATCACAGAAAAGTTCATTATGAGCACACCCACGCCCACCACACACAGACAGATACAGCAGCTGCAGTCCCAGGGAGCTTCCCACGCCAGCTCCGTTAAGCTCTCCCTAATTAACAACATCAACCTCTCCCCATCCCTGCCACATGAGCATCTACCTATTAAAAACCCCCAAAGCCTCGAAAAATTAGGAAAGAATTGTGATTTAAACATTGCCTTTCACCACCCAGCCATCCATTCCTGAGGAGATGAAAGGGAAGAGGGGGTTTATTCCCTGCCTACCGTCATCTCCCTCCTCGTGTGTCAGCTCAGGGAACGGCGTGGCCCCAACCCTCGCAGCCTCTGCCCACAGGGCTCTGTCCTCATTTCCAGGAACGGATTCTGCAAGGTTTTCCACGGGAAAAAATCAAGTTAGGAGCTGATCCGAGCAGAGCAGCCAAGGAGGTGGTAATAATATGGATCATGGGATAGGGAAGGGCTGTGGAGCTCGAGGAGGGTGAGCTGTGAGGAGGGGGGAAATAATCACAAACAGGAGTAAAAATGTGGTGGAAAGGAACTAAACCGAGAAAGATACGAGGAGGGGGATGAGCAGAGACACTGTGGACACTCCACAGGGAGCAGACATCCCAAGGACCCCTTGGTTGTTGGGATTTCAGGCACAGGGATGTGCTGCTGCAGCTCTGGATGCTGAGACATCACCTGAGCTCGAGCTCTGCCCTGAAATCTCCCCGGGATGAGCTACAAACCCTCGGGGAAAAACTGCCCTTGGGATGCTGGCTGAGGGCTGGAATTCTGGGAGCAGCCTCTGATGCAGCAGTGACACCGAGAAAATGCAGCTTGTCCGGGAAACGGTGCCAGGGCACGGACAGCCCGCGTGGGCTGTCCCCACGCCAAACACGCCACACTAGGGCAGAATCCCCGCTCTTCCGGAGGTTTTCCCTGTCCCTCGGGCAAGGGTGACAGCTGGAGGGGGTGGGGATGGGTCTGAGCCCCACTGCCTGTCCCTTACGGGGGTCTCTAGGTGTGCTCAGGGGGTGGGGACAGGGGTTTGGTGTCCCCATGGCTGGGGGGGTCACAGAGGGCACGGACACCCTGGGGATAGGGGGCTGGAGCCACAAGTCCCCGTTTCCCTCACGATGGGCAGGACCCTCTTGCTGTCCTCGTTACAGCCCCATTCCTGTCACGACAACCTCATTCTCGTCACGACAGCCCTATTCCCCTCCCGACAGCCAGGAAGGTCCCGCTCCCATCCCCAGAGCCCCCAGCCCCCCGTTGCCCTCACAACGCGGAGCCCCCCGTTCCTCCCACCAGCCCCCCGTGCCCCTGTCAAGAGCTGGCAGCGCCCGATTCCTATCGCGACAGCCCGTCACTCCCCTCAGCACAGCTGGCAGCCCCCTGTCCCGCAGGCCTCGGCAGCAGAACCCTCCCCCGCAGCCTCCCCTCGGACACCCGCGGGCCGCGCACCGGGGTGACCCTAAACCGCACACCGGCGAGCCGGGCCGCAGCAACCCCTCCCTCTCAAACGCCCTCTCCAGCTGCTGCAACACCCCCTTCCCGCTGCCCCGGTGGCCCCCCTGGCCGTACCTGCCATGCCGGGCCCGGCGGGGCCTCGCCCGCGGCCCGCGGCCCTCACCGTGACACCGACCAGACAAAGGGCGCCGCCATCTTGGCGCCGGGCGGAAGCGGCGTCGCCCTCGGTCACGTGGCCTGCCCCCCTTCCCGCCGCCTCAGCGGCGCCGCCATGACAGTGCGGGGCGGGGGGGCCGTGAGGGGAAGGGTCGGGGATGCTTCGTGGTACCCCGTGTTTGTCTTTAAAGGTGTTCGCCATTAAAGGTGTAAATACCTCCAGCGATGGGGACTCCGCCACCGCCCCGGCCCGCCCCTTCAAGTGCCTGAGCGCCCTTTCCATGAAAGTTTTCTCCGGTTTGCAGCCTACGCAGCCTCCTGACGCCGTGTCCTCCCGTCCTGTCCCTGTTCCCTGGGAGCAGAGCCCGACCCCCCCCAGCTCCCCCCTCCTGTCAGGGATTGCAGGGCCAGAAGGTCCCCCCTGAGCCTCCTTTTCTCCAGGCTGAGCCCCCCCAGCTCCCTCAGCCGCTCCTGCTGCTCCAGCCCCTTCCCAGCTCCGTTCCCTTCCCTGCACTCGCTCCAGCCCCTCCGTGTCCTCCTTGTCCGGAGGGTCCCAGCGGTGCCCCCGGGGCTGGAGGTGCCCGGGCCGTGCCCAGCACAGGGACGGGCCCTGCCCTGTTCCTGTGCCCCCCCCTGTGCCCAGCCCGGGCCCATCGGGCTCTTCCCCCCCGGGCACACCCGGATCGTGTCCGGCCGCTGCCACCGCCACCCCCAGGGCTTTCCCGGCTTTCCAGCCTGGAGCGTTCCACGGGTTTGTCCTGACGCAGGGTCAGGACCCGGCACTTGGCCCTGTCCCTGGATCCAGCCTGTGCCGCCCCCTCTGCAGAGCTCCTGCCCTCCGGCACATCCACGGCCCGCTTGGTGCCCCCTGGGAACTGCCCCTGGATTCTCTCATCCAGATCATTGCACAAAGATATTAAACTGCTCCCAAAACTGATCCCAGGGTTTTCCCCCAGCTTTCCTGCCACAAACAAGCCCCAAGTGGGGAGCAGCAGCTGCAGGCTGTGTTCGGCACCGGGATCTGACCCATCCCTTCATCCTCTCCACATCTCCCCTGTCCAAACCCAACTGATTTGAGGAGAAATAATGTGGGGTTTTTTCCACTTCCTTCCTCCTTCCACTGCATCTCCCCGGGCGAGGGCCACTAGATGGCAACCGGTGACCGCGGCATGAGCGCCGGGGTGACATTTTGGGACGGAGCAGCCCCGTCCCATCGCCGAGGATCATCGGCAGCGCATCCCCAGCTTTTACAGCCGCTAACAACTTTATTCATAACCTCATTAATAACTCGCAACCATCTTCCCCGCGGCGGGGAGTCCCCCTGAGCGAGAGCCAGGCCACCCGAGGAGGTGAGGGCGGCTGTTTGGGACGCTGCAGGTGTTTAATGGGAGTCACGAGTTCGTTCTGGGATGAAGGGGAACGAGCTGCCCTTGGTGCGGGAGCGGCAACACGAGCCGGGCGCTCTGTGCTTTCTATAAACAGTCCCTCGGCCCCAACTGGCGCCTCGGTGTTGTTTGTACACACAGGGAGATGGAGCCAGGCCCGTGGGGGGACATTTCGGGCCCCCAGAAAGAAGCCCTTGGGTTTGACAGCCACACCGGGACCGTCATCCCGGCTCGTGGGGGGCATCCCAAGGGGGGAGCAAAGGGTGGGCGAGGGGAGAGGGAGGGGTTGGTGCCCTTCCAGGTGGGTCGGCGGCCGAACAGCTGAGGGAATGGCTCAGAAATAGAGCTGGTGGGGAAGAAATGAGTCACCCCGGGCTGGAAATAAACAGGGCAGCGGGCGCCGGAGCCGCTCCCGGTGCGGGATTTTGTCGGGATGGTGGAATACCCCTTCCCGAGACACCCCTCAGGGCTGAACCCACACCCCGGGGTGGGGGTAAAACAGCAAGAAAACGTGACAAAACGGAGCAGGCAGCAGGCAGACGTTCTCAAATAATTTATCCCAAGCTGTATATACAAAGACAAGCTCCGGCGGAGGGTTGGGAAGGGAACCTGGCTGCCGGGGGGACTCTTGGCACGCTGGATCTTCCCCCTCAACACGCGCCAGCTGCAAACTGCTGCAGCTGGGACTCCCCTCCGGAGTTCCTCCGGTGGGTGCCGGGATGCAGCTCAGGACAGGTCTGACCCCACGGCAGAGGGAGCGCTCCCATTCCCTACCCCACATCCCACCTCTTTCCCAAAGCGCCCAAATCATTAACGAGGGAGGGGAGAGGGGGGGAAAGTGCCCCCCGGACCCCTCAGATCTTGATCTCAGTCCGGAAGGTTTGCTGGACGTGCTCGGAGTGCTTGGCCGGCCGGCGCTGGGCACGGATGGTCAGCGTGCCGTTGTCCCCCAGCGAGGACGACACCGACGTGGGGTCCACGTCCTCGGGCAGCTGGCATTTGTGCGTGAAGGTGTTCATGACGGTGCCATCCGCGGCCAGCTGGGGGGAAAAAACGGCGAGAAAGGGGTGGGTTTGGGGGTGCAGGCGGGATTGGGGGCTCGTTATTCCCTGCGGTCACCATTAATTAATGGTGAATGAAACCCCGCTGGGGCTGCGGTTGTTGAGTGGGAGCTGGGGGGGGGGGTGTCCCCGTGTCCACCAGTCGAGGATTTTGGGGTCCCCCCGGCTCGGGGGTGAGCAGGGAAGGGAAGGAGCACCCACCTTCTCGGCGTGCACCTCGATCTGGTTGTTGGAGGTGGTGACGACGATGTCCTCGGGGGCGAAGTCGCTGACGTCCACCGTGAACTGGTAAGTGTTCCCCAAAGTCTTCACCGCGCCCGCGCTCCCGGAACGAGCTGCTGCACAGGTTTTGGGGAGGGTCACAGCCATGGCTTGCTGAGGATCCCCCCCCACTACCCCCAAACGCCTCCAAACTCACCTGGGAACCCCAAGGGCTCACCGTGGGGCCGGACAAAGCTCCCAAAAAGCTCCATTTCACCGTCACCCGCCGCCTCCCCCCCCAACCTGCGACCCCCAACTCCCGCGGGGGAGGAAGAGCAGGAGCCTCTTCCTCGTCCTCCTCCCGGCGAAGGCGACGCTGGATCGGTTATTTCGGGATATTTCGACTTGACGAGCTTTTTAAAGCCTCGTTAAAGCTCCCGGCCGCCTGCCAGACCTCTCGTAAAACCGGCTAAATTTAGGTCTTGCGCCGACGGTGGAAATTTTACCCCCCTCCGTCCCCCCCCACCTCAGCGCCGTGGAATGCGGTGCCTATTAGTTAGGAATAATCGGGATAATTAATTAAAACACCTATTAAATCCTCCCCGCCGCGGGATGTACGCGGGGATTGGGAGCCCGGGGGTGGTGGAGGGAGGGGAAAACCCGGCTCGCTCCGGCCCCAGCGGGTCCGTCGGCTCCGTCAAGGTCGTTTTTAATGAGCTCGTTTACAATCTCAGTCCAAGAGCCGAGGCCGAAGCGGGAGGACGGGTGAGGGGGTGCTCAAAAGAAAGGGGGTGCTGTCCCCAGGAAGGTCCCCGGGATGGAGCACCCCGTCTCTGGGGGGCCCCGGGGGGAGAGGGACGAGGAGGAGGAGGAGAGGGTGCTGGTGTCGAAGCACACGTGGAGACCCTGCCCCACCGCCCAGAGAAGGCTCCGAGGTGAGACCCCCACCCAAAAAAGGGAGATTTTCTTAGGGGGGGTGTTTTTGGGGGGGTCAGCACCTCGTTTTCCCCTCCCACAGCGTGCTTGGAGTGGGTGAAGCGGCAGCTTTTCCGCGTTGGGGAGGATTGGTACTTCCTCTTCATCCTGGGGGTCCTCATGGCCACCATCAGCTTCATGATGGACCACCTCGTCTCCAGGGTCTATGCAGGTGAATGAGGGGCTCCCTGAGGGGCTTCACCTGGGGTTTGGGGGTTCCCTGAGGATATGGGGGGAGTCTTTGGGGTGGAGGGGGTGTTTTCCCTGCCGACACTTCTTCTCCAGCCCACTGCTGGCTCTACCAAGAGGTCGGGGACATCGGGGTGCTCAAGTACCTCTCGTGGACCCTGTACGCCACGGCTATGGCCACCTTCTCCACTGGCTTCTCCCAGAGCATCACCCCACACTCCTCAGGTGAGCCAGCTGCACCCCGACCTCCCCAGCTCCCCAGAACTCCCCCTTGGTAATAAGGAGGACCCCTCAGATTTGGGTGCTGCCCTCTCCCCACTCCAGGCTCCGGCATCCCGGAGCTGAAGACCATCCTGATGGGCGTGGTGCTGGAGGACTACCTGGCCATCCAGAACTTTGGGGCCAAGGTGGTGGGGCTGACCTGCACCCTGATGTGTGGCAGCACCGTTTTCCTCGGGAAAGTGGTGAGGGATCCCCCCCCAGACCCCTAAAACCGCCGGTGGTTGTGGTTGGTGCCGCGCTGGGGGACGCTCAGCGCCGCGTCCCCCCCTTGGCACCAGGGGCCCTACGTCCACCTCTCCGCCATGGCCGCGGCCTATCTGGGGAAGATGAGGACCTCAGTCACGAGGGAGTATGAGGTGGGGGTGCCACCCCCCAAAAAAACTGGTGGTGGGGGCATTTATTTTACCCCCCCCCCAAAAAAAAAATCGGGGTTGTGCCTAAACCCCCTGCCGACCCCGCAGAACAAGTTCAAGCAGCGCGAGATGCTGGTGGCAGCGCAAGCCGTCGGGGTGGCCACGGTCTTCGGGGCGCCTGTCAGCGGTGAGGATCCCCCCCAGCCCCGCTCCGGGGACCCCTGCATCTCACCCTGACCCCCTCTCTGTTCTCCCAGGGGTTCTTTTCAGCATCGAGGTGATGTCCCCCTACTTTGCCGTGCGCGATTACTGGCGCGGCTTCTTCGCCGCCACCTGCGGCGCCTTCATGTTCCGCCTCCTCGCCGTCCTCAACAGCGAGCAAGGCAAGGCAGGGCGGGCAGGATGGGCCCCCAGCCCCCTTAACCCACCCCGATAGTGTTTGTGGGGTGCCCACCCTCAAACCCACCCGCTCGTTCCTCTCCCCCATCCCAGAAACCATCGTGGCTGTTTTTAAGGTCGACCTCAAGATCGATTTCCCCTTCGACCTCCTGGAGACCTTCTTCTTTGTGATTCTGGGGTATGGAGGGGGCGCTTTGGGGGGCTGCCCGTGCCCTGCCTGCGCCCTGCCTGCACCCCTGCCCGCCCTCTCCCCGCAGGGTGGTGTGTGGGCTCGTGGCCTGTGCCTACCTCTTCTGCCAGCGCTGGATGATGGTGGCTGTCAGGAGGAACTGGCTGACGGCCAAGCTGCTGGCGACCGAGTCCGTACTGGGCGTCCGTCCACCTGTCTGTCTGCACCCTGTGTGTCCGTGTGGCAGTGCCACGCACTGTGTCCCCCCCACTGTGTACCCAGTGCCCCTGACCCGAGTGTCCGTGTGTCCCCCCCTCTGCCCTTGGAGTGTCCCTTTGCCCCCCTCCACCCACCCTGGGTGTCCCTATGCCCCCTCATGCCCCCTACCCACTCACCCCAGACATCCTGGGTGTCCCTGTGTCCCCCCCATGCTCCCTGCCCACCCATCCCACCCACCCTGGGTGTCCCTATGCCCCCTCATGCCCCCTGCCCACTCACCTCATACCTCCTGGGTGTCCCCGTGTCCCCCTGTGCACCCTGGGTGTCCCTGTGTCCCCCTGTGCCCCCTGGGTGTCCCCGTATCCCCCTGTGCCCCCTGGATGTCCCTGTGTCCCCCTGTGACCCCTGGCTGTCCCCGTGTCCCCTGGCTGTCCCCGTGTCCCCCTGTGCCCCCTGGGTGTCCCTGTGTGCCCCTGGGCATCCTGCCCACCCAGGCAGGATCCATCCATGGCATCCATCCATACATTCCCCCCCCATCCCTGGGTCACCCCCCACACCTCCCCCGTCCATCCCCCTGTCCGTCCGTGGGTCCCCACGCCCCCAGCCCCGCTCTGCCCCCACAGCAAACCCGTGTACACGGCGCTGATGGTGCTGCTCCTGTCCTCCATCACCTTCCCCCCGGGGCTGGGGCAGCTCATGGCCTCCAGGGTGAGTGGGGCGGCACGGGGGGCTCCCCAGGGACCCCAAAACGTCCCAGCGGGCGCTCAGGGTGTCCTGTCTGTCCGTCCCCGTGTCCACCCAGCTCACCATGAAGGAATATCTCACCTCCCTCTTTGACAACCACACGTGGGCCGTGCGGGCCCCCAACGCTTCGTGGGCAGCCCAGCCCGGGGGGCTCTGGCAGGAGTGGGACCACCCCTCTGCCACCATCTTCGGCACCCTGGCCTTCTTCCTGGTCATGAAGGTAGCCGTGCCCCCCCTCCCCGCCCTCCCCGAGCTCTGTCAGTGCCCCCAGCGCGGTGTCCCCGTGGGGTGACCCCCTCCCCGTGTCTGTGCCGGCCCCCCAGTTCTGGATGCTGATCGTGGCCACCACCCTGCCCCTGCCCGCGGGGTACTTCATGCCCATCTTCATCTACGGTGAGCTGGGGGAGGGAGGAGGGGGCACGGGGGGGGCAGCCAGACCGGGGAGGGGGCACAGGGAGGGGTGTCGAGCCCTCAGGGTGGGTACAGCCAGTCCTGGGAGGGGGTACAGGGGTGTGTCCAGGGGTACAGCCAGACTGGGCAGTACAGGGGGTGTATCCAGCCCGTGAGGAGGGGGGCACAGTCTGGGGGGGCACTGAGGGTGCATCCAGCCCTGGGAGGGGGGTCCATCCACTCTGGGGGTGTACCCAGCCCTGGGAGGGGGGTCCATCCACTCTGGGGGTGTACCCAGCCCTGGGAGGGGGGTCCATCCACTCTGGGGGTGTACCCAGCCCTGGGAGGGGGTCCATCCAGTCTGGGGGTGTACCCAGCCCTGGGGGTGGGTGTGGGGGGCATATCCAATCCTGGGGGTCCAAGCCCTGCATCCAGCCCTGTGGATCAGGGGGTGTGTCCAGCCCCGGGGGAGCTGCAGGAGGGTGATCACCCCCAGCTATTTCGGGGGTCGCTCCTGGTATTTCCCCCTTCCCCCCAACCCTCCAATTTTAGGAGCCGCCATCGGGCGCTTGCTGGGGGAGGGGGTGGCCCTGCTCTTCCCGCGGGGACTCTATCCCCAAGGCCCCCTTCGGCCCATCATTCCCGCGGGATACGCCCTGGCCGGTGAGTCGGTGGGTGGGGACAACCGCAGGGGTGAGGAGAAGTGGGGGGACACCCCCGCCCACCCCTGACCCTCCCGGGGGTCTCCCCCTTCCCTCCCCAGGCGCCGCTGCCTTCTCGGGCTCGGTGACCTACGCGGTGTCCACGGCCCTGCTGGTGTGCGAGGCCACGGGGCACCTGGGCCACCTGCTGCCCACCGTGCTGGCCGTGCTGGTGGCCAACGCCATCACCCAGAAGCACCAGCCGTCCTTCTTCGACGGCCCCATCATCGTCAAGAACCTGCCCTACCTGCCCCCCATCCGCAGTCGCCACACCGCGTGAGACCCTCCCCCTCCACCCCCAAAAAAAAAAATCTCGTTTCGGGGTGGGTTTAATGCAAACTGAGGTGTTCGTTTTGGTTTGGTTTTTTTTTTTTTTTTATGCTCTCCAGCTCGTACAGGGTGGTGGTGGAGGAGTTCATGCAGCGCCAGGTGGTGGCCCTGGCCAAGGGGGATGGTTTCCAGGAGGTGCTGAGGGCTTTGGATGCCTCTGCCGACGCTGAGTATCCCGTGGTGGAGAGCGCAGGTGGCGTTTGGGGGACGGGGGGGGGGCACTGGGATTGACCCCCTCCTTCAGCGTCAGAGTGCAGGGGGGATCAGGGGTATGGGGGTGTCACTGTGGCCACGGGGAGGTCACTGGGATTGTCCCCATCGTGCAGGTGGAATGTGGGGTATGAGGGGGGGGGGTCACTGTGGCCATGGGGTGGTCGCTGTGGCCACGGGGAGGTCACTGGGATTGTCCCCATCCTCCAGGGTCACCCACCCTGGTGGGCACCGTCAGCAGGGCCCAGCTGGTCACCTTCCTCCAGAGCCACCAGCACCCCCAGGCACCCCCAGGGGAGAAGGTAAAGGGGGAGGGAAGGGGGAGCACCCTGATGTGCCCCAAACCCTGGTTTTCCACCCCAGAATGGACACTCTTGCTCTGCCCCAGGTGGCCCCCGTGGGGACCCTCGGGGACGACTGTGCCATCGAGCCCATCATGCTCCAGCTGTCCCCGTGGACATCCCTGCACCAGGTTTGGGTGGGGGGTAGGGGACAGGACACGTGTCCTGGGAGACATCCCCTCCCCCTCCCCGCAGCTGTGTGTCACACCCAGGGGGTGGCTCTGTCCCCACGGGTCCCTGCTGTCACCTTCCCCAGGCCTATCACCTGTTCCAGCTGCTGAAGCTGCAGAGAGTGTTTGTCACCCGCGCGGGGGAGCTGGTGGGAGCCGTGGGGTGGGCGGAGGTGAGGGGGGCACTGGTGGGAGCCGTGGGGTGGGCAGAGGTGAGGGGGGCACTGGTGGGAGCCGTGGGGTGGGCGGAGGTGAGGGGGGCACTGGTGGGAGCCGTGGGGTGGGCGGAGGTGAGGGGGGCACTGGTGGGAGCCGTGGGGTGGGCGGAGGTGAGGGGGGCACGGGGGAAAGGGGGGATGGAAAGGGGGGAGAGGGAGGGGAAGGGGAGGAAAAGGAGGGGAAAAATGGGGGAAAAGGGGGGAATAGGGGACGGGGGGAAGGGGGGAAAGGGAGGAGAGGGAGGAGAAAAAGGGGAGGGGGGAAATGAGGGCAAAAGGGGGGAAAGATAGGAAAGGGGGGAAGGAGGAGAAAGGGGAGAAGACAAGGGGAAAGGAGGAGGAGAAAGAAGAGGAAAAGGGGGGAGGAAAAGGGGGAGGAAAGCTCCTGTCCCACTCCTCTGTCCCTTTGCAGCTGCGCAGAGGGATCGAGGAACTCGCCCACCCCAAGTGATGACTTTTTGGGACCACGAGGGACCCCTCCCCAGGGATGTCACCCATGAAAAGAGGGGGCTCCTGACCCCTCAGGTGAAGGGGGAAGGGGGTCCTGGTTGGGGGGGCGGTTCCCCATCAGAGTGTGCTGTTCATTAAATACATCGATCCCTCCGTGCTTCCTCCTCCTCCTGCTCCTCCTCCAGCCCCACGGGGTTCATTCTGGGGGGCTCACCCCCCCATACCCAACAAACAGCCCTTAAAACCCCCCAGGACATGCACTGAAGTGCCCCGGTCTCTTCATCCTCCTCCGACCCCTCGTACAACCGTCAGCACATAATTATCCTTAGTTCAATTATCCTTAATTACATCTAATCAGGGTGGGGGGTGTTCAGCGACCCCAAGATGTGCGGGAAATGGGGGGGCTCAGCCTCGCCAGCCCTTCGCTGACCCCGGGCTGGGGCTCAGCCTGTTTAGGCGGCGCATCGGGCGCTAATTAAGCCCGGGGGGATAGGGGGGTGTTAATTAAGCGCGGCAGGGCAGGTTGGGCAGGGCGGGCAAGCCCGGGCTCGGCTCCGCGGGGGTGACGCCGGGTCAGAGCCAGGGAGACACCCCGAAAGTGGGGCAGGAGCTGGGCTGGGCGCTGGGATTGGCGCTGGGAGCAGCGCCGGGCGGTGGCACCCAGGGAGGGGGAGGGGAGAGGGGGAGGGAGCCCCAAATCCCTCTTGGGGGGCAGCACCCACGGGGGACATCCCTGCCACCCCAAAAGCCCCCGCGACACGCATGAGGCCCCAGAACACCCCCAAAACGGGGTGACCCCCCCCCCGGTGGCTTTGGCAGAGAGGGGTGCTCGGTGCCCCCTCCCCACCCCCGACCCTCCCCCCCGTGATGGTTTTGGGGCAGGAAAAAACCCCATCCAAACCCCCTTTTTTTTTTTTATTTTTTTTATTCCGGCGTTTTTCCCACCCGGTGATTTGCAGGCTCCGGGCAGTCCGAGCTGCGGCTTTTTTGGGGGATGGAAAGGCCAAATTCCTGCCGGCATTCGAGGAGGAAAAGAGGCCCCAGATGGGAGATGGTCCCGCAGTTGTGGGCAAATCCCTTAAAGAAGCTGAAACCCCCTTTATAAACCCTTAAAAAAAACTTCGACCCTCTTAGAAAACCTTAAAACCCCTTAAAAAACCCTCTTTAACTCCTTAACCTCCCTTAAAAAACTCCACTCTTAAAATCCCCTTAAACCTCCTTAAAAATCCCTAACTAAAAACCCTTAAAAAAACTTAACCCCCCTTTAAAACCCCTTTAAAACCAACTCCTTAAAAACCTCTTTAACCCCTTGAAATCCCCCAAACCCCCATCCTTAAAACCCCCTTAAACCCTGCTTAAAAATCCCTAAATAAAGCCCCTTAAACAACCTTAAACCCCCTTTAGAACCCCTTTAAAACCTTAATACCCCCTTAAAACCAACCCCTTAAAAAACCTCTTTAACCCCTTGAAAACCCCCCAAAAACCTCCACTCTTAAAACCCCCTTAAACCTCCTTAAAAATCCCTTAACAAAGCCCCTTAACCTTAAAAACCCTTCATAGGTAACTTTAAACCCTTTTAAAGCCCTTAAAAATCCTGATAACCCCTTAAAAAACCTTAAAAGCACCTTAGAAAACCCTCTTTAACCCATTCAGAACATTTTTAACACCCCTAAAAGTCCCCTACTGTTAAAACCCCCTTAATCCCCCCCTTAAAATCCCTAAATAAAGGCCCTTAAAAAACTTTAAGCCCCCTTAAAAACCCTTAAAAATAACTTAAAACCCTTTTAATGGCCCTAAACCCTCTTAAACCCCATGAGAACTCCTTAAAAAAAACCCTTAAAACTCCTTAAAAAACTTTAAAACCCGTTAAAAAAACCCTTCACCCGTTTAAAACCCCTTAAAACCCCTAAAAAACCCACTGAAAAAAAACCGCAAACCTCCTCAACTCCCCCTGAAATCCCCTTAAAATCACTTAAAAGCCCCCAAACCCCCTTAAAAGTCTCCAGAACCCCTCAAAACCCACTTAAAACCTCCCTTAAACACCTTAGAAACCGTTAAAAACCCAGAAGCTTTAAACACTTTAAACCCCACTTGAACCCCCTTAAAACTCCCTCCCCCCAAAAATCCCTAAAATCCCTTAAAAGCCCCTAAAAATCCTGATAACTCCTCAAAACCTCCCTTAAACCCCCTCTAAAACCTTTTAAAATTCTTAAAAAACCCTTTAAACCTCTTAAAAACCCTCCTTTAAAAATCCTTTTAAAACCCTTAAAATACCCTAAAAAAAGTGCTTTAAACCCCCCCTAAAACCCTTTAAAGCTCCTTTAAACCCCCCATAAATCCAGGGGGAATTTCCTTCTACTCCCTTTCCCCCCCCAAATTCCCTCAACCTCTATAAACAAGTGGGAAAAGACAAGATGGTAGAAAACAACAAAAGCACTTTTTTTTATTATTCAAAACCCCACAAAAATCCCCAAAAATCCACCAAAAAAAGGGGGGGAAAACCCCAAAACGTTTGTTTTGGTTTTTTATTTTGATTTCCCCCCTTTTTTTTTGTCTCCCGAGTCTTTAATTCCTCACAATAAATATACAAAAATAGAATAAATTAGGTTAAAAAATACAAGGCAACACTGGCAAACACAGCGTTAAAGGTTGGGGGGGGGGAGGAGGAAAAACCACCCAAAATCCCGGTGGGAGAGGAATAAATAGGGAGAAAAAAAAAAAAAAAGCAAAAATATATCAGTTTTGGGACTGAGCCCTTTGGGTTTTTTTCTTCTTGAAATGTGGGAGGGGGGGAGAAAAAGAAAAAAACACCCCCCCCCTTAAAAAAAACCTCCCCCAACTCCCCGAGGGGGGTGGAAATCCCATTTCCACCCGTTTTTCCGGGGGCAGGGGGAGGGGACACCCGTTTGGCCCCATCCCCCCCCGGGGGAGGGGGTTGATAATAATACTCTGAAACTGCTGGTTAATGACAGGGACAATAAATAAACCCCCGAGGGGAAAAGGGGAGCTCTGGGGGGGCTCAGCCCGGGGCACCCCCGGCCCCTGCCTGCTCCTGCAGCCCCAGCAGGCTGTAGGTGATCCTCTTCTGGTGGCCCGGCAGCCGCACCCCGATCCGCTTGATGTCCCTGGAGAGACGGGGAAAATGGGGAATTAACAGGGATTAAACGGGGATTTGTGGGTGATGGAGCTGGGAATGGTGGGGTGGGAGGGATCCAACCGGGCCTTGGAGCGGGGAAACCCCCACGTGGCGTTCCCGAGGGAGGGGTGGGCGCGGATTGTCCCATGGGATGGTTCGTCCTGAGGGATGGGTGGGTGGGCGTGGATCATCCCAAGGGATGGGTGGGTGGGCGTGGATCATCCCAAGGGATAGATTTACACGGATCATCCCAAGGGATGGGGGGATGGACGTAGATCATCCTGAGGGATGGTCCATCCTGAGGGATGGGTGGACAGGGATCATCCCAAGGGAGGGGTGGACATGGATCATCCTGAGGGATGGATGGATGGACATGGATCATCCCAAGGGACAGTCCATCCAGAGGGATGGATGGATGTGGATCATCCCGAAGGATGGTCCATCCCGAGGAATGGATAGACATGGATCATCCCAAGGGATGGGTGGACATGGTTCATCCCAAAGGATGGGGGGATGGATGTGGCTCGTCCCGGCACAGATGGACGGACACGGCTCACCCCAAGGGACGGATGGACATCGTGACTCATCCCGGCCTCTCCAGCCAAGGAACATCTAATTTTATCCCGTCCCTTGGGCCGCCAAGGCCATGGAAGTGGTTTCCGTTCCCAGCACATCCCTGAGCCCCGGGATCTGGGGGGGACAGTGTGGGAATATCCAGGGGACACCACGGGGATATCCAGGGACACTGTAAGAGCAGTGTGGGGACACCACAGGGACACAAAGGGGACACCCCCAGGGACAGGACAGGGGTGATATGGGGACAGCACGGGGATGGAATGGGAATAGGGAGGGGACAGCAAAGGGACACACCATGGGGACAGCACGGGAATGCTGAGGGGACACTGAGGGGACACTGAGGGGACACTGAGGGGACACTCACTCGCTGGTCATCTGCAGGACCTTCTCGATGGTGCTGTAGCCCGAGGCCATGAAGGTCTCGGTGTACTGGGGCATCCGGATGGACTCCAACCACTCCGGGACGGAGCGGAACGGGACACCCTCGGAGCCGCTGGTGCTGGGCAGGCGGATGGACACCCTGGGGCACGGAAAGGGGTGGGAAATGGTGGGAAAATGGGAAGATGACAAAAAAACCCAAAACCAGTGCAGAAACGAGAGGTTGGGAAAACCTCAGGGGAAAAGGGAAGGGTGTGAAAACGAGGGGAAAAAATGGAACCATGCAGAAAACTGTGTCGAAAGGGAGAGATGGGAAAAACAACGGGAGGATGGGAGGGTGCAAAACTCCATGGGAGAGCGGGAGGGTGCAAGAAATGATGCAGAAAAGGAAGGGGAGAAAGATACTGTGGAAGAGAAACGATGCAAAAACGCTGCAGGAGCAGAAAAGGGGCAAAAATGGGGCAGAAATGGAAGGAGGGAACAAAAGAGATGCCAAAATGGAAGGGTGGAAAAATGAGGCAGAAACGGAAAGGTGAGGGGAAAAAAACCAATGCAAAAAGTGGAAGGGTGCAAAAATAAGGAGGAAATTAAGCAAAAGGGTGTGAAAGTGGAAGGATAAAAAAAACCTGAAAGGATGAGAAAAACGATGTGAAAATGCAAAGATGCCAAAAAAAATTAGGAGAATGGAACTGGTGGGAAAACGTTGCAGAAATGGGAAGATGCCAAACAAATAATGCAGAAACGTGACGATGAAACGGTGGTGAAGAAAGGAAATGGTGCAAAAAGGGATGTGAAAATGGGGAGGTGCCAAAATGGAGGTGAAAACGGAGATGCCAAAAGGAACGTGAAGAGATGCAAAACCCAGCATAAATCAGCACCAGGGGATTCCAAAACTACGGAAAACGACACAAAAATGGTGCCAAAAGCAGCGGAAGACACAAAGATATGTTGGAATCAGAGAATCCTGGGATGGTTTGGTTGGGAGGGACCTTAAAGCTCATCCAGTGCCACCCCCTGCCACGGGCAGGGACACCTCTCACCAGCCTAGGGTGCTCCAAGCCCCGTCCAACCTGGCCTTGGGCACTCCCAGGGTTGGGGCAGCCACAGCTGCTCTGGGTAACTGTCCCCCCATCCCCCCATCCCAGAGCTCCCCACACTCACCGAGGGTCGAAATCCGCCAGAGCCTTGAGGGACTCTGGGGCGCGGATCAGCTTGTCCAGGATGCTGACGATGTCGGCGAATTTGGGGCGCCGGGCGCGCTCCTGCTGCCAGCACTGCATCATCAGCTGGTAGATGGCTGAGGGGCAGTCCAGGGGTGCAGGGAGCCGGAAACCCTCGTTGATGGCCTTCATCACCTACGGGGGGAGGAGGAGGTTGAGTGATGATCCCCCAAAAAAAGCTCCGTGTTCGCAAGAATGACAGAATGGTTTGGGATGGGAGGGACCTTAAAGCTCATCCAGTGCCACCCCCTGCCAGGGGCAGGGACACCTTCCACCAGCTCAGGTTGCTCCAACCGGGCCTTGGACACTTCCAGGGCAGTCACAGCTTCTCTTGGCAACCTCTGCCAGGGCCTTCCCACCCTTACAGCTGGGAATTCCTTCCAATATCCCATCTAAGTTTCCTTTCTTTTAGTTTAAAACCATTCCCTGTGTCCTGTCCCTCCATCTCTTGTCCCCAGTCCCTCTCCAGCTCTCCTGGAACCCCTTTAGGCCCTGGAAGTGGCTCTAAGGTCTCCCTGAAGCTTCTCTTCTCCAGGTGAACCCCCCCCAGCTCTCCCAGCCTGACTCCTCCTGCCTCTCTCCAGATCTATCCCCACATTTCTCTCCTTATTCCCTACAAAGGAATTCTCTATTCCAGTTGCATTAAGTCACAGAATCCCAGAATGGTTTGGGTCAGAAGGATCCAGAAGCCCATCCCATTCCACCCCCTCCATGGGCAGGGACATCTTCCACCAGCCCAGGTTGCTCCAAGCCCCGTCCATCCTGTGCTTGGATGTCCCCCAAACCCTGGTGGTGCAGGGGGGGTGCTCACCTCGTGGTTGGAGAGCTCCCAGTAGGGCCGCTCTCCGTAGGACATCACCTCCCACATGACGATGCCGTAGCTCCAGACGTCGCTGGCCGAGGTGAACTTGCGGTAGGAGATGGCTTCGGGTGCCGTCCAACGGATCGGGATCTTCCCGCCCTATGGAAACACCGGGGTCAACTCTGCATCCCCCCAAAACCACCTCACCTTGGCCAACAACCACCCCAACAACCAACCACCCTACCCTGGACAACCCACCACCTCACCTTGGTCAGTCTCTTCTCCATGGCCAACAATCCACCCCTCCATGGCCAACCAACCAGCCCACCTTGGACAACCAACCAGCCCACCTTGGACAACCAACCAAGCCCACCTTGGACAACCAACCACATCCACCTTGGACAACCAACCACATCCACCTTGGACAACCAACCACATCCACCTTGGACAACCAACCACGTCCACTTTGGACAACCACTTCACCTTAGTCAACCATCCCAACATGACCAACCACCCACCTCACCATGGCCACCCAACCACCCTTCCATGGCCAACCAACCACCCTTCCATGGCCAACCCACCACCTCCACCCTGGCCAACTACCTCACCTTGGTCAACCACCCCTTCAGGGCCAACCAACCATCCCACCACATCCAACCACCCACCGCGACCAACCCACCACCGGCCACGGCCAACCTGCCCCCCCTCTGCGGTGACACTCACGCTGGTGGTGTAGGTGGCTTCAGGGTCATCTTCCAGCACCCTGGAGAGCCCAAAATCGGACACCTTGCACACCAGGTTGCTGTTCACCAGGATGTTCCTGGCAGCCAGATCCCGATGGACGTAGTTCATGTTGGCCAAGTACTTCATGCCGGCGGCGATGCCCCGCAGCATCCCCACCAGCTGGATGACACCAAAGTCCCCCTCTTTTTCCTGGGAAAAGGGGAGAATCCAGCCTGGAATCCATCTGTTGTCCCACCTCCCGTGGTGAGGGTTTGTTCCACCAGCACGTGGTCCTTGTCCTTGTCCCCAGGTGTCACTTACCCGCAGGAATTTATCCAGCGCCCCGTTCTCCATGTACTCCGTGATGATCATGAAGGGCTTGTCTGTACAAAAACCAAGCCCAAAATGGGTAAACCCTCCCCAAAATCCCTCCAACTTCCAACTGAAAAAGCTCCAAAACCAAAAAAGCACATTTGAAATCCCCCCAACCTCCTCCAAACCCTCCCAAAATCCTCAGCCCCACAAGAATGCTGAAGTTGCCTCAAAAAAACCCCCCAACCCCCAAAAAACAACCTCAACCCCTCCAACATAATAAGAAAGCCCCAAATCCCAACTCCTCCCAAAAATCCAAACCCTCCCAATTCCCCACAAAAAAACCCCCAAACCTCCAACTCCCCAAAATATCCTCCAAAAAATCACCTCCCCAAGACACTCTTGAAACAACAAAAAGCCCCAAACTCTCCCAATAAACTCCCAAATAAAATCTAACCTCCCAAAGTAACCCCCCTAAACCCACCCCAACTTCCGCAAAAATCCCCCAAACTCCCCTAAAACCCCTCCAAATAAACCCTAATTCCTCCCCCCAAAAATCCCCCCCAAACCACCCAAAAAACCCGCAAGCCCCCCATATTCCCCTTGTTTTGTATGGCTTGGGTTTGGGGTGTTTTGCGGGTTTTTTTGGGACACTCACACTTGGAGACGACGCCCTCGAGGCGGATGATGTTGTGGTGGCAGAACTGCCCCATGATGGTGGCCTCGCTCAGGAAGTCCACGCGCTGCTTCTCCGTGTAGCCCACCTTGAGCGTCTTGATGGCCACCGGCACCTCCTTCCTGCCGCGCTTCAGGGTGCCCTTGTAGACCTCCCCAAATTCACCTGCTCCGAACAACGGGGGGCACTCGTAAGCCCCCTGGCCCGGTGCAGCTTTGGGGTGTCCCCGGGGGGACCGAGCCACGTACCGGCGCCGATGACCTTCTGGCGGGTGATGAAGGACGGGGGGATCTCGGTGGTGAACTTGAGCATGGCCTGGTTGGGGTCCTCGTAGGTGTGGGGGTCGACGTAGGTCTTGAGGGGCTTCAGCTGGTCTGGGGGGTGTCAAGGAGGGGGGTCAGCGCCCACGTCACCCCCCAGCCGTCACCGCTGTCCCCACCGTGCCGTGGCTCACCTGACTTGGAGAAGTAGACGTCCTCGGCGGATTGGCGCGGCCGTGACCTTCTCCTCCTGCGGAAAAGCCCCCAGAAATCATCCCCTGCCCGTGTTTGGGGGTGGGAGAAGGGTATTTTAGGGTTCCCTGGGGGGGTTTTGGGGGGTTTCTCTCCTCACCGCCGCAGGACGTAGACGAGAGCGGCCAAGAGCAGGACGACCACGACGACGCCGGCGACGGTGCCGGTGATGACGGCAGCGGATGCCGCGGCCTCGGTGCCTGCGGGGACCGTTTGGGTGAGCCCTGCACCCCCCTGGGCCCCCCTCCCCGCACCCCTGGCAGCCCTCCCCTCACTCCTCACCCTCGGGCAGGGTCTCGAACTCGTGCTGGGGGCTGAAGGCGCCGTGGCCGTCGGCGGTGAGGGCCTGGACGCGCACCACGTACGCGGTGCCCGGGGACAGCTTGGGCAGCGTCACCGAGGTGCCCTCGCAGCGCAGCACGGAGTAGCTGTTCTCGTCCACCTGGGGACACCGGGGTCATGGGGGGGCGTGGGTGGGGGTGGCATGGACAGGGCAGGGATGGGGTGACAGGGATGGGGTGACAGGGACGGAGATGTGACGTGGATGGGAGCAAGCACGGAAGTGACACAGATGGAAGGGGACATGGATTGGGGAAGAATGGAGGTGGCAGGGATGGAGATGTGACATGGATGGGGGTGTGACATGGATGGGGGTGTGACAGGGATGGGAGGGACAAGGATGGAGGAGTAATGTGGATGGAGGCACATGGTGGATGGGTGACGTGGATGGAAGCAGGGATGGAGGTGACACGGATGGAGGTGACACGGATGGAGAGGTGAACACAGGGAGGACATGAATCAAGGGACGACAAGGACAGAGGTGAGGATGGAGGTGACATGGATGGAGGGGTGACACAGATGGGAGGGACAAGGCTGGAGGGGGGACATAGAGGCACATGGAAGGAGGAGACACGGATGGAGGTGACGTGGATGAGGTGGTGAATATGGGAGAGACGTGGGTGGAGGTTGACATGGATGGAGGTGGAGGAACACAGGGAGGACACGAACTGAGGGATGACACGGATGGAGGTGACAGGGATGGAGGTGGCGTGGACAGGAGGGTGAGATGGACTGGGGAGTGATGTGGATGGGGGGAGACATGGATGGGGCAAGGCTGGGGGTGACAGCGCTGGGGGTGACAGGGCTGGAGGTGACAGGGCTGGAGGTGACAGGGCTGGGGTGATGGGGCTGGGGGTGACAGGGCTGGGGTGATGGGGCTGGAGGTGACAGGGCTGGGGTGATGGGGATGGAGGTGACAGGGCTGGGGTGATGGGGATGGAGGTGACAGGGCTGGGGTGATGGGGTTGGGGGTGTGGGGCTGTAGCTGTGCCACAGGACGCACCTTCTTGCTGTAGGTGACCTCGTACTTCCAGACCCGGCTCTGCTGCCGCGGGGGCACCGTCCAGGACAGCACCAGGCTGGTGGCCGTCCGGCCATCCAGGCTCACCGAGGTCACCCGGGGGGGCTCTGCCGTGGGGACAGACAGGGGCGTCACCGAGGTGTCCCCAGGAGGGTCGGCAGCATCACGGAGGGGTCCCCCAGGGGGACAGGGACAATATGAAGGTGCCCCCATGGGGACAGGGACATCACAGAGGTGTCCTCTTGGAGGATGGGGACAATATGGGGACGGGGAAGGTCAGGGACATCATGGAGGTGTTCCCGCTGGGGACATGGACATCCCAGGGGTGTTCCCACAGGGGTTGGGAACACCACAGAGGTAACGGGGGATGGGGACAATATGGAGGTGTCCCCATGGGGACAGGGATGTCAGGGAGGTGTCCCCATGGTGGATGGGGACAATATGGAGGTGTCCCCATGGACAATATGGAGGTGTCCCCATGGGGACAGGGATGTCAGGGAGGTGTCCCCATGGCGGATGGGGACAATATGGAGGTATCCCCACGGGGGCTGGGAACACCTTGGAGGTGTCCCCACGGTGAATGGGGATGTCATGGAGGTGTCCCCATGGGGGTGGATCCCCCCGGCGGTGTCCCCAGGAGGGGGGTGCCCTCACCGGTGTGGTTGACGCTGACGGTGGCGGTGGCCAGGCTGCGCCGGGGGCTGTAGGGGGACACGCCGTTCCGCGCCTCCACGCTGAAGGTGTAGTTGACGTGGGGCTCCAGGTCGGTGACGGTGAGGGCGGTGCCCGTGAGCCCCCGGGGGGGCTGCGAGTACCTGACCCCGCCGCCGTCGCAGGGCCGGCACTCGCCGCCCTCGGGCCAGCACTGCTCGCAGGTGACGCTGTAGGTGACGTCCCCACGGCCCCCGGGGTCGGCGGGGGGGTCCCAGCGCAGCTGAACCGCAGCCCCCACGGCCACGGCCGAGAGCCCCTGGGGGGGAGAGGGGGGACCTGGGGGGATACACAGGGGGTCAGGGGGGGCTGTGCCTCGGGGGGTGTCCCCCCCAACCCCAGAGGGTGACTCACGGGTACAGGGATCCTCCGGGGGGTCCTGGGGGGCGCGGAAAAATCCCTCCTGGCACGGGCAGGAGGCGGCGGCGGCCGGGGCGGGATCCGTGTGCGGGGGGCAGGGCTGGCACCCCCCTGGGGACACAGCGGCCTTGAAGGTGCCAGGGGGACAGGCTGGGGGGACACAGGGACAGCGGTGAGACCCCACAGCCCCCTCCCCACACAGGGACACCCCAAATCCACACACAGGGACACCCCAAATCCACACACAGGGACACCCCAAATCCACACACAGGGACAGCGGTGAGACCCCACAGCCCCCTCCCCACACGGGGACACCCCAAATCCACACACGGGACGCCCTAAATCCACACACAGGACACCCTAAATCCACACACAGGGACACCATAAATCCATATACAGGGACATTGGTGAGACCCCAAATCCCCCTCCCCACACAGGGATACCCCAAATCCCCCTCTCCACATGGGGACACCCTAAATTCACATACAGGGACACCCCAAATCCTCCTCTCCACACAGGGACACCTTAAATCCACCTCCCCACACAGTAACATCTGTGAGACCCCAAATCCACCTTGCCACCCAGGGATCTGCACCCAGCACCCACCCAAGCACCCAGAGGGGGGGATTTTAGGGGATTTCACCTCATTTTGCAGCTTCTTTATTATTGGGATTCCCCCCCACTTTCCCCCTGTCTCAGCTGAGCCCTGTCACACTCCCTACACTCAAGGCTGACCATCCAGGATCGGGAATTTCTTGGCCAAAACCTCATTCCTCAACCCAAAATGGGAATTTTTAGGGGCATTCCCCTCATTTTTGCAGCTCCTGCTATTTCCTGGGCCCCTCCTGCCCCAGCCCTCCCCTTTCCCATCTGGGCCCTGCCACACTCAGGGCTGACAATCCAGGACGGCAAATGTTGCGGCCAAACCCTCAGAGTGGGAATTTTGGGGCTGTTTCCCGTCATTTTTCGCAGCTGCTTTATTATGGGACCCTCCCTGCCCACCCCAGCCCAGCTGACCAGCCAGGATTGGGAATTTAGAGGCCAAGCCCTCACTCCCATCCCCTGTCCCCCACCCCGGGCTCCCCCAGCCCCCCATCCCGGCTCCCCTGGGGCCGTACCTTGGCAGGTGTCTCCCAGGCTCTGGAAGCCGGCCCGGCACAGGCACTCCCCGATGGGCACGATCCACTCTCCCTCGGCGCTGCAGTGCAGGGCCGGGGCCTGCTCGGCCTCGGCGTCCTCCACACACACCCCCCTCACCTCGGCCAGGCTCTGCGAGTCGGCCCCGGCCACCGTCTGCGGGAACCGCGCCAGCCCCCGCGTCAGCGCCGGGCAGCGCTTGTAGAACACCCTGACGGAGAGCAGGGCCACGCAGGCGCCCAGGTCCTGGAAGGCCAGGTAGAAGCCCTTCCTGCTGAGCGGCCCCACCGAGCGAACCTCCACGTTGAGCTTGACGTTGCGGGCGGCGAAATCCTCCTGGACGGTGATCTCGTCCGGGGCGATGGTGTCGATCTTGCGGAACTGCCTCTTCTGGAAGTTGGTGCCGTAATCCACGTCGGACTCGGCGTAGTAGAGGTTGAAGGTCTCCTTGCAGGAGCCGCCCCCGGCCGTGGGGAAGCTGTTGCAGTCGCGGACGGTGAACTGGAGCTCGATGAAGATCCGCTCGGCCACCCCCCGGTAGATCCAGTTGGTGCGGAGCCAGTTCTCCTGCTCCCCCTCCAGGACGTTGCACACCGAGTAGATGTAGATCAGGGAGTCGTTGAGGACGTTCTGCAGCTGGTCCCACTGTCCCCACGGAGAGACAAACGGGCTTGGAGGGGGACCAGGCACAGGGGGCCCTACGGAGGCGCTCGGCCCCATCCCTGTGGATCTACACTCATGGACCCCCCCGGCCCTGTGGAGATCTCCAGTCACACCCCGATGGAGATCCACAACCCCATGGACATCCCCATCTCTGTCCCCATGGACACCCCTGGCCCAGTGAGTGTCCCCAGCCACACCCCAAAGGAGATCCACAACCCTGTGGATGTGCCCATCTCCGTCCTCATGGGTGTTCCTGGCTCCATGGAGATCCCCAGGTACATCCCAGTGGAGATCTCCAACCCCATGGATGTCTCCATCTCCATCCCCATGGACACCCCTGGCCTCGTGGAGCTCCCCAGCCACATCCCAACAGAGATCCACAACCCCATGGACGTCTCCATCCTCATGGGTGTTCCTGGCTCCATGGAAATCCCCAGTGGAGATCTCCAACCCCATGGATGTCTCCATCTCCATCCCCATGTGTGGACCTGTCCCCCTGCCCATGGGATGTCCCCATGGGGGTCCCTCCCTACGATGCCTCTGTCCCTGGGGGTGTCCCCAATCCCATGGATTCCCTCATCCCCATGGAGGTCCTTGTTTCCATCACTGTGGAGGTCTCCATGGATGTCTCTATTCCCGAGGGGGTCCCCATTCCCCATCCCCATCCCGGAGGGGGCTCTGGATCCCGGCTGCTCACCCCTTTTCCGTAGGGATGGGTGAGCCAGCCCAGCTCCCCGTGTGCCTTGGCGAAGTCCAGCAGCACCACTGTGGGACAGGAGAGAGGAGAGGGACGTCAGGAGATGCCACCAGGACCTGCAGGTGCCACCAGGACCCCCCTCAGACCCATGGATCCTGGGATCCACTGACACCCCTCCCTCAGGACACACGGATGTCCCCCAGGTGCCCTGGGATCCATGGATGTCCCCAGTACCTACAGATGTCCCCATGGAAGTCCTCAGGGCTTGCAAACACTCCTGGGACCCACAGATGCCACCAGGATCCATGTGTGTCCTCAAGATCCCCAGGATCCACAGGTCCACCCCATCCCTACAGGTGCCCTGGGATCCACAGATGTCCCTAGGATCCCTGGGATCCATGGATGTCCCCAGACCCCAGAGACGTCTCCATGACCCATGGAAATTCCCAGGACTTGCAAACACTCCTGGGCCCCACAGATGCCCCCGGGATCCATGGATGTCCTCAGGACCCCCCACACAACCTCCAAACATTCCCAGACCCCACAAACGTCCCTTAGACCCTCGGATCCTCCCCCATTCCCAGCAGATTCCCCCGGGATGCCCCCGAGGAGCCCCCCGGGCCGCCCCAAGGCGGGGGGAGCCGAGACGGTGCCGGGTCCGGACCTGCCGGGGCACGTCCAGGGCGGGGTCCGGATCCAGCCCCGGGAGAGGAGGAAGAGGAGGAAGAAGAGGCCGCCGAGGGCCGGCAGCGAGCGGGGCCCCCCCTCGTGAATCACCCCCCAGGAATGTGCCCGAGGTCACCGGGCCGGGCCGGGGTCGGGATGTGCCCCCCCGGCTCCCACTGCTGCGAACGGACCTGCCCCGGAGGGGGAAATCCGGGAGGGGGGGACACCCCAAAACATGTTGGAGGGGGGCTAAATTCACATACATTGATTTTTTTTTTTTTTTTTTTTTTAGGATTAAAGTCTCTCCAAACTCTGCCCGACGGGTTTAATGCGGCGTTTTTTTCAGGGAAAGGCGGAAGAACCCGGCCCCGAATGCAAATAAATCGGAGGCTGAGATGGAAAACACCTCCCTAAAAAAACAAAAAAACGGGGTAAAAACCCCTAAAACGAGGGGAAGAGGGTTTTTTGGAAGCGCTGGGGGGGAAGACGAAAGGGGGCTACCCCTTGGCGGGGACCCCCTCAACACCCCGGGGCGGCTGCGGGATTTGGGGGGTGTTCCCAAAGTGCTGATTCCCAGGAAGGAATGTTGGGATTTGGTGCTTAAAACGGAGGAGGGGGGAGAGGAATTGTCAGCCCCCCTCTCCGTGCCCGGGGTCAGGAAGGATGCCCGGGCGGATATCCCGGTTTTCCTGCGACTGGAATTCCCCCCGCGTGCCTCCGGAGGGCGGAAAGCGCCGGGAGCCGCTGCCGGGTCCCCCCCGTGCTGGGGCGAGGGGTTCTCTGGGGGGTTCCTCCCGTGTTGGGGCGAGGGGTTCTCTGGGGGGTCCCCCCCGTGCTGGGGCGAGGGGTTCTCTGGGGGGTTCCTCCCGTGTTGGGGCGAGGGGTTCTCTGGGGGGTCCCGCCGTGTTGGGGCAGTGGGTTCCCTGTAGGGTCCCTGCGAGGTTGGGGCTGGGGCTCGGGGTGGTGTCCTTATGGGTTCCCTGTGGGTTCCCTGTGGTTTCTCTGTGGGGCTCCCCCGGTTTTGGGGCGGGGGGTTCTCTGTGAGGTCCCCCCAGTTTTGGGGTGGGGAGGTCCTTGTGGGTCCCCGTGGGGTCCCGCCGGGGCCGGGCGGGGGGAAGGGGGGTGCTCAGGGAGGATCCCAGGGCTGTGGCTGCTGAGTCAAAGGGTGCAGCATCCCGGGAGCTCCGGCAGGAGCTCCGACCCCGGCCCTGGTGGCCCCCGCTCTGCCATCACCATCCTCACCATCCTCACATTCTCCATTGCCATCGTCACCACGGCCACCACCCCCCCTTCATCTTCATCGACTTCATCACCGTGGCCACCACCACGACCACCAACACCTTCAGTGCCACCATGAACGTGGCCACCCCCCCATCCTCCTCCTCACTCCCCCCCATCCTCCTCCTCACTCCCCCCCATCCTCCTCCTTCCCCCCCCACTCCACAGCTGCATCCCCACCCCATTCCCAGCTCCATCCCTGTCCCTGTCCCCATCCAACTGCGTTTTCCACCCTGTCCTGTTCTATCCTCGTCCCATCCCAGTCCTGTCCCCACACCCAGAATGAACCCAAATCCTGTCCCCTCCGCTCACCTCCCTGTCCCCACCCCAATCCCATCCCAGTTCCATCCTCATCCCAACCTTAATCTGAATCCCGATCCCAAATGAATCCCATCCCCTCTCACTCCCACCCCCTTCCCAATCCTGTCCCCTCCTCAATCTCAATCCCAATCAAAATCCCCAAATGGATTCCATCCCCCTCCCATTCCCTCCTCCTTAACCCCCTCCCCACCCTCAGATCACCCCAAATCCCACCGGATCTTGCCCTTTCCGAGCACTGGGAACCAAACACCCCCTTCACCCCAAATCCTGTCGCTCTCCCACCACTTTCCCTTCCCTCCCCCGCCCTTTGGAAACCCCAAATCCCAACGTTCCCTCCTGGGAATCAGCACTTCGGGAACACACCCCAAATCCTGCAGCCGCCCCGGGGTGTTGGGGGTTCCCTCCACAGGGTCACCTCCCCCCACCTTCCCCCCTGCACTGCCCAAAATCCTCGGTTTAGGGGTTTTTCCACCCAATTTTTAGTTCTTAGGGGGGTATTTTCCATCCCAGCCTCTGATTTATTTGCATTCGGGGCCGGATTCCTCCCCCTTTCCCTCGAAAAACGCCGGATCAGACCCGTCAGGCAGAGCTGGGAGAGACTTTAATTTTAAAGAACTCCAATCTATGTATTAAAAAAAGTGAATTCTTTTTTTTTTTTTCCTTTCTTTTTTTACCCCAAGCTCCCAAACTAAGCGCAGCAACCACGGGGGGAAGGGTCGTGAGGTGGAGGCCGAGACGCTGCTTGTTTTTTCCCAGCAAGTTTTGGGATTTTCCTGACATTGTTTTCCAGCTCTCCGGGCCGGATCCTGCCCGGCCCTGAACCGCCCATGGGAAACGTTCCATTTTAGGGGGATTTCCCCCCTTTTTGGAGGGTCTGGTTTTTAATCCCCTCCACCCTCACCCCTCTGTCAGCCTTTTTTGGGGGCTCCCAGCAGGACCCGGCCCCGGAGCATCAGCCGGATGCTCGGCCTGGGAAAAATCCCCCAAACCTCTCGGTTTTCCCTTTTTTCAAGCTTTTCCCCTCTGTATTTAAACTTTTCCCTCCTATATTTTAGTCCCCGGCCCCATTTTAGCTCCCCTCCCCCTATTTTTAACTTCTCCCCCAACTTTTTAACCCCCCTCCCTCTTATTTCAACTTTTCCCCTCTCGGTTTAACTTTTCCCCCTTCACTTAAACTTCCCCCCCCCCCCAATTTTAACTTTTCCCCCCTAATTTTAACCCTTTCCCCCCTCCCCGCACGCTCTGATTCCCCTCCCGCACCCCAAGTTTATTTTGGGGGAAGGGGGGCACCCCCTCTTCCTTTACTTTCGGAGCGCTCCCCAACCTCTCAACGCCCCCAAACCAGGCGGATTTGCCCCCAAACCAGGCGGATTTGCCCCCAGACCACCCCACCTCAATGAATCCCCCCCCAGCACCCCAATAATGAGTTTTGGGGTGTCCCGCCCCCCCAGAATAGAAGTGTGGGACTCACCTTCCTCGGCGGCCGCGGGGGGGAGGGGGGTGAGGGCGGTGAGGAGGAGGAGGGTGAGGGTCGGGGGGGTCCCGGCCATGGCGGGGGGGGGGGCCGTGGGGGGTGCCGGGGGTGCCCCACGAGGTGTGGGATGTGTGGGATGTGTGGGGTGTGTGGGGCGCGCGCCCGCTCCTGTTCATTCATGCCCCGGTGACGTCACCGGCCACGCCCGCTCTTAAAGGGGCCGCGGCCGCTCCCAGTTCGGCCCAGAACGGCACTGGGGAGGCCGCGCGCGGGGGGGGGACGTGGCCGTGGGAAGCGAGGGGGCTCTGGGAGCCCCCCCGAGGAGCGGGGAGAGGCCTTGCAGGGGCCTTGGGGGTCCCGGGTCCGAAGCGGTTACGGAGCCCCCCCGCCCCCTCCCCGTTCATTCATAACCGGCGTGGGAAGGGGGGGGGCGGCAGCCAATGGCGGGAGGGGGGCGGGGCAAGGGGCTACCACCGGCCACGCCCCCCGCCCACCAGTTCGGCACTGGGGGGACTGGTTTGTGGGGGCTGCTCGGCCCCCTCGAGCCCCAGGGCCCCAAACCCCGCAGCGCTCCAAATCCTCAGCACCCCAAACCTTCAGCAAGCACCCCAAATCCCTCAGCACCCCAAATCCCCACCAGTCCCATCACCTCAAATCCCATCCCCACTAGCACCCCAAATCCTGCAGCATCCCAAATCCTCCAGCACCCCCATCTCCCCCGAGCACCTCCAGTCCCACAACAAATCCTGCAGCCCTCCCAACCCCACAATCTCCCAGCACCCCAAATCCCCCAGCACCCACATCTCCATAACCCACAGCACCCAAAATCCCCCAGGATTTGCAGCACCCTAAATCCTGCGCCTCCCCCCGCCCATCCCCAGGATCCCAACTGCACCCCAAATACCCCAGCACCCCAAATTCTCCAGCACCCACATCTCCATAACCCACAGCACCCAAAATCTCCCAGCACCCCAAACGCCCATCACCCCGCAGCACCCCAAATCCCACGGGATCCACAGCACCCCAAATCCCCACCCCCAGCACCCCAAATCCTCCAGCACCTGCAGCCCCCCCAAATCCTGCAGGACCCACATCCCCACGATACCACTGCACCCCAAACCCCCAGCATCCCAAATCCCCCCGCACCCCCATCCCAGCACCCCAAATCCCCTGAATTTTTGTAAATTTTAGGAAATTTAGGCACCCTGAGATCTTTTTCATAGAAAACGGTAGATTTTAGTCAAAAAGCACCTTCTCCGCTCCCGCCTCCCCCCAGAGCCGCCCCCCGGCGGGGGGTTCAGCTGGGGGGGGTCCCCTCTTTGCCCCGGGCGATGCCGGCGGCGATCTGGTCCCTTTTCCAGAGCTGCTCCACCAGGGAATCGAGGATCGGGGCCGCCCGGGCCAGCCCCGCCCGCCCCCCGCCCGTCCCCGGGGCCGCCCCCGCCCGCAGCACCCGCAGCCCCCACGAGCCCTCGAAGGCCCGCACGTCCTCCTCGGTCACGGCCGCGTGCGGGGACAGGTCCGATCTGCGGGGACGCGAAGGGTCAAGGGAAACGGCCACAACCCCAAAATCCCCCCGGAGCCAGCGGGAGATGCGGATCCCTCGGGGCGATGAGCTGGGAATGGACTCTGCTTCAGGAGGGGCTGGGGGGGGGAGATGGGGCAGCCAAACCTGCCGGGGTCACCCCAAAAATCCTAACAAAACTCCCTAAAAATCAGGGGATGCCGTGAACCCAACGAGTCCATCCGTGTAACGAAGTGGTGCCCGTTCTCAGCCTGCCCAGGGATGGAGTGGGGTGAAATCTGGGGGTGCAAGCGGGGCCACGGGATCACGGGTGACAGCAACACCCCAAAATGTCCCCCCAAATCCCCTGAAAATCTCTGGGAGTTGCCAGTCCATCAGTGTCACAAAGTGTTGACCATTCTCAGCCTGCCCAGGGATGGAGTGGTGAGAGATCTGGGGGGGCAAATCTCATTGTGGGGGGGACACAGACACAGACAGGGTAGACACCAACACCCCAAAAAATCCCCCCAAATCCCCTCAACCCCGTGGGAACTGTGACCCCCACCCCACCCAGCAGTGTCACGAAGTGTTGCACGTTCTCAGCCTGCTGAAATGCCCGGGGTGGGAGATCTGGGGGTGCCTTTGGGGGGTTGACACAGGGTCAGGGGAGACCCCAAAAGGATACTTGGTGCCCACGACCACCCTGACGAGGCCGTGCCCGCCGGGGCCCTTCAGGCGGCTCAGCTGAGCCGGCAGCTCCTCGAAGGACGCGCGGTCGGTGAAGGAGAACAGCACCAGGACGGCGTCCAGCGCCTCCTGGCAGGCCTGGGAGGGGGGAAACACCGTCAGGGGGGTCCCGGGGGGGTCCCCCCCGCCCCAAAAGGCACTCACGGGCAGCAGGTGCTCAAATCTCCTCAGGGCTCCGTCCCCGCAGTCCCAGAAGTGCAGCTGGAAGAGGACGGGGCGGGCGCTGCCCCGGGGCTTGGCCGGCCAGAACACCGTGGTGGCCTCGATCCCTGCGGACACGCGCGGGGCTGGGGGGCACGGGGGGCACACACGAGCACCGGCACCCCCAAAAACCCTCCAGAACTTCCTAAAAAATCACCCCCAAATCCTCTAAAAAAATCGCCCCCAAATCCCCTAAAAAATCACCCCAAAATCCCCTAAAAAATCACCCCCAAATCCCCTAAAAAACCGCCCTCAAATCCCCTAAAAAGTCACCCCCAAACCCCCCAAACTCTGTGGCAGTTGCCAGCCCATCCGTGTAACGAAGTGTTGCCCGTTCTCAGCCTGCCCAGGGATGGAGTGGGGTGAAATCTGGAGGTGCAAACGGGGACACGGGGCCAAGGGTGACACCAACACCCCGAAAAATATCCCACCAAATCCCCTAAAAATGGGTGGGAGTTGCCAATCCATCAGTGTAATGAAGCGTTGCCCTGACCCCTCTGTGGGCTTCCTGAACCCCTTTTTGGGGTCCCACCATCAGGGGTCCCTGAACACCCCCAGAGAGTCCCTGAATCCCCCAAAGGGTCCCTGACATCCCTGTAGGGTCCCAGAACCCCTTGGGGGGGTCTCACCATCAGGGGTCCCTGAACCCCTTCAGAGGGTTCCCTGACAATTCCACATGATCCCAACCCCCCCCTCAATAAGATCTCATCATGAGGGGTCCATGAACCACCCCCCCCCCTCCCGTCAGGGTCCCCTGACACCCCTCTGGGATCCTGAAACCCCCTGTGGGGTCCCCCCATTAGGGGTCCCTGAACGCCCCTATAGGGTTCCTGTTTGCCCCTGTAGGATCCCAAATCCCCCAGTGGGGTCCCACCCCGGGCCGTACCGAGGGTCTCGTGGTGGGCGGGGGTCTGGGGGGTCTGTGGGGTCCGGGGGGTCCCGGCCAGCGCTGCCACCAGGGCGGTTTTCCCGACTCCGCTCCTTCCCACCAGGAAGAGTTTGTAGGGCAGGGTGGGCACGGTCAGGGGGGGCGGCAGGACCGGCCGCTCCAGCAGCCCTGGGGGGACAGGGGGGGTTTTTGGGGGGTGGGGGCAGCGCCGGCCGCTCCAGCAGCCCTGGGGGGGCAGGGGGGGATGTTTTTTGGGGGCAGGGCGGGGGTCTCACCGAACACCCTGCGCCGGTTCTTGTGCAGGAGACACTCCAGGTAGGGACGGCCGGGGGGGGACAGGAGCCAGCCCCGCTCCAGCTGGGAATCCTGGGAATAATCCTGGGGATCCTGGGGATCCCGCTCTGCCATGGGAACCCCCCCGCGCCTGCGGGACACGGAGGGGACCCCCCGGGAGTCACTGCACCCCTCTGACCCCCCCCCCCCCCGGGGGCTCTGGGTCAGCCCAGGGGGTCCCTAAAAATTCCAGCGGGGTCCCTAAAACCCCCCATGGAGTCCCCGAACCCCCCATGGGATGCATAAACCCCATCATGGGGTCCATAGCCCCCCCACACCCCCCGTGGGGTCCCTGAGCCTTTCATGGAGCCCCTAAAATTCCCCTGGGGTCCCTAAAACCGTCCCCGCGGGGATCCCCAAATTCCCCTCTGTGCTCCCACCCCCCTCCCATGGGGTCCCTAAAACCACTCGTAGGGTCCCCAAAATCCGCCGTGGAGTCTCAGCATCCTCCCACGGGGCCCCTAAAAATCCCCTTGGGGTCCCCAAAACCGCCCGTGGGGTCACTGAAGCCCCCTGCGGGTCTCCAAACCCCTCTGTGGGGTCCCACCACCCTCCCAGGGGGTCCCTGCCCCCCCCCCCGGGGTTTGTGCCCTCCCAACGGGCTCCGTCCCCCTCCCCAACATTCCAAAGGGGGTGATCGCAGCCCCCCTCCCCCTCCGAGGGGTCTGTGCCCCCCGAGCGCCCCCCAATTTGTATCGCCCCTCCCCCCAATTTCCCGGCGCGGTCCCTTTAAGACGCGGCCCCGCCGCTCACCGCCGCTTCCGCGTGACGTCACACATAAGGGGCGTGGTTCGGCGAGACCACGCCCCATTGTCACGGCGCACGCGCTGTGGAAGGCTTGGGGGGGCACGTGGGGCGACCCCGACCCTGCTTTGGGATTCCCCATTCCCAATATCCGGCCCCTGCAGGCTTTGGGATCCCCAATTCCCAAATCTCAGACCCCTCAGGCTTTGAAGGGATCCCAAATTCCGAGCCCTCGCAGGTTTTGGGGTCCCCAGTTCCCAACACTGGCAGGTTTTGGTATCCCCATTCCCACATTCCAGCCCCGACAGGCTTTGGGATCCCGAATTCCCAACCCCGATAGGTTTTTGGGTCCCCAATTCCCACATCCAACAGACTCTGGGGTCCCCATTCCCAGTTTCCAATCCCAACGGGCTTTGGGGTCTCCAAATCCCAGCCCTGACAGGCTTTGGGATCCCCAATTCCCAGAATTTAGCCCCAGCATGTTTTAGTTCCAAGCACTGGAAGGCTTTGGGATCCCATCCCCAAATCCCAGCCCCAACAGGCTTTGGGGTCCCCAATTCCCGTTTCTCCCATGCTTTGGAATCCTCCTCCCTCCTGACCCTGGAATGCTGGGGGGTCTCAAATGCCCCACACAGGCAGGGTTGGGGGTCCCCAGTTTCCAGCCCCAGCAGGTTTTAGGGCCTTCATTCCCAGTTTCTCAGCCCTGGCAGGCTTTGGGGTTCCCATCCCCAGTTCCCAGTTCTCCCAGGATTTGGGTCCCCATCCCCAATTCCCTCCTCTACCAGGGCCGAGGGGGTCCCCAGTTCCCAACTCTGGCAGGCTTTGGGGTTCCCATCCCCATTTTCCATCCCCAACAAGCCTTGAGGTCCTCAATTCCCAGCTCCAACAGGCTTTGGGGTCCCCACTTTCCAACCCTGAGGGGCTGTGGGGTCCCCATTCCCAATTTCCATCCCCGACAAGCTTTGGGATCCCCAAATTCCAGCACTCCCCTCTTTTCCTGAACCACCAACCCTGTTGCCTCCTTCCCCCCCCATTGCTCCTGGGACAAATATTCCCTTTTTCACCCAAAAAGATGGCACATTCCCCCCAAACTTTCGGGAATGGCAGCAGGGAATTCCGGGAATTCCCCTCCGTCTCATTCCCTCCCCAAAATCACCGACTATCCATTTAATTGTCCTTTTATTTTTTTTTATTTGTTAAACCGCTAAAAATTCCTCGGGATTGTGGAGGGGGATGGGGGAGAGACCCCCCCGAACCCCCCCAAAAAATGTACAGAAGGTTTTAAATATCACCGGAATCGCTTCCCGTTCCTGCGCTCGGGAATGACGGCGGAGGGGGTGGGGGGGACACCTGAGTCGCGGGGGGGGCACCTCGCTCACAGCACCAGCGGCTCCCGGGGGGATCCAGGGATCGAAGTTTGGGATGGAATTCCTCGGTAAGGACACACAACATGCGTTTCACCGGCGGGGGTGGAGCGGGGACAGCCCCCGGCTCGGTGGTGGGATTTTCGGGATGTAAACTGTCGGGAGAACACCCCTCCAGGGGTGCTCCTCGCGGGAAGGAATCAACGCTCCGTCCATCCCTTTTTTTTTTTGGGATGGATGACCAAAAACATGCAAAGGGGGTGGGGATGGGGTGGGAATCGCTGCCGAAGCCCCGAGCGCCTTCCCAGAGGGAATATTTCACAGCTCACCCTTGGTGCTCCTGAGGTTTCTGGTTTTTGTTTTTATTTTTTGGGATGGGGACAATTTTTGCTTTTCCCTTGGGACAAACCATTTTGGGATGGACGGGACAGAGGTTGGGTCAGACCAGGAGTTTATTTACAGAGGTGGCAACAGGGTGAAGCAAATCCCTCCCCATCCCCACACGGCTGGGATGGGATTTTAAGGCTCCGACCGGCAAAAAAGCTCAGTGGGAATGGAGGGAAAGGAAAATCCCGGGAAGGAGGGACCACGTCATGGCGCTGCCGGCTCGGGGAGGGCTCCCTGTTTTCCGGGTGCCGGAGGTTGTTGACCAAAACCTGGCAGAATCCACCTGTTTTTCCCGCCCCCCGGAGGGGAAAGGGAAGGAGGGGGGGTTGTCCCAGAGGGACGCACAGGTTCAATCCCTTGGGATTTGAATGGAATCCTTGTGGAAGGAGGCACGTGCAAAGATGAGGTGAAGTTGCTGCAGAAGCTGCTCACGCCCTCAAATTCACCAATATCCATCCTTTTCCCTGGAAAACCCACCCTGTTCCCAGGCTCCAAGGGGCTGGTTTGGCCTGGAACGGGTTTGGGATGTTGGGTGAAATGAATCCTTGAAGTTCAGAGGGGAATTGGCAGCCAAACGTCTCCATTTTGGGGAGATAAGTGGGTTTTTAGGTGATCAGACGGGATCAGGGCCGATCCCGAAGCCTGATCCAACACGGCAGGGAAAGGAGGGATGGGAACAATCAGTATTTTTGGCATTCTGACACGAATTCCTGTCCTTTCCTCCTTGTTTTAGCCCTGCCCAAGGACAGGGGCGAGAGCGGCAGGTGAGGCAAAAAAAAAAAGGCATCGTGTTTGTGTGGAGCAGGATCCCCCGGCATTCCCAGCGGGATATTGCTGCCCTTCTCCTGCCGGAGCCGGCGGGGGGTTCACCCGGCTCCCTCCTCCTGCCTGCCAGGCCTGGGGTGGCTCCTACAAACCCAGGCTCCCTCAAACCCCCCGAGGCTCCCGAGGAGCCCTGCAGGGGTTCCGGAGGACAAGGCCTCCCAAACCCTGGGAAGATCAACCTCGTGGGGGTCCTGGATGGCAGAATTCCATCCCTCCCCCGGAATCCTCGGGGTCCTTCCGCCACTGGCTTCCCTGGGGTCTGACTGGGCAGCGCCGGAGGCTTTGCTTGCACTTTTATTGGTTTCCTGCTCCCTAATTCACAGTTTGGTCGCTGTGTGACGGGCTGAGGGCCGGGAAGGAGCGGGAGGAGCCGTGGGAAGGGGCAGGACGGGGATGGTGGCGGGCCAGGGCCGCATTATCTCTTCGCTCGCACAAAGTACAAGGCATTTGTTTTGGGGTAGTATTTGACGTTCTGTTTCCTGTCCATGAGGCCGCCGAAGATGATGAGCTCCCCCCTGCCCTGCACCACCGTGTGTAAGCTGGTCTCGGGGGGTCCCACCACGGAGCTGCTGTTGAACACTTTCCACTTGACCCTGCCCTGCTCCTTGGTGTCCTTAATGTCCAGCACGTACATCTGCATGGGCTTGCAGTTCATGCTCTGGTACAGGGGCTTGCCCACGTTCAGGGACTGGGGCGGGTGGTGGCCGAGGCGCCGGGCGATGGGCGGCAGGGAGTGCCCGTCACCCTGGGCCGCCCCTGCCCGCGCGGCCGCGCCCGGCTCGGCGCCGGGAGAGCCGGGGGACGACGCCGGGGGGGGACTCAGCGCCGAGGAGGCCGAGGCGGCTTTGGAGGCCAAGGCCTTGACGGCCTCGAGGCTGCGTCGGAGCGCGCCGGGGGACACGGGCAGGGAGCCGGGCACGTGCGGGGGGGTGTGCAGGCCGTTGGTGTGCTCGGGGGGGTTGCGCGCGCCCGCCGTCCTGCCCTCCGTGCCGTCCAGCTGGCACAGCAGCGCCGCGGGCCTCTGCTCCCAGCCCAGCTCCGCGCCCAGCCGCAGCTCCTTGTGCTCCGGCAGCGACCCCCGGCGCGGCCCCGGCGCCGGCCCCACGCGCAGCTCGAGGCCCTCGGCGGCCGAGGGGGTGCCGGGGGACAGCGCCTGCACCGGGCTGTCCAGGGAGGCGCCGGGGGACGCGCCGTCCCCGTTGAGCACCGGGGAGCTGTCCCCCCTGGCCGGGGACAGGCTGCCCTCCCGCGACCCCGCCGGCGTGTGCCGCTGTGCCCGCGGGCGCAGGGTGCCCCAGCGGCCGTTCACGCAGGGAGCCTCGTCCGTGCTCCTCACCGGGGACTGCGAGCGGTACTCCCTCGGCTCCGGCACCAGCGCGGGCGGCGTGGCGCTGATGGGCGACGGGCGTGAGTTGAGGCTGGGGCTGAGCGGGGCCCGCCCGCTGGGGGCCTGGCTGAACACCACAACACACTGCCCCACCTGCGGGAGAGAGGACACCGCGTCACCCACACCGCCACTTCGGGGATGGGGGCAGCGTGCTGGGCAGGGAGCCTGCGCTGGGATTCAGGAACCCGGGCTGGGATTCAGGAACCCAGGTTGGGATTGAGGAGCCTGGGTGGGGATTTAGGAACCTGGGTTGGGATTTAGGAACCCAGGTGAGGATTTAGGAGCCTGGGCTGGGATTTAGGAACCCAGACGGGGATTCAGGAGTTTGGGTTGGGATTTAGGAGTTTGGGTTGGGATTTAGGAGTTTCAATGGGGATTTAGGAGCCTGGGTTGGGATTCAAGAGCTCAGGTTGAGATTTAGGACTCTGGGTTGGGATTCAAGAGCCCAGGTTGAGATTTAGGAGTCTGGGTTGTGATTTGGGAGCCCAGGTTGAGATTTAGGAGTCTGGGCTGAGATTCAGGAGCCTGGATTCAGATTTAGGAGCCCAGGTTCAGATTTAGGAGCCCAGATTCAGATTTAGGAGCCCAGGCTGGGATTCAGGAGCCCCCTTTGCTGCTGAGATCACCCCACAAGGATAAGGGTGGGTGGGAGCCGTGCTTTGTTCCCGTGGCCAGGGAATGTGCCCCTAGGGCAGCGGGATGAGGGGGTGGGAGGGGTGGGTGTGGGGCAGGCCCTGCTGTGCCCATACCCTGCAGGCAGGATGGCACCACAGCTCCGGAGCTCCGTGGTCCTCGTTCTCCACCTTGAGCGGCTGCCACGTCCAGGGGTTGGCCTGCATGTGCAGCAACCAGGCGTCCTTGAAGAGCTGGGAGGGAGGGAAAGGAGGACATTGAGGAGCCTGGGTCGAGATTCAGGAGCCCAAAGTCAGATTTAGGAGCCCAGGCTGGGACTGAGGAGCCCAGGCTGGGATTCAGCAGCCCCCTTTGCTGCAGAGATGGCCCCACCAGGATGGTGGTGGGAGCAGTGCCTTGTTCCTGTGACCCAAATCAGGAGCAGACTGCCTGGGAGTGACCACACCTCACTGTGGCCGTGGATAAATCCCTTCATTTCCATCTCCTGTCCCAGCCTAAAGTCAGGGCTCATCCTTCCAAGGCTCAGTGAGCTGCTCAGAGAGTGCCTGGAGGTTTTTTTCCTTAATTAAAGCAGCTCTAGCAACGCCTAAACAGCTTCTCTGGAAAATCTCCCGCGTGGGCGCCCGGATTTGAGGGATAAAATGCCACCTGGGTGCCCCCCCCCCAAATGCAGCCCCCAAGGCTCACAGTGCCACGGCCTTGCCCCCCGGGGTACTCACAGCGTTGGGGCCACCGCAGCCCCCCAGGATGAGGATGGTTTCGTTGTCGATGACGATCTGCAGGGGCAAAGACGAGTGTCAGGTTGCTGGCCAGGCCTCCCAGGGCAGACAGAGGCAGGTTCTCAGCTGCACAGGCGCTGCTGGATCCTGCCTGCCCCGGGATGAGCTCTGGAGCTGGGATGGAGAGCCGGTTCTGCCGGGCCTGGGGCAGAGGGTTCATCCCACGGGCCTGTCCCAAACCAGTTCCTCTCACCCAGGAGAGAAATCTCCCTTCCCAAAGCTGAGCCAAGGCATGGGGGCCTCAACACCCCTCTCCAGAGGAGTGGGAAGGTGGGAGGATTGTTTGGGAGGCAGGTGCTGGCAGCAGTGTCTGGGAGTGCTGGTGGTGGGCGAGATATTCCCTGGGGCCCTCTTCCTGGTGGATGAGGCAGGTTGGAGCACAACCCATCTCTGCTGGGTGCCCTGGTGGCATGAGCCACACTGGGAATCACTGGGAAGGCAGGGATGGACACACCTGCACCAAGCCAGGTGACAGCCACCAGCTCCCTGCCCCGGGCAGGCAATAAAGCAGGCGCTGCCAGCCCCGTGCTCGGAGCGGGAACAATCCGGAGCCACTCGATCCCGGGATCGGGAGAGCGCAGCAACCACAAGGGCCCTGAGCCAAACCAGCCTGTGCTAACTCTGCACTGATCTGAGCTGCCCCAGGGCCCAGCCCGGGGTTAGAGCAGCAATTTGTGTCCTACAAATGTTCCCCAGAGCTCTGAGTCACGCGGGGAGATCGGGAGCAGATGGCGAGGGAAAGAGAGGGCCCGGCGGGCAAGGGATCCCGGATAACCTGGGAATGAGCCCTGCAGAGCTGCCTGGGAGCTGCAGGGGAAGCTGAGCACGGTTCCCCTCACCTGAGATTGGCCCCCACGCGGGTGAGGGCTGGGCCCGGAGATGTTGGGCTTGGACCAGGCCCACTGCTCCAGATCCAGCACCCAGACGTCGTTGCTCCTGCAAGGAGAAGACAACAGGGCTGGGACACCACCAGGGCCTCGGGGCTCTGCTCAGGGCACAGCCTCAGGGCACATGGGGGGGTTTGGACAGGCTGCAGTGAAATCCAGAGGAGAATTCCTTCTGAAACACCAGGAGGTATCCCAGGACGTCCTGACTTACATCTGCCGAGATCCAAGAGATCCCCCAAACACAATCATCTTGTCTTCGATGACACAGGAGGAGTGTCCTGCCATGGGAGGGGGGCCGTGGGTGGTCATGATGCAATTCCACCTGGGAAAGAGGCAGGGAGACGTTCACCATTGGGAGGGAGGGGAAAACACTGGATGAACACGTTACAGAGGAAAACCACAGGGAAAACCTCCCAGTGTCCGAATAATAACGAAACTAATTAGAAATCCAATGTGCCAAACATTTTTAAGGCATGAGCCAGTCCCGTGGCCAAGGTGGGAATATCCCCCCTTCCAATTAAGTTTGCCCCGAATTCTTTCCAGGGAGTTTAATTACAGAGCTGTAAGGACCAAAGTGCCTGGGATAATTGATACTTGGGAGGATGGAAAGTGCTCGGTGGAGAGGAGCAGGAATGATGTCGCTGATACAGCCCCTGCTGCTTTCTCACACACAGGGTGAGTGGGAAAGCCAGGCCTAAAATCAGCTGAACGGTGGTGAAAGGGAAGAGGACAATTCCTGCCAGCTCCATGGGCACTGTGGCTCCATCCAGGAGCTGTAGAGGCAGGGATTTATAAAATGATGGAGAAATCTGCTTTCTCCCTTTTCTCAGAGCCACCTCCCTGCTCAGCCAATGTGACTAAACATTGAAACACCCCGGTGGGAAACCTGGATGGGGATGCTCAGGGAGCCTTGGAATGTTCCAGGTACAAATCAGGAGCCACCTGGAAGAACCAGCAGCCAGGAGGGGCTTGAGAGTGTCACGTCCTTGGCTCCAGTTGGGTTGTGGCTTTGCTTTTGTTTCAGACAGAGCTTTGGAGGCAGCCCTGGGCATCCAGGCCCATGCCCAGCTTCCCAGGGGCTCCCCCAGCTGCACTCCAGGCACGTTGTTCCAGGGTCAAAGCCCGCCCTTACCAGTTTTTGGAGGGTGAGTACGTGTGGATCTCATCGAAGAACCTCTCGGGCTGGTGCAGGGGGTAAGGGCTGGGCCGTGTCCACCCCCCAAAAAGCACCAGCAGGTCCTTGTAGACCACCAGGGTGGCCCCAGCCTTGGGGGAGGGGTAGGAACCTGGCAGGGAGGGAGAAGGGCAAGGTTAGGAGAGCCCTGTCTGAACAGCAGCCCCCGACTCGGCAGCGTCTCCTCCCCGAGTGTCGCAACACGGAGACTCCACCTTGCCAAAAAATGAAAATAAAGGGGGGAAAAAAGAGGCAAAATTAGAGCTGGGAGCCTGGGAAGAAAACTCCTGCCAATTTGTGTCAGTGTAATTAGTAGGAGACTGAGAGCACATCTCAAAACATCTGTCACTCACTGGCAGGAAATTGCTGGTTTTCCACCATATCCCTTCAAATTATTGCCTTAGCAGGGAATAAAAGCAATAATTACCTCAAATACCTACTGACTGCTCTCCCCAAGGAAGGAGGGGGAAGGAATAGCAATTCCAAGGCACTGTGGCAGATATCTGGGAGCTCACAAGGGCAGCACACGCTGAACCCCATTTCTGCAGGATTAATCCCTGAACTCTGGGTGTCAATGGAGGCACTCCCTTGGACAAGGGATGGAGGAACAGGACAAGGGAATGGCTTCCCACTGCCAGAGGGCAGGGATGGATGGGAGATTGGGAAGGAATTCCTGGCTGTGAGGGTGGGCAGGCCCTGGCACAGGGTGCCCAGAGAAGCTGTGGCTGCCCCATCCCTGGGAGTGTCCAAGGCCAGGTTGGACAGGGCTTGGAGCAACCTGGGCTGGTGGAAGGTGTCCCTGCCCATGGCAGGGGTGGCACTGGATGGGTTTTAAGGTCCTCCCAACCCCAACCATCCGGGATTTTATGATCCTCAGCCTCTCGGAGCAGGAGCAGCTCCAGTGCCAAGAGCCCCTTGGCAAGGGCAGCCAAGGATCAGATCCTTTTAAGTCAGGAAATCAGCCCCAATCCACTGCAAAAATCCAATCCCTGTCTGTCCCAGGAGCCAGAGGTGCTGTGTCCCTCCCTGGATGTGTAGGAATTGCTTCCCAGGAAAAGGCAAAGCCTGTCCAGCCCGGGCTGACTGGGAGCATCCTCCTTCCCACGTCAGTCACCAGCACCGGGCACATTCCTCCACCTCCACAGTCACTCTTTCCAAACATTCCTGAACACATCATCCCAAATCCGTGGCAGGCTGCCCAGCTGCAGGAATGGGGCAGCTCCAGGGCACGTGGCCCTGGTGGCACCGTCCCCTGCCCCGAAAAGGCCGACAGACCCTCTGTCCCTCCGCTGTCCCCACGGGACTCGGGGGCACATTTTTAGCAGGTAATGACACGGAACGGACTATTTTTAAAAGAAAGCAGAGCGGCTATTTTGGGATGTTACAGCTGAGAGAAGAATTCCACGGGTTCCAGGAGGTGGGTGGGAAGAGCCTGGGCAAAAAGCAGCCCCTGGCATGACACAGCAGGATGGCCACGGTGTCCCTGAACCTTTCCCGAGGGACAGAGCACTCTGCTGCTCTCAGGGCCATGGATACGAGGGAAAGATGGGAATAAAGCTGTGCAGGAGACCATTCACGTGCTGGGTCACGTAGAGAGCGTGGCCAGAGCTGCACCAAGGTCTCTGTGAGGATGAGAGTGCCAGAGAGGGTCACCTGTGGTTACTCTTTGTTCCCACATTCCAGTTTTCCTGGCTTGCTGTGTGTGCAATTCACCCTCACCAGAGGGTTTCCAGCCCAAATATTTCCCTGGGAATGCCTGAAGTTGTTCTCCCAAGCTTGGCATCCCAAATAAAACTGCCAGAAATGTTTCCACCAGGTGATTCCCTCGGGAATGCCACAGAGGAGCTGGGCTTAAAACGGGTGATTTTGAAACAAAAAGGGGCAGCTGGAGCAATCCCAGGATGGAGAAACCTTGGCACATCACTCAGAAAGGTCTGGGATGGTGCACTGAGGAAAGTCACTGCTGTGACCTGCACGTCAACCCCGGCTGAGCAGGGAGATGGTTCCCAAGTGAGTCAAGCCCTGCAAACAGCCCAGGGCAGGGCCAGCCCCGGTTTTTCAGGAAGCTTTGCCTGTTAGGGGCCATTGTCCGGATGTAAATGAGCCGAGTTTCGGTTCTGCAGCTCAGGAAAAGGCGGAATTTGACAAGTCAAAGAAGAGTTGGCCTCTCAAAGCCTCTTCCAGCCACACAGCCGGGTCACCCACGGTCACCCCCGGGATACCTGCGGATGCTCCCTGCAAACGGGAGCACCGGGAGCATCTCCAGGGGCCTGGTGCTCCAGCACAACACCTGGAAAACTGCAGAGCTAACAGTGTTTATCCCTAAAGCAGGGCAGAGGAGCTGCCAAGGTCCTGGGGAAGGGCAGGACTGTCCCCAGGGAGCCGAGCGGGGCCGGAAGGCGCCGGAAGCTTCGTGACCTCAGGCCTCAGGTATGTGGAGGACACGGGGACATCAAAGGGACCTGCTCAAAGTCCAGGCCCTCTGGAGGATGTGGGAGTGGCCTTCAAAGGCTCCCAGGAACAGCCTTGACACGGGAGGGCTCCTTCCTCTCCGGCTGGGGATGGCACAGGGAGCACCACGGTCCATTGTCCCTGTTCCCACTGCTCCCAAAGGGCTCTCCCTGCATTTCCAGCTCCACACCCACAACGGCTCCCAGCCCAACATCCAGGTTACCCTTCCCTGGGGACAAAGATCCCCACAGGCAGAGGGTGCAGCACAATGAACTCCCTTATCTCCCCAGGAACTCTCCCAGGCACTTGGAAGCCGGTCCAAGCAATCCTTCCCCCAGCTGATGGATTTTCCTGGCTCACAAAGCCAAGGAAACCCACCCAACCGGGGCCCTCCGGCTCCCACGGATGTTTGGAAGAGAAATGCCAGGCTCTGGTGGCTCCCCACATGATCCTGGGGTGTTTTATCCGGGCAGGATCTGCCCCTCTCAGCAGTTCCCATTATCCAGCCCTGTAATCCGGCCGGAGCAGCACGCGCCGGGATTAACGGACACAAAGGGAGGGCCTGGCTGGAAGGGCACGTGGAACACGAATTTCCACACCAGCCTTTTACCCCTGGTGGGTGCAGCCCTGGGACACCCCACAGACCAGCAGCAAGAGGAGCTTCAGATGCAAAGGAAGTGGGGGAATGGAAGGGATGTCAGGATTGTCCGGGTGGGAGGAGGGGTTCCCATCCATGGGTCTGGGGGAATCCTGTGCTGGAGCAGCACCAGGGGAAGGGTAAAACACGGCAAGAGTTGTGTCAGGGGGACAAACACAGGGGAATTTTATTTCTGGAGAGAGGGGAGACAAAAGCCACAAGCAGGGGCTGATCACCACAGCTGGATTTCCACGAAACAGAGAAACAAAACCACTTTTCCAATGTCAGAGCCAAGGAATTAAAGGGAGCTGGTCCAGCAGCCCAGGGATTTCAAGTGCAAAGGAATTTGAGGCCCCAGGTTCCAAAGCCACTCTCGACCTGCACACCAAAGGTCCAGAAGGGCAAGAATCATGGAATGGTTTGGGTCGGAGGGACCTTCAGGCTCAGCCAGTTCCAACCCTTGCATGGGTGGAACTTCCCACTATCCCAGGTTGCTCCAAGCCTGGCCCAAGCTGGCCCTGGACACAATTTCCCAAGGCAGGATGGTCCTGTCCTGCCCATGGAGCTGTTCCTACACGGGGTTCAGTGCTGTTCCCGGGAGTTTTCAAGCAGTCCCATCCAGGGGCTGTTTCCAGTCTGGCTTTACTGGTCCAGCTTTTAGGCTGGCACAGACTTCAAACCTCAGTTCCAAACCAGAACCCTGATCTCATCCTCCCCAGCTGAGGGATCGCCTCCACCACACCAAGGTCCATCCCAAACTCGTGTGACAAATCCCTAAATCCTTCCCCTTCCACTGGAAGCAAAACCAGAGCAGGAAAACCAAAACCCCTCTGCTTCCCAGGCCAGCCAGGATTCTTCCACAGCCATCAGCAGATTCATCCCGAAGTTTTTTCCCTGCCAGGTTACCCAAAGGCAAGAGGACAAGCTGGTGAGCAGCAGTCCAGAGGCTGGAACGTGGGATGGGCATCCCAGCAGTCCCAGCATTGGGATTGGATCTAGGAGAACTCCTATGGGAAGAGCAGACATCTCCATGGAATGCTGCACACCCAAGTCAAACCCCAGCACTCAGGACTGGCTGCTCAGCTGCCTCAGATCCCAGCACCTGACAGTCACCTGGTTTTATTCCCCAAACGTTTCAAACACTGGGATTCTGAACATTTTCCAGACTGCTTTTGACCGGGCCTGTCTAAACCTTAAAGCCTCTAAAAGCCACCAAAGTATCCCTTTCTTTTTCCAAAGCCACAGGAGATTTACTGTTCCCTTCCCCAGAAACCCCAAATTCCATGCTGGGAATCAGGAATTCAGCCTTGCATGAATTTAAAGAAAAACAGAACAAGACCCAATTTGTCTCCTCAGAGATTTGCTGCCTGTGACACAGATCTCAGGAGGGAAGGGGAGGGGGGGATATCCAGAGTTTTTTCCCAGTTTCGGAGAGTATGTCACCAAACCATGGCAACCCCCTGGTGTTTACACCCAGCCAGAATTCCCGGTGGATTCCCACCCTCCAGTGACACCGGGGTGCGGGACAAGCCCCGTCAAAGCTCAGGGTGGGGGGGGGGGAAAGGGAAGGTTTGGTTTCCTGCAATCGAGGTGGAGGCAGGAGCCCCGTGGGGGAGGAGGAGGCAGGATAAGTCACCCCGGAGCTGTTGCAACGCCCCGCTGGTTGTTGTTTTAAGGCCGGAATTTGTGAGGTGCCGCCGCTCCGATAAAGCCGCGGAAGAGGAGAGGCAGTGCCCTCTGAACCCTGAGCAACAGCGCGCACTGAGTCACCCCCGGCTCATGCCTGCAAAAATGTCCTTATTCAGCACTGAGCAAACACCCAGAGCTGCCAGAACGCCCCGGGCTCGGCCCCTTTATCTCCCAACAGCCACCAACGGGAGCGCTGCCATTCCCGCCCCTCCCGCTGCACTGGGATCCACCCCGAGCCCTTCTCCCTCCCAGCAGCATCACCCCGGGCACGGGAACCCTTCCCAATCCTCTGGGATTCGGCCCCGTGCTCCCGGGAGCCGCTGTTGGAAAAGCTGCTCTTCCCTCTCTGGGTGGGAGGATTCCGACTGATCCCCCTTTCCTTGATCCGCCTTTCCCCGATCCGCCTTTTCCCGATCCACTTATCCTTGACCCACCTTTCCCTGATCCACTTTTCCTCGATCCGCCTTTCCCTGCTTCCCTGACTGGTGTTTTCTCCCCCTCCAAGGGCTTTGAGTGACACTCTGACCCCTCCCAGAGCAGCTCCCGAGCACTTACAAAGCTCCGGGATTCCAGGGAAAGGGCAGCGCGGCTCCTGGTGGGAGCCGGGGGGGATGGAAGTGGCGGCGGGGGCTGCAGGAGGGGTAATTGCAGGGCAGGGCTGTGGGATGGGGCAGCTCTGCTGAGCTCTGCACTTCCCGGCCCGGCCACGCTCTCCTTTGGGCGGCTCAGACGTCGGAGAATCCCCAAATCACTGGGGTGCCAGGAAATGGCTGCTGTGGAATTTGGTGAGTTTGGAGCCACCGCGGGGCTGAGAAACCTCAACTATCCTTTAAAGAGCAGCCTGTGGGCACAGGCAGAGAGTCCTGGAACAGAGTTCCAGTCTGGGCTGGAAAGGATCCTAAAGATCATCTCGTCCCAGGGACACATTCCACTGTCCCAGGTTGCTCCCAGCCCTGTCCAACCTGGCCTGGAACACTTCCAGAGGTGGGGAATCCACGACCCCTCTGTGCAAATAGCTCAGCGTTGGGAAGAGCAGGGAGAGCTCCTCCCCAAACCTGCTGCAGGGACAGCACTGAAGTGTTATTCACTGGAGTTAGTTACTGGAATTCCAACATCTTCCCACAGAAATGCCCAATACAGCACGGGAAGGGATACTCCATTCAGTTCTCTACAATTCCTTCACCCTCCCTTGCTGTGTCCCCCTTCCCTCTCACTCCCAAGCCAAGGTTCCAGCGCTCCCATCACACCAGGAGGGCACACTGCTCCCTCATTCCCGTCATTCCAAACTCCCTGAATGTTTCATGTCAGGAATAAACACCCCCCTTCTGGGCTGCAGCCGGTGCTCCCCCATTCCCCATGCCTGCCCCCTCCCAGGAGATTGCTCCGGCAGATGCTTTGGGAGAAGATGAAAATGCGGCTCCGGAGTGCAGGGATTTAAAGAGGCTCTGGAAGCTCATGGGGTGCTCTGGGTGGGAAGTGCACAGGGAATGCTGCCTGCTCAGTCCCGAGTATTACACACGTCATCCCGGTGGATAAAGAGTCCTCCAGGCACAGGCACAACAGCGAGAAAACCTGGAAGGAGCTGCTGCCGATAGATGTCAGCACAGCCTTCCCGAAATCCCGAGCAGGACCTTTCCCAAGGCTCCTCAAAGCTCCCTCCCGGCTGACAAGGACATCCCAGCCACGGGATAACAGGGTTTTATCCCACTGCCCGCCAAGGGAGGTGGATGTACCTGCCCAGGAGGGAATAACTGGATGTAAAATCAGCCTGGAGCTCGTGGGCAGGGAAAGCACCAGCCCCGGTCCCTCCCTCGCCTGTGGGAGAACGGGAGCGGCCCTGGGAAGGAGCAGGAGCAGCGCTGGGAAGGAGCGGGAGCAGCTCAGGAAGGAAGAATCAGGCTCTGGGATCAGGCTCCAGGATCGGGATCAGGCTCTGGGATCAGGCTCCAGGATCGGGATCAGGCTCTGGGATCAGGCTCCAGGATCGGGATCAGGCTCTGGGATCAGGCTCCAGGATCGGGATCAGGCTCTGGGATCAGGCTCCAGGATCGGGATCAGGCTCTGGGATCAGGCTCCAGGATCGGGATCAGGCTCTGGGATCAGGCTCACGGCTCCCTCTGTGCTCAACACGTTCATGACACGAGGCAGCACCGAACCAAAGGACCCGCGAGGGGCTCCAGGGTTGGAAGCCTTCTGAGGTCCCTTCCAATCTCAAACCATTCTGGGATTCTGTGACAATGCCACTGGAATAGGGAATTCCCTTATAGGGACTATGGAGAAAGATGTATGGATGGATCTGGAGAGAGACAGGAGACAGGCTGAGAGCTAGGATTGAACAGAAGCTCCAGGGAGACCTTGGAGCCCCTTCCAGGGCCTAAAGGGGCTCCAGGAGAGCTGGAGAGGGACTGGGGACAAGGGGAATGGCTTCCCACTGCCAGAGGGTGGGGATAGATGGGATACTGGGAAGGAATTCCTGGCTGTGAGGATTTCCTGCTCCAGGCCATCCTACAGAATCCATATACCCCTGCTCCCTTTGAGCACCAAAACTGGGACCAGGGAGGTAAAAAATTCTGTGTGTCCATCCCAGAGGCTGATAAAGGCAATCCATGAACATTCCTTCATCAACCTCTGGAGGGATCTGCACCCAGGGAGCTGCTCTCAGGGAATCCAAATCCCACAGGGGTAAAGCAACAAGCCCTTTTCCATGCTGGACTGCTCCATCCATGGTGGCAGTGGGATAAGGAGGACTGCTCCCCACTGGAAACCTTCTGGAGAAAGGAATACTGTGCAGGTGAATTTAAAAATCTGGAATAAATCCCTCAGCATCCAGGAGAAGAGAATCACCAGAACGTTCCTTATCAAGATTCCTGCTCTGTCCAAGGTGCAGGTTTGCTGGTTTTGCCATGGAAAGATCCAGCACCCTCTGGATTAAAACAAACTCATGGATGAACTGACACATGGGATCTCCATTCCTGCACCAACCCCAGATGTTCAGCTCCAACCTTGCCTTAAAGAGAACCCCAAATCCCCAGACCTGTCCCGAGGGAAGAGGGAAACCAGGTCATCCCTGAAACACCCACTGCCCCTGGAGCTGCTCTCCCCTCTGAATTCCCTGTCCACAAACTCCTACCAGGTGAGGCTGAACTGCCTGGGGCAGGCCAGGAGAGCATCCCAAGGGTGGAGCATCCTTCCCTGTGGGAGCAGCAGGTGGGACAGAGGAGCCACTGACCTGCTGCTGCTGCTGCTCCCACAGCGAATTCCCCACACCAGGGGCTGCTCTGACACCAGGCTTTGTCTGGAGATAAAAACCCATTGAACTTCCAACTCCTGCAGCACATGGGGAGCGGGAACAGGAGAGGGAACCTGCCCGTGGGTTTGTCCTGCTGTGCAGAACCACCTTTGGCAGTGCTGGCTCATCCAACATGAGCTGGTTCTGCCGCCACGTTCCCAATTCCTGGGCACGTTCCCAATTCCTGGACCTGTTCCCAGTTTCTGGGCACATTCCCACCCCCTGGGCTCGTTCCCACCTCTGTGTGGAGGCAGATTGGCTTCTTCAAAGCCCTTCCTGCCTGCAGCCCCACATTCCTGCGGGAGGCAGTGGCATCCCACTGTCCATGGATGGGATGAGCAGGCACACCTTGTCTGAGCTGAGCTGGCTCTGTCCCCTGATCCCAACCTGGAAGAGGGGAATGGAGTTATGGTTTGGCTTTATGACCTCTGCAGATACTGGGAGCAATTGGGAACGCTATGGGAATACCTCAGAGCCAGCTGGGATGAAGGGCAGGACGTAGCCAGTCAGGAATGGGTGGTGGTTTCCAATGTGGGATTCAGGAATAGGAGGCACGGGAATATTTTCCCCCTGGTCGTGGTAAATCCACATCCATTTCCCTCCACACTGACCAGCTGAAGAGTTGAGGCTTCAGAAGTAAAGCCTTTCCAACCACCAGCCTCCTTTTCTCCAGGATGAGCCCCCCCCAGCTCCCTCAGCCGCTCCTGCTGCTCCAGCCCCTTCCCAGCTCCGTTCCCTTCCAGCGCCTCCGTGTCCTCCCTGGGTTCAATGGGACACAGCTGATGCAAAGAAGAGGCAGAACACACCCAAGGGCTGAACAAGCTGCACAACCCTCAGCCACAGAGGGTTTCAATCCACACATGAGGAGTTTCCCACCACTCCCAGGGCTGTTTTCCTGCAGAACTCCCCGAGCCCTGGGGCAGCCTCGGCCCTGCCTGTGATTTCTGCCACGAGTGTCGGTGCCACCGTGGTTTGTGGCCGTGGAGAGCTGGGGATTGGTGGGATGTCCCTGGGGAGCCCAGTGCTTCACCCTCTCCCTTCAGCTCCAAACAGCTCCCACTGCTCAGGAGGCACCACCCAGGGCAGTTCCCTGCAGAGCGGGACCGACACCACAAACCTCCACCGAGGCTCCAAACCTGCTTTGAAAAGTCCCCACTGCTTTCCCCAGGGAGATGATGAAAACAAGGCTGGTTTCTTTGGCTGGGGGCAAGGCTTTTGTGCAGCTTTGTCAAGGCCAAACCCCTCTGCCCCATGACTGACAGGGAGGTTCCTGCTCCAGCCTCCCACCACCACATCTGAGAGCACCCCCTGCCACCCGACACAGCCCCCTCGGGCTCTCCTGAGCCTCCCCTTCCTCCTTCAGGCTGCTGGGTTTGTTGACACAACACCATCAAAGGCACCTTCCCCTCAGCTCACAAAGGGAAACCTGATCCTCAAACTGCCACTCCAAGCAGGGAGAGGAGCTGGGGAGGGAGGGAGCCCAGAGGAACCAGCAGGGGTGGGTGTTGGCACACTCTGCCTGCTCTTGAGGCCACCCAGGAGGTTGGAAGTGCAGAACTTCAGGCTGAAGGTCTCTGCTTCCAAGCCTTCCAGGAGCTGTGGGCACAGAGATGGAAGGGAAATCCCCAGGGGTGTGTGACAGCCCTGCCCGGCCACCAGGGGACCCAGGGCTGGATCCCAGCTCAGCCAAATCCAGGGATCAGCTCCCTCCTGGCAGAGGCCTCCCCACAGACCCTGCAGCTCCACTGGCACTGAGCACAGAATGCCAGGAGGGGTTGGGGTGGCAGGGACCTCAAATCTCATCCAGTGCCACCCCTGCCATGGACAGGGACACCTTCCACTGGCTCAGGCTGCTCCAACCTGGCCTTGGACACTTCCAGGGCTGGGGCAGCCACAGCTTCTCTGCCCAACCTGTGCCAGGGCCTGCCCACCCTCACAGCCAAGAATTCCTTCCCAATCTTCCATCTATCCCTGCCCTCTGGCAGTGGGAAGCCATTCCCTTGTCCTGTCACTCCATCCCTTGTCCCAAGTCCTTCTCCAGTTCCCTGGAGCCCGTTCAGGGAGTCCTGGGAGTCTCTGTTCCAAATGGATCTTGGTTTCTTTCCTGGCTGTTCCAGCTCATTTTTGGGGAGCACCAGGCACTATCACCACCGAAACCTCATGGGGACTAACCCTTGCCTCCAGATGGATAAACAGACTCCAGCACAAACCACCCCCAGCCCTCCATCAGGACCTCCTGGGCAGGGATGGGCTCAAATTCCAACAACTGCCCAGGTTAATTAATTATGCAAATGAAGGCAAGAAAGCACCCCCAGCATGTGGAGAAAGGCACCTTCCTCCCAGGGACCACCTACCCCGGGCTAACTCTGCAGCTTCCCACACAAAGCAGGCCTCAGTGATCCCCCTCCTGCTCCAGCAGGACTCGGCCGTGGGAGTGGGAAGGGCTGGGAAGCAGCTCCAGGGGGGCCTGGACAGCCTGAGGGAGAAGAGCTGGGAGGCACCTTCCCAAAACAGGGATCCTGCTGCCTCACACCCTCCTTCCCAGGGCACTCAGCCCCACCAAAAGCTCTCCACAAAAGCCAGGCAGCAACTCCCTCGTGCTGCTCCAGCCTCCTCAGTCACGAGTCAAGGCCATTGTTTCAGATCCAAGCAAAAAAATTACTCTGAAACCTCAAAAATTAGGGTTTTTTGATGTAATAATCTCCCTCCTCCGTCTCTGAGACTAAAGAAACCCAGGCAAATTATCTCTTTGAAGGCTAAATATTTACTCCCAGCTGAAGCAGAGCAGCTCAGGCTGGAGATGAATTATCCAGCTCTGATGTCATGGAATGCCTGGGAGCCAGAAAACCCCAACGAAAACAGGCACGAACAAACAACAATAACAACAACAACAAGGGTGTTTTCTCCTGGAAAAGCCTTTCAGAGAAGGGAAGGGGATGAAAATGTTCCAGCTCAGCTGAGGCACCACACTCCCATTCCAAAGGATCATTAGACAGGACACTGAACGAGGGAACAGGAGTGGGATGGAGCCTGTCTGAGGGAGGACTGGCCTTGGGAAAGAGCCGGTGCCTCCCTCTGGAGCAAAACCCTCCAGAGCCCACAGGGCAGGTGTGGGAACTCCTCCCCCACCTGCACCAGCAATTAGGGACCCACGTAATGAGAGTTCATCAATCAACGTCAGCTCTCGTTTTACAATCAAACCCCTCCCGCCTCATTCCCATCCCAATCCCGGATTTCAAAGCTCTCCCTTTTGCCCCCTCCAGTCACTAATCTTTCCCAGGCAGCCCGTGCCAACCCTCTGGCTCAGGGCAGGAGTGAGGAGCAGCCAGGGCTGCAGGGGGTGACTCATGGCCCTGGCAGAGCGGGAGCGCTGCCCGCGCCCGGCGTTCCAGCTGCGATCCCATCTCGCTCCTGACAATGCGCACAAACACCTCCCCGGGGGATCTTCCCGTGGGACTTCGCTCCGCCACACATTCCCACAGGACTCCTCTCAGGAGTGTGAGTGGCCAGGGAGGCAGTGCAGGGTGCTCTGGGGGGCCGGGGTGCCCGAGTAGGGCTGGTCGTGCCCCACATTCAGCCCAGGGAAGAACCCGCCGGGTGGTGGGGATTGAAGGCCAGGTCAGAGCAGAGGGCTGAGCTCCCAGGATCCTGTCTGTGCTGCTCCTCTCCACCCCTGGCAGTGGGAGAACGCTCCAGCCTGGCAGGAGGGACAGCAGGACCCAGTCTCCACCTCCGTGGGAAGGCTGAGCTTTGTTTTCTCCCTCCTTTAATCATCCCCCCCGTGGGTGTCACACGGGGCTGTGTGAGGCCAAAGTCAGATCAAAATCGTGGTTTGGGGTGAAAAACAAAGATCATTTTCTTTCCCCCCTGGGTTTGGATGGGAGAAGAGCAGCCAGGCTGCCCTGACTTCTATAAAACCAAGGGAAAGCCCCAGAAGAACCTTCCAGGAGGGTCATCCCCTCAAGCAGAGCTGCTCCTGCAAGTGCAGTGTGGGCTGATATCCAAGCACCAAGGGATGTGTTAACAGTTCAAAGGGACAGCAGGAAATTCCCCAGCTAACACCAGGACATGGAAACATCTGGATTTGGGAGGCCTTCAAGTGGCAGATGAGCAAACAGAACCAAGGAACCCACAGAGCCCGTGGAGCAGGGCCAGGCTGTGCTGGGTGCTGAGCTCCTTTTCTTCCTCCTCCCTGCTCTTGGTTAATTGTCAAACCTTTTCCAAAACACCTGATTTCACCCCGACTTCCCTCCTGCCCCAAGACCTTGTCCAGTTCTTTGCCTTTTTCCGGGTCATTTCAGTTGAATTCAGGAGGAACACGAGTGTGCCCCGGGTGACACCGAGCACCAACACCAGGGTGGGAGATGCTCTGTGGTGTTTCCCTGCCTGCTGAGGACACAGGGCCTGCAGGGATGGACCTGCCTCCCCACAGCCCCCTCATCTCCTCCACCCCTCCAGCACCTCCAGTGGCACCTGCTGGAGTCAGAAGGGAAATCTCAGCTTTGGGACAACTCTTATCGTGGAATCACAGAATGGGACCTTAAAGCTTATCCAGTTCCACACCTTCACTAGCCCAGGCTGCTCCAGCCTGGCCTTGGACACTCCCAGGGCTGGGGCAGCCAGAGTTTCCCTGGGCACCCTGTGCCAGGGCCTGCCCACCCTCACGGAGAGAGATTTATTCCCAATATCCATCTCTTTTACTTTAAAACCATTCCCTGTGTCCTGTCCCTCCAGCCCTTGTCCCCAGTCCATCTCCAGCTCTCTTGGAGCCCCTTCAGGCACTGGAAGGGGCTCTGAGGTGTCCCTGGAGCCTCCTCCTCTCCAGGCTCGACAATCCCAACTCTCTTGACCTTCTCCAGGCTGAGCAATCCCAATTTCCTCAGCCTTAGCAAGGCAGGCTCTCCCAGCTCAGCAAATGTCCCTCACCCTAGGACAGGAACTGCAGCTGCTCCAGAGCAACCCAACCCCAGGGGGTGCTGCAAACGCAGGGACACCCACACAACCCACAGGAGACAACCCCAAACCAGCCACACAGCAACAAACCCACCGTGCAAACACTAAATGGGAGCAGCCAGGAGAGGGGCTGGGGCCAGGGCTGGTCTCACCTGACGCCAGGGGCCGGATCCACTCCTTGCTGTTGAGGTCGAGTCTCCACAGGTCGTTGAAGGCGGCGTTGCAGCTGCTCTGGGTGCAGCCCCCGAACACGTACATGGACTGGTTGGGGTCGTAGTAACACGCACCTGGAACGGGAAACACATCATCAGCACAGCTGGAACACAAACAGGGCCATCAGCACAGCTGGAATGGCAAACACAACATCAGCACAGCTGGAATGGCAAACAACATCAGCACAGCTGGAACACAAACAGGGCCATCAGCACAGCTGGAATGGCAAACAACATCAGCACAGCTGGAACACAAACACAACCATCAGCACAGCTGGAATGGCAAACACGACCATCAGCACAGCTGGAACACAAACAGGGCCATCAGCACGGCTGGTACACCAAACACAACATCAGCACAGCTGGAATGGCAAACAGGGCCATCAGCACAGCTGCCACTGCCCTGATCTAGAAGGGGTTGGTGTGACAGGGTTTGGTAGGGGGGGTTTGGGGTGGGGTCTGGGAGAAGCTCCCAGAAGCTTCCCCCGTGTCCATGGAGCCAATTCCAGCTGCTCCAGGACAGACCCGCCGCTGGCCGAGGCTGAGCCAGCAGAGATGGTGGGAACCACTCTGGGATAACACAGCCAAAAGGAAAAGGTTCCTGCCCCGGTGGAATTGGGTGCAGAGAGGAGAGAAATGGGAGTATTGAGAGGAACAGCTCGGCAGAGCCCAGGGCAGGGCAGGAGGAGGGGCAGGAGCTGCTCCAGGGGCCAGGGCTGAGATTCCCCTGGGATTCCATGGGGAAGCCCAGGGAGAGGCAGCTGAGCCCCTGCAGCCCATGGAGAGCCAGGATGGGTCAGATCCACCTGCAGCCCAGGAAGGATCAGATCCATGTGCAGCCCAGGAGGGATCAGATCCACCTGCAGCCCCATTCCCATCTCCTGCGCTCCTGTGGGGAGGAGGGAGAGCTTGGGAAGGAGGGAGGGGTGGGGGAAGGTGTTTTTAGGGTGCATTTCCCTTCTCATTCTCCTGCTCTGCTCTGGTCAGTAATAATTCAGATCCTGTCCCCAGTTTGGGTCTGGTTTCCAGGAGGTGGTGGGTGAGGGATCTCTCCCGGTCCTGATCCCAGCCCAGGAACCTTGGCCAGGTTTTGTCTCCCTGTCCAGTTGCAGAGGTTTTGGTGGTGCCTGTTCCCAGCAGGGTCAATCCCCCAGGATCATTGGCTTTTCCCCCTGGATTCCACCCAGGACAAAAGCAGCCCTGACTCCACCAAACCAGGGGCCGGCTCAGGGCTCTCCCTGCCCAGGGGAAAGCCAGAGGAACCTTCCAAGAGGATTATCCCCTCAAGCAGAGCTGCTCCTCAAGTGCAGAGAAAACTGCCTTAGAGGCTTGCAATTAATTAGATTAGCCCTGATTAATACTCTCAGCTCATTGACCCTCCCTAAGCTGGTTCATACAGTTCATAGGGTCACTGAATTAACCCCCCAGAGCCGGTTGGTTTATCCTCTTTTCCCAGATCTGCCAGCATTTCATCCCATCTCAGCCTAAAATGCACCACTAAGACAGGCATCTTCCCTGAGCATTCCCTGTGCTCCCCACAGGAGAGGAGCAGGTGGGGAACAGGGAGGGAACACGAGGCTTGGCAACCCCTCAGAGACACCCAGGGAAATCCATGGAGGTGTCTGCCTTTGGGAATTATTGGAGCAGAGATTGCTCTGCCCTGGAGGATGGGCAACATTCCTGGTTTTCTGTGCCCCTCATGGCACTACAACACACAGGCCTTGGAGAGGCCAGATCTTCCCATCTTCAGGGGGAAAACATCCCACATGGAATGGTTTGGGTAGGAAGAGGCCTTGAAGATCATCCAGTTCCATCCCCTGCACTTTCCACCAGCCCAGGTTGCTCCAAGCCCCGTCCAACCTGGCCTTGGACACTCCCAGGGCTGGGACAGCCACAGCTTCTCTGGGCACCCTGTGCCAGGGCCTGCCCACCCTCCCAGGGAAGGATTCCTTCCCAATATTCCAGTTAAATTTCCCCTATTCTGGTATAAAACCACTCCCCCTTCCTCTGTCACTCCATCCCTTGTCTCCCTCTGTAGCTTTCCTGGAGCCTTCTCTTCTCCAGGCTGAACCCCTCCAGCTGTCACCCTGTCTCCTCCTATCTCCACATCTATCCATACATCCATCTCCTTATTCCCTAAAATACCGTTTCCCTGCTCCTTGCAGTGCAGGGACTGAGCACAGCCAAAAACCAGGTAAAATCAGCCAAAAATCGAGGCAGGCTGGGTGCTGGGAGGAGCTGTAGCTCTGCTGGAAAAGCAGCCCTTCCTGTAAAACAAACATTCCAGCTCTTCCCACTCCCTGCAGACTGGTTTGTGAACCCACTAATTGCTTTAATTACTCATCCCGGTGGTGGGGGAGCCCAGACTGCGTGGAACCCAAAAGAACAAACCCAGCGTTTCAGGTGAGTCACTCCCCCAGCAGAGGATCGATATTCCTGGCACAGCATTCCCGGGCTGCATTCCTGAGCCTCCTGGCAGGGCTGGCGGGCTCTGGGCAGTGATTTCACCCCCTGAGTCACTGCCCTGCTCTGAACTGGCAGGTTCCGACCTCGGGGACGGCAAAGAATTCGGTGGTTGCTGCAAACACTGACCTGGTGTTTTAAAAAAAACCCCAGACACAGAGGATTTCTGCCCCTAAACCTAAAAATATCAGCATTACTGATGTTTTCTGTCCTGCAGCTTCAATCAAATCCTCTGGAAAAGCACCAGCTCATCCATAGTGATCAGCTGTGTGGTCCCTGCCTTCCGCTCGTTATTCCTTATCCAGCAGTTCCTCTGGATCCCTTCAGGATGGAGAGCAGACACAGTGACCTCCAACTGCTTAAGATTCCCTCCCTGCTCCTTCCATGCTCCCAGGACAGTTCTAATAATTCCTGGAATCCGGGCAGAGCCCCAGACGCTGCTTTGATGGGGCCACGACGTCTTCCCACAGAAACTCATCCCTGAAATCAGCCTTTGGGAGCTCTCCCTCCCCGCACCTCCCGTTTCCTTCCCCTCAGCTCAGCACACCTTGGGATTGCAGGCGGGAGTTTCGAGATTCCCTTGGAATTGCTGGAATCAGCAGGTGGGGTTTGAGGGATCACCTGAACAGGGATCACCCGCTCCAGGGCACTGCATTTCGGGACACAACTCACTTGGGATCCAGGGAATGGCAGCACACTCGGAGCAAGGCCGGGATGGGCAGCAGGAGAAATTACAGGGGCAATTCTGAGCCTTTTCCAGGGAATTTCTACCTGGCCTGAGCACTCCCCAGTGCAAAAACACTGCTCTAGCTGAGGGGAAATACTGGAAATCTTGAGGTCATTAATAACAACTTCACTAGCATGGCTGCTTAAAAAGCAGGGATGAACTGTGGTGCCTTTGTTATCCTTCAGGAAGACCAGGAATTCTCGGAAGAGCACAGTGACTTCATCACAGTTTCCCGCAGCGTCTCCCGGACTTGTCTTGGCAGGAGACTGAGCAAAGGTTGCCTCATAAATTATTGCTTGGGAAGATGAAAATGTGATGCCTGATTGCTCTTGGAATTGCAGGGCTTGCTCCAATGTCTGTTTTTCCTTAGAAAAATGGAATTTGCTCTGTGGAAGAGCTGCCTCCCTGAGGGCTCAGACCCAGCACCGGAGCCACGGGATGGAATTTGGGTCCCATTTTTTGGCAGCTCGATGCCACTGCACTACAGAGAGCAAGTTTTATTTCAGGATCTTTCCTTCAAATATACTTTATTTATGTATCTTCTCCCTTTTTGTTCTCTCCTAGAAACTTGGAAGCAGAGATAAAATTCAGCCCCACATCAGCAGGGCCGACTGATTCGCTCGCTCCCATCCCCAAACGCTCCAGCAGCTCCGGTTCACTCCGAATCCAGCACACTCAGCCCCTTCCCAGTTCTCCTCATGGATGTACCGGATCTGTGCAAGCAGCTGGTGAACATCCCTGAGTGCTGCACTTCCCTGAACTCCCTGGCTTTGCTGGGAATGACTCGAGTCCGGTGGCAAAGGGGACACAAAGCTCAGGCTCCAATCCCAGGGGCACCGCTGGGACCCTCCGGACAGGGAGGACACGGAGGGGCTGGAGCGAGTCCAGGGAAGGGAACGGAGCTGGGAAGGGGCTGGAGCAGCAGGAGCGGCTGAGGGAGCTGGGGAGGCTCAGCCTGGAGAAAAGGAGGCTCAGGGGGGACCTTCTGGCTCTGCAATCCCTGACAGGAGGGGGGAGCCGGGGGGGTCGGGCTCTGCTCCCAGGGAACAGGGACAGGAGGAGAGGGAACGGCCTCCAGCTGTGCCAGGAGGTTTAGATTGGATACTGGGAATAATTCCTTCCTGGAAAGGGTGGTCAGGCATTGGAAGGGGCTGCCCAGGGAGGTTTGGAGTCTATCCCTGGAGGTGTTCAGAAAACGTGTGCATGTGGCACCTGGGGCCGTGTTTGGGGGTGTCCAGGTTAACAGCTGACTGCAAGACCTTGGAGAGCTTTTCCAACCTTAATCCTAAGAAGGGGAGCTGCAGAAAGATCCCTGCACATTAAACAGGCACAGCCAGAGAGCCCCAATCCCAGCCCAGCTCCACCAACACTTCCTGGGATCAGCGGCTCCCGAATCCCTGTTCTTGTGCAAAGTGCTGGAATTCCCACAGTGCCAGGCAGGTGTGGCCCTGCCAGATCCTGAGGGATGCAGGGGAGCCACCCCCCCCAAAGGAGGGACACAGAGCTGTTCCCAGCAGGTACTCACTGTGTGAGAAGCGCTGGGTGATGGGGGTGCCAGGATAGGGATAAGTGCGACTCTCCCACTGGATATTCCCTTCTTGCACTGCCTTGATAAATCCGTGGTAACACTGGTGGGCCACACCTGGGGGAAAAACCACGTGTCAGCAAGATGTGGGACATGGCAGGGACAAACTGTGCCTGCAGAGCCACAGCAGCTTCAGAGAACCCCCACACTGAGGGTGCAGACACGCCGGGAATCCGGAGGATTACAGGGAATAAAGGAAGGGGACTCTGGAAATGTGGAGATCAGCAACGCTCACTGACCCAGGTCTCGACATCCCCGGAGCTGGAGAGGAGACAGCAGGGACAAAAAATCAGCAGGAAAATACTCCTGCTCAGCTGTGTGAGGAAGTGGATTTAGCTGGGAACAGGCTCCTCGTGGAGCTGCCAGGATTTCTGTGGGGGAACAGGGATCAGAAAAGGCTCTGCTGAAGGTCTGGGGCAGCAGCAGCTCAGCAGGTGCTTGGTGGCACCTGCACGGGGGATGCCACGACCTGCCAAGAGCTTTTCCCCCAAGGATTTGCTTCCTGAAAGGCCAGGAACACCCCCAGCAAGAAACCCTCTCTGGGATATAAAGCAGGAAGGGGATTTTAATAAAAAAATCCAGCCCAGGGTCCTCAAGGAGGCGATTCTCGAGAGTCACACGGGAAAGGGAACGCGAGCCGTAGGATTTCCCAGCAGCTGTGTCCTGGCAAACAGGAAAACTGAAGCAGGAGAGGACAAATCCATTGTTCACCTCGAGTGACCTGGCTGGGCACAGCTCACAGGTGGGAACAGCACTCCCTTTTTGGCTGCAATTGCCCCAGAGTGGCCCCAGAGCCACGCTGTGCTTGGGATGCTCATCCCCCCCTGCCCTCCAGGGATCCTTCCCACAGTTTGGGGGGAATCCCAGGTGTCCCCTTCTAGCTCCTGAGGCTGCTCCAGGAACCAGCCAAGGAAACGCCAGCACTTGGAAAAGACCTTTCCACAGGGGTGTGGGCCTGTTGGTGCCCCAAAGTTACGCAAAAAAGAGTAACTTTGGGCAATGCTCCTGTTTTTAACCTTCCTCCTGGTAAACTCTGGGCAAAGTGGGAAATGCCTGGAATCTGAGCAATGCTTTCAGGTGTGCAGAGTCCACAAAGGAGCCACCACCCCACACAGCTGCCAAAGGCATCCTGGCTCCAGGTTTTCCAGAAGAAACAAGTTCCCCCTCGTGTTAAATCCCAGTGGATTCAACTGTGGCCTCCCCCTTAAACTCCCTGTTTGTTAAACAAAGCTTGTGATTAAAGAGCCAGAATGGTCACAGGAATCGCCCAGTGTGTTCCAGTGAAGCGAAGCAGAGGGTTTTGTTTGGATCCTGGTCCAACTTTCCCTCCTTTTTTGCTGTCTCATCCACACCCAGCACTAAATATCCCCCCAGGGCTCTGGCAGGAGCTGCACGAGGCAGAGCAGGATCTGTGTCTCGGGGCTGCTCTTTTGGGAAGTGTGAATATGCATTAATGTAGATTGGATATCCCACTCATCTCCTGTGGAGCTGCAAGAGCCAGCCATGGCACTGTTTCCAGCAGCTCTGGAATGTTCAGTTCGGAGCAAGAGGCAAAGGAAGCACAGCTGGGGCCACATCAGACACTGGGAATGGGGCTGGAATGCAGAGCCACCACTGGGAGCATCCCAGTGCAGCAAATGGAGGGGCTCTGTCCTGGGGCTTGGGGGTTTTGTGGTGGGAGGGACCTCAGAGCTCAGCCATTCCCACCCCCTGCCAGGGGGGGAAGCTCCCACAAGCCCAGGTTGCTCCAGGTCCATCCAGCCTGTCCTTGGCCACCCCCAGGGCCAGGGGTTCCCACCCTCGCAGGTTTTACACCCCAGAGAGGCCCAGGGTTCAGTTCTGCCCTGAGCACCAGAGGGCTGGGGGGATTTTCTGGAATTCCACGGATCCCAGAGTCTGAGGGGGAACAGGAGCTGGGGCTCAGGCAGAGCCAGGACCCCCCAGGTCACAAAGCCGTACCTTTGATCAGCCGGTACCACTGCTTGCACACCAGGGCGGCGGTTTTGTGCTCCTGGTAGGGAGACAGGAAGGACAGGATGTATTCCAGCACCTCCTCCGGGAGCTCCAGCATGGATCTGTTGTGCCTGCTCTCCTCCAGCTCCAGCTCAGCCTGGGGCTCCTCCTCCTGCTCCATCGTCCCCTCGGCCGCCGCGTCCTCGGCATCCACGGCCATGAAGCCATCGTCGTCACTGTCCGAGGAGCTGGCCATGGCATCCCACTCCACTGCTGCAGAGGGACACAACGGGAGTCACAGATCAGCTGGGAGCACCAGCAACTCACCTGCGAGGGTCCCACCAAGGCACCACCACCACAACACCCTGGGGGGACGATGGGTGCAAAGCTCTGGAGCAGGGGGGACATGGCTGAGGAACTCCTGGGTCTGCAAAGCTTTGGGGATGGTTTAGGAACTCCTGGGTCTGCAAAGCTTTGGGGATGGTTTAGGAACTCCTGGGTCTGCAAAGCTTTGGGGATGGTTTAGGAACTCCTGGGTCTGCAAAGCTTTGGGGATGGTTTGGGAACTCCTGGGTTTTAAAAAGCTTTGGGGATGGTTTAGGAACACCTGGGTTTTAAAAAGCTCTGGAGCAGGTGGGAGATGGTTTAGGAACACGTTTTCCCAGGTCACTCCAACTCTTCCCACCCTCCAGCTGGAACCTGAGAGCCAAACCCAAGCCTGCAGGAGGACCTGGGCCCCCACAGCCACTGTCCCCCCTGCCAGAGGGGGACACTGCCCTGCCTTGCTTTGCAGTGGGCAGGGAAAGGGAATGGGATCCCCATGGAATCTCCCCCGAGGTGATCCAGGACTGCAGTGACATTCACACCCCTGTGAAACCAGTTTTGCCACCTGTTTTCCCCCAAACTTCCCGGGGAGAATTCCTGATCCTGTTCTCCTTCCACACCCCCCTGTCCCTTGTTGTTTTGGCACAGGGTTCCCACTGGCAGCAGGTGAGGAAAGCAAATCCCCAGGGATTTATGGAAGGCTGGGATGTCACAGGCTGTGTCTCCAGCTCTTCTCAAGTATGAGGTGACGGATTGATGACAGAAACACATCATCAAATAAATCCACCTTAACGAGGGGCACCTGGCACGGGGGGGGGGGGTAAATCCATGGCTGGAAAACAAATCCCTCCACCTCAGTTCCCAGGAAGCTGCCAACCTGCTTTGGCTGCTTGGCAATAAATAAATAAATACATAAATAAATAAATATTCTGATATATAAATATCCTGATAAACAAAACCCCATGAAAATGGATAATGAACCTGATGTATAAATATGGCTTATAAATGAAATTTATTGGGATAAATATCCCGCTATATAAATATCCTGATAAATAACCTCATTAAACCACCTGAGCATGGATTATGAACCTGATTTATAAATGTGGTTTATAAATGAAATTTATGAGGATAAATATCCCAATGTATAAATATCCTGATAAACCCCATGAAACCCCATAAACATGGCTTAGAAAGCTGATTCAAGCCATGTTTATTTACCAGGAATGTCACAACCTTCCAGCCACATGCAGACTCTTACCCAGCTTGTAAATATTCCCAAACATCCACTCTGCTGAATCCTTGTTTCCTAAACCTCTGAGCACAGGGAATGGCTATCCCTGCAGTTGTCACATCCCAGGAGTTTTCCTTAAGGAAAACAAGGCCAGCAATAAACTCAGCTCCCAAAATGCTGCCAAAACAACCCTTCGGGCTTGGCCTGCCAGGGAGGCAGGTTTTGGTGGGAATGGGCTGGGAATAACCCCCCTGGACTGCCAGTCCCATAACAGGAAAAGGAAGAAGAATCCCAGTAAGAAGGAGCCTCCCAGCCAGCTCCCCTTCAGCACATCCACGGGAGGAAATCCCACTCCTGTGTGGAGTTATTCCAAGAGCACAGCTGTGTCCCTGCGTTTTGGGGGTGCCAGAGGTGCCCTCTCCCTGCTCCAGGTGCTCTCTGCAGGGCTTCACTTTGGAAATTAAACCTCTGAGCACTCAAATAAAGGGATTTAAGCAGTTGTGTCTCATCCAAAAGCACCTGCAATCCAGTTAATCCACCTGCAGACAGAGCCCTGTTCTGGGATAGATCGCTGCCAAGCCCAATACAACCCCCCAACATCGTGTTCTGCACCCTGCTCCTGGAGGAATGCCCTCATATTCCAGCAGTAGGACGTTTCAGGAGCATTTCAGGAATCAGCCTAAAGCTGAAGCAAGGAGGAATTGCTTAAAATAACCCGTGAGGAGAAGCTGGAAGGGAAGGGAACGGAGCTGTGCCGGCACGGCTGGAATTTGCCTGCCCTCTGTGCCAGCTGGCAAAACATTCCACCAACCTTTCCCTCCTTCCAGGGCACTTTAATTTACCCTCTTCCCCCTCCCGAAATGAGTTAAGAACCTGCTATTTATTCCCCTTAATAATTACCTGGAACCAGCAGCCCAGGAATATTAAACACAGCTAAAAATCACCCCAGCTGGGCTGAGGCCAAACCTGCTCCTGCAAATCCCCTCCTGCTCCAGGAAGGTTTTCCTACCTGCAGGCAGCATTCCCGACCCCACAGACCCCGAATCCCAGGCGTGGCTGGCACTGGTGGTTCCCATCCCGAGCTGCCTCCTCTTCTCCCCAACTTCCAGCTGCTTTAGGAAGTGTCAGAACCCGCAGGGGGGTTTTGACCTTCCCCTTGTTTTGTGTTTGTTTGTTTGTTTGTTTTTTTTCTACAGGATTTTAAGGAAAAAAAAAAAAAAGGGAAAAAACGCCTCCAAGGGAAAGTTGTTGAATGAAAAGGAGGGGCTGAGCCAGAGTCCTGAGTCAGAGCTCGTTTCCACACGCCACAGAAAGTCCTCTCTCCAAACCCCGGCGGAGGAGCTGGGAAAAAACATTCCAGGTGCATGGAAGGACCAGCCCTGGCTGGGCTGGGAGACAAAGGGCTTTAATTGCACTGGGCAATCAGGAGCTCCAGGGAATTCAGGTCTTCAACCTGCTCCAGACTGTCCCTCCTCCCACGTGCCAGCAGCTCCCTGGGCACAGCAGGGACATTTTTACACAGGGAAACGGCACAGGGAGTGAAAGATCTGTGGGAAGTGTGGGATTTGGGACATCAGCACTGAACACAATCATATTTCCAGTCCCAAAAGCTGCACAAGCCTGAGGAGAGCCTTTGGAAAATCAACAGGAAAAAAAAAGCAGATTTTAGTCACAAAAAAAAAGAAAAAAAAAAAAGAAAAGAAAACAAAGGCTCTGGGAATCTCTGGGATGAGCAATATCCTGTCTGGGCTGCTGGGAAGAATCACCCAGAGGAGTGAGACCTTGGGAATACCAACCCACAGTCTCCTTATCCCTGCAAACCAAGAAATTCCAAGCCCTTTGGAAAACAGCTTTTCCTTTTTTCCTTTTACCCTTTTCAACAGGAAATTGGTTTGGTTTGTTTTTTTTTTCCTGTCATCGAAGTCTTTGCTTCACCCAGGAAAATGAAGGATACTGAAACTCCATCCCCAGGGTTGAAAATTCCAGCATTTCTCTCCCAGCACCAACTCCCTCCGTGTTAAAGCAGCGTTTTTAGAGGCTCCAAATTCCAAAGGCCACGAGCTCATTTTACACTGGAACAGCAGCACTGCAGCTGGATTTGGATTGGTGACAAAAAGGGACAAAATTCCCAGGAATTCCTCCCTCCCCAGGGATGAGCCAACGCTCAGCTGTTCCAGATTCCTGCTCATTTTTTCCCAAGCTCTCAGAAGGAAAAAGAAGTGCCTACAAAATCAAAGGAGAAGGAAGATGTGGGGGTTTATCCCAGGATAATCTCTTGGAATGCCAACCAGGGAGCTGGTGTTCCCAAAAACAAGGGGGGTCAGCAGTTTAGTGACCCCACACTTGAGGTGTCCACAGGAAAGGTGACATTTCAATAATGGGAATATTATTATTAATAACAATAGGACAAAGCCTCAGAATTGGCCCCAAAGCCTCATCAAATATTAAAAGTAATTATTAATAAAACCACAGCAAAAAGAAAAGGCACCAAGACAACCCTTAAACATCCTGCAATCCTGGAATATTCCTGCAAAACGCTGCCAAAAAAGCCCAAAGCTCCAACATCCACCAGCCCCTGCATTGGCTGGGGATGCCTTTGGAGACTTCCCCATTTTTTGTACAAGGTTATGACCCTTAAAGCAGCTTAACTGGTTTAAAAGCTGCCCCAGTAGGGTCTGGCAGTGCCAGGGCAGCCGCTCAGAGGGTCAGTTTGCTGGCGGGATTCCTGCCCTCTCCCGGGATCCCCCTCGGTTTTGTAGGGAATAGGGAATGTTTGGGCTCACACGCTCCCTCTGCCGGCTCCCAGTGAGCTTTGATTCCAGTTATCCTCACCTCAACTTTTCCCAGCACGATCCTTCACCTGAACACCAAGGCAAAGCACGGAACAAAATCCCAAAACAAGCAAACCAAAGGCTGGGAGGCTGGAAAATGAGGATTTTCCAAGGAAAAGGGCAGCTGCTCCTCCTGGAACACCCACTGTCAGAGGATACACTTGGAGCAGAGGCTCCTTGGGTGAAAACATCCCATGGGATTTATCCAAAGCTGCCATCAGAGATGGCAGAGATGATTCACTGGCAAGAATTCCCGCTCAGCAGGAGATCCTGGGAATAACTGTCACCTCCTCCTTTGGTAAGAGACCTGCAGCTCTTGGACAAGCCCTTGGAAAGCTGCAGATTTTGAAGCCAGCCTGGAAAGGCACCCCCAGCATTCCTTGTGTTCTCCATCTCTGACCTCCTGGAGCCACCAGAACCGGCCCATCCGCACATACAGAGGGAATTTCTGATGGAACCACGGCCAGAGCCACGGCACTGGCCCTAAATCCCCCTGGAAAACACAGCTCCTGTAAGCTCTGCACCTGCATTTCCACCCAGCCCGTGGCCGGGTTCACATGGCCCCAGCGGGATAAGGAAAGGAAAAGCTGGGAAATGCCTCAGGGAAGGGCTGGGTAACAGAAGTAGAGCCATCCCAACAAACTGGGAGACTGAATTCCCCATTTTCTGATAGGCTGCACTGGGGGGTTGTAAAAAATCCAAGCTTTTCGTTGCACAGGTGAATCCAAACAGCTGCTCCCAGCCCAATTCCCACCGGGAGGGACCCCCATTCCCGAGGTGCCCACGCGTCCAGCAAACAGGGAAAGCGGGTGTGGGAGCCCACCTGGAGCATGACTTCCCTAACCTGGATCACAGCCACCTCCTCCAGCTGAGCAGGCAGCTGGGAAAGCTGGGAAAGCAGGAAAATGGCATTTCCTACGCAGGCACACTCGGGATGGGGGGTCAGACCTTTGTATCCTCCCTCTCCCTCTCCCGTCACAGGGTCTTTCCCTTCCTGTCTTATGAAACTTGGGGGAACCAAGGATCATGGGATCATGGGATGGGTTGGGAGGATCCTTAAAGCTCCTCCAGCCCCACCCCTGCCATGGGCAGGGACACCTTCCACTGTCCCAGGTCACTCCAACCTGGCCTGGGACCCTCCCAGGGCTGGGGCAGCCACAGCTGCTCTGGGCACCACCCTCCCAGCCAGCAATTCCTTCCCAAAATCCCATCTAAACCTATTAGATCCTAGAGTAGGATCGCTGAGACCTTTCTGCTCCTGAATAAGGCAGAGGGGGGCAACAGGACCGGGAATTGGTGGGAGAAGGAAAGCAAACTGCACGAGCCTTGCTCCCAAAAACCTTCTGAGAGATGGACACGCGACTTCCTTCCCAAACTGCCAGTGCTTCCAGAGGCTCAGTCAGCACTGACACCTCACTGTGGAGCTGTCCATGGAATCCATGATTCCCTGACCACGTGGAGCTGGGATTGCTCAGCTAAACACAGAATGTCCTGAGCTGGAAGGACCCCCAAGAATCATGGATCTCAGACACCCCAACAATCCCCCCCTGTCCCAGAGCGTTGTCCAAACCCTCCTGGAGCTCTGGCAGAGTAAATCCGCAGGGAATCCCCTCTCAGTGAGGTGTGAGGGGCTGGGAACAGCACCCATGAGCCACTGTGCAAACCCCCCAAAACCCCTCAGCCAGGGCAGGAAAATACCCCCCAGGAATTCCACTGGTCAGGATCTGAGCCACCCCCCAGGCTGCAGGAGGATTTGCTGCAGTTCCCACTCCTTGGGACAGTTTGCTTTTATTTCTTACAGGGATTTTTGTCCCTCAGTTGATAGGAAAGGAGAAGCACGGGATGTCAGGGACACACAGCTCATCCTCCCACCCTTTACGTCACATCTCCAGTCTGGTTGTTTAGTGAGGCTCAAAAACACTAAATATTCAATACTGGGAAAGAGACAACAGCAACAAAAGAAGTCAAATCCACGTTGTGTTAATAAGCAACCAAAATTCAAGGAAATGGTGTGAATTTCCAACCAGTGTCTGTCTCTTAATGACAGACTCAGCTTCCCAAGGTCTCCATTCGTTAAAATCCTGCCCCCCAACCATCACCGTGCTGGGAACGGCACCCAAAGGGCTCAGGAGTCTTTTTTAAAGTGCAGATGGATCCCTCGGATCACTGCAGGCTCTCCAGAGCGACAGAACCCAGCAGGAATGGTCAATCCCTGTCACAGAATCCCTGATTTGAGAGGTTTTGGGATGGACATTCTCCCCACAGCAGAGTTTTGACATTTACAAGCTGCTTTTTCCCCAGAAACCCCCAAATCGCTCCTGAAAGCAGAGATGATGATCTGCCCACTGAAAGCTGAGGAGAGCCCTGGAATCCTGGAATGGTTTGGGTGGGAAGGGACCTCAAAGCCCAGCCCGTCCCTGCCCTGGGCAGGGCCGCTTCCACCACACCACCCTGCTCCCAGTCCCGTCCAACGAGAAGCTCCACAGAAATTCCAGCAGCTCCACCAACTTCCCCGAGTCCTTCCAACTCCCAAATCCCAACCAGGCCAGGGAGAGGCTTCAAGGTAGCCGGAAACATGGGCAGAGACTCCGCGGGTGGGGAGCGCCAATCCCGGGTGGAGCAGGGAGGGGAAAGGAGGATTTTCATCCCAAATGTCGCAGTGGGAGCTCAGGAAACAAGGATAAATCCTTTCAGCATTCCCAGAGGAATGGAGGAGCAAACACAGCCAGGCTCCCCCAGGAGGGAGCCCTGATTTCTGCAGGTGGCTCAGCACGAGCCGGGGTTTTCACGCGGATGCGTCACCGTGATCCGCTTTCATCCCACAGTTCAAAAGGAATTCTGACCTGGATTCCCGAATTCCACCCGAAGCTGCTCGTGGCAGCACAGCCCAAGCCTTGGGGCCGTCACTGACACCCCCAGGAAACACCAGCAGTCGGAAAACACGCTCCAAAGGGAGCTCTTACCTGGAGCAACGCCCATGGAGCACATCCCAGAGCCCTCTTTCCACGCCTTTCCTCAGGATTTCGGCCAAATCCCAGCCCGGCTCCGGCTCTACCACCTTTCCCAAGCCCTCCCGGCCATCCCGAGGCGATGCTGCCTTTTCCAAAGGAAACCCCAGCAGGGCAAAGCCTGAATGGATGTTTTCCAACAAAGCCTTCCCTGCCTGAACGCCCAGGGAAAACCAACTTCCCTGGGAGGTGCAGCTCTGTTTCCACAGGGAGCGGGAAGCCTTTCCCAGCTCACATCCTGTGCAAGTGGCTGTGCCCAAACACCTCTGGGAAGCCCTGGAAGCAGAACTTTGGGATGAGCCGCGTGTTGGGAATGCACCAACACCCCAATCCCGTGCTCCCACCCCCAAAGCTGCGGCCTCCTCAACGGGAGCGCTGGATACCTCACATCTCCTGAGTCAAGGCTGGGATAATCCACACATCCCGGGGATCCTTGGGAGTAAACCTCCCTCTGGAAGGTGCAGCCGGCAAGGGCTGAAATTCCCAAGTGAAAACACAGCTGGAACAAACCATCCCCACCTTCATTCCAAGCCCAGGCAGGGCAGGGACACGTGTCCTGCAGCTGAGGCTCCTCCCGGGGCTCCTCCAGGAGCCAAACGCTGGGAAAACCAGAATGCCAGGCACTAACTGGGATTGAAATCCCAAATCCCACAGCAGCAAATACTGCAGAGCCTTCCCCAAGCCAAGAGATTGACCTGCCACCGGGGACAGGGCCCGGGTGGAGCCACCTGCCAGGGGAAATCCTGGGAATACAGCAGGGAAAACACACACAAACATCCCTGCTGGGCCACAACAACCAGGGGATGGGAGGGAGACACAGAAATCTGGGAGAATGGGATTGAATCCATGCAGGAACAGCTCCATGTGCCAGACAGGATCAACCTAAAGAGTCCAAGCCAGGCTGGACAGGGGTTGGAGCAATCTGGGATAGGGGAAGTGTCCCTGCCCTGCTCCTTCCAAACCAAACCAGTCTGGGATTCTAGGGAACAGCTGGAATTCTGCCCAGGGAACTGCCCTCTCCTCTCCCACCAAGGAAAGACCAACCTGAGGGAACACCACTGGGATTTGGGATCCAGGAAAAGGAGGGAAGGGAAACGCCAAAATGAAGCAAAAACTCACCAAAATGAAGGGCAAACACACCCAAATTAAGGGAAACCAGCCCAATGTTAAGGTCAAACATCCCAAAATTAAAGGAAAACATCTCAAAATTAAGGGGAAAATCACCAAATTGAAGGGCAAACAGGCCAAAATTCGAGGAAAACGCACCAAAATGAAGGTAGAACGCTCCAAAATTAAGGGGGAAATCAGCAAATTGAAGGGAAAACATAATTAAGGGAAAGCAGCTGAAAATGAAGGGCAAACACTTTGGGGTGGGAACACCCAGGGCTGTGGGAACAGGGAATCAGCTCCTGGATTAACATCCCACTCTGGGATTTGTCTCCTGAAGTGGCTGCACTTTGTCAGGACACTCCAGCACCATTCCCGACCTGGACCTTCCCTGGGGAAAAGGTGGGAAAAGGTGGGAAAAGGTGGGAAAAGGCCTCCTCCCAGCCCGGGCCTGGATTTAGGTCAGCAGCACCTCCACCCCAGGAATTCCCAGGAATTCCTGGCCCTTCAGCCAAGGGGAAGAATTCCAGCCAGGGGGAGTTCCAGCCTTTGGAACACAAAGGCCATTCCCGGGGTGATCCCGAGGTTATTCCACACATGGAACACCCACCCCCCCAGGGAACATCCCAACTCCCCTTTTGTTCCTCTCCAAGCATTCCCTGGAATTCCGGCCATGAAGAGCTCTGCTCCTGCCCTTCCCCATTGGAAAACCCCCTTGGAAAAGCCAAACTGGGCAGCAGCAGCAAATCCCTGTGGATCCACGTGGGATTACATGGGAATAACGGCAGACTGGGGGGAAACAGGGATTTTTTGGAAGGAAACATGGATTTTGGGTGGGAAACATCGCCTTTCTGGAGGCAAATGCGGATTTTTGGGTGGGAAATACGGACTTCTGAGGGCAAACACGACTTTTATGGGGGAAGCCGCGGATTTTTTGGGAGAAGCGTGGATTTTAGGGGGGAAACACGGCTTTTTGAGGGAAAGGGATTTTAAGGGGGAAATGGGGCTTTTTGGAGGGGGGAAATACGGATTTTTAGGGGGAACATGGATTTTATTTTGGGGAAAACAGCTTTTTTGGGGAGAAATATGGTTTTAGAGAGGGAAATATGGATTTTGAGGGGGGAACAGCCTTTTTCCTTGGACAAATGGCTTTTTGGGAGGAGCAAACAGCTTTTTGAGGGGAAACCCAGTTTTTAGAGGGAAACACGCCTTTTTCTGGGGGAAACGCGGCTTTTGAGGGGGAAATATGGTTTTTTGGTGGGGAGGGAAACACGGCTTTCAGGGGGGAATCACGGCTTGTGGGGGAGAAACGTGGTTTTTAGAGGGAGCAAACATGGGTTTTTGGGGGGGTAACACGGTTCGTTCTGGGGCCCTGAGGGAGCGCCGGCACCGCCCCCCAAAGGGAAGGGAAGGGGCTTTTCTCTCAGGGGATCAGGCTGCACCCCCCGGGGGCTCTTCCCCCCAAAAACCCCTGAGGGGAGAGCGGGGAAGGTCTCACCGCACCCTCCTCCCTCAGATGTGGGTCCCTCCGCGCCAGGCCCGTCCCCCCGCCCTCCCATCCCCCCAGGGGCCCGTCGCGCCGCCCGGGAAGGGCCGCGCCCGTGGGGAGCCGCACGGCGGGGCCGCTCTCACCTGCCGGCGGGGCCGGGCCGGGCCCTCAGGGCTGCGGGCGGCGGGGCGGCCGCGTCTCCCCGGTGACGGCCCCGGCCGGCGCCGCCATCTTCGCTGCCCGCCCTCCCGCCGCCGCCCCGGCCGCGCAGCCCGCGCACCGCGCAGGCGCCGCCCCGCCCCTCCGGGGCACGGGAGGAGGGAGGGGAGGGAACGGAGCCGCCGCCATGATGGGAAGGTCAAGGCTACGCAAGGCGGGAGGCCGACATGTTTGGAGGGTCCCGCCGCCATATTGGGAGCGGCGGGCGGGCCGCGCCGCCATGTTGGGGAGGTCGGCGCTGAGGCGGAGGGGCCGTGCCGGGTCCCGCTCCCTGTGCCGCTCTCCCTGTGCCGGTCCCTGTCCCGCTCCTGGTTCCGCTCCCTGTGCCGCTCCCTTTGCCGACCCCTGTCCCGCTCTCCCTGACCCGCTCTCCCTGTCCCTCTCCCTGTCCCGATCCCCGTCCCGCTCCCTGTCCCGCTCTTCCTGTCCCGACCCCTGTCCCGCTCTCCTCCCGCACCTTCCCGGGCTCCCGCCCTCACCCCCAGCCCCGGGAGGCACTCCCTGTCCAGCCCAGCCCTGGAGCCTCCCGAGGGCTCTGCGGGCGGGCGGGATGTGAGCTGTCCCCAAGCCGGGAGGTCCCTGGCGCTGCTCTGGCCATGGAGGTGAGGACGGGGGGAGCGGGGCCCGTTCCCTGCGGGAACACCCGCCGTGTTTCGGCTCCGATCCCGCCGGCCGGGGCCGTTATTCCTCAGGGAAGGGGCACAGGGAGTCACCGCCGCCCTCTCGTTGCTCCCACAGAGCTGCGTCCCACAGGGATCCCAGGCGCCTTCCCTGCCCGAGGGGCTGAGCCGGGAGCTGGGAATGCCCGGGATAACCCACGGACCGTGTCCCAAGTGCCCCGGGGAGGGCTGGGATAACCCGGCGGGAGACCTGGGATTGCCCCCCCACCAGGTGAGTGCCACGTTCCCAGAGGATCCCGAAGGATGCCCGCGGCCAGGCAGCGCTGGGAATGGGATTCCTCGCAGCAGGATGGAGGGGAACCCCCGGGAAAACGCCGCCGGAACGCTGGATGCCACGGAGCCACCAATGCTGGAAAACTCCGTGCCTGTTTCCCTCGGGAAAAATCCCAGAGGATGGGCAGGAACACCCCGAGGCTGCTGTGCCTTTCCCTCCCTCTCCCAGGGCAGGGGGACGTTGTGTCCCGGGCCTCTGAGCCGCCCGAAGAGCTGAAATCCAAGGATTTCAACCTCCCCGAGCGCCCCGGGCTGGCGTCAGGGTTTGTCTGAGCTGGAGGGTTACCCGAGTTTTCAAGGAATCCAGTCGCCATCTGCCGGCAAACGGGGCTCTTCTGGGGGAAAATTAGGGATTTCAGGGCAGTTCCTGTGATTTCCTGGGTGGAAAGGAGGATTTTTAGGATGCTGAAGGGGAAAGTGAAATGCGAATCCCACCCCAGACACCTCTGTGTGGCTCAGAGCTCAAAATAATCCATCAGCGTGGGGAATTTCTGGGGTGTGAATGGGAGAAATGGAATAAATTTGGGTTATTTGGGGGAATTTTGATGTTTTTAAAGGTTTGGGCTGGTCCTTGGGCTCCGTTAAAGCAGCTGAGGGCTTGCATGGAGAGACACAAATTGGAGATGGATGAATACAGGAGGGAGGAGAGGTTGGATTGGTGGCCAAAATTCCCTAAATGTAGGGGCTGATTTGACCAGGAACCCAAAATTTTGGGAAAACACCCTAAATTTATGAGAGCACACGCCAAAATTGAGGGGAAACCCCTCTAAATTAAGGGAGAATGTGCCAAAATAATGGAAAAACACCTCAAAATTAAGGGAAAGCCCCTCAAAGTTAAGGTGAAACACCTCAAAATCAAGAGAAAACACACCAAAACAAGGGCAAACACTCCAAAGCTGCAAAGGGGAAATACCTCAAAATTAAGGGAAAACAACCCAAAATTAAGGGAAAGGACTCCAAAATCAAGAGAAAACACCTAAAAAGTGGGAGAAAACACACTAAAATTAAGGGAAGCACCCAGAAATTAAGGGACAAACACCTCAGGAGTAAGGGAGAGCACCTCAAAATAGGGGAAAACGTCACAAAATTAAGGCAGAGACCCCAAAATCATGGGAAAAGACGTCAAAAGGGAAAGCATCCCAAAATGAAGGGAAAACACCCCAAAATCAAGGGGGGGAAAAAAATCCCAAATCAACAGAAAATACACCAAAATAAAAGGGGAACTCACAAAAAGGAGGGGAAAACACCCCAAAGTTAGGAGAAACACCCCAAAATTAAAGCAACCACCCTAAAAATTAAGGTTGGGGATATTAAGGGGGGTCGCCCCGCCCTGCGCTTGGTCCTCCCACCCGCCAGGGGGCGCCGTCGCGGAGCCCCCCTCGCCCCCCCCAAGCGGCCGTTCCCGCCCTTTGGGAGCGGGGCGCGTGCGCTGCCGGGCGCGGGCGGAGGGCGGCGCGCGCATGCGCGGGGCGCGGGCCCGGCGGCGGACGGGAATTAAAATGGAAGATGAGGAGGTCGCGGAGAGCTGGGAGGAGGCGGCCGACAGCGGGGTGAGCGCGGCCGCGGGGCCGCCCGGCACGGCTGGGGGGGACGCGGGCGGACGGCGCGGGGCCGCCGGAGAGGGTGGCGGGGCGCAGCGGGAGGCGCGGCGGGCCCGGGGCCGGGCTAGGCCTCTTAAAGGGGCCGCGGCCTCGCTCGGCGTGGGGGGCCCGGGCCGCCCCCGCCCCGCTCCTCGCGGCTCCATCACCCCCCCTCAGCCCCGGGCGCGGCTCCAGGGCCGCCCGCCCGCCCCCGGCTGCTCCTCGCTGTGCAGACCCATCCCCGCTCGGTGGGGCGCGGGGGTCGCGGCGCGGCCCCGCGTGGTGCGAGCGGGGCGGGGGGGGTGGCGCGTTCCTTGTGCCGCCACAGAACGGGGCAGCGCGGGGACCCTCGCGGGGCAGCCGGGGCAGCGCGGGGTCACCCCCAGGGCCCTCCTGCCCCTCGTCCTGAGCGCACCGCTGCTCTGGGGCTCAGCGTGGGGGCTCCCGGCGCGGCACGAGTTGTGCCCGGGGCCGGCGTGGGCAGCACGTGGGGCACCGCGGGAGGCCCCGCGGGTTTCGGTGGGCGCTGCTCGCACCGAAATCCCCGCATTAGCGGCGGCGTGGGCGGGGGCGCTGCGGGGACGTGAAACCTCCGTGCCGGGCAAATCCCGCGCTGAGGAGCTGCGGGGGTCGCGGTGGGTCGGGGGGCACCAGGAGCCCCTGGCAGGGAGTTGGGGAGCAGAGAGAACGGGACTGTGGGCAGGGGTTGAGTTACACCGGCCGGAGCCAGGGCACAAAATAGAGCTGTAACTCAATGCCCCGGGAGCTGCCAGGGCCCGGCTGGCACCGGGAGCTGCCGCTCCTGCCCATGCCGGGGGGCTGCGGTCACTGCCCGGCGTCGGAGTTAATCCCAGAGCTCCCAAACCGCTCCATGAAGGGACATGGCTGTTTGTGGGAGCTGGTGATGACTCTGGCCTTGAGTAATGGTTTATAATGGTCCTGCTGCTCCAACCCCGGCCCTGGGGTGTCCTTGTCCTTCCTGCTGGCGCCTCTCAGGTGGGATTTTAGAGCCCTTAGAAGGAAAAATCCCGGTTGTTTGTCCCTTCTCACACCCTTTTCTGGTCCAAACTGCTGGGAGTTTGTGGTTCTACTCAGTGCTGCTCAGCAGGGAGATTCCTTGAGGAATCCCAGAATCATTTGGTTTGGATAAGCCCTCCCAGCCCATGATCCCCCCTGTGTCCCATCCCCACCTTGTCCCCAGCCCAGAGCACTGAGTGCCACGGCCAGGCCTTCCTTGAGCACCTCCAGGGCTGGGCACTCCAAACCTCCCTGGGCAGCCCCTGCCAAGGCCTCACCACCCTTTCCAGGGAGAAATTCCTCCTCCTGTCCCACCTGCCCCTCCCCTGGCACAGTTTGAGGCCGTTCCCTCTCCTCCTGTCCCTGTTCCCTGGGAGCAGAGCCCGACCCCCCCAGCTTCCCCCTCCTGTCAGGGATTGCAGAGCCAGAAGGTCCCCCCTGAGCCTCCTTTTCTCCAGGCTGAGCCCCCCCAGCTCCCTCAGCCCCTCCTGCTGCTCCAGCCCGTTCCCAGCTCCCTCAGCTGCAGTTGTTGGGCTCTGGGTGCCTGTGGGGCAGTTGGAGCCGTGTGAGAAGGGAGCTGTGTGTGCAGGGCTGGCACAGGGGCTGCCCTCAGGCATTGCTGGGGGCACAGAGGGGTTTTCACCCCCTGCCTGGCAGGAGGAGCCCCTTGGCTGCTGCTGGGACCTGTGGGAAGCTGGGAGGGCTGGAATGGGTTGGGGGAGAGCAGCTGTAAACCCATCCTGTTCTTCTGAGAATGCCAGGACAAGGGGAATGGCTTCCCACTGCCAGGGGAGATGGGATATTGGAAGGAATCCTTCCCTGGAGGGTGGGCAGGCCCTGGCACAGGGTGCCCAGAGAAGCTGTGGCTGCTCCAACCCTGGAAGTGTCCAAGGCCAGGTTGGAGCAACCTGAGCTGGTGGGAGGTGTCCCTGCCCATGGCACAGGGTGGAACTGGAGGAGCTTTAAGGTCCCTTCCAACCCAAACCATGCTGACATTCTGATACTTCACAGAGTTATTTAATTTTCCAGACCCTTCAGCACAAGGGGAACAGTAGAGATGCAGTGGGAGATCCATGGGGGGATTTTGGACATTCCCTTATCTCAGCGTGTCATTCCTTAATATTCCACCCAGAGGGGGTTTCTTGGGAAAGAAAACACATCAGCCCTGCAGTGCTGGCTTTCTGTGTGTGGTTTTTGGTGTGATGCTGAGAACTTGTACTCGAGGCCTTGCAAAGGGGGGTGTCAGCACGAGGCAGCTCTGGGCTGAGCAGAGCTCCTGGGCCTCCTCATTAACACCCTCCTCATTAACACCCTCCTCATTAACAGCCTCCTGGTTTCTCTCTTGCAGCTCTTCCCCTCAGGCAGCACTGAAATCCCTCTGAGCTGAAGGAAACCCCCCAAAAAACCCTGGCACAGCTTTGGTTTGGTGACCCAGGGGGCTGCAGCACAAATCCTCAGGTGGTTTTTACATCTTTAATGTGGCTCCTGTTTGTCTTTTTGTCCTGTGCTGTCAGAACTCCCCCAAAAACGGAGCAGCTCCTTGGGAATGTGTCCCCCCAAGTGACCATGGCCCAGTGCAGTGCCCTCTGCTCCAGCAGTGTCTCCTGTGCCAGGAATCCCACGGGCACAGGGCACTGATTGGAATGCCTGTGACATGGGGAGGTTTTTCTTGTCCAGGAGTGGCAGATGGGAGGGCAGGGTGTGAGTAAGGAGTGAGTTGTCCAGGCTGGGAGCAGGGATGGAAAGGCTTCCAAGCCCAGAGGGGGTCAGTGAGCATTGATGGGGGTCACTCAGCACTGAGGGGGGTCACTCAGCACTGAGGGGGGTCACTCAGCACTGACGGGGGTCACTCAGCACTGACAGGGGTCAGTCAGCACTGACAGGGGTCACTCAGCACTGAGGGGGGGTCACTCAGCACTGAGGGGGGGTCACTCAGCACTGCTGGGGGTCACTCAGCACTGACAGGGGTCACTCAGCACTGAGGGGGTCACTCAGCACTGACAGGGGTCACTCAGCACTGAGGGGGTCACTCAGCACTGACAGGGGTCACTCAGCACTGAGGGGGGGTCACTCAGCACTGAGGGGGTCACTCAGCACTGAGGGGGGTCACTCAGCAGTGAGGGGGGTCACTCAGCACTGAGGGGGGGTCACTCAGCACTGAGGGGGGGTCACTCAGCACTGCTGGGGTTCACTCAGCACTGACAGGGGTCACTCAGCACTGACAGGGGTCACTCAGCACTGAGGGGGGGTCACTCAGCACTGACAGGGGTCACTCAGCACTGACAGGGGTCACTCAGCACTGAGGGGGGTCACTCAGCACTGAGGGGGGGTCACTCAGCACTGCTGGGGTTCACTCAGCACTGACAGGGGTCACTCAGCACTGAGGGGGGGTCACTCAGCACTGATAGGGGTCACTCAGCACTGACAGGGGTCACTCAGCACTGCTGGGGGGGTCACTCAGCACTGACAGGGGTCACTCAGCACTGACAGGGGTCACTCAGCACTGAGGGGGGGTCACTCAGCACTGATAGGGGTCACTCAGCACTGACAGGGGTCACTCAGCACTGACAGGGGTCACTCAGCACTGATAGGGGTCACTCAGCACTGATAGGGGTCACTCAGCACTGACAGGGGTCACTCAGCACTGGTGGGGGTCACTCAGCACTGAGGGGGGGTCACTCAGCACTGGTGGCACCCAATGCAGGGCTCTGCTGTTGTGTCCCCGCTGGCTCTGGGGCAGCTGGAACACACCAGGGAGAGGTCAGCTGGAGACACTCAGCCCTGTTTACCTGCTCAGACCAATAATTAGAGGCCAGGAGGGAAGCTGGGCTCCCAAACTGGAGGGCAAACCCTGTATCCCTGCTCTCAGGGAATCCTCCTCAGCCCTGAGCTGCTGCTTTCCAGGTGTGTTCCTTGGTTATTCCTCTGCCAGCTGGAGCTGGGGTGTGGCACAGTCGTCACTCATTTCAGGTCAGAATGTTTCAGGCTCCTCCCAGGGGGCAGCTCTGACCTCTCTGTGCCCGGTGATTGGGACTGTTGGGGTGCTGGGCTGGAGGATCCTTGGGGGTCCCTTCCAGTTCAGCACATTCCATGGCTCTGCAGGTCAGACGTTGGGCTGACACCCCAAACCAGGTTTGAGAAGTGCTGGGACTGATCCCCTTGTGAGTCTGCAGAGGGGCAGCTTGGCAGGGCATTTCTGTCACCCCCAGGGGTCTGGGGACAGGGCAGGCACCAGGGCACTGGAGCTGAGGGATTGGGCTGCTGGCACCTGGAGTTGCCAAATGGGATCAAAGTACAGCGAACTCAGGGGGAACTGTTCCAGAGGGTGACACTGTGACCTCTGGGCTGTGAACCACGGGGTGCTCAGAGGCCACACAGCAGGGTTTGGTGGGCAGAGGTTGTGTCCATGAGGAAAACCACGGGATTTTGGAGTGCAGGAGCTGTGTCCATGAGGAAAACCACTGGGGTTTGGTGTCAGGGCTCTGAGGATCACAGAATCCCAGACTGGTTTGGGTTGGAAGGGACCTTAAAGCCCATCCAGTGCCACCCCTGCCATGGGCAGGGACACCTTCCACCTTGTTCCAAGCCCTGTCCAGCCTGGCCTTGGACACTCCCAGGGATGGGGCAGCCACAGCTTCTCTGGGCACCCTGTGCCAGGGCCTGCCCATGCTCACAGCCAGGAATTCCTTCCCAGTATCCCATCTATCCCTGCCCTCTGTGGGAAGCCATTCCCCATGTTTTATCCCTCTGCAGCCCCTTTAGGCCCTGGAAGGGGCTCCAAGGTCTCTCTGGAGCTTCTCTTCTCTTCTCTCCATGTGAACAATCCCAGCTCTCCCAGCCTTTCTCCCTCTCAGAGCTGCTCCATCCTCTGATCTCTTGGTGCCTCCTCTGGACTCTCTCCAGCAGCTCCAGGTCCTCCCTGTGCTGTTCCCAGGGCTGGGGGCAGCTCTGCAGGGGGGTCCCACCCCAGGGGGCAGAGGGGCAGAACCCCCCTGGCATCAGCCCAGGACGGGTTTCAGCTTCACACCCCAAAATGACCTTGGGAGAACTTTGGCTGAGTTTGCTCCGGGTGCTCCGATGGATGCAGATGATCTCGACACCAGGAAATGGCAGTTTCCATTCCTGCTGCTCGGTGTGGCCTGGCAGAGGCAGGTTTTTGGGGGAAGAAAAGTGAGTTTTGGGTGTTGGGAGTGATTGGCAGGTACCTCACAAGTGAGAAGTGAGTGTCGGTGTGGGTGTTGCCCCAGAAGCTGCTGCCACCCTCCCGAGTGCTCCCAGCCATGGCACATCCATGCTGGGAATTCCGTGTGGCGCCTGCCGGGCTCGTTCCCAGAAATACTCCTGGGTCTCGTTTCCCAGTCTGCTGCCTGTGGAAAACATCAACACCAGCAGCTTCAAAACATCTGAGGCTTTCCTGGGGCAGGGCCCGAGCGTGGCAGGGTGACCTGGAGAGTTAATTCCTGGAGCAGCCTGACTCCCAACAGCCTCGGGAATGGGAATGTTGCAGTAATTAATAGATTAATTCATCTTTGGAGCAAAGCAATAGGTGGGTGGTGATGCCATCGGAGGATTGGCCACGTCTGCTCCTGGCTGACTGTGGTTTTGGTGAAGCATTTCGAGTTTTGGGTGCCATCAGCAGCTTTGGTGACCTCATCTACTCCAACCTGTCTTTATTTCCTAAAGGAAGGAACAGTAAGCAGTTCATTCCCTCAGAAATGCCGGGGTGGTGCTTTGGGGAGCACAGGACCCCCTGTGTGTGTGGAGGCCGTGGCTGCAGCCCCAATTCCCTGCTGCTGCCTTGGCTCCTGCCCGTTGCTCCATGAGCAGGGGTGGAAGGTTGTGCTGGGGAGTAAACACAGCCCAGAACGGGGTTAATGGTTCTCCAGAGCTGTGCTTGGATGTGCTCAGATATCCAGGGAGTCTGGGAGGGATCTCCTCTGTGTTTCTGCACAGGGGGTGTGGAGGCATTGAGGGAAACACCCCTCAGGGTAAGGGGTTTCTGGGAAGCCAGGTCCCTTCCTGCCCTCAGTCCCTCCCTTGGGGTCAGGCACTGAACTTGGAGTGAAAACCTGAGCTTGGAGCTGCTGGAATTCCATCTGTTTGGAGAGTCCTTGCTGGGGAGGACGATGCTCCGTGTGTGTCCAGCACATGGCAGTTATTCCCAAGGATTCCTTTGGACACAGCAAAGACTGAGTCTGTCCTTTGCAAAGCGCTGGGAATATGCCTGAACCCCCTGACTGTGACCCATAGAGCCCCACCTCTGTAGGATCCACAGGACACATTCCTGGGATGGAGCAGGGATCTGCAGCTCCTCAGGAACATCCCCAGATTCCCAGCTTTACTCTGGGGTGGTTCTTTGGGGTGCCGGAGCAGGGGAATGTGGGATCTGAGCGGCAGGGTGGCACACTGGGATCAGTGTCTGCCTTCCAAGGGGTGTTCCATCCATCCCTTTTGCTCCTTTCCCCGGGGCTGAGGGCAGGGAGGGGGGCTGGGATGGGGCTGCAGCTCAGTTTCCATGACGTCCTCAGCTGAAATGTCAGAGAGCAGCGTCTGCTTCGGGCTGCTCGTTCGGAGCCCGCTTGGCATCCCGACATAATAGCCCTAAAAATAGGGGGGGGGCTGAGATTCCTGACGGATCTTTGGGGAGGGGGTGGGAACCAGGCTTAGTTTTTGGGGCTATAAATAAATGTGCCTGGGAATGAGAGGTGCAGGAGCCTCCCCAGGTGATGAATCAGAGGGCTTTGAGCGCCGTGACCTGCCCGGGACCGACGTCCTCGGATTCCAGACCCAGCTGCCTCTGGAGAGCTCGTGCCTTTGGGTTGTTGTAGTGCTTCTGGCACTTGCCCTCCGAGTCAGCTCCTAATTTTATCTCCTTATCCCCAGCGTGACACAGCAGTGGGAAGGGAATGACATCACATCAGCAGGGATTTGATTTTAATTAAAAATGAGCCGTGCCAAGGTGCTCCTGCTTTTAACTCGGAACAGTGATCCCTGTCACGAGCTGGGAGAATGCTCAGGCTGGGGCTGGGGCTGCACGTGGTGTTCAAACCCCTCCAGGCTGCAATTCCAGAAATCCTTGGAATAAACACTGAGAGTGTCCTGAGAAATGAGGTTTTTTCCTGAGAAACAGGGGAGTCTGTCCTTGCTGTTCAGAGGAAAGACAACTTGTGCCCCGACAAGAGATGTGTGAGGTGAGGAGCTGCTGTTTGACCATCTATTTAAACACAAAGGGAGGCTTTTTCTGCCCAGAAGTTCAGTGGCTGTCTGGAGGCAGCTGGAATCCCCTCAGCAGCGCCAGGAATTCCGGGAAGGATCGTGCAGGACTCGCAGTAGTTTGGGGTGGGGTGGGAGTGGGACGTGTGTGAATGGTGGGATTCTGTGAATCTGCCAAGATTTCTACGTGTGGAGGAGAGAACACGGTGCTTCCAAGAGCTGAGGCTGGAACTTGGGGAATATTTGAGCTGCTCCAACCCCTTCCCAGCTCCTTTCCCTTCCCTGCACACGCTCCAGTCCTTGTCTGGAGGGTCCCAGCGATGCCCCCGGGGCTGGAGGTACCCTGCCCTGTTCCTGGGCCCACCCTGGGCCGGGATAAGGAGCAAAGTTAGGAGCAGCTCAAAGGGTGGGCCCAGGAACATGGCTGTGCCAGGATAGGCTCAGGTTGGACATCAGGAGGGCTCTTCTAACCCAGAGGATTCTGTGGGATTGTGTGAGGAGCTCCCCAGGGTGGCTGGGGTGGTTTGTGCTCTGGGACTGGCTGGGACAGGGCCATGACTCACCATGTTTTCCAGGGGCTGAGCTGCAGGTGACGCTCTGCAGTCCCAGGATGTCACAATCCCACCTGCAGGGCTGACCCTGCGGAGCCCCCAGGGATGTGGGAACGTGACTGTGCTCAGAGCCCTCCTTGTGTCTTGTCCCAGTTCCATGCCCACAGTCCCAGCCCAGGGCTCAGCACCGTCATCCCAACTCGCCCTTGGCTTTGGAGTTGCTGATTCCACTCTGGGCACAAAGTGAAACAAGTTGGGAAGCTCTTGGGTGTGTTTTCCCCCCCTTCCACCCTGTTTTCCCGTCGTTGTCTCTCCCCCACGTGCCGGAATATCAAATAAGGGATGTTGGGAAGCTCCCCCCCCCAGCCCAGAGGCCCTGGCAGGCGTGGGTGACTCTCTGAGTCTGCAGATCTGCTTCCAAGGCTCTTGTGCAGCAGGATGTCACCTTGTCTGGCTCAGGGGTGACTCAACCCCTTCCCCTTGATTTGACTTCCATTGTTTGCCTCCAGCTGCTCCCTAACACCTCCCTCCTCACGGGATTCCTGCTTCCCTGTTCCCCCCAGGGAGGGCAGGAGGCGGCTGATGGACATTTACCCTCCCTGGAATGGGGTTTTCCTCCCAGGCCCCTGGAGATGAAGGAAGCTGTGGGTGTTTGCCCCCATGGGAGGCTGTGGCTGTGCCCTGCTCCAGCCCAGCACCTCACAAAGCTCCTCCCTGGTTTTGGTGCCTCCCAGGACAGAGTTTGGTCGGGAATTCAATGTCCTACCCACCTTTTATCTCCCCCAAATGATTCGTTCCGTTCTAGGTGGAGGCTCCCACGGGCTGTTGGCCTGTGTGACCCCAGAGCAAACACTGTGGTTTGGCATCTCCTGGTGACTCCTGGTCATTCCCTGCTCTCTGGGGCAGGGAGCAGGGAATTCCTGGGCAGTGCCAGTTCCTTTGCCCAGCCGTGCCCGCCGCTGTTTGTGCCGTCAGGGATGGCTCCCGTGGCTTTTTGGGGAAGCAAACAGGCCTCAAAGTAGGGCAGCTGCATCCTGCCAAAAGCTTGGAATTTCCTTGAGTATTGCCAGTTATCAGCTGGCAAAACTAGGACACTCTCAGGTAGTTTTTGCCTCCTCACTGGTGATTCGATAAAACACCAAGAGCTATTTCGGAGCCTCTTTTCACGGGGTCTAAAATTACCGGCGGGGTTGGGGCAGGTCACCTGGAGAAGGGTTGGAACTTGGCCTTATTCTCCTCTTCAGCCAAGTGTCTCTGTGTGATCCCTTGGATTACAACACCCCAACACCTTTGGTGGATTGGTTCCAGCCTCGGACAGAGGTGCTCAGATCCCGGTGCTCCGGGGGGGGAACGCGTCCTTCCGCCGGGGATGACTCGGCAGCCGAGGGCAGGAACAGCTCAGCCAGGCTCTGATCCACTCCAGCAGCTCCCTGAATGCGTGTGGGGCAGGGCAGGGACTTCTGATGGAGGGTTGGTGCAGCAGGAGCAGGAATGTGGCCCTGCTGGCCAGTCCTCTGCATGGCTGCAGGCTCAGCTCCCTGCTGGAATCAGGCCTGTGGATCACCCCAGCTCCAGGCTCAGCTCCCTGCTGGAATCAGGCCTGTGGATCACCCCAGCTCCAGGCTCAGCTCCCTGCTGGAATCAGGCCTGTGGATCACCCTGGCCAGTGGCTGCTGCTGCTCCTCTGCCTGGGAGGTTTAGCACAGGTTCCTGCTGGAATCTGGGAATATCTCTCAGTGTAATCCCATTTTTTTACCCTAAATAGAGCTTTTTTGGCCCCCTGAAGTGCTTACACTGAGCAGTGAGTGCATCAGGCCGTGCCCCACCGGATCCCCGGCCTGCTGTAGGTGTATTCCTGCTTACAGGAGAATGGATGTGGTGCTTTACTTTTCTCTTGGAATACCCGTGCTGGCTTTGATTTTCCTTGCCTCTTTATTCCCAGGTCATCCTGGGATGGAATCACACCCTGCCTACCCCCAGTGTAGGTACAGAGGAGTGACATTAAATCTGTGCTCAGCCAGGCTCAGACTCCAACCCCTGGGCTGAGGTTGGGCTTTCCTGGATTAAATCCCTCATGTTTGCATTCCTGTGTCCCTCTCTTGCAGGAGATAGACAGACGGTTGGAGAAGAAGCTGAAGATCACCCAGAAGGAAAGGTAACGCCGTGGGATCGCTGAGATCCCGCTTTTCCCGAGGAGCCCTCGGACAGCTGGAGACCTGGGGAGTGGGAACAGCGGGAAAACGGCTTCAGACTGAGCAGGGAGCGCTGGGGTGGAGCTGAGCAGTAGGGAATCCCTCTATCCATGCCACTGCATGGCCCCTGGGACCCACGGCAGGGCAGCCAAAAGCTTCCTGAGAGTGATTTTATTTCAGAGCCGGGTCTTCCAGACGGGATGTAGCTACAGCTTTGGGGAAGCCTTGTAAGAAAAAGCCTCTCCCAGGAAGAAATGGGTGAGTCAGGTAATCCCAACTCCTGGCCCTGAGTGGACTTGCCTTGTCTTGCATCAGGGAGACTTTCTTTTCCTGCTTCCTTCGGCTGAGGGTGGGGAGGGGTGTTGCTGCCTCCTGCCAGGGGTGTTTGTGATCATTGCTGACAGCTCTTGTTGTTGGATTTTTTTTCCCCTTTGATTGTCATGGGATTAATTCTCTGGGAATTCCGTGCAGAAAAGGGACTGTAAAAATAATGTGATGGTGAGAGGGGTTGTGAGGAGTGAAATGGCAGGGCTGGAGTGGAAGGCTGGGTCTCCTGGTGAGAGGAGCCTCAAAACTCCTTGCAGGGAAGGAAATCAAGGTGCTTCTACCAAAATCTTTGACTGGAAATGCTAAAGCAGTGTCTGTTCCCTTCGGGGGAGTTTGATGATGTCAAACGCAGCAGGGCCTGATTTTCCATCCCTTTCCCAGCTAATCTGCCGCTCCAGTTTAGGGTTACAAATAGAATGAGCTCTTTAATTACTCCAGGCTGCCATTAATCACAGGAATGGCATCTGCCCACCAGGAATTCACACCGGGAGCAGGAAAAAAAAAAAACCAAACCAACCCCCAACTCCCAACCCGCTGTTTTTGTTTTAAACAGCAGAAAGTCCAAATCTCCTCCCAAAGTGCCCATCGTGATCCAGGACGACAGCCTTCCCTCGGGGCCTCCCCCCCAGATCCGCATCCTCAAGAGACCCACCACCAACGGCGTCCTCAGCAGCCCCCACTGCGCCAGCCGCCCGGCCTTCCCGGTGAAATCCCTGGCACAGAGGGAGGCCGAGTACGCCGAGGCCAGGAAACGGATCCTGGGCAGCGCCAGCCCCGAGGAGGAGCAGGACAAACCCATCCTAGACAGGTGAGAGCGGCCCCAGGGGCAGTGCCTGCCTGCTGGAGGTCAGGGATGAGCTCCTGGGGGAGCAGGGAGGGAGCAGTGCCCTGCCAGCAAAGCCTCCACTAGGTGGGAGTGCAGGGAACTGGAGCTGCCTGATAAGGCCATAAATGGTGGAATTATTAAGGCTGGAAAAGCTGTCCCAGATCATCAAGACTGACCATTAACTGTGGTCACCACCTGTCCCCAAGTGCCACATCCACGTGCCTTTGGAACAGTTCCAGAGGTGGGGACTCCACCCCCTCCCTGGGCAGCCCCTGCCAAGGCCTGACCACCCTTTCCGTGGAGAAATTCCTGCTGCTGTCCAACCTGAGCCTCCCCTGGCACAGCTGGAGGCCGTTCCCTCTCCTCCTGTCCCTGTTCCCTGGGAGCAGAGCCCGACCCTTCCCGGCTCCCCCCTCCTGTCAGGGATTGCAGAGCCAGAAGGTCCCCCCTGAGCCTCCTTTTCTCCAGGCTGAGCCCCCCCAGCTCCCTCAGCCCCTCCTGCTGCTCCAGCCCCTTCCCAGCTCCGTTCCCTTCCCTGCACACGCTCCAGCCCCTCCGTGTCCTCCTTGCCCGGAGGGTCCCAGGGGTGTTCCCAGAGCTGGAGGTGCCCGGGCCGTGCCCGGTGCAGCCGTGGGATGATCTGAGCACCTTGGAAGAGCAGGCTGGGGGTGTGGAGAGCAGGGAGGGCACCCAGTCATCTCCACAGAATCATGAAATGGGTTGGGTTAGAAGGGACCTTAAAGCTCATCTTGTTCCACCCCTGCCCTGGGCAGGGACACCTTCCACCAGCCCAGGCTGCTCCAAGCCCCGTCCAACCTGGCCTTGGACACTCCCAGGGCTGGGGCAGCCACAGCTGCTCTGGGCACCCTTCTCTGTGCCAGGGCCTGCCCACCTTCCCAGGGAGCAATTCCCAATCTCCCATCTCTCCCTGCCCTCTGGCAGTGGGAAGCCATTCCCTTGTCCTGTCCCTCCAGGACCTCGTCCAAAGTCCCTGCCCAGCTCTCTCAGAGCTCCTTTAGGCTCTGGAAGGGGCTCTGAGCTCCTGGAGCTTCCCCAGGCTGATAAATTCTTTCACCCTTTCCCCATCTCAGAACTTCTCCATCCCTCTGATCCCCTTGGCTCCAGCAGCTCCAGGTGCTCCCTGTGCTGGGAAGCACGGACTGCTGTGTGTTCCCCCCTCAGCGGGCGCCTGGGGCTTTGCCGAGGGCACACGGAATTCCGGCCCGCGTTCCCGGCCGCTCTGACCCCTCTCTCCCTGCAGGCCCACCCGGATCTCGCAGCCAGAGGACACCCGACAGCCCAACAATGTGATCCGGCAGCCGCTGGGCCCCGATGGCTCGCAGGGCTTCAAGCAGCGCAGATAAAGGCGGATGCGCCGCCGTTCCGGAACGCCGGGCCCCCGGCACGGACACACGGACCTGGGCAAGGGGGACTCCCGGCATGATTTGCACTGTGACCCCTTGGCTCTGCCCACTGTGACCTTCAGCCCCACGCACTGTGACCTCCCCTCTGCACCCACTGTGAGCGGCGATGCCGGCAGGGCTGTCCCGAGGATCCAGCGGGATGAGGAGGGGGGTGCCGGACTCGGGCACCGGGAGCTGCGTGTGCCGCTCGGGTCGGGGCTGGCGCCAGCAATAACGTTTGTTGTACTCGAAACCCCGGCATTTAAGGAAAAAAAAAAGATGGGAAGTGTCCCCAGCCACGCATGTTGTCCTCATCACTTCCAGAGCGAGTTCTGTTTCCAAGGATTTTGGGTTCTTCTGTTTGATTTTCTGTTTGTTTTCTCTGTCTGGGATCGGCCGAGCGCGTGGGAAGGGTTTGACCTGTTTGTGTTAATGCACAGAGGTAGTTCAGTGTTCCCAAAGGAATTCCAATGGATTTCCATGAGTTGAGTGGCTCGGGGTTGACAAGCTCTTGCTTCTCCTTCCGAGGAAGTGGACTCCTGGATCCCCCAGGATACCTCGGAGCCGGACCTGGTCCACGTCTCACTCCTGTGCAAGCTCGGCTCCCTTTTCCTGCTGCTTTGAGGAAAAGCTTAGAACACCCCTTAGTTGGGCTCTTGGGCAGAAGGGAATGTGGAGTGATCCTGTGAAAATTCCTGCTGCCACAGAGGGCCAGGCAGTGAAGAATTTGGGATATGTGGTGAGGAGGAGTGTCCTGGAGTGGAGAGCGGGATGTCTGCTGGGTCTGACCCCACAGGGACGGTACGAGCTGCGTTTGCCTCCTGGAATTCCAGACCCTGGGAACAAACCCAGCCTTGGAGAGAGCCTGGATGATCTCTCCATCTTCAGGAAGAGGATTGTCCTCCAGCTCCCAGGAAGAGGCCGGTGCTCTACAAGAACAGGGATGTTCCCCCCCTGGATGAAGCTGAATATCAAGGGATGAGATGAACACTAAATGCTGCTCTTGGAGGGGACCTGGAATTCCCTGTGTGGTTCCCAGCAGATTCCCAGCAGATTCCCGGGATCTGGGTGCTGCCTTTCAGCAGGTTCAAGGGTGAACAAGCCAATCCTGACGTGATGTCCGTGCAGGGCAGCACTTCCTGCGTGGAAATACGGCTTCAATCCCACAGGAACGGGAAGAGAAAAACTACCTGTGCATCCCATGGATCTGCCGGAGCTCAGTGAGCTCCTTAGGGCTGATTGCAGGGGGGGCAGGATTCCTGGGGATTCCCTGGGGATTCCCTGGGGATCCCAGCCCCCCGTGGTTTGGGGGTCTCAGTTCTCCCCCAGCTGGTGGTCGGGATGAGCTCCGGGAGTGTGGAAGGATGTCAGCAATAACCGCAGTCACCGCGCCTTTCCTTAACTATTCCCCAAATTCCACTGAATAGCCAAAAACTCCCACCCCGCCCGGCTCCCGGGGGGGCTGGGCAGTGTGTTCAGCCACTGCCTCCTCCAGCACCGGCATCTCCGTGTCCGGCACCCAAATTCCATCCCCGGCACCGAAACCTCCCCTTTTCCAGCACCGAAATGTCCTTTTCCAGCACCGGGATCTCCTTCTCCGAGCCGGGATTCCCCCCGGGGCTCCAGGACGCGTCCGGCCCGCGGGCAGGGCTCGGCGTTCCTGCGGGAGGGGAGCAGGGACGCGGCACCCGCGCGTTTGCGCCCCGGAAACGTCGCGCCGGAGAGAAAAACCTTTTATAAATTGTATTTTAAATAAATGTCTTTAAACTTTTAAGGGCTTTTGGGCGCTCCCTCCTTTGTTCCTCACGGGGCTCCAGGTTAGAATTCGGCAGGGAGGGAAAAGATGGGAGAAAGGGCGGGGGTGCGAGCCAGAAAAGGGGGGATTTTGCTCCAGTTTTAAGGTTGATGTGGATCAGGATAAGGATAAGGAGGGAGGATGTGGATCCACCCCTGGATTTTACTTAATTAATGAATTCAATTAAGTTTAATTGTCTTGCTGCTCCATCCTGTGGCTGTGGTTGTGCTCCATATCCTCTGGAAAAGGAGGGGAGGTGCCCAGGGCAGGAGGATTCCAGGAGTCCTGGAAGCTCCCACGGGCCTCCCTTCCCTTGGAATTCTGACTTTGAATTATTTTTAAGTTTATAAATGGTGTTATTTATAGATGGTGTCATTATATGACATAATATAAATAGATATAAATAAATACATATAAATTTATATAAACCCAGCTATATACAAGTAAATACCTGTAAATACATAAAACTATATACTAAAGTGTATAAAATATGTATAATATATAACAACATAATATACAACATAACATTAATGTATATAATATATAATGCTATAACATAAATATATGGGGGGTGTATATACAAATAAATATATGATAGAGGAGATATAAAATAAATATTTAAAATATTTTATATCTACTTACAATAGATATAAATATATAACAATATATAATATATAATTTATAATATATATAATAGAATATAATATATTAATTATCTGTTATATAATACTATATAATACAATACTATATTATATAATATACTATATAGTAAAATGATATATACTATATAATATTACAGTAGAATAGAATATATAGAATATATAGAATATATAGAATATAACATAAATGTATAATTATATAAACAATGATGTATCAAATCCCACAAAGCCGTGAATTTCGTGCCGTGGAGCCGCAGAGCTCCAAGGAGAAGGGTCGGGGCCGGGCTGTGGCCGCTCCCCCCCGGAACTTGTTCCCAGTTCCAGCAGCAAACTGGGACCAGTCCCCGCAGCGGGTCCTCCCGCCCGCCAGGGGGCGCCGCGGACGCGGAAGCGCCTCCCGCCGGCAGGTCCCGCCCGCGCCGGGGCGGCCGCGGAGGCGGCAGCGGGGGAGCAGCGAGACGGAGCGGCCCGGGGACAGAGCGGCTCCGCGACCGGGCCGCGATGGCGGCGGAGCGGGAGGACTACGAGTCCGTGCTGTGCGTGAAGCCGGCGGTGCTCGTGTACCGCGTCCCGCCCAGGGCCTCCAACCGCGGCTACAGGTGCGGCCCGAGCCCGCCCCGAGCGGTGTCAGCGCCTCCGGGCGCGGGGGGTGCCGCCCCTTCCCTTCGGGCTGGGGGGGGTCCCCTCCCTGTGGGCTCTCGTGGTTCCCCTCGGCCATGGGGCAGGGGGGTCCCCTCCTCCTCATGAGGTGTTTGGGGGCCGCCCCGCCCCGTGGGGTTTGTGGGGGTCCCCTTCCTGAAGGTGTTTGGGGTTCGCCCCTCCCCGTAAGTTATTTGGGGCCTGCACCTCCCCGGGGGCAGCAGGAACTGCCCATGAGGTATCTCTGCCCTTCAGGGGTATCCCTGCCCCCCATCCCAGCCCCACAGGGCTTGTCTCCATCCCTCCGTGTGTTTTGGGGTCCCCCCTCCCGTCAGTCCTGGACTAAAGCCCGTCCTGCCCAGCCAGGCCGTGCCCGGCACAGCTCAGCACACCCAGGAGCTGCTTCTCTCGGAAACCCCCGTGGAAACCCCCGTGGAAAGGGAACCGAAACCTCCCGAGCAGCCCGCGCTGCTCCCCCGAACCCCAACCCCGCGGCTGTTGTGGGGCAAACGGGAGCTCCTGGGACAAACCCCCTCCTTCCCAGCTCCGGGGAGCTCTGGGGGGGCGGCTCAGACGCATTCCCTGTTTCCCAGAGCCGCGGAGTGGCAGCTGGACCAGCCGGCCTGGAGCGGGAGGCTGCGGATCACGGCCCGCGGCAGCACCGCCTTCATCCGCCTGGAGGACAAGACCTCGGGTGAGGGGCGGTCCGTGCATCCCGGGGATCCTGCTGCCCTGGCCCGGCGTTATCCCGCTCCTGTCCCTGTTTTCCAGGAGAGCTCTTTGCCCAGGCGCCCGTGGAGCAGTTCCCGGGGATTGCTGTGGAGAGCGTGACGGATTCCAGCAGATACTTTGTCATCCGCGTGGAGGATGAGAATGGTGTGTCACCACATTCCTTGGGAAGGCTTCAGAGCCCTCCCTGCCCCTGTTTGGGAAGGATTCCTGCTTCCCAGGGGAGGATGTTCTCTGTACAGGGTGGCAAAGGAAGGAATTATTGTTTGGGGATGATTCCTCCTCATGGGAAAGATTCCTGTTTTTAAGGGCTGATGTTCCCTGCACGGGCTGGCAGAGGGAGGAATTCTCTCCCTCCCACGCATCAGCAGGGCTCTGCCCTTCACCAGTAACACAAACACTTGGATTTTCCTGCTCAGTGTTGGAGTGAGGGCACAGGATCCTCACCCTGGTGCCAGCTCTGCTTTGTGTTCCCCTTGGTGGGAGCACCAAGGAGGTGAAATCCCTGGAGAAGGGAAGGGTTTGGAATGACCTAACTGTGGCCTTCCCATGCCTAAAGGGGCTCCAGGGAGCTGGAGAGGGACTTGGGACAAGGGATGGAGTGACAGGACAAGGGAATGGCTTCCCACTGACCGAGGGCAGGGATAGATGGGATAGTGGGAAGGAATTCTTGGCTGTGAGGGGGGGCTTGGCTGGGATGGAATTCCCAGAGAAGCTGTGGCTGCCCCATCCCTGGAAGTGTCCAAGGCCAGGCTGGACAGGGCTTGGAGCAAGCTGGGCTGGTGGGAGGTGTCCCTGCCCCTGGCAGGGGGTGGGATGGGATGATCCTTAAGGTCCCTCCCAGCCCAAACCCCTCTGGGATTCTGTGATTCTGTGATCTCCAGTGCCAGGGCTCGGTCTCCAGAGGCCCAGCTCTCCCTGGAGCTGGCAGCAGGCACGAGGCTGTGTGGGATGGGCTATCCCATCCCTCCTGCCCTGCCCTGCACTCCAGCCCTGCTCCCTCGTCCCTGCCAGGCCGCCGGGCTTTCATCGGGGTCGGCTTCATGGACCGAGGGGATGCCTTCGACTTCAACGTGGCCTTGCAGGACCATTTCAAGTGAGTTTGTGCCTCTCCCTGCTCCTCAGCTCCACTTTTGCCAGGTGTCCCCCCGGGAATGTTGCAGGAGTGGGCAGGTGTGGTGGGAAGAGCTGGAAACTCCCGTGTCCCTCCTCTCCCCTCTTTCCGCTGTTTCCCAGTCTCCATCAGCACTGTCCCAATCTGGGCTTCCCAGCCCCAAAACGGGCAAACTCCCTGATTTATTTCCCTTCTCTCACGTGCCACCTGCAAGGGGGTGGCCCTGAGGGACTGCTCCAGCTGCTGGAATAGTGGGGTTTGGGGAGGGCTGGCTCAGGATCCATGGGAACGGTTCCCGTGGTGCTGCCGCGTCAGGTGAGGTCTCGGATCACACCCGAAGCCTTTAAGGAGCTGCTGGCGGGCACAGGGGATGATCCTGAGCAGGATTTGTCTGGGGGAGCCTGGGGCTGCCTGCTGACGTCTCCTTTTCCACGGATTTAATTCCTGCAGGTGGGTGAGGCAGCAGAGCGAGCTGGCCCGGCAGGACCCGGATCAGGGACCCAAACTGGATCTGGGATTCAAGGAAGGCCAAACCATCAAACTCAACATCGCTGTGAGGAGCTTTTCCAGCTGATTCCAGCCTTTGGGTGGCACAGGAAAGCAGCGGCTTCTCCCCAAAACCCTCCTGCAGGAGGAATGCCGGAGCAGAGCCCTCCGGGATAACGCTGGGGGCAGGGCTTTGCAGGGGGTTGTGTTACAACTCCTGGTGCCAGAACCGGGTCTGGGGGATTTTGGGGTGAAAACCACTCTCGGTGTGACCCCTCTGGGTGCACCAGCAGTGGGATATCCCAGCACTGCGGGATCTTCTCCCCAGAATAACCCCGTGTGGGATCCACAGCCGGGAGGATTCGCTCCCCGGCTCTGGCTGTGAATGTGATCCCACCCAAACCCCCCCCTCTCCTTGCAGAACATGAAGAAAAAAGAAGGAGCCGCGGGGAACCCCAGACCGCGCCCCGCAGGGCCGGGGGGCCTGACCTTGCTGCCCCCTCCTCCCGGGGGCAGGGGCTGTGGGGAGCGGCCGCCCTGCCTGCCCGGCCCCGCCCGGCTCCCGGGAACGCCCATCACAGGTCTGTGGGCACTGGGAGCCCGCCAGGCTCCCGGGAATCCGTCAGGGCAGGGGGAACGTGGCAGTCAGGGCAGGATGTAACTCCCGGTGCTTGTTTTCTCTCTCCCCGACGCTCCCGGCAGACTCGGTGCTGTCCTGGCCTCAGCCCTCTGCTCCCGCTGCTCCCGCTGCTCCCGCTGCTGATGCCTGGGGAGACTTTGCCAAAGCTTCGGGGTGAGCCTCGAGGGGCTTGGGGTGGGATGGGGGTGCCCCAAATCCCGCTGGTTTTGATGGGAAACCCCGCTGGGGTGGGGGCACTGCTCCAGCCAGTCTCCACTCTGCGATTCAAAAGCAGCTCTGCCAGAGCCCCAGGAGTGTTTGGACAGCACTCCCAGGGACAGGGGGGTGTTTTGGGGTGTCCTGGGCAGGGCCAGGAGTGGGACTGGATGATCCTTGGGGGTCCCTTCCAGCTCAGGACGTTCCATGGTTCTGTGTGGTGCAGGTTCCCTGAGTTCAAGTCCATGGGCAGTTGTTGCTCCGGGATAAGTCTGGGGTGATCCTGGAGGAGCCATTTGCTGCCTGGATGCCTTTTCCAGGTCTAAATCCCCTTTTTCCCCTGGTTTTCTCTCTCTGCAGGTCGACTCCTAACCAGACTCAGGGGAACACTGGCTGGGTCCAGTTCTGAGCCCACGAGGGTACTGGGATCCTCGGGATTCCTTTGGGACCAAAGAAGCAGCTTCAGGACACCTCACTCCTGCCTTAAATCCTGCCTGGCATCAAAATGCTGGAATAAGTGCTGGAAAGAAACAGCCACGTGCCTTCAAACACTCCACACACCTGTGCCTGCTGCATCCAGGGCCTGGGATTGTCCCCCTGGACCGTGGGAGACCTTCTCCTTTGGGAAGAACCACCCGGTTCGTCCCCTCTGCTCCGTGACAAGAGGGTGCTCGGGATCTCCTCAGAGACTTTCTCCTGGTTTTTTTGGGCTGGATAAATCCTTCCCCGGGCAAGGAGCATCCTCCTGGAGACATCCCACCTCCCAGACCCGCACCAACGCCCGCCAAGATGCCGACCATCACCTTGGTGGTTTTCCTGAGCACTTACCTGGGATGTTGGGAAGCTCCAGCCGGGGTGTTTCCGTGCTGAAATCCCTCATTTCTTACTCTGGGAAGTTTGCTTTTACTCCTGCTCTCCTCTGAAGACAAGATTTTGTACTTTTTTCCGAGGACTTTTCACTGGGGACAGAACGGTCTCTTGGACAGAGCTGAGATTCCTCCTTAAACAAAGGAATATTTTCTTACCTATTTATACTGAGCCTTTTCCACGTACGAAATCCCACTCTTTTTTTGTTTGTTTGTTTGTTTGTTTGTTTTTATTCAGTGCCTTGGATTTTCCTTTTCCAACTGGCTGATGGGCATTTTGCTTTCAGAGCTTCTCCCCGGGCCTGGCAGCAAAGCCAGGTGAGGCTGTAGCTTCAGAGCCGACAATAAAACCCTTTGGAAGCCACCGTGGAATTTTTTCCTCCCCCCAACCAAACCCCCGAGGGGGGACTGGGATGGGCTTTTGTGATTCCCTGTCCTCGGCGGTGCCAAGGAAACGGGAATGGGAAGGGATTGGATGGGAAGCACAACACAACCTGTTGCTTAGCAGTGGTTGGCGGTTCGGGAGGACGCCGGGAGAGGGAGGTGAGGGAGGAAATGGGGGGAAAATGAGGGGTTTGGGGACAAACAGGCTCGGGGGGGGGGCGGGATTTGAGGCAGCTCCCGCTTGGCTGGAGGGATCCACGGCGAATAATCCTCAATCCCATCTGCCTGTTCCCGGTAATCCGGAGGAGAAAGGGCACTTTCCCTGGCGGGGGGGTTGGGAGAGAGGCTGGGAGACCCTCTGGAAAGCAGAGCGTGGCTTGGGATGGGATCCAGCCCTTGTTGGGGAGCAGGGATGTCTCCAGCCCCCCCCGGGGGAGGATTTCGGGCTCGGGTTGGGGATTTCCCATCACTTTTCCCTGCCAGGGTGAAAAATCCTAAATTACCCGGGAGGGTTAAAATTGCTGCTCCAGAGGCTCCGGCGCGGGGGCTCGTCCAGAATCCCGGCACATTCCCACCTCCCGGGGGAGGGTTTAAAGCCGCTTCACCCCTCGGCAACCCCGGCTCGCTCCTCCCCGGAGCTTTTCCTGCCGGAGCGAACCCCGCGGCGTTAATGAGCTTAATGAGCGCCGGGGCTTAACGAGGGGAGCGGCTGCCTCTTCCCGGGCAGCTCCATTCCCGGCTGGAATCTCCATCCCGCCGCCGAGACGGGACTTTCCCACCCATTTCGCCCGCGGGAAGCGCCGGGGGGTTGGTATCTGTTTATATTTCCCTTCATTTTCCTCTTTCTCGCCGAGAGCCCTCGGGGTGGGTTCGTTTCCAAAGGCCGGGAATGCCGAGGGATATTTTTTTGGAGGAGGATGGTGGAATGTTGGTGTTGGAGGCGTTGGGACCCCCCCAGGAAGAGGAGGGTCCCCGCTCGTGCCGTCACGCGGGGAGGGGACGGCGGGATTTCGGGCTCGTTCCGACCTCGCATCCGCTTTCCACTCCCAGGAAACGAGTGAAAACAGCCCGAAATCCCGGGAAAAGGGGAGTCGGGACAAAGAGGCCAAGCCGAGGGGGTGCCGAGGGCTCCTTGGATGGTCCATGAAGCCCGAGGCTGAGGTGGGGTCCCCGCCCACCCCCCTGCGGGGCGGGAGCGTGGGATGGGGAATGGGAATGGGAATGGGAATGGGAATGGCACCGGGAATGGCACCCGGGCAGCAGGGTTGGGATAAAGGGGCCTTTCGGGGTGGGATTTTGGGGTCGCGGCGGCGAATCCGGGCGGGTTTGGGGCGGCCAATACAAACGTGCGGCGGTTTTGGGATCAGGGAGGGGGAATCTGCAGCAGTTCGGGGGTTGTAACCGGGAATCTGCGGCTCGAGGATGAGGAACTGCAAACTTGCAGAGGGTTTGGGGTCACCAGCGGGAATTTGCGGGGATTTGGGGATCACAAGCGCGAATTTTGTGGCGGTTTTGGGATTGCAGCTGCAAATCTGCAGCGCTTTTGGGGTGGCAAACACAAAGTTTTAGTGATTTGGTGACCGCAGCTGGAAGTCTGCAGAGGTTTTGGGATCGTAAAAATGCAAATTCTGTGGCGGTTTTGGGATTGCAGCAGTAAATCTGCAGCGGCTTTGGGATCACAAACAGGGATTTTTAGTGATTTTTGGGATCGTAACTGTAAATCTGCAGCAGTTTTTGTGATTGTAGCTGGAAATCTGTAGAGTTTTTGGGATCACATTTGCAGATTTGTGACAGTTTTGTGATTGCAACGATAAAACTGCAGTGATTTTGCTGCCAGAAACAGGAATTTGCAGGAGTTTGGGGATAATAAATGAAAGTTTGGGACAGTTTTGTGATTGGAGCTCTAAATCAGCAGCACTTCTGTGATAGGAACTGCAAACCTGCGGCGGGTTTGGGATCACGGACAGGGATTTGTGGAGATTTGGGGATCACGAATGCAAAAGCTGTGGCAGTTTTGGGGTTGCAGCTGTAAATCCGCAGCGGTTCTGCCATCCCAAAGGGCATCCGTTGGCATGGCCGGGTTGGGGCAGGGAGGCAATTCCAGCCCGGGGGGGAGAGGTTCAAAATACCCCCCTTGAGGGCGTGGGGAAGGCACAGCCCCTTCCCGAGGGAGCAGAGCAGCCCCGGGGAGCGAAGGGGGCCGTGGCTGCATCCCGGGCTGGATCCCATCCGGCCCCGTCCCGCAGGGGCCATGTCCTCGCTGCTGTCCCTCCAGGAGGAGAACAGGATCCTGCAGCAGGAGCTGTCCCGCGTGGAGGATCTGCTGGCCCAGAGCCGGGCGGAGCGCGATGAGCTGGCCATCAAGTACAACGCCATCAGCGAGAGGGTGGGGCACCAAAACCTGCCTTTTGGAACCCCAAACCCACCTTTCTGACCCCAAACCACCCCTTTCGATCCCCAAATCCACTTTTGGAACCCCAAACCCGCCCTTTGGAACCCCAACCCACCCTTTGGAACGCCAAACCCGCCCTTTGGAACCCCAAACTCGTCCTTTGGAACCTCAAACGTGCCTTTGGTACCGCAAATCCAATTTTGGAACCCCAAACCCACCCTTCTGACCCCAAACCCACCCTTCTGACCCCAAACCCACCTTTCTGACCCCAAACCCACCATTTGGATGCCCCAATCCCACCTTTGGAACCCCAATCCCACTTTTGGAACCCCAAACCCATCTTTGGAACCCCAAACCCATCTTTGGAACCCCAAACCCACCCTTTGGAACCCCAAACCAGCCCTTCTGACCCCAAACCCACCCTTTGGAATCCCAAACCAGCCCTTCGAACCCCAAACCTGCCTTTGGAACCCCCAACCTGCCCTTCTGACCCAAACCCTCCCTTTGGATCCACAAACCCGCCCTTTTAACCCCAAACCAGCCCTTCTAACCCCAAACCCGTCCTTTGGAACCCCAAACCCACCCTTTTAACCCCAAACCCCAACCTTTTCTGACCCCAAACCCGCCTTTCTAACCCAGACCTCACCTTTCTAACCCCAAACCCGCCTTTTTATCCTCAACTCCCACTCTTTAACCCCCAACCCACCTTTTTTAATCCCCCTCCACCTTTTTAACCCCAAGCCCCCCTTTCCAGCCCCAAAATCAAGGCTGTACAACCCCGTCCCTCGGCATTCCCAGCTCCTGGTGTGCTGCTCCGGTGGGAATTGCGGTCCCAGCGTGTCCAGACCCGTCCTGGCCTGCCAGGGCTTGTCCCGTGGGATGCCCAAAGCATCCCCCTCCATCCCTGTTTTGTTGGTGCTGCTTTTCGGGAAGCAGCCCCTCCCCCCACCCCCGGTGCATTCCTTCACCAAGGAAACCGGGAATTCTAAAGGGCCCAGAGCGGCTCCTGGGAGACCCAAACTGAGGGGGTGTTGGAATTTTGGAGGAAATCCCTCTGGCTGAGCCCGGTGAGGTACAAAAACCCCTCAAGGCCAGGGAAATCTCAGGTTGTTCCCTCCCGCCCTTCATCCTTCCCACGAGCCGGGACGGGGCTTTGCCGAGCCCCCCGGCTGCACCTTGGGGTGGTTTTGAAAAGCACCCCCAAAACTTCTTATCCCTCCCTCCCTGTGCGTGCAGAGAGGGGGAAAGTGGAATTTGGTGGGGGAAGGTGGAATTTGGGGGGGAAGGAGGGATTTGGGGGGGAAGGTGGGATTTGGTGGGGGAAGGTGGAATTTGGGGGGGAAGGTGGGATTTGGGGGGGAAGGTGGGATTTGGTGGGGGAAGGTGGAATTTGGGGGGGGAAGGTGGAATTTGGGGGGGAAGGTGGAATTTGGCGGGGGAAGGTGGGATTTGGGGGGGGGGAAGGTGGGATTTGGGGGGGGGGAAGGTGGAATTTGGGGGGGGGGAAGGTGGAATTTGGGGGGGGGGAAGGTGGAATTTGGGAGGGAAGGTGGAATTTGGGGGGGGAAGGTGGAATTTGGCGGGGGAAGGTGGGATTTGGCGGGGGAAGGTGGAATTGGGGGGGAAGGTGGGATTTGGGGGTGCTTGGCTGTGTCTGTCCAGGATTTGCTGTGGGACCCCCCTGGCTTTTCTGGGATGCCCGGGGGAGCTCCGGGGGTGCCAGCCCTGTGTCCCACCCCTCTCCCAGCTGGAGCAATCCCTGCGGATGGAGGCGGGAGAGCGGGAAGCGGCCGAGAGCCGGAGCCTGGCGCAGCACAACATCGAGCTGCGGAGGCTGCTGGAGGAGGAACAAGCCGCCTACAAGCGGAAGCTCCAGGCCTACCAGGAGGGGCAGCAGAGACAGGCCCAGCTCGTGCAGAAACTCCAGGCCAAGGTAAATCCTCGCCGGGGGAGGAGCAGGGATAATCTGGGAGCCCCCCAGGGTGTTACCCCCCGCATTCCCCCGGCAGGTGCTGCAGTACAAGAAGAAATGCGGGGAAGTGGAGCAGCAGCTGCTGGAGAAGGCGACGGAGCTGGAGCAGGAGAGGCTGACGGTGAGGGAGGGGTCCAGGGGGGGTCTCCTGCCCCAAAAACACCCCAAATCGAGGTGGAGGCGAACGGGATGTTCCCCCAGATCCAGCTGGATGCCAGCGGCTCCCAGCCGGAGGAGGAGAGCAGCAACGAGCTGGAGAACGCCCTGATCCGGCTGGAAGAGGAGCAGCAGAGGTGAGTGGGATCCCTGGAGGGATGGGGGGATTCTCGGGGAGGTGGATGCTCCAGACACTGTGACCCCCCCCCCCCATTCCCGGAGCAGCAGAGGTGAGTGGGATCCCTGGGGAGGTTTGGGGATTCCCAGGAGGGGGGTCTCATCCATCCCCTCCATTCCTGGAGCAGCAGAGGTGAGTGGGATCCCTGGGGAGGTTTGGGGATTCCCAGAGGGATGCTCCAGCCATTCCCTCCTTTCTCATCCCAGGAGCAGCAGAGGTGAGTGGGATCCTTGGGAGTTGGGGGGGATTCCCAGGGGGATGCTCTGGCCATTCCACCCATCCCCGGAGCAGCAAAGGTGAGCGGGATCCCCGGGGCAGACGTGGGAATTCCATCCATCCATCCATCCATCCATCCATCCATCCATCCATCCATCCATCCATCCATCCATCCATCCATCCATCCATCCATCCCCGTGCCAGGAGCAGCAGAGCGGGGGTGCCCGGGGAGGTGTGGGCATTCCCGGTGGGATGCATCCCCGTGTCCCCCGTGGCAGGAGCAGCAGCCTGGTGCAGGTGAACTCCATGCTGAGGGAGCAGCTGGAACAGGCCAATGCTGCCAACGCCGCGCTGAGCGAGGACATCCGGAAGCTGACGGCGGACTGGGCGCGGACACGGGATGAGCTGGAGCAGAGGGAGGCCGAGTGGAGGCGCGAGGAGGAGGTCTGGGGGGCCCTGGGATGCGGGGGGAGGGTTAGGGGTCCATCAGGGAGGGATTTGAGGCAGAGGGATGTGGTGGTGAGGCTCGGAAAGGGATGAGGGATCACGGACGGGGATCTGGGACGTCTCGCAGGATGTTCCGTTTGGGAGTGTGGGGGATGTGGCACAGGATAGGAAGGGGATAAAATGCAGGGATGTGTCATGGAATGGGATGCAGAACCACTGGGAGGGAGGTGGGACCATGGGGGATGGGGCAAGGAAAATTTAGGGGTGCAGGGGAGGTGGCACGGGATGGGAAGGGAGTATGAGTCAGAGGGAAGCACCATGGGAAGTGTCCAGGAGCACCAGAAGGGATGCAGGGTCATGGGGGATGTCACATGGAGAATTTGGGAGTGCAGGGGATGTGGCTTGTGATGAGAAGGGGATATAATGCGGGGATGCCTCGTGGAATGGGATGCAGGACCACCAGGAGGGGTACAGGACCATGGGGGATGTTGCATGGAGAAGATTTTGGGGGTGTAGGGGATGGGGCTTGTGGGGGGAAGGGAATACCAGTCAGAGGGAAGCACCATGGAAAGTGTCCAGGGCCACCAGGAGGGATGAAGGCTCACGTGGGATGTTGCCTGGGGCAGAACTCGGGGATGGGACGTGTGGTGGGAAGGGGCTGTGAGGCAGGAAGACACAGGGATGCATCATGGAAAATGATACAGGACCACTGGCAGGGGTGTGGGGCCTGCACAGAGAAGAATGTGGGGTACAGGGGACGTGGGACACGATGGGAAGGGGATGCCAGGCAGGGGAATGTGTCCCCATCCCTCTCTGTGCCCAAGGGAATTGGGGAGGGGGAAGGCGGAGCTCTGCGGGGTGATGGACGTGGCCGGGGGGGGATATTTGGGAATTTGAGGAGCGTGGTGGGTCCCCCAGCTGGCACTGACCCCCCCCTCCACCCACCCACCCGCAGTCCTTCAACGCCTACTTCAGCACGGAGCACAGCCGGCTCCTCACCCTCTGGAGGCAGGTGGTGGCTTTCCGGCGGCACTTCGGGGACATGAAATCCAGCACCGAGAGGTCAGCGGGGCATCCCGGCCGAGGGGAATCCCTGGGGGTTCCCGAGGGCCTCCAACTTCCCCCCCGCATCTCCCCGCGCCACAGGGACCTGTCGGAGCTGGGGCACGAGGTGTCCCGGGCTGGCCGAGCCGCCCACGCCGCCTGCCTGAACCTGGGGGCCAACCTGCGGCTGGCCGAGAGCCAGGCGGGAGCGGCGCGGGAGCGGCAGGAGCTGCGGCTGGCACAGCTGGAGGAACAGCTGGCGGCTCGGCAGAGGGATGCCGACCTGGAGAAATCCGCCCTGGCAGCCAAGTAGGGAGGGGCTGGGGTGGGTTCCGGGGGGCTCCGGGGGTCGCTGAGGGGACCCGGAGCTTCCCGGCGTGTTGGGAGCAGGCTGGACGAGCTGACGGCGGCGCTGGAGCGGCGGCGCGGGGAGGACGAGGAGAAGGAGCGGGCGCTGCAGTCGCTGACCCTGCAGCTGCGGGAGCTGGTGGGCGCAGCTCGGGGGAGCTGGGTTTGATGGGGGGGAGAGGGGGGTGATCCAGGAGCGGCCGCTGATGCCCGGGGGTGTTTCCAGGAGGCCGCGCGTGCCCGGGAGCCGCCGCCGGAGGAGGTGCAGGCGCTGCGCTCGGAGCTGGAGCTGCTGCGCCACACCCTGCACGACGTCACCCAGGTGCTGGGGACAGCCCGGCCCTGCCCATGGCCCGGAGAGGCCCTCCCTGCCTCTGTTTTCCCTTTCCCGCCTCAGTTTCCTTAGCCCTTGACTCAGCGTCCCCCTCCCTGCCTCATTCTCCCCTTCCTTGGTTTCCCTTTCCTCCCCTGCCTCAGTTTCCCCCTTCCTTGACTCATGTTCTGCTTTCCTGCCTCAGTTTCCCCTCTCCCATCTCAGTTTTCCCATCCCTTGACTCTGGTTTCCCCTTTCCTTGACTCAATTTCTGCTTTCCTTGACAAAATTTCCCCTTTCCTTCACTCAGCCTCCCCTTCCTTCCCTACCTCAGTTTCCCCTTTCCCGCCTCAGTTTCCCCATCCCATGACTTCATTTCCCCCTTTCTGCTTCTCTTTTGCCTTCCCTTGACTCAGTTCCCCCTTCCCCGCTTCAGTTTCCCTTCCCTGCCTGCTCCCTTTCCCACCTCAGTTCCCATTTTTCCTGCCTGCGTTCCCGTTTTTCCCACCTCAGTTTCCCTTCTCCCACCTCAATTCCCATTTTTCCCGCCTCAGTTTCCCCTTTCCCGCCTCAGTTTCCCCTTTCCCGCCTCAGTTTCCCCTTTCCCGCCTCAGTTTCCCCTTTCCCGCCTCAGTTTCCCCTTTCCCGCCTCAGTTTCCCCTTTCCCGCCTCAGTTCCCCCTTTCCCACTCCAGTTTCCCTTCCCTTCCTGCTCCCTTTCCCTCCTCAGTTCCCGTTCCCCGCTCCCAGCCTGTCCGTGTCTCCCGCAGGCGGTCCTGGCCGATGACCCCTCGTCCCCCGCAGTGCCAGGCTCGGTGTCGCCGCCGTGTCCCCCCGTGTCCCCTCCCGCCAGTCCCGGTGCCGCCGCCGCCGCCGTTCGGTCCCGGCTGAGCCGGCGGCGGGCGGAGCTGCAGGTGAGCCGGGGACGAGGAGGAGGAGGAGGAGGAGGGAGAGGGCGAGGATGGTGCTGCGGGCTGAGCCCTTTCCCGGCCGCAGGAAGCGCGGAGCCAGGCGGAGGAGGGCCGGGAGGCGGCGGCGGGGCTGCGGCGGGAGCTGCGGGACAGCGAGGGGCGGCTGGAGGCGCTGGAGCAGCGGCTGGAGCAGCTCCGAGCGGAGACCGCAAACTGCCGGAGGGAGCGGGAGGAGGCGCTGCGGGAGGGACTCGGGCTGAGGACACGGAACGAGGAGCTGCGGAGGTACCGGGGAGGGAGGGAGGGATGGATGGATGATGGACGGCTGATGGACGGATGGATGATGGATGGACGGATGACAGAGGGATAGATGGAAGGATGGAGGGACGGATGGACAGATGGGTGTTCCCAGCTCCAGCCAGCCCAGCTGTGTCTGTGCCTGTGTGTCCATCTGTCCCTGTGCTTGTGTCCATGTGTCTTGTCTATCTGTCCCTGTCCATCCATCCATCTCTCCATCCCTACACATCTCTGTCCGTCTGTCCCTGCACATCCTTCCATTCTTGAGGCATCTTTCTTGACCCACCTGTGAACATCCCCCACCCATCCACCCTGTGTGTCCGTCTGTCTGTCCGTCCATCCATTCATCCATCCCCTGTGTACATCTGTCCATCCATGCATGCATCCATCTATCCATCCGCTCATCCATGACCATTTGTCCATCCATCCATCCATCCATCCATCCATCCATCCACCCATCCATCCACCCCGTGTCCATCTGTCCATCCACCCACCCTGTGTCTGTCCGTGCATCCGCCCCTCCGTGTCCGTGTCTCCGTCCATCTGCCCACACGTGTCCATCCATCTGCCCCGTGTCCGTGTGTCCGTCAGGGACCTGGAGCGGGCAGAGGCAGCACTGGCAGTGGAGCAGCAGCGAGCGGGGGCCCTGGAGCAGGAGCGGGTGCAGCTCCAGCGCCAGAACGAGGGGCTCGAGGATTCCCGGGATGAGGCTGCCCGGGATGCCCAGAGTGCCCGGGAGCAGCTGGAGCACAGGTGGGGGCTGGAGGGCACAGGTGAGTTCAGGGGGCACAAGTGAGTTCAGGGGGGCACAGATGAGTTTAGAGGGGCACAGGTGGGTTCAGGGGGGCACAGATGAGTTCAGGGGGGCACAGATGAGTTTAGAGGGGCACAGGTGGGTTCAGGGGGGCACAGGTGGGTTCAGGGGGCACAGATGAGTTCAGGGGGGCACAGATGGGTTCAGGGGGGCACGGGTGGGTTCAGGGGGCACAGGTGAGTTCAGGGGGGGCACGGGTGGGTGCTGGGTGGGGGTGGGCGCTGCAGTGTCCCCCTCCCCCAGGGGCTGCTCTTCTAGCCCAGTGGGTGCCCCAAAGCCCCCCGGGGTGGGTTCTGCCCCCCCGCAGTGGGTGCTGAGCCCTCGCTGCCCCCGTGGGTGCCCAGCCAGCGGCAGCTGGAGGAGCTGGAGGCGCAGCGGGCGGGGACGCGGCGGGAGCTGCTGGAGGCGCGGGAGGAGCTGAGCCGGGCGGAGCTGCAGGCGGAGCTGGCACGGGGAGAGCGGGACGCGCTGGCTGAGGCGCTGGGAAAGGTGGGAACCCCCGAATTCCAGCACCCCACAGGGGTCTGTCCCATTGCAGCGGGTGCCCCCCATGGATGCAGGTGCATCCCTATAAATAGAGGTGTCCCCCATGGATAGAGGTGCATCCCTATGGATAGAGGTGCATCCCTATGGATAGAGGTGCATCCCTGTGCAGTGGGTGAACTCCCATGGATGCAGGTGGCAGGAATGCCACATCTGCAAGCTGGTGTCCCCCATGCCCCAGGTGGCCCCTGTGCCTCAGTGACCCCATGCATGTTCTCCACACCTCCCAGTGACCCCTGACACCCTCCCACTGACCCCTAGTACCCTCCCCACCCCTCCCAGTCGCCCCTGGCAGCCTCCCAGTGCCCCCCATGCCCAGTTTCCCCCCGTTGCCCCCGTGCCCACGCGGTGCCCGCCGTGGCAGGCTCAGGGCAGCTGCGGGGAGCTGGCCCTGGCACAGCGGGCGGCGGAATCCGAGGAATGCCGGCTGCGGGACGCGCTGGCCAAGACCTCGGACCTGGCGTCGGGGCTGGCGCGGGAGAAGGCGGAGCTGTGCCGGCGGCTGGAGCGGCTGGAGCGGGAGCGGGAGCGGGGGCGGCTGCGGACGCGGGAGCTGCTGCGGGAGCTGGCCCAGCTCCGGGCACGCCTGGAGCGCGGGCGCCGCGCCGGGATCCTGGAGCGCCAGGGCCTGGAGCGGGCACGGAGCGCGGCCCTGGAGGGATCCCGGGGTGTGCGGGCGGAGCTGAGGGCGCTGCGCCAGGAGCACCTCCGGCTGCGCCAGCACCTGGCACAGGTGGGTATGGGGGACTGGGAGCGGCGGGGGGGTCCGTGAGGTGTGGCTGGTTATCCCTGTGCGGTAACTGGTGGTCCCTGAGGGGTAACTGGTGTGCCCCGTGGTGCAGCTGGGGATCTGTGAGGGGTAACTGCTTGTCCACAGAGGGGTAACTGGTGGGGGGTGTGTGCTAACTGGTGATCCACAGGGTGTAACTGGTGGTCCACGTGTGGTAGCTGGGACTCTGTAGGGGGTAACTGATGGTCCCGGTGGTCCCTGTGGGGTACCCATGGTACCCAGTGTTCCTGGTGTTCCCTGTGGTGTCCCCGGTGCTCCCTGTGGTACCCAGTGTTCCCTGTGGTGTCCTCAGTGGTCCCGGTAGTCCCAGAGTTCCTGGTGGTCCCAGGTGTTCCCTGTGGTGTCCCCGGTGGTCCCCGGTGTTCTCTGTGGTGTCCCCGGTGGTCCCTGGTGGTTCAGGTGGTCCCAGTGGTCCCGGTGCTCCCTGTTGGTACCCAGTGTTCCTGGCGGTGTCCCCGGTGGTGTCCCCAGTATTCCCGGTGCTCCCCTCGCTGTTCCCCTGGCACAGGCTCTGCAGGCTCAGGGCACGGCGGGCGAGGCTCTGGCGCGGGCACGGGCGGAGCAGGAGCAGCTGCGGGCGCAGCAGGAGCGGTTGAGCCGCACCCACGCCGAGCTGGCCCAGGACAGCGCCGGGCTGGCCGTGCAGCTCGCCATCGCCCACCGGCACGGCCACCACCGCGACAGGGAGGCCCAGGGGCTCAGGTGGGGCTGGGATGGGTGAGGGGGGCTGGGCTCAGGTGGGAGGGGGGAGTTCTGAAATCAGGTGGGTGCTGGGATGGATGGATGGATGGATGGATGGATAGATGGGAGGGTTCCAGGCTCGGGTGGGTGCTGGGGTGGGTGGAGGGGTCCAGGGTCAGGTGGGTGTTTGGGGGTCCAGGCTCAGGTGGGTGTTAGGGTGTGGATGTGGGTGCCAGGACAGCTCCCCCAGCCTGTCCTGGCAGCGTTCCTGGCGTTGCAGGTCGGAGAAGGAGGGGCTGGAGAGCAGCGTGTTCCAGCTGCAGGCACAGCTGGCCCAGCTCCAGACCCGTAACCAGCAGCTGGAGAGCGAGGCCCGGACGCTGCTCCAGGCCAAGGAGGCACTAGAGGGTGAGGGGGCCCAGCCACGGGGCTGTCCCACCACTCTGACCATCCCCATTCATCCTCCTCCCCATCCTCATCCTCAGCTGTCTCTATTTGTCCACATCCATCCCCATTCTCATCCATCTTCATCCTCATCCCCCTGTCTTCATTCATCCCCATCCATCCCCATTCCCATCCATCGTCATCCTCATTCCAGTCTTTGACTTCATTTCGATCTTCATCCCCATCCATCCTCATTACCATCCACCTTTATCCTCATCCCCACCCGTCTGTATCTTCATCATTATCCTCATCCCAACCTTCATCTTTGCCCCCACCCATCCAGAACTTCATCCTCATGCCAATCTTCATCCCCATCCATCTGCATCCGTCCCCGTCTTTATCCTCGTTCCCATCTATCCCCATCTTCATCCTCATTCCCATCCATACCCATCTTCACCTTCATCCTCTTCATCCTCAGCCCCATCTGCATCCTCAGCCCCATCTGCATCCTCAGCCCCATCTGCCTCCTCAGCCCCATCTGCCTGTCCCTACTGACTGGGGGTGTCCCCTCTGACTGGGGATGTCCCCTAAGGGCTGTCCCCTGGGGGGTGTCCCCACTGACTGAGAGGGGTGTCCCTTTTTATGGGAGGGGTTCCCATAAGGCTGGGGGGGTTGTCCCCACTGACAGTGTGTGGGGGTGTCCCCACTTATGGGGGGGTCTCCACTGACTTAGGGGGTCCCTACTGATCAGAGGGGTGGTCCCTACTGATGGGGGGGGTCCCCACTGATGGGGGGGTCCTCAATGATGGGGGGGGTCCCCACTGATGAAGAGTGTCCCCACCGATGGGGAGTGTCCCCTGGGGGTGTTCCCACTGATGGGGGGGGTCCCCACTGATGGATGGTGTCCCCACTGACCAGGAGTGTCCCCACTGACCCTTGAGTGGAGGGAGTGTCCCCATTTATGGGGGATTGTCTCCTGTGGGGTGTCCCCACTGACTGAGGGTGTCCTCCCTGACCGGGGATGTGTCCCTGATTATCTGTCGGGTGTCCCCCCCGTGTGGGGGTTGTCCCCTCGCTGTGGGGGTGTCCCCCCTGACTGGGGGTGTCCCCCCTGACTGGCTGTGCCCTCAGCCGAGCTGGGGGTGTCCCGGCAGGAGCGGGCGCAGGAGCTGCGGTGCCGGCGCCGGGCGGTGGCGGCGGCGGAGGCGGCGGCGGTGACAGTGGCCCTGCGGAGCGCCCGCGACTCCCACCGCGAGCAGCTGGAGCAGCTGCAGCGCCAGAAGGTGGGACCCGAGGGGGGCAAAGCGGGATTTAGGGGAGCGCTGCTGATTCCTGGGGTATGTTGGGGTGAGAATGTGGGTGATTTGGATTCTTGGGGTGTGATGGTGACTGCTGGGACGTGGTGGTGGTTGTGGGGGAGCAGTGCTGATTCTTGGGCTGAAATGGAGGTATCTGACGTGTGAGCTGATTCTTGGGGCACAACGGGGATTTTGGGGGTTTGCTGGTGATTTGGGGGAGGTTCTGGTGATTTGTGGGAGGTACTGGTGATTTTTGAGGTTCACTGGTGATTTGGGGAGGTTTGTTCATGATTTTTGGGGTTCCCTATTGATTTAGGAGCTTTGTTCATGATTTCTGTGGTTTGCTGGTAATATTGGGGTTCGCTGGTGATTTCTTGGGTTCATCAGTGATTTTTGGGGGTTGTTCATGATTTCTGGGGTTCCCTGGTGATTCTGGGGTTTGTTCATGATTGTTGGTGTTCCCTGGTGCTGTTGGGGCTCCCCGGTGATGGCTGGGGCTCCCTGGTGATCGCTGGGGCTCCCTGGTGCTGTTGGTGCTCCCTGGTGCTGTTGGTGCTCCCTGGTGATCGCTGGGGCTCCCTGGTGATCTCTGGGGCTCCCTGGTGATCTCTGGGGCTCCCTGCTGATGGCTGGGGCTCCCCGGTGCTGTCCCCAGGAGGAGCTGGAGGCCGAGCGGGGCCGGCTGATGCAGGAGCAGGATGAGTTGGTGGCCGAGCTGGCGGCGCTGCGGCAGCAGCACCAGAGCGAGAAGCAGCAGGTGGGTGTCCCCAGTGTTCCCCCAGCCCTGCCCCTGCCCTGTGCCCCCCTGGCTGAGCTGTGCCCCCCAGGCCCTGGCCCTGCAGGAGGAGGAGAGGGCGGCCCTGGCAGAGACGCTGGGCGGGCTCCAGCGGAGCCTGGACGAGGCCAAGGCCGAGCTGGAGCAGCAGCGGAGAGAGGCCACCACCCACCACGAGAAGGAGCAGGTGGGTTTGGGGGGCTCCTGGACCCCCCCCAGAGTGGCACAGAGCCCGGTGTGTGCCCCATTGCAAGCCCCATGCTGGGGTGTCCTCCCCTCATGGCAACCCCCAGTGCTGAAGTGTCCCCTCCCATTGGAGCCCCTGTGTCTGGGGGGCCCCCATGGCCCCCCCATTGTGTCCCCCCATGTCTGGGCACTCCCTACTGCAACCCCCCCATGCCTGGGTATCACCTGTGGCCCCCCATTGCAGCCCCCATGCCTGGGTATCCCTCCTACTGCCACCCCTCATACCTGAACTCCCCTTACTGCAGTCCCCCCATTCTGGGTATCCAGAGAGGATTGGGACCCCTCACCTGAGCCCCCCATGCCCCCCTCAGCCCCTATTGCAAACCCCCCTGCCTGAGTCACACCCCCAACACTGCAAGACCCCCTCAGTGACTCCTCTTCTTGCAGCCCCCCCCAGTTTCAAACCCCCCATCTCCCCATTGCATCCCCTCAGCGATGGGACTGCCCAGCTGTGGTGTCTGAGCCTGCTCACCCTGTCCCTGCCCCCTCCCCATTGCACCCCTTCTCTCTGTCCCCTTCCCCACTGCACCCCCTCCCTGGAACCTCCTCCCCATCTCACCCCCTTTCCATGTCCCCATTCCCACTGCACCCCTCTCTGTGTCCCCATTCCCACTGCACCCCTTTCCATGTCCCCATTCCCACTGCACCCCTTTCCATGTCCCCATCCCCATCTCACCCCCTCTCCGTGTCCCCATCGCCATTTCCCCGCCCCCCGGACCCCCCCATCGCCCCGTGGGCTCTCAGGATCGTGTCCCCCGCAGTCCCTGTCCTCGGAGCTGCTGTCGCTGCGGGCGCGGGCTGAGGAGGCGGCTCAGACCCACGAGCGGGAGGCGAGGACGCTCCGTGACCAGGCGGCAGCGGCGGCCCAGCAGAGGGACAGCGCCCTGCGGGAGGTGACCCCCTCCCCAGCCCCTGCCCGCCCCCAGCCCCGGTGCCCGCTGAGCTCTCCCTGTGCCCGCTGAGCTCTCCCGGTGCCCGCTGAGCTCCCCCGGTGCCCGCTGAGCTCTCCCGTTGCAGGCGGAGGAGGCTCGGGCACAGCTGAGGGTGGCGGCGGAGGCGAGGGCAGCCGGACGGCGGGAGCTGCTGGAAGCGCAGAGGGAGGCCCGGGAGAGCCGGGAGGGCCGGGATGCGGAGCGGAGGCAGGCGCAGGAGGCGCGGAGGGCCCTGGGGGATGAGGCCAGGGAGAAGGAGACCCTGCGGCGCTCCAACGAGGAGCTGCGGGCGGCTCTGCGCAGAGCGGAGGGGGAGCGCATCAGGTCAGGGCCGGGGGGGTAGGGGGGGCACAAAATGGGGGGATGGAGCACGTTGGAGGGTGATCCCCGGTGTGGGGGTGAGGATTGGGACTTGGGGATGCTCCGGTTGGGATAGGGCAATTGCTCCAGGTCTGGGTGACACGCAGGACAAGGGGATGGAAGTTGGGGGATGGGGAAATGCTCGGGATGAGGGGATGCTCGAGCTGAGAGGTGCAGGAGTTGGGGAAATGCTCGGGATGAGGGGAAGCCCGAGGTGGGAGGTGCAGGAGTTGGGGAAATGCTCGGAATGAGGGGAAGCCCGAGCTGGGAGGTGCAGGGGGGACGCAGCACCCTGGAGGGGGATCCCCGGGGTGGGGGTGAGGGTCAGGACACAGGGATGCTCCGGCTGGGATGGAGCAATTGCTCCAGGTCTGGATGCCACTCGGGACAAGGGGATGGAAGTCTGGGGATGGGGGGACACGATGGGGGGACATCCAGGATGGGGGGACACCCGGGATGGGGATAGTTTGGAGCGGGATGCTCGGGATGTGCCTGGCTCAGACAGGGCGATACTCAGGACGCTGCTGGGTCGGGGGGATGCTGGGACCCCCCGGGAGGTGCTTCCAGCCCCTGCTCCCGCTTCCCTCAGCCTGAAGCGCTCCGGGGAGGACAAGGAGCAGCGCCTGGCGCTGCTGGAGGCGGGGCGGGCGGCGGCAGAGCGGGAGGTGTCGGAGCTGCGGGCGGCGCTGCGGGACCTGGAGCGCGGCCGCCTCGACGCCCGCCGGGAGCTGCAGGAGCTGCGCCGCCAGGTCCGGGGGGAGGAGGAGGAAGAGGAGGGTTGTGAGGACCCCCCAAGCCATTCGGGATGTCCCCAAGACGCCCCCCATCCCTTCCCGGGCCAGGTGAAGGACCTGGACAGCGAGAACAGCAGGCGGAGCAGGGAGGTGGGGGAGCTCCAGGCGCGCGTGGCGCTGGAGGAGCAGCGGGAGGAGCGGAGCCGCCGCGAAGCCTTCGGCCTCAGGAGGAAGGTGGCGGAGAGCGAGGCCGGCACAGAGGCTGCCAGGAAGGAGGTGAGGGGTCCCCAAGGGTCCCCGTTGCCTGATGCTCCACATCCCAAAGTGTCCCTGTCCCCACCAGATGTGTGTCTAGAGGTGTCCCTGTCTGGTATCCCAAATCATCCCAATCACCCCATAACTGGTATCCCGTGTCCCTGAGCATCCCTGACACCCCACCATTCCATCCTCTGCATCCCTGCAGGTCCCTGTATCCCACTGCTCAATTCTTGGGGGGTCTCCTGTCACTCCATCCCCTCAGACTCCATCACCCTGTGCTCCATCCCTTGCATCCCCATCACCCTGTTGCTGTGTTCCCTGCATCCCTGAGGTCCCCCATTACTCCACTGCTCCATCCTCTGCATCCCTGGAGTTCCCTGTCACCCCATTGCTCCATCCCCTTCATCCTTGGGGTCCCCCATCACCCCACTGCACCATCTTCTGCATCCTTAGGGATCCCTCATCACCCCATCACTCCATCCCTTGGGGTCAAAATCACCTCACTGCTCTGTGCTCTGCATCCCCGGGGTCCCCCTTACCCCATTGCTCCATCCCCCTCATTCTTAGGGGTCTCCCATCCTTACCTGTCCCTCCCCCCGTGCTCCATCCCTCTCCCCATGATCCCTCCTCTCCCGCAGCTCCAGCAGCTCCAGCAGCGCCTGGCGGAGGCGGAGGAGGAATTCCGGCAGCGGGAGAAGGAGCTGGCGCGGAGCCTGGAGGAGGCTCGGGGCAACGAGAAGAAGCTGCTGGCGGATTCCCGGAACCTGCAGCTGAAGGTGGAGGCTGCGCGGGCCGAAGTGGGCGAGCTGAGCCTGCGGCTGAGCGCGGCCCAGGGCCGGGCCCAGGGGCTGGAGGCGGAGCTGGCCCGGGGCGAGGAGCTGCGCAGGGCGGCAGAGTCCCGGCTGGGCGGGCTCCAGGCGGCCCTGCGGAGAACCGTGGGCATGGTCCGGGCCCGGCCCGGCCCCCCGGCCCCCGGTGAGAGCCCCGGCGCTGAGGGCAGGGCTGGGGGAGAGGGGTGTGACCTGCGGGGGGCACTTGGTCACGGGGGTTACCCATCAATTGCCCCATTGCTCCATCCCCTGCTTCCTTGGGGTGTCCCATCGCTCCATCCCCTGCTTCCCTGGGGTGTCCCATCGCTCCATCCCCTCCATCCCTGCGGTCCCACATACCCTGTTATTCCACTTCCCTGGGGTGCCCCATCTCCCCACTGCTCCATCCCTGGGGATCCTCCATACCCAGTTACTCCATCCCCTGCTTCCTTGGAGTCTCCTGTTCCTCCATTCCCTGCATTCCCTGGGGTGCCCCATCACCCCATTGCTCCAACCCTGGGGGTCTCCCATACAACACTCACTGCTCCCTCCCCTGCATCACCAGCGTCCCACACATCCCACTGCTCCCTTCTCTGCATCCCTTGGCTCCCCAGATGCTCCGCAGGACCCCCTGCATCCTTGGGGTCCCCCATCCCCGCAATGCCCCATCCTGACATCCCTGGGGTCCCCCATATCCCACGGGCACCCCCCTCTGTGGTCCATCCCACCCCCCCTCGCTTCCTGCCCTGGGTGCTGCTCCCGCTGTCCCCATTGTCCCTGTTTGTCCCCTCCCAGGTGGGGTCCCAGAGGGGTCAGGAAGCCCCGGCTCCTCCCCGGACCCCGACCCCTCCTCCGATCCCGAGGCGGCGCGGGCGGCCCTGCGGGATTTCCTGCGGGAGCTGCAGGAGGCGCAGCGGGAGCGGGTACATCCCCCTTCTCCTCCCTCCCCACCCCCGTTATCCCCCAAATCCCCTTTCTCAGCCCCTTTCCGCCCCCAGGAGGAGCTGCGGGAGCAGGTCGGGAGCCTGGGCCGGCGCCTGGCGGAGGCGGAGCAGGATCGGGATAACGCCAATTCCCGGGCACAGCAGCTCCAGAAACTCATGGAAGAGAGCGAGGAAGGTGATGGGAGGGTTTTTTTGGGGGAGGAGATCCCCCCAGATGTTGAGATTTGGGGTGATTTGGCCCGTGCTGATCCCTTTTGGGGGAATCTGAGGCACGGAGAGGGTGATGGTGCTGCCCAGACGGGAGGATGGTCCCGGGGATTTCCCTCCCCATGGCCCCAAAATCCTGGGAAAATGGGTGCAAACTTCAGAAACCCCAGTAAAACTGGTACAACTGGGAAAACTCTCCCTGCATCTCCTGTGAACCCCAGTGGAGCTGGTAAAAACCTCCATATGTACCTCATAAACCCCAATAAAACGGGTAAAGCCCTCCTGGATCCCCCATAAACTCCAGTAAAACTGCTTAAAACCTTCCTACATCCCCTCTAAACCCCAATAAAATGGGCAAAACCCCTGTGCATTCCCCATAAACTGCAGTAAAACTGGTAAACTTCCCTATGGATCCCATGTAAATCCCAGTAAAACCGGGAAAGCTGCTGTGCAATCTCCATAAATCCCAATAAAATGGGTAAAACCCCTGTGCATCCCTCTCAGACCCCAGCAAACCCTCCCTAAACCCCAATAAAAATGGTAAAAGCCCCGTTCATCCCACATCCACCCCAACAAAACTGGGAAGTGCCCCGAGAAAACTTCATAAATCCCAATAAAGGGGGTAACCCCATCCCCCCGGAACCTCCTGTAAATCCCAGGAAAACTGGTAAACCCCACTGTGGATCCCCTGTAAATCCCAGGAAAACTGGTAAAACGCCCTTGTGCAGATGCTGTCAATCCCACTAAAATGGGTAAATCCCCTCTGCATTCCCAGTAAACCCCAGTAAAACCCCCTTTCCATCCCCCGTAACCCCCAGTAAACCCCCTGCAATTCCCATAACCCCCAGTAAACCCCCTGCAATTCCCATAACCCCCAGTAAAACTCCTCTGCATCCCCCAGACCCCCCAGTAAACCCCGTAACCCCCCCGGCTGCCCCATAAATCCCAGGAAAACCAGCAGACATCCCATTCCTGCCTGTTTTCCCGCTGAAGGGGGTTGGGGGCTGTGCCTTCTCAGGGCGCCGTGGGGACCTGAGCAGCTCCCAGGCCGCGCTCCTGCTCCAGGAGGAGACCCTGCGCCAATCCCAGCGGGAGCGCCGGGAGCTGCGGGACAAGGTGGCGGCGCTGGAGCGGAGCCTCCGAAATTCCCAGCGGGAATGCCGGGCGGCACAGGTGGGCACTGCCACAAACCTTCGTATCCAGGTGGGAATTCTGGGCGGCCCAGCTGGGCGCTCCCACATCACTTCCAAGCGGGAATGCTGTGGGCACTGCCAGGGGGGCCCGGCTGTGTGCCCGGCCCATCCCCGCTCCAGGCCGGCATTCCAGAGCTTTCCCTGCCCCCCAGGAGCGGCTGAGCGCTGCCCGGGCCGGGGGGGCCGAGCTCTTGGATGCCAAGAGGCGTCTGGAAGCGCTGGAGAGCCGGAGCTCCCGCCTGGAGCTGCAGCGGCGGGTGCTGGAGGGGGAGCTGGGCCGGGCCCGGCGGGCACTGGGAGAGAGGGAAGCGGAGGCCAAGGAGGCCAAAGAACGGGCGGAGCTGCTCCAGAAACAGGTGTGGCACTTTCCCAGGAATCCCAGAAACAGGTGTGGCACCATCCCGGGCAATCCCAGAAACAGCCTGCCCTGATCCCAGGAAATCCCACTGCCTGGGATGGTGCTTAATGAGTATAGTCCCCCCAGTTCCCCCTGAGCCCCCTCCCAGTCCCTCCAGTTCCTGCTCAGCTCCATCCCAGTCTCCTCAGTTTCCCCAGAATCCCCTCTCAGTTCCCTCCCAGTTCACTCTGTACTCCTTCCCAGTCCCTCCAGTTCCCCCCATGCCCCTTCCCAGTTCCCTCTGAACCTTTTCCAAGTCCCCCAGTTCCTCCTGACCCCCTCCCAGTTCCCCTTGTATCCCCTCCCCCAGCTCCCCCTGAACCCTTTCCCAGTTCCCCAGTTTCCCCCGAGCCCCCTCCCAGTCCCCCCAGTTCCCTCTGAACCCATTGCTGTGGTTTTGGGGTGCAGCTGACACAGAGAGAGCAGCGTTCCAGCACATTCCAGCTACTCGGTGCCCCGCTGGAGAGCGACTCCAAGGGGGATTCTCCGAGCTCTCCCTCCGTGTCCGATGGTTCCCTGCTCCAGGAGCGGCTCCAGCAGCTCCAGAGCGCCCTGACCGCCGGAGAGCTGGACCGGAGGGTGCTCCAGGTGGGACGGGCACCCCGGGGGGGACAGGGGGTGGGGGGACACGGAGGTGTCTCCACAGGGGATCTCGGGGGTGTCCTGGTGTCCCAGGAGGAGCTGGAGGTGGGGTGGACATTCCGGGGGCTGGAGCTGGGATGGATGTTCCTGGGGCTGGAGTTGGGATGGATGTTCCTGGGGCTGGAGGTGGGGTGGACATTCCGGGGGCTGGAGCTGGGATGGATGTTCGGGGGCTGGAGGTGGGATGGACGTTCCGGGGGCTGGAGTTGGGATTCACCCCGCGGTCCCGGCAGGACGGGCTGGAGGTGGGATGGATGTTCGGGGGCTGGAGCTGGGATTCACCCCGCGGTCCCGGCAGGACGGGCTGGAGGCGGCTCGGCGGGCGCTGGCGGAGGCGCGGCAGGAGAAGGGAATGCTGCGGGAGCAGCTGCAGGGAATGCGGGAGCAGCGGGAGGAGCTGCAGCGCTCCAAGGACCGGCTGGAGGAACAGCTCCGGCTGCGGGTGAGGGGGGACCCCAATTCCATGACCTTTGACCCCGGGCAGGACCCTCTCAGCACCCCCTGCACCCCCCGGCATCAGCTCCCAACCCCCTCTTGCCCCCCGTGCAACCCTTTCTACATTATAATATAATATAATATAATATAATATAATATAATATAATATAATATAATATAATATAATATATACAGTATATATCATATAGTAAAAGGATATACATTTATTTTTATATATTTATATACGTATATATTTATAGATATAATTATATATATTTATATTTATACTATAAACATATATAGTATATATTATGTATAATATACAAAAGTACATATATTTTTATATTTTTATATTTTTATATTTTTATATTTTTATATTTTTATATTTTTAATGTACATTACATAGATAATGAATACATCACATGTATACATACATAGTATATATTATGTATAATACACAAAAGTATATAAGTATATAATGAATAAATAAATATGTAATAAATATATAGCATATGCTATATACTGTATAATATCTATGCACATATGTATTTTCTGGATTTATATACATTTTAGTATATTATACATTATTATATAATATACAATTCTATATGATATATATATATAATATATGATATATGATATATTATATAATAGTACATATATATTATACTACATAATATGTAATATACATATATACTACATAATGCATATTATATGTATTATGTACATATAATGTATGTAATGTAAATTCTATATATATTGTTATTTAATTATATTTACTATTATATACTATATTATAATATATATTATATATTTTAATCATATTATTATATATTATACATTACATATACATTATATATTATGCATATACATTTTATGCATATTATGATATAATTATTTATCCCAGTCCATACCATATATGCTCTATGCTCTATAATATATTACAGGGATTGTATCCCTTTTACCCGTTATACACAATATATGTTGTACAGCAATAGCTAACGATAATTTTTTCCAGGTTTACGGATGGTTGTCAATGTTCTGTCCATGCTCCAATCCCTGTTCCCGCTGTGTTTTGTCCGCAGGTGCCGCGGGAGCAGCCGGAGGCTCGGGATGAGTCCCTGCGGCTCTCGGCGGGGCTGGATCGGTCCCTGGGCAAAGCCGAGCGGGAATTGGCCGAGGCTCGGACGCGGATCCGGGACCTGCGGGTGGGTCACCCTGCCCTGGAAAAACCCCATCCCAGGGACTGGAGCAGGACGGGCTGGGCGGCTCCTTAGGGAGCTCATCCCGGTGGGAAGGATGCTGGGGGTGGCACTGGGGTGGCACTGGGCTCATCCCAATTCGGGAATGATGCTGGGGGTGGCACTGGGCTCATCCCAGTTTGGGAAGGATGCTGGGGGTGGCACTGGGGTGGCACTGGGCTCATCCCAATTCGGGAATGATGCTGGGGGTGGCACTGGGCTCATCTCAGTTTGGGAATGCTGCTGGGGGTGGCACTGGGATGGCACTGGTCTTGTTTTTGGGGTGCTTCCCAGCTCACATGGATGCTGGGGCTGGCACTGGGAGGGAGCTGGGCTCGTTCCAGCTTGAAAGGAGGTGCTGGTGCTTGTACTGGGATGGGGGTGGGTTCATCCCAGCTGGAAGGAGATGCTGGTTGATACTGGGATGGCACTGGGATGGCATTGGGTTCATCCCAGCTGGAAGGACATGTTGGTTGGCACTGGGATGGCACTGGGATGGCATTGGGTTCATCCCAGCTGGAAGGAAGGTGCTGGTTGGTACTGGTTGGGAGTTTGCTGAGCAGCTTTTAGGGCTCATCCGTTCCTGGTGGGATGCTGGTGCTTGTACTGGGATAGGGATGTTTATGGGGCACTTCCCAGCACTGGGAGACACTGGAGCTGGTACTGGGATGGCACTGGGCTCTTCCTTGGGCTCATCCCATCTTTGGGAGATGCTGATCCTTGCACTGGGATGGCACTGGGTTCATCCCAGATTGAAGGGACATGCTGGTACCAGGATGGCCCTGGGCTCTCCTGGGGCTCATCCCAGTTGGGAGACACCGGAGCTGGTACTGGGATGGCACTGGGCTCTTCCCTGGGCTCATCCCATTTTGGGAAGGCGCTGTGCCTGCTCTGGGGGGGGTGCTGGGCTATGTTTGGGGTGCTGGGCTGTGTTTGGGGTGCTGGGCTGTGTTTGGGGTGCTGGGCTGTGTTTGGGGTGCCTTGCCCAGTTTTTGGGATGCTGTCCAGGCGCAGGTGTCGGTGCTGGAGCTCCGCTCTGCTCCCGGCGCGGGATCGTCCCCGGAGCTGCAGCGGGAGCTGGAGCGGCTGCGGATCGGCCCCAGCCTGGAGGAGCAGGTGAGGGGGGACCCCCGGGGGGGACTCTGTGCCCTCCTCCCTCCCTCCAACCTCTCCCCATTCCCGGCAGATCGCACTGCTGAAGGAGCAGGAGCTCCAGCGTCATCCCCCTGGGATTTAGGGACATCCCGGGACACCCGCAGGGACCGGCACGGCCCGTGGATGAGGGGGATCCTTCCCCATCCCAAATCCACAGCAGACACTGGCACAACTCATCCCATGGATGTGGGGGATCCATCCCCATCCCAAATCCACAGCAGACACTGGCACAACTCATCCCATGGATGTGGGGGATCCATCCCCATCCCAAATCCACAGCAGACACTGGCACAACTCATCCCATGGATGTGGGGGATCCATCCCCATCCCAAATCCACAGCAGACACTGGCACAACTCATCCCATGGATGTGGGGGATCCATCCCCATCCCAAATCCACAGCAGACACTGGCACAACTCATCCCATGGATGTGGGGGATCCATCCCCATCCCAAATCCACAGCAGGGATCAGCACACCTCATCCCATGGATGTGGGGGATCCATCCCATCCCTGCTCCCAAAATCCACAGCAGGGATCAGCACAGCTCATTCCATGGATGTGGGGGATCCATCCCATCCCAAATCCACAGCAGACACAGGCACAACTCATCCCATGGATGTGGGGGATCCATCCCATCCCTGCTCCAAACCCACCGTGATTTTTGCCTCAAACAGCTGCACTTTTCCAACAGGACGACCAAACTTGTCTATTTTTGATACAATTCGGGGACTCTTGGATGGTTTTCCCATTTTCCTATTGCTTTTTTTTTAACAAATATTCCCTCTTTTTAGTGCTGGAAGAACCACCTGGTTTATTCCCGGCCCTCCAAGCCCCACCACTCACAACATCCAATTTTTCCCTCTTTTTCTAACCCCAAACTCCCCGGATTGATGTTTTTGAAGGCTTTTTTAGAAAATAGTGGAATTTTTTTTTAATGGCTATTTTTGGAATTGGGGGGGTTTTTACTGGTGCTACTGGGAAGCTGGAGGCTGGAAAACCCACTGGAATCCCCCATCCTTGGCATTCCTGGCACGAATAAACATGGATAAATCCAAACTGGGAGCTCCAAAGGGATTTTTTTTTGGGGGGGGGAAGGTGGCGATTTGGGATGTCCAAATGTGGGGCTGGGTGGGGCAGCGGGGTTGAGTCAGGTCCCTAAATAATAATAATAATAATAATAATAATAATAATAATAATACAGAATCAATGATAAGAAGTAGTAATAAATAGCAAGTGATAATAGGAACTTCCCCTATAGGTGGGAAATACACCCTATTGGATGGGAGATGCACCCTATAAGTGGGAGATACACCCTATAAAGGGGAGATACACCCTATAAAGGGGAGATACACCCTATAAAGGGGAGATACACCCTATAAAGGGGAGATACACCCTATAAAGGGGAGATACACCCTATAAAGGGGAAATGCACCCTATAATGGGGAAATGCACCCTATAAAGGGGAAATGCACCCTACAGAGGGGAAATGCAACTTCTAGAGGGGAAATTCCCCCTACAGATGACAGAGATTCCCTATAAACTGGACACAGAGTCCCTCCAAGAGATACAAGTCCTGTAGGAGACACTCCCTGTGAATGAGAGCAGCTCACTCAACAGTGTCCCAGAGCTGCACCCTAAAGAGGGGACAGAGCTGGGGTCCTGTGGGTGACACAAACCCCACAGACCAGAGACACACACTGGGCACCAGAGACCCTACAGAGACACCCCCAGCACGGGAGCAAATCCTAGAGAGGAGACAAACACCCTGGAGAGCAGAGAAACACCCCATGGGCAAGACGTGTGGGCTTCAGAGGAGAGAGACAGCCTGTCAGCAAGAGGGAAACCCTATATATGAGAGACACCCCATAGGCAAGAGCTGCACCCCACACACAAAGTGGACAGGCTGTGGATTAAAGTCACACCCTACAGACAAGAGATCCACATCATATAGGAGAGCTGCACCCTGCAGAAAAGGGACACAGGCTGTGTGGAAGTGATACACCCTATATGTGTGGTACACCCTATATGTGAGATACACCCTATATATGTGAGATACACCCTATATATGTGGGATACACCCTATATATGTGAGATATATCCTATATATGTGAGATATATCCTATATATGTGAGATACACCCTATATATGTGAGATACACCCTATATATGTGATACACCCTATATATGTGAGATACACCCTATATATATGAGATACAGCCTGTATATGTGTGATACACCCTATATATGAGCTGCACCCTATACATGTGAGATATGCCCTATATATGAGATACACCCTATATATGGGTGATACACCATATATATGAGATACACCCTATATATATAAGATACACCCTATATGTAAGATACACCCTATATATGAGATACACCCTATACGATTTCCTATAAGGAACCTGTAGAAACTCCACCCCAAACCCCCGCAGCCCACCCTGTCTCCTAGATGGGAATCACCCCCCAACCTCCCCCCCTTCTCTAGGGGCCCTGAGCCCCAAACACCCTGAGACCCCAGGAGAGACCCACCCACCCACGGTGCTTTCTGTAGGGGAACCACCCCAACCCCAACCCCTTCATCATCCAGAACTCCCAGCACTGACCCCAAACACGTTTATCCCGTGGTCTTTCTATAAGACCCCCCCAAATCAAGATCCCTCCAAATAACCCCCCCACATTACCCCAGCTCCATATCCCCCCCAAATCATCCCAAAATAACCATTTAACACCCCTCAAAACCCTTTATTGTCTATAACTCCCAGAACTGACCCCAAACACTTTTATCCTGTGCTCTTTCTATAAGACCCCCTCAAATTAAGACCCTTCCCAAATTACCCCCCACTGCTCCATATTCCCCCCCAAACCATCCCAAAATAACCATTTTACACCCCCAAAATCCCCTTTGACGTCCAGAACTCCCAGAATTGACCCTAAAATCTTTTATCCTGTGCTTTTTTTCTATAAGATCCCAACAAATTACTCCCCCCTGCTCCACATCCTCCCCAAACCCACCCCAAAATAACCATTTTACACCCCCAATCCACCCTTTATTGTCTATAACTCCCCAAATTGACCCCAAACAACTCTGTAGTGAACACTTTCTATAAGACCCCCCAAATTAAAGTCCCCCACTGCTCCACATTCCCCCAAACCCACCCCAAAATCAACTATTTTACACCCCCAACCCCCCCTTTATTGTCTATAACTCCCCAAATTGACCCCAAACGCATCTTTACTGAATATCTTCTATAAAGACTCACCCTAATTACAACCTCCCCAAATTAAGACCCCCAACCTTGCACCATATCCCCCCAACCCATCCCAAAATAACCATTTTACACCCCCAATATCCCCTTTAATGTCCAGAACTCCCAGAATTGACCCTAAAATCTTTTTTATATAAGACCCCTCCAAATTACTCCCCTGCTGCTCCACATGCCCCCCAAACCCACCCCCAAATCAACCATTTCAACCCCCCCAAATCCCTCCTCGCAACCCTTCCTCCTTCAAATCACCGGAACCCCCCACGCCCCAAAAAACCCGGGAATCCTCCCCAAAAAAACGAGCCGGGAGCCGCAGTTGGTGTGGGATCGTCTCTGTAGAAAACCCCGGGGCCAAACCCCGCCCCTTTTCCAATACAATAAAAGAAAGTCATAAAAAATAATAAATCCCCCCCTTCTGTGTGGTTTGTTTTTGGAGGGGGGGGAGGAGTTAATTCTTTTTTTTTTTTTTTCCGCGCACAAAAAAAGAAAACAAACAAACAAAAAAAACGGTGGGAAAAGGCTCTTTCCTCCCGCGGGTCGCGGAAAAACCACGGCCAGGGATGCGGAGCGGGATGGGGGGGACGGGATGCGGGTGGGGAGGGGCGGGACGCGGGTGGGGATGGACGCGGGTGGGAAGGGGGTCCCCCCGCTCAGCAGCCACCGCAGCTGCGGGCGCAGGAGGCACCCACGGTCTGGCAGAGCCCACTCGTGGCCATCACCCCGCACTTGGAGAACTTGTCCCGGCACAGGTCGGCTGTGGGAACACAGGGATCAGCCCGGGAAAACCGGGACACGAGGCAAAGGAACCGCCCCTGATGGGGGTGGGAACGGGGGGATGATGGTGGGGGACGATCCCCCCCACCCCAAAATAGGAGTCTGAGCTCAGGGATGGGCAGAGACTGGCATGGCTCGTCCCGTGGGGAAGAGGGAGCCATCCCCTTCCCCATTCCATCCCCATTCCATCCCCATTCCATCCCCATCCCATCCCATCCCCATCCTCTTCTCCATCCCCATCCCAACCCCATCCCCTCTCCATCCCCATCCCCATGCTATCCCCATCCTATCCCCAACCCTATCCCCCTCCTCATCCCCATCTCCATCCTCATCCCAAAATCCACAGCTCATCCCATGGGGGAGGGGGATCCATCCCTATCCCTGCTCCCAAAATCCCCAGCAGGGACCACCACAGCCCATCCCACGGAGGAGGGAAATCCACCCCCCATCCCAAAAACCACAGCCCATCCCATGGATGAGGAGGGTCCATTCTCATCCCCATCTCCATCCCAAAAACTACAGCTCATCCCATGGGGAACGAGGATCCATTCTCATCCCTATCCCAAAAACCACAGCCCATCCCATGGATGAGGAGGATCCATCCCCATACCAAAATGCACATCTCACCCCCTGGAGGAGGTGGATCCATCCCAAATTCCACATCTCACCCCCCGGGGGGGGGGGATCCATCCCTATCCCTGCTCCCCAAATCCACAGCGCACTCCGCGGGAGCTGCTGGAGCAGCTTGGATGGCCCAGCGGGATTTTCCCTTGCTATAATTCCCGGGAAAAGGGGTGCCCCGGGCAGGGACGATGCCGATTGTTCGGGATCCCCCCTCACCTCGCAGCAGCTCCTCGTGGGCGCACACGGTGCGGACACAAATCTCCTTGTTGATGACGTAAACCCGGCGCAGGCTGGATTGGGAACGGGATAAAACCCATGGAGGGGGTCGGGAGAAAGCAGGGGGGGATTCCCGACCTGTCGGGGTGGGGTGGGGGGGTCAGGGAAGGGTTCCCCCCCTCCCCTCTCACCTGTAGAAGCAGATCTCGTTCAGGCACTGCTTGCAGGGCTTGTGCACCGAGTAGAGCCGCGTGCAGGGATACTGCTCCTCCCGGCAATCTGCGGGAAAACCGCCCGGGAATTCCCCGCACAGGGGCCCGAGCGCCTCCCCCACAGCCCGCCCCAAAACCCGCACATCCCGCTCCGGAGGGGCTGCAAGGCAGGATGAGCCCCCCTCCCCACGCGGGATCGACACTCACCGAGGGGTCCCGGCTCCGTGGGCTCGGTCTCGGGGGCAGCAGCTGAGGGGGCAGAGGGGGGAGGAGGAAATTTAGGGATGGAGCAAAAGGATCTCAGCGGCCTTTCCCTGGATTTTAGGGCGGGAGTGTCCTGGTGTGGGCACGTGGTGGGGGGGCAGAACCGGGATAAGGGAACGGGGAAGGGGGAGACCCCTCGGTCTTGGGATTGAGGGGGGCAGGGGGGCTGTCACCCACCTGTAGGGCTGTCACCCACCTGAGGGGACTGTCACCTACCTTGGGGGGTTGTCACCCACCTGAGGGGGCTGTCACCCACCTGTAGGGCTGTCACCCACCTGAGGGGACTGTCACCCACCTGAGGGGACTGTCACCCACCTGTAGGGCTGTCACCCACCTGAGGGGACTGTCACCCACCCCCAGGGCTGTCACCCACCTGAGGGGACTGTCACCCACCTGTAGGGCTGTCACCCACCTGAGGGGACTGTCACCCACCTGTAGGGCTGTCACCCACCTGAGGGGACTGTCACCCACCTGGGGTCGGGGCCGGCACGGTTTCCTGCTGGGATTGCTGCTGGGATTGGTACCGGAACTGCTCCTCGGGGGCGCGCGGGGTGACATCTGCCAGCACAGACACACAGCAGGGGCATCCCAAAACATTCCCGCCCCATCCCGCCCCCCTGGCACCCCCCTCACCCTCCCCCTTCCTCCCCGAGGATCACTCACCGTGGTAGTCGTAGTAATCCTGAATTTCTGGGGAATAAAACGAAACCAGAGGCTGAGGGGGGGGAGGGGATTTTAGGGAGAAAACTCAGCCCATCCGGGCCGGGGCTGGGCCAGGAGCTCCCTAAAATGTGGGTGGGAGCGATGGGAAAACAGCTCTGGACGTCCCAGGGATGACCTGGGAACATCCACCAGGTGTGTGTGGGGATTAATAAAGGTTTAATTAATAATTGCCATCACCAGGGAGGGGAGGGGAAGGGGAAGGGGTTACCTGGTTGGGAATTTAAGGGGCGGGAAAAAAGGGATGGAGCGGAATGAAAAAAGGGATCAGGGTGAGGGGTGTTTGGCCAGAGAAAGCAGAAAATGAAAGGGATCAAAAGCATTCCCAGTGCAGGGAGCTCTCACCTGATTGCTGGTCGTACTGGGAATACTGGACTGGCTCGGGATAGGTGATTCCCTCAAACCTGCTGTACTGTCCCTGCACCAGGAGCGCTGCTGGGACACGGGGGGGTCACCAGGGGGGGGAATTTGGGATTCCCCACTCCCCAAATCCCTCCCCTTTGCCCTCTGGGTCCCGGGGAAGGGCAGGGAGAGGGAAGTGGCTGCTCGGGAAGGGAGGAGCAGCAGCAGCCCAGGATTCCTGCACCATCCATCTGGGGCTGATCCCATGGGATCCACGGTCCTGGAGAAGGGTCCAGCACCCACTGACCCCAGAGATGCTCCTGACACAGATGGAACCCCTGCATCCCACCGGGAACCCACCCTGCCATGGATCCAGGGGGAAAATGGGATCAAAATCCAGCCTGGATGAGTTGGAGGGATCAGAATGTTGGGAGGGGGGATAGGATCATTCCCATCTCCATCCTTATCCCTATCCCCATCCCCATGGATGGCAGGGATCCATCCCTGGACACAGGGACCCCTCCATGGACACAGGGACCCATCCCTGGATACAGGGATCCATCCATGGATACAGGGATCCATCCCTGGACACAGGGATCATTCCCAACCCTATGGATGGCAGAGATTCATCCATGGACACAGGGACCTATCCATGGACACAGGAACCCATCCCTGGACACAGGGGTCATTCCCAACCCTATGGATGGCAGGGACCCATCCCTGGACACAGGGATCCATCCATGGATACAGGGATCATCCCCATCCCTATGGATGGCAGGGAGGGATCATTCCCACCCCTATCCATCCCTGGACACAGGGATCCACCCATCCCATCCCATCCCGGTGCCAGGAGCATCCCTGAGCTGGGAATGATGGGCTTTCCCTCCCCTCCCCCCTTCCCTTGGCTCTGGAATGTTTTCCACGTGTGCCTGGCTTTGTTTCACCCCCAGTTTTCCAGCTCCATCCCCTCCCTCCCCGTTCCCATCCCATTTTTCCAGGCCCCCCGGGGGTTCCAAATCTCCTTTTCCCGGGTTTTATCCCAAAGTGCCAATTCTGTGCCACCTCCAGGAGGTGCCGGAGCCCTCCTGGCCCCCAACTCTGAGCCATTCCCGGCCTAAATATACAGAATTTGGGGTTGATTTTTGGGAATAACAGGTCATTGTCCCTTTGGGAGTGGTGACACCTCCTGCTTGTCCCCCAGACTGTGCTTTGGGACCAAAAAATCCTCCCTTTGCACCCTAAAAAAGGGATTTTGGAGGCTCAAAAGGGAGGTTTTGGTCCCCAAAATGGGACTCTGAGAGCTCAAAAGGAGGTTTTGGGACAAAAAAAAATGAGCATTTGGGCCCATAAATAAAGATTTGGCCTCAAAATCCAGGGCTTTGGAATATCCAAACCCGACCTGGGGCTTTCCAAGTGGGGCTTTTGGGCCTCAAAAAGGGTGTTGAAGACTTAAAAATTGAGGTTTGTACCCTAAAAGTGGGGTTTTCAACCACAGAATCAAAGCTTTGGACTCCAGAAATGAGGATTTGGGACCTAAAAATGAGGCTTTAGGACCTAAAAATAAGGTTTTTAGCTCTAAAAGTGGGGTTTAGACCCCAAAAGTGAGGGTTTAGATCCCAAAAATGAGGGTTTAGATCCCAGAAATGAAGGTTTGGGCCCTCCAAGACGGGTCCTGGAGTTTAAAAATGAGGGGCTGGGTGGTAAAAATGGGGCTGTGGAGCTGGAAAACGAGGATTGGGATCATGGAATAACACAACTGATCCTGGAGAGGGGACACTCACCTGGCAGCCACAGCACGAGGAGCCCCGTCCCTCTCATCCTGATGGAACCCTGGAGGAGTCTGGGAAGAGAGGGAATACCGAGGGATCAGGGGAGAGTGTGCCAGCAGGGCCCAGAGTGGAGGTTTGGGGCTCCTTTCCCGGGATTTCCCATCCAATTCCTTGGGAAAGGGATTGTTCCAGGGGTTCCCGTTCTGGGAAACGCAGAGTTGGCTCGGGTGGATCCGAAGGGGTGTGGAGAGTTGAGGGGGAAAAATTGGGATTTTATGGAAAAGCCCAGCCTGGGCTTTGGCAGCCACGGGCACTCCTGCTTTCCTGGAGTTTTCCAGGCCTGCTCTTCCTGGCAGGAAGATGGGCCAAAGTTGGGAAGAGCTGGGATGGCAGGAATGGGACCGCCTTGCCCCTCATCCCGAGCCAGATCCAAGGGGAAAACTGAGAAGAACAGAGAAATCCTCCCCAAAAACATCCCAGATCCTGGTGGGAATGTGGCTCCAGGCCTGGCACACTGGGAAGGGGGGGGCAGTGGGACTGGAGGGACCATCAGCTTCCAGGGATCCCATCCTGGCCATCACCAGGCTGGCACATTCCAGGGATCCCATCCTGGCCATCAAAGGAATGTGGCACATTCCAGGGATCCCATCCTGGCCATCAAAGGAATGTGGCACATTCCAGGGATCCCATCCTGGCCATCACCAGGCTGGCACATTCCAGGGATCCCATCCTGGCCATCACCAGGCTGGCACATTCCAGGGATCCCATCCTGGCCATCACCAGGCTGGCACATTCCAGGGATCCCATCCTGGCCATCACCAGGCTGGCACATTCCACAGACCAGGTCTTGCCCCATCCCAATAATTCTGTCCCATAAAACGTTCCTGCCCCCATGTCCTCACTGCCACCCCAGTCCAGCCCCTTCCTGGGACCAACAGCCCCAGCTCCTGCCCCAAACCCAGAGCTGTGTCCCAAAAATCCCTCCTGGCCATCGTGTCCTCTCCGGCACCTTTAGGGACCGTGTCCTGCCTCAATCCCAGAGTCATCTCCCAAAAACCCCTGAGGGTCACCACGTCCTCCAGATAGACCAAGAGCAGCATCCTCTGGGGATCCCACCCTCACCACCTCCCAAGGGCAGCACCTTCCAGGGATTCCTCCTGCCCCAGGCCCAGAGGGTGGAGCTTTTGGTCCCCACGTCCCCAGGGCCACCCTGAGGCACCTTCCAGGGGCTGCGTTGTCACCGTGACCAAAGCACAGCCTCTCGTGGCCACCACGTCCCCCCCTGACCCACCCCAGGCCCCACAATTCCCTCCACACCCGGCTCAAGGCCCTGGAGATGTTGGGAAGCAGCTCCCAGACCCTTCCCAGCCTCGGGGAACCCCCAGGGTTGGTCCCCACGGAGCTGGGACGAGGTGACCCCTCAGCCCTGGGGGTGCCGAGGAAGCACCCACGGCCCCCCCATCACCACCCCAGGGGGGCCCCTTGGTGGCACTCGGGGACCCTGCTTGTCCCCCCCTGCTTCCCATGGGCCAGCAAGGCCCAGCTGTGGGTTTAGCCAGGGCTGAAGGAGCGCTGGGATAACTGGGATAACTGGGATAACGGGGATGGAGGGTGGATGGGCGGGATCAGCGCAGCTCTGGAGGCTTTGCCGGGCCCTGGGGCTGCTGGCAGAGCTTGGCTGTGGGACAGTGGCCAGGGGGGACCCAGAGGGGCTGGAGATGCCCAGCCTGGCCTTTGCTGCTTCTGCAGGTGCCAGAATCCCATGGGATTCCAGCACCGACATCCTGGGGCTCCAAAACCCCCTGATCCAGGGCCTGTATCGCAGCAGGAGAGCTGGGCAAGGCTGCTGGGTGGATGGATGGATGGATGGATGGATGATGGATGGATGGATGATGGATGGATGGATGGATGGATGGATGGATGGATGATGGATGGATGGATGGATGGATGGATGGATGATGGATGGATGGATGGATGGATGGATGGATGGATGGATGGATGATGGATGGATGGATGGATGGATGGATGGATGGATGGATGGATGGATGGATGGATGATGGATGGATGGATGGATGGATGGATGGATGGATGATGGATGGATGGATGGATGGATGGATGGATGATGGATGGATGGATGGATGGATGGATGGATGGATGGATGGATGATGGATGGATGGATGGATGGATGGATGGATGGATGGATGGATGGATGGATGATGGATGGATGGATGGATGGATGGATGGATGGATGGATGGATGGATGATGGATGGATGGATGGATGGATTCCCACCTCAAGAGTCATCCCACTCCATCCCCCCACCATTCATTCCCAAGGAGCTGGTCCCACAGCTTGGCATCGACCTCCCCTTTTCTATCCCAAATCCCCCCTATCCAGAGCCTGTATCCCAGCAGGAGAGCTTGGGGCAAGGCTGCTGTGTGGATGGATGGATGATGGATGGATGGATGGATGAATTCCCACCTCCAGAGCCTTCCCACTCCATCCTCCCACCATTCCCAAGCACCTGGCCCCAGAGCTCAGGATCGACCTCCCCTTTTCCACCCCAAAATCCTCCTGCAAAGCTTCTCCCGGGCTCCAGCTCCGGGACTGCCCCTGGACACGGAGCTCTTGGCCGGGGCTCTCCCGTTTGGCCGCGGGACGGGGACAGTCGGTCACGTCCTGCCCCGACGGCGCTTCCAGAGGCTGCTCCATCCAGAGCCCCCGGAGCGGCCCCGACACTCCGGGACACCCCAAAGCCACCACCGGGGGGACGGAGCCACCTCCGCCCTCCTCCCCCACCTCCACCTCCTCCTCCTCTTTCCCCGCCATCCCCTTTTCCGGGATGAGACCCGAGATTCCCTCTTTCCCAACGCTCCGTGCAGGGGTCCGGCGGCTTCAACCGCGCCAGATGTTTTTGCAACTCCACATCTGGGAACAATCAAGCCCGGGGAAGGAACAGCAGAGTCCCTTTCATTCTGCTAAACCCCACCTTCCCCCAGCCTTTCCCCCCTCCCCCAGCTGCTTTCCCCCCCCCCCCCCCCCCATTTTCCTTTCTTTTCTTTCCTTTTTTTTTTTTTTTTTTCTTCCCCAGCTCTCCAGTTGCCACAGAGTGGGAAGAACAAAGGGAATATAAAAGGATTCCCAGTTTCTTTGGGCCCTCGCCCAAAGGTACAAAACTCTGTGCCCCCACCCCCCGTTTTTCACACCTCACGTTTTCCTCAGGGTCCCGTCCCCCCCCCCCCCAGATACACAGAAATAAGAAAATATCCCTTCTCAGGGTCTCTTTCCAGGATGGAAAATTAAAAATAAATGCACGGCTTCCTTCAGGTTTAGGCTGAAGGTTTTCAGCTTAAGGATATTTTTAGACTTTTTGGAAGTGGTGGAAAATCTCCAACAACTGTCAGGGCTCCAAAAATGAATGTCCCCCCCCTTCTCACCCTCCTCCCCACCCCCCCGCGGCTGCCGTTTCTTCAGTACCCCAAAAATCAAGTGGGGTTTGCTTTTTGGGGATTAAAGAGTTCAAAGCAGTTTTTCCGAGCTGCCCCAGCCGATGGAGGTTCCAAAGGGGATTTTGGAAAGCCCCAGAAATGGGGTTTTACCCCTCCCCCCCTTGGCTGCTGGGGGGGGTCCCCAGAATTCCTGGGAATGGGGGGTGAGGGGGGGTCTCTCCCGCCTGGTCCTTACCAGTTGGTGCCGGCTCTGCCCTTTCCCCCGCCTTGGTCTCTTCTCTCTGCTTTCCAAAAACTCTGGAAACGAGAGTTTAAAAAAAAAAAAAAAAAAACACCACAACCCACAACCAAAAAAAAAAAAAAAAAAAGCCCAAAAAAACCTCCTACCTCCAACATGGGGGCTCCGCTGGGTCCTAAAGCCGCACCTGAGCCGGCCCCTTCCTGCTCCAGCTGCCGCCTGCCAGGGGAAAAACCGGGATAATGATTCAAAATATTGATCAGTGAGAGCTTCTCCGTGCAGAGGGCTCCGGCTGGTTTTGCTGTTTCTTGGTGGGTTTTCTTTTTCCCGGTTGGATGAATTTTAAATCCGTTTCAGAGCAAGGAGGGAGGAGGATTCCGTTCAGCCCCGGCACGGCTCGGGCTGGGATTTGTGCAGCCGGAGGGGGGGGGCGATCCAAGGATCAGGGCAGGGAATTGTTGTATCATCTCGGCAGCTCCTGGAAAAAATCAAATACACCCCAAAATTTGGGCTGTGGGCCCCCCATCACCCCTCCTGATCCGCTGGCGTTGGCGCTCCACCTTCCCCCGGAGCAGAGGATGCTGCGATCCCGGGGGATTTGAAGCTTTATCCCGGGATAGAGGGCGGGAAAAGGCCAAAATTCCCCTTTTCCCACCCAGGCTGAGGGTGGGCAGCCCCTGGATGGGGTGGGAGCCAGCGCTGCTGCCCCTTTTCCCGGGATTCATGGCGGAGTTCCGGAGGGCACGGAATACCGGTGGCATCCCGGCAAGGCTTGGGATGATCCCTAAAACACCCCCCGAGCCTGGAGGTGTCACAGAGCCCGGAGCTGCGGGAGGAAAACCTGCGGATTTGAGGTGTAAAACCAGCAGGGAGCAAACAGGGGGTGCTGGGATGGAGGGAAAACGGCTCTGGAGATGGGAATGGGGATGAATTTTCATCCACGGGACAGGATTCCACCCAGCCCACGCTGGGTTGTGCAGCCGGGAGAGGGGCTGACTGCTCCCAAACCCAGGATTTTCAGAACAGGCAGGGTTTAAAAAGCTGCTCCCGGCTCCTCCCGAGCCTGGTTTTCCAGGCTGAAGGATGGATAAAACCATCCCAGTGACTCCAAACACGGCCGCTCCCGGCCCCCAAATCCAGCATGATCCTCATCCCAGCTCTGGTAACCTTTACCCAAGGGCAGGAACTGTCTGTTAATAATTAAATGGACTTTACAATCCCCCCCTGGGGGCGGGAACACCCTCAGAATCCAGCCAAGCAAAACACCCCGGGGGGTGGGAGCGCTGTAGAAATTCCGAGGGGAAAAAGAGCCCTGGGTGCTTTTGCTTTGAAAACTGCCAAGAACGGGCAGAATTCTCCGAGATTTTGGGGTATAGAGGTTCTTTTTTTAACTCGGGAAGTCTGGTTTAATAAGTGCAGCCTTGGCTGGGATTTCAGGAAACCTCTTACCTCTGCTTGTGCCTCATTTCCTGACCTAATCCCCAGCTCCCGGAGGGCAGAGAGGCCGCCGGCGCTCCGAGGGGGAGAGACTTTCCATGGAGACGAGTTCCCGCTAGAAGCAGCCCCTGAGCCGAGAGCCAGGCTCGGAGGCAGCTGGAAAATCCTGGGAAGGGGGTGCAGGCAGCCCAGCCCCCTCCCTGGGGATCGGCTCTTCCCCTCTCGGGATGCGGCATCTCCGGCTTTTCCTCGGCCGAAGGAGCGGGCTTTGGGAGTCCTGGCCAGGCCACCTGGGCTTTTCCAGCCATGGTTGTTATTTTCTAGGAAATTCCAGCTGGAAAGAGGCTACTCAGCTGAGTTTGGGCTGCTGGAATCCCAGCGGTGTCATCTCTGGCTCCGCTCCCTGCTTTCGAGCATCGGAGCGTCTTCCAGCCAGGCTGGGGAATGAGGTGACCCTGAAACCTCTTCCCTGCTCCCACATTCCATGGAAACTCCCCTGTGCCACCCCCCATCCATCCCCACAAAGCAGCACAAGGAAGCAGTCAAGAAAATAGTGTTAATTTATTAGACAACACCCCCCACGGCACCGTCCGGAATCCGGGATCGGCGCCGTCCAGAACCTGGAATTGACACCGTCCAGACCCCGGGATCGGCACCTTCACCCTCCCCACGGCTTTTACACCTCGAGCCATCGGAGTGCAGTTAAAAAATAAAGAGATCTGGGGTGTGTTTTAATGCTACAAAGGTCCCAGCCAGAAGCAGAAGTGCCCTGCAGGAGCATTCCAGGCGGGAAAGGGGCCCGTGGGATGGAGCAGCATCCTTGGCAAGCTGGGAACAGGGACTGTAAACTTCCTACACATCTAGGGAGGGCCATGGAGGGGAGTCACAGTGACACGGACACGAGGGCCGGGGGTGCCCTTGCCGGGAGAAGATCAGGGACCCTCATCCATTTTTGGGATGCGGCATCTCCGTCTGCCGGAGTTTCCTCGGAGTGAGGTTTCGGAGCCTTGGCCAGGCCACCTGGGGTTTTCCAGCCATAATTATTATTTTCTAGGAAATTCCAGCTGGAAAGAGGTCATTGAGCTCGGTTTGGAGAGGACGAGGGAGGTGGAATTCCGCCGGGGAACAGCACCGGCGCCCAGCGCGGGAGCGGGACAACCCCCGGAGGAAGAGCCACACCGGTTCCTCCTCTTCCTCTGGATCTTCTCCCCCCAGTTTCTCCTCCACCACCTGCTCCTCGTGGGCCCACCACGCCCGTGGATCCAGTGCCGAGGGTGTCCCGTGGGCTCCCGCCCGCCGCATCCCTCCTTTTCCCGGGATAAATCCAGGCCGCTGTCCAAGGGCTGGCGGCGGGGGGGGCCCCGTGCCCGCTATCTCAGGGCCATGGACATCCTGGGGGTGGCAAAGAGGGGCTCGTGGAGGGGGGGCCAGCCCGGCTGCTGCTGGCTCAGCTCCTTCTCCAGCCTCTTGAAGAGCTTCTTGGAGGTTTTTCTGCGGCGGAAGCGGCGGAAGCAGCTGAGCAGGCCGTGATCCAGGGCGGTCTGCGGCACACACGGGCGGGAAAACAGCCTTGGAGAGGGGGTTTCTCGGGAGAGGGTGGAGCTGATGAGAGGTCAGCCCCGAGCCCACCCCCGGGAGAGACCCAGGGGGTCCCACACGCCCTTCCCGGACCCACCTCCAGCACGAAGGCGGCGAAGAAGTTGAGGGCGGCGATTCCCAGCAGCAGCAGCTTGAAGTTCAAGTCCTCGATGCCCTGGAGCTTCAGGAGGGTTTTGGGGAAGCCCAACGGGTAGAGGGTCAACCAGATCATGAGGCCAAACAGCAGGATGAGGACGAGCAGGAAGAGCACTGAGGGTGAGAGGGGAGAGGGTGAGGAGGGGGAGGAAGAGGAGGAGGAGGAGAGGGAGGGCTGGGGGTGTCTGTGCCCTCGTGGCACCCCCCTCACCGTTGGTGTAGAGAGGCTCCCGGAAGGGGTACCCCTTGGACATGGCCACGGCCAGGATGAGGTACTGGAAGCCCGTGACGCAGAACAGGACGGTGTTCTCGTAGTTGGGCAGGTTCTGGGGGGCTGTCACCGTGCTGTTGAGGGGGATGTACCTGAGCCACGGGGGGAGACAGCAGAGGGTCAGCTGGGAAGAGTTTTCCCGTGGTTTTCCATGTTCTCCATCACGGTAAAACAACTGCCTTGTGAGGGGCAGGGGAGGGGCTGGCACTGAGCTCCTCTCTCTGGGGACAGGGCCCAGGGAATGGCTGGAGCTGTGCCAGGGAGGGTCAGGTGAGATCTCAGGAAAGGTTTTTCCCCAGAGGGTGGTTGGCACTGAACAGGCTCCCCAGGGACAACGCTCTGAGGGACAGGGTGGGATTGTTGGGGTGTCCATGCAGGGCCAGGAGCTGGACTGGTGATCCTGGGGGCCCTTCCAGCTCAGGACATTCTGTGATTCCATGTTTGCTGCCAGGCACCTGGATGTATCCTGGATCCCAAAGCCAGGACAAGCACCTGGACTTCATCACAACCTCTGTGCCATTCCCATTGCCAAACCCACACGGAGTCACGGCATATCAGGAAAAATTCCTTCACAGAAAGGGCTCTACAGCACTGGCACAGGCTGTCCAGGTGGAGTCACCACCACTGGGAGCGTTCAAAAAATGTCAGGATGTGGCACCTGGGTTAGTGGTGAACATGGTGGTGGTGGTGGACAAGCACCACGGCTCCTCCACATCGTTCCCATCCCTAAGGAAAGGGATTTAGGTCGGAAATCAGGAAAAACTCCTTCCCAGAAAGGCCTGTGGAGCTTTGGGAGGGGCTGCCCAGGGTGGTGGTGGAGTCCCCACCCCTGGAAGGGCTCCAGGACGGTGTGGACGTGGCACTTGGGGACACGGTTTCGTGGTGAGCACGGGTGGACTCGACGCCCCTAAAGCCGCGTGTCCAACCTCACCAGCTCCACCACTGAGCGCTCTGAGCCTCACCAGCTCTGCGAGACGGTGATGAAGTAGCTGAGGACCTGCACGGTGATGAGCAGGGCTGTCTGCAGCAGGAGGCTGCCCAGCACCAGCACGCTGATGAGGGCACCCTGGGGACGCTCCACGCCCAGCTCCTGGGCGGGCCCCGTGCGGCCCATCAGCACGGCCACCGTGGTGGTGATGACCAGGTCGAAGAACAGGAACTGGAAGTCGCTCAGGTTGGTGTTGATCTGGGGAGGAGAAGGGCCTTGAGCAGGGGCAGGTTCAAAGGCAGCAGGGAGGGGGTGATGGGGAAGGGCAGGGGTTTGGGACTCACCGTGTAGAGCAGCAGCACGGACACGAACTGCACCAGGCTGTACAGGGCCATGTACTTGAAAACACCAAAGGAGGTGACCAGGGAGCACCTGCCCTCCCTGCAGGGAGAGATTCACACAGAACACCCTGAGCTGGAAGGGACCCCCAAGGATCATGGATCCAACCCCTGGCCCGGCCCAGACACCCCAACAATCCCACCCTGTCCCTCAGAGCGTTGTCCAAACCCTCCTGGAGCTCTGGCAGCCCTGGGGCTGTGACACTGCCCTGGGGAGCCTGTTCAGTGCCAACCACCCTCTGGGGGAAGAACCTTTCCTGAGATCCCCCCTAATCCTCCCCTGGCACAGCCTCCTGTCACACCAGACCAAATTTATGCAGCAGAGATCCAACCCCTGCCCCACTCCAACAAAAGGTGGCATTTCTGACCTCAACCTGCCACATTCCTCCCAGTGAGGACACATTTAGTCACTGCAGACCCACCCAAAAACCAGCAGCACGAGGAACACGTGAAATGTGAGACCTGATCTCGGCTGGCACCTCCCAGGGCCATCCTTCCCACCCCAACCTGCCTGGAACGCTGCCATCCACGGTCCCCAGCCCACACTCACCGGGACAAGGTCCTTCACCACGTACATGTGGGGCAGAGGAGCTGACACCCAACCTGACCCTGCCCTGCCCCATCTCCAGGCCTGGAGCTGCAGTGAGGTGTCCCCTCACCCCCCACCAGCCACCCCCTCCCCCAGATCATTCCAGCCATGCCCACAGGAGCCGTTCCCTGGCAGTTCCCCTCCAGCTCACCGGACGAGCCTGGGCACACACTCGATGTTGGCCTGGCGGGAGGTGAAGGGCGAAGCCACCGACGCCTCTGCCTCGGACAGCGAGATGCCCACGTCGGCCGCCCGCAGCGCCCCGCAGTCGTTGGCCCCGTCCCCACACATCCCCACGCAGTAGCTGCACACAAGGAACCCACCCCCCGTCATCAGCACGGCGAGGGAACGCCTGGATCTGCCCAGGGAAGCCGCCCCAGGCCGGGCTGGACGGGGCTGGGAGCCAGCCGGGATAGCGGAAGGTGCCCCTGCCCACGGGACTGGACGAGCTTCCAACTCAACCCATCCCATAATTCCATGGCTGACCCCCTGCCCCCCACCCCTCCAGGCCTTACTTGAGCTCCTGAAGGCTGCACACCAGCTGGGTCTTCTGCTCGGGCAACATGCGGGCAAACACCGTGGCTCGGAGCAGGATCTGCCAAGGACGGGACACTCCGTGTCCATCCCGGAGCATCCCGGCCCTGTGCCCAGGGGGAGCTCAGGGAATGTCACACCCCCATCCCTGTGCCCAAGAGGAGCTCAGGGAATGTCACACCCCCATCCCTGCGTGCCCAGGAGGAGCTCTGGGAATGTCACACCCCCATCCCTGCGTGCCCAGGAGGAGCTCAGGGAATGTCACATCCCCATCCTTGTGCCCAAGAGGAGCTCAGGGAATGTCACACCCCCATCCCTGTGCCGAGGGGGAGCTCAGGGAATGTCACATCCCCATCCCTGTGCCCAGGGGGAGCTCAGGGAATGTCACATCCCCATCCCTGTGCCCAGGGGGAGCTCAGGGAATGTCACACCCCCATCCCTGTGCCCAGGAGGAGCTCTGGGAATGTCACACCCCCATCCCTGCGTGCCCAGGAGGAGCTCAGGGAATGTCACATCCCCATCCCTGTGCCCAAGAGGAGCTCAGGGAATGTCACACCCCCATCCCTGTGCCCAGGAGGAGCTCTGGGAATGTCACATCCCCATCCTTGTGCCCAGGAGGAGCTCAGGGAATGTCACACCCCCATCCCTGTGCCGAGGGGGAGCTCAGGGAATGTCACACCCCCATCCCTGTGCCGAGGGGGAGCTCAGGGAATGTCACATCCCCATCCCTGTGCCCAGGGGGAGCTCAGGGAATGTCACACCCCCATCCCTGTGCCCAGGGGGAGCTCAGGGAATGTCACACCCCCAGCCCTGTGCCCAGGGGGAGCTCAGGGAATGTCACATCCCCATCCCTGTGCCCAGGGGGAGCTCAGGGAATGTCACACCCCCATCCCTGTGCCCAGGGGGAGCTCAGGGAATGTCACATCCCCATCCCTGTGCCCAGGGGGAGCTCTGGGAATGTCACATCCCCATCCCTGTGTGCCCAGGGGGAGCTCAGGGGGCACAGGGAATGTCACACCGGCCACAAAAACCCCCTCAGAGAATTTTGTTTGGGAGCTGTGAGGGCACAGTGGGAAAGCCCAGGGAGGTCAACCTCAATGGAGGGTCCCCAACCCCACCAGAGGGTCCCCAACCCCACTGGAGAGTTCCCCAACCCCAACTTGAGTGTTCCCTCAACCCCACCAGAGGGGTCCCCCTACTTTGCCAGAGGATCCCTCAACCTTACCAGAGGATTCCCAACCCACCAAAGGATCCCCAAATCTTGTTGGAGACTCCCCCAAGCCCACTGGAGGGTCCCCAACCTCACCAAAAGGATCCCCAACCTCACTGGGGGGTTCCCCAACCTTGCTGAAGGACTCCTCAACCTCCCCAAAGGATCCCCCAGCCACACTGGAGGGTTCCCCAAGCTCACTGGGGGATTTCCCAACCCTACCAGAAGGTTCCCCAGTCCCTACAAAGGGTTCCCCAGCCTTGATGGAAGACTCCCCATCCTCACCCCAGGGCACCCCAACCTGGCTGGAGCATCCCCAAGCCCCACCAGAGGGTTCCTCAACCCCCATGGAGGATCTCCCAACCTCCCCAGAGCATTCCCCAACCCCACTGGCAGGTTCCCAACTTCTCCAGAGGGTTCCCCACCCCACCAGAGGGTTCCCCATGGGCTCACCTTGGGCAGCAGGTCAGCAAAGTGCTCACAAACCACCTGGAAGGATTTCCCATTGAGGGCAAAGTGGCAGGGCTGGGGAGGGGGGCAGGAACCATCCCGCTGCTCCAGGCCCTGCCAAGGGAAAACAGCTCCTTGTTCTCCTTCCAGTCCCTGCAGAACCCCGGGATAACGGGCTGAGCAACCTCCCCAGGGCACGAGGGAGAGCAGCTGCCCTTCAAGCTCAGTTTCAGGGATATAAAAGGGGGTGTTTCGGATAAAAAGCTTGTTTAATGGAGCTCTTGGTGCCAAGCCTGGAGCAGGACCTGGCACTGTCCATGAGGAGTGGGTTTGGAGCCTCAGCTCGAGCCTGACCTGCTCCCAGGGAAGGGCAGGTCGTATTTCCAGGCACATAAATGGTGATATTTGGGACAAAAAGCTCGTTTGGTTGAGCCCTTCAGGGCAAGGACCTGGAAGCATCCACGAGGAGGATTTTTGGAACATCCTTTCCAGCCTGATGTGCTCCCAGGAAGAGACAAGAGCAGCTTAACTTCTCCTCAGGGAGGCATTTAATGAGGGCCAGGATCACCCCCTTAATTCCCTCTAAGGATGATGATGCTGGAAAACCACTCCCCATCCCTGGAATTGTCCAAGGTCAGGCTTGGATGGGACTTGGAGCGACCTGGGTTAGTGGAAGGTGTCCCTGCCCATGGCAGGGGGTGGAATGGGATGAGCTTTGAGGTCCCTTCCAACCAAATTCATTCTGGGATTCTGGGATTCCCATGACTGGGGGGAGAGACTCCATTTCTTAGGAATAAGGAAGGAATTCCTGGCTGTGAGGGTGGGCAGGCCCTGGCACAGCTGTGGCTGCCCCATCCCTGGAAGTGTCCAAAGCCAGGTCAGAGCCACCTGGGCCAGTGGAAGGTGTCCCTTCCCTTGGGGACACGGGATGAGCTTTCTGGCCCCTCCCAGCGCAATTCACCCTGGAATTCCAAGCAGAATTGAGTGCCTGGGAACTGGGGGCGTGTGCGGGGGTCTCACCTCGGGGGTCTCCTCGCCCTGGGACTGCTCTGCGGGCAGGAAGCGCAGCGCGGCGGGTTTGTCGTGGCCGGGCGGGGAGGCGGTGACAAAGATCACGCGCTCCTTGGGCTCCACCATGCGGCAGCTGCGGGCCACGTTCATGGCTGTCAGCATGTTGTCCCCTGCCGGGAGGACGCGGAATGGGCTTCTGGGGCTTCCAACCCACCGTGTGTCCCCTCCCCCGGGGGTCCCTCTGCCTCCCTGGGTTTTCGGGGCACAACTCCAAACCCTCGTGCTCTCCCCACTCCAAAGAAAAGCAGATTCAAATCCTGCTTTCCTGGCCGCAGGACGCCAGGAGCTGACTCTGTTCCCCCACAATGATCCCTCAAATGGGGGGTGCTGGCAGGATATCGGCAGTTGGGCGATCGACAGCGAACCCAGGAGCTTTTCCACACAAAAACCTCCCACGCCCTGAGCCCACCAGCACTCTGAGCATTCCAAGGGCAGGGATACACCAACCCCGGATCCAGGAGTCCTTGCTGTGACCCCACAGCTGCTCCAGGCCATGGGTTCCTGGTGGGAAACCCCTTCAGGCCTTGCATGAGCCCAAGGGCTGTCGGTGTCCCCAGGTCACCTGTCACCATGACGGGGCGGATGTTGGCATTCCTCAGGAGGTGGATCACGGGCGCTGACTCCGGCTTGAGGACGTTCTTCATGACCAGGAACCCCAGGAAGCTCAGGTTGCTCTCCACGGAGTCCCTGGTGGGACACAACGAGCCCTTCACCACCAACACCAGGCACAGAGCATCAGTGGGTCTGAACGGCTCCAAATCCATCTGGGAGGCAGCCAGGAATTCCTTTGGTGTGGATTAGGGTCTAATTCCTTGCGGGCAGCAAGACATCCTTGGAAATGCTGGGAGCAAACGCGGTGTAACGGGAATTGGCACCAACCTGGGGAGCTGAAGGGCCTCCTCGAAGGTGCCCACCGTGCCCAGGGCTTTGCAAGCCAGACCCAAGACCCGGAACCCATCCGTGGTGTAGTGTCGGAGCATCTGGGAGAAATCCAGGGGCACTGGAAAAGCGAGGCCAGAACAGCTCCTGAGGGAAGCCCAGCTCCCAGACCAGCTGAGGGGAGATGGGCTCGGGATGCTCAGCCAGCCCCCAGCCCCATTCCCGGGCTTGTGTCTTCCTGATTCCTTCCCTGCACACGGCTGGAGCTGATCCAGAGCCCTGTGCCTCTGGGAAGTGGCCCAGGGCATCCCTGAGGATAACTCCCTGCAGGGATACAGACGCTGGAGCAGCGGGACTGCTGAACCCCCATCTCCCAGTACACACCAGTGTCCTTCCTGCACAGACTGGCCACCATCTCCGGGGCGCCCTTGACATAGACGTGGGCCGGGGCTTCTCCGGGGAGTTTCACCAGGACACTCATCCTCTGGAAGGAGGAGGAGAAAGGGAAACGCCGGAGGATCCCCAGGGGGGACTGGTGCTTCTGTGGAGAACAGGGAATGTCAGGGCCAGGAGGAACTTCTCCAGGAGGAACCTGTCCAGGAGGAACCTCTCCAGGGCTGTGAGGAGCAGCCACCCTTTGGGCTGCAGACCCAGCGGTCTGGGATCCGGAGCCGCTCTGCTCCATGGGATTACCCTGTCCCGGGGCTGCTCTTCCTCAGGGGGAGGTTTCACCACAGCCAAGACCTTCATCCCAAACTGCTGGAAGGCAGGGAGCTCACCCTCCTCCTCCTCCTCCTCCATCGTCTCCAGGCGCTGCAACCAAGGCAGGTGCTGGGATGGCAAAGCCCCACCAACCTCACGGGGAGGGGGGGGTCTTAACCCACCCCCTGTCCTGGCAGGGCAGGATTCCTGCCTCCTCCCCCCCTGGCTCCCCACCCCGTGGCTCACCCAGCCGGTGGATTCCAGCATTTTGAGGTCCACGGGGTCCCCGACGAGCTGTGCCCGCAGCAGGGCCAGGCTGTGGCAGGTGGCCAGGGTGTAGAGCAGGGGCCCGGCCGGGAGGCACCGCGGCTCGTGCACGATGGGCAGGAACTGATTGTTCTCCAGGGGCACCACCCCCCACACGTCCAGCCCTTCCTCCGTCAGCGTTCCCGTCTGCGGGGAGAGCCCGCGGTGTCCCGGAGATCCCTCCAGCGGGAATGGGAGCCCAACCCCGCCCCGCTCACCTTGTCGAAGCAAACCAGGCGGATCTTCCCGCACAGGTTGATGCGGGGGGGGCTGATGCAGAAGATTCCCTGCCTCTTCAGCCTGTTCTGGGCGTAGATGGTGCCCACGGTCATGGCAGCCGGGAGTGCTGGCGGCACGATGACGGTCACCAGGTCCAGGGCGCGGATGATGATCTGCCCCACGGGCACCTGGCGGGGCAGGAGGGACAGGGCTGGGCATCCCCCACATCCTGAGGGTCCCAGCGGATCCCAGCGGATCCTCCAGCTCTCCTGGCCCTACCTGGTTCCTGACCAAGATGAGGATGCTGTACAAGGTGCCGATGAAAGCTGTGCCGGAGGGAGAGGAGTTACCGGGAGAAGCCGAGGGAGGGGGTTCAACCCTTCCCCAGGAGTCTGGATGCTCCCGGAGGTGTCTCCACGCCCAGACCTACCCAGGACGGCGAGGAACAGCACGAACTTCACGGCATCCTTGTAGAACTTGAAGCTGACGGGTTTGGGGTAGAGGATGGAGCTGATGAGATCCCCCTTGGCCGTGCAGAACCCTGCGTGGAAGGGGCCGGGGGGTCACCGCGGATCCATCCAAGGCTGCGGATCCATCCCAGCTTCCCTCCTCGATCCCTCACCTGTGCGGGTCACCACGGCCAGCACTTCCCCCCCCACGTAGGACTTGGCCTGGATGATGTGTGTCCCGCAGAACAGGGTGTGCCTCCGGTGCTCCTCCGGGGAATACACGGCCCCGGCCGCCTGCGCCGCCGCCGGGAGAGGCGTCTTCATCACCGGCACGCTCTCCCCTGGGGAAAGACGGGGCTCTGCCACCCTGGGGAAGCAGGATCTGGCCAGCCTGCATGGGGAGGGGCTGCTGCAGGGTGGATGAGACACGAGGCTCGTCCTGTCCCCGGGAATCCCCCGGGAACGGCGGGATGGAGGCGCTCACCCGTCAGCATGCTCTCATTGACCATGCACTCGCCCGTCAGCAGCGCGGCGTCGCAGGGCACCAGCATCCCGTCCCTGGGAATGCTGATGCAGTCCCCTGGCACCAGCTCCACCGAGCTCACCACCGCCTCCTCTGGAAAACAGCGTGGCCGTGCTCAGGCGCCGCATCCCAAGGCCATCCCGAGAAGTTCCAGGCCGGAGCGCCGCCCTCACCTCCGCTGGGCCGGCGCACTCGGACACCCACCGACATCCTGGCCATGGCCTGCAACGTGCTGCTTTGCTGGCAGAGAGGGAGGGAGGGAGGGAGAAGGTAAAACCACCCTAAAAACACAGCAAAGCATCCCCGGGACTGGTCCCAAAGGCTTGGGATCAGGGATGAAGGACAAGGAGAGCCATCCCGCCGCTGGACTGTGGGTTGTCCTCACCCAGCTGGGCTCAGGGGCAGCTCAACACCAGCACAGAGGGCAAAGGGCAGGAAAAATGGGCTGTTTCAGAGAGATGCTGATCCCACCAACCTTCCTGGTCTCGTAGAGGGACAAGCCCAGGGAGATGGTGGAGATGAGGAAGATGCAGGCGGCGTAGTAGTAATAGGCATCACACACCCACAGCACGATGCTGAACACTTGGAAGATGTAGAAGGGATTGAGCACCTGGAACGATGGAAATAGGAGCTTTGGGAAATGGGGAGAACTTCTTCCAGCCCTCTGTGAGACCTCCAGGCTCCTGGGAGGGGGAAAAGCTTCCCCAAATCATCATGACACCTCCACGCTCCTTAGGAGCAGGGAGAGCTTCCTCCAGCCCAGTGTTAGGTTTCCTTTGGGGGAGGAAAAGCTTCCTCCAGCCCATCATGAGACCTCCAGGCTCCTGGGAGGTGGGAGAACTTTCTCCAGATATCAGGAGACCTCCAGGCTCCTTTTGAGGAGGGGAGACCTTCCTCCCTCCTGGGAGGTTGGGAGAGCTTCTCCCAGCCCATCATGAGACCTCCAGGCTCCTTGAGGGACAACAGCTCACGTGGAGAAGCTGGCCCTTCCTTGGGGATAAACCAGCTGATGTCCCATAAACCCTCCATCCTCCCCAGTTTTCCTCATGGATGGTGCTCCTGAGGATGCTCAGCCACCTCCACAGCTACCTGGGGGTGCTCCTGTCCCAGCCAGGATGGGTCCCCTCCAGGGCTGCACCAGCTCTGCCTTCTCCCAAAGTCCTCTCCTCCCTTCCCAAGGGCCCACAAAGCACTTGGAGCGAGGGACATGGAGCCAGGGAATGATCTGCCCTGGGAAAGCCCACTCCTGGGAAGCTCAGCCCACGGACACCCACTCACCTCCTCCACCAGCAGCCTCGCGTAGGACTTGACCGGCACCTCGATGAGGTTCGGGCCGTAGATCTTCCTCCTGGGAAGAGAAAAGGAGAGGGAAGGAAATCTGCCCTTGGGAGAAGCAGCATTCCCACCCCGAGGGAATGCCCACACCTCCATGGGAGCCTGGTTGGGTGGAGAAGCCAAGCCCAGGAATTCCATCCCACCCGCCTGGCCGGGGTTTTGATGCAAGACAAACCCAGGCTCCAGGATCTTCTGCTCCTGGAAGAGCCCTGTGTGCTCCCTGTGCATCCCACAGGGATCCATACCTGGTGGTGTGGTCTTGCTGGTCCAGCCCAGGCTGGGACAGGTGGAGTTCTGCGCAGGTCCAACCCTCATCCAAGACACTGGGAAGGAAAAACAGAGAGACAGAGTCAAAATCAGCGGGAACAGCGGAACAAACAGCACGTCCAAGTCCCTGGGAACATTAAAAACCCCCTTGGGAAAAGGGAGAGTGCTGTGTTCCTTGGCCTCTGCAGCAGCTGGTGAGTGCCAAGGAAAGCCAACAAAAGGGGCACAGTCCAGAGCTGCCAAACTGCTCTGTCCGGTTCCCTGTGCCCCGAGAGGCACCGACAGCTCGGGGCAGGGACCTGCCACCACGGCAGAGGGACAATCCAGAGCAGGGCTGGGGCTTCCAGGGAGTCCAAGAGGAACTCTGAGGGGGCTGAGGGGGCAAGGGCAGGGATGGAGAGGGGCAGGGCCCGGGAATACCTGACTTTGCAGAAGAGCTGCCGCCGCTCCAGCCACACGTAGCGCATTCCCTGGAACAGGTAATACCTCAGGATGTTCTTCTGGGGACGGAAAAGAGAAGGTGTTGGTGGGGCACTAGGGCGGCCCACGGGAAGGGAGAGGGTTCCTGGCGGTGTGGGAAGGTCCCAGGCATCACCTCCTCCTTCTGGTGGAGCCGGATGGTGTCCCGGCTCTCCTCCTCCTCCGACACTCCGATGGCGATGCTGCTCCTCCGGTCCTCCGGCCGCGCCCCGGGGTGCTGCTCCAGGCTGGCCAGGGGGACTGAGCTCAGCCCTGCCCAACCACCCCCTCCCCCAGAGCCCCCCGAGCCCGTGGCAGGGCCAGCCCCGCTCACCTGGCCTCGCCCAGCGGCTCCAGCAGCACCCGAGTGGTGAAGCACTGCCCGAAGCGGTCCTGGAACACAGGCACGGGTGGGAAGGGACACCAGGACATCCCTGCTCAGCCCATGGGGAGGACAGGGAGGTCCTGGCCACCCATCCCAGGGGATGGAAGGGTGGGTTTGGGGATAGTGGAGGGAGGTTCAAGGCCCGGTTGGCTGGCAGGGAAGGGCAAAGTGCAAAACTAAGGACTAAGAATTATTCCTGGAATAACAGGATAGTATCATTATTATTAATAATAAACCAATGATATTATATAATAAATATGCTATGTAACATATTTATGTATTATTGATAGTGACAACAATATAAAATATAAATATAAAATATAATGGCAACACGATGAGAATATTCTTATATATAATAATGAAAATACGATCACCATGATAATAATTTGCTAATAAAAAATTCCTGGAACAACTTGGTGCTGGGGCACCTTGATGGAAGTTGGGGTTCCTTGATGGAAGGAGATGCCAGACACAGAGAGAGTGACCCGCAGCAAGGACCATTCCCAGGACCCTGCTGGGAGCCCAAGCCCAGATCCACGGGATCCCAGCACGGAGAAGGTTGGAAGGAGCAGAGCTGGGACCTGCAGGAACTCACCCTGATGATGACCCAGTCGGCCTGGCCCAGGGCACAGGGTTTGCACTTGGCCTGCACTTCCAGGCTGGGCTTCCAGTGGAACAGGAGCAGGAGCAGCCCCGCGGTGAGCACGGAGCCCACGTGGCACAGCACCACCCGCCACGGGCGGCTCTGGTACCCCGACACCTCCTGCAAGAGAGCGCTCACCTGGGCCTGCCTGGCCACGACAGCAGCTCAGATTAACACTGCCAGCCATTAAACCCCGAATCCAGACAGGTCTGGGTCAGAAAATCCACTCAAATTAACATTATCAGCCATTAAAACCCCAAATTGATAAAATCCTCGAGCTTCCCAGCGGGATTTAACCCCAGGCAGGTGACATTCAACACCTCTGAGGGTGGAAAACCACCGCCTGGTGCTGGTGTTGTGGAAAGCACAGGGGGTTTGTGCCATCCCGAGCCTTCCTTCCCCTGGATAATCCCCCAGACCTACCATGTGGGATGGATCCGGCTGCAGCGTCCCGTAGCCTGGCCGTTGGCTCCCCAGCAGCCTGCTGGTGTCTGCAAATCCCAGAAAAACAGGGAAAAGGGTTAAGGAGAGGGGATCCAGCCTGGTCACCGGCTCCCAACAGCCCGCTGTGTGCAAATCCCAGAAAAACAGGGAAAAGGGATAGGGGGAGGTGATCCAGCCTGGTCACCGGCTCCCAGCAGCCTGCTGTGTGCAAATCCCCCAAAACCCAGGGAGGAAGGCGAAGGGGAGGTGATCCCGGGGGTTATCCCTGCGATGCCATCCCTGGCTCATCCCAAAGGCGGCTGGACCTGGCGGCTCCCGGACACTCGGCCCGGGATGCTGCGGGAAGGGGACACCCGGACTGCCCCCGGCACCCTCCGGCCGCACGTGACGGTCACGGGAAGGAGCCCCGGCAGGGAATCTGGCGGGATCCCAGCGGCTTTCGGGAGCGGGGCTGGGACGCGGCCAGGCCGAGCTTTCCAAGCCGCTTTTCACGCTCCTCTGCTCCCTGCGCCACAAAATCCGCCATCGGCACCTCCGCCTCCTGCCGGGCACCCCCGCCATCATCCCAGGAGGAATTTCAACCCTCACCCTCTGAGACGTGAAGCTGAACCTGCTTATCCTCTAAATCCACATCAGATGACAAGTCCTGGCATTCCCAACTCCGGGATCTCTGTTTACCCCCTAAATCCACGCTGGATTACAAATCATGACATTCCCAACTCCACGATCTTTGTTACCCGCCTAAATCCGCGATGCATTACAAATCCTGGCATTCCCAGCTCCGGGATCTCTGGTTATCCCCTAAATCCACACCTGATTCCAAATCATGACATTCTCAGCTCAAGGATCCAATCCACACCTGATTCCAAATCATGACATTCTCAGCTCAAGGATCCAATCCACACCTGATTCCAAATCATGACATTCTCAGCTCAAGGATCCAATCCACACCTGATTCCAAATCATGACATTCCCAGCTCCAGGATCCAATCCACACCTGATTCCAAATCATGACATTCCCAACTCCAGGATCCAATCCACACCTGATTCCAAATCATGACATTCCCAGCTCCAGGATCCAATCCACACCTGATTCCAAATCATGACATTCCCCACTCCAGGATGTTTGTTTATCCCCTAAATCCCCGCTGGATTACAAATCACGACATTCCCATCTCCAGGATGTTTGCTTATCCTCTAAACCCGCACCTGATTACAAATCACGGTATTCCCAACTCCAGGATCTTAAAGCAGCCCCGGGGTGATAACACGTGGCACAAGCACCAAGCCAGGAGTTTGTTCCCACTCTTTGAAGGCGCCGGGAATTCCCTTCCCGGGCCAGGTTTAGGTTTCCAGGAGCGCACTGAGCCCTCCTTAACCATTTCTGCGCCGGGGGCGAGCCCGGCCATCCGTTCCCTGCTGGAAAAGCCACTCCGGCGGGATTCCTGCCGCTCCCTGTCTGATCCCAGAGCTCGTCGGCAGGTGCCAGAAGCAATTCATTCCGAGCATTCCCTGTTTTTGAGGATCACCGGGGTCCGTCTCACCAGCTCCCGAAACGCAGCGGGGGCCGCTCCAAGGGAGAAGTTTTGGGATGAGAAACTGGGGGATGAGCCCGAGGGAAAACAAAAGCTCTCCCGGGAGCCAAAAAACCCACGGAGGGACACATCGGATCCCCCTGTGGCATTCCAGGTTTAAGGAAGGCGGGAGCGGGCCAGGAGGAGCCGGAGCCGCCCTTCCCAAGGGCAGGACAAAGGACAGGGCGAGGGGGGGGGGGGGGGCTCTCCAAAGGCTTTTCCCGAGGGGAAAAGTATCCAAACAAACCGAAAACAACCCAATTCGCTCCCCGCGCATTCCCGGGGCAGGATGGGAAGCGGAAAGCCCGGCCCATCCCTCTCCTGGAGCGGCAGCAGAACCATTCCGGCTTCCTCGGATCCTCAAAGCAGGGAATCTCCCGGAGCACAGAGCTCGCCCGGCCCCGCTCCCGAGGGATTTCTCACCTCCCGCTCCCATCCCGGCTGCTTCCCGAGCCTCGGCGCGCTCCGAGGGCTCATCCCAGCGGAGCCGCTCCCGCCCGGGCTGGCATCTGGGATCCATAGGGTCGGCATCACCTGCCCACGTGGCCGGGAAGCCTCCGGAGGGGCGGGAGCTGCGCGAGCGCCTGGAATCGCGGCCACACCTGGTGGGCAAACAGGAGCCGGGACAGCGGGACCGACCCGCGGCCGCTCCAGGGGCTTCTCCCGCAGCCCCGGCAGGGATCTGCCTCCCTCTCTGCTGGGAAAGGGGATCCGGAGCGGGACAACGGCCAGGAGAGGCTGGAGATTCTCGGGAGGGTCAGAGATGCACCAGCCCGGCTTGTCCAGGGAAAAGGGGAGCCGAGGATCTGCACTGACGCTGGATGTGCACGAAAATCCCGCTGGGAATCCTCACAGCTGCCTGGCTCCGAGTCCATGCCCTGTCCTGCACTGTCACCACGTGTTCCTGCAGGCAGGGGTTGGGGAAAATTTGGGATGAAGACGGTCGGGATGCTCCGACATTGCCCACATGGCCTGGCAGGGGAGGATGAACACTGACTCTGGAATGTGGAGCTGGAACCTGGAGCCCACTGGAGCCCACGGGCCTTGTGGTTGGGAATCCCCTCTGGAGCAGCCCCAGCCTGGCTGGGAAGAGGCTGGGAATGCCAGTGCCAGTCCTTGTCCCGGGATTTGTCCCCAGATGGATGTGAACGTGGAAAACAGGCCGATGCTGATCCCAGGGACCTCCTCCCCCAGCTCCCAAGCTCCTTTTTGGAAGCAACAAATCCCAAGGGGGCTTTGAGGTCTCCCTCTGCTCCCACAGTTCCTCACGGATGGTCAGAACTTCCTGGGCAGCACCAACCACCCAACCATCCACCCCTCCATCATCTCCCATCCATCCATCCATCCATCCATCCATCCATCCATCCATCCATCCATCCATCCATCCATCCAGGAGGTTGCTCACAAGCTGAGGAAGATCCCCCCATGGAAGTCTCTGCTCCAGAGTGGGGTCTGGCTGTTGGGATGGGCTGGGCAAGGTCAACCTGCGCCCCTGGAGACAGGGACACGGAAAATCAGAATGAGGCCAAAACAAGGAAGGAGGGATGAGGTGGGAAAACAGAATTTGGGTCAGGAAGGGCGAGATTGGACTCCTGACCATCTTCCCGGGCAGCTCTGGGGTGGGAGATGCCAGGGCCCCGTGAGGGACTGGGATGAGAGGCCGATGATTCTCCTGCCCTTTACACCAAGCCAACATAAACTCCTCCAAGCCAACAACTCCGAGCCATCCACAGCAGGACACGCCGGAGCGGACGTGTCTGCCCAGCCTGCCGGGTCCTCCCACCACGGAGCAGAGCCGGGAAAACCGCCCTGGGCTGGGATACACCAAAGGTGAGATGGGCTCCATCCAAGGGGGGACACGGAGATCGGGATCCAGACTGGAAATGCTGCAGGAGCCACTCTGGGGCATCAAACCCTTGAGATGGGCCAGGGAATAAATTCCTTGGAAGCAGCAGCCGCGTCCACCTCAGACTGGTTTGGGTTTGTAGGGAAGGATGATCCAGGAGGAGAAGGTGGCAGCGTTTGCTTCTCCATGTGCTGAGGCCGCGGTGATCCGACCCTTCCAACCCTTCCGGCAGGGCGGGATCCTCCCCCGCCCTGACCTTCCCGGAACCCGGTTTTGCAAGAGCTCTCCGGCTGCCAAAACCACCTGCGGAGCCGGGGGAAGCACCTGCCGGAACATCCTGCTTGGGCAACCGCCGGCAGAGGGGGCAGGGAAGGGAGTTCAGACCCAAATCCAGCCTTTCCCCCAAAGTGGGGTTAGAAACGGGCTCCTCCATCCCCCGGGAGAGGGGGGAAGTTCAAACCCCCCAGGGTGGCTTTGCTGCGGATCCGGAGGAGGAGCTGGAGAAGCGGGATCTGAGGGATGTGTGTGGGATGGTGGGGACAGGGATGGATGTCACCCCCTCTTCCTGCCCAGGGCTCTTCCTCCTTCACCCCTGGAGATCCTTCCGTGTGCCAGCGGGGCCGGCTCCAAGGGAAGCGGGCAAAGGTTTCCCGGCATTCTGCATTCCCGGGAACGAGAATCGCTGACAAGGCACGGAGCCTCCGAGGGCTTCCCGTCCTCTTCCAAATGCCTGGATGCCTTTTTCCTACCCAGCATCCCATTCCATTCCTTGTCCATGCCAAAACCCCTGGGATGGCTCAGGAAGGCGACGAGATCCTTGCCAACCTCAAAATCCAGCCTGGCCTCCACAGTGCCGATGGGAGACCCCGCCAGGGGTGCTCCAGGATGGGCCCAGAGTATTCCCAAAATCCAGGCTGGAGCAACCCGCTGGCAGGGAAGCAGCTCCCGGTGGGCTGCAGGGATTGGGATGTGGGGTTGGGAGGTCTTGGAGCATCCTAAAGCCTGGGATTTGTTCCCCCACGGATTGATCGCTGCGTCCCACGTGCCGGAATTCCAATGGGATGCAAAGCCAAGAAGTTGTCCCTGGTTAAGTTGGGGTGTCATGGGAGCATTTTCCAGACCTGGAGCCCACCCAGGGAATCTGGGATGTGCTTCCCATCGGCTCCGGCACCACCCAGAGCTGAACCCCGGCAAATCCCACTGGAGAGAAGGGGGGAATGAGCAGGGAAAAGGGAAGGAAAAGGGAAATAAGGACAGAAAAAAGGAAAAGAAAAAAGTGAAATAAATAAAAAAAGGCAAAGGGAGAAAAATGAAAAAGTGAAATAAAGAGAAATGAAATAAAACAAAGAAAAATTAACAAAAAAAAGCAAAATAAAGCAAAATGAAAGAGAAATGAAGCGGGAGAAAAAGAGGAAAAGCAAACGGATGAAGTGGAATAGAGAGAAATAAAAGAGCAAAATAAAGGAAAATAAAGGGGAATTAAAAAGCCAAATGAGGCAAGAAAATAAAGCAGAAAAATGAAGTGAAATAAGGGAAACAAAGCAAAATAAAAAAGTGAAATAGCAAAGTAAGAGACCCAAAGGGAAAATAAAAAAGCAAAATAAAACCAAAAATGAGGAAAAATAATAAAGCAAGAAATGAAGCAAAGTAATAAAGCAAAATATAAAAATAAAAAACCCAACCAAATCAAAGCAAAATAAAAAAGCCAAATAAAGCAAAATAATTAAGCAAAATAAAGTAAAATAAAAAAGTGGTAAAGCAGAATTAAACCCCTCCCAAATAAAGCAAAATAAAAAAGCAAGATTAAGAAAATAAGGTAAAATAAAGCAAAATTAAAAAGCAAAATAAAAATAAGGGAAAATAAAGCAAAATATAAAAGGAAAAAGCAAAATAATAAAGCGAAGGAAAGCAAAATAAAAGGGTAAAAAGAAAATAAAACTCCAAAAATAAGGCAAAATATAAAAGCAAAATAAAGGAAAATAAAAAGTGAAACAAAGAAAAATAATCAAGTGAAATAAAGTAAGATATAGCAAAATACAAAAGACAGAAAGCAAAACAAGAGGCCAAAAATAAAGCAAAATAAAAAAAATAAAGCAGGATAAAGGGAAATAATAAAGGGGAATAAAGCAAAATAGTAAAGCAAAATAATAATGCAAAATAAAGCAAAATAATAAAACAAAATAAAGGAAAATGAAGGAAATTAAAAAAGGGAAATAAAGCAAATAATAAAGCAAAATAAAGGAAAATAAAAAAGGGAAGTAAAGCAATAAAGGAAAATAAAAAAAGGGAAATAAAACAAATAATAAAGCAAAATAAAGGAAAAGAAAAAAGAAATAAAGCAAATAATAAAGCAAAATAAAGGAAAATAATAAAGCTAAATAAAGGGAAAAATAAAGCGAAATAAAACAAAAAAGGTGAAAAAGCAAAAAAAAAAAAGAGGCCAAAAATAAAGCAAAATAAAAAAGCAAAATATAGCAAAATTAAAAAAAAAAAAAGGCAAACCACGAAGCAAATTACAGGAAAATAAACCCCGAATAAAACAAAATACAAAGCAAATTACAGCAGAATAAAAAAGCGAACCCATGGGAAGCCCCGCTGTGCCCCCTCCCCCACCCCAGCACATCCCCCACCCCCCCCGGGCCGCGCCCGCAGCGCCCCCCGAGCCCCCCAAAACTGCGGGGGGGATCCCAGCCCGGCCGGGGGTCCCGGGCCCCCCTTTCCCCCCGAGCCCCCCTGACCTGAGCTCATGGCGCGGCCCCGGCCGAGGCGGAAAGGGCGGGCCTGGAGCGGCGGGAACGGCGGGACTTGTAGTCCTGCCTCCCCCAAAGCGTCTGAAACCTCAAAGCGTCTGAAACCCCAAAGCGTCTGAAACCCCAAAGCGTCTGAAACCCCACATTCCCCCCAAATCATCCCCCCCAAAGCGTCTGAAACTCCAAAACATCCCCCCCAAATCCTCCCCCCTCCCCAAAGCGTCTGCCACCCCAAAGCGTCTGAAACCCCACATCCCCCCCAAATCCTCACCCGTCCCCAGCATCTGCAACCCCAAAGTTTCTGAAACCCCAAGTCATCGCCCCCCCCAAATCATCCCCCCTCCCCAAAGCATCTGCAACCCCAAATCATCCCCCCTCCCCAAAGCGTCTGCCACCCCAAAGCATCTGAAACCCCCCATTGCTCCCCCCTGCAAATCATCCCCTCCCTCAAAACGTCTGCAATCCCAAAGCATCTGCAATCCCAAATCATCCCCCCCCCGCAAATCATCCCCCCCTCCAAAGTGTCTGCAATCCCAAAGCACCCCCCCAATCATCCCCCCCCTCCCCCAAGCATCTGCAACCCCAAAGCGCCCACCCCCCAAATCATCCGCCCCCCAAATGATCCACACCCCCCAAAGCGTCTGAAGCCCCAAATCAGCCACACCCTAAATAAATCATCCATCCCCCCAGATCATCCACACCCCCCAAATCATTCACAGCCCCCAAAGCACCTGCAACCCCAAATAATCCACAGCCCCCAAAATCACACCCCCCACCCAGAGCATCCACCCCCCCAGGCTGGCCCCAAAAACAGGGGGCAATCCCTCTGGGGTGGGGGTTGGGACACACCACAAGGGGGGGATGAACCCCCAAAAATGCACCGGGGTCTGCCCCACAAAGGGGGTTGAACCCCAGATCTTGCAGGGAAATGGGCCAGGCTCTGCCCCCAAAAAGGGGAGTTTGAACCCCAAATGTCTCAGGGAAACACAGTGGGCTCTGAGGGAGGCTCTGCATCCCCAAAAACCTCCCCTGAGACCTGGCCCAGAGAAAGAGTTTGAACCCCAAATCTTGGAGGGAAATGCACAGGGCTCTTCGCCCCAAAAAGGAAGTTTTCATCCCCAAATCCTGCAGGAACTCACGTGGTGCTCTGACCCCCCAAAAAAGGGGTTTTGCCCCCCCCCCCCCCCAGTTTGCAGGGAATGGCCCAGGCTCTGCCCCCAGGGGGGTTTGTACCCCCAAATCCCTCCAGGAACCCCATCAGGCTCTGCCCCCCCAAGTGCTTTGCCCCCATTTCTCTCCCTGCTCACAATTCCCGCCTGGAAACTCCATCCAAGGGAATTCCAAAGCCAGTACTGGGGTGCAGACCCCACAACACCCCTGGATCAGCCCCCCCCCAGCCACACCTTGGCTTTTAGAGGGGCTCCAACTCCTGCCAAAACACTGCCAGGAAAATCCAACGGCCAGGAAAGGGCTGTTCCCATCCCATCCCATCCCATCCCATCCCATCCCATCCCATCCCATCAACCCAAACCCCATCCCAGACACAGAACTTTGGGTTCCTTGCACAGGAAGGGAGATCAATCCATTGTTTTCTCCACAGGTGAGGTGGATTTTGCCATTGGAGCAGGAAAACCTCAGGCAGGGCAGCGAGAGGCTTCAGATCCCACTGTGTTTCCACCCGAATATTCCCAGGAAACAGGCCTGGATTCGAAATGAAGGTGGCAAAAACTGGTTCATTTTGTCCCCAAAAACAGTGGGAGAGGACGAGGGGGCATCACAGCTCTTTTTATCCCAGCTGTCGATGAGCAGCTCCTTGGATGTGAGCAGGGAATTGGGATCATGGAGCGCAAGGAGGAGAAATAATCACAATATTATATCATTGCAATGATAAAGTCTTGTTCTAATGGGATTAACAGCATCTTCCTGGGGGATTCCCCATCCCAGGAGCCACTTGCAGGACCAGCACGGACTCAGCTTACCCCGAGACACAGAAACTTGGGATAATTCAACCTGGATTTTCAGTGGGAAGTCTCCCAACTTCCACGTCCCACACCAACTCTCGGGAATGAAACCCTCGGCCCCAAGAAAAGAAAGTGTAAATGAAAACAGAAACAGCAGGTTGGTTTCTGGAGGCAGGAGGAGCTCTTAGAGGATAAAAAATACATGGAAAAACCAGCAGAATTTCTGGGATTGGTCTGTCCCACCTCAGTCCTTCTGGCAGCGTCCTGGTGGACGTTCCCACCAGGTTTCACTACATTTAGGCCAAAACCTCATCAATTAAACAGCAAAGCTGGACCCTCCCAGGACTACAAACAATTCCATTCTTTCCTGGTCCTTCCCAGGAGGGCAAGGAATTCCATTCTCTCCTGGACCCTCCCAGGAGTGCAAACAAAGCTGCTCCGAGCAACAAACCCACCACAAATGTCCCCAGTGAGAAATGTGGAGGTAAAACCACACTTGTTTGAGAGAAAAGAGAGAGATTCAGCCCTAATAAATCCCATTTCATTAGGACTTGGAATAAAAATTCCTTAGGACTTGGAACAGAAAGCTCCTTAGGACTTGGATTAAAGATGGGGATGCCAGCAGGGTGGTGACAGACACCTCGTTCCCAAGGGATTTTATCCCATGTCAGCTCCCGATCCTCACTTTGCTCCTCCCTTTGGGATTTCAGAACCAGGATTCTCCACCATTCCCTTTTCCCATCCAATTCCATCCTTTCCAGAGCCACCCCAGCTGCTCCAAACCCCCCATTCCCCCGGGGAGATTTGGGATTCCACAACATCGTTCCACAATAAACCACCAGCTCTGAACTGTTCTTTCCAGTCTTTATTGGAAGTGCAAACCTCTGGGAAGAACAACTCCCTGCTGGAAGCTCCTCCAGGTGTAAGTTGTGTCCGGGTGGAGCCCCTGTGGGGTTCCAGGTGGGATCCACGTGGGAATCCAGGGGGGATCCCACGGGGGATCCACGGAGGTTACGCAGCCGTCGCCTTCTGCTTGTAGGTTGCCATCATCTTCTTGATCTCAGCAATGGCCTTGCCAGGGTTCAAACCCTAAAGGGAGGAGCTGGTTAATTCCTCTGGAAAACCTGGAGCATCCTCCCATCCTCCCTCCCCCTCATGCAGGTGGCAGTAAATCCCAAACACGCCACAGATGTGCTGCTACCCAGAAGCCTTTGGCAGAGGAGCTGCTCAACACCCTTTTTTATCCCTAAAAGCTGGAGGAAAATGTGATGTTGTGCTTCCTTCCAAGCACTGGCAGGTTCCAGGATGGATCCCAACTCCCAAATGTGCTGCTGCTCAAAAACAGTTGGTAGAGGAGCTGCTCAACACCCCTTTTTTTTCCCTAAAAGCTGGAGTAAAACGTGATGTTGTGCTTCCTTTTAAACACTGGGAGGTTCCAGGATGGATCCCAGGTGGGGTAAATTCACAAATATGGTGCTTCTCATAACAATAAGTGGCAGAGGAGCTGCTCAATATCCCTTTTTTTCCCTAAAAGCTGGAGGGAAATAATGACACTGAGCTCCCTTGTCAAGGCTGAGAGGTTCCAGGATGGATTTAAGTCACAGTAAACTCACAAATGTGCTGCTACTCAACCTTTTTTCCCCTAAAATTTGGAGTTCAGTGTGATGTTGTGCCTCCTTTCCAGCACTGGCAGGTTCCAGGATGGATCCAAGTTGTAGTAAACTCACAAATATTCTGCTTCTCATAACAACAACTGGTAGAGGAGCTGCTCAACACCCTTTTTTCATCCCTAAAAGCTGGAGGAAAATGTGATGTTGTGCTTCCTTCCAAGCACTGGGAGGTTCCAGGCTGGATCCCAACTCCCAAATGTGCTGCTGCTCCTGAAAAGAGCTGGCAGAGGAGCTGCTCAGCCCCTCTTTGCTCCAAACCTGGACTCCAGCCTAACTTAGGCTCCACCTGCAAAGCTGGTTGAGGAGGTTCAGGACACACCAAGGGCCAGCTGGGACACTGCCCCAGGCAGGCTGGGCATTCCAGGGAGGTCAGGCTGTGCTGACCCAGCTCTGCTCCACTCCAGCCTCTGATTCCATGGAGCAGCCTGGAGCAGAGCTGGGAGCTCCCCTGGAGCAGAGCTGGGAGCTCCCCTGGAGCAGAGCTGGGAGCTCCCCTGGAGCAGAGCTGGGAGCTCCCCTGGAGCAGAGCTGGGAGCTCCCCTGGAGCAGAGCTGGGAGCTCCCCTGGAGCAGCAGCGCTTCCCTGGGCCTGCACACAAACACCCCCTCGGCTCTGGAGCTGCGTTTGGTCAGCACTGCCGGCATCAAAGGGGACAAGGAGCCAAAGGGACTTCAAAGAAGCTCAAGCAGGACTGAATTCCACATTTTTATGGGACTCCTGGAGGCAGGAGACAGGCTTGGAGCAGCCTGGCAGGGATGGCAGGAGGGAGGTGGAATTGTGAAATAAAAGCTGGGTGTGGAGGCACTGGGGGGGTGAACAAGGTCAGGACACAAGATGGAAATGCTCCAGCTGAGCTTCCCAAAGGTTCTCCTACAAAACAGGCACCCTTCACATTGCAAAGGTGCTCAGTCCTGCAGCACTGGTGCCAAAGCAAGCAATCCTAAATCCAAAATGAGAGCGGGATCAGGACAGGGAATAAGCAGGAATTACCCCTGGTGCAGATCCCACCAGGTCTTCCATGCTGATGAAGACAGTCAGGATTAGGGAATGTGAGTGGGAATGTGTAACCATAAATCTGCCTCACATTTCAGCCCAAGTGCTGTTTCCCTGCATTCCTACGAACAGCCAGGTCTTGGGTTTCACCTTCCCCTTTAGCTGAGCTCTGGGTCACACCAGATGATGAGCCAGCTCCCTAAAAAGGGAGGAATTATGGGCTGTCAGGGAACCACTCTGGAAAAATCCCCCCCCAAATGAGCCTGCAGTGCTCCTGACAGACACACCCACCCAGATCCCAGGCATCTCATCTTCCCCACACTTGTGATCCACTCAAACATTTCCTGTCATTCCACAGCCCCGGGAATGACTCCACCACCAGGTGCAGGGAAAGGCTGTCTGGAAACCAGCAGAGATGCTGGGAAAGCAAAACTCCATCAGCAGGGTCAGATGGGATGTTGGGAAGGAATCCTTCCCTGGGAGGGTGGGCAGGCCCTGGCACAGGTTGCCCAGAGAAGCTGTGGCTGGAAGTGTCCAGGGATGCTCCTGGAGGAACCTGGGCTGGTGGAAGTGTCCCTGCCCGTGGCAGGGGTGGGATGGGATGAGTTTAAGTCCCTGCCAAGCCAAGCCGTGCCAGGACTGTCCCTGAGGGCACACACCCACCTTGGGACAGGTCCTGGTGCAGTTCATGATGGTGTGACAGCGGTAGAGGGAGAAGGGGTCCTGCAGCTGCGCCAGCCGCTCCTCCGTGTAGTCATCCCTGGAGTCGATCATCCAGCGATAGGCCTGGAAAACACAGGCACTCACACACCAGGGGGTTCCACCCACCTCACACAGGAATTCTGGGCCAGGCTGGGATTGACACCCTCTGCCAACACATCCTGGGGCCAGAGGGACCCCCCTCACCTGCATGAGGACAGCAGGGCCCAGGTACTTGTCCCCGTTCCACCAGTAGCTGGGACAGCTGGTGCTGCAGCAGGCACAGAGGATGCACTCGTAGAGCCCGTCCTGGGGGGGCACAGCACACTCAGCCCCTGCAGGGACTGCCCCCAGGGGCACTGCCCCAGCACAGACCTCCCTCTGGAATCAGCTTCCCAGGGGGCAAGTGCTGCTGGAGCAAAGCAACTGAAACAAGTCACACAAAATCCCCCCCCAGCCTGACCCAGGACCCCCAGGTCAGGGCCAGCAGGTGGGATTTGATGGTCCCTGTGGGTCCCTCCCAGCTCAGGACATTCTGATCTCATGCCCCACAGAACACAGCAGTGTTTGTGACAACAGGGGGAAATGCGGCAACCGGAGCAAAATGTGGAAGCTGCTGGATTTTCCTGCATTCCCTCCTTCCTGCCAGCCTGCCCCAGCGAGGGAAGGGACAGGCAGGTCACCAGTTCACAATTCAGGGCTGTGTTAGAGAGAGAAGGAAGAGCAAAGTCTGCCCAGGAGCCTCTGGGAGAGCTCGGAGCTTGTCCCTGGTGCCAGCCTGCAGCCATCGCCCCGTTTCTACAAACAACAAGGGCTTTTTCTTTCAGGCACAGAGGAACACAAAGCTAGTCCTACACAGAAGTCATTCATTTTTAGTTTTGCTTATTTCTGATTAAGAAAAAAAAAAAATCACCCTGGATGGAGGAGAAACTGAGGAGCTGAGGGTCTGCAAAGTCTCTTGGCAGCTCCTCAACCCCCCCCAAACTAAAAGACAAAGACAAGAGTCCAACCCGACTTCGTGAAATTATCTCAAAGTTATTCTGGAACAAAAGGCTCCTTAAATTCGGTTTTGGAAGATCCCTCTCCCCACCCCCAGATTTGTCTCATTTCTAATTGCACCATTTCGTAGGATTTACAGGAGAAGGTGGAATTTTTCAGCTGGCACCTTATCCAAGTTTGTCCTGCACACAAAGGAGGAGCAAGCTCAGCACTGAGATCAAAAGCAGCTTCCCCAGCTGTGCCAGGGGCTGAGGCAGCTCTGCCCTCCCTTCCAGCTTCCCTTAATTCTCCTTGGATGAGAAGGTGATTCCAAGGAGAGGGCAAACCCCTTCAGTCCTTACACACGGATCAGATAACGCTGGGAAGTGGTGAAGGAGAAGGAATTGTTGCCTTTGGATAGAGATTCTTTCCCCCTGTGGTTGTTCAGATGTCACAGTCACTGTCGACATCTGGGACCGGGCTATTATGGGATGTCACTGCAGACACACACAGTGGGATCCTCCCAAAGATCTCTGCAGCTCAGCTTTTGCACTGAATTCCCTTTAACCAGCCTCCCTTTTGGATGTTCACATCCACCTTAAATTTCCCAAAACCCAGGCCTGGAGCCTCCTCAGTGACAGCACTGCTGTGGAGCAGCTTGAGCTCTGGATCATGGAATGATGGATCCATCAGGGAAAAACCTGCTGATTTCCTGATACTGACTGTGGCAGCCAAGGAACCCACCCCAAAACTCACCACACTCTTAGCTTTTTAAAAAGCTCTTATGGCCCAGCTGTTCCTCAGACACCCTTCAGCTTCCTGGAGAAATTCTGGATCAGCACCACCAAAAACATCCCCTCAAAACAACTCTCTGCTCAAGACAGACACCCAAAGACCTGCCCTCACGCTTGTGCCTCCACATCCAAAAGCACCTGGCCTTTGCCATGGGTTCTCCAGGCTGTAAATCCCAGCAAGCAGCAGCACGAGGGCTCTGGGTCCCCAGAGCAGAGGGTGTCAGTGGCAATGAGATCACAGTGCCTGGGGCAGCCACAGCTCCCTCTCCTGAGCCAAACCCCCCCAGCCATTGTCCCTGCCAGGTCCTGCATTTCGGGGGCAGGTCCCACCCCCGCTGGGCTGCAGCAGCTCTGTGCAATTGGAACCTGCTGCACATTAGGGTTTAAGCCTGGTCTTAATCTGGGAGGGGATTTAAGGGTGGAAAAGGAAGCAGTGACCAGTTTCTGACGGTCTTCTATGGACTGCAGGTACTGCTGCTTGCCCTCCGTGGACTTGTCCTTCTTCTTCAGGTACGGCTCGATGGATTTGTACTGGGCATAGAAGTTGCTCAGGTCCTGCAGCCACAGAGCAGAGGTCACATTTACTGAGCTGAATTTTACACAATTACAGAACACCCTGGGCTGGAAGGGACCCACAAGGATCATGGATCCAACTCCTGACCCCAACAATCCCTCCCTGTCCCTCAGAGCGTTGTCCAAACCCTCCTGGAGCTCTGGCAGCCCTGGGGCTGTGCCCACTGCCCTGGGGAGCCTGTTCAGTGCCAACCACCCTCTGGGGGAAGAACCTTTCCTGACATCCCCCCTAATCCTTCCCTGGCACAGCCTCGTGTCACACCAGACCAAATTTATGCAGCAGAGATCCAACCCCTGCCCCACTCCAACAAAAGGTGGCATTTCCGACCTCAACCTGCCACATTCCTCCCAGTGAGGACACATTTAGTCACTGCAGACCCACCCAAAAACCAGCAGCACGAGGAACACGTGAAATGTGAGACCTGATCTCGGCTGGCACCTCCCAGGGCCATCCTTCCCACCCCAACCTGCCTGGAACGCTGCCATCCACGGTCCCCAGCCCACACTCACCGGGACAAGGTCCTTCACCACGTACATGTGGGGCAGAGGGTAGATTTTGGTGACCTTGCTGAGATCAGAGTCGATTTTTTTGATGCAGGCCAGCGTGTTCCCCCCTCCAATGTTCATGGCACAGGAGCCACAGATGCCTGAGTGGGAGAGAAGCAGCAAAGGGTTAAATTTACCCTCTTAAAGAAGATCCTCTTGGCCCCAAACACGGCCCTGGGCTGTCCTGCAGAAACTCTACGTGAGAAGGAAAACGCCAGGAGTTGCCACCGGGCCAAACATGTTTTTACTTAAATAAAGACCAAACGCAGGAGTCGCTTTCATCAAAGCCCAAACACATTCTCAGTGGTGAAGCTCCTTCCACAACATAAAACAAGTGGCTTGGACACCTCATGGCTTTCAAATCATTCATTAGTTGTGAGTTTTTCGGGAGGGGAGAACACTGAGCTTTGCTCGGAGGTCTGAAGCACGAGGTTGTGTCGGTGTGAGGCAGCTAAAAATAAGATTATAACGTGGGCAACTGATGCATCTTCATCAGTTGTGGAATTACAGGATTGCTGGGGTGGAAGGGGCCTCTGGAGATCATCCAGTCCATCTGCCTGCCAAGGCAGGGTCACCTGGAGCAGGTGACACAGGAATGGGTTTGGAATGTCTCTGGAGAGGGAGACTCCAGGCCCTCCCTGGGCAGCTCTGCCACCTTCCACCGAAAGGATTTCTTCCAGATGTTCAGGTGCAACTTCTGGTACTTCAGTTTATGGCCACTGCTCCTCGTCCTGTTGTGGGGCACCCTGGGAAGAGCCTGGCACTGTCCTCCTGCAGATGTTTTTATATGGATTGTGTGGATTTATACGAGATCCCCTCTCAGTCTTCTCCTCTCTGGACCAACCAGGCTCGGCTCCCGCAGTCCCTCCTCATCAGAGAGGAGAAAACTGGTCACCAGCACCCCTGAAAATCAGGATTATTCACCCAAATCCCTAAGGCAGGAGGTTTTTTGGTGCCTGTGCAGAGCAGTGCAGGAGCTGTGCTGCCAAAGGTCAGGGGACAGACCCTGCCCAGAGCCAGCACCATAAACCAGCCTAATAAATAGATTAAATAACACCCTCAATGACCTCCAGCAACAACAGGATCAGCTGAAGCCTGGGAAAGCCAAGCTTTACAGGAAAAACAGGGCAGAAGTGTCCCAGATACTCCTCATGTGAGAAGGAGCCAAACACTGGAAGGGCAAAACTCGAATCCCAGAGGATCTGAGCCATCCCAGCTGATGTGAGCCCAGGGATGGCACTGAGAGCCAGCCCTGCTGCCAGGTTCCCCTGGCACTGCACCAAGGCTCTGCCTCCCACTGCAGAAACAGTGACAAGTATTTTCCAGCCAGGGCTGCAGACTCAGGACCACGTGCTCCCAGCAGGAATGTGGGAGCAGGGCTGTTTTTTGCCCTGCATGGCAGGAAAGGGGCAAGATCGAACCAGCCCAGCTTGAAAATCTGTCTTCTCCAAGCAAAGTATTCAGGGCAATGAATTCCAGCTCGGGAATCTTTTGGCTATCTAAATATCAGACAGTGAGAGCAAGCATTCCCCGTGGAATTCTTCCACCTGCTATGCAGATTCCAGAGGAAAGGGCTGTGCTGGAGCTTTTCATTTCCACCCCAAGTCAAAACATCTTCAGGCAGCAACTGGCCTTAAACTTCTCCTCTTTGCAAACCCACCTCATTAAATCCAAAGCCGTTCCACAAAGGAATGCGTTTCACAACCAGCCTCCCTTCCTGCTTTCCCACAACTCAGCATCCCAACGTGACCCAGGAACCAGGAGGTTTTTTACAGGGAAAGTCACCCCGACAGGGAAGTTTTAATGCTGATTTGTACCTGCAGAAGAAGCAGCCACCACATAAAACCACTGGCTGCCCTTTTCCTCAATCAATCCCTGGGCTTAGTCAAAGGGCCAAAAAAAAGATTCCTGAAGCTATTCCTAGAAGTCCTAAGTACTCTTCCAGTTACAGCCTGTCTTATTTCCACAGCAGCACCCAAACAGCCCCTACAACTCCTTCCCACCCCGTCTCTGCCCCCTCAGTCTGGCTGCTGCAATCTCTCCCTGGATTTGCCCACACAGCCCAGCACTGGAGGGCAGCAAGGTGGACTGGGATAGGAGAGGAACTGGAACAACTGGGGCTGCTGGGAGGCAGTCCTGGCTGAGCTGGGTGATTACACCCTCTGAGCACGAGCTCTGACTTCACTGCTCCATTCACCGAGCTGTTTCCTACACACAGGTGGGAGAGCAGAGTTTTCCAGAGGTTACACATCCACCATCAGCACCAAACAGTGTTCCAGGCTGGAAGATCCTTCTTACCTTCCCTGCAGGACCTGCGGAAGGTCAGGGTGGAGTCCATCTCGTTTTTAATCTTGATCAGAGCATCAAGCACCATGGGCCCACACCTAAACCACAAAACAGGGTCAGTTCACCTGGATAATCCCCCCAAACTCAGGATTTGGAGCAACTACAATTAATGCACGTATTTTGGCAATCACAGGCAATAAAACAGAGATTTCTTGATGGGGTGGGAGTCAAACCCTTCCTTCTGTCGATGCCCTGAAGGCTCAGACAGCACAACTCAATCCCTTGGAGGGGTGAGTGCTTTGTACTGGTTCTCTCTGCTTTTGGGTCAGGCTTTAACAAGTCAGTCTGTCCCCATTAGTCACAGAAGACACACAACACTAAACAGTCGTGGACAACTTATGTAATTTTCTCTACAGCAGACAGGGCAACACCCAGAAATTATCCACAAAAATCCGAGTCCTCTGTCACGGGGTTTTTAAGGAGGGGCTGGGGAAGTTGTGTGTGGAACTCCTGGAAAGGGCTCGGGGTGAATTCCTGGGGCAGCAGCACAGCACCAGCTGGAGCTCAGGAAATGCAGGACGTGTCCATGAGAAGGTTTCTGCACCACAGGGAATCTGAACCCTTTCCCAGAATCCCAGAAAAGCAGGAGCTGTCTTGGGGATACCACACCAAAGTGTGCAGGTGGTTCCTTCCTGTGCCAGGGCCTCCCCACCCTTCCAGCCAGGAATTCCTTCCCAGTATCCCACCTAAATCTCTCCCCTTTAGTTCAAAGCCACACCCCCTTGTGGGACCACCTACCCATGTAAAAAAACCTGCTCTCCCTCTTTTTTAGAAGTCTCAACACTTTCCACATAAATAAAGTTTATTGAAGTCTTCAACATAACTCAGGGACACAGAACCTCACAAAAGTCCCAAAACAAAGAGACCATTCCCTGCTGGGACACTGGCACACAGTGCACAGTTTATTTGTCACAGACAGGTGAGGGAGTGACAAACAACCCCACAAAACCATACTAAAATCTGTTATATAAATGATTATATTATCAAGGGATTTTTATTAATTATATTAAAAATTCATATTTTAAAAATATATGTTATATAATTATGCATAAATATATTATATAATTATACATAAATACATAATGTGTTCTATAATTTTATAGAAATATAAAACACATTATATTTTAGAGAAATCTATTCTATAAAATTTTATAGAAATATAAAATATGTGATTTAATCTTAGAGACATCTACATTGTAAAATTTCATAGAAATATATCTTCATACATTAAAATACATAAACCCCAAAACATATTAATTGTATATTACCAATGAATTATCTGCAATAACAAAATTATTGTCCCTTAATCGTTGAAATTTATTCTCTTATCAGGAAATACCATCAGTGTCCCCCGTGCTGAAGACAAGGCACTCTGGAACAACAGAGCAGAACTTTCCAAGCTTTTACCATTCCCTGGAGCTCAGCGAGCTGCTGACACCTTTAGCACCTGGAAGAAGCTCTTCCCGCAGGGAATACTCACTTGTTGAGGTCCACCTCGTAGGTCTGCATGCGGGGTTTGTCCCCGGCCTTGTCGGGGTCCCATCTGTAGATGGCGAATTTCTTGAGCCGCGGCGCGGCCGCCGCCGCCGTCTGGGCCCCCCGGCACTCCTGGATCCACGGGGAAAACTGCCCTCAGCTCCCTGCACGGGGAGCAGGGGGACAGCAGGCAGCACTGCTTTGTGTTTGGGGCTTTGGAGAGGGTTGGGAACATCCTGATAGGGATTTGGGGAGTGGTGTAACCTGGTGATGCAACCTCTCCATCTGCCCCGGGGGTCCCTCCTGCACGGGGCACTGGGATAATCCCCACATGAAGGGGCTCCCACGGGTGTTCCTGCAGGCACCGTGGCCTTCAAGCCCTGAAGGCTCTCCCTGCCCCCACATCATTACCTCCAGCAGCTCCTAAATACTCCCCACCCAGCTCCAGGCCATCAAACCACCTCCTGCCGCTATTCCCCCCGGCAGTTCCTTCCTCCTCCAGGACACCTTCCCATCTCACCTCTCCCTAAATCACCCCACATCCCTATTCCTCCTGTTCCTACGCCTCTTCCCAACTCCCTTCTGGTGCATTTCCCCCCCCCTCCCAATTTCCTATCAACCTTTATCTCTCCCTAAACCATTCCTGCTCCTCTTTGCCCCCAGGCCCTCCTCAGCATCCCCCTCAGCTCACCCCCTTTTTCCCACCCGCTCTTCCCACCTTTTAGCTGATCCTGGACCCCCTCCTGCCCCACAGCCCCTGCCCAGCGCTCCTTCTCCCACCCCTTCCCTCCTGCCCACCCCCAACTTCCACACATTCCTCTTCTGCCCTCTTCCCATCTTTTACCACATCCCGGACCCCCTCCTGCCCCACAGCCCCCTCCCTCCATCCCCCTCTCCCACCCCTCGCCTCCTTCCCCCCCGCCCGTTCCCAAATCCCACACGCCCCCTCCAGCCCCCCCATCTCCCTCCACACTCCCTCCAGCCCCTCCTCTGCCCCCTCCCGCTCCTTCCCGTGCCTCCCCGAGCCCCGCAGCCCCCTCACCGCCCGCGGCCCGGCCCGCAGGAGCCGGGCGGGGACGCGATGTCTCAAGGAGACTCCGAGCGCGGCCGCCGCCATCTTGGCGCTGCGCAGTTCCGAGCCCGCCGGAAGTGACCCCGGCGCCGCCATGTTGTGAGCTGAGGGGGAAGGCGGGCACCCTTCCGCCATCTTGGGTGCGGCGGCGGCGGCCTCGGGGGGAGCGCCATGTTGAGTGTGGCGCGCCCTGCGGCACAAAGCGGGGTGGCGGGGCCAGGACGCCTAAATCCCCCTGTTTTTTGTGTGTGAATCCCACAAAAGGGACCCCTTGTTTTTTCATCATTGATTCCCAGCCTCATTGCTTTTGCACGGAGGTGCCCACACCCTCCCCTCATGCCCCAACACCAAGCGGGGCAGAATGGCGGGTGCGGGGGGTTTAAAGAGTGACCGAACCATTGGGTTCTCTTATTGGGGTTGGAAAAGCCCTCGCAGGTCATCGAGTCCAACTTGCGACCGATCCCCACCTTGTCGCCCAGACCACGGCAATAAGTGCCACGTCCTTTCCTTAAACACCTTCAGGGACCGTGATTCCACCACTGCCCCTTGCAAAACAATGCCCCCCGTCCTCTGAGGGCTTCCATCCCTTTCTCTCACCATTGTTACCCGTTATTATTTAATTTCGTGTCATTTTCCTCACAGCAAGTTTATTTATTAAGTGAATTGCAAGCAACAAATGCTGAAAAAGCCGCTGTGGGCAAAAGTGGAGGAAGGAAGAGAAAAAGGAAGTGGAGGAGGAAGAAGAGCAAGCGGAAGAGGCAAAGGTCTCAGTATTGTCACCAAACAAGTTCTTTTTTAAAAAGGAGTTTATGCAGCAGTGGGGGGGAAATGCTGACAGATTTAATCCATGGAATGGATAAGGGATGACAGGCAAGCTCTGGGTGATGTCCATATGTTAGAGAAACAAATTAAAATTTGGGCCTTGATGTACTTTAATGCTCTCAGACCTGGGGGAGGAAGGTTAACAAAGCCTAGGAGAGAAGTTTATTGTTGATGCCTGAACACCAGGAATGCAGGATTTGTAAAGCACAAAGACACAGAAACTGGAGATGAAGGGGAAATTACCAAAGATCATTACTGAGACTCTCCCTATTTGTGAAAAAGATAATGAAAAAACAGAATATGTGGACTAATTAGGATGAGAAGCAAGACATCAACAACAATACAAGACAGATTACTAATTAATTAAGAGAACTATGTAACTTGTAAACCAATGGAGACCAATTTCTTCATTTGCTAAAATGTATAAATAATTAAAAGTTTTGATAACCAATGGGTACCTCAGTGTTGATTAATGTTGACTTTCTAACCCAACAAACTGGTTAGAGGGTTTATTTCATGATTTTTGGTGAACATGGTTGTTCCTCGATCACCTCCAGGGATGGTGATTCCACCTTCCAAAAAATTCTACCCTTCCAAAAAAATTTCCTCCTCACCCCGCTGAAGGCTTCCCTCCCTTTCTCACATAATTACCGCACATTATTATTCATTTTCACGCCTTTTTCCGCACAGCAAATATATTTATTGAGTGAACCACAAGCAGCACACACTGAAAAAGCCACTGGGGAGGAGGGAGGAGGGAGAAGGAGGAGGAGGAAGAGGAGAAGGGGGTCTCGCTATGGCGTGAAGTGCCACCATTTGAAGGTGAAGGCTCGTCGCTGGACGTTGGTGCCGCAGCGCACCTCGCCGAGGCTGCCGTGGTAGGAGGCCACCTCCTCCAGGAAGCGGCAGCTCAGCCCCAGCGGCTCCAGGAGGGAGCGGATCTGTCGCTCCAGGCAGCATTCCCCCGCCGTCACGGGGCCGAAGGGTTTGGGGATGCCCAACTCCTTGGCCAGGACGATCATGGTGACCTGCGGGGTGGCACCGGGGAACATCAGCGGTGTCGGGGTTGATGGTGCCCAAGGAAAGGTGTTGGTAACCCTCCTCCATCAGCCCTCAGCCCATCAACACCAATCTTTGCAGCCGCCCTCCCACGGATTTCCAAGTCCAATATGATTTCCCCTTTTTTATCGTTAAAACACACCTTGCAATAGCAATTGCACCGCTTGGAGAGGGGTTTTGCCTAAAACCTCACTGCAAGCACCACAAAGCCACAAGGTTATGTTAGACCTGTTGGGTGGAGATATTTCCTTTCTCTAGACAGCTGATTTCTTTGGGACAACACCGGGGGCTCCTCCTGGCTGACTGAGCTGATTTTTGGAGAGGACCTGAGGAGCAGGGATCCCCTCACCGTGTTGGGGAAATAGGGCACAGCTTTGCCCTGCTTGTCGAGCTTGAAGAGGGCCGGCAGGTCAATGATGTCCTCCTCCATCAATCCCAGCTCCTTCTTGAGGATATCCCTGTTCCAGTCGATGCAGCGCTGGAGGGGGTGGAGAAAGGCAGGCTGAGGGGGGACACATTTGGGCACAGTGCCCAAAACCATCTCATGCAGGAGAAGAGCCACAATTCAACACCTTCCTTGTGGGTTTGGCACCACTCTGGGGCAGTTTTTGCAAAAAACATGAATTGTTACCAAAAATGTCAGTTATTACCTGGACATACTGGTTCTGCTGTGCCAGGTTGTCATTGGAAAGGACCTTGTTAATTGTGACTCGTTTCGTGTCTGTCCCCGAGTACCCTGAAAATGCAACATCCCATCAAAATGAAGCCTGGCTTAGGATGGGCTACAGAGATGGATAAAGTCCCTCATATCCCAGTTTCCTGAGCTTGGAATAAGGCTATTGGAGTCACAATTTTTAGTTTATTGGGAAACTGAGGGAAGGAAAGGTCTGCCCATTGGAAAGAGCACTGGAAAGGTCTTGTCATCCATCTTCCTGCCCACAGGAATCATTATCTGCTGAATTTCTCCAGAGCATCCACCTCCAGGATTTGGATCCAGCCCCTGGCTGGGTCCTCTCAGTGACCTAAAGGGACCCGTGGAGATATGGAGACGTGCTCCCAACCCCATCACGGATCAAAATCCCAGAGAAAGGATTCCCAAAGCGACAAAACGGTGCTAATTTGGGTAACGTGAGAGCCGCCAGTTGTCCCACTCCATGCCGGAGCTCCGCTGGCATTTGGAGATGCTCCATCCCACCAAGCAAGCATCCCCTCCACGCAGAGGGCTTTATCCCTGCCATCCCACTCGCTTCCCAAAATAGGCCTTGAGGAGGCTGGGGGTGGTGGGTGGGCATCCCGTTTGCCAGCTGTGAAGGACAATGGGGTGGGAAAATGTCCCCGTGTGACCCCGATTCCCGCCTGTCCCTCTGTCCGGCTGCTCCGGCTCAGCTGGCACCAAACCCCACCCAGAGCCACCCCTTGCCTTTGAACATGGTGGCTTCTCCCTGGCCTTCCTTCTGCTTCTCCCGGAAAAGCTTGTAGCACGCGGCGGGACTGGCCATCAGCATCCGGAATTGCTGCCGGAAGGTGGGAAGGAGTCACCCAAAGGGAATTTTCCAGACCCTCAGGAGACCCCAGGGACTTTCTTTTGCAAAGAACCTGTGCTAAAACTCTTCAAATTAGGTGTCTTTGCTGCTATTTAGAACCTTTTTTAATGTTTGGAGTGTTTGTGGGGAACGTGGGGGCATAAAAATTCCCTTTTTGAGTCATCCAGGTCAAGGCTTGGTTTTCCTGAGGGAAAAGTCTTGTGTCAGGGTTTTCCCTGAGGGAAAAATCTGTATCACAAGCAGCAAAAACCATGACAGGGGAAAGAGAAACATTCTGGAAACATCTGGGAGAAGCTGAACTGCTGGGAATCTTCAGGCTCGTGGATTCATGTGGGAATCTCGAGGTTTAAATTTCTTGGACTGCCCGTGTGGGCATTGTTTTCCTTCTGTTTGTGCTAATTCTGCTCAGATCCCTCATTCTGGGGACAGGAGTGAAACCCAAACTGGTTGGGAGTGCCAAAGAAATGAGTTTTGGGGTTTTTCCTCGAGCTGTTCTAATGGGATTAGTACCTTGGAAGAGGAACACCCGAGGGATGTGGGATTTTGGGGTACCTTTTTGTCCGTGGCGGGCACGAAGGTGAGGAACTCGTTGACGTTGCCCACAGCCAGCCAGTCGGAGTAGAGCTCCACGGGAGCCTGGACTCGCTGGGCGTGGAGGAAATCCCTCACCATCCTGGTCATCCTCCTGCCTGCCGATCTGCGAGTGAAATCCCCCCGAGCGGGAACGTGAGGATTAGGGTTTGTCCATCAGCGTGTGCTTGGACATCAACTGCCACCACGGTGGAGGAGTCTGAGCGCACCCACCCCTTTCACAGCCACTCAGGGAAGGTCGAATTAACCCAATTTACACAATTTTGGTGACATTTGGGGGCTCTTGTGGTTCCTTTGCTCCCAAAGATGTTGTGTTCCCCGTGCCTTACGTGGGGAAGCTGCTGCCGATGAGGATCCTGCCCAGGGGATACTCCTTCCCCCCCACGGACACGGGTGGACTGACCTCCAGGTTGCCGAAGGAGTCGAGGCTGGTGATGGCGTCAAAGAGGGGCTCCTTGTGCACGTACCCGAAATCAGAGCCCTGGGAAAAGAGGAATCACTGCCCTGAGTCCCTCCTGGGTAAAACCTCCGGGGTTTTATCCGCCGGTGGGAGTCAGACCTGCTCCGGTGGGTAAGCACAGCGAGAGTGAGGCCTGTCTGTGGATGAGGAGAGGGGAAAGGAGAGGCAAGAGGTTAAAGGTCTCTGGGTCACGGAGGCTCGGGAATAAACGGCAAAATCCAGGAGCAGAGCTGAGGTGTTGAGATCCCAGATCTCTGCTATCACACAGCCAACATCTAAGTGTCCACATTAGGATAATTAGTGCTGGGGCAGCCCCGGAGCGGAGCTTCTGGATGGCTCTTGCTGAGTGGGAGGAACTCCAGCCCCTGAGGGTGAGTCTAAGAGCCACCCAAAGGGCCGTACGGCACTTAAATCCTGCTTAAGCCCTGATTTCCAGGTCTTAATATATCTGGGACTGAGGGTGTCGTGCGTGCAGGGTAATTAACTCTTGGCTGGGATGTGCCAAAGCCCGAGGGGGAGAATGTGGAGTTAAAACGGGGCAAAAATGGCAACGCTGGGACACAGTTCCTGCCGTGGACCTGTCCTTGATCTCCGGTTTGGGTCAACACAGGCTTGGAGCTCCCGGCAGCCCCTGGGACCAGATCAGGTATCTGTTAGGTTGGAGTTAAATCCCAATCACTTATCAGGGTTGGGTTTCCATGGGGATAAACCAAATACACAGGTCGGGGAAAGTGAGCAGGGAGACCAGAGAGCGCTTGACTTCCATCTAGAAATTCCATCTTCCAACTGAGGGTGTTTGGAGAGGCCGGGATAGAGAGAGGGCACAGCTTTCCCCGAGGCTCCCCGTGGGGTTTTGGGGAGTCTCTGGGGGATGGCTGGAATCAGCTCCTTTCTCCGGGCACATGAAACACCTGCTCCCAGCTCGTTGCAGTTTAATAACCCACGGAGCCCCTCTGGTTTCAACTGTCAAGGCGCTGGTTCATCCCAGGTTTGCGGGTCACATCCAAGTCCTATCAGTTCCACGCTGATTTTGAGGGGCTAATTCCCTCCCATCTCCGTTTTCCCTGGCTCGGGGTCCCGGGGCTTAGGGCTTGGCTGGGGTGTGAGGAGGACCCCGTGCGTGCCGAGTTTGGCTCAATATTCCCAGCTGGAAAATGAGATTGGAACGATAGCGGTGGGGATTAGGGGAGGCTTCAAAGCAGAAATCGGAGAATAATGTGTTAGCGGCTCCCAAGGCTGAAATTGCTTCCCTAAGTAGGCAGCAAAGCAGTTCCTAAAGAGGGCAGATCCGAGCGGGCGCCGCTTATTCGCTCTTCCCACCCGCCCGATGAATCCGGGACTCTACGTACTCATGTCAGGCATGAGAAAAGATGGATTTCAATGCTCCTGAAAGCTCTTCACCTTCCCCAAAGTGACAAAAAAAGTGACTCGTCCTCTTCTCCCGTTACTGGCGGAGAGAGGATCCGGGCTGAGGCTGCTGCCAGCGCCCGCTGGGAGTGAGGGACAGCGATTCCGTGGCTATTTGGGGGTGTCCTGCCCTTTCTGCATGGTGGGATCTCAAAGGGATCATCTTTTTTTCCATGCTTGTCTTTGCTGGGCTCTGCCAAGACTCCTTCTCCGAGGTGACTGCCGTCCCGGCACGCCCTGCCCGTGGTTGGCCCTTTGCCTTGGCAAAGAAGCCCCACAGGGATGTTGTTGGCAGCTTGTTCTCTTCCAAGGAAGTAAATTGACCCCTCTCACGCTTCCCTTTCCTCTCCTGCTCGGAAGCTGCTGGATGTTCACAGGCATGGAGGAGGAAAGGAAAAACCAGCGCACCGCTGGGATGCTGAGGGTGAAGAATTCCAGTCCTAGAGCTTGGCAGGAATCTTTCACTCCCAGAGGCGTGAGCTCCTCCTTTCCTCTCTCACCCAACACCTTCCATGGTCCCTGCTTTGAGGGGGAGTGAGGGTGTTGGTGAGCTCCCAGCTGGGAGTGAGTGGGATGGTATCTCCATGCAGAGCTGTTTAACTCATTTTCCAGGCAATTCCTTGTGTGGCCTCCAAGGAGCCAAGTGCCAGGGGGATTTTAGGAGAGGGAAATTACATCAGGAGTAAAATCTGCAAGCTACTCCTCAGGCAATGCAAGCAAATTCTTCTCTTACCAGCAGCTCCTTGACGGGGAGTTGCTCCATCCCTCTATCCCGAGGGGAATCCAGCACCACTGGGAAGCTCTTTTGGGGAGCGTGGGTGTAGCCAAACTCAATCTCATCCTAAAGAAGGGAGGAAATCCCTCATGGGGCACGGGAGGGAAAAGCTTTTCCCTGTCTCTGGAGCCCCCCTACCTGCATCCAGCGATCCCCACGGTTGGTGTATCCGAAGCAAACCTTCAGCTTGCAGCCGGCCTTGGTCACCAGGCTCTGGATCTCCTTGGTGAACAGGTAGTTGTCCTTCATGCTGGGAGAGGGGATGGCAGGAGGGAAGGAGGTGAAGGATGGCTATTCCTCTGCCCAGTCTGTGCCTGGGACTGCTGGGAATGTCCTCCCCCACCGTACCTGCAGAGGAAGACGTTCACCGGGGCCAGGGTGTTGGGGGTCACGATCCACGGAGCCACCCGGAACACCACTGTGTCCGTGAAGACTGGAGTGTGTGGGATACCCTGAGGGAGCAAGAGGCAATCGGGGTCTTTCCACACATTATTGCCCCCAAATGCCCTTCCCCTGAGGTCGTTTTTGGGGTTAATTAGTGGGGATTGCTCTCCAGTCCATCCCCATCCCCTTCTCCGGGGTAGCTGCAACAAGGCACCCCATCTGCACCCCTTCCCTGGAGCCCCCAGACCTCAGCTGGCGTCTCCAGGAGGCTGACATGGATGGAGACCAGCCCAGAGAAGGAATCATCAGGAAAGCAGAGCCCCTCAACGAAGAAGTCGAGCTCGGCGGCCCCGCCGGGGTAGGACACGGCATGGAACAGCTTCCTCCGGCCCAGCACCTGCACATAGCGCTGCCCAAAGAAGGGATCTGCAAGGAAGGGGGGAAAATGGGACAATGCCAAGCTTTCATTGGTGCTCCAAGCCTATTTCCTTGTGCAGGAGGACTCATGGTCCTTCCTCCTCCATGGAGATACAACTTTGTCTGTTAGAACCACCTTAAAACAGGACTGAAAGATTTTGCAATTTTGTCGTGGACAAGGAGTATGAGGAAAAATGTCTTAGCCTTTCCTTGGATGGAGCAGCCACTGGAAAAGCATTTTTATGGAGGAAGAGGCAGAGGAGGAGGGGAGGAAGGACTTACTCTGCACGTGGAACACCCCAACTCTGTCAGCATCACGGACAGAAACAGAGAGAACGATTTCATATCCCCGGGGCAGGCGCTGGGGCCCCTCCGTCCTCAGCACCATCTGAGACATGTCTGCCAGATCTGGGGGGGCAAACAACACAATTAGGACATGCCTTACATGCTCCTTCCTGGAGTTTGCACCTCCTTCCCAAGAACTCCGTTCTTCCCTCGCCACCACCCTTTGCAACCTGGCCAAACCGCCGCTGCTCCTGCTGACAAAGCTTGTGCTTTGTTCTAGCTTTTCTTTGCTCTCCTCAGCCCTGGCATGGCCTGTCCTTGACCTCAGAAAGCTGATGGGCACTGGCTCCATGTGGTTCCAGTTTTCCAGGAACCGGTGGTGCCCTCAGCGGCACCGCCGTGGTTGTTCTGGCTCAGCGTCACGGCCCTGCGTGGCCACAATTGCTTTGCGTGGCATTAAATGCCAAAAGGTTCCCCCGTGGGAAGCTTATCCAGCAGCTGGTGGAGAGCAGCTGGTTCCCCAGCAAAATTCCATCCCAGAAAACGTTCAAGAGATTGGGAATCGTGGGGGATTTTTGGGAAGCTCTGTTACCTTCCTTGTTGAACACCTGCTCGTTGTCACAGTCGGACGCCGGAGTGGAGGGAACCTCCCTGTCACAGCCGACGAGCAGGATGGCCCCGTGTCCCTCGGGACCCCAGGTCCAGCTGGCCTGAAAGAGCCCACTGAGGCTCAGCAGGCTCAGCCTCAGGCAAGCCCATGGATTTTCCACGTGGAGGGAGAGGGGTTACCTTGTTGGGGCTGTTCCTTTCCACCACTCCGTCCTGATCCGCGTCGACATCCAGAGAGATCCCTGGATGGACGGGATGGATTTCACCCAACCATCACAGCCAGGTTGGGTGGGAGAAAAAGCCCCCCACTCCCAGCAAACGTGGGTCCATCTCTCCCCCCACCCATCCAAGGGATCAGCGGGGTGAGGATGGATTGTTGCATCCAGGAGCCTCCATACTCACCGATGCCAGTGAGGAAGACCCCGGCTTGGGTGATGGGCTTCCCTTCCTCTCCATAAAAGCTGACAGTGACCTGCAAACCCCCAGATCCCGCACTGGGGAAGGATGCTCTCCATCCATGGAGGTCCCACAGCCCAGTGCCCCGTGGCTCACCTTGTTGTCATTGACCTCGGTGCTGGCCTGGCTCATGCTGAACCTCAGGACCGTCCCCTCCTCCAGCGGCCACCGCGTCCCACTGCCCGGGACCGGCTCGGCCTCAGCCCGGCCCCGCCACACCACATCCACGCTCACCCCCTCTGTGTGCTTCACCCCGAAGGAAACTGCCCCTGCTGGGGCCGCCCTGCCAAAACCAGTCCGCGTTTTGAGAGGGTTGCACCGAAAACGCTCGGCTCTCACTGCAATTAACGGCCAAGAGCGGGCACGCCGGCGTCGCCACGCTCACCACCGGCACCTTCTGCCCTTCCCTGTCCCCCTGGGAATTTGAGCTGTCCTTTTTTTTTTAGGGCAGAGGATGCTGGTTTAGCACAAGGAGTGTTTGAGCCGGTGCAGATTGGGATCTATAATAATCCCAACCGAGCTGCTGGAATTGGACTTGGGTTTAATGCCCTTCAATGGAGAAATCCCTGTTTGTTTTCCAGCCAATGTCTGACAGCTCATCACAGCACCGTGGCTGCTCCACTGAGAGATTTTTCCACGGGAAGCTCTAATTTGGGGCTGATTTTATCCAGCTAATTTGGGGGTGATTTTATCCAACCCCAAAGCTCTCAGTGCTGCACCTCTCCCAGTCCGATGTGCCCTTTCTCTTCTCCAGCCACTCTGAGCAACTCCTGACCCTCTCCTGGCTCCTTTTCCTGAATTTCTGCTTCCCAGGAGAAGATGCTGCTTTAGCACAATGAGTGTTTGTGGCCACTGGTGCAGATTAGGATCTATAATAATCCCAGTCTAATTGGCACTGCTGGAATTGAACGGGGGTTTACACTTCAATAGAGAAATCCCTGTTTATTTCCCAGCCCAGGCAAACCCGTGTTTACCAGCTCATCACAACACTGAGAGACTTTTCCATGGGAAACTCTAATTTGGGGCTGATTTTATCCAGCTAATTCGGGGGTGATTTTATCCAACCCCAGAGCCGTCAGTGCTGCACCGCTCCCAGTCTGATGTTCCCTCGCTCTTCTCCAGCCACCCCGTGCAACCCCTTCCCCTCTCCTGGCTCCTTTTCCCGAATTTCCCAGTCTTTCCAGGTTATTATTTTTGGGCTGTTTGCCCCGACACCCGAGAGCTGGTGCCGGATCCCCTTTACGGCTTCATTGCTCGGATGGTTTCTGGATGCCGACGGTCCCACCAAACCTGCGCCGTCGGGCAGGGGGGGAGGGAGGAAACCTGAGCACTCCTTTGCTCCTGCCTGGGTGTTTCTGAAGTTGTTAAATTACTTTTAATTATACATGGACGAACTGGTTCGGTTTCCTTGTTTCTTGGTTTTGGGAATCCCACCAGGAATTTGACCTGGAGAAATGCCAGGGGAGTTGTGGCTCTGCTGCTTGGCTTGAATATCAAGGGGGAGATTTGCAAAGACCAGAATTAACCCCGAAATGAGCTTTTAAACTTTTTTTTTCCCCCTTGGGGGTAATAATTATCCTGAAGTTCAACACTGGGATTGTTTTAGGGAAGGGGGTGTGGGGATTTCCCACTTTCCCAAGACACGTTTTTGTCACTAAATCTTGTTTTCCTTCCCTCTCCCAGCTGCATCCCTTCCTTTGCAGTCCATCCCCGTGGCTCCTGCTCATCCCTCCGCTCTCCAGCAGCATTCCAAGATAACGCTGGATCAAACCCAGCGTGGGCTCGGGGTAAATCCTGCCTTGTGGAACTGGGGATGCTCGAAGCTGTCCCGGGATTTGTGCAGCCCCGCACAGCCCGGGGGGGATTCTGCCCACGAAAAGGGGTTTGGGGAAGGGGGCAGCCAAACGAGGAGGGGGGATTGGCAGCAGGGGTGGAGGGATTGGCAGCAGGGGTGAAGGGATTGGCAGCAGGGATGGAGGGACTGGCAGCAGGGGTGAAGGGACTGGCAGCAGGGGTGAAGGTGAGGAGATCAGTGCAGGTGCGGGAGGGAAGGGGGGTGCCCCACTCACCCGTGGACATCGGCGTGGACGTGGCAGCCCAGCACGCACAGGGCCTCGATGCGGTTGCCGAGCTGCAGGCGGAGTGTGCGGCCCCCCGGCATCTCCACGGACACGCAGGGCAGCACCGAGCCCCCCGGGCACCCTGCCCCTTCTCCTGCCTCCCACAGCCCCCTCCTCCCCTCCGCAGAGCGGGGCCGGGCTCTGCGATGGCTCGGGATGACACTCGGGATGACACTCGGGATGACACTCGGGATGACACTCTTGGGATGACACTCGGCAGCCCAAAGGCAGGGGAGGCTGGATTGGACCCTCTAAAGCCTCGGGAAAATGATCTCCGAGGGGAGGGAAGGGATGGAGAGGGAGGGCAGCTGGCCTGGAGCCTGCTCAGCTCCCAGCCCTATGCAAGGAGCTCCCCCAGCTGTCCCCAAATCCCTGCACTGTCTCCGTGACCCCAAACAGGAATCAGCACCATGGGGGCGATTTTCCAGCAGTTCGGATTTTGGCGTATCCGCCCTTTTTTGCTCTCTAGGGAAAATCTCTGGCTGCTCTTGGGAGGCAGAAACACGGTTTCCCAGCCCTTAGGCGAGAGCAGAACTCTCCCTTTTTTTCCCCCAGCTTATTTTCAAAGGGAAATCGGGAACCAGTTGCTGCTGAAGGGAAATCAGGGTGGTTTTGCCACCCCATGGAGCACGTAGGGAGCAATTGCTGCCCACGCAGGCGTTTGAATCCTTTATTACCATCCAACTAAATATTCATTTCAGAACCCAAACTTCTGCCCCAGATTTTGGAAGCCACAAGCAATTAGCGACAAGCAGAAACGTTCAGGGTGATGTTCCCTATTTATATCCCTCTCGGGCTTTTCTTTTTCAGTCCTCTCTTCCCTCTGTGGCCGAGGTGCAGAGAATCATCTCAAATCCAGTTTTCCATCTGAAGGAAACCCTGCCTTGGGTTGGTGTTTCTTTTTTTTTTTTTTTTTTTGCCACGACCTGGATAAATGTGAGCGAGGACATAAAAAAAGGGGCTGTTTTGCTGCTTTTCTGCGTATGCAAAAAATGAGATTTGGGGCAACGGGGAGACTTTCTGAAACAGTAAAAATGTTCTCCATGAGCAATATGAGGAAATAGAACCCCCCAGATTCCCAGGCTATGCCAAAACATCGGGAGTTTGGGTTAAATGACCCCCAGCTGAGACATCCTGATCCAGGATTTGACCTGGAATATATTCCAGTTTCCAAAAAGCGTCTGGTTTATCTGTGCAACCCTTGTCTGTTTAAACCACCAGGAGTAACAAAACACTCCTGAAAGAGGAACCAGAAAGAGAAATAATTTAGAAAGAGAAAAAACAGAAAGAAACCAAAACCACCTCGTGTTTGCCCCAGCAGGTCCTGCCGTCCAGCCCTGCAGGAGATTTATTTTCCCTGTTTTTACCCCAAAAACAGCTGGAATTGCATGGGCAGGGACGACCTCACCTCCCTGTGATCTGTGGGCTGGGGAAATGGAGGTGTAAAATCATCAGTTTGAAAGCAAATTAGTGAAAAAAACAGCTTTTCTTTCATCATTTTCACTTCCCAATTCCTGCCCCCCAGAGTCTGGTATTTCAGTTGTCAGGGAGGGGAACAAAAGTTATTTAAATCCTCCTTTGCTTAAAAAAAACCCAACAGAACCCAACCCCAAATCCCTCCCATCTCATGCAGACCCCAAGGTTTCGGCATCCCTTGGGAATTTTAAAATCAGCAGGATTTCGAGCTGGTTTGTTTTAGCGATTTATTTATTAATGTATTTATAGCCCTCTTGGTGTGATGGTGCTGGAATTTGTGATCCCAGGGATTGAAACCTTGGTGGTTCCGGGAAGTTTTGGGTCACCCTGAGGCATTTCTGGGCTCGTTTGTGCTTCCCTGGGAGGAGGCAACGAAACAAAAGAGAGGAAAATGCTCTGTTTGGGGGCAAAAGCAAAGGAGGAGCTGCTGGACTGATTGGGAAAGGGGCTGGAAGAGCCCATTTCCCCTCCACTGCACTGGTCTCTGAGGCTTTTTGGCAGCCAGGTTTGGTCTTTAGAAGCCATGTGGGGTCTTTCAAAGCTTCTTGGGATCTTGGAAAGCCTTGGGGGCGTCTTAAAAATCTTCTCAGAGTTTTTGCGACCCTTCTGGGGTCTCCTAAAGCTTCCCAGAGACTTACGACCTTTTGGGATTCTTTGCCAGCCGTGCGAGGTCTTTCTAGGCTTTCTAAGGTCCTTGCAAAGCCTTGGGGGGGGTCTCTTAAAGCTTCTTTGGGGTCTTTGGAAGCCTTTGTGTCTTCTCAGAGTCTTTACAGCTCTGCTGAGGTCTCCTAAAACTTCCCCGTGGCTTTACAACCCTTTTTCTTTGCCCACCCCTCCATTCAGGATCTTTCCAAGCTCCTTGGGCATCTTTGCAGGGCTTTTTTTTTTTGGGAGGGGGGGAAGTCTTTCAAAGCTTCTCGGGCAACTTTGCAAGGCTTTTTGGGGGGTCTTTCAAAGCTTCTTGGGATCTTTGGAGGGGATTTTGGAGCTGCTGGTGTTGGGAAAAGGCACAGGGGACCTGGCTGTTTCCTCCTCAGCGAAATCGTGGGTGGGTCTGCCCACAATTTGTTCAATCAGCCTCCATTTACGCTGCAAGAATGGGGGTTTTCTGGGCTGTAACAAGCTGCAACAAGCCCCCTGGAGCTGATCCCGGAGAGTTTTCCCCTTGTGCGGCTCCTCCCCGAGGAGCACCCGGACGGGGAGGAGCCGCACAAGGGGAAAACTCTCCGGGATCAGGGTCCCTGGTGGAAAGGGGGGGATTAACACCCCGAGGGGGCCTGCTCAGGGATTTGGGATCATTCTGCGGCTCCCTCGTGGAGGCACGAGCCTGATTCCAGCGAGTGGGAGGGAAATGTTCCCCCGTGGAGCCCTTTGGAGCTAACCTTTCGCGTTTAGGAGGTGCAAACAGGTGCCCGTCCCTGCCCGGAATTTTGGGAAGAAGCAGCTCCGAGGAGGCCAAACCAACGCAGTGGGGAGGATGAAGGCAAAGCTGAGCCCACCCCCGGCGTTCTTGCTGTCCCGGAGAAGGGGGGATGTTTGAGGGGATATTTATAGGGCAGCAAAATTGAATGCAAAGCAGGGGCGGAGCGTGGGCAGGCTGAGTACGGCGGGGGGAGGGGGGGAAGGGACGTGCACGGCTCCAGCCCCGGGCAGCAGCAGTTTTATGGGATGCTTTGGATCCTGGGTTATGGTATGAAGCCTCCCTGCAGGCAGACGCCTGTGCTTTGTGGAGGAAAAAGGACGGAGAGGGATTTTTTGGGGGCGTTCTGGTTGCAGAGCCAGGAGGTTTTCCAGGATTGGCACCAAAAATCTCTTTTTCCCGGTCCAAACCAGCGTCTCCCCATTATTCCCCCGGCTTCCAGCTGGGCTGGGGAGTGCTTGGTGGCTGTCTGGGATGCTCCAGCCCTGCTGTTACAGCTATGTGCCTAAAGAAAATAAACCCTCATGCAAACCCCAGCGGGACTTGATAACTGGTTTGATGTCTTGCCCTATTGCAAGTAATTAGGCTGACATGGCTCTTAAAAGTTCCTGCCTGCAATTAGACATGCAGAGTAATAAATAAGGGGTAATTATCGGCTTAGGGAGATTATCAAACTTTCCTTGACAGAGTGGTGCTGCAGGATGGGTGAGAAGAAACGCCCCAGAGGGCTGGGATGAATGGGATTCCCGGGGGAGCACTGAGGGGGGCCGGGTCTGGCTGGGCCGTGCCTAAAACCAGGCTGAAGTTGGGCAAAAGCCAAAGTCAGGCCCAAGAGAGGGCAGGCCAAGCTCCTGCAGCTTGATGGACGGGCAGGATCCCATCTGTCATGTCCCAGGGATCTGAATAGCAACTTTCTAAGGACAAGGTGTTATTAGGAAGAAACACTCAGCCCTGAATGGGCCGGGTGACTTAAAATGCTCATTCTCCCTGAGCACGGGCATGTCGGCCTAATAGCAGGTGGAGGAGGAAGAGGAGGGCAGTGGAGGTCCCACCCAACCCACACAAGGTGTTTGGGGCCTGCCCCAGCCTCTGCAGGGACCCAAAACCCGTGACTGAACGTGCCGGAGAAATCCACACGAACCCGAAAGGGCCGCGAGCTCCGGGCTCCCTGTGTCCATCCTTCCCCATGGATGGGATCCCAGTGGGATTTGGATAAATGCTCCAGGCTCCTTGTGTCCATCCTTCCCCACGGATGGGATCCCAACTGGATTTGGATAAATGCTCTGGGCTCCCTGTGTCCATCCTTCCCCACAGATGGGATCCAGGCTGGATTTGGACAGACATTCCGTGCTCCCTGTGTCCATCCTTCCCCACGGATGGGATCCAGGCTGGATTTGGACAAACATTCCGGGCTCCCTGTGTCCATCCTTCCCCACGGATGGGATCCCAGCTGGATTTGGACAAACGCTCTCTGCTGAAGGCCCTGGCACTCACTGGGAGCCCGAAACCACCGTCCTTGCCCTCCCTCCAGATTACAGCCCACAGCAGCCTGACCCGTGGGGATTAAGGTGTGTTCCCTGTCCGGCACTGGGAACCAGCCAAGCAGGATACAGAGCTCCAACCCCAGCAGGCAGCAAGCTCAGCACTGTGCCCAGTCCAAACCAGTGGGACCAGCAGCCACCAGTGGGGAACCCAAGCTGCAGCTCCTTCAGGAGAGATGCTGCTGTGGCCAAACTCGTCCTCAGAGGATGCAGGCAGCTCCTAACCCACCTTTCCAGCTCTGCTTCTGCCCAGCTCCAGGTTTTAGGGATCCACGAGGTCCCTGAGAACCAACACAATTCACAAATCTGGGAACACACGGAGTTTGGGTCGTGCTGGCATTTGGAAAATGGGGTTTGATCTGGAATCTCCAGCGAGGAGAGCTCTGACAGAGCCTGGAAGCCCTGCCGGTGTTCCCCACCGGAGCATCCTGCCGCTCCTCCAGGCTCCCACGGACTTATTAAAGCTCTTCTTGCATCCGAGACACAGAGCTGGGGTTTTGTTGCTGCAATTAAAGACGGAGGGAGCCCTTTAATGTGTCCTGGCTGGGAGATGTGTAAAGCAGCTGGTTTGATCTCCCAAGGGAACGGCTGCTCCTCCGGCGGAGGACGCGCCGCTCGCTGCCCTGCCGGCGACTGGGCCCCGACTCTGCTCGGCTCACTTGGACCTTCCCAGCTTCCAAGGGGTCCTGCCACTCCCAAAACTGGGTTCCTCCTCATTCCAGCCCTCTCCTGCCCATGGCATCCCCAAGCTGAACACATCACCTTGTGAGGATGAGCCGTGTGGCAACGGGACCCTCTCCCTCCCTGTGTTGCCTTTTCCTCCAGCTGAGCTTCATCCCCCAGACCTCCTCCCCACCTCAACAAGATTAGCCTTGCCTGGCTTCCCTCTTTGCAGGCAGGCAAATCCTCCTGGGATGGCCTGGAGAGAGATGGCTATCTCCAGTAACGCCACCTTCCAGCAGAGGGGATGATTCCCATGGGATCTTTGCCCCAAAACCCCAATCCCCTGGAACACAAGATCCAAGTGAAACAGGGAGAACTTTTTAATTTCCACGGGAAGCCTCTTGTTGGTTTGTTGTTTCTTGTCTTCCCCTTCCCTGCCAAACAACCAGTTCTCCCTGTGCCCGTTTCTGCCTGTCTCCTGTCCTCGGGACTCCTGATGGGAAGCAGCGACTGAGCAAACATTTCCCTTTGCTCAGCTTTGTTCAGGCTTTGCCCCGATGCTGCAGCCCGGGCCGTGAGTCACCCGTGCAGAGGCCACACGGAAAATTTGGGTTGTTTTAAAGCAAAAAGCTTCATTTCAATGATAATATTGTAATAACCCCCAACAACCACCTCGGAGGAGTAATGCATGTTTAATGCATTAAAGCCTGGAGGAATTAGATGGAGCCGGGAAGGAATGAAAAGGGGGAGAAGAAATGCCTAAGAGCTCAGGGCTGAGCATCCCAGGGCAGGGCTGGGTGTCACCTCTGCCCTGTGTCCCCTCCCTGGGGCCGTCCTATGGCCTCCATCTCCCCGAGTGGGGCGGCAGCTCGTTGGGTGCTGGAGGTGGAGACCGGCAGGGTCCCCTGGCCGAGCCCCGTCATCGAGGGAAGGAGGAGTTAAATTCCCCTGCCTTTTAATCCAGTCCTGCTGGTTTCCCGGCACAGCCAGGCAGCAGGCTCCTTCCCATGCGGGCACACCATGCCCCAGCGGCACGTCATGCAGATGTCCACCAGCCACGCCACCTACGGCGTCTGCGTGGTGGGCACCGAGGTCTTCCTCGACACGCGCCGGTAAGGTCGGGGTCGGGGTGGGGGTCAGGGTTGGGGTCTGGGTGTTCCCACCCTTTGCCACAGCGCTGGTGGGGTCTGGAGGAGCCCAGAGGTGCTTTGGAGGAGGGAGGGGAGCTCAGAGCTCGCTGGGAGCCCTCACAAGGAGCTGCTGCAGTGTCTGATGGGCCGTGTCCCGTGGGGTGTGTCCCAGGGGTGATGTCCCACCGGCAGGGACGCCCGCTCTGCCGAGGCGTCGAAGCATCGCCGAGCCGTGACGGTTTGTAGGCAAAGCCCGAGCACACCCCGGCTAACCCTGGGTCTATTTCTGGCTGTGAAAACATTGGGCAAGAGCGATTCAAGCTCAGCAACTCGGAGCTAAAACGGGCTGAAGGATAAAACCTGTGGCTCAGGCCGAAAAAATCCACCGGCGCGTTCTGCCCGGGCGATTCCAGGAGAGGAGATTCTTCCGGAATTAAATACAGGGGTTGGTTTATTGGTCAGATACGAGGCTGTGTCTGCCCTGCTGTTACAGTGTCATTATTTAATAAATCATGATTATAATGATACAGACAGGACAAGTCAGTCGGCATCACAGCCGGGGCAATTATTGGGGTTGTGTGTTGGCACCGGGCCAGGATGTGCCATCGTCCCTCTCCAAGGGCTTTGCACTGAACTTTGCCTGCCCTAAAAGGGTCTTATTTTCTCCCTCAGCCACACGTGAATATATAAAATCCTATTATTTGCAAGTTTTTTTCCTGGTTTGGGACCCCAAACATGGGGCCTGAGCCCCAAAATGGGCTGGTTTGGCTCCTCTGCAGCAAATTTGAGCTCTGGACCAAAAAAGCAGGTTGGTGGATGCTTTTTCCACTAAAAAAATGGGATCATTTTATTCCAGGACAGCACCAGCTGGGGGGAACTTGGTGATGAATGCATCAAGTTTTGACTGTGGTTTGGGATGTTTTGGGGCAGGAAATGGAGTTTGGTGGGAATCCGGTGATGGTGACATGGGAGGGCTGTAAAAACAGGGCAAATAGACCCAAACTGGAGGAGTCATGACATCCAACAATGTTCAGGTGGGTTTACAACCAGGGCAGTAAAATCAGGGCAAATTGATCCAAACTGGAGAAGTCATGATATCCAACAGTGTTCAGGTGGGTTTACAACCAGGACTGTAGAACCAGAGCAAAGAGACCCAGACTGGAGGAGTCACGACATCCAACAGCGTGCAGGTGGATTTATGACGTTACACGATGCGAAGGATGGGGCACGTCAAGGGAGATGATGCTTTAATCTCTCTGTACAAGCTGCTGCAGGCACCAGGGATGCCATGCCAAGAGCAGCTCTGGGAATAAATCTCCTCTGTCAGTTTTTTGATGTTCTCCCTTTTGTTCCTGCTGTTGAAATTTCCCACCTCGTGCCTTCTCGGAGGCTCCTGACGGCAGACAGGTCGGAGCACTCGTGCTCCTGGGATGGAGGAGCTGGGGCTGTAATGAGCAGGTAGGCAGCACTTCAAAGGCTGCCAAAGGATGTCATGCAGGTGGGGTGCGGGTTCTCCGTGCTCGGATTTGGGCTCTACTCCAAGTCTGAGCATCTCTCAACTCAGCAGCTCAAGGGATGGTCCTGCAATAACCATTTCCTCGGATAGTTGCCATTAAAAATTATCCTGGCTCTTTGTCAGGGTTTTGTCCCAGGATGCTGAAATTTTGAGCATTTTCTGGGTGTTGTGGAGGGAGGTTGGGTGCCCAAACTTGGGCGATTCTTAATCCAGGCTTAACCACGGGCGGACGTGCCGGAGCTGCAGCGGGAGCTCTGCTTGCCCAACACCACCACAGAGATAGTGCACGGAAAACTCAACCATTTCATCATCCAAAGATGGTTTATGAGCCCTTTCCACCCAGTTAAGGCTGGATTTTAATTCCAGGTTCAAGCAGAGGAGAACTGGAGGGACGGCTTGGTCTCTAACCCAATCCTCTGTTCCAGATCTACCCCCAAAGCCGCCACGTCATTCGACGTCCACGCCACCTCCGCGGTCACGGTCCACATCATCCACAGCCCCATGACAAAGCCCATGATTGACTCCAGGTGGCCCCTGGATCCCGACATCGAGGTCGTAGTGACCATTGACGTCACCAGCAGGACCGTCAATGACAATAAGGTCAGTTGGGTTTCCAGGCACCAAAGCCAGAAAAATGAGCCCAATTTCCCGGGAAAACAGGGAGAGTTATGGGCAGCCTCTGAGTAGTTGAGTCAGTGCTAAGTAGTGCTGACATTGGGCTTGTTTTTCACGGAAAAGAGCTCCAACTGAATTGTGTAATTAACACGTACCAAAAATGAAACTGAGAAGGAGAAGGAGATCCCCTCTTGTGCCCTCCTGATGAGACGGGGGCGGCTGCAAAATCTGGTGCCAGGCAGCAAAAATCCTCCAAGCTTGGCTGTTTCCATACCGGGTTTTGTGCTGAACCAGGCAGAAACGGTTCGGGGGAACTATGATTAATGGAGGATGGCTTGGGTGAACCTTCCAAGGACGGGCTGGTTGGTCAATGTGAGGAGCCCTGCTCAGCTTTCCGGGACGTGGGGGTGTTTTGCAGATTAAGATCTCCTACTACGGCCGGGAGGGCAACGAGCTGGCCGTGGCCTGGCTGTACCTCACGTGTGTCGGTAGGTGTTACACAAACCCCCGGCCAGACCTCGCTGATGCCGAGATCTGGTTGGGTTGGTGGGGTGGGAGTTAAGTGGGGGGCCCGGGGTGGAGGGCTGGGTGTTCACCGATGCTGACGAGCAAGAGGGGAACAATTAAAATGTTATTGCGCTGCCTTATAAGGTGCAAAAGAGAGAGGCTGGGCCGGGTCCCCACCCAGCACACCCCGAGCATCCTCCTCTGCTTGCCAACACCGTGCACTGGGCCAAGATGATCCAAGGGAGAGCTCCTCACCCAGCTTTGCCCAGCGCCCTCCTCCCCCTCGACCCGTGTCGCAGTTAGGGGAGAGCAATTGGCACCCAAGTGTTGTCTGACCTATTTCAGAAGTTTAGGGTGAGGTGAATCATTCCCTCCAAATGCCTGTTTTTCCCTGCTGACTACAAAGGGAGTCTAGACAACCAGTCTGGATGCAGAAGCCTTCCACTTGGATGGATTAATTACCCTAAATTTGGGATTTTCTAAAGCACTCACATGATACCTCTGTCCTTAAGTCATGAATACGCCTCCCAAAATTGGGCCTGAAGAGGCTGAAGGTTTCCCACGTCCCTCAGCTGATGGACTCCACTGGAGCCATCTGGGGCTGCCAGGGCCACAGGGCTTCTGCCTTACAAATGTTCTCCTCACGGTTGGATTTGGACTCTCCTTCCCAGCTTCTCCATGTCCTCCTCTCTGCTCAATCCTGGTATTTTCCATATGTGGTGTATCCCACTCAGAGGAGGTTTTTTATTAGGATTAAGGTAGGGTTTGGATGAGGTTGCTGGTAAACCTCTGCTCTGTAGCAGTAGAGGCAGAAATCCGGGCCAAGGACAGGAGGGAAAGTCCTTCTCAAATGCTGCATCAAGCCTTGGAATTATTTAGGTGTTCACTCAGCCACATGGAAAAAGAAATAAAATTAAAAATAAATATCAAATTGGTGAAAACATAAAATGCACCATAAAATGGGGACGTTCCTGCTGGGGGAACCAAAATGGGAGAAGGCAGCTGGAAATCAAAGGGGGACAGCCATGAAAACGCCATCAGGATGGATTCTCTGTCAGCATTTTGTTGGAGATGTTGGGTCTGGAGCAGCTTCGGGGTTTGAAGGTGGGGTTGGTGCTGGATGAGCCCCAAAGGGCACCAGGAGCTCATTCTGCTGCCTATGGTTCCTCCTCTCGGTGTCTCAGATGTGTCCCTGGACGTGGACTGGAGCCGGAGCGGCCGAGTGAAGAGCAAAGGGAAGGACAAGGTAATGAGGAGCTTTGCTGGAGGGTCAGTCCCGGCCTATCCATTTGGAGTCTCTTCCCTGAAAATCTCCAGGAAGGAGAGGGACTTGGGTGGTGTCTGAATCAGGGCAAATAACCTGGAAAATCCTCAACCTACTAATTGAGGAGGAAGAGACTTTTTTTTCTTATTCCGTGCCAAAATTCCCTACGTCTCCAGTCCAGCCCCGAGGATCCCGTAGGACAAAACCCTCTGCTCTTTCTTCCCTCTCCTTTCTTCTTCCTTTTCCTTTTTGCACATGAAACAGGCCGCTAAATGAGCTTAGCAAACAGCCAGAGACCTACCCCTTTGGCAACAAATCTGCATATGCCCAAGCACTTAAGTTGGGCTAATTAGGTGCAGTCCAATCAACGGCGCAAATCGTGCATCGAGATGGGACGTGCCTCTAGAAACGGTGCAGCCTTGTCCAGAGGAGGCCTGGCAGGTACTTTCTGCCTGGTCAGAAGATAAGATCTCTTCCAAATAGTCTTTGCTGGCCCTGCTGGAAGCTGAGGTTCGGAAATGTAGTGCCTCGAAAGCGTCACTGGTGTTCGGGTTGTGCTCCAAGCGGGGAGGACAGCGGGCGTTCCCCCGGGTGGTGAGGAGGATGGGATGGGGGGAATCTTGCTCCAGTCCTCTTTTGGTGCTTCTCCTGCAGGCCAAGTGGACGTGGGGCCCGGATGGACAAGGTGCTGTGCTGCTGGTCAACTGTGACCGGGACAGCCCCGGCATGGGGGGGCCGGACAGCGGCCAGGCGGACATACGGACCCCTGCAGGTCGGTGTCCCCCACAGCCTGAGGGGACTCAGAGGGTCTCACCGGGGTCTTTCCTGATTGCAGCACCTCCATCCCCTCTCTCCACATCCCCTCTCTCCACGCAGACCTGCAGGACATGTCCATGATGCTGCTGAGGACCCAAGGGCCCAGTGCCACCTTTGATGAGTACCAGGTGGTCCTGCACATCTCCGAGACAGATGCGGATAAAGTGCGGGTTTTCCACGCCATCCGTGAGTATTCCTTCCTTCCTGCTCTCCCAGATATCCGAGCACGACCCCAAGGTGAGCAAACCCTAAATTTTCCCTTCACTGGGGCACTTCCATTTGCTGCAAACGCTCATTTAGCCCCAACTCCTCCGCCGTGGTGGAAGGTGGGGCCACATGTTAAAAATCAAGTGGGGAAAAAGATCAAAAGAAGGCTTTTCTCCACGGGGCTGATGAAATTTTGGCATTCCCGTGGAGCAGAAAGCCCAGCTCCTCTGTGGCATGGGCAGTGACCCAACTCCCAGAGCTGCCCATCTCGTTCTGCTTTTGAACACCCCGGCAGCTCCATCCCCGTCAGGTCCCCGCCGAAAATCAGGTCAGGGAAGCCAAGGGTATCATTAGATACTTAACTCGAGCCACGCACCTTGAAAGGGTTGGACCTGAGGGTACGGAGTCCTCTCTGTGCCAGGGAGATGCGGTGTGTTCCCCGGAGAGCAGGAGGCACACCCACTGCCCCGCCACCCGCACGGCATCGGCCTCGCCGGTGCCTCCTGCCAGCCCTCACAGCTCACCACTCCTGGGGGGGTGTTGGGGTCTTCCTGCAGGCAGTGCCTCACACCCCCACTACAAGCCCGTGCTGGGGCCCGACAAGCTCTCCTACGTGCTGGACCACGTCGGCAACGGGGAGAACACCTTCTACGTGGAAGGGTTGGCCTTCCCCGACAGGGGCTTCTCTGGGCTGGTCTCCTTCAGCGCCAGCTTGCTGGAGGTCCCCCACAAGGTAGGTGAGGTTTGCCCCATCCCCTGAGCCCCCAGTGGTTGGGATTCCCAGCACCGCTCCCTGCTGGCTTTGTCCCTCACAGAACTCCCCGGGCACGCCGATTTTCACGGACACGGTGGTTTTCCGCGTGGCTCCCTGGATAATGACGCCCAACACCCAGCAGCCTCTGGAGGTTTTTGTCTGCAGGTAGGAGGGGTGTCACCCCAGTGCTCTCCTGCCTTGGGGGACTCTTCAAGGAGGAGTTTTTGGCCCTTCTTTGCTGTGCAGCAGCAGTGGGGTGAGCCAGGCTTTGTGCATCCACTACTGGGGCATTATTTGGGACTGGAGCCCGATGTCACTGCTGCTGCAGTGCCAGGGGGAAAGGCTGGACAGGCTCTGCAGGTCCTGTCGCATGCAGGACTCTTGCCCAGTGTGTTTGGGAGTGAGGAATGGGCTGCATGGCTGGGGCTGTGGGAACTCCTCGTGATCCTACTCCTTGGTCCCCCCCTCTCGCTCCAGCATCAAGCAGGGCTCAGACTCCAACGAGGCCTTTCTGGAAGGGCTCAGGGCCCTGCTGAGGAAAGCCAACTGCAAGCTGACCATCTGCTCGGAGCAGGACACCCGGAGCGACCGCTGGATCCAGGTCATCAGTCCCTACTTGTCCATCAATCCCTGCTTGTCCATCAATCCCTGCTTGTCCATCAATCCCTGCTTGTCCATCAGTCCATGCTTGCCCATCAGTCCATGCTTGCTCTCCGTGGCTCTTCTGGTCCCTTACAGGCTCCTGGGGGACATGAGGTGTCACTCCCATGGCTGGCACCCCCTGGAGGGACTGGCTGTTGGGAAGCACTTGGATGCTGGGAGATAGAGCAGGCAGCTGGGAACTGAAGCCCAGGGAAATGCTGCTGGTGGTGGAAACCAGCACGGGCAGGAATGGTGTCCAGGAATCCTGGAACTAGAAGAGGGACATTGGAAGAGGGGCCTCGTTGCCAGAGGGATCCCATGGGGCTCTGCAAGAGGGATCCCACTGAGAGGGATCCCATGGGAGCATTGCAAGGGGGACCTTATTGCAAAAGAGACCCTGTGGGGCATTGCAAGAGGGTCTCCACTGCAAGAGGCCCCATAGGACATAGCAAGAGGTGCCCATGGGACATTCCATGAGGAACCCCATTGCAAAAGAGACCCCATGAAATATTGCAGGAGGGTTCCCAGTGCCAAAGGGACCCCCTGGGGCTTTGGAAGAGGGTCCCCACTGCGAGAGGGATCCCCTGCAAGAGAGAACCCCAGGGGGCACAGCAAGAGGGATCCCCACTGAAAGAGGATCCCCTCGGGCTGCACAGGAGGGTCTCCCCTGCAGGAAGGCCCCCCCACGCACCCCCAGGAGGACTCGGGTGGGCCGGTGGGCAGTGCCCTCCCTGTCCCACAGCCCTGCCCCTCTCCCTGCCCCCTGTGGCCCGTGTTGCTGCCCAGGGCTGGCCCGTGCTGGGTGGGACAGCGAGCTGTGGTTCAGGGCAGGAGCTGAGCTTTGCCAGGCTCACCCCATTTCCTGCTCCACCCTCCCCACCGTCCCTGTGGAGATGCCTATCACCCTGCCCGGGGCCTTCCTCCCCTTCCTCCTCCTCCTCTTCTTCCCACCACAGGATGAGCTGGAGTTTGGCTACGTGGAAGCACCACACAAGACCTTCCCCGTGGTCTTTGACTCTCCCAGGAACAGGGGATTGAAGGATTTTGCCTTTAAAAAGATCCTGGTGCGTTGGTGCATCGAAAGCCCCTTTTCTCCTCCCGAACCGCCCCCCCAAAGGAGGGTCCTTGGCACCACCTCCCTCCTCCTCTTCCCTAGGGCCCCGATTTTGGCTACGTGACCCGTGAACCCCCTGGGAAAAACGTCACCAGCCTGGACTCCTTCGGCAACCTGGACGTCAGTCCTCCGGTGACCGTGCGGGGGAAGGAGTATCCCTTGGGAAGGATCCTGATCGGCAGCCCCCTGCCCTGGTGAGGAGTTCCAGCCCCGCCTCTGGAATGTGGGAAAGCACCGAAAATCCTTGCCTGGGAAAAGTGGCACCTCTCACCGAGGAAATTTGGAATCAAAATGGGAATCAGGAGCCGATTCCCAGCAAATCCCAGATCTAACAGGCGAACCACGGCGCTGTCCCTTCATCCCTTACAAAACGCTGCCCCCCTTCCCATGCCGCGGGGTTTGCTCCCAACCCCCGACGCATCCAGGCTTGGAATTGTTTCCCCGAGTTCTTAAAGACAGGAGCGGGGAAATGCCGGGAAGGGAGGAATCCCGGACAAGGGGAGGTTGTTTCGCTCCGGGCAGGCGGTGCCCGTGGGGGCAGCAGCTCCTGGAACCCCCCGAGAGGAGCGGGAGCAGCAGCGAAGGGAACCATCCCAGCCTGGGGCTGCTCCCGAGTGACCCACGCGCTGCTCCCGCGGGTCCCGCCGGCAGGGAAAGGGCATTTTCCCGGCTTCCCCGGGCCCATAATTATCCCTCATTAGCAGGGGGCTAATTAATGTTTTCCCAGCCTGTTGCCGTCTGTCTAAGAAAACTTCGCCCCCGCACGGAGAAGGAGGGATTTGGGAATCGCGGGGATGGGGAAAAATGAAACCCAAAGGAGCCCAAGAACAGGGCACGGAATGCACCCACTGCCTGTAGATATCGATGGCCTAGATACATATTTATAAAGAGAATGGAGGGATATATTAATATGCATTATATAAGGATGCATATTTATATATTATGTATAATTACATGTTCTAGATATCATTTATATATTTATATATTTATAAGTTATAGATATAATTTATATATCATGATATATATTTATATATAATATTACATATAATTATATATTAATACCTTATCTAATGTAGTACATATATCATCTAAAATATAAGGATATATTAATATATTTTATATATAACACAGGAATATTTTAGTAGATTTATATATAATATATATTTATATATGAATATTAATATATGTTAATAGGCCATAGATATATAAGGCCTATATATTTGTATGTAATATAGAGATATACTAATATATTTTATATAACATAGGGATATATTTATATATTTATATATAATATAATTATATAAAAATATATTTTATATATTATATAGGGATAAAGTAATATATTTTTATATATAACATGGGGATATATAAATATATAACATAATTACAACGACTAACATATGATAATACATAACATAGTTCTAATAATATATAACATAGTTCTAATGATACATAATTGAGGTATTAGGTAGATATATCTGTATTAATATAGATGAATATATAATTGATATTAATTGAATCTATTTTGTATATATAATATATATAAACACACATTCATCTGCACACATATAAAATGAACATAAATTCTATCTTGATATATAAAATACAGTTGGACTATTTCCAGCCTCTTTCCCATGAAAATTGGATGTTTCTGCTCGCCCCCCCCCTCGCTGCTGAGGGCAGGGTGTGGTGAATTTTGGGAGGGGTGCGATGGCCGCCGCCGTCTCCTCCTCGCTGTGCCTGCAGGGCGTCGGGCCGGAGGATGTCCAAGGCTGTCCGGGATTTCCTGTTCGCGCAGAAGGTGCAGGCGCCGGTCGAGGTTTACTCGGAGTGGCTGAGCGTGGGCCACGTGGATGAATTCCTCACCTTCGTGCCGGCCTTTGACAGGAAGGTACCGATCCCTGGGGCTTCCCCGCTCCCGCTGGGAGCTGAACCAGCCCTTGGGGCGGATGGGGGTGCAGTTCTTTTGGGGTGGCTTCCCGGAAGGGGAGAAGTCCGTGAGTGGCATCCCGTGGTGCCCGGGGCTGGATTTGGGAGTGAATCCGCAGGATGGGGGGATAGAACAGGGTGACCCCTGGGCTCTCTCCCGCAGGGATTCCGGCTCCTCCTGGCCAGTCCCAACGCCTGCTACAAGCTCTTCAAGGAAAAGCAGAGTCAGGGCCACGGGGAAGCCACACAGTTCATTGGTGAGGGAGGGAGGGCATCCCTGGTGTCCCTTCCCGTTGTCCCTTCCCGTTGTCCCTTCCCAGTGTCCATTCCCAGTGTCCATTCCCAGTGTCCATTCCCAGTGTCCCTCACTGCTCCCACCCCACTCAGGGCTGAAGGGCAGCGAGAGGAGGAGTATCGACGAGATCCTGGCGGATGAGTCTCTCAAGAGCGACAACAGGCACGTGCAGGTGGGTCTGGGAGCCCTGGCCGTGGGGGGATCAGCTCTCCTCCCTTCCACGGCACTGCCGGCTCATTCCTGGGGAAGGAGATCCTGGGGAATGGCGGGAGTGGGTGAGGAGAGCAGCCAGGAAGGAGCCAGGCAGTGCTGGTGGCCCCAAGCCCTGTGTCCCTCTGGGAGATGCCCCAGGTGACACAGAGGGACTGTCAGGACCGAGAGGTTGCTCGGGTTGGGGGTGCAGTGGGGGTTGCTCGGAGGGATGGGATGGGATGCAATGGAGCGGGTGAGGATCCGGGCAGGATGCAACGGGACCTCCCGCGTGTGGGATTTGAGGGGCTGGCATGGCCCAGGGTGGCAATTTCAAGTCCCTTCTCCCCCCACCCAGCACTGCATCGACTGGAACCGCAACCTGCTGAAGCAGGAGCTGGGCCTGAGCGAGCAGGACATCATCGACATCCCGCAGCTCTTCATCCTCAGGGGCTCCCGCGCCGAGGCTCTTTTCCCGGACATGGTGAGGCCTCCGACCCCTCCCTCCCCACACACCCCGCCCCTGCCCCGCCCCGGGGGGGTTTGGGGTGGGGTCTGACGGTGTTTGGCCCTGCAGGTGAACATGCTGGTGCTGGGCAGGCACCTGGGCATCCCCAAGCCCTTCGGGCCCGCGGTGGGCGGGCAGTGCTGCCTGGAGCAGCGGGTGCGGGAGCTGCTCGAGCCCCTGGGCCTCACCTGCACCTTCATCGACGACTATTTCTCCTACCACGTCCTGTCCGGGGACGTTCACTGCGGCACCAATGTCCGCAGGAAGCCCTTCTCCTTCAAGTGGTGGAACGTGGTGCCTTGAGGGGACACGCCCAGGTCCTGCCACCAAGGGATGAAGGTGCATTTGGTGCATCAGAAGATGCACCAAAGTAAAGGGGGTTGCCAATAAAGCTTCTTGAACACCAAGGGTGCAGCTCTTCCCCATCTCTCATTCTTCCTCAGCACCAAGGGTGCAGCTCTCCCCCATCTCCCATCCTTCCTTCCTCTGCTCTTGGCTTGGAAACGTCCTTTGAACCCTATTTTTAAGCACAACACCTGGATCTGTTTTGGGATCGGGGTGGGGGGTTTGAGGGACACAACCAGGAGGCTGCTCTGGGGTGTTCAAACCTTCCCCCACTGCTAAAGGGTCTCACAGTCCCACACTGCAGGTTTGGAGCTGATAACCCCCTCCCAAATTCCCTGGATTGGCCCAAAACCACTTCCTGCTGGACACCCCGGCTGAGCCCCCCCCCTCATCCAGATCATCTGACACCTTTTCCAAGGAGAAAATTTCCGTTTCCTTCGCCCTGACTGCTCTTTGTCTCCCTCTTTTCACCGCCAGCGGAGCGCGGCATTTCCCCGTGCCTGGCACCAGGAACCGAAACCAGCCCGTGCCCCGGGCACGGCTCAGCCTTGTGTAACCTCGGGAGCTATTCTGGGGCTAAACCCACTTATTTTGGCCAATTTGCTTTCCTGGGAATATTTCAGAGGTGTGACAGCACCTCCAGTTCAACCTCCTGCCACTCAATGAACGGTGCTGGAGGGGGATGCTGCCCAAAGGGTCACCCATCCCATGGAACACCCCTCTTTTTGCCCAAAAAGCTGCTTTCTGAGCCCATTTTCCCCGTGAGACGCTGCTGAGCGTTTGCCGAGCCCTGAGGGGGGATATTAAGTTCCAGCGGCGCGTGACCCCGCGGGGAGGTGGCGATGGAACAGCTGCGGGACAAAGGGCTCTCCCACGCCGAGACGAGGATTTAATTAAAACAAAGGCGATTAAACCCGCCGAGGGTCAGGCGTCCCTCAGGTGACATCCCCACCCCTCGCAGCACCCGGAGGACAGGGCGAGCACCTGCAACCCTCGCCTAAAATAAGAATGAAAGGCAATTGTTCGGGCTAAACAAATAAAACCCTTCAGAAGGAGGAATCAGCCCCCGCCGAGCGCTGCGCTGGCGCAGCCCCAGCTCGGCTCCGGTGTCGCCCTGAATATTTCAGTGCGTGGGTTTAAGGGTGACCGCTCACATCAGCGTCTCTCTGTGCTAACGGGGGGCCGAACCCCACCCCTGGGCTCCTTAACAAGCGCATCTGGCCCCGGGGGTGTCTCGGGGTCCCCCCGCTCCGAGCCCCGCTCCATCCCCGGCGGCGCGGCCGGACCCGCGCACGCCCAGCGCGGCCCGCAGCCCGGAGGTGGGATTAACCCGGGCTTTGGCTGATCCCCTCCCAGCCGCCAGGCTTTATAAATCCCCTCGTGCCAGCCGGCGCAGCACCCGAGGGTGCCCCTGGGGCCGCCGCGATGGCCCAGCAGCGCCGTGTCCAGCTGTCCGTCCAGCGCCCCACCAGCACCGTGTGCGTGCTGGGCACGGAGCTCTCCCTGGATGTCGCAGGGTAAGCGCAGGGCACGCTCCGGCTGCTTTTCTAACCTCTCTTATCGCTCTAATCAAAGTGTAAAAATAGCTCAGAGCGGGGAGGGGGAGACGCTGCTGCTCTTGGGGGGTGTTGCCAGGGGATACCGAGGACGGGGATGCTCCAAATATCGCCGCCGCAGCGGGACAGGGACCCCTCCCGAGGGAATTTTGGGGTGCAAAAAGCCCCGGTGGGAGCTTTAACGCCGAGTTTCACATCCCGGCCGGGATCCACCTGAAAAATGATGAGTATTTCCGTGTTTTGGAGGAATGCGGAGAACGAAACTATCGCTGCGGGGCCGGCCGGGAGACACCTCCGGCCGCCGTTTCCTTGGCTCCAGCCCCAAAAATTCGGGAGCTCTTCCAGCAGCAGGTTTTGCTTTTTGGTCCCTTAAAAACTCGGCTCAAGCTGCAGCAGTTTGGGGGGTTTATTTTCCCGAATTCCTCCAAACCCGCTGCCGGAGCATCCCGCCCGCCCCGGGGTGGGTTTTGCTCTCTTCCCTAGGGATGGATCCATATTTCCCTTCTCCCGGGAAGGAATCTGCACTCCTGGGCCCATCGCCCGCTGCCTCTTGCGGAGTGAAACGAGCTCCGACCTGCCCAGCCATTAAAGTTTTGCTTCGTTCTTCAGGGATGTCACCGGTCAGGGCTCGTTGCCGGTGGAAATGCAAATATTTGGGATGCCCGTGGCAAAAAATCCACCCCGAACAGCTCCAGGGTTGTGCCGGGACGGGATATCTCAGGATTTATCACAGCTGGGCTTCACAGCCCAACGCTTTGGGTAAAGCAGTGAAATGAAGGGAAAGCATAAATCAAAAACAGAAATGAAAATTTGTCCAATTAAAAGTTGTAAATAACCCCCTGGAAATCTAAAAACAAAACAAAACAAAACAAAACAAAAAAACCCCTAAACAACAAAACCAAACAAACAAACCAACCCCCCACAAATGTTAAAATTTGAAATACCCACCGAAATAAATTTGGAAGTAAACATTAAAAACAAGAACAACAAAAAAGATAAAATGGAAAAAAATGCCTTTTTTTTTCTTTTCTTTTTCTTTTTCTTTTTGCAAAATTTCTTGTCACGAATATTTCAAGATTTGGGGCGTTTTGGGGGCATTATTGAGTTGAATTTTATGGGATTTGCTGCCATTTCCCATTAGGGGACTGGCTGCACTTGCAGCATTCCTGCAGTGGGATATCCCCGGATTTTGTGCCTGCTGGGGGTTTGCTGCCGCCAAGATCCCGGGGTTTGTTCCCGTTGCCTTTTCCAGGGCTCGTTGCCTCCGGCAGGATTTTCCCCGATCCCTAATCGCCTTTGGTGGGATTTGGTGCAATTGCCTTTTGCGGGATTGGCTGTAATCCCGTTTTGTGGGATTTGGTGCCACTGCAGGTTCCAGGATTCGTTGCATTTTGTGTGACTTGTTGCAGGATTTGTTCCCTATATTGCAGGATTTCATCCCAATTTCATATCCCAGGAATTGTTGCAGTTGCATTTTCCAGGAGTGGTTGAATTTTCAGGACCTGTTTCCACTCTAAATGTCAGAATTTGTCCCTTACTGAAGGATTTATCCCCATTTTATATCTCAGGGCTTGATGAAGTTACATTTTCAGGGAGTAATTGTATTTTTCAGGACTTTTTGCCATTCTAAATATCAGGATTTGCTCCACAGTGAAGGATTTATCAGAGTTTCATCTCCCAGTACTTGTTGCAGTTATATTTTCCAGGATCATTTGCACTTCCCAGGACTTTCTGCCACTCTAACTCACAGAACTCGCTGCACTTTGAGGGATTTATCACAATTACACCCCTCAGGACTCTTTGCAGTTCCATGAATACTCAGGAATAGTTTAGGAATATAGTTAGGGAGAAAGGAGATTAGAGAGACAAAGGCACAATTTGAACTCGATCCTGCCACTTCTGTCAGGGATAATAAGAAATGCTTCCACAAAGCCATCAACAGCAAAAGGAGGGGCAAGGAAAACCTCCATTCCTTGTTGGGCACGGAGTCAGCCAAGGGGAGGACAAGGCTGAGCTCTCCCTCATTTACCAACAATCCTGGCTCACTGGAGAGGCCCCAGACGATTGGAAGTTGGGGAATGTCACACCAATCCACAAAAAGGGCCAAAAGGAACTCCAGGCCTGTCAGCCTGACCTCAGTGCCCGGCAAGGTTCTGGAGCAGATCATTCTGAGAGCAATCACACAGCACCTACAGGATGGACAAGGGATCAGAGCCAGCCAGCACGGGGTTAGGAGGGGCAGGTCCTGTCTGACCAACCTGATCTCCTTTTATGATCAGGGGATTCCCCCGGTGGATGAGGGCAAGGTGTGGATGTGCCTCCCTGGACTCCAGCAAAGCCTTGGACACCTCTCCCACAGCACATTCCTGAAAAAGGCTTGGACAGGGCACTCTGTGCTGGGTCAGGAACTGGCTGGAGGGCCCAGAGTGTCGTGGGAACGGGGCTGCATCCAGCTGGGATCCAGTCACCAGTGGTGTCCCCCAGGGATCAGTGCTGGGCCCAGTCCTGTTTAACATCTTTATGGACGATTTAGATGAGGAGATTGAGTCCACCATTAGTGAATTTGCAGCTGACACCAAGCTGGGGGTTTGTTGATGTGCTGGAAGGCAGGAGGGCTCTGCAGAGGGACCTGGACAAGCTGGATCCATGGGCTGATTCCAAGGGGATGAGGTTCAACCAGGCCAAGTGCTGAGTCCTGCCCTTTGGCCACAACAACCCCTGCAGCCCCCGGGCTGGGGACAGAGTGGCTGGAGAGCAGCCAGGCAGGAAGGGAGCTGGGAGTGTGGAGGGACAGGAGCTGAACAGGAGCCAGGGTGTGCCCAGGGGGCCAAGAGGGCCGAGGGATCCTGGCCTGGCTCAGGATCAGTGGCAGCAGGAGCAGGGCAGGGATTCTGTCCCTGTGAGGCCACCCTGGAGTGCTGTGTCCAGCTCTGGCCCCTCAGCTCAGGAAGGACATGGAGGGGCTGGAGCAGGGGCAGAGAAGAGCAGGGAGGCTGGGGAAGGGACTGGAGCACAAGTGCTGTGAGGAGAGGCTGAGGGAGCTGGGGGTGTTGAGCCTGGAGAGGAGGAGGCTCAGGGGAACCTCAGCACTCTCTGCAGCTCCTGACAGGAGGTTGTTCCCAGGTAGGTTTGGTCTCTTCTCCCAGGAACCAGCAATGGGACAAGAGGGCTCGGTCTAAGCTGTGCCAGGGGAGGTTTGGGTTGGATATTAGGAAGGAATTCTTTCCATGGAGAGTGCTCAGCCATTGGAATGGGCTGCCCAGGGAGGGGTGGGGTCACCAACCCTGGAGGTGTTCAAGGACAGGCTGGATGTGGCCCCAGTGCCATGGGCTGGGAACCACAGCAGGGTTGGATCCAGGGTTGGACTGGAGGATCTCAAAGGGCTTTTCCAACCCAGCTGATTCTGTGATTCTGTGATTTTCCAGGACTTGTTTTAATTCTAAGTTGCAGGATTTGTTCCATATTAAGGAATTTATCCCAATATCATGTGACAGGGTTTGTGGCAGTTGCATTTTTCAGGACTTGTTGCAATTCTAAATTGCAGGATTTGTTCCGTGTTGAAGGATTTATCCCAGTTTCATATCATAGGCCTTGTTGAAGCTGCATTTTCCAGGGGTAATTGAATTTTTCAGGACTTGTTTCCCTTCTAAGTGTCAGGATTTGTTCCATATTGAAGGATTCATCCCAATTTCATATCCCAGCACTTCTTGCACTTGCATTTTTCAGGACTAGTTGCATTCTTGTACCATTTGTTGCTATTCCAAATTTCAGGATTTATTCTGTAGGAAAGGATTTATCCCAGTTCAACATCCCAGCACTTGTTGAACTTGCATTTTCCAGGATTATTTGCTTTTTTGCACCACCTGTTGCTATTCCAAACGTCAGGATTTGTTCCATACTGAAAGACTGACCCCAAATTCACCCCCCATCACTTGTTGCCATTGCATTTGCCAGGATTAGTTGCATTTGCCAGGACTCAGAGCTGCTCTAAACTGCAGGATTTGTTCCATACTGAAAGATTTTCCCCACTTAAACACTCCAGCACTCACTGCACTTTCACTTTTCGGGATTCACTGCTTTTTGCACCACTTGTTGCTGTGCTGAATATCGAGATTTGCTCCCTATTGAAAGATTGATCCCGAATTCACCCTCCAGCTCTTTTTGCTGTCGCATTTCCCAGGCACAATCTGCCTTTCCCCCGCTTGCTGCACAGTTCCTGTCACCCCACCGGCCTCCCTGCACACCTCAGGGTGTCCCCTCCCTGCCCAGAGCCAACATTCCAGGATTCCCCCCTCACTGTGCTTCCCACCCCTCCCAGCTCTGCTCCCAAGGACGCCGTGGCCTTCCACGTGCAGGGCACGCCGGGGGTGAAGCTCTACGTGGTGCACGACTCCCAGAGCATCAAACTGCCCTCCAGCGTGGCCCGCTGGCCCCTGGGCACCCACCCCGAGGTGCTGCTGGCCATGGACACCCTCAGCAAGGACGTGGGAGATGAGAAGGTGGGTGTGGGTGCTCCAGCAGCTCGCAGCGTGTGCTGGCGCCGGTGCCGAGCTCCAACTCCTCGTTGCAGGTCAGGATTTCTTATTTCAGGGAGGCCGGAGGGGTCCCCGTGGGCAGGGCCATGCTGTACCTCACCTGCGTGGGTAAGTGAGGGGGACACCCCCACGCTGAGCCCCTGGGGAGGTTTCCCCTCCGCCCCATCCTCCCTTTTCCCACAGAGGTCTCCCTGGACGCCGACATCGGCCGCAGCGGGGCTGTGAGCAGGACCCTGCTGGACAAGGTACCAACGGGGAGGGGGGACCCCTGGGACTGGGAGGGGGGGTAGGGGATGGTGGGTTGACCCTGGGGGGACACCAGGTACCTCCCAAAGCTGCTCTGTCGCTGCCCTCTGCGAGTGGACAGAGGAACAAACGTAACCAAGGGTTGTGGATCGACATCAGGACCAGGAGAGATCCCTCACCCATCACCTCCTGGAAACCAGACCCAAACTGGGGACAGGATCTGAATTATTACTGACCAGAGCAGAGCAGGAGAATAAGAAGGGAAATGCACCTAAAAACACCTCCCCCCACCCTCCCTCCTTCCCAAGCTCTCCCTCCTCCCCACAGGAGCGCAGGAGATGGGAATGGGGCTGCAGGTGGATCTGATCCCTCCTGGGCTGCACATGGATCTGATCCTTCCTGGGCTGCAGGTGGATCTGACCCATCCTGGCTCTCCATGGGCTGCAGGGGCTCAGCTGCCTCTCCCTGGGCTTCCCCATGGAATCCCAGGGGAATCTCAGCCCTGGCCCCTGGAGCAGCTCCTGCCCCTCCTCCTGCCCTGCCCTGGGCTCTGCTGAGCTGTTCCTCTCAATACTCCCATTTCTCTCCTCTCTGCACCCAATTCCATTGGGGCAGGAACCTTTTCCTTTTGGCTGTGTTATCCCAGAGTGGTTCCCACCATCTCTGCTGGCTCAGCCTCGGCCAGCGGCGGGTCTGTCCTGGAGCAGCTGGAATTGGCTCCATGGACACGGGGGAAGCTTCTGGCAGCTTCTCCCAGACCCCACCCCAAACCCCCCCTACCAAACCCTGTCACACCAACCCAGCACGGGGAGATTGTGGTGACACCCCCACCCTTGCTCTGTGTCCCCCTCAAGGCAACGTGGACGTGGGGTCCTGATGGACACGGGGCCATCCTGCTGGTCAACTGCGACCGGGACGATCCTGAAGCGGAGACGCCGGATAACCGGGACACGGCCATCCGCTCCTACAACGGTGCCCCTGCGCCCCAAACAACCCCCCTGTTCCTGGTTTTCACCCAGATTCTCCTTCCTAACACCCTTCCTCCCGCCCTAGACCTGAAGGACATGTCCCAGATGGTGCTGCGGACACGAGGGCCCCGCACCATCTTCACCGGCCACCGGCTCCTGCTCCACGTGGATTTCAGCGACTCCGACAAAGTGGGAGTTTTCTACGGAGGCAGTGAGTGCCCAGCACGGGAATCTGGGGCACAGACCCCCCAAATTACTGGGCTCCAAGCCAAACCCTTGAGGCAGAACAAGCACTGCATCTCACGGAGGGGGGGTGGGTTTATTCAGTGCACATTGGGATTTTTTTCCACCAGGGGGTTTTCAGAAGGTTTTAGGTGAAGAAGGGTTAAAACACTGCAGGAAAGGGGGTGACCGTTCAGGGGCCTTGTACCCACAGACAGTGTGGCACTGGAGGAGTACAAACACGTGCTGGGGGGCTCCAAACTCTCCTACACCGTCAAACCCAGCCGGCACCAGGAGGAAAGCGTCTTCTACGTGGAGGGACTCACCTTCCCCGACGTCAACTTCTCCGGCCTGGTGGCTTTCCACGTCACGCTGCTGGAGAGCCCCGAGAAGGTACTGCCTGGGGGGGGTTGGGATGAGCCATAACAGGGGGGAGCAGAGCCCAGATGGTGCATCCCCCCCTCCCAGGGGCTGCTGGAGACCCCCATCTTCACCGACACCGTGATTTTCCGCGTGGCTCCGTGGATCATGACCCCCAACACGCTGGCACCGCTGGAGGTCTTTGTCTGCAGGTGGGTGTTGGGTGTGTGGCTGAGCCCTGTTTGGTGCTGGCTCAGCTCCCACATCCCGTTTCTCCTCCCAGCGTGGATGACAACAAGGATTTCGTGGCGGCCGTGAGGGCCATGGCTGAGAAGGCCAAGTGCCCGCTCACCGTGTGCCCGCTGCCCGAGAACCGCCACGACCGCTGGATCCAGGTGGGTGCCCACCCCTCTCCTCCACACAGCAGCTCCAGGAGGGCTCTCCTCCACCTTCTCCATCCCTTCTCCAGGATGAGGTCGAATTTGGCTACGTTCAAGCCCCCCACAAGACCTTCCCCGTCGTCTTCGACTCTCCCCGGGACCGGGGCCTGAAGGATTTCCCCATCAAGAAAATCCTGGTACCAGCCCCTTCCTCCTCCCCTCCCATCAAGGCAAAAAGCTTCACAAACCCATACAAATGAGGATAAATGTTTTTCTTTCTTGCATTTTTGGGGCTGGGAAGAGCCAGCACGGGGTGGTTTGGGAGCACTTTGGGTGCCAACAGCTTTGTTTCTTTGGTTATCACAGAAGCTGCTGAGCTGGGAGAGACCCAAAAGGCTCAAGTCCAATCGTTCTCATGTCCTCCTTTTTCCCCTTCCAGGGCCCTGATTTTGGTTATGTGGCCCGACAAGCTCCAGAGGGAGCTTCTGACCTCGATTCCTTTGGGAATTTGGAGGTGAGCCCCCCCGTGACAGTGCGGGGCAAGGAGTACCCCCTGGGCCGCATCCTGATCGGGAGCAGCTTCCCCAGGTGAGAACCAGGACTGAGGGAAATCCCCCAAAACGGGATTCACGCCCCGTTTGAGGTTGGTTGCAGGCAGAGCATCCCTTTGGGCATCCCAAACTGTGAGTTCCCCCCTTGGTCCCCCCCAGATTCGGCGGCAGGAGGATGGCAAAGGCAGTCAAGGATTTCCTCGTGGCCCAAAAAGTGCAGGCGCCCGTGGAGCTGTTCTCAGATTGGCTCCATGTTGGCCACGTGGATGAGTTCCTCAGCTTTGTCCCCGCTCCTGATAGGAAGGTAACGGATCCCAGGGGGGAAAAAAGGTGTGGTGGGACCTTTATAACTCCCCCCAAAAAAAACCTCCTCCCGTCTCCCTCCACAGGGATTCCGGCTGCTCCTGGCCAGTCCCAGCGCCTGCTACCAGCTCCTCAAGGAGAAGCAAGAGGAGGGATATGGAGAGGCTGTGATGTTCCAGGGTAAGGGGAGGGTGGGAAATGGGGCTTGATGGGTTTATTTCCCTTTTTCCTGCAAACCTTGCTGGGGGGAAGGATGTGCCCTGAAAGTCAGGGCAGAACTGAGTGGAATTAATGAAAAGCTGCACAGATTTGGTTTCCTGGCTGGGGATGGAGATGTTGCTGCCCCTGAAATGGGGGAGCTCCTGGATTAGACCCGGCAGTGCCATCCCAAATGTTCTGAGGGAGGGATTCCTGCTGGGCTCTCTGTGCTGCAGGGCTGGAGAAGGTGCCCAAGCCGACGATAAACGAGATTCTGACCAACGAAGGGCTCCGGAAATTCAACTGTTATGTCCAGGTGAGGAAGGGGAGCAGGGGCTCTTTTCCACCCCTCCCTCCATGTCCTTCCATCCCTCCAGCCCTCTCTCCATCCCTCCACCCATCCCTCCCTCCATCATCCACCCACCTCTCCATCACTGTCCCTCAATCCATCCATCCATCCATCCATCCATCCATCCATCCATCCATCCATCCATCCATCCATCCATCCATCCATCCACCCACGCCTCCCTCTGTCCCTCCCACCCAACTGCCCACCCATCCATGTCCACCCCTCTATTCCTTTGTCCATCCACCCACCCATCCCTCCTTCCATCCCTCTGTTCACCTCTCCATCCCTCCATCCACCCATCCCTTCCTTCAGCTGCCTGCCCATCCCAACATCCATCCCTTTGTCCCTCCATCTCTCCATTCCTTTCCCTCCCTTTATCCCTTGAGGTCTCCATGCTCTTATCCCTCCACCTCTCCGTCCCTTTGTCCATCTTTCCCTCCCTTTGTACTTTGATCTCTCCATTCTTTTGTCCATCTCTTTGTCCCTCCATCTCCCCATCCCTTTGTCTCTCCATCGCCTCATCCCTCCACCTCTCAATCCTTTTGTCCATCCTTGTCCCTCCATCTCTCCATTCCTTTCCTTCCCTTTATCCCTTGATGTCTCCAAGCTTTCTCCATCCTTTTGTCCATCTTTGTCCCTCCATCTCCCCATCCCTTTGTCTCTCCATCTCCTCATCCCTTTGTCTCTCCATGCCCTCATCCCTCCATCTCTCCATCCTTTTGTCCATCTTTTTCCCTCCATCCCACCATCTCTGTTTCCCTCCCTTTGTCCCTCCATCTCCCCCTCCTTTGGTCTCTCCATCTCTCCATCCCTCCATCCATCCCACTCTCCATCCACTCCTCCCTCCGTCCCTCCAGAGCTGTATCAGCTGGAACAGGGACATCCTGAAGCGGGCTCTGGGCCTGGCCGAGCCGGACATCGTGGACATCCCGCAGCTCTTCCACGGGGACGTGGCCTCCGGCGCCGAGGCCTTTTTCCCAGACATGGTAACAACCACCCTCCCCCCGCCCCTGCCCCACCCCGGGGGGTGTTTGGGGTGGGGTCTGACGGTGTTTGGCCCTGCAGGTGAACATGCTGGTGCTGGGCAGGCACCTGGGCATCCCCAAGCCCTTCGGGCCCGCGGTGGGCGGGCAGTGCTGCCTGGAGCAGCGGGTGCGGGAGCTGCTCGAGCCCCTGGGCCTCACCTGCACCTTCATCGACGACTATTTCTCCTACCACGTCCTGTCTGGGGAGGTCCATTGTGGCACCAACGTCCGCAGGAAGCCCTTCTCCTTCAAGTGGTGGAACGTGGTGCCTTGAGGCAGCTTCAGCACCAACCCTGCTCCTCCTCCTCCTCTTCCTTCTCCTCCTCCTCCTCAAATCCCGCCCCCACCCCTGCAAGTGCCTTCAGTGTTCGAATTAAAAACGGGCCGTGGCTCCTTTGGAGTTTACTGGGGGACATTTTCTGGGGGTTGTGAATCTCCCAGCACAGGAATGAACGTTCAGCTGGTTAAACTGGGAGGGGGAGTAGTGGTGAGTGGGGTTACAGAGTCCCTGCCTTGCTGCCAGTGCCAAAATGCAGTTGGGCACGTCCCACATGCACAAACATCATGGAATAATGGAATGGGTTGGGTTGGAAGGGACCTTAAAGCCCATCCAGTGCCACCCCTGCCATGGGCAGGGACACCTTCCACCAGCCCAGGGTGCTCCAAGCCCCGTCCAACCTGGCCTTGGACACTTCCAGGGATCCAGGGACAGCCACAGCTGCTCTGGGCAACCTGTGCCAGGGCCTGCCCACCCTCCCAGGTAAGGATTCCTTCCCAATCTCCCATCTATCCCTGCCCTCTGGCAGTGGGAAGCCATTCTCCCTTGTCCTGTCCCTCCATCCTTTGTCCCCAGTCCCTCTCTAGCTCTGCTGGAGCCCCTTTAGGCCCTGAAAGGGGCTCCAAGGTCTCCCTGGAGCTTCTCTTCTCCATGTGAACAATCCCAGCTCTCCCAGCCTTTCCCCCTCTCAGAGCTGCTCCATCCTCTGATCTCTTGGTGCCTCCTCTGGACTCTCTCCAGCAGCTCCAGGTCCTCCCTGTGCTGTTCCCAGGGCTGGGGGCAGCTCTGCAGGGGGGTCCCACCCCAGGGGAAAGAGGGGCAGAACCCCCCCATCCCCTGCTGCCCGCGCTGGGCATGGGGAGATTTTTGGGATGGGACATGTCCAGCCTGGGAGCAGAGCCCGACCCCTCCCAGCTCCCCCCTCCTGTCAGGGATTGCAGAGCCAGAAGGTCCCCCCTGAGCCTCCTTTTCTCCAGGCTGAGCCCCCCCAGCTCCCTCAGCCGCTCCTGCTGCTCCAGCCCCTTCCCAGCTCCGTTCCCTTCCCTGCACTCGCTCCAGCCCCTCCGTGTCCTCCTTGTCCGGAGGGTCCCAGCGGTGCCCCCGGGGCTGGAGGTGCCCGGGCCGTGCCCAGCACAGGGACGGGCCCTGCCCTGTTCCTGTGCCCCCCCTGTGCCCAGCCCGGGCCCATCGGGCTCTTCCCCCCCGGGCACACCCGGATCGTGTCCGGCCGCTGCCACCGCCACCCCCAGGGCTTTCCCGGCTTTCCAGCCTGGAGCGTTCCACGGGTTTGTCCTGACGCAGGGTCAGGACCCGGCATTTGGCCCTGTTGACGCTGCCCCTTGTCCCTGGATCCAGCCCCTGGATTGGGGTTGTCCTGGAATTCCAGAGGGGGATCCACAGCCCTCCCCTTGTCCATGATGGAGTCACCCCCCCCCCCACACACACAGAGGGAACTCCCACACGTCCCAGAGTTCCCTCCCTGTGGAATGTTGAAGGGACAAATTGGAGCAGGAATATTTGGGATGGAGGTGGTGCCACCCGATGGAGCAGGAATATTTTGGGATGGAGGTGGTGCCATCTGATGGAGCAGGAATATTTGGGATGGAGGTGGTGCCATCTGATGGCAGGGATTGGGGTTCCAGTAACTGCTCGTGGGGCCTTTGGGGAAAGGAAGGGAATGGGAAAATCCAAAATGGAAAGGAACAATTTCAAAGTGAAAAGTCTTAAGTTAAAAGTGATTAATAAATTAAAAAAAAAAAAAAAAAAAGAAAGTAAACGTTGGAAATTAAAAAATGTGAAGCAAAAATGAAACAACTGAAAGGAAATGGTAAAAATTAAAAAATTTGGACATGTTAGTAATGAAAAAAAAAAAAACAAAAATAAAGATGGAAATTCCAAAATCGGAATTAAAAATTGAGAGAAAAATATAGTTTAAAAAATAAAAAGGTCAAAAGTAGAATGTAAAAAAGGAACAAGTTAAAAATGGGATCGAAAATAAAAAATAAGGGGAAATAGAAGCATCACAATGAAAAATAAAAATGAAAGAATTTTAAAAATAGAAATTAGAGCTAAAATGAAAAAAACTACGATACATTAAAACATAAAAACAAAAATAGAAACGAAAAATTTAAAAGTAGCATCAAAATTAGAACAAAAAATGAAAACATTATGGCAAAGTAAAATAAAAATAGAATTTAAAGATAAAATTTAAAAGTAAGACAGAAAAACGGCAATAATTTTAAAAAAGGCAATAATAAAAATTCAAATATTTAAAAATAAGGATAAAAATAGAAATGATTAGAACTTAAAAATTTAAAAATCTAAATTATTTCTTTGAAATTAAAATTTCAAAAGTCAAATTTTAAATCCTTAAATTAGAAAATTAGGACTTAAAAAATCGAAATTCTAATATTAAGGAAATGAAACTTTAAAACCAAACAATTTGAAATTTTAAAACTGAAACACAAGGGCTTAAAAAAAACCCAAATAAACTGATATTTCAACATTTTTTAAAAAATGAAGATTTTAGAGATGAAAAACCTTGAGATTTTAAAGCTGAAAAGTGAGAAGGGAAGAGCTGACAGGGGAGCCTGAGGGGGTGGTGGGGCCGGCGCGGGGGGGGGGACACGACACATCCTTGATTTAAACATTTACTCCAAGAAATATAAAACCCCCGAGCCCATCCCGGCCTCCCCCGGCCTCCCTGCTCAGGATCTTCCCGGCTGCTCCTGCTTCCAGAGCATTCCACGAGGCTGGAAAGCCTCTGCTGGCGGCAATGACCCAACACGAGACTTTTTTTGGGGGGTAAAAGTGGGGTTTTGGTGATTCCCCCCCCCCCCCCATTTTATTGGGGCTGTGGCATCCGCTGGTGCCACACCCTCCCAAATCCTAAATATTGCTAAAAAAGCGGAATATTGGCCTTTCCTGCCCAGCTGCTCTCCCTGGCCTGGATATTTCCTTTCTAACACCCCACCCCAACCCCCCCAAAATAACTCCCCAAGCCCCCAAAATGACCAAAAAGCCCCTTTTTTTTTTTTACTGCAAACTCCCCGCCTGGGCGCCAGCGTGGCCTGGAGCATCCAGTAGGAGAGTGGGAAGGACTTAAAAACCATGGAATGATTTCCAAAGAAACCCTAAAAATCTGCAAAATCGAAATAAAGCGAGAGTGGAAATGACCGAGGGCAGAGCCGGGCTCTGCTCCAAAAGGCACCTCGTTTCTCCAGCACAGTGCATGGCAGGGGAGGAGGGAATTCCGGCTGATCCCAGGCAAAATCAGGAGCAAGGAGTACAGGAAATTCAGAATTCCAAGGAAAAAAAATCCTTCAGGACTCCCCTCTTCATCCCTGAGATCTCCCTGCGCCAGCGGGGAGGGGAGCCCTGGAATGATGCTGGGAATGGGGTTGGCCCTGGGGGTGGGGTGGGGTGGGGGGGTGATATCCAGGTCCTGGCTCCCTCCGGATGCTGGAGGGCCCAAAAATTATAGCACCTAAAGTAGGGAAAACCGGCACCAAAATGGGAATCCTGGGGACAAAGGAGGCGTTTGCAGCTGCTCTTTAGGGACCCTGAAGCCCTAAAGGGATCCTGAGCCGGGATCAGATCCCCACTTTGATCCTGAGCCCGCAGCCGGGGGTAGTCGTGGGCGGGAAAATGGGAAACAATAAAAAAAATAGATGCAGAAAAATACAAATAAAATACAAATAATTAAAAACAAGACCCTACAAAACCAAGCCTGGATGTGCCAAAAGATCCTGCTACGGTCGGGAACTCAAAAAGCCGGGGGGAGTGTGGAAATAAAACCCCCCCCCAAGGTTTTGGGAATGGGAGGACAGAGAGTGAGAACGGCAGCGGGGTTGGAAAAGCGGGATTGGGGGGCCTGGGGGTCCCTCAGATGGTGCGGGGGTTGTACTCGGGGAGCTTCCGCAGCTTCTCCTTCTCCGCATCCGACTCATCCCGGGCGATGACCAGGGAGTGGGCATAGCCCATGGCCACCTGCAACAGGGACAGGGACACTGAGACACAGCCCAGGGACACTGAGACACAGCCCAGGGACACCTGCAACAGGGACAGGGACACTGAGACACAGCCCAGGGACACCTGGAACAGGGACAGGGACACTGAGACATGGCCCAGGGACACTGAGACACAGCCCAGGGACACCTGGAACAGGGACAGGGACACTGAAACATGGCCCAGGGACACCTGGAACAGGGACAGGGACACTGAGACACAGCCCAGGGACACCTTGGGGGGGACAGGGGACACTGAGGAATGGAGCCCATGGACACCTGGGGGCCCCACACCCTCCCTGCAGCACCCACTGGGTGTGCTGAGCTGTGCTGAGCTGTGCACGGCCTCAGCCTTCCCTATTTATTTATGGGGAGGGCCCTCATGTCCTCCCTGCAGCACCCCATGGGTGTGCTGAGCTGTGCGTGGCCTCAGACACCACATTTATTTACACTATTTATTTCAAGAGAGGGCTCCTCGTGTCCTCCCTTGACTCCCACAGGTGTGCTGAGCTGTGCATGGCCTCAGCTGCCCTATCCACCTCAGGGGGTCCCTGTGCCCTGCCCCAGCCCCCTGTGGGTGATCCCCCCTCACCTGCTCCGTGTAGATCCCATCCAGGGTCTTCACCTCTTGCGCAGCCGTCGATGATTTGGGCTTGTGGTCTCCGTACCCCTGCCAAGAGCATCCCATGGAGAGGGGGAGAATCAGCCTGGGCTTTGGGAGCAGCCGGTCCCTCCCACTGCCTGGGGAGGGTTTTGGGGTGTCCCTGGGTGGGGGGTTCCCAGTAACCCCTCCTTACCAGCTCCCCAAAGGTGGGGGAGGGCCCCCAGCTGATGGTGCTCTCGTCGGCTGCCACGATGATGCTGCTCTTCCTGCAGAGGGTGCAAGGCAGGGTGAGCCCCTGAATCCCCCCCACCCCAAACCCCACGGAATGGGAATGTTTCTTTGGAGCTCGGACTCACCCACAGGCCAGGCTGCGGATCTTCCAGCCGCAGAGGTCCTGCACGGCCTTGGGGTACATGGTGGACTCCCGGGAGGTGTTGGTGGCCCCCCAAAAGAACAAGCCACCTGCAACATTGCCAGTCAGGCCACGGCACCCCTGAGCATTCCCAACCCCCCCTGGGAACCCCGGGAATGCTGACCTGTCTCGCTGACGGCGAAGGAGCAGGTGTATCCCGCGTAGATCTGGGCGGCTCCGCGGCCAGGGAAGTCAAAGAGCTTCACCAGCCGTGGCACCATCTCGTCCTTCTGCTCCGCGTGGCCCAGGCGCCCATAACCCCCGAACCCCCAGGAGAAAACGCGTTTCTGGGAGTCCAGGACGAGCTGGGGGTGGGAAAACATCGGCCTCCACTGTCAGCAGCTGAGACTCGACCAGCTCGGTGCAGGTGGAGGCACAGCAGGGGCAATAAATAGCGTGGATTTATCCTTAGGGAATCCTAAGGTCAGGGTTTGGGTTGGAAGGAAAAGTTGGAAAGTCCCACTTGTTCCACCCCCTGCCATGGGCAGGGACATCTTCCACCAGCCCAGGCTGCTCCAAGCCCTGTCCAAGCTGGCCTTGGACACTTCCAGGGATGGGGCAGCCACAGCTTCTCTGGGCAACCTGGAAGTCCCAAACCTTAAAGAAATGCTGCAAATATTTTTCCTTATCCATGGGTTGCAACCCTACATCCTTAAACAGAGGCTGCAAGGACTTATCCTTAAATTCCTACTGCAGTCCTTAAATGGAGACTGCAAATCTGCATCCTTAAACAGAAGCTGCAAGGATTCATCCCTAAATTCCTGCTTCAAGCCTGAGATGCACACTGCAAATCATCCCTAAATGCAGACTGCAGGGGTTTATCCCTACACTCCTGCTGCAAATATACATCCTTAAATGCAGGCTGAAAGGATTCATCCCTAAATTCCTGCTGCAAATCTTCATCCTTAGCTGCAGACTGCAAGGATTTATCCTTAAATTCCTGCTTCAATCCTCGGATGCAGGCTGCAAAGATTTATCCTTAAATTCCTGCTTCAATTGTTGGATGCAAGGCTTTATCCTTAAATTCCTGCTTCCATCCTCGGATGCAGGCTGCAAGGATTTCTCCCCAAGCTCCTGCCACGAATCTCCATCCTTAGATGCCCCCCTGCAAATATTTCACCTCCCACACCCCCTGCCAGTGACCTCCTGGTGCTGGGGTCCCTGCTCCTTACCGTGTGGTTGGCTCCACAGGCCACATCCCGAACCACCACGTTGGGCACGGGCAGGATCTGCCCATCTTTGGTCTTCTCGATGAAGATCCCGACGCGCCGCGGCACCAGCTCGCAGTCGTACTCGATCCGCTGCGCCCGGGCGATGAACTTCCCGTCGGAGTTGTGCCCTGTGGGTACAACACCGGCATAAAGACAGGATCCCTCCCCTTCCCACAGCTTGTTGTTCCCATCAGAACCCCCCTCTCCTCCCGCAAACCCCGATTTCCAGTGCTGGTTTCGCTGCGGGGTCTCGGTGGCTCACACGGGGACACCGAGGTGGGAATTTTTGCCCCTTTTCCCAATCCCCTAAAATCGGCCCCAAAACAGCCCCGTACCCAGCTGCCCGTACTCAGGGCACCCAAAGGAGTAAAGGTTTCCTTTGCAATCCATGATCATGCTGAACTCGGCTCCACAGGCCAGTTTGGTGATGGGCTGCCCGTTGTACATGATCTGGGGGAAAAGCAGGGGGGGGAAAAAAGGGTTAAAAAACAAAGAAAAAAGACAAGATGCTGAATTTCCCAGAGGAAACCCCCAAATCCTCCAATCTAGGGGGTTAAAAATTGAATTTCAAGAATTCTTGCTTTTGTTTTCCCATTGCTGTTGGAAATGCAGCCCATAATGTTCTCATATCCCAGGGGAGTTTGGGCTTTATTGAGGCATTTTTTTTTAATGAAAAACCCACCAAACTGCTGGTTTTTCACCCAAACCCAGGTGGATGGAAGCAGGGAAGGAGAGGCCATACCTGGGTAGGGCTGGGCACGGCGTCTGTCTGGTTCCCCAATCCCAGCTGCCCCATTTTATTCTCCCCGAAGGCGAAGACAGAGCCGCTCTCTGCAACAGAAAACCAGCAACGTTCTGGGGCAAAACCGGCCGATTTCAAGCAATTTGCCCCGAATGCCAAGCTTTTCCCCCCCAATACCTGTGAGTGCCAGGGTGTGGTTGCGCCCACAGGCTGCCAGCACGATGGATTCACCCCCCAAAACCTCGATGAGCTTCGGGGCCTCCACGCGCTTCGTGTCCCCATGGCCCAACTGCCCTTTCTCATTGCGACCTGAGCCAGAATCACCGTTTTTAGCAGCCTAAAATCGCTCTTTTTAACAAAGAATGGAGCTCCCTGGCCTCCCGAGGGTTTTCCCGGGATGCAGGCCGGTTTTCCTGCCACTCACCCCAGCTCCAGAGCTTGCCCTCGGAGGTGATGAGGAGGCTGTGGGCAGCGCAGGGCCCCGACACGACGCTGCGCACCTGAATTCCTGAGAGACAGCCGTACCTGTGCGGCCCCCACAAGTTCTGGCCCAGGTTCCTGTAGGCAACTGGGGGCCAAAAATTAATTAGGAGAGGGGGTTAATCAAGGAGGACATGAAGCAAATGGAAAGACATCGGAATAGGCGGAGAAATTGGGTGTGAAAGCATTAAAAATGAGCAGTTGGGCCCTGCAGGAGGGTCAGGGACCACCAGGTTCTGCCCCCAAATTCACATGTGCAACTGTGAGTGCTCCCCTCAGTAATTAACTGATCAATCAATTCATTAATCAATCAGTTAATTAACACCACATAAAAATAGGGAGAAAAAATTGGTTATAAATCCATCAAAAAAAGGCAGCGTGTTCGCTTTGCAGGAGATTCAGTGCACACCAAGTTCTGCCCCAGACTAAAATATACAACTGTGACTTCTCCCCTCGATTAATTAATCAATTAATTAATCAATTAATACTCCCCCAAAATTAAGAACATCAGTTATAGTGTAAAGAAAATAATTAATTAAAGACAAATCAGTCACAAATACATGAAAAATTGAGCAGCACGTTCACTTTGCTTTGCAGGAGATTTAATGCACCCCAAGTTCTGGCCCCAAATTAAGACATGCAAGAGTGACTCCTCCCCCACCTAATTAATTAATAAAATGAATTAAATCTAACCACATGAAAATGGGCAGGAAAATTAATGAAGTGTAGGTATATCTGAAGTAAGCAGTGCCTTAATGTTGCTTTGCAGATTTAGTGCACCCCAAGTTCTGGCCCAGAGTAAGAGATGTAGCTTTCACTCCTTTCCCCAATTAATGAATGTTTTTTAAAAATAAATAAATAAATAATTAATTAAAATCAATTCAATGGAAAAATATAAAAAGCAGCAGAAAAAATAATTAAATGTAAGTGCAAAAATAAGCAGCGCCTTAATCCAGTTCACCCCACATTGTGGCCCAGATTAAACTGTGCAGCTGTGATTCCTCCCCTGCTTAATTAATAAAATTAATTAAAGATAAGTGCATAAAAATTAAGCAAATTAATGAAACATAAATCCATCAAAAATAAGCAGTGCAGTAATTTTTGCTTTGCAGGAGTTCCAGCGTACCCAAAGTTCCAACCCAGATTGTGCTACGCAACTGCAAATGAACCCTCTCCAAAATGATTCATTAATTAAAGCTTTAATTAAATATTTAGGGATAAAAAAGAGCAGAAAAATTAATTAAAATATAAATACACCCAAAAAAGTGCAGGTGTATATTTTGCTTTGGAGTATATGGGGCACCACCCCAAGTTCTGGCCCAGTTTATGCTCTGCAACTATAACAAACAACCCTCCTAAATAGTAATTAATAAAAATATTAATTACATGTAAAAGCATTAAAAATAATCAGGAAAAATTAATTAAAGGCAGAAGAAATAAGTCACATCTTTATTCTCCTTTGCAGAACTGGGGCATCCTGCACCCCCAGCTCCATCCCAAATTAGTACATGCAAGTATAAAAGAAATCCCACCAGAAAGAGTAATTAATTAAAATATTAATTAAATATTTGTGCAGAAAAATAAGTAGAAAAATCAAGGAATACATGAAAGCATCCAAACTAATCCAGGTGTTTGTTTTGCTTGGCAGGAGACCCAGCCCACCCCAAACTCCAGATCACGATCCACAACTGTTTTAACCCCCCCCAGATATTAATTAATCACAAATTAACTCTAAATTAACAACAATTAAGCAAACCAGTGTTAATTAGGCAGGTCTCAGCCCCTCACCCTGCTGCTTAGGCACTTCTTTGCGGCCGATCAAGTCCCAGTTGGTGGCCCCGAAAATGAGGAGCTGCCCCCGGCTCTTGGAGCCCTCGAGCTTCTGTGGGGACAGGGGACAACGTCAGGGACATGGGGACAGTGACAATGGGGACAGGGGACACGGGGACATGGGGACAATGGGGACAGGGGACAACGTCAGGGACATGGGGACAGGGGACAACGTCAGGGACATGGGGACATAGTGACAATGGGGACAGGGGACAACGTCAGGGACACAGGGACAGGGGGACACAGGGACAAAGGGGACAGGGGACAACATCAGGGACATATGGGGACATGGGGACATGGGGACAGGGGACACGGGGACATGGGGACAGGGGACACGGGGACAATGGGGACAGGGGGATGTAGGGAATGTGGGGACAGGGGAAACGTCAGAGACATGGGAACACTGGGGACATGGGGATGTAGGGACAGGGGACAACGTCAGGGACACGGGGACATGGGGACAGTGGGGACAGTGGGGACACTGGGATATAGGGAATATGGGGACACAGGGCAATGTCAGGGACACAGGGATGCTGGGGACAGTGAGGGACATGGGGATGTAGGGAATGTGAGGACACCAGGGATGGAGAGGATGTGGGGGACACTGGGGACATCAGGGATGGGGGGGGCATGGGAACATCGGGAATGGGGGGGCACGGGATGTCAGGAGACACTGGGGATGTGAGGACATCAGGAATAGGGAAGATATGGGGGACATGAGGGACATGGGATCCCAGGGGGGGATGTGGGAGACCCGTGGGGGACATGGAGGACATGGGGGTGGCAGGGACGGGGTGAAACGAGGGGGTGGATCCTTTAAGGGGTGCAAGGGAGGGTGCAGGGGGTGCATAGGGGGTGGAGGGGGGAGGCACAAGGGGGGTGCAATAGGGGTGTAAGGGGGGATGCAGGGGGTGCACTGAGGACACGGTGGGGATGGACAAGGGGGGTGCAACATGGCACAGGGGGATGCAGCTGGAGGCAAAAAGAGGGGGTGCAACAGGGGTTACGGGGGGGCTGTGGGGGACGTAAGGGGGTGCAGGGGGTGCAGTAAGGACACAGGGATGTTACAGGGGGTGTAAAGAGGGTGCAACAGGGGGTTACGAGGGGAGGCTCAAAGGGGGGTCATGATGGGGCACAGGGGGATGCAGGTGGAGGCACAAAGAGGGGGTGCAATGGGGTGTAAAGGGGGGACGAAGGGAGGGCAGGGGGTGCCACCATAGGGGTCTGGGGGTGCCACCCTCCCTCCCTCCCTCCCTGCCCCTGCTCACGATGCGCTCCTTGCTGTGCTCGGGCTCGCAGATGACCACGCTCTGTCCCCGGGTCCCTCCGCCCGCTCCGGGCCCCGCCGCGGCCCCTCCGGGCCTGCCGGGCCTGCGGGCTCCGGGGCTGCCGTCCCGCGGCCGCCGCTCCCGGGGCGCCTCGTCCTCGCTGCTGCCGCCGCTGCTGCCGCCGCCGCCGGGCCGGGGCCGCCGCCGGGACCCGCCGCCTCCCCCGGGACGCCGCCGACCGCCCGGGCCCGGCCCCGCGCCAGGACCCGCGTCCCACGGCGGCCCCGCCGCCTTCCTGCGGGGCATCGCTGCGGGACACACCGCGGTACCGCACCCGCCGGGACACGGGGACACGGGATGGGGGACACGGGGGACACGGGATGGGGTCACACAGCGGTACCGCACCCGCCGGGACACCGGGACACGGGATGGGGGACACGGGGGACACGGGATGGAGTCACACAGCGGTACCGCACCCGCCGGGACACCGGGACACGGGGGACACGGGGACACACGGGATGGGGTCACACAGCGGTACCGCACCCGCCGGGACACCGGGACACGGAGACAAGGGATGGGGGACACGGGGACACACGGGATGGGGTCACACAGCGGTACCGCACCCGCCGGGACACCGGGACACGGGGGACACGGGGACACACGGGATGGGGGTCACACAGCGGTACCGCACCCGCCGGGACACCGGGACACGGAGACAAGGGATGGGGGACACGGGGGGACACGGGGGACACGGGATGGGGTCACACAGCGGTACCGCACCCGCCGGGACACCGGGACACGGGATGGGGGACACGGAGATAAGGGATGGGGGACACGGGGGGACACGGGGACACGGGATGGGGGGCACACAGAGGTACCGCACCCGCCGGGACACCGGGACACGGAGACAAGGGATGGGGGACACGGAGGGACACGGGATGGGGGACACGGGATGGGGGACACGGAGACAAGGGATGGGGGGCACACAGAGGTACCACACCCGCCGGGACACGGGGGACACACGGGATGGGGGGGGCACGGGGGGACACGGCATGGGAGACACACGGGAGAACACAGGATGTGAGAGGCTTGGGGGGACATGGGATGGAAGGCAGGGGGGGACACGGGATTGTGAGGGGCATGGGGGGACATGGAGTGACATGGGATGGAGGGCACGGGGCGACATGGGGACAAGGGGACACGGGATGTGGGGGACACGGGGGGACACGGGATATGGGGGACACGGCATGGGGGGATACAGGATATGGGGGACACGGGATGGGGGGACACGGGGGGACAGGGGGGACGGGGGAGACCCGGGATGGGGGGCGCACAGCGGTACCGCACCCGCCGGGACACGGGATGGGGGATAGAGGGGGACACAGGCGGGGACACGGGGAGAGAGGGGAGAGGGGGGACCCGCAGTCGGGGGGACATGGGGAGATACAGGAAAGGGGAGGGGAAGATGCCCAGACGGGGGGACACAAAGTGGGGGGAGAGAAGGGACCCCCAGGCAGGGGTACAGGGAGAGGGATGGGAGAACAAGGGGAGGGCTGGGGGGACAAGGGGGAATGGGGAGAGGGGCGACACTCGGGGGGACACGGGTTGGGGGGGAGAGGAGGGACCCACAGTGGGGGGGACATGGGAGGGATGCGGGTGGAGGAGGGGGATCCTCAGACGAGGGGGACAGAGGGGAGGGACAGAGGGGACAAGGGGAGTGGTGTGGAGGGACCGGGGTGGGTCACGGGAGGGACACGGGGGGACACCGAGGGGACACGGGGGGGAACAGAGAAAGGGACTCCCAGGTGACGGGGGACGGGCTGGGGGGGAGCGAGGTGGGAGAGGGGGGACACGGGGAGATGAGACCCCTGGGATGGGTCAGGAGGGGGGATACGGGAGAGAGAGAGCAGAGAGACCCCCGGGGGGACACGGGAGGACTTGGGGGAGGGGGGAGAGTGGGGAGGGAGGGGGGGACTCAGGGGGGTGAGGGGGACCCCCGGAGGGGAACACGGTGGGGGGGGAAAGGGGGAGACAGGGAGGAGGGGGGAGAGGGGGAGATATGGGAGGGGACACGGGATGGGGGGGAAAGAGGAGACCCCCTCTCTGAGCCCAGCTGTGCTTGGAAGGGGGGGGATTTGGGAAGGGGGGAAAGGAGGGGGTTGGAAATGAGGGGTGTAAGGGGGGGCTGGAAAAGGGGGCTTGGAAAAGGGGGGTTGGAAATGGGAGGCTGGAAAGGGGGATGCAAATGGAGGGCTGGAAAGGGGGGTATTGGAACGAGGGGGGCCAAAGGAGGGGTGCAAAGGGGAGATGGAAAAGGGGCTTGGAAAGGGGGGGGGGTCTGGAAAAGGGGATGCAAGGGGGGGGTTGGAAAGAGGGGGCGCAAAGGGGGGGCTGGAAAAGGGGAGGTTTGAAAAGGGGGGGCTTCAAATGGGAGGTTGAAAAGGGGATTCAAGGGTGGAGGGTGTTGAAGAAGGGGGGTATTGGAAAGGGGGGGCTTCAAAGCAGGGATTGAAACGCGGAGGTGGAAACGGGGGGTTCTGGGGGGGCCCGAAGGGGGGGTTGGAAAGGAGGGGTTTCAAATGGGGGGTGTGGAATGGGGGGGTTGCAGAGGGAAGATTTGGGAGGGGGAGGTGGCGGGGAGGGTGCCAAAGGGGGTTTAAGGGGGGGTAGAAAGGGGAGAGGGATGGGGGGGCGCAGGGGGACTTTGCAACTGGGGGGGCAAAGGGGGGGCTGAAGGGAGGGTGCAAAGAAAGGTGTTCGAGGGGTCCCGGGGGGGTCACAAAGGGGATCCGCGGCAGGAAAAGGGCCCGGAGACAAAGCGCCCCCCCAAAGGGAAACGGGGGGAGCGGAACACGGGGGGGGGGGCGCGTTTGGGGCCCCCCCTCTCTCCTCCCCACCTTCTCTCCACCCCCACCTGCTCCCGGGGCTCCCCCGCCCCCTCCATTCGCTATTTGGGGGGGTTTGGGGGGGTGGGTTTATATTTTATAGCGCCGCGATGAAATTCGGGGAGGGGGCACAACCCCCCCCCCCCCGGGGTGTCCCCCCCTCTCTCCATCCCTCTCTCTCCTCCCCCCCCCGCCCTTATCTTAGGAATCCCCATTTCCCGGGAACAATGGGATCTCTGTCTCCCCCATCGCACCACGTGGATCCGCCTTTTTAATTTTTTTTTTTTTTTAAATCTTTTTAACCCCCCCCCCCCCAATCCCTTCCCCCCTCCTCCTCCTCCTTCTCCCCCCCCGAGCCCCCCTTTAACCCCCCCATTCCAAACCTGATTTTAGGGCGAAAGGTGCAGCATAAAGAAAGCAACAACTCGGGGCCTTTGCACTATTTTTGGTGGTGGTTCCTGTTGCAGGAAAAAAAAAAAAAAAAAAGGTAATTTTTTCTCTCTTTTTTTTTTTTCTTCTCTCGCTTTTTTTTTTTTTTTTTTAATTTTTTTTTCCTCTTCCCCTTTTTCCTCCCTGAAATCCCACCCACCAGCTCCACTTAAAATGTAAATATGAGCCTCCCGAACCAACGGGACAATACAAAACAGAAACACATGGATGGGCAGGAAAAGGGGAAAAAAAAAAAAAAAGAAAAAAAAAAAAAAAGAGGAAAGAAAAAAAAAAAAAAAAAGATCCATCCTGTTTCGGAGAGGAAGAGGCTGAGAAGTCCAGCTCCATCTTTAGGGCTGGAAGACTCCGGGAGAGCGAAGAATTCCTGGAAGGGATTCCCCTCCCGCGTCCTTTGGTGCTGAGAGAGACATTTTGGGGGAAATTCGGGGAATTTTGGCAAAGGGGAAATGAGCTCGCTTGGCCTCGTTGGAAGGAGGGGTTGGAGTTTTTTGGTCGAGTAAAAAAATAAGTGTATTGTTTGTTGGAAAGGGGTTTTTCCCCAGGAAATCAATGCCCGTATTGCCAAGGGTTTGTGTTTTTTTTAACCCTAAAATATAAATGCAGGTATTATAAAGGGCTTTCCCCCCCCAATTAAATTTATCTATTAAAAAAGGGATTTTCTCCCCCAAATAAATGCATGTATTGATATTCCTCCTCAAATAAATTAACTTACCACCCCTATTGCAAAATGGATTTCCCCCCCAAATAAATGCACGTTTTGCCAAGGATTTTGTTCCCCCCCCCAAAAAAAAAAGAAATTAACATATTAAAAAAGGGGTTCCCCCCCAAATAAATGCACATATTACAGAATGGGGTTTTTCCTCAGAAAATAAATGCACATATTGCAAGGGATTTTTTTGCCCTCCCCCAAATTGAATGCACATATTAAAAATGGGACTTTTTCCCCTCCAAAAATTAAATGCACCTATTAAAAAAGGGATTTTGCCCTCTCCAAAAATTAAATATATATATTACAAAGGGATTTCTCCCCCCCCCCCCCAAATAAATACCCCTATTGCCAAGGACTTTTTTCTTCCCAAAAATTAAATGTATGTATTCCAAAGTGTTTTCTTTTTTCCCCAAAAAAAGTACACAGAGGGCAAGGGGATTTTTGCCACCCCCCCAATATATATATATATGTATATAACTTATATATTTATATATATATGTAGCCGAGGATTATTCCCCCTCCAAAAATAAATGCACATATTTCAAAAGATGCCCCCCCCCAAATTTTCATGTTACAAGGTGGGTTTCCCCCCCAAAAAATTCAATGTCCAGATTACAAAAGGGGGGGGTTTTCCCCTCAAAAATTTAAATACTTTATATAATTTATTGCAAAGGCCCTTTTCCCCTCCAAAAAAGCCCCAAATGTACCTATTGCAAAGTGTGTTTTTTTCCCCCAAGAAACAAATCCATTTGTTGCCTTTTTTCCAAAAGTTTTTCCCAAATTAAGTGCCCAAAATTGCCAGGTTTTCCCCCCATAAAGAAAGGCACTTATTGCAAAGTGTGTTTTTCCCCAAGAAATAAATGTTTATGTTGCAAAAGGGTTGGTTTGGGGTTTTTTCCCCTCTCCTCCCCCCCCCCAAAAAAATCCAAATATTGCCTTTATTGCAATTTTTTCCCCTCACTCCTTCCCCTTTCTTCTTAACCAGGAGAAAATTCCCTTGATTTCATCGAGGGATTTGGCAGGAGGGGAACTTGTGGAGCCCTTGGAATTTGTGATTGATTGGGAGCATTTGACTCATTTGCAATATTTGACCGATTCAAAATCTGTGATTTATCGAAAATATCTGGTTAGTTCTCAGTTTTGGGTGGTGTTTTCCTCTCTGATTCCGCTGCAATATCCCATGGATTTCCGGTGTCTGATGCAATCCCGAGTGCTGATGCAATTTTGGGACCTCAGCCCACGGGATTCCGGTGCAAACCCACCCCCAAATCCCCCCAAAAACACGGGCAAACCCCTTGGAATTCCAGAAAAAAACCTCCTCGGTGGCAGAAAATGCTCCCAAATTCCCAATTCCCGCAGTACTCACGGAATTACCCCCGGAGCATCTGGGCCCAGCATCACTTCCAGGAGCAGGGGGTGGAAATTGGGGTTCTTCAGGGGTTTTCCATGAGCTCCAGAGGGGTGGGATGGACTGGGATGGATCTCCAGGGCTGGGACCCGGCTGCTTATCCCTAAAAATGGCTTTTTTTCCCCCAAAAGCAGGGCTGGGTTTTATAGGGTGGGTGGGAACAGCTGCAGGCAGGTTGGGGCAGGCCTGGCCTGGAACGGGTTTTTCCTGGGCTTGGGAAAAACTGGTTTTACCTGTTAATTCCCAGGGGAGTCTGGAATGGGCAGAGGCTCACCTGGGATAACCTCGGCCTTGCTCAGCTCTCCCCACTCCCAGATCCAGGCCTGGGGTATCCCTGGATGGGGATGTTTGGGGTATCCCTGGAAGTGATATTTGGGGTATCCCTGGGTGGGATATTTGGGATATCCCTGGGAATGGAAATGTTTGAGGCATCCCTGGATGGGATATTTGGGGCATCCCGGGAATGGAGATGTTCGGGGTATCCTTGGATGGGATGTTTGGGATATCCCTGGATGGGATGTTTGGGGTATCCCTGGATGGGATGTTTGGGGTATCCCTGGATGGGATGTTTGGGGTATCCCTGGATGGGATGTTTGGGGTATCCCTTGGAATGGAAACGTTTGGGGCATGCCTGGATGGGATATTTGGGATATCCCTGGGGATGGGAATATTTGGGATGCAGCCATAGTGACTGGAAAAGGGGGTTTGCAGCAAGAGCCCCTGGAAAAATCCAAGTATCCTGGGATAGGGTGGCTATGGGAACGGAATGGGAATGTCTGCCAGGGGTGTTTTCCTCCTCCCCACAGCAGGGAGCAGGGATCCACCTGGATCACGTGGAAAGGGATGGATGCAATCCATACAAATCCCTTTCCATGCTCCTTCTGCAGCCAGGTGGCACCTCCAAGTTTTTTATGGAATTGCTGGTGCTCCAGGAGGTGATTTATCCATGTAAGTCGAACTTTTCCAAGGATTTCATGGTGGGAAGAGCAGGATTTAGGCTCTGGCTCGGTGGGATGATGTAGGCAAGGGGGGTTTCCTGGGAATTGCACATCTGGGAGATGTGGAAGGAGCAGGGATGAGCTGGAAGTTGGATCCAGGTGCATTCCAAGCTCCATGGGTGGGTTTGTGCACCTCTGAGGGAATTTTGGTTGGAAAACCAGGGAGCAAAGGCATTCCAGCTGCTCCCCTGGATCCTTCCAGGTGCTCCGAGGGATCGGGCACCTCCAGCCCGGGGCTCGGGGCGTCACCCAGGGCAGATTTTGGGGCGTCCACGCAAAGTATTCCCAAAAACCCCCTTTGGAGAAGCCGGGATAAGGAGGGGCAGAGCTTTCCCGGGAAGATGCCCATCCCTGTGTGGGCTCCAGCCCCACAGTTCCGTGGCTCTTTATAGAAATACAGATATATAGAATTAAAAAATATCCCCCTCAAAAACCCCTGTGGAAAAGCTGGGAGATGTCCTGGAGGTGTCCCGGAGTTTTCCCGGGAAGATGCCAGCAGGGGGCACCGCTGGGCTGGCTCATCCCCCTCATCCCAGAGATTCCTGCCAATAAATCCAGATATTAGAGATATATTAATGAAGAATTCTTATATTTAAATCAATACATTTAAATAGAAACGTTAATTATATTAACTTATTTTAATTATAAATTTATTATTAATATATTTATTATTAGTATCTTTTCTTTCTATGTGCTATATGCTAAAATGTGCTATATTTAATAATATAAAATAGAGGCATTCAAATTTAAATTTTATATTAAAATTTATTTTAATATATTGAATATTAAAATAATATATATTAAAAATTAAATATACATAACTCTACACGTGTTAAAATATATTAAAAGAAATTAAAATATTACTATATTTTATTTATATTGTATATAAAATATATGTAAATGTAACAATAAATCTATACAACATATGCATATAAACAATAAATCTATAAAATAGATGTATATAAATATGGATGTGTTAAAATGAAAATATATTAAAATAAATTGAAATAAATTGAAATATTAATACATTAATATATATTACATATCATAAATTAATGTATAGTTATAAATATTAGTACCAAAATATATGTTACATATTAAAAATATTAAAATACATATAAAAAGAAATATATAAAAATATTTGTGTATATAAATACAGATGTGGTAAAATTAAAATATATTGAAAATCTATATAAATAAACTGAGATATAAATATAAAAATAAATACCAGTATATAAAAATAAAAATGTAAAATGTATACAGATGTTTTAAAATTATATTGAAAATACAATTAAATAAACTGAGATATAAATATATAAATATATAATATAAATATATAAATATATAACAAATATAAGAATAAATATCAATATATAAAAATGAATATAGAAAACGTACACAGATGTATTAAAATTAAAATATAGTGAAAATAAATTGAAATAAAGAGAAATATAACTATATAAATACACAATACGTATAATATAAAAATAGATATAAAGATCCAAAAATAAAGATGTAAAAGTAAAGCTCTAAAAATGTATATGACAAAGTGTTGAAGTTAAAACCTAATACAATAAATCGAAAGACACCAAAACACAAACACACAAACATACAGAATTGGTACAAACCACATTTAGTTTTCTAAAAATAAACATATCAACACACCCCATCCCTTCCCTTCATTTTTCAACGCCAAATACTTCAAGTTCCTCCCAAATTCTCGCTCCACTCCCCTAAAAACCGGTTTTTTGGGTTCCCGCCCCAGCTCCGGGAGGGCCCGGCCCAGGGAGGGGCTCATTTGCATTAATTTACATGAATTTACATAAATTTACATGGGTTTGCGTGTCGATCCCGGGGCGGGGTTGGCAGGAGGAGGCTCCGGGAGCATTCCCAGGGGAGCATTCCCAGGGGACAGGGGCCGTGGATCCGAGGTGTTCGCCTCCCAAACATTCCAAAGGGGCTTTCCCAGAGGGATAAAGCTCTGGATCCATGGCCGGATGGAATCCCTGTGTCCCCCCCCCCAGCATTCCAAGGATCTTCTGGGGGAGCAAACCCACTTACATGGACTTTTCCAGGAATTTCCTGGGTTTTCTTTCAAGCAAGGAGCTGGAAAACCACCCCAAAGCCTGGATAATGAATTGCTAAACCTAATTATCTATTAGTTAATCAATTTTTATATCCATGTAAACCACCCTACACCCTTGGATAAGTGTGGAAAAAATATTCCAAGGTTTTTAGGGGGCCCTTGGCTGGTTGTGGCGCAGGACCCGATCCCAGGGGGGATAATTAATGATCAATCCTCATTATTCATTAATTAATTTATTTTTAGATGAATACAAACCATTAAACCCGATTATCTACTAAGTAATTAATTTTATATTAATCTAAGCCATCCTAAATCCTTGGATATATGTGGGGAAAAAAAGTCCCAAGGTGTTTTTTGGGGGGGGCTTTTGGCTGGTTGGGAGGACAGGACCCGATCCCAGAGAGATAATTAATCATTAAAGGTCATAATCTATTAATTTATTTTTAGATTAGTACAAACCATTAAACCTGATTATCTATCAATTAATTTAATTTTATATCAACACAAACCACCCTAAATCCTTGGATTTGTGGGGGGAAAAAGTTCCAAGGTAGATTTGGGGGGGAGGTGGGGGGGCCTTTTGGCTGCTTGTGGCACAGGACCCGATCCCGGGCTGGGGGTGAGGGGGGATAATTAATGATCACACCTAATTTTCTCTCAATTAATTAATTTCTCCTCCTAATGAAGGAGTTCTTGGAGGGCATTGCTGGGGATTTGGGGCGTGCCCAGCCCTGGCTGAGTCAGTGCCACCAGTGCCAACCATTCCACCTGCCGGCAGCCACCATCGCTCCTCGCTCCTGCTCTTCCCGAGCCCAGGGTGAGTTTTTGGGGATGTGTCCGTGGATCCCTGTCCGGGGAAAGTTCTGGGAGCGCCCAGAGGTGGATTTAGGGGGTGGAATTCCCTTTATGCCAAGAAAATGGGGCTGGGAATGAAACATTCCCAGCCAAGGCTGATTCTCTGGGATGGGAGTCCTTCCCATCCCAAGTGCTTTGTTGTGGGGGCACCGGGATCTTTCCAGGAGGTGCTGGGGGCACCCATGGAGTGGGATGAATCCCAAATTTCCAGGGGTGCTCTTTGCTCCCGTCCCTCCTTCCCGAGGCCTTTGCTGAGCTGGTTTTTTTGGGGATGCAAAATCCCCCTCGTTCTTCCGGGAGGCCTTGAGGGGCTTCCTGCCAAGTTTTTGGGGTGGGAAGTGGAAGGTTTGGAAATAAAACCAAAAAACCCCAAAACCAAACAAACCAATCTAAAAAACCTCTTTAAAAATCAAAAACCAAAAATCACTTTCATTCCCAGGCAACACCCAGAAAAATTCACTCCAGTTCCCAGGAAAAAAATCAGAAAAAACACTTTAATTCCCAGGGTAAAAAAAAATACAAAACAAACAAAAAACCCCAAACAACAAACAAACAAAAAACCAGCAAAATCACCGTAATTCTCAGAGGAAAAAAAAAATCAGTTTAATTCCCAAGGCAAAAAAGCAGAAAAACCACTTTAATTTCCATAGGAAGAACAAACAAACAAACAAAATCCACCAGAAAAAAAGCATTTTAATTCCCAAGGGAAAAAAAACCCCAAAACCACAGAAAAAAAATCACTTTAATTCCAGAAAATTGACTTTAATTAATGATTGTCTAAAAGATGCTTTTACTGCTTCCCAAAAATAGGTTGGGAAACATCTCCCCCTTCCAAATATTGGGATAACAGGGATAAAATCCTCCCCACCCCCATCCTGGGGTCCTGCTCCTGCTGAAGGAGATTCTCTTGGCTCAGCCCACTATCCCAGGAAAAGGTGTGTTGTTTTTTCCCTGGAGTCACCTGGAGGGCACGGGGATATATTTATATATTTATTTCCTTTTGCCAGGCTTGTTGGGCTGGTTTGGAGCTGGAAAAATCCCGACAGCTCCGTGGTTTGTTTGCAAGGGGCGTTTTCCAGTTGGGCTGGGCCCTGTGCCGGCAGAAAATTCCTTCCCAGCCTGGAAAACACGGATGAAATAGGTAAAAAGGGTGTATTTTATATTAAAGATGTTGCATTTAATTCAGTCCCTGGGTGGGCTCTTCCTGCTGCCTTAAATTCCCCCTTTTTTGGGGGGTGGGGTGTAAATGCTGTGTTTTGGGACGATTTTTTAGGATGTGAAGGTGGTGGTGGGAATAACTTGGAATGCCAACGTGGGGCCGCGTTTTCGGCCGCCAGTGACTCCCCTTTGGAGGTCAAATATCCCGGGAAAAAAAATAAAAATCTCCTTTGCCTGGAAACTTGGCGTATTTTGGGGCTGTCCCTGGATATTTTGGCCTCTCCCTTTCCTTGTTTTCCTCCCCTGCACCCCTCTGGAAGCGGGAGGGTTAACGGGATGCTCCGTCCTCCCGCGGGCTGCGGGACAAGGGGATCATTCCCGGTGCGCCGGGATTCGGGAAGCGCGGCCCGGCAAGAAGAGCAGGAGCAGGAGGAGGAGGAGGAGGAGGAGGAGGAGGAGGAGGAGGAGGAGGAGGAGGAGGGGGAGATGCTGCCCAAAATCCCGGCATCCCTCGCTCCAGCCGCTGGACCGAGCCGAGCGGCCGCCGGGCTGGGCCGCCGGGATTTGGGAATCCCGGGGGGAAGCAGCGGCGCCCGGGGGGATCCCCAATCCTGGGCATCCCGGCCAGGGGCCCTTCGGGAGCCGCCCTCGCCGTTTTCCCTGGAATTCCCTGCCGGCCGCGGCCCCGCGCGGATGTGGATACAGAGCCGGAGGAGCCGCGGCCTTCCCAGGTCAGCAGATTCCCGTTTTCCCTTCCCGCTCTCCCCCCACCCCGGAGACAAATATCCAGCCAGAAATCCATGGAGAGCCGTATATCCATATAGAAATCCATAGGTTTATCCCGTAATCCCGCCGCGGGAGGACACCCTTCGCTCCCCGCAGCCGTCCCTGCTTTTATTATCCATGCAGAATTCCCCGGAGTTTGTGTTCATTTTATATGGATAAAGAAAACCAGCGAGGAATGGGGGAGGGAAATCCCCCCCCCCCCAGGAATCACCCACCTCATCCCACCCCCCAATTCCTGCTCTGTTTTCATCCCGGTTTTTTGGGTTTTCCCAACTCTTAAATCCCCGTCGTGTTTTCCCAGCCGGGAATTGCAGCCCCTGTGGGAACACTGATTTTTTTTTTTTTTTTTTAAGCAGGTGGGATAATTGTGGCAGGAAATAAGGGCGTTTATCCCTCTTCCAGCTATTTTTTTTTTTTTTTGGGATATTGGTCGCCTTATGGTGCAAAGGTGGGAAGGGGCTGGAATGTTATTCCCATCATTTGCACCACTTTTATTTTTGAATTAATTAATTGTGCCTTGGGGGGGGGGGGAACAAGTTGAAAAGAGCAGATTTTCCCCCAAAATACCAGGAAAAATATACAAGAAATGCCCTTTTAGGGTAAAAATCCCAATATTTGATGGGGTGCTTGAGTAGGTGTTTGGAAAACAAGGAGAAAAATTTGGGGTTTGGGGAAGGAGGAGCTCAAATCCATTGGTGGCATCACCTGATGCTGCTTTTTGGGCAAAATAAGGTGGGGTTTCAGCAGAATAAGGTGATTTGGGGCAAAATAAGGTGGAGTTTGGTAAAATAAGGTGGTTTTTTTTGTGAAATAAAGTGATTTTATGCAAAATAAGGTGGGTTTGGGGCCAAATAAAGCAATTTGGGGCCAAAATAAGGTGATTTTGTGGAAAATAAAGTGATTTTATGCAAAAGAAAGTGATTTGGAGGCAAAATAAACTGGATTTTGGGCAATATAAGGTGATTTGGGGGTGAAATAAAGTGACCCCAGAGCGCTGGCAGGGGGGAAAAATCCCTTCCAAAGGATGGGGTTTAATCTGGAGCTTTCCAATAAAGCAAACCCCAAATTATTGGGAATTTTTAGCTGGAAGCAATAATGGGGGACAAAACCACGCATTATTTAATTTATTTTTTTGCTTTTTACTTGGTATTTCTGAATCAAATTCTTCTCCTTTCGAATTCCCCCCCGGGATAGTTTTGCAGTGGATGAACTTTGTAAAGCGGGGATTGGGATAAACATGGAATTAGGGAGTTTTTTGGCAATAAATGGCTTTTCCCCCGGATTTTTGGGGTCTCTCTGTGAGAAATCTTTGCAGAAAGGACTGTAATTTTTCTTATTTAAGGGCCATAAATCTGATTTTTCCTGACTTTTCCCTGGTTTTCCTTTAATTCCCGTTTCTCGTGGCACGAGCTGGACCAGGGGTGGATTTTTTCCGGCTCATCAGCGGCTTTGGAAATGAAAAGAAAAGGAAAACAGTGGCAGTTTTCCAAGTCATGGGATTGTGAGCTGGGATATTTGTGGGATATTTGCCTGGAAAAGCCACTTCAAGGGAAAACAGGGGAGAAAAAAGGGCAACTTTTTCTATAAGTTGATGCTTTTCCCAGAGTTCATTGGAAATCTTAATTCCAAAACTACCCTAAATTTTGACTTTTCATGGAATTTTTTCAGGGGCAAACTCTTCCTTTGGCAGATTTTTTCCTGGGAAAACCCATCTTTTTTATTTTATTTTTGGCTTTCGAGGGGGAAAATTCCATATTTTGCCTGGTTTTTTAGGGACCTTCCCCACGCTTTTGCCATCATTTCCTTCCCACAGCTCCTGGGGCTGCCCCTTGTTCCCACCCCCACCAATCCCAACCACATCCCAGCTCTCCATTTAGGGAATTTTTGGGCCCCCTGGATCGTTTTTCCCCACTGGAGCTCTCATTGAGAGCCTCAGACCTGCCCAATTTATTCCCTGGAAAACTGGGAAAGATCCTTTGGTTCATTTTTAACTGGTGTTTCATGTGAAAAGGATTTTTCATTTTGGAATTGTTTTTATTTCCAGTTGTAAACGATTTTTTTTTTTTTATCATTTCAATCACTTGAGGTTATTTTAATGTTTGAGTAATTTCGATTTTAAAATTAGTTTTCAATGCAAATTTTAGTTTTCCATGTAAATTTTTTCCCCTGCCTCTGTTTTATTTTTAAATGTAAATTCTGTTTTCAATTTAAATTTTGATTCCCATTTAAACTTTGTTTTCCAGTTTAATCTTTATTTTCCAGTTTAATTTTTCCTTTCCCATTTATTGCTCCATTTAATTTTATCATTTCATTTTTTTAATCTTTTTAACTTCCTAAATTTTGTTTCCTTTTATAAATTTCATTTTTACCTTTTTTTTTTTTTCTTTTTAATAATATTTTACTTATTATTTTAAAAGATTGGGATTCAGGGGTAAAAACATCCCTGTTTTCCTCCTCCGTAGACTCCTCCCATCCTAGAGACTGGAAAAAAACCTGAATTAATTCAATTTTCATCAAATTTCAGTCAGTTTTTATATCGATTTTTATCAAGGCGATGGTGGAAAATCCCCCTTGGATGGGATGTGGGAATTAATGTGGGATGCCACCTGCAGGAATTACTGTGGAAAAGAGGGAAAACCTTGTGAGAGAAAAGTGAATTTGGATTCCTCTCCCCCCCATCCCATAGAAATAACTCCAGGTTGTTCATCCCTGGGATGGACGGGGTGGGATGGGGAGAGGAGCAGATTCCCAGGGGGCAAATTCTGCTGGGAGATATCCCTGGGGGATGGGAGAGCCCTGGGAAGCGGGTCCTGGATCTGGGATCGTTCCCGAGCTGGGCGCTGTTCCCACCAGCTGGGCCCTGTCGCTCCATGGCCCGGCTAAAAATATCCCCCCGAATCCCGGGATCGGGAAGGGCCCGGCACATGATCCTGCTCCTCTGCCTTCCTGTGGGCCCGGCTCTGCTTGTTTTCCCTCCCTGCTCCATCGGGAAGGAGACGGAGCTGCCGCCCCCAGGATGCTCCTTCCCGTGGAGAGGCCCCAGCAGCTCCTGGAAATCCAGTTTTCCAAGGATGGAGTCACATCCCAGCATCCTCCTTGGATCCTCTCCCATCCCCAGGTCCTGCTTGGATTGTCCTGCTTCCTGGTTTATTCCGAGGGATCTCCCTGGGAGGGTGGCCTTTGCTCCCAGGATATTCCTTTTCCATGGAAAACGGTGCAAAGGGACCTTTAAAACCCAATCCAAGGCTTGTTTTGGAGTCCTGGGAGCCAGAAAAAGAACCAGCCTTGGGATAAATCGGGCTGTGGGATGTGGGATGGGAGCTTATGTCAACTGGCAAAATGGGAAGTGACCTTTTCCCGCCCAGCTGGGTAAATTTGGGATGGAGCCGCAGCGCTTCCCCCTCCCACTCCCCTCATCCCATGGGGAAGCCTCTGGATCGCTGGAGGGACGGATCAAACCAGTAAGGAGACTGGGATTGGGATAAATCCAGCAGCACCTCTTTCCTGGGGCTGTTTTTCCCAAGGATTAAGGATTCCAGACTTGCTTTGCTTGTTTTTCCTGCAGAAATAGGGAATTTTTTTTTTTCCCTCAGCTCCTGCTTTCCTTTGGATTTATGGCTCGGGGGGGCACCACGTCCCTAGGGATAAAACCTGGAGCTTGGAAAAGGAGCAAAGCTGGGAATCTCCTGCTCCCAGGCTGGTGGGAAGCAGTTGGGTGACGTGGGAGCTTGTTCTGAGCACCAGGAAAAGAATTCCAGGAGGAAAACCAACCATCCCTCTCCCAGATAAATCCCAGTTAATGTGTTTGTTGGAGACAAGGGGCTTGTTGGAAGAGTGGCTGGAAAAGGGAGGGGAAAAGGGGATTTATTCCTATTTTTTTAAGGCTGGAAAAGGGTCAGGTGGGATTTGGCTCTGTATTTTGGTGGGGTTTGGATCGGGATGGGGTTGGGATTGCTGAGCACTTGGAATCTGGGGGGTTACACCATCAGCTCGGGCACCTGCTGGGGGTTTATAGCCCATTTTCCAGGGGGAAATGGGAATCTGGGAGGTGATCCCAGCCCTCAGCACCCTCCTGGTCAGCTCCAGACCCACAGATAGGGATTTCTATTCTTATTCTTCCAATAATTATCATTATTGATATATTTTTATATCTCTCCGTGGCCCCAGAGCTCCGTGAAAACCCAAACCTGGAGCGAGTGCATTTGTAGTTATTATCATTACTATAATTATTATTATCATTACTATAATTACCATTATTATAAAGACAATTTGGTGTTATTTCATATATTTTTACATCTCTCTGTGGCCCTGGAGCTCCCTGAAAAGCCAAACCAGGAGCAATTCCAGCTCTGCATTTCTATTATCATCACTGTTATCATTATTATCACTGTTACCATTACTATCACTGTTATCATTATTGTCATCATTGTCATTCAATTTTAGGATGGTTTGATAGGTTTTTGTGGCTCTCTGTGGCCCTGGAGCTGTTTGTCCCACCTGGGGCAGTTCCACCCACCCTGTGCTGCAGCTCCAAGAGGATTTTGGTCCAGGGGGAATAAACAAACCCCAAATAAACAGATCCTAAATCAAAAGCTCCCGTATTTTGGGATCACCCTGGCTTTGGGCATCCAGCATTTCCCAGGGAAAATGAGGGAGGAACCATCTCTTGGTGGGGGTCACGACTCTTGGGAGCAGGGAAGTGGCATCCCTTGGACATCCTGCTTCCAGCAGGACCAAATTCCCCTCATTTGGCCCCGTTTTCCCCTTTCCAACCTCTCAGGTGACGTTTTCCTCCTCTCCATCGTCCCTTGGGAATGGGGGGGTCCCTGCTCTGACCTTCCCCTCCCTCCTGGTGACCTTGCAGGGTATCTCTGGTTACGGGAGCGGATGAGCCATCGATCCCAAGGAGGTTCTTTGGCGCTTCCCACCCCCAGACCTTCAAACCTGCGGGATTTGCCATCCAGGGGATAAATCTCCCACGCCAACCCAGCCCTGGGAGCGCTCTCCTGCTTCCTTCCCAGGTTTTGCAGCGGCTGGAGCCGGATCCCTCCCACCTGGAGTCTCCCAGGGATGGATGTGGGGGGCTGAGCTTCCTTTTTGACCCCCTTTTTCTTTCTCTTCCCCCAGGAAAAACTCGGGAACGGCCCAGGCGGAGCATCCGGCCCCTCCTCGCCATGGCTTCGTCTGAGCTGCCCCCCCATCCTGCAGTAGGTACTGTCAACCCTCTGGAGCTGGGAATTTTGGGAAGGGGATCCCTATCCTTGGGCAGAAAGGAGGGTTCATCCTGCATATCCCAACTGGAGCCTCTTGGAATTTTGAGAGCACTCAGGGCTGTGGAATCTTGCAATTTTGAGGGGTTGATGCTCTTTCTTCCATCCCTCCTCCATCCCTTCTCCATTCCTGGTTTTTTTGGGAAGAGGGCCCCTATCCTTGGGCAGAAAGGGGCGTTCATCCTGCATATCCCAACTGGAGCCTTTTGGAATGGTGAAAACACTCAGGGCTGTTGGATCTTGCAGTTTTGGGGGGGGTGGTGACTCCCTTCTCCATCCCCCCCTTCTCCACCCTCCTTCTTCATTCCTGTCTTCCCTCTTCCATCCACCCCCTCTCCATCCATCCCCCTTGCTGGGGTATCCTGAGTGAATCCCACCTTCTCCATCCCCCTTTTCCATCACCTCCCTCTTCATCTCCCTGTTCCTGGGGGACTCTGAGTGACACTTGGATTCCCTCCATTCCCATCCTTCCCTCACTTCTCCATCCGTCCCCCTCTCTCCTCCATCTGCTGCCCTTCTCCATCCCCTCCTTGCTGGGGGACCCTGAGTGACACTGTGTGTCCCCCCTTCTGTATCCATCCCCCACTCTCCTCCATCCCCCACTCTCCTCCTTCCCCCTTTCTCCATCTCCTCCTTTCTGGGGGACCCTGAGTGACATTGTCTCCCCCTCCATCCTTTCCCCCCCTTCTCCATCAATCCCTCCCCCCATTCGATCCCTCCTCGCCCTTCTCCTTCATCCCCCCCTTCTCCTTTCCCCTCCATCCCCCCCTTTCCCCTCCATCCCCCCCTTTCCCCTCCATCCCCCTCTTTCCCCTCCATCCCCCTCTTTCCCCTCCATCCCCCTCTTTCCCCTCCATCCCCCTCTTTCCCCTCCATCCCCCTCTTTCCCCTCCATCCCCCTCTTTCCCCTCCATCCCCCTCTTTCCCCTCCATCCCCCTCTTTCCCCTCCATCCCCTCCTTTCCCCTCCATCCTCCCCTTTCCCCTCCGTCCCTGTCCCCTCCTCCCCGGTCCCTCCTGATCCCATTTCCCATGTCCCCCTCTCCCATTTCCCGTGTCCCCCTCTCCCATTTCCCGTGTCCCCCTCTCCCATTTCCCGTGTCCCCCTCTCCCATTTCCCATGTCCCCCTCTCCCATTTCCCGTGTCCCCCTCTCCCATATCCCGTGTCCCCCTCTCCCATTTCCCATGTCCCCCTCTCCCATTTCCCGTGTCCCCCTCTCCCATATCCCGTGTCCCCCTCTCCCATTTCCCTTTTCCCCCTCTCCCATTTCCCTTTCCCCTGGCAGGAGCTGCGGTGCCCCCCGAGCCGCCCAGCCCGGTGCCCGCGGTGGGGGAGGACGTGGGTGAAGCCTTTGACTTCGAGGACAGCGAGGAGGAGGGGGAGGAAGAGGAGGAGGAGGAGGATTCCGCGGCCGATCCCGGGGGGGACGTTGTTCTCCAGGCCCCCCCACGCCGCCGGCGCGGGACCAGCTCCGGGGGGGGTGAGAGCGCAATTCCCGCATTCCCGCCGTGTCCCCGATGTCCCCACGCTGTCCCTGCTGTCCCCTCCGGGTCCCCTGTGGGTGCCAACACGGCCTCTCTTTGCTTTTCCTCTCCACAGAGGGGCTGGTGCCGGAGACCCAGGAGGGGTAAGTGGGGTTTTGGTGGGATTTTGGAGGGGTTTGGTCCAATTTTGAGTCCCTTGAAGGATCTTTGGGGTCTGTCTCCTCTGTTTAATGTCTCAGCCCGGTGCTGTGCCTCAGTTTCCCCAACTTCTCCCCATTGCAAGAGCGGGTATCCCTGGGATTTTGGGGTGCACCCCCGAGCCCTGGGAATCTGTGAGGGCTTTGGTGGCGTTTTGGTGGGAATTTGGAGGTATTTGATGTGGTTTTGAGTCCCTTGAAGGACCTTTGGGGTCTGTCCCCACTGTTTGATGTCCCAGTGTCTCCTTTTAACAAAACAAAACATTTTACTAAGGGAGGGCAGGATAGAAAAAACCCAAACTACTCCTCCAAAATTATTACAACTTTAAAATTAGGAGGCTTCAGGCCAAAAGGTGTGGAAAAGAAAAATAACAGCTCTTTTCTAACAAATATATATCTATATATAACAAAACAGAACAGGCTACAACACCATTACCGAAGCTTTCACCAGCACAATTCGGTATTTTCTGCCTCGGTGCATTTACAGGCACAGGCAGCAGGGGGCTGGTCCTGGGGCACAGAGGGATTTCCCTTGGCAAACGGGGCTCCCTGGGATGCTCCAGGAAAATGGAAGGAAATTCTCCAAACCACGTTGGTCTAGACAAGACAGGGAGCAGCTCCTCAGTGAGCGCTCTTCAGGTGCACACGGGTGTCCCCGGGGCTTCACCTGAATTTTACAGTTTTATAGTTCTAATCCATCCCACCTGAGATCTGTTCACCCCCAGATCTTCCCTACCCCCTGTATTGGCCACAGATCTTAAAAACTCCAGGGCATCTCCCACAGGGACAGAGGGAGCTCCTCCAGGCACACAGGGACAGAGGGAGCTCCCTCCAGGCACACAGAGCTCCTCCCAGGGCACAGAGGGAGCTGCCCGCGGCTCGGGGGGCAAACAGGGCTCCCACATTTTACAAAGGGAATTCCCCCCCGGCTCTGGGTCCCCTGGGCTCGGGAAGGGGTGCCTGGTGGGCAGCAGGAGCAGGCAAGGGACAAGAGGCAGTGGGGAAGGGGTGGGTGGGCACAGGGCAGGTCATGTCCCAGAGCACTCCCTGCACAAGGTCAGGGAGGTTGAACCCCTCCCACTCCCGTTCTTTTCCAGGGATATTCCCTTTTCCCCCCTCCCCACCCCACTCTGGTGCCCTGGTTTGGCTGCAGTTCAGTGTAAGCTGTTCTGTGATGGGTTCAGACCCCTCAGCCCAGCTCCCTCCCCTGGGGCCTCAGCAGGAGGAACAGGGGGAGCCCCACCTTGGCAGGAGGAACAGGGGGAGCCCCACCTTGGCAGGAGGAACTGGGGGAGCCCCACCTTGGCAGGAGGAACAGGGGAGCCCCACCTTGGCAGGAGGAATGGGGGGAGCCCCACCTTGGCAGGGGGAACAGGGGGAGCCCCACCTTGGCAGGGGGAACAGGGGGAGCCCCACCTTGGCAGGGGGAACAGGGGGAGCCCCACCTTGGCAGGGGGAACAGGGGGAGCCCCACCTTTACAGAGGGAACCATGAGCTGTTTTTCAGCAGGACAGTCACTCAGGCCCGAGCTAGAAAAGGCTGATGTTTGTTTTGTCCCAGCAGAGGCTGCTGGTGGTGTGGAAAATTCACCAGGGAGTGTGAGGCTGTAGCACTCAGCCTGGTGCTGAGCCTCCCTTGCCCTGGCTTCTCCCCCTTCTCTGGTGAAGGGGCTAAAGGCAGGGGAGCCCCAGGGTTTTGGGGTGCAGCTGCAGCCCTTGGGGGGTGGATTTTGGGTGGGTTTGAGTTCCCTGAAGGATCTTTGGGGCCTGGTTCCCCTGTTTGATGTCCCAGCCTGGTGCTGTGCCTCAGTTTCCCCAATTTCTCCCTGTTGCAAGGGGAGAGATCCCCAGGATTTTGGGGTGCACCCCCCAGCCCTGGGGATCTGTGAGGGCTGTGGGTGGTGGGGGCTTCCTCCAGCCCCCAGCTGGAAGGGATTGGGGAGAATTCCCTTGGGATGGTGTTGGAAGGGGCTGTTTTCCTCCCCAGCTGTGGATCTGGGGGGAAAAGCTGGAAATTTGGCTGCAGGGAGGGCTTGTTGCCCTGGCAGAGCAGGAACAGGGTGTGGGGAGAGGGACAGGACCCCACCAGGAACAGGGGGGGACCCTCTCCCTGTGCTACCCGGTGCTGGACACCCCCTGCCCTGCAGCAGCACATGGACTGAGGTTAAAAAAGCCAATTTTGGGTGTTTTGCATTATCTCTGAGTGTGACCCCAAGACCAGGGACCCCCCCAGATCCACGAAGAAGCAGATGGGAGGGAGGGGGGGAGGACACAAGCTTTATTTTGGGCCTGTGAACCCCTGGAATGGGAATGGGGGTGGGGAGGGGCTTGGCTGCAGCCAATCCCAAGGGATTTGCAGCCTGGGATGCTCCCTGACCCCCTTTCCCCACAGGGCCCCGGTGAGGATGAGCAATGGGGAGGCTGGGGGAGACCCCCCCATCCGCACCCAGACCTGGAAGAGGGAAAGCATCTGCAGAGGTGGGTCCAAAGGCTGGGACAAACCCCCCCTGCCAAGGCTTGGGAAGGATTTCTCCAGCCTGGGTGCTGAGCCAGCCCCCTGGGGGGGTTTGTCCCCAAAGGTGAGCGGTTTTCCTTCCCGGAGGTGGAGGACGACGTGATCTACGACGATGTTCCCTGTGAAAGCCTGGATGCCGAGCAGGATGGTAGGGACAGACCTTCCCCTGCCCTTTCCCAAGGGCTAGGAGCCCATTTTCCAGCTGGATAAACTCAGGGAAGCAGAAGGCCATCCTCAAAGAGGATGTGGAGTGGAATAGCTGGGGGAAAACCAGTGGGATTGGGAGGGAGGTGCGAGGGTTTGGGATGTCTCTGGGGGTCCCTGAGGAAGGGAATTTGCCTTCCTGTGAGGAAAAGGAGCTGGATTTCCCTTGGCAGGAGCGGAGAGGGAGAGGAACCTGATCTATGAGGAGGTGCAACGAGGAGAGGGCTCTCGGATCAGCGAGGATTTGGGCTGGAGCTCCAGCGAGTTCGAGAGTTACAGCGAGGACTCTGCAGAGGAAAGCAAAGCTGGGGCCGAGCCCACCAAACACCGAGCGTCCTTCCAGCCCAAGGTAACCTTTGCATCACCCCTCTATGAGCACTATGGTTGTTTTTCCCTGGGTTTGCTTGTCCAAAGGCACTGGAGCACCAAGCCCAGCTGCTCCCGTGGCTGGTGAAGCCGAGGATGTTGTGGCTCAGCCCCAAACTCGGGGGGGTTCATTTCCTTCCGTTTTCCTTCCTTCCCTTTTTCATTTTTCCCCCTTTTTCCTTCTGCATTTGGGCCCTGCTGGAGCCTGGCTGCTGCTTTTCCTTGCGCTTGCTCCCTTCCCTGCTCGAGCCAAGCCAGGCTTTTGGGATGGTGCTGCCTGGGCCCTGCTGCTCTGGGGGGATTTCTGCTCTTTGTTTGGTTTTTGCTGCTTACCTGGATCTCTTCTCTGCCTCCTCCTCCTCCTCCTCCTCCTGCCTGGTTTGCTTGAGCTCAGCTTTCTCCAGACCTGAATAGACTAAAGGAGAGATACGCCAGGACTAAGAGGGACATCCTGGCTTTAAGAGTTGGGGGGAAGGACATGCAGGAGCTGAAGCAGAAGTACGATTGGAAGGTACTGTCCCTCCTCCATCCCTTGTCCCTTTTTTCCCCCAGATTTCCCAGGGGGAGGAAAAAAAAAAACCAACAAAACCTCGTGGAATTTCTCCAGGCTGAATTCATCCCATTTCATCCCCCCCAAAAAGAGAAACAAACTCAGTGAAGCACCTCAAAGCTGCCTCTCATGTCCATCTGTCTTGCAGCTCCCCGTCCTGCAGCTTCCCAAACCGTTGGATTTTGGGGTGTTTCCTTGTTTTTAAAGGGGCGTTCGGACGGCACCGGGTTTCCCACGGGATAGATGGATCTGACAAGGTTTTTTTTTCCCCTGATCTGTGGTGGAAATCGGGTGGGGAAGGAGATTTTTGGGAGAACTGTAGCGCAAAGCCTTTCCCAGCCTCCAAACCATCCAGGTGTTTCCTGGCTGGAAATCTGGGCTGAGATGCTGTGATCTGAGGTGTGAAAGGCCAACACTTCCCCCTCCACCCCTTTATTCTCCCCCACATAAAATCCCTGCACAAGGAGGGGATGGATGTGCTCCTGCCTCCCTTCCCTCCCTCTGCTTCGCTTGGCTGCATGATCCTGCTTGCACTCGGCCATATCCCTACGGATGGGGCACAGGATGGAGCATCCCTGTTCCCTGGATATGTGCCTCCCCTTCCTGCTGCATGGGAAAACGGGGGATGATGCCTCTGTATCCGGATCCCAAGTGGGGGACGATGCCCAGGGGAAGGACACGGCTCCATCTGGGTCCGGAATGGGATCCCGGTGCTGCCTGAGCCTCCCGATCCTCCTCCCCCTCCCCAGATGACCCAGCTGATGAAAGCGGCCAAAAGTGGCACCAAGGACGGTTTGGAGAAGACCAAGATCGCGGTGATGAGGAAGGTGACGTTCCTGCACCGGAAAGAAACACCAGGTGAGCGGGAAAACCAACCCCCCCTTCCCCTTCTGGGGCCAAAAAGGCACCTTTTTTGAGGGTATCTTTAAAAATAATCTCCAGGAATCCCCATCCCTTTCAGCATTTCCTTTATTTCCGATTTATTTTCTGCATTTTAAGCTTCCATTTGACTGTTTTCCACTCTTGGCATCCCTGTGCAAGCTCGGTCCCTTCTCGCTCCATATCCCTTTGGGAGCACCCGTGGGTGTCTTTGGTCACAGAGCAGGATCTTCCCGGGAATACCGGCTTTGAGGGGGGGTTTTCCTGACTTTCCTGCTGTCACGTAGGGGATGGGGAGCGGAGGAGGAGGGCGGAGGAGGCGGCAAAGCCGCCGCCTTCCCGCCGGAGCTCGAGGGTGTCCTTGGAGCAGCACGGGGGAGGTAGGATCCCGATGGGCGGCCCCGCCGGCCGGAGCTTCCCGGGGGATCCCGCGTGTGTGTCCCCCTGGCCTGGCTGCACGTCCCCACCCTGGCTTTGCCTCGCTGGGGTGGGGGCTTGGACGCTTTTGGGAGGAGCTGGAGGGATTCCCATCGCCCGGGAGCATCCCTGGCACGTGGGGATGGGGAGAAGGTGGAGCTGGCGGAGCCGAGGGCGGCGATTTGTCCCGACCAAAATTAGGGAAGGAAAAAAGTCAGGCGGCTGCCAACGCCCTCCCCTCCAGCCCGGCCGGTCCTGCCCCTTCCCGGCTATTTATAGCTCCCAGGATGGGCCGGGTGGCCGGAGGGGGCCATGTGGAAGAGGCGGCCGTGCTTCCCTCGGGATGCCTCCCTGGCTCGCTCGCCCTCCTCCTCCTCCGCTGCTTCAGCCTCGGGTGAGGGATCCCTGTGCCTTCCCCTTCCCTGTTTTTCTCCGCCTGCTGCTTCTGGCTTCTTATTCCACATTTTCCCTGCTCCACCTGCCCCTGGAGAGAGGACAAGGGGGCTTTTCCCCCAGCCAGGGTGGGTTTTTGGGAGTGGGGACTCAATCCTTGTCCTCTTCCTGCTCCCAGCCTGGCTCATCCCAGTGTCTGGTGACTGTGGTGTGAGCTCAGGGAGGAACTCTGGGATTCAGCTCCAAACCCAAACACATCCCCTGCCACGGAGCTGATGGAGCTCCAGACCCCAGAAAGTTTAAACTTGGGGTTTTTTGGCATTTTGTGGGGGTGTCTTTCCCTGCAGGGGACTCGGAGGAGGAGGACACGGGGTTCCTGGAGGTCACGGTGTCGGACATGAAGCACCCGCCGCCGGAGCTGGGCCCCATGCCCGAGGGGCTGAGCCCTCAGCAGGTGGGATTGGCGTGGCTTGGGGGGATTTGGGGGGGAATTGTCTCGGCCCTGGTCCCGTGACTGAGGAACCAGGGACAGGGAGAGTCAGCTCCAAGTGATGCTGTGTCAGCACTTCTGCCCCGGCTGGGCCTGCAGTTCCCCCATCCTGGGGTTTGGGGAGGGGGGATCATGGCTGAGCCCCTCATCCCAGCGTTTGGGGTTTGGGACCATCCCAGTGTTTGGGGTCTGAGGCCATCCTGGCATTTGGGGTTTGGGGACCGTGGCTGAGCCCCCCCCATCCTGGTATTTGGGGTTGGGACTATCCCAGTATTTGGGGTTTGGGACCATGGCTGAGCCCCCCATCCCAGTATTGGGGTTTGGGGCCATCCTGGTATTTGAGGTTGGGGGCCATCCTGGTATTTGGGGTATGAGCCATCCTGGTATTTGGGGTTTGGGGCCATCCCACCATTTGGGGTTTGGGGCCATCCCGGTATTTGGGGTTTGGGCCATCCCACCATTTGGGGTTGGGGCCATCCTGGTATTTGGGGTTTGGGGCTATCCCACCATTTGGGGTTTGGGGCCATCCCACCATTTGGGGTTTGGGCCATCCCAGCATTTGGGGTTTGGGGCCATCCCGGTATTTGGGGTTTGGGCCATCTCACCATTTGGGGTTTGGGGCTATCCCACCATTTGGGCTGGGGGTCCCGGCTGATTCCCGCTGTCCCGCAGGTGGTGCGGCGGCACATCCTGGGCTCCATCGTGCAGAGCGAGCGGAGCTATGTGGAGTCCCTGAAGCGCATCCTGCAGGTGGGATCCCTGGGGGGCCTGGCTGGGGGTGTCCCCGCGGATCCCGGGGTGCTGAGGCGCCGCCGCTCCCGCAGGATTACAGGAACCCGCTGCTGGAGATGGAGCCCAAGGTGCTGAGCGCCAGGAAGTGCCAGGTGGTGTTTTTCCGGCTGAAGGAGATCCTGCAGTGCCACTCCATGTTCCAGATCGCCCTCGCCTCCCGCGTGGCCGAGTGGGACTCGGCTGAGAAGATCGGGGACCTCTTCGTGGCCTCGGTAGGAGGGGCTCGAGGAGGAAACTCCTTCCAGAAGGAGCGATCTGGCCTTGGAAGGGGCTGCCCGGGGAGGGGGTGCAGTCACCGACCCTGCAGGGGTTTAGGACGAGACTGGACGTGGCATCAGTGCCACAGTTGGGGTGACGAGGTGGGCTTGGGTCACAGGTTGGGCTCGATGATCTTGGGAGTCTTTTCCAAACCTCGGTGATTCTGTGAAATCCAGGAGAAACGCACCCTCTGCTGTGACAAAGCTGTTTAAGAAGCCCTGCCCTGCAGTCAGGAGGTGCAGAAAGGCCCCCTCCCCTTCCTCAACTCCAAGGGGATGGAGCTGGATCCCATCTTAGCCTCAGATTGTGTCACCAGCTTAAATGTGAGGACTTAGAGAGGTGTGATGGAACCACTGCTGCCCTGCAGGTTTTGACTCTGGCAAACTGAGGGTGTTTATGTCAAATGGATTATTTATTAGGACAAGTGATCAGACAGATGATCTCCATCAGAATGATTTACTGCACAATCTAAAAGCTAAACCTACTATTGTAGGATAGGATGGTGCATGATAGTAAAGCAATTATTGGAGCAGTTATAGCAAAAAGAAAGAATTGTCAAGTGGAGGTTTGGTTACACTCACCCAGACCAATGGCTGTGGAGATTCCTTTGTCTCAGCCTCCAGGAGTGTCCCCACCTGAGGGAGGGATCTCCACACAACCACCCCAAGAAGGGTTATGCTGCAAACCCCTCCCTTGTGAAGGTGGCCTGGGCTTTTATTGTAGCAGAGTGTGCTGCTCACACATTTCCAGGCCAGGGAGCAGCTTATCTGTCAGATCCTGCTTCCAAGAGCAGGCTGTGTTTGGAGTTTGGTGAACCAGGCTGGTTTGGGCACAACTGAACACCAAAACACCTCCTGGCCCCAGCAGGAGCTCAGCACAGCCACTCTGGAGGGGAGCTGGTGTTGTTTGCATTCCCTGACTGCATTCCAGGCCTGCTCAGGGTAGAACCTGCCCCAGCCACCACCAAAATCCCCCTGGACCCTCCCAGTGACACCAGGGGGCAGGTGGAGGATTTAAGCAACACAGCTCCAGCCTTGGGGTCCCACCAGCACACTCAGCATCACCCCAAAACCACACCAACCCCCCACTTTTGGGGGACTCCCACCCCATGCCGGCTCTGCTGTGCTCTCCCCAGTTCTCCAAGTCCATGGTGCTGGACGTCTACAGCGACTACGTCAACAACTTCACCACGGCCATGTCCCTCATCAAGAAGGCCTGTCTCACCAAACCCGCCTTCCTCGACTTCCTCAAGGTCAGCATCCCCCCAAATGTGGGCCCACCCTGCTGCTGGGCACCGTTTGGGGTGAAAACTCCTCTTTTTTTTTTTGGCCTTTCCCCCCTCCTTGCAGAAGAGGCAGATGGCCAGTGCCGACCGGGTCACGCTCTACGGGCTGATGGTGAAGCCCATCCAGAGGTTCCCTCAGTTCATCCTTCTCCTGCAGGTATGGCAGAGAGATACCTGCACCCACCTTGCTTTGCACCCCCGGGACGTGCCTTTGCACCCGTTTTTTGGCACGTTTTAGGGTTGGCAGCTTGGGGGCGTCTTTGGGGGACCGTCCCAAGGACTTTCTTCCAAGCTCTGGTTTTGGAGGTGCTTCCGAACGTGGCTGATTTTTTTCCGTGGTGGTTTTTGTGTCCCCCGCCCTCCTTTCCCTTCTCCAGGACATGCTGAAGAACACCCCCAAGGGCCATGCAGACCGCCTGTCCCTGCAGCTGGCCCTCACCGAGCTGGAGACGCTGGCGGAGAAGCTCAACGAGCAGAAGCGCTTGGCCGACCAGGTGGCCGAAATCCAACAGCTCAGCAAGAGCATCAGCGACAGGAGCAGCCTCAACAAGGTGGGCCCTTCAGCCTCCCCTCCTCGTCCTCCTCACGGGTGGGTTTTTGCAGATCCCTGCTCTCCCTGGAAGGACTTGAGTCTAAACCAGGTCTTGGTGTTGGCGCAGGGAAATTCCTCTCCCAGGACGAGCTGCTGGGTCTCATCCCCCTGATTTCGCAACTGTTTGTGTTTAAAAAAAGAGCCTGAAGTTCTTGCGACACTTCCTGGGCCGGGGATGGCAAAACCCGCAGCGGGTCACCCGCTGGCTTGGCCCTGGGATCAGGATTGGGGTGCAGGGTGCAAGGAGATGCCCAGAAAAGGGTGGTTGGGCAGGCAGGGTGCAAAGGGTGCAGCCTCGGAACTCGGGGCTGTGCGTGCGCCCGGCTGGGGGAAAATCCGTGTGAGAATGGAAACCCGGCCCAGATTTTGGGTCAGGAGGCTTCCAAGAGCCCCCAGGCTGAACCCCCCACCTGCTCCATCCCTTTGCAGCTGCTGAGCTCGGGGCAGAGGCAGCTCCTGCTCTGCGAGACGCTGACGGAGACGGTGTACGGGGACCGGGGGCAGCTCATCAAGTCCAAGGAGAGGAAGGTTTTCCTGCTCAACGACATGTTGGTCTGTGCCAACATCAACTTCAAGTACGTGCTGCTCCCCCCAGGCCCCACAGTTGCTTTGCAAAGGGCAGATACACCCAACTTGCCCCCTCCCCACCCTAATTTTTGGCTTGGTGGGATTTTTGGGGAACTACCGCAAGGAGGGACGGGACCTTTAAAGGCCACCCCGTCTTGTTTTAGGGGGGAACCCACCTGGTCTGGGGTTTCTCTGCCCCATTCTTGGCACTCTCCATGCCAAGCCTGCATTCCTTGGTGCTGGAGTCAGTGCAGGGTCCAGGAACCTGCTGGAACCTCAGGGCTTGGGGGAGGTCGATGCTGCCAAGGGGGAAAACCTTCCTTAAATTCCTCCTGAAACTTCCTTATTAATCCTTTCTCCCCTTTTCCAGGCCGGTGAACACAGGGTAGGTCCCAAACGTGGTCTGCTGTGCTTGTGTGCCCCAAGCTGGGGGTTCAGGCACGAACTGGTGCACGGTGTGGGCTCACAAACGGGGCTTGGCTTGCACGACTCACTGCTCGGGGCGAGCCGAGGCACCCGCCGCTCATTTACACCCGTTTTTCCCCTCTCCCCTCGGCAGAGGCCAACTGGAAATCAGCAGCCTGGTGCCCCTGGGGCCCAAATACGTGTTGAAGTGGAGCACGGCCCTCCCGCAGGTGCAGGTGGTGGAGGTGGGGCAGGAGAGCGGCGCCTACGACAAGGACAACGTCGTCATCCACAACGCCGGGGCCAAGAGACACGCGCCCGCCGGGCAGGCCTCGCACAGTGAGGGCACACCCTGCCAGCCTGGGGCTGGGGGGCTCTGGGGGCTGCTTTAGAACATTCCCTCACACACTGGGCAGCCCGGGGAGGGGATGGAATCCCCGTCCTTGCAGGTCTTTAGGGAAAGGCTGAACATGGCACTCAGTGCCCTGGTGGTGTCGGGTCAAAGGTTGGACTCGATCTCGGAGGTCTTTTCCCACCCAGTTGTTTCTGGGATCCTCCATGGGCCTCAGTTCTCCAGTTTTCCACACAAAGTCTGCCCTGGGAGGGGGGTGGAGACACCATGCCTGGAGGTCTGTAAGGAGAGGCCACCTGGTGCCACGGTCTGGTTGATGTGGTGGTGTTGGGCCAAAGGTTGGACTCAGTCTCAGGGGTCTTTTCCAACCTTACTGATTCTGGGACCTTCCATGAACCTCAGTTCTCCATTCTTCCTCCCTAGATAAAGTTTACCTGGGGCCACCACGGCTCTTCCAGGAGCTGCAGGACCTGCAGAAGGACCTGGCGGTGGTGGAGCAGATCACCCTTCTCATCAGCACCTTGCACGGCACCTACCAGGTACCCACAGCACTGCCAGGGGCATGGTTTGGGTACAACCAGCCTTGGGCCCTTCCCAAGCACCACGTGGTTCCTTGGGGGTCTCTGGGCAGCTCTTCGGGGATCTCTGGGCACCTTCTGGGGGATCACTGGGCACGTCCTTGGGGGCACCTCCTCTGGAGCCCCACAGATGAAGTTTGGGGGTGGTTCAGGCTTGTTCTGGGGGCCCTTCCCCCACCTCTGCCTTTCCCCCAGAACCTGAACATGACGGTGGCCCAGGACTGGTGCCTGGCCCTGCAGAGGATGATGAAGGTGAAGGAGGAGGAGATCCACTCTGCCAACAAGTGCCGCCTCCGGCTCCTGCTCCCGGGGAAGCCGGACAAGTGAGTCTGGGCTCATGGGGGGCTCCTCCCAGCCGGGGGGTGCTGAGGACCCACCCAGGGGTGCTGAGGATCCACACAGGGGGTGCTGAGGACCCACCCGGGGGGTGCTGAGGCCCCACCCAGGGGTGCTGAGGACCCACCCGTGGTGCTTTGCCCGTGCAGGTCCGGCCGCCCCATCAGCGTCATGGTCGTGTTCATCACCCCCAGCCCCCTGAGCAAGATCTCCTGGGTGAACCGCCTGCACCTGGCCAAGATAGGCCTGAGTGAGTAGCCACCAGCATTCCTTGGAAAAGCCAGGCTTGGGAGCATCACTCCCAACTCAAACAGGGCAGGGAGGGGAGGGGGGAACACTGGGAGTAAGGGGATGGAGAACATCTTAGAGATTTGCAGGGTGGGAATTGGGAGCTCTGGCTCCAAATGCTTTGGGATCTGCAGGCTGGAGACACAAAGTGACAGGTTTCCTTAGGCTCACGTGGCAACGGGGTCAGGGCTGACCCATTTTCCGTGGAATGGGATGAATGAGCAAGGGAGGAGCCTCCTGCCCCTTCCCAATCCCTATTTCTCTATAACTCCTTCAAGCACTGCAGCAGCAAAAATAACTTTAATAGAAGAAAATAAAAATAATTTCAAATTCTATTTGAGTGCTCAATCCCCCAGGCTGGAATAATTTATGAGTCTCTTGTTTTTTAACAGTTCGTGTTTTGTTTTCCCTTTTTTTTTCTTTTTCTTTTTATCCTGGGGGATAATCCTGTATCCACGAGTTAGAAATGAAAACACATTAAAGCCTGATGTGAAGAAACACATCAGGGAGTGTTTTTTTGCCCTTCTGTATCTGGTTTTTGGGACTCTTGTGCCTCTGCTGGAGGCGGTTCCTTGGCCGTGCGCTGCAATAATTTGGAGCGTGGGGTGAGGTGCATCCCAAATCCATGGATAACGGTGCTTTGGGGTTGGGGGTGAGAGCCCTGCACCTCCAGTTATAAATTTTGGGGTCTCCTTAGGGTCTTGGTGACCCTTGACCTCCTTGTGTCTGTGCAGGGGAGGAGAACCAGCCGGGCTGGCTCTGTCCCGACGAAGACAAGAAGAGCAAAGCCCCTTTCTGGTGCCCCATCCTCTCGTGCCACATGCCAGCCTTCTCCTCCAAAGCCCTTGATCTGCAGGTGAGAGCCAAGAGCAATCTCTTCTCCATCCCCCCTTGCCTTCCCATCCCTCATTTTGGGGAGGAGGGGCCAGGATCCCACAGTGGGTGGGGCTGGACGGGGCGTCCCAAGTTGGTCGCGAGGGCAGAAAATGGTGCAGCCCACCCTGGAAAGTTGGAAATAGCGGCAGGGCTGTGGCTGGATCCCAAATTTTGGGGTGTCCGCTGCTATCCTGCCTATGTTGGGGTAATTTGGGTCCTCCCTTGCCCCTTTCCCTCCATCCTTTTGGGGAAGAAGGGCAGAAACCCCACAGTGGATGGGGCGTCCCAAGTTGGCCGCGAGGGCAGAAACTGGTGCAGCCCACCCTGGAATGCTGGAAATACCAGCTGGGCCGTGGCTGGATCCCCGATTTTGGGGTGTCCACTGCTGTCCTGCCTGGTGTTCTGGGTAATTTTGGGGGTGCTGCCCTGCTCTCTCCCCAGCTCGGAGCTGCAGTTCACAACCCCGTGCAGTCCTCCCTGCTGGGCTTCTCCGCCGTCAGCACGTCGCTGCCACAGGGCTACCTCTGGGTGAGCAAAACGGGGCCAAACCCCCCGGCTTTGGGCCATTCTGTCCCCAACCCCCTTCCCCCCTGGGCTGGTGGTGAGTGTTGACCCCGCTGTGTGCCCCCCACAGGTTGGGGGCGGCCAGGAGGGCGCGGGGGGGCAGGTGGAGATCTTCTCCCTGAACCGCGCCGTGCCGCGCACCGTCAAGTCCTTCCCGGTGGCCTCTCCGGTGCTGTGCATGGAATACATCCCGGAGCCGGAGGAAGGGGATCCCCCAGGCTGCCAGGAGCCCCGAGCCAGCGAGCAGCCCCCCTCAGCCCCTCACCCCACCGTGTGCCTGGGGCTGCAGGATGGCAGGTGAGCCCCGATCTCCCCCCATCCACCCCAACCACCCCCCTGGGGGAGCAGCGGGGCCTCCTGCAGCTCCCACCCCCTTCCCTCTGCAGCATCCTGGTCTATGGGAGCGTGGACACGGGAACACCGTGCCTGCTGAGCTGCAGAAGCCCGGGAATGCAGCCCATCCTGTGCCTGAGGCACAGCCCCGAGTTCCTGTTTGCCGGCCTGCAGGACGGCAGCGTGGCCGCCTATCCCCGGAGCAACGGTGAGGACATGCCTTTTTGGGGGGAACCTCCTAAAAAAAAAAACCAACCCCTAGAATAAGAAGGTCTTAGTGGAATTAGGAGGTTCTCTTGCCAGGGCCGCTGAAATAGTGATAAATCTCCATTTTTCATCGGTTTTTACCCCCAAATTTTCGTCCTTCCCCTCGCAGCCCTGGGCAGGAAAAGTGCTGCTTTTCACTGAATGCAAGAGGGATTCGTTCTGGGGGGGGAACAGGTGGAAAATTATCCTGCTGAGGGCCGGATAGGGCAGCAAAGCCTTTGCTTGGGGGCTGCAGGAAGGGTCTGATGATGGGATGTGCAAAGGTTTGGAGCTCTTGCCTTCCAAAAATCACCCTTTTGGTGCTGTAAATGGAGCTGGTCCCCTCCAACCCCCACCCACGCAGAGACTCTTTCCTTTATCAGCCTGAGTTCGTGTTTATTTGCCCTGGTTCTGGCTCAGGCTGAGCTTTCATCCCTCCCCAGGGACTGCTTGCCTGGGTAAATACCTTTTTTTCGTCGCTAGAGGGTAGGAAAGAGCCTCAAATAATGTGGAACTTGGCCTATTTTTGAACAAACCCCCTTGTTTTCTCCAAGAACCTGCAGGGAGCAGCACCCAAGTCAACCCTGAGCCACTAAACCCTCTTAAATTGCATTTCTGGGTGCTGCACGTCCCCTTTCCCAAATTACAGCAACCCTGGGAGCCAATTAAAGCCACTTTTAATTGGATTTTGATTGTGTAAATGCACAACGATGGCAGCAAGCTGCTGGCAGGGCTGCAGGGTGGAGTTTTTAATCTTTCCCCTATTTTTTTGGAAGGCAAAAGCTCCCCTGAAATAGCTGAAATGAGGATTTGCTGAAAGAGGAATCAGTTGCAAACTCCTGCTGATGGGAGAAGAGGTTGGAGGATCCAAAGGGCTCTTTTATCCATCAGATCTTAGGGTTTGAGTTTTAAAAAAAAAAAGGCATTGGAAATACAAAAAAAAAAAAGCAATGGAAATATAAAAAAAAAAAAAGGAGAGTGATTATGTACTGAAGCTGCTGGTGGTGGATTCATCCAAATCCAGATTGGAAGCTGTTCACAGGGACACTCCATAACGGCCCTGGAGTGTCACTTGAAGAGCAAATAAATGGGAAAAAGGGGGATTTTTGTCTTTACCAACAAGGAACGTGCCCAAGTGCTGCAGGTGGGCAGTCATTCCCTGCTCCAAAGCTGTTTGCACGGGAGCAGTGGGATTTTGGAGGGGTTGGAACCGGGGGGGGGAGAGGGGGAATAACCCTCCCTTTATCCTTTTGGTTGGGGAATGGGGATCCTTGGAGAGGTGGGGGGTCCCCAGTGAGCCCAGCACATGTTGGGGGGGGTTCAGCTCCACACAGGGGTGACTTTCCTGGTGGGTGCTGCCCACTGAGCCCGCTCCCCGTGCCACAGGGGGGCTGTGGGAGCCGGCAGTGCCACCCACCCGCCTGGCCGTGGGCAGCGGCCCCGTGCGAGCCCTGCTCACCCTGGAGGACACCCTGTGGGCCAGCTGTGCCAACCAGGTCACTGTGCTCGAGGCCACCACCCTCCGTGCCCAGGTAGGAGCGTCCCCACAACTCCTGGATCTGCCTCCCTTGGGAATGGGTGGGAGGCTGCGGGGTGGGGGTTGGGATGATCCCCCTGAGCGAGCCCATCCCCGCCTGGCACTGCCCAAACCAGCCTTTCCTTGCTGCTTTCCCTCGGTTTTGGCTCCCTCCCCTCCCGTGTTGGGTCACAGGAGGAAGGTGCCGAGCCCCCTCCTGCAGCTGCATCCACAGGGAATGCTGCAGAGTCTCTTTTTGCTCCCATAAAACCCCTCCTTTTCTCCCACCTTTAATTTTCACACGGAGTGCCCCAAACTCGGTTTGCATGTATTAGCTGTGGTAAATCCAGCCCCAGGGTGGTGCTGGAGATGAATTATGCATTGGGGACTGCATTCCTTTCCAGGCTCCCTTTTTATTGATGACAGGAGGGAATTTTTTATCTTTTTTTCTTTTTTTTTTTTTTTTTTTGGCAGAAGAAGGGGGAAAAAAATAGGGGTGGGGGTTGCAGTGGGATGGTGTGAATAGGGTTGTGGAATAGGGTCTTGGTCTGGGAATAAACCAGCAGGGAATGGATCCCATGGAGGGTGGGGAATAAGGGGGAGGTCACCTAAAAATCTCTCTTCACCTGTTTTTGGGAAAGGTTTTTGGGAGGTGCTTTATGCCCCTTCTGTGGGAAGGGGATCAACCTCAGGTCCTTTTTTTTTTCACTACAAAGTAAATTTTAAAGGCCAAGCTGCAGCAGGGATGGTTTTTGATGCCAAAAAGGTGCTTTTCCTGCAGTTTGCATCTCGTGTCTGACGGGGGAGTTTGCTCCAGTGGGGAGTTTGGGAAGCAGATGGACCAATCCGTGGTCCCCAAGGATCCTGGGGCTGGGGGAGCTGAGCCTCTCCTGGCTGATTTTTGGGGTTGGAGGAAGCAGGAGGGTCTCAGCCCATATTGAGCTGGATTTTGCAGATGCATTTGGTTTGGGAAATGAATCTTTCAAAGAAGCACAAAACCCCTGGAGGGGTGGGAAAGGCCGTGTTAGCATCCCAAAAACCCCGGAGGGGTTTGCAGATGGGCTGGTTCCTGGGTGCTCTCCCACAGCTGGAGCTGCTGGGGAGGGATGGGAGCTGGGGGTCACTCTGGGCCCTCCCTGTGCAGCTCTGCAGCCCCAAAGCAGCTCCTGGGGAGAGCCCAAACTGGCAGCAATTCTGGGGAGCCCCCCCTTTGATTTCCTTCTCGGGCTTCCCCCCCCAGCAAACGTTCGAGGCGCACCCCGAGGCCGAGGCCAGCGTGACCCACATGGTGAAGGCGGGCAGTGGGGTCTGGATGGCCTTTTCCTCGGGCTCCTCCATCCGCCTCTTCCACACTGAGACCCTGGAGCACCTGCAGGAGATCAACATCGCCACCAGGACCACCTTTGTGCTGCCAGGTGAGCCCCCAGAGCCCCCCTGGCATTGCCCTGGGCACTCCTGCTTGGCTCTGTCCTTCCCATCCCTGCTCTCCAGAGGGACTGGGGGATGGGTGAGCCTTTGGAGCTCTGGGCTCAGCTCATGGAATGAAGAGGTGGAGCTGGTGGTGTCTTTGCACCTGGGTGTGTATCCAGGAATCCCATCTTTGTATCCTCATGTGCACCTTATCCATGTGCCCATCCCTGCTCCCCATCCCCGTCCCCTATCCCTGTGCCCATCCCTGTTCCCATCCCTGTCCCCATCCCTATGTCCCCATCCCTGTCCCCCATCTTTTCCCTCCCATCCTGCATCCATGCACCCCCCCATTGCCTTGTTCACCCATTTCCCCCCATCCCATTCCCATCCATGTCTCCCTGCCCTCCCTGGGCCGTTCCCCCCTGGAGCTCCACGATCGTGCCATTAGTCCCGACCTCGAGTCTTGTGGAAATCCCTCTTGCTCCAATTTTTTTCCCGCTTTTTTTAGGGCATGTTCAAATATTCATCACTCCCCCTTCTTCCTGGGCGAGCGGGTGTTGGGGATTAATGCATTTTTGAACTTGTGCTCCCTCATCCTTTTTAAGTTGGCAGGTCATTAATAAAATCCTCCCGGAGTTGCATCTCCGTGGATTTATTGCTTCTCCGAGTCGGGCGTCGTGCAGCGCTAAGTCCTGCTGATAAAATATTCACTTGCCATTAGAAGTCTCACTTTTCTCTCTTCCCCCCGCCCCCCCCACTCTCCTTTTTATTTATTTAGATTTTTAGCCCTTTCCCTGCCGTGGAGACCTTCGTGCCGAGCTGCTGCTTTGGTTTTTTTTTTTTTGGGGGGGGACTTCCAGAGGCAAAAAATCCACCGGTGACGGGGTTTTTCTGGGATTTGATGTGAAATTACCTCTCGGCCTCTTTGTTTCCCCCTCCCCAGGTCAGAAGCACGTGCGTGTCACCAGCCTGCTCATCTGCCAGGGCTCGCTCTGGGTGGGCACCGACCAGGGCATCATCGTGTTGCTGCCCGTGCCCCGCCTGGAGGGGATCCCCAAAATCACCGGTGAGCCCCCGCCCCCCTTCCCTGCCCGGGAATCCCCCATTTCCAGGCTGGTTCGCAGCCACATCCCCGTGTTTTCCCGCAGGGAAGGGCATGGTGTCCCTCAACGGCCACGCGGGCCCCGTGGAGTTCCTGGCCGTGGCTCTGAGCACTTTGGCCCCCGACATCCTCAAGGGCGACCGCGAGGAGGAGGAGGAGGCGGGGGAGGAGGAGAAAGCCCCGGAGCTGGACGGGCCTCCCCCTCGGGAGCTGAGGAAGAAGGGGATTCTGCTGCAGTACCGCCTGCGCTCCACCTCCCACCTGCCGGGCCAGCTGCTGTCCGTGCGGGACGCGCCGCCCGGAGCGCCCGCGCACACCGAGGAGGACGGCTCCATCTACGAGATGGCCGACGATCCCGACGTGTGGGTGAGGAGCCGGCCCTGCGCCCGGGACACGCCCAGGAAGGAGATCTCCTCGGTGGCCATCGTGTCCGGGGGCCGCGGCTACCGCAACTTCGGCGGGGACGGCCCGCGCCGGGGGGACAGCGACAGCGCCCTGCTCATCTGGCAGGTCCCGCTGATGCTCTAGCGGTCCCGGGATTCCTCACCCACCGCTGGTGCTGCAGCGGTCCCGGGATTCCTCACTCACCCACTGATGCTGCAGCATTCCCGGGATTGCAGCCCTCCCTGCTCAGCTGGCAGATCCTTCTGATGCTGCAGCCTTCCCGGAATTCCTCACTCACTGCTGGTGCTGCAGCCTTCCCGGGATTCCTCACTCACCCACCGATGCTGCAGCATTCCCGGGATTCCTCACTCACCCACTGATGCTGCAGCATTCCCGGGATTCTCTCCCCACCCTGCTCATCTGGCAGATCCCGGGATTCCCCCTCACCCTGCTCCCCTGGCAGATCCCGCTGATGCTGCAGCATTCCCGGGATTCTCTCCCCACCCTGCTCATCTGGCAGATCTGGGATGCACCCCCATCCTTCTCATCTGGCAGATCCCTCTGATGCTGCAGCATTCCCAGGATCCTCTCCCCACCCTGCTCCTCTGGCAGATCCCGGGATTCTCCCCCACAGCTGCTCCTCTGGCAGCTCCCGTTGCTGCTGCAGCATTCCCGGGATTCCCCACCAACCCGGCACCTACCTCAAGCCACCCAAGAGCTGCCGGGGGTGGCCCTGCCCTGGGTGCATCACCCGATATTTTTTTAAGGAGGAAAAAACCCTGAAGAAACGGGGAGTTTCTTCCCTCAAAAACCAGCTGTTTGCATGGAAAACGGGAATTGTGGGCGGTGGGAGCGGTGCCCTCCCTGCAGGCTGTGGGGGGGCCGCTCCGGGCCCGAGGTGTCCGTGTGTCTGCGTGTGAATATCTCTCTATAAATTTATATATATATATATAAATATGTTGTATATTATGAGCTGTAAAAAGCAGGAGTCTGTATATATTGGGACACTGGGAGCGGCAGGAATGGGGGTGGGAGCTCCCAGCGGGTTTGGCCTGGAATAACCACTTCTTTCTGACTGTGACTTGAGGATCTTTGGTACGAAACCCCCTGGTTTTGGGAGCTGAGGACGCTTTGGCTTCCATGGGAAGGACGGGGGGGGAGTGTGGAAATAAAGCCCATAGGAACTGGCGTGGTCTGGTGCAGTTTTGTAACTCGGGTGCAAATGGTCTGTCCTGTGGTTTGGTGAGGACATCCCAAGGGTTCCATGTCCCTGGAGCTGGCCAAGGCCAGGCTGGACAGGGCTTGGAGCAACCTGGGATAGTGGAAGATGGCCATGCCCATGGTAGGGGTGGGACTGGGTGAGCTTTGAGGTCCCTCCAACCCAAACTAGTCTGGGATTCTGGGATTATCACGGCTGTGGAGAAAGCTGGACTTGAGGGAATCCATTTCCTAGATATAGGGAAGGAATTCTTCCCTGGAGGGTGGGCAGGCCCTGGCACAGGGTGCCCAGAGAAGCTGTGGCTGCCCCATCCCTGGAAGTGTCCAAGGCCAGGCTGGATGGGGTTTGGAGCACCCTGGGCTGGTGGGAGGTGTCCCTGCCCAGGGCAGGGGGTGGGATGGGATGAGCTTTGAGGTCCCTCCCAGCCCAAACCGTGGGATTCTGTGACTCTGACCCACCCCCTTGGAGCTGCACATCCTCAGAAATCAGCAGGAAGCTCCAAACCCCCCGTTCCCACCCTCAGGAAGGGCGTGGGATGGAGGGAATATCCCCAGCAGGACGTGCCCCATCCCCTGTGCTCGTGGCACAGCTCCATCCTCGGAGGAATCTGAGGCCAGCGAGGTGGAAACTTGTCCCAGGACTAAATCAATTTCCAACCCGACCCTTTAACTGCCTCCAATTCGATTTTCATTTGTAGCATCACAATTATCAGATTGAAATTCCCGACCGCTCAGCCTTGGGCTGGACCAGCGGCTCCCACTCCGGAGAGTTTGCTGCCCTCCCTGAGGAGGTTTTCTCCCTGTGGAACAAGCTCAGAGGGTGGGAATTCTCCAGCCCAGCCCTGGTGAGGGTAGGAAGGAGCTCCTGGATTTTCCCCACCCGTTTTCCCTGTTTTCCTTGGCAGTTTTGGGGTGGGCACGTGGGACAGCGGGTGGATTTCCAGGGCTCTCACCCCGTGGGAGTGGCTGGGACTTCCCACGCTTTGGAATTACAAAGATTAAACACATTTGTGTTTATGGCAGAAAAATCTGGGAACTCTGATCCAGGAGTTTAATGAGTTAAAGGAACATCAGAAACCCGATTTTAGGATCTCCAGATATCCCCCCTGGGCTACAATCCCAAGGAAAACACCCCAAAATGAGGGTGGTGCTCTCGGAGCTGCAGCTGTTTTCCCTCTGGGATGGCACCAGGAGGCTGCTCCACCACCTTGGGTTTTGTTTCCTCATCCCAAGTGAAGGTCCTTTAGGTAATCCCAGAATCACTGGGGGTGGAAAACACTTCCAAGACAATCAAGTCCAAGCTGTGCCCGATCCCTCTCTTGTCAGCAGACCATGTTATGTCTGTATGTAGATAAATTTATATAATTTATATCAAGCCATAAATATACATGTAATATATATAATATATATGTATAATATACACACATATATACACCAATATATATATTATATATATATAGAAGGCAGGGAAGGAGAATATTATTCCCCTGGGATGCACTGAGGCTCTTTCTGAAGCTGGTGGGTTATTAAATCCTGGGGAAGCAGCAGCCAGAGGGTGGAAATTATTCCATCAAACCCAACCTGTGGCTGCTGGATGGGATGGGAACAACCTTGGCTTCCAAGGAAACCCTTCACAAACCATTCCTGAGCCACAAATGTTTTCCCTGGAGTCCCCCAGGCTCAGTTTTCCTCCCTGCTCAGTGGGTGCCACCCAATTAAAGGTGATATTTCCCTCTTTGAGGCACTGGAATAATTTGGGGATTTAAATCCACCCTTGCTCTTCAAATCCCTTCTATTTCTATTTATTTTATTAATTTTCTGCTTTTTTTTTCCCACACTCCCTTCCCAGGTTCCAGGGCACGAGAGGCTCCACTTTCCTCCCATCCCTTTGTTTTCGGGGGTACAAACCCACCTCTTAATTTTCAAGCCTCTCTTTGCACCAATTAAACCTTAATTAGAGATGAAATTCATCCTGGGGCTGGTTTTTATCCCTCCCTCTCCCCTGTCCTCAGGGCAAGGAGCCTGGAGCCAGCACACAATTGATATTTTATGTGTTTATATAATTTATACTTATTTTTATATCTATTTCTGGAGATGTAATTATCCACAGTTATATCTTTTCATGGAAAATCCACCTTTTGGGATCTGTTCCTCCAGAATTCCCCAAATTTAACGGAAATCCTGCAGGAACCAGCCCTAAAGAGCTCCTTGAATTGGGATCTGTGGCCATCCCAGTGCTGAGGACATCCCCACACGTGTGCTCCCCATGGAAAAATGGGAATTTGGGTGGTTTGCACGGGAATCCCCTTTTCTTTCCCCCCAAAAAAAGTGAGATTGAGGATTGTTCCCATGGGTAAAGCAGCACTAGGAGGGTTTATGCAGCACCACCTCCTCTTAAATATATATATATATAGATGTTCTCTGGCCATCAGGCACAAAGGAATTGTCATTCCCAGGTGGAAAAGCTCAGAAAGATGAGTTTAGATAGGAAAAAAAAAAAAAATCCCTTTTTTCTTATTTTTCCTGGATTAGGAGCTGCTCTGGATGGGATAAATGGCATCTTCTCCCCTCTGCCTTGTCCTCAATCCCATAAAAACAGGTCAGGAAAGTTGCAGGATCCCTGATTTCCACCCTGGCCCAGCTCCTTTGGGGGGATCACAGCCCCGTAACTCAAACTGCAGTGATGATCCCAATAAAATTCCCGTCTGGGGAGGATTTTCCAGGAATTACTGCCGGCAATAAAACCCTGCCGAGGGGATGATGGGTCTGAGGGGGGAGTGGCTCCATCACCAGCAAAAGTGGCTTTTAAATCAGGTTCTGGCCTCCCCTCCCAGCCTGACAAAGTATTTGGGGCTGCTTGGAAGGGAAATCCCCCAAAACCTGGGGTAAAAGGGAATAATCCTGATGCTGTTGGAGGCTGAAGGGAGGGTTTTCCCTGCCCACGTTGCTTCCCAGTTTTCTAGCAGAAGGAACTGGGTGGCAGCTCACCTGGGAATGCTGGAATTCCCTGGAATGCTGTTTATTCTTTGGGATTTAGCAGCGACATGGAGCAATTTCTGTTTTCAGCTGAAACGAGGCTGGTGGGAGGATTTGGATTGGGAAAAGAGGGGACCAAGAGGGGTGGGAATTTTGGAGCTCCCACCTGAATTTAGGAGGCATTTTGGCAGCTCGGGAGTTTGCAAAAGCCTGGGAACACGCCCAGTTTGGGGTTGGTGACTGGGTTAACTGGAGTGGAGCTCAGCCCCTGCTCGGTGAGCTCCAACTGCCTCAAAACTGCTTTTCTCCTCCTCCTTGAGCCGGGTTTGCTTCTCCAAAAGAGCCACATCCTGCCCAAAATGCCCCTTTCCTGTGGCTGCAAAGCTTGCATTTCTTTGCTGGGGATGGAAAAGCACTTGGGGCTCAACCCAGGCTGGAATTTGGGGGTTTAACCCAAAAGGAAACAGGAAGGAGGGGGAAAAAAAAGGGATAATAAGCACCGGGAAAGTTTGGCAAACTTCAACCCACCTTCCCTGCTGAGCTCCCAGCCCCCTCCGGAGGGATCTGTTTGAGTTTTAAGGTGTTTGTGACACCCAGATCTCGTCTTTGCCGTCCCCGGGACATCTCCAAAGGCTGTTCGAGGCAAGATTTCTCGTTTTTGATTATCTCATGGGCAGGGGGGAGTTACCCCCCTTCCCGGCGTGGAGGTAAATAACTGCCCCCTGGGAAACAGCCAGGAGGAATTTGGGGGTGGAAGGAGAAATTCTGGGGTACTGGGAGCAATTTGGGGGCGGAAGGAGCAAAAGCAGAGCCTGGTTTTGAGAGGCAAGTCCAGTTTCCTCAAGTGCCAGCTCTGCCGAGACTGCAGAGGGGTGACCCGGAGCTTTGCTCGACACCTCTGGAGCTCCCTCCAGCTTTTTTTCCCGGCTGTGCGGGTTAAGTCAAGGCCAAGAACAGCTGGAGCCGGGATTGTGATCTCGTAGCCACAAACACCGCAGCAGCCTCGGGCATCGCCCGGAGCCAGCGCGGCTGAATTTCAGACACAAAACACCCCCCGCGCTCCCTTTGTCTCCTGTTTTTAAGGGAAGCAGGAGCTGATGACCCACCAGGCTGCGGCTTTCGGGATCAAAGCTCAGCTCGGCGGCTCCGGCACGGAGGGAAGCGCTGATGAAACCCTCCAGAAATCCGTGTTCGCTCCGAGTCTTCCCTCCAGGCTCTGCCTCTGGGGAGCTGCCGGGCGAGACACATCAAATGCAGCGGCAGAAAGGAGAGGAGCAGACGGAACGAGCTCTTGTGAAGCCTGAAAGCGAGTTTGGGATCGGGCTTAGCAAAGCTGTCACACGGATTCACTGCGGGAGCCTCACAGATGGGGATGTGGGGAGCTCCCGGCAATAAATCCTGGGTTTTCTCCCCCCTTTTCCAAGGAAAATAAATACCAGCTGCTAATTGCAATGAGTGCATTCCAAGCTTAAAGAAGTGACCGATGTTGGAGTAGGGGGACGATCCCAACCTCTGCTCCCAAGTGATCCTGCCATGGCTGAGGAGGCTTTGGAGGAGCAGCCTCAGCACCACCTCCCCTGACACCTCAGGGTCACCGCTCGGCATTTATCAATTTAGAGCCACCTGACCCCCACTAATTCCCCCTCCCGAGCTGGAAGGGCCTGAACTGGTTTTATTTTTGGGAAGTGCAGCCGCGGGTGCAGAGCAGGGCCAGGGATGAGTTCCCATCCCGTGCCCTGGGGGTTGTTCCTCCTGTTCTCCAGTCCCAGGGAATGGAGGTTTTGCATCCTCGGGGAGGGATGGAGGTGATGGGAGTGATGGTGCTGTCCCTGTTCCCATCAGTTTTGGTGTCTGACCCAGATGCTTCCCAAAGCCAGAGTTCAGAGCTCTCTTTTGGCTCTTGGCTGAGCATTCCTGGCCCAGGGAATGGGGGCCCTGCAGCCCCACGTGCCTCTGAGGGAGGGACGGGGGTGATGGTGTTGCCCCTGTTCCCACTGTTCCTGGTGCCTGATCCAGCTGTTTCTCCAAGCCAGGGGCAGGCAAAGCTCTCCTTTGGCTCTTGGCTGAGTGTTCTTGTTCCTGCAGCCCCCCAAGTATCCCAAGGGAAGGATGGAGGTGAGGAGGGTGATGGAGTTGTCCCCATTCCCATCACTTTTGGTGCCTGATCCAGCTGCTTCTCCCAGGCAGGAGAAGCCAAGTCCCAAAGCTCCTGTTTTGCTCGTGGCCGAGCGCTGGGAACAGTCACCTTGAGTCGGGCGGAGGGGAAGGAAAACACTCGAGAAATGTCAAAACACACGTTCCAAAGTAATTTGCTAAACCAACAATTTGGGCTGCGGGAAGAGCCGTGATTGCCCTCTTCACACATCTTGGATGGGTTTGTTTTTCCTGCTGGCTCGGTGCCCTCCGAGCAGGATTTCGGTTTCCGACTCCTCCTCCTCTGAACCCGGGGAGGGGGAGCAGCCCCGATTTCTCCCGGGTAAATAAAGATGCCAAAGCCTCCCCGACCACCTTGGCTCCTCCTCGGGGATATTCCACCCTGCCCTGGCCTCATCCTTGGCATCCATGGGTTGTGTTGGACCAGTGGCAGCTCCAGGGGGTGATCCAGCCCCAAGGGCTTCAATTATCCTAAACAATTCCTGCTCTCTGAGCTGGGTTGTGCTACGAGGGCAGAGCTGCCCCTCCTATCCCCACCCTACAGTGATGGGAATTTGAGCCATCAGGTGAATTTTGGCCACCCCTCGCTCTTGACTTAACTGGGGGTTCCAGGGTTGAGGATTGTGTTTATAAACCACCATCCTTTGTAAGCCCAGGAGGGAACAACTCCCATTTCCTCCCAATAAATAAAGATGTCAAAGCCTCTGTGATCATCTCAGATGCTCCTCGGGGATATTCCACCCTGCTTTGGCCTCATCCCAGCACTCCCACGGCTCTTGTCCCTAAACCTTACCCTAAACCTTGGGATCGATGAGTTGCTTTGGATGAATTGCAGCCCCAGGGGCTTCAATTATCCTAAACAAGAGGTTTTCCTGCTCTCTGAGCTGGGTTTTGCTACGAGGGCAGAGCTGCCCCTCCTATCCCCACCCTACAGCGCTACCGCGGCCCTGCCACGCTGCAAATTTGGGTCATCGGGTTAATTTTAGGCCAAGCCTCGCCCCTGACTCGGCCAAGGGACCTGGGGCCAAGGGCCGGGGTTAATGAGCACCCATCCCTGCAGAGCCGCGCTCGCTCCATCGAGGGGCCATTAAACGGCACTGAAAGGCTTTTACCGCCTCAGCCCGCCCGTGTTCCCTGTTCCCGGACAAACAGGGAGCTCTGCATCCCGGGAATGTCACGGCCCGATTCCCGCGCACGAGCCCCGAGCGGCCCCGGCTGGAAATCAGGAGCGGATCAAAGGATGAGCCAGGAGCGCTCTGGGAAGGAGCAGCAGCTCCGTCCCAGTGCTCCCAGTGCCCCCCGTCAGTCCCAGTGCTCCCAGTGCCCCCCCGTCAGTCCCAGTGCTCCCTGTACCCCCCCGTCAGTCCCAGTGCTCCCAGTACCCCCCCGTCAGTCCCAGTGCTCCCAGTGCCCCCCCGTCAGTCCCAGTGCTCCCAGTACCCCCCCGTCAGTCCCAGTGCTCCCAGTACCCCCCCGTCAGTCCCAGTGCTCCCAGTACCCCCCCGTCAGTCCCAGTGCTCCCAGTGCCACCCCGTCAGTCCCAGTGCTCCCAGTTTCCCCGGGGCAGATGCCCAGGAACACCCAGACCGACAGCACCAGCCTCCTCCAGTCCGTCCCAGTTTCCCCTCCCGGTGCTCCCAGCGCCCCCCAGGGCACCCCGTCACTCCCAGTTTCCCCAGTCAGATGACCAGGATCACCCAGACCGACACCATCAGCCCCCTCCAGACCCTTCCAGTATTCTCAGAGCCCCCTCCCAGTGCCCCCCGTCGGTCCTAGTGCCCCCAGTAACTCCAGTTTTCCCATTCAGATGACCAGTATCAGCCAGACCGATAACATCAGCCCCTCCCAGTGCTCCCAGTACCCCCTGCCAGTCCCGGTGCTCCCGATAACCCCAGCAATCTCACTTTGCCCAGCCATCTGACCAGGATCACCCACACCATCATCAGCCCCCTCCCCATGCTCCCAGAACCCTTTAATGACACCCCCACCCTAACGAGCCTCCACAGGACGCCCCTTTAATGAGCTCCCCCTTAATGACTCCCCCCTCAAATGGCCCCTCCCCTTAATGGACCCCCATCACTGGTGGGTGACAATTAACGCCTCGTGGGGACCCCTCCTGCTTCCAAAGCCTTCCCAGGCTTAATTAATTAATTTAGAGCCACGTGACCCCCCCTAATTCCCCCTCCCGAGCTGGAAGGGCCTGATGGGTTTTAGGTTGGTGAAGGGCAGCCCTGGGGGCAGAGCAGGGCCAGCCAGGGATGAGTTCCCACCCCGGGCATTGGGGTTGTTCCTCCTGTTCTCCAGGCCCAGGGAAGGGGGGTTTTGCATCCCAAGGGAGGGATGGAGGTGATGGGAGTGATGGTGCTGTCCCCATTCCCGTCATTTTGGTGCCTGATCCAGCTGTTTCTCCAAGCCAGGAGAAGCAGCTCCAGAGCTCTCATCGGGCTCTTGGCTGAGTGTTCCTGTCCCAGGGAAAAGGGAATGTCCTTCCCAGGCTTTCCACTCCCCGCTGAGGAGGGGCCTGCCCTGCTCCATCCCGGCTCAGCCCGGGCACAGCCCCAGCCCTCCGAGCTCTCCTGGGAATTACAGGCCACGAACAGGGATGCAGAGGGGAGCTCGAGGCTGGTCCTGCTCCAGGCTGCTCCTCCGGGGGATGCCCCACCCACAAACACCGTCCTGCCACCACCCACAAACACCGTCCTGCCACCACCCACAAACACCGTCCTGCCACCACCCACAAACACCGTCCTACCACCACCCACCTGCTGCTGGGAACACGGGCCGGGGAGATGGGCGGGAGATGCTTCCCATCTTGTCCGAGGGGAGCTGGAGCCGCTGGGAAGAGTTTTCCCTTCCCAGAGTGGGATGTGAGGCAGCTGCCTCAATCAGGCACCATTGTTTGCAGGGCTGGACCTCCCCACGCTGCTATTCCTGGGAAAAGGGCTCTGCCAGCACGGGGTGCCAGGAGGAGAAGTTGGGGGAGCTGAGAAGGAGCTGCTGATTTGGGGGAGCTGCGCTGCAGGCGGAGGTTTGGGAATGGGAAGGGAGGAAGGGAGGAAGTCACCCAGTGCCCTCAGCACAGCCCTCACTGGTCTTTGCTGGGGGCAGGGTGTGACCCCAACAGGGTCCCGAGGGGCTCTCCCGAAGGGTGGAGGTGTCTGGGGAGGGCAGGAGGGTCCATCCCATCCCTCCCACCCGGGCTCAGACCCCGTGGTTTTTGCGGGTCACGGCACGTGGGTGGCTGTAACTGGTACCAGTAAGGCTGGAGAACTGGGCTGGGGAGAGGGAACTGCATTTGCTGAGCTTGCAACCCCAAAAAGCTGGACTTGAGGTGTAAACCCACCCAGACCAAGCCTCTGCCAGCTGGTAAGGGGGTCCCAGAGCTGTCCGGGCTCCGGGAGCTCCGGGAACACGGGAGGAGGAGGAGGAAAACCCGGGGAATTTGTCAGTCTAATTACTTCTCCTGCTGCCATTGACCCCGGCTGAGCTTATCAAAGCTGCATCTCCCAGCCAGCTCGGGGCTCTTAACAAGAGTCAATCTGCTGCTGCTCCTCCTCAGGTTGGACATAATTGTCCCCTGGGAATGCCGGTGTGGATTCACTTTTCCATCTGGTGCTGATGCAAAGGATGCAAAGCTTTGGGGGGTTGTGGGGAGAGAGGATGGGGGTGCTCCCGATGGAGGGGGATGGGATAGGGATGACAGAGCCTCGTGGTGGGGATAAATCCCCCCTCAGGTGTGGATTTGGGGTGCTGGGTGTCTGGCTGAGGTCTCATCCCGGCTCAGGGATGTAAACCTTCCTAATAGGATTTGGGTGAGGGAAGAGGAGCCTCTCACAGAAACAAGGCTTAGCCACTCTTTGTGTCACAGCTTCTTCAAGTCCTTGTCAGAAAACAGCGATTTTCAGGTTGTTCAGCCCAAACCCCCCTCTGACCAACCCCAATCTGTCAGGGGGACACGTCCTGCCACTGACAAGGCCGTGCTGATCCGCTGCTGCTGGAGCAGCTCATTCCATGCAGCAGGAATCTGGGGGGGAAAGGGGATAAGAGGCTGTGGGGAGACAGAAAGGAATGCCCAAGAGGGATTGCTGGAGAGCTGGGGAGGGGGGAGATGTGCCCACACCGGGTGGAGATGAAGCACGACAGGCGTCTCCTCAGCAGGGACTGGAAAGCCTGGGAAGGTCAAATCCCGCTCAGAGAAAGGGAAAATCTTCTCTGAGAGCGGCCAAGTCCTTCCCCCTCCACTAATGGTGGGTGCTCTGCCCACTTTGAGGGGTGAAACGGGCCTGGGGTGCCCCCCTAATGTGGCTTCTGCTTCCTCTTAAGCCGTGTCAGGCCAGAGGTTAATGGGAACTTGAGCCCAGGGCTTTGCCTCCTGCCCAGCCCTCTGCAATTAAAGCTGGAGGAGCAGATGATGTTAATGGGACAGGAGGAAACTCCTCAAGGCTGCATTAACTGCCCAGAGGTGGATGATGGAGGCAGGGCTGGGGCTGCCTCTCCCCCTTCTCTGCAGCCAAAGGAGGGGAAAAAAGTGATTTTTTGGGATGTAATAACTTGGTTTTTTTTTTAACCTGCTGACTTGGTTTTGGGGGGGTTAAAACTCCAAAGATCCCTCCTGGGCTGGTGGCAGTTGCTGGCATCTCCAAACAACTGACAATGTCTGAGACGGCACAAAACAACCATCTACAACACCCAGGGGGGAATTTCCCCCTCCACCAACCACTGCTGGTGCTGAGAGGGGGAATTTCCCCCCTTTTCCCACCCAAACTGGCTGGTTTTTGGGAGCTCTTGCTGCCAGCCAGAGGGAGGGGGGAGGCATTGGCTGCCCCAGGGCTGTTGAGCTGGTTTAGAATGGTTGGGAGGGGTATCCATTGGCTATCCAATCCTCCTCCTGGATTTGGGCCTGGAGTTAATTAGTGCCAGTTAGAGTGGGAGATGGGGGTGGTTGCAGGGCCCAGCTGTGGGTTTGGGGGGGTTTGGGGGGGTTTTGGGAGGGTTTTTGGAAGCTGTGCTGAGCAAACAGCTCTGGCCACGCTGGTATGGGGGAGGTTGGAGTGATGGCCACCCACAGATGGGAAAAGCCACCATGGGACCCCATGGCAGACCCACAGTGACAGTGATCCCAAATACCCCCTGGGGTCCCACGGGAAACCCAGAACAAAGGGGATGGCAACCATCCCATCGGGGTTGGGGGTCAGGTGCTGCAGCAAACCCTCACCCCAAGCCTTGGGGGTGTTGGATCCATGCCTGGCACCCCTGGGCAAGGCCCGTGGTGTCCTGGTCAGATCTCCAGCCCGGGCTCTTGCCCAGCTCCTGCAGCTGGAAGGGGTCGGGTGAACATCAGCCCGTGGGAGCTGCTGACGAGGAGGAGCTGTGATGTTTTATGCATGGCTCCTAATTTTACCCTCGCCAGCTCCTGCTATATTTAACATCATTAATCATTGATTCCCGTGGGGCTGGAACCCTGATTAGTGTCAGATGGATTATGGGAGGAAAGGGATTGAAAATAAAACCCCTCTCCTTTCTCCAGGGGGAGATGGGGCCGGGCGAGCGGCGTCGGGGCTGCCGGTCCTCGGCTCCGTCGAGTCTGCCAACGTGGCAGGAAAAGATGGCTCTTTCCTGGGCTTTTGGGTGGGTTTAGGGCAAAAATGGGGAAACAAAGGCACTGTGGGGCCGTTCCCCCCTCCCCGCTCCCCACCCCAGTCTTATTAGCTCCGTTTACACAGCGGGAATGTCGAGTGATTAATTTTTAATGGCTTGGTTTATTGAGGGTTGGAAGAGTTTATTGAGTAATTCCCGCATTTAAGTGATGAATTCCCGAGGGTTGGGAGCCACTGGTTAGTTCTCCATTAATCAGGATGTCCAGATGCCAAAGGAGGGCGATCGATCAATCCCCTCCACCAGCAACGGGGACACTGAAATGCCTGAAGGCCCAGGGAGGTGAAGGAAAAGGAGTAATTAAGGCTCCAGTCCCTTTCCCAAAGCTGGTGTCCAGCCAGCAGCCATCTGCTCCCAGTGTGCTCCCAGCAAAACAACCCCCCTGATTAATTGGGAGCCCCCAACTCCTGTAGCTCCAGCTGGTTCTGCTGGGCTGGGGGCAAAATGGGGATTTTACACCCACGGGGGAGATGTTGCTGTCAAATCCTCTGCTGCCTGAGCTGAGATCGATGCAGAACCTCCTCAAGGTCAAGTGTTTTAAGTAAATGACACTAATTAGGGCGAGACGACTTCTGGTGCTAATTGCTGCCTGTCTGTGACGTGCTGGTGCTGCCAGGATGGTGTAGGGGGCAACGGGTTTCTGGTCCTCAGCCTGCTGCCACCTCCTCCAGGTGACCACCCTGGAGGGTCTGCCCAAAATCGTCCTTGAGGTTGGATCCTCTTCTGTCGATGTCCAGTCCTGCTCTGGGACTGAGAACTTCACGAGGAATTGTGGACCTGAGGCTGCTGACACAGGGGCAGGGGGTGCAGGGGGAGGAGACCTGAGGGCAGGCAGAGCAACCCTCTGGGATGGGGGGTCCTCATCCTGGGGAAATCTGAATGAATCAAAGGCTGACTCCTCTTGCAGGAGGTTTTTAGCACTGAGAAGGACATGGAGGGGCTGGAGGGGAAGGGAACGGAGCTGGGAAGGGGCTGGAGCAGCAGGAGGGGCTGAGGGAGCTGGGGGGGCTCAGCCTGGAGAAAAGGAGGCTCAGGGGGGACCTTCTGGCTCTGCAATCCCTGACAGGAGGGGGGACCCGGGGGGGGTCGGGCTCTGCTCCCAGGGAACAGGGACAGGAGGCGAGGGAACGGCCTCAGGCTGGGCCAGGGGAGGCTCAGGTGGGACATCAGCAGGAATTTCTCCACGGAAAGGGTGGTCAGGCCTTGGCAGGGGCTGCCCAGGGAGGTTTGGAGTGCCCAGCCCTGGAGGTGTCCAAGGAAGGCCTGGCCGTGGCACTCAGTGCTCTGGGCTGGGGACAAGGTGGGGATGGGACACAGGGGAGATCCATGGGCTGGGAGAGGTTTTTCCAAGCTCAGGGATCCTGGGATTCTGTGAAACAAACCCCAGTTTGAAATGTGGGACAGTGGATGGTGGGGGAAGACAACAAAGGCTGCTTTAGTCCATCAGGAGAGGGGGACTCAGGGGGTGTCCACGAGCCTCTTCCAGCTCACAGATCCACCAAGGTCCTGCTTTCCCACCCCCCTACTTGGTTTAAGGAGCATTTCCCCCTTCCCCAATTCCATCCCTGCTGTTTTACCCGGAGCCACCTCTCCCCTCCCTTCCCTTTTCTCTCCCCAAACCTCAAAACCCACCTGCGAGAGAGGAGGGGAAGCAGCAAACAGGTGCTTTGCAGATCTCCCAGAGCTCCAGGGCTGGCAAGGCAAACAAATGAGGCGAGTTTATTTATTTTATTATCCTTATTTATTTTATTTTTTTTTAGCACCTCTGCCTGGAACAGGAGCCGTTTGCTGCCAGGCAGATGCGAGCGGATAATGACGGAGCCGCCGGCTCCGCTCATCAAAGCAGGCTGAGGTATTTTTAGCAGAGGCTTCACGACTCAAACAGCACTGGGGGAGCAAGGAATGTTCGTGTCTTCCCCCTTCCCCAGGCTCTCTTTGCGGGGGACGCTCAGAAATCCAGCCCTTAGTGGGGGAAAAAGGAAGGGACTCGAGGTCTTGTCCTGGCCGGGGCGGTTTGACCGCGGTGGGGGAGGGAGGAGGGAGGTGCTTTTGGAGGTTTTTGCCACCTCCAGCGAGGGTTTAATTGATGCTTTTGGGAGCAACGGCTCTTCCAAGTGCAGCAAAGCCCTCCAGGTCCTCCTTTTCCAAACCACCATCACGTGCCAGGCGCTTTCAGGAATCGCCTGCTCACCCCAAATTTGCTGCTTCTGCCCCCGTTTTGGCCCCACAGTTTGGTCCTGCCTTTTGAGGAGCATCTCTGTGGGGTTGGGGTCTGCCCTGCTGTGACAAAGGGGGTTATGACCCAGGGGTGGGCATGAGGAATGCAGGAAGCTGGTGCAGGAGGGCTCCCTCCCCATTTTGGGGGGATCCATCGTGTATTTCCCACTAAACTATCCCCAAATGGGAGGCTTGTGGATCAGCTGGTGGGTCTGAGCATCCAAACCCTGGAGTGGGGGGAAATTGGGACCTGGGGGATCCAGGATTTGTGTCCTGGGCTGGGGGGATTTTGGGATCTGGGGGAATGTGGGACCGGGGGGGTCCAAGCATCCAAGTTTTGAGCTGGAGGGGTGTTGGGACTGTGGGGTCCAAGCATCCAGTTCCTGGGCTGGAGAGATTGGGACTGGGGGGTCTGAGCATCCATGTGCTGGGCTGGGGAGACAGCAGGACCTGGAGGGTCCAAGAGCCCAAATCCTGGCCTGGAAGGATGTTGGGATTAGGGGCTCCAAGCACCCAGTTCCTGTGCTGGGGGGACATTGGGATTGGGGGGGTCCAAGCATCCAAATGCTGGGCTGGAGGGATATTGGGACTGCAAGGTCTGAGCATCCATGTCCTGGGCTGGGGGTGTTGGGATCTGGGGGGACACTGGGACATGGGAGGATGCTGGAACCTGTGGGATCCAAGAATCCACATCCTGGGTAGGAGGGACATTGGGATTGGGGAGATGAACATCCATGTCCTGAGCTGGGGACATGGGGGCCTGGGGAGCCCAAGATTCCAAATCCTGGGCAAGAGGGACACTGGGATCTGGGGGGACACCAGGATTTGGGGGGACACCAGGATTTGGGGGGACACTGGGATTTGGAGGGACACCAGGATTTGGAGGGACACCGGGATTTGGGGGGACACCAGGATTTGGGGGGACACTGGGACCTGTGGGATCTGAGCATCCAAATCCTGGGGTAGGAGGGAACTGGGACCCAGGTTGTCTGAACATCCATGCCCAGGACTGGGGGGGCCATTGGGACCTGGGGGGTCTGAACCCCCAAACCCCGGGCTGGGAGGATGCCAAGACCTCAATTGCTGAGTTTTCCTCCAAGGCAGAAGAAAAATAGAGGAGAAAGAGGAGAAAACCGGGAGCCAGAGCAGGGCTGCAATCCCGCCTTCCCAAGGCACAGATGGTGCAATTAGAGGACAAATCCTTTGCTGAAGATGATCCCACTCCAAGAAAGCAAACAGTTCCACGGGGGGTCCTTTCCCTGCCTTAAAAGGCTGCCAGCAGCATGTAATTCCTTGATGGAAATTGTATATTGGAGTACTTAAGATAGTTAGGAGAACAGCAGAAAACACGGAAATGAGCCTTTCCCAGCCTGCAGAGTTAAACAGAGCATCGTTCCTGGAGGGCTGGGAGCCAGGAATCCCAGCCAAAAGGGATGGATATCCAGGTGTATCTCAAAGGCTGCAGGTGGGTTTGGGATCAGGGGTGTGCTGGGCCCAGTCCTGCCTCCCTTGTCACCTTCTCCATCTCCTCGGATCTCCAAGGCCGGCTCTGGGGACCAGAACCAATTTCCCGACGCTGGGAAATTAAACACTTCCTTCTATGAGAGTTTAATTAGAGCATTATAAGGACAGTTACTGGGCATTAAGATTTTAAAAATATAATTATTGAGATCGCATTAAACAATGAGTTATGGCCAAGAATTAAAATTAATTACATTTCTCCCCGTTAATTAAATTATTCCGATAACAGGGAGACAAGTGTGTTCCACCAGGGAAATGAGTGTCCCCCGTGGGAGGGGTGGGTAATGTGTCACCAGCAGGAGCAGGGGAGGGGTTGGTGCTCCCAAATTCCTTGTTTCTCCCGGCTTCCCTTATTTTTCCCTGCTCAGCCCTGTCCCATCTCTGCCTTCTCCCAGTGCTTCGCTCCGTGGGCTTGGACGTGCTGGGATTTTCCAAGGAAAGGTTAAAACCCTGGTGCCTCTGGTTCTCCTCCTGGAAAAGGGGTGTAAAATAAACGAGGATTTTCATGGAAGCAGCTGGGGATGGGTCTGGAGGGGAGGCCGAGGGACATGTCCAAGGTCACTCAGGGAATGCTGTGGAATTGGATCAGTCCATGGGAGCTCAGCCCAGCACTCCAACCCCCCAGGCCCCCCCGAATTCCCGCAATTTTCCCCCTTCCACGACCCAGCCTCGGCTTTTTCCAGCCTGACACATCTTTCCAAAGTGACTCTCGGGATCAGCCCGTGTGACCTTCCCTGTTCCTGCCCATCATCACCGTCATCCTCCCCAACCCCCGCAAACAACTCTCGGTCATTGAGCACCCGCCGGCAATTTTCCCCCATTTATCCTCCGGAGGGGATGGCCTGTAATGGCTTTATTTGTTTTTTTTTTTCTCTTCCTTACACGGATTAACCCTTTTGTGGCGAAAAAATCGGAATTTTGAGGTTTTTCACTCCCCTCATCAGCCCCAGAAAATAACCTCAGTGAGGATTCCGGTTTGGGAACAGCTCCTGTGCCTTTTTTTTTTTTTATCCCCCCACCCTTTTCTGAGTAAATTTAGAACCAGGACTTGAGCAGAGAAGGGGAGAGAGAGAGAAAATCTGCAAATAAAAAGGTGTTTTTCTCCTTTTAAGCCGGTAATACCCCAAGATGGAGCAGCACAAACCCCAGGGGGTTGGGATGATGCAATGGGATGGATTTTTTTGGGGGGGTTTGAGCAGCAACCCCCCCAAACAGGTTGGTTTTCTCTCCCTTCCTCCCTCTGAGCCTCACCCACTGCCAGTGTCATTTATTTCAGTCTATATTTATGTATCAACATAGAATTTAAACATTTTTTCCTCTGGATTTCTTTCTTTCAAGGACTTTCCTTAATGGTTCCCTTTAAATTCCCCCCGGGTTTGCCCCACCTTGAATGTTCCCATTACACAGACGAGGCAAAAAAAAAGCCCCCCCCGTGGATTCCCAAAAGCCACATAAATGCACAAAAATCCCCCTCAATCCCAGCCAGAAAAGCACTTAAGGATCTCTGTGGTGATTCCATGATTAGCAGGGAGTAAGTGCCTAAATTTGGGATGGATCCCACTGCTGAGGGGGGAAGGAAGAAGAGGGTTGAAAGACAAGGAGAAAAATCCATTTATGGCAAGAAAAAGCCTCCGTTTTCCTGCTTTTCTTTAGCATATGGAATTTTTATGATCATTTTTACAGCACCGAGGGGTTTATCCCACTGAGGTTTTTGTAATACTGAGATTTTTTAGAAGACTGAAGTTCTTATGAGACTCAGACTTGCAACGGGCACCCAAATCTTTAAACCTGGAATGTTTTTAAAATGCAATAAAGGAGAAGAGTTTTGCAGCAGGGGAAGAGCACAAAAGGAGGACAAGGAGTTGAGCTCAGCCTAGGCTGGGTTTATGTCCTGGGTTTGATCTCAACAGGAGCCAAAAATCTTCCTCCAAGGGACAAAAAAAGGAGAATTTCTCCTGCCAGAAGCAGCTTTTTTTTGCGATTTCCCCTTAATTTTTGCAAAAATCTCCAATATTTCTGGAGTTTCCCTTTCATCTTCCTAATTCCCCCCCCTTTTTTTTTTTTTTTTTTTTTTTTTTTTTGCAGTTTCCCCATAATTTTTGCAGCCATGTAAAGTTGGGAGACAGGAGCTTCTTTGCTCCAGGTGGGACGTCACCTGTGGCCTATGAGGAGCTGTGGTGGCTCCTGGGCTGGTGGGGCTTTGTGGCCTCTCATTCCTGGTCTTTTCAGTCTTTTTTCCCTTTCAAAATTAGGGAAAAACCATAGTTTTTCCAGACCTAAGCCTGGTTTGCTGGTTGTGGGCTCAGTCCTGAGGAGCTGAGGGGCTGGTTTGGGACAAGGACACCTGGAACTCATCCCACAGTTCTTCACCTTCCCCTCCCCAGGAAGCCTGGAGCGCTCCCAGAGCCACTGAAATTCTTGATGACCTTTCCCAAGGATGTTTTTAATGAAAGGGGGTTTGTGCTTTGTGGTTTTTGGTGTTTTTTTTGCCTTCCAGACGGGTTTTTGGACCTTCCCCCCCCGTGTTTTCCTTGCTGGGATGGGCTGTGTGTCCCACCAAGGTGGCATTTGCAGGGTCTGCTTGAGTTGCTCCACATTTCCCAGCCTGGTTTGGAGCTTTTCCAAGCTCTGGGACGGGGGACACGTCCCTGAGGGCACGTCTGACGTCTCCCAACCTGCTTTTTTTGGGGTCCCCCCGATGACACCAATGTCCCGCTTTGCGGGCTCTGCTCCTCTTCGTCCTTCCTGTGGCCCAAGGAGGAGTTTAATTAGCAGGGCCAGTAATTAGGACGCTCATCTGGGAGGTGGGAAACGCTGCTGTGTGTCCATTCCCCGAGGCTGCATCACATCCCAGGCTGCACTCAGCCTTGGGCTGCCTGGCACCAGCAATGGTTGCAAAACACCCGGATTTGGGGGAAAACAATTAAAATCAGCCTTTTCCCCCCCATTTCTCGGGGTAGAAACACCAAGGTTGGGTGAGCAAAGCTGGATTTCCCCCTGAGCAAGCGAATAAAGATTCCACGTAACCTTCAGCTTTTTAACTAAAAGCTCGACTCGGGCTGGAAAAGAGGAAAATGCTGCATTTTCCGCCGATTTAGGCCCCTCTTAAAGGCAAAACATCCCGGGAAATAGACGGAGAGGGACCGGTTGGGCCATTTCGAGCCGTGGCTAAAAGCTTAATTCATTATGCTAATGAGCGCGAGGTAAATGGGAAGGGACATAATGGTGTGGGGCTTGCAGCAAAAAAGCTTCTCTAAATGGGCAGCAAAGAGTAATTAATGGGATCGTTTGGAGGCAGTTGTAAGCTCGCTAATGGAGGTGTTACCACGATGGGCTCGTTCAGCACTTGAGCCAAATCGGGCCCTTTTTCCCCTAAAATAGCCGCGAACCTGGAGAATAGAAGAGCAGGAGGAACTGGGTGAACTGGGGACCTGCCCGCAGCTCGTACCAACCCGTGGGGTTGGGAAATGCCGGGAAGGGGCGTCGGAATCACTGCCGGACCCATCTCCATCCTATTTATCCCCTTTCCACCCTCTGCCCTTTTGTCCCCTCCCTGCTCTCCCATTTCCCTGGAACGCCGTGTGCTCTGCTGGATCAGCACAGGTATATTTAGACACAGGTGAATTTACAGCCAGGCTCTCCCATCTCCTCCTTGACCGTGAGCATCCCTTGCTCCTGCCACATCCCTGCAATCCTCTGTTATTTTCCACCTCTTTTATTTTTCCCCCCACCTCCCAACCTCCAGTTTAAGTGTTTTATATAAATGTCCTCAAGCCCAGGGTTGAATTGCTCGTTTCCAGGCGATGGCAGGAAATAAATGCACGAATCAGGCTTTTAAGGGGGAAGGGGGGGGGGGGGGGGGAAGAGGAAGCGTCGTTTCATTAAATTAAAATCCACCCCTGTAAATACATTTTCATTATCAGCGGGGAAAGTGCAGACAAGGAGACTTTGAAATAGGGAAATGTCTTTATCTGGAAGTTTGCACGTGCCTGGCGCTGGGAAATGGGAATTGCAGCAGATGAAGTCGTTGATGGCCCTGCTGGGGCCCTGTTGTTGAATCACTGAGGTCGGAAAAGACCTCCAAGATCATCAAGTCTGGGATAAGATGGGTGTGTCCACAGTGCTGCACCTCACTGGGCCCCCCCAGTGGGGGATAAAGTAATAAGGAATGGGGAAAAAGGAATAAGGAAAAGGGGTTTGGGAGTGTTGAACCCAAGTGGTGGATGCAGGGCTTTGGTCTTGTGTCCATCCGGATGGAAAGATGGATTAAGGAATTAAAGGGTTTGGAGGGCTTGAACCCAAGTGTGGACACCATATCTTGGTCTTGTGTCCATCTGGATGGAGGGATTGAGACATGGGGAGGCTCTGGAAGTGGATTTTGGTGCCCTATGGAATGTCCCCCGAAGCCCCTCCTGGGTTTGATGCTCAGGGGATGCGATTTCGGTCCTTAACCTTAAACATCCCCTTCCAAACCTGGAGTGGATCCTTCTCTGCAGGTCACCCACCCTGCTGAACTCCAGCTGGCACTCCTGGAGTGGATTCCAACGCTTTCCCTAATCCCGTTAGAGGGGAAGGACTAAACCCTCCCTCTGGACGTGCCGTTTCACGCAGTAACCGGTTTAGCGGCGGCTCGGTGGGAATTAACGGGGCCTGGAGATTACAAGCAACACTCACAGCACGTGGAGGGTCTCCCTGTTGATCTCCCAGGTTTGGGTTGCATTCCCAGTTTTTCCTGGGCGATCCCCAGGGGGAGAAACCCTGGTTTGCTCTTCCCAGAGCCGGCGCTGCTCGAGTGCTGATGAGACGCCGGGAGCCCAAAAACTCCCGTAATCAGGAGAGCTGTCAAACAGCACATTAGAGAAAGTGATTACAAGCGTGGAGGGTTCCCAATTCTGTGCAAATTTGAGCTTAACATAATTTTTCATACTTAAAAAAAAAAAAAAAAAAAAGGAGATTAAATAGGTTGTGACTGGCTGCGCTCGCAGCTTGTTCAGCACCTGAATGCCTGATCCTCCCAAGGCCCTCCTCCATTCCCAAGGTTTTCCACAGCCAGCCTGGGAGCAAAGAGTTGGGAAGCCGTGGCACGTGGTCGGGAGGGAGGGGGAAAAATGGGTTTATGGGGGTTTTTAAGGCATAAGTTGTGGGTTTTTTTCTAGTCTTTATGATCACAGGAGAAGTTTGGCTACAGAGCCGAATGATCCCCTGATTTAAAACCCCCTCAGACACAAGCTCTGCAGTGGCTCGCATTCCATAAAAGCTCTTTTGATTTGGGAGACAGAAGAGCAGCTTAAATTTTGTCGGTGGTTTTGGACGAACCTTTTTTTTTTCTTTCTTTTTTTTTTTTTTTATTTGCGCCGAGCGCCTTTGCGGAGGGAGGGGAGGGTGATTGAGTGACAGCAGCGCCGCTTTGAAGACGTCTCACAGTGATTGCAGCGGGGCTTTATGTTCTGAAATTGTCCAAATGGAGCAGCTTTGTAGTCGCAAATGATTTGCTTTGGAAAGCGGAGCCGCTGATGGGAGGAAATTGAAACGGGGAATGAGCAGGAACACGGCCGGGAGCTGCGGAGCCTCGGGCTGATGGAAATCCATCCCCCTGCCAGGTCCTCGCTGCAAGGCTGGCTTTGCCCTGGGGGGTCGGGGACACCCCCCTGGGGGGTCTGGGACACCCCCCGGGGATGTTTGGAGTGGCAACGGGGTTGTCCCGACCCCGAAGGCTGAGATGTGGTGTGTCCATGGCCCTTGGAGGCCTCTTGGTGGGAGTGATGAACATCCTGGGTCATCCAGAGGCCTCTGGATGAACAACCAGAGGCTCCTGCTTACACGCCCAGTCCCATTATTTATGTCCCAGTTTGGGGGCATTTCTGCTCCTGCCAACAGGGCATCCTCTTCCACCCAGATTTTTCCCACAAAACTTCATCTCCCACCTTTTTTTTTTTTTTTTTTTCCCAGCAGAAGGAGGTTTGTTGGTGCTCAAAGAGCAGAAATCACATTATTTATGGTGTTCCAGGCACCCAACTGCATCACTGTTGGTAACACAATCATCTACCAGCTCCTGTTTTGCCCCAGGAGTCCCAGCATCCCCAAAAAATCTTAATGCACCCAATCTCCAGAGCACTGATTTGGTGTTCAGCCCTTGGAAAGGCTCCTGGGTGACCTTGGTTGTCTCCCTCTCCTGCTCAAGCTCTTATTTGGCACCTGGGAAGGGAGGGAGGGGTGAAATTCTGTCCAGGATTTGGAGACAAACCCTCTGCTGGGGTTGGAGGCTTCAGGAGGAGCCGAGTACCTTGGGGTGCCGTGACAGACCCCCCTCCTGGGCTGTGCTGAGCTCATCGGTGACACCTGACAGGGAACATTCCGGGTTGGATGTGCTGAAGAAACAGGGAAAGCCAATCCAAGTGGAACTGGGAGGCTCAGGAGCACAAACAATGCCCCGTTTTCAGGCTCTTTGCGTTCCCTGCTCTACTCTGGGGGGGGGGTCAAAGAGGAAACATTTGGGGTGAAATGTTGTGGGTTTGATGGGTTTGTGCTGCCCCATCCCGTGCTGGGTCTCTGCTCTTGCAGCAGCCCCTGGTTGGGGTTTTGGGGGCTGTTTATTTTCCAAACCACCCCCGTGCTGCTCCTCATCCTCCAAAAATACGAGGGTTTTCCTCGTGGGAATCAAGGCTCTGCTTCTCCTGGAGCGTCGTGAGTCACACAAGGATCCACCTCTGTGACCCAGAACTTCCCTGGGCACAAACCTGCTTTATTAAAGATATTTATTGCTTTCTTATAGGAATTCATTTTATATTTCATTATAAATATTTGGTCAATTATATTTCTTATTATACATATTTAATATGCTTATTATGTATGTTTATTTTATCTTGGTTTTATTTATTATACAGTGTATTTTATAGACATTAAGTATATGTTTATTCATATTTATTCATATTTATATTTATTATATATTTAGATATCTCTAAAATATATTTTTACTAAGATTGTAAAGATTTTTATTTTTAATTTTTTTTTAAATATGCTATTTATTTTTATTATTTATTTTATTAATAAATTTTAATTATTATTTATTTATATTATTTATTTTAGTAGATTATATAATTTTATAATAATTCTTTATAATTATTTTATTCTCTTTATCACTACTTTATTACGCCATTTATCCCACCACTTTTCCTATTTGATTATTTTGATAATTTCTTTTTATTATTTCCTATTTTCACTATTTTACCTATTTTCTTAGTCCATAAAATCCATTCTTATGAAACACATTTACTTATTACATCCTTTTCCCTATTCCTGTATTTCTGTTTATTTATTTCTCCCCGAGCCTCCTTTCTTATCCCTAATCCGGTATGGATATTATTAACGTAGTGAGTTTATTCCGGATTTATCCCTCTCCCTGCCCGTTCTCTCCCCAGCCCCCCGTGTGTCCCCGCAGGATCAGGATCGCGGTTGCGTCGCTGTCGCCTCGCTCTGCGCATCTCCCATGAATTATTCACGCCCTTCCCGTGATTTGAGGCCTCCTGACAGGCCGAGGTTGGATCCGCTCGGGGCTCGGGGGAGTCGCGGGGAGCGAACGGCGCGATGAGAACCCGGAGCTGATCCCACAGCGGAGAACGGCAGGGTCGGAGTGTGCCGGGCTGGGAGGGATCATCACCCCCAGGGAGCCTCAGTCCAACCCTCAGCCCTGCACGGGGTCATTCCCAGAGTCACCTCCTGTGCCTGAGGATCATCCAAACCCTCCTGCAGCTCTGGCAGCCTTGGGGCTGTGCCCACTGCCCTGGGGAGCCTGTTCAGTGCCAACCACCCTCTGGGGGAAGAACCTTTCCCTGAGATCCACCCTGAGCCTGCCCTGACACAGCTCCAGCCATTCCCTGGGGGCTGTCCCTGCTCCCCCCAGAGCCTGCCCTGACACAGCTTGATATCTCAGATCATGGAATGTTCTGAGCTGGAAGGGACCCACAAGGATCATCGAGTCCAACTCTTAAGTGAATCCAGGGATCCAACCCACAACCCTGGTGTTCCCAGCACCGGGTTTGGACCATCTGAGCTCATCTCCAGCCATTCCCTGGGGGCTGTCCCTGCTCACCCAGAGCAGAGCTCAGTCCTGCCCCTCCTCTGCCCCTGCCCAGGCAGTTGGAACTGCAATGAACTCTCCCCTCAGCCTCCTCTGCTCCAGCTGAACACACCAAGTGCCCTCAGTGTCCTCACACGCCTTTCTCCCAGGCCCCTTCCCCACCCTCCTTGCCCTCCTGGGGGTGCTCTGTGTCCTGACCATCCCAGCTCTGCTAAACCCGGTGTGATCCAGTCCCTGGAGCCTCCTGGAGCTTTGGGAAGGGGATGCTGCAGGAGGAGGATGTGCTTTGCTGGCTTCAGGTACCTGTGGGGGTGGTACTGGTACCAGAGCAGGCTGTGCACCCTCCCACAGAGGCAGAGGAGCCTCAGGGTGCTGTTCCCTCGAGTTCCTGTCCTTTCCCTTTGCCTCTCTGCTCCCACCTTCCCTTTTTTTTCCTGGTTGGCTCTCGGGAGCGTGAAGGTCACAGCCAAGGTGTGATTATGTCAGACACGCCTTGGGTGGGGAAGGTGAAGCTCACCTTGAGTTTCTCTTTTGCTGGGATGCCAGCACGCCCTAAAAAGTCAGGTGATGGGAGATCTTCTCCCCTTCCCCCTCGCAAAACGTCCTGCTGGCATCTGCGAGGAGCCAGTCAACGGGAAGGAAGGAAAAGCTTGAGCTTGGATTCAAAGCAGAAGCCAAACTGTTGGTGCCAGGCTTGGAAAGGTTTGTTCTGTCACACTGTGGGGGTTTGTCTTTGCAGCCTTCCCTGCCAAAACCCACCCCGGGGCTGCAGAAACCTCTCTGGGGATGGCTCGTGGTGTTTCCAGCTCCTCCACGGGTGGGTGGGATCCCATCCAACCCCCTCCCGAGCATCCAGAGCCCTGCTGGACACGTGCAGTGGGATCTGGGGGGTCTCTGGGAGCCAGGTGAGCTCCATCCCTGGCAGAGAGGGATTTGAGGAGGAGACATCCTGTGGTTTTGCTCCAGCTCAGCCCCCGTGCCAAAACCCTCATTAAAATCGCATGAGCTTGGCAGTTTATAAATATGAAGCTTGGACAAAGATGTGGGTTTTTTCCCCCCCAAAAGTACAATCAATTCTTTCAGTCTATAAATAAATTCTATATATAGGGATGGAAAGAGGCTTCACTATTGCAAAAGGCTCTGTTGGGGGGGTGGGTGCATTCACCAGACATGAAGAAAAGCCTCAAATGGCTGGAAATTTGGGGCTAACCCCCTCCCCCTCCCTTTTTTTTTTTTTTAGACGTTGGTCCTGCAAAGCCTCCAAAAGTTGGGAATTTGGGGCTCACCCCCCTCGTTTCTCCCGCTGGCTCTGCAAAGGCAGCTTCGAGCACCCCCGGCATCGCCCCTTGGCCTTGCTGGGAGACACCAAAGGAGCGCAGCGAGCGGCACTTTGGAGAAACGCGGGGAATGAAAAGGCTTTTTATTTAAAGCAGAGGGATGTGCGAGCGGCGCGAGTCCGTAATGGGGTTAATGAGCCCGTCGCCAGTTCCCCGCGAGCAGCAATAACCTGACAAATTGCTGAGCGCTCGGAGCTGCCGCGCCCGGCTCCGGCTCAGGTTCTTTTCCTGCGCGGGGAGACCTCCAAGTAGGTCATTACTGGCTAATTACCGCCTAAACGCTCTCATTTGTCCTCCCCTTGTCAGCCAGACGTGGGACTGCTCCGCAGAGCCCTCCTGGCCTCATCCTTCTGCCTCCGCCAGACCCAGGGAAAACAGGGAAAGGCAAACAAAAGCAATAAAATGTCTGTTGTTTTTTTTTTCCCTGGACTTGGCAAATGAAATGAAATCCAGCCCACCACGTGCAAAAGCCCAGCTTGGCTTTGTCTTTCCGATGCCAGCCCGGCCAGTGTGTCCTGCATTTCCATCTCCCTGCTTGATTCTCCTTCTTTTTCCATGGAAGCCATGGAGTCATCACCCCTGCAGGTGCTCCAGAAATGTGGGGCTGTGTTTGAGCCGTGAATGGTGCTGGACTCTGATCTTGGAGGGCTTCTCCAACCTAAACCATTCCATGACTCCTCTTGGAATGTGTTGGATGCTCTTTAATGGGATCAGAGGCAGAATAACCCACGCTCATTTTCTCCCCAAATCCCCAGAGTTCATGGATTTCTTTCTATCCTTCCTGATGCTCCCAAATACAGGAAGTTCCTCCCTAAAGATTCCACCCCCCCATGTGACTGTGTGGTTTTCCACTCAAAAAGAAAACCCTTAAAGTTGAGCTTTTCTCTAGGATTTTCCAGCCTTTTTTGTGCACGATGGAGCTGGGTGGGAGTCGATTGGGAGGGAAGAGCTGCACATGGATTCTGAACGGGATCCTCCTGCCCCTGCTCCCTTGGGTGCCACTGTCAGATTCCCTGTGCCAAAAACGCAGCTGGTTTAGGAATATATTCCCAGATTTCACGTTATTGGGATAGAGAATCGAGTTTTGAGTGGGTTTAGAGCATCATTACGTTTTTCCCCTCTTTTTCCTCGTGATTTTTTCATCTCTCACTCACAGCCCAACTTGTTGTCTCTGGGTGACAAGTTGATGAAAGCTGCTCCGAAAAGAGGGTGAGGAGATGGATTTGTGCAGGGGGGGAAAAGGGAAGAGGAGGGAGGGAAGGGAATAACAGGCCGTGGAGATGCCACTTCGCTGCTGGCGCTCGCCTTGATTATCCAACTTCATCTCCTCGGAGCTCATCCCGCCTCCTCCGGCCCTGGGAGATGTGATGAACGTCCTCCCCCGGCTCTGCTGCCTCTGCCTATTTTTATGTTTATATTTTTATACATTATATATTTATAAAAGTGAGAGCCATCCCGGTGCCAGCTGCACCCACGAGGATTTGGAAGGACCGACGTGGCTCCGGGATTGTCCCTTCCCCGCGTCCATCCCGCAGCACAAAGGTCTCCAGAAGGGAAAATTAGGGCAAAATAGGTCTTTGCCTTAAAATAAGGCGATTATTTTAGCCCCCAAGGTGAGAATAAGACCTTTTCAGACTGAGTTAATGATGTTTTTAATTAATAACATCATTTCTGGCAGAAGCTTGGCTGTGGGAAAGGGTTCTCAGGACACCGGTTTTCCATTCGTGGGGCAAAGTGGGCGGGGATTCATGGGCAGATCCAGAGGGTTATTTTCCTTGCCCTTCCCTTGGGAATCGGTCAGCAGTTGTGCCTCGTGTCTAATCCTTTGCAGGGTCTTTCCCTGGGTTTTGGGGAGCTCCTGGTTCCCCCAAACCCTCCCCAGAGTTGTGAAGGACAGAGTTTGTCCTCGCACAGGTGGGGGACGCCGCAGAGAAACACAAACAGCTTTTAATTTCCTGATTTTCGGTGTTTCTCTCCTTTTTTGTCTTCCCTTGCACTTCCCCCAGGCTGGCACTGGGCCTCCTTCCCAAGGCAGCAGCACCTGTCTCCGGGATTATTTTTACCCTCCCTTTTTGGCACCGCTCGCTCTCCTCCCGCACAAACCCAGCTCCTATAAATAACTGCAGCCCGAGCTCGTGCTCCGCCCCCCCTCCCTCGTATCCCTGCGTCTTCCTTTCTCCTTGCCTTGTCTTTCCCTTCTCCTGCAGAGTGAGGCCGGAGGATCCAGGGCTGGGGGTTTATCCAACCCCCCTCATGGTCCCTTAAAATCTGCTGCGTCCACGGCACGTTTTGGATGCTCTTTAATTTGATTATCTGCAGAATAACCCACCCTCATTTTCTCCCCAAACCCCCCTATTCCATGTATTTCTTTCTATCCTTCCTGATGCTCCCAATTCCAGGCAGCTCCTCCCATAAGATTTCCCCATATCCTGGTTTTCTACTCAAAAAAAAAACAACCCGAAAGTTGAGCTTTTCCTGCAGGAAAAATGTTTGTAATAACGATTTTCAGCCTTATTTTGTGCACGATGGAGCTGGGTTGGAGTAGAGGATCCCTTGGCCTGTGGGAATGTGTATTCCCAGAAATAATTGCTGGGTCTGGGTGAACACATAAAGCTTCAAGAAGCAAAAATGAGCCCGATGAAAGCGTGGAAATTTTTTGATCAACTGGGAAAAGCTGAAATGGGCTGGAACTGGGGGGGATCATGAAGGAGAAATCCAGGTTTGGGTGAAACTTTGCACCCCATGCAACCAAAATCCCGTTTGGCCGAACCCAGGGATCCAAATCTCGAACTCCCAGGGGCCGAATCGGCCAAAGCCAGGGCTGGCTTTGGGTTTTCCCGAGGGAATTGCGCAGGGCTGTGCTAATGACATGCTGCTCACGCGCCCTAATGAAGTGCCGAAGGAGTCGGCGCCGGCTCCCGGCAAATTAGATCTGGATTATTGGAGCAATGAGAATTGAACGATCCGAGATGTTATCGGAGGGGGCGGCGCCGGCTCCCGGCACAACCCGCCTGTGCTTCATTCCTTGGAATGAAACCTTCCCAAGGCCGGACTCGAGCAGGATGGGAGGGGAGGGATCATCCTCTCCCCTGGAGGTGCTGGACTGAGCGGGAATGCAGCACCTGGGAGGTGTAAACTGGGCTCTCCGGAGCATCTCCAGCTTTTCATGGGATTTGTCTCTCCAGATTTGCTGGCAAAGGAGCTTTGTCTCCAATTCCTGGCTGGATCTGGCTCAGCGCTCCTTTCCGAGAGCTCCTTGGCCATGTTTGCATCCTGGAGCATTCCCAGCGTTTCCATGCTGGGAAATACAAAGCTTAAGTGTAGATGGTGCTTGAGTTTCCCAGAAAAAAATGGGTTTTCAAGGAATATGCTCCCAGTTTGGCCCCTTTCCCATCTGGATGCTCAGCCATGGGGCTGTGATGAGCAGGATCTGGCCAAGGATCCCATCCCATTCCCTGTGCATTCCCGGGAAACGAGGGCCCGTTGGAGCATCCTCTCCCCACCCAACAGCAGAGTCTTGGAGCTCCTTTTCAAAGCAGAGAAGAAACAAATTTAATTAAACACAACCTTCCCTTTAACGAGAAAACAAACCGCCCTCTCCTTCCAGAACAATTCATATTTCCAGACCCCCTTTGCTGTGTTTCCTCCCTCTTTTAATACCTCTCTTTTATTATCCCTGCCTGGGAAGAGGCACCATTTGATTTCCATAAATTAGCATGAGGAATTGGGGAGGGGGGGGGGAGAAGGAGGAGAGGAGGGAAGAAGAGCTGGGGGAAAAAATGGTGTTTTTAAGCAATGAACTTGTTACAAAGAAAGAGACACCAAGGAGGAGGGAGCTGGAAATGATCCTTGGTTTTAAAGTTCACGCAGTCCCTGGTGTTTCTCGGGAGATAAAAGCTTTCCCCAACCTCGGCAGGGAGCCAAAAATCCCTGTTTATCTGAACACAAAACGTGTAAAGTATGATCTGCACGACAGCCACTAATTCTTCAGTTTGTTCTTGTGTTTTCCCGGGGAGGATCCGTCGCTCTACGGCTTTTCCGTGGCGGGGAAATGTCAGCTCAGAGCTCCCAGGTGAGGAAAACCCCTCTGGGACTCTGAATTCGAGCTTGGAGGATGGGATGCAATAAAAGCTTGGCTTTGGAGGCTCATTTTAGTTTGGGATTGGCTTATTTTTGGGTTTTAGGGGAAGCCCCATCATGCAGGGCTGGAGAGGTGTCTGCTGAGGACCAAGGACACAACGATCCCACCTCTCCCATGGAAGAATTATCCATCTATTGAATAAAAATGACTCAATTCCCAATTTTGGACAGGTGGAAAAGGCTGAATCCCAAACCTGCTCCGTCCTGACCTTAAAAAGATGCTGTTTATCAGAGAATAGAATAGAATCACAGAATCAGCTGGGTTGGAAAAGCCCTTTGAGATCCTCCAGTCCAACCCTGGATCCAACCCTGCTGTGGTTCCCAGCCCATGGCACTGAGGCCACATCCAGCCTGTCCTTGAACACCTCCAGGGTTGGTGACCCCACCCCTCCCTGGGCAGCCCATTCCAATGGCTGAGCACTCTCCATGGAAAGAATTCCTTCCTAATGTCCAACCCAAACCTCCCCTGGCACAGCTTAGACCGAGCCCTCTTGTCCCATTGCTGGTTCCTGGGAGAAGAGACCAAACCTACCTGGGAACAACCTCCTGTCAGGAGCTGCAGAGAGTGCTGAGGTCTCCCCTGAGCCTCCTCCTGTCCAGGCTCAACACCCCCAGCTCCCTCAGCCTCTCCTCACAGCACTTGTGCTCCAGTCCCTTCCCCAACCTCCCTGCTCTTCTCTGCCCCTGCTCCAGCCCCTCCATGTCCTTCCTGAGCTGAGGGCCCAGAGCTGGACACAGCACTCCAGGGGTGGCCTCACAGGGACAGAATCCCTGCCCTGCTCCTGCTGCCCCTGATCCTGAGCCAGGCCAGGATCCCTCGGCCCTCTTGGCCCCCTGGGCACACTCTGGCTCCTGTTCAGCCTCCTGTCCCTCCACACTCCCAGCTCCCTTCCTGCCTGGCTGCTCTCCAGCCACTCTGTGCCCAGCCCGGGGGCTGCAGGGGTTGTTGTGGCCAAAGGGCAGGACCTGGCACTTGGCCTGGTTGAACCTCATCCCCTTGGAATCAGCCCATGGATCCAGCTTGTCCAGGTCCCTCTGCAGAGCCCTCCTGCCTTCCAGCACATCAACAAACCCCCAGCTTGGTGTCAGCTGCAAATTCACTAATGGTGGACTCAATCCCCTCATCTAAATCGTCCATAAAGATGTTAAACAGGACTGGGCCCAGCACTGATCCCTGGGGGACACCACTGGTGACTGGATCCCAGCTGGATGCAGCCCCGTTCCCACGACACTCTGGGCCCTCCAGCCAGTTCCTGACCCAGCACAGAGTGCCCTGTCCAAGCCTTTTCCAGGAATGTGCTGTGGAAGAGGTGTCCAAGGCTTTGCTGGAGTCCAGGGAGGCACATCCACACCTTGCCCTCATCCACCAGCCGGGTCACCTGATCGTTGTCCTTGTGGAAGGGACGAGCTTTGCTGGGAGATCTCCCAGGGAGTTGTTGGAGACAATGGACCATCAAATCTGGGAATTTTGCTTTTTACTCTGTAATTCCAGGGTGAGGGTGTGCTGTTCTCATCTGCATGGTTTCATCAAGGATCCTCACTGATCCCTGATTTCTGGACCTGGGCTGGAGCTGGTGCATCTGCTGGAGCTGCTGCTCCTCTGGGATGATCTTGTGGTGTTGTTTTCATGGGGTGTTCCCACACAAAGTGTTTGCCATCCCAAAAGGTATTTGCAATTGTTGATTTGATGGCTTCTCCCAGCTGTTTTGTGAGCCAGCAGATAGTTTTGTGGGGATTCTTCCTCCTGACAGGGGTTTCTAGGGGTTAAAAGCTGGGAGAGAGGGCTTGGAATTGAGATGTTGGGATGATGATTGTCCTCATCCCTCGGGGCCTTCCCATTGCCACCTGCTGCCTGTAGATGATGCAGCTTTGTCCTCCAGGTGTTTCCCAGGATAATCTTCTCCATAACTTGACCAGGCACTGGAGTGATGTTGACAGGCCTGGAGATTCCGGGATCCTCCTTGTGGAAAATCAGGACAACGTTCTCCATCTCCCAATCAGCAGAGACCTCCCGGGGTGCTCAAGACCCCTCAAAACTCACGGATAGAGGTGGGATGGATCTCAGGAAAGGTTCTTTCCCCAGAGGGCTCCCCAGGGCAGTGTCACAGCCCCAGGGCTGCCAGAGCTCCAGGAGGGTTTGGACAACGCTCTGAGGGACAGGGTGGGATTGTTGGGGTGTCTGATCAGGATCAAGGGTTGGATCCATGATCCTTGGATGTCCCTTCCAGCTCAGGATATTCTGGGATTCTGAGATGACATTGTGATGGAGGTGAGTGTGGAGGTGACACTGAATCCAGTCACCAGATTTGGGGCTAAACCCCTTGGTTTTGGTCACAGTGGTCAGGGGGACAGGGAAGGATTTCTGATGACGTGGTCACAGAAAGCCCCTGGATCAGCAGCATCCTCAGGGCAGAACCAGACCTGGGACATTCCCAGGAGTTCCACAGTCCTGCTTTATGTATTTGGGTCTGCTTTGAGGATGGAGAACATGGAAAAGAGCTGGAACACGTTCCTGGATGTGGGGAGTTATTACAGGAGCAGCAGGACTTCATCTGCTCCTGCTGAAGAAGGAGAAATTCCCAGAAAGTCAATTTAACTGTCACATGCCGCTGAGTTTTTAGTTACAATCCATGTAAATGCCATTTTCTTCTCTGCAATGGCCTCTGTGAAGGATGGATCCCTGACACCAGCGTTCTGCTGCCTGCTCAGGCCACGCTGAGGACTTTTGGAGGTGGAAATTACACAAGTTGGCTCCCCCAGCACTTTGTCATCCCACACTGCAGAGATATCCTTTGGGAACCAGGGTAGGAATATTTCTAGAAGGTGTTTTTTTTTAGTCTTTCTCCTCCTCTGAGGCATTTGGGGCAGGCAACTGAAGGATTTTTCTGCCTCTCCTTTGGTTTTCCAGGCTGAATTCTCCTCCTGGACCAGAAAATTTTAATTTGCCCAACAATTTGGGGGTGTCATGGAAGTTTTTTCCCCATTTTTCTCTGGGATTAAGTTCCCTTTTCCCCGTGGAAACACTTCCTGGGAGGCAATGGCAGGGAGAAAATGAGATTTTTAGAGAAACATCCCCCCGACTTCTCCCCAGGGCCCCCCTGGGCACAAACACCACCTCAACTCGGAGAGGAGCATCCCATGGGAAAAAAAGATGGAGAAAAACATCCTTTCCAGCCAAGAGGGAGAAAACAAGGGGTGAGAAGCTGAAAGCTGCAAAATGCCCTATTTTTTTTTTTTTTTACATTCTTCTGCCCTCAGCATACCAAACCTCACCTCATTTCCCCCCCAGTTTGTAGGATTCTGGCTCATTCCTGAACTTTGTTTTTGTTCTGCCACCTCTCTATTTCTGTAGAACCAGAGATAAAAGATATCAAAATATATATAATAGATACAAATAGAGAGCTATAAACCACAGAGCTAAATATATCAATAACTAAATAGCCATAAAAATAAAGATACATACACACACTCCTCTCACCACGTGGGCTGTGATTTTTCCAACCCTCTTTTTTTATTGGATTTTTTTTCTTTCCAGTTGATTTTTTCGCTTGATAATCCTTTCAATGTCTCCTCTTTTTTCCCCCCCCACACAAATCCCTGCAGCTGTTAGGACTTCAAATCCCTCATCCATCAAGAGAGGCAAGGAAAAAAAGCAGGGAGGGGGAAAATGAAAAGAGCTGCCCGGAATTCACAGGAGCTCCAGAGCCTGGAAAAAGCCGCCCATGCAAAACCGGGGAAAATTCCTGGCACTCTCCGTATCATTAATCTGTCTAAAGTGCCTTTGATCTCTTCTGCTTTAATTAACTTCTAATTATCGTGTGGTTATATTGGTTTTTTTAGTGGGTGAAGAGGTTTTGCAGCAGGGATGGGCTCAAGGGCCCCGTGGGGACGGGTGACCCTTCATGGGGCAGGAATCCCTCTGGATGTGGGAAATCCGGGGGATTTGGTTTAAGGTGCAGTTTTGGGGAGCGTCCCGTGGAGGCTCCAAGCCCCAAACACCTCAAAGTATTTATTTTAGCTGGAAAACCCTGAAGAATTTGGGCTTTGGGGTCAGCCCTGGCACCGGCAGCCGTCGCTGCGGCCTCTTGGATGTCAAATTTGGGATTTTGGGCAATTTCACTGCCAAAAATGTGGTTCTGCAGCGGTGAAGCGACCTGTGACTTGGCCAAATTTCCTAAATAAGTGGAAAAAGAAATTAAGGTGAGGCTCATGGGGCTGCCCCAAAAATCCTGCCCCGTCTCCTGGGCCCCAAAAACCTGGAGCGCTCCCTTTGCTGGAGCCTCTTCCCTGGGAACGGGACCAGCTCGAGCTCCTTGGTGGCTCAGAGGAGCTTTAAAACCTCATTTAGGAGTGGGTTTTTTGCCTCTTTTCACATCTCTGCATCTTCCAATTGCTTTGTGAGCCGTGGGGTGGCTCTTGGGCTTCTCCAAATGGGACACCTCTGCCGTGCAAATTGGTTTCCTTTAGGAAGAATTAAAGGGGATTGTGGGCTGGGAGGTGCAAAAAAACCTCCCAGCCCATCCTTTTGTGCAGGTGCTGATGAAGTGTTTGCCCTGGGAAAGGATAATATGGGATGAAATCCCACTGGGTGATGCACAGGCCTCCGAAATTGCTGGGGAGCAGCTGCCTTGCAGCAGCACCCGCCCCTGGTGCCCTGGGAAATATGGAAAAGAGAGGGAAAAGGGATTTTTCCCACCCTTTTTGCCTGGTGTTCCTTGTCCTGCCACCTGAGGGGTGTTGGAGCAGGGATGTGGGGATGGAGAGGGGGGATAAATACGGATCGAGCAGCAATTGCTGAACCCCGAGCACAAAGGAGGGCTGGGCTTGGTCCAGGGCTTGCCGTGCTCGTCTCTCCAGCTCTCCAATCCTTGGAATTCCAGAGGCTGCTTCCCACCTGTGTTCTGCTGCTTTTTATCTCCGAGGTGGGAGCGGCTCCTGCATCCAAATTGCAAATTAAACAGGCGGTCGAAGGAGCTGAGATCGATCCCCTTCCTGCAGCTGAAATTCCGAGTGCTGGGGCCTGGGGGCAGATCCAGGCAGGAAAATCAGGGGCTTTAGTCTCCTAAATCTCCAGCAGTGATGTTTGGACATGCCAGTGGATCGGCTGGGGGGATTGTGTGAGGAAAGTAAGAAACGAATCCCTCCAAAAAAAACCCTCTTTGGAATAAGCCAAGGCCAAAAGCTGGATTATTCCGTGGGAATTTGGGGGCAAAGAGCCAGTGATGATGGTTATTTAAGGGATAAATCACTGGCTGGAGCCTCCTGGGTCACCTGCATCCATCAGATCGTGCAACCCCCATCTTTTTGTCCTGGGAAGACAAATTACAGCTCATGGGTTGTCCTGGTTCTCCATCTCCTTGTGCTCAGCATCTGGATCATCTGGATGTGTCCAATGATGGTGGCAACAGCAGGAGGATGTGGTTTGGATGGAGAAGAAAAGGGAGATTTAGGTGATGATTTGGATGGGGCAGGAGAAGAAAAGTGGGATTGGGGTGATGGTTTGGGTGGGAAATGGGAGTGACAGTTTTGGAGGGAGAAGAGAAAAGGGAGATTTGGGTGATTCCAGGCTATTTTGGTGATGAAAACATCTTGCCCCCATGTCCATGGGCTGTCAGGCCCCCAGAGGCTGCACTGGCCATATTTGTTGGCTCCTCTGACCAGGCTGGGATGGTTTCTCTGTCCACCTGTGGGCTCCAAGCCCCGGGAGCTGCAGGCTCTGGGGCTCTGCCTGGAGTTTTAATTCATAAATGGACACAGGGCCCTTTAACACCTCAGAGAGTGGCAGGAAAATGAGCCACGGGCTTGTTCCCAGGGGATTTCATTATTAATTTAGTGGAGCAAACAAGGGACTTGGCCAAAGTTCAGAAGGACACCCCGCAAAAGACTGACTCAGCACATGCTGTTAATCCACAACTCTCAAGTCAAAATCCAGGAAATCCACAACCCTTAAGGCAAAATCCAACCAATTCCACGACACTTGAAGTGAGATCCAGTCCCTCCAAACCACCCCCAGCATGGAGGAAGGAGCAAAGGAAGAGAAGCTGAGGGAGCAGGGAGAGAGCAGGAGAAAGAGGGGGAGGCAGATCCTGGAGCTCACAGGAGCTCAGCTCTCACCATCCCCCATCTGCAGGGCCCCAGCGAGGCAAAGAGCCCTCCTGGGGGGGCTGGGACCCACCAGCCACTCTGGGGGTCCTGCACAGGCCGGGGGGGAAGGGGTGTCAGTGTCCCCATGTCCCCAGGAGGGCTGCAGGACCTGGGGGATGTGATAGGGGTGTGATAGTGTCCCCACTGTCCCTCAGGAGCTGGGGGGTGTGATAGGGCAGTGTCCCCATGTCCCCAGGAGGGCTGCAGGAGCTGGGGGGTGTGATAGGGCAGTGTCCCCATGTCCCCAGGAGGGCTGCAGGAGCTGGGGGTGTCTCAGGTTCCTGGGGCTGTTTGGACTGGCAGCTGCTCCGGGGCTGTCCCGGGTGGGCTCCAGGAGGGACACGACACCCCCCTCTCTGGGAGGTTTGACCCTGCACACCCCTCACCCCCCAGGGGGGTTCTGACCCAGCAGTTCCTGACCTGGTGTCGAACACCCCAAGAGTCCCTGGACAGGGAGAGGGGCAGAAGCAGCTCCAGCTGAAAGGCCGATGGATTTTCCACTCACCATCCCACTCCTCTGCTTCCTCGCCCTGAGGCAACAGGGGGGGATGCAGGAGGGATGCAGGATCCACAGCTGGATGACTTTGTCAGTGCCTGGAGTTGTTCTGGAGGAGGAGCATGGCCAGGATGTGCATCTTGGCATCTTCTGGGAATGTCTGATGGGAACATTGCCTTTGGACCACGGGAAATTTGGCTGTTCCTCTCTCCCAAGGGACTCCCCGGTGTGATGGTGTCCCTGTCTCCAGCCCCAGGCCATGGGGAAGCTCAGCTGGTCAAAGCCTGAGGAGCTTTTGGTTGTCCCCAAGTGTTTGGAGCCGATGGAAAACATGGAGAGCTTTTCACAAAGGCCTGGAGTGCCAGGACAAGGGGAATGGCTTCCCACTGGCAGAGAGAAGGGATAGATGGGATACTGGGAAGGAATCCTTCCCTGGAGGGTGGGCAGGCCCTGGCACAGCTCAGAGAAGCTGTGGCTGCCCCAGCCAAGGGAGTGTCCAAGGCCAGGTTGGAGCAACCTGGGATGGGGGGAGGTGTCCCTGCTCATGGCAGGGGTGGAATGGGATGGGATTTAAGGTCCCTCCCAGCCCAAACCATTCCAGGATTCCGTGATTCCAATGGCAGCACTGTGGGACCTGGTGGAGCTGCTCCAGCTGGGGACAGTGTGGGAGTGTCCAGCAGGAGCAGCTCAGGGGCCGTTTCCAAGGCAGTGACAGCCCAGCAGGAGATGCCCCTGGAGAAGGCTGTGATGGAGATCCCATTTACACCTGCCAGGCTGGGAAAGAGGCACCTGCCAGCGGGAGAAATCCCTTGGAAATGCCATTTCTCAGCCCCAAATGGTGTTTACTGGTGTGGTGGAGGACATGGGTGGGCAGCACCAAGTCAGGCCATCACTCAAAGTTTGTCACTCAGTTGAATTATAACCCATAAAATAATCCCCAGATATTTAAAAGTGCCACTGATATCACCAGGATCCTGTCTGAGGAAGAAAGGCTTGGAGGGAGGAGAACTGTTCCACCTTTTTACTTTTCCCAGACCCCAAACCACTCCATCCCTCGATTTATTTACTTATTTCCCCCCCTTTGAAACACCAGGTCCCACTTTGGGTTGGAAGTGCATCAGTGACTCCCCAGGAAAGCCCGAGGTGACATTTTCAGGGGAGTTTTTTCCTCTGCACAAATGGGGAAATCCGGGTTTTCCTTTGGCATCTTTGACTTCCTTTGGGGATATCGGTGCAATCCAGTTTTTGTGTTGTCAGGGAGTGGAGCCTCTGAACTCTCTGTTATCTGTCAGGAAAATTGTTGCTCACCCAGGGGGGGAAAAATATGTATTCCTTTGTGTCTGCTGCTGCACTCAGGAGATTACAGGGATCCCAAGGGATTTAGAGCAGCTCAGGTCACCTGCAAGGTGGCAAAATCCTCCCTCTGGAGAGAAGATAATCAGACCTTGAGCTTTTATTTCCCCTCTGTGCTCAGCTTTTCTATATTATTTTTTTTTCATGAGATAAGTTAATTTATTTTTTTTTATTCCTATTGAAAAAAAATAATCACAGGTTTTTTTGGTGGGTTTTTGTGTGTGTGTGTGGGGTTGGCTTTGCTTGGGAAGCAGCTCCTGGGTGGGTTTGTACAGTCCAGAGCAACTTTGGCCCATTGGTTGTTGTCCAAAATGAGAAAAAAACGTGATGACTGAGCCCCAAATCACATCCTTCTGGAGGGAAGGAAGGGATTCCTTTGGGAATTCAGGCTGACCCCAAAAAATGGGATTTTTCAGGTGAAACAGCCCCGATAACCCGGAAACAGCTGAAATAACCCAGAAACAGCCAAAAGAAACAGCCAAAAACCCCACCAGAAACAGAAAAAAAATCAGCTCCATTTAAGAATTTTTTTTTTCCAGGCACCTGCGTTTAAAATTTAAAATCTGGGGGTTGTTTTTCCACGGGAAAATTGAAAACAAGGCACGAGGGGGAAAAGGGAAGTGGGAAATGGATGAAACCAACGGAAAAACCCAATGGATAAACCCAGTGGATGAAATCAATGGATAAAGTCAATGGATAAAATCAGTGGATAAATCCAGTGGATAAAATCAATGGATAAAATTAGTGGATAAACCCAATAGATAAAAGCAATGGATAAAGGCATTGAGTGAAAGGATCACATTTGAAAACTTCTCAATATCCCATATAATATATATTATATATATAATCCCTTTTTTTTTAATATATATATAAATATATATATCTCTTAAATATTCCCCCTCTAATTCTTAGGGAAGTGCTTATCCATATCCTATGGAAAAGCCTCATCCCTGCTCCCATCTTCCCACAGGAAATCTGGGCTTTAGGAAGCAGAAACCAATGCCAGGAGGACACATTTGCCCCAAAATTTGGATTAAATTTGGATTAAACACCACATTTACACCACCCTATTAATTTGTCTCCATCCCACGTGTTTCCCTCCCCTTCTTAAATTCTTAGATCCCAAAATTTAGATTAAATTTGGATTAAGCACAACATTTACAAACTCCCCCCCCCCCCAATTTCTCTCCTTTCTATGTATTTTCCTCCTTTCTAAAATCCTTTTATCCCATTAAAGAGGAAGCTGAACTTTTATTTATAGGATTTACCAGGGCTGGATGTGTTTGAATCCCTTCAGTGCCTTAAAATGGGATTTTTTTTTTTTTTCTGCTTTCCCATCCCTAAAAATAGCAAAAAATCAGGAAAATGGGAAAAATCAGGAAAATCGCTGCGTGGGGGACAACTGAGACCAATTCCAAGGTTCCAGCAATGGAGGAACAGCGGGAAATTGGGAAAAAAATGGGATTTTTTAGAGACTGAGGGGTTGTTTTTTTGCTTCCCCAGCCCCTTTTGTGCAGTGAAAGGAGGGAAAATCCCCCGGTGACAATTCCCGAGACGGGATCAGCCAAAGGAGCCGGGATAAATCCTGCTGGGAATGAAAGCAGCTTTGGAGGAGCCAGGAAGGGTCAAGGAGGGTGGGAAAAGGCCCTTCCTGGATTTCAATCTGGAATGAAAGAATCCCCCAAGAAGTGCAAAGGGAGGGAAAGCCAAAGGGAATTTTGCCCTCTGGAATCCAGCATTTTTCCTCCCCCAGTCCACTGATTTTGTCCCGTGGATTCTCCACCAACTTCCACGAAAACACCGGGGTGGGTTTGGGTTCCCAAAGTGCCAGTTTGGGTTTGGAAAGAGGGATCTTGGGGGCTGGAAAAGCAGCTTTCTGGGATTGAAAATAAGACTTTTGGGATTCCAAAAAGAGGCTTTGGGAGTTTGGAAAGAAGATTTTTTTTACTTCGGAAAGAGACTTTTTGGGTTTGGAAAGAGGCTTTTTTGTGTTTAGAGCTGATTTTGGGTTCAGAAAGAGGCCTTTTTGGGCTGGGAGCACCCTTTAATGGCTCCTGGGTGTGGGGTGGGTCATAGCAGCCTCCCCTCGGGGAGCAGAAATGCAGCGTCCCCGGAGCCTGCAGAGTTTTGGGGGCTGTTCCTCATCCAATCCTGGTGGGATCCTTTATTTTTTAGGTGCTGGGCTGAATTCCAGCTGAGCTTGGCCTCTCTTGCCCTTCCCTCCGGGAATTTCGGCTGCCTGTGGGTGCAGGGGGTGGGTTCATCCATCACCAGGACTCTTTTGTCCCCCCATCCCCCCTCTTTTTTTATTTATAGGCATCTCATGGGGGCTGGAAAACCCAAAATGCTGTGGGGTTACGTAACACCTCGTGTGCCAAAAGAGCCTGGGAAGGTGGGAATTGCTTCACCCACTGGGGAAAAAGGAACTGCTGGGGGAGTGGGAAGCTCCTCAAGGAGCAGGGAGCAGCTGGAACGCTGTGAGGAGGGATTTTGGGGAGGTTTGTGCCAATTGGGGGCACATCGTGGGGTGGGGTTGGCTCTCCCCAAGTGTGGGGGATCCATCTGGATCCGTCCCCAGTAAGGCAGGAGGAAGGGATGGGGTAGCAAAGCAGGAGAGGGGGAGTTTTTTGCTGGAAAAGTGAGGGATTTGGGGGTTTTTGAAGAGCAGAGCAGCAGAGCTGTGCTGGGAGGTGACAACAGGACTGGTGTGTCCACAAATCCGAGGCCACCAAGGGCAGGATCTTCTCCCTCCTTTTATGAACCCAAGAGAAATGGAGCTGGAGCGTGGCAGGGATGGGGGTCCTGCAGGCCCAGCATGCTCAGGGAATGGGATTTGGGCTCTCTGGGGTTTGGGGGTTCAGTTTTTTCCGAGCCAAGCCCTGGGCAGATCCTGAGGGAGCTGGAGCACTGAGTCCTGACACCTCCATCCCACGGACAGGGTTGCAGAGAGCAGGGAATGGGAAGGTTTCCAGGCTTGGAAAAGTTCTGTGCACCCACTGGGGGCTGCAGTTTGTTATCCAGAGATGAGGGATCCATGGGCTTGATCCCAAGTGGAGCATTAATGCATTAGCAACCCTCCTAACGGGAATTCCCACTAGGAATGTGTCCAGCACCCTGTGGGATCCAGCAGCGCTTCCCATCCCACCTGCACCCCCATCCCTGCCAAGCCCAAACTCCCCCTCATTCCATGTTCCCATGCACTTTGCAGGTATTCCTTGGACTTTTGGGGCCTTCCCACCCCAACCCTCCATGGGATTTCTGTCCCTCCCTGGGGGGTTTTGTGCAGACCCCGTTTATCGATGGCCTTTCCCTGCCTCGTCAATCAGCGCCGGGCTAATTAGGGAATTAATGCTCCATGGATCCGTAAAAAAACACCCCAAACCTGAAACAATTTCAAGCAGAGGAATTAATCTGGCAAATGTCTGACTCGAGCACTCCATCCCCACTTTCCCTTCCCCGGGCAGAGCCGAGGGGGGCTGAGAAGCCTCACAGGAATTTCCTGTTAATCAACCTTGTTTTGGGAAGAGCTCAGGGGATGTTCAAGGGCAGGGATGGAGATGAGGCCAAATTACTCCTGGGGGTGACTCTGGGGACTCCAGAGGGGGAGGGCAGCAAGGAGGGGCTGGAGTTCCCGAATTCCTGGATTGCATGGAAATGTATCCAGGGCAGAGGGGGAGAAACTCTGGGAGACGCTTCCAACCCTGGTGTACCCGAGTGTTGATGATGCTGGTGCAGCACCCAGGTTAAAGCTGGGTGTTACTGGGATCGAGGAATCTCTCCCAGGGAGCGGGGATTGGGCTGTGAGGGATGCAGAGGGTGGAGTGAAACTGGAACAGCAAAGAGGAGGATAAATTAGGGAAAGAAAAGGTCAAAGTTGGTGCTGCTCGGGCTGAGCATAAAAACCTCACTGCGTGGAGTGCGTGGGATGATGTTTTGGGGGGCAAGGGGGACAGGGAGCGTCCTTGCACCCCCACTTTTCCAGGGAATGTGCCCCCCATCCGGCTTTCCCTCTGCTGCTGATGGTTTGCTGGCACAGAGCTGGGTTGCAGGGGGAGCCATCCTGAGTCACGGGCAGCTCATGGAGTGCTGGGGGACATGGGCTGTGTGGGGGAGAGCAGCTAAATCCGCCTGGGAATGACTCACAGCACGAGGGATTTGCTCAGCACCTCGGAGAAGTTTCCAAAGCTCCAGAGGAGGAGGAAGGTGCCGGTGGCCTCCAAAGGGATGGATTCGGGCTGGCTGTGCTTCCAACCCCGTGGAGAGCTGGGGAGTCTGGGGGTTGGTTTCTCTGTTTGGGATATTTTTTCGGGTTGTTTGACTTAATTGTGACGTTTCTCAGAGGTGGAAACAGGCCCTGAACTGAGCAGTGACCACAACCCTCAGCATCAACCCCAATTCCCCCCAGGCACTGCAACCCCTGGCTTAGGGGAGTTCCCAGCTCCTTTCCCTTAATGTCCTTTCCCTTATTGCACAGTGAAATGTGCCGTTGGATATTATGGGTGCAATTATTGCCAGATGAAATATTATTGCAGCGGGAATTGGGTGGTAAAACAGCAGCTCAGCCCTCCCAGGGGGTGGGGGGAGCTCCAGCCCTGGGAACAGCCAAGGCCAGCTGGGATGGGCCTCCAAACAACCTGATGGCATCCAAGATGTCCCTGATGGTTGCAGAGGGCTGGACTGGATGACCTTTAAAGGTCCCTTCCAGCCCAAATTATTCTGGGATCTCTGGTTTTATGACCTGTCTCGGCCGGTCAAGATGAGAAATGGGAAGTCTGAAGCAGCACTCGGGGAGGGAGGAATTTCTGCTGGATATCTGGATTTTCCTGGCAGTGCTGGTGCCCAGCCCTGCCCTCTCCCAGGGGAGGAAAGGAGCAGTTTTCCAACAACAAGGAAAACAGGACGCTTTTGTGCCCGGCCCTTTCTTTTCCTTGGCTGCTGGAGGATTTACCAATTAAACGGTTGTTTAAGGGCTCTAAACCCACTAATCAGATCTGCCAAAAGCCTTAATGAGAGCTTTTCACTTCCCTTCCTTTTTGTTTTATTATTTTTTTTTTTTTGGCACGTTTAAAGGTTCATTAAAGATTTACAAAGGATGGCAAGCAGTTTCTCAAGCCACGTTGCTGTCCCCAAAATAATTGTACCAGTGGCTGCTGCCCAGCCTTTGCCACCACCACCCACTAACCCTCCCACTGCCGTACTGGTGGGAACTGGGGAGGGGTGGCTTTTCCCTGGGGAGCATTTTGTCTCTCCCCCCTTTGGTTCTCCCTGGTTTTAAGTCCATTTTGGGCTTCTTCCCCTCTTTTTTTTTCTTGGCTCTTGTGCAGAGGTCGCGGCGAACCCTGAGGAAAAGGGTGCTTTGGAGCACCTTGGGTTGGCTCCATCCTTGACCTCCAGATTCCTCCTGGGTTTTTCCTGCTCTCCTTCCAGCTCCTCTCGCTGCTTCCAAGCCTGGAAGCTGAACCTCTCCCCAAAGAGCACGAGCCCTCCGAGGGGAGCAGATGGCTGAGCAGGAGAGTCGTGGGCAGGAGGGTGCGAATGATCCCGGGGGTCTTCGCGACACCCGTTCCATCAGGGTCGTGCTGCTGGGGCAGTGCATCCCCCAGCTCGCCTTGCTGAGGGTCCTTCCCCTCAACCACCCGGGTTTTGGGGTATTTAAGGAACATTTTGTGCTTTTAAAAGCACCAGCAAGACATCAAAGCTCCACCGAAGGGTTTTGTGGCATCACCCCGCGACTCCTCTGGAGAGGCTGCTCCAAACAGAGCCCTCCCCCCCATCCGTGGGCAGTGCTGCAATGAGATCTTTTCCCTCAGCTGGAACAAACCTGCACATTTGAGGATGGCAGAGCTTCTCCTGGGACTGCAGTTCCATGTTTTGACCAGCTGTAATTGCCGGGTGTCACCGCGCGCTGTTGTGTCATCCGAGCGCGGGGGCGTTGCCGAGATCTCGGGAAAATAACGCTTTCCAGTGGGGCTTTGGCTTCTAAAAGTTGGGTTTCTTTGCAGCAAGAGGGGATTTGCCTGCGAGTTGCTGAAAGAAACCCTTGCTTTTCCACCTGCTGCCAACCGAGCCCAGATAGATTTTAATATCGAGGGGCAAAACCTGTAAGAACAGGGACAAAAATGCCTCCCAGAGACTTCCCAGTGACAAAACTTGCCCAGCCCTCTTCAGAGCTTCAACTCTGCTCCGGGATGAGCCTCTTGCACATTTAATTCTCTCTCCACAGATCCCTGGGCGGCTTAAGATGCTTTAATAGGAGCGGCAGAGGCTGGTGGTGACACGTGTAATTAAGCCTTGCAGAACACCCTTCACCAGCAGAGATCAAAGCAATTTGCAAACTAAATGTGCGTCATTATCTCCACTTTACAGGGGAAACTGAGGCTTAGACAGGGGAAATCTCCCAGCAGACAAAGGCTGGCAGGAAGGGAGGGAGAACAGGATTCCCAAATCCTTCTCGTGCTGACGAGGTGAAAGCGCCGAGCGCTAAAATTGCCGGAGAACGTTCGGTGGCCTGCGAGGGATGGAGGCTCCAACGGGGGGATAACTCAGCTTGAAGGAGCTGGATTGAGATGCAAACAGATTTCCCCCACAAAAAAACGACAGCTTGAAGCTCGACTCACTGCGTGGGAAGGTATTTGAAGGAGAAAAGGCAGAATTCCCGCGTGTGTCGTTCCGAGGAGCCTCGTCCTGAGGGAGCAAACTCGCCCTGTCTCCGGGTCTCGGGCTGCCCCTTGGGGTGACCCAACCTGTTTGCATCCCATGGGCTCTACCTTGTCCCAAAATGGCACCTCCAGAGACCACATCTGAGAGAAGGCAGGGAAATAACACGGATGGGGAGGCCCTGGCACAGGTTTCCCAGCAAAACTGCAGCTGCCCCATCCCTGGGAATGCCCAAGGCCGGGTTGGAGCAACCTGGGCTAGTGGGAGGTGGAGGGAGCTGGAGCTGGATAAGCTTTAAGGTCCTTTCCAAGCCAAACCATTCTGGGATTCTAAAAAAATGTAGGATTCATCAACGTGTTGGCCTCTCCACATCCTTCCATGACCACGTTGGCCAAATAAAAATGGATCAAGGCAGAGCTGTCCCAGTTTCTTGTTCTCCTGACAATCTCTTTTGCTCTCACCCCTCGTTGGGCAGAGCTGGAGGCTCCCCTTGCACACCCAAAGCTCTTTGTTTCCCCAAGCCCTCCTCACAGTCCCCCCACATTTCCTTCCCCGTAATTAAATTTCCCTTCCCAATCACCAAAAAAAAAAAAAAAAAGCCTCCTGACAACCAGTGAAAAATAATTAGCAGCACATTGTGTCATTAAACACTAGACTTTAATTAAATTGCATCGAGATAACTGCCTCTAACGACTGGAAGTCTGGAGCTTCGAGACAGCCAAGCACTCACAGAGTGGAGAAAAAGACCTCATAAAATAGACACGAGTTGAGTCCTTTCCTCTGGCTGGTGAAGCACCTGCCTAAGTAGGGCATCACAGCTCATCTTCCACCTAAAAATAGCTCATTCCTCCTCTTCCTCCCCTGCTTCCCATGTGTGTGGAGCTAACAGACGTTTGTGGGTTTGGGTTTCATCCTGGGAGAAGAGGCCGCTCTTCTCACGTTGTCTCCCCGTGCTTGGCAACCTCTTTTTGGTCTTTGTGCCTTGGAAGAGATGTTTCCCTCGGGATGTGGAGTGGCTGGGCCTGGACCAACCCTGAGATCAACTTGCTGGAGGTCACCCATGAGCTGTGGCAGCGTCATGTGCCGGTGGAGGCTCGTTCGGGGATGCTTTGGTGGGATGAGCCCAGGGAGAGCTCCTCGTCTAGGCCACCATGTCCTGTTGTTCCTGACAGATTTGAATGTCTGTGAGGGGCTGGAACTCAAACACACCCATTTTCGAGGTCATTTTTGGGTGTACCCGTGTCTCCAAGCTCATTTCCAGGCACGTGGTGGCTTTGCTACCTCCTGAAGTCTCTGCTTGGTGTATATGGGTTGGGTTCACACCACTCATGAACTTCTCGGGGTGTCTGTACACGTTTAATGGGTGAAAAGGTGGCAGATGGATTAGTAAGAAGGTGGACAAGGGGCTCCAAGGTTTGCACCTGCTCTGGGAGCTGAACAGGGGTCTGTTTTTGTGGTGCCATCTCCCTGCCCTCGATGCAGTCGCAGTCCCCCCGTCCTGGCCCACCCTGGCATTTCACACTGACTTCCCCCGCCCTGGGCACAGCGCAGGAACCTTCTTCCACATAAAAATTTAATTAGTACTTTCTCGCATCTCGCTGCCAGACCTATAAAAAGAGGCTTATCAGGAGCGATAAGCTCCGGGAATCGCTCCGGAGCTCATGCACCGAGCCGGAATGAGAAGGGGCAGCTCCTTTCATGGCCTTTTTCCAACCGCCTTCTCCTGGCAGTGTTACAGCCAAGCACTTTGATGCAAATTCCCAAGGTTTTGGGGTTGGGTTGAGGGTTTTTTTTCCCCTTTTATACGAAGTAAATATCATTAAAATTCAGCTGCTCGTCTCTTGCTTTTCTCTCCGTCCTTCATCCTCACCTCTTCCAGCTGGAGGAACATTCCCCTTTCCTCGCTTCTTCAGCTGGAAATTCTCTGGGGAGAAGGTTTGCTTTGAAGGGATCCCACTGCTGGTGTGAAGGAGCAGAAACAACCCGGGTCAGATGTTGCCTTTGACTCTTTGCTCGTCGTCGATGTTGCAGCATCCCCCGAAGGTGCCCCTTGGAGAGCAGACGTCTTCCCGAATCTCCAAAGGGCTCATAAACAGGGAAGGCAAAAGGAACACGAGTAGCTCCTCGCTAAGAGTCAGTTTTCTGCCAATTCCTCAAGGTCCTTTTCCTGCTCATCAAACTGCCCGTTACAGCCCGAGGTCGCGTCTCCAAAGGAGCCAGGCGTGTGCCAGGCAGGGCTGCGGATGTGCCCGGAATTGAGGAGAAGGTGCTCGCTGTACAACTGCTCTGGGAGCGCGAGGTCTCCTCTGAAAGGCTCGAAAAACACCTTAAAAGGCAGAATTTTCTCCTGCAAAGCTGCTGGGCTCGCTCCCCCTCTTGGCTTTTCCCCAGGTGAGCCGGGTCCTGCTCTTTCCCTTTCGCTTCCTGGTCGGCCTTGGCTTTGATTTATGAGTGCTGGGTTTGCTCCAAAGCACGAGGAACGTGGTGCTCCAGCTCCCCTTTCACCGAGGGGCCAGGGGAGGACTGAAAGCCCCCAAATTATTGTTCATTATATTTGGTGGTTTTTGAGACGACTTTTATGAAAATTGACATAAATGCTGCCTGTTCCTCTGGTCGTAGGGGAGGTGAACAGGACCTGGCTGCTCTTCTGCATTAGTTAAGGTCAATTCCATACATTTTCACTCCCAAAATTTGGCTGCCAACAGCCTGAGCTGTGCAGCCAATCCAGCAAACCCCTCCTGCCTTGACAGATCCATCATTCCTGGAAAAGTCTGGCTCATTTTCAAGGTCATTTTCAGGCTCCTCAATGCGTGTGATGCAAAATGTGGCTTCTCCCCCAAAGCACGGATGTGTTCCCATCCCCATGGAAGAGTCGCTGCTTCCATGATTTTCTAGAGGATTTGGGGGCTTGGGAGGGATTTATTCCCATGGGAGGGGTTTGCACTGCCTTGGGGGGAGCATTCTCTGACCCAAATCCAGTGATTTAAAGGGCGAAACCACTGAGCATCGTCGCTATTTTCAGTGTGGGATGGAATGACCCTGTAAAGTGCTGGTCTGCCTTCAAATCTGAGCTGTCCTCCCACTCCTGCCCTCTGTAGGGCTGCCAATTTTCCTTGGCTTTGGGAGGGTTTGGGTGAAAAACAGGGAAAAACTCCGCTGTGCTCAAGAGCATCGAGCGACTAAAGACACCAAGTGTCGTGGTTTTGCCCACCAGCCCATCCCTGGGGCTGAGGATGGTTTTGTCCAGGTGATTTCCGGACAAAAAGGCCAATCAAAAGTCCAGTGACACCTTTGCTAATTACATCTTTAAGAAAACGGAAGAGAAGACTTGTTGTGCAGTTAAAATTAGGAGCAGCAGCCATGTAGGGGAGCAGCGTGCCCGAGCAGGGCCAGGCTCTCTCCTCCTCCAGCTTAGGCCAGGGAGGGGGGGGCAGGTGTAGCACTGAAGCCCTCCCTTTCTCTCTAGTAAGAGAATGAAGAAAAAAAAGGTTTAAAAGACTGACTACTTGGACAGAAACCGCTGTGGAAGAATTCCAGCCGAGAGATAACGGAGCTTCCAAGGTGGAAGTTAGCAGCCAGAGGAGAGAGAAAAAAAAATCGAAGGGGAGAGAGCTGTTTCTTCCCTTTTCGCTCTCTCTCTCCAGCAGGGAAAAGACTGAAAAGTAATCCCTGCTACTTGTAAAAGTTTATTGGGGTGAAGAGACCCCCATGCGGCTCACAGAGGAGCTTGTGTAGATGTACCGAAGAGAATCGAGACTTCATGAGAAAGACTGAGATAAGGCAGGGACCTGTTGAAGATTTGTAACTCTGAATAACCCTGAGAGCAGAATGGCTTGAGTAAGCTTGGGATCCGTGTGTGTGTGGATCCATACTGCTGGTGAAGATTTTGTGACCCTTGAAGGGAACGATGCTTATGTCAGAGCAAGGATGGCTCGGATAATCTTGGGATCTCAGTGAGAGATCCTTGCTGCTGGCACTAGAGATTCTGTGACCCTGAGGGAGATCCATGCTGGAGCAATGACGGCTCAGGTGGGATACTGGGATCTGTGTGTGTGTGTATCCATACTGCTGCTGAAGATTTTGTGACCTTAAGAAAACCTCACGCTGGAGCGAGGCAGCCCATGTGAGATGTTGGGATCCGTGTGTGTGGATCCGTGCTAGACCCATGCCGAGAAGTCTATCAAGGACAGTTTCTCCCATGGGGAGGGACCTCCATAGGGAAACAGGGGTGAACTCTTAAGTCATTATCCCCTGTGACCCCATGGTGAAGATCCATAGTAAGCAAGTGTCCCCTTGCAAGCCCATGGAAGGAAGACCCTTCAGGACCTGGGTAACCCCCAGCCTTTGGTCTTAGCCCAGGAGGGGGGCAGGCCCAGCCTTGGAGGCCAACAGAGAACGAGAGAAAGAGATGAAAAAGTTCCAGCTGCAACAATAATGCTGCAGAATTACTGGAAAAAGAAAGCTGGAACTCTGAAAATGGAAAATGAAACTACTTCTCCTCCTTGGACTGGTATAAAGGTGGGAGGAGTATTTCTATAAATACGTAGCACTTTAGCTTAAGTAGAAATTGTTGTAGATAATGTTCTTGAGTTTTTAACTTATTAGTAGTTTTTATTTTACTAATAATAAATATTCATATTATTTTCCCCAAATCATGTCTCTTTTGTCTGCATAAACCTTCTCTCAACTAGTAGTAATTGTGGGGGGGGGGGTGAAAGCAAATTGACCCAGAGCAAAACCACGACACCAAGGCACTTCCCTGCCTGTTTGCACCTTGAGGTTTGCTTGAGTGTTGTGTTTATTTTGGCTGGTCTGGGGGGAAAAAAATAGGGATTTATTCCTTGTGGGAAGCATTTGTAAAGTCTGCCTGTCTGGGAAAAACTCGTGTCTGAAGAGCAGTGGGCAAAGATTGGAGTTCTTTATTCAAGAGCAGAGCCTGGGAGGGAGAATATTACGGGCCTGGGAAATGCAGGAGAGGGTAGAGATGGGAAATCAGGTGCTGATGGTCCTGGCAGGGGAGTCAGAGCCTGAGAAACGCTGCAAAGACCCAGCAGGGAGAAACTGCCTTGATAAAGAGCAAGTCCCACACGTTTGGTCCATAATGAGATTATCTATCGTGGATTGAGCTGTTTTCCAGCTCCCTCAGATCTGTGCCAGTGGGTGCTTCGGTGCAACGTATTGGATTTGTTTTCCAAGGAGAAAAGCTTCCCTGTCACCATCAGATGCGTTTTCCCCTCTATTTCCATGCAAACTTCCAGCTCTGCTCTATTCAGCTCTTCCCCAGGTACGTGCTGGGGGCCGGATTTAATACTTAACTACAGCCTGTGCACGTCCCTCACCTGCCCGAGGAGATGCAGGGAGAGATTTGCATATTTATTAAATATCTTTTAGCAGATCCACAACCCACGTGTCCCTCCCGATGTCGGGAGGGGGAAAACCCAGTGCAGAGGAGGCATTAAAAAATATTGCAGTTCAAACACACAGAGGTGCTGGAGGAGCCTGCAGCTTGATTTTCTCTGTTATTTCCCTCTTTCTGCTCAACCTCGAGCAGTGAAACCGTCCCCCAGGAGCCGTCTGGAGCCAGAGCCGGCGGAGCCGAGCGCTGCGGAACACGCTGTGGGTCGGCCTTTGGAGCTCCAAACACCTGTGCCAGGCTCCAGATGTGGTGTTTAAAACAGCCTTGATGAAGGAAGAGGGCACCTGAGGGGATGGCATGGGAGTGGGACTGATCCTGCTGGATTGTCCACAGCTGCCACACCGATGTTCTCCATCCCAGCTCATCCTCCAGCTGCTCCCGGGCGAAGGGGATGGGCAGGCCCTGGGGTGGGAGAGATGGGTTGGTCTGGACAGTTCCCATCTCCTGGTGCAGATGAACCGCTGGGTGCTCCTGGCTTTGCTCCATACTCTTCTGTTCTCAGCTTTGCTCCAGCCTTGAGACCCCACAATTCGTCCCGTGAGGTACCGGCGGGTCCAAGGCAGGGCTGTGGGGCAGTTGTTTTAACCCATTTTCCCTAAGGAATGCCATTTTTAGAGACTGTTTCCAATCCTTTCTTGTGCCCCAAACCTGAAGTTTGGGCCTAGCCTGGTTGCTCATCTCAGTCCCCCCATTTTCAGGCTTCTGAGCTTTCCCTCACCCTTCTCTTCCCTCTGGGGAAACTCACACTGAGGTGATGCCACAGCTCCCATCACGAGCTCGTCTTCCTCGCCTGGATGTGGAGGAACTGACCTACATGTCTGTGATTTGGGTCAAAGCCGAGGTTTTTTTTTGCTCTCCTGCTTCAGCAGCACTCACTGACCCGGCTGCTGAGAGCACTTGCATAATTCACCTTTTTTTTTTTTTTTTTCCCAAGACTGAAAGCAAATATGGGGATAAAAAACCCACACAAACAAGCAAATCCCATTTACACCTTCGGGAAGGAGCCTGAAACACGTGGAAACAAATGGAAAACTCGGCTGGAAACTTCCCAGGTGCCCACATTTTGCTCGTGTTGTCTGTCCCCTGGATTCCTTGCCGGGTGATGGACAGTGGCTGCACGTCGGGCTGTGGAGCAGAAAACACTCGCTCTCTTCCGAGCTGGATGGATGTTCCCCGCTCCACAAAACATTTGATGTGCCCAAGGTGATGCAGACATTATAAAAGCTCCCTGGACAACACGTGAAAAATTTATAGTTGCTTCAAAGCCGGAGATTTATGGGCTGGGGAGGCAGAGCTGAGTGAAAGGGAAGTGGAGATAGGGACGCTGGAGGCGAGGAGGAGGAGGAGGAGGAAGGGCAGGATGATGTCCGGTACAGGTTTGTAGGATGATGTCCAGTACAGGTTTGTCCCGGCGTTTGAATGCAGAGGGTGACTTGGAGCACAGGGATTACGGTGAATTTGGGGTGAAAATGTGATTTTTTTCGCCCCGGACTGAGCGACGGGATCCATCCCTTTGGGCAGGGGGATGTTCTGCCAAGGGAAGCAAAGCCGGAGCGCGGGATGGGGGGAGGATTCGGGAGGCAGGGCTGAGATGTGAAGGAGGTGACAGCTGTGAGAGGCTGGGTGAGATCGCTCTCGCAGGGGTGTAAACAGGGGGGGCTGCCCCGCTGGCACCTCTGTCCCCCCAGCCCTGGGCTCCCTCTGCTCCCGCGCAGGGGGGTGGGATGTGTGGAAGAGCCGCTCGCTCCGGTGCCAGAATCGCCGTGGGACAAACGCCCGCCCTGGAAATCCCGCTGCAAACCGAGCGGGGATGGATTCGCCTTGGACAGGGAGGGGGCGGTGAGAGCCACCCCCTCTCCCTGCTCCTGCCGTGCCAGGGAGACGGGCGAGGGCTGCAGGGGACCTGTCTCCTCACATTTGGCTGGGCCCCGCTGAGCCCTGCCTTGGCTCTTCCCAAGGTTTTAGGGCACGCGTGGAGGTCGAGAGGGGATGAAGAGCTCTGAAAAGGCTCCTCTGCTCCATCAGCGTCTGCCCCTGAGCCCTGCCTGGGGGAAAAGCACCGTCCGGGGCAGGAACATCCCCCACCCCCGGGACACCGGGACAGGAACACCCCATACCCCGGGACACCGGGACAGGAACACACCCCACCCTCGGGACACCGGGACAGGAACATCCCCCACCCCCGGGACACGACACTGCATTTAGTCCTTGTCCTCAAAAAGATTGAGGCACCGTCCCGTTCCATATGGAAGCACCCGGGATGGGCCCTGGATCAACCTCCCAAATGCACAGCAAGGCAGCAAACACAGCAAAGCCCCGAGAGCCCCCGGGAAGTGAACGCTGGTGATGGAAATCAGCGAATAAACACCAGGGATCTCCGGGGGAGGCTCTCCTGACCCTGGCATTGCCTTCACCTGAAAGGAAAAAGGGTCTGTAAAACACTGGGAAAAACAGGCAGCAGGAAGGGAGGCAGTGAGATGGGAGGGAGGTCTGGGCACCCCCCGAGTCATCACTCGCTCAGTTTGCCAAGCAAGAGACGCTCCCAAAGACGTATTTCAGCAAAATATCCTAAAATCCCGATGGTTTGGGCCCCCTGCAGCATCCCCGAGCTGCTGGAGAGTTCCCCCTGTCCGTCTGATGGATGTGTGTGCCCACCTGCTGCTGCTGCCCCCCTTGGAAACACATTGCATGGGTTGGATTTGGGCTGGGAAGATTCTTTGGAGGCTTTTCCCGCATTGTGGAGCAGCAGCCAGGATTTTCTGGCTTCCCACTGCAAGTCCCCCTTGTGAAAGGGGCCCTGACCCGTCAAGATGAGGAGATTTATCTGTTTTTAACAGCTGCCCAGTGCCAGCCCTGCAGAGCCAGGCTGGGGCTTTGGGAATGCTTAGGACCCCTCATCCCTCCTCTCCATGAATCTCCATTCCAAAGGATGCTGAAACCATGCCCTGGTCCCCAAACTTGATCTTTTATCCCCAAATAGCTCCATGTCAGCATTCAAACCCTTCTTCCAAGCACAAACCAACCCCCTGGACCCATCCAAGGGCATTCTGCTCTCCTGGAGCCCCCAGAGCACAGGGAGGATAAATTGCAGTTATTCCTCAGCTCCCAAATGAAGATATCCACGTTTAAATCCCAAATCCACCTTTCTCACCAGGGCAGCAGCTTTGAGGCTCAGCTCTTTGACTCCTCTTTCTTGCCCATCACTCCCCGGGCCTTCTTGGGAACGGAAAATATTATTTACCCCTTTTCCTGCTCTTTTTCTGGGCTCCAGCAGAGAACAGGAGCAGTGCCCAGCAGTAACTCCACCAAAAATTCCCATGGGAAGCTTCAGCAGCTCCGACCCAGCTCCAGCTCCATCCTTTACCCTCTCAATTACACAGCAATGCATGTTAAAATCACAAATTTATTTATAGCCTCTATTTTTGCCTCTCATCCACCGTAACAAATTCAGCTCCACGAGGCAGGTTTGTTGTGGCCTTATGGAAATCAGCGGGAGCAACGGGGTCTTTATTCCCAGGCCTGGCATTTGTCTCCCTGGATGTTTAACATGGACACTCGGGATTTGTTCCAGTCGCTGGTGACAAGCTCAGCTCAGGGACAGGGGGGAATTCCCTCCCTCCCCTCCCTCCCTGGGTTGGTTGTTGCTGGTGGATCCCGGTGTTTGGTCACCAGGGAATGTCTCATCACAACCCCCCATCTCTGGTTTGCTGGGGGGTGCTTTGTTGCAAACCCAGCATTTGTTCCAGGAGAGATATTTTGTTCCAAATTCCCTGGAATTCGGTTAAGGAGAGATTTTCCATCACAATCCCTCCTCCAGTTCACCAAGATGATGCTCCATCGACCACCCCCCCCCGTTATTTGTTTGCAGGGGGGCTGAACTCCCTGGAATTGGTTCAAGTAGAGATGCTCTGTTCCAAATTCCCTGGAATTTGTTCAAGGAGAGATGCTCTGTTCCAAAATTCCCAGTCTTTGTTCACTCAGGTGATGCTCCACCACAAACCTCCCATCATTCCTTCAAGGAATGTTCCATCCAACCTCCTCCTCCCACCCCATCTTTTCTTTGACTCATTGCAAACCCCCAGTTTTTGATTGCAGGGAGGGATTCTTTGTTACAGATTCCCTGTTATTTTTTGGGGAGAGGATTCTCCCTGCAACCCCCTCCGTTATTCCTTCCACGGAGGGGCTGCTCTGCTGCAACCCCCTCAGGATTTGGTGTGGGGGGGTCCCCACTGCAGCCCCCCAGGGTGATGCTCCATCACAACCCCCCCATTATTTGTCCAAGTAGAGACCCCCCACTCGAGCCCTGCTATTTCTTTGGTGAGGGGTGGCCTGTCCCCAATCCCCTGTTCCTTGTTCAGGGACAGATGTTGTTCCCAATTCCCTATTATTTTTCCAGCAGAGGGAATTTCCTTTGCCAACTCCCTGGGAGTTTTTTTCTGGGGTGATGCTTTGTTGCAGCTCCCCCTTTGTGTTCCCCACGGTGATGCTCTGGTGCCATCCCACATTATTTGTTCACTGGAGGATCCCACGGGATCCCTGAGGTTGGAAAAGCCCTCCCAGCCCATGGATCCCCCCTGTGTCCCATCCCCACCTTGTCCCCAGCCCAGAGCACTGAGTGCCACGGCCAGGCCTTCCCTGGGCACCTCCAGGGCTGGGGACTCCAAACCCCCCTGGCAGCCCCTGCCAAGCCTGACCACCCTTTCCAGGGAGAAATTCCTGCTGATGTCCCACTTGCCCCTCCCCTGGCACAGTTTGAGGCCGTTCCCTCTCCTCCTGTCCCTGTTCCCTGGGAGCAGAGCCCGACCCCCCCCGGCTCCCCCCTCCTGTCAGGGATTGCAGAGCCAGAAGGTCCCCCCTGAGCCTCCTTTTCTCCAGGCTGAGCCCCCCCAGCTCCCTCAGCCCCTCCTGCTGCTCCAGCCCCTTCCCAGCTCCGTTCCCTTCCCTGCACACGCTCCAGCCCCTCCGTGTCCTCCCTGTCCCTCAGGTGATGCTCAGGAATGTGCAGGGATCCACCCCAGCTCTTTTCCCCAAAGCTTTTGGGGTGCTTTTCCCCCAACCAAAGGTGCTGCTCCTGGTTGGGTCACTGCAAGGAAAACCCACCTGGTGCTGAAAGAGGGCTCATCCCAAAGTTTCCAGGGATGGAAAGGGGTGGAGACGAAGGGTTGAACACAGTGACACTTGGGACATCCATTTGAGATGCCCCAAACCCCTCCTGGTTTGATCCCCCATCCCCTCACCCCAAACAGGAGGGGTAACGGGGACCATTTGATCCTTTTTAGAGCAATTCCCTATTTTTCTCCTCATCCCATGGCAGGAAAAGCTCAAGTGAGTGTTCAGCAACTCCAGCACCAGGGAAAGATCCTAAAATTGTTGTTCCATGGGTTTTTAACCCATTTTCAAGTCCAGGGGATCCCAGCTGGGCATTAGTGGGATTTTTCAAACTGGGAATTTAGGGGGGAAAGGGCAAAAAAAAAGGAGCATTTTTGTCTGTATCCAGAATTATTTGGTGGCACTTGGTGTGGAGAACATGAGGATGGATGAACTCCCACCAGCCTAAGTGAGGAAAAAAAAAAAATCCACGAGGCTGATGCTGAGCAGGTTTTTGAGGCTGTTTTACCCATTTATTTGCAAACAGCATCATTTTGGTGCAAAAAATAGGGCTTGGGAGAGGCTGGAGAAGGGTATTTTCCACCCCCTCTGCAGGATGTGTGGGGAGGGAGGTGGGAGAAAGGGCGTCTGCAAGTCTTAATCTTATTTATATCCAACCCCGTGGTTGTCATCAGCCTGTTTATGCAGCTGCAGAGACGTCCTCGGCATCTGAGGTGTTCGTGTTTATAAAGATCTATCTGGGCTCTTTTTTATTGTTCAGCTCCTGGGAGGGTTGGCTGAGCCCCGGGAGATGTTCCTGGAGGGGTCTGGAGGGTCTGGGGGCTGCTCTGAGCTTGTTCTGGGCTTGAAAAAGCAAAATATTTCACCTGCTGGTCGGGCTTAAAGGGATTTTTTTCCCCCCTTTCCAACTTGGAGGTGCTGGAGGAGCATCAGGAGCCTCCAGCAAAGCCCGGCCCTCCAGGACAGCAAATCATTTGGGGGCTCAGTTTGGGGGGGATGGAAAGAAAATACTCAGTTCTCTGGCAAATCACGGGTTTGGGGGGGGAAATATGAGTTGCTGGGATGTTTGGTCTGAAATGGTTCAGTTTGGGGGTTTATTTGGTCTGAAATGGTTCAGTTTGGGGGTTTATTTGGTCTGAAATGGTTCAGTTTTGAGGGGTTTATTTGGTCTGAAACGGTTCAGTTTGGGGGTTTATTTGGTCTGAAATGGTTCAGTTTTGAGGGGTTTATTTGGTCTGAAATGGTTCAGTTTGGGGTTTTTTTGAGGTGGAAGGAAGGGATTTGTGTAATAAAACGTTCTTTCAGCTGAGCAACCAAAACCCTCCGTTTGCAGGAGGGAAAGGCCACGCTAATCCTTCCGAAATACTCCAAAAAAATGTGACATTCAACCCCCAAACCTTTCCCTGAGTGACTTACAGGCCTGAAATGCTGCAGAGCTTTCAAAAATGAGGGGGTTCCACTCCCCTAGACCTTAATTTTTTGGGGGTAAAAGCAAAATCCAGCCTCAATATTCACTCAGGAGCTCGAGGAGAGGATGAGGGGGAACATTTCAAGACATATTCCCAATTTTGCCCGTATAAAAGGGATGTTTCTCCCTCTTGTGTGCTCATATATTTAGTTACAGGCTCCTATTTTTGAGGCTTAGATGAATGAAATAGGGATTTTTTTAAAACATATTCACCACAGGCTTGGATTTATAATGATTATTCTAAATAATAATGGGATAATTCTGGCCCTAAACACCATCCCTGGGAATTAATCAGCACTTGGAGGAGCTGAGGCAAGAGGCTGCGTGAATAATACCTTAATTTGGGGAGATTTGGGGATAAAAGCCCATTTTTTTGCACATTTAGGCCACGGGTTTGGGGGCTCTGGGGTTTGTTTCTGCCCTTCTGGGGTGTGTTAATTGTGCTTCATTAATTACAGTGCAGATAATGTGAAAAGCCCGTTGATATCTCGACGATCCTCGTGGTTTTCCACCCCTTGGCTCGTCAAGGAAAGAGAAAAGCACCGGGAAAAATGGCTTTAATTCCCTCCTGCCTCCCAAGAGCTCGGATATTCCATGTTATCCATCCACAGTGGGCTCAGTCAGGGACCTCCAACGCTCCCTGATCCACCAAAAATCACTGGAATGGGATGTTTTAACAAGGGAAACGATGCTTGGTGGGAACTCCAGGAAAGCTGCGTTTTGGGAAGGGGGTGCTTTCATTTCTCCTTCATAAAATGGGTTCTGTTGTGGAAAATCAAGTGGGAAGAGCCAGACCTGGATGGTGGAGGGGAAAGTCTGGGGTCAAACCCGACCTGTGGGGTCATCCCGTGGGACGGGGTTGGGGTTTTGAGTCCTGGTGTCCCTGTTTTTCATGGAAAACTGCCTGTGAGGAGAGAAACAAGACCTGCAGTCAGACACCCGCCATTTGAATTCGTTTCCCATCCCTCAGATTTCGAGCCGTGGAGGGATGAGCTGGGATTTGGGAATGTGGGAGACGGTTTTCCATGGGGTAATTAGCCAAGGATAAGGTTAACAGGGAAAAGGGAGAATGTGGTTTTGAAAACGGGCAAGTGGGTGGGAAAAGGGAGGGGATTTGCTGTCCAGGATCTCTCCCTCAGCACGGCTTTGCAGCAGGGATTGTGGGATGGAGCCAAGCCCTGGGACAGCAGGGAATGCTGCTGCTTTGGGGATGGGTTTAGGGGAGTCCCCTCAGTGCCACCCTTCACCCCACTGACGAGCTCCTTTACCTGAGCTCTGGGGAACAGTTTTCCAGCACCGGGAATGGGGCAGGATCTGACCTTGGGGACCAGCTGAGCTCAGTGCACGGGATTGACCCACTGTTTCAGGTTATTCCACCATTCATGGGGACTTTCTCTCCCAGTTTGGGGCTTTCTCCCCCACTTTGGGGCTTTCTCTCCCAGTTTGGGACCCACCCCATTTTGGGAGGTGCTGAGCCAGCTGAGATCCCGAGCTCAGTGCTCGGGACGGTCCCACCTCCCTCAGGATATTCCAGGCTTAACGAGCACTTTCTCCCCCAGTTTGGGGCTTTCTCATCCCGACTGGGGTTTTTCCAACGATTTGGGATTCACCCCCTTTTGGGGCTGGCTGAGCCCCCTCCGAGGGCAGGAGGAGCCTCCTGCTGCTCTTTGCCTCTTCCCTCATTAATCTTGATTACGGAGCCCTCATGACTGGCCTCATTTCCTTGGAGATGCCTATCAGTCATGGAGCTGGAATCTGGGAAGAGCTGATGAGGAATCACATCCTCCTTACGTTATTACCTGGCTAATTAGCGCCTGGACTGATTCTGGAAAGGTCAGGAGAAAGGAACTGAGAATTTTTACATTTTGGAGCCTTTTTTTGGCCCAAATCAGCCTCGCTGATGAGGGCAGATGGAGGAGACTCACATGCCACACACTGCCCTGGATTTCAGCTGCTCCCGAAGGATGTTCTGGACCTAGTTTTCCATGCTGGATGGAGCCCTTGTGGGGATGGGAAGGACAGGAGGGCGACAGCTCTGTCCTAAAATAATGATTCATTTTTTTAGGGGTGCCTGGAGGAAACGATCCAGCGGGAAGGGGCTGGGGGAAAGGCCTTGTTTATTAAAAAAACCCACGGAATAATCATCTCTGCCGTGTGTTTGACCAGGGAAGGAGCATCGTTCTCTTCTGGCTCGGCTCATTTCCTCCCTTTCCAGGGCCCGGGAGCCCCGGGGCTGTCGAGTGAGGAGCCGTTACCAGCCGCTGGATTCACAGGGAATTAAAACCCAGGCGAAGCCCAAGCGAGCCCGACACCCCGCACAAACAGCGCGGCTTTTATCCACCAATTTACATCACTTACTGTCTCCTCCAATGTCCCGGCATCCCGCTGACGGCCCGTGAGCCTCCCCCCCGCCCTTCCCCGCGCTCCAGCACGGGGTCTGGAGGCTGCCAGAGCTGCTTTGCCTCGGCAGGACGAATATTCCAGGTTGTTCCGTCTCTGCCTCTCCCACCGGGCCATGGTTTGTGCTCCGGGGGAAGGTTGTGCAGCCAAAAAGCTGAGCTGAAGCTGCAAAGGGCTGGAATTCAGGTTGTCAGGAGGGGGGAGGGGGGTGGGTTGATTTTTTGGTATTTTTTTTCCTTATTTATTTGGATTTTTGGAGACAGCAGGGATATTAAATCCCCTCCGCTGGGGAACCAAGCCCTGCTCCCCCAGCTCAAATCGTCACCTCTTCGGGCATTTCTCCCCAGGAAAGGGTGGGAAAAAAACCCCAGATGGAGAGGAAAATCTCCCATCCCAGCTTGCTGGGGATGCTGAGTGACGGAGCTGGGGCTTTGTGGCTCGGCAAGGAGAGGGAAAAAATTCCATCTCGGCGGAGGCATCTCGGAGCAGCGGCTGTTACAGGAGCTGACAGCACCATTTGGGCCGGTTAAGCTGCCACGCCGGCTTTAAAACAACAACGGCGTGTTTAGCTCGCCTGAACTCGGCTTTACCTCCAGGTCAGCTCCTTAGCAGGAGGCTTTTTTTTTTTTTTTTTTTTTAGGATTTCCTGGGATCCGGCCCTTCCAGGACCGGCCCCCGCTCCTCTGCCCCCAGGAGGGGAAAGCAAAGATGCTTTTCCTCGGGGGGGGGGGGGGGGGGGAAGGGGTCTCTCAAATCCACCAGCAAATAAAGGCAGATTTGATTTCCAGACGGCTCCGTGCAACAACAAACCGAGGTTTTCCCAGCGGGTTCCAGGCAGAGGGAGAAGGGAGAGAAAACCCAGCTCGCCCCAAGGAATTCCAGCAGCTCCTGCGTTGAATTGGGTGTGTTTTTGCACTGGTTGAAGCAGAGCCCGGTTGCTTTCCGGATTATTGAAGAAACAAACCTTAATCCCCCAGTTTTTCTCAGGCTGCTGTCACTGGTTGGGCCAAAATCTCAGCAAGGGGGCTGTTCCTCATCCCCACCCCCGGGAAAACTTTTCTCCTAATGCTTTTTTTTTTTAACAAATATCAGCCCCAAAAGAGGATGCTGGGTTGGGTTTTTGGGGGGTTGTGCAGTTGGAAATCAAAGGTTAAGCTGGGCTTAAGGAAAGGCTTTGGGGAGGCAGGGAGACCACACAGGACTGGGGGAAAATGGAGAGCAAGGGTAAAAAAAGTGAATTTTGGTCAAGAACGAGATGCAGTTTCTTCAGCACCTCTGCTCTTGGCAAGCCCCAGGCCATCCCACTCCCACCTGGGCTCTTCCTAAACAATCCTGGCATCTTTCCCTGTGCCCAGGAATTAATTAATTCTTGGGAGCTGGAGGAGAACGAGGTTGTCTGCTTAGCGGGGCTGGGAAGGGCTTTGCATCCCTGCCAGGGTGGGATTTTGGGAGACACAGAATGGCTGCAGGGCTGGGTCCTCCTGCTGGGGGGCTCAGGGAGAAGGGAATTGCTGAAGGAAGGGGTGGGGGGAGGGAAACTGCTGCCCCAGGGCTCCCTGGGGATCCCTGCTCCTGCCTCCTGCCCCCCAAACCCCTGCCTGCATCCTGTGCCCTGCCTGCATCCCACATCCCTGCCTGCATCCCACATCCCTGCCTGCACCTACATCCCTGCCTGCATCCTGTGCCCTGCCTGCACCTACATCCCTGCCTGCACCGACATCCCTGCCTGCACCTACACCCCTGCCTGCATCCCACATCCCTGCCTGCATCCCTCATCCCTGCCTGCACCTACATCCCTGACCATATCCCTCCCCATCCCAGATCCCACATCCCTGCCTACATCCCATATTCCTGAGTGTATCCCTTCCTCTCCTAAACCCCACATTCCTGCCTGAATCCCAGCCCCCTGCTTGGATGCTGCATCCCTACTTACAGCCCTCTGCCCTGCATCCCACATCCCTGCCTGCATCCCACACCCCTGCCTGCATCCTGTGCCTTGCCTGCACCTACATCCCTGCCTGCATCCCACATCCCTGACCATATCCCTCCCTATCCCAGATCCCACATCCCTGCCTGCACCTACATCCCTGACCATATCCCTCCCTGTCCCAGATCCCACATCCCTGCCTGCATCCAGCATCCTTCCTATGCTCCCATCCCGACCCCTTGCTCTGCCTGGCTGCCATATCCCCTCCTGCCCCCCTCCCCGCCCAGTGTTCACCCCCTCCCTCGAACTCCCTTCCCCTCCCACCTCTCACCCCTTCCCTCACCCCCTCCCTAAACCTCCCACCTCCCCCTGCCCCCCACGCCCCTCCCCCAGGGTCCCCCCTCCTTTCATGTCCCCTCACCCCCCAATACACTGAGAGCTGCCCTTTGACTCCCGGACTGCAGGTGGGCACCCCATTATTTCAGCAGCCACGAGGGGGTTCCCCTGTCCCCGCGGTGGGGGGGTGACCCCCCCATCCATCCCTCAGCCCGTGCTGCACCCCCTTCCCGGACCGAGCCCCTCTTTGTCCACCTCACCCCCCATACACCGTGTTAACCCCCCCGACAGCACCCTGACCCCCTCATCCATCCCCTACATCCACCCATCCATCCCCCTCATCCATCCCCCTACAACCCGCTCATCCATCCCCCTCATCCATCCCCTACATCCCCCATCCATCCCCCTCATCCATCCCCCTACATCCCCCCATCCATCCCCCTACAACCCGCTCATCCATCCCCCTCATCCATCCCCTACATCCCCCATCCATCCCCCTCATCCATCCCCCTACATCCCCCCATCCATCCCCCTACAACCCGCTCATCCATCCCCCTCATCCATCCCCCTACATTCCCCCTCATCCATCCTCCTTCATCTCCCCGCATTCCCCACATCCTACCTCATCCATCCCTATATCCCCCTCATCCATCCCCCTCATCCATCCCTACATCCCCCTGATTCATCCTCCCTGATCCATCCCCCCGCATCTCCCTACATCCCCCCGCATCCCCGCTCATCGATCCCCCCTCATCCCCCGCTGCAATTCCCCCCCCGCATCCCTCCATGAATCCTCCCCGCATCCCTCCCCGCATCCCCCTCCCCGCATCCCCCTCCCCGCATCCCTCCATGAATCCTCCCCGCATCCCCCTCCCCGCATCCCTCCCCTCATCCCGCCGCTCCCGCTCTCGCTCCCGCCCCCTCCAGCCCCTCCCGGGGGCCGGGCCGGGGCGGGCTCAGCCCGGGGGGGTTCGGGGGCGGCCCCAGCCCCGCTCGGCTCCCGCTGCACTAAATCGGCTTAGGGCGGCAGCGGCGGCGGCGCCGGCCCGGGGGGGACACACGGAGCAGGGCTGAGCCCCCCCCACCCCGCCGCGATGCCCTCCTGCCCCCCGGGCAGGGGGCTGGGGCACAGCTGAGCCCATGGGGCTGCCCCCTCCGCGGGCACCATGCGCACCATGAGCCCCCTGCCCCTCTCGCTGCTGCTCTGGGACCTCCTGGACCTGGCGCTGGGTGAGTGTCACCTCCCCCCCCACTCCCGCGGGGATAGGAGCCCCCCCCCCCATGGCTGTTGGGATAATGGGGTGTCCACCCGCATCCCAGGAGTCACACGGTGGGGCTGGAGCTGCGCCCCCCGCCCCGAGGCTCGGGGGGTGAGGATGAGGGGGCTCCGGAGGGGGGGAGGGGGGGGGCAGGCACCCCCTTGGACCCCGGCACCCCTCGAGAGGAGACTGCTCTGGGAGGGGGTAATGGGGTGCTAATGGGGCGCACGGTCTGGACCCGTTATTGGGGCACCCCCAACAGGGCACTGGTGGGGGAGCCGTTAATGGGGCTCCCGTTATGGGGGTACTGGGTTTAAACCCATCAATAGGATGCCGATGTGGGGGCCCGTTAATGGGACACCCCCGGACCGGGTACTGGGTTCAAACCAGGCACAACCAGGTTTTGAACCAGGTTTTAAACCATTAACAGGGCACTGGCGTGGGAGCGTTTACCGGGAGGGGGGGGCATGAAGGGGAGCCGTTCACAGGGCACCTGCTTTGGACCCGCTAATTGGGGGTGGGGGGAGACGATGGGGAGATGCTCGTCCCTCACCCCCCATCCGGCATCAAGGGGGGGCACCCCCGTCCCCCTTCCCTGCACCCCCGTCCCCCTTCCCTGCACCCCCGTCCCCCTTCCCTGCACCCCCGTTCCCCTTCCCTGGACCCCCGTCCCCTTTCCCTGCTGCTCCGTCCGGGGGGCTCCGACCGCGGCTCCCAGCCCCGCTGCCCCCATCCCGGGGGTGTCGGGTCTGTGCTCCGGGGACCCCCAGGAGCTACAGCGTTTTGGGGGCTCGCAGCACTCAGAGCCAGCCCAGCCCATCCTGCCCCCTGAGCACGCAGGGGGGACCCCCAAACCCGCGGGGGTACCCAGCGGGGAGAAGCAGCCCCCCACATTCCCGCTGGCCGCGGGGGTTTGCGGCTGGCTGAGCTCCCAGATGAACATCTTGACTCCCCCACCTCGCTCCACGGAGGTTTTAATACGACACCCCCACACCTCATCTCCAAAAACGGGGCTCCCGGGAGGGGAAAATTAACAGGGAGGGAAACTTTCCCCTCCTCACAGCCCGGAGGCTGAGGGGGGGAGCCGTGCAATTTAATTCCTTGGGTATTTGAAGGCGATTTCCCTGCTGTTTCCCCCTCTCGGTGCCCCCCCAAATCACCCGCTGTGGGGTCTCAGGTGGCTGCTCTTTAACGAGCCCAGCGAGCCCCGGCTGCTCTCGGGAAGCCGAGAGCGCCGGGAGATGGAGGGACGAGCGGAGCCTGCTCCGTAGCTCCTATTTTTTTTTTTTTTCCCCTTTCTAATGTACTTTTTCCTCTCCGGAAAGCGCCGTCAGCTGCTGCAGGGCGCGGGGAGGGGGAGCGGCGGCTCTGCGGGGCTGAGCGGGCACAGCTCCACCACACAAAGGAGCTGATTCTTCCCCGGCATCGTGAGCGGCTCCAAAATCACCCCTCGGGGCTCGTGGGGCTGAGGTTACCCAGGGCCCAGCCTGGATCTGGCTGACCCGGGCTTGGGAAGGCACCGAGCATTCCCTGCATCCCTCTTTGCCACCACCCCCCCACCCCCCCGGGGGTTTCTGTGCTGCCAAAGCTGCGGCTGCCGCTCCAATCCCCCTTCCCGCTTTTCTCCGAGCATCCCGCCGGCATCGCCCAACACCCCCGGCGGCAACAAAACCTCCTCGGGGCGGGGGGAGCTTGTGCCGAATCCAGCCCTGTCCCCCTCCTGCTTCTCCTCTCCACCTCCACCGCGGTTTTAAGGTCATGGAGAGATAATTTCCAAGGAACGACGCATCCCCCCGGCTTTTCCTCAGCACAAGCTGCCTGTCACTGGCTCGTGCATCATTTTTCCTCCCTCCCTCCTGTTTTTGTCACTGCAAATTGGGCGACTGCTCTTCTGCTGTTGATTTGGGAGAGCGGCTGCGGGTCGGGCTGCGTGCGTGACGTGGATTTTTTGGGGGGAAAAAACAGAGAGAGAAAAGTTGTTTTGTGGTGGGTCTGGAGGAGGCTGGGGATCCTGGGGGGTTGTGGGGTCTAAGGTGATGTGGGAGGAGGTGCTGGGAAGCGCTTGGGTTTGGACACCCACGAGCCGGGTTTGGGCTCTGGAAACCACACTGGAACTTTGCTGCTTCCCTGTATCCCGAGGATCGGCTGCGTTATCTCCCACCTCCTTCCCCAATGGAAAACGTCCCTGCCCACGGCTCGGCTTGGAATGAGACGATCTTTAAGGTCCCCTCCACCCAAACCGTTCTGGGATTCTATCCCTCAGCAGAGAAATGCTCTTCCCAAAAAAAACCCGGGTTGAACTCTTGTTTTTCCACCCAACACCTAAAAATCACGGCAAAGCCCCGGCTTTGGGGGTGGGTCCCCCCATCCCGACCCCTCCCTGCGCTCTGGGCAGCTGGAGCCGCGGAGGCTGCTCCCGAAATGGGGTGTGCAGATGGCTTTGCCGTGGCTGACGGAATCCTTGGCTGGAGTTGCCGGCGCTGTGGTGGTGGGGGAGGACGTGCCCGCAGAGGTCCTTCCCCTCCCCATCCCGCGCTTCCCTCATCGGGGATCCAACAGGATCCACACGCGTCGCCTGGGAAGGTTCAGAGGGGCAGATGCCCGACACCCCAATCCCTCTGTTCATTCGCCAGACGTCTCCAAAGCCCTTTTTGGGGGGAATTTTGCCTGGTTTTGTTGTCATCTGATTTACGACCCGACGCTGGTGGGCAGCTGCCCTTCCACTGCTGCATCCAAGAGGATCACCGGGATCCCTGTGCCGCCACCAGGGATCCACTGGAAGCACTTCCCGCCCTGCGAAGCAATCTGTGCCTCCGCGGGAAGCCTTTTGGGGTTTCCATCCATGGTTTCCATCCATCACCTCGTAATGAAAAGCCCTTTTATTAACCCGAGCGAAGCAGCGGCTGGATCCTTCCCGATGTGTTATCCATCCCTCTGGGAGCATCGCTCCTTGTAATCCAGCTTTCCTCCTTTATAACAAGCTCAGTCTCTCCCCTTGGCCAAAAAAAAAAAGCTGCCGAGGACAAGGCTAAGTGGGTTAAGGAGCCGTCAAGATGAACAAACGAGGACATGTGGAGGAGGAGGAGGAGGCGAGCGGCTGGACCAGGGAGGACGATGGAGCCGATAGAGCCGATGGAGCCGTAGCCCCGGGGTCCCTCCCGGCCTTGGAAAAGCCCCATCTGGATTCCTGGCAGTGCTGGAATCAGGGCTGGCTCATTAGGCAAGCGCTCAGCTCGTCCCCTGAAATACGGCCCCCATAAACTGCTCGTCGGGGTTTGTTTTACGGGCGTGTAAAAGCCGAGCCGTGTTTTGCAAACACGGGAGGGAGGGAGGGGAGGACGAGCGGGGTTTGAGCTCAGCGAGGTGTTTCTCTGCTCTTTATCCGAGTGAGTGGCTTTGGCTGCTTATTCCCATCCCCCAGCACCTCCTCCCATGGGAAACAAGGGGAAAATTCAAGTGGAGCTCCTTGTCTGGAGCTGTTTATGGGGGGTCTGGGCTTTGCAGGGACCTGCCCTGAGAGAGATCCCTGGGCTGCTTCTCCAAGCTAAAAAAAAAAAAACAGCTTGGAAAAAACACTTTACACTTATGATTTTTATCAGCAAACTCAATTTCTCTCCCCTCTCCATTCCCAGGGACCCCCCTGAGGCTTTTCCTCACAAAGATTTTCCCAGTTTACACGCAACCCCTGGGGTGGTCCCTCTTTGCAACCTGGAAAAGCTCATTTTTCTCTTTTTTTTTCCTTTTTTGAGGGGGGGGGATACAGATGTATGGCTTTCAGCAGGGTGACAGGAACCACCTGCCTGTGTCTCTTCTTTAAAGAAACGAGGGGTTTGGTGGGCGTCGTTTCTGGGGAATGAGGGAAAAGGAGGAGCAGCCTCTGTGCCACGTGAGGCCTTTAATTCACCTTTCATTCACCTGCACAACACTGATCCAAAAATCCATCCCAAACTCCCCCCATCCTTCCCTACTACTGCTTTTCCCCATCAAATCTCGCTTTCAGCTTAAGGTCACCTGTTTTTTTAAGCCTCTCCTCCCGTTTCCATGGAAGGGGTGTTTCCATGAAGCCCCTGTACTGCTCTCCGGGTAAATCCGGGCCGGGCAGCCCCTTCCAGAGCTGCTCCTTGCTGTGCTAATTGCCCTGCCCCAATTAGCCCAATTTTCCTCTTCCCACCAGCTGCGTTTTTGGAGCCGTTCAGAGCTGCCAGTTTGAATCCAGAGCTCTGGAAAAAGCTTTAACACCAGGGAGGATCTTCCCCTCTCCTTGTGCCTTTCCAGGCTAATAAACATCTTTGGGATATGCAGATATTCCAGGTTTCATTCCTCCCTGGAAAACCTCACATGTTAAACTGTGGCTGGGCCCTCTGTGTTTCCAAAACTCCCTCAGGTGTCAGAGCTCAGTTTGGGGATATTTACCCCCAAATTCCCTTGGGATTATCAGCATCCCCCCCAAACCAAGGCCAGGGATGCTGTAGGGTTTTTTTGGCTTAGGGGATAAGGAGTCATGGTGTGGGATAAGGATCCTGGATGTGCTCCCAAAGCCTTGAGCTGAGGAGTCCCTGCTCTGGGTGGGTGTTCTACACCACGTGCCAGTGCCTCGTGCTGGGGCATGGAATGGTTTGGGTGGGAAGGGACCTTAAAGCCCATCTTGTTCCACCCCCTGCCATGGGCAGGGACACCTTCCACCAGCCCAGGGTGCTCCAAGCCCTGTCCAACCTGGCCTTGGACACTCCCAGGGATGGGGCAGTCACAGCTGCTCTGGGCACCCTGTGCCAGGGCCTGCCCACGCTCACCATTGGGAATTTCTCCCCAGTATCCAAACTAAATTTCCCCTCTGTCAGTCTGAAGCCATTCCCCCTTGCTCTGTTACTCCAGGCCCTTGTAAAAAGTCTCTCTCCACCTTTCCTGTCGGCTCCTTCAGATACCGGGAGGCCACAATTAGGTCTCCCTGGAGCTTCTCTTCTCCATGTGAACAATCCCAGCTCTCCCAGCCTTTCTCCCTCTCAGAGCTGTTCCATCCTCTGATCTCTTGGTGCCTCTCTCCAGCAGCTCCAGGTCCTCCCTGTGCTGTTCCCAGGGCTGGGGGCAGCTCTGCAGGGGGGTCCCACCCCAGGGGGCAGAGGGGCAGAACCCCCCCCTGCCCTGCTGCCCACGCTGAGGGAGCAGCCCAGGGCACATCCATGGCATGTCCAGCCTCTCTCACACCAGCACCCCCAAATCCTTCTCCCAGGGCTGCTCCTGGTCTCTCCATCCCCTGGACTGATCCCGGGGGTTGCCCTGACCCAGCGTGAGCTCTGAGATCTGCCGATGGAACGCTCTCTGTGCTGTTGGGATAAGAGCGGGTTTTATTGAATCCAGACGTGCTAATGGCTTGGGAATGAGGCTGAGATGGAGCCAAGGATCTTGCTAAGGCTCCTGCAGCACCTGCAGAGAGGTGAGGATGGAGCTGAAACCTCCCCTTGGATGGCCAGGACCTGCCTGGGACCAGGAACAGGGGGATGAAACATCAGCCCTTGGCACCCACGGGGACGGGATTTCCTCCACCTTTTAAGAGAAACCCTTGATTTCAGTGACTCCGAGTCACCAGCAAAGAGGATAAGCAAGGGATGGAGCCCCCAAATCTTTGGTTTTGGGAGGCAGGAGGTTCAGTGTTGCCTTGCAAACTTCCCGGCTGGTAAATCGGAGCGAGCCGGGAGGATGCAGCTGATGTGGCTGGTTTTGTTCCCTTGCCAAGCTGCTCTCTTTGCCCTTTTGTTTGCTTTCTGCGAGGCACTTGCAGTTCTGATGGGCCCGTTTTTAACTAATGACTGGCGCTCACATTATCTCTGCCGGCATTATCTCCTTCCCACTTTTCCCCTCTTTTTCCTAAAATAAACCGTCAATCACGGGCTTGTTTTCAACGCTTTGGGGACTGGATTCACCGTGAATGCCAAGGGCGGGCGGTTTCCAAAGCGCGGGGATAATAACCCACCGCTGAGCTGCCTCTGAGGAGTGATTATTGCATCGCATGAGGTGTCGGGGGGTCTGCAAAGCGCCTGGAGCAGGAAAGGTGCTCGTGCTGCTCCTTTGCCGTCCCAGCTGGCTGAGAAACAGGAGTCACCTCCAAAGGGGTTTGGGAAACCTCCGGAAAACCCACATTTCCCAGTGGAGGGAAATGGAAAAGGGGTCTGTGAGGTGGAAACGGCACCAGCAAACCCTCCCGGCCTCCAGACCGCACGTGTCGTCTCTCCTGGTTCTCCACCTGCAAAAACCTCCTTGGCTGGAAGATGGGACGTCCTGGAGGCGTTGCAGGAGCAGGGGGGGCAGGGATTTCGTTTGCCTCTGAATGATTCCCCATTTATATCATTCCTTCAACAACACACTTGGGAGGGGGGGCGAAGGGGATTAACGGCCCCGCTGCACCTCCCTGTGCTTGGAGATAAATCCAGGGGCTGCATCCTATGGGAGCAGGACAGGAGAGCAGGAGCTGGAGGTGCCCCTGTTGGGATTCCTCTCATGTGTTTAGACCCCTCTGTTTGTTTTCCAAGGGGTCTGCGAGGGCAGGGCTGGGCTGGAGCCGTGTGGGGGGGTTTGGATTTGGGGTGTTTGGATCTGCTCCTGGGCAGACTTCCACCCATGGAAATACTTTTTTGGGGATGGGTTTCATGGATAACCCCGGATTCCCTGGTGGGGAATGGTGCTCGGGTGGGTTGGGCACCTGCCTGGTCCCCGAGGCGGGTTTTGTTCTTGGTGCTGGGAACATGAGAAGAGGAAGATGATGAGAAGGGCGGTTTGAGCTGGTGACTGTCACTGTCACAGGTGCCAAGGGGTGGCTGTGGGAGCCACTGGCTCCTCCCTGGGGGGCTGAGATGGACCAGGACAGCAGGAGGGGGAGAGAAAGGCTCCAGCTCAGCAGGTATCACCAAACCCATCAGGATCCCCCGGTTCTGAGGAGGGGATTGTGAGTGAGCTGAGATCCCTGAGCCCTGAGGAGTGTCCTGTAGACATGAGCACCTTCATCACAGCTTGGCTGGTGGCTGCACCAAAAAACTCCATCATGGTTGGTTGGAAAGGGTCTGGAAGTGGATTTTTGATGGCCAAGGGATTTAGAATTCCAGCCCATCTTTGCACCCCTGAAGAGTGTGTTCCAAAGCCTGGCTCCAAGTCCTATCTGCTTAGGAAGATTTCCAGCTGGAATTCCCCTAATCCCTCCATCCAGCACCTTTCTCTTGGTTTTGAGCCCAGAAAAGCCCCGTTCCTGCAGACTGAGCTGTGCAAAAGCTGCGAGAAGAGGCCCAGGCTTTGCCATCCCATCCCATCCCATCCCATCCCATCCCATCCCATCCCATCCCATCCCATCCCATCCCATTCCCTGTTTGCAGCACCAAGAGCATCCCAAGGGCCGGTGTTTGAACTTGGCTGATTTTCTTGCTCTTCTCCTAAAAATAAAACCTGGCAGCTTGGATTGCAGAAGGATGTGGTGACTCAGAGCAGGGTGGGAGGATCTGAGCAACTTCACCTTGCCCAGCACCCCAAAATACAGACGAGGAGCTGCTGGGGAGCAGGATTTTCCATGTGGGACTGTCCACGTGGGATAACAGGCGACCTGCTGATGGATAAGCCCCATGCAGTGGGTAGATGCTGCTCCAGGAAGGATTCAAAAGGTGTCACCACCAGAAACAAGGCTGGTTTGGCTTCCAGACCATCGTGCCTGGAAAGAACCTCCAGCACTTCATCACTCGAGCCTCTTCCCTTGGAAGTTGATAACGAGATGTTTTCCGAAAGCGCCGGCTCTGGTGGCTCGCTTGGAGCTGCATTTGTGTCTTGTCGCATTATTCTTTTTTTTTTCCCTGAGGAAGCCCTTGGTGAGCAGTTGAGGGAGCCGCGTGGAGATGGTCGGGATTCCTCCTGACGGAGGGAATTCACGCCGCTGTAATTAAGGAGCCGAGCGCTGCTCGAGGAAGCGCAGGCGGAGCCGCTTCCCGAATTAAACCCTTCTGTTCCTAGAAGTGTGGCTCCTCTTAGTATTTTTTTTTAGAGCAAGAAAACATATCCGGGCGGCTTCGCGGTGGGAAATGGTTGGGAGAGGGCCGGATTTGGGCGCCGGGACGCTCGGGACGCTCCGCTTTGTTTGCACGGCCCACCCTCCTCCGTTTCCCGAGCTGCTCCGAGCAACCCGCCGGGAGAAAACAGCCCGAGCCTTCCAATTGGAAAGGGCTTCTTCAAACAATGTTATCTCTCCGGCGGAGGGAGGGAGGCAGCGCATATTGAAGGGTTATATTTAGTGCCGGCTGTAGGACAAAAGCAGATGCTGCGAGATTTTTTTTTTTTTTTTTTTTTAACGCCGGGAATGTTAATCACTTCAGCCACATCTCCTCGGAGATGCGCGGGGGTGTGTGTGTGTATATATTTATATATCTGTATTTATACAGATGCAGCGTGCACGTGCTCAGCCCCCGCGTGCTCGCTGAGGAGGAGGAGGAGGATGGGAGGTGACGAATCCTCTCCCCGATTTGCTGTGTGACGTTTTTTCCCCCCCTCTGGAAAGCCCATCCTGGCGGGACAGAGCCACGCGGTTCTCCGGGGTGAAACACGCGGCGGGAGGGACGGGTTGAGCTGTGCTGAGCCCCCCCTCCCCTTCCACGCCGTTCAGCCCCCCGAAATGGGGCGGGGGTGGGAAGGGAGAGCACTGCCAGGCTTGCAAATGAGCTGTTTAACAAGCCCGACAGTGCTCTCACCCCCCGGCGAGCGGCGAGGAAAACCTACCGCATTTCCCAGCCTCTCTTCCCCACCCTCGCGGGAGCACTGAATTAAAGGAAATATTTTATGATCCTATGCTTCGTTATGTTTTATTAAAAGCAGAGCATCGGCCTCCCCTGCTACGCTCCGCAGATCAGAGGCTCTGCTGGGTTTTTTTTTCCCCCTCCCTTCCAAGCTGTTATTCCCGAAGCATCTGACTCCTTGGCTCGGCTGGAGGGGCAGTCCAGGGTCTCGTGGTGGAGGAGGAAAACAGGCAGTGGGGTGAAAAATGTGGACATTTGGTTTGTCTGAGGATGTTCTGTACCCAGACTGGCCCGGGGATGGGAGGTCACGCAGCAGAAATGGATGCAGGGATAGGGATGGATGCAGGGATAGGGATGGATGCAGGACAGTGGAGTCCTGGGAGGATGACGCCCCGTGGAGATGTTTGAGTCGTGCAAAGATGCTCAAAAAAGCCTCCCCACCGGTTTTCAGCTTTGCTCCATCTCCGGGCAATCAAGCCCCGGATGGGAGAACCTCTGGGATGTCGTTTTGGGGGAAAAAAGATCCCCCTCCAACCCCCCGAGAGCCCATTTCGGGGATAAAGAACAGGCAGGGCTGGACTTGGCTCCAGCAGCCTTTGAGATCAGCAGCAAAAAGCCAAGCGTGGATAACTGGGCAGGTCTGGGAGCTGGGCTGAGAGATGGGAAAGGTGTTAATTAGCAGTTATTTCTCAATGGTGTGGAGATGGAGGGGGATTAAGGGAACAGCCACGTGCATCCTCTCCACGGGAGCGGAGCAGGAACGGGAAATCAGGGTGAGGGATCGGGGCTGGGAGAGGGAGATATGTTTTAATCTTATTAGTGGAGCAGCATTACTGGGAGAGCAGAGGGATTATCAATCACAGAGTGTAAATCGGGGGAAGAGGGGAGATTCCAATTAGCAATCCTGCTTTGTCCAGGGAGGAGGGAAGCTGAGTCAGGAGCAGTTCCTGAGGGATGGGGTGCAAAGGCTGTGCCAGGAGATGGGACAGTTGGGATGCAGGAGATGGGAGAGTTTGGGATGCAGGAGATGGGAGAGTTTGGGATGCAGGAGATGGGAGAGTTTGGGATGCAGAAGATGGGAGAGTTTGGGATGCAGAAGATGGGAGAGTTTGGGATGCAGCCATCCCTCACCTCGGCCAGAGCAGTGCCCAGGAGAGGCATCACTGGGCCAGTGCTTGGAGCCCAGAGCTGGGAATCCCAAGGGGATGTGTCTGCTGGAATGGAGGGTGTGCAGGTGTCTGTCCTTCCATCTCTCTTTCCATTCCTCCATCCTTTTCCCCACTCGTGCCTCAGTTTCTCCCTTCATCCCATTCTCCCTCCTTCTATCCCTCCCTCCCCTATCCTTCTGTTGCTCTCGTCCCATCCCTCCCTCTGTCCCTTCCTCCATCCCTCTCTTCCTTCATCCCTCCATCCCTCCCTTCATCCTTCCGTCCCTCCCTTCACCCCTCCATCCCTCCCTTCATCCTTCCATCCCTCCCATCCTTCCCTTCATTCCTCCCTTCTTCCCTCCACCCATCCTTGTGTTGTTCCATCACTCTCCCCCTGTCCCTCCCTCCATCCCTTCCTCCATCACCCCATTCATCCTTCCACCCCTTCCTCCCTCCAGCCCTCCATCCCATCCTTCATCCTTCCATCCCTCCCTTCATCCCTCCATCCTTCCCCCCCCATCCTTCTGTTGCTCCCTCCCTCCCTTCCTCACCCTTTCCTCCCTCTATCCCTCCCTCCCTCCCCTGCCCCACATAATCCCAATAGAAGACACCAAAGATGCCTCTGGAATTCCCCTCGTGGGAGCACAGAGGGTTGCAGGGATGCAGGGAAGGAGCAGGGGGGCTTTGCCTGCTATGACAGGGCTGCTCTGGCTTTCCCAGGCTCCCCCGAGGTCGTTTTTGGGGTAAAAAGCTGCACATCCCACTCGAAATCACAAAAACAAAGTGGATTTTGGAACCCTTGGGAGTCCTGTCCGGCACCAGGTTTTATTTCCCCCCTTCCTCTGCCCGAGGTTGTGCCTCTGGAGAAGCAGTTCAGAAGGAAAACGGGAAAAATCCCCAAAATATTAATAATAATGATTCTTTTTGCAGTTGCACGGGGTGGGGATCGATGGTGTGGGCAGAACTCACTCACAGCAGACGGGGGGGGGGGGGAGGGATCGATGGCTGCCTCGTTTGTCACCAATCAAAAATATGGGATAATTGGATTTCCCACAAACAGAGAAATAAAGAAGCAAATTCCTCACCCGGGGCGCTGTCACAGCTTCTGCTGGACCACCTGGGCACGGCCAGGCCTCTGGGTGTCCCTGGGACTCGACCCCCAGGGGAACCCCGTGGTGGAATCTAAACCTGAATCCTCCCAAATTCCCTGAATTTCATTATTTCCCCCCTTCTCTCCGTTCCAGGCTGGTGTATCTCTCACAAATGTGCAAGAAGAGGAGGTTTAGGGGGGACTGTGGGGTTTCAGGTGGGACAATTCACAGCTGGGGTTGGTTTTGGAGTGGTAGCTCCTCCAATAACCCTTTGCTGATGCTCCAGGATGGGAATTTTGCAGGATGTCAGATGGGTTGTAAAAGGTCTTGCCCCTTGCAGGTGGGGAAACTGAGGCACAGAGCTCCAAAAGACAGGGAACCATGGGATGGTTGGGGCTGGGAGGGACCTCAAAGCCCGTCCAGTGCCACCCCTGCCCATGGCACCTCCCACTGGCCCAGGTCGCTCCAAGCCCCGTCCAACCTGGACACTTCCAGGGATGGGGAGCAGTTCCCTGCTGCTTTCAGCTCTGCTAATTAGCCCTGGCTGTGATTAGGCTCCAGCCCAGATTAACTCCATGAGCTCTGGCTTCAAATAATTGGCTGCTGGTGTCACAATCCTCATCCCGACAGAGGGAAAACAGCGACAAAACCATCGGCTGCTTCCAGCAGGTCCCTCCCAAGTTCACCCAAGAGGTGCTTTAAGCTCTGCCAGGGGTTTGGAATCTTTTTTCCCCAAGTTTCCACACCTGTATCCAATCCATCAGCTTTGCTTTAGGGCTCTAACAAACCATGCCGGGTACAATAATTTGCTTTTTCACTCCCAAACGGCACCTCCGGGATGGATTTTCCTTGGCTTTGCCTTTGGCTCTGCCTGGAGACAAGATCCTTGATCCCAGGTGAGGCTTTCCGTGATCCCCCCTGCTCAGGGGCAGCCTCCAGATGTTGGATCTTCCTGACACACAGGGAGGATCCACACCAGCAGGATCCACCTCTTCTGTGGCAGCATGGAAAGCTGAGCCTGCTGATGGAAAAAGGGGTCTGGGAATTTGCTGGTGTGGGGAAAAAAGTCGAAGGAATCTGGGGGCTGGTGATCGCTCCTGCTCTGCAAAAAGGGGGATTGTAAGAAAATTGGGATCTGTTGGAGAAGGACAAGAACCCCTGGAAATAAATCTGTGCAATGGCTGTGCTTGGAGAGTGATCCAGGTTAGGAGAGTGATCCAGGTTAGGAGAGTGATCCAGGTTAGGAGAGCCATAACGGGGCAAAAGAGGAAAAAACTGGCATTTTTGGAACAGTTCTCGAGGTTAATTGGGATCTGCAAGGAGGTAGAAAAAGGAGAAGGGAGTTCTCAGCAGGGGTGGCACATGGGAGGGATTTAACGCTCTGCAGGTGAGACTGGGGGGTGGTGGATTTTGGGGGTGGAAAACCTTAAGGAAAACCCAACTGATGTGGAGGAAACCCACAGGGGAGCGAGAAATCTTACAGGAACTGGGTCTGCTTAGTTGGAAAAGGGGAAATCTGGGCTGAGAGGAGAGGGATGTGCTGGCAGAGCTGGTGCACGGATGGCACCTCCCGTGCCTCGCTTGGCCCAAAGCTGTTGGCTTTAGGTCGTGGAATGGGAATAAAATCGAGGTGCAACTGGTTGAGAGGCCTCTGCCCCGAACGGCTGGCGGGGGGCGGTTCCACTGGCAGCCCGTGCCGCGGGCAATCAGCCCTCATTTGCATATATGCAGAGATGCAAATGAAGAGCGCGATCTCCCTTTAGAATCGGAGCCGCCGCCGCCGCCCCCGAGTCATTCCCTCCCCCCGGGCTCTGCTTTGGCCCCAGCAGCTGCTCTCCCAGCTGCGGAGAGGCCGAGAGGTGCCAGCAAAGCCTTTGCTCCAAAATCAGCGGTGCCACGAGTTTTTGGAGGGAGTTTGGCTGTGCCGGACTCGCCTCCCACCTCTCCGGGGAGGAGACGTCACTCAGGGCTCTGCCAACGCCAAAACCGGTCAGACTCCAGCAGAAACGTTGGCAAATTCCCTTAAATAACCTGGAAGTGGGGTTGAACAAACGAGACAAATGAGCAACGCAGCGATGACAAACAACCCCCTCTTCCCGAAACCCAAACTCGGTGACCCAGCCCTGGTGGCAGCCACCAATTTTCGCAGCTGTAAAGCCCAGCCAGGTGCTCTGGCAGCGTGTTAAACATCATATTTTAATGGCACCATCAGGAGGGTGAAGATGTGGGAATAAAATATTACCTCCCACCCTGGCAGCATCGTTAGAAGATGGAGTTTGCACATCTTAAAGCTGAGCGGGGGGGGGCTGGGAGGGGGGAGAGAAATTATAAATAAAACTTTACTGCGCTCCAGTAAATGCTGCTAAACATCCTGCAGGACGGTGGCAGATAAATATTGCAGCTCTAATTTATGGCTGTGGCTTCCCAGCCCGTGCAGGGGGGGTCTGGTGGCAGCTAATAAAATTCAGTATATCACCCAGACTTATCAATGCAGCGAGCGCAGCCCTGCTGATAATCGGGGTGGGGTGGGGAGATCCATCTTCCTGCTGCTCTTTTAGGGGCCTGATTTAAGGAGTTGGGGGATTGGGGGGGGGTGGTGGTTCCCGAGTGGCTGTTGGTCCTGGTTGGGTCTCTGGTCCTTCTTCATGTGCTTTCACTGAGATAAATCACATTCTAGGGGTCAGTCTTCAGCCTTGGGAGGGTTTGAAATATTACCCAATTGCTCTTTTCCCGGGTTGATTTAATGAATTTTGGGATTGGGTGGGTGGTTCCTGACTGGCTTTCGTTCCTGGTTGGCTCTCTGGTCCTTCTTCATGAGTTTTCACTGAGACAAATCCCATTTTAGGGGGTTGAATATTACCCAAATGGAAGCTGTTTTCCCATCCATCCCAGCAAGACACCTCCAAGATCCTCCTGCTCCCAGGTGTCCAGTGGCTGTTGTTTCCCTCCAGATCTCATTTCTCTTCCATTTGCCCCCAAACCGTCACTCCCCCCGTGTCTCTCGTTTTGTTGTCACTGGGTTTGGGATCCCAGTGGGCAGGATGTGACCCTTGGCTTCCCCACATCAGGATTTATGCCCCCAATGTGGCGTCTCTGAGTTACTCTCAGGGAAATTTGAAAAAAAAAAAAAAAAAAAAAAAAAAGGGAAAACCCCTCTAATTTTTCTCCGGAAAGTGGAGAGGGAAAGGTGGAAATGTGGGAAGGAACCGATGGAGCAGAGGCAGGAGATGGTGTTGGAGAGAGGGGAGGACACTGCAGCATCCCGAGGCTCCCTCTGATCTCTGGGGGGAGCAGGGACAGCCCCCAGGGAATGGCTGGAGCTGTGTCAGGGCAGGCTCAGGGTGGATCTCAGGAAAGGTTCTTCTCCCAGAGGGTGGTTGGCACTGAACAGGCTCCCCAGGGCAGTGGGCACAGCCCCAAGGCTGCCAGAGCTGCAGGAGGGTTTGGATGATCCTCAGGCACAGGGTGGGACTCTGGGAATGGTTCCGTGCAGGGCTGAGGGTTGGACTGAGGATCCTTGTGGGTCCCTTCCAGCTCAGCACATTCTGTGATTCTGTGACCCATATCTTGTATTTACACACCCAAAGTGGCCCAAACTGTCCCTTTCTGTGTCTGAGGGCCCTTATCACGCCAAGGTTGTGCTGATGTGGATGAAAATCTCACTGAGGCAAAGCATCTGAACGTGGTTTAGCCCAGCATGGCCCACTTTGAGCTCTCTCTTCGTTTCTCTGCCCCGATCCCTGGCTGAGCTCTCGGTGCAGGGAAGAGCCAATCTCAGCCCTGGGGGACATAAAAATGACTGTGGTGCTCATAATGAGGAGAAAACTCATCTAAAAATTGATTTTTTTTTCCTTAAGATCTGTGGACACAACCCTTTGGGAGGCCCTGCTGTGAGTGCTGGGTGTTGAGGATGTTCTCTGTGCACACAAGTGACGTTGGGTTCATCAGCACCACACCCAATTAGGTGTCAGTTCTTTCCCTTTTTGAACGGGATATTTGTCCTGGGAGAAATTTAGGATTCAAGAGGAAAAGGAAAGCGTGGACTGCCCTCCAAAGCCCCATCTCAAGTGGGTTTTGGCAGCAGCTCTGGGAGCTGGGAGTGATTTTCTGTGTTACAAATCATAAAAGTCACAGAGTCACGGGATGGTTTGAAGGGACGTTAAAGATCATCCCATTCCACCTCGTGCCGTGGGCAGGGACACCTTCCATGGGACCAGGCTCAGAACCGCAGCCACGCTGGCCTTGGGCACCCCCAGGGACGGGGCAGCCTCAGCTTCCCTGGGAAGAAAACCCCGACTTTGGATGGGGATCAAATTTTGACCGGTAACAGTTTCTGACACTTCTGGATGGGGAGATGTGACCTCGCACCCCCCGGGGGCCTGGCTGTCCCCAGCAGCCCTAATGGAGTGCTTTGCTCAGTTAATCGTCATTTAAGAGGGGTGAAAGGCCGGCCCGGCCCCGCTCAATCGATGGATCGATCCAGGGTATTGATTTACATTACAAAGAGCTAACGAGACATGAGGAACATCCACAGGATCTGGCAGGTCCAGGGTCTCTGTTGCGTCCAATTAGGTGGAGGAGAAATGGCCAAAGCGTGTCCTCCACCCCTCCCTGTCCATCCCCCACGTCCTCTCCCTGGCTCTGCCCTCCCTGAGGATTCAGGGGCTGGTTCGGTCCAGCAGCTCCCCCACAAAGGATGATTAGAGATCCAGCTGCAAATTGTTTCCTCCCACTTATGCAAATGAATGAGGTAAGAGGCATCTAATTAAATGTTTGTACTTTAATACGCCGCGGTGTGAAGGAAGATGAATTTTAATTACGGGCTCTTAATTGTTTGGTCGGCCTGTTAATATCCTATTTACACAGTATTAATACAATTTGCTCTCTGCCAGCAGGGCTCTTCCTCACGGAGGGGGGGATGACGAATTTCATGGGTTTACTTTATGAAATAAACCCATTTTGCAAAAGCCAACGCAGTTTTTGGGAGGGCAGTGGCGAGTTTGGCGATGTTCAGCCCTGCTGATGCTCAGCTTCTGGGTGTTTTTTTTGTTGTTGTTGTTGAAGAAAAGCTCAATATTCAAGGAAAACTCAAGCAGTTCATGGATTTAGAAACTCAAATATGATCCTCCAAGCCGTTTTATCCCCTTTCCAAAGGGGCCATCTCCTTTGGAACCACGATGCCGAGTCCATGTATCACATCCCATTTCACTTCTGTTGTCAAACCTGTGTGAAAACACTTATCCCTCTGTTTAAATAAGAAATAAACCCCCCAGAACAGCAGCTCTCGAGGAGGAGAAGCTCAAGATTCAGCAAAATTTGGCCACTCTGGACGGGGCCAGACGCGAATCCTTCGCCGGCTCTCGCCTCTTGGAGCCCTCCTGGGTTAACAAGGACAGGCAGCAACGTATTATAATTGTAAATGGTCCTGGAATGTCATAAATAAAGCATCAGCCGAGCTGGGGAGGGAGAGGGAAGGTATTTGCTGCGCTCCCAGGAACGGGAGCAACTGCTGGTGTTTAATCTTTAATGAACAAGATGTTGCAAAGTGCTGCGAGTCAAAGCGTGTTTGGTTAATGCTGCTCAGCCCTGGCGCGGGGTGGGGGGGGTGACATCCCTGCCCCCGGGGCTGCGGCATCTCCCTGAACTTTCCGTGCCACTGATCACCCCTCGTGCCAGCCCTCACCTTCCCCCGCTCGGGGAGCAGGATCGCTCCCCGCTTTCCGCCGCTGTTTCCTGCCCTTTACATCCCATCCGGCTCTTCTGCAAGTGGCGAAACGTCTCCTTCTCTCCCGAAGTCCTGGGAAGGGATGGAAATCAGCCCTGTGCTGATTAAGGGATCCCAGTGCCCGCTTTCCCGTTCCCTCCTTGCATTCGCATCCCGTGCTGGCCCCGGAGTTGGTGTGAATTATGTATAAGCCCCGCTAATCACCGGCTGATTAAAATGATGAGGTGTTAATATTCCCTCTCGCGTCGCCTCCGCCGGGGGGACGTGGCGGCACCTGAAGGATGGCGGGGATGGGAGGGGGTGGATGGGGCAGCTGCAGCCCCTCCTGTCCCCTCCTCCGGCCCCATCAGCAGCTGTGGCTGTCCCTGGATCCCCGGGAGTGTCCAAGGCCAGGTTGGACGGGGCTTGGAGCAAGCTGGGCTGATGGAAGGTGTCCCTGCCCGTGGCAGGGGGTGGGAATGGATGAGCTCTAAGGTCTCTTCCAATCCCATGATTCTGTGATCAGTTTGAAGTCAGCTTTTTTGAGAAGTGCTGGGAGATGAGAAATAGCATTTGGGGAAGGACTGGGTGGTGACAAATAGGTTTTTGGGAAGCGCTGGGAGGGCAGAAATCAGGGAATGGAAGCACCGATCGATAGTAACAAATAAATCTTCAATTTTGATGACTCTTAAAAGATTTCAAGTGCGTGGGAAGATGGGGAGGGGTTGTTTTGTGGTGCTGGGACACACTGAAGGGCTCCATCATCCTGAGGCCTCCCAGGGCACCCAGGGGTGCTGCGTGGGCTGTGCTTGGGGGGCTCACCCCCTGCTCAGCAGGACAGGGGGGACCTCAGCTTGGTGGGAGGGGGTTCAGCCACGAGTGCTTCATCCCTGGACACTTCCATGGGCTGTGTGGCTGCTGCTGTGTGCCCGAGGGTCTGATGGGAGGCTGACACCGGGCAGGAACGGGGCTTTATTCCAGCCCTTCACTGGAATCATCCGGCCTCATCCTCCCCTCCCCGGCCCGAGTGAAACCTGCCCCTTCCCTCCGAGCTAGTTTGTAATTGAAAGCACCGAGCATGTTACAATGTGCTCCTTTTATTAATGTGTCACTCCCGATTTAAAAGGACATTTCATTTATCTCTCCCTTCCCCCTCTCTCCCCCCTCCTTTTTTTTTTTTTTTTTTATCCCCCTTAAACTGGATGTGGCAAGAATTCCCACTGCTCCCGAGCAAAAATACTCTTTTCTCCCCAGGGATGCGATCTAATCAGAGGGATGAATTTCCATAGGTCTGAATCTAATCAGAGGGTGGCCCAGCACAGCTTTCACTATAAAATATGTCTTATTTAAAAGAGCAAAGGGGAAGTAGAGGAGCCTCGGGGTTCAGAGCTGCCTTTGGGATGCTGATAACGCAAAGGATGACGGAGAATTTGGGACGGGCTCCTCCTTCAGAGCAAATCCGGTGCTCAGCCCTTTTTAAATAGTTCTTAAAATTCAGCAAGACCTGTCACTGCTGGTTTCTTCTCCCCAGTAAATCCAAAGAAAGGGCCCAAAGTGTGGATTTTGAGGAGCGGTGACACTTGGCAGTCGTCTGCTGTCGGGAAGCGAAGGGAAGGGAGGATGAGGGATGAGATTCGTGCATCAGCCACAGCAAAACAGCAGGTTCTGGACGGCTCCATCTGGATTCCTGCTTTATTTTTCAATGCCTGACTTTGTTTTCCCTTCTTTTCGCCCTCCCCTCCACACATCCTTAGCGTTTTGGGGGCTGGTTCCTGTGGGGATCGTGCATCTGTTTCTCTCTGCTCTGCCTCCTGCTCTTGTCTCCTTCATTTCTGTGTCTTCTGCGGTGATTTTGCTCTAAATTTGGGCATTTGGATTTTCACCTTCCCTCCCCTTCCCGGCACATCTGGGGCTCCCCCATCAGCCCTCCACGGGATTCCCCTCCCCCGGTGCCGGTGCAATAAATCACAGAGCTCCAGAGCTTTGTCTTTCCCGCTCAGGATCTCCTCAGGAGAAGTGCAGGAGCAGCCCGTGGTTCCACCCTCGTATTTTTAAGGACCAAATGTCCGAATTTAAGACCAGCCAGGCCTGAATTACCAGGAGTAGAGGTGAAAGCTGCTGCCATTGGCATCTCAAAGTGGTTTTGCATCACGTGGAGGGAGCAGGGCCGGCAGGAAGCCCATTTTGGGGTTTTTTTGGCCATTGAGAAGCTGCAGGTTGGGGATGTGTTTGCGGAAGGACTTCCTTGGATAAATGCTTGGGCTGATGCATTTGGAGGCGAGTGGCTGGGGCCGCCCCAGGCTTGCTTAGTTTTGACTTTAAAAAGCCACCACCCACCAGGAGACGTTCTAAGCCCCCAAACCCTTGTCTGGACTGGGATGTGGGGACGCTTGTCCTTCCCATCGCAGTGCTCAGGGTCTGCAAGGCATCACCGCGGGAAGAGGGCCGGGAAACCATCTGCAGATGCTGCACTTACGAGCCAGGAAGGAACTCCTGCGTCTCAATATCTCGTGGGCACGAGGGAAAACTCAATCTTAGCTCTGGCTTTGTCACCGTCGGTTCTGCCGCCGGCTTTGTTTAATCGCGCCGCTGATCCCGCCGGGGGCGGGGGGTGGGGATGTAATCCCGCCTGGAGGCTCCAGCGCTGCTTCATGGAGAGCTTTTCCACACGCGGGGAGGCTCCGTCCCCGGCACGAATCCACCCCCCATCTCCTTCGGGCAGATGCCACCGAGCTGCCAAACCAAACCTTCGCTCGTGCCCCTCCCGTCCCCTCGTGCCTGTTGCTCATCTCGCTCGTGGAAATGTCAAAAGCGAAGCGAGGGGAACCGGGGCAGTCGCTGCGAGACCTCGGCTGACCTTCCTCGCTTCCCTCCTCCTCCTCCTCCTCCTGCTGCCTCTCCCATCACTGCCTCTTTATATCTGCAAAGCCCCGAATTCAAGGGGAGCTCGTGCTGCGTTGGCAATCGCAAAGAATTAATCCCTTCTTTAGCAAGCTAAAATAAACCCTGCCCAGGCGAAGGGAGAGGCTGCAAAGATGCTGGCCCTGGATGAACAGGGATGCTGGCGAGGATTTGGGTCACTCTCAGCAAGGAGGTTGGGATTCCAGGCTGAAAACATTCAACTCCATCTTCCTATGCATCGTTTCAGGGCTGCAAACAGCCCTTGATTTAACCCTCCTGGCTGCACCCGCTGTGCAGCACTCCAAACCCCCTCCCAAAACATAAAAAAAAAAATCCACTTTCTATCTAAATTTCCTCGCTTCCAGTTGACTGCAGCAGCAGAGCCGCTGTTGTAGCCCCCAAAAAGCAGCACAAGGAGGGTTTCTTCAGTGGAGAGCCCCGTGCTCAGTATGCCAGGCCACGCTGCCGTGCTGGTGCAGCAGGCACGTGGGAGTGGAGCGTGTTCTCCCGCAGGTCGTGGCTGGGATTTATAGCAAAACCAGCGACAAGTTGTTTTACAAGTGATGCTGAGCCTGGAAAGGCTGGCTGGGGGGGACAGAAAATCACCTTCACCTCTTCCAGGTGTCTCTGGTTTTACAGCCCTGTTCCCAACCCTGCCTCTGTTTTCCAGACTTTTCCTATAAAAGGCTTTTCCAGCCGGTGCAAGCAGTGATTAAACACCCCTGGATTTTGGCGGGGGGTGAAGGGTCCTTTCGGGGTGTCCTGGTTGCAGATGGTGTTAAACGGGTGCCATCAGGGCGAGGATGCTGAAGAAAGGCTCAGCTCTGCCGGGCTGTCAATCTGTCATCTTCCAACAGCCGGAGGAAATAGAGGAAAATAAAATAGGAATGCAATTGCCTGCCCTCCTGACCCTGGCTGCTCTGTGCTCCTGCAATAGTTTTGCAGCAAATCGAGGGGAAAGAGGGAGAAAAGTGCCAGACGGAGCCGTCCGTGCTCTCATTTTCCAAGGGCGGATCCGGCATCCAGCCGTGGGCAAGGAGCAGGCTCCCGGCCAAGGCTGGGCTGTAAAAACGCAGGTTGGGCTTTGTGTATGCTCTGATTAATCTGCTGGATCCATTCCCACAAGGAATGAGTAATTTAGAGATGCTAAAGCGAGAAGAGGGCAGGGGAGCCTGGTGTGGAATGGGGGCAGAGCCAGCGCGGGGCAGGGGATGGTGAAGACCAAATCCAAGGCAGTAACGTCACAGGAAGGATGGGCTGCAGGTGGCAGGGTGGGAGGGGGTTTGCTGGGGTTTTCCTAAATTCAGGAAGGGTCTTCTTCAATTTGTGGACTTTTTTGCTGCGTTGGGAGCAGCCAAAACTCACCCTTGTGAGGGGACAAGTACCACACAGGTGGGCTTGTCCTGGCACCCTCCCTCCGTGGGACGCAGCGATTGCTCCCCGCGGCTATCAACCAATCCAACCATCCACGGACAGCGTTTTAACCCCTGCTCCAAACTTCCCCATGGCTCAACTCTCTTCTTCCTCCCTTTTTTTTTCCTCCCTTTCCAGCCTACCTGACCGTCAGCATCGAGCCGCTGCCGCCCGTGGTGGTGGGAGACGCCGTGACCCTGAAATGCAACTTCAAGACGGATGGGAAGATGAGGGAGATCGTTTGGTACCGGGTGAGTGGCACCGGGGCCTCCTCCCTGCCCTTGGGGACGGCAACACGAGGACACCAGGCTGCTCTGCCTCTGTGGAACAGAGGGGCAAGGCTGGCTGGATGGTGGAGGGAAAGGCAGATGGAACTCTGGCTGATGGGAATCGATTCCGGGAAGGAGCCAGGCAGGCTGGCCTTTCAAAACCTGGGTGGGGAGAGATATCAAATGGCTTTGTGATCATCCTGAGAGCTCCAGGAGGGCATTTTCCAGGCGCTTTGTCATGTTTTCCAGGTGGATTGGAGGTTGGCAGGCTCGGTTTGGTGCTGAGTGGTTGGTGCTGGGGGGGATTTGGAGTCGAGGTCAGCACCGCTCTGCAAAGATTTTAGTGTTGGGTGGGAAATGAATCAAAAGGAGGGGGGAAATTTGGCAGAACTGGGGGGGTGTCAGGGGCTTGGGGAGCCGAGCTGGGCTCTTCATGGTGGGCTCTCAAAAAACCTTTCCCTGTCCCCAGAATATTTGCAAAGCTGGGATGTTGATCCGCAGGGAAACAGGACTTGGAGCGTCTGGGTTTATTTGGGGAGGAGGGATTTGGGGTCGTGGCTTTCCCCCCTTCCAGCTTCACTCCCCACCTGCTCTGAGCCTTGATCCAACCCTGGCTATAACAATCCAGAGCAATATTTTTGGCTTTCTCCAGGAAATTTCAGCATAAGCTGCCAAACACAAATAAAACCCCTCTGGTGGTTTGATCCGAGCAAACCTGAAGCTTTCCAGGATGGAAACAGCTCTTTGCTCATGGAGGAGGCAAAGAAAGGGCAAATGGTGCCAGTGGCATTGGATGGAGTAACTGCCTTTCACCTGGGAGCATTTCCTCTTGGATTTACCCTCATGTTTCTGCTCCCTGAACAAGGAGCACGTCTGTCTTAAAGCTCTTCTTCACATCCAGGCAGGTTTATAAATAGGAAAAGGTGCTCTCTGGACTGAAATATATTCACTTTGCCAGAGTGTGATGTGTGCACAGGAATATTCCATCCAATCCTGGACGTATTTGGCTATAAATAAATTTGTGTAGACATCTGTAATGTGTAGGTGTACACCTAAATGGGGTATAGGGGATCCAAGCAGAGGGATTTAATAATAAAACCCAAATTCAGCCCCCAAATTGCAGGGTGTAATTGGCTTTGTCTCCCCATTACTTTGGGCAGTAGGTTTTTTTTTCTGCTGGCTCTGCCTTCTCCACCAGGTTTTTCCTTCCCTTTTCCACTCAGTAATATTGGATTAACCCACTTTCTCGGGAGCTGGGGCTGGATTTGCATAATCCCCCCGTGAGGAGGGATGCTGGAGCCCTCAGCGAGAGGATGATGCACCGGGGCAGCCGAGCAAATGATGCTCTGAGGAACCACGGGGAGAGTGGAAAGGGAAAAAATAACCCAGCTCTTATTTTTATCACCACAAATCCCCTTTCTTCCAGCTTTTTTTACCCCCCCTCCCCCATTCCCTTTTTCTCCTTTCCCAGGGAGCTGCCTGCGTTTGGAAAATTGGTTTTTTTCATGGAGCATCTCAGGATTTGCCAAATTCCTTCCTGATTTTAAGCTTTTCTCCCCCCTTTTCCCCACATTTGGTCTCATTCCCGGACTGTTGCCCCTGCCCAGACCCCCCCTGGGTGCTCCCTGGGGCAGGAGGGGATGGATGGGTTTGGGTGAGCGGGGCTGGAGCTGCTGGGGCTGCACAGTTGGTTTTATACCCCCTGTAAATCTGGGATGTGGCCCCAGAGCAGTGGGAGGGGATGTGGGGCCTCCTGGGGCTCCTCTCCCTCAGGTTACTGGGCAGGGAGCAGAGGGAGCTCCTTGGGTTTTAAGGACATGGAGCTGCTCCAGGGGCCATGGTGGTGGGAGGGGGAGGGGAAGTGGGGGAGCAACGTCAGTGGAAGTAGTTTGGTGGGATAGAGGGGGGGAGAACCCATGGGATGGATCCATAACCAAGGGATGGATCCATAACCTGTGGGATAGATCCATAGCCACGGGATGGATCCATAACCTGTGGGATAGATCCATAACCAAGGGATGGATCCATAACCACGGGATGGATCCATAACCACGGGATGGATCCATAACCAAGGGATGGATCCGTAACCACGGGATGGATCCATAACCCACAGGATGGATCCATAACCAAGGGATGGATCCATAACCACGGGATGGATCCATAACCACAGGATGGATCCGTAACTTAGGGAAGGGATCCACAGCCCATGGAGTGCATCCATAACCCATGGGATGGATCCACAGCCACAGGATGGATCCATAACCTGTGGGATGGATCCATAACTCAGGGAAGGGATCCATAACCCATGGGATGGATCCATAGCCACAGGATGGATCCATAACTCAGGGAAGGGATCCATAACCCATGGGATGGATCCATAGCCACAGGATGGATCCATAACTCAGGGAAGGGATCCATAACCCATGGGATGGATCCATAGCCACAGGATGGATCCATAACTCAGGGAAGGGATCCATAACCCATGGGATGGATCTATAGCCACAGGATGGATCCATAACCTATGGGATGGATCCATAATTAGGGGAAGGATCCATAACCCATGGGATGGATCCACAGCCCATGGAGTGCATCCATAACCCCCCAGGTGGGGGCATAGCCCACCAGGGTGGGTACATGAAGGCCCAGGAGGGGCAGTTTACCACGGGTTAAACCCCACCAAGAAGCACCCAAGTACAAACCAACACCTCCAGCCCCCCTTTCCAACAATTCCCCCGGGAAGCCCACGGCTCAGGGCTGGCAGCAGGACTGGCAGCCCGGGACCACCTTTTGCTGGGGTCAGAAAACGCCACAGCGTGAGCCACAAACCCACAGCAGAGCCAAGGAGATCCGGGCTGAGCAAAAGGGCTTTTCGCAGCCTAAACAGGAACCCGCACCATCTGCAGAGGTGTTAATTAACATCCAACACCCCCAGCGCCGCCAAATCACCTCCAAAAGGTGCGATGTGCCCGAGAACATGTTTGCACACGGGGCTGCATCTTTTGCACATCAGGCGAGTGCCCCAAACCCCTTTGCAGGAGAGGAGGGCGGTGCCAGCCGTGCGAACGAGCTCGTAATGAGGCCGCGCAGCCCCGGAGCTGTCGAGCTGCTGGTTGGCGTCCCGGGGGTCGCACTCCAGACCTGATTAGTATGGTCACTGCCACGCGGCGCGGGGCTGGGGAGGGAGAGGAGGACTTTTTGCAGCAGTGCAGAGCTCTGGAAAAAAAAAAATTAAAATAAATACATAAGCAGGAGAGGGAGGGAAAATCCTGCGAGCCTCCGCCGTGGCTGTGTGCAGACATCTGGCAGCGGGCAGGGAGCGGAGCCGGCGGCAGGCGGGCTGTGCACACAGCCGGGGGCTCGGGGGGAGCCTGGGAATTGCCGGGAACGCAGCGCAGGTTTCTGGTGTCAGACGAGGGCCAGGCGCGATCCCCCGGAGGGCCGCGGGGCTCCCACGCCCGCCCTGGGCCCGCGGGGGTGTGACAGGGAGAGCGGGCACGGAGGGGACCCCGCGGGGCCGGGGGCAGACGTTCTGCCTGCCTTAATTAGAGTTCGGTGTTCAGTCTAATTAGCGAGAAGAAAAATAAGTGGGAGCGGGAGGTGGCGGTGCTGGGCACGGGCCGTGCTGTGCTTGCTCCGTGGGTTATCGGCGTGTCCGGGTACTCCCGGGGAGCCCGTGGCGTGTGGGGTCGCTCAGTGTGGTACCCGCGGGCTGCGGGAGCATTTCCACAGCACTCGTGGACCACCCGTGATGCACAGGCATTACTCCTTGTAGTACCCAGGGTGTGAAGTCCCTGCTCTCTGTAGTATCCCTGGTGTAAGATCGCTGCTCTCTGTAGTATCCCTGGTGTGAGGTCTCCCTGCTCTCCATAGCCCGCACTCGGTGCACAGGGATTACAAATCCCTTTCCCCCATCCAGGCTCTCCCAGTCCGGTCCCTGCCTCTGGCAAAGCCTGGAAGGCTCCAAGTCCTCCCCGGGCTGGTGCTTCCAGCGCATCCTCGAGGTCGGTGGCACCTCCTGATCGATGGTGACAAAGCCCCGTCCCCGCGGGGGCCTCCCCTGCCAATGCCCATTAGGAGAACGGAGACATTCCAGCCCCTCCCGCGGGGCTCCGAGCGGGAATTGGTGCTGGTGACAGTGATAAAGTCCCCGCTCGCAGCAGCAGCGGCTCCAGGGGAGGGGGCACAAGGGGTGGAGGAGCCAAGTGAAGGGCACAAGATGTGCTGAGCCTGTTCCAAACCCTTCCTGTGCCATTGGGTGCTGCTGGAAAAGCCCAGAACCTCGGCAAATTTGGGAATGCCCGGGAAGGAGGCACCGGGACGCTGCTTTTCACCCCTTGCTCCTACAAAACATCTACCTGAAAATTCGCATCCTCCTCCACGTTTTCCAGTGGTTGTGCCTCTGATTTCCACACTTGCCTCCCTTTAGGGGAAAATTCAAGTTTTATGGATGTGGAGAAATTCCCTAAAAGCTGAACAAAGCTGCTGATGGAGAGATTTTGGGGCCTGCAGCTGCGAGAGGTCTGACTCGTGCCATTCATCTCCACCCGGCTGGGTCGTCTCCGCGCCTCCGAGATGATAATTTAAGTGTCAGGAAAGGGAACTCCTTTAATTCCTCATGTTCAGGCAGGGAGAGAAGGTCACAAGCAGCAGCACAGTTTATTGAGCTCTCTATTACCAGGGCATCGTTCCTGCTCCGGGGAGGCAGCGGGAAGTCTGGGATGTGCCTCCCAAAATTGCACAACCCACTTGTCACAATCATTTGATCGTCCCTGTGGTTCAGGGATGTCGGAAAAGGGGGTGCCAGCGTAAAGTGATACCTTTTGGGGGATGGGGAAAGGTCATGGTGTGCATTTTGGGGTCAAACCACCTGGGTTTGGGCAAGTAAATTGAATAATCTGGATTTTTGGGTGGTGAATTTGATGCCGGTGGCTCTGGGCAAGGTGGGAGTCCAGCAAGCTTGGGATGGGAGGGTGGATTTCAACCAGCTGAGCTAAACGTAGATTCTCAAGGGAATGGGCAAGGGAGTCAGAAAAAATGCTAAAAAAGGAGCTTTCCAGCAGGATGAGTTTCTCCTGGCTGTGACAGGGACCTGGACACTGCAGCCCCCGGTGCTTCTTCCCCCCTAAACAACCCGGGCGTTGCAGCCACCCCCTGCGGCCCCTCCAGGGTATTTTCCCTCTTCCCATAGCAAGTGCTTGTCCATTTGCTTGGAGAAGGGGTGTCAGTTCGGCCCCAGGACACTGAGCCTGGACCAGAGCCCGCTGATGTCACTTCACAACCCATTTTGCCCTCCAGAATCGCTCCCCCCATCCCCTTGAACCTGCATCTGTCGCTTGCTGATGCCTGTTGAACCCACTGGGCCAGCGGCTCCAGGGATATTAATGGTGCCGATGTATTTTGGGGACAGCAAATGGCCGGGTCAGCAGCGAGGTGAGGGCGGCAGGAGGGAGCTGCCTGTGCGACAGCAGGAAGGAGCAGGAGGTTAATGCCTCCCCGTGCTGTGACAGTCGCCGGGTTTTTTGTCAGGAATAAGATTTTTCTTGGGATTTATAAATAATGCAGGAGGCAGCCTCGGGCTGTCTGAGCTCGGCTCCGGTGCTTTAAATGTGCATTTCCTCTCCTCGTGCCCCTTTTCCTCACACTTCTTGATGTGGAGATGTAATCTGGGGCAGTCTCCATCGGATGCTGCCCAATTATCATCCTTTCTTATTCCCCAGCGGGAAGCATCGGGCTTGGCCGCTCCCACTCCCCTGTGGGTTTAGCAGCAACTTTATATGGAGCTCCTCTCCAAAAAAAATGACCCCAGGGCACAGATAAAACGCTGAAAGTAGGTCTAATCCCTGGAGAGAGACTATTTTCCATGTGCCTTTTCCTAGGAGTCTCTTAACTGCCTGTAATCCCCCCGGGCCGGGCCGGGCTCCGCATCTTCCCTTGCTGTGCATCCCCAGGGAACGCGAGGGGTCCCCGGGGATGGGGGGGTTGAACAGGGGCGTGAACGACTTCCAGCTGCACTTCCCACTCCTATCCTTGGACGGAGCTCGATGGTTTGTCCACATCTGCCCAGATGTGCCGGGGAACTCCTGCGGCTGAGCCACCTCTCCCCGTTCCCAGAGCCTCCTTCCTGGCAGCTTTGTTGCCTCCCTAAAACAATCCCTAAAAATCCTTGGAGATGATACACGAAGAGCCTCTCCATCCAGGAGCAGCTCCGAGGTTTCTCCTCAAACCAACCCACCTCGGGGTGTAAATACAAGTCAGGGGAAATCAGATGTGTCCTTGAAAACGAAACGTTCCCAGGGCCGGGGATTTACAGCTCCGATAATTCTTCCCGCGCTTCTTTATCCCACGTCCGTGTATTTTCTTTGCAATAAAAGCCTCAGCCTGGGCGAATAAATTTGAAGGGATGGTTTTAGTGACAGATTTTTTTTCTTCTTTCCCCTCATTCTTGCCATTAAAAAAGGTGGAAAAGAGGAAATCTGGAATCCGAGTGTTTTGCCCAAGCGGGAGAGATGTGTTGGGTGGGGTCAGTGGGGTCTCGCCCCCAGGAGATGCTGGGTTTGGGGGATTGAGCCCCAAAATCTTCCTCTGCACCTGGTTTGCTTTAAAACATGACTATTTTAACCCTCTGAGGGATTGAACTGGGCTGTTTTAGGCCCAAAATGCACATCTCCTCCTGCATTGCTTTCCTCTGCCTTTTCCTTCTTAATTTTCTGCTAAAATTCCTCCTCACAAGAAGAGCAGATAAATCTGAAGGCATTGGGGGCTGCAGGGGAGGAACAAGTCCTCCCCAGAGCTAAAAAGAGCCTTTTTCCACTTAAAAATCACAACCCCAGCGAGCAGCTGGACATGGGAGTTGGTGATGCGATAAGTGGGTGGAAACACATGGATTTTGCTTTTAATGATAAATAAATAAAAAATATTTATTGATATTAATCAAAGAGAACAAGGGATAGGAGGAGAAGGAACGGCCTCCAGCTGTGCCAGGGGAGGGGCAGGTTGGACATCAGCAGGAATTTCTCCCTGGAAAGGGGGGTCAGGCTTGGCAGGGGCTGCCCAGGGAGGTTTGGAGTCCTCAGCCCTGGAGGTGCCCAGGGAAGGCCTGGCCGTGGCACTCAGTGTTAAAATGTTAAAATATTAAGAATAAAAACCTTACAAATACTAAAAAGTGGTCACAAACCTGCTTGGAATTGCCAAAATTGCCCCATGGACATCTCGTAAATGGGGTTGGTTGTTTTACACAGGTCACTGATGGTGGCACCATCAAGCAGAAGATCTTCACCTTCGATGCCATGTTCTCCACCAACTTCTCCCAGATGGAGAATTATCGGAAGAGGGAGGATCTGGTTTACCAGTCCACCGTGCGGTGAGTCCCTCATCTCTATTTTAATGCCTATTTTTAGGAATTTTTCCCCATTTTGGGGCAGTTGAGGGAATGATTGCAATGGCCACGGTGCGTCTCAGTGGTGGAAATGAGCAAAGAAATACAAGGCTTGGGAAAATTGGGAAAAAAAAAGAGTCTGTATTTATATATAAACCAGGCACAGAGGCTGCTCTTTGCTTTTATTCCAAGTGTGAAATCACTTGCAGGAGTGTCAGTTTTATTACTAATTACACACTTGCTTTATTGCCACTGTTATAAAAACAAAACTGGAGCTTGGAAAAAAGGTCAGGGGAGGTTTAATTCCAGGTAAAGAACCCGGGATGAAGTATTTATCCCTCCCCGTTTATTTTTTTTCCCCTTGTTTCCTTTTTAAATTAGAATTTTCTAATCGGATTTCAAAGCTCGTTTTTTTCCCAGCGTGGGGTAATAAAAATTCAGTGTGTGGTGGGGAAAATAGCAGTTTCCTTGAGTGAGGTGATGGCTTGGACCTGCAAATGTCCGTGGAAGGGTTGGAAAGGGCTTGGCGCAGCTCATCCCATCGGATGAGCAGGTGTGAAGTGGGAAATCTTTTCTAATTCTTTGGAATTCGATTTTTTTGGGGTGGAGGGGGGAGTTTTTTGCTGGTTTTTTTCTATTACGCTCGCAGTTATTTTTTGTTATAAGCCAGTGTTGTGGAGATGGTTGTGGGAATTAATGTGGATTTAGAGTGGAGAAAGGGCAGGAAAACAGGGTTAGAAATACTATGGGGTTGCTCAGGGGACGCTCAGAGGATGCTCAGGTCGCTCGGCAAGGACCCTCAGGTCCCGCTCAGGGGAGGCTTAGGGATAACTTCAGGATGCTCAGGGGTTGCTCAGGAGGGTCAGGAGTTCCTCTGAGGATGCTCAGCTGATGAGCAGCAAGGTCAGGAGATGCTCTGAGGTTGGTCAGGCATTGCTCAGGGGATGCTCTGGAGGAGCTCAGGATGCTCAGGAAGGTCAGTAGATGCTCAGGATTCTCAGGGGTTGCTCAGAAGTGTCAGGAATTGGTCAAATGTTGCTCAAGGTCAGAAGAGGCTCGGGATGCTCAGGAGAGTGTGAAGATGCTCGGGATGCTCACAAGAATGTTCAGGAGGGTCAGAGGACGCTCAGGGCTTGCACAGAGGATGCTCAGGAGAGGCAGGGTGTGCTCATGAGGTTCTCGGGCGATGGGCAGAGGTTGCTCCAGAGATGCTCCGTAGGCGCTCCCCTCCCTCGTTTTTTCTCCCCGTGGATCCACAGCTCCGCTCAGCCGCTCGCTCAGATGTTGTACAAATTCCTGACACGACTAATTACTGTTTGGAGAACGTTTTGGCAGCTCCACGGAAGGATTACACGTTCCCTGACTCCGCTTGCCGCGTTTCCTGCCGCAAACCCGGCGGGCTCGCTCGGCGCTGGATTTGGCCATCGCTCTCCTCCAGCAGGGAGCACCGGGAAAACCGGGGAGTTAAACCAGATTAAAACCTTCCCTGTGCACAGCAAGAGGTCACGAGCACCCCTTGAGCAAGGGACAAGGAATAAAACACTCCCCATGCAGGGAGAGAGCCGGAGCACCTCTGGAGCGAGGGACAAGGACAAGCCCCGCTCACCCGGTCATGGCACATCGCGCCCACCCGGCGAGGAAAAGCGGCTGCTTTTTTTTTTGGCTCCAAACCCTCCGATTTTCTCCCTTTCACTGGGTATTGTAGAACTAATAGAATTTGTGAGCAGAAAATTTCACCGCCCTAGGACCAAGCACTTGAAAGGCTCGGTAATCGTCGGCACGGCGCCGGCAAATCGTCCGTGGAGCCGGGGATGTTGGCGGTAAAATCTTTTCACGCAGTTGCCTTTTTTTTTTTTTTTTTTTTCAGAGGAAAACAGCAACTTGCCTGGGGAGAAGGAGATATTTCTCCGAGGGCATGAAAAGAGGTTGTTTTCCAAATCATTGGCCTTTTTTTTTTTTTTTTTTGGGGGGGGGGATGGTGGATCCTGCCTTATTTTGGGCTCTTCTGAAGAAGAGGAGCAGTATCAGGAAGGGTTTGGCGACGGGTCAATCGTTTCCTGGCTGGATCCACTCCTTCCCTGTCATTCTGCATTTTCACCTATTTAATAATTATTTCTGGGGGAATCTTTGTCACGGCACGGTCACGTCGGAGCTGGTCCCACGGAGCGTTATCCCGGGTGGCACAGCCCTTATCTGCAGAGCACAGAGGGCTGACGGAGCTGCCTCTTTTCATCCCGGCTTTGAACGCCGCCCGCTCAGATGTGAAGAGCAAAGCCAGGAGATATCCAATATCCAATCCTGGAGTTTGTTTTTTTTTTCCCTTCCTCTGATTAAAAACCCACCCTCGTCGCAGCAGACATTGCTTTATGAATATCTATATAATTTTCTTTCCTTATTTCCAGCGTGCTTAGAGGACGCAAAGGACACGTTTTGCCTTTGCAGGGCTGGTGGTTCCCTCTCTGCCGTCCCTGGAAGCATCAGACTGACCCAGTTAGGGCTGTTTTACACCCAAATCCAAAGGGCTCCTTCCCAATGAGGAGCAGCCACTGGTGTGGAGCTTGATGGGGACCAAACCCCCTCCTCGTGCTGCTGATGAAGGGAGTGGGTGGGTGGGTGATTTCCCACTCCGAACATGGATAATTAGAGGCTGGAACAGATGGTGGAGGCTCAGTTGAAAGCGTCGTGACCATTAAAAGGAGCTGCCAAGTGACTGTTCACTTCAACGGGGGCTTGTTTGTGCTGGCGGGGGGCTGGTGTGTGAGGAGGAGGCGCGGGAAGGCAGCCAGGGGCTGCTGGAAACGAGCCGGCAAAGCGGCGCCGGATTTGCCCCGGGATGGGGAAACCCTGCCAGGAGCCCACCAAGCGGGGTCCTTCCACTGGGAGCAGCTTGATGGGTGCTCCAGGAGGGAATTGCTCCCATCCTTGGTGCCGTGGTGGGATGCTGCTGGGTGGGGAGGTGGGGCACCGGTCACCAGTAAGGTGGGATATTGGTCACCGGTAAGGCAGGATGATGTTCCCAGCCACTGAGGTGGAATGCTGCCTGCTGGGGAGGCAGGATGATGATGGTGGGATGGTGCTTGGGGCCAACAAGGTGGGCTGCTGCAGAGCAGCAGGGTGGGGCGCTGCCAGCTGGGGAGGGGAGGGTGGTGCTGCCGACTGGCAAGGTCGGGAGCTGCCAGCTGGTGAGGCAGGACGGTGCTGCCAGATGGCAGAGCGGGATCCTGCCAACCAGAAAGGTGGGATGCTGAGGAGCAGAAGGGTGGGATCCTGCCAGCCAGAAAGAAGGCATGCTGCCAGCCAGTGAGGTGGGATGATGCTTCCAGCTGGCACAGCGGGATCCCGCCAATTTGGCGAGGCGGGATACCGAGGACCAGCAGGGTGGGATGCTGAGGATCGGCAGGGTGGGATGCTGAGGACCGGCAGGGTGGGATGCTGAGGACCGGCAGGGTGGGATGCTGAGGACCGGCAGGGTGGGATGCTGAGGACCGGCAGGGTGGGATGCTGAGGACCGGCAGGGTGGGATGCAGCTGGCCAGTGAGGTGGGAAGTTGCTGCCCACTGGTGAGGTGGATGCTGCCAGTCAGCAAAGTGGCTCCTTTGCAGCCAGCAAAGCATTTCCACCTCCGGTAGCACCAATCCTTTCCACGACTCCTCCCCTCCTGTTTTTCCAAGATCCACAGAAAGCCCCCAGATAAAAGATTGATCGATGGGTGCTCTGGGTTCACTCTGAGTTTGGGCTTTTGATGCTTTTACCCCCCCGCTTTGCTGTGGCAAGGTGGCCTGGAAGGTCCGGTGCTGAGCCTGTTCCGCCAGCATTCCACAGGCGTTCCATGTCCGTGGTCACGGTTTCTGCTCCCGGCGATGCCTTTCCCTCCCCTCCACGTCTCCTTTCAATAATGCAATTACTTCCCCTCGGAGGAGCTGTCAGGGCCGGTAAACTCCAGCTGCTAAACTGCATTACAGGGCTCCCTCCCGCAGCCTGGGCACTTACTAATAGTTTATCGATCCCCGGCGCCGGGGAGGAGCAGCCCCGTCCAAGGCCTGGATATCCGGGTGCCGACCGCTCCATCCCCCGGGAAAGGAGGCCAGGCCGGAGTGGTGAGTCCTGTGTCTCCTCCTCAGCCTCCCCGAGGTTCGCATTTCGGACAACGGGCCCTACGAGTGCCACGTGGGGATTTACGACCGAGCCACGCGGGAGAAGGTGGTCCTGGCCTCGGGGAATGTGTTCCTCAACGTGATGGGTGAGGGAGCGGAGGGGGAGCCACTGTGGGGCCTCGGGGAGAAGGGACAGCAGGGATTTGGCTTGTTTTCCCATTCCCAGGGATGGGGATGGGGATGAGGATGAAGATGAGAACAGGAAAGAGAACAGGGGAAGGAAGAGGGGGAACGACATGAACATAGGGATGAGGATGGGAATGGGCACAGGGATTAGAATAGGGATGGGGATGGGGAAAGGGAGGAGGATGCACATGAGGATAGGGAGAGGGATGAAGATACAGGTTTGGGGATGGGGATGAGGACAGGATGGGGAGAGGGATGGGGATGCCTGTGGGGATGAGGAGGGGTTGGAAGATGGGGATGGGCCAAGGATGGGGAGGGGAAGGAGGATGGGGAATGGGATGAACATAGGGAGGAGGATGGCCCTGGGAATGGGCACAGGGATTAGAATGAGGATGGGGATGAGGGTGGGGATGCCCATGGGGATGAGGATGGTATGAAGTTGGGGTGGGACAAGGATGGGGATGGGAAGAGGTGGAAACGGGAGTGAGGATGAACATGGGAATGGGGACAGGGATGAGGATGGGGGTGGGGATGGGACAAGGAGGGAGATGAGGATGAGGATGGGGTTGGATATAGATGGGTGGGTGTTGAGGACACCATGCCAACACCCCCGCTCTGCTCCCGGCAGCCCCTCCAACGTCCATCTCGGTGCTCGCTGCCGACACGCCGGCGCCGTTCAGCCGCTACCAGGCCCAGAACTTCACCCTGGTGTGTGTGGTGTCTGGAGGAAAACCTGCCCCCCTGGTGAGCTGAGCCCCCTGGGGGGGCTACCCCTGCTAGGGGTACATGGAATCATCCCAAACCCGGGAATACCTCAAATAGATAAGCGCTGGTTTTACGGGTTGAAGGTAACGTGAGGGCTGTTTCACGAGGCTGCTGCTCCCCAATCTCACCCTGCAGCATCTCCCATGGGGACCTTGGGAAGGAGCTCCCTCCAAAGCTGCCTGAGGGGATGCCAGCGATGCCCCCCCTGGGATCAGCACCCTGTCTGTCCCCACACAGGTGTACTTCAAGCGGGATGGGGAGCCCATCGAGGCCACCCCTCTGCCGGAGCCGCCGGCCGGCGCCGGGAGCTGGGCCCCCCGCAACCTCCTGCACCGCGACCTGGACGACACCAAGGTGCCGAAATCGCTGGCGGCCGAGGGCGAGCCGGGGCTCGGGCAGGCCTTCGGCACGGCGGAGCCGCCGCGGGGCCTGGCGGCCGAGCGCGACCCCGTGACGGAGGCCATCCCCGAGACGGTGGTGAGCCGCGAGTTCCCGCGCTGGGTGCACGTGGCAGAGCCCATCTACTATTTCCGGCACACGCACGCGCCCGTCAGCGACGGGACGGTGGAGGCCAGAGCCACCCTCACCTGGACCCTGAACCCCCAGATCGACAACGAGGCGCTGTTCAGCTGCGAGGTGAAGCACCCGGCGCTCTCCATGCCCATGCAGTCCGAGGTGACCCTCGGTAAGTGGCTCCTCTGCCGGGGCTTCTGGGCTTTTCTGCACTTCTGGCTTTTATTTTTTCCCCTTCTTCTTTTTTTTCCCATTTTTTTTTCTTTTTTTCCACCCTTCGTTGTTTTGTTTTGTTTTGTTTTTCTTGCCTTTTTTTTTCTTTCTTTCTTTTGTATTTTCACTCTTCTTTCAGGGGTTTTGAAGTGCCCGTGGGCCAAACAGAGGTGCCACATAGGGCTGCAAGATGATAGGAGGTGGTGATGCCAGAGCTCCACAAAAGTGGGGGTGAGGGAGGGGGTTTTGAAGGGGTCCAACAAGGGCTCCACAAAATTAGGGGGGAGGGGAGGGGGCTTGGGGAGCGTCCACCAGGCAGGAGAAGGGGGTTGCTGTGTTTTGGGGGCCTCCCATTCGTGGGTTTGCTGGGTTGACACAGGGTTGAGGTTGGGAGGGGACGTAGGACCAGGATGAGGGGGAAAAAGGGGCTGGTTTGGGGGAGTCAAGGCTGTTCTGGATGTTGGGATGAGCAGGAAGGGGGTGTTAGAGCTGAAGGTGGTGAGAGGAAGGGCTGTGTTGGGGCACCTGGTGTTTGTTGGAGAGGAGTTAGTGTTATCCCTTAGTGTTACCTCCTATGGGATGTAACTGTGGGAAGGGAAGGGGTGGGATAGAGGAGCCCTCTGGACCAGGGTCCTGTTGGGGATGGGGGACATACCCCTTCACCCCAGAGTGGTGTCACCTCCATCCACCTCTACCCAGTCCCAGGAGATCCAAGGACATGCCATGATTCTTGGCCATCACCACACAACTCATCCCAGTGGGAATTCTGGGGGGGGCCCTGGTTGGCTCCTGCCCAGGGGCATCCTGTGGGGCTGGTGAGGCCCCAGCTGTGACTGGGTGGTGGGATTGAAGCCAGGGGATCCCTGTTGGCTCCCCACATTCCCAGGACCACAGCAGAGCAGCAGCTCCTCAGGTGACCACGGGAGCTGGTGAACAGCTTAGTGGAGGCGCCTCCCAGTCTCCCACCCTGGCTAGGGCTTCCCCACCTCCTCCTGGCTCCCTGTCAAAGAATCTGAGCTCTCCACTGGGGTTTCCCAGCTTCAGGGAAGCCTTCTGGGCAGGCTGCTCCAGCCTTCCTGCTGGAGGAGCCCGGGCTCTGCTCTTGGCCAAGTGGAGCACTTGGCTCGCCGTGGCCTCTCCTGGAGAGCGTCACCTCGTTGGCTTCCCAGCGCCTCTGGCTGCGGCTGCAGTGGGCACAGACCTCCCAGCGTGTCCTCAGCTCATCAGCCACCTCCATTAGCGGGAGGTTGTCGGCACTGAGGAGGTCAAGGGGAGGTTGGCACTCAACAAGGGGGGCAGCGGCTCCCTTGCCAAGACAGGGCCCTGCCTTCTCTGCTCCCGCCCACCTGGCATTAAATCTGCTTCCCAGCATCCAACTGGCCAAAAAACAACCTCCCTCCTGCATTGTCACACCTTCAGCATCTCACCAGGCTGAGGTGTCCCCTCGCTGGGGCTCCCTGTGAGGACAAGACCCCCTGGTTTGCTGCTCTTCCCCAGTACTCCAATACCTGTATTGGCAAAGATCACTCCATGCTGCCCCCCCAAATCCACAGCCTTCCTCATCCCTAAGGTGCCCCCAGCCTCTGCACCTCACTGGGTGCCCAGCCAACACCATCCACACCCATTTTTGGGCACCATCATGGCAGATCCCCCATTAACCGCCCTTATATATGCATAGTATATGTATATATATATATGTATATATATTCTCAATAAAAGCTGGGTTGAAACCAAGATGAACCACTTGCTTTGGTCCATAAAGCTGCCTTTTGGTACCAGCCATGGCATGGTGTGCTCACCTGCAGCCCATCACTGTTGGTCCAGCACCAGGGGGCCAGATCCTGCACAGCCAGTGCAGCCCATGCTGTGTGCGTGTCCATGCAGAGCATCCCGGGGCATGGATGCCCTTTCCAGGGCCAGTGTCCACCACCAGACACGGATGTGCTGTCTGCTGGCTCTTTGTCCCTCTGTGATGTGCAGGCTCAGCCTGGCCCACCCCTGGCACTGCCTGAATGTACAGAGGGTCACACACACACCAGAGCAGAGCCAGTGCCAGCAGAGCTTTGGGACTGTCTCCTGTGTTACCACCCCCTGTGTGCGACTCCCTGAGCTCACCTTGCCCTGGGGATGCCTCTCTGAGGTGCCCATCACCGTGGCTTCAAACCAGCCCAGCCCCTCTTGCCGCCTGTTTCTGAGCAGAGAAGGGTTTGACTGGGAACTACATCCTTCACCATCCGTGTATCCCATCGCAGTCATCCATCAGTCCTGCAGCCTTCCCGTTCTTCCACCTGCGGGATCCTTTCCTACCTGTCCATCAGTCACTTAGACATCACTCAGCCTGTTCATCACTCACGGAGCCGCCGGTCCCCCCGGGCTGATGCCACCCCCTCACCACGGTCATCCATCAGAGCGTCGTTAACCGCAGCCAAGGGCACCGGAATGTTGTGCTCAGCTGATGTCCCCTGTCCCCTTCCCTCGCAGTTGCTCCCAAGGGCCCGAAGATCACGATGACCCCGACGAGAGCCCGCGTTGGAGACACCGTGCGGATCCTGGTGCAGGGATTCCAGGTCAGCACCCGCTGTAGGGGCCATGCCGTGCCAAGGGACAGCCTTGCATCCGCACCAGCACTTCGTGGGGTTGGCTTGGTGGCCTTGGGTTGCGTCATGGTCCCTGCTTGGGAACGGGTTGCCCAGAGAAGCTGTGACTGCCCCAGCCCTGGAAGTGTCCAAGGCCAGGCTGGACAGGGCTTGGAGCAACCTGGGCTGGTGGAAGTTGAGATGAGATGAGCCCTAAGATCCTTCCCAACCCAAACCATTCCAGGATTCCACACTTCCAGCTGTACCCCATCCTTGCTCCAGGCACAAGGCAGGGTTTGCTCCCTCTCTGTCCTGTCTCACCCCCCACCATCTCCCTGCAGAACGAAGTCTTCCCGGAGCCCCTCTTCACCTGGACGCGAGTGGGGAGCCGGCTCCTCGACGGCAGTGCCGAGCACGACGGGAAGGAGCTGGTGCTGGAGCGGGTGCCGGCCGAGCTCAACGGCTCCATGTACCGCTGCACCGCCCAGAACCCGCTGGGCTCCACCGACACCCACACCCGCCTCATCGTTTTTGGTACGGGCTCACCCTGGGGGCCACCCCTCCCTCCACACACCCTCCCTCATCTCCTCCCCACTAAAACTGTCTCTCTGCTGTTTCTTTCCCGTTAGAAAATCCAAATATTCCCAGAGGACCAGAAGACTCCAACGGTGAGTGGTGGTGGCAGCGCCGGTACTTCAACACAGAGCACATAGGGAGGGAAGTACCGTGCAGAGAGGATCTGTCCTTGCCTCGCCCCAAGCCCGTGGCCATCTCCCCTTGCCTCATTCCAAGCCCGTGGCCATCTCCCCTTGGCTCATTCCAAGCCCGTGGCCATCTCCCCTTGCCTCATTCCAAGCCCGTGGCCATCTCCCCTTGCCTCGCCCCAAGCCCGTGGCCATCTCCCCTTGCCTCACCCCAAGCCCTTGGCCATCTCTCCTTGCCTTATCCCAAGCCCTCACCCTTGGCATCAGAGATGTCTCTGCACCAAAAGGGTCCCTGCAGATGCTCTCCACAACATCCTTGACCTGCTTCCCACCCCACACAACCCCCCCTACCAAGTTTAGAAGGCGGAATCCCCCCAAAAAAAGTGGTGACCCCCATCCTGCTTTGAACCCAAGCAAGGAGATGCAGCTCTGTGACCTCCCCATCCCTTTCTCCTCCTCTCCAGGTTCACTTACCGGCCACTGCGGCTTCAGGTTAGTTTTGGCGCTCACCCTGACAGTGATCCTGGAGCTCACGTGAAGCTTCACCTGCCTCTTCCTCCTCCTCTTCCTCCTCTGTTCGGCTCCACCCGGCGTTTCCACCTCCCTCCATCGGTTCTCTCGCTCTTTTTTTTTTCTATACTATTTACAGTCTCGATCTCTTCCTGTTCTGTGTCTTGGCTTCCTCAGACAATTTAATTAAAAGGAAAAAGAAAAACCTCCCCTGGTAGAAGGTTGTAATTAATGTTTTACCTTTTGCTGGGGTTCCCAGCACTGTCTCAGGGTACCTGGAGGCCTTGCGAGGCCTTGGAGGGGGTGGGGCATGTCTGTGATTCAAAGGACCAGATTTCCCCTGGAAAAATCCAGTTACACCGTTCCCACTGCACCAAGATGCTCCAGATCTGCAGGGGAAGGACCTGCACATGTCCCCAGTGCGAGGGACGCTGGGGACAAGCCCACACACACGCGTGGATGGCAGCGCTGGGAGCCCAAAAGCTGCGGATCACTGGCCTTATCCGAAGCTGGGCTGGGGGGAAGCGGCTTTGCTGGGAGACAGGGCCGTGCACAGCACTTGTCCCGGGCTGGTGGTGAATCACAAGTGACAGGCAGCTCCCGACCCAAAATGTCAGCGCTCACACATGAGCGGGCAGCGCGTGTCCCGTCGGGCACCAGCCCGCACCCGCCCCTGCTCCCTCGCCACCCTCCCCGTCCCTCTTGGCTAATCGTCTCCATGGAAACGGAGATCCCGAGCATTCCCACGGCCCCCCATCCCGGCATGGCGTCAGTCCTGCTGCAGGATGGCAAAAACGCGGTGGGTTTGCCCCGGTGCTGCCCAGCGCTGCAGGGTGCCCGTGGTTTTCCCTGCTTTCCTGCCCCGAGGTATCTGGAGAGCATCCGGGATCCCTGGGGAGCAGATGTGGTGGGGAAAGGATGCCAAGGATGGGGCACTCCCCTGCCTTTTCCTCTGGGAACTCTTAATCCTAGAGGATTATCCAGCAGCCGTGTGGTGCTTCATCTTTCCAAAGCCCCGGACGAGTGCTAAGCATCATTATTACTATTATGATTAATTATTATTAAGCAGATTCCATCCCTTCCCTGCTCCGTTGCCAACCTTGCTGTGAGCGATTTCCCAGCCCCAAAGGAGCCCAGCAACCACTTGGCAGCTCAGGAGCTTCTTCCCGTCCACAAAAGCCCAGAGTTTATAATTTGGACTGGAAGCAGCACGGGGATGGATTGGGACTGGCTGGGATGTGGGAGAACCAGCAGCTCCACTTTCATCCCGAAGGAACAGCATCTGAGCATCCAGATCCCTACAGACCTGCTTCTTCTCCTGCTGCTCCCACCGTTCCTCCCTGGATGAGACGGAAATCTTCACTTTTTTAGAGAAACCTTCATTTTTCGGGGAACTCTGCGTGACTCAGTGTACGGCCCCGGTACAGAGCAGGCAGGAGAACCCCCCCAGCACCGAGGATGCTTCTCGCCGTGCTCGCTGGATTGGAGATGCTCCAGGGGCCTCATCCCGACGTGATTAAACAACCATTAGGCCTTCTCGCTCCAAACAATGAGGATTTACAGGCGCCCAAACCTCCATTTAAATGCAAATGTGGCAGGTTTAGGCCGGAACCGTGGAAATGAGGAGCTTTGCGGCGGCACTGCCACCATGTCCGGCTCTGCTCGGTGCCACCTCGGGAGCGACGTGATCTCCCCCTGCAGCAGCTGCGAGAGGAACGGTGGGCTCAGTGGTCCCGCATCCCAAATCCACCCCAATTTGAGATGCTCAGCTCCTTCCCCGGGGATGGGTCCATCTGTAGGTTGGGATCTTCTCAGCAGCAGCACGGGGGGCTTGGGAGCCCCTCCTCGTTTCGGGCAGAGGTGCTGCCTGCTTTCCCCAATTCCCCCCAAGGCAAGGGGCCCAAAGAGATGCCACCCCACCAAAGGAACCCATCCACGCCGCGCTGGACCCTGCCTTCACCTCCTGCCCCTCCTCATCCTGCACCCACCACCCACCAGCCCTGCCTCCCCCCCCCCCCCACCTCCCTCCAGGTAATTACAAAGGACAACAATTAAATCCCCCGTTCCCCCCGACCACACATCCCATTGTTTGAGGCCCTGGCAGTGAATAATGCAGGAGGCTGGAGGGGAAAAGAGCTGCTCAGGTTGTTTCATTATTGATGAGAGATGACAGATCCGCGGCTGACAACCTACCGAAGAGATATGATTAGCTTGTAAAAAATTAAGCGCCTTTCTGAGGGCTGACGAGAGCTGAAAACCCCAAGGAACGGCGTTATCGATGTTCCCTCATTTCAGGGGACTTTGAAAAGGTTTTAGCAAAATTTGGGAGAGGTAATTACATTCAATTAGAGTCACAAGTGCCGAGACGTCACTGCTGCCTCTCCCGCTCCCCGACACCACCCATCATCCTTCCCACGGGCAGAGATAAAGAGGGATTTATCTGTTGGACCTGAATTTTTGCCGTGGGTTCTTTGGGGTTGTTGGGGCGTGGGACACAAAACCAGGGATGCTCTGGCTCCATAGGGTGGGGAAAGGCAGCGAGAGCTTCGCTTGGTACTCCCCTGCCTCCCCCACTTCATTACCGGGCCCGGGGTTCACAGGGCTGCCAAGCACATGCATAATTCATACTTCCCAACTCTCAAATGCCGGGATCTTTGTAGATCCTCCTGCAGAATAAAAACCACGGCAGGAGAGACGGAGAAACCGGGGGTCAGGGGTGGCCAGACCCTTTGCCAATTAGCCAAGCCCCGAAAGACGTGCCCAGACTCAACACATGTTCCCGTTACCCTCAGCTTCAGGACTTTCTGGGTTTACAGGTAGGAGGGACACTCTTTTCCCAGGGTTTTGGCCAGACCAAGCCCTCAGTGATAGATTTTTGGGCCTGTGCCAAATAGGATGGAGGAGAGTGGCTGAGTGGGTTTGGCTGGTGCTGGTTTGGCCTCTGGTGACAGCTCAAGGTGCATCCAAGGGATACATCACACCACCCTGCTCCAAAGTCCAGCTTTTAATCTAAATATCCTCCTCCTCTCAACCTCTTCATTGCAGCGTTTCCCTACACAAGAGCTGCCACACATCCAGCCCCTCTGGCACCACCACGAGTCCTGTCCTAAACCCAGCCCGTGACATGCAGTGCTGGGACCCTCCCAGTGCCCCGGGGAGGGGTTCAGAGGCTCCTCCCCGTCACAGAGGGCAGTGCCAGGCTCTGCAGGGGCTGCTGAGGATCAGCAACGCGTGGTGTGAGGACCCACGACGTGTGCAGCTGGGACACATCCCACCCAGCCCATCGGAACATCACCCGGGTTCATTTCGCAGGAAAATCCCACCGGATCAGGACAGAGCAGGCAGGGAGTGAGTCCCTGCATAGAAACAGAAGCTTTCACACCACCACCACCTCCCTCTCCCTCATTTTGGCTGTTTCTTTGCTCCCTCGTTCCTTTCTGGCTCTCTCAGCGTGTGAGATGTTCCCCTCAGGGAAAGGCAATTCAATTTATCCCTTTGAATTCCTCTCACTCAGGGATCTCCTCAGCAGCAGCACAGCCAGAGTGGTGGGGAGTGATGCCATTCCCCAGGCTCCCTCCTCTTCTCCCCTGCCACAGTCCAAGCATTGGGCCCTGCTTGCCTTGGGAACTCCAGGGACAACAATCCCCCTAAATCTGAAATTCAGACCAGGCTCATCGTCAACATCTTCCCAGGGGGAGAAAGAAGCAAGTGTGACACAGCCTGGCGTCCTCCTGCCTCACTTTCCCCTCAGTGACTCCAATCCCCACGGATATCCTACACACATCCCTTCCCATCCCTTAACTCTCTTCCTGGTCCTAATGCTTGTGTTTGCTTTCCTTAGCTCATCCCTCTCCTCGAGCACACGGATGCAGGTCGCTGATCCCGTCAGCCACCAGTTGAACTCCTGCCTTTATTTTCTCCTCGGTGCCAGGTTTTTCCCCCCTCCCAAAGCCTGCAGCTCCTTTTCCACCAGCTCTTAATTGCCCTGCCACTTCCGAGCTGGCCTCCAAGAGACCCCAGGAGCTTCCAGGCTATTTCCCGTCACCCTTCGTTAACTTCGTGCCGCAAACCGAGGCCACCGAATTAGTCACCCGGCTGTGCCGCGGAGCAGCTGCTCGGCGTCAGACCAAAGGTCTGCCGGCTCCGGCCGCTTCTCCCTCCTCTCCCTGTGTCTGCACCGAGGGATGAGAAGCATTTTCAAACAAAACAACTTTTCTCCGCAGCAATTTCCCCCTCCCGTTATGTGATCCTTTTCAAACAGCGACAGGAATGAGGAGGGAGCACCTCGGGCTGCTCTGAGGGGATATTTGTCCTCCTGTTGCTTTTCCCTGAGCCTGTTTCCCAGGCTCATAAAGCCGGCTCTGTGCCACCTGCTCTGGGCTGCGCCTTTCTCTGGAGCCCAGCCCAGCCCAGCCCAGCCCAGCCCCGCAAAGCTCGTCCGGAAACCTCCCGCGGCTTTGCCCGCTCAAAGTCACCTTGCCCCAGACCTTGGGCTCCACTCTTCGGCCTCGCCCGGCAATCATTAATCGGCTGCTCCACATTCCCGGTGTGGAAAAATGCCCCAGCGGGCAGCCGTGTCCTGGCAGTCCGACATGCAGCTGGCCGGGAAGCTGGTCCTGTCCGCCGCCGCTCTGCTGCTCCTGACTCTGGCGTACAGGTTTTACAGGACCCGCTCGCTCGCCGGGGGCAAAACCTCGCTGGCTGATGAGGGACAGCACAGGGAAAACCCGCCCCGGGATGGGGATGAGGATGGGGATGAGGATGGGGATGGGATGGTGGGTCTGCGACGGAGGAGGGTGTGGGGTGAGGAGGTGAGGAGGGATGGTGGGGACGCACCAGGGAGCATCCCTGGGACGTGGCTCGAGCCCCTTCGGGGGGATGGAAGGGCGACAAGCGGGGAGGAGGAGGGAGAGGAGATGGTTTCTGAACGGGGGGTGACTCGTGGAAGAGCCCGGCTCGGGTCGGCCGTGAGGGAAAGGGAGCTGGGAAGGGAGCTGGGATGTGAGTTGGGAAGTAAGTCAGAAGGCAAGCCAGGAATTGAGCCGGGAAGTGATCCAGGTATGGAGCCAGGAAGCAAGTTGGGAAATGAGCTGCAAAATGAGTTGGGAAGTGAGTTGGGAAGTGAGCCGGGAAGCAAGGTGGGAATCAAGCTGGGAAATAATCCAGGAAGCATGTCGGTATACAAGCTAGGAAATGAGTCAGGAAGTGAGCTGGGCCGTGAGCTGGGAAGTAAGTTGGGAACTAAGTCAGGAAGCAAACTAGGAAACGAGTCAGGAAATAAACTGGCAAGCGAGCCAGGAAGCAAGCTGGGAAGTAATCTGGAAAGCAATCTGGAAAGCACGTTGGGAAGCAAGCTAGGAAATGAGTCAGGAATTGAGTGGGCAAGTGAGCCAGGAGGCAAGCTGGGAAGTGATGTGGGAAGGGAGCTAGGAAGTGATGTGGGAAGGGAACTGGGAAGTGATGTGGGAAGGGAGCTGGGAAGTGATCTGGGAAGGGAGCTGGAAAGGGAGCTGAGCTCTCGTGACCCTGGGAACATGGCTGACACACTAAGCAGCCATTCTGAGAAGGAAACACTTGCCCTGAGCACCAGGGTTTCCCCAGGGATTTCTAATGCCCAGATGGCAAGTGATGGACGTGCCCAAAGCACAGAGAAGGATTTGGCTGGTGGAGGCATGAGCAGGGAGTCCAAGGGGAACAGGGAATCCATCCAGACCCTCAGTGTCACCTCGAACCTGGGGCTGCTGATGACAGCGAGCGATGCAGGGTCCGACACCTCCTACTCTTTCTCCTCGGTCGCGAAGATCCAGGTGGAGGAGAACTACATCCCCGAGAGACAGGGGAAGGACAGGGACAACCAGGTGCTCCCCAGGCTCAGAGGCAAAGTCTACGACTACTACGTGCAGTCCGTCTCCGAGTCGGTGCTGAAGAAGAAGTCTCTCCCCTACATCCCTCCGGGAATATCCCGATGTCGCAGCTCTGTGCGGGTCAGTGAAGAGCTGCAGAGCTTTGAAACCCAGCCACAGGACACATCTTCGGCAGCACGTGATCCCACCACCTCCTCCACAGTCCTACTGCCCACGAGGAGCTCAGAGACCTCTCCTGAGCCTCCATCTCCTGGCCGCAAGAACAGCATCCTCCAGATCGCAGACAGCCCCCACCTCCAGCTGCCCATGGAGGGTTTTGGGGTCTCAGCTCCAGCTGGAACAACACCACCTGCAAGCCCCCAGCCAGGACTGGCGGCCAGTCCTGACCCCTCCCAGCTGCCACCAGACACCCACCTGGACCTGGGGAACTGCTACGAGGTGCTCAACACAGCCAAGGCGCGGGGGCTCAGAGCCCTGCAGGAGGCTGCCTACAAGGTGATGAGTGACAACTACCTGCAGGTGCTGAGGACACCCTCCATCTACGGCCGCCTCAACGCCGGCGAGCGGGAGCTGATCCTGCGGCGGAGGATGAAGGGGAAGATGTCGATGGTCGTGGCAGATGTCAGCGTGCAGGAGCCTGACCTCCACCCCAGCCGCCTCTGCTACTACGATGACAGAGAGGACTGCTGGCACCAGCTCTGCCCCGTGCCCCCAGAGGTGGTGTCCCGGGGCTGTGCCACGTGCAGCATGTTCAACTACCTCTTCGTGGTGTCCGGCTGCGAGGGCACGGGCCCGACACAGAGACCCTCCAAGCGCGTCTTCTGCTACGACCCGCTGACCAACATCTGGAGGGAGATCTGTCCCCTGAACCAGGCGCGGCCCCACTGCAAACTCATCGCCCTGGACGGCCACCTGTACGCCATCGGGGGCGAGTGCCTCTGCACGGTGGAGCGCTACGACCCCCGGCTCGACCGCTGGGCCTTCGCGGCGCCGCTGCCCCACGACACGTTCGCGGTGGCCCACACGGCCACGGTGTGCGACGGGGAGATCTACGTCACCGGGGGCACCCTGCGCTACGTCCTGCTGCGCTACGACCCCCGCCTGGACAGCTGGAGGGCCAGCCCGGCCATCGGCAGCAGGGACAGGACGGCCGAGATGGTGAGCGCCAACGGCTTCATCTACCGCTTCGACCTGCACCGCGGCACCGGCCTCAGCGTCCACCGCTGCGGCGCCAGGGCCAAGCTGTGGTACGAGTGTGCCACCTGCCCCCTGCCCGAGCCGTCCGGCCTGCGGTGCGCCGTGCTGGGCAGCCTGGTGCACTGCATCGGCCGCCGCTTCCACCTCCGCTTCCTGGCCGACCATGTCTCGCCGCGTTTCGGGGCCAAGGAGCTGCAGCCCTTCCCCTCGCCCCACGGCAGCCTCCTCACGGCTGTCCTGGCGCTGCCGGAGGGAGGGCCGGCGCAGACTCGGGTTTGAGCGCCCGTGGTTTGGTCTCTTGAGACAACTGGCGGTGGCTCAGATGTGGTGTGATGGTCAGAGCTGGGAGGAGAAGCCGCCGGCCCCCTTTGCACGTTGTCACCTGGACCTTCCATCAGACGGGGTCCTCCCAGTCCCTGGGACCAAGCAGGGAAACAAACTGCCCTTGGCCAGCGCCGGTAAAGCCAGCCCTGAAGAACACAAGGAAGAGCAAAGCAGGAGCTGGGCGGACCCGCTGGTGAGAGGTGTTTAAACACAGGTGTGTTTGCTGGGATGCAAATAAACGGCGGATCCCGCGGGCTCCCAGCTGTTCACTGCCCCCTGAGTGGCTGCTGAGACACCAGGTGGCTAATATTGACATGGACACGCAGCACATGGTGGATTTTAGGGTGGAGGAACACGGCAGGGAGGTTGGGTCTCAAGGGAGGTACCACCCAAAGGTCAGCCCTGTCAGCACTTGAGGTTTGATCTCCCACATCCCCTGGGGTTGGAGCTTGGGGGCTGGGGATGCCTCGTTATCTCTGCTCCTACCGGTGCCTCGGCATCTCCTGCCTTCTCCTCAGAATGGAATTGTACGTATATATATTTATATCTGTCTATATATTTATATGCACGTGACGTAAATAGGCACTATGGATTTGCAGACAGCTGGTCTTAAATGAAATTAAAGAGAACATTTGGTAAAATTAACCACGGGCTACTGCTGCGCCTCATTTCCAACCGTAGCCAAGTCTAATGGGAACAAAGCGCCCGATGCATGTTTTACATCGCTAATTACTGCACGAACAGCATCTCTGAGGAGGCAACCAAAAGCAAACCAGGGCCCTGGATGTCAGCAGACGGTCTTTCATCACCCTTTTCCCAGGTTTCCCCGACCTCACTCCATCGTCTCAGTGTCCTGCCAAGAGCTACTTTGGGTAATTGCATTCTCTGCCCCTCAAACAGCTCGTCATCAGTCATCTGTCAGCCCCACATGGACCAAACCAGCTCCAGACAGACAAACCCCCCCCATACCTGCCTCCTCAGTGGCTGCACGTCACGAGCATGAAGTCATGTACAAAGTGCTTGTCCATAAAGACAATGGTATCTGGAGCAGCCCATGGTATCACCTTTATCACAGAATCGCAGGATGCTGTGGGTTGGAAGGGACCTTAAAGCCCATCTTATCCCACCCCCTGCCATGGGCAGGGACACCTTCCACCAGCCCAGGCTGCTCCAGGCCCCGTCCAGCCCAGCCCTGGGCACTTGCAGTGCTGGGGCAGCCACAGCCTCCCCAGGTAATTTATGCAGTGCTGCTGGCGGTGGTTGAGGACAGCTCAGGTTAATGTTCTCTGAAAGTGCTCCCAAAGTATTTATTACTTCACTTGGTCACTGCCTGGAGACCTCGTGTTTCTGCCTTCAAGGGCTTTGTGTGGAGGTCAGTGGCACCCACCCAACGATAGGAAACCTTGTGAGGCCACGTTAATTAACCCTGCCTGAGGTTCGCTCTTGAGCTGGAGCTGCTGCTGCTGGAGGGTGGTTGATGCACCCTCTCCCTGTGCTGAAAGCTGCCTCGGTCCAGCCTCTTCCTCCCACCCTGGAGCCACCTCTTGCAGTCCCAGAAGCACCATCCCAGCACTGATGTGCCAGGACTGCAGCCTCCTGCATCCCAGTGTGTCTTTTTACCAGCTTGGGCTGAAAAACTTTATGAGTCAAAAAACCCCCTCCTTATTTTTATTGTTCTTATGTAACTCCGTGTTCTTCTGTTACCTCTCACACAGGCTCCAACACAGTCCTCCTTCTCCCATGGCAAAACCCGGATGCCAGCTGCTTCCCTGGCACAGCCCAGCCCTCTGCAACCTGCAAAACCCTTTTGTCCCCATCAGCATCCCAGATTTTGGCGTCCCCGTGCCCGCAGGTTGGGTGCCGGGGAGCAGAGGATTCCCGGGCATGGTGGGAGCTGGAGCCCTTCCAGGTGACAGCTTATTTTTTTTTTTCATCCCCACAAAAGCTTTCCCAGGATCCTGCCTTTCTCATGGTGCCTCTGTTTAATGTTTCATCTTCCCTTTAACTCCTTTGCTGCCGGGCTGGAAGCTCAGACCCAGCAACTTTTCCTGGTTCCCGCTGGGGTGGTGAGCGATGAATACCAACGACAGGGTGGGCAGCTCTCCCCCCGCTCCTGCACTCTCCAATATTAACAGGATTCGCCTGGGGAGGCATTTTGGAGATTAAAAACGCCTGGGGACATCCCGTGCTTGTTCTGCAGGGGAAGGACAAGCGGGTCTGGAGCAAAGAAAAACCTGCGGCAGCGCTGTGGCTGAGGGGGGATGGCTCGTGGCTGACAGTGAAACGACTTTTGGCTGAGGCTGAGGGGAAGCAAAGGGGGAAGGACAAACCGATCCTCAGACCTGCATGGTTTGTTTTCTGCTCCCAAATGCAAGCGCAGAGGAGGAGTCTTTGGAGGGCTGGCAGGTGTGGTGGCAGTGGTGGCATCACCAGACAACTCCTGTCACCACCACTGGATGCCAGACGTTGATTCCCAGCTGTGCTGACACACAACTCTGTTTCTGCTGATGGGCAGCAGCTTCCAACCACGGACTTCCCACAGGTCTGTGGGGCAGTTTCAGTGCAGCTTGGACATCAGGATGTTATTTATTTTCATTGGTCAGGTTGGCAAAGCTGCCACAATTTACATGGAAAAGGGGTGGGAGGCATGTGGTGCATCCTGATTAACTCCACAGCCCCCCATGGAGCTACAAACCACCCTGAGAGTGTCCAAGGAATGATGGACACTTTGGAGGTCACAATAGATCCAGATGGGGTGGGGCTTTACCTGGGAGATCCTGCTCTTGGGAGCCTCTTCCCTCACTGCAAGAGCAGCCTCTGGCAAGTCAGGCCCCCACTGCATCCAGGACCACCAGGAAGAGCCAACATTCCCACCCCCGGGCTGGGAAAACCAAATTCCAACATCCACTACCAACCCTGCATCCTTATAATTCCCTCAAGACAGTCCCAAGAATGTTTTGCAGCAAAGAACTGCCTGGACCCGTCACTGCCCTCCAGCCCCCTCTGCTTGGTTCATCTCCCCCCGAAAAACGATGCAACCACCAAACTGTGCTGCTTGGCAGCCAAATGTAACCTTGGCATGAAATTCAGTTATTTTTCTTCTAATCAGGAAGGCCCATTATCTGCCCCCGCCATGTTTATTTAGCCAATTACATGGTTTCATGTACATTGATTCAAATTCTCAATTTTTACATTTTTGATTACGATGAAAACCCGACGAGTGACACATTCCCTGTTTGCTCTTTGCCTTCGCCCTGTGAATGGGAATTGGGAGGCAATTAAAGAAGCGCAAAACCAGCATTTTAAAATCTTTTTTTTTTATTAGTTAAACACAACTACCTTCAATGCTTTGACTACAGCAGGGTGAGAAAAAAAAGACCCAAAAAGCAAAAAAAATGAGCTTATCCAGACACGTTGTGCATTTAAAATCGACGCGACACATGAAAGAAATATTAAGCGTAGCCAACTGACAAATTAAGTGTCTCGCTTCTGACAAGCAGGAGCAAAGTCGTGTCAGTGCTTGGGGAGCCGGGTGGGGATTTAAAGCCCGGGGAAGGGAAAGAAAGAGCCGTGGCAGCGGCTTTGGGTGCTGGGTGGGAGGTGACACCGCTCAGCCCCTGGTCCTTGGTTCTCCCAGACCCTCTGGAGAGCTGTCTACCAAAATATCTCCACTGCCACGGGGGGTGCTGCCGTCAGAAAGGTTCCATGAGATGTTTAAAGCCGAGGAATTACAGAGTCACTGAGGTTGGGAAAGATCTCCAAGGTCATCGACCTTCGAGCGAACACCCCGTGCCCGCCAAACCAGATCACAAAGTGCAGCGTCCACGTGTGTTCTGAACGCTGCCAGGGACGGAGACTTCCCTGGGAAGGTTGTTCCGGTGCCTCACCACCCTTCCAGCGGAGAAATCTTTCCTAATATCCAACCTGAACCTTCCCCGGTACAACCTGAGAGCCATTTCCCCGTGTCCTGTGGCCTGGGAGAGGCCACAAGGAGGAGAGATCTCCCGTCCTCTCCCACTCCTTTCTTCACCCCTCCATCACCACGAGGCCCAGACCTGCCCCGGCGGTGCCAGAGGGACGTTTGTTGGCAGCGTGCGCGGCGGGGAGCGCTGCGGGGACATCAGCCAGCTCCTTGCAGCGCGGGGAGGTCAGTGCTAATGAAAAAGATGCTATCGCGGCGTCCCGCCAGACGCGCCGAATTAGCGGCGTTTGCAAAGACAAACCTTGACGAGGACGAGGGGCGGGGGGGGGGGGGGGGGGGGATGGGAGCACGTCCCCTTGCGATCGTTTTGGGGAAAAAAACACGGCCATTTGGAGGCTTTCCAAGCTGGAATAACAGCCTGGCCAATGAGTGTTTAATTAAAACCCTGCCGGCGTTCGGAGGGAGAAGGGCTGCGAGTGAATAAGCACCGTGATAAAATATGCACCGGCTCCGGCATAAGTTCTCCCTCCCTGGCACCGGGCTCGGCTTAAACCCTTGATGGTTTTTGATTCACAAGCTCCAGCGAGGAGGGAACATTTGCCAGGCACTATTTCAATCCCGGTGGGAGTTTTTTCCGGGGGTTATGGCCACGCTGTAGTTTAGGATGTGTCAGCGCTGGCATCATAAACACCCATCAGAAGCACTATAAAAGGAGGAAAAAAAGACCCAGAAACGCACTCCTGGCTGGGGTTTCGCATCCTGAGAGCTCGGGCCAAAGGCAAATTATTTCTCCGTTACTGAAATAAAATCAATAAAGCTCATTTTTATTTACAGAAGAGCCAGAGAGGGGGAGAACGGAAATCTCCGGGAGCTGCAGGAGCAGGAGCCGGGTGTTTATGGTTTTCAGCTGCTCTTGGACCAAAACCACAAGGCACCAGGCAGCGATTCCAAGGTGAAAAGCAGCAGTTGGGCTCTTCCCAGCTGCGTTTCATGGGCCTTACAGAAATATCTCCAAGCCCCTGCAGTTCAGTCTCCTCTTGCAGCTCCTGTTCAGGCAACACCTGCCGTGGATCCCACCCAAACCCCAGCCCTGAGAGCTCCTTAACCCATCCCAAGGAACAGGACACCTCAGAAAACCCCACTGAGGATGGTGGAAAGGAGGACACGCTGGATGTGATCCCAGGGAGACAGCAGGATGGGAGGCTTGAATTCTCCAAGGGATCACCCAGGGAACAGCTCCATCTCAAGCCCAGGTGAAGCCTCTCCCTGAGGTCCTTCTAGTCCTGGATCTCAGAATCCTCCCGGGTTCTTGTTGCTTCATGAAATCTCTGCTTAATTTCTGGTGTCTCCAACTGCTGGACACGCTGGAAACGTCCCTGCCTGGATAGGGGGAGATGGAACAGACCATTCCATGAGTGTGGGACACCCTCCAGCCTCGTGGGCTGTCATCCACCAGAGCCAAACACGGGACCAGCCACGCCTGGAGCAGCCCAGGACAGATGGGAGAGGGGAAGTGTGAGACGGGCAGGGATGGGGGGGCCAAGAGAAGGTCATGGGCTGTGCCCTCCAAAACAGCCCGGGAAAGGCAGCTGGGTTAATGCTGCAGGGATGCTGGGATCCCTGGGTAATTATGTGGGAATGCTGGGAACCCTGGTTATTGTGGGAATGCAGGATCCCTGGTTATTGCTGTGGTAATGCTGGGATCCCTGGTTATTGTTGTGGGAATGCTGGGATCCCTGGGTATTGTTGTGGGAATGCTGGGATCCCTGGTTATTGTGGGAATGTTGTGATCCCTAGTTATTATTATGGGAATTCTGGGATCCCTGGTTATTGTTGTGGGAATGCTGGAATCCCTTTTTATTGCTGTGGGAATGCTGGGATCCCTTGTTAACACCGTGGGGATCCCGTGGTCCCTGGCTGGTGCTGTGATCTGTAGTTTTTCCCTCTGCCCAGCACTGGGGATGCTGCAATTCCTGATTAACACTGCAATCCACACTTAAAGCTGCAGGGATGTTGTGATCCCTGGCTGATGCCCTGGGAATTCTGTGATCCCTGGCTGATGCTCTGGGAGTGCTGTGATCCCTGGCTGATGCCTTGGGAATTCTGTGATCCCTGGCTGATGCTCTAGGAATGCTGCAGTCTCTTCCTCACCTCTCTCTGCCTGCAAATCTCCCTGGGGCTGCCCAGGGCCACATCTGGCACCAAATCCAGGGAAAAGCAGCCTGGACACAAGAGCAGAGAGGTCTGAGGGACTCACACACCTTCACTGAGCTTCATCCTCGCCCTTCATGGCTGATCCAGAGCCACCAACCCCCCAGACATCCCACGGGAGCAGATCCTGATGTGGCTCCGTTGCCACAAGTGCTGGATTTAGCCCAGCTCAGTTTCCTGAGGGATTTTGAAGATCTCATCCCTGTTGAGGAGGCACCAGTGGTATGAAATGCTGGAGAGCTGCTTCCTCCTGGTTCCAGGTGCCAAAACCGGGAGGAACAGGCAGGATAATCCCCTGGGAATGGTGCCACAGCAGCAGCCCCTGCACAAACATGGCCCAGGAGATTTCCTGCCAAGCCACTCGAGGCCAAAGTGGGGCTCATGGCAGAAAATCTCCCAGCCCCAAGACCCCACTCAGACCCCAGGGATCACATTCCATAGGTCCATCACCATCCTTTCACTCTGCCTCCCCCTGTCTGCTCTTTAAACCTGCAGCTCTGGGCACAGGAGGATTTTGGGCCCCCTCCATCCCACTTTTCCATCCTTATCTGCGGGCAGGAGGCGAGACACCAACTCAGCACCGGCCGCTGACTCGGCCCTGCTTGAGGCCGCTCGTGGTCACGGCTGATAAAGGGCTTAGGGGCAGTGCCAAGAGCCAGCAGCGCTCCAGGAGGGATCCCAGCAGGGGGAACGCTGGCTCCATCCCAGCGAGCTCAGCGAGCTCTTCCCTTGCCCTCCTGCGAGGAGAAAGAAGGTGCCGGAGGACGTGACAGGGCGTTGTGGCCCCGGAGAGCTGCTAAAAAAAGCAGCAGGAAGGCCAAAAAAAAAAAAAAAAAAAAAAAAAAAAAGACGAGGTTGATATAATTAGGAATCGATAGAGATGCTTTCGGCGTGGGGAAGGAGCTGAGCCGGGAATAACTCGGAGTGGGAGCGAAGCGTGGTGGGAGCGCCCCAGCCCGGCAGGGAGCGGGTTAAATCCCCGCTGTGGATCCGCCGGTCGATGAACAGGGCAGTAATTATTCCGCATTTCTCTGATGGCTGCGAACCTTTAGAAAAATCCCCCACAAGAGCAGTTCGCCGAGTCTCGGGGACACGCCAATTCGATCCATCAGAGGCTCGAGCTGAGCCTGCCGGGCCCCGCCGCTGCTCTCGGGGCGGGTTTGGTCGCTCTGAAGCTCCCACAGAGAGGTTTTCCATCGGTCCCGTGGCACCGTCACCCCCTCGCGTTCCGCGGGAGGCAGCCAGGGTTCCGCCTCCCTCGCCAAGAGCAGGATGAAATTCCAGCAAAGGGCGCTTTCTTCCCTGTTTTCAGTAGAGAAACAGTCAAAATATTCACAGAGGGAATTTAAAACCTCAGGCTGGGAACAGGTTTGCACTCGGTTCAGTAATGGAAGAGCCTCTTTCCCTTTTTTTTCCCCCTCCCCCCAAAAAGGAAGAAACTTTACCAAAATATCATTTCCATCACAAAGCAGCACCGTTTTCACCATCAAAGAGCGCTGATCCCACTGCAAACAGTCCTAAAATACCCAAATCCATCTTACCACGGGGCAAACTTTGCATCAGCCAGGTGGCAAAATAATGAATTCTCCCTTTTATCCTCTTTCTCAATTTTCGGCCAGCAACTCAACACGGAATTCCCAAGTGAGGTTAAAGGGAAGCCCTCCTGATTTTCCATCGATTGAATTTGCAGTGAATGAATCCCATTCCACTGGGGGCTGGAACCTTCTGCCATTTCCAGAGTGTGCTGTCGATTCCCTGCAGCCTCTGGTGCAGCCTTTCCAGTCGCTCTGCTTGGATGTGGAGCATCCTGGAGGATTTATTATCCGTGGATTTCACCCCAGACATTCCACCAGTAAGGATGGAGGGTGCTTGGGGTGAGCAGCAACAGCCTTGGTGTTGGGGTACCTGCTGTTTGGGTTCCCCTGCTCCCTCCTGGCTCTGTTTCACATGGATATGGATGCAAGGCTCCAGCATTCCCACCTGTGATCCCTTTGCTCCAGCCTGGAAATGTCCCTTCTGAGCCACAACCCCCCCAACCAGCAGCTCCTCGGGAAAAAGAGTCACAAAAACCCATGGGGAGAGAACCCCAGGCACCCCAAGCACAAACCAGTGCTCCCAGCTCCATCTGGAATGCAGATCCATGAAAATAACACTGGAATTAATTGGGATTTCACCCCACACTGCTGTAAGTTGAAGTAATTTTGGGGGGCTCTGGAGCCCAGGCTTGCCCAGATCAGCTCTGCCCTGGGAAAACGATGCCCTGCAGACACAGGCACCGTTCCCAGGGGATCATCCCACCTGTTCCACCCAATTTTGGCACCTGGAGCCAGGAGGATGCAGCTCTCACACTTCATTTTCATCCCAGGATGCAATCTCACCCTCCTGCCAGGGGTTTATCCCCAGGAAGAAGGAGTGGGATGCTCACATTCCCATTCCTAAACATTACCTTTATGCCCCTCAATCTGCACCCCCAGCCTGGGGTTCTCTGAGCTCCAGACAAGAATTCAGTGGGATTTGATCCCACTTTCTTGTAGGTTGGGATCCTTTTTGTGGGCTCTGGAGCCCAGGCTTGCCTAAATTAGCTCTGCCTTTGGAAAACGATGCCCTACAGACACAAGCACCGTTCCCAGGGGATCATCCCGCCTGTTCCAGCAGGAGCTGGGAGCTCTCCCAGCACAGCAGGAGCTCTCCAGTAAAACTCACCCACTTCATTTTCCCCACAGGACACAATCCCACCCCCCTGCCAGGGGTTTCTCTTCAGGAAGAGGGGGCTGAGTGCTCGAATTCCCACTCCCCACGTCACCTTTCTCCCTCTCCACGAGCAGCCCCAGCCCCAGCTCGGCCCCACAGACCCAGATGTGCCACGGGGAGACCTCCCGGGTGGCTCCACAGCTGCTCTCCCGCTTTCCTTTGCATCCCAATAAACAGAGATGAAGCCATAACAGCCATTTGCACAAAGAAAAGCATCTGCACCAAGCCAAGCATCCCAATTTTTTTATTTCTGCATGATAGGCCTATTTGGAGCCTTTTATTTGTAATTAAAATGCAGCCGTTGCGAGGGGTTCATTTCCAGCTAATTGTTTTTTCCTTCGGAGGGGGGTTGTTTTCCTGCCTCCCTTGTTTGGGATGATAAACGAGGGCTCAGCCAGCAGGTCGGGATGGCTGGGGAAAGCATCCCCACTAAAAGCAGCCCCTCATAAAAAGGAATCGTGTGTGGATGATGTACGGCTGTACTTTCTGACTTTCTCCTATTTTTTTTCCCTCCTTTCCCAAGTCTGTAAACACGAGCTCGTTAGGGCAGGGCGGCTCATTAGCAGGGACCTGTCTGCCTTGATGTTTCCATCAGGAACACGAGGGCACTGGGATGTTTCAGCCAGTCTATCATCACCCGGAGCTGCAAATACCTTAATCCGCATCAGGCAAGAAAAGGAGCTCTCTGGAGCGTTGGCTTTAAACATAATAAACAGGAATAATGTGCAAACAGCTGCCTGACAGCCCTTCTCCCTGGGAGCTCGGGTGTTTCCAGCCATCCCAAGCCCTCCAACACACCAGCCCTCCGGTTCCTCATGGAGCAGGGGATGTTTTCCATGTTCCCCACCTTTTTCCCAGAGAATCCAGCTTGAAGAAAAAGGGTCAGTGAGCTAAAACCATGACACGCTGCAGCATCCAGCTGCTTGCCAGGGGGACTGTGGGGGGAAGGAATGGCAGGAGATGGGTGATTCCCGGCGGGATGGGCAGGGAGAAGCCGACAGCTGCTTCCAGAAACACGAATTTTGGGCAAGGGGGGGAGTAAACACAAGCAGGGAAGGGAGATACGAGATGATTCAGAGGGATCCAGGTGAATGGCAAAGAGCAATGGGCTCTGTTTGCTTCCAGCATCCTCGCTAAGCCCCAGCTCTTCCCTGGGATTCAGCAGGTAGGGAGCAGAGCCACGAGGTCACTGTCTTTTTTTTTTGTTAAATACATCACTTCAGGCCATTGCTGCAGACTTCTCACCCTGATCCCAGCACCGACTGGGTTAATTGAGGGTGTCAATGAGATATTCCTTGGTTTTGTGCCTCCAGAACCAAGCAACTGGTATGGGGGGAAAAAAGGGACTTGCCATATTCATGGTCTGCTCCTGCCCCCAAAAAAGCCCAGGCAAATTCAGGCCACCAAATTCCAAGGGAAAGGCCAGAGCTGGCCAGTGAGATGCAGGAGAATGACGGGAACAAGGCTTGGAACCCTGGAAGATGGAGAGTCCCCCATGTGCTGCAGTAAATGGGATCTGGAAAACTCACCTCATCCCCTGGGACCTCACCTGCCGGGCTGGGGGAGCTGCTAAGGACTCCCAAAAAGCTGGGAGCACCTGGAATTGCCTGGCCTCTGCAAGAAGACCAGGAGCTGTTAATTTTGGGTGGAACAGAGCTGGAGGAGGGCCCCCCCCAGCCACCAGCAGCGTTCCCAGCCCTGCCCGCACACATCAGGCACTCCTGTCCCTCAAACGGCACCACGAGTCACCTCAGCTCTCCAGTCACTTCTGCTTTGCAGCCTTTTCTCCCGTTTTGCTTTCTCAGCAGCAGCCCTTCCGCTGCATTTTGCCGAGCTGTGCTCCAGGGAAGGTGCGGAGCCGCCTCCCGGGGCCCGGCAGCGCTCGCCAAACCCGAGCGGCGGAAGAAAAGCTGAGCTGGCTCCGGGTGAACCTGCAGAGCTCCACGGGGCAAGGTCAGGGCTCCACAGCCGCACGGGAGAGGGGAAGGCACGCATGGAAAAGGGCTGGGGGGATGCTCAGGGGGTGTTGGGGTACCCAGGCACTGCCTCGGAGCCAGAACCAGCCTGGCAGGGTCGTTCCCCTTCTTTGCAAAGGAGCTGCTGGAATCAGAGGGGGGAAATGAGAGAGGTTTCCAAAGATGGTCACAGAACCCCAGAATGTCCTGAGCTGGAAAGGACCCCCAAGGACTGAGTCCAACCCCTGGCCCTGCCCAGACACTCCAACAATCCCATCCTGTCCCTCAGAGCCATTGTCCAAACCCTCCTGCAGCTCTGGCAGCCTTGGGGCTGTGCCCACTGCCCTGGGGAGCCTGTTCAGTGCCAACCACCCTCTGGGGGAAGAACCTTTTCCTGAGATCCAACCTGGCACAGCTTCATATTCCACAGCATAGAGGGAAGATAGAAATTTCCATCTCCATCCTGACCAACATGGATCTCATGGACATCTACTGGGTGGGGGAAGCTGGACACGGGCAAAACACCTCGGACACTTTTCTTCCACCGCCGTGCAGTGGCCCTGACTCCACCTGAATGGCCAAATCTGGAGATATTTACCCATTTCCTACGCCAAAACGTGACCTTCAGGGCTTCCCTTTTCCAAAAAGAAGGAAAACTCCTTCTGTGCTGCTGACAGCCCTCACACGGCTCCTGAGTGAGTTGGGTGCCGTGGCAGGAGGGAGGTTGCTCCAAACCACCCCCAGCCCTCGTCCAGGCACTGTGGGAAGGGCCCAGACTGCTCCCAAAAATCCCTCGGTTGGGTGAACGCCCCGCGGGGCCGGGAGGGGGATGTGGAGCAGCAAATCCCGGCTCTGCTTTCCCAGCAGATAAACAAACACCTGATCTGCATCTTCCCGGGGGCGGCCCCCCCATCCCCCTCCCCTCAACCCGTCATCTGCTGCAGCCTCCTGCTCCCAGCACAGTTCACTGATTAATTACTAATTAGCAACTGGTTTGTGTCACTTCCCTGCCCTCGCCGGCGCCGGTGTGAGGGTCTGGCGTGGCCCAGGCCATCTGTTCAGGCCCTGAACTCGGCGCTGCCTCTTCCCAGCTTCCCATTCCTGCGGGGAAGACAAACAAAAGGGCCGCGTTCGTGCTCAGCGCCCCGCGGGGGGACAGGCGGGACACGTCTCTCTCTCCCCGCCCTCGGGATGTGCCAGCACTGGAGATTTGCATCCTAAAGCCTTTGAAGCTTTGCTGGAGCTTGGCATCCCTCTCACCCACCTATACGGCGCTGCTTCTGCTATTAATTATCGTTAATTAATTTTCTTTGCCCATCACTGAGTCATTTAATCGTGGGGCTAAAGGGATGTGGGTGCTTCCCCTGGAAGGCTGATAGTCCTCGTCCGAACCATCCTAAGAGGTTCTGGCGTGGTTCCCGGGGCCGTTTCCCCGTGCTCTGCGCTGCTGGGGTCGGTCCAAGCGATGCTCTGAGCGATGCTGGTGCAGAGCTGTGGGTGCTCTGTGACCTCCCTTCTCCTGGAGCCTTGCCCAGGCATTCCCTGCCCGCTCCTCTCCCAATCCTTGGGCTCTGCTGACCCCTCCTGGGCTGCACAAGCAGCCGTCTCGTCTTCCTTCCCTCTGTCAGAAACGGGAGCCTGAGCCCCGAGCTGTTCCCAAAAGTGCTTCCCGTCTCTCCAGAGGGATCCTTCGGGCCGAGGCATCCAGCGCTGCTCGGCTTCCCTCCTCCCTCCCTGCCGGCTGCATCCCAGGGATGGCAGGAGAGCCCAGGGCCCGCCAAAAGACATCAGCAAGACAACAGGACAGGCTGGGGCTTTTCATCTCCCCCTTCCCAAAGCAAGGAGAAGGAAGAGCAGGAGCGCGGTGCCCGCTGCTCACGGCCCTGGATCACATCCCGCAGGAACCCCGCGTGATCCTGGATGAGCATCAGTCCAGGGGGGCTGGGGGCTCTGCAGGGGAAGCCACGAGGATGAGGAGTTCCCAGGAGCACACACACAAACCTTCCACCTCCCGAGACCCGCCCCCGGCTTCGTCATCTCCCTCCGGGAGACGATGAACCCCGAGCGAGAGGAGTGGCCGCTGGACCTGCCAGGAAAATCATTAGGAGTGGGTCAGCACTTCAGGGATCAGAGGGAGAAGGAGTCTAAATCCACACCTGCAGCCTTCCTGCACTTCCCAGGGAGCTGCTGCTCGCAGAGGTAGTTTAGGATGAGCTGGATGCCCAGCGGAGATTGCCCGCGGGCAGACAGACCCGCGTGTGGCACACTGAGGTCCGGGTTGCTCCCCAGGGGCACCACAACCCCCTCTCAGCCTTGGAGTCCCCAAAACGGGGCTGCTTTGCCTCCCTCCCCCCAGCCCTGGTGCTCCACGAGTTCTGCACCGCCCTCGTCTCCCTCTCCCGCAGCCACAGCAGGGATGACGAAGCCCTTCAGCGATGCCGACCTTCCTCCCTCCCGTGCTCAGCATCCCATTCCCTGCTCCCGGCACTCCCAGTTCGGGTCCAAACCCTCAAAGGTGACTCCCAGTTTGGCCAAAGTCACAGAGCCACAGAACATTCAGAGCTGGGAGGGACCCACAAGGATCATCGAGTCTCTTTAAGCCAACAGCTGCATTCCCAATCCCTGGAGGTGCCTGAAAGGACAAAAAGCCGGAGAGAAACGTGGTGTTTTAAGGGCTGTAAGAGGAGCAGCCACCTGTCAGCTCGTGGTGCAATAAAGTGGTGCAGTAGAGGGGATTTATGGCCAGTGAAATGCTCAGAGCACTGATGGGAGATGTCTTCAGCAGTTTATAAACACATAAAGCTGCAGCATTCCCTGCCTCACTCCAGCACCTGCCCTGCCTGGAAAATGAATGTGCCTTCAGCAGGAGGTGCCTGGAAATTCAGTTGCTCTCGCTGGTCCTGGAAAAAAAGAGCAAAGCCTGAGCATCCCTGTGTTCCCCCAGGGATGTGGGAGGGAGGGAAGCTCAGCCCGGCTTGGGGAGCACTCTCAGGGGAAGCTTTTGGAATTCACTTCTCTTGGGAGGAAAAATGAAGCCAGGAGTCTCCTTCCCAGAGGGAGACAGGTCCCAGCTGTGTCTCCCTGCACACAGAAGTGCCCCCAGAGTAACACGGGTCCTACAGAAAAAAATTCCCAAGCTCAAAGTACTTTTTAACCAAACTCCGGGTGTTTTTGTGCCGCTCAGCCCTGGAAATTTCAGAGCCAGAAGACAAGGTTGGAAGATGTTGGGCTGATGTTCTTTTCCTCTCTCAGGGGAACTGAACTTTATAAAGAGGATATATAAGTGGATAAAGCCACCCAGGACAGTCTCCTGGAGATGGTCAGCACCCCAGAGCAGAGCTGGGAGCCCTCCTGAGCTGCATCTTGTCCCAGATGCGATTTTGGGATTTAAATGGAGGAGCTTCCCTGAAACAGAAAAACAATAGTGAGAGGAAGAAAGAAGAAATAATCAGGCAGCCCAAGAATAAGCACAAAGAGGTTTTAAACTTGCTGAGACCTCTGCCCAAGTGGTGGACCGTCTCTCTGTCAGTGGTGACCCAAAGCCTTCAGGACGTCCTCAAACTGCCTTTTTTGTCAGTGGCTGTGACAAAACAGATTTCTCCCAGCCCAGGTGAATGTTACCAGAGGAGTCAAACCCCTGCTTTGCTGCAGCCCTGCCAATCAAAGGTGCTAAAAATGCCCCATCCCTGAGCCGAGTGTGCCAGCGATGAGCTGAGTGCGCTCAGGACGGGGCTGGGGGGGGGGTTCACATCCAGCCACCAAACACGGCCCGGGACCTCCCCGACATTCCCCGTTCCCAGCATCGTCCGGTGCAGCGCAGCTGCTGACAGCGTGTTCTTGCCATCTAGTGGCTCCTCGCTTGAGTGCAAACGCTGAAAATAGGGATTTCCCCCCGCTCCTTTCCCTCCGCTATTCCCGTCTTTGAGCGGCAGGAGACCAGAGGACCCGCTGCAATTATTTTTGCACTTCCATCCGTATTTTCTCCTACTTTATTTGCGGCTTGGATCCTCCAGAAGTTCTTATTTCTGCCTTAGTTCAGTCAGTGCTTTTCTGCGATTTATAATCTTTGCAAAGACTAAGATAAGATTTATAATCTTATAAATCACGGCAAAGGATCGAATGTTTCTGCAGGAAAAACTTGAAGTCGCACAATGACACCCTTGAGGCTCAGGCTGGGCCATAAAATTGCCAAAAATCTCAGTGCCACGGTAATTTGTGTCCCACCACAGCTCCCAAAGCCCACCAAGACCCTCATTCTCTGTGGAGCATGGAGAAGGACGCTCGTTTTTTCCCATTATTCACCACATATTCCACGGAAAGGGCAGGGAACAGCTGTAAAAAACCCCATCATTTCAGAGCATTTGGGCCAATTTACGCCCTGCCCCCTGATTTAGGGGACCACGAGCCCCCCTGAACAGCATGGTCCGTGACTTCATCCCTCCCAAGAGCTCTGATCAGCCCAGAAGTTGTCAGAGAAAGCCCTTCCTGGCATTCTAATCAGCCTTTTCACAGGCAGTAGCTTTGCCTCAGTCTGCCATCGTGTAGATTGTACTGAAAATCACTATTTGCCAAGGCTCAGTGCTCACTCAGTGCCTCATTCTTCCTATCAGCCCACTCAACAGCACGTTTAGGAACAAGATAACACTTGCTGCTCCTAAGTGAGCGTGCAGGAATAGTGCAGGAATATACCTCCTCTCCAGTGTGCTCCTCCCCGCTGCTGTTTGCTCTTCATATTCCCATTTCCAATCAGCCAGAACACAGTTAACCCCTTGTACTCGTCATCCAGAGGTGTTGGGAGGGGGGGAATCAGGTCCAGTTTTGCTGCAGATGTTCTCTAGAAGGGAAATTTTAATTCACTCAAAATCCAATTAAACCCAAGAAGTTTTGGAGGAAAATGCAGCTGAGCAAACTGAGGAGGCACAGCCACACAGGGGAGAGCCAAAGGGCACCTCTGCACCTCAAAAGGAGGGATGGTATTCCCTGGGATAGGCAGAGGGGTGGGAGAACTCCCATAACCTCCTTGGGGAGCCAAGAGGGGTAAAAACTTCCAGCCAGCTTTGCCTGGGAATTTTAAACACCATCTCTGCCCACATCCTTTCTCTGTTTACCAGCCAGGGCTGGGAACGGGCCCAAATATCAAATTAATGCTCATCTGGAAAGCAGTGGCCACGTTGGCTCCTCTTTGCTGGGAGTCTCCAGTGGGAGCCAAGCCTTGAGGCCCCTCTGGCAGAGCAGCAGGGCAGGGAGGTGGCATTTGGTGGCATTTCTCTGTCCCCAGAGCAGGAGGTCACTGGGGAAGAGAAGCACAAGGTTCTCCAGGGCAGCCAAGACCATCCCTGGGCCAAGGCCGGGCAGACACGAGCCCAGCCAGGAGCGCTGATGGGAAGAACTGCTCTGCCCCAGCAGTCCCAGGGAACGGTGACTGCAGCCTAAAGAGACCAGGGGAGAAGTTCCTACAAGCCCCTTTAGCTCTCCCTTAAGTGTCTGTGCAACAGGCTTGGGGGTTTCCTCTGAAATGAGAAGTGAGGAAGGATCTCCAGGGCCGGATCTGGACACCCAGACCTCTGAACCCCCCATCCTCAGGAGAACTTAAACCAACATCCATCTTTGTTGCCATCCCAAGGCTTTTAAGACACGAATTTCTCTTCCTGAGGATTATGGAGACCCATCCTGACATCCAGGAGGTCTTGGGACCGACAGCTTCTCCTGAACATCATCTTCCAGGTGATGGGGCAGACGTGGAGAACCAGAGCTGGACACAGCCCAGCATCGTGGGTGTCCAGGATGAGTTTCAGGAGGATCCAAAACATCTATTTATAGGCTTCTAACACTGGCACCTGGGAGAGCTCCCAGAACTTCCCAGGGAGGCTGAACATCCCCCAGGGTGCCTTCAGTGGGAGATTGTTTGAGGAGATGAAAAAGCACGTGAGGAGCTGGGGAAGTGCTGCTGGAAGGATTATATTTAATTTATATTTAATGAAGCTCCATATTCCAAAGGTGAGGAAGGTTTCCATCCATATGGAAAACAGCAGCTGTGTGGCCTCACCATTCCTGCCTGCCAGGAATAACTCACTTGGGGCACCTCCTGTCCAGCCTGTTGAGCTCTTCTCAAGTTATCCATCACTTCTTTGCTGAGGTTTTCCCTCCAAGAAGGGAGATTCCCAGTGTTTACACGGGATCAGAGCACAAAACCATCAGGATTTAAAGGCCTGTATGAATTGATCCATCTCCCCCACCTTTTTCCCTATAAAGCAAAGCAACTCTGCCCCTGTCCAAAGCAAAGCATCTCCTACCTGAGGGTGATGATGCCAATGGGAAAGGAATCTCCCAGTTTGGGGTCCTCCGGACAGGGAGGACACGGAGGGGCTGGAGCGTGTGCAGGGAAGGGAACGGAGCTGGGAAGGGGCTGGAGCAGCAGGAGGGGCTGAGGGAGCTGGGGGGGCTCAGCCTGGAGAAAAGGAGGCTCAGGGGGGACCTTCTGGCTCTGCAATCCCTGACAGGAGGGGGGAGCTGGGGGGGGTCGGGCTCTGCTCCCAGGGAGCAGGGACAGGAGGAGAGGGAACGGCCTCCAGCTGTGCCAGGGGAGGGGCAGGTGGGACATCAGCAGGAATTTCTCCCTGGAAAGGGTGGTCAGGCTTGGCAGAGGCTGCCCTGGGAGGTTTGGAGTCCTCACCCCAAAATGTGTGGATGGGCACCTGGGGACAGGGTTTAGTGGTGACCGTGGTGGTGCTGCTGGTTGATGGTTGGACTTGGTGATCTTAAAGTTCTTTCCCAACCTTAATGATTGGATGGTTCCATGACTGTGACACCCCCTATTCTGAGCACCACCAGAGAGGATTTTCCTGGGGGAAAACTTTCCCCTTGCTGCCCATGGGCACAGCTGGCAGCTCCTTCCCTGGGCATTTCTCCCCAGCTGAAAGCAGGATTCAAACAAGCAGCACCCGGCTGAGCTTGGAAGTTGAAAGGCCAGGGAAGAGAAGCTGCCTCAGGTCATACCTGGCTGGCAGGGGAGCAAATCCAAGGAAATCTGGCACCTTCAGCCTGTGGCATGAATCTGCCTGCTCCTAGTTCACATATTTGATTGTGCTGCTCCACCAGCCCCTTTGCAAGCACAGCTCTAATTTACAGCCCCTCAGACTCAGTTCCTTGTCTTCCCTGGAACCACTGATGGCCCGCAGCTGGACGTGGGATAAAGAGCCTCATGCAGGGATGCAGGAGCTGAACAGGAGGTAGAGAGACTTATTTCTTCTGTTTTTGCCTTTCTTAGGGGGAAAAATCATTTTATTACCTGGATATGAACCTTAAGGAAAATGAGCATTGCCTCGATATCAACCCTGAGCACAGCCAAGTGATTGGGGGTCAGAAAAACGGGAGGGAGTTGTGATGTGATGGGAAGTTCATAGAAATAAATCTTTCCAAGTATTTGGGTGGAATGGAGCTGGACTGAGGAGATACAGAGCTGCCCACAGTGAGAGGGAAAAGCAGAGATTCCAGCACCCATGGGAAAAATAACATCCTAAGTAATAAAATCAGGCTTCCTGCAGCCACACTTAGAGACACATTTGAATTTTGGGGATTTATCCCAGCTCTCCATGCCCAGTGTTTTCCCTCCAAGGGAAGGGCACTCACAAGGCTTCACCCCATCTCCTTGCACCCCAAATTCCCACAAGAACCCTTTGTAGTCCCTCTGCACGTGACAAATAACCCACCTCAGCCTGGAGCAGAGGCCGCCGTGTCCGTGCCTTTCTCCTCCTCCCCTGTTTTCTCCAATGACCCGGAGGTTTCCTGATTTCCCCTGCCCTTCTGAGGCTCCCCCCGGCCCTGCTGGGCCCATTTCCCCCCGTGTCAGTGCCCAGGGCTCTGTGACAAGGGCAGTCTGTGAACACCCAGCTTTGATGGGGTCCCCCCAGCGCGTGGCGGGGCAGCCCCGTGACCGGGGACCCACAATGTCCCCTCTGTGCAGAGCCAGCCTGGGTCACGGGTGTGGCTGCAGGGGGGGAAGCAGTGAAGAGCAAGGGCATCATAAATATCTTCACTTGGCTAATTATCCCTCCTCCTCACCCCTCTGTGTCTCCAAGCTCCATTGATCCAGGGCAGGCCCCAGACATCCAAGGGAAAACCTGGGTCAGGGTGACTTTTTATAGCCCTGAGTGATGGGAGGGGGGACAGCCTTTTCCTGGGGAGTCATTGCTCCTCGTCACATGGTGTCCCCTCAGGATCTATATCCAGGCACTGACACGACTTTTTACCACCAGCTGTCCCCTCCAAGTCTGCCCTGTTAAAACAGCAGCACCACGAGACACTGTTCAGAATCTCCAACTGCTGGAACCCTCACGGAGCAGGACAAGAGCCTCAGGTTGTGCCCGGGGAGGTTTAGGTTGGACATTAGGGACAATTCCTGCATGGAAAGGGTGGTGAGGTGTTGGCACAGGCTGCCCAGGGCAGTGGTGGAGTGCCCATCTCTGGCAGTGTTCAAAAGCACGGGGATGTGGTTAATGGTGAACATGGTGGGTTAACAGTTGGATTTGAGGACCTTCAAGGTCTTTTCTGACCTTAACTATTCCATATTCTGTGATTCCAAGTGTTTGTGTAAAGAGCAGGGCTTGTGCCATCAGCAGGACTGTCTCCATATAAATACCTGCATGACAGGCTTCAAATGTTGGTTTGTGTTTGTCCCTGGCTGCTGATGAAGTGCCTGAGCACAAATCAGAGCTGTCACATCACTGCAGTGGTTTCAGAGAGGTTTTCTGCCCCAATCCTGCAAATGCCTCTCTAAGCTCACAAGTGCTGCTTCCTTAGAGCTCAGCACATGTGCTCAGTCACTGAGTCATGGCTTAAATAAAGACATTTGAGCCAGACAAAGCCTGGAGTTGTTCTCATTTCTGTACCTGATGCCTTGAACACGCAGATAAATCAGATTATTTCCACAGTGCAGCCACAGCCCAGCTCAGAACGTGGCTCCTGCTCCTGCTCTTCATGCCACTGGTGTTCACAGGTGGGAGATGAACTCCCCCACCACCTCAGAGACCTTTGGTGACAGTTTCTGCTGCTGATCCCTCAGTGGCTGTGGGGTGTGCTGGCCAAGCATCCCTGGCCATGACCTGGAGCTGCTCACAGCCCCTCTGAGCCCAAAATAGACCCCCTTGCACTTGGTCCCTGCTGCCACAGCCCTTCCCCAGAGGCTGCTCAGCACGAGCCAGAGCAGAGCCAGGGGCTCTTTGTTCTGTGTTAATTAGGGACAAACTTCTCAGAGGCTTCTGTGGTCCAGCAACAGACCAGAGGGAGAAAAACAACCCCCTGAATGTGACCTTTTTACATCAACTGCCCTGCATTTAACAGCCCTAGCCCAGCTCTAGCTGGTTTCCCCCTGAGATGTTTAGATCTGGTGTTTACTGCTCTCACCTCAAGACTGGTCAGGTGTCCGGCTCCATCAGCTTAATGAGCTTAATTGAGACTCCCAGGGCAGGACATAAACCCTCTGTGCTTAAGACTGATGGCAATAGTTCAGGCTGGAGCCTGGTTTGGTGGGGATTAATCTCAGAAGAGCCTCATAAACCGCAGCAGGTTGAGCAGCCTTGAGCTCCAGCAGAGTCAGAGCCCGGCACAGCCGCTCTCTGGGCCCTGGCTCGGTGCTCTGGACGTGTTCCCCCTTCCCAGAGCCCAGCAAGGACAGCACCGAGGCCTCCTGGGGGCTCCACCAGGAACCCAGGGAAGCAGAACACCAGGAACAGGAAGAGCAAATAAACATCTTTGTCCCTTCCTCGCTCAAGCCACAAACAGCAATTAAAGGACAATCTCTATTCCATCCAAAGGGAACTGGAATATTTGGTACTGAAGGTTTGGGGTTTTCTTTTCAGTTTAAGAACCCCCCCTGTGCCATCTGCACTCCACAAGTAGGAGGTCCAAAATCTCTTCCCTCTTCTCCACACCCAACAGCCAAAGGTGCTTCTCAGAGCACAAATGCACGTGCCCTGCTTGCCTGCCAGGGGTTGCAGAGGGGTGACACCTTGTTGGTCGACCCCACAACGGGAGGGACAGGCAAAGACACCCCCCCAGACACTCTGGGTGGCTCCATGTGGAGGGTGTTCCTTCTGAGGTGCATCCACCCACCCATCAGCCCTTGCCACCCCTCAGCTTCAATTAAAATGGTCCCTAATTAGCTCAGGTTCCCAGTTTCTCGTGCTCAGCCAGCCCTGAACTTCACTCCTGCTGGCCTGGATGAGTTCAATGGGGACTGCTCAGCAGAATCCCAACTGGTTGGGTTGGAAGGGACCTTAAAGCCCATTCCACTCCACCCCCTGCCCTGGGCAGGGACACCTTCCACCAGCCCAGGGTGCTCCAAGCCCCGTCCAACCCGACCTTGGACACTCCCAGGGCTGGGGCAGCCACAGCTTCTCTGGGCACCCTGTGCCAGGGCCTGCCCACCCTCCAGGGAAGAATTCCTTCCCAATAACCCATCTAAATCCACCCTCGAACACCAAGGCTGCTCCCTGCCTTCCAGTGACCCTGGATAACCAAACCATGAGAAATGAAGCCCCAGAGCAGCTCTGCAGGGCTCCTAAGCTGCTGTGGAGCCTCTCTGAGCCCGCAGACGGTGTGACCGCCGTGTCCTTCTGTCTAAGGGTTATTTTTCCTCCCTCCTCCTTGTGTTTCCCAGCTTAATATCCATTCACACCGCTCTCCAGGCCCTGACACTAACATGACAGAGCAGGTGAGACATCTGTCTTCCAAATTCACCGCTCCCCCTCCCTCCCTCCCTCCTGACACAATCTTGGCACGGCAGCCCTACCCAAAAATCCTCTGCTGGAGAAACAAATGACTCTGCCTGGGAGCAGGAGCTCAGAGGAGGAATGAAGGGCATTTCTCCCAGCAGCTGACAGACAGCCCAGGCCCCGTTTGCAGGGCTGGAGGTGTTGCAGGTGCCGGGCACAGGGCAGGGCTGAGTGTTGAAAGGCGTGAGCTGGGCGGGGGGGTCGGGGCTGCGCCTTCCGTGGGATTTCACTGCTGATTGTTCACTGCTGAGCTGCAGCTCCGAGCAGGGCTGTCAGCTGCCCTCAGCCATCTCCCCCAGCTCCCGAGCAGACAGTGATGGATGTCCCGGGAGCGCTCCCCACCAGCCCATTTCACGCCTTTAACCCAATCCACATGAACCTCCCGGGGACACCTCCCCGAGCCCCCCAGGCTGGGCTCTGCTGCCTCCCTGCAATCCTGACAGCGAGGATGGGAGGTGATGAACAAGATCCCCCACGTCCATCCTGCTCCCAGCACCGACCTCTGCCGAGACCTGGCACAATTCCCTTCCCTCCCGTGCTCCGTTACACCCCACGAGACTTTTGACTGCGTCTTTTAAGCCACCAGCACTTCTAGAGGTGCAGCTCAGAGGTTTGTTCTTTTCTTGTTTAGGCCCCCACGTGCCACGAACAGCAACAAACTGCTCAGCTGAGCGAAGAACACCAACACCAACCCCTGTAATTACAGCCCTCGTGCATCTCGTTAGCAGCAAACATCCCAAGACCGGCTATAAATATTCACAAGGAGCACGGAGCGCTTTGCCAGCTTCCCCGGGGGATCTGAGCTCCAGATGGGAACCCCCTGCCCCACAGCAGAAGCAGAAGTGCCCCAGCAGCACCGCGGCTCCCAATTCTCCACCCTGCAGAGATGTTTCAAGCGGGACGGAACGAGCAGCAGGAGCGGCAGGAGGAGGAGGGTTCCCAGCTCAGCAGATAAAGTCCTCGCAGATGTTTTTCCCAGAAATACAGAGGGAGGCTCACAAAGCACCCACCCTGCATGAAATCCCAGCTCAGGAGGTGTCCAGCTCCCCGGGGGCCTCCCCGGTGCTTTGATGAGCTGTGAATCAGAGCTTTGTGTGTCCCGGTGATTTGGGGCCACCTGGAAGGAAGACACAGGAGCCTCCAGGTCTCCTCCAAAGCAACAACACAGAATCCCAGGATATGCTGAGCTGGAAGGGCCCCACAAAGATCCTCAGTCCAACCCTCAGCCCTGCACGGGCCCATCCCCAGGAGTCACCCCCCGTGCCCCAGAGGATCATCCCAACCCTCCTGCAGCTCTGGCAGCCTTGGGGCTGTGCCCACTGCCCTGGGGAGCCTGTTCAGTGCCAACCACCCTCTGGGGGAAGAACCTTTTACCTGAGATCCACCCTGAGCCTGCCCTGACACAGCTCCAGCCATTCCCTGGGGGCTGTCCCTGCTCCCCCCAGAGCAGAGCTCAGTCCTGCCCCTCCTCTGCCCCTGCCCAGGGAGTCAGAACTGCACTGAGCTCTCCCCTCAGTCTCCTCTGCTCCAGCTGAACACACCAAGTGCCCTCAGTGTCCTCACACACCCCTCAGGGCCCACACCTTGGGCAGGTTCCTTCATGGATCTGCCCATGGAGACAAGTCCTGCATTTCCAACATCTGCCCCCCAGGCCTCTCTCTGTGGCTGCTCCATGGCCAGTGGTGGAGATGAGGTACCAGGAAGGCACCTCCTGGCCCCCTGCAAAGGGAACTCATCCCCCAGTTTCTCCCAGTCCCTGATGTAATTTCTTCACTGCACGTGGGGCCACCCATCTTAAAAGCCACCAGAACCACGGTGAAGGGCACAGCTCCCAAACACACCAGGCCAGACATCTCAAACGCATCAAACCAGCTGAAATCTGGGATTTTAGAAAACAACAGGACAAGTTTCCTGTGCCAGAGCACTTATGGTTCTGGTGGTGCTGGTCTGCAACCCTGCACTCATGTTTCAGGGACCCATGATTTGCCTTTTTTTTATAAGATCAAGGGCTGAAGGGTTTAACTCAATTATCATCTCATGACCATCGAGGCAGTGTTTGAAGTCAGTCTTGGGAAGGGGCTGTGGGTGGAACTGCCGCCTTTAAATCTCTCTGCAGTGCTGAGGATGTTCCTTGACAGGATTTGAAAAGGTGAGGTCACCACATGGGTGCCCAGCACCAACACGAGTGAGCTCTGCACCCCTGGCAGGAGAAAAGACGTCACCTGGAAGGAGCTCTGCCCTTGGAATCCAGTCCTGTTTGTTACTATTCCTCACATTCCATACCAAACTGCCCCCAGTGAAGTGTTCTCACATGGACCAGCCTTCAGAGAGGAAAAATGCCCAAATTAGAGCTGTTACTCTACGACCTCAGTGCCAAAAGGACATTTATTCTGTTTCCATTCTTAACACTTCCCCACAATCAGATGTTTCCTACTCTGCCACCAACACCAGGAGCTTCAGCTCTGATTTCACCCCTTCAATTAATTTTTTCCTGTACCTTGATAGAGGAAAAGGCCTACCCTGATGAGATGAATTCCCTTTTCCTGTGTACTGTAAAATAGCTGGGAATTGCCAGGGCCCTTTTTTCTGCCTTGTCATGCTCTGATTGCTCCTGAAGCCAGGTGACCATACCCAAAACTTGTGATGAAGATGGAGGTGACTCGTTTTCACAGCACCAGGATGGACTCCCAACCCATGTTTGGTGTTTGGGAGTGTCTGCACAGGAAGGAAAGGAGAAGATCCCCATCACAGGGCAGCTTCCTTCCTGCTCCAACCCCATTAACAGTGGGCAGTTTCTGTCTCCAGAAAACCTGGATGAGATATTTGCTGCACTGACTGTGGCATCAGGCAGTTCATGAACTCCAGGAGGGGCTGGAGAAGTGAACCTGCATCTCCTCTGACCAAACCAAACCTTCTGGAGAGATGATCCTTTAGGTCCCTTCCAACTCAAAGTGTTTCAGGATTCTATGATTTGCTTTCCTCAGCCTCAGCTCCCACCCTTTGCTGACAGATCTTTGGATCTTCAGCACTCTACACCACAAAGCTGCTTTCTGGCTTTGAGCATCTTATTTTGCACTTGCTTTAACAAAAAAAACAAATTCAAAGCACGGTGTTTTCGTGCAAGGACCTCTTAGCCCTCAGTTTTGGTGTCTCCTGAGTTTGATCCTTCACTGCAGCTCTGCTGGGCTCTGCTGTGCCAGGAAAGGGAGGTTCTCCAGCACACTCCATGCTGGGAGCACGAGGTACACCCCCAGCCAGTCCCACACACACAGAGTCCAGCCATAATCAGCAACATTCCCCCTCCTGGCAGCTGCACTTGCCTGGACTCAGCCTCGCTGGTGGAGGCCAACCACGAACCCACAAAGGCCAACCCTTCACCTTGACCCAGATCTGGCCCAGGTGAACCCAAGGGCGGGCAGGACATGCTCCCAGCAGCTCCACAGCTCTGGAGACAGAGGAAAGGTGAACCTGAAGCGTCAGGGGGGGTTGGCAACGTGCCCAGGGCAGGGCGAGCCGAGGAGCGAGAAATGCGATGAGACAACCTCGCTGCACCTGAGCGCTCCCCATCAGCAGGGCCTTCAGCTCCCAGCACTGCAGGGCTGTTCCCACTGCTCAGAAGCTTTCAGAGCAGAGGCATTAGGTGGGTGAATACAGATTTTTTTGGACTCCAATGCCTTTGAGACAAATCTGTGCACGGCTCTCGCTGTTATTTCTGCTGCTCTTGTTGTGCAAACACGGCATGGAACGTTTCAGCTGCCAAAGGAGGCACAAGCTCCCAAAATAACTTGGCTGAGGGGGTTTGAGGAGGGGGATTGGGGTTAAAGAGAATAAAAGCTTGGTCACACACCACCCTTTGTGTCCTTCTGCATCCATAAAGGTCCTGAGCAAGAGCTGGGGCTCATTTTCCAAGTGACCCCCTGACAGAGCAGGTCACAACCAACCTGGTGCGCTTCAACCCTGCCCAGAGCTGCCTGTGCCGGGAGAGACAAAGCTGAGGGGGAAAAAGAGGTGTGAGGACAACCAATTCTTCACTTTGCAGAGGGTGACACCTCCAGCAAGTCCTTCCCAGCCTCAGTTCCCCACTGTGCTGGAGGGACCTGCACTGGATGCTCTGCTCCTGCCAGAGGCCACATTTACACCCACTGCAAAGCCCCCCCAGCCCTGGTGGCCAGGTTTTGTTCCCCACACGGTGTCTGGGGAGAGTTGAGGTCTCTCAGCTCCTGTCCAGGTCCCCCAGACGAGGCTGCCAAAAGGACTGAGGACTTCAGTGGCATTTAGGCCATCAAACCCAGGAGCTCTGTGCTCTGGGAAAGGAGGATTTGAAGCTCTGCCATTGCCAGTCCAGCATTCCCCAGGGCTCCAAGGCAGCTGGCACTGAAGGCAGGGCTGGCAGGTGTCATTCACACACCAGTCCTTTGCCTGAGACACCCCTTGTCAGGACTTTCACCAAACCCAGGGTCACTGAGAGCATTTCAAACAGGCTCGAGGACCTTCCCTCACCGTCACATCCTGCCAGCAGATGCTCTGGGAGAATCATGGAATGGTTTGGGTTGGAAAGGACCTTGAAGACCAACTCCCTCCGCTCATCCACTCCCTGCAGGTGTTGTTGTGTCCAAACACTTTTCCAGGCTTGAGAGAGCCTGAGAAGGAGCTCATGGACTTCATCCATCCACAGTTCACATCTCAGGATCAGACTCAGCTCAGTCAGGAGCATCTTCCGTGCTCTGTGCTGGAGGAGCATCAGCAGCACCCAGAACTCGAGTCCAGGCTTGGCTGCACAGACTGCTGAGATCCACGGCCTCCAGGTGGACTGAGAGGGTTTGTCCTCTGGGTTTCTCCCATGGACGTGGCAGCTGCAGAGTTTACACCCCTCCACCACTCTCCAGCTCCACATCCTGCATGGTCCATCAGGAAGGATCATGGAATCATCCCAGAATGGTTTGGGTTGGAAGGGACCTTAAAGCCCATCTTATCCCACCCCCTGGATGGGCAGGGACACCTTCCACTCTCCCAGGTTGCTCCAATTCCTGTCCAACCTGGCCTTGGACACTTCCAGGGATGGGGCAGCCACAGCTTCTGTGGGCACCCTGTGCCAGGGATCCCTGTGAGAGTCAGAACCATTCCCTCCTCATCCAGAACAAACTCCATGAGCTTTTGGTTTGCCAACAAACTCCTGGCTGCAAGGAAAGCACACCTTGTAATTAAAAAAAATTCCATTAGAGGGGATAAAAAAAAAAAGAAGTTTAAAGCCAGTGGGATCAAAACAGGAATCCCAAACTGCAGGGTCTGCAGGGAACTGGTGACCTTGACCCCAAGCCAAATCCCATGTCACTTGTCCCAGCCACTTCAGGGCTGCCAAGGGATGAGAAAGGGGTGAATGCTCTGCTCTTGTCTCCCCTGCACTGCCCTGACACCGAGCAGGACCAGGCCAAGCTCTGACCATCCCACACAGGAGCCTGTTGCTCCAGCCTGGGCTCCAAGTGCTTCCCTTGGAGCCACCACCACTTTGCAGGGACACGTTTTAAAAGCCTTTTTCCAAAGATCCCCCCTCCTTCTCTTCCTTTCCTGAGGGGTATTGAAAAATCATTATCAACAGGGGGAAAAAAAAAAATTCCTCTTTTCATTCTCCAAAATGAACACGAGCTCCTCTGAACGCTCATTGTGCTGCCTCGATTTTTCACACAGCCTGGAGTCTCTCCGTGACAGGGGGAGACGCAGCGTCGGTTGTGACCCAACTTTGCGGCTCATTAAGGAGCTGTCAGAGCTGCTCCTCTCCCTGGAGGAGCCCCGGGCAGCAAATGAGGGGCTGCCCACGGCACGGGAGCCGAGCAGCTCACCCCCCTCCCCGGGCTGAGGCAGAGGGAAGGGGGAGCAGCCCCAGCCACAGCCCCGCAGAGCCCTCCAGGGTGCTTTGGGAGGATTCTGGGAGAGGCATCGAGGCCAGGGAAGGGTCCTGGTTCTCCCATTCCCTGTCCTGGGCCACTGATTTAAGTTGTTCCATCGAACTGGGAAGCAAAATCGAAAGCACTGAGGGTTTTCTTCTGTCAAATTCAAAATGTAATTCAGCAAAACACAAGAGCACCTGCTGTTAAAGGGCACTGGGAGTCAACATGAGCTCAAGCACCCCAAAAAATGCCATAGGACAGGAATGGACTCAAACCAAATCCCTGAAATCCTTGGGAGAGGAAGAGGAACCTGTCACCAGGTTATTCACACATCTTTATTACAATGTCCCAGCTGAAACGCAGCTGCACCCCAGTTCCATGGATAGTCAACCTGAGTTCCCTTTCCCCCAAACCCACCTGGGGGCAGCTGACCCCACTACCACCCCAAAGAGTCTGTTAAATTCATGGAAAGGTTCCCAAACTGCAAATGGAGGAGGCTGACAAGCCAGAGGCAGAAGGAAAAGCTCAAGCAGTCTGGACAAAAGGAAGTCTCCAAATCACACCAAACTTTTAGGGAACAAAAAGGATAAAATATCAACTTATATTTTTTTTAACCCTCTCTTTTTTTCTTTTTTTTTTTTTCCCTCTCTTTTTTAACCCTCCCTTTTTCTATCCCCAAGTTTTCCAGACTTTAGGAATCACCTGGAGCAAAAGAACAAGGTAAGCCCTGAAGGAGCTGGTTCATGTGGGACCCTCAGCTCTAAACCCAACTCAGGCCTCTCAAACCTTCTCCAAAGATGCCAAGAACTCAGTGAAACCCAATTTCTCCCAAACATCTCCTCGTTCACCGCTACAGACCCCTCGCAGCTGGGAAGGCAGAGCCGCAGCCCGGACCTCCGGAGATGGGGCCGTGACAGCCCCAGGTCCTGCCCAGGAGGAGGAGGAGGAGGAGGAGGATGGCGGGGAGGAAAAGGGATGGAGGGATGGAGGAGGAAGGCAGGACACCGCTTCCCGAACCTTCCCGGCCGAAGCCACGGGGTGGCAGCAGGAATCTGCTGATGGAGAGACGGAGCGCGGGAGGAGCAGCCACGCGATGCTTCTTCCCAAAAATCCCTGCAGACACGAGGAGCCGAGGAGCACTTCCATTTCGGGAGGAGGTTCAGAACCTTCAGAAAGAGCCAGGGGAAGGTCTCCACCCCCAGGGGAAACATCCCTGCACAACCTTCCCTGCCCCAGCACGGCTGGGAGCTCTGGCGGGGTGAGGGGACACCAATGTGACAACCCCTTTCTCCCGCTGGTCTCATTGCAGAAGGGCCAGGAAAGCAGCCAGGAGAGCAGGCAGGAGAGCAGCCAGGAGAGCAGCCAGGAGAGCAGCCAGGAGAGCAGCCAAGCCACCAGCCTGGCCTGCTCCCTGATGGCCCCGTGGGACAGGCTTTGCTCCAAGGTCCTGCTGTGTCCAGGTGCTTCTCCCACGAGCCATTGGGAGGACACTGGTGTGTTCCTAATTCCAAAGAGGGACATGAACTGGACATTGTCACGTGAGCAGCCAGAGGGTGGGAGCCTACAGCGGTCCCAGGGTCTGCAAAGGGGTGGCCTTGGGGGCAGGGGGACCAAGGAGCATTCCAAACACTCCTCTGTCTCTCCAGGTCCACCCATCCCTCAGGTGCCTCCGTGACACAGAGCAAGGAGGTCACAGAATCCCAGACTGGTTTGGGTTGGAAGGGATCTCAAAGCCCACCCAGTCCCACCCCTGCCATGGGCAGGGACACCTTCCACCAGCCCAGATTGCTCCAACCTGGCCTTGGACACTTCCAGGGATGGGGCAGCCACAGCTTCTCTGGCACCCTGTGCCAGGCCCTGCCCACCCTCACAGGGGAGAATTTCTTCTTAAGTTTCCCCTCTTTCAGTCTGAACCCATTCCCCTTTTCCTGTCACTCCAGTTCCTGATGGACAGCCCCTCTCCAGCTCCCCTGTAGCCCCTCCAGACCCTGGAAGGTGCTGTGAGGTCTCCACACACCCTTTTCTTCTCCAGCTAAGCAGCCCCAGCCATCCCATCCTGTCCCCGTGGGGGATGTGCTCCAGTCCCCTCAGCAGCTCCGTGGCCTCCTCTGGTCTTGCTCCAACAGTTCCAGGTCCTCCTCCTGCTGGGGGGCACCAGAACTCTGCAAAGTGTTCCAGGTGGGGTCTCAGGAGAGTGGAGCAGAGGGGCAGAATCCCCCACCCTGCCCTGGATGCAGCCCAGGCTGAGGGATGAGAGAAGGTGGTGAGTGAACATCGAGGGGCTGCCAACCTGCACTGGGAGCTTTGATGGGTGACCTTGAAGGAGGTTGGGCTGGCACCAGGGGCAGTGGGTTGAAGGCCCCAGTAAGTTCCACCCCAGGCCCCAGGATGGTTTATCCCACTGTCCCTGTTCCCAGGGATGTCAGGGGATGGGACCCTCAGCAGCCCAAAGTCCAGCTGAGAGAGGGGAGCTGCCAGTCCCCCAGCACGGGCCCTGCCTGCCCCCAGCCTGCTGCCCACCACAGATCCTGTTTGGGGCACAGGAGACACCTTTAAAAACACCAAGGCAATGGGAGCTTTTGGGGTGGAGAGATCTTTGTGAGCAACCTGAGCTCAATCATCCCCCCTGTCCCAAACACCCGGGATTTACCACCTAAAGCAACTGTGGGGACAACGTGGGGCAAAGGCACTGGAGGCAATGAAAACTCCCACTCCCCTTCCCAAGGCATCCCTCTGAGGTTTTTATTGGCAATTTATCTCCTGACCCCCTCTCCATGAACCCATTCTAGCCATGTCTTTTGGCAAACCACTGCTGGAGGGGAAAGGGGCATCCCAGTGACTCCCAGGCTGGAACCAGCTCTATCCAGGGATATTTTTGGGATGACAGTGTGGTGAATGTACATCCAAATTATTAATTTTTTTTTTTTGCTAGGTGTTGCTCTTTGACCCAGTGGGTCTTGTCCCATTCAGGAAAGCATCTTTCCAGGGGGATGGGATGAGTTAAGCCTGTGCCTCTCGGTGCTTTCCTGCCCTGATTTCCAAGCCTGATCTCAGGAAGAAAAGTAGATGAAATGCTGCAACTAAGTCAGCTTCTGCCTGCAGAAGAGCCAAGACAACTGATAACAAAGCAATCCTGCTTTCTAGGTATGAAAACTTGGAAAAAAAATGGATTTGCAGGGAGCAGCTGACTATCCTGCTCTGCCTCCATGACCTTCTCCCAGCAGATCTCTTCTTCACGCCCTGCAGCCTCAAAACACCCAACTGCTCTCAGCAGGCTCCCTCCACTGTTGGTTAAAACTGCTTTAAGCTCAGAATAAATCCTCTTGAGCTCCAGAGGACACCCTGGAGGCACCCCCAGCTGAGCAGGGATGGAAGCAAAGAACTACTGGGCTGGCACAGGAGGGATCTGGGCATGCCTGTCCATGAGAGGTCCCACATTTCAGGAGTCCATCAGAGAATGGAAGGGTTTGGATTGGAAGGGACGTTAAGGGCTATCCATTCTCACCATGGCAGGGACACCTTCCACCAGCCCAGGGTGCTCCAAGCCCCGTCCAACCCGACCTTGGACACTTCCAGGGATTCAGGGGCAGCCACAGCTTCTCTGGGCACCCTGTGCCAGGGCCTGCCCACCCTCCCAGCCAGGAATTCCTTCCCAATATCCAACCTAAATCCACACTCTTTTATCTTAAAGCTATTTCCCCTTATCCTATCACTGCATGCCCTTGTGAGGAGCTTTAAATGGACAAGTTTTAGAAGGCTCAGCTCAAGGCTGTGCTGTGGTTTCACCTCAGCCAGGCTTAACCAACAGCCAGGGTAATGCAGGAGGGTGCTGGGTGCTTTCTGTGTTGGCACAGCCCAGCAAGGTCAGCCCCAAATCCCCCTGGGTTGTGATGCAGCTCTGGATCCCACCTCCTTCCTCCCTTTCATGGAGGGGTCATTGCCAAGGCCTGACCCATCAGAGCCCATAAAGGTTCGAGTCTTTGTGGAGGGAAAAATAAAAAAAACCTTGGCCAACCCGAGGCTTTCGACTCCCCAGGAGCAGAGCAGGACCAAGCACGAGGCTGATTTTCATTCTCTCCAGATCCCAACCCCTCCCTCCTCCCGGGATTTCCACCCTTTGGAAGTTAATTCCAGAAACTTTATTTGAGAGCAATTTGCAGTTGCTGTCACTGCACGTGGGGCTCACCTGCTATCTGGGGCTCTCCAGCCCGGGCTGATAGTTCTGCTGCTGCCCAGAAGAGCTGGAGTGATGTCAGGGAGAGGGACTATGGATTATGATAAGGGAGAAGGTGGTTTTCTGTGCTGAGCAGGCTCTGTACCTCCCCTCCTCTCCCTGGCCCTGCACAGGTTATTTTCTGTGCTGCTCCATCTCCTATCAATGGGAAGCAGTCACCACATTACAGCAAAAGGCCCCTCTTTTACAGATACTGCATCATCCAAGGTAATATAACCATGGACTTAAAAAATTGTCCAGGTAATGGCTTCAAAAAAATCCAAAACCCCTCCAAAAATGTGTCTTGATGACAGAGAGATTTTAGTTTTAACGGACAAAGAGGGGGGAAAAATCAGCATTTTTTTCCATTCCAGGAGAATAAATCCTTTTGGAGCCTTGTTAATTTGTTTTTCCTAACGCTGAGAAGCCAGTTGTGAAAGTTAAATCTGTGTTTTCAGGAGAGGGGTGGCCCCCATCCCTGCTTTCCATTACTCTGGGCATCCATCCAGCCCGAGGGACGGCGCTGGAGCCAACGGGTTCCTTTGGATTGGGGCCAAAACAATTCAGACCAAAATCTTCTGCCGTGTTTGTGTGGAGGGGACCTGATCCTGTACCAGATATGGCCATCACCATCCCCTCTGTAACATGGGCACAACCCTTCTCCCAGGTAAAAGGTGGCTGTGGGTTCAATGGGGCCAGAACAGGCCACTCCTAAATGAAGATTATTAAAGCCCAACAATTAAATTACCTACTTTCAACAGTTTAGCACCTATGTCAAATATTAAAGCAAAACAACTGATTATGAAGAGGACTTCAGAGGGAAGGAGAAAACCTCTGCCCTCCTTCCGAATGAAAATTCAGGAAATTGGAATTGATGCTTGGGAACAAAAGCACCTCCTGCTTTATTTACTGGCTTTGCAGGGGATTTTTGCCCGATTTCTGGTGCATCAGTGACTGGATTGTCTTTCATCTCATGTCCCTGAGCTGGTCTCAACTACAAGAAATTGGGTTTAAAATTCAACACCAAATTAAAACAAGCCCCCCAAGCTGTGCACCCAGGGGGTCTTCTGAGCCAACACCGATACTTCGCTTCCTTAATGTCAGATATTGTATCGTGTTCCCTCTTTTGCTGTGTCCAAACACTTTTCCAGGCTTGAGAGAGCCTGAGAAGGAGCTCATGGACTTCATCCATGCATGGCTGACATCTCAGGACCAGACTCAGCTCAGTCAGGAGCATCTTCCATGCTCTGTGCTGGAGGAGCATCAGCAGCACCCAGAACTCGAGTCCAGGCTTGGCTGCACAGACTGCTGAGATCCACGGCCTCCAGGTGGACTGAGAGGGTTTGTCCTCTGGGTTTCTCCCATGGACGTGGCAGCTGCAGAGTTTACACCCCTCCACCACTCTCCAGCTCCACATCCTGCATGGTCCATCAGGAAGGATCATGGAATCATCCCAGAATGGTTTGGGTTGGAAGGGACCTTAAAGCCCATCTTATCCCACCCCCTGGATGGGCAGGGACACCTTCCACTCTCCCAGGTTGCTCCAATTCCTGTCCAACCTGGCCTTGGACACTTCCAGGGCTGGAGCAGCCACAGGTGGAGAAAATTCATCTGGGAAAGCTCCTCTGGCCCAGCCCTCAGCTGAGATGTTGCTCACCTGAGGTTCCCCTTAGGTTCCAGTGACAGCCCACTGCAATTTTAATATCTGGTTAATTATTCTCCTGCCAGCCCGAGCAGCAGCGATTATTGCCTGAGATTAAGCTCTACAAGGCTGAGCCGCGTGCAAATTTCTTTCTGTGTTTCTGGAGACTTATCTCCTTCAGACAAAAAAAAAAAATATATGCATTTCTTAGACCGGGATTTTTCCCCCCTCCTTTAATGTTTTGTCTCCCAGTGAATTGGTGTAATCACTATTATGGGATGAGGCAAAAATGGCTCAAAACCCACGTTTTAAAAGGGAGACAAAACACCACTGAGCCTCATATTAGAAAAGCAAACAGCTTCATCACAAATTTAGGAAGGGCTTACAATAGCACTCGGAGAAAGCATCTTAGAGAAGCACAGGAAGAAAATAATCCCTCATCCCAAGCACTCTGGGCAAGGCTGGAGACAGAGACACAGTTTTCAGGCTCCACATGCACCACGAACACAACCAAGTGCAGCTCCAAAGTGGAGGGAGCTGCTCTTCTCCACCAACACCCCCCAAAATTATGGCATTGCATTGGCCTAAACTGACACAGAATGGGCATTAAAGCCACAAACCCAGCCTAGCACTAAACCTGTCCAAACCCAACCAACACTGGGGCTTCTTTCCCCCACTCCAAGTCAATACCTGGCCGTCAAAGGTGTCATCTGCAGAAGGAGCTCGGCATTCCCGGGAGTTTGGTGCCTGCAGAGCGTGGTGGGGTGCAGGGGTCCCCTGGGCAGGGGGGGAATCCTTAACTTAGTGGCTCATAAAACATTTTCCTCCCTATTGTGGCAGCCTCCTCCCACCTCCTGACCTTTTTCCTCTTGCAGTAATTAGCAGCTACCTGGTGGGAATGAAAGAGGGGAATTGGAGGTTTGTGCGGCGCGGTTTAACCTTTTCTTCCCCCCGGGGTTGTTGTTTCTCTCTTGCTCAGCACTGCAAGCATCCAAAATTTAACCCGGCTTTCAGGAGGAGAGGGAGAAGCTCGTGCACATCACACCAGGGAGATTGCGGGGATGTAACTCCTTGGAAACTCAGGAAGAGTCCCGGGAGGGTCTGCAAACCACCCTTGTCCCACAGAGACAGCAAGGACGTCACAGGAATATTCTCTGCTTTTACTGACGGGTCCCACCAAAGCTAAACAAAAAGACCTACAGCAAAACTAAGAATTAAATCACATATTGTGAGGAGAAAGTCAAGTCCCTCAAAAAACCCACGACTTTCTCTCCTACCACTGCAATGGGGTTTTGCAAACCAGCCTCCTCGGTGGTAAATCATTTGCATTGGTCTAAAACCAGCTTGTTTCAGCTCATACAGTGGTTTTTTTTTAGATTAATATAAAACTATATAGAGCTGAAATAAATGGAATTTCCCCGGGGAATTCAGTCATTCCCGCATCCCCGTGTTTATCTGCATTGCTGATGCTCAGGAACAGCCTCTCCCACACACCCAGCACGAGGCTCGGGGCAGAAAGGAACCTTCCAACCTCCCGGGAGCCACTTGTAGAGACCTAATTTCATTTACTCCTGCCTTACTCACTCCTTACTACCCTGCATTGCTTCACCTGAGCTGCCCTCCCACCGCCCACCCCAGAAACCCCTGCACTAAACATCAGCTCAGCCACGTGAAACGAGGGAAATCCATTTCTTTTGAGAGAAACACTCTTTTAAACTATTGGATAGAGTTGTTACAGAAGTTCCCTCTTGAGTTCAGACAAAAAAAAAAAAAAAAAAAAAAAAAGGAACAGTAAAATTACAAATTGATCAGGTTTTAAATGAAAAATCAGCTGCAGGTGTGATCGCAGTTAATGCAGCCCAGGTGGGCTGTGCCCCGTCCTGGGGGATGGGACCCAGAGGGGGCTCCAGCTCCATAAAAGTCCACAGTTCCCCAAATTCCCTCTCCCGTGCCTGGCACCGTCCTGGCCTGCAACCCTTGGGATGTGCTCTCTGACACCTCCTGTTTGGGCAGAACACCGTTATTATTATTATGCTGGTTCACTCTCAATAATCCTGAGGTTTCCTGACTGGATTCAAGGCGTGTCGTGGGATTTTTAAGTCTCGGTACTGTAATTATAAAGAGGTTTCCAGGTATCTTATTCCTCCCTTTTCTCCCCTCCCTATTCTTTATTTTGTAGCAGTTACAGTTGGCCACAAGGCAATTCTGCTTAAACACGGCTAGAACTAAATGAAATGGGAATAAAAAGCAGCTTCATACTGAGGTGCCAAACAATTTTAAACGAAGGAGAACAATTTGAAATCAATGGCTTTAAAGAAGGAGGCTCTGAATTACAAGTCTGAACAACACTGAGGTTCGAGCAGCAAGCCCGATACAATTTACGTGTTTCTGCTCTTGAAGGCTGATGTGGGAGTTTTGTATTACTGATTTTCCCATCTTCTATCAGTATTTTGGCCGATTCTTGCTGTGTTTTCATACAGTGTGAGGTAAATATGTGCTGATTTTGGGTCACCATTCACCTTATGCCTGATAAATAATGTGAAGAAACGCAATACTGAGCTTCCTTCTTTATTCCCTGGATTGTTATCTGTGTGTAAATTCCCCTTTTCCCGAGAAAAGCCTTTTTCCGTGGGAAAGGGAGGGATCTGATGCAGCCAGGGAGCCTCGTGTGGTTTTATTGCCACCAGAGTGAGCTGAGATGCTCTGCTGAAACAGAGCCTCGGGGAGCAGGGCTGCAGTTCCCAAAATCGGGCTGTTTGAGGAAGTTTTCCCTTAAATTGCTGCTTATTTATTTATTATTTATTATTTATTTTTTGCCTCTATCCCCTTCCTCATGGAAGTCCTGGGTCCTGCTGCTGTCTCAGCTTTTCAGCTCATCTGGGGCCAGGTTTTACCCAGTCTAACTCACCTGGTGAAAGAGGTAAACTGTGTGCCAGCTGCTCTCAATAATTAACCTTTTTAATTGCATTCAGGGGGAACGACCCCAGCTGTGAAGGCAGAGTGGGAAAGGTTTCCTCCTGTCCACCCTTTTCCCTCTGCAGGGAGGGTGAGGAGTGCCATGGCTTTGAATTCAAGGCTTTTCAGGACACAGGTGAGCTGGAAACCGTAAGGGAGAAGGGGAAGAAACCTTTGCAAATGCCCTTTTTGATCTGCCTTAACAAGTGCTATAGAGAATTAAATGGAATTCATTTCTGTGATGAAGGAATTAATGGCAATACGGAGAATCAGGCTCAGGTAGGAGACCTGAATCCAAAGGAGGGAATAAAGCCTTGAAATTCAAATGAAAAAAAATTATTATATAAGCATAAAGGGAAGCTATTTTACACCTGTAAGACTAAATGTATAAATACGAAGCAACTGCTCCCTCTGGGAAAGAGAGGATTGTGCTTCTAATTCACCCAGACAAATATGCAGCTTGGCTCCATCTGATTCCTCACACTTCAGGAGAGACCAACCCAGTCCCTTTGTGTTTTCCCTTTTCCATGCTCTCCCCTTCTCCCAGGACTTCTCCCTCCCGCTCTGGTGTCTCTGTGGCAGCATCTTCCCAGCGCCAGATCCGAGCCCTGTGCTCGGAGGCTTTGCCGCCTCTCCAGGGGCTTTGGCAAGCTCGGTGTCCTCCATACGGGGCTGTTCCTGCAGTGCATTCAGCTCCCAGAAAAGCCAGGCAGCTGTGGGAGCAGGGAGAGGAGCTGGTGGACAGAGGCGAGGAGGGAAGAGTGATGTCTTTATGGGGCTGAGAAATGTTCCAGCCCTGAGTGCTGCAGTGGGACTAATCTGGGAACAGGTGAGTTATGAGCCAGATAACGAGGGATTTGGGGGGGATAGCCAGTGTGGAGGCAGCTTGAATTATTTCGGGGCAGGTGTTTTGCTTTTGTAAATCCATCTGCTGTGCCCGGAGCTGGGTGTGTGTCTCGAGGAGAACCCTAAAATCGTGTTCCCCTTGCTCCCAGACTGTGCCCTTTGCTCTTCCTGGGGGTGCACATCCTCAGCGTTTTCCCCCCTGGGAGAAGTTCTATCTCTTCACTGCCTTCTGCAGCAGCCTGTTGCCCTGAAACACGTTATTTGCTGAGCTCCAGGAAGGTTAAAGTTTGGAAAAATCTCCCTTTTTTTCCTCTCCAAAAGTGTCCCTCAGCGTGGTGGTTCTCCCCGCGTGGCCAGGTCCCGTTTCAGGGGGTTACTTCTGACACAGAACACCGAACAAACCAAGGGGGAACTTGTTCTCCCTGTCCTGAAAAGCCACATGAAATGGGAAGCAGGAGTACAGGAATCCCGTTGTATGCAGGGAAAACCCAATTAGTCTGTGCACCCTGACAAAAGTAGAACTGAGCCTTTTAGCAAGGAGTAGTTAATCTTCTTTAGAAAAACTTAGCGGGGACTACCAGTGGAATAGAAGTTGGTGCAGTACTGTTGAATATCTCTAAAGCCACTTAGAGGTTCAAAGAATGAACAAGGCCACTGCCAGCCTTATTATTTTGATTTGTTTAATGAAAATACTTTGCTCATTCCAGAGATGTTATGCTTTGATAAGGTAATTGTTCAAGGGCCCAGCTTACATCCTATTAATGCTGCACCCTGGGCAAATTAAGCCTGACCTAGTGGAGAGCAGAGCCCGGTGGTGCTGGTGACACTCTGCCTTTTGTTCCATGTCCTGAGGGAAGTGGGGCTGGAGTTTTATCCTTTGGGTTGAGTTTTGCCTTTCCTGGGAAGAGAAAAAAAAAAAAAAAAAAAGGCATTGACTCCCTGTTAGATGCAGGAATTCCCACTGTGGATAACGCAGCTCCTTTGGGAAGCTGTAGGGTTGGGACTGGGAGTGCAAGAACATTTTAAAAAAGGGATTTTTTTTTTTTCCTCGTAAATAGTCCCGGGAGTGGAAACTGTTAACTGTTTTCTCTGCGATTTGGGGCTTCCGAAACTCCATGGTCTGATTGTACAGAACTTTTTTTCCTTCTTCTGCACCAAAGTTAAGAACATCCCTGGCGAAGAAGCAGAGCCTTCCATTGAGAAAGGACGAGAATTAAGGACCAACATGAGCCTGAGGGTCGTGCTTTGGAGCTTAAAATTCCCTTTCCTACCCCGTCCTGGCTTCTCCCATCTCACCTGCGAGCAGGAGCAGATCTTAGGGATGAATCCAGGCCGTTTGTGGCCTGGAGCTCCCCTTGAGGAGCTGCCTTGGCCAAGGACCTCGGGGACCTGGGGACACTTGGGGTCTTCTGGGACATGGGGAGGACATTTCTGCACCAGCAGGATGGGGATGATCCCCGGAGCTGGAGAGGCATCAGAAATCTGCACCCACATTTTATCTGCTTCCTTTGGCAGCTTCGGGACTTTATTGAAAATAAGCACATTGAAATTTTCGGGGTTATGTTGAGGATCTGTGGATTTGACTTCCCTGATCCTGGACCAGCAGCTGCTTTTCCAGCTCTCAGCCACCTTTTTAACTAAACATCCCCTTTTTCCCGTGGCTCCAAATATTCCTTCTCTCCTTTCTGGGTTTTCTGGAAAAACAAACACTTCAGGCTGAATGTGCTGCTCCTCCTTTCCCGATTTCTTTTTTTTTCTTCAATGGTCATTTTAAAAAATGCGGAAGTCCCGCAGAAATATTTTTTTTAAATCCCCGGTTTTCAAGGTGGATTTATCGCCCTTTAAAGAGAGATTTATTGGATAATCGCTTAAAAAAATAATGCTTATTACTCCGGGATCTCAAATGGAAAACCTTCCCACATTAGTAATCTTCTTGTAATTGCAAAGGTAGCAACTTTTCATTAAATAATTCATCCCCGGGCAGTTTGATTTCCCCCCCACCCCCCCCACATCCTACTTGTGGTGAAAATCGCGATCAAATACTTGAGGTTTTAGCTGACCAGATGAGGCACATCTGATTTATCTCCTAAGGAGATTTCTCATCTCTAGACCCGCATCGCTCCAGAAAGGGGATGGCATCCCCTAAAAAAACCAAACCAAACAATAAAAGAAGGACTTTTTTTTTTTTTTTTTTTTTTTTTTTTTTTTTTTTTTTCGGAGAATCCTAATTAACAAAATTGCTGATCGGGGCCGCTCGCTGCGCTCGTGCCCCGGTGATTTTCTGGGCAGGTTTAGTTAACCTGGGAGGAGCTTTTTCAAGTCGAAAATGGGATCCACAACCCCTTTCCCCCCCCCCCCCAGTCTGGTGGTGTTCGCCCCCTCCAAGGACACATCCAACTTGAAAAGCCCCTTCCTCCCGCGAAGGATGCGGGGGATGGGCGGGGGGGACCAGAGGTGCTCCTAAAAAAAATAAAAATAAACCCCAGCCCCGTTCCCTCCTGCTCCTGAGTTGGCTCTCGGCGCTGATTTACAAGCCGTTTCTCCAAAGGGAATAGCGATATACGGTATTTATCAACCAGAAACATACCTTAGGAAACCATGGAGATGCGCAGGGAAAGGGGGAAGCGGGAGGAATTCTGCCCCGGCTCCTTTAAGCAGTTACTTGCTCCTTTCCTGATTGATGCTTGTTTTAATCTATTGCTCGCTGCTCCCAGGAGAGAAAAGAAGGGGTCTCTCTTTTGTGAACGTGGGTAATGAAGCAGAGAACTGGGCAAAAAAAAAAAAAAGGGGGGGGGAATATTGAAAATTTTCCCGAAATTCCAGAAGGGGTTCCCTGTTTCTCAGCCAGGCGCGCAGGTAACACCCCGGCCCCCGGCCCTGCATGTGAAATCGCCATTTCACCCCTGCACACTCCTTAATTGTTAGAAAAATGATTTGTGAAATTGCTTTCCAGCAGGAGTGTCCCCCCCCCTCCCCCGGCTGTGACAGTCCCTGTCACCCCCTTCTCCCCTTTTTCCTCCCCGGACAAATTTAGGGGGTGAGGCCGCACGGCTCCGCATCCCTTAAATAAAAAGAAATTAAATAATAATCCTTAATGGAGCTCTTTGCTCAGCGGTGCCCGGAGCCGGCAGCAAGTGTTGCAGGAGAACGTGAATTTATTTTTTTTTTGCCCGAAGTGCCAAATCTTACCCCAATTGAAAGGGGGGGACGAGGGAAAACAAATGCCGTGTTTGATGTGAGAGCTTTTTCTGCCGGCGAGGTAACCCTAGAGCGGCGGGGAAGGCAGGACTCGGCTCCTCGAGTTTAATCTTCCCCCGGTGCTGGGAGAGCAGAAACATTTAATTTTCAACTTTATTCCCAGGCTCTTTCCCCCCCACCCCCCCATCCAAGCAAATGAAAGGCAAATAATTGAATTACTGCAGCAGGAATGCGGTGGGGACTGGGCTGCGAGGGGCTCTGGGCTGGTGCCGCTCCGCTCTGCCCGTTATTTTTTTGCCTAAAACTTCGGGAATTGGTGTTTTTTGGGGCGGAGGGAAGGAGAGACACTTTATTTTCGTTTGCTGGAGCCCCAAAGTCGCGGCTGAGCCGGGCTGAGATTTTTGGGAGCAACCTGACACCTTGGAAAGAATTTTAATATCGCATTTTTCCTCCCTGTCCCGTGTTTTTTTTTTTTTGGGGGGGGAGGAGGGGGTGGGATTTGGGTAAATCTGAGGCGTGAAAACGTGAGCAGAGCAAGTCGTGGGCGCGCAGCGAAGGCGGGTGCGGGTTTAGGCTGAGCTTGGCGGCCGCGGGGGGGGAGGAAGAAGAGGGTGAGCGATGAAGATGTGGCCGGGCCGGGGAGGGGTCGGGGCAGGGCTTTAATTTCAAAGCAAAAGGCAGGACAGGAGAAGGGGGGGCTGAGGGCGGCGATGCCCTCGGGGGGACGGGGAGGAGGTTTAGGGACCGCGTTTGGGGTCCAGCCGGGCCAGAAGTGTCGCCGGCTGCTCCCCCCCCCTCCAACCCCGGGGATGCTTTTAAGGGAGGGGGAAGAGAAGTTTCCAGCGGTTTGCACGGCAAGTCCTTTTACAGCTGCGAACAAAAGGGTTCGTGAGCCCTGGCGTCACGTCCCGCTGCGAGGAGGATTCTTGCCCCGCTCCTATTTTGGGGGGAAAACATTAGTTATTTGTTCAGCCCGTCCCGGGTCAGCGAGCGAGCGGGCGGGGGAACCGCGGGGAGCTCCGCGCACACCCCCGGCCCCACAGCCCCAAAAATGGGACCGGCTGAGCCCCTCCCAGCCCGGCTCGTAATTAAAGACGGGATGTTAATGAGGGAGGGGAGCGGAGTTACCTGGGGTGGGGAAAGGAGGTACTGGGGTCGTTCGGCTACTCCCGAACCCGGCCCCAAATAACCCAGGGGGGCTTGGGGGGATGCTGAGAGCCGGGAAGGACGAGCCACTCCCCCAGAAAGGGATGGGAAGGGGAGGAAAAGTGGATCCAAGCCACTCCTGGGGGAGGGGGATGCAAGGCAGTGAGTGCCGGGCTCGGGTGGGCACCTGAGGAGGGTAATTTTTAAAATTTATTTATCTATCTATTTATAATTTTTTAAAATGTTATCTATCTGTAGTATTTAATTTTATTTGGATTTTGGTTTTTCTTTATTACAAATTTTTATTTTATTTTAAATTTTGTCTTTATTTTGATTTTATTATTTATTATAATTGATTTGGGGTTTCATTTCTCTACTTTTTTTTTTTTTTTTTAAATCCACACTGCAATTCCCCAGCCCGGGGCAAGATCATCCCCCCTCCCTGAAACCCGCAGGGATGCTCAGCTTAGCCAAAAAATAAAAACCAACAAAACCCACACAAAAACCTTTCCCAAACTTTTCCTCGTCTTTTCTCACCCCGATATCTTTTCCAACCGGCGGAGGGGGACCCCAGCTTTCCATCAGAAGGAAGCCAAGCCTAGTAATGAATAATAATATCCTAAAAAAAAATCCAAGGAGCGAGCCCAGGGCTCTGCCCGCCGCTGCTCTTATTGGTCCCTCGGCCCCGGCGCGGATCCCCCTTCCCGGCCGCCGATAAAAGAAAGGAGCCGGAGCCTATCAGAGCCCGCTCGTCCTTCCCACCGCCCCAGCTTCCCCGCGTTACCAACTTCCAGCCCCCCTCCCCATCCAACACCCCCTCCTCCTCCTCCTACTCCCCCGCAGCTCCAGCATCCCTCGAGCGGCGCAGCCACTTCAAGAAAAAAAAAAAAAAAAAAAAAAAGGAAAAAGCGCAATAACAAAATCCGGGGGGACTCGCCCACCCCCCTCCGCCCCCCCCAGCCCTAAGCCCAGCCCAGCACCGAGGCAACTTTGGATGTGTCTGCTCTTCCCGGCACTCCGGGTTACATTCCTCCGGAGCGCCCGCTCAGGCCGGTTGTGACATAGCCCTAAAACTTTAAGAGGAATTTCTGGTGGGTGAATCCCTCCCTTTTCCCCACCTCTCTTTTATTATTACCATCATCATCATCGTCATCTATTGATTTTTTTTTTTTGTTATTATTTTTTATTATTCTGATTTTTTTTTTTTCCCCCTCGGAGCAAAGATTTCTCCCTTGTTTTGCAGCCGCGCGCTGGAAGATTGAAGCGCTTAGGCTGCGAGGAGAGACAGCCCCGCAGCCCCTCCCAGGCTCTCTCGGCTCTCCCCGGGGCCAAGGGGTGCCCCCCCACCCCGGTTCGGACCGGACCCTCTCGGCCGCCCCGACCCCCCCACCATGGCAGCGCTGCCCGGGACGGTGCCGCGGATGATGCGCCCGGCTCCGGGGCAAAACTACCCTCGCACCGGCTTCCCTCTGGAAGGTAGGTCTGGGAATACGCCTCTCCTTGGAATAACCGGGGTGGGGGGGCCGGGCTCGGATGCTTCGGGAGGGGGGGACGCAGCTGAACTTCGCCCCGGGGGGGGTTCCCGACCTGAGCATCCAACTTCTCCCCGCTCCCGCTGGGGCTGCTGCGTCCCCGCGAATTACCGGGCTTCGCCTTGCATTTCCCTGTATTTCGAGTGTTCCCAGGCATCCCGCAGAATTTCTGGGACAGCTTCGCGTGCTTTGGGCTTATTTAGCGGGTTGAGGTTTTTTTTAAGCCCGCGAATGTCCCGACAATTTGAGCTCCACGTAAAGATGGGGGGAAACGACCAAATCGATCCTTTTCAACTTTTCCCGGGGAAAATAAGAATAGAAACCTTTAGCCAGGGTGATCCTGCGGCAGCGGGGAGCCGAGATGTCCTTGGCCGGGGCTGGCGAGGGGAAAGGGGGGCGACTTTGTAGCTGTCACCTCGCTAAGTGTCATCCCCACCTCGCAGCGCATCTTTCCCCATCCTCTGCCTTCCCTTTGTGAGCCGGGAGTTATTATTTCCAGGCACACACATTCCAAAAAAAAAAAAAAAAAAAAAAAAAAAAAAAAAAAAAAAAAAAAAAAGAAAGAAAAAAGGCGAATTTCGAGCGGGACCCTTCTCCCCGCATTTATTAAACAGGAAAATTTCATCCTGACCGTGATCAAGTGGCGAAACTCAAACCTGTGGAAAACCACGCAGGCTGCAAAACATACAAGCTGGGGGGATTTGGTGAAGTGCTTTTCTGTAGCAAATGAAGTAAAACAGACGGCAAGGGAAAGGATCAAAGGATTACAACAATATTTGCACAACATGACTGGGAATAATGAAAAGAGAGAGCGGCCGGCGGTTTTAGTACCTCTTGAATGTAAAATTGGCCACTCGAGTGTTATCTGTCGATAATGATATATCCAGGGAGTGCTGGCCAAGTGACTTGGAATTAGTGGTGCATGATTCTTGTTAAATCGCGAGGCAATTTCTGGAATCGACTTTTCTTTGTATAAAGAGAAAAATCACCCCCCTCGCCTTCCCTGTCCCTCGCCCCCTCCAGCCTTGTGCAAATTACCCAGCTGAGTTCTTCTTCCCCTCCTTTTCTCCCCCCCACCCCCCCTTTTTTTTTTTTTTTTTTTTTTTTAATTTCCAGCCTGTGAAATCGTATTAATCTACAAGATCTACATTGCGAGATATTAAATAAATTGGGGAGGGGGATTAAGGAGCCGCCGGTCCCCCCGCTCCGGGCGGGGATGCGCCGGGCGAGGTGTCGGGAAGCGGCGCGGCCGCGGGGAATCCGCGTTCCCTCCGCGCCTCCTCGAACCGCGGAATAAACCCCCACCGAAACCGCAAAAAGAAAAACAGCAACAACAAAAAAACCCAACAACAACAACAACAAAAGCCCCTCGAGGGTGTTTAAGAGATCATTTCCAAAAGTTTGTTTGAAAGCGGAGAGCTCCGTAAATTGAAGCAAGAGGCGGAGTGCGCTTTTTGGGGGGGCGAAATGAGAAGTTTTTTTGGGAGGGGGAGGGTGGTGTTGTGCGCTTTTAAATCTTGTCTTGTTTAAAACGCGGGGTATTGTTTAAAACAAAGGTGTGAACCCCTAAATATATATAAATGTAGTGGATAGAAACACAGGGGCTGTCGCGGGTGATGGGTGTGCGGGTCGTGGGTTATTTTTATTTTCCCACTGTCGCTGGGAAAAGCCTCCCGCGTGATGCCGGGATAAAACCGAGGCCAGGGCACGGACGAGAGGCTTCTCCCTTCTTTAAACGATTCAAATCCCGGGAGAGAAGCTGCAGGCGCGGGGAGGGACGCACCCGCTTTCGCTGCATTTCCCCCTCTTTTAACTTTTTCCCCCTCTTTGTTGGTTTTTTTTTTTTTTTTTTTCCTCCTTCCTTTCCAGTTTCCACCCCGCTGGGCCAGGGAAGGGTGAACCAGCTCGGAGGGGTTTTTATCAACGGTCGCCCTCTCCCCAACCATATCCGGCACAAAATCGTGGAGATGGCTCACCACGGGATCCGGCCCTGCGTCATCTCCCGCCAGCTGCGGGTCTCCCACGGCTGCGTCTCCAAAATCCTCTGTAGGTACCAGGAGACGGGCTCCATCCGGCCCGGAGCCATCGGAGGCAGCAAGCCCAGGGTGAGTGCAATGTGGGCACCGAGCTAAACGTCCCCTCCTTACGTTAAAGAAATTCACCTTCCGTGTTCGGGGCTCCAAGTTTTCCGAGTGGTTTTTTTTTCAGAAGGGAGAAGGAGGGGAAAGGGCTTTAGTAAAGCTGCACTTTTCGGCCCCCGATGGGTAGAAACTGGTGCAAGTTGAAGGCTGTGAATAAATTAAAGTGATTCTTCCCCCCCACCCCCCCTTCCCCGTGTGCAACAAGTGGTGCACGTTCAAGCGTTTGCTGCGGCCCCGATGTGAGGGGAGGAGAAGGGTCGGGATGTTTTGGGGAATGATACATTACCATGTGTACATAAACACCCCAGAAAGAATCCCCTGCACCTCCTCCCTGCCTCCTTCTCCTGCTCAAGATAAACTCGCCCTGGCTGATCTCCTGGGCCCCCAGGGATTCTACTTTTAGGGTGGCCAATATTTGGGAGAGCGGGACCTTTCCTCAGCTTTATTTTCCTCCTTTTCCCCCTCCAAGCCCCCATTTCAGCCCCAAAACCAGCAGCCCGGGCAAGGAGGATTGAACTGAGCTGCTCAGCTCTTCTTTTCAATTAAAAGCGCTTTTTCTCTCCCCTCCCCTCCCTCTGCACTCGCGGACACGCACCGGTGTCCCTTGATCACAAAAGCAGGTCGCGACTCCCGACGTGGAGAAGAAAATCGAGGAATACAAACGGGAAAACCCCGGGATGTTTAGCTGGGAGATCCGGGACAGGCTCCTGAAGGACGGGCACTGCGACCGGAGCACTGTGCCCTCAGGTGAGAAGGCAGCTTGGCAAGAAGGACACCCCAACACCCGCAGGAACGCGGAGGGAAATCATTATCACCAGCGAAAATATTTTCCAGGGGCTCTTACACCCTCTCGGCCTTTGCTATGATAAGGGAGGGGAAAAAATCACCCCAAGCAAAGCCACAGCAGCAAATAAACACCAGGCCAGGGGGGGTGGTTCTCTTGTCTCTCTGTGGTCTGCTGCAAACCCAAACACAAACAAACCAGTTTTCCCAACTTATTCCAGCTCCCCTGGCAGCAGGGCCGTGCTGGTGCAGCACACGGGGAGGCGGCCCCCAAACCCAGGGCTAAAGGGGACCCCACTTCCCCTGCTGGACTTGGCTCAGTGGGGGCTGCAGAGCAACATTTCCATCAGCCAGAGCACCCAGTTGTCCGTGGAAAGAGACCCTGTACCCCAATCCTTGGCCTGCAGGGGGGTGTTCGGGGTGTGTGAGTTCTTTGGGTCCCAGCTGTGAGTTGCCCACTGGTTTGGGGGCTGAGCCTTCCCTGCAGGGCACATTTACCCCAAAGCAGGCCAGGGCCCAGGGCTGAATCCAAGCTCTGGGTTCCCATTTGGAGCTGGGTGAGAGCTGGGTACTGGGGGGTCTTTTCCCCGTTCCAGAGCAGGTGACAATCCCTGTGGTGCCACCCTGGGGTGCAGCACTGGCTGTGCCAGGGGCTCTGGGGAGGGTGACGAGCAGGTCCAGCTTTGGGTGCCCACCTGGGCAGCTCAGTGGCCTCGGGGGGTTTTGGGGGCCACGGAATGTTCGCCCTCGGGGGTGAGCGGGGCCTCCTGCCCACGTCCCGCAGCCCCGGCTGGGCTTTCCCAGCCCGCTCCCACCTGGCCTGCCCAGGCAGCTTATACTTGCCCTCTTGTCTTTGACTGTCTGAGGTTTAGTGAGTTCGATTAGCCGGGTGCTACGCATCAAATTCGGGAAGAAAGAGGAAGAGGAGGACTGTGACAAGAAGGAGGAGGACGGGGAGAAGAAGGCCAAGCACAGCATCGACGGAATCCTGGGCGACAAAGGTAGAGGCGGCCGCGCTGCCCCGGGGGGGACGGAGGGGCCGTTCGGGAGAGGGGAAATGAGAGGAAGAAGGGGATGGCTCGAGAGCCTCTGGTGTTTGTTCTTTCCAAAAACGAGCGCTGGGCAGACACAGGGAGCGCTGCAGGGCCCTGCCAGGGGAAGGTGGTGCCCACCCCTCGGGCTGCGGGGGCTTTCCCGGGAGAGGAGTTGCTGGTGTTCTGCTCTGGATCAATCCTACAGAAAGAGGGAAAGGAGCCGGCTGGTGGTGGTGGGGAAGGGGGGAGGCATCTCTGATTCCTAAATGAATTTGTTAAACAGATTTCTCTCCTGCTCTCTAAGTGGTCCCCTGAAACTCTGGCTGACAGTTGACCGATTTGGCCAATCAATATCAATTAGAGCAGCCGCGATCGGCGCAGCCACAGAGCCACCGGGGCCGGGGGGTGGGAAGGGGGGGCCTCGGGTGGGAGCAAACGGGGGGTCTGCACCCCTAAAGGAGATCAGGCAAAATAAATCTGGCAGCTCTGATGGAAGGCTTAAGGCCGGGCTGGTGCTGGGGCCCTGTTATCACCTCCCATGATCGGTGTTTTTCTTTTCTCGTGGGAGGAAAAAATTAAACTTTTTAAAGCTTCCGTGCTCGAAATGTGGGGTTGGGGGTGAGGAACAGCCAGAGCCGGCCACTGCGGGAGCTGGAATTTGATTTTTGGCAAACTCGGCGAGGGTGATGATTCCCCTTCCAAAAAAAAAAAAAAAAAAAAAAAAAAAAAAAGGGGGGAAAAGTGAGACTTTTCAGGACAATAAATGAGATTTATCAATGAAAGCGAGGAAGTTGAAGTATGGGGAGGGAGGAGCCGCTGTATCGGTGTGGGCAGAAAATGATTTCCTTGTGTCGCGGAGCTCGGCGCTTTTTGGGGGGGAAAGCGGCAGTTTTGGAAGTCTTGGGGATGTGCTTCGGGAAACTGTGAATTGTTTTTTTTCTCCCAAACTGATGCAAAACGACGATGGGCTGAGCCTGCTGGGGTTCGGTCAGTTGGAGTTTTGGGGGATCCGGGATATTGTGGGGCCAAGAGGAAGCGGAGTGAGAGGGATTTTGCCCATGGAGCCTTTCCCAATCCCGGTGTGGGAATCGGGAGGGAATCACTCCCAAAGTTTCCCACTGGCTCCAAAGTTTTCCCCGTTTTGGGACAATGGGAGTGAGTGGGGCAATATTGACGTGGGGGGAATTTGGGGCAGAAAAAGCTTCTCCGTGTCACCATCAAACGTTCCTGGGAGTTTTAAATGAAGGTGCACAAAAGGGTTTTATTTTATTTTTTTTTTAAAGGATCTGATCCTTTTTTTTTTTTTTCCCAACCTTGAAGATGAACTTCACTTACAAAGACCTTCAAGTCTATTGAAGCTTTATAAGTAAAAGATTCCTGACCACAAAAGCAAACAGTAGAAGAAAAAAAAAAAAAAAAAAGAAAGAAAAAAAGAAAAAGGGAAAAAAAAAAAAAAAAAGAAAGGGAGGGAAAGGGGGGGAAAACCCGAGGCTGCCTTAAAAATGGAGTAAAGGGATGGGGGAGGGAGGGCTTGTCTATTCTCATTCAAAATTCGGCAAGGAGGAGAAAAAGTTTGGACAAAGGGCCAAGGAAGGGAAGAAAGGGAGATAAATTATTCAAAACTCCCTGCTGTTAGATAGTTTTGTAATATTATAGGACCGTCTGTTGGAAAAAGGGAGAACCGTTGGACGTTGCAAAATGTTGCTTGTGATTTGGAAAGAGGCGATGCTCATTTGCAAATCGGGGCCATTGTGTCCGCGGAAAGCTCCCCCCTATCACTTTGGGGTGTTTTTAATTTTATTAAGGGAGGTAAAGATTTTAGGGTTTAAAATTTATTTCAACCGCTCCTCACCGCTTGAAAAAAAAAAAAAAAATCTGTATTATTTTTAAACAGCGGGTTGATTTAGTTTTCCCTTGTCAGCACGTTTTGCCCGTCACCACCCCCAAAATAACAATAATTAAAAAAAAAAAAATAAATAAAAAGAATGAGTGAAAGAGCTGGAGGCTCTTTATTCGTGATTAACACGCAGAAGTGCGTGTCAAAAAGCAAAACAAAACGCTCTCTTCTTCCTTCATGGGTAATATCGCGGACAAATAAAACACGAGCCCCCATTTCTTTATGAAAGAAGGCTAATTTGGGCAAATTCCCGCTGCCGGAGCCCGCGGAGCGCCGCGGTACCTCCAAGCGCGCAGGCTCCGCTCGCATCCCTGGAGAGAAATCCCGAGTTATCAGGAATTTAAAATTTAGCTTCCTCCCCCGCAATCGCGCCCTGACTTTGTAGACTGCAGAGAAATCACCCCAAAAGGCTCTAATTTGGGTTTTTTGGGGGAGGGGGGGAGAGTCAACCGCGGGCGCGGGTTGGACCCGGCGCATCCGAGCGTTGCGCGATCGTGTCCGGCTGGAAAACAACCCTTAAAAAATAAAAACTGTGCGCCGTCAATGTGTGTTTTAACGCCTGGGAAAGCTTTAATGGCCCCAATTAAGATAATTGATGATTCAGCTTGCAAAACACTCCGAGGCGGTGGGTGCACGCTGGATATTTTTTCGCTCTAAAACGGTAATATTTTTATATAATAAAATTCAAAACTCTTCAGAGTCGTTTCCCCCTTCACCGTATTTTTTTTTCCGGGAGATTCGCAATAAAAATAAAAATACACCGCGCTTCTGCCACTTGTTCTCAGCTTCGCGTGGGGTGGGTGTAAAGGTTTTTATTAATATTATTATTATTAATTTCTGATTTTTAGCGCGGTTTTCTGATTCTCGCGGATGGCGAGAGAGGGAGGGAGGGGGGGGAAACTTTGTTTTGGCCTTTTTCCTCTTGACAAACGTTTCATTGCGGGTTCTCCTCGCAGGGAGCCGGAGGAAGACAGCCCTAAATGCTCTCTCTTTTTAAGTGTTAAAGAAAGCTTCCACCCTGCGCCTGTTTCTTTCTATCGTCTGCTTGGCATTTAATAATGTTAAGACTTATTAGAGCTGGTAATGAAAACTGTGGCTGTTGAATAGGGAGCTGTGTTGGAGAAGGGTGTAATAGCTCCAAGGCATGCTAAGAAATGTATTTATCCCCAATCAGTACTCACTCTCTGAGTTCCCAGCACAAACGTTAAGTTGAAGGGTTTTAAGGCAGATTAAATTGAGCCTTTATTTCTTTGCACTTTCATCTTTAAACGGCTCACTCCAGCTAGCCCTGGGCATATATTCATGAGGCTTCACTTTATTTTTTTTTATATATATATTTTTTTATATCCTTGTTAAGACCGAGTTGTTATTATTATTATTTGGGCTTGTTGTTATTTATTATGGCTGGTGGGGTTTATTAGGGAGGGTCACGCGTGGGGGCTGCGCTGTTCTCTCCCGCAGTGGGGACGGGGTGGGGGGGTGTTTGGACACCCCCAAATTTCAGGGGGTGCTGCCCGGGGGTTAATTGGGAGGAGCAGGGGAAGGGCCTTATCCTGGTGGGGTATTAATTGCAACCAGACGCGGGGGAGGAAGCTCGTGGGGTTATGGGGAAGGCGATGGGTCTGCGCTGGAGGAGAGGGAAGTTCGGCAGCTCCCAGCGTGTCACCCCACGGTCACGGGTGGGGACAGCCGGCCCTGCCCCCTGGACTGCTCCGGGACGCAGGGCAGGATGCAAAGGGTGCTCAGGGCTTGGGTGCTGGGCCCCATCTGGGGTGAAAACCCGGATTTTTAATTAATTCCCCCTCCGTTTTGTATCTCCCGACTCCGCTTTATTGCCCGAAGTTTCTTCCACCGATCCATTTTTTTGCTTCGATGCCCCCTGGAAATACCGCGTGGGGTGGGGAAAGCCGAGTGGGAAAGCCGGGAGAGCAGCGGGGTGGATGTTTATTGGCGGTGGGAGAGGCGGACAGGTGTGAACAGCACAGGAGGGGGGACGTCTGGACACGTGGAGCTGATAACAATTTAATTTGGGAGCCCTCGGTGCCCCTTCTGTCGAGTTTTGGGGGGCTGGACGGAGCAGGAAGAGGTTGGGATGGTCCTGCCCAATTTAATTGGGATCGGGGAGGGAAAGGAGAAAGAAGGGGGGACCCCCCCCAGCTGGAAAGGGGCTTTGTTTCCCAAGCTGGGAGAGGGGGGAGAGGGGATGCGGAGTCAATTTATCAGCAAACAATCTGCATTGATTTAAAACCAACAAGCGCTTTCTCTGTAAATGTATGTTTAGAAGCGGGGCGGGGGGGAGGGGGGGGGGAAGAGACACTTCATCAAATCAAGGGATTACGAAAGGTTGGCAATCTAATCAAACAGAGACCAGGCGGGATTTGTGAGTGTTGCGAGTGGGATCAGCTCTAATAATGGGGGGCAGGAAAGAGATAGGGTAGTGTCAAGCAATTCATTGGCTTTAGGCTGAGTTATTCTGTGCATATTTCAGGGAGAGAGAAGAGGGAAAAGGAGAGGGAATAAAAAAAAAAAAAGGCAGGGAGAGGGAGAAGGGAAGGGGGGGCTGGATGTGAGCACACACGGAGCTTACATGTCACAAAAAAAGCTGAGACAAATGAGGTACAACAATAAACACAGATAACAATTACAAAGGCAAACAGTGGCTTTTGGGAACAAGTAGCTGCAGAACCTGGTCTACATAAACAAAGTAGGCAAATGTTTGCAAGATAAACTCCTTCCTAAATCAAGTGTGACGGGAAGGAGAGAAGAGAGGAGGAGAGATAAGGTTGGAAAGGGGAATAAACGAGTATAATCTAATACAAGACGTTTTAAAAAACAAATTTAAGACAAGGATGCGGGGAGAGAGGTTCAATTATACAGTAGGAAGTGAAATAATATAAGGGAGATGTTTGTGATCCAGGGGTTGTTTGGGTTTTTTTCTTTTTCTACATCATCCCCCCTCCCTTCTTTGGGGGAGAAGAATAGGTTCCATTATAGACCGGGGGAAAATAGTAAGGCAAATATTGGTATCAAAAGCGCTGGCTGGCAGGTGGGGTGCCCGGGGTTCAGCTTGAACGGCAAAGGAAATACATTCGAGACGTTTTAATCTCTAATTTGAAGGTGGATGGTAGATTACATTATCCAGGGAGGGATAGGAAGCAGATCTTTGGCGATGGGGGGAGATGGATGCCGTGATAGAGGAGGAGAGGAAGGAAGCGGGGAGGTCTCTTTCTAATCCCAGGTTTCGCCTGTAATTGGGGTAGGAGAGAGGAGGCAGAGATTGAATTAAGCGGCAGGAAGGCTGTGAGGGAAATGTGTGATCCAGGTGTGGGCAGGGGCTGGTGGGAAGCAAACATACCCCCCCCCCAAAAAAAAAAACCCGCTCTTAACCCCCAAATAATTTAAAGAAGTAGTTTAGGATTGTGTTGGGACTTACTCTCCTTTATGGAGACGTGTATATATGGATCTTTCCAAATGAGAATTGTATAGAAGAGGGGAGAGACGTGTCTGCAGTGTGGTTAAAGGAATTAGATATTTACCAGTTTGAAATAAGCCTGGTTATAAAAAAAGGGAGAGAGAGAGAGACACTGAAAAGATGAGACGGGAGAACACTTCAAACGAATTCATCATCTGGAGTGGTGAAGGGGAGATTTAGAGACAGTATTGGGAAGTTATTTAGATATTAATAACATATTTTCCTGAGGCGTCAGGAGTGCCTCCATACGCACTTTTTTCTCGCAGCTATTTGGCTGGGTGAAATATGGGAGACCCAAATGTTGGGAAGAGATAACACAATCAGCCGAGCCCTGGTCCTATGACTGCATCATAGCATTAAACCCGGATTAACCTCCCCTTTCTCCCCCTCCCCCTCTCCCATTTCACCCCCCCCCCAGCACCCCCCCTTCCCAAAGCCCCCCCCCCGCCCCGAGAAGCTTTCCAAATTTTTCAGGGGAATTTACATGGCAGGATTTTAAAGCACATATAACACTGGCCTTAAAGCTGTAAGGTACTTACTCGAGCATTAGGGTAAGGCGGGGGGGGGAAGGATCTTTCTGAAAATTACGTTTGCTACAAAAGAAATAAGCAAATAAGGGACCCTCTTAAGACCTGAGCTTTGGAGATATTATATATTTATAGAGACTCTTCTTAAAAAAAAAAAAAAAAAAAAAAAAAAAAAAAAAAAAAAAAAAAAAGCCCGTTTCAATCAGCTGCCACATTTCTCTCCTCTCCCCCACTGGGTTTTATACTCTTTTTTATTATTACCTTTTTTTTTTTTTTTAATTTAATCTGAACTTCAGGCTGGTTTGGGCTCTGGGATTTTGGGGAGGAGAAGATGCTGGGGAAGGTTCCGAGCCGGGGAGGGGGAACCTCTGGGTGGGAGCTGCTCCCGCCCGGCCGGGCAGCGCTTCCCTCTCCCGGGAGCGCTGAAGATGCAGGTGGAGGAGCCAGAACCCCGAGGGGTTGGATTTTGGGGGCCTCCTTGTCCCCTGCTCCCCTCTCAGCCCAGGAAAAAAAAGAAATGAAGGAGTTGGGGAGCGCAGGTGCAGCTCAGGGAGGAGCGGAGGTGGGGATGGGGATGCGGCTCTGACGGCGGGCCCGGTGCGGGGGGCAGGTTTGCTGCATCCCCCCCTCCCAAAAAACCCTCCTCCTGCCCGGCTCATCCCAAGCCGGAGACGGTCCCCGCTCGCGAGGGCTCGTCCTGAGCTCTCATTTCGCGGGATCGCGCCACAAAAGAAATTAGATGTCAGCTAATGCCTGTTTATAAAGACATTTGTCATCCGGAGTTGGGCAGAATTGGGAAGAGCCGAGGAGGAGCGGGGAGGGCGAGGAGCGGGATCGGAGCCTTTCTAAAAGGCAGAGTCTGGAGGTGCGAGTGGTGCTGATATTTTGGGGGCACGGTCTGGGACTGACCCCTGCACTTGAACGGACCTCAGGGCTGTCGGAAGGGAGAGGGGGGACCGCAGTTCCTCGGAGGGGAATTGTAACGCCTCGGAGGGGGGGTTTCATCCCCTTGAAGGGGCTGGGAAGGGGAGAGGGAGAAGGGGGGGTGGAAAAAAAAAAGAAAAAGTAGGTGAGGAAAAGTAGAGGCAGCTTGAGGAAATTGAGAAGCTTATAGTCTTTGATCCTTGGATGCTTTCCCTTATCAGAAACATTTGTGGTGACACCGGTACAAAGGAAGTTCATCATATTACAGACTGCTCGGGCTGCTTGCAGGAATCACTGTCTATTAATTAGCAGGCGCTCTGTCTTGTGGGACACACGAGATCTGAGGCTACATATTACTTGCTTGGATGGCTCTGGGTCCTGTGATGAATCGCTGGAAAGGGCCGGGGCTGTTTTATAGGCTCTGCGGGGACAGCCGAGGCAGAGGGGAGGCGGGGAGGACCCTGGGCTCATTCATGAAATATATCTATATCTATCAATCTATAGATGGGGAGGGAAGAGGGGAAGGGGGTCGCTCATTCATGAAATTCTGCAGCTTGGGGAGACATTTTAGCTCATCCATTTTGTGCAGGGCCGGGCTGCGCAGCTCGGGGAGCTCCGGGAGGGTTTGGGAGGACGGAAAGCGCTGGTTTAAACCAAAATACTAAAAAAAGAAAAAAAAGGACCAGTCAAGTCTTCCCAAAGAGAGGGCAAAGGAGGCGAGGAGGTGGCGGTAGAAACGGAGGGTTTAACTCAGCTCGAAACACCCCACCCAAGGGCGCTCCCCTCGCACCTCCACCTGCGCACTGAAAATGCCTTAAAAGAAGGATTTTTTTTTTTTTGCTGGGGAGGGAAATCTGGGGTTCAGAGAGGGGGCTTTCGAGCCTTTCCTATGGATGGTCGGTCTCCCGCTGCTCTGCCCCACCGAAAGCGGCGGGGAGGGCACGGAGCGATGTCCCGCTGCCCCCCCAAGGGATGCTCCACAGCCCCCCGCGGATGTTTCGGGTGGGGGCTCAGTGGAAGCGCAGACTATTTTTACACCCTCTCTCCCCTCCCGTCGGCCGTCCCTGCCCCCGGCCTTGCCCCCGTTCTCTGGAAGAGGGAGGAAAAAACCCTTCTTGGTTTTCACTCTTCTCCTGTCTTTTTTTTTTTTTTTTTTTTTTTTTTTTTGTTTGATGCTAAAATTGGAAGGCAGCACTCTGCCTGACCCTGGGGAGCGGGCTGAGGGCAGCGCTGCCGGCGGGGCTCCCCCCGGCCAGGGTGCGGGCTCGGGGGGGACAACCCCCCCCCCAACTTCAACCTTCAGTGCCGCCTTTGTCCCGAGACCCCAAAGCCCGAGGATCAAAGAGCCCTGGTGGCATCTCCAAAAGAGGGGGCGGGTGGCCAGTTATGAAACCGCGGCCCCCAAACCCGAGGGGAGTCCGAAAAACAATGTTATTTTCCTGTTTTCCAAGAGAAGGGGGGGAAAACCTGCCCCTGCCCCGCTGCCATTTTCATCAGCGTCCAGATCGGGAGCGGAGGGGAAAGTCCGGAGCGACAGCAATTCTGTAATATATTTAATTTATTTTTTCCCATTATGGGGACGAATTGATTTGCATTTTTATTAGGAATTAAAGGAGAGGGAGGAAAGTTGACTCGACAGGATTGCTCAACGAGAAGCTGCTTTTGAGCAACTCCCTTCCAAGAGGAGTTAAAAATACCCGGGTGATTTTCGCCTTGCTCGAAGTTAGAAGAAGGATCCTTAAATCATCCGTGAAACGTCTCACTGTTAAACAACTTCGCAAAGATGATTATTATTTTTTTTTCTTGAGAAAAATCAATCCACCCAGAGCCTCGTCTTGCCTTTTAATAAAGATTCACAGGCTGCATTGTTTTGCATTTTTAAATACAGAAGAGTGTTTAAAAGGAGAGGGTGAAGGTACAAAGGACACCTCGATGTCGAGGGATATTCAGGGGACAGTCATGTTTAAATTCGCTACAATTGTCTCCGGCACATTTGATTGCTCGGAAAAAGAAAGAAACACTGACATGAATAGGAATGGGGGCTGGGGGGCCGCGATTAATAACCCCAACCTTTGTACGGTGTAAATTATCCGAGGGAGGGCGGATAGCCGGGGCTGCGGGGGTTTTAAAGGAATATATATTTCTATATCGGCGTATGGAAGCGCGTATTTAGCGACAGGCCGGCGTTTTCCAGAGGGATTCGTTATTTTTCTGTGCTGTAACTTAATTATTTATAAATTCTTTTCTCACTTCTCGACAAGATGCCTGTTTGATGCTAAATGGCAGCAAATTGAGCTATTTGAAGCTTGCCTTTTTTTTTTTTTCCTTCCCCATTTCCCGAGAAGGCGAATATTTGGTTTGTACCTTGTTGCTCTGCTTCTTTTTTCCTGGAGTTTTCCACTTAATCTCCTTCCAGCCACAAACCCTCCCTTGTGCGTGAGGGTGAATGTGCTCGCAGCGGGTAAACTGCAGTTGCCATTCCTGAAACTTCAGCAAAAGGATGAGAAAAGTTTGGAGGGCTTAGCAAAGGGAGATTCTTTTTAAATAAACAAACAAAATAACGCAGTTCTTGCCACCCCAAATTCTCTGGAGGGGCGGTGTGGAAAGAGGGAGAGACCGTACAGGCTTAGATTAAGACACATCTAAAAGACGAGGGGATGCAGGACGGGTTAAACCCAAGTGATGTTTTGGGGAAAATTGTATGTGCATAAAGTCAAAATCTCCGTTTTACTTAAGGGAAAATAGTCAAAGGTTCATAGCGCGCAGATGGACAATATTCCCAAATTCTGCTTGGCAAAAGCGTCTCGGCAAATCTCTGTTAAGGAATAAAATAGGAGGGGGTGGTTGGGATCAATTCCTGAAGAATAAAATAACTCCAGCGCCGAGCAGAAAGCTGACTGGGTTTAGAGTTCAGTCTCGAAGAGTCAAGTGGCCCCGCGGAGAAAAAAATATCCCCGTCACCGCCCCCCCTCCCCCCCAAGATCAGCAGGGAAACCTAAATATTGTAATTATTTTTTCCCTGCGAGGCAGGGAAGGGAAACAGCGGAGCCGAACCCCCCGCGCCCTCGCTCCTCTCCCGGCTCCTGGGACTCCGCGAGTTTTCTCTCCGATTTTAAACTTTACCCAGGCTGAATTTGATCTTTTTAACTCTTTTGCCATCCCCTCCTCTCTTTCCCCCTCCTTTTCTGACGGTGGTTTTTTTTTTCTCACTCTGTTTTCTCCCCTTAACCTCCTCTTTTTTGTGTGTCCGCCTTTCATTTGAAGCGAGGCTTTACAGCTTGCTACACTTTCTAAGTGCATCAATAGCCACTTTAGAAATACAAACAACTTTTAAAGATAAAATAACCAAACCAGAATGGGACTTTCAATGGGGGAATAGTTGTTGTTCTTTACCATGGAGTGTGCAGCCGCCTCTGCCTAATCCAGCTTTCATTTTCACCGACAAATGCCAAGAATCTATATCTGTCTCCCAACCCCTCGGGAGCTTGATTACACGACAAAAGGCTGCCATTATCCGCAGGAGAAAACAGGGAGGGGACACGGGGGCTCGGGCCTCTGAGGATGAGGGCATCTCCAAACTATTGACTTAGTGGATGAAGTCAAGAGCAAACACGCTGAGATCTAAAGGGGGGGAAGGCGCTGGAGGAGCGGGAGGGGGGGGGGGGGGATGTTCAGGGATGGAGCGAAGGAAAAGCAGCAGCAGAAAGTCCTTGAAAGTAGCGCGGAAGGGGAAGGAGAGAGTTTGGGGAGGAATTAATCCAACTGGAGAAAGGTTTTTCTCCTTCCCCACCCTAGAGAAGGTCGATCGGGGAAAACTCCCACCCGCTCTCCGACCTCCTATTGATGTTTTTTTTCCCCCGCGTGTTTTCGCTTATGGTGCGATTTAATTTTTTAAAGAGCTCTTCTCCACCTTCTCCATGCGGAATTTGGCTCTCTCCTCCTGCTGAGAGTAGAAAATAGGTGGAGAAACCCAAATCACTCTTCTTGGGGGCACGGGGATGGTGCCGGAGTCCTCACCCCGCCGACCTGCGCATCCTCCCCGGGCTGGGCGCCCCAAGAGAGCCTCACTCCGAAGTTTTGGGGGCGTGGGGAAATCTCCCCAGTGTCCTCGCTGCTGCAGCACGGACACCCCTGGCCGGACTCCGCTTTTCTCCCCAAACTGGGAATAAACGGGGTCAAGGTCTCGGCTGCGCGTTTGGCCGCAGAGCCACGATCGCTCTCCGGGTCGGCCCCGCAGAAAGGCTGCGAATTAGGGGCTGGGAGGGGTGGGAAGGGGGGTCCGGCAGGGAGGAGAAGTCACCCCACACCGCTGCTTTTCAGGTTTAACTGGCTGCGTTTTGCATGACTGCCTCATTAGCCACCGCTGAGCCGGGATTTGCGGGCCCGGCTCATCCCGGCCCGCCGCGGACAAAAGTTATTTCAGCTCTATCTGTAATTTATCTGGGTCACCTGGGGAGAAATCCTCCGGGTACGGAGAGTGCTAGAAGCGGTACCAAAGGAGTCCCACCGCCCTTAATTACTCTTTAATCAACCTAACGCAGTGGTCCCTTTAAAGAGCTGCTTTTGGTGCGTTTAAGCATCTGCTCCCCGGCCGAGGAGCCAAAAACCTGCTCCGGCTTAAGGGATTTAAAGGTGTGGAGCGCGTTTCGGGCTGGGCCCTGCGAGCATCCCTTCTGCTGGAAGCATAAAAGTATTAAACAAAGGAAGAGGGTGGCGGGGAGGTGGGAAGAACCTGGAGGATCCGATTTAAACTACAAAGGAGCCTAAATTCGGCTTTTAAGCGAAATTTATCTTGGCGGAGAGAGAAGGGGAGAGCAGGCTGCGTTTGCAGCTCTGAGGGGCTTTTCCTCCTTGCAATAAGCCCAGATGGACAGGTTCTTTTGTATTATTTTATATTATTTCCCTTTCGTGATATATGTAAAAAGGTGATGAACCTGCTGTTCGCAGCGGGATTGTGATCCGGGAGCAGGGTGGTGAAATTCTGCTTTGGGAAAGCTGCGCGGAATCCCCGGCTTTGCGGTCCTACGGACAGTTCAGTGCCTGGCAGGGAAAGAGCAGCTGCTGTGTGAGAGAATAAACACTAAAAGAAAGAAAGAAAAAAAAATCCTCGTAATCTTGGGACGTATATAATCTACGTCTCCCCGAATCCCAAAAGGCAGCGGGCCCGTCTCTCTGATTTATTTTTACGCTAGCCTAGTTTGCATCCCAAAGAAGTAAACTGCTATTTTTAACCACTGGTTTAAAGCTTAATTAAAAGCCCCTAAACTGATTGTTTTGAAAATTGATTTAGAGGAATTGCCCCAGGGCTGAGACGCTATCTAAGCCAAGGCGCAGTCCCAGAGCTCGCAGTGGTGTCTGCATCGTTAACCCCGAAGTCGCCGGGTGTGGGTGACACACGGGCCAGCGGGGTCCCTACACCCTCTGGAAAGAAAGGTCCTTTGTTAGTCCCCGCTGCTGGCTTGCTTGGGTGGATCTCCGCTGGTTTCCTGGAGTTTCGAGGTTTAATTGAATTAAGGGAAGCTCTGAGATGCTCCTGACACCGGGATGGGAGAGCCCTTCCTTTCATCTCGGGGAGCGGGGGGTGGATGAAGGAGAGAGTTATCTCCAAGGACCACGGTATATCCAAAAGTCGGCTGTGCCAGGTGGGCACACAGGTTATTTTGGTGCCCAAACCCCTTCCCCCCACCCTTGCCAACCTCCCTTTTTGCAGCCACCAGAGCCGAGACGCTGCCGAGCCACGGCTGCCGTAATTATCTTCAATTGCCTCACCGGGAGAAGGGGCTTTACCTGCTTAAAAGGGGTGAAATGAAAGTTGGTTTGAAGGCTTCGGGAGAGGGAGGGTGGGAAGGGAAGTGGCATTTCAGCCCCGTAATTAGATGTAAACAAGAATAGAGACGGGGCTCCATGGTCAGACAACTTGATTGTTAAGGGATTAACACCTAAGTAAACCAATAAAGGCTCCGCGTTGCTGGCGAGAGCTGCGGGCCAGGCAGGGCTGGGCAAGACTATCAAGGACTAATGGGCCCCCCCCGGCACAGCCAGCCCAGCATGTTAATAACCCCCCGAGAAAACGGCCTGGACACGCGTGGGGCCACCCCAGCAATTTCAGGAGTCCGTTTTTTTTAAGGCTTTTGGCAAAGGTTTGAGTTGTTTGGGGGCGTTTCTACTGGTTGGGAAGCCAAGGGTGGTTCCCTTCTCTTCCTACCTGAGGGATGCCTCAAGGTAGACACCCATCTTCACCTGGCACCCATAAACATTACCCGGCACCCATCGCCCTATTTATTAGGGAATTAAGGGTGTTTAGGAGAGGATTTCCTATCCACCCAAATGGGGCAGAGCACTCCCACCTCTACACGTGTAAATAGGTTCGTTTCTTTTACACAGGGAAAACCGCAGGTTGCTTCAACCCTTCAGTGTCTCCATCCCTTCTTAATAATAGCTTAAAAATAATAGAATCCTTCAGAGCCAGCTCGAGCAAAACCCTTCTGGGCGTAGCTCTCCAGGTTTGCCTCCAACTGGGCTTTTGTCCCCGTTTCTTTTCCTCCCAGCTCGCCCCCGGTTGGTATTCCCCCCCCACCCCCTTCCCTCCAGCCCTGACCGGACTTGGAGTGGATGGAGGAGTTTAACCTTTGGGAAGAAAACAACAAAAAAACCCAGGTCTGGCCTTAAGTGATGTGGTGGTACCTGTAAGCCTGATTTCCATGGCTTTCTGCCATGGAGTGGGGATTGAGAGGTACCTGAAAGGCTCAGAGTCAAACTGAGTTCAATAACTCGGGTCTGTTTTGTTTTCCTCCATCTCCCCAGCCTCCAGTGGTCTCTTTGCTCCGCTGGCAGGGCCAATATCGGAGCACTCTGGGGTGTGGGTATTTCTTCCTCCTGATTGCAAATAACCGAAAGATTAGCACCAGCAGCTGTTTGGAATTGGAACAATGGAGAGACCTAGGAAGTGGAGAAATTGAAAAAGGAGAACCCCCCTCCTAATCACCCAGCTCAAAGTTCACCAAGTCAGACTGCATGACTTAACGTGACCTCCACCTCGGCTTCACAGGGCTGTTTGCTTATAGGGAGGCTGGGGGGGAGACAGGAGGGGAGAGGGAAAGGGGGCGGGGGGGGATAGCGGGCAGTTTAATGAAATTTCCGATAGAAATGGGAGGTTATGGCGTGGCTGGACGCTCCCCTTTGGCCGCCGCGTGCTCTCGAGTTTGTCCCGTAGGGCGGGTTTGGGGGTTCTCTAACCAGGGGTGGGGGGGGATGAACCCCCTCCATCCTCTTCAGGGGTTCGGCCCCTCCTCGGGGGGGCCCGATCCTCCAGACGGGGATCTGGCCCTGGAACGGGCTGCTCTTCCCGGGGCAGTGACACCCGCGGTGGGTTTGGGGGATCCCCGCCGTGGGGCAGGGGGCTGGGGTTCGCCCAGCTCTGGGGTTCGCCCAGCTCTGGGGTTCGCCCAGCTCTGGGGTTCGCCCCCCGGGCCGGCCCTGCGCTGGCTGGTGCAGTGTGAGAGCGGCTGAGCTGTCAGGAGGGGTTTGAATGGGATCCCCTAATGGATTTGACTCGGAAATCTCGACTTGACCAGTTTTTTCCTCTTTAAAACAAACTCATTAAACTTGTCAACACTCATTAGGGCCTTAAAACGCTGAACTGGAGTCACTGGGGAGAGCGGTTGGTGGGGGGCTGCCTGGGGAAGGAGCGCTGGGGAGGGGGCGGCTCAGCCTCGCTCCGTGCCGGGGCTGCGGCCGCGGCTCCGCGGGGAGGGAGAAGGGGCTGCCAGGAAAATAAACGCCTTAAAAGAGAAATCAAGGGAGGAGAGAGAGAGCCGGCACGGCGAGGGGGCTGTTCCTTAGAAATAGGGGCATCTCCGCACCCCCCCCCCCCCCGCCTTCCCCGGGGCTCGGCTACAAAGGAGGCGCCGGGGAAGGGGAGGGCTCCGGAGTCTTGTCCAGAGCCTTGGGTTTGGGGATATTCCCCGTGATTTGAGTGCGTGGGGGAAATGGATCTGTTGGGCTGTGATTTCTGCCATTGCCGGGGAAAGGGGGAATAGTGGGGAAAGGAGGGGGAAAGGTTAGAGCCAGCTTTCAGCCCTAAATCCCCTGGAAATGAGCCTGGTCTCCGAAATTCCTTTCCAATCCCCCTACCCAAAATATTTTGAGAGCTGTAAAATTAGTCGGAGATCGTCTTAATTCTGTCGGCAGGATGAAAATTGCTTTGGGAGGGGGGGCAATTAAATGTTGCACATTTCCCCGTCTCTTTTGAATAGAGGTTTTGTTTGGGGTTGATTCAGATTTTTTTTTTTTTTTAAGGGTTTATTCTGATGCTTTTCAAGCCTCGGGTCCCCTTTAAGGGGAAGAAAAACCCACCCCCACCCCTATTAAAAAAAAAAAAAAACACGCCAAAAAAACCTTCGAGACCTTCTGTTATTCCCCTCTCTGAGAATGAGAACATCAGCTATTCAAGCGTATTGATGAACTCCCCCAAAAAGTTTATTAAGAGAAGCGAAAACAAAAGGACTAAAGGCCACAGGCAACTGGACAGACAGTTTATAAACTAAGGTCCCATTGTCCCCCTGAGGCAGATGCATGAATACCTCTGAATGGGTCCCTTTGGAGTGACAAGATCAAGCCAGACAACAGCATGTTAAAAGGAAGGAGCGCTGTTTCTCTTTCTCCAACCCAAAGATCTGTTCCCCCTACTCCTCCTGCATTAATGTACATCTGCAGGGGGAGGAATAAATAGCTCCTTAGGATCTGCGGCCTTCGGGGTTTTTTATTCTCCCACCCCCAGCCCCGGCTCTTTGCACCATATGCTGCAGATCAGCCCTCCTTTCCCCGCCGCCTCCAGTCAGGCAGTCGCCTGAAATGATCCCCAGCACTCGCAAACTTTCTTCTCTCCCTCTCTCCTTCCCCCCCTGTCCCCTGTCCTTCCCCCAGCCGCTGTTCAAATCGCGATTTACGGCCCGCTTGTCTCCGAGATCCCTCGTGGTCAATTAGGTTTGCACAGAGCCATTTAACTAATAGGCTTTGATGGATTTATTTTATTTTTTTTTTTAAATTTTTTTTTTCTCTCCTTGCCCTGGGATATCGGCCCTGTGGTGGTGGGGAGGAATGCCCTGAGCATCCCATGGAGATGGGCAGGGAATGGCAAACCTGGCAGTGGGGGCCTGCAAAAGTCCCCCAATGAATGCCCAAACTAGCTGGGCTGGTGTGGTTGCCCTCACTTTGTCTGCTCTGGGTCGTGGCTGGAGGGGACGAGCTGAGCAGCACTTGGGCAATACTGAGCAGTTTTGGTTTCCCATAAAGTCACACTGAGCTGTACGAGCCCCCCAGCCAATTCAGGAGAAGTTTATAAAGCCTTGGAAGTGGAGAGGAGTTAAATATGTGTTCGCACTTGAGGGCATTTCAGCTTTGTGCTCTCAGGGTGTTTTGTTGCCTGGACAGCGGGAAAAATGGGCAAAGAGTGAGTTTGTCATCACTTTGGCCCTTGAAATAACTTCTGGGAGCACAGAGCACAACAAACAGCCCGGGCAGGGTGTGAACCTGAACCAGAGATTTCCTGGACACCTCAGCCCTCACCCCCCAATCCTGGGTGTCTGTGGGTCCCCTCGGTCCCTGCTGACGTGTGGGGGGACCCCTCCAAGGCTGGAGCATCTCCTGGGGGGCTGTGAGGGACTCTGGGGGCTGATAAGTGCCGTGATGGCTCAGCTGAGCTGCTCCCTGGGGCTTGTCTGCACAGCCCTTACCCAGAGGCAGCTCTGAGAGCCAGGGTGGGAGGTCAAGCCATGATAATAATTATAAAATTGCCCCCTTTCCCCAGTCTCACCTCTCCCTCCCCAGCGGAAGGGCTGCTATTTCATGGCTGGCTAAAGCCAAACTTCCCTCCAGGAGGTTTTGTGACTCCTGACCCTCCTAACCTGCACTCAGAGCTTTCCAAAGGGGACGAGCTCCTGGAGAGGTGACCTGAAAGGAGGCAGAGCCACAAGGGCAAACCCAATCTATTTAATAATAAAAACAAGCCAAAACAGCAACAGGGAGGGGGAAAACACTGAGCAAAAGGAAAAAAACACCCCAACCAACCAATTCAAACGTTTCCCCATTAGGGAAAGACCTGGTTAGGCAGGTAGGGAGTGGTTTGTAGGGGATGTTGGAAGGTGCTGAGCGGTTTTGGTGACAGTTCTGCCGTTTTACTCTTTGCAAACCCAGGCTGGGCTTTGGCACCAGGCAGGAATCCCCGTCCTCAGCCGGGGCTTGGAAGGGGGGATGTTTCCACAAAGGGACAATGCACGTGGGGACAGTGTCCTTTTGCCTCCAACCAGCTCGAGAATAAACCTGTGCATGTGCCCAAGCCCTCATTTTTGGAGAAATGTGACGATTTGGTCCTCTGCTAGAATTAATCAAGTCACTGACCCTTCAAGCAAATGCTTTCATGTTTGATTTTATATATAATCCCACTGACCAACAGACCTGCTGATGGACCCGGTTTTTTGCAGGACCCTTTGCAGCCCCTGCAGTGCAGGAATATTTGTATTATTTCCTTTAGTTTCCACAAGGTCCATTTGCCTGAAAGCATCGCAAATGGGGCCGGGGAGACGAAAAAAAGAAACAGATGAGGAGCTGATGTGATGAAAGACCAGCAGATTTTGGGTCATTCCTCTTCCCATAGTGGCTCCCTGAGGCAAAGAAAAAAAAATTAAAAAAAAAGGGAAAACACATACACATAATCAAACCAAGGAGCCAGTTAACCAGGCCAATCCCTGCCATCCCAAACTCCCATTTAGCTGCTCGTAGGATTATCACTTGTTGCTGATTCCAACCCAGCAGGTGTTGTCAGCTATTTATGATCACTGTTATTTATCCAGTGGCACTGGAGTGCCTGGAACTCGGCATCACAGCCAGACCAGAACCAACCTCTCCCCGAGAAGATCCCAAACTAAATTAGACTTAACACAGCAGCAGATGTGAATTCACAGCATATGGGGATGGGGGGAAAATACAGGTTGAAACCCACAAAGATGATGGAATCCCCAGGCCTCAAATCCCACACCCTTGACCTTGTTAGTCCCCGTTTTAGAGGGAAAGCAAAAGGAACAGATCCGTGTTTATGCCCAGGGAGCCTGTGGTGGAGGGGAGGGATGAAGGCATTGCTTTGTGGATGGGATGGAGGGATGTTCTTTGCACTTTGGGGCTGGATTTGCGATGGGCAGGGTAGGGATGCACAGCCAGAGCCAGCTCCCAGCTAGAGAATATTGGGGATATTTTATTAGGGATAACCCAAGCGAAGCAGCTTGCCCAGGTTCATGTGGAGAATCAGCAACAAAGCTAAGACTGGAACCTTGTGTAAAAATGCCTAAGCAGAGCCCCATCCACAGCTTTTTATTTCTCCTCAAAACCTGGTGGGTTTATGCTGGAAAATTCCCGTGGCATCCCCAGGAGTTTTTTACCCAAAGATTGAATATGGACCTGCAGATTTGGCTTCTTTCTTTCCTTTCGAGGCAAATCAGCTCTCAGGGCAAACAACCCAATGCCCCTGGGAAATAAAACACATTTCTGGCTTAGGCCTGCAAAGGCTTTACCTTTGTGGGCGACTTGATCCAAATGAGTCATCCCATGGCATGTCCCTGAGAGGATTCCCCGTGTAAGCAGAATTGACCCGTGCCACGTCCGTGGGGATTGGGGTGGGCACCCGTAAGAAGCATTTCAGGAAGGGAATCAGCTCTGCAGAACTCAGCCAGCCTCCTCCTGGCTGCTGCCTGGAAGGCAAGAGTCACAAACCCAGCAGAAAAAGCCAAGTGACCCCCGGGAGGATTTTTGAAGGAGGTTGGACCTTGCTGTAAAAGTCCCCGAACTGGGGCTCGGGTCCTTCCCTCCTCGGCGTGTTTTAGGTGATTTTGGGTTTTAATGCAGGGCCTGGAGCTCATTCCTTTGTATTCATGGCATCAAACAAGGGGCTGCTGCCCCCAGCTGGGTTCCCTGCACTTAGAGGCAAAGCTCGGCTCGATATTACCTTAATTAATTAACTAAGGGGACAATGGCTCTTGGGGTCTCACCTCTGGTTGCAGGGAGGGGGCCCTTTCGACAGAGCCCTGCCATAAACTAATTCCGAGTTCCAGCAAGGAGTCCTAGTGGGAAGAGTCAAGTGACACTATTGACTTGTTTACCAAGAATTTATGTCATATTTGTTTTTCCCCACCTTATGTCTGCAGCACTGAGAACTCTGTTGGGGGTGCAGGGGGAAGGAGGAGGAGGAGAGAGTATTATTTGCATTAACCACTGAAATCAAAGCACATTCCCATCTGAAAAATACAACTTCACAGCTTTTGGTATCTTCTCCCTCTTTTTTTTTTTTTTTTTCTTAAATTTTAATTTACAAAAAACTTTTTGAAGCTTTCCAGGTTCAATATAACAAATCTCAGCTTTGATGCTTTAAAAGTGCCATAAAGAGCTACAGGCAACATCACAGTTAACTAAAAAAATATATATTTAAAGGCTCCTGTGAGCACTTGTATCTCTTCTGAGTGTTGTGGGTGGAGTTTCTTTTGCATTTGCAAGCAAGCACTGGAGAGATGTTCTTTGCTTTATTCCACTCAGCAATGGGCATTTTGGCTTTTGTAGCGGAGAGAAAAAATGTTTTAAAAGGTCCCAGTGAAATGTGACCAGCTGGAAAATCTGGGAACACACGTGTCATACACTCAGCAGCGCATTGTGAGTGGATTTTGGGTCCACACCCAGAAGAAGGGCAATAATTGGTATTTTTATGGGTAAGGAAATTAAAGTGCAGGCTGGATATGTCATTTCATGTCCCACTGGGAGCTCACAGAAGGAACTGAATCTGTGTCTCCTGGAATTCCTCCACCTTCACAAATCATCTTCCTGGGTCCAACTCTCAAATAACCTGAAATGGCTTCACTTGGTTGGAGTTTTGTAAATTGAGTCACTCTCTGAATGTGGGTTTGAGGAGGAGCTTTAGGTGTTTTCGATCTCCTGTTTTTTAATACACTTCTGGATGTAGTATTTTGATAATTTGGCAGATGATTTTCTCCCTCCCGTCCCATTGTGTTGGAAAGAATTGTCCGTCCTGATACACCTAAGAAATCTCACGAGCAGGACTGAGAAATACATTCATTGTGTGCAGAAAAACCAGGATAATTCATAGGAGATTCCTTTTTTGGATCAGAGGAAGGATCAGTTACTTTCCCTCCGCCATGTCCACACATTTCTGGTCTGGGTTTCATTGCTCACAACTTCAGTTGGTGCATGAAAAATACATTTGTGAGTATTTCAGAGCTCTGGGGCACAGGAAAACATGATCATTCATAACCACATCTCCCAATTTAAGCCAGGCAGTTCTGGGGGCTGGGATTGAGCCACTGGAAATTCAGTCCTTATTGTCTCAGGTCCCAAATCTGCAATTACTTATGTCCACATTTAATTCCATGCACGTGAGTCGCCCCACGGTAGGAAACACAAACACGACTGAGAAGGTCCTTCCACTGCCACCTCCTGTAAAAGTGAACAGCTGAGAAGGGGGTCATTAGCTCAGCTGGAAATCAGCATTCCCAGGGCGTGGGACCTCCTTGGATACTCATTGTAGCAGAGTTGTGCTCACACAGAAAGATTAAAAGGAGGGAATCTGCCATAAACTGTGGAATCTGATGGACCTGCTTCAGCTTGTGCCAAATAAGCAACTTCATCTTTGAACTCCAGATACTGAGTTTTATAACTTTAGATACTGTTTTTTATTTCCCCACCACCAGGTTATTTCATCTGCAGTTCTGCATCTGCAGACAGGAATCTGGCCCCCCTTTGTGTATCCTCTCTGTTTTCTCTAAAGGATAAGGAGTTCACTCATGGCTTTCAAGACTTCAGATCTGGCTCTGCTACTGAATTATTCAGCACTTCCAGTGTCCAAGGCCAGGTCTGACAGGACTTGGACAACCTTGTCTCATGGAAGGTGTCCCTGGCCATGGAAGAGCTTGAATGGCTTGGGTTGGGAGGGACCTTAGAGATCACCTCGTTCCAACCCCTCCTGCCATGGGCAGGGACATTTTCCACTGGAAACACCTGAGTGTTGGAAGAGCTGCTCGAAATAACTGAGCTGGTGAATGTGAACCAGCTCTGGAGCAGCACTTCCTCACCACATCTCAGAACAGTGATGATGTTGGACCTGTCAAGATTACAAGGAGTTTGCTCTTAATAATTATCACTCCCTTAATTCTGCTTAGTAGACTTTGGTCCTTGTAGTCTCATGTCCCAGTGACATGTTCTGTAGTTGATTTTATACCTGTGAGTCACTTCGTGGTAGGAAATACTGTTGCTTTTTTTGGGGTATTTTAGAGTCTTAGAAAGCCACTTGGTTGCAGTCAGTCCTTTTCTTCCTTCTTGGGGTTGTTACAGGTGAGTCAGGATCTTCAAGTGGGCCCTTCCTCCAGGCTGTGCTGCCTTTGCAGGGACCTGCTGGTGTTAACTGGGAAGTGACATCGTTACGGTGTCGTGATTGGGGTTACATGTCATAGACAGGGACAGCCAGCAAATTGTAGGTGATTTTACTGGCTTTGACTCCAGCCTTCCCTCCAGTTGCCTGCATGTCCTTGCCACTCACCCTCTGATCTTCACGGGGGGTATGGAGGGTTGGGCAGGATGGTCCAGTTGAGGCACATCAAAACAAAAATTGTCTTTGTCCCTCCTCTCTGTGGGAACCACAAATCTCCATCGAAGTTGTGCAATCCAACCCAAACCGTGCTGTGGTTCTCTGAACTTGAGAGTTTCCACTTTCTCACTTTCCAGTCATAAATATGACAACAGAGCAAGTGGTTGTAAATCTCTTTAGCAGAGGGAGAAAACGCCCCTGTCTGGTTGTTGGCCAAGCTGTTTGGCTCAGTGTGCCCCTGAAAATGCAGTGGCACAAGGGGAGCTGAAGGAAGAACCCCAACCCCCTCCTGGCCTGACTCTTGATCCTGGGCAGGGCTGACCTTCCCCCAAAGCCAGGGAAGTTATTCTCTGCACTCCCAGGATCACAGAATGCTCATTGCTCCGACCTCTGGGTTTGGGACCCAGTCCTGGTTTCCTGAGCCCGACCTGCCCGGTGCTCGTGGGATTCCAGCCTGGATTGGAGGCAGGGAGCGGAGGGAGCAGTGGGGAGAGGGCAGAGAGGATGTGCTGGCTGGGGGTGCAGCCACCTGGCTCCCTTTACTGGGGCGGCTCTGCCTGTGATGTCCCTTCCAGAGGGCGAGAGGCTGAGGGGACTGGAAACCCTTCAGAGATGGAAATGCCGCCCATTTGTTTATAATTTTATCCCCCGACATGTAACCTGAACCTGATGGAGTCAAAGAATTAAACCTCTGCGTGTTTCCTACCTCAAAAATACTGGAGCAAATCCAGGGCTCTTGAAAGCAAATTATTCCAAAGAGCTGAAAGGGAAAGAAAAAAAAAAAAGAAGCCTGACTTCTTGTATTTTTTTTTTGTGTGTGTTTGTTTTTGTTTTTTCCCCTTCCCGAAGTTTTGACAGAGTGCCCTTACTTGTTCTCCAACATCAATGGGCGACCAATGCATTTTTGGGAGCATGGCCAGTTAGTTGCAAAGCAAACCCCACAATTTACAAATAATTGCATTTGTTCACAGGAGTTTTGGGGACAGAAACTAATTCCGAGGGAATGAAATTTTGCAGGCTAAGAAGGAGCCTTGGAATTTTTATTTTCCGTTCTTTTTTTTTTTTTTTTTTTCAGGGAGAAGAATTTTCTGCTTACAAAAATATAAGTTAAACACCTCAGGATGAGCTTACTTGTTGCAATTATGCAGTTTTGGGTTATTAAATAAGCTGTGAATATATTTTGCCATTAGCATTCCTGCACAGGGAGGTTTGTGGTTGTTTTTTTATTTAAATGTAGGGTTTAATCAGCTTACACAGAGTAGAAGTGACCTACCTGTAAATCTAGTATGTGGATTTTTCCTGCCATAATTTGAAGGGTCACGTGGAGATAGAAGTGTTGATTTGGCTGATTAAATCAAATTAAAACCAGGGATCAGGTAGAACAGGGTGAGGTTGCTCTGTCCATCTCTCCAAGCTCAATACTCTCTAGTGTTATTTTTATTGAGTCAATTATTGAGCCAATTTACACCACTGCAAAGATTTAATTTCCTGGAGTGCGCTGGTTTAAACTGGGAAAAACCACACTGACAAAACCATGGGCTCAGGTGATGAGATTTTAGCTCAGAGATCGTGGTTTTGGTTAGGATTTGTAAATCTGCTTGTGCACTGGGCAACAAAAAAAACCCCAAAACAAAACAAAACAAAAAAAAAAAAAAAAAAAAAGAAAAGAAAAAGAAAAAATCAAGGGAGAGGCCAGTATTTTGGGAACTTTGTGTATATTTAGTTTGTAAAGTAACAGAATTCCAGCCTGTGGACTGTAGGGCCGTGGGATATCCATGGAACTGTGAATTGGAGCGACGTCTAAGGGGGATTTTTACATATGGACTACAAATGATCAAAGTAGAGGTAGAATATAATGGATGATGGATAAATAGATAGATCTGGGAGGAGGGAATGAGCAGCTGGATTGCTCAGGTCCCACATTACTGACAGTGTTACACTGGGGCAAAGTGATTAAAAGAGAAGTGGATCCCAGGGCCTGCTCTCAGGGCACACAGGGAAACAGGACCCCAATAGCTGGATGCACTGAGGATGGAGGGGGTTGGCATCCTGGAAGGACTCTGGCATGAGCTGAGTCAGCCCTGTAATCACAAGAAATCAGAGGAGAAAGGGGTAATGCACTGCTTTGCCTCACTGCATCACCTATCCCACGTGTGCCCCTCTCTGGGGATGAATTCTGCTCCCAGCTAGAGCTCTTTGGCTCCAGAAACGGTGCTTTGGCTCCACATAGCCAGGAGGAAAATCCATCTCTTGCTCTTTCCGACTGGTTGGGCAGCAGGACTGTCCCTTTCCTCTGTCCCAGTGCCACCAGCCCTCTTGGCTCCTTGCAGTCCCCTATAGCCTGCCTGCTGTGCCAGCTGAACCCCTGCCAGCTTCCCAGGGCTTCATCCATCCTGCCCTACCCCAGGGACCTAAATTAGGGAGAGCATAAACCCACTGAACCCCTTTTTGGGGGCCAGCCTTGTCTCTTCCCAGTGCCAGCCATGCCCCCCATATGACAGGCTTTAAAAGCAGCCTCTCAGGATGGCAGAGCTGGTTGGGTTGGGGGTTTTCTTGGCCAACTTTATCAGTGCCCGAGCGCGCCTTGAAGTGTCAGCTTGACATAATATGTAACAGTAATTAAGAAATAAGCCTCTTGCCCGGTTTCACAGCAATCATTTAGCTAAGTAACTACCATGGTCCAGTGCCTCAAAAATCACCATTAGCCCACGCCACTTATGGCCATAAAATTTCTTGTTTTCTGCTTTTCATCGGACTCACCCTGGAATCTTCGTTTTGCTTTATTTATACATTTGCACTCAAACAATGGCAATAAACCCATTCCCAGAGTGTTGCAAATCAGAAATTTGTCCACATTTTTTCCACCACCTTCCTGGGTGAAGCTGCCTTTTGCTTGGGAACGGCGGTGGCTGGAGGCAGCTGGGAGAGGGGGGGGAGCTGGGTGTCGCTCGGAGATTGATCGGTGCTGTTGGAAGTCGCTGGGATGGGGCAGAGAGGGGGAGCCGGAGGAATCTGGCATGAAAAGGCAGTTTGTGGTGACAGGAGTTTCTTTTGAAAGACCTGATTGAATCAGACCTGAGGCGGGAAGAAACGGCTGTTGCCTTCATTGAGTTTTCGGTAACTTTTCCCCCCCTCCTTCTATCGAGGTTTTTTTGGCTTTGTTCTGTTTTAATGTGTCCTGTACTGGTTAAGCTGGAAGAAATACACACGAGGTTATGCCTGCAGAGTGAAAAAAAAAAAAAAAGAGAAAAGACCAAGGACATCTCACTCAGCTCCTCGCAGCCCTATTTGTGACTATTCTAAACCAGCGGAGCACTCATTTTGACACATTTTTAACCCAGCTCGCTATCAGGCACTTGGCCACAATAAATTACAATTAGAGGTGTCTGCAGGCAGCTCAGTGGACCATGTCACGACGCTGTGACATGAACTGAGTTGTCTTAGTTGGTACAATTTATGGAGAAAGCTGCTTGCCCGGCCTTATTACCACAGTATCTGCAAAGCGCCTGTCCCCGGGGACCGTGCTGCCATCCACGCTTGCAACACAGATGCTGAACAGTTCAGCTTTAATTAAATAAAAACCTCTGATGCTCTGAGCCCCATTTGCCTCAGTATCAGGCTTGTCCCTTCCCCATTACATGTCCTGTGGGCCCAGTTCAGGTTTTCCTGGGCGGCCGGCTCGGGGAGCGATGACTGCTCACTCAAGCAAGCGCCAGCTGGCATTATGGAGATTTACCCCCAGTGACATCTGAATTGAGCTCTGAGTAAATGCCCTCGTATTTTGGTCCACTCCACTTCAGAGGGAGTTTTGTCTGAATCAAAAGAAATAGGGACAGGAGAGGGGGGAGGGGGAAAAAAAAAAAAAAAAAGAAGAAAAAAAAAAGAAAGATTTTCGGGACTTAGCGTGGACTGCCCGGATTTCCCTCTCTTGTGGCATTTGGACACTGGAGAAAGCGCTGGGACTTAAACTGAACTATCGACTTTTGGAGGAGAAATTCCTCCTGGCAAGAACAGCCTCGTGCTGACTGACGTGTGCATGAGATGACCTACTAAGTATTTTATTTCTTTTCCTTGCTGTTGAATTTATTCCTCCCTGACTTCTTGGTTATTCTGCTAAAATCCATCCTCTCCTCGAGCCCTCCTGTGAACATCCCTCTCCATGAGGCATTGAAGTCCTGCTCTTCCTGCAGAAGGGCCTGTGGAATCTGCCCAGTTATCACCACCTGGCCTTGCTCCCCACACCCTCCAGCCTCTCCTCCCTTCTCCTTTCACAGAACCGTGGCATGGTTTAGGTTGGAAGGAACCTTAAAGCTCATCCCATCCCACCCCTGCCCTGGGCAGGGACACCTTCCACCAGCCCAGGTTGCTCCAAGCCCCGTCCAACCTGGCCTTGGACACTCCATGGCTGGAGCAGCCACAGCTTCTCTGGTCACCCTGTGCCAGGGCCTGCCCACCCTCACAGCCAAGAATTTCTTCCCAAAGTCCAATCTAAATTTACCCTCTTTCAGCTTAAAGCCATTCCTCCTTGTCCCTTCATTCCCACTTTCCTCCTTTCACCCCTTATGATCTGTTCCCCAAATTTCAGAGATCAATCTCTTAAAATGCCTTTCCTCAGAAACTCTTCCTGCTGTTCCCTCTGACAGACAGACAGATCGACTCAGTGCCAGCCCTGCCAAGTACTCCGTGGGCTTTCTTTCCTTTCATGTGCTGCTGCACTCATATATATATATATATATATATTTATATATATACACACACATATACATGTGTATCTATTATATGTTTATTTATATCTGCAGCCCTGGGCACTCCCCCAGCCCAAATCCATGCTGTGCAATGGAAGCAGCGCTCAGTAAACCCTGCATTAGGTTCAGCCTCTGCCTCTCTCCCCAGAGCACATCCCAGGGGCTGTGTTTGCTTTTTATAAAGCTCTCCCAGGGCATCCCTCGCCGGCTGCCGTTCCTTTCATCCTTCTCCTCCATCCCTTTCATTCCCAGCCCCTCTCTCCCCACGGTGCTGCAGTGCAGAGCAGTCACTGCAGGGGTTTTCAGCCCCAGCATTCAGGTGGTGTCACACTCCTGGCAGGACTCTCTGGTCCAGGAAAAACAGCAACCACACGAGCTGGCTCCTGGTCCCACCCGAAAATTTGGCAGGTGTACAACAAACTTACACGAGTCTTATTAGCGGCAGATCCACAGGGAGGGAGGGGCTGGGGGAGCCTCTCCAACAAAAATAATAATAGAGGAAGAGCAGCTGAATTGTTGTTGGGTTTGTTTCAGGGGAAGCTGAGGGTTAGGAGTAAAACCCTCCTGGCCTGCTCAGCTCTGTAACCTCATCCTCTCTGGCTGAGGGGAGGGAGGGAGCAGGGATGGGCAGGAGGAGCCACTTCCCACCCGATGAAAGCTCTGCCTACAATGAGTTTTCATCCATATGGACACGATGTCACTGACTTGTAAACGACTCTTGCAGGCAATCCAGACCATCTCTTTATTTCACCACAGCTCTGCTGGCCTGTGGTGACAGATGAGCTCATCCCCGAGGACCTCCAGGCTGCTTTTGCACTTTTTCCCTCCTGTTTTGTACCAGCACATTGATGAAAGTTCACTTCTCACCTTGAGTCGTTCCCACTTTGTATCTTCTCCACTTAGCAACAATTTTTAGGTCAAAGAGCAAACTCCTCTCCGGCTTTCCAACCCAACAGACATATTATCCCCTGTATTTCTCTTTCTGCCCACATCCACCACACACCTGAACGTGACAGCTACCCTGGAGCAAAGCTCCCAGAAGGTTTATTTGGATAAAGCCCACTCCCCCATCACAAGGCATCAGCACTGGCTCGACACCAGTGTCTCTGTAAATGGCACTGAGAAACCACAGAGAACCTTAGAGCACAATTTTATTCCCAGACCTGTCATTTATATTTATCCCTTTTGTCCTGTTTCTGTTCTCCGTCCTGCCCAGGTCTTTAGGTGTCAAAAGGTATCACAGGCACGTGGGAAAGTCCATGTATTATTGGTATAGAGGTTTTCAGCCTTTTACAGGCTTCTCCCCATCTTTATTTAGGTGTGGACCTTTGCTGGTAACTCAGCTTAATTAAACGGCCCTTTGGACACAATAAATACCTGCTGAAAGAGCTGAGTGTAATTCTGATCTCCAAAGCTTGTGGAACAGGGCTTAGAAAGTGCTAAATCAGGGCTTTTTAAAGACAAACAACTCAATGAGCACCTCTGCTCGGTAAGCTGAGGAGGGATGAAGGTCAGCAAGGAGATTCAGGCCCTGCTTCAAAGGTATGAAAGCTTTTCTGATTTAAAAACTGATTCCTCATGACCTTTTTTAGGCAGTCTTTACCTCCTCTCAGACTTTCAGGTTTCACAGCAGAGTTTTGCTGGCAAGTCATGAACTGTTTGGGTTTTTTCCTCTCTTTATGTCTGTAAACATCTTTCATGTATTGATTTCTCTGTGTTTCCTTGGATCCTTTTTCCAGCCCAGATTTCCAGGCTGAAGTTGTCTTAGATAGAAGCTGAACTTTTGAGTACTGCACGGTTTAATCCTGGGTATCAAATAGCTATTTTTAATGAAAAAAAGCACAACATTTTAGCACCAGTCAGCCAGGAGTTCATTGGCACTGGGAATATTCCCCTTGGAGCAGGAGATAATCCCAGAGTAGCCCATTCCCATTGGGATATATCCAATGCTGGGAGATGTCAGGGGCAGGATTCTGAATTAAATTGACCATTTATCTCTTTTGTTATAAAAACTTCTCTTTGAATGCGTCAGCAGAGGGTGACATTGTGCAGGTTTGGGAAATATCTAGAGTGCCATCAACAAAAACTTTGAAGGCTGGAAGTGTTTGGAATGGGTTAAAACTCAAGGGAAGTCCATTAGGGTTTGTTAAAATTTGTAAGAAATAATGAGTTATTTTCATGTAGCATTGCTGTTCACTAAGAAAATATTTTAAATCTAAATATTATTTCTCTGCTAAAAAAAAAATCTTAGTTTTATAAGTACCATTGAACTTTTTTTAGTATATAAAATTACATGCCTGATCTGAGTTTTTACACCTTTTTGATGGAATTTTGAGGTTTTGAAAGGGAAACTTTTTTGTTCTGGGAATGAAATTGGTCCAGGTGTGTTATCCTGCAAGAATATAAAATGATATAAATATTAGACTCCGCTTCTGTAAAGGAAATCTGGGCTGTTCCTACAGGTTTTTTAAGACCTATGGACAGTCTATGGATGGTTGTTGTGAACTGAACTAAAACTTCAGGGTTTTGACCCAGATGTCGAAATGTGTTTGTGGTGGATTTTGCTTTATTTGCTTGTGGATCAGGTACTTCCAGGTGCTTTCACTGCACCTACCATGACAAAACCCCCATGGAATCCTCAACACGAGGCAAAGTTAATTATTAACGCGAGAGGGAGATGGTTTGTGGGTGCACAGGCAATACAAGTCTCTGTTGGCTGGAGTGGGTGCTCCCACCTCGTGTTCCAGAATCACGGAATGTTCTGAGCTGGGAGGGACCCACAGGGTGAATGGTCGGTACGAGGATCGAACACATCCCCGGCGTTATCAGCACCAGGCTCGGGCCATAAAGCAGGTGTAGGGAATGCATCACACTTGTAAAGGTTTCTCCCCGAAATACCAGCGGATCCCCGGGACACAAAGCCCTTAAATCACCCAGTCGAGGCTCGCACGACGCTCCAGGCTTGCAGGAACTCCCCGAGCCGTGTTTTCAGCTGTCCCCGAGCCCCGTCCCACCCGGGACAATGCCGACAGACAAGATAAAGACTGAGGAGGGAGTGGAAAATCCCCCCTGTGTTCCGCGGCGACAGCGCCGGCAGCACCGAGCGGATCCATCACAAAGGACCGAGGGAGCCCCTCCGGCTCCCCCCGCCACGCCAGAGCCGCTCCAAACACGCCGAGCTGGGGCCCCTCGCAGTGGGGAGCGGGGCCGTGGGGAGCGGGGCCGTGGGGAGTGGGGCCGTGGGGAGCGGGGCCGTGGGGAGCGGGGCCGTGGGGAGCGGGGCCGTGGGGAGCGGGGCCGGGGCAGCCCCGGCATTCCCAGGGCAGGGCTCGGCTCCTCCCGCTTGGAGCACGAGGGTTGAATATCCCGGGGGGGGTCTCCCCACGGCGTGCCTGGGGTTAAAGCTGATATCCAAGGGTCCTGGGCAATCAACGGGAGGGGAGGGTTATTTGTAGGGACACAGGGAGCGCTCTGGTTTGGGGTGGATGGGCCCACCCGATGCTAAGGAGAACTGGGAATTGCACCACACTTCCAGTGTTTTTCCCAGAATAGGCTGGGTTGGAAGGGCCCCACAAAGATCATCGAGTCCAACTCGTGGTCCTGCACAGGCCCATCCCCAGAGTCACCCCCTGTGCCCCAGAGGATCATCCAAACCTCCTGGAGCTCTGGCAGCCTTGGGGCTGTGCCCACTGCCCTGGGGAGCCTGTTCAGTGCCAACCACCCTCTGGGGGAAGAACCTTTCCTGAGATCCCACCAGACCCTCCCTGACACAGCTCCAGCCATTCCCTGGGGGCTGTCCCTGGTTTCCAGCTCTTGGGCTTGTGTTTTGCTGAGGCTTCACATCCAGATCCATTACTTCTGGCTGTTCCAAGGCACAGTTTATTTGTCATTGTGGAGAAAGTTGTTCTCACGTTGACTTGTCTGTTGTGCTGGTTAGAAAACATTCATTAAAACAAAGAGATTCTCTAGTTTTAGAATCAAAGGGCACCTGTGACTTCAAACCTTTGCTGCCCTGTTGGATTTGCCAGAGGTCACCTGAACACTTTTCTTGCTGGTCAACAGAGGGATCTCTGCCTTGTTACTACTTCTAACAGCTCTGGAGTTGTCCAGCAAACCCAAGAGCTTGTTCTCCCCGGGATTTCTGAAGCATGAAATGGGAATCTTTAGGCATGGAGGAAAGTGTTGAAGGAAGAAGGGCAGGCTAATCAATTGCCTGACTAATGTGTTAGAGCTGCAGGTGACGTTTAGCTCAGTGATGTCTCTCAAAAAGGTGTGTTCTCACCTAACTGGGAGTTTGGGATTTCATGTGGGAATTATGCAGCACATCTGACAAGGTGCAAGGAATCTGACCAAGTCATTAATTTCTCTTGGCATAATAATTTATGAAGGAACAACCAGTGGACTCAGCAGCCCCCTGGGAGTCAGGACACCCAGATTTTATTTCCAGTATTGTCTCAGAGCAGTAAAAATGAACTTCCACCATCGGGTTCCCTCGTCTTGTCCTGCTGCCATCCTTTGTCCGTGTTTTCTCTCCATACAACCCCAACCTAACCCCAGTTATAGGAAACTACAGAAAGACAAATAACACTTAATGCTGTTTCACACTGAAACACAGGGAATCTGGACAATTCAGACAACTGCATTTCTGAAGTGTTTCAAATTTCAGGGGGAGGTAATTTCTTAATTTAGCTAAGCCAACTTACCCTCTCCCAAGGGGAAAATCTCCGTGCTTGCACCCTGAATGTCCTCAGCGTGCAGAATGAAATTATTTACCAGCTGAAGAAGTATGAATATCAAAAGGTTCATTAAGCATTCCAGCTAATTTGCTCTGGTCTGTAAAATTTGGTTGGGGAGAAGGGGTGGATGAAAGGGGTTAGGCTTTTGCATGGTCAGTGCTCAGCTTTCAAAACCCTACACGGCGTGGAAATAACTCCCACAGTCCCGGGCCCCTTGAAGGGTGAGGGATTCTCATGTGGGCTCATCAGTAGCTGGAAAAATATTTTTCCTGTGACATTTGTGCTTTGTCTCTTCAAGTTGTGGAGGGGGGGAGAATTTTCTTCCTGTAACATTTTGCTGCTTGGTTTTCAAGTGGGTTTTCAAACCCACTGCTTGGGTTTCTGACCTTTTTTTTTTTAAAGTATGAGTTGTTAATATCTATTTTGTTCGCTGATTTTTCTCAGAATCTGTTTGTGTTAACTGCTGGTGCCTGTCCTGCACCACTGAGTGCCAGAAATGAGCTCATGCCACAGAAGGTTCCATGTGTCCCAGAGATCCGGGCACACAATTCCTTTCCTTTTTCCACAGTTGTGGTCACAGGGGAACCAAGATTTTGATATTTGAGACATCACATCTCTAAACAACACGGTCCCAGCTCTTGGCTTTCTCTTGATTCCTGTGGCATGGTCAAAACTGAATTAAAACACGACCAGAGGCTTCTAAAACATCCCAGGGTCACTGGCCACATGTGGAAAGGAATCAGAAAATACAAAGGGTTTTCAGTGTCTTCTCAAATCACATCTTCATGTTGAAATGAAGCTACTGCTTAACAGGAAAAAAAAAATCTAAGTTGAAATAATTTGAAAACAAAGCAAGATTTTTCAATTCAGGTCAGCTGAAGTGTTTCTACTACCTTAGATTAAAATATTTTCATTCTTTATCTAAAATAACCCGAACAATCCAGTCAAATAGAAATCATTTCAGGCTATCCCAAAACGTTCTCCCTGCGTTTGGGAACTGGACTCTAAAACTGTAAAACTCCAGATCTGCACCAACCAGACTAGAAGCAGTGGCAGAAATACCTGCTGCCATCTGTGAGTGACAGGCTAAAAGTTATTCTCCATGTATTCAGTCCCTCCAGCTGGTGAGCACAGGGCTCCTCTGTGAACACCCTTCTGCTTCCATCCCGGTGGGAAATGCTTTTGACTTTGCTCCTCATTTTGAATTCCTAAGCAAGAAGTAGCTGTGAAAGGTTTCAGCTTCTGCCCCGTGTCTGTCAGGGCACAGTTGCCTCACAGGATCACAATCCAAGAGGGAAAGTGATCACTGCAGGCTCCTGAAAGATCCCTTGTTACATCTGAGAATACCTAAAAGATGAAGTCATGTATCCTGAGAAATGCTTGGCAGATAAACCCCATGGAATATCATGCACACAGAGCTCTCTGCCTCCTGAAAAAACTTCTCAGTGGGGCTGGAGACTTTGGAACTTGTGTCTTGATCGAGGGACAGTTGTGTCCTGCCTTCCTTGGGGCTACAGGACATGTTCAGCACAGCTCTACTTGAAGTGGGATTGGCCTCCCCCCATCCTTTAGAGAAATTGGTATCTGAGACTTAAATTTGGACAATTTAGCCCTAAAATTAAATTTCAGAGCTGTGATCTGATGGAAATGGAGGCTGTGGATGTTATGGAGTCTGCAGAGAGCTGAGCTCTGAGCTCAGCACAGTCCAGTTCTCGTGGAGTGAGCTGCCTCTTTAACTTCACCTGGGCACATTCACTCTGGGACCTAAGGATGAAAAGAGTCAGGAGAGGCAAATATTCTCTGCTAACAAGCAGGAAAGATCCCCTGTCGTGGTGCTGTGCCTGCCCCTCTGGGAAAGCATCTTGTTATCACGGCACAAGTGGCAGAAAATTTCCTGCTGGGCTTCGGCGTCCCATCAGAGGCACTTGTGTTGCCTGGCTCGTCCCCCTGGGCTGGGAGCTTTGCTGGTGGCACAGCTGAGGTTCTGTCACTGATGGAGACCTGTGAGCACCACCACAGAGCAGGGGGGTGTGAACAGGTCTGTTTGCTCCCTGGAGCAAATGCCCACTGAGCCGGAGCAGGACGCGATGCCAGGTGAGCACAGCTTGTTGTAGCCGTGCCCAGTTTGCTCCTCTAGGAGAATCCCTTTCCCAGGACCCGCAGGAGAAGCTCCACAGAAGCCATTATGCCTCTTGTCCTTGGTGGTGGTCCGGGACAGAGGCAGGAATGCTCCTGGGACAGCAGGTAGCAGCTCTGCGATGCTGCCTCTTGTTCTGGTGCCGCGGCCTGGCCTGTGCTGGTGCAGCCCCTCACTCGCCGACCTCGCCTTGCTCCGAGCCCCCTCCTCCCCCCTCTCCACCCGGAGCTCCTTTCCCGGCCCTGGGGGTTTTAATATTCAGGCCGTACCTTCCACATGAGCTGTGCTGAAGAGTTGACGTGTCGGAGTTTATTGATATCACATCGGGCCGCGCGGGGCTGTCAGCTGCACATTCAGCCTCCCGCGACCCCCTAAGGTGCTGGTTCTGGCAGCTCTAAAGGAATCTGCACAAAAAAACAGCCTTTTGGTTTTGTCCAAGGTGAGACAATGCGGGCAGGGCCCTGCACCAGATGACAGGGCTGATAAAGGACCAAGCGGCGCAGGGATATCTTTCTTTCTTTTCGCTCCTTCATTCAATCCTTCTTTCTGTCACATGCATTCTCTCCTCCCTACACTTTTCTTTCTTCTCTTTCTTCTCGGAGCAGGGAGCAGCAGAGACAGGCACAGGGGTTCAATTGCAGGCGAATGTCACAGTCCAGCTTCTCAACACATTTGCAGCAGCAGCCGCAGTTGCTCTTGGCCAATTTGACAAGGGGCTCTCTCTGCTCTCCGTCCTTTCTCCCACAGCTCCTCACAGTCACGTCCTCTGGGGTTTTCCCCGGGGGCTGAGCTGAGTGTAAAGCTGTGTCTGTGTGTGTGAGGAGAAAAGTAGGCAGGGGAAGGGCATAAATATGGAGACAAAGGGAGGAGTGCAGTAGAGAGAGCAAGAAAGCAACTGGAAGCAGCAGTGAAGCAAGAGGATGTGTTTATACACCCACACTTGTGTGTGTATATATATATATAGTGTCTGTCTAGATAAATAAAAAAGCACAGGAATGGGAAGGAAGCAGAAGAGGGTAAAAAGGATCAGATGCTCTCCAAGGACAGCTGCCTTAATGACTTTTGCTGCATCCCTCTGTTTTCCCAGACACGGCAGAGCACAAAGTAGAGGAAGGGAGGTGGTGGCTCGTGCCCACTCTCACACACCTCTTGACTTCAGGCAGTTGGGCTGACACTCAGATAAATGAAGCAGGGCTTGCAAACAGCAGGAGGAATGTGTTTCTCATGTGTGGTTAAGTGGTCTCTGGTGCCTCATTCTCACAGGCTGGTTTTTCAGGATTGGGAAAGGTTTATGAGGTTAAATTTGTTTATCTTTCCTGAAAGAGTCTTATACTGAAAGGTCTTTAATTTGATGGATCCAGCCAGGGCTGAAACAGCAGAGGAACTACAGGACAAGATGAAGGGCTGTTGGCAGAGCTGTGTAGGGGTTTGGGATGAAAATAAAAGAGGGTGTTGCAAACTGGGATGGAGGAGCAGTGATAGAGCTGTGAGGGGACCTCGGGGTAAGAACAGCAAGGCAGTGATGGCCAAGACTGAGATGTGCTGGCAGAGCCCCTGGGGCCCAGAACTGGAACAGAAGGGGTGGCAGGACTTCAAGTACATGAGCAGAGCCATGCTGGGACAAAGCCAGGGGGAGCAGAGGTTGTCACAGGCAAGGAACTGTGAAACCTGGATTTGTGGGTCTCACTAGGATGGGAGGGAATGTCTGTGCATATGTGGTGGGCTGATGAACAGGTTACACCAGCACCTGAGACACGACTGTGGTGCTTCTGCTTGGCGAATTTTTGAGAAAATTATTGATTGAAAAGCACTGGAATAGATTAAGGCTGTGGGATTGGCTCTGGGATGGAAATACATGCTTGTTTATCAATGTGAGAATGGAGGTGAAAGGGTAAAACTGCCCAGAGATGTCCATCATCTGGCTGGGGGCTGTTCCAAGCCTCTCTCCTGTGGATCTGGGTGTTCTTTTCCAAGGGTGTTTGAACAGTAGAGGGTGTTTTCTGTAGTGCCATTGCAGCCCCTCTTGGAGGGTGGGTGTGGTGCCCGTGGAGAGCAGTGGGATGTTGTTTTGTGCTCAGAATGAGGAGGGAAACTGTGCAAGGGGCTCTTGGACCCCCAGCTTGAGAGCATGTGATGCAACATGTGCTTTGCTGCAGTGGGAAAACGGGCACGGCTGCAGCACAGGGTGGGATTGCAGCAAACTGGGCATCCCTGGGGTTTCCTTGCATTGCCTTGGCCCTGGCTGGAGCTTCCACCCAGTGGAGGCATGGCATGAATTTAGTGGATGAAAGTCAGGGACAAGCTGAGCATAAGGGAGAGAAGCTTCTTGCTGAGCTGGGGCTGTGCCACAGCCTGCCATCATACCCCTGCCAGGACCTACACTGAAAACTGTCACAGAGTACCAAGCTAAACATGAACATCACATTTTACATCTTGGTCCATCACTTACTGTTTTTTCAACCCCAGGTATCACATACACACCTGTCCTTCATGCCTGGCTTTGCATTCCTCAGGCCAGGTATTCTGTTCTGGGTTTACCTTTAACTTGCTGCTTTAACTTGTAAATCGAGGTGGTTATCAAAGCATCACATCTCCATCCTTAATGCCAGCAGTCTTCCAGCATCCTGGCCACCTGTGCCCCCTCCTCCTGTGGGATGTTTGTGCTGCTCCAGCATCTTCCCTGTGTCTGTGAGAAATTGTCTTGAGGGAACAGGAGAGATGAAGCTGAAAGGGAAGAAGGCAAAAAAGGGAAAGCTACAGAGAAAGTGAACAGATCTGTTTCCCCCCTGCCTCTTTATTCCCCCTGTATCCCAGCTGGCCTCCCTTTGCTTCCCAATTTTGGGAGCACTATTGGTGCCTCTCTAAGGGCACTGTTTGGATGCAGGCAGAGGAGCCAACAAGCCCCTGCAGCCCCTCTCGTGCAGGGCTGTGCTGGATCCTGCGCCTGCCACAAGCACGAGGCCATGAATATTGAAGTGAAAAAGAGGCCTTTTATGGACTTCACAGATGTGCTGGGACTTGGGGCAGGCCTCATTACCTCGGGGTTCTTTAAAAGGCCAAACAAAAGCCAGAAGAAAGAGTGTTAGGGGTGGAGGGGGCAGGGAGGCGAGAACTAGAAAAAAGTTGAAAGAAAAGAAAAGAGGACTGGAGTTGATGGATATTCCATCTGTTTATGTTCAGGCCAGTGCTGGGAATTAACAAAGGCTGTTGGAGACGTAGGCTCTCTTTTGCCCTCCCTCCCTCCCTATCTTCCTCCAAATGTTCTGGATGATTTGGTTTTGTTCAGTGCTTGCAAGGAGCAGAATATGTTGTGTTTTTTGTGGCCATGTGTCTGTCCGTGGGGGCACCGCAGCTGGTACTTCCCTGCCAGACCCAGGCTGGGGTTGGGATTTGCTGGGGGGCCCTCATGTCTCACTGATTTCACATTCAGAGAGGATGGAGCCTCCAGGGCCAGATCCCTCCACCCAGATAAACGAGTGCAAACTTCTTGGCTCCTACCAGAGCTGCTCTGGTGCGTCAGCAAAGGGCCTTGTCTGGGCTCTGTAGGTTGTGACAGAGCATCTGGTTAGGGGTGCAATTCCTTCTTCTTTGTGGGTTTGGAAAAGCCTCCATCTAGTTCAGCTTCCAGCTTCAAGGCAAAGGTATGTTCCAAACCCAGAGTTACCTGGAATGGCTGCAGCTGACAGAGAGGAATGCAGGGAGAGCTGGTGGGGAGGCTTTCACTCAAAGCAAGTCCTCATGTTGGCAGGAGCTTTTCAGTGATGGATGGCTGTTCCAAGGAAAACAGGGTCTCTCCAGCTTTTTCCTTCCAAAATCTTGTTGTGCCTCTGAACCTGGCTAGACCTGCCCCCAAAAGGCTCAGGCACTTGTACAAGGAGATTTAGGGATTTTCTAGTGGAAAACAGAGGTGAATTTTGGACCTCTGTGCATCCCAAATTGACACTCCAACAAAAGAAAAATGTATATTCTTTTGTTTAGAATCACACATGTATTTCATGGCCAAGTGCCAGGTGAGATGGAATGGTTGGGATTGGAAAGGATCTTAAAGATATTCTAGTTCCAGTCCCAGATACTCCTGTGCAAGAGTTTTCTTCAAATCCCCAATCCGTGAGTTAGGAGGTGAATTCTGGCAGGGCTGGGAGGAAAGTGAGTTCTGGGTGAGTGCTCAGGGAAGCAGGACAACCAGAACCAGGGAAAACTAAACATGTTGTACCACCTTGGGGTCTTCGAGTTCAGCATGTGAATGTGGGGCTCCTCCTGGGGGAATATTTGGATTCAGACCTGGAGAGATGATTGGATCCCCCTCTCCCAGACAGACCAGGGGTGTGGTACTCACTGTGGTCATGGGTCACCCACACGTGGGGAGCTGCTCACACCTGGATGTGTGCTGTGTGTGTTCCCTTGTCATCCACTGACCCTCCAGCTCTCCTTTCTCCCTCCAGCTTCTCCTTCCACATGTGATCTCACTCGTTCAGTAGAGACCTTGACATGATCAGGGAATTCTCCAGCTGTGAAACACCTCTCCCTCTGCCCCCCACCCCCTTTTCTGTCTCCATCCCAGACAGACAGAGAGACTCTGCCTCCCTGTCCAAGAGCACCAGCTCCACTGTGAGTATTATTTCCAGGCTGGAAAGCCCATAATGGACATTACCTCAGTCTGTGGTTTGGTTACAGCTGGTCAGTTCAGGGCCTGAATAATAAAAATACAGAAAAATGCCCAAACCTTTCTCTTGCAAGGCCCCACACTAATGCTGTGCTGCACACTGCAGTCCCCAGCTGAGCTGTAAATGATTTTTTCATTTTCCTAGACCTGCTCCCTGGTCTGTTTGGTATTCAAGGGCACCCCACCAACAGGCACTATCATTCTGCTTGGGCCGAATTACTTGATTAAAACGCGTATCAACTATTATGTGATTCGTTTTCTGCTGCTGCTCCACACCACAGCCCCCTAAACTATGTTAAACTGTGCTACAGCTGCACAGGCACGAGCAAAGGCTGGGGAATGGGGAGTTTACAGGTTGGGAAGGGGAGGGAGGGGAAACCCAAGCCTTTATTGTACGTGCTGTGGCGATTATTGGGTTTTTGTGTCTGGGAATGTGCCTGGAGAGGGGAAAGGGGGGCAAGAGATGAATTTGAAACACCTGTCCCCCTCTGCAGTCCCACCTGCTGCTGAGTAGGTTTGGGGGTGAGCAGGGGTTATTTGGGGCACACAGAAGCACCTCTGGCTCACTGGGAACTCGGGACTTCATTGTTCTCTGAGAAGAGAGAGATGAGGCTGTTTTTAGGCTGGAAACTAAAACCAAGGCAGTACATTTCTGTGGTGCTGCCACCCTGTCACCCTTTCTCCCAGGCTTCTCGTGGTCTTGTTTGCATTTTGATGGTTTTTTTTTTGCTCTCTGCCAGAGGAAAAGGCAGATGCTGAGAAGTTGGGGAGAGTTCCAGCTCTGTGGAGTGTGGGACCAGCACAGGAGACTTGCTCTGTGAATGAACCTCTGTGTCTTGGTGATCCTTCTGCATCCCACATCCTTCTGGGGGAGAAGGAAGGAAGCAGGAGGTGTGCAGTCCCACCCTCCTGCTCCATGGGGGTATCACAGCCAAGGTCCATGGCAAGGATCTCACTGTAGTCATGGAATGGGTTGGGTTGGAAGGGACCTTAAAGCCCATCTCATTCCACCCCCTGGCAGGGACACCTTCCACCAGCCCAGGGTGCTCCAAGCCCCGTCCAACCTGGCCTTGGACACTCCCAGGGCTGGGGCAGCCACAGCTTCTCTGGGCACCCTGTGCCAGGGCCTGCCCACCCTCCCAGGGAAGAATTTCTTCCCAATATCCAACCTAAATCTACCTTTTTTCAGCTAAAGCCATTGCCCCTTGTCCTGTCACTCCAGGCCTTTGTAAATAGTCTCTCTCTATCTTTTTTGTTGGCTCCTTCAGGTACTGGTAGGCCACAACTGGGTTACCCCAAAGCTTCCTTCAGGCTGAACAATCCCATCTCTCTCAACCTTTCCTCAGAGCAGAGGTGCTCCATCCCTCTAATAAACTTGGCCTCCTCTGGATATATTTCTATGGGGATCTCATTATTTTAGGCCCTCATGACAAGGTATCCCCAAGCAGGAGGTGTTCCCACCTGTGAGAAGGTGAATGGATGGTACCTCCTCACTGTCCCATGGCAATTTGGCACCATTCATTAGGGCAATGTCAGGAAGCAAAAACATCACTTGAGGTGAAACCTCGTCAAGAGACTCTTTAATCGTCCTCCAGCATAAACCAGCCTGAAGTCAGTTCATGTACCTGAAGTTCAGGTGCACATGGGACTGGAAATGTGCTCAAGGATACATTTGTGCTGCTGGGGCCACCAAGCTTTGGTGGATGGAGAGCAGTGTGAGGGAGGGAGGGCCTTGTGTGGGGCTGTAATGTGGGGGTGCTCAGGTCTTGCTGATACCTTCCAAGGGAGATTTTCCTCCTTCTCTCATGCCTTCAAATCCAAGTTTCCCTGTGGCTGCATTGGCTCCCCAGCCAGTCCCCTGCAGTTGGGTTTTGTGGAGCATCTCTGGTGCTCCATCTGCATCGGGGTGTGTTTGCTAAAGCAGCACGAAAGGTGCAGTTGTAGCCAAGCCATTCACAAACCCGGTCCCTTCCCCCCTCCCCATCTCTCCCCTCCAACACACATTTAATTTTTAGGATGGTGCAGCTGGAAGGAAGGGAGAAAGCGAGGAAATGAGATGAGGAGTAGTGTGCAGCTCCCCTTTACCCTCTGACAAAATCCAAGCCCCACTTTAATGAATGCGTTTCCATGTCTGGTCCTCTCTGCCAATCCTTCCAGACGGCTCCAAGGTGCTTCAAGGCAAGGCAGCAGGTCCTTGTAGAGCATGGAGGGCTCAGGCTGAGCCTGGAGGGTCTTGTTGTGGCCGATTCCACCTAATCCTGTTGATTAATTTAACTCCAGGGCTAAGAGGAGCCCAGAAGCAGTGAATGGAGAGGAGAAAGGCAGAGGGGGTAGAAGGGAAGTAGAGGAGGGAAGGGAATGGGGAGAGGGAGGACACATCCAATCTGTAATTACTGAGGGTTTTCTTGGTCCTTTCCTCCAGCTCCACTTTCCTTCTGCTCCTTTCAAACCCCTCCAAAGAGCTCTCTCTAATTGTACCCAACCTGAGCTGGCAGCATTACTGAGGAATGTGAGCTGTGGGAGGTAAACTCCACATTTCCTCGGGCCAGAATGGCTCCCAGAACGTGCCCAGGCTTCTCTTTGTCACCTTTCCCGTGCCATCCTGCACTCAGCCCTGCACACGAGCTCTGCCCACACTCATCTCCACGGGCAGAAAGAACCACCGGGGTTCATTCCACTTCCCCAGCTCATTGCAGGGCAGAACTCGACACTGGTCCACACAAACCTTCAGCAAGTCCCTCCACGTGGCTATTCCTCCCCTCTGGCACGAGCCACGTTGTATCTCTGCTCCCAGAGGGTACCTGTACATTGGCACAGTTCCTCAGGAGAGGAGGGAAGGGCTGATGAATTTTCCCACTGGCATCCCTGCTTTCACTCCCATGATGAAGTCAGTCTTTTTATTTCCAAAAGTATTGCAAAGCAGAGAGGTTTGAGCAGTTTGTTTTCTTTCTGAGCTACGGAGCAGCTGCACTAAAAAATAAAGGTGGAATTGCTCTTAAATGTATAAAATCTAGTGGGATGAGTGCATGTGTAACACACATGCCTTTCCTTAAGTTTTTTCCTTTTCTCTGACTTGTTCTGCTGTGAGATTTTTTTCCCCCTGCATTCACCTCCCCTTTCTGCTCTTTCCTGTCAGTCTTTCCCAGTGTGATTTCCTGGGGGAGCTCCGTGGTGGACAGATAGCTGGTTCCCATCCTTCATCACAACTACTGATTGGAAAACCACCCAAGAAGCTGCTTCTACATATTTCCCCACCTTCTTATTTATACTGTTGCTTGTGCTGAGTAAGTGTAAAACGCTACCAGCTCGTGATTATTCCTACAGCAATAGTCCCGTTGTGCTGGGGGCTGGAATCTGGGATTTCCCCTGCTCACAGCCTGTTTTTCACACAGGGATGTGTTGCAAAAAACGAAGTGTTTAAATTTTGGGTGAATCCCCAGCGAGGGAGCCTCCTGGAGTTACTCTTGCAGCTTTTGAAAGCTTCAAATTGCGAGGAATCTCCGTGGAGATTGTGCCAGTGGTTTGTCCAGGGTATTTCTGTTCAGGAAGGGCAAAGACCTGCTGAGTGGCACGTTAGGCAGGTGAGGGAGACTGTCCCTGATAACAGGGGTGTGTTGTGTAACAGGCTCGGCCAGCCCATCCCAGCTGGAAGACTGTCTCTATTCTCCCCTGGTTCCCTGTCTGACAGGAGCAGCTGCGCCCTGTCAGACCAGCTGGTTCCAGGCATATCCTGGGATTTTTCTTGCTCTCTTGGTTTTGTCTTTGTAGTCGGGTCGTTGGAGCCTTGGACTTGGCACGAGGAGCTGTGGCCTCTTTTCCCAGCTCTGCTCCTGACTCACAGGGTGACCTGACCGTAGGTGGGCGGCTTCCGCCATCCCTGCCGCGCTTGGGAAATGGGGATAATGCCAGTCGGGAGCTGTTTGGAGGCTCGGGGATAGGGAATTTCTATTGCAAGGGTCTGCCTTAGCCCTGTAGACAGCACTGATGGCTGGGGGATGGCACAGATTGCTCCTCACGGCAATCAGTCGCCCCCTCCCAAAGCTTCGTGGCCAAATCGGGGATCCTCAGTCAGGAGTTTAAAGCTGGTGAGGAAAGTCTGGCTGTTTTCCCTTCCAGACTTCTGCAGAGAGAAGTGAAGTGGGGGAGATGAAATAAGTTACAGATCCTTTTCTAGACTGTTTTTCCTTCGCCTGGGGAGGTACTGGGTGGCAGCAGTTGGATCAGATGAGCAGATGGGCTGTAGGTAGATGGGATGACACTGCTGCCAGCTGGGCAGGGGGAGGGGAGATCTCAGCCACGACCACACTCTCATGGCAGGACTTGCCTCTTTGGGGCCTTGGTGAAACACCACAAACAACCATTCTCGTGCTTAAGAGCTCACAGGCTGCAAGTTCCTACAAAGTGTGTGTAGTGTGGTACTAACTACACCTAGATGTGGAGTAACTACAGAGAAATAGGACATTTAAATCTGTGTATTTTCCTTCCCCTTCCTCACACTGGCTCCCTCACACCCTGGACACAAACACACCTCTGTCCTTGGGTTTTTTTTCATACCAAAGATTGCCAGGAAAGACACGAACTAATTAATAATCACTTCAGTGATGAACCTGAATTTACTGAATGCTATAGGTTTCCAGATGTGCTTTTGCACAGCACTGTACTCCAAAGCCCAGATGTGCTTCTACCTGTCCTGAATCATCTGGGACCCAGATGTGGAGGGTTTTTATTTTCAAGTGCAGATGTTCCTTTGATTTGACACCCCAGCCCTTCCCTGAAAGTGGACAAAACCAAAACACTAGTTTAGTAACAAGTTTTTGCCACCTGCAGTAACACTGTCTTTAAAATGTGGGGCAGAGGCTGCTCCTCTGAGGTCAACAGCGAATTTCTCACTGATTTTGGTGAGAAACGAAGAAATAAAAGGTGATCTAAGACATGAATGTGTGTAAAGACAGTTACTTATTTGTTGCTGAGCCAGAGGTAGGAGGAAAAGCTCTCAATGTGATGTTTTTGCCCCCAAACCAAGCCATGCTCTCCCTGCAGCAGAGCTGCCCTGGCCCCGGCACAGCCGTGTTACCCGAGGCTCGACACCCTCCCTGTGACGCCCCGAGACATAAAAGCATTTTTGTTTTGAATGCAGAGGCATTTTGTGGTGATCTCAGTATAAACAAGAGAGCTCCGAGGGGATATTTGCCTCCCACTCCTCAAACTGCCGCCGCTCCCCGGCAGCTGTCGGGGCACTCACAGCTGCCGTTCCCAGCCCTGACAGGAGAGCAGGCAGATTTTTGGATGATGATAATATAGAGGCTGAAAAACACCGTGAGGGACTGCAGGGAACTTTCTCGTCAAGCTGAGCATATGGAAGTCCTGATTTAATCCCTAAATTAGCAAAGGGTCGCCTAAAAGTAAAAATTACTTCTCTGTGAGCACGGTTTGACTCTGGCTCTGTGGTTCCTCTGAAAGGCAGAAGTCAAGCCTGGTAGGGAAAAAAAAAATCAGTGACATTATAGAGAGTCCTGTTCTCATGAGAGAGAAGGAAGAGGTGACAGAGGCCAGATCTCTCACCTACCTCAAAGGTGTCATCCATCAGACTGTTCCTCCCCTGCTGCCATGAACCAGTGGCACATTTCTGACTGTCCCAAAGGCAGACATGAAGCTTGGCCTCAAACAGCAACATCTGCACTGCAGGGAACTGAGAACCTGCACACTGTGCCTGGAAACACAAGATTTGTTCCATGAGAGCAAACACTGGAGTCACAGCTCCGTGTTCTTGGTGTGCCCCCTCCAAAATCCACTGAAGACTCGGTGAATATCAATGCAGTGCCTTCTGCTTTATCTCCAGAGGGAAAAAATGGAGCAAAACTGGGTTTACTTATTGCAGCTGTGCTTTTTGAGGCCTCAGGAGGCAACAGGTGTGGTGCCAGGCTCAAGGCAGGGAGAAGGGAAAAGCACAGGTCCAGGGAAAGTCAAGGAATAAGTGATATTGGGACAATTGGAACAAGGAATAAGCGACCAAATAGACATTGGGAAAGGACTTTGATGGCATCTGAACTCTACAGGAGTCTGGTCTTGTGCAAAACTCCTGCTGAAATGGGGGAATTTAAGAGCTGAGGAACTGTATCCTGGGGGCAGCCCAACCTCCAGGTAAAGCAGAGCTGGAAGGGTTTTTTCCATCTGTAAGAATTCCTGATTGCTCTTTTTTTTGCTTCCTAATGTGGTTTAAAAGAGCTGAAATCCTAAACACCAACACTTGACAAAACACAGGAGAAAATGAGGCAGCACAAGCCAAAGCATTTTTATGTGACATTTTTATGTGCTTATTTCAGCTTTGACATTTTTTCAGTGCAAAATGTGCACCTCTGAAACAGTAATTTCAAATTAAAAATAAGTCAACAGCTGGAAGTTCTTTCTGCGTAACAATTTGAATCCAGGACCACGAGTCACTGTTTTCCTGCAAGAAGTTTTAATTTTCCCAAGTTTTCTTTGCAATGTGGGAAAAAATAATAGGAGGGAACAACATAAGTAACATTAATCTGGCAGATATGTCATACATGGGCACCCTGTGAGGGTGGGCAGGCCCTGGCACAGGTTGCCCAGGGAAGCTGTGGCTGCCCCAGCCCTGGAAGTGTCCAAGGCCAGGTTGGATGAGGCTTGGAGCGACCTGGGCTGGTGGAAGGTGTCCCTGCCCATGGCAGGTGGAACTGGATGAGCTTTGAGGTTCTTCCAACCCCAACTGGAGTGTCTGTGATTCAATGCTTTGTTTGGATTGACAGGAGAACCAGGATTCCTTCTCTGGGCTGCTCCACCCTTCCCTCTGCATGAACTGGAACCACCCAAACCTCACCTCCCATTCCTTTCCCACCCCAGGTAACAGATTGGACGAAGGCTCTGACGTGGAATCCGAACCAGACCTGCCCTTGAAGCGCAAGCAGCGGCGCAGCAGAACCACGTTCACGGCGGAGCAGCTGGAGGAGCTGGAGAAAGCCTTCGAGAGAACCCACTACCCTGACATCTACACCCGTGAGGAGCTGGCTCAGAGGACCAAGCTCACCGAGGCCCGTGTGCAGGTGAGGAGCAGAGTCAGCACCCGGGGAACCAGCCTGTGGAACAGCTCCTTGGTCACCCTGGGGAAGGACAGGGTGCTGCTGGGGAAGAGGGATCTCTGCTCTGGGGGGAGCAGGGACAGCCCCCAGGGAATGGCTGGAGCTGTGTCAGGGCAGGCTCAGGGTGGATCTCAGCAAAAGGTTCTTCCCCCAGAGGGTGGTTGGCACTGAACAGGCTCCCCAGGGCAGTGGGCACAGCCCCAAGGCTGCCAGAGCTCCAGGAGGGTTTGGATGATCCTCTGGGGCACAGGGGGTGACTCTGGGGATGGTCCCATGCAGGTCTGAGGATCCTTGTGGGGCCCTTCCAGCTCAGCACATCCTGGGATTCTGAGAGGGTGTTGAAAGGTGGGGACATGGACACACTTCTCCAGAGCCACATCCACAATGATTTGAGCCCTAAATCCAGGTCTGCCTGAACGCTGAGATGAGCTCAGATGGTCAGAGCATGGTACCAATAACACCGGGGTTGTGGGCTTGGTTCCTGTGTGGGCCATTCTCTTCAGAGTGTGACTCAGTCATCCTTGTGGGTCCCTTCCAGCTCAGAATATTCTCTGATTCAACACTGGCCTTGATCCCCCTGATGAGTCCCTTCCAACTGAGCATATTCTATCGTACATTCCCATGGATTTGCAGATAGACCCTTTGGACTTGGCCCCTTGCAGAGGTACCAGCTTTAGGGTTTGCTCCAGGTTGGGACCAGGAGCCAAACTTTCCCGTACTTGGCAAGGCATTCAGTGCTCTGTTTTCTGCTGGAGAAAATTCCTCACCGAGCTTAGGAGGAAACAGTGTGTTTGTTTCTGGTTGGTGTTTGAGGACAAATCCCACCATTTACCAACTTCTCCCGGGGGAGCAGATCATATTTTGCAAAGTTTGCAAGTTCTGTGTGTGAATTTTCATAAAAGTTGTTGGTTTTTTTTTTTCCCCTCCACCTCCAGAGAGCACGAAAAGGGCGGGGGGGGAGGGAAGGAGAGGGGAGGAGCAGGAAGGGAGGGTTTGGAGCCGGGGGACTCTGACATCTACACGATTAATAGCCCTTGTGGGAACTCCACACAGAGACCCTTATGTCTGCAGATAAAGGCTGGGTCAGCAGTGTGTGCAAACACGCCGAGGGATCAGGAGTGTGAACAGATCGGGGGGTATAATAGAGTCCCTTGGGGACAGGGAAGGGAAGGGGGAGGGAGTGGGGATTGTGCCGGGTTCCAGCAGTGAAATGGAGACCCCAGCAGTCCGTGTGGCCACCGCACTGGGGCTTCACATGGAGCACGGGGTCGGTGCCGCTGCCCCGGGATGGAGCCGGGCCCTGAGAGAGGAGGGAAGGAGTTCTCCAGCTTGTGAGAGGGAAACACTCACTGAACCAACTCCTCCACATCAACACTGAACCAAACAGCTCCCCCATAACAACACTGAACCAAACAGCTCCTCCACATCAACACTGAACCAACTCCTCCACAACAACACTGAACCAAACAGCTCCTTCATATCAACACCGAACCAACTCCTCCACAACAACACTGAACCAAACAGCTCCTTCACATCAACACCGAACCAAACAGCTCCTTCACATCAACACTGAACCAAACAGCTCCTTCACATCAACACCGAACCAAACAGCTCCTTCACAACAACACTGAACCAAACAGCTCCTTCACATCAACACCGAACCAAACAGCTCCTTCACATCAACACTGAACCAAACAGCTCCTTCACAACAACACTGAACCAAACAGCTCCCCCACAACAACACTGAACCAAACAGCTCCCCCACAACAACACTGAACCAAACAGCTCCCCCACAACAACACTGAACTGGCTCCCCCACAACAAGGCAGGCTTTTTGTTGTCCGCAGTTGTCGGGACAGTGAGCCCGAGGTGCTCCCTCAGCAGCCAGAACCGCTGAAGGTTTTTGGTGTTTCCCCTCAGCTGTCTGGGAATGGACATTTCCCCCCAGCCCTGGGACAGTCGCTGGTTAAGGACTTTTCCCGTTATCCCTCTTTCCCAGTGGCAGCACTGCAGGGGACACCCTCTCACCTCCCTCCAGCTGCCTCTTGAGACGTGCTGGATTTTCCTGAATCCATCAGCCCTCAAGATTTGGCTGGGGAGACTGGAAAAGGAAATCTAGCAACCCTTAAACTGACTGCAGTGTTGATTTTAGCCAAAAGATCATCCCAGGGTGTTCGGCAGTGACTGTTAATTTGCTGGCCGTGTAGGTCAGAGATAGATGGATCCTGGGAAAGTGGCTAATTAAGGGGAATAAGGTTGGAGCTGGAATGTGTGAATTCCTCCATTTTTGTTTTGCATATTTTGTTCTAATTGCTCTCACTTGTGTAGGTGGACAGAAGGTGTCAAGTGGGGAATAAAAATAGATGTTCCTGTGATAAAAAGGTTAAAAAAAGGAGTTTCAAGGGAGAACGAAGTTTAGGGAGCACCTTTCTCTGGGGAGAGGGAAACCTGTGTTGCACGAGCAGTGATGAGGGATGGTGAGGAGGAAGGGAAGAGTCCCAGAGTGCACAAATCAGAGGCAGGTTCTTTTCCGAGGCACTCTGACCTTGTGACGGTGCTGGGAGTAAGGAAGGAGGGGAAAGCAGAAGCAGGGAAAGCTAAACATCTAACTAACTAACTAACTAACTAACTAACTAACTAACTAACTAACTAACTGAGAACCTTTCCCTGGTCTCAAGCTGTGATCTCCGAATCCCTCCCCTTGCTCCCAGGCAGCTTTCGTGGAGGTTCCTGCCAGGGCTCCAGTAGCAGCTGTTCTCCGAGGCACATTCCTGATGGCTTTCTCATTCCAACATCCTGGCACACTCAGCTTCTTCCCACCACTTTTAAGCCTGCCGCCCCTTGTAAAATTTTCTGGATATCAGAGCAGATCTTTTGCTGGCTCTCGGGATCTACAGACATTAGTCAATCAAGTTCTCGTGGAAAAAAAAATAGCCACACACACACACACACACACACACACACATGCACATGTACCCATCCAGCAGGGAAGCTTCTACCACCTTGGAGTCTGACTCCTTTCTCAACAGTTTTTAAGCCCAGGAGATGTGCTTTGGATTAAAAATGGCTGTAAAAACAGCAGGGCCAGCTGAGAGCGGGGTTTCTGAGTGTTAACAGAGAGTTTATTTACAAGGGCCTGGAGTGAGAGGACAGGGAGAATGGTTTTAAATGCACAAAGAGTAGGTTTAGGTTGGATATTAGGAAGAAATGATTCCCTGTGAGAGTGGGGAGGCCCTGGCACAGGGTGCCCAGAGAAGCTGTTGCTGCCCCAGCCCTGGAAGTGTTCAAGGCCAGATTGGGTGAGGCTTGGAGCAACCTGGGATAGTGGAAGGTGTCCCTGCCCATGGCAAATGGTGGAATGGGATGAGCTTTAAGGTCCTTTCCAACCCAAACCATTCTGGCATTCATTCTCTGAAGGGCCACACCAAATCATCTACCCATCCATCTTGTCCACAAAACTTAAGGGTGTAAAATGGGAGGCAGATATATGAGAAGTATTTTGTGACCTACAATCACAGAAGATATTTAGGGCAGTTCCTCAGTGTCTGACCATTGTTTCACCCACCTTCTGGACCCCAGGGCCACTCGTGTGCTGGGCAGCCATGGCTGGACACTCCCTGGATCACAGCTCAGCTGCTTCTGTCTTAGTGAACCAGATGGACACACAGCCCTGTGGTGAATCCCACTGGGATAATCACAAACAGAAATAAGTGGGATTGTCCCTCTTTGCTTCCTCCTTGTCCTCACCTCTCTTTGCTTCACCGAGTGGGGTGAAGTCACCCAAGTCTTGGTCGTTGTCCCTCCCACCTGGGTGTTCACAGACCACAATCTCCCCGTGTGAGGAGCTGATGGCTCTGTTAAACTGTCCTGGCAGATCTCAGGGCCTGGCTGGTCACAGCTGCCCAGCTAAGTGGAAGTTTGACACGTTGACAGCTAATAAACTTCACAACAAGGGGGGGGAAGGGGGGAAGCAGCTCCAAGCTCCAGTTTCTTGTCTGCTGGGAAGATCCCAGGAGGCTGAGCAGTGTTTTTGCGAGGCCACTGCAGTGTTTGTGTGGTTGAGATGCAGGACTTCAGCTTTCAGACTTCCACACACCCCAAGGTATGAGCTGTTCCAAGGTTAATCCCGGGATGAGCATAGCAGGGACAAGGCTGCCATGGATTTTGGGATGAACTGGGATTGCTCTGCCAAAGCCATGCCCAGCAAGGCCAACAGTGGAAATTCCCACTGATTTTTGTGCAGGGCAAAGCCTTGACTCATGTGGCCACACTAATTGTCCAGGACTGAAGGAATTCTTGCCCATTTGCAAGTTCCCATTTCCACCCTTTCAGAAAACAAGCTGGTGGATGCCAAGCATTCATGGAATTAAAAACTAAATCTAACAGCTAAATAATTCACTCAGTAATTTAATGGGAGCTTTGATTTTGATCTTGGATGTATTTTGGGTTTTTACACCAGTTTTTGCAATTATCTAACTGATGATGTCAAAGTTTTTATGTGGGAAAAAAACCCTTAAATGGGATTCTGTGATAATTTTGAAGCTTTTCTGCCTGGATTTTCTATAGAAGGGACTTTTTTTAGAACAACTCTTTTCTCATAAACAACTTGCCTTTGTTAGTAGAGTGTTTTTCAATGGGAAAATAGTTTCACCAGGAAATTTTTGACTTCTCAAATCAATGCTAAAGTCAGAAGAGCCACCAAGTACATCAGCCGTGGGTGTGGGGGGTTGAAACGAATCCTCCTCTTGGACAATCCCATTTGTGGATTTGTTTGCCCAAACCTGCTGCATTTTTAAGGCGAGTTTATCAGCAAACCTTAGAGCTTATTTCTGGTATTTTACCAGAAAGAAGTGGAAAGTAAACCCAAACAGTGCAGGTGGCCAGATTGTCCTCAGGTCAGCACCACAATCTCCAGTCACTCAGAAATTTCTTCACTCAAGTTGTTTTTCACAAAGATTCCTCGGGGCAGAGGTTCCCATGCAAAAACATCCCAGCTCCGTTTCTCCTGGTGCTACAATGAGCCAGCTGTGAGGAGTTCCAAAGTATTGCCTCAAAAAGCTTTCCCCAAAATCTACTGCAATTTTTGCCAAGAAAATAGCTGCTGGTTTTTGCTTCTCAGCCTGACCTGTGGATGATTTGGCTGGTGGGACCTGGGGCAGCTGGGTACGAGCATGTTTGTTATTCTGGTCTGGGCAGTGGGTGATTTCTGGGAATAAATCAGCACAAAGAGGTGGGTGCATTGTGATGCTGATTTTTGATATTAATCCCCAGGAAATTCCATGCACTGAGAAACCTTTATTTCAATAACAAAATTAAACCAGGCAGCAGGAGTCGCAAGCCAGTGCTTTATTGATCATTTTTATGATGGAGACCGTTGTGATTTCTGCCTGGGAGAAAATGGATGTTTCGTTTAATAAAAGGGCTCAGAGCAATTCTGCCTCTGAAATCTCGGTGCATTTCTAGGCTCCTCACATAATAAGTATTTTATGACACAGTTTCAAACTGTGGTAAACAAACAGCCATATTCTGGATCGTGCTGCAGAGGCTCAGATTTGCCAAATGAAGCACCAGAAAAGAAATTCTATTCAATTTTACTTGAAATTTTTCACAGGGCAATTCTGTTTTCAATGTGAAAAAGCTGAAAACCCCACTATTTACCAGCAGGACTCTGCAGTTCAGTATCCAGAAAATACGTGCATTTCTCAGGAATGTCTCAAATCTCTCTGTTGTGTGCTGGTGGGGACCTAAGAAATGTCTCCTAATTTGCAGAAATAGAGCAGTATCCCTGTAATTTACCTCACATTGCGGGGACATAGAGCAAGGAGACAGAAAAACCTTCTGGCTTTAACCACAGCCCACCAAATAATGTTACCCAGGCAAACACAGTTACGAGGCAAATGAAGTTTTAACCAATTTTAAAAGTGTTACTGTGCTGTTTTCCTAAATGGGAGAGAAGGGAACACCAAAATCTGAAACTAATCCAGTTTTCCTTGAAAAGGAACCAAATTTTTGGCCTTGAAAGTAGACCTGCTTTCAAAAAAAAAAAAAAAAAAAAAAAAAAAAAAAAAAAAAAAAAGACCTGAGTGGCGGCATATTTGGGTGACATTAAGGAACTTCAGCAGCTGTCACTGTGGTCAGAGCTCTGTTCTGCTCCTCGAGGAGGTGGTTTTTGGGGATGAAGGTGTTAAACCCCGGGATGATGATGGTGAGCAGCTCTCAGAGCATTAACCGGAGCCACGCAAAGCTGCCACAGCCTGATGCTGCTTGCCCGGTGTTTTGCTTCCCAAACCCTTTGAGATGCGTCCAAACTGGCTCTTCTGAGGCAATTCCCCCTCCCTCAGAGGTCAGCTGAGAATGTTTCCTTTCTTCCCGAGGCTCCGAGTGGTTCCCGTTCCTCGTGAGGAGGCCGCGATGAGGTTGTGACACGACAGCTGCCCCGTGGTTTTGGCAGCAGCCGGGGCGCTGTGCAGGGCTGGGGCTCTCCTTGGCAGGGCTGGGGCTCTCCTTGGCAGGGCTGGGGCTCTCCTTGGCAGGGCTGGCTTGGCACGCTGGTTTTGAGCACCCACGGCAGGAACAGCCGCTGGCACCGCGGCTGCCGCTCCGTGAGAACCGCGGGGCCGCCGCTCCGTGTGCCCAGGCACGTCCCGGGACGGTGCCAAGCACCCTCCCGCCCCCGGGAGAGGTCGGGCAGAGGGTATGGGCTGCTCCAGCCAGCTCAGAGAAGCAGCTCAGCACGGTAAATGATGGTTCCCCCCCGCGCTCCTGTCTCGTGATAGTCTTGCTGCAGAAGGATGTTTCTAATGAGAGAGGTGAAAGTAACCACTGCATACTTGCCTGGGTGAAAAAACTCCAAATTAGCCCTCAAAACACCCAATTATCACATAAAAATAAACAGGATCACATTGTAAAGTAAATTACCAGGTAACCAAACTGTACAGTAAATTATCAGATAAGCAAACTATGAAGTAATTTATCAGGTAACCAAACTGTAAAGTAATTTATCAGGCATCCAAACTGCAGTGGTAAGTCTTTCTCCACCTGAGCTTTGGAGGTGATCTCTTAAAATTGTGGCACCAGTATCTAAACAGAGCTTACAGAAAGGATGGAGAGGGGCTTCTCACAAGGTCCTGGAGGGACAGGACAAGGAGGAATGGTTCTAAACTAAAAGAGAGTGAATTTAGATGGGATATTCAGAAGGAATTCCTGGCTCTGAGGGTGGGCAGGCCCTGGCACAGGGTGCCCAGAGAAGCTGTGGCTGCCCCACCCCTGGAAGTGTCCAAGGCCAGGTTGGACGGGGCTTGGAGCAGCCTGGGCTGGTGGAAGGTGTCCCTGCCCATGGCAGGGGTGGAATGGGATGAACTTTAAGGTCCCTTCTGACCCAAACCCGTCTGGGATTCAACCTAAATGTTTCCTTAGAAAGGCATCAGGGCTTTTGGTCCTTGTAGAATTGTACCCTTGGAACCAGAAATGTCCCACTGGCAGAGGACATGGTCCCAGCTCTGGAAGCCTGAGGGCATCTTGCTGGAGAGAGCCAGCACTGTTTTATGAAGTGTATTATACTTTACTGGAGATGAAAATGATAAGACTAATCCTGGAGTCCTTCTGGCAAAGCATTTGTTGAGGTCAACGGGAATTAATAGAAACTTGCAGCATAATTTGACAGGAGCAGCTTGTTTTTTAAAGGTGGGGCGGGGAATCTGTAAACCAAACAGAGAAATCTGTGGCAGAAAGTGCTCCTTTGAACCTGCTGTGGGTGGAGGAATCCATTCAGATCAGTAAAACTCGATTTTTTTAGATAGAGTTGTGGATTTTTGTGTTGAGATGCAAACCTGGAAGTGACTTCTTTGATTGTTTGTCCTATTCTGGTTTTTGTGGTCTGCTTCGGGCCAAGAACTGCCAATCTCATGGTCACAAGTTGAGATGCCCTAAAGAGTGTGGGAATGATTTGATTTTCATCCAAAGGACAGAGGGCCCAGAGGCCAAAGCAATGAAGGAGCCCCCAGTCCCTGGATGAAGTGTCTGTGTGGAACTCTGCACACTCAGCTGCCCTAAATGGAAGGCAGTGAAGTTGCACTGATTTATGGCAGCAGAGTGTCTGTGCCATTGTATTAAAAACAAACAGGGCCTCCCAGAGGTTTTATGAGAAGAACCTTTATCACAAAATTTCCAGCCATGGCGGGGACCAAAATATTCCTGCGAGGCTTTGCCCAGACTCCTGTGCTGAGCCTCTGCTCCCACCCAGCCTGTGCCCAGTGAAGTGATCCAGTTGTCATGGCCAGCACGTGGCTCTCGTCCATCTTCAACCTCCCCAGACTCTTCCCTGGGACTCCAATTAAATATATTCCGTGTGGTCAACACCGGGAAGTATTTATAATAATCAGGAGGAGGGTTTTGCCGGGGTGTTTTAATCTTTGAGCCACTTCACGTGGAGCTTAAGCCATTTTGAAAAGCTTTTCTTTGGCAAAGCAAATCTTGATAGCGGGAATTGATGTGCTGCTGATTTGCTGCTAAAGCCCAGCCTATCTCGAGCCAAACAATAGCAGCAGGAAATCTACTCTCCAACATCTCCTTCACCTCGGTGAGGTGTGAACATCAAAGCCTCTTCCGAAATGTTTAAATGCAATTCTTAACACCATTAAGACTTGGCTGTCTGAGAAGGAAGTGTGCAAGTAAAAAAGCAGTTTATAAATACACTGCCTTGCAGCTGCTTTCTGCCAGCAGTGAACCCATCCTAATGTCTTTCAGCTTCCTCAAGTCCCATTCATCCCCAGACCTCGGGTTTATAAAGAGAAGTAAACCAGGTTTTATTTCAAATTTTATTTTATTTTAGCAGAATTTCCTCTGGCAACTGAAATCATCACTGATAGACAGGTTTGTGAAATGTGGGGCTGGAAAACATTTGCAAACAATCAGTATACAAAAGCTGTTTTCTTTCATGATAATATTTTTGTATTTGTAAATCTTATGAACTTCTGTTGCAATAAGTGGTAAAGCTGCATCACTGGGCAGGGTTGGGCTTGGAGCTCTGAATCCAGGAGTTCCAGCCTGGGCTTAGGGTGTCTCAGTGGGAAAGTGGACAGATCTATCCCATTTCTCCTGCTTCCCTGCCTGGAGTATGAAATCCATCAGTAGCTACGAAATGTTCACACTGAGATGATGGCTTTCAAGATGATGTTTGAGGAAGTGTTTGAAAGACTATTGCAAGAGTAAAGTAATCAATGTCACAATGAAATATTTCACCCATAGGAATGATTTCTTCAAAAAAAACCAAGTGGTTTGCCAAAAGGAAAATCCCATACCACAACCTGTTCACTGCAGTCCAGTAGGCTGTTATAAATAGCTCACACCTTCAGGAACTGGGAGATGCCAGGAGAAATATAGGCTAAATTCATTGGATAATCTCATTTGTGAGGAGTCATTTGTTCTGCTCCACTAACCTTGTTTAATATTTATTTTAACCATATCACCCACCCATGGCAGAGGCTCAGCACTGAACCCAAGTGTCTCAGGGCACAGCCTGGAAAATCTGGATCTTCTCATGAGCTTTTTTTTTGTTCTGTGAAGAATTATCTCAGTAGCCTCAGTGATGTTTGTACCTTTCTGATGTCTGTTTTTCACACCCCTCAGCACCTGGCAGAGGAAGCATCATCATCACTAAACTGTCGTCATGACCTACAGGACCCCATCTCATCATCACATCCCAGCCCTTTCCACCTGACCAAAAGGAATTTGGAGCAGTAAATACCCCTGGTCCCTCATCACTCTTGCAGTAGAGTTCTTCCCTAAAATCCTTCTGCATCAGCCTCCTGGGAAAGCCCTGACTTGCAGCATTTTCCACCAGGGTGGACAAGGGGATCTGCTCTGGTTCCAGGGAGAACCTGGAGGGGACCTGATCTGCAACCTGGCAAGGGACCTCCTGTGACTTTGGTGGAATTTTTTGGGGTGTGCTTAGGCCATAAATGGCCACATGGTTCCTGCAACCTCCTGGGCCTGTGAACACAAACATGTGTGGCATCTCTTCCATTCTGCTGAAGAGCAAAGGCCTGACTTGGCTTTTCCATCCCTGTTTCCATTTATGAGCTCATTCACCCCATCCATCTTTCTCCCACATCAAGTCCTGATTAGGCTGAGCAGGAACACAACAGGCTTTCTTTCCCACAGGAGGCTCTTTTTGACCTTCCTTTCCTCTCCTTGTCTGACAAATTGTGGGAGCTGACCCATATCTGGGCGGGATAATTCAGTCCAGCCCCATCCTGGCAGACAGCTGCCTCTGCAGCTTCTCTGCTGGTGGGGAACAAGTGGCTGGGACATCTCTGGCTGGCTCTTGGCAGGGCTGGGTGCAGGCACTGGGGTTAAATAAGAACCAGTTCTAACCTTTGCCCCAAAGCCAGCCTGGCTGGGAGGACAGGCCCTCCTGGAATCAGCTGGTTCTTCAGAGCAGACAGTGATGAATTGGAGAGGTTTTTTAGTCCTGGTGTTTCTCCCTCTCCCATCTGGGAAGGGAACAGGGAGGTGAGGGATTGAGGGATATTCAGGATCCTCGGAGCAGGATCTGAGCAAGGGGTGTGTGGCACAGGGAGGGACACTGGTCTTACCTGGGCCCTGGGCTTGACTAGAACATGAAGAATCTCCTTGGATATCTTCTCTCCAGTTATTTTCCATGAGGCATTCCTGTATCCGTCTGCTTCCCCTCAGCAATGCCAAGCCGTTTCTATAACTCATCTCCTGTGTACTTAATAATTTATTTGGAAGACAATTCACAGGGAAAAAACCCCCAAATGCCTTTAACAAGTACAAACTGTTGTTTCCAGTGGCCTGTATTGTATTTCTATACCCTTGGAAAGCAGCATATTTACACAGCACAGGGTCTCTGCTAGGAAATGACCACGAAAAACTTCCCTTTTTAAGAAAAAGCCGGTTTCTGCCATGGTGTTTTTTTCTGCTGGTGAATTCTTCACACAGCCCTTTTCCAAAGTGCTGCCTTGTCCCAGCATAAAACTCTAACCATGCAATCCAGCCCCAGCAGCCTCTAAAAAACATCCCCAGCAGCTTCAAAACTTCCTCCTCTTCCTCCTCTCCTCCCCACCAGCCTGATTTTAGCAGCCGTAGCCTTCACCCCGGGCTTACCATGGTGTAACAGGATCCTCTGGCAGGGGGAATCTTTAGTGCCTGATAAAACCTTAACTGTTGGGAAATGAAAGCAGGTTCCCTTTGAAGTGCACCTCGCATTACAGGGAGATGCTCCAGCCTCTGTATTTTAACTCCCAATAAAATGATTTATAAGCATAAAGGCCTGAGCCACCTTTGAGGCGGGGGAAGGGAAGGAGTTGCTAACGTCATTAGCTGGAAAGTATCTCCTTTTTTTTTTTTTTTTTTTTTTTTAGCTCTGGGTTATAAATAAGGGGCAGAATCAACCTGTTTGGGCCATGAAACGTCCCTCCCTCTGCACGGGAAGATAAATCCTCTCAGTTGCTTTGTGGAAGGTTTCGGTGTGTTTGGGGCTGGATTCTCCAGCCAGGCTCTGGGAGGAAACACTGCATTCCAACACGTGGTTTGGAATTTGCTCGGTGCAGGTGCATTTGCTGTTATTATCATTTATTGTCTGCTTTGCTGCCACGCTCCAGACAAGATGCTCCAAGATCTTGCCGTGCTGGGTCTGGTTCCTTTGGCACTGTCGAAGAGCCTCTATCTCCAGGGGCTGATTGTGGAAATGAACTGAAACAAAAGAAAATGAGGGGTTTATCCTCAATTTAGAGAGGCTAATCTGATGCATGGGGTGTGTAAGGACTAAAATTTGTTGAATACACTGACTTCAAATCAGAAAAGCAATAACTTTCCTGAAGTCACAGGAGTAGCATAATTAAGAGCTGAATTTCTTTGGTGATTGTCCACTCCCTTGGAATTTATCTTTCCTTTCTTCACAAGCCCATGTGGCTTGTAGACCAAAATGGCTCATACATAGGACTTTTTTGTTGACTTTACCTGGTTGTAGAAGGATCCAGAGTATCTTTTTATCTCCCTTAAAATGTAGAGGAACCATTCCCCTGTACTGGATGTGGAGGATCAGGACTGGAGGAGCCACCACACACACGAGTACATTTTAATGCTGAACAAAACATCCCCAGCAGCTTCAAAACCTCCTCCTCTTCCTCATCTTCTCCCCACCAGGCTGGTTTTAGCAGCCTTAGCCTTCACCCCAGGCTTACCCTGGTGTCACAGGATCCTCAGGCAGGGGGAATCTTTGGTGGCTGATGTTGAGTGCACAAGTGTGTGTTGGTGCCCAGACAACAACAACCTCACAGGGGGTAACAGAAGACAACACAAACCTTTGCCACGTTGTGTTTTGCTCATACCTTGCCCAAATCAACTGACAGGCAGGGCAGGGAGTCCTCGTGGGGATGGTGTAGGAGAAACGTGTCCCGTCCTAGGCTTCTTCGGAAGATCTAATCCTGGGTGGATCTGCCAACATCTGGCTCTTGCTCAGGAAAAAAAAGAACTTTCCTACACTTTGTGATGTCAGAAAACTGTCAGAAATCAGGAAAGTGTGATGTCAGGAAAGTGTCAGAAAGAGCTTTTGCACTCTTGGAATTCCATTTCTCTTTCCCTCTCAGTTCCTGGATTCACATCTTGGTTGTGTTCTCCTTTCAGGTATGTGAATTTTATGTGCTGTTCTCAGCACTGATATCTTTATCTTATTTGGAGTGGAAGCTCTTCCAGCCCAGGTCTAGGCCTTTTTCTCTGAAAAGAGTAAGTTTATTTATGTCCCTATGTTCACCTACCAGAAATATTCAATTTTCATGTCTTTATCTGTCAAAGTGGAAGCAAGTTATAGGAGAGGAGGAGACAATCCATCTCCCTAATTCACAATTGGATTGGCACACACATGTCTGTTGAGAAAAGGATGGGACCATCCTCTTGGCACGACCAGGGCTAACAAAAGGTTATTTATTCATTTCTGTTGCTCACTGCTCACAGAAGCTGTGCCACAGATTGGGCTGGACAAAGGACTTGTAAAGTGCTGCAGACCTCAGAATTCATTCATTTCTCCCTCCTTAACTCTGTCCTAGATTTTTTTTCTTAGTGACTTTGGGTGCCAGAAATGGCCCCAGGGATTGTGACCTGCCTGGACTCTGCTGGTCAATGCAGATCGGATGTGAGCTGACCCATTTCTGTCACGCTTTTGGAGGGTGCTGGGAGGTTGTGCTGCTTCAGCCAGCAGAGCAGTGCAGTAGGAACAGGTCTGTAAGAAGAGGGTCTCAGAGCCAAGGACCTGACATCAGCACTGTAAACACTTCAGGGGCTTAATTTAGACCAACTCTTCAAAGAAAACTGGGCTTTTGTTGTTTTCATTGTATATGGATGTAAATAACAGCGTGAAATTAAGGGCTGCCCAGGCCCAGGTCCTTCCTAAGCCATCATGATCACAGCTATCATTAGCAAGTTTTAATTAAACTGTTTCCACAGCATGGTAGTGGCCAAATAACATGTAGAAAGAGCAATAATAGGCTGTGAGCCAGGGAACCTCACAGAAATTAGTGTGTGAAGCTCAGTGTACACTTATTTTTGCAGCAGGCACCACTGCAGTGCATGTGGGCTGGAGGCCAGCACTCCATTAAATAAATTTGCCTTTTCCTGTAAGAAAAATGCGCAGGAACGAGTAACTATTTACTAGGATTTGACATAAAGACCGGGGAAAGGTGCCCATTTTGAGCTCTGGGTCATGTTTGATGTCCACACTACACAGGACTAAAATTCTGCAGTATCTGGGGAAGAGTTTTGGTTTGGCTCCCAAGATGTGGGCACAGTTTGGGCTGCAGTGCCTCAAACCCTTGTAACACCAGCTCCTGATCTGATGTTGAGCAGCTTGGAAGCCTGATGGAGGATTCCCCCCCCCCCCCCCCCCCGAATGCTTTACACTCTTGATTTTTGCTCCATTTTTTCTCCTTGCTGTGAAATTTAATCGTGTTTTCTAGCCCTTTAGGCCTCCCAAAGTCCAGCAGCTGCATTCTCATCTGGCTTGAAAGCTTATCCACATACTTCTGAACCCCAAACAGGGATGGGGCCCGAGAGCCTCTCTGTGTAAATGAAGCAAACCAAGCCCAAGAGACAGATTGAGAAGCCCTTTCCTCAGAAAGGGAGATTGCCCACGGTAAAACACATCGGGGCAGACAAATGCATTTAGAAAAATCTCCTCGGGAGTCTTACAGGTAAACTAGCCCTGTAGGAAACATAAGCCCAGCTTTGCACAGGCATTAAAACTGGGTTTATTTTAATGCACAGAGATTTAAATTGGCTGCAGAACAATTCTGGTGCTGCCACAAGCAGGGCATGTCTTAGCATACAGACAACAGTGATTTGCTGCAGCACAGAGGAGCTGAGCAAGCCCTGTATTCCCTCCGGTCTGGTTCTATCTCTTTAGCTTGTCTAACATTGAAACCATGATGCTAATCTGTCTATTTATCCCTCCTAACAGAGCAGCCGTGTTGCTATTATGGTCCTTAATCCCTCAGCATAATTCACATAGTTGTCAGATAACAAGGCAGAATGGCCAGGTGGTAGCAGTGCATCTATTTGGTGTGGACTCTCCCAGAATACACAAGTTAAATTATTCCTCTTCATCTCACCCTACAGCTCAGAGCACCCTCCTGATGCTCTCAGCAGCATCTTGAACCATTTTAAATGTATATGTTTACCCAGGAGACAGGGCAGGGGTTGTATTGTCATTTGGGAGAAAGGAAACTGAGGAATGGTGGTGAATATTAAAAAGATGTGAAGCCATTAGAGAGTGTCCAGGGAAGATGGGGAAGGGCCCTGAGGGGAAGGTGTGTGAGGACACTGAGGGCACTTGGTGTGTTCAGCTGGAAAAGGGGACTGAAGGGAGACCTCAGTGCAGTTCCAGCTGCCTGGGCAGGGGCAGAGGAGGGGCAGGACTGAGCTCTGCTCTGGGGGGAGCAGGGACAGCCCCCAGGGAATGGCTGGAGCTGTGTCAGGGCAGGCTCAGGGTGGATCTCAGGGAAAGGTTCTTCCCCCAGAGGGTGGTTGGCACTGAACAGGCTCCCCAGGGCAGTGGGCACAGCCCCAAGGCTGCCAGAGCTGCAGGAGGGTTTGGATGATCCTCTGGGGCACGGGGGGTGACTCTTGGGGATGGGCCTGTGCAGGGCTGAGGGTTGGACTGAGGATCCTTGTGGGGCCCTTCCAGCTCAGCATATTCTGGGATTCTGTGACATTCACAGAGCAGCAATTTGAACCTGTTTTTGGACAGAATGTGTTTCCATCAGACCTTGGGTGAGGTGGGACAGCAGCTCAGTGAGTCACAGGGGGTCTTTCCTCTCCCTCCCAGCAGCTGGAAGGACACTGAGAAATGGAGGCAAACACTCACAAATCCGAGTCAGGCAGCACCTTGAACCTGGTTTTGGCCAGTGCTGGGGGACGTTTCCACCAGATGCCGGCTGAGGTGGGGCAGCAGCTCGGAGGGAATCACGGGTGGCCTTTGCTCTCCCCTCCAGGTGTGGTTCAGCAACCGCAGGGCGAGATGGCGCAAGCAGGCGGGAGCGAACCAGCTGGCAGCCTTCAACCACCTGCTGCCCGGGGGATTCCCACCCACAGGAATGCCCACACTGCCCCCCTACCAGCTGCCAGACTCCACCTACCCGACAACCACCATCTCCCAAGGTGAGCACCCTCCGCCTGCGCTGCTTCTCTTCTCCTGCCCGAGTCCTGCCTTTCCAAGGCCAGGTTGGACGGGGCTTGGAGCAGCCTGGGACAGGGGAAGGTGTCCCTGCCCACAGCAGGGGATGGAACTGCATGAGCTTTGAGGGCCCTTCCTACCCAAACCATTCCACGATTCCACAGGGTCTGTCCCCATCTCCTGAGCCAGACTCAGCACAGGGCTGGTCCCTTGTCCTGCCAGGGACCTCTGAGCCACCTACCCCTCTCTAGGCCCACTCCTAAGCCAGGCTTTGTCACCTCCAGTCCCCTCCAGCTTTACAAAGCTGAGGATGGAGAGGCACAGGAGCAGTGATCCGGGCCGTGCCTGCCTTCCCACAGCTCCTCACCTGCATTAGGTGGCCCTGGCTCCTGTCCAAGCCAGGTTGCCCTCAGCATCCCCATCTGTGGGGCCACCTCCCTGTGCCTTTCTCATCCCCTTTGTCCTTGAGGGAAGTGTGTGTTTGGGGCCATTCCCATTCCAAGGCGTGGATCCTGCTCCTCCATGTGCCAACACACCCCAAGTCCTGCATCCTCCAGTGAGGATTAGTTCTGGGATTCTGGGATCTATCATCCCATTGCTCCTTGCCTTTGTCATTCATGACATCCCACGGAGTCTCTTGTAATACACAGGTGGTTTTCCTTTAGATGGGAAAACCAGGTTTTTCCTCAAGTCAGTGGAAACTCCTCAGTTTTCTCCTCTGTCTCACGATCCTTTCTGCTCTGTCGATGTGTCTCATGGCTGCAGCTCTGCTCAGCTTTGGAATGATGAGCACAGCACTGTGAACTGAGTGTCTTACAGGTGATCCCTCATTCTGGATAAAGCTCCACACTGGAGTTCAGTGGAAGGAGTATTTCCCATTTCAGCTGGCTTTGGCCTTTACAAAAGAATTTACAGCTTCTGTTCTAGGGAAAGTGAAATGAAAATTCAGATATTCCCCCCCCCCCAGCTTTGCAGGTTTTGTCCTGTCACGCGGTTTGTGGAACACGCTGTGTCCCACGAGCTGAGACCGGGATGGCCAAACCCACGGGCCCATTTCCCAGTGCCAGCTGGAACCCTCAGCCCTGCTGAGCCCTGCTGAGCCCTGCTGAGCCCTGCTGTCTCTCCACAGACGGGGGAAGCACCGTGCACAGGCCCCAGCCCCTGCCTCCCTCCACCATGCACCAGGGGGGCCTCGCAGCCGCCGCCGCCGACACCGGCTCAGCCTACGGAGCCCGGCACAGCTTCTCCAGCTACTCCGACAGCTTCATGAACGCTGCAGCCCCTGCCAACCACATGAACCCTGTCAGCAACGGCCTCTCTCCACAGGTATGTGACCTGCTGCCATCCTGCCTTTGGCTGACAGGACTTGGCTGCTTCAGATCCTCTGAGAGCAGGGCGAGCTTCAGGCTGTCACAGCGTGTTCTGCTTAACGAGGGGGTTATTGCTGCTGTCAGGAAGTCTTGGAGGCAGCCTAGTTAAAGCATTTGGCTAATTCCTTTATCAGCAGCATCACCCAGCACTGTTCTGCAGAGCATTTGTGTCCTCTTAGTTCCCACCTCCACATTAACACGCTGCAACCACAAACACCGGGACTCAGAGCATCAGTGTTTGTCTGCTCGACCCTCCAGAATATTCCACAGCCAAAAGTTCCAGGGCCCTCCAATTGTGGATTTTAATCTAATGACAGCACACTCGATGTTTTTAGTTACTGTAGAATGGGTGGCTGATTTGTGGGTGGCTGATATAGAGATTAGCCAAAGCTAGCTTGTCCAAGTCTGGTTGGATCATGGGAGTGCTGTGGATTTGAGCTTCCTCAAAACGGGGTGTAGGTCTGGGATTTAGTTTTGAGAAACTGATTATCGTGGAAACAATTCTGCTGATGCTTTCCACAAGGTCAGAATGAGAAGTGTAGGTAAGTTTTAAAGGAGGAAAGGCATTTCACACCCTCTGCTTGTGTAAAAAAGTGGAGTGTGTGTGTTTTAGGTTGACCAGGCAACAGTCACGGCCTCCCCTTGGAATATACCCTTGATTTTCACATCCCTGCCTGAGCCCGTGACCTGATGTGGGGTCTGTGCTCCAAACCTCAGCTCAGCCCCTCTCTGAAGTGCCTCTCCCAGCTTTGGCCTGACTGCTGCCCATCGGGTATGGAGCTTTAAGTGATGCATGTGACAGAAACGAGCCTCAGAGCAGACAGAGGATAAACCTCCACCATCAGTGAGCCCAGAGAGAGCCGAGCTCATGCTCATGTGTTGTGGGAGCAGAGTTCTCAGCTGAGTGGAGAAGGCAGGATGTTCACCACCTGAGAATCCATCCCCCTCTAACTCCACCCTGGGATAAGAATTCTAATTTCCTTTCACCTTATCAGACAGAACCTTTAACCTTCTTGTTGTTTTGCTTGCTGTAACCTGCTTTCCAAGTGCACATTGGCTTTTAAGGGGAACAAGGCACACACTGTACACTTGTATTCATGCTGGAGGGATACAAAAATCCCTTTTACTTTCACTCCCAGTCACTTGTGTAATGTGGACACCCATGAAGTGCACTACAACAGTGAGTGCCAGTAAGACTGTTTAGGACAGGAAATGCAAAATAATTTGAAACTACAAGGAGAAATTAGGTGGGCATCTGAAATGAAAAGACTACAACTGTTTAGAGGAGAGTCCAATAAACAGGGACATCAGAAAGGTTTATGGATCTTGAGGTCCAATAGCTTGTGATCTCTCAAGTGTGAAAACAAACACAGAGTGTCAGTGGAAAGAGGGAAATTTTGCAGCTTCTCAGAAATGGTATAAAGCCCCCCTTCTAGCTTTGAGTGGGAAAATGTAAAGGTGTGACTGGCATGAGGCAGAATATTGCCTCAAAGAGGGTAATTTGGGGGGGTGATAAGCAGGCATCTTTCTAACAAGGGATTTCTAATAGCACCAGGCCTGGGAGATGAGGATAGAGCCTGGAATTCAAAGGCAGGCTCCAGGTTAGACAGTCCAGGGCACATGATTAATTCAGATGATCACAAGTGTAATTTAGCACCTTAGAATAAGTTAGGGATGAGATCCACGTGATAGCACCAGACACAAGTCCAGCCTGCAATTTCCATTTCTGTAGCTTCATCATCTCCTTCCCAGTCCCGCTCAGAAATCAGAGGCTCATTGAAATGACCAAACCAAGGCTTTTTCTCTGCTTATCCCTATCCCAAATTACCCTGCCCCCAGGCTCAGGCTGGGGAAAGATAGAGTCCTGAGCCAATAAGCCCTTTGTATGGGAAAGAGAGGATCCATTATCTGGCAGTCCTGAAGAAAAGAGAGCTTTGCACCCCCAAGAAGGAGAGATTCCCATTTTCCTAATGCTTTTAATCATGTGAGGGCCAAGATATCAGCATATAAATTCTTCTATTCCTTTTGTGCATGGAAAGGCTAACCCAGGTTATTTCATGACTGCTTTATATTTACTTATCAAACCTTCCTGCCTTTCTAAGCCCTCTGCTGTTCCTAGTGGAAGGATACAGGAAATACTCCTAATGGGATGAATGAGAACTCCTAAAGTGTCCTGTTTTCTGTAGCAGGGTGGGTAAAAGTGTAGTGAAGTCTCTGTATGGGGTGTAATTGTGCTGAGCATAATTCAGCTCTTCCATGGCATTACAGGTAAAACCCATCACACCTCAACCCCCTCCTCCTCCTCTCTCTATCTGAAGGTGCTCTTTAGAGGGGTAAATACCAGCTAGAGAGAAAGAGGGAGTTCAGGAGACAGAAAAAAAGAAGTTGGGAACTGAAAATGATGGCAATTTGTCTGCACTGCAGACAGACAGTTCTCTGGTTTCAGCCCCCAGCAGCAGCAGGAGGGAGATCTCTTTGCAGTTTAGACAAGAGGTGGGGGCCAGCCTGGCCCAGAGCTCCCAGCATTTGCTGCCTCTCAGAAAACGATCCTGTTACCCCAGGATTGGGTGTCCCGGCCAGAATCCTCCAGACCCAGTGCTGGCTGCTGGAATTCGAGAGGAGGGGCGTGGCATTCCCATCCCCTCAACAGAGAGCAGAGGATTCCGTGTGGCCATAGCGGGCTGGGACCCCCCTGAGACCCCCCTCTCACCCTCCTCAGTCCTCCCCCTCGGACAGGCAGAGAGACCCAAACTTCACGTGGGAAATAGCCACGTTTCGTGCTTGTTTTCCAGCCTGTAGAGCACAAAGCCTTGGGCCTGCCCAGCTCAGCTGCTGCAGCCCCAGAGCTTTCCCCAGGCAGCTTCCCTGGTGTTCTGTCTCTTTTCCAGACCTGAGAGGTCAGCTGAGAATTTTTGTCTTCAGCTCCTTCATCCCATTATGACGTTTTTGTGACACTTCAGACAAAACCACTGACTTGGTTGTGCAAAGGACAGTCCCACGTGATTGAAGCACTACCTGCAGTGAAGTCTCATATCCTGCTCCTTCCTAGACCTTAGTGAGAGCCCAGGGTAACCCGAGCAGTGATTTGTGCTGGTCCCGTGCTGGGAGAGCCTTTGTAAGAGAGAGATTTTGCCTGTTTGGGAAAGGGCACCTCCCAGGCTGACCAGCTGCAGCCACATGAGTCACTCCTAGCTGTCAGGATGCACTGGTGCTCACAAATTATCAGAAAGGAGCTCAGGGGAGCAGAGTCTCCCCTGCCCACAGAGGTTGGTGGGGTGGCAGCAGCTGCCCCAGGTTCAGCTGGGCTGACTCAGTGGCTCAGAGCTGCCTTGGGCTGGCATTAAAGCCTGGGCCAAAATTTAGTGCAGATACAGAGACACAAAGCAACGTTAAATATGATGAGTAACTTAGTCATGCAGAGTGTGATTTCTGGCCCTGGAGCTTCTGTCTCCTCATTTCTCACAGGAGTGGGTTGTAAACCAAGGTTGGGTATGGGTGGGATTCCACAAACACACTGTAATTATTTCCAACTCGTTTTCCATCCCACAGAGGACTCATTTCCCCTTTATTTGAGAATACCCATCCACCTCAACAAGAACAAGGCCGAGCACCAAGAATTCCTTAGCCAGGTCATTCCTCACACACGCAGCGAGAACAAACTCTGCATCCATCTGTTTGGAAGTTCTGCCCTGTGCTGGCCCAGAATTGCCCCTCACTGAGCTGGGATAAGGCTTGTGACAAATAGCTCAATATCCTGATAAATCATAGAATCATCTCATGGAACATTTTGGGTTGGGAGGGACCTTACAGACCATCCCATTCCACCCCCTGCCATGGGCAGGGACACCTTCCACTAGCCCAGGTTGCTCCAAGCCCTGTCCAAGCTGGCCTTAAATCCAGTCCAATTCTGTCCTGAGCAGCACCAAGAACTGTGAGTGCTTCAGTGGGGGCTGAGGTGGGAGAAAATTCAGTGAATTAAACTTTATATTGCAAGACAAAAGTGGAGCTACATTGGCTGTTCCTCTGCCATTTGGGATGGTGGGAGATCCCCTGGGGCGCTTTTCAAACAGCTAAGAAACAGGGTCAGGCTGTATTTTGTGCTACTTTCATCTTCAGCCTCTTCCACCACATCTCTTCTGCCTTTTGAAATGTCTTCCTGGTTTTTTTAGGAGGGTTTTGTCCATTGCTTCACTTCCTAAAACTTCCACTGCCCTGTCAGATCCAGGCCTGTATCTTACCTATGTCTGACTGTTCCCTGTAGCAGTTTGGGGTCCTGCAAGGGGTCATTCAAAACCCAAAGGTCATCAGTTGGTTGCAGGTGGCCCCTGTGGAGCTGAGGAACACATCGAGATGCAGTTCAGAGTCAGGCATTTCGTGTACTTCCGTAACATGTTATTTCTGAGACCTTTGAATCTTTTAGCAAAACCACAGGATCACCCAGAGATTAAGACGATTCCAGGAATACAAAGAGCCAAGAGAAACTTGTTCACCATCTCGTAGTTGTTGCTTTAATTTTCTCAGGGCTTTCAGTGGTGGTTTTCATTCCCAGTGGAACGGCAGATCTGGGGGTTGGAGTCATATTTACAGTTTCTGGTTTATCCCTGAGTTTTGAGGGTGTTCCTGGAGGGACACTCAAGACACAGCTCAGGCTCTGCCCACAAATTTCTGCACTAAACTCAGGGAACCTTCTTAGTGTGCACAGTTTGTTTTCCCTGACATCATCCCATGGCTCCATTCCCTTCCACCATCCAGGGCAATGCTTCCTCAGCCTCATCGGGGTGGGATTAGAGATCATCTGAATCCCTGTCAGGAGCTCACTGGTCCTGGCAGAAGAACGAGAAGAGCCAGCTGAGCCCTTTTTTGGGGTGGAAAACCTGGCAGTTGGGAAGGACATGATGCTGCTGGCGAGAGGGGAGCAGGAATTGTGGTGTCTGGCTCTGGAGAGACAGCTCTCCTTGCCTCCTTCCCTCGGTGACACGGATCCCTTCTGTCTGGTGCCTTTTTTTTTTTTTTTTTTCCCTTTTTTTTTTTTGTCGGAGACACTGTGCTTATAATAAGCATTCAAAATGAGTCTTGCTGGGCCAGGAGAAGGGGAGGGGAAGAAAGAAAGGGAGGAGAGGATGAGATTTGGGGGGGAGGGGGAAAGGGAGGAGGGGGTTTAAATAGCAAAGAATTAGAAAAAAAAAATCTGATGCAAATCACTAGTAGAGAGAAAATTATGTGCAATTACCCAAGCGATACTGGGCAGCCGTGCCCACCCCAACCAACAAGATCTCATTAACAAGCAGAAAATAAGATTGAAATGGTGTGTAAAAGAGCTGAAAAATGAATTTGAATGCTGCATTTGTCCACAATTACCCCCTCGTTCACACATATTTTATTGCAATTTTTTTATTATTCTTAATCTTTCCATCCCTCAAAGCAGATTGGGAACATCCTGGCATTACAGTTGCTGAGGGAGGAAGCATTAAGGATTCCCCGTTTCCCTGAAAGGAGACCCTTCTCTCGCTCGAATTTTCAAGGGTTGGGTTTGGGCGGATAAGGATTCATTTCTCTGGCTTATCTTAGTGTAGGAACATGTTCTTCTAATATTCTTTAACCTCTGAGGCTCTTGGGTGCCACCCCACATGAGGGTTTTTCTCTAACCTTGCCTCCTGGGTTCTTCTGCCTCCCTTTTCCATCGCTCCTTCCCTCCAGTTTTTTTTCCACGTGGTCCCTGCTCTTTTCCCCCACGCTGCCTCCTCCACATTCCTCCACATTGCCCTGCATCCCCATCTCCCCAGAGGGCTGTGATTCCCTCAAACAATGTGTGTGCCCTTCAGAAAGTGGCTGCTGGCCCTTTTCTGATTGTCCCTCCCTCCCTGTTCCTTTCTGTCTTCAGCCTCCCCACGACCTTGGGGCAGGATTTTTTGGGAAGGAGGTGAAGATATCCTAAAATCCACGTCTTTTTTTTTGGCCAGGGGGGTGGAAAGGTGACATGGGAGCTCCAGGTTCCTCCCTGGGAGAAGTTGGCTCTGCTGAGACTGCATTGGCATTTTTCCCTCGCTTGGTGTCAAATGCAGCTCCATCTCCCTAAACTTTTAACCTGCGTGTCCCAGCAAAGCTGCTCGTTTTTCCACAAAAGTTTCTTTCCTTTTTTTTTTTCTTTTTACATTTGACCAAACAAAGCCCATCTGCTCTTGTCAATTAGGTGCCGCTGCTCCCGGCAATGGCAAAAGGGGAGAACGGAACATTTTTCTCGTGTGAAAATGAATACGTATTTATTTGCCTGATTCCTGATGACTCTGTTTCTGAGTAGGGTGGGAAGGGGGAAATTCGTATCTGAGGGGCCACTTTCTGTAAGTCTTGAGGTTTTGTGACTGGTTTGGATGCTCTGATCACACTGAAAACCGATTGGAAACAAATCAGTCATCATCTCATTGCCTTAACTCGGATGCCCTGACTGTGTTTATTCCTGTGTGATTTCCTCTCCACGTGTTTGGTTATGAAAATACGAAAATATTAGGAACACTGAGGGTTTTCAGAGCAAACAGTTGATTCCTGAGCCTTAGGAGCTTTGGCAGTCCCTTCGGTGGGTCCAGGATCAGCCCCTGTGGCACTGCACCTTTTGTAAACTCAAATATCAGCAACAGAAAAATTGGGGAGAAAGGGAAGGAATAAGGAGAAAATAGGAGAAGAAATACAGGGGAAATCCTGAGGAGAATGACATGATGACAGCAGGAAGAAGAAATGTAGAGAGGTGTGAAAGTGCCTGATAAGCCCCCAGATGTTGGAGCAGGGAGCAGGTTCTTAAGGCGCCCAGGGCTGAGACATGGAAATCTGTCCCCACAAATCTTTAAATATTCCTTCCCACCCAGACCCCACTCACGGGGTGGAGGGAGCAAAGCCCACGCGGTGGAACAGGCATCACAGAGGCTGGAATTCCTGCTGAAATCCGGACAGGACTGGTGGGGCTTTCAGCTCAGACAACTCTCCTCTGGGTTCTATCTCCTTCCCACCCCGGGGAGGGTAAGAGGGACTTGGCCGGGAGACACAGACTCGGAGAATTCAAATGCAGGATTTGCCCTGCTTTCTGATTAATGAGGGAACTCGAGACAAGGCAGGCAGGGCAGATAGAGAAAATGAGAGATTAGCAATTAATGCAGCATCCAGCCTGGTGCCGGGCACTGCCGAGCGACCTCTGGCACGCAGAGCCGAGCGTTCCTCCGCCTGGCTCCGGGAGCTGCAATATCCCAGGGACCGGGGAGCTGCTGCGGAGCCGCCAGAGGAATCGAGGGAGCGCAGCGGGGAAAGGCAGCCCTGGAATGAGGGAAGCGAGATAGAGGGGAAGCTTAAAAGGCAGGAATGCAATAAAAGGAATAATTAGGATTCAGAGGCGGGAGCACGTGCGCGCAAGGGCAGCGCTGTCCTGCGTGCACATTCCCTGCGTGCGCACCGGTGTGTGCCCCTGCCTTGGGTGTGCCTATTAAAATCTGGGAACGGGGTGACAGCTGTGCTCCAGCTGTGCCCTGCCTGGGAAAAACCATCTAGGGTAGGAAAAAGCCACAGCAATATTTTGCAGTGGAGCAGGCCCTAACCCCGACGTGCCCCCTTCGTGTTTTTTCCACAAAGAGGGGTTGTGGGAAGTGCCTCAGCCCCAGTGGGTGCGACAGAACAGCAGGAACTTCAAGCTGGGAGAGGAGGTGGGACAGTGTGTTGCAGGTGTATGAGGGTGCGTTGGTCTCCTGGAGAGCTTCCAGCCTTCCCCAGCTCAGGAATCAGCACCCAGGGAAGATGGACACGGGACTGTGTGTTGTTCATGTTAGGGGGACGTGCCGGGACCACCAGCTTTCCCAGAGCTGCTGGATGCATTTTGAAAGGGGTCATTATTCAGCAGGGTTTGTTTGCTGTTTGCTTCACCATCCCTGTGTGCTAACAATGAAGGAAACCCACATTTCCTCCCAGGCCAAAGCCAGCCAGCTGCTGGGATCACTGATGGATGGGGTGCAGCATCTTGCGGGAAAGGTTACAAGCGGGATGTTGGGGCTGACGGGGAGGACTTTAGGGGCTGAATCCACCTCTGGAGCATCTGAAGAGCTGTGCAGTCCTGAAGCATCAGGAGAGGTTTATGAGGGAGATGTATCCCAAAAGGATGCTGTGCTGGGCTTTGGTGTGCGGTGGAGGAGGGTTTGGTGTTGTGCCAGCTTGCAGAGCGCTTGTCCCGCAGAGTCTCTTGGTGCACTGGATGTGGAGGGGAAGCAGTGTATGGCTGTGCAATATGAGCTTTAGGAATTTGGGGTTACAGGGCTAAGCAGAGGCTTTTGTAGAGTGCAGGGAGAGTGGGAAGAGCAAAGGAGAGGACACAGAGCTGGGTGGGCAACGGATAAATAAGGGGGGGTTCTCAGGTTGTTGGGCCTGCGCCACACTGGGGGTTCCAGGTCCTGGATGTGAGGGAAGATGTTTGGGTGCTGGAGGCCTGCAGGATGCTGCTCTTGCCTCTGTCAGACAGGCGTGCACAGGATCAATTTACAGCGGGGGCTGGAGATCACAAATCCCAGCAGGGTCTGCAAGGGGGGAGCAGTAAATTGATCAAAGGTGCGGAGGGTCTTAGCTCGCCGCAGTAAGCTGGAGTCAGCCCTTAAGCCTATCCAGTTTGGAGATGAGGGGGATCTTATTTCAGGGAATAAGTACCTGAAAGGCAGTCACGAGCCATGTAGGGGAAAGGGTGGGGTGTGCTGGCCAAGCAGATAGAGGGAAATCACAGGGGCTGTTTGCAGGATGGAAGGGAAAGAGGCAGAACTGACATGAAGGGGTTGTTTTGGGCTTGTCCTGAGAAATCACAAGGATTGGCTTGTGAGATTGTAGAGAAAGAGGTAAAACTGACACCAAGTGGGTTAATTTGGTGTTGTTTTGAGGTAGGAATTCACCCACCAAGCCAGTGCAGAGCTAAATCAGGGATGTCCATCTGGCCCACGTGAGTGGCAGCTCTCACCACGGCTGGCTCAGCGCAAAGCTTGGGACCTACCAACATGTGGGGCCAAGCCTGAGCTGAGGCAGCTCTGTGGTTAGTCTGGAGAAAATATGTGTGCTGCTGCATGTCCTACACCTCCTTCCCACTGCCCTTTTTGGAGGGACACTACCGTGGGGACGCTCCCAGCAGGGAATGTGGGAGAGGGAAAGCAGAGGCTGCTGCTGCTTCTTTCCCCCGAGATCCAGAGTGGCAGAGAGAGCTCCTCGCAGCCTCCTCTCCCTCTGCATCTCTCCCAGCTTTTCTTCTCCCTCTCCCTTCCCTTCTTCCTCCCTCTCCTCTCTCCTTCCATTTGATGTGGAGGAGAGCTGTCTGCCACTCGTGCGTCTGTACCGAGAAGGGATCAGAAGTTTCAGCGAGCGCTCGGCGCCTCTCCTTTGATCCATGTCCTGAGGCCTGCTTGACAGCGAAAAAAAGCATGGAGACAAAACGACTCAGTCAAAGTGATTCCTGACAACTGTCTCCATGAGATAAGGAAGCTCTCTGTGTCTTGGTTTTTTTTTTTTTTTTTTTAATACCGCCTCTCCGTTTCCATAAGAAGTGGAGTCACTTTAAACCAGAGGAGCCAGCCAACAGCTTGGCTGCACAGAGAACTGCTCTGCCTGAGCTTTATCATGTTTCCTGTCTCCCTTTCCATTCCTTCCCCCCTCCTTTTATTTTTTTTCCATAAAAGCCCTCTTTTTCCCGTTTTTCTTCCCCTCCTTTCCACATGCTGTGTTACCCTGCTGCCTCACCCCGATGCTGCCTCTAATTATGCAGCTCCAGAGAAAGCCCAGTGCGTTTGCAGGTGGCCAGGACATTATTCCACTCAATCCCAACCACAGGGAAATGCCTGCCTTTCCTGCAAGGGGCTGGGGGGGAGAGAGAAAGCCCTGTACATTATCTGACAATAACCAATCCTTTTAGGAATCGGAGGCAGCCTCATTAACAGACAGGCATTATGCACCACTGGCCACTTAAGTGGTCCTTGGAGCTGTTCCCCTGCTGCTGAGCCCCAGATTTTTTTTATTATTGTTTTATTTCTCTTCTCTGGTTCATGTCACATAGGGAAGTGTCTCCCCCTTTTCCTTCTGGCCTCTGGGTTGTTTGCAGGAATGAGTTTGCAAGGGCTCAGTGACATTAATCCTCACTGGAGGATGCAGGACTTGGGGTGTGTTGGCACATGGAGGAGCAGGATCCACACCTTGGAATGGGAATGGCCCCAAACACACACTTCCCTCAAGGACAAAGGGGATGAGAAAGGCACAGGGAGGTGGCCCCACAGATGGGGATGCTGAGGGCAACCTGGCTTGGACAGGAGCCAGGGCCACCTAATGCAGGTGAGGAGCTGTGGGAAGGCAGGCACGGCCCGGATCACTGCTCCTGTGCCTCTCCATCCTCAGCTTTGTAAAGCTGGAGGGGACTGGAGGTGACAAAGCCTGGCTTAGGAGTGGGCCTAGAGAGGGGTAGGTGGCTCAGAGGTCCCTGGCAGGACAAGGGACCAGCCCTGTGCTGAGTCTGGCTCAGGAGATGGGGACAGACCCTGTGGAATCGTGGAATGGTTTGGGTAGGAAGGGCCCTCAAAGCTCATGCAGTTCCATCCCCTGCCGTGGGCAGGGACACCTTCCCCTGTCCCAGGCTGCTCCAAGCCCCGTCCAACCTGGCCTTGGACACTTCAGGGACCAGAGTTCATCCCAGCGACACAAGACCCTCTTTGCCAGGGAGTTCCCCTTCCCCTCGCTCGCCATAATTAGGGTATTGTTGTGGGTTTGCTCCCAAGTCAAACTCCATTAGCATTCAGGATGGGGGGTGGAGGGGAGTGAGGGGGACACACGGAGGGGGAGATTCCCTTCCCCCCAGAACTGCGCTGTGCCGCGCTGATAAACAGTAAATATCGGGGAACAGGATTTCCACATTATCTGAGCGCGGCAGAAAATCAAAATTTCAGTCTAAATCCGAGGAGACGAGGCTCATAAGCTCCTCCAGCTGATACAGAGCCGAGCCCAGCCAGCAAGGCTCAGGAGGCACAAAATAACATTTTTTGTTCAAAAAAAAAGAAAAAAAAAAAGAAAAAAAAAAAAAAGAAGGAGAAGAAGAAAAGAGAAGAAAGCAAAAAGAATGAACGAGAGGGGAAAGGCAAGAAATCTTTGGGGGCTGACTGCAGGAAGGGAGGAAGAAGAGGTGGTGCAAAGCAGAGCATTGTCTGCTGTTGCAGACCTTTTCTGATGAAGAAATAAATACCCGGGGGTGCTGAGGAGGGGGTTTGGCCACCGCCCATCCAATGAACTTCCCAATTGACGTCTCCAGCTCCGCGAGTGGTGCTTGGGGATCGACCTGTAGGACACCAACAGCTGCTGGAGACTGATGGCAAACCTTTAATTAGCGATTAGAGTGCGCAGCTGAGCACAAATCCAGCCCCGAATTAGGAGCCACATGGGGTCCTGCCGACCCTAAAAGCCGACCCTGGATTCAGCAGCTCTGTCAGGAGCAGGGCCCCACCAGCTCTAATGAAGCTCAGGCCACTCGTGCTGCTGGAAGCACCTCCGTGCCCTGCCCTGGCCTGGCACACAGGACAGGAGCCACCCCAGCTGTGCCCCAGCTCCTGCTGTGGGACTCTGTGCTGCAGAGAGGAGAGGATGCCAAGGATACCTGAAAGAGCTTCTCCAGGGGGTACAGGGCTCCCTAAAAACAAGCAGCAGTGGTGAGAGCAGGTCAGCACTGCAGGAGAGCTGGGCTGGAGGTGCTCACTGGGTCTGCAGGAAAAGGCACGTGGTTCTGCCTCTTGGGAAGGAATTTGCTCCATCCCAGTTCGTGGTGTGGTTTCAGAGTGCTTTCTGCTCTCCCAAGGACCAAGGTGGCTCCAGTGCCAGATGGAACAGGTATTCCTAGAGCACCCAGCTCAGCTGCTTGCTGTGTCCCAGACATCTCTGCATCCTTGGCTGCATCCATGCTCTGTTGCCTGATCTTCCCTGTACATGAGACTCCATAAAAGCATTGCTTGCTGCAGAATCTGTAGCTCCAAGTTTTTAGCCCAAGGGAATGTGGCTCAGAGGCTTTGAGCTATCCCTGAGGCTTTCAGTCATCTCTGCTTGGAGAAATGAAGAAAAATAAGCAGGGACTAAGTCCTGAAATATTTTCTTGGTTTCTGCAGCAGCCACTTCCTCTTCCTGCCCCATCACTGGGCTCAATATAACCCAGAAAGCAAAGAAATTCCTCACTCTGAGCTGTCTCCTCAGATCTCAGCCCAGCTCCCAGGAATGTCCAGTCCCCTTTCCTTACCTCATTTCTACACCCAGCTAGGAAGTGGCATTTTAGGGTCTGTGTTCTAGTTAGAGCAGGTTTCTGGTGTAAACTCTGTCCATCCATACAGACCCAGGGGCCATTGGTGGAACTGAACCCAGGATTTTGGTTTCTCCCAGGCAAGACTTAAAGTAGCTTCAGTGCTTGAGTGAGTTCTGCTGCCAGGGAAAGGAGGGGGTTTATTTAGGATGAGGAGGAGACAGAGGTACCAGATGCCTTTGGAAACAACAAACTGGCAACCCGACTTCCACTCGTTGCACTGTTCACCCAGAGCTTGTCCTGCACTGTTTTCTCTTCTCATCAGTACTGGGGCAGTTGGAGAGGGCTGGTTTTCCTGAGGGATTTGTACTTTCCCTTCTCTTACACAGAAACCCTAAAAGTGAAAATCTGAAAGTCAGACCAGAGAGGAATCTCTCTGGTCACATCAGGTGGGTCTGAGGTCAATGCTGCCACAGTGCCTGAGCTGTTTTACATCAGCTTAGAACCTGTCCGTGCATTTTAAAGAGAAAGTGCCCCACATCTCTTTAAAAATGAAGGTCTTTATCCCATTCTTTAAGACTGGAGTTTGAAATCCCTGGGCATTCATGCAGGGCCCTGTTCTGCTGCTGAGCAGAGTTAGCATTGCCTTGGGTTCCACTGTTTGAACAGCATCAGCACAGAGTTTTGGCCTCCCTTAAAGAAAAAAGTCTGGTTAAACACTGAATCATGTGCTGGACTCTGATCAGCACACCCAGATGTATCAAACACAGCCACCCAACACAAACCCCACCAGGGGATTTACAGAGAGTCATGGGGTGGTTTTGACTCTGAATGTCTCCAGTGGCTTTTTCTATCCAGCCTTTTACTGAGCCTCAGGCAGCTCTTGCCCTGTTGGCCAACCCTCTGAGTGCCCTGTCTTTTCCCATCACACCCATGTGGCTACACCAGCTCCCCAGCCACGTCCTCCCAGCCATGCCACAAGATTTCCAGTCTCTCCATCCATCCCACCATCCACAGCCTCTTCCTCCTTCCCACCCCTCCCAGCCCAGCTCCCGTGTCTCTCCTTGCCTGCTCCCCTGGCTTTATCCCTCCCCGGCTCCCGGAGCTGCCAGAGCTTTCTCAAACCACCACGAGCCGCAGGTTTGTCTGGAGGGCGAGAGGTCAAGCACCAGCAAGTGTTTCTGTTTAGTTCCAGATACCAGCCTGACAGGTGGGTGCCTCTTGATTAATTCCCAGCTCCCCTAAATGCTCCTGCCTCCATGTGCCGTGGTCCTGTTCAAGTGTAGGCAGAGTTAGGTGGGAAAACGGGAGAATGTTGGAATGTGTCTCCATCCAGGCTCTTCCAATGGGATTATGGCCTGGAGCAGTTACAGATCTTCACCTCCAGCACTTGGTGTGCTGACAGTACTTCCAAGTAAGATATTTGACCAGAAAGTACAGCCAGAAGCCTTCAAAGCTCCCAGTTCTCCCAGCTTGGCTGCTGTGGTGCTGTTCTGGACTAACAGTGTCTTCTTGCTAATCTACAGCGATACAAATGTCCAGCTGAGGTTGGTATGGTCCAGGAAAATGAGGATTTGGGATCAAGGGAGCCTCCTCACCCTCTAAGGTGGGCTCTGAAGAGGTTTGTGAGCTGTGTGGTGCAAGGTCTGCTTGCTGTGAAGGGCATCATTGTGTTGGTTCCTCACCACTGAGAGCTGTGGTGGCAGATTTTGGTAGCCCTGGAGGCAGCACAGTCACACGTGGGGGTTCTCCCTTTCAGCCTGTTGTCATTTAGAGTTACAAAAGAGAGAATATCACCCAAATCCATTCCTCTTGCCTAACCCACTTCCACGGGGGCTCAGTCACACCTGCTGTGTGTGGTGAGCACAGACAGACCTTCAGACCTCAGAAAACGGAATCACCCTCTGTTGATGCCACAGACCGTGGAGATTTGTTGGGTCTTTATTGGAACAAGTCTTTTGTTAGAGGCCAAGCCTCAGGAGTTCTCTGGCTCCCTTTCTCATTCCCTTTTTCCATGTGTTGGTTCCTAAGTGTCCAGAAATCCCAGGAATCTCACCAGAACACCTCTGCACGTTTCTGGGAGAAATTCCCAAGGTTTGTGTAGCTGAGTGAATTTCAGAGAGGAGGTAAATCCCATTTACCCAGTTAATGCTCTGCAAGGTCCTGTGGAAGGTTTCAGTGGAAGAGTCAAGAGAGGGAAGGAATGTGGTTTAGTGACTCAGGTGATTCCTGTCCCCTGCTCCCAACTTGGCTGCCCGGCCCTGGAAAACTGGGGTTTTTCCCCACCTGTGTATCAGGGATGGATCCACCAGGCAGGAATGTGGAGAGACCAAAATCACAGAGGGCTCCAAAACACACTGAGGAGCAGGGAAGGCCAAATCCAGAATCCTGGAGGTGCTACAACCCTCATGAGCAGCAAAACATCCAGCAGTGCTGAGGCCCTGCAGAAGCAGCCAATGCCTGAACACTATTTTTTTTTTTTTTTAGTGTAAAAAAAACCCCCAAACCAACCCAACTTATTAAAATTTTGCCTGGCTGCATCTCCTGCTTATTCAAATACTGCCAATTTCCGTGGATCTCATATCAGCTCCCAGCATCTCCCAGCCTCTATGCTTGGGTTATATGGGAAGAGAGAGAGAGAGGGGGAAAAACTGCAAGCAAAATAAAAGCCACTATCTGACAGAATCTCTCCTGGGGATCTCAGTTATTAAAAAAAAAAAAAAAATCATTTTTCTCTTCACTGGTGTTTGTTAAATGTGCAGGAGCCATAGGCAAATTTTTGCTAATTTTGTGCATGCTTTTATCATACTGGTGATTCACTGGCAGCTTTATCCTCTGATAAGTGGATTAGTTGTTGAGCTAAACAAAAAGGTGTTTGACAACCAGGAAGCTCTAAAGAACATATTTGTTTTCCAAATAATGGAGCTGTGTTTGTTGCTCAGTGCAGTGTGGGGTGTTGTTCTGAATTTCATTAGCCCAAAGGGAAGGCCTCAAAGCTTTTCTCCCTTGCAGAAGGCTGTGGTGCAGTAAGAGCCACCTCCCTCCTCTCAGTGGCAGGTTGGTTTGATTTTATTTGCTTTGGTTCAGTGGTTTGGCCCTGCAGTGATGCTGATGAGGGAGTGGTTAAGGAGTGGTTGTGTTGCATGGCATTTTTTGGCGGTGGGGCTGGGCACACACCGGATTTATTTGGGAATAAACATCACAGCCCTGCTGGATGGGCAGCAGAGCCCCATGGCTCACAGTCAGACCTGGACTTTTAGGACTGGAAGCTGAACTGAGGGCATAGGGAGATAAACTGACCAAGAGGAAGGACACTGGGCTAAAATAATAAGCTTAACTTTATCTAAGACTTTCATCACCATATTTGAACATCTCATTATCCCGGGATGTGTCTCTCCTCACGGGAAGGTTGTTATCTCCAAGGCCAAGAATTGTTATTTTATCCTGCTGAAATGTAAGGTAGGAACTGTAGACTTTGTCAAGACTCTTTGCTGGCCCAAACCTCCTCCTCTGTAAGTGCTTTCTGTTTGGCAATTCTATATTTCTATGCAGCTGTATCTTTGTTTTCAGCCCTTTGGAGCCCTCTCTGCCTCTCTCCCCACTCAGCCCCCCACAGCCCTTTGGCCATATTAGCCAAATGCCCAGGAATGGTGGGGATTTTCCCCTTGGAGCTGCTGATTGCTGGGTGACAGTCACAGCTCTGGCCCAGGGGGTCCTCTCCAGTAGGGACCGTGAGCAGATTCCTCAGGAGGATCCAGGACCGGGCACTGTCCTGGCCTCTCCCATTTTCAGCTTAGGGGATTTCCTTACACAAAGGTGGTTTGTCTGGTGATTCTCCATGGGCCTTACTTCCACCTGCTCACCCAGTCTCCCCTTCAGTTTAGCCTCCACTGCTTTTTGTGGCAAGGACTCCCACAGGTTGACTCCACCGAGTGAACATCACTTTGTTTTCCTCCTGTTCCACCCCTCCTACCTTCTGCAAGTGACAGTGGATAGTTAATCAATATTCCCCTTCCCATCTCATCTGTGACTTTTTAGGCTGCCATCACATCCCCACAGCCTGGGAAACCAGGAATGGTGCTGGTTGATTCCACCCCACTTCCACCAGCAAAGCTGATGGGGAAATGGTTTCTCCCCCTCTTGCCTGACAGTTCTGCAGTGATGCCCTTGGCAGGAGCGATGTGGGTTTATGGAAGGGCATTTTGTGCTTGGACAAGGGTTGGAGGCGCCAGCTCGGGCATATAAATCCCTGGGGATGCTGCTGATAGCAGTGGGAGATGGAAATGAGGCATCTTTTTGCATCCTGATACCAAACCAAATGTTCTCTGGTGTCCTTTTGAAATATAGACAACCTTGGTGATAAGAAGAGCATAATCCCAGTGCTCAGAACAGATAGCTCCATCCCTCCTGACATTTTTAGGAGCCCACAGAGATGGACGGATAGTCAGTCATGCCATTCCCATCCCCTCAGCTTCACTCACACACGAATCCAGCAAAGCTTCTTTTCCCCTGGCAAGGGGCTAAAACTCCTTTTCCCTGAGTGCCCAGAGCAGCCCCTGGCTGGGAGGGGGATGTGGAGCCAGCCATGAGAAAGGGGGGAGGGCCGGGAACAGATCTGCAGTCGGCAGCAATTGCTCTCTCAGTTCTGGCATAGATGAAACGTGGAGAGGGAGGGAGGAAAGGGGGGAAAGCGGCAGTGGAAGAGCGAAAGGTCCCCAGCTGGCTGTTAGTGGCATCTGCACTCGGAGTCCAGACTCCAGCTGAGAGCTATTTCACTATTTATTTACATGTAATTATTGCTATGAGGTGCAGATATTAACACTGTCAAGAGCAATTTGCCCTGACATTTTTCACTTGCTCTGTTCCCTGACGTTTTGAGTTTGGTGGGATTTTTTTTTTCTCCCTCTCTCTCTCTCTCCACTGCACTGCCCCGGTTTTGGGAGCAGGCGTTTTAATCCCGTGCCCTTCGCAACTCATTAAACTTTGAAATTTAATTTTGCCCGGAGAGGAGCCGGGGCTCGGGGAGTGGCTCCCACCCCCTTCTCCCCACGCTCCCACCACCCATCCCCAGCAGTTCAAGCATTTCCACTCCAAACAAACCAAATTTACCGGTGGCCGCGTTTTCAATTGCAATGCAATTCCAGCATTAACCTTTGCTTGCGACGCCGCATTTAAAACACACCCGAAGGTGCCCAACCGTTCATTGGGGGGAGGCTTGGACAGAGCACGCACAGAAAGCAAATGCAGAACAAAGATTTTTCGAACCAGTGGCCAGAGCAGCATAAAAATCCTCTCCCATTCCAAAAGGTGCGTTCGAATCAGTGACTGCTTCCAACTTCTTTAGACCCCTTTTCCCCTTCCCTTCCCTTCCCTTCCCTTCCCTTCCCTTCCCTTCCCTTCCCTTCCCTTCCCTTCCCTTCCCTTCCCTTCCCAAACCATCTGATTTCAATAGCTGATGACACTTTAAATTAAGATTTCCGGCCACCGCTTGAGCCCTGATTTAACGAGGCAGTTGTTGTGTGTCATTTAATAAACACCAATTGTATTAGAAGTTCTTTGCTGAGCAGGAGCAGGGACGTGACAGGCCCAGCTCACCACAACCTGCTTTTCTTCTCAGCCAGTGTGGGACCTGTAATCATTCAGCAGTTGTTTCATACACAATGGACCATCTTCCTCCTGCAGCAGAGCTCCACTGCTCCAGGATCCCACTGCTGTTTCCTAAACCATTCCCACTTCTGTTTCCTAAACGATTCCCACTCCTGTTTCCTAAACCATTCCCACTCATGATTTATAAACCAGAAGGAAAAACCCAGGTGTGTATGAGAGTGTGAAGGGCTGTGCCAGGGCGTGTCTGGGCTGGCTGTGGAAGGAGTAAATCATAAAATGGTTTGAGTTGGAAGGGACCTTAAAGCCCATCCAGTGCCACCCCCTGCCATGGGCAGGGACACCTCCCACCAGCCCAGGGTGCTCCAAGCCCCGTCCAACCTGGCCTGGGACACTCCCAGGGCTGGGGCAGCCACAACTTCTCTGGGCACCCTGTGCCAGGGCCTGCCCACCCTCCCAGGGAAGGATTTTCTCCCAATATCCCATCCAACCCTACTCTTTTTCAGTTTGAAGACATTCCCAAGTGCTGAGTACTTCTTCATGCCTGTGCCTGAAGGATTTTTGGAAGGGTTTAATTAATAATTCCCACTCCTCCCTTTTATCTACAGCACCTTTGGCCCTTTTTTCATTCTCAGAGTTGGACCAGACCTGGCTTCAACTTGGTTTTACAGGGAAAGAGATCCATGCATCTGGTACTTTTCCCCTCTTCCTTTTTCTTCTGGATTTGATTTTTTTGGGGTGAGCATAGAAAGAGACTGAGGTCCAAAGGGAGAAAGTCACTCCCAAGGTTTGGAATATCCAGTGTTTTTTGGGGGTTGGCTTTTGTTCCTTTTTGTGTTCAGGGTCTGTCATGCAGTGACAGAAATGAACAGCAGTGGAAATGGCTTTGTTACCAATGGCCAAGTCCTGGTTTGTACCTGCTCCCCTCTCACCCTGCAGCAGAAATGAAAACTGGGATCGCTGTGAGTTGCTGGGACATTTTGAAAGAGCAAACTGTTTAATTCCATTCAATACTCCCTGAAGAATTTATTTATCTCTCTTTGTAAACAAAGAGGGGGAAAATATTGTAACTGGATATTTTATTTTCATTATTTTTTGTTACAAATTGCAGTGGTTTACTTTCTTTTGATCTCCCCCTCAAAAGTTTGTATTTGCACTTGCATCCCTCACCCACTTCCTTTCCATTTTCACTTATGCCATTTGAAAGACTTTCTTTCATCTGAAAGAAAATGCTGGTTGTCTTTTTCATAACATTTATTCATCACCTGCTGCCCCTTTGTAAACCTTTTATAGAAGAATATGTAATATAATGCAGAAGCTGAGTTGTATTTTCATTACTGATGGTTGTGTGTTTAAACACAACATTTTCAGTTCTCAGCCCTCCCTCTCTGTCACATTTTTGTGTGTGGCAGTGAAACCAAGCTGATCAATCTGTCCCCACCTTGATAAAACTTCCTTATATCTTCCAGGGAAAGGCCTGTAGACACACCAAACCATCCCAGTGGTTTGTAGTTCTCATTATTGTGCTTAAACTGTTACCTGGCTGGCTGGCTGGGAAACCTGAGCTTTGGGATGCTCAAATTCCTGGTCCCTATAAAATAAACTTCTGTGCCAGCTCGAGTTTTAACCTTTATTGGGCTCATTTTTCCAGGGGTAAGGTGAGAGGTGGCAGCCCTGCTGTGCCTCATGCATGAAAGAGGGTCACAGAAACCTTTGAAAAAGGAAGAATATTGCAAAAATCAGATTTCTGCTTTTTATGTAGGTGTGACTTTGTCCTGCTGCTTTCCTGAGGTGTCAGAAGGCTCAGGATGCTCAGCTCTCACGGGGTTGAGGGAGTTGCTCTCTGGTACAGGAGCTCCAGACTCCCTTTTTGTGTGTGTGTGTGTGGACAGGAGGTTTTCCTCTCCACAGAATGGCCAGGGAGAATGAATCAGAATGAATCAGAGCTTTATTAGCTCTGACCCAAATGCACCCACAACGCTCAGGCTCCAGCTGGGACGTGCATTAACTTCGCTTGTCCTTAACCCTGCAGAGTTCCAGACTGTCTGCTGGTGGGGCAGGGACAGCAGGAGACAGGACACAGAGATTTCCTGGGGATCTCTTAGTGCCAGCACCGACACCCCGGTGTGAACGCAGGGCAGGGCTTAGGGCAGGTAAAACCCAGGCAGGGCTCCTGTTTTGGGGGTCCAGCCTTTCTGCTCTGCCCGCGGCTCAGCTCTGCACCCTTTCCCCGGGGTCCCAAACTCCCCACCAAGGTCCCGATCCCTGCCTGAGCCGGGGGGTGGAGAGCAGAGCTGTGCCCGGGGCAGCTGATCCGAGCGCTGAGCACGGGGATCCCGGGATGCAGCGGAGCAGGAGCCGGGAGATAACCAGTGGTGTCATCGCTGCCGGGACTTAACGCGTTGTGAGATATGGCAGCTTGTTTGCGGGGCTTTAACCAGCCTCTCCCGTCCCCTTCTTGTCACTGCCCAGTCCCTGCCACCGCCAATCTGTGTCCTAATCTCCATCAATTAACGAGAAACACTTTCGCTCCCCCCTCCCCGGTGCAGACACCCACCCTGAAGCCTGGGATAAAGAGGGAAGAGCCCCCCCAGCCTCGACCCTCTCCCCCTTCACTTTCCACTAACTCAGCGCAACCAATTAGGCATCTGACACCCGTACGGGCTGACAAATTGTTTCTGTCATCTGCTTTCTGTCTTTCATTAAACGGGAGGCAGAGGGGGGGAATTGAGGATGGAGGGGGGGCTGGGAGATGTGATCTCCCATGCTTAGCGAGGCCAGATACATTAATTACAAAACGGCCATTTGCAGCATGAAAATGCATTAATTAAATTTATGCAATCATTATCTTTAAATAGTCATATCTTTAAAATAATCAGCCCTTCCTGAGTCTTCCCTCTCCTCCGCTAAGTAGCTCTAATCCCTTTTCCACCATTTATCTCTGGATCAGCAGTGGTTTGTGTGCTTTTAAACTTCTGTGTGCAGGAGATGCCTTAAAAACTCTGCTCCAGTAATAGAAGGGGGTGGTTCCTTCGCCCTCGCCCTTGGCATTGCAGCGAGGGGCACGACTCGGCAAGTTGGAGGATTTGCCATTTTTTGGAGGCTTTTGGTCAAGATATTTTGGTAAAGTAGAGCTCGTAGCTCAGTCGGGAGTTGAGGGGTTAATGAATAAAGTTCTTCGCTCGCATTTGTACAGGAGAGCAAAGGATGTGCTCTATCACATACCCACTTAGAAAATGTATTGCTGTTTTCCTTTGGAAAAGGTTTAATTCTAATGAGGCAAGACCCTTCCCTTTGGCACAGACACAGCTTTGCCAGCAGACAGTTACCTTTCATCAGAGTATCTTTTTCTTGGTAAAAATCAGTTAGTTCAAGGCAATCAGTGATGTTCAGGAGAAAAGCAAGGTTTTAAAAATAGCCATTTTGCTATTCTGATGTTTAAAATCACTTCATATTGTAATTCTAAAAGATCTTTTATTTTGGAGTAGCTACACACATGGCCAAAATCAAACAGTGCCAGACAAACAATAAGAAGTGCAGTTAATGATGTGTTAGCCCAGGAGCTTCTGCTTTTACACTTTATTGTTCAAAGGCTTCCCCCGTTTGTGATGACTACACAAATAATCATTGCAAACCTAGCAGACCCCAGGTACAGGAGAGCCAAAACACCCAGGGAAGAATTAATCTCATCCCCTGCTTAAGTAAGCACCTATAACACCACAGGAAAACTCCAGTCCAAATAGCTTTTAAAGAGCTGGAGGACTCGAAGAGGGATAGTGATCTAAACTCCAATCCTTTAGGGCTTTCTTATCACTTCTGGTTAAAGATTTTGTTCTGCTCTTTGTGTGCCTGCATCGTTTTTAATAAATCCTGTATGTTTTTTCCCCCTATCTGTAACTCCTGGTGGGGCAATGCCCAATTAGACAGGAGCCAACACAGTGGTGTTTGGATCCAAACCTTGTGTTGTGTTCAGGGTTATGGGTGTGGGATTAGGACCAGGGAGAATTTGTGGGTGGATTTGATGAGGAGGGAATCCTGCTGGATTTTTCCCATCTGAGGGGCAGAAAGGAGCTCTGGGATTTCAGAAATGAAAGCAGACAGCAGCACGTCCTGCACAGAAAGTCCCTCCACGGTCTAAGTGTCCCCAGCCTCCTCTTGGAGAAGCACATTATGGAATTAGAAACTGTTTGGATCCAGGAACAGTGTAAAGGTGATTACAAATAATGAACACAAAGAGCTCCTTTTTCCCTGGACCATCTCTGAGAATGGACATTCCTGGATAGAAGGGAAACACCTTGGAGCAACACAGTGAAAGAGGTTGGAATAGCTGAACTGTAAGAATGACTGATGAATAACTCCGGGAAAACCAGTGTTTCCAGCAAGGATCCCCACTTTCTTCTATTCTGTTTCTATTTGTTTGCACTGATGTCTCCACACCGGTGGATTCTGCTGCCTGGTGGATGCCTGCCCCTGATTTCTGCTCCTGTGAGGGTTTGGAGGTTCATGCTTGGCGAAAGCAAACAGCTGCCTGTCTATGAAAACACGACAGTGCTCCCTAGCAGCAGAGAGGAGGCAGAGGGGAGAACACACGGCACTGTGCAGGGCTGGAAAAGGCATTTCCCTGGATCCAGGGGCTGTTATTTTCCTGTGGGCGAGGGAAAAAGAGGTCCTGACTTTAAAAATTCATCTTCAGAAGATCCAAACTGACTCAAGGCGCTGCCAGACAGGATCAGGATCCGGCTTGTTCTTTCTTTGGGGTGCGCTGGAAAGAGAAACCCTCCCCTTAAAAAATGCAGGGAACTGGGAGAGCAAGGAAACAAGGAGCTGGCAACGGGAAGCACTTGTGATTTTCCCTTTCTTCCATTCTTTTGCCAGCCCGAGTTATTAAGTGTGAGGTGTGAGCTCGGCCAGCCCTGCGCTTGCCGAATTTATCAGGGTTATTTCATCTCCCCGTGACCTCTCCGTATTTACGCTGGGAACCCTGCAGGCATTGGCTTTGCTTAACTGGTGTATCTTACACTGCAGTTAAGCTGCACCTTAACTGATTACAGCCCTTGATTGATCAGAGGAGGAGGGAGGGGAAGAGAAAGAGGAGTCCGAGAGCAGATCCGGGACTATCAGCGCACGGAGCAGCTTCGCCCGGGGCTGGGATGTGCCACTCGGGGGATTCTTTGTAGTGCAGCTCCTTTCACATTTATAGAGGCTCCCCTCTACTCTCCAAAAAGAGAGAGAAAAGCAGGCGAGGGGGGGCACGGAGAGGACTCAAAGGATCGCAGGAAATCTTGTTTAGGAGCAGTAAGTCAGCACCAGCACTCCATTACCAGTGTCCGCGGGGGGCTGCGATAGCGAGCACAGAGCAGCTTAGCTGAGAAACGGGGGGAATCGGAACAAAATGAGGGACAGAAGTGGAAAGGGAGGAGGGGAAGAGGAGAGCTTTCTGAGAATTTTGGCTTGGCTTTGTTAGTCTCTGCTGCTCTGGGGCTGCTGAAGAGAGGAATGAAAGATGTTTCTAAACAGTTTTAATTTGCTGGGACCTGCCTTTCCTTACGTCCCAGCCATAGATTTAGGGCTGATTGAGCACGAAACCTTGGGATGTGTTTGTTCATTTATTGCTGTTTTGTATCTCCCTCCAAGCCCCAGAAGCTTTTTGTTCCCTATCTGCCATCAGCAGGTCTGAGCTTACCCAAGAAGGCAGAAGAAAAGACACAAGCCCAACCCATTTCCAGACCTAAATCTCACCTGAGTCCTTCTGTTGATTTTGGAAATGCTTAGGGACTGGAAATGTTGGGCATTCCAGTGTCCCGTGGTTGAGCCTTCCTGCTTTCTCACCCCAGGTGACTTTGTGAGTTCCAGAACTGCACAAACAAGATCCATGTTCCTGCAGTTAATAGTGTGTGTAAAGTATCAAAGATGCTCCATATTCCAGCAGAGAGACTTTCCCATGGAGGCTTTCCTTTCCAGTGTATTCACTCGGCCTTCCCAGAGAAATGTAGGATTAAAGATGTTAAGGAAGGGAGCAGCATCAGGGTGGAGTTTGCCCATGGTGACTTTGCTGCACAGAAACTGGGGGGATGGAGTGGCTCAATTTGCTGACCAGAGTGTTTGGGAAACATTGGCCTTCTTTTGGTTATTTTATATAAAATATCTTAGCAGTTCCAATTTAATCAGGTAAATCGCTTGGTGCCTAGGTGACACCAGACAATGGTGCTGATGGTTAGTAAAGCACAACGGGGCCATTTTCAGGGGGGAGTTGTTCAGCAGGGCATGAAAATCAAAGCCCTTTGGTAGTTTTGAGATGTCAAGGTGCTCATTTGCCTTTTTGCTTGAGTTTCTGCTGTTTCTGGGAGGGAGGAGCCCACATCTGATTTTCCTTGTTGGGGAAATCGATGCCTGTAGAACTGGGAGCCCCCTTACCTCGACCACCCCACACTGGCAGAGCATGTCTTTTGATTTCCTCTCTGGTTATCCAGCCTACTAAAGCCTTTTCCACCTGCTTTTATCTCAGGGACAGCAGAGTTTGGTGCCCTAATGCCAGGGATAGTGGCTCCTGTTTCTAGATCAAGCAGCTTTTAATGTAATTCCCATTCACAGTGACTCCTCCACCCTTCCCCTCCAAATTCCACTTCTCCCACAGGATTTCTCAGAGCCCTTATTGGATGTATGGCCCTGTGGAGCTTCTGGTTCCCCCGTGGCATTTCCACTGTGAGAAGAGCCCACTCCTCTTTCCCACACCATCCACACTTAAGCCATTTCTCTCACCCCCATAGTTAAGACCTTCCCATTCTTTTGTACAGCTTAGAAACTTTTCTGTAGACCTTCTCTATAATTTGTACATCTCTACAGAAGCAGGGTGCCCAAAACAAGATGCAGTGCTCCAGGTGGAACCTCACCATAGCCCTGAACAATCAGGTAATAACCTCCCATCACCTTTTTTCCCCAATCCCCCCCTCGTGCAGCCCACGTTGCTCCGCTTTGCTGCAGCTCTCCATCGCATCCCCGGCTCCATCCCACTCCCAGCATCTCCCCAAGCCCTCTCCATCATCGGTGTGTGGCAGCTTCTCATCCATCAAGTGAAACAGGGGCATTTTAGGACACAAGTGCTCATCTCCATTTCACCTGCTGTGTCCCAGACCCCTCCCCTGCGGCACTGGAACCTCCTGCAGGTGTTTGAAGTCACTGGAAGGCGTTGATGATGTTCCTGGGTTTGTTGTTCGCTGCCAAACCGCAACTGTTTGTGACCACTTTGAAGGGTCCTGGTTTGATCTGTCCCAGGGGAGTGCAGGGAATGAGAGGATTAGGGAACATTGCGTTCTGTTCCCAGGTTTCCACACTTTGTGTGGCCCACACACACTTTCCAAGGGAATGTGGGAGGTTAACGTAGGACACAGAGACATTTCCTCTGCAGAGCAGCAGCCACATCAGCCCTGGAGTCCTTCTGTGGCAGGAAGGACTCGTGAGATTGTGTGAGCTCCACTGCTCTCTTTAGCACATGCTGATGGATGGATTAGAAAGACCTGGGCAGATGAGACAGTGGAGCATCAAGTTCCTTAAACTTTAATCCCCACAAAACCAAAGCAGAGAGTGAAGTCCCATCCTCGTTTATGGCAGTGTGAACCAGGGCTGTGCTTGGAGACAGCGAGGGTGTCCTGAAAGGAGGCTGAGGTGAGTCAGAGAATCATTAAGGCTGGAAAAGATTTCCAAGGTCATCAAGTCCAACCTTTGACCAAACGCCACTAAACCACGCCATGAAGTGCCAGTTTGCTCCAAAATGTGATATTAGATGGAAGGGACTGCAATTGCCCACATCAGGCATTTTCTAGGTGCAGGAAGTGTGCAGCACTGTCTGGATCCTTGGCCTGATTGCAACAGCAAATTTGATGGGTGCACTTACTGGTTTGGTTTGGAATACTGGGATACAACTCAGCTGGGTCTAGTGGTTTAGAAAATATTCAAAATTAATTGCTTGGCTTTGTGAGTGCAGTGTTAGTGATTGCTACATAAGTCATTTTAGTCCTACCTAGGGGCATATTTGCATATATTTATCCTCCTTTCAAGTGAAGATCTTTGGGGAAACTGCACTTATCTCCTCCTAACTCTTTCTTTGGCTTTCAGTCGTCCTACAGTCACCTCTTCATTTTGTTTCCATTTAATGTATGTATAGAATAATCGACTCTTCCTCTTCCCACCAAGTGAAAATGAATCCACAGAGATCAAAAAGCATTAATAGGGGGAAGAGTTGCCTTCTGCAAGGGAGGGGGAGAAGATCAGGTGAACAGGCTGCAAAAGGAAGATGGGAAAGATGAAGCTGGGTCCCCACCAAGTAGCTAAAACCAGTCTTGAAGGACAGGGCATGATTGACCCACAGCAAAAACTGAATCAGCCACAGATGGCAGAGACCAAGCCCTCATGGAGAACTCAGAGGGGATCATTTGCTTGGTCCATGTTGTGAGTAAATCCCTGAGATCCAGTGTGTGTCCCGTCACAGCCATCAGGCCCCTGGCAGACTTTCCATCCCCTAGGAAGTGGTGTAAGTTGTAACAGCACAGAAGGTGAAACAAAGAGAGATTTCAGCCTCCAAACACTCCTCACAACACAGAATTGCCCAGTGCTTTTGGCCTGTTGTAACATCAGCTCATCCAACTGACCGCATTTCCAGCCTCTCCCAAAGAGGGAGGATTTCTACCCATTCCTAGGAAAGCAGTACCACAGCCTCAGGAATACCACCCACTGCCAGGAGACCCTTCCCTCAGTTTTCCCTGATGGTTTCCTGCCTGGTGTCCAGTCTGAAATCCTTTGGGACCACCCAGCAGCTCCTGTGGAGTTAATGCCCTTCAGCGAGTTGTGGATCTTTGTGTCCTCCCTTTATTCAGGCTCAGCAGTTTCTAAACACAGCATTTCTCTGAGGCAGTCTCTGATTTTGGATGCTCTGCACTGTGTCAAATCGAGTGTCCAGAAATGGAGAATCCACAGAATCAGGGGTCACTCTGGGAACTGCTGTTTGCAGGCACATCCTCTGTCCCCACGGTTTTGTTTGCTGGAGCTGGATCTCCTCACGACACCTTCCTGGTCATGGGGCAGTGTGGGATCATATAAACCTTGTCAGGTCCAGCACCTGATGTCTCCATCAGCCGGGTGTCTTAGCAAGCTGATAAAGCAGGGAAAAAGATTTAGGGACTCTGAGGATGTCCCAGAGAGGTCTGCTGGGGCAAGGTTTGACCATGAAACTTCTGCACTCCCTCCCCGTGCTCTCAAACCCTTCTCTATCTCTGTGTTATCACTCCCCATCACTCGTCTGCCCCTCGAGCCCCTCCTGCCCCCCCCCACACACCCAACCATCCCCCCCAACCTAAAATCTGAAGCCTGATTGCACAGATTGAAGGTCCTAATTGCACTTCCCTTTCCAAAGCCGCCTTCGTTTATCATAAAGGGTGCACATTTCCCCCGCTACAGTTTCCACGGCCGGAGGCCCTGAGGGCCAGCTCAGAAATGGAGGGAATTAATTACATTTTTTTAACTCCCCTTCTTTTAAAGTATGGGAGAGAGTGATGAAACGTCCCGGGGGGGAACAGGGGGAAGCTGCAGAGATGAGGGTGGGGAGGGAGGCAGCAGCAGGAGGTGAGAGGGGAGCTGGTTCTTTCATCCAGGAGGGTCTTTGTGCATTAACCTTGGTCTCCCCAACACATCGGGACCCTAACCCACTCTTCCCATGACAAATGACCTGTGGAAAGGGTAGAGATGAGGCTGAGGGCTCCTGGCACTGTGGCTGTTACTGACTCAGCCCAAAGTGTGAGCCCACGTCACGCCTGGGGCTGATTTGGGACAACAGCGAAGGGAAAGGCAGTGGGGAAAGGGAGAGACAACTGATGAGAGGGAGGGGAAAGGGAAGGCTGTCAATCACAGTGATGGACAGGTAGCAGATTTCCCCCCAGATAAAACCTTACAGATGTGAAGAGGGTATTGATTTTTAGTTAGTGATGATAATGCACCAAGAAGTAATAAATTATAAGAAAGCAAGGTCAAAAAGGAAAAGTAAAAGGACTTTGCATTCTTGAGAAAGGGATTTCTCCAGATGCCTCAGACTTTCCTAAGTTCAGAAGTTGCCTGGAAAATGAGTTTATTCAGCTGAAACAAGAAGCCAGATAATGTGGGCCTGCCAGGGCTGGAGGGCTCACGCAGGGTTATCTGTGCTGGGTGGCCAATGGTGGAGAGGGAATAGAAATCTCTGGTTCACTCTTGTTATTCCTGACACCTTCATGTCCTGTGGTGGCCAAGAGCAGATGCCCCTCTCTGATAAACCTGAGCACACAGAGTCTGGGGGGAGCTCAGCCCCAGATCGCTCTCAGAGTGCCTGGAAAAGGCAAATCCTTCCCATGGTCAGTGCTGAAGAGGAATCCAAAATTTTTGGGTCTCTTGGCTCAGCTGAGCCCCAGAGCCTCTGTCAGGTTCACTTGCAGCTCTCAGTCACCCACATCCACGGGAGCATCTGCAGGGATGTGCATCCCCAGCCTTGTATCCACCCTGGAATCACGGTGAGGAAATACTCGTGCCCTTATGTTTCACCCCGGATTTCCAGAGGGGAATTCAGCCTGTCTTTTGCAGCAGGAGGACTTGGGATGGGATGAATTGTCCTTCAGAAGTGTCAGTCTGTCTGTAGAGGGATTCTGGAGGATTAGCAGAGACTAGAACTTCACATGACTAAGGTTAGTTGAGTTGAGTCCGAGCTGGAGTGACTTGCACAAGCCCTTGTGAGTCAGTAGCAGAGCTGGGATTAGAAATCAGTCCTGATTCCCACTGATTAAAGCCAATTACTTTTTTAGCAGGATTTGTGCAAGTGTCTTCTCCGGTCCCTGAATCTGGAGAGTGTGAATCTGGGTTTCATTTACCAGCATTGCTTTACATCCCCCTTTCCTTTTAGAAGGAAGTGTTAATGTGACTTCTGCTTGCTCCAAGAGCCTTTTATTTTCTCAGAGTAATATGAAGCAGCTGACTTACTCTTTTGGGGAGATGGCCAGGAGGGAGAGGACTAGAAACCCTCTGCTCTCTGAGTGATTCCAGTTGCCCTTCATTTTACAGTGCAGGAAATCTTTTCTGCACCTGCAGGGCTTGGCAGGGCAGGCAGCACATCCACAGCCAAGCAGCACTTCCAGACCTGGACAGCTCAGGAATGGAAAGGAAAAACAGCCTGTCTTTGTGCTGCCTGAGCTGGAGCTTTCAAAAAAAATAACTCATAATTCATACATCTGTGTTTTTGTGCATGTTTATTGTTTTTAACATCGGATTCTGCTTGTGAATGAAACCCAATCGTGTCTGGTGGCTGCTGTGTGTGTGAGTGTCCTGGATCCCCGTGGGGGCAGAGCTGTGACACCCCCAGCCCAGGTGATGCCAAAGCTCTGGGCTCTGCCTGCAGCCGCTGGGATCGGGGGATCTGGAGCTGAGCCGGATCAAAGTTCATGACCCGGCTTTAGTGGAAGGCTACAAATAACTTTGCAGCTGGAATACCCACCTCCAGGCTGCACTTCCAGGATTTCCCCACTGCATAAGCCCTGAGGCAGAGGGGTTTATGTTACATCCACCCAGGAAAGCATGACAGCCCTATTCGTGTATTAATCCACTGTCTTGCATATTTAAAGGCAATTTCCTTTCTTCATCCCCCGGTCTCTGGGCTGTCGTGGGGCAGGGAGTTCCACGGGCACAGTTTGGCAGAGCTGAACATCTTCATCCAGATACCTCGAGGCTTAATCACTGTGATTAGCTGTGCCTGGAGGGGCTGGAGAGCTGGAGGTAATTTAGGCTCTGTCTAACCCCGTGGTGTAGAGACAGCTAAGCCAGTTTTAACTTTTGGAGACCAGCAGCAAACTCTAAGCTCAGTGCAGGCTGAGAGCCCAGGAGGAGGAGAGGGTAAATGAACCCTGTCTGGGCTCTGTGCTGCCGCCACTGTGCTGCTTTTACTTACCTTGTTCTTGTGCAAAGCTCATCCCCGTGTCTCTGTTCCAACTGCAGACAAACCCCGTGGTCGGGGTTAGATTGATTTTCCAGGCTTTTTAATTAACCCCCTCCCACTGCCTCCTCCTCCGTGGGGTTCCAGCCACCCCTGCTCCCGAATTCCCCTCCCAGACAAATGCCTGGAAAGGATCTCAGGCCGGCGGAGCCTGGAGGTGGTTTTACATCAAGGGAAAGCATCTTTGCAGGACTCCTGAGTCCTTCCGGGGGGAGGAGAAGCTTTAGAAAGCCCGTGTGGAGCTGATCATTCAGCATAAGCCCTCGCTCCGGCAGGAAGGTGAGGGAGGAGGGATGGGGAAGGTGTCGGGGTGAGCAGGAAGGGGAGACTCTGCTCTCTCTATACAACCCCTCTTGTGTCCTTCCAGAGAATGTAGCCTCTGCACAATAGCTCACCAGGCCGCTGCTGGGGGATAAAGGGCTCATTTTACCACTTGCCAGGCTCCAAATATTTCCAATTTGCCACTTTAATTGATGTCAATAAGGTTATGCTAAATTCGGAGATTTGGAGCCGCTCGGCATCTGAGGGCCGGCCGGGCCCCCCGAGGTGACCGTCCCCTCTCCCCCCGCCCTTCCCCAGCCCGCGGCGGCCGCGGCATCAACCGAGAGGCATCGGCAGTCCCCTCCTTCTGCAAACTCTTTACACTCCTAACTTGGCAGCCGCGGGGCAATTCTGCTGATTGCAGCAGGCAATTGCATTAAAGGCCTGGCGGGATCAGGGCCCCGTGCGAAGGGCAGAGGCAGAGCCTTACCCCGAGCTTGCCCGCAGGAACAAATCTGGCATTTTTGCTGCAAAAGAGGAAAAAAAAAAAAAAAAAAAAAAAGTTCATCTGTTTCGGGTCTCAAAGCAGGAAGATTGGTTGTGTGCAAATTTAATTACCTTTTCAAACCAAGCACTGCACTGAAACGAGCTGGACAGGACCTGTTATCCTTTAACATTTGGGGGTAAAGAGAACTTTGACATTTCAGTCCCTAAAGCTGAATCTGCATCAAATCCAGAAAGGGTTTGCATCTGGTTTGTTTAGGGATCTTGGCAAAGCAATCCCTGCTCCAGCTTCCCAAGAAAGGGGCTGTCTGCACTGTCCCTTTCGGAAAATATGGACTTTTGCTCCCTGTTTTGTGTGTCTCCTCTTCTGTGCACAGGGAGGAAGGGGTGCCAGTTCCTGGCAGTCTGTGTTGAGCAGGTTTGGCCCAAGTTTATTCCATTCTCCAGTGCTCCTTGCACAGCAAATGCTGTGGCAGGGCAGCAAAAAAAAAAAAAAAAAAAAAAAAAAAAAAAAAAGACCAGAGATTGAGTGTGCTGTGAAGGAACTTCTCCATTTTCCCTGTTAAGGGCTTTCAAATAAAATGTTAGGCACAGACAAGCCAGCTGTGGGGTCTGTCTGGTGTTATTTGGTGGGAGCAGACCTTCATTCCCCAGCCTGGCCAAACCTATTTTGATACAGTATTTTGTAGAGCACCATTACATGCAGGTTTTTTCTCCCTGGTTTGCATGAAGGCAGCTGCACCCTCCCTTTCTCCTCCAGCCATGATGTGTGGTCTCCTGTGTTTCTGCAGGTGATGAGCATCCTGAGCAATCCCAGCGGGGTCCCTCCCCAGCCCCAGGCTGACTTCTCCATCTCTCCCCTTCACGGTGGCCTGGACACCACCAACTCCATCTCTGCCAGCTGCAGCCAGCGGAGTGACTCCATCAAGTCCGTGGACAGCCTCCCAACTTCCCAGTCCTACTGCCCTCCCACCTACAGCACCACCAGTTACAGCGTGGACCCAGTGGCTGGATATCAGTATGGACAGTACGGACAAAGTAAGTGCTCTGGACAAAGTTCCCCCCTGCACGGGGAACAGGAGAGGAGAGGGAGGGAATACGAGAGGGTATGGATACACCATTCCATCTGATATGTTCAAATACCATATATTGGAAGGGATTCCCATGGAAATCTGTCCATCTAGAGAGAAAAAGGGAGTTTATTCAGCAGGCATGGGTGGAGATTGCTCCACACAGCCTCCTCAACACCTTTGCAGTCCAATTTAAAAGTACCAACTGAAATATTTTAGGTAAAACATTTCTATTACCAAAGGATGACTTCCAGCCCCTTCTCCTTCTCCATCTCCAGTTCTCACTTCTCCAAAAGCCCTACAACATGTTCAGCCTGCTCAGCCAAAGGAAATCCTGGATTTTGATGCCCTCCCTTGGTGATGCCGAACACTGTTTGTCTCTTCCTTCCCTGCCCTCCCCAAGGCAAGGGCTGGGACCTCGCCCAGAGGTTTTGCTACAAAACACGTTAATCCAGTGCCTGTCAGCTGGGCTAGGATTCTGGGAGAGCTGGAGTGAGACTGGAATTGTAATCCTGAACCCAAACCTCCGAGCTGAAAGGCAGAGGGACCCTGGGAGGGTCTGTTTCTGCTGCAGAACGGCCGGGTCACAAAAACCCCGGCCAGCCTGGCAAAGGGCTCACCTGCCGGTGTTAAACTAATAATGAGGGTGGTGGTGTGAGACAGTGATCCGGGGGGGTTAAAGGTGCATCCTCTTCCTCCGGGAGTGCTCCTGCTTGCCCAGAGCTTGTCCTCAGTGACCTTTCCTTCCATTTGGCTGTGGCTTTTTATTCCCCTCTCCGTCACAGCCCTTTAATGTCTTTAACTTCTCCAGCTAAATGAGAACCGGCTGTGGCGGCAGACGGGATCAATAGCAGCTTCCCCACACCCCTCCTTTTTTTGTTTTTCAGGAGTTTGATCTGTGACCCCTTGACCTTCCCCTCGCTTCTGGATGTGAGGCTGGACACACGTGCTATTGATAAAAATCTTAAACAAATTCCAATACCATGTATTTCCAATAAAGATTCCCTTGGGCAAGACGTTAGTCACACCCATGTGTGTAAAAAATAAAATAAGGAGGACGAGCTATGTTTTCTGGGAGAGAGAGACTAGCAGAGGAGGAGGAAAGAGAAAGAAGGATTTGTCTTGGTTTGCTGCAGGAATTTTCACTTGGGCCTCTCCTTATGCTGATGAAAATCTCCTCACACAGCTCTATTTGTTTAATTTACCCCTTTTTCCTGATTTCTGTCACTCTGTTTATAATAATCTCTGCAAGGAAACAGTTTTCATTGGTAATTAGTCCTGTTAGAGCAATCACTTACATGAAGTTGACCTTGATACAACAACATTTTTCCTGTCTTTCTCAGTGCATGTTGTATTTAGCAGCATGCTAATATATGAGACTTCTAATTCCTCCTCTTTTTTAATTCCTCACTTCTTTTCAAACACTGTTTAAATGCCCACCGATATGAAGTGACCTTCACAAGTTCATTTATTTGTGTTCAGTTCAGATCATGTGTTTTTTCCATTCTCTGATGCAGCAAAAAAATTATCAAATCTCTTTTGAGTGAACAAAAAATAAAAATGGGGGGATTGTTATGGTGGGGGCAGGCCCTGTGTAACAAGGGACAAAACCAGGGCTTGGAATTAAGGGCTCTGTGGCTTTGACAGGCTTCAGACCTGGCCTGCAGAGAATCTCTCTCTCCCCGCTTCTCTCCTCCTTGTTCTCTGTTTTATAAACACAAGCCCAGACACACTTTCTCTTTCATAAAAGCAAATAAACACCCAAAGGACTTTCAGTAAATTTCTGGGTTTATTTTGGCTTCCACCCCACTGAACCAACAAACTGTATCCTTGACTTCTGGCGTGGGATATCCTGGTGCCTTCGAACTCTTCCCACGGGCACTACCCACAGAAAGCAATATTTGGGGTTTAGTATTTTTTTTTTTAGGTTAGAATTGGCATCAAATTTCCAGTTTCTCCCTAACAGGAGAGTGGAGCCAGGTGGGAGTCAGTCTCTTCTCCCAGGTAACAAGCGATAGCACAGAAACCCCCTAGCCTAAAATCGCACCCAGGGAAGTTTAGGGTGGATACCAGGAAAAATTTCTTCATGGAAAGGGTTGTCAGGCACTGGCACAGGCTGCCCAGGGCAGTGGGGGAGTTCTGAAGGGATTTAAAAGGTGTGTAGGTGTGGCATTTGGGGACACACTTCAGTGATGAGCACAGCAGTGCTGGTTTAATGGTTGGACTCAATGATCTCAGAGGGCTTTTCCAGCCTTAATGGTTCCATGATCCTCAGATTTGGCTCAGTCCTGCTCAGGGCAGGATGACCAGCTCTGACCCCTCACCTCCCTCCTTTCCCCAGCTCCCCGTGAGTTCTCCCAGAGCGCAGGTGACAACAGGAACAGTCACACCCAGTGTGTGAGGAGTGAAATTCCTCTTCACCTGCAGCCTCTCAGGGACATCATCTGATGGGCTTACCTGAAACATCAGGGGACCAGGCTGATCAGGTCTGGATGAGAGCCAGAACAAGGGGTCTAATCCTTTGGACAACCCCCTTTGTAGTAGAGGCACCACAACTCAGCACTCCAGGGCCCGGTGTCCCAGAGCACCAGTCCAGCTGCACTGGCCCAACTGCTGCTTTTTGACTCTGTGCTGTCTCCTGTGAGCCCTGGGTAGCTCAGCCCATGCCAAGCCCACTCCCTTCCCTCTGGCACTCCCCCAGGCTGCGAGGAGCAGGGATGCCAGATTAATGTGGTCCTGGCCATTCCCAAAGGCCGGAGCTGTGTTAATGATGCTGGTGATGGAACGCAGAAGCGTGAAAGGAATCCTAATAGATATGACAAGTCTAATAAGAATTTGTGTGTGGAAGGGACCTCCTCTGGGGCAGGAGGATGACAAGACGTTGATGGCTGAAATTTGTTTACTCATTGGCACCGATTGTACATCTCCTGCCAGCTCCTTATTAATCTAATTTGAGACATTAAAGCCAGGGAGAGGGAGAGACTTTGACTGAAGCTCAGCTAATGAGCAATGTCACCATCCTGCCCCAGTCCTCTTCCCCCTCAGACCATGGGGCAGCCGGGCGAGCTGGGATGTGCCATCACCTCAGGAATTGGGGCTGTTCCTCACCCAGATGGCGACAGGGAGAGCAGCTTCCCTGAGGAGCAAGGCAGGCAGCAGAGCTCCCAGAGCTGAGTCAGAACCCAGAGGATGAGTCAGGTCCAAGCCCTGTCCAGGCTTGGTGAGCTTCCTCTGAAACCTCTGGAATCATTTCCACACTGGGAGTAGGAGCTGGCTTTGTCCACAGGGAGCTGAGCCTGGAAGGTTTATTCCAAGCCTTCTGCTCAGGCTCATCTTCAGGCAGCTCCCTTGGAAACAGCATTTCCCATGGCAGAGGTAGAAACTTTAGTTCTTTTCAGTGGCTGCATGGAGAGATTTGAGGGCCCACAGCAGCACTGTGCCTGTTCAGTGTGCTGAACCCCTGCAGGCTCTGTCCTGCACGTGTTTGTGGCAGGACCTCTGTCTGAACTTCCAGGAGAGCAGCACTGCCCTCGTGTCTGTGACAGCCACTGTGCTGGACCCCTCTCTGTGAGAGCCTATTGGTTGCACACCCTTTGGTGCTGGAAATCATGGCCACTAAATGCTAATTTTGGGCTGTTTTCTCACCCTTCCTCTTTTCCCCTCCCCTGCAGCTGCTGTTGATTACTTGGCCAAGAACGTGAGTCTGTCGACACAGCGCAGGATGAAGCTGGGAGAACATTCTGCAGTCCTGGGTCTCCTACCAGTAGAGACAGGCCAAGCTTACTGAAGAGTCCAACTGTGCCAACAACCTGCTCCAGCAACTTGGAACCACTGGAGAAAACACCACCAGCCTTCCAGGGATCTGCCCCTACCCGGACCCTCCTCCTTCCCAATTCCCTTCCACCTCCACCAACTTGAGCTGCAAAGGAGACGGGAAAGAGCGGGAGGGCTCTCCAAGTATCCAGCCCCTCCAGAGCACTCCAGAGGTGCCTGTGGCCTCTGTGACCTGACTCCTCCTGTGGCCAGAGACAGCGGGTTGGGTGCATTTATTAATCCCGAGTTCATGCCCTCCCTCTACTAAACTACCTGGCCATGGCGTTTTGCCCACACTTAAGGACTTTCCATTGACCTAGGTAGTTGGCATAGTCAAAGCCAAATCAATCTTTTTTTTTTTTTTTCTATTTCTGTAAAAAACAGAGAAATATTCCATTTTGGTTTTTTTTTTCTTCTTTCCATTGCTGTAAATTTGGTGAATGTATAGGAAGGAATAACCAAGCTGATCATTAAGGGTGATATAAATCAGGACCACAAAAGATCTATGGACCAAATATAAGAACTTGTTCAAAAACAAAAAGAACAAACCACAAAGATGAACAAACCCAGAAAAACATGTATTAACAGCAAATTTCCCCACCCCACTCTACCCTCCGTTCTCACTGGTGGCCTCCCAAAGCAGGGCCAGATTGCTGCTAAGCAGGGGCAGGATGGAAATCCATCCAGCCTGGGACCTTTGGAAAATGTAAATTGCTGCATGAGGGCTGGAGATGATGGGCACAGGCACGAGCAACATTTACTTTTCCTTTTATGGACCAATTTAGACCTGATTGTCACTGAAAGGACACGAGTGCCGGGGAGCAGCAGGAGATGTGATAGCACAGAGGGTACACCTGATAGCACAGGAGCTGTTGCTCATCCAGCTGAGAAGGGTGAGGGCTGTTGGTGGCCCTTCCTTCTCTCAGCAGGAGAGAAGTTGGCCCTGAGAGCAAAGACAAGCGAGGGCAGAGCCAGAGGTGTTGATGAGCTCGGTGTGCAAAGCCAGGCTCTTCTGCAGGGGTCACCTGAAAGGAAACGGTGCTCGCTCTGAAGGTGCTTTGCTGCATCTCTCACTGACAGTGGGGTAAATGGGACCTGAAGAGTCTTTCTAACAGCAGCTTGGAAGGAAAGGTGCTGTCAGATGCAAGATTGCACCTGTCTGAAGTGCAGGAAATTATTTACCTTCCCAAGACATTCCTCATCCTTTTGCTGCCGGGAGAAATGTTTGTCCCATCCATCCTCCTGGCTCTTCCCACACCCTTCTCATTCCGTGTGCTCTTCTGTACAACTCAGTCCCTTGGTCCCTTCCCTCTGCTTTCTATTTTGGTGGTAGATCCTTTCTCTCTCTCTCTAAGCCAGACCTTGTTCTGGATTTGCCAGCCCACTTTTCTCCAGCAGTGAAAAAAAGTGCTCTCACTTTTGTGTCACCTCATTGCACTGCTCAGATAAGCACAGTTTAAAAAGTTTCCCTTTGCATGTGGGGATGATCCTTGATGATTCTTAAGCAGATATGTAATATTACAGATTTTTTCCCCCTCATCTTCCTGTGTTGGGAGGATTCACTTCAAGACATTTGATGTGGAGAGGGCAAGGGAAGCTGCCCCAGGGATAAACACTTGGATGCACAGAATCTGTGCCACCAGGAGCTGGTGTGTGAAGGCCAGTGACAGCAGGCAGTGTTCAATGTCATCCATGGGCTGTTAGAGTTTATAATACACTTCCTATTTGATATTTCTAGGATAATGAATATCTGCTTTTGTCCACTAGTGATACAGAGGGACCATAAGGTGGGATGAGTCTGGGCTAGGTTGTTAAAGGAGACACTTTCCACTTGCTCTCTTTTCTGTTGCTGCTTCTTCCATTCTTCCCAAATAACTTGTTCTTGTTTTTGCAGCTGAAACAACATTTTTCTGGGGAATTATCCCCTGCCTTGCTCCAGCATCATTTATCATGAACCACCAAGCCACTTCTCTTGAGCCATATGGAGAAGTACCTGTCCTGACCAAAGCAGGGCTTGGTTTCTGATGTTGCCCAACATCCTCTTGGAGCCACATATGGCTTCCATCAGCTTTGCTTTATGGCTCTGACAGAGCCAGCTCTACATTCCCCAAAGCATTTTCATACACCAGCCTGGCCTCTCACGTGGGTGTGTCTGTGCAGGAGCCCTGTGAGAGGTGACATCTGCATCCTGAGGATGATTCCTGTCCTTTATGCTCCAGAAAGCCCAATTCAGCTTCTGCTTGTCCAGCTGTATCACACACAAAGCTTCTCTCTAGAACATTCCTTGGATCACAAAGCTTTTGAAGCACTTGCATTCCTCATATCCTTTCTCAGGGCAATGTGTGGCATCTACAGCTGCTTGAACAGCTGAGGCCAAAGGGACTGATTTCCTCGAGGTGACTGATGAGCCAAAATGCCCTGGACTGGTTGTCTTACCTGAGGGATCTCCCTGCTTTGCTCCAGTTTGATGTCTTGGATAGCAACAAAACCCACACTGGTTTATAGTGTTTACATGTTAGAGCTGATCCCTGTTGAATTCCAGTCCTGGCCTAAAGGTCATTCCCAGCAGTAACTTCCAGCCACACATGAAGTGGGGAATCAAGGGTGTCTCCATGATGGACACCAGTGAAGGGATCAATGACTGAAGCACCTGCTTGAACTTGCTCCTGTGTCAGCTTCATCCTGAGCCAACTGCTAAAACAACAGAGCCCACCATTTTCTTATATTTAACAGCATTTAAGAGGCCAAATGCTGATGATTCCCTCCCTGGGAGCGCTTTCAAATCTACATCCTCTTTGCCACTGGAACGTGGGGTTTGTAGCTGGTGATCACTTGCCCTGTTACTGCCCCAGCCAGCTGTGATTCCTTGTCCCCTGTACTGAAATTCCTGACCAAATGCATTCCTTGCTGCCTTCTGAACCAGAAGGAGAGTTCCACTTTGTCATGAGAGTTGCTTGTCCCGCTCTCACCTCCCCTGTTACCTCACCCCTCCTCCCGTGTGTGCATACACATCTCCCAAGGATCCCTCACCAGTGGACGGTCGGACTTGGCCTGAGCTCAGCAGCCAGTGCAGGACCCAGAAATAAAAGCATTGAGGACAGGGAGCACTGCAGAAACCTCTTTGCCAATTCCCTTCACCAGAGAGTCCGTGGCCACCTGGGCACTGCTGTAAATAGGATTCTTAGAGGAATATGAGAACGCCCCATGCTTAGCACAAATAGCTCTTCTCTGACCTTTCCCTTGTGGTCGCACTTTGTACATTAGTTGGAAATTTGGTCATGTGCTGTATGTTTATAGAAAGTTGACATTTTTTTTATACTAAAAAACACAGTGAGTGCCGTGCTAGTTTAAAAAAAAAAAAAAAAAAAAAAGGGAAAAAAAAAGAAAAACCTGAAAAAAAAAAAAAAAAGGAAAGAAAAAAAAGGGGAGGGGGGATGAACTGTAGAAATTTGCCTATTGTGTGTTTTCAAAGTACATTCCAGAATCTTTGGGGTGGGAGGGGTTTGATTTCCAGATTCTTTTTTTTGTTTGTTTCTTTGTTTTAAGGTACGTTCATGTATGAAAGTCAAAGTATTTTTTTGTTCTGTTTCGTTCTGTTTTTTGGATTGCCAACCTCAGTTCTGCTGAAAAGAGAGAAACTCAGGGGTGGGGTGGGACGGGAGGGGGGGCAGAACAGAGGGAGGTACCTTGAAGGTGAAGCAAAACCGAGCATGGAAGAGTAGCAGTGGCAGTGCTGGACAGCAGGCATTCCCTGGAGAGCTGCACTCGAGACCCCTGGGGGTCCCTTCCAAACCAGAATATTCTGTGACTCTGAGACTCTGTCAGATCAGACCCCAAATCAGACCCTGAGGAACACGTGGTCATGGCCAATTGACACCGACCAAGCAGGGACTGAGCAGATACTCAACTCCTGGTGACTCTGAGGGTGCCTGGGAACCCAAAAACCGTTCTGCACCTCCTCCAGCCAGCTCACCGAGCACAGGCACACGCTCCAGAGACGTTGTGTCAGCTCCACGGCTCGACCCTGCCTGCAGATGAGACCTGAAGGGACACACTCGGGGACATTCTCTCCCTCCACAGCTCTCCCCTGCCTGCACACGAGCCCTGCCATCCCTGGGGGGAAGGAACAGCACCCAGTGGGTTTCTCTGACGTCCCCACAGCCCTGCCTTCACCTCTCCCCACAGCATGGACATCGCCTCACTGTGTCCAGAAACTCAGCAGATCGGCTCCTGTCGCTCCGAGAGACTTTTTGTGTATTTAATGCTTCTAACCCGTCATCCCTTAACACCTCCATGTACCCACCTGGGGAATATCTACATAGCACTATAGGGCATTCCTTATTCCTAGTAACTGCGGAGATGTCGCTTCTGTGTTTGCCTCATAGCCATTTGCTCCGTGTGTGAGTGTGGGTGTGTGGGTGCCTGCGGGCGTGAGTGTGTAAATATATAATCGCACCATAATTTATTCAGCTATATGGAGTAGAATAGTAGAAAGAGAAAAAACTGGTTTTGCTTTAACTACCTGCTGCCTGTAGGTGTCTTTCTGTAACTCAGGCATAACTGTTATACATTAAAAAAAAAAAAAAAAAAAAAAAAAAAAAAAAAAAAAAGGATTAAAAGTGCCTTTGGGTGGCTTGTTTGCTTAACGCGCTCCGTGGCGTGCCAAGAGCGAGGGGGGAAAGCGGGGAAGCGAAAATATTCAGCACACACAGGCAAACTGCAGATGGTTTTGCTCCAAGAAGCAAAATCGCGGGGCTTCGTTCCTTAATGAGGAGGTGGAAAAGCTACGTAAATAAATAAAACATTTAATTTCACTGTGACTTTGCACAAGGGAAGGACAATTACCTGGCCTGTTCTCAACACAACCGGTTCTTTATGCATTCATTTGGAGCCAGCCCCAGCCCGGGCAGGGGAAGGCCAGGGAGGGACCAGGCTGCTCCACAGGCACCTGGCTCTCGTTAAACGCCAAAGCCCGGCATCAACAAGCGGAAAAATATTTAGAAACTACGGAGGAATACGTGGCTGGGGGCTTTGCACTGAGGAATAAAGCGTTTTGCCTCTAAACAAAGCCCTGAATTCAAAAGCTGGTCCCATCTGAAGACGTTTTGGCTCTCTGTAAGAGAAGTTGATCTTCATCCAAGCCGTGGTGGAGGAATATCCGCAGGCAGAAAGGAGCCTAATTAGCCCCTGGGTTTGAGTTCAGCTGATCTCCAGCAGAGGGGTCAGTCCACGGGAGCTGACTGGCTTCCCAAAGCCAGGTGAGATCACCCTTAGATAGGATGTACCAACTGCTTCTGTTTGTCTTTTGGGAGCAGATGAGGCAGGAATCTGCCAGCCTGGAGTCTCCCACAGGCAGGAAAAGGCTCAGTGAAGGAACAAGGGCTTTAGGATTGCAAACTCTGCTTGCACACTCTTGTCCACCTCTTGGTCGTGGCTTCCTTATCAACCAGCCCCTTATCAATCACCCACTAGGATCCTTTCTTAGTCCCCCCCTTGCTCCCAGTGCCTGGAGAATCCCCATTTCTGAGGGAACAGGGCACCCACAAGCCAAGGGTTGGCCACAGGTGGATCTGCAGCACAAGCAGTGGACTGGGGGTGCCCAACCTGGAGCTGTGGTCATGAAGGGGCTGAGGCTTTGGTGGGCTCTGAGGGGCTTGATGAGGATCCCTGGAAAATATGGCAGGTATCCAAGTGTCAAACGCTGGAAATCACTGCTCTTACATGATGCCAAGGGCATCCTGCTGGCCAAAAGGCCATAATTGGGATAACTATGGAGTGGAGAGGCTCATCTTTGTGTAGGAAACAACCCACCTCAGCCATCAGAGTGGGAGAGTCAGCCCCAGCTTCCTACCTGTATCCTAGAGGAATTGTGTTTGGCATCTGCAAATTTTACCCACCCTGAGGCTCCCCTTCCCACCTTAGACCTGCACCCATTAGCACCACCCGATTTCCACCCCAAATCCTCCCACACCACATCTTTGCACACGGAGGGGTTTGCAGAGGAAGGAATCATTCTCCAGGAGCCCTAAACCAGGGCAGAGATTATTTCTGGCCACATCCCCGGTCTCAGACCCGAGCTGGCCTGCTCGGCCGGGTCCCAGCTTTGAGCTCCCTCTCCAGCCCTGCCCGCGATGATTTCACTGCTCCCGTCCGGGCTCCTTCGCTGCGAGCGCTTCAACACTGCCCTCAGCTGTTCCCAGAGCTCCTCGGCCTCTCTCCCAGCCACGCCAGCCTTCCCTGGGAAGCGCAGGGCATTTCCCAGGCCTTGCCAGAGCCGATCCGTGTCCCTCTGAGAGGCACGAGGGGCGCGGGGGAGCAGGGCCGATAAGCCCGAAATAAATGACAAGTGACACCCGCCTGGCACATGTGCCGGCCCTGGCACAGGCGCTGCCCCCTCACCAGGGACAGGCACTGACACCACTCCCTCCTGAGCTGTCAGACTCGACCCAAGGGCCACGAGAGGGGCTGTCCCTCTGCCTGGTGGGGGCTAATTCTGCTCCTTTCCTGCTCTGCTCCTTATTTATTCATTTGTGTATTTGTTTGCTTATTAATTGTTTGGGTTTCTCATCTGCTCCCTGTGGGTTCCAGCCCCTTGCATCCCCCCTTTACAGAATCACAGAGTATTTGGAGCTGGGAGGGATCCACGAGGATCACCGAGGGAATAGGACCTGTCCTGGGATCCAACCCACAACTCTGGCATTTCCATCCCCGTGCTCTGACCCCCTGAACTGATCTCAGCTTTGCTGCAGCCTCCTCTCACCTCCCACTGCAAATTCCCCTGGAGCTGCACGTTCATTGCTGGAGAAAGGCCAGGACTGTGTGACTGTGAGCAGGCAGAGACACAGGGCACATGGATAGATGTATCTGAACACTCTGCAGTTCTGTAGGACAGAAGCACTTGGCAGGATAACCAGAACTTTCATTTTAAACTTCCTAACCAAACATTTGAATGTATTTCCATTATTTTCCTGGACATTCTCACAAGTGCTGTTGGACTTGGTGTTCCTGATGGGTCTCTTCCAACTGAACATGTCCTAGGATTCTATTCTCAGAGGAAATATGAGGAATAGATAAAGCTCTTTTCATTATTGGGGTGTTTCAGCTTTATTCTTTTTCTTTATCATTTTAAAGGTGTGCAAGAAAACAGAAAAACAACCTGGAAGGGAAGAAAAACATTTTTGCATTTTTAAGCTGAGACTTCCTTTTGGCTAAAACTAAAGAAACTGAAAATTGTCTCCCTTTTTATTAAAAACTGAATAATTAAATGATTTTGAAAAGGTTCTTATTCTAAAAAGAAAATGTTTTAGTAAAAATCGTTTAAACCAGATTTCATATTTCTTCTTTTCCATCACCTTTTCCAGCATAATTTCAAAAGCTGTTTCACAGATGAAAGTTGAGTGACTTCACCAGCATCATGTTGGTTTAAGTGTCTGAACCTTGTCCAGGTCTCAGCTCATCCATCCCCAAATCTCAGCCAGGATGTGAAAAAGACTCAGGGAAAAGGGCAGCAGAAATCCTGGCCCTGCCAGCTGTGGGTGCTCTGAGGAGGTTTAGGATGCTGATTTCTATCGATGCTGAAAACATATTCCAAAGTATGAACCAGGACCATAAAAGTGATGTTTAATTTAGGAAATTCCCATGGGAAGATGTGCCCAAGCATCCATGTCTCTGTCCAAACATCGGCTCCTGCTTTTTAAAGCAACAAACCAAGAGCTTGAAAACCTGCTCCTGACTTTTCCTCAGCTCAGATCGACATCAGTGGCTTCATTTTTTGGGAAGTGCAGGTACCCACCCTGTGTACTTCAGGCCCTAATTCCAGCAGGGATTTGGATCACTAGAAAACGTCTTTTCCCTGTGGCTGAAACACCCAGTGAGTTCTCAGTGGGATTAATGCCAGTGGGGTTGTGCTGGACAGAAGGTGGGGGGTGGTGAGTGCATTGACACCTCCTTTTGGGAGGACAGTTCCTCAGTTCCTCCATCTCTCTGTTATTCCTGCTTCTTCCCAGCTGCATCCTTTTTCCCAAGCAGTGCCTCCTGCCCTCCAGCATCCCCTTGGACGCAGAGCCCACCTTGTGTTTCATCTCCACAAGATTTAGGAGGTGCAAATACCTGTTTTACATATTTACCAAGAATTTATTTAGGTATTTACTTACCTAAGATAGGTATATACACATGTATTTACCTAAACCAGGTATTTATTTGCCTAAAATGTATTTAGCTATTTATTGACCTAGAATAGGTATTTATTTACCTAAAGCAAGTATTTACACCTCCCAGATCTCTCTGATGGCCTGGGAAGATCAGAATGAAGCTGCAAAAGGCCTGCTGGCAGCAATCCCACCACCCACACGAGCACGGAGAACGTGCCTAACCCAAAACATCCCTGCACAAAGCAGCATTTTTGCACAGCACTTTTGCACCCCCTTTCTGAGCCCTTAATCCTCAGGCATGGATTTTTCCCAGCTCAGGGGTCAGTCCCATCTCCTGACCTGTGTTTAGATTCCTTGGTGCTCATCTCAGTGGTTCCAGCTCTCCTCAGCCAGCGACGGTGGCGGCAAATTTGGCTGAGCAGCCTCGAGCTTTGCAGCATTTCATGAGCAATTTCTTTTCAGAATCGGTGGAGAGAAGTTTATTATAATGGGCTGTGGCCCTGCATAAAATCAGGGTGTTCTGAGCAGGGAGAGGTGTATGAAAGGGAATTAAATGACTGAGAAAGGATTTCCTTGGGAAGCCCATTTCTTTCTTTTTTAAGGATTAATATAATTAATATCCTGTCCCGGGCAGGCCACGTTCTCACCTGGTGCAAACCAGCCCAGAATTTTAACTGGGTTTGCTGATTTACAGTAGCCAGGAGCTCATCCTGCATTCCTGCAACATTCCTGTCAGTCCTGCCTTAATGCTGGGCATCCTTCTGTCAGTGCTTCCAGCATTCCTACTCCAAGCTGACTTTTTTTGGGGTAGTTTTCCCAGAAAAGGGGGTGCTGGGAGATGGGATGTCGTCTTTGGCTGAAGGAGGAGTGGAAGGTGAGGAGGATGAGGCGCAGGTAAATCCATATCCACCTTCCCAGGACAAAACAGACTTGGGGACAAATATTTGTCCTCAGGGAGGGCTCTGTGGGTGCAGCAGAGCCACTTTAGGGTGTTTGTGATTCCCTTCATTCAAATACCTCTTGAGAACAGCAAAGGAGCTGGAATGTGCAGTGAGCAGGGCAGAAATTGGGATATTGGGAGATCTGTCCTTTTCCTGGTGCTGGAGGGGTCTTGGACACTACAATTAACTTCTCAGCCCCTATTTCTCTCCCAGCAGATCTTGGGCATCCCTAAATCAGATGCCAGGAGAGACAGAGGTGTAAGATGAGACATCTCTTGATATGAAATATTATGGTTTTGAAATCCAGGGGCTGGAAGCAAAGTGACCCTCTACCTCCTTCCTCCCTCTTTACCACACTCCTGAATCTCCAGAACACCAAAAAGTGACTTAAACCTCTCTTTTAATGTCAGTGAGAGCCTTTCTCTGCCCTTGCCATCCTTTGGGAATGTGATTTTATTTCCAGGAGCTGCCACACAAACCCTCTCCCCCTCATTCTACACTTTCCCTTCTCCTTTCCCTCCTCTCATCCCTTTTCCCCAGCAATCCACAACCTGGGGGTGGCTCACTCTGAAATAAAGAAAGAACCAGGAATCCTAGGTGCTTCCTGCACGTCCCTCTCCCTATTCCACACAGAACTGTCTTTTGTGTATACCCAGGCTAATTATTATTAATGGGAGATATGAGTTTATTTCAACCAGAAAAAAAAAAAAAAAAAAAAAAAAAAGGGGAGGGAGGATGAAAACGGGAGGGAAGAGAGGGGAAAAAAAAGAAAAAAAGAGAGAGAAGAAACCCACAAGAAACTGTTCACATTTCCCGAGACATCGACAAAGCTTTTATGAATATAACTGGATTTGTAACAAGCATTGCAGCTGCATATAAGGCATTCAGACATGGAGACAATTTTACTAGATAATAGACTATCACGCAGGATACAATTTAAATTAAAAAATGCAATTTTCACCTTGAAATGAACAAATGATTACAATTTCTATACAAATTAAGGCATTCAGGCTCTCTTTCAGTAGTGGCATCAGTCCATGAAATATGACATAATTACCATGAAATACATTTTCAAATATTTTGATTTTTGTCCGCTGCTTTTAAAAAACATAGCCCGGGCTTCTGTGAGTGTATGTGTGTGTGTGTGTGAGCGTGGGGGGAGAGCAGCTCCTATTATCCCACCTTCTGGGGAAAAACACATTAAAAAGAAAAGAAAAACTACCCAAAGATTAAGCTTCTCCCCCCTCCCTTCCTTCTTGCTCCCCCTCCTCTTGACTTGCGAGATAAAATTGAAAAAAAAATCAGACAGAAAGAAAAGGAACGCAAGCGAAAGGCTCTAAAGCCTCCAGATTTATCTAAATTACTACGCTTATCTGCAAAAATCACATCTGCTGGTTATCTCCCAGCTCTGCAGATCTCCCAGGCCCCCTCCCCTTTCTCCCTTAAAACGCTGGTTTTTATTCCTCCCTTTTATTTTTTAATTATTTTTCCATTATGTTCTCTTTTTATAGCTGGAGATACAAGGGGAATCAGAGGAACTGTGACCCACACGCTTGTGGAGGGGGAGGGAGAATAATGGGAATAACAACGGGAAAGTTTGCAGGAGTAGGTGGAATTTGGTGGGGAGAGGAGGGTGGGTCCCTTTCCCCCCCTTCCACTATTCCAGAAAACCCACTGTGGATGCCAGAAGAGGAGATGGACTCGTGACTTGGAAACTGTAGGAGGAATATTTGGGGTAAAATATCATATTTGCTGATATCTCTGCTGAGTTTTCACCAATCCATCCTGATTTGTGGAGACCCTGTGGGATTGCAGCCTCCCAGGACGGGACGTGGGTGGGTGCCAAGGAGGAACTGGTCCATCCCTTTGTCCTCCTGCCTAACCCACCCTCTTATTTAGGGTGCCTTTAAACTAAAGGTGTGTTGGGAGAACGAACTGTGCCTGAAAATCGGTGATGTTGTGCTTTGGCAAGTCTGTCTCAGACTTGCCTTGCTCTAGTTCTTCCCCAAACCAGGTCAGGGGAGTATTTTCCCTGTGGTTAAACTGTTTCCCGGAATGCAACTCAGTATCTTTAGGTGGTAAATGTATCAAATAATTCTGTTCTGTAGCTGGGAGGGGAAGCAGAAATTCGGAAATGCCTTTGGAGTCTCCTGATGGGAATACCTGTTCTGTACACGTGGAAGGTGTCAGGTCAAGTCCAAAGGTTTGGCACCCGTGATCCTCAGCTGAGGAGGAGCAAAATGTCCACCCTATGCTGGAGGAACCACCACCAGGCTTGTAGAACTTATCAAAAGTGCCTTGAAATCAAGTGATGCAGCTTTTGCTGCTGCACACAATTAATGGAGGGGGTTTAGATGGGATATTGGGAAGGAATCCTTCTCTGAAGGGTGGGCAGGCCCTGGCACAGGGTGCCCAGAGAAGCTGTGGCTGCCCCAGCCCTGGGAGTGTCCAAGGCCAGGTTGGAGCACCCTGGGCTGGTGGAAGGTGTCCCTGCCCAGGGCAGGGGTGGCACTGGAAGACCTTTCAGGTCCCTTCCAACCCAAGCCATTCCATGATGTTCTGCATTTTTTCCTGTGCATTGTGGCTCTCAGGGAACAGTCTGGAGGGGTGGGGCTGGGAGGTGATCTCTTGCTTTGTTGTGTGGCCTGAGTTTAAAACTTGGTTGGGTTTAAAACCATTTACACGGACACTTGGTGCAAGGTGGAAAAATGCTGACTGTTGACCTCATGGTGGGCATGACCAGCTGTTTAAGTGGAAATATTTGTAGCTCTTTGTATGTTCGTGCCGTGAAAACTCTTCTTGAGAAACCTCGTGCAGAGTTTGTTTTGCTTCCTCTCAGGTGAGTCCCATCCACATCCAAAAATCCACGCTCTGGGACAGGCAATTTTCTCCCTGAACTCTCTGCAACACATCATCCCATCATCCTCATTCCAGGTGCAATGGAATCACTTTTCCTTGAGATTTCCATCCCTCTCTCTCCAAAACTGTGTGTCTGCCTGCAGTGTCCCAATGGGGAATGGGAACCTTGTTGGGATCATTCCAGCCTTTGTTCCTTCCAGGTTTGCTGACACGTTTTTGAGATTTTACTCCCCAAATCCCAAGCTCCACAGTTCCTTACTCAAAATTCCCACTCTGGGATCTGTGCTCGGCACAGCAGCAGATCGAGAAGGGGTGGGGAGGAATTAATTCCATCTTAATTGGGAAATTCAGATGAGTTTGTGGCAAAAAATCATTGCAGAAGGCAGAAGTGAGTGCCCCAGTGTTTGGATGCCCATGAATAAGGTGCTGAGAATTATTTAATGTGAGTTCTTGCAGCCCAGTTAATTGAGCAACCGAGCAAAAAATACTGGAATCAGCCCCCACTATAAATAATTTCATTTTTTATCAGCATAGTCTTTTAACTGTTCCCAACTTCATCTAGAAAATAGAGCAATTTTTGGTATTTAATAACAAACATATTGATTTTAGCTTAGAAAACTCCATCAGCAGAAAAGTGCTGAGCATTGTTTTTAATGTAATCAATAATTTCAGCTGAGAAATTATTAATAATTTGGTAAGAAAAAGCATTTTAACAGGAGTTGAACCTGCTTGTTCTACACTCAATAAAGGAAAAAAAACCACCCCAAATTGCTTTTTCTTCATTCCTCCTTATCTCTAGAGGAGGAGAGGACAGGAGGAGTCTGGTAGGGGAAGTAGAAGAGAACAGGATGGTGGGATTGGGACAGGCTGGGTCCATCCCTCCTGTTCTTACTGGTGTGGAAAATTAGGGAATGAGTTCTAAGGAAGCTCCTGCACATAAAACATCATCCCCTCAATAGCTCTGACCCCAAGGGCATCCCTCACATGGGGGGTGGGCTGGCTTAGGGCTCAGGGTTGGGGTTTTATTTGGGGGGTTTTATTTCACCAGAATTTTGTTCTTTTAACCAAAACTGTATCCAGTGGGTCTCTCCAGTCCTGGGCTCAAGCCTCAAATCTGTACTAAGGGTACTACTTCACGTATCTATTTCCACTCACCTTTTCACCCAAATGAAGCCAAACGTGTCTCCCTGCAGGAGGGGCAGCTGGTCCCGCAGGGCAGAGCCACGGTGGGATTGGGATGTGGGAAAAGGTCCCCATCCAGCTCCAGGGGCTGGAAGGGAGCATTGCCAGCTCCCAGAACTGCCACCACCCAGGCAGATCCCCACACAGCCCTCCTGCAGCTCAGCCCTTCCTTGTCAGAGGTGGCAGCTCAGTCTGGGTTCCAAAGGGACTGCCCGAGCAGCTCGTGGCTCCAGCGCTGCCTCTGACCGACTGGAAGCTTCCCAGGAGGATTTACACTCCTGTAAGAGAGCCAGGCTCTCCCTGCTGAGCCCCTGAGGTTTGAGAACACCAGGAAATGATGGGCTTCAGGTCGTTTTCTCAGGTGAATGATGAACTCCCTCCCTCAGGACTTTGTTCTGCAGGATCATGTCTGGTCTGACGCTGTGCAGAGCCATATCCTTCTCACACCTTCAGTTTAAACCTGTGGCTTCAGCTCTCTGGTAGCTCCATCACACTCTGCTGGACATCTGAATGTGCAATAACATCCCAGCATCCTGACCAGAGTCGACCCAGGCTGCCCTTGTCAGAGAAACTGCTCTGAAGGGATGAACCTGAGCTCCAGTTGTCATCTGGGCATGGCTGAAGAGCGGTCAGCGAGGATTTCTACAGCTGGCACTGGTCTTGGCTGGGTTTTACTGGGTGCTTGAGGAGGTTTGGGTTTAATTTTTACTCCAACCACACTCAGCAGGTGCTGTAGCTTGTCTGGGGAATCCTTCCTCATTCACAGCTTCTTCTCCTTGTCACCACTCGGCAGCTCCTGCAGGTTTTGCAGTGTGACCCTGCAGGGTGATTGTAGAGAGCCAAAAGCATGAGAGCTTTATTATTATTATTATTATTACTATTATTATTATTGAAATTTCTGAGTAATTAACTGTAATTAAGAAAGATAAAGCTTCAGAAGGGAACACAGCAATCCCACCAGCAGGGTGCTGGCAGCAGTCCCTGCCCTGCAGAATGAGAGTGTTCCTGCAGCTGTAATTCCTGCCTGCAAGGCTTTAACTTCAGGAAAGACCCAACTACCTGGGTACCAGTTCCATCCTCCCAGGGCAGGGAAGGAGGGTTTTTTCACTTAAAAGAGGCCCACACCCTGGCCCCATTGCATGTTACACAAGGTGCACCCACTCTTGGCCCAAACCTTTGGCCAAGCTCAAGCACATCCATGTCAAAGCAAAGGATGTTCTGTCTCTAGGAAGACCACGAGGGAACAGGGAAAGCTCCAAGGCATCCACAGGCAAATCCTCACCTTGGGGCTGAGATCTGAGTCAGTTTTTCACCAAACCTCCCTGTGCCTTTAAGGCTGGCCCCAGCTGGGTTTGCCACCCGACTGAAGAGGATGCGAAATTAAGTTATGTGAGGCTCCTGCAGCTGAACCAGATGCGACTAAAACCAGGCTCTTTATGTATTCATGAGCTGTGTGGAAGAGAAATAAAAGGATTCATTACCACGCAAACTGTTACTAATGACATGTACCTGGTGCCGAGCACCTCTGGAAATCTAATGCGACACAGTGGAGGAGAAAATGTATTCGCTTCTCAGAGGCCAGCACTGAATGGAAAATTTCCCCTTCTTGGCCCTTCCTTATTCTGCATTCACTAAAAGCAACATTTACAATTCTTCTGCCATTATGTCCTACCAGGGCCTCTGCGCTCTCTGTCACGACCTTGATATTAGCTGAAAATTGGAAATTCGCTGCCACAGCCCAAGTGGGGAGGGGTGGGAAGCAACTTGCTCTGCCTCCTGCTTTGCCACGCACTGCAGAAAGAAAGAAAGGAGGAAAAGAAGGAAGAAACCAACATTCAGCTCTTTCTGACTACCCAGCAGGAAGAGGAGGAGGGTGTGGGAGCGAGAAGGGATGGGAGGCAGGGATAAATGTGAGTGGATACAGTTCCACACCATTTCACAGCCCTCGGTGGACTTCTCCTCTTCATCGGCTCTTCTGCTGCTACACAAGGTGTTTGGGAAGAAACTCCTTTATCTTATCTAACCCCAGATCCCTTTCCCAGCCTCTGGGCAAAGAAACCAGCTTGTGGGATGCCTGTTTAGTGTTGGCTGTGCTGTATTAGTTCAGCATCCTTTCTGTAGCCACATTAACTACAGGAAACCCCTCAACCCTTCCAAGGGCCTCTCCCATACACCCAGCATGGGGACAGACCCACTCCAAGCTAATTCCAGACCACTTCACTTCTTCTTTCCCCAGCTTGGCTGCTCCTTCTCTCACTCCTAGCTGTACTCAGGTAGCTGGGGGTTTTCTGCAAGTACCTGGGTGGTACTTGCTGGTGTAAGGCTTGGTCTGGACTCTGGAGAGTGGTGGAGAAGGACAAGGCTTTCAGAAATGTTTGCATTGTTCTTCATATCTGGATGAGAAGGGTAAATTCTTCAAAAATGGAAGAAGGAGATTGTTGGGTTCTGCTCTTGCATCCCTGCAGGTGATACTTCTCCAGTGCCTTCAGTCAGGTCATTCCTGGTTTATCCCATGACTTTTATCCAGATGAACTAAATGAGACACAGGGTTTAATGAGGGGGTGGGGAGGGTCTGCACACACGGGACAGGGATGTGCAGAGGGAGGAAAACCCCCTGCCTGTTACAAAACTGCTGTTACTCCATTGGACTCAATATCTCAGGCAGGTGCAGTCTGTCCCTGCCAGTTTTGATCTCCCTACAGCTCAGTCAATCTGGAGCTGCTGGAGATGGTTTGGATCTGATGTATCACAGCCTCGAGGTTTCCTGAACCTTTACCAAGCAGGAAAACCTGCCATAACCCAGTGCCTTTGCTGCTGACTTTAAACTCTTCAGAGTTTCCATCTCTTTTAACAGAAAACAGACACTTTCTTTGTGTGCTGCCTTTTTAGGAAAATATTTGGAAGGAGATTGCCTTTCCCTTTCCCCCCTTAATCCCTCTCTTCTCCCAGTTTCTGGCTATCTGTGCTTTACTCCTCCCTTTTTTTCCTGTCTAAATCTGTGCCCCTGCCTTCCTCCCTCCCTTCCTCTCCCTCACCAGCCCCGTCACTTGTCAAGTTGCTTCTTATCCACTTCATTAGCCCCCGTTCCCTTGTTTACCGAGGGGCTCTGTATTAGTTGGAGAGCTTTCTAATTTAATCAAGGTTAGAGACGCAATTCCAGGTCTTGTTTGCCCAGCATGCTGGCCCTGCTCTCTGATTAATTCACAGGGCGTCAGATGTGCTGTTCTGCTTTGTTTGTCATTCTCCCCATCGTGTCCCTCTCCTTTCCCTGCACTCAGGCTGGGAAAACGCTGCTGGGGATGGGGAGACCAAGCTGCACCCAGATCCTCAGGGATGGGGCTGTGTGGGCTGATTCCTGCCTTCCTCGAGGTTAATGTGCAACAGCTGCTGGAGTCACCCTGGAGAGGGTAATTGGTGTTACAAAAAAAAAAAAAAAAAAAAAAAAAGAGGAATATGGAATCCTGAGCTCATATTCCCATATTGCAAGGAGCAAACTTGCTGGAAGCTCGTGGTGTCTCCATGGGAGCTAAACCCTCTCTTCATGTCCCTCCCTGCCAGGGAGGGCAACCCAGAACGGGAAACTGGGTCTTCTGAAATGTGAAACTCAGCTGGGGAGAGCCATGGTCACAGCCCTGCCTGGTGGGAGGTTGGACTGGGAACCCCTGCCAGCCAAAAAACCTGAGAAACAGAGACATCTGCTCTCATCCTCTGCAAGTCACAAGTGCAACCCTTTGGTTCTGTTTCCCCAAACTGGTAATTTCCCTTTTCTAACCCAACTTGTCTCCCTTGTCCTCACTGAGCAGAATGAGAGGGAGAGTCATCTACGTCACTGAGGATTCCTGTGGGAAAACCCTCCTGTGTCCAGGGTAAAGACTTCTCTAACAAACCAGGATGGGCTTTGGTCATGAGCAGCTGCTTCTACCTCTGCTGCAGTGCAAATACAATTAAATGCAATTAGATGCAGAGGAAAGGAACATAAACCTTTTCCAAAACACCTCTCCCAGCCCTGCTCAGCCCACTGGCCTTCACAGCATCTGCTTCCTTCTCCTGCCTCTCTGGAAGGTAAGCTGTGGAAGGGAAAGTTGGGAAGCACGGGGTCACCTGGGTTTTTGTGTGTTGAACGTGCCAAAATTGTGGACAAACTCCTCCTTCCTGGGGTGGTTGTTGTCATCCAGCCCCCTCAGTCTTGTCCCCTTCCTGCCTTCCCCAGCACAGGACAGAAGGAAGGTGAGGGGGAAAGTTAATGTGGAAGAAGGGAGCTGGGAGAGCATTCCCACAACAATCCCTGCAGTGTTCCAGAACTGTTCAAAGCTCCTTTTGCAGTGATGAGGCAGAATGGCAACTTCCCAAATGGGGCACCACCCTGCCAGGAGGAGAAGGAAGCATCCAGCCCATCCTGGGCCTTTTGGAAGCACTGGCATCTTCCCTTTGAAGGAAGAGGTACAAGATCTCCCCAGATCCTTGAAATTCACCCAACAGAGACGGGACAGAACAGAAAACAGCTTTGCTGCAGCATCTGGGGGCTTCTCCTGCATTTTTTTTTTTGGGGGGGGGGGGGCAAACATCAAGTGAATTTGGTTTGAGTGATGGGTGGAAATGGGGATGGAGTTCACTGGTGGGGCTCCCCAGGGAGTTTAGTTTAGGTTTGGTTTGACGTTTGGAATTCCTGGTCTGAAAATCTTCCTGTCCATTTTCTGTCCCCACCACCAAATTTATTAATTGGGTTGGATCACAACTCTGGTATAACAGTTCTCAGCTGTGTCTGGACCTGAGTCCAACCCCCAGCTCCACATGGTTGTCAATCCAACCTCAAATCAAAGCCAGTCAAAGTGAGGTTTTACATCTGTGTGTCTTTCCCATCCTTGAAACCCGATGAGCTGAGGGGGTTGTGACAAATCACTAATCCAAATCATCCACCACATGGGATTGAAATGCACATCCAAAGCTTCTACCAGTGGTCCCTGCTGGACTGACCTTCGTCCCAGCCTGAGGAGACCCCCAGGCTCTCGAGCAGCCAACACCCTCCTGCAGAGCAGAGAAGGAGAACACAGGAGGAAGAAGTGCTGTGCTATCTTAGTAAAAATGTGTTATTAATATTCACTTTTCCTTCCCCAGAGGGACTTTTCACGAGGACATGGAGTGATAGGACAAAGAAAAATGGTCTTAAGTTGAAGGAGGGCAGGGTTGGATCAGATATGGGGAAGGAATTCCTCCCTGGGAGGGTGGGCAGGCCCTGGCACAGGGTGCCCAGAGAAGCTGTGGCTGCCCCAGCCCTGGAAGTGTCCAAGGCCAGGTTGGACAGGGCTTGGAGCATCCTGGGCTGGTGGAAGGTGTCCCTGCCCATGGCAGGGAGTGGAACAAGGTAAGGTCCCTTCCAACCCAAACCATTCCATGATTCTATGATTCTGTGATTCCCAAATGGCTCAATCCATCCTCTCTGTCCAACTCTCCTCCCCAGTGGGATGCAGCCACCCTTCTTTCCTGCTGCTGGGAGCACCCTGGGCAGGAATTAATGTTCACATGAAGAGGCTTTATTTCAATACCCTGGGTGTTGACTGCACCTTGTGCTACAGTTTTCTGTGGTACAAAATGGCTGTAAACTGTTACTACTCTAACTTGGTGGCATTTTGCAGGGGCATCAATAGTCTTGGGATAAAACTGAGTCCTTTGCTTGCCAAGAAGCATTAAAGTGTGATTTTGCACAAGGAAGGGCATGGCACAAAGTGCTTACAGATATTTTAAGGGTCTCTACTGTGCACACAGTCCATTTGCATAACCTATTTTGTACACAAGCATCCCTTATCTGGCTGTGATGTCAAATATTTGCAAAACTGTGGAATCCACTTCAAAACCAGCAGCTCTGCCTGTCCCTCAGCTGGGAAATAGGTAGGTTGGCACAGTGGTTTGGTGCCTGAACTACAGGAGTCACTGTTTGGAAGTTCCTCAGTGGTAAAACAGGGATAAAATTCCTGAAATGGTGGTCCTAGGCAGCTGTGGGAATTAGGTTCATGCTTGTTGACCCTACTCTGTTGGATTGGGAGTCTGTGAAACCCCATTGCACCTCAATTCCTCATCTATAAAATGAGGATAAACTGCTTTTCCACCTGTCATGGGGGGACAGCAGGGTACTGCTGAAGAGTGAGATGCATTGATTGACTTAATCATTAATTGGGAGGTTCATCCTGTGGGCTCTGTGTCTGGGAGCTGCAGCCCTGGAGAGGTGTAGGAACATATTCCCAGCAGCAATGTCCTCAACCTCATCTTACAGTTGGAAAAGGGGAGATATAATTTTAAGGAATATCTTGGAATGATTGGAATTACTGTGCCCAAAGCAATGGGGTGGGGAAGGAACGGGTTAATGTTCCTAGGGGAAAGAGGGGTGGGATGTACAGGGCACTGAGGCTCCTGGGGAGGGATGGGATGGGATGGGATGGGATGGGATGGGATGGGATGGGTGGCCTGTTTTCCCTAAGGGGGGAGGAAAGTGCTTCATCTGCACCCAGGGCTGTGAGGCTGGGCTGAGAAAAGGGGAAGGACAAGGCTGGGCTGAGAAAAGGGGAAGGACAAGGCAGGGGAGAAGGATGGGGGGGGGTAGAGGGGAGTGAGAGCACTGGCCACTTGAATTTCAGGCCTCTCAGGGAAATGTGGAGCCCTGAACTATTTTCCCAGGCTGTGAGAAGGCACCACAGCTGCCTCCCCCCAGCGCCGGGACAGGAGGGAGGGTCTGAAGCGGTGCCAAAATCTCAGCGTTCCCAATGAAAACGGGAGGTGGGGAAGGTTCCGGGCGGGCTCTCCCCGGCTGGAGCAGAAAGATGAGACTCTCCCCACAAGCAGCTGCTCAACACATTGCCCAGCTCCGGGAAAAACAACGTCAGGAGCCTCTGGCAAGTTATCACGTGTGGTTACAAGGAGCTGACAAGTGGGGGAGGCAGCCTGGGCTGTAAATGCAGGTGTCACCAAGGAATTATCACTTCCCTACAGCCTGGGCAGCAGGAAATCAGCCCATATCCCTGGGGACAGGGATGCTCAGAGCCAGCAGGGAGGTTTGGTCCAGGAATGGGCTTAGGGAGAACATCCCAAGTGGTGTTGCCTGACATGGTTCACATCCTAGTTGGAATTCAGGGGTTCAGTGGGCACCCACGTCCTCTGAGGGGCTCAAAACACACCAGCTGTGAAAAAAGCCAGGTAGTTCCCATTTTAGTGACCAAAGCAGAAGGAGAAGACAATGATTTCACCTCTTTCTTCCCTCTTTTCTCCTTCCATACTCAGTCAGTGTCTGCCTCTCACTAGGGAACAAGAGATCTGAGTCCAAGAACCATTTTTCTAATTGAAGTTCATTCCTCTTCTTCAACCCTGTGCAAGGTGGAGAGTAGGATGGAACCCAAAAGGTGTGGGACAAGGCAGAGAGCAGCAGCTTGGCCATGGACAACTATTTTATTGTTGGTATAGACTAAATCCCCCTGGTTTTGGCAACTTAGAGTCAGAAATAGGTCAGCATTGGGGTTTTAGCTGATTCCCCCCCATCACTTTGCTCCTTGGCTTCCCAAACTACAAACTTGTGACCTTGCAAGTCCCTGTTGTGTTTGAGCATAAGAATGACAGTTCTGGAGTCAGGCTCTGGAAATCAGCCTGATTTAACCAGCCAGTTCCTATTTTTGATAGTGTGGAACCGCTTGGGATTAAGAACAACAAATTTATTCATTTACAGGAAAAAATTTACCCAAGGGAACAGCCAGAACTGTGTCAGGGAAGGGTCAGGTGGGATCTCAGGGAAAGGTTCATCCCCCAGAGGGTGGTTGGCACTGAACAGGCTCCCCAGGGCAGTGTCACAGCCCCTGGGCTGCCAGATCTCCAGGAGTGTTTGGGCAATGCTCTGAGGGACAGGGTGGGATTGTTGGGGTGTCCTTTTGGTTCCCTTCCAGCCCAGGATATTCCATGATTCTGCATTTTATAGTCTGCCATTTGAATCTCTGGGCCCTGTGCCATGCAGAGGAGCACCCAGCATCCCTCCATGTGTCTGTCCCAAATCCTTCCCAGGAATTCCTCTCCACCTCAGCCACCTCCTCCCCTCGCACACACCCATTCCCCGTGGGAGCTCTCATTTTTATGACTGCTTCCAGCTTTGGAGGTCTAATTTCCAACCAGCAGTCCGTCAGCCTGGCATGGCTGAGGTGTAAAAACCTCCTTGAATTCCCGTGGCCTCAACAGGGAGGCTCCTGTGTCCCTGCCTGGGGACGGTGGCCCGTCGGGAGAGCCGCTTTGTTCCCGGGCGAGCGGAGCAATCCCGGAGAACAGCCCTGCCCAGCGGGAGGATGGCCAGGGACAAGCTCCCCGAGGACAGGGGGAACAAAGGGACTGGGACACGGGGAGAAACTTTCTGAAGGCAGAGCTGGGCTGTGCGAGCGCCGCTCCCACCGTCAGCTTTGCTGTCAGGGATTTCACATTCCCAGGGCAGAGATTTCCCTGTGTTTGTGCTCAGAGAAGGAGCCACTGGTGCAATGTCTGTTTTAGCTGCAAGGCTGCAAACGCCTCGGGAGTATCCCGGGCCCTGCAGCCAGGGCTGGGTGCTGTGGGAATCGGGGGGAACACGCAGGTCTGACGGTTTATGCCATTTTTAGCACATTTGGGGTGATGTGCAGCTGTGAGCTGCAAACAGTGGGGGAAAGGAGCTTCTCTGAGTGCCACCTGCTTGTGCAGAGCTTCTCATCAGCCTCATCAACACCCTGTGCTGCATCTGCAGCACTGGATGCCGAGGACAGAGGAGAGACAAAGTGAGAGAAGCAGAAGAGCTGAGGCTGCTGCAGAACTGCAGCTCCAAGGACCCATCACAATGGGTTAAACACCTCCAGGCTTCTCCTTTCCCTGCCAAGAGAGCCGAGCAGGGGCTGCCACGCCGAGCTTGAGTTTCACAAGCAGCTCTGGCAATAAAATGTGATCGTGTCTCTGCCCTGATTGATGGTTCCAGTGCAAACATCAGGCAGAGTGGCCCAGAGGGGATCACGTTTTCAAGGGCCCAGCCGGCTGACACCCAATCCCCTCTCCATCCCAGCAGGCTGGGACCAGTTGTGGTTGTCCCACTTGTTACACAGCCAGGGATGGAGGGTGAGAGGGAGGCAAAACCTCTCTGGGGCTTGAACATCCCTCCTGATGGGTCTTTTAGGGAAACCTTGAGCCATCAGCAGGTTTGGGGAAGGTTTTGGGATGCCCAGCCCTGTTTGTAGGAAATACTGAAGGAAATAGGTTATCCAGAGAAGTTGTGGCTGTCCCAGCCCTGGAAGTGTCCAAGGCCAGGTTGGACGGGGCTTGGAGCACCCTGGGCTGGTGGAAGGTGTCCCAGCCCATGGCAGGGGGTGGGATGAGATGGGCTTTAAGGTCCCTTCCAACCCAAACCATTCTGTGATTCTGTGAAATCCTCTTCTCCACAATTCATTGCAGCAAATTTGGGGTGCCCATGAGCTCCCTTCCCATTTAAGCCCAGGACTATCCCAGTAGCATTCCAGCATCCAGATGGGCAGCTGCATCCTGGTGTACAAACAAAGCCCCTCTCAGCAAACCAGCTGCAGAGGTGCAAATGTGCAAACCCTGAGGAGCTGCTGGGAGCAGGAGAATTCACTGCTGGATGAAGCAGAGGATCTGGCACAGCTCCCTCCACACCAGCATCCTTTTTAGGCACAGCCAGACCACCCTGGGACTGCTTTTTGCACATGTACAAGCCCTGAGCAGCAGCAACCACAGAGGGAAGAGCTGCAAGGCAGCAGAGGCGAGGGGAGCAGGGACAGCTCTGCACCTCCCTCCATCTGCATCCAGCCAGGGCTGCCTCACACCCTTCCCTCCTTCCACCCGTTTTCATTCCCTCTTTTGAGGCACCAGCAGCAGAGACTTGGGGCTGAGGAAACAAAGCTCACAGCTGGATTTGGGCACCTCTGGGGGGGAAACACTGGGGTTATTCCACAATCCACCTTGACTGGGGTTCTCCTTTGCCCGTGTGGACAGGGTGCAGTGCTCCCCTGGCTGTCACACGCGGTGTCACACACGGTGTCACACACGGTGTCCCAGCGGTGGGGTTTGTGTGCAGGGCCCTCCCTGCTTTTCTCCTGGTGGGGCAGCACTACCTGGATCTGTTGGAAGCAGAGGGATGAGGCTCCTCCTCTCCTTGCAGAGGGTTCAGGGCAGCGCGGGCCTCTCGTCCCCCCCTCCCCTGCAAACCCGAGGAGAAGGAGCCCTTGGCCAAGCAGCGCCTTCCCAGCCGGTGGGTGATGTCAGGGCAGGCACAGCTGTCTCCACACATCCCACCCCGGATTAGGTCCAGGGGAGGGAGGGGGACACACATTCCTGGAGGACGGGCGTCACTCCCCTCCCCTCCTGGCCCTTTCCCCACGGACTGACGTGTGTGGGGCTTGCCCAAAGCCATGTGCCCCCCACAAACATCCCTTCAGCCCCCCACAACTTGCTCCCCCATGAACTCTGTCCGAGTGCAAAGCCTGGAGGACACACAGGGAAGAAACGGTGCCATCAGTGCATGGAGATCTCACTGCCAACCTTTCAGCCCTTGCCCCTTTCCCAGAGCCCCCTCACACACCCACAGGGCCACTGGTGGGAGCAGAGGGCTGGGAAGCTCCACTGCCACATCCATCAGTCACTCCCAGCATTGTGTCTCGACCTCCCCATCCTCTAAACGGGGTGGCAACACCCCTTTGGCTGCACATCCCCGCCTGAGGAGGGGTTTAGGATCCCTCTGGGAACACCTACAGATGAATCCACTGCACCCAGCCCGGTGTCAGAGACCCATCTGAGCCTCCCAGCTCTGGCACCTGAGCGTGGGGCCGCACCCTCTGGGGCTCAGGGAAATTTTGACTCAGAGAATCTCTCTGGGAGCCCAAAATCCTGTTCCCAACAAGCTCCCAGATTCCATAATGTACTTTTTTCCCCAGGCATCTGGCTGGAATCCCCTTCACCTGTGTTATTGGCCCTCATTGGACTGCAGATGCAATGACAGAGGAGAGGCAAACCGGTCCCACATCATTCCCAGTACACACCAGTTTGTCTGTGGAGGGGGCACAGGTTTCCCTGCTCAGATCTTATCACTCATTCTGCTCTGAGCTGATCCCTTCCCATTCCCACCCTCCTGGCACAAGGATGCTCCCTCCCAGCTCCAATGGCATCCCCCATTTTTGGGGTGTCCCACATTTTCCCCAACTGGGGGAAAGGGAGCGGGGAGCTGCCAGAAGGGCCGATCTCCCGCTGATTAGATGTTTTGGATGGCACCGGCAGGCGATGCAGGGAGAATCGATTGTCCCCGGCAGCTGTGCCCGCCTGGCACCGCCCACAGGCACCGAAATGTCAGGTTTGTGATCTCAAATCGGCGAGCAAGACACAGGGCGGGGGGGGAACCAAAGGGTGGGGTGGAGGAGAAAAACCTGCACCGAAAAAACAAGGCCAGAGCGGGGCTGCTGCTGGGATCATGTTAATAATTGGCACCGGGGGGGGATATCCACGGGAAGGAGCTGCTGTTTGTGAGCAATTCTCTGGGTGCTGTGTACACACAGATGCCTTATCGCTGAGGGATGAAAAACAGCAGCTGAGATGGTACTGCAGATACATTTTAAGCACCCAAACGCAGGGCTGGGGAGGGGGGATGTGATGTGAAGGGCTGTGATGTGGTGAGGGTGGATCTCTGGGCTGGTGCTGATCCTGGGGAGGGTCAGATTTAGGGACAGGAGCAGGATTTGGGGGATAATTCCACACCCCCTGCCCCCTCCCCCCCCCCCCGGAGAGGGACTGTGGGTGCAGTCACAGCCCCTGCTGTGATGAAATGGTGGCTCAAGGGAAAACCACCTGTCCCTGGGACTGCGGGGATGAGGGCTGTGCTTTGCTTTAGGCCTGCAGGCAGGTGAGGATGATGCTGCTGTGGATATTGGTGGATAATGCTGCTTGCAGGATGGTGCCTGCAGGTGAGGAAAAAGGGCTGGAGCTCTCCCTGCCCACCCTGGCGGGGTCCAGCCCTTGGGCAGGCTGATTCACTGGGGAGCACTCACACCGGGTCCCCCCCATGGGATGGGGGCTAAGCCGGGGTGGTTCTGTGCCTCACCCCCCTCCAGCCTCCCCCAGCCCTCGGGGGCTGATTTGGCCAGGGCAGGGGGGCCGGAGGCAGCAGAGCCGCAGCTGGAGGGGGAAAGGCTGCTCTGGAGCCGCTCGGCAGATGCAAAAGTTCCCTCTTAATCCCGAGGCCATCCCGGGCCAACTCTGCCGCGGCTCCTGCTGCTGCCAGGAACCTCCTTGCTCGCCTCCCGAGCCAAGGCCGGGGCCGTCAGACAGCACAGAGTGATTTATCTGTGGGGGGGTTCCCTGGAGAGCCGCAGAGCCAGACTGTGCCTTCACCTGTTCCTCTTCTCAAGCAGCCTGGCTCCAAAAGAATTCGGGCTTCCAGACAAGCCCTCCCCGGGGGAAAGTGGGAAACGCTGGGATAGGAATGATCCTCACCCCCTGCCAAAGCTGCAGAGCTCCCACTGGTGCTCCCTGAGCCCGACCTCTGCTCTCAGGGTCTGGGAAGAGGAGCCCAAACCTGGAGGGAGGGATCCAGGTGTCCTCAGATGCCTTGGGAAGGAGGGAGCTCTCTCCACAGGGATGCATCCCACACTTTTAATTGCTTTGTGAGGAGCGGTGTAGTCATGCAAAGGAAGGGGGGCTGGGTGTTTTGGGGCCTTTCTGCCTCCCGGGCCCTTTGTTTTCCAGGATTTTTCCCCACTCCTGAGGCAAGGTCACTTGTCCTTCCAGCTTCGCTGTGTCAGCCTGAGGGCTGTGAATCCCCTCTTTATTTAATTTAGCTGGAAGCTGACATCCCGCTGCATTCTCATGACTCCAGGACCTGGGGCTTTAACAAAAATGCTAAATATTAGAAGCCTCTCCGTAATTTTGCAGCATTTTTGGAGGGGATGGGGACCGCAGGCACTTGCTCCAGCCCTTAAACCCCAGTTTGTTTGTGGAGCAGGGCCGGCACACTCAAACCCTCTCCCCTTTCCTGCCGCCCGTGTTTCTTTCCTCGCTCTCTCCCATCCACACTGTGGGAAAATCCGGTTCCAGAGCTGAACCCTGAGGCTCTTCCCTTCCTCCCCTCTGGCTTAACCCCACTCCTTGTTCCCCAGCTCAGCCCCACAGCCGTTCCCCCAGCCCTGGGGTCCCTCTGCTCGCAGTCCGAGCCCCCCTGGGTGAGCCAGCCCGGTGGGGCCGCTGCTCTTCAGAGAACGGGGCCAAGACCACCATCTGCTGCTAAATCCCTGTACTGCAAACACCTCCTCCCGGAGCCTCGGGCATCTCCCTGCTCTCCCAAAGCCACAGAGCACGGAGACACCCGGGAGGAGAAACCTCGGGCAAAAACGGCAAAAGGGGGAAATAATATAAGGCACAAAGAGGAAAAAAACCAACCAAACCAACCAACAACCAGGCCAAGGGGGCTCTGCTTCCCTGGAAAACCCTCTTCTTAGGCTGCTTAGGGTTTCTGGCTCTCTCCTGCATTATGTTTTCTTCTCTCTTTCTACCACCCTCATCCCTGTGGCTCTTTTGTCCTCATCATCCTTTTTTTCAGGAAATGGAAAAATAGGAGGACATGAGCTGTTCCCAAAAATCCCTGGAGGGGGAGGGTGATGCCAAGCTCCTGCTGCCTCAGGACCACAAAACAGCACAGAGAGGGAAAGGGGGATGTTTTTTGGGGGGCCTGACTCAATGTACCCCTGTCTGTGAGCTGCTGCCTGCCCCCACCTCCTGACAGACTGAAAATGAACCCTGTGAGATATTCTCTTTATTCCACAACCACCCTAGGCCCTTCCCTGCATCCTACACAGCCCTTCACCCCTGGAGTGCCCTTGTCAGGAGTTTTTTCCAGCCTTTGCTTGGGAAACATGGTGAAACTCCCACACAGAGTCAGAAACACCCACCAGCAAAAGGCAAAAACAGCCCTGGGGGTTGTATTTAGTCCTTGGAACACTGGAAACCCACCCCTAGGACACTGGATATAGGATTTTTGGGAGGAAATCAGGCAGGCTCAGAAAGGGGGAGCCCAAAATGTCTCCCCCGAACCAGTTTGCTGAAAAGAGAGGTTTTAACAGGTGCATCTGTAACTTATAAATGGGCTCCAGGCTGGGAGGGATCCCCCACCCTCGGGGCTTTGCAGGGACCCCAACGTGTCCCAGAACACAGAGAGCCTCTGCAAAACCATTAGGTGATACATTCCCACTGGCTGCATCCTGCAGGGATTCAGAGCTCATTCACTGGCCCCTCAGGGCAGGGTGAGGGCTCTCCCCTGACCCCCTGAAGCCACACACAACCAGGACTCCCCCTCTGAGGTTCAGTTTTTGTGTTCTGTGCTGTGCTTGAGGTGATCTCTTTATCCTTGGGTTTTCCAGCCCCATGGCCTGGCCTGAACTGCAGCCATTCCCAGTGTGGGGAATTGCAGGTGTTCCCCTTCGTGGGTTAAACCTTTCCTCTTTAAAACAAAGCCAAATTGGTGAGTGCTGCCTGAGTAGCATTAAGGCAGAATTGCATTATGGTGGTTGTTTTCTTTTGTGGAAAATCTGGACAATTTTAAACACTTTTACATTTAAACTTAATTTTAATTTTTACATTTTAATTTTTCTTTGAATGTTTAAATTGCCCAGGAAGCAGAAGCATCCCTGCTCAGTGCTAAAACAGCAAGGAGGGGGGTTGCTGCTCCAAATCCCTGCAGGATGCAGCCAGTGGAAATAGGGCACCAAATCTATTTTTCCAGAGCCTCTCTGTGTTCTGGGACACGTTGGGGGCCCCTCAAATCCCTGAGGGTGGGTCACACTTGGGTGCTGCTGGTTTCCCTGGGCGGAGCACCTGCCCACCCTCTGCCTCTCCCCTTCATTCCCTGGGGATTTACAGCTCCCTGCTGACCCGCGTTCCCACTTTTCCTCTTGCCAAGGGCTCCCAGCCTCTCGCTGCCTGTTCCTGCCCTGGGCTGCTCCGGGTGGTTCCCATTAGCGCCCCTGCACAGCCCAGGGTGGCGGGGAAGGTGTTTGGGCTCCATCCAAGAGGCGTCGGAGCCGCTCCGGCTGCTCCTAACACGGGACATCGGAGGGTTTGATCTGCCAATTAGCCCCAGCCGGGGCCGCTAACGGGAAGCAGATGGAGCCGCGTGTTATCAGAGGGGAAAATCTGCCACTTCCTAGTGAGAACCTGGCTCAGCCTCCCAACCGGCTCCCGGCTCCGAGGATGGATAGCCCAGAGCTCCGGGATGCGCTGGGGACTGCTGAGAGCCAGGCTGCACACGGGAACGGGATTGAAGCCCTACCAGAGTGCCCCAAACCTGTTGCCTGCCTTTACTGGGATCAGGCAGAGCCCCCGTGTCCTCCCCAGGCCCCTTTCCCCATCCTGGCAGAGGACAGAGAGCTCCAGGACCATCCAAACTGGGATGCTGGAAGGCCCCGTCTGTCCCAAACACCCACCGAAGTGTTTATCACCTTCAAAAAGCCCACGTTTAAATAGCATTAGAGGACTGATTTCGAGTCACAAAAGCCATGAAATTCAGAGTTAAGGCTCAAAAATCCACTTGACACTCCGGCCTTGAGGCATAAAAGGCGTGAGCCGAAGGCAGTGGCTGGGATGGACTCTTGGCTCCAGGGCTGTGGCTCCCTGGATCTCCTGGCTGCCTGCAAAGGGGCTGAGGAGAGCCCTTAATGGGATTTAAATGATACTGGGACAGGCTGGGAAGGTTTGGGAATGTCACTTGGAGGAGTTTTGAAGGGGGAGCTTATCCTAAGCTGGGGGCCAGCAGGTGACTTGGCTGACAGGACATTGCTGTGGTCCCACCTGGACGATCTCTGGGGTTTGGAGCCCATCCCTGCAGTCAGAGGGTGTCCAGTCCTTTCCCCACTGCTGTGACATTGGGGTGTTTTCCTCCCTGCTGTGGAACTGGGGCATTTTCAGAGGTGAGCTGGGCTCCTGTGTGTCCCCCCAGTGAGCAGCACCAGAATGCTCTGGAGTATCCCAGAGGAGGACAAGGGGGAATGGCTTTAAACTGAAAGAGGGCAGGGTTAGATGGCATATTAAGAAGAAATTCTTCCTTATGAGGATGGTGAGGCCCTGGCACAGGTTGCCCAGAGAAGCTGTGGCTGCCCCAGCCCTGGAAGTGTCCAAGGCCAGGTTGGGCAGGGCTTGGAGCAACCTGGGCTGGTGGAAGGTGTCCCTGCCCATGCAGGGGGCTGGAAATAGATCTTTAAGGTCCCTTCCAACCCAAACCATTCTGGGATTCTGAATGAAGCACTTACTCATTGTTTCTGCCTCTTTCTCCCCACGCAGGTCTTAGAATGTCTTGGTTTTAGCAGAAATTACAATAGTGGATTGGTTTATTTAAAGGTCCCAAATGCCCATTTGGTTTCACTCTTTATTTAGCAACAATCTGAAGAAATAATTCATAAAACAACAACACAAAGAGACTTGTACTTTCTTTTATTGCACATTTTTCTAGCTGAACCAGGATCCACAGGAATTACTGCCACTCCTCCCTGACCTGCACCCTGAGCCCAGCCCAGGCATGGCCCGATATCAATCCTGAGATCAACACCTAATGCTTATTACAACAGCCTTAACAGGGTTATCCACTCTATCTGCAAATCCTGATAAGTGAGCAGTTATTAATTGTAGGTGTTAGAAACAAATACATTTGTAAATTAGAACTGATCCTAGGAGGACTCAAGGCCTCGTGTCTCAGATCCCTTTTCCTGTTTACGTTGCAGGTCCCATCGCTGAGTCCTGGCTGATGGAGCGACCGGAGACCACAAAGGTCAGAACTAATTAAACTTCTGATTTAACTCCTGAACTCAGCAGCTGGCAGAGCCTCAGAGATGGGGCCGTGTCAGAGAGCAGCTCCCCGGGATGGGAGTGGGGTCCTGGACCTGTTGTTGCTGTCCCAGCATCTCCTGCTCCTACTTAAATTCCTTCTGGGGGTGGTCAGGGATGGTGTATCCACCCAAGCAGCTGGAGCACGAACATTCCCATTACTGAAACATCTCTGAGATCTTTCCTTCCAGTGCACACATATGGATCAGAGCAGTGGAAGCAACCAACAACTTATGGGAAATAGTGTTCCCAGGCCTTGACAGCCAGTAATAAAATAAGGGGACCAAGGGGGGTGTTGCTGCTCATCTGCCCCGTGTCTGAGCCCACCCTGAGCTCATCTGAAAGGTCTCCTGCAGGTAGTACCGACTGAGGGCTTTGGAGGGATGGAATAAGGCACTTAAACTTATTTCCAAGCAGCACCACAACTGCCCTCTCCTGGCTCAACCTGCCTGCTGCCAAGCTTCCTTCCTGCATCCCAGATATTTTGAGGGATGGGAGGCTTTGCTCTTGCTGAGGAATGGGGGGAAAACACAACTCAGGGCTCCCACCACACTGATCTGGAGTTTAAAACAAGCCTGGCTTTCCACACCACCTGGGAAGGCTGATACAGGCAGACCTTAATATCCAAGAATTCCTGCTGGAGGAGGTAAAGGAGGCCTTGGGGACAAAGTGGGGGACATTGCTTTGTACAAGTGAGAGGGCCAGGGCCAACCTCTCATCTCCTGCTCTAATTCCCTCTCAGCCCAGTTGAGAGGGAATTGGGCTGGACTGCTGGGGGTGGAAAAAATGGCAGGAAAAGGGAACTGAAAAAGGGAATGGGGGTCCAGGTCTGCCTCTGCAACCACCCCTTAATTAATTAACTAAGCATGCTCACATACAACCACTTAGGTTGGAAAAGACCTTCAAGATCATCCACCCAACACTGCCACGTTCACCACGAAACCACATCTCACACGACTGAGAAAACCACGAGGCCTTTGGAGTCCACAGTTTAATAACACATAATTCCTTTCCTCTAAAAAGAAAACCCAAGCTGGTCAGGTTAGAGCTCAGCAGGTTTAAGTGCTCTGTGAGGCTGCAGCTGCGAAGCCGCCGTGTTTGAGGCTCAGCAGTGCCGGGGCAGGGCTGGGGGCACGGGGGCATCACTGCATGTAGGAGTAACGCCAGTCCCGCAGGGGCACGTGCGTCTCCTTGATGGCCTGGGGGGACGTCCAGCGCAGGAGGTAGTGGGGACCCCCAGGTTTGTCATTGGTGCCTGTTTGGGAAGGCAAGTTTAGATTCCTAAGATGCTGTTTAACGTTCTTTGTCGGGAATTTTAACAAACGAGGGATTTTAATGAGGTGAGGAGTTTTCTATCTGTACAAATGTACTGAGGAAGAGACATAACACCTGATACAACCACTTAGAGACTCTGTGTCAGAGACCAAGGAAGATGAGGAAGGTGAAGATAAGGTATCTTTGGGACCCCCAACTCACACTAAAGAGGGTGGTACTCAGGGAGGGGTGGTTTTTGGAAGTGGGTGTAACAGCATTAGGTAATGCTTTGAATAATCAGGGAACTTAATAAAAGCAAGAGGCTTTTGTGACTCTGCATGCACGCTTTGGAAGAGACTGGATTCTCGTGCATTGGGCGTCACAAAAACCAACTCAGCTCGGCAGGGCCATGCTGGGAATCTGCAACTCCAGGCAGGAGTTGGGGTCTCACCTGAGATTCGGGAGCCCCCAAAGGGCTGCTGAGCCACCACGGCCCCCGTGGACTTGTCGTTGATGTAGAAGTTGCCGGCGGCGTTGCGCAGGATGCTCCGGGACTCCTCGATGATCCTCCTGGGAGGGACAGACACGGCTGTCACAGCAACAGCAGACACCTGTGTGGGGGACTCTGCTCTCCTGGAGCCATTCCAGTCGGGCCAAAAGCATCTTTGTGTTTCTTTTTGCACATTTCCAGGGCTGCACGTTGTTCAACACACACTGAAACAGCTCCTGGGTACTTGGAGCTCACTGAAATGATCCCTATTCTTTTGTGTGTTTCTCTTTTTAAATTTCAGAGTGATAAAATGAAGGTAATTAATTATCTCTCACTCCCCAGAGAAGCTGTGGCTGCCCCTGGATCCCTGGAAGTGTCCAAGGCCAGGTTGGAAGGGGCTTGGAACAACCTGGGCTAGTAGAAGGTGTCCCTGCCCGTGGCAGGGGGTGAGATGAGATGGGCTTTAAGGTCCCTTCCAACCCAAACCATTCCATGATTTTATGATAACTTATGGATGGTCTCTCTTTGAGGTTACACTGCTCTTAGCCCCGCTCCAGCTTGAGGGGAGCTGTGGGTTCACCTTCCCATATGCTCCAAATGTTCCTCTGGATAGTTTCTTACTGAAAAAAGGCATTTTGGGATGAAAAACCACTTTAAAGCTGTCCCCTTCCCTCCTCAGGGGGAGGAGGGCTAAAACAGCACAAGCCTCGTGGGAAATGCTTGCTTTCCTCCTCTGGAGAGAGGGAAGATCCGTGGCTCACCCCAGCAGGGAAAAGGCAGCGGGATTGGGGAATTTGGGGAATTTGGGGACTCACTTCTCCTGGGCGAAGAGCGCCCCCGTGAGGCCGTAAGGCGTCGTGGTGTCGATGAGCTCCAGCACCTCCTTGTAGCGCTTCTCGGGGTACACGAACACCGTGAGGATCGGCCCGAAAATCTCCTGTGCAGCCCAACAAACAACACCCTCAGCGGGGGCAACGAACACCGGGTGCTTCAGCACCCCACGAGCTCGAACGGGATGGAGAGGAAGGTCCCTGAAGCAGCTTAGCCAGAGCCTGGGCAGCTCGTCACACACCCCACAGGGATTTTGGGATGGACACCGAGGGCCCCTTTCCTGCCCCGTCCCCAAAGGTGCTCTCACCTCTTTCATGATGGGATCCTGGGGGTCTTTGCTCTCCACGATGCACGGCTCCACAAAGTACCCCACGCTGTCGTCGCAGCCACCCCCGGCCAGGATGGTGAGGTTGGAGGACTTCTTAGCATGCTCCAGCCACTTCTTGATCCGTGCAAAGGACTTGGGAAAAGGGAATAATAAAAAAGAGGCTGAGTTTGGGGGTCTGAAAGGAGGGTTGGGTAAATCCTTTCAGCGATATGCTGCTCTTAGTGCTCTTCCAGCTCAGGAGGAGTGGGAGATGGAAACAGTTCTGAGTGCTCTGAACTTCACATCCAGCGTAATTTCTAAGTGAAATAACCCACTTTTCAAGAGGGGCAGTGACTGTGACATGCAACACTCAGCTGATAATCAGCTCTAACTTATTGCTGATGTTCTTATTTTGCTGTAAGTAAAAACTTTTAAACCTCACACTTCTGAGAGCTGGGTGGTGATACTTTCTTGCACCAGGAGAAGTGAACTCACCTTGTCATCGATCACGGCAGAGAAGAAAGTCCCAAAGTCCTGGGCAGGCTGTGGGAAGGCAGAAAGGAGGTGATGCAAACACCCACTGTGCCAAATAGTTAACTCCTAAATGAGAAGGAGCTGAAATTCCCCAAATAACTCTTCCCTCTGCTCCAAACACACCTCTGCTCAAGCTCCCCTTTTCAATTAGTCTGCAGGACTCACCACTTACACAATCCTTCCTGCAGACTCTGGCTACAAGTTAATTTCTAATCACTAAAAAAAAAAAGATGAAGGGGGGCACAGAGGGGCTGTGGTGGGGAGAACCAGTGGATAAAAAGCTCGGTTCAATAGGAATTAGTAGCCAGTTACCGCAGTCTCTAATCCCATCAACCACCCGCTGAGCCGCAAAGCCCTTCAGCTTCCCGGCAGCTCCGCTCACATCTCCCACTTTGATCTTCCCGTGCTCCTCCAGCAGCTTCTCTTTGATCTGGGGCCACAGCGAGTCCGGGGCGTAGAGGCGGGAGCAGGCCGAGCATTTCTGGCCGCCGTACTCGAAGGCCGAGCGCAGGGTGCCGTTCACCACGCTGCCCACGTCGGCAGAGCTGTGCACCACGTGGAAGTTCTTCCCGCCGCACTCTGGGCACGGGAAGGGAGGCAAAGGGGCCAGGGGGGGAGTTGTCAGGGGTGTGCCAGCTCCAAAAGGCTCTTGTGGTCACCACGCCTGGCCCACAGCTCCTCAGGGAGTGCCGTGATCCGCAGAGCACGACCCAGAGCTCGTGGAGCTGGAACAGGCTTGGAAAACTCTTGGAGAAAGCACCAACCCAAGTTCCCAAACTTTGCACGGAGGCTGTGCGGCCCCAGAGCAGCACCACCTCCCACCCAAGTGCCAGCTCCACATCACTAAAGCCCAGCCTTTGTTGGTGCCATAACTCCTCTAAAGATCCAGAAATTTACTGTGTCCTCTGCTCCCAGGGAGAGCAATCCTGACCCTCACTTTAGTTTCTTCTCAAGTAGGAGAAACTGGATCCTCCCCACCCCTGCATGGTCTCCTCTAGGAAGGTGGAAGAGCTGGCAGTTACCTCCAGCCAGGCGTGGGAAATTGCGGTAGCGATCCAGGTTTTCGGATACCTGCTTCCAGAGCCGCTTGAAAGTCCTGGAAGAGGAAGGAGGAGCTGGTTAGTGCACTCTTGCCTTTGCATGCAGGGATGGCACTTGGAAAAGGCCCTGCTGAAGGGTCACCCCAAAAAAAAGGGATGCCCTGCAAGAGGAAGAGAAGGTGTTGGGAATGAGACTGTAAATACCAAAGCAAAGGCTCTACACAACAACCCCATAGTTTTAAAAATAAACTGCTGCAGTGTCACAGGGAAAAGCATCTGGCAGAAGCTCCTTTTCCTCCCCTTTCCCTCCTTCCTTTTGGTCCTTACTGTGACAAACCCTTTGGCTGGAAAACAATAAAAATGCAAATGACCTCCCATCAGGAGGCACAGCCACTAATACTAATTTATGAGCTTCCCACCTTTCCAGCCCATGCTCATCTGAGCATGTCCTTGCTGGGGGAGTGGGATCCTTGGATTTAACAGCCCGTGGAGACTGCCAGGGCCCTCAGCATCACAAAGTCAGCATCACTGACACCCCACGACACTCGGCCAGACGCCGGTGTGCAAATCCCCCTGGAGCAGCACCGTTTGTTTAACCAAGTCACAGCACCAAGTCTGGCTATTCCTGTGCCTTGGGTGACAAGAAAACCTGGTTGAGACACTTTTTTCATCCTTTGAAACCCTATTTTAATCCAGTGTGTAATAATGGAGAGTCATCTGTCTGCTGCCCTACTCAAACCTGATCTATGTGTTCAAAGCACTGGCAAGGGGGCACCCAGCCACTCTGCCCCTGCCACCCCCCTTCCCAACCTACGGCACGCTCCCGGTGAAGTTGAGCCCGCAGAAGTGCTCGGAGCTGGTGACAGTGTCCCCAAACACGGGCCCGTCGGCCGGCACAAACTGCACCACGTTGGGGGGCAGCCCGGCCTCCAGCAGGATCTTGTACACAGCGTAGCTGGACAGCAGGGCAGTGTCACTGGGCTTCCACAGCACCACGTTTCCCTGGGGAGGGGATAACAACAGCCATGAGAAATGCTTAAAACACGTCTGTCCCGCAGCAGGTGAGACCAGAGCGGTGGCACCTTTGGGTCATTCACAACCACCTCTACCACACCACTGGTTTTGGAAAGGACTGCGACCACCCCGGTCAGCTGAAGGTACAAAACTCCCCTTTGTGCCCCCGGGTCACTGTGCCAGCCTTCCACACCCTCCCTGCCCAGGGATGAGTTTTGCCTTCCCTAAGAGGAGCTGGAAACGCAGACCTGGTTTATGTCTCACGAAAAGGGACAGCGCTGCCAAGGAATGTGCTATGATGTCACCAGCGCTGCCACCAGCTTTGGGCACGACCCAGCAGGTGTTTGTGCCAGGCAGAGCAGTGAAACCAGACCTTGGGCTAGAACTAAAAGTGCACAACAAAACAGCACGACAGGCTGGAAAACACAGGTGGGGACACCCCACCCCTTTGGCTCAGCCCCAGCGTCCTCCCTCCAGCTCCATGCACAGGCACGGGGGCCAGGCACTGCCCTGTGTCCCTGTCACGCTGCTGGGCACCCCTGCGTGGGGTCACAGTGCCGGGGGGGCAGCAGGGGGATTTTTAGACTTTGGCTTGGCCAGGCTCCTGCCAGGGACTGGTCATGCAGGCACAGCTCCGTCCTGGGCACAGCTCCTTCCTGGGCACAGCTCCTTCCTGGGCACAGCTCCGTCCTGGGCACAGCTCTGTCCTGGGCACAGCTCCTTCCTGGGCACAGCTTCTTCCTGGGCCTCTCTAATCCTTCCACTCCAAACAGTGAGCAAACTAAACCACACCCAGTAGAACTCTCCAGGCAACTGGGAAATCTACCCCAGGCCGTGACGGAGACAGTCCCAGCAGCCCGGATTCCAGGGCAGTGCAGTGGCTGTTTGGATCCCAAGGAAATCCCGTTCCCGACGCTGTAACAGCATTAACTGCATTGATCTCTCCAGCTATTTAAGCAAGAGCAATGTTTAATCCCCTGGGAAGAGCACTGTGGTGGCTGAAACACTGGGGCTCTAATTAATATCCCCCTATTAAATACCATTTTCTCCTAAATTTAATTCCAGGTACCCCCTGCCGCTGAGCTTTTCAAGTCACCTGCTGATGCTCTGCTCCCTTCTGCTCCTGGCCCAGGGAGAGCAGAGGGATTTCATCCCCTGCTGCATCCCCATGGGAATTCATTGTCACACTCGAGGAGGGAGTGCTGGATGCACTGCAGGATGCAGACCTTCAATCAGAGCTGCCAGCACAGCCTCACCCCATCCCAGCACAGCTCATCTGCTCTGGGATGAGCTTATCACCACATTTCCCAATGTCAAGGACCTCCATGGAATCCTGGGATGGGAGAAATGACCTCTCTCCTCCAAAAAACATCTCAGCTGTGCTAGCTTCACCCTTTTCCTTGTTCTCCCCATCCCTCCCCTAATAAAGGAACAGGTTCAAATGCTTCACCTCAAATATGGGTTTAAATGTGATATTTGCAAATTAAAAGCTTGGTGTTCTCCAGTCTCTTCCACCTCCAACTGTTGCTGGAGGGCCTGTCTTTGGGGCCAGGAGGAAACCTGAACCTAATTAATAAAGAGCTTAGGATAATTTGTGGTTTGGGGTTTTTTTCAGTGCAATATTAAATTAATGAATCCTGTCCCAAGTTCACCAGGTTATTACAGTCTCTCCCCAAAATCCACCCTGCAAATGCAGGTATTCCCAAGCTCCATACAGTGGGACACCTATATATTTTTACCAATACTTTGACTTTTTGGACTATGGAGTTCTCCTGTCTCCCAGTTCAGTGCTAAATGCCAGGGCCACGACCTGCCCTCTCCTACCTTCACCCCATCACACCCAAAAAGCATCATCCAAGAGGAATCTGGGCAGTTACAAACTGGTTACACTTTCCTGTCCTGACAGCACCCCAAAGGCCCATTCACAAGACAAGCATCATGCAAGAAAACAAATCCTCTGTTCATATTTCTTCCCTTCTCTGGATCTAAAATGCAGGCTGGGAGTGAAAACACACTTTGCTTAAAAATAAAACCCCTGGGAGAGCATGTTTGGGCAGTTCTTGCTTTTCCAACTCTTACTCCATCACACCTGTCCAGTGAAAATGGGGCCACTGGTATGACTTATCATAATTAAAGATGTCTGAGTCCAATTTCTGATTGAATTCAAGGGGAATGCCGAGCAGGACCCCTGCTGTGTGTCCTACTGACACGGGGAGGCTGAAATTCACTCCTTGCAGATCCCAGACCAGGCAAACCACAGCCTGAGAGATCAGATCCCTCTCTCAGCCTTTCTCCAGACCATCCTCTCCCTCCCTGGCTGTCCCCAGCCCCCCCACCACGCTCACCATCAGTGCTGGAGCTCCTGCCAGGTTGCCCCCGATGGCTGTGAAGTTGAAGGGAGACACGGCAGCCACGAAACCCTGTGGGGAGACAGGACAGGAACCAGTCCCACACCGCAGTTTGGGACAAAAAGGGGGAACTGCAGCAGGTGGGAGCCTTCCCTCACCTCCAGCCCCCGGTACACCATGCTGTTGGTGCTCACGTCCACGCTCAGGGGCTGGCTCTGCTCCAGCTCCAGCGCGTACTTGGCGTTAAAGCGGAAGAAGTCGATGAGCTCCGCAGCAGCATCGATTTCTGCCTGGATCACGGTCTTGCCCTGCCAGGAGAGGTCCCAGACAATGAAGGCACTGAGGGGGGAGGGGGATGCAGCAGCAGTGCGGCACAGCACGGCCAGGTGAGCTCTGGGGGATGCCTCTCACACAGGAGTCGTGCTCAGCTCCCAGACGTGTGGCCTCCTGCAAGCCCTCCCAGGCTCCGTGTTCCCAGGATGCCTGGCTCCCAGCTCCCCCTCCTGCTTTCTCAGCAGAGCAAGGATCACTCTGCACCCCCTCACAGCCGTTCCCACGGCCAAAAAATACCTTTTCAGCTCTGCCTGCCCTACTTCCCTGATTCCCAGCTCCCCAGATTCCCTCCTGTTCACCCCAGCTATCCAAAGGGTCACTCCTGTATCCCCCATACCTGCCCAATCATGGTTTTGGCCAGCACTTCTGCTCGTCTGGGGCCGCTCAGCATGTCAGCTGCCTTCAGGAAGATCTGGGCTCGATCCTGGACGGGTTTCAGATCCCATTCCTTCCTCACGGCCAAGGCAGCGTTAATGGCTTTGTTAATGAGCTCCTGCAGAAGAAAAGGGGAAAGGTAAACAAGGAGGAACACACCACCAGGGCAGAGGAGAAAGCAAGGGGTCACTCACCCCCCAGGCACAAACCCCAGCAGCCACTGTCCCATCACAACCCCAAATCTGCAGCTCCTGGTATGGCCTTGTTCCAAATCCCTGGGACTTGGAAAACCAACAGCTGCCCCTGGAGCCTCTGAGCTCACAAAATGAGCAGTGATCTGTATCTCACACAGGCAAAATGCTGCTGCTTCCCCCAGAACAGGGAGGACAGTGAGATGTGCTCACCTTGCTGGCGTAGCAGAACTTGGCCACCTTGTGCGCATGGTTAAAGGGCTGGAACGAGAAGAAAAGCCTCCATAGGTACCAGTCCCACAGCTCCTCCCTCCAGGGGCTCCCCCTGCCCTGCTCTCCCTCGGTAAATCAGAACCCCCCCGGACTCACCGAGAGCTGGTACCGCACGGTCGGCGTCCAAACCTCCTCCCCCCCGATCACACACGGGATGTCCTCGGTCTTGCCCTTCAGGTCAGCGAGGGCCTGAGCAAGAGGAGGAGAGCACAGTGCTGGGAGCAGCATCCAGCTGTCTTCCCTCTCCATCCATCCTCCCCATCAGCCCACGAGCAAAGGGAACGTGGGAACAGGCTTCCTTTGGTCCCCTGGGTGTGGGGTGTCCAGGGGCTGGAGACAGGAGTCACAACCGTCTCCAAAGGGAATGTGCAGGAGCCAGGCTCTTCCCCACCTCAGGCTGAGCTTGGAGCAGCACAACCCAGGCCCTTCCAGCCCCCCAGAATCCTGGCAGTGGTACCTTTTGGAGTGCTGCTCGCTCGGGGCTGCCAGGTTTAAACTCGAGGATCGGCTCGTTGGTGACCTGGATGGCCGAGTGGTGCTGACATCTCCGCCTGGGGGAGGAGCAGGAATCCCTCCAGATCCCTGCTGGATTTGCTTCCCAACAGCCCAGTAACACCTTAATCCCGGTCTCCCCGGCCACACCAGTCCCGTGGCATCCCGCCTGTGCTCCATTCCACCCGTGGGATGATGATGCCAGAGCCGGGAACTGAGCCCGGACATCGCCCCCAGCCACACATCCTTTCTCCTCGCTATGGAAAACCGGCTGGAAAAGGCATTTCTAAGGCACGAGGTGCAGGGTGAGCTCCGAATCGATCTGGCTTGCTCCAACATTCCGATGCTCCCCCAGCTCCCGGCAAAGTCCAGGGGCCAAAAGCCGGCCTGGCACCTCTGAACCCACCCCGAGCAGAGCTGGACCTTGGCAGCTTCCCAACCCCACCGGGCGTTAAGTTGCCCAGCTCAGCGATAATGCTCAAAAAAAGAGGGAAAAGGGGAAAAAGGCAGAGACCGTGAAGGGAAATGAGGGAGGAAAACAAGAGGAGAAAGGGGGGCAAACTAGGGAAAAGGAGGGAAACCAGGAGAAAAAGAGAAAACAAGAGGAAAAGGGGAAAAACAAGGGGAAAATGAGGGAAACCAGGAGAGCAAGGGAGGAAAACGGGAGGGAAAGAGGGAAAAGCGGATGAAAAGGGGGAAAAAGGAAAAACAAGAGGTAAACTGAGGAAAACGGGTGAAAAGGGGGAGAACATGGCGGGGGGAATGGGAAAATAGAGGAAAACAGGTGGAAAACAAGGGGAACCAGTGGGTGGGAGCGCCTGCGGTTGGCAGGGGATGATTCCCGGCCGGAGCGGGGCACGGCAGGGCCGGCAGAGCAGCCCGAGGGGACCCTGAGCCCGCACCCCGCGGGGCTCCCACCGCGCCGCGCGTGGGGACAGCGCCAGAAGGGGACTCGAGAGGGCTGTGGGGGCCGGGGCTTTTCCCGGGAGGGGGATCGGAGGGTGGGAACGGGAGCTGGAAGGCTCCGGGACCCCGCACTCACCCGCAGCCCCGCAGCGCCCGCAGCCCCCGCCACATCCCGGCCCCGCCGCGCTGCCCGCCGGCCGCCACCAACCTGCGCGGGGGGGGGCGGGGTGGGGACAAAACCATTCATTGCATAATGAATTCGAAAAGGGGCGGGTAAAGGGGTTCTGGCAGAGCGGTCCCACATCCGCCCCCGGCTGTGCGTGAGGCTGCCGGCGGTGCCCCCCCCGCGTGGGGCGGGAATGGGGTGTTCCCCCGCGTGTACCCCCCCCGCGCCGCGGTGGTTGCGCCCGGCCCGGGGGGCGGTGGCGCGGCAGCACGTGGGAGGGGGCGGGGCGTGGGAAGGGGCCAAAAATGATTAAAAAAAGAGAAATTAATGAAAAAAAAACAACAACGAAAAGCACCTCGAGGAGAAGGAGAGGCTGTGCCCGGGCGCGGGGCTCGGCCGGTCCCGGTTGCGGGAGTGGGGAGAAGAGAAAAGCAACTTGAAGACCCTTTGGGAATGAAAATTTCCTAAAAGGGGAGGATTTTAACCCAAAAAAAGGGGATTTTAACCCAAGGGGATTTTTAACCCGACGGCCTGCGTTGTGCATGGGATCTGAAGGAGGCTGAGGTGTGCAGAGGGTATTTTTATTTCCAAGGAGAGGTATGTTTTAAGCTGAAAGAACCTAATTTTGAGGGGAGTTTGGGCTGTTTGAAGACCCCAAATCATCTGGGCTAGGGGGTTTCAGGGAGAGAAGATGATCCCTTTCTCCTCAGACGCAAATACTTTCACTTTCAGGGCGTTTTCCACCCCAAGAATTAACACACAGAGCCGTTAACCAGGAGTTTGGTGTTTATTTTATAGTTTTTTGTGTTTTCCTTGTCACCAGAGAACAACTGGGACCCGTTTCATCGACAAGTTCCCACCCTGCCTTTGCACAGAGGAGCCCGTGGGGGGTCTGGCACTGAGAGATGAACCAGGATGGAGGGATGGAGCTGGGATGGAGATCTGGAGCAGCGTGTGGAGAGCCGGCCAGCAGACCCGGGAGGGCTCGTGGGGTTGGTTTTGGCACTAAAAGAGGAAAAATGGAGCAAATCCGCCGAACTCAGAGGAGGGCGAACGGTCCTGGCTCTCCCCGTGGGTGTTTTTGGGGCTCCTGATGATGTGGATTTGATTTTTGAAGCGTTTAAAGGTCCAAAATCCATTGGCAGCAGGTTTGTCTTGTACCGTTTGGTCTTCCCAGCACAGCCTTCCAGCCACATCCCGACTCCAGGGTGTAGGAGCTGGTTCATCCTTTGGCCTTCCCCCACCAGGGCTCAAACAGCATCACCAGTCCAGTCTCTTTTTCTTTAAAATTAGCTAATATACAGAATATAAAGCACAATATTTACAAGTGGACGGTATCCAGGGGCATTTCCACACGGATCAGTAGTCTGTTGTCATGGGTATAAAAGAAATCCTTACGTGACCTAAGAGGAACGGACGAGAAGTGACACAGCACGAGGGAAGAGTCATCAATACCCTCCACTCCAGCACGATAAATAATAAATAATCATTTTTGGCAGAACGTAGCTACGTACACTTTACTCACAGTAAGGTGTTTTAAGGACTGAATTGTGTGTCTTTTGGTGAAACCACAAGGTGTGTGTTTAGTGACCAGGATGATGACACAGAAATTTAGGATTTCAGGGGTCAGCAGCCTGGGCAGCCCCACTGGGTTTGTGGCAATGTGGTCCTGGGTGTTCTGCCACAGGAATGACACAGGTTTGAAGCCACTCCAGGAGGGGTTTTTTAAGCATTAACATCATTATTTACCCCAAAAATGGAGGTGGCCAGACCCACAAGCACCACTTTCAGAAGTGCTTCACTGTTGGAGTGCCTCATATTAGGAGGGAATTGTGATTTCTACAATCAAATATCCACTTTTTAAACACAATTTGTTGCTTCTTCAAAAGAGAAGCTCTGAAAAGCTCCTGCAAATGCAGAAGGGTCTGAAGACACTGAACTACACACAAAAACAGACAAAAAGAAAGAATCAAGTGTTTCTTCACTACTCTGCCAAAGGCTTGTTCAAGCCCTCAGTGTTCCCTCTCCAGGGGAGAGGGGCTGGGACTTCATTCCCACGAGGAATGTGGCAGGTAGTGCTTCCAGCTCACCTCTAATCCCAGCCTTATTAACACCAGGATACCACATGTTGCCTCACTTGGCAATTTTGTTTCTCATTTAAACTCCCACTGACACAAGTTACATTCCATTAAAGGCTTAAAATCAAGCATTTGGGTGACAACACTGAAGGCAAATTTTAAAACCTGTGTGTTCCCCTGCAACCAATCCTGGACCAGTGCAAAAGAATAAAAATCCAGAAATCCTAAAGCAAAACAGTGGAAAATCCTCTCCAGGGTGTTCCTACACCATGGAAGCACTAAGATGTCTTAATTTGGGGTAAATCACTCCTCAAACATTCAGCTCTAAAATGAAGCACTCTCAAACACGGAACAGAGACTTCCCAGTGCTGCAGTTCTTCCAACACAAACATCCTTCCCCGTTTCCCAGAGCCAAGGGAAACACCAGGGAGTGGCTCTGGGAGCACCCACCGACTGCCGTGGCTTTTCCTCAGCCAAGCCAGGATCCACCAGCCAAATTGTGTTTCTGCTGGCAGGAATGGTTATGGAAATAAAAATTAATATAATCTCATTTTAGAAGCAGCTTTAGATCCATATTCAGGCACGATTCAGATCTATTCTTTTGTTTCATTGAGTTAATCCCAATTTACACAGGAACAGTTAAATATAATTTGTTTTCCAGCCTGGCAGAACACAAACCCAGGTTGCAGCTGACTTTTGTCCTGGGATTTAGGGGCCAAATGGAGGCCCTGACCCTTTCCAGCAGGATCTTCACAATCAGGGGAAGGGAATAAAATCACAGGGAAACAGCAATAATTCTGCAGTGGCAGAAAAGCTGTTAAACTGCTGTTTCCCCCCCAAAGAAGCGACAGGTGAGTGCTCCACAGTTCCCATTGTTTCCATGCTTGGGGAATTTGGGAGTCCCATGAGAGCAGAAGAGACTTCACAAGGGAATAATGACATTTGCTAACAGAATTCTGTTTGCACTTTAAAAACCTCTAATAAAAATAGAATATATACTGTGTTTTTATAAATAGATTACACATTTAGCTTAGATGAGTGTCATTACATTCCCTCCCAACACATATTTTTTTTTTTAATAATTTTGTTATTTTCATTGTGTGAACTACTATGAGCATCACTAAGTCTTTGAAAAAAATGTTTGTGCCACATTATTCTTTAAAACATTTGTATCACATTATTCTTTGGACATTTTTGAACAACATGCATCCACAAACTGCCACGTGTTTACTGAAAACATTTTTGTACAAACCCAGTTTAGGAATTTGATCTATTATTACACTGCTAATGAGCAAAAAAATTTGCTTCCTTGAAATCCCCTTTTAAAAAATGAGAAACAATGAGGAGGATTTTCTGATTGTAAGTCTAAAAAAGTGTCAATATGACACCATATTAAGAATAGAAAACAAAAATAAAGTATTTACAGCTTTACAAAGGAAAAAGAAAGAGGTCATCAAAATCATTTCCAGCATTTTCACAATTAATTGGTTTTTTTTCTGGCAAGCTTTTGATCTGGTTTTTAGAGTGGTGATACACACACAGAGCAGGACCAGCTGGACACCAAACCAGTGACCTCCCAGTTAAACTATCAAGGATCAACCCCAGTAACTCCCAAGTGGCTGATCCAGCCTAAATGAAAATAAACCCCCAATCCCAAGTATGAAAACACCTTTTCTTCTTTAAAAATGGATTACATAATGGATATAAGAAACAGACACCACCAACCATGGGAATCTACTGTCCTACACATCACCATCATACACGTGATTCCTAAACCCTCTACTACAGCCCCACCCCCCTGACCCCGACCCTGCTGCGGGTGCTCCTCAGCACTGTGGCTGTGGGGAACTGCAGGTTACACCTGAATTCCTGCTTCCCCACTGTCCAGCTGAGGATATTCCCATTTTCCTGACCCTCAACACACCAGCTCCTCCTTTTGGGAGCACCCAGCCTTCTCCCTGTGAGGACACTGAGTTTTAAGGAAAAATAACAACCCCACCCCAAACCAGCAGGGAAGCCCGACAGCCCCGTTACAAGTGCTGGATTCCTCCAGTGCCAAGGAGCATTCCCTAATTTCCCTAACTGAGGGGAGCCAAAGGCAGCCTCCAGGGAGGCTGATCCCCTGTGCAAGGCCAGCTGAGCAAAGCCTCCCCACAGTCACTAAAGCATCACAGACATCCAGCTTTGGCAGACGGCTCCTCGGCCTCAGGAGAAACTCCTCAGTAGCAGCTGAAGTTCAAACAGGCTTGAAAACCTTAAAATTACTGATTTACAACATGCAGTCCCAGCCCCCTCAAAAACACTCCCTCTCTAGCCCCCCAACCACCCCCCCAGCTCTCAGCCCTATGAATGTGACATTTACCACTTTGGCCACCTAAGAAATAACAGGAATGAGCACTTTGGAATAAAGGTTTCTCTTCCAGAGAAAAGTTATCTACACTTACAGGATGAAACAGGCTTTGGAAAGCCCCTCACCCACACCACAGGATCCAAGGAGTTGCTAACTGCTCTATGAGTAACTGCACTGAGTATTTCCACCAGTAAGGACACCACAAGAATGTTCTTGGATCTATTTTCACGGACAGAAGCTGTCAACTGTGGATGGTGCCCTCCACATTAGGGGTCCAGATGGATCATCCCAGTCCTCCTCCCCACTCTGAAAAACACAGGGAGCCCATTTAGATCCATATGGCCTAAAAGCACCACCAGGTCCAAGCAGGAGATGGATGTGAGGGTGATGAACTCCAGGCAGCAACAGAAACTCAAAGGAGAACACATTCCTGTATCCACAGCTCCAGTGCAACAGAAACCATCTGAGGTGCTGCCCCCCTCCATGGCCACACAAGACAGAGCAATTTCTGCCCAGGAATGAGCCATTTTCCAAGACACTTGTGCTCTTAATGGAATTAAACAACATTGATCTATACTAGCTGTTTGCTTACAATGCAACTCCACTGATCCCAGATCAATACACCAGAGAGGCTTGGAAACAATACTCAGGAAGCTACAAAGATTGGCCAGTTTACCTTTCCACAACACTGAGAGGGTGCTTAAATCAAGATTTTCCCTGCCCAGTCCTAGCACTGCTCCTATACAGCAGTTTCTCAGCTTCTTGGCAGGAAAAACAAATACATTTGGTATTTACTCCAAGTCTTACAACTGCTAGTTAAGTCCAGAGTTAGCTTTAGGCAGTATTAACTACTCTTTCAATCTTGGTCTAAAAACAAACAAAAAATTATTGGCTGAGGTTTATACCCTGTTTTTACCCGGCTGAGGTGCTACAATTCCCATTATAACCACGAACAGATTAATGATGCCAGAGTTTCCTCCACTACCACCAAGGGATCCGACTTTTGATGCTGCTTCTCCAGGGCACAAATACAGAGACAAAGCCAAGGTCTTTTCACTTTCTCACAGAGAAAGCACATGGCTGTTCCTCCCCAATTCTAGGGCAGCAGCAGTTTGGGATTCAGTTTACTATGCCCTAAAAAGGATTACAGTGTTTCCTAATGTTCAGCTTTCCTGAAGAACAGTGCTCTGGAACTCTCCCAGTCTCATGTTTCCAGCCTCCATCTATGTCAGTTTATCCTGGTGCTCCAACTATCCCACCCTAAACATCATGAAAGCAGCATAAAATGGAGTTATCTCCCTGTCAGCAACGGAAGATCTGCAAACACCAAACAAAAAAACCCTGAAAAAAGACACAAACCAACATGGAACCGAAGGGCTGATTCCCCTCCTAATCCAACCATTGGAAACAAAGGCATTGTAATATGACATTCCACCTCAAAAGAAGCTCTACAGACAACTAAGTGTGCAAATGTGTGTTTAGCTTTCCTGTTCCCAAGAGATAACTGTAGCCCAGCAGGGACCAAACATTCCATATAAATAAGGCGAGCTTTTTTTTTTGTTTTTGCATAGTAGTTTATCAGTGATAGTCCCCCCCCACTGACCCCTGCTTTGTCCACCTGCTTTGCCACCGAGCTGAGACCTGTTTCTCCAGGTCCTGGAGTCCAGCAGAAAGCCTGGACACATCTCAAAGGCTCCTTCACCCCCAAAGATGGAATGAAGAAACTCCTTTTAATCTTGCAGAACTGCTAAGAGCTGCCTCTAAACCCACTGTTATGTTTAAATGTTAAGTTCAATTTGGAGGCAATTCCTTTTTTGTGCCAGACATTGGTGATTGCACCACAATTGTCTTGGGTTTGCTGCTCTTTTTGCCAGTGTTCCTTTTGCCGATCAGTGCAGCAGCTCAATAAAACCGGCAGCTTCTCCAAGTACCCAGAGCCTTTGCAGCACCATTCTCTGCTGCTTCCAGCTTTGTATTTTGTAAATAATGTATTTTATAAAAACACCTGCTAATAATATTCCACTGGAGCTCAAAGTGGCTCAGCTTGGGGCAAAGGCACAATTAAAACACCGTGTTCTCCTACAGGACTCTGCATTTATGGTTTGTAGAACAATAGAAATGTACAGCACCAATCCTTGGGTGGGGTGGGGATGCGTGTAGGAATGAGTCCTTAGGGACTTGCAAGGGCTTGCAAGTCTTTCATCTTTCCTCCATCAGTGTGTTGGTTTTGAATCTTTTTTTCCATCTTTGCCTCGACCAAAATGCTCCAACTTTGTATCAGCTGACCATGGGCTCCACATCCGTCTCTCTGTCCAAATCATCCTGAATTTCATCTGTGTTTCCTGAGTCACTGCTGGCTACAGAGCTGGGAGATGGAGAATTCCTGCAGAAAAATGCACAGAAAGGTTCAGACAAAAAAATTAAATACCAATGACAGAAGGGAAAAAAAGAACGTTTAAAGAAAATAGTCACTTTCACTTCCCAAAACTATTTAAAAAAGCACTTTTTAACATTAAATATTTGGTTTACAGTAAATACCAACAGTAAAATCAAGTTGCCACTCCTATACAAATAAACATAAAGGCTCCTACAGGGTTACTGAGAGAAACAGAAAGTCTCTCATCATCTCTAATATGTGCACTCTTAAAAATTGAAAGTTTATCATCTTATTCTACTGGGGGTGAGGAAGAGATAAGAAAAAATCCCTCATAGTCTAAGGTTCTTAACACATGAGAAGATTAAAACCCGAGTTCTTCATGTAAGTCCACAGTCAAGATTTAATTTGGGCTTTTAAGAGTTCTAAATCTAAGATGTTAAGACTAAAAGTTAGAGATCCCCGTTTTTACCAACAGGTGCCAAAGCCTTCAAGGTGGTACAATGTGTAGGATCCTACATACTGTTACAGGCTCCCTTTTAAAGCTGATACTTGACCCTGAGTAAAACAAGATTATCCAAAGGACAGGGACAAAACGATACTGTTGCCTTTAAACTTGGCAGGAAAGGAGGGAAATAAATTCCTGGAGCCCCCCCAGGCAGAGGGGTGATGTCATGTTACCTGTCAGCTGAGCCTTTGATGAGCCTCCGACAGGTTTCCATTTGCACATCCAGGCCCCTTTTCATGCTGCACATTTCCATATATTCGTGAAGGTGGCGGTTCATGTCACTCTTGGCCGTGGCCAATTCCAGCTGTAAAAGGAAGAGAAAATAACCAGCCCACAGCTGAGTCGCAGCTCTTCCCAGTTTCACTCCATTTTCCATACTTGTGGGAATGCTACAGCTCTCAAAGCCAAGCCAAAACACCCCCATAATATACATTTAATCTCACTGTTCTTTATTGCCAATGTATTCTCAGTTTATGAAGTGCAATCAGGGCTCCACGCTGGTTTTTAAACAGCCTTGCAGGTTTTTTTTCCTGCTGCTTGGCATCTCGTTTGTCAACATGAGGTAATTAATGAAAGCATATTTTAGGCAGGGCAAGGATTTTGAGAAGCTACAGCTGGCAACCTGTGAAGCATTTTCCAGGTTGAGGGTGGATGTACAAGACAAAGAGGGGAAAAAGAATAATAGTGTGTTTTATTCCCTTTGTTCTGAAGGTTCTGTCTCTACCAGCCTCAAATTTATGCTCAGTGCTAAAGTATGGAGCAATAATGGTATAAAGAAAACCCCCAGGGGATGTCAGAGGGAAATGCCTTTGCATTCTTAGATATATAGACATTCCTCTTTCCCTCTGGGATACACCAGACAGAGCACTGGGCATGTTTGCATCCATTAGGAACAATTCCTATTGTCATGATCCCCTTCCTTACCTCTATCTGCCCTATTGTTTCTTGGTATTCCTTGTCTCTTGTTTTAAAGAAAGACTCTGTTTCATGGATCAAGTTTCCCAGGTTTTCTTCCTGCAGGGGGGGAAAGGAGGACACAAAGAATCAGAAAGGAACAACAAAGAATTCAGGACTGAAGATTTTATTTAACCTCACCTAGAAAGGCAGGTCATGCTCTTTCATGCAAAGATTTTTTTAAGACATTTTCACACAGGAAAGGAATATTCTGCTTCTTCAAACTGGAACACTGGGAAACGCATTTTTGTGCCATGACCATGGCTTTGGACACACAAAGATAAACTCTGATCAAGGCTCCAGCAATTAAACCCATATACCTAATGCATTCCGAAGCACCAAACCCAAGGATTTTCTGAGCTTTTCACAGTTGGATCACACTTGAACAGACTGCAGCTGCTCTCCAGCCATGAAACTAAATTTTTCCTTGTATTGACCGCATTGCTACTTACAGCTTTGCACTGAATTCTCATCTTCCAATGACATATTATTACTCTCCAGCACTTCACAGGTATGCTCAGCATGCACTGCTTCCCATTGAAATTCCTCCCTGCACTGCTGGATAAAGCCAGCTCACTCCTGGGGAAAATCCCACGCCCAGGAACAAATGCTGTCCCGAAGGAAACCTGCTTTTGGATCATCACTGCTTTGCAATGACACTGTCATTGTCAGTCTGCACTACAGAACACACAGAGCTGTTTTGTGCTGTCACAAAGAGAACAATTTATGTCATTTTTCTCTCTTTCAGGTTATTACCTGCCTCTGTATTCCACAAAAAATATCACCCATTTAATGCAACTGCACTGGTGAGTGCTAATTATGTTTCCATCCTTTGGCCACACTTGTGACAGATTTATTGGGATCATTCCTGGTACCAACACCAGGCTATCCAGCCTGGAGTTACAAGAATCATTGCACTGATCCTTTTATATTCAGAAGAGCTTTAAGGAGGAAGGTCATGAAAGAAGGTGGTGAGGGCAGCGTGTAAGAACTTGAAAGGAATAAAGCCCACGGAAGGAAGATTCAGGCATGTAAAGCACATGTTAAAGACCAGGCACAGCCGGAGCAGTCTTTATTCTGAATTTCCATCTACAAGCCAAATCTACCCTTTCCTTGTATAATTTTCATTTAGAAGGATTTAAGCCTCTTAAAATCTTTAGAGTTTCCGCACGCAAGGCCCGGGCTCGGCACTATCCCTGTGATAGCTGTGCTTAGACACGCACGGGGGTCTATGCAAATCAGCCTGTCACTAATTCCAGCACAGGGCTCCACATTATCACTCTGCCACTCTCCCTGCTTTCTGCAGCCCCAGCACTTCACATAATCTCTGCAGTCTCCGAGTGTACCCGACGGTCCCTGAACGGGAGATGTAACATTAACACAGCCCGGCAGGCACCACGAGACGACATTCCCGAGACTGCTGTCTCAGCACCTCCACACTCCAGTGCTGATGGAAGGCAGCAGGATTATTTCTCACCTCCCACCGCTGTGCTACTCGGTAATGAAATACCAGCTTCCCATTCCAGCCTTCCCTGGCCATTTCCACCCCTCTTTAGGCTTGTTTAAAAAGGCTCAGGAGTCACTGAACCAGGCAGCACACACAGCCATTAGCTGGCTTTCTGTGGGATCTCAAGGATTAAAAGCAAGCTGTTCATTATCCATCAGATTCCTATTGACTGGGAAGAGGGAAGCACAAGACTCAAGGGTTCAGAAGACCCGTGGGGCTTTATGCAGTCCTGCAACCACAGCTCCTTTGTGTGGGGGGGGAAATACATCCTTTAACATCTTCCTCAGACCACACCCAGGTTGTTTTGCTCCCCACAAGGCCAATTGTGCAATCCCATCCCCTGCATTCCACATTATTTTGACAATTAATGTGTGAATGATAATGTACAGAGAAGGGGAGAGGCTGTGTGGAAGATCATTGAGTCCCTGATTTGGGTTGGAAGGGACCTTAAAGCCCATCCAGTCCCACCCCTGCCATGGGCAGGGACACCTTCCATCAGCCCAGATTGCTCCAAGCCCCATCCAACCTGGCCTTGGACACTTCCAGGGATCCAGGGGCAGCCACAGCTTCTCTGGGCAACCTGTGCCAGGGCCTGCCCACCCTCACAGGGGAGAATTCCTTCCCAATATCCCACCTAAACCTACTCTCTGTCAGTACTGAGCTCTAGAGGATGGACTGCTCAGGGTGACAGATTCCCTCATCTCCTGGAACAGCCACACACTTGGATCTTTCGGCACTCACTTCGACCGTACCTTCAAATACTCAGCTTGAAGGGGCCAAAGAAATAAAATTTGGCAAATAAACTGATTGCACAGACTGAAAAATCAACCACGGAGGGAAAGCACTGAGAGGATTTTAAAACAAAGCAAGTTTGTGTGGCAAACAGGTCACCAGTGAAACACCCACAGGCTCAAATGGCTAAAGCAGCAGCAGAGGGGTAGTTCCTGCAGAGAATATCTGGAGAAAATAACAGGAACTCACCTCTCCTTGGAGGTCGATGGAAGGATTGCAGTTGGTGAAGTCTTCCCAGAGCAGCAGAGTTTCCTCATTCTCCTCCCATGTTAAACTATCACAGTCGTCATCAAAATCAAAGGTCTCACGTCTGGCAGAGAACAAACCAGCATTAATGAAAGCACTCCAGCCCCACTCCCTCAGTCCTTTAATTAATTGTCTAGAAAAATGGGCTATGAGAGCTGAATGAAGGGGACAATGCAGCAGCTGAAAATCCTCACAGCTTTTACAAACAGGCTTTGCCACTGTCCAAGTCCCTCTTTCCTGGGCTCTTTGCCACCCCAAAGCAGAATAAAAGATCCTTTTTGGCGCTGCTGCTCTGAGCACACAGCCCTGGCTCTCACCTCCAGATGGAGCTACACAGTAGTTTCCCCTGTTTGCAAAACCACAAAAATGCTTGAAACTATTCTTTTTATCCATGGGAAAATGAGCCCAAACACAGCACGAGGAATTTTACAAGGAACAGGCATCAGAAGGGACTGTGATTTCATGAGGGAGTTCAGCCAACGTGTTCCCTGCAGCACTTAAAGAGGTGATTTTCCAAAGTAAAACATCACTTTCAAAGGCAAAACATAAAAAGCAAGACACCATTTTCAAAAGTAACAACTATGAAAAAAAAGAACCTTAAAGTGATGTGCAGGTGAGCATAAACACTCCTTGTTTACTTGAACAGTGAAGACACAACTACAGCCACTTAAGACTGAGAGCAAACAGTGGCAAGAGTGACCTTTCACATCGTTATTTGCTCAAAACCCTTTATTGTGCAATAAAGGAAAGTTTCAGAGGGGCTGGAACAGCAGCAGAGCACAACACCAGTAGCTGCTTCTTGTCCTGGCTAAGGAGCCCAGACAAAAAAAAGCTGAAACTGCTCCCTGACCCAGCCTGCTGATCCCAGACTGATGCATTTTTATTACTTTAGCTCACTTCCTTTCACACAGATAACATCTCAGGCAGGCAGCAGAGCCCATACTGTCCTTAGGAGGCTGCAGAGCTTGGCAAGAGATAAGCAAGTGCTGTCTACAGTCAGCATGACTGTAAAAAAATCATTTTCCCAGCGAACTTGGACGCTCACGATTGTGCCTTTTGCACTCAGCTTCCTCAAATCACTTTCTTTTTGCCAGCTCTGTCCTGCTCAGAGAGCACAGAGGCTCCCAGGCTGACTTCACACATACACACTGCTCAAAACCCACTGTATTTTGACTTTTTTACTATTAGACACTTAAAGATTAAGTTCCTTATGCATCAAATGCAAGTCACATTGTTTCTGTTAATGATATAAAAACTCTTCCTTTATTTCTAAACTATTATTTTCTACTCCAAAAGGACCCCAAGCCCACACTCCTCAGCAATGTACATCCCCAGTGACCAGCCCAAGTTAAATATATCCACAAGATTCCTGTAGTACTTTGTGCCACAAAGGACCAGGAGACAAGAGTTTCATGAGCAGCACTGGTATCACAGGGCAGGGTTAGCAACAAAATGCATGACCAACCCAGGTACATTTTAGCTTCTTGCTTTTCCAAAAAGTCCACTCACTACCTGCTGTCACACTGAATTTAGCAGTGGAGAAGTTAAAAATCTGTGTTTAATACACTGACTATTACTGAGGGACTAAAGACATGTAAAATGAGTCCTAACAAGGGAAATTATCTACAACTTCTGCAAAAAATGTGCCCTCCTACACAGGGGATTCAGGCAGAAAAGAGGAGACACTCCCTCTGAAAACAGAACTCTTGGCAATGTCTGACAACATAAGAGGAGCTGATGCTTCTTGGACCATTCCTTGTGCTCTCCTACACATTAAACAGTCCTACATTGTGTGGGAAAACACTGGGAGTTCTCTGCAGTCACTGCAGAAGTTGACAGAAGAGACCCACATTCAAATGCTGGGGAAATCAAACCTATGGTGCCTCCTGGGGCTTTTCTCTGCCAAAAGAAAACAGCAGAGACCCCCAGAAGTCTCACCGGGCTGTGGCCACCTCCATCCTACCTGGAATGGGAGAGAAGAACACAGGGCACATCAACAGCCACCTTCCTGAACTGCTCAGGGCAGCTCCAACATGCAGAGAATCCCTTCTTGGTTCCTAAAAGCTTCCAAATGCTCCAGTTTGGGGCCAAGCTTTAAACAAAATAAACTCCAATTCTTCCAGTTTAGAACAGCAGACTTTGCAGCACAGCTGACACCATCCACATTCCTGAAATCTATGAACTGTTGTCCACTGCTAGAACTGATCTCCCAGACAGACCCACCACTCCTACTTGCCTACAGTACAACTGAAAAATCATCCAAAATACTGGAGAAGTTTGTATCTGTTTCAAATTGAGCTTGCAGTTCAAACTGAACTGCCAAAGAGCAGCAAGCTTCTTTCCAAACCTTTAGAAATCCAATATTCAGCCAAACATACAGAATACACTTCTGGGGTTTACCCTTTTTTGTTTCATGTTTCTTCTTTTGCTGCTGTTACAGCAACATACAGTAGCAAAACTAGTTGCCTGTATTTTTTATATTCTCTGCAGTTCCCCCTATTCAAGGGAGGAACAAAGATCATTATTTGAACTTCCAGAAAAGCTCCAGGCCCGCGCCACGGTGGCAGCTCAGGTGTTCTGGGGCCAAGCCTGCATTTGAGAAGGAGTTTTCCACAGGATACTCACAGCTGGTTAAACATCCTCTTCATTTCATCTGTGATGTTGAGGGAACAGCTGACCTCGTCATCAGAGAACCTGCCATTGTCCCCATCCTGCTCCGACAGGTCGTCGTCCGATGTCAGCTTGCGCTCCTTCTTCTTGGAAGCCACCTGAGTTGGAGAGAGGAGCAGTGACTACGAGGTTCAGTTGAGGAGGGTGTGGGAAATAGAGGCGTGGAAGTAAAGGAGAGGCATCAGGACTGAGTGGATATAACTGTTCATCAGTTCCCAGGCAATTCGGGGATCGATCGCCTGGATTCGCGATAGGAATTGCATCTGCCATGAGAGGTGAACACAGAGCACAGGGAAGCAGTTCAGAACAGAGCAAAGCAAGCTGCAGGCTGCCAGGGCTCTACAGATGTTCATCTGCTCATCTGGGATCTACCAGAGGACATGCAGAGGTTGGAACGACACAGGAACAAGCAAAAGCTGGTAGCAGTGCCCAGGCAGAGAGCAGTGACAGAACTCTCCCTCTCCTGCCACCACCACAGGCTGTTGCCTCCAGCGTTGAACCACCAGGAAGGAACAGACAGGAAACCTTTCTAGAGAGACTTTAGTTCAGGGTCATCCCCCCCCATCAGCAGAAGCAGGCTGAGAGTCTTCAGGCTGACAGAAGGAGGGTTGATTCAGTCAGGAAAACGCCTGGACAGCCCCAGAGAAATGAGGTTCAGAGAACTCAAGGGATACCCCTGCAAGGGGTACAGAGGATCTGAGGGCTGTGAACACACAGGACATTCACAGCTCGTGCCACAGAGTCACAAACACACACTCCACTCCCAAGCTACTGCAGTTTTTCCTTTACTTGGCATATAAATCATCCCTTATTGGCCTTGCTCTCCAGGGTATTGTTCTCCTGATCATTTTAACCCCTGCATGCCTGACCAAAAGTGTGTCCTGCAGGTACCCTGGAGCAGAAAGACTCGGTAATTCCACTCAGAGACAAGAAGGAACCACAGTGCAGGGGCTCAACATGCCATAAAAATACTTTTCTTCCATAAGATTTGAGTCTTTTGGGGTACATCAAAAAAAACCATCAAACATTTAGGCAGCTTCATTAGTAGAGACCACAAGGATCTTTTACAGTGGGTTTGGACAGCATTTAGCACATTGTGGCATCATTACACAGAGAAAAGCATCAGATTTATTGAAAGACTGAACAAGACACTTTCAGATGGAAATAGAAGGAAGGTGGATTAACCACAACTGAAACTGCAGTTGGGACAGAAAACCAAGTGCACTGGGAGTTTGCTCCAGGCAGAGCTGTCACAGCTTTTGGAGCAAATTAAATTACTTTCCTTCCAGCACCAAGGAGCCCCAGTAGCTCAAGGAAAGCAACTGGAGCTTCTGTCTCACAGAGCAGCCAGAGAAATGTTATTTCTGGCCACGGAGCTCGAGCCAGAAATAAGAACATTCAGATGACAGTTCTACAAGCTTCAAACCTCTCACTTGCGAAGGGAACAAATGTGAGGGAGTAATTTATACAAGCCTAGCCCCTGTAAGGCTGCTTTTTTTTTTCTTGCCCTGCATTCATTGCAGACTAACATCAAACTGATAGCATGTCTTAAAGGTCATCCTGAGACTTCTTTACACTCTCTCCATTTTGTGCTCTCAGTGCTACAGCAGGAGAGCTACACTGCCAGACCCAGAGAGGAAAATGTGTCCACAGAGAAAAATTTCAGGAAAGGCAAATGACCTGGACCACACTCCTCAACACTGGCTCCCTCTTGTCCTTCCCTGTGGAAAATTCATGGCCTAATCACCTGGAATATCTTGGAAACGTCTTCCGAGTTGCGCTGCTGTGCGACATCGCACAGCTTGGCCGTGATATCGATTCGGCGGCAGATGTCCATGTCCACCTTCATGGCCTTTTCTTGGATCTTTGTGTCCAGGTCTGTCATGGGCTGCAGGAAGGACAGCAGTGATTATCCTCTATTATTATACAGTTCAGGAAAGAAGAGATACCCCTCAGTATCTCTCTAACCCCAGGCCATACCGCTCTTAACAGGGACAACCTCATGGGCTTGACAGCTGACAATCAACATTCATGCCTGATTCTAATTCCTCAGAGGGGTCTGCCACCAAAAAAACCTATACCCACCCCAAAAAAACTGCTAATGAGGCAACAGGGAACTTTAATGGGTCAATAACAGGTTGGAACAATGGAACAGGCTGCCCAGAGAAGCTGTGGCTGCCCCAGCCCTGGAAGTGTCCAAGGCCATGGTTGGAGGGGGCTGGTGGAAGGTGTCCCTGCCCATGGCAGATGGGTGGACAAGATAGTCTTGAAGGTCCATTCCAACCCACACCATTCTGTGATTCTATAAATAGCACTTTAAAAATAGAGAAAACCCCTGTGTAGCACGGCAGAAGAAAAGGAAATCTAAACTCTGGTGAGGATGCAAAGCTTCCTCTCTTTCAAACAGAAAAACTGTGCTGCACAGAGAAGTTGCTCTTAAATCATATTCAGGGTGAAGCAGCTTCACACATACCATGGAATCATCAAATCAAGGCTGGATCTGAAGAGATCCACGGGAGCCTGTGACACGGAAAACACTCCTTCCTCTCTGGCATTAACCTGCCCTCCAGCCTGGCAAAAGTTTAATATTGCCCTGCTTCACTCTGGGTAGTTACAAACACAGTTTGTAAGAGATACTCCCACTCAGACAGTACATCTGGCTCCTTGGGAAAAAACATTCAAAAACCCCAAAAATCAAATTTTCCAGCCTAGCTGAGACTTACTCTGTTAGAAAGTCCCACTTCAATGGCCATGCAAAGCTTTCACTTGGATCAGAAAAGCAGGAAAAACTCTTTAAATACCAAATCCCCTTTCCAAGAGGAAAGCTTTGGGGGTTTTGTTGGTTTGGTTTGATTTTTTCCTCCTTATTAAATTATTAGTCAGTCTTCTCCAGCCCATCAACGACCTTTAGAATTAGAGATTTTTGTTTTCCAGAACACACTGAGGAAAAGAAATCTCTAAACATTGACACACTCAAAACAATCTTATCCACTGAACACGTACCAGTGATTTATCCACAGGAAAGCAAGAGCCACGTGCCAACCTTTTGCATTTCTCTGCTCCAAATATTTACCCAGTGAGATTCAAAGCAAGCATCTGCACTGCTTTCCCTGGGATTTTTATGTTCCTTAAGAGTTTGCAAAGCCCAAAGGACACTTTCCCTCCAGCTGAGGAGGATGTTTGCCTTCCCCACCACCCTTTTTTGTACACACAGAGCACCATTTGCAAAAAGTCCTCCCAGGGATGGAGCCCCAACCAGTTTCTCCCTTTCACACCCTCTAGCCAAGCACAGCCATCCTCGATTAAACACCAAAGAAGAGCCAGCTAATTGCTGGATTTCACATAAACACATCTAGTGGCCCAGGGAGAATGTGTTTGACACTGGGAGCAGGTTCTGCAGCTTTATGTAAAGGCAGTTGGATGCAAAATTACAGAATAAATAAGCACAATAGGATTTATTCGTTAGACAACTGGCACCAGCACTACTTTAGACTTCCAGGGAAAGGCACCTTAATGTTCAGCTGTTTATCTCTAGGTATCTGCATGAGTGCATGCTTTCACTAGGCCTAAACGTCAGAAAATTATTCAGTCACAGCTTAAAAGATCCTCTGGCTTTGAAGGGGGGTCAATGAGACATGAGGCAGTTCCTCTTTTCTTTTTCTTAAACCATTAGGTTGAAGCAGCACTGGAAACAAAGCCAATACCTGATCCAGGGATATTGGATTCTTCTCCTCAGAGCTTTCATTAAAGCAGGTGGGAAACACAAATTCCTCCCTGGAAGGGTGGGCAGGCCCTGGCACAGGGTGCCCAGAGAAGCTGTGGCTGCCCCAGCCCTGGGAGTGTCCAAGGCCAGGTTGGACAGGGCTTGGAGCACCCTGGGCTGGTGGGAGGTGTCCCTGCCCATGGCAGGAGGTGGAATGAGATGAGCTTTAAGGTCCCTTCCCAACCAAACCATGATTCTACAGAGTGTATTCCTGTAGGAACATGATTTTATTGGATAACTCTACCCCAAATGCCCGTGTCAGCAGCACATGGAGCTGCAGGGCTGACCCCTTTGTCCTGACCTGGGAGTTCTCCAACCCTTTTTTCCAGGGCTGCAGCTCTGAATGCTGGCACTGTGGGGAACGGGGAGGGAGGGAAGAGTCTGGGTTATGGGCTAAGCAGCAAGTTAATGCATCTCTACACAGACCAGACAGGAAGCAGGGGAGGGAGATCTGTCTGATGCATTAGATCAGAGGCAGCATCACACTAATTACACAGCAGCACTCACTAATCACCTTTCCATGAATGAAGCCATTGGCATGACATACACACTCACAAAGGCAGTGGGAGGGGCCACTCAGTACTTACATCACTCATCAGACCCTTAAAGACCACAAGTTCTGCTTTCAGCCTCTCAATCTTTTCATTCAACTCCTCCTGGAGAGCTTCTGCTTCCTGTGCCTCCTGCAAGAGAAAGCAGAGTGGTGAGAGCCCAACTCAGCTTACTGTGTCCAAAATACAACACCAATTAAAACTCAGCTCCCCTGAAAAATCTTCATAGAAAATTAGACTTGATGGACCAACTGGAACAACCCAAACTCAATATACCTGGATTAGAGGTCCAACACTATAATCAGGAGTAAAAAAAGAGGGGGATGAGCCATGAAAGAAACAGCCTATAATAATGACATAATTATAACTAAGCATGTTTTAAAAGAAGCAGGTATCAATTTAGAAAAGTAAGAAGCAGGTGGCAACTGGGAAAAGCGAATAAGGAAGGCCAGGCTGCAACAGAGACTGAAGGTGAAAGCTCCTCACTTAACCTGAGCAGGCTGATAAGGCACATCACCACCCTCTCCATCCCCTTTGTCACCAACTTCAGTCACCTAGAGCAGCACACCTAGCTACTCTGGCTAGAAGTCAGATTTTTACTGAAAACACAAATGTAAATGATGACCAGCATGAAAAAATGTGCAGAAAAGCTTTTCAGTACAAACTGTTCAAACCTCACCTCTCTCAAGGTTTCTACCATAGATTCCAGACTCATCCTCCTTGTCAGTTCCTCTTCCCACCTGAAAGACAAGATTTGCAGCAAAGTGTTAATTATACAGAAAAGTATTTTCCCCCTCAAAATCACAAGTCTGAGAGCCGTAGGACGATGACAGTTCTTTGAAATGTGGAACAGATGGTCCCCCCCACTTGTTCCCCCTCAAACAAGGAACACTGAGTCTGTGAGAGAATAAGAGCTAATCTCACTTCCACTGGGATCAGCAATCCTCCTGATCTCCTCCACAATATGGAATCCCAGACTGGTTTGGGTTGGAAAGGACCTTAAAGCTCATCCCATTCCATCCCCTGCCCTGGGCAGGGACACCTTCCACCAGCCCAGGGTGCTCCAAGCCCCGTCCAACCTGGCCTTGGACACTTCCAGGGCTGGGGCAGCCACAGCTTCTCTGGGCACCCTGTGCCAGGGCCTGCCCACCCTCAGGGAAGGATTTCTTCCTCATCTGTAACCTAAATTTCCCCTTTTTAAGTTTCAGTTTTAGTGGCAAATAAGGTGGGAAATTTTCAGTGCACAAAGAATCAGTTCAAGGTAAGTTATGTGAATTAATATTTACCAGTTTGTCCCATCCATTCACACATTCATTTGCCTTCTGTATCAAAACCCTCAATAATATCCAAGTTCCAGCCACTTCCCAGCACTACACTGCCAGGAGAGCACTCAGACAAGTTCCCTGAGGGCAGGGTCCACACTGCTGCTGAGGCAGGGCTGGAGTGCAAGAAAAGCAATCGGAGCTACAAACTGTTTAATTAAACCTCACACTACAAACATCATCATGTCTGAGTTCCTTAGTGGGGCTCTGAGCAGGCTGGTCTGTGGAAGGTGTCCTGCCCACTGCAGTGGGGTGGAATGAGATGATTTTAAGGTCTCTTACTGTTCCCTCAAACCATTCTAAGATTCTACAAGATTAAGTGTCAAAAATATAAAAAAGTTCTTCTTTTTAAGCGCTGAAACCTTCTAAAGAGCAAAAACCAGTACGTGACAACACAAATTCAAAAGCTGAGAGTCTTGAAAACATGACAACACATATTCATATTCAGGGATGTGGTTGAGATGGGGAGGGAGAAAGAAAGCAAAAAGTTTGCCCTCTTTTTGAATGGGCAGTAGTGCCACACCAGACTCCCCTGGTCTATTATAACAACAGGAATCACACACCTGGAAAAGAAACTTTGCATACCATATGATTAAAAACGACCCTGTGAACACTCTCCAAGTACCACCACAATACTTTCTGCTGCCACTTCAACACTTGTCAGAGTCTCACTGAAAATGGCAAACTGTGAGGCCAGAAATCCATTACATCGAAGCATTCTGGAAAATACAGGGTTAAATGTGCCAAAATGCATGGATTCATCCTGTTTTCTGAGCAACCTGGCATGGCTGGATTGCAGGATGTCCCTGAGGAGGCTGATTTATGCACACACCATCCCTGTGCTACTGGATACAGCTCTGCCTCCAAAGGGCAGGTTTAATCCCACCTGGAATGGAAGCCAGGGTGGGCATTTTGGGCAGGAAAGGTTTTGGGCAGGCAGGGGCTGTTGCAGTTTGTCTCCAGGAGCCAGAGGCACCTGAACAGGTCACACTTGCTGACACTTCATCCACTCTTCCCTGCCATTGTGGGGCAGGAATATCCCACACAACAACATGTGTAAGTTGGATTTATGCAGGAAGATTTGTTGTGCATCTTTTCACCAGCACTGGTTCGCTGCCAAGCACAGTAAAATATTTATGCTGAAATTTGCATTTGTCATCAAATGTTTGGGCTCAGATTTCCATCCCGTTTGTTTTTTTGACTGCTAATTACATGTATATTCCTATAAAAATAATAACTTTGCTTTTCAGATTTTAATATCGAAGGCAAGAAGGTGAAGTTAATTAAAGCAGGCAATTATACTGTCAATCCATAAGATTCTGAGATCTCCTTCTGTTACAGGAGAATTTTCCCCCCCTGCTCCTGCTGCCAGTTATGGATGGGAGTCAAGCAGACACTGCAAAAATGGATGTGCTGCTTCTCAAGGTTTGAGCTGCTGGAATGAGGGAGCCTGGCTGCATCCAGGTTATCCTGCTGTATTACTGCACCCTCACCCCGTGCATTCTGCAGAGGGAGGTATTTTGGGAAAACGTCATCTGCATATTTTTCCTGACAATGCCAAAAGTCGGGAGAAAGGATTAGCATTCCTCCCCAGTTCAGCCACTCCAGGCAGCTGCCAAGATTACACAGCTCCAAGTCTGCTCAGACCAATCTTCCCCATCCTGCAGAAATTCCAGGAGTTCCATGGCTTTGCTTTGTGCCAGTTAAAGTGCATTTTGCAGAGTAGGGATTTGCAGCCCTAATCCCCCTCTGTCAAACTCAAAACAGCTTCTTCAAGAGAAGAGGGAAAGGATGGCACCTTCTAGACACCCTCCCACAATTCCTGTGTTTCTCTTATTGTAGGGACAATAAAACAATCAGAGCAGTTTTAACCAGAAAGTTCCCGCCTGAGAGAAGGAAGTTTTCACTGGACTGATAAAAAGGGTCCTGCTAACCATTAATATCACATTCTTAACCCCAGAGTATATTTCTTCCACCCACCACCAAGCTGATTAACCTCATTTAACAGCTAAAAAATGCCAATCTTACTTTCTCCTCACACTTAAACCTCGGGAGACTATTTGTAGGGAGGAGAGGAAGGAGACTGGGCAGGAAGGCAGAGGATGACAATGGAGCAGAGGATTAATTCTCCATTTAAACTTCCAAGGAAGTGGGACAATAGGAAGATTGCTCATTCCTGTGATCATCCTGTATTTGCTGGAACACACCAGACTTTAAAGGGACCTTGGCAGCTGTGCTGCTGCACATTCCAAAAATCCAGGAGCATCCACTGAGAGGATGCTAATTATGGCTCTGATGTCTTTATTATTCAACTTATCAAATTATTCTCCCAGTCATTTGTATCAGTCAATACTTTTCTTTTCAGTTACCATCCAAAAGCAGAAGACATTATTCCACAAGTCTTAATCCCAGCAGGCTGTGGATGCCCTCAGCTCCTTGGCAAACACCTGGTGCAGCCTAAAATGTCCATGGAGGGGACCAGCAGCTCCTGGTGCTCCCTTCATCCCGAGGAATAGGGAAGCATCACCTGAATAATTAGCTCTGCAGCAGCCAGGTAACTGCAGAGCTGGATAACAACTGCAAAAAGGGCACGATCAGGGACTGATCTCTGCTCTCTGTGGCAGCCCCCAGGGAATGGCTGGAGCTGTGTCAGGGCAGGCTCAGGTTGGATCTCAGGAAAGGTTCTTCCCCCAGAGGGTGGTTGGCACTGAACAGGCTCCCCAGGGCAGTGGGCACAGCCCCAAGGCTGCCAGAGCTGCAGGAGGGTTTGGACAACGCTCTGAGGGACATGGAGGGATTGCTGGGGTGTCTGTGCAGGGTCAGGGGTTGGGCTGGATGATCCCTGGGGGTCCCTTCCAGCTCAGGATATTCCATGACTCTGTGGTTGTCTGATGGGGACTGTAATACCCAAGAGGGAAATGGCTGGAAAACCAGCAGTCTTCCCATGCTTGCAGCAGGATATTAACTCCCAGCTGCTCCCAAATACACTTATTTCTTGGCTCAGATGCAGCAATTGCAATGATTTCCAGCTGCATCCAAAAATACTTTTTCTCACTCAGAAATGCTGCCATCCAAACCTACCAGACTCTGGGGCTTCTTATTATCTTTTCAGTTATTTCTTCTTAAAAAAAAAAAAGATCAGCAACATGAATTTCAAACCTAGCCAGGCTTTTACTCTTTCTTTACCACCTCCTAAGGATGTTTTATCTCCAGCCACCCCCCAAAAAAAGGGCTAGTCTGGATTTTTGGAGCCTTTTTAGCAGATGTGACACATCACATTCCGGTGGCATTCCGTCATCCCTTCAGAACCCCAACTCCTGCTGCAGTCCTGTCCTGCAGAACAAAGGATGCCGGCTGCCTTTAACGGGAAGGATGTTGGGCAAACAAAACACTTGAGTAGTCAGCCAGAATTAGCTGCTCAGAGCAGTGTTGTAAAGCTGAGTCACACCACAAACTTGTGCTTCCTTTGGGATGGGAAGAGTAGAAACCAGCTCCCCGATCCGCCCTCCTCTGCAGCTCCCAGCAAAGAGATGCAGACATCTCAGGTAAGTCTTTTAAAAGCTTCTCTAAGTGTTCAAGCCTGAATGTCCACGAAATTAAATTGAGCAGTTTGTGTTGACACAACGAGCTTCAAAACACTTTCCCACTCCTTGAACACCAAACAGGACCTTTCTCCTCTCCCAGCATCAATTCCAGTTCAGGAATACTGACCAGTGAAGGGCATCACCCACTGAAGCAGATTGGCAAAACCCCTTTGGAACTGGAAGTTTTAGAGAAGTTTTCCCTGCCAAAAAATGTTCAGTAATTGTATTTTAAATGATTTTCAGATGTCTGGTTTGATTTAAACTACAAACAACACGCTCACAGAACACATCAGGTATAAACACTGGTTAAAGAATGATTTTGCCCAAGGCAGAAAGGCACGAGCAGAGCAGTTACCTGATGGTATCAACTGCATTATTCTTTCATTTAAAATATCCCTCAAGGAATGAAATATTCATCAAGTAATACTTAATGACAAAATATTTATTCCATAAGCAAAACTCTTTAGGAAGACAAGTCTCTTCTTCCTGGTGGTTTTATGGAGAGTCATGGAGAGGAGAGAACTTCCAAGGAGAACAAGAGGAAATTTTTACAGTGGTCTAAGCATCTCCCTTGCCACTTTCTCACTTGCTGACTGAAGCTTTTCACTCATTTATTACAGGGTCTGCCCACCAGTTTATGGAGAGAAGAGCAGCAGCAGAGAGGAAAGCACTCAAGAGCTGTTAGGTGTAGTCCACAACAGGAAACTGAAGTGTTAATTTGAGTAATAACTACAAAAGGCTCACAGAAACATGAACAAGTAAAGAAACCCAAACCCACAAACACACAGAACCCCCAGCGCTGCTCCAGGAACACCATCACTGGTTTTTCTTGCACTCTGAGACAACACAACCCATCTGTGGCACAGGCTGCTCCCAGCCCTGCTCCTCTTGGGCACAAAGCACCTCAGATGTGTTCTCAGATGGACCACACCTCGAGGAGATGGAGGCAAATGGCAGGGCCAAGCAACGACACGTTCCGCGCTGCCCAGGAGGGTTTGTCACGGGGTACAGACCCGGCCTGGTGCTCCTGCCTGTTCTTTACCACTCTGGGCTCTTTCTGACGCCCATCTGTTGTTTACAGGAGCCCCAAGGCGGCACTGGCACGAGATTTAACACCCAACAGCACAAGCCCAAGGATTTAATTGCCGCGTTACTCACAGTCGTTACACACGCTTTCCTCACACCTCTCCCGTGGGCCTGCAGGAACAGGCCCACTAATCCCTTTTCCAACACCCAGATAATACCCATCAACATTACAGTTTATAACTCTGGTTTTACCCACTGATTTCACTGGAACTGACTTAACGGCCCGTCAGATGTACAGACTCAGATTCCCACACAGAAAGGATCCACAGCTTAATGCCAGAATCAGCCAGGATGGGGCATGGCACGGGGAGAGACACTGTGGTACTTTGGGATGGGAAAGAATCCTGTTCAAGACTTTCTGGGTGGATTTAGAGAAACCCCCATGACACCAAACTTGTGCTGCAGCACAGCCTCTATTAACCATCTGCAGTGGTGTTTGTTAATTGAGGGGAGAGCCCACATCTGCCACCTCCTAAACCATTCCTGAGACTGGAAGGCAGTTTGGGGTTGTAAATACCAATAGCTAGCTGCCTGCTGTTTCCATTAGCTGAAAGAGCTGGACCATGCAAGATGGATTTCATTAAAAAAGAAACTCAGTGAAGCCCTTCTTTACTTTCATAGAATCCCAGAATGGTTTGGGTTGGGAAGGACCTTCAAGACCATCATGTCCATCCCTCTGCCACGGGCAGGGACACCTTCCACTAGCCCAGGTTGCTCCAAGCCCCATCCAACCTGGCCTTGGACACTCCCAGGGATGGAGAGTTCACAACCAAAAAACCAAAAAAGTACCCCAAAAAAAACCCCAAAACAAATGAACAATTCACTCTTCTCTCTGATTTTAGAATCCTTGCTTAAGAGATCATTTTCCTTACAGTTGCAGACAAAGCTGCATTAACCAATTGGCTCCTTCACAAACACCACCTCTTGTTTAAATGAGCATTTTTAAGACGCTGTAAAATACAGGGATTCTTCCAGATTATCCCAAGCACTGATCATTTTGATCCTGTCTTTTTATTGAAGCAAATGAAATGTTAGTTGATGGGCTCCATGTAAAAGGTATTAATTAATGGGAAGGCCTGATTCCATTAGAGCCTGGCTGGGACACAGCGGATGCAGCACTCGAGTCAAGCCTGGTGCAACATCCTCTCCACAGGACCTCTCTGCTAGACATCATTCCAGCATCAAACTTCCCAAACAACAGAGCAATGGGGGTTTATCCCTGAGCTTCCAGCACTGGTCTGGATGAGACACAGAATCACTGCAGAGCAGAACTGGTACCTTTGGCACCCTTGGGTGTTCCATTACAAAGGAGAAGGTTAATATTCAAGCCTTATTCTAGACTGGTGCTCTACTTAAAGCAGTCAAAGAGACCTTTGAACAGCAATTCCTTGTGAAGAAAATTGCTAAAAGGACTTACTCTACAGAAAAACATTGCCTAATTATGCCTCCTGATTACACCCAACAAGAACGATGCTCCAGCCTGTTACTGGAACCACAATAAAAATCATCTCCAGGTTCCTTTGTGTCTCCTTGCTGACCACATGAGGTGTTTAAACAGAAGCCTAATGACACCAGAGGTCAACAACATCAAGTAAAAGCAGCAGCCGAGCCTGCATTCCTTCAGAGAGAAAATTATGGGGCTTTTAATACAGCAGGAGAATCCACAGGGAATTGTGCAACACTCACAGCAGCATTAAACCCACTGGAAGCTACAGAGCTGGAGTCACCACTCCTGGGTGACTTGTTCCTGCAAACACACTGATCTGAAAGGGCAGTTGGAAAGCTGAGGTGTCCTTTGATACTTGGATAAGCTTTGGATCTCTCTTTTTGTGCTTGTGCCCAGCCCCCAACACAGAAATCCATTCACAAAGACACAAGATACTCATTCAAAGCAGGTCTAACACAGCAGGTGGGGCTGCTCTGGGGTGTTCTCAGGGTATTTTATATAACACAGAATGCACCTAAAACACCTCCTGTCCTTGCAAAGGAAAAGTGCTGAGCATGAGCCTGAGTTATTTTCAATCTCACAGTCAAGTGAAGGAAAATCTCATCACCAGCCTGGTTTCTAAGCTGTCCTGCAGGAGAATCCAGATCTTCTGCCAGGAGGAAAGTTACTTTCACTGGACTGAAAAGTTTTGTACAGCTTCCTTTCTGATGCTCACACTTTGCTCTTCTAATCCCAGTTCATATTCTCCTGGAGAGAAAGATCAGGCCAAAGACAACAGAACCCAAAGCTGCCTAGCACTGATGTGCCCAATCTGCAGCTACAAAAGACTTCAAGGATTGTTTAACAGGTTAAACCCATCAGAAGTGTTCAAAGCCACAACTCCTACCCATGGAATCCAGGAGGGCCTTCCTGAAAGAGAACCTGGGCAGGTACAGGAATTGTTTTTAGTGTTTCATGGAAACTCATGGTATCTGTACGTTCGTGCCTGGCTCCTCTGCTACTCCTGGTCATCTGAGGCACAGGGAAAGGAGAACTGCTGAGGAGGAACAGTTCCATTACATTTCAAGGAACAAAACCACAAAAGGCCTCTGTGCAATCTTTAAAAATAAAGTACCCACACTCTAGAAGGGGAGTATAATTAAAATTACCATTTTATCACTAATGTCCTCCACACCTCCCACCATTTTGCCATCACAGGAACACAACGTTTTCCTGCAGAAATAATTTGGGGTTAGTCCTAAACTGTTCTGGCTGATAAGATACCACCAACTGCAAGGTGGTGGAGAAAGATTTAGGATGTAATTCAGGATATGATAATGGATGCAGAAGGTAAACTAAACTTTGCTTTCTATTTCTTTCTCCTCAAGTGTCCCAGCACCAAAGCCACAAGAAATAAGAGATCAAGCATGATTTCACAGAATTAGATTTCATCGAATCCCAGACTGGTTTGGATTGGAAGTGACCTCAAAGATGATCCAGCTCTACCCCCTGCCATGGGCAGGGACACCTTCCACCAGCCCAGGGTGCTCCAAGCCCCGTCCAACCTGGCCTTGGACACTCCCAGGGCTGGGGCAGCCCCAGCTTCTCTGGGCACCCTGTGCCAGGGCCTGCCCACCCTCCCAGGGAAGGATTCCTTCATGTGCATTCCCCCTCCTCAACAGTCAGAGCTAAAGATGGGTTTGGTTTATTTCTCTCTGCACCAGCAACTCCAATTCATTTTCCACTCCTGTCAAGCTCCTCCTGACAGTGTTTACAACCCTTGAAAAAAATGTACGGCTCTTGAGCATGAACAAATAAGTGCAGTGGGGATCTACTGCAGCTCTGGACAGCTGAAATGCAGCTCTGGGGGAGGCAGAGCAGCCCCCAGGGAAGGGGAGAGGGATTTGTTTGGTAACACGAGCAGAGGCACTGCCTGCCTTCCATTGCCAGAGAGCTTCCCGGGAACTGCAGCATTCCCAGAACTGTTCCTCACAAAAGAGCCTTGGGAAAAACAGCAGCTTGGGCAAAGGAAGGTTTACAAGGTTGGCCTGGGTGTTTGTTTTTGGGGGGAAAGCATGGATAAACCAGTGTACAATTGGAAACATATCAATAACTCAGGACTAGGCAAAACCATCAGTAGGGAGGGGGAAAACTCACAACGCAGAGAAGATGAACCTGTCAAAAGCCAAGAACCACTGCAAGGTTCTCCACTGAAAAAGGGAAATGTTATAATGAACTTTAAACTTTAAACTTCCAATTTCCGAGACAGCCCCTGGGTTTTAAGACAGCCTTGGAGCCATCAGGAATACATCAGAGACATGAGCTGCAAAAGAACTGAATTAGCTAAAATATCAACTTCTAGCAAGCTGTTCTTTGTCATTAAGACAGGCACTACTACTCTCTGTGCCCCCAGGATACCTAATTCCTACAATAAGTCTGAATTCAGGCAACTGCAGGGAAATGGGACCTTCCAGTGTCTCCAGGGTATCTGCAATGACATTTTATTCTGAAAGGAGATGACAGACAGACACTTTGCTTGACAAGTCAGCTCTGACTGCAGGAATATGCCCACACCTGGCACAATAAACACGATTTGGTCTGACTAATATTTATACCCAAACACCCCTTTGACACAAATCATGACACTTTTGGCATGATCAGAATCACAGCGCTGCATGTTGGGCTTCTTTTTAGCTCAACTGTGCAGAACTAAGTTACCTTTGTAGATATTACTGTAGCCTTGGAGGCTACTACTTCAGTTTTCCTGGGAAAATGCTCAAATTCCAGTTCTCCTCCTCTTCTATCAAATAAATTCAAGGCATTTCCCCCATTTTGTAGATACATCCACTTATTTTTCCTTTCTCTCTCTACACATACTTCCACTAATAATGAAAAGGAAATTTAAGGTGGACACATCCTGATTTCACAATACTGGAGGACGGCTTCCTATTTCCAAGGGTTTTTCCTTGTGCTGCTGTTCTCATTTACCTCTGACAGGTCTTAGGGTGAATGTTGGGCCAGTGACCCCATGGACTGACAAAATTAGAAAACAAAGAGGGAATGGAGAATCACAGAACTATTTGGGTTGGAAGGGACCTTAAAGACCTTCTCGTTCCAACCCCCACCATGGAAGCAAGCGAAAGTTCCACCAGAACTCCAGTAACCTGTAAAATTGGGAAGGAATCCCATTTTTCTAAAGCTCAACCCAGCAGTCTCTCTCATTTTCAGCTCACAGACAAGTCCTTGCTGTCTGATCAAACCGTTTCCTACAGAACAGCAGCTCCACACTCATCTTAGCACATTAACACGGCAAACCTTTTATCTCCTTTACCACTGAGGGATGCACAGAGCTCTCCTCCAGGCCTGCAGGAGAAAACTGAGGGCACAGCTTAGGGAACAGCCCCAAAGAACATCCCACTCCTGTAAAACTGTTGTCACAACTGCAGATAAAGTAATTACTCTGCCTCGTTTGGAAACAGGTAATCCGAAAAGCACGGGATTACATTGCTGGGAGCGCTGCTGGCTATGAGTTAATTATCAAATCCTGAATTCCCATGTAAGGGAATCTCTAGCAAACATAAGGACTACAAACCTCCTGCATCAGTGACAGCCCAGCGTGTATAGACATTTATTTACACTTCCTTTGCAGCTCTGCCTATTGAAAAGCTGCAGTTTTATAGTATTTAGTACATTGTGCGTTCAGGTGTTTTGTCCTAACGCTGTGGCACAGGCAAATACATGAAACTGCTGGGAAATTCAGCTGAGTAAACTCACTGATGACCACGCTCTTTGAAGAAAATATTACCAAAATACAGCAACAGCCGCTACAGAATCAATAAAGCTGGAAAAGACCTCTAAGATCATCGACCTATAAAACTTGAGGTGAAGGACTGTGAGCCTGAAGAAAAGTACTGATTTAAGTCAATATTTTTTTTAAGCTCCCTGTAAAATCAAAAAACCAGCCTGAGAAACAGCTTTATGTTTATCTTCCCACCTGTGGAATGGAGAGGGGTTAAATTTCACTACAGACGTGTTCAGCATCTCTGAACAAATGAGAAGCAGAAGTTGGATATCTTGAAGTATTTTTTTTTCTTTTGCAATAGCAGGGAAGGAAGCAGAAGCCCATCCAGTGCTTTTAAATCCCATTTCACTTCTTGCACAGGCTGTTCATCATCTCCAATTTTTTTGGTCCAAGTGCTAACGTGAGAAACTTGTAGGATTGTTGTTTTCCTGCACTGGAAAGGTCAAAACAAGCTTCAGAGCCCCTGAGTAGACAAAGAGGAGGCTGGGCTGGGGAACACAGAGTGTCATTATCCCAGTGTCCCAGTAAAGCCATGTGATTCCTTTGGACAGCTCATCTCCAGCAGCCACATCATTACTGGAATAAACACAGGCTGCGGCGGAACAGAACGGAGCGAGGAAAAGCATCTCCTGCAAATTGGAAGTCGGTTTGTTTGTAAGGGAGTTCCCAACAAAACTCCAGCACAGCCATGAAACTGCACAATGGAAAGGGATTATTATAACTGAGTCACAGAGCAATCACAGCAAAATCCAGCCATTGTTTAGGGAAACTTCAGAATTGCCTCATGCTCTTCGTCTAATCAAATGTATTTCAACGGCAGGAGATAGGAGCCAGCATGCCTGGCCCAGAAGCTGAAGCTTAAAAGAAAAAAAAGACTAAAAAATTTAAATAATTTTTTAAAAATGAAATAAACACGACAAAAACCTCTATCTTGTTCCAGCCTTCAATACAGTTTTAATAGTTGGCTAAGATGCAATACTAATAACATGAGGACTTTAGGAAAAATCCACATTAGGTAGTGTTAAGCAAATATTTGCAATAAATGAAAGCTCTTTGCAGCTCTCCACCAAATATGACTTTTGACTCCCATTTTCCAAGCCAAAATTTATCTGGCCTTGATACACTGTGATTTCCAAAGGAGGGGGCCCATCCTGCTTATCCTTTCCCAGCACACTCCTTCAGACTCTTAGTCCTTCACCTCCATTTCAGCACATTTTAGAGCAATATAAAATAGCCATTAATAAACCAAACAGGTCAGTAAAGGTATTACCAGCACCCAGGACACACCAGAATCTGGCAGAACTTGTTTCTGAGGCCAAGAACCCCAAGAGCTCTATCACTTCAAGATAAAATCCAGGCCATGAGACTTGAGCTAATTTTCAAGGTTTTCCCTTAAGGTTTTAGGCAATACAAGAAGAATCCATATTTTTCCATAAATAACCAAATTTCCCCTCTTCCCTCACCTTTTCTTTTTTTTTTTTTTTTTTTTTTTTTTACCTTGAATTCTCAGTTCTTTGCTTCATTTTTGGGGGTGTTTTTTTGTTGTGTTGGGTTTTTTTTAACATCCCCAGAACACAGGAGATACTTCCAGAGCTGATTAAAACACCAGTATGGAAGAGAGTTCTTGTGCAAGAGGAAAAAGAATAAGAAAGCACACAATAAACCAGACTGGAAATCTACTTATAAACAAGAACACTCGCAGTACAAAAGAGAATAATTCTACATAGTTCTGGCCTAGCAGTCACTTAAAAAACAGGATAGAAAAGTGTGCTCCAATGTTCACCATCACCATTTTAAAAATCCATTTGTATTTTTATGGTGAACTACATTTCACTTGTAATTTCTCACCTCCTGCTGCCGAGGCCTCTCAGCACCAGGCAGACACTTGGCCAAAATTCTGGCAGCTGAGGAGACAAGGAGTTCCAGGAGGGATTTAAAGCCATAATAAGGTCTAAGGCTAAGCTGTCGGAAAGTCCAGGCAAACTTCTGTGGCATGTTTTTCCTTTCCCTTTCCTATAAACACCTAATGAAAGCTCTCATGAATGTCCTGGTGGAGGCTGCCAAGTCAAAATAGTGCATTATCTCAGCTCGTGACTCCATGGAATATTCTTACATCACAGCTCTAAGGAATCATCCACCAGGCTTGTAACTACAGGAAAGTTTTCCCATGTAGGGTGAGGATTATTTCTTTTTACAACTGCCTTGTGACTTCAGGGCAATCTGTTATGAAAAGGGAAACCTGGATGTTGGGAGTGCTGCACTAGGGGTCTCCTGCTCTCCAGGAGGAGCAGGGATCCTCTGGAACTGAAATTTGAGCTCATATTGAGTCTGTGGGTTCAAAGCAAGTCACCAAAGGATCCCCAGGTGGGACCCTTGTAAGGAGAGGGTTGCACAGTGAGCTCAGAGTCACTGAGCAAACCAAGGCTCTCTGCCTGACTCCCACAGCTGAAAAAAAATCCAGTTCCACTGATGGCCTTCCTGAAGGACTGCTTTCAGGGATACACCTGAAATAGCACATGCTGCATCTGAGCTCCCTGGTGACCTTAAACGAAAAGGAAACACATCATTGGCACAGCACAAAATAACCCCAGACAGCATCATTTCCAACACACTGTCACCCACCAACACGTGGACCCCACCTCCTGTCCAACAGATATTCCCATCTTCTCTCATTTCAGTAATGAGGTAAATCAACCATTTCAGGGAAAAACTGATCCATTCCAGGAAAAAAACGATCCATTCTGTAAATAAACTATGTAATTAAATGTACACTTGCTAAGCTTAGCTGTTAGAATGGAACCTGCACAAAGTTCAAAACACTGGTGTTTAACATCCTCTCTCATAAAAGACCTTTATTTACTTACTGATTTCATGAGTAAATGCTTTCTATGCACAGCCCTTCCTCCCCAGCTGCTCTGTAACCACTGCTGTTATCACCTCAGTAATTCTCAAAGGCTCTGATAAGACCAAGTGATAAGAGATCAGGATTACTCTGTGGAAAGGAACCCAAGATCCAGCTGGAATTTGTTACAGCACCATTTTCATTCACTTCTGCAGTTCTTCAGCCTGAAATGGCAAAAATAATTGCAAATTGCAGCTGAAGTGCTCCCTGCTCTCCTTGTCTTTAGCTGTATCTCCTCTGCCCTCCCTCTTCCTTCAAATCCTTGAAGAACTAGCCTCAAAACTGAGAGCTAAGGTTACTCAAACTCAAAACAAAGAGTTAAAGTAACCTAAATCTTTGCCCCAATACTAAATACTTTTACTGAAGCTACTAAAGATCAAATAAGCAGTTTATTACAAAAAGATAATGCTTATCTGCTCTCAGGAGTCAGGAGGACAGGTGGAAGAGACACACAGTAGGTAGCAAAGTCTCCCAATAGTGCTCCTATATATCCATTATCTCATCAACTTTTCAAGAGTTTTATTACCTTTGTAAAAGTAAATACATTTAAGGGCACCTTTTATGTGCAGTGTCAAGATTCTGACAACAAAATAAATAAACTGTTGTTCAAGGGCTCTGAGGGCACTGGAGGGAAGGCACAGCACTTCTAATAGAGCTGTTGTAGATCCAAAATCTACATTTCAGCAGCTTTATTACCTTGGCAAATGTACATATATTTAAGAGTACTTCTCATGTGTGGTGTCAGGATTGTAAGAACACAAGTACTAACAAAGAGCAAGAAATAAACTGCTCTTCAAGGGCTCCGATGATGCTTGAGGAACACACAACACTCCTCACGTGGGCCTTCAACAAACAGAAGACTGTACACCCTGTTTAAACTGTTTTAATCACCTCTGGTACAATGGGCAGATTAATAAAGTTTAGTATTCCCACTTAATTACGGTGACTAGCCTTAGAGAACTATCATTAAATCACAGCACTCTGCCATTTCGATGGAAGAGAATTAATAAAGATGACAGCTGGGATATAAAATCCAACATTAGGCATTTTTAAATGCTTGTGCAAAGGCAAAACAGTTTGAAATTCACACAAATGCAATAGTTGTTTTTTGCTCTCTCTGTTTCCAAGAACATAATTGTTAGTACTTGATTTTTAACAGTGGGGGGGTACAAACCGTGAGGGCAGTGAAATGTATGGAGGGGAAGGGATGGACAGCAGAGAGTTCAAGGGAAACGTGGTTATCACAGAATCCCAGAATGGTTTGGGTTGGAAGGGATCTTAGAGATCATCCCATCCCACCCCTGCCATGGCCAGGGACACCTCCCACCAGCCCAGGGTGCTCCAAGCCCCGTCCAACCTGGCCTGGGACACTCCCAGGGCTGGGGCAGCCACAGCTTCTCTGGGCACCCTGTGCCAGGGCCTGCCCACCTAAACAGGGAAGGATTTCATCCCAATATCCCACCCAACCCTGCTCTCTGTCAGTTTGAAGCCATTCTTCCTTGTCCTGTCACTCCAGGCCCTTGTAAATTCTACCTCTCACTCTTTCCTGTCGGCTCCTTCAGGTACTGGGAGGCCACAACTGGGTCACTCCAAATCCTTCTCTTCTCCAGGCTGAACAATCCCAATTCTTTCAGCCTTCCCTCACAGCAAAAGGCCAGGGAGAAGGAGCAGAGTGACTGAGACAGTGACCTCATTCAGCTGCTGTGCAATTACAGGAGAATTAAGCTGAGTCATGGACCTAACCCCCCCCTAAATCAGAGCTCCCCACGGGGCTAAATCCCTGCCCACGGGCCTAGAGCTGTATCTCACTGGGAATTTTATAGGAGAAAAATCAAACAGCAACTAATGCTTCACTGAGGACTGGAAAAGGAAAAGAAAAAGGAAATAGGGTGACACTTCTTTCAGGGCTGAAACAAAGCAACAGCAGCTCAGTCCCTCAGCACCCACAGCTAAGGGTCTGCCCTGACTGAGGCTCCCACCTACCTTAAAAAAAAAAAAAAATCAGTAAATAATAAGACAGAAAATTCCTTCCAGCCACAAAACTGAACGGGGAAGAGCCTGCCTGCATTGCATATTAATGGAGAGAAGGATCTGATGCCCAGAAGGGAAGACAAAAAAAAGGACATAAAATGGGTTTATTTGCAGATCAGGCCCAGCAGAGCTCGCTGTCCTTTGGGGCGGTCTCACCACGGGAATCACGGCCATCCCACGGCCATTCCCAAGGGGATACAACACTCCACAGCCTCTCTGCACGTGGGATGTCATTCCCAGGGTCACTTTGTCCCTTGAACAAGAAAAGCTGGTCTCCCACTGACAACCAGCAGCTAAGAATACAGATTAGCAGCAAAACATTTTCCAGGGCACGAAGGAGTTCTGAAGTGCTTTTTTTTCCTCCCCTCTTTTTCTTTAAACAAAATAATAAAAAGGGAGAAAAGTTAAAAAAAAAAAAAAAAAAGGTTTCAAAATCGTGTGGATGACAAAGAGCCAAAGGGAAGGTGATTCTGGAATACTCATTTGGGGAAAAAATTTAATAGAAGAGTTGGAAAAAGAATCCAGACTGCCCAATGCTTCACCATATGGTCAGTGCCTGATGGAAAAGTTTAGAGGGGAAAATAAAGATTTAGTTTCTGCCTGCAAGAGGGGGATTTTCTTGCAGCAGTTTCAATGACAACAGCTGTTTGAAATATTAAACATTAATATTAAAATATTCCCATTATGGCTCAGTATTAATGTGCCCCTGCCAATGTATAGAATTATGTAAATTTACACCAATACCTACTCTTCTTTTTAACTACATTTGACTTGTCAGGGCTTGGCTTCTAATGATTGAACTGACATGGGCCTGATGAATTTAAATTCTGTTCTCTGTGTAAGAGAGAGCTGCATTTTAAAAAAAAAATGTATAGTTCTATTTTCTCCCCTCAGAGACAAATTTTATCTGTAAGAATCTACAGGTAGAAATAGATTTTCCCTTGGAACCACTGATTTGGAATAAATATGGGGCTAGGATCCCTTTGATCTCAAATTCCAGCCTGAGTCACTGCATGGACTAAACCCTGTATTTAAGGGCAAGGGGGATCCAGTCCTGCTGTACCTCATTGCTTCCTTCATCATCCCTTCCTCTGGCTTAATGAGCCACTGCAAATTAACAACTTTTCTTGCCCACATGAAGAAGAGTGAGTTAATTCCTCTTCTTTTTAGTCCAGGATCTCTGAGCTGTCATGTTTTGCACCCAGTCTTGGGACACACACAACCCCCCAAACCTTTCACAGCAAGTAAAACTGGGTTTGTGAGGCTGGGGCAGCCCTGTGTCCCCACAGCCAGATAATACAGAGCTTTAGCTCAAGTTTACCTGCTCCTAGAAGCTTAAGATTGGGAAATCTTAAATGGTTTGTCCACAGGACCAAGAGGGTTGAGAAGTCACGTGGAACTCAGGCACAGGCTGTAACACCAAGTGTTGGTTTCCATTGAATTTCAGTGCAAATTCACAATAAACACACTGAAATGAGCATCAGATTGAAGGTTAAGCTCTGAGCTCCAATATTACAGTGGTGATCAAGCTTTTGATCCCACCCAGCTCAACTCCTTCTCTAAAACAATGAATGTTGATGCTTTCTGGGCAGAAAAAGTCCAAAAAAAGGGACAAATGAACATGTCTCCAGAGAGAAGGAGCAGCACTGGGCCTATTTTTGAAGCCATGACACAGAAGGCTGACGTGACCCCATTCAGTCCCAAAATCTACTTGGATGAGGATTCAAATTAAGAACGTTTTGGGGCACATCAAGTCCAGCAAGCTGCTTCCAAAGGAGCCCAGTCCCAGAGAGTCACATGGAGATGAGTTCGTGTGGAGATGCTGGAACAAAAGGGCTGCAGGAATCACATCATCTGTGATTCACTTTCACACAGTGACACTGTCACTGGTCCATGTCCTGTGTCACTAACAAGCAGGACTTGTCCTAAATGGGCACAGAGCACCATTCACTCCCAACCCACTTGATTTTCTGTTATTGAAGGAGATCCAGAGTCATTTTTGTAAATGGACTGACACCACTCACAGCAAACAACACACAAAAGATTCCCACACACTTTAAGTCTTGTAAACAACAGCTAATAATTTAATTTTTATAAAGGCTTTTGAAACTAAGCACCTTGGTGATCCCTTTAGGATAAATTACCTGTCTCCTGGTTGCCACCTTCTGCCACAACACTAGAAAAAGTCATTGAATCTTTCCAGAATTCCCACAAAGCACCCAGCAGGGCCTCTGCTAACACCCTAGCTAGCACTGTAAGATCACCTGAGCTTTTTTCACGTTTAATTTGAAGCAGAATGATCTGATAAGAACTGTTTCTAGACCAGGTGACACCAGGGATTAGGAAACACTTATTTCTTTGGCATCAAAACCAAATCCCACCCTCCTCAATGACTCCTCCATCATCAGCAGGCACAGGCACCTCAACCCTGTTCCCCCCACCCCACTTCCAGAGATGGGGACTCCACCACTGCCCTGGGCAGCCTGTTCAAGTGTCTGACCACCCTTTCCATGAAGGAATTTTCCAAATATCCAATCTAAACCTCTTCTGATGCAACTTGAGGCCGTTTCCTCTTGTCCTGTCGCTGTGAGAAAAGACAGACCCAAATCAAAGCATTTTAACAATATATCTGAAATTCAACAAGCTCTCTGTGCCCAGGCTATTGCCATATTAAAGTAATCTTATTTTTGCCCCTTATTCCAAATATATCATCAAGTGGAGGCAAGTTCCTTCCCTTCAGATGCAAGAACAGGAGAATGCCTAGAAATTTAAGAAAAACCATGATCAGGATAAGAGCAGCACAGGAAAGCAGCTGGAGAGCACTGAAATGCTGATGCAGAATGGAACTGGAGACAGGAAAATGAAGCAAATGCCCTACAGAAGCCACATGTGTGGTGGGGCAGAGCAGGACAGACTCTGAAAACTAGTTTAAAAACATAGCTGTGCATTATTACGTGGGATATTGGGAAGAAACCCTTCCCTGGGAGGGTGGGCAGGCCCTGGCACAGGGTGCCCAGAGAAGCTGTGGCTGCCCCAGCCCTGGGAGTGTCCAAGGCCAGGTTGGACGGGGCTTGGAGCACCCTGGGCTGGTGGGAGGTGTCCCTGCCCATGGCAGAGGGTAGAGCTGGATCGTCTTTAAGGTCCTTTCGAACCCAGATCAGTCTGGGATTCCATGATTTCCCTGTGCCTTGTTTCCCAAGCAATCTTGACCCATTTTTCCCGTCATTTCCTATCATTTATTACCTTTTGTTATTGCTCCTTTCTTACCACTTCAGGGTTCTTGGAACAAGGTTATTTTTCACAGGAAGAGGTCACGAGGCTACAGAAGAGTTTCAGTTATACTGAACAATGTACAGATACCCTCTGTTCAGCTTTTACACTTAAAAAGAAGGGAACAAATCTCTTCCTTTTCCGTGCAAACAAAAGAAGCTGGGTTTAAACATTAAAATGGAGATTTGAATCAGAATATCGCAGGTGGGAAGGGACCCACGAGGTCCCTTAAAGCGTAAAAAACTACAACCTGTATTTCTAGCAAAATTTAAAAAAAAAAAAAAAAAAAAAAAAAAAAAAAAAAAAAAGAAGTAAATTTAGTCAGAGAAAAGCAGACGCAGGAAGCCAAACTGAGACCTGGCAGAGCATCACCACAAACCCTGAACCACAAAAAAGCAGCTGCTGAGCTGTAGGTGGGTTCAGGGCTCTCTTTAGCTCCAATCCTGCTCCAAAAGCCCGTGATTATCCGTGACGAAGAGCTGGAAATAACTTGTTTCTGTGTTTGTTTTCACCTCAGCCCTAAATTGCAAGGGTCTGGGGAGATTATTTGAGCTTAAGATCAGAGCTATTTGAGGGGTTCTGCTCCCAGACCTACTCAGTGTTATGCTGTGCTCTGAAAATCTGGTTTTTTAGCCTTCAGAAAGCCCAAAGTTTCCCAGGGTGAGTCATGGGAGGAACCAAAGGGTAAGTTCAAAATACACAGAGAAAGCCCTGTGGTTCTCCTGCAGCAGAGGAAGCTTTTTCTTGAAGAACTCAGCACAAATCCTGGTCCAAGTTTCTCTGAAACTCAACCACAACACGAGGGGGTGACTTTTCTTCCAGTTCATCTACAAATTCATTATTTTAATTAGAATTCAGAGCAAAGATAAAGCTCAGAATAACTTGCAGAGCTAAGACAGTTACTTCAAATCACTCCTAACAATCTCAGCCCTCCCTGGTCGCTCCCATTACAAACCAGTTTAAGGCACACACAGAGATTTATCTACCTAAAATACAGCCCCAACAGAAAGCAGGATCAAAGGGAAAAACATCTTCCTCTCCTTCCAAAACTTCTCCTCCGTTACTACAACCCAGAAGTTCCAGTTTCCAGCTGTGGGGGAAAAAAATTAATAAATCTGAGATTTGTGAGAGCGCTCCAGATATCCACGAATGTTGTAAATGCGTCTGTGCAGCAGCGATTTAGAAGGAAAGAGGGTATTATTTAAGGCAACATTATTCTTACAGTGCTTAATTTGCACAGCTCCAAGCGGTACCACTTTCCAACCAACAATTATAACTGGATATTTGTGTTATACATCCAAGTTTTTTCACATTTAGACAATTTTATCCCTTCTCCACAACGAAAACCGACGTCCTCTGAAAAAAAAGGGCTTTTCAAGTCTGAGTCTCAGGTTTCACCAGAGCGAGCATTTGATATCAAACTCCACATCTTGTAAAGGGGAGCCAAAAATCCCCCAGACCAGGCTGAGTGGCTGCTCTGGAAGCTGTAAAAAATACTAGATTTCAACAAAAAGGCACATTGAAACATAATTATCCCTCTAAAACATAAAAAGAAAAGCAGAAATAGCAGAATTAAATAGACATCTAAGTGTGGCTTTACACAGAGACAGCTCTGTGACCAATTGGGGCAGGGACAGTCTGCCACACTGGGCACATTCCTCCAGAGGGATAAAGAAATTATTTGTTTTTTATTGGGTCTATGTGTAACATTTGCATCTTGTTACCACTGATATTTTAGCCTTAAAAATTTTCAGACATTCCTCCAGGGCTTATCTTAAGCACATTTTTATTAAGTTCTCTTCTCTAAAAAAACGAGCTCCAGTGAGTTTTGACGCTTTGTGCCTCTGACAATGATAATCTTTGTCCTTTCCAGCTGCAGCAAATTTAAGATAATCTCTTCTTCAAGTGGACTTTATTAATCTTCCAAATGAAATACCATCCTGAGGTAAAACAATTATTTCCAGTTCAGCTCTTAGTAACAGTTAAGCCCATGCTGGAAAAGACAACCAACATCTGGCAGACACAATATCTGCAGCAATTAAGAATAATTGTGAAACCATAATATACAAATCTACCCAAGTGCTGAGAGTGGAGCTGAGCACAGGCAGCTCTGCCTTCCTGCAGCTCAGAGGGAAAAAAAAAAAAAAGCAGGGAATGACTGCAGAAGGATTTCAGCAAGTCAGCAGCTGGGCCGGCCACACACAGCAGCATTTCCACTGTCACAACACACAGGGATGAGCTGGGATCTTCCAGGGATGTGCCTGGATACTTCCAGGGAGGTATCCAGGTGGAAGGGGGGACACCTCACCTGAGGGAGCCGGGTCTGGGGTGTCCTGAATCACCCCCTGACACATTCCATGTGCCTTCAGCAGCGCTTCAGCCTTGAGGAGCAACAGGATTTAACTGAATAGGGGGGAAATCCCACTTGTTCTCTCCTTCCCATTTCAGCTCCCCAGCACCTTCCAGCTGAGGTGCTAAGGCCTCTCAGCTCCATAAAACCTGAACAAAGCTCCCAAAAAACATGTCCCAGGGACAGGCAGTAACACAACGAGGAGCTGGGCTGGTTTCACACCCCAATTGCTCCTCCAATCCCACATTTTCCCTCTAAATAACCTGAACAGTAACCCCAAATCCCTCCCAGGGTCACACACTTGAACCTGCTTATCCTCCTGTGGTTCCCCATGGACAGAGGGATACAGAGATCCAAGATTCCACCACTGCCCATATAAAACCCCACAGCTGTTCCATCTCACCTCAGAGGAGAAGAACCAGAACAGTTGATTATTATTTTTATTCTGTCTGGGAAAAAAAAACCCACATTTCACCTGCGTGTTTCAGATTAAAAAATTTGACACTTTCCTCCATTTTCAGTCAACTGTCCCAGAAAGTATTTTTTATTGAGCTGGTTTGACTGCAAAAGCGCAAATTTACAGAAAGACAATTTTACCTTTTCTTGCTAAAAGGGTAGTAATAGATAAAATGTTACAAAAGATCTGATAGATGAACTATAAAATTATCTGATTTGGAATCAGATCTATGATCAAAAGCTCTTCTAAATACCAGCAGTTTGAATAAAAGCTAAAGAAAATAAACATTTTCCCTACAACACTCCTCCCGTTGCTCATTCCCCCAGCTGAAATCATAATCCCCAGTGTAAAATCAGGATCATTACTAAAAAATATGTGATTATACAACATGTCAAGTAAAAAAAGATGCAAATTTATACACCATTTCAGTAAAATAAAATCATCTGGGGGGAAAAAGAAAAGGCAGTTTTGGTCTGAAATAGGGCTCCTTAGAGGGAACATTTTACTTCAGGGACAAGCAAAAGCCTGGGTAAAATATGATCTATGTGCTGGACTGACTGTGCACTCTACTACTGTCTGGACCTCAGAACTCCAGTTTCTTGTGTTAGGATGTCCAACAGCAATTATTTTGGGGAATGGAACAAAGGAGTTGAATGTATTTTCCCCAAACAAAGCCCAGAAATTGGACAGGCAGAATTTCACTGGAAAAAGCATCCTGAATGATCTTCCACTAATTTTTTAATAGCAGTAAAGCTGCTTTTCCTCCAAAAGAAAGGAAATAAAAGGGGTTATTTCTCCTCCAAATTCCACCACTGGATGTTTCAGTTCACAAGTGTGACATCAGTGAGTTTGTCTTCAACAACAACAGACACATCACAGATGAGTCTCTGAAACTCAGTATTTCCTGGAGTAGCTCTCCCTGCCATCACCTGCCCGGCGGTTTCCCGGTGGCCAAATATTTCAAACCAGAAACATTGGCTAGCCCTGACCTCCTTAATCAAGTGGTCACCCTGGAAAGGGGGAAGAGCCTCCCTTGCTTTAAGAAATCAATGCAATTATCACTATCTGCTTCAGCATCCCTCGATATGGGGTTGGTGGGTCCTTGTCCTGGTTGCTCCAAAAAGGCTGTGGGTTCTGCTGGTTCCCAAATTAACCAATAAATAGTTATTTTCTTGGTCACCCACCTGTGCTGGGAATTTGTGCACGCGCCCAACTCTCTGCAAGCCCCAACAGCCCCATCAGATGGGCACAAAGCTCCTTTTCCACTGGAGCTCAGTTCCCTAAATAAGACTTGAGCATCAAAGAGATCACAGCAAGATAAGGAAACCCCAAAGTGCGTATTTATACACAGGTAGAGACACACAAATGTGCCAGGGCAGAGAATCCCTGCCCTGCACAAACACACACAATCCCAGTATCTGCAGGGCTGCTGACAAACACTGCAACACCCCATGAGCTCATGGAAATTAAATGGAATCAGTTAATCTACTCTGAGTGCCAGAAGGGAATTTAAACAGCACAATATTGCTCCCTAAGCATGCTCAAGGCCCCAGATGAAAGAGCCAATCCCCCAAAAAAGACTGTGATGTCCATGTGAGACTGAAGGTCACAGAACAAGGGAATAATCATTCCAATTACACAGTAATGAACATCCATGAAATGCACACTGCAGACAGAGCATCACTCATGTGATACGTGTTGATATGTGTTCATCACCTTTTATTGGCAAGAGAAAAACCTGTTCCAGGGGTAGGAGGGCAGCAAGAATAAGACTTGAGGTTCCGCTCCACTCCACTGGGTTTATTCGGTTTGAGCAATCCCTGAGTGTGTAGGAACACAGACTGGGGTGAAAATCTGCTTTACACCAACGAGTAAGAAAGTAGAAAGACTGAACCTGAAGGCCCACAAGTCTCCTTTTCAGCCAGAAGCAGAAATAAATCATGGAGCCATTAAAAAGAAGTATCCCCAACTTGTGGTGACACAACCCACACGTATCTCCCTTAACCAAGCCGCCAACCAGCACAACTTCCTCTGGCATCACAACCCCATCTCCCTGGTACCAACCAGAAAAACAAAAACAACCCCGTGCCACGAAGGCACCCACAACCCCTGGCTGGAAAATAGAGGCCAGCTGCTTATTTCCATCCCCATCAGCAGGTCCAGCCATGGAGCAATCAGGGCACACAAGCTCTAAGAAGATGCACTGAAAGGAGACAGCACTTTACAGGCCACAAACCACGACTAAACCTGCCTAGAAAATGTCTGTGAGCCGAGTTATTTCAGCAGGGAGGTGTGTTACAAAAGCTGCTCGTGACCTGAGGAGCTCACTGCAGTCTGTCACCCTGGACAGGAGAAACCCAGCCACGCTCCACAGGCCACGGAGCCGGGAAATGCCGGCTGCCTCCAGGAAAAGAACAACGGATTGAGTGCGTTCTGCAGGAAAAACACATGGCTAAGAGAGGAGGAAATGCATTTTAAGGCTAAATATGCCCAAACTCGGCCCTAAAGGGCCTGCTCGTCAGACAATGCAGGAATCTCCCTGCAGAATCCCAACTAGCTTTTTTTTTTTTTTCCTCTGGCCTCCATCTCTGCCACGGCTAAAGCCCAGCAATCCAAGGGAACCTTATCCATCACCGCGGGTGGGGGAGAGCACCATCACAACCCCAGGGCTGCCCACAGGCCAAGAGGGACCTCCAGGGCTTACAAAGGCTTTTGTTTTGGCTAATTCCGAGGCACATCTTGGGAGTGCAAACCCTCCCCTGCAGTATTTGCAGCCCAAATATTGCAGCACTGAGCTAATTTCGGGGAGCTGGCACCAAAAAAAAAATCGACTACTGGAGTAATCGGACCAGAAAATGACAGTGAGCTAAATTTAGGAGTAACTATGCAATGCAATATTAATAAGAGATTATTTCCCTTCTCCAATTTTTTTTTTTTAAGTTAAGCTGGCAATGCTCCTTTTAAAACCAAGGTTCTCCATCCTCCCAGGGATAGATCCTACAGTTTCCAGGGTGCCAACATGAGGCTCAACCCCAGCCAGGCTCTCCATCCTCCCAGGGATAGATGCTACGGTTTTTTAGGTGCCAACGTGAGGCTCAGCCCCCACTGGGGACGAGCCTCTTTCGGGAGGGAGGGAGCCCCGGGGAGGGGGGAGCGCTGTCCCCGTGTCCCCAGAGCTCCCCCCAGGCGCTCCCAAGGAAGGATGTCCCGTTTCCCCGCAGTGCAGGCGCGGACATCCCGCACCGCCCCCCCCTCCTCTGCCCATCACTCACTTTCTCTTGTACTCGTCGCGCTCCCGCTTGACTTTGGCCAGCACGTTGTAGAGGGCGCGGATCTCGGGGGTGATGGTGTCGATCTGCACGCCGACCCCGTCCGGGTGGATCCAGGACACGCCGGGGCCCTGCACGGTCTCCAAGCCGCCTCCCCCGGTGCGGCGGACCTGGGTGTAGCTCCAGATGGTGCCGGGCAGGCGCCCGTAGTGCGGCGGCGAGGGCAGCGCGCCGTGCCCGGGCCCCGGCGGCGGCAGCAGCGGGGGGGTCCCGCCGTCCGTCTGCACCGCCTGGTCCCGGGAGAAGGTCTTGTAGCGCAGCCGCCGGTCGCGCTCGCTCTGCTGGGCCGCCAGCTGCTTCTCCAGCAGCCGGTTGCGCCGCTCCAGCTCGTGCACCTTGGCCAGGAAGCAGCGGAACCGCACGTTCAGCCCCTTCAGCAGGTGGATGTTGGAGCCCAGGTCGTTCCGCAGCGCGGCCGTGACCGGGGGGCCCCCGCCGGCCGCAGTGGGGCCGCCACCGCCGGGGCCCAGCGGGCAGGAGGACGAGGCGGCGGCGGCGGCGGCGGGGGAGAAGGCGCGGGCCATCTCCCCGAACAGCAGCGAGTTCATGGCGGGCGGAGCGGAGGGCGCGGTGGCGGAGGCGATGGAGGGGCCGATGGAGGAGGCGGCGGACGAGGCGATGGAGGGGCCGATGGAGGGGCCGATGGTCGAGCCGAGGCGCTGCCGTCGCTGCCGCGGCCGCCGCCGCTGCCCGGCTCTGAGCGCACACCGGCCGGCCCCGCCCCCCGCCAGCGGGGCCTCTGATTTGCATAACCACGCCCACATTCCCCATAGCCGGGCTCCTATTTCCATGGCCACGCCCCCGGGTCCATAGAGCTCGGTGCAATTTGCATAAGCACGCCCCCCCATGCGAAGCCACGCCCCCCGCGGTGCCGCAGCCCCTCCACGTGTCCCGGTGCGGGAGGGGGGCCGATGATTTTGGGGGGCCGATGATTTTTAGGGGGCCGATGATTTTTGGGGGGCCGATGATTTTGGGGGGGCGCTGATTTTTGGGGGTAACCGGGCCCAACGCGCTCCACAGCCCTCAGTGTGCGCCCGGGTTAATTGGCAAATGTGCAAAAAATGGGGTAAAGGCCCCTGGCCTTGCGTCCCTGCTTTTGGGAAACCGCCTGATTATTAATCAATCCACTGTGGAGACAGGCTGGGAAAGTTGAGGCTGTTCAGCCTGGGGAAGGGAAGGTTGTGTGGAGACCTCACAGCACCTTCCAGTATCTGAAGAGGCTACAGGAAAGCCAGAGATGGACCCTCTGTTAGGAACTGGAGTGACAGGACAAGGGGTAATGGGTACAAATAGGAAGAGGGGAAAATTAAGTTGGATATTGGGAAGAAATTCTCCCCTGTGAGGGTGGGGAGGCCTTGGCACAGGGTGCCCAGAGAAGCTGGGGCTGCCCCAGCCCTGGAAGTGTCCAAGGCCAGGTTGGATGGGGCTTGGAGCACCCTTGGCTGGTGGAAGGTGTGGCAAGGGGGTTGGCAATAAATGATCCTTAAGGTCCCTTCCAACTCTGTAACATTCTGTGGTTCTACAATTAGTTCAGATCAAATTATAAGGGTGAATTTTGTTATCCCAAAGCAGAGCCCTGCCTAAGTGCTAAATAACAGTGCTGATACTGTAATAATTGAGTTATTAAACGAGTGTTTCCCAACTGCTTCTCCTGGGCCTCTGGGCCACTGGGCAATCAAAGGATATTGTTTAATTGAATGATGTGATTGCTCCGTTGTGCTGCCACACATGGAATGATGCGAGTGAGGCCCATGGAAAGCTCTCAGTAACACTGTTGTGAAGCTGCAGTAATAATAATCCCATCAATTTTTGAAATAAAAACATGAGGTTTGCCAGGCAATATTTATGTTTGACTCCACAGGCAGCAGCACCCAATTGCTGAAACACCATCAGCACCCCCAGCCACGCTCAGCACCGAAACCAAAGGCTCTTCAAAGGCTCTGTTAATGTGTTACAAACCTGTGTTTTCCCAGCAGCATCTCCTGGAAAAAAAAAAAATGTGCTGGGTGGAGGTGCTTTATTAAAAGGGTGACTCAAAGAAACACCTGAAAGATTATCTCTCCCTAAGCACAAACCACTTCAGCCTCAGTTTGTGTTGGTGACTGGAACGTGTTCAGCACTGAGGAAAAGCTTCTGATGCCTTGATTAGGGCAGGGCTGTGGGTGCTGCTTGTGGGTGTCATCAGTGCATCAAACAGAGCCAGTTTGAAATAAAAAAAACCTTGCAGCTCAATGGGAAACGTCTCCATGGCTTGTCCCACCCTGCAGATCCACAGAAATCCTTGGAAAATGCGAGAATTGACTAAAGCTGCCAATATGAGGGGTCCTATCAGGGGCAGCCACCAACCAGGAGCAGGTTTCTCCCAGGTCTGAGTGATTTCTAGGCCAGGTTGGATGGGGCTTGGAGTAACTTGGGTTAGTGGAAGGTTCCACCCGTGGCTGGGGGTCGAACAAGATGGGGTTTGAGGTCCCTTCCAACACAAACCATCTTGGGATTTTATGGATTTCCCTGTTTTTAGACAGCTGGCCTCTTCACTGGCAGGTGGTGCTGGAAGGAGCCAGGTGATTTCAATCAACAGGTGGGAAAATCCTGTTGAACAACAAGAGGGTTTTTTTTCCCTTAAGGAAGCAGGAAAACATCAGAGGGAATGATAAATCAGCTGATGAAGGCTTTTGCACCTTTCTGGTGAGATGATGCTTCCCATGATCCCTCCTTGCCCACGGCCAAGTGGTGAGGATGGATCCACCAACACCCCATCCAAAAACCAATGAGTCTTTTCCTACTGGGGTCTGGCTCCTCTCCAGGATGCCCACGGTCACCACCAGCATCTCCTGCTCCATCCCAGCCCCTCAAACTGTCATCCTGAATTAATCACAGCAATTAATTGAACTCAGGCTGGGAGGAATGGAATTCCCTGTTCCATGAGGGCTGAGGCAGCCCTGGATCTGGCCAGCTCCCACCAGCCCATGCCAAGCAGCCGCTGTCCATGGGATACCCTGTGGCAGTTGGGGACATTCCTGTAGGGATTCCTCCAATTCCTGCCATGGAAAGCACTTCACTGCCTGCCAGTTGCAGATATAAATAATTGAGCACTGATTAGCCCTTTCCTACTTGGACAGAGAGGAAAAGGGATGGGAAATGGGGCTATTTCTGAATGCAGGAACTATCCAGCAATTAAATTAATGACCACCCCAGTGATGCTGATAATAATAACATACTGAGTGTATTTTTGCTTGCAGTTGCTTCACCCAAACATAGGCTGGGGCAGGGATTGAGGAATCTGGATCCTTGGATTTGATTTTACACCCATTTTACCTTTGCTTTGGCAGCATCCTTCACTCCCAAACCTCAGCAACCATTTCAGGGCTGCTCTCTGCATCTGCTTAAGGTTCTTTAATACTGATTTTCCTGGGTTTGGTTATATCCATTGAGGCTTTTTAAGACTGACAGTCATGGAAAATTCTTGTTTCCTTAGTAAAGTAACCCTTTTTCAGCCAAGCCAAACCCAACCCAGCATCCCCAGCACCCCCACATTGTGCTGAGTGACAGGGAGGAGATGATGCTCCCTGGGCTGACGTGCATCAATCACCACAGAGTTAAGTTTTGTGTGTTTGAATAAACCTCCCTTTAAAACAAACAAGCAAAAATCCTTTGGCTTAAAGCCCATGAAACTCCCCCAGTCCTGGAGAATGCCCCTCTCAGTAACCTCATGGAGTCCTGCTCCCTTCTGATTTTCTCACATCTCAGGAAGCAGCATCTCCACATCTCTCCCTCACCCCTTGGGCTGCAGCAACTGCCCAAGCCAGCTCCCCACCGACCTCAGAGGTGGAAAAGGGAGATTTATCCACCCTGGACTCAGCAGGAACAAGAGGCAGTTTCTTCCTGAGGCTGCCATTTAACAACCAGCAACCTCCAGTGGTGAAACCGGGATTCATCTCACACCCCTGGGCTCTCCCTCTCACCACATCCTGCCTGCCTGAAGAAGAGTGTTTGAGCAAACCAGGCTGCTGAAACAAGCAGAATTTTTAATAGTTCCGCCCCTAAAATGGTGGCTTTTAACCCAGCCCCATGTGATGGTGCACCAGCATCAGTGGGATGATGGCACTGGCGGCTGAGTAGTTGCTGCACCGAGTCCTGGCTGCATTTTTGGCCACCAAACATTTCCAACTCCACCAGCTCCTTTTCCTCACACACTCCCATGGCTGCACCAGCATCAGGGCTTTTCCTTGAGAACTGGGAGCAGAAACCACCTCTGGCAGCCTGTGCCCTGCACAGGCACATGGGAAGAGGGGCAAGAATTCAGCGGCTGCCCCGGTGACTCCTCTGTGACTCAGACCCCACCTCAGCACCAAGGCACAAAGGCTGTGCCCATCTCCAGATGTCAGTCGGTGGGGAAAGGTGGGTTAGTCACCGTGGTGGTTGTTCCCAGCCCTGTAAGGGAAGCCTTCGGCTCATGCCGAGCATTGCGCCGGTCATCGTGTCACGTTGCGAAAGCAGAAAGTGTTTGGCAGCTTGGCTGCTGTCAATACTGGGGGAGGGATGAGTTACAGCACAGCTACAAACCCAGCAGGTTTCCTCCCTGCAGGTTCATTATTTCCTTTAAAGGAGGTTTCTTCTCCTAAAATGGTAGTTTGGGCCCCAGTATATTTTCTACCAGTTGTACCAGCTCATGGTGAAAGAGGAGCTGCAGCTTAAATCCAGCACCTTCTCCCACTGCAGATTTACTCATTTGCTCCAGTCACAAAAACATCTTTTGGCCACATTTAGGGGTTTTACTGTCATTTGGGGTTTTATGGGCATCAGCACCACCAACCAGAGAGAAAAGCTGCCCGTGCAGGGCCCAAGAGCTCCACGTGCCCTCAGCAGAGTTTGGAACAGCCCCAGGCTGGCTGACTCCAACACATCCCTCTCACCTGGACCGGGGCTGATCCTCTCCATGGAGAGGGGTAAATATTTTGGAAAGAAAAGCTTCTGCACCAGGTGCAACCCCAAAAGGTGAGTGCACTGAGGAGGCAGAGATGCAGCAAGAGATAAAAAGGCGGAGCGGAGCAGCCCCGGCCGGAGCGGCTGAGACGCCGAATTTCCTTGGCGACTGTGGCGACTCATTCCTTCCTTAGCAACCAAACATTTGCATGGGGACTGAGTAGAGCAGCAAATATGCCTCGCTAAGCCTGTACAGGTCGCTGCAGGTGTGTTTTAGGAGGCAGGGATTGCTCTGGCTGCTCATCCAGGATAATTGCAGGATGCTGCATCGCTGATCTGGGCATGCCCGAGTGCACAGCTTCAATCCCCCAGTTGTTCAGCTAGCAGGTGGACCCTGACTCGATTAATTTAAACGCAGAACAACTTTTAAATTAATAGAATAGATGATTTCTTTCTTGTTCTTCCCCCAGATTTGCAGCCTGTGCTGGGTTGAGCAGCATCCAAAGCTCAGAGCACTGAAGAGGGGTAAACTGAACTGGGATTTATTGTTTGGTCCCTATCTAAATCTCTCTTCCAGAAGCCATTAGCTGATTATTTTCCTTGCTTGCACTGTGGACTTTTCAGCCTGACAGGTTTTGCGTGGCACAATGAACAAAAAGCTTCCTGGTGGGAGCTGGTGATGGGAGCACTGGATGTGGCTGGAATGGGCACTCACTGGGTTTCCTCCTGGCATCCCACTCCTTGGACCAGCATTCCCTGCCTCCCCTCCTTCTCCACCAGCACGGGACAGCAGGATCTGCCCTGTGGGGTGGATGTCACACCACGGAGCACTCAGGCTCCCCCTCCTGAACTGGAGGGGTGCTCGTGGTGGCTGCAGGAAAATCCGGTGTCAGCAGAGTGAGCCGAGGAGCCCAAGCTGTGGGAGCTGGATTTCCCAACGTCCTGGGTGATTCCCAGGGGGAGGGGCTCAGGTGGAGCCCAGGGCCCAGTTCTCAGTGGTTCCCAGCCTGTGATGGAGCCTTGGGCTGGTGAACACCTTTCTGAGCTCGTTACATCCCAACTGCTGAGAGCAGCAAAACAGGGACTGAGGGAAGAGAAATGGGAATGACCTGGCACCTGGGAGATGTGCCTTCAGTGTTTGATGTCATCACCTGGGAATTAGCTTGTTGCCATCAAATATTAGGAATAATTAAAGGATGCTGTGGGTTTACAACACGCTCATATTTGCTCATTAAATAAGATTTTAAAAAAAGCGGCCTGGGAGAAGCTGCAGGGATTAAACACCCAGAGAAGGGCCTGTGGGGTTTCCCAAACATGGATATTTGGGTGGTGTGGCCAACACCAACACAAGAGATAATCAGAGACAACATCCCAAACACCCATTGGGGCTGAAAGTGAGATTTAATCACTCCCTGGGTGCTGCTTTGGGCTGTCCTTTCTGCCCAGGGCTGTAAATTGTGTCCAAGCCCCAGAGGATTTCGGCCTGCACAGGAGCACCCCGAGCCCTTTCCCAGCCCAATCTCCCCATCTCGGGCTGAGGACACCACCCACTCACCCCAGGGCAGGTGCTGAGGGCACTGAGGTGCTGTTGGCACAGCACTGTGGAAAGAACAAGTGGGATTATTGGTATGAATAACAGTAATTATTGAGTTATTACCATTATGGTGAAGATCTCCCATCTCAATGACTGGATCCCAACATCCCTTTAACGAGTGGGTGTCCTTGGCTGCCCTGCCCTGCCCTGCATTAAAACCTCTCCCTTACTCCTTTTCCAGCCCCTGCCATGTCCCCATGACAGGGAAGGATGGGAAAGATGTTAGACCCAAGATTGCTCTCAGGTCAAGAGCAGCCAAGACTGAACACCATGTTCTTGATATTCCTTTAAAAAAAAAAATAAAATAAAAAAAGTTCAGCCTCTCTTCATATATCAAAGCTGAACTTAAACTACAAACAGCTAATTTTCCAATTTCTGCTTAATATTTGCCCTTTTCTGTATCTCACCCCTTCCCCACTGGAGAAGGGCTGGAGGGAGTGTGTTATCCTGCTTCCTCAGTGGCAAAAAAATATCAGTATATTCCCCCCATGGAGCAGGTCGGAGTTATTTGCTGCAGCTCAAAAAGCAGACCTGGGCTCTCTGCATCAAACCCATCTCTCCTGAGCCCCAGGGACATTTGTGGATCACTGGGGATTTGCTGGAGGGTTGCACTGGGCTTGGCTGGGGTTGTCCCACAGCTCAGGCAGTGATTCACCCACAGATGTTGGAATTTCACAAGGGAAAGGGCTGGGCTGAGTCAGGCCCAGGAGTGCTGGGGTGGTGACACCTTCCCAGAAGGAAAGCCCTGCTTTTTGGAGCGGGAAAGCCACCATGAGGTGCCTGATGCTCCCAGGGGGTTAGGAAGGGGCAGGAGGGCTCTGCAGCACCTGGCTGTGGGAATCAGGCAGCAGGGAATGTGGCTGATTCCTCCTGGACCTGTGACGATGGTGGGATGGGATGAAGGAGGAAATCCCTGCAGGGCAGGAGAGAGGTTGTAATTCCCACTCCAAAGCTGGGACCTGCAGCCACAGAGCCGGGATGGAGGGAACAGCTCCGAGTATGGGATGATCCTGCTCTAATAAAGGCTTCATAAGCTCTGTGAAAGTAAACAAAATCTTTCCAGAGGCAGCAGACAGAGCTCCTCACATACCCTGAAAAGCTTCCCATTTGGGGTGGGGATGTTGCCTTTTGGAAAGACAATGCCTGGGGAACCCCAGCCTGCCTGGGGTTAGAACGTGGCACAAGGGCTTCCCCTCAACTTGCCATTTGCACCAATTTTTAAATAATTTTAAACCAAAACCTCTTCCTGCTGGCCATGGGGAGGGGGAGAGGGATCCCTGCTGAAACCCAGGGTCTGGATAACAGGGATGGAGCTGGTTCCTCCATGAGCTGGATGATGTGAACAGGTGGGATCAATCCTGGCAAAAACAAGCTACAAACAGGGGAATAATCATCATTTTTTTACCCTCTTGGAAATAAGGGAGTAACTATTCCTGCAGGATCGGGTGGCTGCAGCTGCTTCCTCGCAGCAACTTCATGTACTGGGGGGAATGGTCCTTAAAGTGATTCTGTACTTAATTGACCAAACCCCTTTACCAGCAGTCCTTATGAGCTGGATCCCTGTATCCTTAATTCCTTAGGAGCTGCACAGGGAGTTTTTCCCTGGATTCTTTACACGTGAGGAGTGAATCATCCCTGCTCAGGTGAGAACATGGTCCAGCAACGTGCAGCAAACAAGTCAAGGCCAACCTTGATTTTCTTATCTCAGGTGGCTCCTAAATAAGCCCCACAGACTATGAGAGGTCTCTTGGGTCCTGGGATGTGCTGGATGTTCTGGGAAAGCTGCTCCTTGGGCTGGCAGGGTGACTGCTCTCTGGAATTTAGTAATTAAATAATTCTTGTGAACTTAACTTGGGAGCCTGGAGTTGGTGCTTTCTGTACTCATTTCTGATGCTCATCTGCTTGGAGAACATCCCATCCAGTCCTTGAGCTCCCTGGAGCATAAACTGATCAGGAATAATCCCCTGAAATGGAAACAGGGCTGGCCCAAAGGGGGAAATTCTCCAGGATATTTGCTTCACTGCCAGAGCAGACAGGGGTTGGGGGCTGGGGGCTCATGGCCAGGGGGTTATTCCTGCTGGAGAGTTGGAATGGGCCAGGCTGGCAGAGCCTGTTGGGACGTTCCTGAAGGAAAAGGAGCTCAACAGCCAAAATTAGCACATGAGACTCAATCCAGGTCTGTGGGACTGCAATCCTAACATGAACCCAGGTACCTCTCCCTGGCTTGGTCTTGCTGAACGATCCAGGTGTCCTCCCCCTGCCTGAAGAACAAGCGGTGCAGATGCCCGTCCAGGGAGACAAATCACTTCTCCCCCGTCGGAAGAAGTCCAGGGAATCTTTTATGGCACTGAAACACTGCAGCTCACCCTGTGTTTATGCTCAGCAGCTCTGACCCACAGCCTGTTTGAAAACACTTCCAGCAATTGCAGTGAAAGACAAAACACAGGAGAAACTTGGCTGGAGAGCAGGTCGGAAGCATCGGGAGCAGGGAGGGAGCAGCGGGAGGAAAGCTCCCATCCCGGGGGGACTGCTGTGGGAAAGGGCCCTGCAACACCTCCAGAAGGGCATGGCCTGGCTTGGAGAAGGGAAGTACAAAGGGAAAAAGCAGCAGGACAAGGAAACCACCATGGAATACAAGGGGGAAGGTCAAGCTTCCTGTGTTTCTGGAACAGCCAAGTGGTTTGTCCGGGTCCCAGGTGCCCAAGGGATTGGAGCCACAGCAGGAATGAGCCATGGAAGTGACAGTGCATGAACTGAGCCCTTGTCACCTGCAGGTGGGAGAGCCTGGTGTGTCCCCACCATGGACTGGGCACCCTGTTGTCCCTGGAGTGATTCATCATTCCCAGATTAATTCAGGAAGGATCAGCAGAGTCCAGTCCAGCCTGAGCAGCACTGGGATGTCACATCACCTCGGGAAGATCCACAGTCAGGTCCAAAGCAATCCCACAGCTCACGGTGCCTCTCCTGCAGCACAAAGGATTTTCCCCCAAATAATGTCGTTGGAAATTACCTGATTATTTTTTTGAGAGGGGGTTGACTCTGTTGTCCAGCTCCTGGACAACAGTTCATTAGTTTGAGTAATTTTACCCACTTTGGGGCATTTTCCCTCAGTCTTCTCTCTTACTTCTAATTTAAGTAACACTCCCCAAAAGCCTTTGCTGACTTCCCCTGGAGCTCTTTGTGCAGCACTAAGAACATTGGAGCCTCTGTGTGTGGCTTGGTCAGCTGAAACTTTCCAAAACAGTTTTCTTTTGTTCTTGTTCCTCTCTAGGTCTGCTGGGGTTGTTATTGTCAGCCTTTAGTCCCTCCCAGGATATTCTTCTTTTGAGCCCTGGCTTGTCCATAAATCTCTCCTGTGCTATGGGCAGGGAGGAACTTGATGAGCCACCTTTATTTTCCAAAACACATCTGTGGGCCTTTGCAAAACCATCCAGAATAGTTCTGAGGAGCTTATTGCAATTGTAATGGTAAGAACAGTTTGTAACCTCCCTTTAGGATTCCATCTCCTTGTCTCATAAACATCAGTGAATGAAGTGATCACGCTCTGCTCCTGGTAAGTTTGAGCATCTGCTGAACCAACTGAATGGGCAGAAACAGAATTATTTGACTGCTATAAACTCTACCAGTTCCTGCAGCAGCAGAGCCTGTTTTTGCAGAAGACCTGTGCCAACACGAACAGAGCAAACCAGGGTTCCCATCAGCAAAAACTGAAGCTGTGCTGAAGTTCCCTCGGTGGGAAAAGCTGCACACTGGCACTGCCAAGGTGGAACATCCTTCCCTTGCCAGGGGGGAAAAGCTGTGGAGCAGAAGCTGAGGGACTGCCTGGCACATCCAGGCTGTGGCTGAAGGGGAAAGATCTGTTTTTGTCAGAAAAGACACTGAGAAAGTCAGCCTGGAGCTCCTCCCAGCTCCCCAAAACTCTTTACAGTTCTTGTGTGGAGCTTAACCAATGTTACACAAATGACAAAGTCAAAGGTTTCAGCCTTGCATTGAATTGAGAGAACCTTTAGAACCACAGGCAGAAAAACCTGGTTTCTTTTTCCCGTTCCCTGCTGCCTTCAGGAATCAGACAGACCTGGAGGGTCACTGATCCAACGGGGTTTCAGCATTTCCCAGGCTGTGGCCCAGCAGTGCTGGGTGAGTAAGACTGGAGCATCCACCCACAGGAACATCCCAGCTGCTCAGCTGCAGAGAGGACTGCTACGTTTGACTTCACAGGGCACTTAAAACAAAGTTTGCTCTTTGATGTGGCTCAAAGGCAGGTGAGGTGCAGGACAGAGAACAAACCCCACATCAGACCCTCCTGTACTTCACAAGGCAAGACAGAGTTACCCAACCCACCATCAGACCTCGAGTCCCTTGTAAGACACTACAGCAAATCTCTCCAGGGTGTTTGCTCCTCAGTTCTCCTCCTCAGCAGCAAATCCAGCTGCCAGGAGTGACATCAGCACCCGTGGAGGTGAAAACAAAAACACTGCACCTTCACCCCTTTGCTAATTGCCAACAGCATGGGGCCAACACCAACAAAAGGCATCAAATAGGCTGGGGAGTTATTCAGCCTCTAAAATTATTGTTGTTCTTCTTCTTTCTGGGATGGGACTGCATTGGGATTGTGGAAATTCAAGTTCAAACAGAGACAAGGAAGACAGGGAAAGCTTTATTAGATTCCAGCCTCACCATGTGGCAGCTGGTTACAGGAGAGCAACTGGTGGGCAGGGGAGGTTTCCAGCATGCACAGGTGGGTGAGAAGGGCAAGGCTGTATTCCAAGCACGGGCTTGGCTCCAGGGCAGGGCATGCACACGGGATGCAGGCGCTCAGCAGGCTCCAGAAGTGTGTCCAGAAGGGTCTCTTGAACATGCATTTTTTGCTGAAGCTGAAAGTTTTATCAGAGAGAGAAAATAAATGTGATGGGAGTAGGACCCCTCTGTGGGGGCTGTTGCCACGGGAGGCAGGAGGTGCTTTGGATACAGCCTTGGTGAGGGTGGGGTCAGGACAGGCCCCCTGATCCAACATGCCCGGGAGAGGGGAACACGGAGCTCCTGCCCACAGCCAACCTGCACATCCAGGCAGTGCCTGCTGCTCCCTCACTCACTGGGAGCCTTTTGCTTCCTGTGGCTCCTTGTCCAGACCTCAGAGCAGCAGCTCTGAGCCCTGGGAGAAGGAGCTCTGAATGAAAATGTGAGAAAGAACTTGGCATTTAAGCTACTTCAAGTACTAGTCAAACCCAGCTTACCCATTTGTTCGATTTATTGAACTTCAAAGAGGTGCACGCTAAAGCATTAAGATTTACTGGTTTGGATTCCTCTCTGTACAAGTTCTTTCAACCAGCTTGAATGCACAAGGCTTTACAGATAGAAGTGCTGAAATACAGGATAAAACAAATCTAAAGTCCAAATCACTCCAGGAAGAAAAATTGTAGAAAATAAAATAAAATAAAATAAAACAAACCCCAAAACAAAACAAAACAAAACAAAACCAAAACCAAATCAAACAAACAAAAAAAAAAAGAAGAAAAAATCCAACAAAAAACTGCAGCACTCCTCAGGGAAGGGACAGACTGCACGAGGAGAAACACAAAGGGGTGGAAGGCAAGCTAGTGTAGTCTCTGCCCAGAGCTTCTCTGTGCTGGCTGCTCAGGGGATGGAGTTCAAAAGATCCTTGAGGAAGCTGTCGGGGTCATTGATTTCTGACAGGAGCCCTTTAAAGAAAAGGAGACAAGACAGAAGAATTAGATCCAAAACACTGCTTCTCCTGCCCACACTGGGGATTTGTGCTGGGCATGTGTAAGTCACTAAGGACAGCTGCAATCTTATTTTAAGTCTGGACACAAGAAGGATAAAAAAACCCTTGTTGGATTCATGAGCAGAAGGGAGGGACTGAAATGTGTGCATTAAATCCATATGGCACTTTCTTTTGTGCAGCTACAGGGATCCTGCTATGCTCCAAACACTGAACAGGAAGGGACCAGCCTGAGGCACAGCTCTTCACAGAAGTCAAGAGCAGCTTCTCTGCATGTTTTCAGCATCTCCTGACTCCTGGGGGTACCAAAATCCCTTCAGCAGGAACACTGGATGCACCCAACTGCTGCCTCCAGTGCACGGTCACATCTGTTTATCAAACCACACATCCCTCAAAGGCTCTAAGTCTGTTTAACAGAGCAGGGGGAGGACCTGCAGGATCAGCTGGGAGAGAATTTCCTGTCTGGGGATGCTCAAGTGTGTGTCCCAACTGTTTCTGAGACAGTTTAGGACTGCTGATGTCTCTGCTCTCCCTGTCTCATCCAAACAAGCCGCAGCAGTGTCAGGAATGCTGCTGTCTCCAGTCACGAGTCGCACGAGGCAGCCTATAAAAGGGAAAGCAACACACTCACCAGCCACATCCAAAAACTCAGAAAACGTTTCCACTGGCATGAACTCCTCCTGGAAGGTTTTCAGGGCCTTGTCTGCAGCCTCGTGGATTGGCATGTCGTTGTGTCGGATGAACTCGGCGAGAGAGTAGGACCAGCCTCCCTCTGTGTTACTGGTAGGCACCTTCTGAGAGGGGAAAAGGAGACCAAATCAGTCTAAAAAATAACTATTTAAAACAGTAACTGCAAACCTTGGTGCTTTCTCCTGTTGCTCCTGGACTTGCATGCCCTGCCTCTGGCAAACATACCCCAGAGAACAAGTTATCCCACATGTGACTTCATCATCTTTTTGTACAGAATGAAACAAGGTCAGAGGCATCTTCTCACATCAACTACCTAACCTTCTTTAGAAGCTGCAGTTCTTTTCTTGTGGATGCCCCTTCCTCCCACCTTACCCAGCACTTTCCCTTGGAATGTCCTTATTTCTATAAACAATGAATAGGAAAAATAAGCAAACACACAATACAGGAGTGTTGCCAACTGGCAAAGTCTCTCAATTCTTCAGATGCTGAACTGCAAGGGGTACAATAAGCACAGGCAGCTTCCTGTGGCCTTTCTGCTCTTACAAGGTGAAGAAGAAAAAGGAAGAAGGAAGAAATTGTCCCCTGTGAGGGTGGGCAGGCCCTGGCACAGGGTGCCCAGAGCAGCTGTGGCTGCCCCAGCCCTGGAAGTGTCCAAGGGGTTTGGATGGGGCTTGGAGCACCCTGGGCTGGTGGAAGGTGTCCCTGCCCAGGGCAGGGGTGGAATGGGATGAGCTTTAAGGTCCCTTCCAACCCAAACCATTCTTGTGATTCTATGAAGTTTTATGTTTACAAGGATCTTGGAAAAAGGAGCTCCAAACTTTGCCTTCTATTTCCAATTCATGGAGTTGCATAGGTTAGAAAGCTGAGATAGAAGAATTCCAGCTGGTATAGATGAATTTCCAGGTTTTCCTTACCTTGAACATGTTGTAAATGAGATCTACAAGCGCCCAGAAGAGCAGGCCAGAGCGGTACGTTGCATATTCCTTCACTGCCTTATCTGCCAGTCTGGAAGACAATAAAATCAATCTGGGAGTTGATCACTTTATTATGCTCTGCAACCCATCTGATGAAAAGCACAAAAGCTGAAACAGCCAAAGAACCCACCAGTAACACCCTGGGAACAGCTCTGAGTGAGCTTTGCTGTGTCCTCCTGGACATGAACCAAACACTGGGCACCTGAGAGCTCTCTGGGAAACCTTCCTAAGGCTGGGAAGTCACTTCACTCCAGCTGTGCCTGCTGTAACTAGAGCAGGTTTGCCAACAAAACCTTATTTTACAGGAAGGAAACAAGCACAGAGGGAAGTGGAACTATGACTGCTAAGACAATATAGAAAGTCAACAGCAAAGTAAGAAAAACAATTTACAGCTTTTGTTTGTGTGTTCTGTTCACTACTTGGAGAACAGCAGATTCCTGAAGGAATATCTAGGATTCAGACACATTCAGTGTCCATGTCAGAGAACATAATTTGGCTTCTAAATCACAGAAGTGTTTCTGAAAGACTCTGAGGGAAATATCCCTTAAGGAATGGAGGAATTTCCATTTAATATCTCCTTGGTTATTCTCTCACCAGCAAAGGACTTCTCTTGGAAATCCAGCATCTGGCTGCAGGAATGCTCCAAAAGGTGCAGAGCAGTGCTGGGATAACAGCTCCAAAGTTTACAGGATTAATCACAAACAGGTTCTGGCAAGGTGGAAGCTCCTGCCAGCAGCTCTAATGGCTTTGGAATTTTCTTGCATGTGTTTCTCAGGTACATCTGCCCCATCACATGCTGCTTCCTGCTCAACACTTAAAAGCCTTGGAGAAATAAAAAGCCCTTTTTTATGCATTCAGAACCAGTTCAGCTGCTGCTGCTGCAGGTCAGCAGCACAGCAGAGCATCCTGACCACGGCCCAACTCCAGCCGGCCACAGGCTGGGCTTGGTTTGGGGGAAATGAATATTTTCAGCTCTTATTAAAGGCTCCATTTGAGTGTCTGTCCTTAAAACAGACATCTTCGTAGGTGGTAGCCTGCTCAGGCAGCTAAGCCTAATTATTTAAAGGAAAATCAATTAGTAAAGGTGACTAAATTTCCACGGGAAGAACAGCAACTTGGAGCGAGGCTAATTCTGGCCTCCCAAATACTGCAAGACAGGCTCTGCTTTCATGTGAATGGTTTTGATCTAATTGGAGTCTGCTCCTTTAATTGAAAACTAAAAGGCCCTTGTGGGTTAAGGCTGGTAGTTACCTTCTGGAACAGCTATTTCATGTAAGAGCTGCAGCATTTCATTCCTGTGAGCTGGTTCAGCTCATCAGCTGCACAGGGACTGCCAGCAGAAAGCCAGACATGGACACTCGGGAATATTTTACAAAGGTCATGGTCAAGAGTAAAGGTTAAAAAAATCAAAAGGGTATTTTCCTTCCAAATGAAAGCTACACTGAAAGTGTCCACAGGAGTTTTCAAGTCAGAATTCTCAGTTCAGTAATAATGAACAGGTCACTTGATTCAGTTCTTTGGAATTGGTAAATTATATTTACAAGAAAAAAACCAATCTAGAACTCAGATCCATTCTGGTAATTGGCTTTGTGTTTAAATAGAAAGTGTTTTAGAAACACAGGAGGTGCTGAGCATCTCTCCCTTTGGTCATGCAGACACCTGTGACGCTGTCACTGCTGGCAGAGCCATTTTTGGCTGGATCTGCCCCAGCTGTGTCACCCCAGCAGAGCAGCTGGACAGACACATGCCATGGACAGGGACATGCAGGGTCTGCTGCCTTCCCCTGAGTACAAGGGAACACAGATTATTGCTGCATCTGCACATGATTTACGAGATTTTGGGGATCATGAGCTGATCCTCTGAAATGCCCTGTTGGTTCCTGCAGTGACTCCTGTCCATTCTCCCTGCACAGGTAACAGTGAGTGTCTCTAACCTTCACCCCAGTGCTCCCAGACATCACCATCACATGTGGAATGCTAATTTTAATCTTTTGCATGCAGACATGTTACTGTGGTGTCACAGACACTGCCTCCTCTCTGCCTCAGCCTACGAATCCAAGGTATTGGCACTTATCTGCACAGCATTTCCCCATCCATTGCCCTCTTCCTGATTTTCCACAAGAATAAATAAGCACAGACCTTGGAAATCAGAATTGCCATATTGCTATTTCTGAGAGCCTTTACCAGAGGAAGGCTTTGTGCTTCTTAGTCTGCAGAGATTAAAGAAAGCCCTTGAAAAAACCTTGACATAATTCCCGAGCACTGTTTCTGACTGTTCCCCTGAAATTCCAGAGGTTGGTTTAGCTGGAAGTTTTTTGCTGTGTCTGTTTAAATCAGCTTTTATTGCATAATGCCTGGGGAAGGAACAGAATCATTTACTGAGGGTTTAAAAACCACCAAATACCCACAGCAAACCCACCCAGGGGCTTTGTTTTCCCAGCCCACAGCCCTGTGCCCACTAAAACAGCCCTCTAGGACAGCATCTCCTGGATCTGGTAAAGCCCCTTTCCCAGAATTCAGGCAGGGACGGGGAAACAGGAGACAGATTGAGCTTGAAACCAGCACAGGGCTCTCTCCCTTTTCCAGGAGCATTGGCACGTTCTGGGTTGTGTGTAACTACACTCTAATGACTTTATCAAACACATAATTAATGTCATCAGCATGAGAATGCCCTTTAAGGCGACTTAGAATAATAATGAATTGATCCCTAATTATGACAGCTATTTAAAATCATCTTTTCAGAAACTGGAATTCCCCTTCCCTCTTTGGAAATATGTGCCTTTGTCATGCAGGCACAGCCACTTATTCTTGTGCTTCGAGTGCCTGACAGCTGCTATTGATTTTTTCTTTTTTAAAAGCAATGGCATTTGATTTCTATTTCTATTTTCCTATTTAAGGGAGGCTGGGGCACTGATCAAAAGAGCACAGAGAGCTTCTTTACTAAGGCAAGCAGGGAGTGTTACAGCTCTGAGACAGCACACAGCAGGAGTTACTCCAGTGCTTCACTCAGATGGAGGGAATAAGAATCTTCCCTACTTTCAGCTATACTCCTGGAAAAAGCATAATTTCCATTGATCAGCTGATTGATCCACTCCAAAACCCACCCAGAATTAAATGTTCCTGCTCACATCAGCACTGGGATGTGGCTGCAGCCACTCCAGGCCAGGCTGGACAGGGCTTGGAGCAACCTGGGATAGCGGGAGGTGTCCCTGCCCACGGCAGGGGGGAAACTGGATGGGATTTGAGGTCCCTTCCAACCCAAACCATTCTGGGATTCTACAGCTGTGCAGCTCTGTACAAGCTACTCAGAAGAGTAAATGTCTGGTGCTGTAACTACACACACTCCTTCCTTTTGCTCCCCATAAGCTGCGAGGGGCTCAGTGACAGTGACACCAATGGCTCAGTGACAGTGACACGAGGGGCTCAGTGACAGTGACACCAGGGGCTCAGTGACACGAGGGGCTCAGTGACAGTGACACCAGTGGCTCAGTGACAGTGACACCAGGGGCTCAGTGACAGTGACACGAGGGGCTCAGTGACAGTGACACGAGGGGCTCAGTGACAGTGACACGAGGGGCTCAGTGACAGTGACACGAGGGGCTCAATGACAGTGACACGAGGGGCTCAGTGACAGTGACACGAGGGGCTCAGTGACAGTGACACGAGGGGCTCAATGACAGTGACACCAGGGGCTCAGTGACAGTGACACGAGGGGCTCAGTGACAGTGACACGAGGGGCTCAGTGACAGTGACACGAGGGGCTCAGTGACAGTGACACGAGGGGCTCAGTGACAGTGACACCAGGGGCTCAATGACAGTGACACGAGGGGCTCAGTGACAGTGACACCAGGGGCTCAGTGACACGAGGGGCTCAATGACAGTGACACCAGGGGCTCAGTGACACGAGGGGCTCAGTGACAGTGACACGAGGGGCTCAGTGACAGTGACACGAGGGGCTCAGTGACAGTGACACCAATGGCTCAGTGACAGTGACACCAGGGGCTCAGTGACATGAGGGGCTCAGTGACAGTGACACGAGGGGCTCAGTGACAGTGACACCAGTGGCTCAATGACAGTGACACCAGGGGCTCAGTGACACGAGGGGCTCAGTGACAGTGACACCAGGGGCTCAGTGACAGTGACACCAGGGGCTCAGTCACAGTGACACCAGGGGCTCAGTCACAGTGACACGAGGGGCTCAGTGACACGAGGGGCTCAGTGACACCAGGGGCTCAGTGACAGTGACACCAGTGGCTCAGTGACAGTGACATGAGGGGCTCAGTGACACGAGGGGCTCAGTGACACGAGGGGCTCAGTGACAGTGACACCAGGGGCTCAGTGACAGTGACATGAGGGGCTCAGTGACACGAGGGGCTCAGTGACAGTGACACGAGGGGCTCAGTGACAGTGACACCAGGGGCTCAGTGACACGAGGGGCTCAGTGACAGTGACACCAGGGGCTCAGTGACACGAGGGGCTCAGTGACACGAGGGGCTCAGTGACAGTGACACCAGGGGCTCAGTGACAGCGACACGAGGGGCTCAGTGACAGTGACATCAGTGGCTTTGGGGTGCTGACTGACCTGCTGGCCCCTCCTGGTGACACCACCCGTGCGTGGGAGGTGACCAGGAGCCGTTTGAGGATCTCCACCCTCATGGATCTCCACTTCTCCGGGGGTGAGATGTGCAGAGCCAGCACCGTGTAGTAGTGGGGCCCGTCCACCTCGTAGGCACTCTCCACCCACTTCTCCTTGGGGTGCTCCAGGAAGCTCTGCAGGTTCTTCTCCTCCCTCGAAGTTGCTCGAGTTCTGGAACACAGGAAAAGCTTCAGCAGCTGCTTTGGCTCTGACAGGGTCACCTGCTGCTTTAGGGCACTGTATCCATGCAGTCCTGCACAGGGAACAGCAGTGCCACCTGGGCAGCTTTGGCCCAAATTCACCCACGGTGTGAGGATTTGCTCCCAGTGGAGACACAAACCTAGCAACTTATTTTCCTTGGAGAAGTTTGCGAGGCAGCTGGCACTGCCCCAATAGAGAGCAACACATTAACGAGCTATTTCTCCTTTTTTTAAGTAGAAAATAAATGGAGTCAGGCCAGCAAGTTCATGCATTTGAGTTGTACCATCTCCATCAGACACTACACACGTGACTGCAGCTCCTACAGCCACACCTGAGAATCCATGTGTATTATTCATCTACTGCAAAAGCAATCCCTGAGAGATACAGGCCAGTTTCAAACACAGAAAGATCCTGTACTTACTGCAAGCTCAGATGTATGTTTTTTATCCTCTCCCCTAGAGCTCCAGTCTCTTCAGGAGTCCCAACACCCCAGGACTGACTGTGCAAACTCTGTGTTCCAGCACACTTTGTGAAGATGGATCACACCTTCCCACATCTATTGCTCTACTGCAGCCAGGTAGGATCTTTGATTCTACCTCCCTATCAGGTATAAAGCAGCATCCCAGCAGATAAAGCTGTGGCTGGTGTCAGGATTGTGTGACCTTTGCATGTGCTAGGTGATGCAGCTGGTAGCTCTTTATTTTCCTCATTTAATATCAAAACCAGAATGCATTTTTCCAGGGCTGCCCAGAGGGCTGTGGGCTCTCTGGTGCCAACAAGCAGACAATGAGATGAAAAGAACAGTTTCATTTATCTGTCTCCCAAGGGACTGGGAAAACAACAGCACAGGGATCTGGAGATAGATATTAAAAACAATAGACAAATTGTATTAGAGCCAAAATGTTGATTAGTTCCAGGCAGGAGAGAGATTCCACTGCACTGCATTTGGAGTGACCTTGAAGATGTGTGGATTTTAATATTTATACTCTCATTTAATTACTATTACTTACTAGTATCTAACTACTCAAATAAAAGACATATATGGGCAATCCATTTTTGCATGATCAGAACCAGCTTGTGCATTCCAAAGCATTTGGGTGCCTATGGATTCATGTCATGCCAAAGCACTGGTTTATTGGTAAAAAATACTAATGATAATAAAAAACCAATAATAAAAAATAGCAGGAAAATCAGATGGACCTGAACATCCAGGAGAATTCCAGTATGTCAAAACTGGAAACAAAACTGTGTTATTTTAATACTGAATAAAATAATACCAGGGTTAAGTTTTCAGCTAACAATTACTTCACCACAGTGTCTCTTCTGTCTGCTCAGGAGAAAATTAAGCTGGCAGCGTTTCTTTAATCTAATAACCCTGTTGCTCACCCCAGAGGTAATAATTACATCTAGAATGGAAAGAGAAGCTAATTCCCAATTGCTTTTACTCAATAGATTCCCTGTTATCCTGCATGTCCAGGCGGCAACGCTTCACTCCAAACAATGTAAATCCCTAACAACCTACTTAAGATGTGCAATTGGGTTCCTCCTAAAACTTCTGTGTGATTTCCCATCTTTCTTGCCACATACTCGTAACAAAGCACAGACTGCAGCACTCAAAGACCTTTCTGAGACCAAGAGTGAAGGCAGAGGTTGTTGCTAAGTGGAGGTACTGACGTGTTGAGGACGTAGAGCACCGTGTGGATGATGTAGGGGATGAGGTGGATGTTGCTCTCCCTTCCTCCCCCTCCAGTGTCTATGCTGAAGGATTGCTCCATGGCAAAGCGCAGGAAGAGCAGTTTGATGTCGTGGACATTGAGCTGGTAGGTGGGTTCCCGCTGCCCCGTGCACTCCTGCAGGTACGTGTTGTGCCTGGAAAACAGCAGGAAGGGCTCCTTGAATACAAAGGTTAATGGAATTCCTTCTGCCACAGCACAGCTCTGAATCTGAGCATTTCACAGAAATAGAGCTTTAAAGAATGAACAGACTATAAAAATACAGTCCCTGCTACCTTGGATTAACCTCCCCAAAGGGAGGCTCTCAGCTTACTCTGGCAAATCCAATTCCATGTGCAGACACAGATACACTCACCAACATTCTTTCCCCATGTCCAGGGCCTGGGATACAGTTCCCTGGCTGAAAGGCATTCAGGATGTTACCACTCCTGATTTCACAGAATCACAGAATGCTTTGGGTTGAAAGGGCCCTTAAAGCCCATCCCATGCCACCCCCTGCCCTGGGCAGGGACACCTTCCACCAGCCCAGGGTGCTCCAAGCCCTGTCCAACCTGGCCTTGGACACTCCCAGGGCTGGGGCAGCCCCAGCTTCTCTGGGCACCCTGTGCCAGGGCCTGCCCACCCTCACAGGGAAGGATTTCTTCCTACTATCTGATCTAAAACTACCCCCTTTAGGAATTTCTAACGTGACTGTACAAACCCAGCACAAGGTGGATCAGAATCCTGACATCAGGATCTCCATCTGCTCCAGGTAAGAGGTCAGGTACCTCACTACCATGCAACAGAGCTTTGAAAACCTACATGAGGCAATCTCTTGGTGTTAGACAGGTTTCTTTTGAAAAGCCGGGGGTCTCTGGGCCACAAATGAATCAACACTGTTCCTGCAAACTGCATCTTCATGAGTAACTGGGGGCTAAGGACGTGACAAAACTATTTATTTTTATGAAGCCAAGAAGCAAACAAACACCTGCACTTTTTTAGGAGATCCACTCTAGGTGGCAGAATCTGAAATGGCTCAGTTTAACTAAGACTCAGCTGCCACCACCCTTGATTCCTTGGTTTTAACCCAGCCTCTGTGGTGATGTCCTGACTCACCTTCCCAAAAGCACCCCAGCTCTCTGTACTCACCGTGCTAGGCACGTAGCAAAAGCAGACTCTGGCACATGAGGTCCCCAGACCGGCAGGAGCCCATTGCACTTGGTGTTGGCATTTTGCAGGGCTGCACTTTCCCATTCCTCACGGCCCCGAGCGAGTCTGCATGGAGAAAGAGCCACACCCAGGCAAGTTAGCAAGTTAGAAGGATGCAAAGAACCCATCCAAAAAATGACAGTTCCACAGCTTCTTTAAATTATGGACTTCCCTCTGCAGTGTCCAGGCCTGCCCAGTATCAAAGCAGCCCACAAGAGAAGCCTGTGGCTGTAAAGTGATTAACAACTAAGCAAATCCATCTTGAGTTCCAAGGTCCAGTGCCACAATCCCAAACCACCCTGGAAAAGAACTTGAGCCCCCAGTGACCGGAATGTACCTCACAGCTGCAAGGTGACAGTCGTAGTGGACGATGTTGAAGTGAGAGACTGTGCTGTATCCTTGCTGTTTTCGTGGTTTGTTCTCAAACTCCTCGAGCGCCACACGCTTGGTGAAGGTGTAAATTCCCAGGACTTTGGTGGGCTGCAAGGACAACACAGTTGTCTCCAAAATTATTCACTTCTGCAACAGTTCACATTTCGTGCTATTTTGACACTTCACTAAATTTAACCTTTCTGGGTCCCAACCTCAACATATATTTTTCCAGCTTTCACTGAAAACACACTTCAACTTTCCAACCACCTCTGGAATTACCAATCTTAAGAACCAAACCTGACATTTCCTCATCTCTCAGTGCCAGTGTCCCAGTCCTTGTGCAGTCAGCTACTGACTGGGAAGTCCCCTCAGCTGGTGAGAGGGCTCTGAAAATGCATCTCTCTGTAACTGGAATCTCCATCTCCCATTGCCTGGAACTTGTGTCTCCCATCACCTGGAACTTCCATCTCCCTTTACCAGGGACTTTTATCTCCCTTTACCTGGAACTTGTATCCCTCCCGGCAGATGCAGCAGGTCAGACCTGGCTCTTCTATCAGCTCCTCCATCTGTTTTAGCAGCGCAGTCTTGGTCACTACCTGACCTTTCTCATTTGTCTGGAAGAGAGAAAAGCTCAAGCAGGTTAAAAAGAACGATGAGCACCACCATCCCCACCACTGGAACTGGAATGCCCATCCTGTGTTCACTCTCCCAGGTGAACTGGGCGCTTGAGCTCTGGGATATCTGTCAATAAATCATCTCACACAGTTCCTTGTGTGGCAGTTTTAGCAAGACAGAAAGAAAAGGCCACGAGATCATCAGCCTGCTGTCAGTGCCACCAGACATTACCGTCATCCCCAGAGTGCCCAGAGCCTTCTGCCTCATGGCCATGGCCATTCGCTTCTTCTCTGCTCGAGTTTCCTTCCGGGCAGCGTCGATTTTCTTGTTCACCTCCGGGTGCTCCCTCAGTGCCTCCAGCAGATTCTCTGCCAACGTCCCGATCCCCTCGTCACTAGAAACCTGCTCCAGTTTGTGCAGGTTGGTAATTGAGTCTGTTCCTATTAGCACCTGATGGGGATGGAAGCACAGCACTCTGTTCAGGAAAGGGGTGCCCACGACAGGGGCTGTCCCCTCCAATCCCACCGTGACAGCAGCACTGAGCTGCAACAACCTTTGCAAAGTGTCTTCCTTTTCTGATGCTCCTACATCGTGAACCTGGGCTCTAAAACTGTCTATGAGACTGGGGCAATCTGCCTGTCCCCTGGCTGTCACTAAGAGCTCAGATGGGAATGTTGGATAAAACATTTGTTCTATTTTGTGCTATGACATTGTGTTGATGTCCTAAAACAACAATCAGGCCACTAGAAGCTTATACCAGTGTAGAATCAACTACTGTAGCCACAAAAGCAGAGTAACAAGCCAGCCATGTCCTCCTTGCCCTCCAAAGAGCCCCCTCACCTGTGTTGCAGGGTGCTGCGTCGCCAGTCCTCGCAGCAGGCGAAGGATAAAAGGCAGTGCAGGTCGAGATAAGAACTTCTTCCATATGTCTGCATCCAAACTGCACAGAAAACAAGAGGCAGCAGCTGAAGGGCAGTCACCATTCCCAAAAGGGGCTTGGCAGCCACCCAGCAGCACAGCTCATGGAGCAGAGGCTGCAGGAAAGACAAGCTCCTTTCCCCTTGTGTCCCTCCTCTGCTAATTAATGAGTGATATTCCCATTCCCATTCCCACCTCCATGCTGAGCACACACAGTGTCAGCTCTGAGCCTTGGCATTTATGTTCATGAGTTGGCCCTTCCAGCAAAAGCTCTGTTATGGTGCAATAGGAGGGAACAGGCAGGAAACAGAAGTACTGGGATATCCAAGGAATCAGATGGGTATAAAACAGGAGGATTTCAGGCTTTTCAGCCCATCCTTATGTGCATTGTCTCACTGGCCCCGCTGCATCACAGCTGTTCCAACTCTGAATGGGGACATATTAACAGCTTCCTTGGAAGATGGTGGTGATGGAATGAGAGAGGCATGTTCAGGACAGACTCACAGAGTAATCACACACATTAATTAGTGTCTCTTACTTCTTTGCACTGGGAATGTGCTTTTTCATGTAATCCAGGGCATTCTGTGTAATTCCCTTCTGCAGGATGAGATCTTTCAGCTGATGGCCATTGCTGTTGTTCTTTATTCCTGCTGCTATTTTACAGAAGCAGTCTAGGAAAACTTTATCATCTCCACTGTGCTCCTCATCATACCTGAATGAAGAGAAGAAACAGTAATTTGGAGAATCTCCAAAATCCCCTGCCTGTAATTCTCAGCACATTATTGCTGAATTTTGTATCTACTCCAGTTCAGAGACTCAGAAAAGCTACTCAGACCCCTGTCACCCCAGAATATACCCTAAAGACCTATTTCTCAAGCTAAAGCGCACATATTTCTTATAAAAATGGCTTAGAAGTGAAAAAGGAAATTAAGCTCAATGCACCAAGAGTCTCTGAAGCTTTGCATTACACTGAAGTACGAATCAATGAGAAAAAAAAGGGACAGCCATGTCAGCATGCCTGATTTCACTGTCAGCTTTTAGCTGAATGATGAACAACATACTTATCAAAGTTACAGTAGGGCTTGAACCGATCCACCAGGATCTGCATTTTCTCCATCTCCCCAAAGGACAGGTAGGGGATGATCCGTAACAGGCCCTGCAGGACACTGAGGTTGGAACGGACAAAGGTGCTGTTAATCTGGTCCAGCAGCATCACCAGCTGGTCCTTGTCACCCGTGAGGAGGAGGTTGCCCTGTGAAGGAAGAAGGGCAGGATTTATGTTCAGGAGTAAATCTACAACCTTCAATAAAATCCTCAATAGCTGTGAGACTACTCCAGGTTTGAAGGATTACAGGTCTAGTGCCTAAAAAAGGCAGCCTGATGAAGAACAAAACCCAGCCTCATTCCCAAAGATCTTGTGGAATGGCTGTATCAACCCCTCAAGATGATCCTTGACTTATTCCACCTATTGGTAAAGATTTTCCAGTCAAAGTCTAATAATTCCAACCCAAAGGACATCAGATTCCTCTCCTCCCAGAGTTTCAAAAGATGAGTGAGAAACTCTTCTCGTTCCCAGTCTAGTTGAGATACAGTTTTATCCTCAATTAGCTGGAAAATCAATCATGTTTTTAACACATACAAAAACACTTCAAAAAAACAAGGCCAAGCTGTGTCTTTTCTTGTCTGACCCTGGCCTGTGGCCCAAAGCAGGAAGGAAGGGATCCAAGCAGAACCCAACAACCCCCACCCCAACTGTGCAAGCCTCAGCCTAAAGAAGCCTCGCAGTGCTTTTGTTTTAGAGTGCCCCTCCTCCAAGGCCTGCTAAGACATGCCAGTGCAACAAGGGTTAGACTCCCTGTTAACACTCCTCTCCAGCTCCTGCAGCTCAGCATCCCTGTAATCAGATTATTTGCAAGCCTTGAATCCCAAACATTTCCATTTGTGCACAGAGCCCCAGGCACTCACCTTGTCCTCGCTCAGAGGTTCTGCATTGGATTCATCCAGAATGATCTCCATTATACTGAGCACTTGCTCTGCCACAGCTGCTCCTCCACTGTCCTTACTCTCCTGTTCAGCCACCAGAGCCTGGAAAAGATGGAAGCAGTTAGAGAACACCAGCATTAACTGGTTTAAAGAGATGGAAGCAGTTAGAGAACACCAGCATTAACTGGTTTAAAAAGATGGAAGCAGTTAGAGGACATCAACATTAACTGGTTTAAAGAGATGGAAGCAGTTAGAGGACATCAACATTAACTGGTTTAACATGCCCCCAGCCACTAACAGATCAGGAATATCAAACACAATTTGCAGTGCCAGCACAGCAATATTTCGGATATCTTGTACTTGTCTTAAGGGAGTATGGCAGAAGTAGCTTAAATTCGTTGGAGTTCATGGAAAACAGTTTATGGAAGCTCAGGTTGTCCTTACCAAGTTCAGAGTTCCCAGCATGACATTCAAAGTGTTCATCTCTGGCTTGACCAACTGCTGACGATTTATTTTCACCTTCACACAGTAACTGAAGAGCTTTAACAACACCTACAAAATACACAGAATGGATTCTCTATGGTACCTTCAAAATGAGCAGGATTTTGCTGAAGCTAAAAGCACCCATAATATACCTGATTTCCAAACTTGTGGGGTAAAGTACAAGCCAGATTTTTACAGCAATATAATTCTTAGCACAGCTTTGGTTTTCAGGTAAGGCCAAGGCAGAAAACAATCACTAGCAAGACAGGGTTTAGTCTTACCAACTCCTCAGCTTCTACACAGAGCAAGGAATTGTTAACCAAGAGGAAACAGAGAGGGAAAGAAGGGATTTCTCAGGTTTTCATTCAATAATGAATTGAAACCTCTGCTCCAACACAAGGCAGACTGTTTAAGCTTCACTGTGGCATTTTGCATTGTGTAACTCCTGACCCCCCAGAGCCAAAGTTGGGACTCACAGTTAAGAGGTGCCGGCCTTGTTTGAAGTCCTTGATCCCAGTCAGTCTGTTGAGCATGCACTCCAAGCCTCCACACGGGGCCATGACTCCTGCCATCTTATAAACTTCTTCCTCGTCCTCCTCTTCATCTACAGGACAGACACAGCTCATGAGTGAGGAGAGGAAGCAGCCACAATGTGAAAAACCCATGCAGCACACGGCCAAAGAGTGAAGGGAAAATGGAGAGTACAGCAGGACACATTTATCAGCAGTTCAAGTCACTTCAGTTGTACTGGATTTGAAAAGAATTAAGAGCAGGAATATGAAGAAGGGCTAGGCAGAATGGTCCCTGTGCATGCCAGTGTTCCCATTTGAAGCATGGCTTTAAAGCCTCATTAAAACCCTCCTTCACTTTAGGTGAAGCAGGTAAATGCAGCAAAAGCAGCGTCAATCAACATTAAGCTCACTGCTGTGAGGATAATAATGTCACTGCTCTGCAGAGAACTCAGATTTCAAATCTAATCCCAGCTTTCAGCAGACAAATGCCTTACCAGTGGTGGAGTCAAGAGACTCGATGAATTCCTCAGTTGCATCCCCCAGTAACCCCCGCATGCGGTAAATGATCCTCATTGGCTCCCCCTGCAAGAGCAGAGCTTTATATTAATTATATCTCTCTGGACACTTCTAGACAAGTTTGATTCTCGTTACAGTGTGTAACAGACACCACAGCCTCAGTTCTCCTTCGTGCTGTTTCACCTGACAGAGGGAAATCTTTCACTCCCTCATTCTCCCTCACGGAGATGAATTAAAAACAACAGTAAAGCCACCTGCAAAAACATCAGTAACTCATCCATTGGTCTGTCAGCTTTTCTTGGCACTGCCAACTAATTGAGAGGCTGGTAATAAACAGCCTCTTCCTCCTTACATCTCCAAGTTTCTTTGGACACCAGTGAAAGATGTAGCCAAGGAAAATGGGTTCATCTACAGACAAACGTCTGTTTTCCATGGCAACCTTTCCTCTGAGGGTATGGCACAGCATCCCTGGGAATACAGGGAATAGGCACAGCTCAAGAAATGAAGCAGGACAGGTTAATTGGGTGAATGCTTTCATACAGATAAAATCTGCAGTGATGCAAAATGGAAGAGGAGTAAAAGGCAATTTAACGAGCTTTCAGTAAGACAGTACATCACTAAAATGATACAGCCAAACAAGCTGTGCTTTTACCCTGGGGAAGGACTAGTTTTCCAGATGCATTTCCAGCTGGAAACACTGACAGCACATCACCAAACTTTCCATTTTTAATCCATAGGTCTGAATAAAAAGCAGAAAAGAAAAATCCCAGATTTGGGAGCAGGAGACCTTTGGAGAGAAAACCTGTCAGCGAGTGCGCTAAGCCTAATGTGGAATAAGCAGAGCTTAATGTCACAGCAAACACAGAACACAGGGAGAGCCCCGGGGGGAAGAGCTGCTCAAAGGCCACGCTGGCGACCAGCAATTAACTCCACAGGGGCCCTGGTAAAATGGCAGATGAACAAAAAAAGCCAGTGAGAGACAAGGGAAACAAAAAGGGGCCCGAGGTTGCGTTCCTTGTGCGCCTGTCGATTCCCAGGGAACCGGGGCTGCGGCTCTGGGAGATGCTCACAAAGGAAGACAGATGAAAGCTGTTCATCCACAGGAATGCTCAGCAAAGTCTGCCTTCCACTGTCAGTGCTGCATCCTGGGAGAGCTGCACACCGGCTCCAGCTCAGCATCCCATGGGAACAGCACCTCACTGCTCCGAGCAGGCTGGGGCAGCAGTGACTTGATTTCCATCAGTGACTTGATCAGAGTTCACATCAGAACTCACAGATTGAGACCAACACCTCACTTCCCTATGCCTACTACCAAAAAATTATCACTGGCACAAGTTTTGGGCTTGATTTTGCAGTACTGAAGGGGTTTTTACTGAAATAAAGCTGAATTTTCACTGAACTTTTACTGAAATAAACCTGTTCCCCATAGCATCATTCACTGAAAACAGGCATTTGTTTGAATTCTTCCCCACAGATGGCTTCAGGAAACTGAGGTTTCAAAGGGGATTAGAATGCAGGAGGAAATGAAGGATGAACAAGACATGTTGGGCAAATCAGGGGGTTCAGTGATCTGAAGTGCCTCCAAAACATATTTGTAATGGGCAAGATTTAGTTTGATGGTCTCAGTGGGAGTTTATTTTAGTGGCTACAAGAAAAGGAAGGGAAGAGCTTGTTTTGGACCACATCCACCTCTGGAACAAGCCTACTGTGACACGGTGGACTAGACCCTTGGGACTGTTGGGCCCATTCCTTCATGTGAAAAACAGACAACACACACTACAAAGAGCAAACTGGGAGATGAATCTGTCAAGTGCTTGAGATCCATAAGAAAATATGCAAATATGGAGAAACATTGGCTGTTCCCTGCATAAATAACTTGGGATCACCTCTGAAGCACAGACTGATGGAGCAGCCTGGTGTTGCTGTCTGTGCACACACATTAAACTGTCACGTACAGATGGAGTGTGAAATGTGCTTTGAAAGGCAGTGACAAAGTTCAGCTCTTTCCCCAAAGGAATGTAAGGAGGTTTGTTATCAGATGACAGTCATGTATCTGATGCACTGCACAGCTCACCTGGGGAGCTCTGTGTGCTTTTAGATCCCTCATGTTGCAGTCTGTCCTAATAGAGCACCAAACAGTGCTTACCAATTATACCAAAAAATGAATCCTGACTTGTGTGACTGATTTTTTCCCCCATGTTTTTGTTACTATGAAGCACAGGTACTTTCTCCTGTCAACATTTATTAAAAAAACACAAACCTCATTTGTGGGACACCACACCTTCTTGTAGACCTCAGCCACAGGCAGATCCAAACTGATGATCTTATTGTTCACCAAAAGCTGAAAAGGATAAAATAACAAGTCAAGCACAGGCTCAAGTTGCATCACCATCCCAGCAATCACCAGCTGCCCAAAAATGGTGTCTCCACACATCAGTGCAAGAAATCCACAAGTACATCCTCACCTCCATCCCACTGTCATCCTCCAGCAGAGCCACCAGGTCACAGTCCTGACAGATTTTGTTCTTGATGTCCCTCATGAGTGGCCCAATGCCAGGCTCGTTACTGCTGTAGGGATTCCCTGGCATTCTGCCCTGTAAGAAGTCTTCCTGCTGAGGATCTTTCTCCAGAGTTACAAAGAACTCAGTGACTTCATTCTCTTCCTAAAGAACAGCAGCAGAGACAGAGTGAGTTTTTTCCCAGCTCCAATTCTGGCATTTTTATGGCAGCAAGTGACAGGATATCCCTAAACCTTCAGTCCTTCCACCACCTGCTGTACATTCCACACATGTGACACTCAGAGGATATCCAGGATCACTGAGGAACCAAATTCCTCAGGAAGAAACAATACTACTGGTGCTTCTTTTTTGCACAGAGCACATTAGAGCAGGGAACCTGAACAGTGATCCCCCAGATGGGATACACTGGGATACAGGTCTACACTGGCTAAGAGTAAATCAGGATTGTAGACACTGTTGCTCTTTGCCAAAATGCAAGGAACTCAGTCTAGGGTTGCTACAGGTGGATGGTGGTGATTTTTTCGATCCTGAGATCCCACATGGAATACTGTGCACAGTTCTGGTGCCCCCAACATAAGCTGGAGCAAGTCCAGAGGAGGTATTGAAGTACATGAGGGGACTGGAGCAACTCCCCTGTGGAGACAGGCTGAGAGAGGCTGGGGCTGTGTGGAGACCTCACAGCACCTCCCAGGATCTGCAGGGGCTTACAGGGAAGCTGGAGAGGGATTGGACTGATAGGGCAAGAGGGAGTGGGTTCAGACTAAAAGAGGGGAAATTTAGGTTACATATTGGGAAGAAATTCTTCTTCAAGGGTGGGCAGGCCCTGGCACAGGGTGCCCAGAGAAGCTGGGGCTGCCCCAGCCCTGGAAGTGTCCAAGGCCAGATTGGACCGGGCTTGGAGTGACCTGGGCTGGTGGAAGGTGTCCCTGCCCATGGCAAGGAATGGGATGGGTTTTAAGGTCCCTCCTAACCCAAACCATTCTAAGATTCTACTTCAGAAGTGTGACTTTATAAGTGACCTCCAGCCCTCCCCACACTTACAGGGTAGATAATACTGCACAGCCTCTCGAAGATGAAGACTGGAGTCCTGTAGTCATCGAGGCTGTAACGCTTTGCAGTCTCTATGCACACTGCCATAAATGCTTTGGTTTCAGATTCTGTGCCTGCCAAGAAAAGGAAGCATTAAAATGGACACAGGAGTCAATTTTATAGGTTCTATTTAGAGTCAGCACACACAATAAATCCTCTGCAATCAGCCCCACGCTTTGGTGCTCTCTTCTTTTGCGTATCCACTCCACAAAAGATGAAAGGCTATTTATTGGGATGGTTATTACTGGGAAAAGCTTTTGCATGGCTGGGCTGCAGTAAAACAGTCCCATAAAAAGGAGGAGGCTTAAATTCCTGAAAAATAAGAGATGACTAGGAGTGTAATCTACCTTTTCTGTGCCAAAAGGAAATACTGGAAGCCATAAAAAACCCTCACTACAGCAGTCATTTAGCAAAGTTCTTTGTGTGGCTGTAACAATCTGCTTTTTCATCTTGGTTGACCCAAATGTTGGATTTATGGAACAGAGGTGGTTTTACCTGTTGTCATATCTTCCAGCATCTCCAGGAGCATGTCCTGGGTTTCATCAATCAGCTTTGTCCTCTGTACCACCAGCTTCCTCAGACACAGGTACCCGTTCAGGACCGTGCCCACCAGGCGGCTCTTGAAGTGCCGTTTGATGGACTCCACCTCCACAAAGGAGGAGAGGAGACCTAAAAAGCAATGAAAACTCAGCAAGGGGGACAGAATTTGATCTGATTTCTAAATTTCTGGGCAGCAAACAGGGCACAGTATCACAAAAATTACTTGTTCCAATTCCCATTAATGTTCACCCCTGTCAACCAAACAGTTGGAGGCAAAAATCTCGGCCTGGGAGAAGTGTCTTGTAAATTATGAAACAAGGGATTATAGTTTCTGGAATGAAGGAAGGGTCTAAGGAGCTTTCTAAGTGCTTAAAACAAGATTCTGCACTCTCTGGCATTTTTCTGTTGCAAGATATTTCAAAAGCAGATGACTGTTCCTCTTCTAATACTTAAGTGAGCTCTGATGATGTGACATGACTGATCAGTGACATCACCAAACTGGCCACTCCTATCATAAAGCCAAGAATCAGCAAACACTCAGATTCTTTCCCATGACACACTGATCAACATGCTGCTTCTTGCAAGAAGCCAGGCTTTATGAATTAGTCCACTAATGTCTAAAGAATGTGGCACAGGATGCAAAAAAGAATGACCTTGTGAAAGAGGTATTTCCATCTCCAACAAATTTTTGAAAAAAGTATACACCCTAGAAGATTAAAAAAAAAAAGCTCCCATAGAATAGGTAGGTAGGAAACAACAGGTAGGAATGAAGCAGCAATGTTTACAATGGTCCCAGGGATTGTGCTCTATAATTAAGTGAAATAATGAAGTTTGCTTACCACAGTTCAACTAAAAACTCAAACTTGACTATAAAAAATATGGAAAAATCCATTTAGAGATTAAGTGCTAAACTGATGGCAAAAATCCAGTGCTGACAATTGCGACACAATGAATCACATTTCTTTGAAATTCTGCTACATGTTGTTACAGAACAAGGATCACCCCAACCCTAATCCTGCTGCAGGACTCCTGTTGGTGCCACCAAATACCTGTGAGACTCTTCAAGGCATATCCCTGCTGCAAATCAGTGCTGAGTGTTGCTTCCTCCAAGGCAAGTAAACGAGCTATTTCCTGAAAACAATTAACATTATAGTTAACAGAAATGAGGGCAAGAAACTGCAGTGCCAGTCATGATTGGTGAGGGTGCAAAGGAACCCAGCACAGAAACAGAGCCAGCCACAGGGAAAGCAGAATTGCAACACAGCAGTGGGGAGGGAAAGGGGACAGGGGGGAAAACCACCCCAAATAACCTCCTTATTTTCTCCCTGCACCTACCTATACCACTGCTTGGCTCTGGTGGCCTCCACTGATATGGAAAGTGTTACCTGCCTCTTTGGAGTGCACCAGTGGTCCCCACAGGAACCTCCCACCACTCTGAATACTGCAAATTAAATGTGCTGCTTCTCCAATAGGCTGTGATTCCCACTCCAGGAATGGCAGTACCCTAATCCTTCCGTCTTTAAAGGCTTTTGGAGTCCAGCCTTGCAGCTGGACAGCAGCTCCCAGCTCAGAGCCGGTGCCAAGGCAGTGCAGCAATATCTGTACCCCTCAGCAGAGCTGCCCCAGAGGAGTTAATTAAAGTGCTGAGGAATTCTAAAGCTGGGGCTAAAACCACTGTGGCTCCTTCTGTTCAGAGATAACAGCACTGAGGTGTGAACTTCACAACCCTGGCAGGGTCAGCAACAGGGGCTGAACAAAGAGATGAAGATTTCAAAGCAATAAAGCCAAACTAGCAGGTCAGTTCCTCCACACAAGTCCACACCTTGGTGATGAGGCTGCCAATATAGGGCAGAACCCCCCTGGCTGCCAGGTAGACCTTCCAGTGGGCAGGTTTGATGAGTTTCTGGTAAAGGGCCAAGTACTCAGCAGCACATTCACCAGCAATGCTCAGCTCATCCAGGTAGCTGGGAAAGAGAAACACAAGCTGATAACCATTTCACAGTAACAAGGGGCATTCCAGCTTAAAGGAACTGTGGAAAGAAAGAAAAAGCCTCCAGAAATCCATCCTCCCTGTTCTCCTTGCTAACACCATTACTGATATTCGTTACTTGCAGGATAAATTGGTATTTTGTCCCAAAAAGCAGTTCCCCAACTGTGCCATAGCATCAGCTGGTTTAAGTTATGTCACAGGAGCTGGAAGAGAGTTCACCCTTTTATTTTGCTGTCCAAGAGGCAGAGAAAATGTTGTCCAAACAGCTGAACACCAGCTGCTTAATTCTGGAGAAAGTTCAGAACTGCAATAGCTTATTGCCAGGCAGCAAAAAGAAAAAAGGTCTCCCTAAATCTACACTCTCCCAGCTAATTAAGCTTTAAAATCCAGCTCAAAAAGACCTGTGAACCCAAGGTATACAAGGTGTATACAGTTATACAAGGGAGAGATGTGAGAAAGGCTGGAAGAAGGGAGAGATTCTCATGGGAACTGGAGAAGGCCAATCCTGGGCCAAGTGTGGCAGCACAGAAATACCTGGTGAGGAGATCCAGGACCTGCTGCTTTCGGCTGGGGATGGTGGCCAGAGCCTCCACGATGGTGCAGGCAGCCTGTCTGGCAGCCTGTGTGGCAGGAGTGAACAGCACCTGGGGCAGGGCAGGAAAAAACCACAGCAGTTTGATGTGCACAGATAAACCACTGACAGCTTATCAAAAAGGCACTGCACACGTTAGAGCTGTTTGGTGACCTGGTGGCAGCGTTTTCTTGTTCTTTAAACACTCGATTCTACCACCAAAATGTTTCAATAATGCACTGTGTGGCTGATGTGCCAATTCACACACACAAGAAGAAACATTTTTGCCCCAGACCCTCCAAACTGCAGCTGATTAGGCAGGGAGGAGCACTGTGGCGATTAAAGGTTCAGACTTCGAGGACGTGCAGACCTCCAGATAAATATTTGCTGTAGTATTTTTAAGGGAAGAAAGCTGCAAATCTGACTTGGAATAAGAGGTAGTGAGTTACAGTCTCCCCACACATCCCTGCACATGAGCTGCAGCAAACTCCCAACACTGACAGTCAGCTCTGCCCACTGGAGCTCTCAGCCACATTTACCTGTCGCAGCCAATTGTTGTGTCCCAGCTTGAGATCCAGAGGGCAGGTTCTCTTCCCACGGCGACTCATGAACTGTTTCCATTTCCAGAGGTATTTTTCTGACAAGTAGAGCTGGTGAAGCTCAGCTTTGCTGGGAGATTTCCCGTTGGCATCTACACCTGCAACATTGAGCACAGCCCAAGAGAACTGTCAGCAACTATAAACTGCAAACTGTTGTAACTGTCATAGTTCCTATCAGACTTCCAGCATATTTTTATCCTACTGGAACTCTCCAAACTCCAGCTGGAAAGCTGAGTGGCTTCCCATCTCTTTCTGCTGCCATTTTCACTGCTGTGTGGAGCCATGCTCAATTCCAAGCCAGATGCAAACCCCAGGATCTCTCAGGGAATTCAACCAGCACTCGACTTGGCTGGTGTCAATTTATATAAGCAACAAGTTTCAGTTTTTACATTTCCCTGATTATCTTCAGAACACTTTCTACTTAGGGTCTGAGCAACACAGCCTGGAAAAGTCAGTGCTACAATCCCTAAGGACTACCCAGCTACATGTGAAGATGGCATCAGACGTCATGGGACAGAACCCAACACAGCTCTGCAGAAGCACATTCCTAATTAAACCTGGAGGGACACACATATTCCTTCCCAAAACTGCAAGTTAAAAGCACAGAACTACCTCTGGCAGGGAGGCACTTTTTCCAAGCTTCATATGATGCTTTGGGGTCCCTCTTGAGCCACAGCTGAGCTTGTGCATGGATTTCATTGCTGTAAGGCTTCACAGTGGTGAGAGCATCCACAGGCACATCCTAATAAACAAAAAAGCTCTGTGATTACTCAGAAAACTCCAGACTGTTCTCAAAGAGTAACTCCTGCAGGTGAATCACTGGAGCTGTGCCATGAAGAGGTAAATGCAGCTCTGGACAAAAGCAGGGTTTGTTCATGATGAACCAAGAGATACCCCATTCCAGTTCCTACTGAAATACCAGTAAACTCACCTCTGACATCCATCTGTGACTGTTAGACAGATCACAGCAGAAACATACCTTCTCTCCTGCAAATCTTACCTAAATTACAATCAAGAAACCACCAATCGATATATTTTTATCAGAACTGTAGCTCTGTATTAAAAAATCTCAGTCAAAAGTACTTCTATCACGTTTAGGACTTGACTGTACAAAGCTGCTGAAAGCACTAAAAACTCGCCCAAAGTAACCAAGCTGTAGCTTTGAAGTAGCTCTTTCCCCATGCCTCAGATCTGAGGGGAAAAAAAGCAAAGCCTGGCTTTGAACAGTAGTGGTCAAAGACAGAAAAAAACAGTAAAAACCAGAAAACTGTGGCCTGTAATCTGCAGTCTGCAAAGACAGAAGTCACAGGGCTTGCACTTCCCTTGTAACCATGACCAGGAAAAGCAAGGCCTGGCCTCCTCACAAAGTAATTAATCACTGAGATCAGTACCAGACTTGATCAGCAAATTCTCAGATGCTTTGCTCAGCATCTGAGGCAGTACCTTGTTTTTCTTGCTGGTTGGAGCAGGCGGCTTGATGAGCTTTTGAAGAATGCGCAGGCACATGAGGGTGATGTTTTCAACAACCACTGGAGTCTTGATGTTCACTGCCATCAGGAAGAGGCTGAGAGCTGAAAGACAGGCAGAAAGGTTCATTCCACGCTGAGATCTGCAAACAGTTCACACCTCTACAGCTCTGTATAGCACACTAAATGTGTCCAGAGTTAGAAATCTCACTATAGTGCCTGGACCCAGGCACTGCACTGTAAAATACACCTTTCACAGTGGTCACTGGAACTCACCACAGCGCAGCCGAAGCTCCCAGCAGCTGTCCTCCTTGGAGATGGAATCTGTGAGCAGCAGCATCTCATACTGGAGGCTGCTAGCCTGGAACACACACACATGTTCGAAGTGTTGCTGATGCCCCAGCCCTTTCTGCCTTCTGATATGTACAAACCACAGGCTCAAAACACATGGATCTAAAAAAATTTAATCCCATGCACATTTGAGGTGACTGTTTGAGAGCTGCAAGCCAAGCCAGGCAACTTGGGAATGTACGTAATCACACAGTTTTGTGCTCTACTCTGACATTTATCTTATTTCTTATCAAGGCTCCAACTTCTTTCTTACAAACACACCATAAGAGAGAACATGCATAATGAGAATACACCAGCAGTGCAGAGGGGCAGAAAATGAAACATGAAAACACTGGAGTCGCTCACCAGGTCTGGATTTGCCCAGTGTCCCTTCAGAGCCGCAGAAACCTTCCCAATGATTAAGTCATTCATTTGCTGTGTGGCCTCTGGATTGTCCCTAATTCCAGAAGGAGAAGGAGAACATTGTTATGCTGTGCTTGTACTAAATACCAAAAGCTCCTGGGACTGCAGCTTAGCTGATAACAAATGTACAAAGAGCTGGAGTGTAGTTTGTTGATGTAAAATATGCCCATGGCAGGCGGTTGGGACTAGGTGGTCTTTAAGGTCCCTTCCAACCCAAATCAGTCCGAGATTCCATGGTTCTAATATAACTCCCTTATAAAGCTACTCCTTCCTGATCGTGCATTGACAAGGATGAGGTTTTCCAGAGGCTGAAGCAGCTCTAACCTGGTCAGAAGGCACATGAGCTGCCGGACCTCCTCCCGCATCGTGGCTGTGCCCCGGCGCAAGTTGTAGTCGAAGAGCTCTCGGATGAGGCCCTGGGACACCAGGATGTGCCTGATGGCAGAGTTGGTGGCCAGGGCCCGGAGCAGGGTGATGCAGTGCTCCGTGACAGCCGAGGCACAGCCGTAGCATTTGGTGGATGAGGTGTGGCCGCAGCCCAGCACAGACAAGGCACGGTACTGGCTGGCGGTGAACGTGGGCTGCACGGCGCTTCGCGACGACTTGGTCGCTGCCTCTCTCTGCTGGAGATCGTATTCCAGGAGCTCCTTCCGAGAGGCAAACACTTTCTGCAAACACAGAGAAGAAGTTGGGGAGTAGTGAGGCAGCACATAATTGTGAATTTGTTAACTCCATTCACAGGTTATTTTCACTGCATATTTTGTGAAGAAACATTTTTAACCGAGTGCCTCCAAACTTGAAATCCTTCACAGCAATGGCAGACTTGGCAAATGCTGCAAATATCAGCCTAACTCCCGGTTATCTGCCATGTTGTCTATATGACATGCAATGTAACACTGGAAATGTGATAAATCCACTAATGGTAACCACAGCGTTTGGAAATGATTATTTAATTATTTCCCTAGAAATACACAGCTGATCACTTATTGTTAATGATATTATTAAATGCAGAGTGGCAACATCCTGCTTTCTATTTCTGATTAACCCAAGACCAAATTCAAATCAAAGACCATCATACCTGGATGATTTTGGAAAGTTCATCGAAAGAGTTCTTGCAGTCACCACAATACTCCTGGGCTAACTGGAGAATGTACCTATTCACACTCGCTGAGGTAGAACTTATCCCTCCACTGCTTCCAGACTCATCCTTGAACAGAAGGCAAAACAAAAAGGAATCATACACACAAAAATAACTGTTTCAGAGCAGCATCCAAGGTAAGGACTTTTGGCAGTGTAAAGGCCAGTGTGGCACCAGCCTGGAGATCTGTCCCTTGTTACCTGGGGTTTTTCAGGAGCTGCCTCGTTCACTTTACACAGAAGGTTTTCCAGCTGCGGTCGGTGTCCCATGAGCTGGTGATACACCCTGTCAGCCTTGTCCAGGAGGGTGTTGATATTTGTTACTGCCTAAGAACAAAAAAGGAAAGGTTATTTTATATTCAGAACTACAAGCACCAAGCTCCAAGTCTTCTGTCTCTTTTGCCTTTCTATGGGAAAAACATAAATAAATGGTGACCCTGCACCCTGCCACGAGAACCACTGCTGACACCACACTGAGCACACTAATCCTGAGACAGGACACACAGTGCAGTGGGCTCTTCATTCCTCAGCAGAGCTGCTCAGGTGGGTTGGTGAAGCAAACAGTACAACCCAAATTCGTCCCCTTTTACAGCAAGGCAAAGAGATGCAGTGCTAGAGGGTCTACAGATGAAGCACTGAATAATGTCTTCTGAAGAATTACTTCATCTGGTGCAGCAAGACAACAAAAAAGGAATGCATTAGTCAGTGAGAAGCCTTGAAGGAGCACTGCTTCTCAAGGTGCTCCAAGAAGGATGGACCTCTGATGTCCCCACGCTGCTGCCCTGAGCTAGACCTACAGCATTTCATTGATGAACCTGCTCTTAGTCTCACCTTCTTTCGATCCTCCTCATTTTCAATGGGATCCACTGCACAGCAGGGCTTGGCATAGAGCATGAAGTCAAAGCGAGCGTATTTACAGAACCCGCAGGCATTGCACAGGAAGGGATCCTTCTCATCATAATTAATGGATCTGAAAGGCAAGCCAGGAAGGTCAAAACATGCAGCTCAACTTAACTGAGGCAATAAACTCAACTCTGAACAGACTTAGGTAAAACAAATGGGTGACTCTTAAAACCTCTAAGTGACCAAACTGCCCTGGGGAAGTGAAATACATCAGGTTCAGGAGAATCAAAACCTACAAATCAGGCAACAAAAAAATCCTTACAGCAGTGTCACATTCTGGCTGGAAAAAGCAGAAACAGGTGGGAATTTGTTCCTAACGATTCCACCTGAATGACAGTAACTCCCAGCAAAACATCAGCCTGGGGCACTGTGTCCTTTAGGAGAGCACAGAAAAAAGGAACTGCTTTGGTTTGTAAGGTCTGGGGTTTCAATGCTTTCACTCCTTACCCAGTTGCAGTGGGACTGGCTGCAGCACAATTACCCCTCTGCACACCAGAGAAGCAGGAGACAGACTAATTTATAACTCCCATAATCCAGTAAGGGATATGGAAACCTTTCCATATCCGGGTAATCACCTGATCTATGGAAAGAACTTGCAAAACACCTTGAATCTCATGAAATTTAGAGAGGAATATGGGACAACAATAAGGGGAGGAGAGATATCGGATAAGGAGACAAAACTGACAAAGTGAAAGATTTCTAACCCTGTAGTGGAAGTGTGAATAGAACACAGTAGATTACCCCTGAGACTGCCCTGAATGAGGAGAGCACAACAAAAGCCCTGAATAGCACTGTCTGTCCAGCACTGAGCAAGGGATCCTGGAGGGAACCTCCTGCAATCCTGCAGCTGAACTCCAGCCTCATATCCAGCCAGGCCAAAAATAACCTCCTCCTGGGAATTCTTTAGTTTGAAGTTCTGAGGGGCTTGACCTGAAACTTCTACGCTCCCTCAGTACTGTGGCATCAGGTTCCCTTTGTTAGTCTGTATTAACATTAAATCCCTGTAAGCCTGTTTTATACTTCCCCACTAATTTGATTGTGTGCTTTTATTAACCAGAATCATGTATTTAAATAGCAGGGAGGGTTTTGTTGAACATCCAACACGGGCACGAGGGCTCTGGCAAGGGCTGTGTGGGGAGGGAGGAAGGAGGGGGACACACCTGCACTTGTGGCACTGGTACACGTTCTCGCCGCAGTTGCCGCACACGCCCGGGTTGGCCGGCACGGACGCGCTGCACCGGGGGCACTGCAGGGTCTCGGTGGACGCCTGGTAGTTCTCGTAGAAATCAGCAAATTCAATCATCAGGTTGGAGGCCACGATGGGCAGCGGCAAATCGATCTTCACCTCCGTCTGGCCCGGGGTCAGCTGCACTTTCTTAGCTTTGTGCCAACGAGCCGGCCTGGAGAAGGGAAAGGGAGCCATGTGGTTTTCCAGGGGGAAGTTCCCTCCCTGCCCACATGTGAGGAGAAGCCAAATGCAACCGTCTCGGCTCCAAATCTACTTTAAAAGGGATGAATGGAGAGCAGTTCTAGGATTCATTTCCTTAGCTTCTGTATTGACATGATATGTAGCCAGAAATACATTTTAAGCCTTTATCCTCTTCATAGAGAGAGACTGTTTGGGATTAAAGAGCTGTTGATGCCTCATGGAAAAACTTTAATTCTACAGACATTTTCTAGGGATTTTCACCTCCATTTTTTTATTAGTAAGGACATTTGCATGAAAACAGGATATTTATTTCTTAAAGATCTCATCTGCTCCCACTGCTTATTCTCAACCTGAAGTCAGAATCCTCTCTTTGTGACATCATAATCCTCTCCACAGCAGCCACTTGTGATGTCACAGAGGATTAAGACTTCAAATAAGCAATAAGTGGCAGGCACAGATTAATCCCTAAACCAGAGAGATCTGATTCTGGTGAGAACATCTCGAGAAGTAAGAAGGGAAAGCACATAAGCAGGACTGGCTCCAGACTGAGCAGTGTATTGAAAAGGAGCCATTTTTGGTGGGTAAAGCAGAACTGAGAGTGAGACCATCCAACTTCTAATTTTAATTCTACTCTATGCCTTCAAACAACAGTGTTAATGCTTTCGGCATTCCTGGACATGCTGCAATGTCCAAATCCCTTTTGGATTCAAACTACACAACAATTTTACAGGCATTTAAGTGCTTAAAACTGAGCCTGTAGAAAGTTGAAATCCACAAATTTTGTAGGCATTTTTCAAGCTTCAGAGGATTTTTTTTTTCAACAATTCAGAACAATCCCACCCAATGTGGGCTGAGAGTGACGAGGAACAGTCTAAGGAACCTTAGGAAAAACAAGAAGCCAAAGGCACCTCCACGGGAATCGTAATGTCAATTCAGAGGTTGCACACAAAACCACGGGTGAACATACTTGTTTTTCAGCTCCACTATGGCCTGGACTGTCCTGTTGTTGTAGTAGAGATTGATGGTTCGGACCATTTTGGTTCGTTTGAGGTCCCCAATCTTCACTGTCACCTTGCTGATGGTGTGGCTGCCAATGAGCTTCACCACCTGCTGGGTGGTTGTGTACCGTGTGTCCACTTTGATGGAGGAGAGCTTGATGTACTGAGGGGACAAGGACACAGTGGCAATATGAGAACACCCCCAATCCTCAGGAGCACAGCAAATGATGCCTGTAAATGGTTGGGATCCCTACCACTGGAAAGGCTTTAAGAAAGCAGTTACTGCCAGTGTCGTGACAATGACTGGAGCTGTGTCAGGGGAGGGTCAGGCTGGATCTCAGGAAAGGTTCTTCAGCTCAAGGGTGGTTGGCACTGAACAGGCTCCCCAGGGCAGTGGCACAGCCCCAGGGCTGCCAGAGCTCAGGGAGTGTTTGCACAACACTCAGGGACATGGTGGGATTTTGGGGGTGTCCTGTGTGCTCCCTCCAGGAGCTGGACTGGAGGGTCCCTGGGGGTCCTTTCCAACTCAGGATATTCCATGACCATTCCATGGTTACTCACACAGAAGGGCACCTCCGGATTGTTGCAGACAAGGCAGGGGTCGCTCTCCAGGTAATAGCCATCGAATTCCACGAGCCCAGACAGCGTGCTGGAACGAGGGGAAAAACACTGATATATGGAATTTGGTGCTTGCTGTGTTTGAAACACAAGTCATTAACTCAGAATTGCTTTAATTTCCCTACAGGTCCCAGTCTGTGTAACAGAAGTGTTACAACATAAATCACATTGAAAACCATTTTTAAATGGCAGCACTTTTGATGTAATTATAACTGCCAAGGTAGGACTAAGAGCACAACACTCAATTCTGCAAATCTCTATTCTCCAGTTGGTCCTAATATTTTATAACATTTACTGACAAGAAAAGCAAAAAAGCTAAAGCCAAGCTCTGCTGATGGGGCACAGAATGTCAGGTTTCTCAGCTGCCAGGAAGGATTCTGTTGTTCTCCCAAGCCCAGCTGCAGCAGATATGGAATCTCAGCAGGGCTCCATCCACCATTGCATTAGCAGAACTCTGTACCCCCATGGATCACAGCTCCTTAGTGACAGGGATCAAAGGCAGAAGGAGCTCACTTGTAAATGTTGGAGTTCGGGTGGTTGGTGAGAATGTGGTTTTGAGTCCGGAGAATCTCCACGGCCTTCTGGGAATATTCCTTCAACTGAAATACAATAAGGAATATACTGTCTTCTCAACATTGTTTTATTGCTACAAAGACAAAAATATTCCTCTTGTGGCCTTCCTGGTCCCCTAGAAGATGCACAAAGACACCCACAGGAATTTATGGGGTTAAATCATTACCCAGGAATGTGATAGATCCTAAAATTAGACTTGTACCACAATAACAGTGCTGTTTGTCAGCCAATCACTGCAAATGGCTGCCAAGATTTGAACAGCATTTGAATTTAAACACCCACATTCAATGAGTCTAAATTGTTTGTTCTCAAACCCACCGGTCTCCTAAGAAATGCCACCCCCTCCTTTGCTCAAAAATCACAGTTTCAAAAGATCTCTAGGAGTTGCAATACAAAAAAATCTATAAATTGGAGCTGGCAGATAAATGTATTTTCCCACGAAGGCTTCCTGTGGGAAAGAAGTTTTCTTCTCAAAAAATGAAAAACCCACCAACACCATTTTAATCCCAAAAATGCCAAAAACACCAAAGCAATAAAATAAAAAAATTCACACTCCTCACTTTTTAACGATCCTGCACTTTCTAACATTCAAATTTTAGGAACAAAAAAATTTCCACCAGAAGCTCTTTTGACAGAAAATCTGTCCCAGCTGCATCATAAATAAGCACCAACATAATTCACCTGGGATGCTGCACCTCCTTTCTTGAATGACACAGTACCTTTTTCTCAGTCTGCTGTGTTTTCAGAGAGAAGTATCCCAGGAGATCTACAAACTGGGCAGCCTTTCTTCCATAGGCTGGAAGTTCTGGCCAGATGGACCACATGAGATCCAACAGCAATTCCTGCTGAGACTTGTTGGAGTTCCTGTTGAATGGATTACAGATAATCAGGCACCTGAAGACAGATGTATAACATGGCACAAGATCTTGAGCAAAAGGAAAACACAAGCTACAGTTCACCAAACTTGGGAATTATTATTAGTTAACAGAGTTAAATCCCATCACTCCTTGAAACCAGCTGTTTTCTAGCACTCCAAAACGAAAGCAGCTGTCTTGCAACAACTGAATTGAGTTCTGAAGGAGTTCAGCATCTTGAAGTGTCTTTCCCTACATAACTTTCAACTTTTTAACTGGATGAGTCTGCACTTGCCTCAGAAGTCCACTTGCCCACAAACACCTACTCCAGCACATGTGAGGAGTCAGATTTTGCAGACAGAATAAAATGCTTCTTGCAGAACACAACTCAAATTGATTGTGAATAACTCACAACTTCTACCTCCAGCACCAACGACTGCAAAACAGTGGGAGCAATCCCAGGGGAGGCAATAACCTGCAGGCTCCAGCTTCCTTCAAGAGAGAAGGACAAGAGCAGAGCTGAGCCTGCCAAGGCCACACTGCCCCCAGCTCACCTGTAGATGTGCAGGGCCAGGCAGTGGGCCTGCCACCTCACTGAGGAGGAGTTGGATTCCAGCAGGAAGCAGCGCAGGAACTGGATGAGGGTCTCCTTATCAGCAAACTTGTTCAACTGGTTCACCAGAGCTGTGCACAGCTGATCTTCCTGACTGCCTGAACCCTCCCCTGCAGGCACAAGGAACACTTCAGATAAATGCAGTACCTCAGTCAGGCCACTTTCCTATTTTATACATCACAGAGAGAGGATAATGGGGACAAACTGCTGTGTTTCAGGTATTGAACAAATTTAACATTCCTGTCTTTTTCAAAAATATAACCTAGTTCTCCTGACTAACAGAAAAAAGTGCTGCAAAACTTGCCACTAAGGACGTGAGAAATGTGCTACACATCCTGATAAAAGAGAAGGATCGACCATGGGGCACTAAAACGACTCACACAGAACTGTCTGATAGTGAAAGCCAAAATGGTTCCTTGAAGGAAAGCCAAGGGAGAATTTATGCCCATGACTTTTATAGGAAAGCTTAATTACTTTCCCAGGACTGTGGATATTCATTAAGTAGCAGCCCTGGCTCCAACAAAGCTTCCAAGGCAGCCAGAGGAAACAAGTCTGAACACAATCACTGAAGAGCAGAGCTAACTGGGTGTGCATCTCCAGGACCTGTTTTAATCCTCGTGAGTGTTTCAGCCTCCTACATCCCAGGACAGGCAGGTTAAGTGGGAGCTACTTAGATGAAGTAACTTCCATTAGACAACTTCAAGCCCACTTAAGTTAATAAACACAGTGAGTTTGGAAGTCCTCAGCCCTCAATTTCAGCCCAACTCTTAGGGCACACAGCTTCATCTTTGCCCCTTTCCTGTCTACACATGGTGAAACTGCTCCTCTCTCCTAATTGTTGCTGTGGCCTGGGAGTGCAACAATCCATGACCCTTCCCCAACAGTGGGATTTATCACCACAAGACAAAGCAGTTCTCTCTAAATAGAATAAGAGAGGCTGGGAGGAGCAGACTTCCTCCCTAAACCCACCACAGGACAGGTCCAGCTACAGCTCACCCTCTCGCTCCTTTTCCTTTTCCTCTTTCTTGCTCTTTTTAGTGGAGGATTTGCTCTGTGTTGCTGCCTGCCCAGAGCCTGATGCTGCAGGAGCAGAGGTGGAAGAGGTGCTTGATGATCCAGAGGATGAAGCCACAGACAGCACTTTACTGCCACACAGAGCACAAGACAACAGCTGCAGGAGAACCGGCGACACTCCCTCATCCACCAGGAAGCTGACTTGGAGCAGGAAATAGAGAACCGCTGTGGAGGAAAGAAGAAAATACCTGAGTCCCACAATCATGGAATATCCTGAGCTGGAAGGGACCCCTAAGGATCGAGTCCAACTCCTGGCCCTGCACAGGACACCCCCAAAATCCCACTATGTCCCTGAGAGCATTGTCCAAACCCTCCTGGAGCTCTGGCAGCCTTGGGGCTGTGCCCACTGCCCTGGGGAGCCTGTTCAGTGCCAACCACCCTCTGGGGGAAGAACCTTTCCTGAGATCCAACCTGTCCTGAGATCCAACCTGTCCTGAGATCCAACCTGTCCTGAGATCCAACCTGTCCTGAGATCCAACCTGTCCTGAGATCCAACCTGACCCTGCCCTGACACAGCTTCAGGACATTAAAGCCTGAATTTAAAAAGAAGCAAAAAACCCCCAACCTAAACCTAAAAACCTTTTGACCATAAGGACTAAACTCACAGAACCTTCCTGTCCCTACAATACACAAGCCTAACATTCCGGTACACCACGGTAAAGGGGTTCCTCCCAAATTAACCTCTGGAATAATGGCAGCACACAGAAGAGAACACAGATCTCCTATTCTTGTAAATTATCAGTACACCATATTGTGCTCTTTAGGCAAGGACCAAATGCAATTAGGGCACTGGGATAATTAGTACTGGAAGCAGTTCAGTCCTACTCAAAACTCTCAGCTATGTCTCCCCTTTTCTGCTGAGCTGCCCCATCTGAGATGTCTTGATTCAAACCACAACACCAAAGCCTCCTTCAAACACCTCCTAAGACAGAACTCACAGTCACCCTAAACTCAAACACCCCCCAGACAGAACTCACAGTCACCCTAAACTCAAACACCCCCCAGACAGAACTCACAGTCATCCTTAATGCAGAACTTCTGCCAGTTCACCGTTCTCTGAGTGGCAATCTCTGCACAAGCCTTTAAATGCTCCATCTGAAAGGACAACGGGTCAGGATCACACATCCCATCAGCATTCCCGACACACCAACACGACCCCCTTTCCCTGGCACAGCAGCCCCTTCCTCACCAAGGAGATCAGGGTGTCATACTGCAGGGCAGAGCCAGAGCTCGCTGTGACAACGCTGGCTCGGAGGAAAATCCCTTGCTCTTCCAGGAGCTTCTTGATCCCACGCACGTGGGAGTCCAAGGTGTGGAGGTCTCGGAGCTGCCGGTATTTATCCTTGGAGCCGCAGATGAAGAGCAGGAGCTTCCGCACTTGGCGGCGCACGAACGGAGTCTGCTGGATCATCAGGTACTGCACAGACAACAGCCACGTCAGCACTGCACCCACCAGGGGCACACCTGGCCAGCAAAAGTGTGTGCTTTCTCCCAGAAAGAAAAGATAGGGCAGATGGATTCACCAACCCGACAGATTTAAGGCACTTTACAGTCACCTGTAAGTCACAGGCAGTAGAAACACTGCACAGCAATACTGCAGCATCCTGAAACCACTGCTGAAAACCATTCCTAGTCATCTACAATCTCCAATAAATAGCTAAACAAGCCTGGTTAAGAAATCCTAACTCATACTTGTGTAAATATAAGACGTAACTTGTTATCTCAAGGAGGAAGCAAACAAAAGGAAAGGAGAAGATAAACTCCAAATACCTTCCTGATATTTTTAAGGACTCAGTCAGTACCAACAGCCAAACATGATGTTACATTTTACCATTTCAGAGAAGGTGTTCTCTTTGAGCTTTGGGGCAGCAAACACTGAGTTTCAGGAAATAATAGCAACCTAATTTTTGGTATATGTTTTCCCACAGATTCCTGTTCAACAGGAATAAAATAAAGTCAGGAGTACACCTTGTTTCCAGGGGACTGAAAATCTGAGATGGATCTGAGATGAGTTCTGCAAAAGCTCATCTCTCCCATGAAAGAAATCCTTACTGGAACTGTTAAAAATCTGTCCATTCTTGCCTACCTCAGACAAAAAGTAGAACCAGGAGTGATCAAAGATGGGAGGTGGGATGCGGGAGTTTGTGTCTGCAATCTTCTTGATCTGGTAGGGCAGGCGCAGCACCATCTCTGTCAGGAGCTGAGTGTAGGCCTCAAAAACATCTGCAGCGTGACCCTGGAAGCAGGAGCAACCCATCAATCCCCCAGGCTCTGGCACTGAACACTCCCAGTGTGGTGGCATGTCAAGTGACAGGGTGCACTTATTGATTTTTCTAAAAGCAAAGCTTTTCTGCACCTTTCCCTTTGATGGTCAATTGATAGTTTAGGAGTTGACAGTCTGGGGACTGTGGCATTAGGAATCATATTAATGAAAATTCCAACACAGTCCTTATGAGAAATCTGCATTTAGACTCTATACTTATTAAAGCAGGGATTTACTTCTTTTACACTCATACAATATTTACTAATGATTGTTATCCTGGTTCATGGATTCAGAATTCCTCACAGCCAAAAGAAATGCTCCCAGCTGATCAATAAAAACGGGTCAATATACCTACATGAGGCCTTGAACTGGGTATGAGGATGCACTAAGCTAGTCTGGAGTAATGAGGCATTTTAACATATGAGCTTTCAACTTAGGGGATGTTCTTACATTTAATTAGGCTTTTTTCACTGCCCCTGTGCATACCTCAAACCCCCATAGCATCTGGGCACAAAGACACCACAGTAGTGGAACAAGTCTAGGATTTAGTGTGCACAGCCCACCCACCGCTCAGCTTCCTTGTCACAGTAAGTTCAGGAATTCTGCCTGCCAAGCACAAGGAATCACAGGATGGAGAAGCTTCCCTCCAGGATTAACACTTCACCCAGGAACAGTGACAGCAGCTCCACAGCACTGCTGGTGTAGGAGTGCACCAAGGGATAGTGTGCTGGGCTGCTCTGGGAGAGCTCGGAGCAATCCCAGTTGTAACTACCACGGGAATGGATTCTGGTTGCACTACTCAGGGAGCTGTGCAAGGATGCTTTTCCCTGCTGTGCAGCTCCCTCTAATACAGCTCATGGAAAGCCCAGGGCACAGGGCAGGACTCACCTTCACATACTGGCGGAGGAAAAAAGGGCTCATGTCGGGGGGAGAAGAAGTCGTGTGAGGTTTCAGGAGCTGGCTGGTGGCTACAGGCTCCTCATCATTCTGCTGGCTCTTCCAGTACTCCAGCAGTGACTTCAGCACATGCAGACAGTAATCAACAGCACCAGAGCTCAACAAGGCAGCAGCAGTGGCACTGGAGATGAGGGAGGAAGACTGGAACAGGGAGGAGGTGGATCAGCAACACCGCGGAGAACCCTGAGTGGGAAGAGCTCTGAGCACCAGACAGCACTTGCTGACAGTGAGGATAAGAGAGCAGGTTTTGATGAAACTTTGCAGGCAGCTTTTAAGTTTGGGGTTTGTTTGAGGTTGGGGTTTTTGGGGTTTTTTTTGTGTGTTTATGAAAAGCAACTCAAATATTTACAGAGACTCTTTTGAACAAGTGCTTAGTAAAGGAAAACAAATAAAATCTCCTCTTAAGTCTAATCTCCCCTCAACACATGTGCCAGAGGCCACTCTGCTATGGATTAGACGACTAGGGCTTTTTTCCCTTCTCTTTTTTTCCCCTTCTCTTTTTTTTTTTTTAAAGTTGGGATTTCTATTTGTTTATCTGGGTTTTGGCCAGCTGGGTGTGAATTCTGGTAGAGAAAGAGTCCCTGTTGCAGCTGCCTCTCAGAGGCTCTGCTCCACCCAGGTATTGCTCCACCTGCATTCGGAGAGACGAGGAGCTTTGATTTCTGTGGGAAGCTCAAGTGAATAACAAAGGCTGAAGAAAAAGCTACTGTAAATAAAACTATTAAAGCAGCCCTGTAAATCCAAACAAACCCCACAGCTCATAAGCTCATTAAAATTTGATGCAGTTCAGACTAAATTTTTTAACCTCTATGCTTTTTTATTAATCTCCTTCCCACCACACATACTGCTTTTTTATGCCTTATTACTGTACCTTTTAGCAACAAATATCTAAGGAATCCTCTTAGCGACTTTTACGTTGACACAGCAGCATATTGCTTTCCAATAATCACATTACAAATCCTCTTTAACCCCTTCAGCACTGGTAAGATGCAAGGGAAAAAATCTGCCAGACCGTTTTAAATAACATGGTTAATGTGCTGCCCTGAGCTCAGTCTGAAACCCTGCACAAAACAAGTGGATCCAGTTGTCTTTTACATGTCTGTTCCTCCATTCTGAGTTTCAAAGATTTTTTTCCACAAGAGTCAAGTAACATTACAGATTCCTTATAAATTTTTTCCAAAGCACTTTGAAGTGTTTTCAGTCTTAGACCTGTTATTTCAGCTAGCAGATTTTTGATCTTTTATGATGAACAAAAGACCCCCGAGCACATCACAGAATCCCAGAGTGGTTTGGGTTGGAAGGACCTTAAAGTTCATCTCATCCCACCCCCTGCCATGGGCAGGGACACCTTCCACTATCCCAGGTTGCTCCAGGGCTGGGGCATCCTGTGCCAGGGCCTGCCCACCCTCCCAGGGAAGAATTTCCTCCATGTATCTAACCCAAATTTCCCCTCTTTCAGTCTGACCCCATTCCTTGTCCTGGTACTCCAGTTCCTGATGCAGAGTCCCTCTCTGGGTTCCCTGCAGCCCCCTCAGACACCAAAAGATGCTGTGATTTCTTCACACAACCTTCTCTTCTCCAGGTGGAACAGCCCCAACTTTCTCAGCCTGTGTCCATAGGGGAGGTGCTCCAGCTCCTCCACTGGACTTGCTCCAACAGTTCCATGTCCTTCTTACGCTGGGGGCCCCAGAACTGTGCAAAGTATTCCAGGTGGGGTCTCAGGAGAGCAGGGTAGAGGGGGAGAAAATCAACCCCTGACAAAGCAGTTTGGAGAACATACCTCACAGATGGAAGTCTTGGATCCTGACTTGGTTCTGGACATGAACACACTGAGCAGCCTCATCACCACCAAGTGCACTTCGTTCACAGGAGAGCGCTCGTTTTTCTTAGACACGTCCTGCAACAACAGACACATCCTGCTTGGTCAATCACAGAGCTGAGCAGGGACCCAAGGCTCCCAAGTTCAGTGGTGTGGTGCTCAGGAAGCATTTCTAGTCTAAGCTCAAGCAGTAATACTAAAAAAGAAGCACAAATGCCTCAACAGAAAGGTAAACAGTGGCCTGGCTGCCAGAGAACAGTCCCACACAAATTAAAAGCTACCTGTGTCAACCTCCATTACTGATCATGGCTGTTTTCAGAGTTTAATTCAACCAGAACAAATTTTCATGGTCATTCATGGATGCCAGAACCAGAAAACAGTGAGAGTTCCACTCATGTAATTTTCTACTTCATGTGAAGTAAAGCAAGAGAAATAAAATGCTTGAACACATCCATACAGCAGTGTCTGTGTGACCCCCAAGCACCTAATTCCTCCAAGGACAGAAACCCTGTCTAGAAAGAGCAAGTTCAGAGCACGTGCACACACCTTTTTGTCCATGCCCAGCTCTGCAATCAGCTGGGACAGAAGGTTATCCAAAGCTCCCTTATCTTTCTCATCATCTCCATCTAGGTCTGTTGTAAGCATCAGAATTACCTGGGAATAAAAGTCAGAGAATTACTAGAAGGCAGGTTCCATGTTTTCAAAATAAATAAATTATCTTTCAAAAGCAGCATGAATTTTATCTTGACTAATCTATATTCTTTCCTACATTCTGTCTAACACATCACACCCTAATTTGAACATTCAGTATAAACCCAAAAGATCTTTCCATTTGAGCACTCAGGGCCACGAGCCAGCTGTAAAGTCATACTGAGAAAGGGTACAGTAAAAATCCATGGGTGAGGAATGCTCTGCAACACTTTAAAGACACACACTGTGACTGGGCAGGAAAGAGGAAGGGAAAAGCATGTGCAAATAGAAACCTGAAGTATTAGTAGTGATTAACAGTTTGATTGAGGCTGAACTGACCCTCCTCACTCACCTGCATGTAAGGGATGGCTCGGACCCCTCCAACGTTCCTCAGCTGAGGTAAATTCTGCAGCAGCCTCTCCAGCAACATCAGTCGGACCATGTGCAGCCTGGGAAGTCAGAGCCAGCAATCAAACACATCCCAAAACATATCAGACCCAGCAGAATCTACAACCAAATCTGCCACAGAAATCTCAAGGGCATCAAATCCTCCAGATGTAGAGCATCTGACAATGGATGTAGTTATGCACTTCAGAGCTACACTGGCCAGACTGGCCACCTGCAGAATCCAACTGCCTGGAAGCAGATCCTGCAAATCAGCCCCACACTACTCTGTACAGGTGACTGAGCATCTGCTCCCATAGAATGAAAAACTGCAGGTGTTTCCCAATTGCTCAGGACACTTGCACATGCTGTTTTCCTAACAGTGAATTTCACAAGCTCCCAAGATTTTAGTGATTCCTCTGTTAACTAGACTCATGCAGTTATTTTCATCACTTCACAGAGGCAGCAGTTTTGTGGGACACATGCTGTGTGCACCACGTTACGTGGTGATTGCACAGAGGGTGGTGGGCACTGAACAGGCTCCCCAGGGCAGTGTCACAGTCCCAAGGCTGCCAGAGCTCCAGGAGGGTTTGGACAACGCTCTCAGGGACAGGGTGGGATTGCTGGGGTGTCCCGTGTGGGGCCAGGAGCTGGACTGGATAGTCCCTGTCAGTCCCTTCCAGCTCAGAATGTTCTAGCTCAGGATATTCCACTTTATGGACTCTATGATTTTGCGACGACAGTTTGCTCTAGTCTGTGTTTCTGACTTTCCATTTTCATTATCCAGCACAACTGGAGCCCACCATGAATTCCAGCACCTGTAGCCCACTCCTCTCCAGTGTAAGCACAGAGCAGACGTGTTATTCCAGAAGAGGAAAGCAAAGCCCCTTGCCTGTTGCTGGTGTGGACGTCCCCCTCAGCCTCCCCTTCCCCTTCAGAGCCCTCTCCCTCCTGCTGGCCCGTGGTGGTGCTGATGGCGCCTGTGCTCGAGCTGACACTGCCTGGCCCTGCCGGGTGGCCCTCAGCAGTCGTGTCCCCATAGGCACTGCTCCGGCCAGACACTGGGAAAGACAGAGAGAAACAGGGAAACAATGTCAGGGAAACATGCACCTGGCCTGCTTCACAGCAACCAGCACCGCTGAACTGCACACAGGACTCAGGGTTCTGAGGAGGTGAGGGGTCTTCAGTTCTCTTCATAAAGCTACAAGAGAGTCAAATCTCCAGATGCAACTTCACACTCCTGCCGTCCTTTCATTTGCCATCCTCATCTTTGTGGCCCAAACTGAACTGGTCCCACAGCAGTAATTTAAAGCAAGTCAGACAAGGTGTGGATGGGCAGTGCAGACAATTATTTTAATAGAAGTCTGTGATTATTTTACCCAGGTGTCAGTCCCTTGATAAAAAGAGAGAAATTATTACTATCCCATCCAGAGTTAACCAGCAGCCTAGTGAATTCTCTCAGGCTTGCTGTAGGCTACTGCATTCTGAGCAGAGAATGCTTCAGGGTGACTCACAGCAGCCTTCAGTATCTTAAGGGGCTTACAAAAAGGAGGAAGAGGGACTTTTATACCGGGAGACAGTGACAAGACAAGGGGCAATGGTTTTAAACTCAGAGATGGCAGGGTTAGATTAGAAATTAGGAAGAAATTCTTTACTCAGAGGATGGTGAGTGAAGAATTAGTACAGGATGACCAGAGAAGCTGTGGTTGTCCCATCCCTGGAAGTGTCTAAAGTTGGACTGGGCTTTGGAGCAACCTGGGGTGTCCCTGCCCATGGCAGGGGGTGGGACGAGATGAGCTTTAAGGTCCTTTCCAACCCAAACCATTCCATGATTCTACAGGCCAGCAAAATCTCCTGCTGATTCCACACTTCTACAGAGCCACAAAAAGTGAGGAAATACTTGGCCCGTACGGCACTTGGGCAGGAACCATCAAATGATGGATGGCAGCAGCTACTCGGAACGGAGATCTCTTCTCTGCCGGGGATTACACACACCCTCTCCCTGTGGCAGCCCTGTGAGAGCAGAGCTGGTGCAGCAGGAGCCACTCACCGCTGTGCTCCCCAGCCACCGAGTCCACGGCGCTGCCGCCGCTCTCCGAGCCCACGCTGCCCCCGTGCTCCGCCGGCGACGTCCGCAGCGTCGAGCCATCCGTGGCAGCTGTGCTGCCCTCGTCATCCGATGCTGGAGCTAAGAGAATAAAGAGAGCTGTTACAAGTAAAAACACTGCCTGGAGAGAACTTCAAAAGACACACAAGCTATGAAAGGAAAGACACGAATGTCTGGCTTTGTTTTCTGTGTCGATTTTCAGCTATGAATGAAAAGGGAACTTCGGAGTGTCCATCGGCACGTTTAAGCCTGCTAAGAGCAGTGGAGGGGAGGTATCCTGAGAGGAAACCTTCTCAAATACATAGGCATGCAAGTTATTTGATGAACAATGTCTGGTTGTTTATAAATGCAAAGGAAATAGAGAACATGGTTTGTTTTGGCTGTTTTATTTTAAGGTGAGGAAATCACTTCCTCAAAAATCTACACTGAGAGTCCATCAAAGCAGGAAAAGGTCATAAATACAGTCAAAAATACAAGAAGCCAACAGTAGTAAGTGGCTCTTCAAAACCATATTTACCAAGCAATTAAAAGTCATTTTTTTGGTCCAAATCTGAAAGAGGTCGATTCCTGGCAGTGAACAGTTACCTGATGCTGTTGTATCCGAGAGCGTCCCGGCATCGAGAGAAGAGGAACTGGGGGCTTGGCCAGACAGTCCCAAGCTCTGCAGTCCAAGGGCACTGCTGCTGCTCCCTGCAAGCACAGAACAAGTTATGAGCATCTTTCTTTTATGGAATTATGTTATCTCTGGTATTTTCTGTACATTTCATAGTTCTGCTGTCTTTGGTTCATTGGGGGAAACACCAACAGCTTTGCTTTCTTTCCTTCCTTCCCAGTTTCCCCATATTCCATTTCTCTTTTCACCTGCCAAAGGCACTCATATCTTACCTTGCTGATCCTGCTGCAGGCTCAGGGCAATAGCCAATTCCACCATCGTCTCATCATCTGCATCTGGAGGGATATCCAGCATAGGAGGGAATCCCTCTGCTCCAGCCAGCAGAGCCTCCAGTGGAGAGGGGTTCCCATTATTGACATTCTCAGAAGTCTCCAGAACCATGGATTCAGACTATGGAGAGGAAACACAGTAAGAGCTTTCCCAAACCAGTAATGGAGCATTACAAACTGATCCATCAGAACTGAATTAAATTCAAGTCCTAGCACACCTAAAAGGCTCCAAAGAGAAGCTCTGGACTCACCACCATCTCGAAGTCCCCGTGGTCAACTTCGCTCTGCTCCTGGCTCTCCTGTCGGATGTGCTCACCGTTTGCTATCCCAGAACTCTGCAGCTTGTCTTCTGCGTCGTCGTCATCATCATCATCCTTATCTCCTGAGTCACAGAGGATTCATTAACAAATGCACAATTCCTCTCATCAGCCCAAACAATTAATGCTGGGGAAAAAACTAAGCTACCCTCAATAACCAAGAGATTCCATGACACCTACAAATTCCTTCAATATTAATAAACATCTCTTGGATGGAGCTCTGATACCCTAATTTTGGTCTGCACACATCTCTGATTTATAAGAACTTGAAAACATGCACAGAATTATTAAGTCTGGATTACTACCCCCTAAATAAAATAATTTCCCTATCACTGGAGGAGAAACACCTCAGAGAAATCTCCTCTTCGCATCTCAGAATATCAAAGAAGAGGTGACAGTTTATTAAATAAAATGTCAGAAAAGGCATTTAGGGGACAAGACAAAGCAAAAGAAAGGAGAAAGATTGATTTTAGTCCCAATTTATAATAAGACTACTTTATTTTCTTGTCTCTTCTGGCACATGAAGCAGGCAGGGGAATGCATCTGCCGTACCCATGGGAGTGTTGCTGCGAGGGGAGGATGGCAAAGTGACGTGTCTGCGCTTGTTCCGTGGTCTCAGCACTCTGATCAGAGCTTGTTTGCAAGAGAAGCTCACTGCTGGATCCTAGAGGGTAAACAGTTGATCATTAAACTCCTTCACATTATTTGAAAAGATGGCTAAAACACTTGTGCCCCTCTGTTGGTCATGATTCATGTAGGACACAAGTCACTGCCTCAACTCCCTGTTTCCCCCAAGAGCCATAAAGCAACACTTACAATTCCACATGCAGCACATGACAAACATTACTGGAACACAAGGAGAGAGAAATTTCTCCTTCATTCACTTCTGGCTGTGTGTTTAGGGCTGAATAGCTCTATTTTGTACCTGTACTATGTATTCTCATTCTACCTGTATTTAATTGTATGTAATTACAGAATCACAGAAACACTGAGGTTGAAAAAGCCCTCTAAGATCAAGTCCAACCATGAACTTAACACTGCAATCCCCCTAACCCACATTCCCATGTGCCACATGTACACATATTTTAAATCCCTCCAGGAATGGCAACTCCTCCACTCCCTCGGGCAGCCTGGGCAAGGGCTGGACAGCCCTTTCCATGAAGAAATTGTTTCTAATATCCAACCTAACCCTCCCCTGGTGCAGTTACAGGCTGAGGCACAGCAGAGCAAGAGACACACCGGGCAAAGTAACATCTGCATGTAGATCTTGGATGCTGTATGGATACAATCCAGCTCACATGTGCAGTATCCATGGATAATATCCACCAAAGCATTGACTGTGGCTTCAACATGAGTGAGACCTGAGGAGGAATAAAAGTAGGACTAAAATCAGCTCTCTCTCTATTTCAGCACAGAGTGAGACACTGCAGAAGGAGCTTTTGTTTGTAGACTTTATGGCACAGTGTGTGTTGTGTTCACACCACAAATATATTGATTTTCAATCCAGCCTGAGCCAGTCTTGTCTGTCTAATGTAATACTGTGAACTCTATGAACCACCACCAGTGAATATCTTCTAACACCACCCATGAAGTCAAATGTGGATAAATCAATCAGTCCCTTTTTACTGGCACAACACAAGTACTCCAGAACAAAAGCTTTGGAGCAGAATTTTCAGCTGTACATCAGAAAGCACTCAGTGTATCATTAGCATGTAAAGCCTCCTTTAGAATAAGGCATTTTCTCTGTTTACCAACTTAAAATAGGATCCTTCAAAAGCCTGACAATAGCTAAGGAAGAGTTGGCACACCTGGCAGGCAGGCAGGGGCCAGGAAAGCGTTTTTGGGTTTTGATGCATGGAGCTTCCAGAAGTGGTTCACCAGCTGGGTAATAAATGTGCAGCCCTCTCCTTCCACGTGTTTCTGGACCTCTTGCCCTTCTTCACTCTCTGTACAGATTAAAAAACACCTGTCAGATACGCACAGGGGAAAGCTTTAACGAGGGTATCAGCAAGTCTATTTGAAATGGCTTTTGTTAGAGGCTCTGATGTCCTTGTTACGAGGACTATCACACACTGAAGAAATGGGTCAAATACAGTCCCTGTCACACCAAACCCAAAGCCCTCCGACAGCTTCAATTATCACAGCAGAAAAGTTAAAGAAAATGAGGGACTTATCTACCTGTTTCCAGCTTTGATTCAGTGTAGTGGACCAGATTGTTGGGTCTCATAATAGCAATGGATCGAGCAGTGATCACCAGCCTCTGGAATACTTCAGGATCAAGGTCCTTTCCTTCTTTAGTTGAGGAAGTCAAATACTGAATGGCTTTGCTTAGCAGTGCTTGATCCTATAAAATGAAAGATAACACAGGCAAAGAAAAACAACTGACACCACAAAGCAGCTGAAGCACAAGCGCAGGACAGATTATGGGGAAATTCGGCACTCGCTGCTTTAACTCTGGTCATCTAAGGACAATTAATACTAGGAAGTTGTAGAGTTTTGGTGAAACACAAAAGCCAGGTGGGCAGGCAGCAGGAGCTAAAGGGAAATTAGCCAGCAGGTTTATACTGCATGGTGAAAGGGCTTTCCGGAGCTGCACCTCAAGCACAAACTGGCAAGTGAGAGGAGCCCCGAAATCCCTGCACCCCCTTACCTTGTGGTTATGGTAGGCTGAGCGACTGGTGTGCAGGCTGGCCAAGAGGCTCTTGGTTTGCTGCTGCACGCTGGAAGGAGCTGGCATGGACAGCAGCATCGTAGCCAGTTCCTGAGCTGCAATCTTATTCTTCTCCTAAGAACAGACAAAACCCATTATTCAGTATATTTATCATGAAGGTGATGTACGACTCTGATTCCCCAGTGTACCTGCAGCTGCCTCCCCTCCTTGCCTGTTTCTGCCTTCCTTCATTACCCTTTTGATAGCTTCCCTTAATTTACTGTTTGACATCTCACAGACATTTCACATGTCACATAAGAAAAGTCCTTTCGAGATTTATGGGCTTTCCACCCCGCTGTTTTTGTAAACGAGGTCACTCTACAGCACAAAAAGCCCAGCAGCGATAAATGCAAATACCAATTGTCATTCTAAACTAGTTTCAAATGCTTTTGGCTAAGTCAACTTTCAGATCAGTGCTCTGAGCAAAAGGGATGCAGCTCTGCTCCGTATCAGGCCCCCGGGGCTGCAGGAGGTAAGTGCTGAGCTCGCCCCTCCTCCCCCAGCTCACAAAGCCCAAGAATGTATTCAGAAAGTTACTTGCCTTCTCGTTGACTGGTCCTACAGCAAAGCAGCTTTCCAGCGCTTCTAAAGAACTCACTACTAGCCTGAAGGGAGAAAGGAAAGCAGGCTTGAGTACAGCAACCCTTCCCTCTCCTTAGCACTTCGCTTTATGCGGGCTACAGTCACGAGTAGCTCAGAGACAGCTAACGAATGCCAAGTACAAAATCAAAGCATGATAAAACCTGCCACAGGCACCATGCATATCATTTCATTGTGTTACAGACCAGAGTTAAACCTGGCTCACGCTCACAGACAAACTTAGGACTGCTTTAATAATCCACAGCTGAAAGACAGGGGCTTTTCTCTCCCAAAGAGGATAAAACATTTCCTTACGCAGCCTGCAGCAGGGATAACTTGGATTGTCTTGACAGTCCCAATTCACCATGGCCCACAGACGTACAGATGACTGCAGATCAAGGCTGGCTATGACACATGGGAAAAAGCGGAACCGACTTTGCTAAGGGAGCAAGATTCTACTCGCTTGCTGTTTTCACACAGGTTGCTCTTTCCAATTTGGAGTTTCAGCACAAAATATTCCACAGGAAAATAAACTTGGAGCACTGGGTTTGACCCAAGTGAGAGATGCTGAGGTTCAAAGTTTGGACAGAAGGAGTGCAGGCTGGTAAAACACTTGCCCCGCGGGAAAAGCTGATTTACAACTGGCAGCAAAGTGCTGAATGTCCCTGCGGCAGCACTCGTGCCTCCAGGTACAACTACCTGAAATGCCATCTGACACACCAGAAGGAGCAGGAAGATACAGGAAAAAGGAGGGAAGAGAGAGCATTAAGGGGAGAAATAACACTGTAGGATTGGGTATGAGGTAGAGGGAACAACTGTCTGGTCTGGTGGTGATAAATAACACCCCCCTACCCACAGCCACCCTCTGGAAAGCTCTCAGGGAATGTAAGTGGGATAAGAAGGCGCAAGGAAGGAACAAAGCAGAGAGTCTGTCAAACAAGCAACAGTTATGCCGCGTACAGCAAAAATCTGCAAACCACCTGATCTTTACATTGGCTAAACCATCTGCCATGCAATGACCAGAATGTAAAGAAGCAAATGTCACTTAGAAACCAAAAAGAAAGCCCCAGTCACCGAAAGCCACACCACGTGTTCTGTGTCTCTGACACACACGCACTCGTGCAGAGAAAAGGATGGATACTAACCGGTCCAGGGTGGTTAGGGACTCAGTGTCAGAACTTTGGGGGAGCAAAGAAAAAGGAAAAAAAAATAATGTGTAAAGCTCACAGAAAAACTCCCTAGAACACATTCTAAGCAAAAGGCAAATTAAATGGGGGGATCAGGAAGCCAGGAGAGCACTCTGCACACTCAGTCTAAGCACAGCTCTCTACCTGGGCAGCACACACTGGGCTAAAGCCAAACAAACAAAGGAGATTCAGGGCACCTGCACAGAGAAGCCAAGCACCACTTAAAGCACCACTCAAGCTTGAATTTAATTACAGACACCAAACTTCTGACAGAATAGCTGCCTCCTGCCTGCCATTAGCTGTGCCCACTCACGAGGCCCTTTAGAAGGTAACCATGCTGCATTCTCTAACACCAATATTAAGAGTATTTTTTTTGGATCTGAATCTTTAGACTGTAATCCCCACTGCTCTGGAAAACACATCTGTGTTGAGAGGGACATCTTGTGGGGATGTTACAGCAGAGGAGGAAAGGAAAGGGAAAATAACCACAGGAAAAAACTCCATGAACTATTAGCCAAAATATTAAAGGATGGCTGAACAAGTCCTTCAGCTGGAGCTAACTGTCACTTCAAGCCCTGACCCTTTACCTGAGAACTTCAGTCAGACAAAATTAACCACCATTTCCTCACAGTTGAGCAGCACATCCATTAAAATGCTCAGTTTGCAGCAGCGTTAGTCCCTCCTTGATCCATTTCCCTCCTGTCCTTGCTGCTTGCCAGGTTTTCTACAACTCTTATGCACGGACTGTACAAGCCCAGAGACAGAACACGGAGGGGATATAAAACAGAACACAGGTTTTATTTCTTGTACTAAATATATGTCCTGGTTGCCCTTGTGGTTTGGTTCTCAGTAGGGATATTGAGGAGAAAAAACCCAGCACTTTCTCCAGCACAACAGCTCAGCCTGAGACACGTGGGCCACAAGATAAGTTGGTGGGAACCACAAGCCTAAAGCAGGGTCACACACAAAGCCCTCCTCAAAACTGAGCTTAACTTCAGAGGCCTCACTTTGGTGAGCTCTAGAGAATGAAAAGGGCCAGCCTGAAGTGAAAGAATGTACTAAGGCAGCAGAAATCAATTTTAGGTCCCCAAGGCTGCTGAAACAAATGAACTTGGCAACACAAAGCAGGCACACAGATCTATGCAACTACTCCACCAGAGAAATCAAGAGTGAGCACAAACCCCCCTTACAAGAGAATCATTGACTTTTCAGTTGTTGCTTTGTAAGAGAATGAGAACAATTTTACTAATTCCCTTCAGTTCTCCCAGTTAAGAAAAGCACACAAGTGTACCTAAGTCCCCTCCACAGCAACCACCCATTTTCAGGGAGAAATAAAGGAAAGACTCTGGAAATACCTCTCCAGGACAGTCCCACTTGAAGCAGCAGGGGCAGCTGACTCTGTGTCTCCAGTGCTATTCCCTTGATTCAGGTTTGGGGGACAAACATTGCTCACTGAAGCAGATGGGAAGTCCTCAGGGGGCTCATCAGGCCATCCAAACTGTTCTTTGGTTTTGCCATAAATTTTTATGGAATCCATCATGGTGACTCCAGCAGGATCCACAGAAGCCCCAACTGCAACGATGAGAGAAATTTCTTAAAAACTAGTAGAACTGTTGCTTCTGAATACAAACAAGCCTCACTCATAATGTCAGGACAGCGATTACACTGTGTCATTAATGCACATCAATAATCATAGTGTCAGCTCCTTTCCAAGGCCATTTTCCTCCTCTACTGCCTCAAAACCAAATTATCGAGCTGAGCTACCGAACGTTCACTCATTGCAGCAAGAAACTGGGCCATAAATAAGGTTTTTAAATGTTCAGGGTTCACCCCTCAAACTGTTTTTGTAGTCAAGTCAAACAGATTGTGGAAACTCCCTACTGCGAGGTGCAGCAGGACAGCTTCAACCCACCCAAACAAAGCCATCAGTGAAGTCAAACCAAACAATTAACAAAGACTTACTGAAGATGGTGAGTTTTTTGTCAGCCTGCAAGGCTTCCTCCCGGGTGAAGGGGAAGTCAAACCAGCGGGCCCTGGTCATGTTGAGCTGCATGGTGCGGCCAAAGATCTCCAGGTAGGAGGGAGCTCGTTCTATGGCCTGGGTGCCGATCTGGATCCGCATGCCCGTCATCACCATGGTGCTATTATTGTTTGTCACTTCAATGGTGAAACCCCCAGGCTGCAGAAGACAAATCACAGCTCAAAAATTCACTCTTAAGCCAAGAATCTAATTTTGTTCAGAATTGTCTCCACTGTTTCTCAATTACAGGATCTGTACAGGTTCATTTGAACAAAGCAGACTCCTAAGACACAGCACACTGTTAATATGAGCAATAATGTCACCCAAGAAGCCCTAAAGCATCCCCAAATCACCCCATTTACCTTTGTGTTGGCCACGTACATGCCCGTGGAATTGAGGCGGTGCTTTATCTGCTGAGCATTGTACACCTGCAGCAGGTCATTGCCTCCAAACTCCACATCTGTGAGCTGCTGGTTGTGTTCAAAGAAGTCAATGGGGAAGTTCACTTGGCTGGATGTGCGAGTTGCTGGAAGGGAAAAGAGATGGTCTGGATGAAATACATTCTAAAGTGGCAGAGATGTGGTAACAGAGCCGCAGAAGGAACCTGCCTCCTTCGCAGGTGTCTGTACATATTTTTATGTATATTTATGGAAACATTTCACCCAGACTTAGCCAGTCCTTAGCCCTCAGGTTAACCGGTAACTGTCAGAAGTGAATGTTTTAAACATCTAGATGATGCTGATCAACCTTTGCATCTCCATTTGTTACACAAGCCTTGTGTGAGGAGCCCCTTACTGATGGCAGCCGCCTTGCGCTTGCGGACGGGCTTCATGATGCTGATGACGCTGCTGGGCTGCAGTGAGGGCTGGAGCCAGTACGAGGTGTTCTCCACGTTGGCCATGTAGATCCTCAGGCTGCCATCCTCACACAGCAGGATCATGGTGGTCCTCTGCTGCTCGTTGCAGGCTGTGTGGCGGATGGCCACCATGTCCTGGATCTGCAAGGCAAGGCAAGGACTTGGCAACTGCTGCTTGAAGAAAAACTCTTTGCATTAGAGATCTGGTTGATGGAACAACAAGAAAATGTATTTTATTTAAGGGTCAAAACCACAGGGAATTCTGACTAACTTTTGCTTTGGCTGGCAAGGTTTTAATCTCCTGGATGAGGAAGGTGTCTGGCTTCACCATCACCACCAGTGGGACACCTGTGGTTTGCTGAACACAACACACCAAGCCAGGATGGTTCATCACCTCCGACCACTGACACAGGGCTGGCGAGGTCTTACTCCCACCATTAGAACTGCAAGAGATGAAGGGCACAGTGACATTATTTAACAAGCAGCACAAGTGAAAACACACAAAATACAGCATTCAAGCCAGTTAAAGCTCCATCCTCAGCAGGAATTCAAGCATTCCAATTCACAGCCCTGATCCCTACCTTGCAAACTTGAGGAAAAACACTTGGCAACATTTTATGCCCCAAACCAAGGAGGTAATTTAAAAATGGCTTTCAGCAATGTTTTTATCTGAACAGATGAACAGTTATACATTACAACACACCCAGCAGCACTAAGCAAAGGCCAAACCAGGAGAATCTGTGTGACTGCTCACTGGAAAAAATAAAAATAGAGCTGCAAAAAGACTCAGCCAAACTTGACTGGGGCTTGGGAGCTCTTGGAACGACCCTCCCACAGAGCCTGCTCGTGACAGTGGCTTTGTGTCAGGCTAGTACAGAGTCTGTGGCCTAAGTGCCCAGCTCTGCTTGTCAGAAAACATGATAGAGCAGCTTTTTTCTTGCCACATTCATAGCAAAAGAGATTGGTTTCCCTCAAGGGAGTCTGAAAATAAGCCTTAATATGCACAGTGCACAAGGTCCACAGCAGTACTGGTGGCAAAAGGAAACAAAGGCTTCCTGCTCTGCAGCCTCGGTGAGGGGGGTAATCCCATCAGTTCCAGCGGCTGCACCAGGAGCAGCTCCACACTGTGCAGGACAACGGCTCTGCAGACACCTTCCTGCTGGGAAATCCTAGTGGGGAGGGAAAATGCAGACAAGTCCCACTGCTGAAACAATGAGTTCTGGTTTCAAACCATCCTGCAACTAGAATATTCCAAGTTGGAAGGGACCCAAAATGATCATCCAAGTCCATTAGGGCAGAAGCACCATGAAAAGTGGCAGAAAATCATCAGTCAAAAAGAGGATCTTCAGCACAAGCTTTGGCCATTCAGAGCTAGGATGCTGATGAATGATATTTACTAATAATAAACAGAAATAAACACTTGAGAGGAGTCTTCTGCATGAGCCTCACCTCTTGATGTTGATTGGGAATAGCCTCTGCACTTCCAGGCTGGCCCTGCTGATGGTGGCTGCGAAGGATTTGCCTTGACAGTAACTGAAGAACAACATCTGCAGCACATGGGAGTAATACACTGACACCCCCCCTCCTGCCACCTGGCCATTGCTGTCCTGTGGGATCAAGAGAAATGACACCATTTAACATAAACTCACATAAAACACTCTGTCAGGCTTTTAAATTTACAATGGAATTATTCCCAAAGCCTCCCCTCCTGCCCACCAGTGAGAGAACACAGCCCTAAACAACAATTTTATAAACTGAACTGCTGGGTGAACTCATCCATCAGACACTTCAAAGGCTTTGGAAAGGGATGCTGAGCCTGCACACCCGTAGGCTGTAGGTAACACCCTCAGCTGGGAGCCTGAATTCCATGTGAGTCTCACATGGAGCACTCCCCTTGTTCCCAGCTCATAAAAGACCTTCCTGAGGGCTGTCTTCTCATCTCTTCCACTGTTTTGAAACAGGCTGGGGTAAAAACACTGGATAGATTTTACAAGTCACCCCCCAGACCAGAAACAAAGGCTCAGTGCAGCTCTCCAGCCCCAGCAGTGATGTTTTAGCCATTCTGTTCCTGAACCTTTGGAGTGCCTTGCTCTGAGAACAGCACAGCTCTGCAGCCACCTCCCTGCTGAGAAATCCTGCTGGGCATGACTGCAGAGCCAGCCATGGCAAACACGCTCCATTTTCTAGATGAAAGGATCAAGGGGTTTAATTTTCACCCCCACCCCCTTTCACTGCAAGGATATTTCTCTCTTTAGAGGAATGAGCAAGCTCCTTGATCTAGATAAGGGGGCTTAAAAGAAGGAAAAAAAAAAAAGGAAACTTCTGCCTTCAAATACAAGATGCAAAAAAACAGAGAGGGAGGGAAGTCTCCAGCACCTTCAGGTCCTCATGGTTGACTTCCAGCACATTGGTGACATAGAATGGCCCGTGCTGGGCACTGCTGGCCTCCTCCATCAGCTGGGTGTAGATGTACCCAGCTGAGGACATGATCACTATGATGTTCTTCCCCTCCTCGTTGAAAAGGAAAGTGACATCCCTGATTTTGGAACTTGGTAGGAGGAAGTAGAAAGTTGGACTTAAGGCGTCTACAGAGAGATCATAGATCTGGGGGAAGAACCAAGAAAATAATTACTGTGACACAGAAGAATTAAGGCAATAATCAACTACCACAATACAAAACAAGACAAGAGCAGAGACAAGGGAATCCTTTTAGATGTTATAGTTAATTGTTCTACTCTTTGGGTTCTTTAGTTTTGCTTTTTCTTGCAACACCAATAGCCAAATTTATATTTCCGGTTTCTTTCTAACTAAGAATATTATCACTTTCTTCCACATACAACTCCACAAGGATCCAGGCTCTGATGTATGACAGTAGATACATCATCAATTGCTTATGAGCAGACATACCTTCACAAAGTCTGCAGTCACAATGGCAAGCTCCGTTTGAGATCCTGGCAGCCACACAGCTTTGATGATGAAATTCCCAGTGGCTAGTTGGGGATGAAGTACCAAATGATCAGAGACTGATCCAGAGCTGCTGAATGTTAATACGTGGCAGTCCTGGAGTAATGAAGAAAATTGGTCAAATATTAGAACTAAGCATTTTATAAACATTTGAAGCCAAGAATGGAGTTAGAAGTCAGCATTTCTCTTAGTGCCAGTAATGATTCAGAGAGTGAGAATCTAAATTACTGCATTAAAGATAAACGACCTGAACGTTTGTAAAGAAAACACAAACCCAAAACCACTGAGTGCAGCTGTTTCTCAGCTGGGAAAAGCTGGGATTCTGCACTGGGAAAGCTGAATCTAAATTTGGGAGAATATAAAAAAGAGGAGTCCTTGCCAAAGAACACTAGTTGTTACAGACTAGTTTTAGCACCCTAAGTCTGACATGACTAAACCTTGGCTCTTGTCTTAAGTAAAACTGGCCTAAATACAATCATTTATTATATTATTTATACAGCTCCTGCTGCTTCTACTTCATCTGTTGAGCAGGAAAGTGATTCAGGAGCTAAATTAGTGACAGAACTTTGAAGCCAGCCCTGTGCCAGCTCCTCAGAGGAAAGAAACACAGCTGGCTTTGAGCTGACGTTTCCAGCTGCTGGGAAAGGGTTTGGGAGGCACTTACTTTCAGTCCACACACGGCCAGATAGTCCTCCTTGCAGGGATTCCCCGTGAGGCTCAGGACAGTGAAGGGGACGGGGGCGGATGCCAGGCGGGTGAGGGTCAGTTTTCTTTTGCTGGAGTCAGCTTGTTTCAGCAGTGCTGAGAGCTGAAGGACTGTGATCTGCACCACAAAATGAACTGTTATCCAGTTATAACTGAGGGGAAGAAGGCACTTCAATTCCAGCTCTATGAATGTGTCCCCACACTTACAGAATCAGAATCACAGAATCATCAAGGCTGCAAGAGATCTTCAAAATCATCGAGTCCAACTGCCACCCAGCAGCACTCTGATCACCCCTAAACCACATCGCCAAGTGCCATATCCAGACACCTCCTGAACACTTCCAGAGACAGTGACTCCACCACCTCCCTGGGAACTTTTTCCAATGCCTGACCACTCTTGCAGTGATTTTTTTTTTCTAGTATCTAATTTGAACTTCTCCTTGGCACAGCTTAAGGCCTTTTTCCTCTCATCTTTTCACTTAAGACAGGAAAGATGAACCTCCACCTCACTCCAACCTCCTTCCAGGTAGTTGTAGTGAGTTCTCTCACTGTTTCTGCTGCAAGAACTCTTTTCCCTGAAGAGTTTTTCCTAAGAGAGGCTTCCCTCAGCTATGCAGTACTACACCGAAGATCCAGCTCTCCGGACAGGCAGACCAAATCCCATCCTGCCTGCTGTTCAGCGCTGTTCCCTTTTCCCTCAGAAGGCAGCTTCCCCTGCAGAGCTCACCTTGCCCTTCTCGTGGCTCACGGCCAGGTGCTGGCGCCGGCCGTGCGGGGAGGACAGCACGCACATGGCCACGCGGCGCAGCACGTGCGCGCTGATCAGCTGCCGGATCGTCTGGCCCTGGTCCCCGCTGTAGTTCATGCGCACGTTCTCAAAAGCACCTTCCTGAGAGCCCAGCGTTGGCACCTGAGTCAGAGGAAGCATCCAAAGGAAATCACTTGGAATTGCCCCATAAAGTGACTCCCTCTCCCCCCATAATCTAATCACTCCTTTAGTCTCACCATCAGCTGGTCCGTCATTTCTACTGACTTGTCCAAAGTATGGAGCTCGTTGAGAGCTTGCTGGGCACGGCTGCTGCTCCCCATGGCTGAAGCTTGCTGGAAGTTGATTTGGATGGCATCCATCAGGAAATTCAGCATCTCTAGCACCAAAGGTGCAAAGGAGAAGTTGGCCTACAAGAAGAAGATAAATGAGGAACAAGATGCTCCTACGGGAGCCTTCATAAGAGCTACACATCAACCGCTTTTTAAAGCCTGACACCCTTTTTATGACCCCTCTTATCATAAAAATCAAACAACTTGGCTGATAACCAACACATTCTGCCCAAGATCCTCACCACAAATGATCTTTGTTTAACAGTTAATCATACCTGGGACTGCAGCTCCTCTCGACAGCCCTCGACGTTCCTGCACAGGCTGCTCTTCTTGGGTTTTTCTTCATCAGGGCCCTTCCCCTCACTGATGGTGACCTTGGCTTTCTCGGCAGGGGAGGTGCTGGCGTGGCGAATGACACTCTCAGGCACCCTGGGCTCACTCTGGAAGGCGGATTCTTTCATGGTAGAGCTCATCCCACTGCTGGGAGTTCTCTTCACCAAAGCCTGGGAATGACATAGGAATGCTAAGAGCCCAAACCAGACTTAGTTTGACCACTAATGAAATGAACAGAGATTGTAAAAGCAGCAAGATTATTGTAATTTTAAAGAAAGAGTGCAAATCTCTTAGACTGCAATTCTAAAGAAATAACAAAACAGCATCCTACATGTCATTCTCAAGTATTAAAAAACCTCCATAATTAAGATTTAGTTATTTTGTTTGCTGCTAGTGGAAAAGACGGGAAAAGGTGTTGATTGCTGTGTAGCAAATTCTGTAAAGGCAGATGGAATCCCAGGAGTCACTGGGAGAGATTTGCCAATGCTCTTATTCAGTGCAAAAACATTAATGTCCAGGCAAGCTGTAAATTCTGAAGGTTCATTATAAAACAAAGACCTTCAAGTGTTACTACTCTTACACACTCATACCCTGACATAACTCACTACAGAACAGAAAACTGCAAGACTTTAAAAGCTGAGGACATGAAAACACTTTACCAGGCAGCTGCCATCTTCCTTGGCTCCACAGTCACAGAAGAACGATCCGTATTTGGCGTAAGAAATCTCATGATCCTTGTGACAAACTTTAGCACAGACTGTGCAAACACCAACCCCATCAACCATCTTGCAAGTGTGACAGTGGTACCTGCCCAAAATAAGCCAGGTGAGTTATCAAAGACAGTGCCTTGAGGCTCACAAACCACATTGATTTCCTTCTCAATGCCCAGGAATATCAGGCTGAAATTCTGAACACAAATTTCAGATCCTTACCAATGTTGATTCATGAATTCTTTCTGTGTGATGGTGAAGGTACAGAGTTTATTACAGAGAGAATCCTCATCCTATAGGGAAGAAAATTGTTTCAAAAAGATATTGCAACTGCAGCTACAGTAAAGTACATGGTACAGAATAAATTCCTCAGACACCAAATGTGCATTTTAAGAATAGCAACACTGAGCTAAGAGAAGACAGCTGGTATCAAACCACATGAAAGAGAGGGTGGCACATTAAAATAGCATGAAAGGGTTAACAAGAAAAAGAAACAGTAACAAAAATGTTGGTACAATAGAATTTAAACAATTCATTATAAGAGTTTTTCTTCCCTAGCCAACAGCACTTCAAAGTCTTATCTAAGCCGCTTGTTGACATATATATATAATTGACAAACCAACCAGTAGGAAGAAACCCATCTCACTACATTTCTTCCTTTTTCTATTAAAAACTAAAAATTTAACTTTAGTTGAAATCACAAAGTCAACAGATCTAGGCATAAATTACAGATATTCTCTTCCAGATCTGACAAGTAGGTCACATGAGGAACAAACAACAAAATCTTAATTCATAACCTGAGTAATTCTGATTTGGAAGCAAACTAAACCCTCATCTCCTTTGCAGCACTAACTGTGAGTGTTGCCTACCGAATCCTCAGCCTGGGAATCCTCCTCCTCCACTGCCAGCTCTTCCACCCAGTCAGAGTCCACCTCGATGGCCCGTTCCTCCCCATCCACGGACAGGTGACTGGGCCCTTGGCCACTGCTCTGGCTCAGGGCATTGGTGACATCGGCCAGGTAGGAGACAATGTGGCAGGTGCACTCCAGGATAGTCACGTGCTGGAAAGCACAAAATGACAGGCACGACTCACATCCCATAATAGCTGCTACAGGGCAAGAAAACTGTGCCTCTGACCAAACTGCTTTAACTCCCACTATGAACCCAAAACAGGACAGGTGAACAGCTCCTGCCTGGGATTTATTCCTCAAAGTTAAACAATGACCATGTCTTACCTTCCCTTGCATGACATTGGCATTCATTTTTTCTACCACGTTCTTTTGAGACAGGTATTTCTTGCTGTAACACAAAACAGTGGAAATTATTATAGAATCACAGAATCCCAGAGTGGTTTGGGGTGGAAGGAACCTTAAAGCTCATCTCCTTCCACCCCCTGCCATGGGCAGGGACACCTTCCACTATCCCAGGTTTTTCCAAGCCCCACCAACCTGGCCTTGGACACCTCCAGGAATGGGGAGTCCACAACCTCTCATTACAGGTAACAGCTGTTGGGAAGTATAAACTCAGCCCTGACCAACAGCTCCAAGCATTCAATTTGCTTTAGGTTAACAACAGGGAATGGATAAATGCAGTAATTAAACCATCCAGAGTGGAAAAGAAAGACATGTGGTTGTTCTTCATGGGGATACAGATCAGACAGTTTATATTCCAAACAATAAACAATAACCTAAAAAATAACTGAGTATCAGCAAACATGAACTTCTGCCCCCATATGTTCAGTAAAAAAAATTAACAAAATCAGTCTAAGTGATGCAAGTGAACAAAGAACAGTATCCAGTCTGCTCTTACCATCTGCTCAGCCAATCCACAGCAGCACCATGAAGCTGGAGGTGTCCTGCACCTTGTCCTGCACTGGCCAAAGTTGCCATCACGACCATCAGTTCAGGAAAGCCTGTGCCATCACCATTGGCCAACATCTCTGTTGCCATCGGTATCAGAGTACTCAGCAGAACAGTGCACACACCTTCTCCCACTTGGCTGAGCAAAAAGAAGAGACTTTCAGACAGGTACAATAACAGCACCACCAGCACTCCCACCTCTAGAGGAGGAAGGAGATGACCAGCACACAAAAGGCTGTGCTTTACCTGTTTTCCCGAACAATGTAAGTTGTGAGGAGCTGCAGGAGCTGCCTGTTCTCCTGCACAATGTCCAGCTGGTCTGAGTCCTTGGGTGGGGACATGGTCATCCTGGTCAGCCAGGCCTGGAGCCGGACAGGCTCCACACAGGCCAGCTGAGCCAAAGAGCCGCAGAGGCGCAGCAGGCTGGGGTTGGGGCTCTTCTCAGCTGGGGGGGAAGTTACAGTGAGTGACAGATCTACAGTGGATGTGTGTGAAAATGACTCTCATTACAAGTGAAGCTGGGACCCCACTCCCTCCCACAGCTTTTCTTTCAAGCATCTTCATGTCTCAGCCTAATATAAGAACAATATAAAGTGGACAAATGCAGGACAGGAGAGATCCAACCATCACTTACTCAGCTGGAAGAGCTTGGTGAAGAATTTCAGCACTCTGTTACAGAATTTGGCTGAGAGATTCTCATTGGCCGTCGCCATCATGATCTGCACCAGTTCTCCACTACAGAGAGGGGGGAAATAAATCAGCTTTGTAAAAGATGACCCTTTATCACTTGCTTCACTTCCCTCTGCCCTCACGTTTCAGACTGGCAACAGTCTGTATTAATATTGCTGAAATTGCTTTCAGCCAAACAGCAAACTCAGACTAAAACCCATGAATCTCATGGGGTCCTCAGCAGCATTCCAGTATTCTCACATATCAGGTCACAAAAGGGCTTAAACTTGTTTCCAAAACAAAAGGCAAGATTTTCTTGCCTCTTTTTCCCTTCTATCCTAACAAAGTAGAATCACTATACTGCTTCCATTTTGAACTGTTGAACAAGTAGAGAAAAAAAACACACAATGGTTTGCTTTCTGATAGAGAAAACCTTTCCTCTAGTTCACCCTCATATTCAAACACTATTGCTGTGCTGTGCTATTTCCAGCACAATTTGTCTTCATAATCCCAAGTCAGGCCAACACTCCATCTATACTCTTAAAATTACCAACGTGCTACCCTAAGGAAGCACTGGGAGAACTTGGGGTTTTGCAGCTTGGTCTGTAAATTCCTTATGGACCAGCACTTCTCAAAAAACTCCTTTGACAGAACAATCACCTTGCACTAATGCCCACTGTAGGGACTCACTGACTATTTCATTTGGAGTGGCAAAGACCCAGGTCCTCTGCCCGCCCCCTCCCGCCCCCCGAGTTTGTCCCCACTCTCCTGCACTGCCCTAAGGAGATCCTGTCTCCACACAGCCCATATTGTCCTGCACAATGGCATTAACACCACTTCAGTGTCTACAGTGACAAACAAACAGAAAAAGGAGGAGAAATAGAGTTCTTGGCCTACAACTCTGACTGTGACTTCACCTTTCTGAAAAGAATTCCTCCATGGCTTTTCGGGCCTGGCTGCTCTCCAGCTGCTTCTCCAGATGCTGCAAACATTCCTCCAAGATGGACTCATCCAGACCACTAAGGATTTAAAAGAGGAATACGTAAGGATCAAACACAGGAGAGTCAAATAAGAATATATAGGAGCTATTTCAACAATTACAACAGCTCTTGAGTCAAGAAGTGATCTATTTTGCTAATACAATCCCCAAAACTTTCCGCCAATTGAAAACAGCTCTTCTTCATGAGACAGGAGAAAAACAGCTGATGAACAACCACACAGAAACACCAACAAACCCAACAAATGCTCAGCAAAAAAAGTGTCACATGATGCTGTAAGGCAAGTTACGGTCAGAAAATCAGAATAATCCAGACCTTTTAGACACCTCAAATTCCTGTAAACAGCTGCTGTTTTGACACTTGAAGTCTGTTTTAGTGTTATTTCTCCCCATTCTCCCCTGTGCATGTCCTCACTCCCAAATATTCTGCAAGTAAAATCCCATTACATTTATACTCTGTACCAGGTCTCCCTCTGACCTCCCATCCAGAGAGGATCAGAGTAAAAAAATATGCAACATCACCATGTGTAAAGGTTTTATGTTTCAGATGGCTACAGTCTGCACAGGAAGCCCATTCCCTCTGTACACACAGGAGGGGTGGGAAGCCCAGCTCTGGGTAGTTAGCTGTGATAAAGCAGGGATCAGCCATCCTTAGACACAGCAAGAACAAGGGAATATAAAGTGAGTTAGGCTGGCACCTTCACTTTTGATTTTGTGCTTGTATTTAGAGAATTTTCTATCTGTTGAAATAAAAAAACATCCACATATAAACATGCTTCATTCAGAGTTAAAGATGATGAAAATCCACCCTGCCTCTATGGTTCCTGGTAACATGAATATAATCTTGTATTTTTAGTCTACAAGTATAAAAGTCTTCAACAGATAAGAATGAACTGATTTTCTGCCTTTCTGCTGTGCTCAGCACCAGCACTGCTGTTTAAATCTGCTGTAGCAGATTTTGTACCCAGCTCTGGGGGAGGAGAGGGACAAGCCCAGCCTGTTACCTGTTTGGATCAGAGTGATTGGCCAGGATGTTGTAGCATCCTGTGATCAACTTCTCATAAACACGTGCCAGGAATTCATCTGACTCTGCAGGGCCCAGGATCCTCTCCAGGGAGTTGCTGCTGATTTCTGCCACACTCTCTGTGCTGCTCTCCAGAAGGAGGGGCAGTAGGGAATGAATTACCTGGGGTGGGTTCAGATCATCTGACCAGCTTGAAAAGAAAAGCAAACAAGTTAATTCTCTGCATGATCTATTGGAGAACATCCCTAATGGAAATAAGAAGTCTCACAAGTGAGGCACAAATCTGGATGGAAATCAGTGATTAAACTTTTTTTAGAAAGCTGGGATAAATATACTGACACAGCTTCAGAAAAACAGTCCTCATTTAGAAAACTCTACATGCTACTTTTGCATATACACAGTTACAACATTTTCCTAGACAGACTGCACTCTCACACAGTGTGGCTTTCAGGTTTGTCTGTAGTGTCAACAACTACTTCTTGATTTCAGAGTATTTTAGAGTAAGTCCCTAGAAAAAGAAATGCATTTCATTCTTTCTGCTTTGAAAATATCACAAAACTGAATTACAACAAAGAACAAATCAGTTAATTAGATCCATATTGTCTCAGTTTAGATTCCAGTTTCTTCAAGCCCATATTTGACAAAAAAAAGAAATAAGGGTTTCTCTGAGGGAGTTAGACTTTTGAAGAGATCAGATGAAGACAGAAAGACTGCCTTTATTCATGAAGAATTTAGAAGTGCAAACTGAAATGTTTAGTTCAAACTACAGCACCAGGTGAGTGAGTTGCACCCTCAGAGTCTGAAGAAGTTCAGCCATTGAGGACAGCAGACAGACCCACAGTGTGTGTACCATACAAATGTAATGGAGAAACCATCACTTACACAATGAGATCCCCGGTGAGCCTGACCAGGGACAGCAAGGTGTGCTTCAGGGAAGCTGCCAGGGGCAGGGTTTGGCTGCAGAGGGTGCCCAGGTGGGCAGCCTGGACAGCACTGATGTAGCTTTCCGCAGGGATGGTGTCATTGGCAAAGGCATTGCGCTGGGGAGGGACACACACACATCAGAACACCCACCTCCAACACAGGGACACCCTGCCCACCATGCCCAGAAATTCCTGGAGTTCAGGGCACCCCAGATCAGTCCTCCAGGCTGCACTCACCCATGAGCCAATGTTTGGAAACTCGTTGGTGTGAATGTTGTTCCACGACTCACACAGAGCCTGCACAGCTGAAGGCAAGTTCTGAACAAGTGCTGGCCCTGCAGGTAACACAGAATCATCAGGCACTGAGTTTTCAAGGGTCCTGCTGAAACTCAGAGTGCTTTTACAATACTTTTTAAATCAGATCATTATTTAAGGCACAATTGTAGCCAAATTGAGCTGTAATTCCACTGAGGGCTAGTTTCAAGCTTTTCTACAAGTCAAAATTATCCCTAAATTTGAAAGAGCTTCTCTGTTTCTTTCACTTTATTAAAACAACAGAAAACAGGGCAAAAGTACCAATTCATAGCAGTCTTCAACATAGCAACATTTCATAATTCCCCTTATTATTCCATGCCACCAGATCCAATTTGGTTATAAAAGCATTTCAACAATCCAGACAAGCCCACAAGATAGTTACTCTCCCAAGCTTTGCCCAGCTTTTTCAGTTTTTAGGATACCAAAAGGAGACTTCCCAGTGTGCTGCTGGCAGGATAACTCCCTCATCTGAAGAGTGGTGAACCCATGAGTCAGCACAGAGCTTTGAACTGGAAGGTTGGCAGCGTTGCAGAAAGCTTCCCCTTTACAGACAGGGCACAGTGAGCTCCAGCACCCTCACCTAGAGTGTTGGACTTGCAGCGGCTGGACCCGATGGCCAGGACAGCAGCGTAACCCTGGAGCTTCTCCTCAGAGGGTTTGCTGTCCGGGGAGCCCTCCTCAGCCAGGCTCCGGAGCAGGTAAGATCTGCGTTCAGGATGGAAAGGATTTACTTCAGGATTTCTGCATTTCTGAACTCTGTCAATACAGTGACAGATAAACAGCAAACTTCTGAAGCTCTGCCCCGTACTTCATCTTGTACCACTAAGGGAGTTGTGGGCTTTTATCCCCTCTAAGCTACTTAGGAGGAGAAGTGCCCATTCCAAAGAAAAGGCTGATTTACTTTTGCTTTCTTCTACACAGGTTTCTAACGAGACTTTTGAAGACTTCAGACTCTTAATAGAAGAATTAACCCCCTCTCTTTCTTGAGGGTCTGACAGCCTCAGTACTATCCCAGAGAAATAACCTTAAGTAGCACTATCCTACTGAGTGGTTTTATCTTTTGAGGAAAAGTCGGTTTTGCAAATTTGCAAAGAAGCCTTGGAAGATCAGACAAGGTGGTTACTTAGAAACAACAATTTCCATACATGGCTTGAAAAGCTACTTTTTATTCTTCTTTTAAAACAATGGACATTCTAGAGGACATAAAGTAACTACACTGGACTATTAAATAACTCAGGCACCTCTAAGAAAACACCACACAAAATGCAAAGAAAGCAAAATGCACCGCAGGGAATTGTTTCTCCTGGAGATCCCAAGGACTGTACCTGGTAAACGTAGCATAGGTGTCAATGAGCTGCAGAGTAGCAGGAAGGAGGTTCTTGGTTATCTCTGAGGATTTGTGGGGATCAGTTTCTGCAGCTAACTTGGAAAAGTGCTCATCTAGAGAAACCTGAATCTTGGAAATTGCAGCATCAAGGGTGTAAATGGATTGTAAACTGGGAACTTCGTGCAGCTGGAGAATAGTTGTGCAGTCAACAGCACAGAAAGAAGATATCTGAAAATACAACGGGAAGCAACATTAAGTGCAAATCACAGAAACAGGAGCTCCACATGCATGGATGCATTCCCACCATCTCACCTGTCGAGCAAAGTACTCCTCTGCTATTTCCACGTCGTACTTCACTGAGATGCACTTGCTGGAGGTCAGTTCGATGAGAGGAGCAGCATGTTCAGCTTTCATGCCCTGCCTGACAAGATGATCCTAGAGATGCCAAAAAACAGACCCACCACACTTACACAGTGCTCTGTAGTTAACCACCCTGCCAATCACCAGGCTGGAACACTTTGGAAAATACAGGCACAACTTTCCATTTCTCCCCAGCACGCCCACAGAACAAACCCTATGGAAGAGACAGACATTCTTACTATCAACATCTCAAAATCCCCCAATCAAGGCTGACCTTGATCCACGTGACGTAAGAAGGGATTTGCAGGCGGGAAGACCAGCGCAGTGTGTGCAGGAGGTCACAGTCACTCATCTCAGGCGTGTTCATGGCCAAGTGGTGCATGTAGCTTTTGGAGGGAGGCAAAATCCCCAGAATCCGCCACAGGATCAAGAAGTAGTACTGAAGGGCACAGGCTTCCTAGAGAGAGGAACAGTTGGCAAATTAGTTAAGAAAGATCACAGTTTTGATCATTATAGCTACTGAAATATCTCATCAGGGACTCCAGACTCCTGCAGATGTGCCAAAGCAGATGAACACATTCTGGACTGAGTTTCTGTCATATTACACAACAAAATACGCAACAGAGGAGAGAGAAAAGACAAAGGGAAAATGATACCATTTTCTCCTGCTTAATCATGTTCTAGCCAGACCTACTGGAATCACCAGGGACTTACAGCAAGTCTAAAACGTATTATGAATTACAAACTCGAGAGATGTGCAGCCACCATAAACACTACAGTTGGCTGTGGGATTTCCAAGTTCCCCATTACTCCAAACACTGCCCAAACCACTTTGGTTAAATACTTTGGTTAAATACTTTGCTTAAAAATTCTAATTTTGAAAACCTGTTATTCCTCAACACAGGCAGCAAGACAGTCTTACCAGTGCTGTGACAGTTTTGTTCTCCCTCCTCCTGAGTGTATCAAACTGAGACCCAGCTGCAAGCAACGAGGTCAGGGCTGTGTAAAGCTCATCGTACTTCGTAGCCCTGGAGAAAAGGACCTCACAAACCTGCAGGAGATGACAGGTCAGGATCCATGCTTTGCAAAGAATATATACAGCCAAGCTCTTACCCTTTTAAGTATTCAGAATGCCCACAGTCCAAATTTAAGCAAAATAAACCTTCAGGAAGTGAGTTCTGTCGGTATTTCTCTCCTCAGTGGGATAATCAATGAACTGGTGATAAGGGAGCCTGCATGGCAGCAAGCCCACAACCCTGATGGCAACAGATGTAGAGAGGAAACACAACCCAGGAAGAACATGGAGCAAAGTGAGGAGAAACAATCCTAATGCCACGTCTTCCTCTCAGGTGTTTCAGTAACACTGAAAAGCAAGTGTGGATAGGGCAGGCCCCTCTGTCCCAGCACTCAATCCCAAGCATCCTGAATATCCACATCTTCACAGACTTTGCATGCTGAATTCCCTGACATGCAATTAGGTGTAAAAGGGAATCCCATATTATTTTATCCAGCCCCTCTTCCTTTCTCGTCTTAGAGAAAAATTTCTGGTCTCTTGTTTAATCAAGTCTTTCCCTCTTGTCTGTTTTCCCTGGCACTTGTCAAATCCACATGGTCTTGTGGAGACTGACAGAAAGGTCTCTAAACCACACTGTCCATACCGTGCTGTCCAGACGGTTCAGATCATCCTCAGAAGCTTCCAGAGACAGGATGCAGTAGAACCTGGGCTGTGGAACTGAGTCTGGAATGTGAGAACAGAAAATAACCTTCCAAGTGACAGTTCAATTAGGCAGCATTGTGTTATACTCTCTCCCCCATCCCTAACCTTTCACATTAAATACTAAGCCAGCCAAATGCTAAGCCAGCTTCATGACACATTGTATGTGCTCCAAGCTCTGGTACACACAGCCAAAGTTTTCCTACTCCTACAATCCTGGCACAATAAATACAAATATATTTTTAATTACTTGTAGTATACTCCTAGATGACAGTGTTTTGTTTAATAAAACTTTTCCTGTGTTATTACATGCATTTTTATCTATTGTAACTATGCCCATTAAAAGCAGGAAAAGCTGCACAGGAAGAGCTCACATTTAATTTTAAAAGGGAATCCCAGAATAAAAGGTTCCTTTCATTTTCTTTCTTACCTGAAGAACAGTGTTTGGTCCAGTTTTCTTCCACTTCTTTAAAGCCATGATAAAGTGGGACAGACGTTCGTCTGCCACCATCCTGGGATCCACTCCCCCAGCCAATGGGTGGAGTCAGCAAATTGTACTGTACCTAAGTTACAAAATGAACAAACAGAAAACCACCCATGGCATCCCTGTCATTGAGGGGCAGGAGGACAATACCAACCCCCAGAAAAAGAACCATAGAATAGAAACAACCCTGTTTAAAGCAGAATGTCACACACTTCTGAGGAAAGCCCTGGACCCTCTCTGATGCTTTTTAATATGAAGGGAGCAGCTGAAATCAAAGGCCAAACTCCCCACCACTGGAAAAGCCAGGCACAAAGCACCAGCATTCCACTAATGAGAAAACCAAAAATCCCCAAAACCTCAATGGTGAAACACTAAAGCAAAGAAAAGATAGCTGTGAAATGGTGCCTAAATACCCAAACACTCAGGATTTTAAAGATAAGGTAGAACAATCATCCTGTCCTGATCAGGAATTAGGATACTAATTAGACCAGGAATTTCCACTCCAAATGAAGCCAGTGCTGGGAGTCAGCAGTGATAGTTAAGCATGCCTTGTAACTCCAAAGGCTGGTAACAACATCAAAACTGATTTACTCACAAAGGTCATGAGGAGACCAGAACACACCAAATGACTGCCTGTTACACATTTCTGCTGGGTGACCAACTAAATATCCAGAACATGATGTCAAAGCCTAACCTGTTCAAACAGGTACATGGGAGCTTTGGAATACTGATGGAGCAGGTAGTCAAACACCAAGAGCAGCCGTGCCACGATGAGCGGCACAGAGCACTGCTGGGTCTCCATGTTTGCTGTCAGCTCCACAATTGTCTGGATGCAGAGCATCATGATGGACCTGCGGCCCCTCTCTGAGAAATTGTGGAAAATAAGCAGCAGCAGCTGGAGATGTTCCACATTCAGATCTTCTGTGTCACTGGGGAGAGTCCCCTGCAAGGCATTCTGCTTCAGGGTGCCCACAAACCTGGCAACAGGAGAGGAAGTTTATAAAGTTTACTTTTCCCCTTGCTTAAATCTCTCTTTAAAATCTCTTTAACTAGAGGTTAGAGAAACATTTTCATAACTGTATTTTTCTGCTTAAATACTGGTAATTTCACTCACTGTTCACTACATTGTGCATTGGAATGAGATTACACAAACACTAAAACCTACAAATTAAATTAGCAGCAAAATCACTTAATGGAAAATCGGAACAATCATTCAAAGGGAGAAAGAAGAATTCAAACCTGTTCCCATGGGAAAGGCTGGCTACTAGAGCTTTAAGAATGCTAAACCCTACCAGAGACTTTCACATCCAGGTAATGGCAGAGAGGAACAATCTTGGCACCATCCCAACAGAACATACTATAAACCTGCTGAAATAAGACATTCCCCTTCCCTTTATAAAACCAGCATTGCTGTAATTCAGCCTCCTCCCACTTAATTCCTGATTTTAGGTCTCATTTCCTATGTTCTGGATGAAGGACTCCAGCAACAGGGCAGAATGAGCCTCTGCTCCTCCGAGCATCACACAGATCACAGCTCAGAGAACACACACACTTGTTACGCTGGGCCCAGAGAGTTTTCACTTGATGGGAAATGAGAGAGGTTAAGAAATTACTGATTTTCAGCTTCACATAAAATTACCTCACCTTTCCCAGACTTTAAGGCATTCTGGAACATCGGGATCTCCCTGGGCAGTGGCTTTATGCTGCCAAATCAGGAGAAGCCGCGAGAGCACCGACAAACTTTGAGGGTGGATGTAGAGAGGCCATGGACCTTCAGAAAAAGGGGCAACTCCCAGCTGCTGAAGAAGTGTGTTCTGGAACAAAACAGGGGCTTATTGGAAAGGACCAAGTACTGTCCGATGGTTTAATTAATTAAAAGTATGATTTGAACATAGAGATGTCAATAAACAGCAGGGCTCTCAGCTTGTAAGGGCTCCTACAGCAGTAACTCTCCTACATCAAATAGCTACTGAGGGACACTTAATGCTGTCCCTCTGCCACCTAAAACACAACAAACTCAACACCAATACAGGAAAAAAAAAAGGCATCAATGAGCTCTACTCGTTTACCACAATATCACAGCCAGAAAGATTATGTTCAGTATCTGTGAATTTGGAAGAAGACCCCTTTGACTGATCAGAGCAGTACTTGTTTCTTTTTAAATATAGTAAAAAGGCAGATTGCTGAAAAGTCCAACTGCTTTAAAAACCCCAAACAACAGAGTGGTTTAAATACAGTAGAAAGCAGTTAGCAAAGTATAGGGATTGAATTCAGTGATGGGTAAGCAGATTTGTAACCTCTCCTTACAGAGTTAAGTCAGGTCACCCTATGACCCAGCAAAGAAACCCAGAGGCTACGAAGTTAGTGCATGGAAGCAAAAGGATTAATTTGATTCTCTCCTGAGAAAATTCCAAGGCTTTTTGGCATCTGTCCTGACAGCAAAGCAAATTTGCAGGAATGTCTCTTGATAAACTTATGGATAGAGGCAACTTTCCAAAACACAGACTCATTTCCTTCTCAGCTTTCATCACCTTCAGTGTTCAGTAGATTAGTTTGAACTCTAGATGTTAAGTTTACACAGTGCAGGATGTTTTGTACTGGATGACTGCAAAGGTCATTCAAATCATTGGATTCAAAATATTCCAGCCTCTGTTTGCAAAATAACCCCAGGGCCAAATGTAACCACCAAGACACTACTCTAGGTGAGGAGAATCCATGTAGGGACATCACCAGACACCATCACTTCTTCATTTCATTTACACATTCAATCCCAGCTTACCTGCAGGGCAGGGGACTGAAGATCTGAGGTCACCAAGGAATGGTTGAAGTGATAGAGCGCAGCAGCAAACTCCTCATCCGACGTGCCTGTAAGACAGGGATCGAGTGCCCTTTATTACCTTTTCTCTCCTACTTTAAGATTTTGACATGAAACTAAGAAAACACACACTTCTAAATCCTCCAGCTCTATCAGAGTTCTATTCACTTACCCTTAAGCCCATCCTTGTCCACCTCCTTGATGATGCTGGCCAGTGTTGCCATGTGCTGCTCTGACAGAGACACGCTCAGGTAGTTGCGAATGAAGTTATTCCTGGAGTTCAGCATAGAAGAGGTGATGAAGTTCAAAATGTTTGAAGCTAGGTTCAAAAACTGCAAAGAAAAGAGAAACACACTATAGAAGCAACAAAAGCAGAGGGACAACATCAAATAAAAACTAAACCACCAGCAAAATCAATCAAGTCCCCTAATTACCCCCCAGCAGAGGACAGGCAAACTCATGGCAATCCAGCTCACTGCACTGTGGTCTGTACCAGGACTGATTCTAGAACTCTCTCAGAAGGTAGAAGGCCTCCAACTTCTCCCCTGCAGTATTTATTTTTGTCTTTACCCAACAGAGTTAGAGCTAAAAGCATTCTATCAGCAAGTCATTTCGCTTATCGTTCTGCCCCCATTTTCCCTCTTCCTCTGTAACCCTAATAGATACTATCTGCAGTCTCTGCTTCCCTGGCAGCAACAAATCTGTGACATTCCACTTGACAGGAGACTAGAGAAAACATCTCTCCTCAAAGCCAAGACACTCCCTGATTCTCCATCAGCAATGCACTTACAATACCTGACATTTATCCTGCTGGCAGTGTAGCTACTCACTGCCAGGTAAACAATGCTCCAGCCCAGCAGGGATTTCGCTGAGCCCCAACCCCTGCCCGTACCAGTTCTGGGTCCTTGCGACTGGCCAGGATGTTCCCATTCTCTCCACCACTCTGTTTGTTGGGGCTCTTCACCCTTGGTGAGCTCTCCAAAGGAGGGGGTGGAGGGGGGGGTGGTGGGGCCACCTTCTCTTTGCTTGGAGAGATTGTCTCTTCAAACCATTGCCCCAGGATGGGTTCACTGTCATCATCTAACACACAAGGTAGGACAAACAAAACCGTATTATTACAAGCAAATACCTTATAACACTACTTAGTCTGAAAAAGGCCTAAAATGGAATTTCAGTGAGCAGAGTTAAGACATCTGCTGTCTTCATTTCTGCCTTCCAAATCACACAGCAAAGCACTTGTACAGATGCCCAGCAGGAATTTACAACTAGAATTCATTGAGAACTTCCACTCCTCTTGAGCAAATACTGCCAAATCCCAGCCACTCCAGGTTCAGTTTACACAACAGACTCCAGTCAGCACTACTTCTGCCACACAGACCTTACAGACTGTTGGGTTTTTTCAGCATTACACACCACTCCAGTCTGAGAAGACAACAGCCCAGTAGCCAGGTTCTCCCTAAACCTGAAAGGCAGCGTAAAATCCTGATTGCTGCCAACTCTGCTACCTTGGCTGCTGTCCTCCTCAGTGCTGCTGAAATCATCCTCATAGTAGGTGTTGGAGTCAGTGGAGGCACTGGCGTCGCTGCTCATGGAGCCCTTCCTCTGGCGCTGCAGGACACAGGCCTGAGAGAACAGCACAACAAGGCACGGTTCAGGATTAGGAAAGGGAAGAATTCGAAAATAAAGAGTAACTTCCTCGTGCCTTTTAATTTTCTTCCAGCTAATTTTTCTCAACTTATTTATGAACAGGTTTTCAAGGCTTCTTCCACTTAAGTTTTATTTAAAATTACACAGGATGGTTGGAAACAAACAATCTATGTCAAGTTTGTAAGCAACACTGAAGTAACAGCTCTAACCTAAAGGCATCAGTTTTGAACATAGGCTTTTCATCTTCCCATTAAACTCACAAATACCACTGAACTTACAGAAAAAGTCCATTTTCATTAGAGCAAGTTTTCAAATTTACATCTCTGAAAAGAGGGAAGACAAAGGCCCCAGCTGATGCCTTCTGAAAGAATTCTACATTCCTCTCAGCACAGTCAGTTTGAAAAGTGAGAACTTTCCATGCTTTGGGGTGGTTCAGATCCAGAAGTTGTCTGTGTGCCAGTTCCTACCTTTCTGTAGGAGGTGGAGAGCAAAGTCAGCAGCAGATTAGTGAGTGGCACAGAGTCTATGAGCCGCTGAATCCTCTGGATGGATGTGCTTTGAGCCATGATATCCAGCACTGCTGGGGGACCGTCACTCTCCCAGCCCTGGAGCAGAGAATTTAAAATTGAATTGAGAACAAGAGAACTGAGAAGTGTGCTGAAGAGGAGAAGGCAAAATGCTTCATGAGCACACACAGTGGTCCCTGCATACCTTGTGCAATGCCTCCACTTGCAGATCTTGGAAGAGTGATGACAGCAATTTGATGGCATGATTTGCCAGCACCACTGACAGCACACCAAACCCTTGGTGCCTACAGAAACACAAAGGACACAGTGCAATTTCAAGGGGAAAATAAAATAAATGAATAAATAAATATTGAGTGAACTGCCTTGATAAACTGAAGAAGACAACTCTTCTTTCCAAGACTCAAGATTTGAACTATAAGTGGAGTGAAATAAAATTTCCAGAGACCAGCAAGACCCCTCAGTAGTCGCTTGCTGGGCATGGTTATATCCATGGACAGTGACTCCTGCAGTGGGGTGTTACATACCCTTTCCCAGGTCCTAGTTTGGGAGACCCAACGCCCTCCTTAGTACGAGCAATGATGTCTCTGACACGAAGAGCAGCCAGTGGATCCTTCTCCTTCCCCTTATCAGCCAAGGCCGTGGGGCTGAGGTTCAAGATGAGGAAGAGGCTGTTCAGCAAACACCAAGCCCCGAGCAGCTGGAAGTTCTGATAATGCTATCATACCAAAAGTCAGGGGGAAGAGGGGAGAAAAAAGCACCAAGACAGAACAGCGTCAATCCAAATGCCAAAATAGACCAGCACAAAAACAAGGGGAAAACTTCCTGAGATGGAAATCTTACCTCACCCCCTGCACGGCGTGAATTGCTGATGGCTTGTCCAATCATTTCATAGATTTCAAGCTGCAAATAAAGACAAAACATTGGCAAGGTGCTCCACTAGGCAATAATAAAAATAAAACCTCAAAGTACAAGTGTATTCTGCCCCCTAGAATTAGCCACTCTTTAATTCCTTTACCAGCAAGGCTAATGCCTAGAAATAATAGATGTTGCAATCCAAATAAATACAAATTCTACACACTTTATGGGCTGAAACGGAAAACAATGAACACTGTCTCGTAACTTACACATTTCTGTACAATGGTAGCAGCATCATTTTCATAATCTTCTTCTTTGGAGCTCGTGGAGCCGGTTCGTACCTGTTGAGTGCTGCCCACGTGCAGGATGGCCATGCAGGTGGCCACGCTCACACCTCAGGGTAAACAAGCACAGGGAGAATTCTTAGTACGAGCCAATCTTGGGACAAAATGTTCCTATTTAGTACATTCAAATGTGTCCATAAACTTGATGGAATGGGGAATCCTCAGTATTACAGCTGAGAGATTAAAAAATCCTTAGTACCCTCAAAAGAGGAAAGTTTTATCCCACAAAAATACATGGGAACAGTTAAAAGAGGAAATGGTCTACTATGTAATTAAATGACATTTTTAAGACAATCTTCATACTTGAGTGCCTATCTCTTTAAAGTCTCCTCCATGACAATTAAACACTCGGGATGTTGGTGTACTTAAACCACTCCTGGAGAACAAGGTTGATTTGGGGCTATAATCAATTAGGCTGAAGCCATAAAAGCATTGTAAAAATATATTATGCTCTGAATATTACAAAAAGAGCAGAAATCACAGGCTGTTAAGAAGATGTTGAGTCACTCAGCCTTTTTCTTTGATACTGACAAGAACAGCAGCAGAATGTACCGGCATTGCAGGGCCACTGTAACAACTTCAATATTAACCCAGTCACACACTGTGCTGCAGAGCTTTCAAACTCATGAGAAATAAAGGTTACTTGTTGGCTGAGCCTCACAAAGCAGAGTAAAAAGCTCCAAAAAACTAGAGGAGATCCACTCACCTGCATAGAGACAGCTGAGAGCAAGAACAGTCACATCTTGGAGACGTGTGGGAGTCAGGGGCTCCAACACAGGCAGAGACAGAGTATCCAGTGCCATGGTCACATCTATCACCAGGGAGTGGAACCTGCAGGAAGGACACACGTTGAGGTTCAGCAGAGTGACGAACATGAGAGCTCAGAGGAGCAGCCAGTGAGCAACACTGCCCTGCCAGCAGAGTCATTTCCCCTCAGGCCCGTGGGGATGTGACGGCACTGACCCGTTGCGCACGGCGGTGGCATCGGCCACCGTGGCCGGCATGATGAAGAAGGAGTTGGCTGACACAGCATCCTGGAACCTGTTGATGTATCTCAGGAAGTATGGCAGGTTCAGGCAAACTCGCAGCAGCTTTTCAGAGCCACCTGCCAAAAATAACGGCAGTGTTATTTTACTGTTTCATCAGAGAGCTTCTAAGCAGGACAGATCTAACGGTCTGCAGTGATTGACCTAATTAGTCTTTGTGGTGAGAAAATGTCATCAGAAGTGAGGCAACAGGATAAAGACTAATTTACAACACATAAACCAGTTGGTCAAGTTTCCAGTCCCTACTTGTAACGGGTGGCACAAAGCTGTGTGTCCACGTTAGATGGCACACCAGGTCTAGCTGGTTGGATGTGAGGATCTTCAAGTTCTTTTCCAACCTTAAAGATCCTAAGATTGTATTCCACACCTGCTCAGTGATCCATCCCATAAATTGTTTTATATTATCCATCTTATTTACCCCTCAAAACACAAATATACTGAGTTAATCTCTGCAATGAAAACTCCATTCCAGTCACAACTTCCCCTGGCAATCACTATGAATCCTTTAGGCCAGAGAATTTCCTCCCCCTCAGAGCTGTGAGGTGAAACACTGAGAGACATTTTTCTAGCACTTTTTTTGACCCTGAAGTTCAGAAAGCTGATTCTCACCAAGTTCTTGCAGGCTGGCCACATTCTGAGCAATAAATATGCTTTTGGTCTTTGCTGCAGAGGTTTGATCCGTGGCAGCTTGATCCTCATTCTCTCCTTCCACCTAAAGCAAGCACATACCAAATATATTACAGAGGCATTAAAATATACAGTACTGCAGTAAGTCTCTACACAGGACTCAAAACAGCCATGGATATCACTGAACATTGCCTTCCATGAGGAAACAAACCTACTACTGCCAACACAAAACCAATTGCCGTTTTCCACTCAACAACATGCAAGCAGGATTTAAATACTTAAGGTTTTCCTCACACTTATATTAAAAAACTATCACTTGCAGTCCTCTGCCCTTCCCTGCACCATGCTACTAATGTTAAAATTCAGACTGGGAGGGGGGTTTTTAGTTTTTTCTCACCTGTGTCTCTTGCATGATGGATGGTGATGAGGAGACTCTGGGGTTAAAGACTGATGTCAACTGGTTGAGGAAGTTCATCTGCACCTCCTTCTGTCTCAGCTCTGGGCTCACTGGGGAGGCCAGTTCCTTCTGGTCCTCAACTGCAGGGAAAACAACAAACCATTTCATACAGCAAACCCCCAGGGCTGCAGGGAAATACACACAAATGGAACCCTCCCTACCATCAGAGAGGGTTTTGACAGTCTGAGGCAGCTTGGCTGATTTCATCATTGCTGTGAAGGTGATGATTTCCGTCCGGTCCAGACGGCTGCAGCCCGTGCACAGTCCCTTTATCAGCAGGATGAGGTGTTTCTGCAAAGAGAAAAGAAAAAGGATATCAAGTACAATTTAAACTCTCTCAATTCCAATTATTCCTCCATATCATTTAGTGTAAGAAGCTGGATTAAGAGTAATGCAACTTCAGCTGGTAAGGCCACTGCAACAGCTCTAATCCACTAGGATCTCACACCGAAGATCGTGACAGATTATTGACTGCAGGTAATTCAGGTCACCAACACTGGCCCTGTGCTTCTTATGGAAAACACCTGGAAAAGCTCTCTGATACACTAGATTACGTGAACCCTTCTCACATGCTTTTCCTCTTCTAAATAGATATAAGCTTTCCTAGATGATTAAAACACAAGCAGGAAAGAAATCACATTTAAAACACAACAAATATATTTGATCCAGGTTGTTACACAAAACCAAATCAGAATGTAGGAAACTGCAACAGAATTAACCAAGACTGCAGGTCACCTTTATTTCAGGTTGTAAGCAAGCTGAGATTCTGAGTAAAGAATGCAGAGAGAAGACTCAGCAGGAATCAACGGTACACCTTAAATATTTTAAGAGCTTCATTAATAATTTTGCTTTATGCATGTAACATTAGAGCAAACATTTCAGAATTAGAGCCCAAAGTCCATTTTCTCACCTGTGACACAGCACATGCCTCGTCTGGGTTCTCAAGGCGCAGCAGGGAGAATTCAATGAGGACTTTGCAAGCAGCTGCCACCGACTGCAGTTGGTTCCTTGGTACTGAAAGAAGCAGATCCTGGTACTCAGAATAAGTTTTTAAATAATTCAGTGCAGTAAGTTGCCAGTGCTGTCAATAGAGCAGGATGCTCTGCAGCGTGGGCACACACACAATCCATCATGCTGAACACACAGGTGCAATATAAATTCAGTCTCATGACAATGTAACCCAAGAAATGTCAGTAAATCAGGATAACGCCTTCTACCAGACACAGAAATTTAGATAGATAAAACAGTTTCCCCAGCAACATTATTTAATGCTGACAGAAGCACTGAAGAACATGAAACAAGTCCACAAAGCCCACTTATTTTGGTTGAAATTGCTAAATTGTCAGCCAGAAAAACAGAAAATACTTTGAGTCACAATGTTTTGATCATGAACTCCAACACAGTAACGTAACTACAGAATCCCAGAATGGTTTGGGTTGGAAGGACCTTAAATCTCATCTCATTCCAAACCACTGCCATGGGCAGGGACACCTTCCCCTAAATCAGGTTGCTCCAAGCTCCATCCAGCCTGGCCTTGGACACTTTCAAGGATGGCAGTGTTCTAACTCCTTAAAAATAATCTAAAAATCCTGAAAATTGAATCAGACACTTCATTTGACCAAAAATTAAGTCAGGCCAATGAATAAGCAACCAAAAAGGCCACGCTGTCCAGTACTTGGTGGCCAAACACTCCCATCAAGAAGATTCCCTTTTCATCAGAACTGACATTTTGTCAGGATAAAGTCTGATATATATATATAGATATAGATATATAGATATATACTCATATAATGTCAAGTCTGATTCAGCAAGAGGGCAAAAAACAAATAAAAAAATTACAACATTTATGATTTACTTTTACTATATCCCAGTCACAGCATCAGAAGCAAAGGAGGGGGAACACTTACTGAGACCACACACAGTAGTAATGTAGTGTGTGGAAAGTGCAACGAAGGAGGAGTAAAAAGGCTCATATTGTTTGTCGTGGTGCAGGATTTCAGATTCACTGCAAGGGGAGAACAGGAGAGATGTGTTAATTGGATCCAGCACAGCAGCAGCACCACCCAGCACCCAAATATATCCATTAACAGAGGGAAGGCAGCTCTGAGAACACAATCCTCTCCACAAGCAGCAGCCAGATCACGGCACCAGCACCACTATCCACGTAGGAAATTTAAGGAAATAATTCCAATATTGTAAATGTTTCTCCTTTATAGCATCAACAGGTCAGACTCTCTCCCAGCTGAGGCCCATTAACCTTTAAGCCATTCTAAACTGAGCTGCCCAGAGTGTTTGGACTGTGTGTTCTGCTCACGCTGGCAGGATTTGCCAGGCCTGGAGCACAGGAATTCCCTTTCTGTCACGGCACAGAGGACACTGAGTTTGTGCAATTCTGCAAATCAGAGGGATCAAACCAAATTGCATAATCACAACAGCACAGCATCTGCCACGAGCTGGGCAGAGAAAGGTTTGGGCAGGTAAGTCAAGTCTGAGGTTTCTGTGAGACCCACCAGCCATGCAGATCAGTTATTTGTGAGAGTGACACTGTGCAGGTCAAAGGCTGCTGCAGGGGTGCCCAACACACCCCATCTGCACAGAAACAACACAAACAGCTCTGCCTCCACACCTACTTCTGCCCCTAACTCTTCCTGTGACAAAACTAGGGGATGTGGAGATCTGCCTATGAATTACTTTCTTTCCCATTTCCAATCAGTGATGTGAACCAGAAAGCTGGAAGAACTCAGGCTTCCTTTGCCTCCCAGAACACAAACAGCCTTCTCCTGCTCTAGGACAGAGGTTATTCCTGCAGGGCTGTGGGGAGCAGAGGGCAGCAGCACATCCCACAGGCTGCACCCAGCTCTAATCACGATTCAAGCTTTGGCAATGACCGGTGCTGCTTCAGAGCACCAAATGAACCCACACATCCCCTTCACCCAGGGACACACAGCAGTGCAGCTTTGGCAGGGTGGGAGGAGAAGGGAACACCATTCCCTGCTGACCTGAACAAAGCCAAGTTTATGCCCAGTCACCTTCCTTTTTTCTACTCTAAGTGATGGTTTCCAGCCATAACAGCAGATGCAGCTGAAACAGAAGAAACTCTGGAATGGAATCATTTCTCCAGAAAAATGAACAGAAACACTCATGAGCTTTGCAGTTTGATTTCCTAGATTTCCTATTTAGTCTAAGAAGCTGAAATAGAAAAGCACAGAGGCTTCACTTGAAGATATTTAGGAGGACAACATGACTGAGCTTCACCTGAGCATCTCCTGCCAGAACTGCTCTGCTGGGCAATGAACATGCAGAAAAGTCTGTGCTCTCTCAGACAGGAATTTTGCTCACCTCCCTCTCAGGCCAAACCCCAACCCAGCAGCAGAGATGTGTGTGATGTATTTTAAGAGAACTAATTAGAGCAATGTGGCAATACCAGCCTCCAGGAGAGGCTGGCAGCTCCTCACTGACTGCACAGGCCAAGCTGTGCCACACACAGTGCCCACGGGGTGCAGGAACACAGAGGAGCAGAACCCAGCACTGCACTGGGCAGGGACAGGGGAGAGCTTTAGTGACACAAGCTGTGGATGTTATGGCAGTGCAAAGTGGAAGGCAGCTGTCAAGTAACCATCAATCCTTACAAATAAATCCATCTGGGATGTGCCAGTGTGTTATTCTGCACATACAGGGAGACTTGTTAAGAGCTTTCAGCTATTCCATTGTGGTTTATGGTTTAAAGCACTTGTGCTTCTCAGGGCAGCTCATTTCTCAGGCTGGGCAAGAAGCCTCCTCTAGAGATCAATATAATGCCTGCACCAAATCCCAGCTCCTCTCTCAGCTCCACTCCCAAATCCCAAACAGCCCCCAAACAGCCCCTTTCTGTGAGGCTGAGGGCACAGAGCAGCCTCTCTCTGAGAAGGCACCACACAATTCTACCCCAAGGAAAACCCTTCCCCAAACCCAGCCTCATGTGACTGTCCCAAACTCCACATTCCACTTCAGCTGCACCTTTCCAAGTCATCATCTCCAGCATTTATGCCTGCCAATTAAGAGGCCAAATTCCATTAGTTCCTGAATGTACCTATAAGAGGGTGTCACATGAAAGGGGGGGATCATCCCAATCATCCCACATAGAGCAATACCAGTAACCTGATGAAGCTTACATTTAAAAATGAAATAGAAGAGTTCTTAAACTCATTCATTTTGAAAAGAGTAAGAGCAGTGATTCCACTGTCACCACACCAAGTTTATTTAAGGGGAAATCCAGTCCCTTTGAGGTCGGCTGACACCATCAAGAACTTAACAATCACCTTCCAAAAATGATCTGAACAGATAAAATATTTCAGATGAGAAATCCAAAGATAGATTCTTGTTCAGCAGAGAAAAGCACAGCTCTAAACAACAACGAGCTGTATTTATTTATACCTTTGAGATTTGCCAATTACATCAAGGCAGGAAATAAAAAGTATCACCCTGTAAGAGCCCAAACCCTGCTGGATCAGCAGACACAACTCCAGCCTCAGGCAGTGCTGCCTAAAGGCAACAAACTGTTGGCTCAAGTGGCAAATGGAACCATCACTCCCAGCAAAGGAGGAAACAGCCCACTCCCAAAACTCAAGTAGGTCCACTCCAGCGTCTCCAGGATATTGTGATGAAACACTTCACTTTGGGCACACAGACAGTGGAAATCTGCACAGAAAAGTGACCCTGGAATGGTCCTTGGGACAAAGATTGGCCAAAACACTGCTCCAATCCCATCAGCACGGTCTGGGTGAACACTGCCCTGTGTGACAGGCACTGAACTCTTTGCACTGAACTCTCTGAATCTGGAGCATCCACTGCACACTCAGTCAATCTTTACAGAGCAAAACACCAGGAGGCTTTAATTTATCATCTTCCTTCGTGCAGCGTTTATTTTATGTTTCCCAACCCCTCACTGTGGCCAGGGTTATCCCTCTGTACCTGACCGGAACGTTGTGGCATTCACACCTCCCATTTTAGCTCGTAAAATAAGCTCTATAAGTTGAATTAAACAGCTGCAGTGGGCACTCAGCTCTGAGCCCAACGCTCCTGGTTAAGGAAAGGCAGATGTGATTTGGTTCTGCTTTATTCCTCCTTAAAATACGAGCAGTATTACAGTGGCAGAGAGTCAGAGGGCAGTCGGTGCTAGCACCCCATTCCCCTCAGGCCCCAGGTGATCCAACAGCTCCCCCGGCACGGCTGGACGGGCCGTGACACGCCCAGACAGGGACAGAGCCCCGGGGCCGGTCCCGAGGGCTCCGGGCGGGCACCCCCAGCCCGTTACGGGGCCCGCGGGCACGGCCGGGAGCTGCGGGCGGCGGGAGGAGCCGGGAGCGGCGCTCGGGGCCCGTCTGGGGCAGCCACAGATGCAGCCCCGCCGCTGCCCCGCCGGCCCTGGCACCGCTCGGCGGGCACGGGCACCGGGAGCAGCACCCGCCTCACCGCACCCCCCGCGCCGCCCCCCAGGGTAAGGCGGCCCGCGCGCGGCCCTCACCTCTCGATGACGGAGGCGAGCAGCTGCGGCAGCTCCCTCATGTCGAAGGCGGAGTACGATGCCGACAGCAGCGGCCGCACCGCCACGTCCCAGCCGGGCCCGCCCGCCGCCATCTTGGGCTGCGCCGGCTCGGGCGGCGCCCCCTGCCGGCGGGGCGCGACCGCCCAACGTCGCGCCGCCCCATTGGCCCGCGGCGCGGGCGCGTGCGCACTGCGTGAGTCAGCAAGTTTGGCGCGCGGCGCGTGCGCCCTGGGCGCGAGGGGCGGGGGGAGCGGGGGGCGCATGCGCGGGGAGCGCCTCACGGCCCCTCCCCCGCTCCCTCAGACACCAAAAACCACCCACACAACCCCAAAGCACCAAAACGGCCGAAACCCGCCCAATGGCAAAAAAAAAAAACAACACAAGAGCCAAAGCCGTTCAAACAACCCCAAAACCCACACTTAAATGGCCAAAAAAAACAACAGCCCAAACCCGCTCACATAGCCCCCAAAAAACACTTACAGAGAAAAAAAACCCCTCGGTTAAATAGCAAAACCCACATTTAACTAGCTCCAAACCCACTAAAAAAGACAAAACCCCCACTTAAATAGCCCCCCAAAACTCATAAGTAGCCCCCAAGAAACCACTTAAATAGCAAAAAGACCCCACTTAAATACCATAAAACCCAGTTAAACAGACCCAAAGCCCACTAAAACAGCCTCCCCAAAACCACCTAAATAGTTCCCCAACCCATTTAAGTAGCCCAAAACCCCCCACTTCAATAGCCCCAAACCCAGTTCAGTATCCCCAAACAGCATCCCCAGCCAAGGGCAGCTCCTGGAGTTCACAGCCCCTGCATTTCCACAGCCCCTGCATTTCCACAACCCCTGCATTTGCTGAGGTTCTGCAGCTGCCCAGGGGCCGGCTGGGACACAGCTCTGCCAACCTTGATCATAGGAAGCTAAATCCACGGAGCTGAGCCGTGATCAGAGGCAAACACTGTGAGGTTCCTCCCCCTGAACCTCAACACCTTCATCTGATGTTGCACAGAAACCCAGGAATATTTAAAACAAATGGGAAGGAGCTGCTGTCACCATCACAATAAATAAAGAACATGGAGAGACTTCACATTCCAGTTCCTCCCACAGCTCTGCAGTGGCACCAGCGAGGCCGCTTCCCACTGACATCCACCCAGTTTCTGAACACTTTATTTAAATAACCCAAGGTGTCCTCCTTGCACCAGGAGCTCACACATGTCCACTCCAGCCCTCCAAGCACAGCTGCCAACACCTCCCACCCCCTCCACCGCCAGATGTGGGCACAGCTGGTACTGACGCAGAGCCAGGGAGGGAGAGGACACACATCCTTGGTGTTCTCTTCCCCACCATCAGGCAGACAATGGGATTTTAGGGCTTCATGGGAGGTTCAGGGTGTTCCTTTTCAGTCACAACAGATGATGTCTCTTCCATTTCTCCTCAGGACACAGGTGGGCTGTGTTTGTTCCACCAGCAGCTTTTCCTCACAGATATCTTCCAGCAAGATGGAATTTTGATGTTTGCACCCACGTCTGAGCTGGGATCCCAGCAGAGCCCAGCAGGGGCTCCCCAGGCAGCCCCAGCCCAGCTGCCTAATCCAGGCCCACCTTCCCTCAGCGCCAGGCCCGGTTGAGCAGCTTCACCTGGGCCAGTCTCTTGGTGATCATGGTGGCAAAGACCAGCCCAAAGAGGACACTGCTAATCAGCACGTAGTCATAGTCATCCTTCAGGACGTCAAACTGCTTCGAGGGGTACACTCGGGTTTGGAAGATGTCCAGGCCATAGACAACCACCTGCAGGGGGGACAGCAGGAGTTCGTGATGCAGCTTTGAGCATAAAAAGTCAAAAATTATTCACTAGGGGTTATAGTTCTAAATAGTCCCCCAAAACCCACTTAAATAACAAACCTCCCCACCTAAATAGCCAAAAAACCCTGCGAAAATAGCCCCCAAAAATACTCAAGCAGTAAAAAGCCCCCACTTAAATAGCCCCCCAAACAGTTCAGTAGCCCCCAAAACACTTCAATAACCCCAAACCCCCACGTCAGTAGCCCCCAGAAAACCACTTAAATAGCAAAAATCCCGAGTTACACAGTCCCCCCCAAAAAGCACTTATACAGCAAAAAGACTCACTTAAGTCACCCCAAAAAATTGTGTTCCCAACTAAAAGAAGGAATGTTTAAGCTGTGAGCAGCCACATTATTGGAATTACTGAGCTCCGAGCCACAGGCTGTGGTATCCTGCCTGTGGATCAGGATTGCCTCCCAAATTCCACGGATCCCACTGGGTCTGCCCCCTGCACTCACCAGGCAGGTGGACTCGAGGCCAGAGGGGGCTGTGTAAATCCCCCTCATCCGGGAGATGGTCTGGTTGTAGTTGATGAACCTCTCAGCGTGGATCTGCACGTCAGGGGAGTATGGGATCAGGTTCTCCTCCCTGAAAGGCAGGTAAAGCCCAATGGCATTCCAGTCAAACAGCACCCTGTCGTCAGTTTCCTACTCTGATTATCTCAAGCTGATCTGAAACAGCGAATCTGGAAGCTTTTCCCTGTGGAGATTCATTTCTGCAGCAGGATGAAAATCAAACCTCTCAGCTGGGTCAGGCTAAACTGCAGCTGCCTCCTTCCAGGCTTCTGAAGTTTTAAAAGTAAGTGCAATTCTAAAAAATCCAGTTACTCTGACTGCTCTTTCCTAAGAGTGTAGCCAACAGACTGATTTACTAATGACTGACCAGCTGCATCACAGACATGTCCCATCATCACAGACTGGGAACAGAACCACAGAATCATTTCATTTGGAAAAGACACCTAAAACGATTGACTTGAAAAAACCTCCATTCATTCCATGCAAAAACTGCCCTGACTCCATCCAGGACAGGTTCTTCCACTTTCCACTCCTGTTTTTCAAAATCCATCCCTCCTCACAGCTGCCCAGCAAGAAGGGCTCATCCCACCTTCCCTACCTGCTCTGCTCCGTTGGGATCTCTGGGCGCCGGGGATCCAGGAGAGCCTTTGGAAGGGACAGGATGGCCCCAGAGGGAAGCCCAACTGTGCATTAAAAGAAAAGCATCTTAAAAATCACAGAATCACAGAACTGTTGGTGTTGGAAGGGACCTCTGGAGATCCCCCAGTCCAACCCCACCGCTTAGGCAGGGTCACCTGGAGCAGGTGACACAGGAATTCCAGGTGGGTTTGGAATGTTCCAGAGGGGGACGCTCCACACCCTCCCCTGGCAGCTGTTCCACTGCTCTGCCACCCTCAGTGTAAAGTTCTTCCTCGTGTTGAGATGAAATTTCAGTGTTTTAGTGAAGTTTTAGAGTGGCCATCACTCCTCATGCTGTCACTGGGCACCACTGGAAAGAGTCTGGTACCATCCTCTGACACCCCGTGGCCATCTCTGCCATTTCCCTTGGGTGCTTATCCTTGCACCTGCAGGAGTCCAGGACAACCCACAGGTCTGACTCCCTGGCAGCAAACTGCATTCTGCTTGGATGTCAGTGCTACCTGAAACCCCCTGGGCACAGAGCAGGCACTTACTGAGCAAGTGGCGACTGGTGATGCCCCGCTCGGTGATCGTGGCCTCCATGGCACTGATGGCAGAGGGGAAGATGTAGGATTGCTGGAGAACCTGGGGCAGGATGGGGCGGTCCAAGGAGCTGAAGGCTGTGGCGTTGTACTGCTCTGTCCCCTCGTAGAGCTCCAGCACAGTGAACTCGTTCCTGCGGGCCTTGGTGTTCCAGTACTGGTACTGCAATGGGGAGATGTTCAGGAACGTGAGGCGAGTAATTGATAATACAGAAGGAGCAGATCACAAAGAATGGAGAAGGCTTTTTGACCACATGGGTTCAGGAACTGCCCCAACCTCCCAAATGTAAGGAACTGGACAAGACTAAACTCTTACCACCACCCAGTTCTCTGAGTGAACCATGTGGACGGGTCCCTTGGCTTTCTTCTGCACCGAGGAGTGGATGATCCTGCCCGTGACCCCGTCAATCAGGTAGATCCCGATGAACGTGCGCTCGTGGTGCGTGTCCGTGCTCTCCGTCACCACAGCGAGCAGGTTTGGGTTCAGGGACTACAGAAAAACAAAAAACAGCAGAGATCCAGTCTCACTTCAGTGCCACAGACACTCTGTTCCTGCATTTCATCTGGCACTGAGCACGTTTGGGTTCAGGGACTAGAAGGAAAGAAAACAGACCCCTTTTTAGTGCCACAAGCTCCTCATTTCTGCATTTCATCTGGCACTGAGCTTATCATAAGCGAATTATCTTATTAGCCAAAGCCACCTGAACAAATCAAGCAGTTATTTCTCCAATATCAGACGCCTGGCTGACTTAATTGCTGCGTGAAAATGTGCTAGAGCAGAAATCTCCACCAAAATTTGCATCTTCTGCAGAGGGTTATGGGAAAAACTGGCACCACAGGGCAGCTAATCTTAAAGCAGCACCCAGGGATGGTACTGAGATGTTCCCACGGGATAATGCATCCACAAAAAGTCAAGCCAAAGCTGGACCAGCACCTTGTAGAGGACGCTGCGGTCGCCCATCACGCGGCCCTGGGAGTGCACGTGCTCGTTGGACCTCTTGCCTTTGACAGCCACAATCCTCTGCACCTCCGGGGGGATCACCACCTCCCAGCTCTCCTCTGTGCTCAGGTCCTGCAAGGAAAAAGCAGGTAGGAGGTTTGATCTTGCCCCCAAAAAAACACCATCTCCACCAATAAGATGCAGCTTTCTCTGCTTTTTGCACTTCAGAAGTCTCTTCGGCACATTCTGAGGCTGAACGTTCCTGGTCTAAGCAAAACTCCACTAATCAGACAAAGAAATCTGTCGGTATCCAGGAGAGTGGCATCACTTGGACTGTGATGAGTCTTCCCTACCTTTTTCAGCCTGAATCCAGAGAGTTTTCCCTGCTCAGCATCAACGAGATAAAAATAGATAGAATGGGCTATTTCCTCTAACTGGCGAAGGACGTTTTTAGTGGCTGGGAACGCTGTAACCTGGAAAAGAAGGATGGAAACACAGGTTAAAAACCAGCTGACACAGGAAGAAACAAACAAACAAAAAACCCCAACAACAACAAAAAAATGAACCAGAGAGATTATTTCAAACATGTTTATCAGGATAAGGTCTGTCTTAACAGTTTTGTGTGAAATGTAACCCAATGGCATTTTTTCTCTTCTTGCTCCAAAAGGGAGGGGAATAATTAACAAGAATGTGAGGAAAACTGCCTCCAGGCAAAGCCATTTACCTTGTACTCGTCATCAATCAGAAGCAGGACTTTGGCATAGTCTTGATCCATAATTGGCAGAAGCAGAGTCTGGAGAATTGGACGTTTCAGAACAGGGGGAGCTACTTGGCTTCTCTTCCCAAAGATGGGGTTAAAGACATACAGGAAGCTCATTTTGGTTTCCTAAAAGACAAACAAAAGGCAAAACTTTTTCTAAGAGGGGAAAAAAGAGGTGTTTTTCTAACTGTTGCTTGCTGGTGTTGGACTATTCATACCCAGGGTTCAGCTATTCCACTCTGAAAATATTCTGTTTGGACACAAATATTCTCTATCCCACATCTGTCTTATAAAAACTATGATTGTTTTAAAGTTTTTTAGGCTTGTATGTCTTCTTCCCTACAGGTCTCTCTCTCCTCCCATACCCACACCAGTGATAACCAGATTATACCCAAAAATATGTTTTTTCCTGCCCTTTCCAAAGACACATTTCCACACTGAGCCAGCAGTGGAGGGCCAGGGAAAGGGCCTCACCTTGTCCTTTACAAGCAGAGTGCACTGGGGAGGGTGTGGGAAATGGGCCGTTGTCCTTTGCACCATCAGCTTGAAGGAGGAGCCTGGTCTCACATTCCTGAGGTATTGCTTCCACAGGATGGTGCCAGAACTGCTTTCAATGCCAAAGAGCTGATCAAAGAGATACAGGAAAGCCAAAGTTTAGGAAAACACACCTCTCACATTCAAACACTGCATCCTTCTCTGTCATATCCCAATGAAAGAAGAGTCTTAGTCCTTCTTTAAAGGTATCACAAAACATCCTGTGCATCTTCTCATGACGGTCTGCCCAAACCTGGCTAAAAATAGGACTGGGAATTCAGAGCTGAAACTCTTTCCTACAGTCTAGAAAGAGGTTCCTCCCCTGACTTCCTCACCTTTCCTGAGGCAGTGACCATCACCATCATTTTCTGGAGGTTGAATTCATCCCTGGCCAAATTGTCAATGTTGATCTCATTTTTAATCTGGCTCCGGGGTTTCCTGGCATCATAGAACATCTTCCACAGATGAGCAGTCCAGGCTTGCAGCAGGATGAGCTGGGAGGACAGCCTCTTCAGAAACATGCCCAGCAAACCATCTGCAAATGACACCAACGTGACAACAAGAGGGAAAACACATGTCCCACCCCATGACTGAAATTAGGATGTTGGCCAGTACAAGAAATGCTGCCATGCACAAACTCTTTGCCTCCCACTCTGGAATAACAGTTATAGTTTCCATTTAATGCCAGACTCTGGCATTCACAAACCTTTGCCCACTTCACACTCATTCCAGAATGGGCCCTTCTCAACTGAAAGCAAACCTTCATGCAGAGTATTTTGTATTCCTTCTCACTGTGCCCACCCACCTCCAAGGTGTGTATCCCCCTCTGCACTTAATAAGTAAAATACTTAATTCTGCCCAATCAGGGCTTATATTCAGTTCCTTGAAATAACCACCAGACAACTCTGTTTCAGCCCTGAGGAGAGCAAGCAGAGCAGAGCAGTGGCAGCAGGAAGCACTAGGCAGGAGCAGAGCACACTGCATGCAGGCTGGGTTACCTTGAATGGCTGCATCCAGGACAGCAAGGAAAGACAAAACAAAGCAAAAAAAAAAAAAAAAAAAGGCTATTGGAAACAAATCTTCCAGAAAGAGTCAAAGGAAACATTTAGGAGAGATGGCCAAAATCCCTCCTGCTGCTGCTGACTAGTTTTCAATGTAACAATGTAATATACCCATGTCATCTGCATTTGACGTTGGACTTCAAAATTTTAGACAGAAAAGGGTTTATTTCTGCTCATTTCAATTGCCATCTGTAGAGATCTGAATTCATCTCTCAGCTCAGAGGACACAGAAATAAATACATTTATTCAGGAAGAAAAACAAACTCACAAAGGCCTTTCTGTTAAACTGACCTGCTTTTTTTCCAAATTCCCCCTCCAGCTCAGCCTGTGCCCCTGTCAGAGGTAGATCCACCATCTCCAGGCTTACCACCTCTGCTAGTGACTCCTCTCTACTCCATACAATTTTTCCTGGAAAGAAATAAGCAGAATATTGGAAAAATCAACTTAATATCTGGGAATAGGACTGTATTCCAGTGGACCCTTCAAATGCAAATCCCTTCTTATGAAATGCAAAACAGTGTCTATATATCTAATATAACTAAATTAACTATTTCATAAAAGACACTTGATGCAACTGGAGCCACTTCCAAGAAAACCACAGGATCAGTAAAAGCAATGTAGTGTTTTAAAAGGGAGTCACTTAAGTCTATTTAAAATAAGAGATTCAATTCCTGGATTCCTTTAAAACCTCAGAAAATTTGTGTCACTGGTATGGACTTTTAATCCTTTCTGCACATTAATATTTTTGCCATGAGAATCTTTTTTGCAAAACTTGGAGGAATATCTACACCCAGACTTAGATTCTCATCCTACAAAAAGTTCTGCAATCTGCAGAAACCCCCCAAAACTCAAAGGCTCTGCCTACACGAAGAACATGGCAGAGCTCTTTGCTCAGGTGAGATGTGAAAGTCTCCTGTGTCTTCTATGGCACTCAGAAAAGTTAAATTAATTCTGTCAGTGTCCAAGGAAAGTAATGATAAAATAGAATCCTTAAGGACTTGGAATTTTCTTCTGGCCACTGTTACAGGTGGAGGAAGCTGTTTGTGGAATTACCTGGCTGCTGGAGGAACATGAGCATGTGGTCTTCTGTTTGCACCAAGGCTCGATAGCCCACGGAGTCATCCTTCTTCAGGAAAACTTGGATGTATAGCTGGGAAAAGAATAGCAAGGAAAACAGGTTTATGATCACATCACCCAAGAGAAAAGAGAACTCGGGTGAAGCAAGAGCAACAGTGGGATGGTGTAATCCTCAAAATGCTCTTTCCCATTGCCTGAAGGGTTCTCTCCATCCTGCCAGATCAGGGAAGGGAGGGCACTGCAGGTCTGAGCAACCACAGGACTGAAATAACCCCTCCCTGCTCACCTGCTGTGGTTTGGCACCTCCTTGCTCCAGGCTAAAGGTAATCGTGGTATCCAACAGCCTTTGTCCAGTTTCAACCAGGTAGAGATTTATATTGTAGGTTTGGTTGGAGCACGTTAAGGAATCCTGGAACAGCAGGCAGAAATCAGCAGCTGCACACATACCACACCAAAATCTGCACCAGGGTTCAACATTCAGCAACAACTGTGACTTAAAAGATTTTTAGGTTCTACACAGGAACTGCTGCAAAACAGCAGCTTCCAAAAAGCTGGTAGAACACCTTTGTCATCTGTTCCTAAACACAAAGGAGAAAAAAAAGGACTGACAAGAACTCCCGCTGCTCCTGAGAACAAGAGCACCTCATACCTGCCTCCGGGCTTCCTCCAGAGTGCTTCCAGCAGGAAGGCCATCAACACTTCCAGGTTTCTGAAACGAGGATGAGAAGAGAGGTAACATGGCTGCAGACACCAGTAAGACCATAAAAAATAAGGGTTTTGAGTGCCTGACAAGTCTCAGCTTGACTGTGGAAACAGCCGAGGAACAGTTCTGCTCTATTACATGCTATCTTTTATTAAAATAAAACCTTGCTTAAGTTTGGTATCCCCAAAACCTGAAATCCTCTATGGATCAGTAAATCAAATTCTAAGGTCACATGCCCACCTTACATAATTCTGTGAAACAGAATTCTGTGAAAACAGAATTCATTGAAACAGGACCCCACGTTCCACTGAGCCAGACCCAGCCTGAGCTGGACATAATCAAGCCTTAACTGCATTACCACTGGAGCTCATCAAACCCTCCTCTTCTGCAAGGGACCCCCCATCCCTGAGCCTGTGAAACACTCATGGAACCCACCCCCAGAGCACATCCCTAGAGCTGTGCTGGTTCTAGAGAGCAGGAGTTGTGTTTACCAGCTCACTCCTGCATGTCAGGACAGCAGCCACTGTCTTCTCCCCGGTTGTTGCAAAACTCACCAGAGCTGCCTGGAAAGAAAAAAATAGCAGGAAATCACTAAAAACAAAACCCCAAGAAAATCCCAAAGCCTGTCCAAAACTGCTTGTGAAGTAAATAAAGCCACAGTGGAATTAAAACCAAATAATCTTTCACAGCCAAATTTTGAATTTTATATTCTTTTCCTCGATTTAGAAAAAAATCGTAAGACTGAAAATATTTCTCATGAAGATGGGAACAGTTGATCTGCCACAGGTTTTTGAAACATTATGACCAGAGTTACTGAGATTTTCAAAACCTGCAAGCTAGCCTAAGAATTCTAAAGAATTTCAAGCTGCAGTTGGCCCTCTGGCTGGGGACATTTGTGTGGGGTACCTGCTGGAAGTCCCGGAGGAGGCTGAGCAGCCCGTGGTTGTACTGCAGCAGGGAGAAGTGGCTAGGAGAGAGCTGCAGGAAGAACTGGGTCCGGGAAGCACTGATGACACTGGGCTGAGTGGCCAAGATCCTGGCCTGGAAGTTATCTGCAAACTCCAGCTCCAGGGACTGCAAGGGAGACAAGCACACGAACTTGCTCTTTACTGAACCAACACCTTTCTCCTCCCAGCAGCAGTGCAGCCCCATGGAGAGCTCATCACAGGCTGGGTGAGGCACCAAACCAGCTGGGCAACAAATTACATACAGTACTCCTTCAGCAGTTCTCACCTGCAGGGGGATTTGCTTCATCTCCTGCTCTGTCCCCAGGGAGCAGACGTGGAGCGAGTGCGTGTCCGTGTCCACGCACACCAGCATGGCCTCGCCCACCACTCCACAGGCGCCCTCCAGGCTCTGCAGCCACGGGGCTGCCACTCTCACCTGCACAGACACAGACACCCACATGTCAGCACAGCCAGATCTTCCAGGCACCAACACGGACACAGACAAGAATTCAAGTCACAATTATTTTTCCCCAGGACTGGGAGAAACTCTGTCAGCCTGAGGTTTATGAGATACCCTTGACTAACGGTTGTCACTTCAGTTCAGCTTGGCTTTTAGGGCATTTGGCCAAGAAATCCACCTTCTGGCCTGCAGGCAGTGCCTCAGTGGAAGGAAAATTTCTCTGCACCACAAGCATTGACTCCTCTGCCCAGCCCATGGGTGGGAAGCACATTTGTTAACACAAACCTAGTATTTGGTTCCACAGTTGAGCACTACCTGTTTCGTGATTTCTCCATCCTCTGCACTGAACGTCAAGATGTTCAGGTGGCTCTGGGGAACAATTCCAAGCACGTGGATCAATCCAGTCCCATGGGAATACAGCAGCTGGTACTGAGCACTCTCACTGTGACAGAAGCAGCAGCCATGAAGCATCACCTTCTCACATGGCTGTCTGCAGAGCTTTTCAGAAGCACGAGGCAAGAGCAGCACCCTTCCCTCTGCCAGGAGCTCCCACCACTCCTTAAAACGTGTTCCCACCTTTCTGGCAAGTGTTCCACCCACTTCTGGTGCCCGTTGGACAGGTAGTGCAGAGACAAGGCTGCCTTCTTCAGCACTGCCACGTACTTCACCGTGTCCTGGAGCCCCACCAGAGCAGCTGCCTGGAAACTGAGCACAGCCCACCAACAAGAAATCAGGGAATTCCTACTTTACCCTGTAGGGGCATCTGGAGCACAGAAATGACTGAGGGAGCTGGGGGGGCTCAGCCTGGAGAAAAGGAGGCTCAGAGGGGACCTTCTGGCTCTGCAACTCCCTGACAGGAGGGGGGAGCCGGGGGGGTTCGGGCTCTGCTCCCAGGGAACAGGGACAGGAGGAGAGGGAACGGCCTCAAACTGTGCCAGGGGAGGGGCAGGTGGGACATCAGCAGGAATTTCTCCCTGGAAAGGGTGGTCAGGCCTTGGCAGGGGCTGCCCAGGAAGGTTTGGAGTCCCCAGCCCTGGAGGTGCCCAGGGAAGGCCTGGCTGTGGCACTCAGTGCTCTGGGCTGGGGACAGGGTGGGGATGGGACACAGGGCAGACCGTGGGCTGGGAGGGATTTTCCAGCCTCAATGATCCTGTGCAACGTCAGACATTCATAAAGAATTCACTCAAAACTTATTCTGGAAACTTTACCTCTAACTAATCTTCCTCTACAATGCAAGTCCAGAGAAGGTCCATGACCTCCTTCCTTCCTTCCCAGCCCAGCACTACAGGGAGGAGAAGCCAGTACAGCCAGCAAATCCCACCTGCCAGTGTCCAGGGATGTCTCCCAGTTCAGCCCCCCGATGTTTGTCTCCCAGGAGCGCAGGATCCGCCCTCCGTTGGACACAGTGACGGCATCTACGGGGGAGGAACGCGGGGCTGTGTCCACACGGAGCAACAGAGCCCCGAACTGAGCAGCTCCAGCCCCTGCTCCCACAGCCCCGGAGCAATCCCAGCCCCGGCACGTGCCCCTTACCCTGCCCATGGATCAGCATCGCATCGATCGTTCCTTCCGCGGTACCCTTGTCCACGTGGCGCCACACTGGGGAGACAGAGCCCAGCCAGAACAAGATTTAACCCCCAAACACATCCCTTCCTATTATTTTTAAGCTCGTACAGAGCACAGTCCACCTGCTCTAGGGCACAGCTCTGCCCCCCGGCTGTCCCCTCCCAGCCTGACAAGGCACAGCCGGCAGCGTTCACCCCTCAGCAGTGAAACCCGCACGGTTTGACCGGCCCGTCAGCCCCGAACCGGCCGCACTCACGGATTTCGCCGCTCCGGGAGTTCAGGGCGGCCACCACGTTCTCCTCGGTGGCCACGACGAGCTTCTTCGAGCCCTGCGAGGCCTCCAAGGAGGCGAACTTGAGCTTCCCCACGTACTGCTGCCTCCTGGGGAGGGGAGGGAGCGGCGCTGAGGCGGAACCCGCCACGGGAGGGCTGCGGGGCCTGCCCGCGGGAGGGGACACGCGGCGCGGCGGGACCGCCGGCGCTCACCAGTCGAACTTGCCCACTTGGTCCTCGTAGACGGCGGCGGTCAAAGGCAGGAGAAGCGGCAGGAGAAGCGGCAGGAGGAGCGGCGGGAACGGCCCCTGAAGGAGCAACCCCGGCACGGCCGCCATCGCAGCGGCCCCGGCGCTCGGGGGGCCTCGCAGCGCCCTGGGGCTGCCCCGCGCGCTGCCTGCGCGCTGCCTGCGGGCTCCCATGGCGCCGCCCCCCCTTTCCCCGCGCAGGCAGCGCAAGGGGCAGCCCTGTCCGCTCCCGGCAGCCCGCGCGCCGCCCGGGGGCCTCGGAGCACGGCGCAGCCATGCCCAAGTCCCGGCGGGACCGAAAGGGTGAGAGCGGGGTCAGGCCATCAGCGCTTCTCCCTGCCCTGCCCGGCCCTCAGCGCTTCTCCCGGCCATCAGCCCTTGTCCCGGCCCGGCCCTCAGCGCTTTTCCCTTCCCTCAGCGCTTCTCCGGTCCCTGCCCGGCTCTTAGCCCTTCCCCGTGCCCTCAGCCCTTCTCCCTTCCCTTCTCCCTTCCCCCTACCCGGCCCTCAGCGCTTCCCCCTGCCCTGCCTGGCCCTCAGCCCTTCTCCCTTCCCTTCTCCCCTTCCCGTGCTCGTGTCCCTGCCATCCCACCCTAACGCATCCTCTGCTCCCCGCAGTCTCCCTGACGCGGACGCCCCGGAAGGGGCTGGAGGCCAAGCAGGCGCTGATCACCGAGGTGAGCGGGACCCTGTCCCTGTCCCCGTCCCTGTCCCCGTCCCCTCCTTCCCAGGCCCTGTCCCGGTAACGCCTCCCCCGCAGCTCCGTCGATGTGTGGACACCTACAAGTACATCTTCGTGTTCTCCGTGGCCAACATGAGGAACAACAAGCTCAAGGATGTTCGGAACGCCTGGAAGCACAGCAGGTTGGGGTGGCGGAGGGGCTGGAAAGGGGGAATTCCCAAGAGGGGTGAGCTCCGGGGCTGACATCCCCCTCCTCCCGCTCCAGGATCTTCTTCGGCAAGAACAAGGTGATGATGGTGGCGCTGGGGCGGGGGCCGAGCAGCGAGTACAAGGAGAATCTGCACAAGGTGGGCACTGGGGTTTCCTGGGGATCCTGAAACTGCACCTGCCTTCCCCCCCACAATGGAGTAACATCCCGGGACACCAGAGCTCCTTGGGCCACCCTTCTGGGGGTGTTTGAATCGAATCTGTGTCCTGACACAAAGGGCCTGTTGTTACCAGAGCTTTCTGTACAGGACTGTAGGTTGGTCCCTGGTGCTGCCTGATCCCTGTGGATGCTCCTTCTCTTCCAGGTCAGCAAACACCTGAGAGGGGAGGTCGGGCTCCTCTTCACCAACCGCACCAGGGAGGAGGTGGATGAGTAAGTAGAGCCTGGCACAGCCTTGTTACCGTGCAAGCACTGTAACCACTGCCCTCCCTGATGCTCCCTCAAAGCAGGGGTGGTCTCATGGGCTTTTCCACCCATTTTCTCAGCCATCCCTGTGACAACAGGGAATCACGGAAAGGTTTGGGTTGGAAGGGAGCTTAGGTCTCATCCAGTCCCAACCCCATCCATGGGCAGGGACACCTTCCACTGTCCCAGGCTGCTCCAAGCCCCGCCCAACCTGGCCTTGGACTCCTCCAGGGAAGGGGCAGCCACAGCTCCTCTGGGCACCACGGGAACCTGTGTTGGGCTGTTGGCAGAGCAGCTGCAGCTCTCGTCCCCTGCCCCAGGTGGTTCTCCAAGTTCCGAGAGCTGGACTTTGCCCGCGCTGGGAACAAGGCGCCGTACGGGGTGAGCCTGGACACGGGGCCCCTGGAGCAGTTCCCACACTCCATGGAGCCGCAGCTCCGGCAGCTGGGATTGCCCACGGCGCTGAAGAAAGGTACTGGGGCAGCTGGGGAGGACAGCCCCTGTCTGTCTGAGCAGGGGAGATCTCAGGAGAACGTTGAATAGGAGAATTTAGATCTGGAAAAATCCCATGGGCGTTCTCCTTGTTGGGACGAGGCTAGAACTCCTTATGTCCTTCTTGTGCTGTTCTTCCCAAACTCACGTCAAAGGATGAGTCAAACAACAGGGTTTTTCCAAAGCACTGTCCCTTTCCAGTGGGAACAGCTGGGACTGACCCATTCATAAACCAGATGTGGGGTTTACTGAGCTGATCTCAGCCAGCTCCTTGAGGCGCACTAACATTGCATGGAAAGCTCCAAAGGGTGGTGTGGGAGGGAGTCTTGGCTCTGCACCCCACATTTCAGGGGGTCACCCAGTACCTGGGAGCCTGCTGAAGGGGGGTTGTTCCTGCAGGGGTGGTGACACTGCTCTCGGATTACGACGTCTGCAAGGAGGGGGATGTTCTCACCCCGGAACAGGCCCGTGTCCTGGTGAGTAACACAACAGCCCTGTTTCCTGATACAAAACAATTAATTAATGCAACCCCTGAAACTCAGCAGCAATTATTTTGGCTCCTGCTCTGCAGCACTTCCCACCTGGAAGTGGTCTGGACTGTTTTGCTAAACTGGACACAGAGACAGTAAAGCAGGAAACATTTGTGTCCTTTCCTAGAAACTCTTCGGTTATGAGATGGCAGAGTTTAAAGTCACCATCAAATTCGTGTGGAATTCTGAGACAGGAGACTTCCAGAAGCTTGTGGGAGACACAGCAGAGGAAGAGGAGGATAATGATGATGACAGCAATGAGGACTAGCAGCGTGGACACGAGGCAATTTTACTCTATTTTAGAGACAAAGAGGATGTTTCTCTGGCCTGTTTGCAGCTGGACAAGGATGATCAGCTCAAATGTGCTCTTTGTAAAAAATGATCTAACTGCTTTTTTTATATATATATATAAATCTGTATACAAAACTTCGGACGGTTGTTGTTGCTGCCTGTTACTGCTTGTGTATCCCAGGATCTGAGGAAATTCCAATTCAGATGTGAAAACTGGGCAGAAGGGGTTTAAATTTATTGCAACTTCGATGTAGCAGAGTGGGGAAAATGCTGAGGGTTTGTTATTCTTACACAGAAGAAGATAATTTCTCTGATCCCTGGAATTTTGCCCTATTCCTGGAAGAGTACAGGACCAGGCTGGATGGAGCTCTGAGCAACCTGGGCTAGTGGGAGGTGTCCCTGCTCATGACAGGGGCTGTAATGAGATGAGCTTTAAGGTCCCTTCCAACCTAAACCAGTCTGGGATTCTATGATTCCAAGTCCCCACGTGCTGCCAGCCAGGTTACAGGTACCGGTCAGAGATGGGAGCTGCGTTAGAAAGAAGTTTTATTCTTGTACATAATTATTTAAGATTTCACATTAAAGCAGAACGGGGGCTTTCACCCCATTGCTGTGTTCACTTTCTTGATTAACTGCAGCTTTAATTATAGTGCTGTGGGGACCTGGAGGGCTGGGAGGGAAGAAGGACTAAGGCACAGCCCAGCACAACAGCAGTTGTGGATCCTGCAAAGCTTCATTAATTCAGGAGAAATCCCAACCCATTGGCTTGTGGATCCAAGGGCAGGGTGGGCAGTACCTTGCCAGTGCTTCCAGAGCCCTGTGCTCTGCTCTCTGCCCCCAGGTGACCAGCGTTCCATCCCTGCTCCAATCCCTAACGGAAGTAGTTGGGGCAGTCGTGGGCACTCATGTTCCAGGCTGCATCAAACGCCTCCACCACGGCGGGGAGCAGGGGACCCTCCTCGCTGGAGTTGAGGTTCTGCTCTAGCTGGTCCATGCTGGACATCCCGATGATCACTGCGTCTCCAAGAGAACCCTGGGAGGAGATAGGAGGTGCTGCTGATCCCAAAAGAAACCTGGTTCATCTCTCAAGGATTGACACAACTGACACCACCAAGTTCTGGTCAGAAGGCCAGGACATCTCCAAGTCGTGCCAACTCCTCAAAAACTGCCAAGTCCTACTTAATGATGGGCTACAGGAACACTGGGGGAGATGGGGAATATAGCCATTAGTTTTCTAGTCCAAGAAAGACCAAGTGCTCTCCTTGCAGGGAGGCTGAGTGGGTAGGAAGCCAAGAACCCATTAATTAGCACTTAAAATCTACCATTCTTCCAATCCTAAGCACAGAGAATACCACAGGGGACACAGAGCTGACTCGCTCGAGCAGTCTGGCAGAGTCCACACAGCAGTACTCACTTTGGAATGCCACAACCCCGTGGGATGTGCAGATTAAAGGGGTAAATCACACTGAAATGTCCCTGACTGTGTGCACAGCCCTGGCAGCACCGCCCAGGCTGTCGGTTCTGGTCAGGCTGAGCTCTCACCTGCAGTTTGGAGTGGTGGTAGAGCCAGCGCAGTGCAGCCGAGGCCAGGCTGGGGGGGCTGGAGCCATAAGCCTCCTTCAGAGCCTTTTCTACCAGGGCAATTCCCTCAAAATTGTGTTTTTTCCAGTACCTGCATAAAAAGAAATCACCCTTACTGCCCTGCAGACCTCTAGTGAGTGGTACATCTATATTCCAACCACAAGAAAGCTTTGTACAACTCTTTAGAGCCTCTGAGGACTTCTGCAATCACCCCTTCAAGTTGTGGGGCAGCTGAGCCTAAAAACCACCCTGCAAAGGTCAGTCACATGCCATGGCCCCAACCAAGTGTGCTGATGCAATCCCTGCACAAGCTTTGGTCAATTCTGCTTCCTCTCAACTCATGAGTAGTGTTTTTTAATGCAGCCTTCCTTGTCTGTCAGCTCAAAAAATACCTGTCCCTGTAGGCCTGAGCCCAGTCGTTCCCAAAAAATCTCCCAGGAGGCTGGTGCGTGTCTTTGTCCTCGTACTTGTACTTGCCGGTCAGGAGCCCTCCTGCAAAGGGCAACAGCAGGTTCAGGGCTGGGCTGCTCTGCACAGCCCCCATTTCCCAGAGTTTTGTCCCCCTCTGTACCTGCCAGGGGGTTGTAGGCGTAGAACCGCAGCCCAAAATGCCTCAGGCAGGGGAAGAGCTCGGCCTCCACCTGGCGTGTGGTCGCGTTGTACATGCCCTGCACCAAGGGGGACACAGCTTCAAACACCAGCTCAGGGCACAGCAGCAGCCTCCTCCCACACCTCCCTGACAGGACTTATCCAGGAGAGAGGCTTCAGGTTACACAAGGTGATGATTTGCTTAGGAACAGACTCCCTGAAGGATTGCAAAGAATGCAAAAATTGAAGTTTCCCAGAGGTGGAGTCAATGACTCCAGCAACAACTCCTTTGGAATTCACACTCAGGAGTTCCTGAGCAGTGACCTCACTCAGCTTCCTGATCATGTGTGTCCTGAAAGGACATGGAAAGGCTGGTCAGGCACTGGAAGGGGCTGCTCAGGGAGGTGGTGGCATCCAAGGAAGGACTGGACGTGGCACTCAGTGCTCTGGGCTGGGGGATAAGCTGGGGATCAGGCACAGGGTGAACTCAATGACCTTGAGGGTCCTGTCCAACCTCAGTGGAATTCCCAGACTAACTGCAGCAGATTCCTTCTCTGTTTATATCTGGCACACTAGGGGTTGGTCCAAGATTTGGGAACCCCCAAATCCAAGGTATTTCCCCACAGCAATACCACCTCTCACCTGGTACACAGTTGGCATCACCCAGTTGTTGTACTTGCAGATGGTGCAGATTTCTGCCACCTCCCATGCTGCGTAGTTTGACAGACCAAGTTCTTTAAACTTTCCCTGCAGAGAAATAAAAGAGAATTCAGTTCCAGTGTTTAAAAGTTCATTTGGACCCACACAGTGCAAGATGCATACAGTGAAAAGGAGTCACCAAATTTTAATCCAGAGTGCTCATTGCTGTCCACCTTTTCCAAGAGACTATAAAGGCCTGACAAAAATATTTCTCATTTTCTGTTCCTTTGGAATTCACACCCTCTAATTTAAATGCCATAGTTAGATTACTGCAATTCAGAAATTCTTCACCCATTACCAGCAGTAATTCTAACCCAGCCAGTTAACACGGCTAAAAGCAAAGTTCAGATGTTCTAAGGCTTCCAAGAGCTTTAGGGAACAAAGTGCACCACGTTAGCACCCAGTGGAGCAGCAGCTGCTCTGCTCTGGGCTCTGTACAAACCCAGAGCTGCAGTGGGCACAACAAGCAGCCCTGGTTTAAAACAAAGGGGTGGGAAGGAGGGAATCAAGGATTGTCCAGGCTTAGACTTTACTTCTCTGTGCAGCTCGTTGCAGGCGCGCAGCGTCTCCTCCACGGGAGTCCCGTGGTCGGGAGCGTGGAGGTAGAAGAGCTCCACACTTGTCCTCTTCAGCCTCTCCAGGGATGTGTCCAGCTGGGAACGCACACTCTCCGGCTTCAGCGTCTTCCCATCCCAAGGGTTGGCCTTGGTGGCCACTTCCACTGGCAGAGAAAGAAGGAATGAGCAAGGAATTTCTACCTTTAGGAGGAAAACAGGGATAATGGGCATAACCAAGATTTTGAGGTGTTTCAGGGAAGGTCCCTCTCCTCGGGAACCACATCGGCTTGGCAGGGGAGACTCTTCCCCAGAGCACTGGGGGACTGCCCTGGAGAGGGAAGGGCTTCTCAAGGTCTGGGGGTCAGCACTAAGAGGGGAATCTCTTCCCCTCAGACCTGGCATCAGCCTGGCAGGGGGAATCCTCCTCAGGGAATAAGTCCCGAGGCAAGTTCCTTTTGCTTAGGGAGTCATTCGCCTGACGGAAGACGCTCCTCCTTAGGGAACAGGCCCAGGGCAGTCCTTCCTCCTCGGGGACAGTCTCAGCCTGACATGGAAGACCCCCCTCCTCAAGCACGAGTCCCAAGTCCCTTCTCCTCAAAGGAGGTGTCAGCTTAACAGGGAGGACCCTTCTCCTCAGGGAAGACCCCTCTCCTCAGGAAAGACCGCTGTCCTCAGGTACCGAGCCCCGAGGGAGCCCGTTCCCCTCAGGGCAACCCCTACCGGGCTCGGTGCCTCCCGCCAGCAGCGCGCCCAGGATGCGCTCGGACTCCCCGCCCGCGTACATGAAGGCGGTGTCGAGGAGGCGGTAGCGGCGGCGCAGGAAGGCGCGGAGCAGCTCGGCGCTCGCCTCGGGCCCTGCCCGCCGGCCCATCTCCATCGTGCCCAGGATCACCCCGGGCCGCGCTCCCCCCGCCGCCATGGCCGCCATGGCCGCCATCCCCCTCACGGCCCGCACCGCCATTGCGCGTGCGCGGGCACGGCCGCGGCCCCGCCCCCAGGGCGGGCGGACCCGCCGGTTTGGCCAAAAAAACAGCGAGTTTGGGCAAAAAACACCGGGATTGTCCGAAACCAGGCTGGGGACAGCGGGGCTGGGGGAAAGCAGCACGTCTGTGGAAAAAAACACGGCACGGGTTTCATGGGAAAGCTGCGGATCTCGGGGGGAAAGATTCCGGCGAGTTCCCGGCAGGGCCGGGCGGGAGCGGCCGAGGGAGCCGGCGGTCCCTGAGGGGGAGCGGGGGCACAGACAGCCCTCCTGGCTACAAAGAGAGGCGTTTCTGAGGGAAAATAAAGTCAAGTGGAGGTGAGTGCCGGTGCTGCGGGGACACATCGGGCTGGACTTCGGCTGCCTCTCTTGTATTGCTTTTTTTGACTTCTTCTTTTTCCCCCCCGTTCTTCTTTCTCCTTTTTCCCCTTCTTCTTTCTCCTCCCCCCCCCTTTTTTTCCTTCATCTTTTTTTCTTGTTTCTTTTTTCTTATTTTTCTCTCTTTGCTTATTTTTCTTTTATTTTTTTCTCCCATTGTTCTTTTCCTTTTTCTTCTTTATTTCTTCCTATTTCCTCCTTTTTTCTTCTTTTTTTTAACATTTTTTATTTTTCCTTTTTTTTTTTTTTTTTTTCATTTTATTTCTTCTTCTTTTATTTCTTCTGTTTCTCCTTTGATGCCAAACCCTGCCAGGTCGAAAACCTTCCCACTCCTCTCATCCCCGATGCAAAACTAAGGCCAATAAAGGCGTATTATCCACTGATGATACGTTTTGCCAACACGAGCCAGTTTCCAGCTGCATCCAGAGGAGCCCCAATCCTGTCCATCGTGCAGCTGTTTTTCCCCAGCATTATTAAATTTCCCCCCAGCTCCCTACTGAACTGGCATTCCTGGGCCATGGCTGTGCGGCGCTGGAGGGGGGTGATTCCCTTTGGGAATCTCTCGGAATGTCCCAACGGCTCCCGCTGGATCCTCGAGGTGTTCCACGAGTGTGCCCAGGATGGCCGGGACGTCTCCAGCGTTATCCTGGGGCTGGTCTCCATCCTCTGCTTCGCAGCCGCCTCCTTCCCGTGAGTACCGTCCCAAATCCCAGCCCAACCTTCCAGCACCAGGTGCCCGAATTATTAAATCTGCCCATCAGAAGCAATCGGGGCTTGGACAGTTTAGGGTCAGAGGAGGAGAGGAGCAGGCAGCACAGCCCCAAAGCCTGGGTGGTTGTTACATTGTTGTTGCTCAGTTTGGCAGCCGGAATATCCCACGTAAGCCACCTGCAATGTGCTCGGGGCGGTCATACGTGTGCCTGGAGTGTTTCCAGGCTTCTTGGAAGTGCTGAGACAAGCGTGGCAGAGGAGGATGTGGGGAGTCATGCTCAAGCTCCATTATTTCGTAACCAGAGGGGGGAGGATCCTGACTCAGGCTTCTCCTCACTCCCTCCTGCCCAGTTTGCAGGGGAGCACATGGCTGGGCAGGGGCAATCCCTGCTTCCCCTTCCCCCCCCCAGGGCTTTGGGATCCACAGGGAGCCCTGGGGATGGTTCCCAGGTAGTGCTGAACCAGTCAGGGGCAATGTTGGTGTCTCTGCCCAATTCTCTGCAGGCAGTTTTACCAAGCCTGCAAAACAGGCATCATGGACCGGGCTCTCTCCATATATTTCCTGCTGGGATGGTTGGGAGGAGATCTCCTGAACCTCATCGGCTCCTTCCTGGCTGATCAGCTGCCCCTGCAGGTACCAAACCCCTGGGGCTGGGCCGGCTCCCACACACCCTGAGCTCCAGGGAGGAGGGATGGGCTGGGCACTGCTTAATTCAGCCCTGGGAACAGAGACCCAAACAACCCGGGATGCTCCCTTCTCCCATCAGGATGTTCTCTCTTTCCTCCAGGATTGCTCCCTTCTTCCTGCCTGGGGTTGTTTCCTTCTTCTTCCCCATGGGGTTACTCCCTTCTCTCCCTGGGATGTTCCCTTCTTTACCCCCTGGGATCATTTCCTTCTCCTCCTCAGGGTTGTCCCCTCTTTTCCCTGAGGGATGCTCCCCTCTCTCCCCAGGCTGTTGTCCCACCCCAGTGTCCCCTCCCCGCAGGTTTACACGGCTGTTTACTACGTGCTGGCCGACCTGGTGATGCTTTCGCTCTACTGCTACTACCGGGTGAAGAACAGGGGGGCCAGATGTGAGTTGGGGCGTGGGGGGGGCTTGTCCTTGTCTGTGGAGCTGGGAAGGGAGGGAATCCCCAGGGATATTCCAGGGGCAGAGATGCTTTGCAGATGCAACTATTAGATGCTTGCTGGGCTTTTTTTCCTTGGATAATTTGAGCCCCCAGGAAAACCAAAGCCAACAAATAGCTACAAGCTGTGCCTGGGGCTTCTGCAGACCCTGCAAACCTCCCCATGGTGTCCAGGCTGAAAATAACTCCCCTGTGAGTTGCACTGGGCACAGAAATAAGTTCTTTACCCATAGATAGGTGGTGACTCCACCTCGGAGCTGGAAACCACAGAACTCCTGACTCAGGCCAGGGCTGCAAGGGAAAGGGGGAAGTTTTCTGATTGGTTTGGGGTCAGAACTCCATCCTTGACAGGATGGGGAAGTTCCTCCCTGTTCAACTGGAGTGAAAAGGGAACCTTATCAGCTCTTGAAAGGTTCAAACAGCCAGAGAAAACAGAACAAATCCATTTTTCAGCATTGCAGCTTTGTGAACTCCAAACAGGCACTTTGGGACCAGGATAACTTTGACTTATAAAGACATGTAAACTTATTAAACCAATTGATATTTGGCCTATCAACTACATCGTGTTGTTAAGCTGGGGAGCCTGTTTACTGAATATAATTACTGAATAATAATACATTAATAGTAATAAATAAGCCGAAGCAGGGCTTGCTCTGGCAGGGATTTGAGTGTGCCCATTGTGAGTTAAGACAGTGAAATCTCCTAGAGGGGATGATTTTAAAGAGCCTAAACCCAAAGAAACCGAGATAGGAGCAGTTTCCTGCCTGATAATGTAGAAATTGGCCACATCAGTAGGAGAAATATCACCCACAGCAGCCATATCCCTGTCCCTCAGTGCTCAGAGATAAGAGACAGCTGGGAGGTGCTTTACCCTGAGGCTGCTGGGGGTTGATGGGATTGTCCCTAACCAGGCTCTCCTTGATTCCCTGCAGTCACTGCCCCAATCAATGCAGCCTTTGTGTTCCTCTCCATGGGAACAGTGTCAACCCTCTCCCTCCTGGGCAGCGGCACCTCCACAGAGGGCACAGGGACCTTTCCAGGCAGGTCTCTGCTGTCGGTTCACGTGGATGATCCTGGATCAAAGGTGAGCCAATTCCTAAATCTGGGTGATGGGATACAGAACATCTGGCTGGGCACGTCCTGCTGGATGGTTTGATCCCACCCAGTAGTGCCAAAAAACACCTTGTACCCCACCACGTATTTTGGGGTTGGGGGCTTCTCTGTTCCTCTTTTAGGAGCAAATTGTCTTCCAGGGTGTTACAGTCTCGGAAGGTGACACTGGAAAAAGACCTTAAAAGATTGCTCCAAAATTCAGGGACAGTCTGCTGCAGGATTTCAGACATTTCAGGGCCTGCTCAAGATTCAGCAAATGTAACGTTTGCTACATCTGGGTTTGTGAATAGAAATTATTTCAGGAAGCTGCATAGGATGGACATTCTCTAAAAAATGTGGTATTTAAACCACGTTCATTCACATTAAACCACAGCCTGTTTTCAGGAAATTTGAGAGACTTTTCCCCTTTTATTCTTGAATGTATATATAATTGAAGAAAGCAAGCAAGAAAGTGCAGCAAGGTAACTCAATTTGCTACAGTAAAAGGAGGTTTGCAGAAGAGTTTTGCACTGGCAGGAGTGAAGGACCTCTCCAAGCAATGAAAATAAACCCAATTCCCATTATAAGGGCTTGAAATAATAACAGACTACATATTTTCCTATTATCAGTTGTAATTATCACAGGACTTATCAGGTGAGGGAGAGCTGGGGAGATCAGAGGCTGGGTTTGGGGGCCATGGAGTGACTGCTGAGCTGCTCCCCCTTTCCTTGCAGCCTTTCACCAGGAGTGAGATCATTGGATTCACCGTGGGCTCCGTGTCCTCCGTGCTGTACCTGTGCTCCCGAGTGCCCCAGATCTACACTAACGTGAGTGCCTGCCCTGGGCACCCCCCGGGCACCCCCTGGGCCCTGATGTCACCTCTGAGGGGGTTGCTGGGATCTCCTTCCTTCCCTTTGCTCAGAGTTCCCAGGGCCCCGTCTCTGATTTCATGGGTTTTTTGTATTTCTGGTCCAAAACCCAATTTATTTTTCTCCCTTCCCCTTAACCTACCAATACTTTGAGGGTGTGGCTTTGTCTTATTTACAAGTAAAAGGGAAGTAAAGGGCTCTTGGCATGGAGTCACCACCTTTTCTCTTTTTTCGGGGAGAGGATGATTAATACCACTTTATTTAGGAGAGCTGCACCCAAGCTGCTCTTCTTGTGCCTGCTATTTCCAGCACAAGAGGAAATCCACCACTGGGATCTCCTACTCCCTCTTTGCCCTGGTGATGTTGGGGAACTCTCTCTACGGCCTCAGTGTCCTCCTGAAGAACCCTGAGCCAGGCCAGGGAGAAGGTGACTATGTCCTGCACCACCTGCCCTGGCTGGTGGGCAGCCTGGGGGTCCTTTCTCTTGACGTGGTTGTATCCTTTCCCTGCCAAAACTTCCCTCTGGGATTGCATCTCACTGGCAAGGCTTTGCAGGGAGTGATCCTGCCCTGGGACAGGCAGGGTTAGGCAGGAGAAGGGTGGCTTGATGCTACTCAGGGGTTGCTCACTCCAGTGCAGCTGAGTAATTTGTGGTGTTGCAACAGCTGAAATGCTGCAGCCCTTTGTTTGCATTGTCCTGTTTCCACCTCTGCTGGCACAAACAGCCTTTGTGCAGGTGGTGAGACCCAGTTTATGGCACAGATCCACCCCTGTGTGTGTGAAGAGCCTTAACCCCTCCTCAGATCTCCTTCCAGTTCCTCGCCTATCGGACAGGAAGAGCCAGTGCCCACGAGGAGAGGGATGCTCTTCTTGGGGAGCAGAGTGACAGCCTAGAGAGCTGACCAGGGGCCCTGCCTGGAGCGAGAGGATGAGGATGCAGATGAGGAAAGTGCCTGAACACCGGGCAAACCAGCCCCTCCATCCTGGTGGCTCTTGGGAGAAGAGGACCTGAGCCAGTGGGTGACACGTCGTGCTGCTACAACAGTGGCAGAGGATGCTGCTGTTTGAACTTGTGCCTTTGATATCCATGATGCTGTTGGGATAAAAGGGAATTCTTTGATACCTCAGTTACTCTTTGCTGCGCTGATACCCCCCAGCTCAGTCTGGTCGCTGCTGTCTCAGAGGAGATCTGGAGCTTCCTTGGTGCTGGCAGACATGGGAGGGGACAGGGATGACCGACCTGCCACAGACACAGCAGCACTGTGGGCCTCACAGCTGCACCCCGAGCTCCTTCTGGAAGACACACAGTGCCTGGATCCAGTGGGGAAGGAGCAGCACAACCAAAGTGTTCATTCCTTGCACACCCATTTTAATTAGCTCGTCCTTCCCCACGTGCCTCCTTTGGTTTCATTTTGCCAGTTTACCTGGCAGCTCCTGCCTCTCTTCATGACTTTCACAGTCCCAGTTCTCTGACTTCTCGTTTTTTTGCCTCACCCATGTTTTAATCACATGGATTCCTTGGGGAAGTTGCTCTCTCTGTTACCCAGCAGAGCTGCCTCTGCTTCCTCTGCTTTTCAGTCCTGCCCTCTCTCACTGATGAGTTTATCCCCAGCTTGATGAGTTTATTCCCAACAATGATGAATTTATCCCCCTCTTGGGGCCCTGCACACCAGTGCAGTGGCTCCCTGACCCCAGAGGGACTGGAAGCAGGGGTGGTTTGGGAAGAGAAGAGTGCTGAGGTGGAGCCACCCCATGGATCAGCTCAGCACTCCAGGCTCCCTCCCGTGTGCTGAGCTGGGAGTGAGCAGCTCAGTCTCACCAGGAAAGCAAGAGGAAAACCAAATAAAGCTTGAAAGCTCTTAAGGAAAAACTAACACAGCTTGTCCTTGAGAGAACAAGAGCTTTCCTTTTCCTGAAATCACTATCATCTCTTCTTTTTGCTTCCCTTTTCCCCTCTGACACCCAATGTTGTACTCTATTAATTTATGATTCCTCTGCCAGTCCATGACATTTGTCCTTCCCCAGGAAGTTTCCCTCCTCTGTGCTTTGTCCTCACACTGAGGACTCCAAGCCACAGCTCAGCCTGGAAACAGGAGTCAAACTGCTCAGTGCCCATCAAGCTGCAACCATCAGGTCAATTAAAACACAAGCTAGGCTGGTATTTGGGGCTGACCCATTCATTTTCAGGAAGAAAAGTATTTTTCAGTCTCTTTGAGCCCTCTGAAACAAAGGAGGGGTTTTCACTGCATCAGTTCACGATTCTGCCCCTCCAGGTTCTCAGGTGAAGGGGCTGCTCAGCTCATCCTCGAGCCATCAGGATTTCTTATCGTTCCCCAGGAGTTGTAGACAAACAATTCATATCAAGTGCTAATCCAATCTGTGAGCAAATCCTTCATCTCTGCCATTAAAAACTGCCACATCCTGGCTAACCAAGGGCTTTTCTTAAAGCTGGACAAAGAATCTCCATCATAGGGAGGAAAAATTATCCATAGTTTGTCCCCACAGGTGGATCCGAAGCACAGGTGGATTCACTGGGGCTGCAGAGGTTGGAGCAGGGTGAGCAGCTGTTTGGCAGGGGGAGGTTCCACACCTGCTGCCACCTCGGAGATGGGGGGGTACAAATTCCTGCCACTGAGATGCTCCCTGAGGTTTCCATCCCTCCAGGTCACTACTGCAGCCCTGTTCCTGCAGCTTAGGATTTTGCAGAGGCACATGTTAAACCAGAAAAGGCAGAGCAGAAACAAATATCCCAGAGTGAGAAGGTAAATGAAAACCCATCTTCCCCCTCCTGGGCTCAAGACTTCACACAAACATCTCTAGCTTCAACAGAGGTTTTTCCTTGGACAGAACCAAGAGAAAAAGACCAAATCTCAGTGTGTTTCCCTGGGGGATCCCAGCTGGGAGGCAGACACTGTCCCAGCCTGTGCCCCACAGGAGCTCCAGCATGGACCACAAGCCCCAGGCAAATCACCTGCAGGGGCTGGGGGTGAAACAGGTCACCAAAATTAGAGCACAGTAATCAGTGTCAATGCCAACAGTGCCCATCTGCAGGGGTTCACCCAAAGGGTCATTTCAAAGGCCATGGACAGGAAGAGCCCAAGGTATTTCTTTCCTTTCCCAGTTTGCCCAGGATTAGGTTTGGAGCAGTGAAACCAGAGCTGGGCAAGGTCCCTCTGCCCACCAGGAGGTTCAAGAGGAGACTCAGGGTGAGGTTCACAGATGGCACAAGGACCGAGCACGGGACCTTTTGGGTCAGCACTGATGGGTGGAACCATCTACCCCAATGTGTCCAATGCTGCTCCTCTGCCACCCCTGCTGGGCACACAGCCAGTAAAGCTGGACCAATCCCCCTTCTCTAAATGCACCGGTTCCACATTGCTGGATGCCTGGAGCATCAATCCCAGCATCCTGCAAGGGCAGCAGGCCCTGGAAGAGCAGTGGGACATCACACCCTCTCCAAAACAAACGTTTTAGCTCATCTGGGTATGTGACAAAAACTAAAGAACCCTGCAAGGAAAACAACAGAAACAAAGACACCAACCACACACGCTTCTTCCTGGGATTTTTTTTGTTTTTATTGTTTTAGTCTTTTTTTTTCTTTTTTTTTTTTTTTTTCCATTTTTTAGTATGGAGGCTCAAGTATCAGATGTAGATTCAATTTAAGCTTTACAAAAAAAACCAAAAAATCAAAACAAAAACCCCTTTTGCATTCCATAAAAATTGACAGAAAAGCGCCTTGGAACCAGAAAAGAAAGAAGAAATTTTCAGCAGGTCTCCAAATCACCATCTCCTGCACATCTGGGTGAGTCAGCATCGTACAATCCCAAGGAACACCCTCTCTTCCCTCCCTCCCACCAGCCAGCCCTTGTGCCCAGCCCCCAAACATACGTGGAATAGATTATTTTTCTCTTTTTTTTTTTTTTTTCCAGTTCTTCCTCTTTCACACACCACAGTATTTAATAAATTTTTGTTTTACATTTTTTACACCAATGTAACAAAAGGCAGGAGGGGGGTGAGGGAGGAAAAGACAAACAATGATCCGTGGTGATGCATATAAACAGGGGAGGGTGGGAGACAGGGCAGGGGGAAATAATACATGGCCTTCTACAGAAACATAGCCTAAGGTCTTGATAGTAAAATGTGGTGCAAAGTAGGCCTCAGAGACTGAAAAGTTTGTACAGCTTTATTCATGGGGAGAAGATGGCGCTGCATGGAGAGTATTGGATGCAGATCGTGACGTGATGGAACAGAAAAGGGCAGGGGATGAGTTCTCTACCAAAGGGATCTAATGAGTGCATGGCATGTCTGGTTAGCACGGACAGGATTTTAACTTTGCTGCTTTCTCTTCAAAGCCTCCACCAGGTCGTTTTTAAGAGCTTCTTGTTTTGATTTGTCTGCAAAAGTCTGCACAGACCTGCGGGGAAGAAGGAAAGGCGGGTCAGAGGCAACGGGCGGAGGGAGGGGTTAGGGACAGTCCTGGCATGGGAGGCAAGAGGGAGGAGAAGCCCCTCAGCCCAGGCCAGAGGGAACACCCAGCTCTGCCTGCTGGACCACAGGAAGCAGAAGGCAATGGACACCTGGGTGAGGACATGAAAGCAAAACTCACTCCAGCAAGGATGGCACCAAAGGCTTCCCCAGCAGCTCTGGCTGCTGGACGGAGATTTCCAACATTTTATGTTACAGAAGAACCCCAGCATTCCACCAGCAAAGGGGGTTAGTGCTCCTGCTCTCCAAAAGTCCAGAGAAAATCCAGCAGAACCCAAGCAGAAGGGCAAGGCAGGGGAGCCCCTGCCCCTCCTCAGACTGTTCACCCAGGGTCCAGCAGCCACCTCACAACTCCCCTCAGTGTTTGCACTGGTGGGAAAAGCAGCCAGAGGTTCCTGGCTCAAATTTGCCTTCTTTTGTACCTTCCCTACGTAATGAGTGATCAAAGCAGCTGAAGAAGAACAGAGATACTGTCACAGGATTATTGCAGAGGTTCCCTTTGGATAGAAGTACAGAGGAAAAGCTCCATCTTCCAGGAGTCCCTCGGGTCAGTGCCCTGGGAGATGGCTGTAAAGAACCTGCGACTCCAATGGGACAGTAAGAAATTTCCACTTTTAAAAAAGACCCTCTTAAATGTGATCATGGATAGAATGATAAGACCAGACTTTTCCAGAGTTGCTACCATGGAGAAGTGGTAGGATCCAGTTTGGTAAGGTATTTCCTCACCCAAACCATATTTCACAACCTTTTCAGAACTCAGTACCTGGGACAGTGGAAAGGGTCCCTGCCCATGGCAAGGGGATGGAACTGGATGAGCTTTAAGGGCCCTTCCAACCCAAACCAGTCTGTGATTGTACAATTCAAAGCCTTATTTTCCCTGGATGCTGTCTCCTGTAAACAAGACTCCTCTTTATGGTGGATATTTTCCTACCATTTTTATAACAGTATTTCCATTCTCTTGTCTCTGGACACTTCTGCTGCTTTAATAAAAACACATACATTTGATATTTGCATTTGTCACAGGCTGAAGAAGTGGTTCTTGGCCATTATCAACAAACAGTGAGTTTTCCCCTTCGTCAGCTTAATGTGTTTAAAACAACATCTGTCACTTGTTAGAAGTGGAGTGGGAGGTTAAGGTGGCCCAGGGTTAGTCACTGCTGTGCATCCTCAACATTCAGAGCTCCAGAGCAAAGGAGAGCACAGAACAAACCCCTTTGGAGGCCGTGCAGAGCACAAGCAGGTGGAGGCTGGGAATGTCTGAGTGAGCTTGAGCAGGACTGGGTTTCAAGCTCCAAGGAAATTCAAGATCCACCAGGCAAACAGGGGATGTGGGATGTGCACGTGAGCTCTGAACTCGTGGGAAGTACCAGCTGGGTTTTTTTCCAAACTGTGAGACTCCCAAGATTTCATTCTGCAGGGAGGACATTAGGATTACAAGGAGTTCCCTCCTGGAAGTGGTGGACAGAGCTGTAAAAAAACTCCTGGTGCCCAGGGGACAGTCCCAGGGCTTCTGGATCAAATCAGCCCAATCCAACACCGCTCCAGGTACCACGTGCTACTTTCCTGCTCCCAAGCCAGAGCACAAAGTGGTAAATCCTGCCACAATTCCCAGCCCGAGGCTTCAAACGGGGGGATCTGACATTTGAAATGGAAAAGCCAGCGTTTAGTTGCCCATATTAGGAAAGAACCCGTGGGTGAAACCCGGCTCCGACGTCGCTGGTCAGTCTGCGGGATTAGGGGTTAGTTCTGTCCCGTTACCATGCAGGGCTGGGCTGGGTGAGTCCTGGTTTAGTGCTGCTCTCACACCTCACAGGCAGCGAGGGGTACCTGGATTGGTTTAGTTATCAGGCTGGATGTAGATCTGGCGCTGGGTCAACACTTGAGAAAGTTCCCTCTGCAACTGCTTATACTTTTGGTTGTCGGGAATAGCATCGATAGATCTACAGAGAGCAGTCGGAAACCAGGGAGCAAACAGGGAAAAGAACAGTCAGAAGAACTCAGGAACACAGATCTGGGATTCTGGAAACCAGCAGGGAAGGAGTGTGAACACACAGGTCAGGAGGAGCAGGGAAAGGCTGGGGGAGCTGATGCTCCGAGTCCTGGGCAGATCCCAGCGCTGCCCACAGAGCCAGGACTCACTGAGGGATGGGAGACACAGCAGAGTCAGTACAACAGCTGAAGGCAATGTTCACAAGAACAAGGACTGCATTACACATTTCCTGGACTGTTTCCTGGCTAAACCCTGCACAGCACAAAGGGAAACAGGTCTGTGAGGAAGGCTGGGTTTGGGACAGGACCCAGAGCAGCTGCTCTCACAGATACTGCCACTCCCCCTTCCCATGGTGCAGCACAAACATTTAATTAGCACCATTTTTCTATTTTCTTCCACATGCCAGGCTGTGAGAGAACATCAGAACGCTTATTTGTGCCATTTGCTTATTCTGTATTATCACACTGTGCTGGAAAATCTCTCTGCACTTCAAATGGAATGATTTGGCATCTCCGTTTTGTGCTTCCCTCCAGGAGCAGAACTGCCAGCCTGGGATTTCTATGTCCAATTCCTGTCCAGGGATGGGCAGGGCTTGAAAAGTACAGCACAGTTTCCCTACAGAAAAGCACAGGGGATTTATTCCCTTAACCCCTTCCAGTACACTGCATTTTGACCAGTAGTGTTGGGAGAAAAGACAGAATTTAAAACAAAGTCTAAATACCACAAATCACTCATATCTTAACTTAATTCTGGGACTGTTTTAAAGAACAGCAGAAAGAGAAGTCAGAATTCAACTTTTAGAACTGTGAAGAATAAACCCTCCAATTAAAAATAATCCTGAAATACAAGTGTTGTTAGCTGGGCTTTTTTTCCTCCTGGTGGGGGAACAAGGGATTAAAACATTGCTTCAGATTTCTATAGTACAAGTATTCCCTGAACTTCACACAACAAATAATGTTCCAAAGCTCAGGGAGGGGAAACAAAAGCAGATCAGGGCACTGAAGGGGGTCCCACTCCCAGCTGGAGTTTCCTTACCTCAGCCCATTAACGATGTCCTTTGTTTTTCCAAAATAAATCTCATTCAGTGTACTTCTGATTTTGTTTTCCATGTCCTGGAAAAGGGGATGAAATCCGATCAGTTTTCAGGAATGGGGGAGCACTTTCACTACACCCATCACACAGGCCCAACCTGGTGTATTCCTGTTATTTAAATCCTCACCAAACACACTCTGACCCCATCTCTCTGCTAGAATCAAAGAAATAAAGGCTTTTTCCCCTTCTCTCCTCGCAGTTGACCACTCCAGCCCACGGGATCTCTCTCTGGACCACAAGAGGGCAGATTCTCTCCAGCTATCCATGTTCTGCACAAAAGGAAAATGCATCTCTGCCCAGCCCTACTCTGCAATTTCCTGGGGCACTGAAGGGGCTCTGAGTGCCATGTCAGTCACTGGGGACAACCAACAGTCAATGGTTTTGTGCTTGTGGATCCCTCTGAATTTCTTACTTGTTCTTTAAAGCTCCATGACAGAGTTTTGAGAAAGAGAAAGCAGCATTTTTTCATTAGGTTGCTTTCACTCAAGCAAAAAACTTGGAAAAGGAATTAAAAAAGAAGCAGCTGCCTTTCTTTAATTTCCTAGTTCACATAAAAATGCATTATAGAATATTTTAGTTGAGAATCTCCTCCTCTCTGGCCATAGTGGCTGTGAAAATCAAGGAAACTGCGAACAGGCCCATACAGGACAGTACAGTGAAGCAGCAAAGCAGTGCTGCACCTTCTGAGCAGCTTCACTCCTGGTGCTGAGCTTACAGGACTGGCAGCTGCCAGAAAATCCAGCACTAAACCCACTTCCAGGGGATTTAAAAAGCACTTGATACACATTGAACTTTCAGTTCAAGCAGAGTTGTGTGTAACAACCTAACCTGAAATAATTCTTCCCAAAAGTGACTGCAAAAGTTAAGTATGGGGGTAGAAACTCATTAATCAGCTGTCAGGTAAGGAACTTATTTTCCAGGAAATTACTGCAGAGTGGTGCCTTTGTATCAACAAATGGCTGGAAGTGATGCTGGGAGAAGCACTGAGCCATCACACACCAAGCCACAGTCACAACAGGAATAAATCATTTGTTTGTGAAGAAAAAACAACAAATGTTTCACATATGTGGCCCAATTTGGCCAAAGAAGCTGCAGCAGGTGGAGCTGCTGCCCCAGCACTCACCTCTACCAAACGGCCGATGTTGGCTATGTGGGGAGAGGAGTCACTCACAGTCTCATCCTTCTCCATCTGCAGAGCAAACACACAGAGCCATCAAAACCATGGAAACCTGAGGGGAGTACCTGGCAGCACTCAGGAGGGACAGGAGAAGGTGGGTCACAAAACCTCCTTTATTGTGCAAAGAGCCCAGGATCAGAGACACTCCCAGCATAGGCACATGTTGGGAACAGAAATGCAGTGTAATAAAAACCATGGATCAAAATAAACCCTGGTGTGGACAGGCCCTACAAAACTGTCACTCCATCCTACTGGGGGCTGCAGATCTCTAGAGGGAACACAGAGCACAACGAGCTCTGCAGCACAGAGGGGCGTTAAAGGTTGGTGCTGAGGGGCTGCACACGAGGACGGTGCTGGCAGTGCAGATGCTATAAACTCTTCCTCAAAAACAGCCTTTTCTTCTCATCTTCACCTCAAACACTGCCTCCAACCACATCTGGGGCACTTCCTCCACTCTCAGGATCTCCTGGCAAAAGACACCTCAGGCATTATTTCCCTTCCAGTAGAGAAAGAAAGTGCAGGGAATACAAAACTCACAAAAACCTGCAAAGGTGGCGATGATTTAAACTACTGAAATAATGTGGAAAGAGAAATCTGTTTGTATCTCTTGGTTTTTTTTAGACCAAAAGCTAAATGAACATGCACCTGATTATTAAGAGAAAGGTGGTACAAAGTAAGTATGGGGGGAGGGAAAGAAGCAGTTTCTTTACTGCCCTTTGCAGTAGAAATTCAGAGCTGGATAAACTCAAGTGTATGATGAAACCAATGCTCTTAGTGCAGTACCCGACAGGAGAAAGGTCCATGAACAAGTTTTCATCCCTAAGATCAAAAAATGGGAGCTGGAACTGCACCACTGGCTTGATTTCATCTGACTTTGCCCCACAGGACGCTCAGCCAGAAGCCATCCCTGACCTGTGCTAAGGACAAGGCCATCTTCTCCAGTCCTGGAGGTGAGAGCTGTGACTGAGACATGGACAAGCTGCTGAACAGTGAACACCAGTCCCAGAAACCTCAACTGACACAAGATGTGCTGAGATGGCACGGAAACAAAACCGGGAGGAAAATGCAGTGGGAAGAACAGTCTTCAAAGGGTTTTACTAATCCCAATGAATTCTCTTATCCATCTGTTCCTATCCCTCCCTCAGGGTAGAGTTTAAAAATCAGGTTTCTTCTAATCAGCCCAGCCTGTAACAGCTTGGGGAAGCGAGTAATTGAGCTGGAAACCCCCAAGGCAAGAGAGAACCTGGGAGAGGGGGAGAAAGAGCATGAGGATGTTTAATTTTGCCTGCAGACTGCAGTCAGACTGTTTACATGGAATGGAGACACTGCCTGGAGAATGGATCCAGTTGCAGTGGAGGAGGAATATAAACCTGAACTACACAAACACACATGAACACACATGGCGAGTTTGGGAACTATCAGCAAACTGCCCAAAGCTGGGGCAGTCAGGAGCTGGCAGTGGGTCAGGTCCTTCCATGGGCTCCCTGATGTGCCTCTTCCACACCTGGGAAGGCCAAGCTGCATGGCAAGAAGCAGAATCTGAAAACAGAATTATTTTTTTTTTTTTGCAAAACGTGTATTATTACATCTCCATAAAAACTGCTGCCAGAAGCAAAACATTTTTATGTGCTCTCGAAGGCCAGATGTTACAAGAGGCTGTTTAATGGAGTGCAGGGCAGGATCAGCCTTGTCCTACACAAACTCAGGTTTTGCTGAGTTGTTGAGATTTTTAAAGATTCCTTCCAGTGGCTGCTTAAATAAAGGGGTTAATCTGCTTCGAGGGGAAATTCCCTTCTGTAAGTTGATGTTAACAAGCAGCTCATCTTCCCACTGTCACTCCCATCTGCCCGCTGAGCTCAGCCAAAAACCAGGAGGAGCCAAGTCCCATGGACACGGCTCAGTCGCTGCTCTCCTGCTGGAGATCCACTGCTGGCTTCCCTGCCTCCCTTCCCAGGCATCTGCTCCTGCTGTGACTCACAGGGAGCCTCTCTGTGCTGGGGACACTGAGCTCTCGAGGGCTGGTTGGTCATTTTGGATGTTTCCTGCATTGAATAAAAAGGTTTTCTGCGCTGTCTGTAAATGGTACTTGGAGAAGTTATACAAAGAGAGGAATTTAAGTTGGAGAAACACTTGGTTCTGTCATGGAAGTGCCCCAAAATACTAGAAAGATAGAAGGGAGCTCATCCTCCATTTTGCTCCAAAGAACCAACAACATCCACAGCTGCTCTGGCCACAGAGCAACGTGAAAATCCCTTTAATGAAACACAAACACCCATCTGAGCCAAAGGCTCCCAAAGCCACAGGCAATGGGCAGACTGAAGGCTCCAGGTGGAAAATATGTGGAATTACTTGGATATCTGTAAGGCAAAGTTTGGCCTCTCTCTCCAGCACTTATTTCAAACTGCGAGCAGATAAATGAGGGTTGTGAGCCCTGCAGGATGCAGTGCTGCAGGAACCAGCTGAGAACTGACCTCAACCCTTCACCAGTGTAACCAAAGGTATCCCCTATCCTGTACCAAACTGTACAGGAGCAAACCTGGGGATGCTGCACAACCTCCACATGGCACCAGCCCAGACGTGCTCAACTCTTCTGCTCCCTCTTTCTCTAAACTATTATATAACTGAACCAATCTGAAATCCATGAGGGACCTTAAAGCCCATCCAGTGCCACCCCCTGCCACGGGCACCTTCCACCAGCCCAGGTTGCTCCAAGCCCCGTCCAACCTGGCCTTGGACCCTTCCAGGGCTGGGGCAGCCTCTCTGGGCACCCTGTGCCAGGGCCTGCCCAGCTCACCACAGAGAAGGGAAGCAGAAACAGCTCCCCAGGCAATCCCTGGTCAGCACATCCTGCTGCCCTCTGCATCCCAAAATCCTGCTCAGTGCACTGGACAACTGCTGAGGGGGAGCTCAAGGATCACAAGTAGATCCTACTGGTGGAAAAACACTTCCTGTTCCAACATCTGGAAGTGGGTGGGACGGGCCTTTACATGGAAATTGATGACTCTCCCAATTGCTGAGGATTTCCCTGGGATGAAATGGCAGCAAGGCTCTGCTGGTGTTTCACTGAGCAGCAACAGACCCCAGGAACATCCTTCTGCAGGGATTGCTGTGTTTGCACAGCCCAGCCTTCATCCAGCTCTGCAGAACGTTCTTCCCCCACTGGAGCGTGTTTAAAGTTCAGAAATCAACACACATCTGAGTTGCTTTAATCCAAAATCTCAGGCCTCACATCCCTGTGACTTTATATCCTCGCCTTCCCACACCTCTAAATGTAAATAAACTCGGTTTGGAGCCAACTTCTTCCTCAGCAAACTTGCACTTCCTCCGTGTTCATCCTGCCCACAGACACACACACAGGTTCTTTGTGCACAAGGACATCTTAGAAAGGCACCTGTTGGTTTTGCTTTCAAGGGGGGGTTCCAGAAATCCATCCAGCAAAGTGCAGTTTTGACTGCTTGCCAGAAAAGGGGCAGCCTGCATCTCCTTTGCATAAAGTGAAACAGGATCACACAGCTGCTCCTGCCCTGAGGAAAATGGAACCTCAGAGTTCAGCCAAAGCCATTCGGTGCCCTGGCAAACGACACAAGTAAGTCCAAGGTACACAAAGAGGACAGAACCCCCAGGTCTGTCAGGGAAAATCCCCTGCCAGGCATCTGGCTTGAATCAGGAGACGGTGGGAGTTACCTGCAGCCCCTGGAGAACGTGCAGGTGAATGGAAAAGCTGCTGACACAGTTCATTTCCCTGCAAGCCTTGCTCCCTGGGCTGTAAATTGAGGCAGTGTGTCCTGTCCTTCCCTCACTTCTATCTGTGGCCCCTTGGCATGCAAAGGGAGTGTAACACCCCAATCCATCCTTCCCTAACCCAGTTCCACCTCAGTCCTTGCTCTGAGTGAATCCTGCCAGTGTGGGATGTGAGGGGGGAGTTACATCCTCCATCCTGGCCTGGGGTGCTTCATCTCTGAGCTCTCCTGAGCTGCTTCCAAAGAAGAGTTTGGAAGAGCCCCCTTGTTAAGGCAACTGTACAATGAGAAGTTCTCTGCTTGGCATTGCAGGACATGAGCAAGGGGAAAAAACAGATTAAAATCAGCTTTGTCCTTCCAGTTCCTCCAAAAAGTTCTCCTATAATGCCCTTTGGAGTCAAAACAAGGATGGTTGCACTTGATTAGATCATGGCTGAAGAAGTCCCCTTGTGTGGCAGAACATTTGTCCCTTTGCCCAGTGAGGGTTTGTTCTAATTTTCAGGAATTTATGTTGTTCTACATAAATACACAGAGCCATCCTTGTGAAGATGTCACTTCAGCTTTAATTCTCCGTAAGTTTTCAGGCCAAAATTACAATCTGTGGATCCTACGTGCATGGAGCTGGCTAAGAATGGATCTCATCCTTTCAGGATAAAAGTTAATACATGTGCATATATAAATCAATTATGCATATGGATAAATTATGTAAAGGAATATATATCAACATAGTTTTGTGTTCTATACTTGTATATACAGACACATTTCTCTACTGGATCAGGACAGAATATGAAATTCTGTATTTTTAACAAAACCAAAATCCCAAACTCTATCAGAACACATATCACATTGTGTTTTACTTCAATTAGTCCATAACACATTACATGACATTTTATAGTAATTAGTCTGTAATTCCAGCTCTTTCAAAGAAACTCCATAATTGAATTGATAAAGCAAAAGTCTGAAATTCTTTGGGTAAAGTCAATTAAAGTTACACAAGGGGAGTTTTCAACCCAGATGGCTTTGGGTTAGAAGGGACCTTAAAGCCCATCCAGTGCCACCCCTGCCATGGGCAGGGACACCTTCCACCAGCCCAGGGTGCTCCAAACCCCATCCAGCCTGGCCTTGGACACTCCCAGGGATGGGGCAGCCACAGCTTCTCTGGGCAACAAACACAGCATCTTGGTGAGAGAAAAAAGGCATTTTCAGAAATTCAGAGCAACATTCAGGAACAGTCCAAGGGGGAGCCTTGCAGTAAGAAGTCTGGGGACATTCAAGAAAGGCAAAGATGAGTTTTTCCAGAAAGTCCTGGCAAAGGCAGCAAAAAACCCATCTGTGAGGGATGCAGGGCAACAACATCTCACTGGTAGGAAGTGGCAGCAGAGAACAGCTATTTCTGGACTCTTAGCCCAGCTCCAAGCTCAGCCCTACCATGACACATTTCAAGAGCTGCTCCTTTGGCCTGGTCCTGGCCATCAAGTTAATCATCCCATCGGCACTCACAAAGTGCCCCATTTGCAGCTAAGAGGCCAAACTGGTTTCAAAGCACTGGCTCTCCCCAGACTTCCCTTTTCAAGCCCTGAGAGGTTCCCTCTGCCATCAGTTTGTAGACCAGGATATGACCAAGCCTGTGAACACTTCAAAAGCTTCCTCTGAAATGCCACAGACATCTGCAATTCACATTTTGCCATCGAAGGTGGTCAAGCAGCTTAACTGCTGAGTTGACCAAAACCATGTACAATTTACCACATACAAAATAATTTCAAAATATTACTGATTACTGATACTGCCAAGGTGACACTGTACCACACCATTCAAGAGGTAACTAAAACCTAATTTTGGTGGCTACGTTTACTGCAGACTGTATAAAAAACTGATTAAAAAGTAAAAATAAGACTTGCTGTCCTTAGGTGATGTGGCAAACTGGATTTACAGCAAAGTACAAGCCTTGCACTGAGGAATTTAGTCCAGCTGAATACAGGGCTGGGGACAAACAGCTCCTGCTCACACTGCACACCTCAAGGCAGCGTGGAGACTGCAGTTATCTGCTGTGGATTCTGTCCCATCAAGCCTTCTGGGGCATCCACAACCAGCAAATCCCCATCCTCCAAGCTTCAATCTGCCCTCCAGTTTCCATTGTTTGTGCAGGAGCTGAGCATCACCACCCCAGTGGCTGGTTCATGGTTACTTACATTGGAAATGGGCCCTGGCTTTCACACATCCCATCTGAATTCAATGTTCTGCTGCTCAGATGATGACAGAAGCAGGAATCTCGCCACTCCAGCTTCGAGAGGGGAAGTCAAACTAAACAAGGCCCAGCAGCTCAGGCCAAGGTGTACTGAGGACACCCATTCTCCACAGGCTCTTGTTTTCCTTGGCTCAGCTCGTGCTCCAGGAGGCCCCTGGCCTGCACCTCACAGCTCTCATTTACAGTATTAGCCAGGCCTGGCATTAAATATTTGTCCGGGTCACCACAACTCGGGTGTAATTACTGCAAACATTTTAAGAGAGTCAAAAAAAAATGGCTTCAAAACTGTCTCCAGATGCCTTTTTCCTTCCCCTGCTTTTCCATCAGCTTCTTCTGCGAGTCAACAATGTGGAAAGAAAAATCACCCAGGTTTAGGGCAAGCTCTGCAGGAGTAACCCAATTTCAGTCCCTCTCTGCAATCACAGACCCTTCTTGCCTTTGCTTGGCTCAAACCTGCACAAAACCAGGAGGTTTTTAACAGAGTCTGCATTGTCCTTTGTGTGGAAAAGCCTCACTCTGCCCTGGGAAGGCTCATAAAGAAGTTTTAGCTGCTGCCAATCTCTCCAGTCACTCCTGACCTTACAATGTGCCTCCTGTCCTCCAGAGTTTATTGCTCTGCTCCAGTCACTGACTTCCAGAGCCCAGACCTTAAGCAGCCCACCAGTTCCTCAGCAGCACAAAGCCTCTGGCAGGTGGGCAGGGGCAGAAGCACTTTCATCCAGGGAAGTCCAACCCAGCAGATCCAGAGACTCAGGCAGCAGTACTGCCTGAACTCCCATCAGTCTGGCACCTTCCTGGTGACAAACAGCTCTCAACAAAGTAATTAACACTGCCACAAACCCCTAAATGTTTAGAAGAGATTTATCTTTTTTTTAGGAGATTTTTAAAGATCACTATCCCGGTACTGCAGTAGGAAAATACTAAAGACAAATACTAAAAGACAACGTTTAGAAGAGGTTTGAGGGTGTTTTTTTTTAGGAGATTTTGTTTTAATCAGTCCTGATACTGCAGGAAGAAAATACTAAAGAAAAACACTAAAAGGTAGCTGATGTGTTTAAGGAGGAAAATCCTACAGTCAGTGCAAAATACAGGTTTGCTCAGGGTGGTTTCGCTGGCTTTTAAAAGAGAGACATAACAAAAGAGGTCATCTTGTATTTTTATAACCCTACTGGAATCTTCCAGTAAGAAAGTGGGCAAATCTTACAGATAAAAATACCTGCAACACAGATGGGAGTATAAAAATGTAGGGATACCGGAAGACAAACTAAGACTTAAAAGCAAGTCTGAACTCCTGCTGAATGTTTCATATTTTTAATTGCAAGCTCCACTGCTGTCAAGCACAGTTCGAGGGGCTTTCTGGTAATTACACACTGCATTTACCATTTCACTGGGCTGCACAACAGTAGAAGAGATGTTTATACAACACCTCACAAACTCAACTTTTTGGGTGTGGGAATGGGGAAAGGCATTCCCAGGGGTGCCCAGCACACAGACATACCTGTCTGGTAAGGCTCCCTCCCAGGTTCATGGTACCAGACCCAGTTTTATTGGTCTGCAGCCACAGCATCACCGTGGAGGTCAGCTTGTAATGAGCAGTACGGCCACTGGATTTCTCCTGCAAGTGAGAGAACAGAGAGGGACAGAGACAAGAGGTTAAAATCCCTCCAAAAGCTAAATGGGTGCTGGCCTGGCAGACCCCACAAGCAACAGGACAGGTAAGTCTAACCCCACTCACAGAGCACAGTCTGTTTCTTAAGAACAATTCTAAGTGCACACATTCCTCTAATTTTCTCTAATTTTCCAAAGCACATCTAGTTAGGGCAATTTACCCTCCTATTACGTTGTTTTTATTACCTAATTAGTGATATTTATCTGTAGACCTTTATGTTAAAATAAAATAATCTCAGGATCACATGCACAGAAAGTAACATACCTTCAATTCTTCTGGGATTCTTTTTGATTACAGCCCTGACTTATCTCCATCCAAATTGCTTCAGGGCATTTTCAAAAATTAACAGGGGAAAGAAGTTTACAGCCCTGACACAATATTGCATTGTTCAGCGAACACCTGTGCTCCTTAATTGTCTGGAATTAACTGGGTTTTGTTTTCACTTGGGTGTATCAGCTGCCCCAGAGGCTGTACCTGAACCTCTACCACGTGGATGGAATCCCAGCATCCCTTAATCTTCTTTGATCCGTCTCCAGCTTTCTTAATGAGGATCACCCCGGCAAAGCCATGATCCAGATCCCAGAGGTAGACAGAGGAGACTCCACCTTCAAAATACCTGCAGGATGAAATCCAAGCACAGTGTTAAAAGCAGGCAGGGCCCAAGCCAGAGTCAGGTAGCAATAATAATCTTAAATAAGAATTTCTATGTCCTAATAAAGATAATTTTTTCTTGTAGGACAGCACAGTCTCACACACACCCAGAGACACAGCAGTTCCAATCATTTTATAATGCAGAGACTTTAATTACAAACAAACCTGTACATTTCTCTAAAGGAGAATAAAAGCCTGCTGAGAAGCAGACCTGGTTAGAGATTGCTACAGGACCCAAGCAAACAATTCCTCTGATTCTAATTAACTACAACAGCTGGTAAAAGCACGAGCTACAAAGTGGGCTGAGTAAGGCTTTATTTTACAGTTTGGTCTTTTTTCCCTCTCTTTTATCTTGCTATTGGTAAAGTTTGGAAGTTCTTTACAACAAAGTTCCCTAATTAAGACAAAAGGGAGCAAGTGAATAGCTTCATGTTGCTGCCTCCAAAGTTTGTGTGAAGCTGATTTACTGATTGACTGCAAAGCGAGCTGAACTGAAACCAAGGATCTCAGAAATGAAGGGATGTGTTGAGGTTTCATTATTCCAGCTTTACCTACAGGATACAATAAACCAGACTATCTATATCTCAGGTTTCTGGGACTAAAAGTACACCCAGAAAACTAACAGAGCAATGCCACTTGCTGAGCCCCACTCCCTCTGGATGACACCAGTGCTGGGCTCCTCCTGTGCCAGGGGGAAAATGCACCTAAAAACAGTGGTAGTAAACCCAACACTGCTGGAAGAAAGATGCAAAAGGAGCAATTTTGGCTTCTAGAAAACTGGAATTGTAACCCATAGCATCTTAGTGTTTCCATTCTCAGGTTACCAACCAGCCCTAAGGAGGATCAAGGAAAAGGGAATTCTCTTCTGTGCTCCACAACTCTCGGATCAGGGATGAACTCCCAGAGTGACCGTGTGAAAGGAGGAGATTCAGCTGATCACCAATGACACAATTTGGGTAGTCAGACTTTTTCATTGTCTGGAGGAGAGCAAAAGCTCAGCATCCAAAAGCATGAAGAGCTGCCAGGATTGACAGTTCCCAGCAGCTGAGAGAGAGGCAGGCACATTAAACTGGTCTGTGCTCCTGCCTCTGATTGTCACACTGCCCTGCAAGCGACCACGCTCCTCTTCTTCTGCAAGAAAGGAAAGGACCCTTCATGGCCAACATGAAAACCTCAGTGAATCAATCTTCCCACCTTTGTGCTCCCTTCCTTTCTAAATATGAGTCTACCATTTGTGAATGACATTGAAAATTCAATTTACTGTGCGCTTTGGACTTTTCATATTACTTTGAAGTACTGTGGATTCAAGGACACTAATCCACCCTTCCCACAAGTCAGGAGAAAAGATATTGGGAAGTAAATGCAAACTTTAAGCTCATTCTCTGCACTCACAGACCACTCCACCATGTTGTTTCAAGAAGGCAGAGTCACCAAAGAGGCTCAAATCCCTTTAATTCCAGGCATCCAAGTTTATACCAAAACCAATGTTGACCTCAGGAACTTCATATCAACTCACCATAGCATTTTATTTTTGGTGACTGCTGGGCAGTTCAGTGACCAACATGCATTCACCATCCTGTGACATTTGTCAAGCCACTGATAACAGTGGGAAAGGAAAGCCCTTGCTCCACAGCCATGCCAAAGCCAGACTTCCAAAGGTAACTTACACCTACCACACCAGACACCCTTTTTATATCCCCTGGGGAATCACAAGTGGATTTTGGTTAATGCAGTTAATGGGAATTCCAGCCTTGCAGCAAAGCTCAGTTCCAGTCTCAGTGACCCTTCCTTTGGCAGCAGGAACCAAAGGCCAAAGAGCAGCAGTTACTGTCCATTTTCAGACCAAGGTTGCTAGAAAATATATATACATATGCTTTTTCATATATAAAGTGAATTCAGAATGAACTGGCACCCCTTAGAACATTACAGTGTGCACAGACAGTTCCCCCATTGCCCACTTTACGACCTTCCTATGAGTATGAAACATTAATTAAGAGAGAGACCAAAACAAGGTTTTGGGAAATTTATTCTTACCTACTGTACTTTGATCCTAATGACATGAAACAGGGAAAAAATCATTTTTATGTGGTTCACCTTTATGAGATTTTACATAAAGGCTTTTGTGGGTATTTTAAGAATGTGCTAAAATGTTGTCTGAAACCACATAAAACCATGTGAGGAACCTCCCGCCAGAACTAACAGCTCACACATGGAAACGCTTGAACTCGCCTTTGTATATTTAATGAATCAAATATAGTATTAATATTGTTTTAAATACCAACATGCTATTTCAATAAAGCTGCTTTGCCATAGCCAGATCCAGTATCTGGAGACTGGAACAACAATGCCAGTGATTGAACCCGTATGGATCCGAGGCATGCTGGGATTTACATTCTCCAAAGCCTCCTCTGGGCTTCAGCACTACAGAATCACTCCCAAAATTCACTCCTCCCTCATAGCGAGAAAATAAATATCCTTGATCACTACATCAGATTTCACCTTTCCTCACACAGCACTAAAGTGAGACTTCTAAACCAGGACAGTCATGACTGGAGAGACATTCCCTGAAACCAGTTTTCTTAAAAAAAACAAAAACAAAGAGGTGCCACAGGTTAACTGGCTGTCCCTTAACAGAAAACAGGATGACAGGTAGATTGGGAGGAATTGAAATCCACGTTCATGAACTTGGATTTGCTGCAGGAAGGCTGGACTAACTCCAAGAAACCCCTTCACCATGGACTCATATGCAGAGTTTATCCAAGCAGGAGAGGTGCCAGCTTGGAAAAGGAAGGCATAAACTGGGATCTGTTCTGTAAAGAAGTAGATGGGCAAAGAAGAGCACAGGCCCAAAGTCACATGCAGGAGTTCCAGCCAAACACCTGGAAAGCACTGGACTGATCATCTCTTTCCTTGATGGCCTGTTCTGGATGTCCCTGCTCATGGAGCATTGTCCCACTGCACAAAAGCAGCTGGGAAAGGCAACCTGCCTTTTTGGGAAGCTTGAACAACAGAATTGTTAAGGTTGGAAAAGACCTTTAAGATCATCAAAAGTCCAACCATCAACCCAGCCCCAACCACAACGTTTACCACTAACCCTTGTCCCCCAGTGCCACATCCACATGTCTTTTGAACACTTCCAGGCACTTCCCTGGGCAGCCCACTCCAATGCTTTACAGCCCCTTCCATGAAATTTTTTTTCCTAATATCCAATCTAAACCTCCCCTGGCACAACTTGAAGTCATTTCCTCTCAACCTTTCCCTTGTTAGCTGGGAGCAGAGCCTGACCTCCCACCTCACTACAACCAGCCCCTCCCAAAGCATCCAAGGAATCAGCAGATGCTTTGGGGACGTCCAAGAGGCCTGAAGTAGCAGGAATTCACATGGAGGTACCTCAGAAACATCCCCAAGGGATAAACCACTCTCAAAGGACAGCAATTCAAGGCAAAGCAATTGCTCCCTTCTGCCCAAGAACACCAATCAATCCAGGATATTTCAATCAGGTTCAATCTGGGTTTACCTACAGATAGAAGTTTATTATAAAACAATGAAAAACATTGTTTTATGGTTGTCATATCCCTTAATTAACAACCAAATATAAATTATACTGCAGTTGGGTTGGGTTGGAAGGACCTTAAAAGATCATCTAGACCAAATGGCCTCCCTCTCCTCTCCAAGGGCAGCCAGTGCTCTTCCATCTCTGGAAAATACCTTTCTATGAGGTTGCCCAGGAAGGTGACTAAAAGGTGTAAGGCCCCACATAACCATTCAATCTCTCTGCAGAATTCAGAACAGCTGTTCTCTCACAATCAATTACAGTTTTAATGTCATGATCAAACACTGGAGTTTTATACCCGTTACTCATCAACCACAGAACTCCTGGAAAAAGCTGGTTTAGACAAAAAATGTCACACTCAAGACTGACCTACTTAACAAACGCAAGAATAAAAGAAAATCTTTAAGCTAAGAGTGATCCAAAGCTTTATGAAGTGTTTGAAGTCAAAGTGGGTGGAGACACAGGATGGAAACTTGTCTGAGGAACCCAAGTTTTATCCATGAAATAGAGGCTGTGGCCAGAACAAAGCTGTCACTTCAACTTGGAAGTGATAGGGGAGGAAATCCCCCAGCCTCCAGCACAGACCTCAAGAAAGGAGGACAGATTAATCACTTTGTTTTACTGCTGAGGGACAGATCAGAAAAAGCCCCGTGACTTTGCTGATCCCACTCTGCTCCTCCCAGTCCTCGCAAACGGATCCCGGACCCTGGATGGAGAAAATGAGTTTCCACCACCCAGCAATAAAACCAAGCTCTGACTTCCAGTTACACTTCAGAACCAAATCACTCATCTAGAAAAACATTTGTGCATTTTCCAGTAAGTAGCTGAGAGCCAGAGACAAAAAGTCTGTGGCTTCTGGCTCTCACAAAGCCCTGGTGCCAAAGAACCAACACCTGGAACCTCAGCCTGGCCCGGCAAACCTTCCAGAGGGTTCCACAGGCTTTCAAACTGCCTTGTTCAAAGCAGAAAAATATATTTTCTTTAGTCTCTAAAGGTCACATAGTTATTTCTTCCAGCTAGAAGCATAGAAAGGGAAATGTCTCCAGCTATTCAGATCAACAGACTTCCAAGAAAACCGGCATTTAAAAATTCTACCCCAAAGGAAAATACTGAGCATTCAGCTACATTTTTTTTTACAGAAGCGACAATAACTGAAGTCATATTCATGAGGAGCTGGTATCTAACAGCAACCCAAAACATTCCCTAAACCATGAGGTGAGGCAGCAAACATTCCAACTATTATGGAAAACAGGATTGGAATGGCAAGTGACTTGGCACAACTCTCCCAGAGTCCTTCCCCTGTATCTGCACCCCTGTCATTCTAAACCAGCACAGGAATCACAACAGAAATACGAAGGAAGTGGCAAATTTCAGCAACCCACCTTCCACCAAACCCAAAGCACGAACTGTTCAACAAATTCCCTGCACCTCACGCCTCAGGTGAGAGGGAAACAAATTCTTCAGGACATCAAGAGTTGTCCCTAAATAATTTTGTTGCCTGTACCCCCCATCCAGCCCTCGAGGAGCCTTTTCACCAGCCTGTTCTTTAATAAAAGGTTGGTTCTAGGAACAAACCAGGATGTAACACTTCTCCCACTGCTGTGAGTGCAGATGATTTACAATTCCTCTCTTCTCCTCCTCTGGTCCCAGGAGCACAACTGGATAACAGCCCCAGACTTAAAGCACAGAAGGTGAAATGTCTGTGTACACAGACCAGGGGTTTTGCACCCCACTTGCTGAACACAGCCCAAATTTTGCTTGGGGGCTCTGCACAGGTATTTTACAGGAATTCTTTCCAGCATACACAGGTGCAAAAATCCCCAGAGCAAACATACCAATCCAGTTAGGTATGTGTAACTTCAATGCCAGTTGTACTTAAAAGCAACATCTGGCCCACGGTGGGATGACTCAAACTGTGCAGAGAACTGTGAAGTGCAGGAACTTCGCAAGGAAGGAAAACAGTATCGAAACAATGGGATCCTGAAGGCTAAAAATCTCCCAGAACCTCCCATTTTGTGCTTTCTAGCACCTTTTATTATTTAATGAAAACCAGGTACTGCTCACATTTTCCTTCCCATCCAGTTGCTCTTGGCAGATGGAAAGCAAGGATCTGGAAAGAACTCCATTAGCCACCTAATAGGAGAGACAGTGGGTCACTGTAACATGTCCAAGGAGGTAACTGGTTCATTAACCACTATGAAGCTCCAAACTGCTTCCAAATCCTTCCCTCTGCCCATCCTTGGGCCAGCACAGACAGCCCAGAGCTTCACCCACCCACAGCCTGCCACATTCCAGACTCTGCCAGCTGCAATTCAAGCATGGATAGGAGGGGAGAAGACAGCCAGAATCTTCTATGTCCAGATTTAAGTTTGGTAAAGTCTGTGCAGGCTGCAGATTTCACATGCCATCATTTCTTCTAACAGGCTCACATCTGATATGCCAAAACAAGGTTGTTATTTAAGTTACTCTGACTTCAATTTTCATCATTAAAACACCACACGTTTGTGAGAGCACAAGGTGAATTCCTGTACATACAATACAGTGCATTACTAGAGACAACCAGTTCAAAAATTCCAGACCACAATAAACTGACATTCTAAAGTTTAGCCTCATTTCTGAAGTAAGTAATTTCTTACTAAGGATTTAGAGCCTTCAGAGAGTGGTATTTGAGGACAGTGCTGCATCATCAGTGCTGACCTCCTAATCCAAGCTTTCCCTCTCCAGTGTTCAGATTTTATGTAATCACAGAGAACCGTGGGAACCCAAGGGACAAACTCCTCCTCCACCCAGTACCTCGGATTCAGAAGATAAGAATGCAGTGTGTACAGAGCTGCTCCAAAGTGAAGCACCCAAAGGAAAAAATCAGATGAAAAGCAACTAATTCACTTTTCCAGCATGACAGTACACTTAATGTTTTCCTCTTTCTAACTTTGCTCTAATCTATGTAATATACATCAACTTCACTATTAATTCTGGTTTGAGTGCTGAGCTGCCCATGGGTGTTGAGTAAACACTGGTCTGTTTACTCCTACATCTAAATAATTTCCTTGGGAAAACATCCTGGCTGTAATTTTAGAAGTAGACAGACATGAAAGCAGTGAAGGTCTTGCTGGTTTAGATCTGTTTGAGGAGACTTCATGTTGTCCTTATCAGCCTGACCGGGAGGCAAGAATCTCCCAGATGACATAATCCTGATGTCACACCCTATTGTGCAAAGCCCCAGCCAGCAGGGGGATGGAAAGGCAGGTTTCCTTAGTGCTGGGATGCACAACAAATGCATCTGGAGTCAATCTGCAGGGCCCTTGCTGTGAAAGCCCCAGGAACTCCCATGGCCAGGAGAAAGCGGCACAAAGGGCTGGCCCAGTAATGAGGAACAGGGAGTTAATGGCAATAAAGGCACTTCAAAGCTTTCCAAGGGCTTCTAGTTCAGGAAAACTAGGTTTGGTTTCCATCTAAACACAGGCACAAGGCTTATATAAAGAGCTCCCAACTGCTTAAGCACCTGGGGAGCTCCAAGCCCCATCCACTTCCAGGGATGGGGCCGCCACACCTTCTCTGGGCAAGCTGTGCCAGCGCAGGCTCTGCTGAAACCAAACCCACACCCCTTACACCTGGTGCTCTGCTGTACCTTGTGGCATCAGTGCTGTTCCATGCAAAGAAAAAATCAAACCTGGTCAAACAGATAAAAACAGCAATTGCTACGACCCTTGTGAGAAGGGCAGAGTATTTCCTGAATTGCCATGAACTCCACTCAGAGGATGTCATGGTCTGTGAGACCAGGAAAAGGGATGTACAAAAGCAGGGAAAGAGAAATTAGATGACACTGGAAAAGCACTCTGAAACAGTTAAAGTCCAAGGCCATCACTAATTGAGATTTCCATCTTTTATGGAAATTAAGACAAGTGGATAAAGGCAAGTGTCAGAGATGGTTCAAGCACACAATCCAAAAAAAAGGTAAGAAAAAAGGTAAGAACAGCTAAAAAGGGAAAGCCATCCAGCAGTTTACAGGGCATCTGAACATACTTGCTATAGATGGTGGCACAGGGTCCAGTGGCAGCGAGTCAGAGTCAAAATGACACATCCCTGAAGCTCGGCAAAGCAAGGTTGTGCCGTGAGATTAAACACAATAATAAAAAATAAAAGTCAGCCCTGAGCACTCTAAAAATGAAAGGGCAACTCATCTGTCACTGGGACTTCATGGCAGTAACTAAACAAGCTCTTCAGCAAAAAGCTCCGTAACCCACATATTCCTGAGGCACCAGACAGGGAGTTCCTGCAGCCTTTCCCTCTTCCAGCTGAACAGAGGATGGTGATGGGTGCTCAGTTTAGTTTCTACTCACTCTGCAAAGACCAGTGCAGATGCTTGGCTGGCAGTGGTGCACCATCCAAAATCAGTGTGATTAACTGTTCTGGCCCAAATTCCAATCAAAATTCAATAATAAAAGGATTACACATAACAAAAACACTTCAGAGGTCAATCCTCTCCCAGACCTCCTTTCACTCCTACCAAATTCCTAGTCCAGAGCTCTAATACAACAAACTGAAAATGGATCAACATCAAAACACGGACAGAAGCAGAAGTTCAAAAGGTTTCATAGCTCACTCTGTTGAGGGAACTCAAAACTTAATGAATACAAACATTTTCAGGAGCAGAACGATTAGGATGAGTGTTTTATCTTTTTTTTATAGTTGTTAAAAATCAAATGCACCAATAAATCCCATTTAAGCCATGGAAAAAAAAGGAGGAATAGCTTTCTAAACACATGTCAGCTCACTAAACCAGTCCAAAGTTGCCAAAACTCATCCTGTTTGTAGACAGAGCAGCAGCATCCTTCCCCAGGGAGGTCTATTTAATCACTACAGAAATTATTTCTTCCAGACAACAAAGAGCCATTAGATTACTTAATTAAAGCCCTGATTATCTGCAACCCAAAGCAAGGGAAGGCAGAATCTAAAATAGAAGAGATTTAACCAGATGCCCTGGTCCTCATTACGCTTTGATTTCAATCAAGCACACACGTCAAGAAAAGGGCAATAAATTACAACCATGTGTTGGAAGAAATTATGTTCACAATATTGGAAGTGGAAAGGCAAGGCTCTAACTGAGTGGTGTAAGATATTAGACTTCCATCTGGGAATAATAACCTACTGAACAAAAACATACCAGGGCATTAGTGGCAGGCAGTGTCTGAGTTCAACCTGGCAGCAGGAGATCCAAATGGAGCAGTGGCTTTTTGGGAAAGCGACATGGATTTTGGTAAAACAGGTAACCCAGAAATATGCTTGTTGTTTAACACAGAGAACAGAGAGGGAATTAAAACTTGGGATAATTCCACTTTAACCCGAAGAGACGTGGATGTGACTCCAGGAAGAAAAGGTGGGAAACTCCAGAGATACTAAAAGGTAGTGTGCATTAAAACAGACACTCAAGAACAGCTCAGCACTGGTTAAGAGGCACTGAAGGTTCAGCAAAATTATTCCTCTCAACTTTTCATGATTTTAAAGAATTCCATGCAATATTACAAGACTTCTTCAAACTTGTTTTCACACTACAGTCACTCAGGCCACTAAGCTCTTGGGGACAAAACTCAATTTTAGGGTCCCCAGCAAGCAAATCCAAATGGAGTGTTTCACACAAATAGTTAGCAAATCCATAACAGGCTGTTTCCCTCAAAATACCCATGGCAGCAGGTGCCAACTGCTTGGGAAATGGCAAATACAATGCCCTGACTCGCTGAGCAGAGGTGGGGACTGTCCACACCTGATTAAAGCAGAAATCTAAAAGGAATGCTGTGGGGGCCAAATGAGACTGACTCAAGGGAAAACTCAAGTGATCTGAAGTGCTGGGAGAGGCCCAAGATGAATTCTGGGAGATATCAGCACTTTTCTGTGTTTATCTGTGTTTTTCTGTGCTTAAAATGGGAGATAATCCAGAGGAAGTTTGGACCACATGTAGAGAGCAGAGTGGGAAGAGCAGATATTCTCAGAAGAACTTATTTATCCATAGAAAGGCAATGTCTTCCTCTTCCATTCCCTGCTGGAATGACCAGTATAAGATGTATTTTAAAGCTGATGAGTGAAGTGAGCCCCACGCAGAGCATCCTCTGAGGGCACCTCTGCTGGGAGGAAAGGCTGAGAGAAATGGGGGTATTCAGCCTGGAGAAGCTTTGGGGTGACTTAACTGTAGTACCTGAAGGAGCTACAAGAAAGATGGAGACAGACATTTACAGGGGCCTGGAGTGACAGGACAAGGGGAAACAGCTCAGCAAAGTGCAACACAAAGCCACCATCTGCTTTGAAAAACCCAGCAGAAACTTTCACTACAGGAATAAAATGGCTTAACAGCCTGGGACATGAGGACACAGTGGGGCCTCTCTGAATGCTGTGACTGTTTTTGTATTCACTGTTATCCCTCTCCCAGAAAACACAACTGTGCTTAGAGGGGCAGCTCAGAAACATTCTCTGCCCCATAGAGGGCCAGAACAGTCTCTTAAGGGACTGCTGGTGAGGAGCTGATGTGTCACATTGGAGGCTTCTCCCTCAGCATAATGTTCATCCTCTTAATCTGCAGCCACTGCACTTAAAACTCCTATTTTTTAAGGAAGAGTTTGTAATGTGGAATATCAATTACCTTGGTGGCACCCATGGTCTGTTTGGACAGACAACCCCACCAGAGTGAACAGAAACACCCAGTCTCTGCAGGTCAACTCAATATTTGGTTTTTCTGCATCCTGCCTACAGTATGATCACCATGTTCCTGGAAGGTGAACCTGGAAGAAACCTCCCCATCTACCAGGATTTCCAAAGAAGATACAGCCCCATGGGCTGCCAGCAGACTACTTAGTTCTTTGATTAACACAACACCACTTTCCAATGAGCCTGAAGTGTTTCTCAATGCTGGAAAAGCTCTGTTGTCACTGGCTCTGGAATCTCTGTCATGGAGCTGATGCTTTGTGCCCTCCCTTCCCAGCACCACAAGCTGCCAGACCAGCAGGACAGTGACACCTTTAATCGACATCACTTGGCTCAAATCCACTCATGGCTTTGCAGTGCCTTCCCAGGATTAGTTTCCAGACTATGAGAATGACATCACTGCCCCTGCCATCTTGTTCTCACTACAACCCTCCCCACACTCCAGACTCCCATGTGGCTCCAGCAGCTGCTGTGTGAGGAATTACTGCACTCATTCCCAACCTGATGCGTTGGCAAGAGCAGCACTGAGAGAAGCTGGCACTTGTTACCCCTTCTGAACTTCCCCCCTTCTGATCTCCAAGTAAAAATTAAGCTTCTGCTGTCAAAACACAAAAATCCAATTGTGTTATTAAGAGACCTGCAGAGCCCAACTGCAAGAACAAAAGCCTGCTTCTCTCCACATCTCTGTGGAAAGTAAAGTACAAATCATCCCTTAACCTCCACACACTGAGGTTAAGTTTCCTTAACTTGGCAAATCCTTTCCACAAATGCTACAATTTTTACAGTGCTCTGCAAAACATAAGTTACCCTTGTCCCCTTTTTCTCATCCATTTTTGAGATCATAAGTGGCATCAAAATGTTCTGTGCTGACAGGTGTGCTTATCTTGTCTGGTGCTGCCTCTGTCCTTCCTGGCTGCTGACACCAAATGAATCCTTCCCAGACCCCTCCCATGTCCTGCCTATGAAAGTTGCACTGACAAACTGAAAGATGAAATTTGGTACAAAATCACCTTTTTTCCCCCTCACACAATATATTAAGATTACTGCTGTACCCCAAGCTGAGCAGGGCTCAGCAGATTCCCCTCACTCAAAGTAACCTGCCCCCAGCTTTCCTTCCAGAAAATTAAAGCTGTTTAAAGAAGTTATTGTATCCAGACATGATTTCACAGTCATCTGAGCAGAGAGGGATTTAAACAGATAACCCTGGTTCCACACACCACCTTATTTTCACCTTAGGGTATTAAAAAGCTTATTGGTCCTGGTCTGTTCTGCATCTGGGGAATAACTGCAAACTTGGCTTTGCTGAATAGGCATAATTCCTTTCTTCCAGTCAGTTCAGACACCAATAACAACTGCTACTTACAGGAGAAGTTGAAGGGCTATGAAAGTCATGCATGGAAAGAAGTAAAAATTTGATACCTGTAACACAAGTGCGACGGTTACACGTTTGGACAGGCTACACTTACATCAGGCCACAAAATCTAGTAAGAAAAGTTCCTTTAAATGTGCTTTTGTCAGCACTACAACATGATGAACTACATCTAAGGGTGTGTTTTATCTCCAGTTTCGGGCAACATGAAGCAGCAGTGAAGGTTGTTCACCTTGTTCATGGCTGTTAGACATCTCCAGTAGGAAAGTATCTCAGTACTGGATAAACTTACTAGTTCATTTTGCTTTTCAACACTCCCTTGCTGTTTAGATTTAGCACTGCTATGTCCATCTCAGCATTGCTTAAAAGACCACAGTCTACAAACACAACAGCTAAACCTGATCACATCTCAAGACCTTGGATTAACTGCATTAAAGACCAGCACAATCACAATTTTTAGAAAAACTGTTCACCTGAGAAGTCCCCCAGACAGTTTCCTATTGCTGCTTTGAAAAAGCCACTGCCTAATCTATATTTATCTTACACATGCTCTATTAATTCCTTTGCTTTACACCTCTTTAACAAGACAGGGCCCAGACCAAGCATCCTGCAGCAGAAGTACATTAATCCCTGTCCAACTGCTGCATTTCAGTGTTCATTTCACTGGAAGAGATGAGAGTTGCTGCTGAAAATATGGATTTTTTGAGAATACAGCCTTGAGGGAATGGAAAATACAGATGGTTCAAGACTGAACTTAAAAATCAAAGAAAACACAGGTCACTCCAGGACAAAGACACCATCAGTTTGTCAGAGAGGGGAGGAGGCAGGGAAGCACCTCAGCATCTGCCTTTAGCATCAGCTGACAGATCTGATCATGTTTGGGGTCATTAAATCAGCAGATCTGCACTGCCTCCCCTCCTTCTACACCCTGGGGTAGGGACCACATGTCAGACCGTGTCTGCTGAGGGAAACAAAGAGAGAGAGGGCTCTGGAGGGCAGAAGTGACGTACAAGTCTCTGTACTGGTCAAAGGCATTGTTGGCTTCCACCTCCAGCTTGCGCAGGCGAGCCGATGGCATGGCACCGTCCTCCAGGGGAGGGTCGTACTTGTTGCTCCACGGAGACCTGCAAGGACACAAGGAGAACACAGTCAGACAACAACACAGACTGGTCACGGCCCCAAGCCTGCCAGGGCTCAAGGCACGCCCGGACAACGCTCTTGGGGACATGGTAGGATTGTGGGGGTGTCCTGTGGGCCAGGAGTTGGGCTTGATGGTTCTTGTGGGTCCCTTCCAGCTCAGGATATTTTGTGGCTCTGAGAGGTTTAATATTGGTGGGTCTGATCTGATCTACAGATGCTGAACTTCCAAGGAAACCCAGAAGGTGCCCAGAGCAATCTTCCTGTAAGAACTGCACCCTCAACAGCCAGTTGGACTCGATGATCCTTGTGGGTCCCTTCCAACACCACAAATTCTGTGATTTCAAACACTGGCAAAAAGAGGACATTGACCCCCAAAACTCACCTGGGGAATGCTCCCTGGCCTCAGGTTTCTCCATATACATAATCACTCGTGGGTCTGAATCTGTTACTTCTTAAATATTAAAAAATGAGGCCTCAGCTGTTCCACATCAAATATATGAAGCTATTTTCATGCAAATTTAGTGTTTAATAATAAAATTATTATTTAATAATATAGATGTTTTAATAATAAGTTTATTTGGGATCTGACACTACTTGAGCCAAGCACTGCTGTCTACAACTGAGGCCCAAATTCTCCTCCACTATTTTGCTTTGAAATAAACTCTACCTTCAGCATAACATTAGGAAACCCTTTGAACAGTCTGAAGGATTTAACAGGGTTTGTAAAGCTGCATGTTTTACTGTGATTTCTGCAGGTGTGGAAGAGATTTTTCATGCTCTTAATGAAAGACTTGGTATTAAAAGATCTGTTTGAGGCTTTTATAATTCCCATTTCCCCTTGGAATAACCACCTACATATATCACTGCTGGTTTAAAGGAATGCACCTCTACCCTGCACCTCCTCACTTTTCCAAATGCCCCAGCCAGGTCTTAATGCTGACCCTATGGAAGGGTTTTCCCTCAGGAACCATTTGCTGCTCATTTCTCAGGAAGGCAGCAAGTTCTGACACGTGTTTGATGTAAAGCACAAAGACCAGGCTGGGCTTTGCTCCCTTCACTCCTCCCGACCACATCTGGCTCCAAAGGGGAGACCCCAGGAAAAGCTAAATCAGGGTGTCACGCCCATCCAGAGTGAGGTTTCCAGGCTGTGGTTCTCACCTCAACTGCTGTGTCCAGTTCTGGACCCCTCAAGTCAGGGAGGACACGGAGGGGCTAGAGGGGAAGGGAACGGAGCTGGGAAGGGGCTGGAGCAGCAGGAGGGGCTGAGGGAGCTGGGGGGGCTCAGCCTGGAGAAAAGGAGGCTCAGGGGGGACCTTCTGGCTCTGCAATCCCTGCCAGGAGGGGGAAGCCGGGGGGGGGGGTCGGGCTCTGCTCCCAGGGAACAGGGACAGGAGGAGAGGGAACGGCCTCCAGCTGTGCCAGGGGAGGGGCAGGGGGGACATCAGCAGGAATTTCTCCCTGGAAAGGGTGGTCAGGCTTGGCAGGGGCTGCCCAGGGAGGTTTGGAGTCCCCAGCCCTGGAGGTGCCCAAGGAAGGCCTGGCTGTGGCACTCAGTGCTCTGGGCTGGGGACAGGGTGGGGATGGGACACAGGGGGGACTCCAAGGACAGCGAGGGATTTTCAAACCTCAACAATCCTGTGATTTTAAATAGTTGCTTAAAATGTGGTTGTATTGGAGAATAATCAACAGCTACAGCACAGAATCAGAATGGATGATGCTGGAAGGGACCACAGTGGCTCATCTGGTCCCACCTCCCTGCTCCAGGGGGGGCAACCCACAGCACACCCATCTGGATTGGGTTCAGATGGGTCTGGAGTATCTCCAGGGCTGAAGAATCCACACCATCCCTAAACAAACTGTTCCAGTGTGTGTAAAGAGGTTCTTCCTCATGTTCAGGTGGAATTCCCTGGGCATCAGTTTGTGACCATTTCCTCTTGTCCCATTGCCCCCCCCCCCAAGCAGAGCCTGCTCCATTCTCTGTGCCCTCCCTGCAGACCGTGAGGGACACAGATCACATCCCCTCTCAGCCATCTTTTCATTCCTTTTCCTAAAATATGTGGAATCTGGCTGAGATTCATACAAAAATCTCTTCTGGTGCTACCTGAGCATTCCCAAATGGCTTTCTTGCTGGACCTTGGTGCAGACACTCTCCTTGCAAACATCAGGCCTCCTCCTCAGGCTGCAGAATTGGGATTTAAGGGCAGCCTGGGAACAGACTCTTCTAGCCAGCACCTTGAGACATTTTCGACCCATTCCCCTTGGAACCAGCAGCGACTTTACCAACAAAAATCCTCCTGACACAACCCTGTATTTTTTATTCTTGTGGAAGAGCACTCAGAACACATTCAAACACTTAACTGGAGGTTATTTGAAGAAAGACAGATGGGTAAGCACTTACATTTCCAAAGTCAGACCTCTAATTTCCCTAGAAAAGAATGGTTTTTGTTTCAGCTAACAGGTTTCAGTGTTGTTGGCACCAAAGTCCCCATAAGGATTCCATTTAACAGAGTGATCAAACACACTCCGAATGGAAATGTATGGACAAAGTCAGGACCCTGAAGTCTAATATTAAAAAAAAATAATTAATAAAAGCTCTGCCTTCACAATGTGGATTCTGTGGCTGTTTGAGATCTTCCACAAACCTTTGTTATTCCTGTTATTCCAGAAGTACCTGTGAAACTTCAAGCACCAAAAACTGCTCTCACAAGCAGCAGTTCATAATATGAAGAAAATCAAAATTATGTATTTATGAAGATCCAAGAGAGACTCCAAAAATCCATCTTCTAATCTGATCCATGTTCAACACAGACAAAATCAAGTCTGCCTAATATGAGGAAAGACTAAACTGTGACGGGCCAAGCGTTAAGATATTCACTTCCCACAGCAGCTTTTTTCCAATCAAATTCCCAGTCGAATTGTAAAGCCACTCAAGAAAAAACACCCTATAAAACTGGAATCCCAGTGAGAAAGTCTGACTACTCTGCCCCACCTTTTCTACTTAGGTGTCCACAGAATGCTCTGAAATCCTTGGATTAACATCAAAAGAAATGCAATTAGCAAGCTGTCCAATAAGAAGAAAAGGTTTGGTTTGGAGTGTGTGGGAACTGGGGATGGAACCTGTTGCAGGGAATAGGACTCCTTGGGACTTCTAATCGAGCGTGTGGGTCTGAAAAATGTTTGTGGAAATTTCAAAAGCTTTTAAAAGCACAGAGAATTTGGGGCTAATTGCTTAATTTAGGGTAAGAGCCACTTCCCAGTAACAACTGCAGGTTTTACGAGGTCCAAAGAAGTGTCTGGACACAGGCACAGAATGGGATTAACGTGCACAGGGAAGTGGGGCTGCTTTTCAAAGGCTTCTGCTGTGGGGAAGGAAAGAATTTGCTTCATGAAACAGAGCTGGGACCAATCAATTCCAGAAGGAAGAATCACTTCAATGCAGAATGTCTGAATCAAACAGAACAGGAATCTTTAATGCCAGCAATTAACACATGATGCCTGTTCTATAGGAACAAATGAAACAGCTTTTCTGAAACCTCATTACTTTATAAGTCCTGAACATTTCAAAGTAATTTTAAAAACCAAATTCCTCCTGCTCCCCTGTAACTATTTAAATGCCTTCTCAGACAGAGATGGAGCAAATTTCAGAAGCAAACATGATACTACCCTTGGAGAACGGGCTGCCACGTGTGCTAATTAAACATGGAGGGGTTATTAGTGATTGCAGAATGTCCCATTCCTGTTTAACCAGTGCCTCTGCTGGTTTCCTGTGACTCTGGTTGATGGATGCTCACAACAAAAGCCTGAATAGGATGCAAAGAGACTGCAAGAAACATCACAACTTCAGGGAGAAAGCATCTCTGGAAAGATCCATAAAAAATTCAGGACCTAATTCCTCCTCTGGCATCTTCCAGAGGGTCTGCAGCTGTGTGGGTACATCTTGGCTGGGGGGCAGAACCTGGAAAACCTGATTTTATCTACTAATTCAGAACTGATTAAGTTCATGTAGCTGCTAAGGTAGATCTGACCAACTGAGACACACCAGCTTAATGCTTTTAGAAGGCACCAGGCTCTTTTGTAGAAGGTTCCAATGATTTTAAATGTTAAACAAGTGCCCTAAAGAACGTGACACTTCACCTTCAAGATCTGCTACTTCTTGGCCCTCTGTAATATGTTATTTTAAAACAACTCATCAGGATTTACACTCAGCCACAATCCAAATGCACTGTCAAACTCTGCATCCATTATCATTCTCCTCCTCCTGTTTCTAGGACAACATGAATATTACAAAGCTTGTTCTCTGTGTGATCCCCATCAGGTGGAACACTCACAATCACCCCAGAAGCAGCAGTTGGGCTGAGCTGGTAACTCAGGACAGAAAATGAATGGCAGTCATTACCCCACAGCCCTTCGTTAAGGGAAAGAATAAAAGGGAATCTTCACAAAAGTTTCTGGACTATAAGGTTGTGATTCTTAATTAAATATTTGGGACTATGCCACTGTCACTACGGCCACTAAGGAAAGTCAAGCAATGCAAAGAAGGGGAGGGGATAATTAAAAAATAATTAAAAATCATCATCCTAATGGCAAGGCAGAGGATAAAAACATTCACAGAGAAACTGTGTTCAAAGTGGCAGCCAAAACACTGAAATCTCATTGTACCATTCCATGGTACTAAACCCCCCCTTCTACTTCAAAACTAATTATATTGTAATTACAGACAGCTTATGCTGTTCGAATACTTTCATTGGTTTTGTCTACAGTCCTCAGGATAAATCAGCTATTTTGGTAGACAGGAATTCCTTTTCTTTGCTAAAAACTTGGGCCAGGATTTTCAAACAGAACGAGTGACATCGAGTCCAAAGTCAGAGTCAATCCCTTGCAAAACATGAGTGAAAGAGCCTTTCCCAGCTGGCAAATCCACCCTGTTTTGTACAAGCAGAAGATGATTTTGTTTAAACCAACTGCTTGCATCATCTCTTTTCTGTTGTTAACCATTCCAAAGATTTTATAACCTTGCAATGTTTTATTTCATATCAAGGCCATCTCAGTCATTTCTGCTGAAGAACCGACTGGTTTTAATTCAGAATACAGAAAGCAAAGATAAATACATCAGTCAGCCCTTTAACAAGATAATAACAGCACATTTCAGGCTTTAAATCTTTAGATGACTGATTTTTTTTGGCTGGAAATAAGAGGGAGAAGGGCCTGCAGTACCTGTACAAAGCTCTCACAAAGCACCAGTTAGTGCCCAGCTTGGGTGTGAGCTCACCTGTACGAGTCCCCATCTCTGTTGTAGTCACACAGTAAATAGTCTTTTCCTACCACCTTGTCTCGTGCAATCTTCAAGGGCTGATCCACAGAGGAGAGGAGATCTTCACACAGGCTTGGGACCTGGGGGTTTGGAGAAAAACCACAGGCAAGGTAACACGTTGAGGTTAAAAGAGACTGGCACCCTAAGAGCAGATTGTGTTATCAACAGCCCCTATCTGCCCCAAAGCCAAAACTCTTTAGGTTAAGCTGCACTTAACTTACAACACAATCCTACACTCCCACCTCCAGTAATTTCAGATTTAATTACCCAACCACTGGTGTGGTCCAGCTCACTTCAATAGATAACGTTCCACATTCACCACGTGATTGTCCTGGGCTGAGGGATAAAGGCAAATATTTACAGTGGAGTGGAAAGGAGGGAGCTGCTGAAGGAACACGCCATCCACACGCTGCAGTGCGTTCTTTCCCAGTTCCCACTCTGGGTCCAATTTACCAGAGTTTCCAGGCAGGTGGCCAAGCATGACCATGCTGGGTAATAAAAACACACGTGTCTGTGTGTGTGCACATGTAAAATCCAGCACATCTCCTGCACAGGTAGATTTTAACAGGTCCAGAACCCACTGGTGCCTCCCTGCACTTCATGTGGAGAAAGACAAGCTCTGCTTTTACCATGGCAGAGGAGCTGGGACATCCTGCAAAGGGATGAGATTCCATCTGCCCCAAGGCACGGCAGGGACCATCAACAAATCATTCCTGGAGCTGTTATTATTAAATAAAATAATGTATTGTATATTTCCTGTTGGAAAAACATTCCAGATTTCACTGCAAGAGAAAGGGACTAAAGCAAAACAGGATCCTTTCCAAACAGGATGACAGGACAACTGCTAAGTTCTTGAATAGATTGGTGACAATGTGATAATAAAATAATAATAGAAATAACAAGTGTGGAATCTTTCTACATTTCATTCCAAGTTGTAGAGATGAAAACCTGACTGAGAACATGAGGACAAAAGGCAATCAAGGATAAGATTAATCATGAAGTGATAAATTCACAACTCATAAGAAATGAAAAGGGGAGGGAAGAAGAAATAAAGAAAACATGAGAAAAGCCTAGAGCAGAAAAAAAAACAAAAACAAATTTGAGATGCAGCAGCCCTGAAACTATTTTAATGCACTAGATGGGACATAAGAGATCAAAATGCCTGAAACAAAAACATTCCTAATCCCAAGTACAAAGCAATAACTCCAGATGATGATAATCAAAGGAAGCAGGGACACATAAAGCAGTGTGACTGTGAAAGACCAAAAAACCCACAAATATCAAATGACAGAACAAGCTGTGGCTGCCACACCCTGGAAGTGTCCAAGGCCAGGTTGGACAGGGCTTGGAGAAATGTGGGCTAGTGGAAAGTGTCCCTGCCCATGGCAGGGGTTGGAACCACATGAGCTTTAAGGTTCCTTCCAACCCAAACCATTCCATGAGTCTAAGATATGGCCAGCAAGGAATGCAACACCTGACCCACACAAGCACTCTGTAAACATATAAAAAGAGATGGTTGGTAAATTACTGACAGTAATGAAAAATCTGAAATATTAGTTAGAGCTCTGTTACTTTGGTCTCTCTACACTTTACATGGTAAGAGGGGGCCCTGGAGAGCCCAGACTCAGAGCAGGCAGATCAATGTTCAGATACAGCTCGATGCTGTCTGAGAACTTCATCACCTGACACCTGGAGCCCTGGCTGAAGCAGCCTCAGAACACATTCACTGAATAAATACAAGTGGACAGGCAGCAGCAGCTTTTTGGGAAATCCGTCCTCTTCCTGCGAACAGACAACCCTGATACCCCCCAGGGCTGATCCAAATCAGCAGTGTCATGGCCCACGTTCAGTGAAATGTCTCTGTGAGCCCATCTGGACCCACTCTGTCCCTTCCTTCTCTTCCCCATCACCTGTTAATTTGGGGCTGACTCCTCAGGCCCACAACAACACTGCTCCCATTTCAGGTGCCACACAGGCAGCCCCAAAGCTCCTGAGCACTGAGCTGTGTCCCAGCCTGTTCCCAGGGGGATACCCAGCCCCAAAGCTCCTGAGCACTGAGCTGTGTCCCAGCCTGTTCCCAGGGGGATACCCAGCCCCAAAGCTCCTGAGCACTGAGCTGTGTCCCAGCCTGTTCCCAGGGGGATACCCAGCCCCAAAGCTCCTGAGCACTGAGCTGTGTCCCAGCCTGTTCCCAGGGGGATACCCAGCCCCAAAGCTCCTGAGCACTGAGCTGTGTCCCAGCCTGTTCCCAGGGGGATACCCAGCCCCAAAGCTCCTGAGCACTGAGCTGTGTCCCAGCCTGTTCCCAGGGGGATACCCAGCCCCAAAGCTCCTGAGCACTGAGCTGTGTCCCAGCCTGTTCCCAGGGGGATACCCAGCCCCAAAGCTCCTGAGCACTGAGCTGTGTCCCAGCCTGTTCCCAGGGGGATACCCAGCCCCAAAGCTCCTGAGCACTGAGCTGTGTCCCAGCCTGTTCCCAGGGGGATACCCAGCCCCAAAGCTCCTGAGCACTGAGCTGTGTCCCAGCCTGTTCCCAGGGGGATACCCAGCCCCAAAGCTCCTGAGCACTGAGCTGTGTCCCAGCCTGTTCCCAGGGGGATACCCAGCCCCAAAGCTCCTGAGCACTGAGCTGTGTCCCAGCCTGTTCCCAGGGGGATACCCAGCCCCAAAGCTCCTGAGCACTGAGCTGTGTCCCAGCCTGTTCCCAGGGGGATACCCAGCCCCAAAGCTCCTGAGCACTGAGCTGTGTCCCAGCCTGTTCCCAGGGGGATACCCAGCCCCAAAGCTCCTGAGCACTGAGCTGTGTCCCAGCCTGTTCCCAGGGGGATACCCAGCCCCAAAGCTCCTGAGCACTGAGCTGTGTCCCAGCCTGTTCCCAGGGGGATACCCAGCCCCAAAGCTCCTGAGCACTGAGCTGTGTCCCAGCCTGTTCCCAGGGGGATACCCAGCCCCAAAGCTCCTGAGCACTGAGCTGTGTCCCAGCCTGTTCCCAGGGGGATACCCAGCCCCAAAGCTCCTGAGCACTGAGCTGTGTCCCAGCCTGTTCCCAGGGGGATACCCAGCCCCAAAGCTCCTGAGCACTGAGCTGTGTCCCAGCCTGTTCCCAGGGGGATACCCAGCCCCAAAGCTCCTGAGCACTGAGCTGTGTCCCAGCCTGTTCCCAGGGGGATACCCAGCCCCAAAGCTCCTGAGCACTGAGCTGTGTCCCAGCCTGTTCCCAGGGGGATACCCAGCCCCAAAGCTCCTGAGCACTGAGCTGTGTCCCAGCCTGTTCCCAGGGGGATACCCAGCCCCAAAGCTCCTGAGCACTGAGCTGTGTCCCAGCCTGTTCCCAGGGGGATACCCAGCCCCAAAGCTCCTGAGCACTGAGCTGTGTCCCAGCCTGTTCCCAGGGGGATACCCAGCCCCAAAGCTCCTGAGCACTGAGCTGTGTCCCAGCCTGTTCCCAGGGGGATACCCAGCCCCAAAGCTCCTGAGCACTGAGCTGTGTCCCAGCCTGTTCCCAGGGGGATACCCAGCCCCAAAGCTCCTGAGCACTGAGCTGTGTCCCAGCCTGTTCCCAGGGGGATACCCAGCCCCAAAGCTCCTGAGCACTGAGCTGTGTCCCAGCCTGTTCCCAGCCTGTTCCCAGTGTGAGATATCCCTTCCTCCTGTGTGCTCCTTGCCCAGGAGCCCCTCAGCACAGGGAGAAGTGTCCAGGAACACTCTGACCTGTGTTTAGGATGAGTGTGATGAAAACAGAACTGAGGGAAAAGGGGCATTTTCCCCAGGCTCTGTTTCCATGTCATTTCCTTGGGAACATCCCTTCATTAGGTGTGTGGGGAGGGAGCACCAGAGGTCCTGCTGTGCAATTCCTCAATCCCAAATATATACACAAAGCATTTTCACAAGAACCCCCAAACTCGAGGCAGAGTCAACTCCCCTGCAGAAAAGCTGAATTCACAAGCCTTACAAAAAACCCACACAAATAACTTTTAGATTTAATTTTCTTCTAAGAACAGCACATGCCCAGTGTGGGGTTTCCACATGGCTCAGCAGGAGAGCACGATTCCAGATGGACTAGAGGGAATCAAACACATTGTTTTTAAGGTGCAATCTATTGAATTTCTATGCTAAACTTATCTCTGGATGGTTTGGCAACAAATATTCACGAGTAGGGTCACCTGCCAATTTCTAAGGGCTGTGCTTATGCTTACAGCCCTAACAGTGAGTGCATTACATCATACACTTCCTAGAATATAATACTGCAGTGTATTATAATCCTCCATTGTAATAGGCAGATCTACATCTACTGTCTCCTTGGTACAGACACTCCACAGGGCTCCAGGAAATCTATTATTTTCTCCTTCTTTCACAATAAAACCCACTCATCTACTTTGGAAATATTAGAAAATTTCAACAGTATTTATTTAAAAAAAACCCAACAGATATTCCAGCTGATGGAACTACTTGTGTAATTCTAATTATTGGAAAAGCATCCAAGTGTGGCATAGTTACCCCAAGAACATAATTTTTTATGTAATTTCTTACATCAACTTTCAACAGCTGCTGTACTTCCTAAGAATGAATTTACAAGATTTATTGTACTGTGGGAAACAGCTTACAAGGCAAAGGCAGTAACTTGAACAAGGTAATTTGCAGCTTTAAACACTTCAGCTCCACATTCATGAGGCCGATTCTTCTCCATGTCAAGTACTGAATCTTCTTAAAGCATTTAAATGACTGTTATGCACAGTCAGACTCCTGCAGAATTCAGTTTATCTCCTGATCCCAGCAGAGACAACTGTTTAGAAGGCAACTGATCCTCAGCCTGAAACAGTGGATTTGCATTGGTAACTGTTCTTACCAAGCTTGTTCTGTGTTAACTGAAGAGCCAAAATGCACTTAAGTGCCTGAGTACTTGTCTCCAACAGGGAATTACAACTCAAATTTAGAAACATAAGAATTAACCCACTCCTCAGGCCAAGCTGAAATGCCAAAGCAGTGATTTTGTCCAATTCATCACCACACTGTAAATAAATGTCACTGTGATGCAAACACTGGAGGGATCAGGGCTGTTCTACAAGCAAAGACTAGGCTCCCATCTTTATTTTGACCCAAGTTTTTCCCACTCTCCTCAGTGGAAGCTCAAATGCAGGATACAATCTGCACCTGGTATCTTTAGCCAGAGATGACACTAATGTAATCTGGTCCTCTGGCCCCCAGCACAGCCACATTTCCCCAAATCAGCTCCCAGCCATCTCCTCTGGTGGCCGTGGGCGTAGTCATGAAGTGAGACCACCCTCAAGGTCAATCAGAAGAGAAAAAAGAAGGATCTCTGGGGGTCCAGCCTGGAAGGAACAGCTGCATCATTCAGAAGCAGCAGGGCACTGTGCTTGTGGGCTCTTATTTTCCAAGCAGACACACAATGGCTGTGTAGCACAGAGGAAAGAAAACCTGAGTGAGAGGGGAGTGCAGTGCACCCTGTACGTGCTCAACAAGGATTCTCTTGTCCTGGGTAACATTATTCTCCAGCAGAGCTACCTAGGTTTGTGGGCAGTGTTTTAATTAAGTCAACTGCTCTGCTATCAAGACAAATGATCACTTGTGCCAAAGTGGAAACCCTACACTTTTTGGAGTAGCTAACCATAGCCATTCCTTCTTAACTCATCTTGTGGTTTAAGGAATTTATTAGCAACTGAACAACTGGGCTTGGATTATTTTTTAAAATATGACTCAACAAGCATCTAAAAAAAAAATCTATAGAGGAAAGAGGAAAACTCTTCAGCTCTCCATGTCTTACACACTCCCCATCCTTGCTTTGATCAGGCTGAATTACATCAAATTCTGCACCTTACACACTCAGGACAGTTAATATTTTGGCTTAGTAGCCTCTCAACAAATACACTCAGGTTGTTGCTTTCTTCTAGAGCTTTGACTGAAATGAGTCATATCTACCAGTGAAACAGCACCACTGCCAGTGTAATAGCCCGTGGAAAGAGTCTCTCCCTTAAAGAGCCAGGAGGAACAAGGGGAAACAGCTTCAAACTGAAAGGAAGTAGGTTTAGATTGGAAATTAGGAAGAAATTGTTCCCTGGGAGGGTGGGCAGGCCCTGGCACAGAGTGCCCAGAGAAGCTGGGGCTGCCCCAGCCCTGGAAGTGTCCAAGGCCAGGTTGGACGGGGCTTGGAGCAACCTGGGCTGGTGGAAGGTGTCCCTGCCCATGGCAGGGGGTGGGATGAGATGATCTTTAAGGTCCCTTCTAACCCAAACACTTCTATAATTCTGGGAAAATGAAGCAAACTGCAAAAGATGAGCAAGAAATCACTCAAATCCATCTCTGTTTTGAACCCGCATCTGCAACATGCAGGTATCTGATCAAGCATGGGTTGAGAGCAGTTTTTAATTAAAAGCCACATCCCAAGAGGAAAGCCAGTATTTTAACTGCATGTGAACTTTTAACATTAAAGAAGGACAGAACCACTGCTCCCAGCACTTGGGGAAACTGCTTCAACACAAGGAAGAGCCCATGGAAGTGCCCTGGTGCTTTTGCAAAATAACCCTTGTGGCACACAACCCACCTGCAGCTCAGATTCTTTCCCTCTGGACCAGCATCTAGTAAAATATTAATACAATTTTTCTGAATAATTCCACAGCCTCAGAATTTCCTGTTCCTGCTGAACACAGAGCCGGCCCAATGGATGTTGTGGAAACTCAACAAGGAAGCCTGGCTTGGGCCTAAAACCACCAGTGCAGTCACTCCCACAAATCCACACATTGCTAAATCCTAATTTGATTCATCATATGTCCAAAGGCCACACGATCATCAAGCATTGTTTATTAACTGACACTTAAATGGACTTTTGTCTTCGAGACCAGATGTAATTGATACTGGGCACAGCTCAGCTTTATTCTTGGATTGGCAAGGAATTCCAGCACTGCAAGAATTAGCAAAACCAAAATTAAACCAATCAGCTTTTCAGGAAAAAGACAAGTGTTAACCAGGTTGCAGACCCAGGTCTGTCTAGTTAGAGATGTCACAGCAGAGATGTCATATTAATTACAGAATGTTTTAATTCAGCTCAAGGAACCACATTTAAAAAGGGGACGACCGTTCCTTGGCTTTCTTCCTGATTTCCTGGATAAAACAGGGCTTTTGGTGGATTCCCCACTTGGAGGAACAAAAGACAGCCATCTGGCAGTGCCCTGGACGGGGACTGGTGACCTGCAGGTGAAGGCTCCTGGATCTCATTACCAGGCCCCAGTCCCAGGAGCCATCCCAGCATATCAATACCTTGGGAAGTCCTGATTATTTCTGTCAAGAGCCCAGCTGGTGTTGGAGATATCCTTTCATTGTTTCTGGATATGCAGGCCATACTCTCTTCAGCACTGTTTCTCTGTCTCAGCTTTCCTCCTCCCCTCATCCTTAACAGTAGTTACGTAGGTTTGTAACCAGGATCCACTCTCACCAAGTGCTCCTCACACACACTCCCTCAAAGAGATTTAAAAATACATTTTAAGGGTCTCCAACACCAGCAGTGCAGTGGCAGGAGCCAGGAAGACAAAAAGGCTTAAAAATAGAAAGAGTAAGTGATACGAAGCCAGAACTGAAATTGCTTTTTCCAATCTCATGCCAGTAAGTGGGGCTGCTAGCTCTAAGCCAAGCACTACATTAACAATTTACATATATTAATTGCTATCTCCAATTACCATCAAGATATCCAGAGGTAATCTTTGCTAGCTGGAAAAGCTCCTGCTTACAGCCACTCACCAAATGGAAAAACTGGCTCCCAACCACCATAAATTTATTCAGGGAGCCAGAGCCCCTTTCTTTAGCCAATAATCCTTACGTTAGAAACCTGACTGCCGGTGGCTGGGAGCCCATCCCACAGGTCAGCAAGTCCAGGGAGAACAACAGGTCAGAGCCTCAGCTTTGAGCCCACGGGGCTGTCAATGCACTTCTACCACCTTCTTTTTCAGCTGGGGTCTGATTTTTTTGTTTTAAACATCTCCCACGCTCACTTAGACGTTGAGCTGTGCATCTGCATTCAATTATTTTATCTCTCTTCTCAATGCCTCACACTGCTCAGGCTCTTGGACTCCAAACACAGAAAGCTACAGTCACATTCTTATGTTCTTTATGGTCTGTGCAGCCCAAGCAATGCAGTTTGCCTGGGAATAAATTCTCTAACTTCATCTATCTTCACTCACTAAAGGCATACAAGCAGATTTGGGACTTGTCTGCGGGCTCACGTGAAACAAGGTCCTGATTCGTGTTCAAATATTTCAAAATCATAAGTTTATACATTTTAAGATTCATGACACTTGGATTTTCTAAAAAGCAACATTTTCTACTAAAAATATTTCAGCATTCTCCTGTGATGAGAAAGCAGAGCTGATCACCTCCCAGATCTCTAATTGCAAACAGAGCCTTGAAAAATAACCAGTAGAGTTCCTGTGTCCCTAAAGGACTCTCGCTTTCATTCTTCCGTGGCTGCATTACTTGGTTGAGTTCTTCAAGAAAGCTTTCACTTCTGAGAATGAGTATTACTTCAATATCAGTCTTACTGGGAAAAGAGAGGAACAAAGTTGTGGCTGTGAGCAAATCCCACTTTCCTGGTGTATCTGCTTGTCCTTTTTGGAAGGATGATTCCCAGTCTCCACTCTATGCCAGCCATCTGATTGTCCCAAGTCAGCTGGATATTCCATCTAATTTATATTATACACACCCAGGCAAACTTCCAAATTAAACTCTCTGCAGGAAATCTGTAGTTGCAAAAGGAGCCTGCTTAACTTTTACCAAGACTGAGGGCACATCAACTTCCACATTCAAGTCAAAGCCATTCAGGCCACCTGTCACAGTTTGCTGTGACAGCAGCCCACGAGCACAACAAATCCACTTTGCACCTCTTCTAAGATGCAGCCCTCTATCACATGTCAGGGAAGGGTCTTGCAGAACAAACCCCAGAAGGATTCTGGAGGTTGCAACCCCTCCTATCACTCACCCATCCACTTATGTGCTCCCAAGGAGTCCTAGGAAGGGATCCTCCACAGCAGCATTGTCCAAAAGCTGATCCCTTCTTTGGGGGTTCTCTTGGAGAGAACACAGCTGAAAGTGCTGGGGGCTGAGTACAACTGATCTTAAGAGAAAGGAAGCAGGAGGACAATTCCCTTGGACTGTTCTGATCCTCCAGGATAAACTGCTGGGCCACTCAGAAGTGAACTCTACCAGGCTCCTTCCTTCAGCTTCATGTCACTGCAGTCTGACCTCCATGAGCCAAACAAAACCTCACTCCTACTGATACCAAGAAACACTTCCATCCAGAGAACATCCTCACATTCTCCTTTCAGCAAGGGATGAGGACAGATGTGATTCCCAGCTGACTTCCAAGAGAATTGCAGTGCAATGACAGTAGCAACCCCTGGGCAACAAGGAGGTGACACAGAATTTATGTGACACAATAAAGATCTGTATCGATGTTCCAAGTGCTGGCACTTCACAGAATCATTCAGGTTGGAAAAGACCTCCAGGATCATCAACTTTTAATCTGAAGCATCCTCACAAACCCATTTAAGAGCAGTGTGATCATCTCCTCTCTCCTACGGGAAGTGCCTTACAGCTCAGACCTGGCCCAGAGGTAGATGCTCCAAGGCTCCCAGTTTCCAGAAGAGCTCCAGGAAAAATTATTCTAATTTAAATTAGTTCTCCTTAAAAGGGTATGTGCCTACCCCAAACCTTTTCTGCAGAGATTCTGAACTCCTTCCAAGTTGTGCACCCTGACAGCCTCGGAGCAGTGTATTTACAAATAATGGCTAATTGAATCCCAAGCAGAGCATTCCAGGCCAAGGCCCATTTCCAGCACAGCTTCTTTCAGGCAGGACTTCAGGAGGTCTGTGACTGACAAGGTCTCTAATGAACTCTAATTGAAGACCCAGCAGCCTGAAAAAAGCAACAACAGATGTGGTGAAAGGGCAAACCACAAACTGCTCTGCTAATGAATGAAAAGTGTCTGGACTGATGAGGGCCAGTGACCCAAAAATTCTCTTTTTCCCCCAACCCTTTCACTTCATGTTCAAGTTTGGGCCGTTTCCCTTCTCAGCACAACAGTTGGGGGCAGTCCTGGACAGTCCTGTACACACTCCATGTATTCAGATGGACACCAAGATGCTCTTTTATGCAAAAAAAAAAAAAAAAAAAAAAAAAAAAACAACCCACAAACAAAAAACAGCAGAACATGGTTTTGATGGAGTAGGAGGGACTTCAGGAAGGAACTCGGTGTGGTTATCCCTCCCAGCAGAAATACCAGCCGAGGAGTAGTTTTAAACTGTCAAAGGGGTTTTAAACTGTTAGATGGGATACTGGGAAAAAATCCTTCCCTGGGAAGGTGGGCAGGCCCTGGCACAGGGTGCCCAGAGAAGCTGTGGCTGCCCCAGCCCTGGGAGTGTCCAAGGCCAGGTTGGACAGGGCTTGGAGCACCCTGGGCTGGTGGAAGGTGTCCCTGCCCAGGGCAGGGAGTGGAATGAGATGGGCTTCAGGATGCCTCCCAACCAAAGCTATTCTGGGATTCTATGGAGATGCTCACTGTATCAGTTTTGGAAAGTCATACATACATAGACATTTCTAAGTCATCTTCTCTCCTTTCAATAGATCTTAAGCAAGTAGCAAATCCTCAGTCTGGAGATCAAGTCCTATAAAAAGACTATGGCAAACTGAGCTGCAAGCAGACTTCAAGTGATAACCTGAACTTCCCACAAAAAAATTGACACAAGCTTCTGTTTCGCTGCCCTACTGCAGCAGGGCAGTGTAATGAAGCAAGGAAACCCAGCACAAGGAGAGCCAGAAGTCAAGGTTTATCTTTTATAATTCTACCCCAAGTTTACTAAACCTGCTCCTGCTCATCGTGCATTCCAAGTCAGACCTTTTACTTCAAGTTGTTTTTTGTCTGGTAATGGCACAGGAAACAGAATCAAAACATCAGCTGAAAGGTTTGGATGAAATTTGCCAAAAAAGGTCAAAAAACTATTTGCTTGAGTCTGGCTTATGATGTTTTTGGAACTATTACAGGTGGCAGAGCATACACTGCTCTTGCCTAAGCAGTGAAGACTTCAGGAGGTTGGGCTGAGAGTGGCTGCAGAACAGGTCTACAGATGTCTCAACAATAAAGATATCAGACTGGATTTAACAAATTATTTCATCTCTACCCTAGAGAAGGGACTGCAGAGACTGGGAATCACACAGACCTTCTAACGAGCACGTCTGGTTCACGTTACACTTGCAATATGAAAAGAAGCCCAGCGAGCGTGTTGCTGATGGAAAGCATGTAGAGGATTAATGAGTACCATCCAAAAGTAATTCCAACATTTAGAGGGACCCAGCAATTTTCTGAGTCATTAAAAAAACCTCATAGCAATTACATAGTCAAGCTTCCCATGGCTCCCCAAACAACTCCTTTCGAGTGCTCCTGGGGAGCTGCTCAAACCCTGATACCGTCCAGTCCTCCCAATTTCATCAGCAAACCAACCATGTCACACCAGATCACATCTGTGATTTAGTTGCTCGTGTCCTACCTCCAGCAACAGCCACAAAAATGACGCTTTAGGTTGCCAAGAGTTCTCGTGGCACAGATGTGGGCAATTACTGAATGGTTTCAAGAAAGAGGAATAATCCCTTCCTGCAGGGAATAATTTCTTTCCTGACCTCCAGAGCTTTCTTACCTATACCTTGGCTTATGTAAGTAAAAGAAGTACTTAGACTTTCATAAACTTCAGTTAGTCACAACTTTTTGACCATAGTTCACCAACACTAGCTTCAGAATCATTTAGGAACAGACCTCTCCAACCAAACTTTCACCTGGTGAGCAGCTGCTTTTCTGCACACTGAGATGACAAACAGCTCAGACACAAACTGTTTAATTAAGAGGCACTAATTCAAATAGCTGCTATGTGCAGCACCATCAGATTTTTAAAGTCTTTCAGGCAAGGTCTGTCAGCATCACACAAAATTCTGACCTGCCACAGAAAAGGGATGTAGTTCTCATTGGAGATAAGACAAAAAGCTTAATTCAAAGGTCTAACAGCCCCATTCCAGCCTCAGTGTCCTGTCTGCACAAATTTAGAAGCTTAGATCAGAAGTAAGCCATGTATTTAGACCGCACAGTAGAAACAAGTATTCCCAATAGGTTGTGTAAAGATTTAATCCATATTTCAGTACTATCTTCCATTACTCCAGAGGCAACTGTGCCACACACAGTTTTAAGGGACAGTTGGCAATAACGAGGCAATCACAGCCCAAATCATCACAGGATGTGCAACTAAATCCTGTGCAACTTGTAATGAGCCTAGAAATCCTTTTTGTTTTCTTCACTAGCATTTTACAGGAGAAGAAAGTTCCAGGACAAGCAGTAAAACAGGTCCCGGGCACAAGGTGGTTGGGTTTCTTTGACACTAGACTGAAGAATACTTGATAGAGCATTAATTATAACTAGATTTGGGTGTTCTCCAGATGCCCAGTGTTCTGACACATTCTCAGAAGTGTCTTTGAAGGGTGTGGGGTGGCACAGCCACTGCTCCTCCTACAGGTCCACACAGGCAGGTTGTTTCTCAGGAGATAATACCCAGATACCAGTGCCTGCATCAGCCCTGTTCCAAATTTAAACAGCAGCCTCCAACCTGGTCATGAGTTCATCAAGAGAGCTGCTAATGACCCTTCATTCCAAAGTGTCCCTGCACACACAACCTGTTGGCTTGCCCAAAATAAACACACAGATTCCTGACATTGCTTAGACAATTGTTTGTTCAAACCTGGCAAAAGCCAAGGGGACAAACCGACCACCACACTTCGAGATGTTCCTGCACACCAGACCTTTGGCACAGCATCCAATACTCACCAAGTCAATGAGGTCACTGAGATTCTTCTCTATCTGCTGGGGAGGCAGACGCCTCATCAAATCCAAGGCACAATCCAGCTGCTGGTCACTCTGCAGGGACAAGAATACACACCCCTGTCAGCACCCGGACAGGTAACACAAATCCCCCACACCCAAGAACTTGCTGACTGCTCAGACACAGGATACAGCTCCTGGTCCTAAGCAGCAGCATGGTTTGCATTGATACAAATCAAACTCAGTACATTTGATCACGGATTACTGACTTACAATTTAACACCACGCAACTGATGGAAAGGAGTCTGGTCCTTACCAAGAACTGCTTCCAACATTTGTGTGTTTAATGTGTTGTTTTTACACGCTATCCCAACAATAACCTGGGCAGGGAACTGAAAGTTCCTTCTCCCAAAGTATGTTTAACACTTTCTCATTTGCAGTGATCAGCTTGAGATATCCAGTATCCAAGACAAACTCTATTCCAACACAGAGCTTTCTCTCTCTCTCTCTCCCTCCTTCAGCTTTATCAGGAAACCAGAACGAAACACACGCACAGAGCATGATCCACTACTTCCTTCTTCCTACAAAACACACACCAAAAACTCCCTGTATCCGAGACCAGGGACTTCAGTTATTTAGAGAAATCACAGCAACATTCTCCAAAGGCCTCATTGCAGCAGGTCCCACACCAATTCTGACACACAAAAACCACCCTTAAAGCTTCAGAGTCAGAAAATGTGCTCCAGGCATTACCACTAACACTTGATGAGTTGAGCCATGGTCCTGGCATAACCTTTATCTTCCAGTTCACCAACACATACAGACACTTTTGTGCAGGCCTAACAGCACCCAAAATCTGCACAAGTTCCTTTGATCACAGGTCAGGTGAAGCACAGCCAGTTTGTTTTCTCTGCTCCTCCCCTCCCTTTTCTCTTTGCCATTTCTAGCCACCCATACACAACAAGCTCAGCTTTAATTTCACCCTCCTGTGCTCTGCCGAGCCCCAAAAGTTTTATGTAAAAACAACTTCAGTACCAAAGCAGTTCCATTATAACATTATTCAAAGTAGCAGCCCCCAGGACAGGGAGAAACAGGAAGCAAAGCTTCCTGCAATTAAGCTATGCCTTAGGAATGAGGAAAGGAGGGAGTGCTCAGTTTAGTGGACACCCATTATGAAACAGTTCTTAAAGGTACTGCCCATTCACCAGCAAAAGATAAATATTTACAGCCTGGGTTGGGGAGATCATATATTTGTTTCTCATCCAGTTCACCTTATAGGACATCAGCTTTGCAAAACATTCCAGCTCTGCAGCGAGGCATCAACTCCCACAGATCTGCAACATCTCCTGAAGATCTGAGCACCTGCTGTCATCGAGGGAGGACACAGTCAAGTGACAGACATAAACCCACCCAAACTCTTCAAACATCTGGATAATGGGGCAAGCAACTCTTTGGCTGAAAGTAGTCAGCAGTGAAGCAATTTATCTTGGAAAGTGACCCCAAATCAATGGCTGAACTCTCACCATATTAATGAACAAAACTGACAGCCAGGGTTCCTAACTTTTTATCTATCTTCATTAGGTGTCCAGGAGAAGGGAAACTGCTCACTTTGAGCTCCCAACCTCTCAATGCCCAAAGACAGGAACTCTTTAGATGGCCTGGGCGTTCCCAGCTCCTGCAGCCAAGCCCAGGCAGGGGATTTCTTTAAGGCAGAGATTCTCAAAGGGGGTCAGACTCAGCTGGCAATGGAAAAACAAAGTAAATACTACCAGTGTATTTTCCTGGTATCCAGGAGGTAAACCCAGGGCTGAGCAGCAGGCCTCTTCAGTCCCTTGCAGAGCATTTAGGTAATTAAACAGCTTGCCAACAGATCCCCTAAAGCATCAAAATAAAGGCAGGGTCTGCTGTAGTTCTGTCCCTAAATCCATGGGTATATGGTCACTTTAATCCAGCATAAATCCAGCTGGATGGTCAAAAAGACAACACAAAGACAGATTAGAGAGCAAAGTGGTACTTTAGGGTATTGGATACATCTGGTACATACAATTTCAGAATTCAAATGGTAGTTCTACCAGGATGTTTTGCTTCTGGTTCTTTTACCACAGGGGAAATGAAGGTTTAAAAACCAGGTGTGAGGTCAAAAACATCCTTTGGTTCCACACCTGTGCCCAGATGGCGGACATGGAATAGATGGAGGCACTTACAGAGGGACAGGAACCACATCCAAGGTGCCAGAACCAGCAGTACACAGTTCCCTGATTTTATGGAAGGTGATCACTCCCAGGGATGTGCTGCCATTGCAGTTTTGAGAGTTGCACATTATTAGTGGCACTTAAACCCCACCAAAGCCTTCATACAACCTGTGTGAGAAGAAGGTGCTCTTTGGGAACTCAGGACATGTCACCCACCTCACCAGAGCTGACCCCACTTACTTCTCTTAACTTCACCTGTTCTGGATTTCCACTTGCTTAATTCTCTTCTAAAATCACATAGCGAAGACAAGGTTTATAACAGACCTTCAGACAAAACACTTCCATGGGATTTTTGCCCTTGGACACGGAGAGGCTCAGTGAGCAGGTGATCAGACAGGCTGTCTCCAGGCTGGGCTGCTCTCAAAGCCAAGCTCTTTGAGGTTACTGGACTTAATGAGCTTCGTGTTTACTCGATATAAGGTCGTTTTCCACCGTGCCTGTTTCATCCAGCCCAGAACTCCTGGGGAGGAGCAGGGAGTTCACACAGAAAAGTTTAAATGAAGTTTTATTACAGCTGAAGTCACTGAAGGATTTAGAGATCACAGGAGTCTCAAAGACTGAAAACATTAGCTTAGTTGAAAGCTCTTTAATAACCTCCCTCTAAAGATGTTTGACTACCTAGAATCTCCACTTAAGCACCTGCTATAGCATTCCCATGGCACTACCACAGGGAAGAAGTCTATAGCAGTTACGTTTCCTTTGCCTGCATTTCCTCTTCCATTTCTTTTGCTGTGTTTAGCTTATTTCCAAAAAAGAAATCCTCTGACAACAGCCACAGTCCCTGGTCATTTAGGCACTCTGTGCTAAAGCTCAAATCAGAAAAAATAGTGCTTAAAAGTAAAAAATCACCTGCATAAATGTGCATTTGCACAGGGGCATAGCTGTATACTTTAATTTAAAGGCTGAGTATGGGCAGATGTCATTCAATGCAGAAAACACAAATTAAAAAAACCAACCAAACAGGAAGTCACTATACCTATGGAAATCACAAAAACTGAAACAGGCAAAAAGCTCAACTTCCTTTTGACTCCCGCTCAGCAGGTGTCCTAAACCACAGAGCTCCTTGGGCTGAGGGGGACAGGGCACAGGAACATCCCTGGCAGGAATGGAGTGTGCTGACATCAGGAACCAGGAGCTGACCCAACACTGCACAAACCTGTGAGCAAACAGCTTCTCCTGCAGCTGCCACAGCCCACGGCACCAAACCCACCCCATGCCTGCAGAGCCCCGCACAGAACTGTCACCTCAAAGTTCTCACCCCCAAGATACACATCTAGAGCCACCAGCACCCTGGCACAGCCAGTAACACCTCACACAGTGACACTTGTTTACTCTCTTCAACACACACCAACACTCTGATGAGTTATTACAAGTATTTTGCACTTTTAAATGATATCTTTACAGAGGCATTTCACAGTACACACATGGAGAAATCCACAGGCTTTATTCCCAGGTTCTGACAGCTCTTCATTGCCGGTTCCCTGACTTAGCTTATATTCCATATTTTCAGAGGGTTTACACAAACCTGCAGCTCTCCCGATTTCGAAGCCTTTCCAGTTCAAGGCACGGTAAACACTTCAGTTAAAGCTCCCAGCCTTCCAGTCAGCAGGAATCTGCTCCCATTTATCACAAAGCCCTGTGGATTTAATGCCCTGGCCTTCGCACCTTTGTTGGGATGGGTCCTGCTCATTTGACTGTGTTATTGCTGAGCATAAACAGAGCTGGGCAGTGTCTTCAAAAGGAAACCCAGGCTAGTTTCACTTCTGGGTTGTGTTTTGGGATTAATTCTTCTCAGAGGTAACTCCTGAGGTAGCTCAGTGCTACAGCAGTGGCAGCTTCTCCCAATTTAGCCCCTTCTGGGAGATAAGCCACTTGGGCCACCAAATCTTTTCCACCAGCAAACCCAATACAAAACTTCTATTCCAGGCATGAATGTGCTACCAACCCCCTTTTCCATCAGTGATGCCAGCCGAGAACAACTTAGTGACCTAAAAATTACTGCAGTAATTAAGATCAGGGTGAAAAGGCCACACACCTGATGTAACAGATAAAACAAAGGTTTTTGAGATGCTTCACATGCAAGTTTTGCACAAGGCTGGCAACTGAAGGGTTAGTTATCTAAGTTTAAAGTACAAGGTGGCATCTCAGTGTTCAGAGAACAGACATAAAATAAAAACCTGAAGAGACATCATAATTAGAACATATGCTCATTTGATGCAACTTGGAGCAATCACACATCAGATCCCTCTGGTCAGTGGTCAGTTTACAGCCAAAGAATCTTCCTACATGAACTCCAGGTCAGAAGTACACAACCAGCAAATGACTCTCTTTCCTTCCTTTCATGCTGCAGAATTACCCTAGACCGTAAATCATATTATTTCCTGTCAGTTCTCCCAACTGCAATGTCTGACTAATGTTTCAGCTTTGTGGTGCTACAACACTAAGTTTTTTTTCATTGAAACACATACCCAGCTTCCCCTCCCGCTTGTCATTTTAATCCCTGCCAACTTCCAGATCTCCAAAGGCAGAAGACTCCCTTTCCCAGTTACACAATAGGATAATATTACTTCTTAAAGCTGTAGCAAAGGATTGAATTATTGTAACCCTTGGGTAATAAAAAGTACAGTAGTATGTTAAGTTGCAGGGTTCCCTTCTCAGCTGTCAGCATTCACTTTTTAGGATGTGAGATGGAAAGGGGAATAACTGTCTGACCTAGGAAACCCCAGGGAAGTTCTGCACTCGACGTTTCCATCAGCTGCACATTTTCCTTGCAATCTGTTTTTCTACATTTGTTTTCCCTTGACTATTAACCCTCCTCTGGCAGATCCACTCTAAACCCATTTGTAATGGGCTCATAAATCAGGGCTCTGTGACAGCAAGGTGTGCTGGGGGGAGAAAAAGCAATTGCACACTTAAGAACCAATCAAAGGCAATAAAACCTGAAGACAGACACAAAAAGGTCAAAGATTTTTAAAAGAACAAGACACTGATGCAGACTTCATCCTCCGTCTGCTGAGCTACTTTTACCCTTGTCTTTTCTGGTTGGGATGGGATCCAGCAGCTTTTATTGCCTCAGACCCTTCTGACCACGCTGTGTGTTCAGTGACACGTCCAGCCCAATCTGCTGCGGTCCAGACCAAAGAGCCACTTGGTGACACTGCTTGTTCCACGAGTACCAAGTGAGGAGGATTAAAGATTAAAATAAAAGCAAGGAGGGATGCAGCGGAAGGCTTTAGCAGAAGCTGCTGGACTGTCTCCCCCAGCTCCTCCGTAATCTGTGCTTATTTACAGAGCAATTGTACGAGTCACGTCACAGCTCCTGAGTCAGCGACTCCTCCTCGGAGACGTTTTCCTGCACAGCATCATTTGCTTCATTCTGCTCTGAAATAACTTTTAAATACAACTGAGCACAGCAGCAGCAGCCCCAGTTAATGACTGAGAACACTTTTACAGCTTGTTTTCTAAATTCAAGCCAGTTGTACACACTGCAAATGCACCTGCACGTCTCCCAAAAAAGAGGGGTCTACTCTGAACAGCTTTTGTTCCACATCGCTCCAGAAAGCATCAAACTTCAGACAGACAAGAGCTCATGGTGGATCTCATCTTTAAAGAGGTTCTCCAGGAATGAGGAACTCCCACATCTGCTTCAAAGCCTCATGCAGGGGAACTAAAATAATCTAAGGGAAGGAGAGCAATGAGGCAGCTTAACTTTCCTTGGCACCAGCTGCTGACACTGGATACTCCTCATCATGTCAGGCTGACAGCACAACTATGGCAAGGCCTGGGCAGATTAAAGCAGTAGCAATGGGCTTCTACCAAAGAGATCTTCTCCAGATAAGCTCAGTGATCAGTGTTTGCAAGATCCTTGTTTGTGCTTTACCTTGAGGCAGTTCTTCCAAGTACCCTCTCAATCAGATGTTGGATCCAACTTCCCTCCCTCATTCCTACCTCCAAACCAGGAGGTTCTGAGGTTGCTGTTCTCTGTCCACAGCACATCACCCGACATCCCAACTCAGCTCTAACACAATTATCAAGTGAGTTATAACACACTGAAGGCATTTCCATCCATGAGCTTCTAAATAACCCAGAGCTGCCTGCAGCCTAATCTCATGGAGCAAATTGTCAAAACATTTTACATCTGTGGAGAAGAAACTACAACCTCTGATAGTTTGGAGCAGGGCACTTGCCTGTGACTGCCTAATTGCTTGGGAAGTGAGAATCCAGCAGCTCCAGGAGTACATTCTGCAGGTGGTTTACACTCCTTGTAGCTGCTTTTTACCTCGATGAAGTTCCTGTTAGCACATCTACAAAGGTGCACAGCACACAGCCAAAAGTTTAACATTTCCTTGGCACCTCCTCCTAGCAAGGACACATTTCCAGTTGGCACCTATTTGCATATTTGATACTTTCAAAACTAATTTACCGTTTATCGCCTTAATTTATATAAATCCAATGTGAGTCTCCGTCACCTCTCCAAGGGAAAGAGCCACCACTCACAAACAGAAGAGCAGGATGGACCAGCACCAAGGATTTCTGGGAATAGCTATTCATATGACCTTTTGACAGGATCACTAATGACTTCTGCACCAGCATTTGTCTTCTGGGTAACAGAAACAATGCTTTATTTATTAAACTTGTCATTGAACATGACAATGCAATTTACTGGCTTTTATCTGGTGCCAAGCATAAAGTTTGCAAAAAGTCATTTCCCAGTAAATTGTAGCGGGGAGTGACTATGCAGTGTTAGCCCCACATGAAAGAGGAAAGTGGGGGCTGCAGAGGAAAGTTTCACAGATTGCAAAAAACATCTCTAACTTTGACAAATGGGATTGAAACACTCAAGGTGACAATAGAACTGACCAAATTGCTAATAAGATTTAATTAGACAGATGTTACTGTACAACATGAATTTTTTCCCCATTTTAAGTCTGATTTTAACACGAAAATACTGTTAGATCTAACTACAGATAAAAGATCTCAGCTAAACAAAATGGAAATAACCTGTTGGAGCACAGCACTGAAACAAGACTTCGTCCCAGTTTTGCAAACACTTCATGAGGAAGCTGCAACATCTGCAAAGGGTTTCGCTCCCAGGAGAGGTGTTGAGTGTGTACATACCCCAAAGACAGACACCCACAGAGCTCTACTGGCAGTGAAACCACTCAGTAATCCCTAATGCATCAGGTAACTGCAGGTGCCTCTCAGTATTTCCTGGTGACTGGGTTCAACACTGTACTTCAACCACTTTCTGCAGCTTCAGAACCCTGTGGCACATCTGCAGGGGTTGTGCAGTCCAGCCTTGCTTTCTGAGAGCTGCCCACCCTGACCCACAGCAGGTCTGTGCCCATGCACAGGAAACCCCCACAGGATCCTCTTCCTGACCGTGCAAGAGCTCCAGTGCCACTCCCCCCTGCAGCATCCCTCTGGCCAGCTCTGAGCTCCAAGCCTGCAGGCAGATCCCAAATTACTGATTAATGATTTCTCCCCCCCATCCTCCCCCTCCACTGCTTCGTTCTTGCTCTGTGAACCTCCAGCCTGGGTTAGTTCAGGCTCTGAGTCAGCCCATGTAGTGCCTGTGTTGGTTCACCAGTCTGATGACCTGGTTTCCACACTGTCTTCCTGCCTTCCATTCAGATATTCCTGAGGAGCCACCCAAATCTGTCCCTAAGGAAGGTCTGCTTAATTTTTTACAGAGGGCAATTATTGTATTTCTTTAAATTGAAACCACAGTTACTACAAACACATCAGCTCTTGAGATTCAACCCTGCCATTTGCCATCCTGGCCATCTGCAAACATGTCGTTTGTGATGCTTTCTTTTAATCCTGTTAAGGCCCAATGACCTTTTCAAAATGCTCTTTTATTCTTGGTTCATGTTCCAATCAGCCTGGTCACAAAAGTTTTGGAACGGCTCAGTTGAAATGGAGAGGTTTTTTCTTGCAGAAACAGCCAAGTTCAGCAAGTTGTTCCCAGCCTGACAGATCCAGGTTCTCCTTGCACTCAATTGCAACTTAAATTTTGTTCTATGAGGAATTACATAAAAAAAAAAAAATGAGAAAAGGCACATAGTTAGAGCAGAATCTGCTGTGCTTCCAAGGTGACAGCAAACATCACATGCTCATGGCAACACAACTAACACACTGAACAGCCCAAACTCAGGATGGTGCTGTGTCTCAGCCTCTCAGAGCTGCAGCTGCCTGGCTCTATGTGCAAACTCAGCATCTTTCTGTCCTGGAGGCTGTAGCCAGGGTTGTAAATTCATGAGATGACTCTGGCAAGTAACCGGATGCCTGGCGAGGCAGGGAAGGGGCACAGGGGATCTCTCATCAGCCTCATCCTGAGCACTCTCCCATTACCTGAAAGGTCAAAAAAGTAGGTTAATATGCCTTTTGCCTGGACCTTGCACCAAGTACTTTGCTGACTGTCCTGCAGTCCTGACAGTCCAGTTTTGCCCCAGGAATCCAAGTTTTGAACTAGGAACCTCATAGTTTGACATACACACAGGCAGTAGGAAGGCCACACCTCCAGTTAACAACATATTCATGCTTCCCAGAATTCCTTCCCTCAATTCCCAGCCTTGCCTATTCTTGGAGTCTTTCCATGCTTTCCTTGCCACTGCTGACCTGCCCTCGATTGCACCTGCAGACAGGCAGTGTGGGACCAACACCACAGATAATTCTGCAGAACTTTTAATCAATTCAAGCAGCAGAGCCAGTTTCTGCACGAGCAGAGCCTCACCCGGGACGTGCCACACCAGATTTCTCCCTCACTCTGATATGAAGTTAACAGTTATTCCATTTGGCCAGTTTTCCCCCTCCCCAAGCTCTGGAACAGCCCTGCCCAGACTCACGGCTGCTGAAGCTGTGTTTGACCATCCAGTGGGGCACTGTCAATGCTAAGCCAAGATTGCACCCAAACCTCTCTGTGATGACCCCTAAACGTGCAGAGTGACAGCACTCAGTGGAGAAATACTGCTTTAACTGCTGTGGTCAGCACAGTGAAGTGATATTTTACCTCATTCTTCCATTTCATGGCTCTCTCCTCCTTTGAATTAACTCCCCAAAAGCCCCAGCTCTCGTTTCTGGAGCCTGTCTCAGGTTGCAGCCCAGGCTCACAGCCAGACCCCACCACCTGGGCAGGCAGAAGCTTTTTAAACCCTGATCTTTACCAAAGCAAAAATGATCAGGGAAGGCAGGACATCACCTTCAAACTCAGCAGTTTGTCTAATGGAAAAGACAGAAAGTAATACCTGAAGAAATGCAAACAAAATTCCCTGAAAGAATAAGGAGTATTTTATTTGTGGTGGCTTCAGGCAACCACTAAGCTGCTGTCTTCAGTGCAGTCTCAACCCTTTTTCCTTCCACACACAAAATCCTCTTAAGTGCTGTTTTCAGTCTTGTTTCAGCTGATGCTGCTAAAATTGTGAGATCCTGAGTTCTGCTTTCACCCAGGCTGGTAACCCTCCCACTCTGCAACAAGGACGTGATTGACATTCCAAGTCAATGCACCAGGAAAGAGCTCAGCTCCACTTTCTGTAACCAAAAGTCCTGGAGGACATTGTCCTCAGACTCAGGGACACAGCCCTGGCAAGGACAGGCTCTGCAGCACGGCTGCAAACACCTGGAGTCCTGTCCCCAGGGTTTAAACCCAGAGTCAGGACTCCTAAACCAACCCTGCACTGAGTACAATACAGGCACACTGATGAAATATAAGGTTTAATTTGCATAGAGCAAGAAGAAAGGACGTCATTTATGAGCAGAGCAGCCAGGTAAGTCAAGTGCCTGCAAATCCATTCCCCATTTCTTCAACCCACCTTGAAAGGTGCAGCACAAGGAGCACAAACTCAAGGCAAGCTGAGTATTTCCTTCCAAACCCTGGAAAAGGAGGGGAGGGCAAAACACCAGCACCAGATAACACAAGGAAATTAAGCTCCTGGTTAATGCCAAGTGTCAGGCCACCACTGCAGGAAACACAGCACAAGGTATCACCTAATGCAACTAAAGTCATTCCAAACAGAAGCCTATTTGGGGCACAAAGAAGGAATAGTTTTTAATTCCTCACTCAAAGCTTGGCTGTACCTAAAAATTCAGGAGAAGGAGAGGATTCCACTACATCTGGCATTACTCAGACAGCACCTGTTCCAGGAAATTATATTTTAATTAGAGAACAAGCAAAGCCCCTTCCTCAAGTACCCCATGTTTTCTCTCCATGATAAATTCCCTCAGTTCAACTAATAAGGAAACATTTTTAAAACTTACTCAACCCATATTCCCCCTTGTGTTCCACGAAGGAAGTCTCAAAAGCTCACCTGTGTCTCATCTACCACTTCCCAAGACAACCTGTTTGGAGGCAATCAGGATTAATAAGTGAATTCTGGCCACGGGACAAGGCCCAGGTGACAGGAACCCTGAATTACTGAAGCTCCAGTAAGTCCCAACAGCTTTACACTCTGCAGTGGCTCAGTAACAGCTCTCAGCCAGGTATCTACACAGAGTATTTGGTCAATTCTCACAGAACAGTCAACATGAACCCCTCAGTCAAGGACTATTAAATAATTAAGAAGGCATCACACAAAAGATGAAGAAAAAAAATCAGTTTCTACTCTGGTTTAAAGTGGCCACACCTCCACTGCACTGCCCGGGGTTCTTGATCTTTATCTTCTAATTAACACAACCATTCAGAAAAGAAAATGTGAGGTAAAGCCCAGCTAGAGAGAGCAGGAAGCTTGGGAAAAGCTTATACTGGTCAGACATATTAATTGCTCCTTCCAGGATGAAACCTCAGTGGTTAAAGAAATTAAAATTTGAAATCCCATGTTTTTAAGTGAGATTTTTTTTCACCCTTATTCCAGGAAGTGGCAAAGGATTAGGAAAAACTGAATGGTAAACATGCTTTGGACCTTGTGCATTAAGGAGAGAGACAAAGATTTATTTGGTTGAGGGTTTTTAAATTTCGGGACTCCTTGCATGACTCAGTGAGAAAGTAGGAAAGCTCATGCCCTTTATAAATCACTCTATAAAGTGATTGAATAAAAAAATACCAACAAAAACGGAAGATGAACATCATTTTCAGTATCTTCTACATCTGTAATTACCTCTTTTGCCTGAAAAAAAAAATATACTTGAACCACACTGAATGAAAGTGAGGTAGAAAAACAGGGCTGAGCACGGATGGAGCTCTGAGCAACCTGGCCTGGTGGAGGGTCCTGTTAAGGGCCTTCCAACCCAAACTGCCCTGTGATTCCACAGCCCCAAACTGCAGCTTACTCTGGCTGGACAGGCACCTTTCACTGCTCCAGCACAACTGCTCTCCTGAGCAGGCACTGAACACACTTGTATTTCACTCTGACGAAGCTCCACCACGGCCTGCATCAGCTCAGGGGGGAAATCTCACCAAAACACTTCTCTACAAGTTTATTTAGTGGGGTAAGGAGCTATTTGGACTTGACCAAATATCCCCCCAAAGGGCAGACAGGAAAATAAACACAAGCATTGGAACTGCACAGCAAGTTTGCAGTCTTTATTTATTTAGATATTTATTATCTAAGTTATTATAGACCACCTGGGTATAAACTTGAGTTTTAGGGCTTTGGGGTGACCTAACTGTGGGCTTTCAATACCTGAAGGAGCTGACAGGAAAGATGGAGGAGACTGTTTACAAGGGCCTGGAGTGACAGGAAAAAGGGGAATAGCTTCCAATGACAGAGAGCAGGGTTAGATGGGATACTGGGAAGGAATCCTTCCCTAGGAGGGGGTGAGGCCCTGGCACAGGGTGCTCAGAGCAGCTGTGGCTGCCCCAGCCCTGGGAGTGTCAAAGGCCAGACTGGACAGGGCTTGGAACAAGGTGGAAGGTGTCCCTGCCCGTGGCAGGGGATGGCACTGGATGGGCTTTAAGGTCCCTTCCAACCCAACCCATTCTGGGATTCAGTGGTCCATCAAAGCCAAACTGGCCCAGCACAGAGCACTGGGGAGCACTGCATGATGATGTGCAACCCGAAGTTCCCCAGCAATCCTTCACACAGGGAAGTCAAGGGATGGAAGGAAATCAAAACTGACAGCTGTGGAAGCACAAACTGAATAGGGCAGCAATGTCTCCTTCCCAAAGAAAGTCATTTCTCAACTCAACTGCTGTAATAAAGACTAAAAATAGGCATTCAAAAGAGCTGAGCTGCACTTTCATTTTGCTTCACTCCCAGATGTCAACTAGTACCATATCAGCACATATATTTACCATTTGAGGAAATCCTGTTTGAATAACTTCAGCTTGTGCATGCTTTTCCTTCCCTACTCAACCACAAGATTAAGCAGCAGTGCAATGGCAGCATTCCCCATCCCAGTGATACCCTCTGACTTGATTATTTTGGGAATGTGCCGTTTAGGATAACATTTGGCTGAGGTCACCCTCTTGGCTTGGCTGATAAAACAGACTCCACCAAACAGCTCAAGCTGGTGTTTCTTAGAAGGCACGAGATGCAAAGGCCTTGCTGTGGACACTGCAAACATCCCCTGAGCTCTCACATGGGGGGGGTGTCAAAAGGGACAGCCAGGTTAGAGATGGGCTCAGACTCCAGACAAACAACCCCTTCCCTGAAAAACTCAGTGACTGAGCAGCTCCTGAGGTTGGTGTGCTGGGTGTCACTGTCACATCACACCCCCTGGGCCATGTCTCTGCCCTTCTCAGCTGCCTTTCAGATTCTACAAGGATGATGCCAGCCACCACACACAAGACAAACTGGCTTTATGGTTGACTGAATCATAAATTTTCCTAAAATTGTCCTCCTTTTCCTCAACAGTTGCACAGCAGAAGAAATCCCTGCTAACATGATCAGACCAGTTTATGTAACCCTGGAAAAAGGGATTTATTTTTTACAAGGAGTAACTGGACTCCATCCATTCATAGCCCACAATTCCAGAAATCTCAACCAATCCACTCTCCCAAGTCCTGCTTTCCCTGAACAGTGCATTTTGTTTATTTTTAGCTCAGGAGACACATCCATCCAGGCAGTTTTCAAGCTTCATGTGCTGCCCTGCCCTGTTTCACTGAGCACCTGACTGAAATGTGGACACAGTTCCAAGTTCTCCCTCCAGCTCCCCAGGAGCAGGGACTTGAAACAAAGTCCCATCTCTGCTCTGCACAGATATTGGTGACACTGTGGCACCAAGAAGGTGTTTGACCCAAAGTGCTGCACCACACCAGCTGCCTCCAGTTCTTCTCTGCAAGAACAGGGCCATTACATCATTTTAATGATCCATTTCTGTATCCTAGCCTCAGACCACTAAAATTAGAGATCCTAGAAGCACCCTAAAGTCTGGGGTTGCATTTGAGTTGAAACTGGAAGCTACAGGTTCTTCCCTGAAGTCCACTCAGTATTGGAAACCACCACATCCTGCTGGAAGTTCTGATCAAATTTCTCCTCTGTGATCTCCATGACTAAATATGAAAATATCAGAAGGCAGCATAAGCTTTTAAAACTCAGGAAATTTCCAAAGGATTTGTGCTCTGCTTCTTTCAGAAGACTGGCAGTTGTACTGACACCCTGACTGCAGGTTTTTATATCCCCTTAAGGAGGTCAGTACCATCACTGTTACTGTAGTTGAGGCCTCCTTGTTTCCCTTGCCCTCTTCTCCTGGGAGGAATTTTGCCATGGCAGAAGTCAGGATAGTCTGCTGGAAACCCAATTTCAAATTCCACAGCCAGGCCTCACTTAGAGATTTCAGGATGTTAAAAGAAGCTGCACAACTGCAATAAGATGCTCCCTCCTGTCAGAAGACAGGTACAGCACCTGCACCCATGAGAGGAGCAGAACTCTGATCTCAACTCTTCTTCACCTTTTACCTGACACTAAAGATCTTTATCCAGCATGAGACAAAAAAACATACAGCACTGCCTCTGAAATTCTGATGGTTGAAGGTAAGAAGGCAAGGATTACACTTGTTTGGTTATCACCATTTGTATTGCTGGTCTCAGGGTTGTTCTTCTATAAACCAAATACATTTGCACATTCTGAAAAGGTTATCCTGGGAAACCTGAATTGTAAATTTCTAAACAGCATAAGGTGATGTGATTTCCTACAAGCGATTCCATCCATGAGGGGGCTGTGGAAAAGCCCTGTCCACAAACGCAGGGAAGGGCCTGCCTGTGCAGCTCCATTTTATCCCTGCCCCAGCTCGGGCTGACAGAATCTGCTGGCTCCACACAGCACCAAATTCAACGGTTTGTGCCCTGGGCTAATCCATCCAGGAAACACACGGCGGGATGAAGCTTCCCCGCGGCTGAGGAAATGGGAGGTTCTCCGTGGGGGAAGGAAAAGTTGAGAGCCCCGCGGAGGAGCAGCCCAGGCTGCAGCACCCCCTGCTCCGGCTGCGCTTGGCTTCCTCGCATTTCGCAGCGTCCATGAGCTCCCAGCACAGGGAACACCGATCCCGCCTCCCGACGGGGGAGAGAACTTGGGTTTAAGCACAGCAGCACCAGCGGATGAGCCCAGCGAGAGCCCGGGCGGTACCACCCGCCGCCAAAGCGGAACCGCTCCCGCCGGGATCCTGCAGCCTTCCCTCCGAGAATATCGCCCGGACCGGGCGCAGGGACCGGGCAGCGACGCCCCGGGCGGGCCCTCCCGAGATAAGGCCCTCCCGCCCCTCAGGCCCGGCAGCACCGCCCGCCTCTCCGCTCCCCGCTCCCTCCCGCCGCCCCGGGGGCAGGCCGGCCGAGGCGCCTGGAGCGCGGGGGCGGCGGCGGGTGGCGCGGCGGGGCCGCTCTCACCATGTCGGCGGGGCGGGTGCGCGGGGCGGGTGAACGGCGGCGCCTCCCGGTCCGTCGCTGTCGCTGCGAGGCCGCGGCCCGTGCGCTGCTTCCGCCGCCGCCCGCCCGGGAACATCCGGGTCAGCCCCGCCCCGCGCCCCGCCCGCCAATCAGAGCCCCGCGCGCCCGCCATCGCCAAGTATGGAGCGCGCGGGCCGGGAGGAGCCACTGCGGGGGGGAGAGGGGGAGGAGACACTGCCGGGGGATGGGAGGAACCATTGACGGGGGGTGGGAGGAGCCATTGACGGGGGGGGGCGGGAGGAGCCATCGCCCCGCGGGGGGGGAGGGAGGCAGGGCGGCACCAAGTGCTGCGCGAGGTGCCACGGACGGCCAGTGAGGGCCGGGCCGGGGCCGGCCGGGGCGCTGCCCGGGGCCGGCCGGGGCGCTGCCCGGGGCCGGCCGGGGCGCTGCCCGGGGCCGGCCGGGGCGCTGCCCGGGGCCGGCCGGGGCGCTGCCCGGGGCGGGCCCGCTCTCGGTCGGTGCCGGTGCCGGAGCGTTGTCGCAGCGGGACCTGCTGCCTGCTAAACGCATTCAGATGACCCTCAGGGCTGAGCGAAGGCACCCGCCAGCCCCGTAGCAACGTTGTGGCAGCCGCCCCAGCGCTGAGAACTGGGCTCTCCGGAGGTGAACTGCACTTCACACGCCACTGCTGGTGCTGCTCGTAACGCACCCGCCAGCTCTGCAGTGACACGGAGAAACAATCAGCCTCCGGCTGCTTAGGGCCAGGGATGATCAGTTTGAAAAGGAAGTGTTCGGCGTTCTCTGGAAGCTCAGCAAGCCAGTGCCTGCTGCAAGTGGGCAGATGTTGACAGAGGTTGATGCCCTCAGGGCTCAGGCAGCTGCGATAGGAGTCACCGAATCACAGAATATTTAGGGTCATAAGAGACATCTGGAGGTCATCTGGTCCAACCCACCTACCGAGGCAGGGTGACCTGGAGGTGACCTGGAGTAGGATCCCAAATACGAAAGAGAAGTCAGGGTGTTTGAGCAGATAAAACATTTCTACTTTGCTCAGGCTGTCCCAAAATAAACATTTTTTTTTTTTCCGCTCCAGGACTAATTCACATTTCAGTGATCTCAGGTAAGACATCCTGACTCCAGACTCCTGACTTGTGCTCATTGTGGATCTGGGAACATCAGAACTACAACACAGCCAGTTAGCCCAGGAAAGCACCGGATTCATTGTGCAACACCTTCCTCTGCAGCTTTTTTGGAACAATTCTGCTGGTGTTTCACCAGTTTTGGCACCAGGACCCCAGGAACCCTCCACTGGTGCTCTCTGTTTGCTGTAGAAGCTGGAAATGCTGACACCAGGAGCCACACTTGGCCTTGCCCTTGGAGATGACACTGTGGCACATCCTCCCCACAGGAGGTGACCAGGATGGACTCAGACAGGTGTTTGTGGCTGAATTCCATCAGATACCAAACAGGACCTTGTAGGAGATAACAGCTCTGACAGCTCCTTAACCTAACGGGCCAAACCAGCCCCAGCTTTCCATTTGAAAAGGACAACCCCAGTTTCCAGGGAAGGGACCTGCTTGGACATGGATCCAGTTCCATCAGCCTGAGACAGAACTGTAAAACAGGACTTTGCACGAGCACATGAAGACCTAGCAGCTCTCACTGGTGTCCTCAGTCAGGAACAAAAGGAACCCAGGAAGGAAAGGAGAGAAAACAGAATGATCTCAGGATGAACAGGAGCTGTATTGCTTCACAGAAACACATTGAACTTCATCATAACCACTGCCCAATAAACCCAGACATGGGAGATGACCTTGCTCTGTCTAGTGGAGCAGCCATATGATCTCAGAAGCCTCAAGGGCCTCCAAATTCCATTCTTTGCCCCTACTCCTCAGCCTAACCTCTTAACCCCAGTTTGTAAGATACAGCAATCCCAAGTGGCTCCTGTTTTACAATCCCCAGATCCCTCTCCAGTCCTCATGTTCCCTCAGAGCTGCCTCCCAGCAGTAATTAAGAAAAGCAAACCTGTTCATTACACAGGGCAGATAATTCATTCATTTTCCAGGGCTCCACACATCTAACACGTGTCTTCCTTGGGACTGGGAAGCCAGAATTGCTAAATTTGACAATGCCCTTCTAAACTTCCTTATTTTTATCACAAAGCTCAAGCAAAGTATTCAGTGACAACTCTTCTTGTAGAAGCTTTCAGTTTTGAACAGAAATAGCTCCTATTTGCTTGCTGAAGAGGCAGAGCAGGAGAATTAGGCAGCCCAGTATATTTTAAACAATTTGAGATCCAAATGAATGTCAAGGCCAAGAGGATGTTTTTCTTAGCAGAAGACGTACATGCATCCTGGATTTTGTTTTCCTGCTAATAGGTATAAAGAAGAACAAACAGCTGCTTTTTGTTTTCCAAAAAAATATCTGCATTAAGGAGATCTGCAGATTCCTTCTGAAATTGATGTCACATCTTTTTTCAAATGAGGACCAGCTGCTTGCTTTGCTTGTTTACAGCAGGACAGGCTTCAGGGAATGTTGGTTGTTTGTTTATTAAGATGTAGGACGGGACTCTCCCCAGCAGGCTCCAGTTTGGAGTGTGGAGTGGATCCCAGCAGGCAGAAAATCCATGGATGTCCTTCCCATCATGCCTTCTGCTGGGACATACAGCAAATTCAGGGATATTCCATAAATGCCAGTGCTATGGGGTGGCATCACCTGTGCCTTGGGCATTTCCCAAACCTCCTGGCATGGAATCAGCCACCTAAACAGGACAAAGTGCTCCAAAGGCTCCGTGTCAGGCATCACCCTCTGTAAAACGAGGGTCTGTAAACAAAGGAAGCAAACAATGATGTCACTTGATGGCTTAACGGCCCTGCAACATCGGATTCATGTGCAATTAATAACGAGGCTTTTGATCCTACAATCAGCAGCTCTAAAACCCATATGCTTTCCCTGTACATTTGATTACACTCGAGGAAGCAAAAGGATAAACACTTATTAGCATTACAAAGTACTTTTCACATTCAGCCAGAACTTCCTGAAGCATTTGTGGTCCAGCACACTGTGGTTTCTATTTTATCCCCCTGCATGCGTGGTGAAATGCTATTTATTTTGTTTATTCCAGCATTTCTCCAGGACCAGGGGGGACTGTGAGAATGTGCTTAGGAACAAGATCCTAGAGAAGACTTTCATGCTTCACTAACTAGTCATTTTTTTAAATAAAAAACCATCTTAAGCCTTTCTTTTAGGTCACATTGCCCATTTTCTTTCACGGCACTTGAAAGGTATGTAAACTTTTATGAGGAGTTCTCATAAATTGAATTTACTGCTGCAAGAGTCTTCCAGCAATGGTAAAGTTTAGCTTGCTGGGTTTTATTAGTCAGAGTCAGTAAACCAGCAGCATCACTTGATTTGAGGCTGAAAACCGAGCGTTTCTTGGAAACTAATATAGGAAAAAGATACCTACAACACTCCCCAACGTCTTGGAATTCTGTCTCCAAGCCACAGATAGTTCTCACTATGGAGATCTTTGTACACAGTGTCAAAATAGCACACAAACAATAAAAAAAGTCTCCAATTCCAAAGCAGCTTTGCTGAGTGTACTCTTGGAACATGAAGGTTCTAAGAGTTCCCCCATTTCCTGCAGGAACTGATGAGTAAATCCAAATACCATGTTTAATGAAAAACAACATATTGCCCGTTTAGTGTGAGGTTTGAGGCATTCCCATCCCTGCACTTGGAATGTTAAACCCGACTTTTTCCACTCCATCAGCACCCAAGATGTCCATGCCCTGCAGGACTCCCCAGTTTTTCCAGCACATCTGCTGCATTTCCTAGGATGCTGTTTATTGCTCTGCTTGCAACTTCTCCTTTAACTTTATATTTTCAACACAGAAATCGTAACAGACAAGAGCTTTCACAAATGTCTTCAGCCTGAGCAAAGAGTGTTGAGAACATTCTGTCCAACTTAGTCATTAACTGTAGCAATAATATCCGTCATTAAAACAGAATCAAGGAGAAGCTGATTAAATACACCAGAAGGAAACAAAACTCTCTATTTCCTTACTCCTTCCTTGCCGTGTTGCACTTCACTTGAAGCCTGCTAATAAACCAGCCAAAAGAATTGTGAGGGCCTGGGTTTGTTTTTACTACAACAGTCACGGGTCACCAGTGAGAGTCTGCATGGAATTAGCCAGAGATACAGACGAATGGAGAAACATGCTTAAAGGCTGGAAAAGAGCACTTTTTCAGGGCTTATTCATCAGAAAACCTCATCAGTACAGCACTCAAGGAGTTTTTCTGTGTCTACTAATCAAAACAATGATCACAGAATAGTACACCAGAAATAAAGACAAGAAATGTCCCAGCAGTGCTTCTGCCTGGAATTTAAGAGTTAGCAAAAACTTAGGTCAGTATTTCCATGCAAGTGCTTTCCTCCTAAGAGTTTGGGGGCAAACTTCATCGTTACAGCTCCAGCAGCAGAAAGCAGAATTAGTACAATGAGCTATGACACATCTTGTTCCATTTTTCCAATTTCTGCCTCAACCAGCCATACCTGACAGCTGGAACCAGCACCACCCACTGAATCCAACAAAAGTGGCATCAGCACAGACACAAAATGTGCTAATTAACGGGAATGTGATCACCATGAAAAGCCTGAGTGGTGTTTCACTGCATCACAAGATGTCCCTCCTGCAAGTCAACTCAGCCTTCAGACTATTGTTCATCCCCACAGGATCCAACTGCCATCCACATAAAATCAATAAGGATGGAACAGGAGACTTAATGGAGTCTCTGGCACCTTTCCCATTTCAGGACAAAGTCCTGCTGAGGAGGGGTTTCTTTTTCGTCAGACTTCAGGCTTCAACTTGTTGTTGCTTGGGTAGCTAAAAGGTTTTCAAAGAGAAAAAGAGGCATCTGTGCCTGCTGGTGAATGTGCCTTGTGTCTGGGAGTTAAAATCCAACACACCAGTGTGAAGTTCGAGAGCTGGAGGTTCATGCTCACATCTGAGCTCTCTGGAACATGAAAAAAGAGTTCTGGAAGTACAGAAAGCAAGTGGGGCCCACACTAAGGCTGTGTCAACCATTTCAAGCAGATAACTCCTGCTTTGCTGCCTTCCTATGCAGATCTTAGCAGAAAAATAAATAATAAATGTGTGAGGGGGGAGATTCATGTTGTTTAAAACTATAGGAGAAGTTACGTGTGTATTCTTTGTAAAAGAGGAGAGGAAGAACATATTAGTATCCCATGGGAAATGAGAGGAGGGATGCTATAGGATTCTTTGAAAAAACAGAGTAAGAGGTGATACACTCAGCCTAGGGAAGGTTCAAGACTTAAAAGAAACATGCTAGGAAGTTTTAAAACAAAATCTGTTGGAGTGAGGGTGAGCCATCCTGTCCTGCATTACAGACAACCAGCACTAACAGTTAAAAGAAAGTCTGTTCTGTTGAAAAGGGTCGAACTCTGGCTGGTGCAGCCCCAGAGGAGCTCCTCTTCACATGCAAGTATGGAATCACCGAGTCATTAAGGTTGGAAAAAACTCCACGATTATCGAGTCCCCCCTGTGTCCCATCCCCACCCTGTCCCCAGCCCAGAGCACTGAGTGCCACAGCCAGGCCTGCCTGGGACACCTCCAGGGCTGGGCACTCCAAACCTTCCTGGGCAGCCCCTGCCAAGCCTGACCACCCTTTCCAGGGAGAAATTCCTGCTGATGTCCCCCCTGCCCCTCCCCTGGCACAGCCTGAGGCCGTTCCCTCTCCTCCTGTCCCTGTTCCCTGGGAGCAGAGCCCGACCCCCCCCAGCTCCCCCCTCCTGGCAGGGATTGCAGAGCCAGAAGGTCCCCCCTGAGCCTCCTTTTCTCCAGGCTGAGCCCCCCCAGCTCCCTCAGCCCCTCCTGCTGCTCCAGCCCCTTCCCAGCTCTGTTCCCTTCCCCTCCAGCCCCTCCATGTCCTTCTGAAGTGAGAGCCCAGAACTGGGTGCAGCACTGGCCGTGCCCTCTGAGTGGCTTCTTCCACTACACACCAGGGAAAGAGCTATTTTGAAGAAAAATAGTTGTACTTATTGGTCAATTCGAGATTCCCAGTCCTGCCCCTGGGTTGTCTGATGTCCATCTGCTGACACCCTAACTCCTAGTCTGTGAGGAATCTTCCTAATTCCATGCACAGCTCAAGCCAGATATATAGTTAAGAAAACTGATGCTATGAGCTCTGAATGTACTAAAAGTTTAATTCTATCAGCAATTACTTTGAAGCTTTCTGGCTTCATTTCAGCATCCTCCATTCTTTCATATGTTTATTTACTGGAAAGAAAGGAGAAGAGAGCGTGAGGGGATCAGGGAGGGAGGGAACCCTGGGACAGCACATGCCGGGCTGTAAAATGCAAGGAGGTTTTTCAAAAGTGCACGTTCTAAACATCACCTTGGAGTCACACAATAAATACTCAATATTGCACTGCAAGGGTCTAATTGCCAAGTAACTATAGCAATGGAGAGAAAAGTCTGTCTTTGGACACATTCCCTCCTGCCTTAATTTGTCCCTGGGCTGGGAAGGGGTGCAGGGAATGCGCTCTAGATCCTTAATGGATAACGTTTTCCAGAGCCCCCTCTGATCACTCAGTGGCTGTGGGATTGAAAAGCAGTAGAGTGATTTCTCCAAAGAAAACTGAACGTTCAAAACAATTACCCTGAACTGTTCCCTCCCCTGGGAAAGGGTTTAATGCCCCAGGTTCTGAGGTGAGGCTGTCAAAGACACACCGAGCCCCAGCAATGTGGGGCACCTTTATGAGCACCTCGCTCACCACTGCTCCCCTCAGCCCGAACACGGGGCCTTCCAGGGAGCCCCAAACAGCCCTGAACATGAGTAAGTGTGAAGTGAGACTACACTGGCCTGCACTGAACATTTGTTTTTGCCAAGGGAAGACCACATTTCTAGCTTGGTTTTAAACACTGCCCTCAGGAATTTAATTTCGGGGATGAAAATTCAAGAATTATTTGGAGGCTTCAAGTTATCTTTCCCGTCTTGGTATTTTCCAGAGCTGTTTGGAAATGGGAGGGTGGAGCTGGCACTGCTGGGGCAGTGGTTTCAGAAAACACTTCTGCCTCAATTCAGGGGAAAAACTGCTGGATCATGTTGATATTTTTATAAGTAACTCGATGTGTGGTTCTATTTTGGACACCAACAATGCAGCAATGCAGACTGATTTGAGCAAATTGCAGGGGGAGGAAGAGAAAAGGAAGGTCCCCTCAGAGAACAAGAATTGCCTTCTCCAGGGAAGCCTCTTGAACCTTCAAGGGCTCAGTTTAACCATGTGCCTTTCAAAAAAAGTTTTAAAAACAGCCATTTATATTTTGTAACTAAGTAAAAATAAAAGGTAATTGTGGTTGTTGTGACATGTGAAGAAGTCGAGCTAAACCAATTAAAGGTAAAAATCTCCCATTTTTACTCCAGATCAAGACCAGTTACACTTTTATGACAAATGAAAGACCTCAAAACCAACAACTTTATAAAATTGTACCAACATCAGGCACTTTTCACTTCTCTTTGTTGCCTTAGTCTGTCATTGACTTGTTAAAGAACTTCCAGTTTGATGAAGCAGCAGAGCCCCCTCCATCTTGATAAAGAAAACTGCCAGAACTTCAATCAAAATAAGCAACCACAGCTAAAAATTGTCTTACTGTGAATGGGAACATCAGTACTCGAAAAACACCCTGTGTTTTTTCCCAAGGCTTCTAGAGAATGCCTTCCAGCCAGCCTGCACAACATTTGCAACATAACATTCATCAGAGTAGCTTTGAAGACATTCACACTTATGCTCCTGGCTCCACAAAGCTGCAGTACTGTTCAGGGTGGGCCAACAGCCCAGAAATAACCAGGAACCCTTCCTACATCATCTAAAATTAGCAAAAAAATTAATATATATATTTATATGTTAGGAAAAAAATCCTTCCCTATGAGGGTGGGCAGGCCCTGGCACAGGGTGCCCAGAAAATCCCTGGAAGTGTCCAAGGCCAGGTTGGACGGGGCTTGGAGCAACCTGGGCTGGTGGAAGGTGTCCCTGCCCATGGCGGGGGGGGCACTGGATGAGCTTTAAGGTCCCTTCCAACCCAAACCATCCCATGATTCTGTGATTCTAATTATCAACCTCTTGTATGGAATAACTTCTGGAACATGACAGAATGATCTTGCTAACATTAGTCAGCTCCTTTTTGCTAATAAACAGGTTGATAGGGGGCCTGGGTTTCTCTTAAAATGAGGTGATTTCTGGGACATCAACAGGGATTGACAACACTGTTTTTTTTCACAAGCCTGGACCTCATTTCTAGGCCTGATGAGCAGCTGAGGACAGACAGCAAAGATCACAGAACTGTTGGTGTTGGAAGGGACCTCTGGAGATTCCCCCAGTCCAACCCCACTGCCAAGGCAGGGTCACTCGGAGCAGGTGACACAGGAACATCTCCAGGTGGGTTTGGAATGTCGCCAGAAAGGGAGAATCCAGGCCCTCCCTGGGCAGCTGTTCCAGTGCTCTGCCACCCTCACCATAATGTTCTCCCTTATGTTGAGGTGATGCAGGACCTCTGCCAGGAACCACTTACACGAGAATGTGTCCAGTGGATGTACCCAACCCTGCAGTGAGAGACTGTCCCTCAGCACAGGTGGGTTCTTAGCACGGCTGAGGCGGGAGCGCTGAGTGCAGCGGGGCGGCCGCTGCGGGCCCAGCGCGGGGACCCGCGAGGAGATGGCAATGCTGCCATAGCCTGAGGGGACACAGCGGGAGCTCTAGACGGAAAGATGGTGCCCAGGACGGTCTGGGGCTGTGTCGGGCCGGGCCCTACGGGGCAAACGGCGCTCTGGACCGAATCCTTCAGGCAAAAGGGGATTTTGGCCGGGCCCCGGGCCGGGCGCGGCAGCCATGACGCCACCCGCCGGTAACCATGGCAACGGAACGGGGAATTCTCGCGAGATCTGCCTGCCGCGGGCAAGCGGCGGAGCCCCGGGTCTCGCGAGAGTTGCGCGGGGGAGGAGGCGAGGGGACGGGCAAGATGGCGTCGGAGGGCGATCTGGGCAGGAAGTGGGACCGGTGTGTGGCGGACTCCGCCGTGAAGCTGGGTAAGGCGGCGAGGCCTCGGCGGGGCGGGACGGCGCGGGGAGGGGCGGCAGAGGCTGTCCGAGCGCTCCCAAGCTATGCGAGCGGCCCCCCGCGCGTCCCCGCAGCGCGGGGCGCGGTGCCCCCCGCCGGCCTGGGCTCGCCTCGGGGCGGCTGCGGCCCCGGGCGGGGCGCGGGGGGCGCGGAGGATCCGCCCTCAGCGCTGCCCCCGCGGCCGGGCCGAGCCGGCGGCTCCGGGCCCGGCAAGGTGACCTTGGCCGCGCGGTTGGACCCCCGACGGGCCCGCCCCCGCCTCAGCGCGGCCCGGTCGGGCTCGGCCCGGGGTACTCACGGGGATGGAGAGGAGAGGCTTCCGTGGGCAGTGTGGGGCGGCTCCCGCCCGCAATGAATGAGCCCCAGGCAGCCACAGCTGTTCCTGCCGTGCTCGACCTTGCCCGCCGGCGGCTCCGCCGTGGGTTTGGGCTCGGTCCGTGCAGAGCTGTCCACATCACTCAATGTGTTTATTAAAAGCAGTGGGCAGCGTGACACGCGGACAGCTCTGGCACGTGCTCCTGGGGACGGTGTGTGGGCTGTGACATTGAGAAGCTCCGTCCGTGTCCCAGCCCTGGGACTGCAGTTCTGCCTTTTAAGTAGGGCATCAGTTCTGTTGTTCTTTTCCGGTTTTATTTGTCCTTAAAGTTCAGACTGTGTGCATGCTTGTAGCGCTTCAGGTCTGCAGCAAACATTTGTAAGATTTCTCCGAATCCTACGAGTTTTCCCAGTGGTGGTGACTGTGAGCTCGGTGCTCACCGTGTGACCGACTGCCCCGTGACAGGCACTGCTTCTGCCTTCACAAAACTTGTTTGCAAACCCAAATCTTCAACATATAGAGCAAGAAGTGCAGTGTCTGACATGCGAGGTATTCATCCCATGTTAGTGCAGATGTCTCTTTTACAACCGTAAGTAATATCTGGGAAACGGGAATGTTTATTTCTTCTTGCTCCAGTGGTCTTGTGCTTGGAAGCTGATGAGGAACTCAGGGGTTTTAGTTGCCTAATACTTTTCCATTAGAAAAGATGTTTAGTAATTTTAAGTAAACTGAAACTCCCATTGTTTATAACAGACCTTTGGAAAGTGTCAAGTGCTCCAGAGCAATGTTTTTCCTTATGAAATTCTATTCAGGTTTGTCTGACAAACATATCCAGATATGTTTATATTTCCATAGCATTGGTTGCTTTATCGTAAAATATTAAGGATGCCAGATTATAAACAAGAGCTTGTTCCATGCTGCAGCTGTACATGCACGAATTCTGTACATCCTCTCTCCTGGAGGCAGTGAAAGAAGTGAATGTTCCTGAAAGAAGTGAATACAGGGTTGATTTCACAGAATTTCAGGCTGCTTTGGGTTGGAAAGGACCTTTAAGCTCATCCAGTGCCACCCCCTGCCATGGGCAGGGACACCTTCCACCAGCCCAGGTTGCTCCAAGCCCCGTCCAACCTGGCCTTGGACACTTCCAGGGATGGAGCAGCCACAGCTTCTCTGGGCACCCTGTGCCAGGGCCTGCCCACGCTCACAGGGGAGAATTTGTCCCTGTATCCAATCTAAACCTGCTCTCCATCAGTCTGAAGTCATCCCCCCTTGCTCTGTTATTCCAGGCCCTTGCAAAAAGTCTCTCTCCACCTCTCCTGTCGGCTCCTTCAGATACCGGGAGGCCACAATTAGGCCTCCCTGGAGCTTCTCTTCTCCATGTGAACAATCCCAGCTCTCCCAGCCTTTCTCCCTCTCAGAGCTGTTCCATCCTCTGATCTCTTGGTGCCTCCTCTGGACTCTCCAGCAGCTCCAGGTCCTCCCTGTGCTGTTCCCAGGGCTGGGGGCAGCTCTGCAGGGGGGTCCCACCCCAGGGGACAGAGGGGCAGAACCCCCCCCTGCCCTGCTGCCCACGCTGGGGGAGCAGCCCAGGGCACATCCATGGCATGTCCAGCCTCTCTCACACCAGCACCCCCAAGTCCTTCTCCCAGGGCTGTTCTCCATCTGATTGTTCCCCAGCCTGGTGCAGGACCAGCAATTACTCTTGTTGAACCTCATGAGATTCCCATGGGCCACTGCTTGATTGTCCAGGTCCCTCAGGATGGCCCCGTCCTTCAGGTGTGTCTGCACTGCCCAGCTTGGTGTCACCTGCACTTGATGCAGCCAGTGCCTTCAGCAGGCTTTGCTATTTAATTTGGCATTTTCTTCCATCCTAAAGTGGCAGCAGAAGAAAGGGAACATGCTTTGCCTTGTGCTTGAGTGCTCCAGACCAAGGATTGATTCCCAATGTTGGCTTCACAGTGGCACTACTGAGTAAAGGTCTCAGTCAAACATTTTCATTAGACTGCCTAAAAAGGTCATATGCACTGTGACATGCATTGTGATTAGCAGCTCTTTAATTTTATTACCAAACCCAGTGTGATGGGCTGGGACACTCTTTGTGAGTGAGAGCATATTCCTGGTTTGCCAGCTTTTCCCATTATCAGTAACTGAGACATCTGTGCTGACATCTCCTTGGTATTACCACAAATGACTCAGGATGAACTTGGGAAGTCAGAACAACACCAAAATTGCTTCATAGTCCAATAGTTTGTGACTGAAGATGATGATGGCCTTTAAATGTGAAGTGAGTCGGTGCCCAAGCTGTGTGCTGACAACATAGATTTTCCCAGGCTATCCCAGTGGGAATGATTGTTTGTTTTGCAGGGACATTAAAGCCTTGCATGGTTGTGATGATTGGTTTTGTAATATTACTGCAAAGTTTGCTGGAGTTTCCAATAAACTATCAAGGGTGGTGGTTATAGTGGAAAGAAAAAAAATAAACTTTTTTACTTGAGAATTTAGTTGGTTGTTACCTGGGATATGGGATTTGGTAAACTTTGTACTTTTTTGTCAGACTTTTCGTTTTTGTGGCCGTGGTTTCCTTCCCAAATGCTCCTTTACATCCTGAGTGCTACAGCCAGGGAGATCTTTCCAGCCAGTGGCTGGGGAAAAACAAACATTGTGATTAGCTGTGTGTTTTCCCATTCCAGACTCTCTAAATAAACGGAAGCACTGAATTTCTGAAGCCTTGCATGTGGGACACTTCCCAGAGTCCGTGAGAACTGTGGACAGATAACTCCTGCGAATTAGTTTGAGGGCTGGAGGGACATGGGAAATAGAAGAGAGGGAGAAAGGGATGTAGAGCTCTCGGGCTGGCTTGATTAGCAATAATTTATTTTTAAATATCAGTCCTTTAGGATTCCCACTACACTGATGTTTGTAGTTAGCTGTGTTTGTAGTTGTGCTGCACTGTTTTAGTTGGAGATGGAGCTCCTCGAAAAAACTTGATCTCCTGCCACTAAAACGTCCAAAATAAATATTTATCTTGTATTCCATCCTTTGAAATGCTGCGTTATGTTTTTGAGCTCTTGGTCACTACCTGTGTGCGTCTTGTAATTTGGTGTGAACTTTTTCCTGTTAGTTCCAAACAGAGAATGCTGTCAGGCATTGCTCAGGCAGTATAAAGTAAACTTTATTGTGCCTGCACAGAACATTGAGCTATTGTCAAACGGAGTTTAGGTGCTCACCTCCTTTTTGTTAGGACTGATATTTATTTGTTTTGGTCACGATGGGGATGGGTTTTGTTCCCCTTCCATTCCAGATGGAGCTGTGAGCAGTGTGTGTGCACAGGGGCTTGGGTTGTGCTTTCTTGGCTGACCAGGAGGTTTCTGCTGGGTGATCCAGGTCGTGCTGGCTCTGGCTTTGCACTGTTCCTAAGGCTTTTCACCCACGCAGTCATTTCAGTAATTTAACTTCCTGTTCCCTCTTTCATCCTGATACTGATTTTTTCATACAGAAAAGCTACGTGTTACTTTTTTGCAGAAAAGTTACTTGTTCATGTGTGGGGAAGGAGAATAAAACTGCAGTGACTTCTTTTTCTTCCCAGCTTGCAGATCTTTGTAAAGTCCTGGATCTGCCCCAGCCTTCCCAGCCATTTCTTCCCGCTCAGCAGAGCTGTGCAGAGGAGGGTGGGTGAAGGAGATAGTGTTGTGCTCTTCCTCCACTCTGCAGGCTCCAAACCCTGGTCACAGGGTTGCTTTGTTTAACTGATAGCTCACGTGTGTTTATTTGAAGACAGTTACTCACAAAAGCTGGTTTTTGCTGGAGGCTGTAATTTCGGACAAATTATTGTTATAAGCTGTTTGTGGGGGACAGAGAGGCAATAAAGGGGATGTGCAGTAGGGAGGGAGGTTTGTGTGTTTGCATGTCTTGGTTTGTGTTGAAGCTGTTGTAGTTTTACATGAGTTGAACACTGTAATTTCACTGTTACTGAAAGGCAATCCTAGGAAAGCTGTTTCTTTCTTGACCTTCTATGTGTGAAGTTGCTGTGTTGAAGTTCATTTTTTTCAGGAGAGAAGTGTTTTGATGTATGCCTGCAACTGACCAAAATTCAGCCTGGAAGCTTGTAAATAACCCAGTTGTAGAGATGTTCATTTTCCTCTAATCCTCTGTTTTGACATCTGAAAATAAAACGCTTCTAATTTCCATTTAATAGGGACTTTTTTTAAGAGAAAAGGGCACTTTGACTTCTCCTGCAACTGTTAACATGATTTCTTCTGGCTTGCATCATCTGGCCCGCTTGAATAGCTGTTCTGTTAGTGGTAAGGGTGAAATTGTATTGTTTGAGTCATTCCACAGATTGAATGTTTCAGAAAGAATCATTGTATGGATTGCAATGTCAGTATTTTTAAATAATCCTTCACATGGTTATGAATAGGATAAAGTCAGTCTATATAATGATAAAACTTGATTATACTTTCTGAAAACTGGATTAGACTTTATCTAAATATACAAAAATCCTGACATTCCTGTTTTGAAGTGTTTTTTTGCTTGACAATTGTAACGTGACCATCCAATCTTAGCTACTGGGTCAAAAGGCTTGCTCTTCCTTTGGATTTTGTTTTTAATAGTGGAGAACATGGATATTATGTGAGCACACAACTGCATTGTTGTGTGAGCTTTGTTTGTTCTTTTCCTTTGTCCTGCAGAAGATCCAACTCTCCTAGTTGTGTCCTGCAGACCAAGTAGTGTAAATATTAACTGCTCATGGCTCAGGCTATGCAGGGAGGCAGCACAGTCAACAAAAAATGTTTTCTTTGGAAGAGGTGGACAAATGCTGTTCCCAGAATAGGCTTTTAGTCAAGAATCTAACAGCACTATTTAGTTCTAATGTTAGCAGAGTTCTGAATACAATGACCACCTATAAATTAAGGGGCTCTTATCTTCTGTTGGAAGAAAAAGCTGGAACAGCTTTAGGAGTCCAGGTCTCCTCCTAACTGCATTGTGCCCTGCCGTTCCTCTGGGCTGCCAACCCCAGAGAGTCAGGGAGCTGTGCCCTGCCCAGGAGTGCCTGACCAGCTCCCTGGCTGTTCCTGCCTGCTCTTGATGTCCTTTGGTACAAGAAAACCCGAGGGCAGAGCTGTGACATCCATCTGCTTGTGCAGCGTTTGCAAACCCCAGACCTCCTGAGCTCTGCTCTGCAGGAAATGGATCCAGAGTGCTCTGACTTCCTGCTCCTCTGCATTGGTGCCTTGGGGAGGTGCCAGCTGTGCCTTCTTTGGGAGTTGGCACACAGTGTCACCCAGAGGAAAGGGGCAGGAGCCAAGTGACATCCTAAACCTCTTATTTGGTCCTTGAGATGTTACAGCAGTAGGGGAGACAGTGGGAACAACTCTTTGTTCCTTGTTATAGCAGAAACAGTTCTATGAGAAAATCCTTCCAGGGATTTTATCATCAAGGATGCTGATGCATCCTTGATAATAAATGAGTAGTGAGAGGTTTGAGAAGGATCAGGCTCCTTTCCTCATCATTCCTGCCAGTGAGATGCCCCCAGACTCTTTTTGCTCTGAACTGCCTCTAATTCTGAGCTGGGCCAGCAGACATCAGTACTGACCAGTCTGTGTTGGATGGGTGTGAAGCACGTCATAGCCAACCCTCATAGGCTGCAAAAGCCCTAAATGTGGATGTGTTTACTGCTGCTAAACTTCTCTTTTTATCAATGCTATTGCTGTCATTATCAGAATATTTTATCCTAGTAAGAGAAGGTAAAGTTTCCTGTCAGAGAAGTATTTTCTGTTTCGTGAGTGTCTTGCTGATTTCTTACGTATGTGCTACTAAACAGAGCACAGCTCTGATTTGTCTAAAAGCTTGATGGAATATTGATCATAGGAATGTTTTGGGTTGGAAGGGACCTTAAAGCTCATCTTGTTCAATTAGATGAACATGCCCTGGGCAGGGACACCTTCCACCAGCCCGGGTTGCTCCAAGCCCTGTCCAACCTGGCCTTGGACACTTCAGGGCTGGGGCAGCCACAGCTTCTCTGGGCAGGCTGTGCCAGGGCCTGCCCACGCTCACAGCAATGTTGCATTGTCTCTTCAAAGAGCAGCTTCCACTCCTCTCCCCTTCCCCTTTTAAAAGAGGGAGGAAATGTTTGTGCCCTCGGGTCTCACAGCTCATCCATCACTGTGAGGATGAAAAGTTTCTGGACCACTCCAAGGTTATTGCTGTGATTCCTTGGGAGATCACGGGCACTTCCTGCCTGTCCCTCTGCAGAAGTGCTGATGTTTATCCAAGGTTTGCCTTCAGGCAGTGTTTGACCTGCATAAGTGCTTAAAGGTGAAATCAGCCCCCTAAAAGAATGTGAGGATTTTTTATTATAATGATATTTGGATACTAATATTCTGTTATTCTAAATATTCTGTGTTACTACAGTCACATGCTAGAATCAAACAAAACATGCTTTTTTCTGCTTCTTCGTCAAGTACTTGGGATATAATTTCACCATATTTTCTTCCAGTGTCCTTGCTCACTTTTCTATCTGCTACATAAACAATCCACACCACAGGGGAGTTGGGAATGAAAGCTTCAGAGTTGATGTTTGAAGAAAATCTGATTCCTGCCACTAAGACCTTGCTAAGAGTCTGCTTAAAATTAATGCTCTCCATACATAAGTGATTTCATGGTCTCATGTGTTTAACTGGTGCTAAGTGAAGGCCCTGGTGTATGTTCCTCCCTAGTTTTGCAAAGCACTTTTCTATGGATCTTGTCGAAGTGGTATTGAAGGCTGAAGCTCTCAGTTTTTGTCTTTGTGTGTGAGGAGTGGTAAAGGCAAATAATAAGGTTTTTTTTGTCAGGTTAAGTAATTGAAAACCTTCCAGCTGCTATAGTAACAGCAACACATCTGCCAGATGTCAAGAATCATATTTTAATCCTTCTATTTTAAGTTTCAAGCAAAGTCCATGTAGGTGTGGCTATCTTAAAGCTGCCTCAGCCTAGAGCTACTTGGGTAGCCCAGGAGAGAACTGTGTCGAACTGCTCTTGGAGGGACTGCTGATTAGATTTATAGAAACAGCTTTTCCCAGATGTTCTCGTAGGGTAGGAGCCCCTCCTGAAGATTTGTATTTCTCCCAGACATTTTTATGATGTCCTATTGGGTTATGGCACGTGCTCTCCTGTGTGTGAGAGGTTGGTTTGAGGTACCGGGACGTTTTTCCTGGAAGATGTACGAGCCAAAAGAAAGGCAGAAAGAGAAAGGTTTGGAGCCTGGGCTCGGTGCCTAATCCCGGTTCCGTGTGGCTGTGCCGGTCCGGGCGTTTCCCAGGAGTGGGGGTGGGACGTCCCCAGAACTGTCCTGTCCCCTGTTGACACTGTAAATGAGTTTAGGCTGAAGTGACGGATGTGGGGTGGAAGAGACTGTTTTTCTAGTTAAACATTTTAAACTGTCAGAGAAGGTGAAAAATGCATTGTACTGTTTCCTGTGGCCTTTTCCTCCAAAGAGTCTGTCATGCAAGAAAGGGAGGGGGGAAAAAAATCAAGCCCTTTGCTTTTCCATGTTCGTTTGTTTTTATTGTAATATAAACCTTTCATGTTTTATTGTTATGAAGTTAAAGCCTGGCCTAGAGGTGCTAGTCTTTAGGAGGAACAGCTGGAGTGTCCCCTGGTCAGGTGGGAGGCTCTTTGAAGCAACATGTTGCCTCTTTAAAAGGAAATTGAGCATGTGAGAACTTAAACCTGTAAAACTCATCCACAGCTCGGCCATTGTTTATCTCTGGTGTAACTTTATATAGAATTAAAGTGAAATGCATTACTTGGCTCCCGAGGCAAGATGTTTTTGCTCCCCCATGGTCCTGGAGACACAGGAAATGACCACATAACCACAAATACTTTCTAGTGGAATGAAGATGAGTGACAAACTATCTGCAGAAAGAGGTTCGTAACCAGATGGGCTAAGGAATTCAGTGTAGCTGAAGGGTCTGTGTTTAAGTTAAAACCAATCTTTAAATGTTAAAACCAAGTAGAAGAGGGCAAGTGCTGTGTGTGCACTGGTTGATGTGAGTGGGCAGATTTGGTGTTTGTGGTTGGCAGGGCATGGTGATCACAACAGTTTCCTACTGTGCCTCGATAGGAGAGGAGTGAACCCAACTACCTTTGAGATGAGGAAAGCTAAGGTACGTTTTTGGCTTTGTTTCTCCAGTTGCCTTCTTGTCCAGAAAACCAAAACCCATTAGCTGTCAGATTTCCTTCATTTCTCTGTAGCATTTTCATTTTTTAAAGCAAAGCCTTAGCTATCTTACCATCATCTTTTTGTCCTACTGTCACTGTGCTCCCCTTCCTGCTGCAACAGGGTGCAGTCACGGCCTCTAAAACTGCACAGAAATTGCGTTTTCGTGAAAAAGAACATTCCCTTCAAATTAGCTGCTTCAGAAAAAAGCTTTCTTAGGAAAAATAGAGTGTTCTAAAGTCAGTCATGCTGGACCACATCTGCTTAACAGTGGTGTTGGCGTGGGGCAAGGCCTAGTTTTTGTTTTGGGCTTAGGCTGAATTGCAGTTGACAGAAATAAATTTTTCACCTTTTAAGGGTATCCTGTAGCTTCCCCCATGCCCAGCAGGAAGCAGCATTGATGGCATCTATGTGGAGCCCTTCCTGAGGGGTTGTAATGTGAGAGAGCATCTGAAGGAGGTGAAGAGAAAACGAGATAATGAACGATTTCTGGAAGTAGGTGGAAAGAAACTGTGTTAATTATTGTTGCTTCCTTAGCACGGGCTTGTCTTCAGACAAAAAAGTGAACAGTTCACAACCAGGCTAGTGAGAAGAATTTGGGTTTGACTGGTGGAAAATGTGGTGACATTAGAAACTGCCCAGGCTGTGCACGGAGATGATGCAGGATTTGTCATCCTGTACTTAAATTCTCATTGATTGGCTCAACTGTTTGGGTTGGCAGAGGGGATCTTCCCAGGGCCAGGAAGCCTAGGGCTGGTATCTCTCCTTCAGGGCAGCCCTGCTGAACTGAGGCAACTCAAACAACACCTGGTGCTGTCTGAGCAGAAAGAATTCCCTCCAGGAAGTCCTTGTCAGCCCCAAAGTACAACGGCCCGACCCAAACTCCAGCATGAGCTGGACTGTAGGAACACGCTGTCAGAGGAGCTGGCTCAGGGGGACAAACACGCGTCCCTTGGGTGGCTTCTGGGAGATAGGAATTATCCTTGATGCCATAAACACTGGGGGAGAGCCAGCACCAGCTGGACTGGAGCAAAGGTACTGCAGGAAGGCTGTGCTGGGGAGGGGACAGCGGGACTCAGCGTGGGGAGCCGCGGTGCCGGAACGCCTGATGGCTCTGCCAGGGCCAGGGACACGGTGCCGGAACGCCTGATGGCTCTGCCAGGGCCAGGGACACGGTGCTGGAACGCCTGATGGCTCTGCCAGGACCAGGGACACGGTGCCGGAACGCCTGATGGCTCTGCCAGGACCAGGGACACGGTGCCGGAACGCCTGATGGCTCTGCCAGGGACAGGGACACGGTGCCGGAACGCCTGATGGCTCTGCCAGGGACAGGGACACGGTGCTGGAACGCCTGATGGCTCTGCCAGGGTCAGGGACACGGTGCTGGAACGCCTGATGGCTCTGCCAGGGTCAGGGACACGGTGCTGGAACGCCTGATGGCTCTGCCAGGGCCAGGGACACGGTGCTGGAACGCCTGATGGCTCTGCCAGGGTCAGGGACACGGTGCCGGAACGCCTGATGGCTCTGCCAGGGTCAGGGACACGGTGCTGGAACGCCTGATGGCTCTGCCAGGGTCAGGGAGACGTCTGTGGGAGGCGCTCCAAGGAGGGGATGGATCTCTTACTGTCTGAAAAGCAGAAAAACCCTGGGGCTCTGAGCAGACATCCGAGGCTCCGAGACTTTCCCTTAGCTGTGCAAATGATTAGAGTGAAAACCTGACCTTCTGCGAAGTGCTGGGGCTCGACAGTGTCTGGGGGAGTTATGTCAGGAGCACTTGGCAGGAGGTCAAAGCTCTTCCTGCACCGCGTGTTTTGTGAGGCTACCCCAAAACTGGTAAAGTAGTTACCTCTGGCACAACTGAAATCTGGAGTAAAATGAAGAGATTTCAAATCAACTCTTATTTCCAGCTCTCAGCAAATACAGATAGTAAAATCCTAACGAGAGTGCACATAAAGAGGTTTACTTAGATCATGTTTGGTCACCTCTGTTCTAATATTCAAGGCTTCATAATCAATAAAAAACGCGGAATGCTTAGTTCATGTACTGTGTGGTGCATCCTCATATACTAGGATGTATTAAGTATTGTTTGAGTAAACTGTTCCCCCGTAGAAACTACCATTAATATACTTTTTGCAAGGAGAAAGGTTTGAAGAGCAAAAGAAAACTTAAAGAAAAGAAGCCTCATCCTATATGCCAAGAGGGTACAGGATTCCTTGGTGTTGTTCTGGGCTCAAGTAATGGGTCCAGCAGGATCTTAAGTAAGGGTCACATGCTTTTAGGAATATAAAAAAAAGGATGTATTTTAATTAATAAACTCATTACACTTAAATTACATTTCTTGTATTGCAAGGAGAGAATTGAAGCCCATAACAGGATGTGTTTGCTGCAAAATAAATCTGAAACTGTTGGTTGTTTCTTTTAGTGAGCATGACTGATTTTTTTTTCCTTTTCTAAACTTTTGTATTTCAATACTTTATCTAAAATTCTTATCTGTAGTGCATAAAATTAAAGGTAGAATTTACCCACTCAGCTGCAAGTTTTCACTGTTACATTTTTTGGGTCCTGAGAGGAGTTTTGCAGACTTGCCTGACTTCTTGCAAAAAATCCTAAGCTCACCTTCCAATGAAAGCAAAAATTATTTTTAAATATGCCGAGTGTTTTAATGGCTCTGAATACATTTTTTTTTCAACTGCTGTGCTTATTTCTATATATAGTATTAAGGATGTGAAAAGTCATTCATTCCTAATGTGTTTAAATATGCTCCATAATGAGTGTTGTGGATGTGAAAGATAAGCAGCCTGGAGCTTTCTTTGTAAGGGATAGAATAACACAAAGCTTTAAAGTTCTCCTGCCCTCAGGACACACATTGAAGCAGTTAAAGTAGCGAGATAAACGAAATACACTGAGATATTCATCTGCAAAATCTAAAGCTCAAGGACACAATAAGTTTTCATTTAAGTGTTTCTCATTTGCTGACAATGAACCAAATAAATCTTAATTCCACGTTATAGATGGTGACAGAAATTCAGGAACTTTCCCTGGGATGAGAGTCTGGTTTGGTTCCCAAATCTTTCTGATAATGCACTTATTCTATATGTTGGGATTCTAATCTGAATCAGCTGCTTACAGTTACTTAAAAAACAAGAATTGATTTTTTTCAGAATTGCTATTTAAGAACAGTTTGGTGTGCTGAAATTACATGTAGTCAGATATTCATAGTCTGATACTCTTGAGTTGGAACAAAGAATTGCTGTAAAGAATGAAATAATTTTCCATTACTCTGTTATATTAATCCTCACTCACTGACTGCATTTCTTGTTGCAGGTGCTGGATTTGGATTAGGAATTGTTTTCTCAGTCATTTTCTTCAAAAGTAAGTACTGCAGTGATCCTGACTGCCTGGTTTCCCAGTTTCCATCTGTTGTAGGGATATTTTAAAGCCAAGAAGTCTTTGAGGTGTGTAAAACTTAATCAGCATGCTGGAGCAATTCCTCTATTATTTGCCCCGTCTTTTCTGTCGAAATGGAGTTCCCCAAACTTCCAGCTGCTGTGTAACAAGGTTGCTACCCGTGGCACCTCTCAGAGCTCCTCCTGTGCTCAGCTCAAATCCTGGAGCTGCAGGAGACCCTGAGCCAAATCTCTGGAGCCATGTGTCTAGACATCAGTTTATGCCAGTCTTCCCAGGGTTTTAAAACTGATCTTAGTTCTTTAGTTATGCTTTGGTAACAATGACTTTCAGTAATACACTGGATTCAGAGCTTGCCCTCTGTTAAATTCCAAATGTGATGTCTTATGGATACTCCTTCTCTAGTGCCCTGGTTTGTAGCTGATTTCTGACTTGTAAAACAAAAGTGCATAGCATGCATCTTTTAGTCATTTATTCTTTCATGGTGCTTATATAACAATATATAACAAAGAGCTTTCCTTGGCTTTGGTTTGCCCTCTCTGATTGCCCTCTCTGTTCTCCCCCACAGGAAAGACATGGCCGATTGCTTTTGGGTCAGGGATGGGGTTAGGAATGGCTTATTCCAATTGCCAACACGACTTCCAGTCTCCATATCTTCTCCATGGTAAATTTGTAAAAGTAAGTACCAGTGCTGGTTAGTGTTGATTGGTAATTGTAAGTTAGACCCTGTTCACAAGGGTATTCCTTTGCCTTTCCCAAGGCAGTACTAGTAAGAAGAAACTTGTGTTGCCAGAGCAGGAGTGGTTCCCCTGCTCTTCAGAAATTTTTAATAACTGGTGGGTTTAACCATAAACTTAATTAGACTGAATACATGGAATTAGTTTAACAGATCCTGCAGGTGGATTTTGCCACAACCTGAAAATATTTATAATAAAAATACGTGTCAGAAAAGCAGAAAAACTAAACTAATAGTAAGATTCTTCAGACTTTGAAAGAGATGAGCTGGGAAGAAACTTAGTCATGTCAGGCATGTCAGGTAGATTTGTATGTGGAAGCAGATCTTTGATCTCCAGTAGGGTTTTTGGGTTTTTTTTGACATGAAAACACTGATCACTTGTAAGTTTTGTGGCTTGTTTGGCTTTGTAATTTTGGATTGTAATGTAGTAATTAGTCTGAAAAAAAAGTACACTTTAAACAGTTTTGAAGAAGATCATTTCAATGAGCTCAGTCTTATCACTGACCATGCTGAGATAAAATATTTTAAAATAGATTAATTGGCAGGAACCATTTTTGAACTCACAAACTGACTGCAGTGCACCAAGTCCACAAACTGACTCCATTAATGTTTTTTTAATTTCTTCACATGTAAAAATTGGGGCTGTTCTCATGGTAATTTATCATTGTAGTATCTGGCACACAAAAAAGGTGTGTGCACGTTCTGGATCCACAAAGCCATGGACTGCTTAAAGCATTTCAGTGATGCCAGTGGAGAGGCATCCACCAAGATATGTTTGCAGTTCCTTAGCACTTCAGAAAGTGCTGAGGTAAAATGTTCTGCCAGAAGCTTTTCATGGAGTACACAGAGTGCAAAAATTGCCCCCATATTATTCCTCTGCCTGATGACGAGAGCTGAAGGTGTTTTTAGGCATTTCTTGATGCACCCAGAGCTGTAAGTTGAGCCCGGTCCTCCTTGAGTTTACTGGCAGATGAGCTTTTGCCAGCCTACCAGACAAAGCTGCTTACAAATGTTTCCTCCAGCTGCCTGTTAAAGGGAAACAATAACAAGATTCTCCAACAACTTCCTGGAAATAAAATACTTTGGAGAGCAATATAGAGAAACTGTGACTTGGATGCAGCTGACAAGTATTGCCAGCTACTGCCCAGAATGAAAAATCTGTGCATGATTCTTTGGGTCAGATTTGTTAACATTAGGCTGTGTTAGCTTTCCACACCGTCCTGAGAGTATTCCTCCAATTTATGGCTCCAGAAAGAAGCTGGAATGACGTCTGTGGCTTCACGTGAGTGGTAAATGCCCTGTTCACGTGTTCCAAGAGAGCAGTTTTCGTTCAAGGATGCTTCTTACTAGGGATGTTGGGCAGCAGAAAACTGAGTGTCAGGTCAGCCTAGTAAGAGATTTTTGGGGGATTAAGGACAAATCTGTGTTCTGAAGCAAGGGTGGTCCTTGGAAGCATGAAGTGACTGAAAGGCCGCTTTCCAGAAGACACCCAGCTGCCTGCATGGCACAATACTGGTCAGGAATTTCCAGTGCATTGTCTTTGGCACAAAGAGGTTGAGGCTGCTTAGAGAGGGAAAGCGTGGATGAAGCCATGTACTGGTTAATGCCATTAATTCCCTTTGAAATGCTGTGTTGGATAACGGCTCCAGGGTTAGTACAACCAAGTTATTTCATTGCTCTTGGTTAGGAACACGGAAAACATTGTTGCATTATCACTCATCAGGGTTTTTTCTAGAAAATTTGTTATAACTGAACTCTGTAGGACTTCCTTACACAACTGAGTTCTGTTCAAATGTTAACCTGTCAAATTGAGAGATTCTGCAAGAAAATCAGATTTATTAGAGAGAAATGCAACATGGATTAACTTGGACAAAATTATTTCTAGTTTTCTGAACCTGTCAAGTTCACAGAATCACAGGATAACTTGAGTTGGAAAGGACTTCAAGGAGGTCATGGGTGTCAGCTGTGAGGTTATTCGGGGTTTTGTCCAGTTGGGATTCTTGATTCTTTAGGAACAAGTTCTTAAAAGAACAGAGAACCTTCACAATACCAAATAATCAGGAGGTGACAAGGTGACTTTGCAGCTGTTCTGGCTGTAACTTGGACCATCACACTGCCCATCCTTTGGGTTAGGAATTCGATCATGAAACACTAACACCAATGAGGGGGCCATTCATCTAGACAAGAGACTGTTTAAAATGCAGAAAAGTTCTAATTTGTGGTCATAAGATTCTGAGAGCTTTTTAAGTAATTTGATCAAATGGATTTCGCCGTGACTTCAGCTGAATTTAAAGCCAACATCTAGCAATTATTTCAAGGCTGTGGCTGTGAATTACACAGCCTAGTTCCTTGCAAAGTGGAAAAGATCATATTTTTCAGGTTATTTAGCCTGTATTATCACCCAAACTCCACAACCCTGTACTGTGATAGCAGTGTGATTATATTGATGTGCAGGAATACAAGAAGGCAACTTCAGCCTTCCCTCCTGCCTTTTGTGGCTTTGATTTCTGTCTGATTTCTCTTCATCCTGTGAATAGTTAACTTAAACAATAATGTTGGGGTTTTTGAAGTACCCAGTTTATCATAATGGAGGCTTATGCAAGAAAATAGCTGCTTCATTTCTCCATACACAACTTCTTGCTCTAGCAAAGGATAAAAATGTTCCTGTACCCTCTGGAAATGTCACAAAGCTCCGTGACTTGCTTTACATCCCGCAGCACCTTCCATGGAAGGAACCCAAATGGCTTTTTAATAATATAAGCTTTCTTGCTTTGCAGGAACAGTGACTAATGGCTAAGACTATCCCAGTGGGAAGGAAGGAGAAGTCAATGATTATTCCTCAGGAATATTGAAGTGCCCCTGGATAAGCCACCATTCTTCAGTAACGATCACCAGTAACTCTTTATACTCCAACAAACTGTTTCTGTATAGGAAACAAAGTTCTGTTGCTTGTTTTGTATCGTGTCTGAAAAGCGCAAGGGAGAGCTCTTCTGGGAAATAAATAAAGGAGAAATGGCCTTCTCTAGTGTGTTGACTTTGTGAGTGAGAGAGAGAATGGAAGGAGAGAGCTTCCTGTGGAGTGCTCAGTATCTGGGAGCACCTGGGCCAAAGCCACGGGGAGAGCTCTTCAGCAGAGCCCTGGCGTCTGTTCCTCCCCCTCCCAAGAGCCTCCCCACCCAGCAGCCAGTTCAAAGAAGCATTCCCACCTCATAAATCACCCACTCGACCCCTGCTGCCTGTGCCAGTGTGTGGAGAGGAATATAAATACTCCCATGTCCTGTTTGTACAGTTGCCCTTTAAAACTGGAGTTTTGTCCTCTTGGAAGAGGGAGAATCCAAAGTGGTAAATCCAAACTGTCTGATGCAGGAAGCCAGTGCTGTCTCTTGTAGCTTTGGGTCATGGAGCAACCCAAGTTTGAAACTTCCTGGGATAGTGGGTGAATTAAGCAGCTGCTAATGCCATCTGGCTCTCAGCTTACCTGTGAGGCTGATTGTTCTTTCTCCCCTCTTCAGTGGGAAAATAGAGAAGTTTCAGTGTCTGGTAGTGGGTCTCAAGTATTTAAAGCTCTTTATTACCTTGGTCACTGGTCCAAGTGCTTCACTTCTATTTTACATTTGCCTCAGTCCTTGTGATGATTTGTTGGCATGTTGTCTGGTGTTCTCCTGACTCAGGAGGTTGTCTTCACTGCTTCTTAACTCAGCACAATTTCCTAGCTATGAAAATGGCTCTCCAGGACCTCATTTCTTTGTCCCACACTTACTTCATGTTCATGTAGCACAAGGAATGTCTCCCAAGATAAAGGGACTGGGATATGGATATGGAACTTGGCTTTATTGGAAGCCTCTTCTGCTTCACAGTGAGTGCTGATAGATGGACAAGTGACAAAATAAGGACTACACAAAGGAAAACGTGTGCAATATTTGTTTTTTAAACCACGGTGGAAAAGGACAGGGATTAACTAAGGGGCAGTTCGCAGGCTTGAGGAACTCCTTATCTTACTGAGTTTTGCTCTGGGTGCTGCAGCAAGTCCTGCATTCCCAGCTCTCCTGAGCACTGCCGTGTGGATCCTGCACATGGGGAAATATGTTGAGCTGTGCCCAGAGTCAACACACACCGAGGAGCTCGCCCGGAGCAAAGGACTTGTGAAATAAAGCACTGCAGTGCCAGAGCAGCACCAGGGCTGGCAGAGCACGATCCCATGCAGGGCCATTGCTCCAGCATGTCCTTGTTTTTCCACCTCCTCCCTTGCTGGACTGCATTCACCAGTCAGGGCAAAACAGCCCATTGAAAACAGGATATCTTTTCTTTCTTGCCGATTTGGAATCATTTTATCCGGCCCCAGTTTTTAATTTGAACTATGTACTTTGGAGCCGTAGCTCCCTGTGGTTTGGAAAGGGCTTCGATGGAGCTCTGTGTGTGTGTGCTGCAGGCTGGGAAGCCAGTGGGATCCACTGGAGAGAAGAGCAGCAGCCTGGGCAAGAACCAGGAGAACCAAAAGCAGTGGCAGCACTGAATATAACGACTGTGAACATGCAGGAAAAGCTTCATCTCCTGCTGTGTCATTTGGGCCGTGATGATGAGTTCAGTTTTTATTTAGTGTCCCTGGTAACAAGTTGTCCTGCCCTCACGTGCTCTGCTTCAGCTCAAATAGGATTTCCCAGAGTTAATTCTTACTTTGATCTCCTGCCTGTGACAAAGAGGTTCTTCTGGCCCTGGAACTCAGAGAAATCAATTGTAGATACTGATTCCTTTACATGTCGTTTATTGTCAGAGTGAGAATAATCAGAATAAATGTTCTTACTCATCACTGTGAAGTCAACAAGGGTGAGCATGGAAAAATAGCACAATTTTAAAAGTGGAAAATTAACTTGTCATTGCTTCTTAAATGGGGTAAAACTTAATTTTTTGGGGTTTTTTTTCATAGTTGCCTTGTCGTTTTCTGTTGATATATGTAAATATATATGTATATGCACATATAACTACCATATAAAGGGTTTGTATTTGTTTTGCTTTATTTAATTAGAGATATATTATTCCAAGCCTATTTTTGAATGTGTCCATGTAAGCTGTGCAAAATATCTTGTGAGGACAAGTCTCCTGTTTCCCTCTGTGGGAATGAGACCATACCATTCCCAGCTGAGGTTGGAATAGGAACAGTTTCCTGCTGCTTGATTTCTAATTACATAAATGGAAGGGGGGCAAAGTGGAAATTCTAAGTACCAAAAGGCATGTTAAATTTAGTATAATACACTCATCTGGAAACTATCACATTTTTCCTTCTTTCTTAAGCCTGCTGAAATCATTGCGTCGTCTGTGGTGTGATTTGGATTGGTCCCAAAAAGTGCAAACAAGATAGGCCTAAAAAAGGCAGGTGTCTCTACCCAGACTTAACAAGACCTTTTAGTAGAGAAGTTGTATCATGATTTTAATAGGAAAATGGTGAGTATTCAGTGAGTAGGGAAAAAATAGCTGTTTGCTGACTAGAACTGGTTTTGAACGTTTAACAACTCCCCAAGTGCTCGACTGACCACAAATCTGCCTCTTTAGCAGCTTGATTAGATGTCTGCTGAGGCTTTGAGATGAATAAACAAGGCACGGAAAGCAGAGACAGCGGGGAAAAAAATATCAAGCTGCTTTTCTCTTGTTTATGCGAGTTGCTGGTGTTTGATCAAGATACTGTCATTGCTTTGTGTTCCAGTCCCGCCTGGAGCCCGGGCCAAGAGCAGGACCCGGCTGTATGTGGTGCTGTACACACAAATAAAAACCAGCCTCTGCCCTGGAGGACTTACAAACTAAACAGATGGGCTGAAGGGAGCTGGGAGGGTTTGTAATTCCCATTTTAAAGATGGGAGAAGCTGTAGGCAAGGTCAGGGATAACTCATGGAGGGAATGTGGCGTGGAGCCGAGACTCAGATTTGAAGTCTGGAGCCACTGACTCCATCAGCCCTTCGTTTCTGACTGGTTTTTCACTCAGCAGGTGAGGGAGTCTCAAGCGAGGGCTGCTTACTTCCCCAGAAGGGTGTTTTCTGCCACCCTTTGCTGTCCTCAAATTGCCCCAAATTCTCAGGGGCTAATCTCTGTTAATTTAGGAATTCCATTTTATTGTCCAGGGGGGGATTGCTTCTGGAATCGCTAATAGGTGTAAACCACTGGGATTTTCAATATTGACCTTCTTGTAAATCTGAATCTGGAGAGAAAACATTGAAATGTATTCCCAGTTCGTTAGATCTCCTTAGTAAATCTACCTTAAATATGAATTTAGGTAACAGATCAAGGGAGAGGGAAGGTATCAAGGGGTGTCCCAGGTTGGACTTGGCTCCTAGCCAAGTGCCTGGACCACTGAGAAAAAAACTCATCTCCCTCTCTTGGGACAGACCAAAAAGACCATACAAAATCAAAAGAACCCAAACCAAACCGAATTCCAAGTAACACACATTTATATATATATTTAGAATGATATACAAGATATCACCCACAGGGAACACCCCAAAAGGGGAAAAGAAAGGGAAAAAAGGGAAAAAGGGACAAAAAACCCAAATACTTTCCTTGAGATAGCAGAGAACCTCACCAGCAACCCTGGTACTTTCTGCTTCTCAAGGCCAACCAGGCCCACCAGGCCTCATTCCTTCACCTGGGCAGGATGAGAGCAGAGAACCTTCGCTTTCAGTCTGTCGGGAGAAGGAGAGTGAGAGCTTCTCTCCCTTCTTGTTTATACTTTTGCTTATGTAAAAATCAAATGGAATACTGGGAACATGGCCTTGGTTCCTTGGTTACAACCTGGTCACCAAGGAAGGCCTGGACTCAAAACCACTACAAGGGGGCAGCAGCATTCCAGTACTGTGAAATCCCAAACTGGTTTGGGTTGGAAAGGACCTTAAAGCCCATCCAGTGCCACCCCCTGCCATGGGCAGGGACACCTTCCACCAGCCCAGGGTGCTCCAAGCCCCGTCCAACCTGGCCTTGGACACTTCCAGGGCTGGGGCAGCCACAGCTTCTCTGGGCACTCTGTGCCAGGGCCTGCCCACCCTCCCAGGGGAGAATTTCTTCCTAATATCCAATCTATCCAATCTTGGTCAGTTTGAAGCCATTTCCCCTTGTACTGGCACTACATCCTCTTCTGAATAGTCTCTCTCCAGTAGTGGAAGCACAGCAGTGATAGTGTTCACATGGATGGTTCTCCAAAGCAGAGGAAATTGGTTTCCCAGATATTTGTGCTGGGTTCCCTCTGAATTTTTGCAGCAAAGCAAAACAAAGCATAAAGGTTCTGGTTTGCAAATGCAAATATTGTGTGCACAAGTGGACAGGTGACTGGTTGTCGTAATGACCTACCATGAGTTACAGCTGATGCTGTAGGTGGAAGGGAAAAGCTCACAGTGGAACTGGGAAACCCCTGATATGTGACCTGCTGGGAAAACCCCATTTTTCAGCAATCTGAACTGCTGAACGGCTGAGTTTTGTTACTTCCCCACACACACACACACATCCCACGGCAAGAAATAAACTTGTCTCCCACCCCGTTCCTGCCTTTGGAAATGGGACTGGTGCAGCTTTTGGCACGCCAGCTCCTGTAGGCAGCTGTGTCTGTACTGCTCCAAGAGTCCAGCCTATAGCCCACCCACAGAGAAATGCTTAACTGAGATTAAAACTAAATGGGAACATAGTTTATGGAAATTCAGCTGTAGATCGCTGTTCTCTTGTGACTTCTGGCTGTCAGCACTTTGCTGCACAGCACCGCAGGCTTGCTGGGGCTGGTTGTTCCTCGTGGTGCTGGATACCCACCTCCTGGAGCTTGTAAAGATGCTGAGAAAGTTGTTGGTGACTAATAAATCACTCTTCATCTCTAGTCTTTATTGGTAGCGCTTGTAAAGCCTCCAGCTCTGGGTTAGGAGTGGATGCCCCTTCCTGGAAAAGGTCACGCCCTGGTCAGTTCAAATTCAGTTCATAAATCATAGGAAAGAGTGTGTTTCTTTTTAGAGGTTTTAGAGGATATTCTTCCTCCTTCTCCAAGCTGCACTTGAAGTTGTTAGCAGTGATAAACAGCTTAACCCAAAGCCATTACTGCTCCCTGAGGAGTTGGGTTGAAGGAGGCCACCAAACTCATTAGAGGGTTGGACCACTTCTGCTGTGAGGAAAGACTGAGAGAATTGGGATTGTTCAGCCCATGGAAGAGAAGGCTCTGAGGTGACCTAATTGCCCCTTCTGAAGGGGGCTATGAGAAAGAGGGAGAGGGACTATTTACAAGGGCCTGGAGTGCCAGGGAAAGGGGGAATGACTTCAAACTGACAGAGAGTAGGTTTAAGTTCAATATTAGGAAGAAATTCTTCCCTGGGAGGGTGGGAAGGCCCTGGCACAGGTTGCCCAGAGAAGCTGTGGCTGCCCTGGAAGTGTCCAAGGCCAGGTTGGATGGGTAGTGGAAGGTGTCCCTGCCCATGGCAGGCGTTGGGAACCGGATGATTTTGAAGGTTCCTTCCTTCCAACCCAGGCCATTCTAAGATTCTATGATTTAGAGGTCCAGTTGTGATGGTTGTCAAACTCCTACACTTCTCTCCAGGACGGTGTGCCAGAGCACAGAAATATGGGGAAAGGGCTGTAATTACCAATGGAGTGAGGGGAAAAGAGGCTCAGGCTGAGGGTGAGTGCTGTGGGTTGTGTCATCTCTCACTTGAGCAGCCTCTTCCTGTGTTCACAGGAGAAGAAATTAATTTCATGTCCTGATGGCCCTGTGTCTGATTTGTAAACAGAGGTGCTTGAGTCTATGAAAGCTGTGTCTCCTTCAGGACTCAGTGTAATGCTTATATTTTAATTTTAATTAGTTATCTGGAAATAAATATAAAAATGGTGGCAAACAAATAACTGCTATTTGGTGAGATTCTATTTAAAGGAAAAGGAAAGTGGAGCAACATAGATTTTGGTAGTCAAATGCAAAGTTCAGCATCCAGATGCAACAAACACTTGTCATACCTGGAGAAGGCATGGACTTAGAGGTTGTGAAACCCCCTGGGAATTGCTGAACTGAAGGGATTGCTGCTAACAGGGAGAGGCACAGTGAGAAGCAAGAGCTGGAGGCTGGACCTTGACTTGTGCAGATGAGCAGTGAGACAGTAACAGAGACTGGGATGAGCTAAGAGAGGAATGAGAGGATTTTCCAGCTCTTGATGTCTTAAATAGAAGTTACTGAGCTCCACCTGGGAGAGACAGGGTGAAACGAAATGACCTGTACCACACATGATCTAACTGTGCTTGTTGGCCATAAATTCTCTGAAATTTGTAAGGCCACAAAGGTTTCCTACAGAGTTCCTGGTCTCTGTCCCATGGCTTAATCTGGTATGAACTGAAGGCAGAATGTTTTTAGCTCAAGGACCCACCTCACTGGACACTCCCTGAAGATGTCCCTGGCATGGATCTCAGATAGAAGACAACCTATTTCTGTTGCTGCTTTGTTCTTCAGTTTCTCCCTCTTCGCTTGTTTTCTCTGGGGTTTGTTTGAGGGAATGGCTGATGGTGAGCGCTTCCCCCCCTCCTTTTTCCAGGCATAGGGCCCATTTTTTGTTTAATTCTCCCTGAAGATGATGGCTTTGTAGAGAATCTGTTGAGAGATGGGGTATTTCATATGTCAGTAAATGCATCTTTGGATGGTGGATGGAAGCCTGGGGCTGGAGCAGGAATGGGATAGGACTTGAGGTGCACTGGAATGGCCACACAGCCCTGCTCTTTGTACCACGGAAGACCGAGGGAAAGTGAGTTCAGTGGGTTCTTTTAAGGCATGAGAAATAATTCCTTTAAATCTCTAGGAGCATCCTCACAGGCGACTATGTTTGTGGGAAGCTCTAGTTTACTATCTGCAAAGTCATGGATTTTATATCCATATTAGGTATAAATAGAGGTGGGCTGGCAGATGGAGGGAAGATCACTGTGACTCCTCCGAGCACTGAGCAGCACCGGAGGAGCACACAAGTATTTCACATTTAACTCTTGTCCTACATTGGAGCAGCCACTGCAGCCCCTGCCACCAAAAGGAAAACCTCAGCGATGAACAGCTGGTCTAACACAGATGTCTCAGCATGTTCAGGAAAGCACTGAGAAGTTGAGAACTCCTGGCCAGGTTCATTCCATTCCTCATCAGCTGCAACAGTAGTCTCAAAAATTACAGTCCTGCTCCAAGGCAGGAGGAAGAAAGGCAATGAAAGCAGATTTTTCAGGGTCCCACATTTCTGATTTTAAGAACCACACCCTCTAAACTATAAAAATCATGTTATCACTTTCAGAATTATATTTGCATTTGTCTTCTGGAAGGTGCAGATACTGAGTGCAGAGAAGTTTATTCTGATAAAAAATACATCCATATATACATATATTCTTTGTTATCCTAATTTTAAAAAATGCTGACTTGTGCTATAGCAGGACCTTCAAAAACTGGCCCTTTCAGACTTTTGATATTGGGTGCTTTTCTTCAAGGCCAGAGGGTTTGGGCTCGAGGCTCTTTCCGTGCAAGAGCAGTGCTACATTGCTCCGTGAGTCACCCCAGTGCAGGCGGGTGCTGCTTTCCTTTCAGTGATGTGCAAAATGTTCCCTGCACACATGTGGATGTTCTAAGTTTGTCCTGTTGGTTGTCAGTTTGCCGGAGCTTCAGTGCCAGAACTGTCTTTAAACACACACAAGCACCTATTGTGACCAGGCCCGAGCTTGGCTCAGGCAGTGCTGCAAGAAAAATAATTAATAGGAGTGATTGCAGCAGGGGGAAGTTGTGCAGCAGAAAATAAGATGGTTATCAGAAGGGATTTAGCTGGTTGTAATGGAGTCGGAGGAAACTGGTTATTTTTGAAGTGGAAAAGAAAAAAAGCTGTTTGAACTCACAGGGAAGAGGGCACCTGCAAATGGAGCCCAACAGCTTCTTCCCAGCCCTCCCTGCTCGAAACTGCCCCTGCAGACATGAACTGAACAGGAGAAGGATTGTGCATGACCTGAGTTGCTGGGGAAGCGAGGGAGGGAGGGATGGAGGGGCCTGGGAGTGCCTGGGAGCAGGGAATGACTGGGCAAGGTGGAAAATCCAACGATTAAACACACTTGGACTTGCTTGGGGATGGGAGGGGTGTGTTTTTACTGCTGCCCCAGGGCCCTAAAATGCATTGGCACGGAACTACAGAGAAACCACTAATCCCAGTCACCAAGGGGAGGGAATGGGACTTTCTCCTTCGACCCCCTGTGGAAAGGAAGGCTGATGGGATTAGAGGAAACAGCTGGCTCCAGTCGTACCCTGCGGGAGCTGCATTCCCGGCACTCGGGAAAAGAGGAGCGCCCCGCTGCCGAGTCGCATTCCAGGTCATTTGCTGAGCCCAGATGTTTTCTAATGAGCTCTATGATAAATCCTTTTCCTTTACTACCGAGCACAGGCCCTGCCAGCCAGGTCTGTCCCTAGACCAGGCAAGCTGGACTTTGCAATCTAAGCCAACTAGCCAAATTCCCACTGGGACTCATGCCTTTATCCCTTTGCCTGTGTAAAGGGATTCAGCACAGAGCTCAAATCTGGTATCCAAAAGCCTAATGGGGGTTGCTGGTCTAAAGTCCTCCTGTGGCTGAACCTTCTTCTCTCACCTCTCCTCCGCTCCCCGTGTGTTATGAAGCCAGAGGTGTGCTCAGGGTGGATTGACCCAGTGGTCTGAAGGAGCAGTGAAGGGCTGTTTTACCCATGTGCTGGAGCAATCTTCAAAAAGCAAGAATGGTGTCTGTAAGGACTGATTCACCCTTGTCCAGGGGTTCTGGAGCTGCACAGATGTGAGAGTTGCATGCAGGGATGTGCTCCTCACACCCTACATGCCACCACTGTCCCCTCCCTTCATCTGCCTGGGATGGAGATGGGGAATCACTCCCCAGCTTTTTTAGTAGTAAAATCTTTGCCTCTGTCTCCTGGCATGAGCATTGCTCCCTTCACCTGGGGCATGTGTGCCCTTACACACAGCAGTTTTAGGTCCTGATATCTTGGAGATGTCTCAGGGTTATTTAGGAACCAAAAAGGAGGAGTTCAACTCCAGCAGGTGAGAGAATCATAGACTGGAATCACAGACTGGTTTGGAAGGGACCTTAAAGGTCATTTCGTTCCAGCCCCCGCCATGGGCAGGGATGCCGCTCACTGGATCAGGTTGTTCAGGGTCCCACCCAATGTGGCTGTGGTCAGTCTTGAGCCAAATTCCTTCAGAAGGAAGCTGATACAGAGTCATCTTTGTTTCAGGGAGCTGCAATGCAGTTTTGTACCTGTTGGCAGATGAGATGTGAAGAGGTGAAGGGAATTGATCTGAGATGGGCAGGGTGGGCCATGGCAGACCCAGACATCAGGGTTTATTCCCTGAGAGCACTTCCTTGGACCCTACGTGATCGGTCTCAGGGTAATGAACACAGCACAAGTTGTGGAGGAGATGGATCTCAGGCCCAGCTGTGGGATAGGTGAGGGGCTATTCCCTCCTCTTTGTTCCCTGCAGCCCTTTGTGGACATGCACACTCTCCCTCACTCTTTTCCCACCCGCCCTTCCCCCTGTGTGTTTTTTAGCATCCAGCTATGGGCAGGGAGCCTTGGAATCTGCACTGACACAAATAAAAGAAATAGTTTTATTTTTAACTTACAAGTACACCCTTTTACTTCTCACACCCACAGTTCTAGGTCCTGTCCTGACAAGTGGGGAGCCCCTGGCACTGTGGGCGTTTGTCAGCAGGCCCAAAACAGCAACAGTGGGTGAGGGAGGGACGTCCTGGAGACAGGAGAGTGAGTTTTTGCTCTGTCTCAGTGCACGAAGCCTTGGTGATCCAGCAGCAAGGGAAAGGGCTGAGAGGGAAGACATGGGTGGGTGTGTGGAGGTTTAGGGCAAGGCTGTGTGTACCCAGTGGTGGAAAACAACAGCTGATGAAATGGGCTGTCATTGAGGGTGAGAGTGAGGAGTTGTGTTGTACCATGTGGTGTGAAAACATCGTTGTGATTTGGCTCAGGTGTTTTAGGGGCGGGCAGGCAGGTAGGAAGCTCCCCTGAGCCTGTGGGGAGTGGAAGCTGGAAAACAAGGGGGTCATGTGTGGAGCAAGCACCTAAAAACGCTGCTGAAGCCACTGCCCCTGGCAGTGACTGCTGAGGTCAGCTGCCTTTCTGCTGGTGTTGCCTCCCTGCTCTCCCTTCCATCCTCTCCCAGCTGCAGAGTGTCTGCCTTTAGCCTGTGTCTGTCCAAATGGCATCTGCAGGCATCAGGTCATCTGTGATATAATGTTGCCAGGGAGGAAGGGGAAAAATGTTGGCCTAGGGCTTTGAAGGCCTCTCAGCAGCTCCTTTCATCCTCCAACCAACCCGCTCTGTCCTGCAGCACCTCTGCCTGCGCCTTCTGACACCAGAAAACCTGAACCCTGCTCCTCCTGCCTCCCCACCCCCCAAGTTCACAGATTGCTGATTCCCTTTTATGCTGTTTACAGAACTGGAACAGGAATGAATAGTAGGAAGCAGTGAATGAACTCAGCTGGCTCCTTGCAGAGCGATCACACCCCAGTGCTGAGGATCCCACAAAAACCATGCAAATACTGAACCATGGGCCCGATACACTTGGCTGAGCTTCACATGCCCATGGTCTGTTGCTTTGCAGGTGGTCGCATCTACATCTTATTTTTCCTCCTGAGAACTTGCTTCAAAGTCTCTGATGTCTCTTATTTCACTCATATTACTCAGAACAAAGCAGCCTCCTGAGCAGGAGCTCACTGCTGGTCATGCTGGCCATGAGAGATTAGTCAAAGGCCTGGGTTCAGCACTGGGTGAAAATGCTGGGAAAACAGATTTTGGGCTCCTGATGGGATATGTGGTCATGGCTAGAGGCTGCTCTGCTGTTGACTCTTTTGGAGCTGAGCAGTACATACATTTTGGGGGATGGATATGTTGCATCTCGCAGGGTAAGAAACTGATGCTGGGAGCAGCTTTTTGCCATTTCATTTACAAATCCTATTATCCTGGAGCTGGAAGGAACCAAGCAGCAGGGAAATCATTGCTTCACTGGCAGCCTCCAGCCTCCTTCGGCGAACACCCAGCCCCAAAACCTCTCCCCAGGGACCACTGCCAGGACATTGCCAACGCTTCTCTCAACACAGCTGGTTCTTCTTACCCACCTCCCCTTCCTGCTTCTCTGATCTCTATGCAAATCCTCACAACAACAGGAGCCAGCAAAGCCCAGCCAAGCCTGGCAGGTATCTTTTGATTTGGGTAGTGTTTAATGTGGGGGCCTCTGTTAGATTAACTGTGTCTGTACAGAAAGAGCGCCCTTTGGTCCCCAGCAATTATCCCACTGGAAAGGTGGCCATGGATGGGGGTTCACTGGGATGGGGTCTCGCTGTTAGTTTTTTAATGGGAAGAGGAAAGAGGGAAAGAAGAAGAAAGAGAAAGGAAGGAGAGAAAAGGAGGAGAAAGAGGAAGGAAAAGCAAAAGAGAAAATCTATGTCTCTGGTGCTGGAGAACTTTCCCAAACTCTTCAGGACTCTGCCCCAAGCACTCTCTATCAAGAATTATGCTTAAATAACAATTGTTAGCGTTCGGCGAGCCCAATCCAGACTTTATGTCACTTCAGGAGTAAGCGCTGGGACATTCCCTTCGGACACATCTCTCATTTTTGTGGCCGGGCGTCGCCACCGTGCTCTCCCCGTTAGTTTTCAGCCCTTGTCGGGAGTTTCACGGCCCAGGGCGGTGGACGAGCTCCGCCTTAGGGCTCCGGCTCTCAGCTCTCAGCTCTCAGCCGGGCGGCCGCGGGGGCTGCTCGGGGGTCTCCGTGCCCGGTCACCGGCGGGTCCCCGGCAGGGCGGGCGCTGCCACTGCCGCTCCCTCTGTCCCTCCTTCCGCCGTCCCTCCCTCCTTTCCCCTCCTCTCCCTTCCCACCCCGATTGTGCAATCGCGAGCGGCGGGGCCGGCGGCACCGCCCGGAGCCCGGCACCGGGGGAAGGGAGGGAAGGGAGGGAAGGGAGGGAGGGAGGGAGGAGGCGGCAGCTCCCGCCAGCCCCGCGCCTCTCTCCGTGGCCGCCCCGCCGCGCCGGGGATGCGGCAGCCGCTGGGCACCGCCGGGCCCCGGACCCCATGGGATGTCCCCGCCGTCGCCTGGGTGGTGAGTAGCCCTTGGCTTTGTGTCCCCTCCATCCCCGTCCCGAACCTGCTGCTTTTCCGCCCCCCGCACCAGATTATTCGCCTTTTCCTCTCCCTTCTCTTCTTCCCCCACCCTGCCGGTGATTGATGGCCGGGAGGATGAGGATGTAAGTGCGGGCAGAAATCGGTTGCAGATGAGGCGGACCTGGGGGGATCTGCTCTACAATCGTTAAACTATTTCCACCGCCGCTTTAGCTCCAATTAAATATAAGGCTGGGAGCTGGGGAGCCGGGAGCTGTGTCGGGCGCACATCTGTGGTACAGAGTCCTTCCCTCCTTCCCATCGCTTTGGGGTTTCGAACAAAAGTGCACAGGGAAGAACGGGAACGCTCAGGATCGATTAACCCACACCACCAGCGGACGTGGGGTACTTCAGCGATCGTAAAGGAAAGAACGTTTCCCGATGGCAAGGCAGTAAACTTTTGTTCCTTGAAAAGTTCATCCCGGGGATGAATTTACATCCTTGTATCCTACAAATAGTTTGGGCATTTACTGGAATATCCAAGGGCATATACAATATGCCTATTTCTTGAGCCCTAATGTATTTCAGTTTGTCTAAGTATTTGCAGCAATTCTATTTTGTTCTGTACAGTAATATCTGTGTTTTGTGCTCAGTGAGGACCTCTTTTTTTCTTGTGGGAGAAACGTTCTTTTTTGTGAACAGAACATGCTTTATCTCGCTTTCAGGCTGCATTAAAGTTGATCTGGACAATCCCTTATTCCCTACTAATATTGCTCTTACGAGGACACCAGACATTTCTGCTCTGCTCCACAATCTAGGTTTTACATACAGGATTAACTCCATCAAATTCAAAATTCAGCCTGTGTGAAGTGTTTGTGGAGTCAGGACACCACAGCTTTGCCATTCAGGGGTTTTTTTTTGACAAATATGCACCCTACTGAAACAAGTGGGAAAGATCCTGGAGATATGGAGAGACCCAGATTTTCCGTTGTATTTTTAGCCGAAGAACTCCATGTCCTCTTTGCAATGTCCAACCAGCCAAAACCCAGCTGTACAGAACGGGCACTTTTGCTTTTTTGAAGGCAGTCTTCCATCTCGTAAAAGGCAACTCGCCTCAAATTTGCAAACCGCAGGATGGGAAATGGAATTTGCCTTCAGTATAAAAATCCCAAGTGTTTGCAAACAGCCCTGAGAAGAATCCGGGCTCTTGGTGTGACCTCTCCATACCGAATTCCAGCTTGGGGAGTTTGTGGTCTCGCAAAAAGGGCAAATGAGCACAGTCTTCCTGAGTGCCTGGTCGTCTTTCTGGAGTGAGGAAAACAGTTGAGCTGGAGGGAATTTTTGGGTGCTCTGAAGGTGCAGGATTGGGCCCTGAGCCAAAATACTTTTCAAGCAGCCTTGAAGACCTGCCCGTGGTGGAGTAACTTTGCCCATGGTGTGTGTTGGCATTGCCAAGGGCAGATCAGGCTGGTAAATCAAGGGAAACCTGCCCGAGGAGCAGAAGAAACTCCTGGGCAGTTATTCCTGCCCAAACTCCACGCTGTTCCCTTTAGAGCATTGGCATTGCCTCTGCCAGCTCCTGTACCGTGGCTGCAGTGGTTGCAGAGTGGGCTGAGCCGGGTTCTTGCTCTGTCCTTGGGCCTTGCTCCTGCTCTTTCTGTTTTGCAGTCTGCTGGAAAAAACAACCCTCACCTGGCGTCGCCCAAGCTGGGAGATCCCTTGTGAAAACGCAAGGAGCAGAGTGCCAGGGGGGTCCAGCAGGGCTGAGAGCAAAGAAACTTCACACCCGCTCACATCAGACTCTTAAAAACCCAAACAGCTGATAAAACTGTTCTTCTGGGGGAGTTTCAGAGTGGGAATGAGGGGTGGTCTGTCCTCCACACCTCCCATTAGCCCTGGAAGCTTGCTGTTCCCCAGACCTTTGTCTCTTGTGCAGTGCTGTTTAGGAAGGGAGGGATGTGGGGCACTGGGTGCCAGGGTGTAAATTAGCACTGATGATGGGAATGGAGCAACCCAGCACCCATTCCCATCAGTTACGGAGCTGGGCTGGGCCAATAGCCCCATCCCAGCCAAGATCCCAGTCCTTTGGAGCTGAGCTCTGGAATTGGTGTTAGGATCGAGCCCTTGCTTGGGTCGCTCTCAGATGTTGTTTAAATCTCCTTCTCCAGCACAGAGCTCAGGCAACTTGTCCAGAGGGGCGAAAAGAGCAGTGTTTGGGACACGGTGTGACTTCCTTGTGGTTACTGGGCCCAATCCTGCAGTTTCAGGAGGAACTGTCTAAATGTCAATTGTTGGGTCAGCCCTGGTGGCAACTGAAAATACCACCTGAGCTGTGAGCTGTTATGTCACCTCCGAATGTCTCTGGCCCTGCACTTCCATGTGTTTGTATGCCTTAGATATTTTGGTCAGTGCTGTGGGTAAAAAGCAGACTTTGGGCTTATATCATCAAAACTGAGGAGGCTGGTGCAGTGTAAAGCAAAGAGTAAAAGAGGGCAAAACAGCACTCAGGTCACTGGATTTCTCCTGTTGTGACCAAGATATGGCCTAAAAATGGCTGTTAAAGGTGAAGGAAACAGCAGGGAGGGTCCTGAAAGATCCACAGCTCCATCCACAAGCAAGCCCCTTTCTCCTTCCCTCTTTCCCCTTCTTGCTCCAGCAGCTGGGAACCTGATCCTTCAGGCGCAGCCCTGCTGCGCTGGGTTTTTATGCAAGTTTGGTAATGAATGACCGAGCAAGGCGCAAGCCAGTGTGGTTGGCATCCGAGACAGCTCCCCTCTGCCTGCAGGAATTAAAAAATCATCATCCTGGTGGCCACTATGTACTGGTTTTATCTGGTTCCAGTTAGGCTTGTTTTGAGCAAGACGAGTGGTGCCAGATTCTGATCTCATTTGCACCAGTGGAGTCATTCGGAGGAGCCAGTCCCAGTTTACCTCACTCTAAGTGAAAGCAGAACTGGGCCTGCTGGGAGAAGCTCTCCCCAGGGAAACCGCTGGTGCCTGCAAATCAAACATGGATTAAAGTGAGCAACTCCTGGGATCCTGCGGGTTTTATTGCTGGCTCCATGAAAGCTGTGTCCAAACAAGGACGGGAGAGGCTGTAGCTCTTGAAAATAGTGTGACCATGCTCTGGGGCAAGCCAGGTGCTTTGGGGAGGTAAGGGATAGTGGCCAGGCTGCTGATGGTGGTGCTGTGGTGGTAGAGGAAAAGATATTCCCTTTCCATGCTGAAGTAGGAAGTTGCTGCTCACAGGACTCGGGGACAGCATTGGAGAGAGCAGCAGTCACTGTTATCCAGGGGATTTTCAAAGGAGGTGGATCCAGAGTCTGAATTTGGACAGCAGTTGTCCTCCTGCAGTGGGTGCCCCCAGCTCCAGGCTGACTGTCCCTGCTCTGTGCCAGCGGGTGTGTGGGATGGCTGTGTGGGAAACACCAGCTCCAGGGAAAGCTCAGGAGGGAGCCTCGCCTCGATCAGGTCCAGACATGCGAGCGTGGCCTGGGGCTGCAGCTCTGCTCCAGCTGGCTTTGGAAGGGCCTGGTTCTCATGTCAGCAGAGATGCACCCGGATCCGACCCCGCTGGGAATGCTCCGGCCACAGCGTGTGCCAGGCAGGCTCTTCCCTGGGCAGGGACTCAGGCAGGGCCTGGGCCCTCTCCCTCTCCCCAGTTTGCTGATACTCCCCAATCCTGCTGCTCCCCAAAACTGGGCTGGCCCTCGGCCTTTTTCCCAAGTCACAGCTGATCCCTGCTCCCATCCCGCTTGTCCCGCTGCTTTTAGGGGCTGCAGAGCCTCACATGCTTGGAGATGGAGTGGAGGGCAGTGTGGGGCCAGGAGATGTTCTTGTGCTTCAGGTTGATGCATTTTCTTAGCCGTGATTGTTCTTAATGCTGAAGAAATTGAGCAATTGAAATAAATTACCACAAACTGTTTATATGACTCTTGCCTCTTCCACAGGCCATTAGTGTGTCCTTTTTCCAGCAGAGCTCCTGCAGGACCCCATTCTAAGCTTATGTAAGTCCAGAGGTAGATTTCCAGTGACTTTTGTTGGTAAAGCAGCTTGGATTTTTTTTTTTTTTTTTCCAGCTGCAAAAAACGTATTTCCAAAGTGCTCAGTGCATGGTCAAGAAGCTAGATTGAAACTCCCAGTGTACCAAAATCTTTTGACTTTCTGGCCAAAGTGGGGAGGGCAGAGTGCTTTAAAAATGCTGCACTGCTTTTCTCTATTTCTGTTTTATTTCTGTGACTCGCCCAACTGTGCTGGAGTGGAAATTAATGTTACGGAAAGGGAAGCTCTGACAGCTGCTCCTGAAAGGAGCAGAGACAACCAGGTCCACGGTGAGAAACGACAGCTTTTGCTTCACTATCAAAAAGTTCTTAGGATGGATTCTTGTGGTTGTTAAATATCAAATGTCTTCCTGTGCTAGTTCCTTGTTTATTTTTTTGTAATTTCTTCACAGATTTTGCAGCTCAACGAAGCAAGACTGAAGCTCTGAGCTTCGTTTTCTGCACTTCTGTATTCAGCTGAGCTCTCTTGTGTCTTGCTGTCCTGAAGAATTACCGCCAGACATTCTCAGTGAACAGTTCTCTTCCCTCTCCCTGGCCCATGTTGTCATGGCATAGATTAGATTTTTTTTGACTGTTGCACTCACTACAGTAGAGTCCCCAAAAATGTCAAGTTTTAGCTAAATGCAAATTTCAAAAAAGGAGGAAGTATTAAATAAGGACAAGTATTGAATAACATCTATTGTTTTGATAGATTGTTTCAGTACACAGTGACTTTTCGGTTTTTTTGCAGTTGAGATTTCAGCTTTTCCTGCTAATAATGCATGCTTATAATAATTTTTTGTTCCATGTAAGCAATTTATTTGAGTTGAGTTTCCTAAGAGGCAATCCCTGGTGGTATTCAGAAGTTATAGACCTATTCCTTTCTGAGGAGAGCCATGCCCTGGATCTTTCTGGGATGTTTTGTTCCAGTTCCAGTTGCCACCAAAGCAGACGCTGTGGCTTTGCTTCCTTTTAGGTGCCTAAATAACCATTTGCCTTTTAGTGTTTTAGTGGCTATCAAGATCTCTCCTGGCTGCCTCCACACACAGGAGGGATCCCACCCATGTTCTTGGAGAGCTCCCTCGTCTCCGGGCAGTGCCCCCCCTTTCCCGGCAGCACATTGTCCTTGCGTGACTCCCCCACACGATGTTCCAGCCTGATTCCCACCTGCCCTGAGCCCTTGCCTGAGCACCTTCCCATCCAGGAAGGTTCCTGGCATCGTGTGGGGCAAGGGCTGCTGACAGCCCTCCCCCCCTGCTTCCCTCGAAGGAAATCTGGCACTCCAAAGACCTCCCTGTGCTTTTCCACTCTCCCTGCACCCGTCACTTCACTCGGTGCTCCCGTCTCTGCTCTTGCAATGAGGGAAACTGAGGCACAGAGTGTCTCTGGGGCCTCCTCTTCTCCAGTAAGGCTGTGCAGCAGCTTTTCTCAGCAAAATGGCACAAATATCTAGTGGAACACAAAGGCAGGAGCCAGGACTGCTGTGATTCCTGTCTAACACCAGCCTGGGTTGCTTTTGGTGTAGTACAGAGATAGCCCAGCTGGGTGGGAAGCTGGCTCTGTCAGGAAGGGCAGCTGTGTGTCCAGGGAGGCAGGAGAGGGCAGTGGAGGTCTCAGCTCTAATCCAGACCAGGAGCTGAAACCTTCACCTCGTCCATCTCTGCTGAGATCTCGTGTGTCTCACACAGGGTCTTGGATCACTGAGTCAGGCACTGAGGTGAGGCCATTTCCTGTCCTCGTGTCCCATTTTCCTGAGCTCCAGCTTGGAGCTGACACTGTTTCTGTGCTGTATCCACAGGCTGTGAGCCTTGGCTGAGCAATGTTTGTAAAGCTTAGGGGGGTTCTTGTTTCTCAGAACCAGGATGCTGTGTGTGTGGCCATGAGCACAATCTACCTGTGTATGTGGTTTTATGTATTTGGCAGAATTGCAAGATCCTGGATAAGAAAAATACCTATAAACACATTAAACTACTCATGAAACATTCCCCATGTCCACCTGCAAGCTTGTCTTGTGCTATGGTGTAAACTTCACACTGGAAAAAGAGGGTAAAACTGATTAGATCTGTTTTATTTTCCTCTAGAAGTGTTTGGTTTCCAAATGGCTGGGAACAGCTGTGGGCTGGATGGTGGGAATGTGGCCTCTGAGGTAATTCCAGTGATTGTCCTCTGGCCAGTGTAACGATGTAGATTTTCCCAGCTGCTTCCAGGCGCTGCTTGAGGGACTCCTGAGAGTCCTGGGACTGTTGGAATGGGAGGAAGGAGCTCTTCTGGCTGGCACAGAACATCTGAGGCGGTACCAGCAGATCTCCAAACTGGGATCAGGGGACGCTGAGCTGTTGGCAGAACTCCTGGGCCTTGTACTGGTTTTGAGGTGGTTCCCCGAGACCCACCAGCCATGGACACTGTCTCTCAGCCCCTCAGACCTTTGTCCCTCAGCCCCTGGAAAAGGGCTCTGGAGCCACTCACCACAGGACTGCAGCTGTGCCTGCGCTGAGAAGTTGTTTGTCTGGGAGCCTGGGATGTGCCCGGCTCAGGGCTGAGTCATTTCATTTCCCAAACTCAGCCGAAGGGATGGGGAGGAAGCTCCTGCAGAGGGAGCGGGGGGAGCCCCTCATGGGCCAGTGGCTCTGCCGGAACTGAGCTGAACTTTCTGCTTGAAGAGCTTTGACTAACAGGGAAAAAGTGTGCCCTGGTGTGGGGAAGAAAAAGAAGGCCCTGTGTGGGGGGAAGCGGCTGCTCTGCCGGGTCAGCCGGGGAACACACTTGTTCCTTTTGGGGCTGCAGCGTGTAATTTAGCTTGTCATGGAGGAATGTGCTCAGCGCCTTGATTTAATTGGGAGTCTGCAAACCTGCTTGGGTGCCCCGTCTTCCTTTTTCCCTTCCCTTCCCGGTGGGGGGAGAAGGAACACGGCGCTTTTGTCTCAGGCTGTGGCTGTGTCAGATGAATGGTTCTTGTGGCCGCGCTGTTCGCATGACTGCTCTGAGCTATTCCAGCGGACGCGCCGGGGCTGCTTCCAGCCCCAGCTCCCTCCCAAACTCAGCTGCATCAGATGTTTTCCTGGGCACTGGCATAAACCTTGTTACATACTAGAAATGTGGCCCTGTGGGTTCCAGGGCATTCTTGTGAGCAGGAGAACACTGTGTGTTGTGGATGTGGCGTGGTCAAGGCCTCAGGTCACTGGAGGGTAGCACTGCCTGGCACCAGAGTGCCCTGAGGGAGAGTTGGAATTGCTCCAGCTCCATAGGGATACCCAGTTCCCCTGCTATGGGGGTTCTCAGTTACCCCACTCTCCCACTACCCCCTGCAAACCGGACCAGTGGCCGTTGCCGCTGGAGCCCTGGTTACAAACACATCCCAGGAAAAGGGAGAGGAAAAGGCTTAAGCATATGTTTAAGAGCTTTCCTGAATCCCGGCCAGGTCCTGTGCTTTAGCAGAGCACAGCCTCACTCATCTTCCTCACAGGACCCAGATGCTCCAAGAGGATCCTTTGTGCCTCTGGCAATTGGACACCTCCCTCCAGGAATAATAAAAGCTCTCAGGGAAGCAGGACCCAGCACAGACAGGAATGTTTGTCTCTTTGCAGCTGCGTAGAGATGCACCAGAAACCTGGACAAAAACCAGCCACCACCTTTCTTTGGAAATAAGGAAATTGCTCTCTCATGGGGCATGTGGAAGTGAACTTGTGCACTGACTCCAGAGGAATTTCAGCTGTTCCTCGGGATGGAGGTGTTTGCTGTTTGGGTCACATCCCAGCTCTGATCTCAGGCTTGCCTTTGGGAGTGGGATTCCCTAGCACAGAGCTGCTGGCATTTGAGGAATGAGCCATGCTGTTTCAGAAAACCAAGCTGACCATGTGTTTTGTGTGTGTGCAGCTGAGCCTGGTTCTTCTTACAGAAATCACAGAATACCCCCAGTGAAATGGAAAAGAATTCAGGACGCAGAAGCCCTAATAGTCATTTTCAGGACAAATGTATTTAACCCCATGACTCTCATTAATGGCAGGGCAAGCTCAGGGATTAAATCCCTCTGCTTATGTCCAGCCAATACCTGCAAACTCCCCTTGGAGCAGGTATTCCCATCGGAGAGTGTGGGATTCCCATCCCACAGGTGCTGGGGGATTCGGAAGCCAGGGCTGTACAAGTGTTGCTGCACTACACAAGTGTGGGTTTTGTATCACCAGGAAATAAGGAAAATTAGCAGAGATGCCACCTGATTCCTCCAGAGATCCAGTGAGTGAGGATGCTCTTTTCTGGGTGCCATGGGATGGACAACAGGGAAGAATCTTGTCTCTCTCTGATTCAGGTCCAGGAAGTTGGGCTCATGGAGGGATAATAGAGCAAAACCCCATAATGACATTAAAATCCCTGAGCTGGAGCTGTGGGTGGTGCCGAGGAAGGTGTCTCAGTCATGTGGATTATCCTGGTGGTCCTCCAGCCCAGGGGATGTGGGAGAGGACTGTGGAGACAGACCGAGTGACCTGAAAACACCCAGTTGGGAGTCCCCAGCTGCCTCTGACACCAGAGTCTGAGGAAGAAGGCATTTTTCCTCTCATTTGCAGCAAACATTAGAGGGCTGGACCCAGGAGCCATGGGAATCAACAGGAATCTTTCCAGTGTGGGCTTTGGATCGTTGTCTGGATAAATAAATAGAAGGAAATAACAAATAACATGGTTCTAACAAATATTTTAGGAAGTATAAATGTCTGCCTTTCACCATGACTGGTGAAATCCCACACAGGAAAAAATTTCCCTGTTTCTATGATGCTTTTCCATCTGCCTTTCCCCAGTGATTGGGAGTGTTGATTCAGGCACCTTGGCCAGAGAGCAGAGCAAGGAAACCCTGGGTGGGAATTTTCTGGGAATGGGAAGTGACCTCCAAGCCAACCGCCTTTGTGAGTGAGGTTTGTGCTTGTTATTCAAAGGCCCCCCTTGTCCGCAGCCCAAATTCCCATCTTTGGAATAACTCTTTGAGTGGCTCTATAAAAATAAATGTTGTGTTGGTCTTTCCTGCGAGTTTCCAGCCCCTGGATTGAGGTTTCCACGTGTCCTTATGTGCTGCTGCCTTGCAGCGACACCTGCTGCACAATCCAGGATGAGAGAGGTTTTCCTTCCTTTTTCCCTGGGAAGGCTTACAGCAAGGCCAGCTTTGGCTTCTAAGGTGGGAGAAGAGGAAGTGGGGAAGCTTGTTCCTTCCTCAGATAATGACATTTCCGTGGCCCAGGGCTTCTCCAGCCTGCCTCAGCCGGTGGCAGTGATGTTTTTGTTTGCAAACTTCTCCCAGCCCAGCTGTGGGTGGGAAATGAGGAAAAGCTGCTGTTACTCCTGGCACAGAGACTGGGAGAGGTAACGCTCGTATCTGCCTGCCCCAGAGCTGTTTTGAGAGAGGAGAGGCAGAGCAGCACGTCCCACTCCCCAGGCAGTGTTTTGGGGAGCCATCCTGGCCACAGCAGGGTGGGAGGACGTACCTGTGCTTGTCTCAGCTCAGAACTTCCATGGGGTTGGAGAACTCAGCTGGTTCACCTATTTTGTTTCCTGCTAATGCTTTGCTCTCCATGTGCAGGTGTAGAATTTTGGCAGAGCTGGCCATGATGTTATGGTTTGTGGTGGGTGCCCTCTTCCCAGCGCTCCTGGCTGCTCCCCCGCCCATCAACAAGCTCGCCCTCTTCCCGGACAAGAGCGCCTGGTGTGAGGCCAAGAATATCACCCAGATCGTGGGGCACAGCGGCTGTGAGTCCAAATCCATCCAGAACAGGTACAGATCCACCTCAGCAAAGGGCTGGAGGCAGCTGATGGCACGGGAGTGGCTTTGGGGACTGTCACTCGCACACTTCTGCCTCCAGCTGCCCCAGTGGAAGGTCAGATCTCCTTCTGCCTTTTCTGGGAAGAGCAGGCACCTCCCTTGAGCCCCCACCCCTCCTGTTGTCTTTGCAGGGCCTGTCTGGGACAGTGTTTCAGCTACAGTGTCCCCAACACCTTCCCCCAGTCCACAGAGTCCCTGGTTCACTGCGACTCCTGCATGCCAGCCCAGTCCATGTGGGAAATCGTGAGTATCCCTGCCTGCTCCAGGGGGCCTCGCTCGGGAGCTCAGCTCTGCTCTGCCACCACTTTACAGCAAGTTGTTCTCCTTCCCTGAGGTTTTCCCACTCGCAGTTTCCTTCCAGAGTGTCTGCCAGGTGACTGTGCCCCAGATGCCTGAGTGGAAGGAGCTGCTGGAAACAATGTGACTGCTGTGCTGAATGGTGCCTTCATCCCTCTGTTTGCAGAGCCATCCCCTGTCATTCCCTGCATTATTCATCCCTGTGCTCATCCCACATGTCTGCTCTCTCCACCGCTCCCTCTGCCCGTTCCACTTGGAAGTTTTTGCCCTGTTTGATGTCCAGGAGTGTCTCCCACAGCAGTCACCCTCAAACCTCACAGTTCCCTGTTATCACTGATCCTGGCAGAGCCATAAACCCTCTCTCAAGGGAAGCTCAGCCCCCAGGGAGCTGGGCTCAGCTCTCTGCTTTGCTTTCAGCTCACATTTGATCAGAGGCTTTAGTGTGAATCACCTGAGCTGATCAGCATCATGTCTTGTGGGTGGCCTTTGCCATCACCCTGATGTTCCTTTGCCAGTGGTGTCTGGGAGTATTGTCTAGCTGGAGCTGGGGATGAAAGGAAGTTGGAGTGAGGTGGGGGTTGGTCTTCTCTGCCACGTCTCAAGTGAAAAGATGAGAGGAAATGTCCCTAAGTTGCAACAGGGGAGGTTCAGATTAGATATTAGAAAAAAAATAGAGAGAGTGGTCAGACATTGGAATACGTTCCTTGGGAAGGCTGTGGAGTCATTGTCTCTGGAAGTGTTCGAGAAATGACTGGATGTGTGTGCTCGTTTAAAAGTAAACTGGTGGAAGAAATGAAACCTACTCGAGACATTGCAAGTCAGTTACAATTTACTAAAAAAAATTACAACAGATGCAGTGATACAGAGAAAACTGGTTTTAACAACCCACAAAGACAGATGTATAATCCTGCAACGGTGTTTGGTGTTCATCCACCCCTGTGCTGAGCACCACGTGGTCCCCTGGGGGCAAAGTAAAAGGAAAGGAAAACCTGTTGGTCCAGATGATGATTTCAGTCCTGTTGAAGTGATGATCACAGTGTTGTCGAGAGTGACAGTTGCAGTCCTGTTGAAGTCCTGGTCCTCCTCTGGATCCAATGAGTGGTACCAGAAGTCCCAAACCCCCAAGATTATATGTGCTCAGATTCAGGTGGGAATGCCCAGTACCTCCCCCAAGGCAGGGAGTTTCACAATGGGTGATTTATCTCCCTGAGTCATGAGATATTTTGGGAATTTTTGATGGTCTAGGTGTTGCAGCTGCCTGTTATGCCAGTCCAGGGTGGTCCATTAGCAGAGATGACCCCTCAGGCTGGGTGTGAAGGTGCTGATGCCTTTCCAGAGGGGAGTTATCACAGCTGTCATTGGTGTGCAAACAAAAGAACACTCCCCTGCCTTGCAGGGTTTCTTTAACACCCAGCTTGTAGCCTGAGGTGTCTTGTGGGCCCTGGGCAGCTGCTGCAAACAATCCATTTATTAACAGTCTATCAAAAATGACAGAGGGGGTAAAATACACAGTTTTTGTTGTACATACACAGTGATAAACTGGTCCCAGCCCCTGTAGCTAGGACAGTGTGGCACCGAGTGCTCTGGTCTAGTTGACAAGGTGGAGATCAGTCATAGGTTGGACTTGATGATCTTGGAGCTCTTTTCCAACCTAAATAACTCTGTGATTCTGTGATTTAGGGTGATTATGGCAGTGCTGGGTTAATGGTGGGATTCAGTGATCTTGAAGGTCTCTTCCAACCTTTATGGTTCTGTGATTTGCCTTGAGTCTCTGGAGCCTGTGACCTTGTGAGATGTTCCCAGACAACTCCCACCTTGCAGACTGACAGGGAGGTTTGTTTCTATGGATAGAAACCCATCACTTCTGGCTTAAAACACCCCAAATCTGCAGGGCACGGCACAGGCCAGTCCTCCCTTCGCAGGATGGGAGCCTCCACACTCACTGTGTCCTTGTCCCACTGCCCAGGTGACACTGGACTGTCCAGGAAATGAGGAGATCCCCAGGGTGGACAAGCTGGTGGAGAAGATCCTGCACTGCAGCTGCCAGGCCTGTGGGAAGGAGCCGAGCCACGAGGGAGCCCTGTTCAACGTCTACCTGAACGCCGAGGAGAACATCCCTGCCGAGGGTCCTGGCCCCCACCACTACACCCACCACCAGCAGGAGCTGGAGGAACCTCCTGCCTCCAGCCACCACCACCACGAGGAGGAGGGCGAGGAGTGACCTGTGCAGACTGCCCTGGCAGGGGGGTGTGAGAGGGAGAGGGTTTGGGGAGGGGGGGGGTGGAGTCTTTCCTGTCTAATTGCTGCCCTCACGCTTTGCTCCCAGACACCCCGGCGCTGGAAGAACGTTTTGAGGCACAGGCAGGGCTGGAGCTGCTGAGTGGGACATAAGGGCTCGGTGTTTTCTGATGCAAAACTACTTGCACATCATAGTAATAATATATTGAGAGGAGCGGGAGCGTGGATGGGGGTTTGGGCGGAGAGCAGGAGCTGAGCAGGGCTCCCAGGGCTGTCTGCAGGTTCCAAAACTGTGGAGCCCTTCTGGGGTTTTCTCTTCTAATGGCTCCTGCCTAAGGTGGAGGAAGAAGGGATGCAGCCACTCCACAGTCCCATGGGAGAGGCACATCTCTCCTGGGGGAGGGTGAGACCAGCAGCATCCCTTCTTCCTCCTCTCTCCCTCTCTGCCCCGTGGGCTCAGCATGGACACGCTGTTCCTCCTGGCACCTGCTGGGTCTGGACTAATCTAACCCTAACACTTTGTATCGGGCAGCTCTTGGGGAGTGTTGTGCCCCAGGATGTGCCTCTGGGGCTGCATGTGGGAGGTGACTGGGTACTGTGGTGGTGACAGCCCTTACCTTGCTGTCCCCAGGGCCAGCACATGGCTCCTTGGGGACGAGGGACCTGGATCATGCCGTGAGTGCTGGGGCTTCACATTTTGTGGCTGCAGGGGAAAGCCAAGAGCCGGGGGGGGTTGGGTAGGAGCCAGCCCTGCACCCCCTCTCCCTGCTGCACTTTAATGGTGATGGAGGGAGAAGGGGGCCTGAGGGCCAGGATGTTCCTGTGCAGGGGGTGCTGGCAGGGCTGGGGAGGCTCGGGGTGGGCCCTGTGCCCTCCTGCTGCCCCTCTTTCTCTGTTGTATAATGCTGATTCTTTGGCGCTGTCCTCACAAGAGCTTCCAGAGCTTGTAATTGATGCCTCCCCCTCCTTTTGATGAGTTTTGTTTTGGTTTTGTTGTTTTTTTTCTTAAATAAATTAGTTCTGACTTCCATTGCTCAGTGCTCTGATGCCTGTCTGGTTTTTGGCAGTGCTGACACCAGGACACCAGCCAGGACAGACAGGAGGGGCCAGGGCAGGGCAGGGCTGTGGCTCCTGCAGCTTTCTGCTGCATTCATTCCATTTGGGAGGAGGAGGAGGAGGCAGAGCTGCTGAAAGGAGAACTGACCCAGATCTTCAGCATGTGTTGTGCGTGTGGGCACAGAGAGCAGCTGTGGCCCAGGCGCAGTGTCGCTGCAGCCGGAGGTTTACAGGGTCCCACTTGTGTGGGAAGTGCGTGGGAGCTCTGGAATCACACGACCTTCACCAGCTCTGTGGCCACTAGGTGACAGTCTTGATCCAGCGTTTCATCCAGATGCTCAGGGCCTGCGGGAGCCCTTGGGGAGCGGAGGAAGGAGAACTGGGACACGGGCTGGCCATCCTCCTGTGGGTGAGGAGGGGCCGGGTGCCTTGGCTGAACCCAGCAGGCTCTTTCCAAGGGGGTTTGGATCAAGCATCCCCTGGGCACCCTTGCAAACCTCTGGTCCCGCTGATGCCAGGCCAGTGTGGATGTGCTCTCAGAAACAATCAGTGATGCTTCCTGGTCTGAGTCTGACCTTGGGGAAGGTCTCATCAGCTCCCGGAGGGAGCAGCCAGCTCTTATTGCCTCTCTTTGAGTGCAGCTCTTATTTCCTCCCTCCTTGAGTCCAGCTCTTACTGCCCCCCTTGTTGAGGCTCTGGAGGCTCTGCACAGGTTTGGAAAGCAGCTCTCTGAACCTTGGGAAGTGGGAGAGGGTTTGCGTTAAGGCAACAATTGCTACAGTGGTGGGCTGAACAGGAAGGACCTGGCAGGGCTGGAGGTGTCCTGGGTGTTAACATAACTTTTTCGTGCTGTGAAGTGTCTTCCCAAGGAAGGGAGATTTCCCTGAGAGTCAGGAAGAGGTGGCAACACCAGTGGTGGTCACTGAGCACCATCACGTGGCCTTTTACTGGTATACAGTGGGAACAGGCTGGATTTAGCAGGGGGCTGTTCCTGTAAACTCCAGGAGCTTCAGTCCGAGGTGTTTGAAGCAGGATGTCTTCATCTCCTTTCAACACAAGCTGAGCTTCAGCAAAGGTAGGCAGTGAAGGACTGCTGTGCAGATGAAAACACAAATCTTTTCAAGGTAGTTAGCCAGGCTCTGCCCAAAATCAAACCTAGGGACCATCCCAGTTAAAGGATGGAGTGAGGCTGCTGCCTTAAGCCCTGCACTGCCTGAAGTCTCTCAGCGTCCCTATTTGACTATCTCTGTCTCGCCAGTCCTTTGTTTTTTGCTATGTTGACACTTGGGTGTCTCGTTTTGCTTTCCATGCCAGTGGTACTGGATAGCAGAGCTGGTGGAAGCAACAATTCCTGCAGATGTGTCCAGAAATGTAGCACAGGGAGAGGGCACAGACAGGCCAGGAGAGCCGCTGGTGTGGAGAAGCTTTTGCAGGGATAATGGTAGGATTTGGACCTCATTTCAAGGCAGGTTTTTTAAAACACATTTTGCTTCAATGAGTTCAGATTTACTTCCTCAGCAAACACATCTAAACCAGGAGTAGAAAGTCTCCCACCTGAGGAGGACACACTCCTGAAAGGTTGGGCACAGGTTGCCCAGGGAAGCTGTGGTTGCCCCATCCCTGGGAGTGTCCAAGGCCAGGTTGGATGGGACTTGGAACAACCTGGGATAGTAAAAGGTGTCCCTGCCCATGGAATGGGATGGGCTTTGAAGTCCCTTCCAACACAAACCATTTTTTGATTCCATGATTTCGATCCAATCCCCTTCTCAGAAGCAAAAGGTCTGCAGGCAAACTGAGATGCTCCCGAAGTTGGGGTGCAGCCGGACTGAGAGGGAAGCCTGGACTTGCCCTCTGGCATCACTTCCTCGCTGAGCACCAGCATGGATCCAGCTGGGATAAATCTGTCCTGCTGCCTTCAATTATCCTGCCTGGGGATGCTGCTGCAGGGTGGGCTCAGGGTGGGGTTTCTCTCTTCTCCCAGCAGCAGATGGGCTGAGGAAGTGAGGGTTTCCTGGTGCAAATGCTTTTCCAAAGAAACCTCCTGCTGCGATCAGAGTGTTGTGTGTTCTGCTCTGCCCTGGGATCCTTGCCAGGGCACAGGGATGCAGAGGTGGCTGGGAAGGTTTGGCTGGGAGCATCCAAGGAGAGGGGCTTGGGCAAGCAGAAGGAGGGCAGAGCTTGGTACCAGTGACAGCAGCTGTTTCTCAGAGAGCACCTTGGCACAGGGAGTAACAGGGCGTGTATGGGCTCTGTCCCCCATTCTTTGCTCAGAGGTGGTTTCCTGGCCTGAAATGCTTGTTCAGCCACTGGGAAAAACATGGAAAAGTTGTTGAAAAGGTGATTGTAAAAGTAGGACTTGCTAAAGAGATCGATTTCTGTCCTTGAGTGGGTGACAGGGCAGCACAGGCAGCACTAGGGAGCAGTGGGATGGGGTGGGGGTGTGTGTGTGATGCACAGCTGGCACTCCCCACACATCTGCAGCACAGCTTCCCAAGGGAAGCATGTTAAGGAAAGCTCTGGTGGTGGCTTGGGGACGGAATGGGCAGCAGCTGGCAGTGCCTGGCTCTGTGAGTACAGGGGTGGGTGCCAGGGGCCCAGCAGAGACACACACATGGCTTTGGTTTGTGCTGGAGCCAGTGCCCTCAGCTCTGGTCAACCCCCAACAGAAATCACTGTCATTTTCTGGGAAAAATCCATCTTTGGGCAGCTGCTTAATTAAAAAACCCAATCAATCCCTGCCCAGCACCCCAAGGTGTTGGCTCTGGTGTGTGGAGGTGGCAGCACAGGACACTAATGGCACTTGGAGACTTGGGTGTTTCCTGACCTGGAGCCACCAGCAGGGCCTGCTGGGTCCTCTCACGTGTTGCCTCCCCCTTTCCAAGGGCAAATTGCCGTGGGTGCATGCAGGATTGTCCCTCAGACAAGGATCTGAGTTGCCCAAGGCCAGCCCAGAAAGCCCTGAAGCAGAGCAGCTGGCCCTCTGGCTGTCCCACCACCACTGCAGCCTTTACCCTTGGCTCTGCCTCTCCATCCCTGGCTGCAGGCTGTTGGAATGTCAGCCAGTGTTGTGATGCCTCTGCTTGCTCCCTGAGGGCTCATGTGCAGGTTTTGTTGATTTTTTTTTTCATTATTTTGTTTTGCAAAATTTTGCTTTTTATCACGTGGTGTGGAGGATGGAGCCTGGCACTGGGAGCTGCTGCCCAGGCAGAGGATGGAGCCTGGCACTGGGAGCTGCTGCCCAGGCAGAGGATGGAGCCTGGCACTGGGAGCTGCTGCCCAGGCAGAGGATGGAGCCTGGCACTGGGAGCTGCTGACCAGGCAGAGGATGGAGCCTGGCACCTGGGCTTGGCCACTGCCCTGCTGGCCCAGCTGCCAGGTGAGCACGGGGGCTCCAATGCTGGCACAGATGACAGGGATAGCAGGAATGGCAGGGATGGCAGGGAAGGCAGAGCACGGGGCTGTTTCTTTAAGGCAAAAAAGAGAACTCTCAGGCTGGCACTTTGTGGAGTTTAGCCCAGATACCTTAATTTTAATTAGCGTTTCGTTTCATCTCCTTCTCTCCCCCCTCAGCCCCACCTCCTTGGAATCAGCATTTCTGCATCCTTTCTCGTGCATTGCAGAGCAGCCGGTGAAGGTCTGGCTGGCACCTGCACACACTCACACACACTCACACACACACCCTGCAGGCTGGACGCACCTCTGCCGCGAGAGACAACCCTTCCCACACTCCGGATCTTCCTCCTCCCGGGCGAGCTGGGCTGGGAGCATCCCGGTCCTCACCTCAGGCTGCTCTGCCTCCCCTCGCCGGCTCCGGCTGCAGCAGCAGCAGCAGCGCCGGGCACGGAGGACCTCGGGGCGGCCCCGAGCTCTGCAGGGAGCCAAGGCCAGCTGGGAGGGTAAGAGCTGAGCCTTGGGGGGCTGGAGCATCCCCAGCATCCAGGGTATCCTGGGCACAGAGCATCCCTGGCATCTGGAATATCCTGGGATACAGAGCATCCCCGGCATCTGGAATATCCTGGGATACAGAGCATCCCCGGCATCTGGAATATCCTGGGATACAGAGCATCCCCGGCATCTGGAATATCCTGGGATACAGAGCATCCCCGGCATCTGGAATATCCTGGGATACAGAGCATCCCCGGCATCTGAAGTCTCCTGAGTGCAGAGCATATGGAGAATCCAGAGCATCCTGGGGGCTTATTATTCCCTGGTCCAGCGCATCCTGAGCATCAGAGAATCTCGAGTATCCTGCCATCCCTGGCATCTCGAGTGTCCTGCCATCCAGTACATCCCCAGGATCCAGCGGCAGCATCCAGGGACATCCCAGAGCAGGGGCATTCGCAGGGACGAGGCACTGCCTGGCTGTGAGTAACGGGGAGGGAACCTTGCTCCTGCTGATCGGCTCCTGGGAATGTCACTCTGCCCTGAGTGCCAGTGAAGAGAGAGAGTAGGGGAAGAGACGAAGAGGAGGAGGAGGAGGAGAGAAGAGGAAGAGAGAAGAGGAGAAAGGAGGAGAACAGACACAGAGCAGAGAGGTGGTCATTCTTCCCCTGGCTCTGGCGATGGTCACATAGCACAGGTCACGCCAGAGAAGGTTCCCCCAACCCCAAAGCTCCCATGGAGGGTGACCTGGGGGCCCCCAATTCCAGTGTGCTGGGGGAGCACTCCCTTCTCGTGGGGAGCAGCTGGGTGGCCGCTTTCCTGTGCTTCATCATTCTGCTGACCACGGCGGGGAACTTCCTCCTCATCCTCCTCATCATCACTCAGCGCTCCCTCCGCAACACCTCCAACTACTTCCTGGTGTCCCTGTTCATGTCGGATCTGATGGTGGGGTTGGTGGTGATGCCCCCAGCCATGCTCAACCAGCTCTACGGGCGCTGGGTGCTGCGGGGGGACTTCTGCTCCCTCTGGGCCTCCTTTGACGTCATGTGCTGCAGCGCCTCCATCCTCAACCTCTGCACCATCAGCCTGGACCGGTACCTGCTCATCATCTCCCCGCTCAAGTACAAGCTGCGCATGACCTCCTGCAGGGCCCTCTGGCTCATCCTGGCCACCTGGACTGTGGCTGCACTGGCCTCCTTCCTGCCCATCAAGATGGGGTGGCACAGGCTGGAGTTCGAGGAGCTCTCCCTGAACGTCACCTCGCTGGGGGACGAAGACCAATGCCGGCTGGTGGTCAGTTTGCCATATGCCCTGGTGGCCTCCTGCCTCACCTTCTTCCTCCCCTCTGCTGCCATCTCCTTCACCTACTGCCGCATTCTCCTGGCTGCCCGCAAGCAGGCGGTGCAGGTGGCTTCCCTTGCCTCCAACGTGGCCTCCACCAGCACTACAGATGACACCATGGCACAGGTAAGGTGCCCACAGGGACCTTGTTTCTTGCAGACCCCACAATTTGGGTGCCTGGGGCGTTTCTGCCTTCTGAACAGCCTTAGAGCCAGAGCTGCCTTTGACAACCAGACCACACTGAGGGAGATTTTGGGCAACATCCACCTTGCTGACGCCCTCTGAGGTGCTCTGTGTCTGTCCCACCAATGGAGAGCTTAGAAGCTGCTCTGGAGCACACAAACAGCACCAGCAGAAAGAGAGAAATTATAAGATTAAGGCAAAAATGCTCAGCGATACAAAATAAAGGCAGTTTTGCCCCCCTCTTGGCTGGTGTCATCCCTGAGGGTTTTAATCTTATATCTGATTTTCCACTCATAAATGTTGGCCATGGTGGGTGTGAGACATATGGGGGAGAAGGATTTCAACTAATAGCAAATGCCAAATTCTGGAGAGCATCTTATTTTGAACAGAAGCTTCTATTTTTGTTACCTGGTTAAGGGGAACTGCCAAACCCCTCCTTGTGCGATCACTGATTTTGTGCGTGGGTTTTATAACCAAAACGTGGCTGCACTTGTTTGTATTTCTTCAGGAGAAGGTAATTGCCACTAAATCTAACAGCTCTAATTCCCTGTAATAGGCTTTATTGACCACATATCCTACAGGGAAAAGGCAAACTTAATTGCCTTTAAATACCTTGGTTTAGTTTGTTCACTCTAAGAGCAGAGCCAGGACTCTGGCCAGCTCTCCCATATGTAATAAGATGCACCAGACAGTCAAAAGGAAAAGGACAATCAAAGAATAAACAGATAATATCATAAAGTGTTTATTTTCTCCATGGATGCCAGGGTTTTGGACTCCCACAAACACACTCACAAGATCAGGGGATGCTCAGGGGCTTTGTCATGTTGTGATGCTGGAAAAAGCCAGCATCCACCACCTGTCTCTCAGCCAAGGCAAGTGGCCCAAAAAGTTCCTTGGAGCCCCAAATTGGCTGAAAACAAGTGTCAGCCAGGGAACCCTCAAATTTTATCTTTTAACCAGATTTTTGTTCTCTTTTTGGGCATGAAGCTGAGTGGCAAAGGAGCATAGTTTAATTACAGTGGAGGGCTGAGATAATCATTTCATTTTAGATTGAGGGGGGGGATGGAGGGCTGAGTTATGGCCTTTGTAGGCTGCAATGTTTCACATCCTGCTTTTATAAACATAGTTAGTTTGTTGCTGTAATCAGCAGCTGGAGCTGCCTCTTTAGGGCTTTGTCTTCACCAAAACATGGACTGAGCTTGGTTTTTCTATAAAGAACAGCCTAGTGAGAACCCCCTATTTTACAGTAAAAAAAAAGAAGGTAATATTCTCATTGTTGAGGGTTTCTATTGTTTCCTCTTCCTAATTTGTGGTGCAGGGCCTGCAGTGCATGCCCCACTCCTGTCCCTGGGAGAAAGGAATTAATGGCAGGGTTTTTTCAGGATTTGGAGCACCGAATCTCACTTTTCTTGGGCAGAGGCTGGCACTGGTGCTGGCAGCTCGAGTCTGGTGAGGCTCATCACCATTCTCCTGCTACAGATTCCCTGTGTCCCCAGCCAGCCCATGGCTGGCAGTGAGAGCAGGAGGTTCACCAACAAACACAGCAAGAAGGCACTGAAGGCCAGTCTGACCCTGGGCATCCTCCTGGGCATGTTCTTCGTGGCCTGGCTCCCCTTCTTCATTACCAATGTGACGCAGGTAAGAACCTGTGGGGGTTTTGTGTTGGGTTTTCAAAAGCTTTTCACTCGGGATCCAGCTGGGTTCAATCTGAAGGTCTTGCTGGAACACCTCTGGCAGCAAAGATGCAACTTCCCCGAGGAGCTACGGCAAGGAAAAACCCTTCAAAAGGGATTTGAAGGTTTCCTTTGAAAGGGGAATGTTGGTGTGCCTGGGAAACTGCTCTGGATCGGGGCTGAGGTGGGAGATGCTGCTAATTCCTGCTGTGCCCCCCCCAGGCTATCTGTGGCTGTGTCCCGGCCGGATTCTTCGACGTGCTCACCTGGCTGGGATACTGCAACAGCACCATGAACCCCATCATCTACCCGCTCTTCATGAAGGACTTCAAGAGAGCCATGGGCAAATTCCTGCCCTGCTGCCGGCGCGCGGGGGAGTCCCGGCCCAGCGCCATCTCCCTCTCCATGAGGAACTCCAACAGCGGAGCCCGAGCTGCCACATCCCTCAAGAACGTCCTCACCTTGCAGGCTGAGACTGACTCAGTTGACTCTGGGGCGCTGGGGAACGATCCCAACCTGCTGCCAGCCCTGCTGGCCCCCCGGGCCCGCTCTGTCAGCCTGTGGGACACAGAGCCCCTGGACCCGGAGCCGCAGTGTGGGCAGCTCAGCACCCCCGTGGCCTGAGTGGGGTCACAGAGCTTGATATACGGGAAGGGTCCCTCGGCCCCACACAAACAGCCCACGTGCTGCTGCTCCAGTTCCCTCATCCAGCCCATCGTGCAGCTTGCAGAGGGCACTGCCACGGGTAGGTTCAGCCACGTGTCACTGCTGAATTGATCTGCCTTGTTTCTCTCTCTTCCATCCCTCCTTTGCTCACTGGCACCAGTCCCTCACCCTCCTTGTGACCTTTGGACAACACTCTCAGGCACATGGTGGGATTCTTGGGGTATTCTAAGGGGACCAGGACTTGATGATCCTTGTGGGTCCCTTCCAACTCAGCATATTCCGTGATTCTGTGATTCTAAGATTCTTTTCATCTTCAGTTGGTCTGAACCTTGGATTCCAGATCCTCTGTCCCCCTAAACTTAAACCAAGGCTTGGTTTTCAGCTTTCATACACGGATCACCTCCATCTCGTGTACTGCACTGAGAGGAGTGATGGAAACACATGCCATGACTCATGGACAAGAGATTTGGAGCTGCTTCAGCCCAAGGAACATCATGTCTTCTTGGAGCAGCGTTTCCTGACTCGGAGCGTGTCTGTCTCGGTTTCCTGTGAAGCAGTGAGTTACAGCCCACTGAAACCATCGTGGTAAATCATGGAGAGCTGTACTATGGGGGTTCAATTGGGTGCAGAATGTCCAACACTGATTTTTGGATGTTCTGTGGGGTGTGGGGGGGTGTGACTCGTCATGGCTCTGTGGGTTGTGTGACAGTGGTAATGGGATCAGTGCCTCTTACAGCTCCATCCTACAGCTTCCCATTCTTGGCACAGGACCACCACACTTCTGACAATCCGTTAATTTTTAGATGATGCAATTAGAAAATACAGTCTCCCCCCTTTCAAATAGGAATCTAAAGAAATATTATCATTTAAATGACAATTCCAGGACGCCTCCACCCAGCCCACCCCCACCATAGCCACAAGCAGAGGGAACAGTGAGTAATGTGGCAAGTGGGCTCTTAAAAATTCAATAAACCAAATTATTTTAGTAAATTCTTCCTCAAGTGCCTTTGGGCTGCACAGCTGGGCTGGCTCTTGGCTGCTGTGCCCTCCCTGGACCTCTTCTTCCAAGCCTTCTGCCTAATTCCAAGCTCCCATTAATAGGTTTGACTGTGCTCCTGGAACTCACCAGTATCCAAACAGACACAGACCATCCCCTGGATATGGGATGCTGGAAGAAACAGTCACACCCCAAGCAAATCTCACTAGTTTTCTTTCCACGTTGCCCATGGATGTTCCAGAACTCAACAAGAGTTTTTATGACCAACTTGACATTTACTTGGTACTTTGTACCCCCTGGGAACTGGGCCAGCAGTCAGGGATGAGCGACTAGGACACACTGAGGGCTCAGCAGGTTCAAACCTCAAACTGTTCAATACATTTTCCCCTGGATGTGTGGATGGAAAGCCTGGAGCTGGTGTCAAGCATAGAGATCAATATGTGCATCTTCCCACAAAATGGCTTCATATAAAGCCATACTTTGACTACAACTCCAGCTAAAAAGGAGCAGGAAAATGCACGATGGAGTCTGGAAATCCGTTAGGTACTAAATCAGCCCTGGGAGATGGACAGAGAGAGAGACCTCATCAAGCCAAATGTTCAAAAGCAATAATTCATTACTGTCTCATCAAGACAGTCTTTTGTAATTAGGTGTTTGCTTGTGGACAAAGCCTCGGATGAGTGGAGAAATCCCATCCTTTCCCTGCGGCCAACAGCATCAACACTGACTGGCCAAACAGCCCCAGCACTGTGGGATCCTGTGGCCTGTCTCAAGAGATGTCTCTCATCACTGCTCCAGAATGGAGCTGAGAAGGTCTGAGCCCCATTAGATGTTGGATTTGGGGAGAGGAAACACCAAGCACCGAACCCAAACTGCTGTGCTTTGCTGTGTTACAGCATCATCCCCCAAACTTCGACTCCGTGAGAAATAATCTGCAGGTAAGGTGTGCAGGGAGCCTGGGGAAGGAAAGAGGGGGGTGCTGGATCAGGGAGGCAGGAGGAGGAGGAGGAGGAGGACCCTCTGTGAACCGAAATTGGAAGGTGCAATCACACTATTTCCCTTCCTGAGTCAATGAGACCCCCCAGATCAGGAGTGGGAGGTGTTTGTACCACAACACCTGTGGCAAAGCAGAAAACTCCAGGGGTGTTCTCAGAGCAGGGGTATCCATTTGTCATGGCCCTGCCAGATGCATTTCCCTGGGCTTAGCAGAAAAACAGGACATAAAAGGAGCTTTTATGGAAGATGTGGATCAGTCCCACACAATTTGGGAGCTCTGCTAGCAGAGCATGTAAAGCCATGTCCCTTCCTCTGCCCTGAGACTGGGGAGAAGAGAGTGGAACCAATTCACTTTTATGGAAGGAGGTAGAAATGAAACAGATTCATGTTTATCTTATGCCAAGTATGTGTTTTATTCTAAGCCAATCAAAAATATGTCTAAAGGAGGCTTTTAAGGCTGGAGATGTGTGTGGGACTCAAAAGAAAAGTGTCAGTGGATTGCTGGGCTTGGAGAGCCTGGAAGTTTCATAAGCCATCCGAAGTCCACTCAGTTTTCCTGCTGCTGTCGCCCAGGGTCCCAAGCATGTTTCTAACAGAAACAGGCCCTCCAACACTCACTGACATCAACCTGGAGACAGGAAAACAGTCTCGGAGATTGGAAAGTGCTCTGGCAGACCAAGCCTTTCTCCTCCCCAGCCAGCACAGCTGAAGTGTGGACACTGATCTGCCTGAAGCGGGGCCGGCAGAGCCCTCAACACACCTGAAATCCACAAACCAAACCAATCTCCAGTGCAAAAATGCTTTTAATTTCCTAATGATGAGCCCCCTCTCTGTGATATGACTAAAATCCCCTCAGAGCCACTTGTTTCTCAGTTATAGCAGGGACACAGTGCTGAGGGGGAACAGCTGCTTCCTGCAAGGATTTGGATGGGATCTGTCCTGGATTCCTGAGGAGCGGTGCAGATTCAGGCAGGAACCAGCCCTCTTTCGTCCGTGGGAGGTGCCGTTGGCAGATGCTCCGAATGCTCTGATCCAGTGCCAAACCAGTGCCACCCTCCGGGCTCACTTGAGGGCCGGGAAACTGCAGCTCCAGCTGCACCGGCTCCAGCCCCGGGAAATCCTGGGGTCGCGGCTGCTGCTGTGGCAGCGCTTTCAGTGCTGGCTGAGCCGCTCCGCTCTAATTTTCACCTTCTCCTGCTGCCTGGTCCTTGCTGTCCCTGCTGTGGGAGCAGTCCTGGCAGGGTAGGCAGGGCTTTCCCAGGAGAGAGCTGGAGGAATCCCGTTGGTGAGCGCAGCCGGCTGGGAGAGCCTCACCCTCATCCTCCTCTTTCCCAGTGTTTTCCTCTCCCTGAGCCTCACTGCCTGTTTCCCGCAGGGATTTCTTGGCTAGAGAGGGGAAAAGACTGCCACTGCCTTTCTCTGCTGGCTGGCATTCCTTGGTTTTAATGCCGACAGCTTTTAGGATCGTGTCCATCTGCTTCATGTAGTCCAGGTGGCCATTTACCTGCAGGGAAAAAGAGTCCTGTGAGTGGGGAACCTGTGAGGACCCAGCTCAGCCAAGTCCTTCATCCCAACAAGCCACCACTGCCATGAAACTTGGGTTTGGCTCTGAGGAGGAAAGAATGAGGCTGGAAAATCATAGAATTATGGAATCGCTAAGGTTGGAAAAGATATTTATGATCATCAAGTCCAGCACTGCCAAGGCCACCACTAAACCACATCCCCAAGTGCCACATCCACACGGTTTTTTAACACTTCCAGGGGTGGTGATTCCACCACTGGATAAATGCAGTTGTGCATGGAACAGCCTGAACTGGCAGCAGCCTTTGGGGCACACGCTGCTGCTGGATTATTTTTCTTCTGAGACGTTTAAAAGCCTGGACCTGGCTGAGTTACAACCCCCAAATCCTGGGTGCCATGAGGGTAAGAGGAGCAGCTCTACCACAGAGAGACACACCCAGGTAGGAGATGATTTCTCTTAGTTCAGCTCCCTGTTCTGTGCTAAATGACATTCCTCCAGGTGCCTCAGCTCCCTTGTAAAAGCCAAGATTATCTTATTTAAATTAGGATACAGTCATTAAACCTCACACAGCTACCAAGTGTGTTAAGGTTCTTGGCTGGAGGCTGCACTGATCCATCCCACATAATATAAAACCAGAAGCCCAAGAGTTATGGGTCCATAAACCAAATAAAAGTCAACAGTAAATGAAAAAACCCAGATGTTTTTATTGGAAGATGAATTCCACGATAAGATAAAGCTTTCTGAGATGAATGTTGGAATGTATCCTTCCAGTCAGGGCACAGGAGGACAGAAAACCTCCTCTGAAGGTGATTGTTGTTTATGCTAAAGGCCATGTGGTTGGAGAGGCAGAAATTCCTTCCCCATTCCAGGTGTCCTGCACAAACCGAGCACTTGATCCTGCACAGCATCCTGAGATACTTCAGTATCTTTGGTAAATTCAATTTCCAGCAGTTTAAATCCTTCCTGACCCAGCCAGAGAGCTGGCTCAGCCTCTTATTTTCCCAAACCTCGCTAGTAATTTCCACATCAGGGAATACCCAACACCCCAGTCCCAGGTTTCCTGCTTCCCAGTCAGGTAGATGAGTGCCCCAGAAAGGGATGATGATGGTAACAGCTCTTCACAGAGCTCTGCAAAGACACCAGCCATGCACCCTCTGCTCAGCCTCTGCCTGGTTCCAGAGCAATCTTTCAGCTGCCCCATCCCTGGAACTGTCCAAGGCCAGGTTGGATGGGGCTTGGAGTAACCTGGGCTAGTGGAAGGTGTTCCTGCCCATGGCAAATGGTTTGAACTGGTACCTTCCAGCACAAACCGTCCTGGGATTCTGGGATTCATCGCTGTGCCAGCACCAGGGTTCCCAGCACAGCTCTCCCAAAACTAAAGCCAACCTTTCCTCCCAAAAATCCAAACCTCCAAGAAGTTTGCATGGAGTGGCTTTGGAGGGGGAAACATTTGACTGCACTTAGGGCTTGGACCAAACTGAAGGATTTAATCAGCACATCAGGAATACAATATGTGACTTCAGTCCTTCCAGATGGCTCAACACGCTCTGGGTGTTTGGAGCTGATTAGTTAATTAAAATAACCACGGAAGGACTGAGGGACTGGCTGTGAGCTGTGGACATTGCAAAAGTACAAATCTTTTGCTGCTCAGTCAGGGTGGTTGGTGCTGAAGGAGCAAGGTGGGGATAGGCAGGAAAGGAGCTGGACTTGCTGGAAGTGGGGGCTGAAGGCTCTTGGTTTGTTGCATTCAGAACCTCTCCAGTCACCACCATCTGCCTGCCCTGGTCAGTGCTTGGGGCTTTCTCATCCTACTGTTACCAAGTCATTAGTCAGAAGAAACAAATTTCCTCTGCCACCTTAAGGACTAGCTTTTCATATCTCCTCAGTATCCAGCAGCTTCCACTAAAACAACAGGAAATTCCTCTCCCATGACCACTGAGGGATGCAGGCTATGACCCATCCTGCAGCTAAAGAGAAGCTGAGACCTCCTGGAAGTCCATCCCTTCTTGCAGCTCTGCTAAACCTCTAATTTCTAAATCTCTTCCAAGGAAACTTGCTCCTGTCTCCAGGACAGCCCAGGAGAGGATTTCCTAAAGCTGGACCAGCACAAGCCCTGAGAAGTGTAAGTGTGCTGTGCTGCATTGTGACATTGAGCACTGAGCCATCAGCAAAGGGACAGCAAACAAACTGCCTTGCCACTTGGTGCCATCCTGGCTGGAAAATCCAGCAATTCCAGATCTCCAAAGCCTGTTTCCATCTGCTACCAAAGCTGAATTCCTCCACTGGTTAGGCTGTGCAGGAGATGGGAGGAGAACATCTACAACATAGTCAATAAAAACTTTAAAGGGAAATAAAGAGGTTGTTTGAATATTTATCAGAACAAAGTGCAGGAGGAATTTCAGAGTGTTCTTGGCACCAGAGCAAATAGATCTCTGCTTGTTATAAGATGAAAGCAGTGGGGTGGGTTTATTGGTGTGTTTAGGTGACTTCTCACTACTCTACCTGACTTTATGGTTGTTTTGACTCATTGGAAAACATGAGCCAGCTGCATCTGGCACTCCTGCTGCTGGGAGATCTCCAGAGGACAACAACTGATGGCTTTGCTCAGGGAGATCCACCAGCCAGCAGAAAGGAGCCATCAGCTCAGTATGTTTGGAAAGGTTGCGACTGTTAAATTCACAGAGAAGTGTGTTTGTTGTGTACAGAGGAGGAATCCCAGTTTTTCTCTGGTCTGAGCTATAGGAACACAATGTGTGCTGGAGCCTGGCAAGGGGAGGGCAGAGAAAGGGCCAGGAGAAAGGAGCCATTCCATATGATCCTGGCTCTGCCATGGGCTCACGTGGGCACAGGCATGGCTCCTGCTCTCTCACAACACTGAGTATCACAGTGACATCACTCCATACGGCAGAGATAAGACTCCACTGCTCCCTCCAGAGCCAAGTATCCTCAGGTCCTGCCCAGAGTCCTTCAGTAAAAGCTCTACCACCCATCCTGAGCAGCAACACAAGGAGTGCATTTGGCTCCAAATCCCTGTTTGCTCTGCAGGGCTGTGGAACTGCCCAAGCTGAGCTCAGTGTCCCTTATCCTCTCTGCTCCCTGCGGGCAGGCACAGGACAGGGCAGCTGTGCCCTCCTCCTGCTGCCCTTCACCAACATCCCAAGGATTCCCAGGGAATCACTGAGGAGGCAGGCAGTGTGGTGGAGGAGGCACAGGTCACTCATACCTTTGAGAATGCCATCCCTTGGATTTGTTTTGAGCCCATCATGTACAAAGAGCAACTTTATCATGTGGGAAAAGATTCTCAAGTTCAAACATCTCTGCAGATTTTTGTTATTTCAGTAGGAGCAGTAATGACCTTGGAGGGCATGGTTCAGGGATTCCCTGTTAGCAAACACTGCCTTTTTTCACAGCAAATGGTATTTTGGGGGCAGTAAAAGAGTTCCTGGAGTGAGCTGCAGGTTCTGGAGCTCACCTGATAATCACAGCTCACCTTTCAGCAGCCCTTTCCTCCTCTGGGTGTCAGACATTGTGTGTACACACAGAATGGAATTAAACTGCAGAGCCAGCTCAGCAACTTGGGTTATTGTTTACTCTCCCTTTCTTAAAGCTACAGTGAATTTGTTGTCCAAAGAAGAAGAGCACTGGAGTTCAACCCTGCCTCTGAACTGAACTGGGGAGTTATGGGTACAGAAGGGAAGAAGCTCAAATGCCACTGGTGCTTTCCAAAAAATCCTCAGTTCTGGATGCTGCCTCCAAACCCATGCAGAGCCTGGTCCAGATGGTGGCACAGGCTGATGGATTGCAGAGCTCCCAAGCTGTGCCACATTATCACTCAAAATCCAGCCACCTCTGCCAAGCTGGCAGGCTCCTCCTGCCACAGATATTCCCACGTCAGTCTAAGCCTCAGTTCAGAAGCTGGGCATATCCTGCATGACATCAGGCATTTATAGAATCCCAGAATCCTACAATAGTTTGGGTTGGGAGGGACAAGATTGTTCTACCCCTGCCATGGGCAGAGACCTTCCACTATTCCAAGTTGCTTAGAGCCCTGTTCAACCTGGCTTTGGACACTTCCAGGGATGGGGCAGCCACAGTTTCTCTGTCAACCTGTGCCAGGGCCTCCCCACCCTCACAGGGAAGAATTTCTCCACAATCTCCCATCCAACCCTGCCCTCTGGCTGTGGGAAGCCATTCATTCCCCCTTGTCCTGTCACTCCAGGCCCTTGTTGAAAGTCCTTCTCCATCTCTCTTGGAGCTCCTTTAGGCACTGGAAGGTGGTCTAAGGTCACCCTGGAGCCTTTTCTTCTCCAGGCTGAACAACCCCAATTCTCAGCCTGGCAGAAAATGTCCCGGCTGTTTTCCACAGTTTTCTCACAGCTTATGGCAAAACTCTAATGTTGCCTGTGCAGGTGAATGTGCTGGATCTGGCAAAAGCCAAAGGCAGAGCAGATTCCCACAGCAGGAACCAGAGAACATTCAATGAACCTTGACACAGGCTGTGGCTGAATGGAAGCCTTTGGGGTTTGTCAGGCATAAAGCAAAACCAAATTGCAAGTTATTAATGGCTTTGATTGCACTTTTTTGGAAAGGCTTTTTCAGTTTCTTCCTCTGTTCTAACACAGTGACAATGCCAGAGCCCTCTACTTGTGTCCCAAAGGGAAAAATGTATTAAATATGTATTTAACCTGGGATTCTCGGAGCTCCCAAATCAAGTAGCACAGAAAATGAAGCCACTGATGACTCCAGGGTTGTAGAAACCATCCCTGTGACCCCACAGACCAACAGACAAATAGACTAATTTCCATAAAGCCCTGAATGTCCCCCCAGTGTGAGAGAGGCTCTCCCAGCTCCCCCAAGTTGCTGCTTGAAGCAGAGTTCTGCTCCAAGCTCCTGCTCCTCTGAACCTGTCTTTGCCTGTCACCATGGGAGGTGGCACAGCTCATTTGGAACAGGTGAAAAAAGAGAAGGAATGAGACCATGGCAACCCTTTGCCTTTTGAACTCCCCAGGGTTCTCAATTAATCTGTATTTTGCAACCGCAATTAATTCTTTGCTGCAAGTCTTGGGAATACAGGGGGAAAACACACAGTTTAATGTGTTTGGGGGAAAAGTCTGACTCACATAAGTGCCAAAGCAGTTGCATTCCACAGAATTCAGCCTTTCCATCTGCTTATGGTATTGATGTACCTGCCTGGTGATAGCTAGAATGCCTTGAGTGTTTGCCCTCCCTCAAAGTGGGAACACTGCTCCCTCTCCGGAGAACTGAAAGGAGGGTGGAGCCAGGTGAGGGGAACAAGTGACAGGATGAGTGGAAATAGCCTCAAGCTGTGCCAGGGGAGGCTTAGGTTGGGTATCAGGAAACATTTCTGCATGGAAAGGGTGGTCAGGCAATGGAATGGGCTGCCCAGGGTGGTGGTGGAGTCCCCATCCCTGCAGGGAGTTAAAAGCTGTGTGGATGTGGCACTTGGGGACGTGGCTTAGTGGTGGCTTTGGCAGTGCTGGCAGACTCTGTGATCCATCCCTGCTCTCCACTGCACTTCCAAATACACATTCCCACTGTCCTTATGTTTGCAAGTTAATCCCTGTTTTCTGATGCTGTGAAACTGCCCAGAGAAACTACAACACCAACTCCTGACCTGAAAATGCTCCCTGTGCTCTGCCTCAGAGCAGCTGTGCAATATTCAAACGTTAATTCAGCCTGTGCTGTACAAACTCCCCTGGGAACAAACAGCAATCAGGATAATCTGCTGCAGCTCCACCACTTCCTTGGTCTCTAACAGGTGCTGTCAAATAAACCCACTGAATAAATCAGCCCCATTGTAACAGTGAGGAAGGATTTTATAACTCCATTTGCTGAGTGGGAGGACGTTTTTCTCTCTGTTTTTTAACTGACAGTCAGATAAAAACCACATTAATCAAGAGAGAAATGAGATAGAGGCCTCAGAAGTGAATTCCTGGTTATACTGAGGGCTCTTAGTCCTCTACTCATTTGAGGATTCTGGTGCTACCACAGCAAAGAGTTTTCATCATGAGTTTTCAAAGTCCAGTTTTCATCATGGATGGACTGGGAGATACCAAAATACTGAGGCTGCCTGTTAATACTTCCATGCTGAACATCTTTGCATCAGTTACACTTTTTTCTTCTATCACACCTAGTTCTTCTGGCAGAAGACTCACAGGGACCTCCAGTGAGGGCATCTGCAGGGATGGAGCTGGTTCCCAGAAAGAAAACTTCTCTCTATATCTCTAAATATCAGTATGTATTTTTTTGTTATGCTACTGCACTGTATTTGCAGCAAAATCCATCTTCACTTTTTTAACATTTAAAAAAAATATTGCCTCTGGATATTTCCTTCCCATTCTTGCTCCTTTTACTTCTAAATTGTTCCCCAGAATGCACTGTATTTCTTCCCATAAAGCTCCATGGTCTGGAAAACAGATCAGGAGAATGACACCTACTTAATAAACATTTTCCCCCCAAAGCGTTGCAGTGAGATGAAGGAAGTGGAAGTGTCAGCTCCTTCTGAAGGAGAGCAGCACTGGGATTGTCTGCTGGCACCAGGCAGATGCACAGCACTAGGAGATGAGCAGACAGCAGCTCTGTAAACATTATTCATTCAGCTGAAATGTAAATCCTGCTCCTCCGAGGGAAATGGAGAGGCTGCTACAGGATAAAGTGTGCAGGACCCCGGAGGCTTCACAGTTCAGGAAGCAGAAGGTCAAGAGGAGGGTCTTTGAAGAGAACTCAGAAAGAGGAGAGTAACATTGACTGACAGGAAATGTCACCCCAGTGCTACCACTTGGCATCTCTGGCCATTTTCAAGCCAGCAACAGATGTCAGATAGAAAGTGACTAATGGCAGCTCTGGGGATGGCGAGAAACTGGATGTGGGAGTGTGTGGAAATGCTGACAACCCAGCGAGATGCAAAGATACAAATTCTGGACCACGTTTAAAAGCCTGTACTATACCCCTTCCTCCTGGGAAGCCCATATTTTGTTCTGCAAAGTGTCTGTTCTCTCTGTTCAGCACCAAGCCCTGTGTTTGCTGGCAAAGGCTGTGCAGAGCTCAGTTAGAAAGAATGAAATGAGCTGGGAGCAGTTGGATATTTATAGGCTCAGGAGGATAGTGCTCCAAAAAAATCTGAGAGCTCTTCAAAGAGCCTTTGGCTCCAGAGCAACACTGACAGTCCCTGTCAGCTTGTGGGGACATTTGGGAAAAGTCATGGCAGGAACAACCACCATGGAAGTATCCTGACCTTTTTGCTGAGCATCTCCCAGTTTCCAGAGAGCGAAAAATGAATTAAAACAATGAAGATAAGGAAAGACATGATGACATGCCCAAGATTTCTGTGGATATGGATGTACAAGCTGAGTTCTGCATGGTTCTCCATGGAAGAGCTCACTCATGAGACAACAATGTGATGATGAATTTGCTTAAGGTAAATGAGTTGAATATTGCTGGATATATTGCCAGATGTTACAACAGTGGCTTGTCATTAATGACACCAGATAGCTCTGAGGAAGCTGAATGCTTGCCAGATATACCCATGAGTCTCTTCCTGCTTCCTGGAGATCCACACTCCAAACAGGCTGCAGGACCTGGCAAACCAACCATTGCCATCATGGAGCTTCTGTAATTCCAGACAGGATCCAATTGTGGTTGGTGTGGCCCTGGGGACCAAGGTACAAGGCCCATGGACCTGGCCCTGAATGAACCTGAACGGTGTTGGAGGCTCCACCAAGATAAGATTGTGGGCTGCACCTGCTCCGCAGTCATGTGTTTGAGTTCCACGTTTTCCAGCTGCTGATCCCATTTCCTCCTGATCCAGACTCACAGGGATTGGAATAAGATGATCTTTAAGGTCCCTTCCGACCCAAACCATTTTATGATCCTAGGACCCCAAATATATCCAAATGGAGAGGCAAATTCTCATTTTTTTGCTCAATGCTAAACACTGGTTGGGCCAAAAAAAATCCAGAGTGAAGTCTGAGATGAGTTTCCCCAAAGACAGGGAAGAGGGACAATTTACCTGGAGGGGCTCTTTTAAGTACCCAGCTTCCTCTCAGTATCAGTGTGGGGTTGCAGCGCTGCAAGTAAAGGACGATGGAGAAAAAAGCAGAATATAGGAACTACTTACTACAGAGGAAAGGTCCATGTTTACCATCCTCCTGTCATCCAGGTCAACTGGCTGGAGTCCTGCAACGTTGAGCTGGACAGAGGAGGTTCTGTACACAAAGCTCAGCAGCCAATCCCCCCTAGGAGCAGAGAAGAGAGGGAATAAATCCTGTCGTCCAACCAATGCAATGCAGAGTCACAGAACCCTAGAACAGTTTGGGTTGGAAGGGACCTTAAAGCTCATCTCGCTCCACCCCCTGCCATGGGCAGGGACCCCTTCCACTAGACCAGGTTGCTCCAAACCTTGTCCAGCTTAGCCTGGAACACTTTCAGTGTGTTACTACTCAGACCACAAGGAGAGAAGGGCTGGAAGCACAGTGATGTCTGAACCAAGACCTACTGCAGCTCCATGTGATGCAGGAATCTCATCAGCAATCACCTGCCAGATTCAGGGCAGGTTCCTGGGACACAGGAGTTTAAGTCAGTCTGAATTTGACCCTGACTCCTGGGTGTAGTCTCATTTCCTGCAGCAGGTTTAATAATCTGACTTTTCTATCTATTTCTGTATTGGCTTAGAGATTGCAGTACACTGAAAAATTTCATCCTTTTAATGTACTAATAGGCAGAAGTTCTCCAGCCTGTAGACAGCTGTAAAGGTGATGAGATCTACAATACTGATGTTGTGACATAAATACCGACTGTGAGGCTTCTGGGAGTGCTCATGATTTAGAGGTACTGTGGAAACACATGGTTTCAGTGACAGGACCAGGCAGGGTTTGTTCCCACTCTAAAGCAGTGCCATAAGTCACTGTGACAGTGTCAAGGTAGACTGTGGCACGAGGAGACAAGGCAAAGCATCCTTTGGAATCACATCACTCTGTGCTGAGGAAGATCATAAAATCTGGGCACCTCAATGCCACTATAGGGTAGATTCAAGTGGGATATGAGTGGGATTTGTCCTCTTTGATGGCAGCAGGTGAAATGCTCCTGCACACATGCCCATGTCTGCTTGTTCACTCCCAAACTCTACACTAGGAGTTGTAAGTCTATGCAGAGCTCTGCAAAACTTTTGCAACACATATATGCTGCTCAGCCCTGGGTTCTTCCAAAAGCTGAGCGAGTCCAACTACTTTGGGTGAGGTTTCCCACTAGGAGTTTGTAGCCCCACTGTGAAATAAGAGGGGACAGCTCTGACAGCTGGTTTTCACTTGCCCCGTCCCTTCAGACTTCAAAGCCCAAGGAGACAAGTTATACTGGACTGAAACTCGACCAACTGGGCTCAAATCTGGTCTTGCAGGAGTTGTATTCAGTGTAATTTATCTAAACAGTTACTCCTGAAGTGACAGAATGAGGCCACCCTTTGTATAAGGGAGAGACCAGAGAAATCAGAATCAGCTGAGGTATTACCAAGAACTATTTGTATAATACTTATTTCATATCTCAATCCTCACAGAAATACCCCATATCTCTCAGTTTCCTCCTCTAGCTGTCCCTCATGCTTCCTGGATAACCCCCAAATTCAGCATCTGAGGGAAAGGTAGAGAACCTGCATAGTGGAATATTTCCTGACAGTCTCCTTACCTGCTTCTTCCCAAGTGTGAGCAACCAGCTACAATTTCTACGTCACTTTTCACTCAACACCCAAGATCTGGACTTGCCAAATTACCACACACAGGGTAGACACACACATACTATTTTAGTCCTTTTTTTGTGTGTTATAGGAAATGAATACACTGAGCTTTTTGCAGTGAAATTGATTTTTGTAGGATGCAGGGAAGAACAATATTTGCTGGGTAAGCTCAGTTATATGCAACAATTTCTATCATTTATGGCTTCTTGGAGGAACTCAGAGCACGCCCAGGGAGGCAGCAATTGCTTTTTTGTGATGCACATGAAGAAATACCGTAAGTTCTGTGCACATCCAGCATCCCTAAAACCTGCTGAGATGCAAAAAGGACAAAAGCAATAATTTTCACCCTAACTGACATATAGGATCGATAATTTGTTGTCTTGATCTTGAATACTTTTAACTAATTTATTTAATTCTTCTTTGTGAGTTAATGTACTCTGTTAGTAGCACAGTAACATAATAGTTCCTCACCTCACAGGTATGTGTGTAGGTATCCATATGGATGTATGCATGGAAAATACCAACAGCATTTTCACCTCTCCTTGACCCGAGGGCTCATGGCTTTATAAATGGTCCTGACTTGCAGGTATCTGTTCTTTGCTAATCCTCTTGCCTGGTTCTTTCTCAGTTTATTTCCCCATGCTCTTAGTCTTCCCTGCTTTGATTTCCTCTGTTTTAATTTCCCCTTATCTGGTTGTGCTGGGAAGCAGTGCCCCGTCACAATTTTCTTCCAATACACAATCATTAGGTTATTAGTCATTAGTCATCAAGCTGTCACTTGAATTTTTAATAGCTTTTCTGAGATTGCTTTAGCTGTCTGGGGCCTCTGAACCTCCCTCTTCCTACCCAGCAGCTCCCACAGCTCTGCACAGCAGTTAGCTGCCTGTGTGGTTTTAAAAGGCTGATATTTGTTTTCATCGATCACCATCATCAGTCTACCCTGGCCCCCAATCAGGAGGCCTGGACACACACTATCTGTAACATTGCTTCCTTTGAGAACACTCACAGGGTCACTCTTGAGGACAAAAGACAGTGCAGAAAGAATCGCGTCTCGTCGATCTCACCCAGGGAGTCTCTGCTGTGCCTTCTGCAACCGGACTTGTCTGTCCCACATTGGCCTTTTCAGCCATCAGGGCACTTGCAGCGAGCGTGGGTAGAGTCCTTCTCAAATCTTTGCTCACAAAGCCCAGCCATGATGACGAGTTGTTTTCAATGTAATTTTGGTATTCTTTGACATAACTAAATTTTGTACAACTATTCCCGCTATTCTTCTTTTGTAAGTAAAACACCTTATTCATGAGGACTACCTTCACCAGAAACCTCCTGTAGACAGAAAAACCTTCAATCGACTTGAGCTCCTTCCCTTCCACTGTGATTTTCACATCTTGTTCCCCGGAAACAGCCCTAAGTGAATTGTATCTTAAAGCTTTTATAGAGTTTAATTCCCATTCTTTAAGCCAGTGAATTTAATGTCCTCATTTATAGTCCTTTACCTAAAGCTGAGATTTAAAGGGGTTTTAGAATACATCAGATGATGCACACAAACACACTGACCCAGCTTTAGGCTGTCAGTGATAAAACACTGTCCCTGTAGGAACAGGACCTACATATGGAGCACCTCAGGCTTCCAGTGTCACAATCAGCCCTCGAGTGCCTCCTGAAGCCTCTTACCTGCAATTGATCTGAGGGAGGAACAAGGCTCTGCAGCTCCTGAATCAACATCTTCACCAGCTCAACAATTATTCAGTGTTTAAAAGGGATAAATACATTAAAACCATTTCAAGGATAACGAAAGGGGGGCTGAGCACAGACAGACCTGCAGTAACCATTTATGATCCTGCCCGACACCACTTTGGTGAGAGCTTTCCAGTGCTTGGCTTCTCCTTCCACTGGAGCTCCCAGTAAAATGACATCTTCAATGATCCCCTGGGATTCTGTTAAGGGAAAGCAGAACAGCTCAGATTTAGAAAGTGGAACAGAAATATTTTTACATGAAGGAAGGGTGTGTTCAGATGTGAAGTCCAGAAAAATCATCCTTACTGTAGTTTCAATTTGAAGGACAGAAACAATGGAAAGGAGGATCATAAATATAACTTCACATAAATGTTAAGTGTCTGAAGTTCAGCAGGAGACAGTAAATGTGAGAAATAGAGATCCTGAGGCAGTGAAAAGGATGGGGGCTGATGGCAGGAGGGAGAAAGAGGACTGGCCTCTGTCCAGAAAGATGCTGTTCAAGGGGCTGACATCCCATCGTGTAGTCATACATGATGGATGATAAACCCTTCCCACAACCAGTCCTTAGAGCTGAGTCCATGGAAAACATGACATGCACATGTAAGAGAAAATCCCAAATTCTTAATATTCATTAGGAAGTAGCAACAATGGAGGCATTTGCCAATACAAGTGATGATCTACTAAAGTGTTTCAATTTCCTTGTGCTGTAACCTGAATGCCCAAGGCAGGATATACTGAACAGTAATGTTGACTTTTAAGCATAATAAATCTCTCTCACTTATCACAGAGCAGCAGCCAGGCAACTCTAGGAGAAATAATGATGGAATGAGAAATATTGGGCAGCTCTGCTACTTTCCTGAACTCCTGGACAATATATTTGTCCTGGACAATATATTACAATGTCTTTCCTAAATGTGAAGAGAGATGAAGCTCCTGATGCCACAGCAGTCAAATGGGAGTCTCATGGGCATAACATTCCAAAGCCATACTCTGCACCTCAGGGAGGTCAGGCCCTAGAAGACCTGAGGTAAACCAAATGTTTGAGGGAGAGGCAGTGCCTGGCTGGACTTCTAAAATGAAAATCACTTGGTTTCCTTCCCCTGAGAGACTCAAAAACTGGAGCTCCCTGCAGCGTCTGCTCCTTCTGCACAGTGTAAATACCAGTGCCTGACAGCAAAATCCAAATGAGCTCTCCTGGAATTAGTCCTTATTGCAAAGGAAATCTTGCACCAATGGAGAAGAGCAAAGAGCAATTCAATTTTGTTAGTGTAATCTGTGTGAGCAGTAAAGTCCTGTTCCCATAATCACGGGCAATTAAAAGGAAACTCACAGCCTTCCTAACGGGAACTCATTCCAAGAAGGTACAAAATTCCATGGCCACAGAGTGAGCCAACTGAATAAACAAACAGCTAATTCATCAGGATCCTGAATATTTGGGCAAGGTATTGGAAGCTTTTGTTTCTCCTGTCCCTTGCACAGCTTATTTCTTGCTCAGAACAAAAAATGTTTAGGTTTGGCTGAAAAATACTAATTTTATTTGAATGTTGACAGAAGGGGATAGAAACCTGGGAACAGATCACTGGCCTGCAAAGCTGCTGAGGCTCGAGATAAATTAAATGTATTTCACAATTTGCAAATCTTTTAGATGATGAAGAACAATAAAGTCTGCACAAGCAGAGGAAAACCCCTAATTCATTAACCATTTAGCATTACAGAGAGTCGCTATTAAATATGGAGCTTTATATAGAAAAATGTGCAATAAAGTCCAAAAAGGTGGGAGCAGAGTGAGAAAAAACCCTGATTAAGGTGATTTTTCCAGAAAAAGTGTGGAAGAAAGAAGCTAAACCGGAGGCCTGGGACACCTGACCACAGCAGGGATCACAGCCCAGTAGGATACCGGTCACAGGAGCTGTGATCAGTACCAGATAAATCCCCAGTGTGTGACACCTCACTCCTGTCACACACAGTTGGGTTTTAAGCTTCAGGGTCTGGTGGTAACAGCCATTATCAGTTTGCATTAGTTTGCTAATTGCTAATTATTGAAATACATGGGAATCATGACAAAGAAATCAGAGCAATGATCTTCCCACGCAGTAAGGTGTCTCTGATGGCTCATTTACTCCATCTTCTGCTACAATGTCATTTGCTGGAAACCTGCTGAGCTCTGGCTCCCAAAGTCATCCGTGATGAAGTATCCCAAAGGTTATTCCACTACTTTTCAGAGAAGCATTTGAACAGAATTTGAGTTCCTGCCATGGTGTTTCACTGGCTAATCCATCATTAGTTATTTGTCTCAGAAATGCCACTGCCATCTGGATGCAAAGCCCGGCGTGATGAGGCCGTGTTTGTGGGAGATATCCAAGTTCAAACTCAAATCAGTCTCAGCTGTCCCAGGTCCCAGGTCCATTCTTTCTGTGGCTTCTCTGGAATGTGCCTGTGAGGAAGGCCTTGGCAATCTGTGCTCAACATGCTGCTTTTCATCTCACAAACAGCTCAGCTTTCAGAATTCAGTTACGGAACTGAAAAATCAGAGTGGGGTGGGAGCTGCTCTGATACATCACTGTGATGCTCTGACTTCTTTGGAGTGGCAGCCAACCTTCCAACCCCTAAGGATTCCTCCCATGGATTACTTAGCAACAGGCTACTATATTCCAGACTTAAATAACAAGCTGAAAATATCCCAGCCCTTGACATTCTCAGGACACAAAAAGTGTAGATCTAGGGCCAGATTAGGATCTGGGTGCTGGATCTGGTGTAACTCCATTAGGATCATTCTGGATTTGATTAGACTTATATTGAGAATAGAATTCCTGTATTTGAGGATTTGCATCCTAAACCAGAAGTGAAGTTCTGGTACAAAGCTGTCAGTGCTGACCTCTCTGTCCTCACCTGACTCTGTTCCCACTTTTTAGACTACACTGGACATTTTCCTTTATAAAGCTCCTTATTTACTAGTAATTATCTGTGAGGATAAATGGTTAATGAGTTAAATTGCTATGTGGGGGGAAGGCAGGCACACACTCACTGCTGACTCAATTCCAAGACACAATTTCCATCAACTGATCATAACGATTTTATTCTCTTTTTCTCTAAATTAAAAATAGAATCTATTAATAAACAGAACCACAATGGGTAATAAATTGACAGATGGTTTTATACTTGACTTTGTGGAAAAATTACCATGAAAATAGCAGATGACAGAGGCGTTTCAGTGACTTAAATGGAAGGGAGGACTCAGGGAATCAGATAAAGAGCTGCAGAGAGCTCCCAAGAAAGGCAAAGCATCCTCTGCCGGGATTACAGCAGCATGTGGGCAGCTCCAGGCTGATCCAAACGTCCAGTTGTTGTTTACAGACCAGACTGACCCACTGGAGCAACTCAGGTGAAGGCAGAGATTTTTATCTGCTGAACTGGGGGAAATGACAACAGAATTTGGCTCCAAAGGCATTTCAAAACCATTTTTTACAGATTTTTGTCCTATCCTAAAAGAGCCAAGTTATCTTCCAGAAAACTCTTCCTCTTGGAAGAAAAACTTCTCTATCAGCAGTAATAAGGGAGAAAAAGGTCATAAGGTGAATTTTACCTTTCTCTTGAGCCATTTCCTGCAGACAGAAGTAAATTACTCTTGCACCCAGACTGAAGCCAATCAGTGTGACAGGTCTCTTCCCCTGAGAAAGAAGGAAAGGAGAGAAATCCATCGAATTCTGCTCTAGACCTGGAAAGCGAGACTGGTCTGGGGGTCCTTGAGAGCCTGAGACACAGAGCACCTATTTGTGCATCATCTTTGAAATGCCTGAGCAACTTGGTTGGTTTCAAAGGGATTATGTCCAGTTCAACAGGGAGGATTCTGCATATCTGAGTATTTTGTATGTTTTGATCTTCAGAAAATCAATTGAAAGAATCTAATGATTAGAACTTACAACAAAGCAGCTCTTTCAAGCAGAACCAAACCAGATGTTGTCATTGGTTTGAAATTTCCAAACGAAAACCTAATTCAGGGAGCAAAATTTTCCTAAAAATGTTTCAATAAACAGAAGAAGCAGCTGTAATACAAAAAATACTGACCACTTCCAGATTTCAGACTGAGTGACAGCAGCACCATGTGATGCTTATAAAAAATGATGTGGGTTTTCAGCTTTAAGCTTTTATTTTGAATAGCCTAATAAGATTTTCTGTAAGATCAGAGGGAGCCTAATCTCAGCATCAATGAGAAATGGTCTTCATACTATCCAGGGAGCAGGTATGCGATGGACACCCTACACATCACACTAATTTTAGACTTTCCAGCTCGCTGGAATGTGTGTTTTCACAACAGCAAATGCCCTGCAGCAAGACAAAGGGCAAAATAATGTTTATTTGCTTTCCTGGGATGGGATTTCTATGAAATCAAGTTTGTTTCTACTCTGCTGTTCCACACTGTTGTGACACAGCTCTGGGGTCACGGCTCCCTTCCAGCTCCTCCACATCAGCATGAACCAATGTGAGATGAACACATGGCCAGCAAAAGCCAGGGCTAGCCCAGAAAATGATGGCAGGTTTTCTGGGAGCAGAAATGTCTTTTTTCCAAGCCTTTTCAGGGGGATTTAATAGCTTCTGTCACTTCTTTCAGGTACCACCCCATTCCACATCTCTGAAGCAAAGCTTTCAGGGCATTGGCTGCCACACACTTTTGTCTCAGGTTGTTTTGCTGCTGCTTCTTAATGATCAATGAATATTTTTAACACCCTGTGTTCTCCTTTACTTTTCACCTCTCCTTACTTCCTACTCTCCAATTTCCACTGGGGGAGTGGGCATGGCTGTGTTGTGACACGCTCAAGCCACCGCTCATTTACAGCTTAGATCTCTTCTTCCTCATTTGGAAAAGCTTTAGGCTAAATGGAACAAATCGCAGCAGGATTTCTCTGATCCACTTGGGATTTTCTCTTTTTCCCCAGTACCAGATACCTGCTGGTCAGCTTTCTGCAGCACTCTTTAAGTTTTTATTTCATTAATTTTTGTCTCCCTGGAACAATACCACTTGACAGTTAACTAGTGTGACTATGAAACTTCACCTCCATGGGCCAAACCCCTTCCAACCTTTATTCCTGGATAATTTCTGGCCAATTACCTGCTGTCGACTGAGCAGGATGTGTGCAAGGTGTTTGCCTACTTCAGCAGACCGGTGCAGACACACTCCCCAGGGGTTGTCAATGACACTGGCAACAGTCAGGAGTGAAGTTGGCCACGTCAAGGCCGTCACAATCCCTGCAACACAAAGAGGTTTCCTAGAAAACATCAAAAGCAAGACAGTTCACTGCAAACAGATCACTGGCCTGCAAAGTTAAAAGCTGAGCTTAGGAGCTTTTGTCATTTCCAGTTCTTCTTTCTCAAGAGCTGAGCTGAGAAATGCTTTGCTGGACTGAAGATAAGGAAGAATCTGATGTTCTGATACAGATGTGGGTGAGCGTAACTTGCGTGTTGGAGAGGTTTATGTACAGCAGTAAAGTAATGTAATAATGGAGAGAAGTGAACAGTCACATGTGAAGGAAGGTGTTTCCAGATGTAATTTCAACAAAATGAGTCACTGATGCGGTGGCTCAGCAATCCAGGAAAGCACAGCTAAATTACAGGTGTGGTAGAGGAGGTTCTCAGGTCACTCCTGCAGGGTGGTGCCAACACTGCCTCCTCCAAAATATTCCTTCTTTAGGAAAGCTCCTCTAACAGGGGAACTGCACAAGAGCCACTCAAGCAGATCTAATATGATTTAGGTTCTTACCTGAGAAGACAGTGAATTTTAGGGCTTCTTGAGCCATCATGTTCACAAAGCCATTCAGCAGGGAATCCAAGGCATTGCCAAGCTCCATCAAGTACTTGGATTCCCAGGCCAGGCAGTACTGCTCACTCGACTGCAACATGCTGCTCCATGGTGCTGTGAAGCTCCCTGGGAAAGGTTGCAAAGATGGAATTCATGTTCAGATAGAACACAACAGCTGACTCCTGGCAAGAGGAGCCCAGCAGAGAATCAGAACAAAACCTGCAGGACATTGGAATATTCTGGCAATGTTCTTAACGTCAGATCAACACTGAAGGGCAGAGCAGAATTGTCATCTTACTTAACTAAAACCCTTCTCACACTGTTGCTTCCCCAAATGATGCAGGGCAGGTTAAGGCAGCTGCTGATCAAAGTGGAAAAAGAGCCCCACAATGGACTGTGAGATTTGGGAACACACAGGTGGGCAGCTACTTGCAGCTCCAAAATCACAAGGTGGAAAATTCCATAAAATTCCTGTCCTCAGTACCTCTGTTTAAAGGAGTGTGTTCATAGACAGACACTGTGGTAAAAAGGATGACAGTTTAGTTTTGCTCTTTAAAACATTTTAGCAGATTGCTAGTTATGGAAGAAGAATGTGTGTCATCTGTAACTCCCTTTTAAGGGCAAACAGACATGAGAAGGTTCCTGGAGGGACACAGTTGCCTCTCTAACAGTGCCTGGGAGCCCTCCAGCCCTGAGGATTTGGACCCCCGGCAAGCAGACAATGAGAGAAGCCAAAACACAGCATTGCTAGTGAAAAAAACCTCCCTGTGACAGCAAAGCTGCACCCTGACAAGTTACAGGGCAGAGACATCCTGCTGCATTAATGATATCCAGTTTAATTATGATGCTTCTCAATAAATTGGCAGCTGTTCTGTCAGGTTGCTGAACACATTGGCAGACAGGTGACATATTTTTTATGACAAGCTACACCGGAAAATAAAACACTACAGACCTTTCAAGGTCACTGCCTGGAAGTCACCTTTGAGTGCTGAGCTTAACAGGATTTACTTGGCAGAACTTTCTTGCCAATAAACCTCATTAGTTGCCTGATACAGAGAGAGAAACCCCACTATTTTCTGTTAATTGCTGGAGGATAAACATAGGGTCTCAGAGACGCTTGGTCCTAGTGCTGGAAATCATCTCCCAAATAGACCTTTCCTAGCAAACCATGCAACAGTTACTAACAGAAACAATCCTATCACTACCAGTTCCATATCCTCTCTCTTTCCTCTGTTTCCCTGGGATTGCAGATTGGTTATAGTCTTACGGTGAGAACTGATGGGGTTTAGTTACCAGGTCATGGAAATGTGGGGTAGGTCGTGGGGCTCTGCGGGCACAAACACAGCCTGGACTAGAACACAGTCCCGTCTTTCCAGGTTCCTCTCAGTTTCCTCACCATGTTCTTACCATATTTGCCAGCACACAGCCATCCAGTAATTGCTATGGTGATATGAAGCTGCTTTCCTTCAGTAAGTGGGAGGAATTCAAACTCTTCTATGGCTCCCACACGTTTCTTCATCTTGTATCCTACACACAGCCAGGCAGAAACACGTGGCTCAGAAATGGCACACCTAGGACACACTCTGCTAACAGCAGAAGTTCCTAAGAAATTAACTGGGTAATTTCAATAGGCCTTTTTCTTTCCCAAAACCCCCAGCCAATCAGTGCAGTACTTCGAGCTTGGTAAGGAGCCAACATGACCCTTCTGAGCTTGTGTGATCTGAGGGAATCCAGCAGGAGGGTTTTTCTGCTGTAACAACTGCTGGTGTCCATGGCAGCATCTTTCTAACCCAAAGCAGTAACTCTAATTTCTTTAATTAACCACACACCAAATATTCTTTCCCTATTTGGTCACCAGGGGCCACACAGCACCTTAATCAGCATTGAAATAAAAATTTCCCAGTTAAGATGACACCTCAAATCACCTCCCTTGCTCTGTAGAGCTCAGTGAAGTCATTAACTGTGCATTATCAGATATGATCCTGTGCCTTAGTGGCTGAGAACTATGTGGTCACTCTTTTACCAGTAAGACCAGCTCCTGCTGCTCCAAAAAGGGATGCCATGACAGCAATCCCAGCAGTCGATCCCAAAGCAGCTGCTCCAGCACTCCCGATGATCGTGGCAGCTCCTGCAGCAACCAGAGGGGCAGCCAGACCCCCTGTCAAACCTGAGGATGAAACAAGGGATGTCACCAAACTATTATCCCTTACAAAACCAAGGCAGGCAGTTCCCTGTGCTGGATGGATGCTGCTAATGCTACTGGAAGAGCACAAATAATGGGCTTTTTATATCCCCAATAAAGGGGCTTTCTGAGACTCTCCCCAGGCCCTGAATCTGCCCAAATTCTCTGACCTAAGTAAAAACATAGAACAATTCCAAAGTCAAAAGAAGACTGTGTAGTACACTGGGGTGAGCTGTTTTTTCTCAGGAAACACTGATCTAATCACTTTTGATTTGAGAGTTGAAGATCTGATCCTCTTATAACAGGAGAGCAAAACAGGAGAAAACATTTTTAAGGGTGACCACTCCAGTTTAATATTTCCCCCAGCCAGTGAAGCTACACTGGAATAATTTTCCCATCTAATTCTTTCAGTTCTATTTCCAAGTGGCTGAAAATACTTTTCTTGGATCCAGACCTGCCCTGTCCCTTGTGCTGTGTCCCCGAAACACCAAGACCAGCCTCACCTATTACTGTTCCACCACCAACAGTTGCCAGACCGATCAGCAGGTACCTCTTCAGCTTTTTCCTTCTTTCCTTCTTTTTTCTTGAGACTTCTGCCGTTCTGTGGAGAGATTAGAAGCACAAAAACTGAGGGAAAAGCCTGATGGATAGTTCTGCACCAGAATCTGCCTTTATTCTCCTCGGTGTAATTTCCCCCCTCGGGAACAGTAAAAAGGAACATGCAGGTGTGGACTGTGACAACACACTGAGATTTATGAGCACGGATTTAGAGATTTAAATTGAATGGATTAAATGGACCACAGGTTTAAATTGAAACGATTTAATTGCTGACAAAAGCCAACAGATGTTACTTACTTGGAAAACCCTTCCTAATAGGGCTGAAGCTTGTAAAAAGAAAAGAAACAAAAAGTCAAAAGCATTTCATTAACTATGCGCTGCCTACGTGTCCTAAAAAACTGCAGGAGAGCTGAGGAGAAACAGGGAAGTGTTTGAAACAAAAGGGAATTGAGGTAATTTGTGCTAAAAAACAGAGATGCAGTGAAACTATTTTCCAACAACAGTGTTTATATTGAGCTTTCTAATTGCACATAGCAATATAATCATATAATAGGAATTAAACACAGGCATTAGTTCATTTGTCTGTGTGCATTTAAGCTATATTTTAACAAGCTTATAAGAAGGAGGTAAATAAACCTAAAAGGAACAAATATCACTACTTTTCTCTCCACTGTCTTCGCTTTCCCTCTTACAAGAAATGCTTCAACTACAACAATGCTTCAGAGGAAAGCAGGAGAAACAGAGGATACTGGAATAAGTTGTTTGCAGAGGAAGGTTCCTTCTGGTGGTTAATCCAGGCCTTGAAATGTGAGAATTTATCTTGCTTCCAAAATTGGATATTTTCCCTGTTAATTCCAGCCTAATTGTGGATTTTCATTATCCATACAATTGCCTAATCCTTCCTGGAACCCCCTATGCACACTGTTATTTTGATAAAGGCAATTTTACATGAGTCCCAAACAATATGTGGCTTTGCGAAACACAGCAGGAGGGTAATGGAGCTCAGTGGATGAAATCCCTGAATCACTGGAGTCACTGGCAGAGCTCTTACAGACTTGCATGGCACAGACACTTTGTCTCCACAGAGATACTCCAAAAAAACTTTGTGTGTTACCTTCCACAGCTGCAAATGTACTGTCTGCAGAGCACAACCTCTGCAGCAATTTCTGTATGACCATGGTGGACAAAACATTGTTTGGCCTTCAGAGAATCATGGAATCATTTAGTTTGGAAAAGTCCTCCCTGTCCATGGAGTCCACCCTGTGCTCCATTCCCACCTTGTCCCCAGCCCAGAGCACTGAGTGCCACATCCAGTCCTTCCCTGGACACCTCCAGGGGTGGGGACTCCAAACCTCCCTGGGCAGCCCCTTCCAATGCCTGACCACCCTTTCCATGAAGAAATTCCTCCTGATGTCCAACCTGAACCTCCCCTGACACAGCCTGAGGCCATTTTCTCTCATCCTGTCAAATGCCCTACTTTGAGCCTTAGCCACCAATCTGAATATCTGGCTTTGGATAAAACTGCTCCTGGAGTTGTTTACACGAGTGCTGCAGTTGGACTGTCCATACCTAAGCTGGCAACACCCAGCAATTTCTATTCTACATGTGGTTCATCAGCTTTTACAGTCACTCTGCTGTGTCTCAGGCTGAAAATAATGATCACCAGAGAGCTGGAATATGTCTAACCTGAATTCAGTTATAATAATGAGCAGTTTGAGTTATGTGGGAAGAGAGTCAGCGGAAGCTAAATCCTGCGTGGTGATGCAGTAAATAAAACTACTGTCAGGAGAAGTTCTACCTGTCACTGCTTCCCTTCTGGAGCTGCCAGAAATGTGTCTGACAGCTGCTTCCTACTGGCTTCTCCATCAGCATTATCACTGGATTACAGACTGCTTTTATCCACTGCAGTAATTAACTGCTGCCTCTGGTACTTCTCTACCCTCAATGAGCTCAGATGTGCTGCTTCTTGCCTGAACCACAAATTATGTTCTGAGAGATTGTTTAATGGTCATTTTGCAGTAAGGAAAAGTGGCAGCACACGTTAACAAGCAACTGCCGTGATGTTTTCCAGTTTTGTACAGAACTGGGTACAAAAGAAGAGTTCACACCTGCAGGTCAGAACATGCTTGGTGCAAGTAACACGGATTTAAGTGGTTGGAGCATTGTTCTGTAGAGGGTTGTATATTTAATCTTGCAGGTTCCAGGCCTCAATCCAACACATCCACAGCAGCAAAGGCAGGAGCAAACCCTCCTTTTAACAAATACCAGTAAAAACACCTATGTAGGAGCTGCCATACTGTCGCGGTCAAGGCAGGATGGTGACACGGTTTCTGGATACCAGCTTGCTTTATTGCAACAGTGTATCTACCTCTCTACAGTTCTGGGTGACACATGTACACACAGCATTGGTTTACCACTAACATAACAACTCATCATTGGACATAGCCACACATGTCCTAACACAATAGGTTAACATTCCTATCAGGAAACCCACTCTGTGTTACAGTCCTACTGTCCGTGGTTAACCCTCTGCCGGGTGTAAGAAGTTCCATCTTCGGTATCTCAGTTTACAGAGAGCCCAGAACCAGCTGGGCTCCCCCACACCATACCTCTATTTGGTTGTTTCTGTTCCAGTGGATGGTCAAAACTGGAAATATCCCAAGCACAGATTGGTATTCCCAGCCCCAAAAATCTGTGAGGTCAAGGTGGTGACAGGTTTATATTCTGCTTCCTTTCCCCATTGACTCCTGACTTTAAACCAAACAAAGGGTCATCTATTCCCCACAAATCTCAGCCCTGGTTTAGCACTGCAGTAATGAATGTGTTCACACCACAGTCTCGGACTCCTCTTACTATAAAGATTTTTCTTTTTCCTCTCATCTAATAGATATTTACTTCCATGGCTGTGATTTGGGCAAAGAACAAGATTGAAATCCATGGCTTTCTCCACAGCAGACACACAGGAACCCCACTGGGCTGGTGGCAGGGTTGGAAAGCCACACTGTTCATATGCAACATAATTCTCTCCCCATTATCAGACACAGTCTAAAGGCCCAGGACTGAGTCTGTTTTCACAAGCCACAGCAAAACAGCCCCCATTAATACACCAACCCTTGCTCCTGCATGTCAAGTGTTTAGCAGTCCGTGATCTTTGAGATTATTTTGACTTTCCCTTTTTACAGTGTGCTATAAAGTTAAGCTTTATTTAAATACAGCTATAAATAAAAGATACCCATAACAATCTGGACCCTGCGGTAACATCTGAGGTGGACCATGTCACGGGTGTCAATTAAAGCCTTCATTAGCACTCAGGTTAACCCCATAACCCTTTTGCTGAGTTGACAGATAAAAATATTTCCCTGGAAAGTCCACTACGGACATGTTTACTGCCTTAGATAGTACTAAATTGCCTCACAATTCCTGCCTGATAAGCAGAATATAAAGATGCTACAATTCTTACAGATATCAACTTTTTGGCTGTTTCACATCTAAGAAGTGGTGATTAAGAGAATTAATCTTATATTAATAACACAGAATTAGGATTTGGGTCCGTACGTATCTGAAGATACAGACTGTTTTCCTCAGAAATCTCCCTTCAATAGGAGTTATCCCATTGTCTCCTAAACAGGCACAGATGGATAGATCTATAGAAAATGGGCAGCTGAGGATCTAATCCTGATATTTCTAGGAACTTCATTCTGCAAGGGCAGTCCTCTCTGAAGGATACTGGGCAAGAGATAAGAGACACAAGATATTTATGAAGGATTTAAGCAAAATCTACTATGTCTGAAAGGCAACTGGAACAAGGAAAGGAGTCAGTTCAGTATGGAGCAGCTTTTACCACCTTGCAAGGCCGGGTCTCAGCTCTGATTTTAAGAATGCTGAGCTTTCCTGCTTCTCAGTGCTGTGAGGGGGCTGTAACCCTAATCAAGCCATAAATGATTACAGTAAGAACCATGGGGTTCAGTAAGAATCAGAGACTGGACTTAGGCACAAGTAATTACTGCTAAGCTTTCAAGCACTGGCAGCATTTTTTGATCCCACAGTCAACCCAAATGTTCTTACTCTGACTCTTCATCTTTTTGGTCCTTCAGGCTCTCAAGCAGAGATTCCTCCAGGACTTCCAGCTCCTCCAAGGAGATTTTCAGCAGCAGGCTGATGTGGCAGATCAATACCCTGGCTCGAGCATCATAGTACCCTTGAACAGAGGGAAGCCCAGGAAATCAGTCAGTCTGACCACACTAGATTAAACAGGGAGCAGAGCACTCAGCTGGGCTGGGGGAACATGTCACAGACAAGCCTGGCTTCTTCTCCCAGTTTCTTTTCTTTTTCTATGTATTGGAACATGAGAAGAGAGTGATAAACGGAAAATCCTTTTTCCCTGAGAATAAAGACATCACATCAGGTAATGCCTCTATGGCAGGATCGCAAATCCTTCCATCTCCATCCTCTGTGACAGAGGCCTTTTGGCTCTGGAAAAGGTGCATCTTGTTAACAGGGAAATGCTGCAGCACAACCAGTGCTAACTGGAAATATCAAACATATCCCTGTGGGTAACTGGACACAGCACACCCCGACTGCACCAATGCAAGAGGTAGCATTTTGTAAAAATGCACCTCCATGGAAAAGCTTTATATTCAATTCATCTTCTTGGCAACTTACTCTGGAATGTAAAACTACACACCAGCTCCCCCAGCAGCACTACTGACAATTGCTTGCTTTTTTTCTCCTTGTTGTAGATGGAGGAATGGACAGTGAACTCAGACAACACCAGAGAGCAGAACTGATTACTCCTGGGCTTGTAAGCAGGTGTTCTTCAAGAAAAGACATGTTAAATGTAATAGATTTTAAATTATTTGTGCAAACTCTTGCTTTTTTAATGCGCTTTTCTCAGCAGCACCTGCTGCCTCCTGATGTTTGGCTTTTGTAAAGGGTTCTTGGTGCACTTTGGGATGAAAAACACAATTGCTTGTCCCAGGGTGGGTGAAGATCCCAGCAAGACCCAACTACAAAGGATGTTTGTGATCCCTGCTGCACGTAGATCAAATATGGCATTGGGCAATCTATTAGGTTTGTTTATTTATTACCACCATTACCAAGATACCACACTCATTCAGTGGCCTTTAATGACACCACTTGTCAGATTTGTGCTTAGTTGAGAAACAAGGACTGGATTTATCTTCATTCCTTCACGATATTTGCCACGTCCTGCAAGTCTAAGCAGGTGTTTTAACAAGTCCCTTTCTTGTTTCCTGGCTGCTAAAACACTGCTGAGCTCCTTCCAAGGCATTAAGTCACTGAGGCTTGGAAATATATTCCTTTTAAATTCCAGCTTAGCAAAATAAGCAGTTTTGCAATAACTGATTTGTCAATTTTCCATTAAAAATAAAGCAAGAACAAAACCTGTTTTGTTTTATTTCACTGTTCTTCAGTGCAGCAGGCTGATCAGTTTTTTCTTGTAAGAACATGTTAAAACACAGAGATTTAAAAAATGCAAGCAGTGATAGAAACCAGGCTTCTTTTAGAAATGAACATTTTGTTCAGTAGGCAGACTTTATTTCATTAATTTTGTCAGACTAGTCCATGTTATGGATTGCAAACCAGAAAATTGTTTTATGTTCAATATAATATATGAGTAAAATCCCATTTATTTATAATGGGCTTCACAGGACACTCTGGAATTTATACCCTAGTGTTTTTGTTTTTTTTTTTCTTATTTTAGGCAACAAACAGAATATTTGTTAGGCTGAGATTTTCATAACAGCTTTACTGCCTTCCTAAAGGAAGAGGTCACCTGCTTCCCTGGAACCACTGGAGAAAAACCACCCCATTCCACCATCACTTTACATCTGTTTGCATGTGAAGGTAAGGAGGTGAATAGTTGTTCACTTTTCAGAGGGTATTATTAACCCATCCTAATAGTTGTTTTTCCTGAGGGGGATGCGGGGAAGGAGTGTGCTGCTTTTGCCAGAGAGGAAGCTGAGATGAAATAGGGTGGCACCATGGGCTTTTTGAGCTTTTTAAAGTGTCAGATATAAACTCATCTATATTATCTTTACAAAGAACAAATGCTAAATTAAACTTACCATCTTGAAGAGAGAAGGATAGAAGGTCCTAAAAATAAAATAAAAGAATATTCAAGTTAAAACTGATGATGAAGGCCTGGAGGGATCAAAATGGAGGCATGAAAAGCCATCAGACTGATTTAACTACTGAAGCATCTCAGTTCATAAACGTGGGAAGCCAGAAAGCTACAATTCAGTGAGGCAGCACAGAGCAAAACCGGTATAAAATTCTCCAAAGGCCAGTATAAAGGGCTGGGCAAAAGTAGACAATGCTCTGTATATGCTGAAACATCCCATACTTTTTGTTTTTAATTATCCTGATCTGACACCAGACTTCCAAGTTTGGAGAAACAGGGCCCTAATCCTCCCTCTCCAATGCCTTCTGCTCCCCATGCACTCACATATACTCCCATTTTCAACATGAGTAACAGGTTTGAATGTTCCTCTAATGGACCAGTGGCCCCTATTTTCTTCAGCATTCTGGGAATTCATAGCTCTAGGCAGTAAGGCTGAACCAGCATAAAGTTCTTTTGGATTAAGTGCTCATATAAAAACCTCAAAATTTATGGTCCTCTGTCAAGATGGAGAGATTTGACTTCTGTGTTGGCTCTTCAGCATAAAAATACAGAAAAACAAATCAATTCAATACATGGTTTCTATGGATGTATCTATGAAAAAGAGGGAAGTGTTTTTACTGTTGTGTTCTCTTTTTTATTGCCACTGGACAAATTTTAAGCTCTTTATGTGACTACACTAAACACTAGCTCAGCGTAGCTGCTTCCATCTCCTACACACAAATACAGCACAGCTGAATTTTACAGGGAATCCTTCAGCCCTCTGGGAATGCAAAAAAATTCAGCCAAAAATGTAGGAAACTGCCAAAGAGTTTATGATTATTAGTCCCCTAAGCTCCTAAATACAATTTACGTCATAAAAACATCTCTAATCTGAAAGTTCTGCACATGTGAGTTCTACACACCAGGCTGGTGGGATCTGTAGGCAATAAACTCTCCCTGCCTGAGGCACAGGGAGCTGTGGCTGTGACTCAGGCCCCAGTATCATCTGTGGCACTTCATATCAATCCAACTCAAATAAATCTGGCCTAAGCATATACACACGTGCATTTCAAAAGCTCAGGAGTGCACCCAGGTAATCAGGTGACAAACTGGAACTACTGTCTTTATGACATCTGTGCCAATTGGCTTTCTCAAATTCTCCACTTTAGGTTTTGCACGTACTGCACATGCAGGCAGCTGGAATCCAACCAAAATTGATTAGATTAGTTCACAAGTGGTTCGTTTTCCTCCTCTAAGCAGCAGTTATTACAATCAGTCTTATTTTGAAGTTGATGTTTTGAATCTCCCCGCAAATTCCATGCAAAAGACAACCCCCCATACGATTGAGAAGCCTCTCAAAGGAAGGGAAGCACCCTTTATTCAGTCTTGTCAGCTTCTTCTGAGCTGCTGCAAATTCAAAACCCATTCCCTCAACAACAGAGAGCACCGGATCCACATCACAGTGGATGTGTGTGGAAAACCATAGAAAAAGAGCATTCTAAGTATGTTCAGAGCAAAAAAACCCATTCATAATAAGAATGTTCAATGTTTTATCACCTATCAACACTTCTTCACCTCCTTTATTGCACTGCCTTCCCATTCCACACCCACAGCCTGTTATGTCTACTGTCCTTTAAGGATTGTTACCAACATCTGCCTTTGTTAGTCATCTGCAATGAACATGAAAATAACAGTCCATAATCCTCAGATGTTTATTGAATCAAGGGTGAGCTCATCTCTTACTTCAGGATCATCCCTTTAGCTCCTTAGAGATGAAAGGCCTTCAAAAATGCAGCCAACAGGGCCAAGCCACTGATCATGCCAGGCAATTAAAGCAGATACTTAATAAATAAACAGTAAATATTGCATCATCAGCAGCTGAACACAAAGAAACACAAGCACCATAAAGGAACAGATCAATAATTCATAAAGCTTTGTCCCATGGTTTGTTTATTTTCAGGTCAGAAGGGAAAAGCTGATCTCAGCTTTTTACCAATCTTTCTCACACCCCAGTGTGTTTTTTCAAAGACACACCTCTGCTGCCTTGCTCTGCTAAAGTCTTTAAGTCAGTTGTTCCTCAGACAAAAATCAATCCTCTTGTCCATGTAGATTACTGTGTAAGGTATTGATGTTGGGGCATTAGACTGATAATTTTTCCTCATCTTTTCTTTCAGATGATCAAAGAACTTATCTATGATTTCTGTGTTCCACTTGAATCCAGGTGATGTCCCCAGTTTTCGCTGCTGCTGTTTCAGAGCCACTTTTGTAAAAGCACATGGAGCCCTTATGCAACATAAGCTGGAAGCACGCAAAAGCTAAATTTCACCCTTAAAAAACTCAGCAGCCATGAAGGAAAACTTGTCTAAATCTAGGAAATCCATCCTGAACCAGAGAGGATGAGGGAAACAGACAAAGGCAGCAGGAACAACTGTAGGTGTATTGATTTTGAGCAAACAACATCAAAGCAGCTGCTGTCATTTTAGAAGATCTGTCCTAAGTTATTAACTAAGCTTAGGATCTGTCACTGTACTCATAGGACCTTGAGCACTGGAGCATTTGGATGTTTGGAGCAGATCCTCTTGTCACTGAAAGTATTGGGATAAATCAAACTTTTTTTTTTTGTATTAGAAAGTAGGCATTACCTTATTTCAGGGTGCATAGGGGATAGCTCCACCTACATGCACACAGCTTCAAAAACTTTTAACTTATTTATACCTTTTTAGCAAAGAAATTAATGTTAATTGGTTCTCCAGTACATAATTTTCCTCATTAATTAATATTCAGTCTTCTACTGATTATTGATTTCTCACTTCTCATGGTAATTAGTCCACACTTTCAGTCTTTTTATTATCTTTTCCCAGATGGGGAGTTTCCAGAACGTGATAAATCATTTTTGTTAGTCTCTTCTTTATCTTCTGGTTACTTGGAGGGCCATAAACTTTGGATTCCAGGTGTCCAGTTTTCAACTCCCCTGGGCTTTGTTCACTGAAGCTTAGCAGGTTTAGTTTAGCATAACTTAAAAGTTTTGGTGATTTTCCCAATCTCACTCTAACAACACTAGCCTGTGAAAAAAACCCTAAGCTATGTGCTGGCTAAAGTTGGAAATTACACTGCTTATGAGTAATGAAATCAGTTAATTAAGAAGTTAATTAAAACCATTAATTAGGAAAATGAATTAGAAAATTATACAATTTCCAACACTCTGAGGCATTTCATGGACTGACTAGGGAACAGGACAGATGCCGAGGTAGTGGTAGCTGGTTGGGGGGACCAAGAAAGTTCCCTGCAGTCATATCTTTCCTCACACAGCCCTCTCCTCATATCTGTGGTTCTGGGTGCTCAGGGTGAGGGTGTGATAACCATTATCCAGTCGATACCAGAGCACAGCACACAGGGTGTGTGGCACAGGGTGACACAGCACAGGGTGCCAGCTGACAGTGCCCACGTCCTGTGTGGCAGCAGCAGCAGCAGCCTTGTGCCTTCATCACCCTGCACAGCACGACGAGACGCTGGATCAGGAGAAATCTTCCTCAGCAAAAGTGAATGCTGCCCAAATGCTTCACCTCTTTTATCTTTGCATCAGCTTTTACAGCAGGACATTATGGAACAGTCCCAGTCTCACTCTCTCAGTGAGAAAAAATAAAGTCACAATAATTCCTTCTGGTCAAAGCTTACTCTGGAAATTGTGCTCCTTGGGGAATAGTTTTTGCATTACAGATATGGTGAAGAGGCTTTTAAACAAGTAAAAATCAGGTTTATCATGTTCAGTGTGCCACTAAAACCTGCATAAAGCATATATGAATCCAAACCACTGCAATAATAGTCAATAAAAAAAGTTCATCAATTCTCTGCTCTAGACACAAAACATTAATGAGCAGAGACTGACCTTGCCTTATGTTCAATACTTCCATGAGCTCTTTATGGATAGACTGTCAGTCCCCCCTGCAGCCACTAGAAACAGATGCCTATCAGAAACACTGATTTTCCTCCCGACTGCACAAACAGGACTTCAGCTGCAAACAGACAGGTCTGACAAATCTCTTTTGCAAAGCAAACAACAGCAAGGGGAACATGGAGGCATACCTGGATAATGACAGTTGGATTTTCTTCCAGGATGGGATCCTTCAGCAAAATCTCCGTGAAAGTTTCTGTGCCCTCACCTCCTAAGCCGCCAGCAAAGGCTGTCATGGCAGGCAGGACAGTGACGGGCAGGTCCAGCCATTTCACAAAGCCCTCAATAAATTCTGTCCTGAAGGAGCTGTAAAAGCAATAGGAGCAATTAAGGCTTCGCAACTGGATATTTCAAGGCTCTACAACTGGGTATTTTTGGAAGCTTTGAGCAGTCCCTGGTTTCAGACTTTGGTCTGTTACTGTTCACACAAAAATCAAAGCATCAGAAGGAGCTAACAGAAGTGAATTGCTAAGCAAACAAGGAAACAATCTGAACAGGGCCAGACCTTGCTTCACTACACACTTCGATGCTGAAGGATTTGTGTTGAATTATAAAAGTCTTACAAGTGTAAGAGAAAAAAGATCTTCCACTCCCCAAACTTTAGAAGACCCCACACAGAGTTTGATACCAGCTCTGTTTGAGCTGCCACCCAAATTCCACCTCCCCTGCCCACCCCTCGCTCCCACATGCAGTACCTTTGCTCATTTTCAGGGAACAGCAAGGCAAGAGATACACCACAAAGTGCTGCATAGGCAAATCTTCCCAGCTCTCCCAGCTGCTGACCCAGGAGCACACATGGCTCCTTCTCCCCTGCCTGCTCAGCCTCCTTATGCTGTTTTGAAATCCAACTTTTCCACTTCTCTTCTGCAGCCATTTTCACTTGCAAGTTCAAAGAGGAAGCAGCTGTAGAAAAAATCCAACAACAAACATTTGGAAACCAGAGAGCAAAGAGACAAATCGGCTTTGTTTTTTTCACTGTCACACTTGCTGTCAGTATTAAATCAAGTTTGTTCAGGCCCAACTTGTATATTTCCCCCCACCTCAACACACTGCTGTGACCAAACAAGACGACACTTTCTGTTCACCAGTTCTCAAAAGTTTCGCACAAAATGAGCTGACAATACTTCATTCAGCAAAAGGAGAAGTCCCCTTCAAGATGGGCTCCATTCAGGCATACAATTCACACATTTAGTGCAAGAAGAACATGAAAATAAAAGCTCTGCACCTGTTGCAGGGACCAGTACAGCTGCCTGGGAAATAATTTGCCTCCCTCATCTCAGCCCAAATTACTCCTCTGTTTGTTTTGCTGACAGCATTAGGAAAGTTGAGTTCAGCTGCAGCCCCTGAGAAGGACTTCAATGTGTCCCATGGACATTGCTGCACTTTGCTTGTAACATTCTTTCCTCTATTCAACCTGCCATGGCTTTTTCCCTAAAAATAAGGTCCCTGCCCTACATGGACCTTGAGCTGGGCCAAAATGTTTATAGTGCAGATGTGCATATTTCCAGCTGAAGGGCTTCCAGTGCTCCCCTAATGGTACCAGCAGCTGAGATGACTGACCTCAGGCAAAGGTGACAACAGCTCATTTCACAATTCAACCTGGGTAACAATCTGCTCCAAAGATCACTTCCATCACCTGAAATTTTCTGATTTCAATTGGTTTCTAAGGGGACATATAATCTATTTCACTATATACTTCGTATTTAAATATTTCCTTTCTTCCACACCCTGACTAAATGGGAATGAGGAGCCCATGATACTACAGCCTACTCTCAGAGGATGCAGACACCGTTTAGGAATAGATTTAGAGTTCTAAAAGTAAGAAATGCAACAAGAGCACCTCTTTTTAAAGAGGTTTTATTATCTGAGTGCCATCTGTCATGGTCCTCCAGGAAAGGTGTCTGTCTTGCATTCCAGCTCAGAAATTTATTGGAGGTGATTTGTATTTCTCAAGGCTTGCACAGTTTAACTGCTGGTGTGTAAATGCAAGAAAAACTCATTACCAATGGGCCAATGGTTATTGTAACTCACACCTCTTTCCCTGGGAGAGCTCAGCCCAACACACGCTCCTGGTGCTGCCTCTGGCTCCAGCACACCATGCTACGGCATCTCCACATGTTCCCATGAAAACATCACATTCTAGCACAGAACCCACAGGAATAAACTAACTGTTATTTCCAAATCAACCAGATAAAGGAAGGGCCAGGTTATACTTCCCTGAGGTAAGCAGGAGCCTGGGATCAATCCTAGCCTGCCAGACCCACTCTGATACCAGCCACACCACACACCAGTATGCACACTCACTGAACCCAGCTGTGAACATACCTCCAGCTTTCCAAGACTTTCTTATCCCAAGATTGTTTTATTACCACAGGAGCTCCAAATGCTCCTCCATGAGACCCTCGAAATCCATCTCTTACTAGGCTCTGATCTTCCTAAGACAACCAAACTTTCAGACCAGTTTTCCCAGGAATGATCCAATGCTAAAATCCCAGTAATTTTACAACTACTTGGCATGTTTGCTCACCTCTAGACACATTATGAGAACAGCATTGAAAATAAAATCCTCTTCCCTAAGATATTTATTGACTTCTTAACTCAGGCTTATCCAAGAAATGAAGCTGCTTAAAAGGATCCATGAGCAGCACAACTGTTTAACCTAATTTCCCAATAACATAAAACATGGAGCAATAATGGAGCAACACCACAGTGGCTGCTGGCATACAACAAATAAATCAGTACTGAGCATCTAAAATACCCAGAGAAAGCTCTGAAGATCCTCAGATTAGTACCCTCAATGTGTTTCTCTCAACATGGGAATCTATTTCCTCATTAATACCTGGGAAAAAATGGGCTTGGATTTTCAGACATGCAGCGTAAAAAAAGGGGTAACATGCGATTTATGAATGAAAATGTGGGCCAAGAAGTTTTTCCACTAGTCCAAGACAAGGCAATTGAGAGGTAGAAACATATCCCAAAAGCTATTTACGGCTCATGGCACTGGAATTCACATCCCTGCCTTGAACAATGGAATTCAGCAATCAACAGCATTGCCATAATCTGAACTGTCACTTGAAAGAGAATTTTGTTATCACTTCCAGCACTCGCTTTTCACACAAAGCCCTTTGTCTTGAGAAAATAATGTGTTTTATACAGCAGCTCATACAATCCTCTTTGGAAAGCAGAAAGATAATTCTTTTGGGGATCTAAAGCTGTACAATACACACGTTTTCTACTGCTGGAAGAAGAAACAGAGATGGTGGCATTGTGTTCGTCCTAAACTATGACAACAGTGACCAAAGCACTGGCATGTTCACCTCCAACACCCTCAAAAGTTAATGAGACATCTCATTAACTTCAGAGAGGTAGTTGTAGATAATTATTCAGACAGGGCTGTCCAAAAAGTCCCATATGAGGTACACAGGGGGACAGCACAGCCCAACTGGGGTTACCCATGGCACACAGTGCTGCGCCTGTGGAAACATCTGGGCAGATGAGGTTTTTTGGGGACTAGTGCAGGGCTCTAGAGCTGACACACTGCGAGCACCATGGCCTCTGCTTTTAATCCACAAACATGAGGTATGAACATGGAATACAGTGAATGCAGTCCTGTCTCAATGCAATGACATGAATGCAATATGGACGGCCATAAAGATCAGGGGCAGAGGTGATGGGGGACTTGGAAAAGCCAAAAGCTTAAGTAGTTGCAGAACCAAGCGTGTTTAATTCGGTTAATCCAGAGGTTTGCACAGCAGCGACGGTGAAGCAATGTCCTCACACCGAAGGGGGCAAAGATGCAGAGAGGGAACAGCAGAGGAAACAGTAGAAAGTGTGAGGGAACCACTTCAGCTGGGAAGGCTGTGAGGGCAGACACATCCACAGCTGCCAGTCCTTGTGTCTGAAACCCCTGCTGAGAGAATGCGGGCACATTTTTAGAAAGAAAGCAGCACTTCGGACCACGGCTGAGGGGAAAGCAGCGCGCAGAGCAGAGTGGCCTGAAGGGAAGGTCCCGCCCGCTCGCCCCCCCAGCCCGCGGCTGTCCCGGTTGTTCCCAGACTCTCTTCACCCGCCCGGCCCGGCCCCGACCTGCCGCAGGCCCGACAACCGAGCACCGGGAACCGCCTCAGCCTTCCGCCCGCTGCCACCGCCCGCCCCTTCCTGCCCCGCCGGCCCGCCCTTCCCGCCAGCACTGCCAGCGGCGGACGGGGTGTGTGCTGTGAGGGAGCTGGGATGAGGGGATGAGGGGATGGAGCGGGATGAGGGGATGGAGGGGATGAGGGGATGGAGGGGGCCGAGGGGGATGAGGGGATGGAGCGGGATGAGGGGATGGAGCGGGATGAGGGGATGGAGGGGGCCGAGGGGATGAGGGGATGGAGCGGGATGAGGGGATGGAGGGGGATGAGGGGATGGAGGGGGCCGAGGGGATGGAGGGGGCCGAGGGGATGGAGGGGGATGAGGGGATGGAGGGGGCCGAGGGGATGGAGGGGGATGAGGGGATGGAGGGGGCCGAGGGGATGGAGGGGGATGAGGGGATGGAGGGGGATGAGGGGATGGAGGGGGATGAGGGGATGGAGGGGGATGAGGGGATGGAGGGGGATGAGGGGATGGAGGGGGATGAGGGGATGGAGGGGGATGAGGGGATGGAGAGGGATGAGGGGATGGAGGGGGCCGAGGGGATGGAGGGGGATGAGGGGATGGAGGGGGCCGAGGGGATGAAGGGGGATGAGGGGATGGAGGGGGCCGAGGGGATGAAGGGGGATGAGGGGATGGAGAGGGATGAGGGGATGGAGGGGGCCGAGGGGATGAGAGGATGGAGGGGGATGAGGGGATGGAGGGGGCCGAGGGGATGGAAGGGGATTAGGAGATGAAGGGGATGAGGGGATGGAGGAGGCCGAGGGGATGGTGAGGGACTGGGGGATGGCAGGGGCTGCGGGGATGCTGCCTGGGCCCATTTCTCATTATGATTCGCTCAGGCTAGACTATGTTACCCAGTTACTATCTGAAATCTGGGGCCACCTAGGTAAGGTAAGGAGAGCAAGGGAACTTGGAGCCGAACCTTCCTTGACCAATACAACTTAAACCTGAGTACAAGGAAATCCTTTACATTTTGGAATAGGACTATAATTCCATTGGCCTTTTCTCCACAAACATTGTGGTTGAACTGCTGAAGAAACGCTTGGAAGGTGCTGATCCATAACTGTGTGGATCCGTAGGAATTCTTTCAGAGGGCCAGTCTCTCCCTGGAAATCACAGAGCATCCATGCTGCCTTCCCACTGCTGTACACTGCCTTGAGGGAAGCCCTTTCCTGTTTGACTTTTTTTTTTGGCTTTGTAGAAATTAGTGTAATAAAACTGAACACACCCTTTTGGAAGGGCAGAGTGAAACATAACAAATAGATTTTACTGCTCATGTTCATTCTCTGGTTTCATTTCTTTCTGCTGATAAAATATTCATTATGTTTTTTGGCTGATGGTGGCAAACTGATCCTGGATGTGAGCTTAACCCTTCTGGAGTTGATGTTGTTTGATATCTTGCTTGGCCTCCTCCCCTCTTAGGCAAAAATCCCCTTTTTAAAAATTATGTTATTTTTAATTGATATTATTTAATAGTTCTAGAGCAGTTTGTCATCTTGAGGACAGTCTGGGCTGAAAGACTCGCCCATGGTTTCTGAAATTATTTTCAGTGCAGCTAAATATCTGATCCAGTCTTTATATTTGGAATAATATGGTATTTGGGTTTAAAACTACCTGCCTTTTCCCAAAGGAAAAGCTTTTTTCTGGTTGGTTACTAGCAAATGTCATATATACTCTGCAATAAGCCTCTTGCTGTCCAAATTGATGAGAAAATCCAAAAGATTTATTTTCCCCAAAGGTTCTTAGGCAGAAAACAGACTTGTGTTTTCCAAAACTTCAGGAGGACAAGAGCTCCTACCCTCTTAGTCTAATCTGTTTTATCTGCTGTGAGACACTGTGTATATTTATATACTGAGCAATTGCAGGACATCAGTTTCCATTCTTATCGAACACAAATATTTGCCTGATCCAAGGTCTGCTGAGATCCATGGCACTTTAAAAAATGCAGCTTAACTAGAGAAATCTATTTTTTTCCCAGTTTAATTTTAGTTGGGTTTCAGGGTATTTTCTTAGCAACTAAACTTTTTCTTTAAATAAAGCAACAAACTGATACATTATTGCTTTGCTTTACTCACTACCTAAGCTGTGCAGACTCCCTAATATGCTTTCTCAGCTGCAATTCCTGTCAGTGAGGAAAATGGGAATTGTTTTGACATTAAATGTCAGTGAGGAATTGAAACACAGAAGTCAATTAGCAATTAATATTATTTAAATTTAATGGAAACAATCCATATAAAAATATCACATGTGGAATGACACACCAATCACTGGATTTCTGTTTATCTCTGTGAGCATCTCTAGGGGCAACGTGGTATTTCATGTAAGAGGGGGCAAGAAGAGAGGTGGTGCAGGGATCCAGATAAAGGAATTCAGGTGAGAGGAACTATTTATGTGGGGAATTGGGAGCAACGCAAGGGTTTTTTGCCCTTTGGAAGCCACAGATCAATATTAGGAGTGTTGGTTTTGCTTCTTCCTCTTACGATTTTGGGTGCAACTTCAGATGGCACCAACTGACATCCCCCTTTCCCAATCCCTGTCCATCTCTGCCAGCAACCCTTGGGCAGGGATAGGGATTAAGGTAGTAATCTGGGTTAAAGCTATTCTCTTCCAAACACCCACTCCCTGATTTAGCAGCCTGATTTCCCCACTTTGTCCTGAGAAAAGGTGTACTTGTGTTCAGAGAGCAGGAAAACACAACCACGGGCTGTTCCAGGACATTACCTCCTGAGTGTTCCAGATAACATCCTGCAGGGCTAAACAGGAGAGGACACGGACAAGAACAAAGTGGCAAAAGCAAACCAATGGAATTTTTAGCCTGGGATAAAAATCCTATTGAAAACACATAAATATCAACATATAAATAGTTGACTTTTGTTTCCAGTAATGAGATTTAACAACACTGTGCCTTGGCATTGAGCCAGCCTAGCAAGCTGCTGAATTTATTCTGTGAATAATTGTTTTTAAGTCCATAATTGACTGGCATGCCCAACCTGCAGCTCTGCAGGCAAGGCCAGTCCATTACCTCTGGGACACACTCGTTAATTGATTGTTTCAAGCAACAGTAACGACGTAGGTCTCCTTGTCACAGGAGGTGGGCGAGTCCCTTTTGCACCTCCAGTGGAATTTAGGAGTGCAGCAAAGTACCATAGACATGACCAACCCCAGAGTAAGCAGGAGACAAATTACCCATTTGACCCTCCCCAAGTACATAAAGGGCAGGATGAGGATGGCGAGGATCACCCCGAGCAGCAGCAGCAGCACAAGTCTCTGCACAGCCAGGCTGGTGTCTGCTGGAACATTCTCCTCTGTATTTAAAATGTCTGGGCTGCTCTGAGTCCAGCTCTTGCTGTCCAGCCCCATGGCAGGGATGTGCACCTCTGGATTTGACTCAAGGTTTTCCAACTGCTCCAGAATGTCTTCTTTATTCTGGAGTGTGCGGATGAGCCCTTCTGACACAAAGGTGGGTTTTCTGCACAGAGGGCAGGTGATGATCCAGGTGTTCTCCACTTTCCTGAGAATAAGCTTGAGGCAGACGGCGCAGAAGGCATGCTGGCAGTCCAGGAGCTTTGGGACTCTGTAGATGTTGTACTTGTTGAAGCAGATCAGGCAATCCCAGTCCACGGATGTGGTTGAACACTGGTGGTTCGTTTTCAGTGTGCACGTTTTGGGACAGTCTGTGCTCGTTGGCACAACAAGAGGCTTTGAGTGTGGACAGTCTCCTTCCAAAATTGCTGGTTTGAAGGCAGCATGACTGTCTTGCTCTGTGCCTAAAGGTCTCTCCATTTCTTTAATACACTCTTCCGTGAATCCCACTCTCATCCCTTGATTTGTGTTCTGTGTCAGGAGTCCTGCCCAGCTCATTTCTGCAGCACCTCCTGCCGCAGGCACGGGACCGTCCTCCTCAGCCTGCAGCACTCGCAGAGCCGGCCATCCCTCTTCCTTGTTTGGCTTGTCAGTGGATTTCTCCATGGAGATACACTTTCCTGAAGCCTGTCTTCCCCTGGCTGAAGGGTTTCCCTAGTCTCTGGCTCCTTTTATGTGTTGCTGTATCCCTGCTGTATGCAGGATTGATTAGTGACAGCCTTAAGTGAGTCGTGCTCTTACAATGCGATGTTTTTATGAGATGGGGACCTGAGTTAATGATTAACTTGCCAGCCAAGACAGTTTACAACGACTGATAACATCACTGGGCAATTCCTGTCCGGAAGCAGACTCCATGGCATTAGCTGTGACAGCCAGGCACTACTGTTGTTATTAAATTAGAAATTAGAACTTTCTTTGTTGAAAGCATTTTCATTGGTCTTTAAAGAGTGCTTTGCTAGACAGTTACAGATTCAGGGAATTATCTACTAGTGAAATTGGTGAATGCAGCACTGCTGAATGCAGTGCTTTGACTAGAGCATAAGTATCACCAATTTTGAGTGCTCTGGATAGGAAATTTGCTCTTGGTTTAGCAATACTGACTACCCTACAGCACCAAGAGAAGAATGAGATTATTAATGTGAGTCATGAATGTCCAGTAATTATCAAGACTTTATAATGTCTTTTATCCTAGTTGATTTCAGTCATCAAAGGGCTTCAGGTGCAAACCAAAGCAGGACCGAGGCCCACAGATGATCTCAGAGAGTCCATGAGAAAGCTCTGGAAATTAAAAGCAAGGTTAGTGTCTTGGGGGGACCATCTTCTTTCTTGTGGCGTTCACAGGACACCCTCATGCACTCAGGAGTGCCCTTTCTGAGTGGTTTTGTGAATATTCATCTTGTCTGATGAATTTTTTTCTTGTGTGAAAAAAAATGCCTGATCAAAATCCCTCTAATTTCTTTCTGCCTTTTTATTTCAGGGGTAATCAAGTGTCTTCTTATTTGAGGGGTATCCAAGTGCTTTCTCGGCAAGAATCCTGTGGAGGAATAGAGCAAAGGAATGAAAGAAGGAAAGGAAGGATCTCTAATCCCAAAGAGATGGACTAGGTCAGTGTTACCAGCAGAAGACATGGAGTACCACTTTAGTAGCCTCAAGTGCACTTGAATGCTCAAACTGTCTGTGCTGCCATGTCCCAGCCTCTCTATCCCCCAGAGGAGCAACAGAAAGAAATGAAACAACTGCAGTTGAGGAGGGCAAGGAGTTCAGGAAGGCTCTAATCTCCTGAACTTGCTGGTGGGGGGATGAGGTGAGAAGAACTTGTTCTTATTTGCTGAGAAATAGAAGCTTTGTCGTAAGCAAACTTCGTCAAAGTGCCTGAGCACTCCTGCTTGTGTTTCTGCTGACATGGCTTGATGGACTTCTGGGTGACCCCAGATTTAGGAGCCTGGAGATCTTTCAGCTGCAGAAGGGTGACTCAAAGTGCAGTAACATCTGGAAGTAGGCTGGTGAACTGCAAGGCTCATGTTTAAAAATAGGATCATTTTCTATTGCATTTCACATTCCGTGCTGTTAAAAAGATCTGGGAAAGTGGAAGACAGACCTGCCACTATTACAGTGCTTTAGAAGCTTCAGATTTACTCTGTCAGTTCCCACGTCCAAAGTGGAAAATATCTTAAAATTTCCTGGTTCCTAATTATTAAAATAATATGAAACCATCTTGCAGAGGTTGGAAGCTTGGACAGCCAGAGAGACACCTATGATCCTAACTTAAAAAGTTTAAAACTAGGTGGGATGAATCCATGCTCCGTGTCTGTTTACTCTGTGCCCCATTAATGGGTGGAGGTGACTTGTCTGCCTTTTGTCTGATGTTTCTTGTTGTCCCCCACTGTCCAAGTTTTCAGCTAAGCCCTGATTCTGGCTCTGCTTTGGCCCTGTGTCACGAGTGATGCTCCCTGCTTGGCATGTGCCTTGTGCTTATCTGAATTGCCCGCAACCCTTTAATGCTCCTCAGCTTATTACTGCCTCATTAATCATTTGCAGGCAGTTTATGCTCTCATCCTGTTTTCCCGCTTTTAGTGTGTTTGCTAAAGAAAACGTGTTCCTATGAAATGCTTTGGACAGAGTTGTTTATGGCAGGAAATAGATATAAAAGAGCAGTTGTGTCATTGCCGAGTAAAACCCTCACAGCTGAACATCCCGGAAGGAACTGGTGATAACTGCTATGAGTGTCTCCCTGAGCTGAGCTGTGGGTCAGGTTGTTGTGACTCTGGAGAAAAGGGACTTCAAATAATACACAACTTAAAACTCATTGTGATGTGAAGCCTCTTCTTGTATCTCCAGGACTGTTTTCTTAGTGTTTATCATAAAGCCCTTTGGATGTGCCTTCTGAGCTTGGAATTAGACAGAAATTCACAGAATCACAGAATCCCAGGATAGTTTGGATTTGAAGGGACCTTAAAGCTCATCCCATTCCACCCCCTGCCACGGGCAGGGACACCTTTCACTAGCCCAGGTTGCTCCAAACCCTGCCCAACCTGGCCTTGAACACCTCCAGGAGTGGGGCAGACACAGCTTCTCTGGGAATTCCATCCCACCCCCTCACCACCCGCACCTAAATCTACTCTCTGTCAGTCTAAAGCCATTCCCCTTGTCCTGTCACTCCAGGCCCTTGTAAACAGTCTCTCTCCATCTTTCTTGGCTCCTTCAGGTCCTGGAAGGCCACAGTTAGGTCACCCCAGAGCCTTCTCTTCTCCAGGCTGAACAATCCCATTTCTCCCAGTTTTTTCTCTTGAGAGAAGTACTCCATCCCTCTGAGCACCTTGGTGGGCTCCTCTGGACTTGGGCAATACCAGGCCCCTTCTGCTGCGATACTGGCAGAGGAAGCAGGGCCATGAAGACCAGAGTCAGGAGCAGAGCCTTGAGGGGTGACTTCTTAAACCACCTGCTGTGAGACAAGTGGAAGAGCTGTAGTGCCAAGGATGGCAGGGAGAGCCCTAGGAGCCCTGCTCTGGACAAGTCATGTTCTTGCTGTGCCCCCTCTCCAGCCCTCTCCGAGGAGTTTCCCTCAGCGCCTGAGGAAACAAGACGTGACCGTTCAGTTTGTGACCCTTATCACATTTAATTAATGGCTGCAGTCTCAGCTCTCCCGCCCCGCCGCTGCTCTCAGCCGTGTTCTCCTGGTGCCACCTCGTGGGTAATCCATCCCCTCACCCCCTGAATCTCCCCTCAGTTCCCGTCGGAGAGGTGATGTGGGATTGAACAGACACAGCCCGCAGCGGCTCGTCCTGGCTAATAATCGTGTGGTCAGGCGGGACGTGTCGGTGAGGGGCGGGAGCTGTGCTAGGCAGCAGGGAGAGGCATTAGCGCAATTAGCAGTAGAAGCTCATTAGCTGGAATCTGGATGCTCTGGGCACAGTGTTAGTGATCTGCGGTGCTGCTTCTCGCAGCCCGCCCCAGCCTTTCACCGCGGACGCGCCGCTCCCGAGGCTCGACTGCAACCTCCTTCCCTTCGCGATTCCCACCCCGTGATCTCAGCCTCAGTTTCCCTCCGGGACCCCCTGCCCTGCCCTGCCCCCTGCCCTGCCCTTGCTCCTCCTGGAGGGAGCCCCGCCATGGCCGGGCACGTGACCCGCTCCCGGTGCCGCGGTCACGTGGCTCTCCCGATGCCGCGGTCACGTGACTCCCGGTTCCGTCCTCCCCCCCCCGCCGGGCATGTCCCGCACACGGGCGGGCAAGGCCCGGCCTGCTGGGGCCAGGAAGGGCCGGCGGCCCCGCAACCCCTCCGCGGGACCGGCCCCGGGCCCTTCATCGGGCGGCGGCGGCGGCCTTGCCGAGCAGCTCCGAGCCCTCGGCCTTAAGCTGCGGGAGGTGCCGGGCGATGGGTGAGCGCCGCGGCGGGTCCGCCCGGCACCCCCGGGGCCGGCGGTTTCCCGCGGCTCCAGCCACGGGGGCAGAGGGCTTCCTCCTCCCCGGTGGTGGGGAGGTTGTGTTCCCCCGTGGGCTGAGAGACAGATTTTGGGGGGGGGGGGGGGTTGTCAGTACTCTGCAGGGTTGAGAACTCCCTCCCGGAACTGTACAAGGATCAGGGCGCTCAGCTCTGCTGTGCTCCGTGTTTCTGTAGGGCTTGAGGGCCCTGCCAGTCCCAGCCCTGTTCCCCAGGAGAGCCAAGGGCTGTGCAGAGCACAGGATGGTCCAGAAGTCATTGGGTGAAAGAGGCATCGGATGTTTCTGCTGAGAAATGGCTCAGCAAGTCGTTGGTTTGTCCTTTGTTGCATTATGTCACTTGTCCCAGTGTCACTTTAAGACAGTTTGGCCCACCAGCCCCCCAGCACTTTACCAGCACTGACTGACTGTTCTGGAGCTGATGATATGATCACTCATCTCATGTTCCTGCCACCCACTGCAGTCTCAGCAGCCATTCAGGCAGAGAGAATAGGTGTTGTTTCATAGTCATATTCTTGATAAACAAACTGGGCATGGCTCTTTCCCTTTCAAACCAGATTCTTCCTGCACTGGGTGTTTGTTTAATGCTGTACCTGTTGGCTGTGCCTCAGATACCCCAACTTGTGGTTTCTCTTTTGACAGCAACTGCTTGTTTCGGGCCCTGGGTGACCAGCTCGAGGGGCACTCCAGGAACCACCTGAGGCATCGGCAGGAAACGGTGGAGTACATGGTGAAGCAGAGGGAGGACTTTGAGCCATTTGTGGAGGATGATGTGCCCTTTGAGAAACATGGTATGGGCTCCACAGGGCACTCATGGGAGGGCTTATTGGGTAGTGGGATTCCATTTCCTTGGAGCACCTTTTCACTCCCCAGTTCCACATCCCAGAACCATGTCAGGGCTCCTCTCTGGTTTTTACAAACTCTGCATTTCTGTCTCTGTCGATGCTGTAGGAAGATGAGCTGTTAAACTGGCAATAAATTTGTCTTGGAAATTGCTTAAATTTAGGAGAAACTTAGAGAAGGAATGAGAGGCAAAAAAAGGAAGAAGTAAAAAAAATTTGGTGTTTGCAAAAGGAATTTCAGAAAAAATGTGTAGTTCTCCTAGAATGCTTGTGGGTATTTGACTGTTTAGGTAAGGGACTGATTTCTTTGGGTTTCATTCTCCTTGGCCCCTCATGTTTCATACTGGGAATCCAGGGGAAGATCCAAAGCGGAGGTGAATGCAGCCTTTGTCCCACCAGCTCTGAGGATGTGCCAGGTACCACACAGATGATACATGGATTCTGGTCTCTTAGTATGTGGCACTCTTCCTTCTGAGCTAACAGAGACAGTGGCCTTGCTTAGTTTAAGGGTCTGCTGCTTTTTTTTTAGAGATTTCTGTGGTCATTTAAATGCATTAACTTCTGTTGCTGCCAAAATCTTGCCTGAGCAGTCACTGTTTCACAGGTAGGATTTCCCTTCCAGAGTTTCCTGTGCTTGTGTTGAAATTTCACTACTTGTTATCCCTCCAGTGCTTTTGGAAGTGTCAGAAAGTAGGTTTCTAACTCTTCTGAATGTTTTTCTCCTTTAGTTACCAATTTGGCCAAGCCTGGGACCTTTGCTGGCAATGATGCTATCGTGGCCTTTGCAAGGAACAATCAAATCAACGTGGTTATTCATCAGCTCTATGCTCCACTGTGGCAGGTGAGAAAAAAACATTTCTACAGTTTGGCCTCATTTTTAGCTGATGAATATAAACAGTGTAAAAACTTCCTGATCTGTCAAAAATGAGCAGTAGCTGTAGTTAGGTGGGCATGATTTAGAGCTGCAGTTTTTACTCACAGTCCAGTGTATTCATAGAATCACAGAACCACAGAATGCTTTGGGTTTGAAGGGACCTCAAAGCTTCTCCAGTGCCACCCCCTGCCACTGGCAGGGACACCTCCCGTTATCCCAGGTTGCTCCAAGCCCCGTCCAACCTGGCCTTGGACACTCCCAGGGATGGGGCAGCCACAGCTTCTCTGGGCACCCTGTGCCAGGGCCTCACCACCCTCACAGGGAGGAATTCTTGGCCAATATCCCAACTAACCCTGCCCTCTCGCAGTTTGAAGCCATTTCCCCTTGTCCTGACATTCCAGGTTTTGTCCAAAGTCTCTCCATCTGACTTGTTGGCTCCTTCAGGCACAGGGAGGCCACAGTTCGGTCACCCTGGAGCCTTCTCTTCTCCAGGCTGAACAATCCCAACTCTATCAGCCTTTCCTCATGGAAGAGCTGCTCCATCCTTCTGATTATCTTGGTGGCCTCCTCTGGGCTTGCTCCAGAGTGGAGAGAGGCTTCTCTAGTGAGAGCTAAATTTTCTAATTTTCAGAATAATCTTTTAAGAGCTTTGGGATTTGTTAGATACTTATTCAAGCACTGACAGATGAAAATAAAGTTTACTGAGTTCCAACATGTTGAATAACCTAATAGGATAAAAAGCAGGGGTTAATAGAACCAAGTGTTGAGTTGGAATCTAAAGGTGAATAAGTGTGAAAGAGATGAATGGAGAATTATGTGTTGGAAATCTGAAGTTATTAGTGCAGCATGAAGCACAGACAGGGCTGAAAGGTGACCTGGTGCATGGTGTGGGGGTGGAGATAAGGCCACTCACAGACGTCAAAGGGTTGAGAAATTCCATAGCCCTAAAGCAAAGCAGTTCTGGTCCTTTGCTGGCTGACTCTGCTCCGGGAGGGCTGTCAGGTCTGTGAACTCAGGCTGACAGGTCAAGCCAAGGAGGTTTGCAAGTGCAGTGGGATTTTCTGCATTCCTGGCAGGAGCTGGAATGCTGGGTAGCTCTTAGCTAACACCTTGATGATCAGGGTAGGAATTGTTCTTGCAGTCAGTACAGATAATATCAGAGCAGGAGTTTTCTGTGGAAACTGCTGTACTTGGTGCTGACAAAGCAAAGGGACATTTGATTGTTAACAGTGTTCCTGAGTAGAGTTAGTACATTTTCGTGGATTGGCTTTCTTTTAAAACCAAAACACAGCCACTTGGAATCCTGTTAAAAAAGCATCTTGTCCCAGATGCAGATCAAAACTTATTCTGGATGACTGTTTCCACTGTCACCATCACTTGAATGGACTGTCTCCTCATATTTGATGGGAAAGTGATATTGTGCATTCCCCAGGAGCATTGCTGAAGTTGGATCTGGGAAGATGGTCGTAAAACTGATAGATGCTGTGGAAAGTTTAGGAAATAGTTCTGAGCTTTCCACAGAAACATTTTCATCCCACGTTCTGTTTGTTATGATGTAACTGACCAGTATTAAGTATCTGGCTTTCAAACCTTCTCCTGGAGGCAGAAGCTCTGTTGTTACTGGAGGCACAGCTGAATTTTTTGATCAGCACTTCCTATTTAAAAAGCTTCGGTAGCAATGTACTCTCTTCCTGGCCAAGAAAATTAATACTCGGACAAATCTGATGCTGAGGTTGATTCCAAATCCTCATTTGCAGTTTGTTTCTTTTGTGTAGATCCGGGGCACAGACAAGAGCAATGCGAGGGAGCTGCACATTGCCTATCGTCACGGGGATCACTACGACAGCGTGAGGAGGATCGGCGATGACTCGGAAGCTCCGGCGTATCTTCAGATGGAGGTTGGTTGTGACAGAATTACCTGAGCCAGCTGTAGGTGATAAATAAAGCTGATGAATGTTGGCAGTTGATTTCCTTTCTCCTCTGCCTTGGGATTGAGGGAAGAGTGTGGTCCCTGTGTCCTGCTGGGTTAGCAAAGCTCTGAGGTCGTTGTGGCTCCTGCTGCCAGCTCTCCTGAGAAAGGCTGTGAAGGATTCCAACTTCTGGGCTGGAAATCAATCCCAAACCTGATGCTGTGGTGTGGGTTGTCTGGAAGCAACCACATCTAAATTACATAGTTATGCACCTCAAGTGGGAAAACAAAAAGAAGGGAGGAAAGAGCTGGAAATGTAACAGCTAGATGCAGTTGTCCTCTTCATATGTCACTTCTTGATCTTAAAGAGTAATTGTGCTATGCTTGAGGGTCTCTGCACACAGCTGTATGATGGTATTGTATTAAAATTAATCCATTTATAGGTTTGTTTATTGGCATTCATGGTGTTGTAGTGCATGAGAGTAGTGCAGGAGACAGGGGAAGCTGCCAGTGATGATGGAAGTTATGGTATTTCCAAAATGCTTTGACACGCAATGTTTATGAGATAAGTGCTCAATAATAATTACAATTATTAGATTTTTTTTTTTTTGATTACATGCTGTGTTATCTGCTGGGCTTTGCTTTTCTTCAGATGCTTTGCAAAAACAATGCAAATAACACAGAGGAAGTGAAGCCACAGAAGGGCGACTCTGAGGATGAGACTGAAGTGGAAGATGCTGTACAAAAAGTGTGCAATGCAACAGGGTGTTCAGTAAGTACTGAGGAGCCTTTTTGTGCTTAGTGTTCAAATGTCCTTGATACATGAAAGTAGTCCTGGGAAAAATTCTAAGAAATATTCACCTTGGACAATCTCCGTACCACAGCCCTAAACCAGGATGGATTTCATCCTAGAGTCAACCCTTAGATGCAGATGAAATACCTACTCTGTGTAGATACCTAATAATTCTGGAAAGCTTGTCTTGCAATCTGTCAGAAAATTCACTTGAAAACAAATCTTGTGAGATTTGAAATCGTTTGAGGATGTTGAATATCCCACATAACTGGATAATCTGTGACTCTTGGCTGTTGTTACTGTGCAAATGCTTAGAACAGAAGAGGCCAAGAGTGAAACATGCTGAAAGACCGTATTAGTTTCTCTTGGTATCTTCAGGAATTTAAGGTTTTCCCCCTCACCTTTTTCAGAAATGAAGCACTAATTGAACAATCATAAAAGCAGCAGCCCCCTCTCTGTGGTGCAGGTGGTTGATACGTGAATGTGTGTCAGAGATTTGAACTCCTTCAGTGTTCTCCTTCTCTTGTGGACAGGACATGGATTTAGTAAGCCACATCCTGGAAGTAGAGGATTACAACATAGAATCTGCAATATTTGCCATCTTACAAGTGAAGGAAGGAGAAGGAACAGGTGAGTGCACAGAGTTTGTCACCCGGGGCTTCAGGTGAACGTGATGCCCATGTTCCCTGGGGACAGCAGCAGGACAGCTGGGGTTTGCTGTTGTGTGCTCCCACTTCAGCCTTCTGTGCTCAGGAAGGTGGTTAGTGAGGGAAGCCTCAATCCAGCTTCCAAATAAACCCACTGCTCCAGAAATTTGGGAAGAAGGAGTTGGCTGACAATGCAGCAGCTCCTGGGTAGAGTGTCTGAGGAAAACCTGTTGTTGATAGGTACCGAGGAGCAGCAGGAACCCCAGAGCAGGGATCAGAAGTCCTGCAGCAAAACACTGTGGGAGGAGAATGGAAGCGGTTCAAGAATCTTTGGAAATCAGAGCTTGCATCGAAGTGAAACAGGAAACAACAAAGGACAGGCTGGATCCAGTGAAGAGAACCAAGCCAGCAGGAACCCAAAGGTGTGTGAGGGGGATTTGATGTGAGTACCCTTTAACAATTAGGGGATGGCTTACTCAGCGACTCTCTTCTTCCAATCAAAAAGAGTTTCTGCTCACTGCATTTTATCATTGCTGCAGCTGTGACTTCTCTGATAACAAACATTTCCTAATGACTTGTGGCACTCTTCCCAAAACAGCCCGAAATAAAGTCTTGATAAATAGTTAGGAATGTTCTCTGGCTGCTGCCTTGATATCTGGTCGTCTCCTTTCCAGCGTGTTATTTTTCCCCAGCTGAGCAGAAGATGTGTGATTTGAACTTTGTGTTTTCACCCTTCCCTTTCAGGCAGCTAAAAAACAGAAGAAGGAGCAGCAGAGGCTGGAGAAGAAGAAGCGGCAGGAGGAGAGGCACCGGCAGAAGGTCTTGGCCACGAAGAACAACTGTGCAGATGACAGGACAGAGACAGACCCCACCAACCACATCACCTTGGTGAAGACCATGGCAGCCCTAAACATCTGACTCAGTGTGTGCTGAGTACTCTGAGGAGAAAACCAAATAAAACTGATGAAGACAAAACTCCCCCTGAGCAAATTTTGAGGCATCACCATTTGTTACCTTAAAATCGGTTTCTGCAGAGGTTTCCAAGGACAAGAGAAATTCCTGTTCCTTTGGTTGTGGGGAAGACAGTTTCTCAGTGATTCTGCATCAACCTGTGTGTGAGAAGAGTTGTTTGAACTTATAAAGTAGAGACTTGAGTTTATAATTTTGGAATTAGATGAAGGTGAGAACCTTTTTTTCACATAGCAGTGTCACATTTGCTTTGACATCTCTTGATGTCCCTGGATTTTTTTTTTTACTTGCTTATGTTTGGAGAAGCTTTATTTTACTTTTCTGTCAGGGAAAGCTTAACAAATCTCAACTCAGGAACAACTTTGGTAGGGGGGTTTCTATTAAATTTAAATGAAGTGAATAAAGTCTCAGAATCCTTTCCAAAGCAAAGTGTGTCAGCCAGGATTGTCTCAAACATGACATTCCTCTTTTCTTTGCCAGGAAGGAATGCAGTGACAAGTTTTAATCTCACTAGAACTATTGGCCTTGTACTGGGCTGGTTCAGAAGTGAATAATACATGAAGGGAGAATGGGATTGCTGCATCCATGCTTGCTGAAGTTTGGGACCAGCTCCTTTGCTACCTGAGACCTGTAGAGAAAAAGAAACCTACCCAAAATAATAATACCAGTGGACTCATGAGACTGCAGAGCCAACTCATCTGGTGATGGTTGATGAGGCTGTAAAATGTAACAGGAGCAGGCAGGAGATTTCTGGTGAGTGTTGTTACTTGGACATCTGGAATCTCATCCCCTTTGTCATATTTTGGAGCTTTTGGGCTGCTCCAGAGCTTTAGTCCAAGCCAGGATAGGTGTTAGTCCCCAAATTACATTATTGTAGCTAAAGGAACAAGGGTCCTGGGAACAAGCTTCCAAGCAGCAGTATTCCCTGGGAAACCTGCCTATTTCATAAATCAAGCTTATTCCAGGGTAGGATTTTTCCATCTTAAATTCCATTTTGGTGAGGTCACCAAGGAGGATGTACAGCTTGACTCCAGTGGTGGTTTTCTCTGTAGGACTGAGGATTTGGATGAGGTGAAAGGACTCTGGGATTCAGCTCTGGATTTATGGCTCCCAGTGTTTCAGCTTTACTCGGGGTTTTGGATTTGTGACAAGCACTAAACTTGAAGAAAGCACATGTGCACTTACACAACAGCAGGAGACACCTTGTCAGCCAGGGCAGAGGTGAAAGGGATTTTTCATTAAAAAATCTATGTGTGCTTTGAAGTTTATAAATCAGCATGAAAATAAAAATGCCTTTTTTTACTGAACTGCCAAGATCTGAGCTGGTACTTTGTGTGCTCTGCTGCTGTTAGTTGAAGAAGAAAAAGAAGGCTCTCCTGTAAGAATTCCTAGTTTAGGAATTCCTTTTCTCCAAGACAATAATTTTTACTGTAGTGGAAAGAGAGGCAACTCACAGCTTAGTGGGGAGGATGTGCAAATCACTTCAGTGTGTGATCAGTTGTGACAGTGGGTGTAGCAAGGCAGTTCAGGTATGTGTATCACCTGAGTCCTGCCTGGCTGTATTTTAGTTTGAAATGCAGGTGGATTCTGCAGGTTTGAAAAAAATAAGAAAGAATTTGCAGTTGTACACTTGGAATAAGAGGTTTTGTCTTAATGAATTGCTTTTTTGTCCTAAGCTAGAGCTGATAAAAGGATCATTGTTTCTTGGAGCCTGAGAGCTGTGAAGGGAGTTGTCCTGGAGCTTCTGTAGGTGTGGAGGGAACTCAAACCTCACCCCATCGTGTCCAGGACAAAAGGGCAGTTCTGCAACAGCAGCACAAAAGGCAGAGAGAGAGGCTGGTCAGCAACTCATGGCCACCAATACCTGGAACCAAATCTGGGGCTGAAAATACTTTAATTTTCAAGTGTAATATGATTAAAATAAACTCTCGATGTGCTGGGCTCTTAAATCATGATATAGCAGTCAAATTCCCTCTGTTTCTGCCAGGATAGCTTTGTGCCTGCCCAACCATTGTTTGTCAAAACACGTTAAAACTTATTTTTTCTCTTTTAAATTTTCCTGTTGAAGTTTTCACCTTTCCAATCTGTTATTTTTTTTTCTGGGGAATCTTTAGTCCACATTCCTCATGGAACTCACCTTTATATAGAGAATTTGTTTGTAAACAGGTCGTAGCTTTTCCTTGGAGGAGGAAGGGGAGGCGAGAAATGAGAGCAGAGGCACATCATGAATCATAGCTCATGTTTACTCGTTGGTGGAGCTTCATAATCCACGGTCCAAGGATGGACAGTAAGCACTGGATATTCCCTTGGGATCTGAGGAGGATGACTCTTTGTTATGAGCTGCTGGCTGACATCTCTGAGGGTGTTTTGGCTGCTGCTGGATCAGCAGCGGGGTCACCATCAGTCTCTCAAGGGCGAGTAAACAGCAGGATGATGTAGCACAGCCGCTTTCTCTGCATCCTATCTACCTACATCATCTTCTCTGGACTTATTTTTCCCCAAACCTGCCCTTGCAGGCAGGAGTTCAGTTGCACTGGAAGTTTTAAGCATTTAGCCAGGTTTTGGATGACCTCTGTAAGTGTTTCTACATATGGAAGGGTTTTCTGCCTGTGCTGCTCTGTGTCTCCCATCCTTTTTTCCTTCTTGGGAGCTTCCTTTTGGTTATCTCACAGCTTTGCCATGACATTTGTGGTATCCACATCTGCAGAGCTTCAGGAAAGGCAGGACAGGAAGGAAATTGTGTGTGAAAAACATTCCATACTCCAGTGTTAGATATAAGAGAGATGATTTGTGCTGGTATTGAGCTGTGGGGTCTTTCCTTGGTGCTGCCTGGTTGCAGGAACCAGATTTAGAGGGCAGCATTGGCTCTGTCCCAGCTCTTCTCTCAAAATCCTTTAGTGGCTATAGAAAATGAGTAGAAATGAGTGGTTTGGATTTATTAAGATACCACATTTACTGTGGGAACGTGAGGGTGGGGTGGAGGTATTGCTTGTGATGACACACTGGAGTCAGGCAGGAGCCCTCTGGTGCTGAGGTGAAACTCAAAGAAATTACCCTTAAAACTCCTTTATTTTAAGCAGAACACATCTCCAGAGGCAGCCTTAAAGATAGAGGTGCCTCCATCAAGGCTTGGGGCTGTGGGACAGCTGGCCCTGGCTTGTTAGAGGTAATTAGGGCATATTTGGGATCATGTGCAGTTCTGGTGAGGGATGAGGTAGCTGCAGGGAGTGGCAGCCTGAGGAGACCTGTCTGGACTTGCTGGAGATGGGGTGCAAGATCACACTAAACCCCTAAGACCCCACTATTGGACTGCCCCATGCCTGCAGTGATGTTAATTGCTTAAATGCTCGTTAGGAACTGGCTGGGGCTGGATTGAGGCCAAGCTCTCAGAGGGAAGCTGGGGTTGAAGCCTAGTTTGGGGTGCAGCAGCCACTCTCTCTTTCTGTGGTCATTTTTTTTTTTTCTCTAGCTCTTAAGACTTACTGTATGGCTGCTAAAATGTCACTTCTGCTCAATCTTTTAAGAAAAAGATGCTAAACTTTGTGCAGGCATAAATATTGACTTCAGAAAAACAACTCTGAGGCTCCATGCTGCTTCCTACCCTTCCACCACTGATTCCCCAAACACAACCCTGGAGATGCTTTACAAATTTCCTTTGAAGATGTATCTTTATTTGCAGGGTTTCCCTCATTTTTATGAGTTATTTAATCCTGGGGAGCAGGTTTTCCCTGTGCACTGGCTCCGGGGAAAGGTGCTGGACACCTTTTTGGTGCTGCAGAGCTCTGCCGTGTCCCACCTGACTGCAGGGAATGCAAAATCCCTACCATTTCCATGGATTCTGGCAGGTTTTGACTCTGGGATGTTTAGCAGGAGGGTGCTCGGCCCTTGCACTTAAAGTTGGGGTAATTCTTGTAAGCATTGTGGTAGGTCCCAGCTGCCCTCTGGAAACACTCAGCTGCCTTCTTGTCGCATGCACAGGTCGCTGTTTGGCAGTGGTTCCCGGTTCCTGGAAGAAAATTTGGGGGACCATGCAGACAGGTAAAGGGTGGGAGAGTCACAGGGTGTTTTTTGGACCATCCCCACCGCATATGCAGACCCCTGGGTTGAACTTGGGGTGTCTCAGGTACTCTCACCTCTGGTGTGTGGAGCTATCTGGCCCTGCAGTGACCCTTTAATTCACTTTATCCCTGGGGGATGTGTGGATACTTGCTTGGATCATAGGGATAGGCATTGTTTTGGTCTGTGAAATAATGTGTTTGCTCTGGGGAAATCGGGGTGGCTGGTCCCTGTCTAGGATGGGAGAGTCACCTCAGACCCTCAGTATTTGGCCTCTAGGGAAGGACAAGGCCCCTCCTTAGGGAGGTCTCCAGGCTCTAAACTTTACCATAATCCAGCAAATATTTATTTGCTCTATTCCTGGCACTTTCCCTGTATTTGCACCCCCTTTGCTGCGAGTGTTGCCAGGCCAGGATGGTCTAAAGGATACCTTGGAATACAAGCATGGATGGTATGTGCCTTCTCACTTGGAGTTTTGCCCGTGCACCAGCTCTTACCGCAGGTTATTTGGCTTCCCCGGAGGAAGTGTTTGTAGGTGACTGCTTTGGGACTGCAGTGGGAGGAAGCCAAATCCTTATAGCAGCAGTTGTGGGCGTGGCAGCACCTGAGAGCACGGGAGGGGTCAAGACAGGATGGGGGACAGGTGGGACATTGATTGAACATCAACAACGTGCATCCTTCCCATTGGCTACTGCTGCTAAAATGCTTTTAGGGAGGTTTTAAGGACAAGCAACAATTTTCTCATTGCTCTCTGCTCCCAGAAGCAGGGCAAAATTTCCCTTGTGGTACCCAGGGAGGTGGGGAGGGCTGGGGCACCTGCTCTGCCTTCACCAGATCACAACTTACCTGTCAGTGGCATCCAGGGGCTCTTTGGATCCCCTCCAGCTGCAGTAACAGCCATAACCATTGTAGGACAGTGGAGATTTCCCGGTCTTGTGCTTAATCATCGCTCCAAACTGGAGCACGTTGCAACAGGTGAGGGCCAGTCCTACGACTGGAGAAGTTGTTTAGGAGCACTGGGAAAAGCAACCTCCCATCCTACCCTCACACAGCAAAAATGAGCATTTTCACCCTTCCCATCTCCATGGATAGAAGCTGTGAGCACCACCAGGCTTTCCTGGAGGGTGGGAGCTGTCAGGGGATTACTCACAGAAGAGGAGCAGTGAGAAGAGCTTCATGTCTGGTAGTGGCAGCCCCAGGGTGTGGTGAACCTGAGGTGCTGCCAGTCACACCTTATATAGTCCCTTATACGTACACTTGGCAAGGCCCCTCCTTTGGAGGGCAAATATTGACAATCTTTACCATATCGCTCTTGCTACGTGTGCAAGTCCCTTGGCACTGCTGGAGGCTCCGGGTGCCTTATGCTGGTGGAGCCCTTGGCAGGGGAGGATTTGGAGGACTGGGATGAGTATGGTAGGCTGGGGTCAGCTCTGTGCATGGCTCTGGATATCTCAGCATCTCAGTGCCTCCCTGAGCAAAATGGGAGAACCTGAGGGAGAACAGAAACCACTCAGTGGAAGATGTCCCTGCCCATGGCAGGAGGTGGAATGAAATGAGCTTTTCCAATTCAAACCATTCTGTGATCCCATGATTCGCTTTCCTCCTGGATGACTATATTAGTTTTTTGATGTCTTGGATAGAAAACACCACTCTATGTCTTAGTGTTTCCATCCTGACTTAACTGGGCAGGGAAAAAAGGCAGCCAGTGCAAAGCACCCTCCACTTCTGACTTACCAGAGTGGGTGAGATGCAACACTGGGAGCAAAGGAAGATCCTGTGGTCCTCCAGAATGGCTGTGGCTGGAAACAGGGCTGAACAGAGGCCACATATGGTGGGGTTTTTTGGTAGTGGGGACTTCTGACATCCCAAATGCCCCTTGCACATGGGGATGCTCTGTCCCTCCCTGTGTGTGCTGGGCACTGTGTGCTGCTCTCAAAAAGATGAGCCCATGGCATGTCTGGCTCACCTTTATTTAGAAGCAAAAGAAGGCAAGTGGCAGCATAAGGGAAAAAAATGCAAGTGGTGTATTAATGGAAGGGGAAAAAGAGAGGCTGATTGTTGTTTGTTCTGGGAGAATCTCTAATTAAATAGATGATGCTGAACAATCATTTAGCAGATTTCTTCTGGCAGATATTGCAGGTGCCCAGTGCTCTGTGCTGCTTTTTGGAGAACCCCAGCATGGACAGGCACTGAGGCAGGAGAGGAAATCCCCCATGGCTGGTAGGGAAACTGAGGCAGGGAACAGGGATGCGACTTGTGCGGGAATCAGAGATGTGGTGAGAAAAGGGAACTCAACTCAGCAAAATCTTTTCCCCCTTCTGGTATGGGATATTTGTCTCATCAACTCTCTAGGTTAATTTAAGCAGACCCCTTGGACAGCATTGAGTTAATGACCTGAACCAGAGCTTGCCATAATTCAGGATTTTCCAAGTCCACAACCAGTTTTATCACTGAGAAATAAGGTATATTCTTATCAAACTGGCTGAGCTCCACATGAACACCTCTCCACCCCAGCCCTTCTACCTGTGCTGGCTTTGCAGTATCCCTTCTCCAAATGGGAAATAAGCCCCAGCAGGGCCAAAGGCCTCCTGGAAAGATGTGGATTTTGTTTCACAGTACAAACCCCACAACTTTTCCAGGCCAATTTATTGCCATGTATCCGAGCCAACACACTAGCACTTGGAGCTCCATATGAATGGATTTGTACAGCCAGATGTCCAAGCAGGAAAATACGTGGATAGTTAAAATTCACCCAGAGTTTACAAAGGGATAGTGTGATTCAGTCTGTCTCAGTCTGAAATCTGTCCGGGATATCCTGCCAGTGAGGATTTGATCCTTGATTTGTGCCTTGCAAACAACAGCTGCTGGGTGAAGGGCTGCCCACTCCTTCCTCATCTCCCCTAGGATCACATGGTGCTGGAGGAGAAAGATGAAGGTGAAAGGGCCTGATTCCTGGGTGACAGCTGGTGGGAAGCATCACTGATGTACGGGATATTGCCTGGCCCCATTGACTTTAGCTTTGGGACAAGCCAGGGAGGGAATTCCAGCTGGGCATCAGCCCCTGGGGAAAGAGTGTTTTGTTGCTGTTTCTGTGGCTTTATTTCATCGCTGAGCCACAAGGGGGTTTGGAGCATCGAGACTTCCCGGGAGTCAACCCTGCAGAGCACAAAAGCTGCGCAGTGGGGAGGTTTTTTCCTAAGGGATGTGCTTGGGATTGTTGCAGAATCGGGCCAAAACATTCTTTTCTGGTGAGAAGTCTGTTTTGCTCAGCACTGGTGTGAGGCAAGCTCCCGGCCACCCCAGCACAGCAGAGGTTCAAGGAATCATAGAATATCCTGAGTTGAAAAGGACTCACAGGGATCATTGAACTCCAAGCCCGATCCTCTCACGGCATCACACCTGCTCCAGCCCTTCCACCCACTTCTACCTCTCCATCTCGGACAAAAAATGAACATCTTCAGAGCCTGAAGGCTCAGGGCTAAGTGGAGCAGTTTGGGGGTGCTGCTACACCTTGGTGGGAATTGTGTCACCTCTCAGCTGTAATTTTTTCCAGGTATTTCAGCAGGAAAGCTGAGATGCAAGGGGTGGTCGCTGGGCTCAGCTGAGTCACGGCACACTGAGGACCAGTGCTTTGGGCTCTCTGTTTTTATTTGGAGCAACAGAAGGTGAAGCAAGAAGCGGAGAGAGTGGACAGGCTTGCAGGGGAGCCAGAGCCGAGGGACGATGCTCCTGCTGGTTCCCTGTGCCCCTCACAGGGCCGAGGGGCAGGTGTCCACCCCTCCCTTTTTCGCTGTGCTGAAACATCGCTGCAGTGCTGCTCCCCCTCCTCAGGTCCAGCAGACACTGACGCAGCTTCACTGGAGGGTTGTTGTCCTCGTGCCAAAGCCAAAACGCCCCGAGGAGGCGACTCGCCAGGGCTGGGAAGTGCTGCCGGCACCGTCCCTTCACGGATCAGCCCGGAGGTGGTTTTGCAAAGGGAATTTTTTGCTTCAACATCTCCCGGCTCGTCCCCGGCACTTGATGCGGCGCTGGAGCGGCCTCTGGGCACGCATCCGGCACAGCCGGGCCGCCCGCTCGCACCTGCAGGCGCTTCTCTGGCACCACGTCCCTGACCCTGCAAAGGCCGCACAGCACACCCCAGAGCTTCATTTGGGCAGAGCTCTCGGGGGCTGCCCAAAAAAGGGCACCACAAGGGAGGGAGATGGTCTGGAAAGGGGCATCCCAAGGCAAGGGGGTGAGGACTCACTGCAGGTGGGGATTCCTGCCTGGGGTGCTAAGAGGGACTGGATGGGTCCCACGCGGCACTGCCGAGCCGCCAGCCTGGCGTAGCAGCAGGCACGGAGCAGGCAGCACCTGCAGGGAGAAGGAGAGCCTGGACTCATCGGGAATGTGGCACCAGCTGCTTCTGACCTACCTGACACAGGCTCTGTGAGCTGGGCGGGAAGAGCCGCCAGCTTTGCATCCTCTGCTCTGAATCGCCCAGCAGCGGCTCTTTCCAGCCCGTTCCCATGCCTCTGCTTCCCTGTGCAAGCCCTGCCCAGCATCCTGGCTTCAGGACCATCCCTCTCCACTGCTGCCATCCCATGAACCAGGCAGCTGTCACTGGCACTACCGTACTGACTGCAGGGCTGGAATTAGGGGTGAGCACTGAGCTTTCCCTGCTTCCCGAAACCCGTTCCCTTCCTCCTGCTGCCCAGCACCCGATCTGCTCTTTGCAAAGTTTCAGGGTGGGCTGATGGGGTGCGCAGCCCTGGTTACCCCAGAGCCAGTGTCAGCCCTCTGGGGCAGCGTTGCCTGTACCGGTCCAACGAAGCCCTTGAGGTGCCCCATCCCGAGTAGCATCCATGGGCAGTCAGATTTCCTACAGTGCTTCCCTCGAGTCCCGGTGTGAGGGTACGTGGGTGCTTCCCATGAGCTGTGAACACACCTGGAGTGACCAAAAAAAGTGAATTTTTTGCAGGTTATATGCAGAAATGAGGCCTGGGCAACGGGAGGAGAGGAGAGGAGAGGAGGGAGTCTCCCTGAGGAGTGCACATGGGTTTGGGAATGCACATTGGAACAGGGATGGAGCCTGGCTCCTGTCTGTGGGTCGAGGATGCACTTACTGCAGGCAAACAGCATTGTCAGCACCAGCAGGACCTTCATCTTCCTCTCACCTGGGCCTGGGAGGAGAAACAGAGGACAGGCTCAGCCAGGCAGCTTGGCTGGTGCTGCCATGCAAACCTTCCTCTCTGAAATTGGGTCAAATCACCCCAAAATTTGGAAAGAAGAAAGCAGCTGGGACTCCTTACATCTGTGTTGCTGCCTCTTGGCTGACAGCAAGTGGTTTCTGAGACTGTTCCACCACCTGAGCATTCCCACCCCCTGTCCCACCACCTCAACATTCCCCACCTCCTGTCCCACCACCAAAGCATGGTCCTTGTGTCCACTACCCCAGCAGCTCCCACCTGCTGTCCCACCACCTAAGCATGTCCCACCACCTGTCCCACCATTCCAACACCCCCCACCTCCTGTCCCACCACTTTTGGCACTTCTCCCCCTGTGGTCCAACATCCCAGCTGCGTTTTTATCTGGGAACAATGACACTTTCCCTACCCTTTTCTTCCCTCCCAGCAGAAGTCAGCGTTCCCGCTGCCTCCTGCTCACACCCCCGTGTATTTTTGTTTCCATGGCAGGGGGATGGGGATGGGGAGGGGGGGAGTTGCTCACCGGGGGATCTTCCTCGCTGTCAGTCCGTCCTCCCGGGGAGAGCCCTCCGTGTCCGACCCGCGGGCTCCGAACTGGAAACGCCGAAATGACTCCTCTGTCCCAAAAACATTGAGTGCTACGCCCCGTCCCTCGCCGGCCACCCCCCTCGCCCCGTGGGCTGCAACCCGGAGTGACGCAGGGACCGAGTTCTTGGAAAGTTTTGGGAAGAAGTTGATTATTCACAGGGATTTCTGTCCCTACCCAACAGCAGCAGCTCTCAGAGGACGGAGTGGTTTAAGCACATTGTTTATTTTCACATTACTTAAATTTACAGCACCACAGGCAGGAGTGCAGCGAGCTCCAGATTCCGGCTCCTATCACTTGCATAGGTAATTAGGGTAGAACTGGTAGCGTTTCCTGTAGCTCCCGACGTTTCTCTTCAGGCACAATGCCAGGCTGCGGTCGCACTCACAGGAGAGCTGAGCACACCAGTAGCCCTCTCCTGTGGGAAGAGGGGAGCCCAGGGTCAGCCCTGGCTTTAGGATGGGCTGACCCACCCTTTTCCTGGATCCTACTCACTGCAGGAGGGGCTGCCGTGGTGCCGCTTGTAGTGGTAGCTTTGCTTCTTGGCGTCACAGTGGTGGTTCAGGAGACTGAGGTAGCAGGTATCGTGCAGCTGGCAGCACCTGCAGGGGAGATCAAAACTTTAGGAGTTGGGCTTTTCCTTCCCTCACCCCCCAAATTTGAAAATATTCAAGGATGTGTTCAGGCAGGGGGGTTTCAGGGGGTTCTCACCTGTCTGAGGCGTCCTTGGGCTGCCCCTTGCCCCCCAGGCCGCAGTAGCAGCCGTAGAAGGCGTAGTGCAGCAAAACATTTTTCCCTGTCACCTCCGTGATCATGCTGTGCAGCTGCAAGAGGCTCCCATGGGCTGGGGACAAGCCTGGAGAGGGGAAATCAGGGGCATCATGCTGATTCCCAGCCCCTCTGCAGCACCTCCATCTCTCCAGCCCCCAAACTGGCACCAGGGCAGTGACATCTTAGAAATTATAAGACAGTGGAGAGGGAACTTGCTCCCAGCTTGGTGCAGGAGAGCTGTTGCATATTTGGGAGCGATGGTGATGGGAAAAGGTGAAGAAATCACCATCCTGGTCCTAATTTCCACAGATGTAACTGCACAGGGAGCCATGGGACTGGTGGGAGTGAGGACACTTACGCCAAGCAAACAGCACAGAGAGGGCCAGGAGAGAATTCATCCTTCTGACAGCCCTGGGAGAGGAAAGCAAACCATTCCCTGTTATACCAAAACCAAGCCATTCCCTCTTATACCAAAACCAAACCATTCCCTTCTTTCTTCCTCCTCATCTGGGAGCAGAGATACTCCCCCTCTCTGGGGACTAGAGAAGATGAGGGGCGTGAAGATGGCACCTGTCACTTCAGCACAAAGCATTGAGGGAAAGTGATGGGAATTGGGTGGTGCAGTTGTGGAAAAAAGCAAAATAAAGAGAAAGGAAGAAAAGTTGGAGGAATTATCAGCCTTCAGTGGCTGCACCCACTGCTCTTCCTCCAAGCTGGCATCTTAGGTAGCATCTCCTTTGCTCCTGCTTTCACAGCATGGATTTTGCTCCCATATTGCTTCTGGTTAAAGGAGAAAAGGGAGAAAAAGCATTTCTCCATCCCAACTTACTTTGGTCCTGCAGTGGTCCACCTAAAGTGTCCTGCAGCCAGCTGGGCTTTCTTTTTAAAGGGTTTGCTCACATCTGTCTGGGGCTCCTTTGACTCAAATGTTGCTGACTGGGCTTTTCTGCAAAAGAGAAGGCGTCATCCTTCCCCTTTACAGGAGTGTCAGAAATCCCCCAGCGCCCCAGCTCTGCACCTCACACGCAGGGGCTGCTGCTGGGTGGGATGAGGTGGCAAAGCAGCGTCACTTTCAGGCTGAGGAGGAAGCCAACACCCCCTGATCCTGGTCAGAAATGCCTTAACATCTTCTCTTTTGTCCTTCCCAGCACCACGAAGCCATATCGGGGGAAAGAACAGCCCTGGTTCAGCCTGGGCAGGGATGAAGCAGGTTTGGGATTTTCAAGAGGATGTACAGTTTGGGAACTGATCCTCTGCAAAACTGGTTCAGGGTGAGTTATCAGTTGTTTGGGGGAAATCTGTGGGCAAACTGAAAGCATCTCTAAATATGCAAGTTCCAAGAGACATGAGGTTGGGCAGACACTGGATGATTAAACCCTCCCTCACACTGAGAAAAAAAATGAATCAAAATGAATGTTTTGTGGTGAGCAAATGCAACTTCCCTTATTTTATTCTGTATGATTTTTCCACACCCTCATTACAGCTCTTCTGCAGAAACCATTCAGTCACCAGCTGCCCTCCTAAATTAGCATCCACCTAATTTAGATGGTCATAGTTTTGAAATCTTCCCTCCTCTGTGGATGGCTATTCTTTACCCTTAATTTTCGTAGAATCTCATAATGGTTTGGGTTGGAAGGGACCTTGAAGCTCATCTCCTTCCACTCCCTGCCACGGGGACACCTTCCACTATCCCAGGCTGTTCCAAGCCCTGTCCAGCCTGGTCTTGGACACTTCCAGGGATGGGGCAGCTGCAGCTTTTCTGGGCAACCTGTTCCCCAAAGTTGTTGCTCCACGTTGGGATAGACCTGTGAATTACAGCCCTCCTGGGACCACGGACCATTGGGATGTTGGGCAGAGGGTGTGGCTGAGGTGTGGGATGCAGAAGTGCTCCCCAAACTTGGCAGCCACCATTGCAGTGCCTTAATCTCAGTGGCCCTTACAGAAAAACACCCCAGAATCAGTTTACATTCCTTTTATTGTAGGTCTTTATTATCTTTTCTGAGAAATTAAATCAAGGGAGGAGGAAGGGACAAGAAAGAGGACGTTGGTGTGTCTTTCTGGGAACTGGGTGGTTTCCATCCATGATGTGTGTGTGCCCTTCCTCATCCTGAGCACTTTGCAGGGAGCCTCGTGGGCTCTGGTTCTCCTCAGCCCCCATGCCAGGCTTTTCTTGCCACAACAATGGGGGAAACCAGACACAATCTGGAGCTCTGTGTGCAGATTCCCCCTCCTCAGCACTGGAGCTCGTTTCCTTGGCATTTCAGCTTGAAGTAGAAGCGGTAGGAACGACTGTACGAGGGCAGAGTGCTCGCGAAGCACGAGGCCACTGCCTTGTCACACAGGCAAGTCTCTCTCTCACACCAGCTCTGCTCGTTACCTGTGGGGTGGAAACACAGTGCCCCATGATGGCTTTTCTGGTGGGGTCCCCTCAGGACACCCCCAAATGCTTGGAGCTTCCTCGGGAAAGTGGATGAAACAGTGTCCCAGTGCTTGCTCTCTCCCACCTGTTGCATCCCTTGCAATGTCCATTTAATTATCAGACCTGGACAGGAATCAGGCTGGTTTCCCCCCCGAGGGGTTGCCCTCCTGAGTGCCCTGCTCCGGGGATGGGGTGTCATGGGGAGCAGTGCTGGTTCCCCACCTCCATGGAACCCCTTTTCTATACTCACTGCAGGTGATGTGTCCGTCATCAGTGGTGAACGTGTACGGGGTGATCAAGGGGCTGCACTTGCCCTCCCTCACCCTCCTGTAGCAGCAGTCATGGGCTTGGCAGCACCTGTGGGGACACCACGTCAGCTGCGGCCCCCCAACCTTCCTTTACCACGCCTGGAAAGGAAGGTCCAGCCTCAAATTCAAGGCAACCCGGAGGAGGGCATGGTCAGGCAGCAGCAGGACGTGGCTGGGGAAGGGGGAAAACCCCCATCTCAGAGTACAGCATTTTAGGGACTGCCCTTCACTGGGGTGGGTGAGTGGTGATGCTGTTCCAGATACTCACCGGTCGGTGGGATCCACAGGGATCCCGCTGCCCCCAATGCCACAGAAACACCCATACCAGCTGTAGGAGAGCAGGGCACTTTTCCCTGTGGTCTCCCTGATCATCCGCTCCAGCTCCAGGACACTGGTGCCAGCTGGGAGCAGCCCTGTGGAGAGGCAGAGGGAGGGGGCTTGTGCCGGTGCAGAGTGGGGAGGCTGCTGGTGTTCCCAACACCTCACACCAGGCAGAGAATTAAATGTCTGGCACTACTGGAAACACACTTTCAGGAGTTTGAACCATGAGGAGCCCTAACCCCACCCCAGGGATTATAGAATCATAGAATTCCAGAACAGTTTGGGAGTGAAGGGACCTTAAAGCCCATCTCATTCCACCCCCTGCCATGGGCAGGGACACCTTCCATTAGCCCAGGTTGCTCCAAGCCTTATCCAGCCTGGCTGTGAACACTTCCAGGGCTGGGGCAGCCACAGCTTCTCTGGGCAACCTGTGCCAGGGCCTCCCCACCCTCACAGGGAAAATGTCTGGCTTCTGCACCCCCTGGATTCAGTCTGGCAGAAGGTATTGCTCTTTGGACAGGCAACAAGCCTGTAAGCCATGCTGCAACCAGCAATCCCCCATCACCAGGATCAGCCATGGGCTTGGCACAGACTGGAAATGTTCCAACAATCTCCAGGGCCCCACAAAATAAATATGGATCTGGGCATCCCAAAGCCTCCCCCTCAAAAAAGCCCTCCAGGACTTTAGCATTGCTACACGAAGTGTTGGAGTGAAATTGCAAAATTTAAGCAAAAAACTGAATTTTTCCCAAATCTTGAGATTGGCAGGTGGATCCCGGTGTGTCCTGGGGGCAGCGGGGCACTTACCACAAGCCAGGAGCACAGCAAGGAGGAGATTCTTCATCCTGGGGCTGCCCTGGAGAGGGAACAGCAAAGGTGGGCGATGAATCAGGGGCAGGACAGGCGCTCCCCCAGTGCCCACACCAAGGGCAGGCCTCATGGTGACATTCATGTCACTATGGATTCAAAGCCTTCTGAAGGCATCACTGTGTCCCAGTGACTCCTCAGGGGGCCCTTCAGCCTGGATTTGGAATGCAGCGCTTGTCACGGACATGGTGGCTGATCCTGCCCGGGGCTGATGAAGCAGCTCCTGATTCACAGCCTCCCCCCACCACCCCTTGAGCTGCCAGATGAGTAACAGGGCAATAAAATCCCACTCTCCTTACCCCTTCCTGGACCTGCAGCTTTGATGCCACTGGCTCAAAGGGTTTGGTTTTTATAGCTGGCCAGGCCCACCCCCTCCTCTATCTGCGCTGTCATCCCAAGCCAGGCTCGCCCGGAGCAGGGAACATGTCCCCATCTTTCTCTTTCCCAAAAATCATGAGTTTCCCCAAGCAGTGAGCACCAGCACTCCCTCTATCTGCTCATTGCTGGGCATGAGGCCATCTCTGTCCCTACATGAAGCCAGTCAAGGCCTTGGCCATGGTTTTAAAATCTGTGGGATCTAGTGGCTGGAGAGATGGGATAAAAGTGATTTACATCCAGGCTGGCACCTCAGAGGTTGTTGAATCCTTGTTCCAGCTGCAGAGGAGGCACTTTGGGCTCAGTGTTTTCTCAAGTGAGCCCTTGTTTTTGCCAGTTCACACGCTGAAGCTTCAGAGGTGGCATCTTTTGGCTCCTTCGTTGCAATTGTCCCCTCAGATCCATGGCTGCATCCAAATCCAACCTCAATGAATCACAAGGGGAGGTGAAGGAAAGACAGCCAACATCATGAGTGCAATTCCTGGGTCTGCAGTTTTCCTGTCCTGCCCTCTGTGGTTTTCCTGTCTGCCCAGAGTGTGTGGGAAAGGGGTCTGAGAAATTAAATCATGAGCAGCAAAGGCTGGAAAAGCCATGGAAAACTTAGTTGGAATGCTTGGGGCATACAGTTTATTTAATCACCATAACTCAAAAATGATACAGAGACGTGGGGGAGGCAGAAAAGCAGAGGAGATAAGGAACAAAAGCTGCTGGTTTTCCCCTAAACCATGGGGCCAAGAGCAAACACAGACACAAATGCAGGTATCTGGTGATATGCAGGGCTCCACCCTCAAGGATTAACCTGGGGAAGGGAATTTGGGGTTGAGAATTGTAAGGAAATGACTTAGGGGTCTGGAGTCAAGAAGAAAAAGCTCTGTGGAATTTCTTGAGAAGCCACCAAAGCTGTTGCTGGAAGGGACGTCACCTCCTGACTGTCCTCCAAGGGAGCAGAGCTGTCTGTCCCAGGGCTTTGCTTCCCTCTAACCCTTAATTTTCTGCTGCAAGTGGAATAAAAGCCATCCAAGCCTATTAAGAATGGGGTGCAACACCTCACCTGCCTCCTTAGTCGGCATCTGCACAAGAAACCATCCCAAAATGCCACAGTGACAATCCAGCAGCCAAACCCCTGCTTTCCTCACCTCCCTTTGAAAACCAAGGCAATCTCTAGTAATTGATTGATCCCTTTCCCACCTCCTCCACAAACACTTCCATTACAGAAGAATTCCAAAGGTGGTGTTCACTGGCTGTGCTATTTGTGTTTTAACACTGCAGGTTCTTGGTTTTAGGGAAAAGACCTGCAGAGTCTGCTGTAGGGTTTGGATAAACCTGCATGAAAAGCATAATCTGAGGGCCTAATTGAGAGCAGGAATCCTGTGGATTTGGGGTCCACACATGGTTTTAACCAAAACTCCTCATTTTAAGCCCTCCCTCTCTGCAGGGGGTCTCAGGAGAGCGACCACATGAAGTCAAACCTGCTCTTTAATTACCCCACAGACTCAAGGGCTTAAAAAAACCACCCGTAGAAGTTATCATCCCCTTAGATATATGGAACTTTTCAGCCTTCTTCGGGAACAAAGAGAGCTGGGTATCACCCACACATCTATTTGTTCAGGGCCTTATTGAAGTGTAAATGTGCCGGGTGCTTTGATCTGCAATGCTCCAGTTTTCCCAGCAATATTGCCAAATATCCTGGGCCAAGACGAGCTGATCGGAAACTATTTCCTTATTTATTTTATTTCTTTTTAGTGCTCGAGTTTGCCTTGATCTTCCCCCCTCACAGGGTGGAGAACCCAAGTTTATGATGGATATTTATTGCTTGTTTCTTGGTGCCACTGATGGCCATCTGTTGGTGGGAGAACAAGCTGGTTAACTGAGTGGGTTTAAAAAGGGATTAATGGGGAGAGAGGGAAATATCAGTATGTGGGGTGTTCCCAGAAGGGAAACTGACTCAGGAATCATTTGTAGCCAGGGGGATCAGGAGGACTCCCCTTCCCTCCTAGGATAAAGAAAGCTTAAAACTCCCCCAAAAGCATAGTTTTAGGTCCCAGGAAGATTTTGTGTGTAAAGTCTAATTTTTTAATGGTGTTTTCATAATAAATTTTGGGGTTTATTTGTCTGGGTTTATTCTGCAGTCACTGAATAATGTCACAGGGGGTTAAACTCTGTACTGTGCTCCACCCCTCCTCTCTCCCCACTGCCTTTGCTCAGGACAGGCTGTAACACTTCATTTTCAAACTTTTAGGGTTAAAACATGAGATATAGGTATTTAAGTGGGGTGACAACATTGTGGTTTTGCTTAGGGTGGGATGGGGGAATGAGACCTCCTGTGAGAGGGACAGGGACAGCCTTGGTGCCACACTCACTGACAGGTGTGGAGCAGCTGTTTGGGAGGGGACTCAGCTGTCATCCCCCCTGCTCACCCTGCTTTGTGTCCCACAGGATGAGGTCTCCAGAACTTTCCCAAGGGGGTGGGGCTGTTTCTGTGCCACTGACAAGGCCTGAAGCCTCAACACATCCCTGCACAGTTTGCACAGGTATGTCCCTGCCGTCTGAACCAGCCTGTCCTGGCTGTCCCTGAGCCTGGTGATGTTCCCTGGATCTGTCCCGGGGCATTCCAGCTGTCCCATCCCTGGATCCACCCCAGGATCCACCTCAGGAAATCCTGGCTGTCCCAAGCCATGGTTTCATCTCTGTCCCATCCCTGTCCCCATCCTTATCTCACCCCTGTTTCCATCCCTGTCTCACCTCTGTTTCCATCCCTCTCCCATCCCTGTCCCCATTCCTATCCCATCCCTGTCCCATTCCTATCCCATCCCTGTCCCCATCCCTATCCCATCCCTCTTCTCATCTCTATCCCATCTGTATCCCATCCCTATCCCCTCTGTAAGGTAAAACATACACAGGTATTCTTCCCAAGAACACCAAGGCAGTGGAAGGATTAAAAGAAAAGGATTGCTTTTTTACAGTAAAGCACATTGGGCCCCCAGGGGCTAAAGGCACCTCCTGTTTTCCCCTTCGAGTTTTTATTATCTCCGCTCCCCCCTCTCTCCCCGTTGGAATGCCAAGGCCTATGACATCTGCTCTCTCCTCACATGTCAGAGTGAGATTCTGGAATGTGGCGAGGAGGGGAGAGAACAGCTCTGTTTTGAGAAAGCGGAAAGGGAAGCCTTCCCTGAAGCGAAATAACTGACTCCTGGATAACAAAGTCTGTGGCAAAAAAAGTTACTTACCCTACACCATTCCCATCTCATCCCTGCCCAATGCCTTCCCCATCCCATCCCATCCCATCCCATCCCATCCCATCCCATCCCATCCCATCCCATCCCATCCCATCCCATCCCATCCCATCCCGGTCCCATTCCCGGGGGCGGGGCTGGATCAGCGCGTTGCGGTGGGCGGGGCCGTGGCGGGGTCTCCATGGCAACGGCGTCTGCCGGCAGGGCAGGACGGTGAGGGACAGGGACGGGATCGGGATCGGCATCGGGATCGGGATCGGGGTGAGGGACAGGGACATGGACTGGGATCGGGGTGAGAGACAGGGACCGGGATCGGGGTGAGGGACAGGGATCGGGATCGGGGTGAGGGACAGGGACTGGGATCGGGGTGAGGGACAGGGATCGGGATCGGGGTGAGAGACAGGGACGGGATCGGGATCGGCATCGGGATCGGGACAGGGATCGGGGTGAGGGACAGGGACATGGACCGGGATCGGGGTGAGAGACAGGGACTGGGATCGGGATCGGGATAGGGACAGGGACAGGGACTGGGATCGGGGTGAGGGACAGGGACAGGGACTGGGATCGGGGTGAGGGACAGGGACTGGGATCGGGATCGGGATAGGGACAGGGACTGGAATCGGGGTGAGGGACAGGGATCGGGATCGGGGTGAGGGACAGGGATTGGGATCGGGATGAGGGACAGGGACCGGGATTGGGTGAGGGGCCGAGATTGGGATCAGCATGAGGGGTCGGGGCTGGCTGGGAGGCAGTGCAGCCGTGTTTCATTGCCCAGGTCTGTCTGAGCTCGGCCATAGGGACTGGCAGTGGGGCAGGGCTGAGGGCTTAGGCCCAGTCCTGTTGTTGGGCTCAGCCCCAGGCCCGGCTGTGCGGCCCAGGCCTGGCTGTGGCACCGAGGACTCTGCTGTGGGGCTGCTCTAGGCCAGCCCTCACCGGACAAGACAGAACAGGCAGGAACTGATGCCCAGGAAGTTCCACCTGAACATGAGGAAGAACTTTTTTATATGCCCTGGCACAGGGTGCCCCGAGAGGGTTTGGAGTCTCTCTCACTGGAGACTTCCAGAACTGTCTGGACACAATCCAGTGCCATGTGCTCTGGGATGACCCCACTGGAGCGGGGAGGTGGGACCAGATGAGCCACTGTGGTCCCTTCCAGCCTCACCCATTCTGTGTTTCTGTGATGTAGGGCTCGGATTTGGAGGGCTCACCCTCATAGGCCCTGGTGTCACCAGCCTGGGGGCACCCGGCTGCAGTTCCCCATCGCAACCCCTCCCCAGGCACCGTATTTTAAGCATCTTCCCTTGGTAAATCTCTGGCATAAACTGTGCTGGAGTGGTACATGCCCTCACAGGAGGGTCCCTCAATGGTTTCTCACAGGTTGCTTGTTTGTGGTTTTACCTCTTGGAACTGGCAGTGTCACTGGTGATATCTGTAAGTGCTCCCCTAGGCTTGGGAGTCCTTCCTCAGTGCCTTGTTGCCTTGAGTGTTTATTTGTTCGAGGCACTAAGGGGAAGGCACACATTCCCCTCCCACAAACTCCTGGGAAACTGGGATGAGTCACCTGGGCGGGTGTCCCTGTCTGGCTCTGCTGGAGGCGCAGGATGGACAGGCCTGTCAGCTGGGCTGGGCAGGGTGTGTGAGGACTCTGCCTTGCTGAGTGTTACCATTTCACAGAGCTGGAGCAGAAATCGAGTGGTAAATAACACATTGCTGGCAAAGGACCACCAGGGCTGTTCCCTCTGTTTGGTTTAGAATAGAATTCCAGGATGGTTTAGGTTGGAAGGGACCTTAAAGCTCCTCTAGTTCCACCCCCTGCCATGGGCAGGGACACCTTCCACCAGCCCAGATTGCTCCAAGCCCCATCCAACCTGGCCTTGGACACTCCCAGGGCTAGGGCAGCCACAGCTTCTCTGGGCACCCTGTGCCAAGGGTCTCACCACCCTCACAGGGAACAATTTCTTCCCAATAACCCATCTAACCCTGCCCTCTGGCAGTAGGAAGCCATTTCCCCTTGTCCTGTCACTCCAGGACCTTATAAATACTCTCTCCATCTTTCTTGTCAGCTCCTTCAGATAATGAAAGGCCACAGTCAGGTCACTCTGAAGCCCTTTCTTCTCCAGGCTGAACAATCCCAATTCTCCCAGCCTTTCTCCCTCTCAGAGCTGCTCCATCCTCTGATCTCTTGGTGCCTCCTCTGGACTCTCTCCAGCAGCTCCAGGTCCTCCTGGTGCTGTTCCCAGGGCTGGGGGCAGCTCTGCAGGGGGGTCCCACCCCAGGGGGCAGAGAGGCTGGGATCAGCCTAGGGCACAGGGGGTTTCTGGCCCGTGAGCACACAGGGACAGGGCATGTTCAGCTTTTCATCCTCCAGCACCCCCAGGTCCTTCCCTGCAGGGCTGCTCTCCATCCCTTCTCCACCCAGATGTGCCTGGGATTGCCCTGACCCAGGTGTAAGATTTTGCACTTGGCTCTGTTGAACATTGTGAGGTTTGCACAGACTCTGCCCCGTGCTGAGGTGACAAACAGCAGCCAAGTCCCACTTGGAGAATGCCAAGCAATCCAAGTTGATTTTCCTTTTCCCTTGATAAATGCTGCCATGCAAACCACAGGAAGGGAAGGGGGGGTTTGTGACCCTTCTCAAAGGGTAGTTGTGAAGTTGTGACCCAGATGGCTGGGCTGTCTCAAGGCCTGTCCTGGTAATAGCCAAGTGCTCTGAGTGCATCTTAACTTGGGGAATGTGCAGCAGAACGTGGCTTTATCTTTAGTGGAGGTTGTATCACAGTCACAGACTATCCTGAGCTGGAAGGGACCCACAAGGACCATCCAGTCCAACCCCTGGCCCTGCACAGGATGCCCCAACAATCCCTCCATGTCCCTGAGAGCATTGTCCAAACCCTCCTGGAGCTCTGGCAGCCTTGGGGCTGTGCCCACTGCCCTGGGGAGCCTGTTCAGTGCCAACCACCCTCTGGGGGAAGAACCTTTCCTGAGATCCAACCTGAGCCTGCCCTGACACAGCTTCAGCCATTCCCTTGGGTAAATCATTCTGTTAAGCAGCTTTTGGTCACAAAAGGGTCAGAATGAGTTTCTCTATTGAATCAGGGTTTTTCATTCTCAGGGATCTTCAGAGATGTTTAAAAAGTGAAGTGTAGTGAATCTTACCCCAAAATCCACAATGGGAACTCAATCTGCCACTGCAGGAGCAGTGAAAAGGCCAGTGCTGTGCTTTGAAGTTCACTCATCTCCCATTTGCACTGAGTTTCCAGCTTCAGAATAAAAATTAAATTGTTCTTTCCATCAAAAAACTTACTTTCAGTGGGGAAGGGCACAACTTTCTGATGCTCTGGGTCAAGTTTACACAATTCCTGACAAATCTAGCCCCTATAAATAACGTCTCCCACCGCCTCTGACTCAGCCCTCACTGCACTGCAGGATTGCCCACACAGTGACACACCACATTTATTCCCTATTTAGCTGACAAAGCATAGGGAGATTAAACCCTCTAGAAGCTTCCTGGCCAGTTCCTGTAACTTTTCCCTCTGCTTGCAGCCTGCAGGTGCAACGGCCACAGCGGCTTTCCCAGCCGCAGCACTTGCTCAGCTCTGCTTCCCTCCGAGCACAGCCGCTCTCCCGTGGGCCAACATTGTCACCATGCATGTCACAAGGCCCAAATCAGCCAAGGGACGCAGAAGGCAAAGCTTCAGCCACCCTCAGGGCGTGGAAGCCTGTCCATGCCAAGTGCCTTCTTCCCCACTGGCAGCATCTCCTCGGGCATTAGCGAGCAGCCAGAGAGCACCACACACAAAACTGGTGTTCCCACCCACCCCGGTGTCTCCTGAGGAGGTCCCGGAGTTCCTGCAGCAAGTGCCTTTGAAGTCCTCCTCTTCCCTGAACAAGTACCGGGTGCTCCCCTCCATTGGCTGGAAGGGCATAGCGAGTGATGCCGTGGAAGCGCTGGCTCAACAGACCAGCCGGCTGGAAGTGAGTGAGGGGCAGGAGGACACTCTGAAATTCAGCAAAACTCTGTCTGGAGAGCAGGGATCTGGCAGCACATTGTCAGGAGGAGATGTTCCTGCTGAGGAGAGCTCCCATGTGCACTGTGCCCCTGAGAAGTGGGGAAGGAAAATGAGGCAGGAGAGCCCTTCCACGTCCCCTCTAAGCTTAGAAGAGCCCCACGTGCTGCTCGCAGTCCGGTCTCCCTCTGGCCAGAGGTTTGAGCACCACTTCAAGCCCTCTGACAGTCTCCTGACAGTCCTTGCCATGGCAGGACAGAAATTGTTGGCCAACTACCAACACTGCAGTGTTGAAACGATGGAAGTGCCCCGGAGGAGCTTCTCTGACCTTACAAAGTCCCTCCACGAATGTGGGATCCTCCACAAGACTGTGCTGTGCATTCGACAGGACAAGCAGCATGATGCAGATCTTTAGGCACGTGGAGATGGGTTGTTCTGCTGAGTGGGATGCATTGCTTCTTCCAAAAAACCTGAGTCTGATGTTTCCTGGGCCTACTTCTTGCCATCTTTCACAAATTCCCATGAAGCAGAGGTATGGATGTTGAAAAATAGTATTTCAGATTTATAAACCTGTGCCATAAAGAGCAGCTTGTTTTACCCGTGCCATCACAAATTGCTTCGTAAGTGCCACCAACCTTCAGCCTTTTTGGTTTGTTGAAAGTTTCCAAGTTTCCAAAACCCAAGTTTCCAAGACCTCTACTCTTCTCCTTTTCTCTATTTTGGGAAGGTACCACTTCCCAGAGTGAACCTGGATGCACCTATTTGGGAAGGTAGAAGCAGAACTGTTTTACCTGCAGGACCACCTTCAGTAGCTGATCATCATCCTAAACATCTTCTCAAGAGGCTGAAAAGGAGTTTAAACACCCAAACCATCTGGAAGCAAGAGTATTAACACATTAAAGGGTTATTAGGAAGTATTAAATTGCAAGACTGATTGTAAAATACCTGTGAGAACTCAGCTCTTTCTGGGTAACCTCAGTCCACCTCTTTACTGTGACTAAATCACCTTTTTAAGAACAAATAGTTATTATTTTGTCTTGGTGAGCAGCAGTATTTTCTCCTTAGTTTTCCTTCTCTCATTCAGCTTGTGTGATCTGCAGGTAAGAACAGATGGATAGTTAAGAAGGGATGTTACAAATAATTCCATTTAACACCTTTACACTGAAGTTAGTCCAAGAAGCAAAGTGTTATTTTGGGAGTTTTAAAATAAAAGTGTATTAATGGGATTTGACTGAGGATTGGCTTACAGCATCGTTAAAAGGCTGTTTGGGTGACTTGGCAGGTTTAGGTAACTACAATGGAAATTCAAATGCAATAATTCAATCTACTTAAAAAATGGATCACTTGCCACAGAGATGAGCAAGTTTAAATGGTTTGAGGCAAACCCAGTTCAAGTGTAACTGCCAGAGCAACCCAGCTCAGGAGCAGAAAGCTGATGCTGGTGCTGATCAAAAGTGTAGTATCTGATCTCAAGTAAGTGTTCAGCATCCAGTGGCTTTATAAAACCAGTACCTGATGGAACAGTTACCTGCTGCTGCGTGGTGGGTGATGGAATGGCACAGCAGCAATCTCAGATAGTGAAACATATGGATGCTTTCAACCAAACCATAGTGGGGAGCAAAGTAGTTCAGGACAAGGAATGATTTTCTATATTCCCTTCAGCATTAGCTGGTTAAATCCCTTGTTCTGACTGTTGTGCACTGTTTTCACCATTTCAGTGTTTCCATCCTGTGTTAGTACAGCCAATAAAACCTTTCAGGTTGAAACTTGAACTTCAAAGGATTTATGTGAGCTGGAGGTTTATCCATCACATCTCCTCTTAAGAAATGCCCTTAATTTGATGGCAGATAGCTCAGGGATTGCCCAAATCAGCTATTGGATAGTCAGCTGCCCTCCACACCACCTTGCCCTGGTCTTCCTGGAGTTTGGCTCTCCATCCTGTGCTGGATACAACACAGCAGTGAGGGAAGAAGAACTTTGGATCAGTGACAAGCTGTTATTAGACACAGGGACCACCACAGAGATGTGAAAGTGCAGGGGCTGATCTCTAAATAAGAACAGAAGAGTAGGATAACATAATAAGCCTGGATCACAGTGGACTTCTCATGGTGGAGGATGTTCCTTCTGCATATCTAAGCTAAAGCTGGATGAGTTTGGTTCTAACCACCTCACCAAGGCTACAGCATCTCCAAAGATGAGCATTTTAATGATTTCTTTGTCCAAAACCCACAGAAGTCTTTATCTAGGCAAGCATAGTGAAGGGAAAACAACTCTTTTCTCCCTCAGTCCTTTTTCTCTTCCCTTCAAAACTCTTCTGGGGAGGTTTTAGAAGCAACAAGTCCAGCACAAGAAGCACTGGGGGGAAGAACAATATTTATTTGACCTCGTTTATTGTGTGACATCACTTAACAAACTTCCTTGTGGGAATCTTTTAAGGATTTCAGCATTAAAATTCAGTCTGTCACAGGATGAGGTGGTCATAAATAGAAAACTTACCATGACTCCTGGCTGGTAACGTCCTTACCTGAGGCTTTTAAACACCAACAGAGCATTCAAGCAAGAAATCAGCAAAGGGATCATTCGGTATGTGTTCTTTATTCCAATTAAAAGTACATTAGAAACAGCACACAGGACCAGCAGCAGCTTCCATGACAATTCAGCCCAATACTCTGCTGTCACCAGGTCATTCAGCTGTACTGGGAAAGTAGGTGATAAAATCAAGTCTTCCACTCGACACGCAAGCACTCACTCACCTGCCACTTTAAATAGGATTCCAACAGAATAAAAATAGATACACCCCAGAATACAAAAAGTTTAATTTTAAGCGTTTTTTTTTTTCTTCACTAAAGCTTTTATACAAATTGATAAAAGGGTGCACAATTTCCTAAAATTTTAGGTACATTTTAAATGAGCCTTTTTTTACTTGGTAAAAGGATCCATGTTCCTGTCTTTGAACAGAATATGGTGGCCAGAATTGCAAAGAAAACAAGTAATAGTTTAAATTTACAATTTATACATTTGTTTTGACATGATTCCCACACTGAGTAGCAGGGCCATGGCTGCTCACGCTTGTCCATTTCCCCCCAACAGAGAGCTGTGCACCCTAAGTTCTAGTTCAGGAGCCTCCTTCTCCTGGAAACTGGGCTGGGGAACAGCCCATAGGCTTCCATCTGTGCGCACAAGAATGGTCCCAACACACAGGAGGTGTAAATGCTTTCTTCTCCAGGAATTGAGAATCCTACCTTCTCCATAGAACGCCCCAGGGCAGGGACCAGTGACCTATTTTGCACTATGGAGCACTTCCCACCTGCAATTCAGCTGAGCAATTTAACTCAAAACTCTGGTACTGTAACAGGTAAACTTGGTGTTCTAAAGGTAAGTTTCTTGGTTAATACAGACTATCATGATCTTTTGTTTCTTTTATTCCTAAATAACTGGTGGGTGAAGCCCAGCAGCTCTGTACATTATCCATGCTGAGCTTCACAGCATAGGGAACTGAATCACATAGGGGAATTTAATTCACAGAGGGGAATTTAAGCAGACAATTAATTAGTACAGTTCCCTTCATATTGAACCCTCCCATCCCACCCACCCACCCACACCTTAGCCAAGTTAAACACTTCAGATGAACTTCTGTACCGTCACCACCACCCCCTGTCACGAGGAGAGGCCGTTCCAACAAATCTAGGACAAGGGAAAAGTAAATACTGCCCAGCAAAAGCAACACGGCACCTGCGTTTGCAAGTAGGAGCTACTGGAAACATCCTCAGGACAATATACGTAAGGAAAAGCAGGGCAAATCCATTAGGAAGCCAGAAATGAGACTTAAAGAGCTCAGGGGAGTGCCAAGAGAATGACATCCTAGTTTGTACAAGTTGAGTATTTAGCCAAAAACCAGCTGCCTTGTTTGGGTTTTTGTTGTTTTTTTTTTTTTTTTTTTTTTTTTTTTTTCACTTATATCCATTATATATTCAGCTGTTGAATTTAAACTGATCAAGTTAATGCTGCACATTATTCCAATTAAAGGCAATAATGGTTTTTTTTCTTTTTAAAATTTTAGATAATTCTATATTGCCCCTCTTTTGGCAAGTGTATTTCTCAGAATTCCAAAGATCATCCCATTTTAAGGCTAAACTAAGAAATGTTAAAAGCTTCTGTAAACATTTCCTCTTCCTCCCCATAGTTGCACAATTTGAAGTCCCACTGCAATTTTGAAAATGAGGTAATTTTTGTGTACTCATATCTTGAAGAGTTCTTTTCGGGATGAGCTGAGAGGCTGTGCCAATCCAAACGCTGATCCAATTGTAGTGGGAGAGCTTCCACAGTGGGGCACACACCAGTTCCAGCAGCTACTTCAGTTATTTATCTTCTCAATTTCATCCAAGTCATCAGTATCCAATTTGTTTATCTTTTTGTCTGGGAAAGATGAGAAACTGGTTAGATTTCGTAACACATCACACCCATTAGATCTGCTCAGCATCCAACTATTGAGAATTCTGCAGGAATTCCACGATTTTAGAGACAGGAGAAAGCCTGGGGGTACGTACTGAAATGTTCCTGGATTCTGTTGAGAATGTTCATGCTGTGCTTGCTGTCCACCATGTTAATGGCCAGTCCTCGCTTGCCAAAGCGACCGGTGCGGCCGATCCGGTGCAGGTAGGTCTCGTTATCTGGATTCCCATCTTTATCCACAGGGAGGTCAAAATTGATAACGACAGAGACCTGTTCTACATCAATCCCTGACAAAAAGAAATCACGTTATACAACTACATTTAAAGCCTTTCAGAGCAGGAACAGCCTCCTCAATCTCTGTAATGGAGCTTTTATGCAATATTCTCACAGTGTACTTGGAAATAAAAACAATCTAGTTAGAGCAGAAAATCCCACTGAAACAGTCAAAGGAAGAACAATTGGAGATGCTTTAACCAGCACTTAAATATTTTGGAAACTCTCTGCTCCTCTGTGAAGCTCCATGGACTACTTGTTTTTTTTCCAAAGACTATCCTGTCTCAACTGTTCTAGGATGCCAAATTGCAACAAAAATTCCACTGGAATAGTGAATGGGATTTCAATATTTTTCAGCTTTCTATACTTCAGCATGTTTATTGCAAACCCTGAGGGTCAGCAGCACAAGTCAGGCTTGGTGCCAGAAGCAGAAAATTCTCACGGGATGGACTTTTCCATCTCAAGCTGCAGGAAGCCAACAAGGAATCCTGTGTTTGCCCATGGGTATCTTTACTGTAAGGACACTAATTTGTCCTGACTGGAATATCTGAGGGTGGAAATTCTCCCTGAAAGCTGGCCAAGGGTGTGTCACCTTAGGAAGTGCTGCTTCCAGCCCCCCCCAGTCCTGCTCCACCATATCCTACCTCTGGCACAGACGTTTGTGGTCACCAGCACCTTCTCCTTGCCCTCTCGGAAGCGCTCAATGACAGCAGCTCTTTGCTCCACCATCATCTCCCCACTGAGCAAGGCCACCTGATGGCCTTCCCTGGACAGCTCTGCTGCCAGCCATCCTGCCGTCTTCCGAGTCTGGAACACACAGCCCAAAGTTGGGAGAGAGTTTTAATGCTGGAAAGCAGGAATAAACCTCTCTGGGGGACACTGGAAGCTCAGTGGCTGGTTTTGTGTCTCAAAAGGAAACGGCTCCTAAGTGCTGTGCCCACTATCACAATGAGGAAAATGGGCCTCTGCCCCTACAGGAGCCCTTGATTAAGAAAAGGACACCTTTTATTTGTTCTCTGCTTGGATTTCAATCTGCTGGAGACTGGTATGACACATGTAACCTGAAAACTCAGGTAAATGGTCACAAAAACACAACTACTCAGCTTGGCAAATGGCAGGGTTAGAGCTCAATGTAGTTGTGAAATCCCATGGAGGCTCTATACAGCCTTGAATTAAAGAAATCCCAGTTATGATGCAGTTTTTTGAGTTCCAATTATGTCCTGAGATAGCCTAGAAGCAAACTGCTAGAGCAGACTCCAGTTTTATCCTGTCTGAGCTCATTTTACCTGGCTGTTCTGTGCTGTCAGTACTGGTTCTTCCCTGAAAGTTATTATGGTGGTTTCCAAAAAAAAGAAAACCAAGTCTCAGTATGATCCACAGCGAGACTCCAGAGATGTATCCCCAATTACACGAGCTCTGTATCAGCCACAGGAGCAAAAAATTTCCCCATCCCTCATTCTGCCCGATTTTGACCCATTTTTCAACCTCACTTTTTTTTTCCCTGCAGTAATTCCAAGTATACTTTGTTTTGGAAAACTGTGTGTTACTCTAATCTTTGCTTCAGAGGACTTCAGGAAATAAAATGACTATTCAGGAATAAAAATGACCAATGTGGTCTCCCAGATGGACAATCCCAGAGAAACAAACCAGCCAGTGCTAATCTGGCTCTCAAGATTTCACTCTAAGAGGAAGCCAGAGATGCCAAAAAGGGCAATTTATGTTCTCAGTTTCTTTCTGAAAACCATGTCTGGCTAGTTTTTTGACACAAGCAACCACTACAGAATCACAGAAGGGTTTGGGCAGAGGTCACTGGGACTAACATTCCCTGGAAGCACTCACATGGCAGAAGATCATGGCCTGGGCAATGGTGATCGCGCCGTAGATATTGCAGAGAGCTCTGAACTTCTCATCTCTGTTGTTGCACAGGACATAATATTGCTTGATGGTATCCAGGGTCTCCTCCTCACGTTTCAGTTTGATAATGTTTGGGTCAGGAACAACTTTTTGAGCAAACTTCCACACAGAATCCTCAAAGGTGGCTGAAAACAGGAGCATCTGGCAGTCCCTAGGGAGCATTCTGCAAGAGAGAGGAAAATGGGACACCACCATCATCTCCTGATATCCTGATGGGATTAATGCTGCAGGCAAAGCAGAACCTTAACTTTGGAACCAGGTATTTCAGTGGCTGGAGAGACTAATGCTAATGTTACCCACCCCTGATGACTCCCTCATGGAACAGAGGCACCCAAATTTGCCTCCTTAAAAGGAATAAGCCCTGCTCCAAGGACAATGTTTTTATTCTATAAGGAAATGGAACTGCTTGTCATCCTCAGATATTATGCCTCTAACAACCACAGAAATCAGTGCTAAATCTATAATTTGGTTTTTGCTGAAATTTTGGTGAAGATACCTGTCAAGACTCCAGCCCTGCTGTTCCTATGGTCCAAGTCCTTACCTCTGAATGCGGATGCTCTGGTCCTGGTGTCCCTGGGTTGCGATCATCACATCAGCCTCATCCAAGACAAACACTTTGATCTTCTTGGGATCTATGAACTTCAGTTTGGAACACCAGTCCAGCACGGTGCCGGGGGTGCCGATTACAATCTGCTCCGAGATCTTCTGCCCTCTCTCCACTGCCAAGACAGAAAGGCAGGCTATTGTAGGATGGCTGTGCACACAGGGAAACGCTCTGCCCCTCTCTGATCCAGCCTACTTCATCTGCTGGTGTACCTGAGAAACAATTTTCTCATTCTTGTTGGTGGCACTTTCCCCTACTCACGTTTGTTGCCTCGGACGGCGTACGCAAGTTTCAGCTCCGGATAAAAGTTCCCCATCTGTTCAATCACTTTTCCTGTTTGAAGTGCCAGCTCATATGTTGGGGAAAGGCACAAACACTGCAGGAATAGGATAATGAGTTTGAGATCATCAACATCCAGGGCAGCATTATCACACTTGCTTTTTAAAATCTTTGCTGAAGTTCTCCTCAAGAAAACATGCAAGTAGCTGAACAGTTTTTCAACTATCCCATAAGGAAATTGGGTTAAAAAAGTCCTTTTCCAGGCATTATTTGCTGTGTTGTCAGGTATTTTCTTTCCAACCCAAATCCACTTTCTCAACTCTCTTCAGCCTGCAATACTTCTCTGATTTAATTCCTCCCAGAATGATTTAACTCCTCAGAGACCAATGGCATCCTGTGTGATGCACGGAAAGGACTGAAAGGAATAAGTTTTGAGCAAAATCCTTCCCTTTCGCACTAAAGGCATTTTAACAGATCCCCAAATCTCCATCCCCGTTAAGCAGTTTACAGAAGAAACAGCATAATGGCTCCATCAAGCCATGAATTTACATTCCAGGCTCTTCACTAGATGGCACTGCACCACCATGGAACACCCCATCCATGGAATATCCATCACAGAACAGCCATATCCTGAAAACTTCACCTGGGGATACTTGTTTCCGGGTTCAACACGGCTAAGCATGGCCAGGACAAAGGCAGCTGTCTTGCCAGTACCGGACTGCGACTGTGCGATCAGGTTCTGAGGGCTGCAGGGCACAGCAGACACAGCTGAGAGGGTGAACCCCACAAACAACACACTCCCAGGGTTGGGTGACACAGAAACACAGTGCATGGCATTTTGGTACCTGTTAGGTTTCCCCCTGCTCTGGACTGGCAGCTAATTTGACCAGCTATACTCCATGGGGTAGAAATTACTTCCTGCCCAACTGCCTCTGTCAGCATCTCTTGATTATGGAGATTTGCAGGGAGAACTGTGATTATCTGTCAGTATTTTCCATTTCACATCTCACCCAGTGTCTCAGTACCTTACACATTCCAGCTCAGGGCTGCAGAAAGGAAAACCAGCCACGCAGGCACTGCAGCACCTCAGCTATTCCCACCCACCCAGGATTTCTGAGCGATTTCACATTTTTTCTCCCCAGACTGATGAGGAAAATGGGATTGACCACAGCCAAACACCACAGCACTGAGTGTTTGGTACCAGCTGTAGGAAAAGGACAAATCCAGGGCTGGTGTCACACAGTTCATCACCACAGAAACACTGTGGCATGGGAACCCTTACTCCATACCCTGACAGCTTCCCCATCACCACCTCCCATCCAAAGTCCAGGAAAAGCACCCTAAGCCTTTCAAATCCTTCCATATTGGAAGGTAGTGGGAAGAATGTGCACGTACGGTTCAGCAAGCATCATGGGCAGGGCATTCTCTTGGATCTTAGATGGTCTGTTGAAGCCCATGGCATAGACTCCTTGCAGGAGCTGTGGTTTCCTGAAAATAGGAATTTTTATATCGTGACCTTTAAAGTACATTTGGTTTTCATTTGTGTACAAAAAGGTGAGAAAAAAACTTGACAAGATGACCTAGGGCTGTCCCTGCTACAGTTCCACCAGTGAAGCAACTATGATCAGCATCTGGAAGTTACAAGTGACCACAGGAAGTTTGGAAAGGAAGCTTTGCAAGAACCCCTGGATTTACCAGCCAGCCTGCCTGTCCCAGCTCCAGGGCAAACCCTGTGTCTAAGGCCATCCATAACTGCTGGTTCCAAAGCAGCTTTTCAGACTATCCAGGAATCCCAGAGCAGAAAGCATTTAATCCTGTCCCTCAGGCCAATCCCATTTCTTCAGCCATGCCTAATCTTGGTGCCAAAATTATCACTCCTTGACAACTCAAATGCAGGACAAAGCAACCTCAGGACGTGAGGAACTGGATGAAGGGAAACATCATGAGATCATTGCAAGGACTTAAGGTCATGCGGATTCTGTAATACAACTGACACTGGAACACCAGAGTGATGCTGGCTCAGGGAAATGACTGATTATTAGTTTGCTGTGATTACACCTTGTGATCCATGGGTACAACTCAGCCCTCAACCCCAAAACTGTGGTGACACTGCTGGTCAGCGAATTCTCACCTATTGCTTTTTCTCAAGGGACCTTTCTACTCTCATCAGACACTTGTGCAGACAACCTGAACAACTTCAATCCATGTTAGGGTGCTGGAAAGTCTCAGCTGATGATCCCCAAGTGCTTCCTGGATGCTGCTAGTACTCTCCTTTCAAAGAAGGTTACAGGTTTCCTGCCCACACTTCCCACTGCAATAACTTTCTACTCAGCACAACGTGCTTTTGCAGAAATGCTGTATTACTTTCCACCGATGCCTGGAACAAAAGCGCTTTGAAAATGTAACCTTGTGCTGCTCCAAGCAAGGACAGACAAAGCTCAATTCGGCACCAGTTGCCAAGGATACACCGAGTCATAACAAAATGAAGACTCAATTAGTCTGGCTGCCCCCGTCATTAACTCCCTGGGATTGTTTGCCTTTTGAAATACAGGAATTAGTCTAACAGGCACTGCAGGATGTCAGCCTTTTTTTTTTTGTCGACATTCAACCACTAACATTAACAAAGCAAAACAGCATCCTGACATTTCACTGGGAGAAAGCTCCTCAGCTCCCATTTCCCTGTGGAACTTGTAGAGCAACAAATCTGAGGTCAGAGTAACCACAACAATTTAATAGGACAGCACATTATTTTACCCATCTAAAAGTCTGTCCTGCCTTAAATACAGATATCACTTGGAAGCTGCCCTGGTAAACATTTTCAATGGGAAGTGTCAGAAAATACCAATGTTAGTGGTCTCTCCAGGACATAAACTCAGTATTGCTGCGAGAGAAAAGCTTTTCTCTTTGTGCTTGTTTCAGCTGGAAACCTTCACAAGGCACCCAGATAAAACAACTCTCCTTGTATTTAAATACAAATAATATGCTCATTTATTACTGACAAATTGGCAGTAACCTTAAACAGAGATCCATGCACATTCAGGTGGTATCTCCTGTGCAACCAGGGAATTTCTCAGGACACAAGGAGAGGCTCCAGCTACCTGATGGGCTCCAAACACACATCTGCTGTCAGTCTCACAAAACTGAGTCACAGCTGCTCTCCCCAAGTTCGAGGCTTCCTACAACTGACTGAAAGATACAGCCAGAAAGGAGCCTGTTTAATATTTCTGGCCCCAAGATTCAACAGCTCCATGCAGAGAAGGCTCTGGCTCATCCCAGCAGGCACTTACAGGCGCAGCTCCTCGAAAGACTTGACGGAGTAGAGGGGTGATGTGGGGTCCCTCTGCAGCACCTCCACCTGATTTGTGGTGTCAACCAGGTTACTGCGGATCAGCTTGTTCAGCAAGGACTGGGCAGCTCTGTCCTCTGGGAAAGGAGGTGGAAAACACAGATCCATCAATCCCAGCCTGTTTCAGGTGTTGCTCCCACTAAATTGCCAAGGTAGTTAAAAGGGACAAAATTCTTCATTAGAGCCCTAACTTCCTGGATGAGACATCATGAGATCCCAGAGATTTACATTTAATGTTCTGAATGAGACATCAAGAGATCCCAGGGATTCATATTTAATATTCAAGAAGATGAATCAAGCAAGCACTGGTTTAAGGAGGACTTTAACAGATCCAGAACTCTGCTTATTAGGATATTTTAGCTTAGTATCTATCTGGGACAGGGTAAAGGGCCTCTACAAGCCTCACTCTGACACATGGGTAGACATCTTTTAGGGTTTCATTTTTATTTCTAAGGGAGAGGATAAATGGTACTTTAAAAGATTCCAGGATTGAAACACTGCAAGGGCTGAGGATAAGTGAGACCAAAATGAGGTTAAACTGCTGCATTTTGGGGTTTTGCTACTAAATCTCTTTCCTAAAACCACCTTCTGAAAGATTCCGACCCATTACCCACCTCTGAACAGCCACTGCATAGATGCAACATGTTGGTTGCTACAGCAATCCCAGCTCCAGGTCATCCAAACGCTCCTGTATCCAGTCCTGCCTTGAGGATACTGCTATACCCTTATTTCTCTCCACTCTAATCCAGAAGTCTCCCAAGTTATTACAGGACACAATGGCTTTAAAAGTATTATGGAGGAAGGACATGTCTTACAGTTAAGTCCTTGGGGGCAGGATACAAGATCAGCCATCCTGGGACATAAGGCAGACTTACTTTAAGTATATATGAAATTAATATAACTAATAATTATATTAATTTCCTTGCCAAAGCATTTTTCAAGGAGGCACTTACCCTTCTCCTCATCCTCTGTCTTTTCCACATTGTCATCAGGCTTGACAACGGCACCTAAATTAAAACAGTTTTGGGGGGCACGTATGAGGTCAGGCCTCAGAGACAGCCCACACCCATGGAGCTTGGGAATACTGTGGGAAAAGCTATAAAATAGCTCATTTTCCTGATGAGAACCGCCCTGCTCCACTGCTGTGCAGAGAAAACCCAAGTTCTGGCTCAAAGTGGAGTTTATCAAGCACACCAACAGATTCTGCTCACAGAGCTCCCTGAAGACAGCAAATTATTTAGCCTTTGCTGCTGTTTCATCTCAGCTCCATCTTTCCCTCTTCTGGAATGTCATGATTTATCAAAAATTTACTTTGGCAGCAGCGCTCTGAACCCCACGGGAAAATGTTCCACCCATTCCAAGCCTACCCGAGCAGCTAGAACTCACCATTGGCATCTGGTTTGGTTTTTTCATCCTTCAGGTGTAAAGTGCTCAGCTAGAAACGAGGAAAAACACAAAATCAGGGTAATTCAAAGGCTTCCTACATTCAAATTCCAGCAGGGAAAACCTGAGCTTTGGATTTATTAATTATTGCACAAGCCCCGGCCAAAACCCTGCTCAATGGGAAGGGATGAAAGTATAATTTGATTTCAAGAGTTTTAAGACAAATACAACTATTTCTAAGCAAGAATTTTAACAGAAAACAAGTTTTTCTAATCTGTAATGACAATACAGAGAAGGAGGTGTTTTCTGTCCAGGAACCTTCACTCTCCAATAGCTCTGCTGATGGAAAATGGGAGAAAAAAAATCAACATCCCAAGATGAAGACAGGATCCAAGCACAGTCCTGGGTGGCACAAGGTGTACCAGGATGGATTTGTTTCACCACCTGCGATGTGCCAGGCAGAGCAGCCCCGAGGGTGCTCCCCACATCCAGGGGCTCAGTGAACGCTCTCCATGCCCAGTGCAGCACTTGGGAAGCTCAGAAAAACACTATTTTTCTAGGAACAAAATTTGGTCCTGTCATAAAAATTGTAATAAAAAAAAAAAAAAGAGAGAGACAAAAGGAGATTTTTTTTTTTTTTTTGGAAGCTGGAAGACAAGAGCTGAGGCTGGGTGGGTGCCTGAAACGGTACTGTGTCTGGATGGAGGGTGAGGGGGAAAACAGAAAACACAATATTTTTGGAACAAATGTAGAGCCTAAGAAAATGAGAGAAATAGATTTTTTGGGATGCTGGAAGACACAACTGAGGCTCGGTGGGTGCCTGTTTAGGTGCTGTGCCTGGATCGAGGGGGGAGGGGAGGGCAGGGACGTCCCTGCCCTTTGGATACGCGAAAAACCGCTGAAGGAAAAGAGATTTTGAAAAATAATAACAAAAAATAAAAAGGGGGATTTCTTTTCGGTTCTTTAGGAAGAGCCCAAGCCCAGGGACATCCCCGTGGCGGCACGGGACCCTCCCTGCCCCCGCGGCAGAAAATGGGGCGAGGTAAGGTGTTTCTGCGATCGCTGTTTTCTTACGAGAAGGTGGCCCCGGGGGCCCCGCACCGCTGACCCGGGCCTTGTATCCCGAGCCCCGCAGCTCCCGGCGGGCACTCACCGACTCCGCCGCCGCCTCCTGCTCGTCCACGGCCAGGGCCCACGAGTCGGTGGCCATGGCCGGCCAGGGGGGCCGCTCAGCCGCGATGGCGCCGGGCGGAGGCGGCGCCTGCGCGCCCGAGGCTCGGCCCGCGCCGGGACAACCGCGACGGCGCACCCGCGTTCCGGGGGCGGCGCGTTCCGGGCAGGGGCTGGAGGGGGCTGGGGGCGCCTCAGGGGTCACCGCGCAGTATTGGCACGGAGCGGGAGCTGGGGCTGGGACCTGGACCCCTGTATGGCCCAGGGCTGCGAGGTCAGGCTGTGCCACAGAGTCAAAGAATCATAGAATCAGCCGGGTTGGAAAGGATCTCTGAAATCATCAAGTCCAACCCTTGTTCCACTACCACTGTGGTTACCAGACTGTGGCACTCAGTGCCACATCCAGTCTCATCTTAAAAACCTCCAAGGACAGAGAATCCATCACTTCCCTGGGCAGGCCGTTCCAATGCCTGATTACCCTCTCTGTAAAGAATTTCTTCCTAATATCCAACCTAACCCTCCCATGGCAGAGCTTAAGACCATGCCCTCTTGTCTTACTGATAGCTGCCTGGGAGAAGAGACCGACCCCCACCTGGCTACAACCTCCTCTCAGGGAGTTGTAGAGAGTGATGAGGTCACCCCTGAGCCTCCTCTTCTCCAGACTAAACAACCCCAGCTCCCTCAGCCTCTCCTCATAGGACTTGTGCTTGAGTCCCTTCCCCAGCCTGATTGCTCTTCTCTGGACCTGCTCCAGCCCCTCCATGTCCGTCCTGAACTGAGGGGCCCAGAACTGAACACAACACTCAAGGTGTGGCCTCACCAGCGCTGAGTGCAGGGGAAGGATCACTGCCCTGCTCCTGCAGCCACACTGTTCTTGATGCACGCCAGGATCCCTTGGCCCTCCTGGCCCCCTGGGCTCACTCTGGCTCCTGTTCAGCCTCCTGTCCCTCCACACTCCCAGCTCCCTTCCTGCCTGGCTGCTCTCCAGCCACTCTGTGCCCAGCCCGGGGGCTGCAGGGGTTGTTGTGGCCAAAGGGCAGGACTCAGCACTTGGCCTGGTTGAACCTCATCCCCTTGGAATCAGCCCATGGATCCAGCTTGTCCAGGTCCCTCTGCAGAGCCCTCCTGCCTTCCAGCACATCAACAAACCCCCCAGCTTGGTGTCAGCTGCAAATTCACTAATGGTGGACTCAATCCCCTCATCTAAATCGTCCATAAAGATGTTAAACAGGACTGGGCCCAGCACTGATCCCTGGGGGACACCACTGGTGACTGGATCCCAGCTGGATGCAGCCCCGTTCCCACGACACTCTGGGCCCTCCAGCCAGTTCCTGACCCAGCACAGAGTGCCCTGTCCAAGCCTTTTTCAGGAATGTGCTGTGGGAGAGGTGTCCAAGGCTTTGCTGGAGTCCAGGGAGGCACATCCACACCTTGCCCTCATCCACCGGGGGAATCCCCTGATCATAAAAGGAGATCAGGTTGGTCAGACAGGACCTGCCCCTCCTAACCCCGTGCTGGCTGGCTCTGATCCCTTGTCCATCCTGTAGGTGCTGTGTGATTGCTCTCAGAATGATCTGCTCCATAACCTTGCCGGGCACTGAGGTCAGGCTGACAGGCCTGGAGTTCCTTTTGGCCCTTTTTGTGGATTGGTGTGACATTCCCCAACTTCCAGTCGTCTGGGGCCTCTCCAGTGAGCCAGGATTGTTGGTAAATGAGGGAGAGCAGCTTGGCGAGCTCTTCCGCCAGCTCCCTCATCGCCCTTGGGTGGATCCCATCGGGTCCCATGGACTTGTGAGGATCCAAGTGGCTCAGCAGGTCACAAACTGTTTCCTCCTGGATTACAGGGGGGCTGTTCAGCTTCTTATCTCTGTCTACAAGTTCCAGAAGCCAGCTGTCCTCAGGACAACCTGTCTTACTGTTGAAAACTGTAAGGTAAAGAAGGTGTTAATTACCTCAGCTTTGTCCTCATCTTTGGTAACTATGTTCCTGCCCATGTCCAATAAAGAATGGAGGTTTTCCTTGTCCCTCCGTTTGCTATTGATGTATCCGTAGAAAGACTTTTTGTTATCCTTAACAGAAGTGGCAAGATTGAGCTCAAATTTTGCCTTTGTCTCTCTAATTTTCCTTAGACAAGACCTAATTACATTCCTAAACTCTTCCGAGTAGCCAGCCCTTTTTCCCATAATCGGTAGGCTCTCTTTTTTACCCTAATTTCTTTCAAAATCTCCCTGCTACCTTTGGGGGGCTGTGACCCCTGTATGGTTTGAGGCTGGAGTCAGACCCCCGGTGTGGTGTGGGGCTGGGACCTGGACCCCTGTGATTTGGGGAGGCAGACTGGCAATTTCGGCCCTGGTCTCCTGCCAAAGAATGACAGCTCTTTTCCCCAGGAAAGAAAGCCTGCAGCCTCAGACTCTCAGGTGCACACGATGGGCACTCCATGGGCAGCAAAACCTTTCTGTGCTGGCACTTTTTTCTGGGAGCAATCCTTGGTCTTACTCAGTTTTTCGCTGAAATTTTGGTGGTGGTCTCCCAGAAGAGAATGCCAGTTCTTTCCCATAAGAAGGAAAGTATGTACCCCTGGAGAGCCAGATGATAGGCTGCACATGGCAGATAATAATCAGCAAGACCTTTCTGTCCTGGCATCTCTTCTGTGGAAGCAATCCTCGAATGTATACAATTTTGGAGGTGAAATCAAAATTACAGTGGTAGTCTCGTGAATGAGGAGGACAGTTCTTCCCATAGGAAGAAAAGTACATAGCTGAAGTGTTTCAGTGGCAGATGATAGACTGCCAATGGCAGGAGATAAGGAGCAAGACCTTTCTGTCCTGGCCTCTTTTGTCTGGGAGCAGTCCTTGGACGTAATAGATTTTGGAGGTGGAATCCACATTACAGGGGTAGTGTTCTGGAAGTGAATGACAGTTCTGTCTCATGGAAAGGAAAGTACACAGCCCCGGTGATTCAGGGTCAGATGACAGGCTGCCCAGGAAAGGTATTAACCAGCCAGACCTTTCTGTTCTGGCATCTTTTGTCTGGGAATAATCCCTTGACATATCCAAGTTTAGAGGTTGATTTCAAATATAGGTGCTGGTCTCCTGAAGGTGAATGATTGCTCTTTCCCAAAGAAGGAAAGCACATAGCCCCAGTGATTCAGGTTTGGATGATAAGCTGTTCTTGGCAGGTATTAACTAACAGGACCTTTCTGTCCTGATAATGTTTTTCTCAGAACAGTCTCTTCACAGAGTCAGTTTTGGAAGTGGAATCCAAATTACAGTGCTGGTCTGCTTCTTTCCCATAAGAAGGAATGCACTTAACCCTGGAGTTTCAGGACCACATGATAGGATGCCTATGGCAGGTACTAATTAGCAGGACCTTTCTATCCATGGACTTTTTGTCCATGAGCAATCCTTGGACATATTCAAATTTGGAGGTGGAATCCTAGTTACAGTGATGGTCTCTCTTGAAAGTGAATGGTGGTTCTTTCCCATAGGAAGGCAAGCACATAGCTGCAGGTTTTCAGTGGCAGTTTATAGGCTGTCCATGGCAGGTATTAACCTGCAGACCATTCTGTCCTGCAACCTTTTGCCTAGAAGCACTCTTAGAAGTATTTCATTTTGGAGCTGAAATCAAAATTTTGGTAGTGGTTTCTTGAAAGGTAATGACGGTTCTTTCCCATAGGAAAAAAGGAAATTTCTCATTTGCTTCATGGCTAGATAATAGGCTGTCCATGGTAGATTAAAAACCAGCAATACCTTCCTGTTCTGGCACCTTTCTGCTGGGAGCAATCCCTGGATGCATTCAATTTTGCAGGTGGAATCAAAGTGTCTGTGTTGGCTCCTGAAAGGGACAGTTCTTTCCCATTGGAAGGAAAGCGCTTTGTCCAGTAACAGTGTTCTGGGAGCTTTGTATGGAATCAATCCCTGGATATGTTCCTGTTTGTGGTGGTGGTCACATTTCATTTGTGATGAGTGGTCACAGTTCCTCTCTGTGACAAGGAAAACAATTTTGGGTCCCCACATTGGCTGGTCTTGATGTATTTAATTGCTTTTCCTAGTATTTAGGGCTATTGGTTAGAGCTGTTGAATCACTACAGTGGGAATGTAAAAGTCAAGCTATTGAGCTTTTTCTCCTGGTCCATTTAATGTCTGATCATTTAGTGATGGGGTTTGGTTTTGGGTCCTGACTCTGTGAGACTGAAGGATTATGATGGAACGTAGAGCAGTGAAGGAAAGTGGAGATATCGGGGTGTATGGTGCACTTCAATGGGTGCACTTGAAGATGCAGACACCAATAGTTCTCTCACCTGACCCTTTTTGAGCTATATTTTTGCCAGATGCTTTCAATTTTGTAGCTGGACTATGCTAGAGGGAAAAAATTGATTAGTACACAGAATTGGGAAGGAGTTTGCGTTGCCATTTGAGTGTGGTGCAAATAAGAGTTTGCACATGAAAGAGGAAGGTCAGCAAAAACTTTCTGACCTGACACATGATGTTTGAGACTGGTGACTAAATGTTTGCACCTTTGGAACTGCACTTTGGGTTGCTGCTTTATGGGTACACACTGCCAAGTGGCACTGTGAAACTGTGACATTGAGGAATGTTCACTAAATAGTGGTGGGTACTTGAAAAAGACATCAATGTATTACAGTTCTGCTCCACACCACCGACAATGAAGATTCAAAGTGGAAAATGTCCTCCGCTGCTATCGAAAGAAAATGTACCAGCACAAAAAGATTTCACCAACCTTCCCTTCCATTTGCAAACATATATTTGCACAACAATCAAGTGGCAGTTCCTTTTCCTTGCAGCCTGAAAACTACACACACAATCATGGTGTACTGCACCTTCAATCTCTGCTAGATGTAACATCATGTACTTTTCAGTCAAGCAGAGCCTGAAATGTCCATCTGCTTGTTGTACCAAAAAACACGTCAGGACAGAAGCAGTCAAAAAATTGCTTCTACTGAAATATGCCACTGCCATGCACTTTCCTTCTCAGCTCTACAGATGATCTCGTTATGTCCCTCTAACAGTCTGAATCTAAACTGAAAACTTTTGGGCTGCATCTCGTACAGATAATTGTGCCAGGGCAAAAAGCTTGCCTGGACCTTGATCCTTAGGTTTGGAAGCTTCACTCCACAATTAAATCATAGAAATCATAGAAATCATAGAATAGATTGGGTTGGAAAAGACCTCCAAGATCATCAAGTCCAACCCCTGATCCAACTCCAATTACTATATCATGGCACTAAGGGCCACATCCAATCTCTTTTTAAAAACCTCCAGGGATGGTGAATCCACCGCCTCTCTGGGCAGGCCATTCCAATGCTTGATTACCCTCTCTGTAAAGAATTTCTTCCTAACATCTAATCTAAACCTCCCCTGGCAGAGCTTGAGCCCATGCCCTCTTGTCCTGTTGCTGGTTGCCTGGGAGAAGAGACCGACCCCCACCTGGCTACAACCTCCCTTCAGGTAGTTGAAGAGTGTGATGAGGTCACCTCTGAGCCTTCTCTTCTCCAGACTAAACAACCCCAGCTCCCTCAGCCTCTCCTCATAGGACTTGTGCTCAAGTCCCTTCACCAGCCTGGTTGCTCTTCTCTGGACCTGCTCGAGCACCTCAATATCCTTCCTGAACTGAGGGGGAATTAAGTGGCAGTCCTTTCCTGTAGCAGTTATTAATATAATAAATAATACATCCCATAGGGACTGTAAGGACACCAACATGGTGTGTAACGAGATAACTTTATTACCCAGCGCGCCCCCACATATATAGCAGCTTCAAATGCTGGCACGTCACAACATGTGACCATGTTAGCCAATCCCATACAAGCATTCAACTGCCTCTGTGCAATAGAGTACTCAAACTACATTTCCCATAGAGCTTTACAGCACCTGGTCTAACCACACCCACACTTTCCCCTTGCAGCCTGACAACTGCAGTTACACCAAAAAGCTCAGCATGTTCTTACTCAATTATACATCCAATGCAGCACTCTCAGTCTCACACAGTCCGATACCCTTCTTGATCAAAACCGACACAGTTGCTGAATCTCCCCTTGGCCCACCACCTGAACATGAGGGACCAAGGGTAAGGGCTTTCTTTCCTGGGTGGAACGGCAGTTGTTTGTTTGCAGAAGGCCTACGCTGAGATGGGCAGTCTGACAGCTGCAATTCAATACGGAGACACCTCCCAGGCCAAAGGGGCCTGCACAGAAAGCTCTTGCTATCCGTGTAGTACCAAGAGTGATGCACTGACTGCACTTGAGAGATGGAGGGTCAGGGCTTTATTTCCTGACTATTTAACTTTTTGCTTATTTTTTTTTTTAACTAAATAACTAATTAACCAATTAATTTTTACCTAATTACCTAAATATCGAATTAATTTTTTCCTAATTAACTATTTCAATTTTTAACTAGGTAACTTATTAACCAAATATTTTAAATCAATTAACTAATTAACCAATTAATTTTAAACTATTTACCTAAATATTTTTAAACTAATGAACTAATTAATTTTTACCTAATTAACTAATTAATTTTTCCAAGTATTCAAGTAATTTATTTTTCACACAACTTAACAAAGAAATTTTTCCCACCTGTACCAGTAATTATTATGCATTTAACAGCCAATTAATTACTTCATTAGCACCTCATTCTGCAACATACATGGTGACATATGCAAATAAGTTCTAACACCTCAGTCACCACCACACGGCACCACAGATGCACATAACACCCTAAAACACATGAAAAATATAACACAATTACCAAAACTACTCATACACATGTTCATAGAAGTACCACGAAAACCATCAATCGAAACACGACAAAACAGCACTGCCACCTAGCTATCAAAAAAGGAATTGCATCTTCAAACAGCTACAGTGAGTTTCCAGGCAAATCCTCAATCCAGGCTCGAAGATCATTCCACAGATCTCTCTCTCGAAGCGCTTTGGCAACTTATTAAAAATAGCATTCTGCAGTCCTCTGAAGAATCTTTAGGGTTCTCCTTCAAGAAAAACAAGGACTGGTTTGATGAAAACAATCATGAGATCCAGGAATTGTTGAGAAAGAAGAGAACTGCTCACCAAGCACACCTTGCTCAGCCATCTTGTCATGTAAGAAAAGCAGCCTTTTGACTCGCATGCAGCAAGCTCCAACAGAAACTTCATGACATCCAGAACAAGTGGTGGACCAATCTAGCAGAAAAAATCCAATTATGTGCAGATATGAGTGACTACAGGGGATTCTATGAGGCTCTGAAAACAGCTTATGGTCCTACACACCAAGTTTAAAGCCCTTTACTCAGTGCAGATGGTCAAATGCTTCTCACAGATAAAGTTTCCATTTTGAATCGATGGTCTGAACACTTTCAGACTCTCTTCAGTACCAGCCATGTAGTTCAAGACTCAGCAATTCAATACATTTCACAACAACTGGTGAAAACTGAACTGGATACTGCCCCCACAATGGGAGAAACTCTTAAAGCCATACAACAGGTGAAAATTGGCAAGGCAGCTGGGGTTGACAGAATCCCACCTGGAGTCTGGGAGTATGGTGGCCAAGCACTCCATGCTAAGTTTCATGAGTTTGTGGTGGGCTGTTGGGAACGAGGCGAACTACCAGCAGATCTTTGTGACACTGTCATTGTCACCTTGTACAAGAGGAAAGGAAATAAATCAGACTGCTCAAATTACCGAGGTATTACTCTGCTCTCCATTGCTGGTAAAATCCTTGCAAGAATTCTTCTGAACAGATTAATACCCGCCATAGCAGAAGATCTTCTACCTGAAAGCCAGTGTGGTTTCAGAGCCAACAGGGGTACCACAGAATGGTATTTATTCTCAGACAACTGCAAGAGAAGTGTAGGGAACAGAACAAAGGGCTCTATGTAAACTTTGTGGATCTCACCAAGGCTTTTGATACTGTGAGCAGAAAAGGTCTGTGGCAGATTTTGGAATGTTTAGGATGTCCCCCCAAGTTCCTCAAAATGATCATCTCGCTTCATGAGGACCAGCGCGGCCAAGTCAGATATGGCGATGCACTTTCTGAGCCCTTTCCCATAGCCAATGGTGTGAAGCAAGGCTCCGTTCTTGCACCAACTCTATTCACAATCTTCTTCAGCGTGGTGCTCTAAAGGGCCATGGCTGACCTCGATGATGACAATGGTATCTACACCCCATATTGTACCGATGGGAGCCTTTTCAACCTAAGGTGACTGAAGGCCCACACTAAGACCTTAAATCATCTTGTCCGTGAGCTGCTTTATGCTGATGATGCCACCCTTGTTACCCACACAGAAGCAGCTCTGCAGTGTTTAACATCCTGCTTTGCAGAGGCTGCTGAACTTTTTGGGATGGAAGTCAGCTTGAAGAAAACAGAAGTTTTATATCAGCCCGCACCTCAGGAAGTCTCCCATCATCCCCATATCACCATTGGTGAAACAGAGCTCAAATCAGTCCAGCAGTTTAATTACCTGGGAAGCATCATCTCCTTGGACAGTAAGATTGATGCAGAAATAGACAACAGATTAGCAAAGGCATACAGAGCTTTTGGTAAACTCCATAAAAGAGTGTGGCAAAACAAACACCTGAAGAAAAGTACAAAGATCAGCGTTTACAGAGCCATTGTACTGTCTACTCTTTTATATGGGTCTGAATCGTGGGTCATTTACCGCCACCACTTGTGTCTCTTAGAACGCTTCCATCAGCGCTGCCTCCGTACAATCCTAAACATCCACTGGACGGATTGTGTGACCAACACGTCTGTCCTTGAACAGGCAGCAGTCACGAGCATTGAGGCCATGCTGCTGAGAACACAGCTGTGCTGGGCAGGGCACGTCTCCAGGATGCAGGACCACTGCCTCCCTAAGATCGTGCTCTGTGGGGAACTTGCCACTGACTGCTGCAAGAGAGGAGCCTCGAAGAGGAGATACAAGGACTGCCTGAAACAATCCCTCAGCCTTGGCCATATTGATCATCACCATTGGTCTATCCTGGCCTCCAGTTGGGAGGCCTGGAGACACAGCATCTATAACGCTGCTGCTGCTTTTGAGAACACACGCAGGGTCACTCTCGAGGAGAAAAGACAATGCAGAAAGAATCGCGTCTTGTTGTTATCACCTGGGGAGTCTTTCTGCTGTGCCTTCTGCAATCGGATTTGTCTATCTCACATTGGCCTTTTCAGCCATCAGTGCGCTTGTAGTGTGGGGAGAGCCCTTCCCAAATCTTCGTTCACGAAGCCCAGCCATGATGATGATACATTGAACGCTGCCACCTACCGACAAAATGGGAGAACTGCAACAGAAAACTTAATGCACAGCTTCGCCACCTACAGAATGACAACCGCAATTGCAACGGAAATAATTAATGGAAATGCTTCCTTTTTGTGGAGGATCAAAGAATTGCATCAAAAAATATTTTTTTAAAAATAAAAGAAACCCTGTAAAGAAGCATTCAAATCACAACCCAAACAATACCCACCACAGCCAAATAACCTCTCCAAAAACCCCCACCCAACCCAATGACCTCCCAAACCCTAAATGAGAAAACCTGACCAAACCACACCCTAACTCTAACTCTGGCCATCACAAAACACCCTACCCAGACCCTGAACCCTCCCACACCAATCACAAAGCACCTTAAAACTCTAATGATCAATTAATATGAGAAAAGCCAACTACAATTACAAATCATAACAACCAATCACAAAGCACCTGAAAACCATAATGATCAATTACCATGAGAATAGCAGGTTACAATTACAAATACAACCAATTAGTGTTAGGAGTTATGGTTAGGGTCCTGGTGATGTCAAGGGTCTCCAGTGACATCACTGCTGTCCCCAGGGGTGGTCCCTCTGTCCCCAGTGATGTCACTGCTGTACCCTGCGATGTCCCCAGTTTTCTGTGATGTCCCTAAAATCCCCTGTAATGTTACTGCTGTCCCTGTGACATCACTGGTCTCCAGTCCTCTGGAGGTCCCTCTGTCCCTTGTGATGTCACTGCTGTCCCCAGGGGTGGTCCCTGTGTCTCCAATGATGTAATTGCTGTGCCTGTGAAGTCCCCACTGTCCCCAATGATGTCACCAATGTTCCTGTGACATCACTGCTGTCCCTTTGATGTCAGCAGTCTCCTGTGATGTCACTGGTCCCCAATGATGTCCCCCATGTCCCTGTGATGTCATCAGGGTCCTTTGATGTCCCCAATGTCTCCCGTGTTGTCACTGATGTTCCCAGTGATGTCATCAATGTCCCCTGTGATGTCACTGCTGTCCCCAGGGGTGGCACCTGTGTCCCTAATGATGTCATTGCTGTTCCTGTGAAGTCACTGCTGTTCCCAGAAATGTCACCAGTCTCCTGTGATGTTACCGATGTTCTTGTGATGTAATTGGTTGCCAGTGATGTCACTGATGTCCCTGGCAATGTCACTGCTCTCCCTGTGATGTCACCGGTGTCCCCAGCCATGTCACAGGTCCTGGTGATGTCAGGGGTCTCCAGTGATGTCACTGTGATCACCAGGGGTGGTCCCTGTGTCCCCCATGATGTCACTGCTGTCCCTGTGACAAACCACTAATTACTAAGCAACGAATTATAATTACGTAAAGAACTACCCAACCCATAAAGTATTTAACCAATTAATGAGTCAAGTATTTATCCAATTATCCAATTAAGTAATTAGGAAAAAATCCAGTTAAACAATTTGGTATTTAACCAATTAACCAAATAAGCAATTAACCTATGTACCAATTAAGTATTTAACTGATTAATCAGTGAACCAAGTAAGAATTTAACCAATTAAGAAATTAATTGATTAACCAATTCACTAATTAACTGATTACTAAATAATTAAGGAAATAACTAATTAACAAACTACTTAACCAATTAAAGCAGTGGAGCAATGAAGTGATTATCTAATTCATTACCTAATTACTCCCTCACATAAAAGCAACTAATCAACTGCAGATGACCCACACCACCCTCCACTCTGTAGTACCAATTGATAAGACATTAATTAGCCATTAACTAGTAATTAATTAACTAATTACTTTTTTAACCTGCCTACAACAAATCCCACCTGTACACAGATACACCGGAAAATGACAATTCTGCAACCAGTTAAGTCATTAAATAATGACATTTTCCAATATTTGTTTATTTTGTAGCAATCAACTAAATAACAAATGAATTCTTTCCACTAAGGAAGTAATTAACTTTCTTATCCAATTAAAAAATGAGGGTTTTCCCCCCCAGGAAAGCTTAGGGCTTAGGGCTTCAATTTTGGCTTAAATTTAGTCTTAGGCTTCTATTTAGGATTAGGCTTCAGTTTAGGCTTAGGTTTATGTTTTGGCTTAAGTTAGGCTTAGACTTAGTCATAGGTTTAGGCTTAGAGTTTAGTCTTAGTCTTAGCTTTTGGTTTAAGCTTAGGCTTTGACTTAAAATTTGAGTTAAGGTTTAGGGTTAGCCTTAGGTTTAGGCTTAGGATTCAGCTTTGGTTTAGGCTTAGACTTAGTTTTAGGCTTAGTCTGAGGTTTAGGGTTTAAGCTTAACCTTAGGCTTAGTTTTAGGGTTTAGGCTTAGCCTTAGCCTTAGGCTTAAGTTTAGACTTAGGATTTAGGCTTAGGTTTAGGCTAAGGTTTAGGCTTAGCCTTAGGTTTAGACTTAGGCTTTAGGCTTTAGATTTAGGCTTTAGGCTTAGGTTTAGGCTTAGGGATTAGGCTTAGGGTTTAGGTTTAGGTTATGGTTAGGGTTAGGGCTAGGGCTATGGCTAGAGTTAGGGTTAGGGTTTAGGATTAGGGTTAAGGGTTAAGGTTAAGGTTAGGGTTAGGGTAACATTTTTGTTAGAGTGAGGGATAGGGTTATGATCAGGGGTTATGGTTTGTTGTTAGTTTCAGATTGAGAGTATTTTTTAAGTTTAGGTCTACGGTTCAGTACAGATGAAGATACCTCCCAGACAAAGGTGCCCGCACACAAAGCTCTTGCTCTTTGTGCAGTGCCGAGAGTGGCGCAGGAACTGCACTGGAGAGACGCAGACTCAGGGCTTTCTTTCCTGAGTGGAAGGGCAGTCATTCTCTTGTAAGAGTGCTGGGCTGAAATGGTTGGCCCACAGTGTGACACATTTGCTTGTTTTAAGGAAAAAAGAAACTGAGGATTGAATGTTTTCCTTCCTCCCCTTCCCCAGTTTGTGGGAGGGATGTTGAATGAGCGGGTTGGTCTTGCCTTGGATGATTGAGCAACACAAAAGAACTGGTCAGGGACTCAGATTCCAGACTGATGGTCCTCGAAGACTGTGGGGAGGGATTGAGGAGGTGTTTTTTTTTTTCTTATCTTTTCCCTCTCCTGGGAAACAGGACACTTCATTATTGCCTGAACTGAGAAAAGGTGTGGGTTGGAAAAACTCCAAGGTTTCTTTATTCTCAGCCTGGCTGCTTGGCCCCAGTTTGCCTGCACCCTGTTTTCTGCCCCCAGCGCAGACCTGCTCAAACTTCATCAGAGAGGAACTACTTGGGAAGGAGGTCACCCTTTTTTCCCTCCTCTGCTCCCATGTTTTTGGCAGTGGGGTTTTTTTATCCACATCAAGGAAAAGGGGAAGTCACACAGTCAGCCACAGACAGCACGAGTTTTCTTGGGAAGAACCCCTTCTCTCCTCTTTCCCCTTCTCCTGCACCCCCGGGGACCCCCCTTGGCAACCGCCATATCCAACAGCGCCCCCTGCTGGGCACCAGAGGACACTGCGGGCTCTGCTCCCCCAGTGATCCAACAGCACCCCCTGCTGGCTGTGCTTCCAATTGCACCAAAAAAGTGCAAACTGATCTGTTTACTTTTTTGTTTGAAGGGGACTTTTGGGTATAGGATTACTGTTTGGTTGTTTTCTTTGTGTTCTTTTGTTGTTCTGCCAATACACATATATCCTGTATTAAAGAGCTGTTATTTTTTTCCTTTCTCTACACTTTCTCAATTGGAGCCTCCTAATTTCAGATTTACAATTGCTTAGATGTAGGAGTTCTAGTTTTTCCTCATAATTCATCCTCCTCAGCAAAACACTTCTGTCTCATTAAACTGAGACAGACAGCCAAAATTCAGGACGGACAAAGACATCTCCCAGACAAAAGGTGCCCGCACAGAAAGCTCTTGCTCTTTGTGTAGTGCCAGGAGTGGTGCACCAACTGCACTAGATAGGTGGTGAGTCAGGGTTAGGGTTAGTGTTAGCATCTAGGATTTAGGGTAAGGTTTAGCATTAGGGTTAGATTAGGATAGGGTTTAGGTAAGGTTTGGGTTAGGGTAAGGGACAGGGTTGTGGTTAGGGGTTAAGGTTTAGTGCTAGGTTTGGGTTTAGGGTGTTTTTCTAAGTTTAGGTCTAGTGTTCAATATGGACAAAGATACCTGCCAGACCAAAGGTGCCCACACGGAAAGCTCTTTTTCTTTGTGTAGTGCCGAGAGTGGCACAGCAACTGCACTTGAGAGACAGAGGCTCAGGGCTTTCTTTCCCGAGAGGAACTGCAGTGCACACCCCCTCAGTGCAGCCCCAAAAGTGTCCCATGGTTGCCTTTGTGATGTCATGGCCTACCCTCTCCATTCCAGAATGGTCCCTGGAAACCAAAGAACACACGCCCCACAGTGTCCCAGTGCAGCCCCACCCGTGAGCCATCGGCCCCTTTCAGATATCACGGCCTGTTCTCTCCATTCTGCAATGCTCCTGGGCCACCAAAGAACCAATGCCTCACTACCCCAGAATGCCATCCCACCTTCCTTCCATATCCCAAGGGAGTGGCAGCCGAAGAGTCTGTGGGGACATCTGCTTTGTCCTATTGGATACATCCTGACTGACTGTTGTGTGAATGGGATGGAACACGTGCCATTGCAAATGTCCTGCTCGGGGATGTTCTTGGTCTCCCTTGGCTTGGCAGGGCAACCCCTCCCCACAAGCCCTGGCCATGCCAACATGTCCACACCCAGCCTTTCCACCAGGCCCAGGCCCATCACAAATGTGTTCTGGATGCCTTGATCCCAAAGCATCTTTGAGACTGGCACATGTATTGACAATGTCTGATGGATAAATCCAGATCAAATCTATTCCCTGGATTGGACATGGAGACGGGAGCCCCTCGAGTGAAGACATCTCCATGCCCTGTGTCCAAAGGCAGCTGTGTGTCCATAAACCACGGGATCCAGCTGCGGGTGTGCTCTTCTCTGTGCCCACCCCGATGCTCCCCTGGCTGCACAGGCACACAGGGGCCGAGGCCCTGCTGTGCTCAGGGCTATGGGGGTGTGCAATGCTCAGGTGCTTCTGCTCCCGGGGAGAACAAACATGGATTTCTCTATCTGACTGCACCTCTGCCTCCCACAGTCCCTCCCGGAATGGGGCTGAGCTGCCCAGTGACAGCCCTGGAGATACAAAGGGGTGGCTGGAGAGACACAAAGGGTCTGTGGAGCTGCACGGTGAGAGAAAGGGGAGACGTCTGTGGCCTGAGCTCAGCTGAGACATCCACCAGACCCTCAAACCTTCATATTCATACTGTTCTACTGCCCCTCCTTTCTTTCCTTGGATTTTCTTTCCAAATCTAAATCCCAGCCAAAATTTTCAGCCCTGGCTGGATGCAGAAAGGCCCATGGCATTGGAGCATTAAAATACTATGTGAGGTCACAGGGTCACATCTGTTCCTGCATCAAAATTGTCATCAGTTGGTAGATGTAGATTTGTCGTAATGTTACAGTTTTAGAAAAAAAGAGCTCTTTGTATTCCCATCTGGGCTGGGTTTCATTTCCCCACATGAGCCCCATGCAGCAAGTTTTTGTTAAAACTCCTGGAGACAGAGAGCTGCTCTTGGATGAGGCAGAAACATCCCCTTGTCAGGGAGCAGCTGCAGGCTCTGCTCCTCCGGTGATCCAACAGGGGCCCCTGCTGACTGTATCTTAGACAGCACTGAACCCTTAAAAACCTAACCTTAAAAAAAGATCTAACCCTAACCCTAACCCTATCCCTTACTCTAACCGAAATGTTACCTAAACCCTAACCCCTAACCTTATCTGTAGCCCTAACCTTTAAGCATAGCCCCTAACACTAATCATAACCCCAACTCACCATCCATCTTAGAAGATGGATGCAGATTGTTGCAGATTGTTGCAGCAATCTTGGCACTAGAGAAAGAGCAAGAGCAGTGAATGCAGGCAACATTGTGTGGGAGGTATCTTCGTACATACTGAACCTTAGACCTAAACTTAAAAAAATAACTAAACCTGAACATAATTTTAAACCCTAAACTCTAATCATAACCCTATCCCTTACTCTAACCAAAACATTACCTAAAACCTAACCCTAACCTAACCCTTACCCCTAACCCTAACTCTAACTCCTAACCCCTAACCCTAACCCTAAAACCTAAGCCTAACAGAAGCCTAAACCTGTACAAACCCTAACCCCCTAACCCTAACCCTTAACCCTAACCCAAACCCAAATCCTAAACCCTAAACCAAAATCCAAACCCTAAACCCTAACCCTTAATCCTAAACCCTAAACCCTAACACTAACCCTAAAACCTAAGCCTAAACCTAAGCCTAAATCTGTACAAACCCTAACCCCCTAACTATAACTCTAAACCCTAAACCCTAAACCCTTACGCTAACCCTAATTAAACAGACATTGATGGCATCATTGGGGACGAGTGTCATCAAAGGGGATTGGTGAAAACAAAGAGACAGCTGTGATGTCCCATGGGACATCAGTGACATCACAAGTACATGGCTGACATCAAAGAGACATCAGTGAAATCACTGGGGACATTGTTGACATCACAGGGGACAGTGAAGACACCACAGAGACACCAGTGACATTAACAGGAACACCTTTGACATTACAGGAGACACTGGTGACTTTACAAGGCCAGGGGTGACATCACAGAGACACCACTGATATTATTGGTGTCACTGATGACATCACACGGGACAGTGGTGCCATCACAGATACATTGGTGACATCATTTGGGACCAGTGACATCACATGGGACTGTTGACAACAGAGGGACAACCCTGATGTCACAGGGACATTGGTGTCTTCACAAAGACAGGGCTGACATAGGGACACCAACGGCATCATCAGGGACATTGCTGACGTCACAGGGGACAGTGGTGACATCACAGGGACAGAGGTTTCATCATTGGGGAACAGTGACATCACAGTGGACTGTTGACAACAAAGGGACAGCAGTGATGTCACAAGCACATCAGTGACATCACGGGGACCTGGTGTCATCACTGGGGAGAGTGGTGATACCACAGAGACACCAGTGACATCAGTGGGGTGTTGCGTGACGAGCTGGTTCAGGAAGGGCACGGTGACTACCCCTTAGTCACTCGGGTCATCAACTCACTGACACCAATGTGGTGGACGGTAAAATGACGTTTATTAGCTCCTAATACGGCCTTTTATAGTGCTTAATTGCGCCGTCATTTCCGTCTGCTTACAGTATCACCTAAACTACTGTTGGCTGTCAGGCATCGGAGGGGGGTGGTCCCTGCCTTTCCGTACATCCCGAAGTCTTCCAATCGCCAGACCCTATCTACTCACATTTCCCCCCTGTCCGTGCTGTATAAAGCAGGCCGTAACATAAGAAGTGCAAAATACAGTTGTAGAGGTCATAGAGATCAAAAGGTTTAAGGCTCGACGAGTGGCTCAGAAAGGAAACCTTGGAAAATGCCAGGATCAGTATCATGCAAAGACATTGCTGCTTTCTCTCACGGTAGCTGTCTCGATGCTGTCCGGCCTTTGTCTGCGCCGAGCCCGCAGGGTTGGACGGGGTGGTGGTCGGCGTGTCGTCTTCCCCTGGCACTGCGCTGTACGAGTTACGAGGGCGTCCGATGACCCAATCCTGCAAGTAAAAGCTCACAGTTTTCATTAGTTTTATTCTGCAAGTCTGGTTTAATAGATTTAAGTGGGCACCATTTAACCTCACGTCTTTCTTAACTGCAGTGTACCCTCGTCCTGCAAGGACTATTTTCCACCCTCGTTCCCAAGCTCCTAGTTTGTTTCTGATTATGACTGGTGGGCCTTCTCCTAATGCACGAGTGGCCCAGTGCTTTTGGACTGGACTGTTTATTTCTTCCCCTCTGAGAAACTGATTTAGCACCAGCAAAGAGGTTGCCAACAACCGCACTTGATCTTTAGAGGGAATAGCATTGGGAAAGCCTTCCGCCTTTGCCAATAGTTCTATTTAGGATTTTAAGGTTTGATTTGCTCGCTCGACTATGGCTTGCCCTGTGCTATTATATGGAATGCCATGTGTCAGTGTGATGCTCCATTTGTGTGCGAATGCCTGAACTGATTTGACATGAAGTTTGAACCGTTGTCTGTCTTAATCTGATTGGGAACCCCGAGCCATGCCATTGCTGTTAGCCAATGCTGAATGGTTGCTTTGGAATTCGTTTTAGCATGTTGAGTGGCCACGATTACTCCGCTGTACATATCTACGGTTACTGCCAGCCAGGGTCGGGGCTTTAAGAGCTGGCAGAGTGTAAAATCTGATTGCCATATTTCAGAGGCTTTAAGACCTCTAGGATTTACTCTGCTGGACCAAAGTGGTGTTTTTTGACAATGGGGACATGTGGCTACGATATGTTTTGCGTCTGCATATGTGGTTTTGCACTCTTTAACCAGTGCTTTAGCTCCAATATGAAGAGATTCGTGTAACTGGCGAGCATCTCTCAGCGTCCACAACCCTTTTGCAGCAGCGTCCGCTTTATGATTACCGATCTGAAAGAAACCTTTGATTGGGTCATGACTGTTGACATGAATGACCGATATGGTGCCTTTTCGGGAAGCAAGAGCTTCTTCCAGCATCAGAGCTGCTCTAGATATTGGCACACCGGGCTGCGACATGGCTAGGCAGAGCTTGGTGACAAACATCGAATCAGTCACTATATTGAGGTGCTCTGTTAAAAACAGTCCGCAAGCTAGCACGACAGCCGTTACTTCTAGCTGCTGGACCGAGAGTGTATTATCGGTCGTCTTTACACAGTGCCACTCATTTTCTGACTGCCACACAGCTGCAGCAGTGGAGGTCACAGAGGATGCATCTGTAAAAACTGTTGGTCCTGGCTGGGGCCGGTCCATAACCTTCTGTGGAAGGTCGATATCGACAATGGCTAACAGTTGGGTCCAGGGAGGTTTGGTGGCATACTGGATCTCTCCGTTGAACCCCGCTAAGGCTATGGCCAGGTGTTCCGACAGAGCTATTGACTGTGCTGGAAGCTGTTTGTGAAAGGGCAAATATATTTTAGCAGGTTCAGTACCTAAATGCCTCAGTGCAAGTTTTCTGCCTTTCATAATGAGATTACTGACACACTCGGTTCCTGGGGAAAATGCACGTGATAGCTTTCCTGGGATTACCCACAACACTGGCTGTGCTTTTTCTGGTGACCCTTGGGTGAGTGCCCCTACTCCCCCTTCTGTCGTAAAGTGCACATACAGGTCGAGCGGTACGTCTGGATTCCATCTTGCTAGCGTGCCCGTGGATACCTGCTGCTTGATGAAATTAAGGGAATCTATTGCCTTGACTGTTAGCTCCTTTTGTTCCCAGGGATGTTTCCCTTTTAACAGATCGTATAAGGGAGTCATGATTTCAGGAGGAATTAGGATGACATTACGGAGCCACTGCAAGGATCCTACCAACTGCTGTGCATCGTGGAGAATCTTAATGTCCCTGCGAATTTTTATTTGGGGAGGAGTTATGTAGGAATCTGTGATTCCTACTCCCAGGAAGGTTATACAAGGCCCCTTTTTTATTTTTGAATCTGCAATTTCGAATCTGTTTGCTGCTGGATTTGCTGGGGGGCAGCAGGAGAAGCTGCTGCAGAGCAGGACTTGCTGCTGCCCCATCAGAGGCCCAGGGCCAGAAGGTTCCCTGTGCCAGGGCTGGCTGAGGGGTGGGAAGGTGGGGGTGCAGCCAGGGGTGCCCAGGGCTGTGGGGCAGAGCAGGGTCCTGCCCCCCAGGGCTGTGTGTGCTGGGGCAGGGACTCTGCTGCCTTCCAGGGGCAGCTCTCAGCCCGGCCAAGGAGCTGCCACGGCCCTGCAGGGAGAAGGGGTGGGGGGAAGGAGGGAGCCCTCCTGGCAGGCCAGGGCTGGGCAGGGCCCTTCAGCTGCAGGCTCAGGGCTCCTCCCAGCTTCAGCTGCACCTGCTGCCATTTGCAGGGGCCCTGCTCAGGAAGCACATCCAGTGCCAACCCCTACCCCTTCCCAGCCAGCGCAGGGGGTCTGGGATCTGCTCTGCAGCCCCTGCCCAGGCAGAGCTGCCCCTGGGCCCTGGGCTGGGGATGGGCTCTGGCAGCACTGGCAGGGAGCTGAGCTGGGCACAGGGAGGGGCTGCTGGCAGGAACAGCTCCTCACACACAGCCAGGCAGGGAGGGAGAGGCAGCTGCAATGAGAATTTTGTGCCTCACTCTGGGAGGGCAGAGATGAAAAGGTGAGGAGTGTGTCAATCTGTTCTTTGGACACGGATTCCTGGCTATCTGTGCAGTTTCTGTGTAGGGGAACAGTTGAGTGTGATGCTCCTGCAGCTCCAAGCTGCCAGCACAGGGCAGCTGAGCACAGGCTGATGGACAGAGCAGCTCTTCTGTCTGCACTGAGGGACCATCCCTGTGCCCTCAGAACCCACAAGATTGACTTGCAGTGCCTCAGAAATGCCAGGTATTTCCAACATCCACAACCACTCCTAACTGTGGCGGGTGCAATTGGAGGAACAAACACAAAGAATTCCATCATCTCAGTCCTTCCTTTTGGGCAAATTGCAAACAGCAAAGCTGAGAAGCTCTTGGATGTATCAGGAGCACATTTCATTGGAGATCACCCTGCATTCCAAGTTCCCTCTGCCAGCAGAGCGAGAAGGAGTCCTTGGGACCCCATCCCAGAGTTCCTGCTTCCAGTGGTGCCCTCAGGCAGCAAAAGCCAGAGCTCAGGGGATGGAGCTGCAGGGAGTTCTGAGTGAGGAAAGAGAGCCTGAGAGTGGGGTGGCTGTGAGACGTGTCCTGTTTGGCTGCAGCAGCCTGGTCTAACTCAGCATTGACTTCTCCTCCTCAACAGATCCAAACACTCTGAGGAAGCAGCAAATGCCCAACAGCAGCTCCATGGCCCAGTTCCTGCTGCTGGCATTCTCAGACAGGCGGGAGCTGCAGCTGCTGCACTTCTGGCTCTTCCTGGGCATCTCCCTGGCTGCCCTCCTGGGCAACGGCCTCATCCTCAGCGCCGTAGCCTGCGACCAGCACCTGCACACCCCCAGGGACTTCTTCCTGCTGCACCTCTCCCTCACAGACCTGGGCTGCATCTGCACCACTGTGCCCAAAGCCATGCACAACTCCCTCTGGGGCACCACAACCATCTCCTACACAGGATGTGCTGCACAGCTCTTTTTTCCTTTTCTTATTTCTTGGGACAGAGTTTTGCCTCCTGACCATCATGTGCTACGACCGCTACGTTGCCATCTGCAAACCCCTGCACTGCGGGACCCTCCTGGGCAGCAGAGCTTGTGCCCACATGGCAGCAGCTGCCTGGGCCTCTGGGTTTCTGTATTCTCTGCTGCACACAGCCAATACATTTTCCCTGTCCCTGTGCCAGGGCAGTGCCCTGGGTCAGTTCTTCTGTGAAATCCCACACATTCTTAAGCTCTCCTGCTCACACTCAGGCTACCTCAGAGAAATAGGGCTCATTTAGGTTAATGTCTTTTTAGCATTTGGTTGTTTCATTTTCATTGTTTTCTCCTATGTGCAGATCTTCAGGGCTGTGCTGAGGATGAGCAGGGATGGCACAAAGCCTTTTCCACATGCCTCCCTCACCTGGCTGTGGTCTCTATTGTTATCAGCACCTCATTCTTTGCCTACCTGAAATCCCTCTCCATCTGCTCCTCATCTCTAGATCTGGCCCTGTCAGTCCTGTACTCAGTGGTGCCTCCAGCACTGAACGCCCTCATCTACAGCCTGGAGCTCAGGGATGCCCTGAGGAAACTGATAACTGTGTTTTTCAGAAGCAATAAGCTCTCCTTGTTCTGCATGTTATGTACCTCATTAAAGGCCAATTCTGTTATGTACTTCATTGAAGGCCCACCATATCATCTCTATTTTTTTTTCTTTTGGTATAGGTGTTAATTTTGTGAGAATATGTTCAAACCAAAAAATCTTTATATATATGTGGGGTCTGATTACACCAGGTGCTGCAAGGCATCCTGGGAGTTGTAGTTTGAAGTACTCTATTACACATGCTCAGTTAAATGCTTGTATGGATTGGTTAGTGATGTCACATGTTGTGGCATGGCAGCATTTGAAACTGCTATATAAGCTGTGACCCCTTGAATAAAGACACTCTCGTTACACACCATGCTGGTGTCATACCGGTCCCCATGGAACTCATTATTTATTATATTAATAACTGCTACATTTGGCGATCCAGACCTGGGGCTTAAACCTTGCCCTGAATCAGGACGAATTACGGACAAGGCGTCAGGTACCAACTTATCTGAAAGTTGAAGGATGCCCACCGTGAAAAAGTCACAGGACATCAGGTACCAGGGAAAGAGAAAACCCCTGATGGACGTTGGCAGCGAATGCCGTGTGTGAGCTCGGAGTAAGGCCTGTAAAACTTGGTAGGAAATTGCCTACGTTTGGAGAGAACAGCTCTCGAGAAGAAAGAAGAAACAAGAAACAAGAAAGGAGAAGAAAAACCTACATCCAAAGTGAGAGGGTGGGAAAAAAGAAAAAAAGAAAAAAATAGAAAGAAAGATAAAAAAAATAGAAAAAGATAAAAAAGAAAAAATAGAAAAAGAAAAAAGAGAGAAAAAATGAAAACTTTTCATTCACGTGAACAACAGAATATTGCAAAAGCCTTAAGCTTAATATTGAAAAGACTTTGGAGACAAGTTAACAGGCATAAAATAGCTGGACTTTAAAATTAATGAAAATAACTGTTTTAGGACTGATATTATTTACAGTTCTTAGTGAAGCTGCTTGGAGGGAGGGGTGGAAAACCGGAGAGAAGACAAAAGTAAAGAACTCCATCAGCCAATGCAAACCTGCTCGGTATTTTTTCCCAACACTAACCAGTGTGCTCGAGTTCAAGGTCTTACAGACACAGGAGCAGATGTTTCAGTCTTTGCAGAGAGTGACTGGCCAAAGGAATGGAGCACTACGGAGCCCTGCATCGACATCAAAGGGGTAGGAGGAGCCCAGACACCGCTCCAAAGTGTCTGCACTTCACTGATCGAAGGACCAGAAGGTAAAACTGCCTCAGCAAAGCCCTATGTCCTTAATATTCCAATGACCCTCTGGGGCAGAGATATGATAAGACAATGGGGAGTCCAACTAACTTCCTCAAATTTAGTTTAAAGGCCACTGGTGAGCCGCAATCTCCTGCCCTCACATGGCTCTCGGACCACCCAATCTGGGTATCCCAGTGGCCCCTGAAGGGAGAGAAATTGCGGCAAATCAACGTACTAGTACATGAACAACTAGCAAAGGGACGTATTTTGCCAACTGATAGTCCCTGGAATTCCCCCATTTTTACCTTACAAAAGTCCAATGGGAAGTGGATACTGCTAGAGAATTTAAGAGAACTCCATAAGATAATAGAGCTGATGGGGGCTCTCCAGGCAGGATTCCATCACCAACAATGATACCTTCAAAGTGGCCTATTGTTCTTATTGATAGAAAAGATCATTTCTTTAACATTGCATTAAACCCTAAAGACTCTCATAGGTTCACATTTACAGTGCCTTCCATCAACCCAGCAGAACCATCTCAGTGCTGTCACTGGACAGTCCTCCCACAAGGAAGGAGGAACAGCCTCTCCGTTTGCCAAAGAGTCGTTGCAGACGTGTTATCACCAACCCATCGACAGTGTCCGGATACCATCGTATCTCACTGTAGGGACGATCTCTTGCTGGCAGCGCAATCCGAGGGACAACTCCTGCAAGTGCATTTGTCTGTGAAAACTGCACTATTGACACATGGTCTGAAATTGCACCGGGGAAAGAACAAGTGACAGTTCCACAGAAACACCTTGGATTTCAAATTAAGAACACCACAATTCAGCCCCAGACTGTTACTTTACCCACTGACATCCACACCTTAAATGATGCAGTCACTACTGGGCTTAGGCCTCTGTTAAGTATAACAACAGACACTCTGAAACTGCTCTTTCAGGTCCTGAAAGGGGAGCCAGACTTAACCTGCCCTCGATGCTTAACACCGGCAGCCCTGGCAGTATTAAAGGAAATAAATTAAAGACTGAGCTCCTGTCAGAGTAAAAGAAAAGCGTGGGGGTTAGCTGTTGTTTTAGTAATTTTTAAAGGTATCAAACAACCTTATGCTGTAATAGGACAATCGGATGTAAAAGGCAAAGATTTTCTGTTATGGGAATGGGTTTTTTAAGCTTTCGGTTTTCTAAATGCATTACTACATATTCTGAGATGCTCTCCAAAGTCTGCCACAAAAGCAGATTGCGGCTTTGGGAGCTCTTGGGGAGGGATCCAGATGTTATCTATGTTCCTCTGTCTACTGTTGAACTAACTCAATTGCAGATTCATAGCTCTGATTTTCAGTTAGCCATTGCTGATTACAGGTATCAATTGTCAGTTCACCTTCCCTCTATTCCTTTTTTGCAGCTGCTCGCCCTTACTCAGCCAGAGCCAACACACAACTATTCTCCTGTTCCACTAACAAGTGCTAGAACTGTGCTCACAGATGGTTCTGGCAGAACGTCTAACGCAGCAGTCACCTGGCTCAGAGCAGGAAAATGGGTTTATGACACGCACAAGGTAAGAGGTTCCTCTCAGATAGCAGAGCTCTCTGCAGTCATACCTGCATTTCAGCTATTTCCAGAGCCTTTAAACATTGTTTCCCATTCAGCCTCTGTTGTTGGAGCAGTCCAACAAATTGAGAATTCATCCATAAAAGATATCTCCCAACTACAATTAGCTCATATGTTCAAATCATTACTGTATGAAATTAGTCATCGTAAACACAAATTCCACATAATGCACCTTTGTTCTCACACTTCTCTCCCAGGACCCATCCCAGCAGGAAATCATGAGGCAGATCAAATAGCTGATACAGGGCACCTTGCCCCAACTGCAGTAGTTCCAATCAATTTCTAAAAAGCAAAGCTGTCCCACAGATTTTTTCACCAAAATTCAAAATCCCTCAAGGAATATTTCACCTTACACTATCTCAAGCCAGAGAAATTATTTCTGTCTGCCCTGACTGCTGGAGACTCACTCCTCTACCATCTGAGGGGGTAAAACCTTGCGGAATTAACCCACTGGACATCTGGCAGTTGGGCATAATGCATTATTCACCATTTGGAAAATTAAAATACATCCATGTGTCCATATACATGTGTTCTGGTGCCATTGCAGCAACAGCACATGCAGGAGAGAAAGCCCAAGTTGTCAGCAAACACCTCATATCTGCAATATCAGTCCTTGGCATCCCCAAAACGATAAAAACAGATAATGGACTGACATACACTTCTCACTCTTTAAAAGAGTTTTTCAACATGTGGGGCATCTCCCATGTCACAGGGATCCCCCACTCCCCCACTGGTCAAGCAGTGCTAGAGCGTGCTCATCAAACACTCAAGAATATGTTAACCAAACAACAAAACACCACAATTGGACTGAGATGGTGAGTGTGGGAATGGTTGGGGTTTGGCCGATGTGCTGCTAAAGTCATGCATTGATTTGGGTTTCCTTTCTTGGAGCTGAGGAAGAGAAGAACCCAGGGACTGCAGGAACCCCTGAGCCAGCCCAAGGGACGTGCTTTTGGAAGGTGGATGGACAGGCCCAGCTCTCTGCAAGATAAGTGGAGGGCTCTGAGCAAGAGAGGGGATGAGAGCCGGGTACAGGCTTGGGAATCGCTGGGAGGGCTTTTGAAATGAGCATAGGGAGGGGATGTCTAAGAACAAGTCCCTTAGGAGAGGGAAGTGGAGAGGCTGAGTTTTGACCCCAGCACTGGGGTGTGCAGGGCAGAGAGGAGAATCTCCCCCATGTAAGATTCTTGTGGGTCCGTCTTTGCAGTTCTGACAGGCACTGCTTGTCACAGCCTATCCTCTCCATTCCAGAATAGGCCCTGGCAACCAAAGAACCAACACCCCACACCAGTAGATCAGACCAACCCATGTACTTTGAGCCCTTTTGTTATGTCACAGCCTATCCTGTACATTCTGGAATAGCCTGTGGATACCAAAAAACCAAGCCCCTCACTGTGTGACAGTTGAACCCCATCCATGTGCCAAAGGCTCCTTTGTGATGTCACAGCCCATCCTCTCCATTCCGGAACAGCCCCTGGCAACCAAATAGCCAACACCCCCAAACCCTGAAATGCAGCCCCACCCGTGTATCCTGGGACCCTTTGTGATGTCATGGCCTGTCCTCTCCATTCCAGAATAGCCCCTGGAAACCAAAGAACCAACGTCTCAGAATGTCACAGTGCAGCCCCACCCGTCTGCCATGGGACTCTTTGTGATGTCACGGCCTTTCCCTCAGGATAGAAAGCCTGTAACCTTTGGGTTTCAGGTGCAGTTTGTGGGGCACCCCGGGCATTCCATGAGCAGCAAGAAATTTCTGTCCTGGCACCTTTTGTCTGGCAGGAATCTTTGTCCAGATTCAAATTTGGGAGTTGGACCGACAATTTCAGTGCAGGGCTCCTGCAAGTGAGGGAGGGACCGAGAACCTCTGGCTGGGCGGTGCTGCCACACCGGCCCAGGGAGACGTCCCCAGCTAAGTGGATAAAAAATGCAGGTGGCTCGTGCTCGGGGCACTCAAGCTTTACAGGAAGGACAACGTTGCCTTCTGCAGGGATGCTGCTATCTTTGTGAGCCTGCTGACCCTCCGAGGATGCAGCCTTTGCTGGGGGGAGTTCTGGTTATTCTGGGGTCGGTGAGACAACCTCGTAAAAGACACCTGAGTGAGTGGGGGTTTCCCTGAGGGCTCAGTTCACTCCTCCCCTTTCTTGTCTCTCGGGTTCCCGTTTACTTGGCCACTTTTTGTAATAAATATTTGGTTTACTGATGAGCTCTCAGCAGTGTCTTGGTTTTCAATCTCAGCATCCTTTCGAACTCACCCAGTAACAGTCATAAAAATCATAAGCCTAAGAAATACTGCTGTTGGACAGCAGTGTCTGAAGTTGGGAAAAAGAGAGAGTGATGAGGAGAGCATTATAGACCCTCAGGAACTCCAGCCTACCCCCAGTAGGGTGAATTGGAGACCAGAGCCCGTTAGGCAGAGACCTGACAGTCCACAGGAATCAGGATTAGATGGGACAGACACTGAAAGTGAGTAGAGAGTAGGGAAGACTTCCAAGAGGGGGTGAGTAGTACACATCAGGGTGGGACCATGGGACAGAAAGCTGGGGGCAAGGCTGGGGGTAGAACAAAAGCTAGAGCTGAGAGCAGCCACACTGTTGCCCCGTTTAGGATCAGTAATAACAGCTGCAGGCACTCCAACAAAAGTGAAAGTGCTGTTTTCGGCGAGTGATTTGAACAGTTGGAGGGAGGAAGCAAAACTGTTTAGGGAAAACCCTGAAAAGATGGGTAAGAGATTTGAATTAATTGTGAAAAATCAGGACATAAATTGGTCAGATATCGACTTGATTCTCTCAGAATTGACAGAAACAGAAAAACAGCAAGTAATAAAAGCAGCAAGAAATCACATGGAAGGGCAGATTCCAACAAATGTTTTAAGGGGAGACATAGATAATATTTTTCCAGTGCAAAACCTAACTGGGACCCAAACGACCCCGGGCCAGTATAAGTTATTGGAACAGTATAGAGGATTGGTCCAGGTGGGATTGTGGAATGCTACACCTAAAGCAGTGAATTGGGCTGCCTTGTACCATGTAAGGCAAGGATGGGATGAGACCCCCACGGCATTCTTAGACAGACTTAAAACTGCCAGGAGAAAATGCTCTACCCTGGATCTGTCACCAGAGACAGGTAAACAACAACTGGAGGGGTTGTTAATGGGACAAAGTAACCCTGATATTAGATAAAGGTTACAGAAAATTGATTATCCTTCCAATAAAGATTTAGAGGTGTTAAGGAATGAAGCCTGGAAAGTGCACAACAACAGGGAGAAAAGACAAGACAGAAAACTTACAAAGGTTGTGGTTGCTGCTTTAATTCCGAATTCAAATATTGGGGGTGCTGGCAGAGGGCAGGCAATGCGAGGAAGAGGGGGCTCACCTTTTCAACAAGCAAGAGTGGGACAAAATCCATGTTCCCATTGCATGCAGGAGGGACACTGGAAATGGGATTGCCCCACAATGGCAAATGGGAACCCAGGAGGAGCTGTCATCGCTCATCAGACCAGGGAATGAGGGGGACTGGTGAGTCATTCCCTGGCAGACCCACTGGTTAAAATGGAGCAAGGGGAAGGTGAAAAAGAATTAGACTCTCGGATCGACACTGGAGCCACATTTTCGGTTCTAAGCCAAGAACTAGTGCCTAAAAGTGATAATTTTTTTAAAGTCATGGGAGTACCAGGCCAATCAGAAAAAGCTTTCTTTCTGAAACCCTCCAGTACAAAGTTGGGAAAAAATGGGAATTCAACCATTTTTCGATCTGCCTAATTCCCTACAGTCTCTGTTGGGTAGAGATTTGTTGGAAAACCTGGGAGCTGTGATTAAATTCAAAAAAGGTAAACTTGAATTTCAGGTAAACAAAGAACAACTAATAGCAGCCCTGAGTTTGGTCCTGAGCTGCGTAAAGCCAGAGCAAAATTATTAAAATATCAGTCAAATTTTAGATGGACTCTATTCCTTGGTATGGTCTACAGATGTACCTGGGACATCAAAAAAGGCAACCCCTATTCAGATAGAATTATTACCAGGAGCAAAGCCAGTAGTCAGAAAACAATATCCATTGAGGTTAGGAGGCAGAAAAGGAATTGAAGTAATAAGTGAAAACCCCGTGGTAGCAAATCCCTATACACTTCTAACAAAATTGAGAGATAATTTGATTTGATTCACAGTGTTAGATTTAAAAGATGCCTTTTTCTGTCTACCCCTAGCTCAGGAAAGTCAAAAGATTTTTGCTTTGGAGTGGGAATCTGTCTGTAGTGAGAGAAAGATGGAATTAAGTTGGACAGTCTTCCCACAGAAATTTAAAAATAGTCCCACTTTGTTCAGTAACCAGCCAGTCCAAGAGCTGGAACAATGGCACAGCCACCAGCGGATGTCGTTCTGCTACAATATGGAGATGACTTGTTAATAGCGACCAGAACAGAAGTAGTGAGTGTGCAGTGGACAATCTCTCTTTTAAACTCCTTGGGTTTAAACGGTTCCCAAGTTTCCCGACAGAAAGCACGGCTGGTGCAAGAGAAAGTGGTGTCCCTGGGGTATGAAGTCTCCAGTGGACAATGTTCCCTGGGAACAGCAAGAAAGGAAGCATATGCCAGACACCCAGCCCAGAAACAGGGGGAGATCTCCAAGCCTTTCTAGGAATGACAGGTTGGTGTCATTTATGGCTCTATCAGTATGGAGTACTTGTAAAGCCTTTCTATGACCTGCTGAAAAGAACCCCAAAGAACATCCTGTGGAGCCCTGAGACAGATGAGGCCTTCCAAGGCCTGAAGCGGGAGCTCAGGAGGGCTCCGGCGTTGGCTTTGCCTGACGGGACGAAGCCCCTTTGGTTGTTGTGCCCTGAACGTCAAGGAATGGCTTTGGGGGTCTTGGGCCACCAAGCAGGGCCATCCAGGAGGGCCGTGCTCGACTGCAAACAGTGGGATGGAGTCAGCAAGGGATGGCCCACCTGTGTGACAGCAGTGGCTGCAGCAGTCATGGACCACTGTCCAGGGATGTCACTGATGTCCCCAATGATGTCACCACTGTGCCTGTGATGTCAGTGATGTCTCTGTGATGTCAGCGATGTCCCTGTGATGTCACCAGAAACCTGTGATGTCACTGGTCTACAGTGATGTCACTGCTGTGGGCAGGGGTGGTCCCTGTGTCCCCAGTGATTTTATGGCTGTCCCATGTGATGTTATCACTCTCCCCAGCGATGTCACTGTTCCCCAGTGACGTCACTGAAGTCCCTGTGATGTCACTGCTGTCCCTGTGCTGTCAGCGATGTCCCTGTGATGTCACCAGACCCCTGTGATGTCACCTCTGTCTTTGAAAGCACCATTAAGGCCATGCTGCTGAGAACACAGCTGCGTTGAGCAGGGCACGTCTCCAGGATGCAGGACCACTGCCTCCCTAAGATCGTGCTCTGTGGGGAACTTGCCACTGACTGCTGCAAGAGAGGAGCCCCGAAGAGAGAGATACAAGGACTGCCTGAAACAATCCCTCAGCCTTGGCCATATTGATCACCATCACTGGTCTACTCTGGCCTCCAGTTGGGAGGCCTGGAGACACACCATCTATAACGCTGCTGCTGCTGGTTTTGAGAACACACGCAGGGTCACTCTCGAGGAGAAAAGACAATGGAGAAAGAATCGCGTCTTGTCCATGTCACCTGGGGAGTCTTTCTACTGCACCTTCTGCAACCGAACTTGTCTATCTCGCATTGGCCTTTTTAGCCATCCACGCGCTTGGAGCAAGCATGGGTAGAGCCCTTCTCAAATCTTCATTTGCGGAGCCTAGCCATGATGACGATGATGATGATGATGATGATGATGATGATGATGATGATGTTGATGATGATGATATCCCCAGGGGTGAAACTCCTCTCCCTGAGATGTCACCGCTGTCCCCAGTGATGCCACCAGACCCCTGCCATGTCACTGGTCTCCAGTGATGTCACCAAAGTCCCTGTGACGTAACTGCTGTCCCTGTGATGCCACTAGTGGTTACCGATGTGACTGCTGTCCCCACAGGTGTTACCATGTCCCCTGTGATGTCACCACTGTCCTCCGGGTGCCACCCATGTCCTGTGGGAGGCAGCCATGTCCCTGAGATGTCACTGGTCCCCAATGATGTCACCACTGTCCCTGTGATGTCGCTGGTGTCTCTATGATGTCATCCCTGTCCTTATGAAGTCAACGCTGTCCCCTCTGATGTCACTGATATCCCTGTGATGTCACGGCTGTCCCTTTGTTGTCACCTGGCCTTGTGATGTCACCGATGTAAGCTGTGATGTCACAGATGTCCCCACTGTGAGTAGATAGGGTCTGGTGATCGGAAGACTTCGGGATGTATGGAAAGGCAGGGACCACCCCCCTCCGATGCCTGACAGCCAGCAGTAGTTTAGGTGATACCGTAAGCAGACGGAAATGACGGTGCAATTAAGCACTATAAAAGGCCCTATTAGGAGCTAATAAACGTCATTTTACCATCCACCACATTGGTGTCTGTGAGTTGATGGCCCGAGTGGCTAAGGTGTAATCACCGTGCCCTTCCTGAACCAGCTCGTCATGCAACAAGTGGTGCCGAAACCTGGAGATGCCCAAGTTCTCCGTGTAGCCCGGAAGACTTGCCAAGCTCTGGGACGGGATTTCGCCTGAGATCGAGTGAAGGGTGACCAGACGGCGAGTCCAGTCTGGAGGGGAGGACACTCCCAGACCAACAAGGAGGATGGAATCCCTTGTGAAGGTCGTATCAGAGGTTTATAATCAGTGGGGTATCAATTGCAAATCTAAGGATTTTATTCTTGCTCTTGCAAGGCTTTTGAAAATCGGGGTCATTGACCAACCGGTGGATATTCTCCACCCTGATGTATGGGATAAGTGTACTAAAGCGTTGGCTGAGGAAACAATGTCCTCAGGCCACGGAACCCATCTTAAGGAGTGGGGAAAAGTACTACAAGCCTTGCAAAAGGCAAGGTCGGAACAGGAGACCTGGAAAGTGGCTGAAAACTGCCTGCGGGAGGTCCCCAAATTGGGAATTGGGGCGGCTACACAAACCCCGCCCCTCCCAACCTGTAATGATTCTGCCGTGCTTAAGCACACACAAGAGGGCAATGATTCCCCTAAACTTTCTAACTCTGATTCGTCTGTGGGGGGGCAGGAGCCGACTAAAACCGTGTGGGGGGAGTTGGCTGAGGAGGCTGGGAAAGATATGGAAAACGCGGAGTCTGAAGGGATTAAAGACAAGCCACCACCCTATGGGTCTCACAATGGCCCCCGAGGGCAAAGAGAAGGGCGGAGTATAGATAACGCCGGCTGGAGGAGAAGGGCAGTTGAAGGGGTTTGTGGACAAGGACGGTGGTGGGCGGAGAGAGACCAGGGGGGGAAGGAGAGGTGGATGCCGGTGGGACGAAAGGAAAAGTATGTGTGGTGAGGGCAGTGCAAGTGATAATGAAGGTATGAGTGGGGAAGAGAGTGTGAGGGAAATGGGAAGCTCAAGCGAGGAGGAGGGGGGTGCGAGTTGGGGGGGAGTGTCAGTCATAGTGGTCGCTTGAAAAGCCCGTCCAAGAGGCACCGGAGACCAGAAATAGCTAGTCAGTCGAGCTCAGACACTGAGTCAGACACCAGTCGGGGGAAGTCACAAGGTGAGCGGCAAGAGAGAGGCAGGTGGTATACGACCGATTCGAGTACGGAGAAAGAGAAAAAGGATGTAGATGTAATTATAAATGAAAATAAAAAAAAACCCCAAGGCACAGAAAGAACTAACCCCTCTCACGGACTGGAAGGAAATTAGAACTGCATGTCCGACTGGGCTCAGTCAGCTTCATTAGCATTCCCAGTTCAAGTTATAGAAGGAGACAGGAGAGTTTATTCACTGATAAATCCAAAAGACATACAAACGATTACTAAGGCTATAGCAGATAAGGGGCTTAATTCTGCCATGGTTTCCACTCTTATAGACGGCCTTTTTGGGGGAGACGACCTGCTTCCATTTGACATTAAGCAAACTTGCAGAATGATTTTTGATGGAGCAGGCATGATTGTTTTCAAATAGGAATGGGAGGATAATTGTGCAAAACAACTGGCATTAGTGACCGGGGCAGACCATCCGCTGCATGGCTCTAATTTGCAGCGGTTAATGGGTACCAACTCGACTATGATAACCCCGCGTGCACAAGCGGAAGGTATGCGGGCGCATGAAGTCAGAGTAACCACCCGTGCGGCTAGAGAAGCTATTCGCACAGCCTCAGCAGTCATTGCTAAGCCATCCCCATGGTCTACCATCAAACAGGCTGAAAGCGAAACTTTTATACAGTTTGTAGATCGTCTTCAGGCAGCGGTCGATTCTTCCTCCCTACCCCCGGAAGCAAAGGGTCCGGTCGTTGCTGATTGTTTACGCCAGCAATGCAATTCAGCAACCAAGGACATTTTACGATCCTTACCATCAGGAGCGAGTATCGCGGACATGATTAAGCATGTCACAAAAGAAGAGCATTTGGTTCCAATCCAGGTGGCTGTTCACACAGCAATAGCTAACATAATGGTGTGTTTTAAATGTGGCCAGCCAGGCCATGTGGCAGTAAATTGCCCTCAGCTGGGGAGCCCGACAATAATACACCCCTCTTTTCAAAACCGGCCTAGAGGGCCATGTTTTGCATGTGGTAAAAAAGGGCACTTTGCTAAGGCTTGTAGGTTTAAAAATCAGGGAAACGCGAAGGGGAGGGGGCATTCCGACTGCCCTGGCCGCACCCAGTCTCCTCCCACTTGGAACATGAGGCAGCCACATATGAATATAGCTACGAGGCACGGAACGCCTCTGAATCTGACACCTTCCCAAGAGGCGGCAGCCTCTATGGCTCACCCAGTAGCACAGCCAAACTCATCCGGGTCCCAAAACCCACAGAACTTGCCCCCAAGGGCGGAGGCTCCAGCGTTGCCTTGGCAGTAAAATGTGACCACCCACCCGTGGTGTGGGAAACCTGTTCCCTCTATGGCATTGCAGATGATACCACCATCAAAGTTCCCTTTTTAATAGACACCGGGGCAGATGTCACTGTCATACCTAAAGCATATTGGCCCTTGCATTGGGAATTAGAAAATGCTTCCACAGTAGGTGGAGTCGGAGGAACAACTCGAGCCCAAAAAAGTGCCCACCTGATAACAATTGTACTTCACACCAAGGAGGGACCTGAAAAAATTATCACCCTTACTCCTTATATCCTATCTGAAGTCCTAGCTTTACTGGGAAGAGACGCCTTAGCTCTTCTAAATGCCAGAGTGACAAATTTACCCTAAGGGCCACTGCTGTAAATCCATTTCCTCCCATTAAGCTGACGTGGAAGTCAACCGACCCAGTATGGGTTGAGCAGTGGCCCCTATCTCAGCCTCGAATGGATGCCCTCCTAAAGTTAGTCGACCGCGAGTTGCAACGAGATCACATAGAGCCCTCTACTAGCCCATGGAACACCCCAGTCTTTGTGATACCTAAGTGGTCAGGTGAAGGATTTTGTCTCCTTCACAACCTGCGTGAAGTAAATAAGAAAATTCAGCCAATGGGCGCGGTCCAGACACTGTTACCTATGAGTTCCATGATACCCAAAGGACAGCCTTGTGCTACCCTCGACATCAAGGACTGCTTCTTTTCTATACCACTGCATGAAACAGACAGAGAAAAATTTGCCTTTTCGCTGGTGTTCCCAAATAATCAGCGGCCCAATATACATTTTCAGTGGAAAGTGTTACCTCAAGGAATGCTTAACTCGCCCACCATCTGTCAGATCGTAATCGATCGGGCTCTGGCACCAATTCGGCATAATAATCCGGCCACAACTATCATTCAGTACATGGATGATATCTTGATAGCCGCGCCATTCAGAGACCAGGTAGACCGGTTAATTTTAACAATCTCAGATACCCTGAAAGCAAACATTCGAAATTGCAGATTCAAAAATAAAAAAGGGGCCTTGTATAACCTTCCTGGGAGTAGGAATCACAGATTCCTACATAACTCCTCCCCAAATAAAAATTCGCAGGGACATTAAGACTCTCCACGATGCACAGCAGTTGGTAGGATCCTTGCAGTGGTGTAGCAGTTATTAATATAATAATGAATACATCCCATAGGGACTGTAAGGACTCCAACATGGTGTGTAACGAGATCTCATTATTACCCAGCGCGCCCCCACATATATATCCGTTTCAAATGCTGGCACGTCACAACATGTGACCATGTTAGCCAATCCCATACAAGCATCCAAACTGCACATGTGCAAAAGAGTACTCAAACTACATTTCCCATAGAGCTTTACAGCACCTGGTCTAACCACACCCACTTGCCCCTGAGCCCGGCGGGACAGCACCCACCGGCCCCGGCGGGGCCAGCACTCACACAGTGGCTCTGTAATGTCATCCTAATTCCTCCCGAAATCATGACTCCCTTATACGATCTGTTAAAAGGGAAACATCCCTGGGAACAAAAGGAGCTAACAGTCAAGGCAATAGATTCCCTTAATTTCATCAAGCAGCAGGTATCCACGGGCACGCTAGCAAGATGGAATCCAGACGTACCGCTCGACCTGTATGTGCACTTTACGACAGAAGGGGGAGTAGGGGCACTCACCCAAGGGTCACCAGAAAAAGCACAGCCAGTGTTGTGGGTAATCCCAGGAAAGCTATCACGTGCATTTTCCCCAGGAACCGAGTGTGTCAGTAATCTCATTATGAAAGGCAGAAAACTTGCACTGAGGCATTTAGGTACTGAACCTGCTAAAATATATTTGCCCTTTCACAAACAGCTTCCAGCACAGTCAATAGCTCTGTCGGAACACATGGCCATAGCCTTAGCGGGGTTCAACGGAGAGATCCAGTATGCCACCAAACCTCCCTGGACCCAACTGTTAGCCATTGTCGATATCGACCTTCCACAGAAGGTTATGGACCGGCCCCAGCCAGGACCAACAGTTTTTACAGATGCATCCTCTGTGACCTCCACTGCTGCAGCTGTGTGGCAGTCAGAAAATGAGTGGCACTGTGTAAAGACGACCGATAATACACTCTCGGTCCAGCAGCTAGAAGTAACGGCTGTCGTGCTAGCTTGCGGACTGTTTTTAACAGAGCACCTCAATATAGTGACTGATTCGATGTTTGTCACCAAGCTCTGCCTAGCCATGTCGCAGCCCGGTGTGCCAATATCTAGAGCAGCTCTGATGCTGGAAGAAGCTCTTGCTTCCCGAAAAGGCACCATATCGGTCATTCATGTCAACAGTCATGACCCAATCAAAGGTTTCTTTCAGATCGGTAATCATAAAGCGGACGCTGCTGCAAAAGGGTTGTGGACGCTGAGAGATGCTCGCCAGTTACACGAATCTCTTCATATTGGAGCTAAAGCACTGGTTAAAGAGTGCAAAACCACATATGCAGACGCAAAACATATCGTAGCCACATGTCCCCATTGTCAAAAAACACCACTTTGGTCCAGCAGAGTAAATCCTAGAGGTCTTAAAGCCTCTGAAATATGGCAATCAGATTTTACACTCTGCCAGCTCTTAAAGCCCCGACCCTGGCTGGCAGTAACCGTAGATATGTACAGCGGAGTAATCGTGGCCACTCAACATGCTAAAACGAATTCCAAAGCAACCATTCAGCATTGGCTAACAGCAATGGCATGGCTCGGGGTTCCCAATCAGATTAAGACAGACAACGGTTCAAACTTCATGTCAAATCAGTTCAGGTATTCGCACACAAATGGAGCATCACACTGACACATGGCATTCCATATAATAGCACAGGGCAAGCCATAGTCGAGCGAGCAAATCAAACCTTAAAATCCTAAATAGAACTATTGGCAAAGGCGGAAGGCTTTCCCAATGCTATTCCCTCTAAAGATCAAGTGTGGTTGTTGGCAACCACTCTGCCGGTGCTAAATCAGTTTCTCAGAGGGGAATAAGTAAACAGTCCAGTCCAAAAGCACTGGGCCACTCGTGCATTAGAAGAAGGCCCACCAGTCATAATCAGAAACAAACTAGGAGCTTGGGAACGAGGGTGGAAAATAGTCCTTGCAGGACGAGGGTACACTGCAGTTAAGAAAGACGTGAGGTTAAATGGTGCCCACTTAAATCTATTAAACCAGACTTGCAGAATAAAACTAATGAAAACTGTGAGCTTTTACTTGCAGGATTGGGTCATCGGACGCCCTCGTAACTCGTACAGCGCAGTGCCAGGGGAAGACGACACGCCGACCACCACCCCGTCCAACCCTGCGGGCTCGGCGCAGACAAAGGCCGGACAGCATCGAGACAGCTACCGTGAGAGAAAGCAGCAATGTCTTTGCATGATACTGATCCTGGCATTTTCCAAGGTTTCCTTTCTGAGCCACTCGTCGAGCCTTAAACCTTTTGATCTCTATGACCTCTACAACTGTATTTTGCACTTCTTATGTTACGGCCTGCTTTATACAGCACGGACAGGGGGGAAATGTGAGTAGATAGGGTCTGGCGATTGGAAGACTTCGGGATGTACGGAAAGGCAGGGACCACCCCCCTCCGATGCCTGACAGCCAACAGTAGTTTAGGTGATACTGTAAGCAGACGGAAATGACGGCGCAATTAAGCACTATAAAAGGCCGTATTAGGAGCTAATAAACGTCATTTTACCGTCCACCACATTGGTGTCAGTGAGTTGATGACCCGAGTGACTAAGGGGTAGTCACCGTGCCCTTCCTGAACCAGCTCGTCACGCAACACCCCACTGATGTCACTGGTGTCTCTGTGGTATCATCACTGTCTCCTGTGATGTCAACAATGTCGCCAGTGATGTCACTGATGTCTCTTTGATGTCAGCCATGTACTTGTGATGTCACTGTTGTCCCATGGGATGTCATCGATGTCCCTGTGACATCACAGCTGTCTCTTTGTTTTCACCAATCCCCTTTGATGACACTCATCCCCAATGATGCCATCAATGTCTGTTTAATTAGGGTTAGCGTAAGGGTTTAGGGTTTAGGATTAAGGGTTAGGGTTTGGATTTTGGTTTAGGGTTTAGGATTTGGGTTTGGGTTAGGGTTAAGGATTAGGGGGTTGGGGTTTGTACAGGTTTAGGCTTCCGTTAGGCTTAGGTTTTAGGGTTAGGGTTAGGGGTTAGGAGTTAGAGTTAAGGTTAGGGGTAAGGGTTAGGTTAGGGTTAGGTTTTAGGTAATGTTTTGGTTAGAGTAAGGGATAGGGTTATGATTAGGGTTTAGGGTTTAAAATTATGTTCAGGTTTAGTTATTTTTTTAAGTTTAGGTCTAGGGTTCAGTATGTACGAAGATACCTCCCACACAATGTTGCCTGCATTCACTGCTCTTGCTCTTTCTCTAGTGCCAAGATTGCTGCAACAATCTGCAACAATCTGCATCCATCTTCTAAGATGGATGGTGAGTTGGGGTTATGATTAGTGTTAGGGGCTATGCTTAAAGGTTAGGGCTACAGATAAGGTTAGGGGTTAGGGTTTAGGTAACATTTCGGTTAGAGTAAGGGATGGGGTTAGGGTTAGGGTTAGATCTTTTTTTAAGGTTAGGTTTTTAAGGGTTCAGTGCTGTCTAAGATACAGTCAGCAGGGGCCCCTGTTGGATCACCGGAGGAGCAGAGCCTGCAGCTGCTCCCTGACAAGGGGATGTTTCTGCCTCATCCAAGAGCAGCTCTCTGTCTCCAGGAGTTTTAACAAAAACTTGCTGCATGGGGCTCATGTGGGGAAATGAAACCCAGCCCAGATGGGAATACAAAGAGCTCTTTTTTTCTAAAACTGTAACATTACGACAAATCTACATCTACCAACTGATGACAATTTTGATGCAGGAACAGATGTGACCCTGTGACCTCACATAGTATTTTAATGTTCCAATGCCATGGGCCTTTCTGCATCCAGCCAGGGCTGAAAATTTTGGCTGGGATTTAGATTTGGAAAGAAAATCCAAGGAAAGAAAGGAGGGGCAGTAGAACAGTATGAATATGAAGGTTTGAGGGTCTGGTGGATGTCTCAGCTGAGCTCAGGCCACAGACGTCTCCCCTTTCTCTCACCGTGGAGCTCCACAGACCCTTCGTGTCTCTCCAGCCACCCCTTTGTATCTCCAGGGCTGTCACTGGGCAGCTCAGCCCCATTCCAGGAGGGACTGTGGGAGGCAGAGGTGCAGTCAGGGAGAGAAATCCATGTTTGTTCTCCCCGGGAGCAGAAGCCCCTGAGCATTGCACACCCCCATAGCCCTGAGCACAGCAGGGCCTCTGCCCCTGTGTGCCTGTGCAGCCAGGGGAGCATCGGGGTGGGCACAGAGAAGAGCACACCCGCAGCTGGATCCCGTGGTTTATGGACACACAGCTGCCTTTGGACACAGGGCATGGAGATGTCTTCACTCGAGGGGCTCCCGTCTCCATGTCCAATCCAGGGAATAGATTTGATCTGGATTTATCCATCAGACATTGTCAATACATGTGCCAGTCTCAAAGATGCTTTGGGATCAAGGCATCCAGAACACATTTGTGATGGGCCTGGGCCTGGTGGAAGGGCTGGGTGTGGACATGTTGGCATGGCCAGGGCTTGTGGGGAGGGGTTGCCCTGCCAAGCCAAGGGAGACCAAGAACATCCCCGAGCAGGACATTTGCAATGGCACGTGTTCCATCCCATTCACACAACAGTCAGTCAGGATGTATCCAATAGGACAAAGCAGATGTCCCCACAGACTCTTCGGCTGCCACTCCCTTGGGATATGGAAGGAAGGTGGGATGGCATTCTGGGGTAGTGAGGCATTGGTTCTTTGGTGGCCCAGGAGCATTGCAGAATGGAGAGAACAGGCCGTGATATCTGAAAGGGGCCGATGGCTCACGGGTGGGGCTGCACTGGGACACTGTGGGGCGTGTGTTCTTTGGTTTCCAGGGACCATTCTGGAATGGAGAGGGTAGGCCATGACAACTCAAAGGTAACCATGGAACACTTCTGGGGTTGCACTGAGGGGGTGTGCACTGCAGTTCCTCTCGGGAAAGAAAGCCCTGAGCCTCTGTCTCTCAAGTGCAGTTGCTGTGCCACTCTCGGCACTACACAAAGAAAAAGAGCTTTCCGTGTGGGCACCTTTGGTCTGGCAGGTATCTTTGTCCATATTGAACACTAGACCTAAACTTAAAAAACACCCTAAACCCAAATCTAACACTAAAACTTAATCCCTAACCACAACCCTATCCTTTGCCCTGACCCAAACCTTAACTTAATTCTATCCTAATCTAACCCTAATGCTAAACCTTACCATAAATCCTAGACCATAATATTAACCCTAACCCTGACCCACCATCTATCTAGTGCAGTTGGAGCACCACTCTTGGCACTACACAAAGAGCAAGAGCTTTCTGTGCAGTCACCTTTGCTCTGGGAGGTTTCTTTGTCTGTAATGATTTTTGGCTGTCTGTCTCAGTTTAATGAGACAGAAATGTTTTGCTAAGGAGAATGAGTTATGAGGAAAAACCAGAACTCCTCCATCTAAGCAATTGTAAATCCGAAATTAAGAGGCTCCGACTGAAAAAGAGTGGATAAAGGAAAAAATAACAGCTCTTTAATACAGGATATATGTGTATTGGCAGAACAACGAACAAAGAAAACAACCAAACAATAATCCTATACCCAAGAGTCCCCTTCAAACAGAAAAGTAAACAGATCAGTTTGCATTTCTTTGGTGCAATTGGAAGCACAGCCAGCAGGGGGCGCTGTTGGATCACTGGGGGAGCAGAGCCTGCAGTGTCCTCTGGTGTCCAGCAGGGGGCGCTGTTGGATATGGCAGTTGCCAAGGGGGGTCCCCGGGGGTGCAGGAGAAGCTGAAAATGGAGATTCCCCCCCCACACTGAGAAGGGGAAAGAGGAGAGAAGGGGTTCTTCCCAAGGAAACTCACTCTTCCTGTGGCTGGCTCTGTGACTTCACCTTTTCCTTGATGTGGATAAAAAAAACAAACACTGCCAAAAACACGGGAGCAGAGGAGGGAAAAAGGGTGACCTCCTTCCCAAAGAGTTCCTCTCTGATAAAGTCTGAGCAGGTTTGGGCTGGGGACACAAAAGAGGGCACAGGCAAACTGGGGCCAAGTGGCCAGGCTGAGAAGAAAGCAACCTTGGAGCTTTTCCAACCCAAACCTTGTCTCAGTTCAGGCAACAAGGGAGTGTCCCATTTCCCAGGAGAGGGAAAAGAAAACAAAACAAAAGAAACCCTCCTCATCCCTCCCCACAGACTTGGAGGGCCATCAGTCTGGAATCTGAGTCCCTGACCAGTTTTTTTGTGTTGTTCAATCACCAAGGAAAGACCAACCTGCCCATTCAACATCCCTCCCACAAAGTGGGGAAGGGGGGGGAAGGAAAACATTCAATGCTCAGTTCCTTTTTTTGTTAGAACAAGCAAATATGTCCCACTGTGGCATGGCCATTTCAGCCCAGCACTCCTACAAGAGAACGACTGCCCTTCCACCCAGGAAAGAAAGCCCTGAGTCTGCGTCTCTCAAGGGCAGTTGCTGCGCCACTCTCGGCACTGCACAAAGAGCAAGAGTTTTGAGGTATCTGTACTGAACCCTAGACCTGAACTTAAAAAAAACTCTAAACCTTAACTTACCCTAAACCCTAACCCCTACCGGAAAACTATCCCTTACTCTAACCCAAAAGTTCCCTAAACCCTAACCTTAACTTAGTCCTAACCGTAAACTTAAACCTTTCTGTAACCTTAACCTTGAATCCCAGCACCTCACACTGACCCTAACTGTGACTCACCATCTATTGAGTGCAATTTCTGTGCCTCTCTCAGCACTACACAAAGAGCAAGAGATTTCTGTGCATGCACCTTTGGACTGGAAGATATCTTGGACAGTACTGAACCCTAGACCTAAACTTAAAAAAAACTCTAAACCTAAACCTAACACTAAATCCTAACCCCTAACCGTAAACCTATCCCTTACTCTCACCCAAACATTGCCTAAACCCTAAACCTAATCTAATCCTAAGACTAACCCTAACACTGACCCTAACCTTTAATCATAGGCCCGAAAACTCACCCTAACCTTGACTCATCATCTATCTACTGCAGTTGGTGCACCACTTTCAGTACTACACAAAGAGCAAGAGCTTTCTGTACGTGCAACTTTGGACTGGGAGGTATCTTAGGCAGTACTGAACCCTAGATCGAATATTTAAAAAGAATCTAAACCTAAACCAATAATTGTAACTGTATCCCTTACTCTAATCCAAATGTTATCTAAACAATAACCCTAACCCTGACTCACCGTCTACCTAGTGCAGTTGGGACGATTCTCTGCACTATATAAAAAGGAAGATCTTTCTGTGTGAGCACCTTTGGTCAGGAAGTTTTCTTCATCCTTATGGAATTTTGGCTGTCAGATGGCAGTTTCAGCCCAGCATTCCTACAAGCGAAGGACTGGCATTGCACCTGGGAAAGAAAGCCCTGAGCCTGTCTCTCCAGTGCAGCTTTTGCGTCATGCTCGGCACTACACAAAGAGCAAGAGTTTTCTGTGCATGCACCCTTGGACTGGGAGGTATCTTAGACAGCACTGAACCCTAGACCTAACCTTAAAAATAAATCTAAACCTGAACCTAATGTTAAACCCTAAACCCAAACCGTAACCCTATCCCTTACTCTAACCAAAACATTACCGAACCCCTCAATCTAACCTAACACTATCCCTATCCCTTACCCTCACCCTAATCCTATCCCTTACTCTAACCAAAACATTACCTAAACCCTAACCTCAATCTAACCCTAACCTATAACCTTAACCCTAAAACTGAAGCCTAAACCTAAGCCTAACCCCAAAACCTAACTCCCTACTCTTAACCCTGACCCTTGAACCTACCAGTAAACCCTTACCCTAACCCTAACCCTAACACAAACCCTAACCCTAGCCCTAAGCCTAACCCTAAACCCTAACCCTAACTCTACCCCTACCCCTAAACCCTAACAGTAACCCCTATCCCTAACCATAACCCTTAACTCTGACCCTAAACCCTAACCCTAAACCTTGGGGGTCTGGTTACAGGATGGGTGCTAGCAGAGCATCCTGGGAGTTGTGGTTTGCAAGGACTCTGTCCCATCTGTGCAGTTAAATGCTCGTCTAGGATTGGCTGATAATGTCACGTGTTATGAGGTGTCAGCATTTGAAACTACGATAGAAGCCTTTGGCTCTGTCAATAAAGCCGCATTCCTTACGCACCATATTGGGGTCTGTTTCTGGTCCTAAGGACCCCTTACTTATTAGATTAATACAACTGCTACATAAACCCTAACCCCCTAACCATAACCCTTACCTCTAATTCTAACCCTAAACCTAACCCTAACCCTAACCCTAATGCTAATGAAAGGGACACTGGTGACATCACTGGGGACAAGTGACATCATAGGAGATTGGTGAAAACAAAGAGACAGCTGTGATGTCACAGGGACATCGGTGACATCTCATGGGACACCAGTGACATCACAAGTACATGGCTGACATAAAAGAGACATCAGTGACATCATTGGGGATATTGGGGACATCACAGGGGACAATGGTGACATCACTGGGAACCAGTGACATCACAGGGGACTGTGGAAAAGAAAGGACAGGCATGGTATCAGGGGAATCAGTGACATCATCAAGGACAATGGTGATATCACAGGGGAGAGTGGTGAAAACAAAGAGACAGCCATGATATAACAGGGACATCGGTGACATCACAGGAGTCTGGTGACATCACAAGGATATCGGTGACATCACGGGGACAAGGTGCCAGCACTGGCCACAGTGGTGACACCACAGGGACAGCAGTGACATCATTGGGGACCGGTGACATCACAGGGGCTGGTTAAAACAAGGGGACAGTGTGATGTCACGGGGACATCAGTGACATCAAAGGGGTCTGGTGACATCACAGGGACATGGGTGACCCTAATTGTGTAATTACTTTTTGACTTGGTCATATAAACTAGAAGCAAGAAATAAGAGACAATGGTAATTTCTTACTGCTGAAATGAAGGTGTCAAAATGTCTTGTATGCTCTGTGTGCTCTAAGCTAAAGTTTACATTTATATCATGTAACTTCAATTACAATCTTAAAAGAGACTTGAATGCTTCAGCTGCATTAGGCCAGTATTCGTAAATGTTGAACACACACACACACACACACACACACACACACACACACACAACTGGTTGTCTGCGTAAATACATTACGAAAATTCTACTGCATGGATTATTTGTTTTAAAAAAAAAATTCTTTAAAAAAAAAATTACATTTTTAAATACTCTGCAGTGGTACTTTTTTTTCCCTGAGGAGTTTAAAAAGCTTCACAAGCATCAATCAAGGAATGTCTGCAGCGACATGGAACACAGTGAAACCCGGTAATACTCCTGGGCCTGATTTTAGCGCCCTGGCTCACAGTGCTGCGATCCCCGAGATAACCTTATTTACAAGGAGCTACCCACTGCAAACAGGCAGGATTCTGCCTCTTCAGTGACCTCCCCAGCATCAGAGTGGCAGGGAGAAGGTGCAAGGAAGAGGCAGCTCTGTGTTCTGTGGCTGCCCCCAGCTCGGCCTGCCCACACCCTCCTCCCACACAGAGATGGGACCCACACCCTTCCTGTACCATCCAACAGGGCAAGTCATGAGCTGTCATTCTCAAAAGCAGCCCAAAGCAATCTTTATGCTACTGCACATTATTGTCACTTTATTTGATAACTTATTTGTTTTCATTTCTTCAATTTGCCCCTTGTGGGATTGACCCTTGGTACGGTACTGACAGACATACATGTGCAAGATGAGCAAACTTCATTCTTTGGTGGACAGACAGAAATCAATGGCACAAAGATTTCTCTCCAGTACATAATCAGAGCAGAGGGCTAAGGGAAAAAGAACATTAAAACCAGAAACTGAGTACGTACAGAGCGAGCACTTGTGTGCCTAATCAAAAACCACACATGGGTGTTGGGATCAGCTCAACCAAATCCAACAAAATTTCTGTTCTAAACCACATTGCCACAGATTTTACAGACACCACACAGTTTTATGTCACTCATTTTAAGAACGTTTTTAACCATTTTAATGGGATTATTGTCAAATGCCTGTGCACAGAACTGTGTCAAGATTTAAGAGTAAAAAATGCTATAAATAGCATATGCTATAAGATTCCTTAATATCTCTTTTTACACACAAATGCTTTGGTTAATTAGGATCAGAGCCATTTAGGAGTCTAAAAAAGTTTGGCAGATTTTTTTTTATTGCTTCTCAACTGACTTGGGTCTCAAGTGGCATAACTGAGAGGTATTTATGGGAACAAGTAAGAAAACTTGCCCATGATACAACAGTTACCGAAATACCAAGTATCCAAAGCACTTTACAAACTGGAATATTAAGATTTCTCCGAGCACAATGGCAAATTAGGGGGCTCACTTCTTCTTAAGTTACACTGGCACATAACAAAGATTCTGTTACAAAACATTGCAAACGTTCATACGTATAATCTCTCTCTGTACAGAGTTCTATCACTACATATAAATATACTTTGTTATATGCATACATACAGTAGATGAGAATATTTTTGTATGTTGCCCATAAATTATAATTTTCAGAGGAGCAGATCCTGCCCATTAATGATGTAAGTAGTCTTCATGCAGTCAGTGAGGTAACTAAGAAATAAGGGGCACACTATTTGTCTGCAAAATATACATTTAATTAAATATACTAAGAAGTCTAATTTGAGCAATTTCAGGAAACTTATTTTTGTGAAACTGTCTAAAAATTAAGCATAACAATATAAAAATTTAATAAAAATAATATATAATAGATAATGCATAATATATAATATATAATAATATAGAAGAGAATAAAAATATTCCTTGTAATTTTCTTAATTTATCTGAAAAAAATAATCCATTTCCTCTATTATACAGCATGCAGAACTCCTTCCTCTTTTATTTTAGAACTACATGGTTAAACATAGCTTTTGGTGAAGAGTAAGGCCATATTTGAAACTGAGACTCAGATGCAAACACTGCCATGAGCAGAAGCCATATCTATGAGATCCAAGGCCAGTTTTGGCTCATTTTTACCTTGCTTCCTCAAGCTCTAGCATAGGATATGAGTAATTGTGACAACTGTAACATTAGCTAGTTTGGCTTTCCTTAGACTTTTTCCTCCTTTTATGTTTTCCAAAGAACTTGATAAGGATTTCTGATTGTTTGTTTTCTTTCCTTTTTAATTTAGAAACATTTGACTATTAAAAGGATTCTTTTTTTCTTTGCTGTTTAACTTCCAGTTTTTGAATGGTAAAACTTAAAGAAACCCATTCCTTCAACAACTTAAAATAAAAGTTCCTTTTTTTCTTTAACTGTCTTACAGTGAATGACTAATGATGAAGAACATAGTGCCAAACCATAGCAAAGGCTACACATACACAGCAAAACAAAAATTGGATTAGAAATTCCACCTCAAAAGTATCACCTACACATCACAACCTAATTACAAAAAGCTGTACGTGCAAGCTCTAATTCTCAGAATTCTCTTGTGAAGAAAGATATGTCCACCCTCTCCACTTTATGCATTGAAAACTATGGTAAAAAAGAACTCTTGATTTTCCTTCCAAGAAAATTCAGGAATTCCTAATTTACAGCATTATGTTTCTATTCCTCATTTTCTTAAACCCAGAACTGCCCTCAGTACCAAAGTGATGTCAAAACAGGAAAGTTCAAAATCATAGCACTTACTATTAAAAAAAAAAAAAAGAAAAGAAAAGAAAGAAACAAAATCCCAAAACAACAAACTAAAAAAAGCACAGATATTTTAATTCTTGCTTCTCCTGGCAAGCTCAGTTCCACCCACACACACCAGCCTGACTGGGATTCGGGCTGCTTTGGCAATATAACGATCAAATGGCAGCAACGTTCTGCTACAGCCACATGGACACAGACGGGGATCCCCACTTCCTGAGTCCTTCAGTACTGTGGCAGAAATAAAACCCCATTCAATGCACTAAAATTTTACTTCTCTGAGTAGTTTTTTCCTATCTCAGGAAAAAAAGAAAGCAAAATGTTATACTGTTGTTCCCTATGACCCCAGCCTCCTTTGGCTGGCAATGAACAGGCCCAAAAATATCCAGTTGCACTGTGCTAAAAACTGTATATTCTAGATACACAGTGTTTGTAAGGAAGCCCTGAAGTACATTTTTTTAAGGAATTACTCTGAATGAGAGTGAAAAATTTAAAAGACTACTGTAAGGGAACTATGTATGTCACTGAGTACCAATACTCTCTTACACTTCATAAAATATATGTTGAAATATCATTAGCTCTGTACATAGACTGACAGATTATGAATATATCTAATTTCAAGAACTTCATCTCTCACTGCAATATTTTTTTTCCAAGAAAAAGAGGCATGTGTATGTATCAAAAGTTAGGCCTCCTTGAACCATGTATTTCTAGTTTTGATGCCTGAATTCAGCTCTGTGGTTGCAAGTTTCAGATCCATTAAAGACACATATAATAAATAAATATATCACTATCTAGGGTATGAACATCTATTTAAACTTCAAAATACCAGCATTTACCAGGCACTTTTGACTGAGGGGAGGTTTTGTGAAATTATTTTTCATAAGCAGGCCGCAGAAAATAGGAGAACCTGAATATCAAAGAATGTATTTATGACAATTTTTTAACATAAATACTTTGAACACGTAGATCTTTTTAAAAGTGTGCCCTGTTTTCAGGCAAAGCAAGATAATACAACACTCCAAATAGCAGAGATTTAGGTAACAATCTAAAGCTGCATCCTTGTGAGAGGATTTTATAATGGAGTTGCTGACAGACTGGAGATGCCATCGAGGGCATGGCCACAGCAAAGCTTTAAGGGGATATTTGTTAAAAATATTCTCATGTTATACAGTCGGTGGGTTTTGGTTCACTGACAAATTAAAGACAATATCTTCTTTATTTTTCACACCTTATAATAGCTTGTTCATCTTTTTTCCACTTATGCCACCAATATTTCATGAATGCCTTCATCTCACCTTTAATGTAATTTACACACATACAAGCACCAAAAGATAGTAATTTTAATAGTAATACCCGGTGTAGTGCAGTTAAAATGCAACTTCAAACTTCGGGACTGCAGCTGTAATTTATGTTTTGTCTTTGTTTGCCATGTTGTGTTATAAGGAACAGAAGTAAAAACTCTGTTGAGGATGCCTTTTGAGAAAATGTCACCTTTCTGGTCAGAGACAAAAATAGTAGTAGTTTTAAGGAGTCCTGGCTTGCTTGAGGTTACCCACCCCACAGCTGCTAAATACATGAGGTACAATGCAGCCAGCACATGACTGTCTATGAGCATGCAGACTGCAGCTGGTAAGTGGCTTTTTTTACTGATTTTAGCAGAAGGTCCATTTTAGACATCAATAATGAAAAACTAGCAGCCAAAGGGAAAAAGTTAATGGGAAAATTACAGATTTACTCAGGATATTTTGATGAACTTCGATTGTAGAAGTAGGAAACATATAAAAACTATCCTCCTTTTATTTTCTTCAGAAATACTCAGAGGGTGAAGAGCATTTTTTTCGTACACAAGAATGTGTAAAACCCATTGATTCAGTACAAAACTATCTCCAGGAGATAAGGACATCTGTGGTGTTCTACTGCCACAGTCTAAACATCAGGCAACGGGCCTTGCTCCCCCTGTTTTCAGTGATAATGGACAATGTGTGCGTCCTGACAATATCATCACTATAAACTTTATTATTACATTTGGTATTTCACGGGATGTCTGGCGGTCGATTGCTGAGACACTGCATAGTGTAGAGATCTCCCACACGTTTCAGGAATATTTACTGAATTCCAGTATAACCTAACCTGTTAATGCTTCTGGAATATATAAACAATGTTAACTGCTAAATTCCCTGTATCAACATTTCAGACATAGCCGTTAAATAAGTTTGTTGCTAACTGTTGAGGAAGATTTTGATTTATTGAATAAAGTATCATCATGGGATGAAAATCAAGATCACATTTTTAGGGAGACATGGCATATTACCCATAACAAGATGTAATTTTGTGCTAAAAGAGTCAGGATAAAGAGTGTGCTTTTATAATAGAACCAACTGCCGAGTTTACACAATTCTGTTACCTATCAATACAGACACTTGACTTGATAATATCATCTATTTATAACTCAATACTATTTTAAATATTAACAAAAGTTTCTTGGCATCACGTTAATAATTGTATAATTATTTCAAACACCTTAAAATATTCCACCTTATTAAATCAAACAAAATGTCCATTCCTGGTTGGAATTAGTATTACATTACACCCCTCTTAGGAAAAACAACCGCTTAGCATCTACTCCCAAATCTTACAGGTTCTTAAGCACAAAAGCAAGATGAGAACCCAGCCAAGAACCATCTATCAGAATCTGTCTGTGTCTGCACTGCATCAACAGGAGGGAGCAGAAACACATTAGCATGCGCTCGGTCCGCCCAGACGGCAGGGGGCGCTGTGGCAGAGGCGGGAACGGCGGCACCGCGCGGGGCCTCATGGTAGTTGCGGTTCCCTCATGGCCCGCGCGCCTGCGCAGTGCAGCCATGGCGCCGGGAGAGTCACCGCCCTCCGAGAGGGTTTCATTCGCCGCGCTCCGCCCTTCGGAAACCCCCGAAGCCTCCCGCTAAACCCTCCCGAGCCCTCCAGCCTTTCCACAGTTCCCCAGTTCCAACAGCCCCGCTCTCCCCGCAGCCGCCATCTCACTCACCTGACCTGCTCCGGGGGGACAAAATGGCGCTGGGGGCCCGCGCCGCGTTTAAACCCCCCCGCAGCAGCCAATCAACGCGAGGGCACTGACCATTTAGCCCCGCCCCCGCCACGGCCCCGCCCCGCGCGGGGAACCACGGGAGTTGTAGTTGCGGCAGCGAAAGAACCAGCGCGGAACTCGGCACTGCGCGGGGCAATCTGTGCAGATCCGCGGGAGGAACGAGCGGCTGCGGGCAGTGTCCTCCGGGGAGAGGGGAGGAACGAAAGGGCCGCTCCGAGAGCAGCTGTAGGCGAGATTAATGAGAGGAGGGAGAAAGGAGTCACAGCTGGAGTCCTCTAAAGAAACTTCCTCCTCTCTGACTTCAAGTCTTTGCGGGACCAAGGGGAAAAGCTGTCGGTGTCGCTGCGTCCCCTCATTAAAACAGAATACACAGAATACACAGATTCTCAAATGACATTACCCCTCAAATAACTGCCAAAGAAGTTCCTCAGAAAGCGACTGAATTAGCTAAGTTAAAAAAGGAATAGAGCAGAACCCCTCAAGGATCTGAGACTGAGTGTGTTTGGAGAGTCTCTCTTACTGGGGCTGACCAAATGTTGTTATCAGCAAAAGAGGCTGAAGGGTTCTGGGGAGCCGGAGTTTTCCTGACCACGGGAGATTCTCCTGTGCCCTGGTCCCTTCCCCAAAGAGCAGCCTGTTGGGCAGGGGGACTCAACCCCCTGCAAAGGGGAGATCCCCTGGCTACAGTGGGAAATGTTCATCTGATTGTGGAAGATGTGCAAGAGGCTGCTTGTTTATAAATGATGGGTGACAGGGAATGAGCACCAAGCCCTGAATCCACTGTGATGCTGCCTGCAGACCCTGAAGGAATGATTGCCCTTCTCAGAGGTCTCCCTGGGGCTGTGAAACCCATTGGCATTCAGCTCAAGGGACACACAGAAAGCCTCAGCAAAGGGGAAAGAACTGCAGCCCCCTCAGAAGCAGCTTTAACCCCCAATCCTTACCGTGGAGAAAATAAGATTTGCACCTGGGGGGAGGTGGCACAGGAATTAATTAATTAGGGAAGGAAATGTGGTCCAGGACCTTCAATCACTACTGATTCTCAATCAGTTGAGCACAGAATGCAAAACAGGAATTCCCCAGCAAGACTCCGAAAGGAAACGTTCTGCCCTGGACAAGGAGGACCCACCAGCACTGCAGGACACCGGGAAAAAAGGAATCCCTTGTGGATTGCAGGCTTGCAAAAAGGAATCCCCAAATCCCTCAGGGATGGCCAACCCAGGGAGGAATTAGAGATATTATTGCAAGAGTGGGCAGCAAAGGAGGGATCCCTGAAAGCTGTCCCTGCTGCAGCCCCTGCCCTGGAGGTTTCACAGCAAGGGGAGGGGACAGGAAACTCTTCTCTTTGTCCCCAGGAGCTGAGCTGGGGGGCCAAGGGTGGTTTGACATTGGATGGCTCCCCAAAAATTTCAAAGGACACTCGTTAATAACCTGTCCTATCAGTCCCCACAAAACCCCTGTCACTTTTCTGGTAGGTCCTGGCACTCCAGTGTCTGCCCTGAACACTGAAGGTGCATCTGCCTGTGGAATCACTCCCTCACAGAAAGGCACATTTGCTGTGGGTGCTTTTGGAAACACCCAGAGAACAGCAAAGGTGAGATGCTGCTGACCAGGGGAGGAGAAAGCAGGTGAAACCCTGATGGTTTGGGGTGAACTTCCTGCTCATTTACTGGGGCTGCACCTCCTGAAGGGAAGGGCTTGGATCTAAACACTCCCCCACTCCAGCACATCCTGCACCCCTCCAACCTGGTGTCAGCTGCAAATTTGTTCATGAAATGCTGGTTCTTCAGAGCTGGAGATGCTCCAGGGGTAGCAGGACCAAGTCAGGGGCCCGGGGGGCTTTGGGGTCCAGGAGGGTCCTGGGAGAGCTGGGGAGGGTCTTTGGGGATTGGGGGTACAGACCAGGACACTCCAGTACAGACCAGGACAGACCAGGACCTCCTCACTGCTCCCTGATCTCTCCTGGAGCTGGGCCACGTTGTGGTGGGACACCTGAGCCCCCCAAGTGCCCTCCCAGGACAGCCCACTGTGTTCCTGTCCCAGGGTGCCAGGTGCATTTGGGAAAGTTAAAAGGGGTCTTGGCGGTACTGGGGGTGAAATAAAGACAAGGAAAAATATAATAAAAATTTAGCCATGTTAGTAAAATTTTGCTGTGTTTTGTGTGACTTTGCAAGATTGTAACTGTGTGAGAGAAGGTTGCTGCCCAAATTGTGGGCAATTGAGATAAAGCTGATGTAAACAAAAGGGACAAGCAAGAAAGACTTCCAGCATGGAGCATGGCAAGGGAGACAGAAGAGGGGTGGGGGAAACCTGGGCTGTTTGAAGTGATAAAACTTTATGTAACCACTCTATAGTAGCAGAAATAGGAGTTCAGCAACCAAATTTCTATTTAGATAAGGCAGACTTTGTAAAGAGTCTCTGTGATAGATAATTTTGAAACTCACTCCTCCAAAGGTATAAAAAGCTGTTGTGTTCCTTTTCTGGGTGTAATGCACAGGGGGGACAAACCCCCTGCACCTCCCCAGCCCTGATAACAGAGTGCCTGACAGATTGTGGAGGATTTCTCTGAACCACAAGGACTCAGCACCAAAAGCCCCACGGGGCTCACTCAGATAAAACAAGTCCTGACAAACCACGGCCCTTCCTGTGATTTCCCTCTGGTCTGGACAGTAAATTAGGAATGTTGTCCATGGAATCAGGGGCCATGGTGACCCTGCAGGGCCCCATGGAACTGTGTTGTCTGGCTCTGCTGGGAGGGGCCCAGCTTTGCTGGCCTGGGAGGAACGAGCTCCCAGAGCTCCCAGAGTGCACAAACATCTGGCTCCCTTCTCCTCCTGGGTCCCACCCAAAGCCTGGCCAGGCCTGAAGGGGCAAACCCAGGGAGTCAACCTGTCCCATCTGCTGCCAAGCAAGGCCAGACATCGACTGCCACGGCCTTCACCAGCCCCCAAACACCGAGAGATGAAGGTCACACCTTGCTCACAATCACACACATTCTGTTAATGAACAGACACAAACAGTATCCACTAATGAGCAGAAATTAATACATCTTACTAATGACATTTTGTTGATGAGCAGACACACAGTGTAGTCTTATCACACTACACTTTTATCCCCCAAACACACATAGTTTTAGCTGAAGAGGGATAAATAGAACATCAGGTTGGAGCTCTAGAGGCCAACTTTGCTCAGGGCCTGTTGTTCAGCCTCAGCACTTCAGTGGCAGACAGACAGGGCTTTATTACACACAGTTTACACACTCATTAGATATTGTCCCTTCACACAAATACTGTACTTTGCTTTACACACTCACACCCTCTCTCCCCAGTCCTTTCTTGGTCATTTGGGGTCTTCTTTGGGAGTCTCTGGTGGGTTTTTCTGTGTCTGGTGCCCCCCAAAGTTGAGGTGTCCCCTTGTTGCCCTCAGTTCTGAGCAGGCACAGTGTCAGTGTTTTTCACCACAAAGGCTGGAACGTTTGGGTTTGATCCTCTCTGGGTCCCCAGAGCTCAGCTGACATCCTGGTTGCTGGAGTTACATCCCTGATCCAATCCTCCAGGACTTCTCCAAGATAATATTGTTCTTTATTTGCCCCCTGGGAAAGGCTGTGAGCAATGTTCTATTTCTCACAAGCCAAGGGAGTCACAACCTGCCCCATCTGCTGCCAGACAAGGCCAGATATCACTTCCAGGGCCTTGACCAGGATCTACACACACAGAGATCAGACCTTGCTGACAATCACACAGATTTCACCAATGAACAGGTACAGTGTTCACTACTGAGCAGATACTAACATGGTTACTAAAAAGCTTTTAACACAAATATAGTTTTAACACAGTTTTTAACACAGTTTTTACACAGATATAGTTTTAGCTGATGAGGGGTACATGCATAAGCAGAACATCAGCTTGGAAGGGTCATGGAGAGGTCAATTTGGGCCCAGGGCCTTTAATTCAAGCCTCACCACTTCAGGAACAGACAGACAGAGAGATGGAAATTTTCCCCCATGTCAAGAGTGTTTTAACTTGTATCAGAAGAGCAAAACGAGACTGAAGCATTTTGTTTCTGCAATCCAGTGGGAACCTCTGTCTGGTGACATTCCCAAAGGTACCCCAAATCCAGGGATTCTTGGATTCAACAGGATTCCACTCCCTTCCCTAGCCTGGTTGGTACCACAAGGAAAAACCTCTGGCCACCCAGAGAAGGTACCCCCGAGACCAGGAGATATTTATACCCCCTTCTCTGGGCAATTCAGTGCAATCCATGTGCCAACATTCACCTGCAACATTTCCACACTTTCCATCCCCTATTCCCACCCCACTGGCAGGGTTTGGATTGTTTCTCTCACACTCCCCACACTGCTGACTCACTGCTGGTACAATTGGGGTCAGTTTTGGACCCAGAACCCACTTGTGCAGATGTTACAGTGCAGAAACAAACACAAACCAGTGATCAGTGGATAAAACAAAGCCAGAGACCAAATTGGGGAACACCAAATAACCCCCCCAAAGCACTGGAAGGTCCACACATCTTACATGGGCAGCATTCCCAAAAGAATGCCTTATTATCCAATGGGACCTTCCCCACATCCCAGACTGGCCCAGGGATCTGTGCTCTTCTCCAGGAAAGTCCTAGTGCCAGTGTGAAGATCCAGAGATCCCTGGGATCCACGGGGGATCAGGCACAGGGGCCCATCTGGGGGCCAGCAGTGATGCCCAAAAGCAGCAGAAACCAAGCCTTTCAGCCCAGTTGGTTGGTGGGAAGAAGCAGGAATTCTTTAGTGCAGCCTGCTGGGGGCCTGGAGGAGAGTTCCTCTCATCCAGCCTGCCCAGAGACACACACAGGGCTTTGGATCACACCCTGATTCCACAGGCACTGGATGTTCCCCCTTACTCAACACAGGTCCATTACTTTGCTTTACACACTCACACCCCTATTGCAAGTACCTATTTGGTCATTTGGAGTCTTCTTTGGGGGTCTCTGGTGGGGTTTTCTGTGTCTGGTGCCCCTCAAAGTTGAGGTGTCCCCTTGTTGCCCTCAGTTCTGAGCAGGCACAGTGTCAGTGTTTTTCACCACAAAGGCTGGAACGTTTGGGTTTGATCCTCTCTGGGTCCCCAGAGCTCAGCTGACATCCTGGTTGCTTCAGGTCCATCCCTGATCCAATAAATCCTCCAGAATTTCTTCCAGATTCTGCTGTTCCTTCTTTGGCCACAGTGGAATGTTGTGATCAATGTTCTATTTCTCCCACCAAAAAGTCCAGGGGGGCTCATCCATCTGGAGTCCAGCAGGTCTGAGGAGGCTCTGGGAGGGATCCAGAGGTAACTGAGGGGTGGAGATATTTCTTATCCTTATTCCTCATCCTTCTCCTCCACAGCTGGGTCGAGACAGCCCCCTGGGGATGGGAACAGCGGCCTTGGTCGCTCGGGGATCTTGTCCAGCACTGTTTGTAGGGTCTTCCCACATGGCAGCATCCTGGGAGCCGTGGACTGGGCACTGGCACCCCCAGGAAGTTTTCTGCTGTGCCACTTGCTCCTGGGAATGCCTCAGCTGGGAGCCTGGAATGGGCTCGTTCCCCCCAGGCTGTTCCTGGCCATGGGCACCCTCAGGGATGAACGGGCTCTGCTGATTCCCGCGGCTCCAGGGGAGCAGGGAGTGCCATCCATGGGGGCTGATCCATCTGAAGCCTGGCAGGGCTCAGGGAGGCTCTGGGAGGGATGGAGGCTCCTGCCTGAACTAACAGAGGGGCAGAGATCTTCCTTCTCCTGCTCCTCCACAGCTGGATCAGGAGAGAGCCTGGAGATGGGAACAGCTGCCTTGGACACTGGAGGATCTTGTCCAGCAACATCTGGAGGGTTTTCCCACATGGAAGCATCCTGGGAGTCCATGGATTTGGGAACCAACACTTGCTGCTTTGCCACTCGATCCTGGGAACGCCTTCCTGGAACAGGCTTGTTACTTTCAGGCTTTTCCCAGCCTTCTGCATCCTCAGGGATTGGCAGGGTCTGCTGATCCCCTCGGCTCCAAGGGACCTGGGTGATCTGTCCGTGGGGGCTCTGCCATGTGGATTCTGCAAATTCTTACAGAGACCCTGGGAGGCCTGGAGGCTCTTGCCAGAAGTAACTGAGTTCCTGAGTTTTCCTTATCCTGCTCCTCCACAGCTGGATCAAGAGAGCACCCTGGAGTTGGGAACACCTGCCTTTGCCACTGGAGGATCTTGTCCAGCAACATCTGGAGGGTTTTCCCATATGGAAGCATCTTGGGAGCTGTGGATTTGGCACTGGTGGCTCTGGGACATTTGCTGCTGTGCCACCTGCCCCTGGGAATCCAGTAATGGAATGGGCTGGGCTCCCACTGGGACTGGATTAGCGGGGTCTGCAGATACCCACTGCTCCACGGGAGCAGGAACTCTTATCCATGGAGGCTCTGGGAAGGATGGATGCTCTTGCCAGGAGTAATGGAGGTGTGTAGACATTCCTTATCCTGCTCCTCCACAGCTGGATCAGGAGAGAGCCTGGAGATGGGAACACTTCTCTTTGCCACTGCAGCATCTCATCCAGCACCGCGTGGAAGGTCTTCCCATATGGCAACACCCTGGGAGCCATGGATTGGGCACCAACACTTGCTGCTGTGCCACTCGATCCTGGGAATGCCTCACTGGAACAGGCTTGTTGCTCTCAGTCTCCTCCTGGCCATGAGCATCCTCAGGGATGAGCGGGGTCTGCTGATCCCCGCGGCTCCAGGGGACAAGGCAGACCTGTCCCCCGGGATTCCTCCGGCCCCCAGCCAGCAGGGCTCACAGAGGCTCCTAGAGGGATGGGGCCTCTTGCCACAAGGAACAAGGTGCAGGGATAGTCCTTATCCTGCTCCTGCAACCCCGGATTGAGAGAGCGCCCTGGAGATGGAGCAGCTGCCTTTGCTTGCAGGGTGATCTTGTCCAGCACCGCCTGGAGGGTTTTCCCACTCGGCACCACCACAGCACCCCGGGAGCCTCGGATTGGGCACTGCAGCACCCCTGGCCAGGCTGTCCTTCTGGCTGCACACACGTGTCTCCAGCTCCCTGTTTGTTTCCACAGCACGTGCACTGGGACACAGGCATGGCAGGAGGGGGCCCAGGAGGACAGTCCATGCTCGTGTCTCGTGGGCTTCTGAGAAGAGCAGGGCTGTGCTAAACAGAAGCAACTCTGTCTGCCAGAAATGAAAAGAAAAAAATCTGCAACAAGAATTTACTGCTCTCATCTAACAGAACTGAAATCAGTGCAATAGACATGGAGCCAACTACAGTGTTCATGACATGGATGATACAACTTGCAAATCAGAGTTTGAACCAGGAACTGCAAAACATCCACGTGCTGCTCCCAGGCATTTTTAGTTCTGTCCTGCTTCCTGGCAAACTAAGTTTGGCTGTAGGTCAAAGAAGGACAGACTCAAGCTGAAGAAATTAAAATATTTTGGAGTTATAATCCTTAAAACATCACCTTTCAAAGGGAGATTAGTAACAGGAGAAACAGCCAAATTGAGTCCTGGCACAATAAAGGACTTTGATTTGATTCTTTCAGCACTTCAATAGTCACAGAATTGAAGCCCTTTTCACAACAGAGAGATTTGTATTAACACTGTTACCACATGGCACAAGATTAAATTCAACAGCCATCAGTTGGTCAGTCTAAGCCATGTCAGAACTACATACTCAAGGTTTACATTCCTTGTCCTCACAGGAGCATCAAATGATTCCAAGAGACACAGATCTGTGAGGCATTACAGAGAGGGCAGGGCAGAGATTAAAATGACTGTTCAGGTTCCCAATTGTACAGAAAAGACCCACAGTTGTAGCTTGACTTCAGGTTTGCACAATGTTGTATTTATTATTAAGCTTCAGGACTCTTGCAACTCTCCTGTTATTAGTTCATCACCTGGATTATAAACCATATTTATCTGATTGGGCCAGGTAAATATTTACAAATATAAAATAAGATCCTTCATTTCCAGGAGCTACAAGCTGTAATCACACACAAGACATTTGTCATTTTTTGGTTTTGCAAAAGCTTGGGAAACTTTTCCCTTTTATATTTTCCCTTCTGAACTCGGCTCTTTGATTTCTCTCCCTTCCTCTACTCAGAAGACCTTTCCTGTGCTTTATTCCTGTGTGGACTCTCTGATCCTTCCACAGGACTTTATAGAGATGTGGTTGTTGCAAAAAAAAAACAAAACTTATTAGATCTTTCTTGGGTTTGATTGAGACTGTTCAGATTATGAAACACATATTTTACATTATCCTGAACTGCAAATTTGTTACACAATTAAAGGAGAATATATCAAAAAAGTTTGAATAGCATAATTGAAAAAGGTTCATTACCTGTCCAATTGCCATAAAGTAAAGCTGTATCTGTCGTCTAAAGAGGAAAAAAGCCTTTTTTCCCCTTTTGATTTGAACACACATTTGGACTTTTTTTCCTGTATCAAATGAAGCAAAAAGAATATGTTATTACAACTTTATTATTTCCTAAATGCATGATGTGTGCTACAGAGCACCACTGAACTGTGCCAGCCTTCCTGCAGGCTGGATAAGCTCAGTGCAGATTTGCATCAGGAGCTGTAAATCATCAACCATCCCCATGCCCTGGGGTGAGCCCTGACCCCAGCAATGCCTTCTGGGGACAGGATCTCCATGTGTGCAGGCATCCTCCTCCCTGCAGGTGTTCCAAGTTCCCCTCTCCCACAGCCCTCCACCCAGCCATGGAACACTGACAATCCACAATGACTCATACCTGGGATGGATTTTTTTCCTTTGGTAGATCTGGGGCAACCTGGAACTTGCTCAGCCTCTTGTGCCCTGTTCAGGTGGGCATCTGTCACTTTTCTTCCTGCAATAATCCAACCCAATCCAACCAGTACTTTGCTGCTGCTCCAAGGAATTACCAGAAGCTTTGGCTGTGTTTTCCCATTCTAAATCTCTATTTTATAGAACCCAAGTTAAAGAAGTACCATTTTAAAGCACTGGCACTTCTGTATTTCAAACTCCCAGCACAACACAGACATTTGACAGGTGATCCTGAAACGTGACTGGTGATACTGCCAGCAGGGTATTAATAAATAGGGAATATCAGGACAGAAGTTCATCCAATACACACACCCCAAAATCGTCCCAAAAATACAGATTGATCTGGGGGGTTGTTTTCTGGAAGGAACAAACTTTACAGCCATGCCATACACACACCAAAGTGTGACCCAGGCACGAAGGGGAGCAAAGCTGAGGGTCCTTCAGGCTCCAGATTTAAAGGCTGACATTGGCTGGACACTGCTGGGAGCCCTCACACATTGCCCACGTTGGGGTGAACTCACAGAAGAGACAGAAATGGTTTTCATGCTGCTCCAATATAGAATCTCTTTACCCAAACCCCAAATCTGAACGAAATCTGCCCCTGCTTTTCCCTCCATACACCCAGGACGTGTGTGGGGCACAGAGGGGGAACAGGAGGGTCTGTCTGCACAGCAGACAAGCCTGAAGAAGCACAGTCTGTCATCCTCACAACAAACAGTGTGAGTTGAGCCCAGCAAGGGCTTGAAAACTCTTGTGACTAACTGGGAGGGAGGAGAGGAGGGAAAAAATCCTCACCAATTCCTTAGGGACTTCTATGCAGGAAAACATAATCCAAACACTCATATCAAAGCAATCCATTCAACTTTGTGCTAACTGGAAATTTCTTTTACCATATGTTATCTAATATATACCTTATTATTTACAAGAGATGCAAAAGGAAAAAAAAATTCACCAATTAGTTCTGCAACTCATTGCCTTCCTTCAGCAGAGAAACTGCTGCTTGTGGGACATTGCCCATGTTGGACCTTGGCAATCACACACCTTTCCTCACCCCCCTTGCTCCAGATGTGTCAGCGACCCCAAAGAACACGAGGTGGAACCCACCTAACTCAAACATCACCCATGTGGCAGCTGACACTCCCTGGGGTTTGGCACTGGAGCTGAATCTCTGGGGGATCTCTGGGACAGAAGGGGGCATTTCCTGGATGGTTCCACTTCTGAACTTCTCTGGGCAAGTTGCAATTGGCTGGTGAGGCCAAAAGATTCAGGATCAGGACTTTTATCTTTTGAACCTACATGTTGAATTTTAGGGATAAATTGCAATATTCTAAAACTGGAAAGCTGATAAAACAGAAAATACTGTTCCTCCCTCAAACACATTTGAAGAAGTCCACCCATGAAAACATTCCAGCCCTGCAGAAATCCAAGCCCTTGCAGCCTGCTCAGCTCACCTGATTCCTCCTCTCCACTGAGGGTAGGAACAGGACTCTCCTATTGCAGGGGCTCACCTGGAGATGCTGGGTTAAGGACTCACAACTTCTGAAGAAAATCAACATTATAATCTCACAGTTCTGGCAAGGTTTCATTATCAGAGGGGTTTAAAAGCAAAGCTTTGTTGCCAGGACCAATTAATGCAGGACGGTGCTCTAATGCCAAAGGTTATTTCTGTTGCTGCTTTTGTTACACTCTGGAATAACTCCTGTAGAGATCAGAGCTGGCAACCAGAATTCCAATGGCACTCTTGCTTAATTTTTCAGACTTTGCATTTCAAGAGTGGTGAATTTTATTGGAAACTCTGAAACAGTTGTAACAAACTGCCTCTGAAATTTTATCTTATTTATTTCTGAGGCAGAATTTTCAAACATTTGAGTGTGCAAACACCTGAATGAGATATAATGATTTTTATTTACAATTGTACATTTGCCCTGATTGATGTCCTAATTTATATTTTGTTAAATAGGAGTTCTTTCAGTGTTATCTTCTGTAATATATGGCTTTTCACTACTTTTAAAAAAAATAGAACCCACAAGCATAAATTGTTACAACCTTTTAAATCCACTTGTTGCCATAGAAGCACAGCATGCAAATATGGTATCCAAATATACTGATATTAACACCAGAAAGTTTTGACTTGATGACAATTCTACACAGTCATGAACAGAGGGCTGGTTTTACATGTCACACAACTGTGGTAACCACAAATAAATAAAAGCTCTGAGCTTTTCTTTATTGTCCCCATTGATAACTGCCAGCCTTCCATTCGTGGGGAACACAGGCCTGCATTTTGCAGAGTAGGGATGGAAGACCTTTTGGAGCCCAATAGTTTGATCCCCATTCCATCAGTTTTTAGGCGCACAGAAATCAGGAGCTGGACTCGAAGGTGCTGAGGGGTCCCTCCCAGCTCAGCACATCCCACGATTCCATGAAGTCCAACTGCCCACCCAGCACTGCCCCAGGAACACCCAAACCACTGAACCGCGTCACTCATGGCCAGCTCCAGACGCCGCTGAAACACCCCCAGGGACGGCGACTCCACCTGGGCGAGCTCTTGCAGCGCCCGAGCGCCCTGAGGGTGCAAACAACTCTTCCGATCCGTGCCCTGGCCCTGCCCGGCCTCAGCCCGAGCCCCTTCGCTCCTGCCAGCGCAGGCTCCTTCCCAGCAGCCGCCTGAGGAGAAGGCGGCTCCCGGCTCACCTGTGGCCCCCGGCCGGCCCCGCTCAGCTCTGCATGGGGAGGGAACGCGCCCGGCCTGGCCAAGACCCCGCGGGGGCCGCGCCCCAGGGACACTGACTGGGGGTCGCTCGCCCGGGGTCGCTCCCCAGCGCCCACTCGGGAGGGAGCTCCCCCGTGGGGCCCTTGGTTGCGGTGGCTCCGTGGCGGTGGCTCCTTGGGGGTCGCTCCCTGGGGGTCGCTCCCTGCGGGTCCCTCCCCGGGGTCTCTCCCCGTGGCCGTTCCCTTTGCCCATCCGGCCGCGGCCGCTCCCAACTCCCAAATGACCGACGGTGCCTCAGCCGGGGCCGGCCCTGGCTCTTGGCCCCGCTCCCTCCGCCTTCCGACCAATCGCCGCCTCGCCCTGCCCACTCTGCGTCCTCCCATTGGCTGCGCTCGCCCAGCCCATGGGGCGAGGAGCGCGCGGGGAGAGTTCGACACCACGTGACCCGCGGGGGGAATTGGAACAGGGGTAAGGTGGGGAGCGCTGGGCCCTGCCTGGCAACTGATGAGTCATCAGCTCCGCGCGCTCCAATTGGTTAAAAATGCTTCGGGCCCTTCTCAGACTGATCCCCCCAAGCCCCCTCAGTGGCCTCCAAAAACTGGGACTGAGAAAATGAAGAAGCTTTACTGGGAACACTGGGAGCAGCTGGGCGGGGGCAGAGTGACAGTGGGCAAAGGATACACACGACCCCCCCTCAGAATCAGCTCGGGGACGGGGCGGGTCTCGGCTGGGCCCGAGGTCCCGGGGAGGGGCTGCGGCCGCCGCCAGCTCAGGAGCTCTTTGTGGAGAGAACAAGGGGTGACAGTGGGGTGGGGGTCCCTGGGGGCACACACGCTCCGGGACGAGGGGGACACGATCCCCAGGGACCTCTCTCACCTCCTCCTGCAAGTGGAAGCCGAGCCCCAGCCCAGAAGGACGAACCCAACACAGAGCACACACCCCCGTCAGCATCCTGGGGGGGCGGTGTCCAGCGGCAGCTCGAGGAGGGCTTGGGGGGGTCAGGACACCCCAAAATTCTCACAGACCCCTAGGGATCTCCCAAACCCCCTCCCAATCCTACAAACACCCCCCCCAGTCCTCCATAACCCCTTCACAGCCCATCCAGGACTCTCCCAACTCCCCAGGAGCTCTCAAATCCCCTCCCAGGCACACAGGACACTCCCAACTCCCCCCCAAAACCCTCCGAGGGCCCCCAAACTGCGTCCCAGACCTACAAAAGCCCACAAGACGCCCCCAAAACTCTTCCCAGTAACCTCCAGCCCTTTGAGTACCCCTCAAACCTTCTCCTAGTTGCTCCCTTACCCTCGAGGATGCCCCCAAATTCTTCCCCAGTCCCTTCCTCTGGGAGAGAGGGAGACTGGGATGGGCTGGGGGGGCACTGGGAGAGAGGGAGACTGGGATGGGCTGGGGGGCACTGGGAGAGAGGGAAACTGGGATGGGCTGGGGGGGAACTGGGAGAGAGGGAGACTGGGATGGGCTGGGGGGGAACTGGGATAAATTTTTTTGCCCCTTTCCTGGGCACTGGAACCTCCTGCACCCCCATTCCCGGCCATCCAGGCTCTCCTTTCCCCCCATGCCACGAATAGGTTTTGGGGCTCCCTTGAGCGTCGCAGCCAATAGAATGGTGCTTGTTTAATGATGTCACTGGTTTCCAGGCAGAATACGCCCGCCCCTGTGAGACTCATCAAATAGAACATCGCGAGTTCTGTGACGTCACCGGTCGCCAGGCAGAAGCGGCGAGCCCGGGTGGCTGCTGGGAGAGGGCAGTGGTCGCGGGGGGGGATGGGGGCGGATCCCGATCGATCAGGATTGGTTGAGATCAATCGGGATCCGAGGTCTCCTCCTGCCACGATGTTCTTCACGTGCGGCCCCAACAAGCCCATGGTGGTGTTGGGTGAGTTCGGGGGGCCCGGGGGCTTCTGGGGACCCCCCAAAACCCCCTCTACGACTCCTGTGCCACCCTCAACCCATCCTTGGGGTCTCACCTCCATCCTTCCCTCTCCGCCCAAGTCTCCTGGTTGTTCCCAAACTCCCTCCCCCTCCCCCCAAATCTCCCGGGACTCCCCCAGTCCTCCCAAACTCCCTCCTGGGGACTCCTTGTATCTCTTCGTTAGGATCCATGGCCAGAACAAAGACAAGTGCAACAGTCATTTAAACACTACAAAAAATCTTTTATTGCAGTGAGAGTAAAAAAACTACTAGCAAAGAGAATCAAAAGCTAAAAAAGAAGACAAAATCACTACTTTATCAGTTAGCTTTCATACAATACTACAAACAACTTTTATTACAACATTAGCTAGTAAAAAGGAAATTAAAGGAATAAAAAAAAAAAGGAATATAAAATGTTTTCTTTCCTGGTTGCTTCCTATCAATAAACTAAGACCACAGCAGGACCCCAGGAGGGGTCCAGCTACTCTCACTACGATCCCAGTTGCTCCCAGCATGGTTCCAGTTGCTCCCCTTCACCCCTACTGTGGTTCCAGTCACTCCCAGAATGGTCCCAGTCACTCCCAGAATGGTCCCAGTCACTCCCAGCCCCTCCCACTATATCCCAGTTACTCCCAGCCCCTCCCACCATATCCCAGTTGCCTCCTGCATGCTCCCAGTCAGTCCCAGTATGATCCCAGTCTCTCCTAGTAGTATCCAAGTTACCTCCTGCATGGTTCCAGTTGCTCCCCAGTCACCCCACTTTAGTTCCAGTCCCTCCCAGTATGACTCCAGTATGATCCCAGTGACACCCTCTATGGTGGCAGTCACAGCCAGGATGAACCCAGACATTCCCTTTCACTCCCAGTATAAAGCCATTTGCCCCCAGCAGGGTCCCACTTGCTCCCACTCACCCACTACAGTTCCAGTCCCTCCCAGTAGGATCCCTGCCACTCCCAGTCTCTCCCAGTTGACCTCAGCCTGCTCCCAGTCAGACCCAGTATGCTCCCAGTCAGTCCCAATATGATCCCTGTCACTCCTGGTCTCTCCCACTATATCCCAGTTGGCCCCAGTGTGGTCCCACTCACTCCCAGTTGCTCCCAGTGGCTTCCAGCATGATCCCAGTTGCTCACAGCCACACTCAGTCACTCCCAGTGTGGTCCTAGTCGCTCCCAGTATGACCCCAGTCACCTCCAGTATATCGCAGTTGTGCCTACATGGTCCCAACTGCCCTCAGAATGCTCCCAGTCACTCCCAGTATGACCCCATGTACCAGGTTTGCTAGGACACGTGTCTGGAATAAAGACAAGTACAACAGTCATTCAAACATTACAAAAAATCTTTTAGTACAGTGAGAGTAAAAAAAAAAAAACACTATTAGCAAAGACAATCAAAAGCTAAAAAAGCATACAAACCCACTACTGTGTCAGTTGGCATTCATAAAATACTACGAACAGTCTCTATTACAGTATTAGCTAGTAAAGGGGATTTAAAGGGACACAATACTAGGTAGTAAAAAGGGAATTAAAAGGATACAAGAAAAAGGATATAAAATGTTTGCTTTCTTGGTTACTTCCTATCAATAAACTGTGCTCACCTGCACAGACAGCCCAGGCCTACCAGGCTCTGCAGGGCTGGTCGGTGTCCGTGCTTGGCGGGTGTCCCCGTGGAGCAGCACAGTGTGGATGGAAGGATGAGCATCGCTCCACCCAGCAGTGCTGACACCCCATTCCATCAGCTCTACATTACACTACGTAGGGCCAGGACGCAGCAGAAGGTGGTGCTTGAGTGGCAGCCAAACAGCGCCCGTTCATCACCTCATGGCAACAGTCTGGGCGTGCCCCACTGGAGGGCAAGGGGCCAACGACCCCTGCCCACATCATCTTCCTCTCCATCACCTTCCTCAGCCCTAGGGACGACCTGTACCATTGTGTTCCAAGGGCATTTGTATCTCTCTTGCAGAGTGGAGCCAAGCCAAGGAGGAACTCAGCTCTGATAGTGGGGGACATCCAGTTAACTTTGCTAAAGGCACAATGGGCCTTACAGTGAACTTGTGAAATAAAGTTACATTGTACAACACTCTGCCTGGTTTCACACCCCAATATAATCACTTTTTCATCCCTCTGTGCTCCATTGATCATCTAAATCAAAAGTACCCACCTTAAATCATGGCAACCACTATGCATTCTCATTGTTACATTAGTTACCATGGCAACCACTATGCAGTCGCATTATGACTTGGTTGCCATGGCAACCATTGTGCATTCTCATTGTGACATCGGTTACCATGGCAACCATTATGCATTCTCATTTTACATTGTTGTCATGGCAACAATTATGCATTCCCATTGTTATGTTGCTTACCATCGCAACCATTATGTATTCTCATTGTTGGTTGGTTACCATGGCAACCATTAGGCAAGTCCCATGGATACCTCGGTTACCATGGCAACCATTATGCATTCTCATTGATACTCTGGTTACCATGGCAACCATTGAGCATTTACATTGCTAGGGTTGGGTAACACAGCAACCATTATCCATTCTGATTGTGAAGTCAGTTACCATGGCAACTGTCTCATTATCCCATTGCTAGAGTCAGTTACCATGGAAACCATTAAACATTCCATTTGTTATGGACGGTTATCAGTACAACCATCATAGATTCCCATCACTAGGGTCGGTTACCATGGTAACCATTATGCATTCCCTGTTACGTCCCTTACCATGGCAACCATCTATAACATAGAGATAATACAGAAATGCCAAAAATTGTTTCTGCCTGGCAAATACTTCCTATCAAACATTCTCCATCAGATCTCTGCCAGAAGTTCCCACCAGGACTTCCCATGGCACTTCCTGACAAAAGATCCTGTTATTGTTTATGATTATCCTATCTCCTCCAACATCTGAACTGGCTACATTCCAAGAAACCATGTTCAACCTCCTGTGAACACTATAAAAGTTGAGGACAAATTTTGGAAAATCAGGGACAGGAAAGGGAGAAGAACTGGTGACTGTAGCCGAGAATCTCTGCCCACCTCCCCTCACCTTTTCTCCGCCACCGCGTGCTGCCTGCCTGCCACCGGAGACTGGAACTGTGCCGGCCTGGAGAGAGCTGAGACCACCGTGCCACATGTGGGAGTTCTACCTTATCCTTCTACCCTGACCATATTTCTGAGGGCCCAAAGCTTCGGCTGAGCTGAGACCCTGCAGGGCCTGGGACAGGGGCGTGAGCGGTGAAACCACCCATGGTGCATTGCAGAGAACTAAAGCTGTCAGACCCCCTGCAGCTACAGAGACAACATCCAAAAGCTGCAGGGACAGAGAAAAAAAAGGCAGAAACTGCTTCTCTTCCCCCAGACACAGACCAGCTCAGCAGGAAAAGGTACTTTTCAGTGGTATCTTTTCTCTGCTTCTAGGAGTAATCTTAGCAGTTTTTAACCTTTTCTTATTTTTTTCCTTTCTCTTTGCACCTCTTAGCAATTAACAAAATCAGTTTTTGGTATCAATAGATAACTTGTGTGAGTTTTGATTTTGCTCAAGGGAATATTTGAATCTGAAGTTCTTTCTGCAATATTTAAGCAGATTATAAAAGGAAACCATGGAAAAGTGGGAGGAACAGGGAGAAGGGTGGAAAAGGGGGGGGTGGCCTGGTGGATCTGATGGTCCCATGGGAGTCTTTGGGCACACAGGGGTTGGGAAAGGGGGGTGGCCCCCTGAGCTCCCAACTGACTGTGGGGTGCTGGGGCTCCTGATCCAATCTTAGCCTTGGATTACGACAAAAGTTTCAGTTTAGAGGAATTACAGAGGTGGGACTTAACCACTCATCCCCCAGGTTTTAAGGATGGCAAATTAAACCTATTGATAGAAATGAAATATTTAGGGTAACAAATGATCAGAAAAAACATCTCCATAAGAATTATTTACTGCACAATAGAAACACTAAAACTACCAGTAGGACAGCATAAGATAGGACAGTGCTCTACACTAAAGCAATTGTTGAAGCAATTCTACTCAAGCTGGCACCAAAACAAGAATTATGAATTAGAGAGGGATGGAACTCCCCCAGACCAATGCTCATGGGGAGATCTCTGCTCTCAACCTCCAGCAGTGACCTTGGGGGGTCCCAGCCAAGGCAGGAATCTCCATACACCCCCAAAGAAGGGTTCTGTTGGCACAATCTGCCCCTGGCAAAGGGGACTGGCCCTTTCTGGTGGAAAGGGATGGACTGACAGTCCCTGGACTCCAGGGGTTGCTTCACCATCAGGGGGTTCATTTGGGGTGGGAGCAGCGGCCGAAGCTCTTCAAGCAGTTGGGGCACTCGTGGGGCTTCTCTTACCGGTGGGTCCGTTGGTGTCTGGTCAAGTTGGAGCTCCGGTTGAAGCTCTTCCCACACTCCCCACACTTGTAGGGCCTCTCCCCGGTGTGGATGCGCCGGTGCCGTATGAGGCCGGAGTTCAAACTGAAGGCCTTCCCACAGTCGGTGCAGCGGAAGGGCCTCTCCTCTGTGTGTGTCTGCTCATGCCTGAGGAGAGTTGAGCTGCGCTCAAACCTCTTCCCACATTCCAAGCACTTGTAGGGCTGTTCCCCAGTGTGGATGTGCTGGTGTTGGATAAGGTTGGAGCTCCGGATGAAGCTCTTCCCACACTCCTCACACTTGTAGGGCCTCTCCCCGGTGTGGACGCGCCGGTGGGTGACGAGGTTGCCATTCCGGTTGAAGCTTTTCCCGCAGTCAGTGCAGCGGAAGGGCCTCTCCCCTGTGTGTGTCTGCTCATGCGCGAGGAGATTTGGCCTGCTCCGAAACCTCTTCCCACATTCCCTACAGGTGTAGGGCCGTGCTCCAGTGTGGATGTGCTGGTGTTGGATCATATTGCAGCTGTTTCTGAAGCTCTTCCCACATTCCAAGCACCTGAAGGGCTTCTCCCTGCTGGGAGGCTGCTCAGGGACCACCAGCTCGGAGCTCCGGCTCAAGCTCCGGCCGCCTTCCCGGCACAGGCCGGGTCTTTCCTCCTCACAGCTCCCTGGGCTGGCTTTGCAGCCCCTCCTCCGGGGGCATCTCCGGGCCTTTTCCTCCCCGCTGCCTTCCTGCGCCGGGGAGCCCTTCAAAACGGCCTCTCCCAGCAGGCTCTGCCGGGGGGATTTGTCCTCCGTGCTCTCCGTCCTCAGCTCGGGGCCTGGGGCAGGAAGGAAGAAGGACAGGCAGGGGATTTGCCTCCGGCCCAGAGGGAACGCCAAGAACATCCCCCAAATTTGGCCCCCACATGCACCACAAGACAGGGCCAAAGGGGCACTGACTTCCTCCTCACCTGCCTGGGGGGCCCGTGGTTTTTTCCTTTTCCTTGAAGCCTCCTCCTCCATCCGCCCAAGCTCTGGGAAGGACAAATCCTGCTGGGGGGATACAAGGGATGAGCGCGTTGGCTTGGGGGTTCCTCCTGCCCAAGTCCATCTCTAGAACTCACTGGGCATCCTGGGGCCATAAAAACCTCCAAAACACCAAGATTCGGCCCCAAAAACCCCAGCCAGGAGCTCCTCCTCTCTGTTCTCTCCACTTTGAGATTCTGGAGGTCCCCCCTGTCTGGGCTTCTGGGAGTCCCGTGTGTATTTGCAGTCTCCCCTCTACGGGGTCCCTGCCCTCTCCAGGCTGCTGGGGCTCCAAGGAATCCAAGGGTCCCCTATCTACCAAGTTCAGGGTCCTAGGGGACCTCCAAAACACCAAGATTCAGCCCAGAAAAACCCAAACCACCAAGATTCAGGCAACCCTCCCTTAGAAACAGCAAGACCCCTGCCCCCCAAACTGCAAAAAGTTGAGATTCAACTGAAATATACTCCAAATTCTGAAGATTAGCCCAAAAATACTCTCCTAGGAGTTCTCCCTCTCTGGTCTCCCCCCTCTGGGGTTCAGAGGGTTTCCCCTGTCTGGGATGTTGGTGGTCCCACTTAGGGATGCTGAGAGTGCTGGTGGTCCCAAGGGTCCCTTCTCCTCTGACTCTCCCCTTTGGGGTGCCGCCTTCCCAGACATTCCCCCTTGAAACGACAGCAAGGCCTAAAGAATTTCCTGAAATATCTTGCTCAGCTGAGAGAAGAGCCCCCATACCTGCTCTGCCTAAATTGCTAAAGAAAAATTTGTTCTGTTCCATTCCTTGGATCTAATCTAAAGAAGGATGGAAACATTCTACAAGGGGTCTTCAGGCCAGAAATTAAGGCCAAGTCAGCCAAGGGAGACATTTGAATAGGAGAAATAGGACTAGAACCAAGGTTCTCTCCAAGCTTCAGTGACTGGTGCAAAGATAGTGGAAAGTTAGAGGGGTCACACTGAGGAAGACTGCAGAGACCCCAGCCCCGATGATGAAGAAAGGGGGATGAACCCCCAGAACTGAGGGCCATGAAAAGCTCCACCCCAAGCTCTGTTTGAGCTCTGCCTGTACTCCAGCTATTATCAACATTAATGATTAGATGTTGCAATCAAATGAATATGGATGTACAATGCTGCAATCATAGAAGTCAGACTATATAAATTACCCTGTTTTGTACCGATATCTTCAAGCAAGAGCTTTGTGGTGCAAACTCTGCCTGCTCCCGACGCCCACAAATAAACACCTTTGCTGCTCAAAAGACCAAAAGCTTCTGGGCACTTTCTTTACCGGATTTCTCAGATTCATCTGGAGAGCACATTGTGCCCCAGGGATGGGATTGCAGAGGGGCCCTCAGGTCCCCAGGATGAAGCAGCAATCAGCAATAGACACAAAAGGCCTCCCCAAGGATTTCAGAGGGAGTGTCCTGCAGGGAGGGGACAGTGTCACCCCACGAGGGCAGGGCTGGCAAGTGGGAGGCTGCTCCAGGGGTCTGCAAGAGGCCTCGTGCTCTGCTCGGCCCCATCAGTAGCTGGGACCAACACCCCGTCCTTGTGGCCTCGGCTCTTTCCTGCCCCAGCCAAGAGGTTCCCGGCCCCCCAGTGCTCCCCTGGGGCTGTCCCTGCTCCTCCCTGCAGGCTCCGTGGCCGTGCACACTTTGTGTTCCTGGGTGCCACCAGCTCAGCAGCTGCAGCCGCTCCAATCAGCGCCCGCAGCTCTGCAGCAAAGCCCCAGCTCACCTGGCACACAGGGCATGGACACAGCACCTTCTCGCTGCTGGGCACTCCCAGCTCAGCCTCTTCCCCAGCACGGGGCTCTCCTGCCTCAGCACCACCTCTGCCTTCCACTTCTTCTTAGGGACACCTCAGGGCCTGCTCTCCAGGACAGCAACCTGCAGGGAGGGCAGATGATGTGCAAGCCCAGGGGGGCCTGCTTGCACTGGCCTGGGGGCTTCTTTCTCCTGCCAGAGCCACCCCACAACTTCTCCTGCTTTTCTAACCCTACATCTTTGCAGACTGCCCTTGTCTCTCTGTCTGCACAGACACATCTATCCCCTGTGGACAGAGCCTCCAGCATGTGCTGCCCTGGCAATGGCAGCCAGAGAATCCCAGAATCAGCCAGCTTGGAAAAGACCTCCCAGATCATCAAGTGCACCCCTTGATCCAACCCCGCCGTGGTTCCCAGACTGTGCCACGGATGCCCAGGGGAGGGGCTTTGGGGATTGGGGCTCTCCCAGTACATCCCAGTGACCTGTCAGTGCCCTTCCAGTACAGCCCAGTGCCCACAGCACAGATCACTGTGTTCCTTTCTCAAAGTGCCAGGTGATCTCTCTGTAGGGGTGTTGGAGAGCGTTTGGGAGGTTTTAGGGGGCTTTGGGTGTATTTGGGGAAGTACAATGGGTCTTGTTGGCATTGGGGGGTAAAAGGGATCTGGGGAGGGAGGAGATTAAAGGAAAAAGGGGGGTTAGGGGACATTTGGGGTCCTTATTGGGGCCTGGGGGGGGACAGGAGGGGCAGCACCACAACCAGGTGAGTCCTGAGACCCCCCTGGTGTCCCCAAGACTCTCTTGATGTCCTCAATTTCCCACCTGGCACCCCAAGACCCCCCTGGTGTCTCCAATGTCCCCAGGGCCTCCCCATGGCCCCAATTCCCCCTTTGAAACCCACCATTCCACTGTCCCCAAACCCCATCCCTGATGTCCCCAACCCTCCATCTCCCCCCAGAAGGCCCCCCTGGACCTTCTGCCTCCCAAAATGGCCCCATCCCCCCAAACTCACAGAAAGGTCAAGGGCATCTGGGGACAGGTTGGGGACACTTGGGGGGCTTTGGGGGACACCGGGTGATTACTGGGGGATACTGGGACACATTGGGGGGAACCAGGGGACATTGGGAGGGACTGGGGGGTTATTGAGGGATGCTGGGAGGGTACTGGGAGGGACTGGGGAGTTACTGTGGGATTACCAGGACACACGGGGGGGTACACTGGGAGGTTACTGGGCAATGTGACTGGGTGTTCATTGGAGGATCACTGGGCCATACTGGGGGGCAGTGGAAGGTCACTAGGACACACTGAGTGGTCACTGGGGGAGTTACTGGGCTGTACTGAGGGTCACTGGAAGGTCACTGCGCTATACTGGGGGCACTGGACCCCCTTTACCCAGATGTGGTACATCTTCACCCCAGATTTTGGAAGGCACCACCAGGAGCCATCTCCTGAGGGCCTGGGTACACCCTGAACCCCACTGCTGTGCTTTAGAAGACTTCCATGCCCCTATCCTTGTGGGGTCTCTGTGTGCTGAGTTTTGGGGGTCTCTGGGGTTCGGGGGGTCATTCGTAACCGCTTTCCTGCGGTCGGTCCGCCAGGCCGGCAGGGGACGCTGTAGCAAGAGCGGCAATGGCGGCGCCGCGCGGGGCCTTTTGGGAGTTGAAGTTCCCTCGTGGAAACTCCGCTGGCGCCTGCGCAGTGCAGCCATGGCGTTTAAACAGTCCCCCCCAGAGGGTTCCAAGGCCCCCAGCCCTTTCAGGGACCCCTTAAACCCCTTCAGGCACCTTCACCCTCCCCTCTGAGCGCCCTCAGGACACCAAATCCCCTCCGCGACCTCCCGAGAGCCCCTCGCGGACCTCAAAACCTCCTCGGGAACCCCCGAGCCCCTCCTCTCCACTCTGCCGAGCCCTCCAGCCTTCCCGCCCACAGCCGCGCTCCCCGCAGCCCCCGAGCGCATCCCCAGCCCCGCCGCAGCCCTTGCCAGCGCTCACAGAGCTGAGCAGATTCCGTTCTCGCCGCCATCGCTTTCCCGGCAGCCACCTCGGGGCTGTGCGCGCGCACCCCGGAAAAGACTCCACCCCGTCCCCTTTGCCGCGCGGGGCACGCCGGGAGTTGTAGTTGCAGCGGCTCAAGGCTCAAACTCCCCCAGACTCAATTCCCCACGGGCGTTCCTGGGGCAGAACGGGGCAGAACCGGGGCGGGGACGGGACGGGCATTGGGTGGAAATCATTATAAAAACTGTAACCCCTGCGTTTGAAGGGATGGGTGTGGGTTTGTAGTCCTGGAGGCTCCTGAAAATCTCTGCTGCTTCTGTGATCTCCTACCTAGTTGGGTCTGGAGTCTTTTTCCCTCTGCAGCCTTTTAGGCAGCAACGTTTATGGGTTTTATGAGGACATGGCCTTTATGAGGAGAGCCTCTTAGGAGGTTTATGGATTCTCTGGATGCATCCTGGCAAAAAGAGAGAGGCTGGAAAGAAAAGAGTTAAACAATAGGGAGAGCCCTGAGGCTCAGATCCAGTGCTGGTGGGTGGCTGTAGGGACAAGGCAGTTGTACAGAACAAGGCAGAGCCTTGTCACCACTGTCCCTGTGATGTCACTGCTGTCCCCAGGGGTGGCCCCTGTGTCCCCAATGATGTCACCACTGCCCCCTGTGACGTCACTGCTGTCCCATGAGATGTCACCAATGTCCCCAGTGATGTCACTGCTGTCCCTTTGACCTCATCGCTTTCCTTTTGATGTCACTGCTATCCCTGTGATGTCACTGCCATCCCCAGTGATGTCACTGGTCCTCTGTGATGTCACTGATGTCCCCAGAGGTGGCACCAGTGTCCTTTGATGTCACTAATGTCCCTATGATGTCACTGCTGTCTCTTTGATGTCACTGCTAACCCTGTGATGTCAGCAGTCTCCAGTGATGTCATTGCTGTCCCCATGGTTGTCCCCACTGTCCCATATGATGTCACTGCTGTCCCCAAGGGTGGTCCCTGTGTCCCCAAAATGTCACTGATGTCCCTGTGATGTCACCAGACCCCTGTGATGTCAATGATCTCCTGTGATGTCACCACTGTCCCATCTGATGTCACCAATGTGCCCAATGACATCACCGCTGTTCCTATGATGTCACCCCTGTCCCTTTGATGTCATCGATGTCCCTGTGATGTCTCTGGTCTCCAGTGATACTGCTGTCCTCACAGTTGTCACCACTGTGCCCTGTGATGTCAGTGGTGTCCCAGGGGTGGTCCCTGTGTCCCCAATGATGTCAAAGCTATCCTCAATGATGTCACCGCTGTCCACTGTGATGTCACTGGTGTCTCTGTGATGTCACCCCTGTCCTTGTGAAATCACCGCTGTCCCCGCTTATGTCATTGATGTCCCTGTGACATCATGACTGTCTGCTTGTTGTCAACAGTCTCCTGTGATGTCATTGGCCCCCAATGATGTCACTGCTGTCCCTGCGATGTCACCACTGTCCCCAGCAGTGCCACCATGTTCCTGTGATGTCACTGGCATTTCTGTGTTTTCACCAAAACTCTGTCAGGTCACTGATGTCCCTGTGACATCACAGATGTCCCTTTGTTTTCACCAGTCCCCTGTAATGCCATTGGTCCTCAGTGATGTCACCGATGTCACTGTGATGTCACCAGTGTCACCAATGATGTCACTGGTGTCTCTGTGATGTCACTCTTGTCCTTGTGAAGTCACCGATGTCTCCAACGATGTCACTCATGTCCATGTTATATCACGGCTGTCCCTTTGTTGTCACAATTCCCCTGTGATGTCACTGGTCCCCAGTGATGTTACTACTATCGCTGTGATGTCACCTCTGTCTCCTGTGATGTCACAATTTCCCTGGTGACATCACTAGTCTTTCCACGATGTCAACACTGTCTCAGTAATGTCACTGCTCTCTCTGTGATTTCACAACTGTCTCCAGAAGTGCCACCATGTCCCCATGATCTCACTGATTTCCCTGTGATATCACCAGGCCCCTGTGATGTCACTAATCCCCAATGATGCCACTACTGTCCCTGTGATGACACTACTGTCCCCGATGAAGTCACTGCTGTCAGTGTGATATCACGTCTATCTCTTTGTTGTCACCATTCCCCTGTGAGGTCACTGGTCCCCAGTGACATCATGGATGTCCCTGTGATGACACTTTTGTCCCCTGTGTTGTAACCCCTGTCCCCTGCAATGCCACCAATAGCCCTGTGACATCACGGCTGTCCCTTTGTGGTCACCAGTCCCCTGTGACATCACTGGTCCCCAATGATGTCACTGTTGTCCCTGTGATGTCATCAGTATCACTGATGATGTCAATGGTGGCTCTGCGATGTCACCCCTGTCCTTGTGAAGTCACCGATGTCCACAATGATGTCACTGATGTCTTTGGGAGATCACAGCTGCCCCTTTGTTGTCACCAGTCTTCTGTGATGTCACTGGTCCACAATGATGTCACTGCTGTCCCTGTGATGTCACCACTGTCCCCAATGGTAGCATCACGTCCCCGTCATGTCATCGATGTCCCTGTGATGTCACCAATGTCCCTGTGATGTCACTGATGTCCCTGTGACATCACAGCTTTCCATTTGTTGGCAAAAATCACCTATGATTTCACAGGCTCCTCTATGATGTCACCACTGTCCCCTGTGATGTCACCAATGTCCACACTGATATCACTGGTGTCTCTGTGTTGTCACCTCCACTCCCTGTGATGTCACCAATGTCCCTGTGACATCACGGCTTTCCCATTGCTGTAAGCAGTCCCCTGTGACGTCACTGGTCTCCAATGATGTCACTGCTGTCCCAGTGATATCACCACTGTCCCCAGCAGTGCCACCACGACCCTGTGATGTTACCAGTGTCCCTGTGATGCCACTAGAACCTTTTGATGTCATCAAAGTCTCTATGACATCACTGCTGTCCCTCTGTTGTCACTCTGATGTCACTGGTTCCCAGTGATGTCCCTGCTGTCTCCGTGATGTCACCACTGTCCTCTGTGATGCCACCAATGTCCCCGATGATGTCGCTGAGGTCTCTGTGATTCACCCCTGGCCTTGTGAAGTCACCGATGGCACTGTGACATCACCACTGTCACCTGTGATGTCACCAATTTCCCTGATGATGTCACTGGTATCTCTGTGATGTCCTCACTATTCCCTGTGATGTCACCAGTGTCACCGATAATGTCACTGGTGTCTCTGTGATGTTACACTTGGCTTTCCGATGTCACTGATGTCCCCTGTCGTGTCACAGATGTTCCTGTGCCATCACGACTGTCTTTTTCTTGTTAGCAGTCCCCTGTGATGTCATTGGTCCTCAGTGATGTCACTGCTTTCCTTGTGATGTCACCACTGTCCCCAGCAGTGCCACCATGTCCCTATGAGGTCACCCATGTCCCTGTGATATTACCAGACCCCTTTGATGTCACCAATGGCTTTGTGCCATCACGGCTGTCCCTTTCTTCTCAACACTCTCCTGTGATGTCACTGATCCCCAATGATGTCACTGACTTTCCTGTCATGTCACCCCGTCCCCTCTGATATCACTGATGTCCCTGACGTTGTCACTGGTGTCACTGTGATGCCTCTCCTGTCCTTGTGAAGTCACTGAAGTCCCCTGTGATGTCACCAATGTCCCTGTGATGTCACCAGATGCCTCTGATGTCAGCGATGTCCCTGTGACATCGCAGCTCTCCCTTTCTTGTCACCAGTCCCCTGGGATGTCACTGGCCCCCAGTGATTTCACCCATATCTGTGTGATCTCACCACTGTCCCCTGTGGTGTCACCAATGTCCTCTGTGATGTCAGTGCTGTCTCTGTAATGTCACCTTTGTGCTTGTGAAGTCACCAGTGTCCCCTGTGATGTCACTGATGTCACTGTAATATCAGCAGTGTCACCGATGATGTCACTGGTGTCTGTGATGTCACCACTGGCCTTGTGCAGTCACTGATGTCCTTTGTGATGTCACCCAGGTCCCCGATAATGTCACTGGTTTCTCTGTGATGTCACCCCTGTCTTTGTGAAGTCACTGATGACCCCAATGATGTCATCCATGTCCCTGTGATATCATCACTATACCCTGTGATGTCACTAGTGTCACCGATAATACCACTGGGGTGTCTGTGATGTCACCCCTGGCCTTGTGAAGTCATCAATGTCCCCTGTGATTTCACAGGTGTCACCTTTAATGTCACTGGTGTCTCTGTAGTGTCATCACTGTCCTCTGTGATGTCAACAATGTCTTCAGTGATGTCCTGCTGTCTCTGTGATGTCACCACTGTGCTGAGCTGTGGCACCATGTCACCGATGTCAGTGATGTTCCTGTGACATCACAGCTGTCCCTTTGTTGTCAACAGTCCCCTGTGATGTCACCACCGTCCCCTGTGGTGTTAACAATGACCCTGATGATGTCACTGGTGTCACTGTGGTGTCACCCCTGGCCTTGTGAAGTCACTGAAGTCCCCTGTGTTGTCACCAATGTCCCTGTGACATCACGGCTGTCCCTTTGTTGTCAACAGTCCCCTGTGATGTCACTGGTCCCAATGAGGTCATTGCAGTCTCTGTGATATCACGACTGTCCCTTGTGGTGTCAACAATGTCCCCGATGATGCCACTACTGTCTCTGTAATGTCAACCTTGTCGTTGTGAAGTCACCAATGTCCCCACTGATATCACCGATGTCACTGTGATATCACAATTGTCCCTTTGTTTTCACCAGTTCCCTCTGATGTCACTGGTCCTCAGTGATGTAACCTCTGTCCCTGTGATGTCACCAGTGTCAACAATGATGTCACTGGTGTCTCTGTGATGTCACCCCTGGCCTTGTGAAGTCACTGATGTGCCCTGTGATGCCACCAATGTCCCTGTGACATCATGGCTGTCCCTTTGTTTTCACCAGTCCTCTGTGATTTCACTGGTCATGTGTATCAATGGTGTATCCTTTGTCCCTATGTGACTTCAGCAATGTCCCTGATGATGTCACTTGTGTCTCTATAATGTCAACCATGTGCTTGCGAAGTCATCGATGTCCCTGTGACATCACAGCTGTCCCTTTATTGTCAACAGTCTCATTCGATGTCACTGGTCCTGAGTGATGTCACCCACATCCCTCTCATGTCACCACTGTCCCCTGTGATGTCACCCATGTCCCCAGTGATGTCGCTGGTGTCTCTGTGATGTCACCTCTGTCTTTGTGAAGTCACCAATGACCCCAGTGATGTCACCCATGTCTCTGGGATGTCACCACTACCTCCTCTCATGTCACCGATAATGTCACTGGTGTCTCTGTGATGTCACCTCTGGTCTTGTGAAGTCACCAATGTCCCCTGTGATGTCAAAGATGTCCCTGTTAAGGTCACTGGTGTCTCTGTGATTTCATCACTGTCCCCTGTGATCTCAACAATGTCCCCAGTGATCTCCTGCTGTCTCTGTGATGTCACCACTGTGCCGAGCTGGGGCACCATGTCCCCCCATCATGTTACTGATGTCAGTGATGTCCCTGTGACATCATGACTGTCCCTTTGTTTTCACCAGTCCCCTGTGATGTCACTGGCATCTCTGTGATTTCACCCCTGTCCCTGTGATGTCATTTTGTCCCTGTGACATCACTGCTGTCCCTTTGTTTTCACCGTTCCCCTGTAATTTCACTGTTCCCCAATGATTTCACTGATGTCCCTGTGATGTCACCAGTGTCCCCTGTGATGTCAGCAATGTCCCAGATGATGTCACTGGTTTCTCTGTGATGTCACCCCTGTCCTTGTGAAGTCACTGATGTCCCCTGTGATGTCATCGATGTCCCTGTGACAACAGGGCTTAGCCTTTGTTCTCATTAGTCCCCTGTGATGTCACTGGTCCTCAGTTATGTCACCCATATCCCTGTGGTGTCACCAGACCTCTTTGATGTCACTGATGTCCCTGTGACATCACGGCTTTCCCCTTTTTTTAACCAGCCCCCTGTGATGTCACTGGTCCCCAATGATGTCACAGCTGTCCCTGTGGTGTCACCATTTTGCCCAGAGGTGACACCTTGTCCCCGTGATGTTGCTGATATCCTTGTGATGTCACCAGACCCCTGTGATGTCACTGGTCCCCAATGATTTCTCTGCTGTCCCTGTGATGGCACCTCTGTCCCCTGTGATGTCACCATTGTCCTTGATGATATCACTGGTGTCACTGTGATGTCACCCCTGTCCTTGTGAAAGCAATGATGTCCCCTGTGATGTCACTGATTCCCTGTGATACCACACTTGTCCCTCTGTTTTCAACACTCCCCTGTGATGTCACTGGTACTCAATGATGTCACCCATGTTCCTGTGATGTCACCACTGTCTCCTGTCATGTCACCAATATCCTCAGTGATGTCACTGATGTCGCTTTGATGTCATCCATGTACTTGTGATGTCACTGATGTCCCATGTGATGTCACCAATGTCCCTGTGACATCACAGCTGTCTCTTTGTTTTCATCAATCTCCTGTGATGTCACTCATACCCAATGATGTCACCAGTGTCCCTTTCATTAGCATTAGTGTTAGGGTTAGGGTTAGGTTTAGGGTTAGAATTAGAGGTAAGGGTTATGGTTAGGGGGTTAGGGTTTATGTAGCAGTTGTATTAATCTAATAAGTAAGGGGTCCTTAGGACCAGAAACAGACCCCAATATGGTGCGTAAGGAATGCGGCTTTATTGACAGAGCCAAAGGCTTCTATCGTAGTTTCAAATGCTGACACCTCATAACCCGTGACATTATCAGCCAATCCTTGACGAGCATTTAACTGCACAGATGGGACAGAGTCATTACAAACCACAACTCCCAGGATGCTCTGCTAGCACCCATCCTGTAACCAGACCCCCAAGGTTTAGGGTTAGGGTTTAGGGTCAGGGTTCAGGGTTATGGTTAGGGATAGGGGTTACTGTTAGGGTTTAGGGATAGGGTTAGGGTTATAGTTAGGGTTTGGGTTTAGAGTTTAGGGTTTAGGGTTAGGCTTAGGGCTAGGGCTATGGCTAGGGTTAGGGTTTGTGTTAGGGTTAGGGTTTAGGGTTAGGGTTAGGGTTGTGGTTTAGTGTTAGGTTCAAGGTTCTTTCCAGGAGTTTTAACAAAAACCTGCTGCACAGGGCTCATGTGGGGCATCAAAGCCAACCCACATGGGAATATGCAGAGCTCTTCTTTTCTAAAACTTTTACATTATGACAAACCTCCATCTGCCAACTGATGATAATTTAGATGCAGGAACAGATGTGACCCTGTGACCTCACATGGTATTTTAATGTTCCAATGGCATGGGCCTTTCTGGGCCCAGCCAGGGCTGAAAATTACTTTTGGCTGGGATTTAGGCTTGGAAAGAAAATCCAAGGAAAGAAAGGAGGGGCAGTAGAACTGTATGGATACGAAGATTTAAGGGTCTGGTGGATGTCTCAGCTGAGCTCAGGCTGCAGGCATCTCCCCTTTCTCTCACCGTGGAGCTCCACAGACCCTTCGTGTCTCTCCAGCCACCCCTTTGTATCTCCAGGGCTGTCACTGGGCAGCTCAGCCCCATTCCAGGAGGGACTGTGGGAGGCAGAGGTGCAGTCAGATAGAGAAATCCATGTTTGTTCTCCCCGGGAGCAGAAGCACCTGAGCATTGCACACCCCCATAGCCCTGAGCACAGCAGGGCCTCGGCCCCTGTGTGCCTGTGCAGCCAGGGCAGCATCGGGGTGGGCACAGAGAAGAGCACACCCGCAGCTGGATCCCGTGGTTTATGGACACACAGCTGCCTTTGGACACAGGGCATGGAGATGTCTTCACTCGAGGGGCTCCCGTCTCCATGTCCAATCCAGGGAATAGATTTGATCTGGATTTATCCATCAGACATTGTCAATACATGTGCCAGTCTCAAAAATGCTTTGGGATCAAGGCATCCAGAACACATTTCTGGTGGGCCTGGGCCTGGTGGAAGGGCTGGGTGTGGACATGTTGGCATGGCCAGGGCTTGTGGGGAGGTGCTGCCCTGCCAAGCCAAGTGCTAGCAATCCCCACCAAATCAGGTACAGATGACCCCAGGGGTTGGCTCAGGGCAGATTCCTGAACACAGGGACAAACCCATTGGAAGTTACAGGGATGTCTGTAAACCCCATGTGCCGTGGGGTGTACAAGGGGAGTTGGGAAGGGAAAGGAGGAGAACACAGTGAGAGCAGGAGCTGGAGGAGCAGCCCCAATGCTCCCAGCTCCCAGCCCTTGCCCAGCCCAGTAAAGCCCAAGCAAGCCCAACCTGGAACTCCCAGCCCCATCTTCCCAGCTCAGGAGCTCTCTCAGAGAGAACAGGCCGGGCTGGGCGATTCTCCCTGGGCACTGGCTGTGCTGGAGCTCCCTGGGCTGGCTGAGGGAGGGCCCCACCGGGACAGAGGTTGTGCTGTGGGAATGGTCAGTTGTTTGTGGATGTGTGCTGGTGAAATCGGGAGCACGCGTGGCTTGGAGCAGACGTGCGGTTGGGGCACTGATGTTTGTTCTTTTTCAGATGATGGACGTCTTCTTCTTCCTCTTCTTCTTTGCTGTGTGGATGGTGGCCTTTGGAGTGGCCAGGCAAGGCATCCTGAGGAAGAACGAGCACCGCTGGCAGTGGATCTTCTGATCGGTCATCTACAAGCCCTACCTGGCCATGTTTGGCCAGTACCCTGCTGATGTGGATGGTAATTACCTCCTGGGGGGATCTCTGCTGGGTGGCTGGGTGGAAGGCTCTGTCCTTCTAGAGGTTGTCCAGGCCTGTGTTGACCTGTGTGTTGACCCTTTGCCTCCAGGTCTGATGGGGAGGCAGGGAGGGAGGAGGCCACACGAACTGTGGTCAGAGCAGAGCCCAGCAGAAAGTGGAGGAGGGGACTCACAGTTTGCTCTCCCCTCTGAGGTACCACCTACAACTTTGACCGCTGCACCTTTTCTGGGAACGAGTCCAAGCCCCTGTGTGTGCAGCTGGATGCCAACAACCAGCCCCACTTTCCTGAGTGGATCACCATTCCCCTTGTCTGCATTTACATGCTCTCAACCAACATCCTCCTCGTGAACCTGCTCGTGGCCATGTTTGGGTACATAAGAGAGGAGCCATCACTTCCTTGGGATCTCTGGACCAGTGTATCTCTGGGAGGGGGAATGGAGTCCTGGAAAACAGCAGGAAGCCAGCCCTCGGGCTCTGCATTTCTCACAGCAGTCTGATGGGAGCTGGTGCAGTGTCCTGGGGAGGGATTAAGGTTCCTTCCAACCCAAACCAGTCCGTGACTCTGTGGCTCTGTGAAACCCTGCCCTGGTGCAGCCCAGAAATGCTGTATTCCCTGGCTCTGATGGGGCTCTCTGAGTATCTAATCCTGGGGGGTGTTTTCTGTTTCTTCACCCATCAGTTACACGCTTGGATCAGTGCAAGAGAACAACGACCAGGTGTGGAAGTTCCAGCGTTACTTCCTGGTGCAGGAATACTGCAGTCACCTGACCATCCCCTTCCCTTTCGTCATCTTTGCCTCCGTGTCCATGGTGATGAGGAAGTGTTTCAAGTGCTACTGTCAGAAGGAAAGCAAAGAGCCATCCATTTGTTGTGAGCTGGATTTGTCCTTACTGCCCAGAAGTCGTCTCTGTGGCAGGTGCATTGCAGTTCCTGCTTGGCATTCTGTGCCTAATCCAGGCAGTTGGTTGTTTGCTGGGAAATTACCAAGGGCACTGTAAGACCGTGGAGGAGCTGGTTGTGCTGGAAGGGAGAAGCAGCTCATTCATGTTGTCTGTCATAAGCAAATCCACTGTGTTGCTGGAAGTCTCTTGGGTAAGATCCAAATCTTCAAGTCGGAGTTATCCAGTGTTTTCTTGTCCCAGCCATTTTGAGGTAGAATTACCTCATGTGTGTAAATCAATGAAGACTTTGGATTCATCCTGTCAGTTTAGGGCTGCCTGTGCTGCTTTCCAGCTTTGCAGGGTTGTGGTTTAGTGTTTTTTTTAGATTTGTTCTGTTTGCTAGAGAGTGACAGAAAGAGAATAAAGAGTTTCCTGGCCCTCTGGATGTGGCCAGATGGGCAAAGGACCTCAAAAATGTGGGGAGTCAGTCCTTTAGCTATTTCTCCCTTATTTCCTCTGTCAGAGGCACAGATGGGAATTGTTTTTAGCAAGCTTTTTCCCCCAACAAATGGAGTGGTTTCTTTTTTCCTCATAAGTGCCATTCAGAAGCACCTGGGAGAGGATAAGTTGAATTAACTAACAGGCTTCTTCCCAGCCATCAGCAACCTGCCTGTTCCCTGCAGCGTGGGCTGGATTTGTTAGGAGTTTTGGAGGAAGAGCCTCCTTTGGGGGTTTGATGTTCCTTAGCACTGACTAAACCATTTGGGCTGCCCAAATCACTGGGTGGTTTCCTTGCAGGGGAGGTTGTTGGATGGCAGATATTTCTGCTCAAAGGATGCACAGATGATTTTGCAGTTCTGGAATCAAACGGAGGAGTTAATTAGAGCCAGAATGTCATCAGGTTTTTGCCGATGATAGGAGCTGAGACCTGCATGGAGAGAGCACATTAATGTCTAGACTGCTGCCAAATCCTGCCTTCCTCACTTAACTATTATGGAAATGGTTGGGATTTGGGTGTTTGGATGCTTGTTGGTATCTGGGAGAACAACTGAGGGCTGTGTGAGGTTAGAGGAAATGAAACTGCAGCCGTTTTCCAGCTCTGGACTTCTTTTGTCTCAGGTAATTTTAGTTTTGGATTAAAACCCATGTGGTTTGTGCTGCCCAAATGGACCAGGACTAAATGCTGGAGTATTATCCTGGAGGACCTTGCTGCCTCCAGGTGGGTTGCTCTGTGTCACTACTGAATTTACAGCATAACCAGGAGATGCTTTTTAGAGAAGACAGCGCTTCATCTTTCTGAAATATTGTAGTTCAATGACAAGTGATGGTTCTTAACATATTTCACTCTTAATGTTCCCTTATGGGATAGTGTGCAGACAAACAGAAAGCTCAAATCCACATAGGAAGTTTCTGGAATGTCCTGTACCTGTTGAAGCAGTTGTACCTGTGGTAACTAAGACTCCAAAAAAAATCCAGAAGGACTTTTGGAGCTTGTAAGTGTGGGGGTTTTCTGTTCGTTCTGGGGTTTTTTGTCTTTTTTTTTTTTTTTTTTTTTTCCCTCCTATTTCCTCTTTTTAACCAACTCTGATTGCCAGGAGTTGAAGGGAAGGGGAAAGTGGGGCTGTGAGTGCTCAGGATGTGGAGAAGGGAATCATTAACCTGTGGGTGCAAGCGCTGACCCAGCCTTTTTGCATCTTAGCACTGGAGAGACAAATTTAACTATTCCTTTTTTTTCCCAATATATTTCCCAGGCTCAAGAAACAAGGACAATGAAATTCTGGCCTGGGAAGCTGTCATGAAGGAGAATTACCTTGTCAAAATCAATACCAAAGCAAACGATTCATCAGAAGAGTACGTCTGCCCTTCTTTGTCTTCCTTCCCTTAATTTCCTGTTGAATATTTCTAGTGAAGGCAAGTTTCCAGCAGCTCTAAATGTTTATAAACGTTAATGAGTAAGTAAATAAACTCAGCGTAAATGGGCTTTTTATTTTTAAATTTTAAAGTGAACTGGTGGCTCTTTTTATGTGCTGCAGAGAAGAAAATATCTTCCTGTGGTGTTTTGAGATCTCATCGTGGAAAGCATTGCTATTGCTGACTATTCTTGCAACATTAGAAGTTGAGGTTGGATATTAGGAAGAATTTCTTCACTGAAAGGGTTGTCCAGGTCTGGCCCAGCTGCCCAGAGCACTGGTGGAGTCCCCATCCCTGGGGGGATTTAAAAGCCATGTGGGTGTGGCACTTGGGGACAGGGTTTGTTGGTGGCCTTGGCAGTGCTGGGTTAAGGACTGAACTCGATGATCTTTCCCAACCTAAATAATTCTATGATGCAGTTAGCAGAGAATATTTAGCATTACACCTGGAATATCAAATATTCCCACAGCATTAATCTGTATGGAGATCTGTGCTTAATAGCATGAGTAGGAGAGACCTCTGGGGAGGGGAAGATGCTCTTTGGAATGATGGTATTGGAAGCTTGGGGACTTGAACTGTGCTTCTTTGAGTCCCAGCTTGTGACACACTATCTTCGGGATTTGTCTCAGTGTTTTCAGAGTAATAGTCTAAGAGGGGAAAAAAAACATAAATAAAGCTGGAGAACAGAACAGTAACCTGGTCTGTGTGATGGCTGAACTTGGTTGCTAACTGCCAGCAGCTTGAGTATTTCCCTGGATCAGATGGGAGGGAAGAGCTGATCAGAATGGGTGAGAAAGACCAGACTCTTCTGTGCCCCTGCACATGAACGTTGCTGTCCACAGAGAAATGTTTAAGTTAAGACTACCCAGAGGCAACCCAGCATTGCATAAGAAGCCAAACAAATGCCCAAGCAGCAGCTTTTGTATTGGAAGCAGATGCATCTTGAGAAGGAAAATGGAACAGCATCCTATTAATAGTAGTTCATATGTTAGTTCATTTACTTGTCATGAAAGCAATGCCAGTCACCTCCTTGGGAGGATGGAGCACTGGAGGGGAGTGTGGTAGTTAGCCAAGGTTTCTCTAATACTCAGCCCTTTCCTCCCTGTTCTCCTCCTGCTTTCAGGATGGTGCATCGAATTTAGACAACTGGATGCAAAGGTCCCTGTGTTTGAAATTGCTCTGGGAAACGTGATTGTCTCTGGTAAAGCAGGTGATGGGCCAATGTTTTACCAGTCTGTTTTGCCCTGGGAATGAGGATGGATTTAAAGAACAAAGACACCAACTTTAAAGAATGAATGTCTAAGTTTACTATAGTGCAAAACAGCAAAGAATTACAGAAGAAGCAGTGACTTATGAAAGGATACACTTGGCAATGCATCTGATCACTACTACAGAGAAAGGTTATAGTGATCAAGTAATGAAGTGTCCCCTTCCCACACATGTCTCTCAGATTTAGCTTCTAGAGCTGAAGGCATAAAGTAATTAAACAATGTAAAGCTACCGGTCTACTAGAGAGCACATCATTATCAGAATTGTCCTACAGGTATAATTTTTATGACTGTGATACTGAAAAGACCTTCCCAGGGGGTATTTTCTGAGGCTTGATTGAATTGTGTATTTGGCCTCTGAAGCAGGGAGTTGCTGTGGCATGAAGAACAGACTTCTTAGAAGTCAAAGGGTGATAAGACCCACATAATACTTCAAAATACATCTTCTGATTGCTGTCAAATAATTTAGACTGCAAAATAATGGCTTGCTCCCCAGGCTGAAATGGAAATGGTGAGTGAGTCTGTGGCCAGTGATGCTCTTCTTGAAACTGAAAGGAGATCTGATAACCATAATTCTCTACTGAAAAGCAATATCCATATTGTGCTTCTGTTCTTGTTAACCAGCTGAAATACATCTGCATCAGGGCTCACTGCATTAATTGCCCTGATGAACACTCTAATTGGAAATATCCTTTCAAGCACTGTTGCATTTAGTGTAATATTTGGAGAGGCAATTGCCTGTTACTCACGTAACTTGTGAGCATTGCTTTCTTTGAGCTAGACTGACTTTACATAAATAACCATTTTTTTTTTTTTTTTGGTGAAACACTCTGATTTGAAAGGCCTTCTGAAAGAGATTTCTAGCAAAATCAAATGAAGGCAGCTGAAATCCAAGAGCAGCTGCCTGAGCAGGGTAAGCCCTCTTTAAATCCGTTCTCTGGTTTGAATTGGGTCTATAAGCATTTGTAATGCCAGATGGGTGTGTCTCTGGAAGGAGGGTTCATATTCTTTACTGATGCTTGTATTCATATTGTCTAATACTCGAAAAGGAATATGAGCCAAGTTCTCTTCCTCATTTCTGTTTCTCAAAGCCCATCCAGTCCCACCCCCTGCCATGGGCAGAGACACCTTCCACCAGCCCAAGTGGCTCCAAGCCCCGTCCAACCTGGCCTTGGACACTTCCAGGGACCTGGGGGCAGCCACAGCTTCTCTGGGCAACCTGTGCCAGGGCCTGCCCACCCTCACGGGGAAGATTGACCTGTACAGGTGCTTTGCCTGCAGGTGTTTCTTTTGCTGTCCCTTCTTTCGTGTCTCTGCTACTCCCCCAGGGCACTGTGTGCTGGATGGGGAGCTCTTGGAGCCCGAGTGTTGCACAAGGCATCCAGTTCTCAGAGCTGATGTCAGGAGGATGAAAGCAAAGCACCGAGGTGGGCTTGGGGCTCTGCTCTGACATTCTGTTGCTCACACAGGTAGCAGTTGCAAGGAGTGATTTCTCGGAGCTGGCGGTGACCACCAAGCAGGCGGTGACTGATCCCCCAGAGTGGCAGTGTCTCGACAGGAGTCACTACGGTTTTCTTGCTATTTTTACTTTTTTTTTGGACAAAACAGCCCTTTGTGCTTGTTGCAAGGTGATGATAAAGCATGGGATGACTGTTCATGTGCTTGCAGGACTCCCATGTTACCCAAACTCTCCTTTTTCTCATCCTCCTCCAAGTCCAGTGGCAGCAATTAGTCCTTGTCAGCTGCTGTTACAAAGCACTCCTAATTCCCAGAGTTCTGCTGCTATTGCCAAAGTCACTTTGCTTTTCCATTTCACTCAAAGGGGCCTGGTTTTGGGTTTCCTTTAGCCACTAATTGCTTGTCATAAGAAGTCAATGTCCCTTCCTATTGCTTTGTGTCGTAGCCAGATGTAGGTTGTTCCTTGCATGCTCTGTCTGTCAGACCTGCTGGAGTCTGCAATACTGACATGCCAGAACACAGTGCATTTCAGCATCATCCCCCCCGAGGAAAACCTTTGGTCCAAGCCTGTACCCACATTTGGGACTGCACATGAACACTGTGGAGTTCTTCCTACTCTCTCTGGCCTGTGCAGCAGTGTAGAAGCTCAGCTATTACAACCCTCTACTATGGGAGAGACTTTAATTCATCTAGGAAGTGTTTGCTTGTTGCTTGTTTCCTTAGTGGTAATTTGTGTGCTGGGAGCCTTGCCATTCATTTGACTTTGGCAAGCATCAGTTTGCTGATGTTTGTGTTTGGAAAAGGGGAAGAGCTTGTGGGCCAGCTCTTGATATTGCGCTGCTTCCTATGGGGAGATGGCTCTTTGTGCTTTCTGTCTAAAGGAGCAGCTGAGTTTTGTCTCCTTTTGTTCTGTATAACTGGGTGATATTTCTATCCTCATTATATTATCAGAAAGGTTACTGCTCTGTCCTTGCTGCACCTCATGACCTGACTGTCCTGTGCTGTGCATTCCATGATCCTGAGGCCTCCAGCACTACCAACAGCAGTGTTACTTGTTCACATGTGACAATATTGGTGTATTCCTGCTCAAAAGTTTCCAAAGGACCAGGTTTTCTTTGACTCCCCTGGCAGTTAGCATGCATCCTAAATTCTTGAGATAAGTTTCCTTTCTAGAAACTATTTTTCCCCACATCATTTGCATGCCTTGGATGCGAAGACTGTGCTTTTAGTTCATTCCTGTATCAAACCTGCTGTGTATTTGCCCATGGCTCCAGCAATCTGTTCTGTTGTTAGTTGTTGAATGGAACTGTGAACTGTGTTCTGTAAACTCTAAATCTGGGAGTCTGCCCCTTGCCCACTGCTGCAGCCTGTGGGACAGGCAGCTCCCTCTGTTGCTCCCTCTGGCAGCTCTCCAACTGCCCCTCTGGGCCAGACTGTGGGACTTGATAAGGGAAAGGGAGTCGGTAAATGCTGTACATTGAAAAAGCTGCTAAATCGTGGGTGCTCCCAGTTAAGCCTGGATTTGTTAATATGGATAAATTTTTCCTTCAAAGTTTTAATAGGAAAGAGCTAAGAAAGAACTAATGTAGAGTTACTTTAGGCCAAAGTCATGTACACTTCTAATGTAATAAGAACCTTGCATTTTTGCTTCACTTGCTGAGAATTTTTAAACTTTTACATAAGGGATATGCAAGTGAAGACAGACTGGGAGAAGAACCTCTTCAAGCAGATAGGATGCATCTTTTCAACTGACAAGTAGGCAATCAGCACTGGACATTCAAGGTTGGAAAATAAGGCATTGAAGACAAAAAGGATACATCATACAAAGGATTTTTATGGACTAGAAAGAAGGGACTTACATAGTAAGGAGGCGTAGAAAGGTGGAATTTAATATGAATGTGTAGTGACCTTTGAAAATGTAATATGTCATTTTGCCTTTGTAATTCCGTGGGAAGCATTTATGGAGGATTATCCTCAATGCTTCTTCAGCACTGCCAATAAAAAGGAAAGCTGCTCAACACTGATCTACTTGGGTGTTTCTCTAAATCAATTTGGGGAGCCATTTAGGAGCCTCTCTATCTGGCTGTGGGACCTGCTGAGTCGAGAACTCTCTTGGGATGCCCTGGAGATTTTCTCTGGAGAGACAAGACCTGCTGGTAAGAAGCATTCCTTTCCCTCTGTTTTGGGTTTGGGACTGGTCTTTAGTCCCAAACTCCCTCTAAGATGTGGAGGAAGGGTCCTTAGACAAGACAACAGATACCAAGCCAGATTTGGAGTCCCTTTTGGGCTGTCTGCCTATTGTAACAACTGTTCTGCTGTCCCAGGATTGTCGGTGTCTCATTGTCCCCCTACTTGCTTTTGATTTTGGTACTCCTGATGCCCAAAAAGGCAGATTAAAAACTGTTTAGACAGAGTTTTGTGTCTAAAGCAGCAAGGTATTTATTTATTTAACGGCCGGGGTAGCCTGCCAGCTAGTGCTGGAAAAACAGGCTCCGCAGTGTTTGAATAGAACGAGCAATTTATACAGATTTTGACAATGATGACAACATATTCACATACATATTCATATTATTACATCATTACATTAAAATATTCATAGTAGGTGGAGTTGGGGTGGAGATGGAGGCATGGTCTCTATTTTGAGGAATATTTTGGTGGGAGTTCCTGTTTGCCTTCATCTTAGGGTCTGTTTTTAACTCCTCTTCCTCGCGTGACATCGAAGACCTTTCGTACTTTCTATTGTTCTTGTGTTCTGATCGCTGAAGCTTCAAGAAGGCCTTGGCTTTAGGCCTATTTCACCTATTGAAATGTCTACCTTGGCTCCCCTGGATGAGATTTATGGGTGTTGAGTTCTTTGCCTAGTGTTTGTTGTGGTTCCTTTAAGGTCTAATGCCCTCGGTACAGGACATAGTCTTCTTAATATGAAATGCTGCTTACAGCAAACAAAGTACAGCTTACAGTAAACTATAAGTCGTACAAGGGGGGTAGGGTCTTATGGGTTTACAGTAAAAGCATTTCAATTAACTCTTCCTTCTTCATTCCCCCCTTTTTTTAGAACTTACGAACTCTTTCGTCAAGTTCCAGAGAAATGTGAGTGTGCATTATTGCCCATAATATTTGGGTTCTTCTAATTATATAGTGTAACCTATACTACACTCATATATTTAAAAGGGATAGTAAAAGCATAGTTATTGCTATAATTAGTATTGGATGTATTAAGTAGTTGAACACTTTGGTTGCTGAAGGGGATTGTCCTGTAAAGATATCCCACCAGTGATGTTGTCCTGTCTGTTCTATCTTAGTCAGGATATTTGTTATATTGGTGGAGTCGTGTTCAACTTGCCAAATCATTCGTTGAGACCTTTTATTCACTTCTTGGACTAATTTATCTATGTCAGGGTGCTTAAGCATTGCTTTAAAAAGATCCGTTTCCATTCCTATCTGTACTATTTTCAGCATTTAGACACAAATTTTCATTTTCTATGATTGCATTTTTACAGATGTACCCTAGTTGTTCTTTAGGGATACAGGCTTCTGTACTGATTGACTGCCATTTGTTTTTGGAGGAGTCATAGTGTGCCCACACATTATGATTTATGGGTCGAACTATGACATTCTGGTATATGGTTCCTAGAGTCAGAACAGGAAAGATAATCTTTTCTCTGGCAGCACTAATAGTAAGTACATAAGCCTCAATTTGTTCATTTTTTGGATTATAAGTAAAATTCACTAGTTGCCACCATGCCTGATAGTTTTTCTCAAATTGAGTGGTGGAACTGTTTCTGGCTATAATTTCTTTAATTTCTTCAGGTAGTATTCCTGAGGTTCCCTTCTTCAGTATTCCTACAGCCACAGTCTGTACCTATTGTTGTGTTTGTATGCAATGGAAAGCGAGTGCAATTTTCTTATTAGTTTTTGACTGTGTTTCAGCTAGAGTAAGCATGGACGAACTTAGAGGTACTTTAAGTTTCCTTAGGCTGGATGTGACAGTACTCAGTTTGTTTACCAGTACCTCTTGGTCTATTGTATTTAAAACTTCTAAACCTGTGCCAAGCCACCCAGTTGCATCTCTCCTTACGCGTCGTGGGTGTGATCTGGCAGTCAGCCATGCTTTCCAGCCTTTAAGGCTCTGTTGTATGAATGGCTGGCAATCTTTCTGTATGTGTGCGATGTTTATCTGCTTTTCAGTGGGATCTAATAGTACATAAATGGCCATGCCTGGTCGAGGTGTTGCCTCACCCGAAAATATTGATGTGATGACCCGTGCATTTGACCATGGCCATTCCATGGTAAGGTTTTGTGTTGAAGTTATACTTATCAAGAGTCCAAGGAATAATGTTGGAGTCTGCTAGTCCATGGTAGTGGGCTTCTTCAGGAATTCCTTGGGGGTTTTCCGGAGCTTTCTTGACTCGGGAGTAGTGGATTCAAGCAGGTCGTTCCTTAATCTGGATCGCCGTGAAGGTGGTCAGTAGTACCTGGAGTGGTCCTTTCCACTTTTCCTGCAGAGGTTTTCCTAAAAGATTCTGAACATATATTCAATTACCGGGATGGAAAGGATACAATTTACAGTCAGGTTGTTTGGGTTGGTTATCTATTACTACTGTGACATTTTTATCAAAATGTTTTCCCATTGTTATTACATCGTTTAGCAGGATTTTGGTTACCTCTCTTTATTTGTCTTGTATGGGAATGCTTCAGGCCACCCAGAAAATGTGTCTGTCAAAACAAGGAGATATTTATACCCCCCTTTTCTTGGGACTTCAGAGAAATCGATTTGCCATACTTCTCCAGGGAATTTTCCCCTGTTAATTGCCCCTTTTTGTATTTTAGTCCCTGTGTTAGGATTATTTTTCAAGTAACAATCACACCGAGATGTGACTTGTTTTATTGTTGTAAAGAGTTTTGGTCCTGCTATCTTAGCTTTTAAATACTGATAGAGGGGTTCCAAGGCCTAATAGGCCTTTTCGTGTTCTGATTTTATAAATTGCCAGATTACCTTTTCTGGAAGCGCTGGTTGTCCTGTTTCTAACTGACCCCATCCATTATCTAGTTTCTCTACCTTTGTTTCTTTGTATTTATCTGTGGTCTGAGTCCTGATATTCTGGCTGAAAATTAGTATCTATTTTCTCTGGAACTAAGGTTGATATAATTACCTCATCAGTTCTTGCAGCAGCTAATTTAGCTTCTGCATTAGCTCTCTGGTTACCTATTTCTGGAACAGTGTTACCTTTCAGGTGTCCCTTGCAATGCATTATGGCCACTTGATTTGGGAGTTGGACGGCTTCTAACAATCGTAGGATTTCCTCAGCATGTTTGACAGTTTTCCCTTGGATCGTCAGCAGTCCTCTCTCCTTCCAGATTGCACCATGAGTATGCATAACGGAGAAAGCATATATAGAATCTGTCCAAATGTTGATTCGTTGTTCTTTGGCTAGTTTAAGAGTTCAGGTCAGAGTTATCAGCTCTGCTTTTTGCACTGAGGTTCCCGCGGGCAGAGGGTTCGATTAGATTACCTGTTTTGTTGTGGTTATTGTATAACCTGCCAGTCTCACCCTATGCCTCATAAAGCTGTTGCTGTCCGTGAAGCAGTCTTCTGCATCTTCAAACGGCTCCTCTGTAAGGTCCGAGTGGCTGGATGGTTTCCAGGCAGTCATGCTCGACGGGCTCTGCTGGCATTCTTCCTTCTAGGAATGAGGCTGGGTTGACAGCGTTAGTCACCTGAATGGTTATATCATCTGATTCAGCTAGGATTGCCTGATATTTCGGGAACCTGGAGGGTGACGGCCAGTGGCCATTCTTCTATTCCAGTACTGCTGACACAGTATGGGATACTAGAACAGTCATTTTCTGGCCCATTGTGAGTTTTCTGACTTCTTCTATGTTCATTATTATGGTAGCAACTGACCTTAAATAGGTAGGCCATCCCTTGCTTACTTCATCTAACTGTTTAGAGAAGTAGGCCACAGCTCTTTTGTGGGGTCCGAGTTTTTGAGTCAGGACACTCAAGGCTATTCCCGGCCGTTCATGTGAGAATAGCCAGAATGGTTTTCTGGCAGGCCTAATGCTGGGGCTTTCATTAATTCTTGTTTCAATTTCTTAAAGGCTGTTTCTGCTTCTGGTGTCCAGACTAGAACACCTTTGGCTTCTTTTAACAGTTCATATAAAAGCTTTGCAAGTATTCCATACTGGTATATCCATAAATGACACCAGCCTGTCATACCCAAAAAGGCCCGCAGATCTCTCACCGTTTCAGGTCTGGGCGTCTGGCAGATGGCTTCTTTCCTTTCTGTTCCCAGAGATCGTTGTCCTCCAGAAATCTCATATCCCAGGTATATCACTTTTTCTTGCACCAGTTGGACTTTCTGTTGGGAGACTCGATATCCATTTAATCCCAAGAAATTCAACAATGTAATAGTCCATTCTATACAATTTTCTTCAGTTTCAGTTGCTATGAGTAAATCATCTACATATTGTAGAAGAACATCCTCTCCCTGTGGCCGTTCCTATTGTTCCAATTCCTTAAATAATTGATTTTCAAATATTGTGGGACTGGTTTTAAAACCTTTGAGGTAAGACCGTCTGATTCACATTCTATTAATAATCCTAATTCTAACAGCTTTTCTATTATGGGTTCAATTCCCTTCCTGTTTTCTAGCCTTAATGGGTATTGTTTTCTATGTACCGGTTTTGCTCCTGATTTTAACTCTATAACTACCAGGGCAGCTTGGTTTGATTTCTCAGGGATATCTGTGACTCACACTAACTGGTAAGCTTCACTCATAATTTGTTCTAACAGTCAGGTTTAGGGTTTACTTGAAATTCAAGTTTACTTTTATCAAGTTTAATTACAGCTCACAGATTTTTCTAGCAGTCTCTGCCTTCTGCCTAGAAGGGGCTTTGGAGAATTAGGCAAACATAAGAATTGGTGAATTCCCATTTGTTTTCCAATTTTATATTTTAGAGGTTTCAGAAAGAAAGCTTTTTCTGATTGGCTTGTAGCTCCCATTGTTTGAATAAATTCATTACTTTTTGGCACTAGTTCCTGATTTAAACCTGAAAATGTAGTTTCAGTGCCAATTTTAAAATTCCATTTCTTTTTCATTTTTCCTAGTTCTAATTTAACCAGTGGGTCTGCTCAGGGCAGGCCTGCCGGCCCCCCCTCACTCAGCACCCTGTAAGCAACAACAGCCCCTCCTGTGCCTGTATCTCTACCTGTTAACTCAGGGCATTTTACAACAGGCACACTGGTTCTGACCCAACCTTGCTCGTCGGGGGGCAAACTTAACATCTGTTACACAAAGTTTGTACCAACAATTACAAAATAAACAATTCCAGGTCTTATTCAATGTGGTGTGCTTATAGTTAACTGTTCGGCACTACTTCTCATATAGCAATTCTTGGCATGATAAGACTTTTAACTATGTGTACCTGGATGTTTCAAGGTATTCAAAAACGAACAAGACAACACACAACGATAATAAACACACACACAAAACTATTAACACAATAACAGCGTCTCAAACCAGTTAATAAGGTGGTTTGTCAGTTGTTCGAAACTGCTCTCCATATAATAACTCAGACTTAAAAAAAACCTCTTAATGAGATGTTTACTTTGTTGGCTACAGACCATGAAATGCCAGAACCCGGTTTTTGTTATATTCACGAGACGCAAACCACATATAACAAAAGACAGTGTAATACCAAATAAATTCAGCACAATAACTACATATAAGACAAGACAATACGACAAAGTAGTGTACCAGAAGTCCTTATTGGACCAAAAAGCCAGAAGAAAACTATTGAGATACTGACTTCTCAAGTTTCCCAATACAGATGTTCAGCTAAACATATGGCTGAACATGACCAGTAAAAACACATATAAGACAATACGACAAAAAGCCAGAAGGAAACTATTGAGATACCGACTTCTCAAGTTTCCCAATACGGATGTTCAGTTAAACATATCACTGAACATGACCGGTGAAAACACATATAACACAATAGACAAAAAGCCAGAAGGAAACTAAGTTTCCCAAACAGATGTTCAGCTAAACGTGTGACTGAACATGACCAGTACAGACTGAAAGAAGCGTCCTTCTTTACGGAGCGCCTCGCCTTATAGCAGCGTCCTGCATCGGCAATGGGCACTTTTACCACACCGGTGTAACCCAGAAAAACCAGAATAAATACCTTTATTTAAAATTAAGAGATTCTTGTCCACCCTGTGAGAAGCCAGCGGAGACAGGAGCCCCCCCCTTTTATAGGTAAAAGCTTACCTCGGCGCCTGGGGAAGGGGTCCTGACCTCCGATGGTCTTCGCAGACGGGTGGAACCGAGAATCTCCTGCCTGGCTCGCCAAATTGATGCCCAAAAAGGCAGATTAAAAACTGTTTAGACAGAGTTTTGTGTCTAAAGCAGCAAGGTATTTATTTATTTAACGGCCGGGGTAGCCTGCCAGCTAGTGCTGGAAAAACAGGCTCCGCAGTGTTTGAATAGAACGAGCAATTTATACAGATTTTGACAATGATGACAACATATTCACATACATATTCATATTATTACATCATTACATTAAAATATTCATAGTAGGTGGAGTTGGGGTGGAGATGGAGGCATGGTCTCTATTTTGAGGAATATTTTGGTGGGAGTTCCTGTTTGCCTTCATCTTAGGGTCTGTTTTTAACTCCTCTTCCTCGCGTGACATCGAAGACCTTTCGTACTTTCTATTGTTCTTGTGTTCTGATCGCTGAAGCTTCAAGAAGGCCTTGGCTTTAGGCCTATTTCACCTATTGAAATGTCTACCTTGGCTCCCCTGGATGAGATTTATGGGTGTTGAGTTCTTTGCCTAGTGTTTGTTGTGGTTCCTTTAAGGTCTAATGCCCTCGGTACAGGACATAGTCTTCTTAATATGAAATGCTGCTTACAGCAAACAAAGTACAGCTTACAGTAAACTATAAGTCGTACAAGGGGGGTAGGGTCTTATGGGTTTACAGTAAAAGCATTTCAATTAACTCTTCCTTCTTCACCCCTTGTAATGACTGATTGCTTGTTATTAGCCGTGTAGTAGTTTTGTTGTCCTGGGATTATTGGGACTTTGTTGTGAGCGCTCTGAACCCTTGTGTTTAAAACCTCTTGGCCCTGGAACCAGTGAGTGTGTGTTGATAAGAGTGTGCATATACAGGGGTGCCTGTGGTCAGTCATGTGTTGGTTGTGAATTTAGAGTGTTTGATGTGTATTAAATGTTTGTTTGCAGCCACTCTCAGTATTGTGTCCATGAAGGGGTTCAGCAGTAGGGCTGATGGGCTTTTGCCCCAGGGGAAGCACCAGAGTTGTCTGTTTGAAGGAAAATAAAGTTCAGTCTTCTTACTGAAAGTGTATATAAAGTACATTAAGCATCTTGTTAAACTATGCATTGTAAAGTTTGATCTAATTATTTCCAGCTGTCACCTGGAAAAGTCTGAAAATATTGGCTGTTTGGGCAGATACAAGGTCTTAATGCAACAATAATCTGTGCCTTTTTGAAGGTGAAGTACAATTTGGACAGTGCAAACTAAGCTTGTCTCTCTGCTGCTAAATTTAAAAGACCCGAAATGTGTCAGATTGTTTAGACAAGTAGTAACTGTTGTGCAGGGTAGGTGTGCTTTGCTTGTATTTTGTGTGTTATGTTAGGATTTATAAGAAGGTAGCTTTTGTTGAAGGAAAAGGCTTAGTTCAAAACCAGCTTTGTGTTAATACAAACTTTGCTTTTTCACTGGTCAGGCTGTGTCCTCGTGCATCTTCTGCAACTGCTTGTTGGGTTTTGAGTTATTATTACACAGACAGGTTTCTTCTGCTTTCAACAGGCCAGGATCCTGTTTAGTCTATTATTGTTTTTGCAGAGAGAAAGAAAAGAGGATGACCCTTTTGTGATGGTGTGAGAAAAGGAGGAGAGACTGGCTCAGGGGAAGTTGCTGCAGGAGCAGAAGCAGGTGCAAAGAGCGGTGCAGGAAGAGGGGAAGAAAGAGGGGCTGAGAATGAGACAGAGGAGGGGCTCTCAGGGGGAAATATGGACAGGGATTGGAGAAATCACAGCAATGATCCTCAGAGCACACCAGACCAGCCAAGCTTTGACTCTGGAAATGATCCTGATATTCGGCAGCGTGGATATCCCAGTGGGACAAGCGACAAGATGAAGTGCCCGCATGGGTCTGGAAGATGAGGACGTCCCGAGACGCTGTGGTGAGGCCAATAGGGCTCAATGCATGGGCTAAATGTAATGATGGCACAGAGAAATGGCAAACCACTGGTACTGAGGCTTGTATCCCAAAAGGACAATTAGGGTGTATCTGTGAAAATACAGTAACAGAAAAGAAGGATCGATGCCTCGATGCTGAAGGCAGCACATGCACACTTGAGATGCTTCCCACAGGCCATGCACAATCACAAGTGTATTATGTGGGAAAAGGGGGGAGGGTGTGTATTTGGACACACTGTGCAAATGTAAGCATTGATGACTGTACTGGAGAAACCAAAGGCATTAATTTCTGTGTTGGGAATTTTACTGAGATCCAGGGCTGTGATTTTCATTATTCCTCTCCAACTCCCCCATCTCAGCTGATTTCTGGTGAATATATGTTATATAATGAGGTGTCTAAACTGCAAATTGCAATGGACACTCCAATTTTAAACAAGATGTTGCACCATCCAGATAGAGAAGAAATGATAAAATCCAAGGAACCTCACAATGAGCCCTATGGCAAGTACAATGTAGCACCATAAAAATTCAAGAAATCGTACCCTCAGTTGACAAGGCTGGAGAACATCACTGGTGGGACGTTTCCCTAGGATGGACTTCCTCAACAGCAACACACGTCTTCCACTTTCTAATACATCCAGTGCTAATCCTGATCCCATAATCCTATTACTGACAATCCTAAATCTGTGGATGTGATGGAAAATTAGAGCTGTTGCCCACCACGTGCATGTTTTATAGACTGTAAACAAAATATTGTAAACAAATTTGCAATAGGTACAGAAAAGGGGGGATTGAAATAGAGCCTGTATGGTTTAGGCTTTGTTAACATAAGTGTGACTTAACGAATATAAGGGGACTGAGATGTTGCTTTGACAGAGGTGCGCTTTGTAGGGTATGCACCCTGTGCTCTCCCCACCAGTGCTTAATAAAGGTATTTTGGTTTACAGTCCATTGTGGGTGTGGTTAGACCAGGTGCTGTGAAGCTCTATGGGAAATGTAGTTTGAGTACTCTTTTGCACATGTGCAGTTTGGATGCTTGTATGGGATTGGTTAACATGGTCACATGTTGTGACGTGCCAGCATGTGAAGCTGCTATATATGTGGGGGCGCACTGGGTAATAAAGAGATCTCGTTACACACCATGTTGGTGTCCCTATAGTCCCTATGGGACGTATTTCTTTATTATATTAATAACTGCTACATTTGGCGCCCTCAACAGGGACTTAAAGCTTACCCTGTATCAGGGATTTAATACGGATCAGGCGTTAGGTACCAGCTTATATTTTAAGCTGAGGAACACTCGCCGTTGAAAAGTCATGGACGTCAGGAACCAGGGAAACAAAGAACCCTGATGGACGTCTGCGGTACGCCGCGTTGAGCTCGGAGTAAGGCCTATAAAACTCGGTAGGAAATTCCCTACGTTGGAGAGATACCTCTCGGGAACAAAGAAAAAAGAAGAAACACGAAACAAGAAAAGAAAACGTCCAGGTGAGAGAGCGGGGATAAATATAGAAAAAAAAATAGTAAAGGAAAAAAGAGAAAAAAATAGTAAAAGTAAAAGAAAAAAAAAATAGAAAAAGAAAAAACAGAAAAAATGAAAACTTTTCATTCACGTGAACTACAGAATATTGCAAAAGCCTTAAGCTCAACCGTGAAAAGACTTTTGAGACAACACGCATAAAATAACTGGACTTTTAAGGCTGGTGAAAGTGGCTGTTTTGGGACTGCTATTATTTACAATTCTTGAGGGAGCTGCTTATAAGAAGAAGTGGAGAGACAGAGAGCAAGCAAAGTTGAACAGAGTGAACATTTTAAAATCCGCGCAGCGGGACTCGTCCGCGGAGAGAGACTTTATTTTTTCCCCTCCCCAGGACATGCCCGGACAAAAGACTCCACGTACTATTACGATGGGGAGGGGGGAGGAGGTGCCGGGAGCACGGAAAAAGGACCTTGAAATGTGCATTTCTGTGCTGCATTCTCACGGATGCGTGGGTCCCGGGAGAAAGGCGCGTGTCACAAGATGGGTGGCTGGCAAGAAGAAAGAGACTTTGAATTTCCCGGCCATTGCAGGCTTGCTGACGCGCGGTGACCACGTGGCGGCATGGACAGCGCCATGTTACCCATGCCGGGAGCAGGAAGTGGTGCCGTCTCTTCTTTTCTCATGGCCATTTTGTAGACTGCCTCTGCTGGAGGCATGCGCGGAGCGTACTCCGTGCTGGAGGCGAGTGGCTGCGCCTCTCGGCAACAAAGGCGCGATGTTTAAAAAAGATAGAGCGGCGTGAAACCGCTCGAGACTGCAAGCGGTGAGGCGAGCGGCTCTGAGAGCGGAGCCGGGACCATGGGCGGCGGCGCCGCTGTGGACCCCTCCCCCGCCGAGGGCAACAAGCCCAGCCTGGCCAATGCGGGCAGCGCCGCGCCCGAATCGATGCCGGGCGGGGGGACTGGAACGGCGCGGCCGCGGGGCGCCACTGCCTGGGGGCCGCGGATGTGCCGCGGCACGGCCGAGGTACGGCCGAGCGGAAGATGGTAGCCCGAGCGCGGGGGCCCCGCCGCAACCGGCGGCTGCTCCCGCCGCGCCCCCGACCTGTGTGGAGCTCCTCATGGAGCCCCGGCCCGAAGTGGCGGCCGTCGTGCCTGGGGAGAGGCTGTGGGGCGGCTCCGCGGCCATCCCGAACACGGCAGGGCGAGCGGCCGAGCAAGCTTGCGCCGGGACTATGGCGCAGGTTTGTGGATGGAGTCCAGGGGACTCCAGACCGAGGCAGCCCAGGGGGGCGGATCCGGGGCGACTCGGAGCGGCGTGGGGCCGCTCGAGATTACAAACGGCCGAGGGGACTTGTGTCGGGGCAATGGCGCGAGTTTGTAAACAGAGCTGTGGGCGGCGGCTCGGACTGGTGGGAGGGGGGCCGGGGCGTCTCAAGGCGCGCGAGGTATGGACGGCGGCGCGCGGGACCCGGCCAAGCGTGGCCGCGCAGAGCGTACACAGGCGGTGCGGCCGGGCCGGGTTGGGCGTGGCCGGGACCCCCCCAAGCCATGGCGGGGAGCGGCGGGGCCGGGGCGGCCCCTCGGGAACACCGTCTGCGGCCCGGGGACGCCTTGGCGTGACTGGACTCGTGCGCTGGGCGTACTTCGTGCCTGTGCCCCGGCCACGCGCGCACCTCCCGCCCCGCCAAACCCTGAACTCCAGGCTCCGCAGGGGCGAGCTGGAGTGGGGACCGCCGCCCAACCAGTGGCCGTCCCGCGGCTGGCTCCAGGTCGGCTGGGGGATAGACCGGCGGGCAAGTAGCCCGGCACCGCATGGCCGGCGGCGGGTACTACAGCCGCCGGATAGCAGGTCTCGTCGAATCTCGGGACCAAAAGGCAAACGCTGCCGACGGCAGGCTCAGAGCGCGGAACTGACGGAGCGCTCGGCGGCCGCGGCCAGACGGGCCGAAAACGGAGCGGTGCGCGGGACTGCGAGCAGCGCCAATGTGGACCCCGCGGCCGCCGCGACGGCCTCCACGGCGCCCGTCGAGGACGGCGGGCCCAGCCAGGCCGCTGTGGGCGACTCTGCGCCCGGAGCGGCGTGGGGCGGGGAAGCTAAACTGACGCGGGGCGCTGGGGGCAGCGTGGCCGGCAAAAAGAAATCCGTGCCGGTGTCTGCGGCCAACAACAATGTGGAGCCCACGGTGTCCAGCGCACCGCTCGTGGACTTCCTGATGCAACTGGAGGAACTGCGCGCCCACGCTGCCAAGCACCAAGATGGGGCGTCCCGGGGCGCTCGACAGCGGCAGGGCAACTGCTTTCCACGCCCCGCCGGTAATAGACAGACCAGCGGCAGTGCGGCCCGATACAGCCGCACACACGTCCCCGGAGGTGTAGGGACAAGCGCCCAGTGACAAGTAGCGTAGCACCCCCCCTTCATGAGGGGGGGCAGTAGCCCAACAAAGACCCGGACCGGGGCTAAAGCTATGCACACCTACATATACTGACTGTTTTTACATGTTTTACACATAAGTCTTAACAAATTATTGCAAATGTTTTTGTCTAAAATAATTTAGTTAACTACCTTTAATTTTGTGTTTACATTAATAAGAAAAGGGATTCAACATTGCCTTACTGATACATTTTTAAATTTCTAGTTTTCCCTGTAACTTTGTTTAAATGACTAATAGTGGCATTTACCAATGTTATTTAAAATTGTTAAGTTCTTAAATCTATCTTAGATAAGTTTAAATGTTGTAACTATCTTGTTTAAGTAATGTAATTAGCATCCTTAAGATTTTCCTTTGTTGTAATTAACAGGTTGTGATGGTAACTTACCTTTTATTTTTCTAACTACACACTCAGGATTATACCTTTAAATTCACTAACTTTCAATATTAACAATAAGAAAGGGGGTATACAGGCAGGCAAGATGCATGTGATTAAGTAAGTACTGAATCAAACAGATTTCATTTAAAAATTATTCCTTGCAACAGTTCCTCTTAGAAGCAAGTGCAGTTGTTGACAAACAAACAACCTCATAACCAAACACTACATAGAAGGCTGAATTGAATAGCTGGAATATCACAATAAAATAAAGACTACAGGTATGAATGTATGAAGAAGGAATGGAGGCGGCCGCCTAAGAATGAATGAGTGATTGAGCGAATGTATGAATGTGTGTAATCAAATTGCACCTTATACACAATATCTAAAGCAAACACGTACAACCAAAACTACCTCTGCCACATCACCTTAATGAAGACACCTCAGAACATGATGTTTCTCCTTTAAGCTTTTCCTAGTATTTTAATAAGTAAGTTTCCCCAATTATGTGAAGACCCTCAGATAATAAAAGTTTCTGTTCTACCCAATTACATTAGACCCTTAAGTTAAGAAGGTTTTGATTAATAAAGTTTTGTTATTGCGTAGAACTCTTAGGTATATAAGGTTTAAATAAGAAATAAGTTTACTATGTTAAGTGAAATATGTTTTGTAGAAAAATAGTTTAAGATTTGCACTGTTTTTTAAATTTGCACTATCTTGTTATTAATAAAATAAAACGGGGGAAATGTGGGTGTGGTTAGACCAGGTGCTGTGAAGCTCTATGGGAAATGTAGTTTGAGTACTCTTTTGCACATGTGCAGTTTGGATGCTTGTATGGGATTGGTTAACATGGTCACATGTTGTGACGTGCCAGCATGTGAAGCTGCTATATATGTGGGGGCGCGCTGGGTAATAAAGAGATCTCATTACACACCATGTTGGTGTCCCTATAGTCCCTATGGGACGTATTTCTTTATTATATTAATAACTGCTACAGTCCATCTATGAGCTGATTCCTTTGAATCAGTCCCCTTGGGGGTTGGGGGGATGTGGTGGGGGTCTTGAAACTCCTGTGTCTTCTGTGGGGTCGGGGGGATGTGTGGGGAGATGTGTAGAAGGTGAGATGCCTGAGTGAAATTTGATCCATTTTGAAGCAGCCTCTGTTTTTGCACAGCTTTGGTTCTGGAGGGCAAAAAGAATATCTATGATTTTTCTTTCTCTATTACTGGTACTGGTTGTCATCCAGGGCAGAAGAGGGGAGAGCTGTACTTTACTGGCCACTTAGCTATCTGGAGCAGAGGGAGGATTAGTTCTTTTTGCAATATCCTGATTTGCTTGGGTTGCTTTTGCAACTCTGAGTGAACTTCCATTCCTTGAGAGCTTTTATACCTTAATAGAATTATTAGGTTATTACTCTTTAACAGAAAATTGTTTGAAAACCAAACAATGCCAAGTTCTTATTTTTTTTTCCCCTCTGTTTAGTGTTTATTTTTTGCAATTGACTCTCCGTGGACCCTGTTAAGACAAAGGAGTTGCTGGTTTGGGATCAGAAAAAAACTTCCAAATATTTACGTTCTCAGGTCATGCCAATTCATCTGGGAAGTTTGCAACTTGCTTTTAAACTACTGGTATTGAGCAATGAAAAGTAATGTGCATTCCTGATTTCTTGAATTGAGGACTATTAAATGGCAGAGGAGAGGAGGCCCTAGGGCAGGTGGCAGGGTGTCACAGGGCCCTTTGTGACACGGTGGGCATCGCTGATGGGATGGAACAGGGCCCTTTGAACAGGGCCCTTTGTGACACGGGATGATATAAGCACTGGTGTTGATGTGGCCACGCCTCAGTGCTTCTCGGAGCGTGCGACGGGACAGACGGGACAGAGCAGTGCTGTGCGGAGCCCCCGCACAGACAACTCTTTCCTTGCCGACCCGGAGCGTTTTGGAGGTTTTTCTGTGGTGCAAGTGTCCTCGAGGCCAGACCGTGGGACTTGGTGACACGGAGATTTTGCATGGTGTCTCCAATCCCAGCGGCAGCTGCCCTTGAGGCTGCGCTGCAGGACTTGATAATCCATGCTTTTTTCCTAGACTTTTCTCGTTTTCAGCTGCCCTTGAGGCAGTGCTGCAGGACTTGATAACCCAACTCATTTTCTAGGCTTTTCTCCATATTAGTTGCCCTCAAGGCCAGACTGTAGGATTGGTGACCCAGAAATTTTCTGGGTGTCCAATCCCTGCAGCACGTGGCCTTGAGGGCAGCCTGCCGGAGGTGGTGCCCCGGAGATCTTCTGAGGTGTCTGTTCCTTGCCGGTGCCCTCAAGGTCAGACTGTGGGATGGCAGGAAGATGCCTGAGCCTGCTCAGACCCTTTCAGAAGAAGAAGGAAGGCCCTGGAGCTTCCCCATCCCAGCACCCTGTGGAGATGGAGCAGTCCCAGTCCCTGCAGAGGGGTGAGTGGCAGAGCTGGGCCACACAGATGGTGGCTGCAGCCAGGTGGGCATCATCCCATCCCATCCCAACCCCTTTGGACATGCCCAGGGAATAGGAGGGGGGAAGAGGGCCCGTGGCTGATTCCCCAGCAGCTCCATGCACTGGGCATCCTGGGGCTGGCCCTGCCTGTGGAGCACAGGGCTGGGCTGTGTTCTCCGGGCTGTCCCGCAGCCCCTCAGCTCTGACCGCGCTCGCTCTTTGCCAGATCCAGGCTGGCACCAGACACAAGAACAGGACCGTGCCCGTGGCCGCTTCCGCAGGGCAGCACAGGTACCTGCAGTGTGTCACAGGGCCCTTTGTGACATGTGATGCCATCACCTCCTGGGCTGGGCCTGCTGTCCCTGCTCAGCCTGGCATTGCTGACAGAGCTCTCCATGGCACATCCCTCTCTTCCCTGTTCTCTGTTCTCCTGCAGACCTTTCTGAAATTCCTGGGCATTCGACGTAAAAGGACCACAATCAGACTGACTAAGGCCATGGCACAGCCTGACATCAGGCTGACTGGGCTGGAGATGAAGCCTGATGTCAGCACCGCGCTGACTGATGGCACAGGAAACTGTGACACCCCGCCGATTGTTCACACAGCAGGGTCTGACCCTGCTTTGACTGAGGATACAACAGACACTGACACCTCACCGATTGATCACGCAGCAACCTCTGACATCGCGTTGACTGATGAACCGGCAAACTCTGACATTTCCTTGCCTGATCTCACTGTGGAGGCTGACACTGCAACAACTTAGGGCACTGCAGACCCTGACCTCATGCCCAGGGAGAGTGTGAATTATGTTCCCACTCCAGATCTTTTTGAGGAGAATGGTGTCTCCAGTCCAAAGCAAGTAAGCAGCCTGTGGCCAGGCCTCAAGCCACCCTAGGCTTGTGTGGCCCCTCAAGCCGGCTCCCCTGGGCCCACTCAGCCTTTGAGGCCAGCACCGTGTGGTGGGAAGGGAAGCACTTGTTGGGGAAGCTGGGCAAGCTGGCAGCTCTTCCCCCATGCTTCCTCCAGGTGCCAGCCTTCGTGAGAAAAACGCACCAGAGACTGACAGCCAACATGACTCTAGAAGAGGAGCTGCTCACGGAGTTTCTGAGGGTGACCAAGGCATACCCTGCTGATGTTGTGGTCACCCTCCTGCGCTGTGCCCCGTCCTGTGACAGGTACAGGACCCCCTGCCTTTGGGGCTCAGGGCTCACCAGTCCTTAGAGCCCCTCACCCCATCCATCCCATCCCACGTGGTCTGCCAGAGGGATGGGGAGTTCCAGGATTCTCTGGCCCCTCTGTTTCCCAGCCCTGCCGTGTCAGCCCCGATCCTGCTGCCATGCTCCCTCCCTGCTCCTCAAGGCCCTTTGGCCGGCACCCCCTTACACACAACTCTGGCCCCGCAGAGCTGCTGCCAGCATGTGGAGGACCATCGCCTCGTCGGGAATGGCACTGGAGAAGGTGCTGCCAGAGCTGCTCTGTGTGATGGAGGACTGGCCATTGCACAGCTCATCCACCTCCGACGGGGACAACACGCCTGTCTTTGCTCTGGCTGTGAGTTTCTGCAATGGGCTTTGGCTCCTTCCCAGGTCACCTCTCCAGTGGGTCTCCTTCCTCCCCAACACTGCATCTCCCTGCCTCAGGCACGGGGCTGGGAATGTAGGTTAGGGCCAGGTTCAGGGGCACCAGGCCAGGGGCTCCCCCTGCATCTTCCCTGGGGTCTCCCTCCTATGCTCAGGCCCTGCCACATGGACATCTGGGCACTGAGAGCTGGTCCGGGTGGTTTATCTTTTGCAGGCAACCATCGTGGTTTGGGAGATTCTCCAGATGTCCCAGTGCCCAGAGCAATTGCAAGACCATTCCCCCCATCTCCTCGTGGATCTGCTCTTCCAAGTTTTCACCAGCAAAGAGCAGATGCCAGAGGAGGTTGGCACATTCTGGAAGGGATACTGGGAGCAACACGGCCTTCCCACAGACTCCAAGAGGTGCTCCATCCCAGTCCTCCTGTCCCTTTCATGCCCTCGGGACTGGGTCAGGGCTCTAAGCGTGACCCGGGCTTCGCTCTCCACACAGATTTGCAGTGCTGACCATAAAGGCCCTGCTTTGCCATCTTGAGTGTGAAGACGTGGTGGTTTCGATGGAACGGAAGCGTGGCTGGGACACGCTCGTCAGTGCTGACACCCACCACTACGCAGTGGGTCTGCTGGCCAGGTGAGACCCCCTTGTCCCCGCTGCCCCTGTCATTTCTGCCTCTGCACGGGGCACCCCCACAGTGCCGTGGGCCAGAGGGCCTTGTCACCCAGGGATGGCTGAGCAGAGTGGAAAAGGCTGGGAGAGGCGCGGGCACAGGAGGAGCTGCCGCCCAAAGTGCACGTGTCCCCTCCAGGGGAAAGACCAGGCCTGTGTGAGTGATCCCCGGCAGAGGTTTGCCCACCCAGCTCAGGGTTGACGGTGCCTGTTTCCCCCTGCCAGGGAGATGCGCCGTGCCTCGAGCCCCTTGAATTCCTGGATTGCCCCCTGCCTGCTGGAGCTGCTGAGCAGGGAGAAGCCCCGCTGGGAGCTTCCCGCCATGGCCTTCCTCGTGGAGGTGAGCCTGCTGGCGAGCGCTGCCTGGCCGAGCTGCCTCCACCTCTCAGCCCTCTCGCAGCCGCAGCTGCCCGGGACGGTGCAGTGCCCTGTGCTGCTGCCTGGGCACAGCCCTGAGCGGGTCCGGGCTCCTGCCGGCCGGGCACCCCCTCACTGCTGCGTGCCTTTCAGGTCCTCGACTGCCTGGACACAACCGAATGGAGTGACAGCTTCCTGGAGATCCTTGCAAGGCACCTGAGGAGCGAGTGCCCAGAGAGGCGTCACCTGGCACTCAGAGACCTCGTGGTGCTCAGCAAGGATCCTGTGATGGTGAGGAGGGGGCAGTTGGCTGAAGCCATGCTGGAATCCTGGGCCTGGGCAACACAGTCGCTTTGGGAGCTGTGGCAGCTGCTCCCAGCTCTGCTGCCTCCCTGCTCAGCTGCCCCAGTCCCTCAGGACAGGCCTTTGGTCTCCGGGCTCCGCAGCAGCACCCGGGGCTGCCCCACCCGAGTGGGGTTGGCTCTGCAGCCGTTCATGGCTTCACAGCACAGCCTTGTGTTCCTCACAGGCTGACAGAGTACAGACCCTGACACAAAGCCTGATGGACATTCTGTGGGATGAAGACAGAGAGCTGATTGGGATGGCTCTCTCTGTATTCATCAATGAAGTCCAGGGCAGAGGCACCCCAATCTCCACCCCCACTGCCCTGCAGCTGGCTGAGGTGCTGCAGCCACTCTTTGGCTACGTAAGTCTCTGTGCCCCCCACCACAGGCACTGGGTGCTGTCAGGAAACTGTGGCCTGTGCATTTTCAGGCCTGTGCCCCAGTGAGCCTGGAGCAGCCAGTGCTGAGGTCTTTTCTTCTTCCTTTCCATCAGGACAACATCCATGTGCAACTGCTCTCCATTCACCTCTTCCGAAAGGTGATGGAGCTGCAAGTGGATGAGGGAAAACAAGAGCTGCAGACACACGTGATCCAGAGCCTGCTGCCACTCTTCTTCTGCTGGCACGAGGAGAACCAGCATGTGGCAGAAGTGAGTTCTTGTGGGCTCTGGGGTCACAACAGGAGGGGGCTGGGCTGCCTCCTGCCCTGGCCTTGGTCCATGGACACAGGTCCTGTGCTCTGGGCTGTGGTGCCATCTCCTGGACTCTGTTGCTCTGCAGGCCTCTCGGGAAGCGCTTCTTTGTGCAGCCCGGTTGCTGAAGAGGAGGGATCTTGTGAAGCTGCTGAAGACAGAGCAGCCATGGAGGTTTAGCGAGTGCCTGGTAAGGACGGCCCTAAAGCCCCAGTCCCTGATGCCCCGAGTGTGGGGCTGGCACTGTGCCCCTGCCCACTGCTGCAGCCCCTGTGGGACAGCAGCCTGTGCCCCAGCCCCTGCTGCCTTCCCTGGGGCGTGGGGGCTCCTCTGCAGCTCCTGTGCCCCCGAGCCAGGGTGCCGCTGGAGCCCCGGCCCAGCTGGGCTGTGGGGCAGGGCGGCCCAGCCAAGGGGCAGAGCCCCAGCCAACCATTCCCTCTGTGCCTGCCGCTCTCTCCAGCTGGAAAAGGACAAGAGCCGAGTGGCCCAGTACCTCTGCCAGGCCCTGCCGTATCTGGAGAGCCCACAGGAGCCCGTGCGAGAGGCGGCCCTCAGGTTCATAGGTGAGCCACGAGGTCCCTGCCCGCCCCGCTGCAGCTCGGCCCCAGCCCTGGCTGCTGCGTCCACTGGGGGGGAGCTGTGACACCGCTGGGGCTGTGACAGGATCTGTGTTCCCAGGGATCGCCGGGAGGTACCTGAGGGGACAGCAGGTTGAGCTGCAGATCGTCATTGATGGTGAGTGAGAGCAGTGGGGACTGGTGGAGGAGCACAGACCCTGGGCAGGGAGCTGCAATCCTGTCCCAGCTGTGGAGGGCTCTGCTCCCTGCATGGATGAGGAATGGCTTGGGCAAAGCAGAGACAGATTTCAGGGCCATGAGGGGTATTGGTGGCCAGCACCTTCTGGCTGATGCCCTTGGGCCCTGCTCCTCCTGGCCATAGCAAGAGCTGGCTGAGATGGCCCTGGCAGGAGGGGCTTCTTGGGTTGCCAGAGATCTGGGCGCTGACCTTGCCTCATTCACTTTTGTTCCAGTTATTGAAGGCATGACTCATGACAGTGCTGCCATGGAAAGCCTGGCAGTTCAGACGCAGAAAATCCTAATGGCTGTCCAGAGACCTCAGGCTTCTGAACATTCTAGCAGTTGGAAGATCATCTCCAGAGTGTGCAGAACAGGGAGGCTCCTCTGTGGGGCAGCTGTTGGAGGTCTGTGGAGAACTGATCCCAGGAACCCTGCCTGATGGAACTACCTCATCCTGTGGGAAAGACCCCTCTTATCCTCTTACCCCAGTACAGCAATATTAAATCCCTCTTAGCATGCACAGAGGCTCAGGAGTTTTCTTTGGTGCCCGGTATCCACATTGCATTGGGGCAGAGGGGACAAAGGGCCCTTGTGCTCAGCAACACTTGCCCAGGTGTGCAGTGGGGAGGGGAAAGTGCCCCAAAGGCCCTTGGCCTTGGGGGGTTCTGCTGGAGCCTCAACGCTTGCAGCAGAGCAGATGGGCAGAGCCTGGAGCTGTGGGGATCCCTGAGAAGCTGGTGCTTAGAGGTGGCCACATGGCCTGTCCCAGCCAGGAAACAGCACGTGTGGCCTGCCTGTGTGCTGCCTGTGTGCTGCCTGTGGATTGCTGAGGGCTGGGAGGTGCCTGCAGAGCCGGCTTCTGTGGAGCTCCTTCAGGGCTGCGCCGCTGCCGGGCAGGTTGGCGGGGCTGGGGGAGACCCTGGGGGGACGGGGCACTGCTGCCCAAGTGGCTCCGCCCCACAGCCCCCAGCAGCAGGCTGTGCACAGGAGAGCAGCACCCACAGTGCCTGTGCCTCCTCAGCCAGGCACCCACACCGGCCAGGATGCCACAAGCGGGGATGCTGTGGGCACAATTGCACAGGCTTTGGCCAAAGGCTTCAGGAAAAGTGGCCACAAGGGCTTTCCACTGACTGCCCAGCCCCACAGCAGTGCTTGGCAGCTTCAGGGGCAGCCTGTCATCCTGACTGACTTCCATGGCCGTGCCTGAGGGCAGACTCACCTGCCACACTCAGGCGTCCCACAGCGGTGGCACTGCTGCCATCCTTAGAGACTGAGATGGGATATCAGCCTTGGGGTGCAGCTGCTGAACCTCTCCTCCATGCAGGCACCTCAAAAACACATGCATGGGCTTCTGAACTCTAAATCCAGGCCTTTCTGGAATGGAAGGAAGAAGCAGCAGAAGCTGAAGCAGGGCCTTGTATGGCTCAGCTTCCAGGGTGGAGGGAAGTCCTTCCTTTGGGGTCTGCTGTGAAGATGGCCCAGTTTATGGGCAAATGGGAAAACAAAGGCAGAACCCACAACCATCCTGGCTTAAGAGCAAGTTTTGAGTGTGCTTGGAAGCAAAGGAAGAAGCAGCACACACTGCCTGAGACACAGACACGTGCCCATCCCACCACAGGGAGCGCTGCCAGGCAGTGCCTGGAGACCCTGGCCAGGTCTGGTCCCCACAGTTCAGGAATTGCAGCCCCTGCATCCGACACAGTCAGAAATCAAACCAAAGGAGGCCAGAGGGAGGGCACCATTCCAGTCTGTCTTGGACATTGCTGTAGAACAGCCACTGCTTCTTCCTCCACCTGCATCTGGGGTCTGCTGACACCAGAGCCACCCAGGTTGTGCTCTCGTGCCCAGAGGCTGTTCAGAGCAGGCAGGAAAAATGCTCCGTGCCCAGCGGAGAGTCCTGGACGTTGCTCACCAGAGCACCCTGCGGGAACAGGGATCTGGTGTTGGGGTTTGCTGCCGGGCCTGAAGGCAGGAGTTCAGGGATCAGAAGATGGCAGCAGCCAGGCTGTGTCTGCAGAGGGCCTGGGGCTGGGAGTCTGAACCTACACCTGGAAACACACTTGGAGCTGTAGTGCCTGTTCTACAAGGAACACAAGGAATTCAGCCTTGCCAGCATTTCTTGAGTGTGTGTTGGTGTTCCCCAAGTAAACTACAGGTTTAAGTAATTGCCTCTGGAGGCAAGGGGCTTGCTCATCAAGGAAAGTGTTTCCCAAAGAGCTCCACTGAGGCTGGTACAAGTGTCTCCCTTTGGCTCTCCGTGTCCTTTCACTCCTTGGGGCCTGTTGTGTTTTGTAGAGGGGCAGGGGAAGGGGGAAGGCTGTAAAGAGCAGGCTTGGGTTCTGCCTGTACCTGCAGAATTACCATGGAATCACAAAATAGTTTGGGTTTAGCAGGGACCTTAAAGACCATCTCGTTTCAACTCCCTGCCATGGGCAGCAAGGGACGCCTTCCACTATGTTATAGTCAAATGACCAGATATATTTTAAAATATAGTAGAAATTTATTAAGAGCAAATAAGCAAATCAGCGCGCTGGGAGACCGGAGGAAACTCCTGTTCCACCAACGGTCTGCGCGCCAAAAACGTGCATTGTTCTTTTATATGTGCTATTATCCCCTCCCCTGTAGGTGGCGCTCAGATGACAGCGGCAGGTCCCGGATGAGGGCGGGAAGACGGCTGACTTCTCTTCCCCCCCCCCCCCTCCTCTGGACGACCTTCCCCCACCCACATTTTACAGGCACACCCAAACTTACATTCAGAACTTGTTAAGACATAGCTTGCTATAGTAATACAACATTGTGGAATTCAAGCTAATCACTAACATTACAAATTTAATTTGATTAGCAAATTATCCACCTTTGCTTTTATTAACTATTACAAATCCCCCCTTCTTCTATTTATCAGTAATTTGCTTATCAAATCTTATTGCAACTATCCAGAAGATACAGAATTTTAATACCTGGAATTTTATTCACTTAGTAAACAGTAATTTAGTTTTCAATTTTATTATGGTGGTATAGGCTGTTGGCAAGTTTGTTTTTGCAGAGTTAGTCGTCTCCACAATTGTATCACTCTGTCTCCTTCGTCTACTCCTTTGCAGGGAGTAACGAGGTATTAGCTCTTCTCGACAGCAATGATATTCTTCAGGAGTTCTGCTTTTATACTCAGCCTTTTCACCATGGTTTTGGAAATATTCATTTAGAATTTCATTTCAGGTACTTTATTGTGGGGTCTGCTTTTAAGCAATTTTGGCAGCATGCTGTTTTATATATTTTCTAGGTTTCAGGTATTAATAATTCTTATCTACAAAGTAATTTACAAATTTTTACACTAATTCTTTGTTCTTTTACAACTAAGTGATGATTTCTATTATTCAAACAATGAATATGATGTAAGGTTGAGGCACAATACCATTTCTTATTACACCGTATGTATTTATAAGTCACCCACCCCACATGCCCCGAAGTGGGATGCTTTATGCAAGGTATACTCCAAAGTTTTTTCACAGTTCGGGTATTTCAGTACAATACAGAGGGAGAAATTGAGGAGTTCCTGTTACTTTATATACTCCAACTCCTCTCATCTGATAGGGTATCCGTTCATTATTTCAGAGTGTCGTATCTACTCTTCACAGAGTGTTCCCAGGAGATATTTGGAACCACTGGTATAAGCTAGTTCTTACTTTTTCCTCATAAGGATTCATTTACTAGTTTTGTTCTCTTGATTTTCATTTGACGATTTCTTGGTTCGGATGTTACAGTCTACTTTGGGGAAGATAATTCCATCGGTCCTTTAATTTTCGACGCATGAGTCCAGCCTTCTTCAGCAGTACGAATTGCTGTATCTGTGGTAAAAAGAACAATAAAGGGCCCTTCCCAACAAGGGGTTAATGAGGATTCCTTCCAGGTCTTTATTAATACCTGATCTCTAGGTTGAATCTTATGTATTGCTATGTCTAAAGGAGGTCTTTGAGCTACTAATTCTTTTTTTTTTTTTTTTAAACTCCTGTCTTTTCTTCATTAATTCCGTTATGTATTCCCTTAGAAAAGCATCTTCTATTTTTGGATGTTCTAGAGGGCTACCAAAATCATATGGCATCCCATATATCATTTCAAATGGTGAGAGCCCTGTATCAGTACGTGGTTGGGTCTGAATATACAATAGAGCTAATGGCAAACATTTTACCCAATTCATTTTAGTTTCCATCATCAATTTAGTTAAGTATTTTTTAATTTCTCTATTCATCCTTTCAACTTTACCAGAACTTTGCGGGTGCCAAGGTGTATGATATTTCCACTTAGTTCTAAAAAGTTCCATTGTTTTTTTAATTATTTTTGAGGTATAATGTGGTCCCCTACCTGAATAAAATTTTAATTACTGGTTTGGCCGTACATCGTGCTACAGGAAAAGCTTCTACAAAATGAGTAAGATGGTCTACTAATACTAATAAGTAACAATACTTCTCTACTTTAGGTAATTCAGTAAAGTCTGCTTGTATTTTTTTCAAAGGGTCTTATAGCTATTTCTCGGCCTCCTTGAATCCTCTCTCAGTTGCCTTTTGTTCACTTTTTGTCAAGTTGTGCATCTCTCTAGAATTCTTTTTGCAATTCCAGATGCTCTAACACACATATTTATTTTCGAATTGATTTATTAAAGCTTGTGTTCCCCAATGTGTTTGTTCATGTAACACTGTACCATTTATGACTGGGGGTGAGTTGATTCAGTAAAGTATATGGGTTAGTAACCACTGGAAATCAGGTGACTGTTCTCTTATTTACTTCTCTCAGATCTTGTACTAATTGATAAGTTTCATCAGGTTTTCTTACTGGCAAAATAGGGGTATTATGTGGTGACATACAAGGCTCCAATAGTCTCTGTGCAATAAGCCTTTCTATAATGGGTTTTAACCCATGTTCTTTTGCTTCCAAGCCTATTCCTAATTCCATCATTAAATCTCTTCCCAATAAATTATATTCTGCTTCAGGGACTAACAAGAATGACCCTACAGCATACTTCTTAGGAGTTTCTATTTCTACATTTTTAATAAGGGGTACCTTAAATGGTTCTCCTTTTGCCCCTATAACTTGTATTGAATCTGAGGATGCTACACAGCCCCAAGGTACTTGCTGAACAGTTGATCTCTCTGCTCCAGAGTCCACTAAGAACTCAATCTCTTGTTGCTGGGGACCTAATTTTAGTTTTATCAAGGGCTCTGTATTTGTCCTGGTCCCCAGCAAGTAGAGCCCCTGACACCCCTAATCCTCTTGAAATACTTGCTCATCCTGCATGCGTTTCCTGCAGTGTTTTTTCATATGTCCTTTCTTGTGACAGTAATAGCATTCTGTTTCTGCCTGACCTGTCTGTTTTTGGTTATTTGAGACTGCTCGTTTGTCAGATCTATGAGGGGTCCCACATCTCTGCTTATAATTCTCTTTCCGTCCCTCCCTCACTGTTGTCATAAAAATCCTTGCCTGTTTCTTCTGACTTTCCTCATCCCTTCGTCCATATACCTTCTGAGCCTCTCTTAATAATTCATCTAACCCTCGCTCTTGTCAATCCTCAATTTTTTCCAACTTCTTTCTAATATCTTCCCATGATTTTGCTACAAACTGTGTTTTGAGTAAGGCTTGCCCTATCGGAGTATCGGGGTCTAGACCGGAATAGAGTTGTAAGCTCTTTCTTAATCTCTCTAACCAGTCGGTAGGGGTCTCATCCTTTTTTTGTTGTTCTCTAAATGCTTTATTAATATTCTGTCCCCTTGGGACTGCTTCCCTAATGCCCTGCACTATGATTACTCGTAAATCAGACATATGATTCCTATGGGCTGGGTCCTGGTTATCCCAGTTGGGCTTCTGAAGGGGCCACTTAACATCTGCAGCTGGTCCTTGCTGATATCTTTGATTCCAGTTTCTCATCCCTGCCCTTCTGATCATTTCTCGTTCCTCAGCTGTAAATAATATTCCTAATATTGCCTGCATTTCATCCCATGTGTGTATATTAGGACCCAAAAATTGATCGAATCTCTCAGCTACACCTAGGGGGTCTTCTAATAAATTTCCCATTTCCTTTTTAAATTCTCTAACATCCCCTGAATTCAAGGGAACTGACACGAATCCTATCTCTTGTTGGCGTCCTCCCATGGCAATCTCCCTTAAAGGGTATAGCCGCATCTGCTCAGTAACCGGGAGTGTGGATGGAGAACAGAGCTCTGGTACCGCGGCAGGGGAGGGGGAGCAGTCTAACGCCGGGGCAGAAGGCTCGGGTGACAGTGCCCGTGCGGCGGCAGGGGCGGGGCAAAACGGCAATTCTCTCTCCTCAGTAAGAGGGGGATGGTAAAGAGAAGCCTCCCGCGTGGCGGCAGGAACGGGACAAAACAAAGACTCCCTCGCCTCGGCAGAGGGGGGAGGACAGGATGGTAACGGGACCGATCCTGTTATAACAGTGGGCTGAGGGTTCATTACGGGAGCAGGTACAGACGGGATGTATGGAAAGTTTCCAAACAGGATTCTAGTGTCTGACCTAATCCATATGCTAGCATATTCGCTCTCTTCTGAACAGAAGGGTTCCTTACTATTAACATAGATGTTCAGAGCCTGGCAAATCCAATCCTCAAATGCGCCATAGACTGGCCAATATAAATAGTCTTGCCTTATCTGCCTTCCTCCCCAGACTTCCGTACAATAATGTACCATTTTCTCTCTTGACTTCCCTCCTCTAGAGGGGTAATCATTCCAGTATCTTATCATTATTCCCAAGGGACTATCCCGGGGTATTTCGGGCAATTCCACCTCAGAATTACCCATGGGAGCAAAGATTCTACTCATCATTTGTCCCATCTTCCGGAGTGCCTTCACACACACACACACACACTTCACTCACTTCCCTCCTTTCGTGGCCCGGTCCCTCGCAGGATACGGGAACCGCACTACCGGGAGGTCCACACTCGCCTCGTCCGATGGACGTCTCAGTTATTCGCACTCCGGGACCCCCTCCCAACCAAAAGGGGGATCTGTAAATTACCTACCTCTCCCTGGGTAAGTCTTCACTCGACTCTAAGCCGAGCGGCCCCAGCCGACCCCCAGCCGGACTAGGTTCCACTTACCACTCCCTGGGTAAGTCTTCGCTCAGCCCCTCGCTGAACGGTACCTTCCCCAACCGGACGGCACCCACTTACTTCCCTGAGGAAGTCTTCGCTCAAGTCGAACGGCCCCCCCCCGACTCCAATCCGGAGGGGATTCCTTACCACTCGCTCACTCCCCGAGCAAGTCTTCGTCCGGAATCCGTGCACGAAAATTACAGGGAACTGCAGTAATTTATTTGCTTATTTGCCTTCAAAATTTCGGTCGAATATTTGGAATCTGTGCTGCGGGAGTCCCTCCTGAGCCGTCCAATAGGGACGGGGGCGCCCTCTCAGAGAGAGAATCCCACCGCACAGGGATCCAAATCCGAGTCACAGCATCAAATTGTTATAGTCAAATGACCAGATATATTTTAAAATATAGTAGAAATTTATTAAGAGCAAATAAGCAAATCAGCGCGCTGGGAGACCGGAGGAAACTCCTGTTCCACCAACGGTCTGCGCGCCAAAAACGTGCATTGTTCTTTTATATGTGCTATTATCCCCTCCCCTGTAGGTGGCGCTCAGATGACAGCGGCAGGTCCCGGATGAGGGCGGGAAGACGGCTGACTTCTCTTCCCCCCCCCCCCCTCCTCTGGACGACCTTCCCCCACCCACATTTTACAGGCACACCCAAACTTACATTCAGAACTTGTTAAGACATAGCTTGCTATAGTAATACAACATTGTGGAATTCAAGCTAATCACTAACATTACAAATTTAATTTGATTAGCAAATTATCCACCTTTGCTTTTATTAACTATTACAACTAGACCACGTTCCTCTGAGCCCTGTGCAACAAGGCCTTGGACACCTCCACAGATGGGTGTCCACACCTCTGTGCAACCTGTGCCAGGGCCTCACCATCCTTACAGGCAAGAATTTCTTCCTAATGTCCAATGTGAACCTCAATCTGAATCTCAGTTTAAAGCCATTCCCACTTGTTCTGGCACTGTATGCTCTTGGCAAACTTCAGTCTGAATTTGTGAATCTGAAAGATGGATGATCTGGAGCAGAAGACTGAAAAAGCTGAAGTTCTTTTTGGCTGACAAGGAAAACTTGGTAGGTTTGCACTAAATGGTATCCTTTCAAATTTCCCCGGGGGTGGGTCTGGGCCTGTGACTACAGAACCCTGAGAAAGGAAAAAATTAGCAGACACCTCAGGGTGGGGATGGTTTGTTTTAAGAGACAATGGTGTGGCAAAATGATGCAAACTGTGACTTGCAAAGTTCATTTCTTACCATCCGCTTCCTTTTCAAAGCAGTAAGAGCTGAAGGGTGGGGAAAGGAGGGGTGGAAGAAGTTTGGGTTTTCTGGAGCTGATGAACTGCAAATGGTCCTGGTGGCGCAGAGATCTGAGCCTCACAGAGATGCTGTTCTGTGTTCTTCCTGGGAAGCAAGAGAATAAAGGAAGGGAAACTTGGGGAACTGCACTGTATCTGTTGGAGGATTTCTGGTAACCTGAAGATGTGAGATCTGCACCCTCATTAAATCTGATGTAGTTAGTTGAGTGATGAATAGGTTAATCTTTAAAACAAAACCCCAGGCTGTGGGTTTTGGGTATTTCCCTGAAGAGGAGATCAGTGAATGCCTGTTTGGCTTTGTCAAGGGAGCAAACCAGACCTGATCAGTGGAAGCAGGCTAGAGATGTAATGTGGTTAAGGTTGCTGCCCTAACTGTGGGTAATTAAGATAAAGCCAGCTTACCTAAACAAAAGGGACTGTCAGGGAAAGCAGAAAGACTTCTATCATGTAGGATTGCAAGGCAGACAAAAGAGGGGTGGAGGAAACCTAAGCTGTTTGAAGTGATAAAACTTTATGTAACCACTCTATAGTAGTAGGGATAGGAATTAGGCAACCAAATGTCTATTTAGATAAGGCAGACTTCGTAAAGAGGGTATGTGATAGCTAATTTTGAAACTCACTCCTTCAAATGTATAAAAAGCTGTTGTGTGTCTTTACTCGGTGGACTGCACGGGAGGGCCAAACCGCCTGCACCGCCCCGGCCGTAATAAAAGTGTGCTTTGCATATAGTTCAAGGATTTCTTTGAATCAGCCCACCCCTGGGGCTCTGCCGGGAACCCACACCAGGATCCCCCCGCAAAAAAAGAAAAACACCTCCCGGGGACCCCCCGATGTTCCCCCCGGGGGGCATTTGCGGCTCAGCTTCGGAGTCCTGCAAGCTCCAAACATCCCCCCCACAAAAACCACGCCGGAGACCCCTCCCCCAAAACATCTGAAGGGAACTCCTCCCCCTCCCACCGGCCACCTGAGGGATTGGGGGGGAAGATGCTCCTCCTCTCCCTCCTCCTCTCCCTCCTCCTCTTCCTCCTCCTCTTCCTCCTCCTCTTCCTCCTCCCCCCTTCTTTTCCCAGAGCGAGGAGGTCGCCCGTGAGTTGGAGTTTGGTTTGAGGGGGACACCATGGGAAAGGGAGAGTGGGGAAGGAGAAAGGGGGGGTGAGACCCCCAAAGTGAGCGAGAGAGGGGGTGGGTCCCTCCCAAACCGACCGAGGGGGGGAGGGGAGGAAGCCGGGGTTGATGGGGGAGGGGAGGGCGACGGGAAAAGCTGGGAGAAGGGAGTAAGGGGAGGTGGGAGAGCGGGAAAGGGGTTCCCGTGGGGGTCCCTTCGTGTCCCCATCGCTTGATTCCCGGCCAGGGGGGACCCCCGGGACTGAGGTTTGTTGTCGATTCCCGGCGGGCCGAACAAAGGCCCCGGGCACGTGTCAGGAACTCTTTGATTGTCCCCAACACTGCCAGGAGTTCCCCAATTCCCCCCCCCACCCCCGGCCGTGGCTCCCCAAAGTGGGGATATCGGAGAGAGGGGAACCCTGGGAGTGCTTTTTTGGGGTGAATCTTGGTGTTTTGGGGTAAATCGTGAGGCTGCCGGGGGGCACAGTGCTGGGAAAGGGGAACTGGGGAGGATCCCAGGGCCAAGGAAAGGGGAGGGCAGGGATCTGGAGAGGTGGGATGGGGGGTCCAGGGAAAGCCTCTGCACGGGGGTCGCCAGTATCGGGGAAAGGGAGGGTCGTGGGGGGGCTGGGAGAATGGCCAGAAAACGGGGTTCAGGGGGTCCCCCGGGGTTCAAAAACAACAACAAAAAAAAGGGGGATTCAGGAGGCTGGAAAAAGCAAGAATGGGAGTCGAGGGGATACCTGGGGTCTGGGAGAGGTGGGATGGCCGGGAAAGGGTTTGTTGCAGGGGGTCCTGGAGCTGAAGAAGGGGGTGAAAGGGAGTCCCAGTGCTAGAAAGGGGGTGCAGGGGATCCTGGTCCCAGATAAGGGGGTTCAGGGGGGATCTGGTGCACAGGAATGGGGAGTTCAGGGGGTCCCTGGGACACCTCAGGACCACCCTGCAGGATAAGCCAGGAGTGGGGAACTGGGGAGACCCAGAAATTTGGGGGTCAGAGTGGTCCCAGGGTCAAGGGAAGGGAGAAACTGGGAGAGCTGTGGGAACTGGGAAGGGGCTTCAGGGGGTCCTGGGGTCAAGGAAAAGGGAGGCTGGGGCTGAGGTGATGGGGGATGGTCAGCCAGGAATGGGGGGCTGGGGGTCCCCAGGATGAGGGAAACAGAGGGATGCATGGACTGGGAGAGGTGGGATGGTGAGGAAAGTGGGGGCAGGGGGGTCCTGGAGAGAGGTCTGGGCTCTGGAACACCAGAACAGGCCAGGCAAGGGGGGATGCAGGCCAGGAGGAGCAGGAAGAGGAGGAGGAAGCCGGTGGGGGCTGCTGATACCCCCAGAGCACGGGACCCTCAGCAGCCTGGAGAGGGGGAGACCCTGGAGAAGGGGGTACACAATAAATGTGGGACCCCCAGCAGCCCAAACAGAAGGGACCCCCCAGAACCCCAAAGTGGAGAGACCTGAGAGGGGAACTCTTGGAAGGTTTTTTTTGTTCTGAATCTTGGAGTTATGGTGGGTGGTTTTTTTTGGCTGAAACTTGGTGTTTAGGAGGTTTTTATGGACACAAGATGCCTGGTGACTTCTAAAAATGGACTTGGGCAGGAGGAACCCCCAAGCAGGATTTGTCCTTCCCAAAGCTTGGGTGGATGGAGGAGGAGGCTTTGAGGAAGAGGATGAGGCTGCAGGCCCCCCAGGCAGGTGAGAAGGAAGTCAGTGCCCCTTTGGCCCTGTCTTGTGGTGCACATGTGGGCCAAATTTGGGGGGAATGTCCTTGGGCTTCCCTCTGGGCCGGAGGCAAATCCCCTGCCTGTCCTTCTTCCTTCCTGCCCCAGGCCCCGAGCTGAGGACGGAGAGCACGGAGGACAAATCCCCCCGGCAGAGCCTGCTGGGAGAGGCCGTTTTGAAGGGCTCCCCGGCGCAGGAAGGCAGCGGGGAGGAAAAGGCCCGGAGATGCCCCCGGAGGAGGGGCTGCAAAGCCAGCCCAGGGAGCTGTGAGGAGGAAAGACCCGTCCTGTGCAGGGAAGGCGGCCGGAGCTTGAGCCGGAGCTCCGAGCTGGTGGTCCCTGAGCAGCCTCCCAGCAGGGAGAAGCCCTTCAGGTGCTTGGAATGTGGGAAGAGCTTCAGGAGGAGCTCCCACCTCCTCACCCACCAGCACATCCACACTGGGGAACGGCCCTACACATGTGGGGAATGTGGGAAGACCTTCAGGTTCAGCTCCAACCTGATCAGACACCAGTGCATCCACACTGGGGAAAGACCCTTCAAGTGTGGGGAGTGTGGGAAGAGCTTCAGTTACAGCTGCACCCTCCACAACCACTGGGTTATCCACACTGGGGAACAGCCCTTACAAGTGCTTGCAATGTGGGAAGAGGTTTAGGACCAGCTCACATCTCCTCACACATGAGCGGACACACACAGAGGAGAGGCCCTTCTGCTGCACCGACTGCAGGAAGGGCTTCAACCAGAACTCCACCCTCATCACGCACTGGGGAGAGGCCCTAAAAGTGTGGGGAGTGTGGGAAGAGCTTCACCTCGAGCTCTGAGTTGACCAGACACCAGGAGACCCACCAGTAAGAGAAGCCTCACGAGTGCCCCACCTGAGCCCACCCCCCGAGTGCCCACCCTGTGCAGGGCAGCTCATGGAGCCCCTGGGACAGGGGATGGTGCCTCTGGACCTGCCTCCCGAGGGGCTTCTGCCACCCCTGGGGGGCATAGAAGGGACAGGGGCACCCTCAGCTCCTCCTGCCACCCACCAGCTGATCTGGGACAACAGCCAGAGCTCCCGGGCCTGGGCACGTCCTGCTCCCTCCTGGGGCTTTGCCAGGATGCCTCATGGGCCAAATAGAAACCCACCAAGAGCTGACAATCCCCCAAACTCCCCCCAGGCAGTCACAGCATTTTTCTAACCCTGTCTCTCTCCCCAAGGCTGGTTTTTGGTCCCTGTTTCCTGTCCCAGCCTTTGCTCGCTCCTCTTGTTGCTGCTCCAACCTTCCACATTGGCAACATTTTCCCACCTGGCTCACGGTTTTTCCTAAATTCTTTCCCTGCTCAGCCTTTCCCTGGCCATGCACTATTCCCCAAGGCAAAGGTAAAAATTAATAGGTTCAGCAAATCAAAACTGACCCCAGAGAGCGATTTGTGGAATATTTGTAAGGAAAGAACCCAAAGAAACAGGACAAGAATCCACGGGCACAGAATGTGGATGCTGCTGGTGGGGCACTGGCAGCTGCAAAGAGTTCCCACACTTATTAAAACTCTCTCTAAACCCTGACATCAACAAATTCCAATTATTACCAGGAAATGCATCTGGCATTTCCTCCATGGGTAAATATTCTCCAGGTAAGAACCCTTTGCCTGTGTCTGCAAAGCAACAACAGAAAGGATCATTTTTCCAAACCAAACACTTGATCTCTTAATAAGGTTTAGTTGATGTAGAGCTTTTTACTGTCCCCAACCCCCAAATTCCTCCTGCCCCAGTCTGCAATTTAGGGCATTTTAAAGCAAAAAACAGGTGGGAGAGGAAGAGAAAACAGACCATGTGAACCCTCAGTACCACACTGATTCTTTGCACTCAGCTGTTGCTTTTCTCCTGCTGTTGCTCATTTGAGCTTAAATGTTGGCAAAATAAACAAAAGGAAACAAGAAAACATGTTTAAAACATGGAGAACCACTGACAAAACTGTAAAAAAAACTTTTTTTTTTTTTTTTTACAGCATAGTTTTTCTTTTATTAAATCTTTTGCCAGTAGATATGTTGATCATGCAGCTCCTGAAGGAGCCCCCTGGAGCAGGGGGATGTCCAAAGGAGGCCGTGAGCCTGGGGGAAGCCCAGCCTGCAGCAGGGGCCTGGCAGGACCTGTGGATCCGTGCAGAGAGGAGCCCACTCTGGAGCAGGTTTGGTGGCAGGACTGGTGACCCCACGGGGGATACACAGGGGAGCAGTTCCTGAAGGACTGAGCCCGTGGAAGGGACCCACGCTGGATCGATGCCTTAAGGACTGATCCTGTGGAAGGACTCGAGCAGGAGAAGTTCATGGAGAGCTGTCTCCCATGAGGGGAACCCCACGCTAGAGCAGGGAAAGGACTCTTCGCTCTGAACAGATGTCTGATGAAGTGACCATGAAACCCATTTCCCTTTCTCATTTAACCGTAACTTATTTATTATTTCTTCATTGTGCATTTTGAACCCCATGTACAACCGGCCAGTGCAATAATAATCCTGCCTGCTGGGAGGAAAGGCTGGGACAGCTGGGATTGTTCAGCTGGACAAGGGAAGCTTTGGGATGACCTGACTGTGGCCTTGCAGGGCCTGAAGGAGCTCCAGGAAAGATGGAGAGAGACTATATCCAAGGGCTGGAGGGACAGGACAAGGGGGAATGGCTTCAAACTGCCAGAGGGCAGGGTTAGACAGGATATTGGTATATAGGGTGGGGGGGGACTGGAATGGAATTCCCAGAGAAGCTGTGGCTGCCCCTGGATCCCTGGAAGTGTCCAAGGCCAGGTTGGAGCAACCTGGGCTAGTGGAAGGTGTCCCTGTCCATGGCAGGGGGTTGGAACAGGATGATCCTTAATTCCCTCCCAACCCAAACCATTCTGGGATTCTTTGATGGTGAAGGTCAAACCACTCTTAATTCCTTAGAGAAAATAGTTCAGGTTTTTTCTCCCTCCTTCCCCTTCATGTTATTTTTTTTATTTTTTTTTGCCTGAGCCCCTTAAAAAAAAGAAAGAAACCATTTCAGCAGAACTCTGGGAGTTACATTTACTGTTCCCTTCTTAACCTGAAACCTTCACGAGAGTTTAAGACAGAAAGTGTGTTCCTGAACTTGCGTGTTCCAATTGTAATCCTTTAACTATGTCTGGTGTTCTCTGAGGTCCTGGAACAGTGCAGGGACTTTCCTCACAGGCAGATCCTCCCATTGATGACTCTGGATCTGGAATCCCTGTTTTCCTATCTGGGCTCTGCCTGCAGTCACTGAGCTGCTCACAAGGATAAAATGAGTGTAAGATTCAGGGCTGCAGAGAAATGTTCTCACTTGCATTTCATATGCAAAGTGCACATGACCGTGGCCAAGGAAGGTTTTGTTATATTGTCCATTCCAGTCCCCATCTCTCTCATGTTCAATCCCAAACTCTGGCTTGGCTGAGCATCCCCACATGTACCAGTCAGGCTGACAGGGTGCCCACCACCCACTGCCTCCAGCCAAGGCTCCCATCCTCTTCTTATAGGGCTGTGGAGCATCCACACACCCCAAAGAGTCCTGGCAACCTGGGACTGGTGTTGGCACAGCCCATCCCTGGGACTTTTCACAAGGGCCTGGAGTGACAGGACAAGGGGAAATGGCTAAAAACTGACAAAAAGCAGGGTTAGATGGGATATTGGGAAGAAATTCTTCCCTGTGAAGGTGGGGAGGCCGTGGCACAGGTTGTCCAGAGAAGCTGTGGCTGCCCCTTGATCCCTGGAAGTGTCCAAGGCTGGGTTGGACAGGGCTTGAAGCAACCTGGGCTGGTGGAAGGTGTCCCTGCCCATGGCAGGGGGTGGAATGGGATGATCTTTCAGGTCCCTTCCAACCCAAACCTTCTGTGATTCTGCTCTGGGCTCTAGAAGAGAAATGACCACACTGCCATTTATTTCCCTGGTTTTCAGACAAACAAGGTCACTTGGGGAACCTTCCCCTTCCAGACTACTGTTTTGTCACATGAAGAGTGGATCCAGTTGCTTCCTGACACCTCCCCAAGTGAAAACTTTGCCCAGACATGCCCTGGCTGATCCTATTGCAGGGAGCAGCCTTTTCCCACGCCCACACAGAGCTGAGGCCCAGCAAAGCCCGGGGTCAGCACAGGGACAGTCACCTCGGCTCAGGTGCACGTGGAGCAGGAGTGTCACACTGTCACACCAGCCTTGCTGCCCACAGGCAGGGATTAGGGCAGGGCCAGGAGTTGTTTTCCCTCATCACTGGAAATTTAGGATTTCCATTCCAATTTTTCCTCCAGGTGTGGGCCAGTTTATTCCTGTAAGAATATTCTCTCAATTCTGGTTTAAGTTTGCTGGTTTAACCTGTATCTCTCCCAGGTGTGCTTTACTGATCTACATGGCTTTGCACAACTCTAAAAAATATTTATATATGCACACCAAATAAAACCAGGGAGTTTGCTTGTTTACCAGTTTTTTTCAACCCACATCTTCCCTGCTTTTTATGTCTTTCCTTTTCCTTTCCCCTTCGTCATCAACAACAACAGATTCACACACTGTAAGTTAAGAATGGGCACAAAGAGTAGGTTTGGGGGTGTTTGTTGTTCATTTGTTTGTGGTTTGGTTTTGTTTGTTTTTTTTTACAGCTCGTGTGTGTAATGATGTTTTCTTGTTTCCTTTTTTTTTCTTTTAACAAAAGATCGTTGCGAAAAAATACCGCAATTTTGATTTCCCCCCTGAAATGACAGAGATTTCCCGATACTTGAACAACCCATATGCAAGAGATGAATTCACAAACACTTGCCCTGCTGATCAAGAGATTGAATATGCCTGTCTGGATGTGGCCAAGAGAATGAAGTAACCAGGAGATGCCTCTCTGTGTTCCTTGCTTCTGGGACGGGCCCCAGCCAAGCTGGGGAAAGCAAAAGCCAGCAGATGTTCTGCAGGGATGATTTGAAGTTCTGCTGTTGGCCAGTCCTTTTATAATGATTGTATTTCATTGTTTGCTCCTTCTTCAGTTCTCTGTGTGTACGTTTGTGTGTCTTGCACACACGAGTGTCTCTTGTCCACTCCAAGGGGAAGGCATCCATCAATATTAAAGATCTGTTGAATTTCGGGAAGCAGTGTAGGTCACAGAGCAAGAGCAAATCCACAGACTAAAGGGCTGAATTTGGGGCAGGAACAGCCCTGTTTGTGCCACTTTTTCACCTGGGGGTGTTGCTGCCCCTGCTCTCTGTCCCACAGATGTTGCCACACTCCACAGTTAAGGAAAGGTTTCTCTTTGCTCCAGCAGCACCTGACTAAGCCAGGAGAGAGGCCAACCTGCAGTGGGACCACACCTGGTATCCCCAAAGTTTCCCCTCTGTGCCAGAGACCTGCAGGGCAGGTCGACCTGGAACAACTCCTTTTCATCTGGCATAGCTCCCTTCCTTTGGCATGGAAAATAAATAAAGAATTCCTGCCTTCTCCTCTCTCAGGGCTGCAGAACCCATCGAACTCCCCCCCGGTGCTCCCAAAGAGAGGAGCTCTGGCCTGTGGAATGTCTGCTCTTAGATATTTGATGAGGGAGGAGGGACAGACCATAGGCAGAAGATGTGGGTGAACATCCATCCTCAGACACTGATGTGGGATTTCGTTGTCATCCTTCCATGGCTCTTATTTGGGTTTGGAAAGCAAAGAGGGGCAGAGGGTGTAAGAAAGGAACAATGCTTCTGTGTTCCCTGACAGGATGGGGGAGCTGGGGGAGATCGGGCTCTGCTCCCAGGGAACAAGGGACAGGAGGAGAGGGAACGGCCTCCAGCTGTTCCAGGGGAGGCTCAGGTTGGCCATGAGGAGGAATTTGTTGCTGGAAAGGGTGGTCAGGCCTTGGCAGGGGCTGCCCAGGGAGGTTTGGAGTGCCCAGCCCTGGAGGTGTACCAGGAAGGCCTGTCTGTGGCACTCAGTGCTCTGGGCTGGGGGACAAGGTGGGGATAGGGCACAGGGGGGATCCATGGGCTGGGAGGGATTGTCCAGCCTCAGTGATCCTGGGATTCTTTTTGCTGGTTGAGCTGCAGCACGTTGGCTTTCCCAGGGCAGCTTCCTTTAGGACATCCTGTCTGAGAGCTTTGCAGCTGATCCCACAGGTATGTGTGAGGAACAGCACAGCCCCCCCGCTGCCTTAGGGGGGATGGATCAGGGGAACCCCTCCCGTCTGGCACAAGGCTGTTCCAGGCAGGCAGTGCTGCTGAGGAACCCACTCCAGCCTGGCCCCAGGGAGGGAACTCTTGGAGACTTTTAGGAAGAAGTCGTTCCCCGTGAGGGTGGGCAGGCTCTGGCCCAGGTGGCCCAGAGAAGCTGTGGCTGCCCCTGGATCCCTGGAAGTGTCCAAGGCCAGGTTGGACAGGGCTTGGAGAACCTGGGATCATGGAAGGTGTCCCTGCCCATGTGTTCCGGTCCCATTAGGGAGAGATGTCTCTGCCCAACTTAAGGTGTAAATGAGACTATTTGCTGACAACACTTGGATTTTATTGAACACAGACTTTATTGAACTATAAATGTGAACTAAAGAGCTAGATAGAGATACTGGATACTAAAGGGGAGCTATAGGAATCTTCCTAATCCTATATCTTGTCTTCTCTAATTCTCCTAGTGCAACTGCAAGAACCTATCTATCTGTCCTATAAATATGATACTTATGTTAATATGTAAATATAGTCTTATCTACCTTAGCCAAGTCTATCTTCATAGTCTAACAAAAACAGTCTTCCTAAATATTATAAGAACCTATTGTAATAATTATTAACCAAATTAATTACTTAAAGAGCTAAATGAATTAATGGAATGAATATCCTATAGCTGTGTTGGGTTTGTTTTGGAACAGTCATGGCTGTGGCAGTCCTGCAGGGAGGTTGTGGGAGCAGCAGATCCTGTCTTTGCTTGTTCCCTGCAGGAGTCGTCAAGATTGGCAGTAAATGTCGCAGGTCGGTGTTGGAGTCACTGTGTGTGAAGGATTGCAGAGGTTTGTGGGCCCGGCCCGGCGCTGGAGCGGGGCCTAATCCTCAGGCTGTGCCCGTGTGCAGGAGCGGAAGAGCCGGCGCAGAGCCCCGAGCGCTCGCCTGAAACGACAGGGACGTTTCCTGGGGCCCTGGGTCTGTGTCCCCGCCTCTGCCACCTGCTCGTGTGAGGCAGGAGGAGCTGCAGCCCCTCGGGGGGCCTGGGCCTCCAGCTGGGCAGGGCAGGGGCTGGGGGGGCAGCAGGGGCTCTCTGGGGCAGGGCCCTGGGTCTGTGTCCCCACCTCTGCCACCTGCTCGTGCGAGGCAGGAGGAGCTGCAGCCCCTCGGGGGGCCTGGGCCTCCAGCTGGGCAGGGGAGGCACAGACCGGCCCCGCTGGGCACGGGGCAGGCGCCCGGCGCTCAGCCCACGCCTCGCGAGGGACGGGCACTGGGAGCCCCTCTGCCGCAAGGATTGCCAGCCTGTGTTCCGTGCCTTCTCCCTGGGACAGCTCCAGGATGCTCAGTTCTTCCCACTCGTCCTCCTCCGGCCGCAAGGGCTTGACCTCCACGCTGTGGACGGTCATGTGTTCCCAGTCCAGCAGTGCCAGCTCCCTGTCGCTGTCGTCTTCCCAGCGGGACACCATGGAGGGTCTGTAGTCTCCCCAGTCGGAAAACTCTTGGCCAAAGGAGTCTTCGTCCTCGGACAGCTCTTGGGCAATGGAGTCTTCCCAGTCAGACAGGAGTTCTTGGTAGGCACTGAATTTCCTTTGGAACTGCCCTTCCATGCTGGATTCTTCCGACTCAGTCAGTTCTGGGTAGCTACTGCCATTCCCTGGGGACTGCTCTTCCTCACTGGATTCTTCCTGCTTGGATGGTCCTTGGGAGATCTTCTCTTCTCCGTGGGACAGCTCTTCTGTGCTGTCAGACAGCTCTTCCCAGTCAGCCAGTTCTTCGTACTTCTTCACTTCTTGGCACTGTTCTTGCTTCAGGTTTTCTTCCCAGTCCGACACTTCCTGGTAGCTCTTCACATCTCCTCGGGACTGCTCTTCCTCAAGGAATTCTTCCCAGTCGGACACTTCTTGGCATCTCTTGGATTCTCCCTGGGACTGCGCTTGCTTGATGTTTTCTTCCCAGTCTGACACTTCCTGGTAGCTCTTGGCTCCTCTATGGGACAGCTCTTCCTCACTGTAGTCTTCCCAGTCGGATACATCTTGGCATCTCTTGGATTCTCCCTGGGACTGCTCTTGCTCCAGGTTTTCTTCCCAGTCGGACACCTCTTGGTAGCTCTTCACTCCTTCGTGGGGCAGTTCCTCCTCGCTGTGTTCTTCCCAGTCGGACACTTCTGGGCAGCTTCTCTTTTCTCCCTGGGACTGCTCTTGCTTGAGGTTTGCTTCCCAGTCTGACACTTCCTGGTAGCTCTTCCCTTCTCCTTGGGGCTCCACTTCCTCGCTGTCTTCGTCCCAGTCGGACAGTTTCTGGGAGCTCTTGCCTGCTCCAGGGGACAGCTCCTGCTCCCTGCGCTCTTCCCCTTGGGACACATCTTGCGAGGTTTTCTTTTCTTCTGGGGACAGCTCTTGGTCTGCCTCATCCTCCCTCTGGGAAATCTGGTCAGTGTGGTATTTCCAGTCTTGGTCCTCCCCAGCCAAGGCCCCCTCCTCGGTGTCTTGCCCTGAAAGGAATGACCCCCTCTCTGCCTCCTCCTGCTGCTCCCTGATAGCCTGGCCTTCCAGGCTGGGAGCTGAGGAGCTGGGAGGGCTGCAGGGGCTCTGTGGGGCAGAGACTGGGCTCTCTTCCCCGTCTGCTGTAATTGCTGTTCCTGTTTCTGTGTCCGTGCTTTGTTCCAGGTCTCCCTGTTCCGCTCGCTCGCGGCCAGATCCCTGGATCTTCAGCTTAGCCTTGCTCAGGAATTCACTGCTGCTGGACTGGTCTGTGTCCAGCAGGGCCTGGCTGCCCTCTGAGGGGCTCTGTGGGGCAGGGACCAGGCTCTGTGTCCCTGCTGATGGCACCAGCTCCCCTGGGGCTGGAGAACCTTCTGCCTTTGGCTCCTCAGGAGCCAGAGGCCCCTGGGGCTCCTCCTCCTCAGCAGCTCCAGCCGGGGCAGCAGCTGCCGGCTCGGCCTCCGTGGGACTCAGCGGGGCAGGAGCTGGGCTGGGCAGCTCACGGGCTGCCTCTGCTGCCACCTGTGTGCCCACGCTGCTGGGAGAGCTGGGCCCTTCCTGGGGAACAGCCTGGGGGTCCTCCTGCTTCCCTGGGCCCAGGGCCTCGTCAGAGAGATTGGAGGGGATGTCCTCTTCCCACTGGGACAGCTCTGGCTCTCTGACCTCTTCCCCTTGGTCAGGGAATGATTTCCACTCTTTCTCCTCCCCAGCCAAGGTCCCCTCCTCAGTCTCTTGCAGTGACAGCAGTGACAGCACTGACCTCCCCTCTGTGTCCTCCTGCTGCTCACTGGCCACCAGGACTTCCAGGCTGGAAGCCAAGGGGCTGGCAGTGGAGCAGGGGCTGTGTGGGGCAGACACCAGGCTCTCTCTGCTTTCTTCTGCTGGAACTGTTTCCAAGTCTGCAGCTGTGCTTTGTTCCAGGTCTCCCTCCAGCTCCTGGCTGGATCCCTGGATCTCAAGCTCAGCTTTCCTCAGGATCTCAGTAATGATGAGCTTGGCCATGTCCAGCACAGCCTGGCTGCTCTCTGACGAGCTCTGTGGGGCAGGGACCGGGCTCTCTGTCCCTGCTGCTGTTCCTTGCATTTCTGCATCTGTGCTTTCTTCTTGGTCTCCCTGTTCCATCAGTTGCTGATCAGATCCCTGGATCTCAAGCTCTGTTTCGCTCATGATCTCAGTGGTGATGAGCTCGGGCATGTCCAGGAATTCAGGAATGTCTAGGGCCTGGCTGCCCTCTGAGGGACTCTGTGGGGCAGCGACCAGGCTCTCTGTCTTTCCTGCTTCTTGCATTTCTGCAGCTGTGCTTTGTTCCAGGTCTCCCTTTTCCATCAGCTGCTGCTCAGATTCCTGGATATCAAGCTCAGCCTTCCTCAGGATCTCCTTAGTGATGAACTTGGCCATGTCCAGAAGAGCCTGGCTGCCCTCTGAGGGGCTCTGTGGGGCAGGGACTGGGCTCTCTGTCCCTCCTTCTTTTTCTTGCATTTCTGCAGCCCTGGTTTGTTCCTGGTCTCCCTGTTCCATCAGCTGCTGCTCAGAACCCTGAATATCAGGTTCAGCCTTGCTCAGGATCTTAGTAGGGATTTGCTGGTCTGTGTCCAGCAGGGCCTGGCTGCCCTCTGAGGGGCTCTGTGGGGCAGGGACCGGGCTCTGTGTCCCAGCTGATGGCACCAGCTCCCCTGGGGCTGGAGAACCTTCTGCCTTTGGCTCCTCAGGAGCCAGAGGCCCCTGGGGCTCCTCCTCCTCAGCAGCTCCAGCCGGGGCAGCAGCTGCCGGCTCAGCCTCCATGGGACTCAGCGGGGCAGGAGCTGGGCTGGGCAGCTCACGGGCTGCCTCTGCTGCCACCTGTGTGCCCACGCTGCTGGGAGAGCTGGGCCCTTCCTGGGGAACAGCCTGGGGGTCCCCAGCAGTCACCGGGCTCAAGGGTTTGTCCCAAATGCTGGGACCCACATCAGCTCCCCCCTGAGACAGCTTTTTGTCACTCATGCCTTCCCTTGGGGGCAGCTCTTGGGCACTGTACTCTTCTTCCTGGGCTTGCTCCTTGTCTGTCTTGTCTCCCACTTGGGAGAGCTCTGGATCTCTCTTGTCTTCCCATTGGTACAGTCCATGGACTCCCACATCTTCTTCCTGCTGAGGCAGGTCATGGCATCTCTGACCTTCCTGCTGGGACAGCTCCTGGACTCCCAGATCTTCCCATTGGGAAAGTTCTTGGACTCCCAGATCATCCCATTGGGACAGCTCTTGATATGTCTCTTCTTGTTCCCTTTGGGGAAGCTCTCGGATTGTCACACGCTCTTCCCATTGGGTCAGCTCGTGGTATCTCACACCACCTTCTTCCCATTCGTGCAGCTCCTGGCGTCTCACACTTTCTTCCTGTTGGTACAGCTCTGGCTGCCTCCCCTCACGCCACTGGGAAAGTTCTCGGACTCTCACGTCTTCTTCAAATGTGTAGAGCTCTTGGGGTCTCCTGGCTCCCTGTTGGAAGCATTCTTGAACTCTCACTTCTTCCCATTGGTAGAGTTCTTCATAGAGTGTCTCGTCTTCTGTCTCATCTTCTGTCTCATCTTCTTCCCATTCGGTAACATCTCCGCATTGGGAAAGGTCTCGATCGGTGTCGTCATTCCAGTCGGCATCGCCGTGACCAAAGGACCCCTCCTCTGTCTCTGACAGTGGGAGGTCTGACTCTTCCACTGCCCCCAGCCACTGCTCACCGAGTGACTCATCTTCCAGCCAGCTGGGCACGGGGCTGGGGGGCTGGGAGTTGGGGTTCCTTTTGTCCTCATCCATCTCCGTTCTCCTCTGCTGCAGAGGGACCCAGGCAGCTGCTGCCTCCTTGCAGAGGGGCTCTCCTGGTTGTGGGCACCCCAGGGCTCTGTTGCCCCTCCAACACCCGGGCAGGGCAGGGGCTGGGATGTCACAAGGGTCTCCGGGCACCCCCATGGCCGTGTCACAAAGGGCCCTGGAAGGCGCCCGTGTCACAAAGGGCCACCCCCAGCCCCCCATGGACAGTGGGACCCCCCGGCCCCGGCCCGGGGCAGCCCCAGCACTTGTGGCCTTGCAGCCCCTGCTGTGCCCGCAGCCCTGGCAGGGGCTGTTCCACTGGGGAATGTCCTTCCAGCATAAAGTGCCGGCAGAGAGCACAGGGCAAATCAGTCTCTCCATCCCGACACTGCCTCTCTCTAGAGTGTTCCAAGCAAATAAAGCGGCCGCTGAACAAGTGGCAGGAAAGGCACTGCCCGCAGCTGGTGCTGCCAGCCCAGCACCCCATCCCTGAGGGGGCACCCACCAAGGGGCCCTGGCTGGGCCAGGCACGGGGCACGCACAGCACTTGGGGGAGCCTTGGAACATTTTCCAAAGTGCACTGCGGAGCTTTGGTGTTTGCCAGGGGCTCTGTGAGAGCCTGTGCTCCCTGCACCCATTCGGGGCTGCTCCCTGCTCCTCTGCCGCCTTATTTCCCAGGGGGATGGAGGTGACAGTGCCCTGGCTGTGACCCTGCACGCACAGGACATTGGAATACAGGCAGCACGGGTGTGCCCCGACTCCATGGGCTCATTGCTGGCAGGAAGGGACACCCAGGGACTGAGTGCCGCTGAGGGGACAGCGGCTCCCGCCAGACCCGCTGTGGCCATGGCACATACAGAGAAAGGGGCCACAACTGCTGCTCAGCCACACAAAGGGACCTCCCAATCCATTCACAAACCAGCCCTGAGCGCGGTGGGTGGCTGTGTCAAAGCTGCACCAGCGCCAAAAACCCCTGTGGAGACACTGCTCCCTGGTTCCAGCTGTGCCACGTGTGAGACCCAACACACAGGGTTTAGTCTTCTATCCCAAACAGACCAAATGCATCCATGTTTTATCCCTAGGTTTTTCGTCTGTTTGGGAGAAAAGACCAATTTTTATTATTGCACTGGCCGGTTGTACGTGGGGTTCAAAATGCACAATAAAGAAATAATAAATAAACCAGGGCTAAATGGGAAAGGGGAATGGGTTTCATGGTCACTTCATCAGACATCTGTTCAGAACGAAGAGTCCTTTCCCTGCTCCCGTGTGGGGTTCCTTGTAGGAGATGACTTCAGCGAAGAGAAGTCATATGAACAGTGGAAAGAGGAATTCATCAATGGAAAAGACACAGAAACTACATTTGTTTAATGGACTTTTATAAAGTGATTTTTGGGCTCAGAACCTGTTTTTAGGTACAAGACCCCATTTTAAATTGTTCCATTGGTTTCTATGGGCTTTGCTCCCTGGAGCTAGCAGGTGTGTTCTTATTGCACAGTTTATATTGCTGTATCTGTCTCAACCTTCTCCCCAGTTACTTCGTTGTTACTGCCCTTTTCCCTCATGCCTATGCTTTTTCCCTCACCCTATCAAATATCCAAGTTTTGCATATCCCTCCCAGTTTCTAGAATCCTCCCCAGCCTGCCCTTTATAAGTTCCTCCATTTTGTTAATAAACCAAATCAGCCTCGACCACTGCCTAGAGTAGATCTGCAGTCCTGTTCAAGAACCTTGTGGGTCTCGTGTCCCTTTCCCGAACTGTGACAGTTCCTCTCACAGGAGACAGCTCTCCATGAACTCCTCCTGCTCGAGTCCTTCCACAGGATCAGTCCTTAAGGCATCGATCCAGCGTGGGTCCCTTCCACGGGCTCAGTCCTTCAGGAACTGCTCCCCTGTGTATCCCCCGTGGGGTCACCAGTCCTGCCACCAAACCTGCTCCAGCGTGGGCTCCTCTCTGCACGGATCCACAGGTCCTGCCAGGCCCCTGCTGCAGGCTGGGCTTCCCCCAGGCTCACGGCCTCCTTTGGACATCCCCCTGCTCCAGGGGGCTCCTTCAGGAGCTGCATGATCAACATATCTACTGGCAAAAGATTTAATAAAAGAAAAACTATGCTGTAAAAAAAAAAAAAAAAAGTTTTTTTTACAGTTTTGTCAGTGGTTCTCCATGTTTTAAACATGTTTTCTTGTTTCCTTTTGTTTATTTTGCCAACATTTAAGCTCAAATGAGCAACAGCAGGAGAAAAGCAACAGCTGAGTGCAAAGAATCAGTGTGGTACTGAGGGTTCACATGGTCTGTTTTCTCTTCCTCTCCCACCTGTTTTTTGCTTTAAAATGCCCTAAATTGCAGACTGGGGCAGGAGGAATTTGGGGGTTGGGGACAGTAAAAAGCTCTACATCAACTAAACCTTATTAAGAGATCAAGTGTTTGGTTTGGAAAAATGATCCTTTCTGTTGTTGCTTTGCAGACACAGGCAAAGGGTTCTTACCTGGAGAATATTTACCCGTGGAGGAAATGCCAGATGCATTTCCTGGTAATAATTGGAATTTGTTGATGTCAGGGTTTGGAGAGAGTTTTAATAAGTGTGGGAACTCTTTGCAGCTGCCAGTGCCCCACCAGCAGCATCCACATTCTGTGCCCGTGGATTCTTGTCCTGTTTCTTTGGGTTCTTTCCTTACAAATATTCCACAAATCGCTCTCTGGGGTCAGTTTTGATTTGCTGAACCTATTAATTTTTACCTTTGCCTTGGGGAATAGTGCATGGCCAGGGAAAGGCTGAGCAGGGAAAGAATTTAGGAAAAACCGTGAGCCAGGTGGGAAAATGTTGCCAATGTGGAAGGTTGGAGCAGCAACAAGAGGAGCGAGCAAAGGCTGGGACAGGAAACAGGGACCAAAAACCAGCCTTGGGGAGAGAGACAGGGTTAGAAAAATGCTGTGACTGCCTGGGGGGAGTTTGGGGGATTGTCAGCTCTTGGTGGGTTTCTATTTGGCCCATGAGGCATCCTGGCAAAGCCCCAGGAGGGAGCAGGACGTGCCCAGGCCCGGGAGCTCTGGCTGTTGTCCCAGATCAGCTGGTGGGTGGCAGGAGGAGCTGAGGGTGCCCCTGTCCCTTCTATGCCCCCCAGGGGTGGCAGAAGCCCCTCGGGAGGCAGGTCCAGAGGCACCATCCCCTGTCCCAGGGGCTCCATGAGCTGCCCTGCACAGGGTGGGCACTCGGGGGGTGGGCTCAGGTGGGGCACTCGTGAGGCTTCTCTTACTGGTGGGTCTCCTGGTGTCTGGTCAACTCAGAGCTCGAGGTGAAGCTCTTCCCACACTCCCCACACTTTTAGGGCCTCTCCCCAGTGCGTGATGAGGGTGGAGTTCTGGTTGAAGCCCTTCCTGCAGTCGGTGCAGCAGAAGGGCCTCTCCTCTGTGTGTGTCCGCTCATGTGTGAGGAGATGTGAGCTGGTCCTAAACCTCTTCCCACATTGCAAGCACTTGTAAGGGCTGTTCCCCAGTGTGGATAACCCAGTGGTTGTGGAGGGTGCAGCTGTAACTGAAGCTCTTCCCACACTCCCCACACTTGAAGGGTCTTTCCCCAGTGTGGATGCACTGGTGTCTGATCAGGTTGGAGCTGAACCTGAAGGTCTTCCCACATTCCCCACATGTGTAGGGCCGTTCCCCAGTGTGGATGTGCTGGTGGGTGAGGAGGTGGGAGCTCCTCCTGAAGCTCTTCCCACATTCCAAGCACCTGAAGGGCTTCTCCCTGCTGGGAGGCTGCTCAGGGACCACCAGCTCGGAGCTCCGGCTCAAGCTCCGGCCGCCTTCCCTGCACAGGACGGGTCTTTCCTCCTCACAGCTCCCTGGGCTGGCTTTGCAGCCCCTCCTCCGGGGGCATCTCCGGGCCTTTTCCTCCCCGCTGCCTTCCTGCGCCGGGGAGCCCTTCAAAACGGCCTCTCCCAGCAGGCTCTGCCGGGGGGATTTGTCCTCCGTGCTCTCCGTCCTCAGCTCGGGGCCTGGGGCAGGAAGGAAGAAGGACAGGCAGGGGATTTGCCTCCGGCCCAGAGGGAAGCCCAAGGACATTCCCCCCAAATTTGGCCCACATGTGCACCACAAGACAGGGCCAAAGGGGCACTGACTTCCTTCTCACCTGCCTGGGGGGCCTGCAGCCTCATCCTCTTCCTCAAAGCCTCCTCCTCCATCCACCCAAGCTTTGGGAAGGACAAATCCTGCTTGGGGGTTCCTCCTGCCCAAGTCCATTTTTAGAAGTCACCAGGCATCTTGTGTCCATAAAAACCTCCTAAACACCAAGTTTCAGCCAAAAAAAACCACCCACCATAACTCCAAGATTCAGAACAAAAAAAACCTTCCAAGAGTTCCCCTCTCAGGTCTCTCCACTTTGGGGTTCTGGGGGGTCCCTTCTGTTTGGGCTGCTGGGGGTCCCACATTTATTGTGTACCCCCTTCTCCAGGGTCTCCCCCTCTCCAGGCTGCTGAGGGTCCCGTGCTCTGGGGGTATCAGCAGCCCCCACCGGCTTCCTCCTCCTCTTCCTGCTCCTCCTGGCCTGCATCCCCCCTTGCCTGGCCTGTTCTGGTGTTCCAGAGCCCAGACCTCTCTCCAGGACCCCCCTGCCCCCACTTTCCTCACCATCCCACCTCTCCCAGTCCATGCATCCCTCTGTTTCCCTCATCCTGGGGACCCCCAGCCCCCCATTCCTGGCTGACCATCCCCCATCACCTCAGCCCCAGCCTCCCTTTTCCTTGACCCCAGGACCCCCTGAAGCCCCTTCCCAGTTCCCACAGCTCTCCCAGTTTCTCCCTTCCCTTGACCCTGGGACCACTCTGACCCCCAAATTTCTGGGTCTCCCCAGTTCCCCACTCCTGGCTTATCCTGCAGGGTGGTCCTGAGGTGTCCCAGGGACCCCCTGAACTCCCCATTCCTGTGCACCAGATCCCCCCTGAACCCCCTTATCTGGGACCAGGATCCCCTGCACCCCCTTTCTAGCACTGGGACTCCCTTTCACCCCCTTCTTCAGCTCCAGGACCCCCTGCAACAAACCCTTTCCCGGCCATCCCACCTCTCCCAGACCCCAGGTATCCCCTCGACTCCCATTCTTGCTTTTTCCAGCCTCCTGAATCCCCCTTTTTTTTGTTGTTGTTTTTGAACCCCGGGGGACCCCCTGAACCCCGTTTTCTGGCCGTTCTCCCAGCCCCCCCACGACCCTCCCTTTCCCCGATACTGGCGACCCCCGTGCAGAGGCTTTCCCTGGACCCCCCATCCCACCTCTCCAGATCCCTGCCCTCCCCTTTCCTTGGCCCTGGGATCCTCCCCAGTTCCCCTTTCCCAGCACTGTGCCCCCCGGCAGCCTCACGATTTACCCCAAAACACCAAGATTCACCCCAAAAAAGCACTCCCAGGGTTCCCCTCTCTCCGATATCCCCACTTTGGGGAGCCACGGCCGGGGGTGGGGGGGGGAATTGGGGAACTCCTGGCAGTGTTGGGGACAATCAAAGAGTTCCTGACACGTGCCCGGGGCCTTTGTTCGGCCCGCCGGGAATCGACAACAAACCTCAGTCCCGGGGGTCCCCCCTGGCCGGGAATCAAGCGATGGGGACACGAAGGGACCCCCACGGGAACCCCTTTCCCGCTCTCCCACCTCCCCTTACTCCCTTCTCCCAGCTTTTCCCGTCGCCCTCCCCTCCCCCATCAACCCCGGCTTCCTCCCCTCCCCCCCTCGGTCGGTTTGGGAGGGACCCACCCCCTCTCTCGCTCACTTTGGGGGTCTCACCCCCCCTTTCTCCTTCCCCACTCTCCCTTTCCCATGGTGTCCCCCTCAAACCAAACTCCAACTCACGGGCGACCTCCTCGCTCTGGGAAAAGAAGGGGGGAGGAGGAAGAGGAGGAGGAAGAGGAGGAGGAAGAGGAGGAGGAAGAGGAGGAGGGAGAGGAGGAGGGAGAGGAGGAGCATCTTCCCCCCCAATCCCTCAGGTGGCCGGTGGGAGGGGGAGGAGTTCCCTTCAGATGTTTTGGAGGAGGGGTCTCCGGCGTGGTTTTTGTGGGGGGGATGTTTGGAGCTTGCAGGACTCCGAAGCTGAGCCGCAAATGCCCCCCGGGGGGAACATCGGGGGGTCCCCGGGAGGTGTTTTTCTTTTTTTGCGGGGGGATCCTGGTGTGGGTTTTCGGCAGAGCCCCAGGGGTGGGCTGATTCAAAGAAATCCTTGAACTATATGCAAAGCACACTTTTATTACGGCCGGGGCGGTGCAGGCGGTTTGGCCCTCCCGTGCAGTCCACCGAGTAAAGACACACAACAGCTTTTTATACATTTGAAGGAGTGAGTTTCAAAATTAGCTATCACATACCCTCTTTACGAAGTCTGCCTTATCTAAATAGACATTTGGTTGCCTAATTCCTATCCCTACTACTATAGAGTGGTTACATAAAGTTTTATCACTTCAAACAGCTTAGGTTTCCTCCACCCCTCTTTTGTCTGCCTTGCAATCCTACATGATAGAAGTCTTTCTGCTTTCCCTGACAGTCCCTTTTGTTTAGGTAAGCTGGCTTTATCTTAATTACCCACAGTTAGGGCAGCAACCTTAACCACATTACATCTCTAGCCTGCTTCCACTGATCAGGTCTGGTTTGCTCCCTTGGCAAAGCCAAACAGGCATTCACTGATCTCCTCTTCAGGGAAATACCCAAAACCCACAGCCTGGGGTTTTGTTTTAAAGATTAACCTGTTCATCAATCAACTAACTACACCAAATCTGATGAGGGTGCAGATCTCACATCTTCAGGTTACCAGAAATCCTCCAACAGATACAGGGCAGCTCCCCAAGTTTCCCTTCCTTTATTCTCTTGCTTCCCAGGAAGAACACAGAACAGCATCTCTGTGAGGCTCAGATCTCTGCGCCATCAGGACCATTTGCAGTTCATCAGCTCCAGAAAACCCAAACTTCTTCCACCCCTCCTTTCCCCACCCTTCAGCTCTTACTGCTTTGAAAAGGAAGCGGATGGTAAGAAATGAACTTTGCAAGTCACAGTTTGCATCATTTTGCCACACCACTGTCACTTAAAACAAACTCTGAGATGTCTGCTAATTTTTTCCTTTCTCAGGGTTCTGTAGTCACAGGCCAAGACCCACCCCCGGGGAAATTTGAAAGGATTCCATTTAGTGCAAACCTACCAGGTTTTTCTTGTCAGCCAAAAAGAACGTCGGCTTTTTCAGTCTTCTGCTCCAGATCATCCATCTTTCAGATTCACAAATTCAGACTGAAGTTTGCCAAGATGTAGTGGTTTTGAGTCTAGGCCTTCCTTGGTGATTAGGTTGTAACCAAGGAACCAAGGTCATGTTTCCAGTATTCCATACGATTTTTACGTAAGCAAGAGTATAATTAAGAAGAAAGAGGAAGCTCTCACTCTCTTTCTTCCGGCGGATCGAGGGTGAAGGTAACTTCGCTGTTGCTCTGCCCGGGTGAGGGAGTGAGGCCTAGTGGATCTGACTGGCCTTGAGAGACAGACTGTGTGGTGTGGTTCATTTTTTTTTTAAGGGAAGTATTTGGTTTATATCCCTCTTTGTTCTTTTTATCCCTTTTATCCCTTTTTCCCTTTTCCCTTTCCCTTCCCTTTTCCCTTTTGGGGGGGGGGTACATAATTTTCTTTATATATTATATATAAATCTACTAATTAAAATATAATTTGGTTTGGGTTCTTTTGATTATTTTTTTTTTTTCCTTTTTTCGATCAACTGGGAGAAAGCGTAAGGGAGGGGGAAGGTTTTGTCCCGGAGTCCAGGCACTTGGCTGGGAGCCAAGTCCGACCTGGGACATTTTGTGGAGGTTCCACCGAGATTACCAGTGAGTTGTTTTGGTAACAATTTCTGGGCAGGTGGCCAAGTTCTGCCAAATATTGACTTTGTTTGGGAACAGTGCTAGGATCGCAGCCAAGAGGGATTTGTTTATATAAATATACCTCTTGTTTAAGAACATTGAGGACAACTATAGAAATAATGGCCACTTTCTTAATTTTTAATGTACTTTTAGCAGCTTTTGCACCTGTTTTAGGTTACTACATATGGGACAATCCAAATCCAACGGTGTTCAATTGGCGAGACATTTGGGAAAGGTATTCTTCTTATCTTGACATTAAACGCTGGATACTGGAAATTCCCAGACTGACTGTTGCCTCCAATAATTATGTAAATTGTGTGGTAACAATTTTGTTTATGATGAATGCGATGAACATACTATTTAAAATTGGAAGGATTGTGGTACGCTGGTTTCCTTGTTTTAGGAAAGGCTCTACTTCGAAGGGTTTATCTGGATCTTTGGAAAGGGGCTTGAAAAGGGCAGTTCCTGGTTGGCAAGGAGCATGGGAAGAGTTTGGTAAATGGATAGGGTGCTTGGCACCTCCCATTACTTGGGACTTCACGCCAGCACAGGCCTTTGATCCTAATGAGATAACCCGTCGTTTAATGGAGGGTTGTCTTACATACAAGGATCCAAATACCCAAATCTCTGCTCTATGCTGGGGCCTGGCTAGTGCTTATCGAGCCACTGTGGACCACTTTCAGAAGGCTAAGGCTGAGTCAGGGACACAAACTATGCCAGTTGGAATGGAGTCTACTAAGACCAGAGTCCAGACGCCACTCGAAGCCAACACAGCTTGGACCAAACCTGCTGACACTGGAGTTCCAATTATGGACTTTATGAACATGGGAACTCACATATCAACACCTACAGCCACCTCTATAACTGAAACTGGGGCCCACACCACAGATCCTGGAATCACTATTGCCCCCATAACAAAAAAGAAGATGTGGATAAGGGATGATGCAGGGTCCACAAGCCAAGCCCCACAACTGAGGCGTGTAACAGAAGAAGAACAACTAGCCATGAGAGAAGGAGCACGTCCTAAAAAATTAGGGGCGCATCCAAAAGAAAGGGGGATGCGTCTGAAGGAAGAAGGGGCAGCAGCTCAGGTGCCTGATGGAACACAAAAGCCAAGGAGAATGTTGACACCTGAATACACTCTTCTTGACTGTTCTACAGAAGAGATGGAGGATTATCTGAGATCTTCATCCCAGGGTCCGGAGGACTATTCATTACCTCCACCTGCGAGAAGCCCATCCAGGCACCGTGCTCGGTCCCCATCTCCACAACCCAGAAAACCAGCCCTGCAGCAGATCCAGCCCCCGACTCAACCTCCGCAACACAGAAGCCCATCCCCGAGGCATGTTCCGTTTCCACCTCCATGTGAGAGAGGCAGAGTGGAGACGGTTCCACATAGATATGCCAAAAGAGAGGTGGAAATGGATAGGAGAGATGTCCATCCAGAAGCAGAAGTCATGAGAACATCGGAGGTCTTACGATCATTGACCCCAGCAGAGCTCCGAGATTTAAGAAAAGATTATAGTCGTCGGCCTGGTGAACGAATTCTAACCTGGCTGGTAAGGTGCTGGGACAACGGAGCCAGAAGCCACATGCTGGAAGGTCATGAAGCACAGCAGTTGGGATCTCTGGCTAGAGACCGTAAGATTGAACAAAGGATTGCAAAAGAGCCATATAGTCATAGTCTCTGGCTTAGGATCCTTACTGCAGTGAAAGAGAGATATCCATTTAAAGAATACTTAGCAAGTTCTCCAGGAAAATGGACAACTGCTGAGGAAGGTATTCAATATCTATGGGAACTGGCCATGCTTGAACTTATCTTTAGTAATCCAGACTATCATGATGTCTTAGACCCCGGGAGTCTCCCATGTACCAATCCAATGTGGAGAAAAGTGATTAAAGGTGCCCCTGCACAGTACATCAACTGCCTGATTTCAGCATTCCATCCAAAGATGGATGAACCAGATGTAGAAACAATGTGTCAGTGGATACAGAGCATAGCAGAGAATTTCGAGAATCTTTCCGATGTCCGATGTCAACTCATCCGCTCCAAAGAAAGAATGGAAGGAGATTATGAATACTCCCGTTATGAAGATGACTACGAAGAAAGAGATGACAGTGTTTCCCGAGACTACAAAGACACATCAGCAAAGCGGTCTAGACCACGAGCTCAACCTCAACCTTGATCTTGGTCCAGATCTCGGTCAACAACTCCTCCCCCTACAAGCAGGTGGAAGGGCTCTAACCGTCAGTCACGTAATCAGCTGTAGTCCTACCTATGAAATCAGGGAAAGAACATGAAAAAATGGGATGGACAACCCACTTCCAAACTTCAGGCCAGAGTAAAAGAGCTGAAGCAAAAGGAAGCCAATAAGAAACTTGTCTTTGTAGTAGATGTAAGGATGGTGAGGCCCTGGCACAGGTTGCACAGAGGTGTGGACACCCATCTGTGGAGGTGTCCAAGGCCTTGTTGCACAGGGCTCAGAGGAACGTGGTCTAGTGGAAGGTGTCCCTCTCTGCCCATGGCAGGGAGTTGAAACGAGATGGTCTTTAAGGTCCCTGCTAAACCCAAACTATTTTGTGATTCCATGGTGATTCTGTCTTTGCAGGTACAGGCAGAACCCAAGCCTGCTCTTCACAGCCTTCCCCCTTCCCCTCTACAAAACACAACGGGCCCCAAGGAGTAAAAGGACATGGAGAGCCAAAGGGAGTGATGCCCAAAAAGGCAGATTAAAACTGTTTAGACAGAGTTTTATGCCTAAAGCAGCAGGTATTTATTTATTGAGCGGCCGGGGCAGCCTGCCAGCTATTGCTGGGAAAACAGGCTCTGCAGTGTTTGAATAGAATGAGCAATTTATACAGTTTTTGACAATGATTACAACATATTCATATACATATTCATATTATTGCATCATTAGATTACAATATTCATAGCAGGTGGAGTCAGGGCGGAGTTGGAGGCATGGTCTCTATTTTGAGGATTAATTTAGGGTAGTTCCGGTCTTTACTTCATTTTGGGGTCTCAAATCCACTCCTCTTCCTCGCATGACACCGGAGACCTTTTGTACTTTCTATTGTTCTCTTCTGATCACTGAGGCTTCAAGAAAGCCTTGGCTCTAGGCCTATTTTACTTATTCAAATGTCTACGTTGGCTCCTCTGGATGAGATTTATGGGTGTTGAGTTCTTTGTCTAGTGTTTATTGTGGTTCCTTTAAGGTCTAATGCCCTCAGTACAGAACGTAGCCTCCGTGTACGAAATGCAGCTCACAGCAAACGAAATATAGCTTACAGTAAACTATAAGTCATACAGGGGAGTAGGGGGGGGGCTCTTATGGGTTTACAGTAAAAGTGTTTCAATTAACCCTTCCTGTTTCATTCCCCCCTTTTCTTAGATCTTACGAACTCTTTCGTCAAGTTCCAACGAAGTATGGGTGTGGTAATTTATATTACAGCCACATATTCAAAAGGATAGTAAAAAAACCCCATAATTATTCCTAATACAATGTTTAATGATTTGGGGGGTTTATGTAAATTGCTAAGCCTGACTTAGGCCCTGGGTCTTCTGAGGAATGTACCCCAGCCCAAGTCAATGACTCGATAATTTGTGTATCTGACCATGGCTATTCCACGGTAAGGTTTTGTGCTGAAGTTATACTTATCAAGAGTCCAAGGAATAATGTTGGAGTCTGCCAGTCCATGGTAGTGGCTGGCCCCATCAAGTACCGTCTGAAGTTCCGCTTTGGGTAGTGCCACGGTGGGGACCCCGGTGCTGGAGAGACTGGGCAGCTTTTGGGGCTGACCCCACGGGACACCTGCGTCCCCCTCCCCAGATGGACACAGGAGATCTCCAGGTCTTCTCTTCACCGCCCGAGCCGGGTGGCATCTCCAGAGGTGTGTGTTGGGATGACACAGCTTGGGCTTTCCAAAGAGTATTCCTGTGGTGAACTGAAAACACTGCATGGACCTCGGGTTAGTGTTCTGATGCCGAAAGATACAGAAAGGTACCTCTACAGTGAACGTATTTTTTTACCTTGTTTTCACTAGTGACTTCTTTGACAATCATTTTCATACGAGAGATGCTCAGAGCCAAGCGGCTTTGTTTGTTTTTCTTGCATCTCTTTCTTGCTGCACTTTTTCCTCCAACCTTACCTCAGACACCGGATATCCAGGTCTGCCCCTTCCTCTTCTCCTACAAATCAGCTCCTCCCTTCCACCCTGAAAGAGCAAAACCAAGCTCTGCAAATTCACTCCCCTGGTGGTGCAAGGGCGGTGGTTATTAAAACTCCTTGTTGGCAATAATAGACACATGTATGTATTTTTGAAGGGTTGCAAGCTTGGAAAGGGCAGCTGTTTGCAGCTCCGCTCCTGGGGTGTCTCCTGTTCTTCCCTGAACAAGCGGAGGAGCGAGTCTACTTCTGTCCCTCCAAGTATGGATTTGATGTCTGTGTTTAAATTACCTCTGCCCTGGTGCTGGGGCATAGCTGTTGCCTGGCAGAGCCCCTCCACACCCCTGCTCCCTGGAGACAGGGACACCTGTGGTCCCTGGGTGCCCACTGGTTTCTTGCAACAGTTTTTGCTGCTGATTTATTTTACCATTCACAATACATTTGCAGAGGTGGGGATCAAGGATTTTATTTTACAGTGAGCGTGGTGAGGTGGCAATAAATACTGTTACAACTGCTTGTCCCTTTGGAAGTGTTTCCCCCTCCCCGGGTTGCCAGTGTTTCTCTGTGTGATGTACTCTGTGGAGTCACTGTGCCTATGGAGTTTGTAATCAGTCTTTAGCTGAGCTGCTGTGCGTACAGACAACAGTAGCATCGAACCTCACCGGTGAAGCCTTAATAGGAGCCCAGGTGGGCTCACGTGGGCAGAACCCCTCCAGACTTGAGCTGCCAGCGTCTGGCAGCAACAATGAGGGTGAGCGGCAGGGCTGAGCCTCTTCTCCAAATGTCATTGTGCTACAAATGACTGTTTGCACTGAGATCACATTTTTTTGCCTGTCATCCTTCTGGGCAGCCCCTGCTCCACGTATGGGGATGGATGGACCTGCCGGAATAAAAGAGTTGTGTTTCATTTTATAACCTGGTTGTGTAATCTCTTGTCTGTCTGTCTGTGCCTTCTTTTCTTCTCCTGAAGGAGAAACAAGTGCTGCTGAATTGGCTCTGTGTGTTTTTGCCTGGGGTCTGGTCAGCGCAGTGTCGGCAATGGGGTGAAGCGCAGCCCACGCTCCCTGTGCCGTGTTCTGCAAACTGTGCACTGGGACATCCTTCCTGATGGCTCCTCTGGGGCAGGTGTTTGGATCTGGATCACGACAAGGTACAGGTGAGGATTTGGATCGCAGCAGGGTCAGGTGAATACGGGCCATGTACCCCTGGTCACTTCCAGCCAGACAGCCTGACTGCGGATGTACGAAATGCAAATGCTGCTGCTGCTGCTGCTGGGCCATTCAGCAGATGGGCACCATCAGGTATAATTAGTGCTCATGTCACCTCAGTGAACTAAAGGAATGAAAATTTTGCAGGTGCCATCCTCAGCACCACCCAGGCAGGTGTCGGGGTTGTGAACTAACTTGCCTCTCATTGGTTTCTGTGTTGCCATAGTTATTATATTATCTCTTTGGATTGGCTAGTTGAATGGCCAATCCAGTCCTTCCCCCGCAGCCTTTATAAGCTGCGGGAGATTTGAATAAAGCTCTCTTTGTCTGCTCTCCGCTGCTGGACTCCCTACGTGCTGTGTGGTCTCTGTCTCCTGGCATAAGGGCCTACGCCGCCCGTCCCTGCCACGAGGGACGGGCGGCGGGGGTAGGGGTGTCCTCAGCCCTGGAAACCTTCACCGAGCAGCCGGCAGGACAGGAGGACCCCCCAAGGAACCCCCAAAGAACCGCAACAGATGGCACCCAACGTGAACGAACTCCGCCCACGAAATCGGTAAAGACTTTCCATTTATACTTTAAAATATAAACGGTGGAAGCAATAAGGGCCCGCTCCCCCTCCCCCAGCAACTAATCCTGTCTCTGTGTTGCCGGGGAGAACAGACAGTTTAAAAAAGCAGTGCCTTTTCTGCCCGAGTGCCCTAAAATTGGACTGTGCAAAAGTGTGGACTCCGGGGGGCAGAGGGACGAGGGAACTGCAGGCAGGCAGTTTAGCATCGGCACAGCGGCAGTGGCTGTGAGACGCCATGGCGATGCTGAGAGCGCAGCGTGGTGTGTGCTTGCGGTAGCAGCGCGAACTGCAAGTAAAACGTGTGTTCAACACGGAGAAACAACATTTTCAAAGTCCCCGCCGCCGCTGGACGAAAAAAGCAGAGCAAAAACTGAGGAAGGAAGGAGCGTTTTTTAAAGGCAAGCCAGCCGCCGCTGCCGGAGTGTGTCTGCCCCACACCGCCCGCCTGCTCGCCCCCGTCGGCCCCGGCCCCACCGCCATCCCGCGCAGCCGCCCGGACCACACGTCTTTGGCTCCATACACCGAGAGCGAACACCGAGGGACCTCCCACCTCCAGCCATGCGGCCGACCCATCCGCCCAGCCCCCAAACCTTTTCCCTCAACTTTTTTTTCTTTGTTACAGTTTGTCTTCGGAGTAGCAAAACCGGTTTTTTCTCCCGTACTGTTCATATGCTAATTACCACATTGTTTCACTTTTGTTTGTCTCTCCCGAGTACTCCAGGAGCAGCACGACATTGATAACCCTGTGGCATCTCCCCACCCCCCCCAACCCAACGCCCCTTTCAAAAAAAAAAAAAAAAAAAAAAAAAAAAAAAAAAGGCAGCAAAGACAGATTACCTTGCAGTTTTAAGCACATATTTTCCTTAATAATACCTATTTGCTCTGATAACGGGAAATGGATGTATTACCTCCAACCTATAGCAATGTTATAATTTTTAGTTAATCAAACTTCAATGGTAAATATTACGATTTAATTTTCCCTTGTTAATAACAAATTCACATACTTGTTCCTTATTATTAATTTAGAAATCTACACACATTCAATACACTCAAAAGTAAAGTTGAAGAGTAGAGATCCAGTAAAAGTAAAAGCTAGAGTTCTCCTTTCCCTATCCTTTCGGCGTCCACATATCGGCCTGTTTTAGGCATCGCTGTTATGTTTCTATGAAGAAGCAGGCAGCATCAGCACAGACGCTATGTCTGTGTCGGGTGGATGCCCCCTTCCCTGTCCTTTCAGCGTCCGCAAATCGGCCTGTGTTAGGCACCGCTGTTATGTTTCTTCTATGAAGAAGCAGGCAGCATCAGCACAGACGCTATGTCTGTGTCGAGTGGACGCTCCCTTCCCTGTCCCTTCAGCGTTTGTCAAATGGGCCTGGAATAGGCATTTGTTGTCCTGCTTCTGTGAAGGAGGGGTCAGCAGCAGCACAGGAGCTACTTCTGTGTCGGGCAAACGCCCGGAATCTTAGCATTTTCCGGGTGTCACAAACTCAGAAGGGAGTTTGTGGGACATCCGTCAACCCTAGCTTCAGTCCGGAGAAGCTAGGGGAGCAGATTCCGGCATATTCCTTTATCCCTCTTACCCAAACAGACTCAGGTAAAATTTAATTTGGAGATTTATCTTTTTATAATAGGAACATAAATTTTAAAATTATCTGCTTTCCCAAGTTCAATAAAAATCATCATACTCGCTTTCTCATTTTTATATCAACCTTTACCCCACGTTTCAACTGGAAAGTCTTCATTGTTAAATCCCATTAAAATTACAAATGTTGTCTTTATTAGAAATAAGAAAGGGTGAATTGTCGGGGTTGTGAACTAACTTGCCTCTCATTGGTTTCTGTGTTGCCATAGTTATTATATTATCTCTTTGGATTGGCTAGTTGAATGGCCAATCCAGTCCTTCCCCCGCAGCCTTTATAAGCTGCGGGAGATTTGAATAAAGCTCTCTTTGTCTGCTCTCCGCTGCTGGACTCCCTGCGTGCTGTGTGGTCTCTGTCTCCTGGCATAAGGGCCTACGCCGCCCGTCCCTGCCACGAGCAGCCGGCAGGACAGGAGGACCCCCCAAGGAACCCCCAAAGAACCGCAACAGGCAGGTGCCTGGAGTTCTCAGGGCAGGTAAGAGAGAAGGGAACGTGCTGGATACTTGCTACTGCTGCCTCCCCTCAGAGGCAAAAGGTATTGTTTTAATTTTTTTTTAATAGAAAATTCTTACTGATAACTATAACCATAAAAAAAAAAAAAAAGAGTAGAGCTTTACTGTTAGAATAATAATTAAAACATCGCTGTGTTGCAGCAAAGAGGTCTGTGCCAGGCAGAGAGCAGCCCCAGCAAAGAGATTAGGGTCAGGAACCGAACAAACACACCCTGTTCCTTTTGAGCACACCAAGAGAATTCACTAGGTTTGCTTATCAGGAGGGGACTGAAGGCCTTACAATACGGTAAATGTTTCTGTTAAATTTAAAACCTTCCAGTGGACAACTTGAGGAGCTTGTAAGGAATAAAGCTAACTTGTTCAGGGTGCTTCTTGCATTTCAAAAGTGATTTCCCTGGTGGCTTACTCTTATTTACAAGTGCTGATTGCGTTTAAGCCTTCCTGACTACTGCTTTTGCTTTGTGGCACTGGCCAGCCCCTGCCCTGAGTAGGACAGGGAGCCCCGAGCTCCTGATCCCTGCTCCCTGGGCAAGTGTACCCTCCTACCCTTGGGCAGGCTGGTAGGAGCAGTGCTGCTGCAGAAGCAATTGGAGGGGGGATCTGCTCTGTGTTGTGACTTTGAGGGAGGCAGAACTTCTGTGATGGCCCAGAAAGAAGGCTCCAGCTTTGCAGCTCTGAGTGTGCCATAAATCATCCTGTCAGGCACTCCTGTTTCCAGTGGATAAATCCCAGTGGATTTATCCTCTTGGCTTCAAGCACTGGGGCACTAATTGCTGGACTCTTAAGCAGACTTCTCTACTTCTTTTGCGTAAAAGCTCTTGGTCTTGTCTTTACATCTTGCTGTATCCAGAGGGAAAACCTGCTGGGAAAACGAACAGCGACGGGGGCTCTCCTGCCTCTCTTTTTGGGGAGCTGAGGGCAGCGGGCCATGCTAGGGAAGGGGCTCTGCATTTGGGGACGTGGGGAGGTCTGGCTGCTGGCAGCAAGCAAGGGGGTGGGGCTGGCTGGGGGGCCTGTGTGTGGGACCAGTGGCCTCTCTGGGGGACAGAATCCTGGAGCAGGCAGAGCAGCACTGGGATGAGCTGAGTGGTGGGTGGAGTCCCGAGAGCCAGGATGCAAGAGGATAACACAGGTCTGTGAAGTTCTCTGCCCCAGGACACCAGCGTGGTGCCTCTGAGCTCTTTGTCAGCAGGGCTAAAAAGGGCACAATTACTCCCTGTGGACCGATAGCCCAAAGTTGTCTTTCTTCTCTCTCATTCCCATTCTGACTCTTCTTTTCCTGCAGTCTTGCCTGTGGCTTAGGCAGAGCACGAGGGGGTCGCTGGAACCTCAGCTCACACTACGATGGGAACAGCATTGGAAAAACCTCCGAGGCTCCCGTGAGGCCCGGACACCGTGTTTGCTCTGCAGAGCTGGTGTTGGAGCCCAGCCGGGAGCCTTCAGGCTGTGCTGCCCAGGCTGCAGTGATGGGGTGCTCCCCTGGGAGTAACCCCAAACTGAGTTGAGCAGCCGAGGGGTAGCCGTGCCTTAGTGTGAGGAGCTGCACGTTGTGAGGGGTTGGGAGGCATGCTGGGATTTTTTGGGGGCTTTTTCTTGCTTTTCTCTTCTCCGTTTTGACCAGTGTGGTGCTGGGGAAAAAAAGCTAGAAAGAAAACCAGTTGAAGGGAACTGTCACCTTCAGAGGAGGCGCAAATCCTCCTGGAGCTGAGGAAGGGGATGAGGGGAGTCCAGCATAGTGCAGTGAGCTGCCACTTGCCCCCAAGGCCCTTCTTTTGGAGGCATTTGTTGACTTTCTGAAATAAAAAAGCGCCTCCCTATCATCTTGTTTGCAACCCTACAGCCACCCCTGCGGGTATGTGTCATGTTCCAGACCCCCGGAGGGATTTGTGTATGTCCTGTGCTGGTGGATGCAGGACATTCTTTAGCAGAAGGGAGAGGATTTGGGGAGGAGCTGTCAAGCTTGGGTGCGTCAGAAAACCCCCTTTGCCCCCCACCTTTGTGCACCCCCAGATATCCTTTGTCCTCTCTTTTCTCCACCCCTTTCCTCCTCTCCTCTTCTTGACCCCTGTTTTCCCTCTGCCTTGAACTCCCCATCTTGTACCCACCCTCCCTCTCTTTATTTCTGCCTTTGGGGGTGAGTAAAAAGGGGTGGGGGAGTCCGGGGCTGATGAGGTCATCAGGGGCATCCCGATGCCCAGCAGGTGAGTGGGGGATGAGAGGGGTCATATGGAGTCCTCCCCGAAAAGGGAGGCTAAGCCCAAAAATGCCTGAAAATTTAAAAGTTACCATCTCTCTTTTTTTCTATCTATTGAAATACTAACTGACATATACACTGACTTCAAAAGAGAGCTCCGTCTCTACTTTATTATATCCAGGATCTTGTAGTGTAAGAAATGCAGGATACAGAAGGAGGGGGGGCTTTGAAAGCAGGATGAATGAAGCTCCAAGGCGCGTGCCAGTGCGAGGACGGCAGGCAGAGCTCTGGGTCGTGGCTTTGCCGGCCGCTCTCCCTTTCCCCAGGGGGCTCTCGAGGATCGCTGCTGCCGCCTGCGGGCGGCGCGCGGTACTGCAGGGAAAGCCGTGCGGCGAGCCGGATGCAGCCCCGTGGAACTGCGCTGCTGCAGCGAGTCTGGCCAGGCGCCCGTTCCCTGGCGGCATGTCCGGCTGGCGCCGGCAGCAAGGGAAGGGCCGGCGGGCCGGGGCTTTGGCCAGATTATTGTACTTTTGCCCCGCTTATCCTGCCGTGAGTCGCTCTGAGTGGGACATGCCCCCTTTGAGCTTTCCCCGGAGCCTGTGCCATTACGGTCAGCACGGGGGAACGAGGAAAAGCCAAATATGCCTTAACGTTCTCTGCCCCGCAGGAGGCCGTGACCGGAAACTCTCTAGGCCACACTAAAGATGGTGATGCCCTCACCGAAAGTCATCACAGCCCACACTCAAGATGGCGACGCTCCCAACAGGACGAATCGGCCAGAAAGCGTGTGTGACACCCGACCGGAATATTTGCATTGCCAGAAAAAAAGCACTGCCCCCCCGACCGGAATGCCGTACAAAAGATGGTGCCGCCTGTGCCTGAAAATACAGAGAGCCACACAAAAGATGGCGGCGCCATGACCGGAAGTCCTCCAGCCTACAACCAAGATGGCGACGCCCCACCGGAAGTCCTCCAGCCTACAAATAACATGGCGGCGCCCTGACCGGAAGTCCTCCAGCCTACAAATAAGATGGCGGCGCCAGGACCGAAAGCAGCTCTGCTTTGGGCTTGGGGGGTTATTTCTCTTGGCTTTTAAGGCAGAGGCTTCTTTGCCACGTCTCTCTTGCTGCTTGCAATTCTTTCTTTGGCTGCTAGTGAATACATTTGAGAAGCTGTGGGGTTCTAGGATTCACTTGTTCTAAATATGGTGATTCTCTTAGTGAGCAATTGGACTCGTTCTCCAGTGCGGAGTGCAGAAGGATTTTTCTGTCAACTAATTGTTTCCTAATTTCTTTTCAAGCTCTCCTACGAACCTTGGACCGGTGGGCTTGGCCGCACTTGCCGTGGGGGCTGGAGTGAGAAGCAGCTGGAGGTGTTTGCTCTCTGCTCGGTCCCCGCCTTGCCCTCAGTTGCCTGGCCCTGCAGGTAAGCACAGCTCACCTTGGCTTTTCCGGGGCCCTTGCTGAAGGGTTTCCAAGTGTGGCCCTGAGAATTTCTGCAGGTGGAATGGATGGCTGTTTCAGAGCACTTGTCACTGGGCCGCCTGTGTTTTAACACTTGCCAGGGCAGGAGAATTGCAGCAGAAGAAGGGTAATTATTCATCTGAAGTTGTAAGCGAGTGCAGGAGAAATGCTAGGAAGACACCTGGATATGTAGTTAGGTATTTGAGTACCTTTGGCTGGTAGAAACACTCCATGGATGAGACAGAAAGGGCTGGTGCTGGAGCATGTTTAAGAAGCCAGCACAGGGAGCTTCAGTCTTCTAAAATTAGACAAAGCAGTGAGGGATGATGATGGAGTAGAACATGCTGGTGTTTTCAGCTTTGGGACTTGACTTGCTCATGGGAACAATCTGAATGAGGGAGGATGTTCTTGCTGAGAATTCCCCCTGGTAGATCTTCCCCATCTAGGATTGTATCACGGACAGTGTTCCCAATAGGCTGGAGATAAAGTTGTGAATTAGAGAGGAAGCGATGCACAACAAATGCAGGGAGAAAAGGTGGAATCGTGATGGAATTCTGGAGTGGTTCGGGTTGGAAGGGACCTTAAAGTTCATCCAGCCCCACTCCCTGAGCAGGGACACTTTCCCCTAGGCCAGGTTGCCCCTGGTCGCAGATGGCTATGGAAGTGCTGGAGGTGTTTAGGGAATGCTGATAGTTTTTCCCCCACCTCTGGCCATCGGGTCGTTAAAAAGACTGATTCACCTCTTCCCACAGGGAAAAACGCTAGAGCAGAGGGAGGGAAGGAGCGGGGAGTACTGCAGCCCCCAGCAGCTCGGTCAGTGCTGGCTGGACTCGGGGCTGGGAAAGGTCCCTCAGTGTGAGGGCAGGTGAGAGCCCAGGGTGGCCCTGGCAGCACTGGGACTAAGTCCAGTGGGCAAAAGAATGGACCCTGGAGAGCTGGGTAAACAGCTGGAGGAGTTTCAAGGAGAAGCAGGAAACTGGACAAGTTGCAGCAGCTCCTTCTGTGTGTGTTTAGAACCACCTCTAGTGCAGCCACGAGTGAGGTGGAAAATGAACCTCAGGAGGCTGGGAATGAGTCCCACAAACTGCTTACAGTGGGATTGAGTCTTCCCAAGAGCCTGAAAAGCTTTACTTTAGTTCGGCTTTATAAACTGCAAACTGAAGTGATTGTCGAGGTGATGGCCCTTGCTGTCGTGTGTCTTTGGTGAGGTGTTGACTCAGTACCTTTATTGGAGCTGATGTGGATGAACGGGTGCTCCTAATTTGCCTTTAAGGTCCTGGTTTCTTCCATTCTTCTACCAGCTTCTCCATCCAGGAGATGGAATTCCAGTGCTACAGTATAGATAACTCGTTGTGCTCCCAAAAGGAGCCTTTCTGCCTTCGGGACAAGTTGTGGTGCCACTGGAGCTGCTGGGAGAAGCAGAGGGTTGGCAGTGACAGGCCTGGAATGCTATTGCTGTGGCACAGATGCTGCTCCCTGGCAGGTTCTTGGGTTGGATTCCTTGGCTGCCACTTGGCATGGCTTGGAAGGGCCTCAGTTGTGTAGGGAACAAAACGTGGGATAGGGAAGCAAAGCAGGGGAGGCTCTGGTTTCAGAGAGAATCATTAAATTTTCTCTTTCTGCAGGGACATTGACCCGGTCCAGCTGTGGCAAGAAGAACAAGTGGGCCATGAAAGTTTGGAGCAGTCTGGAAGGTTCCTCATGCCCAAAAGATCCTGGCAAGTGCAGCACTGGAAGAGCACGGAATAATGAAAAGTGCCTCAGTTCTCCTGAAGCTCAACTTTGTAAAATATTCATGAAGAAAAAATTCTAGTGTAACGAGCTGTTGGGTCCCAAATACTCTTGGAGGGAGAGGCAGAAACTCCCACTGCTGCTGGGGCTGAACTGCTTGCAGTGAGCAGGTAGGACTTGGCCCTGATGCCTGAGTGCTTTCCAGTCCCCCAGGATGGATCCCAACTGGCAGCCCCTGGCTCCATAACTTAAGGAGAGGGTGTTCCTGCAAGCCCAGCTGCTGTGTTGGTGATCCTGTGTGCACCTCTTGCCCTGGCCTGCTGTGAATGTATTTGTGTTGCAGCTCAGTAATGTCCCAATAAAGTGGTGATTGTGTAATTTTGGTGTCAGTTCCTCTCCGTTCCTCTTCTCCTTGCCCAGCAGCTGCATCACTGACTTGTGCCTGACATGGGATTCCTGCAGCATCCCATGTTTGCAGTTGCCATCACTGCTGGACATACAGCCCATTCCTGAACAAACCTCCCTTGCTGTTCTCTCTTTAGGTCTCCCCTCCCAGCTCCTCTCCTCTGATGCTCCAGGTGCCAAGGCCCCTAATTTTGAGGGGCATTCCTGCTCTGCTGCCCTCCCCTGCCCCCCCATTCTTTATAAATCAAGAGCCAGGAGCCCCAAGTGCAGAGAGGACTGCAGGGAATAAGTGGCAATACCTGCCCTGTGTCTCCCTGCGGTTCTTCTGCCTGTTCTTCCCTGGGCTGGAGAGCCCTGCCTGGCCTGTGTTTCTTGGAGGAGAGTGATGTTATTCCATTTGTCTAAAAGATGTGTTCATGGGCACTCATTTTCTGACAGGCAGTGCCATTTTCCTGTTGCCTTTCCCAAATTTTTCAAGTGCTGCCCAGTATGGGCCTTGGTGTACTGAGGCAGTGATTGCCAGGAGGAAGGGGAACCTTGGTGTCACCTGCTCAGCTCGGGTGGGTGGGACAGGATTGGGGTGGCCTGGCAAGGCATGAACATATTTCTGAGCTCTAGAGTGCCTTGAAACCTGTGCGTGTGTCAGTTTGGCAGGGCTGGGACAAGGAGGACTCATGCAGGCACCTACAGAGACAGCGGGAACGGGAGCGTGGTGTGGAGAAGAGAAATTGTAGGTAGTAGGTGCTGAGAAATTTGTCCTTCCTTTGTCCTATGGTCTGCATTTTTCAGAGCGGGCGGGACCATCCCGGTGCAGCCTCTCCTGCAGCTCCCCGGGGGATGTCCCTGCAGCAGTGCAAGGTGTGCGGGGAGCGCAGCAGGGTGCAGCGAGCTGGGGCGGGGCTGTGACCCGGGAGAGTGTGCATAATCCCCCAAAACCCGCACCCAAATAGAGCCCAAAACAACCCCAAAGCCCAGAGCCAAACGCCGCGGGATGGTGCTGGCCCCGCCCCCCGGCTCGCGCTGGCCCCGCCCCCTGGCCGCCCGGCCCCGCCCTGCCCGTCTCCAAGAATGCCGCTGTCCCCGCGGGCTCCGCCGCCGCTCCCCCTTCCCCTTGTCCCGGGAGAGCTCCTGGACGGGACGTGACCGCGGAGCTCCCACTGCCTTTCCCCGGCCCCAGCAGCTCCCGCCGGGGCTGCGGCGGCGGCGGGAGCCGCGCAGAGGGGCCGGGCCTGGCCGGGCGGGCAGAGCGGGCGGGGCGGGGCTGCAGGGACAGCGCGGGCTGCGATTGGACGGAGGCGCTGGAGTGCAAGGACAAACTGGGAGGGCGTTTGCAAAGAAGGGGGTAGAGGGAACTCTTGACGTGCTTTCTTTACTTCTTCATCCCACAGCACTGGCACGAGAGGAAATACCTCAGAGGGGCTTGCCTCCAACAAAGCTCTGAATATGTCGGGAGGTTTCAGCGGGGAGGAAAGAGCAGTGGAAGAAAAGCACCCTAAAGAGTAGCCAGTGGGAATTATCGGGTTTTGCCGCCAAGAAAAACAAGGACAGAGATGAGGGAATCGGTTTCCAATTAATAATGATTTGATGGGTGTACGAATCATTCCTGGCCGTTTACAGTTGCCGCGCCGCTCGCCTCGCACCGGCCCCGCCCTCTGGCTCGCACCAGCCCCGCCCCCCGGCTCGCGCCGCCTCTGCCGGCGCCCTCAAGTCACTCACCCGCCTGAGGGGCCAAGCACCATTCTGTCCCCTCCCATGAGGGACAGCCCCATGAGTGGGCAGTGAGGATGACGAGGGGCGGGACAGCCCCATGAGTGGGCAGTGAGGATGACGAGGGGCGGGACAGCCTCAGGTGTGCCCAGTGAGGATGACAAGGGGCGGGACAGCCTCAGGTGTGGGCAGTGAGGATGACGAGGGGCGGGACAGCCTCATGAGTGGGCAGTGAGGATGACGAGGGGTGGGCCCTGCTGGGCGGTTATCTGGGGCTTTTGGAGAGGGTGCTTCTTTCGGTGGGGATTTTCTAAAGAGGAGCAGTCGATTTCAAGGAGTCTCTCCAGCGCTGACAGTGGGGGCGTCTCACCGGGGCTGGGCCAAGCACCTGAGGTACCTGGATCATCGCTCAAGGAAGGGGCCGAGGGATGAGCCGTGTGCCGGGGAGCAGCGCAGGACAACAGGTAGGGGGGTGTGGGGGTGCAGGGAAGATGCAGCTCGGACTGGAGGAAGAGCTTGGAGGTTTCTTTTCTGTGTGTGCAAGTGCACATCCACCCCCGGGTCAGAGAGTCAGAGGTGTTTCTTGCACACCAGACACCACAGCCCCAGGTACCAGGAGCCTGCAGATGCTCTGCATTGCAATCCACAGCCTCCCTCAATCCTGCATGGGAAAGCAAAGGGATTTTTCCTCCTTAGGGAGGAAAACACACAACAGCAAGTGCTGTCCCAGGTGAGCTGGCCCTCAATTAGGAGTTTAAAACGCCTTCTGCATGGTTACAAAGTGCCACAAGGGGTTTGATTTTGTACTCCATCGGTGGTTTCAGAGCCAAAGTGCTCAGCAATGCCATCCCAGTTGTTTGGAGGCGCTGCTGTGGAATTGGGCTAGGGACGCTGCTGGGGCTGCGGGTGCCATGGCCACCGTCAGGTTAAAGCGTGGCAGTGGGCTCTGGAGGGGCTGCTGGAAGCTGCAGCCCGGGGTCCCAAGGCTGTGGGTGCACAGCTGGAATGTTAGGCTCTGGTCCTGTGTTTTGGAATGCTTTTTTTGGAGGGAAGGGAAAGGTGCTGCTGGGGCAGGACAGGACAGAAGGAAAGGGTGCTGCTGGGGTGCTCCAAGCCTTTTATTTTCAAGGAAGCTCCAAACTGGGTGGCAATCAGCTCCTGAAGTGTCTGTGTTGGGGGTTTTCCAAATGGTTGGTTACCCAGTGCCCTTGACATGAGTGTCCTGTGTTTCCACCCACCCCTTTAGACTCCCTTTTGGGAGACAGACAAACCCAGCAAGCATCAAGGGTGGGAGTGAAGGACAGGGAATGGCAGCTCTTGGCTAACGCTGTCCCCACTGTCCCCACAGGCCCGGTTCCCAGCAGACTGCCATTTCCGGGAGCGCTTCCAGGAGAACAGCTACAACACCTACGCCTCAGCCGTGCACCGCAGCCCTGGCCAGCCCCTGCCCTGAGTAGGACAGGGAGCCCCAAGCCTCCTGATCCCTGCTCCCTGGGCAAGTGTACCCTCCTACCCTTGGGCAGGCTGGTAGGAGCAGTGCTGCTGCAGAAGCAATTGGGGGGGGGGGGGGGTCTGCTCTGTGTTGTGACTTTGAGGGAGGCAGAACTTCTGTGATGGCCCAGAAAGAAGGCTCCAGCTTTGCAGCTCTGAGTGTGCCATAAATCATCCTGTCAGGCACTCCTGTTTCCAGTGGATAAATCCCAGTGGATTTATCCTCTTGGCTTCAAGCACTGGGGCACTAATTGCTGGACTCTTAAGCAGACTTCTCTACTTCTTTTGCGTAAAAGCTCTTGGTCTTGTCTTTACATCTTGCTGTATCCAGAGGGAAAACCTGCTGGGAAAACGAACAGCGACGGGGGCTCTCCTGCCTCTCTTTTTGGGGAGCTGAGGGCAGCGGGCCATGCTAGGGAAGGGGCTCTGCATTTGGGGACGTGGGGAGGTCTGGCTGCTGGCAGCAAGCAAGGGGGTGGGGCTGGCTGGGGGGCCTGTGTGTGGGACCAGTGGCCTCTCTGGGGGACAGAATCCTGGAGCAGGCAGAGCAGCACTGGGATGAGCTGAGTGGTGGGTGGAGTCCCGAGAGCCAGGATGCAAGAGGATAACACAGGTCTGTGAAGTTCTCTGCCCCAGGACACCAGCGTGGTGCCTCTGAGCTCTTTGTCAGCAGGGCTAAAAAGGGCACAATTACTCCCTGTGGACCGATAGCCCAAAGTTGTCTTTCTTCTCTCTCATTCCCATTCTGACTCCTCTTTTCCTGCAGTCTTGCCTGTGGCTTAGGCAGAGCACGAGGGGGTCGCTGGAACCTCAGCTCACGCTACGATGGGAGCAGCACTGGAAAAACCTCCGAGGCTCCCGTGAGGCCCGGACACCGTGTTTGCTCTGCAGAGCTGGTGTTGGAGCCCAGCCGGGAGCCTTCAGGCTGTGCTGCCCAGGCTGCAGTGATGGGGTGCTCCCCTGGGAGTAACCCCAAACTGAGTTGAGCAGCCGAGGGGTAGCCGTGCCTTAGTGTGAGGAGCTGCACGTTGTGAGGGGTTGGGAGGCATGCTGGGATTTTTGGGGGGCTTTTTCTTGCTTTTCTCCGTTTTGACCAGTGTGGTGCTGGGGAAAAAAAGCTAGAAAGAAAACCAGTTGAAGGGAACTGTCACCTTCAGAGGAGGTGCAAATCCTCCTGGAGCTGAGGAAGGGGATGAGGGGAGTCCAGCATAGTGCAGTGAGCTGCCACTGCCCCCAAGGCCCTTCTTTTGGAGGCATTTGTTGACTTTCTGAAATAAAAAAAAGCCTCCCTATCATCTTGTTTGCAACCCTACAGCCACCCCTGCGGGTATGTGTCATGTTCCAGACCCCCAGAGGGATTTGTGTATGTCCTGTGCTGGTGGATGCAGGACATTCTTTAGCAGAAGGGAGAGGATTTGGGGAGGAGCTGTCAAGCTTGGGTGCGTCAGAAAACCCCCTTTGCCCCCCACCTTTGTGCACCCCCAGATATCCTTTGTCCTCTCTTTTCTCCACCCCTTTCCTCCTCTCCTCTCCTTGACCCCTGTTTTCCCTCTGCCTTGAACTCCCCATCTTGTACCCACCCTCCCTCTCTTTATTTCTGCCTTTGGGGGTGAGTAAAAAGGGGTGGGGGAGTCCGGGGCTGATGAGGTCATCAGGGGCATCCCGATGCCCAGCAGGTGAGTGGGGGATGAGAGGGGTCATACGGAGTCCTCCCCGAAAAGGGAGGCTAAGCCCAAAAATGCCTGAAAATTTAAAAGTTACCATCTCTCTTTTTTTCTATCTATTGAAATACTAACTGACATATACATTGACTTCAAAAGAGAGCTCCGTCTCTACTTTATTATATCCAGGATCTTGTAGTGTAAGAAATGCAGGATACAGAAGGAGGGGGGGCTTTGAAAGCAGGACGAATGAAGCTCCAAGGCGCGTGCCAGTGCGAGGACGGCAGGCAGAGCTCTGGGTCGTGGCTTTGCCGGCCGCTCTCCCTTTCCCCAGGGGGCTCTCGAGGATCGCTGCTGCCGCCTGCGGGCGGCGCGCGGTACTGCAGGGAAAGCCGCGCGGCGAGCCGGATGCAGCCCCGTGGAACTGCGCTGCTGCAGCGAGTCTGGCCAGGCGCCCGTTCCCTGGCGGCATGTCCGGCTGGCGCCGGCAGCAAGGGAAGGGCCGGCGGGCCGGGGCTTTGGCCAGATTATTGTACTTTTGCCCCGCTTATCCTGCCGTGAGTCGCTTTGAGTGGGACATGCCCCCTTTGAGCTTTCCCCGGAGCCTGTGCCATTACGGTCAGCACGGGGGAACGAGGAAAAGCCAAATATGCCTTAACGTTCTCTGCCCCGCAGGACTCCGTGACCGGAAACTCTCGAGGCCACACTAAAGATGGCGATGCCCTCACCGAAAGTCGTCACAGCCCACACTCAAGATGGCGATGCCCTCACCGTAAGATCCTCAGAGCCCACACTCAAGATGGCGACGCTCCCAACAGGGCGAATCGGCCAGAAAGCGTGTGTGACACCCGACCGGAATATTTGCATTGCCGGAAAAAAAGCACTGCCCCCCCGACCGGAATGCCGTACAAAAGATGGTGCCGCCTGTGCCCGAAAATACAGAGAGCCACACAAAAGATGGCGGCGCCATGACCGGAAGTCCTCCAGCCTACAACCAAGATGGCGCCGCCCTGACCGGAAGTCCTCCAGCCTACAAATAAGATGGCGACGCCCTGACCGGAAGTCCTCCAGCCTACAACCAAGATGGCGCCGCCCTACCGGAAGTCCTCCAGCCTTCAAATAAGATGGCGGCGCCCTGACCGGAAGTCCTCCAGCCTACAACCAAGATGGCGACGCCCTGACCGGAAGTCCTCCAGCCTACAACCAAGATGCGGCACCCTACCGGAAGTCCTCCAGCCTACAAATAACATGGCGGCGCCCTACCGGAAGTCCTCCAGCCTACAAATAAGATGGCGGCGCCAGGACCGAAAGCAGCTCTGCTTTGGGCTTGGGGGGTTATTTCTCTTGGCTTTTAAGGCAGAGGCTTCTTTGCCACGTCTCTCTTGCTGCTTGCAATTCTTTCTTTGGCTGCTAGTGAATACATTTGAGAAGCTGTGGGGTTCTAGGATTCACTTGTTCTAAATATGGTGATTCTCTTAGTGAGCAATTGGACTCGTTCTCCAGTGCGGAGTGCAGAAGGATTTTTCTGTCAACTAATTGTTTCCTAATTTCTTTTCAAGCTCTCCTACGAACCTTGGACCGGTGGGCTTGGCCGCACTTGCCGTGGGGGCTGGAGTGAGAAGCAGCTGGAGGTGTTTGCTCTCTGCTCGGTCCCCGCCTTGCCCTCAGTTGCCTGGCCCTGCAGGTAAGCACAGCTCACCTTGGCTTTTCCGGGGCCCTTGCTGAAGGGTTTCCAAGTGTGGCCCTGAGAATTTCTGCAGGTGGAATGGATGGCTGTTTCAGAGCACTTGTCACTGGGCCGCCTGTGTTTTAACACTTGCCAGGGCAGGAGAATTGCAGCAGAAGAAGGGTAATTATTCATCTGAAGTTGTAAGCGAGTGCAGGAGAAATGCTAGGAAGACACCTGGATATGTAGTTAGGTATTTGAGTACCTTTGGCTGGTAGAAACACTCCATGGATGAGACAGAAAGGGCTGGTGCTGGAGCCTGTTTAAGAAGCCAGCACAGGGAGCTTCAGTCTTCTAAAATTAGACAAAGCAGTGAGGGATGATGATGGAGTAGAACATGCTGGTGTTTTCAGCTTTGGGACTTGACTTGCTCATGGGAACAATCTGAATGAGGGAGGATGTTCTTGCTGAGAATTCCCCCTGGTAGATCTTCCCCATCTAGGATTGTATCACGGACAGTGTTCCCAATAGGCTGGAGATAAAGTTGTGAATTAGAGAGGAAGCGATGCACAACAAATGCAGGGAGAAAAGGTGGAATCGTGATGGAATTCTGGAGTGGTTCGGGTTGGGAGGGACCTTAAAGTTCATCCAGCCCCACTCCCTGAGCAGGGACACTTTCCCCTAGGCCAGGTTGCCCCTGGTCGCAGATGGCTATGGAAGTGCTGGAGGTGTTTAGGGAATGCTGATAGTTTTTCCCCCACCTCTGGCCATCGGGTCGTTAAAAAGACTGATTCACCTCTTCCCACAGGGAAAAACGCTAGAGCAGAGGGAGGGAAGGACTCCCCCTTTTAGGATACAAACTCCCCCTTTTTGGGGCCAAGTTCTCTCTGTTTGGAGCCAATTTCCCCCTATTTGTAACCAAATTCCCCCTATTTGGGGCCAAACTCCCCCTTCTTGGGTCAAAACTCCCCCTTTTTGGATCCAAATTCCCCACTTTGGCACCAACCCCACCCTTTTTGGGACCAAACTCCCCCTGTTTGGGTCCAAATTCCCCCTTCTTGGGACAAACCCCCCCCCCTTTTGGAGCCAAATTACCCATCTTGGTACCAACCCCACCCTTTCTGGTCTCAACTCCACCCTTTTTGGGGCCAAACTCCCCATTTTTGGAGCCAAATTACCCACTTTGGTGGCAACCTCCCTCTTTTTGGGGCCAAATTCCCCCTTTTTTGGGACAAAATCCTCCCTTTCGGAGCCAAACTCCCCTTTTAGCACCAAACTCCCCCTTCAGGAGCCAAATTACCCATCTTGGTACCAACCCCACCCTTTCTGGTCTCAACCCCACCCTTTTTGAGAGTCAAACTCCCCCTTTTTGGAGCCAAATTCCCCCCCTTGGAGCCAACCCCACCCTTTTTGGGACCAAACTCCCCCTTTCTGGGTCCACTTCCCCCGGGTTTTGGGTCCCTCTCCCCCCTTCCCTCGGCCCTGCCGACCCCCCCTGCGCCCCCCTCAGGTCCATTTTGGGGTGAAATCCCCCAATTTTGGGTCCGTCCCCTCCATCCCCCCCCCAAACCCGCCGGTACCTGAGGGGGGGGGGGCGCGGGGGAGGGGCCGGCGCGCGCAGCCCTGGCCACGCCCCCCGCTCGCGCTGCCGCAGCGGGGATGGGCGGGGATTGGTGGGGCGGTGTTTAGGGGCGTGGTTTTTTGTTGGGGCCGTTGCCCCAAAAGTGAAGGGGCGTGGTTTGTTTGAAGGGGCGTGGCTGGGTTTGAGACCACCCTAAGACCCCCCCCAAACATCAGCTGGGACCTCCCCCCAAAACCAGTGCTGAGACCCCCCTAAAATGGGGCTGAGACCCCTCCAGAACCCCCAAAAATGGGGTGAATATCCCTCCAGACCCTCCAAAAATAGGGTTAATACCCCTCCAGATCCCCCAGAAATGGGGCTGAGATCCCTCCAGACCCCCCAAAAATGGGGTGAATATCCCTCCAGACCCTCTAAAAATGGGTCTGAGACCCCTCCAGACCCCCCAAAAATGGGTCTGAGACCCCTCCAGACCCCCAAAAAATGGGTCTGAGACCCCTCCAGACCCCCCAAAAATGGGGGCTGAGACCCCTCCAGACCCCCCAAAAATGGGGGCTGAGATCCTCCCAAGACCCTCAAAATGGGGGCTGAGACCACCCCACCAAGACCCCCCCCCCAAAAACAGGAGCTGGGACCCTCCCCAATCCCCCCCAAAAATGGTGCTGGGATCCCCCAAGACTCCCCAAAACAGGGGCTGAGACCACCGAAACCCCACAAAACCACTGCTGAGACCAGCAAGACCTCTTGAAACAGGAGCTGCACCTCTCCAGTTTCTACAGATATTTCAAACACTGTGATGTTCTAATACTGAAAAAAAAAAAAAAAAAACCCAAATCATTCCTCTCTTGGTTTTTGGATTTTTGAACTCACAGTTTGGAGTCGTTCCAGCAGTTTCCAAGTGGTTTAGGAGCTGGCAGCTGAGGAGGAGATATGGTGTCTGTGAGGGGGATGAGAAAGAAAATGGCAGCCACGAGGAGCTATAAGAAGGCAAATGGCACCTGTAGGGCTTGAGGGGCAGCTGAGGGAAGAAATGGAGCCCGTGAGGGGGATGAGGGAGAAAATGGAGCCTGTGGGGTTTGAGGGGCAGCTGAGGAGGAGATATGGTGTCTGTGAGGGGGATGAAGGAAGAAATGGCAGCCATGAGGAGTTATAAGAAGGCAAACGGCACCTGTAGGGCTTGAGGGGCAGCTGACGGAAGAAATGGAGCCCGTGAGGGTGATGAAGAAAGAAAAGGTGCCCTTGAGGGGGATGAGGGAGGAAATGGGCCCTGTGAGGGGGATGAAGGAGGAAATGGCGGCCATGAAGGGAAATGGTGCCCGTGAGGGTGAAAATGGTGCCTGTGTGGTTTGAGGGGCGGCTGAGGGTATGAAATGGAGTCTGTGATGGGGGATGAGGGAGGATGAGGCGGCCATGAGAAGTTATAAGGAGTCAAATGGCACCTGTAGGGCTTGAGGGGGAGAAATGGTGTCCTGTAGAGCTGAGGGGGAGAAATGGTGTCCTTGAGGGTGATGAAGAAAGAAAAGGTGCCCTTGAGGGGGGAAATGGAGTCTGTGAGGGGGATGAGGGTGAAAATGGTGCCTGTGGGGTTTGAGAGGCAGCTTAGGGGGCAAAATGGAGTCTGTGAGGGGGATGAGGGAGAAAATGGTGCCTGTGGTGTTCAAGGGGGCAGCTGAGGGGAAGAAATGGAATCTGTGAGGGGACTGAGGAAGAAAATGGCGGCCATGAGGAGTTATAAGCAGGCAAACTGCACCTGTGGGGTTTGAGGAGCAGCTGAGGAGAAATGGTGTCCAAGAGGGGGACAAAGAAGGAAAAGTTGCCCTTAAGGGGACTGAGGGAAGGGGCTGAGGGGCAGCTGAGGGGAAACGGAGCCCATGAGGGGGATGAGGGAGGGAATGGCGGCCATGAGGGGAAATGGTGCCCATGAGGGTTATGAGGGTGAAAATGATGCCTGTGGGGTTTGAGGGGCAGCTGAGGGGGGGAAATGGAGTCTGTGAGGGGGATGAGGGGACAAATGGTGCCCATGAGGAGGATGAGGGGGAACGCTTCAGTTTTGGGGCAGAGTGGCTGGAAATTACCCAGGAGGAAAGTCCTGGGCGTGCTGGGCATGAGCCGGCGTGTGTGCCCAGGTGTGTCCAGGTGTGTCCAGCTGTGCCCAAGGGTATACTAGGTGTGCCCAGGTGTCGCACAGGTGTGCCCATGTGTGTCACAGGTGTGTCCAGGTGAGCTCAGGTGTGTCCCAGGTGTGTCACAGTGCGGGTGACAGGTGTAGGGGTCCCTGTGACACCCGGGGGGCTCCAGAACTGGGGGGGTCCTTGGGGGTCCTTCACACCTGGGGGCTACCTGGAAGGTCTGGGGGGGGCTCCAGAACTGGGAGGTCCCCGTGAGGGTCCCTGGAGGGTCTAGGGGGGCTCCAGAACTGGGGGGTCCCCGTGAGGGCCCCTAAAGGACCTCCACGGCCAAGGGGGGCGCCCTCTACCCCTACACAAATAGTCGGGGGGGGTCCCTAAAGCCCCTTATGGGACCTGGAGCCGCCCGGTGGGGAGGGCGAGGGGGGTTCCTGTGACCTCTAAAGGGGGGAGACTCCACCCCAACCCCCTCCAAAGACCCCCCAGGCCCCCCAAGCACTGAGGATGGGGGGGGGCGACCGGACGGTCCTAAGCGGCCACCCTGAGCCCCCTTGGAGGACTCAACTCTATGATCCGGAAGTGCCAGCTCTGGGCGGCCAGGAGGACCCAGCTCTATGGTTCGGATGGTACCGCTCTGGCCGTTCGGGTTCTCCCCCATTGGGGGTGGAGGCCGTTTCGTCTCTATGACCCCGCCGGGGTGGGCGGAGCGTCCACTTCCGGTCCCGTCCTCCGGGGGGCGGGGTCCCGAGCTCCAAGATGGCGGAGGCCCTGTCGGCGGAGGAGTTCCAGAGGATGCAGGTGGGGAGGGGGGGGATTCAGGGGTGTTTTTGGGGGATTGGGCGATCCGGGGAGGGTCATACAGGGTCTTGGGAGGGGGTTTGGGGGGCTGGGGGTGTTTAGGGGGTGTTTTGGGGGGATGGAGGGGTTTGGGGGATCTGGGAAGGGTCAGAGGGGGTAGTGGAAGGGGGTTTGGGGGGGGTGGGGGGGTTAGGGGGTGTTTTGGGGGGGATGGAGGGTTTTAGGGGGGGTAAGGTCTTGGGGTCTGGGGAGGGTCATGGGGGGTCTTGAGAGGGAGTTTGGGGGACTCTGGGGGGGTTTAGGGGGTCGGGAGAGGCTGGGGAGGGTTATGGGGGGTCTTGGCAGGGGATTTGAGAGGTGTTTTGGGGTGGATTGGGGGGACTTGGGAGGTCTGGGGGAGGTGTGGGTGTTTTGGAGGGGATGGAGGGGTTTGGGGGGTCTGGGGAAGGTCATAGGAGGTTCTGGAAGGGGCTTTGAGGGGGTCTTGGGGGTGTTTTGAGGGGGATGGAGGGGTTTGGGGGGTCTGGGGAAGGTCATAGGAGGTTCTGGGAGGGGCTTTGGGGGGGTCTTGGGGGTGTTTTGGGGGGATGGAGGGGTTTGGGGGGATTGGGGGGTCTGGGGAAGGTCATAGGAGGTTCTGGGAGGGGCTTTGGGGGGGTCTGGGGGGGTCTTGGGGGTGTTTTGGGGGGGATGGAGGAGTTTGGGGGGTGTGGGGAAGGTCATAGGAGGTTCTGGGAGGGGCTTTGGGGGGGTCTTGGGGGTGTTTTGAGGGGGATGGAGGGGTTTGGGGGGTCTGGGGAAGGTCATAGGAGGTTCTGGGAGGGGCTTTGGGGGGGTCTGGGGGGGTCTTGGGGGTGTTTTGGGGGGGATGGAGGAGTTTGGGGGGTCTGGGGAGGGTCAGAGGGTGTCCCGGGAGGGGGTCTAGGGGGGTTTAGGGGAGACTGGGGGGTCTGGGGAGGGTCATAAAGGGTCTTGGGAGGGGGTTTAGGGGGGTTTAGGGGGGATTGGAGGGGCTGAGGGGTCTGGGGAGGGTCATGGGGGGGTTTAGGGGTGTCTGGGGGCTCTGAGGGGGTTGGGGGAGGGCTCTTCGGGGTCTTGGTGGAGTTTTGGGGGGGGGGTCGGGGGGTCCTGGGTGTTCCCAGGGGGTCTCATGAAGGTCCTGGGGGTCTCAAGAGGGTCCTGGGGAGGCCCTGGGGGGTCTCAGGGGGGTCCTGGTGGTCTCAAAGCCCCCTCCCCCAAATCCCTCTCAAGGCCCAACTGCTGGAGCTGAGAACGGAGAATTATCATTTTGAGGGGGGGGCTTGGGGGGGTCCTGAGGAGCTCAGGGTGGTCCTGGGGGGTCTCAGGGGGGTTCTGGGGGGTCTCAGGGGGGTCCTGGTGGTCTCAAAGCCCCCCAAATCCCCCCTCAAGGCCCAGCTGCTGGAGCTGAGAACGGAGAACTATCGACTGTCGGATGAGCTACGCAAGAACGGGGCCGGCGGGGGCTTTGGGGGGCTTTTGGGGGCTCTGGGGGGCTCAGGGAGGGTCTTGGGTGGTCCCTGAGGGTCTCTGGGGGTCCTGGCTGGAGGCTCGGGGGGGGGGGGATTTGAAAGGTTTTGGGGATTCCTGGGGGGTCCTCAAGGAGTTCTGGGGGGGTCCTGGGGGAGGGTCTTGGGGGGTCCTGGGGGTCTGGGGGGATTCAGGGGGTCCTGGGGGGGTTCAGGGGGTCCCTGGGGGGCTCAGGGGGGTTCAGGGGGTCCTGGGGGCTCAGGGGGGTTTAGAGGGCTCAGGGGGGCTCAGGGGGTCCCTGGGGGGGCTCAGGGGGGTCCTGAAGGGTCTGTGGGGGCTCAGGGTGTCCAGGGGGGCTCAGGGGGGTTTAGGGGGTCCCTGGGGGGGTTCAGGGGGTCCTGGGGGGGGTTCAGGTGGTCCCTGGGGGTCTCAGGGGGTCTCTGTCCCCACCCAGAGCTGTCGGGGCTGTGTCAGCGGGTGCAGAGCCTAGACAAGGACCTGGCCAAGGCCAACAAGGTGAGGGGGGGGGGTTGAGTGTGAGACCCCCGCAGTCTTGGGGACCCCCCTGAGACCCCTCCCACCCTTGGGACCCCCCCCCAGAACCCCCCCAGTGACTCCCTCTTTTCTTCCCCCCCTCTTTTCCAGGCCCTCAGTGAGAGCAAGAAGGCCCAGGTGGGTCCTGGGGGGGGGGGTTTGGGGGTCCTGGAGGGGATTTTGGGGGGTCTCTGTTGCTGCTTGGGGGTAATTTTGGGGGTCTTTGTGAGTGCTGAGGGGGGGTCTCTGTATTTTATGGGAGTCTCTGGGAAAGTTCCGGGGTATTTTTGGGGGTCTTTGGGTGTGTATTTTTTGGGGTCTCAGGGTGTGTTTTTGGGGTCCCAGGAGGTGGAGGCACTGCTGGGGGAGACGCGGATGCTGCAGGGGAAGCTGCAGAGCCAGGAGGACGATTTTCAACTCCAGAACAGCACCTGCTGAGGGAGCTGGCCAAGGTGGGACCCCAAAAATGTCCCCCCAAATGTCCCCCAAAATGTCCCCCAAAATGTCCCCAAATGTCCCCAAATGTCCCCACAGCCCCTGCTGAGGGAGCTGGCCAAGGTGGGACCCCAAAAATGTCCCCAAATGTCCCCCAAAATTTCCCCAAATGTCCCCAAATGTCCCCACAGCCCCTGCTGAGGGAGCTGGCCAAGGTGGGAACCCAAAAATGTCCCCAAATGTCCCCCAAAATCTTCCCAAATGTCCCCTCAGCCCCTGCTGAGGGAGCTGGCCAAAGTGGGACCCCAAAAATGTCCCCAAATGTCCCCAAAATGTCCCCAAATGTCCCCAAATGTCCCCACAGCCCCTGCTGAGGGAGCTGGCCAAGGTGGGACCCCAAAAATGTCCCCAAATGTGCCCCAAAATGTCCCCCAAAATGTCCCCAAATGTCCCCAAATGTCCCCACAGCCCCTGCTGAGGGAGCTGGCCAAGGTGGGACCCCAAAAATGTCCCCAAATGTCCCCCAAAATGTCCCCAAATGTCCCCAAATGTCCCCACAGCCCCTGCTGAGGGAGCTGGCCAAGGTGGGACCCCAAAAATGTCCCCAAATGTCCCCCAAAATGTCCCCCAAAATGTCCCCAAATGTCCCCAAATGTCCCCACAGCCCCTGCTGAGGGAGCTAGCCAAGGTGGGACCCCAAAAATGTCCCCAAATGTCCCCCAAAATGTCCCCAAATGTCCCCTCAGCCCCTGCTGAGGGAGCTGGCCAAGGTGGGACCCCAAAAATGTCCCCAAATGTCCCCCAAAATGTCCCCAAATGTCCCCACAGCCCCTGCTGAGGGAGCTGGCCAAGGTGGGACCCCAAAAATGTCCCCAAATGTCCCCAAAATGTCCCCAAATGTCCCCACAAATGTCCCCAAATGTCCCCACAGCCCCTGCTGAGGGAGCTGGCCAAGGTGGGACCCCAAAAATGTCCCCAAATGTCCCCCAAAATGTCCCCAAATGTCCCCAAATGTCCCCACAGCCCCTGCTGAGGGAGCTGGCCAAGGCGGGACCCCAAAAATGTCCCCAAATGTCCCCCAAAATGTCCCCAAAATGTCCCCAAATGTCCCCACAGCCCCTGCTGAGGGAGCTGGCCAAAGTCGGACCCCAAAAATGTCCCAAAATGTCCCCCAAAATGTCCCCCAAAATGTCCCCCAAAATGTCCCCAAATGTCCCCTCAGCCCCTGCTGAGGGAGCTGGCCAAAGTCGGACCCCAAAAATGTCCCCAAATGTCCCCCAAAATCTCCCCAAATGTCCCCCAAAATGTCCCCAAATGTCCCCACAGCCCCTGCAGAGGGAGCTGGCCAAGGTGGGACCCCAAAAATGTCCCCAAATGTCCCCAAAATGTCCCCAAAATTGTCCCCAAATGTCCCCCAAAATGTCCCCAAATGTCCCCAAATGTCCCCACAGCCCCTGCTGAGGGAGCTAGCCAAGGTGGGACCCCAAAAATGTCCCCAAATGTCCCCCAAAATGTCCCCAAATGTCCCCTCAGCCCCTGCTGAGGGAGATGGCCAAGGTGGGACCCCAAAAATGTCCCCAAATGTCCCCCAAAATGTCCCCAAATGTCCCCACAGCCCCTGCTGAGGGAGCTGGCCAAGGTGGGACCCCAAAAATGTCCCCAAATGTCCCCAAAATGTCCCCAAATGTCCCCAAATGTCCCCACAGCCCCTGCTGAGGGAGCTGGCAAAGGTGGGACCCCAAAAATGTCCCCAAATGTCCCCAAAATGTCCCCAAAATTGTCCCCAAATGTCCCCCAAAATGTCCCCAAATGTCCCCAAATGTCCCCACAGCCCCTGCTGAGGGAGCTGGCCAAGGTGGGACCCCAAAAATGTCCCCAAATGTCCCCCAAAATGTCCCCCAAAATGTCCCCAAATGTCCCCAAATGTCCCCACAGCCCCTGCTGAGGGAGCTAGCCAAGGTGGGACCCCAAAAATGTCCCCAAATGTCCCCCAAAATGTCCCCAAATGTCCCCTCAGCCCCTGCTGAGGGAGCTGGCCAAGGTGGGACCCCAAAAATGTCCCCAAATGTCCCCCAAAATGTCCCCAAATGTCCCCAAATGTCCCCACAGCCCCTGCTGAGGGAGCTGGCCAAGGTGGGACCCAAAAAATGTCCCCAAATGTCCCCAAATGTCCCCACAAATGTCCCCAAATGTCCCCACAGCCCCTGCTGAGGGAGCTGGCCAAGGTGGGACCCCAAAAATGTCCCCAAATGTCCCCCAAAATGTCCCCAAATGTCCCCAAATGTCCCCACAGCCCCTGCTGAGGGAGCTGGCCAAAGTCGGACCCCAAAAATGTCCCCAAATGTCCCCCAAAATGTCCCCAAAATGTCCCCCAAAATGTCCCCAAAATGTCCCCAAATGTCCCCACAGCCCCTGCTGAGGGAGCTGGCCAAAGTCGGACCCCAAAAATGTCCCAAAATGTCCCCCAAAATGTCCCCCAAAATGTGTCCCAAAATGTCCCCAAATGTCCCCTCAGCCCCTGCTGAGGGAGCTGGCCAAAGTCGGACCCCAAAAATGTCCCCAAATGTCCCCCAAAATCTCCCCAAATGTCCCCCAAAATGTCCCCAAATGTCCCCACAGCCCCTGCTGAGGGAGCTGGCCAAGGTGGGACCCCAAAAATGTCCCCAAATGTCCCCCAAAATGTCCCCCAAAATGTCCCCAAATGTCCCCAAATGTCCCCACAGCCCCTGCTGAGGGAGCTGGCCAAGGTGGGACCCCAAAAATGTCCCCAAATGTCCCCAAAATGTCCCCAAAAATGTCCCCAAATGTCCCCCAAAATGTCCCCAAATGTCCCCACAGCCCCTGCTGAGGGAGCTGGCCAAGGTGGGACCCCAAAAATGTCCCCAAATGTCCCCCAAAATGTCCCCAAATGTCCCCACAGCCCCTGCTGAGGGAGCTGGCCAAGGTGGGACCCCAAAAATGTCCCCAAATGTCCCCAAAATGTCCCCAAATGTCCCCCCAAATGTCCCCAAATGTCCCCACAGCCCCTGCTGAGGGAGCTGGCAAAGGTGGGACCCCAAAAATGTCCCCAAATGTCCTACAAAATGTCCCCAAATGTCCCCAAATGTCCCCACAGCCCCTGCTGATGGAGCTGGCCAAGGCGGGACCCCAAAAATATCCCCAAATGTCCCCCAAAATGTCCCCAAATGTCCCCACAGCCCCTGCTGAGGGAGCTGGCCAAGGTGGGACCCCAAAAATGTCCCCAAATGTCCCCCAAAATGTCCCCCAAAATGTCCCCCAAAATGTCCCCAAATGTCCCCACAGCCCCTGCTGAGGGAGCTGGCCAAGGTAGTACCCCAAAAATGTCCCAAAATGTCCCCCAAAATGTCCCCAAATGTCCCCCAAAATGTCTCCAAATGTCCCCAAATGTCCCCACAGCCCCTGCTGTGGGAGCTGGCAAAGGTGGGACCCCAAAAATGTCCCCAAATGTCCCCAAAATGTCCCCAAATGTCCCCACAGCCCCTGCTGAGGAAGCTGGCCAAGGTGGGACCCCAAAATGTCCCCAAATGTCCCCCAAAATGTCCCCAAATGTCCCCAAATGTCCCCCAAAATGTCCCCAAATGTCCCCACAGCCCCTGCTGAGGAAGCTGGCCAAGGTGGGACCCCAAAATGTCCCCAAATGTCCCCCAAAATGTCCCCAAATGTCCCCAAATGTCCCCCAAAATGTCCCCAAATGTCCCCACAGCCCCTGCTGAGGAAGCTGGCCAAGGTGGGACCCCAAAAATGTCCCCAAATGTCCCACAAAATGTCCCCAAATGTCCCCAAATGTCCCCACAGCCCCTGCTGAGGGAGCTGGCCAAGGTGGGACCCCAAAAATGTCCCCAAATGTCCCCCAAAATGTCCCCAAAATGTCCCCAAATGTCCCCACAGCCCCTGCTGAGGGAGCTGGCCAAAGTCGGACCCCAAAAATGTCCAAAATGTCCCCCAAAATGTCCCCAAATGTCCCCACAGCCCCTGCTGAGGGAGCTGGCCAAGGTGGGACCCCAAAAATGTCCCCAAATGTCCCCCAAAATGTCCCCAAATGTCCCCCAAAATGTCCCCAAATGTCCCCACAGCCCCTGCTGAGGGAGCTGGCCAAGGTGGGACCCCAAAAATGTCCCCAAATGTCCCCCAAAATGTCCCCAAATGTCCCCACAGCCCCTGCTGAGGGAGCTGGCCAAGGTGAGACCCCAAAAATGTCCCCAAATGTCCCCAAAATGTCCCCAAATGTCCCCAAATGTCCCCACAGCCCCTGCTGAGGGAGCTGGCCAAAGTCGGACCCCAAAAATGTCCAAAAATGTCCCCCAAAATGTCCCCCAAAATGTCCCCCAAAATGTCCCCAAATGTCCCCACAGCCCCTGCTGAGGGAGCTGGCCAAGGTGGGACCCCAAAAATGTCCCCAAATGTCCCCCAAAATGTCCCCAAATGTCCCCCAAAATGTCCCCAAATGTCCCCACAGCCCCTGCTGAGGGAGCTGGCCAAGGTGGGACCCCAAAAATGTCCCCAAATGTCCCCCAAAATGTCCCCCAAAATGTCCCCAAATGTCCCCAAATGTCCCCACAGCCCCTGCTGAGGGAGCTGGCCAAGGTGGGACCCCAAAAATGTCCCCAAATGTCTCCCAAAATGTCCCCAAATGTCCCCAAATGTCCCCACAGCCCCTGCTGAGGGAGCTGGCCAAGGTGGGACCCCAAAAATGTCCCCAAATGTCCCCCAAAATGTCCCCCAAAATGTCCCTAAATGTCCCCAAATGTCCCCACAGCCCCTGCTGAGGGAGCTGGCAAAGGTGGGACCCCAAAAATGTTCCCAAATGTCCCCAAAATGTCCCCAAATGTCCCCAAATGTCCCCCAAAATGTCCCCAAATGTCCCCACAGCCCCTGCTGAGGAAGCTGGCCAAGGTGGGACCCCAAAATGTCCCCAAATGTCCCCCAAAATGTCCCCCAAAATGTCCCCAAATGTCCCCACAGCCCCTGCTGAGGAAGCTGGCCAAGGTGGGACCCCAAAATGTCCACAAATGTCCCCCAAAATGTCCCCAAATGTCCCCAAATGTCCCCCAAAATGTCCCCAAATGTCCCCACAGCCCCTGCTGAGGAAGCTGGCCAAGGTGGGACCCCAAAAATGTCCCCAAATGTCCCCCAAAATGTCCCCAAATGTCCCCAAATGTCCTCACAGCCCCTGCTGAGGGAGCTGGCCAAGGTGGGACCCCAAAAATGTCCCCAAATGTCCCCCAAAATGTCCCCAAATGTCCCCCCAAATGTCCCCAAATGTCCCCACAGCCCCTGCTGAGGGAGCTGGCCAAGGTGGGACCCCAAAAATGTCCCCAAATGTCCCCCAAAATGTCCCCAAATATCCCCAAATGTCCCCACAGCCCCTGCTGAGGGACCTGGCCAAGGTGGGACCCCAAAAATGTCCCCAAATGTCACCCCAAAATGTCCCCCAAAATGTCCCCCAAAACGTCTCCAAATGTCCCCACAGCCCCTGCTGAGGGAGCTGGCCAAGGTGGGACCCCAAAAATGTCCCCAAATGTCCCCCAAAATGTCCCCCAAAATGTCCCCAAATGTCCCCAAATGTCCCCACAGCCCCTGCTGAGGGAGCTGGCCAAGGTGGGACCCCAAAAATGTCCCCAAATGTCCCCCAAAATGTCCCCAAATGTCTCCACAGCCCCTGCTGAGGGAGCTGGCCAAGGTGGGACCCCAAAAATGTCCCCAAATGTCCCCCAAAATGTCCCAAAATGTCCCCAAATGTCCCCACAGCCCCTGCTGAGGGAGCTGGCCAAGGTGGGACCCCAAAAATGTCCCCAAATGTCCCCCAAAATGTCCCCAAATGTCCCCACAGCCCCTGCTGAGGGAGCTGGCAAAGGTGGGACCCCAAAAATGTCCCCAAATGTCCCCAAAATGTCCCCAAATGTCCCCAAATGTCCCCCAAAATGTCCCCAAATGTCCCCACAGCCCCTGCTGAGGAAGCTGGCCAAGGTGGGACCCTAAAATGTCCCCAAATGTCCCCCAAAATGTCCCCAAATGTCCCCAAATGTCCCCCAAAATGTCCCCAAATGTCCCCACAGCCCCTGCTGAGGGAGCTGGCCAAGGTGGGATCCCCAAATGTCCCCAAATGTCCCCCAAAATGTCCCCAAAAATGTCCCCCAAAATGTCCCCCAAAATGTCCCCAAATGTCCCCACAGCCCCTGCTGATTGAGCTGGCCAAGGTGGGACCCCAAAAATGTCCCCAAATGTCCCCCAAAATGTCCCCAAATGTCCCCACAGACCCTGCTGAGGGAGCTGGCAAAGGTGGGACCCCAAAAATGTCCCCAAATGTCCCCAAAATGTCCCCAAATGTCCCCCCAAATGTCCCCAAATGTCCCCACAGCCCCTGCTGAGTGAGCTGGCCAAGGTGGGACCCCAAAAATGTCCCCAAATGTCCTACAAAATGTCCCCAAATGTCCCCAAATGTCCCCACAGCCCCTGCTGAGGGAGCTGGCCAAGGTGGGACCCCAAAAATGTCCCCAAATGTCCCCCAAATTTCCCCAAATGTCCCCAAAATGTCCCCAAATGTCCCCACAGCCCCTGCTGAGGGAGCTGGCCAAGGTGGGACCCCAAAAATGTCCCCAAATGTCACCCAAAATGTCCCCAAAAATGTCCCCAAATGTCCCCAAATGTGCCCACAGCCCCTGCTGAGGGAGCTGGCCAAGGTGGAACCCCAAAAATGTGCCCAAATGTCTCCCAAAATGTCCCCAAATGTCCCCAAATGTCCCCACAGCCCCTGCTGAGGGAGCTGGCCAAGGTGGGACCCCAAAAATGTCCCCAAATGTCCCCCAAAATGTCCCCAAATGTCCCCACAGCCCCTGCTAAAGGAGCTGGCCAAAGTCGGACCCCAAAAATGTCCCCAAATGTCCCCAAAATGTCCCAAAATGTCCCCCCAAATGTCCCCAAATGTCCCCACAGCACCTGCTGAGGGAGCTGGCCAAGGTGAGACCCCAAAAATGTCCCCAAATGTCCCCCAAAATGTCCCCAAATATCCCCAAATGTCCCCACAGCCCCTTGCTGAGGGAGCTGGCCAAGGTGGGACCCCAAAAATGTCCCCAAATGTCCCCCAAAATGTCCCCAAATGTCCCCAAATGTCCCTACAGCCCCTGCTGAGGGAGCTGGCCAAGGTGGGACCCCAAAAATGTCCCCAAATGTCCCCCAAAATGTCCCCCAAAATGTCCCCAAATGTTCCCAAATGTCCCCACAGCCCCTGTTGAGGGAGCTGGCAAAGGTGGGACCCCAAAAATGTCCCCAAATGTCCCCAAAATGTCCCCAAATGTCCCCAAATGTCCCCCGAAATGTCCCCAAATGTCCCCAAAATGTCCCCAAAAATGTCCCTAAATGTCCCCCAAAAAGTCCCCAAATGTCCCCACAGCCCCTGCTGAGGGAGCTGGCCAAGGTGGGACCCCAAAAATGTCCCCAAATGTCCCCCAAAATGTCCCCAAATGTCCCCAAAGCCGCTGCTGAGGGAGCTGGCCAAGGTGGGACCCCAAAAATGTCCCTAAATGTCCCCCAAAATGTCCCCAAATGTCCCCAAATGTCCCCACAGCCCCTGCTGAGGGAGCTGGCCAAGGTGGGACCCCAAAAATGTCCCCAAATGTCCTACAAAATGTCCCCAAATGTCCCCAAATGTCTCCACAGCCCCTGCTGAGGGAGCTGGCCAAGGCGGGACCCCAAAAATGTCCCCAAAATGTCCCACAAAATGTCCCCAAAATGTCCCCAAATGTCCCCACAGCCCCTGCTGAGGGAGCTGGCCAAGGTGGGACCCCAAAAATGTCCCCAAATGTCCTACAAAATGTCCCCCAAAATGTCCCCAAATGTCCCCAAATGTCCCTACAGCCCCTGCTGAGGGAGCTGGCAAGGTTGGGACCCCAAAAATGTCCCCAAATGTCCCCAAAATGTCCCCAAATGTCCTCAAATGTCCCCCAAAATGTCCCCAAATGTCCCCACAGCCCCTGCTGAGGAAGCTGGCCAAGGTGGGACCCCAAAAATGTCCCCAAATGTCCCCCAAAATGTCCCCAAATGTCCCCACAGCCCCTGCTGAGGGAGCTGGCCAAGGCGGGACCCCAAAAATGTCCCCAAATGTCCCCCAAAATGTCCCCCAAAATGTCCCCAAATGTCCCCACAGCCCCTGCTGAGGGAGCTGGCCAAGGTGGGACCCCAAAAATGTCCCCAAATGTCCCCCAAAATGTCCCCAAATGTCCCCCAAAATGTCCCCAAATGTCCCCACAGCCCCTGCTGAGGGAGCTGGCCAAGGTGGGACCCCAAAAATGTCCCCAAATGTCCCCCAAAATGTCCCCAAATGTCCCCCAAAATGTCCCCAAATGTCCCCACAGCCCCTGCTGAGGGAGCTGGCCAAGGTGGGACCCCAAAAATGTCCCCAAATGTCCCCCAAAATGTCCCCAAATGTCCCCCAAAATGTCCCCAAATGTCCCCACAGCCCCTGCTGAGGGAGCTGGCCAAGGTGGGACCCCAAAAATGTCCCCAAATGTCCCCCAAAATGTCCCCCAAAATGTCCCCAAATGTCCCCAAATGTCCCCACAGCCCCTGCTGAGGGAGCTGGCAAAGGTGGGACCCCAAAAATGTCCCCAAATGTCCCCAAAATGTCCCCAAAAATGTCCCCAAATGTCCCCCCAAATGTCCCCAAATGTCCCCACAGCCCCTGCTGAGGGAGCTGGCCAAGGTGGGACCCCAAAAATGTCCCCAAATGTCCCCCAAAATGTCCCCAAATGTCCCCCCAAATGTCCCCAAATGTCCCCACAGCCCCTGCTGAGGGAGCTGGCCAAGGTGGGACCCCAAAAATGTCCCCAAATGTCCTACAAAATGTCCCCAAATGTCCCCAAATGTCCCCACAGCCCCTGCTGAGGAAGCTGGCCAAGGTGGGACCCTAAAATTTCCCCAAATGTCCCCCAAAATGTCCCCAAATGACCCCAAATGTCCCCCAAAATGTCCCCAAATGTCCCCACAGCCCCTGCTGAGGAAGATGGCCAAGGTGGCACCCCAAAATGTCCCCAAATGTCCTACAAAATGTCCCCAAATGTCCCGAAATGTCCACACAGCCCCTGCTGAGGGAGCTGGCCAAGGTGGGACCCCAAAAATGTCCCCAAATGTCCCCCCAAATGTCCCCTAAAATGTCCCCAAATGTCCCCACAGCCCCTGCTGAGGAATCTGGCCAAGGTGGGACCCCAAAAATGTCCTCAAATGTCCCCCAAAATGTCCCCAAATGTCCCCCCAAATGTCCCCAAATGTCCCCACAGCCCCTGCTGAGGGAGCTGGCCAAGGTGGGACCCCAAAAATGTCCCCAAATGTCCCCAAAATGTCCCCAAATGTCCCCCCAAATGTCCCCACAGCCCCTGCTGAGGGAGCTGGCCAAGGTGGGACCCCAAAAATGTCCCCAAATGTCCCCCAAAATCTCCCCAAATGTCCCCCCAAATGTCCCCAAATGTCCCCACAGCCCCTGCTGAGGGAGCTGGCCAAGGTGGGACCCCAAAAATGTCCCCAAATGTCCCCAAAATGTCCCCAAATGTCCCCCCAAATGTCCCCAAATGTCCCCACAGCCCCTGCTGAGGGAGCTGGCCAAGGTGGGACCCCAAAAATGTCCCCAAATGTCCTTCAAAATGTCCCCAAATGTCCCCAAATGTCCCCACAGCCCCTGCTGAGGGAGCTGGCCAAAGTCGGACCCAAAAAATGTCCCAAAATGTCCCCCAAAATGTCCCCCAAAATGTCCCCCAAAATGTCCCCCAAAATGTCCCCCAAAATGTCCCCAAATGTCCCCACAGCCCCTGCTGAGGGAGCTGGCCAAGGTGGGACCCCAAAAATGTCCCCAAATGTCCCCCAAAATGTCCCCAAATGTCCCCCAAAATGTCCCCAAATGTCCCCACAGCCCCTGCTGAGGGAGCTGGCCAAGGTGGGACCCCAAAAATGTCCCCAAATGTCCCACAAAATGTCCCCCAAAATGTCCCCAAATGTCCCCAAATGTCCCCACAGCCCCTGCTGAGGAAGCTGGCCAAGGTGAGACCCCAAAAATGTCCCCAAATGTCCCCAAAATGTCCCCAAATGTCCCCAAATGTCCCCCAAAATGTCCCTAAATGTCCCCAAATGTCCCCACAGCCCCTGCTGAGGGAGCTGGCCAAGGTGGGACCCCAAAAATGTCCCCAAAGGTCCCCAAAATATCCCCAAATGTCCCCAAATGTCCCCCAAAATGTCCCCAAATGTCCCCACAGCCCCTGCTGAGGAAGCTGGCCAAGGTGGGACCCCAAAAATGTCCCCAAATGTCCCCCAAAATGTCCCCCAAAATGTCCCCAAATGTCCCCAAATGTCCCCACAGCCCCTGCTGAGGAAGCTGGCCAAGGTGGGACCCTAAAATGTCCCCAAATGTCCCCCAAAATGTCCCCAAATGTCCCCAAATGTCCCCCAAAATGTCCCCAAATGTCCCCAAATGTCCACACAGCCCCTGCTGAGGGAGCTGGCCAAGGTGGGACCCCAAAAATGTCCCCAAATGTCCCCCCAAATGTCCCCTAAAATGTCCCCAAATGTCCCCACAGCCCCTGCTGAGGAAGCTGGCCAAGGTGGGACCCCAAAAATGTCCCCAAATGTCCCCCAAAATGTCCCCAAATGTCCCCCAAAATGTCCCCAAATGTCCCCACAGCCCCTGCTGAGGGAGCTGGCCAAGGTGGGACCCCAAAAATGTCCCAAAATGTCCCCCAAAATGTCCCCCAAAATGTCCCCAAATTTCCCCAAATGTCCCCACAGCTCCTGCTGAGGGAGCTGGCAAAGGTGGGACCCCAAAAATGTCCCCAAATGTCCTCAAAATGTCCCCAAAAATGTCCCCAAATGTCCCCCAAAATGTCCCCAAATGTCCCCACAGCCCCTGCTGAGGGAGCTGGCCAAGGTGGGACCCCAAAAATGTCCCCAAATGTCCCCCAAAATGTCCCCAAATGTCCCCCCAAATGTCCCCAAATGTCCCCACAGCCCCTGCTGAGGGAGCTGGCCAAGGTGGGACCCCAAAAATGTCCCCAAATGTCCCCAAAATGTCCCCAAATGTCCCCCCAAATGTCCCCAAATGTCCCCACAGCCCCTGCTGAGGGAGCTGGCCAAGGTGGGACCCCAAAAATGTCCCCCAATGTCCTACAAAATGTCCCCAAATGTCCCCAAATGTCCCCACAGCCCCTGCTGAGGGAGCTGGCCAAGGTGGGACCCCAAAAATGTCCCCAAATGTCCCCCAAAATGCCCCCAAATGTCCCCAAATGTCCCCCAAAATGTCCCCCAAAATGTCCCCAAATGTCCCGAAATGTCCCCACAGCCCCTGCTGAGGGAGCTGGCCAAGGTGGGACCCCAAAAATGTCCCCAAATGTCCCCCAAAATGTCCCCAAAAATGTCCCCAAATGTCCCCAAATGTCCCCACAGCCCTTGCTCAGGGAGCTGGCCAAGGTGGGACCCCAAAAATGTCCCCAAATGTCCCCCAAAATGTCCCCAAATGTCCCCACAGCCCCTGCTGAGGGAGCTCTCCAAGGTGGGACCCCAAAAATGTCCCCAAATGTCCCCCAAAATGTCCCCAAATGTCCCCACAGCCCCTGCTGAGGGAGCTGGCCAAGGTGGGACCCCAAAAATGTCCCCAAATGTCCCCCAAAATGTCCCCCAAAATGTCCCCAAATGTCCCCAAATGTCCCCACAGCCCCTGCTGAGGGAGCTGGCCAAGGTGGGACCCCAAAAATGTCCCCAAATGTCCCCAAAATGTCCCCAAATAACCCCAAATGTCCCCCAAAATGTCCCCAAATATCCCCAAATGTCCCCACAGCCCCTGCTGAGGGAGCTGGCCAAGGTGGGACCCCAAAAATGTCCCCAAATGTCACCCAAAATGTCCCCAAAAATGTCCCCAAATGTCCCCAAATGTGCCCACAGCCCCTGCTGAGGGAGCTGGCCAAGGTGGGACCCCAAAAATGTCCCCAAATGTCCCCCAAAATGTCCCCAAATGTCCCCAAAATGTCCCCAAAAATGTCCCTAAATGTCCCCCAAAATGTCCCCAAATGTCCCCAAATGTCCCCACAGCCCCTGCTGAGGGAGCTGGCCAAGGTGGGACCCCAAAAATGTCCCCAAATGTCCTACAAAATGTCCCCAAATGTCCCCAAATGTGCCCACAGCCCCTGCTGAGGGAGCTGGCCAAGGCGGGACCCCAAAAATGTCCCCAAATGTCCCACAAAATGTCCCCAAAATGTCCCCAAATGTCCCCACAGCCCCTGCTGAGGGAGCTGGCCAAGGTGGGACCCCAAAAATGTCCCCAAATGTCACCCAAAATGTCCCCAAATGTCCCCCCAAATGTCCCCAAATGTCCCCACAGCCCCTGCTGAGGGAGCTGGCCAAGGCGGGACCCCAAAAATGTCCCCAAATGTCCCCCAAAATGTCCCCAAAATGTCCCCAAATGTCCCCACAGCCACTGCTGAGGGAGCTGGCCAAAGTCGGACCCCAAAAATGTCCCAAAATGTCCCCCAAAATGTCCCGCAAAATGTCCCCAAATGTCCCCAAATGTCCCCACAGCCCCTGCTGAGGGAGCTGGCAAAGGTGGGACCCCAAAAATGTCCCCAAATGTCCCCAAGATGTCCCCAAATGTCCCCAAATGTCCCCCAAAATATCCCCAAAATGTCCCCACAGCCCCTACTGTGGGAGCTGGCAAAGGTGGGACCCCAAAAATGTCCCCAAATGTCACCCAAAATGTCCCCAAAAATGTCCCCAAATGTCCCCAAATGTGCCCACAGCCCCTGCTGAGGGAGCTGGCCAAGGTGGGACCCCAAAAATGTCCCCAAAATGTCCCCCAAAATGTCCCCAAATGTCCCCAAATGTCCCCACAGCCCCTGCTGAGGGAGCTGGCCAAGGTGAGACCCCAAAAATGTCCCCAAATGTGCCCCAAAATGTCCCCCAAAATGTCCCCAAATATCCCCAAATGTCCCCACAGCCCCTGCTGAGGGAGCTGGCCAAGGTGGGACCCCAAAAATTTCCCCAAATGTCCCCCAAAATGCCCCCAAATGTCCCCAAATGTCCCCCAAAATGTCCCCCAAAATGTCCCCAAATGTCCCCAAATGTCCCCACAGCCCCTGCTGAGGGAGCTGGCCAAGGTGGGACCCCAAAAATGTCCCCAAATGTCCCCCAAAATGTCCCCCAAAATGTCCCCAAATGTCCCCCAAAATGTCCCCAAATGTCCCCACAGCCCCTGCTGAGGGAGCTGGCCAAGGTGGGACCCGAAAAATGTCCCCAAATGTCCCCCAAAATCTCCCCAAATGTCCCCCAAAATGTCCCCAAATGTCCCCACAGCCCCTGCTGAGGGAGCTGGCCAAGGTGGGACCCCAAAAATGTCCCCAAATGTCCCCCAAAATGTCCCCCAAAATGTCCCCAAATGTCCCCAAATGTCCCCACAGCCCCTGCTGAGGGAGCTGGCAAAGGTGGGACCCCAAAAATGTCCCCAAATGTCCCCAAAATGTCCCCAAATAACCCCAAATGTCCCCCAAAATGTCCCCAAATATCCCCACAGCCCCTGCTGAGGGAGCTGGCCAAGGTGGGACCCCAAAAATGTCCCCAAATGTCCCCCAAAATGTCCCCAAATGTCCCCACAGCCCCTGCTGAGGGAGCTGGCAAAGGTGGGACCCCAAAAATGTCCCCAAATGTCACCCAAAATGTCCCCAAAAATGTCCCCAAATGTCCCCAAATGTGCCCACAGCCCCTGCTGAGGGAGCTGGCCAAGGTGGGACACCAAAAATGTCCCCAAATGTCCCCCAAAATGTCCCCAAATGTCCCCAAAATGTCCCCAAAAATGTCCCTAAATGTCCCCCAAAATGTCCCCAAATGTCCCCAAATGTCCCCACAGCCCCTGCTGAGGGAGCTGGCCAAGGCGGGACCCCAAAAATGTCCCCAAATGTCCCACAAAATGTCCCCAAAATGTCCCCAAATGTCCCCACAGCCCCTGCTGAGGGAGCTGGCCAAGGTGGGACCCCAAAAATGTCCCCAAATGTCACCCAAAATGTCCCCAAATGTCCCCCCAAATGTCCCCAAATGTCCCCACAGCCCCTGCTGAGGGAGCTGGCCAAAGTCGGACCCCAAAAATGTCCCAAAATGTCCCCCAAAATGTCCCCCAAAATGTCCCCCAAAATGTCCCCAAATGTCCCTACAGCCCCTGCTGAGGGAGCTGGCAAAGGTGGGACCCCAAAAATGTCCCCATATGTCCCCAAAATGTCCCCAAAAATGTCCCCAAATGTCCCCCAAAATGTCCCCAAATGTCCCCACAGCCCCTGCTGAGGGAGCTGGCCAAGGTGGGACCCCAAAAATGTCCCCAAATGTCCCCCAAAATGTCCCCAAATGTCCCCACAGCCCCTGCTGAGGGAGCTGGCCAAAGTCGGACCCCAAAAATGTCCCAAAATGTCCCCCAAAATGTCCCCCAAAATGTCCCCAAATGTCCCCAAATGTCCCCACAGCCCCTGCTGAGGTAGCTGGCAAAGGTGGGACCCCAAAAATGTCCCCAAATGTCCCCAAGATGTCCCCAAATGTCTCCAAATGTCCCCCAAAATGTCCCCAAAATGTCCCCACAGCCCCTACTGTGGGAGCTGGCAAAGGTGGGACCCCAAAAATGTCCCCAAATGTCACCCAAAATGTCCCCAATAATGTCCCCAAATGTCCCCAAATGTGCCCACAGCCCCTGCTGAGGGAGCTGGCCAAGGTGGGACCCCAAAAATGTCCCCAAAATGTCCCCCAAAATGTCCCCAAATGTCCCCAAATGTCCCCACAGCCCCTGCTGAGGGAGCTGGCCAAGGTGAGACCCCAAAAATGTCCCCAAATGTGCCCCAAAATGTCCCCCAAAATGTCCCCAAATATCCCCAAATGTCCCCACAGCCCCTGCTGAGGGAGCTGGCCAAGGTGGGACCCCAAAAATGTCCCCAAATGTCCCCCAAAATGCCCCCAAATGTCCCCAAATGTCCCCCAAAATGTCCCCCAAAATGTCCCCAAATGTCCCCAAATGTCCCCACAGCCCCTGCTGAGGGAGCTGGCCAAGGTGGGACCCCAAAAATGTCCCCAAATGTCCCCCAAAATGTCCCCCAAAATGTCCCCAAATGTCCCCAAATGTCCCCACAGCCCCTGCTGAGGGAGCTGGCCAAGGTGGGACCCCAAAAATGTCCCCAAATGTCCCCCAAAATGTCCCCCAAAATGTCCCCAAATGTCCCCAAATGTCCCCACAGCCCCTGCTGAGGGAGCTGGCCAAGGTGGGACCCCAAAAATGTCCCCAAATGTCCCCCAAAATGTCCCCAAATGTCCCCACAGCCCCTGCTGAGGGAGCTGGCCAAGGTGGGACCCCAAAAATGTCCCCAAATGTCCCCCAAAATGTCCCCAAATGTCCCCAAATGTCCCCACAGCCCCTGCTGAGGGAGCTGGACAAGGTGGGACCCCAAAAATGTCCCCAAATGTCCCCCAAAATGTCCCCCAAAATGTCCCCAAATGTCCCCACAGCCCCTGCTGAGGGAGCTGGCCAAGGTGGGACCCCAAAAATGTCCCCAAATGTCCCCCTAAATGTCCCCAAATGTCCCCACAGCCCCTGCTGAGGGAGCTGGCCAAGGTGGGACCCCAAAAATGTCCCCAAATGTCCCCCAAAATGTCCCCAAATGTCCCCAGAGCCCCTGCTGAGGGAGCTGGCCAAGGTGGGACCCCAAAAATGTCCCCAAATGTCCCCCAAAATCTCCCCAAATGTCCCCCCAAATGTCCCCAAATGTCCCCACAGCCCCTGCTGAGGGAGCTGGCCAAGGTGGGACCCCAAAAATGTCCCCAAATGTCCCCCAAAATGTCCCCAAATGTCCCCACAGCCCCTACTGAGGGAGCTGGCCAAGGTGGGACCCCAAAAATGTCCCCAAATGTCACCCAAAATGTCCCCAAAAATGTCCCCAAATGTCCCCAAATGTGCCCACAGCCCCTGCTGAGGGAGCTGGCCAAGGTGGGACCCCAAAAATGTCCCCAAATGTCCCCCAAAATGTCCCCAAATGTCCCCAAATGTCCCCACAGCCCCTGCTGAGGGAGCTGGCCAAGGTGATACCCCAAAAATGTCCCCAAATGTCCCCCAAAATGTCCCCCAAAATGTCCCCCAAAATGTCCCCAAATGTCCCCACAGCCCCTGCTGAGGGAGCTGGCAAAGGTGGGACCCCAAAAATGTCCCCAAATGTCCCTAAAATGTCCCCAAATGTCCCCAAATGTCCCCCAAAATGTCCCCAAATGTCCCCACAGCCCCTGCTGAGGAAGCTGGCCAAGGTGGGACCCCAAAATGTCCCCAAATGTCCCCCAAAATGTCCCCAAATGTCCCGAAATGTCCACACAGCCCCTGCTGAGGGAGCTGGCCAAGGTGGGACCCCAAAAATGTCCCCAAATGTCCCCCAAAATGTCCCCCAAAATGTCCCCAAATGTCCCCACAGCCCCTGCTGAGGAAGCTGGCCAAGGTGGGACCCCAAAATGTCCCCAAATGTCCCCCAAAATGTCCCCAAATGTCCCCAAATATCCCCCAAAATGTCCCCAAATGTCCCCACAGCCCCTGCTGAGGAAGCTGGCCAAGGTGGGACCCCAAAATGTCCCCAAATGTCCCCCAAAATGTCCCCAAATGTCCCGAAATGTCCACACAGCCCCTGCTGAGGGAGCTGGCCAAGGTGAGACCCCAAAAATGTCCCCAAATGTGCCCCAAAATGTCCCCCAAAATGTCCCCAAATGTCCCCAAATGTCCCCACAGCCCCTACTTATCGCTTACGGGGAAGGAGGGGGTCCCCTGGGCGAATTGGACCCTGTGGGCACACTTTGCATTGGGGAAAGAGACACACACATACGCGATATTTGTCTCGCAAAATGGCCGTTTAATACAACAAGAAGTTAGCTTTTATACAGTGGGATACAGAAAATTCGGGAACAGGGGTGGATCTTTGGCTTGAAGCACCAAATCCAGGGTTTTAGTGATAAGGGGGTTTGAAAGGATAGGCTAGGGGGTATATTTAGCCATATATGGTAAAGGGAATGCTAGGGAAGAAGTGGTGGGAGGCACAGACAGGGGGGTCTGTGGGGGTCTTGCTAGCTGCCCTTATCGCTGGACTCAGGCGTATCCTGTAGCTGCAGTTGTCAGGATAGATGGATTTCTTCCTCGGAGGCCTCTTCCTTACAGCTCTCCTGCATTCTTCGCCATTGCTTGTAGACCACTGTAGGCCCACTTCCTACAATTCCCCCTTTTCTGTTATTTAGAACTGGAAAGGCTTGGGAAAAACTTTTAGTCAAGGATTTTTTTTTAGCACAACAAATTAGACATGGAAGGAAGATAAGGATGGAAAAAGTGATAATTAGAAACAAGACGATTCCTTTAACAACCTTGCTGACCGAATCAGAAAGGGAAGGAAAGTGGAGCCAACTAAAAAGATCTGAAAACCCTTTGTCCTGGTTTATGGTGATGTCACTAACAAGTTGTTTTAGAGTGTTAATGCTTTTGTACACACTCTCAGAGTGGTCTGAGAAATTCAGACAACACAGCCCTTCAAATTCTTGGCAACCGTGGCCATGGGCAAGAAGTAAAATGTCAATGGCTGCTTTATTTTGGAGAGTAGCTTCTTTGATTTTCAGGGTGTCTGCTATTAGGCCCTCAATGGCTAGAGAGGTAGCATTAGCTTCTTTGGCCATCCAGCAGGCCATGTGGGCTAGAGTGGAGAGAGCTTTGGCTGTACCAATGTTGGCAAATGGAAAACTTCCCCAGAATCTCTGGGCATGGGACCAAATTTGAAATTTGGGGTCACAGCCTGGTGGAACATGGATTTTTAGTTCATCCTCCTTGGCTGGATTGCTTTGAAGGGCATTATGTGGCGGTGGTTTAGCGTCAATTTTGATTGGGAGTGATCTAGGTTTGGTTTGCATTAAAATAGAAGACCTTTTATTTCGAATTGGTTTGGGTTCGTCAGGAATTTGGTTCCTGATTATTTGCAATTTAGCTGGGTTGTACAGGGTAAGTTTTCCAATGGTACATGGTCCTCCCACTGGGTCTCTTGGTATGCCTTGCCATGTTCTATCACCACAGATAAGGAAATAGGTGGAAGGCAGCTTAGTGGGTTTAGGGAAACTCTCAGTAGGAATAGGGTAAGGTTGGGAGTTACTGCACCATGCGGTGGTGTTAGAATAGATGAGAGAGTTAGGGGATAGGTTAGGTTTTAGTTTAATGCGAGTACTAGTGGGTTTAAATCTAAGGCAAGGGGTAGCTACAGATGAGCCTAAAAGGTCTAATTCTTGGGGATCAGTGTCTAGGGAACCTAAACGTAAGAGAGTTTGGGAAATAGTGTTTGGAGAAGGAAGGAAATTATTTTCAAGGGAAGTGTTTTGGATAAACCTGTTCCAGTCAGGTATACCCACAAGACAGCTTTTGAATGGGCGACTCACGCTGTCGAGGGAAAGGCACATTGTGTCTGTGTTGGTAGCTTTGGCTAAGGTGATCCAGACGTTTTCTGTCGGTTGCTGCATCCAGCCTGGAACTGAGAAGGCTGAGGTAGTCCACGGTGGAACAAAGATGATGAGAGTCAGGAAGGTCTGGAGTCCTCTAGGAAGGGCTTGATTCTTCTTGAGGGAACCCATCGTGGACCTGTATCAGTGAGTATACATGCATGACCTCTTCCCCAGGTTATGATGGGGAAAGGTCCTAACCACTTGTCAGATATTAAGTCTTTGTATAGTACTTTAGCTTTTTCAATTGGAATGGAGTTTGTTTTGGTAAAGTGTTTAAAGGCTGGTGCCTGCCCGTCCTCAATCCTGTTAAGGAAGTTGAGGACATACATGGCTTTTTGCAGACACTCATGTGGTGTGAGGCTACTGCTCTTTCGTTTCTGCCTCTTTAACATGGATTTAAGTGTCAGATGAGCTCTTTCAACTATTGCCTGACCTGTGGGAGAGTGGGGAATACCAGTGCGGTGTTCTACACCCCACAAGGCCAAAAATTCCTGAGTGTTCTTTGCTATATAAGCAGGTCCATTATCAGTTTTGATTTGTTTAGGCACACCCATATGAGCAAAGGCTGTGGTGAAATGTTTCTGTACATCACGGCTCTTCTCACCAGAGTGTGCTGTGGCCACAATGTAATTTGAACAGGTGTCAATGGACACATGAACGAATTTTAATTTCCCAAAAGAGTCAATGTGTGTGACATCTGTCTGCCAAATTTGCAGTGGGAGCAAGCCTCGAGGGTTTACTCCTTCTGCAGGCAGTGGAGTGACCAGCTGGCAGTCTGGGCAGGCTGAAATGATGTCACGAGATTGTTTTTGAGTGAGGCCAAATTGTTTTTGCAGCGCTCGAGCACTCTGATGGAAGAAATCGTGGGAGAGTTTGGCTTGTTCTAGCCTCTGTGGGACGACAGCTGACCCTGCTAAGAGGTCTGCTTGTTGATTCCCTTCTACTATTGGACCAGGAAGTGTGGTATGGGAGCGAACATGAGTGATAAAAAATGGTGAAGAGCGGTGATTTACAGCAGAAAGCAATTTTTGGAATAGCCGAAATAGCTGCTCATTTTTAATTTCTTTGAGGTATGAATTCTCACACCGCTGAACAATACCTACAACGTAGGCAGAGTCTGAGATGATATTGAGGTTATCTGGGAACAAGGACAAGGCACGAACAACTGCTGACAGTTCAACTAACTGAGGAGAGCCCTGGACCTTGTGAATGTCTTGTTGCCAATGCTCCCCCTCTTTCCAAACAATGACAGCATTGCCTGTGGTGCCTGAGCCGTCAGTGAAGACTGTTAAGGCGTTTGGAAGGGGGTTAGGAGACCAATTGGAAGTGTATTTAAGAGGAATTTTGTCTATGTTTTGGATAAATTTGCAAGGGGGGTAATGGATTTTAATTTCACCCGCAAAGTCAGATAAAGCAATTTGAAAGTCCAGGCTCATGGTCAGGAGTTGGTCTAGATGCTGGGAAGTGAGTGGCAGGTAGATGTAGGCGGGATCTACACCTGCAAGTTCCCAGCACCTGGTCCTGCCCTTGTAACACAATTTGGCCAATAGTTCCGGAAGGGAAACTATGGTTTTTGTGAATTGGTGGGGAAGGAAGATCCACTCCCATAGACACAGCTTACTGTTCCTGTCGTAGAGTTGACCCAGTAGTGCAAAAGGCTGGGTGGATCCTCTCAGCACCACAAGAACAGCTTCTTCTTTCTCCAGGCGTCGATGTACCTGAAAGAGACTTATTTTGTTGGCAATTAGTTTCAAGGCATCCCTAGCAACAGGGGTTAGTGTCCGTGGGGATGTTAGGTCTGGGTCTCCTTTTAGGAGCTCAAACAGTGGATGCAGGTCATCTGTGGAAAGACCCACAACAGGACGTAGCCAATTCAAGGTACCCAGAGTTTTCTGGAGGTCATTTAGGGTGGTGATGTGCAAGGGAATGGAGATTTTCTGTGGAACAATTGCTGAATTGGTGATTTGCCAACCCAGGTACTTCCAGGGAGAGGAAGTCTGGATTTTGGTTGGAGAAATAGTAAAGTTATTGCGTTGCAGTGCAGCCAGCACTGCACTTGTGAGTTTTTGGACTTTGGCATCAGTGCTTGCAGCGAGCAGAATGTCATCCATGTAGTGGTAGCAAATAGCATCTGGAAAGGCAGACCTGACAGGAGAAAGGATGTTGGAGATGAAATGCTGGCAGATGGTGGGGCTGTTTTTCATTCCCTGTGGAAGAACAACCCACTGGTAGCGTTGGAGAGGCTCTGCCACATTCAGTGTTGGAAGGGAAAAGGCGAATTTCTCCTGGTCTGCAGGATGCAAGGGAATAGAGAAAAAACAGTCTTGGATGTCAATGATAACAATAGGCCAGTCTTTTGGGATCATAGCTGCTGAAGGCATCCCTGGTTGCAAGGCTCCCATCATTTTGATGACAGCATTAATGGCTCGGAGATCATGGAGTAGCCTGTATTTACCTGAGGCTTTTTTGATGCAAAAGATGGGAGAGTTCCAGGGACTAGTAGATGGAACGATGTGGCCTAGTTTTAATTGCTCGTGGACTAATTCTTTTAAGATGGAGAGTCTTTCTCCTCTGATTGGCCACTGGTCTACCCAGATTGGGGAGGAGGGAACCCATTCCAGGCGAAGTGGCTGGCTATGGCCAGCGGCCCTTAGGACAAATTTGTGGTGAGGACAACACCCCACTGGTCTAAAATGTCTCTTCCCCATAAGGTAAAGGGGAGGTTTAGAATGTATGGCTTGGTGGTAGCCACTTGATTTTCAGGGTTTGTTACCTGAATGATGTCGTGACTCTGTATGGGAGTCTGTGGACCGCCTATACCTGTGATTTCTGTGTCACTCTTTGTTGTGGTCCAGTGTGTAGGCCAGTCATTTGATCTTATGATTGTCATATTAGCTCCCGTATCAAGCATGCCACTAAGCAAAGACCTCCTGGTTTGCTGCTGGAGAATAAAGGCGACAAGTTAGCATGGGCCGGTTATGGGAAATTGGTTTGGCCCAGTTTACCATGAGGTGGTCTTCTTGAGCGCAGTTCTCCAGGAGTTGCAGAGGCTGCAGTCGAGCTAGTGGAACATCGGTGTACAAGCGAGCTGGAAGAGAAGAGGCTTGGACATTTATGGTTAGGTTACATGGATTTAGGTTAGACAGTATTTGTGGGACAACAGTTATCCCTTTGTCACGGCATTCTAAGTGTGCAGTCAGCAGGAATTTGTCATTTTTGTTTAGGGCTTGGTCTGGCTGAACAGAGACTGCAGTGATGTCAAGAGTCTCTAAAACTATGTTGTCTGTGGGATACAGGAGGATCTCTTGGACGTCATCTCCCCCAAAATGTCCCCAAATGTCCCCACAGCCCCTGCTGAGGGAGCTGGCCAAGGTGGGACCCCAAAAATGTCCCCAAATGTCCCACAAAATGTCCCCCAAAATGTCCCCAAATGTCTCCAAAATGTCCCCAAATGACCCCAAATGTCCCCACAGCCCCTGCTGAGGGAGCTGGCCAAGGCGGGACCCCAAAAATGTCCCCAAATGTCCCCCAAAATGTCCCCAAAATGTCCCCAAATGTCCCCACAGCCCCTGCTGAGGGAGCTGGCCAAGGTGGGACCCCAAAAATGTCCCCAAATGTCCCCAAAATGTCCCCAAATGTCCCCAAATGTCCCCCAAAATGTCCCCAAATATCCCCACAGCCCCTACTGAGGGAGCTGGCCAAGGTGGGACCCCAAAAATGTCCCCAAATGTCACCCAAAATGTCCCCAAATGTGCCCACAGCCCCTGCTGAGGGAGCTGGCCAAGGTGGGACCCCAAAAATGTCCCCAAATGTCCCCCAAAATGTCCCCAAATGTCCCCAAATGTCCCCACAGCCCCTGCTGAGGGAGCTGGCCAAGGTGGGACCCCAAAAATGTCCCCAAATGTCCCCAAAATGTCCCCAAATGTCCCCAAATGTCCCCCAAAATTTCCCCAAATGTCCCCACAGCCCCTGCTGAGGGAGCTGGCAAAGGTGGGACCCCAAAAATGTCCCCAAATGTCCCCAAAATGTCCCCAAATGTCCCCAAATGTCCCCCAAAATGTCCCCAAATGTCCCCACAGCCCCTGCTGAGGAAGCTGGCCAAGGTGGGACCCCAAAAATGTCCCCAAATGTCCCCCAAAATGTCCCCAAATGTCCCCAAATGTCCCCACAGCCCCTGCTGAGGGAGCTGGCCAAGGCGGGACCCCAAAAATGTCCCCAAATGTGCCCCAAAATGTCCCCCAAAATGTCCCCAAATGTGCCCACAGCCCCTGCTGAGGGAGCTGGCCAAGGTGAGACCCCAAAAATGTCCCCAAATGTCCCCCAAAATGTCCCCCAAAATGTCCCCAAAATGTCCCCAAATGTGCCCACAGCCCCTGCTGAGAGAGCTGGCCAAGGTGGGACCCCAAAAATGTCCCGAAATGTCCCCCAAAATGTCCCCCAAAATGTCCCCAAATATCCCCAAATGTCCCCACAGCCCCTGCTGAGGGAGCTGGCCAAGGTGGGACCCCAAAAATGTCCCCAAATGTCCCCAAAAATGTCCCCAAATGTCCCCACAGCCCCTACTGAGGGAGCTGGCCAAGGTAGGACCCCATAAATGTCCCCAAATGTCCCCCAAAATGTCCCCAAATGTCCCCAAATGTCCCCACAGCCCCTGCTGAGGGAGCTGGCCAAGGTGGGACCCCATAAATGTCCCCAAATGTCCCCCAAAATGTCCCCAAATGTCCCCAAATGTCCCCACAGCCCCTGCTGAGGGAGCTGGACAAGGTGGGACCCCATAAATGTCCCCAAATGTCCCCACAGCCCCTGCTGAGGGAGCTGGACAAGGTGGGACCCCATAAATGTCCCCAAAATGTCCCCCAAAATGTCCCCCAAAACGTCTCCAAATGTCCCCACAGCCCCTGCTGAGGGAGCTGGCCAAGGTGGGACCCCAAAAATGTCCCCAAATGTCCCCCAAAATGCCCCCAAATGTCCCCAAATGTCTCCAAAATGTCCCAAAATGTCCCCAAATGTCCCCACAGCCCCTGCTGAGGGAGCTGGCCAAGGTGGGACCCCAAAAATGTCCCCAAATGTCCCCCAAAATGTCCCCAAAATGTCCCCAAATGTCCCCACAGCCCCTGCTGAGGGAGCTGGCCAAGGTCGGACCCCAAGAGTGTCCCAAAATGTCCCCCAAAATGTCCCCCAAAATGTCCCCAAATGTCCCCACAGCCCCTGCTGAGGGAGCTGGCCAAGGTGGGACCCCAAAAATGTCCCCAAATGTCCCCAAAATGTCCCGAAATGTCCCCAAATGTCCCCCAAAATGTCCCCAAATGTCCCCACAGCCCCTGCTGAGGGAGCTGGCCAAGGTGGGACGCCAAAAATGTCCCCAAATGTCCCCCAAAATGTCCCCAAATGTCCCCACAGCCCCTACTGAGGGAGCTGGCAAAGGTGGGACCCCAAAAATGTCCCCAAATGTCACCCAAAATGTCCCCAAAAATGTCCCCAAATGTCCCCAAATGTGCCCACAGCCCCTGCTGAGGGAGCTGGCCAAGGTGGGACCCCAAAAATGTCCCCAAATGTCCCCCAAAATGTCCCCAAATGTCCCCAAATGTCCCCACAGCCCCTACTGAGGGAGCTGGCAAAGGTGGGACCCCAAAAATGTCCCCAAATGTCACCCAAAATGTCCCCAAAAATATCCCCAAATGTCCCCAAATGTGCCCACAGCCCCTGCTGAGGGAGCTGGCCAAGGTGGAACCCCAAAAATGTCCCCAAATGTCCCCCAAAATGTCCCCAAATGTCCCCAAATGTCCCCACAGCCCCTGCTGAGGGAGCTGGCCAAGGTGGGACCCCAAAAATGTCCCCAAATGTCCCCCAAAATGTCCCCAAATGTCCCCAAATGTCCCCACAGCCCCTGCTGAGGGAGCTGGCAAAGGTGGCACCCCAAAAATGTCCCCAAATGTCCCCAAAATGTCCCCAAATGTCCCCAAATGTCCCCCAAAATGTCCCCAAATGTCCCCACAGCCCCTGCTGAGGAAGCTGGCCAAGGTGGGACCCCAAAAATGTCCCCAAATGTCCCCCAAAATGTCCCCAAATGTCCCCAAATGTCCCCACAGCCCCTGCTGAGGGAGCTGGCCAAGGTGGGACCCCAAAAATGTCCCCAAATGTCCCCAAAAATGTCCCCAAATGTCCCCACAGCCCCTACAGAGGGAGCTGGCCAAGGTGGGACCCCATAAATGTCCCCAAATGTCCCCCAAAATGTCCCCAAATGTCCCCAAATGTCCCCACAGCCCCTGCTGAGGGAGCTGGACAAGGTGGGACCCCAAAAATGTCCCCAGATGTCCCCCAAAATGTCCCCCAAAATGTCCCCCAAAACGTCTCCAAATGTCCCCACAGCCCCTGATGAGGGAGCTGGCCAAGGTGGGACCCCAAAAATGTCCCCAAATGTCCCCAAAATGTCCCCAAATGTCCCCAAATGTCCCCCAAAATGTCCCCAAATGTCCCCAAATATCCCCACAGCCCCTGCTGAGGGAGCTGGCCAAGGTGGGACCCCAAAAATGTCCCCAAATGTCCCCCAAAATGTCCCCAAATGTCCCCACAGCCCCTACTGAGGGAGCTGGCAAAGGTGGGACCCCAAAAATGTCCCCAAATGTCACCCAAAATGTCCCCAAAAATGTCCCCAAATGTCCCCAAATGTGCCCACAGCCCCTGCTGAGGGAGCTGGCCAAGGTGGAACCCCAAAAATGTCCCCAAATGTCCCCCAAAATGTCCCCAAATGTCCCCAAATGTCCCCACAGCCCCTGCTGAGGGAGCTGGCAAAGGTGGGACCCCAAAAATGTCCCCAAATGTCCCCAAAATGTCCCCAAATGTCCCCAAATGTCCCCCAAAATGTCCCCAAATGTCCCCTCAGCCCCTGCTGAGGAAGCTGGCCAAGGTGGGACCCCAAAATGTCCCCAAATGTCCACCAAAATGTCCCCAAATGTCCCCAAATGCCCCACAGCCCCTGCTGAGGGAGCTGGCCAAGGTGGGACCCCAAAAATGTCCCCAAATGTCCCCCAAAATGTCCCCCAAAATGTTCCCAAATGTCCCCAAATGTCCCCACAGCCCCTGCTGAGGGAGCTGGCCAAGGTGGGACCCCAAAAATGTCCTCAAATGTCCCCCAAAATGTCCCCAAATGTCCCCACAGCCCCTGCTGAGGGAGCTGGCCAAGGTGGGACCCCAAAAATGTCCCCAAATGTCCCCCAAAATGTCCCCCAAAATGTCCCCAAATGTCCCCAAATGTCCCCACAGCCCCTGCTGAGGGAGCTGGCAAAGGTGGGACCCCAAAAATGTCCCCAAATGTCCCCCAAAATGTCCCCCAAAATGTCCCCAAATGTCCCCAAATGTCCCCACAGCCCCTGCTGAGGGAGCTGGCCAAGGTGGGACCCCAAAAATGTTCCCAAATGTCCCCCAAAATGTCCCCAAATGTCCCCAAATGTCCCCACAGCCACTGCTGAGGGAGCTGGCCAAGGTGGGACCCCAAAAATGTCCCCAAATGTCCCCCAAAATGTCCCCCAAAATGTCCCCAAATGTCCCCAAATGTCCCCACAGCCCCTGCTGAGGGAGCTGGCAAAGGTGGGACCCCAAAAATGTCCCCAAATGTCCCCAAAATGTCCCCAAATGTCCCCAAATGTCCCCCAAAATGTCCCCAAATGTCCCCACAGCCCCTGCTGAGGAAGCTGGCCAAGGTGGGACCCCAAAAACGTTCCCAAATGTCCCCCAAAATGTCCCCAAATGTCCCCAAATGTCCCCACAGCCCCTGCTGAGGGAGCTGGCCAAGGTGGGACCCCAAAAATGTCCCCAAATGTCCCCCAAAATGTCCCCCAAAATGTCCCCAAATGTCCCCAAATGTCCCCACAGCCCCTGCTGAGGGAGCTGGCAAAGGTGGGACCCCAAAAATGTCCCCAAAGGTCCCCAAAATGTCCCCAAATGTCCCCAAATGTCCCCCAAAATGTCCCCAAATATCCCCACAGCCCCTGCTGAGGGAGCTGGCCAAGGTGGGACCCCAAAAATGTCCCCAAATGTCCCCCAAAATGTCCCCAAATGTCCCCAAATGTCCCCACAGCCCCTGCTGAGGGAGCTGGCCAAGGTGGGACCCCAAAAATGTCCCCAAATGTCCCCCAAAATGTCCCCCAAAATGTCCCCAAATGTCCCCAAATGTCCCCACAGCCCCTGCTGAGGGAGCTGGCCAAGGTGGGACCCCAAAAATGTCCCCAAATGTCCCCAAAATGTCCCCAAATGTCCCCAAATGTCCCCCAAAATGTCCCCAAATGTCCCCACAGCCCCTGCTGAGGAAGCTGGCCAAGGTGGGACCCCAAAATGTCCCCAAATGTCCCCCAAAATGTCCCCAAATGTCCCGAAATGTCCACACAGCCCCTGCTGAGACAGCTGGCCAAGGTGAGACCCCAAAAATGTCCCCAAATGTCCCCCAAAATGTCCCCCAAAATGTCCCCAAAATGTCCCCAAATGTCCCCACAGCCCCTGCTGAGGGAGCTGGCCAAGGTGGGACCCCAAAAATGTCCCCAAATGTCCCCCAAAATGTCCCCCAAAATGTCCCCAAATATCCCCAAATGTCCCCACAGCCCCTGCTGAGGGAGCTGGACAAGGTGGGACCCCAAAAATGTCCCCAAATGTCCCCCAAAATGTCCCCAAATGTCCCCACAGCCACTGCTGAGGGAGCTGGCCAAGGTGGGACCCCAAAAATGTCCCCAAATGTCCCCAAAATGTCCCCAAATGTCCCCCCAAATGTCCCCAAATGTCCCCACAGCCCCTGCTGAGGGAGCTGGCCAAGGTGGGACCCCAAAAACGTCCCCAAATGTCCCCCAAAATGTCCCCCAAAATGTCCCCAAATGTCCCCAAATGTCCCCACATTCCCTGCTGAGGGAGCTGGCCAAGGTGGGACCCCAAAAATGTCCCCAAATGTCCCCCAAAATGTTCCCAAAATGTCCCCAAATGTCCCCACAGCCCCTGCTGAGGGAGCTGGCCAAAGTCGGACCCCAAAAATGTCCCCAAATGTCCCCCAAAATGTACCCCAAAATGTCCCCCAAAATGTCCCCAAATGTCCCCAAATGTCCCCACAGCCCCTGCTGAGGGAGCTGGCCAAGGTGGGACGCACAAAATGTCCCCAAATGTCCCCCAAAATGTCCCCAAATGTCCCCCCAAATGTCCCCAAATGTCCCCACAGCCCCTGCTGAGGGAGCTGGCCAAGGTGGGACCCCAAAAATGTCCCCAAATGTCCCCCAAAATGTCCCCCAAAATGTCCCCAAATGTCCCCAAATGTCCCCACAGCCCCTGCTGAGGGAGCTGACCAAGGTGGGACCCCAAAAATATCCCCAAAGGTCCCCAAAATGTCCCCAAATGTCCCCAAATGTCCCCCAAAATGTCCCCAAATATCCCCACAGCCCCTGCTGAGGGAGCTGGCCAAGATGGGACCCCAAAAATGTCCCCAAATGTCCCCCAAAATGTCCCCAAATGTCCCCAAAGCCCCTGCTGAGGGAGCTGGCCAAGGTGGGACCCCAAAAATGTCCCCAAATGTCCCCAAAAATGTCCCCAAATGTCCCAAATGTCCCCCAAAATGTCCCCAAATATCCCCACAGCCCCTGCTGAGGGAGCTGGCCAAGATGGGACCCCAAAAATGTCCCCAAATGTCCCCCAAAATGTCCCCAAATGTCCCCACAGCCCCTGCTGAGGGAGCTGGCCAAGATGGGACCCCAAAAATGTCCCCAAATGTCCCCCAAAATGTCCCCAAATGTCCCCACAGCCCCTGCTGAGGGAGCTGGCCAAGGTGGGACCCCAAAAATGTCCCCAAATGTCCCCAAAAATGTCCCCAAATGTCCCCAAATGTCCCCACAGCCCCTGCTGAGGGAGCTGGCCAAGGTGGGACCCCAAAAATGTCCCGAAATGTCCCCCAAAATGTCCCCCAAAATGTCCCCAAATGTCCCCCAAAATATCCCCAAATGTCCCCACAGCCCCTGCTGAGGGAGCTGGCCAAGGTGGGACCCCAAAAATGTCCCCAAATGTCCCCCAAAATGTCCCCAAAATGTCCCCACAGCCCCTGCTGAGGGAGCTGGCCAAGGTGGGACCCCAAAAATGTCCCCAAATGTCCCCCAAAATGTCCCCCAAAATGTCCCCAAATGTCCCCAAATGTCCCCACAGCCCCTGCTGAGGGAGCTGGCAAAGGTGAGACCCCAAAAATGTCCCCAAATGTCCCCAAAATGTCCCCAAATGTCCCCAAATATCCCCCAAAATGTCCCCAAATGTCCCCACAGCCCCTGCTGAGGGAGCTGGCAAAGGTGGGACCCCAAAATGTCCCCAAATGTCCCCCAAAATGTCCCCAAATGTCCCCAAATGTCCCCACAGCCCCTGCTGAGGGACCTGGCAAAGGTGGGACCCCAAAAATGTCCCCAAATGTCCCCAAAATGTCCCCAAATGTCCCCAAATGTCCCCCAAAATGTCCCCAAATGTCCCCACAGCCCCTGCTGAGGGAGCTGGCCAAGGTGGGACCCCAAAAATGTCCCCAAATGTCCCCCAAAATGTCCCCCAAAATGTCCCCAAATATCCCCAAATGTCCCCACAGCCCCTGCTGAGGGAGCTGGCCAAGGTGGGACCCCAAAAATGTCCCCAAATGTCCCCCAAAATGTCCCCCAAAATGTCCCCAAATGTCCCCAAATGTCCCCACAGCCCCTGCTGAGGGAGCTGGCCAAGGTGGGACCCCAAAAATGTCCCCAAATGTCCCCAAAATGTCCCCAAATGTCCCCAAATGTCCCCCAAAATGTCCCCAAATGTCCCGACAGCCCCTGCTGAGGAAGCTGGCCAAGGTGGGACCCCAAAATGTCCCAAAATGTCCCCCAAAATGTCCCCAAATGTCCCGAAATGTCCACACAGCCCCTGCTGAGAGAGCTGGCCAAGGTGAGACCCCAAAAATGTCCCCAAATGTCCCCCAAAATGTCCCCCAAAATGTCCCCAAAATGTCCCCAAATGTCCCCACAGCCCCTGCTGAGGGAGCTGGCCAAGGTGGGACCCCAAAAATGTCCCCAAATGTCCCCCAAAATGTCCCCCAAAATGTCCCCAAATATCCCCAAATGTCCCCACAGCCCCTGCTGAGGGAGCTGGCCAAGGTGGGACCCCAAAAATGTCCCCAAATGTCCCCCAAAATGTCCCCAAATGTCCCCACAGCCCCTGCTGAGGGAGCTGGCCAAGGTGGGACCCCAAAAATGTCCCCAAATGTCCCCAAAATGTCCCCAAATGTCCCCCCAAATGTCCCCAAATGTCCCCACAGCCCCTGCTGAGGGAGCTGGCCAAGGTGGGACCCCAAAAATGTCCCCAAATGTCCCCCAAAATGTCCCCCAAAATGTCCCCAAATGTCCCCAAATGTCCCCACAGCCCCTGCTGAGGGAGCTGGCCAAGGTGGGACCCCAAAAATGTCCCCAAATGTCCCCCAAAATGCCCCCAAATGTCCCCAAATGTCCCCCAAAATGTCCCCAAATGTCCCCAAATGTCCCCACATTCCCTGCTGAGGGAGCTGGCCAAGGTGGGACCCCAAAAATGTCCCCAAATGTCCCCCAAAATGTCCCCAAATGTCCCCCAAAATGTCCCCAAATGTCCCCACAGCCCCTGCTGAGGAAGCTGGCCAAGGTGGGACCCCAAAATGTTCCCAAATGTCCCCCAAAATGTCCCCAAATGTCCCCAAATGTCCCCAAATGTCCCCAAATGTCCCGAAATGTCCACACAGCCCCTGCTGAGGGAGCTGGCCAAGGTGAAACCCAAAAAATGTCCCCAAATGTGCCCCAAAATGTCCCCCAAAATGTCCCCAAATGTCCCCAAATGTCCCCACAGCCCCTGCTGAGGGAGCTGGCCAAGGTGGGACCCCAAAAATGTCCTCAAATGTCCCCCAAAATGTCCCCAAATGTCCCCACAGCCCCTGCTGAGGGAGCTGGCCAAGGTGGGACAACAAAAATGTCCCCAAATGTCCCCAAAATGTCCCCAAATGTCCCCCCAAATGTCCCCAAATGTCCCTACAGCCCCTGCTGAGGGAGCTGGCCAAGGTGGGACCCCAAAAATGTCCCCAAATGTCCCCCAAAATGTTCCCAAAATGTCCCCAAATGTCCCCACAGCCCCTGCTGAGGGAGCTGGCCAAAGTCGGACCCCAAAAATGTCCCCAAATGTCCCCCAAAATGTACCCCAAAATGTCCCCCAAAATGTCCCCAAATGTCCCCAAATGTCCCCACAGCCCCTGCTGAGGGAGCTGGCCAAGGTGGGACGCTAAAAATGTCCCCAAATGTCCCCCAAAATGTCCCCAAATGTCCCCCAAAATGTCCCCAAATGTCCCCACAGCCCCTGCTGAGGGAGCTGGCCAAGGTGGGACCCCAAAAATGTCCCCAAATGTCCCCCAAAATGTCCCCCAAAATGTCCCCAAATGTCCCCAAATGTCCCCACAGCCCCTGCTGAGGGAGCTGGCCAAGATGGGACCCCAAAAATGTCCCCAAATGTCCCCCAAAATGTCCCCAAATGTCCCCACAGCCCCTGCTGAGGGAGCTGGCCAAGGTGGGACCCCAAAAATGTCCCCAAATGTCCCCAAAAATGTCCCCAAATGTCCCCAAATGTCCCCACAGCCCCTGCTGAGGGAGCTGGCCAAGGTGGGACCCCAAAAATGTCCCCAAATGTCCCCCAAAATGTCCCCCAAAATGTCCCCAAATGTCCCCCAAAATATCCCCAAATGTCCCCACAGCCCCTGCTGAGGGAGCTGGCCAAGGTGGGACCCCAAAAATGTCCCCAAATGTCCCCCAAAATGTCCCCAAATGTCCCCACAGCCCCTGCTGAGGGAGCCGGGCAAGGTGGGACCCCAAAAATGTCCCCAAATGTCCCACAAATGTCCCCCAAAATGTCCCCAAATGTCCCGAAATGTCCACACAGCCCCTGCTGAGGGAGCTGGCCAAGGTGGGACCCCAAAAATGTCCCCAAATGTCCCCCAAAATGTCCCCCAAAATGTCCCCAAATGTCCCCAAATGTCCCCACAGCCCCTGCTGAGGGAGCTGGCAAAGGTGGGACCCCAAAAATGTCCCAAATGTCCCCAAAATGTCCCCAAATGTCCCCAAATATCCCCCAAAATGTCCCCAAATGTCCCCACAGCCCCTGCTGAGGGAGCTGGCCAAGGTGGGACCCCAAAAATGTCCCCAAATGTCCCCAAATGTCCCCCAAAATGTCCCCAAATGTCCCCCCAAATGTCCCCAAATGTCCCCACAGCCCCTGCTGAGGGAGCTGGCCAAGGTGGGACCCCAAAAATGTCCCCAAATGTCCTACAAAATGTCCCCAAATGTCCCCAAATGTCCCCACAGCCCCTGCTGAGGAAGCTGGCCAAGGTGGGACCCTAAAATTTCCCCAAATGTCCCCCAAAATGTCCCCAAATGACCCCAAATGTCCCCCAAAATGTCCCCAAATGTCCCCACAGCCCCTGCTGAGGAAGATGGCCAAGGTGGCACCCCAAAATGTCCCCAAATGTCCTACAAAATGTCCCCAAATGTCCCGAAATGTCCACACAGCCCCTGCTGAGGGAGCTGGCCAAGGTGGGACCCCAAAAATGTCCCCAAATGTCCCCCCAAATGTCCCCTAAAATGTCCCCAAATGTCCACACAGCCCCTGCTGAGGGAGCTGGCCAAGGTGGGACCCCAAAAATGTCCCCAAATGTCCCCAAAATGTCCCCAAAAATGTCCCCAAATGTCCCCCAAAATGTCCCCAAATGTCCCCACAGCCCCTGCTGAGGGAGCTGGCCAAGGTGGGACCCCAAAAATGTCCCCAAATGTCCCCCAAAATGTCCCCAAATGTCCCCCCAAATGTCCCCAAATGTCCCCACAGCCCCTGCTGAGGGAGCTGGCCAAGGTGAGACCCCAAAAATGTCCCCAAATGTCCCCCAAAATGTCCCCAAATGTCCCCCCAAATGTCCCCAAATGTCCCCACAGCCCCTGCTGAGGGAGCTGGCCAAGGTGGGACCCCAAAAATGTCCCCAAATGTCCCCAAAATGTCCCCAAATGTCCCCCCAAATGTCCCCAAATGTCCCCACAGCCCCTGCTGAGGGAGCTGGCCAAGGTGGGACCCCAAAAATGTCCCCAAATGTCCCCAAAATGTCCCCAAAAATGTCCCCAAATGTCCCCCAAAATGTCCCCAAATGTCCCCACAGCCCCTGCTGAGGGAGCTGGCCAAGGTGGGACCCCAAAAATGTCCCCAAATGTCCCCCAAAATGTCCCCAAATGTCCCCCCAAATGTCCCCAAATGTCCCCACAGCCCCTGCTGAGGGAGCTGGCCAAGGTGGGACCCCAAAAATGTCCCCAAATGTCCCCCAAAATGTCCCCAAATGTCCCCCCAAATGTCCCCAAATGTCCCCACAGCCCCTGCTGAGGGAGCTGGCCAAGGTGGGACCCCAAAAATGTCCCCAAATGTCCCCAAAATGTCCCCAAATGTCCCCCCAAATGTCCCCAAATGTCCCCACAGCCCCTGCTGAGGGAGCTGGCCAAGGTGGGACCCCAAAAATGTCCCCAAATGTCCCCCAAAATCTCCCCAAATGTCCCCCCAAATGTCCCCAAATGTCCCCACAGCCCCTGCTGAGGGAGCTGGCCAAGGTGGGACCCCAAAAATGTCCCCAAATGTCCCCAAAATGTCCCCAAATGTCCCCCCAAATGTCCCCAAATGTCCCCACAGCCCCTGCTGAGGGAGCTGGCCAAGGTGGGACCCCAAAAATGTCCCCAAATGTCCTTCAAAATGTCCCCAAATGTCCCCAAATGTCCCCACAGCCCCTGCTGAGGGAGCTGGCCAAAGTCGGACCCAAAAAATGTCCCAAAATGTCCCCCAAAATGTCCCCAAATGTCCCCACAGCCCCTGCTGAGGGAGCTGGCCAAGGTGGGACCCCAAAAATGTCCCCAAATGTCCCCCAAAATGTCCCCAAATGTCCCCCAAAATGTCCCCAAATGTCCCCACAGCCCCTGCTGAGGGAGCTGGCCAAGGTGGGACCCCAAAAATGTCCCCAAATGTCCCACAAAATGTCCACCAAAATGTCCCCAAATGTCCCCAAATGTCCCCACAGCCCCTGCTGAGGAAGCTGGCCAAGGTGAGACCCCAAAAATGTCCCCAAATGTCCCCAAAATGTCCCCAAATGTCCCCAAATGTCCCCCAAAATGTCCCCAAATGTCCCCAAATGTCCCCACAGCCCCTGCTGAGGGAGCTGGCCAAGGTGGGACCCCAAAAATGTCCCCAAAGGTCCCCAAAATATCCCCAAATGTCCCCAAATGTCCCCCAAAATGTCCCCAAATGTCCCCAAATGTCCCCAAATGTCCACACAGCCCCTGCTGAGGGAGCTGGCCAAGGTGGGACCCCAAAAATGTCCCCAAATGTCCCCCCAAATGTCCCCTAAAATGTCCCCAAATGTCCCCACAGCCCCTGCTGAGGGAGCTGGCCAAGGTGGGACCCCAAAATGTCCCCAAATGTCCCCCAAAATGTCCCCAAATGTCCCCAAATGTCCCCACAGCCCCTGCTGAGGGACCTGGCAAAGGTGGGACCCCAAAAATGTCCCCAAATGTCCCCAAAATGTCCCCAAATGTCCCCAAATGTCCCCCAAAATGTCCCCAAATGTCCCCAAATGTCCCCAAATGTCCCCACAGCCCCTGCTGAGGGAGCTGGCCAAGGTGGGACCCCAAAAATGTCCCCAAATGTCCCCAAATGTCCCCAAATGTCCCCACAGCCCCTGCTGAGGGAGCTGGCCAAGGTGGGACCCCAAAAATGTCCCCAAATGTCCCCCAAAATGTCCCCCAAAATGTCCCCAAATATCCCCAAATGTCCCCACAGCCCCTGCTGAGGGAGCTGGCCAAGGTGGGACCCCAAAAATGTCCCCAAATGTCCCCCAAAATGTCCCCCAAAATGTCCCCAAATGTCCCCAAATGTCCCCACAGCCCCTGCTGAGGGAGCTGGCCAAGGTGGGACCCCAAAAATGTCCCCAAATGTCCCCAAAATGTCCCCAAATGTCCCCAAATGTCCCCCAAAATGTCCCCAAATGTCCCCACAGCCCCTGCTGAGGAAGCTGGCCAAGGTGGGACCCCAAAATGTCCCCAAATGTCCCCCAAAATGCCCCCAAATGTCCCCAAATGTCCCCCAAAATGTCCCCAAATGTCCCCAAATGTCCCCACATTCCCTGCTGAGGGAGCTGGCCAAGGTGGGACCCCAAAAATGTCCCCAAATGTCCCCCAAAATGTCCCCAAATGTCCCCCAAAATGTCCCCAAATGTCCCCACAGCCCCTGCTGAGGAAGCTGGCCAAGGTGGGACCCCAAAATGTTCCCAAATGTCCCCCAAAATGTCCCCAAATGTCCCCAAATGTCCACACAGCCCCTGCTGAGGGAGCTGGCCAAGGTGAGACCCAAAAAATGTCCCCAAATGTGCCCCAAAATGTCCCCCAAAATGTCCCCAAATGTCCCCAAATGTCCCCACAGCCCCTGCTGAGGGAGCTGGCCAAGGTGGGACCCCAAAAATGTCCCCAAATGTCCCCCAAAATGTCCCCAAATGTCCCCACAGCCCCTGCTGAGGGAGCTGGCCAAGGTGGGACAACAAAAATGTCCCCAAATGTCCCCAAAATGTCCCCAAATGTCCCCCCAAATGTCCCCAAATGTCCCTACAGCCCCTGCTGAGGGAGCTGGCCAAGGTGGGACCCCAAAAATGTCCCCAAATGTCCCCCAAAATGTTCCCAAAATGTCCCCAAATGTCCCTACAGCCCCTGCTGAGGGAGCTGGCCAAAGTCGGACCCCAAAAATGTCCCCAAATGTCCCCCAAAATGTACCCCAAAATGTCCCCCAAAATGTCCCCAAATGTCCCCAAATGTCCCCACAGCCCCTGCTGAGGGAGCTGGCCAAGGTGGGACGCCAAAAATGTCCCCAAATGTCCCCCAAAATGTCCCCAAATGTCCCCCAAAATGTCCCCAAATGTCCCCACAGCCCCTGCTGAGGGAGCTGGCCAAGGTGGGACCCCAAAAATGTCCCCAAATGTCCCCCAAAATGTCCCCCAAAATGTCCCCAAATGTCCCCAAATGTCCCCACAGCCCCTGCTGAGGGAGCTGGCCAAGGTGGGACCCCAAAAATATCCCCAAATGTGCCCCAAAATGTCCCCAAATGTCCCCAAATGTCCCCCAAAATGTCCCCAAATATCCCCACAGCCCCTGCTGAGGGAGCTGGCCAAGATGGGACCCCAAAAATGTCCCCAAATGTCCCCCAAAATGTCCCCAAATGTCCCCACAGCCCCTGCTGAGGGAGCTGGCCAAGGTGGGACCCCAAAAATGTCCCCAAATGTCCCCAAAAATGTCCCCAAATGTCCCCAAATGTCCCCCAAAATGTCCCCAAATATCCCCACAGCCCCTGCTGAGGGAGCTGGCCAAGATGGGACCCCAAAAATGTCCCCAAATGTCCCCCAAAATGTCCCCAAATGTCCCCACAGCCCCTGCTGAGGGAGCTGGCCAAGATGGGACCCCAAAAATGTCCCCAAATGTCCCCCAAAATGTCCCCAAATGTCCCCACAGCCCCTGCTGAGGGAGCTGGCCAAGGTGGGACCCCAAAAATGTCCCCAAATGTCCCCAAAAATGTCCCCAAATGTCCCCAAATGTCCCCACAGCCCCTGCTGAGGGAGCTGGCCAAGGTGGGACCCCAAAAATGTCCCCAAATGTCCCCCAAAATGTCCCCCAAAATGTCCCCAAATGTCCCCCAAAATATTCCCAAATGTCCCCACAGCCCCTGCTGAGGGAGCTGGCCAAGGTGGGACCCCAAAAATGTCCCCAAATGTCCCCCAAAATGTCCCCCAAAATGTCCCCAAATATCCCCAAATGTCCCCACAGCCCCTGCTGAGGGAGCTGGCCAAGGTGGGACCCCAAAAATGTCCCCAAATGTCCCCCAAAATGTCCCCAAATGTCCCCACAGCCCCTGCTGAGTGAGCTGGCCAAGGTGGGACGCCAAAAATGTCCCCAAATGTCCCCCAAAATCTCCCCAAATGTCCCCCAAAATGTCCCCAAATGTCCCCACAGCCCCTGCTGAGGGAGCTGGCCAAGGTGGGACCCCAAAAATGTCCCCAAATGTCCCCCAAAATGTCCCCCAAAATGTCCCCAAATGTCCCCAAATGTCCCCACAGCCCCTGCTGAGGGAGCTGGCAAAGGTGGGACCCCAAAAATGTCCCCAAAGGTCCCCAAAATGTCCCCAAATGTCCCCTAATGTCCCCCAAAATGTCCCCAAATATCCCCACAGCCCCTGCTGAGGGAGCTGGCCAAGGTGAGACCCCAAAAATGTCCCCAAATGTCCCCCAAAATGTCCCCAAATGTCCCCAAATGTCCCCACAGCCCCTGCTGAGGGAGCTGGCCAAGGTGGGACCCCAAAAATGTCCCCAAATGTCCCCCAAAATGTCCCCCAAAATGTCCCCAAATGTCCCCAAATGTCCCCACAGCCCCTGCTGAGGGAGCTGGCCAAGGTGGGACCCCAAAAATGTCCCCAAATGTCCCCAAAATGTCCCCAAATGTCCCCAAATGTCCCCCAAAATGTCCCCAAATGTCCCCACAGCCCCTGCTGAGGAAGCTGGCCAAGGTGGGACCCCAAAATGTCCCCAAATGTCCCCCAAAATGTCCCCAAATGTCCCGAAATGTCCACACAGCCCCTGCTGAGAGAGCTGGCCAAGGTGAGACCCCAAAAATGTCCCCAAATGTCCCCCAAAATGTCCCCCAAAATGTCCCCAAAATGTCCCCAAATGTCCCCACAGCCCCTGCTGAGGGAGCTGGCCAAGGTGGGACCCCAAAAATGTCCCCAAATGTCCCCCAAAATGTCCCCCAAAATGTCCCCAAATATCCCCAAATGTCCCCACAGCCCCTGCTGAGGGAGCTGGCCAAGGTGGGACCCCAAAAATGTCCCCAAATGTCCCCCAAAATGTCCCCAAATGTCCCCACAGCCCCTGCTGAGGGAGCTGGCCAAGGTGGGACCCCAAAAATGTCCCCAAATGTCCCCAAAATGTCCCCAAATGTCCCCCCAAATGTCCCCAAATGTCCCCACAGCCCATGCTGAGGGAGCTGGCCAAGGTGGGACCCCAAAAATGTCCCCAAATGTCCCCCAAAATGTCCCCCAAAATGTCCCCAAATGTCCCCAAATGTCCCCACAGCCCCTGCTGAGGGAGCTGGCCAAGGTGGGACCTCAAAAATGTCCCCAAATGTCCCCCAAAATGCCCCCAAATGTCCCCAAATGTCCCCCAAAATGTCCCCAAATGTCCCCAAATGTACCCACATTCCCTGCTGAGGGAGCTGGCCAAGGTGGGACCCCAAAAATGTCCCCAAATGTCCCCCAAAATGTCCCCCAAAATGTCCCCAAATGTCCCCAAATGTCCCCACAGCCCCTGCTGAGGGAGCTGGCCAAGGTGGGACCCCAAAAATATCCCCAAATGTGCCCCAAAATGTCCCCAAATGTCCCCAAATGTCCCCCAAAATGTCCCCAAATATCCCCACAGCCCCTGCTGAGGGAGCTGGCCAAGATGGGACCCCAAAAATGTCCCCAAATGTCCCCCAAAATGTCCCCAAATGTCCCCACAGCCCCTGCTGAGGGAGCTGGCCAAGGTGGGACCCCAAAAATGTCCCCAAATGTCCCCAAAAATGTCCCCAAATGTCCCCAAATGTCCCCCAAAATGTCCCCAAATATCCCCACAGCCCCTGCTGAGGGAGCTGGCCAAGATGGGACCCCAAAAATGTCCCCAAATGTCCCCCAAAATGTCCCCAAATGTCCCCACAGCCCCTGCTGAGGGAGCTGGCCAAGATGGGACCCCAAAAATGTCCCCAAATGTCCCCCAAAATGTCCCCAAATGTCCCCACAGCCCCTGCTGAGGGAGCTGGCCAAGGTGGTACCCCAAAAATGTCCCCAAATGTCCCCAAAAATGTCCCCAAATGTCCCCAAATGTCCCCACAGCCCCTGCTGAGGGAGCTGGCCAAGGTGGGACCCCAAAAATGTCCCCAAATGTCCCCCAAAATGTCCCCCAAAATGTCCCCAAATGTCCCCCAAAATATCCCCAAATGTCCCCACAGCCCCTGCTGAGGGAGCTGGCCAAGGTGGGACCCCAAAAATGTCCCCAAATGTCCCCCAAAATGTCCCCCAAAATGTCCCCAAATATCCCCAAATGTCCCCACAGCCCCTGCTGAGGGAGCTGGCCAAGGTGGGACCCCAAAAATGTCCCCAAATGTCCCCCAAAATGTCCCCAAATGTCCCCACAGCCCCTGCTGAGTGAGCTGGCCAAGGTGGGACGCCAAAAATGTCCCCAAATGTCCCCCAAAATCTCCCCAAATGTCCCCCAAAATGTCCCCAAATGTCCCCACAGCCCCTGCTGAGGGAGCTGGCCAAGGTGGGACCCCAAAAATGTCCCCAAATGTCCCCCAAAATGTCCCCCAAAATGTCCCCAAATGTCCCCAAATGTCCCCACAGCCCCTGCTGAGGGAGCTGGCAAAGGTGGGACCCCAAAAATGTCCCCAAAGGTCCCCAAAATGTCCCCAAATGTCCCCTAATGTCCCCCAAAATGTCCCCAAATATCCCCACAGCCCCTGCTGAGGGAGCTGGCCAAGGTGAGACCCCAAAAATGTCCCCAAATGTCCCCCAAAATGTCCCCAAATGTCCCCAAATGTCCCCACAGCCCCTGCTGAGGGAGCTGGCCAAGGTGGGACCCCAAAAATGTCCCCAAATGTCCCCCAAAATGTCCCCCAAAATGTCCCCAAATGTCCCCAAATGTCCCCACAGCCCCTGCTGAGGGAGCTGGCCAAGGTGGGACCCCAAAAATGTCCCCAAATGTCCCCAAAATGTCCCCAAATGTCCCCAAATGTCCCCCAAAATGTCCCCAAATATCCCCACAGCCCCTGCTGAGGGAGCTGGCCAAGGTGGGACCCCAAAATGTCCCCAAATGTCCCCCAAAATGTCCCCAAATGTCCCGAAATGTCCACACAGCCCCTGCTGAGAGAGCTGGCCAAGGTGAGACCCCAAAAATGTCCCCAAATGTCCCCCAAAATGTCCCCCAAAATGTCCCCAAAATGTCCCCAAATGTCCCCACAGCCCCTGCTGAGGGAGCTGGCCAAGGTGGGACCCCAAAAATGTCCCCAAATGTCCCCCAAAATGTCCCCCAAAATGTCCCCAAATATCCCCAAATGTCCCCACAGCCCCTGCTGAGGGAGCTGGCCAAGGTGGGACCCCAAAAATGTCCCCAAATGTCCCCCAAAATGTCCCCAAATGTCCCCACAGCCCCTGCTGAGGGAGCTGGCCAAGGTGGGACCCCAAAAATGTCCCCAAATGTCCCCAAAATGTCCCCAAATGTCCCCCCAAATGTCCCCAAATGTCCCCACAGCCCATGCTGAGGGAGCTGGCCAAGGTGGGACCCCAAAAATGTCCCCAAATGTCCCCCAAAATGTCCCCCAAAATGTCCCCAAATGTCCCCAAATGTCCCCACAGCCCCTGCTGAGGGAGCTGGCCAAGGTGGGACCCCAAAAATGTCCCCAAATGTCCCCCAAAATGCCCCCAAATGTCCCCAAATGTCCCCACATTCCCTGCTGAGGGAGCTGGCCAAGGTGGGACCCCAAAAATGTCCCCAAATGTCCCCCAAAATGTCCCCAAATGTCCCCCAAAATGTCCCCAAATGTCCCCACAGCCCCTGCTGAGGAAGCTGGCCAAGGTGGGACCCCAAAATGTTCCCAAATGTCCCCCAAAATGTCCCCAAATGTCCCGAAATGTCCACACAGCCCCTGCTGAGGGAGCTGGCCAAGGTGAGACCCAAAAAATGTCCCCAAATGTGCCCCAAAATGTCCCCCAAAATGTCCCCAAATGTCCCCAAATGTCCCCACAGCCCCTGCTGAGGGAGCTGGCCAAGGTGGGACCCCAAAAATGTCCCCAAATGTCCCCCAAAATGTCCCCAAATGTCCCCACAGCCCCTGCTGAGGGAGCTGGCCAAGGTGGGACAACAAAAATGTCCCCAAATGTCCCCAAAATGTCCCCAAATGTCCCCCCAAATGTCCCCAAATGTCCCTACAGCCCCTGCTGAGGGAGCTGGCCAAGGTGGGACCCCAAAAATGTCCCCAAATGTCCCCCAAAATGTTCCCAAAATGTCCCCAAATGTCCCTACAGCCCCTGCTGAGGGAGCTGGCCAAAGTCGGACCCCAAAAATGTCCCCAAATGTCCCCCAAAATGTACCCCAAAATGTCCCCCAAAATGTCCCCAAATGTCCCCAAATGTCCCCACAGCCCCTGCTGAGGGAGCTGGCCAAGGTGGGACGCCAAAAATGTCCCCAAATGTCCCCCAAAATGTCCCCAAATGTCCCCCAAAATGTCCCCAAATGTCCCCACAGCCCCTGCTGAGGGAGCTGGCCAAGGTGGGACCCCAAAAATGTCCCCAAATGTCCCCCAAAATGTCCCCCAAAATGTCCCCAAATGTCCCCAAATGTCCCCACAGCCCCTGCTGAGGGAGCTGGCCAAGGTGGGACCCCAAAAATATCCCCAAAGGTCCCCAAAATGTCCCCAAATGTCCCCAAATGTCCCCCAAAATGTCCCCAAATATCCCCACAGCCCCTGCTGAGGGAGCTGGCCAAGATGGGACCCCAAAAATGTCCCCAAATGTCCCCCAAAATGTCCCCAAATGTCCCCACAGCCCCTGCTGAGGGAGCTGGCCAAGGTGGGACCCCAAAAATGTCCCCAAATGTCCCCAAAAATGTCCCCAAATGTCCCCAAATGTCCCCCAAAATGTCCCCAAATATCCCCACAGCCCCTGCTGAGGGAGCTGGCCAAGATGGGACCCCAAAAATGTCCCCAAATGTCCCCCAAAATGTCCCCAAATGTCCCCACAGCCCCTGCTGAGGGAGCTGGCCAAGATGGGACCCCAAAAATGTCCCCAAATGTCCCCCAAAATGTCCCCAAATGTCCCCACAGCCCCTGCTGAGGGAGCTGGCCAAGGTGGGACCCCAAAAATGTCCCCAAATGTCCCCAAAAATGTCCCCAAATGTCCCCAAATGTCCCCACAGCCCCTGCTGAGGGAGCTGGCCAAGGTGGGACCCCAAAAATGTCCCCAAATGTCCCCCAAAATGTCCCCCAAAATGTCCCCAAATGTCCCCCAAAATATCCCCAAATGTCCCCACAGCCCCTGCTGAGGGAGCTGGCCAAGGTGGGACCCCAAAAATGTCCCCAAATGTCCCACAAATGTCCCCCAAAATGTCCCCAAATGTCCCGAAATGTCCACACAGCCCCTGCTGAGGGAGCTGGCCAAGGTGGGACCCCAAAAATGTCCCCAAATGTCCCCCAAAATGTCCCCCAAAATGTCCCCAAATGTCCCCAAATGTCCCCACAGCCCCTGCTGAGGGAGCTGGCAAAGGTGGGACCCCAAAAATGTCCCGAATGTCCCCAAAATGTCCCCAAATGTCCCCAAATATCCCCCAAAATGTCCCCAAATGTCCCCACAGCCCCTGCTGAGGGAGCTGGCCAAGGTGGGACCCCAAAAATGTCCCCAAATGTCCCCAAAATGTCCCCAAATGTCCCCAAATATCCCCCAAAATTTCCCCAAATGTCCCCACAGCCCCTGCTGAGGGAGCTGGCCAAGGTGGGACCCCAAAATGTCCCCAAATGTCCCCCAAAATGTCCCCAAATGTCCCGAAATGTCCACACAGCCCCTGCTGAGGGAGCTGGCCAAGGTGGGACCCCAAAAATGTCCCCAAATGTCCCCCAAAATGTCCCCCAAAATGTCCCCAAATGTCCCCAAATGTCCCCACAGCCCCTGCTGAGGGAGCTGGCCAAGGTGGGACCCCAAAAATGTCCCCAAAGGTCCCCAAAATGTCCCCAAATGTCCCCAAATGTCCCCAAAATGTCCCCACAGCCCCTGCTGAGGAAGCTGGCCAAGGTGGGACCCCAAAAATGTCCCCAAATGTCCCCCAAAATGTCCCCAAATGTCCCCAAATGTCCCCACAGCCCCTGCTGAGGGAGCTGGCCAAGGTGGGACCCCAAAAATGTCCCCAAATGTCCCCAAAATGTCCCCAAATGTCCCCAAATGTCCCCCAAAATGTCCCCAAATGTCCCCCAAAATGTCCCCAAATGTCCCCAAAAATGTCCCCAAATGTCCCCAAATGTCCCCCAAAATGTCCCCAAATGTCCCCACATTCCCTGCTGAGGGAGCTGGCCTAGGTGGGACCCCAAAAATGTCCCCAAATGTCCCCCAAAATGTCCCCAAATGTCCCCCAAAATGTCCCCAAATGTCCCCACAGCCCCTGCTGAGGAAGCTGGCCAAGGTGGGACCCCAAAATGTTCCCAAATGTCCCCCAAAATGTCCCCAAATGTCCCGAAATGTCCACACAGCCCCTGCTGAGGGAGCTGGCCAAGGTGAGACCCAAAAAATATCCCCAAATGTGCCCCAAAATGTCCCCCAAAATGTCCCCAAATGTCCCCAAATGTCCCCACAGCCCCTGCTGAGGGAGCTGGCCAAGGTGGGACCCCAAAAATGTCCTCAAATGTCCCCCAAAATGTCCCCAAATGTCCCCACAGCCCCTGCTGAGGGAGCTGGCCAAGGTGGGACAACAAAAATGTCCCCAAATGTCCCCAAATGTCCCCAAATGTCCCCCCAAATGTCCCCAAATGTCCCTACAGCCCCTGCTGAGGGAGCTGGCCAAGGTGGGACCCCAAAAATGTCCCCAAATGTCCCCCAAAATGTTCCCAAAATGTCCCCAAATGTCCCCACAGCCCCTGCTGAGGGAGCTGGCCAAGGTGGGACCCCAAAAATGTCCCCAAATGTCCCCCAAAATGTCCCCCAAAATGTCCCCAAATGTCCCCAAATGTCCCCACAGCCCCTGCTGAGGGAGCTGGCCAAGGTGGGACCCCAAAAATATCCCCAAAGGTCCCCAAAATGTCCCCAAATGTCCCCAAATGTCCCCCAAAATGTCCCCAAATATCCCCACAGCCCCTGCTGAGGGAGCTGGCCAAGATGGGACCCCAAAAATGTCCCCAAATGTCCCCCAAAATGTCCCCAAATGTCCCCACAGCCCCTGCTGAGGGAGCTGGCCAAGGTGGGACCCCAAAAATGTCCCCAAATGTCCCCAAAAATGTCCCCAAATGTCCCCAAATGTCCCCCAAAATGTCCCCAAATATCCCCACAGCCCCTGCTGAGGGAGCTGGCCAAGATGGGACCCCAAAAATGTCCCCAAATGTCCCCCAAAATGTCCCCAAATGTCCCCACAGCCCCTGCTGAGGGAGCTGGCCAAGATGGGACCCCAAAAATGTCCCCAAATGTCCCCCAAAATGTCCCCAAATGTCCCCACAGCCCCTGCTGAGGGAGCTGGCCAAGGTGGGACCCCAAAAATGTCCCCAAAATGTCCCCAAATGTCCCCAATTGTCCCCCAGAATGTCCCCAAATGTCCCCACAGCCCCTGCTGAGGGAGCTGGCCAAGGTGGGACCCCAAAAATGTCCCCAAATGTCCCCCAAATGTCCCCAAATGTCCCCACAGCCCCTGCTGAGGGAGCTGGCCAAAGTCGGACCCCAAAAATGTCCCCAAATGTCCCCCAAAATGTACCCCAAAATGTCCCCCAAAATGTCCCCAAATGTCCCCAAATGTCCCCACAGCCCCTGCTGAGGGAGCTGGCCAAGGTGGGACCCCAAAAATGTCCCCAAATGTCCCCCAAATGTCCCCAAATATCCCCACAGACCCTGCTGAGGGAGCTGGCCAAGGTGGGACCCCAAAAATGTTCCCAAATGTCCCCCAAAATGTCCCCAAATGTCCCCAAATGTCCCCACAGCCCCTGCTGAGGGAGCTGGCCAAGGTGGGACCCCAAAAATGTCCCCAAATGTCCCACAAAATGTCCCCAAATGTCCCCAAAATGTCCCCAAATGTCCACACAGCCCCTGCTGAGGGAGCTGGCCAAGGTGGGACCCCAAAAATGTCCCCAAATGTCCCCCAAAATGTCCCCAAATATCCCGAAATGTCCCCAAATGCCCCTGCTGAGGGAGCTGGCCAAGGTGGGACCCCAAAAATGTCCCCAAATGTCCCCCAAAATGTCCCCAAATGTCCCCAAATGTCCCCACAGCCCCTGCTGAGGGAGCTGGCCAAGGTGGGACCCCAAAAATGTCCCATAAAATGTCCCCAAATGTCCCCCAAAATGTCCCCAAATGTCCCCAAATGTCCCCACAGCCCCTGCTGAGGGAGCTGGCCAAGGTGGGACCCCAAAAATGTCCCCAAATGTCCCCCAAATGTCCCCAAATGTCCCCAAATGTCCCCACAGCCCCTGCTGAGGGAGCTGGCCAAGGTGGGACCCCAAAAATGTCCCCAAATGTCCCCCAAAATGTCCCCAAATGTCCCCACAGCCCCTGCTGAGGGAGCTGGCCAAGGTGAGACCCCAAAAATGTCCCCAAATGTCCCCCAAAATGTCCCCAAATGTCCCCACAGCCCCTGCTGAGGGAGCTGGCCAAGGTGGGACCCCAAAAATGTCCCCAAATGTCCCACAAAATGTCCCCCAAAATGTCCCCAAATGTCCCCAAATGTCCCCACAGCCCCTGCTGAGGGAGCTGGCCAAGGTGGGACCCCAAAAATGTCCCCAAATGTCCCCCAAAATGTCCCCAAAATGTCCCCAAATGTCCCCAAATGTCCCCAGAGCCCCTGCTGAGGGAGCTGGCCAAGGTGGGACCCCAAAAATGTCCCCAAATGTCCCCCAAAATGTCCCCAAATGTCCCCACAGCCCCTGCTGAGGGAGCTGGCCAAGGTGGGACCCCAAAAATGTCCCCAAATGTCCCCCAAAATGTCCCCAAAATGTCCCCAAATGTCCCCAAATGTCCCCACAGCCCCTGCTGAGGGAGCTGGCCAAGGTGGGACCCCAAAAATGTCCCCAAATGTCCCCCAAAATGTCCCCCAAAATGTCCCCAAATGTCCCCACAGCCCCTGCTGAGGGAGCTGGCCAAGGTGGGACCCCAAAAATGTCCCCAAATGTCCCCCAAAATGTCCCCAAATGTCCCCAAAAATGTCCCCAAATGTCCCCAAATGTCCCCCAAAATGTCCCCAAATGTCCCCAAATGTCCCCACAGCCCCTGCTGAGGGAGCTGGCCAAGGTGGGACCCCAAAAATGTCCCCAAATGTCCCCCAAAATGTCCCCAAATGTCCCCAAATGTCCCCCAGAATGTCCCCAAATGTCCCCACAGCCCCTGCTGAGGGAGCTGGCCAAGGTGGGACCCCAAAAATGTCCCCAAATGTCCCCCAAATGTCCCCAAATGTCCCCACAGCCCCTGCTGAGGGAGCTGGCCAAGGTGGGACCCCAAAAATGTTCCCAAATGTCACCCAAAATGTCCCCAAATGTCCCCAAATGTCCCCACAGCCCCTGCTGTGGGAGCTGGCTAAGGTGGGACCCCAAAACTGTCCCCAAATGTCCCCACAGCCCCTTCTGAGGGAGCTGGCCAAGGTGGGACCCCAAAAATGTCCCCAAATGTCCCCCAAAATGTCCCGATTTTTCACCCCAAATCCCTGTTTATCACCCCAAATCCCTTTTTATCACCCCAAAATCCCAATTTTTCACCCCAAATCCCCTCCCCAGGCCCGAGCCCGGCCCCCCTCGCCGCGCTCGCCGCCGGCCACCCCCGGACCCCGAGGAGCCCAGCGGTTCCAGGGGGCTTCGGGGGGGGGTGGGGGGCACCCCAAAAAACCTCGCCCCGCCCCCCCCGGCCCCGCCCCGGCCACGCCCGGCCCCGCCCCCGCCGAGGGGCTCGACTGGGACCAGGTGAAGATTTTGGGCACCTGCCAGGAGGTCACCAAGAGGTACCTGCGGCTCACCTGTGCTCCTGACCCGGCCACCGTGAGACCTGTGCCTGTGAGTGACACCCTGAGACCCCCCAAAATCCTCTGAGACCCCCCAAAATCCCCTGAGACCCCCCTGAGCCCCCCAACCATCCCTGAGCCCCCCAACCATCCCTGAGCCCCCCCAGTTCCTGATCTCACCTGTGCCCCTGACCCAGCCACCGTGAGACCTGTGCCTGTGAGTGAGACCCCCAAATCCCCTGAACCCTCCCTGAGACCCCCAAAATCCCCTGAGACCCCCCTGAGACCCTCAAAATCCCCTGAGACCCCCCTGACCCACCCTGAGCCCCCCAATTCCTGATCTCACCTGTGCCCCTGACCCGGCTACTGTGCGACCTGTGCCTGTGAGTGAGACCCCCAAACCTCCCCTGAGACCCCCCAAAATCCCCTGAAACCCCCCCAAAATCCCCTGAGACCCCCCTGACCCACCCTGAGCCCCCCAATTCCTGATCTCACCTGTGCCCCTGACCCGGCCACCGTGAGACCTGTGCCTGTGAGTGAGACCCCCAAACCCCCTCTGAGACCCCCCCAAAATCCCCTGAGACCCCCAAATTCCCCCTGAGACCCCCAAAATCCCCCTGACCCACCCTGAGCCCCCCCAATTCCTGATCTCACCTGTGCTCCTGACCCGGCTACTGTGAGACCTGTGCCTGCGAGTGAGACCCCCAAACCCCCCCTGAGACCCCCTGAGACCCCCAAAATCCCCTGAGACCCCCCCTAAACCCCCAAACCCCCCCTGAGACCCCCCTGACCCACCCTGAGCCCCCCAACCATCCCTGAGCCCCCCCAATTCCTGATCTCACCTGTGCCCCTGACCCGGCTACCGTGAGACCTGTGCCTGTGAGTGAGACCCCTGAGACCCCCTGAGACCCCCAACCCACCCTGAGACCCCCCTGAGCCCCCCAACCATCCCTGACCCCCCCTGAGACCCTCCTGACCCACCCTGAGCCCCCCCAATTCCTGATCTCACCTGTGCTCCTGACCCGGCCACCGTGAGACCTGTGCCTGTGAGTGAGACCCCCAAATCCCCTGAACCCCCCCTGAGACCCCCAAACCCCCCCTGAGACCCCCCTGATCCACCCTGAGCCCCCCAACCATCCCTGAGCCCCCCCAATTCCTGATCTCACCTGTGCCCCTGACCAGGCTACCGTGAGACCCGTGCCTGTGAGTGACCCCCAAACCCCCCCTGAGATCCCCCAAAATCCCCTGAGACCCCCAAATTCCCCCTGAGACTCCCAAAATCCCCCTGACCCACCCTGAGCCCCCCCAATTCCTGATCTCACCTGTGCTCCTGACCCGGCTACTGTGAGACCTGTGCCTGTGAGTGAGACCCCTGAGATCCCCCCAAAATCCCCTGAGACCCCCAAAATCCCCTTGAGACCCCCTGAGCCCCCCAAAATCCCCTGAGACCCCCCTGAGACCCCCAACCATCCCTGAGACCCCCAAACCCCCCTGACATCCCCAACCATCCCTGAACGCCCCCTGAGCCCCCCAACTCCCCCTGACCCTCCCTGAGCCCCCCAACCCTCCCTGAGCCCCTCCCTGAGCCCCCTAACCTGATCCCCCCCTCCCCAAAATGCTGAAACCCCCTTTGAGCCCCCCCAAACCCCCCTGACCGCCCCCCCAAACCCCCCAGTCCCCCCCCCAATCCTGCCCTGACCCCTCCACGACTTCTCTGGGTTTTCAGGACCCTCCCCATATTTTTAGGTTCCCCCCACATTTTTCAATCCCCCCTATATTTTTTGATTCCCCCCACGTTTTGGGGTCCTCCCCACGTTTTGGGGACCCCCCCAGGTGTCGTGGTCCCCCCTGAGCCCCCCGTTTCCCCCCAGGTTCTGAGCCAGGCCCTGGCCCTGGTCCGCTCGCACTGGGAGCAGCACCGGGACTACGCCTGGGCCTGCGAGCAGCTCAAGTCCCTGCGCCAGGACCTGACGGTCAGGGGGGGTGAAATGGGGGGGCTGGGGGGTCCTCAGGTGCTTTGGGGGGTCTCAGGTGGTTTTTTGGGGGGTTTCAGGTGATTTTGGGGGGGTTTCAGGTGGGTTTGTGTCTCTGCTTTGAGCCCCTTTCTGTGGCTCCCCTGGATTTGGGGGGGTGGGGGGTGTGAGAGCTCCTGGGTTCTGGGGTCTCCCCGGGATCTGAGGGGTCTCCCAGGGATCTCAGGGGTCTCCCCTGATTTTTGGGGGACCCCTCCCCGATTTTTGGGCCCCCCCTTGACTCGTTTCCCACTCCCCCAGGTCCAGGGGGTCCGCACGGAGTTCACGGTGGAGGTTTACGAGACCCACGCTCGGATTGCGCTGGAGAAGGTGGGTCTGGGGGCTCCTGGGGGCGGCCCCGGGGTTTGGGGGACACCCCCTGAGTTTCTGGGGTCCCCTCCAGGGCGACCACGAGGAGTTCAACCAGTGCCAGACGCAGCTGAAGGCGCTGTACGGGGAGAACCTGCCCGGCTGTGTCGGGGAGTTCACGGCCTACCGCATCCTCTACTGCATGTTCACCCGCAACTCGGGGGGTAAGGGGGGTCCTGAAACCTTGGGGGGGTCCCTGGAACCTTGGGGGGAGTCCCCAAAACCTCGGGGGGGTTCCCAAAACCTCAGGGGGGTCCCCAAAACCTCGGGGGGGCTCCACAATCAGAGCCTGCCCGGCTGTGTTGGGGAGTTCACGGCCTACCGCATCCTCTACTGCATGTTCACCCGCAACTCGGGGGGTAAGGGGGGTCCTGAAACCTCGGGGGGGATCCTGAGACCTCGGAGGGGTCCCCAAAACCTCGGGGGGCCTCCACAATCAGAGCCTGCCCAGCTGCGTCAGGAGCTTCACGGCCCATCTCGATCACCCAAAATTCAGGGGGTGAGAGGGGGTCCTGACCCCATTCCTGTGCCCCCCTGTGACCCCATTCCTGTGCCCCCCAGAGCTGGCCCTGCTCCCCCCTGGGCTGAGGATGGACCCCAGTGTGTCCCAGTGTGTCCCAGTAACCCCCAGTAACCCCAATAACCCCCAATAACCCCCAGTAACCCCCATTTCCTATTCCCAGAGCTGACCACGGAGCTGGCCCTGCTGCCCCCGGGGCTGAGGATGGACCCCAGTGACCCCAGTAACCCCAGTAACCCCCATTTTTTCCCCCCAGAGCTGACCACGGAGCTGGCCCTGCTCCCCCCCAGTCTGAGGACGGACCCCAGCGTGTCCCAGTGACCCCAGTGTGTCCCAGTGCCCCCCAGTAACCCCAGTAACCCCAGTAACCCCCATTTTTTTCCCCCCAGAGCTGACCACGGAGCTGTCCCTGCTCCCCCCGGGGCTGAGGACAGATCCCAGCGTGTCCCAGTGCCCCCCAGTGCCCCCCAGTAACCCCAGTAACCCCCAATAACCCCCAGTAACCCCCAATTTTTCCCCCCAGAGCTGACCACGGAGCTGGCCCTGCTGCCCCCCAGTCTGAGGACGGATCCCAGCGTGTCCCAGTGACCCCAGTGTGTCCCAGTGACCCCAGTAACCCCATTAACCCCCATTTTTTTCCCCCCAGAGCTGACCACGGAGCTGGCCCTGCTCCCTCCCAGTCTGAGGACGGACCCCAATGACCCCAGTAACCCCCAATGACCCCAGTAACCCCCAGTAACCCCCAGTAACCCCCATTTTTTCCCCCCAGAGCTGACCACGGAGCTGGCCCTGCTGCCCCCCAGTCTGAGGACGGACCCCAGCGTGTCCCAGTGCCCCCCAATGACCCCAGTGCCTCCCAGTAACCCCAGTAACCCCCATTTTTTTCCCCCCAGAGCTGACCACGGAGCTGGCCCTGCTGCCCCCCAGTCTGAGGACGGACCCCAGTGTGTCCCACGCTCTTTCCCTCCGGGCCTCCTGGGCCCTGGGGCTCTGGAGCCGCTTTTTCCGCCTGCACGGGGCGGCCCCGGCCATGGGGGCCAAACTCATCGACCTCTTCGCCGAGCGGGAGCGCCGGGGGGCCCTCAGGGCCATGATCAAGGCGTAGGTGGGGCCGGGGGGGCCGGAGGGTGGGTAGGGGGGACACACACGGGGGGATTTTGGGGCAGGAAATGGGGCTGGGATGGAGGAAGGGGAGAAAAAGAAAAAAGGGTGAGATGGGAGGGGAAAAACACCCTGAGAGTGAGGGGGGGAAAGAGGTTGGGATGGAGGGGGAAAGGATCCTGAAAGTGAGAGGGAAAACACCCCAAAAGTGAGGGGAAACACCCGTGAAATCAGGGGGGGAAAACATCTCTGAAATTGGGGGGAAACACCCCTGAAATCAGGGGGGAACACCCTAAAACTGAGGGGAAACCCCCCTGAAATGGGGGGAAAAAAGACCCCAAAAGTGAGGGGAGAAGCCCCTGAAGTTGGGGTGGGGAAACCACCCCAAACTGGGGGGGAAGGGGGGGAAACACCCCAAAATGAGGAGTGGGATGGGGGGATAGAGGAGATGGAGCCCCCCTTGGCCACACAGGTGAGTGCAGGGGGTGGGGACACCCCAGGTGTGCCCCCAAAATTGGGGGAAGGGGGGAGAGAAAAGCCCCATTTGTGCCCCACGTGGGGGGGGCTGGGACCCCACGCTCGGTTTGGGTTCTGCCCCAAATTGGGGTGGGTGAACCCCCCCCATTGCTGCCCCACTTTGGGGTGGGGGGGTCCCTCTGACCCCCAGCTGGGGCTGTGACCCCTCTGTGTGGGGCTGTGACCCCTCTGTGTGGGGCTGTGACCCCATTTTTGGGGCTGAGCCCCCCTTATGGGGCTGAGCCCCCACTTTGCCCCCTTCCTGGGGCCGTGTCCCCCCTTAATGGGGTCGTGCCCTCCCCAATGGGGCTGAGCCCCCCTTATGGGGCTGTGCCCCTTCCCACTTGAGCCCTATGGGGTCACCTCTCCCTCTGTGGGGCCAAGACCCCCGTGTCTTAAGGGGTCACCCCCTGCATTTGTGACCCCTGTGGGGTCTGAGCCCCCTGCCCTCAGGGGCTGAGCTGTCAGTGGGGCTGAGCCCCCATTTATGGGGCTGAGCCCCCCAAATGTGGGGCTGAGCCCCTTCCTTGAGGTCGTACACTCTTCTCTGGGGCTGAGCCCCCCAAAATGGGGCTGAGCCCCTTCCCTGGGGTCCCACCCCCCCCAAAATGGGGCTGAGCCCCTTCCCTGGGGTCCCACCCCCCTAAAATGGGGCCGATCCCCTCCTCAGGGGTCCCACCCCCCCAAAATGGGGCTGAGCCCCCCCGCAGGGGTCCCACCCCCCCCAAAATGGGGCCGAGCCCCTCCTCAGGGGTCCCACCCCCCAAAATGGGGCCGAGCCCCTCCTCAGGGGTCCCACCCCCCCCAAAATGGGGCTGAGCCTCTTCCCTGGGGTCCCACCCCCCTCTATGGGGCCGATCCCCTCCTCAGGGGTCCCACCCCCCAAAATGGGGCCGAGCCCCTCCTCAGGGGTCCCACCCCCCAAAATGGGGCTGAGCCTCTTCCCTGGGGTCCCACCCCCCTCTATGGGGCCGATCCCCTCCTCAGGGGTCCCTCCCCGCCCCGTGGGGGTCTCCCCTGGCCGTGGGGCTGGGGCTGCCCCGGGGGGCTCCCCCTGGGCCCCCCCAGCCCCCCTGACCTCCTTCTCTCCCCAGCTACCGCCCGGCCCTGCCCACGGCCCAGCTGGGCCCCACGCTGGGGCTGGAGCCCCCCGAGCGCCGCCGCTTCCTGGGGGGGCTGCCCCTCACCTTCACCGGCCCCGACCGCGGCGCCATCGACTGCCGGCAGAGCCTGCCGGCCCTGCCCCACATCTGACACAGGGGGCATCTGGGGGGCACTGCCCCACATCTGACCCGGGGGGCACCCGGGGGGCACTGCCCCACATCTGACCTGGGGGGCACCGGGGGGCAGTCCTGACCCACCCACAGCCTGCCGGCCCTGCCCCACATCTGACACGGGGGGCACCTGGGGGGCACCTGGGGGGCACTGCCCCACATCTGACCCGGGGGGCACCTGGGGGGCACCTGGGGGGCACTGCCCCACATCTGACCCGGGGGGCACCTGGGGGGCACCTGGGGGGCACTGCCCCACATCTGACACGGGGGGCACCTGGGGGGCACCTGGGGACAGTCCTGACCCACCCATTGACTGCCGGCCCTGCCCCACATCTGACCTGGGGGGCACCCGAGGGGCACCTGGGAGGCATCTGGGGGCAGTCCTGACCCACAGCCTGCCGGCCCTGCCCCACATCTGACACGTGTGGGATGTGTGTGTCCCCCGTGGGACCAGGTCCTGCCCCGCCTGTGACACGCGTGACCCTCAGCTGACACACATGACAGGCTCCTGCCTCACGTGTGAGACGCGTGTGACCCCCAGGACATGCATGTGACCCTCAGGACACGCATGTGCCCCCCAGGACTTACATTTGACCCTCCAGACAAGGACACACGTGTGAGCCCCAGGACATGCGTTTGACCCCCAGGACTTTCATTTGACCCCCCGGACAAGGACATACGTGTGACCCTCAGGACATGTGTGTGCTCCCCATGACACGTGTGTGCTCCCCACGACACACGTGTGCCCACGTGTGAGCAGCTCCTGCCCCCCCTCAGACGCCACCCCCACCCAAACCCCCCCGACTGTGCCCGTGACGGCCCCACCCGGGACTCGACCCCCCCCGACTGACCCCTCACCCCGGGCAGGGCCCTGGGGGTGACCTCGACCCCCCAAGGGTCACCTGGACCCCCCAAAGGTGACCTCGACCCCCCAAGGGTCACCCGGACTCCCCAAGGGTCACCTCGACCCCCCAAGGGTCACCTGGATCCCCCAAGGGTCACCTGGACCCCCTCTGTGTGCCCCCAAACCTCTGTGGGGGGGGGTCTGGGGAGGGGGGAGCTGCTGCCTGTGGGGCTGAGCCTCGACTGGGGGGGGCAGAGCTGGACCTGGGGGGGCCAAGAGTCTGTTTGGGGGTGGGGGAGTCAGATCCTGTGTTTATTTGAGGGGGTCAGATCCTGTTTTGGGGGGTCAGATCCTGTGTTTGTTTGGGGGGGGCAGAGCTTTGAGTTGGGGGTCCCAGCCTGAGTTTGGGGTCCCAGCCTGTGTTTGGGGGGGTCAGATCCCATGTTTGGGGTCCCAGCCTGTGTTTGGGGGGGGTCAGGTCCCATGTTTGGGGTCCCAGCCTGTTCCTGGGGGGTCCCAGCCCGTGCCTGGGGGTGCCCCCCCCCCACTAACTGTGACTCAGTCTCTCTCTCTTCTCCTGCTGCCGAGGTCTCGTCCCCCCCCCGAAGCCCCTCGAGGGACCCCCGGACCCAGCGCGGCGTCTCCGCCCCACGGAGAGACCCCCGGACCTCTCCCCACCCGGAGAGGCCCCCACGAGCCCTCCCCCCCCCCATGGAGAGGGAGCCTCGACCCCTCCCCTGGAGAGGCCCCCGAGCCCCCCAAAAAAGGAGCCTCAACGCCCTCGGAGCCCCCCCAGCCCCACAGAGACCCCCCCCCACCACGCAGACTCCGGGGGGGTCTGGGGGTCTCCGAGCCGGGACTCTGCCGCCACCGCCGCCGCCGCCACCCCCCCCGGGTCCTCTCGCTGCTCAAACCCCCCCGTTTTGGTTCGTATTTAATTTATTGCCCCTCCCTCTTCCTGCCCCTTCCCCCCCACCCCCCCCGCCCCTCCCCACACGTCTCTTTGCAGGTAAAAACACGCCCCTCCCCCCACCTCCTCCCCTTCCCCCCCCCCTTCCTCCTCCTTTTTAACCGATTCCCCCTTTTTTTGGACAGAAAAAAGAGGAAAAGGACAAAAACAGGCCAAAGTGATGGGGGCGGGAGGGGGGAGGGGCGGGGGGGGGATGTGGGTGGGGGTGGGACGGGGTGGGAGGTGTGGGAGAGGAATTTGTACCAACAGAGCTCTATAAAGTATATTTATAAAAAAATAAATCCGTCTGTGTGTTTAGAGAGGGAGGGGGGAAGGGGGTGGGGGGCAACGCCGCACCCAACATGGCGGCGCCCTCATGGGGGTACATCCGGTCTGACTTTCTCAAAATGGCAGAATATCCGGTCTGACCTTCTTGGTATGGCGGCACATCCTGTCTGACCTTCTAAGAATGGCAGAATATCCGGGCTTACCTCAGTATGGTGGCACATCCGGTCTGACCTCAAAATGGCAGTACATCCGGTCTAAACTTCTCGTATGGCGGCACATCCGGTCTGACCTTCTGAAAATGGCAGTACATCCGGTCTGACCTTCTGAAAATGGCAGTACATCCGGTCTGACCTTCTGAAAATGGCAGTACATCCGGTCTGCCCTTCTCAAAATGGCAGCGCAAGCAACTCGGTGCTTGCCCCGCTCAAGATGGCGGCGCCCATGCTGCGGAAGCTGTCCCTGCTCACGTGGTGCGGCCTCCGCCAATCACGGCACGCGTCCGGGGCGGGGCCGCGAGTGGCGGGAGATCTTCGGAGGGTGAGGGAGGGTTGGGGGGTCCCGGTTTGGGGGGTCCCGGGGGGGCTCAGGGGGGTTCGGGAGGGACCATGAGGGGGTTTGGGAGGTGGGGGGAGGACTCGGGGGGTGTCTCTGCGGTTTGGGGGCTGTGAGGGGGCTGAGGGGGGGCCGCGACTCTGAGGGGACCCCGGACCTTGGGGTGAGGAGGCCCTGAGGGGATTGGGGGGTCCCTGAGGGGCTTTTGGGGTCCCTGAGGGGCTTTGGGGAAACCTGAGGGGCTTTGGGGATCCCCGCCATTTGGGGGGGGGTCCCTGAGGGGATCGGGGGGTCCCTGAGGGGCTTTGGGGATTCCTGAGGGGCTTTGGGGATCCCCGCCCTTTGGGGGGGGGTCCCTGAGGGGATCGGGGGGTCCCTGAGGGGATCGGGGGGACCCTGAGGGGCTTTGGGGATCCCCGCCCTTTGGGGGGGGGTCCCTGAGGGGATCGGGGGGTCCCTGAGGGGATCGGGGGGACCCTGAGGGGCTTTGGGGATCCCCGCCATTTGGGGGGGGTCCCTGAGGGGATCGGGGGTCCCTGAGAGGGTTTAGGGAGGTCTCTGGGGGGTCCCTGAGAGGGTTTGGGGGGGTCTCTGGGGGGTCCCTGAGGGGCTTTGGGGGGGTCTCTGGGGGATCCCTGAGAGGCTTTGGGGGGGTCTCTGGGTGGTCCCTGAGGGGTCTCCCCGCGGGTTGTGCCCTCCCCGACCCCCCCCTTTCCCCCCAGGCCATGGAGGGGAAGCGCCCGGGGACCCCCGGGGTCCCCCCCGAGGGACCGAAGCGGTTCCGGGGCCCGGGGGGGCCCAAAGGGCCGTCCCAGTTCGAGGAGGAACTGGCGCAACTGGAGGAGCTGGAGGAGGAGTTGGGGGTCGAGGGGCCCCCCCCGGACCCCGACAGCCAACCCAGCGGTGAGGGGGGGATTTGGGGGGGGTTTTGGGGGGGTTCTGTTGGTCGGGGGGTGTTTGAGGGGCGGGTTGGGGGGGATTTGGGGGGGTTTGGGTTGGTCTGGGGTCTTTGGGGATCTCGGGGGGGGTCGGGGGGGTTGTTTTGGGGCAGGGTTTGGTTTTGGGGCAGGGTTTGGTTTTGGGGCAGGGTTTGGTTTTGGGGGTCTCTGGGGAGGTTTTAGGGATGGGGGGAGTATTTTAGGATTATGGGGTTGTTTTGGGGTCCCTGGGGGTAATTTTGGGGTCTCTGGGGGTAATTTTGGGGTCTCTGGGGGTTATTTTGGGGTCCAGGGGGGTAACTTTGTGGTCTCTCTCCCCTCCAGGGTCCCTGTTTTTGGGGGAGGTGTTTGGGGGGGGGTCAGGGGTAATTTTGGGGTCTCTGGGGTTATTTTGGGGTCTCTGGGGGTAATTTTGGGGTCTCTCTCCCCTGCAGGGTCCCTGTTTGTGGGGAAGGTGTTTGGGGGGGGGTCAGGGGTAATTTTGGGGTCCAGGGGGGTAATTTTGGGGTCTCTCTCCCCTCCAGGGTCCCTGTTTGTAGGGGAGGTGCCCCCCAAGTGGCGCCGCCCGGCCCCTCCCCCGCAGCCCCCCGAGACCCTCCAGTTCCTGCAGCTCGACATCGACCACTACGTGGGTCAGTGAGACCCCCAAACCCCAAAAAACCAAACTGGGACCCCCAGAAAAACAAACTGGGACCCCCACACCCCAAAAAAACAAACTGGGACCCCCACACCCCAAAAAAACAAACTGGGACCCCCAAAAAAATAAACTGGGACCCCCAAAAAAATAAACTGGGACCCCCACCCCCCAAAAAATAAACTGGGACCCCCCAAAAAAATAAACTGGGACCCCCAGAAAAACAAACTGGGACCCCCCAAAACTTCCCCCCTCCTTTTCACTCCCAAACGCTCCTTGTGGGACCCCTTGTGGGGGGGGGTTGAGGGTGCTGAGACCCCCCTGGGCGGTCTGGGTGACCCCAGACCCCTCAAGGTGACCTCCCCCTCCCCCCCCCGCAGGGATCCCCCCCCAGGAATGTCGGGGTCCCCCCACCCCTCCCCCATCCTGCGGATGTTTGGGGTGACGGGGGAGGGGCACAGCGTGTGCCTCCATCTGCACGGCTTCACCCCCTACTTCTATGTCCTGGCACCCCCAGGTGAGACCCCAAAACCTCCCTGAACCCCCCCAAATCCCCCTGAACCCCCCTGAACCTCCCCAAACCCCCCTGAACCCCAAAAACTCCCTGGGACCCCCCCAAACCCCCCCTGCACCTGCACGGCTTCACCCCCTACTTCTACGTCCTGGCACCCCCAGGTGAGACCCCAAAACCCCCCAAATCCCCCTGAGCCCCCCCAAATCCCCCTGAACCCCTCTAAACCCCCCTGAACCCCAAAAACCCCCCAAAACCCCCTGGGAACGGTGCCTCCACCTGCACGGCTTCACCCCCTACTTCTACGTGCTGGCACCCCCAGGTGAGACCCCAAAACCCCCCCAAATCCCCCTGAACCCCCCCAAATCCCCCTGAACCCCAAAAACCCCCTGGGACCCCCCAAACCCCCCTGGGAACGGTGCCTCCACCTGCAGGGCTTCACCCCCTACTTCTACGTCCTGGCACCCCCAGGTGAGACCCCAAAACCTCAAAAACCCCCCTGAACCCCCCCAAACCCCCCTGAGCCTCCCCAAACCCGCCCAAACCCCCCTGAGCCTCCCCAAATCCCCCTGAGCCCCCCTGAACCCCCCCCAAAGTTTTGGGGCCCCCCTGACCCCCCCCCAAAGTTTTGGGTTCCCCCTGACCCCCCCAGAGTTTTGGGGCTCCCCTGACCGCCCCAAAGTTTTGGGTTCCCCCTGACCCCCCCAGAGTTTTGGGGCTCCCCTGACCGCCCCAAAGTTTTGGGTTCCCCCTGACCCCCCCAGAGTTTTGGGGCTCCCCTGACCCCCCCAAAGTTTTGGGGCCCCCCGACCCCCCCCAAAGTTTTGGGCCCCCCCTGACCCCTCCCCAAAGTTTTGGGGCCCCCCTGACCCCCCCCAAAGTTTTGGGACCCCCCTCAAAGTTTTAGGGCCCCCCTGACCCCCCCAAAGTTTTGGGTTTCCCCTGACCCCCCCCAAAGTTTTGGGACCACCCCCAAAGTTTTGGAGCCCCCCTGACCCCCCCCCCAAAGTTTTGGGTTCCCCTGACCTCCCCAAAGTTTTGGGACCTCCCCCAAAGTTTTGGGGCCCCCCTGATCCCCCCAAAGTTTTGGGGCCCCCCGATCCCCCCAAAGTTTTGGGGCCCCCCGATCCCCCCAAAGTTTTGGGTTCCCCTGACCCCCCCAAGTTTTGGGGCCCCCCTTGCCCTCCCCCCAAAGTTTTGGGTTCCCCCTGACACCCCTCAAAATTTTGGGACCCCCCTGACCCCCCCAAAGTTTTGGGTTCCCCTGACCCCCCCCCAAAGTTTTGGGTTCCCCCTGATCCCCCCAAAGTTTTGGGTTCCCCTGACCCCCCCAAGTTTTGGGGCCCCCCTTGCCCTCCCCCCAAAGTTTTGGGTTCCCCCTGACACCCCTCAAAATTTTGGGACCCCCCTGACCCCCCCAAAGTTTTGGGGCCCCCCTGACCCCCCCAAAGTTTTGGGACCTCCCCCAAAGTTTTGGGGCCCCCCTTGCTCCTCCAAAGTTTTGGTTCCTCCTGACCCCCCCAAAGTTTTGGGGACCCCCTGACTCCCCCCAAAGTTTTGGGTCCCCCCTGACCCCCCCCAAAGTTTTGGTTTCCCCCTGCCCCCCCCAAAGTTTTGGTTTCCCCCTGCCCCCCCCAAAGTTTTGGGGTTCCCCTGACCCCCCAAAGTTTTGGGGCCCCCCCCTTTTTTTTTTTTCAAAGTTTTGGGTTCCCCCTGACCCCCCCAAAGTTTTGGAGCCCCTTTGCCCTCCCCAAAGTTTTGGAGCCCCTTTGCCCTCCCCCAAAGTTTTGGGGCCCCCCTGACCCCCCCCAAAGTTTTGGGAACCCCCCCCAAAATTTTGGAGCCCCTTTGCCCTCCCCCAAAGTTTTGGAGCCCCTTTGCCCTCCCCCAAAGTTTTGGGGCCCCCCTGACCCCCCCCAAAGTTTTGGGAACCCCCCCAAAGTTTTGGGGTTCCCCTGACCCCCCAAAGCTTTGGGCCCCCCCCTTTTTTTTTTTCAAAGTTTTGGTTTCCCCCTGCCCCCCCCAAAGTTTTGGTTTCCCCCTGCCCCCCCCCAAAGTTTTGGGGTTCCCCTGACCCCCCAAAGTTTTGGGACCCCCCCCCCCCAAAGTTTTGGGTTCCCCCTGACCCCCCCAAAGTTTTGGAGCCCCTTTGCCCTCCCCCAAAGTTTTGGAGCCCCTTTGCCCTCCCCCAAAGTTTTGGGGCCCCCCTGACCCCCCCAAAGTTTTGGGATCCCCCCCAAAGTTTTGGGGTTCCCCTGACCCCCCCCAAAGTTTTGGGACCTCCCCCAAAGTTTTGGGTTCCCCCTGACCCCCCCAAAGTTTTGGGGCCCCCCCTTTTTTTTTTTTTTCAAAGTTTTTGGTTCCCCCTGACCCCCCCAAAGTTTTGGGGCTCCCCTGACCGCCCCAAAGTTTTGGGTTCCCCTGACCCCCCCAGAGTTTTGGGGCTCCCCTGACCCCCCCAAAGTTTTGGGGCCACCCTGACCCCCCCCAAAGTTTTGGGCCCCCCCTGACCCCTCCCCAAAGTTTTGGGGCCCCCCTGACCCCCCCCAAAGTTTTGGGGCCCCCCTTTTGCCCCCCCCAAAGTTTTGGGACCCCCCTCAAAGTTTTAGGGCCCCCCTGACCCCCCCAAAGTTTTGGGTTTCCCCTGACCCCCCCCAAAGTTTTGGGACCACCCCCAAAGTTTTGGAGCCCCCCTGACCCCCCCCCCCCAAAGTTTTGGGTTCCCCTGACCTCCCCAAAGTTTTGGGACCTCCCCCAAAGTTTTGGGGCCCCCCTGATCCCCCCAAAGTTTTGGGGCCCCCCGATCCCCCCAAAGTTTTGGGTTCCCCTGACCCCCCCCCAAAGTTTTGGGTTCCCCCTGATCCCCCCAAAGTTTTGGGTTCCCCTGACCCCCCCAAGTTTTGGGGCCCCCCTTGCCCTCCCCCCAAAGTTTTGGGTTCCCCCTGACCCCCCTCAAAATTTTGGGACCCCCCTGACCCCCCCCAAAGTTTTGGGGCCCCCCTGACCCCCCCAAAGTTTTGGGACCTCCCCCAAAGTTTTGGGGCCCCCCTTGCTCCTCCAAAGTTTTGGTTCCTCCTGACCCCCCCAAAGTTTTGGGGACCCCCTGACTCCCCCCAAAGTTTTGGGTCCCCCCTGACCCCCCCCAAAGTTTTGGTTTCCCCCTGCCCCCCCCAAAGTTTTGGGGTTCCCCTGACCCCCCAAAGTTTTGGGGCCCCCCCCCTTTTTTTTTTTCAAAGTTTTGGGTTCCCCCTGACCCCCCCAAAGTTTTGGAGCCCCTTTGCCCTCCCCCAAAGTTTTGGAGCCCCTTTGCCCTCCCCCAAAGTTTTGGGGCCCCCCTGACCCCCCCCAAAGTTTTGGGAACCCCCCCAAAGTTTTGGGGTTCCCCTGACCCCCCCAAAGTTTTGGGCCCCCCCCTTTTTTTTTTTCAAAGTTTTGGGTTCCCCCTGACCCCCCCAAAGTTTTGGGACCCCCCCCCCAAAGTTTTGGGTTCCCCCTGACCCCCCCCAAAGTTTTGGAGCCCCTTTGCCCTCCCCCAAAGTTTTGGAGCCCCTTTGCCCTCCCCCAAAGTTTTGGGGCCCCCCTGACCCCCCCAAAGTTTTGGGATCCCCCCCAAAGTTTTGGGGTTCCCCTGACCCCCCCCAAAGTTTTGGGACCTCCCCCAAAGTTTTGGGTTCCCCCTGACCCCCCCAAAGTTTTGGGGCCCCCCCTTTTTTTTTTTTTCAAAGTTTTTGGTTCCCCCTGACCCCCCCAAAGTTTTGGGTTCCCCCTGACCCCCCCAAAGTTTTGGGGCCCCCCTTTTTTTTTTTTTCAAAGTTTTGGGTCCCCCTGACCCCCATTTTTCCCCCTTTTCCTTTTCCAGGGGTGGGCCCGGAGCACCTGGAGCCGCTGGAGCAGGAGCTGGAGGGGGCCCTGAGGAGGGAGCAGAGGGGGGGAGCCCGGGGGGCCCCCCAAAAAACGTGCTGGGGCTGGAGCTGGTCTACAAACAGAGTGAGAAAACCCCCCCCCCCAAAAAAACCCCTTCTCAGAACCCCAAAAAAAAAACCCCCACATTTTTAGGACCCCAAAAACTGCCCCTCTAAACCCCATCCCCATTTGGGGTTTCTGTTTTTAGGGTTTGTTTTTTTTTTTGGGGGGTGGTTTTGGGGTGTTTATGGTGGATTTGGGGGTTCCCTGACCCCCCCCTGTGCTCCCCCCAAGTGTTTTGGGGTTCCAGGGGGGTCTCAAGGCCCCCTTTGTGCGGATTTGGGGGGATTTGGGTTGTTTGGGGGGTGTTTTGGGTGGATGGTTTTTTGTGGTTTTGTGGGTTTTTTTGTTTTTTTTTTTTTGTTTTTTTTTCTGTTTTTAGGGGATTTTTTGGCAGATTTTGGTGCTGTTTTCAGGGTGTGGTAAATTTTGGATTCCTGACCCCCCCCGTACCCCCCCCCGAGGTGTTTTGGTGTTCCAGGGGGGTCTCAAGGCCCCCTTTGTGCGGATTTGGGGGGAATTTTGGTTGTTTTGGGGGGTGTTTGGGGTGGATGTTGGGGGTGGTTTTTTTTCTGGTTTTAGGGTTTTATTTTGGCAGATTTTGGGGCTGTTTTCAGGGTGTGTTATATTTTGGATTCCTGGCTCCCCCCCAGGTGTTTTGGGGTTCCAGGGGGGGTCTCAAGGCCCTCTTTGTGCAGATTTGGGGGAATTTTGGTTGTTTTGGGGGGTGTTTTGGGTGGATTTTTTTTTTTTTGTGTGTGTTTTTATGGTTTTTTTTGGCAGATTTTGGGGCTGTTTTCAGGGTGTGTTATATTTTGGATTCCTGACCCCTCCCTGTGCCCCTTCCAGTTTTTTGGGGGTTCCAGGGGGGTCTCAAGGCCCCCTTTGTGCGAATTTGGGGGGATTTGGGTTGTTTTGGGGGGTGTTTTGGGTGGATGTTGGGTGTGTTTTATTTCTGTTTTTAGGGGTTTTTTTGGGCAGGTTTTGGGGCTGTTTTCAGGGTGTGTTATATTTTGGGTTCCTGACCCACCCCCCTGTGCTCCCCCCAGGTTTTTTGGGGTTCCAGGGGGGTCTCAAGGCCCCCTTTGTGGGGATTTGGGGGGAATTGGGTTGTTTTGGGTGGATGTTTTTTTTGTGTTTTTAGGGGTTTTTTTTGGTAGATTTTGGGGCTGTTTTCAGGGTGTGTCATATTTTGGGTTCCTGACCCACCCCCCTGTGCCCCCCCCAGGTGTTTTGGGGTTCCAGGGGGGTCTCAAGGCGCCCTTTGTGCAGATTTGGGGGGATTTTGGTTGTTTGGGGTGGATGTTTGGGGGTGGTTTTTGCCAATTTTAGGGGTGACTTTGGGGGTTATTTTTGGGGAGGGTGTTAAATTTTGGGTTCCCTGACCCCCCCTGTGTCCCCCCCAGGTGTTTTTGGGTTCCAGGGGGACACCAAGTCCCCATTTGTGCGGGTTGGGATTGTTTTAGGGGGTGTTTTTGGTGGATTTTGGGGGTTATTTTCGGGGAAGGTGTTAAATTTTGGATTCCCTGTGCCCCCCTTTGTTCCCTCCCAGGTGTTTTTGGGTTCCAGGGGGACACCAAGTCCCCGTTTGTGCGGGTTTGGGTTGTTTTATGGGTATTTTTGGTGGATTTTGGGGCTGTTTTCAGGGAGGGTGTTAAATTTTGGGTTCCCTGACCCCCCCTTTGTTCCCCCCCAGGTGTTTTTGGGTTCCAGGGGGGTCTCAAATCCCCGTTTGTGCAGGTTTGGGTTGTTTTGGGGGTATTTTTGGTGGATTTTGGTGCTGTTTTCGGGGAGGGTGTTAAATTTTGGGTTCCCTGTGTCCCCCCCAGGTGTTTTTGGGTTCCAGGGGGACACCAAGTCCCCGTTTGTGCAGGTTTGGGTTGTTTTGGGGATGTTTTGGTGTATTTTGGTGCTGTTTTCAGGGAGGGTGTTAAATTTTGGGTTCCCTGTCCCCCCCTTTTCCCCCCCCAGGTGTTTTTGGGTTCCAGGGGGACACCAAGTCCCCGTTTGTGCGGGTTGGGGTTGTTTTGGGGGGTGTTTTTGGTGGATTTTGGGGGTTATTTTTGGGGAAGGTGTTAAATTTTGGGTTCCCTGACCCCCCCAGGTGTTTTTGGGTTCCAGGGGGACACCAAGTCCCCGTTTGTGCAGGTTTGGGTGGCCCTGCCCCGCCTGGTCCCCCCTGCCCGGCGGCTCCTGGAGCGGGGGCTGCGCTGGGGGGGGCTGGGGGTGCACCCGGCCCCCCCCTTCGAGGCCAACATCGACTTCGAGATCAGGTACCCCAAAATTCGGGCACCCCCTCTGCCCCAAAAACCTCCCCCTCCCCTCAAAATTTTGCCCCCACCCCTCTTTTACCCCCCTTCCAATTTTGCCCCCCAAACCTCCCCCCATTTTGCCCTCCCATTTTACCCCTGAACTGCCCCTTTTTTTGTCCCCCTCCCTCCGTTTTACCCCCGAATTTTGCCCCCCTATTTTGCCCCCCCAAATTTTGTCCTCCTTCCCATTTTACCCCCCAAATTTTGCCCCCCCATTGTACCCCCAGTTTTGCCCCCCAATCTCATTTTATCCCCTAAACTGCCCCTACTTTGCCCCCCCACTTTGCTCCTTCATTGTATCCCCCATTTTACCCCCCTTTTTTGCCCCCTTCTCGTTTCACCCCCCCAATTTTGCCCCCCCACCCAATTTAACCCCCCAATTTTGCCCCCCTCCCAATTTCACCCCCCAAATCCCCCCAATTTTACCCCCGCACCCCATTTTACCTTCCAATTTTGCCCCTTTCCCATTTCCTCCCCAATTTTGCTCCTCCACCCCATTTTACCCCCCAATTTCGCCCCCTCACAATTTCACCCCCCAATTTTACCCCCTCTCAATTTTACCCCCCCAAATCCCCCCAATTTTACCCCCCCACCCAATTTTGCCCCCCTCCCAATTTCACCCCCCCAAATCCCCCCAATTTTACCCCCCCACCCAATTTCACTCCCAATTTCACCCCCCTCCCAATTTCCCCCCCCAAATCCCCCCAATTTTACCCCCCCCAATTTCACTCCCAATTTTGCCCCCTAATTTCATCCCTCACCCCATTTTACCCCCCAATTTTACCCCCCTCCCAATTTCCCCCCCCAAATCCCCCCAATTTCCCCCCCCCCAATTTCACTCCCAATTTCGCCCCCTCCCAATTTCACCCCCCAATTTTGCCCCCCTCCCTCAATTTCCCCCCCCAAATCCCCCAATTTCATCCCCCAATTTCCCCCCCCAATTCCCCCCCCCCCAAATTTCCCCCCTCAAATCCCCCAATTTCATCCCCAAATTTCCTCCCCCAGGTTCCTGGCCGACAGCGGGATCGTGGGGTGCTGTTGGGTGGAGCTGCCCCCGGGGGGGTTCCGATGGAGGGGGCACCCCCAAAATCCCCCCCGGGACCCCCAAAACCCCCCCTGGGACCCCATAACCCCCCCCCAGGACCCCCAAAACCCCCCCCAGAACCCCCCCCCCGGCCTCCCTGTGCCAGCTCGAGGCCGACGCCGAGTGGGGGGCTCTGAAGGGGCACCCCCCTGAGGGGGCCTGGCTGGGGCTGCCCCCCCTGAGGGTGCTGAGCTTCGACATTGAGTGCGCTGGGAGGAAGGGTGAGCGAACTGGGGGGGACTGGGAGGGACTGGGAGAGGATTGGGGGGGACTGGGAGGAACTGGGAAAGGATTGGGGGGCACTGGGAGGGATTGGGGGGCACTGGGGGGCACTGGGAGCTGGGGCTGCCCCCCCTGAGGGTGCTGAGCTTCGACATCGAGTGCGCTGGGAGGAAGGGTGAGTGAACTGGGAGGAAGGGTGAGCGAACTGGGAGGGACTGGGGGGCACTGGGAGGGACTGGGAGGCACTGGGAGAGGATTGGGGGGCACTGGGAGGGACTGGGAAGGGATTGGGAGAGGATTGGGGGGCACTGGGAGCTGGGACTGCCCCCCTGAGGGTGCTGAGCTTCGACATAGAGTGCGCTGGGAGGAAGGGTGAGCGAACTGGGGGGGACTGGGAGGGACTGGGAAGGGATTGGGGGGGACTGGGAGGAACTGGGAGGGATTGGGGGGCACTGGGAGGGACTGGGAAAGGATTGGGGGGCACTGGGAGAGGATTGGGGGGCACTGGGAGGGACTGGGGGGCACTGGGAGAGGATTGGGAGGGACTGGGAGGGGATTGGGGGGCACTGGGAGGGACTGAGGAGCACTGGGAGGGACTGGGAGGGACTGGGGGGCACTGGGAGAGGATTGGGGGGCACTGGGAGGGACTGGGAAAGGATTGGGGGGCACTGGGAGCTGGGGCTGCCCCCCCGAGGGTGCTGAGCTTCGACATCGAGTGCGCTGGGAGGAAGGGTGAGGGTACTGGGGGTTTTCCGGGGTGGTTTTCGCGGTTTTTGGGGTCCCCGACCCTGTTTTTGGGGTCCCCGGTCTCATTTTTGGGGTGCCCGGTCTCATTTTTGGGGTTCCCGTTCCCCCAGGGGTGTTCCCGGAGCCGCCATCGCGGCCGTGGCTCCGCCAGGGGGCGCCGCAGGCGCGGGCTCGTCCCTCAGGGGCCGGGCGGGTTTTGGGGCTGTTTTTGGGTGATTTTTGGGCAGTTTTGGGTGATTTTGGGGTGCTTTCCGGGGTTTTTGGGGTCCCCGGTCTCATTTTTGGGGTCCATGAGCCCGTTTTTGGGGTTCCTTCCCCCCCCCAGGGGTGTTCCCGGAGCCGCAGCAGGACCCGGTGATCGCCATCGCGGCCGTGGCTCCGCCAGGGGGCGCCGCAGGGGCAGGCTGGTCCCTCAGGGGCCGGGCGGGTTTGGGGGCTGTTTTTGGGTGATTTTTGGGCAGTTTTGGGTGATTTTTGGGCGGTTTTGGGTGATTTTGGGGTGGTTTCCCGGGTTTTTGGGGTCCCTGAGCCCGTTTTTGGGGTCCCCGTCCCCCCCAGGGGTGTTCCCGGAGCCGCAGCAGGACCCGGTGATCGCCATCGCGGCCGTGGCGCTCCGCCAGGGGGCGCGCGAGCCCTTCCTGCGCGCGGTGTTCACGCTGCTTCCGTGCGCCCCCTTGCGGGGCGCGGCCGTGCGGAGCTTCGACAGCGAGCGGGACCTGCTGCAGGTTTGGGGGTTTTGGGGGGGTTTGGGGGGTTTTGAGGGGGTTTGGGGGTCTAAAATGATCAGGGGGGCTGCAGGGGGGCGTGTGTGGAGTTTGGGAGGGTTTGGGGGGGTTTGGAGCGAGTTTGGGGGGTCTAGGGGGGTACCTGCTGCAGGTGATGAGGGGGGATTTTGGGGAGGGGTTGGGGGGTTTTGGGGGGATTTTGGGGTCTAAAGTGGGTCAGGGGGGATGCAGGGGGGTGTGTGTGGAGTTTGGGAGGGTTTGGAGCGAGTTTGGGGGGGTTTGGGGGGCTTTGGGAGGTCTAGGGGGGGTACCTGCTGCAGGTGATGGGGGGAGATTTTGGGTGGGTTTTGGGGGGGTTTGGGGTTTCTGGGGGGTCTAAAGTGGGCCGGGGGGATTTTGGGGGGACATGGGGGGGTCTGGGGGGTCTAAAGGGGGACAGGGGGAGTTTGGGAGGGTTTGGGGGGGTTTGGAGCGAGTTTGGGGGGTCTAAAGGGGGGTACCTGCTGCAGGTGTGGGGGGAGATTTTGGGGGGGTTTGGGGGGATTTTGGGGGCCAGGGGGGCTGCAGGGGGGGGTTGGGAGGGTTTGGGGTAAGTTTGGGGGGTCTTGGGGGTACCTGCTGCAGATGGGGGGGGTGGGATTTTGGGGGGATTTTGGGGGGTTTGAAGGGGGGTTTGGGTGGGGGGGTGGCACTTGGGGGATTTGAGGGGGTCTGAGGGGCTCACCGGGGTGGTCTGGGGGAGGCTTTGGCATCCCTGGGGGGGGGTTTGGGGTCTCCCCTGACCCCCTCCTGTTTCCCCCCCTCCTCCCAGTCCTGGGCCGAGTTCGTGCGGATCGTGGACCCCGACGTGATCACCGGGGACAACATCCACAACTTTGACCTGCCCTACCTGATTGAGAGGGCCAAGGTGCTGCAGGTGAGACCCCCTGGGACCCCTGAGACCCCCTAAAACCCACAGAGACCCCCACAACCCCCCAGGGACCCCACAGACACACAGAGACCCCACAGACACACAGGGACCACCAGAGACCCCACAGCCCCCCCACCTGCCCTACCTGATTGAGAGGGCCAAGGTGCTGCAGGTGAGACCCCCGGGACCCCCGGGACCCCCTGAAACCCACAGGGACCCCCTGAAACCCACAGAGACCCCACAACCCCCCAGAGACCCCACAGACACACAGGGACCCCACAGCCCCCCCCACCTGCCCTACCTGATTGAGAGGGCCAAGGTGCTGCAGGTGAGACCCCCGGGACCCCCTGAGACCCCCTGAAACTCCCTGAGACCCCCAGGGACCCCCAGGGACCCCCTGAGACCCACAGAGACCCCACAATCCCCCTGAGACCCCCTGAGACCCCCAGAGACCCCACAACCCCCCAGAGACCCCACAGCTACCCCCACCTGCTCTACCTGATTGAGAGGGCCAAGGTGCTGCAGGTGAGACCCCCGGGACCCCCAGGGACCCCTGAGACCCCCAGGAACCCCCAGGGACCCCCTGAAACCCACAGGGACCCCCTGAAACCCCCAGAGACCCCACAGACACACAGGGACCCCACAGCCCCCCCCACCTGCCCTACCTGATTGAGAGGGCCAAGGTGCTGCAGGTGAGACCCCTGAGACCCCCGGGACCCCCAGGGACCCCCAGGGACCCCCTGAAACCCCCAGGGACCCCCAGGGACCCCCAGGGATCCCCTGAAACCCACAGAGACCCCACAGACACACAGGGACCCCACAGCCCCCCCCACCTGCCCTACCTGATTGAGAGGGCCAAGGTGCTGCAGGTGAGACCCCTGAGACCCCCAGAGACCCCCAGGGACCCCCTGAAACCCCCAGGGACCCCCTGACACCCCCAGGGACCCCCTGAGACCCCCAGGGACCCCCAGGGACCCCCTGAAACCCCAGGGACCCCCAGAGACCCCACAGACACACAGGGACCCCACAGACACACAGGGACCCCCAGAGACCCCACAGCCCCCTCCACCTGCCCTACCTGATTGAGAGGGCCAAGGTGCTGCAGGTGAGACCCCTGAGACCCCTGAGACCCCCAGGGACCCCCTGAAACCCACAGAGACCCCCAGGGACCCCCTGAAACCCACAGAGACCCCCAGAGACCCCCTGAGACCCCACAGCCCCCCCCACCTGCCCTACCTGATTGAGAGGGCCAAGGTGCTGCAGGTGAGACCCCTGGGACCCCTGAGACCCCCCGGGACCCCCTGAGACCCCCAGGGACCCCCTGAAACCCACAGAGACCCCAGAGACACACAGGGACCCCCCAGCCCCCCCCCCCGCCCTACCTGATTGAGAGGGCCAAGGTGCTGCAGGTGAGACCCCCAGGGAACCCCTGAGACCCCCAGGGACCCCCTGAAACCCCCTGAAACCCACAGGGACCCCCTGAGACCCCCTGAAACCCCCTGAGACCCCACAACCCCCCAGAGACCCCCAGGGATGCCACAGACACACAGAGACCCCACAGCCCTCCCCACCTACCCTACCTGATTGAGAGAGCCAAGGTGCTGCAGGTGAGACCCCTAGGACCCCTGAGACCCCCTGAAACCCACAGAGACCCCCAGGGACCCCCTGAAACCCCCAGGGACCCCCAGGGACTCCCTGACACCCCAAGGGACCCCCTGAGAACCCCAGGGACCCCCAGGGACCCCCTGAAACCCCACAGACACCCAGGGACGCCACAGACACACAGGGACCCCCAGAGACCCCCCCAGCCCCCCCCACCTGCCCTACCTGATTGAGAGGGCCAAGGTGCTGCAGGTGAGACCCCCGGGACCCCCAGAGACCCCACAACCCCCCAGAGACCCCAGAGACCCCCCAGACACACAGGGACCCCCAGAGACCCCACAGCCCCCCCCACCTGCCCTACCTGATTGAGAGGGCCAAGGTGCTGCAGGTGAGACCCCTGGGACCCCTGAGACCCCCAGGGACCCCTGAAACCCACAGAGACCCCACAACCCCCCAGAGACCCCCTGAAACCCACAGGGACCCCCTGAGACCCCCAGGGACCCCCTGAAACCCCCAGGGACCCCCACAACCCCCCAGAGACCCCACAACCCCCCAGAGACCCCACAGACACACAGGAACCTCCACCTGCCCTACCTGATTGAGAGGGCCAAGGTGCTGCAGGTGAGACCCCCAGGGACCCCCTGAAACCCACAGGGACCCCCTGAGACCCCCAGAGACCCCCAGGGACCCCACAGACACACAGGGACCCCCAGAGACCCCACAACCCCCCTGAAACCCACAGAGACCCCCAGGGACCCCACAGACACACAGGGACCCCACAGCCCCCCCACCTGCCCTACCTGATTGAGAGGGCCAAGGTGCTGCAGGTGAGACCCCTGAGACCCCCAGGGACTTCCAGGGACCCCCTGAGACCCCCAGGGACTCCAAAGAAACACAGGGACCCTCAGAGACCCCACAGCCCCCCCACCTGCCCTACCTGATTGAGAGGGCCAAGGTGCTGCAGGTGAGACCCCCAGGGACCTTCAGGGACCCCCAGGGACCCCCTGAAACCCACAGGTACCCCCTGAAACCCACAGGGACCCCCTGGAACCCACAGGGACCCCCTGAGACCCCCAGAGACCCCCTGAAACCCCACAGACACACAGGGACCCCACAGACATACAGGGACCCCCTGAAACCCCCAGAGACCTCCTGAGACCCCTGAAACCCCCAGGGACCCCACAGCCCCCCAGAGACCCCACAGCCCCCCAGAGACCCCACAGACACACAGGGACCCCACAGAGACCCCCAGAGACCCCACAGACACACAGGGACCCCACAGAGACCCCACAGACACACAGGGACCCCAACCTGCCCCATAGAGACCCCCCAGCCCCCCCTACTTGCCCTACCTGTCAGAGAGGCCCAGGGGGTTACAGGTGAGACCCCCGGGACCCCTGAGACCCCCTGAGACCCCCTGAGACCCCCAGAGACCCCCAGAGACCCCCTGAAACCCCCAGGGACCCCCAGAGACCCCACAGACACACAGGGACCCCAACCTGCCCCATAGAGACCCCACAGCCCCCCCACCTGCCCTACTTGTCATAGAAGCTCAGGGGGTTACAGGTGAGACCCCCAGAGCCCCCAGGGACCCCCAGAGACCCCCAGGGACCCCACAGCCCCCCAGAGACCCCACAGACACTCAGGGACCCCACAGAGACCCCCAGAGACCCCACAGACACACAGGGACCCCACAGACCCCCAGGGACCCCACAGACACACAGGGACCCCCTGAAACCCACAGAGACCCCACAGCCCCCCAGAGACCCCCTGAAACCCCCAGGGACCCCACAGAGACCCCCAGAGACCCCACAGACACACAGGGACCCCACAGACACACAGGGACCCCCAGGGACCCTCTGAAACCCCCAGAGACCCCACAGACACACAGGGACCCCACAGACACACAGGGACCCCCTGAGACCCCCAGGCCCCCGAGGAGCCCCCCAAACCCCTCACCTGTCCCCCCTTTCCCCCAAAGGTGGAGTCGTTCCCGTACCTGGGCCGGGTCCGGGGGGTCCCCTCGGGGGTCCGCGACGCCTCCTTCCAATCCCGGCAGCTCGGCCGGAGGGAGGGCAAGGTGGTCACGACCCCAGGGAGGGTCACCCTGGACATGCTGCAGGTTTGGGGGGCTTTATGGGGGATTTGGGGGGGATTTGGGGGAGTTTGGGGGGTTCTGGGGGGATTTGGGGGGATTTATGGGGGATTTGGGGGGATTTGGGGGGGATTTGGGGGGGTTATTGGGGGATTTGGGGGGATTTGGGGGGGATTTGGGGGGGTTATTGGGGGATTTGGGGGGGATTTGGGGGGGTTTGGGGGGATTTGGGGGGGATTTGGGTGGTCACAACCCCAGGGAGGGTCACCCTGGACATGCTGCAGGTTTGGGGGGGTTTATGGGGGGAATTTGGGGGGGTTTGGGGGGGTTATGGGAGGATTTGGGGGGGTCACCTTGGACATGCTGCAGGTTTGGGGGGCTTTATGGGGGATTTGGGGGGATTTGGGGGCCGCAGGGAGGGCAAGGTGGTCACGACCCCAGGGAGGGTCACCCTGGACATGCTGCAGGTTTGGGGGGGATTTGGGGGGATTTCGGGGGGTTATGGGGGATTTGGGGGGGTTATGGGGGATTTGGGGGGATTTGGGGGGGTTATTGGGGGATTTGGGGGCCGCAGGGAGGGCAAGGTGGTCACGACCCCAGGGAGGGTCACCCTGGACATGCTGCAGGTTTGGGGGGATTTGGGGGGGATTTGGGGGGATTTGGGGGGGTTTATGGAGGATTTGGGGGGATTTGGGGGGATTTATGGGGGATTTGGGGGGGTTATTGGGGGATTTGGGGGGATTTGGGGGGGTTATTGGGGGATTTAGGGGGATTTGGGGGGGTTATTGGGGGATTTGGGGGGGTTATGGGGGGATTTGGGAGGGCTCTGGGTGGTTCTGTGGAGGGTTTTTGGGGTCCCAGGGTTATGAGGTACCCCAGGGTGGGTTTTGGGGTACCCCAGGGTGTTTTTGGGGTCCCTGAAGGTGTTTTTGGGGTCCCCGAAGGGGGTTTTGGGGTCCCTGAAGGGGGTTTTGGGGTGCCCCAGGTGCTGCTGAGGGAGCACAAGCTCCGCTCCTACTCCCTTGTGTTTTGGGGAGGGTTTTTGGGGTCCCAGGGTTTGGAGGAGTTTTGGGGTGCCCCAGGATAGGTTTTGGGGTTCCCTGAAGGCGGTTTTTGGGGTCCTTGAGGGTGTTTTTGGGGTCCCTGAAGTGGTTTTGGGGTGCCCCAGGTGCTGCTGAGGGAGCACAAGCTCCGCTCCTACTCCCTCACGTTCTGGGGAGGGTTTTTGGAGTCCCAGAGTTTGGAGGTGTTTTTGGGGTCCCTGAGGGTGTTTTTGGGGTCCTTGAGGGTGTTTTTGGGGTCCCTGAAGGCGGTTTTGGGGTGCCCCAGGTGCTGCTGAGGGAGCACAAGCTCCGCTCCTACTCCCCCACGTTCTGGGTGGTTCTGGGGAGGGTTTTTGGGGTCCCAGGGTTTGGAGGGGTTTTGGGGTGCCCCAGGATGGGTTTTGGGGTCCCTGAAGTGGTTTTGGGGTGCCCCAGGTACTGCTGAGGGAGCACAAGCTCCACTCCTACTCCCTCGTGTTTTAGGGAGGGTTTTTGGGGTCCCAGGGTTTGGAGGTGCCCCAGGGTGGGTTTTGGGGTGCCCCAGGCTGTTTTTGGGGTCCCTGAGGGTGTTTTTGGGGTCCCTGAAGTGGTTTTGGGGTGCCCCAGGTGCTGCTGAGGGAGCACAAGCTCCGCTCCTACTCCCTCACGTTCTGGGGAGGGTTTTTGGGGTCCCAGGGTTTTGAGGTGTTTTTGGGGTCCCTGAAGGGGTTTTGGGGCACCCCAGGGTGTTTTTGGGGTCCCTGAAGGTGTTTTTGGGGTCCCTGAAGGGGTTTTGGGGTGCCCCAGGTGCTGCTGAGGGAGCACAAGCTCCGCTCCTACTCCCTCGTGTGCTGGGGAGGGTTTTTGGGGTCCCAGGGTTTGGAGGAGTTTTGGGGGTCCCTGAAGGGGTTTTGGGGTCCCTGAAGGCGGTTTTGGGGTGCCCCAGGTGCTGCTGAGGGAGCACAAGCTCCGCTCCTACTCCCTCAACGCCGTCAGCGCCCACTTCCTGCACGAGCAGAAGGAGGACGTTCCCCACGGCATCATCACCGACCTGCAGGTCTGGGGGGTCCTGGGGGGGATTTGGGGTCCCTGGGGGGGATTTGGGGGGGATTTGGGGTCCCTGGGGGGGTTTTGGGGTCCCCAGGGCTGTGTCCCCTCCTGGGGGAGGGGCAGGACGTTCCCCACGGCATCATCACCGACCTGCAGGTTTGGGGGGTCCCTGAGGGGGATTTGGGGGTCCCTAGGGGGGTTTTGGGGGGGATTTGGGGTCCCTGAAGGGGTTTTGGGGTCCCTGGGGGGGTTTTGGGGTCCCCAGGGCTGTGTCCCCTCCTGGGGGAAGGGCAGGACATTCCCCACGGCATCATCACCGACCTGCAGGTTTGGGGTCCCCAGGGCTGTCCTAGCCATGATAACGCTTGTCCCCAATGTCCTAGTGATGTCCCCAATGTCCTCAATGTCCCAATGGTGTCCCCAATGCTGTCCCCAATGTCCCAGTGATGTCCCCAATGTCCCAATGCTGTCCCCAATGTCCCCAATGTCCCAGTGCTGTCCTTGTTAATGTGCCCAATGTCCCATTGATGTCCCCAATGCTGTCCCCAATGTCTCAGTGATGTCCCCAATGTCCCCCCAGAATGGTGACCCCCAAACCCGCCGTTGCCTCGCCCTGTACTGCCTGAAGGACGCTGAGCCCCTGTCCCCATTGATGTCCCCAATGTCCCCAATGTCCCAGTGCTGTCCCTGTTAATGTCCCCAATGTCCCAATGCTGTCCCCAATGCTGTCCCCAATGTCCCCAGAATGGTGACCCCCAGACCCGCCGCCGGCTCGCCCTGTACTGCCTGAAGGACGCTGAGCCCCTGTCCCCAATGCTGTCCCCAATGTCCCCAATGTCCCATTGATGTTCCCAATGTCCCCAATGTCCCTGTTAATGTCCCCAATGTCCCCCCAGAATGGTGACCCCCAAACTCGCCGCCGGCTCGCCCTGTACTGCCTGAAGGACGCTGAGCCCCTGTCCCCAATGCTGTCCCTGTTAATGTCCCCAATGTCCCTTTGCTGTCCCCATTGTTGTCCCCAATGTCCCCAATGTCCCAATGCTGTCCCCAATGTCCCCAATGTCCCAATGCTGTCCCCAATGCTGTCCCCAATGTCCCCAATGTCCCAGTGATGTCCCCAATGTCCCCATTAATGTCCCCTCAGAACGGTGACCCCCAGACCCGTCGCCTGGCCCTGTACTGCCTGAAGGACGCTGAGCCCCTGTCCCCAATGCTGTCCCCAATGTCCCTGTAATGTCCCCAATGCTGTCCCCAATGCTGTCCCCAATGCTGTCCCCAATGTCTCAGTGTGTCCCCAATGTCCCAATGATGTCCCTGTTAATGTCCCCATTAATGTCCCCAGAACGGTGACCCCCAAACTCGCCGCCGGCTCGCCCTGTACTGCCTGAAGGACGCTGAGCCCCTGTCCCCAATGCTGTCCCCAATGTCCCCAATGTCTCAGTGATGTCCCCAATGTCCCAGTGTGTTCCCAATGTCCCCAGTGCTGTCCCTTTGTTGTCCCCAGAATGGTGACCCCCAAACTCGCCGTCGCCTCGCCCTGTACTGCCTGAAGGACGCTGAGCCCCTGTCCCCAATGCTGTCCCCAATGTCCCAATGCTGTCCCCAGTGATGTCCCCAATGCTGTCCCCAGTGATGTCCCTAATTGTGTCCCCAATGTCCCTTTGTTGTCCCCAGAACGGTGACCCCCAAACTCGCCGTCGTCTCGCTCTGTACTGCCTGAAGGACGCGGTGCTGCCGCTGCGGCTCCTGGAGCACCTGATGGTGCTGGTGACACAGGTGGAGATGGCCCGGGTGACAGGAGTGCCCCTGAGCTACCTGCTGAGCCGGGGACAGCAGGTCAAGGTGGTGTCACAGCTGCTCAGACAGGTGAGGGGACATTGGGGACATTGGGGACATTGGGGGGACATTGGGGACATTGGGACATTGGGGTGACATTGGGGTGACATTGGGGACATTGGGGGGACATTGGGGACACATTGGGGACATTGGGGGGACATTGGGGACATTGGGGTGACAGGAGTGCCCCTGAGCCACCTGCTGAGCCGGGGACAGCAGGTCAAGGTGGTGTCACAGCTGCTCAGACAGGTGAGGGGACACTGAGGGGACATTGGGGACATTGGGGACATCATTGGGGACATTGGGGACATTGGGGTGACATTGGGGACATTGGGGACATTGGGGGGACATTGGGGACATTGGGGGACATTGGGGACAGCATTGGGGACATTGGGGACATTGGGGTGACATTGGGGACATTGGGGGGACATTGGGGACATTGGGGACATTGGGGGGACATTGGGGACATTGGGGGGACATTGGGGACATTGCATTGGGGACAGCATTGGGGACATTGGGGACATTGGGGTGACATTGGGGACATTGGGGGGACATTGGGGACAGCATTGGGGACATTGGGGACATTGGGGTGACATTGGGGACATTGGGGACATTGGGGGGACATTGGGGACATTGGGGACATTGGGGTGACATTGGGGACATTGGGGGGACATTGGGGACATTGGGGGGACATTGGGGACATTGGGGACACCTGGGGGGACATTGGGGACATTGGGGACATTGGGGACACCTGGGGGGACATTGGGGACATTGGGGAGACATTGGGGACACTGGGGACATTGGGGTGACATTGGGGACACTGGTGACATTGGGGACATTGGGGACACATTGGGGGGACATTGGGGTGACATTGGGGACATTGGGGACACTGGGGTGACATTGGGGTGACATTGGGGACATTGGGGACATTGGGGTGACATTGGGGACATTGGGGTGACATTGGGGACATTGGGGGACATTGGGGACATCATTGGGGACATTGGGGACACCTGGGGGGACATTGGGGACATTGGGGGGACATTGGGGACATTGGGGGGACATTGGGGACATTGGGGACATTGGGGACACCTGGGGTGACATTGGGGACATTGGGACATGGGGGGGACATTGGGGGACATTGGGGACATTGGGACATTGGGGGGACATTGGGGTGACATTGGGGACATTGGGGACATTGGGGACATTGGGGGGACATTGGGGGACATTGGGGACATTGGGGACATTGGGGGGACATTGGGGGGGACATTGGGGGGGACATTGGGGACACCTGAGGTACCTGCTGACCCCGGGGAGGGGGGACAGGTCAAGGGTGTTTTTGGGGTGTTTTTTGGGGGGGATTTGAGGTGTTTTTGGGGGGGTTTCGGGGTGGGGTTTGGGGTGGGTTTTGGGGGGGTTTTGGGTTGAGTTTTGGGGGGTTTCAGGGTGGGTTTTAGGGGGGTTTCGGGGTGGGTTTGGGGGGGACTTTAAGGTGGGTTTTGGGCGGGATTTGGGGTGGGTTTTGGGGTGGGTTTTGGGGGGGATTTCAAGGTAGGTTTGGGGTGGGTTTCAGGGTGGGTTTGGGGTGAGTTTGGGGGGGTTTGGGGGAGACTTTGGGGTGGGTTTGGGGTGGGTTTTGGGGGGGGTTCAGGATGGGTTTGGGGTGGGTTTTGGAGGGGATTTCAGGGTGGGTTTTGGGGTGAGTTTAAGAAGGTTTGGGGGGGACTTTGGGGTGGATTTCGGGGTGGGTTTGGGGTGGGTTTGGGGGGGACTTTAAGGTGGGTTTTGGGCGGGGTTTGGGGTGGGTTTTGTGGGGATTTCAGGGTGGGTTTTGGGGTGAGTTTTCAGGGTGGGATTGGGTTGGTTTTGGGGGGGGGGTTTGGGGTGGGTTTTGGGGGGATTTCAGGGTGGGTTTTGGGGTGGGGTCTGGGAGTGGTTTTGGGTGGGGTTTTGGGGTGGGTTTTGGGGGGGTTTCAGGGTGGGTTTTGGGCGGGGTCTGGGAGTGGTTTTGGGGTGAGTTTTCAGGGTGGGTTTGGGGTGGATTTTGGGCGGGGTTTGGGGTGGGTTTTGGGGGGGATTTCAGGGTGGGGTTTGGGGTGAGTTTTCAGGGTGGGATTGGGTTGTTTTTGGGGGGGTTTCAGGGTGGGTTTTGGGGTGAGTTTTTGGGGGGGTTTTGGGATGGGTTTTGGGGTGGGGTCTGGGAGTGGTTTTGAGTGGGTTTTGGGTGGGTTTTGGGGTGGGGTCTGGGAGTGGTTTTGGGGGGGTTTTGGGAGGGTTTGGGTTGGGTTTTGGGGGGATTTCGGGGTGGGTTTAGGGTGAGTTTTGGGGTCGTTTCAGGGTGAGTTTGGGGGGGGGTTGGGGTGGACTTTGCGTTGGGTTTTGGGGGGATTTCGGGGTGGGTTTGGGGGTGAGTTTTGGGGTCATTTCAGGGTGATTTTGGGGGGGGTTTGGGGTGGACTTTGGGTTGGGTTTTGGGGTGAGTTTTCAGGGTGGGATTGGGTGGGTTTTGGGCAGGGTCTGGGAGGATTTTTGGGGTGGGTTTTGGGGGGGGTTTGGGGACGTTTCAGGGTGGATTTGGGGGATTTTTGGGGTGACTCCTCCCCTCCCCTGTCTCCCCCAGGCCATGCAGGAGGATTTGCTGCTGCCCGTGGTGAAACCCGAGGGGGGGGAGGACTTCGAGGGGGCCACGGTGATTGAGCCCCTCAAGGGGTGAGTGGGGACCCCAAAAACCCACCAAAAACCCCCCTGAGACCCCAAAACCCCCCCAAAAAAACCCCTGAGAACCCAAAAAACCCCCTGAGACCCCAAAACCCCCCTGAGACCCCAAAACCCCCCACCCAACCCCCACGGTCATCGAGCCCCTCAAGGGGTGAGTGAGGACCCCAAAACCCCCCTGGGACCCCCCAAAACCCCCCTGGGACCCCCCAAAACACCCCTGGGACCCCCCAAACCCCCCCCAGGAACCCCCTGAGACCCCAAAACCCCCTGAGACCCCACCCAAACCCCACGGTCATTGAGCCCCTCAAGGGGTGAGTGGGGACCCCAAAACCCCCCCTGAGACCCCAAAACTTCCCCTGAGACCCCAAAACCCCCCTGAGACCCCAAACCCCCCCTGAGACCCCAAACCCCCCCTGAGACTCCAAAATCCCCCCCTGAGACCCCAAAACCCCCCCTGAGACCCCAAACCCCCCCCCTGAGACCCCAAAAACCCCCTGAGACCCCCTCAAATCCCCCCCCCAAGCCCCCTGGGACCCCCCCAAACCTCCCCTGGGACCCCCCCAGACCCCCCAGGGCCCCCCAAACCTCCCTTGGGACCCCCCTGGGACCCACAAATCTCCCTCCTGACTCCTGGGACCCCCCCAAATCTCCCCTACACCCCCTGTGACCCCCCCAAACCCCCCCAGGACCCCCCAAACTTCCCCTAGGACCCCCCAAACCTCCTCTGAGACCCCCCAAAACCCCCCCTGGGACCCCCCAAACCCTCCCAGGACCCCCCAAACCTCCCCTGAGACCCCCCAAAACCCCCCCTGGGACCCCCCAAACCCCCCCTTTGTTTCCCCCCCCCCCAGGTACTACGACGTCCCCATCGCCACCCTGGACTTCTCATCCCTGTACCCCTCGATCATGATCTCCCACAACCTGTGCTACACCACCCTGCTGCCCCCTGGGGGGGCACAGACCCACGGGTATACTGGTTATACTGGTTTATACTGGGAGAGATTGGTTATACTGGGTTATACTGGTTATACTGGGTTATACTGGGTTCTACTGGGTTACACACACTGCCATCGCCCACAACCTGTGCTACACCACCCTGCTGCCCCCTGGGGGGGCACAGAGCCACGGGTATACTGGTTATACTGGTTTATACTGGGAGAGATTGGTTATACTGGGTTATACTGGTTATACTGGGTTATACTGGGTTCTACTGGGTTCTACTGGGTTACACACACTGCCATCGCCCACAACCTGTGCTACACCACCCTGCTACCCCCTGGGGGGGCACAGACCCACGGGTATACTGGTTATACTGGTTTATACTGGGAGAGATTGGTTATACTGGTTATACTGGGTTATACTGGGTTATACTGGGTTACACACACGGCTTTTTTACCTGGGGTAACAGTGTCTCATTTGATTGAAGGAGATCTGTACTGGATATCCCAGTCTGAGCTCCCAGAGCAAACATAGTCAACATTCCTCTCAGGCAAAAGGTGCCACCTCAGAAAGCTGTTGCTGCCCATGGAGGGCCAGAGGTATCCCACCACCTGCACCTGTGACCCATAGGGTATGGGTTTTCTTTTCCTGTAGTTAAGATCTGTTCTTTTTTTGCAGGAGTGCTGCATCGAGATAGCTGCTTAGGTTCCTGAAATTGAACAGGGATGAAGATTTCTCCCAGACAAAAAGTCTAAAGGACAGAGCACTCTTGCCACTCTTGGAATTTACTGGGTCTCTCACCACTTACACCTGAGACCCTGAGGGTACAGGCTTCCTTATTCGGGGAAAGATCTGTTTTTTTCTCGCCGCTGACCGGGACCAAAATTGCAGTACAACTCCCTAAACGGAATATGGACAAAGGTCGCTCTGAAACAAAAGGTCCCAGACCCGGATGATTTTCCTGCACGGGCAAATGCAGGGGTCTCTCACTAACTAGACTTGAGACCTTGAATATAAGACCTTTTTTTGCTGGGAACAGAGGGCTGTCATTTATTGGAAACAGCTGGGCTGTTGACAACTTAAGCCTTGAATTTAATCAGTTACAGCTCTGAGATTGTACAAGAATGTAAACAGCACCAAGGCAGGAGAGCAGAAAGGGAAGAAAAACTACAGTAAATAATAGGCATCGTTTTGAGCTTCGCCAGAACACAACAGGACCCCGACTGCCAATCAAAAGACTAAGCGCTGCACGCGAAGAGAAACAACCGACCAATTATAGCGCGTATACCCACAGAGGCAAGAAAAGACTATAAAGCTAAGCCTGCCATTCCTAAAGTGCCTGTCGCCTGCCAGCCGACCGAGCATTTCTTTTGTCCTCCGCAGCCGGTCCCTCGCAGGAGTCCTGCGGCAAAGCAGGCGGCGGGACTCGGGAAATTGAAGTCGTACGAAGATTCCCTCCGGATACAAGGTGTCGGGACCGTGAGCTCTCATTTCCCACAGAGCGCTTTGCAACCTACACCTGATAACCAGAGGGTAAGGGCTTTCTTTTTCTGGGGGAACGGCGTTTTGTGCACTAGCAGGAGTCCCACCCCAAACTCAGATGTTCAATTTAGACACCGGAATGCTTCTGAGGATTCCTCCCAGGCAAACGGTGCGAGGGCAGAAAGTTGTCGCCGCTCCCAGAGAGTCACACCGCCCGCCTTTTTGACTGAAGCAAAACGAGGCTCTAGAACTGTAAATCGAAGCATCTTACTGCAAAATCCACTGTTCTCTTCCCCCCCGCTTTCTCTACCTCACTCAAAAAAGATTTTGTTCCGTACAAATTCTGCAGACCTAGAAACCAACAGGTACATTGCACAAAGAGCCCAGAGGTAATAAATTATAGCCAAACAGGCTAAGGTAGATATTTGAATAGGTAAAATAGGCCCGAAGCCAAGGCTTTTTCCAAGCTCCAACGGATAGAACATGAAACAATGGAAAGTACAGAAGGTCTCCGGGGTCACCCAAAAATGAGGAATAAATTTGAGACCCTATGATGAAGGCAGGATGTATCACCATGATATTCCTCAGAAGAAAGACCACGCCTCAAACTCCACCCTGACATATAGTAATCCAATAATACAATAACATGGGTACGTATATGAATATGTTGTAATCGTAATTAGAAACTGTATAAATTGCGTGGGTTTACTCAAACATTTCGGAGCTCTTTTTGCCCAGCCCGAGCCGGAGAGCTGCATGACGTCGCCTAATAAATACCTGCTGTTTAAAGGCATAAAACTCTGTCTCTAAGCAGTTTTTACTGTGTAATTTGCTTAGGAATGGTAAGGTGCTTTTGTAATTTGATGGGGGTTTTCTGGTGTTTGGGGGGTTTTTAGGAGCATTTTGTCGTTTGGGGTTTCCTGATGGTTTCAAATATAATTTGGTGTTGTGATCTGATCTGGTCCTTATCCCTCCTAGCAGTCTCTATCCACATTTTGCACCGAAAATGTTTTGCGTTTACTCTGGGCCAATTTTCTCTCACCCTCCACAAATCTAACTAGGCAATAATGCTCTATATTTACAGCAGTGCTTCCCTATTCTTGTATCAGTTTAGAAAGAGCAGCAGTCTCAAAACGGTTTAAACTAGTTCAGACCGGTTCAGACCGGTTCAGACTTGGTTAGGGTTAGGGTTTAGGGTTAGGGTTAGGGTTAGGGTTAGGGTTTAGGGTTAGGGTTAGGGTTAGGGTTAGGGTTAGGGTTAGGGTTAGGGTTAGGGTTAGGGTTAGGGTTAGGGTTTAGGGTTAGGGTTAGGGTTAGGGTTTAGGGTTAGGGTTAGGGTTAGGGTTAGGGTAAGAGGGTTAGGGTTAGGGTTAGGGTTAGGGTTAGGGTTAGGGTTAGGATTAGCGTTAGGGTTTGGGTTTATGGTTAGGGTTAGGGTTAGGGTTAGGGTTTGGGTTTATGGTTAGGGTTAGGGTTAGGGTTAGGGTTTGGGTTTATGGTTAGGGTTAGGGTTAGGGTTACGGTTAGGGTTAGGGTTAGGGTTAGAGTTAGGGTAAGCAGTATTTTTCCCTGGAGAAAGAGCTGTCGTCCGCTTGCAAGAATCCTGCGCCAAAATTACCAGTCTGAATGCCAAAATTTAGTGTGGACAAAGATTCCTGCCAGGCAAGAGGTGCCATCAAAGAAAGCTCCTGCTTCCAATGGAGTGCCCAGGCTTGCCCACAACCCAGACATTTTACCCTGAGGGTAAGCGTTTTGTTTTCTGGGATAAAGGGCTGCTGTTCACTTGCAGGAATTCTGTGATGAAATTTCCAGTCTGACTCCAAAATCGAATACGGACAAAGATCGCTCTCAGACTGAAGGTGGCTGGACAGATAGCTCCTGCTGCCCATAGAGTTCCAAGGCTGGCCCACCAATTGTAGCCGATATCTCAAGGGTTGGCACTCGCCTTCCTGGGAGAAAGGGCTTTTGTGCACTTGCAGATGTCCTGCTCTGAAATTGCCGGTCTGATTCCAATATAAAGTACGAATGAAGATTCCTCCCAGACAAGGTGTGCCAACACACAAAGCTCTCTCCTTTCGTGGGCTCAGCCTTTCCCACTAACTACTCCTAACAGCCCAGTTCTGTGGGAAAGGGCTGTCGTTTGGTTTTCAGAGAGTAGTGCCGATCATAACAGTATGACCGTCTAAGGCGTACACGTATCAACATACTCTCCATACAGAAGAGGCAAGGACAAAAATGTGTGGCTGCCCCATGCACTGTCACGGGTCTCCCTTCACCTGCATTAGAGTACTTGTGGCTACTAGCTGCCTTTCATGCGGAAATGGTCTGCGATTTGCTCGCAGGAGCCCCGTGCCGATATTGTCAGTCTGCCATCCAACATTGAATATGGACTAAGAATCCTCCCAGAGAAAGGGTGTCACCGCAGCAAGTTCTTGCTGTCCATGGAAGGGTAGGCTGGTCTATCAATTGCACCTTAGATCCCAAGGTTAAGGGCTTTCTTTTCTGGGGTAAAGGGTTGTTGTTACCTTGCAGGAACCCTGCACTGCAACTGCCCGTCCAGTTCCAAATGGAACAAGGACCAAGATTCCTCCCAGACAAAAGGTGACAGGATAGAACGTTCTCACTGCCCATGAACTGTCAAGGGTGTCTAATTAACACACTTGAGATCCTGAGGGTAAGGGCTTTTTGTCCTAGGGGAAATAGGATACTATTTGCTTGCAGGAGTCGTGGACTGAGATAGGTGGTTTGACTCGTCAAATTGAATACGGATGAACGTTCCTCTCACACAGAAGGTGCCACTACAGAAAGCTCTTGCTGCCAATGGAGGCACCCACCAGCTGCCGTTGAGAGACAGAAGGTAAGGGCTTTTTTACCTGGGGTAACAGTGTCTCATTTGATTGAAGGAGATCTGTACTGGATATCCCAGTCTGAGCTCCCAGAGCAAACATAGTCAACATTCCTCTCAGGCAAAGCTGTTGCTGCCCATGGAGGGCCAGAGGTATCCCACCACCTGCACCTGAGACCCATAGGGTATGGGTTTTCTTTTCCTGTAGTTAAGATCTGTTCTTTTTTTGCAGGAGTGCTGCATCGAGATAGCTGCTTAGGTTCCTGAAATTGAACAGGGATGAAGATTTCTCCCAGACAAAAAGTCTAAAGGACAGAGCACTCTTGCCACTCTTGGAATTTACTGGGTCTCTCACCACTTACACCTGAGACCCTGAGGGTACAGGCTTCCTTATTCGGTGAAAGATCTGTTTTTTTCTCGCCGCTGACTGGGACCAAAATTGCAGTACAACTCCCTAAACGGAATATGGACAAAGGTCGCTCTGAAACAAAAGGTCCCAGACCCGGATGATTTTCCTGCACGGGCAAATGCAGGGGTCTCTCACTAACTAGACTTGAGACCTTGAATATAAGACCTTTTTTTGCTGGGAACAGAGGGCTGTCATTTATTGGAAACAGCTGGGCTGTTGACAACTTAAGCCTTGAATTTAATCAGTTACAGCTCTGAGATTGTACAAGAATGTAAACAGCACCAAGGCAGGAGAGCAGAAAGGGAAGAAAAACTACAGTAAATAATAGGCATCGTTTTGAGCTTCGCCAGAACACAACAGGACCCCGACTGCCAATCAAAAGACTAAGCGCTGCACGCGAAGAGAAACAACCGACCAATTATAGCGCGTATACCCACAGAGGCAAGAAAAGACTATAAAGCTAAGCCTGCCATTCCTAAAGTGCCTGTCGCCTGCCAGCCGACCGAGCATTTCTTTTGTCCTCCGCAGCCGGTCCCTCGCAGGAGTCCTGCGGCAAAGCAGGCGGCGGGACTCGGGAAATTGAAGTCGTACGAAGATTCCCTCCGGATACAAGGTGTCGGGACCGTGAGCTCTCATTTCCCACAGAGCGCTTTGCAACCTACACCTGATAACCAGAGGGTAAGGGCTTTCTTTTTCTGGGGGAACGGCGTTTTGTGCACTAGCAGGAGTCCCACCCCAAACTCAGATGTTCAATTTAGACACCGGAATGCTTCTGAGGATTCCTCCCAGGCAAACGGTGCGAGGGCAGAAAGTTGTCGCCGCTCCCAGAGAGTCACACCGCCCGCCTTTTTGACTGAAGCAAAACGAGGCTCTAGAACTGTAAATCGAAGCATCTTACTGCAAAATCCACTGTTCTCTTCCCCCCCGCTTTCTCTACCTCACTCAAAAAAGATTTTGTTCCGTACAAATTCTGCAGACCTAGAAACCAACAGGTACATTGCACAAAGAGCCCAGAGGTAATAAATTATAGCCAAACAGGCTAAGGTAGATATTTGAATAGGTAAAATAGGCCCGAAGCCAAGGCTTTTTCCAAGCTCCAACGGATAGAACATGAAACAATGGAAAGTACAGAAGGTCTCCGGGGTCACCCAAAAATGAGGAATAAATTTGAGACCCTATGATGAAGGCAGGATGTAATCACCATGATATTCCTCAGAAGAAAGACCACGCCTCAAACGCCACCCTGACATATAGTAATCCAATAATACAATAACATGGGTACGTATATGAATATGTTGTAATCGTAATTAGAAACTGTATAAATTGCGTGGTTTTACTCAAACATTTCGGAGCTCTTTTTGCCCAGCCCGAGCCGGAGAGCTGCATGACGTCGCCTAATAAATACCTGCTGTTTAAAGGCATAAAACTCTGTCGCTAAGCAGTTTTTACTGTGTAATTTGCTTAGGAATGGTAAGGTGCTTTTGTAATTTGATGGGGGTTTTCTGGTGTTTGGGGGGTTTTTAGGAGCATTTTGTCGTTTGGGGTTTCCTGATGGTTTCAAATATAATTTGGTGTTGTGATCTGATCTGGTCCTTATCCCTCCTAGCAGTCTCTATCCACATTTTGCACCAAAAATGTTTTGCGTTTACTCTGGGCCAATTTTCTCTCACCCTCCACAAATCTAACTAGGCAATAATGCTCTATATTTACAGCAGTGCTTCCCTATTCTTGTATCAGTTTAGAAAGAGCAGCAGTCTCACAACGGTTTAAACTAGTTCAGACCGGTTCAGACCGGTTCAGACTTGGTTAGGGTTAGGGTTTAGGGTTAGGGTTAGGGTTAGGGTTTAGGGTTAGGGTTAGGGTTAGGGTTAGGGTTAGGGTTAGGGGTTAGGGTTAGGGTTAGGGTTAGGGTTAGGGTTAGGGTTAGGGTTTGGGTTTATGGTTAGGGTTTGGGTTTATGGTTAGGGTTAGGGTTAGGGTTAGGGTTTGGGTTTATGGTTAGGGTTAGGGTTAGGGTTACGGTTAGGGTTAGGGTTAGGGTTAGGGTTAGGGTTTGGGTTTATGGTTAGGGTTAGGGTTAGGGTTACGGTTAGGGTTAGGGTTAGGGTTAGAGTTAGGGTAAGCAGTATTTTTCCCTGGAGAAAGAGCTGTCGTCCGCTTGCAGGAATCCTGCGCCAAAATTACCAGTCTGAATGCCAAAATTTAGTGTGGACAAAGATTCCTGCCAGGCAAGAGGTGCCATCAAAGAAAGCTCCTGCTTCCAATGGAGTGCCCAGGCTTGCCCACAACCCGGACATTTTACCCTGAGGGTAAGCGTTTTGTTTTCTGGGATAAAGGACTGTTGTTCACTTGCAGGAATTCTGTGATGAAATTTCCAGTCTGACTCCAAAATCGAATACGGACAAAGATCGCTCTCAGACTGAAGGTGGCTGGACAGATAGCTCCTGCTGCCCATAGAGTTCCAAGGCTGGCCCACCAATTGTAGCCGATATCTCAAGGGTTGGCACTCGCCTTCCTGGGAGAAAGGGCTTTTGTGCACTTGCAGATGTCCTGCTCTGAAATTGCCGGTCTGATTCCAATATAAAGTACGAATGAAGATTCCTCCCAGACAAGGTGTGCCAACACACAAAGCTCTCTCCTTTCGTGGGCTCAGCCTTTCCCACTAACTACTCCTAACAGCCCAGTTCTGTGGGAAAGGGCTGTCGTTTGGTTTTCAGAGAGTAGTGCCGATCATAACAGTATGACCGTCTAAGGCGTACACGTATCAACATACTCTCCATACAGAAGAGGCAAGGACAAAAATGTGTGGCTGCCCCATGCACTGTCACGGGTCTCCCTTCACCTGCATTAGAGTACTTGTGGCTACTAGCTGCCTTTCATGCGGAAATGGTCTGCGATTTGCTCGCAGGAGCCCCGTGCCGATATTGTCAGTCTGCCATCCAACATTGAATATGGACTAAGAATCCTCCCAGAGAAAGGGTGTCACCGCAGCAAGTTCTTGCTGTCCATGGAAGGGTAGGCTGGTCTATCAATTGCACCTTAGATCCCAAGGTTAAGGGCTTTCTTTTCTGGGGTAAAGGGTTGTTGTTACCTTGCAGGAACCCTGCACTGCAACTGCCCGTCCAGTTCCAAATGGAACAAGGACCAAGATTCCTCCCAGACAAAAGGTGACAGGATAGAACGTTCTCACTGCCCATGAACTGTCAAGGGTGTCTAATTAACACACTTGAGATCCTGAGGGTAAGGGCTTTTTGTCCTAGGGGAAATAGGATACTATTTGCTTGCAGGAGTCGTGGACTGAGATAGGTGGTTTGACTCGTCAAATTGAATACGGATGAACGTTCCTCTCACACAGAAGGTGCCACTACAGAAAGCTCTTGCTGCCAATGGAGGCACCCACCAGCTGCCGTTGAGAGACAGAAGGTAAGGGCTTTTTTACCTGGGGTAACAGTGTCTCATTTGATTGAAGGAGATCTGTACTGGATATCCCAGTCTGAGCTCCCAGAGCAAACATAGTCAACATTCCTCTCAGGCAAAGCTGTTGCTGCCCATGGAGGGCCAGAGGTATCCCACCACCTGCACCTGAGACCCATAGGGTATGGGTTTTCTTTTCCTGTAGTTAAGATCTGTTCTTTTTTTGCAGGAGTGCTGCATCGAGATAGCTGCTTAGGTTCCTGAAATTGAACAGGGATGAAGATTTCTCCCAGACAAAAAGTCTAAAGGACAGAGCACTCTTGCCACTCTTGGAATTTACTGGGTCTCTCACCACTTACACCTGAGACCCTGAGGGTACAGGCTTCCTTATTCGGGGAAAGATCTGTTTTTTTCTCGCCGCTGACCGGGACCAAAATTGCAGTACAACTCCCTAAACGGAATATGGACAAAGGTCGCTCTGAAACAAAAGGTCCCAGACCCGGATGATTTTCCTGCACGGGCAAATGCAGGGGTCTCTCACTAACTAGACTTGAGACCTTGAATATAAGACCTTTTTTTGCTGGGAACAGAGGGCTGTCATTTATTGGAAACAGCTGGGCTGTTGACAACTTAAGCCTTGAATTTAATCAGTTACAGCTCTGAGATTGTACAAGAATGTAAACAGCACCAAGGCAGGAGAGCAGAAAGGGAAGAAAAACTACAGTAAATAATAGGCATCGTTTTGAGCTTCGCCAGAACACAACAGGACCCCGACTGCCAATCAAAAGACTAAGCGCTGCACGCGAAGAGAAACAACCGACCAATTATAGCGCGTATACCCACAGAGGCAAGAAAAGACTATAAAGCTAAGCCTGCCATTCCTAAAGTGCCTGTCGCCTGCCAGCCGACCGAGCATTTCTTTTGTCCTCCGCAGCCGGTCCCTCGCAGGAGTCCTGCGGCAAAGCAGGCGGCGGGACTCGGGAAATTGAAGTCGTACGAAGATTCCCTCCGGATACAAGGTGTCGGGACCGTGAGCTCTCATTTCCCACAGAGCGCTTTGCAACCTACACCTGATAACCAGAGGGTAAGGGCTTTCTTTTTCTGGGGGAACGGCGTTTTGTGCACTAGCAGGAGTCCCACCCCAAACTCAGATGTTCAATTTAGACACCGGAATGCTTCTGAGGATTCCTCCCAGGCAAACGGTGCGAGGGCAGAAAGTTGTCGCCGCTCCCAGAGAGTCACACCGCCCGCCTTTTTGACTGAAGCAAAACGAGGCTCTAGAACTGTAAATCGAAGCATCTTACTGCAAAATCCACTGTTCTCTTCCCCCCCGCTTTCTCTACCTCACTCAAAAAAGATTTTGTTCCGTACAAATTCTGCAGACCTAGAAACCAACAGGTACATTGCACAAAGAGCCCAGAGGTAATAAATTATAGCCAAACAGGCTAAGGTAGATATTTGAATAGGTAAAATAGGCCCGAAGCCAAGGCTTTTTCCAAGCTCCAACGGATAGAACATGAAACAATGGAAAGTACAGAAGGTCTCCGGGGTCACCCAAAAATGAGGAATAAATTTGAGACCCTATGATGAAGGCAGGATGTAATCACCATGATATTCCTCAGAAGAAAGACCACGCCTCAAACGCCACCCTGACATATAGTAATCCAATAATACAATAACATGGGTACGTATATGAATATGTTGTAATCGTAATTAGAAACTGTATAAATTGCGTGGTTTTACTCAAACATTTCGGAGCTCTTTTTGCCCAGCCCGAGCCGGAGAGCTGCATGACGTCGCCTAATAAATACCTGCTGTTTAAAGGCATCAAACTCTGTCTCTAAGCAGTTTTTACTGTGTAATTTGCTTAGGAATGGTAAGGTGCTTTTGTAATTTGATGGGGGTTTTCTGGTGTTTGGGGGGTTTTTAGGAGCATTTTGTCGTTTGGGGTTTCCTGATGGTTTCAAATATAATTTGGTGTTGTGATCTGATCTGGTCCTTATCCCTCCTAGCAGTCTCTATCCACATTTTGCACCAAAAATGTTTTGCGTTTACTCTGGGCCAATTTTCTCTCACCCTCCACAAATCTAACTAGGCAATAATGCTCTATATTTACAGCAGTGCTTCCCTATTCTTGTATCAGTTTAGAAAGAGCAGCAGTCTCACAACGGTTTAAACTAGTTCAGACCGGTTCAGACCGGTTCAGACTTGGTTAGGGTTAGGGTTTAGGGTTAGGGTTAGGGTTAGGGTTTAGGGTTAGGGTTAGGGTTAGGGTTAGGGTTAGGGTTAGGGGTTAGGGTTAGGGTTAGGGTTAGGGTTAGGGTTAGGGTTAGGGTTTGGGTTTATGGTTAGGGTTTGGGTTTATGGTTAGGGTTAGGGTTAGGGTTAGGGTTTGGGTTTATGGTTAGGGTTAGGGTTAGGGTTACGGTTAGGGTTAGGGTTAGGGTTAGGGTTAGGGTTAGGGTTAGGGTTAGGGTTTGGGTTTATGGTTAGGGTTAGGGTTAGGGTTAGGGTTTGGGTTAGGGTTAGGGTTAGGGTTTGGGTTTATGGTTAGGGTTAGGGTTAGGGTTACGGTTAGGGTTAGGGTTAGGGTTAGAGTTAGGGTAAGCAGTATTTTTCCCTGGAGAAAGAGCTGTCGTCCGCTTGCAGGAATCCTGCGCCAAAATTACCAGTCTGAATGCCAAAATTTAGTGTGGACAAAGATTCCTGCCAGGCAAGAGGTGCCATCAAAGAAAGCTCCTGCTTCCAATGGAGTGCCCAGGCTTGCCCACAACCCGGACATTTTACCCTGAGGGTAAGCGTTTTGTTTTCTGGGATAAAGGACTGTTGTTCACTTGCAGGAATTCTGTGATGAAATTTCCAGTCTGACTCCAAAATCGAATACGGACAAAGATCGCTCTCAGACTGAAGGTGGCTGGACAGATAGCTCCTGCTGCCCATAGAGTTCCAAGGCTGGCCCACCAATTGTAGCCGATATCTCAAGGGTTGGCACTCGCCTTCCTGGGAGAAAGGGCTTTTGTGCACTTGCAGATGTCCTGCTCTGAAATTGCCGGTCTGATTCCAATATAAAGTACGAATGAAGATTCCTCCCAGACAAGGTGTGCCAACACACAAAGCTCTCTCCTTTCGTGGGCTCAGCCTTTCCCACTAACTACTCCTAACAGCCCAGTTCTGTGGGAAAGGGCTGTCGTTTGGTTTTCAGAGAGTAGTGCCGATCATAACAGTATGACCGTCTAAGGCGTACACGTATCAACATACTCTCCATACAGAAGAGGCAAGGACAAAAATGTGTGGCTGCCCCATGCACTGTCACGGGTCTCCCTTCACCTGCATTAGAGTACTTGTGGCTACTAGCTGCCTTTCATGCGGAAATGGTCTGCGATTTGCTCGCAGGAGCCCTGTGCCGATATTGTCAGTCTGCCATCCAACATTGAATATGGACTAAGAATCCTCCCAGAGAAAGGGTGTCACCGCAGCAAGTTCTTGCTGTCCATGGAAGGGTAGGCTGGTCTATCAATTGCACCTTAGATCCCAAGGTTAAGGGCTTTCTTTTCTGGGGTAAAGGGTTGTTGTTACCTTGCAGGAACCCTGCACTGCAACTGCCCGTCCAGTTCCAAATGGAACAAGGACCAAGATTCCTCCCAGACAAAAGGTGACAGGATAGAACGTTCTCACTGCCCATGAACTGTCAAGGGTGTCTAATTAACACACTTGAGATCCTGAGGGTAAGGGCTTTTTGTCCTAGGGGAAATAGGATACTATTTGCTTGCAGGAGTCGTGGACTGAGATAGGTGGTTTGACTCGTCAAATTGAATACGGATGAACGTTCCTCTCACACAGAAGGTGCCACTACAGAAAGCTCTTGCTGCCAATGGAGGCACCCACCAGCTGCCGTTGAGAGACAGAAGGTAACGGCTTTTTTACCTGGGGTAACAGTGTCTCATTTGATTGAAGGAGATCTGTACTGGATATCCCAGTCTGAGCTCCCAGAGCAAACATAGTCAACATTCCTCTCAGGCAAAGCTGTTGCTGCCCATGGAGGGCCAGAGGTATCCCACCACCTGCACCTGAGACCCATAGGGTATGGGTTTTCTTTTCCTGTAGTTAAGATCTGTTCTTTTTTTGCAGGAGTGCTGCATCGAGATAGCTGCTTAGGTTCCTGAAATTGAACAGGGATGAAGATTTCTCCCAGACAAAAAGTCTAAAGGACAGAGCACTCTTGCCACTCTTGGAATTTACTGGGTCTCTCACCACTTACACCTGAGACCCTGAGGGTACAGGCTTCCTTATTCGGGGAAAGATCTGTTTTTTTCTCGCCGCTGACCGGGACCAAAATTGCAGTACAACTCCCTAAACGGAATATGGACAAAGGTCGCTCTGAAACAAAAGGTCCCAGACCCGGATGATTTTCCTGCACGGGCAAATGCAGGGGTCTCTCACTAACTAGACTTGAGACCTTGAATATAAGACCTTTTTTTGCTGGGAACAGAGGGCTGTCATTTATTGGAAACAGCTGGGCTGTTGACAACTTAAGCCTTGAATTTAATCAGTTACAGCTCTGAGATTGTACAAGAATGTAAACAGCACCAAGGCAGGAGAGCAGAAAGGGAAGAAAAACTACAGTAAATAATAGGCATCGTTTTGAGCTTCGCCAGAACACAACAGGACCCCGACTGCCAATCAAAAGACTAAGCGCTGCACGCGAAGAGAAACAACCGACCAATTATAGCGCGTATACCCACAGAGGCAAGAAAAGACTATAAAGCTAAGCCTGCCATTCCTAAAGTGCCTGTCGCCTGCCAGCCGACCGAGCATTTCTTTTGTCCTCCGCAGCCGGTCCCTCGCAGGAGTCCTGCGGCAAAGCAGGCGGCGGGACTCGGGAAATTGAAGTCGTACGAAGATTCCCTCCGGATACAAGGTGTCGGGACCGTGAGCTCTCATTTCCCACAGAGCGCTTTGCAACCTACACCTGATAACCAGAGGGTAAGGGCTTTCTTTTTCTGGGGGAACGGCGTTTTGTGCACTAGCAGGAGTCCCACCCCAAACTCAGATGTTCAATTTAGACACCGGAATGCTTCTGAGGATTCCTCCCAGGCAAACGGTGCGAGGGCAGAAAGTTGTCGCCGCTCCCAGAGAGTCACACCGCCCGCCTTTTTGACTGAAGCAAAACGAGGCTCTAGAACTGTAAATCGAAGCATCTTACTGCAAAATCCACTGTTCTCTTCCCCCCCGCTTTCTCTACCTCACTCAAAAAAGATTTTGTTCCGTACAAATTCTGCAGACCTAGAAACCAACAGGTACATTGCACAAAGAGCCCAGAGGTAATAAATTATAGCCAAACAGGCTAAGGTAGATATTTGAATAGGTAAAATAGGCCCGAAGCCAAGGCTTTTTCCAAGCTCCAACGGATAGAACATGAAACAATGGAAAGTACAGAAGGTCTCCGGGGTCACCCAAAAATGAGGAATAAATTTGAGACCCTATGATGAAGGCAGGATGTAATCACCATGATATTCCTCAGAAGAAAGACCACGCCTCAAACGCCACCCTGACATATAGTAATCCAATAATACAATAACATGGGTACGTATATGAATATGTTGTAATCGTAATTAGAAACTGTATAAATTGCGTGGTTTTACTCAAACATTTCGGAGCTCTTTTTGCCCAGCCCGAGCCGGAGAGCTGCATGACGTCGCCTAATAAATACCTGCTGTTTAAAGGCATAAAACTCTGTCGCTAAGCAGTTTTTACTGTGTAATTTGCTTAGGAATGGTAAGGTGCTTTTGTAATTTGATGGGGGTTTTCTGGTGTTTGGGGGGTTTTTAGGAGCATTTTGTCGTTTGGGGTTTCCTGATGGTTTCAAATATAATTTGGTGTTGTGATCTGATCTGGTCCTTATCCCTCCTAGCAGTCTCTATCCACATTTTGCACCAAAAATGTTTTGCGTTTACTCTGGGCCAATTTTCTCTCACCCTCCACAAATCTAACTAGGCAATAATGCTCTATATTTACAGCAGTGCTTCCCTATTCTTGTATCAGTTTAGAAAGAGCAGCAGTCTCACAACGGTTTAAACTAGTTCAGACCGGTTCAGACCGGTTCAGACTTGGTTAGGGTTAGGGTTTAGGGTTAGGGTTAGGGTTAGGGTTTAGGGTTAGGGTTAGGGTTAGGGTTAGGGTTAGGGTTAGGGGTTAGGGTTAGGGTTAGGGTTAGGGTTAGGGTTAGGGTTAGGGTTTGGGTTTATGGTTAGGGTTTGGGTTTATGGTTAGGGTTAGGGTTAGGGTTAGGGTTTGGGTTTATGGTTAGGGTTAGGGTTAGGGTTAGGGTTAGGGTTAGGGTTAGGGTTAGGGTTAGGGTTAGGGTTAGGGTTTGGGTTTATGGTTAGGGTTAGGGTTAGGGTTAGGGTTTGGGTTTATGGTTAGGGTTAGGGTTAGGGTTACGGTTAGGGTTAGGGTTAGGGTTAGGGTTAGGGTTAGGGTTTGGGTTTATGGTTAGGGTTAGGGTTAGGGTTAGGGTTTGGGTTTATGGTTAGGGTTAGGGTTAGGGTTACGGTTAGGGTTAGGGTTAGGGTTAGAGTTAGGGTAAGCAGTATTTTTCCCTGGAGAAAGAGCTGTCGTCCGCTTGCAGGAATCCTGCGCCAAAATTACCAGTCTGAATGCCAAAATTTAGTGTGGACAAAGATTCCTGCCAGGCAAGAGGTGCCATCAAAGAAAGCTCCTGCTTCCAATGGAGTGCCCAGGCTTGCCCACAACCCGGACATTTTACCCTGAGGGTAAGCGTTTTGTTTTCTGGGATAAAGGACTGTTGTTCACTTGCAGGAATTCTGTGATGAAATTTCCAGTCTGACTCCAAAATCGAATACGGACAAAGATCGCTCTCAGACTGAAGGTGGCTGGACAGATAGCTCCTGCTGCCCATAGAGTTCCAAGGCTGGCCCACCAATTGTAGCCGATATCTCAAGGGTTGGCACTCGCCTTCCTGGGAGAAAGGGCTTTTGTGCACTTGCAGATGTCCTGCTCTGAAATTGCCGGTCTGATTCCAATATAAAGTACGAATGAAGATTCCTCCCAGACAAGGTGTGCCAACACACAAAGCTCTCTCCTTTCGTGGGCTCAGCCTTTCCCACTAACTACTCCTAACAGCCCAGTTCTGTGGGAAAGGGCTGTCGTTTGGTTTTCAGAGAGTAGTGCCGATCATAACAGTATGACCGTCTAAGGCGTACACGTATCAACATACTCTCCATACAGAAGAGGCAAGGACAAAAATGTGTGGCTGCCCCATGCACTGTCACGGGTCTCCCTTCACCTGCATTAGAGTACTTGTGGCTACTAGCTGCCTTTCATGCGGAAATGGTCTGCGATTTGCTCGCAGGAGCCCCGTGCCGATATTGTCAGTCTGCCATCCAACATTGAATATGGACTAAGAATCCTCCCAGAGAAAGGGTGTCACCGCAGCAAGTTCTTGCTGTCCATGGAAGGGTAGGCTGGTCTATCAATTGCACCTTAGATCCCAAGGTTAAGGGCTTTCTTTTCTGGGGTAAAGGGTTGTTGTTACCTTGCAGGAACCCTGCACTGCAACTGCCCGTCCAGTTCCAAATGGAACAAGGACCAAGATTCCTCCCAGACAAAAGGTGACAGGATAGAACGTTCTCACTGCCCATGAACTGTCAAGGGTGTCTAATTAACACACTTGAGATCCTGAGGGTAAGGGCTTTTTGTCCTAGGGGAAATAGGATACTATTTGCTTGCAGGAGTCGTGGACTGAGATAGGTGGTTTGACTCGTCAAATTGAATACGGATGAACGTTCCTCTCACACAGAAGGTGCCACTACAGAAAGCTCTTGCTGCCAATGGAGGCACCCACCAGCTGCCGTTGAGAGACAGAAGGTAACGGCTTTTTTACCTGGGGTAACAGTGTCTCATTTGATTGAAGGAGATCTGTACTGGATATCCCAGTCTGAGCTCCCAGAGCAAACATAGTCAACATTCCTCTCAGGCAAAGCTGTTGCTGCCCATGGAGGGCCAGAGGTATCCCACCACCTGCACCTGAGACCCATAGGGTATGGGTTTTCTTTTCCTGTAGTTAAGATCTGTTCTTTTTTTGCAGGAGTGCTGCATCGAGATAGCTGCTTAGGTTCCTGAAATTGAACAGGGATGAAGATTTCTCCCAGACAAAAAGTCTAAAGGACAGAGCACTCTTGCCACTCTTGGAATTTACTGGGTCTCTCACCACTTACACCTGAGACCCTGAGGGTACAGGCTTCCTTATTCGGGGAAAGATCTGTTTTTTTCTCGCCGCTGACCGGGACCAAAATTGCAGTACAACTCCCTAAACGGAATATGGACAAAGGTCGCTCTGAAACAAAAGGTCCCAGACCCGGATGATTTTCCTGCACGGGCAAATGCAGGGGTCTCTCACTAACTAGACTTGAGACCTTGAATATAAGACCTTTTTTTGCTGGGAACAGAGGGCTGTCATTTATTGGAAACAGCTGGGCTGTTGACAACTTAAGCCTTGAATTTAATCAGTTACAGCTCTGAGATTGTACAAGAATGTAAACAGCACCAAGGCAGGAGAGCAGAAAGGGAAGAAAAACTACAGTAAATAATAGGCATCGTTTTGAGCTTCACCAGAACACAACAGGACCCCGACTGCCAATCAAAAGACTAAGCGCTGCACGCGAAGAGAAACAACCGACCAATTATAGCGCGTATACCCACAGAGGCAAGAAAAGACTATAAAGCTAAGCCTGCCATTCCTAAAGTGCCTGTCGCCTGCCAGCCGACCGAGCATTTCTTTTGTCCTCCGCAGCCGGTCCCTCGCAGGAGTCCTGCGGCAAAGCAGGCAGCGGGACTCGGGAAATTGAAGTCGTACGAAGATTCCCTCCGGATACAAGGTGTCGGGACCGTGAGCTCTCATTTCCCACAGAGCGCTTTGCAACCTACACCTGATAACCAGAGGGTAAGGGCTTTCTTTTTCTGGGGGAACGGCGTTTTGTGCACTAGCAGGAGTCCCACCCCAAACTCAGATGTTCAATTTAGACACCGGAATGCTTCTGAGGATTCCTCCCAGGCAAACGGTGCGAGGGCAGAAAGTTGTCGCCGCTCCCAGAGAGTCACACCGCCCGCCTTTTTGACTGAAGCAAAACGAGGCTCTAGAACTGTAAATCGAAGCATCTTACTGCAAAATCCACTGTTCTCTTCCCCCCCGCTTTCTCTACCTCACTCAAAAAAGATTTTGTTCCGTACAAATTCTGCAGACCTAGAAACCAACAGGTACATTGCACAAAGAGCCCAGAGGTAATAAATTATAGCCAAACAGGCTAAGGTAGATATTTGAATAGGTAAAATAGGCCCGAAGCCAAGGCTTTTTCCAAGCTCCAACGGATAGAACATGAAACAATGGAAAGTACAGAAGGTCTCCGGGGTCACCCAAAAATGAGGAATAAATTTGAGACCCTATGATGAAGGCAGGATGTAATCACCATGATATTCCTCAGAAGAAAGACCACGCCTCAAACGCCACCCTGACATATAGTAATCCAATAATACAATAACATGGGTACGTATATGAATATGTTGTAATCGTAATTAGAAACTGTATAAATTGCGTGGTTTTACTCAAACATTTCGGAGCTCTTTTTGCCCAGCCCGAGCCGGAGAGCTGCATGACGTCGCCTAATAAATACCTGCTGTTTAAAGGCATCAAACTCTGTCTCTAAGCAGTTTTTACTGTGTAATTTGCTTAGGAATGGTAAGGTGCTTTTGTAATTTGATGGGGGTTTTCTGGTGTTTGGGGGGTTTTTAGGAGCATTTTGTCGTTTGGGGTTTCCTGATGGTTTCAAATATAATTTGGTGTTGTGATCTGATCTGGTCCTTATCCCTCCTAGCAGTCTCTATCCACATTTTGCACCAAAAATGTTTTGCGTTTACTCTGGGCCAATTTTCTCTCACCCTCCACAAATCTAACTAGGCAATAATGCTCTATATTTACAGCAGTGCTTCCCTATTCTTGTATCAGTTTAGAAAGAGCAGCAGTCTCACAACGGTTTAAACTAGTTCAGACCGGTTCAGACCGGTTCAGACTTGGTTAGGGTTAGGGTTTAGGGTTAGGGTTAGGGTTAGGGTTTAGGGTTAGGGTTAGGGTTAGGGTTAGGGTTAGGGTAAGGGTTAGGGTTAGGGTTAGGGTTAGGGTTAGGGTTAGGGTTAGGGTTAGGGTTTGGGTTTATGGTTAGGGTTTGGGTTTAGGGTTAGGGTTAGGGTTAGGGTTTGGGTTTATGGTTAGGGTTAGGGTTAGGGTTACGGTTAGGGTTAGGGTTAGGGTTAGGGTTAGGGTTAGGGTTTGGGTTTATGGTTAGGGTTAGGGTTAGGGTTAGGGTTTGGGTTTATGGTTAGGGTTAGGGTTAGGGTTAGGGTTTGGGTTTATGGTTAGGGTTAGGGTTAGGGTTACGGTTAGGGTTAGGGTTAGGGTTAGAGTTAGGGTAAGCAGTATTTTTCCCTGGAGAAAGAGCTGTCGTCCGCTTGCAGGCATCCTGCGCCAAAATTACCAGTCTGAATGCCAAAATTTAGTGTGGACAAAGATTCCTGCCAGGCAAGAGGTGCCATCAAAGAAAGCTCCTGCTTCCAATGGAGTGCCCAGGCTTGCCCACAACCCGGACATTTTACCCTGAGGGTAAGCGTTTTGTTTTCTGGGATAAAGGGCTGTTGTTCACTTGCAGGAATTCTGTGATGAAATTTCCAGTCTGACTCCAAAATCGAATACGGACAAAGATCGCTCTCAGACTGAAGGTGGCTGGACAGATAGCTCCTGCTGCCCATAGAGTTCCAAGGCTGGCCCACCAATTGTAGCCGATATCTCAAGGGTTGGCACTCGCCTTCCTGGGAGAAAGGGCTTTTGTGCACTTGCAGATGTCCTGCTCTGAAATTGCCGGTCTGATTCCAATATAAAGTACGAATGAAGATTCCTCCCAGACAAGGTGTGCCAACACACAAAGCTCTCTCCTTTCGTGGGCTCAGCCTTTCCCACTAACTACTCCTAACAGCCCAGTTCTGTGGGAAAGGGCTGTCGTTTGGTTTTCAGAGAGTAGTGCCGATCATAACAGTATGACCGTCTAAGGCGTACACGTATCAACATACTCTCCATACAGAAGAGGCAAGGACAAAAATGTGTGGCTGCCCCATGCACTGTCACGGGTCTCCCTTCACCTGCATTAGAGTACTTGTGGCTACTAGCTGCCTTTCATGCGGAAATGGTCTGCGATTTGCTCGCAGGAGCCCCGTGCCGATATTGTCAGTCTGCCATCCAACACTGAATATGGACTAAGAATCCTCCCAGAGAAAGGGTGTCACCGCAGCAAGTTCTTGCTGTCCATGGAAGGGTAGGCTGGTCTATCAATTGCACCTTAGATCCCAAGGGTAAGGGCTTTCTTTTCTGGGGTAAAGGGTTGTTGTTACCTTGCAGGAACCCTGCACTGCAACTGCCCGTCCAGTTCCAAATGGAACAAGGACCAAGATTCCTCCCAGACAAAAGGTGACAGGATAGAACGTTCTCACTGCCCATGAACTGTCAAGGGTGTCTAATTAACACACTTGAGATCCTGAGGGTAAGGGCTTTTTGTCCTAGGGGAAATAGGATACTATTTGCTTGCAGGAGTCGTGGACTGAGATAGGTGGTTTGACTCGTCAAATTGAATACGGATGAACGTTCCTCTCACACAGAAGGTGCCACTACAGAAAGCTCTTGCTGCCAATGGAGGCACCCACCAGCTGCCGTTGAGAGACAGAAGGTAACGGCTTTTTTACCTGGGGTAACAGTGTCTCATTTGATTGAAGGAGATCTGTACTGGATATCCCAGTCTGAGCTCCCAGAGCAAACATAGTCAACATTCCTCTCAGGCAAAGCTGTTGCTGCCCATGGAGGGCCAGAGGTATCCCACCACCTGCACCTGAGACCCATAGGGTATGGGTTTTCTTTTCCTGTAGTTAAGATCTGTTCTTTTTTTGCAGGAGTGCTGCATCGAGATAGCTGCTTAGGTTCCTGAAATTGAACAGGGATGAAGATTTCTCCCAGACAAAATGTCTAAAGGGCAGAGCACTCTTGCCACTCTTGGAATTTACTGGGTCTCTCACCACTTACACCTGAGACCCTGAGGGTACAGGCTTCCTTATTCGGGGAAAGATCTGTTTTTTTCTCGCCGCTGACCGGGACCAAAATTGCAGTACAACTCCCTAAACGGAATATGGACAAAGGTCGCTCTGAAACAAAAGGTCCCAGACCCGGATGATTTTCCTGCACGGGCAAATGCAGGGGTCTCTCACTAACTAGACTTGAGACCTTGAATATAAGACCTTTTTTTGCTGGGAACAGAGGGCTGTCATTTATTGGAAACAGCTGGGCTGTTGACAACTTAAGCCTTGAATTTAATCAGTTACAGCTCTGAGATTGTACAAGAATGTAAACAGCACCAAGGCAGGAGAGCAGAAAGGGAAGAAAAACTACAGTAAATAATAGGCATCGTTTTGAGCTTCGCCAGAACACAACAGGACCCCGACTGCCAATCAAAAGACTAAGCGCTGCACGCGAAGAAAAACAACCGACCAATTATAGCGCGTATACCCACAGAGGCAAGAAAAGACTATAAAGCTAAGCCTGCCATTCCTAAAGTGCCTGTCGCCTGCCAGCCGACCGAGCATTTCTTTTGTCCTCCGCAGCCGGTCCCTCGCAGGAGTCCTGCGGCAAAGCAGGCGGCGGGACTCGGGAAATTGAAGTCGTACGAAGATTCCCTCCGGATACAAGGTGTCGGGACCGTGAGCTCTCATTTCCCACAGAGCGCTTTGCAACCTACACCTGATAACCAGAGGGTAAGGGCTTTCTTTTTCTGGGGGAACGGCGTTTTGTGCACTAGCAGGAGTCCCACCCCAAACTCAGATGTTCAATTTAGACACCGGAATGCTTCTGAGGATTCCTCCCAGGCAAACGGTGCGAGGGCAGAAAGTTGTCGCCGCTCCCAGAGAGTCACACCGCCCGCCTTTTTGACTGAAGCAAAACGAGGCTCTAGAACTGTAAATCGAAGCATCTTACTGCAAAATCCACTGTTCTCTTCCCCCCCGCTTTCTCTACCTCACTCAAAAAAGATTTTGTTCCGTACAAATTCTGCAGACCTAGAAACCAACAGGTACATTGCACAAAGAGCCCAGAGGTAATAAATTATAGCCAAACAGGCTAAGGTAGATATTTGAATAGGTAAAATAGGCCCGAAGCCAAGGCTTTTTCCAAGCTCCAACGGATAGAACATGAAACAATGGAAAGTACAGAAGGTCTCCGGGGTCACCCAAAAATGAGGAATAAATTTGAGACCCTATGATGAAGGCAGGATGTAATCACCATGATATTCCTCAGAAGAAAGACCACGCCTCAAACGCCACCCTGACATATAGTAATCCAATAATACAATAACATGGGTACGTATATGAATATGTTGTAATCGTAATTAGAAACTGTATAAATTGCGTGGTTTTACTCAAACATTTCGGAGCTCTTTTTGCCCAGCCCGAGCCGGAGAGCTGCATGACGTCGCCTAATAAATACCTGCTGTTTAAAGGCATAAAACTCTGTCTCTAAGCAGTTTTTACTGTGTAATTTGCTTAGGAATGGTAAGGTGCTTTTGTAATTTGATGGGGGTTTTCTGGTGTTTGGGGGGTTTTTAGGAGCATTTTGTCGTTTGGGGTTTCCTGATAGTTTCAAATATAATTTGGTGTTGTGATCTGATCTGGTCCTTATCCCTCCTAGCAGTCTCTATCCACATTTTGCACCAAAAATGTTTTGCGTTTACTCTGGGCCAATTTTCTCTCACCCTCCACAAATCTAACTAGGCAATAATGCTCTATATTTACAGCAGTGCTTCCCTATTCTTGTATCAGTTTAGAAAGAGCAGCAGTCTCACAACGGTTTAAACTAGTTCAGACCGGTTCAGACCGGTTCAGACTTGGTTAGGGTTAGGGTTTAGGGTTAGGGTTAGGGTTAGGGTTTAGGGTTAGGGTTAGGGTTAGGGTTAGGGTTAGGGTTAGGGGTTAGGGTTAGGGTTAGGGTTAGGGTTAGGGTTAGGGTTAGGGTTTGGGTTTATGGTTAGGGTTTGGGTTTATGGTTAGGGTTAGGGTTAGGGTTTGGGTTTATGGTTAGGGTTAGGGTTAGGGTTACGGTTAGGGTTAGGGTTAGGGTTAGGGTTAGGGTTAGGGTTAGGGTTTGGGTTTATGGTTAGGGTTAGGGTTAGGGTTAGGGTTTGGGTTTATGGTTAGGGTTAGGGTTAGGGTTAGGGTTTGGGTTTATGGTTAGGGTTAGGGTTAGGGTTACGGTTAGGGTTAGGGTTAGGGTTAGAGTTAGGGTAAGCAGTATTTTTCCCTGGAGAAAGAGCTGTCCTCCGCTTGCAGGAATCCTGCGCCAAAATTACCAGTCTGAATGCCAAAATTTAGTGTGGACAAAGATTCCTGCCAGGCAAGAGGTGCCATCAAAGAAAGCTCCTGCTTCCAATGGAGTGCCCAGGCTTGCCCACAACCCGGACATTTTACCCTGAGGGTAAGCGTTTTGTTTTCTGGGATAAAGGACTGTTGTTCACTTGCAGGAATTCTGTGATGAAATTTCCAGTCTGACTCCAAAATCGAATACGGACAAAGATCGCTCTCAGACTGAAGGTGGCTGGACAGATAGCTCCTGCTGCCCATAGAGTTCCAAGGCTGGCCCACCAATTGTAGCCGATATCTCAAGGGTTGGCACTCGCCTTCCTGGGAGAAAGGGCTTTTGTGCACTTGCAGATGTCCTGCTCTGAAATTGCCGGTCTGATTCCAATATAAAGTACGAATGAAGATTCCTCCCAGACAAGGTGTGCCAACACACAAAGCTCTCTCCTTTCGTGGGCTCAGCCTTTCCCACTAACTACTCCTAACAGCCCAGTTCTGTGGGAAAGGGCTGTCGTTTGGTTTTCAGAGTAGTGCCGATCATAACAGTATGACCGTCTAAGGCGTACACGTATCAACATACTCTCCATACAGAAGAGGCAAGGACAAAAATGTGTGGCTGCCCCATGCACTGTCACGGGTCTCCCTTCACCTGCATTAGAGTACTTGTGGCTACTAGCTGCCTTTCATGCGGAAATGGTCTGCGATTTGCTCGCAGGAGCCCCGTGCCGATATTGTCAGTCTGCCATCCAACATTGAATATGGACTAAGAATCCTCCCAGAGAAAGGGTGTCACCGCAGCAAGTTCTTGCTGTCCATGGAAGGGTAGGCTGGTCTATCAATTGCACCTTAGATCCCAAGGTTAAGGGCTTTCTTTTCTGGGGTAAAGGGTTGTTGTTACCTTGCAGGAACCCTGCACTGCAACTGCCCGTCCAGTTCCAAATGGAACAAGGACCAAGATTCCTCCCAGACAAAAGGTGACAGGATAGAACGTTCTCACTGCCCATGAACTGTCAAGGGTGTCTAATTAACACACTTGAGATCCTGAGGGTAAGGGCTTTTTGTCCTAGGGGAAATAGGATACTATTTGCTTGCAGGAGTCGTGGACTGAGATAGGTGGTTTGACTCGTCAAATTGAATACGGATGAACGTTCCTCTCACACAGAAGGTGCCACTACAGAAAGCTCTTGCTGCCAATGGAGGCACCCACCAGCTGCCGTTGAGAGACAGAAGGTAAGGGCTTTTTTACCTGGGGTAACAGTGTCTCATTTGATTGAAGGAGATCTGTACTGGATATCCCAGTCTGAGCTCCCAGAGCAAACATAGTCAACATTCCTCTCAGGCAAAGCTGTTGCTGCCCATGGAGGGCCAGAGGTATCCCACCACCTGCACCTGAGACCCATAGGGTATGGGTTTTCTTTTCCTGTAGTTAAGATCTGTTCTTTTTTTGCAGGAGTGCTGCATCGAGATAGCTGCTTAGGTTCCTGAAATTGAACAGGGATGAAGATTTCTCCCAGACAAAAAGTCTAAAGGACAGAGCACTCTTGCCACTCTTGGAATTTACTGGGTCTCTCACCACTTACACCTGAGACCCTGAGGGTACAGGCTTCCTTATTCGGGGAAAGATCTGTTTTTTTCTCGCCGCTGACCGGGACCAAAATTGCAGTACAACTCCCTAAACGGAATATGGACAAAGGTCGCTCTGAAACAAAAGGTCCCAGACCCGGATGATTTTCCTGCACGGGCAAATGCAGGGGTCTCTCACTAACTAGACTTGAGACCTTGAATATAAGACCTTTTTTTGCTGGGAACAGAGGGCTGTCATTTATTGGAAACAGCTGGGCTGTTGACAACTTAAGCCTTGAATTTAATCAGTTACAGCTCTGAGATTGTACAAGAATGTAAACAGCACCAAGGCAGGAGAGCAGAAAGGGAAGAAAAACTACAGTAAATAATAGGCATCGTTTTGAGCTTCGCCAGAACACAACAGGACCCCGACTGCCAATCAAAAGACTAAGCGCTGCACGCGAAGAGAAACAACCGACCAATTATAGCGCGTATACCCACAGAGGCAAGAAAAGACTATAAAGCTAAGCCTGCCATTCCTAAAGTGCCTGTCGCCTGCCAGCCGACCGAGCATTTCTTTTGTCCTCCGCAGCCGGTCCCTCGCAGGAGTCCTGCGGCAAAGCAGGCGGCGGGACTCGGGAAATTGAAGTCGTACGAAGATTCCCTCCGGATACAAGGTGTCGGGACCGTGAGCTCTCATTTCCCACAGAGCGCTTTGCAACCTACACCTGATAACCAGAGGGTAAGGGCTTTCTTTTTCTGGGGGAACGGCGTTTTGTGCACTAGCAGGAGTCCCACCCCAAACTCAGATGTTCAATTTAGACACCGGAATGCTTCTGAGGATTCCTCCCAGGCAAACGGTGCGAGGGCAGAAAGTTGTCGCCGCTCCCAGAGAGTCACACCGCCCGCCTTTTTGACTGAAGCAAAACGAGGCTCTAGAACTGTAAATCGAAGCATCTTACTGCAAAATCCACTGTTCTCTTCCCCCCCGCTTTCTCTACCTCACTCAAAAAAGATTTTGTTCCGTACAAATTCTGCAGACCTAGAAACCAACAGGTACATTGCACAAAGAGCCCAGAGGTAATAAATTATAGCCAAACAGGCTAAGGTAGATATTTGAATAGGTAAAATAGGCCCGAAGCCAAGGCTTTTTCCAAGCTCCAACGGATAGAACATGAAACAATGGAAAGTACAGAAGGTCTCCGGGGTCACCCAAAAATGAGGAATAAATTTGAGACCCTATGATGAAGGCAGGATGTAATCACCATGATATTCCTCAGAAGAAAGACCACGCCTCAAACGCCACCCTGACATATAGTAATCCAATAATACAATAACATGGGTACGTATATGAATATGTTGTAATCGTAATTAGAAACTGTATAAATTGCGTGGTTTTACTCAAACATTTCGGAGCTCTTTTTGCCCAGCCCGAGCCGGAGAGCTGCATGACGTCGCCTAATAAATACCTGCTGTTTAAAGGCATAAAACTCTGTCTCTAAGCAGTTTTTACTGTGTAATTTGCTTAGGAATGGTAAGGTGCTTTTGTAATTTGATGGGGGTTTTCTGGTGTTTGGGGGGTTTTTAGGAGCATTTTGTCGTTTGGGGTTTCCTGATGGTTTCAAATATAATTTGGTGTTGTGATCTGATCTGGTCCTTATCCCTCCTAGCAGTCTCTATCCACATTTTGCACCAAAAATGTTTTGCGTTTACTCTGGGCCAATTTTCTCTCACCCTCCACAAATCTAACTAGGCAATAATGCTCTATATTTACAGCAGTGCTTCCCTATTCTTGTATCAGTTTAGAAAGAGCAGCAGTCTCACAACGGTTTAAACTAGTTCAGACCGGTTCAGACCGGTTCAGACTTGGTTAGGGTTAGGGTTTAGGGTTAGGGTTTAGGGTTAGGGTTAGGGTTAGGGTTAGGGTTAGGGTTAGGGTTAGGGTTTGGGTTTATGGTTAGGGTTTGGGTTTAGGGTTAGGGTTAGGGTTAGGGTTAGGGTTAGGGTTAGGGTTAGGGTAAGGGTTAGGGTTAGGGTTAGGGTTAGGGTTAGGGTTAGGGTTAGGGTTTGGGTTTATGGTTAGGGTTTGGGTTTAGGGTTAGGGTTAGGGTTAGGGTTTGGGTTTATGGTTAGGGTTAGGGTTAGGGTTACGGTTAGGGTTAGGGTTAGGGTTAGGGTTAGGGTTAGGGTTTGGGTTTATGGTTAGGGTTAGGGTTAGGGTTTGGGTTTATGGTTAGGGTTAGGGTAAGGGTTACGGTTAGGGTTAGGGTTAGGGTTAGGGTTAGGGTTAGGGTTTGGGTTTATGGTTAGGGTTAGGTTTAGGGTTTGTGTTTATGGTTAGGGTTAGGGTTAGGGTTACGGTTAGGGTTAGGGTTAGGGTTAGAGTTAGGGTAAGCAGTATTTTTCCCTGGAGAAAGAGCTGTCGTCCGCTTGCAGGCATCCTGCGCCAAAATTACCAGTCTGAATGCCAAAATTTAGTGTGGACAAAGATTCCTACCAGGCAAGAGGTGCCATCAAAGAAAGCTCCTGCTTCCAATGGAGTGCCCAGGCTTGCCCACAACCCGGACATTTTACCCTGAGGGTAAGCGTTTTGTTTTCTGGGATAAAGGGCTGTTGTTCACTTGCAGGAATTCTGTGATGAAATTTCCAGTCTGACTCCAAAATCGAATACGGACAAAGATCGCTCTCAGACTGAAGGTGGCTGGACAGATAGCTCCTGCTGCCCATAGAGTTCCAAGGCTGGCCCACCAATTGTAGCCGATATCTCAAGGGTTGGCACTCGCCTTCCTGGGAGAAAGGGCTTTTGTGCACTTGCAGATGTCCTGCTCTGAAATTGCCGGTCTGATTCCAATATAAAGTACGAATGAAGATTCCTCCCAGACAAGGTGTGCCAACACACAAAGCTCTCTCCTTTCGTGGGCTCAGCCTTTCCCACTAACTACTCCTAACAGCCCAGTTCTGTGGGAAAGGGCTGTCGTTTGGTTTTCAGAGAGTAGTGCCGATCATAACAGTATGACCGTCTAAGGCGTACACGTATCAACATACTCTCCATACAGAAGAGGCAAGGACAAAAATGTGTGGCTGCCCCATGCACTGTCACGGGTCTCCCTTCACCTGCATTAGAGTACTTGTGGCTACTAGCTGCCTTTCATGCGGAAATGGTCTGCGATTTGCTCGCAGGAGCCCCGTGCCGATATTGTCAGTCTGCCATCCAACATTGAATATGGACTAAGAATCCTCCCAGAGAAAGGGTGTCACCGCAGCAAGTTCTTGCTGTCCATGGAAGGGTAGGCTGGTCTATCAATTGCACCTTAGATCCCAAGGTTAAGGGCTTTCTTTTCTGGGGTAAAGGGTTGTTGTTACCTTGCAGGAACCCTGCACTGCAACTGCCCGTCCAGTTCCAAATGGAACAAGGACCAAGATTCCTCCCAGACAAAAGGTGACAGGATAGAACGTTCTCACTGCCCATGAACTGTCAAGGGTGTCTAATTAACACACTTGAGATCCTGAGGGTAAGGGCTTTTTGTCCTAGGGGAAATAGGATACTATTTGCTTGCAGGAGTCGTGGACTGAGATAGGTGGTTTGACTCGTCAAATTGAATACGGATGAACGTTCCTCTCACACAGAAGGTGCCACTACAGAAAGCTCTTGCTGCCAATGGAGGCACCCACCAGCTGCCGTTGAGAGACAGAAGGTAAGGGCTTTTTTACCTGGGGTAACAGTGTCTCATTTGATTGAAGGAGATCTGTACTGGATATCCCAGTCTGAGCTCCCAGAGCAAACATAGTCAACATTCCTCTCAGGCAAAAGGTGCCACCTCAGAAAGCTGTTGCTGCCCATGGAGGGCCAGAGGTATCCCACCACCTGCACCTGAGACCCATAGGGTATGGGTTTTCTTTTCCTGTAGTTAAGATCTGTTCTTTTTTTGCAGGAGTGCTGCATCGAGATAGCTGCTTAGGTTCCTGAAATTGAACAGGGATGAAGATTTCTCCCAGACAAAAAGTCTAAAGGACAGAGCACTCTTGCCACTCTTGGAATTTACTGGGTCTCTCACCACTTACACCTGAGACCCTGAGGGTACAGGCTTCCTTATTCGGGGAAAGATCTGGTTTTTTCTCGCCGCTGACCGGGACCAAAATTGCAGTACAACTCCCTAAACGGAATATGGACAAAGGTCGCTCTGAAACAAAAGGTCCCAGACCCGGATGATTTTCCTGCACGGGCAAATGCAGGGGTCTCTCACTAACTAGACTTGAGACCTTGAATATAAGACCTTTTTTTGCTGGGAACAGAGGGCTGTCATTTATTGGAAACAGCTGGGCTGTTGACAACTTAAGCCTTGAATTTAATCAGTTACAGCTCTGAGATTGTACAAGAATGTAAACAGCACCAAGGCAGGAGAGCAGAAAGGGAAGAAAAACTACAGTAAATAATAGGCATCGTTTTGAGCTTCGCCAGAACACAACAGGACCCCGACTGCCAATCAAAAGACTAAGCGCTGCACGCGAAGAGAAACAACCGACCAATTATAGCGCGTATACCCACAGAGGCAAGAAAAGACTATAAAGCTAAGCCTGCCATTCCTAAAGTGCCTGTCGCCTGCCAGCCGACCGAGCATTTCTTTTGTCCTCCGCAGCCGGTCCCTCGCAGGAGTCCTGCGGCAAAGCAGGCGGCGGGACTCGGGAAATTGAAGTCGTACGAAGATTCCCTCCGGATACAAGGTGTCGGGACCGTGAGCTCTCATTTCCCACAGAGCGCTTTGCAACCTACACCTGATAACCAGAGGGTAAGGGCTTTCTTTTTCTGGGGGAACGGCGTTTTGTGCACTAGCAGGAGTCCCACCCCAAACTCAGATGTTCAATTTAGACACCGGAATGCTTCTGAGGATTCCTCCCAGGCAAACGGTGCGAGGGCAGAAAGTTGTCGCCGCTCCCAGAGAGTCACACCGCCCGCCTTTTTGACTGAAGCAAAACGAGGCTCTAGAACTGTAAATCGAAGCATCTTACTGCAAAATCCACTGTTCTCTTCCCCCCCGCTTTCTCTACCTCACTCAAAAAAGATTTTGTTCCGTACAAATTCTGCAGACCTAGAAACCAACAGGTACATTGCACAAAGAGCCCAGAGGTAATAAATTATAGCCAAACAGGCTAAGGTAGATATTTGAATAGGTAAAATAGGCCCGAAGCCAAGGCTTTTTCCAAGCTCCAACGGATAGAACATGAAACAATGGAAAGTACAGAAGGTCTCCGGGGTCACCCAAAAATGAGGAATAAATTTGAGACCCTATGATGAAGGCAGGATGTAATCACCATGATATTCCTCAGAAGAAAGACCACGCCTCAAACGCCACCCTGACATATAGTAATCCAATAATACAATAACATGGGTACGTATATGAATATGTTGTAATCGTAATTAGAAACTGTATAAATTGCGTGTTTTTACTCAAACATTTCGGAGCTCTTTTTGCCCAGCCCGAGCCGGAGAGCTGCATGACGTCGCCTAATAAATACCTGCTGTTTAAAGGCATAAAACTCTGTCTCTAAGCAGTTTTTACTGTGTAATTTGCTTAGGAATGGTAAGGTGCTTTTGTAATTTGATGGGGGTTTTCTGGTGTTTGGGGGGTTTTTAGGAGCATTTTGTCGTTTGGGGTTTCCTGATGGTTTCAAATATAATTTGGTGTTGTGATCTGATCTGGTCCTTATCCCTCCTAGCAGTCTCTATCCACATTTTGCACCAAAAATGTTTTGCGTTTACTCTGGGCCAATTTTCTCTCACCCTCCACAAATCTAACTAGGCAATAATGCTCTATATTTACAGCAGTGCTTCCCTATTCTTGTATCAGTTTAGAAAGAGCAGCAGTCTCACAACGGTTTAAACTAGTTCAGACCGGTTCAGACCGGTTCAGACTTGGTTAGGGTTAGGGTTTAGGGTTAGGGTTAGGGTTAGGGTTTAGGGTTAGGGTTAGGGTTAGGGTTAGGGTTAGGGTTAGGGGTTAGGGTTAGGGTTAGGGTTAGGGTTAGGGTTATGGTAAGGGTTAGGGTTAGGGTTAGGGTTAGGGTTAGGGTTTAGGGTTAGGGTTAGGGTTTGGGTTTATGGTTAGGGTTTGGGTTTATGGTTAGGGTTAGGGTTAGGGTTAGGGTTAGGGTTTATGGTTAGGGTTAGGGTTAGGGTTACGGTTAGGGTTAGGGTTAGGGTTAGGGTTAGGGTTAGGGTTAGGGTTTATGGTTAGGGTTAGGGTTAGGGTTTGGGTTTATGGTTAGGGTTAGGGTTAGGGTTAGGGTTAGGGTTAGGGTTTATGGTTAGGGTTAGGGTTAGGGTTAGGGTTAGGGTTACGGTTAGGGTTAGGGTTAGGGTTAGGGTTAGGGTTTGGGTTTATGGTTAGGGTTAGGGTTAGGGTTTGGGTTTATGGTTAGGGTTAGGGTTAGGGTTACGGTTAGGGTTAGGGTTAGGGTTAGAGTTAGGGTAAGCAGTATTTTTCCCTGGAGAAAGAGCTGTCCTCCGCTTGCAGGAATCCTGCGCCAAAATTACCAGTCTGAATGCCAAAATTTAGTGTGGACAAAGATTCCTGCCAGGCAAGAGGTGCCATCAAAGAAAGCTCCTGCTTCCAATGGAGTGCCCAGGCTTGCCCACAACCCGGACATTTTACCCTGAGCGTAAGCGTTTTGTTTTCTGGGATAAAGGACTGTTGTTCACTTGCAGGAATTCTGTGATGAAATTTCCAGTCTGACTCCAAAATCGAATACGGACAAAGATCGCTCTCAGACTGAAGGTGGCTGGACAGATAGCTCCTGCTGCCCATAGAGTTCCAAGGCTGGCCCACCAATTGTAGCCGATATCTCAAGGGTTGGCACTCGCCTTCCTGGGAGAAAGGGCTTTTGTGCACTTGCAGATGTCCTGCTCTGAAATTGCCGGTCTGATTCCAATATAAAGTACGAATGAAGATTCCTCCCAGACAAGGTGTGCCAGCACACAAAGCTCTCTCCTTTCGTGGGCTCAGCCTTTCCCACTAACTACTCCTAACAGCCCAGTTCTGTGGGAAAGGGCTGTCGTTTGGTTTTCAGAGAGTAGTGCCGATCATAACAGTATGACCGTCTAAGGCGTACACGTATCAACATACTCTCCATACAGAAGAGGCAAGGACAAAAATGTGTGGCTGCCCCATGCACTGTCACGGGTCTCCCTTCACCTGCATTAGAGTACTTGTGGCTACTAGCTGCCTTTCATGCGGAAATGGTCTGCGATTTGCTCGCAGGAGCCCCGTGCCGATATTGTCAGTCTGCCATCCAACATTGAATATGGACTAAGAATCCTCCCAGAGAAAGGGTGTCACCGCAGCAAGTTCTTGCTGTCCATGGAAGGGTAGGCTGGTCTATCAATTGCACCTTAGATCCCAAGGTTAAGGGCTTTCTTTTCTGGGGTAAAGGGTTGTTGTTACCTTGCAGGAACCCTGCACTGCAACTGCCCGTCCAGTTCCAAATGGAACAAGGACCAAGATTCCTCCCAGACAAAAGGTGACAGGATAGAACGTTCTCACTGCCCATGAACTGTCAAGGGTGTCTAATTAACACACTTGAGATCCTGAGGGTAAGGGCTTTTTGTCCTAGGGGAAATAGGATACTATTTGCTTGCAGGAGTCGTGGACTGAGATAGGTGGTTTGACTCGTCAAATTGAATACGGATGAACGTTCCTCTCACACAGAAGGTGCCACTACAGAAAGCTCTTGCTGCCGATGGAGGCACCCACCAGCTGCCGTTGAGAGACAGAAGGTAACGGCTTTTTTACCTGGGGTAACAGTGTCTCATTTGATTGAAGGAGATCTGTACTGGATATCCCAGTCTGAGCTCCCAGAGCAAACATAGTCAACATTCCTCTCAGGCAAAGCTGTTGCTGCCCATGGAGGGCCAGAGGTATCCCACCACCTGCACCTGAGACCCATAGGGTATGGGTTTTCTTTTCCTGTAGTTAAGATCTGTTCTTTTTTTGCAGGAGTGCTGCATCGAGATAGCTGCTTAGGTTCCTGAAATTGAACAGGGATGAAGATTTCTCCCAGACAAAAAGTCTAAAGGACAGAGCACTCTTGCCACTCTTGGAATTTACTGGGTCTCTCACCACTTACACCTGAGACCCTGAGGGTACAGGCTTCCTTATTCGGGGAAAGATCTGTTTTTTTCTCGCCGCTGACCGGGACCAAAATTGCAGTACAACTCCCTAAACGGAATATGGACAAAGGTCGCTCTGAAACAAAAGGTCCCAGACCCGGATGATTTTCCTGCACGGGCAAATGCAGGGGTCTCTCACTAACTAGACTTGAGACCTTGAATATAAGACCTTTTTTTGCTGGGAACAGAGGGCTGTCATTTATTGGAAACAGCTGGGCTGTTGACAACTTAAGCCTTGAATTTAATCAGTTACAGCTCTGAGATTGTACAAGAATGTAAACAGCACCAAGGCAGGAGAGCAGAAAGGGAAGAAAAACTACAGTAAATAATAGGCATCGTTTTGAGCTTCGCCAGAACACAACAGGACCCCGACTGCCAATCAAAAGACTAAGCGCTGCACGCGAAGAGAAACAACCGACCAATTATAGCGCGTATACCCACAGAGGCAAGAAAAGACTATAAAGCTAAGCCTGCCATTCCTAAAGTGCCTGTCGCCTGCCAGCCGACCGAGCATTTCTTTTGTCCTCCGCAGCCGGTCCCTCGCAGGAGTCCTGCGGCAAAGCAGGCGGCGGGACTCGGGAAATTGAAGTCGTACGAAGATTCCCTCCGGATACAAGGTGTCGGGACCGTGAGCTCTCATTTCCCACAGAGCGCTTTGCAACCTACACCTGATAACCAGAGGGTAAGGGCTTTCTTTTTCTGGGGGAACGGCGTTTTGTGCACTAGCAGGAGTCCCACCCCAAACTCAGATGTTCAATTTAGACACCGGAATGCTTCTGAGGATTCCTCCCAGGCAAACGGTGCGAGGGCAGAAAGTTGTCGCCGCTCCCAGAGAGTCACACCGCCCGCCTTTTTGACTGAAGCAAAACGAGGCTCTAGAACTGTAAATCGAAGCATCTTACTGCAAAATCCACTGTTCTCTTCCCCCCCGCTTTCTCTACCTCACTCAAAAAAGATTTTGTTCCGTACAAATTCTGCAGACCTAGAAACCAACAGGTACATTGCACAAAGAGCCCAGAGGTAATAAATTATAGCCAAACAGGCTAAGGTAGATATTTGAATAGGTAAAATAGGCCCGAAGCCAAGGCTTTTTCCAAGCTCCAACGGATAGAACATGAAACAATGGAAAGTACAGAAGGTCTCCGGGGTCACCCAAAAATGAGGAATAAATTTGAGACCCTATGATGAAGGCAGGATGTAATCACCATGATATTCCTCAGAAGAAAGACCACGCCTCAAACGCCACCCTGACATATAGTAATCCAATAATACAATAACATGGGTACGTATATGAATATGTTGTAATCGTAATTAGAAACTGTATAAATTGCGTGTTTTTACTCAAACATTTCGGAGCTCTTTTTGCCCAGCCCGAGCCGGAGAGCTGCATGACGTCGCCTAATAAATACCTGCTGTTTAAAGGCATCAAACTCTGTCTCTAAGCAGTTTTTACTGTGTAATTTGCTTAGGAATGGTAAGGTGCTTTTGTAATTTGATGGGGGTTTTCTGGTGTTTGGGGGGTTTTTAGGAGCATTTTGTCGTTTGGGGTTTCCTGATGGTTTCAAATATAATTTGGTGTTGTGATCTGATCTGGTCCTTATCCCTCCTAGCAGTCTCTATCCACATTTTGCACCAAAAATGTTTTGCGTTTACTCTGGGCCAATTTTCTCTCACCCTCCACAAATCTAACTAGGCAATAATGCTCTATATTTACAGCAGTGCTTCCCTATTCTTGTATCAGTTTAGAAAGAGCAGCAGTCTCACAACGGTTTAAACTAGTTCAGACCGGTTCAGACCGGTTCAGACTTGGTTAGGGTTAGGGTTTAGGGTTAGGGTTTAGGGTTAGGGTTAGGGTTAGGGTTAGGGTTAGGGTTAGGGTTAGGGTTTGGGTTTATGGTTAGGGTTTGGGTTTAGGGTTAGGGTTAGGGTTAGGGTTAGGGTTAGGGTTAGGGTAAGGGTTAGGGTTAGGGTTAGGGTTAGGGTTAGGGTTAGGGTTAGGGTTTGGGTTTATGGTTAGGGTTTGGGTTTAGGGTTAGGGTTAGGGTTAGGGTTTGGGTTTATGGTTAGGGTTAGGGTTAGGGTTACGGTTAGGGTTAGGGTTAGGGTTAGGGTTAGGGTTAGGGTTTGGGTTTATGGTTAGGGTTAGGGTTAGGGTTAGGGTTTGGGTTTATGGTTAGGGTTAGGGTAAGGGTTACGGTTAGGGTTAGGGTTAGGGTTAGGGTTAGGGTTAGGGTTTGGGTTTATGGTTAGGGTTAGGTTTAGGGTTTGGGTTTATGGTTAGGGTTAGGGTTAGGGTTACGGTTAGGGTTAGGGTTAGGGTTAGAGTTAGGGTAAGCAGTATTTTTCCCTGGAGAAAGAGCTGTCGTCCGCTTGCAGGCATCCTGCGCCAAAATTACCAGTCTGAATGCCAAAATTTAGTGTGGACAAAGATTCCTACCAGGCAAGAGGTGCCATCAAAGAAAGCTCCTGCTTCCAATGGAGTGCCCAGGCTTGCCCACAACCCGGACATTTTACCCTGAGGGTAAGCGTTTTGTTTTCTGGGATAAAGGGCTGTTGTTCACTTGCAGGAATTCTGTGATGAAATTTCCAGTCTGACTCCAAAATCGAATACGGACAAAGATCGCTCTCAGACTGAAGGTGGCTGGACAGATAGCTCCTGCTGCCCATAGAGTTCCAAGGCTGGCCCACCAATTGTAGCCGATATCTCAAGGGTTGGCACTCGCCTTCCTGGGAGAAAGGGCTTTTGTGCACTTGCAGATGTCCTGCTCTGAAATTGCCGGTCTGATTCCAATATAAAGTACGAATGAAGATTCCTCCCAGACAAGGTGTGCCAACACACAAAGCTCTCTCCTTTCGTGGGCTCAGCCTTTCCCACTAACTACTCCTAACAGCCCAGTTCTGTGGGAAAGGGCTGTCGTTTGGTTTTCAGAGAGTAGTGCCGATCATAACAGTATGACCGTCTAAGGCGTACACGTATCAACATACTCTCCATACAGAAGAGGCAAGGACAAAAATGTGTGGCTGCCCCATGCACTGTCACGGGTCTCCCTTCACCTGCATTAGAGTACTTGTGGCTACTAGCTGCCTTTCATGCGGAAATGGTCTGCGATTTGCTCGCAGGAGCCCCGTGCCGATATTGTCAGTCTGCCATCCAACATTGAATATGGACTAAGAATCCTCCCAGAGAAAGGGTGTCACCGCAGCAAGTTCTTGCTGTCCATGGAAGGGTAGGCTGGTCTATCAATTGCACCTTAGATCCCAAGGTTAAGGGCTTTCTTTTCTGGGGTAAAGGGTTGTTGTTACCTTGCAGGAACCCTGCACTGCAACTGCCCGTCCAGTTCCAAATGGAACAAGGACCAAGATTCCTCCCAGACAAAAGGTGACAGGATAGAACGTTCTCACTGCCCATGAACTGTCAAGGGTGTCTAATTAACACACTTGAGATCCTGAGGGTAAGGGCTTTTTGTCCTAGGGGAAATAGGATACTATTTGCTTGCAGGAGTCGTGGACTGAGATAGGTGGTTTGACTCGTCAAATTGAATACGGATGAACGTTCCTCTCACACAGAAGGTGCCACTACAGAAAGCTCTTGCTGCCAATGGAGGCACCCACCAGCTGCCGTTGAGAGACAGAAGGTAACGGCTTTTTTACCTGGGGTAACAGTGTCTCATTTGATTGAAGGAGATCTGTACTGGATATCCCAGTCTGAGCTCCCAGAGCAAACATAGTCAACATTCCTCTCAGGCAAAAGGTGCCACCTCAGAAAGCTGTTGCTGCCCATGGAGGGCCAGAGGTATCCCACCACCTGCACCTGAGACCCATAGGGTATGGGTTTTCTTTTCCTGTAGTTAAGATCTGTTCTTTTTTTGCAGGAGTGCTGCATCGAGATAGCTGCTTAGGTTCCTGAAATTGAACAGGGATGAAGATTTCTCCCAGACAAAAAGTCTAAAGGACAGAGCACTCTTGCCACTCTTGGAATTTACTGGGTCTCTCACCACTTACACCTGAGACCCTGAGGGTACAGGCTTCCTTATTCGGGGAAAGATCTGTTTTTTTCTCGCCGCTGACCGGGACCAAAATTGCAGTACAACTCCCTAAACGGAATATGGACAAAGGTCGCTCTGAAACAAAAGGTCCCAGACCCGGATGATTTTCCTGCACGGGCAAATGCAGGGGTCTCTCACTAACTAGACTTGAGACCTTGAATATAAGACCTTTTTTTGCTGGGAACAGAGGGCTGTCATTTATTGGAAACAGCTGGGCTGTTGACAACTTAAGCCTTGAATTTAATCAGTTACAGCTCTGAGATTGTACAAGAATGTAAACAGCACCAAGGCAGGAGAGCAGAAAGGGAAGAAAAACTACAGTAAATAATAGGCATCGTTTTGAGCTTCGCCAGAACACAACAGGACCCCGACTGCCAATCAAAAGACTAAGCGCTGCACGCGAAGAGAAACAACCGACCAATTATAGCGCGTATACCCACAGAGGCAAGAAAAGACTATAAAGCTAAGCCTGCCATTCCTAAAGTGCCTGTCGCCTGCCAGCCGACCGAGCATTTCTTTTGTCCTCCGCAGCCGGTCCCTCGCAGGAGTCCTGCGGCAAAGCAGGCGGCGGGACTCGGGAAATTGAAGTCGTACGAAGATTCCCTCCGGATACAAGGTGTCGGGACCGTGAGCTCTCATTTCCCACAGAGCGCTTTGCAACCTACACCTGATAACCAGAGGGTAAGGGCTTTCTTTTTCTGGGGGAACGGCGTTTTGTGCACTAGCAGGAGTCCCACCCCAAACTCAGATGTTCAATTTAGACACCGGAATGCTTCTGAGGATTCCTCCCAGGCAAACGGTGCGAGGGCAGAAAGTTGTCGCCGCTCCCAGAGAGTCACACCGCCCGCCTTTTTGACTGAAGCAAAACGAGGCTCTAGAACTGTAAATCGAAGCATCTTACTGCAAAATCCACTGTTCTCTTCCCCCCCGCTTTCTCTACCTCACTCAAAAAAGATTTTGTTCCGTACAAATTCTGCAGACCTAGAAACCAACAGGTACATTGCACAAAGAGCCCAGAGGTAATAAATTATAGCCAAACAGGCTAAGGTAGATATTTGAATAGGTAAAATAGGCCCGAAGCCAAGGCTTTTTCCAAGCTCCAACGGATAGAACATGAAACAATGGAAAGTACAGAAGGTCTCCGGGGTCACCCAAAAATGAGGAATAAATTTGAGACCCTATGATGAAGGCAGGATGTAATCACCATGATATTCCTCAGAAGAAAGACCACGCCTCAAACGCCACCCTGACATATAGTAATCCAATAATACAATAACATGGGTACGTATATGAATATGTTGTAATCGTAATTAGAAACTGTATAAATTGCGTGGTTTTACTCAAACATTTCGGAGCTCTTTTTGCCCAGCCCGAGCCGGAGAGCTGCATGACGTCGCCTAATAAATACCTGCTGTTTAAAGGCATAAAACTCTGTCTCTAAGCAGTTTTTACTGTGTAATTTGCTTAGGAATGGTAAGGTGCTTTTGTAATTTGATGGGGGTTTTCTGGTGTTTGGGGGGTTTTTAGGAGCATTTTGTCGTTTGGGGTTTCCTGATGGTTTCAAATATAATTTGGTGTTGTGATCTGATCTGGTCCTTATCCCTCCTAGCAGTCTCTATCCACATTTTGCACCGAAAATGTTTTGCGTTTACTCTGGGCCAATTTTCTCTCACCCTCCACAAATCTAACTAGGCAATAATGCTCTATATTTACAGCAGTGCTTCCCTATTCTTGTATCAGTTTAGAAAGAGCAGCAGTCTCACAACGGTTTAAACTAGTTCAGACCGGTTCAGACCGGTTCAGACTTGGTTAGGGTTAGGGTTTAGGGTTAGGGTTTATGGTTAGGGTTTGGGTTTAGGGTTAGGGTTAGGGTTAGGGTTTGGGTTTATGGTTAGGGTTAGGGTTTGGGTTTATGGTTAGGGTTTGGGTTTAGGGTTAGGGTTAGGGTTAGGGTTTGGGTTTATGGTTAGGGTTAGGGTTAGGGTTACGGTTAGGGTTAGGGTTAGGGTTAGGGTTAGGGTTAGGGTTTGGGTTTATGGTTAGGGTTAGGGTTAGGGTTTGGGTTTATGGTTAGGGTTAGGGTAAGGGTTACGGTTAGGGTTAGGGTTAGGGTTAGGGTTAGGGTTAGGGTTTGGGTTTATGGTTAGGGTTAGGTTTAGGGTTTGGGTTTATGGTTAGGGTTAGGGTTAGGGTTACGGTTAGGGTTAGGGTTAGGGTTAGAGTTAGGGTAAGCAGTATTTTTCCCTGGAGAAAGAGCTGTCGTCCGCTTGCAGGCATCCTGCGCCAAAATTACCAGTCTGAATGCCAAAATTTAGTGTGGACAAAGATTCCTACCAGGCAAGAGGTGCCATCAAAGAAAGCTCCTGCTTCCAATGGAGTGCCCAGGCTTGCCCACAACCCGGACATTTTACCCTGAGGGTAAGCGTTTTGTTTTCTGGGATAAAGGGCTGTTGTTCACTTGCAGGAATTCTGTGATGAAATTTCCAGTCTGACTCCAAAATCGAATACGGACAAAGATCGCTCTCAGACTGAAGGTGGCTGGACAGATAGCTCCTGCTGCCCATAGAGTTCCAAGGCTGGCCCACCAATTGTAGCCGATATCTCAAGGGTTGGCACTCGCCTTCCTGGGAGAAAGGGCTTTTGTGCACTTGCAGATGTCCTGCTCTGAAATTGCCGGTCTGATTCCAATATAAAGTACGAATGAAGATTCCTCCCAGACAAGGTGTGCCAACACACAAAGCTCTCTCCTTTCGTGGGCTCAGCCTTTCCCACTAACTACTCCTAACAGCCCAGTTCTGTGGGAAAGGGCTGTCGTTTGGTTTTCAGAGAGTAGTGCCGATCATAACAGTATGACCGTCTAAGGCGTACACGTATCAACATACTCTCCATACAGAAGAGGCAAGGACAAAAATGTGTGGCTGCCCCATGCACTGTCACGGGTCTCCCTTCACCTGCATTAGAGTACTTGTGGCTACTAGCTGCCTTTCATGCGGAAATGGTCTGCGATTTGCTCGCAGGAGCCCCGTGCCGATATTGTCAGTCTGCCATCCAACATTGAATATGGACTAAGAATCCTCCCAGAGAAAGGGTGTCACCGCAGCAAGTTCTTGCTGTCCATGGAAGGGTAGGCTGGTCTATCAATTGCACCTTAGATCCCAAGGTTAAGGGCTTTCTTTTCTGGGGTAAAGGGTTGTTGTTACCTTGCAGGAACCCTGCACTGCAACTGCCCGTCCAGTTCCAAATGGAACAAGGACCAAGATTCCTCCCAGACAAAAGGTGACAGGATAGAACGTTCTCACTGCCCATGAACTGTCAAGGGTGTCTAATTAACACACTTGAGATCCTGAGGGTAAGGGCTTTTTGTCCTAGGGGAAATAGGATACTATTTGCTTGCAGGAGTCGTGGACTGAGATAGGTGGTTTGACTCGTCAAATTGAATACGGATGAACGTTCCTCTCACACAGAAGGTGCCACTACAGAAAGCTCTTGCTGCCAATGGAGGCACCCACCAGCTGCCGTTGAGAGACAGAAGGTAACGGCTTTTTTACCTGGGGTAACAGTGTCTCATTTGATTGAAGGAGATCTGTACTGGATATCCCAGTCTGAGCTCCCAGAGCAAACATAGTCAACATTCCTCTCAGGCAAAAGGTGCCACCTCAGAAAGCTGTTGCTGCCCATGGAGGGCCAGAGGTATCCCACCACCTGCACCTGAGACCCATAGGGTATGGGTTTTCTTTTCCTGTAGTTAAGATCTGTTCTTTTTTTGCAGGAGTGCTGCATCGAGATAGCTGCTTAGGTTCCTGAAATTGAACAGGGATGAAGATTTCTCCCAGACAAAAAGTCTAAAGGACAGAGCACTCTTGCCACTCTTGGAATTTACTGGGTCTCTCACCACTTACACCTGAGACCCTGAGGGTACAGGCTTCCTTATTCGGGGAAAGATCTGTTTTTTTCTCGCCGCTGACCGGGACCAAAATTGCAGTACAACTCCCTAAACGGAATATGGACAAAGGTCGCTCTGAAACAAAAGGTCCCAGACCCGGATGATTTTCCTGCACGGGCAAATGCAGGGGTCTCTCACTAACTAGACTTGAGACCTTGAATATAAGACCTTTTTTTGCTGGGAACAGAGGGCTGTCATTTATTGGAAACAGCTGGGCTGTTGACAACTTAAGCCTTGAATTTAATCAGTTACAGCTCTGAGATTGTACAAGAATGTAAACAGCACCAAGGCAGGAGAGCAGAAAGGGAAGAAAAACTACAGTAAATAATAGGCATCGTTTTGAGCTTCGCCAGAACACAACAGGACCCCGACTGCCAATCAAAAGACTAAGCGCTGCACGCGAAGAGAAACAACCGACCAATTATAGCGCGTATACCCACAGAGGCAAGAAAAGACTATAAAGCTAAGCCTGCCATTCCTAAAGTGCCTGTCGCCTGCCAGCCGACCGAGCATTTCTTTTGTCCTCCGCAGCCGGTCCCTCGCAGGAGTCCTGCGGCAAAGCAGGCGGCGGGACTCGGGAAATTGAAGTCGTACGAAGATTCCCTCCGGATACAAGGTGTCGGGACCGTGAGCTCTCATTTCCCACAGAGCGCTTTGCAACCTACACCTGATAACCAGAGGGTAAGGGCTTTCTTTTTCTGGGGGAACGGCGTTTTGTGCACTAGCAGGAGTCCCACCCCAAACTCAGATGTTCAATTTAGACACCGGAATGCTTCTGAGGATTCCTCCCAGGCAAACGGTGCGAGGGCAGAAAGTTGTCGCCGCTCCCAGAGAGTCACACCGCCCGCCTTTTTGACTGAAGCAAAACGAGGCTCTAGAACTGTAAATCGAAGCATCTTACTGCAAAATCCACTGTTCTCTTCCCCCCCGCTTTCTCTACCTCACTCAAAAAAGATTTTGTTCCGTACAAATTCTGCAGACCTAGAAACCAACAGGTACATTGCACAAAGAGCCCAGAGGTAATAAATTATAGCCAAACAGGCTAAGGTAGATATTTGAATAGGTAAAATAGGCCCGAAGCCAAGGCTTTTTCCAAGCTCCAACGGATAGAACATGAAACAATGGAAAGTACAGAAGGTCTCCGGGGTCACCCAAAAATGAGGAATAAATTTGAGACCCTATGATGAAGGCAGGATGTAATCACCATGATATTCCTCAGAAGAAAGACCACGCCTCAAACGCCACCCTGACATATAGTAATCCAATAATACAATAACATGGGTACGTATATGAATATGTTGTAATCGTAATTAGAAACTGTATAAATTGCGTGTTTTTACTCAAACATTTCGGAGCTCTTTTTGCCCAGCCCGAGCCGGAGAGCTGCATGACGTCGCCTAATAAATACCTGCTGTTTAAAGGCATAAAACTCTGTCTCTAAGCAGTTTTTACTGTGTAATTTGCTTAGGAATGGTAAGGTGCTTTTGTAATTTGATGGGGGTTTTCTGGTGTTTGGGGGGTTTTTAGGAGCATTTTGTCGTTTGGGGTTTCCTGATGGTTTCAAATATAATTTGGTGTTGTGATCTGATCTGGTCCTTATCCCTCCTAGCAGTCTCTATCCACATTTTGCACCAAAAATGTTTTGCGTTTACTCTGGGCCAATTTTCTCTCACCCTCCACAAATCTAACTAGGCAATAATGCTCTATATTTACAGCAGTGCTTCCCTATTCTTGTATCAGTTTAGAAAGAGCAGCAGTCTCACAACGGTTTAAACTAGTTCAGACCGGTTCAGACCGGTTCAGACTTGGTTAGGGTTAGGGTTTAGGGTTAGGGTTAGGGTTAGGGTTTAGGGTTAGGGTTAGGGTTAGGGTTAGGGTTAGGGTTAGGGGTTAGGGTTAGGGTTAGGGTTAGGGTTAGGGTTATGGTAAGGGTTAGGGTTAGGGTTAGGGTTAGGGTTAGGGTTTAGGGTTAGGGTTAGGGTTTGGGTTTATGGTTAGGGTTTGGGTTTATGGTTAGGGTTAGGGTTAGGGTTAGGGTTAGGGTTTATGGTTAGGGTTAGGGTTAGGGTTACGGTTAGGGTTAGGGTTAGGGTTAGGGTTAGGGTTAGGGTTAGGGTTTATGGTTAGGGTTAGGGTTAGGGTTAGGGTTTGGGTTTATGGTTAGGGTTAGGGTTAGGGTTAGGGTTAGGGTTAGGGTTTATGGTTAGGGTTAGGGTTAGGGTTAGGGTTAGGGTTACGGTTAGGGTTAGGGTTAGGGTTAGGGTTAGGGTTTGGGTTTATGGTTAGGGTTAGGGTTAGGGTTTGGGTTTATGGTTAGGGTTAGGGTTAGGGTTACGGTTAGGGTTAGGGTTAGGGTTAGAGTTAGGGTAAGCAGTATTTTTCCCTGGAGAAAGAGCTGTCCTCCGCTTGCAGGAATCCTGCGCCAAAATTACCAGTCTGAATGCCAAAATTTAGTGTGGACAAAGATTCCTGCCAGGCAAGAGGTGCCATCAAAGAAAGCTCCTGCTTCCAATGGAGTGCCCAGGCTTGCCCACAACCCGGACATTTTACCCTGAGCGTAAGCGTTTTGTTTTCTGGGATAAAGGGCTGTTGTTCACTTGCAGGAATTCTGTGATGAAATTTCCAGTCTGACTCCAAAATCGAATACGGGCAAAGATCGCTCTCAGACTGAAGGTGGCTGGACAGATAGCTCCTGCTGCCCATAGAGTTCCAAGGCTGGCCCACCAATTGTAGCCGATATCTCAAGGGTTGGCACTCGCCTTCCTGGGAGAAAGGGCTTTTGTGCACTTGCAGATGTCCTGCTCTGAAATTGCCGGTCTGATTCCAATATAAAGTACGAATGAAGATTCCTCCCAGACAAGGTGTGCCAGCACACAAAGCTCTCTCCTTTCGTGGGCTCAGCCTTTCCCACTAACTACTCCTAACAGCCCAGTTCTGTGGGAAAGGGCTGTCGTTTGGTTTTCAGAGAGTAGTGCCGATCATAACAGTATGACCGTCTAAGGCGTACACGTATCAACATACTCTCCATACAGAAGAGGCAAGGACAAAAATGTGTGGCTGCCCCATGCACTGTCACGGGTCTCCCTTCACCTGCATTAGAGTACTTGTGGCTACTAGCTGCCTTTCATGCGGAAATGGTCTGCGATTTGCTCGCAGGAGCCCCGTGCCGATATTGTCAGTCTGCCATCCAACATTGAATATGGACTAAGAATCCTCCCAGAGAAAGGGTGTCACCGCAGCAAGTTCTTGCTGTCCATGGAAGGGTAGGCTGGTCTATCAATTGCACCTTAGATCCCAAGGTTAAGGGCTTTCTTTTCTGGGGTAAAGGGTTGTTGTTACCTTGCAGGAACCCTGCACTGCAACTGCCCGTCCAGTTCCAAATGGAACAAGGACCAAGATTCCTCCCAGACAAAAGGTGACAGGATAGAACGTTCTCACTGCCCATGAACTGTCAAGGGTGTCTAATTAACACACTTGAGATCCTGAGGGTAAGGGCTTTTTGTCCTAGGGGAAATAGGATACTATTTGCTTGCAGGAGTCGTGGACTGAGATAGGTGGTTTGACTCGTCAAATTGAATACGGATGAACGTTCCTCTCACACAGAAGGTGCCACTACAGAAAGCTCTTGCTGCCAATGGAGGCACCCACCAGCTGCCGTTGAGAGACAGAAGGTAACGGCTTTTTTACCTGGGGTAACAGTGTCTCATTTGATTGAAGGAGATCTGTACTGGATATCCCAGTCTGAGCTCCCAGAGCAAACATAGTCAACATTCCTCTCAGGCAAAGCTGTTGCTGCCCATGGAGGGCCAGAGGTATCCCACCACCTGCACCTGAGACCCATAGGGTATGGGTTTTCTTTTCCTGTAGTTAAGATCTGTTCTTTTTTTGCAGGAGTGCTGCATCGAGATAGCTGCTTAGGTTCCTGAAATTGAACAGGGATGAAGATTTCTCCCAGACAAAAAGTCTAAAGGACAGAGCACTCTTGCCACTCTTGGAATTTACTGGGTCTCTCACCACTTACACCTGAGACCCTGAGGGTACAGGCTTCCTTATTCGGGGAAAGATCTGTTTTTTTCTCGCCGCTGACCGGGACCAAAATTGCAGTACAACTCCCTAAACGGAATATGGACAAAGGTCGCTCTGAAACAAAAGGTCCCAGACCCGGATGATTTTCCTGCACGGGCAAATGCAGGGGTCTCTCACTAACTAGACTTGAGACCTTGAATATAAGACCTTTTTTTGCTGGGAACAGAGGGCTGTCATTTATTGGAAACAGCTGGGCTGTTGACAACTTAAGCCTTGAATTTAATCAGTTACAGCTCTGAGATTGTACAAGAATGTAAACAGCACCAAGGCAGGAGAGCAGAAAGGGAAGAAAAACTACAGTAAATAATAGGCATCGTTTTGAGCTTCGCCAGAACACAACAGGACCCCGACTGCCAATCAAAAGACTAAGCGCTGCACGCGAAGAGAAACAACCGACCAATTATAGCGCGTATACCCACAGAGGCAAGAAAAGACTATAAAGCTAAGCCTGCCATTCCTAAAGTGCCTGTCGCCTGCCAGCCGACCGAGCATTTCTTTTGTCCTCCGCAGCCGGTCCCTCGCAGGAGTCCTGCGGCAAAGCAGGCGGCGGGACTCGGGAAATTGAAGTCGTACGAAGATTCCCTCCGGATACAAGGTGTCGGGACCGTGAGCTCTCATTTCCCACAGAGCGCTTTGCAACCTACACCTGATAACCAGAGGGTAAGGGCTTTCTTTTTCTGGGGGAACGGCGTTTTGTGCACTAGCAGGAGTCCCACCCCAAACTCAGATGTTCAATTTAGACACCGGAATGCTTCTGAGGATTCCTCCCAGGCAAACGGTGCGAGGGCAGAAAGTTGTCGCCGCTCCCAGAGAGTCACACCGCCCGCCTTTTTGACTGAAGCAAAACGAGGCTCTAGAACTGTAAATCGAAGCATCTTACTGCAAAATCCACTGTTCTCTTCCCCCCCGCTTTCTCTACCTCACTCAAAAAAGATTTTGTTCCGTACAAATTCTGCAGACCTAGAAACCAACAGGTACATTGCACAAAGAGCCCAGAGGTAATAAATTATAGCCAAACAGGCTAAGGTAGATATTTGAATAGGTAAAATAGGCCCGAAGCCAAGGCTTTTTCCAAGCTCCAACGGATAGAACATGAAACAATGGAAAGTACAGAAGGTCTCCGGGGTCACCCAAAAATGAGGAATAAATTTGAGACCCTATGATGAAGGCAGGATGTAATCACCATGATATTCCTCAGAAGAAAGACCACGCCTCAAACGCCACCCTGACATATAGTAATCCAATAATACAATAACATGGGTACGTATATGAATATGTTGTAATCGTAATTAGAAACTGTATAAATTGCGTGGTTTTACTCAAACATTTCGGAGCTCTTTTTGCCCAGCCCGAGCCGGAGAGCTGCATGACGTCGCCTAATAAATACCTGCTGTTTAAAGGCATAAAACTCTGTCTCTAAGCAGTTTTTACTGTGTAATTTGCTTAGGAATGGTAAGGTGCTTTTGTAATTTGATGGGGGTTTTCTGGTGTTTGGGGGGTTTTTAGGAGCATTTTGTCGTTTGGGGTTTCCTGATGGTTTCAAATATAATTTGGTGTTGTGATCTGATCTGGTCCTTATCCCTCCTAGCAGTCTCTATCCACATTTTGCACCAAAAATGTTTTGCGTTTACTCTGGGCCAATTTTCTCTCACCCTCCACAAATCTAACTAGGCAATAATGCTCTATATTTACAGCAGTGCTTCCCTATTCTTGTATCAGTTTAGAAAGAGCAGCAGTCTCACAACGGTTTAAACTAGTTCAGACCGGTTCAGACCGGTTCAGACTTGGTTAGGGTTAGGGTTTAGGGTTAGGGTTTATGGTTAGGGTTTGGGTTTAGGGTTAGGGTTAGGGTTAGGGTTTGGGTTTATGGTTAGGGTTAGGGTTTGGGTTTATGGTTAGGGTTTGGGTTTAGGGTTAGGGTTAGGGTTAGGGTTTGGGTTTATGGTTAGGGTTAGGGTTAGGGTTACGGTTAGGGTTAGGGTTAGGGTTAGGGTTAGGGTTAGGGTTTGGGTTTATGGTTAGGGTTAGGGTTAGGGTTAGGGTTTGGGTTTATGGTTAGGGTTAGGGTAAGGGTTACGGTTAGGGTTAGGGTTAGGGTTAGGGTTAGGGTTAGGGTTTGGGTTTATGGTTAGGGTTAGGTTTAGGGTTTGGGTTTATGGTTAGGGTTAGGGTTAGGGTTACGGTTAGGGTTAGGGTTAGGGTTAGAGTTAGGGTAAGCAGTATTTTTCCCTGGAGAAAGAGCTGTCGTCCGCTTGCAGGCATCCTGCGCCAAAATTACCAGTCTGAATGCCAAAATTTAGTGTGGACAAAGATTCCTACCAGGCAAGAGGTGCCATCAAAGAAAGCTCCTGCTTCCAATGGAGTGCCCAGGCTTGCCCACAACCCGGACATTTTACCCTGAGGGTAAGCGTTTTGTTTTCTGGGATAAAGGGCTGTTGTTCACTTGCAGGAATTCTGTGATGAAATTTCCAGTCTGACTCCAAAATCGAATACGGACAAAGATCGCTCTCAGACTGAAGGTGGCTGGACAGATAGCTCCTGCTGCCCATAGAGTTCCAAGGCTGGCCCACCAATTGTAGCCGATATCTCAAGGGTTGGCACTCGCCTTCCTGGGAGAAAGGGCTTTTGTGCACTTGCAGATGTCCTGCTCTGAAATTGCCGGTCTGATTCCAATATAAAGTACGAATGAAGATTCCTCCCAGACAAGGTGTGCCAACACACAAAGCTCTCTCCTTTCGTGGGCTCAGCCTTTCCCACTAACTACTCCTAACAGCCCAGTTCTGTGGGAAAGGGCTGTCGTTTGGTTTTCAGAGAGTAGTGCCGATCATAACAGTATGACCGTCTAAGGCGTACACGTATCAACATACTCTCCATACAGAAGAGGCAAGGACAAAAATGTGTGGCTGCCCCATGCACTGTCACGGGTCTCCCTTCACCTGCATTAGAGTACTTGTGGCTACTAGCTGCCTTTCATGCGGAAATGGTCTGCGATTTGCTCGCAGGAGCCCCGTGCCGATATTGTCAGTCTGCCATCCAACATTGAATATGGACTAAGAATCCTCCCAGAGAAAGGGTGTCACCGCAGCAAGTTCTTGCTGTCCATGGAAGGGTAGGCTGGTCTATCAATTGCACCTTAGATCCCAAGGTTAAGGGCTTTCTTTTCTGGGGTAAAGGGTTGTTGTTACCTTGCAGGAACCCTGCACTGCAACTGCCCGTCCAGTTCCAAATGGAACAAGGACCAAGATTCCTCCCAGACAAAAGGTGACAGGATAGAACGTTCTCACTGCCCATGAACTGTCAAGGGTGTCTAATTAACACACTTGAGATCCTGAGGGTAAGGGCTTTTTGTCCTAGGGGAAATAGGATACTATTTGCTTGCAGGAGTCGTGGACTGAGATAGGTGGTTTGACTCGTCAAATTGAATACGGATGAACGTTCCTCTCACACAGAAGGTGCCACTACAGAAAGCTCTTGCTGCCAATGGAGGCACCCACCAGCTGCCGTTGAGAGACAGAAGGTAACGGCTTTTTTACCTGGGGTAACAGTGTCTCATTTGATTGAAGGAGATCTGTACTGGATATCCCAGTCTGAGCTCCCAGAGCAAACATAGTCAACATTCCTCTCAGGCAAAAGGTGCCACCTCAGAAAGCTGTTGCTGCCCATGGAGGGCCAGAGGTATCCCACCACCTGCACCTGAGACCCATAGGGTATGGGTTTTCTTTTCCTGTAGTTAAGATCTGTTCTTTTTTTGCAGGAGTGCTGCATCGAGATAGCTGCTTAGGTTCCTGAAATTGAACAGGGATGAAGATTTCTCCCAGACAAAAAGTCTAAAGGACAGAGCACTCTTGCCACTCTTGGAATTTACTGGGTCTCTCACCACTTACACCTGAGACCCTGAGGGTACAGGCTTCCTTATTCGGGGAAAGATCTGTTTTTTTCTCGCCGCTGACCGGGACCAAAATTGCAGTACAACTCCCTAAACGGAATATGGACAAAGGTCGCTCTGAAACAAAAGGTCCCAGACCCGGATGATTTTCCTGCACGGGCAAATGCAGGGGTCTCTCACTAACTAGACTTGAGACCTTGAATATAAGACCTTTTTTTGCTGGGAACAGAGGGCTGTCATTTATTGGAAACAGCTGGGCTGTTGACAACTTAAGCCTTGAATTTAATCAGTTACAGCTCTGAGATTGTACAAGAATGTAAACAGCACCAAGGCAGGAGAGCAGAAAGGGAAGAAAAACTACAGTAAATAATAGGCATCGTTTTGAGCTTCGCCAGAACACAACAGGACCCCGACTGCCAATCAAAAGACTAAGCGCTGCACGCGAAGAGAAACAACCGACCAATTATAGCGCGTATACCCACAGAGGCAAGAAAAGACTATAAAGCTAAGCCTGCCATTCCTAAAGTGCCTGTCGCCTGCCAGCCGACCGAGCATTTCTTTTGTCCTCCGCAGCCGGTCCCTCGCAGGAGTCCTGCGGCAAAGCAGGCGGCGGGACTCGGGAAATTGAAGTCGTACGAAGATTCCCTCCGGATACAAGGTGTCGGGACCGTGAGCTCTCATTTCCCACAGAGCGCTTTGCAACCTACACCTGATAACCAGAGGGTAAGGGCTTTCTTTTTCTGGGGGAACGGCGTTTTGTGCACTAGCAGGAGTCCCACCCCAAACTCAGATGTTCAATTTAGACACCGGAATGCTTCTGAGGATTCCTCCCAGGCAAACGGTGCGAGGGCAGAAAGTTGTCGCCGCTCCCAGAGAGTCACACCGCCCGCCTTTTTGACTGAAGCAAAACGAGGCTCTAGAACTGTAAATCGAAGCATCTTACTGCAAAATCCACTGTTCTCTTCCCCCCCGCTTTCTCTACCTCACTCAAAAAAGATTTTGTTCCGTACAAATTCTGCAGACCTAGAAACCAACAGGTACATTGCACAAAGAGCCCAGAGGTAATAAATTATAGCCAAACAGGCTAAGGTAGATATTTGAATAGGTAAAATAGGCCCGAAGCCAAGGCTTTTTCCAAGCTCCAACGGATAGAACATGAAACAATGGAAAGTACAGAAGGTCTCCGGGGTCACCCAAAAATGAGGAATAAATTTGAGACCCTATGATGAAGGCAGGATGTAATCACCATGATATTCCTCAGAAGAAAGACCACGCCTCAAACGCCACCCTGACATATAGTAATCCAATAATACAATAACATGGGTACGTATATGAATATGTTGTAATCGTAATTAGAAACTGTATAAATTGCGTGTTTTTACTCAAACATTTCGGAGCTCTTTTTGCCCAGCCCGAGCCGGAGAGCTGCATGACGTCGCCTAATAAATACCTGCTGTTTAAAGGCATAAAACTCTGTCTCTAAGCAGTTTTTACTGTGTAATTTGCTTAGGAATGGTAAGGTGCTTTTGTAATTTGATGGGGGTTTTCTGGTGTTTGGGGGGTTTTTAGGAGCATTTTGTCGTTTGGGGTTTCCTGATGGTTTCAAATATAATTTGGTGTTGTGATCTGATCTGGTCCTTATCCCTCCTAGCAGTCTCTATCCACATTTTGCACCAAAAATGTTTTGCGTTTACTCTGGGCCAATTTTCTCTCACCCTCCACAAATCTAACTAGGCAATAATGCTCTATATTTACAGCAGTGCTTCCCTATTCTTGTATCAGTTTAGAAAGAGCAGCAGTCTCACAACGGTTTAAACTAGTTCAGACCGGTTCAGACCGGTTCAGACTTGGTTAGGGTTAGGGTTTAGGGTTAGGGTTAGGGTTAGGGTTTAGGGTTAGGGTTAGGGTTAGGGTTAGGGTTAGGGTTAGGGGTTAGGGTTAGGGTTAGGGTTAGGGTTAGGGTTATGGTAAGGGTTAGGGTTAGGGTTAGGGTTAGGGTTAGGGTTTAGGGTTAGGGTTAGGGTTTGGGTTTATGGTTAGGGTTTGGGTTTATGGTTAGGGTTAGGGTTAGGGTTAGGGTTAGGGTTTATGGTTAGGGTTAGGGTTAGGGTTACGGTTAGGGTTAGGGTTAGGGTTAGGGTTAGGGTTAGGGTTAGGGTTTATGGTTAGGGTTAGGGTTAGGGTTAGGGTTTGGGTTTATGGTTAGGGTTAGGGTTAGGGTTAGGGTTAGGGTTAGGGTTTATGGTTAGGGTTAGGGTTAGGGTTAGGGTTAGGGTTACGGTTAGGGTTAGGGTTAGGGTTAGGGTTAGGGTTTGGGTTTATGGTTAGGGTTAGGGTTAGGGTTTGGGTTTATGGTTAGGGTTAGGGTTAGGGTTACGGTTAGGGTTAGGGTTAGGGTTAGAGTTAGGGTAAGCAGTATTTTTCCCTGGAGAAAGAGCTGTCCTCCGCTTGCAGGAATCCTGCGCCAAAATTACCAGTCTGAATGCCAAAATTTAGTGTGGACAAAGATTCCTGCCAGGCAAGAGGTGCCATCAAAGAAAGCTCCTGCTTCCAATGGAGTGCCCAGGCTTGCCCACAACCCGGACATTTTACCCTGAGCGTAAGCGTTTTGTTTTCTGGGATAAAGGACTGTTGTTCACTTGCAGGAATTCTGTGATGAAATTTCCAGTCTGACTCCAAAATCGAATACGGACAAAGATCGCTCTCAGACTGAAGGTGGCTGGACAGATAGCTCCTGCTGCCCATAGAGTTCCAAGGCTGGCCCACCAATTGTAGCCGATATCTCAAGGGTTGGCACTCGCCTTCCTGGGAGAAAGGGCTTTTGTGCACTTGCAGATGTCCTGCTCTGAAATTGCCGGTCTGATTCCAATATAAAGTACGAATGAAGATTCCTCCCAGACAAGGTGTGCCAGCACACAAAGCTCTCTCCTTTCGTGGGCTCAGCCTTTCCCACTAACTACTCCTAACAGCCCAGTTCTGTGGGAAAGGGCTGTCGTTTGGTTTTCAGAGAGTAGTGCCGATCATAACAGTATGACCGTCTAAGGCGTACACGTATCAACATACTCTCCATACAGAAGAGGCAAGGACAAAAATGTGTGGCTGCCCCATGCACTGTCACGGGTCTCCCTTCACCTGCATTAGAGTACTTGTGGCTACTAGCTGCCTTTCATGCGGAAATGGTCTGCGATTTGCTCGCAGGAGCCCCGTGCCGATATTGTCAGTCTGCCATCCAACATTGAATATGGACTAAGAATCCTCCCAGAGAAAGGGTGTCACCGCAGCAAGTTCTTGCTGTCCATGGAAGGGTAGGCTGGTCTATCAATTGCACCTTAGATCCCAAGGTTAAGGGCTTTCTTTTCTGGGGTAAAGGGTTGTTGTTACCTTGCAGGAACCCTGCACTGCAACTGCCCGTCCAGTTCCAAATGGAACAAGGACCAAGATTCCTCCCAGACAAAAGGTGACAGGATAGAACGTTCTCACTGCCCATGAACTGTCAAGGGTGTCTAATTAACACACTTGAGATCCTGAGGGTAAGGGCTTTTTGTCCTAGGGGAAATAGGATACTATTTGCTTGCAGGAGTCGTGGACTGAGATAGGTGGTTTGACTCGTCAAATTGAATACGGATGAACGTTCCTCTCACACAGAAGGTGCCACTACAGAAAGCTCTTGCTGCCAATGGAGGCACCCACCAGCTGCCGTTGAGAGACAGAAGGTAACGGCTTTTTTACCTGGGGTAACAGTGTCTCATTTGATTGAAGGAGATCTGTACTGGATATCCCAGTCTGAGCTCCCAGAGCAAACATAGTCAACATTCCTCTCAGGCAAAGCTGTTGCTGCCCATGGAGGGCCAGAGGTATCCCACCACCTGCACCTGAGACCCATAGGGTATGGGTTTTCTTTTCCTGTAGTTAAGATCTGTTCTTTTTTTGCAGGAGTGCTGCATCGAGATAGCTGCTTAGGTTCCTGAAATTGAACAGGGATGAAGATTTCTCCCAGACAAAAAGTCTAAAGGACAGAGCACTCTTGCCACTCTTGGAATTTACTGGGTCTCTCACCACTTACACCTGAGACCCTGAGGGTACAGGCTTCCTTATTCGGGGAAAGATCTGTTTTTTTCTCGCCGCTGACCGGGACCAAAATTGCAGTACAACTCCCTAAACGGAATATGGACAAAGGTCGCTCTGAAACAAAAGGTCCCAGACCCGGATGATTTTCCTGCACGGGCAAATGCAGGGGTCTCTCACTAACTAGACTTGAGACCTTGAATATAAGACCTTTTTTTGCTGGGAACAGAGGGCTGTCATTTATTGGAAACAGCTGGGCTGTTGACAACTTAAGCCTTGAATTTAATCAGTTACAGCTCTGAGATTGTACAAGAATGTAAACAGCACCAAGGCAGGAGAGCAGAAAGGGAAGAAAAACTACAGTAAATAATAGGCATCGTTTTGAGCTTCGCCAGAACACAACAGGACCCCGACTGCCAATCAAAAGACTAAGCGCTGCACGCGAAGAGAAACAACCGACCAATTATAGCGCGTATACCCACAGAGGCAAGAAAAGACTATAAAGCTAAGCCTGCCATTCCTAAAGTGCCTGTCGCCTGCCAGCCGACCGAGCATTTCTTTTGTCCTCCGCAGCCGGTCCCTCGCAGGAGTCCTGCGGCAAAGCAGGCGGCGGGACTCGGGAAATTGAAGTCGTACGAAGATTCCCTCCGGATACAAGGTGTCGGGACCGTGAGCTCTCATTTCCCACAGAGCGCTTTGCAACCTACACCTGATAACCAGAGGGTAAGGGCTTTCTTTTTCTGGGGGAACGGCGTTTTGTGCACTAGCAGGAGTCCCACCCCAAACTCAGATGTTCAATTTAGACACCGGAATGCTTCTGAGGATTCCTCCCAGGCAAACGGTGCGAGGGCAGAAAGTTGTCGCCGCTCCCAGAGAGTCACACCGCCCGCCTTTTTGACTGAAGCAAAACGAGGCTCTAGAACTGTAAATCGAAGCATCTTACTGCAAAATCCACTGTTCTCTTCCCCCCCGCTTTCTCTACCTCACTCAAAAAAGATTTTGTTCCGTACAAATTCTGCAGACCTAGAAACCAACAGGTACATTGCACAAAGAGCCCAGAGGTAATAAATTATAGCCAAACAGGCTAAGGTAGATATTTGAATAGGTAAAATAGGCCCGAAGCCAAGGCTTTTTCCAAGCTCCAACGGATAGAACATGAAACAATGGAAAGTACAGAAGGTCTCCGGGGTCACCCAAAAATGAGGAATAAATTTGAGACCCTATGATGAAGGCAGGATGTAATCACCATGATATTCCTCAGAAGAAAGACCACGCCTCAAACGCCACCCTGACATATAGTAATCCAATAATACAATAACATGGGTACGTATATGAATATGTTGTAATCGTAATTAGAAACTGTATAAATTGCGTGGTTTTACTCAAACATTTCGGAGCTCTTTTTGCCCAGCCCGAGCCGGAGAGCTGCATGACGTCGCCTAATAAATACCTGCTGTTTAAAGGCATAAAACTCTGTCTCTAAGCAGTTTTTACTGTGTAATTTGCTTAGGAATGGTAAGGTGCTTTTGTAATTTGATGGGGGTTTTCTGGTGTTTGGGGGGTTTTTAGGAGCATTTTGTCGTTTGGGGTTTCCTGATGGTTTCAAATATAATTTGGTGTTGTGATCTGATCTGGTCCTTATCCCTCCTAGCAGTCTCTATCCACATTTTGCACCAAAAATGTTTTGCGTTTACTCTGGGCCAATTTTCTCTCACCCTCCACAAATCTAACTAGGCAATAATGCTCTATATTTACAGCAGTGCTTCCCTATTCTTGTATCAGTTTAGAAAGAGCAGCAGTCTCACAACGGTTTAAACTAGTTCAGACCGGTTCAGACCGGTTCAGACTTGGTTAGGGTTAGGGTTTAGGGTTAGGGTTAGGGTTAGGGTTTAGGGTTAGGGTTAGGGTTAGGGTTAGGGTTAGGGTTAGGGGTTAGGGTTAGGGTTAGGGTTAGGGTTAGGGTTATGGTAAGGGTTAGGGTTAGGGTTAGGGTTAGGGTTAGGGTTTAGGGTTAGGGTTAGGGTTTGGGTTTATGGTTAGGGTTTGGGTTTATGGTTAGGGTTAGGGTTAGGGTTAGGGTTAGGGTTTATGGTTAGGGTTAGGGTTAGGGTTACGGTTAGGGTTAGGGTTAGGGTTAGGGTTAGGGTTAGGGTTAGGGTTAGGGTTAGGGTTTATGGTTAGGGTTAGGGTTAGGGTTAGGGTTTGGGTTTATGGTTAGGGTTAGGGTTAGGGTTTGGGTTTATGGTTAGGGTTAGGGTTAGGGTTACGGTTAGGGTTAGGGTTAGGGTTAGAGTTAGGGTAAGCAGTATTTTTCCCTGGAGAAAGAGCTGTCCTCCGCTTGCAGGAATCCTGCGCCAAAATTACCAGTCTGAATGCCAAAATTTAGTGTGGACAAAGATTCCTGCCAGGCAAGAGGTGCCATCAAAGAAAGCTCCTGCTTCCAATGGAGTGCCCAGGCTTGCCCACAACCCGGACATTTTACCCTGAGCGTAAGCGTTTTGTTTTCTGGGATAAAGGACTGTTGTTCACTTGCAGGAATTCTGTGATGAAATTTCCAGTCTGACTCCAAAATCGAATACGGACAAAGATCGCTCTCAGACTGAAGGTGGCTGGACAGATAGCTCCTGCTGCCCATAGAGTTCCAAGGCTGGCCCACCAATTGTAGCCGATATCTCAAGGGTTGGCACTCGCCTTCCTGGGAGAAAGGGCTTTTGTGCACTTGCAGATGTCCTGCTCTGAAATTGCCGGTCTGATTCCAATATAAAGTACGAATGAAGATTCCTCCCAGACAAGGTGTGCCAGCACACAAAGCTCTCTCCTTTCGTGGGCTCAGCCTTTCCCACTAACTACTCCTAACAGCCCAGTTCTGTGGGAAAGGGCTGTCGTTTGGTTTTCAGAGAGTAGTGCCGATCATAACAGTATGACCGTCTAAGGCGTACACGTATCAACATACTCTCCATACAGAAGAGGCAAGGACAAAAATGTGTGGCTGCCCCATGCACTGTCACGGGTCTCCCTTCACCTGCATTAGAGTACTTGTGGCTACTAGCTGCCTTTCATGCGGAAATGGTCTGCGATTTGCTCGCAGGAGCCCCGTGCCGATATTGTCAGTCTGCCATCCAACATTGAATATGGACTAAGAATCCTCCCAGAGAAAGGGTGTCACCGCAGCAAGTTCTTGCTGTCCATGGAAGGGTAGGCTGGTCTATCAATTGCACCTTAGATCCCAAGGTTAAGGGCTTTCTTTTCTGGGGTAAAGGGTTGTTGTTACCTTGCAGGAACCCTGCACTGCAACTGCCCGTCCAGTTCCAAATGGAACAAGGACCAAGATTCCTCCCAGACAAAAGGTGACAGGATAGAACGTTCTCACTGCCCATGAACTGTCAAGGGTGTCTAATTAACACACTTGAGATCCTGAGGGTAAGGGCTTTTTGTCCTAGGGGAAATAGGATACTATTTGCTTGCAGGAGTCGTGGACTGAGATAGGTGGTTTGACTCGTCAAATTGAATACGGATGAACGTTCCTCTCACACAGAAGGTGCCACTACAGAAAGCTCTTGCTGCCAATGGAGGCACCCACCAGCTGCCGTTGAGAGACAGAAGGTAACGGCTTTTTTACCTGGGGTAACAGTGTCTCATTTGATTGAAGGAGATCTGTACTGGATATCCCAGTCTGAGCTCCCAGAGCAAACATAGTCAACATTCCTCTCAGGCAAAGCTGTTGCTGCCCATGGAGGGCCAGAGGTATCCCACCACCTGCACCTGAGACCCATAGGGTATGGGTTTTCTTTTCCTGTAGTTAAGATCTGTTCTTTTTTTGCAGGAGTGCTGCATCGAGATAGCTGCTTAGGTTCCTGAAATTGAACAGGGATGAAGATTTCTCCCAGACAAAAAGTCTAAAGGACAGAGCACTCTTGCCACTCTTGGAATTTACTGGGTCTCTCACCACTTACACCTGAGACCCTGAGGGTACAGGCTTCCTTATTCGGGGAAAGATCTGTTTTTTTCTCGCCGCTGACCGGGACCAAAATTGCAGTACAACTCCCTAAACGGAATATGGACAAAGGTCGCTCTGAAACAAAAGGTCCCAGACCCGGATGATTTTCCTGCACGGGCAAATGCAGGGGTCTCTCACTAACTAGACTTGAGACCTTGAATATAAGACCTTTTTTTGCTGGGAACAGAGGGCTGTCATTTATTGGAAACAGCTGGGCTGTTGACAACTTAAGCCTTGAATTTAATCAGTTACAGCTCTGAGATTGTACAAGAATGTAAACAGCACCAAGGCAGGAGAGCAGAAAGGGAAGAAAAACTACAGTAAATAATAGGCATCGTTTTGAGCTTCGCCAGAACACAACAGGACCCCGACTGCCAATCAAAAGACTAAGCGCTGCACGCGAAGAGAAACAACCGACCAATTATAGCGCGTATACCCACAGAGGCAAGAAAAGACTATAAAGCTAAGCCTGCCATTCCTAAAGTGCCTGTCGCCTGCCAGCCGACCGAGCATTTCTTTTGTCCTCCGCAGCCGGTCCCTCGCAGGAGTCCTGCGGCAAAGCAGGCGGCGGGACTCGGGAAATTGAAGTCGTACGAAGATTCCCTCCGGATACAAGGTGTCGGGACCGTGAGCTCTCATTTCCCACAGAGCGCTTTGCAACCTACACCTGATAACCAGAGGGTAAGGGCTTTCTTTTTCTGGGGGAACGGCGTTTTGTGCACTAGCAGGAGTCCCACCCCAAACTCAGATGTTCAATTTAGACACCGGAATGCTTCTGAGGATTCCTCCCAGGCAAACGGTGCGAGGGCAGAAAGTTGTCGCCGCTCCCAGAGAGTCACACCGCCCGCCTTTTTGACTGAAGCAAAACGAGGCTCTAGAACTGTAAATCGAAGCATCTTACTGCAAAATCCACTGTTCTCTTCCCCCCCGCTTTCTCTACCTCACTCAAAAAAGATTTTGTTCCGTACAAATTCTGCAGACCTAGAAACCAACAGGTACATTGCACAAAGAGCCCAGAGGTAATAAATTATAGCCAAACAGGCTAAGGTAGATATTTGAATAGGTAAAATAGGCCCGAAGCCAAGGCTTTTTCCAAGCTCCAACGGATAGAACATGAAACAATGGAAAGTACAGAAGGTCTCCGGGGTCACCCAAAAATGAGGAATAAATTTGAGACCCTATGATGAAGGCAGGATGTAATCACCATGATATTCCTCAGAAGAAAGACCACGCCTCAAACGCCACCCTGACATATAGTAATCCAATAATACAATAACATGGGTACGTATATGAATATGTTGTAATCGTAATTAGAAACTGTATAAATTGCGTGGTTTTACTCAAACATTTCGGAGCTCTTTTTGCCCAGCCCGAGCCGGAGAGCTGCATGACGTCGCCTAATAAATACCTGCTGTTTAAAGGCATAAAACTCTGTCTCTAAGCAGTTTTTACTGTGTAATTTGCTTAGGAATGGTAAGGTGCTTTTGTAATTTGATGGGGGTTTTCTGGTGTTTGGGGGGTTTTTAGGAGCATTTTGTCGTTTGGGGTTTCCTGATGGTTTCAAATATAATTTGGTGTTGTGATCTGATCTGGTCCTTATCCCTCCTAGCAGTCTCTATCCACATTTTGCACCGAAAATGTTTTGCGTTTACTCTGGGCCAATTTTCTCTCACCCTCCACAAATCTAACTAGGCAATAATGCTCTATATTTACAGCAGTGCTTCCCTATTCTTGTATCAGTTTAGAAAGAGCAGCAGTCTCAAAACGGTTTAAACTAGTTCAGACCGGTTCAGACCGGTTCAGACTTGGTTAGGGTTAGGGTTTAGGGTTAGGGTTAGGGTTAGGGTTTAGGGTTAGGGTTAGGGTTAGGGTTAGGGTTAGGGTTAGGGTTAGGGGTTAGGGTTAGGGTTAGGGTTAGGGTTAGGGTTAGGGTAAGGGTTAGGGTTAGGGTTAGGGTTAGGGTTAGGGTTTAGGGTTAGGGTTAGGGTTTGGGTTTATGGTTAGGGTTTGGGTTTATGGTTAGGGTTAGGGTTAGGGTTAGGGTTTGGGTTTATGGTTAGGGTTAGGGTTAGGGTTACGGTTAGGGTTAGGGTTAGGGTTAGGGTTAGGGTTAGGGTTAGGGTTAGGGTTTATGGTTAGGGTTAGGGTTAGGGTAAGGGTTTGGGTTTATGGTTAGGGTTAGGGTTAGGGTTAGGGTTAGGGTTAGGGTTTATGGTTAGTGTTAGGGTTAGGGTTAGGGTTAGGGTTAGGGTTAGGGTTTTGGTTTATGGTTAGGGTTTGGGTTTATGGTTAGGGTTAGGGTTAGGGTTAGGGTTTGGGTTTATGGTTAGGGTTAGGGTTAGGGTTACGGTTAGGGTTAGGGTTAGGGTTAGAGTTAGGGTAAGCAGTATTTTTCCCTGGAGAAAGAGCTGTCCTCCGCTTGCAGGAATCCTGCGCCAAAATTACCAGTCTGAATGCCAAAATTTAGTGTGGACAAAGATTCCTGCCAGGCAAGAGGTGCCATCAAAGAAAGCTCCTGCTTCCAATGGAGTGCCCAGGCTTGCCCACAACCCGGACATTTTACCCTGAGGGTAAGCGTTTTGTTTTCTGGGATAAAGGGCTGTTGTTCACTTGCAGGAATTCTGTGATGAAATTTCCAGTCTGACTCCAAAATCGAATACGGACAAAGATCGCTCTCAGACTGAAGGTGGCTGGACAGATAGCTCCTGCTGCCCATAGAGTTCCAAGGCTGGCCCACCAATTGTAGCCGATATCTCAAGGGTTGGCACTCGCCTTCCTGGGAGAAAGGGCTTTTGTGCACTTGCAGATGTCCTGCTCTGAAATTGCCGGTCTGATTCCAATATAAAGTACGAATGAAGATTCCTCCCAGACAAGGTGTGCCAACACACAAAGCTCTCTCCTTTCGTGGGCTCAGCCTTTCCCACTAACTACTCCTAACAGCCCAGTTCTGTGGGAAAGGGCTGTCGTTTGGTTTTCAGAGAGTAGTGCCGATCATAACAGTATGACCGTCTAAGGCGTACACGTATCAACATACTCTCCATACAGAAGAGGCAAGGACAAAAATGTGTGGCTGCCCCATGCACTGTCACGGGTCTCCCTTCACCTGCATTAGAGTACTTGTGGCTACTAGCTGCCTTTCATGCGGAAATGGTCTGCGATTTGCTCGCAGGAGCCCCGTGCCGATATTGTCAGTCTGCCATCCAACATTGAATATGGACTAAGAATCCTCCCAGAGAAAGGGTGTCACCGCAGCAAGTTCTTGCTGTCCATGGAAGGGTAGGCTGGTCTATCAATTGCACCTTAGATCCCAAGGTTAAGGGCTTTCTTTTCTGGGGTAAAGGGTTGTTGTTACCTTGCAGGAACCCTGCACTGCAACTGCCCGTCCAGTTCCAAATGGAACAAGGACCAAGATTCCTCCCAGACAAAAGGTGACAGGATAGAACGTTCTCACTGCCCATGAACTGTCAAGGGTGTCTAATTAACACACTTGAGATCCTGAGGGTAAGGGCTTTTTGTCCTAGGGGAAATAGGATACTATTTGCTTGCAGGAGTCGTGGACTGAGATAGGTGGTTTGACTCGTCAAATTGAATACGGATGAACGTTCCTCTCACACAGAAGGTGCCACTACAGAAAGCTCTTGCTGCCGATGGAGGCACCCACCAGCTGCCGTTGAGAGACAGAAGGTAAGGGCTTTTTTACCTGGGGTAACAGTGTCTCATTTGATTGAAGGAGATCTGTACTGGATATCCCAGTCTGAGCTCCCAGAGCAAACATAGTCAACATTCCTCTCAGGCAAAGCTGTTGCTGCCCATGGAGGGCCAGAGGTATCCCACCACCTGCACCTGAGACCCATAGGGTATGGGTTTTCTTTTCCTGTAGTTAAGATCTGTTCTTTTTTTGCAGGAGTGCTGCATCGAGATAGCTGCTTAGGTTCCTGAAATTGAACAGGGATGAAGATTTCTCCCAGACAAAAAGTCTAAAGGACAGAGCACTCTTGCCACTCTTGGAATTTACTGGGTCTCTCACCACTTACACCTGAGACCCTGAGGGTACAGGCTTCCTTATTCGGGGAAAGATCTGTTTTTTTCTCGCCGCTGACCGGGACCAAAATTGCAGTACAACTCCCTAAACGGAATATGGACAAAGGTCGCTCTGAAACAAAAGGTCCCAGACCCGGATGATTTTCCTGCACGGGCAAATGCAGGGGTCTCTCACTAACTAGACTTGAGACCTTGAATATAAGACCTTTTTTTGCTGGGAACAGAGGGCTGTCATTTATTGGAAACAGCTGGGCTGTTGACAACTTAAGCCTTGAATTTAATCAGTTACAGCTCTGAGATTGTACAAGAATGTAAACAGCACCAAGGCAGGAGAGCAGAAAGGGAAGAAAAACTACAGTAAATAATAGGCATCGTTTTGAGCTTCGCCAGAACACAACAGGACCCCGACTGCCAATCAAAAGACTAAGCGCTGCACGCGAAGAGAAACAACCGACCAATTATAGCGCGTATACCCACAGAGGCAAGAAAAGACTATAAAGCTAAGCCTGCCATTCCTAAAGTGCCTGTCGCCTGCCAGCCGACCGAGCATTTCTTTTGTCCTCCGCAGCCGGTCCCTCGCAGGAGTCCTGCGGCAAAGCAGGCGGCGGGACTCGGGAAATTGAAGTCGTACGAAGATTCCCTCCGGATACAAGGTGTCGGGACCGTGAGCTCTCATTTCCCACAGAGCGCTTTGCAACCTACACCTGATAACCAGAGGGTAAGGGCTTTCTTTTTCTGGGGGAACGGCGTTTTGTGCACTAGCAGGAGTCCCACCCCAAACTCAGATGTTCAATTTAGACACCGGAATGCTTCTGAGGATTCCTCCCAGGCAAACGGTGCGAGGGCAGAAAGTTGTCGCCGCTCCCAGAGAGTCACACCGCCCGCCTTTTTGACTGAAGCAAAACGAGGCTCTAGAACTGTAAATCGAAGCATCTTACTGCAAAATCCACTGTTCTCTTCCCCCCCGCTTTCTCTACCTCACTCAAAAAAGATTTTGTTCCGTACAAATTCTGCAGACCTAGAAACCAACAGGTACATTGCACAAAGAGCCCAGAGGTAATAAATTATAGCCAAACAGGCTAAGGTAGATATTTGAATAGGTAAAATAGGCCCGAAGCCAAGGCTTTTTCCAAGCTCCAACGGATAGAACATGAAACAATGGAAAGTACAGAAGGTCTCCGGGGTCACCCAAAAATGAGGAATAAATTTGAGACCCTATGATGAAGGCAGGATGTAATCACCATGATATTCCTCAGAAGAAAGACCACGCCTCAAACGCCACCCTGACATATAGTAATCCAATAATACAATAACATGGGTACGTATATGAATATGTTGTAATCGTAATTAGAAACTGTATAAATTGCGTGGTTTTACTCAAACATTTCGGAGCTCTTTTTGCCCAGCCCGAGCCGGAGAGCTGCATGACGTCGCCTAATAAATACCTGCTGTTTAAAGGCATAAAACTCTGTCTCTAAGCAGTTTTTACTGTGTAATTTGCTTAGGAATGGTAAGGTGCTTTTGTAATTTGATGGGGGTTTTCTGGTGTTTGGGGGGTTTTTAGGAGCATTTTGTCGTTTGGGGTTTCCTGATGGTTTCAAATATAATTTGGTGTTGTGATCTGATCTGGTCCTTATCCCTCCTAGCAGTCTCTATCCACATTTTGCACCGAAAATGTTTTGCGTTTACTCTGGGCCAATTTTCTCTCACCCTCCACAAATCTAACTAGGCAATAATGCTCTATATTTACAGCAGTGCTTCCCTATTCTTGTATCAGTTTAGAAAGAGCAGCAGTCTCAAAACGGTTTAAACTAGTTCAGACCGGTTCAGACCGGTTCAGACTTGGTTAGGGTTAGGGTTTAGGGTTAGGGTTAGGGTTAGGGTTTAGGGTTAGGGTTAGGGTTAGGGTTAGGGTTAGGGTTAGGGTTAGGGGTTAGGGTTAGGGTTAGGGTTAGGGTTAGGGTTAGGGTAAGGGTTAGGGTTAGGGTTAGGGTTAGGGTTAGGGTTTAGGGTTAGGGTTAGGGTTTGGGTTTATGGTTAGGGTTTGGGTTTATGGTTAGGGTTAGGGTTAGGGTTAGGGTTTGGGTTTATGGTTAGGGTTAGGGTTAGGGTTACGGTTAGGGTTAGGGTTAGGGTTAGGGTTAGGGTTAGGGTTAGGGTTAGGGTTTATGGTTAGGGTTAGGGTTAGGGTAAGGGTTTGGGTTTATGGTTAGGGTTAGGGTTAGGGTTAGGGTTAGGGTTAGGGTTTATGGTTAGTGTTAGGGTTAGGGTTAGGGTTAGGGTTAGGGTTAGGGTTTTGGTTTATGGTTAGGGTTTGGGTTTATGGTTAGGGTTAGGGTTAGGGTTAGGGTTTGGGTTTATGGTTAGGGTTAGGGTTAGGGTTACGGTTAGGGTTAGGGTTAGGGTTAGAGTTAGGGTAAGCAGTATTTTTCCCTGGAGAAAGAGCTGTCCTCCGCTTGCAGGAATCCTGCGCCAAAATTACCAGTCTGAATGCCAAAATTTAGTGTGGACAAAGATTCCTGCCAGGCAAGAGGTGCCATCAAAGAAAGCTCCTGCTTCCAATGGAGTGCCCAGGCTTGCCCACAACCCGGACATTTTACCCTGAGGGTAAGCGTTTTGTTTTCTGGGATAAAGGGCTGTTGTTCACTTGCAGGAATTCTGTGATGAAATTTCCAGTCTGACTCCAAAATCGAATACGGACAAAGATCGCTCTCAGACTGAAGGTGGCTGGACAGATAGCTCCTGCTGCCCATAGAGTTCCAAGGCTGGCCCACCAATTGTAGCCGATATCTCAAGGGTTGGCACTCGCCTTCCTGGGAGAAAGGGCTTTTGTGCACTTGCAGATGTCCTGCTCTGAAATTGCCGGTCTGATTCCAATATAAAGTACGAATGAAGATTCCTCCCAGACAAGGTGTGCCAACACACAAAGCTCTCTCCTTTCGTGGGCTCAGCCTTTCCCACTAACTACTCCTAACAGCCCAGTTCTGTGGGAAAGGGCTGTCGTTTGGTTTTCAGAGAGTAGTGCCGATCATAACAGTATGACCGTCTAAGGCGTACACGTATCAACATACTCTCCATACAGAAGAGGCAAGGACAAAAATGTGTGGCTGCCCCATGCACTGTCACGGGTCTCCCTTCACCTGCATTAGAGTACTTGTGGCTACTAGCTGCCTTTCATGCGGAAATGGTCTGCGATTTGCTCGCAGGAGCCCCGTGCCGATATTGTCAGTCTGCCATCCAACATTGAATATGGACTAAGAATCCTCCCAGAGAAAGGGTGTCACCGCAGCAAGTTCTTGCTGTCCATGGAAGGGTAGGCTGGTCTATCAATTGCACCTTAGATCCCAAGGTTAAGGGCTTTCTTTTCTGGGGTAAAGGGTTGTTGTTACCTTGCAGGAACCCTGCACTGCAACTGCCCGTCCAGTTCCAAATGGAACAAGGACCAAGATTCCTCCCAGACAAAAGGTGACAGGATAGAACGTTCTCACTGCCCATGAACTGTCAAGGGTGTCTAATTAACACACTTGAGATCCTGAGGGTAAGGGCTTTTTGTCCTAGGGGAAATAGGATACTATTTGCTTGCAGGAGTCGTGGACTGAGATAGGTGGTTTGACTCGTCAAATTGAATACGGATGAACGTTCCTCTCACACAGAAGGTGCCACTACAGAAAGCTCTTGCTGCCGATGGAGGCACCCACCAGCTGCCGTTGAGAGACAGAAGGTAAGGGCTTTTTTACCTGGGGTAACAGTGTCTCATTTGATTGAAGGAGATCTGTACTGGATATCCCAGTCTGAGCTCCCAGAGCAAACATAGTCAACATTCCTCTCAGGCAAAGCTGTTGCTGCCCATGGAGGGCCAGAGGTATCCCACCACCTGCACCTGAGACCCATAGGGTATGGGTTTTCTTTTCCTGTAGTTAAGATCTGTTCTTTTTTTGCAGGAGTGCTGCATCGAGATAGCTGCTTAGGTTCCTGAAATTGAACAGGGATGAAGATTTCTCCCAGACAAAAAGTCTAAAGGACAGAGCACTCTTGCCACTCTTGGAATTTACTGGGTCTCTCACCACTTACACCTGAGACCCTGAGGGTACAGGCTTCCTTATTCGGGGAAAGATCTGTTTTTTTCTCGCCGCTGACCGGGACCAAAATTGCAGTACAACTCCCTAAACGGAATATGGACAAAGGTCGCTCTGAAACAAAAGGTCCCAGACCCGGATGATTTTCCTGCACGGGCAAATGCAGGGGTCTCTCACTAACTAGACTTGAGACCTTGAATATAAGACCTTTTTTTGCTGGGAACAGAGGGCTGTCATTTATTGGAAACAGCTGGGCTGTTGACAACTTAAGCCTTGAATTTAATCAGTTACAGCTCTGAGATTGTACAAGAATGTAAACAGCACCAAGGCAGGAGAGCAGAAAGGGAAGAAAAACTACAGTAAATAATAGGCATCGTTTTGAGCTTCGCCAGAACACAACAGGACCCCGACTGCCAATCAAAAGACTAAGCGCTGCACGCGAAGAGAAACAACCGACCAATTATAGCGCGTATACCCACAGAGGCAAGAAAAGACTATAAAGCTAAGCCTGCCATTCCTAAAGTGCCTGTCGCCTGCCAGCCGACCGAGCATTTCTTTTGTCCTCCGCAGCCGGTCCCTCGCAGGAGTCCTGCGGCAAAGCAGGCGGCGGGACTCGGGAAATTGAAGTCGTACGAAGATTCCCTCCGGATACAAGGTGTCGGGACCGTGAGCTCTCATTTCCCACAGAGCGCTTTGCAACCTACACCTGATAACCAGAGGGTAAGGGCTTTCTTTTTCTGGGGGAACGGCGTTTTGTGCACTAGCAGGAGTCCCACCCCAAACTCAGATGTTCAATTTAGACACCGGAATGCTTCTGAGGATTCCTCCCAGGCAAACGGTGCGAGGGCAGAAAGTTGTCGCCGCTCCCAGAGAGTCACACCGCCCGCCTTTTTGACTGAAGCAAAACGAGGCTCTAGAACTGTAAATCGAAGCATCTTACTGCAAAATCCACTGTTCTCTTCCCCCCCGCTTTCTCTACCTCACTCAAAAAAGATTTTGTTCCGTACAAATTCTGCAGACCTAGAAACCAACAGGTACATTGCACAAAGAGCCCAGAGGTAATAAATTATAGCCAAACAGGCTAAGGTAGATATTTGAATAGGTAAAATAGGCCCGAAGCCAAGGCTTTTTCCAAGCTCCAACGGATAGAACATGAAACAATGGAAAGTACAGAAGGTCTCCGGGGTCACCCAAAAATGAGGAATAAATTTGAGACCCTATGATGAAGGCAGGATGTAATCACCATGATATTCCTCAGAAGAAAGACCACGCCTCAAACGCCACCCTGACATATAGTAATCCAATAATACAATAACATGGGTACGTATATGAATATGTTGTAATCGTAATTAGAAACTGTATAAATTGCGTGGTTTTACTCAAACATTTCGGAGCTCTTTTTGCCCAGCCCGAGCCGGAGAGCTGCATGACGTCGCCTAATAAATACCTGCTGTTTAAAGGCATAAAACTCTGTCTCTAAGCAGTTTTTACTGTGTAATTTGCTTAGGAATGGTAAGGTGCTTTTGTAATTTGATGGGGGTTTTCTGGTGTTTGGGGGGTTTTTAGGAGCATTTTGTCGTTTGGGGTTTCCTGATGGTTTCAAATATAATTTGGTGTTGTGATCTGATCTGGTCCTTATCCCTCCTAGCAGTCTCTATCCACATTTTGCACCAAAAATGTTTTGCGTTTACTCTGGGCCAATTTTCTCTCACCCTCCACAAATCTAACTAGGCAATAATGCTCTATATTTACAGCAGTGCTTCCCTATTCTTGTATCAGTTTAGAAAGAGCAGCAGTCTCACAACGGTTTAAACTAGTTCAGACCGGTTCAGACCGGTTCAGACTTGGTTAGGGTTAGGGTTTAGGGTTAGGGTTAGGGTTAGGGTTTAGGGTTAGGGTTAGGGTTAGGGTTAGGGTTAGGGTTAGGGTTAGGGGTTAGGGTTAGGGTTAGGGTTAGGGTTAGGGTTATGGTAAGGGTTAGGGTTAGGGTTAGGGTTAGGGTTAGGGTTTAGGGTTAGGGTTAGGGTTTGGGTTTATGGTTAGGGTTTGGGTTTATGGTTAGGGTTAGGGTTAGGGTTAGGGTTAGGGTTAGGGTTACGGTTAGGGTTAGGGTTAGGGTTAGGGTTAGGGTTTGGGTTTATGGTTAGGGTTAGGGTTAGGGTTTGGGTTTATGGTTAGGGTTAGGGTTAGGGTTACGGTTAGGGTTAGGGTTAGGGTTAGAGTTAGGGTAAGCAGTATTTTTCCCTGGAGAAAGAGCTGTCGTCCGCTTGCAGGAATCCTGCGCCAAAATTACCAGTCTGAATGCCAAAATTTAGTGTGGACAAAGATTCCTGCCAGGCAAGAGGTGCCATCAAAGAAAGCTCCTGCTTCCAATGGAGTGCCCAGGCTTGCCCACAACCCGGACATTTTACCCTGAGGGTAAGCGTTTTGTTTTCTGGGATAAAGGACTGTTGTTCACTTGCAGGAATTCTGTGATGAAATTTCCAGTCTGACTCCAAAATCGAATACGGACAAAGATCGCTCTCAGACTGAAGGTGGCTGGACAGATAGCTCCTGCTGCCCATAGAGTTCCAAGGCTGGCCCACCAATTGTAGCCGATATCTCAAGGGTTGGCACTCGCCTTCCTGGGAGAAAGGGCTTTTGTGCACTTGCAGATGTCCTGCTCTGAAATTGCCGGTCTGATTCCAATATAAAGTACGAATGAAGATTCCTCCCAGACAAGGTGTGCCAGCACACAAAGCTCTCTCCTTTCGTGGGCTCAGCCTTTCCCACTAACTACTCCTAACAGCCCAGTTCTGTGGGAAAGGGCTGTCGTTTGGTTTTCAGAGAGTAGTGCCGATCATAACAGTATGACCGTCTAAGGCGTACACGTATCAACATACTCTCCATACAGAAGAGGCAAGGACAAAAATGTGTGGCTGCCCCATGCACTGTCACGGGTCTCCCTTCACCTGCATTAGAGTACTTGTGGCTACTAGCTGCCTTTCATGCGGAAATGGTCTGCGATTTGCTCGCAGGAGCCCCGTGCCGATATTGTCAGTCTGCCATCCAACATTGAATATGGACTAAGAATCCTCCCAGAGAAAGGGTGTCACCGCAGCAAGTTCTTGCTGTCCATGGAAGGGTAGGCTGGTCTATCAATTGCACCTTAGATCCCAAGGTTAAGGGCTTTCTTTTCTGGGGTAAAGGGTTGTTGTTACCTTGCAGGAACCCTGCACTGCAACTGCCCGTCCAGTTCCAAATGGAACAAGGACCAAGATTCCTCCCAGACAAAAGGTGACAGGATAGAACGTTCTCACTGCCCATGAACTGTCAAGGGTGTCTAATTAACACACTTGAGATCCTGAGGGTAAGGGCTTTTTGTCCTAGGGGAAATAGGATACTATTTGCTTGCAGGAGTCGTGGACTGAGATAGGTGGTTTGACTCGTCAAATTGAATACGGATGAACGTTCCTCTCACACAGAAGGTGCCACTACAGAAAGCTCTTGCTGCCAATGGAGGCACCCACCAGCTGCCGTTGAGAGACAGAAGGTAACGGCTTTTTTACCTGGGGTAACAGTGTCTCATTTGATTGAAGGAGATCTGTACTGGATATCCCAGTCTGAGCTCCCAGAGCAAACATAGTCAACATTCCTCTCAGGCAAAGCTGTTGCTGCCCATGGAGGGCCAGAGGTATCCCACCACCTGCACCTGAGACCCATAGGGTATGGGTTTTCTTTTCCTGTAGTTAAGATCTGTTCTTTTTTTGCAGGAGTGCTGCATCGAGATAGCTGCTTAGGTTCCTGAAATTGAACAGGGATGAAGATTTCTCCCAGACAAAAAGTCTAAAGGACAGAGCACTCTTGCCACTCTTGGAATTTACTGGGTCTCTCACCACTTACACCTGAGACCCTGAGGGTACAGGCTTCCTTATTCGGGGAAAGATCTGTTTTTTTCTCGCCGCTGACCGGGACCAAAATTGCAGTACAACTCCCTAAACGGAATATGGACAAAGGTCGCTCTGAAACAAAAGGTCCCAGACCCGGATGATTTTCCTGCACGGGCAAATGCAGGGGTCTCTCACTAACTAGACTTGAGACCTTGAATATAAGACCTTTTTTTGCTGGGAACAGAGGGCTGTCATTTATTGGAAACAGCTGGGCTGTTGACAACTTAAGCCTTGAATTTAATCAGTTACAGCTCTGAGATTGTACAAGAATGTAAACAGCACCAAGGCAGGAGAGCAGAAAGGGAAGAAAAACTACAGTAAATAATAGGCATCGTTTTGAGCTTCGCCAGAACACAACAGGACCCCGACTGCCAATCAAAAGACTAAGCGCTGCACGCGAAGAGAAACAACCGACCAATTATAGCTCGTATACCCACAGAGGCAAGAAAAGACTATAAAGCTAAGCCTGCCATTCCTAAAGTGCCTGTCGCCTGCCAGCCGACCGAGCATTTCTTTTGTCCTCCGCAGCCGGTCCCTCGCAGGAGTCCTGCGGCAAAGCAGGCGGCGGGACTCGGGAAATTGAAGTCGTACGAAGATTCCCTCCGGATACAAGGTGTCGGGACCGTGAGCTCTCATTTCCCACAGAGCGCTTTGCAACCTACACCTGATAACCAGAGGGTAAGGGCTTTCTTTTTCTGGGGGAACGGCGTTTTGTGCACTAGCAGGAGTCCCACCCCAAACTCAGATGTTCAATTTAGACACCGGAATGCTTCTGAGGATTCCTCCCAGGCAAACGGTGCGAGGGCAGAAAGTTGTCGCCGCTCCCAGAGAGTCACACCGCCCGCCTTTTTGACTGAAGCAAAACGAGGCTCTAGAACTGTAAATCGAAGCATCTTACTGCAAAATCCACTGTTCTCTTCCCCCCCGCTTTCTCTACCTCACTCAAAAAAGATTTTGTTCCGTACAAATTCTGCAGACCTAGAAACCAACAGGTACATTGCACAAAGAGCCCAGAGGTAATAAATTATAGCCAAACAGGCTAAGGTAGATATTTGAATAGGTAAAATAGGCCCGAAGCCAAGGCTTTTTCCAAGCTCCAACGGATAGAACATGAAACAATGGAAAGTACAGAAGGTCTCCGGGGTCACCCAAAAATGAGGAATAAATTTGAGACCCTATGATGAAGGCAGGATGTAATCACCATGATATTCCTCAGAAGAAAGACCACGCCTCAAACGCCACCCTGACATATAGTAATCCAATAATACAATAACATGGGTACGTATATGAATATGTTGTAATCGTAATTAGAAACTGTATAAATTGCGTGTTTTTACTCAAACATTTCGGAGCTCTTTTTGCCCAGCCCGAGCCGGAGAGCTGCATGACGTCGCCTAATAAATACCTGCTGTTTAAAGGCATAAAACTCTGTCTCTAAGCAGTTTTTACTGTGTAATTTGCTTAGGAATGGTAAGGTGCTTTTGTAATTTGATGGGGGTTTTCTGGTGTTTGGGGGGTTTTTAGGAGCATTTTGTCGTTTGGGGTTTCCTGATGGTTTCAAATATAATTTGGTGTTGTGATCTGATCTGGTCCTTATCCCTCCTAGCAGTCTCTATCCACATTTTGCACCAAAAATGTTTTGCGTTTACTCTGGGCCAATTTTCTCTCACCCTCCACAAATCTAACTAGGCAATAATGCTCTATATTTACAGCAGTGCTTCCCTATTCTTGTATCAGTTTAGAAAGAGCAGCAGTCTCACAACGGTTTAAACTAGTTCAGACCGGTTCAGACCGGTTCAGACTTGGTTAGGGTTAGGGTTTAGGGTTAGGGTTAGGGTTAGGGTTTAGGGTTAGGGTTAGGGTTAGGGTTAGGGTTAGGGTTAGGGGTTAGGGTTAGGGTTAGGGTTAGGGTTAGGGTTATGGTAAGGGTTAGGGTTAGGGTTAGGGTTAGGGTTAGGGTTTAGGGTTAGGGTTAGGGTTTGGGTTTATGGTTAGGGTTTGGGTTTATGGTTAGGGTTAGGGTTAGGGTTACGGTTAGGGTTACGGTTAGGGTTAGGGTTAGGGTTAGGGTTAGGGTTTGGGTTTATGGTTAGGGTTAGGGTTAGGGTTTGGGTTTATGGTTAGGGTTAGGGTTAGGGTTACGGTTAGGGTTAGGGTTAGGGTTAGAGTTAGGGTAAGCAGTATTTTTCCCTGGAGAAAGAGCTGTCCTCCGCTTGCAGGAATCCTGCGCCAAAATTACCAGTCTGAATGCCAAAATTTAGTGTGGACAAAGATTCCTGCCAGGCAAGAGGTGCCATCAAAGAAAGCTCCTGCTTCCAATGGAGTGCCCAGGCTTGCCCACAACCCGGACATTTTACCCTGAGGGTAAGCGTTTTGTTTTCTGGGATAAAGGACTGTTGTTCACTTGCAGGAATTCTGTGATGAAATTTCCAGTCTGACTCCAAAATCGAATACGGACAAAGATCGCTCTCAGACTGAAGGTGGCTGGACAGATAGCTCCTGCTGCCCATAGAGTTCCAAGGCTGGCCCACCAATTGTAGCCGATATCTCAAGGGTTGGCACTCGCCTTCCTGGGAGAAAGGGCTTTTGTGCACTTGCAGATGTCCTGCTCTGAAATTGCCGGTCTGATTCCAATATAAAGTACGAATGAAGATTCCTCCCAGACAAGGTGTGCCAGCACACAAAGCTCTCTCCTTTCGTGGGCTCAGCCTTTCCCACTAACTACTCCTAACAGCCCAGTTCTGTGGGAAAGGGCTGTCGTTTGGTTTTCAGAGAGTAGTGCCGATCATAACAGTATGACCGTCTAAGGCGTACACGTATCAACATACTCTCCATACAGAAGAGGCAAGGACAAAAATGTGTGGCTGCCCCATGCACTGTCACGGGTCTCCCTTCACCTGCATTAGAGTACTTGTGGCTACTAGCTGCCTTTCATGCGGAAATGGTCTGCGATTTGCTCGCAGGAGCCCCGTGCCGATATTGTCAGTCTGCCATCCAACATTGAATATGGACTAAGAATCCTCCCAGAGAAAGGGTGTCACCGCAGCAAGTTCTTGCTGTCCATGGAAGGGTAGGCTGGTCTATCAATTGCACCTTAGATCCCAAGGTTAAGGGCTTTCTTTTCTGGGGTAAAGGGTTGTTGTTACCTTGCAGGAACCCTGCACTGCAACTGCCCGTCCAGTTCCAAATGGAACAAGGACCAAGATTCCTCCCAGACAAAAGGTGACAGGATAGAACGTTCTCACTGCCCATGAACTGTCAAGGGTGTCTAATTAACACACTTGAGATCCTGAGGGTAAGGGCTTTTTGTCCTAGGGGAAATAGGATACTATTTGCTTGCAGGAGTCGTGGACTGAGATAGGTGGTTTGACTCGTCAAATTGAATACGGATGAACGTTCCTCTCACACAGAAGGTGCCACTACAGAAAGCTCTTGCTGCCAATGGAGGCACCCACCAGCTGCCGTTGAGAGACAGAAGGTAACGGCTTTTTTACCTGGGGTAACAGTGTCTCATTTGATTGAAGGAGATCTGTACTGGATATCCCAGTCTGAGCTCCCAGAGCAAACATAGTCAACATTCCTCTCAGGCAAAGCTGTTGCTGCCCATGGAGGGCCAGAGGTATCCCACCACCTGCACCTGAGACCCATAGGGTATGGGTTTTCTTTTCCTGTAGTTAAGATCTGTTCTTTTTTTGCAGGAGTGCTGCATCGAGATAGCTGCTTAGGTTCCTGAAATTGAACAGGGATGAAGATTTCTCCCAGACAAAAAGTCTAAAGGACAGAGCACTCTTGCCACTCTTGGAATTTACTGGGTCTCTCACCACTTACACCTGAGACCCTGAGGGTACAGGCTTCCTTATTCGGGGAAAGATCTGTTTTTTTCTCGCCGCTGACCGGGACCAAAATTGCAGTACAACTCCCTAAACGGAATATGGACAAAGGTCGCTCTGAAACAAAAGGGCCCAGACCCGGATGATTTTCCTGCACGGGCAAATGCAGGGGTCTCTCACTAACTAGACTTGAGACCTTGAATATAAGACCTTTTTTTGCTGGGAACAGAGGGCTGTCATTTATTGGAAACAGCTGGGCTGTTGACAACTTAAGCCTTGAATTTAATCAGTTACAGCTCTGAGATTGTACAAGAATGTAAACAGCACCAAGGCAGGAGAGCAGAAAGGGAAGAAAAACTACAGTAAATAATAGGCATCGTTTTGAGCTTCGCCAGAACACAACAGGACCCCGACTGCCAATCAAAAGACTAAGCGCTGCACGCGAAGAGAAACAACCGACCAATTATAGCGCGTATACCCACAGAGGCAAGAAAAGACTATAAAGCTAAGCCTGCCATTCCTAAAGTGCCTGTCGCCTGCCAGCCGACCGAGCATTTCTTTTGTCCTCCGCAGCCGGTCCCTCGCAGGAGTCCTGCGGCAAAGCAGGCGGCGGGACTCGGGAAATTGAAGTCGTACGAAGATTCCCTCCGGATACAAGGTGTCGGGACCGTGAGCTCTCATTTCCCACAGAGCGCTTTGCAACCTACACCTGATAACCAGAGGGTAAGGGCTTTCTTTTTCTGGGGGAACGGCGTTTTGTGCACTAGCAGGAGTCCCACCCCAAACTCAGATGTTCAATTTAGACACCGGAATGCTTCTGAGGATTCCTCCCAGGCAAACGGTGCGAGGGCAGAAAGTTGTCGCCGCTCCCAGAGAGTCACACCGCCCGCCTTTTTGACTGAAGCAAAACGAGGCTCTAGAACTGTAAATCGAAGCATCTTACTGCAAAATCCACTGTTCTCTTCCCCCCCGCTTTCTCTACCTCACTCAAAAAAGATTTTGTTCCGTACAAATTCTGCAGACCTAGAAACCAACAGGTACATTGCACAAAGAGCCCAGAGGTAATAAATTATAGCCAAACAGGCTAAGGTAGATATTTGAATAGGTAAAATAGGCCCGAAGCCAAGGCTTTTTCCAAGCTCCAACGGATAGAACATGAAACAATGGAAAGTACAGAAGGTCTCCGGGGTCACCCAAAAATGAGGAATAAATTTGAGACCCTATGATGAAGGCAGGATGTAATCACCATGATATTCCTCAGAAGAAAGACCACGCCTCAAACGCCACCCTGACATATAGTAATCCAATAATACAATAACATGGGTACGTATATGAATATGTTGTAATCGTAATTAGAAACTGTATAAATTGCGTGGTTTTACTCAAACATTTCGGAGCTCTTTTTGCCCAGCCCGAGCCGGAGAGCTGCATGACGTCGCCTAATAAATACCTGCTGTTTAAAGGCATAAAACTCTGTCTCTAAGCAGTTTTTACTGTGTAATTTGCTTAGGAATGGTAAGGTGCTTTTGTAATTTGATGGGGGTTTTCTGGTGTTTGGGGGGTTTTTAGGAGCATTTTGTCGTTTGGGGTTTCCTGATGGTTTCAAATATAATTTGGTGTTGTGATCTGATGTGGTCCTTATCCCTCCTAGCAGTCTCTATCCACATTTTGCACCAAAAATGTTTTGCGTTTACTCTGGGCCAATTTTCTCTCACCCTCCACAAATCTAACTAGGCAATAATGCTCTATATTTACAGCAGTGCTTCCCTATTCTTGTATCAGTTTAGAAAGAGCAGCAGTCTCACAACGGTTTAAACTAGTTCAGACCGGTTCAGACCGGTTCAGACTTGGTTAGGGTTAGGGTTTAGGGTTAGGGTTAGGGTTAGGGTTTAGGGTTAGGGTTAGGGTTAGGGTTAGGGTTAGGGTTAGGGTTAGGGGTTAGGGTTAGGGTTAGGGTTAGGGTTAGGGTTATGGTAAGGGTTAGGGTTAGGGTTAGGGTTAGGGTTAGGGTTAGGGTTTAGGGTTAGGGTTAGGGTTTGGGTTTATGGTTAGGGTTTGGGTTTATGGTTAGGGTTAGGGTTAGGGTTAGGGTTAGGGTTACGGTTAGGGTTAGGGTTAGGGTTAGGGTTAGGGTTTGGGTTTATGGTTAGGGTTAGGGTTAGGGTTTGGGTTTATGGTTAGGGTTAGGGTTAGGGTTACGGTTAGGGTTAGGGTTAGGGTTAGAGTTAGGGTAAGCAGTATTTTTCCCTGGAGAAAGAGCTGTCCTCCGCTTGCAGGAATCCTGCGCCAAAATTACCAGTCTGAATGCCAAAATTTAGTGTGGACAAAGATTCCTGCCAGGCAAGAGGTGCCATCAAAGAAAGCTCCTGCTTCCAATGGAGTGCCCAGGCTTGCCCACAACCCGGACATTTTACCCTGAGGGTAAGCGTTTTGTTTTCTGGGATAAAGGACTGTTGTTCACTTGCAGGAATTCTGTGATGAAATTTCCAGTCTGACTCCAAAATCGAATACGGACAAAGATCGCTCTCAGACTGAAGGTGGCTGGACAGATAGCTCCTGCTGCCCATAGAGTTCCAAGGCTGGCCCACCAATTGTAGCCGATATCTCAAGGGTTGGCACTCGCCTTCCTGGGAGAAAGGGCTTTTGTGCACTTGCAGATGTCCTGCTCTGAAATTGCCGGTCTGATTCCAATATAAAGTACGAATGAAGATTCCTCCCAGACAAGGTGTGCCAGCACACAAAGCTCTCTCCTTTCGTGGGCTCAGCCTTTCCCACTAACTACTCCTAACAGCCCAGTTCTGTGGGAAAGGGCTGTCGTTTGGTTTTCAGAGAGTAGTGCCGATCATAACAGTATGACCGTCTAAGGCGTACACGTATCAACATACTCTCCATACAGAAGAGGCAAGGACAAAAATGTGTGGCTGCCCCATGCACTGTCACGGGTCTCCCTTCACCTGCATTAGAGTACTTGTGGCTACTAGCTGCCTTTCATGCGGAAATGGTCTGCGATTTGCTCGCAGGAGCCCCGTGCCGATATTGTCAGTCTGCCATCCAACATTGAATATGGACTAAGAATCCTCCCAGAGAAAGGGTGTCACCGCAGCAAGTTCTTGCTGTCCATGGAAGGGTAGGCTGGTCTATCAATTGCACCTTAGATCCCAAGGTTAAGGGCTTTCTTTTCTGGGGTAAAGGGTTGTTGTTACCTTGCAGGAACCCTGCACTGCAACTGCCCGTCCAGTTCCAAATGGAACAAGGACCAAGATTCCTCCCAGACAAAAGGTGACAGGATAGAACGTTCTCACTGCCCATGAACTGTCAAGGGTGTCTAATTAACACACTTGAGATCCTGAGGGTAAGGGCTTTTTGTCCTAGGGGAAATAGGATACTATTTGCTTGCAGGAGTCGTGGACTGAGATAGGTGGTTTGACTCGTCAAATTGAATACGGATGAACGTTCCTCTCACACAGAAGGTGCCACTACAGAAAGCTCTTGCTGCCAATGGAGGCACCCACCAGCTGCCGTTGAGAGACAGAAGGTAACGGCTTTTTTACCTGGGGTAACAGTGTCTCATTTGATTGAAGGAGATCTGTACTGGATATCCCAGTCTGAGCTCCCAGAGCAAACATAGTCAACATTCCTCTCAGGCAAAGCTGTTGCTGCCCATGGAGGGCCAGAGGTATCCCACCACCTGCACCTGAGACCCATAGGGTATGGGTTTTCTTTTCCTGTAGTTAAGATCTGTTCTTTTTTTGCAGGAGTGCTGCATCGAGATAGCTGCTTAGGTTCCTGAAATTGAACAGGGATGAAGATTTCTCCCAGACAAAAAGTCTAAAGGACAGAGCACTCTTGCCACTCTTGGAATTTACTGGGTCTCTCACCACTTACACCTGAGACCCTGAGGGTACAGGCTTCCTTATTCGGGGAAAGATCTGGTTTTTTCTCGCCGCTGACCGGGACCAAAATTGCAGTACAACTCCCTAAACGGAATATGGACAAAGGTCGCTCTGAAACAAAAGGTCCCAGACCCGGATGATTTTCCTGCACGGGCAAATGCAGGGGTCTCTCACTAACTAGACTTGAGACCTTGAATATAAGACCTTTTTTTGCTGGGAACAGAGGGCTGTCATTTATTGGAAACAGCTGGGCTGTTGACAACTTAAGCCTTGAATTTAATCAGTTACAGCTCTGAGATTGTACAAGAATGTAAACAGCACCAAGGCAGGAGAGCAGAAAGGGAAGAAAAACTACAGTAAATAATAGGCATCGTTTTGAGCTTCGCCAGAACACAACAGGACCCCGACTGCCAATCAAAAGACTAAGCGCTGCACGCGAAGAGAAACAACCGACCAATTATAGCGCGTATACCCACAGAGGCAAGAAAAGACTATAAAGCTAAGCCTGCCATTCCTAAAGTGCCTGTCGCCTGCCAGCCGACCGAGCATTTCTTTTGTCCTCCGCAGCCGGTCCCTCGCAGGAGTCCTGCGGCAAAGCAGGCGGCGGGACTCGGGAAATTGAAGTCGTACGAAGATTCCCTCCGGATACAAGGTGTCGGGACCGTGAGCTCTCATTTCCCACAGAGCGCTTTGCAACCTACACCTGATAACCAGAGGGTAAGGGCTTTCTTTTTCTGGGGGAACGGCGTTTTGTGCACTAGCAGGAGTCCCACCCCAAACTCAGATGTTCAATTTAGACACCGGAATGCTTCTGAGGATTCCTCCCAGGCAAACGGTGCGAGGGCAGAAAGTTGTCGCCGCTCCCAGAGAGTCACACCGCCCGCCTTTTTGACTGAAGCAAAACGAGGCTCTAGAACTGTAAATCGAAGCATCTTACTGCAAAATCCACTGTTCTCTTCCCCCCCGCTTTCTCTACCTCACTCAAAAAAGATTTTGTTCCGTACAAATTCTGCAGACCTAGAAACCAACAGGTACATTGCACAAAGAGCCCAGAGGTAATAAATTATAGCCAAACAGGCTAAGGTAGATATTTGAATAGGTAAAATAGGCCCGAAGCCAAGGCTTTTTCCAAGCTCCAACGGATAGAACATGAAACAATGGAAAGTACAGAAGGTCTCCGGGGTCACCCAAAAATGAGGAATAAATTTGAGACCCTATGATGAAGGCAGGATGTAATCACCATGATATTCCTCAGAAGAAAGACCACGCCTCAAACGCCACCCTGACATATAGTAATCCAATAATACAATAACATGGGTACGTATATGAATATGTTGTAATCGTAATTAGAAACTGTATAAATTGCGTGTTTTTACTCAAACATTTCGGAGCTCTTTTTGCCCAGCCCGAGCCGGAGAGCTGCATGACGTCGCCTAATAAATACCTGCTGTTTAAAGGCATAAAACTCTGTCTCTAAGCAGTTTTTACTGTGTAATTTGCTTAGGAATGGTAAGGTGCTTTTGTAATTTGATGGGGGTTTTCTGGTGTTTGGGGGGTTTTTAGGAGCATTTTGTCGTTTGGGGTTTCCTGATGGTTTCAAATATAATTTGGTGTTGTGATCTGATCTGGTCCTTATCCCTCCTAGCAGTCTCTATCCACATTTTGCACCAAAAATGTTTTGCGTTTACTCTGGGCCAATTTTCTCTCACCCTCCACAAATCTAACTAGGCAATAATGCTCTATATTTACAGCAGTGCTTCCCTATTCTTGTATCAGTTTAGAAAGAGCAGCAGTCTCACAACGGTTTAAACTAGTTCACACCGGTTCAGACCGGTTCAGACTTGGTTAGGGTTAGGGTTTAGGGTTAGGGTTAGGGTTAGGGTTTAGGGTTAGGGTTAGGGTTAGGGTTAGGGTTAGGGTTAGGGTTAGGGGTTAGGGTTAGGGTTAGGGTTAGGGTTATGGTAAGGGTTAGGGTTAGGGTTAGGGTTAGGGTTAGGGTTTAGGGTTAGGGTTAGGGTTTGGGTTTATGGTTAGGGTTTGGGTTTATGGTTAGGGTTAGGGTTAGGGTTAGGGTTTGGGTTTATGGTTAGGGTTAGGGTTAGGGTTACGGTTAGGGTTAGGGTTAGGGTTAGGGTTAGGGTTAGGGTTAGGGTTAGGGTTTATGGTTAGGGTTAGGGTTAGGGTTAGGGTTTGGGTTTATGGTTAGGGTTAGGGTTAGGGTTAGGGTTAGGGTTTATGGTTAGGGTTAGGGTTAGGGTTAGGGTTAGGGTTACGGTTAGGGTTAGGGTTAGGGTTAGGGTTAGGGTTTATGGTTAGGGTTAGGGTTACGGTTAGGGTTAGGGTTAGGGTTAGGGTTAGGGTTAGGGTTAGGGTTTGGGTTTATGGTTAGGGTTAGGGTTAGGGTTAGGGTTTGGGTTTATGGTTAGGGTTAGGGTTAGGGTTACGGTTAGGGTTAGGGTTAGGGTTAGGGTTTGGGTTTATGGTTAGGGTTAGGGTTAGGGTTTGGGTTTATGGTTAGGGTTAGGGTTAGGGTTACGGTTAGGGTTAGGGTTAGGGTTAGAGTTAGGGTAAGCAGTATTTTTCCCTGGAGAAAGAGCTGTCGTCCGCTTGCAAGAATCCTGCGCCAAAATTACCAGTCTGAATGCCAAAATTTAGTGTGGACAAAGATTCCTGCCAGGCAAGAGGTGCCATCAAAGAAAGCTCCTGCTTCCAATGGAGTGCCCAGGCTTGCCCACAACCCGGACATTTTACCCTGAGGGTAAGCGTTTTGTTTTCTGGGATAAAGGGCTGTTGTTCACTTGCAGGAATTCTGTGATGAAATTTCCAGTCTGACTCCAAAATCGAATACGGACAAAGATCGCTCTCAGACTGAAGGTGGCTGGACAGATAGCTCCTGCTGCCCATAGAGTTCCAAGGCTGGCCCACCAATTGTAGCCGATATCTCAAGGGTTGGCACTCGCCTTCCTGGGAGAAAGGGCTTTTGTGCACTTGCAGATGTCCTGCTCTGAAATTGCCGGTCTGATTCCAATATAAAGTACGAATGAAGATTCCTCCCAGACAAGGTGTGCCAACACACAAAGCTCTCTCCTTTCGTGGGCTCAGCCTTTCCCACTAACTACTCCTAACAGCCCAGTTCTGTGGGAAAGGGCTGTCGTTTGGTTTTCAGAGAGTAGTGCCGATCATAACAGTATGACCGTCTAAGGCGTACACGTATCAACATACTCTCCATACAGAAGAGGCAAGGACAAAAATGTGTGGCTGCCCCATGCACTGTCACGGGTCTCCCTTCACCTGCATTAGAGTACTTGTGGCTACTAGCTGCCTTTCATGCGGAAATGGTCTGCGATTTGCTCGCAGGAGCCCCGTGCCGATATTGTCAGTCTGCCATCCAACATTGAATATGGACTAAGAATCCTCCCAGAGAAAGGGTGTCACCGCAGCAAGTTCTTGCTGTCCATGGAAGGGTAGGCTGGTCTATCAATTGCACCTTAGATCCCAAGGTTAAGGGCTTTCTTTTCTGGGGTAAAGGGTTGTTGTTACCTTGCAGGAACCCTGCACTGCAACTGCCCGTCCAGTTCCAAATGGAACAAGGACCAAGATTCCTCCCAGACAAAAGGTGACAGGATAGAACGTTCTCACTGCCCATGAACTGTCAAGGGTGTCTAATTAACACACTTGAGATCCTGAGGGTAAGGGCTTTTTGTCCTAGGGGAAATAGGATACTATTTGCTTGCAGGAGTCGTGGACTGAGATAGGTGGTTTGACTCGTCAAATTGAATACGGATGAACGTTCCTCTCACACAGAAGGTGCCACTACAGAAAGCTCTTGCTGCCAATGGAGGCACCCACCAGCTGCCGTTGAGAGACAGAAGGTAACGGCTTTTTTACCTGGGGTAACAGTGTCTCATTTGATTGAAGGAGATCTGTACTGGATATCCCAGTCTGAGCTCCCAGAGCAAACATAGTCAACATTCCTCTCAGGCAAAAGGTGCCACCTCAGAAAGCTGTTGCTGCCCATGGAGGGCCAGAGGTATCCCACCACCTGCACCTGAGACCCATAGGGTATGGGTTTTCTTTTCCTGTAGTTAAGATCTGTTCTTTTTTTGCAGGAGTGCTGCATCGAGATAGCTGCTTAGGTTCCTGAAATTGAACAGGGATGAAGATTTCTCCCAGACAAAAAGTCTAAAGGACAGAGCACTCTTGCCACTCTTGGAATTTACTGGGTCTCTCACCACTTACACCTGAGACCCTGAGGGTACAGGCTTCCTTATTCGGGGAAAGATCTGTTTTTTTCTCGCCGCTGACCGGGACCAAAATTGCAGTACAACTCCCTAAACGGAATATGGACAAAGGTCGCTCTGAAACAAAAGGTCCCAGACCCGGATGATTTTCCTGCAGGGGCAAATGCAGGGGTCTCTCACTAACTAGACTTGAGACCTTGAATATAAGACCTTTTTTTGCTGGGAACAGAGGGCTGTCATTTATTGGAAACAGCTGGGCTGTTGACAACTTAAGCCTTGAATTTAATCAGTTACAGCTCTGAGATTGTACAAGAATGTAAACAGCACCAAGGCAGGAGAGCAGAAAGGGAAGAAAAACTACAGTAAATAATAGGCATCGTTTTGAGCTTCGCCAGAACACAACAGGACCCCGACTGCCAATCAAAAGACTAAGCGCTGCACGCGAAGAGAAACAACCTACCAATTATAGCGCGTATACCCACAGAGGCAAGAAAAGACTATAAAGCTAAGCCTGCCATTCCTAAAGTGCCTGTCGCCTGCCAGCCGACCGAGCATTTCTTTTGTCCTCCGCAGCCGGTCCCTCGCAGGAGTCCTGCGGCAAAGCAGGCGGCGGGACTCGGGAAATTGAAGTCGTACGAAGATTCCCTCCGGATACAAGGTGTCGGGACCGTGAGCTCTCATTTCCCACAGAGCGCTTTGCAACCTACACCTGATAACCAGAGGGTAAGGGCTTTCTTTTTCTGGGGGAACGGCGTTTTGTGCACTAGCAGGAGTCCCACCCCAAACTCAGATGTTCAATTTAGACACCGGAATGCTTCTGAGGATTCCTCCCAGGCAAACGGTGCGAGGGCAGAAAGTTGTCGCCGCTCCCAGAGAGTCACACCGCCCGCCTTTTTGACTGAAGCAAAACGAGGCTCTAGAACTGTAAATCGAAGCATCTTACTGCAAAATCCACTGTTCTCTTCCCCCCCGCTTTCTCTACCTCACTCAAAAAAGATTTTGTTCCGTACAAATTCTGCAGACCTAGAAACCAACAGGTACATTGCACAAAGAGCCCAGAGGTAATAAATTATAGCCAAACAGGCTAAGGTAGATATTTGAATAGGTAAAATAGGCCCGAAGCCAAGGCTTTTTCCAAGCTCCAACGGATAGAACATGAAACAATGGAAAGTACAGAAGGTCTCCGGGGTCACCCAAAAATGAGGAATAAATTTGAGACCCTATGATGAAGGCAGGATGTAATCACCATGATATTCCTCAGAAGAAAGACCACGCCTCAAACGCCACCCTGACATATAGTAATCCAATAATACAATAACATGGGTACGTATATGAATATGTTGTAATCGTAATTAGAAACTGTATAAATTGCGTGGTTTTACTCAAACATTTCGGAGCTCTTTTTGCCCAGCCCGAGCCGGAGAGCTGCATGACGTCGCCTAATAAATACCTGCTGTTTAAAGGCATCAAACTCTGTCTCTAAGCAGTTTTTACTGTGTAATTTGCTTAGGAATGGTAAGGTGCTTTTGTAATTTGATGGGGGTTTTCTGGTGTTTGGGGGGTTTTTAGGAGCATTTTGTCGTTTGGGGTTTCCTGATGGTTTCAAATATAATTTGGTGTTGTGATCTGATCTGGTCCTTATCCCTCCTAGCAGTCTCTATCCACATTTTGCACCAAAAATGTTTTGCGTTTACTCTGGGCCAATTTTCTCTCACCCTCCACAAATCTAACTAGGCAATAATGCTCTATATTTACAGCAGTGCTTCCCTATTCTTGTATCAGTTTAGAAAGAGCAGCAGTCTCACAACGGTTTAAACTAGTTCAGACCGGTTCAGACTGGTTCAGACTTGGTTAGGGTTAGGGTTAGGGTTAGTGTTAGGGTTAGGATTAGCGTTAGGGTTTGGGTTTATGGTTAGGGTTAGGGTTAGGGTTAGGGTTTGGGTTTATGGTTAGGGTTAGGGTTAGGGTTAGGGTTTGGGTTTATGGTTAAGGTTAGTGGTAGGGTTACGGTTAGGGTTAGGGTTAGGGTTAGAGTTAGGGTAAGCAGTATTTTTCCCTGGAGAAAGAGCTGTCGTCCGCTTGCAGGAATCCTGCGCCAAAATTACCAGTCTGAATGCCAAAATTTAGTGTGGACAAAGATTCCTGCCAGGCAAGAGGTGCCATCAAAGAAAGCTCCTGCTTCCAATGGAGTGCCCAGGCTTGCCCACAACCCGGACATTTTACCCTGAGGGTAAGCGTTTTGTTTTCTGGGATAAAGGGCTGTTGTTCACTTGCAGGAATTCTGTGATGAAATTTCCAGTCTGACTCCAAAATCGAATACGGACAAAGATCGCTCTCAGACTGAAGGTGGCTGGACAGATAGCTCCTGCTGCCCATAGAGTTCCAAGGCTGGCCCACCAATTGTAGCCGATATCTCAAGGGTTGGCACTCGCCTTCCTGGGAGAAAGGGCTTTTGTGCACTTGCAGATGTCCTGCTCTGAAATTGCCGGTCTGATTCCAATATAAAGTACGAATGAAGATTCCTCCCAGACAAGGTGTGCCAACACACAAAGCTCTCTCCTTTCGTGGGCTCAGCCTTTCCCACTAACTACTCCTAACAGCCCAGTTCTGTGGGAAAGGGCTGTCGTTTGGTTTTCAGAGAGTAGTGCCGATCATAACAGTATGACCGTCTAAGGCGTACACGTATCAACATACTCTCCATACAGAAGAGGCAAGGACAAAAATGTGTGGCTGCCCCATGCACTGTCACGGGTCTCCCTTCACCTGCATTAGAGTACTTGTGGCTACTAGCTGCCTTTCATGCGGAAATGGTCTGCGATTTGCTCGCAGGAGCCCCGTGCCGATATTGTCAGTCTGCCATCCAACATTGAATATGGACTAAGAATCCTCCCAGAGAAAGGGTGTCACCGCAGCAAGTTCTTGCTGTCCATGGAAGGGTAGGCTGGTCTATCAATTGCACCTTAGATCCCAAGGTTAAGGGCTTTCTTTTCTGGGGTAAAGGGTTGTTGTTACCTTGCAGGAACCCTGCACTGCAACTGCCCATCCAGTTCCAAATGGAACAAGGACCAAGATTCCTCCCAGACAAAAGGTGACAGGATAGAACGTTCTCACTGCCCATGAACTGTCAAGGGTGTCTAATTAACACACTTGAGATCCTGAGGGTAAGGGCTTTTTGTCCTAGGGGAAATAGGATACTATTTGCTTGCAGGAGTCGTGGACTGAGATAGGTGGTTTGACTCGTCAAATTGAATACGGATGAACGTTCCTCTCACACAGAAGGTGCCACTACAGAAAGCTCTTGCTGCCGATGGAGGCACCCACCAGCTGCCGTTGAGAGACAGAAGGTAACGGCTTTTTTACCTGGGGTAACAGTGTCTCATTTGATTGAAGGAGATCTGTACTGGATATCCCAGTCTGAGCTCCCAGAGCAAACATAGTCAACATTCCTCTCAGGCAAAAGGTGCCACCTCAGAAAGCTGTTGCTGCCCATGGAGGGCCAGAGGTATCCCACCACCTGCACCTGAGACCCATAGGGTATGGGTTTTCTTTTCCTGTAGTTAAGATCTGTTCTTTTTTTGCAGGAGTGCTGCATCGAGATAGCTGCTTAGGTTCCTGAAATTGAACAGGGATGAAGATTTCTCCCAGACAAAAAGTCTAAAGGACAGAGCACTCTTGCCACTCTTGGAATTTACTGGGTCTCTCACCACTTACACCTGAGACCCTGAGGGTACAGGCTTCCTTATTCGGGGAAAGATCTGTTTTTTTCTCGCCGCTGACCGGGACCAAAATTGCAGTACAACTCCCTAAACGGAATATGGACAAAGGTCGCTCTGAAACAAAAGGTCCCAGACCCGGATGATTTTCCTGCAGGGGCAAATGCAGGGGTCTCTCACTAACTAGACTTGAGACCTTGAATATAAGACCTTTTTTTGCTGGGAACAGAGGGCTGTCATTTATTGGAAACAGCTGGGCTGTTGACAACTTAAGCCTTGAATTTAATCAGTTACAGCTCTGAGATTGTACAAGAATGTAAACAGCACCAAGGCAGGAGAGCAGAAAGGGAAGAAAAACTACAGTAAATAATAGGCATCGTTTTGAGCTTCGCCAGAACACAACAGGACCCCGACTGCCAATCAAAAGACTAAGCGCTGCACGCGAAGAGAAACAACCGACCAATTATAGCGCGTATACCCACAGAGGCAAGAAAAGACTATAAAGCTAAGCCTGCCATTCCTAAAGTGCCTGTCGCCTGCCAGCCGACCGAGCATTTCTTTTGTCCTCCGCAGCCGGTCCCTCGCAGGAGTCCTGCGGCAAAGCAGGCGGCGGGACTCGGGAAATTGAAGTCGTACGAAGATTCCCTCCGGATACAAGGTGTCGGGACCGTGAGCTCTCATTTCCCACAGAGCGCTTTGCAACCTACACCTGATAACCAGAGGGTAAGGGCTTTCTTTTTCTGGGGGAACGGCGTTTTGTGCACTAGCAGGAGTCCCACCCCAAACTCAGATGTTCAATTTAGACACCGGAATGCTTCTGAGGATTCCTCCCAGGCAAACGGTGCGAGGGCAGAAAGTTGTCGCCGCTCCCAGAGAGTCACACCGCCCGCCTTTTTGACTGAAGCAAAACGAGGCTCTAGAACTGTAAATCGAAGCATCTTACTGCAAAATCCACTGTTCTCTTCCCCCCCGCTTTCTCTACCTCACTCAAAAAAGATTTTGTTCCGTACAAATTCTGCAGACCTAGAAACCAACAGGTACATTGCACAAAGAGCCCAGAGGTAATAAATTATAGCCAAACAGGCTAAGGTAGATATTTGAATAGGTAAAATAGGCCCGAAGCCAAGGCTTTTTCCAAGCTCCAACGGATAGAACATGAAACAATGGAAAGTACAGAAGGTCTCCGGGGTCACCCAAAAATGAGGAATAAATTTGAGACCCTATGATGAAGGCAGGATGTAATCACCATGATATTCCTCAGAAGAAAGACCACGCCTCAAACGCCACCCTGACATATAGTAATCCAATAATACAATAACATGGGTACGTATATGAATATGTTGTAATCGTAATTAGAAACTGTATAAATTGCGTGGTTTTACTCAAACATTTCGGAGCTCTTTTTGCCCAGCCTGAGCCGGAGAGCTGCATGACGTCGCCTAATAAATACCTGCTGTTTAAAGGCATCAAACTCTGTCTCTAAGCAGTTTTTACTGTGTAATTTGCTTAGGAATGGTAAGGTGCTTTTGTAATTTGATGGGGGTTTTCTGGTGTTTGGGGGGTTTTTAGGAGCATTTTGTCGTTTGGGGTTTCCTGATGGTTTCAAATATAATTTGGTGTTGTGATCTGATCTGGTCCTTATCCCTCCTAGCAGTCTCTATCCACATTTTGCACCAAAAATGTTTTGCGTTTACTCTGGGCCAATTTTCTCTCACCCTCCACAAATCTAACTAGGCAATAATGCTCTATATTTACAGCAGTGCTTCCCTATTCTTGTATCAGTTTAGAAAGAGCAGCAGTCTCACAACGGTTTAAACTAGTTCAGACCGGTTCAGACTGGTTCAGACTTGGTTAGGGTTAGGGTTAGGGTTAGTGTTAGGGTTAGGATTAGCGTTAGGGTTTGGGTTTATGGTTAGGGTTAGGGTTAGGGTTAGGGTTTGGGTTTATGGTTAGGGTTAGGGTTAGGGTTAGGGTTTGGGTTTATGGTTAAGGTTAGTGGTAGGGTTACGGTTAGGGTTAGGGTTAGAGTTAGGGTAAGCAGTATTTTTCCCTGGAGAAAGAGCTGTCGTCCGCTTGCAGGAATCCTGCGCCAAAATTACCAGTCTGAATGCCAAAATTTAGTGTGGACAAAGATTCCTGCCAGGCAAGAGGTGCCATCAAAGAAAGCTCCTGCTTCCAATGGAGTGCCCAGGCTTGCCCACAACCCGGACATTTTACCCTGAGGGTAAGCGTTTTGTTTTCTGGGATAAAGGGCTGTTGTTCACTTGCAGGAATTCTGTGATGAAATTTCCAGTCTGACTCCAAAATCGAATACGGACAAAGATCGCTCTCAGACTGAAGGTGGCTGGACAGATAGCTCCTGCTGCCCATAGAGTTCCAAGGCTGGCCCACCAATTGTAGCCGATATCTCAAGGGTTGGCACTCGCCTTCCTGGGAGAAAGGGCTTTTGTGCACTTGCAGATGTCCTGCTCTGAAATTGCCGGTCTGATTCCAATATAAAGTACGAATGAAGATTCCTCCCAGACAAGGTGTGCCAACACACAAAGCTCTCTCCTTTCGTGGGCTCAGCCTTTCCCACTAACTACTCCTAACAGCCCAGTTCTGTGGGAAAGGGCTGTCGTTTGGTTTTCAGAGAGTAGTGCCGATCATAACAGTATGACCGTCTAAGGCGTACACGTATCAACATACTCTCCATACAGAAGAGGCAAGGACAAAAATGTGTGGCTGCCCCATGCACTGTCACGGGTCTCCCTTCACCTGCATTAGAGTACTTGTGGCTACTAGCTGCCTTTCATGCGGAAATGGTCTGCGATTTGCTCGCAGGAGCCCCGTGCCGATATTGTCAGTCTGCCATCCAACATTGAATATGGACTAAGAATCCTCCCAGAGAAAGGGTGTCACCGCAGCAAGTTCTTGCTGTCCATGGAAGGGTAGGCTGGTCTATCAATTGCACCTTAGATCCCAAGGTTAAGGGCTTTCTTTTCTGGGGTAAAGGGTTGTTGTTACCTTGCAGGAACCCTGCACTGCAACTGCCCGTCCAGTTCCAAATGGAACAAGGACCAAGATTCCTCCCAGACAAAAGGTGACAGGATAGAACGTTCTCACTGCCCATGAACTGTCAAGGGTGTCTAATTAACACACTTGAGATCCTGAGGGTAAGGGCTTTTTGTCCTAGGGGAAATAGGATACTATTTGCTTGCAGGAGTCGTGGACTGAGATAGGTGGTTTGACTCGTCAAATTGAATACGGATGAACGTTCCTCTCACACAGAAGGTGCCACTACAGAAAGCTCTTGCTGCCGATGGAGGCACCCACCAGCTGCCGTTGAGAGACAGAAGGTAACGGCTTTTTTACCTGGGGTAACAGTGTCTCATTTGATTGAAGGAGATCTGTACTGGATATCCCAGTCTGAGCTCCCAGAGCAAACATAGTCAACATTCCTCTCAGGCAAAAGGTGCCACCTCAGAAAGCTGTTGCTGCCCATGGAGGGCCAGAGGTATCCCACCACCTGCACCTGAGACCCATAGGGTATGGGTTTTCTTTTCCTGTAGTTAAGATCTGTTCTTTTTTTGCAGGAGTGCTGCATCGAGATAGCTGCTTAGGTTCCTGAAATTGAACAGGGATGAAGATTTCTCCCAGACAAAAAGTCTAAAGGACAGAGCACTCTTGCCACTCTTGGAATTTACTGGGTCTCTCACCACTTACACCTGAGACCCTGAGGGTACAGGCTTCCTTATTCGGGGAAAGATCTGTTTTTTTCTCGCCGCTGACCGGGACCAAAATTGCAGTACAACTCCCTAAACGGAATATGGACAAAGGTCGCTCTGAAACAAAAGGTCCCAGACCCGGATGATTTTCCTGCAGGGGCAAATGCAGGGGTCTCTCACTAACTAGACTTGAGACCTTGAATATAAGACCTTTTTTTGCTGGGAACAGAGGGCTGTCATTTATTGGAAACAGCTGGGCTGTTGACAACTTAAGCCTTGAATTTAATCAGTTACAGCTCTGAGATTGTACAAGAATGTAAACAGCACCAAGGCAGGAGAGCAGAAAGGGAAGAAAAACTACAGTAAATAATAGGCATCGTTTTGAGCTTCGCCAGAACACAACAGGACCCCGACTGCCAATCAAAAGACTAAGCGCTGCACGCGAAGAGAAACAACCGACCAATTATAGCGCGTATACCCACAGAGGCAAGAAAAGACTATAAAGCTAAGCCTGCCATTCCTAAAGTGCCTGTCGCCTGCCAGCCGACCGAGCATTTCTTTTGTCCTCCGCAGCCGGTCCCTCGCAGGAGTCCTGCGGCAAAGCAGGCGGCGGGACTCGGGAAATTGAAGTCGTACGAAGATTCCCTCCGGATACAAGGTGTCGGGACCGTGAGCTCTCATTTCCCACAGAGCGCTTTGCAACCTACACCTGATAACCAGAGGGTAAGGGCTTTCTTTTTCTGGGGGAACGGCGTTTTGTGCACTAGCAGGAGTCCCACCCCAAACTCAGATGTTCAATTTAGACACCGGAATGCTTCTGAGGATTCCTCCCAGGCAAACGGTGCGAGGGCAGAAAGTTGTCGCCGCTCCCAGAGAGTCACACCGCCCGCCTTTTTGACTGAAGCAAAACGAGGCTCTAGAACTGTAAATCGAAGCATCTTACTGCAAAATCCACTGTTCTCTTCCCCCCCGCTTTCTCTACCTCACTCAAAAAAGATTTTGTTCCGTACAAATTCTGCAGACCTAGAAACCAACAGGTACATTGCACAAAGAGCCCAGAGGTAATAAATTATAGCCAAACAGGCTAAGGTAGATATTTGAATAGGTAAAATAGGCCCGAAGCCAAGGCTTTTTCCAAGCTCCAACGGATAGAACATGAAACAATGGAAAGTACAGAAGGTCTCCGGGGTCACCCAAAAATGAGGAATAAATTTGAGACCCTATGATGAAGGCAGGATGTAATCACCATGATATTCCTCAGAAGAAAGACCACGCCTCAAACGCCACCCTGACATATAGTAATCCAATAATACAATAACATGGGTACGTATATGAATATGTTGTAATCGTAATTAGAAACTGTATAAATTGCGTGGTTTTACTCAAACATTTCGGAGCTCTTTTTGCCCAGCCCGAGCCGGAGAGCTGCATGACGTCGCCTAATAAATACCTGCTGTTTAAAGGCATCAAACTCTGTCTCTAAGCAGTTTTTACTGTGTAATTTGCTTAGGAATGGTAAGGTGCTTTTGTAATTTGATGGGGGTTTTCTGGTGTTTGGGGGGTTTTTAGGAGCATTTTGTAGTTTGGGGTTTCCTGATGGTTTCAAATATAATTTGGTGTTGTGATCTGATCTGGTCCTTATCCCTCCTAGCAGTCTCTATCCACATTTTGCACCAAAAATGTTTTGCGTTTACTCTGGGCCAATTTTCTCTCACCCTCCACAAATCTAACTAGGCAATAATGCTCTATATTTACAGCAGTGCTTCCCTATTCTTGTATCAGTTTAGAAAGAGCAGCAGTCTCACAACGGTTTAAACTAGTTCAGACCGGTTCAGACCGGTTAAGACTTGGTTAGGGTTTAGGGTTAGGGTTAGGGTTAGTGTTTAGGGTTAGGGTTAGGGTTAGGGTTAGGGTTAGGGTTAGGGTTAGGGTTAGGGTTAGGGTTAGGGTAAGGGTTAGGGTTAGGGTTAGGGTTAGGGTTAGGGTTAGGGTTTGGGTTTATGGTTAGGGTTTGGGTTTATGGTTAGGGTTAGGGTTAGGGTTTGGGTTTATGGTTAGGGTTAGGGTTAGGGTTACGGTTAGGGTTAGGGTTAGGGTTAGGGTTAGGGTTAGGGTTAGGATTAGCGTTAGGGTTTGGGTTTATGGTTAGGGTTAGGGTTAGGGTTAGGGTTTGGGTTTATGGTTAGGGTTAGGGTTAGGGTTAGGGTTTGGGTTTATGGTTAGGGTTAGGGTTAGGGTTACGGTTAGGGTTAGGGTTAGGGTTAGAGTTAGGGTAAGCAGTATTTTTCCCTGGAGAAAGAGCTGTCGTCCGCTTGCAGGAATCCTGCGCCAAAATTACCAGTCTGAATGCCAAAATTTAGTGTGGACAAAGATTCCTGCCAGGCAAGAGGTGCCATCAAAGAAAGCTCCTGCTTCCAATGGAGTGCCCAGGCTTGCCCACAACCCGGACATTTTACCCTGAGGGTAAGCGTTTTGTTTTCTGGGATAAAGGGCTGTTGTTCACTTGCAGGAATTCTGTGATGAAATTTCCAGTCTGACTCCAAAATCGAATACGGACAAAGATCGCTCTCAGACTGAAGGTGGCTGGACAGATAGCTCCTGCTGCCCATAGAGTTCCAAGGCTGGCCCACCAATTGTAGCCGATATCTCAAGGGTTGGCACTCGCCTTCCTGGGAGAAAGGGCTTTTGTGCACTTGCAGATGTCCTGCTCTGAAATTGCCGGTCTGATTCCAATATAAAGTACGAATGAAGATTCCTCCCAGACAAGGTGTGCCAACACACAAAGCTCTCTCCTTTCGTGGGCTCAGCCTTTCCCACTAACTACTCCTAACAGCCCAGTTCTGTGGGAAAGGGCTGTCGTTTGGTTTTCAGAGAGTAGTGCCGATCATAACAGTATGACCGTCTAAGGCGTACACGTATCAACATACTCTCCATACAGAAGAGGCAAGGACAAAAATGTGTGGCTGCCCCATGCACTGTCACGGGTCTCCCTTCACCTGCATTAGAGTACTTGTGGCTACTAGCTGCCTTTCATGCGGAAATGGTCTGCGATTTGCTCGCAGGAGCCCCGTGCCGATATTGTCAGTCTGCCATCCAACATTGAATATGGACTAAGAATCCTCCCAGAGAAAGGGTGTCACCGCAGCAAGTTCTTGCTGTCCATGGAAGGGTAGGCTGGTCTATCAATTGCACCTTAGATCCCAAGGTTAAGGGCTTTCTTTTCTGGGGTAAAGGGTTGTTGTTACCTTGCAGGAACCCTGCACTGCAACTGCCCGTCCAGTTCCAAATGGAACAAGGACCAAGATTCCTCCCAGACAAAAGGTGACAGGATAGAACGTTCTCACTGCCCATGAACTGTCAAGGGTGTCTAATTAACACACTTGAGATCCTGAGGGTAAGGGCTTTTTGTCCTAGGGGAAATAGGATACTATTTGCTTGCAGGAGTCGTGGACTGAGATAGGTGGTTTGACTCGTCAAATTGAATACGGATGAACGTTCCTCTCACACAGAAGGTGCCACTACAGAAAGCTCTTGCTGCCGATGGAGGCACCCACCAGCTGCCGTTGAGAGACAGAAGGTAAGGGCTTTTTTACCTGGGGTAACAGTGTCTCATTTGATTGAAGGAGATCTGTACTGGATATCCCAGTCTGAGCTCCCAGAGCAAACATAGTCAACATTCCTCTCAGGCAAAGCTGTTGCTGCCCATGGAGGGCCAGAGGTATCCCACCACCTGCACCTGAGACCCATAGGGTATGGGTTTTCTTTTCCTGTAGTTAAGATCTGTTCTTTTTTTGCAGGAGTGCTGCATCGAGATAGCTGCTTAGGTTCCTGAAATTGAACAGGGATGAAGATTTCTCCCAGACAAAAAGTCTAAAGGACAGAGCACTCTTGCCACTCTTGGAATTTACTGGGTCTCTCACCACTTACACCTGAGACCCTGAGGGTACAGGCTTCCTTATTCGGGGAAAGATCTGTTTTTTTCTCGCCGCTGACCGGGACCAAAATTGCAGTACAACTCCCTAAACGGAATATGGACAAAGGTCGCTCTGAAACAAAAGGTCCCAGACCCGGATGATTTTCCTGCACGGGCAAATGCAGGGGTCTCTCACTAACTAGACTTGAGACCTTGAATATAAGACCTTTTTTTGCTGGGAACAGAGGGCTGTCATTTATTGGAAACAGCTGGGCTGTTGACAACTTAAGCCTTGAATTTAATCAGTTACAGCTCTGAGATTGTACAAGAATGTAAACAGCACCAAGGCAGGAGAGCAGAAAGGGAAGAAAAACTACAGTAAATAATAGGCATCGTTTTGAGCTTCGCCAGAACACAACAGGACCCCGACTGCCAATCAAAAGACTAAGCGCTGCACGCGAAGAGAAACAACCGACCAATTATAGCGCGTATACCCACAGAGGCAAGAAAAGACTATAAAGCTAAGCCTGCCATTCCTAAAGTGCCTGTCGCCTGCCAGCCGACCGAGCATTTCTTTTGTCCTCCGCAGCCGGTCCCTCGCAGGAGTCCTGCGGCAAAGCAGGCGGCGGGACTCGGGAAATTGAAGTCGTACGAAGATTCCCTCCGGATACAAGGTGTCGGGACCGTGAGCTCTCATTTCCCACAGAGCGCTTTGCAACCTACACCTGATAACCAGAGGGTAAGGGCTTTCTTTTTCTGGGGGAACGGCGTTTTGTGCACTAGCAGGAGTCCCACCCCAAACTCAGATGTTCAATTTAGACACCGGAATGCTTCTGAGGATTCCTCCCAGGCAAACGGTGCGAGGGCAGAAAGTTGTCGCCGCTCCCAGAGAGTCACACCGCCCGCCTTTTTGACTGAAGCAAAACGAGGCTCTAGAACTGTAAATCGAAGCATCTTACTGCAAAATCCACTGTTCTCTTCCCCCCCGCTTTCTCTACCTCACTCAAAAAAGATTTTGTTCCGTACAAATTCTGCAGACCTAGAAACCAACAGGTACATTGCACAAAGAGCCCAGAGGTAATAAATTATAGCCAAACAGGCTAAGGTAGATATTTGAATAGGTAAAATAGGCCCGAAGCCAAGGCTTTTTCCAAGCTCCAACGGATAGAACATGAAACAATGGAAAGTACAGAAGGTCTCCGGGGTCACCCAAAAATGAGGAATAAATTTGAGACCCTATGATGAAGGCAGGATGTAATCACCATGATATTCCTCAGAAGAAAGACCACGCCTCAAACGCCACCCTGACATATAGTAATCCAATAATACAATAACATGGGTACGTATATGAATATGTTGTAATCGTAATTAGAAACTGTATAAATTGCGTGGTTTTACTCAAACATTTCGGAGCTCTTTTTGCCCAGCCCGAGCCGGAGAGCTGCATGACGTCGCCTAATAAATACCTGCTGTTTAAAGGCATCAAACTCTGTCTCTAAGCAGTTTTTACTGTGTAATTTGCTTAGGAATGGTAAGGTGCTTTTGTAATTTGATGGGGGTTTTCTGGTGTTTGGGGGGTTTTTAGGAGCATTTTGTCGTTTGGGGTTTCCTGATGGTTTCAAATATAATTTGGTGTTGTGATCTGATCTGGTCCTTATCCCTCCTAGCAGTCTCTATCCACATTTTGCACCAAAAATGTTTTGCGTTTACTCTGGGCCAATTTTCTCTCACCCTCCACAAATCTAACTAGGCAATAATGCTCTATATTTACAGCAGTGCTTCCCTATTCTTGTATCAGTTTAGAAAGAGCAGCAGTCTCACAACGGTTTAAACTAGTTCAGACCGGTTCAGACCGGTTCAGACTTGGTTAGGGTTAGGGTTTAGGGTTAGGGTTAGGGTTAGGGTTTAGGGTTAGGGTTAGGGTTAGGGTTAGGGTTAGGGTTAGGGTAAGGGTTAGGGTTTGGGTTAGGGTTAGGGTTAGGGTTAGGGTTTGGGTTTATGGTTAGGGTTTGGGTTTATGGTTAGGGTTAGGGTTAGGGTTTGGGTTTATGGTTAGGGTTAGGGTTAGGGTTACGGTTAGGGTTAGGGTTAGGGTTAGGGTTAGGGTTAGGGTTAGGATGAGCGTTAGGGTTTGGGTTTATGGTTAGGGTTTGGGTTTATGGTTATGGTTAGGGTTAGGGTTTGGGTTTATGGTTAAGGTTAGTGGTAGGGTTACGGTTAGGGTTAGGGTTAGGGTTAGAGTTAGGGTAAGCAGTATTTTTCCCTGGAGAAAGAGCTGTCGTCCGCTTGCAGGAATCCTGCGCCAAAATTACCAGTCTGAATGCCAAAATTTAGTGTGGACAAAGATTCCTGCCAGGCAAGAGGTGCCATCAAAGAAAGCTCCTGCTTCCAATGGAGTGCCCAGGCTTGCCCACAACCCGGACATTTTACCCTGAGGGTAAGCGTTTTGTTTTCTGGGATAAAGGGCTGTTGTTCACTTGCAGGAATTCTGTGATGAAATTTCCAGTCTGACTCCAAAATCGAATACGGACAAAGATCGCTCTCAGACTGAAGGTGGCTGGACAGATAGCTCCTGCTGCCCATAGAGTTCCAAGGCTGGCCCACCAATTGTAGCCGATATCTCAAGGGTTGGCACTCGCCTTCCTGGGAGAAAGGGCTTTTGTGCACTTGCAGATGTCCTGCTCTGAAATTGCCGGTCTGATTCCAATATAAAGTACGAATGAAGATTCCTCCCAGACAAGGTGTGCCAACACACAAAGCTCTCTCCTTTCGTGGGCTCAGCCTTTCCCACTAACTACTCCTAACAGCCCAGTTCTGTGGGAAAGGGCTGTCGTTTGGTTTTCAGAGAGTAGTGCCGATCATAACAGTATGACCGTCTAAGGCGTACACGTATCAACATACTCTCCATACAGAAGAGGCAAGGACAAAAATGTGTGGCTGCCCCATGCACTGTCACGGGTCTCCCTTCACCTGCATTAGAGTACTTGTGGCTACTAGCTGCCTTTCATGCGGAAATGGTCTGCGATTTGCTCGCAGGAGCCCCGTGCCGATATTGTCAGTCTGCCATCCAACACTGAATATGGACTAAGAATCCTCCCAGAGAAAGGGTGTCACCGCAGCAAGTTCTTGCTGTCCATGGAAGGGTAGGCTGGTCTATCAATTGCACCTTAGATCCCAAGGTTAAGGGCTTTCTTTTCTGGGGTAAAGGGTTGTTGTTACCTTGCAGGAACCCTGCACTGCAACTGCCCGTCCAGTTCCAAATGGAACAAGGACCAAGATTCCTCCCAGACAAAAGGTGACAGGATAGAACGTTCTCACTGCCCATGAACTGTCAAGGGTGTCTAATTAACACACTTGAGATCCTGAGGGTAAGGGCTTTTTGTCCTAGGGGAAATAGGATACTATTTGCTTGCAGGAGTCGTGGACTGAGATAGGTGGTTTGACTCGTCAAATTGAATACGGATGAACGTTCCTCTCACACAGAAGGTGCCACTGCAGAAAGCTCTTGCTGCCGATGGAGGCACCCACCAGCTGCCGTTGAGAGACAGAAGGTAACGGCTTTTTTACCTGGGGTAACAGTGTCTCATTTGATTGAAGGAGATCTGTACTGGATATCCCAGTCTGAGCTCCCAGAGCAAACATAGTCAACATTCCTCTCAGGCAAAAGGTGCCACCTCAGAAAGCTGTTGCTGCCCATGGAGGGCCAGAGGTATCCCACCACCTGCACCTGAGACCCATAGGGTATGGGTTTTCTTTTCCTGTAGTTAAGATCTGTTCTTTTTTTGCAGGAGTGCTGCATCGAGATAGCTGCTTAGGTTCCTGAAATTGAACAGGGATGAAGATTTCTCCCAGACAAAAAGTCTAAAGGACAGAGCACTCTTGCCACTCTTGGAATTTACTGGGTCTCTCACCACTTACACCTGAGACCCTGAGGGTACAGGCTTCCTTATTCGGGGAAAGATCTGTTTTTTTCTCGCCGCTGACCGGGACCAAAATTGCAGTACAACTCCCTAAACGGAATATGGACAAAGGTCGCTCTGAAACAAAAGGTCCCAGACCCGGATGATTTTCCTGCACGGGCAAATGCAGGGGTCTCTCACTAACTAGACTTGAGACCTTGAATATAAGACCTTTTTTTGCTGGGAACAGAGGGCTGTCATTTATTGGAAACAGCTGGGCTGTTGACAACTTAAGCCTTGAATTTAATCAGTTACAGCTCTGAGATTGTACAAGAATGTAAACAGCACCAAGGCAGGAGAGCAGAAAGGGAAGAAAAACTACAGTAAATAATAGGCATCGTTTTGAGCTTCGCCAGAACACAACAGGACCCCGACTGCCAATCAAAAGACTAAGCGCTGCACGCGAAGAGAAACAACCGACCAATTATAGCGCGTATACCCACAGAGGCAAGAAAAGACTATAAAGCTAAGCCTGCCATTCCTAAAGTGCCTGTCGCCTGCCAGCCGACCGAGCATTTCTTTTGTCCTCCGCAGCCGGTCCCTCGCAGGAGTCCTGCGGCAAAGCAGGCGGCGGGACTCGGGAAATTGAAGTCGTACGAAGATTCCCTCCGGATACAAGGTGTCGGGACCGTGAGCTCTCATTTCCCACAGAGCGCTTTGCAACCTACACCTGATAACCAGAGGGTAAGGGCTTTCTTTTTCTGGGGGAACGGCGTTTTGTGCACTAGCAGGAGTCCCACCCCAAACTCAGATGTTCAATTTAGACACCGGAATGCTTCTGAGGATTCCTCCCAGGCAAACGGTGCGAGGGCAGAAAGTTGTCGCCGCTCCCAGAGAGTCACACCGCCCGCCTTTTTGACTGAAGCAAAACGAGGCTCTAGAACTGTAAATCGAAGCATCTTACTGCAAAATCCACTGTTCTCTTCCCCCCCGCTTTCTCTACCTCACTCAAAAAAGATTTTGTTCCGTACAAATTCTGCAGACCTAGAAACCAACAGGTACATTGCACAAAGAGCCCAGAGGTAATAAATTATAGCCAAACAGGCTAAGGTAGATATTTGAATAGGTAAAATAGGCCCGAAGCCAAGGCTTTTTCCAAGCTCCAACGGATAGAACATGAAACAATGGAAAGTACAGAAGGTCTCCGGGGTCACCCAAAAATGAGGAATAAATTTGAGACCCTATGATGAAGGCAGGATGTAATCACCATGATATTCCTCAGAAGAAAGACCACGCCTCAAACGCCACCCTGACATATAGTAATCCAATAATACAATAACATGGGTACGTATATGAATATGTTGTAATCGTAATTAGAAACTGTATAAATTGCGTGGTTTTACTCAAACATTTCGGAGCTCTTTTTGCCCAGCCCGAGCTGGAGAGCTGCATGACGTCGCCTAATAAATACCTGCTGTTTAAAGGCATCAAACTCTGTCTCTAAGCAGTTTTTACTGTGTAATTTGCTTAGGAATGGTAAGGTGCTTTTGTAATTTGATGGGGGTTTTCTGGTGTTTGGGGGGTTTTTAGGAGCATTTTGTCGTTTGGGGTTTCCTGATGGTTTCAAATATAATTTGGTGTTGTGATCTGATCTGGTCCTTATCCCTCCTAGCAGTCTCTATCCACATTTTGCACCAAAAATGTTTTGCGTTTACTCTGGGCCAATTTTCTCTCACCCTCCACAAATCTAACTAGGCAATAATGCTCTATATTTACAGCAGTGCTTCCCTATTCTTGTATCAGTTTAGAAAGAGCAGCAGTCTCACAACGGTTTAAACTAGTTCAGACCGGTTCAGACCGGTTCAGACTTGGTTAGGGTTAGGGTTTAGGGTTAGGGTTAGGGTTAGGGTTAGGGTTAGGGTTAGGGTTAGGGTTTATGGTTAGGGTTAGGGTTAGGGTTAGGGTTTGGGTTTATGGTTAGGGTTAGGGTTAGGGTTAGGGTTTGGGTTTATGGTTAGGGTTAGGGTTAGGGTTACGGTTAGGGTTAGGGTTAGGGTTAGGGTTAGGGTTAGGGTTAGGGTTTATGGTTAGGGTTAGGGTTAGGGTTAGGGTTTGGGTTTATGGTTAGGGTTAGGGTTAGGGTTAGGGTTTGGGTTTATGGTTAGGGTTAGGGTTAGGGTTACGGTTAGGGTTAGGGTTAGGGTTAGAGTTAGGGTAAGCAGTATTTTTCCCTGGAGAAAGAGCTGTCGTCCGCTTGCAGGAATCCTGCGCCAAAATTACCAGTCTGAATGCCAAAATTTAGTGTGGACAAAGATTCCTGCCAGGCAAGAGGTGCCATCAAAGAAAGCTCCTGCTTCCAATGGAGTGCCCAGGCTTGCCCACAACCCGGACATTTTACCCTGAGGGTAAGCGTTTTGTTTTCTGGGATAAAGGGCTGTTGTTCACTTGCAGGAATTCTGTGATGAAATTTCCAGTCTGACTCCAAAATCGAATACGGACAAAGATCGCTCTCAGACTGAAGGTGGCTGGACAGATAGCTCCTGCTGCCCATAGAGTTCCAAGGCTGGCCCACCAATTGTAGCCGATATCTCAAGGGTTGGCACTCGCCTTCCTGGGAGAAAGGGCTTTTGTGCACTTGCAGATGTCCTGCTCTGAAATTGCCGGTCTGATTCCAATATAAAGTACGAATGAAGATTCCTCCCAGACAAGGTGTGCCAACACACAAAGCTCTCTCCTTCCGTGGGCTCAGCCTTTCCCACTAACTACTCCTAACAGCCCAGTTCTGTGGGAAAGGGCTGTCGTTTGGTTTTCAGAGAGTAGTGCCGATCATAACAGTATGACCGTCTAAGGCGTACACGTATCAACATACTCTCCATACAGAAGAGGCAAGGACAAAAATGTGTGGCTGCCCCATGCACTGTCACGGGTCTCCCTTCACCTGCATTAGAGTACTTGTGGCTACTAGCTGCCTTTCATGCGGAAATGGTCTGCGATTTGCTCGCAGGAGCCCCGTGCCGATATTGTCAGTCTGCCATCCAACATTGAATATGGACTAAGAATCCTCCCAGAGAAAGGGTGTCACCGCAGCAAGTTCTTGCTGTCCATGGAAGGGTAGGCTGGTCTATCAATTGCACCTTAGATCCCAAGGTTAAGGGCTTTCTTTTCTGGGGTAAAGGGTTGTTGTTACCTTGCAGGAACCCTGCACTGCAACTGCCCGTCCAGTTCCAAATGGAACAAGGACCAAGATTCCTCCCAGACAAAAGGTGACAGGATAGAACGTTCTCACTGCCCATGAACTGTCAAGGGTGTCTAATTAACACACTTGAGATCCTGAGGGTAAGGGCTTTTTGTCCTAGGGGAAATAGGATACTATTTGCTTGCAGGAGTTGTGGACTGAGATAGGTGGTTTGACTCGTCAAATTGAATACGGATGAACGTTCCTCTCACACAGAAGGTGCCACTACAGAAAGCTCTTGCTGCCAATGGAGGCACCCACCAGCTGCCGTTGAGAGACAGAAGGTAACGGCTTTTTTACCTGGGGTAACAGTGTCTCATTTGATTGAAGGAGATCTGTACTGGATATCCCAGTCTGAGCTCCCAGAGCAAACATAGTCAACATTCCTCTCAGGCAAAAGGTGCCACCTCAGAAAGCTGTTGCTGCCCATGGAGGGCCAGAGGTATCCCACCACCTGCACCTGAGACCCATAGGGTATGGGTTTTCTTTTCCTGTAGTTAAGATCTGTTCTTTTTTTGCAGGAGTGCTGCATCGAGATAGCTGCTTAGGTTCCTGAAATTGAACAGGGATGAAGATTTCTCCCAGACAAAAAGTCTAAAGGACAGAGCACTCTTGCCACTCTTGGAATTTACTGGGTCTCTCACCACTTACACCTGAGACCCTGAGGGTACAGGCTTCCTTATTCGGGGAAAGATCTGTTTTTTTCTCGCCGCTGACCGGGACCAAAATTGCAGTACAACTCCCTAAACGGAATATGGACAAAGGTCGCTCTGAAACAAAAGGTCCCAGACCCGGATGATTTTCCTGCACGGGCAAATGCAGGGGTCTCTCACTAACTAGACTTGAGACCTTGAATATAAGACCTTTTTTTGCTGGGAACAGAGGGCTGTCATTTATTGGAAACAGCTGGGCTGTTGACAACTTAAGCCTTGAATTTAATCAGTTACAGCTCTGAGATTGTACAAGAATGTAAACAGCACCAAGGCAGGAGAGCAGAAAGGGAAGAAAAACTACAGTAAATAATAGGCATCGTTTTGAGCTTCGCCAGAACACAACAGGACCCCGACTGCCAATCAAAAGACTAAGCGCTGCACGCGAAGAGAAACAACCGACCAATTATAGCGCGTATACCCACAGAGGCAAGAAAAGACTATAAAGCTAAGCCTGCCATTCCTAAAGTGCCTGTCGCCTGCCAGCCGACCGAGCATTTCTTTTGTCCTCCGCAGCCGGTCCCTCGCAGGAGTCCTGCGGCAAAGCAGGCGGCGGGACTCGGGAAATTGAAGTCGTACGAAGATTCCCTCCGGATACAAGGTGTCGGGACCGTGAGCTCTCATTTCCCACAGAGCGCTTTGCAACCTACACCTGATAACCAGAGGGTAAGGGCTTTCTTTTTCTGGGGGAACGGCGTTTTGTGCACTAGCAGGAGTCCCACCCCAAACTCAGATGTTCAATTTAGACACCGGAATGCTTCTGAGGATTCCTCCCAGGCAAACGGTGCGAGGGCAGAAAGTTGTCGCCGCTCCCAGAGAGTCACACCGCCCGCCTTTTTGACTGAAGCAAAACGAGGCTCTAGAACTGTAAATCGAAGCATCTTACTGCAAAATCCACTGTTCTCTTCCCCCCCGCTTTCTCTACCTCACTCAAAAAAGATTTTGTTCCGTACAAATTCTGCAGACCTAGAAACCAACAGGTACATTGCACAAAGAGCCCAGAGGTAATAAATTATAGCCAAACAGGCTAAGGTAGATATTTGAATAGGTAAAATAGGCCCGAAGCCAAGGCTTTTTCCAAGCTCCAACGGATAGAACATGAAACAATGGAAAGTACAGAAGGTCTCCGGGGTCACCCAAAAATGAGGAATAAATTTGAGACCCTATGATGAAGGCAGGATGTAATCACCATGATATTCCTCAGAAGAAAGACCACGCCTCAAACTCCACCCTGACATATAGTAATCCAATAATACAATAACATGGGTACGTATATGAATATGTTGTAATCGTAATTAGAAACTGTATAAATTGCGTGGTTTTACTCAAACATTTCGGAGCTCTTTTTGCCCAGCCCGAGCCGGAGAGCTGCATGACGTCGCCTAATAAATACCTGCTGTTTAAAGGCATCAAACTCTGTCTCTAAGCAGTTTTTACTGTGTAATTTGCTTAGGAATGGTAAGGTGCTTTTGTAATTTGATGGGGGTTTTCTGGTGTTTGGGGGGTTTTTAGGAGCATTTTGTCGTTTGGGGTTTCCTGATGGTTTCAAATATAATTTGGTGTTGTGATCTGATCTGGTCCTTATCCCTCCTAGCAGTCTCTATCCACATTTTGCACCAAAAATGTTTTGCGTTTACTCTGGGCCAATTTTCTCTCACCCTCCACAAATCTAACTAGGCAATAATGCTCTATATTTACAGCAGTGCTTCCCTATTCTTGTATCAGTTTAGAAAGAGCAGCAGTCTCACAACGGTTTAAACTAGTTCAGACCGGTTCAGACCGGTTCAGACTTGGTTAGGGTTAGGGTTTAGGGTTAGGGTTAGGGTTAGGGTTTAGGGTTAGGGTTAGGGTTAGGGTTACGGTTAGGGTTAGGGTTAGGGTTAGGGTTAGGGTTAGGGTTAGGGTTTATGGTTAGGGTTAGGGTTAGGGTTAGGGTTTGGGTTTATGGTTAGGGTTAGGGTTAGGGTTAGGGTTTGGGTTTATGGTTAGGGTAAGGGTTAGGGTTACGGTTAGGGTTAGGGTTAGGGTTAGGGTTAGGGTTAGGGTTAGGGTTTATGGTTAGGGTTAGGGTTAGGGTTAGGGTTTGGGTTTATGGTTAGGGTTAGGGTTAGGGTTAGGGTTTGGGTTTATGGTTAGGGTTAGGGTTAGGGTTACGGTTAGGGTTAGGGTTAGGGTTAGAGTTAGGGTAAGCAGTATTTTTCCCTGGAGAAAGAGCTGTCGTCCGCTTGCAGGAATCCTGCGCCAAAATTACCAGTCTGAATGCCAAAATTTAGTGTGGACAAAGATTCCTGCCAGGCAAGAGGTGCCATCAAAGAAAGCTCCTGCTTCCAATGGAGTGCCCAGGCTTGCCCACAACCCGGACATTTTACCCTGAGGGTAAGCGTTTTGTTTTCTGGGATAAAGGACTGTTGTTCACTTGCAGGAATTCTGTGATGAAATTTCCAGTCTGACTCCAAAATCGAATACGGACAAAGATCGCTCTCAGACTGAAGGTGGCTGGACAGATAGCTCCTGCTGCCCATAGAGTTCCAAGGCTGGCCCACCAATTGTAGCCGATATCTCAAGGGTTGGCACTCGCCTTCCTGGGAGAAAGGGCTTTTGTGCACTTGCAGATGTCCTGCTCTGAAATTGCCGGTCTGATTCCAATATAAAGTACGAATGAAGATTCCTCCCAGACAAGGTGTGCCAACACACAAAGCTCTCTCCTTCCGTGGGCTCAGCCTTTCCCACTAACTACTCCTAACAGCCCAGTTCTGTGGGAAAGGGCTGTCGTTTGGTTTTCAGAGAGTAGTGCCGATCATAACAGTATGACCGTCTAAGGCGTACACGTATCAACATACTCTCCATACAGAAGAGGCAAGGACAAAAATGTGTGGCTGCCCCATGCACTGTCACGGGTCTCCCTTCACCTGCATTAGAGTACTTGTGGCTACTAGCTGCCTTTCATGCGGAAATGGTCTGCGATTTGCTCGCAGGAGCCCCGTGCCGATATTGTCAGTCTGCCATCCAACATTGAATATGGACTAAGAATCCTCCCAGAGAAAGGGTGTCACCGCAGCAAGTTCTTGCTGTCCATGGAAGGGTAGGCTGGTCTATCAATTGCACCTTAGATCCCAAGGTTAAGGGCTTTCTTTTCTGGGGTAAAGGGTTGTTGTTACCTTGCAGGAACCCTGCACTGCAACTGCCCGTCCAGTTCCAAATGGAACAAGGACCAAGATTCCTCCCAGACAAAAGGTGACAGGATAGAACGTTCTCACTGCCCATGAACTGTCAAGGGTGTCTAATTAACACACTTGAGATCCTGAGGGTAAGGGCTTTTTGTCCTAGGGGAAATAGGATACTATTTGCTTGCAGGAGTCGTGGACTGAGATAGGTGGTTTGACTCGTCAAATTGAATACGGATGAACGTTCCTCTCACACAGAAGGTGCCACTACAGAAAGCTCTTGCTGCCAATGGAGGCACCCACCAGCTGCCGTTGAGAGACAGAAGGTAAGGGCTTTTTTACCTGGGGTAACAGTGTCTCATTTGATTGAAGGAGATCTGTACTGGATATCCCAGTCTGAGCTCCCAGAGCAAACATAGTCAACATTCCTCTCAGGCAAAAGGTGCCACCTCAGAAAGCTGTTGCTGCCCATGGAGGGCCAGAGGTATCCCACCACCTGCACCTGAGACCCATAGGGTATGGGTTTTCTTTTCCTGTAGTTAAGATCTGTTCTTTTTTTGCAGGAGTGCTGCATCGAGATAGCTGCTTAGGTTCCTGAAATTGAACAGGGATGAAGATTTCTCCCAGACAAAAAGTCTAAAGGACAGAGCACTCTTGCCACTCTTGGAATTTACTGGGTCTCTCACCACTTACACCTGAGACCCTGAGGGTACAGGCTTCCTTATTCGGGGAAAGATCTGTTTTTTTCTCGCCGCTGACCGGGACCAAAATTGCAGTACAACTCCCTAAACGGAATATGGACAAAGGTCGCTCTGAAACAAAAGGTCCCAGACCCGGATGATTTTCCTGCAGGGGCAAATGCAGGGGTCTCTCACTAACTAGACTTGAGACCTTGAATATAAGACCTTTTTTTGCTGGGAACAGAGGGCTGTCATTTATTGGAAACAGCTGGGCTGTTGACAACTTAAGCCTTGAATTTAATCAGTTACAGCTCTGAGATTGTACAAGAATGTAAACAGCACCAAGGCAGGAGAGCAGAAAGGGAAGAAAAACTACAGTAAATAATAGGCATCGTTTTGAGCTTCGCCAGAACACAACAGGACCCCGACTGCCAATCAAAAGACTAAGCGCTGCACGCGAAGAGAAACAACCGACCAATTATAGCGCGTATACCCACAGAGGCAAGAAAAGACTATAAAGCTAAGCCTGCCATTCCTAAAGTGCCTGTCGCCTGCCAGCCGACCGAGCATTTCTTTTGTCCTCCGCAGCCGGTCCCTCGCAGGAGTCCTGCGGCAAAGCAGGCGGCGGGACTCGGGAAATTGAAGTCGTACGAAGATTCCCTCCGGATACAAGGTGTCGGGACCGTGAGCTCTCATTTCCCACAGAGCGCTTTGCAACCTACACCTGATAACCAGAGGGTAAGGGCTTTCTTTTTCTGGGGGAACGGCGTTTTGTGCACTAGCAGGAGTCCCACCCCAAACTCAGATGTTCAATTTAGACACCGGAATGCTTCTGAGGATTCCTCCCAGGCAAACGGTGCGAGGGCAGAAAGTTGTCGCCGCTCCCAGAGAGTCACACCGCCCGCCTTTTTGACTGAAGCAAAACGAGGCTCTAGAACTGTAAATCGAAGCATCTTACTGCAAAATCCACTGTTCTCTTCCCCCCCGCTTTCTCTACCTCACTCAAAAAAGATTTTGTTCCGTACAAATTCTGCAGACCTAGAAACCAACAGGTACATTGCACAAAGAGCCCAGAGGTAATAAATTATAGCCAAACAGGCTAAGGTAGATATTTGAATAGGTAAAATAGGCCCGAAGCCAAGGCTTTTTCCAAGCTCCAACGGATAGAACATGAAACAATGGAAAGTACAGAAGGTCTCCGGGGTCACCCAAAAATGAGGAATAAATTTGAGACCCTATGATGAAGGCAGGATGTAATCACCATGATATTCCTCAGAAGAAAGACCACGCCTCAAACGCCACCCTGACATATAGTAATCCAATAATACAATAACATGGGTACGTATATGAATATGTTGTAATCGTAATTAGAAACTGTATAAATTGCGTGGTTTTACTCAAACATTTCGGAGCTCTTTTTGCCCAGCCCGAGCCGGAGAGCTGCATGACGTCGCCTAATAAATACCTGCTGTTTAAAGGCATCAAACTCTGTCTCTAAGCAGTTTTTACTGTGTAATTTGCTTAGGAATGGTAAGGTGCTTTTGTAATTTGATGGGGGTTTTCTGGTGTTTGGGGGGTTTTTAGGAGCATTTTGTCGTTTGGGGTTTCCTGATGGTTTCAAATATAATTTGGTGTTGTGATCTGATCTGGTCCTTATCCCTCCTAGCAGTCTCTATCCACATTTTGCACCAAAAATGTTTTGCGTTTACTCTGGGCCAATTTTCTCTCACCCTCCACAAATCTAACTAGGCAATAATGCTCTATATTTACAGCAGTGCTTCCCTATTCTTGTATCAGTTTAGAAAGAGCAGCAGTCTCACAACGGTTTAAACTAGTTCAGACCGGTTCAGACCGGTTCAGACTTGGTTAGGGTTAGGGTTTAGGGTTAGGGTTAGGGTTAGGGTTTAGGGTTAGGGTTAGGGTTAGGGTTAGGGTTAGGGTTAGGGTTAGGGTAAGGGTTAGGGTTAGGGTTAGGGTTAGGGTTAGGGTTAGGTTTAGGGTTTGGGTTTATGGTTAGGGTTTGGGTTTAGGGTTAGGGTTAGGGTTAGGGTTTGGGTTTATGGTTAGGGTTAGGGTTAGGGTTACGGTTAGGGTTAGGGTTAGGGTTAGGGTTAGGGTTAGGGTTTGGGTTTATGGTTAGGGTTAGGGTTAGGGTTAGGGTTTGGGTTTATGGTTAGGGTTAGGGTTAGGGTTACGGTTAGGGTTAGGGTTAGGGTTTGGGTTTATGGTTAGGGTTAGGGTTAGGGTTAGGGTTAGGGTTAGGGTTAGGGTTAGGGTTACGGTTAGGGTTTGGGTTAGGGTTTGGGTTTATGGTTAGGGTTAGGGTTAGGGTTAGTGTTAGGGTTAGGGTTAGGGTTTGGGTTTATGGTTAGGGTTAGGGTTAGGGTTAGGGTTTGGGTTTATGGTTAGGGTTAGTGTTAGGGTTACGGTTAGGGTTAGGGTTAGGGTTAGAGTTAGGGTAAGCAGTATTTTTCCCTGGAGAAAGAGCTGTCGTCCGCTTGCAGGCATCCTGCGCCAAAATTACCAGTCTGAATGCCAAAATTTAGTGTGGACAAAGATTCCTGCCAGGCAAGAGGTGCCATCAAAGAAAGCTCCTGCTTCCAATGGAGTGCCCAGGCTTGCCCACAACCCGGACATTTTACCCTGAGGGTAAGCGTTTTGTTTTCTGGGATAAAGGGCTGTTGTTCACTTGCAGGAATTCTGTGATGAAATTTCCAGTCTGACTCCAAAATCGAATACGGACAAAGATCGCTCTCAGACTGAAGGTGGCTGGACAGATAGCTCCTGCTGCCCATAGAGTTCCAAGGCTGGCCCACCAATTGTAGCCGATATCTCAAGGGTTGGCACTCGCCTTCCTGGGAGAAAGGGCTTTTGTGCACTTGCAGATGTCCTGCTCTGAAATTGCCGGTCTGATTCCAATATAAAGTACGAATGAAGATTCCTCCCAGACAAGGTGTGCCAACACACAAAGCTCTCTCCTTTCGTGGGCTCAGCCTTTCCCACTAACTACTCCTAACAGCCCAGTTCTGTGGGAAAGGGCTGTCGTTTGGTTTTCAGAGAGTAGTGCCGATCATAACAGTATGACCGTCTAAGGCGTACACGTATCAACATACTCTCCATACAGAAGAGGCAAGGACAAAAATGTGTGGCTGCCCCATGCACTGTCACGGGTCTCCCTTCACCTGCATTAGAGTACTTGTGGCTACTAGCTGCCTTTCATGCGGAAATGGTCTGCGATTTGCTCGCAGGAGCCCCGTGCCGATATTGTCAGTCTGCCATCCAACATTGAATATGGACTAAGAATCCTCCCAGAGAAAGGGTGTCACCGCAGCAAGTTCTTGCTGTCCATGGAAGGGTAGGCTGGTCTATCAATTGCACCTTAGATCCCAAGGGTAAGGGCTTTCTTTTCTGGGGTAAAGGGTTGTTGTTACCTTGCAGGAACCCTGCACTGCAACTGCCCGTCCAGTTCCAAATGGAACAAGGACCAAGATTCCTCCCAGACAAAAGGTGACAGGATAGAACGTTCTCACTGCCCATGAACTGTCAAGGGTGTCTAATTAACACACTTGAGATCCTGAGGGTAAGGGCTTTTTGTCCTAGGGGAAATAGGATACTATTTGCTTGCAGGAGTCGTGGACTGAGATAGGTGGTTTGACTCGTCAAATTGAATACGGATGAACGTTCCTCTCACACAGAAGGTGCCACTACAGAAAGCTCTTGCTGCCGATGGAGGCACCCACCAGCTGCCGTTGAGAGACAGAAGGTAACGGCTTTTTTACCTGGGGTAACAGTGTCTCATTTGATTGAAGGAGATCTGTACTGGATATCCCAGTCTGAGCTCCCAGAGCAAACATAGTCAACATTCCTCTCAGGCAAAGCTGTTGCTGCCCATGGAGGGCCAGAGGTATCCCACCACCTGCACCTGAGACCCATAGGGTATGGGTTTTCTTTTCCTGTAGTTAAGATCTGTTCTTTTTTTGCAGGAGTGCTGCATCGAGATAGCTGCTTAGGTTCCTGAAATTGAACAGGGATGAAGATTTCTCCCAGACAAAAAGTCTAAAGGACAGAGCACTCTTGCCACTCTTGGAATTTACTGGGTCTCTCACCACTTACACCTGAGACCCTGAGGGTACAGGCTTCCTTATTCGGGGAAAGATCTGTTTTTTTCTCGCCGCTGACCGGGACCAAAATTGCAGTACAACTCCCTAAACGGAATATGGACAAAGGTCGCTCTGAAACAAAAGGTCCCAGACCCGGATGATTTTCCTGCACGGGCAAATGCAGGGGTCTCTCACTAACTAGACTTGAGACCTTGAATATAAGACCTTTTTTTGCTGGGAACAGAGGGCTGTCATTTATTGGAAACAGCTGGGCTGTTGACAACTTAAGCCTTGAATTTAATCAGTTACAGCTCTGAGATTGTACAAGAATGTAAACAGCACCAAGGCAGGAGAGCAGAAAGGGAAGAAAAACTACAGTAAATAATAGGCATCGTTTTGAGCTTCGCCAGAACACAACAGGACCCCGACTGCCAATCAAAAGACTAAGCGCTGCACGCGAAGAGAAACAACCGACCAATTATAGCGCGTATACCCACAGAGGCAAGAAAAGACTATAAAGCTAAGCCTGCCATTCCTAAAGTGCCTGTCGCCTGCCAGCCGACCGAGCATTTCTTTTGTCCTCCGCAGCCGGTCCCTCGCAGGAGTCCTGCGGCAAAGCAGGCGGCGGGACTCGGGAAATTGAAGTCGTACGAAGATTCCCTCCGGATACAAGGTGTCGGGACCGTGAGCTCTCATTTCCCACAGAGCGCTTTGCAACCTACACCTGATAACCAGAGGGTAAGGGCTTTCTTTTTCTGGGGGAACGGCGTTTTGTGCACTAGCAGGAGTCCCACCCCAAACTCAGATGTTCAATTTAGACACCGGAATGCTTCTGAGGATTCCTCCCAGGCAAACGGTGCGAGGGCAGAAAGTTGTCGCCGCTCCCAGAGAGTCACACCGCCCGCCTTTTTGACTGAAGCAAAACGAGGCTCTAGAACTGTAAATCGAAGCATCTTACTGCAAAATCCACTGTTCTCTTCCCCCCCGCTTTCTCTACCTCACTCAAAAAAGATTTTGTTCCGTACAAATTCTGCAGACCTAGAAACCAACAGGTACATTGCACAAAGAGCCCAGAGGTAATAAATTATAGCCAAACAGGCTAAGGTAGATATTTGAATAGGTAAAATAGGCCCGAAGCCAAGGCTTTTTCCAAGCTCCAACGGATAGAACATGAAACAATGGAAAGTACAGAAGGTCTCCGGGGTCACCCAAAAATGAGGAATAAATTTGAGACCCTATGATGAAGGCAGGATGTAATCACCATGATATTCCTCAGAAGAAAGACCACGCCTCAAACGCCACCCTGACATATAGTAATCCAATAATACAATAACATGGGTACGTATATGAATATGTTGTAATCGTAATTAGAAACTGTATAAATTGCGTGGTTTTACTCAAACATTTCGGAGCTCTTTTTGCCCAGCCCGAGCCGGAGAGCTGCATGACGTCGCCTAATAAATACCTGCTGTTTAAAGGCATCAAACTCTGTCTCTAAGCAGTTTTTACTGTGTAATTTGCTTAGGAATGGTAAGGTGCTTTTGTAATTTGATGGGGGTTTTCTGGTGTTTGGGGGGTTTTTAGGAGCATTTTGTCGTTTGGGGTTTCCTGATGGTTTCAAATATAATTTGGTGTTGTGATCTGATCTGGTCCTTATCCCTCCTAGCAGTCTCTATCCACATTTTGCACCAAAAATGTTTTGCGTTTACTCTGGGCCAATTTTCTCTCACCCTCCACAAATCTAACTAGGCAATAATGCTCTATATTTACAGCAGTGCTTCCCTATTCTTGTATCAGTTTAGAAAGAGCAGCAGTCTCACAACGGTTTAAACTAGTTCAGACCGGTTCAGACCGGTTCAGACTTGGTTAGGGTTAGGGTTTAGGGTTAGGGTTAGGGTTAGGGTTTAGGGTTAGGGTTAGGGTTAGGGTTAGGGTTAGGGTTAGGGTTAGGGTTAGGGTAAGGGTTAGGGTTAGGGTTAGGGTTAGGGTTAGGGTTAGGTTTAGGGTTTGGGTTTATGGTTAGGGTTTGGGTTTAGGGTTAGGGTTAGGGTTAGGGTTTGGGTTTATGGTTAGGGTTAGGGTTAGGGTTACGGTTAGGGTTAGGGTTAGGGTTAGGGTTAGGGTTTGGGTTTATGGTTAGGGTTAGGGTTAGGGTTAGGGTTTGGGTTTATGGTTAGGGTTAGGGTTAGGGTTACGGTTAGGGTTAGGGTTAGGGTTAGAGTTAGGGTAAGCAGTATTTTTCCCTGGAGAAAGAGCTGTCGTCCGCTTGCAGGCATCCTGCGCCAAAATTACCAGTCTGAATGCCAAAATTTAGTGTGGACAAAGATTCCTGCCAGGCAAGAGGTGCCATCAAAGAAAGCTCCTGCTTCCAATGGAGTGCCCAGGCTTGCCCACAACCCGGACATTTTACCCTGAGGGTAAGCGTTTTGTTTTCTGGGATAAAGGGCTGTTGTTCACTTGCAGGAATTCTGTGATGAAATTTCCAGTCTGACTCCAAAATCGAATACGGACAAAGATCGCTCTCAGACTGAAGGTGGCTGGACAGATAGCTCCTGCTGCCCATAGAGTTCCAAGGCTGGCCCACCAATTGTAGCCGATATCTCAAGGGTTGGCACTCGCCTTCCTGGGAGAAAGGGCTTTTGTGCACTTGCAGATGTCCTGCTCTGAAATTGCCGGTCTGATTCCAATATAAAGTACGAATGAAGATTCCTCCCAGACAAGGTGTGCCAACACACAAAGCTCTCTCCTTTCGTGGGCTCAGCCTTTCCCACTAACTACTCCTAACAGCCCAGTTCTGTGGGAAAGGGCTGTCGTTTGGTTTTCAGAGAGTAGTGCCGATCATAACAGTATGACCGTCTAAGGCGTACACGTATCAACATACTCTCCATACAGAAGAGGCAAGGACAAAAATGTGTGGCTGCCCCATGCACTGTCACGGGTCTCCCTTCACCTGCATTAGAGTACTTGTGGCTACTAGCTGCCTTTCATGCGGAAATGGTCTGCGATTTGCTCTCAGGAGCCCCGTGCCGATATTGTCAGTCTGCCATCCAACATTGAATATGGACTAAGAATCCTCCCAGAGAAAGGGTGTCACCGCAGCAAGTTCTTGCTGTCCATGGAAGGGTAGGCTGGTCTATCAATTGCACTTTAGATCCCAAGGTTAAGGGCTTTCTTTTCTGGGGTAAAGGGTTGTTGTTACCTTGCAGGAACCCTGCACTGCAACTGCCCGTCCAGTTCCAAATGGAACAAGGACCAAGATTCCTCCCAGACAAAAGGTGACAGGATAGAACGTTCTCACTGCCCATGAACTGTCAAGGGTGTCTAATTAACACACTTGAGATCCTGAGGGTAAGGGCTTTTTGTCCTAGGGGAAATAGGATACTATTTGCTTGCAGGAGTCGTGGACTGAGATAGGTGGTTTGACTCGTCAAATTGAATACGGATGAACGTTCCTCTCACACAGAAGGTGCCACTACAGAAAGCTCTTGCTGCCAATGGAGGCACCCACCAGCTGCCGTTGAGAGACAGAAGGTAACGGCTTTTTTACCTGGGGTAACAGTGTCTCATTTGATTGAAGGAGATCTGTACTGGATATCCCAGTCTGAGCTCCCAGAGCAAACATAGTCAACATTCCTCTCAGGCAAAGCTGTTGCTGCCCATGGAGGGCCAGAGGTATCCCACCACCTGCACCTGAGACCCATAGGGTATGGGTTTTCTTTTCCTGTAGTTAAGATCTGTTCTTTTTTTGCAGGAGTGCTGCATCGAGATAGCTGCTTAGGTTCCTGAAATTGAACAGGGATGAAGATTTCTCCCAGACAAAAAGTCTAAAGGACAGAGCACTCTTGCCACTCTTGGAATTTACTGGGTCTCTCACCACTTACACCTGAGACCCTGAGGGTACAGGCTTCCTTATTCGGGGAAAGATCTGTTTTTTTCTCGCCGCTGACCGGGACCAAAATTGCAGTACAACTCCCTAAACGGAATATGGACAAAGGTCGCTCTGAAACAAAAGGTCCCAGACCCGGATGATTTTCCTGCACGGGCAAATGCAGGGGTCTCTCACTAACTAGACTTGAGACCTTGAATATAAGACCTTTTTTTGCTGGGAACAGAGGGCTGTCATTTATTGGAAACAGCTGGGCTGTTGACAACTTAAGCCTTGAATTTAATCAGTTACAGCTCTGAGATTGTACAAGAATGTAAACAGCACCAAGGCAGGAGAGCAGAAAGGGAAGAAAAACTACAGTAAATAATAGGCATCGTTTTGAGCTTCGCCAGAACACAACAGGACCCCGACTGCCAATCAAAAGACTAAGCGCTGCACGCGAAGAGAAACAACCGACCAATTATAGCGCGTATACCCACAGAGGCAAGAAAAGACTATAAAGCTAAGCCTGCCATTCCTAAAGTGCCTGTCGCCTGCCAGCCGACCGAGCATTTCTTTTGTCCTCCACAGCCGGTCCCTCGCAGGAGTCCTGCGGCAAAGCAGGCGGCGGGACTCGGGAAATTGAAGTCGTACGAAGATTCCCTCCGGATACAAGGTGTCGGGACCGTGAGCTCTCATTTCCCACAGAGCGCTTTGCAACCTACACCTGATAACCAGAGGGTAAGGGCTTTCTTTTTCTGGGGGAACGGCGTTTTGTGCACTAGCAGGAGTCCCACCCCAAACTCAGATGTTCAATTTAGACACCGGAATGCTTCTGAGGATTCCTCCCAGGCAAACGGTGCGAGGGCAGAAAGTTGTCGCCGCTCCCAGAGAGTCACACCGCCCGCCTTTTTGACTGAAGCAAAACGAGGCTCTAGAACTGTAAATCGAAGCATCTTACTGCAAAATCCACTGTTCTCTTCCCCCCCGCTTTCTCTACCTCACTCAAAAAAGATTTTGTTCCGTACAAATTCTGCAGACCTAGAAACCAACAGGTACATTGCACAAAGAGCCCAGAGGTAATAAATTATAGCCAAACAGGCTAAGGTAGATATTTGAATAGGTAAAATAGGCCCGAAGCCAAGGCTTTTTCCAAGCTCCAACGGATAGAACATGAAACAATGGAAAGTACAGAAGGTCTCCGGGGTCACCCAAAAATGAGGAATAAATTTGAGACCCTATGATGAAGGCAGGATGTAATCACCATGATATTCCTCAGAAGAAAGACCACGCCTCAAACGCCACCCTGACATATAGTAATCCAATAATACAATAACATGGGTACGTATATGAATATGTTGTAATCGTAATTAGAAACTGTATAAATTGCGTGGTTTTACTCAAACATTTCGGAGCTCTTTTTGCCCAGCCCGAGCCGGAGAGCTGCATGACGTCGCCTAATAAATACCTGCTGTTTAAAGGCATCAAACTCTGTCTCTAAGCAGTTTTTACTGTGTAATTTGCTTAGGAATGGTAAGGTGCTTTTGTAATTTGATGGGGGTTTTCTGGTGTTTGGGGGGTTTTTAGGAGCATTTTGTCGTTTGGGGTTTCCTGATGGTTTCAAATATAATTTGGTGTTGTGATCTGATCTGGTCCTTATCCCTCCTAGCAGTCTCTATCCACATTTTGCACCAAAAATGTTTTGCGTTTACTCTGGGCCAATTTTCTCTCACCCTCCACAAATCTAACTAGGCAATAATGCTCTATATTTACAGCAGTGCTTCCCTATTCTTTAGAGCATTTCTTTAGAAAGAGCAGCAGTCTCACAACGGTTTAAACTAGTTCAGACCGGTTCAGACCGGTTCAGACTTGGTTAGGGTTAGGGTTTAGGGTTAGGGTTAGGGTTAGGGTTTAGGGTTAGGGTTAGGGTTAGGGTTAGGGTTAGGGTTAGGGTTAGGGTTAGGGTAAGGGTTAGGGTTAGGGTTAGGGTTAGGGTTAGGGTTAGGGTTTGGGTTTATGGTTAGGGTTTGGGTTTAGGGTTAGGGTTAGGGTTAGGGTTTGGGTTTATGGTTAGGGTTAGGGTTAGGGTTACGGTTAGGGTTAGGGTTAGGGTTAGGGTTAGGGTTAGGGTTAGGGTTTGGGTTTATGGTTAGGGTTAGGGTTAGGGTTACGGTTAGGGTTAGGGTTAGGGTTAGAGTTAGGGTAAGCAGTATTTTTCCCTGGAGAAAGAGCTGTCGTCCGCTTGCAGGCATCCTGCGCCAAAATTACCAGTCTGAATGCCAAAATTTAGTGTGGACAAAGATTCCTGCCAGGCAAGAGGTTAGGGTTAGGGTTAGGGTTAGGGTTAGGGTTAGGGTTAGGGTTAGGGTTAGGGTAAGCAGTATTTTTCCCTGGAGAAAGAGCTGTCGTCCGCTTGCAGGCATCCTGCACCAAAATTACCAGTCTGAATGCCAAAATTTAGTGTGGACAAAGATTCCTGCCAGGCAAGAGGTGCCATCAAAGAAAGCTCCTGCTTCCAATGGAGTGCCCAGGCTTGCCCACAACCCGGACATTTTACCCTGAGGGTAAGCGTTTTGTTTTCTGGGATAAAGGGCTGTTGTTCACTTGCAGGAATTCTGTGATGAAATTTCCAGTCTGACTCCAAAATCGAATACGGACAAAGATCGCTCTCAGACTGAAGGTGGCTGGACAGATAGCTCCTGCTGCCCATAGAGTTCCAAGGCTGGCCCACCAATTGTAGCCGATATCTCAAGGGTTGGCACTCGCCTTCCTGGGAGAAAGGGCTTTTGTGCACTTGCAGATGTCCTGCTCTGAAATTGCCGGTCTGATTCCAATATAAAGTACGAATGAAGATTCCTCCCAGACAAGGTGTGCCAACACACAAAGCTCTCTCCTTCCGTGGGCTCAGCCTTTCCCACTAACTACTCCTAACAGCCCAGTTCTGTGGGAAAGGGCTGTCGTTTGGTTTTCAGAGAGTAGTGCCGATCATAACAGTATGACCGTCTAAGGCGTACACGTATCAACATACTCTCCATACAGAAGAGGCAAGGACAAAAATGTGTGGCTGCCCCATGCACTGTCACGGGTCTCCCTTCACCTGCATTAGAGTACTTGTGGCTACTAGCTGCCTTTCATGCGGAAATGGTCTGCGATTTGCTCGCAGGAGCCCCGTGCCGATATTGTCAGTCTGCCATCCAACATTGAATATGGACTAAGAATCCTCCCAGAGAAAGGGTGTCACCGCAGCAAGTTCTTGCTGTCCATGGAAGGGTAGGCTGGTCTATCAATTGCACCTTAGATCCCAAGGTTAAGGGCTTTCTTTTCTGGGGTAAAGGGTTGTTGTTACCTTGCAGGAACCCTGCACTGCAACTGCCCGTCCAGTTCCAAATGGAACAAGGACCAAGATTCCTCCCAGACAAAAGGTGACAGGATAGAACGTTCTCACTGCCCATGAACTGTCAAGGGTGTCTAATTAACACACTTGAGATCCTGAGGGTAAGGGCTTTTTGTCCTAGGGGAAATAGGATACTATTTGCTTGCAGGAGTCGTGGACTGAGATAGGTGGTTTGACTCGTCAAATTGAATACGGATGAACGTTCCTCTCACACAGAAGGTGCCACTACAGAAAGCTCTTGCTGCCAATGGAGGCACCCACCAGCTGCCGTTGAGAGACAGAAGGTAACGGCTTTTTTACCTGGGGTAACAGTGTCTCATTTGATTGAAGGAGATCTGTACTGGATATCCCAGTCTGAGCTCCCAGAGCAAACATAGTCAACATTCCTCTCAGGCAAAGCTGTTGCTGCCCATGGAGGGCCAGAGGTATCCCACCACCTGCACCTGAGACCCATAGGGTATGGGTTTTCTTTTCCTGTAGTTAAGATCTGTTCTTTTTTTGCAGGAGTGCTGCATCGAGATAGCTGCTTAGGTTCCTGAAATTGAACAGGGATGAAGATTTCTCCCAGACAAAAAGTCTAAAGGACAGAGCACTCTTGCCACTCTTGGAATTTACTGGGTCTCTCACCACTTACACCTGAGACCCTGAGGGTACAGGCTTCCTTATTCGGGGAAAGATCTGTTTTTTTCTCGCCGCTGACCGGGACCAAAATTGCAGTACAACTCCCTAAACGGAATATGGACAAAGGTCGCTCTGAAACAAAAGGTCCCAGACCCGGATGATTTTCCTGCACGGGCAAATGCAGGGGTCTCTCACTAACTAGACTTGAGACCTTGAATATAAGACCTTTTTTTGCTGGGAACAGAGGGCTGTCATTTATTGGAAACAGCTGGGCTGTTGACAACTTAAGCCTTGAATTTAATCAGTTACAGCTCTGAGATTGTACAAGAATGTAAACAGCACCAAGGCAGGAGAGCAGAAAGGGAAGAAAAACTACAGTAAATAATAGGCATCGTTTTGAGCTTCGCCAGAACACAACAGGACCCCGACTGCCAATCAAAAGACTAAGCGCTGCACGCGAAGAGAAACAACCGACCAATTATAGCGCGTATACCCACAGAGGCAAGAAAAGACTATAAAGCTAAGCCTGCCATTCCTAAAGTGCCTGTCGCCTGCCAGCCGACCGAGCATTTCTTTTGTCCTCCGCAGCCGGTCCCTCGCAGGAGTCCTGCGGCAAAGCAGGCGGCGGGACTCGGGAAATTGAAGTCGTACGAAGATTCCCTCCGGATACAAGGTGTCGGGACCGTGAGCTCTCATTTCCCACAGAGCGCTTTGCAACCTACACCTGATAACCAGAGGGTAAGGGCTTTCTTTTTCTGGGGGAACGGCGTTTTGTGCACTAGCAGGAGTCCCACCCCAAACTCAGATGTTCAATTTAGACACCGGAATGCTTCTGAGGATTCCTCCCAGGCAAACGGTGCAAGGGCAGAAAGTTGTCGCCGCTCCCAGAGAGTCACACCGCCCGCCTTTTTGACTGAAGCAAAACGAGGCTCTAGAACTGTAAATCGAAGCATCTTACTGCAAAATCCACTGTTCTCTTCCCCCCCGCTTTCTCTACCTCACTCAAAAAAGATTTTGTTCCGTACAAATTCTGCAGACCTAGAAACCAACAGGTACATTGCACAAAGAGCCCAGAGGTAATAAATTATAGCCAAACAGGCTAAGGTAGATATTTGAATAGGTAAAATAGGCCCGAAGCCAAGGCTTTTTCCAAGCTCCAACGGATAGAACATGAAACAATGGAAAGTACAGAAGGTCTCCGGGGTCACCCAAAAATGAGGAATAAATTTGAGACCCTATGATGAAGGCAGGATGTAATCACCATGATATTCCTCAGAAGAAAGACCACGCCTCAAACGCCACCCTGACATATAGTAATCCAATAATACAATAACATGGGTACGTATATGAATATGTTGTAATCGTAATTAGAAACTGTATAAATTGCGTGGTTTTACTCAAACATTTCGGAGCTCTTTTTGCCCAGCCCGAGCCGGAGAGCTGCATGACGTCGCCTAATAAATACCTGCTGTTTAAAGGCATCAAACTCTGTCTCTAAGCAGTTTTTACTGTGTAATTTGCTTAGGAATGGTAAGGTGCTTTTGTAATTTGATGGGGGTTTTCTGGTGTTTGGGGGGTTTTTAGGAGCATTTTGTCGTTTGGGGTTTCCTGATGGTTTCAAATATAATTTGGTGTTGTGATCTGATCTGGTCCTTATCCCTCCTAGCAGTCTCTATCCACATTTTGCACCAAAAATGTTTTGCGTTTACTCTGGGCCAATTTTCTCTCACCCTCCACAAATCTAACTAGGCAATAATGCTCTATATTTACAGCAGTGCTTCCCTATTCTTGTATCAGTTTAGAAAGAGCAGCAGTCTCACAACGGTTTAAACTAGTTCAGACCGGTTCAGACCGGTTCAGACTTGGTTAGGGTTAGGGTTTAGGGTTAGGGTTAGGGTTAGGGTTTAGGGTTAGGGTTAGGGTTAGGGTTAGGGTTAGGGTTAGGGTTAGGGTTAGGGTAAGGGTTAGGGTTAGGGTTAGGGTTAGGGTTAGGGTTAGGGTTAGGGTTAGGGTTTAGGGTTAGGGTTAGGGTTTGGGTTTATGGTTAGGGTTTGGGTTTAGGGTTAGGGTTAGGGTTAGGGTTTGGGTTTATGGTTAGGGTTAGGGTTAGGGTTACGGTTAGGGTTAGGGTTAGGGTTAGGGTTAGGGTTAGGGTTTGGGTTTATGGTTAGGGTTAGGGTTAGGGTTAGGGTTTGGGTTTATGGTTAGGGTTAGGGTTAGGGTTACGGTTAGGGTTAGGGTTAGGGTTAGGGTTAGGGTTTGGGTTAGGATTAGCGTTAGGGTTTGGGTTTATGGTTAGGGTTAGGGTTAGGGTTAGGGTTTGGGTTTATGGTTAGGGTTAGGGTTAGGGTTTGGGTTTTTGGTTAGGGTTAGGGTTAGGGTTAGGGTTAGGGTTAGGGTTAGGGTTAGGGTTAGGGTTAGGGTTAGGGTTTGGGTTTATGGTTAGGGTTACGGTTAGGGTTAGGGTTAGGGTTAGAGTTAGGGTAAGCAGTATTTTTCCCTGGAGAAAGAGCTGTCGTCCGCTTGCAGGAATCCTGCGCCAAAATTACCAGTCTGAATGCCAAAATTTAGTGTGGACAAAGATTCCTGCCAGGCAAGAGGTGCCATCAAAGAAAGCTCCTGCTTCCAATGGAGTGCCCAGGCTTGCCCACAACCCGGACATTTTACCCTGAGGGTAAGCGTTTTGTTTTCTGGGATAAAGGGCTGTTGTTCACTTGCAGGAATTCTGTGATGAAATTTCCAGTCTGACTCCAAAATCGAATACGGACAAAGATCGCTCTCAGACTGAAGGTGGCTGGACAGATAGCTCCTGCTGCCCATAGAGTTCCAAGGCTGGCCCACCAATTGTAGCCGATATCTCAAGGGTTGGCACTCGCCTTCCTGGGAGAAAGGGCTTTTGTGCACTTGCAGATGTCCTGCTCTGAAATTGCCGGTCTGATTCCAATATAAAGTACGAATGAAGATTCCTCCCAGACAAGGTGTGCCAACACACAAAGCTCTCTCCTTTCGTGGGCTCAGCCTTTCCCACTAACTACTCCTAACAGCCCAGTTCTGTGGGAAAGGGCTGTCGTTTGGTTTTCAGAGAGTAGTGCCGATCATAACAGTATGACCGTCTAAGGCGTACACGTATCAACATACTCTCCATACAGAAGAGGCAAGGACAAAAATGTGTGGCTGCCCCATGCACTGTCACGGGTCTCCCTTCACCTGCATTAGAGTACTTGTGGCTACTAGCTGCCTTTCATGCGGAAATGGTCTGCGATTTGCTCGCAGGAGCCCCGTGCCGATATTGTCAGTCTGCCATCCAACATTGAATATGGACTAAGAATCCTCCCAGAGAAAGGGTGTCACCGCAGCAAGTTCTTGCTGTCCATGGAAGGGTAGGCTGGTCTATCAATTGCACCTTAGATCCCAAGGTTAAGGGCTTTCTTTTCTGGGGTAAAGGGTTGTTGTTACCTTGCAGGAACCCTGCACTGCAACTGCCCGTCCAGTTCCAAATGGAACAAGGACCAAGATTCCTCCCAGACAAAAGGTGACAGGATAGAACGTTCTCACTGCCCATGAACTGTCAAGGGTGTCTAATTAACACACTTGAGATCCTGAGGGTAAGGGCTTTTTGTCCTAGGGGAAATAGGATACTATTTGCTTGCAGGAGTCGTGGACTGAGATAGGTGGTTTGACTCGTCAAATTGAATACGGATGAACGTTCCTCTCACACAGAAGGTGCCACTACAGAAAGCTCTTGCTGCCGATGGAGGCACCCACCAGCTGCCGTTGAGAGACAGAAGGTAACGGCTTTTTTACCTGGGGTAACAGTGTCTCATTTGATTGAAGGAGATCTGTACTGGATATCCCAGTCTGAGCTCCCAGAGCAAACATAGTCAACATTCCTCTCAGGCAAAAGGTGCCACCTCAGAAAGCTGTTGCTGCCCATGGAGGGCCAGAGGTATCCCACCACCTGCACCTGAGACCCATAGGGTATGGGTTTTCTTTTCCTGTAGTTAAGATCTGTTCTTTTTTTGCAGGAGTGCTGCATCGAGATAGCTGCTTAGGTTCCTGAAATTGAACAGGGATGAAGATTTCTCCCAGACAAAAAGTCTAAAGGACAGAGCACTCTTGCCACTCTTGGAATTTACTGGGTCTCTCACCACTTACACCTGAGACCCTGAGGGTACAGGCTTCCTTATTCGGGGAAAGATCTGTTTTTTTCTCGCCGCTGACCGGGACCAAAATTGCAGTACAACTCCCTAAACGGAATATGGACAAAGGTCGCTCTGAAACAAAAGGTCCCAGACCCGGATGATTTTCCTGCAGGGGCAAATGCAGGGGTCTCTCACTAACTAGACTTGAGACCTTGAATATAAGACCTTTTTTTGCTGGGAACAGAGGGCTGTCATTTATTGGAAACAGCTGGGCTGTTGACAACTTAAGCCTTGAATTTAATCAGTTACAGCTCTGAGATTGTACAAGAATGTAAACAGCACCAAGGCAGGAGAGCAGAAAGGGAAGAAAAACTACAGTAAATAATAGGCATCGTTTTGAGCTTCGCCAGAACACAACAGGACCCCGACTGCCAATCAAAAGACTAAGCGCTGCACGCGAAGAGAAACAACCGACCAATTATAGCGCGTATACCCACAGAGGCAAGAAAAGACTATAAAGCTAAGCCTGCCATTCCTAAAGTGCCTGTCGCCTGCCAGCCGACCGAGCATTTCTTTTGTCCTCCGCAGCCGGTCCCTCGCAGGAGTCCTGCGGCAAAGCAGGCGGCGGGACTCGGGAAATTGAAGTCGTACGAAGATTCCCTCCGGATACAAGGTGTCGGGACCGTGAGCTCTCATTTCCCACAGAGCGCTTTGCAACCTACACCTGATAACCAGAGGGTAAGGGCTTTCTTTTTCTGGGGGAACGGCGTTTTGTGCACTAGCAGGAGTCCCACCCCAAACTCAGATGTTCAATTTAGACACCGGAATGCTTCTGAGGATTCCTCCCAGGCAAACGGTGCGAGGGCAGAAAGTTGTCGCCGCTCCCAGAGAGTCACACCGCCCGCCTTTTTGACTGAAGCAAAACGAGGCTCTAGAACTGTAAATCGAAGCATCTTACTGCAAAATCCACTGTTCTCTTCCCCCCCGCTTTCTCTACCTCACTCAAAAAAGATTTTGTTCCGTACAAATTCTGCAGACCTAGAAACCAACAGGTACATTGCACAAAGAGCCCAGAGGTAATAAATTATAGCCAAACAGGCTAAGGTAGATATTTGAATAGGTAAAATAGGCCCGAAGCCAAGGCTTTTTCCAAGCTCCAACGGATAGAACATGAAACAATGGAAAGTACAGAAGGTCTCCGGGGTCACCCAAAAATGAGGAATAAATTTGAGACCCTATGATGAAGGCAGGATGTAATCACCATGATATTCCTCAGAAGAAAGACCACGCCTCAAACGCCACCCTGACATATAGTAATCCAATAATACAATAACATGGGTACGTATATGAATATGTTGTAATCGTAATTAGAAACTGTATAAATTGCGTGGTTTTACTCAAACATTTCGGAGCTCTTTTTGCCCAGCCCGAGCCGGAGAGCTGCATGACGTCGCCTAATAAATACCTGCTGTTTAAAGGCATCAAACTCTGTCTCTAAGCAGTTTTTACTGTGTAATTTGCTTAGGAATGGTAAGGTGCTTTTGTAATTTGATGGGGGTTTTCTGGTGTTTGGGGGGTTTTTAGGAGCATTTTGTCGTTTGGGGTTTCCTGATGGTTTCAAATATAATTTGGTGTTGTGATCTGATCTGGTCCTTATCCCTCCTAGCAGTCTCTATCCACATTTTGCACCAAAAATGTTTTGCGTTTACTCTGGGCCAATTTTCTCTCACCCTCCACAAATCTAACTAGGCAATAATGCTCTATATTTACAGCAGTGCTTCCCTATTCTTGTATCAGTTTAGAAAGAGCAGCAGTCTCACAACGGTTTAAACTAGTTCAGACCGGTTCAGACCGGTTCAGACTTGGTTAGGGTTTAGGGTAAGGGTTAGGGTTAGTGTTTAGGGTTAGGGTTAGGGTTAGGGTTAGGGTTAGGGGTTAGGGTTAGGGTTAGGGTTAGGGTTAGGGTTAGGGTAAGGGTTAGGGTTAGGGTTAGGGTTAGGGTTAGGGTTTGGGTTTATGGTTAGGGTTTGGGTTTATGGTTAGGGTTAGGGTTAGGGTTTGGGTTTATGGTTAGGGTTAGGGTTAGGGTTACGGTTAGGGTTAGGGTTAGGGTTAGGGTTAGGGTTAGGGTTAGGGTTAGGATTAGCGTTAGGGTTTGGGTTTATGGTTAGGGTTAGGGTTAGGGTTAGGGTTTGGGTTTATGGTTAGGGTTAGGGTTAGGGTTAGGGTTTGGGTTTATGGTTAGGGTTAGGGTTAGGGTTACGGTTAGGGTTAGGGTTAGGGTTAGAGTTAGGGTAAGCAGTATTTTTCCCTGGAGAAAGAGCTGTCGTCCGCTTGCAAGAATCCTGCGCCAAAATAACCAGTCTGAATGCCAAAATTTAGTGTGGACAAAGATTCCTGCCAGGCAAGAGGTGCCATCAAAGAAAGCTCCTGCTTCCAATGGAGTGCCCAGGCTTGCCCACAACCCGGACATTTTACCCTGAGGGTAAGCGTTTTGTTTTCTGGGATAAAGGGCTGTTGTTCACTTGCAGGAATTCTGTGATGAAATTTCCAGTCTGACTCCAAAATCGAATACGGACAAAGATCGCTCTCAGACTGAAGGTGGCTGGACAGATAGCTCCTGCTGCCCATAGAGTTCCAAGGCTGGCCCACCAATTGTACCCGATATCTCAAGGGTTGGCACTCGCCTTCCTGGGAGAAAGGGCTTTTGTGCACTTGCAGATGTCCTGCTCTGAAATTGCCGGTCTGATTCCAATATAAAGTACGAATGAAGATTCCTCCCAGACAAGGTGTGCCAACACACAAAGCTCTCTCCTTTCGTGGGCTCAGCCTTTCCCACTAACTACTCCTAACAGCCCAGTTCTGTGGGAAAGGGCTGTCGTTTGGTTTTCAGAGAGTAGTGCCGATCATAACAGTATGACCGTCTAAGGCGTACACGTATCAACATACTCTCCATACAGAAGAGGCAAGGACAAAAATGTGTGGCTGCCCCATGCACTGTCACGGGTCTCCCTTCACCTGCATTAGAGTACTTGTGGCTACTAGCTGCCTTTCATGCGGAAATGGTCTGCGATTTGCTCGCAGGAGCCCCGTGCCGATATTGTCAGTCTGCCATCCAACATTGAATATGGACTAAGAATCCTCCCAGAGAAAGGGTGTCACCGCAGCAAGTTCTTGCTGTCCATGGAAGGGTAGGCTGGTCTATCAATTGCACCTTAGATCCCAAGGTTAAGGGCTTTCTTTTCTGGGGTAAAGGGTTGTTGTTACCTTGCAGGAACCCTGCACTGCAACTGCCCGTCCAGTTCCAAATGGAACAAGGACCAAGATTCCTCCCAGACAAAAGGTGACAGGATAGAACGTTCTCACTGCCCATGAACTGTCAAGGGTGTCTAATTAACACACTTGAGATCCTGAGGGTAAGGGCTTTTTGTCCTAGGGGAAATAGGATACTATTTGCTTGCAGGAGTCGTGGACTGAGATAGGTGGTTTGACTCGTCAAATTGAATACGGATGAACGTTCCTCTCACACAGAAGGTGCCACTACAGAAAGCTCTTGCTGCCGATGGAGGCACCCACCAGCTGCCGTTGAGAGACAGAAGGTAACGGCTTTTTTACCTGGGGTAACAGTGTCTCATTTGATTGAAGGAGATCTGTACTGGATATCCCAGTCTGAGCTCCCAGAGCAAACATAGTCAACATTCCTCTCAGGCAAAAGGTGCCACCTCAGAAAGCTGTTGCTGCCCATGGAGGGCCAGAGGTATCCCACCACCTGCACCTGAGACCCATAGGGTATGGGTTTTCTTTTCCTGTAGTTAAGATCTGTTCTTTTTTTGCAGGAGTGCTGCATCGAGATAGCTGCTTAGGTTCCTGAAATTGAACAGGGATGAAGATTTCTCCCAGACAAAAAGTCTAAAGGACAGAGCACTCTTGCCACTCTTGGAATTTACTGGGTCTCTCACCACTTACACCTGAGACCCTGAGGGTACAGGCTTCCTTATTCGGGGAAAGATCTGTTTTTTTCTCGCCGCTGACCGGGACCAAAATTGCAGTACAACTCCCTAAACGGAATATGGACAAAGGTCGCTCTGAAACAAAAGGTCCCAGACCCGGATGATTTTCCTGCACGGGCAAATGCAGGGGTCTCTCACTAACTAGACTTGAGACCTTGAATATAAGACCTTTTTTTGCTGGGAACAGAGGGCTGTCATTTATTGGAAACAGCTGGGCTGTTGACAACTTAAGCCTTGAATTTAATCAGTTACAGCTCTGAGATTGTACAAGAATGTAAACAGCACCAAGGCAGGAGAGCAGAAAGGGAAGAAAAACTACAGTAAATAATAGGCATCGTTTTGAGCTTCGCCAGAACACAACAGGACCCCGACTGCCAATCAAAAGACTAAGCGCTGCACGCGAAGAGAAACAACCGACCAATTATAGCGCGTATACCCACAGAGGCAAGAAAAGACTATAAAGCTAAGCCTGCCATTCCTAAAGTGCCTGTCGCCTGCCAGCCGACCGAGCATTTCTTTTGTCCTCCGCAGCCGGTCCCTCGCAGGAGTCCTGCGGCAAAGCAGGCGGCGGGACTCGGGAAATTGAAGTCGTACGAAGATTCCCTCCGGATACAAGGTGTCGGGACCGTGAGCTCTCATTTCCCACAGAGCGCTTTGCAACCTACACCTGATAACCAGAGGGTAAGGGCTTTCTTTTTCTGGGGGAACGGCGTTTTGTGCACTAGCAGGAGTCCCACCCCAAACTCAGATGTTCAATTTAGACACCGGAATGCTTCTGAGGATTCCTCCCAGGCAAACGGTGCGAGGGCAGAAAGTTGTCGCCGCTCCCAGAGAGTCACACCGCCCGCCTTTTTGACTGAAGCAAAACGAGGCTCTAGAACTGTAAATCGAAGCATCTTACTGCAAAATCCACTGTTCTCTTCCCCCCCGCTTTCTCTACCTCACTCAAAAAAGATTTTGTTCCGTACAAATTCTGCAGACCTAGAAACCAACAGGTACATTGCACAAAGAGCCCAGAGGTAATAAATTATAGCCAAACAGGCTAAGGTAGATATTTGAATAGGTAAAATAGGCCCGAAGCCAAGGCTTTTTCCAAGCTCCAACGGATAGAACATGAAACAATGGAAAGTACAGAAGGTCTCCGGGGTCACCCAAAAATGAGGAATAAATTTGAGACCCTATGATGAAGGCAGGATGTAATCACCATGATATTCCTCAGAAGAAAGACCACGCCTCAAACGCCACCCTGACATATAGTAATCCAATAATACAATAACATGGGTACGTATATGAATATGTTGTAATCGTAATTAGAAACTGTATAAATTGCGTGGTTTTACTCAAACATTTCGGAGCTCTTTTTGCCCAGCCCGAGCCGGAGAGCTGCATGACGTCGCCTAATAAATACCTGCTGTTTAAAGGCATAAAACTCTGTCTCTAAGCAGTTTTTACTGTGTAATTTGCTTAGGAATGGTAAGGTGCTTTTGTAATTTGATGGGGGTTTTCTGGTGTTTGGGGGGTTTTTAGGAGCATTTTGTCGTTTGGGGTTTCCTGATGGTTTCAAATATAATTTGGTGTTGTGATCTGATCTGGTCCTTATCCCTCCTAGCAGTCTCTATCCACATTTTGCACCAAAAATGTTTTGCGTTTACTCTGGGCCAATTTTCTCTCACCCTCCACAAATCTAACTAGGCAATAATGCTCTATATTTACAGCAGTGCTTCCCTATGCTTGTATCAGTTTAGAAAGAGCAGCAGTCTCACAACGGTTTAAACTAGTTCAGACCGGTTCAGACCGGTTCAGACTTGGTTAGGGTTAGGGTTTAGGGCTAGGGTTAGGGTTAGGGTTTAGGGTTAGGGTTAGGGTTAGGGTTAGGGTTAGGGGTTAGGGTTAGGGTTAGGGTTAGGGTTACGGTTAGGGTTAGGGTTAGGGTTAGGGTTAGGGTTAGGGTTAGGGTTTGGGTTTATGGTTAGGGTTTGGGTTTATGGTTAGGGTTAGGGTTAGGGTTTGGGTTTATGGTTAGGGTTAGGGTTAGGGTTAGGGTTAGGGTTAGGGTTAGGGTTAGGGTTTGGGTTTATGGTTAGGGTTAGGGTTAGGGTTAGAGTTAGGGTAAGCAGTATTTTTCCCTGGAGAAAGAGCTGTCGTCCGCTTGCAGGAATCCTGCGCCAAAATTACCAGTCTGAATGCCAAAATTTAGTGTGGACAAAGATTCCTGCCAGGCAAGAGGTGCCATCAAAGAAAGCTCCTGCTTCCAATGGAGTGCCCAGGCTTGCCCACAACCCGGACATTTTACCCTGAGGGTAAGCGTTTTGTTTTCTGGGATAAAGGGCTGTTGTTCACTTGCAGGAATTCTGTGATGAAATTTCCAGTCTGACTCCAAAATCGAATACGGACAAAGATCGCTCTCAGACTGAAGGTGGCTGGACAGATAGCTCCTGCTGCCCATAGAGTTCCAAGGCTGGCCCACCAATTGTAGCCGATATCTCAAGGGTTGGCACTCGCCTTCCTGGGAGAAAGGGCTTTTGTGCACTTGCAGATGTCCTGCTCTGAAATTGCCGGTCTGATTCCAATATAAAGTACGAATGAAGATTCCTCCCAGACAAGGTGTGCCAACACACAAAGCTCTCTCCTTTCGTGGGCTCAGCCTTTCCCACTAACTACTCCTAACAGCCCAGTTCTGTGGGAAAGGGCTGTCGTTTGGTTTTCAGAGAGTAGTGCCGATCATAACAGTATGACCGTCTAAGGCGTACACGTATCAACATACTCTCCATACAGAAGAGGCAAGGACAAAAATGTGTGGCTGCCCCATGCACTGTCACGGGTCTCCCTTCACCTGCATTAGAGTACTTGTGGCTACTAGCTGCCTTTCATGCGGAAATGGTCTGCGATTTGCTCGCAGGAGCCCCGTGCCGATATTGTCAGTCTGCCATCCAACATTGAATATGGACTAAGAATCCTCCCAGAGAAAGGGTGTCACCGCAGCAAGTTCTTGCTGTCCATGGAAGGGTAGGCTGGTCTATCAATTGCACCTTAGATCCCAAGGTTAAGGGCTTTCTTTTCTGGGGTAAAGGGTTGTTGTTACCTTGCAGGAACCCTGCACTGCAACTGCCCGTCCAGTTCCAAATGGAACAAGGACCAAGATTCCTCCCAGACAAAAGGTGACAGGATAGAACGTTCTCACTGCCCATGAACTGTCAAGGGTGTCTAATTAACACACTTGAGATCCTGAGGGTAAGGGCTTTTTGTCCTAGGGGAAATAGGATACTATTTGCTTGCAGGAGTCGTGGACTGAGATAGGTGGTTTGACTCGTCAAATTGAATACGGATGAACGTTCCTCTCACACAGAAGGTGCCACTACAGAAAGCTCTTGCTGCCAATGGAGGCACCCACCAGCTGCCGTTGAGAGACAGAAGGTAACGGCTTTTTTACCTGGGGTAACAGTGTCTCATTTGATTGAAGGAGATCTGTACTGGATATCCCAGTCTGAGCTCCCAGAGCAAACATAGTCAACATTCCTCTCAGGCAAAAGGTGCCACCTCAGAAAGCTGTTGCTGCCCATGGAGGGCCAGAGGTATCCCACCACCTGCACCTGAGACCCATAGGGTATGGGTTTTCTTTTCCTGTAGTTAAGATCTGTTCTTTTTTTGCAGGAGTGCTGCATCGAGATAGCTGCTTAGGTTCCTGAAATTGAACAGGGATGAAGATTTCTCCCAGACAAAAAGTCTAAAGGACAGAGCACTCTTGCCACTCTTGGAATTTACTGGGTCTCTCACCACTTACACCTGAGACCCTGAGGGTACAGGCTTCCTTATTTGGGGAAAGATCTGGTTTTTTCTCGCCGCTGACCGGGACCAAAATTGCAGTACAACTCCCTAAACGGAACATGGACAAAGGTCGCTCTGAAACAAAAGGTCCCAGACCCGGATGATTTTCCTGCAGGGGCAAATGCAGGGGTCTCTCACTAACTAGACTTGAGACCTTGAATATAAGACCTTTTTTTGCTGGGAACAGAGGGCTGTCATTTATTGGAAACAGCTGGGCTGTTGACAACTTAAGCCTTGAATTTAATCAGTTACAGCTCTGAGATTGTACAAGAATGTAAACAGCACCAAGGCAGGAGAGCAGAAAGGGAAGAAAAACTACAGTAAATAATAGGCATCGTTTTGAGCTTCGCCAGAACACAACAGGACCCCGACTGCCAATCAAAAGACTAAGCGCTGCACGCGAAGAGAAACAACCGACCAATTATAGCGCGTATACCCACAGAGGCAAGAAAAGACTATAAAGCTAAGCCTGCCATTCCTAAAGTGCCTGTCGCCTGCCAGCCGACCGAGCATTTCTTTTGTCCTCCGCAGCCGGTCCCTCGCAGGAGTCCTGCGGCAAAGCAGGCGGCGGGACTCGGGAAATTGAAGTCGTACGAAGATTCCCTCCGGATACAAGGTGTCGGGACCGTGAGCTCTCATTTCCCACAGAGCGCTTTGCAACCTACACCTGATAACCAGAGGGTAAGGGCTTTCTTTTTCTGGGGGAACGGCGTTTTGTGCACTAGCAGGAGTCCCACCCCAAACTCAGATGTTCAATTTAGACACCGGAATGCTTCTGAGGATTCCTCCCAGGCAAACGGTGCGAGGGCAGAAAGTTGTCGCCACTCCCAGAGAGTCACACCGCCCGCCTTTTTGACTGAAGCAAAACGAGGCTCTAGAACTGTAAATCGAAGCATCTTACTGCAAAATCCACTGTTCTCTTCCCCCCCGCTTTCTCTACCTCACTCAAAAAAGATTTTGTTCCGTACAAATTCTGCAGACCTAGAAACCAACAGGTACATTGCACAAAGAGCCCAGAGGTAATAAATTATAGCCAAACAGGCTAAGGTAGATATTTGAATAGGTAAAATAGGCCCTAAGCCAAGGCTTTTTCCAAGCTCCAACGGATAGAACATGAAACAATGGAAAGTACAGAAGGTCTCCGGGGTCACCCAAAAATGAGGAATAAATTTGAGACCCTATGATGAAGGCAGGATGTAATCACCATGATATTCCTCAGAAGAAAGACCACGCCTCAAACGCCACCCTGACATATAGTAATCCAATAATACAATAACATGGGTACGTATATGAATATGTTGTAATCGTAATTAGAAACTGTATAAATTGCGTGGTTTTACTCAAACATTTCGGAGCTCTTTTTGCCCAGCCCGAGCCGGAGAGCTGCATGACGTCGCCTAATAAATACCTGCTGTTTAAAGGCATCAAACTCTGTCTCTAAGCAGTTTTTACTGTGTAATTTGCTTAGGAATGGTAAGGTGCTTTTGTAATTTGATGGGGGTTTTCTGGTGTTTGGGGGGTTTTTAGGAGCATTTTGTCGTTTGGGGTTTCCTGATGGTTTCAAATATAATTTGGTGTTGTGATCTGATCTGGTCCTTATCCCTCCTAGCAGTCTCTATCCACATTTTGCACCAAAAATGTTTTGCGTTTACTCTGGGCCAATTTTCTCTCACCCTCCACAAATCTAACTAGGCAATAATGCTCTATATTTACAGCAGTGCTTCCCTATTCTTGTATCAGTTTAGAAAGAGCAGCAGTCTCACAACGGTTTAAACTAGTTCAGACCGGTTCAGACCGGTTCAGACTTGGTTAGGGTTTAGGGTTAGGGTTAGGGTTAGTGTTTAGGGTTAGGGTTAGGGTTAGTGTTAGGGTTAGGGTTAGGGGTTAGGGTTAGGGTTAGGGTTAGGGTTAGGGTTAGGGTAAGGGTTAGGGTTAGGGTTAGGGTTAGGGTTAGGGTTAGGGTTTGGGTTTATGGTTAGGGTTTGGGTTTATGGTTAGGGTTAGGGTTTGGGTTTATGGTTAGGGTTAGGGTTAGGGTTACGGTTAGGGTTAGGGTTAGGGTTAGGGTTAGGGTTAGGATTAGCGTTAGGGTTTGGGTTTATGGTTAGGGTTAGGGTTAGGGTTAGGGTTTGGGTTTATGGTTAGGGTTAGGGTTAGGGTTAGGGTTTGGGTTTATGGTTAGGGTTAGGGTTAGGGTTACGGTTAGGGTTAGGGTTAGGGTTAGAGTTAGGGTAAGCAGTATTTTTCCCTGGAGAAAGAGCTGTCGTCCGCTTGCAAGAATCCTGCGCCAAAATAACCAGTCTGAATGCCAAAATTTAGTGTGGACAAAGATTCCTGCCAGGCAAGAGGTGCCATCAAAGAAAGCTCCTGCTTCCAATGGAGTGCCCAGGCTTGCCCACAACCCGGACATTTTACCCTGAGGGTAAGCGTTTTGTTTTCTGGGATAAAGGGCTGTTGTTCACTTGCAGGAATTCTGTGATGAAATTTCCAGTCTGACTCCAAAATCGAATACGGACAAAGATCGCTCTCAGACTGAAGGTGGCTGGACAGATAGCTCCTGCTGCCCATAGAGTTCCAAGGCTGGCCCACCAATTGTACCCGATATCTCAAGGGTTGGCACTCGCCTTCCTGGGAGAAAGGGCTTTTGTGCACTTGCAGATGTCCTGCTCTGAAATTGCCGGTCTGATTCCAATATAAAGTACGAATGAAGATTCCTCCCAGACAAGGTGTGCCAACACACAAAGCTCTCTCCTTTCGTGGGCTCAGCCTTTCCCACTAACTACTCCTAACAGCCCAGTTCTGTGGGAAAGGGCTGTCGTTTGGTTTTCAGAGAGTAGTGCCGATCATAACAGTATGACCGTCTAAGGCGTACACGTATCAACATACTCTCCATACAGAAGAGGCAAGGACAAAAATGTGTGGCTGCCCCATGCACTGTCACGGGTCTCCCTTCACCTGCATTAGAGTACTTGTGGCTACTAGCTGCCTTTCATGCGGAAATGGTCTGCGATTTGCTCGCAGGAGCCCCGTGCCGATATTGTCAGTCTGCCATCCAACATTGAATATGGACTAAGAATCCTCCCAGAGAAAGGGTGTCACCGCAGCAAGTTCTTGCTGTCCATGGAAGGGTAGGCTGGTCTATCAATTGCACCTTAGATCCCAAGGTTAAGGGCTTTCTTTTCTGGGGTAAAGGGTTGTTGTTACCTTGCAGGAACCCTGCACTGCAACTGCCCGTCCAGTTCCAAATGGAACAAGGACCAAGATTCCTCCCAGACAAAAGGTGACAGGATAGAACGTTCTCACTGCCCATGAACTGTCAAGGGTGTCTAATTAACACACTTGAGATCCTGAGGGTAAGGGCTTTTTGTCCTAGGGGAAATAGGATACTATTTGCTTGCAGGAGTCGTGGACTGAGATAGGTGGTTTGACTCGTCAAATTGAATACGGATGAACGTTCCTCTCACACAGAAGGTGCCACTACAGAAAGCTCTTGCTGCCGATGGAGGCACCCACCAGCTGCCGTTGAGAGACAGAAGGTAACGGCTTTTTTACCTGGGGTAACAGTGTCTCATTTGATTGAAGGAGATCTGTACTGGATATCCCAGTCTGAGCTCCCAGAGCAAACATAGTCAACATTCCTCTCAGGCAAAAGGTGCCACCTCAGAAAGCTGTTGCTGCCCATGGAGGGCCAGAGGTATCCCACCACCTGCACCTGAGACCCATAGGGTATGGGTTTTCTTTTCCTGTAGTTAAGATCTGTTCTTTTTTTGCAGGAGTGCTGCATCGAGATAGCTGCTTAGGTTCCTGAAATTGAACAGGGATGAAGATTTCTCCCAGACAAAAAGTCTAAAGGACAGAGCACTCTTGCCACTCTTGGAATTTACTGGGTCTCTCACCACTTACACCTGAGACCCTGAGGGTACAGGCTTCCTTATTCGGGGAAAGATCTGTTTTTTTCTCGCCGCTGACCGGGACCAAAATTGCAGTACAACTCCCTAAACGGAATATGGACAAAGGTCGCTCTGAAACAAAAGGTCCCAGACCCGGATGATTTTCCTGCACGGGCAAATGCAGGGGTCTCTCACTAACTAGACTTGAGACCTTGAATATAAGACCTTTTTTTGCTGGGAACAGAGGGCTGTCATTTATTGGAAACAGCTGGGCTGTTGACAACTTAAGCCTTGAATTTAATCAGTTACAGCTCTGAGATTGTACAAGAATGTAAACAGCACCAAGGCAGGAGAGCAGAAAGGGAAGAAAAACTACAGTAAATAATAGGCATCGTTTTGAGCTTCGCCAGAACACAACAGGACCCCGACTGCCAATCAAAAGACTAAGCGCTGCACGCGAAGAGAAACAACCGACCAATTATAGCGCGTATACCCACAGAGGCAAGAAAAGACTATAAAGCTAAGCCTGCCATTCCTAAAGTGCCTGTCGCCTGCCAGCCGACCGAGCATTTCTTTTGTCCTCCGCAGCCGGTCCCTCGCAGGAGTCCTGCGGCAAAGCAGGCGGCGGGACTCGGGAAATTGAAGTCGTACGAAGATTCCCTCCGGATACAAGGTGTCGGGACCGTGAGCTCTCATTTCCCACAGAGCGCTTTGCAACCTACACCTGATAACCAGAGGGTAAGGGCTTTCTTTTTCTGGGGGAACGGCGTTTTGTGCACTAGCAGGAGTCCCACCCCAAACTCAGATGTTCAATTTAGACACCGGAATGCTTCTGAGGATTCCTCCCAGGCAAACGGTGCGAGGGCAGAAAGTTGTCGCCGCTCCCAGAGAGTCACACCGCCCGCCTTTTTGACTGAAGCAAAACGAGGCTCTAGAACTGTAAATCGAAGCATCTTACTGCAAAATCCACTGTTCTCTTCCCCCCCGCTTTCTCTACCTCACTCAAAAAAGATTTTGTTCCGTACAAATTCTGCAGACCTAGAAACCAACAGGTACATTGCACAAAGAGCCCAGAGGTAATAAATTATAGCCAAACAGGCTAAGGTAGATATTTGAATAGGTAAAATAGGCCCGAAGCCAAGGCTTTTTCCAAGCTCCAACGGATAGAACATGAAACAATGGAAAGTACAGAAGGTCTCCGGGGTCACCCAAAAATGAGGAATAAATTTGAGACCCTATGATGAAGGCAGGATGTAATCACCATGATATTCCTCAGAAGAAAGACCACGCCTCAAACGCCACCCTGACATATAGTAATCCAATAATACAATAACATGGGTACGTATATGAATATGTTGTAATCGTAATTAGAAACTGTATAAATTGCGTGGTTTTACTCAAACATTTCGGAGCTCTTTTTGCCCAGCCCGAGCCGGAGAGCTGCATGACGTCGCCTAATAAATACCTGCTGTTTAAAGGCATAAAACTCTGTCTCTAAGCAGTTTTTACTGTGTAATTTGCTTAGGAATGGTAAGGTGCTTTTGTAATTTGATGGGGGTTTTCTGGTGTTTGGGGGGTTTTTAGGAGCATTTTGTCGTTTGGGGTTTCCTGATGGTTTCAAATATAATTTGGTGTTGTGATCTGATCTGGTCCTTATCCCTCCTAGCAGTCTCTATCCACATTTTGCACCAAAAATGTTTTGCGTTTACTCTGGGCCAATTTTCTCTCACCCTCCACAAATCTAACTAGGCAATAATGCTCTATATTTACAGCAGTGCTTCCCTATGCTTGTATCAGTTTAGAAAGAGCAGCAGTCTCACAACGGTTTAAACTAGTTCAGACCGGTTCAGACCGGTTCAGACTTGGTTAGGGTTAGGGTTTAGGGCTAGGGTTAGGGTTAGGGTTTAGGGTTAGGGTTAGGGTTAGGGTTAGGGTTAGGGGTTAGGGTTAGGGTTAGGGTTAGGGTTACGGTTAGGGTTAGGGTTAGGGTTAGGGTTAGGGTTAGGGTTAGGGTTTGGGTTTATGGTTAGGGTTTGGGTTTATGGTTAGGGTTAGGGTTAGGGTTTGGGTTTATGGTTAGGGTTAGGGTTAGGGTTAGGGTTAGGGTTAGGGTTAGGGTTAGGGTTTGGGTTTATGGTTAGGGTTAGGGTTAGGGTTAGAGTTAGGGTAAGCAGTATTTTTCCCTGGAGAAAGAGCTGTCGTCCGCTTGCAGGAATCCTGCGCCAAAATTACCAGTCTGAATGCCAAAATTTAGTGTGGACAAAGATTCCTGCCAGGCAAGAGGTGCCATCAAAGAAAGCTCCTGCTTCCAATGGAGTGCCCAGGCTTGCCCACAACCCGGACATTTTACCCTGAGGGTAAGCGTTTTGTTTTCTGGGATAAAGGGCTGTTGTTCACTTGCAGGAATTCTGTGATGAAATTTCCAGTCTGACTCCAAAATCGAATACGGACAAAGATCGCTCTCAGACTGAAGGTGGCTGGACAGATAGCTCCTGCTGCCCATAGAGTTCCAAGGCTGGCCCACCAATTGTAGCCGATATCTCAAGGGTTGGCACTCGCCTTCCTGGGAGAAAGGGCTTTTGTGCACTTGCAGATGTCCTGCTCTGAAATTGCCGGTCTGATTCCAATATAAAGTACGAATGAAGATTCCTCCCAGACAAGGTGTGCCAACACACAAAGCTCTCTCCTTTCGTGGGCTCAGCCTTTCCCACTAACTACTCCTAACAGCCCAGTTCTGTGGGAAAGGGCTGTCGTTTGGTTTTCAGAGAGTAGTGCCGATCATAACAGTATGACCGTCTAAGGCGTACACGTATCAACATACTCTCCATACAGAAGAGGCAAGGACAAAAATGTGTGGCTGCCCCATGCACTGTCACGGGTCTCCCTTCACCTGCATTAGAGTACTTGTGGCTACTAGCTGCCTTTCATGCGGAAATGGTCTGCGATTTGCTCGCAGGAGCCCCGTGCCGATATTGTCAGTCTGCCATCCAACATTGAATATGGACTAAGAATCCTCCCAGAGAAAGGGTGTCACCGCAGCAAGTTCTTGCTGTCCATGGAAGGGTAGGCTGGTCTATCAATTGCACCTTAGATCCCAAGGTTAAGGGCTTTCTTTTCTGGGGTAAAGGGTTGTTGTTACCTTGCAGGAACCCTGCACTGCAACTGCCCGTCCAGTTCCAAATGGAACAAGGACCAAGATTCCTCCCAGACAAAAGGTGACAGGATAGAACGTTCTCACTGCCCATGAACTGTCAAGGGTGTCTAATTAACACACTTGAGATCCTGAGGGTAAGGGCTTTTTGTCCTAGGGGAAATAGGATACTATTTGCTTGCAGGAGTCGTGGACTGAGATAGGTGGTTTGACTCGTCAAATTGAATACGGATGAACGTTCCTCTCACACAGAAGGTGCCACTACAGAAAGCTCTTGCTGCCGATGGAGGCACCCACCAGCTGCCGTTGAGAGACAGAAGGTAACGGCTTTTTTACCTGGGGTAACAGTGTCTCATTTGATTGAAGGAGATCTGTACTGGATATCCCAGTCTGAGCTCCCAGAGCAAACATAGTCAACATTCCTCTCAGGCAAAAGGTGCCACCTCAGAAAGCTGTTGCTGCCCATGGAGGGCCAGAGGTATCCCACCACCTGCACCTGAGACCCATAGGGTATGGGTTTTCTTTTCCTGTAGTTAAGATCTGTTCTTTTTTTGCAGGAGTGCTGCATCGAGATAGCTGCTTAGGTTCCTGAAATTGAACAGGGATGAAGATTTCTCCCAGACAAAAAGTCTAAAGGACAGAGCACTCTTGCCACTCTTGGAATTTACTGGGTCTCTCACCACTTACACCTGAGACCCTGAGGGTACAGGCTTCCTTATTTGGGGAAAGATCTGGTTTTTTCTCGCCGCTGACCGGGACCAAAATTGCAGTACAACTCCCTAAACGGAACATGGACAAAGGTCGCTCTGAAACAAAAGGTCCCAGACCCGGATGATTTTCCTGCAGGGGCAAATGCAGGGGTCTCTCACTAACTAGACTTGAGACCTTGAATATAAGACCTTTTTTTGCTGGGAACAGAGGGCTGTCATTTATTGGAAACAGCTGGGCTGTTGACAACTTAAGCCTTGAATTTAATCAGTTACAGCTCTGAGATTGTACAAGAATGTAAACAGCACCAAGGCAGGAGAGCAGAAAGGGAAGAAAAACTACAGTAAATAATAGGCATCGTTTTGAGCTTCGCCAGAACACAACAGGACCCCGACTGCCAATCAAAAGACTAAGCGCTGCACGCGAAGAGAAACAACCGACCAATTATAGCGCGTATACCCACAGAGGCAAGAAAAGACTATAAAGCTAAGCCTGCCATTCCTAAAGTGCCTGTCGCCTGCCAGCCGACCGAGCATTTCTTTTGTCCTCCGCAGCCGGTCCCTCGCAGGAGTCCTGCGGCAAAGCAGGCGGCGGGACTCGGGAAATTGAAGTCGTACGAAGATTCCCTCCGGATACAAGGTGTCGGGACCGTGAGCTCTCATTTCCCACAGAGCGCTTTGCAACCTACACCTGATAACCAGAGGGTAAGGGCTTTCTTTTTCTGGGGGAACGGCGTTTTGTGCACTAGCAGGAGTCCCACCCCAAACTCAGATGTTCAATTTAGACACCGGAATGCTTCTGAGGATTCCTCCCAGGCAAACGGTGCGAGGGCAGAAAGTTGTCGCCACTCCCAGAGAGTCACACCGCCCGCCTTTTTGACTGAAGCAAAACGAGGCTCTAGAACTGTAAATCGAAGCATCTTACTGCAAAATCCACTGTTCTCTTCCCCCCCGCTTTCTCTACCTCACTCAAAAAAGATTTTGTTCCGTACAAATTCTGCAGACCTAGAAACCAACAGGTACATTGCACAAAGAGCCCAGAGGTAATAAATTATAGCCAAACAGGCTAAGGTAGATATTTGAATAGGTAAAATAGGCCCTAAGCCAAGGCTTTTTCCAAGCTCCAACGGATAGAACATGAAACAATGGAAAGTACAGAAGGTCTCCGGGGTCACCCAAAAATGAGGAATAAATTTGAGACCCTATGATGAAGGCAGGATGTAATCACCATGATATTCCTCAGAAGAAAGACCACGCCTCAAACGCCACCCTGACATATAGTAATCCAATAATACAATAACATGGGTACGTATATGAATATGTTGTAATCGTAATTAGAAACTGTATAAATTGCGTGGTTTTACTCAAACATTTCGGAGCTCTTTTTGCCCAGCCCGAGCCGGAGAGCTGCATGACGTCGCCTAATAAATACCTGCTGTTTAAAGGCATCAAACTCTGTCTCTAAGCAGTTTTTACTGTGTAATTTGCTTAGGAATGGTAAGGTGCTTTTGTAATTTGATGGGGGTTTTCTGGTGTTTGGGGGGTTTTTAGGAGCATTTTGTCGTTTGGGGTTTCCTGATGGTTTCAAATATAATTTGGTGTTGTGATCTGATCTGGTCCTTATCCCTCCTAGCAGTCTCTATCCACATTTTGCACCAAAAATCTTTTGCGTTTACTCTGGGCCAATTTTCTCTCACCCTCCACAAATCTAACTAGGCAATAATGCTCTATATTTACAGCAGTGCTTCCCTATTCTTGTATCAGTTTAGAAAGAGCAGCAGTCTCACAACGGTTTAAACTAGTTCAGACCGGTTCAGACCGGTTCAGACTTGGTTAGGGTTTAGGGTTAGGGTTAGGGTTAGTGTTTAGGGTTAGGGTTAGGGTTAGTGTTAGGGTTAGGGTTAGGGGTTAGGGTTAGGGTTAGGGTTAGGGTTAGGGTTAGGGTAAGGGTTAGGGTTAGGGTTAGGGTTAGGGTTAGGGTTAGGGTTTGGGTTTATGGTTAGGGTTTGGGTTTATGGTTAGGGTTAGGGTTTGGGTTTATGGTTAGGGTTAGGGTTAGGGTTACGGTTAGGGTTAGGGTTAGGGTTAGGGTTAGGGTTAGGATTAGCGTTAGGGTTTGGGTTTATGGTTAGGGTTAGGGTTAGGGTTAGGGTTTGGGTTTATGGTTAGGGTTAGGGTTAGGGTTAGGGTTTGGGTTTATGGTTAGGGTTAGGGTTAGGGTTACGGTTAGGGTTAGGGTTAGGGTTAGAGTTAGGGTAAGCAGTATTTTTCCCTGGAGAAAGAGCTGTCGTCCGCTTGCAGGAATCCTGCGCCAAAATTACCAGTCTGAATGCCAAAATTTAGTGTGGACAAAGATTCCTGCCAGGCAAGAGGTGCCATCAAAGAAAGCTCCTGCTTCCAATGGAGTGCCCAGGCTTGCCCACAACCCGGACATTTTACCCTGAGGGTAAGCGTTTTGTTTTCTGGGATAAAGGGCTGTTGTTCACTTGCAGGAATTCTGTGATGAAATTTCCAGTCTGACTCCAAAATCGAATACGGACAAAGATCGCTCTCAGACTGAAGGTGGCTGGACAGATAGCTCCTGCTGCCCATAGAGTTCCAAGGCTGGCCCACCAATTGTAGCCGATATCTCAAGGGTTGGCACTCGCCTTCCTGGGAGAAAGGGCTTTTGTGCACTTGCAGATGTCCTGCTCTGAAATTGCCGGTCTGATTCCAATATAAAGTACGAATGAAGATTCCTCCCAGACAAGGTGTGCCAACACACAAAGCTCTCTCCTTTCGTGGGCTCAGCCTTTCCCACTAACTACTCCTAACAGCCCAGTTCTGTGGGAAAGGGCTGTCGTTTGGTTTTCAGAGAGTAGTGCCGATCATAACAGTATGACCGTCTAAGGCGTACACGTATCAACATACTCTCCATACAGAAGAGGCAAGGACAAAAATGTGTGGCTGCCCCATGCACTGTCACGGGTCTCCCTTCACCTGCATTAGAGTACTTGTGGCTACTAGCTGCCTTTCATGCGGAAATGGTCTGCGATTTGCTCGCAGGAGCCCCGTGCCGATATTGTCAGTCTGCCATCCAACATTGAATATGGACTAAGAATCCTCCCAGAGAAAGGGTGTCACCGCAGCAAGTTCTTGCTGTCCATGGAAGGGTAGGCTGGTCTATCAATTGCACCTTAGATCCCAAGGTTAAGGGCTTTCTTTTCTGGGGTAAAGGGTTGTTGTTACCTTGCAGGAACCCTGCACTGCAACTGCCCGTCCAGTTCCAAATGGAACAAGGACCAAGATTCCTCCCAGACAAAAGGTGACAGGATAGAACGTTCTCACTGCCCATGAACTGTCAAGGGTGTCTAATTAACACACTTGAGATCCTGAGGGTAAGGGCTTTTTGTCCTAGGGGAAATAGGATACTATTTGCTTGCAGGAGTCGTGGACTGAGATAGGTGGTTTGACTCGTCAAATTGAATACGGATGAACGTTCCTCTCACACAGAAGGTGCCACTACAGAAAGCTCTTGCTGCCAATGGAGGCACCCACCAGCTGCCGTTGAGAGACAGAAGGTAACGTTTTTTTTACCTGGGGTAACAGTGTCTCATTTGATTGAAGGAGATCTGTACTGGATATCCCAGTCTGAGCTCCCAGAGCAAACATAGTCAACATTCCTCTCAGGCAAAAGGTGCCACCTCAGAAAGCTGTTGCTGCCCATGGAGGGCCAGAGGTATCCCACCACCTGCACCTGAGACCCATAGGGTATGGGTTTTCTTTTCCTGTAGTTAAGATCTGTTCTTTTTTTGCAGGAGTGCTGCATCGAGATAGCTGCTTAGGTTCCTGAAATTGAACAGGGATGAAGATTTCTCCCAGACAAAAAGTCTAAAGGACAGAGCACTCTTGCCACTCTTGGAATTTACTGGGTCTCTCACCACTTACACCTGAGACCCTGAGGGTACAGGCTTCCTTATTCGGGGAAAGATCTGGTTTTTTCTCGCCGCTGACCGGGACCAAAATTGCAGTACAACTCCCTAAACGGAATATGGACAAAGGTCGCTCTGAAACAAAAGGTCCCAGACCCGGATGATTTTCCTGCAGGGGCAAATGCAGGGGTCTCTCACTAACTAGACTTGAGACCTTGAATATAAGACCTTTTTTTGCTGGGAACAGAGGGCTGTCATTTATTGGAAACAGCTGGGCTGTTGACAACTTAAGCCTTGAATTTAATCAGTTACAGCTCTGAGATTGTACAAGAATGTAAACAGCACCAAGGCAGGAGAGCAGAAAGGGAAGAAAAACTACAGTAAATAATAGGCATCGTTTTGAGCTTCGCCAGAACACAACAGGACCCCGACTGCCAATCAAAAGACTAAGCGCTGCACGCGAAGAGAAACAACCGACCAATTATAGCGCGTATACCCACAGAGGCAAGAAAAGACTATAAAGCTAAGCCTGCCATTCCTAAAGTGCCTGTCGCCTGCCAGCCGACCGAGCATTTCTTTTGTCCTCCGCAGCCGGTCCCTCGCAGGAGTCCTGCGGCAAAGCAGGCGGCGGGACTCGGGAAATTGAAGTCGTACGAAGATTCCCTCCGGATACAAGGTGTCGGGACCGTGAGCTCTCATTTCCCACAGAGCGCTTTGCAACCTACACCTGATAACCAGAGGGTAAGGGCTTTCTTTTTCTGGGGGAACGGCGTTTTGTGCACTAGCAGGAGTCCCACCCCAAACTCAGATGTTCAATTTAGACACCGGAATGCTTCTGAGGATTCCTCCCAGGCAAACGGTGCGAGGGCAGAAAGTTGTCGCCGCTCCCAGAGAGTCACACCGCCCGCCTTTTTGACTGAAGCAAAACGAGGCTCTAGAACTGTAAATCGAAGCATCTTACTGCAAAATCCACTGTTCTCTTCCCCCCCGCTTTCTCTACCTCACTCAAAAAAGATTTTGTTCCGTACAAATTCTGCAGACCTAGAAACCAACAGGTACATTGCACAAAGAGCCCAGAGGTAATAAATTATAGCCAAACAGGCTAAGGTAGATATTTGAATAGGTAAAATAGGCCCGAAGCCAAGGCTTTTTCCAAGCTCCAACGGATAGAACATGAAACAATGGAAAGTACAGAAGGTCTCCGGGGTCACCCAAAAATGAGGAATAAATTTGAGACCCTATGATGAAGGCAGGATGTAATCACCATGATATTCCTCAGAAGAAAGACCACGCCTCAAACGCCACCCTGACATATCCAATAATACAATAACATGGGTACGTATATGAATATGTTGTAATCGTAATTAGAAACTGTATAAATTGCGTGGTTTTACTCAAACATTTCGGAGCTCTTTTTGCCCAGCCCGAGCCGGAGAGCTGCATGACGTCGCCTAATAAATACCTGCTGTTTAAAGGCATCAAACTCTGTCTCTAAGCAGTTTTTACTGTGTAATTTGCTTAGGAATGGTAAGGTGCTTTTGTAATTTGATGGGGGTTTTCTGGTGTTTGGGGGGTTTTTAGGAGCATTTTGTCGTTTGGGGTTTCCTGATGGTTTCAAATATAATTTGGTGTTGTGATCTGATCTGGTCCTTATCCCTCCTAGCAGTCTCTATCCACATTTTGCACCAAAAATGTTTTGCGTTTACTCTGGGCCAATTTTCTCTCACCCTCCACAAATCTAACTAGGCAATAATGCTCTATATTTACAGCAGTGCTTCCCTATTCTTGTATCAGTTTAGAAAGAGCAGCAGTCTCACAACGGTTTAAACTAGTTCAGACCGGTTCAGACCGGTTCAGACTTGGTTAGGGTTTAGGGTTAGGGTTAGGGTTAGTGTTTAGGGTTAGGGTTAGGGTTAGGGTTAGGGTTAGGGTTAGGGGTTAGGGTTAGGGTTAGGGTTAGGGTTAGGGTTAGGGTAAGGGTTAGGGTTAGGGTTAGGGTTAGGGTTAGGGTTAGGGTTTGGGTTTATGGTTAGGGTTTGGGTTTATGGTTAGGGTTAGGGTTAGGTTTTGGGTTTATGGTTAGGGTTAGGGTTAGGGTTACGGTTAGGGTTAGGGTTAGGGTTAGGGTTAGGGTTAGGGTTAGGATTAGCGTTAGGGTTTGGGTTTATGGTTAGGGTTAGGGTTAGGGTTAGGGTTTGGGTTTATGGTTAGGGTTAGGGTTAGGGTTAGGGTTTGGGTTTATGGTTAGGGTTAGGGTTAGGGTTACGGTTAGGGTTAGGGTTAGGGTTAGAGTTAGGGTAAGCAGTATTTTTCTCTGGAGAAAGAGCTGTCGTCCGCTTGCAGGAATCCTGCGCCAAAATTACCAGTCTGAATGCCAAAATTTAGTGTGGACAAAGATTCCTGCCAGGCAAGAGGTGCCATCAAAGAAAGCTTCTGCTTCCAATGGAGTGCCCAGGCTTGCCCACAACCCGGACATTTTACCCTGAGGGTAAGCGTTTTGTTTTCTGGGATAAAGGGCTGTTGTTCACTTGCAGGAATTCTGTGATGAAATTTCCAGTCTGACTCCAAAATCGAATACGGACAAAGATCGCTCTCAGACTGAAGGTGGCTGGACAGATAGCTCCTGCTGCCCATAGAGTTCCAAGGCTGGCCCACCAATTGTAGCCGATATCTCAAGGGTTGGCACTCGCCTTCCTGGGAGAAAGGGCTTTTGTGCACTTGCAGATGTCCTGCTCTGAAATTGCCGGTCTGATTCCAATATAAAGTACGAATGAAGATTCCTCCCAGACAAGGTGTGCCAACACACAAAGCTCTCTCCTTTCGTGGGCTCAGCCTTTCCCACTAACTACTCCTAACAGCCCAGTTCTGTGGGAAAGGGCTGTCGTTTGGTTTTCAGAGAGTAGTGCCGATCATAACAGTATGACCGTCTAAGGCGTACACGTATCAACATACTCTCCATACAGAAGAGGCAAGGACAAAAATGTGTGGCTGCCCCATGCACTGTCACGGGTCTCCCTTCACCTGCATTAGAGTACTTGTGGCTACTAGCTGCCTTTCATGCGGAAATGGTCTGCGATTTGCTCGCAGGAGCCCCGTGCCGATATTGTCAGTCTGCCATCCAACATTGAATATGGACTAAGAATCCTCCCAGAGAAAGGGTGTCACCGCAGCAAGTTCTTGCTGTCCATGGAAGGGTAGGCTGGTCTATCAATTGCACCTTAGATCCCAAGGGTAAGGGCTTTCTTTTCTGGGGTAAAGGGTTGTTGTTACCTTGCAGGAACCCTGCACTGCAACTGCCCGTCCAGTTCCAAATGGAACAAGGACCAAGATTCCTCCCAGACAAAAGGTGACAGGATAGAACGTTCTCACTGCCCATGAACTGTCAAGGGTGTCTAATTAACACACTTGAGATCCTGAGGGTAAGGGCTTTTTGTCCTAGGGGAAATAGGATACTATTTGCTTGCAGGAGTCGTGGACTGAGATAGGTGGTTTGACTCGTCAAATTGAATACGGATGAACGTTCCTCTCACACAGAAGGTGCCACTACAGAAAGCTCTTGCTGCCAATGGAGGCACCCACCAGCTGCCGTTGAGAGACAGAAGGTAACGGTTTTTTTACCTGGGGTAACAGTGTCTCATTTGATTGAAGGAGATCTGTACTGGATATCCCAGTCTGAGCTCCCAGAGCAAACATAGTCAACATTCCTCTCAGGCAAAAGGTGCCACCTCAGAAAGCTGTTGCTGCCCATGGAGGGCCAGAGGTATCCCACCACCTGCACCTGAGACCCATAGGGTATGGGTTTTCTTTTCCTGTAGTTAAGATCTGTTCTTTTTTTGCAGGAGTGCTGCATCGAGATAGCTGCTTAGGTTCCTGAAATTGAACAGGGATGAAGATTTCTCCCAGACAAAAAGTCTAAAGGACAGAGCACTCTTGCCACTCTTGGAATTTACTGGGTCTCTCACCACTTACACCTGAGACCCTGAGGGTACAGGCTTCCTTATTCGGGGAAAGATCTGTTTTTTTCTCGCCGCTGACCGGGACCAAAATTGCAGTACAACTCCCTAAACGGAATATGGACAAAGGTCGCTCTGAAACAAAAGGTCCCAGACCCGGATGATTTTCCTGCACGGGCAAATGCAGGGGTCTCTCACTAACTAGACTTGAGACCTTGAATATAAGACCTTTTTTTGCTGGGAACAGAGGGCTGTCATTTATTGGAAACAGCTGGGCTGTTGACAACTTAAGCCTTGAATTTAATCAGTTACAGCTCTGAGATTGTACAAGAATGTAAACAGCACCAAGGCAGGAGAGCAGAAAGGGAAGAAAAACTACAGTAAATAATAGGCATCGTTTTGAGCTTCGCCAGAACACAACAGGACCCCGACTGCCAATCAAAAGACTAAGCGCTGCACGCGAAGAGAAACAACCGACCAATTATAGCGCGTATACCCACAGAGGCAAGAAAAGACTATAAAGCTAAGCCTGCCATTCCTAAAGTGCCTGTCGCCTGCCAGCCGACCGAGCATTTCTTTTGTCCTCCGCAGCCGGTCCCTCGCAGGAGTCCTGCGGCAAAGCAGGCGGCGGGACTCGGGAAATTGAAGTCGTACGAAGATTCCCTCCGGATACAAGGTGTCGGGACCGTGAGCTCTCATTTCCCACAGAGCGCTTTGCAACCTACACCTGATAACCAGAGGGTAAGGGCTTTCTTTTTCTGGGGGAACGGCGTTTTGTGCACTAGCAGGAGTCCCACCCCAAACTCAGATGTTCAATTTAGACACCGGAATGCTTCTGAGGATTCCTCCCAGGCAAACGGTGCGAGGGCAGAAAGTTGTCGCCGCTCCCAGAGAGTCACACCGCCCGCCTTTTTGACTGAAGCAAAACGAGGCTCTAGAACTGTAAATCGAAGCATCTTACTGCAAAATCCACTGTTCTCTTCCCCCCCGCTTTCTCTACCTCACTCAAAAAAGATTTTGTTCCGTACAAATTCTGCAGACCTAGAAACCAACAGGTACATTGCACAAAGAGCCCAGAGGTAATAAATTATAGCCAAACAGGCTAAGGTAGATATTTGAATAGGTAAAATAGGCCCGAAGCCAAGGCTTTTTCCAAGCTCCAACGGATAGAACATGAAACAATGGAAAGTACAGAAGGTCTCCGGGGTCACCCAAAAATGAGGAATAAATTTGAGACCCTATGATGAAGGCAGGATGTATCACCATGATATTCCTCAGAAGAAAGACCACGCCTCAAACGCCACCCTGACATATAGTAATCCAATAATACAATAACATGGGTACGTATATGAATATGTTGTAATCGTAATTAGAAACTGTATAAATTGCGTGGTTTTACTCAAACATTTCGGAGCTCTTTTTGCCCAGCCCGAGCCGGAGAGCTGCATGACGTCGCCTAATAAATACCTGCTGTTTTAAGGCATAAAACTCTAAGCAGTTTTTACTGTGTAATTTGCTTAGGAATGGTAAGGTGCTTTTGTAATTTGATGGGGGTTTTCTGGTGTTTGGGGGGTTTTTAGGAGCATTTTGTCGTTTGGGGTTTCCTGATGGTTTCAAATATAATTTGGTGTTGTGATCTGATCTGGTCCTTATCCCTCCTAGCAGTCTCTATCCACATTTTGCACCAAAAATGTTTTGCGTTTACTCTGGGCCAATTTTCTCTCACCCTCCACAAATCTAACTAGGCAATAATGCTCTATATTTACAGCAGTGCTTCCCTATTCTTGTATCAGTTTAGAAAGAGCAGCAGTCTCACAACGGTTTAAACTAGTTCAGACCGGTTCAGACCGGTTCAGACTTGGTTAGGGTTAGGGTTTAGGGTTAGGGTTAGGGTTTAGGGTTAGGGTTAGGGTTAGGGGTTAGGGTTAGGGTTAGGGTTAGGGTTACGGTTAGGGTTAGGGTTAGGGTTAGGGTTAGGGTTAGGGTTTGGGTTTATGGTTAAGGTTTGGGTTTATGGTTAGGGTTAGGGTTAGGGTTAGGGTTTGGGTTTATGGTTAGGGTTAGGGTTAGGGTTACGGTTAGGGTTAGGGTTAGGGTTAGAGTTAGGGTAAGCAGTATTTTTCTCTGGAGAAAGAGCTGTCGTCCGCTTGCAGGAATCCTGCGCCAAAATTACCAGTCTGAATGCCAAAATTTAGTGTGGACAAAGATTCCTGCCAGGCAAGAGGTGCCATCAAAGAAAGCTCCTGCTTCCAATGGAGTGCCCAGGCTTGCCCACAACCCGGACATTTTACCCTGAGGGTAAGCGTTTTGTTTTCTGGGATAAAGGGCTGTTGTTCACTTGCAGGAATTCTGTGATGAAATTTCCAGTCTGACTCCAAAATCGAATACGGACAAAGATCGCTCTCAGACTGAAGGTGGCTGGACAGATAGCTCCTGCTGCCCATAGAGTTCCAAGGCTGGCCCACCAATTGTAGCCGATATCTCAAGGGTTGGCACTCGCCTTCCTGGGAGAAAGGGCTTTTGTGCACTTGCAGATGTCCTGCTCTGAAATTGCCGGTCTGATTCCAATATAAAGTACGAATGAAGATTCCTCCCAGACAAGGTGTGCCAACACACAAAGCTCTCTCCTTTCGTGGGCTCAGCCTTTCCCACTAAGTACTCCTAACAGCCCAGTTCTGTGGGAAAGGGCTGTCGTTTGGTTTTCAGAGAGTAGTGCCGATCATAACAGTATGACCGTCTAAGGCGTACACGTATCAACATACTCTCCATACAGAAGAGGCAAGGACAAAAATGTGTGGCTGCCCCATGCACTGTCACGGGTCTCCCTTCACCTGCATTAGAGTACTTGTGGCTACTAGCTGCCTTTCATGCGGAAATGGTCTGCGATTTGCTCGCAGGAGCCCCGTGCCGATATTGTCAGTCTGCCATCCAACATTGAATATGGACTAAGAATCCTCCCAGAGAAAGGGTGTCACCGCAGCAAGTTCTTGCTGTCCATGGAAGGGTAGGCTGGTCTATCAATTGCACCTTAGATCCCAAGGTTAAGGGCTTTCTTTTCTGGGGTAAAGGGTTGTTGTTACCTTGCAGGAACCCTGCACTGCAACTGCCCGTCCAGTTCCAAATGGAACAAGGACCAAGATTCCTCCCAGACAAAAGGTGACAGGATAGAACGTTCTCACTGCCCATGAACTGTCAAGGGTGTCTAATTAACACACTTGAGATCCTGAGGGTAAGGGCTTTTTGTCCTAGGGGAAATAGGATACTATTTGCTTGCAGGAGTCGTGGACTGAGATAGGTGGTTTGACTCGTCAAATTGAATACGGATGAACGTTCCTCTCACACAGAAGGTGCCACTACAGAAAGCTCTTGCTGCCAATGGAGGCACCCACCAGCTGCCTTTGAGAGACAGAAGGTAACGGCTTTTTTACCTGGGGTAACAGTGTCTCATTTGATTGAAGGAGATCTGTACTAGATATCCCAGTCTGAGCTCCCAGAGCAAACATAGTCAACATTCCTCTCAGGCAAAAGGTGCCACCTCAGAAAGCTGTTGCTGCCCATGGAGGGCCAGAGGTATCCCACCACCTGCACCTGAGACCCATAGGGTATGGGTTTTCTTTTCCTGTAGTTAAGATCTGTTCTTTTTTTGCAGGAGTGCTGCATCGAGATAGCTGCTTAGGTTCCTGAAATTGAACAGGGATGAAGATTTCTCCCAGACAAAAAGTCTAAAGGACAGAGCACTCTTGCCACTCTTGGAATTTACTGGGTCTCTCACCACTTACACCTGAGACCCTGAGGGTACAGGCTTCCTTATTCGGGGAAAGATCTGTTTTTTTCTCGCCGCTGACCGGGACCAAAATTGCAGTACAACTCCCTAAACGGAATATGGACAAAGGTCGCTCTGAAACAAAAGGTCCCAGACCCGGATGATTTTCCTGCACGGGCAAATGCAGGGGTCTCTCACTAACTAGACTTGAGACCTTGAATATAAGACCTTTTTTTGCTGGGAACAGAGGGCTGTCATTTATTGGAAACAGCTGGGCTGTTGACAACTTAAGCCTTGAATTTAATCAGTTACAGCTCTGAGATTGTACAAGAATGTAAACAGCACCAAGGCAGGAGAGCAGAAAGGGAAGAAAAACTACAGTAAATAATAGGCATCGTTTTGAGCTTCGCCAGAACACAACAGGACCCCGACTGCCAATCAAAAGACTAAGCGCTGCACGCGAAGAGAAACGACCGACCAATTATAGCGCGTATACCCACAGAGGCAAGAAAAGACTATAAAGCTAAGCCTGCCATTCCTAAAGTGCCTGTCGCCTGCCAGCCGACCGAGCATTTCTTTTGTCCTCCGCAGCCGGTCCCTCGCAGGAGTCCTGCGGCAAAGCAGGCGGCGGGACTCGGGAAATTGAAGTCGTACGAAGATTCCCTCCGGATACAAGGTGTCGGGACCGTGAGCTCTCATTTCCCACAGAGCGCTTTGCAACCTACACCTGATAACCAGAGGGTAAGGGCTTTCTTTTTCTGGGGGAACGGCGTTTTGTGCACTAGCAGGAGTCCCACCCCAAACTCAGATGTTCAATTTAGACACCGGAATGCTTCTGAGGATTCCTCCCAGGCAAACGGTGCGAGGGCAGAAAGTTGTCGCCGCTCCCAGAGAGTCACACCGCCCGCCTTTTTGACTGAAGCAAAACGAGGCTCTAGAACTGTAAATCGAAGCATCTTACTGCAAAATCCACTGTTCTCTTCCCCCCCGCTTTCTCTACCTCACTCAAAAAAGATTTTGTTCCGTACAAATTCTGCAGACCTAGAAACCAACAGGTACATTGCACAAAGAGCCCAGAGGTAATAAATTATAGCCAAACAGGCTAAGGTAGATATTTGAATAGGTAAAATAGGCCCGAAGCCAAGGCTTTTTCCAAGCTCCAACGGATAGAACATGAAACAATGGAAAGTACAGAAGGTCTCCGGGGTCACCCAAAAATGAGGAATAAATTTGAGACCCTATGATGAAGGCAGGATGTATCACCATGATATTCCTCAGAAGAAAGACCACGCCTCAAACGCCACCCTGACATATAGTAATCCAATAATACAATAACATGGGTACGTATATGAATATGTTGTAATCGTAATTAGAAACTGTATAAATTGCGTGGTTTTACTCAAACATTTCGGAGCTCTTTTTGCCCAGCCCGAGCCGGAGAGCTGCATGACGTCGCCTAATAAATACCTGCTGTTTAAAGGCATCAAACTCTGTCTCTAAGCAGTTTTTACTGTGTAATTTGCTTAGGAATGGTAAGGTGCTTTTGTAATTTGATGGGGGTTTTCTGGTGTTTGGGGGGTTTTTAGGAGCATTTTGTCGTTTGGGGTTTCCTGATGGTTTCAAATATAATTTGGTGTTGTGATCTGATCTGGTCCTTATCCCTCCTAGCAGTCTCTATCCACATTTTGCACCAAAAATCTTTTGCGTTTACTCTGGGCCAATTTTCTCTCACCCTCCACAAATCTAACTAGGCAATAATGCTCTATATTTACAGCAGTGCTTCCCTATTCTTGTATCAGTTTAGAAAGAGCAGCAGTCTCACAACGGTTTAAACTAGTTCAGACCGGTTCAGACCGGTTCAGACTTGGTTAGGGTTAGGGTTTAGGGTTAGGGTTAGGGTTTAGGGTTAGGGTTAGGGTTAGGGTTAGGGGTTAGGGTTAGGGTTAGGGTTAGGGTTAGGGTTAGGGTTAGGGTTAGGGTTAGGGTTTGGGTTTATGGTTAAGGTTTGGGTTTATGGTTAGGGTTAGGGTTAGGGTTAGGGTTTGGGTTTATGGTTAGGGTTAGGGTTAGGGTTACGGTTAGGGTTAGGGTTAGGGTTAGGGTTAGGGTTTGGGTTTATGGTTAGGGTTAGGGTTAGGGTTAGGGTTTGGGTTTATGGTTAAGGTTAGTGGTAGGGTTACGGTTAGGGTTAGGGTTAGGGTTAGAGTTAGGGTAAGCAGTATTTTTCCCTGGAGAAAGAGCTGTCGTCCGCTTGCAGGAATCCTGCGCCAAAATTACCAGTCTGAATGCCAAAATTTAGTGTGGACAAAGATTCCTGCCAGGCAAGAGGTGCCATCAAAGAAAGCTCCTGCTTCCAATGGAGTGCCCAGGCTTGCCCACAACCCGGACATTTTACCCTGAGGGTAAGCGTTTTGTTTTCTGGGATAAAGGGCTGTTGTTCACTTGCAGGAATTCTGTGATGAAATTTCCAGTCTGACTCCAAAATCGAATACGGACAAAGATCGCTCTCAGACTGAAGGTGGCTGGACAGATAGCTCCTGCTGCCCATAGAGTTCCAAGGCTGGCCCACCAATTGTAGCCGATATCTCAAGGGTTGGCACTCGCCTTCCTGGGAGAAAGGGCTTTTGTGCACTTGCAGATGTCCTGCTCTGAAATTGCCGGTCTGATTCCAATATAAAGTACGAATGAAGATTCCTCCCAGACAAGGTGTGCCAACACACAAAGCTCTCTCCTTTCGTGGGCTCAGCCTTTCCCACTAACTACTCCTAACAGCCCAGTTCTGTGGGAAAGGGCTGTCGTTTGGTTTTCAGAGAGTAGTGCCGATCATAACAGTATGACCGTCTAAGGCGTACACGTATCAACATACTCTCCATACAGAAGAGGCAAGGACAAAAATGTGTGGCTGCCCCATGCACTGTCACGGGTCTCCCTTCACCTGCATTAGAGTACTTGTGGCTACTAGCTGCCTTTCATGCGGAAATGGTCTGCGATTTGCTCGCAGGAGCCCCGTGCCGATATTGTCAGTCTGCCATCCAACATTGAATATGGACTAAGAATCCTCCCAGAGAAAGGGTGTCACCGCAGCAAGTTCTTGCTGTCCATGGAAGGGTAGGCTGGTCTATCAATTGCACCTTAGATCCCAAGGTTAAGGGCTTTCTTTTCTGGGGTAAAGGGTTGTTGTTACCTTGCAGGAACCCTGCACTGCAACTGCCCGTCCAGTTCCAAATGGAACAAGGACCAAGATTCCTCCCAGACAAAAGGTGACAGGATAGAACGTTCTCACTGCCCATGAACTGTCAAGGGTGTCTAATTAACACACTTGAGATCCTGAGGGTAAGGGCTTTTTGTCCTAGGGGAAATAGGATACTATTTGCTTGCAGGAGTCGTGGACTGAGATAGGTGGTTTGACTCGTCAAATTGAATACGGATGAACGTTCCTCTCACACAGAAGGTGCCACTACAGAAAGCTCTTGCTGCCAATGGAGGCACCCACCAGCTGCCGTTGAGAGACAGAAGGTAACGGCTTTTTTACCTGGGGTAACAGTGTCTCATTTGATTGAAGGAGATCTGTACTGGATATCCCAGTCTGAGCTCCCAGAGCAAACATAGTCAACATTCCTCTCAGGCAAAAGGTGCCACCTCAGAAAGCTGTTGCTGCCCATGGAGGGCCAGAGGTATCCCACCACCTGCACCTGAGACCCATAGGGTATGGGTTTTCTTTTCCTGTAGTTAAGATCTGTTCTTTTTTTGCAGGAGTGCTGCATCGAGATAGCTGCTTAGGTTCCTGAAATTGAACAGGGATGAAGATTTCTCCCAGACAAAAAGTCTAAAGGACAGAGCACTCTTGCCACTCTTGGAATTTACTGGGTCTCTCACCACTTACACCTGAGACCCTGAGGGTACAGGCTTCCTTATTCGGGGAAAGATCTGTTTTTTTCTCGCCGCTGACCGGGACCAAAATTGCAGTACAACTCCCTAAACGGAATATGGACAAAGGTCGCTCTGAAACAAAAGGTCCCAGACCCGGATGATTTTCCTGCACGGGCAAATGCAGGGGTCTCTCACTAACTAGACTTGAGACCTTGAATATAAGACCTTTTTTTGCTGGGAACAGAGGGCTGTCATTTATTGGAAACAGCTGGGCTGTTGACAACTTAAGCCTTGAATTTAATCAGTTACAGCTCTGAGATTGTACAAGAATGTAAACAGCACCAAGGCAGGAGAGCAGAAAGGGAAGAAAAACTACAGTAAATAATAGGCATCGTTTTGAGCTTCGCCAGAACACAACAGGACCCCGACTGCCAATCAAAAGACTAAGCGCTGCACGCGAAGAGAAACAACCGACCAATTATAGCGCGTATACCCACAGAGGCAAGAAAAGACTATAAAGCTAAGCCTGCCATTCCTAAAGTGCCTGTCGCCTGCCAGCCGACCGAGCATTTCTTTTGTCCTCCGCAGCCGGTCCCTCGCAGGAGTCCTGCGGCAAAGCAGGCGGCGGGACTCGGGAAATTGAAGTCGTACGAAGATTCCCTCCGGATACAAGGTGTCGGGACCGTGAGCTCTCATTTCCCACAGAGCGCTTTGCAACCTACACCTGATAACCAGAGGGTAAGGGCTTTCTTTTTCTGGGGGAACGGCGTTTTGTGCACTAGCAGGAGTCCCACCCCAAACTCAGATGTTCAATTTAGACACCGGAATGCTTCTGAGGATTCCTCCCAGGCAAACGGTGCGAGGGCAGAAAGTTGTCGCCGCTCCCAGAGAGTCACACCGCCCGCCTTTTGACTGAAGCAAAACGAGGCTCTAGAACTGTAAATCGAAGCATCTTACTGCAAAATCCACTGTTCTCTTCCCCCCCGCTTTCTCTACCTCACTCAAAAAAGATTTTGTTCCGTACAAATTCTGCAGACCTAGAAACCAACAGGTACATTGCACAAAGAGCCCAGAGGTAATAAATTATAGCCAAACAGGCTAAGGTAGATATTTGAATAGGTAAAATAGGCCCGAAGCCAAGGCTTTTTCCAAGCTCCAACGGATAGAACATGAAACAATGGAAAGTACAGAAGGTCTCCAGGGTCACCCAAAAATGAGGAATAAATTTGAGACCCTATGATGAAGGCAGGATGTATCACCATGATATTCCTCAGAAGAAAGACCACGCCTCAAACGCCACCCTGACATATAGTAATCCAATAATACAATAACATGGGTACGTATATGAATATGTTGTAATCGTAATTAGAAACTGTATAAATTGCGTGGTTTTACTCAAACATTTCGGAGCTCTTTTTGCCCAGCCCGAGCCGGAGAGCTGCATGACGTCGCCTAATAAATACCTGCTGTTTAAAGGCATCAAACTCTGTCTCTAAGCAGTTTTTACTGTGTAATTTGCTTAGGAATGGTAAGGTGCTTTTGTAATTTGATGGGGGTTTTCTGGTGTTTGGGGGGTTTTTAGGAGCATTTTGTCGTTTGGGGTTTCCTGATGGTTTCAAATATAATTTGGTGTTGTGATCTGATCTGGTCCTTATCCCTCCTAGCAGTCTCTATCCACATTTTGCACCAAAAATGTTTTGCGTTTACTCTGGGCCAATTTTCTCTCACCCTCCACAAATCTAACTAGGCAATAATGCTCTATATTTACAGCAGTGCTTCCCTATTCTTGTATCAGTTTAGAAAGAGCAGCAGTCTCACAACGGTTTAAACTAGTTCAGACCGGTTCAGACCGGTTCAGACTTGGTTAGGGTTAGGGTTTAGGGTTAGGGTTAGGGTTAGGGTTTAGGGTTAGGGTTAGGGTTAGGGTTAGGGTTAGGGTTAGGGTTAGGGGTTAGGGTTAGGGTTTAGGGTTAGGGTTAGGGTTAGGGTTAGTGTAAGGGTTAGGGTTAGGGTTAGGGTTAGGGTTAGGGTTTGGGTTTATGGTTAGGGTTTGGGTTTATGGTTAGGGTTAGGGTTAGGGTTACGGTTAGGGTTAGGGTTAGGGTTAGGGTTAGGGTTAGGGTTAGGGTTAGGGTTAGGGTTTGGGTTTATGGTTAGGGTTACGGTTAGGGTTAGGGTTAGGGTTAGAGTTAGGGTAAGCAGTATTTTTCCCTGGAGAAAAAGCTGTCGTCCACTTGCAGGAATCCTGCGCCAAAATTACCAGTCTGAATGCCAAAATTTAGTGTGGACAAAGATTCCTGCCAGGCAAGAGGTGCCATCAAAGAAAGCTCCTGCTTCCAATGGAGTGCCCAGGCTTGCCCACAACCCGGACATTTTACCCTGAGGGTAAGCGTTTTGTTTTCTGGGATAAAGGGCTGTTGTTCACTTGCAGGAATTCTGTGATGAAATTTCCAGTCTGACTCCAAAATCGAATACGGACAAAGATCGCTCTCAGACTGAAGGTGGCTGGACAGATAGCTCCTGCTGCCCATAGAGTTCCAAGGCTGGCCCACCAATTGTAGCCGATATCTCAAGGGTTGGCACTCGCCTTCCTGGGAGAAAGGGCTTTTGTGCACTTGCAGATGTCCTGCTCTGAAATTGCCGGTCTGATTCCAATATAAAGTACGAATGAAGATTCCTCCCAGACAAGGTGTGCCAACACACAAAGCTCTCTCCTTTCGTGGGCTCAGCCTTTCCCACTAACTACTCCTAACAGCCCAGTTCTGTGGGAAAGGGCTGTCGTTTGGTTTTCAGAGAGTAGTGCCGATCATAACAGTATGACCGTCTAAGGCGTACACGTATCAACATACTCTCCATACAGAAGAGGCAAGGACAAAAATGTGTGGCTGCCCCATGCACTGTCACGGGTCTCCCTTCACCTGCATTAGAGTACTTGTGGCTACTAGCTGCCTTTCATGCGGAAATGGTCTGCGATTTGCTCGCAGGAGCCCCGTGCCGATATTGTCAGTCTGCCATCCAACATTGAATATGGACTAAGAATCCTCCCAGAGAAAGGGTGTCACCGCAGCAAGTTCTTGCTGTCCATGGAAGGGTAGGCTGGTCTATCAATTGCACCTTAGATCCCAAGGTTAAGGGCTTTCTTTTCTGGGGTAAAGGGTTGTTGTTACCTTGCAGGAACCCTGCACTGCAACTGCCCGTCCAGTTCCAAATGGAACAAGGACCAAGATTCCTCCCAGACAAAAGGTGACAGGATAGAACGTTCTCACTGCCCATGAACTGTCAAGGGTGTCTAATTAACACACTTGAGATCCTGAGGGTAAGGGCTTTTTGTCCTAGGGGAAATAGGATACTATTTGCTTGCAGGAGTCGTGGACTGAGATAGGTGGTTTGACTCGTCAAATTGAATACGGATGAACGTTCCTCTCACACAGAAGGTGCCACTACAGAAAGCTCTTGCTGCCAATGGAGGCACCCACCAGCTGCCGTTGAGAGACAGAAGGTAACGGCTTTTTTACCTGGGGTAACAGTGTCTCATTTGATTGAAGGAGATCTGTACTGGATATCCCAGTCTGAGCTCCCAGAGCAAACATAGTCAACATTCCTCTCAGGCAAAGCTGTTGCTGCCCATGGAGGGCCAGAGGTATCCCACCACCTGCACCTGAGACCCATAGGGTATGGGTTTTCTTTTCCTGTAGTTAAGATCTGTTCTTTTTTTGCAGGAGTGCTGCATCGAGATAGCTGCTTAGGTTCCTGAAATTGAACAGGGATGAAGATTTCTCCCAGACAAAAAGTCTAAAGGACGGAGCACTCTTGCCACTCTTGGAATTTACTGGGTCTCTCACCACTTACACCTGAGACCCTGAGGGTACAGGCTTCCTTATTCGGGGAAAGATCTGTTTTTTTCTCGCCGCTGACCGGGACCAAAATTGCAGTACAACTCCCTAAACGGAATATGGACAAAGGTCGCTCTGAAACAAAAGGTCCCAGACCCGGATGATTTTCCTGCACGGGCAAATGCAGGGGTCTCTCACTAACTAGACTTGAGACCTTGAATATAAGACCTTTTTTTGCTGGGAACAGAGGGCTGTCATTTATTGGAAACAGCTGGGCTGTTGACAACTTAAGCCTTGAATTTAATCAGTTACAGCTCTGAGATTGTACAAGAATGTAAACAGCACCAAGGCAGGAGAGCAGAAAGGGAAGAAAAACTACAGTAAATAATAGGCATCGTTTTGAGCTTCGCCAGAACACAACAGGACCCCGACTGCCAATCAAAAGACTAAGCGCTGCACGCGAAGAGAAACAACCGACCAATTATAGCGCGTATACCCACAGAGGCAAGAAAAGACTATAAAGCTAAGCCTGCCATTCCTAAAGTGCCTGTCGCCTGCCAGCCGACCGAGCATTTCTTTTGTCCTCCGCAGCCGGTCCCTCGCAGGAGTCCTGCGGCAAAGCAGGCGGCGGGACTCGGGAAATTGAAGTCGTACGAAGATTCCCTCCGGATACAAGGTGTCGGGACCGTGAGCTCTCATTTCCCACAGAGCGCTTTGCAACCTACACCTGATAACCAGAGGGTAAGGGCTTTCTTTTTCTGGGGGAACGGCGTTTTGTGCACTAGCAGGAGTCCCACCCCAAACTCAGATGTTCAATTTAGACACCGGAATGCTTCTGAGGATTCCTCCCAGGCAAACGGTGCGAGGGCAGAAAGTTGTCGCCGCTCCCAGAGAGTCACACCGCCCGCCTTTTTGACTGAAGCAAAACGAGGCTCTAGAACTGTAAATCGAAGCATCTTACTGCAAAATCCACTGTTCTCTTCCCCCCCGCTTTCTCTACCTCACTCAAAAAAGATTTTGTTCCGTACAAATTCTGCAGACCTAGAAACCAACAGGTACATTGCACAAAGAGCCCAGAGGTAATAAATTATAGCCAAACAGGCTAAGGTAGATATTTGAATAGGTAAAATAGGCCCGAAGCCAAGGCTTTTTCCAAGCTCCAACGGATAGAACATGAAACAATGGAAAGTACAGAAGGTCTCCGGGGTCACCCAAAAATGAGGAATAAATTTGAGACCCTATGATGAAGGCAGGATGTATCACCATGATATTCCTCAGAAGAAAGACCACGCCTCAAACGCCACCCTGACATATAGTAATCCAATAATACAATAACATGGGTACGTATATGAATATGTTGTAATCGTAATTAGAAACTGTATAAATTGCGTGGTTTTACTCAAACATTTCGGAGCTCTTTTTGCCCAGCCCGAGCCGGAGAGCTGCATGACGTCGCCTAATAAATACCTGCTGTTTTAAGGCATAAAACTCTAAGCAGTTTTTACTGTGTAATTTGCTTAGGAATGGTAAGGTGCTTTTGTAATTTGATGGGGGTTTTCTGGTGTTTGGGGGGTTTTTAGGAGCATTTTGTCGTTTGGGGTTTCCTGATGGTTTCAAATATAATTTGGTGTTGTGATCTGATCTGGTCCTTATCCCTCCTAGCAGTCTCTATCCACATTTTGCACCAAAAATGTTTTGCGTTTACTCTGGGCCAATTTTCTCTCACCCTCCACAAATCTAACTAGGCAATAATGCTCTATATTTACAGCAGTGCTTCCCTATTCTTGTATCAGTTTAGAAAGAGCAGCAGTCTCACAACGGTTTAAACTAGTTCAGACCGGTTCAGACCGGTTCAGACTTGGTTAGGGTTAGGGTTTAGGGTTAGGGTTAGGGTTTAGGGTTAGGGTTAGGGTTAGGGGTTAGGGTTAGGGTTAGGGTTAGGGTTACGGTTAGGGTTAGGGTTAGGGTTAGGGTTAGGGTTAGGGTTTGGGTTTATGGTTAAGGTTTGGGTTTATGGTTAGGGTTAGGGTTAGGGTTAGGGTTTGGGTTTATGGTTAGGGTTAGGGTTAGGGTTACGGTTAGGGTTAGGGTTAGGGTTAGAGTTAGGGTAAGCAGTATTTTTCTCTGGAGAAAGAGCTGTCGTCCGCTTGCAGGAATCCTGCGCCAAAATTACCAGTCTGAATGCCAAAATTTAGTGTGGACAAAGATTCCTGCCAGGCAAGAGGTGCCATCAAAGAAAGCTCCTGCTTCCAATGGAGTGCCCAGGCTTGCCCACAACCCGGACATTTTACCCTGAGGGTAAGCGTTTTGTTTTCTGGGATAAAGGGCTGTTGTTCACTTGCAGGAATTCTGTGATGAAATTTCCAGTCTGACTCCAAAATCGAATACGGACAAAGATCGCTCTCAGACTGAAGGTGGCTGGACAGATAGCTCCTGCTGCCCATAGAGTTCCAAGGCTGGCCCACCAATTGTAGCCGATATCTCAAGGGTTGGCACTCGCCTTCCTGGGAGAAAGGGCTTTTGTGCACTTGCAGATGTCCTGCTCTGAAATTGCCGGTCTGATTCCAATATAAAGTACGAATGAAGATTCCTCCCAGACAAGGTGTGCCAACACACAAAGCTCTCTCCTTTCGTGGGCTCAGCCTTTCCCACTAACTACTCCTAACAGCCCAGTTCTGTGGGAAAGGGCTGTCGTTTGGTTTTCAGAGAGTAGTGCCGATCATAACAGTATGACCGTCTAAGGCGTACACGTATCAACATACTCTCCATACAGAAGAGGCAAGGACAAAAATGTGTGGCTGCCCCATGCACTGTCACGGGTCTCCCTTCACCTGCATTAGAGTACTTGTGGCTACTAGCTGCCTTTCATGCGGAAATGGTCTGCGATTTGCTCGCAGGAGCCCCGTGCCGATATTGTCAGTCTGCCATCCAACATTGAATATGGACTAAGAATCCTCCCAGAGAAAGGGTGTCACCGCAGCAAGTTCTTGCTGTCCATGGAAGGGTAGGCTGGTCTATCAATTGCACCTTAGATCCCAAGGTTAAGGGCTTTCTTTTCTGGGGTAAAGGGTTGTTGTTACCTTGCAGGAACCCTGCACTGCAACTGCCCATCCAGTTCCAAATGGAACAAGGACCAAGATTCCTCCCAGACAAAAGGTGACAGGATAGAACGTTCTCACTGCCCATGAACTGTCAAGGGTGTCTAATTAACACACTTGAGATCCTGAGGGTAAGGGCTTTTTGTCCTAGGGGAAATAGGATACTATTTGCTTGCAGGAGTCGTGGACTGAGATAGGTGGTTTGACTCGTCAAATTGAATACGGATGAACGTTCCTCTCACACAGAAGGTGCCACTACAGAAAGCTCTTGCTGCCAATGGAGGCACCCACCAGCTGCCGTTGAGAGACAGAAGGTAACGGCTTTTTTACCTGGGGTAACAGTGTCTCATTTGATTGAAGGAGATCTGTACTGGATATCCCAGTCTGAGCTCCCAGAGCAAACATAGTCAACATTCCTCTCAGGCAAAAGGTGCCACCTCAGAAAGCTGTTGCTGCCCATGGAGGGCCAGAGGTATCCCACCACCTGCACCTGAGACCCATAGGGTATGGGTTTTCTTTTCCTGTAGTTAAGATCTGTTCTTTTTTTGCAGGAGTGCTGCATCGAGATAGCTGCTTAGGTTCCTGAAATTGAACAGGGATGAAGATTTCTCCCAGACAAAAAGTCTAAAGGGCAGAGCACTCTTGCCACTCTTGGAATTTACTGGGTCTCTCACCACTTACACCTGAGACCCTGAGGGTACAGGCTTCCTTATTCGGGGAAAGATCTGTTTTTTTCTCGCCGCTGACTGGGACCAAAATTGCAGTACAACTCCCTAAACGGAATATGGACAAAGGTCGCTCTGAAACAAAAGGTCCCAGACCCGGATGATTTTCCTGCACGGGCAAATGCAGGGGTCTCTCACTAACTAGACTTGAGACCTTGAATATAAGACCTTTTTTTGCTGGGAACAGAGGGCTGTCATTTATTGGAAACAGCTGGGCTGTTGACAACTTAAGCCTTGAATTTAATCAGTTACAGCTCTGAGATTGTACAAGAATGTAAACAGCACCAAGGCAGGAGAGCAGAAAGGGAAGAAAAACTACAGTAAATAATAGGCATCGTTTTGAGCTTCGCCAGAACACAACAGGACCCCGACTGCCAATCAAAAGACTAAGCGCTGCACGCGAAGAGAAACAACCGACCAATTATAGCGCGTATACCCACAGAGGCAAGAAAAGACTATAAAGCTAAGCCTGCCATTCCTAAAGTGCCTGTCGCCTGCCAGCCGACCGAGCATTTCTTTTGTCCTCCGCAGCCGGTCCCTCGCAGGAGTCCTGCGGCAAAGCAGGCGGCGGGACTCGGGAAATTGAAGTCGTACGAAGATTCCCTCCGGATACAAGGTGTCGGGACCGTGAGCTCTCATTTCCCACAGAGCGCTTTGCAACCTACACCTGATAACCAGAGGGTAAGGGCTTTCTTTTTCTGGGGGAACGGCGTTTTGTGCACTAGCAGGAGTCCCACCCCAAACTCAGATGTTCAATTTAGACACCGGAATGCTTCTGAGGATTCCTCCCAGGCAAACGGTGCGAGGGCAGAAAGTTGTCGCCGCTCCCAGAGAGTCACACCGCCCGCCTTTTTGACTGAAGCAAAACGAGGCTCTAGAACTGTAAATCGAAGCATCTTACTGCAAACTCCACTGTTCTCTTCCCCCCCCGCTTTCTCTACCTCACTCAAAAAAGATTTTGTTCCGTACAAATTCTGCAGACCTAGAAACCAACAGGTACATTGCACAAAGAGCCCAGAGGTAATAAATTATAGCCAAACAGGCTAAGGTAGATATTTGAATAGGTAAAATAGGCCCGAAGCCAAGGCTTTTTCCAAGCTCCAACGGATAGAACATGAAACAATGGAAAGTACAGAAGGTCTCCGGGGTCACCCAAAAATGAGGAATAAATTTGAGACCCTATGATGAAGGCAGGATGTATCACCATGATATTCCTCAGAAGAAAGACCACGCCTCAAACTCCACCCTGACATATAGTAATCCAATAATACAATAACATGGGTACGTATATGAATATGTTGTAATCGTAATTAGAAACTGTATAAATTGCGTGGTTTTACTCAAACATTTCGGAGCTCTTTTTGCCCAGCCCGAGCCGGAGAGCTGCATGACGTCGCCTAATAAATACCTGCTGTTTTAAGGCATAAAACTCTAAGCAGTTTTTACTGTGTAATTTGCTTAGGAATGGTAAGGTGCTTTTGTAATTTGATGGGGGTTTTCTGGTGTTTGGGGGGTTTTTAGGAGCATTTTGTCGTTTGGGGTTTCCTGATGGTTTCAAATATAATTTGGTGTTGTGATCTGATCTGGTCCTTATCCCTCCTAGCAGTCTCTATCCACATTTTGCACCAAAAATGTTTTGCGTTTACTCTGGGCCAATTTTCTCTCACCCTCCACAAATCTAACTAGGCAATAATGCTCTATATTTACAGCAGTGCTTCCCTATTCTTGTATCAGTTTAGAAAGAGCAGCAGTCTCACAACGGTTTAAACTAGTTCAGACCGGTTCAGACCGGTTCAGACTTGGTTAGGGTTAGGGTTTAGGGTTAGGGTTAGGGTTAGGGTTTAGGGTTAGGGTTAGGGTTAGGGTTAGGGTTAGGGTTAGGGGTTAGGGTTAGGGTTTAGGGTTAGGGTTAGGGTAAGGGTTAGGGTAAGGGTTAGGGTTAGGGTTATGGTTAGGGTTTGGGTTTATGGTTAGGGTTTGGGTTTACGGTTAGGGTTAGGGTTAGGGTTACGGTTAGGGTTAGGGTTAGGGTTAGAGTTAGGGTAAGCAGTATTTTTCCCTGGAGAAAGAGCTGTCGTCCGCTTGCAGGAATCCTGCGCCAAAATTACCAGTCTGAATGCCAAAATTTAGTGTGGACAAAGATTCCTGCCAGGCAAGAGGTGCCATCAAAGAAAGCTCCTGCTTCCAATGGAGTGCCCAGGCTTGCCCACAACCCGGACATTTTACCCTGAGGGTAAGCGTTTTGTTTTCTGGGATAAAGGGCTGTTGTTCACTTGCAGGAATTCTGTGATGAAATTTCCAGTCTGACTCCAAAATCGAATACGGACAAAGATCGCTCTCAGACTGAAGGTGGCTGGACAGATAGCTCCTGCTGCCCATAGAGTTCCAAGGCTGGCCCACCAATTGTAGCCGATATCTCAAGGGTTGGCACTCGCCTTCCTGGGAGAAAGGGCTTTTGTGCACTTGCAGATGTCCTGCTCTGAAATTGCCGGTCTGATTCCAATATAAAGTACGAATGAAGATTCCTCCCAGACAAGGTGTGCCAACACACAAAGCTCTCTCCTTTCGTGGGCTCAGCCTTTCCCACTAACTACTCCTAACAGCCCAGTTCTGTGGGAAAGGGCTGTCGTTTGGTTTTCAGAGAGTAGTGCCGATCATAACAGTATGACCGTCTAAGGCGTACACGTATCAACATACTCTCCATACAGAAGAGGCAAGGACAAAAATGTGTGGCTGCCCCATGCACTGTCACGGGTCTCCCTTCACCTGCATTAGAGTACTTGTGGCTACTAGCTGCCTTTCATGCGGAAATGGTCTGCGATTTGCTCGCAGGAGCCCCGTGCCGATATTGTCAGTCTGCCATCCAACATTGAATATGGACTAAGAATCCTCCCAGAGAAAGGGTGTCACCGCAGCAAGTTCTTGCTGTCCATGGAAGGGTAGGCTGGTCTATCAATTGCACCTTAGATCCCAAGGTTAAGGGCTTTCTTTTCTGGGGTAAAGGGTTGTTGTTACCTTGCAGGAACCCTGCACTGCAACTGCCCGTCCAGTTCCAAATGGAACAAGGACCAAGATTCCTCCCAGACAAAAGGTGACAGGATAGAACGTTCTCACTGCCCATGAACTGTCAAGGGTGTCTAATTAACACACTTGAGATCCTGAGGGTAAGGGCTTTTTGTCCTAGGGGAAATAGGATACTATTTGCTTGCAGGAGTCGTGGACTGAGATAGGTGGTTTGACTCGTCAAATTGAATACGGATGAACGTTCCTCTCACACAGAAGGTGCCACTACAGAAAGCTCTTGCTGCCAATGGAGGCACCCACCAGCTGCCGTTGAGAGACAGAAGGTAAGGGCTTTTTTACCTGGGGTAACAGTGTCTCATTTGATTGAAGGAGATCTGTACTGGATATCCCAGTCTGAGCTCCCAGAGCAAACATAGTCAACATTCCTCTCAGGCAAAAGGTGCCACCTCAGAAAGCTGTTGCTGCCCATGGAGGGCCAGAGGTATCCCACCACCTGCACCTGAGACCCATAGGGTATGGGTTTTCTTTTCCTGTAGTTAAGATCTGTTCTTTTTTTGCAGGAGTGCTGCATCGAGATAGCTGCTTAGGTTCCTGAAATTGAACAGGGATGAAGATTTCTCCCAGACAAAAAGTCTAAAGGACAGAGCACTCTTGCCACTCTTGGAATTTACTGGGTCTCTCACCACTTACACCTGAGACCCTGAGGGTACAGGCTTCCTTATTCGGGGAAAGATCTGTTTTTTTCTCGCCGCTGACCGGGACCAAAATTGCAGTACAACTCCCTAAACGGAATATGGACAAAGGTCGCTCTGAAACAAAAGGTCCCAGACCCGGATGATTTTCCTGCACGGGCAAATGCAGGGGTCTCTCACTAACTAGACTTGAGACCTTGAATATAAGACCTTTTTTTGCTGGGAACAGAGGGCTGTCATTTATTGGAAACAGCTGGGCTGTTGACAACTTAAGCCTTGAATTTAATCAGTTACAGCTCTGAGATTGTACAAGAATGTAAACAGCACCAAGGCAGGAGAGCAGAAAGGGAAGAAAAACTACAGTAAATAATAGGCATCGTTTTGAGCTTCGCCAGAACACAACAGGACCCCGACTGCCAATCAAAAGACTAAGCGCTGCACGCGAAGAGAAACAACCGACCAATTATAGCGCGTATACCCACAGAGGCAAGAAAAGACTATAAAGCTAAGCCTGCCATTCCTAAAGTGCCTGTCGCCTGCCAGCCGACCGAGCATTTCTTTTGTCCTCCGCAGCCGGTCCCTCGCAGGAGTCCTGCGGCAAAGCAGGCGGCGGGACTCGGGAAATTGAAGTCGTACGAAGATTCCCTCCGGATACAAGGTGTCGGGACCGTGAGCTCTCATTTCCCACAGAGCGCTTTGCAACCTACACCTGATAACCAGAGGGTAAGGGCTTTCTTTTTCTGGGGGAACGGCGTTTTGTGCACTAGCAGGAGTCCCACCCCAAACTCAGATGTTCAATTTAGACACCGGAATGCTTCTGAGGATTCCTCCCAGGCAAACGGTGCGAGGGCAGAAAGTTGTCGCCGCTCCCAGAGAGTCACACCGCCCGCCTTTTGACTGAAGCAAAACGAGGCTCTAGAACTGTAAATCGAAGCATCTTACTGCAAAATCCACTGTTCTCTTCCCCCCCCGCTTTCTCTACCTCACTCAAAAAAGATTTTGTTCCGTACAAATTCTGCAGACCTAGAAACCAACAGGTACATTGCACAAAGAGCCCAGAGGTAATAAATTATAGCCAAACAGGCTAAGGTAGATATTTGAATAGGTAAAATAGGCCCGAAGCCAAGGCTTTTTCCAAGCTCCAACGGATAGAACATGAAACAATGGAAAGTACAGAAGGTCTCCGGGGTCACCCAAAAATGAGGAATAAATTTGAGACCCTATGATGAAGGCAGGATGTATCACCATGATATTCCTCAGAAGAAAGACCACGCCTCAAACGCCACCCTGACATATAGTAATCCAATAATACAATAACATGGGTACGTATATGAATATGTTGTAATCGTAATTAGAAACTGTATAAATTGCGTGGTTTTACTCAAACATTTCGGAGCTCTTTTTGCCCAGCCCGAGCCGGAGAGCTGCATGACGTCGCCTAATAAATACCTGCTGTTTAAAGGCATAAAACTCTGTCTCTAAGCAGTTTTTACTGTGTAATTTGCTTAGAAATGGTAAGGTGCTTTTGTAATTTGATGGGGGTTTTCTGGTGTTTGGGGGGTTTTTAGGAGCATTTTGTCGTTTGGGGTTTCCTGATGGTTTCAAATATAATTTGGTGTTGTGATCTGATCTGGTCCTTATCCCTCCTAGCAGTCTCTATCCACATTTTGCACCAAAAATGTTTTGCGTTTACTCTGGGCCAATTTTCTCTCACCCTCCACAAATCTAACTAGGCAATAATGCTCTATATTTACAGCAGTGCTTCCCTATTCTTGTATCAGTTTAGAAAGAGCAGCAGTCTCACAACGGTTTAAACTAGTTCAGACCGGTTCAGACCGGTTCAGACTTGGTTAGGGTTAGGGTTTAGGGTTAGGGTTAGGGTTAGGGTTTAGGGTTAGGGTTAGGGTTAGGGTTAGGGTTAGGGTTAGGGTTAGGGTTAGGGTTAGGGTTAGGGTAAGGGTTAGGGTTAGGGTTAGGGTTAGGGTTAGGGTTTGGGTTTATGGTTAGGGTTGGGGTTAGGGTTAGGGTTTGGGTTTATGGTTAGGGTTAGGGTTAGGGTTAGGGTTAGGGTTAGGGTTTGGGTTTATGGTTAGGGTTAGGGTTAGGGTTAGGGTTTGGGTTTATGGTTAGGGTTAGGGTTAGGGTTACGGTTAGGGTTAGGGTTAGGGTTAGAGTTAGGGTAAGCAGTATTTTTCCCTGGAGAAAGAGCTGTCGTCCGCTTGCAGGAATCCTGCGCCAAAATTACCAGTCTGAATGCCAAAATTTAGTGTGGACAAAGATTCCTGCCAGGCAAGAGGTGCCATCAAAGAAAGCTCCTGCTTCCAATGGAGTGCCCAGGCTTGCCCACAACCCGGACATTTTACCCTGAGGGTAAGCGTTTTGTTTTCTGGGATAAAGGGCTGTTGTTCACTTGCAGGAATTCTGTGATGAAATTTCCAGTCTGACTCCAAAATCGAATACGGACAAAGATCGCTCTCAGACTGAAGGTGGCTGGACAGATAGCTCCTGCTGCCCATAGAGTTCCAAGGCTGGCCCACCAATTGTACCCGATATCTCAAGGGTTGGCACTCGCCTTCCTGGGAGAAAGGGCTTTTGTGCACTTGCAGATGTCCTGCTCTGAAATTGCCGGTCTGATTCCAATATAAAGTACGAATGAAGATTCCTCCCAGACAAGGTGTGCCAACACACAAAGCTCTCTCCTTTGGTGGGCTCAGCCTTTCCCACTAACTACTCCTAACAGCCCAGTTCTGTGGGAAAGGGCTGTCGTTTGGTTTTCAGAGAGTAGTGCCGATCATAACAGTATGACCGTCTAAGGCGTACACGTATCAACATACTCTCCATACAGAAGAGGCAAGGACAAAAATGTGTGGCTGCCCCATGCACTGTCACGGGTCTCCCTTCACCTGCATTAGAGTACTTGTGGCTACTAGCTGCCTTTCATGCGGAAATGGTCTGCGATTTGCTCGCAGGAGCCCTGTGCCGATATTGTCAGTCTGCCATCCAACATTGAATATGGACTAAGAATCCTCCCAGAGAAAGGGTGTCACCGCAGCAAGTTCTTGCTGTCCATGGAAGGGTAGGCTGGTCTATCAATTGCACCTTAGATCCCAAGGTTAAGGGCTTTCTTTTCTGGGGTAAAGGGTTGTTGTTACCTTGCAGGAACCCTGCACTGCAACTGCCCGTCCAGTTCCAAATGGAACAAGGACCAAGATTCCTCCCAGACAAAAGGTGACAGGATAGAACGTTCTCACTGCCCATGAACTGTCAAGGGTGTCTAATTAACACACTTGAGATCCTGAGGGTAAGGGCTTTTTGTCCTAGGGGAAATAGGATACTATTTGCTTGCAGGAGTCGTGGACTGAGATAGGTGGTTTGACTCGTCAAATTGAATACGGATGAACGTTCCTCTCACACAGAAGGTGCCACTACAGAAAGCTCTTGCTGCCAATGGAGGCACCCACCAGCTGCCGTTGAGAGACAGAAGGTAAGGGCTTTTTTACCTGGGGTAACAGTGTCTCATTTGATTGAAGGAGATCTGTACTGGATATCCCAGTCTGAGCTCCCAGAGCAAACATAGTCAACATTCCTCTCAGGCAAAAGGTGCCACCTCAGAAAGCTGTTGCTGCCCATGGAGGGCCAGAGGTATCCCACCACCTGCACCTGAGACCCATAGGGTATGGGTTTTCTTTTCCTGTAGTTAAGATCTGTTCTTTTTTTGCAGGAGTGCTGCATCGAGATAGCTGCTTAGGTTCCTGAAATTGAACAGGGATGAAGATTTCTCCCAGACAAAAAGTCTAAAGGACAGAGCACTCTTGCCACTCTTGGAATTTACTGGGTCTCTCACCACTTACACCTGAGACCCTGAGGGTACAGGCTTCCTTATTCGGGGAAAGATCTGTTTTTTTCTCGCCGCTGACCGGGACCAAAATTGCAGTACAACTCCCTAAACGGAATATGGACAAAGGTCGCTCTGAAACAAAAGGTCCCAGACCCGGATGATTTTCCTGCACGGGCAAATGCAGGGGTCTCTCACTAACTAGACTTGAGACCTTGAATATAAGACCTTTTTTTGCTGGGAACAGAGGGCTGTCATTTATTGGAAACAGCTGGGCTGTTGACAACTTAAGCCTTGAATTTAATCAGTTACAGCTCTGAGATTGTACAAGAATGTAAACAGCACCAAGGCAGGAGAGCAGAAAGGGAAGAAAAACTACAGTAAATAATAGGCATCGTTTTGAGCTTCGCCAGAACACAACAGGACCCCGACTGCCAATCAAAAGACTAAGCGCTGCACGCGAAGAGAAACGACCGACCAATTATAGCGCGTATACCCACAGAGGCAAGAAAAGACTATAAAGCTAAGCCTGCCATTCCTAAAGTGCCTGTCGCCTGCCAGCCGACCGAGCATTTCTTTTGTCCTCCGCAGCCGGTCCCTCGCAGGAGTCCTGCGGCAAAGCAGGCGGCGGGACTCGGGAAATTGAAGTCGTACGAAGATTCCCTCCGGATACAAGGTGTCGGGACCGTGAGCTCTCATTTCCCACAGAGCGCTTTGCAACCTACACCTGATAACCGGAGGGTAAGGGCTTTCTTTTTCTGGGGGAACGGCGTTTTGTGCACTAGCAGGAGTCCCACCCCAAACTCAGATGTTCAATTTAGACACCGGAATGCTTCTGAGGATTCCTCCCAGGCAAACGGTGCGAGGGCAGAAAGTTGTCGCCGCTCCCAGAGAGTCACACCGCCCGCCTTTTTGACTGAAGCAAAACGAGGCTCTAGAACTGTAAATCGAAGCATCTTACTGCAAAATCCACTGTTCTCTTCCCCCCCCGCTTTCTCTACCTCACTCAAAAAAGATTTTGTTCCGTACAAATTCTGCAGACCTAGAAACCAACAGGTACATTGCACAAAGAGCCCAGAGGTAATAAATTATAGCCAAACAGGCTAAGGTAGATATTTGAATAGGTAAAATAGGCCCGAAGCCAAGGCTTTTTCCAAGCTCCAACGGATAGAACATGAAACAATGGAAAGTACAGAAGGTCTCCGGGGTCACCCAAAAATGAGGAATAAATTTGAGACCCTATGATGAAGGCAGGATGTATCACCATGATATTCCTCAGAAGAAAGACCACGCCTCAAACTCCACCCTGACATATAGTAATCCAATAATACAATAACATGGGTACGTATATGAATATGTTGTAATCGTAATTAGAAACTGTATAAATTGCGTGGTTTTACTCAAACATTTCGGAGCTCTTTTTGCCCAGCCCGAGCCGGAGAGCTGCATGACGTCGCCTAATAAATACCTGCTGTTTAAAGGCATAAAACTCTGTCTCTAAGCAGTTTTTACTGTGTAATTTGCTTAGAAATGGTAAGGTGCTTTTGTAATTTGATGGGGGTTTTCTGGTGTTTGGGGGGTTTTTAGGAGCATTTTGTCGTTTGGGGTTTCCTGATGGTTTCAAATATAATTTGGTGTTGTGATCTGATCTGGTCCTTATCCCTCCTAGCAGTCTCTATCCACATTTTGCACCAAAAATGTTTTGCGTTTACTCTGGGCCAATTTTCTCTCACCCTCCACAAATCTAACTAGGCAATAATGCTCTATATTTACAGCAGTGCTTCCCTATTCTTGTATCAGTTTAGAAAGAGCAGCAGTCTCACAACGGTTTAAACTAGTTCAGACCGGTTCAGACCGGTTCAGACTTGGTTAGGGTTACGGTTTAGGGTTAGGGTTAGGGTTAGGGTTTAGGGTTAGGGTTAGGGTTAGGGTTAGGGTTAGGGTTAGGGTTAGGGTTAGGGTTAGGGTTAGGGTTTGGGTTTATGGTTAGGGTTAGGGTTAGGGTTAGGGTTTGGCTTTATGGTTAGGGTTAGGGTTAGGGTTAGGGTTTGGGTTTATGGTTAGGGTTAGGGTTAGGGTTACGGTTAGGGTTAGGGTTAGGGTTAGAGTTAGGGTTAGGGTTTGGGTTTATGGTTAGGGTTAGGGTTAGGGTTAGGGTTTGGGTTTATGGTTAAGGTTAGTGGTAGGGTTACGGTTAGGGTTAGGGTTAGGGTTAGAGTTAGGGTAAGCAGTATTTTTCCCTGGAGAAAGAGCTGTCGTCCGCTTGCAGGAATCCTGCGCCAAAATTACCAGTCTGAATGCCAAAATTTAGTGTGGACAAAGATTCCTGCCAGGCAAGAGGTGCCATCAAAGAAAGCTCCTGCTTCCAATGGAGTGCCCAGGCTTGCCCACAACCCGGACATTTTACCCTGAGGGTAAGCGTTTTGTTTTCTGGGATAAAGGGCTGTTGTTCACTTGCAGGAATTCTGTGATGAAATTTCCAGTCTGACTCCAAAATCGAATACGGACAAAGATCGCTCTCAGACTGAAGGTGGCTGGACAGATAGCTCCTGCTGCCCATAGAGTTCCAAGGCTGGCCCACCAATTGTAGCCGATATCTCAAGGGTTGGCACTCGCCTTCCTGGGAGAAAGGGCTTTTGTGCACTTGCAGATGTCCTGCTCTGAAATTGCCGGTCTGATTCCAATATAAAGTACGAATGAAGATTCCTCCCAGACAAGGTGTGCCAACACACAAAGCTCTCTCCTTTCGTGGGCTCAGCCTTTCCCACTAACTACTCCTAACAGCCCAGTTCTGTGGGAAAGGGCTGTCGTTTGGTTTTCAGAGAGTAGTGCCGATCATAACAGTATGACCGTCTAAGGCGTACACGTATCAACATACTCTCCATACAGAAGAGGCAAGGACAAAAATGTGTGGCTGCCCCATGCACTGTCACGGGTCTCCCTTCACCTGCATTAGAGTACTTGTGGCTACTAGCTGCCTTTCATGCGGAAATGGTCTGCGATTTGCTCGCAGGAGCCCCGTGCCGATATTGTCAGTCTGCCATCCAACATTGAATATGGACTAAGAATCCTCCCAGAGAAAGGGTGTCACCGCAGCAAGTTCTTGCTGTCCATGGAAGGGTAGGCTGGTCTATCAATTGCACCTTAGATCCCAAGGTTAAGGGCTTTCTTTTCTGGGGTAAAGGGTTGTTGTTACCTTGCAGGAACCCTGCACTGCAACTGCCCGTCCAGTTCCAAATGGAACAAGGACCAAGATTCCTCCCAGACAAAAGGTGACAGGATAGAACGTTCTCACTGCCCATGAACTGTCAAGGGTGTCTAATTAACACACTTGAGATCCTGAGGGTAAGGGCTTTTTGTCCTAGGGGAAATAGGATACTATTTGCTTGCAGGAGTCGTGGACTGAGATAGGTGGTTTGACTCGTCAAATTGAATACGGATGAACGTTCCTCTCACACAGAAGGTGCCACTACAGAAAGCTCTTGCTGCCAATGGAGGCACCCACCAGCTGCCGTTGAGAGACAGAAGGTAACGGCTTTTTTACCTGGGGTAACAGTGTCTCATTTGATTGAAGGAGATCTGTACTGGATATCCCAGTCTGAGCTCCCAGAGCAAACATAGTCAACATTCCTCTCAGGCAAAAGGTGCCACCTCAGAAAGCTGTTGCTGCCCATGGAGGGCCAGAGGTATCCCACCACCTGCACCTGAGACCCATAGGGTATGGGTTTTCTTTTCCTGTAGTTAAGATCTGTTCTTTTTTTGCAGGAGTGCTGCATCGAGATAGCTGCTTAGGTTCCTGAAATTGAACAGGGATGAAGATTTCTCCCAGACAAAAAGTCTAAAGGACAGAGCACTCTTGCCACTCTTGGAATTTACTGGGTCTCTCACCACTTACACCTGAGACCCTGAGGGTACAGGCTTCCTTATTCGGGGAAAGATCTGTTTTTTTCTCGCCGCTGACCGGGACCAAAATTGCAGTACAACTCCCTAAACGGAATATGGACAAAGGTCGCTCTGAAACAAAAGGTCCCAGACCCGGATGATTTTCCTGCACGGGCAAATGCAGGGGTCTCTCACTAACTAGACTTGAGACCTTGAATATAAGACCTTTTTTTGCTGGGAACAGAGGGCTGTCATTTATTGGAAACAGCTGGGCTGTTGACAACTTAAGCCTTGAATTTAATCAGTTACAGCTCTGAGATTGTACAAGAATGTAAACAGCACCAAGGCAGGAGAGCAGAAAGGGAAGAAAAACTACAGTAAATAATAGGCATCGTTTTGAGCTTCGCCAGAACACAACAGGACCCCGACTGCCAATCAAAAGACTAAGCGCTGCACGCGAAGAGAAACGACCGACCAATTATAGCGCGTATACCCACAGAGGCAAGAAAAGACTATAAAGCTAAGCCTGCCATTCCTAAAGTGCCTGTCGCCTGCCAGCCGACCGAGCATTTCTTTTGTCCTCCGCAGCCGGTCCCTCGCAGGAGTCCTGCGGCAAAGCAGGCGGCGGGACTCGGGAAATTGAAGTCGTACGAAGATTCCCTCCGGATACAAGGTGTCGGGACCGTGAGCTCTCATTTCCCACAGAGCGCTTTGCAACCTACACCTGATAACCAGAGGGTAAGGGCTTTCTTTTTCTGGGGGAACGGCGTTTTGTGCACTAGCAGGAGTCCCACCCCAAACTCAGATGTTCAATTTAGACACCGGAATGCTTCTGAGGATTCCTCCCAGGCAAACGGTGCGAGGGCAGAAAGTTGTCGCCGCTCCCAGAGAGTCACACCGCCCGCCTTTTTGACTGAAGCAAAACGAGGCTCTAGAACTGTAAATCGAAGCATCTTACTGCAAAATCCACTGTTCTCTTCCCCCCCGCTTTCTCTACCTCACTCAAAAAAGATTTTGTTCCGTACAAATTCTGCAGACCTAGAAACCAACAGGTACATTGCACAAAGAGCCCAGAGGTAATAAATTATAGCCAAACAGGCTAAGGTAGATATTTGAATAGGTAAAATAGGCCCGAAGCCAAGGCTTTTTCCAAGCTCCAACGGATAGAACATGAAACAATGGAAAGTACAGAAGGTCTCCGGGGTCACCCAAAAATGAGGAATAAATTTGAGACCCTATGATGAAGGCAGGATGTATCACCATGATATTCCTCAGAAGAAAGACCACGCCTCAAACGCCACCCTGACATATAGTAATCCAATAATACAATAACATGGGTACGTATATGAATATGTTGTAATCGTAATTAGAAACTGTATAAATTGCGTGGTTTTACTCAAACATTTCGGAGCTCTTTTTGCCCAGCCCGAGCCGGAGAGCTGCATGACGTCGCCTAATAAATACCTGCTGTTTAAAGGCATCAAACTCTGTCTCTAAGCAGTTTTTACTGTGTAATTTGCTTAGGAATGGTAAGGTGCTTTTGTAATTTGATGGGGGTTTTCTGGTGTTTGGGGGGTTTTTAGGAGCATTTTGTCGTTTGGGGTTTCCTGATGGTTTCAAATATAATTTGGTGTTGTGATCTGATCTGGTCCTTATCCCTCCTAGCAGTCTCTATCCACATTTTGCACCAAAAATGTTTTGCGTTTACTCTGGGCCAATTTTCTCTCACCCTCCACAAATCTAACTAGGCAATAATGCTCTATATTTACAGCAGTGCTTCCCTATTCTTGTATCAGTTTAGAAAGAGCAGCAGTCTCACAACGGTTTAAACTAGTTCAGACCGGTTCAGACCGGTTCAGACTTGGTTAGGGTTAGGGTTTAGGGTTAGGGTTAGGGTTAGGGTTTAGGGTTAGGGTTAGGGTTAGGGTTAGGGTTAGGGTTAGGGTTAGGGGTTAGGGTTAGGGTTAGGGTTAGAGTTAGGGTAAGCAGTATTTTTCCCTGGAGAAAGAGCTGTCGTCCGCTTGCAGGAATCCTGCGCCAAAATTACCAGTCTGAATGCCAAAATTTAGTGTGGACAAAGATTCCTGCCAGGCAAGAGGTGCCATCAAAGAAAGCTCCTGCTTCCAATGGAGTGCCCAGGCTTGCCCACAACCCGGACATTTTACCCTGAGGGTAAGCGTTTTGTTTTCTGGGATAAAGGGCGGCTGTTCACTTGCAGGAATTCTGTGATGAAATTTCCAGTCTGACTCCAAAATCGAATACGGACAAAGATCGCTCTCAGACTGAAGGTGGCTGGACAGATAGCTCCTGCTGCCCATAGAGTTCCAAGGCTGGCCCACCAATTGTAGCCGATATCTCAAGGGTTGGCACTCGCCTTCCTGGGAGAAAGGGCTTTTGTGCACTTGCAGATGTCCTGCTCTGAAATTGCCGGTCTGATTCCAATATAAAGTACGAATGAAGATTCCTCCCAGACAAGGTGTGCCAACACACAAAGCTCTCTCCTTTCGTGGGCTCAGCCTTTCCCACTAACTACTCCTAACAGCCCAGTTCTGTGGGAAAGGGCTGTCGTTTGGTTTTCAGAGAGTAGTGCCGATCATAACAGTATGACCGTCTAAGGCGTACACGTATCAACATACTCTCCATACAGAAGAGGCAAGGACAAAAATGTGTGGCTGCCCCATGCACTGTCACGGGTCTCCCTTCACCTGCATTAGAGTACTTGTGGCTACTAGCTGCCTTTCATGCGGAAATGGTCTGCGATTTGCTCGCAGGAGCCCCGTGCCGATATTGTCAGTCTGCCATCCAACATTGAATATGGACTAAGAATCCTCCCAGAGAAAGGGTGTCACCGCAGCAAGTTCTTGCTGTCCATGGAAGGGTAGGCTGGTCTATCAATTGCACCTTAGATCCCAAGGTTAAGGGCTTTCTTTTCTGGGGTAAAGGGTTGTTGTTACCTTGCAGGAACCCTGCACTGCAACTGCCCGTCCAGTTCCAAATGGAACAAGGACCAAGATTCCTCCCAGACAAAAGGTGACAGGATAGAACGTTCTCACTGCCCATGAACTGTCAAGGGTGTCTAATTAACACACTTGAGATCCTGAGGGTAAGGGCTTTTTGTCCTAGGGGAAATAGGATACTATTTGCTTGCAGGAGTCGTGGACTGAGATAGGTGGTTTGACTCGTCAAATTGAATACGGATGAACGTTCCTCTCACACAGAAGGTGCCACTACAGAAAGCTCTTGCTGCCAATGGAGGCACCCACCAGCTGCCGTTGAGAGACAGAAGGTAACGGCTTTTTTACCTGGGGTAACAGTGTCTCATTTGATTGAAGGAGATCTGTACTGGATATCCCAGTCTGAGCTCCCAGAGCAAACATAGTCAACATTCCTCTCAGGCAAAAGGTGCCACCTCAGAAAGCTGTTGCTGCCCATGGAGGGCCAGAGGTATCCCACCACCTGCACCTGAGACCCATAGGGTATGGGTTTTCTTTTCCTGTAGTTAAGATCTGTTCTTTTTTTGCAGGAGTGCTGCATCGAGATAGCTGCTTAGGTTCCTGAAATTGAACAGGGATGAAGATTTCTCCCAGACAAAAAGTCTAAAGGACAGAGCACTCTTGCCACTCTTGGAATTTACTGGGTCTCTCACCACTTACACCTGAGACCCTGAGGGTACAGGCTTCCTTATTCGGGGAAAGATCTGTTTTTTTCTCGCCGCTGACCGGGACCAAAATTGCAGTACAACTCCCTAAACGGAATATGGACAAAGGTCGCTCTGAAACAAAAGGTCCCAGACCCGGATGATTTTCCTGCAGGGGCAAATGCAGGGGTCTCTCACTAACTAGACTTGAGACCTTGAATATAAGACCTTTTTTTGCTGGGAACAGAGGGCTGTCATTTATTGGAAACAGCTGGGCTGTTGACAACTTAAGCCTTGAATTTAATCAGTTACAGCTCTGAGATTGTACAAGAATGTAAACAGCACCAAGGCAGGAGAGCAGAAAGGGAAGAAAAACTACAGTAAATAATAGGCATCGTTTTGAGCTTCGCCAGAACACAACAGGACCCCGACTGCCAATCAAAAGACTAAGCGCTGCACGCGAAGAGAAACGACCGACCAATTATAGCGCGTATACCCACAGAGGCAAGAAAAGACTATAAAGCTAAGCCTGCCATTCCTAAAGTGCCTGTCGCCTGCCAGCCGACCGAGCATTTCTTTTGTCCTCCGCAGCCGGTCCCTCGCAGGAGTCCTGCGGCAAAGCAGGCGGCGGGACTCGGGAAATTGAAGTCGTACGAAGATTCCCTCCGGATACAAGGTGTCGGGACCGTGAGCTCTCATTTCCCACAGAGCGCTTTGCAACCTACACCTGATAACCAGAGGGTAAGGGCTTTCTTTTTCTGGGGGAACGGCGTTTTGTGCACTAGCAGGAGTCCCACCCCAAACTCAGATGTTCAATTTAGACACCGGAATGCTTCTGAGGATTCCTCCCAGGCAAACGGTGCGAGGGCAGAAAGTTGTCGCCGCTCCCAGAGAGTCACACCGCCCGCCTTTTTGACTGAAGCAAAACGAGGCTCTAGAACTGTAAATCGAAGCATCTTACTGCAAAATCCACTGTTCTCTTCCCCCCCGCTTTCTCTACCTCACTCAAAAAAGATTTTGTTCCGTACAAATTCTGCAGACCTAGAAACCAACAGGTACATTGCACAAAGAGCCCAGAGGTAATAAATTATAGCCAAACAGGCTAAGGTAGATATTTGAATAGGTAAAATAGGCCCGAAGCCAAGGCTTTTTCCAAGCTCCAACGGATAGAACATGAAACAATGGAAAGTACAGAAGGTCTCCGGGGTCACCCAAAAATGAGGAATAAATTTGAGACCCTATGATGAAGGCAGGATGTAATCACCATGATATTCCTCAGAAGAAAGACCACGCCTCAAACGCCACCCTGACATATAGTAATCCAATAATACAATAACATGGGTACGTATATGAATATGTTGTAATCGTAATTAGAAACTGTATAAATTGCGTGGTTTTACTCAAACATTTCGGAGCTCTTTTTGCCCAGCCCGAGCCGGAGAGCTGCATGACGTCGCCTAATAAATACCTGCTGTTTAAAGGCATCAAACTCTGTCTCGAAGCAGTTTTTACTGTGTAATTTGCTTAGGAATGGTAAGGTGCTTTTGTAATTTGATGGGGGTTTTCTGGTGTTTGGGGGGTTTTTAGGAGCATTTTGTCGTTTGGGGTTTCCTGATGGTTTCAAATATAATTTGGTGTTGTGATCTGATCTGGTCCTTATCCCTCCTAGCAGTCTCTATCCACATTTTGCACCGAAAATGTTTTGCGTTTACTCTGGGCCAATTTTCTCTCACCCTCCACAAATCTAACTAGGCAATAATGCTCTATATTTACAGCAGTGCTTCCCTATGCTTGTATCAGTTTAGAAAGAGCAGCAGTCTCACAACGGTTTAAACTAGTTCAGACCGGTTCAGACCGGTTCAGACTTGGTTAGGGTTAGGGTTTAGGGTTAGGGTTAGGGTTAGGGTTTAGGGTTAGGGTTAGGGTTAGGGTTAGGGTTAGGGTTAGGGTTAGGGGTTAGGGTTAGGGTTAGGGTTAGAGTTAGGGTAAGCAGTATTTTTCCCTGGGGAAAGAGCTGTCGTCCGCTTGCAGGAATCCTGCGCCAAAATTACCAGTCTGAATGCCAAAATTTAGTGTGGACAAAGATTCCTGCCAGGCAAGAGGTGCCATCAAAGAAAGCTCCTGCTTCCAATGGAGTGCCCAGGCTTGCCCACAACCCGGACATTTTACCCTGAGGGTAAGCGTTTTGTTTTCTGGGATAAAGGGCGGCTGTTCACTTGCAGGAATTCTGTGATGAAATTTCCAGTCTGACTCCAAAATCGAATACGGACAAAGATCGCTCTCAGACTGAAGGTGGCTGGACAGATAGCTCCTGCTGCCCATAGAGTTCCAAGGCTGGCCCACCAATTGTAGCCGATATCTCAAGGGTTGGCACTCGCCTTCCTGGGAGAAAGGGCTTTTGTGCACTTGCAGATGTCCTGCTCTGAAATTGCCGGTCTGATTCCAATATAAAGTACGAATGAAGATTCCTCCCAGACAAGGTGTGCCAACACACAAAGCTCTCTCCTTTCGTGGGCTCAGCCTTTCCCACTAACTACTCCTAACAGCCCAGTTCTGTGGGAAAGGGCTGTCGTTTGGTTTTCAGAGAGTAGTGCCGATCATAACAGTATGACCGTCTAAGGCGTACACGTATCAACATACTCTCCATACAGAAGAGGCAAGGACAAAAATGTGTGGCTGCCCCATGCACTGTCACGGGTCTCCCTTCACCTGCATTAGAGTACTTGTGGCTACTAGCTGCCTTTCATGCGGAAATGGTCTGCGATTTGCTCGCAGGAGCCCCGTGCCGATATTGTCAGTCTGCCATCCAACATTGAATATGGACTAAGAATCCTCCCAGAGAAAGGGTGTCACCGCAGCAAGTTCTTGCTGTCCATGGAAGGGTAGGCTGGTCTATCAATTGCACCTTAGATCCCAAGGTTAAGGGCTTTCTTTTCTGGGGTAAAGGGTTGTTGTTACCTTGCAGGAACCCTGCACTGCAACTGCCCGTCCAGTTCCAAATGGAACAAGGACCAAGATTCCTCCCAGACAAAAGGTGACAGGATAGAACGTTCTCACTGCCCATGAACTGTCAAGGGTGTCTAATTAACACACTTGAGATCCTGAGGGTAAGGGCTTTTTGTCCTAGGGGAAATAGGATACTATTTGCTTGCAGGAGTCGTGGACTGAGATAGGTGGTTTGACTCGTCAAATTGAATACGGATGAACGTTCCTCTCACACAGAAGGTGCCACTACAGAAAGCTCTTGCTGCCAATGGAGGCACCCACCAGCTGCCGTTGAGAGACAGAAGGTAACGGCTTTTTTACCTGGGGTAACAGTGTCTCATTTGATTGAAGGAGATCTGTACTGGATATCCCAGTCTGAGCTCCCAGAGCAAACATAGTCAACATTCCTCTCAGGCAAAAGGTGCCACCTCAGAAAGCTGTTGCTGCCCATGGAGGGCCAGAGGTATCCCACCACCTGCACCTGAGACCCATAGGGTATGGGTTTTCTTTTCCTGTAGTTAAGATCTGTTCTTTTTTTGCAGGAGTGCTGCATCGAGATAGCTGCTTAGGTTCCTGAAATTGAACAGGGATGAAGATTTCTCCCAGACAAAAAGTCTAAAGGACAGAGCACTCTTGCCACTCTTGGAATTTACTGGGTCTCTCACCACTTACACCTGAGACCCTGAGGGTACAGGCTTCCTTATTCGGGGAAAGATCTGGTTTTTTCTCGCCGCTGACCGGGACCAAAATTGCAGTACAACTCCCTAAACGGAATATGGACAAAGGTCGCTCTGAAACAAAAGGTCCCAGACCCGGATGATTTTCCTGCAGGGGCAAATGCAGGGGTCTCTCACTAACTAGACTTGAGACCTTGAATATAAGACCTTTTTTTGCTGGGAACAGAGGGCTGTCATTTATTGGAAACAGCTGGGCTGTTGACAACTTAAGCCTTGAATTTAATCAGTTACAGCTCTGAGATTGTACAAGAATGTAAACAGCACCAAGGCAGGAGAGCAGAAAGGGAAGAAAAACTACAGTAAATAATAGGCATCGTTTTGAGCTTCGCCAGAACACAACAGGACCCCGACTGCCAATCAAAAGACTAAGCGCTGCACGCGAAGAGAAACGACCGACCAATTATAGCGCGTATACCCACAGAGGCAAGAAAAGACTATAAAGCTAAGCCTGCCATTCCTAAAGTGCCTGTCGCCTGCCAGCCGACCGAGCATTTCTTTTGTCCTCCGCAGCCGGTCCCTCGCAGGAGTCCTGCGGCAAAGCAGGCGGCGGGACTCGGGAAATTGAAGTCGTACGAAGATTCCCTCCGGATACAAGGTGTCGGGACCGTGAGCTCTCATTTCCCACAGAGCGCTTTGCAACCTACACCTGATAACCAGAGGGTAAGGGCTTTCTTTTTCTGGGGGAACGGCGTTTTGTGCACTAGCAGGAGTCCCACCCCAAACTCAGATGTTCAATTTAGACACCGGAATGCTTCTGAGGATTCCTCCCAGGCAAACGGTGCGAGGGCAGAAAGTTGTCGCCGCTCCCAGAGAGTCACACCGCCCGCCTTTTTGACTGAAGCAAAACGAGGCTCTAGAACTGTAAATCGAAGCATCTTACTGCAAAATCCACTGTTCTCTTCCCCCCCGCTTTCTCTACCTCACTCAAAAAAGATTTTGTTCCGTACAAATTCTGCAGACCTAGAAACCAACAGGTACATTGCACAAAGAGCCCAGAGGTAATAAATTATAGCCAAACAGGCTAAGGTAGATATTTGAATAGGTAAAATAGGCCCGAAGCCAAGGCTTTTTCCAAGCTCCAACGGATAGAACATGAAACAATGGAAAGTACAGAAGGTCTCCGGGGTCACCCAAAAATGAGGAATAAATTTGAGACCCTATGATGAAGGCAGGATGTATCACCATGATATTCCTCAGAAGAAAGACCACGCCTCAAACGCCACCCTGACATATAGTAATCCAATAATACAATAACATGGGTACGTATATGAATATGTTGTAATCGTAATTAGAAACTGTATAAATTGCGTGGTTTTACTCAAACATTTCGGAGCTCTTTTTGCCCAGCCCGAGCCGGAGAGCTGCATGACGTCGCCTAATAAATACCTGCTGTTTAAAGGCATCAAACTCTGTCTCTAAGCAGTTTTTACTGTGTAATTTGCTTAGGAATGGTAAGGTGCTTTTGTAATTTGATGGGGGTTTTCTGGTGTTTGGGGGGTTTTTAGGAGCATTTTGTCGTTTGGGGTTTCCTGATTGTTTCAAATATAATTTGGTGTTGTGATCTGATCTGGTCCTTATCCCTCCTAGCAGTCTCTATCCACATTTTGCACCAAAAATGTTTTGCGTTTACTCTGGGCCAATTTTCTCTCACCCTCCACAAATCTAACTAGGCAATAATGCTCTATATTTACAGCAGTGCTTCCCTATTCTTGTATCAGTTTAGAAAGAGCAGCAGTCTCACAACGGTTTAAACTAGTTCAGACCGGTTCAGACCGGTTCAGACTTGGTTAGGGTTAGGGTTTAGGGTTAGGGTTAGGGTTAGGGTTTAGGGTTAGGGTTAGGGTTAGGGTTAGGGTTAGGGTTTAGGGTTAGGGTTAGGGTTAGGGTTAGGGTTAGGGTTAGGGTAAGGGTTAGGGTTTGGGTTTATGGTTAGGGTTTGGGTTTATGGTTAGGGTTAGGGTTAGGGTTAGGGTTTGGGTTTATGGTTAGGGTTAGGGTTACGGTTAGGGTTAGGGTTAGGGTTAGGGTTAGGGTTAGGGTTAGGGTTAGGGTTTGGGTTTATGGTTAGGGTTAGGGTTAGGGTTAGGGTTTGGGTTTATGGTTAGGGTTAGGGTTAGGGTTAGCGTTAGGGATAGGGTTAGGGTTAGGGTTTAGGGTAAGCAGTATTTTTCCCTGGAGAAAGAGCTGTCGTCCGCTTGCAGGAATCCTGCGCCAAAATTACCAGTCTGAATGCCAAAATTTAGTGTGGACAAAGATTCCTGCCAGGCAAGAGGTGCCATCAAAGAAAGCTCCTGCTTCCAATGGAGTGCCCAGGCTTGCCCACAACCCGGACATTTTACCCTGAGGGTAAGCGTTTTGTTTTCTGGGATAAAGGGCGGCTGTTCACTTGCAGGAATTCTGTGATGAAATTTCCAGTCTGACTCCAAAATCGAATACGGACAAAGATCGCTCTCAGACTGAAGGTGGCTGGACAGATAGCTCCTGCTGCCCATAGAGTTCCAAGGCTGGCCCACCAATTGTAGCCGATATCTCAAGGGTTGGCACTCGCCTTCCTGGGAGAAAGGGCTTTTGTGCACTTGCAGATGTCCTGCTCTGAAATTGCCGGTCTGATTCCAATATAAAGTACGAATGAAGATTCCTCCCAGACAAGGTGTGCCAACACACAAAGCTCTCTCCTTTCGTGGGCTCAGCCTTTCCCACTAACTACTCCTAACAGCCCAGTTCTGTGGGAAAGGGCTGTCGTTTGGTTTTCAGAGAGTAGTGCCGATCATAACAGTATGACCGTCTAAGGCGTACACGTATCAACATACTCTCCATACAGAAGAGGCAAGGACAAAAATGTGTGGCTGCCCCATGCACTGTCACGGGTCTCCCTTCACCTGCATTAGAGTACTTGTGGCTACTAGCTGCCTTTCATGCGGAAATGGTCTGCGATTTGCTCGCAGGAGCCCCGTGCCGATATTGTCAGTCTGCCATCCAACATTGAATATGGACTAAGAATCCTCCCAGAGAAAGGGTGTCACCGCAGCAAGTTCTTGCTGTCCATGGAAGGGTAGGCTGGTCTATCAATTGCACCTTAGATCCCAAGGTTAAGGGCTTTCTTTTCTGGGGTAAAGGGTTGTTGTTACCTTGCAGGAACCCTGCACTGCAACTGCCCGTCCAGTTCCAAATGGAACAAGGACCAAGATTCCTCCCAGACAAAAGGTGACAGGATAGAACGTTCTCACTGCCCATGAACTGTCAAGGGTGTCTAATTAACACACTTGAGATCCTGAGGGTAAGGGCTTTTTGTCCTAGGGGAAATAGGATACTATTTGCTTGCAGGAGTCGTGGACTGAGATAGGTGGTTTGACTCGTCAAATTGAATACGGATGAACGTTCCTCTCACACAGAAGGTGCCACTACAGAAAGCTCTTGCTGCCAATGGAGGCACCCACCAGCTGCCGTTGAGAGACAGAAGGTAACGGCTTTTTTACCTGGGGTAACAGTGTCTCATTTGATTGAAGGAGATCTGTACTGGATATCCCAGTCTGAGCTCCCAGAGCAAACATAGTCAACATTCCTCTCAGGCAAAAGGTGCCACCTCAGAAAGCTGTTGCTGCCCATGGAGGGCCAGAGGTATCCCACCACCTGCACCTGAGACCCATAGGGTATGGGTTTTCTTTTCCTGTAGTTAAGATCTGTTCTTTTTTTGCAGGAGTGCTGCATCGAGATAGCTGCTTAGGTTCCTGAAATTGAACAGGGATGAAGATTTCTCCCAGACAAAAAGTCTAAAGGGCAGAGCACTCTTGCCACTCTTGGAATTTACTGGGTCTCTCACCACTTACACCTGAGACCCTGAGGGTACAGGCTTCCTTATTCGGGGAAAGATCTGTTTTTTTCTCGCCGCTGACCGGGACCAAAATTGCAGTACAACTCCCTAAACGGAATATGGACAAAGGTCGCTCTGAAACAAAAGGTCCCAGACCCGGATGATTTTCCTGCAGGGGCAAATGCAGGGGTCTCTCACTAACTAGACTTGAGACCTTGAATATAAGACCTTTTTTTGCTGGGAACAGAGGGCTGTCATTTATTGGAAACAGCTGGGCTGTTGACAACTTAAGCCTTGAATTTAATCAGTTACAGCTCTGAGATTGTACAAGAATGTAAACAGCACCAAGGCAGGAGAGCAGAAAGGGAAGAAAAACTACAGTAAATAATAGGCATCGTTTTGAGCTTCGCCAGAACACAACAGGACCCCGACTGCCAATCAAAAGACTAAGCGCTGCACGCGAAGAGAAACGACCGACCAATTATAGCGCGTATACCCACAGAGGCAAGAAAAGACTATAAAGCTAAGCCTGCCATTCCTAAAGTGCCTGTCGCCTGCCAGCCGACCGAGCATTTCTTTTGTCCTCCGCAGCCGGTCCCTCGCAGGAGTCCTGCGGCAAAGCAGGCGGCGGGACTCGGGAAATTGAAGTCGTACGAAGATTCCCTCCGGATACAAGGTGTCGGGACCGTGAGCTCTCATTTCCCACAGAGCGCTTTGCAACCTACACCTGATAACCAGAGGGTAAGGGCTTTCTTTTTCTGGGGGAACGGCGTTTTGTGCACTAGCAGGAGTCCCACCCCAAACTCAGATGTTCAATTTAGACACCGGAATGCTTCTGAGGATTCCTCCCAGGCAAACGGTGCGAGGGCAGAAAGTTGTCGCCGCTCCCAGAGAGTCACACCGCCCGCCTTTTTGACTGAAGCAAAACGAGGCTCTAGAACTGTAAATCGAAGCATCTTACTGCAAAATCCACTGTTCTCTTCCCCCCCCGCTTTCTCTACCTCACTCAAAAAAGATTTTGTTCCGTACAAATTCTGCAGACCTAGAAACCAACAGGTACATTGCACAAAGAGCCCAGAGGTAATAAATTATAGCCAAACAGGCTAAGGTAGATATTTGAATAGGTAAAATAGGCCCGAAGCCAAGGCTTTTTCCAAGCTCCAACGGATAGAACATGAAACAATGGAAAGTACAGAAGGTCTCCGGGGTCACCCAAAAATGAGGAATAAATTTGAGACCCTATGATGAAGGCAGGATGTATCACCATGATATTCCTCAGAAGAAAGACCACGCCTCAAACGCCACCCTGACATATAGTAATCCAATAATACAATAACATGGGTACGTATATGAATATGTTGTAATCGTAATTAGAAACTGTATAAATTGCGTGGTTTTACTCAAACATTTCGGAGCTCTTTTTGCCCAGCCCGAGCCGGAGAGCTGCATGACGTCGCCTAATAAATACCTGCTGTTTAAAGGCATCAAACTCTGTCTCTAAGCAGTTTTTACTGTGTAATTTGCTTAGGAATGGTAAGGTGCTTTTGTAATTTGATGGGGGTTTTCTGGTGTTTGGGGGGTTTTTAGGAGCATTTTGTCGTTTGGGGTTTCCTGATTGTTTCAAATATAATTTGGTGTTGTGATCTGATCTGGTCCTTATCCCTCCTAGCAGTCTCTATCCACATTTTGCACCAAAAATGTTTTGCGTTTACTCTGGGCCAATTTTCTCTCACCCTCCACAAATCTAACTAGGCAATAATGCTCTATATTTACAGCAGTGCTTCCCTATTCTTGTATCAGTTTAGAAAGAGCAGCAGTCTCACAACGGTTTAAACTAGTTCAGACCGGTTCAGACCGGTTCAGACTTGGTTAGGGTTAGGGTTTAGGGTTAGGGTTAGGGTTAGGGTTTAGGGTTAGGGTTAGGGTTAGGGTTAGGGTTAGGGTTAGGGTTTAGGGTTAGGGTTAGGGTTAGGGTTAGGGTTAGGGTTAGGGTAAGGGTTAGGGTTTGGGTTTATGGTTAGGGTTTGGGTTTATGGTTAGGGTTAGGGTTAGGGTTAGGGTTTGGGTTTATGGTTAGGGTTAGGGTTACGGTTAGGGTTAGGGTTAGGGTTAGGGTTAGGGTTAGGGTTAGGGTTAGGGTTTGGGTTTATGGTTAGGGTTAGGGTTAGGGTTAGCGTTAGGCTTAGGGTTAGGGTTAGGGTTTAGGGTAAGCAGTATTTTTCCCTGGAGAAAGAGCTGTCGTCCGCTTGCAGGAATCCTGCACCAAAATTACCAGTCTGAATGCCAAAATTTAGTGTGGACAAAGATTCCTGCCAGGCAAGAGGTGCCATCAAAGAAAGCTCCTGCTTCCAATGGAGTGCCCAGGCTTGCCCACAACCCGGACATTTTACCCTGAGGGTAAGCGTTTTGTTTTCTGGGATAAAGGGCTGTTGTTCACTTGCAGGAATTCTGTGATGAAATTTCCAGTCTGACTCCAAAATCGAATACGGACAAAGATCGCTCTCAGACTGAAGGTGGCTGGACAGATAGCTCCTGCTGCCCATAGAGTTCCAAGGCTGGCCCACCAATTGTACCCGATATCTCAAGGGTTGGCACTCGCCTTCCTGGGAGAAAGGGCTTTTGTGCACTTGCAGATGTCCTGCTCTGAAATTGCCGGTCTGATTCCAATATAAAGTACGAATGAAGATTCCTCCCAGACAAGGTGTGCCAACACACAAAGCTCTCTCCTTTCGTGGGCTCAGCCTTTCCCACTAACTACTCCTAACAGCCCAGTTCTGTGGGAAAGGGCTGTCGTTTGGTTTTCAGAGAGTAGTGCCGATCATAACAGTATGACCGTCTAAGGCGTACACGTATCAACATACTCTCCATACAGAAGAGGCAAGGACAAAAATGTGTGGCTGCCCCATGCACTGTCACGGGTCTCCCTTCACCTGCATTAGAGTACTTGTGGCTACTAGCTGCCTTTCATGCGGAAATGGTCTGCGATTTGCTCGCAGGAGCCCCGTGCCGATATTGTCAGTCTGCCATCCAACATTGAATATGGACTAAGAATCCTCCCAGAGAAAGGGTGTCACCGCAGCAAGTTCTTGCTGTCCATGGAAGGGTAGGCTGGTCTATCAATTGCACCTTAGATCCCAAGGTTAAGGGCTTTCTTTTCTGGGGTAAAGGGTTGTTGTTACCTTGCAGGAACCCTGCACTGCAACTGCCCGTCCAGTTCCAAATGGAACAAGGACCAAGATTCCTCCCAGACAAAAGGTGACAGGATAGAACGTTCTCACTGCCCATGAACTGTCAAGGGTGTCTAATTAACACACTTGAGATCCTGAGGGTAAGGGCTTTTTGTCCTAGGGGAAATAGGATACTATTTGCTTGCAGGAGTCGTGGACTGAGATAGGTGGTTTGACTCGTCAAATTGAATACGGATGAACGTTCCTCTCACACAGAAGGTGCCACTACAGAAAGCTCTTGCTGCCAATGGAGGCACCCACCAGCTGCCGTTGAGAGACAGAAGGTAAGGGCTTTTTTACCTGGGGTAACAGTGTCTCATTTGATTGAAGGAGATCTGTACTGGATATCCCAGTCTGAGCTCCCAGAGCAAACATAGTCAACATTCCTCTCAGGCAAAAGGTGCCACCTCAGAAAGCTGTTGCTGCCCATGGAGGGCCAGAGGTATCCCACCACCTGCACCTGAGACCCATAGGGTATGGGTTTTCTTTTCCTGTAGTTAAGATCTGTTCTTTTTTTGCAGGAGTGCTGCATCGAGATAGCTGCTTAGGTTCCTGAAATTGAACAGGGATGAAGATTTCTCCCAGACAAAAAGTCTAAAGGGCAGAGCACTCTTGCCACTCTTGGAATTTACTGGGTCTCTCACCACTTACACCTGAGACCCTGAGGGTACAGGCTTCCTTATTCGGGGAAAGATCTGTTTTTTTCTCGCCGCTGACCGGGACCAAAATTGCAGTACAACTCCCTAAACGGAATATGGACAAAGGTCGCTCTGAAACAAAAGGTCCCAGACCCGGATGATTTTCCTGCAGGGGCAAATGCAGGGGTCTCTCACTAACTAGACTTGAGACCTTGAATATAAGACCTTTTTTTGCTGGGAACAGAGGGCTGTCATTTATTGGAAACAGCTGGGCTGTTGACAACTTAAGCCTTGAATTTAATCAGTTACAGCTCTGAGATTGTACAAGAATGTAAACAGCACCAAGGCAGGAGAGCAGAAAGGGAAGAAAAACTACAGTAAATAATAGGCATCGTTTTGAGCTTCGCCAGAACACAACAGGACCCCGACTGCCAATCAAAAGACTAAGCGCTGCACGCGAAGAGAAACGACCGACCAATTATAGCGCGTATACCCACAGAGGCAAGAAAAGACTATAAAGCTAAGCCTGCCATTCCTAAAGTGCCTGTCGCCTGCCAGCCGACCGAGCATTTCTTTTGTCCTCCGCAGCCGGTCCCTCGCAGGAGTCCTGCGGCAAAGCAGGCGGCGGGACTCGGGAAATTGAAGTCGTACGAAGATTCCCTCCGGATACAAGGTGTCGGGACCGTGAGCTCTCATTTCCCACAGAGCGCTTTGCAACCTACACCTGATAACCAGAGGGTAAGGGCTTTCTTTTTCTGGGGGAACGGCGTTTTGTGCACTAGCAGGAGTCCCACCCCAAACTCAGATGTTCAATTTAGACACCGGAATGCTTCTGAGGATTCCTCCCAGGCAAACGGTGCGAGGGCAGAAAGTTGTCGCCGCTCCCAGAGAGTCACACCGCCCGCCTTTTTGACTGAAGCAAAACGAGGCTCTAGAACTGTAAATCGAAGCATCTTACTGCAAACTCCACTGTTCTCTTCCCCCCCGCTTTCTCTACCTCACTCAAAAAAGATTTTGTTCCGTACAAATTCTGCAGACCTAGAAACCAACAGGTACATTGCACAAAGAGCCCAGAGGTAATAAATTATAGCCAAACAGGCTAAGGTAGATATTTGAATAGGTAAAATAGGCCCGAAGCCAAGGCTTTTTCCAAGCTCCAACGGATAGAACATGAAACAATGGAAAGTACAGAAGGTCTCCGGGGTCACCCAAAAATGAGGAATAAATTTGAGACCCTATGATGAAGGCAGGATGTATCACCATGATATTCCTCAGAAGAAAGACCACGCCTCAAACTCCACCCTGACATATAGTAATCCAATAATACAATAACATGGGTACGTATATGAATATGTTGTAATCGTAATTAGAAACTGTATAAATTGCGTGGTTTTACTCAAACATTTCGGAGCTCTTTTTGCCCAGCCCGAGCCGGAGAGCTGCATGACGTCGCCTAATAAATACCTGCTGTTTAAAGGCATCAAACTCTGTCTCTAAGCAGTTTTTACTGTGTAATTTGCTTAGGAATGGTAAGGTGCTTTTGTAATTTGATGGGGGTTTTCTGGTGTTTGGGGGGTTTTTAGGAGCATTTTGTCGTTTGGGGTTTCCTGATGGTTTCAAATATAATTTGGTGTTGTGATCTGATCTGGTCCTTATCCCTCCTAGCAGTCTCTATCCACATTTTGCACCAAAAATGTTTTGCGTTTACTCTGGGCCAATTTTCTCTCACCCTCCACAAATCTAACTAGGCAATAATGCTCTATATTTACAGCAGTGCTTCCCTATTCTTGTATCAGTTTAGAAAGAGCAGCAGTCTCACAACGGTTTAAACTAGTTCAGACCGGTTCAGACCGGTTCAGACTTGGTTAGGGTTAGGGTTTAGGGTTAGGGTTAGGGTTAGGGTTTTAGGGTTAGGGTTAGGGTTAGGGTTAGGGTTAGGGTTAGGGTTTAGGGTTAGGGTTAGGGTTAGGGTTAGGGTTAGGGTAAGGGTTAGGGTTTGGGTTTATGGTTAGGGTTTGGGTTTATGGTTAGGGTTAGGGTTAGGGTTAGGGTTTGGGTTTATGGTTAAGGTTAGGGTTACGGTTAGGGTTAGGGTTAGGGTTAGGGTTAGGGTTAGGGTTAGGGTTAGGGTTTGGGTTTATGGTTAGGGTTAGGGTTAGGGTTAGGGTTTGGGTTTATGGTTAGGGTTAGGGTTAGGGTTAGCGTTAGGGATAGGGTTAGGGTTAGGGTTTAGGGTAAGCAGTATTTTTCCCTGGAGAAAGAGCTGTCGTCCGCTTGCAGGAATCCTGCGCCAAAATTACCAGTCTGAATGCCAAAATTTAGTGTGGACAAAGATTCCTGCCAGGCAAGAGGTGCCATCAAAGAAAGCTCCTGCTTCCAATGGAGTGCCCAGGCTTGCCCACAACCCGGACATTTTACCCTGAGGGTAAGCGTTTTGTTTTCTGGGATAAAGGGCTGTTGTTCACTTGCAGGAATTCTGTGATGAAATTTCCAGTCTGACTCCAAAATCGAATACGGACAAAGATCGCTCTCAGACTGAAGGTGGCTGGACAGATAGCTCCTGCTGCCCATAGAGTTCCAAGGCTGGCCCACCAATTGTAGCCGATATCTCAAGGGTTGGCACTCGCCTTCCTGGGAGAAAGGGCTTTTGTGCACTTGCAGATGTCCTGCTCTGAAATTGCCGGTCTGATTCCAATATAAAGTACGAATGAAGATTCCTCCCAGACAAGGTGTGCCAACACACAAAGCTCTCTCCTTTCGTGGGCTCAGCCTTTCCCACTAACTACTCCTAACAGCCCAGTTCTGTGGGAAAGGGCTGTCGTTTGGTTTTCAGAGAGTAGTGCCGATCATAACAGTATGACCGTCTAAGGCGTACACGTATCAACATACTCTCCATACAGAAGAGGCAAGGACAAAAATGTGTGGCTGCCCCATGCACTGTCACGGGTCTCCCTTCACCTGCATTAGAGTACTTGTGGCTACTAGCTGCCTTTCATGCGGAAATGGTCTGCGATTTGCTCGCAGGAGCCCCGTGCCGATATTGTCAGTCTGCCATCCAACATTGAATATGGACTAAGAATCCTCCCAGAGAAAGGGTGTCACCGCAGCAAGTTCTTGCTGTCCATGGAAGGGTAGGCTGGTCTATCAATTGCACCTTAGATCCCAAGGTTAAGGGCTTTCTTTTCTGGGGTAAAGGGTTGTTGTTACCTTGCAGGAACCCTGCACTGCAACTGCCCGTCCAGTTCCAAATGGAACAAGGACCAAGATTCCTCCCAGACAAAAGGTGACAGGATAGAACGTTCTCACTGCCCATGAACTGTCAAGGGTGTCTAATTAACACACTTGAGATCCTGAGGGTAAGGGCTTTTTGTCCTAGGGGAAATAGGATACTATTTGCTTGCAGGAGTCGTGGACTGAGATAGGTGGTTTGACTCGTCAAATTGAATACGGATGAACGTTCCTCTCACACAGAAGGTGCCACTACAGAAAGCTCTTGCTGCCAATGGAGGCACCCACCAGCTGCCGTTGAGAGACAGAAGGTAACGGCTTTTTTACCTGGGGTAACAGTGTCTCATTTGATTGAAGGAGATCTGTACTGGATATCCCAGTCTGAGCTCCCAGAGCAAACATAGTCAACATTCCTCTCAGGCAAAAGGTGCCACCTCAGAAAGCTGTTGCTGCCCATGGAGGGCCAGAGGTATCCCACCACCTGCACCTGAGACCCATAGGGTATGGGTTTTCTTTTCCTGTAGTTAAGATCTGTTCTTTTTTTGCAGGAGTGCTGCATCGAGATAGCTGCTTAGGTTCCTGAAATTGAACAGGGATGAAGATTTCTCCCAGACAAAAAGTCTAAAGGACAGAGCACTCTTGCCACTCTTGGAATTTACTGGGTCTCTCACCACTTACACCTGAGACCCTGAGGGTACAGGCTTCCTTATTCGGGGAAAGATCTGTTTTTTTCTCGCCGCTGACCGGGACCAAAATTGCAGTACAACTCCCTAAACGGAATATGGACAAAGGTCGCTCTGAAACAAAAGGTCCCAGACCCGGATGATTTTCCTGCACGGGCAAATGCAGGGGTCTCTCACTAACTAGACTTGAGACCTTGAATATAAGACCTTTTTTTGCTGGGAACAGAGGGCTGTCATTTATTGGAAACAGCTGGGCTGTTGACAACTTAAGCCTTGAATTTAATCAGTTACAGCTCTGAGATTGTACAAGAATGTAAACAGCACCAAGGCAGGAGAGCAGAAAGGGAAGAAAAACTACAGTAAATAATAGGCATCGTTTTGAGCTTCGCCAGAACACAACAGGACCCCGACTGCCAATCAAAAGACTAAGCGCTGCACGCGAAGAGAAACGACCGACCAATTATAGCGCGTATACCCACAGAGGCAAGAAAAGACTATAAAGCTAAGCCTGCCATTCCTAAAGTGCCTGTCGCCTGCCAGCCGACCGAGCATTTCTTTTGTCCTCCGCAGCCGGTCCCTCGCAGGAGTCCTGCGGCAAAGCAGGCGGCGGGACTCGGGAAATTGAAGTCGTACGAAGATTCCCTCCGGATACAAGGTGTCGGGACCGTGAGCTCTCATTTCCCACAGAGCGCTTTGCAACCTACACCTGATAACCAGAGGGTAAGGGCTTTCTTTTTCTGGGGGAACGGCGTTTTGTGCACTAGCAGGAGTCCCACCCCAAACTCAGATGTTCAATTTAGACACCGGAATGCTTCTGAGGATTCCTCCCAGGCAAACGGTGCGAGGGCAGAAAGTTGTCGCCGCTCCCAGAGAGTCACACCGCCCGCCTTTTTGACTGAAGCAAAACGAGGCTCTAGAACTGTAAATCGAAGCATCTTACTGCAAAATCCACTGTTCTCTTCCCCCCCGCTTTCTCTACCTCACTCAAAAAAGATTTTGTTCCGTACAAATTCTGCAGACCTAGAAACCAACAGGTACATTGCACAAAGAGCCCAGAGGTAATAAATTATAGCCAAACAGGCTAAGGTAGATATTTGAATAGGTAAAATAGGCCCGAAGCCAAGGCTTTTTCCAAGCTCCAACGGATAGAACATGAAACAATGGAAAGTACAGAAGGTCTCCGGGGTCACCCAAAAATGAGGAATAAATTTGAGACCCTATGATGAAGGCAGGATGTATCACCATGATATTCCTCAGAAGAAAGACCACGCCTCAAACGCCACCCTGACATATAGTAATCCAATAATACAATAACATGGGTACGTATATGAATATGTTGTAATCGTAATTAGAAACTGTATAAATTGCGTGGTTTTACTCAAACATTTCGGAGCTCTTTTTGCCCAGCCCGAGCCGGAGAGCTGCATGACGTCGCCTAATAAATACCTGCTGTTTAAAGGCATAAAACTCTGTCTCTAAGCAGTTTTTACTGTGTAATTTGCTTAGGAATGGTAAGGTGCTTTTGTAATTTGATGGGGGTTTTCTGGTGTTTGGGGGGTTTTTAGGAGCATTTTGTCGTTTGGGGTTTCCTGATGGTTTCAAATATAATTTGGTGTTGTGATCTGATCTGGTCCTTATCCCTCCTAGCAGTCTCTATCCACATTTTGCACCAAAAATGTTTTGCGTTTACTCTGGGCCAATTTTCTCTCACCCTCCACAAATCTAACTAGGCAATAATGCTCTATATTTACAGCAGTGCTTCCCTATTCTTGTATCAGTTTAGAAAGAGCAGCAGTCTCACAACGGTTTAAACTAGTTCAGACCGGTTCAGACCGGTTCAGACTTGGTTAGGGTTAGGGTTTAGGGTTAGGGTTAGGGTTAGGGTTTAGGGTTAGGGTTAGGGTTAGGGTTAGGGTTAGGGTTAGGGTTTAGGGTTAGGGTTAGGGTTAGGGTTAGGGTTAGGGTTAGGGTAAGGCTTAGGGTTTGGGTTTATGGTTAGGGTTTGGGTTTATGGTTAGGGTTAGGGTTAGGGTTAGGGTTTGGGTTTATGGTTAGGGTTAGGGTTAGGGTTACGGTTAGGGTTAGGGTTAGGGTTAGGGTTAGGGTTAGGGTTAGGGTTAGCGTTAGGGATAGGGTTAGGGTTAGGGTGTAGGGTTAGGGTTAGGGTTAGGGTTAGGGTTAGGGTTAGGGTTAGGGTTAGGGTTAGGGTTAGGGTAAGCAGTATTTTTCCCGGGAGAAAGAGCTGTCGTCCGCTTGCAGGAATCCTGCGCCAAAATTACCAGTCTGAATGCCAAAATTTAGTGTGGACAAAGATTCCTGCCAGGCAAGAGGTGCCATCAAAGAAAGCTCCTGCTTCCAATGGAGTGCCCAGGCTTGCCCACAACCCGGACATTTTACCCTGAGGGTAAGCGTTTTGTTTTCTGGGATAAAGGGCTGTTGTTCACTTGCAGGAATTCTGTGATGAAATTTCCAGTCTGACTCCAAAATCGAATACGGACAAAGATCGCTCTCAGACTGAAGGTGGCTGGACAGATAGCTCCTGCTGCCCATAGAGTTCCAAGGCTGGCCCACCAATTGTAGCCGATATCTCAAGGGTTGGCACTCGCCTTCCTGGGAGAAAGGGCTTTTGTGCACTTGCAGATGTCCTGCTCTGAAATTGCCGGTCTGATTCCAATATAAAGTACGAATGAAGATTCCTCCCAGACAAGGTGTGCCAACACACAAAGCTCTCTCCTTTCGTGGGCTCAGCCTTTCCCACTAACTACTCCTAACAGCCCAGTTCTGTGGGAAAGGGCTGTCGTTTGGTTTTCAGAGAGTAGTGCCGATCATAACAGTATGACCGTCTAAGGCGTACACGTATCAACATACTCTCCATACAGAAGAGGCAAGGACAAAAGTGTGTGGCTGCCCCATGCACTGTCACGGGTCTCCCTTCACCTGCATTAGAGTACTTGTGGCTACTAGCTGCCTTTCATGCGGAAATGGTCTGCGATTTGCTCGCAGGAGCCCCGTGCCGATATTGTCAGTCTGCCATCCAACATTGAATATGGACTAAGAATCCTCCCAGAGAAAGGGTGTCACCGCAGCAAGTTCTTGCTGTCCATGGAAGGGTAGGCTGGTCTATCAATTGCACCTTAGATCCCAAGGTTAAGGGCTTTCTTTTCTGGGGTAAAGGGTTGTTGTTACCTTGCAGGAACCCTGCACTGCAACTGCCCGTCCAGTTCCAAATGGAACAAGGACCAAGATTCCTCCCAGACAAAAGGTGACAGGATAGAACGTTCTCACTGCCCATGAACTGTCAAGGGTGTCTAATTAACACACTTGAGATCCTGAGGGTAAGGGCTTTTTGTCCTAGGGGAAATAGGATACTATTTGCTTGCAGGAGTCGTGGACTGAGATAGGTGGTTTGACTCGTCAAATTGAATACGGATGAACGTTCCTCTCACACAGAAGGTGCCACTACAGAAAGCTCTTGCTGCCAATGGAGGCACCCACCAGCTGCCGCTGAGAGACAGAAGGTAACGGCTTTTTTACCTGGGGTAACAGTGTCTCATTTGATTGAAGGAGATCTGTACTGGATATCCCAGTCTGAGCTCCCAGAGCAAACATAGTCAACATTCCTCTCAGGCAAAAGGTGCCACCTCAGAAAGCTGTTGCTGCCCATGGAGGGCCAGAGGTATCCCACCACCTGCACCTGAGACCCATAGGGTATGGGTTTTCTTTTCCTGTAGTTAAGATCTGTTCTTTTTTTGCAGGAGTGCTGCATCGAGATAGCTGCTTAGGTTCCTGAAATTGAACAGGGATGAAGATTTCTCCCAGACAAAAAGTCTAAAGGACAGAGCACTCTTGCCACTCTTGGAATTTACTGGGTCTCTCACCACTTACACCTGAGACCCTGAGGGTACAGGCTTCCTTATTCGGGGAAAGATCTGTTTTTTTCTCGCCGCTGACCGGGACCAAAATTGCAGTACAACTCCCTAAACGGAATATGGACAAAGGTCGCTCTGAAACAAAAGGTCCCAGACCCGGATGATTTTCCTGCACGGGCAAATGCAGGGGTCTCTCACTAACTAGACTTGAGACCTTGAATATAAGACCTTTTTTTGCTGGGAACAGAGGGCTGTCATTTATTGGAAACAGCTGGGCTGTTGACAACTTAAGCCTTGAATTTAATCAGTTACAGCTCTGAGATTGTACAAGAATGTAAACAGCACCAAGGCAGGAGAGCAGAAAGGGAAGAAAAACTACAGTAAATAATAGGCATCGTTTTGAGCTTCGCCAGAACACAACAGGACCCCGACTGCCAATCAAAAGACTAAGCGCTGCACGCGAAGAGAAACGACCGACCAATTATAGCGCGTATACCCACAGAGGCAAGAAAAGACTATAAAGCTAAGCCTGCCATTCCTAAAGTGCCTGTCGCCTGCCAGCCGACCGAGCATTTCTTTTGTCCTCCGCAGCCGGTCCCTCGCAGGAGTCCTGCGGCAAAGCAGGCGGCGGGACTCGGGAAATTGAAGTCGTACGAAGATTCCCTCCGGATACAAGGTGTCGGGACCGTGAGCTCTCATTTCCCACAGAGCGCTTTGCAACCTACACCTGATAACCAGAGGGTAAGGGCTTTCTTTTTCTGGGGGAACGGCGTTTTGTGCACTAGCAGGAGTCCCACCCCAAACTCAGATGTTCAATTTAGACACCGGAATGCTTCTGAGGATTCCTCCCAGGCAAACGGTGCGAGGGCAGAAAGTTGTCGCCGCTCCCAGAGAGTCACACCGCCCGCCTTTTTGACTGAAGCAAAACGAGGCTCTAGAACTGTAAATCGAAGCATCTTACTGCAAAATCCACTGTTCTCTTCCCCCCCGCTTTCTCTACCTCACTCAAAAAAGATTTGTTCCGTACAAATTCTGCAGACCTAGAAACCAACAGGTACATTGCACAAAGAGCCCAGAGGTAATAAATTATAGCCAAACAGGCTAAGGTAGATATTTGAATAGGTAAAATAGGCCCGAAGCCAAGGCTTTTTCCAAGCTCCAACGGATAGAACATGAAACAATGGAAAGTACAGAAGGTCTCCGGGGTCACCCAAAAATGAGGAATAAATTTGAGACCCTATGATGAAGGCAGGATGTATCACCATGATATTCCTCAGAAGAAAGACCACGCCTCAAACGCCACCCTGACATATAGTAATCCAATAATACAATAACATGGGTACGTATATGAATATGTTGTAATCGTAATTAGAAACTGTATAAATTGCGTGGTTTTACTCAAACATTTCGGAGCTCTTTTTGCCCAGCCCGAGCCGGAGAGCTGCATGACGTCGCCTAATAAATACCTGCTGTTTAAAGGCATAAAACTCTGTCTCTAAGCAGTTTTTACTGTGTAATTTGCTTAGGAATGGTAAGGTGCTTTTGTAATTTGATGGGGGTTTTCTGGTGTTTGGGGGGTTTTTAGGAGCATTTTGTCATTTGGGGTTTCCTGATGGTTTCAAATATAATTTGGTGTTGTGATCTGATCTGGTCCTTATCCCTCCTAGCAGTCTCTATCCACATTTTGCACCAAAAATGTTTTGCGTTTACTCTGGGCCAATTTTCTCTCACCCTCCACAAATCTAACTAGGCAATAATGCTCTATATTTACAGCAGTGCTTCCCTATTCTTGTATCAGTTTAGAAAGAGCAGCAGTCTCACAACGGTTTAAACTAGCTCAGACCGGTTCAGACCGGTTCAGACTTGGTTAGGGTTAGGGTTTAGGGTTAGGGTTAGGGTTAGGGTTAGGGTTAGGGTTAGGGGTTAGGGTTAGGGTTAGGGTTAGGGTTAGGGTTTAGGGTTAGGGTTAGGGTTAGGGTTAGGGTTAGGGTTAGCGTTAGGGATAGGGTTAGGGTTAGGGTTTAGGGTTAGGGTTAGGGTTAGGGTTAGGTTTAGGGTTAGGGTTAGGGTTAGGGTTAGGGTTAGCGTTAGGCTTAGGGTTAGGGTTAGGGTAAGCAGTATTTTTCCCGGGAGAAAGAGCTGTCGTCCGCTTGCAGGGATCCTGCGCCAAAATTACCAGTCTGAATGCCAAAATTAAGTATGGACAAAGATTCCTGCCAGGCAAGAGGTGCCATCAAAGAAAGCTCCTGCTTCCAATGGAGTGCCCAGGCTTGCCCACAACCCGGACATTTTACCCTGAGGGTAAGCGTTTTGTTTTCTGGGAAAAAGGGCTGTTGTTCACTTGCAGGAATTCTGTGATGAAATTTCCAGTCTGACTCCAAAATCGAATACGGACAAAGATCGCTCTCAGACTGAAGGTGGCTGGACGGATAGCTCCTGCTGCCCATAGAGTTCCAAGGCTGGCCCACCAATTGTACCCGATATCTCAAGGGTTGGCACTCGCCTTCCTGGGAGAAAGGGCTTTTGTGCACTTGCAGATGTCCTGCTCTGAAATTGCCGGTCTGATTCCAATATAAAGTACGAATGAAGATTCCTCCCAGACAAGATGTGCCAACACACAAAGCTCTCTCCTTTCGTGGGCTCAGCCTTTCCCACTAACTACTCCTAACAGCCCAGTTCTGTGGGAAAGGGCTGTCGTTTGGTTTTCAGAGAGTAGTGCCGATCATAACAGTATGACCGTCTAAGGCGTACACGTATCAACATACTCTCCATACAGAAGAGGCAAGGACAAAAATGTGTGGCTGCCCCATGCACTGTCACGGGTCTCCCTTCACCTGCATTAGAGTACTTGTGGCTACTAGCTGCCTTTCATGCGGAAATGGTCTGCGATTTGCTCGCAGGAGCCCCGTGCCGATATTGTCAGTCTGCCATCCAACACTGAATATGGACTAAGAATCCTCCCAGAGAAAGGGTGTCACCGCAGCAAGTTCTTGCTGTCCATGGAAGGGTAGGCTGGTCTATCAATTGCACCTTAGATCCCAAGGTTAAGGGCTTTCTTTTCTGGGGTAAAGGGTTGTTGTTACCTTGCAGGAACCCTGCACTGCAACTGCCCGTCCAGTTCCAAATGGAACAAGGACCAAGATTCCTCCCAGACAAAAGGTGACAGGATAGAACGTTCTCACTGCCCATGAACTGTCAAGGGTGTCTAATTAACACACTTGAGATCCTGAGGGTAAGGGCTTTTTGTCCTAGGGGAAATAGGATACTATTTGCTTGCAGGAGTCGTGGACTGAGATAGGTGGTTTGACTCGTCAAATTGAATACGGATGAACGTTCCTCTCACACAGAAGGTGCCACTACAGAAAGCTCTTGCTGTCAATGGAGGCACCCACCAGCTGCCGTTGAGAGACAGAAGGTAAGGGCTTTTTTACCTGGGGTAACAGTGTCTCATTTGATTGAAGGAGATCTGTACTGGATATCCCAGTCTGAGCTCCCAGAGCAAACATAGTCAACATTCCTCTCAGGCAAAAGGTGCCACCTCAGAAAGCTGTTGCTGCCCATGGAGGGCCAGAGGTATCCCACCACCTGCACCTGAGACCCATGGGGTATGGGTTTTCTTTTCCTGTAGTTAAGATCTGTTCTTTTTTTGCAGGAGTGCTGCATCGAGATAGCTGCTTAGGTTCCTGAAATTGAACAGGGATGAAGATTTCTCCCAGACAAAAAGTCTAAAGGGCAGAGCACTCTTGCCACTCTTGGAATTTACTGGGTCTCTCACCACTTACACCTGAGACCCTGAGGGTACAGGCTTCCTTATTCGGGGAAAGATCTGTTTTTTTCTCGCCGCTGACCGGGACCAAAATTGCAGTACAACTCCCTAAACGGAATATGGACAAAGGTCGCTCTGAAACAAAAGGTCCCAGACCCGGATGATTTTCCTGTACGGGCAAATGCAGGGGTCTCTCACTAACTAGACTTGAGACCTTGAATATAAGACCTTTTTTTGCTGGGAACAGAGGGCTGTCATTTATTGGAAACAGCTGGGCTGTTGACAACTTAAGCCTTGAATTTAATCAGTTACAGCTCTGAGATTGTACAAGAATGTAAACAGCACCAAGGCAGGAGAGCAGAAAGGGAAGAAAAACTACAGTAAATAATAGGCATCGTTTTGAGCTTCGCCAGAACACAACAGGACCCCGACTGCCAATCAAAAGACTAAGCGCTGCACGCGAAGAGAAACCAACGACCAATTATAGCGCGTATACCCACAGAGGCAAGAAAAGACTATAAAGCTAAGCCTGCCATTCCTAAAGTGCCTGTCGCCTGCCAGCCGACCGAGCATTTCTTTTGTCCTCCGCAGCCGGTCCCTCGCAGGAGTCCTGCGGCAAAGCAGGCGGCGGGACTCGGGAAATTGAAGTCGTACGAAGATTCCCTCCGGATACAAGGTGTCGGGACCGTGAGCTCTCATTTCCCACAGAGCGCTTTGCAACCTACACCTGATAACCAGAGGGTAAGGGCTTTCTTTTTCTGGGGGAACGGCGTTTTGTGCACTAGCAGGAGTCCCACCCCAAACTCAGATGTTCAATTTAGACACCGGAATGCTTCTGAGGATTCCTCCCAGGCAAACGGTGCGAGGGCAGAAAGTTGTCGCCGCTCCCAGAGAGTCACACCGCCCGCCTTTTTGACTGAAGCAAAACGAGGCTCTAGAACTGTAAATCGAAGCATCTTACTGCAAAATCCACTGTTCTCTTCCCCCCCGCTTTCTCTACCTCACTCAAAAAAGATTTTGTTCCGTACAAATTCTGCAGACCTAGAAACCAACAGGTACATTGCACAAAGAGCCCAGAGGTAATAAATTATAGCCAAACAGGCTAAGGTAGATATTTGAATAGGTAAAATAGGCCCGAAGCCAAGGCTTTTTCCAAGCTCCAACGGATAGAACATGAAACAATGGAAAGTACAGAAGGTCTCCGGGGTCACCCAAAAATGAGGAATAAATTTGAGACCCTATGATGAAGGCAGGATGTATCACCATGATATTCCTCAGAAGAAAGACCACGCCTCAAACGCCACCCTGACATATAGTAATCCAATAATACAATAACATGGGTACGTATATGAATATGTTGTAATCGTAATTAGAAACTGTATAAATTGCGTGGTTTTACTCAAACATTTCGGAGCTCTTTTTGCCCAGCCCGAGCCGGAGAGCTGCATGACGTCGCCTAATAAATACCTGCTGTTTAAAGGCATAAAACTCTGTCTCTAAGCAGTTTTTACTGTGTAATTTGCTTAGGAATGGTAAGGTGCTTTTGTAATTTGATGGGGGTTTTCTGGTGTTTGGGGGGTTTTTAGGAGCATTTTGTCATTTGGGGTTTCCTGATGGTTTCAAATATAATTTGGTGTTGTGATCTGATCTGGTCCTTATCCCTCCTAGCAGTCTCTATCCACATTTTGCACCAAAAATGTTTTGCGTTTACTCTGGGCCAATTTTCTCTCACCCTCCACAAATCTAACTAGGCAATAATGCTCTATATTTACAGCAGTGCTTCCCTATTCTTGTATCAGTTTAGAAAGAGCAGCAGTCTCACAACGGTTTAAACTAGCTCAGACCGGTTAAGACCGGTTCAGACTTGGTTAGGGTTAGGGTTTAGGGTTAGGGTTAGGGTTAGGGTTAGGGTTAGGGTTAGGGGTTAGGGTTAGGGTTAGGGTTAGGGTTAGGGTTTAGGGTTAGGGTTAGGGTTAGGGTTAGGGTTAGCGTTAGGGATAGGGTTAGGGTTAGGGTTTAGGGTTAGGGTTAGGGTTAGGGTTAGGTTTAGGGTTAGGGTTAGGGTTAGGGTTAGGGTTAGCGTTAGGCTTAGGGTTAGGGTTAGGGTAAGCAGTATTTTTCCCGGGAGAAAGAGCTGTCGTCCGCTTGCAGGGATCCTGCGCCAAAATTACCAGTCTGAATGCCAAAATTAAGTATGGACAAAGATTCCTGCCAGGCAAGAGGTGCCATCAAAGAAAGCTCCTGCTTCCAATGGAGTGCCCAGGCTTGCCCACAACCCGGACATTTTACCCTGAGGGTAAGCGTTTTGTTTTCTGGGAAAAAGGGCTGTTGTTCACTTGCAGGAATTCTGTGATGAAATTTCCAGTCTGACTCCAAAATCGAATACGGACAAAGATCGCTCTCAGACTGAAGGTGGCTGGACAGATAGCTCCTGCTGCCCATAGAGTTCCAAGGCTGGCCCACCAATTGTACCCGATATCTCAAGGGTTGGCACTCGCCTTCCTGGGAGAAAGGGCTTTTGTGCACTTGCAGATGTCCTGCTCTGAAATTGCCGGTCTGATTCCAATATAAAGTACGAATGAAGATTCCTCCCAGACAAGATGTGCCAACACACAAAGCTCTCTCCTTTCGTGGGCTCAGCCTTTCCCACTAACTACTCCTAACAGCCCAGTTCTGTGGGAAAGGGCTGTCGTTTGGTTTTCAGAGAGTAGTGCCGATCATAACAGTATGACCGTCTAAGGCGTACACGTATCAACATACTCTCCATACAGAAGAGGCAAGGACAAAAATGTGTGGCTGCCCCATGCACTGTCACGGGTCTCCCTTCACCTGCATTAGAGTACTTGTGGCTACTAGCTGCCTTTCATGCGGAAATGGTCTGCGATTTGCTCGCAGGAGCCCCGTGCCGATATTGTCAGTCTGCCATCCAACACTGAATATGGACTAAGAATCCTCCCAGAGAAAGGGTGTCACCGCAGCAAGTTCTTGCTGTCCATGGAAGGGTAGGCTGGTCTATCAATTGCACCTTAGATCCCAAGGTTAAGGGCTTTCTTTTCTGGGGTAAAGGGTTGTTGTTACCTTGCAGGAACCCTGCACTGCAACTGCCCGTCCAGTTCCAAATGGAACAAGGACCAAGATTCCTCCCAGACAAAAGGTGACAGGATAGAACGTTCTCACTGCCCATGAACTGTCAAGGGTGTCTAATTAACACACTTGAGATCCTGAGGGTAAGGGCTTTTTGTCCTAGGGGAAATAGGATACTATTTGCTTGCAGGAGTCGTGGACTGAGATAGGTGGTTTGACTCGTCAAATTGAATACGGATGAACGTTCCTCTCACACAGAAGGTGCCACTACAGAAAGCTCTTGCTGTCAATGGAGGCACCCACCAGCTGCCGTTGAGAGACAGAAGGTAAGGGCTTTTTTACCTGGGGTAACAGTGTCTCATTTGATTGAAGGAGATCTGTACTGGATATCCCAGTCTGAGCTCCCAGAGCAAACATAGTCAACATTCCTCTCAGGCAAAAGGTGCCACCTCAGAAAGCTGTTGCTGCCCATGGAGGGCCAGAGGTATCCCACCACCTGCACCTGAGACCCATAGGGTATGGGTTTTCTTTTCCTGTAGTTAAGATCTGTTCTTTTTTTGCAGGAGTGCTGCATCGAGATAGCTGCTTAGGTTCCTGAAATTGAACAGGGATGAAGATTTCTCCCAGACAAAAAGTCTAAAGGGCAGAGCACTCTTGCCACTCTTGGAATTTACTGGGTCTCTCACCACTTACACCTGAGACCCTGAGGGTACAGGCTTCCTTATTCGGGGAAAGATCTGTTTTTTTCTCGCCGCTGACCGGGACCAAAATTGCAGTACAACTCCCTAAACGGAATATGGACAAAGGTCGCTCTGAAACAAAAGGTCCCAGACCCGGATGATTTTCCTGTACGGGCAAATGCAGGGGTCTCTCACTAACTAGACTTGAGACCTTGAATATAAGACCTTTTTTTGCTGGGAACAGAGGGCTGTCATTTATTGGAAACAGCTGGGCTGTTGACAACTTAAGCCTTGAATTTAATCAGTTACAGCTCTGAGATTGTACAAGAATGTAAACAGCACCAAGGCAGGAGAGCAGAAAGGGAAGAAAAACTACAGTAAATAATAGGCATCGTTTTGAGCTTCGCCAGAACACAACAGGACCCCGACTGCCAATCAAAAGACTAAGCGCTGCACGCGAAGAGAAACGACCGACCAATTATAGCGCGTATACCCACAGAGGCAAGAAAAGACTATAAAGCTAAGCCTGCCATTCCTAAAGTGCCTGTCGCCTGCCAGCCGACCGAGCATTTCTTTTGTCCTCCGCAGCCGGTCCCTCGCAGGAGTCCTGCGGCAAAGCAGGCGGCGGGACTCGGGAAATTGAAGTCGTACGAAGATTCCCTCCGGATACAAGGTGTCGGGACCGTGAGCTCTCATTTCCCACAGAGCGCTTTGCAACCTACACCTGATAACCAGAGGGTAAGGGCTTTCTTTTTCTGGGGGAACGGCGTTTTGTGCACTAGCAGGAGTCCCACCCCAAACTCAGATGTTCAATTTAGACACCGGAATGCTTCTGAGGATTCCTCCCAGGCAAACGGTGCGAGGGCAGAAAGTTGTCGCCGCTCCCAGAGAGTCACACCGCCCGCCTTTTTGACTGAAGCAAAACGAGGCTCTAGAACTGTAAATCGAAGCATCTTACTGCAAAATCCACTGTTCTCTTCCCCCCCGCTTTCTCTACCTCACTCAAAAAAGATTTTGTTCCGTACAAATTCTGCAGACCTAGAAACCAACAGGTACATTGCACAAAGAGCCCAGAGGTAATAAATTATAGCCAAACAGGCTAAGGTAGATATTTGAATAGGTAAAATAGGCCCGAAGCCAAGGCTTTTTCCAAGCTCCAACGGATAGAACATGAAACAATGGAAAGTACAGAAGGTCTCCGGGGTCACCCAAAAATGAGGAATAAATTTGAGACCCTATGATGAAGGCAGGATGTATCACCATGATATTCCTCAGAAGAAAGACCACGCCTCAAACGCCACCCTGACATATAGTAATCCAATAATACAATAACATGGGTACGTATATGAATATGTTGTAATCGTAATTAGAAACTGTATAAATTGCGTGGTTTTACTCAAACATTTCGGAGCTCTTTTTGCCCAGCCCGAGCCGGAGAGCTGCATGACGTCGCCTAATAAATACCTGCTGTTTAAAGGCATCAAACTCTGTCTCTAAGCAGTTTTTACTGTGTAATTTGCTTAGGAATGGTAAGGTGCTTTTGTAATTTGATGGGGGTTTTCTGGTGTTTGGGGGGTTTTTAGGAGCATTTTGTCGTTTGGGGTTTCCTGATGGTTTCAAATATAATTTGGTGTTGTGATCTGATCTGGTCCTTATCCCTCCTAGCAGTCTCTATCCACATTTTGCACCAAAAATGTTTTGCGTTTACTCTGGGCCAATTTTCTCTCACCCTCCACAAATCTAACTAGGCAATAATGCTCTATATTTACAGCAGTGCTTCCCTATTCTTGTATCAGTTTAGAAAGAGCAGCAGTCTCACAACGGTTTAAACTAGTTCAGACCGGTTCAGACCGGTTCAGACTTGGTTAGGGTTAGGGTTTAGGGTTAGGGTTAGGGTTAGGGTTAGGGTTAGGGTTAGGGGTTAGGGTTAGGGTTAGGGTTAGGGTTAGGGTTTAGGGTTAGGGTTAGGGTTAGGGTTAGGGTTAGGGTTAGCGTTAGGGATAGGGTTAGGGTTAGGGTTTAGGGTTAGGGTTAGGGTTAGGGTTAGGTTTAGGGTTAGGGTTAGGGTTAGGGTTAGGGTTAGCGTTAGGCTTAGGGTTAGGGTTAGGGTAAGCAGTATTTTTTCCGGGAGAAAGAGCTGTCGTCCGCTTGCAGGAATCCTGCGCCAAAATTACCAGTCTGAATGCCAAAATTTAGTATGGACAAAGATTCCTGCCAGGCAAGAGGTGCCATCAAAGAAAGCTCCTGCTTCCAATGGAGTGCCCAGGCTTGCCCACAACCCGGACATTTTACCCTGATGGTAAGCGTTTTGTTTTCTGGGATAAAGGGCGGCTGTTCACTTGCAGGAATTCTGTGATGAAATTTCCAGTCTGACTCCAAAATCGAATACGGACAAAGATCGCTCTCAGACTGAAGGTGGCTGGACAGATAGCTCCTGCTGCCCATAGAGTTCCAAGGCTGGCCCACCAATTGTAGCCGATATCTCAAGGGTTGGCACTCGCCTTCCTGGGAGAAAGGGCTTTTGTGCACTTGCAGATGTCCTGCTCTGAAATTGCCGGTCTGATTCCAATATAAAGTACGAATGAAGATTCCTCCCAGACAAGGTGTGCCAACACACAAAGCTCTCTCCTTTCGTGGGCTCAGCCTTTCCCACTAACTACTCCTAACAGCCCAGTTCTGTGGGAAAGGGCTGTCGTTTGGTTTTCAGAGAGTAGTGCCGATCATAACAGTATGACCGTCTAAGGCGTACACGTATCAACATACTCTCCATACAGAAGAGGCAAGGACAAAAATGTGTGGCTGCCCCATGCACTGTCACGGGTCTCCCTTCACCTGCATTAGAGTACTTGTGGCTACTAGCTGCCTTTCATGCGGAAATGGTCTGCGATTTGCTCGCAGGAGCCCCGTGCCGATATTGTCAGTCTGCCATCCAACACTGAATATGGACTAAGAATCCTCCCAGAGAAAGGGTGTCACCGCAGCAAGTTCTTGCTGTCCATGGAAGGGTAGGCTGGTCTATCAATTGCACCTTAGATCCCAAGGTTAAGGGCTTTCTTTTCTGGGGTAAAGGGTTGTTGTTACCTTGCAGGAACCCTGCACTGCAACTGCCCGTCCAGTTCCAAATGGAACAAGGACCAAGATTCCTCCCAGACAAAAGGTGACAGGATAGAACGTTCTCACTGCCCATGAACTGTCAAGGGTGTCTAATTAACACACTTGAGATCCTGAGGGTAAGGGCTTTTTGTCCTAGGGGAAATAGGATACTATTTGCTTGCAGGAGTCGTGGACTGAGATAGGTGGTTTGACTCGTCAAATTGAATACGGATGAACGTTCCTCTCACACAGAAGGTGCCACTACAGAAAGCTCTTGCTGTCAATGGAGGCACCCACCAGCTGCCGTTGAGAGACAGAAGGTAAGGGCTTTTTTACCTGGGGTAACAGTGTCTCATTTGATTGAAGGAGATCTGTACTGGATATCCCAGTCTGAGCTCCCAGAGCAAACATAGTCAACATTCCTCTCAGGCAAAAGGTGCCACCTCAGAAAGCTGTTGCTGCCCATGGAGGGCCAGAGGTATCCCACCACCTGCACCTGAGACCCATAGGGTATGGGTTTTCTTTTCCTGTAGTTAAGATCTGTTCTTTTTTTGCAGGAGTGCTGCATCGAGATAGCTGCTTAGGTTCCTGAAATTGAACAGGGATGAAGATTTCTCCCAGACAAAAAGTCTAAAGGGCAGAGCACTCTTGCCACTCTTGGAATTTACTGGGTCTCTCACCACTTACACCTGAGACCCTGAGGGTACAGGCTTCCTTATTCGGGGAAAGATCTGTTTTTTTCTCGCCGCTGACCGGGACCAAAATTGCAGTACAACTCCCTAAACGGAATATGGACAAAGGTCGCTCTGAAACAAAAGGTCCCAGACCCGGATGATTTTCCTGTACGGGCAAATGCAGGGGTCTCTCACTAACTAGACTTGAGACCTTGAATATAAGACCTTTTTTTGCTGGGAACAGAGGGCTGTCATTTATTGGAAACAGCTGGGCTGTTGACAACTTAAGCCTTGAATTTAATCAGTTACAGCTCTGAGATTGTAAAAGAATGTAAACAGCACCAAGGCAGGAGAGCAGAAAGGGAAGAAAAACTACAGTAAATAATAGGCATCGTTTTGAGCTTCGCCAGCACACAACAGGACCCCGACTGCCAATCAAAAGACTAAGCGCTGCACGCGAAGAGAAACAACCGACCAATTATAGCGCGTATACCCACAGAGGCAAGAAAAGACTATAAAGCTAAGCCTGCCATTCCTAAAGTGCCTGTCGCCTGCCAGCCGACCGAGCATTTCTTTTGTCCTCCGCAGCCGGTCCCTCGCAGGAGTCCTGCGGCAAAGCAGGCGGCGGGACTCGGGAAATTGAAGTCGTACGAAGATTCCCTCCGGATACAAGGTGTCGGGACCGTGAGCTCTCATTTCCCACAGAGCGCTTTGCAACCTACACCTGATAACCGGAGGGTAAGGGCTTTCTTTTTCTGGGGGAACGGCGTTTTGTGCACTAGCAGGAGTCCCACCCCAAACTCAGATGTTCAATTTAGACACCGGAATGCTTCTGAGGATTCCTCCCAGGCAAACGGTGCGAGGGCAGAAAGTTGTCGCCGCTCCCAGAGAGTCACACCGCCCGCCTTTTTGACTGAAGCAAAACGAGGCTCTAGAACTGTAAATCGAAGCATCTTACTGCAAAATCCACTGTTCTCTTCCCCCCCCGCTTTCTCTACCTCACTCAAAAAAGATTTTGTTCCGTACAAATTCTGCAGACCTAGAAACCAACAGGTACATTGCACAAAGAGCCCAGAGGTAATAAATTATAGCCAAACAGGCTAAGGTAGATATTTGAATAGGTAAAATAGGCCCGAAGCCAAGGCTTTTTCCAAGCTCCAACGGATAGAACATGAAACAATGGAAAGTACAGAAGGTCTCCGGGGTCACCCAAAAATGAGGAATAAATTTGAGACCCTATGATGAAGGCAGGATGTATCACCATGATATTCCTCAGAAGAAAGACCACGCCTCAAACGCCACCCTGACATATAGTAATCCAATAATACAATAACATGGGTACGTATATGAATATGTTGTAATCGTAATTAGAAACTGTATAAATTGCGTGGTTTTACTCAAACATTTCGGAGCTCTTTTTGCCCAGCCCGAGCCGGAGAGCTGCATGACGTCGCCTAATAAATACCTGCTGTTTAAAGGCATCAAACTCTGTCTCTAAGCAGTTTTTACTGTGTAATTTGCTTAGGAATGGTAAGGTGCTTTTGTAATTTGATGGGGGTTTTCTGGTGTTTGGGGGGTTTTTAGGAGCATTTTGTCGTTTGGGGTTTCCTGATGGTTTCAAATATAATTTGGTGTTGTGATCTGATCTGGTCCTTATCCCTCCTAGCAGTCTCTATCCACATTTTGCACCAAAAATGTTTTGCGTTTACTCTGGGCCAATTTTCTCTCACCCTCCACAAATCTAACTAGGCAATAATGCTCTATATTTACAGCAGTGCTTCCCTATTCTTGTATCAGTTTAGAAAGAGCAGCAGTCTCACAACGGTTTAAACTAGTTCAGACCGGTTCAGACCGGTTCAGACTTGGTTAGGGTTAGGGTTAGGGTTAGGGTTAGGGTTAGGGTTTAGGGTTAGGGTTAGGGTTAGGGTTTTGGGTAAGGGTTAGGGTTAGGGTTAGGGTTAGGGTTAGGGTTAGGGTTAGGGTTAGGGTTAGGGTTAGGGTTAGGGTTAGGGTTAGCGTTAGGGTTAGGGTTAGGGCTAGGGTAAGCAGTATTTTTCCCGGGAGAAAGAGCTGTCGTCCGCTTGCAGGGATCCTGCGCCAAAATTACCAGTCTGAATGCCAAAATTAAGTATGGACAAAGATTCCTGCCAGGCAAGAGGTGCCATCAAAGAAAGCTCCTGCTTCCAATGGAGTGCCCAGGCTTGCCCACAACCCGGACATTTTACCCTGAGGGTAAGCGTTTTGTTTTCTGGGAAAAAGGGCTGTTGTTCACTTGCAGGAATTCTGTGATGAAATTTCCAGTCTGACTCCAAAATCGAATACGGACAAAGATCGCTCTCAGACTGAAGGTGGCTGGACAGATAGCTCCTGCTGCCCATAGAGTTCCAAGGCTGGCCCACCAATTGTACCCGATATCTCAAGGGTTGGCACTCGCCTTCCTGGGAGAAAGGGCTTTTGTGCACTTGCAGATGTCCTGCTCTGAAATTGCCGGTCTGATTCCAATATAAAGTACGAATGAAGATTCCTCCCAGACAAGATGTGCCAACACACAAAGCTCTCTCCTTTCGTGGGCTCAGCCTTTCCCACTAAGTACTCCTAACAGCCCAGTTCTGTGGGAAAGGGCTGTCGTTTGGTTTTCAGAGAGTAGTGCCGATCATAACAGTATGACCGTCTAAGGCGTACACGTATCAACATACTCTCCATACAGAAGAGGCAAGGACAAAAATGTGTGGCTGCCCCATGCACTGTCACGGGTCTCCCTTCACCTGCATTAGAGTACTTGTGGCTACTAGCTGCCTTTCATGCGGAAATGGTCTGCGATTTGCTCGCAGGAGCCCCGTGCCGATATTGTCAGTCTGCCATCCAACACTGAATATGGACTAAGAATCCTCCCAGAGAAAGGGTGTCACCGCAGCAAGTTCTTGCTGTCCATGGAAGGGTAGGCTGGTCTATCAATTGCACCTTAGATCCCAAGGTTAAGGGCTTTCTTTTCTGGGGTAAAGGGTTGTTGTTACCTTGCAGGAACCCTGCACTGCAACTGCCCGTCCAGTTCCAAATGGAACAAGGACCAAGATTCCTCCCAGACAAAAGGTGACAGGATAGAACGTTCTCACTGCCCATGAACTGTCAAGGGTGTCTAATTAACACACTTGAGATCCTGAGGGTAAGGGCTTTTTGTCCTAGCGGAAATAGGATACTATTTGCTTGCAGGAGTCGTGGACTGAGATAGGTGGTTTGACTCGTCAAATTGAATACGGATGAACGTTCCTCTCACACAGAAGGTGCCACTACAGAAAGCTCTTGCTGTCAATGGAGGCACCCACCAGCTGCCGTTGAGAGACAGAAGGTAAGGGCTTTTTTACCTGGGGTAACAGTGTCTCATTTGATTGAAGGAGATCTGTACTGGATATCCCAGTCTGAGCTCCCAGAGCAAACATAGTCAACATTCCTCTCAGGCAAAAGGTGCCACCTCAGAAAGCTGTTGCTGCCCATGGAGGGCCAGAGGTATCCCACCACCTGCACCTGAGACCCATAGGGTATGGGTTTTCTTTTCCTGTAGTTAAGATCTGTTCTTTTTTTGCAGGAGTGCTGCATCGAGATAGCTGCTTAGGTTCCTGAAATTGAACAGGGATGAAGATTTCTCCCAGACAAAAAGTCTAAAGGGCAGAGCACTCTTGCCACTCTTGGAATTTACTGGGTCTCTCACCACTTACACCTGAGACCCTGAGGGTACAGGCTTCCTTATTCGGGGAAAGATCTGTTTTTTTCTCGCCGCTGACCGGGACCAAAATTTCAGTACAACTCCCTAAACGGTATATGGACAAAGGTCGCTCTGAAACAAAAGGTCCCAGACCCGGATGATTTTCCTGTACGGGCAAATGCAGGGGTCTCTCACTAACTAGACTTGAGACCTTGAATATAAGACCTTTTTTTGCTGGGAACAGAGGGCTGTCATTTATTGGAAACAGCTGGGCTGTTGACAACTTAAGCCTTGAATTTAATCAGTTACAGCTCTGAGATTGTAAAAGAATGTAAACAGCACCAAGGCAGGAGAGCAGAAAGGGAAGAAAAACTACAGTAAATAATAGGCATCGTTTTGAGCTTCGCCAGCACACAACAGGACCCCGACTGCCAATCAAAAGACTAAGCGCTGCACGCGAAGAGAAACAACCGACCAATTATAGCGCGTATACCCACAGAGGCAAGAAAAGACTATAAAGCTAAGCCTGCCATTCCTAAAGTGCCTGTCGCCTGCCAGCCGACCGAGCATTTCTTTTGTCCTCCGCAGCCGGTCCCTCGCAGGAGTCCTGCGGCAAAGCAGGCGGCGGGACTCGGGAAATTGAAGTCGTACGAAGATTCCCTCCGGATACAAGGTGTCGGGACCGTGAGCTCTCATTTCCCACAGAGCGCTTTGCAACCTACACCTGATAACCGGAGGGTAAGGGCTTTCTTTTTCTGGGGGAACGGCGTTTTGTGCACTAGCAGGAGTCCCACCCCAAACTCAGATGTTCAATTTAGACACCGGAATGCTTCTGAGGATTCCTCCCAGGCAAACGGTGCGAGGGCAGAAAGTTGTCGCCGCTCCCAGAGAGTCACACCGCCCGCCTTTTTGACTGAAGCAAAACGAGGCTCTAGAACTGTAAATCGAAGCATCTTACTGCAAAATCCACTGTTCTCTTCCCCCCCCGCTTTCTCTACCTCACTCAAAAAAGATTTTGTTCCGTACAAATTCTGCAGACCTAGAAACCAACAGGTACATTGCACAAAGAGCCCAGAGGTAATAAATTATAGCCAAACAGGCTAAGGTAGATATTTGAATAGGTAAAATAGGCCCGAAGCCAAGGCTTTTTCCAAGCTCCAACGGATAGAACATGAAACAATGGAAAGTACAGAAGGTCTCCGGGGTCACCCAAAAATGAGGAATAAATTTGAGACCCTATGATGAAGGCAGGATGTATCACCATGATATTCCTCAGAAGAAAGACCACGCCTCAAACTCCACCCTGACATATAGTAATCCAATAATACAATAACATGGGTACGTATATGAAGATGTTGTAATCGTAATTAGAAACTGTATAAATTGCGTGTTTTTACTCAAACATTTCGGAGCTCTTTTTGCCCAGCCCGAGCCGGAGAGCTGCATGACGTCGCCTAATAAATACCTGCTGTTTAAAGGCATCAAACTCTGTCTCTAAGCAGTTTTTACTGTGTAATTTGCTTAGGAATGGTAAGGTGCTTTTGTAATTTGATGGGGGTTTTCTGGTGTTTGGGGGGTTTTTAGGAGCATTTTGTCGTTTGGGGTTTCCTGATGGTTTCAAATATAATTTGGTGTTGTGATCTGATCTGGTCCTTATCCCTCCTAGCAGTCTCTATCCACATTTTGCACCAAAAATGTTTTGCGTTTACTCTGGGCCAATTTTCTCTCACCCTCCACAAATCTAACTAGGCAATAATGCTCTATATTTACAGCAGTGCTTCCCTATTCTTGTATCAGTTTAGAAAGAGCAGCAGTCTCACAACGGTTTAAACTAGTTCAGACCGGTTCAGACCGGTTCAGACTTGGTTAGGGTTAGGGTTAGGGTTAGGGTTAGGGTTAGGGTTTAGGGTTAGGGTTAGGGTTAGTGTTTTGGGTTAGGGTTAGGGTTAGGGTTAGGGTTAGGGTTAGGGTTAGGGTTAGGGTTAGCGTTAGGGATAGGGTTAGGGTTAGGGTTTAGGGTTAGGGTTAGGGTTAGGGTTAGGGTTAGGGTTAGGGTTAGGGTTAGGGTTAGGGTTAGGGTTAGGGTTAGGGTTAGCGTTAGGGTTAGGGTTAGGGCTAGGGTAAGCAGTATTTTTCCCGGGAGAAAGAGCTGTCGTCCGCTTGCAGGGATCCTGCGCCAAAATTACCAGTCTGAATGCCAAAATTAAGTATGGACAAAGATTCCTGCCAGGCAAGAGGTGCCATCAAAGAAAGCTCCTGCTTCCAATGGAGTGCCCAGGCTTGCCCACAACCCGGACATTTTACCCTGAGGGTAAGCGTTTTGTTTTCTGGGAAAAAGGGCTGTTGTTCACTTGCAGGAATTCTGTGATGAAATTTCCAGTCTGACTCCAAAATCGAATACGGACAAAGATCGCTCTCAGACTGAAGGTGGCTGGACAGATAGCTCCTGCTGCCCATAGAGTTCCAAGGCTGGCCCACCAATTGTACCCGATATCTCAAGGGTTGGCACTCGCCTTCCTGGGAGAAAGGGCTTTTGTGCACTTGCAGATGTCCTGCTCTGAAATTGCCGGTCTGATTCCAATATAAAGTACGAATGAAGATTCCTCCCAGACAAGATGTGCCAACACACAAAGCTCTCTCCTTTCGTGGGCTCAGCCTTTCCCACTAAGTACTCCTAACAGCCCAGTTCTGTGGGAAAGGGCTGTCGTTTGGTTTTCAGAGAGTAGTGCCGATCATAACAGTATGACCGTCTAAGGCGTACACGTATCAACATACTCTCCATACAGAAGAGGCAAGGACAAAAATGTGTGGCTGCCCCATGCACTGTCACGGGTCTCCCTTCACCTGCATTAGAGTACTTGTGGCTACTAGCTGCCTTTCATGCGGAAATGGTCTGCGATTTGCTCGCAGGAGCCCCGTGCCGATATTGTCAGTCTGCCATCCAACACTGAATATGGACTAAGAATCCTCCCAGAGAAAGGGTGTCACCGCAGCAAGTTCTTGCTGTCCATGGAAGGGTAGGCTGGTCTATCAATTGCACCTTAGATCCCAAGGTTAAGGGCTTTCTTTTCTGGGGTAAAGGGTTGTTGTTACCTTGCAGGAACCCTGCACTGCAACTGCCCGTCCAGTTCCAAATGGAACAAGGACCAAGATTCCTCCCAGACAAAAGGTGACAGGATAGAACGTTCTCACTGCCCATGAACTGTCAAGGGTGTCTAATTAACACACTTGAGATCCTGAGGGTAAGGGCTTTTTGTCCTAGGGGAAATAGGATACTATTTGCTTGCAGGAGTCGTGGACTGAGATAGGTGGTTTGACTCGTCAAATTGAATACGGATGAACGTTCCTCTCACACAGAAGGTGCCACTACAGAAAGCTCTTGCTGCCGATGGAGGCACCCACCAGCTGCCGTTGAGAGACAGAAGGTAAGGGCTTTTTTACCTGGGGTAACAGTGTCTCATTTGATTGAAGGAGATCTGTACTGGATATCCCAGTCTGAGCTCCCAGAGCAAACATAGTCAACATTCCTCTCAGGCAAAAGGTGCCACCTCAGAAAGCTGTTGCTGCCCATGGAGGGCCAGAGGTATCCCACCACCTGCACCTGAGACCCATAGGGTATGGGTTTTCTTTTCCTGTAGTTAAGATCTGTTCTTTTTTTGCAGGAGTGCTGCATCGAGATAGCTGCTTAGGTTCCTGAAATTGAACAGGGATGAAGATTTCTCCCAGACAAAAAGTCTAAAGGGCAGAGCACTCTTGCCACTCTTGGAATTTACTGGGTCTCTCACCACTTACACCTGAGACCCTGAGGGTACAGGCTTCCTTATTCGGGGAAAGATCTGTTTTTTTCTCGCCGCTGACCGGGACCAAAATTGCAGTACAACTCCCTAAACGGAATATGGACAAAGGTCGCTCTGAAACAAAAGGTCCCAGACCCGGATGATTTTCCTGCAGGGGCAAATGCAGGGGTCTCTCACTAACTAGACTTGAGACCTTGAATATAAGACCTTTTTTTGCTGGGAACAGAGGGCTGTCATTTATTGGAAACAGCTGGGCTGTTGACAACTTAAGCCTTGAATTTAATCAGTTACAGCTCTGAGATTGTAAAAGAATGTAAACAGCACCAAGGCAGGAGAGCAGAAAGGGAAGAAAAACTACAGTAAATAATAGGCATCGTTTTGAGCTTCGCCAGCACACAACAGGACCCCGACTGCCAATCAAAAGACTAAGCGCTGCACGCGAAGAGAAACAACCGACCAATTATAGCGCGTATACCCACAGAGGCAAGAAAAGACTATAAAGCTAAGCCTGCCATTCCTAAAGTGCCTGTCGCCTGCCAGCCGACCGAGCATTTCTTTTGTCCTCCGCAGCCGGTCCCTCGCAGGAGTCCTGCGGCAAAGCAGGCGGCGGGACTCGGGAAATTGAAGTCGTACGAAGATTCCCTCCGGATACAAGGTGTCGGGACCGTGAGCTCTCATTTCCCACAGAGCGCTTTGCAACCTACACCTGATAACCGGAGGGTAAGGGCTTTCTTTTTCTGGGGGAACGGCGTTTTGTGCACTAGCAGGAGTCCCACCCCAAACTCAGATGTTCAATTTAGACACCGGAATGCTTCTGAGGATTCCTCCCAGGCAAACGGTGCGAGGGCAGAAAGTTGTCGCCGCTCCCAGAGAGTCACACCGCCCGCCTTTTTGACTGAAGCAAAACGAGGCTCTAGAACTGTAAATCGAAGCATCTTACTGCAAAATCCACTGTTCTCTTCCCCCCCCGCTTTCTCTACCTCACTCAAAAAAGATTTTGTTCCGTACAAATTCTGCAGACCTAGAAACCAACAGGTACATTGCACAAAGAGCCCAGAGGTAATAAATTATAGCCAAACAGGCTAAGGTAGATATTTGAATAGGTAAAATAGGCCCGAAGCCAAGGCTTTTTCCAAGCTCCAACGGATAGAACATGAAACAATGGAAAGTACAGAAGGTCTCCGGGGTCACCCAAAAATGAGGAATAAATTTGAGACCCTATGATGAAGGCAGGATGTATCACCATGATATTCCTCAGAAGAAAGACCACGCCTCAAACTCCACCCTGACATATAGTAATCCAATAATACAATAACATGGGTACGTATATGAAGATGTTGTAATCGTAATTAGAAACTGTATAAATTGCGTGTTTTTACTCAAACATTTCGGAGCTCTTTTTGCCCAGCCCGAGCCGGAGAGCTGCATGACGTCGCCTAATAAATACCTGCTGTTTAAAGGCATCAAACTCTGTCTCTAAGCAGTTTTTACTGTGTAATTTGCTTAGGAATGGTAAGGTGCTTTTGTAATTTGATGGGGGTTTTCTGGTGTTTGGGGGGTTTTTAGGAGCATTTTGTCGTTTGGGGTTTCCTGATGGTTTCAAATATAATTTGGTGTTGTGATCTGATCTGGTCCTTATCCCTCCTAGCAGTCTCTATCCACATTTTGCACCAAAAATGTTTTGCGTTTACTCTGGGCCAATTTTCTCTCACCCTCCACAAATCTAACTAGGCAATAATGCTCTATATTTACAGCAGTGCTTCCCTATTCTTGTATCAGTTTAGAAAGAGCAGCAGTCTCACAACGGTTTAAACTAGTTCAGACCGGTTCAGACCGGTTCAGACTTGGTTAGGGTTAGGGTTAGGGTTAGGGTTAGGGTTAGGGTTTAGGGTTAGGGTTAGGGTTAGGGTTTTGGGTAAGGGTTAGGGTTAGGGTTAGGGTTAGGGTTAGGGTTAGGGTTAGGGTTAGGGTTAGCGTTAGGGATAGGGTTAGGGTTAGGGTTTAGGGTTAGGGTTAGGGTTAGGGTTAGGGTTAGGGTTAGGGTTAGGGTTAGGGTTAGGGTTAGGGTTAGGGTTAGCGTTAGGGTTAGGGTTAGGGCTAGGGTAAGCAGTATTTTTCCCGGGAGAAAGAGCTGTCGTCCGCTTGCAGGGATCCTGCGCCAAAATTACCAGTCTGAATGCCAAAATTAAGTATGGACAAAGATTCCTGCCAGGCAAGAGGTGCCATCAAAGAAAGCTCCTGCTTCCAATGGAGTGCCCAGGCTTGCCCACAACCCGGACATTTTACCCTGAGGGTAAGCGTTTTGTTTTCTGGGAAAAAGGGCTGTTGTTCACTTGCAGGAATTCTGTGATGAAATTTCCAGTCTGACTCCAAAATCGAATACGGACAAAGATCGCTCTCAGACTGAAGGTGGCTGGACAGATAGCTCCTGCTGCCCATAGAGTTCCAAGGCTGGCCCACCAATTGTACCCGATATCTCAAGGGTTGGCACTCGCCTTCCTGGGAGAAAGGGCTTTTGTGCACTTGCAGATGTCCTGCTCTGAAATTGCCGGTCTGATTCCAATATAAAGTACGAATGAAGATTCCTCCCAGACAAGATGTGCCAACACACAAAGCTCTCTCCTTTCGTGGGCTCAGCCTTTCCCACTAAGTACTCCTAACAGCCCAGTTCTGTGGGAAAGGGCTGTCGTTTGGTTTTCAGAGAGTAGTGCCGATCATAACAGTATGACCGTCTAAGGCGTACACGTATCAACATACTCTCCATACAGAAGAGGCAAGGACAAAAATGTGTGGCTGCCCCATGCACTGTCACGGGTCTCCCTTCACCTGCATTAGAGTACTTGTGGCTACTAGCTGCCTTTCATGCGGAAATGGTCTGCGATTTGCTCGCAGGAGCCCCGTGCCGATATTGTCAGTCTGCCATCCAACACTGAATATGGACTAAGAATCCTCCCAGAGAAAGGGTGTCACCGCAGCAAGTTCTTGCTGTCCATGGAAGGGTAGGCTGGTCTATCAATTGCACCTTAGATCCCAAGGTTAAGGGCTTTCTTTTCTGGGGTAAAGGGTTGTTGTTACCTTGCAGGAACCCTGCACTGCAACTGCCCGTCCAGTTCCAAATGGAACAAGGACCAAGATTCCTCCCAGACAAAAGGTGACAGGATAGAACGTTCTCACTGCCCATGAACTGTCAAGGGTGTCTAATTAACACACTTGAGATCCTGAGGGTAAGGGCTTTTTGTCCTAGCGGAAATAGGATACTATTTGCTTGCAGGAGTCGTGGACTGAGATAGGTGGTTTGACTCGTCAAATTGAATACGGATGAACGTTCCTCTCACACAGAAGGTGCCACTACAGAAAGCTCTTGCTGTCAATGGAGGCACCCACCAGCTGCCGTTGAGAGACAGAAGGTAAGGGCTTTTTTACCTGGGGTAACAGTGTCTCATTTGATTGAAGGAGATCTGTACTGGATATCCCAGTCTGAGCTCCCAGAGCAAACATAGTCAACATTCCTCTCAGGCAAAAGGTGCCACCTCAGAAAGCTGTTGCTGCCCATGGAGGGCCAGAGGTATCCCACCACCTGCACCTGAGACCCATAGGGTATGGGTTTTCTTTTCCTGTAGTTAAGATCTGTTCTTTTTTTGCAGGAGTGCTGCATCGAGATAGCTGCTTAGGTTCCTGAAATTGAACAGGGATGAAGATTTCTCCCAGACAAAAAGTCTAAAGGGCAGAGCACTCTTGCCACTCTTGGAATTTACTGGGTCTCTCACCACTTACACCTGAGACCCTGAGGGTACAGGCTTCCTTATTCGGGGAAAGATCTGTTTTTTTCTCGCCGCTGACCGGGACCAAAATTGCAGTACAACTCCCTAAACGGAATATGGACAAAGGTCGCTCTGAAACAAAAGGTCCCAGACCCGGATGATTTTCCTGCACGGGCAAATGCAGGGGTCTCTCACTAACTAGACTTGAGACCTTGAATATAAGACCTTCTTTTGCTGGGAACAGAGGGCTGTCATTTATTGGAAACAGCTGGGCTGTTGACAACTTAAGCCTTGAATTTAATCAGTTACAGCTCTGAGATTGTAAAAGAATGTAAACAGCACCAAGGCAGGAGAGCAGAAAGGGAAGAAAAACTACAGTAAATAATAGGCATCGTTTTGAGCTTCGCCAGAACACAACAGGACCCCGACTGCCAATCAAAAGACTAAGCGCTGCACGCGAAGAGAAACAACCGACCAATTATAGCGCGTATACCCACAGAGGCAAGAAAAGACTATAAAGCTAAGCCTGCCATTCCTAAAGTGCCTGTCGCCTGCCAGCCGACCGAGCATTTCTTTTGTCCTCCGCAGCCGGTCCCTCGCAGGAGTCCTGCGGCAAAGCAGGCGGCGGGACTCGGGAAATTGAAGTCGTACGAAGATTCCCTCCGGATACAAGGTGTCGGGACCGTGAGCTCTCATTTCCCACAGAGCGCTTTGCAACCTACACCTGATAACCGGAGGGTAAGGGCTTTCTTTTTCTGGGGGAACGGCGTTTTGTGCACTAGCAGGAGTCCCACCCCAAACTCAGATGTTCAATTTAGACACCGGAATGCTTCTGAGGATTCCTCCCAGGCAAACGGTGCGAGGGCAGAAAGTTGTCGCCGCTCCCAGAGAGTCACACCGCCCGCCTTTTTGACTGAAGCAAAACGAGGCTCTAGAACTGTAAATCGAAGCATCTTACTGCAAAATCCACTGTTCTCTTCCCCCCCCGCTTTCTCTACCTCACTCAAAAAAGATTTTGTTCCGTACAAATTCTGCAGACCTAGAAACCAACAGGTACATTGCACAAAGAGCCCAGAGGTAATAAATTATAGCCAAACAGGCTAAGGTAGATATTTGAATAGGTAAAATAGGCCCGAAGCCAAGGCTTTTTCCAAGCTCCAACGGATAGAACATGAAACAATGGAAAGTACAGAAGGTCTCCGGGGTCACCCAAAAATGAGGAATAAATTTGAGACCCTATGATGAAGGCAGGATGTATCACCATGATATTCCTCAGAAGAAAGACCACGCCTCAAACTCCACCCTGACATATAGTAATCCAATAATACAATAACATGGGTACGTATATGAATATGTTGTAATCGTAATTAGAAACTGTATAAATTGCGTGGTTTTACTCAAACATTTCGGAGCTCTTTTTGCCCAGCCCGAGCCGGAGAGCTGCATGACGTCGCCTAATAAATACCTGCTGTTTAAAGGCATCAAACTCTGTCTCTAAGCAGTTTTTACTGTGTAATTTGCTTAGGAATGGTAAGGTGCTTTTGTAATTTGATGGGGGTTTTCTGGTGTTTGGGGGGTTTTTAGGAGCATTTTGTCGTTTGGGGTTTCCTGATGGTTTCAAATATAATTTGGTGTTGTGATCTGATCTGGTCCTTATCCCTCCTAGCAGTCTCTATCCACATTTTGCACCAAAAATGTTTTGCGTTTACTCTGGGCCAATTTTCTCTCACCCTCCACAAATCTAACTAGGCAATAATGCTCTATATTTACAGCAGTGCTTCCCTATTCTTGTATCAGTTTAGAAAGAGCAGCAGTCTCACAACGGTTTAAACTAGTTCAGACCGGTTCAGACCGGTTCAGACTTGGTTAGGGTTAGGGTTAGGGTTAGGGTTAGGGTTAGGGTTTAGGGTTAGGGTTAGGGTTAGGGTTTTGGGTTAGGGTTAGGGTTAGGGTTAGGGTTAGGGTTAGGGTTAGGGTTAGCGTTAGGGATAGGGTTAGGGTTAGGGTTTAGGGTTTAGGGTTAGGGTTAGGGTTAGGGTTAGGGTTAGGGTTAGGGTTAGGGTTAGGGTTAGGGTTAGGGTTAGGGTTAGCGTTAGGGTTAGGGTTAGGGCTAGGGTAAGCAGTATTTTTCCCGGGAGAAAGAGCTGTCGTCCGCTTGCAGGGATCCTGCGCCAAAATTACCAGTCTGAATGCCAAAATTAAGTATGGACAAAGATTCCTGCCAGGCAAGAGGTGCCATCAAAGAAAGCTCCTGCTTCCAATGGAGTGCCCAGGCTTGCCCACAACCCGGACATTTTACCCTGAGGGTAAGCGTTTTGTTTTCTGGGAAAAAGGGCTGTTGTTCACTTGCAGGAATTCTGTGATGAAATTTCCAGTCTGACTCCAAAATCGAATACGGACAAAGATCGCTCTCAGACTGAAGGTGGCTGGACAGATAGCTCCTGCTGCCCATAGAGTTCCAAGGCTGGCCCACCAATTGTACCCGATATCTCAAGGGTTGGCACTCGCCTTCCTGGGAGAAAGGGCTTTTGTGCACTTGCAGATGTCCTGCTCTGAAATTGCCGGTCTGATTCCAATATAAAGTACGAATGAAGATTCCTCCCAGACAAGATGTGCCAACACACAAAGCTCTCTCCTTTCGTGGGCTCAGCCTTTCCCACTAAGTACTCCTAACAGCCCAGTTCTGTGGGAAAGGGCTGTCGTTTGGTTTTCAGAGAGTAGTGCCGATCATAACAGTATGACCGTCTAAGGCGTACACGTATCAACATACTCTCCATACAGAAGAGGCAAGGACAAAAATGTGTGGCTGCCCCATGCACTGTCACGGGTCTCCCTTCACCTGCATTAGAGTACTTGTGGCTACTAGCTGCCTTTCATGCGGAAATGGTCTGCGATTTGCTCGCAGGAGCCCCGTGCCGATATTGTCAGTCTGCCATCCAACACTGAATATGGACTAAGAATCCTCCCAGAGAAAGGGTGTCACCGCAGCAAGTTCTTGCTGTCCATGGAAGGGTAGGCTGGTCTATCAATTGCACCTTAGATCCCAAGGTTAAGGGCTTTCTTTTCTGGGGTAAAGGGTTGTTGTTACCTTGCAGGAACCCTGCACTGCAACTGCCCGTCCAGTTCCAAATGGAACAAGGACCAAGATTCCTCCCAGACAAAAGGTGACAGGATAGAACGTTCTCACTGCCCATGAACTGTCAAGGGTGTCTAATTAACACACTTGAGATCCTGAGGGTAAGGGCTTTTTGTCCTAGGGGAAATAGGATACTATTTGCTTGCAGGAGTCGTGGACTGAGATAGGTGGTTTGACTCGTCAAATTGAATACGGATGAACGTTCCTCTCACACAGAAGGTGCCACTACAGAAAGCTCTTGCTGTCAATGGAGGCACCCACCAGCTGCCGTTGAGAGACAGAAGGTAAGGGCTTTTTTACCTGGGGTAACAGTGTCTCATTTGATTGAAGGAGAGCTGTACTGGATATCCCAGTCTGAGCTCCCAGAGCAAACATAGTCAACATTCCTCTCAGGCAAAAGGTGCCACCTCAGAAAGCTGTTGCTGCCCATGGAGGGCCAGAGGTATCCCACCACCTGCACCTGAGACCCATAGGGTATGGGTTTTCTTTTCCTGTAGTTAAGATCTGTTCTTTTTTTGCAGGAGTGCTGCATCGAGATAGCTGCTTAGGTTCCTGAAATTGAACAGGGATGAAGATTTCTCCCAGACAAAAAGTCTAAAGGGCAGAGCACTCTTGCCACTCTTGGAATTTACTGGGTCTCTCACCACTTACACCTGAGACCCTGAGGGTACAGGCTTCCTTATTCGGGGAAAGATCTGTTTTTTTCTCGCCGCTGACCGGGACCAAAATTGCAGTACAACTCCCTAAACGGAATATGGACAAAGGTCGCTCTGAAACAAAAGGTCCCAGACCCGGATGATTTTCCTGCACGGGCAAATGCAGGGGTCTCTCACTAACTAGACTTGAGACCTTGAATATAAGACCTTTTTTTGCTGGGAACAGAGGGCTGTCATTTATTGGAAACAGCTGGGCTGTTGACAACTTAAGCCTTGAATTTAATCAGTTACAGCTCTGAGATTGTAAAAGAATGTAAACAGCACCAAGGCAGGAGAGCAGAAAGGGAAGAAAAACTACAGTAAATAATAGGCATCGTTTTGAGCTTCGCCAGCACACAACAGGACCCCGACTGCCAATCAAAAGACTAAGCGCTGCACGCGAAGAGAAACGACCGACCAATTATAGCGCGTATACCCACAGAGGCAAGAAAAGACTATAAAGCTAAGCCTGCCATTCCTAAAGTGCCTGTCGCCTGCCAGCCGACCGAGCATTTCTTTTGTCCTCCGCAGCCGGTCCCTCGCAGGAGTCCTGCGGCAAAGCAGGCGGCGGGACTCGGGAAATTGAAGTCGTACGAAGATTCCCTCCGGATACAAGGTGTCGGGACCGTGAGCTCTCATTTCCCACAGAGCGCTTTGCAACCTACACCTGATAACCGGAGGGTAAGGGCTTTCTTTTTCTGGGGGAACGGCGTTTTGTGCACTAGCAGGAGTCCCACCCCAAACTCAGATGTTCAATTTAGACACCGGAATGCTTCTGAGGATTCCTCCCAGGCAAACGGTGCGAGGGCAGAAAGTTGTCGCCGCTCCCAGAGAGTCACACCGCCCGCCTTTTTGACTGAAGCAAAACGAGGCTCTAGAACTGTAAATCGAAGCATCTTACTGCAAAATCCACTGTTCTCTTCCCCCCCCGCTTTCTCTACCTCACTCAAAAAAGATTTTGTTCCGTACAAATTCTGCAGACCTAGAAACCAACAGGTACATTGCACAAAGAGCCCAGAGGTAATAAATTATAGCCAAACAGGCTAAGGTAGATATTTGAATAGGTAAAATAGGCCCGAAGCCAAGGCTTTTTCCAAGCTCCAACGGATAGAACATGAAACAATGGAAAGTACAGAAGGTCTCCGGGGTCACCCAAAAATGAGGAATAAATTTGAGACCCTATGATGAAGGCAGGATGTATCACCATGATATTCCTCAGAAGAAAGACCACGCCTCAAACTCCACCCTGACATATAGTAATCCAATAATACAATAACATGGGTACGTATATGAATATGTTGTAATCGTAATTAGAAACTGTATAAATTGCGTGGTTTTACTCAAACATTTCGGAGCTCTTTTTGCCCAGCCCGAGCCGGAGAGCTGCATGACGTCGCCTAATAAATACCTGCTGTTTAAAGGCATCAAACTCTGTCTCTAAGCAGTTTTTACTGTGTAATTTGCTTAGGAATGGTAAGGTGCTTTTGTAATTTGATGGGGGTTTTCTGGTGTTTGGGGGGTTTTTAGGAGCATTTTGTCGTTTGGGGTTTCCTGATGGTTTCAAATATAATTTGGTGTTGTGATCTGATCTGGTCCTTATCCCTCCTAGCAGTCTCTATCCACATTTTGCACCAAAAATGTTTTGCGTTTACTCTGGGCCAATTTTCTCTCACCCTCCACAAATCTAACTAGGCAATAATGCTCTATATTTACAGCAGTGCTTCCCTATTCTTGTATCAGTTTAGAAAGAGCAGCAGTCTCACAACGGTTTAAACTAGTTCAGACCGGTTCAGACCGGTTCAGACTTGGTTAGGGTTAGGGTTAGGGTTAGGGTTAGGGTTAGGGTTTAGGGTTAGGGTTAGGGTTAGGGTTTTGGGTTAGGGTTAGGGTTAGGGTTAGGGTTAGGGTTAGGGTTAGGGTTAGCGTTAGGGATAGGGTTAGGGTTAGGGTTTAGGGTTTAGGGTTAGGGTTAGGGTTAGGGTTAGGGTTAGGGTTAGGGTTAGGGTTAGGGTTAGGGTTAGGGTTAGCGTTAGGGTTAGGGTTAGGGCTAGGGTAAGCAGTATTTTTCCTAGGAGAAAGAGCTCTCGTCCGCTTGCAGGGATCCTCCGCCAAAATTATCAGTCTGAATGCCAAAATTAAGTATGGACAAAGATTCCTGCCAGGCAAGAGGTGCCATCAAAGAAAGCTCCTGCTTCCAATGGAGTGCCCAGGCTTGCCCACAACCCGGACATTTTACCCTGAGGGTAAGCGTTTTGTTTTCTGGGAAAAAGGGCTGTTGTTCACTTGCAGGAATTCTGTGATGAAATTTCCAGTCTGACTCCAAAATCGAATACGGACAAAGATCGCTCTCAGACTGAAGGTGGCTGGACAGATAGCTCCTGCTGCCCATAGAGTTCCAAGGCTGGCCCACCAATTGTAGCCGATATCTCAAGGGTTGGCACTCGCCTTCCTGGGAGAAAGGGCTTTTGTGCACTTGCAGATGTCCTGCTCTGAAATTGCCGGTCTGATTCCAATATAAAGTACGAATGAAGATTCCTCCCAGACAAGATGTGCCAACACACAAAGCTCTCTCCTTTCGTGGGCTCAGCCTTTCCCACTAAGTACTCCTAACAGCCCAGTTCTGTGGGAAAGGGCTGTCGTTTGGTTTTCAGAGAGTAGTGCCGATCATAACAGTATGACCGTCTAAGGCGTACACGTATCAACATACTCTCCATACAGAAGAGGCAAGGACAAAAATGTGTGGCTGCCCCATGCACTGTCACGGGTCTCCCTTCACCTGCATTAGAGTACTTGTGGCTACTAGCTGCCTTTCATGCGGAAATGGTCTGCGATTTGCTCGCAGGAGCCCCGTGCCGATATTGTCAGTCTGCCATCCAACACTGAATATGGACTAAGAATCCTCCCAGAGAAAGGGTGTCACCGCAGCAAGTTCTTGCTGTCCATGGAAGGGTAGGCTGGTCTATCAATTGCACCTTAGATCCCAAGGTTAAGGGCTTTCTTTTCTGGGGTAAAGGGTTGTTGTTACCTTGCAGGAACCCTGCACTGCAACTGCCCGTCCAGTTCCAAATGGAACAAGGACCAAGATTCCTCCCAGACAAAAGGTGACAGGATAGAACGTTCTCACTGCCCATGAACTGTCAAGGGTGTCTAATTAACACACTTGAGATCCTGAGGGTAAGGGCTTTTTGTCCTAGGGGAAATAGGATACTATTTGCTTGCAGGAGTCGTGGACTGAGATAGGTGGTTTGACTCGTCAAATTGAATACGGATGAACGTTCCTCTCACACAGAAGGTGCCACTACAGAAAGCTCTTGCTGTCAATGGAGGCACCCACCAGCTGCCGTTGAGAGACAGAAGGTAAGGGCTTTTTTACCTGGGGTAACAGTGTCTCATTTGATTGAAGGAGATCTGTACTGGATATCCCAGTCTGAGCTCCCAGAGCAAACATAGTCAACATTCCTCTCAGGCAAAAGGTGCCACCTCAGAAAGCTGTTGCTGCCCATGGAGGGCCAGAGGTATCCCACCACCTGCACCTGAGACCCATAGGGTATGGGTTTTCTTTTCCTGTAGTTAAGATCTGTTCTTTTTTTGCAGGAGTGCTGCATCGAGATAGCTGCTTAGGTTCCTGAAATTGAACAGGGATGAAGATTTCTCCCAGACAAAAAGTCTAAAGGGCAGAGCACTCTTGCCACTCTTGGAATTTACTGGGTCTCTCACCACTTACACCTGAGACCCTGAGGGTACAGGCTTCCTTATTCGGGGAAAGATCTGTTTTTTTCTCGCCGCTGACCGGGACCAAAATTGCAGTACAACTCCCTAAACGGAATATGGACAAAGGTCGCTCTGAAACAAAAGGTCCCAGACCCGGATGATTTTCCTGCACGGGCAAATGCAGGGGTCTCTCACTAACTAGACTTGAGACCTTGAATATAAGACCTTCTTTTGCTGGGAACAGAGGGCTGTCATTTATTGGAAACAGCTGGGCTGTTGACAACTTAAGCCTTGAATTTAATCAGTTACAGCTCTGAGATTGTAAAAGAATGTAAACAGCACCAAGGCAGGAGAGCAGAAAGGGAAGAAAAACTACAGTAAATAATAGGCATCGTTTTGAGCTTCGCCAGCACACAACAGGACCCCGACTGCCAATCAAAAGACTAAGCGCTGCACGCGAAGAGAAACGACCGACCAATTATAGCGCGTATACCCACAGAGGGAAGAAAAGACTATAAAGCTAAGCCTGCCATTCCTAAAGTGCCTGTCGCCTGCCAGCCGACCGAGCATTTCTTTTGTCCTCCGCAGCCGGTCCCTCGCAGGAGTCCTGCGGCAAAGCAGGCGGCGGGACTCGGGAAATTGAAGTCGTACGAAGATTCCCTCCGGATACAAGGTGTCGGGACCGTGAGCTCTCATTTCCCACAGAGCGCTTTGCAACCTACACCTGATAACCGGAGGGTAAGGGCTTTCTTTTTCTGGGGGAACGGCGTTTTGTGCACTAGCAGGAGTCCCACCCCAAACTCAGATGTTCAATTTAGACACCGGAATGCTTCTGAGGATTCCTCCCAGGCAAACGGTGCGAGGGCAGAAAGTTGTCGCCGCTCCCAGAGAGTCACACCGCCCGCCTTTTTGACTGAAGCAAAACGAGGCTCTAGAACTGTAAATCGAAGCATCTTACTGCAAAATCCACTGTTCTCTTCCCCCCCCGCTTTCTCTACCTCACTCAAAAAAGATTTTGTTCCGTACAAATTCTGCAGACCTAGAAACCAACAGGTACATTGCACAAAGAGCCCAGAGGTAATAAATTATAGCCAAACAGGCTAAGGTAGATATTTGAATAGGTAAAATAGGCCCGAAGCCAAGGCTTTTTCCAAGCTCCAACGGATAGAACATGAAACAATGGAAAGTACAGAAGGTCTCCGGGGTCACCCAAAAATGAGGAATAAATTTGAGACCCTATGATGAAGGCAGGATGTATCACCATGATATTCCTCAGAAGAAAGACCACGCCTCAAACTCCACCCTGACATATAGTAATCCAATAATACAATAACATGGGTACGTATATGAATATGTTGTAATCGTAATTAGAAACTGTATAAATTGCGTGTTTTTGCTCAAACATTTCGGAGCTCTTTTTGCCCAGCCCGAGCCGGAGAGCTGCATGACGTCGCCTAATAAATACCTGCTGTTTAAAGGCATAAAACTCTGTCTCTAAGCAGTTTTTACTGTGTAATTTGCTTAGGAATGGTAAGGTGCTTTTGTAATTTGATGGGGGTTTTCTGGTGTTTGGGGGGTTTTTAGGAGCATTTTGCCGTTTGGGGTTTCCTGATGGTTTCAAAAATAATTTGGTGTTGTGATCTGATCTGGTCCTTATCCCTCCTAGCAGTCTCTATCCACATTTTGCACCAAAAATGTTTTGCGTTTACTCTGGGCCAATTTTCTCTCACCCTCCACAAATCTAACTAGGCAATAATGCTCTATATTTACAGCAGTGCTTCCCTATTCTTGTATCAGCTTAGAAAGAGCAGCAGTCTCACAACGGTTTAAACTAGTTCAGACCGGTTCAGACCGGTTCAGACTTGGTTAGGGTTAGGGTTAGGGTTAGGGTTAGGGTTAGGGTTAGGGTTAGGGTTAGGGTTAGGGTTAGGGTTAGCGTTAGGGATAGGGTTAGGGTTTAGGGTTTAGGGTTAGGGTTAGGGTTAGGGTTAGGGTTAGGGTTAGGGTTAGGGTTTAGGGTTAGGGTTAGGGTTAGCGTTAGGCTTAGGGTTAGGGTTAGGGTAAGCAGTATTTTTCCCGGGAGAAAGAGCTGTCGTCCGCTTGCAGGGATCCTGCGCCAAAATTACCAGTCTGAATGCCAAAATTAAGTATGGACAAAGATTCCTGCCAGGCAAGAGGTGCCATCAAAGAAAGCTCCTGCTTCCAATGGAGTGCCCAGGCTTGCCCACAACCCGGACATTTTACCCTGAGGGTAAGCGTTTTGTTTTCTGGGAAAAAGGGCTGTTGTTCACTTGCAGGAATTCTGTGATGAAATTTCCAGTCTGACTCCAAAATCGAATACGGACAAAGATCGCTCTCAGACTGAAGGTGGCTGGACAGATAGCTCCTGCTGCCCATAGAGTTCCAAGGCTGGCCCACCAATTGTACCCGATATCTCAAGGGTTGGCACTCGCCTTCCTGGGAGAAAGGGCTTTTGTGCACTTGCAGATGTCCTGCTCTGAAATTGCCGGTCTGATTCCAATATAAAGTACGAATGAAGATTCCTCCCAGACAAGATGTGCCAACACACAAAGCTCTCTCCTTTCGTGGGCTCAGCCTTTCCCACTAAGTACTCCTAACAGCCCAGTTCTGTGGGAAAGGGCTGTCGTTTGGTTTTCAGAGAGTAGTGCCGATCATAACAGTATGACCGTCTAAGGCGTACACGTATCAACATACTCTCCATACAGAAGAGGCAAGGACAAAAATGTGTGGCTGCCCCATGCACTGTCACGGGTCTCCCTTCACCTGCATTAGAGTACTTGTGGCTACTAGCTGCCTTTCATGCGGAAATGGTCTGCGATTTGCTCGCAGGAGCCCCGTGCCGATATTGTCAGTCTGCCATCCAACACTGAATATGGACTAAGAATCCTCCCAGAGAAAGGGTGTCACCGCAGCAAGTTCTTGCTGTCCATGGAAGGGTAGGCTGGTCTATCAATTGCACCTTAGATCCCAAGGTTAAGGGCTTTCTTTTCTGGGGTAAAGGGTTGTTGTTACCTTGCAGGAACCCTGCACTGCAACTGCCCGTCCAGTTCCAAATGGAACAAGGACCAAGATTCCTCCCAGACAAAAGGTGACAGGATAGAACGTTCTCACTGCCCATGAACTGTCAAGGGTGTCTAATTAACACACTTGAGATCCTGAGGGTAAGGGCTTTTTGTCCTAGGGGAAATAGGATACTATTTGCTTGCAGGAGTCGTGGACTGAGATAGGTGGTTTGACTCGTCAAATTGAATACGGATGAACGTTCCTCTCACACAGAAGGTGCCACTACAGAAAGCTCTTGCTGTCAATGGAGGCACCCACCAGCTGCCGTTGAGAGACAGAAGGTAAGGGCTTTTTTACCTGGGGTAACAGTGTCTCATTTGATTGAAGGAGATCTGTACTGGATATCCCAGTCTGAGCTCCCAGAGCAAACATAGTCAACATTCCTCTCAGGCAAAAGGTGCCACCTCAGAAAGCTGTTGCTGCCCATGGAGGGCCAGAGGTATCCCACCACCTGCACCTGAGACCCATAGGGTATGGGTTTTCTTTTCCTGTAGTTAAGATCTGTTCTTTTTTTGCAGGAGTGCTGCATCGAGATAGCTGCTTAGGTTCCTGAAATTGAACAGGGATGAAGATTTCTCCCAGACAAAAAGTCTAAAGGGCAGAGCACTCTTGCCACTCTTGGAATTTACTGGGTCTCTCACCACTTACACCTGAGACCCTGAGGGTACAGGCTTCCTTATTCGGGGAAAGATCTGTTTTTTTCTCGCCGCTGACCGGGACCAAAATTGCAGTACAACTCCCTAAACGGAATATGGACAAAGGTCGCTCTGAAACAAAAGGTCCCAGACCCGGATGATTTTCCTGTACGGGCAAATGCAGGGGTCTCTCACTAACTAGACTTGAGACCTTGAATATAAGACCTTTTTTTGCTGGGAACAGAGGGCTGTCATTTATTGGAAACAGCTGGGCTGTTGACAACTTAAGCCTTGAATTTAATCAGTTACAGCTCTGAGATTGTAAAAGAATGTAAACAGCACCAAGGCAGGAGAGCAGAAAGGGAAGAAAAACTACAGTAAATAATAGGCATCGGTTTGAGCTTCGCCAGCACACAACAGGACCCCGACTGCCAATCAAAAGACTAAGCGCTGCACGCGAAGAGAAACAACCGACCAATTATAGCGCGTATACCCACAGAGGCAAGAAAAGACTATAAAGCTAAGCCTGCCATTCCTAAAGTGCCTGTCGCCTGCCAGCCGACCGAGCATTTCTTTTGTCCTCCGCAGCCGGTCCCTCGCAGGAGTCCTGCGGCAAAGCAGGCGGCGGGACTCGGGAAATTGAAGTCGTACGAAGATTCCCTCCGGATACAAGGTGTCGGGACCGTGAGCTCTCATTTCCCACAGAGCGCTTTGCAACCTACACCTGATAACCGGAGGGTAAGGGCTTTCTTTTTCTGGGGGAACGGCGTTTTGTGCACTAGCAGGAGTCCCACCCCAAACTCAGATGTTCAATTTAGACACCGGAATGCTTCTGAGGATTCCTCCCAGGCAAACGGTGCGACGGCAGAAAGTTGTCGCCGCTCCCAGAGAGTCACACCGCCCGCCTTTTTGACTGAAGCAAAACGAGGCTCTAGAACTGTAAATCGAAGCATCTTACTGCAAAATCCACTGTTCTCTTCCCCCCCCGCTTTCTCTACCTCACTCAAAAAAGATTTTGTTCCGTACAAATTCTGCAAACCTAGAAACCAACAGGTACATTGCACAAAGAGCCCAGAGGTAATAAATTATAGCCAAACAGGCTAAGGTAGATATTTGAATAGGTAAAATAGGCCCGAAGCCAAGGCTTTTTCCAAGCTCCAACGGATAGAACATGAAACAATGGAAAGTACAGAAGGTCTCCGGGGTCACCCAAAAATGAGGAATAAATTTGAGACCCTATGATGAAGGCAGGATATATCACCATGATATTCCTCAGAAGAAAGACCACGCCTCAAACTCCACCCTGACATATAGTAATCCAATAATACAATAACATGGGTACGTATATGAATATGTTGTAATCGTAATTAGAAACTGTATAAATTGCGTGTTTTTACTCAAACATTTCGGAGCTCTTTTTGCCCAGCCCGAGCCGGAGAGCTGCATGACGTCGCCTAATAAATACCTGCTGTTTAAAGGCATAAAACTCTGTCTCTAAGCAGTTTTTACTGTGTAATTTGCTTAGGAATGGTAAGGTGCTTTTGTAATTTGATGGGGGTTTTCTGGTGTTTGGGGGGTTTTTAGGAGCATTTTGTCGTTTGGGGTTTCCTGATGGTTTCAAATATAATTTGGTGTTGTGATCTGATCTGGTCCTTATCCCTCCTAGCAGTCTCTATCCACATTTTGCACCAAAAATGTTTTGCGTTTACTCTGGGCCAATTTTCTCTCACCCTCCACAAATCTAACTAGGCAATAATGCTCTATATTTACAGCAGTGCTTCCCTATTCTTGTATCAGCTTAGAAAGAGCAGCAGTCTCACAACGGTTTAAACTAGTTCAGACCGGTTCAGACCGGTTCAGACTTGGTTAGGGTTAGGGTTAGGGTTAGGGTTTAGGGTTAGGGTTAGGATTAGGGTTAGGGTTTTGGGTTAGGGTTAGGGTTAGGGTTAGGGTTAGGGTTAGGGTTAGGGTTAGGGTTAGCGTTAGGGATAGGGTTAGGGTTAGGGTTTAGGGTTAGGGTTAGGGTTAGGGTTAGGGTTAGGGTTAGGGTTAGGGTTAGGGTTAGGGTTAGGGTTAGGGTTAGGCTTAGGGTTAGGGTTAGGGTAAGCAGTATTTTTCCCGGGAGAAAGAGCTGTCGTCCGCTTGCAGGGATCCTGCGCCAAAATTACCAGTCTGAATGCCAAAATTAAGTATGGACAAAGATTCCTGCCAGGCAAGAGGTGCCATCAAAGAAAGCTCCTGCTTCCAATGGAGTGCCCAGGCTTGCCCACAACCCGGACATTTTACCCTGAGGGTAAGCATTTTGTTTTCTGGGAAAAAGGGCTGTTGTTCACTTGCAGGAATTCTGTGATGAAATTTTCAGTCTGACTCCAAAATCGAATACGGACAAAGATCGCTCTCAGACTGAAGGTGGCTGGACAGATAGCTCCTGCTGCCCATAGAGTTCCAAGGCTGGCCCACCAATTGTACCCGATATCTCAAGGGTTGGCACTCGCCTTCCTGGGAGAAAGGGCTTTTGTGCACTTGCAGATGTCCTGCTCTGAAATTGCCGGTCTGATTCCAATATAAAGTACGAATGAAGATTCCTCCCAGACAAGGTGTGCCAACACACAAAGCTCTCTCCTTTCGTGGGCTCAGCCTTTCCCACTAACTACTCCTAACAGCCCAGTTCTGTGGGAAAGGGCTGTCGTTTGGTTTTCAGAGAGTAGTGCCGATCATAACAGTATGACCGTCTAAGGCGTACACGTATCAACATACTCTCCATACAGAAGAGGCAAGGACAAAAATGTGTGGCTGCCCCATGCACTGTCACGGGTCTCCCTTCACCTGCATTAGAGTACTTGTGGCTACTAGCTGCCTTTCATGCGGAAATGGTCTGCGATTTGCTCGCAGGAGCCCCGTGCCGATATTGTCAGTCTGCCATCCAACACTGAATATGGACTAAGAATCCTCCCAGAGAAAGGGTGTCACCGCAGCAAGTTCTTGCTGTCCATGGAAGGGTAGGCTGGTCTATCAATTGCACCTTAGATCCCAAGGTTAAGGGCTTTCTTTTCTGGGGTAAAGGGTTGTTGTTACCTTGCAGGAACCCTGCACTGCAACTGCCCGTCCAGTTCCAAATGGAACAAGGACCAAGATTCCTCCCAGACAAAAGGTGACAGGATAGAACGTTCTCACTGCCCATGAACTGTCAAGGGTGTCTAATTAACACACTTGAGATCCTGAGGGTAAGGGCTTTTTGTCCTAGGGGAAATAGGATACTATTTGCTTGCAGGAGTCGTGGACTGAGATAGGTGGTTTGACTCGTCAAATTGAATACGGATGAACGTTCCTCTCACACAGAAGGTGCCACTACAGAAAGCTCTTGCTGTCAATGGAGGCACCCACCAGCTGCCGTTGAGAGACAGAAGGTAAGGGCTTTTTTACCTGGGGTAACAGTGTCTCATTTGATTGAAGGAGATCTGTACTGGATATCCCAGTCTGAGCTCCCAGAGCAAACATAGTCAACATTCCTCTCAGGCAAAAGGTGCCACCTCAGAAAGCTGTTGCTGCCCATGGAGGGCCAGAGGTATCCCACCACCTGCACCTGAGACCCATAGGGTATGGGTTTTCTTTTCCTGTAGTTAAGATCTGTTCTTTTTTTGCAGGAGTGCTGCATCGAGATAGCTGCTTAGGTTCCTGAAATTGAACAGGGATGAAGATTTCTCCCAGACAAAAAGTCTAAAGGGCAGAGCACTCTTGCCACTCTTGGAATTTACTGGGTCTCTCACCACTTACACCTGAGACCCTGAGGGTACAGGCTTCCTTATTCGGGGAAAGATCTGTTTTTTTCTCGCCGCTGACCGGGACCAAAATTGCAGTACAACTCCCTAAACGGAATATGGACAAAGGTCGCTCTGAAACAAAAGGTCCCAGACCCGGATGATTTTCCTGTACGGGCAAATGCAGGGGTCTCTCACTAACTAGACTTGAGACCTTGAATATAAGACCTTCTTTTGCTGGGAACAGAGGGCTGTCATTTATTGGAAACAGCTGGGCTGTTGACAACTTAAGCCTTGAATTTAATCAGTTACAGCTCTGAGATTGTAAAAGAATGTAAACAGCACCAAGGCAGGAGAGCAGAAAGGGAAGAAAAACTACAGTAAATAATAGGCATCGTTTTGAGCTTCGCCAGCACACAACAGGACCCCGACTGCCAATCAAAAGACTAAGCGCTGCACGCGAAGAGAAACAACCGACCAATTATAGCGCGTATACCCACAGAGGCAAGAAAAGACTATAAAGCTAAGCCTGCCATTCCTAAAGTGCCTGTCGCCTGCCAGCCGACCGAGCATTTCTTTTGTCCTCCGCAGCCGGTCCCTCGCAGGAGTCCTGCGGCAAAGCAGGCGGCGGGACTCGGGAAATTGAAGTCGTACGAAGATTCCCTCCGGATACAAGGTGTCGGGACCGTGAGCTCTCATTTCCCACAGAGCGCTTTGCAACCTACACCTGATAACCGGAGGGTAAGGGCTTTCTTTTTCTGGGGGAACGGCGTTTTGTGCACTAGCAGGAGTCCCACCCCAAACTCAGATGTTCAATTTAGACACCGGAATGCTTCTGAGGATTCCTCCCAGGCAAACGGTGCGAGGGCAGAAAGTTGTCGCCGCTCCCAGAGAGTCACACCGCCCGCCTTTTTGACTGAAGCAAAACGAGGCTCTAGAACTGTAAATCGAAGCATCTTACTGCAAAATCCACTGTTCTCTTCCCCCCCCGCTTTCTCTACCTCACTCAAAAAAGATTTTGTTCCGTACAAATTCTGCAGACCTAGAAACCAACAGGTACATTGCACAAAGAGCCCAGAGGTAATAAATTATAGCCAAACAGGCTAAGGTAGATATTTGAATAGGTAAAATAGGCCCGAAGCCAAGGCTTTTTCCAAGCTCCAACGGATAGAACATGAAACAATGGAAAGTACAGAAGGTCTCCGGGGTCACCCAAAAATGAGGAATAAATTTGAGACCCTATGATGAAGGCAGGATGTATCACCATGATATTCCTCAGAAGAAAGACCACGCCTCAAACTCCACCCTGACATATAGTAATCCAATAATACAATAACATGGGTACGTATATGAATATGTTGTAATCGTAATTAGAAACTGTATAAATTGCGTGTTTTTACTCAAACATTTCGGAGCTCTTTTTGCCCAGCCCGAGCCGGAGAGCTGCATGACGTCGCCTAATAAATACCTGCTGTTTAAAGGCATCAAACTCTGTCTCGAAGCAGTTTTTACTGTGTAATTTGCTTAGGAATGGTAAGGTGCTTTTGTAATTTGATGGGGGTTTTCTGGTGTTTGGGGGGTTTTTAGGAGCATTTTGTCGTTTGGGGTTTCCTGATGGTTTCAAATATAATTTGGTGTTGTGATCTGATCTGGTCCTTATCCCTCCTAGCAGTCTCTATCCACATTTTGCACCAAAAATGTTTTGCGTTTACTCTGGGCCAATTTTCTCTCACCCTCCACAAATCTAACTAGGCAATAATGCTCTATATTTACAGCAGTGCTTCCCTATTCTTGTATCAGTTTAGAAAGAGCAGCAGTCTCACAACGGTTTAAACTAGTTCAGACCGGTTCAGACCGGTTCAGACTTGGTTAGGGTTAGGGTTAGGGTTTAGGGTTAGGGTTAGGGTTAGGGTTAGGGTTAGGGTTAGGGTTAGGGTTAGGGTTAGCGTTAGGGATAGGGTTAGGGTTTAGGGTTTAGGGTTAGGGTTAGGGTTAGGGTTAGGGTTAGGGTTAGGGTTAGGGTTAGGGTTAGGGTTAGGGTTAGCGTTAGGCTTAGGGTTAGGGTTAGGGTAAGCAGTATTTTTCCCGGGAGAAAGAGCTGTCGTCCGCTTGCAGGGATCCTGCGCCAAAATTACCAGTCTGAATGCCAAAATTAAGTATGGACAAAGATTCCTGCCAGGCAAGAGGTGCCATCAAAGAAAGCTCCTGCTTCCAATGGAGTGCCCAGGCTTGCCCACAACCCGGACATTTTACCCTGAGGGTAAGCGTTTTGTTTTCTGGGAAAAAGGGCTGTTGTTCACTTGCAGGAATTCTGTGATGAAATTTCCAGTCTGACTCCAAAATCGAATACGGACAAAGATCGCTCTCAGACTGAAGGTGGCTGGACAGATAGCTCCTGCTGCCCATAGAGTTCCAAGGCTGGCCCACCAATTGTACCCGATATCTCAAGGGTTGGCACTCGCCTTCCTGGGAGAAAGGGCTTTTGTGCACTTGCAGATGTCCTGCTCTGAAATTGCCGGTCTGATTCCAATATAAAGTACGAATGAAGATTCCTCCCAGACAAGATGTGCCAACACACAAAGCTCTCTCCTTTCGTGGGCTCAGCCTTTCCCACTAACTACTCCTAACAGCCCAGTTCTGTGGGAAAGGGCTGTCGTTTGGTTTTCAGACAGTAGTGCCGATCATAACAGTATGACCGTCTAAGGCGTACACGTATCAACATACTCTCCATACAGAAGAGGCAAGGACAAAAATGTGTGGCTGCCCCATGCACTGTCACGGGTCTCCCTTCACTTGCATTAGAGTACTTGTGGCTACTAGCTGCCTTTCATGCGGAAATGGTCTGCGATTTGCTCGCAGGAGCCCCGTGCCGATATTGTCAGTCTGCCATCCAACACTGAATATGGACTAAGAATCCTCCCAGAGAAAGGGTGTCACCGCAGCAAGTTCTTGCTGTCCATGGAAGGGTAGGCTGGTCTATCAATTGCACCTTAGATCCCAAGGTTAAGGGCTTTCTTTTCTGGGGTAAAGGGTTGTTGTTACCTTGCAGGAACCCTGCACTGCAACTGCCCGTCCAGTTCCAAATGGAACAAGGACCAAGATTCCTCCCAGACAAAAGGTGACAGGATAGAACGTTCTCACTGCCCATGAACTGTCAAGGGTGTCTAATTAACACACTTGAGATCCTGAGGGTAAGGGCTTTTTGTCCTAGGGGAAATAGGATACTATTTGCTTGCAGGAGTCGTGGACTGAGATAGGTGGTTTGACTCGTCAAATTGAATACGGATGAACGTTCCTCTCACACAGAAGGTGCCACTACAGAAAGCTCTTGCTGTCAATGGAGGCACCCACCAGCTGCCGTTGAGAGACAGAAGGTAAGGGCTTTTTTACCTGGGGTAACAGTGTCTCATTTGATTGAAGGAGATCTGTACTGGATATCCCAGTCTGAGCTCCCAGAGCAAACATAGTCAACATTCCTCTCAGGCAAAAGGTGCCACCTCAGAAAGCTGTTGCTGCCCATGGAGGGCCAGAGGTATCCCACCACCTGCACCTGAGACCCATAGGGTATGGGTTTTCTTTTCCTGTAGTTAAGATCTGTTCTTTTTTTGCAGGAGTGCTGCATCGAGATAGCTGCTTAGGTTCCTGAAATTGAACAGGGATGAAGATTTCTCCCAGACAAAAAGTCTAAAGGGCAGAGCACTCTTGCCACTCTTGGAATTTACTGGGTCTCTCACCACTTACACCTGAGACCCTGAGGGTACAGGCTTCCTTATTCGGGGAAAGATCTGTTTTTTTCTCGCCGCTGACCGGGACCAAAATTGCAGTACAACTCCCTAAACGGAATATGGACAAAGGTCGCTCTGAAACAAAAGGTCCCAGACCCGGATGATTTTCCTGCACGGGCAAATGCAGGGGTCTCTCACTAACTAGACTTGAGACCTTGAATATAAGACCTTCTTTTGCTGGGAACAGAGGGCTGTCATTTATTGGAAACAGCTGGGCTGTTGACAACTTAAGCCTTGAATTTAATCAGTTACAGCTCTGAGATTGTAAAAGAATGTAAACAGCACCAAGGCAGGAGAGCAGAAAGGGAAGAAAAACTACAGTAAATAATAGGCATCGTTTTGAGCTTCGCCAGCACACAACAGGACCCCGACTGCCAATCAAAAGACTAAGCGCTGCACGCGAAGAGAAACGACCGACCAATTATAGCGCGTATACCCACAGAGGCAAGAAAAGACTATAAAGCTAAGCCTGCCATTCCTAAAGTGCCTGTCGCCTGCCAGCCGACCGAGCATTTCTTTTGTCCTCCGCAGCCGGTCCCTCGCAGGAGTCCTGCGGCAAAGCAGGCGGCGGGACTCGGGAAATTGAAGTCGTACGAAGATTCCCTCCGGATACAAGGTGTCGGGACCGTGAGCTCTCATTTCCCACAGAGCGCTTTGCAACCTACACCTGATAACCGGAGGGTAAGGGCTTTCTTTTTCTGGGGGAACGGCGTTTTGTGCACTAGCAGGAGTCCCACCCCAAACTCAGATGTTCAATTTAGACACCGGAATGCTTCTGAGGATTCCTCCCAGGCAAACGGTGCGACGGCAGAAAGTTGTCGCCGCTCCCAGAGAGTCACACCGCCCGCCTTTTTGACTGAAGCAAAACGAGGCTCTAGAACTGTAAATCGAAGCATCTTACTGCAAAATCCACTGTTCTCTTCCCCCCCCGCTTTCTCTACCTCACTCAAAAAAGATTTTGTTCCGTACAAATTCTGCAGACCTAGAAACCAACAGGTACATTGCACAAAGAGCCCAGAGGTAATAAATTATAGCCAAACAGGCTAAGGTAGATATTTGAATAGGTAAAATAGGCCCGAAGCCAAGGCTTTTTCCAAGCTCCAACGGATAGAACATGAAACAATGGAAAGTACAGAAGGTCTCCGGGGTCACCCAAAAATGAGGAATAAATTTGAGACCCTATGATGAAGGCAGGATGTATCACCATGATATTCCTCAGAAGAAAGACCACGCCTCAAACTCCACCCTGACATATAGTAATCCAATAATACAATAACATGGGTACGTATATGAATATGTTGTAATCGTAATTAGAAACTGTATAAATTGCGTGGTTTTACTCAAACATTTCGGAGCTCTTTTTGCCCAGCCCGAGCCGGAGAGCTGCATGACGTCGCCTAATAAATACCTGCTGTTTAAAGGCATCAAACTCTGTCTCTAAGCAGTTTTTACTGTGTAATTTGCTTAGGAATGGTAAGGTGCTTTTGTAATTTGATGGGGGTTTTCTGGTGTTTGGGGGGTTTTTAGGAGCATTTTGTCGTTTGGGGTTTCCTGATGGTTTCAAATATAATTTGGTGTTGTGATCTGATCTGGTCCTTATCCCTCCTAGCAGTCTCTATCCACATTTTGCACCAAAAATGTTTTGCGTTTACTCTGGGCCAATTTTCTCTCACCCTCCACAAATCTAACTAGGCAATAATGCTCTATATTTACAGCAGTGCTTCCCTATTCTTGTATCAGTTTAGAAAGAGCAGCAGTCTCACAACGGTTTAAACTAGTTCAGACCGGTTCAGACCGGTTCAGACTTGGTTAGGGTTAGGGTTAGGGTTAGGGTTAGGGTTAGGGTTTAGGGTTAGGGTTAGGGTTAGGGTTTTGGGTTAGGGTTAGGGTTAGGGTTAGGGTTAGGGTTAGGGTTAGCGTTAGGGATAGGGTTAGGGTTAGGGGTTAGGGTTAGGGTTAGGGTTAGGGTTAGGGTTAGGGTTAGGGTTAGGGTTAGCGTTAGGGTTAGGGTTAGGGCTAGGGTAAGCAGTATTTTTCCTAGGAGAAAGAGCTGTCGTCCGCTTGCAGGGATCCTGCGCCAAAATTATCAGTCTGAATGCCAAAATTAAGTATGGACAAAGATTCCTGCCAGGCAAGAGGTGCCATCAAAGAAAGCTCCTGCTTCCAATGGAGTGCCCAGGCTTGCCCACAACCCGGACATTTTACCCTGAGGGTAAGCGTTTTGTTTTCTGGGAAAAAGGGCTGTTGTTCACTTGCAGGAATTCTGTGATGAAATTTCCAGTCTGACTCCAAAATCGAATACGGACAAAGATCGCTCTCAGACTGAAGGTGGCTGGACAGATAGCTCCTGCTGCCCATAGAGTTCCAAGGCTGGCCCACCAATTGTAGCTGATATCTCAAGGGTTGGCACTCGCCTTCCTGGGAGAAAGGGCTTTTGTGCACTTGCAGATGTCCTGCTCTGAAATTGCCGGTCTGATTCCAATATAAAGTACGAATGAAGATTCCTCCCAGACAAGGTGTGCCAACACACAAAGCTCTCTCCTTTCGTGGGCTCAGCCTTTCCCACTAAGTACTCCTAACAGCCCAGTTCTGTGGGAAAGGGCTGTCGTTTGGTTTTCAGAGAGTAGTGCCGATCATAACAGTATGACCGTCTAAGGCGTACACGTATCAACATACTCTCCATACAGAAGAGGCAAGGACAAAAATGTGTGGCTGCCCCATGCACTGTCACGGGTCTCCCTTCACCTGCATTAGAGTACTTGTGGCTACTAGCTGCCTTTCATGCGGAAATGGTCTGCGATTTGCTCGCAGGAGCCCCGTGCCGATATTGTCAGTCTGCCATCCAACATTGAATATGGACTAAGAATCCTCCCAGAGAAAGGGTGTCACCGCAGCAAGTTCTTGCTGTCCATGGAAGGGTAGGCTGGTCTATCAATTGCACCTTAGATCCCAAGGTTAAGGGCTTTCTTTTCTGGGGTAAAGGGTTGTTGTTACCTTGCAGGAACCCTGCACTGCAACTGCCCGTCCAGTTCCAAATGGAACAAGGACCAAGATTCCTCCCAGACAAAAGGTGACAGGATAGAACGTTCTCACTGCCCATGAACTGTCAAGGGTGTCTAATTAACACACTTGAGATCCTGAGGGTAAGGGCTTTTTGTCCTAGGGGAAATAGGATACTATTTGCTTGCAGGAGTCGTGGACTGAGATAGGTGGTTTGACTCGTCAAATTGAATACGGATGAACGTTCCTCTCACACAGAAGGTGCCACTACAGAAAGCTCTTGCTGTCAATGGAGGCACCCACCAGCTGCCGTTGAGAGACAGAAGGTAAGGGCTTTTTTACCTGGGGTAACAGTGTCTCATTTGATTGAAGGAGATCTGTACTGGATATCCCAGTCTGAGCTCCCAGAGCAAACATAGTCAACATTCCTCTCAGGCAAAAGGTGCCACCTCAGAAAGCTGTTGCTGCCCATGGAGGGCCAGAGGTATCCCACCACCTGCACCTGAGACCCATAGGGTATGGGTTTTCTTTTCCTGTAGTTAAGATCTGTTCTTTTTTTGCAGGAGTGCTGCATCGAGATAGCTGCTTAGGTTCCTGAAATTGAACAGGGATGAAGATTTCTCCCAGACAAAAAGTCTAAAGGGCAGAGCACTCTTGCCACTCTTGGAATTTACTGGGTCTCTCACCACTTACACCTGAGACCCTGAGGGTACAGGCTTCCTTATTCGGGGAAAGATCTGTTTTTTTCTCGCCGCTGACCGGGACCAAAATTGCAGTACAACTCCCTAAACGGAATATGGACAAAGGTCGCTCTGAAACAAAAGGTCCCAGACCCGGATGATTTTCCTGTACGGGCAAATGCAGGGGTCTCTCACTAACTAGACTTGAGACCTTGAATATAAGACCTTTTTTTGCTGGGAACAGAGGGCTGTCATTTATTGGAAACAGCTGGGCTGTTGACAACTTAAGCCTTGAATTTAATCAGTTACAGCTCTGAGATTGTAAAAGAATGTAAACAGCACCAAGGCAGGAGAGCAGAAAGGGAAGAAAAACTACAGTAAATAATAGGCATCGGTTTGAGCTTCGCCAGCACACAACAGGACCCCGACTGCCAATCAAAAGACTAAGCGCTGCACGCGAAGAGAAACAACCGACCAATTATAGCGCGTATACCCACAGAGGCAAGAAAAGACTATAAAGCTAAGCCTGCCATTCCTAAAGTGCCTGTCGCCTGCCAGCCGACCGAGCATTTCTTTTGTCCTCCGCAGCCGGTCCCTCGCAGGAGTCCTGCGGCAAAGCAGGCGGCGGGACTCGGGAAATTGAAGTCGTACGAAGATTCCCTCCGGATACAAGGTGTCGGGACCGTGAGCTCTCATTTCCCACAGAGCGCTTTGCAACCTACACCTGATAACCGGAGGGTAAGGGCTTTCTTTTTCTGGGGGAACGGCGTTTTGTGCACTAGCAGGAGTCCCACCCCAAACTCAGATGTTCAATTTAGACACCGGAATGCTTCTGAGGATTCCTCCCAGGCAAACGGTGCGACGGCAGAAAGTTGTCGCCGCTCCCAGAGAGTCACACCGCCCGCCTTTTTGACTGAAGCAAAACGAGGCTCTAGAACTGTAAATCGAAGCATCTTACTGCAAAATCCACTGTTCTCTTCCCCCCCCGCTTTCTCTACCTCACTCAAAAAAGATTTTGTTCCGTACAAATTCTGCAAACCTAGAAACCAACAGGTACATTGCACAAAGAGCCCAGAGGTAATAAATTATAGCCAAACAGGCTAAGGTAGATATTTGAATAGGTAAAATAGGCCCGAAGCCAAGGCTTTTTCCAAGCTCCAACGGATAGAACATGAAACAATGGAAAGTACAGAAGGTCTCCGGGGTCACCCAAAAATGAGGAATAAATTTGAGACCCTATGATGAAGGCAGGATATATCACCATGATATTCCTCAGAAGAAAGACCACGCCTCAAACTCCACCCTGACATATAGTAATCCAATAATACAATAACATGGGTACGTATATGAATATGTTGTAATCGTAATTAGAAACTGTATAAATTGCGTGTTTTTACTCAAACATTTCGGAGCTCTTTTTGCCCAGCCTGAGCCGGAGAGCTGCATGACGTCGCCTAATAAATACCTGCTGTTTAAAGGCATAAAACTCTGTCTCTAAGCAGTTTTTACTGTGTAATTTGCTTAGGAATGGTAAGGTGCTTTTGTAATTTGATGGGGGTTTTCTGGTGTTTGGGGGGTTTTTAGGAGCATTTTGTCGTTTGGGGTTTCCTGATGGTTTCAAATATAATTTGGTGTTGTGATCTGATCTGGTCCTTATCCCTCCTAGCAGTCTCTATCCACATTTTGCACCAAAAATGTTTTGCGTTTACTCTGGGCCAATTTTCTCTCACCCTCCACAAATCTAACTAGGCAATAATGCTCTATATTTACAGCAGTGCTTCCCTATTCTTGTATCAGCTTAGAAAGAGCAGCAGTCTCACAACGGTTTAAACTAGTTCAGACCGGTTCAGACCGGTTCAGACTTGGTTAGGGTTAGGGTTAGGGTTAGGGTTTAGGGTTAGGGTTAGGATTAGGGTTAGGGTTTTGGGTTAGGGTTAGGGTTAGGGTTAGGGTTAGGGTTAGGGTTAGGGTTAGGGTTAGCGTTAGGGATAGGGTTAGGGTTAGGGTTTAGGGTTAGGGTTAGGGTTAGGGTTAGGGTTAGGGTTAGGGTTAGGGTTAGGGTTAGGGTTAGGGTTAGGGTTAGGCTTAGGGTTAGGGTTAGGGTAAGCAGTATTTTTCCCGGGAGAAAGAGCTGTCGTCCGCTTGCAGGGATCCTGCGCCAAAATTACCAGTCTGAATGCCAAAATTAAGTATGGACAAAGATTCCTGCCAGGCAAGAGGTGCCATCAAAGAAAGCTCCTGCTTCCAATGGAGTGCCCAGGCTTGCCCACAACCCGGACATTTTACCCTGAGGGTAAGCGTTTTGTTTTCTGGGAAAAAGGGCTGTTGTTCACTTGCAGGAATTCTGTGATGAAATTTTCAGTCTGACTCCAAAATCGAATACGGACAAAGATCGCTCTCAGACTGAAGGTGGCTGGACAGATAGCTCCTGCTGCCCATAGAGTTCCAAGGCTGGCCCACCAATTGTAGCCGATATCTCAAGGGTTGGCACTCGCCTTCCTGGGAGAAAGGGCTTTTGTGCACTTGCAGATGTCCTGCTCTGAAATTGCCGGTCTGATTCCAATATAAAGTACGAATGAAGATTCCTCCCAGACAAGGTGTGCCAACACACAAAGCTCTCTCCTTTCGTGGGCTCAGCCTTTCCCACTAACTACTCCTAACAGCCCAGTTCTGTGGGAAAGGGCTGTCGTTTGGTTTTCAGAGAGTAGTGCCGATCATAACAGTATGACCGTCTAAGGCGTACACGTATCAACATACTCTCCATACAGAAGAGGCAAGGACAAAAATGTGTGGCTGCCCCATGCACTGTCACGGGTCTCCCTTCACCTGCATTAGAGTACTTGTGGCTACTAGCTGCCTTTCATGCGGAAATGGTCTGCGATTTGCTCGCAGGAGCCCCGTGCCGATATTGTCAGTCTGCCATCCAACACTGAATATGGACTAAGAATCCTCCCAGAGAAAGGGTGTCACCGCAGCAAGTTCTTGCTGTCCATGGAAGGGTAGGCTGGTCTATCAATTGCACCTTAGATCCCAAGGTTAAGGGCTTTCTTTTCTGGGGTAAAGGGTTGTTGTTACCTTGCAGGAACCCTGCACTGCAACTGCCCGTCCAGTTCCAAATGGAACAAGGACCAAGATTCCTCCCAGACAAAAGGTGACAGGATAGAACGTTCTCACTGCCCATGAACTGTCAAGGGTGTCTAATTAACACACTTGAGATCCTGAGGGTAAGGGCTTTTTGTCCTAGGGGAAATAGGATACTATTTGCTTGCAGGAGTCGTGGACTGAGATAGGTGGTTTGACTCGTCAAATTGAATACGGATGAACGTTCCTCTCACACAGAAGGTGCCACTACAGAAAGCTCTTGCTGTCAATGGAGGCACCCACCAGCTGCCGTTGAGAGACAGAAGGTAAGGGCTTTTTTACCTGGGGTAACAGTGTCTCATTTGATTGAAGGAGATCTGTACTGGATATCCCAGTCTGAGCTCCCAGAGCAAACATAGTCAACATTCCTCTCAGGCAAAAGGTGCCACCTCAGAAAGCTGTTGCTGCCCATGGAGGGCCAGAGGTATCCCACCACCTGCACCTGAGACCCATAGGGTATGGGTTTTCTTTTCCTGTAGTTAAGATCTGTTCTTTTTTTGCAGGAGTGCTGCATCGAGATAGCTGCTTAGGTTCCTGAAATTGAACAGGGATGAAGATTTCTCCCAGACAAAAAGTCTAAAGGGCAGAGCACTCTTGCCACTCTTGGAATTTACTGGGTCTCTCACCACTTACACCTGAGACCCTGAGGGTACAGGCTTCCTTATTCGGGGAAAGATCTGTTTTTTTCTCGCCGCTGACCGGGACCAAAATTGCAGTACAACTCCCTAAACGGAATATGGACAAAGGTCGCTCTGAAACAAAAGGTCCCAGACCCGGATGATTTTCCTGTACGGGCAAATGCAGGGGTCTCTCACTAACTAGACTTGAGACCTTGAATATAAGACCTTCTTTTGCTGGGAACAGAGGGCTGTCATTTATTGGAAACAGCTGGGCTGTTGACAACTTAAGCCTTGAATTTAATCAGTTACAGCTCTGAGATTGTAAAAGAATGTAAACAGCACCAAGGCAGGAGAGCAGAAAGGGAAGAAAAACTACAGTAAATAATAGGCATCGTTTTGAGCTTCGCCAGCACACAACAGGACCCCGACTGCCAATCAAAAGACTAAGCGCTGCACGCGAAGAGAAACAACCGACCAATTATAGCGCGTATACCCACAGAGGCAAGAAAAGACTATAAAGCTAAGCCTGCCATTCCTAAAGTGCCTGTCGCCTGCCAGCCGACCGAGCATTTCTTTTGTCCTCCGCAGCCGGTCCCTCGCAGGAGTCCTGCGGCAAAGCAGGCGGCGGGACTCGGGAAATTGAAGTCGTACGAAGATTCCCTCCGGATACAAGGTGTCGGGACCGTGAGCTCTCATTTCCCACAGAGCGCTTTGCAACCTACACCTGATAACCGGAGGGTAAGGGCTTTCTTTTTCTGGGGGAACGGCGTTTTGTGCACTAGCAGGAGTCCCACCCCAAACTCAGATGTTCAATTTAGACACCGGAATGCTTCTGAGGATTCCTCCCAGGCAAACGGTGCGAGGGCAGAAAGTTGTCGCCGCTCCCAGAGAGTCACACCGCCCGCCTTTTTGACTGAAGCAAAACGAGGCTCTAGAACTGTAAATCGAAGCATCTTACTGCAAAATCCACTGTTCTCTTCCCCCCCCGCTTTCTCTACCTCACTCAAAAAAGATTTTGTTCCGTACAAATTCTGCAGACCTAGAAACCAACAGGTACATTGCACAAAGAGCCCAGAGGTAATAAATTATAGCCAAACAGGCTAAGGTAGATATTTGAATAGGTAAAATAGGCCCGAAGCCAAGGCTTTTTCCAAGCTCCAACGGATAGAACATGAAACAATGGAAAGTACAGAAGGTCTCCGGGGTCACCCAAAAATGAGGAATAAATTTGAGACCCTATGATGAAGGCAGGATGTATCACCATGATATTCCTCAGAAGAAAGACCACGCCTCAAACGCCACCCTGACATATAGTAATCCAATAATACAATAACATGGGTACGTATATGAATATGTTGTAATCGTAATTAGAAACTGTATAAATTGCGTGTTTTTACTCAAACATTTCGGAGCTCTTTTTGCCCAGCCCGAGCCGGAGAGCTGCATGACGTCGCCTAATAAATACCTGCTGTTTAAAGGCATAAAACTCTGTCTCTAAGCAGTTTTTACTGTGTAATTTGCTTAGGAATGGTAAGGTGCTTTTGTAATTTGATGGGGGTTTTCTGGTGTTTGGGGGGTTTTTAGGAGCATTTTGCCGTTTGGGGTTTCCTGATGGTTTCAAAAATAATTTGGTGTTGTGATCTGATCTGGTCCTTATCCCTCCTAGCAGTCTCTATCCACATTTTGCACCAAAAATGTTTTGCGTTTACTCTGGGCCAATTTTCTCTCACCCTCCACAAATCTAACTAGGCAATAATGCTCTATATTTACAGCAGTGCTTCCCTATTCTTGTATCAGCTTAGAAAGAGCAGCAGTCTCACAACGGTTTAAACTAGTTCAGACCGGTTCAGACCGGTTCAGACTTGGTTAGGGTTAGGGTTAGGGTTAGGGTTAGGGTTAGGGTTAGGGTTAGGGTTAGGGTTAGGGTTAGCGTTAGGGATAGGGTTAGGGTTTAGGGTTTAGGGTTAGGGTTAGGGTTAGGGTTAGGGTTAGGGTTAGGGTTAGGGTTAGGGTTAGGGTTAGCGTTAGGCTTAGGGTTAGGGTTAGGGTAAGCAGTATTTTTCCCGGGAGAAAGAGCTGTCGTCCGCTTGCAGGGATCCTGCGCCAAAATTACCAGTCTGAATGCCAAAATTAAGTATGGACAAAGATTCCTGCCAGGCAAGAGGTGCCATCAAAGAAAGCTCCTGCTTCCAATGGAGTGCCCAGGCTTGCCCACAACCCGGACATTTTACCCTGAGGGTAAGCGTTTTGTTTTCTGGGAAAAAGGGCTGTTGTTCACTTGCAGGAATTCTGTGATGAAATTTCCAGTCTGACTCCAAAATCGAATACGGACAAAGATCGCTCTCAGACTGAAGGTGGCTGGACAGATAGCTCCTGCTGCCCATAGAGTTCCAAGGCTGGCCCACCAATTGTACCCGATATCTCAAGGGTTGGCACTCGCCTTCCTGGGAGAAAGGGCTTTTGTGCACTTGCAGATGTCCTGCTCTGAAATTGCCGGTCTGATTCCAATATAAAGTACGAATGAAGATTCCTCCCAGACAAGATGTGCCAACACACAAAGCTCTCTCCTTTCGTGGGCTCAGCCTTTCCCACTAACTACTCCTAACAGCCCAGTTCTGTGGGAAAGGGCTGTCGTTTGGTTTTCAGAGAGTAGTGCCGATCATAACAGTATGACCGTCTAAGGCGTACACGTATCAACATACTCTCCATACAGAAGAGGCAAGGACAAAAATGTGTGGCTGCCCCATGCACTGTCACGGGTCTCCCTTCACCTGCATTAGAGTACTTGTGGCTACTAGCTGCCTTTCATGCGGAAATGGTCTGCGATTTGCTCGCAGGAGCCCCGTGCCGATATTGTCAGTCTGCCATCCAACACTGAATATGGACTAAGAATCCTCCCAGAGAAAGGGTGTCACCGCAGCAAGTTCTTGCTGTCCATGGAAGGGTAGGCTGGTCTATCAATTGCACCTTAGATCCCAAGGTTAAGGGCTTTCTTTTCTGGGGTAAAGGGTTGTTGTTACCTTGCAGGAACCCTGCACTGCAACTGCCCGTCCAGTTCCAAATGGAACAAGGACCAAGATTCCTCCCAGACAAAAGGTGACAGGATAGAACGTTCTCACTGCCCATGAACTGTCAAGGGTGTCTAATTAACACACTTGAGATCCTGAGGGTAAGGGCTTTTTGTCCTAGGGGAAATAGGATACTATTTGCTTGCAGGAGTCGTGGACTGAGATAGGTGGTTTGACTCGTCAAATTGAATACGGATGAACGTTCCTCTCACACAGAAGGTGCCACTACAGAAAGCTCTTGCTGTCAATGGAGGCACCCACCAGCTGCCGTTGAGAGACAGAAGGTAAGGGCTTTTTTACCTGGGGTAACAGTGTCTCATTTGATTGAAGGAGATCTGTACTGGATATCCCAGTCTGAGCTCCCAGAGCAAACATAGTCAACATTCCTCTCAGGCAAAAGGTGCCACCTCAGAAAGCTGTTGCTGCCCATGGAGGGCCAGAGGTATCCCACCACCTGCACCTGAGACCCATAGGGTATGGGTTTTCTTTTCCTGTAGTTAAGATCTGTTCTTTTTTTGCAGGAGTGCTGCATCGAGATAGCTGCTTAGGTTCCTGAAATTGAACAGGGATGAAGATTTCTCCCAGACAAAAAGTCTAAAGGGCAGAGCACTCTTGCCACTCTTGGAATTTACTGGGTCTCTCACCACTTACACCTGAGACCCTGAGGGTACAGGCTTCCTTATTCGGGGAAAGATCTGTTTTTTTCTCGCCGCTGACCGGGACCAAAATTGCAGTACAACTCCCTAAACGGAATATGGACAAAGGTCGCTCTGAAACAAAAGGTCCCAGACCCGGATGATTTTCCTGTACGGGCAAATGCAGGGGTCTCTCACTAACTAGACTTGAGACCTTGAATATAAGACCTTTTTTTGCTGGGAACAGAGGGCTGTCATTTATTGGAAACAGCTGGGCTGTTGACAACTTAAGCCTTGAATTTAATCAGTTACAGCTCTGAGATTGTAAAAGAATGTAAACAGCACCAAGGCAGGAGAGCAGAAAGGGAAGAAAAACTACAGTAAATAATAGGCATCGGTTTGAGCTTCGCCAGCACACAACAGGACCCCGACTGCCAATCAAAAGACTAAGCGCTGCACGCGAAGAGAAACGACCGACCAATTATAGCGCGTATACCCACAGAGGCAAGAAAAGACTATAAAGCTAAGCCTGCCATTCCTAAAGTGCCTGTCGCCTGCCAGCCGACCGAGCATTTCTTTTGTCCTCCGCAGCCGGTCCCTCGCAGGAGTCCTGCGGCAAAGCAGGCGGCGGGACTCGGGAAATTGAAGTCGTACGAAGATTCCCTCCGGATACAAGGTGTCGGGACCGTGAGCTCTCATTTCCCACAGAGCGCTTTGCAACCTACACCTGATAACCGGAGGGTAAGGGCTTTCTTTTTCTGGGGGAACGGCGTTTTGTGCACTAGCAGGAGTCCCACCCCAAACTCAGATGTTCAATTTAGACACCGGAATGCTTCTGAGGATTCCTCCCAGGCAAACGGTGCGACGGCAGAAAGTTGTCGCCGCTCCCAGAGAGTCACACCGCCCGCCTTTTTGACTGAAGCAAAACGAGGCTCTAGAACTGTAAATCGAAGCATCTTACTGCAAAATCCACTGTTCTCTTCCCCCCCCGCTTTCTCTACCTCACTCAAAAAAGATTTTGTTCCGTACAAATTCTGCAGACCTAGAAACCAACAGGTACATTGCACAAAGAGCCCAGAGGTAATAAATTATAGCCAAACAGGCTAAGGTAGATATTTGAATAGGTAAAATAGGCCCGAAGCCAAGGCTTTTTCCAAGCTCCAACGGATAGAACATGAAACAATGGAAAGTACAGAAGGTCTCCGGGGTCACCCAAAAATGAGGAATAAATTTGAGACCCTATGATGAAGGCAGGATATATCACCATGATATTCCTCAGAAGAAAGACCACGCCTCAAACTCCACCCTGACATATAGTAATCCAATAATACAATAACATGGGTACGTATATGAATATGTTGTAATCGTAATTAGAAACTGTATAAATTGCGTGGTTTTACTCAAACATTTCGGAGCTCTTTTTGCCCAGCCTGAGCCGGAGAGCTGCATGACGTCGCCTAATAAATACCTGCTGTTTAAAGGCATAAAACTCTGTCTCTAAGCAGTTTTTACTGTGTAATTTGCTTAGGAATGGTAAGGTGCTTTTGTAATTTGATGGGGGTTTTCTGGTGTTTGGGGGGTTTTTAGGAGCATTTTGTCGTTTGGGGTTTCCTGATGGTTTCAAATATAATTTGGTGTTGTGATCTGATCTGGTCCTTATCCCTCCTAGCAGTCTCTATCCACATTTTGCACCAAAAATGTTTTGCGTTTACTCTGGGCCAATTTTCTCTCACCCTCCACAAATCTAACTAGGCAATAATGCTCTATATTTACAGCAGTGCTTCCCTATTCTTGTATCAGCTTAGAAAGAGCAGCAGTCTCACAACGGTTTAAACTAGTTCAGACCGGTTCAGACCGGTTCAGACTTGGTTAGGGTTAGGGTTAGGGTTAGGGTTAGGGTTAGGGTTAGGGTTAGGGTTAGGGTTAGGGTTAGGGTTAGCGTTAGGGATAGGGTTAGGGTTTAGGGTTTAGGGTTAGGGTTAGGGTTAGGGTTAGGGTTAGGGTTAGGGTTAGGGTTAGGGTTAGGGTTAGGGTTAGGGTTAGCGTTAGGCTTAGGGTTAGGGTTAGGGTAAGCAGTATTTTTCCCGGGAGAAAGAGCTGTCGTCCGCTTGCAGGGATCCTGCGCCAAAATTACCAGTCTGAATGCCAAAATTAAGTATGGACAAAGATTCCTGCCAGGCAAGAGGTGCCATCAAAGAAAGCTCCTGCTTCCAGTGGAGTGCCCAGGCTTGCCCACAACCTGGACATTTTACCCTGAGGGTAAGCGTTTTGTTTTCTGGGAAAAAGGGCTGTTGTTCACTTGCAGGAATTCTGTGATGAAATTTCCAGTCTGACTCCAAAATCGAATACGGACAAAGATCGCTCTCAGACTGAAGGTGGCTGGACAGATAGCTCCTGCTGCCCATAGAGTTCCAAGGCTGGCCCACCAATTGTACCCGATATCTCAAGGGTTGGCACTCGCCTTCCTGGGAGAAAGGGCTTTTGTGCACTTGCAGATGTCCTGCTCTGAAATTGCCGGTCTGATTCCAATATAAAGTACGAATGAAGATTCCTCCCAGACAAGGTGTGCCAACACACAAAGCTCTCTCCTTTCGTGGGCTCAGCCTTTCCCACTAACTACTCCTAACAGCCCAGTTCTGTGGGAAAGGGCTGTCGTTTGGTTTTCAGAGAGTAGTGCCGATCATAACAGTATGACCGTCTAAGGCGTACACGTATCAACATACTCTCCATACAGAAGAGGCAAGGACAAAAATGTGTGGCTGCCCCATGCACTGTCACGGGTCTCCCTTCACCTGCATTAGAGTACTTGTGGCTACTAGCTGCCTTTCATGCGGAAATGGTCTGCGATTTGCTCGCAGGAGCCCCGTGCCGATATTGTCAGTCTGCCATCCAACACTGAATATGGACTAAGAATCCTCCCAGAGAAAGGGTGTCACCGCAGCAAGTTCTTGCTGTCCATGGAAGGGTAGGCTGGTCTATCAATTGCACCTTAGATCCCAAGGTTAAGGGCTTTCTTTTCTGGGGTAAAGGGTTGTTGTTACCTTGCAGGAACCCTGCACTGCAACTGCCCGTCCAGTTCCAAATGGAACAAGGACCAAGATTCCTCCCAGACAAAAGGTGACAGGATAGAACGTTCTCACTGCCCATGAACTGTCAAGGGTGTCTAATTAACACACTTGAGATCCTGAGGGTAAGGGCTTTTTGTCCTAGGGGAAATAGGATACTATTTGCTTGCAGGAGTCGTGGACTGAGGTGGTTTGACTCGTCAAATTGAATACGGATGAACGTTCCTCTCACACAGAAGGTGCCACTACAGAAAGCTCTTGCTGTCAATGGAGGCACCCACCAGCTGCCGTTGAGAGACAGAAGGTAAGGGCTTTTTTACCTGGGGTAACAGTGTCTCATTTGATTGAAGGAGATCTGTACTGGATATCCCAGTCTGAGCTCCCAGAGCAAACATAGTCAACATTCCTCTCAGGCAAAAGGTGCCACCTCAGAAAGCTGTTGCTGCCCATGGAGGGCCAGAGGTATCCCACCACCTGCACCTGAGACCCATAGGGTATGGGTTTTCTTTTCCTGTAGTTAAGATCTGTTCTTTTTTTGCAGGAGTGCTGCATCGAGATAGCTGCTTAGGTTCCTGAAATTGAACAGGGATGAAGATTTCTCCCAGACAAAAAGTCTAAAGGGCAGAGCACTCTTGCCACTCTTGGAATTTACTGGGTCTCTCACCACTTACACCTGAGACCCTGAGGGTACAGGCTTCCTTATTCGGGGAAAGATCTGTTTTTTTCTCGCCGCTGACCGGGACCAAAATTGCAGTACAACTCCCTAAACGGAATATGGACAAAGGTCGCTCTGAAACAAAAGGTCCCAGACCCGGATGATTTTCCTGTACGGGCAAATGCAGGGGTCTCTCACTAACTAGACTTGAGACCTTGAATATAAGACCTTTTTTTGCTGGGAACAGAGGGCTGTCATTTATTGGAAACAGCTGGGCTGTTGACAACTTAAGCCTTGAATTTAATCAGTTACAGCTCTGAGATTGTAAAAGAATGTAAACAGCACCAAGGCAGGAGAGCAGAAAGGGAAGAAAAACTACAGTAAATAATAGGCATCGGTTTGAGCTTCGCCAGCACACAACAGGACCCCGACTGCCAATCAAAAGACTAAGCGCTGCACGCGAAGAGAAACAACCGACCAATTATAGCGCGTATACCCACAGAGGCAAGAAAAGACTATAAAGCTAAGCCTGCCATTCCTAAAGTGCCTGTCGCCTGCCAGCCGACCGAGCATTTCTTTTGTCCTCCGCAGCCGGTCCCTCGCAGGAGTCCTGCGGCAAAGCAGGAGGCGGGACTCGGGAAATTGAAGTCGTACGAAGATTCCCTCCGGATACAAGGTGTCGGGACCGTGAGCTCTCATTTCCCACAGAGCGCTTTGCAACCTACACCTGATAACCGGAGGGTAAGGGCTTTCTTTTTCTGGGGGAACGGCGTTTTGTGCACTAGCAGGAGTCCCACCCCAAACTCAGATGTTCAATTTAGACACCGGAATGCTTCTGAGGATTCCTCCCAGGCAAACGGTGCGACGGCAGAAAGTTGTCGCCACTCCCAGAGAGTCACACCGCCCGCCTTTTTGACTGAAGCAAAACGAGGCTCTAGAACTGTAAATCGAAGCATCTTACTGCAAAATCCACTGTTCTCTTCCCCCCCCGTTTTCTCTACCTCACTCAAAAAAGATTTTGTTCCGTACAAATTCTGCAGACCTAGAAACCAACAGGTACATTGCACAAAGAGCCCAGAGGTAATAAATTATAGCCAAACAGGCTAAGGTAGATATTTGAATAGGTAAAATAGGCCCGAAGCCAAGGCTTTTTCCAAGCTCCAACGGATAGAACATGAAACAATGGAAAGTACAGAAGGTCTCCGGGGTCACCCAAAAATGAGGAATAAATTTGAGACCCTATGATGAAGGCAGGATATATCACCATGATATTCCTCAGAAGAAAGACCACGCCTCAAACTCCACCCTGACATATAGTAATCCAATAATACAATAACATGGGTACGTATATGAATATGTTGTAATCGTAATTAGAAACTGTATAAATTGCGTGTTTTTACTCAAACATTTCGGAGCTCTTTTTGCCCAGCCTGAGCCGGAGAGCTGCATGACGTCGCCTAATAAATACCTGCTGTTTAAAGGCATAAAACTCTGTCTCTAAGCAGTTTTTACTGTGTAATTTGCTTAGGAATGGTAAGGTGCTTTTGTAATTTGATGGGGGTTTTCTGGTGTTTGGGGGGTTTTTAGGAGCATTTTGTCGTTTGGGGTTTCCTGATGGTTTCAAATATAATTTGGTGTTGTGATCTGATCTGGTCCTTATCCCTCCTAGCAGTCTCTATCCACATTTTGCACCAAAAATGTTTTGCGTTTACTCTGGGCCAATTTTCTCTCACCCTCCACAAATCTAACTAGGCAATAATGCTCTATATTTACAGCAGTGCTTCCCTATTCTTGTATCAGCTTAGAAAGAGCAGCAGTCTCACAACGGTTTAAACTAGTTCAGACCGGTTCAGACCGGTTCAGACTTGGTTAGGGTTAGGGTTAGGGTTAGGGTTTAGGGTTAGGGTTAGGATTAGGGTTAGGGTTTTGGGTTAGGGTTAGGGTTAGGGTTAGGGTTAGGGTTAGGGTTAGGGTTAGCGTTAGGGATAGGGTTAGGGTTAGGGTTTAGGGTTAGGGTTAGGGTTAGGGTTAGGGTTAGGGTTAGGGTTAGGGTTAGGGTTAGCGTTAGGCTTAGGGTTAGGGTTAGGGTAAGCAGTATTTTTCCCGGGAGAAAGAGCTGTCGTCCGCTTGCAGGGATCCTGCGCCAAAATTACCAGTCTTAATGCCAAAATTAAGTATGGACAAAGATTCCTGCCAGGCAAGAGGTGCCATCAAAGAAAGCTCCTGCTTCCAATGGAGTGCCCAGGCTTGCCCACAACCCGGACATTTTACCCTGAGGGTAAGCATTTTGTTTTCTGGGAAAAAGGGCTGTTGTTCACTTGCAGGAATTCTGTGATGAAATTTTCAGTCTGACTCCAAAATCGAATACGGACAAAGATCGCTCTCAGACTGAAGGTGGCTGGACAGATAGCTCCTGCTGCCCATAGAGTTCCAAGGCTGGCCCACCAATTGTACCCGATATCTCAAGGGTTGGCACTCGCCTTCCTGGGAGAAAGGGCTTTTGTGCACTTGCAGATGTCCTGCTCTGAAATTGCCGGTCTGATTCCAATATAAAGTACGAATGAAGATTCCTCCCAGACAAGGTGTGCCAACACACAAAGCTCTCTCCTTTCGTGGGCTCAGCCTTTCCCACTAACTACTCCTAACAGCCCAGTTCTGTGGGAAAGGGCTGTCGTTTGGTTTTCAGAGAGTAGTGCCGATCATAACAGTATGACCGTCTAAGGCGTACACGTATCAACATACTCTCCATACAGAAGAGGCAAGGACAAAAATGTGTGGCTGCCCCATGCACTGTCACGGGTCTCCCTTCACCTGCATTAGAGTACTTGTGGCTACTAGCTGCCTTTCATGCGGAAATGGTCTGCGATTTGCTCGCAGGAGCCCCGTGCCGATAATGTCAGTCTGCCATCCAACACTGAATATGGACTAAGAATCCTCCCAGAGAAAGGGTGTCACCGCAGCAAGTTCTTGCTGTCCATGGAAGGGTAGGCTGGTCTATCAATTGCACCTTAGATCCCAAGGTTAAGGGCTTTCTTTTCTGGGGTAAAGGTAAAGGGTTGTTGTTACCTTGCAGGAACCCTGCACTGCAACTGCCCGTCCAGTTCCAAATGGAACAAGGACCAAGATTCCTCCCAGACAAAAGGTGACAGGATAGAACGTTCTCACTGCCCATGAACTGTCAAGGGTGTCTAATTAACACACTTGAGATCCTGAGGGTAAGGGCTTTTTGTCCTAGGGGAAATAGGATACTATTTGCTTGCAGGAGTCGTGGACTGAGATAGGTGGTTTGACTCGTCAAATTGAATACGGATGAACGTTCCTCTCACACAGAAGGTGCCACTACAGAAAGCTCTTGCTGCCAATGGAGGCACCCACCAGCTGCCGCTGAGAGACAGAAGGTAACGGCTTTTTTACCTGGGGTAACAGTGTCTCATTTGATTGAAGGAGATCTGTACTGGATATCCCAGTCTGAGCTCCCAGAGCAAACATAGTCAACATTCCTCTCAGGCAAAAGGTGCCACCTCAGAAAGCTGTTGCTGCCCATGGAGGGCCAGAGGTATCCCACCACCTGCACCTGAGACCCATAGGGTATGGGTTTTCTTTTCCTGTAGTTAAGATCTGTTCTTTTTTTGCAGGAGTGCTGCATCGAGATAGCTGCTTAGGTTCCTGAAATTGAACAGGGATGAAGATTTCTCCCAGACAAAAAGTCTAAAGGACAGAGCACTCTTGCCACTCTTGGAATTTACTGGGTCTCTCACCACTTACACCTGAGACCCTGAGGGTACAGGCTTCCTTATTCGGGGAAAGATCTGTTTTTTTCTCGCCGCTGACCGGGACCAAAATTGCAGTACAACCCCCTAAACGGAATATGGACAAAGGTCGCTCTGAAACAAAAGGTCCCAGACCCGGATGATTTTCCTGCACGGGCAAATGCAGGGGTCTCTCACTAACTAGACTTGAGACCTTGAATATAAGACCTTTTTTTGCTGGGAACAGAGGGCTGTCATTTATTGGAAACAGCTGGGCTGTTGACAACTTAAGCCTTGAATTTAATCAGTTACAGCTCTGAGATTGTAAAAGAATGTAAACAGCACCAAGGCAGGAGAGCAGAAAGGGAAGAAAAACTACAGTAAATAATAGGCATCGTTTTGAGCTTCGCCAGAACACAACAGGACCCCGACTGCCAATCAAAAGACTAAGCGCTGCACGCGAAGAGAAACAACCGACCAATTATAGCGCGTATACCCACAGAGGCAAGAAAAGACTATAAAGCTAAGCCTGCCATTCCTAAAGTGCCTGTCGCCTGCCAGCCGACCGAGCATTTCTTTTGTCCTCCGCAGCCGGTCCCTCGCAGGAGTCCTGCGGCAAAGCAGGCGGCGGGACTCGGGAAATTGAAGTCGTACGAAGATTCCCTCCGGATACAAGGTGTCGGGACCGTGAGCTCTCATTTCCCACAGAGCGCTTTGCAACCTACACCTGATAACCAGAGGGTAAGGGCTTTCTTTTTCTGGGGGAACGGCGTTTTGTGCACTAGCAGGAGTCCCACCCCAAACTCAGATGTTCAGATTAGACACCGGAATGCTTCTGAGGATTCCTCCCAGGCAAACGGTGCGAGGGCAGAAAGTTGTCGCCGCTCCCAGAGAGTCACACCGCCCGCCTTTTTGACTGAAGCAAAACGAGGCTCTAGAACTGTAAATCGAAGCATCTTACTGCAAAATCCACTGTTCTCTTCCCCCCCCGCTTTCTCTACCTCACTCAAAAAAGATTTTGTTCCGTACAAATTCTGCAGACCTAGAAACCAACAGGTACATTGCACAAAGAGCCCAGAGGTAATAAATTATAGCCAAACAGGCTAAGGTAGATATTTGAATAGGTAAAATAGGCCCGAAGCCAAGGCTTTTTCCAAGCTCCAACGGATAGAACATGAAACAATGGAAAGTACAGAAGGTCTCCGGGGTCACCCAAAAATGAGGAATAAATTTGAGACCCTATGATGAAGGCAGGATGTATCACCATGATATTCCTCAGAAGAAAGACCACGCCTCAAACTCCACCCTGACATATAGTAATCCAATAATACAATAACATGGGTACGTATATGAATATGTTGTAATCGTAATTAGAAACTGTATAAATTGCGTGTTTTTACTCAAACATTTCGGAGCTCTTTTTGCCCAGCCCGAGCCGGAGAGCTGCATGACGTCGCCTAATAAATACCTGCTGTTTAAAGGCATCAAACTCTGTCTCTAAGCAGTTTTTACTGTGTAATTTGCTTAGGAATGGTAAGGTGCTTTTGTAATTTGATGGGGGTTTTCTGGTGTTTGGGGGGTTTTTAGGAGCATTTTGTCGTTTGGGGTTTCCTGAGGGTTTCAAAAATAATTTGGTGTTGTGATCTGATCTGGTCCCTATCCCTCCTAGCAGTCTCTATCCACATTTTGCACCAAAAATGTTTTGCGTTTACTCTGGGCCAATTTTCTCTCACCCTCCACAAATCTAACTAGGCAATAATGCTCTATATTTACAGCAGTGCTTCCCTATTCTTGTATCAGTTTAGAAAGAGCAGCAGTCTCACAACGGTTTAAACTAGTTCAGACCGGTTCAAACCGGTTCACACTTGGTTAGGGTTAGGGTTAGGGTTAGGGTTTAGGGTTAGGGTTAGGGTTAGGGTTAGGGTTAGGGTAAGGGTTAGGGTTTAGGGTTAGGGTTAGGGTTAGGGTTAGGGTTAGGGTTAGGGTTAGGGTTTAGGGTTAGGGTTAGGGTTAGGGTTTAGGGTTAGGGTTAGGGTTAGGGTTAGGGTTAGGGTTAGGGTTAGCGTTAGCGTTAGGGTTAGGGTTAGGGTTAGGGTAAGCAGTATTTTTCCCGGGAGAAAGAGCTGTCGTCCGCTTGCAGGGATCCTGCGCCAAAATTACCAGTCTGAATGCCAAAATTAATTTTGGAGAAAGATTCCTGCGAGGCAAGAGGTGCCATCAGAGAAAGCTCCTGCTTCCAATGGAGTGCCCAGGCTTGCCCACAACCCGGACATTTTACCCTGAGGGTAAGCGTTTTGTTTTCTGGGATAAAGGGCTGTTGTTCACTTGCAGGAATTCTGTGATGAAATTTCCAGTCTGACTCCAAAATCGAATACGGACAAAGATCGCTCTCAGACTGAAGGTGGCTGGACAGATTGCTCCTGCTGCCCATAGAGTTCCAAGGCTGGCCCACCAATTGTACCCGATATCTCAAGGGTTGGCACTCGCCTTCCTGGGAGAAAGGGCTTTTGTGCACTTGCAGATGTCCTGCTCTGAAATTGCCGGTCTGATTCCAATATAAAGTACGAATGAAGATTCCTCCCAGACAAGATGTGCCAACACACAAAGCTCTCTCCTTTGGTGGGCTCAGCCTTTCCCACTAACTACTCCTAACAGCCCAGTTCTGTGGGAAAGGGCTGTCGTTTGGTTTTCAGAGAGTAGTGCCGATCATAACAGTATGACCGTCTAAGGCGTACACGTATCAACATACTCTCCATACAGAAGAGGCAAGGACAAAAATGTGTGGCTGCCCCATGCACTGTCACGGGTCTCCCTTCACTTGCATTAGAGTACTTGTGGCTACTAGCTGCCTTTCATGCGGAAATGGTCTGCGATTTGCTCGCAGGAGCCCCGTGCCGATATTGTCAGTCTGCCATCCAACATTGAATATGGACTAAGAATCCTCCCAGAGAAAGGGTGTCACCGCAGCAAGTTCTTGCTGTCCATGGAAGGGTAGGCTGGTCTATCAATTGCACCTTAGATCCCAAGGTTAAGGGCTTTCTTTTCTGGGGTAAAGGGTTGTTGTTACCTTGCAGGAACCCTGCACTGCAACTGCCCGTCCAGTTCCAAATGGAACAAGGACCAAGATTCCTCCCAGACAAAAGGTGACAGGATAGAACGTTCTCACTGCCCATGAACTGTCAAGGGTGTCTAATTAACACACTTGAGATCCTGAGGGTAAGGGCTTTTTGTCCTAGGGGAAATAGGATACTATTTGCTTGCAGGAGTCGTGGACTGAGATAGGTGGTTTGACTCGTCAAATTGAATACGGATGAACGTTCCTCTCACACAGAAGGTGCCACTACAGAAAGCTCTTGCTGCCAATGGAGGCACCCACCAGCTGCCGCTGAGAGACAGAAGGTAACGGCTTTTTTACCTGGGGTAACAGTGTCTCATTTGATTGAAGGAGATCTGTACTGGATATCCCAGTCTGAGCTCCCAGAGCAAACATAGTCAACATTCCTCTCAGGCAAAAGGTGCCACCTCAGAAAGCTGTTGCTGCCCATGGAGGGCCAGAGGTATCCCACCACCTGCACCTGAGACCCATAGGGTATGGGTTTTCTTTTCCTGTAGTTAAGATCTGTTCTTTTTTTGCAGGAGTGCTGCATCGAGATAGCTGCTTAGGTTCCTGAAATTGAACAGGGATGAAGATTTCTCCCAGACAAAAAGTCTAAAGGACAGAGCACTCTTGCCACTCTTGGAATTTACTGGGTCTCTCACCACTTACACCTGAGACCCTGAGGGTACAGGCTTCCTTATTCGGGGAAAGATCTGTTTTTTTCTCGCCGCTGACCGGGACCAAAATTGCAGTACAACCCCCTAAACGGAATATGGACAAAGGTCGCTCTGAAACAAAAGGTCCCAGACCCGGATGATTTTCCTGCACGGGCAAATGCAGGGGTCTCTCACTAACTAGACTTGAGACCTTGAATATAAGACCTTTTTTTGCTGGGAACAGAGGGCTGTCATTTATTGGAAACAGCTGGGCTGTTGACAACTTAAGCCTTGAATTTAATCAGTTACAGCTCTGAGATTGTAAAAGAATGTAAACAGCACCAAGGCAGGAGAGCAGAAAGGGAAGAAAAACTACAGTAAATAATAGGCATCGTTTTGAGCTTCGCCAGAACACAACAGGACCCCGACTGCCAATCAAAAGACTAAGCGCTGCACGCGAAGAGAAACAACCGACCAATTATAGCGCGTATACCCACAGAGGCAAGAAAAGACTATAAAGCTAAGCCTGCCATTCCTAAAGTGCCTGTCGCCTGCCAGCCGACCGAGCATTTCTTTTGTCCTCCGCAGCCGGTCCCTCGCAGGAGTCCTGCGGCAAAGCAGGCGGCGGGACTCGGGAAATTGAAGTCGTACGAAGATTCCCTCCGGATACAAGGTGTCGGGACCGTGAGCTCTCATTTCCCACAGAGCGCTTTGCAACCTACACCTGATAACCAGAGGGTAAGGGCTTTCTTTTTCTGGGGGAACGGCGTTTTGTGCACTAGCAGGAGTCCCACCCCAAACTCAGATGTTCAGATTAGACACCGGAATGCTTCTGAGGATTCCTCCCAGGCAAACGGTGCGAGGGCAGAAAGTTGTCGCCGCTCCCAGAGAGTCACACCGCCCGCCTTTTTGACTGAAGCAAAACGAGGCTCTAGAACTGTAAATCGAAGCATCTTACTGCAAAATCCACTGTTCTCTTCCCCCCCCGCTTTCTCTACCTCACTCAAAAAAGATTTTGTTCCGTACAAATTCTGCAGACCTAGAAACCAACAGGTACATTGCACAAAGAGCCCAGAGGTAATAAATTATAGCCAAACAGGCTAAGGTAGATATTTGAATAGGTAAAATAGGCCCGAAGCCAAGGCTTTTTCCAAGCTCCAACGGATAGAACATGAAACAATGGAAAGTACAGAAGGTCTCCGGGGTCACCCAAAAATGAGGAATAAATTTGAGACCCTATGATGAAGGCAGGATGTATCACCATGATATTCCTCAGAAGAAAGACCACGCCTCAAACTCCACCCTGACATATAGTAATCCAATAATACAATAACATGGGTACGTATATGAATATGTTGTAATCGTAATTAGAAACTGTATAAATTGCGTGTTTTTACTCAAACATTTCGGAGCTCTTTTTGCCCAGCCCGAGCCGGAGAGCTGCATGACGTCGCCTAATAAATACCTGCTGTTTAAAGGCATCAAACTCTGTCTCTAAGCAGTTTTTACTGTGTAATTTGCTTAGGAATGGTAAGGTGCTTTTGTAATTTGATGGGGGTTTTCTGGTGTTTGGGGGGTTTTTAGGAGCATTTTGTCGTTTGGGGTTTCCTGAGGGTTTCAAAAATAATTTGGTGTTGTGATCTGATCTGGTCCCTATCCCTCCTAGCAGTCTCTATCCACATTTTGCACCAAAAATGTTTTGCGTTTACTCTGGGCCAATTTTCTCTCACCCTCCACAAATCTAACTAGGCAATAATGCTCTATATTTACAGCAGTGCTTCCCTATTCTTGTATCAGTTTAGAAAGAGCAGCAGTCTCACAACGGTTTAAACTAGTTCAGACCGGTTCAAACCGGTTCACACTTGGTTAGGGTTAGGGTTAGGGTTAGGGTTTAGGGTTAGGGTTAGGGTTAGGGTTAGGGTTAGGGTAAGGGTTAGGGTTTAGGGTTAGGGTTAGGGTTAGGGTTAGGGTTAGGGTTAGGGTTAGGGTTTAGGGTTAGGGTTAGGGTTAGGGTTTAGGGTTAGGGTTAGGGTTAGGGTTAGGGTTAGGGTTAGGGTTAGCGTTAGCGTTAGGGTTAGGGTTAGGGTTAGGGTAAGCAGTATTTTTCCCGGGAGAAAGAGCTGTCGTCCGCTTGCAGGGATCCTGCGCCAAAATTACCAGTCTGAATGCCAAAATTAATTTTGGAGAAAGATTCCTGCGAGGCAAGAGGTGCCATCAGAGAAAGCTCCTGCTTCCAATGGAGTGCCCAGGCTTGCCCACAACCCGGACATTTTACCCTGAGGGTAAGCGTTTTGTTTTCTGGGATAAAGGGCTGTTGTTCACTTGCAGGAATTCTGTGATGAAATTTCCAGTCTGACTCCAAAATCGAATACGGACAAAGATCGCTCTCAGACTGAAGGTGGCTGGACAGATTGCTCCTGCTGCCCATAGAGTTCCAAGGCTGGCCCACCAATTGTACCCGATATCTCAAGGGTTGGCACTCGCCTTCGTGGGAGAAAGGGCTTTTGTGCACTTGCAGATGTCCTGCTCTGAAATTGCCGGTCTGATTCCAATATAAAGTACGAATGAAGATTCCTCCCAGACAAGATGTGCCAACACACAAAGCTCTCTCCTTTGGTGGGCTCAGCCTTTCCCACTAACTACTCCTAACAGCCCAGTTCTGTGGGAAAGGGCTGTCGTTTGGTTTTCAGAGAGTAGTGCCGATCATAACAGTATGACCGTCTAAGGCGTACACGTATCAACATACTCTCCATACAGAAGAGGCAAGGACAAAAATGTGTGGCTGCCCCATGCACTGTCACGGGTCTCCCTTCACTTGCATTAGAGTACTTGTGGCTACTAGCTGCCTTTCATGCGGAAATGGTCTGCGATTTGCTCGCAGGAGCCCCGTGCCGATATTGTCAGTCTGCCATCCAACATTGAATATGGACTAAGAATCCTCCCAGAGAAAGGGTGTCACCGCAGCAAGTTCTTGCTGTCCATGGAAGGGTAGGCTGGTCTATCAATTGCACCTTAGATCCCAAGGTTAAGGGCTTTCTTTTCTGGGGTAAAGGGTTGTTGTTACCTTGCAGGAACCCTGCACTGCAACTGCCCGTCCAGTTCCAAATGGAACAAGGACCAAGATTCCTCCCAGACAAAAGGTGACAGGATAGAACGTTCTCACTGCCCATGAACTGTCAAGGGTGTCTAATTAACACACTTGAGATCCTGAGGGTAAGGGCTTTTTGTCCTAGGGGAAATAGGATACTATTTGCTTGCAGGAGTCGTGGACTGAGATAGGTGGTTTGACTCGTCAAATTGAATACGGATGAACGTTCCTCTCACACAGAAGGTGCCACTACAGAAAGCTCTTGCTGCCAATGGAGGCACCCACCAGCTGCCGCTGAGAGACAGAAGGTAACGGCTTTTTTACCTGGGGTAACAGTGTCTCATTTGATTGAAGGAGATCTGTACTGGATATCCCAGTCTGAGCTCCCAGAGCAAACATAGTCAACATTCCTCTCAGGCAAAAGGTGCCACCTCAGAAAGCTGTTGCTGCCCATGGAGGGCCAGAGGTATCCCACCACCTGCACCTGAGACCCATAGGGTATGGGTTTTCTTTTCCTGTAGTTAAGATCTGTTCTTTTTTTGCAGGAGTGCTGCATCGAGATAGCTGCTTAGGTTCCTGAAATTGAACAGGGATGAAGATTTCTCCCAGACAAAAAGTCTAAAGGACAGAGCACTCTTGCCACTCTTGGAATTTACTGGGTCTCTCACCACTTACACCTGAGACCCTGAGGGTACAGGCTTCCTTATTCGGGGAAAGATCTGTTTTTTTCTCGCCGCTGACCGGGACCAAAATTGCAGTACAACCCCCTAAACGGAATATGGACAAAGGTCGCTCTGAAACAAAAGGTCCCAGACCCGGATGATTTTCCTGCACGGGCAAATGCAGGGGTCTCTCACTAACTAGACTTGAGACCTTGAATATAAGACCTTTTTTTGCTGGGAACAGAGGGCTGTCATTTATTGGAAACAGCTGGGCTGTTGACAACTTAAGCCTTGAATTTAATCAGTTACAGCTCTGAGATTGTAAAAGAATGTAAACAGCACCAAGGCAGGAGAGCAGAAAGGGAAGAAAAACTACAGTAAATAATAGGCATCGTTTTGAGCTTCGCCAGAACACAACAGGACCCCGACTGCCAATCAAAAGACTAAGCGCTGCACGCGAAGAGAAACAACCGACCAATTATAGCGCGTATACCCACAGAGGCAAGAAAAGACTATAAAGCTAAGCCTGCCATTCCTAAAGTGCCTGTCGCCTGCCAGCCGACCGAGCATTTCTTTTGTCCTCCGCAGCCGGTCCCTCGCAGGAGTCCTGCGGCAAAGCAGGCGGCGGGACTCGGGAAATTGAAGTCGTACGAAGATTCCCTCCGGATACAAGGTGTCGGGACCGTGAGCTCTCATTTCCCACAGAGCGCTTTGCAACCTACACCTGATAACCAGAGGGTAAGGGCTTTCTTTTTCTGGGGGAACGGCGTTTTGTGCACTAGCAGGAGTCCCACCCCAAACTCAGATGTTCAGATTAGACACCGGAATGCTTCTGAGGATTCCTCCCAGGCAAACGGTGCGAGGGCAGAAAGTTGTCGCCGCTCCCAGAGAGTCACACCGCCCGCCTTTTTGACTGAAGCAAAACGAGGCTCTAGAACTGTAAATCGAAGCATCTTACTGCAAAATCCACTGTTCTCTTCCCCCCCCGCTTTCTCTACCTCACTCAAAAAAGATTTTGTTCCGTACAAATTCTGCAGACCTAGAAACCAACAGGTACATTGCACAAAGAGCCCAGAGGTAATAAATTATAGCCAAACAGGCTAAGGTAGATATTTGAATAGGTAAAATAGGCCCGAAGCCAAGGCTTTTTCCAAGCTCCAACGGATAGAACATGAAACAATGGAAAGTACAGAAGGTCTCCGGGGTCACCCAAAAATGAGGAATAAATTTGAGACCCTATGATGAAGGCAGGATGTATCACCATGATATTCCTCAGAAGAAAGACCACGCCTCAAACTCCACCCTGACATATAGTAATCCAATAATACAATAACATGGGTACGTATATGAATATGTTGTAATCGTAATTAGAAACTGTATAAATTGTGTGTTTTTACTCAAACATTTCGGAGCTCTTTTTGCCCAGCCCGAGCCGGAGAGCTGCATGACGTCGCCTAATAAATACCTGCTGTTTAAAGGCATCAAACTCTGTCTCTAAGCAGTTTTTACTGTGTAATTTGCTTAGGAATGGTAAGGTGCTTTTGTAATTTGATGGGGGTTTTCTGGTGTTTGGGGGGTTTTTAGGAGCATTTTGTCGTTTGGGGTTTCCTGAGGGTTTCAAAAATAATTTGGTGTTGTGATCTGATCTGGTCCCTATCCCTCCTAGCAGTCTCTATCCACATTTTGCACCAAAAATGTTTTGCGTTTACTCTGGGCCAATTTTCTCTCACCCTCCACAAATCTAACTAGGCAATAATGCTCTATATTTACAGCAGTGCTTCCCTATTCTTGTATCAGTTTAGAAAGAGCAGCAGTCTCACAACGGTTTAAACTAGTTCAGACCGGTTCAAACCGGTTCACACTTGGTTAGGGTTAGGGTTAGGGTTAGGGTTTAGGGTTAGGGTTAGGGTTAGGGTTAGGGTTAGGGTAAGGGTTAGGGTTTAGGGTTAGGGTTAGGGTTAGGGTTAGGGTTAGGGTTAGGGTTAGGGTTTAGGGTTAGGGTTAGGGTTAGGGTTTAGGGTTAGGGTTAGGGTTAGGGTTAGGGTTAGGGTTAGGGTTAGCGTTAGCGTTAGGGTTAGGGTTAGGGTTAGGGTAAGCAGTATTTTTCCCGGGAGAAAGAGCTGTCGTCCGCTTGCAGGGATCCTGCGCCAAAATTACCAGTCTGAATGCCAAAATTAATTTTGGAGAAAGATTCCTGCGAGGCAAGAGGTGCCATCAGAGAAAGCTCCTGCTTCCAATGGAGTGCCCAGGCTTGCCCACAACCCGGACATTTTACCCTGAGGGTAAGCGTTTTGTTTTCTGGGATAAAGGGCTGTTGTTCACTTGCAGGAATTCTGTGATGAAATTTCCAGTCTGACTCCAAAATCGAATACGGACAAAGATCGCTCTCAGACTGAAGGTGGCTGGACAGATTGCTCCTGCTGCCCATAGAGTTCCAAGGCTGGCCCACCAATTGTACCCGATATCTCAAGGGTTGGCACTCGCCTTCCTGGGAGAAAGGGCTTTTGTGCACTTGCAGATGTCCTGCTCTGAAATTGCCGGTCTGATTCCAATATAAAGTACGAATGAAGATTCCTCCCAGACAAGATGTGCCAACACACAAAGCTCTCTCCTTTGGTGGGCTCAGCCTTTCCCACTAACTACTCCTAACAGCCCAGTTCTGTGGGAAAGGGCTGTCGTTTGGTTTTCAGAGAGTAGTGCCGATCATAACAGTATGACCGTCTAAGGCGTACACGTATCAACATACTCTCCATACAGAAGAGGCAAGGACAAAAATGTGTGGCTGCCCCATGCACTGTCACGGGTCTCCCTTCACTTGCATTAGAGTACTTGTGGCTACTAGCTGCCTTTCATGCGGAAATGGTCTGCGATTTGCTCGCAGGAGCCCCGTGCCGATATTGTCAGTCTGCCATCCAACATTGAATATGGACTAAGAATCCTCCCAGAGAAAGGGTGTCACCGCAGCAAGTTCTTGCTGTCCATGGAAGGGTAGGCTGGTCTATCAATTGCACCTTAGATCCCAAGGTTAAGGGCTTTCTTTTCTGGGGTAAAGGGTTGTTGTTACCTTGCAGGAACCCTGCACTGCAACTGCCCGTCCAGTTCCAAATGGAACAAGGACCAAGATTCCTCCCAGACAAAAGGTGACAGGATAGAACGTTCTCACTGCCCATGAACTGTCAAGGGTGTCTAATTAACACACTTGAGATCCTGAGGGTAAGGGCTTTTTGTCCTAGGGGAAATAGGATACTATTTGCTTGCAGGAGTCGTGGACTGAGATAGGTGGTTTGACTCGTCAAATTGAATACGGATGAACGTTCCTCTCACACAGAAGGTGCCACTACAGAAAGCTCTTGCTGCCAATGGAGGCACCCACCAGCTGCCGCTGAGAGACAGAAGGTAACGGCTTTTTTACCTGGGGTAACAGTGTCTCATTTGATTGAAGGAGATCTGTACTGGATATCCCAGTCTGAGCTCCCAGAGCAAACATAGTCAACATTCCTCTCAGGCAAAAGGTGCCACCTCAGAAAGCTGTTGCTGCCCATGGAGGGCCAGAGGTATCCCACCACCTGCACCTGAGACCCATAGGGTATGGGTTTTCTTTTCCTGTAGTTAAGATCTGTTCTTTTTTTGCAGGAGTGCTGCATCGAGATAGCTGCTTAGGTTCCTGAAATTGAACAGGGATGAAGATTTCTCCCAGACAAAAAGTCTAAAGGACAGAGCACTCTTGCCACTCTTGGAATTTACTGGGTCTCTCACCACTTACACCTGAGACCCTGAGGGTACAGGCTTCCTTATTCGGGGAAAGATCTGTTTTTTTCTCGCCGCTGACCGGGACCAAAATTGCAGTACAACCCCCTAAACGGAATATGGACAAAGGTCGCTCTGAAACAAAAGGTCCCAGACCCGGATGATTTTCCTGCACGGGCAAATGCAGGGGTCTCTCACTAACTAGACTTGAGACCTTGAATATAAGACCTTTTTTTGCTGGGAACAGAGGGCTGTCATTTATTGGAAACAGCTGGGCTGTTGACAACTTAAGCCTTGAATTTAATCAGTTACAGCTCTGAGATTGTAAAAGAATGTAAACAGCACCAAGGCAGGAGAGCAGAAAGGGAAGAAAAACTACAGTAAATAATAGGCATCGTTTTGAGCTTCGCCAGAACACAACAGGACCCCGACTGCCAATCAAAAGACTAAGCGCTGCACGCGAAGAGAAACAACCGACCAATTATAGCGCGTATACCCACAGAGGCAAGAAAAGACTATAAAGCTAAGCCTGCCATTCCTAAAGTGCCTGTCGCCTGCCAGCCGACCGAGCATTTCTTTTGTCCTCCGCAGCCGGTCCCTCGCAGGAGTCCTGCGGCAAAGCAGGCGGCGGGACTCGGGAAATTGAAGTCGTACGAAGATTCCCTCCGGATACAAGGTGTCGGGACCGTGAGCTCTCATTTCCCACAGAGCGCTTTGCAACCTACACCTGATAACCAGAGGGTAAGGGCTTTCTTTTTCTGGGGGAACGGCGTTTTGTGCACTAGCAGGAGTCCCACCCCAAACTCAGATGTTCAATTTAGACACCGGAATGCTTCTGAGGATTCCTCCCAGGCAAACGGTGCGAGGGCAGAAAGTTGTCGCCGCTCCCAGAGAGTCACACCGCCCGCCTTTTTGACTGAAGCAAAACGAGGCTCTAGAACTGTAAATCGAAGCATCTTACTGCAAAATCCACTGTTCTCTTCCCCCCCCGCTTTCTCTACCTCACTCAAAAAAGATTTTGTTCCGTACAAATTCTGCAGACCTAGAAACCAACAGGTACATTGCACAAAGAGCCCAGAGGTAATAAATTATAGCCAAACAGGCTAAGGTAGATATTTGAATAGGTAAAATAGGCCCGAAGCCAAGGCTTTTTCCAAGCTCCAACGGATAGAACATGAAACAATGGAAAGTACAGAAGGTCTCCGGGGTCACCCAAAAATGAGGAATAAATTTGAGACCCTATGATGAAGGCAGGATGTATCACCATGATATTCCTCAGAAGAAAGACCACGCCTCAAACTCCACCCTGACATATAGTAATCCAATAATACAATAACATGGGTACGTATATGAATATGTTGTAATCGTAATTAGAAACTGTATAAATTGCGTGTTTTTACTCAAACATTTCGGAGCTCTTTTTGCCCAGCCCGAGCCGGAGAGCTGCATGACGTCGCCTAATAAATACCTGCTGTTTAAAGGCATCAAACTCTGTCTCTAAGCAGTTTTTACTGTGTAATTTGCTTAGGAATGGTAAGGTGCTTTTGTAATTTGATGGGGGTTTTCTGGTGTTTGGGGGGTTTTTAGGAGCATTTTGTCGTTTGGGGTTTCCTGAGGGTTTCAAAAATAATTTGGTGTTGTGATCTGATCTGGTCCCTATCCCTCCTAGCAGTCTCTATCCACATTTTGCACCAAAAATGTTTTGCGTTTACTCTGGGCCAATTTTCTCTCACCCTCCACAAATCTAACTAGGCAATAATGCTCTATATTTACAGCAGTGCTTCCCTATTCTTGTATCAGTTTAGAAAGAGCAGCAGTCTCACAACGGTTTAAACTAGTTCAGACCGGTTCAAACCGGTTCACACTTGGTTAGGGTTAGGGTTAGGGTTAGGGTTTAGGGTTAGGGTTAGGGTTAGGGTTAGGGTTAGGGTAAGGGTTAGGTTTAGGGTTAGGGTTAGGGTTAGGGTTAGGGTTAGGGTTAGCGTTAGGGTTAGGGTTAGGGTTAGGGTAAGCAGTATTTTTCCCGGGAGAAAGAGCTGTCGTCCGCTTGCAGGGATCCTGCGCCAAAATTACCAGTCTGAATGCCAAAATTAATTTTGGAGAAAGATTCCTGCGAGGCAAGAGGTGCCATCAGAGAAAGCTCCTGCTTCCAATGGAGTGCCCAGGCTTGCCCACAACCCGGACATTTTACCCTGAGGGTAAGCGTTTTGTTTTCTGGGATAAAGGGCTGTTGTTCACTTGCAGGAATTCTGTGATGAAATTTCCAGTCTGACTCCAAAATCGAATACGGACAAAGATCGCTCTCAGACTGAAGGTGGCTGGACAGATTGCTCCTGCTGCCCATAGAGTTCCAAGGCTGGCCCACCAATTGTACCCGATATCTCAAGGGTTGGCACTCGCCTTCGTGGGAGAAAGGGCTTTTGTGCACTTGCAGATGTCCTGCTCTGAAATTGCCGGTCTGATTCCAATATAAAGTACGAATGAAGATTCCTCCCAGACAAGATGTGCCAACACACAAAGCTCTCTCCTTTGGTGGGCTCAGCCTTTCCCACTAACTACTCCTAACAGCCCAGTTCTGTGGGAAAGGGCTGTCGTTTGGTTTTCAGAGAGTAGTGCCGATCATAACAGTATGACCGTCTAAGGCGTACACGTATCAACATACTCTCCATACAGAAGAGGCAAGGACAAAAATGTGTGGCTGCCCCATGCACTGTCACGGGTCTCCCTTCACTTGCATTAGAGTACTTGTGGCTACTAGCTGCCTTTCATGCGGAAATGGTCTGCGATTTGCTCGCAGGAGCCCCGTGCCGATATTGTCAGTCTGCCATCCAACATTGAATATGGACTAAGAATCCTCCCAGAGAAAGGGTGTCACCGCAGCAAGTTCTTGCTGTCCATGGAAGGGTAGGCTGGTCTATCAATTGCACCTTAGATCCCAAGGTTAAGGGCTTTCTTTTCTGGGGTAAAGGGTTGTTGTTACCTTGCAGGAACCCTGCACTGCAACTGCCCGTCCAGTTCCAAATGGAACAAGGACCAAGATTCCTCCCAGACAAAAGGTGACAGGATAGAACGTTCTCACTGCCCATGAACTGTCAAGGGTGTCTAATTAACACACTTGAGATCCTGAGGGTAAGGGCTTTTTGTCCTAGGGGAAATAGGATACTATTTGCTTGCAGGAGTCGTGGACTGAGATAGGTGGTTTGACTCGTCAAATTGAATACGGATGAACGTTCCTCTCACACAGAAGGTGCCACTACAGAAAGCTCTTGCTGCCAATGGAGGCACCCACCAGCTGCCGCTGAGAGACAGAAGGTAACGGCTTTTTTACCTGGGGTAACAGTGTCTCATTTGATTGAAGGAGATCTGTACTGGATATCCCAGTCTGAGCTCCCAGAGCAAACATAGTCAACATTCCTCTCAGGCAAAAGGTGCCACCTCAGAAAGCTGTTGCTGCCCATGGAGGGCCAGAGGTATCCCACCACCTGCACCTGAGACCCATAGGGTATGGGTTTTCTTTTCCTGTAGTTAAGATCTGTTCTTTTTTTGCAGGAGTGCTGCATCGAGATAGCTGCTTAGGTTCCTGAAATTGAACAGGGATGAAGATTTCTCCCAGACAAAAAGTCTAAAGGACAGAGCACTCTTGCCACTCTTGGAATTTACTGGGTCTCTCACCACTTACACCTGAGACCCTGAGGGTACAGGCTTCCTTATTCGGGGAAAGATCTGTTTTTTTCTCGCCGCTGACCGGGACCAAAATTGCAGTACAACCCCCTAAACGGAATATGGACAAAGGTCGCTCTGAAACAAAAGGTCCCAGACCCGGATGATTTTCCTGCACGGGCAAATGCAGGGGTCTCTCACTAACTAGACTTGAGACCTTGAATATAAGACCTTTTTTTGCTGGGAACAGAGGGCTGTCATTTATTGGAAACAGCTGGGCTGTTGACAACTTAAGCCTTGAATTTAATCAGTTACAGCTCTGAGATTGTAAAAGAATGTAAACAGCACCAAGGCAGGAGAGCAGAAAGGGAAGAAAAACTACAGTAAATAATAGGCATCGTTTTGAGCTTCGCCAGAACACAACAGGACCCCGACTGCCAATCAAAAGACTAAGCGCTGCACGCGAAGAGAAACAACCGACCAATTATAGCGCGTATACCCACAGAGGCAAGAAAAGACTATAAAGCTAAGCCTGCCATTCCTAAAGTGCCTGTCGCCTGCCAGCCGACCGAGCATTTCTTTTGTCCTCCGCAGCCGGTCCCTCGCAGGAGTCCTGCGGCAAAGCAGGCGGCGGGACTCGGGAAATTGAAGTCGTACGAAGATTCCCTCCGGATACAAGGTGTCGGGACCGTGAGCTCTCATTTCCCACAGAGCGCTTTGCAACCTACACCTGATAACCAGAGGGTAAGGGCTTTCTTTTTCTGGGGGAACGGCGTTTTGTGCACTAGCAGGAGTCCCACCCCAAACTCAGATGTTCAATTTAGACACCGGAATGCTTCTGAGGATTCCTCCCAGGCAAACGGTGCGAGGGCAGAAAGTTGTCGCCGCTCCCAGAGAGTCACACCGCCCGCCTTTTTGACTGAAGCAAAACGAGGCTCTAGAACTGTAAATCGAAGCATCTTACTGCAAAATCCACTGTTCTCTTCCCCCCCCGCTTTCTCTACCTCACTCAAAAAAGATTTTGTTCCGTACAAATTCTGCAGACCTAGAAACCAACAGGTACATTGCACAAAGAGCCCAGAGGTAATAAATTATAGCCAAACAGGCTAAGGTAGATATTTGAATAGGTAAAATAGGCCCGAAGCCAAGGCTTTTTCCAAGCTCCAACGGATAGAACATGAAACAATGGAAAGTACAGAAGGTCTCCGGGGTCACCCAAAAATGAGGAATAAATTTGAGACCCTATGATGAAGGCAGGATGTATCACCATGATATTCCTCAGAAGAAAGACCACGCCTCAAACTCCACCCTGACATATAGTAATCCAATAATACAATAACATGGGTACGTATATGAATATGTTGTAATCGTAATTAGAAACTGTATAAATTGCGTGTTTTTACTCAAACATTTCGGAGCTCTTTTTGCCCAGCCCGAGCCGGAGAGCTGCATGACGTCGCCTAATAAATACCTGCTGTTTAAAGGCATCAAACTCTGTCTCTAAGCAGTTTTTACTGTGTAATTTGCTTAGGAATGGTAAGGTGCTTTTGTAATTTGATGGGGGTTTTCTGGTGTTTGGGGGGTTTTTAGGAGCATTTTGTCGTTTGGGGTTTCCTGAGGGTTTCAAAAATAATTTGGTGTTGTGATCTGATCTGGTCCCTATCCCTCCTAGCAGTCTCTATCCACATTTTGCACCAAAAATGTTTTGCGTTTACTCTGGGCCAATTTTCTCTCACCCTCCACAAATCTAACTAGGCAATAATGCTCTATATTTACAGCAGTGCTTCCCTATTCTTGTATCAGTTTAGAAAGAGCAGCAGTCTCACAACGGTTTAAACTAGTTCAGACCGGTTCAAACCGGTTCACACTTGGTTAGGGTTAGGGTTAGGGTTAGGGTTTAGGGTTAGGGTTAGGGTTAGGGTTAGGGTTAAGGTAAGGGTTAGGGTTTAGGGTTAGGGTTAGGGTTAGGGTTAGGGTTAGGGTTAGGGTTAGGGTTTAGGGTTAGGGTTAGGGTTAGGGTTTAGGGTTAGGGTTAGGGTTAGGGTTAGGGTTAGGGTTAGGGTTAGCGTTAGCGTTAGGGTTAGGGTTAGGGTTAGGGTAAGCAGTATTTTTCCCGGGAGAAAGAGCTGTCGTCCGCTTGCAGGGATCCTGCGCCAAAATTACCAGTCTGAATGCCAAAATTAATTTTGGAGAAAGATTCCTGCGAGGCAAGAGGTGCCATCAGAGAAAGCTCCTGCTTCCAATGGAGTGCCCAGGCTTGCCCACAACCCGGACATTTTACCCTGAGGGTAAGCGTTTTGTTTTCTGGGATAAAGGGCTGTTGTTCACTTGCAGGAATTCTGTGATGAAATTTCCAGTCTGACTCCAAAATCGAATACGGACAAAGATCGCTCTCAGACTGAAGGTGGCTGGACAGATTGCTCCTGCTGCCCATAGAGTTCCAAGGCTGGCCCACCAATTGTACCCGATATCTCAAGGGTTGGCACTCGCCTTCCTGGGAGAAAGGGCTTTTGTGCACTTGCAGATGTCCTGCTCTGAAATTGCCGGTCTGATTCCAATATAAAGTACGAATGAAGATTCCTCCCAGACAAGATGTGCCAACACACAAAGCTCTCTCCTTTGGTGGGCTCAGCCTTTCCCACTAACTACTCCTAACAGCCCAGTTCTGTGGGAAAGGGCTGTCGTTTGGTTTTCAGAGAGTAGTGCCGATCATAACAGTATGACCGTCTAAGGCGTACACGTATCAACATACTCTCCATACAGAAGAGGCAAGGACAAAAATGTGTGGCTGCCCCATGCACTGTCACGGGTCTCCCTTCACTTGCATTAGAGTACTTGTGGCTACTAGCTGCCTTTCATGCGGAAATGGTCTGCGATTTGCTCGCAGGAGCCCCGTGCCGATATTGTCAGTCTGCCATCCAACATTGAATATGGACTAAGAATCCTCCCAGAGAAAGGGTGTCACCGCAGCAAGTTCTTGCTGTCCATGGAAGGGTAGGCTGGTCTATCAATTGCACCTTAGATCCCAAGGTTAAGGGCTTTCTTTTCTGGGGTAAAGGGTTGTTGTTACCTTGCAGGAACCCTGCACTGCAACTGCCCGTCCAGTTCCAAATGGAACAAGGACCAAGATTCCTCCCAGACAAAAGGTGACAGGATAGAACGTTCTCACTGCCCATGAACTGTCAAGGGTGTCTAATTAACACACTTGAGATCCTGAGGGTAAGGGCTTTTTGTCCTAGGGGAAATAGGATACTATTTGCTTGCAGGAGTCGTGGACTGAGATAGGTGGTTTGACTCGTCAAATTGAATACGGATGAACGTTCCTCTCACACAGAAGGTGCCACTACAGAAAGCTCTTGCTGCCAATGGAGGCACCCACCAGCTGCCGCTGAGAGACAGAAGGTAACGGCTTTTTTACCTGGGGTAACAGTGTCTCATTTGATTGAAGGAGATCTGTACTGGATATCCCAGTCTGAGCTCCCAGAGCAAACATAGTCAACATTCCTCTCAGGCAAAAGGTGCCACCTCAGAAAGCTGTTGCTGCCCATGGAGGGCCAGAGGTATCCCACCACCTGCACCTGAGACCCATAGGGTATGGGTTTTCTTTTCCTGTAGTTAAGATCTGTTCTTTTTTTGCAGGAGTGCTGCATCGAGATAGCTGCTTAGGTTCCTGAAATTGAACAGGGATGAAGATTTCTCCCAGACAAAAAGTCTAAAGGACAGAGCACTCTTGCCACTCTTGGAATTTACTGGGTCTCTCACCACTTACACCTGAGACCCTGAGGGTACAGGCTTCCTTATTCGGGGAAAGATCTGTTTTTTTCTCGCCGCTGACCGGGACCAAAATTGCAGTACAACCCCCTAAACGGAATATGGACAAAGGTCGCTCTGAAACAAAAGGTCCCAGACCCGGATGATTTTCCTGCACGGGCAAATGCAGGGGTCTCTCACTAACTAGACTTGAGACCTTGAATATAAGACCTTTTTTTGCTGGGAACAGAGGGCTGTCATTTATTGGAAACAGCTGGGCTGTTGACAACTTAAGCCTTGAATTTAATCAGTTACAGCTCTGAGATTGTAAAAGAATGTAAACAGCACCAAGGCAGGAGAGCAGAAAGGGAAGAAAAACTACAGTAAATAATAGGCATCGTTTTGAGCTTCGCCAGAACACAACAGGACCCCGACTGCCAATCAAAAGACTAAGCGCTGCACGCGAAGAGAAACAACCGACCAATTATAGCGCGTATACCCACAGAGGCAAGAAAAGACTATAAAGCTAAGCCTGCCATTCCTAAAGTGCCTGTCGCCTGCCAGCCGACCGAGCATTTCTTTTGTCCTCCGCAGCCGGTCCCTCGCAGGAGTCCTGCGGCAAAGCAGGCGGCGGGACTCGGGAAATTGAAGTCGTACGAAGATTCCCTCCGGATACAAGGTGTCGGGACCGTGAGCTCTCATTTCCCACAGAGCGCTTTGCAACCTACACCTGATAACCAGAGGGTAAGGGCTTTCTTTTTCTGGGGGAACGGCGTTTTGTGCACTAGCAGGAGTCCCACCCCAAACTCAGATGTTCAGATTAGACACCGGAATGCTTCTGAGGATTCCTCCCAGGCAAACGGTGCGAGGGCAGAAAGTTGTCGCCGCTCCCAGAGAGTCACACCGCCCGCCTTTTTGACTGAAGCAAAACGAGGCTCTAGAACTGTAAATCGAAGCATCTTACTGCAAAATCCACTGTTCTCTTCCCCCCCCGCTTTCTCTACCTCACTCAAAAAAGATTTTGTTCCGTACAAATTCTGCAGACCTAGAAACCAACAGGTACATTGCACAAAGAGCCCAGAGGTAATAAATTATAGCCAAACAGGCTAAGGTAGATATTTGAATAGGTAAAATAGGCCCGAAGCCAAGGCTTTTTCCAAGCTCCAACGGATAGAACATGAAACAATGGAAAGTACAGAAGGTCTCCGGGGTCACCCAAAAATGAGGAATAAATTTGAGACCCTATGATGAAGGCAGGATGTATCACCATGATATTCCTCAGAAGAAAGACCACGCCTCAAACTCCACCCTGACATATAGTAATCCAATAATACAATAACATGGGTACGTATATGAATATGTTGTAATCGTAATTAGAAACTGTATAAATTGCGTGTTTTTACTCAAACATTTCGGAGCTCTTTTTGCCCAGCCCGAGCCGGAGAGCTGCATGACGTCGCCTAATAAATACCTGCTGTTTAAAGGCATCAAACTCTGTCTCTAAGCAGTTTTTACTGTGTAATTTGCTTAGGAATGGTAAGGTGCTTTTGTAATTTGATGGGGGTTTTCTGGTGTTTGGGGGGTTTTTAGGAGCATTTTGTCGTTTGGGGTTTCCTGAGGGTTTCAAAAATAATTTGGTGTTGTGATCTGATCTGGTCCCTATCCCTCCTAGCAGTCTCTATCCACATTTTGCACCAAAAATGTTTTGCGTTTACTCTGGGCCAATTTTCTCTCACCCTCCACAAATCTAACTAGGCAATAATGCTCTATATTTACAGCAGTGCTTCCCTATTCTTGTATCAGTTTAGAAAGAGCAGCAGTCTCACAACGGTTTAAACTAGTTCAGACCGGTTCAAACCGGTTCACACTTGGTTAGGGTTAGGGTTAGGGTTAGGGTTTAGGGTTAGGGTTAGGGTTAGGGTAAGCAGTATTTTTCCCGGGAGAAAGAGCTGTCGTCCGCTTGCAGGGATCCTGCGCCAAAATTACCAGTCTGAATGCCAAAATTAATTTTGGAGAAAGATTCCTGCGAGGCAAGAGGTGCCATCAGAGAAAGCTCCTGCTTCCAATGGAGTGCCCAGGCTTGCCCACAACCCGGACATTTTACCCTGAGGGTAAGCGTTTTGTTTTCTGGGATAAAGGGCTGTTGTTCACTTGCAGGAATTCTGTGATGAAATTTCCAGTCTGACTCCAAAATCGAATACGGACAAAGATCGCTCTCAGACTGAAGGTGGCTGGACAGATTGCTCCTGCTGCCCATAGAGTTCCAAGGCTGGCCCACCAATTGTACCCGATATCTCAAGGGTTGGCACTCGCCTTCCTGGGAGAAAGGGCTTTTGTGCACTTGCAGATGTCCTGCTCTGAAATTGCCGGTCTGATTCCAATATAAAGTACGAATGAAGATTCCTCCCAGACAAGATGTGCCAACACACAAAGCTCTCTCCTTTGGTGGGCTCAGCCTTTCCCACTAACTACTCCTAACAGCCCAGTTCTGTGGGAAAGGGCTGTCGTTTGGTTTTCAGAGAGTAGTGCCGATCATAACAGTATGACCGTCTAAGGCGTACACGTATCAACATACTCTCCATACAGAAGAGGCAAGGACAAAAATGTGTGGCTGCCCCATGCACTGTCACGGGTCTCCCTTCACTTGCATTAGAGTACTTGTGGCTACTAGCTGCCTTTCATGCGGAAATGGTCTGCGATTTGCTCGCAGGAGCCCCGTGCCGATATTGTCAGTCTGCCATCCAACATTGAATATGGACTAAGAATCCTCCCAGAGAAAGGGTGTCACCGCAGCAAGTTCTTGCTGTCCATGGAAGGGTAGGCTGGTCTATCAATTGCACCTTAGATCCCAAGGTTAAGGGCTTTCTTTTCTGGGGTAAAGGGTTGTTGTTACCTTGCAGGAACCCTGCACTGCAACTGCCCGTCCAGTTCCAAATGGAACAAGGACCAAGATTCCTCCCAGACAAAAGGTGACAGGATAGAACGTTCTCACTGCCCATGAACTGTCAAGGGTGTCTAATTAACACACTTGAGATCCTGAGGGTAAGGGCTTTTTGTCCTAGGGGAAATAGGATACTATTTGCTTGCAGGAGTCGTGGACTGAGATAGGTGGTTTGACTCGTCAAATTGAATACGGATGAACGTTCCTCTCACACAGAAGGTGCCACTACAGAAAGCTCTTGCTGCCAATGGAGGCACCCACCAGCTGCCGCTGAGAGACAGAAGGTAACGGCTTTTTTACCTGGGGTAACAGTGTCTCATTTGATTGAAGGAGATCTGTACTGGATATCCCAGTCTGAGCTCCCAGAGCAAACATAGTCAACATTCCTCTCAGGCAAAAGGTGCCACCTCAGAAAGCTGTTGCTGCCCATGGAGGGCCAGAGGTATCCCACCACCTGCACCTGAGACCCATAGGGTATGGGTTTTCTTTTCCTGTAGTTAAGATCTGTTCTTTTTTTGCAGGAGTGCTGCATCGAGATAGCTGCTTAGGTTCCTGAAATTGAACAGGGATGAAGATTTCTCCCAGACAAAAAGTCTAAAGGACAGAGCACTCTTGCCACTCTTGGAATTTACTGGGTCTCTCACCACTTACACCTGAGACCCTGAGGGTACAGGCTTCCTTATTCGGGGAAAGATCTGTTTTTTTCTCGCCGCTGACCGGGACCAAAATTGCAGTACAACCCCCTAAACGGAATATGGACAAAGGTCGCTCTGAAACAAAAGGTCCCAGACCCGGATGATTTTCCTGCACGGGCAAATGCAGGGGTCTCTCACTAACTAGACTTGAGACCTTGAATATAAGACCTTTTTTTGCTGGGAACAGAGGGCTGTCATTTATTGGAAACAGCTGGGCTGTTGACAACTTAAGCCTTGAATTTAATCAGTTACAGCTCTGAGATTGTAAAAGAATGTAAACAGCACCAAGGCAGGAGAGCAGAAAGGGAAGAAAAACTACAGTAAATAATAGGCATCGTTTTGAGCTTCGCCAGAACACAACAGGACCCCGACTGCCAATCAAAAGACTAAGCGCTGCACGCGAAGAGAAACAACCGACCAATTATAGCGCGTATACCCACAGAGGCAAGAAAAGACTATAAAGCTAAGCCTGCCATTCCTAAAGTGCCTGTCGCCTGCCAGCCGACCGAGCATTTCTTTTGTCCTCCGCAGCCGGTCCCTCGCAGGAGTCCTGCGGCAAAGCAGGCGGCGGGACTCGGGAAATTGAAGTCGTACGAAGATTCCCTCCGGATACAAGGTGTCGGGACCGTGAGCTCTCATTTCCCACAGAGCGCTTTGCAACCTACACCTGATAACCAGAGGGTAAGGGCTTTCTTTTTCTGGGGGAACGGCGTTTTGTGCACTAGCAGGAGTCCCACCCCAAACTCAGATGTTCAGATTAGACACCGGAATGCTTCTGAGGATTCCTCCCAGGCAAACGGTGCGAGGGCAGAAAGTTGTCGCCGCTCCCAGAGAGTCACACCGCCCGCCTTTTTGACTGAAGCAAAACGAGGCTCTAGAACTGTAAATCGAAGCATCTTACTGCAAAATCCACTGTTCTCTTCCCCCCCCGCTTTCTCTACCTCACTCAAAAAAGATTTTGTTCCGTACAAATTCTGCAGACCTAGAAACCAACAGGTACATTGCACAAAGAGCCCAGAGGTAATAAATTATAGCCAAACAGGCTAAGGTAGATATTTGAATAGGTAAAATAGGCCCGAAGCCAAGGCTTTTTCCAAGCTCCAACGGATAGAACATGAAACAATGGAAAGTACAGAAGGTCTCCGGGGTCACCCAAAAATGAGGAATAAATTTGAGACCCTATGATGAAGGCAGGATGTATCACCATGATATTCCTCAGAAGAAAGACCACGCCTCAAACTCCACCCTGACATATAGTAATCCAATAATACAATAACATGGGTACGTATATGAATATGTTGTAATCGTAATTAGAAACTGTATAAATTGCGTGTTTTTACTCAAACATTTCGGAGCTCTTTTTGCCCAGCCCGAGCCGGAGAGCTGCATGACGTCGCCTAATAAATACCTGCTGTTTAAAGGCATCAAACTCTGTCTCTAAGCAGTTTTTACTGTGTAATTTGCTTAGGAATGGTAAGGTGCTTTTGTAATTTGATGGGGGTTTTCTGGTGTTTGGGGGGTTTTTAGGAGCATTTTGTCGTTTGGGGTTTCCTGAGGGTTTCAAAAATAATTTGGTGTTGTGATCTGATCTGGTCCCTATCCCTCCTAGCAGTCTCTATCCACATTTTGCACCAAAAATGTTTTGCGTTTACTCTGGGCCAATTTTCTCTCACCCTCCACAAATCTAACTAGGCAATAATGCTCTATATTTACAGCAGTGCTTCCCTATTCTTGTATCAGTTTAGAAAGAGCAGCAGTCTCACAACGGTTTAAACTAGTTCAGACCGGTTCAAACCGGTTCACACTTGGTTAGGGTTAGGGTTAGGGTTAGGGTTTAGGGTTAGGGTTAGGGTTAGGGTTAGGGTTAGGGTAAGGGTTAGGGTTTAGGGTTAGGGTTAGGGTTAGGGTTAGGGTTAGGGTTAGGGTTAGGGTTTAGGGTTAGGGTTAGGGTTAGGGTTTAGGGTTAGGGTTAGGGTTAGGGTTAGGGTTAGGGTTAGCGTTAGCGTTAGGGTTAGGGTTAGGGTTAGGGTTAGGGTTAGGGTTAGGGTTAGGGTTAGGGTTGGGTTAGGTTTAGGGTTAGGGTTAGGGTTAGGGTTAGGGTTAGGGTTAGGGTTAGGGTTAGGGTTAGGGTTTAGGGTTAGGGTTAGGGTTAGGGTTTAGGGTTAGGGTTAGGGTTAGGGTTAGGGTTAGGGTTAGGGTTAGGGTTAGGGTTAGGGTTAGGGTTAGGGTTAGGGTTAGGGTTAGGGTTAGGGTTAGGGTTAGGGTTAGGGTTAGGGTTAGGGTTAGGGTTAGGGTTAGGGTTAGGGTTAGGGTTAGGGTTAGGGTTAGGGTTAGGGTTAGGGTTAGGGTTAGGGTTAGGGTTAGGGTTAGGGTTAGGGTTAGGGTTAGGGTTAGGGTTAGGGTTAGGGTTAGGGTTAGGGTTAGGGTTAGGGTTAGGGTTAGGGTTAGGGTTAGGGTTAGGGTTAGGGTTAGGGTTAGGGTTAGGGTTAGGGTTAGGGTTAGGGTTAGGGTTAGGGTTAGGGTTAGGGTTAGGGTTAGGGTTAGGGTTAGGGTTAGGGTTAGGGTTAGGGTTAGGGTTAGGGTTAGGGTTAGGGTTAGGGTTAGGGTTAGGGTTAGGGTTAGGGTTAGGGTTAGGGTTAGGGTTAGGGTTAGGGTTAGGGTTAGGGTTAGGGTTAGGGTTAGGGTTAGGGTTAGGGTTAGGGTTAGGGTTAGGGTTAGGGTTAGGGTTAGGGTTAGGGTTAGGGTTAGGGTTAGGGTTAGGGTTAGGGTTAGGGTTAGGGTTAGGGTTAGGGTTAGGGTTAGGGTTAGGGTTAGGGTTAGGGTTAGGGTTAGGGTTAGGGTTAGGGTTAGGGTTAGGGTTAGGGTTAGGGTTAGGGTTAGGGTTAGGGTTAGGGTTAGGGTTAGGGTTAGGGTTAGGGTTAGGGTTAGGGTTAGGGTTAGGGTTAGGGTTAGGGTTAGGGTTAGGGTTAGGGTTAGGGTTAGGGTTAGGGTTAGGGTTAGGGTTAGGGTTAGGGTTAGGGTTAGGGTTAGGGTTAGGGTTAGGGTTAGGGTTAGGGTTAGGGTTAGGGTTAGGGTTAGGGTTAGGGTTAGGGTTAGGGTTAGGGTTAGGGTTAGGGTTAGGGTTAGGGTTAGGGTTAGGGTTAGGGTTAGGGTTAGGGTTAGGGTTAGGGTTAGGGTTAGGGTTAGGGTTAGGGTTAGGGTTAGGGTTAGGGTTAGGGTTAGGGTTAGGGTTAGGGTTAGGGTTAGGGTTAGGGTTAGGGTTAGGGTTAGGGTTAGGGTTAGGGTTAGGGTTAGGGTTAGGGTTAGGGTTAGGGTTAGGGTTAGGGTTAGGGTTAGGGTTAGGGTTAGGGTTAGGGTTAGGGTTAGGGTTAGGGTTAGGGTTAGGGTTAGGGTTAGGGTTAGGGTTAGGGTTAGGGTTAGGGTTAGGGTTAGGGTTAGGGTTAGGGTTAGGGTTAGGGTTAGGGTTAGGGTTAGGGTTAGGGTTAGGGTTAGGGTTAGGGTTAGGGTTAGGGTTAGGGTTAGGGTTAGGGTTAGGGTTAGGGTTAGGGTTAGGGTTAGGGTTAGGGTTAGGGTTAGGGTTAGGGTTAGGGTTAGGGTTAGGGTTAGGGTTAGGGTTAGGGTTAGGGTTAGGGTTAGGGTTAGGGTTAGGGTTAGGGTTAGGGTTAGGGTTAGGGTTAGGGTTAGGGTTAGGGTTAGGGTTAGGGTTAGGGTTAGGGTTAGGGTTAGGGTTAGGGTTAGGGTTAGGGTTAGGGTTAGGGTTAGGGTTAGGGTTAGGGTTAGGGTTAGGGTTAGGGTTAGGGTTAGGGTTAGGGTTAGGGTTAGGGTTAGGGTTAGGGTTAGGGTTAGGGTTAGGGTTAGGGTTAGGGTTAGGGTTAGGGTTAGGGTTAGGGTTAGGGTTAGGGTTAGGGTTAGGGTTAGGGTTAGGGTTAGGGTTAGGGTTAGGGTTAGGGTTAGGGTTAGGGTTAGGGTTAGGGTTAGGGTTAGGGTTAGGGTTAGGGTTAGGGTTAGGGTTAGGGTTAGGGTTAGGGTTAGGGTTAGGGTTAGGGTTAGGGTTAGGGTTAGGGTTAGGGTTAGGGTTAGGGTTAGGGTTAGGGTTAGGGTTAGGGTTAGGGTTAGGGTTAGGGTTAGGGTTAGGGTTAGGGTTAGGGTTAGGGTTAGGGTTAGGGTTAGGGTTAGGGTTAGGGTTAGGGTTAGGGTTAGGGTTAGGGTTAGGGTTAGGGTTAGGGTTAGGGTTAGGGTTAGGGTTAGGGTTAGGGTTAGGGTTAGGGTTAGGGTTAGGGTTAGGGTTAGGGTTAGGGTTAGGGTTAGGGTTAGGGTTAGGGTTAGGGTTAGGGTTAGGGTTAGGGTTAGGGTTAGGGTTAGGGTTAGGGTTAGGGTTAGGGTTAGGGTTAGGGTTAGGGTTAGGGTTAGGGTTAGGGTTAGGGTTAGGGTTAGGGTTAGGGTTAGGGTTAGGGTTAGGGTTAGGGTTAGGGTTAGGGTTAGGGTTAGGGTTAGGGTTAGGGTTAGGGTTAGGGTTAGGGTTAGGGTTAGGGTTAGGGTTAGGGTTAGGGTTAGGGTTAGGGTTAGGGTTAGGGTTAGGGTTAGGGTTAGGGTTAGGGTTAGGGTTAGGGTTAGGGTTAGGGTTAGGGTTAGGGTTAGGGTTAGGGTTAGGGTTAGGGTTAGGGTTAGGGTTAGGGTTAGGGTTAGGGTTAGGGTTAGGGTTAGGGTTAGGGTTAGGGTTAGGGTTAGGGTTAGGGTTAGGGTTAGGGTTAGGGTTAGGGTTAGGGTTAGGGTTAGGGTTAGGGTTAGGGTTAGGGTTAGGGTTAGGGTTAGGGTTAGGGTTAGGGTTAGGGTTAGGGTTAGGGTTAGGGTTAGGGTTAGGGTTAGGGTTAGGGTTAGGGTTAGGGTTAGGGTTAGGGTTAGGGTTAGGGTTAGGGTTAGGGTTAGGGTTAGGGTTAGGGTTAGGGTTAGGGTTAGGGTTAGGGTTAGGGTTAGGGTTAGGGTTAGGGTTAGGGTTAGGGTTAGGGTTAGGGTTAGGGTTAGGGTTAGGGTTAGGGTTAGGGTTAGGGTTAGGGTTAGGGTTAGGGTTAGGGTTAGGGTTAGGGTTAGGGTTAGGGTTAGGGTTAGGGTTAGGGTTAGGGTTAGGGTTAGGGTTAGGGTTAGGGTTAGGGTTAGGGTTAGGGTTAGGGTTAGGGTTAGGGTTAGGGTTAGGGTTAGGGTTAGGGTTAGGGTTAGGGTTAGGGTTAGGGTTAGGGTTAGGGTTAGGGTTAGGGTTAGGGTTAGGGTTAGGGTTAGGGTTAGGGTTAGGGTTAGGGTTAGGGTTAGGGTTAGGGTTAGGGTTAGGGTTAGGGTTAGGGTTAGGGTTAGGGTTAGGGTTAGGGTTAGGGTTAGGGTTAGGGTTAGGGTTAGGGTTAGGGTTAGGGTTAGGGTTAGGGTTAGGGTTAGGGTTAGGGTTAGGGTTAGGGTTAGGGTTAGGGTTAGGGTTAGGGTTAGGGTTAGGGTTAGGGTTAGGGTTAGGGTTAGGGTTAGGGTTAGGGTTAGGGTTAGGGTTAGGGTTAGGGTTAGGGTTAGGGTTAGGGTTAGGGTTAGGGTTAGGGTTAGGGTTAGGGTTAGGGTTAGGGTTAGGGTTAGGGTTAGGGTTAGGGTTAGGGTTAGGGTTAGGGTTAGGGTTAGGGTTAGGGTTAGGGTTAGGGTTAGGGTTAGGGTTAGGGTTAGGGTTAGGGTTAGGGTTAGGGTTAGGGTTAGGGTTAGGGTTAGGGTTAGGGTTAGGGTTAGGGTTAGGGTTAGGGTTAGGGTTAGGGTTAGGGTTAGGGTTAGGGTTAGGGTTAGGGTTAGGGTTAGGGTTAGGGTTAGGGTTAGGGTTAGGGTTAGGGTTAGGGTTAGGGTTAGGGTTAGGGTTAGGGTTAGGGTTAGGGTTAGGGTTAGGGTTAGGGTTAGGGTTAGGGTTAGGGTTAGGGTTAGGGTTAGGGTTAGGGTTAGGGTTAGGGTTAGGGTTAGGGTTAGGGTTAGGGTTAGGGTTAGGGTTAGGGTTAGGGTTAGGGTTAGGGTTAGGGTTAGGGTTAGGGTTAGGGTTAGGGTTAGGGTTAGGGTTAGGGTTAGGGTTAGGGTTAGGGTTAGGGTTAGGGTTAGGGTTAGGGTTAGGGTTAGGGTTAGGGTTAGGGTTAGGGTTAGGGTTAGGGTTAGGGTTAGGGTTAGGGTTAGGGTTAGGGTTAGGGTTAGGGTTAGGGTTAGGGTTAGGGTTAGGGTTAGGGTTAGGGTTAGGGTTAGGGTTAGGGTTAGGGTTAGGGTTAGGGTTAGGGTTAGGGTTAGGGTTAGGGTTAGGGTTAGGGTTAGGGTTAGGGTTAGGGTTAGGGTTAGGGTTAGGGTTAGGGTTAGGGTTAGGGTTAGGGTTAGGGTTAGGGTTAGGGTTAGGGTTAGGGTTAGGGTTAGGGTTAGGGTTAGGGTTAGGGTTAGGGTTAGGGTTAGGGTTAGGGTTAGGGTTAGGGTTAGGGTTAGGGTTAGGGTTAGGGTTAGGGTTAGGGTTAGGGTTAGGGTTAGGGTTAGGGTTAGGGTTAGGGTTAGGGTTAGGGTTAGGGTTAGGGTTAGGGTTAGGGTTAGGGTTAGGGTTAGGGTTAGGGTTAGGGTTAGGGTTAGGGTTAGGGTTAGGGTTAGGGTTAGGGTTAGGGTTAGGGTTAGGGTTAGGGTTAGGGTTAGGGTTAGGGTTAGGGTTAGGGTTAGGGTTAGGGTTAGGGTTAGGGTTAGGGTTAGGGTTAGGGTTAGGGTTAGGGTTAGGGTTAGGGTTAGGGTTAGGGTTAGGGTTAGGGTTAGGGTTAGGGTTAGGGTTAGGGTTAGGGTTAGGGTTAGGGTTAGGGTTAGGGTTAGGGTTAGGGTTAGGGTTAGGGTTAGGGTTAGGGTTAGGGTTAGGGTTAGGGTTAGGGTTAGGGTTAGGGTTAGGGTTAGGGTTAGGGTTAGGGTTAGGGTTAGGGTTAGGGTTAGGGTTAGGGTTAGGGTTAGGGTTAGGGTTAGGGTTAGGGTTAGGGTTAGGGTTAGGGTTAGGGTTAGGGTTAGGGTTAGGGTTAGGGTTAGGGTTAGGGTTAGGGTTAGGGTTAGGGTTAGGGTTAGGGTTAGGGTTAGGGTTAGGGTTAGGGTTAGGGTTAGGGTTAGGGTTAGGGTTAGGGTTAGGGTTAGGGTTAGGGTTAGGGTTAGGGTTAGGGTTAGGGTTAGGGTTAGGGTTAGGGTTAGGGTTAGGGTTAGGGTTAGGGTTAGGGTTAGGGTTAGGGTTAGGGTTAGGGTTAGGGTTAGGGTTAGGGTTAGGGTTAGGGTTAGGGTTAGGGTTAGGGTTAGGGTTAGGGTTAGGGTTAGGGTTAGGGTTAGGGTTAGGGTTAGGGTTAGGGTTAGGGTTAGGGTTAGGGTTAGGGTTAGGGTTAGGGTTAGGGTTAGGGTTAGGGTTAGGGTTAGGGTTAGGGTTAGGGTTAGGGTTAGGGTTAGGGTTAGGGTTAGGGTTAGGGTTAGGGTTAGGGTTAGGGTTAGGGTTAGGGTTAGGGTTAGGGTTAGGGTTAGGGTTAGGGTTAGGGTTAGGGTTAGGGTTAGGGTTAGGGTTAGGGTTAGGGTTAGGGTTAGGGTTAGGGTTAGGGTTAGGGTTAGGGTTAGGGTTAGGGTTAGGGTTAGGGTTAGGGTTAGGGTTAGGGTTAGGGTTAGGGTTAGGGTTAGGGTTAGGGTTAGGGTTAGGGTTAGGGTTAGGGTTAGGGTTAGGGTTAGGGTTAGGGTTAGGGTTAGGGTTAGGGTTAGGGTTAGGGTTAGGGTTAGGGTTAGGGTTAGGGTTAGGGTTAGGGTTAGGGTTAGGGTTAGGGTTAGGGTTAGGGTTAGGGTTAGGGTTAGGGTTAGGGTTAGGGTTAGGGTTAGGGTTAGGGTTAGGGTTAGGGTTAGGGTTAGGGTTAGGGTTAGGGTTAGGGTTAGGGTTAGGGTTAGGGTTAGGGTTAGGGTTAGGGTTAGGGTTAGGGTTAGGGTTAGGGTTAGGGTTAGGGTTAGGGTTAGGGTTAGGGTTAGGGTTAGGGTTAGGGTTAGGGTTAGGGTTAGGGTTAGGGTTAGGGTTAGGGTTAGGGTTAGGGTTAGGGTTAGGGTTAGGGTTAGGGTTAGGGTTAGGGTTAGGGTTAGGGTTAGGGTTAGGGTTAGGGTTAGGGTTAGGGTTAGGGTTAGGGTTAGGGTTAGGGTTAGGGTTAGGGTTAGGGTTAGGGTTAGGGTTAGGGTTAGGGTTAGGGTTAGGGTTAGGGTTAGGGTTAGGGTTAGGGTTAGGGTTAGGGTTAGGGTTAGGGTTAGGGTTAGGGTTAGGGTTAGGGTTAGGGTTAGGGTTAGGGTTAGGGTTAGGGTTAGGGTTAGGGTTAGGGTTAGGGTTAGGGTTAGGGTTAGGGTTAGGGTTAGGGTTAGGGTTAGGGTTAGGGTTAGGGTTAGGGTTAGGGTTAGGGTTAGGGTTAGGGTTAGGGTTAGGGTTAGGGTTAGGGTTAGGGTTAGGGTTAGGGTTAGGGTTAGGGTTAGGGTTAGGGTTAGGGTTAGGGTTAGGGTTAGGGTTAGGGTTAGGGTTAGGGTTAGGGTTAGGGTTAGGGTTAGGGTTAGGGTTAGGGTTAGGGTTAGGGTTAGGGTTAGGGTTAGGGTTAGGGTTAGGGTTAGGGTTAGGGTTAGGGTTAGGGTTAGGGTTAGGGTTAGGGTTAGGGTTAGGGTTAGGGTTAGGGTTAGGGTTAGGGTTAGGGTTAGGGTTAGGGTTAGGGTTAGGGTTAGGGTTAGGGTTAGGGTTAGGGTTAGGGTTAGGGTTAGGGTTAGGGTTAGGGTTAGGGTTAGGGTTAGGGTTAGGGTTAGGGTTAGGGTTAGGGTTAGGGTTAGGGTTAGGGTTAGGGTTAGGGTTAGGGTTAGGGTTAGGGTTAGGGTTAGGGTTAGGGTTAGGGTTAGGGTTAGGGTTAGGGTTAGGGTTAGGGTTAGGGTTAGGGTTAGGGTTAGGGTTAGGGTTAGGGTTAGGGTTAGGGTTAGGGTTAGGGTTAGGGTTAGGGTTAGGGTTAGGGTTAGGGTTAGGGTTAGGGTTAGGGTTAGGGTTAGGGTTAGGGTTAGGGTTAGGGTTAGGGTTAGGGTTAGGGTTAGGGTTAGGGTTAGGGTTAGGGTTAGGGTTAGGGTTAGGGTTAGGGTTAGGGTTAGGGTTAGGGTTAGGGTTAGGGTTAGGGTTAGGGTTAGGGTTAGGGTTAGGGTTAGGGTTAGGGTTAGGGTTAGGGTTAGGGTTAGGGTTAGGGTTAGGGTTAGGGTTAGGGTTAGGGTTAGGGTTAGGGTTAGGGTTAGGGTTAGGGTTAGGGTTAGGGTTAGGGTTAGGGTTAGGGTTAGGGTTAGGGTTAGGGTTAGGGTTAGGGTTAGGGTTAGGGTTAGGGTTAGGGTTAGGGTTAGGGTTAGGGTTAGGGTTAGGGTTAGGGTTAGGGTTAGGGTTAGGGTTAGGGTTAGGGTTAGGGTTAGGGTTAGGGTTAGGGTTAGGGTTAGGGTTAGGGTTAGGGTTAGGGTTAGGGTTAGGGTTAGGGTTAGGGTTAGGGTTAGGGTTAGGGTTAGGGTTAGGGTTAGGGTTAGGGTTAGGGTTAGGGTTAGGGTTAGGGTTAGGGTTAGGGTTAGGGTTAGGGTTAGGGTTAGGGTTAGGGTTAGGGTTAGGGTTAGGGTTAGGGTTAGGGTTAGGGTTAGGGTTAGGGTTAGGGTTAGGGTTAGGGTTAGGGTTAGGGTTAGGGTTAGGGTTAGGGTTAGGGTTAGGGTTAGGGTTAGGGTTAGGGTTAGGGTTAGGGTTAGGGTTAGGGTTAGGGTTAGGGTTAGGGTTAGGGTTAGGGTTAGGGTTAGGGTTAGGGTTAGGGTTAGGGTTAGGGTTAGGGTTAGGGTTAGGGTTAGGGTTAGGGTTAGGGTTAGGGTTAGGGTTGGGTTAGGGTTAGGGTTAGGGTTAGGGTTAGGGTTAGGGTTAGGGTTAGGGTTAGGGTTAGGGTTAGGGTTGGGTTAGGGTTAGGGTTAGGGTTAGGGTTAGGGTTAGGGTTAGGGTTAGGGTTAGGGTTAGGGTTAGGGTTAGGGTTAGGGTTAGGGTTAGGGTTAGGGTTAGGGTTAGGGTTAGGGTTAGGGTTAGGGTTAGGGTTAGGGTTAGGGTTAGGGTTAGGGTTAGGGTTAGGGTTAGGGTTAGGGTTAGGGTTAGGGTTAGGGTTAGGGTTAGGGTTAGGGTTAGGGTTAGGGTTAGGGTTAGGGTTAGGGTTAGGGTTAGGGTTAGGGTTAGGGTTAGGGTTAGGGTTAGGGTTAGGGTTAGGGTTAGGGTTAGGGTTAGGGTTAGGGTTAGGGTTAGGGTTAGGGTTAGGGTTAGGGTTAGGGTTAGGGTTAGGGTTAGGGTTAGGGTTAGGGTTAGGGTTAGGGTTAGGGTTAGGGTTAGGGTTAGGGTTAGGGTTAGGGTTAGGGTTAGGGTTAGGGTTAGGGTTAGGGTTAGGGTTAGGGTTAG